>OX465598.1:336301323-341301323 GCA_950022295.1 Bromus sterilis
GTATCCCGGTCCATATCCTCATTACTGTTTCCACGCTCATTTACTTTTCTACTTTTACTTTCAGTTGCTATCATTATCCCTTGTGTTTGATCCTTTGTGAACAACAAGACCGGGGAGATTCACAACCTCTCTGAACTTCGTTGGGAACAAAGTTATTTGTGTCTGTGTGCAGGTCCGCGTCAGTTGCGCCGCTGACACCTACTTATCATCTCTGGAGTCCTACTGTTGACAAACATTGGTATCTTTACTGAGGGAAATTTGCTACCGTGCTACATCACGCCTTCCACTTGGGGCTCACCAACGAAGGGCGAGAAGACTACACCCGTCAACTCTCGCGCCATCAAATTACATACGCATATTCCGGGTCCCGACAGGGGGTTTGGTTATCCTTTTGCATCCTCGACTCATGGTACGTGAGTGAACTCTAATATTCGAACCGTCCAGAGGTTAGTGATCCATCTAGTAGCTAGAGTTCTCAACAGGGGTTTTTGGTTTTCGAGAATCACACGGATTGCCCAAAATACGACATCTATCACTAATAGGCTCGAGCTCTTGACACCAAAAGTTCAAACATTACTCACAGCAATACCTCAAAACTATTACAAGTTACTACTTGATGGCTTCTCGCCCCTCGTTGGTTACCCCAAGTGGAAGGTTTGAGATGCAGTGCAGCAGCAAGTTTCCCTCGGTGAAGATACCAAGGTTATCGAACCAGTAGGACTCAGGAGATACAAGTAGGTGGCAACGTCGCCAGAAATTGCTTCCTGACTAGGGTGTTGTCGTGGACCTGCACACAGCAACAAATAACTTTGCTCCCAACACCATAAGTTCAAACATTACTCTAGTCAATACCTCAAAACTATTGCAAGTTACTACTACAAAGAGAATAGCAACTTTAACTACCTACTTTCAGTCAAGACACAGAACTCAGTGCAACAGGCAAACTCTCTAACAAGATAAAACATGCAACCTATAGAAAGTTCAACCTAAGACAAAAGAAAAGCTCTAGAAAAACTAAAGCACTACAACTAAACAGAACAGCAGCTAAGAAAAGAAAAAGAACAGCTCACAGCTAGAAGAATAAGCATGCAAATTCTATGAGGAGTTCTAGTTCAAGCGGAGCGTGAATCTCTCCCACACAAAAGAGTAAGTTGGGGTCTAAATTGTTACTACAGAAAAGAACGCAAAATAAACCTAGAAAAGTAAAGAGCGAGAAGCTCCAAGCAAAGCACATAACGTATGAAGTGATAAAAATATAGTGCAACGAGGGACAAACTGATGATTGTTGATGAAGAAGGGGATGCATCGAGGGCATCCCCAAGCTTAGACGCTTGAGTCTCCTTGAATATTTATTGGGGGTGCACATGGGCATCCCCAAGCTTGAGCGTTTGACACTCCTGAATCTTCTTTCATCACCTTCCAAAGCGCACTTGAAAACTCCATTCATACATAACTCATTGTAGGATGATTAGAGAGGTTAGTACCCTAATAAAATAATTTTTCTCTACTGCAAATAAAGATTTCCAGGAAGAGCTACTGTTTCTCTTGTCTTCCCAAAAAAGTTTGCAAAGAAAAAGCAAGCTTAAGGATTGCAAAACTGCGAAAAGAAAAACCGGGGCAGAAGCTGAGAAAAACAGAACAGCAGAGAAAGGAGACTTTTTTCGACGTACTTCTGCAACTCAAATCAAAAAACTTTGAACAGACGCCTGAAAGGTAATTGTATGGAGCATGCTGTCAAACAAATTCAGATCAATAAGATGATCTGGTGATTTATTGAGAATTTTTCCGTCAAGCAGACAGAATCTGTTTCTGGACAGCAAGCACCAACTTTTGACCTTTCTTGCAGTCTGAGGCTAAACTTGGCACAAATCTTGAAAAGTAAAGATACAATGATGTTGCTACAGTAGTAACAATCATCAAGACCACTAAGAACAGAACAAAAGCAAAAAGAAAAACCTAAATTCGTTGCGGGCTGCCTCCCGAAAGCGCTTCTTTAGAGCCGGTAGCTAGGCTTAAAGCAGAAGATCAAGTTGCATATATTGAACCATCATCATGATCATCAAAAAGCTCTTCAATAGTACAACTAGTCTTAATGGGTTTCTCAAATAAAGGACGAATGAAAATGCTTCTTGGAATAAAATGAAAAGGAGGGAAATCAATTAGAGTTTCATTAAAGTTAAAGATAAGTGTCTCCTCCAAAGTTTTCACCGTTTCAACTCTCTTGGCACTGGGTGTGCTAGCTTTAGCTCGGGGAACCTTGGGTACGTAAACGGACTTAGGTTCCTTCTTTGCTGGAGTTTCATCCTTTTTGGTTTTGATTGAGGAAAAGGTAGTTCCTAAAGTTTCAATAACTTCCTCAATCTTTTCTATCCTAGAAGGCTTTTCATCAAGGGATTTGATAGTCTCCAAAGTTTTGACAATTTTCTGCATGGAATTATCTAGCCTATTCAAATTCCCTTGAATCTTACGATCCAACTCATTCACCCTATCGATACTTGGCATCTCTAGCTCTATTTTTTCAAGTTTTCTCATAATGTGAGCTAAAGTAATGTCCTCCTTAATACTAACAATGGGGAGACTTCCAACAAGATTTTCAATAACATTAAGGGCTTCCAAAACTGGGGCCTCTATGAAGTTCCCATTGATAGCAGTGCCTAAAAGAAACCTATTCCAAGAAGTAATCCTAACATAAAAAATTCTAGGCAGGATAGTAGTGGATTGCTTCTTGGTGGCTTTTTTTAGAATCATTAATTCTATACCAAGCATCTTTCAAACTTTCACCACGTCTTTGAGTAAAGGTAAGCACTTCTGCCTCACCAAAGGAAAAAGGACCAGCCATAGTGGTAACTACTGACAAGGTAACAGGTGTTTTTGGTATTTTTGATAAGGGACACAAAAGTAAAAACTGAAAGGTAAACTAACAAGACTAAAAAGCAAAGGTAAAAGATAGTGTGCAACTCCCCTATCTTGTAGACTTGAGTCCCCGGCAACGGCGCCAGAAATTTTCTTGATGGCTTCTCGCCCCTCGTTGGTTACCCCAAGTGGAAGGTTTGAGATGCAGTGCAGCAGCAAGTTTCCCTCGGTGAAGATACCAAGGTTATCGAACCAGTAGGACTCAGGAGATACAAGTAGGTGGCAACGTCGCCAGAAATTGCTTCCTGACTAGGGTGTTGTCGTGGACCTGCACACAGCAACAAATAACTTTGCTCCCAACGAGTACAGAGGAGTTGTCAATTCCTCCGGCCTTGTCGTTTACAAAGGATCAACGCAAGAGATAAAAGGTGCAAAGGAAAGTAAAAGCTGAAAGTAAATTGAGGGTGTGAACAATAATGTGAAGATGGACCTGGGTCCCGTGATTTTCACTAGTGATGTCTCTCTCCCAAAGGACGATAAAAGTGCTAGCGAGGTAAACAAATCAAAGTTGGGCAATTGACAGGATTATGAAGGCACCGCAATGCTAACTATGTTGCAAAGAAAGGAAGGGCTCAAAAGCAATGGGCAGTACGCCAAGGTAAGTAGACCGAAATCCATCTTCATCTAATACGAATCATCCATCTTGAGATATCTATCCAGAACATCTCGCTGGTATTAAGTTGTGAATCCCACCCAAAATGTAAACTCAAAGCAACAGACAACTGCATTAAAAGAACTTTGCGTAAAGTAAACAATCCTTGCACCCGCAGGTACAAGCACCGTTGTTTTATCCCTGGTGGCAACAGCACATCCCCTAGTCTCATGTTTCTGTCACTCAAGCTAGACATCAAGGGGTTGAACCCACAATCGAGCATAACGCTCTCTCTTGGAGTTGCAAATAAAATACTTGGCCAAAGCAAATACCGCAACGGAGAACATGCAAGAATTTACTCAAGAACAAAATATAAAAGAGAAGAACCAAATATATTACTCATCACAATCTGAACATAGTCTCATAATCCATCAGATCCCAACAAACTCAGCATAGCAACAGCAGAAATTACATAGATGCCTCGATCATGTGAGGCAGATCACGAGGACTCGAAAGTGGAAGCACAAAGGGGGGAGAGATTCATCACATAGCTACTGGTCACGGACCCATGGTCCAAGGGGGACTACTCACGGCACATCCGGGAGGCGTCCATGGCTATGGATGGTCTCCCGGAGGGGGTTCCTCCTTCCGGCAGGGTGTCGGGGCAGCTTCTCCAGGCAGCCCCAATCTTGAAACGGCGGCGGCGGCGGTACAGACGGGAGTTCGCGAGAAAGAGATCGGTATTAGGGGTTTCCACCCCGAGGGGTAAATATAGGCGAAGGGGGTATCGAGGGGACCCACGAGGCAGTCAGGAGGGTCCCTGGCGCGGCCCAGGGTGGGGCCGCACCACCTGCCCTTCTGGCTGCCTGGTGGTGGCCCCCCTTCCCTCTCTTGGTGATTCCGGAAGATTCTGTTGCGCTGATTTTTTATATATTTTTCCCGGATTTTTGGAGCACTTTTAATGGTCGGAAAACCTGAAATACAAAAACAGCAGAAAACAGAAACTAGCAACTGGGTGCACTGAGTTAATAGGTTAGTCCAAATAGGTTCAAAAGTGTATGAAAGTTCAAGAAAAACATGGCAAAGTCACACAAAACATGCATGGAGCAAGCAGAAATTATAGATACGTTTGGGACGTATCACTACTACAAAGAGAAAAGCAACTTCAACTACCTACTTCTAGTAAAGACACAAAACTTAGTGCAACAGGCAAACTCTCTAACAAGATAAAACATGCAACCTATAGAAATTTAAACCTAAAACAAAATGAAAGCTCTAGAAAAACTAAAGCACTACAACTAAACAGAGCAGCAGCTAAGAAAAGAAAAAGAACAACTCACAGCTAAAAGAATAAGCATGCAAATCCTATGAGGAGTTCTAATTCAAGTGGAGCGTGTAACTCTCCCACACAAAAGAGTAAGTTGGGGTCTAACTTGTTACTACAGCAAACAAAGAAAAAACAAACCTAGAAAAGTAAAGAGCGAGACGCTCCAAGTATAGCACACAACGCATGAAGTGATAAAAATATAGTGCAACGAGAGACGAACTGATAACTGTTGATGAAGAAGGGGATGCACGGGGGCATCCCCAAGCTTAGACGCTTGAGTCTCCTTGAATATTTATTGGGGGTGCACATGGTCATCCTCAAGCTTGAGCGTTTGACACTCCAAGATCTTCTTTCATCATCTTCCATCGCGCACTTGAAAACTCCCTTCATACATAACTCATTGTAGACTGATTAGCGAGGTTAGTACCCTAATAAAATAATTTTTTCCTTACTGGAAATAAAGATAATCTTGAAGATATAATGTTTCCCAAGATTGCCAAAAAGTTTTTGCAAATAAAAAGCAAGCTTAAGGTTTGCAAAAGTAAAGAGAGACAAAACGTGGCAGAATCTGTGAAAAACAGAACAGCAGATAGAAACAAATTTTTTAGGGATACTTCTGCAACTCAAATAAAAAAACTCAGAACATACGCAAGTTTCGTAATTGTATAGATCACGCTGTGTAAAAAATTCAGCTCAAAAAGATGAACTGGGATTTTTCCATGATTTTTCTAGTCACGAGGACGGAATCTGTTTTCTGGACAGCATGTCACAACTTTCACTTCCCTTGTCGTATGAGGCTAAACTTGGCACAAAGCTTGAAAAGTAAAGATACAATGATGTTGCTACAGTAGTAACAATCATCAAGACCGCTAAGAACAGAAGAAAAGCAAAAAGAAAAACCTAAATTCGTTGCGGGCTGCCTCCCGAAAGCGCTTCTTTAGAGCCATTAGCTAGGCTTAAAGCAAAAGATCAAGTTGTATCCATTGAACCATCATCAAGATCATCAAAAAGCTCTTCAATAGTAAAACTAGTCTTAATAGGTTTCTCAAATAAAGGACGAATGAAAATGCTTCTTGGAATAAAATCAAAAGGAGGGAAATCAATTCGAGTTTCATTAAAGTTAAAGATAGGTGTCTCCTCCAAAGTTTTCACCGTTTCAACTCTCTTGGCAATGGGTGTGTTTGCTTTAGCTCGAGGAACCTTGGGGACGTAAACCAACTTAGGTTCCTTCTTTGCTGGAGTTTCATCCTTTTTGGTTTTGATTGAGGAAAAGGTAGTTTCTAGAGTTTCAATAACTTCCTCAATTTTTTCTTTCCTAGAAGACTTCTCATCAAGGGATTTGAATGTCTCCAAAGTTTTGATAATTTTCTGCATGGAGTTATCTAACCTATTCAAACTCCCTTGAATCTTACGATCCAACTCATTCACCCTATCGATACTTGGCATCTCTAGCTCTATTTTTTCAAGTTTTCTCATAATGTGAGCTAAAGTAATATCCTCCTTAATACTAACAACTAGGAGACTTCCAACAAGATTTTCAATAACATTAAGGGCTTCCTAGACTGGGGCCTCTATGAAGTTCCCATTGATAGCAGTGTCTAAAAGAAATCTATTCTGAGAAGTGATCCCAACATAAAAATTTCTAAGCAAGATAGTAGTGGATTGCTTCTTGGTGGCTCTTTTTTGAGAATCATTAATTCTATACCAAGCATCTTTCAAACTTTCACCACCCCTTTGAGTAAAGGTAAGTACTTCTGCCTCACCAAAGGAAAAAGGACCAGCCATAGTGGTAACTACTGACAAGGTAACATGTATTTTTGGTATTTTTTATAAGGGACACAAAAGTAAAAACTAAAAGGTAAACTAACAAGACTAAAAAGCAAACATAAAAGATAGTGTGCAACTCCCCTATCTTGTAGACTGGAGTCCCCGGAAACGGCGCCAGAAATTGGCTTGATACAGTGAGGATCTCTCACTCCTCGTTGGTTACCCCAAGTGGAAGGTGAGATGTAGCGTAGCAGCAAATTTCCATCGATGAAGATACCAAGGTTATCGAACCAGTAGGACTCCAAGAGATACAAGAGGTGTCACGGCGCTTGACGTGGACCTGCACACAGATACAGATAACTTTGCTCCCAATGACTACAGAGGAGTTGTCAATTCCTTCGGCCTTGCTGTTTACAAAGGATTAACGCAAGAGATAATGATAGTGGAAACTAAAAGTAAAGACTGAAAGTAAATTGAGGGTGCAAACAATCATATGAAGATGGACCGGGGTTCCGTGATTTTCACTAGTGATGTCTCTCTCCCAAAAGACGATAAAAGTGCTAGCGAGGTAAACAAATCACAGTTGGGAAATTGACAGGATTATGAAGGCACCGCAATGCTAACTATGCTGCAAAGAAAGGAAGGGCTCAAAAGCAATGGGCAGTACGCCAAGGTAAGTAGACCGAAATCCAACTGCATCTACTACGAATCATCCACCTTGAGATATATATCCAGAACATCTCGCTGGTATTAAGTTGCGAATCCCACCCAAAGTGTAAACTCAAAGCAACAGACAACTGCATTAAAAAAACTTTGCGTAAAGTAAACAATCCTTGCATCTGCGGATACAAGCACCTTTGTTTTATCCCTGGTGGCAACAGCACATCCCCTAGTCTCATGTTTCTGTCACTCAAGCTAGACATCAAGGGGATGAACCCACAATCAAGCATAACGCTCCCTCTTGGAGTTGCAACAAATCACTTGGCCAAAGTAAAATACGGCAACGGAGAACATGCAAGAATTTACTCAAGAACAAAATATAAAAGAGAAGAACCAAATATATTACTCATCACAATCTGAACATAGTCTCATAATCCATCAGATCCCAACAAACTCAGCATAGCAACGGCAGAAAATTACAAAGGTGCCTCGATCAAGTGAGGAAGCTCACGAGGTCTCGAAAGTGGAAGCACAAAGAGGGGAGAGATAGATCACATAGCTACTGGTCACGGACCCATGGTCCAAGGGGGACTACTCACGGTACATACGGGAGGAGTCCATGGCTATGGATGGTCTCCCAGAGGGGGTAGCTTCTCCCGGCAGGGTGCCAGAGCAGCTTCTCCAGGCAGCCCCGATCTTGAAACGGCGCCGGCGCCGGCACAGAGGCGAGATGGCGGAAAAAGGATCTCTCTTAGGGGTTTCCTTCACGGGGGGTAAATATAGGTGAAGTGGGGCACCAAGAGGGGCCACAGGGCAGCGAGGAGGCTCCCTAGCGCGGTCTAGGGTGGGGCCGCGCCAGGGGCCCTTCTGGAGTCCCTGTGGTGCCCCCCTTCCCTCCTTTGGTGTTTCCGAAAGCTTCCGTATCGCTGATTTTTTATCTGATTTTTCCGGATTTTTTACAGCACTTTTAATGGTCGGAAAACCTGAAATACAAAAACATCAGAAAACAGCAACTGGCAGCTGGGTGCACTGGGTTAATAGATTATTTCAAATATGCTCAAAAGTGTATGAAAGTTCAAGCAAAACATGGCAAAGTCACACAAAACATGCATGGAGCAAGCAGAAATTATAGATACGTTTGGGACGTATCATTTGTGCACATAATCCTGTCAATTACCCAGCTGTAATTTGTTTACCTCGCATGGCTATTTTATCGTCTTTTGGGAGAGAGACATCACTAGTGAACATCATGGGACCCCGGTCCATATCACCGATATTGTTTACACCTTCAATTTACTTTCAATATTTACTTTTATGTAGCTATCACTATCATTATTATCCCGTGCCTTTTATCCATTGTAAACAACAAGGCCGGAGGACTTGACAACTCCTCTGTACTCGTTGGGAGCAAAGCTATCTGTTGTGTGTGTAGGTCCAGGTAAAGCAAGTGATTATCATAAAACGGTGCCTCACTTGCCGAACCACCTACTTGTTGCTGCTGGAATCCTCCTGGACGATAATGAACCTTAGCATCTTCACTAAGGTAAATTTGTCGCTATCTACATCTCACCTTCCACTTGGGGTAACCAACGGGGGCGAGAAGTATCTCGTGTATCACTTGGCCAAAGCAATAAACGGCAACGGAGAACATGCAAGAATTACTCAAGAACATAAATATAAAAGAAGAGAATCAAATATATAACTCAATCACAATCTGAACATAATCTCATAATCCATCGGATCCCAGCAAACTCAACATAGCAACAGTAGAAAGATTACATATGTGCCTCGATCATGTAGGGAAACTCACGAGGTCTAATCCATGAAGAACAAAGATGGGAGGAGAACATCACATAGCTACTGACCATAGACCCATGGTCCAAGGTGGACTACTCACGGTTCATCCGGGAAGCATCCATGGTGGTGGAGAAGCTCCCGGAGGTGATTCCTCCCTCCGGCAGGGTGTCGGGAAGAGGTCTTCTGGTGCTCCCGATCTTGGAAGCGCGACGGTGGCGGAACAGAGGAGAGATCGCGAAAAAGGGTTCCATCCCCGAGGGTTTCTCGTCACGGGGAATAAATAGGCGAAAGGGGGCAGCCAGAGTGGGCCAGGGGCTCCAGGCGCCCCCCCCTGGCGCGGCCAGGGGTGGGGCCGCGCCCTCTGTCCGCCTGGGGCCCCCTGGCTCCCCTCTGGCCCCTCTCGGGCTCTTCGCGAAGCTTCCGGTATGCTGAATTTTCCTATATTTTTCTGGAATTTTTCTGGTACTTGTAATAAGGGGGAAACCTGGAATAGAAAAACAGTAGAAAACAGGAACTGGCACTGGGGTGCACTGAGTTAATAGGTTAGTCCAAATATGATCAAAAGTGTATGGAAGTTCATCAATATCATAGCAATATCACACAAAAGAGGCATGAAGCAAGCAGAAATTATAGATACGTTTTGGACGTATCAACATCCCCAAGCTTAATTCCTGCTCGTCCTCGAGTAGGTAAATGATAACAAGCATAATTTCTGGGGTGACATGCTAACAACCATAGAAGAACTTTTACCTAAAGCAATCAAGGCATGTAATTCAATTCAAGTCATAACAGGCAAGAGTCTATATTTGGCATTGAAACAAGCAACATAAGAACATAAAGGTGCAAGGGCTCTCGCTGTCTGTGACTCGAATGTCTCCAAATGGTGTTTGCATGCAAGAAAGGGGATAGGGATATACGAGGAAAAGTATTTTTATGTTGAGAACTCAATCTACTAAAGTTTCACACTTGGTCTTCTTTGGAATCTTATCTTGACTCATCCCCAGACCACTAGCTAGGTACAAGTCAAAATGATCCACTCCTTTTCGAAATTTTGAGCACTCATGCAATGGATGAGCGTAAGCAAGAAATTTGACACTTAGGGTGGCAAAGAGAGAATAAGGTGAAGGAGGAAGACAAAAAGTTGTGAAAGGCTCACATCAATGAGGACAATCATAGGCGAGAGAAAGCCAAATGATAGATATGATGTGAGGAGTAGGGATTGCCATGCAACGGATGCACATATGAGCTAAAGTAAGCTCTCCAATGGAACTAGTGGGGGTGCATCCTACTTGCTTGCTCAAGAAGACCTAGAGCTCATTTGAGGAGGCTCATCATTGAATATACAAGCCAAGTTCTAAAGTGTGAAGGTCCCCACATAGCTATATGCATGAATGATAATCTCTATGGACTACAAGATATAAGAGGGAGTACGAGTGTGGATCTCTCAAAAGGAATAGTAGTGTGCCCCCTTCTCTCTTTTTATTTCTTTTTCTCTTTTTTCTATTTTTGTATTTTTTGGTGGCCTCAATGGCTCTTTATATTTCTCTCTCATTTTTCCTCTTTGGGATCTATTAATTTGTCCTCTTTGGGATCTTTTAATTTTTTCCTCTTTGGGATCTTTTCCTCACTTTAGGGGCAACACTCTATATATTACAAAAAGTATAGAAGATCTTTCACACTTTACAAAGTACTCAAATCATAAAGAAGATGTAACTATCATGATGTATGCAAATGTATGCCTCTGCCAGTGTAGCAGGATACACAATGATACTAGCGCGTCATGTAGCAATGATTAGGGCAAGGCCCAACTAGCATGTGGGTCATCGATCAAGCAAGTAGCATGTATGACATGAAGATCAAGTCATGAGAAGATGGATGTTGCATGGCAATATATCTCGAAAAGGCTATGGAAATGCCTTGCTAGGTAGGTATGGGGGCTGTTTTGAGGAAGGATATAAGGAGGTTTATAATCATAGAGCATATCGTGCCAAGCGTTTGGATGTACCGGCGAAGGTGGACGCCAACTCTCGGAGTGAGAAGAAAGAAATGCACCGCACAAGAGAGGCTAGAAAAATATGGGAAGGTGGAAGTGTCAACTTTCGAATACTCACATTAGTCCGAAGAACTCATGCACTTATTATCGGTAACTCTCAATCTAATAATAAGGTTTCACAAAGAGACAAGTACCCCGAGGAGAAGTGTATGGGGGGTTGGTTATCCTTACGCATCCTCGACTCATGGTACGTGAGTGTACTCTAATATTCGACCCCTCAGAAGAGTAGTGATCCATCTAGTAGCTAGAGTTCTCAACTAATTTTGTAGGTTTTGAAAATAAACACGGATTGCCCAAAATACGACAACTATCACTAATAGGCTAAAGCTCTTGACACGAAAATTCCAAACATTACTCAAAACAAAACCTCAAAACTACTGCAAATTACTACTACAAAAGAATAGCAACCTCAATTACCTACTTCAAGTCAAGACACAAACTCAGTGCAATAGGAAAACTCTCTAAACAAGATAAAAATGAAAACTCAAGAGAGTTTCAGCAACATACTAAAAAAAGCTCTTTGAAAAGATAAGCATGAAAGCTAAGAGCAAAACAAGACAATAGCTACGAAAAGATAAAGAACACACACATCAAAGATAAGCATGAAAAGATCCTATGTTGTGTTCTAAATTTTGGAAGTGGAGCGTGTTTCTCTCCCACACAAAGAAAGTTGGGTTCTAACTTGTTATGAACAGAAATAAAATCTAAATAAAAATAAAAATAAAACCTAAGAGCGAGACGATCCAAGCATAGCACATAACGCATGAAGTGATAGAAATATAGTGAAACGAGAGACGAGCTGATAATTCTCGATGGAGAAGGGGATGCATGGGGGCATCCCCAAGCTTATACGCTAGAGTCTCCTTGAATATTTCTTGGGGATGCATGGGGGCATCCCCAAGCTTGAACGCTTGACACTCTTGAGTCTTCTTTCATCATCTTCCCTCGCACATTTGAAAACTCCCTTCATACATAACTCATCATAATCTGATTAGCGAGGTTAGTATCCATAATAAAATAATTTTTTCTCTACTGGAAATAAAGATAATCTTGAAGAGATACTGCTTCTTAAGAATTCCAAAAAGTTTCTGCAAAGAAAAAGCAAGCTTAAGGTTTGCAAAACGAAGAAAAGGCAAAACAGGACAGAATCTGTGAAAAACAGACCAGCAGGTAGTAAAGAATTTTTTAGGGATACTTCTGAAACTCAAATAAAACAACTCAGAACATACGAAAGTTTCGTAATTGTATAGAGCACGCTGTGTAAAAAATTCAGCTCAAAAAGATGAACTGGGATTTTTCTCTGATTTTTCTAGTCACGAGGACAGAATCTGTTTTTTGGACAGCATGTCACAACTTTCATTTCCCTTGTCATATGAGGATATAAAAGGCACAAAGCTTGAAAAGTAGAGATACAATGATGTTGCTACAGTAGTAAAAATCATCAAGACCACTAAAAACAGAAGAAAAACAAAAAGGAAAACCTAAATTCGTTGCGAGCTGCCTCCCGAAAGCGCTTCTTTAAAGCCATTAGCTAGGCTTAATGCAAATAGATCAAGTCTTTTCAAGAAAATAACTATCCCGTGTGACGGACTCAAAAGGCAACTTAATCTTTTTCCTAGGGAAGTGTTCCATCCCTTTCTTGAGAGGTAATTGGAATTTTATAATCCCTTCTTTCATATCAATAATAGCACCCACGGTGCAAAGAAAAGGGCGTCCCAAAATAATTGGACAAGAAGGTTCACATTCAATGTCCATAATAGTAAAATCAACGGGAACATAATTGTCATTGAAAATGATAAGAACATCATCTATATTCCCCAAAGGTTTATTTACGGAAGAATCGACAAGACGAACACCAAAATAACAAGCATCAAAAGGTTTCAATTCAAATATATCATACATTCTTTTGGGCATAACAGAGGTACTAGCTCCAACATCACATAAAGCATAGCAAGAAAAGTTATTCAACTTAATTAAAGTCATAGGATCCCAACCATCATCTAGCTTTCTAGGTATGGAGGCTTCTACCCTAAGCTTCTCCTCCCTAGCTTTGATGAGAGCATTAGTTATATGCTCCGTGAAGGCAAGATTAAGTGTGCTAGTGTGGGGGCTCTAGACAACTTGTGAAGGAAACGAATAACTTCAGAAAGAGTGCAATTATCAAAATCAAGGTCACTACTATCAAGTAGAGTGTTAGTGGTGTCCTTTAGGCTCACTTGTTTGGTAGCTTCTATAGTCATAGGAATTTATTCTTCTACGGTTGAGGTCATAGCATCACCATTAATAGGTCCTATGGGACTAGGGGTGCATTGGGTGCTAAGAGTTTGGATATCCTCAACCACTTGGATAGTAGCAATAGTAGGGTTTGTAGGAAGGCTCTTAATCCTATCTTCTTCCTCCTTTTCTCTAGCCCGTCTCTCTTTGAGTTTAGCCATCATCCTAATGTTTTCATTAATTTGCAATTGGATTGCATTCATAGGAGTGACCTTCCTCTCCTCAAGGGGAGAAGTTCTAATTTTAAGCAATTCTACTTTATGGTCTAAATTATCTACCTTCGACGAGAGGTTATCTAATTTGTCTAGTTTTTCCTCTACACTCTTGTTGAAGGCTTTTTGGGTAGTGATAAAGTCTTAAAGCATACTCTCTATTTCAGAAGTGGAGTTTTTGGTGCTAGGATAAGTGTTGTTGTTCCCATAGTTGTTGGAGGGGAACGGTCTAGGATTGCTACCAAAATTACTCCTATAAGCATTGTTGTTGAAGTTGTTTCTAGCGATAAAGTTCACATCTACTTGATCCTGAGCAATCAAAGAATTTAAACGAACATTTTGAGGATCAATAGGAGATTGCTTGGTAAGTAGAGACATAATTAAGTCAACTTTTTCATTTAGGGAGGAGATCTCCTCGACAGAGTTTACCTTCCTACCTGTTGGAGCTCTTTCGGTGTGCCATTGGGAATAGTTTGTCATCATCTCATCGAGAAGTTTTGTGGCAGCACCAAGTGTAGTTGACATAAAGGTTCCTCCCGCGGCCGAATAGCAAGTTCCGCGAGGTAAAGTTCAAGCCTGCATAAAAAGTTTGGATAACCATCCAAGTAGTCAAACCATGCGTAGGGCAATTCTTAACAAGAGATTTCATGCGTTCCCAAGCTTGGGCAACGTGTTCATTATCCAATTGCTTAAAATTCATAATAAAGCTCCTCAATTGGATAATATTAGCAGGGGATAGTACTTCCCGATAAAAGCATCCTTGCACTTATCCCAAGAATCTATGCTATTCTTAGGCAAGGATTGAAACCATATTTTAGCTTCATCCCTCAAGGAGAAAGGAAAACTCTTAAGCTTGACAATATCACCATCTACTTCTTTGTACTTTTGCATATCACAAAGCTCAATAAAATTATTTAAGTGCAAAGCAGCAGCATCTCTAGCACCAAAGAATTGATCTTTCATAACAAGGTTCAGCAAAGCAGGTTTAATCTCATAAGAAGGTGCTGAAGTAGCAGGTGTAGCAATAGGAGTGCAGATAAAGTCACTGTTGTTGTGACTAGTGAAGTCACACAACTTGGTGTTTTCAGAGGAACCCATAGTAGCAGCAAGCAAGATAACTATTTTTTTGATTTTTGATAAAAGACACTAAAGCAAAAACTGAAAGGTAAACTAACAAGACTAAAAAGCAAAGATAAAAGATAGTGTGCAACTCCCCTATCTTGAAGAGTGGAGTCCCCGGCAACGGCGCCAGAAATTTCCTTGATGCACGAGATAACTTCTCGCCCCTCGTTGGTTACCCCAAGTGGAAGGTGAGATGTAGCGTAGCGGCAAATTTCCCTTAGCAAAGATTCTAAGGTTTAGGATCGACCAGTAGGACTCCAACAGCTACAAGTAGGGGGTGAAGTGAACAACTGGCGCCGTTGACAATCTAAGGGTTGCTAACTTCACCTGGACCTGCACACACAACAGATAACTTTGCTCCCAACGAGTACAGAGGAGTTGTCAATTCCTCCGGCCTTGTTGTTTACAAAGGATAAAACGCACGGGATAATAATGATAGTGATAGATACGGAAAAGTAAATACTGAAAGGATGGACGTATCACTATCATTATTATCCCGTGCGTTTTATCCTTTGTAAACAACAAGACCGGAGGAATTGACAACTCCTCTGTACTCGTTGGGAGCAAAGCTATATGTTGTGTGTGCAGGTCCAGGTGAAGTAAGCAACCTTGAGTTGTGAACGGCGTCATTGTTCACTTCACCACCTTCTTGTATCTGTTGGAGTCCTATTGGTTCGACACTTAAACGTCAGCATCTTCGCTAAGGGAAATTGCCGCTACGCTACATCTCAACCTTCCAATTTGGGTAAACCAACGAGTGGCGAGAAGTAAACTCTCGTGACATCAAAGCAATTTCTGGCGCCGTTGTCAGGGACTCTACTCTTCAAGATAGGGGAGTTGCACACTATCTTTTATCTTTGCTTTTAGTCTTGTTATTTTACCTTTCAGTTTTTGCTTTAGTGTCTCTTATCAAAATCAAAAAAATAGTTATCTTGCTTGCTGCTACTATGGGTTCCTCCGAGAACACCAAGTTGTGTGACTTCACTAGTCACAACAACAGTGACTTTATCTGCACTCCTATTGCTACACCTTCTACTTCAGCACCTTCTTATGAGATTAAACCTGCTTTGCTGAACCTTGTTATGAAAGATCAATTCTCCGGTGCTGGAGATGATGTTGATTTGCACTTAAATAATTTTATTGAGCTCTGTGATATGCAAAAGTACAAAGAAGTAGATGGTGATATTGTTAAGCTTAAGATTTTTCCTTTCTCCTTGAGAGGAGGAGCTAAAATCTGGTTTCAATCCTTGCCTAGGAATAGCAAAGATTCTTGGGATAAGTGCAAGGATGCTTTTATTGGGAAGTACTACCCCCTGCTAAGATTATCCAATTGAGGAGCTATATTATGAATTTTAAGCAATTGGATAATGAACACGTTGCCCAAGCTTGGGAACGCATGAAATCTCTTGTTAAGAAATGCCCTACGCATGGTTTGACTACTTGGATGGTTATCCAAACTTTTTATGCAGGCTTGAACTTTACCTCGCGAAACTTGTTAGATTCGGCCGCGGGAGGAACCTTTATGTCAACTACACTTGGCGCTGCCACAAAACTTCTCGATGAGATGATGACCAACTATTCCCAATGGTACACCGAAAGAGCTCCAACAGGTAGGAAGGTAAACTCTGTCGAGGAGATCTCCTCCCTAAATGAAAAAGTTGACTTGATTATGTCTCTACTTACCAAGCAATCTCCTATTGATCCTCATGATGTTCCTTTAAATTCTTTGATTTCTCAAGATCAAGTAGATGTGAACTTTATCTCTAGAAACAACTTCAATAACAATGCTTATAGGAGTAATTTTGGTAGCAATCCTAGACAGTTCCCCTCCAACTATGGGAACAACAACACTTATCCTAGCACCAAAAACTCCACTTCTGAATTAGAGAGTATGCTTAAAGACTTTATCACTACCCAAAAAGCCTTCAATAAGAGTATAGAGGAAAAACTAGACAAATTAGATAATCTCTCATCGAAGGTAGACAATTTAATCCATGAAGTAGAATTGCTTAAAATAAGAACTTCTCCTCTTGAGGAGAGGAAGGTCACTCCTACGAATGCTATCCAAGTGCAAATTAATGAAAACATTAGGATGATGGCTAAAATCAAAGAGAGATGGGCTAGAGAAAAGGAGGAAGAAGATAGAATTAAGAGCCTTTCTACACACCATACCATTGCGACTATCCAAGTGGTTGAGGATATCCAAACTCTAAGCACCCAATGCACCCCTAGTCCCATAGGACCTATTAATGGTGATGCTATGACCTCAACCGTAGAAGAAGAAATTCCTATGACTATAGAAGCTACCAAACAAGTGAGACTAAAGGACACCACTACCACTTTACGTGATAGTAGTGACCTGGATTTTGATAATTGTACCCTTTCTGAAGTTATTCGTTTCCTTCATAAGATGTCTAGAGACCGCCACACTAGCACACTCAATCTTGCCTTCACGGAGCATATCACTAATGCTCTCATTAAAGCTAGGGAGGAGAAGCTTAGGGTAGAAGCCTCCATACCTAGAAATCTAGAAGATGGTTGGGATCCTATGATTAAAATTAAGTTGAATAACTTTTCTTGCTATGCTTTATGTGATGTTGGAGCTAGTACCTCCGTAATGCCCAAAAGAATGTATGATATATTTGAATTGAAACCTTTTGATCCTTGTTCTTTTGGTGTTCGTCTTGTCAATTCTTCTGTAAAGAAACCTTTGGGGAAGATCGATGATGTTCTTATCATTGTCAATGACAATTATGTTCCCGTTGATTTTACTATTATGGACATTGAATGTGAACCTTCTTATCCAATTATTTTGGGACGTCCTTTTCTTCGCACCGTGGGTGCTATTATTGATATGAAAGAAGGGATTATAAAATTCCAATTCCCTCTCAAGAAAGGGATGGAACACTTCCCTAGGAAAAAGATTAAGTTTCCTTTTGAGTCCGTCACACGGGCTAGTTATTTTCTTGAAAAGACTTGATCTATTTGCATTAAGCCTAACTAATGGCTTTAAAGAAGCGCTTTCGGGAGGCAGCCCGCAACGGATTTAGGATTTCCTTTTTGTTTTTTATTCTTTTTTTAGTGGTCTTAATGATTGTTACTACTGTAGCAACATCATTGTATCTTTACTTTTCAAGATTTGTGTCATTTATAGCCTCATATGACAAGGGAAGTGAAAGTTGTGACATGCTGTCCAGAAAACAGATTCTGTCCTCGTGACTAGAAAAATCAGAGAAAAATCCCATTTCATCTTTTTGAGCTGAAATTATTACACAGCGTGATCTATACAATTACGGAACTATCGTATGTTTTGAGTTTTTTTATTTGAGTTGCAGAAGTATCCCTAAAAAATTCTTTACTACCTGCTGATCTGTTTTTCACAGATTCTGTCCTGTTTTGCCTCTTCTTTGTTTTGCAAACCTTAAGCTTGCTTTTTCTTTGCAATAACTTTTTGGAAATCTTGAGAAACAATAGCTATTCAAGAATATCTTTATTTCCAGTAGAGAAAAATTATTTTATTATGGGTACTAACCTCGCTAATCAGATTTTGATGAGTTATGTATGAAGGGAGTTTTCAAGTGTGCGAGGGAAGATGACGAAAGAAGATTCAGGAGTTTCAAGCGTTCAAGCTTGGGGATGCCCCCATGCATCCCCAAGAAATATTCAAGGAGACTCAAGCATCTAAGCTTGGGGATGCCCCCGTGCATCCCCTTCTCCATCAACAATTATCAGTTCGTCTCTCGTTTCACTATATTTTTGCCACTTCATGCGTTATGTGCTATGCTTGGAGCGTCTCATTCTTAGGTTTTATTTTTAGTTTTCTTTAGCTTTGCTTGCTGTTCATAACAAGTTAGAATCCAGCTTTATTTGTGTGGGAGAGAAACACGCCCCACTTTCAAAATCTAGAACACAACATAGGATTTTTCATGCTTATCTTTGTTGTGTGTGTTCTTTATCTTTTTCATAGCTACTGTCATGTTTAGCTCTTAGTTTTCATGCTTATCTTGTAAAGAGTTTTTGTTTAGTTTGTTGCTGGAACTCTCTTGAGTTTTCATGTTTATCTTGTTTAGAGAGTTTGCCTGTTGCACTGAGTTTTGTGTCTTGACTTGAAGTAGCTAATTGAGGTTGCTATTCTTTTGTAGTAGTAACTTGCAATTGTTTTGAGGTATTGTTTTGAGTAATGTTTGGACTTTTGGTGTCAAGAGATTTAGTCTATTAGTGATAGATGTCGTATTTTGGGAAATCCGTGTTTATTTTCAAAAGTTAGAAAATTTGTTGAGAACTTTAGCTACTAGATGGATCACTACTCTTCTGAGGGGTCGAATATTAGAGTACACTCACGTACCATGAGTCGAGGATGCGCAAGGATAACCAAACCCCCATACACTCCTCCTCGAGGTACTTGTCTCTTTTTGAAACCTCCTTATTAGATTTGAGAGTTACCGATAATAAGTGCATGAGTTCTTCGGACTAATGTGAGTATTCGAAAGTTGACACTTCCACCTTCCCATATTTTTCTAGCCTCTCATGTGTCGTGCATTGCTTTCTTCTCACTCCGAGAGTTGGCGTCCACCTTCGCCGGTACATCCAAACCCTTGGCACGATACGTTCTGTCATCATAAACCTCCTTATATCCTTCCTCAAAACAGCCACCATACCTACCTACCAAGGCATTTCCATAGCCTTTCCGAGATATATTGCCATGCAACATCCATCTTCTCATGACTTGATCTTCATGTCATACATGCTACTTGCTTGATCGATGAGCCGCATGCATTTTGGGCCTTGCCCTAATCATTGCTACATGACGCGCTAGTATCATTGCATATCCTGCTACACTGGCAGAGGCATACATTTGCATACATCATGATAGTTACATCTTCTTTATGATTTGAGTACTTTTGTAAAGTGTGAAAGATCTTCTATACTTTTTGTAATATATAGAGTGTTGCCCCTAAAGTGAGGAAAAGATCCCAAAGTGGACAAATTAAAAGATCCCAAAGAGGACAAATGAGAGAAATAGAAAGAGCCATTGAGGCCACCAAAAAAATACAAAAAAATAGAAAAGGAGAAAAGGAAATAAAAAGAGAGAAGGGGCACACTACTATTCCTTTTGAGAGATCCACACTCGTACTCCCTCTTATATCTTGTACTCCATAGAGATTATCATTTATGCATATAGCTATGTGGGGACCTTCACACTATAGAACTTGGCTTGTATATTCCAATGATGAGCCTCCTCAAATGAGCTCTAGGTCTTGTTGAGCAAGCAAGTTGGATGCACCCCCCACTAGTTCCATTGGAGAGCTTACCTTAGCTCATATGTGCATCCGTTGCATGGCAATCCCTACTCCTCACATCATATCTATCATTTGGCTTTCTCTCGCCTATGATTGTCCTCATTGATGTGAGCCTTTCACACCCTTTTTGTCTTCCTCCTCCACCATATTCTATCTTTGCCATCCTAAGTGTCAACTTTCTTGCTTACGCTCATCCATTGCTTGAGTGCTCAAAATGTCGAAAAGGAGTGGATCATTTTGACTTGTACCTGGTTAGTGGTCTGGGGATGACTCAAGATAAGATTCCAAAGAAGACCAAGTGTGAAACTTTAGTAGATTGAGTTCTCAACACAAAAATACTTTTTTCTCGTATATCCCTATCCCGTTTCTTGCACGCAAACATCATTTGGAGACATTCGAGTCACGGACAGCGAGAGCTCTTGCACCTTTATGTTCTTATGTTGCTTGTTTCAATGCTAAATATAGACTCTTGCCTGTTATGACTTGAATTGAATTACATGCCTAGATTGCTTTACTTAAAAGTTCTTATATGGTTGTTAGCATGTCACCACAGAAATTATGCTTTTATCATTTACCTACTCGAGGACGAGCAGGAATTAAGCTTGGGGATGTTGATACGTCCAAAACGTATCTATAATTTCTTCTTGCTCCATGCCTCTTTTGTGTGATATTGCTATGATATTGATGAACTTCGATACACTTTTGATCATATTTGGACTAACTATTAACTCAGTCCACCCCAGTGCCAGTTCATGTTTTCTGCTGTTTTTCTATTTCAGATTTCCCCCATATTAAAAGTGCTCCAAAAATTCGGGAAAAATCCAATAAAAAATCAGCGATACGGAAGCTTCGAGAAACACAGAGGGGGGGGCAGAGGGGACCCACCAGTGCCCCAGGCACCCTCCCGACGCGCCCTAGGGTGGGGCGGCGCCAGGGGGCGCCTGGACCCCTGGTGCCCCCCTGGTTGCCCCCCTTCGCCCATATATTCCTCGTGACGTAAAACCCCTGTGACGGGAACCCTTTTTCGCGATCTCTCCTCTGTTTCGCCGCCGCCGTGCTTCCAAGATCGGGAGCACCAGGAGACCTCTTCCCGGCACCCTGCCGGAGGGAGGAACCACCTCCGGGAGCTTCTCCACCACCATGGATGCTTCCCGGATGAACCGTGAGTAGTCCACCTTGGACCATGGGTCTATGATCAGTAGCTATGTGATGTTCTCCTCCCCTCTTTGTTCTTCATGGATTAGACCTCGTGAGCTGCCCTACATGATCGAGGCACATATGTAATATTTCTGCTGTTGCTATGCTGAGTTTGCTGGGATCCGATGGATTATGAGATTATGTTCAGATTGTGTTTGAGTAATATATTTGATTCTCCTCTTTTATATTTATGTTCTAGAGTAATTCTTGCATGTTCTCCGTTACTATTTATTGCTTTGGCCAAGTAGTAGGTAGTGACTCCAAGAGGGAGCGTTATGCATGATTGTGGGTTCATGCCCCCCTCCCCCGATGACTAGCTTGAGTGACAGAAACATGAGTCTAGGGGATGTGATGTTGCCACAAGGGGGAAAACAACGGTGCTTGTACTTGCGGGTGCAAGGATTGTTTACTTTACGCAAAGTTCTTTAATGCGGTTGTCCGTTGCTTTGAGTTTACACTTTGGGTGGGATTCGCAACTTAATACCAGCGAGATGTTCTGGATAGATATCTCAAGGTGGATGATTAGTGATACGTCCTAAACGTATCTAATTTTCCAAACACTTTTGCTATTGTTTTTCCTTCATTCTTGCATGATTTGAACGAAACTAACCCGGACTGACGCTGTTTTCAGCAGAGCTACCAGTGCTGTTTTCTTTTGTGCAGGTTTCTGGATATTTAGGTACGCTGGAAAAATCCCAAAAAAATATATAAAAAATCAGCGTTCCGGAAGCTTCCACCAGGCCAAAGGGGGGCCACAGGGCAGCCAGGGGGCAGCCAGGAGGGTGCCTGGCGCGGCGCAGCTCCTGGCCGCGCCACCTGCCCTCCTGGGTGGGTCCCACACCCCCTGGTGCCCTACTTTGGCCCTATTTATTCCCCCGTCGAGAAACCCCCGAAAAGGAGGTCGCTTTTCCAATCTACGTCGCGGAGCCACCGCAACCCTCTGTTCTTCCTCGGAGAGCTAATCTGGAGGCTGAATTGGCCTCCGGTGAGGGGGAAATCATCGCCATAGTCATCATCATCGCCTCTCCATCACCCCTCCATGAATTCTCCTCTCATGTGTGAGTAATTCCCTGTTGTAGGCAAAGGGGATGGTAGGGATTGGATGAGTTAGATCATGTAATAGTTCAATCAGATTGTTGGGGGCATGTTGCCTATCATCTACTTGGTGTTTGTCATCTCTGTTACAACTTGTTGCTCTTAATGCTTGTCACTTTGGGCCCGAGTGCCATGATTTCAGATCTGATCACCCTTTTATTTCTTTAGTTTGTGGTGTTCTTGATCCTACCTATGAGTTGTATGCACCTATTATAGTCCGGAACCGACGATCCCAATGGTGAAAGCTTGGGACACCAAAGGGGATGGACTATAATTTGAGGATTCCGTGTATCCATGAATTGTTAATGCTTTGTTCCGGTGCTCTTTGACAGGAGTACCTTAATCTCCCTAAGTTCCTTTTGGCCCCGTTTGTAGCGGGAGGGTAGGACAAAAGATGCTGTGCAAAGTTCTTATTGCAAGCACGTACAACTACCTTGGGATACATGCCTGATGTTTGATATTTGCCTAGATGATCCTTTGTTTTCTGTGAGCCTTGCCCCAGTTAGAATTTGTTACATGTTCGTTCTCATCCAAGCAGCGCCCAACCATCCATCTCCCTAGCCTACAGTGTTTTCCTTCTGCTGGTTACTAGTTGTTTACCTTTGTTGTTCCACTATCACTATCACCACTATTATCGTCACCACTACCACCACCATCTCACAGTTGCTACTAATACCTTTGTGCAAGCAAGTGTTAATTACAGGTGCGGTTGAATTGACAACTCAATTGTCAAAGCCTGTACGTATTCTTTGTGTCCCCAAGTGTCGAATCAATAAATTGGGTTATCTTGCCCGTGAAGACTATCTCGATCCCCTATAGTTGAGGTTATCAATTAGTAGGTAGATGCAGATGGATTTCAGTCTACTTGTCTTGGCGTACCGCCCATGCTTTTGAGCCTCTTCCTTTCTTAATAGCATAATTAGCATTTGTTTGCGCACATAATCCTGTCAATTGCCCAGCTGTAATTTGTTTACCTCGCATGGTTATTTTATTGTCTTTTGGGAGAGAGACATCACTAGTGAACATCATAGGACCCATGTCCATATTTCCAATACTGTTTACACCCACTATCAATTTACTGCTTTATTTACTTTTCCGTTGCTATCACTATCATTATTATCCCGCGCGTTTTATCCTTTGGAAACAACAAGGCCGGAGGAATTGAAAACTCCTCTGTACTCGTTGGGAAGCAAAGTTATTTGTTGTGTGTGCAGGTCCAGGTGAAGTTAGCAACCTCGGTTGTAAACGGCGCCATTGTTCACTTCACCACCTTCTTGTATCTGTTGGAGTCCTACTGGTTCGATACTAAACCTTAGCATCTTCGCTAAGGGAAACTTGTTGTTGTCTACATCTCAACCTTCCACTTTGGGTAACCAACGAGGGGGCTTTCGCCTTTTTATTAACGGAAATCTGACCCCCATCAGACATCCGGTCATCGGATGTCCGGTCGCTGTCGGACGTCCGGTACCTGGCCACTATACTCTGTTTTAACTGTGTTCTTCTGCGCATGCTCACTGATCTCGGACGTCCGGTACATCTCGGACGTCCGACAGTTATGCAGGCATAATGCTCCAACGGCCATTTTGGCCCTTGGACTATATAAGCCCCCTCACCACAACATGTGAGGGTTGAGCACTTCATCCTAAACACACAAGAACCCTAAAAGGCTCCATCTCCTTTCTCCTACACCAAATCCTATATCCCGAAGAGATTTGTGAGAGTTCTTGAGAGATATTTCACCCATTGATAGATCCACTCCCTCTCCCTCTTTTGACCAAAGGAATTCGCGATTTGAGCAAGTCTTGAGCATTTCCCCCTTGATCCTGTTACTCTTGGAGGTTGGAGACTCCTAGGCGGTAGGAGTGCTCCGGTGAGGAATCAACTTGTGATTTTCCCCCCGAAAAGTTTGTGAAGGTTTGGAGTTCGCCTGAAGGTCTACCACTAGTGGTTGGGAATCGCCTTTCGTGGTGATATCTCAAGGGGAATAGGGTGAGCCTTCGTGGCGTTGGTGTGCCTTCGTGGTAACACCCACTCTCTCTGTCGGGGGATTGGTACCCGGGTAGGCTCACCCAAGCGGAAGCAAACTTTCAAGACAAGGATGGACCGATTGGGCTGCAGCTGGGCCGAGCTGGGCAGGCGTACGGTCGATTGCTCCAAGGCAATCAGCCATACCGAATGACCAGCAGTCGGCCCAGGCGCAACCGGTCCACCCTTTTCGTCACCAAGACAATTATCCGATTGGCCCGCAGCTGGGCCAAGGTGGGTATTAGCATAGCCGATTGCCCAGTGCAATCGACCTTGCCCGGAACCACCAGTCGGCCCAGGCGCAATCGGTAGGACCCGCTACCCTTGGAGAAGATGACCCCGAGACCAGTCACAGGTCCAAGTACGAGGTCATAAATGCGCAATCCCGAGATATCGGGGTGGCAGGGAAGCCAATTCACATCGAAGATCTGGCAGAGATACGGTGTCGACCTCTCCGCCGATTCCGCGGACAGGACGACAAGACCGCACCTCCTAGCGCCACTGTTCATCATCATGACCTACAAGTCCACAACATGGGCCGCCGCTCGTAGGGTCCGGATCAGCCGGAGAAGAGCAGTCGGTGGGACCCAGCCGATTAGAGGATGACGGCTGGGCCCAATCGGCAGTGAAGTTACCGATGTACCCCGGGCTCATGCTATAAGAGCCCGGGGTACCCCTCCTGCGTGGGGGACGATCCGCTCATTTTAGCACCATTACTCACATCCTCCTCAGTTCATTCACTGCTCGTAGTTACTCCTCAGGGAAGCAGGAGAGAGCCTTGCCCACGGCGGCGCTCACCTTCCCCAGAGAAGATAGAGAAGCAGTTATTGTAGTCCCGTTCATTGATATAGAAGAGACAAGCAGGAGTAGGGGTGTTATCTCTACGGAGAGCCCCGAACCTGGGTACATCGTGGTGTTCTCCACCGTGTTTGTGCCCAACCCGATTCCGGCACCATCGACATCTTCTTCCTCGCGTCTTCCCCTCACTTTAACCATCCCCATGGCATCTGCCCTCACATATCGACGACAGTTGGCGCCCACCGTGGGGCAGACCGAGGCGTCGACTGGAGTAAAGATCCGGACGGGATTTTCCTCTGCATCGGGCGGTAGCCACGCCTCTGGCCTGATTCTTAGGCGTGGGGCAGTCGATTATGTGGTGGACTACTCGGCGCGGTACGCGGCTGGTGCGCTCCTGTCGCCCGGTGTGTCGCTACAGGTCGGCAGTAATCGCCTCTTCATCAGCAGTTTCCCCGAGGCGTATCCGAGGGAGATTCATGTCTTCTCGTGCGTCACAGATCCGCTCTCGACCAGGGGCTGCAGCGCAGCACCCGGCAGAGAGGATGGCCGAGTGCACGCTCCTGTCATGATGGCGGGGGCGTCGTCATCAAGCAATCGCGGTGCAGCAAGCGCAGCAAGAAGAGCCAAGGAGGCAGCGGAGGCTGCAGAGAGAGTCGGCACCAGTGCGTTGCGGGATGTGTTGTACACACCCGTGAATAGGAATGGTGATCCCGATCAAATGCACACCGAGCTGGAAACGGCAAGGCTTGCTCTGGCTCGCAGGGCCGAGCAGGTGATAGCAGAAGAGCGCAGGCTGGGAGCCATCACCAGAGAGTACAATGCAGCGCATGCGGGACCGTGCCGGCCGATTGAGCCTGCGGTCCTGGAAGATTTGAGAAGCCGAGGCAGGGCAGTCAATCAGCAGTTGTTGGGAGCCGAGCAGCCAGAGCGGCCAAGGAGGCCAGTGCAACCGGAACAACCGGCGCAATCGGCATTCATCCAGAGGCCGACATACAGCACGCCGGACAAAAACCTGAGAGCAGCTGAGCAGATAGCACTCGAGCTAGAAGACCTGGAGGGAGACGAGCGGCGAGAGCAGTCGCGCCGAATGCGTGAGCTGTTGGCAGCCGCAAAAGAGCAGAGGCTCATGGCAATGGAGAATCAAGATGCAGGACCTGGGGCGTCAAGAGGAACTGTGAGGCCGAATCCGGGAGCTAGCCAGCGACCGAATGGATCGCGCCAGAACAGACAGCAACCTGCTCCATCTCGGCACGAGAGTAGGGTCAGAAGCAATCGGCCACCTCCAGCAGCAAGCAGAAGAATCGAAGAGCCAGCCGTTAACAGCAGGCGCAACGACATGCCTCAGCAGTCGGCACCAAGACCAGCAATCAGCGCCCGGCTTGGCCCTCGCCAGATCGGTCAGAACGATGCAAGGCATCGCATTGAGCTCCTGGAGAAGGAGGCTCAAGAGGATGAAGAAGGAGAGGCTGGCCCGTCGTGTTTCGGTCATCGTATTCGGATCGAGAAGTTTCCCAAAGGCTTTACGTTGCCGAGAGACACGCCCAAGTACAACGGTTCTGTGAATCCAGAAGATTGGTTATCCGATTACCTGACGGCAGTTCGCATCGCAGGAGGAAATCGGCGTGTAGCAGTCCGCTATGCACCTCTGATGCTGCAGGGATCGGCTCGGACATGGTTAAACAGCCTGCCCAAGGACAGTGTAAACTGCTGGGAAGATTTCACAAGTGCATTTATCCATAACTTCACAATCACGTATGAGCGGCCGAACCTCCCGAGGCAGTTGGCTCTTTGTGTGCAGGGCAAGGATGAACCCCTCCGAGATTATCTATCTCGGTGGATCAAGCTGAAGAACTCATGTGAAGGAGTCCATGAGATCCAGGCCATTCAGTACTTCACAGATGGATGCTTGGCCGATTCAATGCTGAAGCACAAGTTTCTCCGCAAGGATTTCACATCGCTCGCCGAGCTCATGAAGGTGGCCAATGCGTTTGCTATGTCCGATTCTGCGATGCGCCCTATCCAGCTCGGAGTTGGAGGTGTAATCCAGTCACCAGGGGCTCCGCAGTCGGACACAGCAAACCAAGGCCTCAGTCGGAAGGAAAGGAGAGAGAACAACCGCAACAACAGCAACAACAACAACAACAACAACAACAACAACCAGCAGAACAATGGCAAGCGCAAGGATGAGCAACCTGATACTCAGTATGGTAGTCGGCAGGTGGCCGCTGTCCAGAACGAAGAAGATCCAGCGGCTGCAGGAGGCAGTCGGAAGATGAGACCAAATGTCAGGCCCCCGGGGCAGATGAAGCCCAAGTACACATTTGATGATATCTTGGATGCACCGTGCAAGTTGCACAGCACACCGGGCAGGCCATCTGCGCACACCACTCGGCAGTGTGATTTCGTGAGAAGGATCGCGAAGGGAGAAGCTTTACCACCTCCACCCCCACCACCACCCCAGAACAGAGGACCACCTCAGCAGCAGAACCAGTTCCCGCGGCAAGATGCCGCCTACATGATTTTCACCAGTGAGTCCACGGACAAGGTGTAACATCCCAATTTTTGTAAAAATTTAGATGTTAATAGAATCATTTGTGCATACCATTTTTTTCCATTTGCATATTGGATCTTTTGAATTTTTCCTTCCAATTTATTTTAACCCAATAAAAAAAATCAAGAGAGAAGATAACGTGACTTCTTCAACATAAAAAGGGTTAAGAAAATATTGGAGCATTTATTTTATTTTAATAAAGCATTTCGGGAATTTAATAAATCCAAAAAATTCCTTTTTGGAATTTATTAATTGTCCAAAATGACTTTATAAATATATTTTCGCATTTTATAAAATTGCATTGAGCTAGGAATATTTATCCTAGACTTTATAAAAAAAAATGTTGAGGTTTTATTAGAGTTTTATTAAACTTTTTTTTTGAAATAGATTTTTTTATAGTATTTTATTTTGACTAGGAAAAATTTACAATATTTTTCTTATATATTTATAAGTTTTTTTAAAATATTAAGTATTTTTTTGAGGTATATTATTTTTTATAAAAAAAAAGAGAAAAAAAATTTGGGCGCCAGACCAGCCCAGCAGGCCGGCCCAGCCACCCCGTCTCCTTCCCGTGACGTGCGTGTGCGCACGCAGCATGCAGCACACAACAGCAGCAGCAGCGCCGGCGTTGCAGCGCTGACCGCGCCGCCGGCCACGCCAGCCACGCAGGCCACGCCCCTTCCTTCCTTCCCTCCCCGCGTATCCCGCACCTCCCTTCTCCGCCCCGACACCTTTAAAGCCCCATTAATCCTCCATTAAAGAGTTCGCCGGAATTTTCGCACTCGCCGGATTTCGTCGCCGGGAGCACGCATCTGGACACCCCCTCCCCCTATATAAATCACCCATGCGTGCCCCTCCTCCCACTCGTCCAAAGCCCCCAAAAATCTTGCCCAAAGCCGCACCGTAGCTCGCGAATTTTCTCGCCGAAGTTCGCCGGTCGAGCTCCGCCTCGGCATCGATCACGTCGCCGGTAAGCCACCTCTAGACCCCAAACTCTAGAAATCGGATGCTCTCGTCGTTGCGCATCTTATGGATTCCAGAATTTTGCCTCTTCTCGTGCACCACAGTAGCGTCCCGGAGCTCGCGCGCCCACCGGAGTTCGCCGGAGTTCACCCCCGCCCCGCCACGTCGTAGCCACGCCGGAGACCGCCGCCACCACCCCGCGCTCCCCCACGCCGAGCCGCCCCTCCCCGAGACCTCCCTCGCCGCCAATCCCCGCCGGAGCCGCCGCCCCCACGAAGAAGACGCCGCCGGCCACCTACAGTACGTGCGTGTTCTTCCTGTGTAGAAGAAGCTGGGTAAAAAAAAGTTTTGTAAAAAAAACGAATTTTTTTTTCAGCATTCACTAGATTAGAATTTTAGCCCTAGTCTTGTTTTAGCTATATCTTTTTACTCGTTTATTAGTTTTAGACGAAACCAAATCCCGCGTTTAAGTTTTTCATCCCTCTATCGTGTGGAAACCTATTTTTAAAAAAAATGGAATTTTAAAATATGAGTTTGAATATATTTAAATTCAAACTTCGTTTGACCATAATTTCATAACCGTAGCTCGGTTTTGACCGATTCTTTTTGCAAATCGAAACCCTAATTTATCTCTATCACTTAGGACTTTCATCAACAAGTTTTACACAAAATTTTATTCTGTTTTACAAAAAAAAATTTACTTATTCTTTATTTTCCAAGTTTGTCGAAGCATTGTTTTCGTTTTATTTTGTATTATGTTTTGATTGGATGCACTTGTTTGCTTGCGTTAGATTGCCCCGAGTGCGAAGCAGAATATTTCCAGTCCTTAGAGTTTGACCAGCAGCAACCAGGCAAGTCTACCTTTGATCATTTTCCACTTTACCTATGTTTTATTGCATGTAGTACCCCTTTCTTATAATGCATAAGTAGAAGTTTAATCTAACGCAAACCCAGTAGTTCAATTTGTGGTAGGTTTAACTTGTCACCATCGTGTAGGAAACTGTAGTGCTATGTATTGTAGACGTGGATTTGGGAGTGAATTCACGATGAGATGAGTGACTTTGTAGTAAATCAGGACCAAGTTAAACTCAATGAACTACCTGGGTGGAATGGTTGGAGGCACCCTGGAGGAACCAGTGGAGATGCCTAAGTGACCTGGAGATGGCCAGGGATCACTGCGGAAAGCCACCCGGGCTTAAAGAGATTTTATCATATTGTCATTTCTAGAAGCTTACGTGTGCAGCCACAAGCCATTATGGGCTCTGGCTTGGTTAATTAGTAGTAGTGACTCTTGCTAGGTGGTGCTACGAACGTAGTGTTGGTAGGTGGGATGGGAGTAAGGGAAACTCTTCTAAAAGACCATGTCTCGACCTTCCCGTTTCCATACAAAGAGTAGTGTGGCAAATACCAATGGAGGTGGTCGAGTCTTGTGGGGAAAAGTGCACAAACCTCTGCAGAGCGTATAAACCTAATCGATTAGCCGAGTCCCCGGTATTGGACAATTTGAGCATCTAGCTATGGTAATTTTGAGAAATCTCATCATCTTTAATTAATCATTTTGGGCATAATTACCATGGGTTGTCTTGTGCTTTATTGAGATTATTTTTAGGAACACTTATTCTATAGGGAAAAATTTAGCTTTATGCAAATTGAAACGTAGAAGCTCCACTAGCCAAATGCATGTATTGTAGGACTTCATTTTCTTCTCCTTGGTATGAGTTGCCGTACATTCAAAGTACTGACCCTATTTGGGATGTACAATTGTTGCAGATTACTCTGACGGTGATTAAGGTGCGAATAGGTTATTGTCCTATACTCAACGTTTTGCCGTGGAGTCGGATGGACCACTACTACTACTATTGCTTCCGTAGTTTTTGATGGCCTTAAGCCATACTAATGTAATAAATTTTTCTTTATTTTGAACTCTCCGATGTAATAAAAGACATGTGATTTATTCTGTTATTCATCGAGTACTGTGTGTGCCAGCAAGTTGATCCAGGGACTGGCACGGATCACAGAGACTTGGTCCAATTCGGGATCGGGTCGTTAGACAAGGGCAGTCGGAGAGCCCGAGCTCAGGAAGTCAATGCCACTATGTCGCCGATTCCTCAGTTCATGCATTGGTCCGAGTGTCCTATATCCTGGGACAGAGCAGATCATCCCACCATTTTGTCGAATCCGGGCAATTATCCGCTTGTGGTTGATGCTCTGTTCGCAGGTCCAAGGTTTTCATGCAAGTTCTCCCGAGTTCTCGTCGATGGAGGAAGTACAATCAACATTCTGTACAGGGACACATTGATCAAGTTAGGGCTTACAGAGAAGGACCTGGAGCGCAGTCGGACGACTTTCCACGGGATTGTCCCTGGATTGTCTTGCACCCCCATGGGTCGCATTCGGCTGGATGTCATATTTGGCACAGAGGAAAACTTCAGGAGGGAGCCGATTTGGTTTGAAGTCGCCGACCTCAGCAGTCCTTACCATGCTCTGTTGGGACTACCTGCATTTGCCAAGTTAATGTTCAACGCACAGCAGAATTACCTCAAGATGAAGATCCCAGGGCCAAACGGCGTCATCACCGTCACCGGGGACTTCAGGAAGTCCCTCGAGTGCACGTCGGCTGGCAGCAGTTTGGCTGACTCTCAGGTGGTTGAGGCGAAGAAGCATCAGCTCAGCAAGGTGATTGCAATGGCGCAAGCACAGAGCAAGAATCCGCTACCAGTCGGCTCAGCCAAGAGAGCAAATGAGGAATCGGCTTTTCAGTCGGCCAAGGACAGCAAGAAGATCGCTCTAGATCCCTCTGACTCAACCAAGTTCGTTGTAGTCGGAGCTGGACTTAGCGATAAATAGGAAAGCGAGCTCGTCGAGTTTCTCCATGAGAATCGGGACATCTGCGCATGGTCTCCACAAGACATGCCTGGTGTGTCGAGAGAACTCGCCGAGCACAAGCTGCACATTCGGCCAGGCCAGATGGCACAGCCTCAGAAGAGCCAATGATGTTAGAAAATGCCGATTGCAATGAAGAAGTTCCAACTCCAGACGAACAGTCATCACCAGGGGCTGCCGAATGCGTGCCAGGCGCCGCAATCGGCAGTTCAGAGGCAGAGGTCGAAATTACAGAAGTTCAAGAGGCCGAGATCCAAGAGGCCAGTGGCCAAGGAACCGAGATCCAAGAAGAAGTCCCACCCCAGCATGCAGCAATAATGCTAGTTGTCAATGCGCCATCATGGGCACAGCCGATTAGAGATTTCCTAGCAGACGGAGTCCTCCCAGAAGACGAAGCAGAGTCAAGACAAATCAGCCGCCGATCTTGGGCATAAACGATAATCAACAACGAGCTAGTGCGCAAAAGTGAAACTGGTGTCTTTCAGAGATGTGTAGAAGAGGACAGAGGTTTGGAATTGCTCAGAGACATTCATCAGGGTGAATGCGGTCATCATGCATCTGCAAAAGCCATTGCCAGCAAAGCTTTCCGACATGGTTTCTACTGGCCGACTGCGCTCGCAGCAGCTAAGAATTTGGTGAAATATTGCAAGGGTTGCCAGCGGTTCAAGGCAAAAAGTCATCAGCCAGCATCGGCATTGAAGACAATCCCAATAGCATGGCCATTCGCAGTATGGGGTTTGGATATGTTTGGTCCATTCAAGAGGGCCCGAAGAGGCATGACACATCTCCTAGTTGCAGTGGACAAGTTTACCAAATGGATCGAAGCTCGCCCGATCAAGAAGCTTGATGGCCCGACTGCGGTCCAATTCGTGGCCGACATCGTGTGCAGATATGGCGTACCTCACAGCATCATCACCGACAACGGCAAATTTTTTGCAAAGGGTGCATTGGCTCGATATGCATCTCAGCAAGGCATTCGGCTTGATCTTGCATCTGTGGCGCATCCACAGTCGAATGGTCAAGTATAAAGAGCAAACGGCCTCATCCTCTCGGGTATCAGACCCCGATTGGTGGAACCACTTGAGAGGGCACCCGGAGCATGGATTGAAGAACTCCCCGCAGTACTGTTCAGTTTAAGGACCACACCAAACAGGTCGACTGGATTCACTCCTTTCTTCCTAGTGTATGGTTCAGAAGCAATCATCCCGTCCGACATCGAATTTGATTCGCCTCGGCATGCCTTGTACACTGAAGAAGAAGCCAGGTTGGCATGAGAGGACGGCGTCGACCTCAAGGAAGAAGCTTGTTTGCTGGCCTTGTCCAGATCGGCAGTCTATCAACAGAAGTTGCGGTACTACCACAGCAAGAAGATTCGTCCTCTCGCCTTCCGAGAGGGCGACATGGTGCTATGCCGAATTCAGAAGTCAGATGGGCAGCACAAGCTATCCTCACCCTGGGAAGGACCATTCATCATCAGCCGTGCACTCAAGAATAGCTCCTATTATTTGATCGACTGCACCAAGGGCACTCGGCACAAGGACACATCAGGAATAGAAACGGAGCGGCCGTGGAATGCTGAGTTGTTATGTCCATTCTATAGTTGAGCGGCAGAAATTTATGTACACCATTCGGCAAACGATTAGTAAAGCTATCATGCCTCTGAAAAAGAGCATTCGATTACCTTTGCATAATTTCATTCGAGCAGCTAGCCCAAGTCGGCAACGCTTAGTCATACCCGAGATGTGCGTAATGCACTCGGGGACTGACCGACCACGAGGTCAGACGAATAGGCCATCGAGGCACGGGGACTGCGGGCTGGCACTCAACTTAGCACCTAACTCAAGTGCAACTCACAAAAGTGTTTGTGGCATTGAGAAGGGCAGCGGTTGGGGCGGTCAGCAGTACAAGTTCCCGAGAAACAACTCGAGAAGCTCTGCAAAGGGCATAGTCAATAAAACAAGTTACCGATTGCGCCGCGAACCAAGGCATCGAGCTCGGTAGCGGGCAATCGGCTCCTAATATTGCAGAATCCTTTGCGTTAAAACTTGTCGTGTAAATATGAAAAGCTTATCGAACCTTGGCTGGAAATCTACCTTTGATCCGATTGCAGACCGCATGTCGGCAGCAATACAGACAAGGTAGACACCCCCAAGTGCAGACCGATAAAGGAAACCGACAGAGACGCAAAGTCGATCGCACAAGTAAAAACCAGAAATGAGCAATCGGATTACATAAGAGATAGCAGGCCTAAGGCCGAATAAGTTCATTACATCGCAGTCACACCCAGTGGGTGTCGGCAGAATTAAAGTCATGTCTTACAAGCAACTAAGTCGAAAAGAAAAAACAAGATAAGGCCGATCCAAGGTCGGCAAGCTGCAGTATGTGACGTCATCAATGGCTTGGCTCAAGAAATAGGGGCAGTCGAAGGCGCAAGGCTGGCAGTCGAAGCAGTCGGGTCGGCGTGTCCGGCAGCAACATCTGGCTCCGATTGTGCATCAGAAGAGGTGGCCCCAGCTCGCTTAGACCTCGGAGATGTATGGGATGAACCGCTGTCAGAAAGCTCCTCGGCCAAGCTAGAGATAGAAGTTGCAGCCAGCGGGTTCCCTCCCTCGTCAAGATATGGGGTATAGTCATAAGGAGAAAACCAGTTCACCATAGCGCTAGCAAGCCGGTTCACTTCAGCGTAGGTCTTCTCAAGCACGTCGGCGGCGTTCTCTCGGAGGCTGTGGAGCTTGGAAAGTTTCACTTGCGGGTACCAGCTCAACACAGTTTGAAGAGCAGTCTCAGCGCCAGTCCAACCAGCAGAGTTAAGAAGGACATCGATCCGACGAGGAATGGCCTTCAGAAGAGTCCGAGTCTGCTCGGTGGTAGCATTCGGGGCATCCCCCTTGTCAGAATCTTCTTCGTCCTGGGGAGCCGGCATGTGGACCTCGGTAGAAGAGCTGGCAGCATGCTTCATCCTCTGAAGTCCAATTTTGAGCTCAGTCGGCGACCACAGCAACTCGGCAATCTTCAGAATGCCAAGTTTGAAGGACAAGGCAATCCCCTTGATGACGGGAATGCGAGCTGCTGTTCCAATCAAATACTCATGCCGAGTCCAGACGTCGTCATCAAGCTGGCAGGACCCCCCGGCCGCGATGGTCTCCTCCCGAGATTTAGCTACGGCTGCATAGGCAGCTGCTTCAGACTCAGGCCATGCCTCTGTATCATGAAGAAGAAAGTGAGTAATAGCGCAAAAGAAGGGTGCAGTCAGAGATGCACTCGGAGGCAAGAGGCACTTACCACTGAGAAGGGCGTCCATCTCGCTCATTGTGTCGCAGAGGCCCTTGGACCGGCGGCGCATTTTAGTGGTGTCCTCATAGCTGCGTTTCTCCAGTTCTTCATATTTGGCAATATGATCATCACGATCTTTTCGGAGAGAGTCCCGCGTAGCAATCGCTTCGTCCCTCTCGGCTTGCAAGGCTTGTCGGGCAGCTACAGCTGCATCTCGTTCAGCAAGGAGCCCGTCGCCAGCAGCAGTCACGGCAGCGATGTCAGCCAGATGTTTCTTTTCAAGGGAAGCCATCTCGGAGTGAAGGACTTCGATAGTTTGAGTCAAGTTGGTTTCCACCCCCTGCAGTCGGGCTGTTTCTTCCTTGGCTGCGGCAAGCGCTGGCCCTTGCCGATTGAGTTCTGCAGTCAGTTCAGCGATACGATTCTGAAGGTCATCTACCATGGGAACAGAAACTAGAAGAAGACATGAGGATGTCAGTACAAGAGAAATTGTCAATCAGAGAGAAGATAGAAATGATGCAGAAATTACCTTTCAGCCTATGGATCTCGGCCGATTGATTGTTGACCTCGAGCTGGGCTTGGGCAAGAGTTCAGAGGCTGGCGGTATAAGCGTCGAGGAGTTTTTCGAAGACCTCGCATTTTTCTTCCATGACAGCCTGAGAAGAACAGCAAGATGAAGTTCAGAGATACAGCAGCTAAAAGAAGATCCGAACCGATTGCTAACAATCGGCCCGAATCTCGGGGACTACACCCAGTGGGTGCGCTTGCGCGCACCCACCGGAAGAAAGTCTCCCGATTGGAGGAAGGAAGGAGAGAAAGCAGAATGCATAAAAGATCCGAATCGATTGCTAATTGCTAAACAATCGGCCCGAATCTCGGGGACTACACCCAGTGGGTGCGCTTGCGCGCACCCACCGGAAGAAAAGTTTCCCGATTGAAGGAAAGTCACAAAGGAAAATCAAAGAGCTTACCGCGTGATTGCGGTCGAGCTGTTGGAGGTCCCGAGCAATGGCGGTGGCAAAGTCGTTCACTCGACCGTACGCCGTCGTCAAAGGATCCGGAGAGCGGTGCGGAGCGTCGGGCTCGATGCCGACATGGCGGGTACGAGAATACTCGGCCCGGAATTGCTCCACCGAGCGCATCAAAATTTCCGAGGCAGAGGAAGTCGGCTGTGGCGGCGAAGCTCGAATAACGGCAGCAGAGGTAATGATGGCAGAAAACGATGGCGCCGACGTCGCCAGAGAATCGGAGGCATTCGGTTGTGGTCGTGGTGCAATCGGGAAAGATGAGATCAAGGTAGTTGCCACAATCGGCGGAGTGGTTGTCATGATAGAAGAGGTCGAGGTAGTTGCCACAATCGGCGGAGTGGTCGTCATGACAGGCGAAGTGGTCATCATGATCAATGATGTGGTTGCTGTGGTTGGTGGATTGGTTGCTATGATCGGTGAAGTGGTCGTCAGGACGGGCAAGGTGGTAGAAATGATGGGGGCAGAGACTGGGTCGGAGCATGGTGGCGGAGAGGGAGCAATCGGATTAGTCGATCGCGTTCCTTCGCCACCAGTAACTCCTCGGTCAGCTGATTCCTTGAAGGTCTGGGAGACAGTGGCGGAAGTAGTGGTCGTCTTGGCCGCCACGAGGCGAGCTTTCTTGGCAGCGCGCTCAGCATCCTTCGAGGATCGATGTGGAGCGGGAGGCCGTTTTTGAGTCGTAGCAGCAGACACAGCAGGGGAGATGACTGCGCCGACATGGTCAGGAATGTCGGCGTCGATATCATCAAGGCCAATCGGCTCCCTGAAAGAAGAAAAAGAGGAGAATCAGTACAAAGGAAAACAATAAGGTTCAAGGCATGAAGACAAGGGCATACCCGACTGTTCTTGGTGCTCCCGTGGGCATCCGACATCTCAGGGGGGCGACGTTCAGAGGCGCCTGGCCAATCGACACCCGAGTGGCCGTGGCTTGGGGTTGTTTGCCCTTGAAGGCAGTCGGCGTCGCTTTTGCGGCCTTGCCGGAGGCAGTCCCAGAAGAGGAGCTAGTCGCCGAGGCGCGTCTAGTCGGCACCTTCGGTGGCTTGGCGCGAGGAGCTGCATCAGAATTATCGACCTTTGAGACACTATCGTCATCGCTCCATTCGGCCAGAAATTGCTCAAGGGAAGGGTCAGGAGTACCCCCTTGAGCCGCAGGTCGAGCATCGGCTTTCTTGGGGTCGGCGACCTCGACGTCGGCATTGTCAGCAAGATCCTCGAAGTCGGAAGATTCCCCGGAGGATTCGTCATCATCAGCATCATCATCGTCGGATTCGGAAGGAGCCTCGCCGTTGTACTCAAAGTCCGCGGGGTCATCTTCCTCGCGGTCGGGAGCGTACATGCCAGCCACTTGGCCATCTTCCATCACATTGGATTGAAGGAAATGCTAGGCAAGAGAAGAAAATTGTCAGAAACATCGGATACGAGGCAAAAGCAATCGGAGAGGGGGTAAATCGGGATATACCACGGATGGCTTTTTTCGGCGGTGGAGATACTCGAGGCCGAAGCGGAAGGGGTCGGGCAAGGCGCTGGATGTGATAGCCTTCACCCTGGAGCAAAGGTCCTCGAGTTTCACTCGCCATGTGCAGAGCCGAGTGGGATCTCGGGGCCCCGACATGTCGCACATGCGGTGCACTCGGCGCTGCAAAGGAAGCACTCGGGCTTGGAGCCAAGCGGCAACAAGATCGGTTGATAGGAGCCCTTCTTGCTCCAGCTGAGCAACTCGGGCAACTTGGGCATCCACGTCAAGGTCTCCGACGCCGTATTTCAATGAACCATTGATGCTTGTCAGTCGGCCGGGCGAGGGAGAACTCGAGCAGATTCAGGAGGTCGGGTCCTTGGTCGGGTGACTTGACATAAAAGAAAGCGGTCTGCCAGTTTTTGCAGGATTGGACGATCTCGGGACTCTTGTACCTCGGCTTGCCGGCTGCGACAAGGCAGCTGCCGCAGTCGGTCATATCAGTCGGATAGGTTGGCTCCCCACCTTCCATAGCAGACGGCACCACCGCTCCTGTCCGAGCATTGTGAGCTCGGAGATTGAAGAATCGTTTCCAAAGAGCTACACTCGGGCGGCAGCCGAGATATCCTTCACACAGCGTAACGAAGCCGGAGAGGATCATGGTGAAGTTCGCCGCGAGGTGATGCGGCTGCAGTCGGTGGAAGTCAAGGAAGTTGCGGAAGAAGGTACTGGCGGGGAGTCCGAATCCACGCTCAAAGTGAGCGAGGAAGACGATCCTCTCTCCAGCGCGTGCGGTGGGCACGATCTCAGCGCCGGGGATGCGCCACTGGACCTCAGCTGGCATCTTGCCGGCGCGAACCAGAGCTTGGATGTCGCCCGCGGTGACTTTGGCCCCCTTCCAGCACCCGCGGCTGGCCTGAGAGGTGTCCTGCCGGGGATCCATGGAGCTCGCGGGCGGCGCGAAAAGAGAGACTGCTAAAGGTGAGAGAGTACCGCGTCGGCGGAGCGGCACGCTAGCGCACGGCCGGAGAGGAGAGACGAGCGCGATGGAGAGCTTCAACGGGAGCGGCAATGGCGTGCGCGAGCAGCAGGAGATGGAGGAGGAAGACGACTTATGGGAGAAGGAAGGGGCATAGGCCCTCCCCTATGGCTTATAAGGGCGGCGGGGGAGGGGAGTGGGATTCGGTTGCGGCCGTGTGGCCCGGTGTGGTCTCGCACAAAGGAAGATCAACCGGCAGGCCGGCGCAAGAGATCCCAGCGTGGGAAGCGAGGCGTGCGACGTGGGGGTCGATGCCTGCAGTTATGTCATATCGCACATGGGTCGTGGGCCACGATTCATTGATTCCATCCCGGAGAAATCGGAAGTAACCGTTGGAATGCAATCGGCGAGGAATCAGAAAAGATGCAAAATAAATCGGACGAAATCTTGGCCAGCCGAGTGTGAGCTCCGAGTCGGCCGACGAACTCGGAATGACGCACTTGATGAGGCCACAGCATTCGGGAAATATTGAGAAAAGATTGAAAACTGCAAAGGCCCCGCAGTCAAATGACCGTGGGACCTTTACAGCTTTAGGGGCTACTGTCGGGGGATTGGTACCCGGGTAGGCTCACCCAAGCGGAAGCAAACTTTCAAGACAAGGATGGACCGATTGGGCTGCAGCTGGGCCGAGCTGGGCAGGCGTACGACCGATTGCTCCAAGGCAATCAGCCATACCGAATGACCAGCAGTCGGCCCAGGCGCAACCGGTCCACCCTTTTCGTCACCAAGACAATTATCCGATTGGCCCGCAGCTGGGCCGAGGTGGGTATTAGCATAGCCGATCGCCCAGTGCAATCGACCTTGCCCGGAACCACCAGTCGGCCCGGGCGCAATCGGTAGGACCCGCTACCCCTGGAGAAGATGACCCCGAGACCAGTCACAGGTCCAAGTACGAGGTCATAAATGCGCAATCCCGAGATATCGGGGTGGCAGGGAAGCCAAGTCACATCGAAGATCTGGCAGAGATACGGTGTCGACCTCTCCGCCGATTCCGCGGACAGGACGACAAGACCGCACCTCCTAGCGCCGCTGTTCATCATCATGACCTACAAGTCTACAGCATGGGCCGCCGCTCGTAGGGTCTGGATCAGCCGGAGAAGAGCAGTCGGTGGGACCCAGCCGATTAGAGGATGACGGCTGGGCCCAATCGACAGCCAAGTCACCTCTTATAGCATGAGCCCGGGGTACCCCTCCTGCGTGGGGGACGATCCGCTCGTTTTAGCACCATTACTCACATCCTCCTCAGTTCATTCACTGCTCGTAGTTACTCCTCAGGGAAGCAGGAGAGAGCCTTGCCCACGGCGGCGCTCACCTTCCCCAGAGAAGATAGAGAAGCAGTTATTGTAGTCTCGTTCATTGATATAGAAGAGACAAGAAGGAGTAGGGGGGTTATCTCTACGGAGAGCCCCGAACCTGGGTACATCGTGGTGTTCTCCACCGTGTTTGTGCCCAACCCGATTCCGGCACCATCGACATCTTCTTCCTCGCGTCTTCCCCTCACTTTAGCCATCCCCATGGCATCTTCCGTCACATATCGACGACACTCTCCAAACGGTGAGTAGCTTCCCTCCAAGGAAGTGAACATCGGGATACATCCTCGTCTCCGAGTCTACGGTTATCTCTAACCCTAGCTCACTACTTGTGGTTTACTTTGGTCACTTGACCTTGCATTCACTATATCTTGTTGTCCTCATTATATTGTGTTGGTTATCATGTCGCAGTGAACATTTTAGGCCAACACATTATACTCCGCTATTCATACGTGGTACTATTGCTCCATATTGTTCTTAGTGTGAATTGATATATTGTATCTCTCATATCCACATCTTGTGGTACATATATCTTGTGTAAGTTTGTGTAACTTACTTGTGCCTACTAGTATCCTCATTGTGTTCATATTGTTAGAATAAAGTTGTTGGTGCACTTAGTTGAGCCTAGAATATTAAGGGTTTGTGCTTGTTAAGTATCCTCTTAGTTTATTTCCGCATCCGGATTTGAACAAATCCATATAAGGTTAAAAATCCTATTCACCCCCCTTTAGGCGACATTGTGGTCCTTTCAGTTGAGGAACTATGACCACTTCCATCAAAAGACGGGCCAACCCCTTTTTGCAAGGTCATTCTTGCATCAAAGCTTGAGTGCTTGCCGGTGTCAAGGTTGATCACCATGCATGCACCTACCATTGGTCATAGGGAAATTCATCATAAGGACGAACACCCATTGCTCATGAAGGATAATGGTCCTGAATGTGAACAATTGGCTCACCTTTGACAAGGGTTGGTCCCCATTCGCCTCTCTAGCAGTGTTGGTGACCCTACTTTGCAAAACTAGTACATCAAGCACTTCGGCAATGACACCCCGAAGCAATGTATGTTTGATAGTGAGACAATATCTATTAAAAGAGGTAGCAGAACAATGATAACATTTTGTGTGAGGTGAAGCAAGGAGGAAGGGTACGAAACAATGATAGAACGGGTTCTGGAGGGAACGACTACAACCTATATGAGAAAAGAAACCGAGAAATAAAACATCCATTGCAAAGATAGTCGAGCACAACAACATCCATGTTGCAAAGCTTTTATAATCGTGTATGTGAGGTGACGATAATGGAGACGATCGAGCAAGTCTTTTTTTTTAGGGTAGAGCAAGCCTTATTATGAGCCCGTTGAGCACGAGAATTTCCTTTTTAATTTGAAGAAAAAAGAATTGTAATTTGGCTCGGTGTACCGATGAACCCCGATGGGGTTCATTTTACGACCTAGACAATTTTGCCCTCGTCGAGACCCGATAAAACTCCGGGACCGATTTTTTTTACCCTAGCCCCCACCCCCCTCGCTCGGCCCACCCCTCGTACCCAGACGCGCTTCTCGCCGTTAGCCTCCAGACTCCAGAGGTAAAACCGACGAGTGCCACCACCATCTCCGCTTCCGCCGCACCCCGAGAAGCTCCATCCGGCTAGGATTTGATCTCAAGGCCTCGGAGTCGGAGCAATGGAGGGCGGAGGTGAGGGCGCAGCACCGCCCTCAGTGGCGGCGGCGGCGGCGAAAAACCCGAGGGTTTTCATGGACGTCACCATCGGCGGCGAGATGGAGGGGAGGATCGTGATAGAGCTGTACGCGTCCGTGGTTCCACGGACGGCGGAGAACTTCCGCGCGCTCTGCACCGGAGAGAAGGGCGTCGGCGCCTCCGGCAAGCCGCTCCACTATAAGGTCAGTATTCGACTCCTGCAGACTTTGCTCCCTCTGATTTGTTTTCCCGAGTGATTCTGGTGTGGAAAATGCAATTCGCTCTGGCTTAGCGACACGTCCGAGCGATTTGGGAGTGGTTTGCATAGTAATTGTGCCGTTTACTGTAGGAACATCTGAGTTTTTGGTGCGATTTGGCTGCTCCTGTTAGCTTTTTCAGCGAAAAGTGCTTTTTTCTGATGCAATTCACCGTTTATTTTAGGTGTTTGACCCGGATTTCGTAGCCCTGAAATCCTTAATATTGTGTTTGACATAGTCCCCGCTCTCCTGCACAACAATTTCTTCAGAGGGTTTGTTTTTATTTGCTTCCCAGCTAATTAGATAGCTGCTCCCACTGACAATCAGAATCTGTCTTTGTAAATATCGTCTCTTTTGTCGCATGGCTGGATATTGCTCTGCCTATGTGGTAACCAGTGCCTCCTTTTTACCTTTGTACTCAGGAGTACTATTACTTTGGCTGTGATGTCAAATCCTGTCCTTTGCCTGTCATCAAAAACAAAAAAATGCGTGTCCTTTGATGTGCAGTTACCACAAGTCCTGCCACTGTTAATAAGGGCCCCAACCCTTTTGACTTCATTCCAAAATTGCACCATGCGTATATTAACCTATTAAGTATCATCCCGTGGTAGCTTTTTTGCTCAGGCATATGCTTGTCGGAACCTGGAAAATACACTCCCCTTTTCGCTTTTAATAAAAGCTGGCAAGCACATTTGCCTCGTGCAGCTACAGTAGTCCTAAATCTGTGTATGAATAGGCAATGATTTGCTATCAGCCTTGCAATGCAGTATGCCCTAGTGATTAGATCACATGGTGGTTCTTGTACACGCGAGGAACTGCAGTGCTTCTTGCAATAGTGTGTGTGTGGTACTTTCCTAACAAAATATTCCATTGAAAGACCAGCCTAGTGCAAAAGACTGTAGTTCCTTATTTTCAGCGAAAAACATACCAGACCCTAGCTGGGCTTATGTTTTTGATAAATCGGGGGGATTTTGTCTGCATAAAAGAGTAGAAGACACATTCGTCGTGTAGCTGGCCTTGTATCTTTTCAGAAGAGACAGAAGACATCATTGTATCTAGATTTGGTTTGTCACTTGCTTTGATTCATGTTTTGGTCATTATTCTTACATAAAGTGAGGACAAAATTTGTTGGTTTGTGGTGCTTAGCATTGGGGTAAGTGCTTGAAATTTGCACCTCATGTTTCATACTTTGCTGCCTAGCCGATCAACCTGAGTGAAAATTATGCCAGTGATGCATGAGGAATTGAGGACCAAGTGCATAGGTGCTGACTGATTTCTTTGTGCTCACATGTTGGAGGATATGTGATGTGCATGATGGATATTATTTTCTGAGACTATCGACAGTTATTCTTCTGCCTAATGGACGGAATTTATTGGTGTCCCTTCTGTGTCAAAAACTATTATTTTTGTCATTTTCATTTTAAATTTCAACCACAAATGGTCAATGGTGAAAGTTGATATTGGCTGCACTGGTTCCTTGCTACTTCTTTATCGTAAGCAGTCTAACACATCTTCGGTAATTGCTATTCTTGCAGGGATCATGCTTCCATCGCATTATCAAAGGTTTTATGGTACAAGGTGGAGATTTTACTGCTGGTGATGGAACAGGAGGAGAGTCAATTTATGGTTCAAAGTTTGAGGATGAGAATTTTATTTTAAAGCATGAGAGGAAAGGAATATTATCTATGGCTAATTCTGGTGCCGACACAAATGGATCTCAGTTTTTCATCACTACCACCCGAACACCTCATTTAGACGGGAAGCATGTAGTTTTTGCGAGAGTAATAAAGGGAATGGGGGTAGTTCGCTCTTGTGAGCACATTCCTGTTGGAGAAGCTGACCGTCCCACGGTTGATGCCGTAATTGCTGAATGTGGGGAACTCCCTGAAGGTGCCGATGATGGAGTTGTAAACTTTTTCAAGGATGGTGACATGTACCCTGACTGGCCAAATGATCTCGATGAGAAGTCTACAGAGGTTTCATGGTGGATGAATGCTGTGGAGTCTGCTAAGGCTTTTGGTAATGATAATTTCAAGGTAATTTCTGTCCTAGGCAAGTTCTATCTTATTTTGCTTAGTTTAGTGGCATTTCACTTGTTCCACTGGAACCAAATCGATGTATGAATTGACTTCAGAGTAAAATGAGAAAAAAAAGGATAAACTGCAGCAAGATAGTGAAAGTCCTTCCTGAAAGACTAAATGAGTAGTATAAGATATTGTACATAACTTAAGCACGCAGATGCTTACTCATGTCAATTTTTGAGCGGTTCAGTCACCTACCTGCTGCATAAATGAAATTCCTGTGTGTGTGTGTGTGTGTGTGTGTCTGAATTGAGTTCGTAGATACTGTGGGTGCACACCCCCACACCCAGGTTCAAGTCCTCTTTGACTCAGATTTCATTCTTATCGTCTTATTAAATTAAAAAGAAACTCATATAGTTCGGCGTAGGCATTATCCTTTTTAAGCTCTATTACACCACCCTTTTATTTCAGATGCGTGCTCCATTTTCACAACAATGGTTACTGCAGTGGGTGATACTATTCTAACCAATGCATCTGTTAGATAGGAATTAAAACCAACAATCTTAACTATTAGATTGGATGTTGATTGCTCAGATCAACCACGGTGAAATCTGCAGATGCTTTACAGAAGATCCTGGAGTTTTTTTTTATTAGCATTTGTGTACCCTCCACTTTCTGGCCATATGAACATTTACCATGATCTACAGCATCTGGACTTGAACTACTGGCTATGCAAAAGACCCTGTAGTTTTTGTAGTTAGCATTTGTACCCTCCACTTTCTGTGATATGAACATCCACATTGATCTACATTTGGAATTGATCTAGCAGATAATATTAGAGGTTCTCAATCTCCTATTGGATCTTAACTTGAGATTTTTTTTCCACTTTCTTTGTCATGCATCCTGCGACATATAAGCAACTTAGCATCATAGTCATGGCTCTTGTATGCATTTTGTGATTTTTTCATTACTAGTGCTCTCAGCTAATTTAGTTTTGCTCACATGTAATGTTGTATTTCCTTATCTGGTTGCCTAAAGTTAAAACTAGTGCCTCTATTCTCTACAGAAACAGGATTATAAGACGGCCCTGAGGAAGTACAGGAAAGCTCTGCGCTACTTGGATGTTTGCTGGGAGAAAGAAGAGATAGATGAAGGTAGACCTTACTGTTTCTATTTTCCACTGCAATTGCTCAGTTTCCTTTGGTTCTCACGCATTGTACATACTGATCGTAAAACATATCACATGGCACTTATAAGTTATGATTATGTATTGATATGCAGAGAAGAGCTCAGCACTGCGGAAGACCAAGTCCGTAATACTCACGAATAGCTCTGTAAGTTATGTTTTCCATAATACTCATGAATAGCTATTCTTTATCTAAGAAAACTGCATTGTTAATATTATCTTCACTAGCTCACACCACTTGGGCACATGGTTGTTGGCTTGTTGCATCTAGCAATATCTTTGAGAGGTACATAACTTAAGCTAGATAGAGTGCTGCATGGCTCATGTCCCTGGTAGTCTGATTACATGTTGCTCAGCTCTAGGTTGCCTCCCTTCACGTTGCTTTGTAAAGTCAACTATAAGTTCGTAGAATTGTAGTCTTCTGTAAACCCAGTTGTCGATGTTGTTCATTGTCTTCAAAATTCCATTTACTTTCCCAGCACTGTACACTTTTTCCTCCTGCATATTATGCAATTAGCTTTATATTCACGCTTTATTATGCTGTTGTTAAATAATTGTTGTCAGTCGATTGATACTGTTTCCTGTAGTGGTGTGAATCCTTTCAACCGTACATCTGTAATTTTTTTGATAATTCTCATTGACCAACTCAGAAACATATGATATACACGATTTGCTAATTATTGTCTGAAAATCTACACACTGTTACGCAGTGTTGCTTGTTTCCTGAAACTGTGGTATTTTTTTCAGGCATGCAAAATGAAGCTTGGAGATTTGCAGGGTGCTTTGTTGGATGCAGATTTTGCGTTGCGTGAAACAGAGGGCAATGCTAAGGCTTTTTTCCGACAAGGACAGGTTTGTATTGCCCTTAGTATAGTGGTTCTATGTTCTTCATTATGCTTTTCTCTGAATTATATGTTGTTTGCAAATGGATTGCATGTTTTTGTTTCTGACATTCTCTCAAACTATTTGCAATCACATACTATAATCCTTCCCTGGTCCCCACCTTGTGTGGGAGCTTCTATGCACTGGGTCTGTCCTTTTTATACTACCATCCGTTGCAGACCTGTGATGGTTCATTTGCTTGAGTGATTCCATTTTCACATTTCCAAGGGCTCTATCTTATTTGAAGTGCTTAACAATATTTCCTCTCTTCATCTAAGAAACCTTGAGTTGAATCTGACATGTATAGTGGATACTCCTTTTTGTTTAAGAACAATTTTTAGATAAATTGCGAAAACCAGGACTTGAACTCAAGAGCTTACGTTCTGATACCATGTTAAGCTTCATGCACTAGCCAACGCAACCAAAAGTTTGTAATGCCCCTTTTTCCACGTACCTTTTGAGCAATAGCTGTTTATTCATGTGTTGACTTCCGGCATCACATGTGAGAGGGGGTGTTGAAGTGTATATGTGCTAGCCCTTTCCATCAGTTCGGACTTTTAGTTGCATTGGCTAATGCATGAAGCTTAACAGTCCCAACTTGGCGACAAGCCTATAGAGTGTGTATGTCTAAATAGCTAGTGGCACTACAGATTTTGTAACCACACGCATGTGGTTCCTCCAAGTAGCTCCACTGTTTGCAGTAGCTTGTAGCTAGCTATAGGTCAGTGCCCATGAGCCAAAAGAACATACCCATTTTGAGATCATTCTCCACCTAAGTTCTAATTTCTAAATCCATCTCTTATAAGCCTTGACTACATGAAAACTTATCAAGAGACCTCATCTAGTTCCTTTTCAATACTTGGACAGTGTAAAGATATGATTACGAAGAACACCGTTGTATGGTTATCATGCTATTAGCATTTGGACATGTATCAACTTTTTTGTCAATTCTAGACTTACTATATTATTATTATTTTTGAAAATATCTTCTGAACTAATATTTTTCTTATGTTTCGATTAGAGTTGACTTATACTATGGCCATATTTTTAATTTATTATAAAACTAAAAACATGACAAAGGGTAGATTCCATGCTATTTTATGTAGCTTTTTTGAGACCCTGAAGCTGCCAAAGTCACAATTCATTCAAAACTTTGGGCTTAAGTGTGAACTCAGAAGCAATCGGTAACTGCCTATTTTTTCATTCCAAAAATAAAAACCCAAGACAGTTGTGTTCAAGTTCACTTATGTTGCTTGTTGATATTATTTGTTTCTGCCACTTCATGGATGTGAATGTTGATTTCTTAAGCACACACTTTAGCCCAACAATACACATTCTCCATGCCTTCAACAGATGTCACATTCAGGCACACAAAGTTACTATGTCACTTAACTGTGATGTGCAGGCACACATAGCACTTAATGACATTGATGCAGCGGTGGAGAGCTTTCAGCATGCATTGGACTTGGAGCCGAATGACGGTTTGCCTCTGTCCTCTTCGTTGTCAGCCCTTCTCTTCGCAACTGAGTCTCTAATGAATTTCTGTTGCAAACTGCAGGTGGAATTAAACGTGAGCTGGCTGCTGCAAAGAAAAAGGTCATCCTTGATTTCGTGGTGAACACCTGATATCTTGATAAATAAATGTTCATCCTTACCAACTCGTCGCAAACTTTTTAATTTACAGATTGCCAACAGAAGAGATAAGGAGCGCAAGGCATATGCTAGGATGTTTCAACCTTAAGGAAAATCGGATGAAGTAATATCCCAGTACCACCATTTTATTTTGTTGAATTTCTGCTCCAGGCATGCACAGATGCGCTGATGGTTATTCTTGTCACTCTTGTAGGAGGACAATTGATGCGTAGTTTCTCCCCTCGGCAGAACTTTTGGTAGCTTAATCTGGGATACATACTTGGAAAAGGGCGTCCTAGTTATTTGCCATAAAAAACAGTACTCTCTAGACTCTTCCATGGCAAAGTTTTGTCGATGCACACCGATTGAAGGATATTTATTTATGCCTTGAAAAAGAAATATTAAAGGGTGATTTGTGTTTTGCAATGGAGACTGCAGGACCCCCAGTCTTATCTGAATACAGAAAAAAGTTGTGTGGGGAAGGAAGAGAGCTTTTCTTTTTTTCTCTTTTTTCACAACAGTAGCAGTCAATGCTTGTCCTGAGAGATAACCTGAGACACTGGAACTGAGCAGAGGGCATTGTTTCAGACGTTTCAGGAACAGAGACCTTTTCCCTCTTGTTTGGTCCCATCCATGGTGGTCAAGCGTTGCTGACCGTTGATACTTTCTGCGGGTCGTTTGCTTTTGTGGTGATGCAGTATGTGCCTTTTGTCTGCCACACATGCTTGCTGCCGAACGCCGCGCAGTTTGGGTGCTTTTGGCATAATTTTCTCTCTTTCCCAGTGGGGTTTCCCGTGCTTTGGCATGTTTCTGTTTTCTGATGGTCGTTCCTCTTGCCTTGACTTTTTTGTAGAATTATTTTTTTAATCTTGTACCAGATTGTCCTTCCACAAGTTAGTTCATGGGCATTTTGTGGGCTTTCATATGTTGGTAGCTATGCAATATGATAAGGCCCCTCCACTAGTTTCCTCACCTATGCATTTTGTGGGTTTTATATGTGGCTTTCCTTTTCATGGAGTGCTCTCACATGGTGATACAAAATGCTTCTTCCAGCTACACTCTTTTCTCTTGTCAACAATGTCGCTTTTCTATTTTACACTAACTCACATACTTATATATAGTGAAAGGAAAAAAGAAAGACCCTGAACCTGATCCAGGTTGTACGAAGCTTGCACTCATTCCGCATTGATGTTTTACAGCATGTGGCGCATTCGTCGTTCATGTCTTTAAGGAATGTGCATTGCATTACCTTTAAGCAATATACTCATTCTGAATCATTCCTCTTATGGATAGTTAATTATGAGATTCTCCATTCTGATAGTCGGGCCATCCACATTTTGTGCCATTTGATTGCCGGTTTTGGATAATTATACAACAGGAAAAAAGAGCACAACTCGCACAAGGACACATACTGAAGGCATAGCCATGCACATTCAAAAGGCAATTTGTTTGTGACTGTGACATGTTTTTTTTCTAAGAACACGGTACAACGCAGACGCTTATATACACGAGCATATACTCATCTTTATGTATACACACGCACACCCATGTGACATGTTTATTTATCGAGCTTTTGTGCAAAAGCAACCGTAGAAAAGTTAGTGTATTGTGTTGTTGTAGTAAAAATAACTAAGTAAGGGATCGATATTGGTCGTCACAATCGGCAATGGCGATAATGACTGTTTGCGATTGTCACAAACCAACATTGGAAAAAAACAGCAAGCTATAGCGTTCTGAGAAACACGACTTGCTAATTAAATCAGTGTACAACGTCTCACTAATAACATGCTTTTGGGTTCGACGCTATTTTTCTATAACATGCTATTTTTTTCATTGCAAACCAAGATAACAAAATAATAATGTTTTAAACCGGATTTGGCCACGGCTCACAATCGAGCGAGAGGTGTACCCTTTTGATACTCAACAATGTGCCATCGACCAATCCGTTGACACAAGGCAAGCTTTGCTTGGGGCGTTTCCCTTCGAGCCTGGAGCTCTAATTCACTCGTGGGTTACTTCTAACAAACCTTAGATCTCAACTTTGAAGAAAGCATTCCGATTTTGATATTCGTTTTATGTGACCGATGTATTTAGTAAGTGCATTTTGTGTCTTCTAAAGGGTTTTGTTCTATTGATGATTACTGATAAAACAGTTACATGACTAATGTGTGTGTGACTATACATATCTGAAAATTCCTAGATTTGGTTTAACTAAAGAGTTTTTTTTTGGTTTAACAAAAGAGTTGTGATCCCCCTAAAGTGTTGCGAGAATATTGAAGTTTGTAGAGCCCATTAAAGAATTGGAATCCGATGTGTAGATTGGTGTTTATTAGTTTCTCTATTGTTTTATTGAGTAGTAAGATAAATCGTACATTAAGGGGGTCTAAATTGAAGTGAGATTGAAATATGTGCTCACTCAAACATGGCGTTGTACATAAAAAGTAAACAGAAAGGAAGGGTAGCCCAATCTCTAATCACACAAAAGTAGAGGATAAACGAAACCGGTCATGATATCATAGGAAAAACAAATGCGAAGCCGACTGTGTGAGTGGCCGTGCGCTTTTGAAATGGCCGGTCCCGAAAGAGCCAACCGAGTGAACATCATACGACTAATATAATTAAGAGTATCATTAATAAGCCGCTCATCTTTTTGTCTTGTCTTCCAAGCTACGTATACTGCACACTGCTAGCTACTATTCCCTTCTGTTCATATTATTTATCGTTTAAATGAATGCATGTAGTATTGAAATACATTTAGATACATCTATTTGATCGATAAATAGTACTCCCTCCGTATCTAAATATATGTCGCTGAGGGGAACGTTCGGACCAGGTGATTATGAAGGAAATATCGTTGCTACCATTGTCACTAAGCGCCTGCCGCCCCCCATCTCCCCCGGCCCCGTCCACCCCTGCAGTCGTGCCTTCCTGTCTTGCTCCTCCGGCGCTATCTTGACGGACGCCGACGCCGCGGCCACATCCTTTTCCTGCGGCTCCAGGTCCTCCCCTCCCTCTGCTCCTTTCCCTCGCCGCTGTCGCCGCCGCGTCCGCGCGTTGCCCCCGCCGCCGCCCGTCTTCACCTTGAGCGATGGAGCGGGGCTGCCCGCGTACGCACGTTCTTGGTGAGCTGCCACCGCTACCGCCGCCTCCATGAAAGAACGCGTGCATCTCGCCTGGCCAGGCCCGTCCACCGCCTCTGCCTTCACCTACCCGCTCTGCTCTGCTCTGCTGCTCCTGCTCCCTGAGGCCGACGACGACGGGGGGAAGAGGAGAGGCCGGCGGCGACAGAGAGGAACGGCCTGGACGAGGGAGGGGATCTGGAGGGAGGGAGTGACGAGTGGTGATGCAGCGAGTGGATGAGGATGGCCGGGTGGAAGGGTATTTTAGAAAACTTTACAAATTGATAACGTGAAGAGATTTGTACACAAAACCTTAAAACGACATATATTTTGGTACAGATGGAGTATGGATTAAAAAAAGTACGTAGTACATAATCCCTTGTTCACAAATACTACGTGATGTGTGCTAATAGTTTAAATTAAAATTAAAATTATACCATCTATTTATGAACGAAGGAAATACACGTGTCACCAATGAGTAGTACTAGCGCGGGCAGTGTGAAAAGTGTGACCCTAGCTACCTCACATGTCAAAGCCAAAGGAGATTTGGATATGTATGTATGTATCTTCCAGGAAACGTACTCATGATGGATGCAGGCCTGCACTCTCCCGCTGACCTGTATGCAGTAGCACAAGAACGTACATCGCACGCCGGTGACAGTGGGATGGCCGGAGCACTCGAGTGCCATGCATGATTATACTTGGGGTGCAAATTGTGTTTAGTGTTCTAACCAAAATTCTGTCTTAATTTATACTGATAAAATACAACTGAAGTTGACTCCGAAACAATGCACATGTAGAGGCTAAGAACACATTAATCCTAGATAAAACCAAGACGGTTAACTCCATTAGAGCATCTAAAGGTGGCCAAATTCGATTTCTCAAGCGTCTGTGAACACGTTCGCGAACAACGATTGATCACCTCTCATTTGTCAGCTTCCACAACGGTGTCCCTCATATTTGAACCCTCTAAATCCATGCAACACATGCAACATTACCTAAATGATCAAAATTCACACGCAAATAGCAATAAATGGACTACTAGCAACATCCGAGAATGCAAATTCACATACTAATACCAACATCCGACACAATAAGTATTGGAATTATGCCCTACAGGCAATAATAAAATGTATTACTTCCTCCGATCCATATTACTTGTCCTAAAATTGATGTGTCTATCACTAAAATACATCTAGCTAGATACATCCATTTTAAGACAAATAATATGGATCGGAGGGAGTATTATAATTCCAGGTTCATTATTAATGTTTATATGTCTGTGCTATAATTGCAATGGTCTATGCGGAGGTTTGCCAAGTGCATGTTAACTGCCTTCAGAGGAAAAACCCATATGCAGGTGTGGAGTATAAACACAAAGTGTTCTTAGTCTGCCTCTAGGACTAACCTGTGTATTATGGATGTCATGTTTTCCTGACATAGGACATTGAATATGCCGATAATACATGGGAGCACGTTGTTGCCAGAACAAGGGTGCTGAACCGACCCAATTGTATGATTTGCTTTGAGATTTCATCACCATTGTATTATGAGTTAAATCATCAGATGAGTTGACATTTGCATGTATTCTTATAGACCATGAGAATGTTAAGTACCTACATACCGGAGGGTGGGTTTTGACTCTGTCCTAACACCACCCGTAACAGGCGTGGCTATAACGGCTTTGCTCACTCACACTCGAAAGTATGTCTAGGGACTTGATGATTCAAGTTGGGATTTGCTCCTCCTTCTCAGGAGAGATATTCTTTGGGCCCTCTCGGTATTACGTATCCACCAACATCCGGCCGGATACTTTGTGAATAGATCACATGGGATACGGAATACGTGAACGAGAAAAAGAACAAAACTATAAGAGCAAAGTTATGCCCCCATGAGTTTTGGATATTGTTGGACAAAACAGTAGAGGAACTAACAAGTTTTCTAGTGTAAAACAGATGGTTAGGTTCCTGAAGTTATAGGTCGGTGATAAAGCTTCAACGAAGATTTACATACTTACCGAAGCATATCCTCTGGAGTGAAGCTCATTACGGATGTCGACCCCTAAAAAGATAAGGTATCCTGAAGCACGTCTCATCGAAGGAGATGACCAAGATGGCGCAAGACTTGTAGTTTTTGCGTAGTTCTTTTTCACTTCTTTGAGTCGTAGGAAAAACCGTACTATCAAGAGGGGTTTAGTAAATGTACTCCGAAGGTTTTGATGAAAAGTCTCAGATCGAATCCAAACCTGTGAGAAGCCAGAGTTGAGAAATCTCATGTGCACTAGGTAATGCTTCACCAGCGAAGACTTCGTTCTTTTGGCTCCTGAAGCAGAACCAAGCCCGTGAGTCAGCTTTACTTGGACCGCAAGTAAAGTTGCGCTTTGATTGAAAATATGACCGTTGCGGACAGGTGTCAAGCTGTCGCATCGGGTCATTTAAGACATTTCGCACCTAGGGATTGCCACCTATAAATACGCCACCCCCGCCCTCATTGGCTGGTGGCTGCTCCAAGAATATTTTCTGACAGTGAAGAGAAAGAGCAACCCCACCGAAGCAAACCAAAAATACCATCCACCGAAGTACAAGTCCTATTGATCTGAGTTGATTCATTATGACTTAGGAAGAAGTTTGCTAGCCTTTTTTATCTTGGAGAACTGCAATTCTCCTAGACGGTTAGAGCGTTGTTCTTCAGAGAGCGAAGAGTTATTGTCGCCTCGAAGTCCATTTTGTCAAAGGTTTCGGTGATTCCCTCAATAATCAACCACGAGTGAAGAACTGACCAAGCTCAAGGAGATTGTTGCAGTGGAGATACGGACGGAGAGAGGTTAGCTCCTGTGTTCAATCACAAGTCCCTCCAACCAGACGTAGCACTTTGCAGAGTGTGAACTGGTCGAACAAACATCGCCGAGTCAAGAGTTCGTTTTACTTTCCGCACTTACATTCAGTTACAATTGCTTCAGTGATTTGATTCAATGCAATTGATTCGATGCTTTTGATTCGCCATGTTATGCTTCAATACTGTTCTGCTTCAATGTTCACCTTTTCGTTGAATCTCTTCTGCTGCTAAGTTATGCTTCACTTCATAGTTTCATGCAAAAATTTGAAGTGATCATTCACCCCCTCCCCCTCTGATCACATACTTGGACTTACAATTGGTATCAGAGCTAGTCACTCTTTGTTTGGATTAACCTCCTAGAGTGTTTTGCAAGTATGTCTTTCGCAGCCATTCGCTCCGGCGAACCCATACCCGTGTTCAATGGAAAGGATCCATACTGGAAGGACAAAATGACGAGAAATATCATGGCTATCAACTCGACTACCTGGCAAGTTGTCTTATATGGAGTTACAGTTGCAGACAAGAATGACAGCACTCCTGAAGAAGCGAAGCTGATCGATCTTGATTCTGAAGTCTGGGTTTTCATCACTGTAACACCCTCACTGTCAGTGAACAGTAATCAGGGTTACTGTTCATCCCTACTGTTCAAAACTTTTGTTTGATCAACTGGTTCAGTTAAAATTCAAATTCTCCTTTGATATTGTTGCAAGCAAATATGAACCATGGACCTTGATCATCATTGGCCAACTGAAGTCCAAGCCATTTGAATTAAAATCCAAACAAACCCTAAAATGCCTTTTGATGAATATTAAAAATATGGTGACAATAAAATCTTTCCCAAAAATCTTGGAACCACTTTTATAAAATCCAAAAAAATCAGTGGACCAAATCCAAATGGGTTTGGGTATTTATAGTGCTATGGAAAATTCCAAACAAATAATAACAGTAGCAATTCCAGGCCAATTACTCATTTTGTAATAAAATGAAATATCAAACGAGTTTGAAAAACTCTCAAACTTTTTGGAGCACTTAGGTATGGTGTAACCATATTTATAGGACCAGTACCACATTTTACAAAAATGCTAAAAATAGCCAAACAAAATAAAACAGAACAGAAAAGAAAATAAATACAAAAGAATTAAAAAGAAAACGCAATCTGTCGCCTGGGGCGAAGCCCACTCCAGCCAGCCCCCTCCCCTCCCCACTGGGCCAGCCCACCCCCAAGCCCAGCCACGCCCCCTTCTTCAACCTTCGTACAGGGGAGGGCGTGGCAGGCATCCCCACTGCCACCGGCGACCCCCCCCCCCCTCCGTGGAGCTCATCCAGGCCCCCTTCGGCAGGGATAAGAGCCGCCCCCACTGGAACCCTAACCCTAGCCACCAACCGTTCCCCCCCCCTCAGTTTTCCCCTCGCCCTCGTCCCTATCGCGACACCCGGGCGCTGCCGTGGGCACGCGTTCGTCGCCGGCACGGCCACCGTGCCTCCCAGCCCCAACCAACGTGCCCGGCCGCCTTCTCGTCGTCGTCTTCGTCCTCACCGTGGAGGAATCGAGCCCGCGCCGCCTGCAACGTACTCCTCGCCACCGTCTTCAAGCTCGGGTCCGCCGGCGTGCGACGCAAATTCCGGCACCCACAAGCCGCCCTCGAGCACACTGCCACCCCTATACGCACCGCGGTGAGCTCCCGCAAGCTTGCCCTCTCTCCGCGCTCGCCTTCGCTCATCGTACCGGTTTCCCCGCGAGCTCAAGCTCCGGCCGCCGCTATGGCTAGCCGAGCTCAGGCTCCCAGGCAACGTAGCACGCGCGTTTGGCACATACGTGCTCACCGTGATGGGCTGGACCCATCCCACCCGTTCGTGCGCGCTAGCTTGCGCCGAAACGACGAGACCGCCGTCGTCGTTTTTCTGACCGCCGCCGCCACCGTCCGTGTCCTCGTTCCGGCGACTGCCTGTAGCCGCCGCCACCTCCGTTCGAACCGCGACTCGTTCCTCTGTCGAACGCGTCGTCCCACGCCCCTTCCCGTGACCGGAGTCGGCCGGACGGCCACCTCCGGCGAGCACTGGGCTATGCCGGCGTGGCAGTGGCTAGCTGCCAGCCCGTGTGGCTCACTGGCATGTGGACCCCCCAGCTAATCCCTAGTTAAGCTAATCTCCACTGTTAATTAAAACAGAGTTAAAAACCCCTGAGACTTACATGTGGGTCCTAGGCCCTGTTAAGTTAATTAAATTTTAATTAAACTGCTAGTGTATGACATGTGGGTCCAGGGTAATTTAAATTAATAAAAATGTTTTATTTGACTGTGAGGCTGACATGTGGGTCCCATATGTCAGGTTTGACCAGTCAAACTGTTGTGGATAATGTTTTTGTTAATAAATAAAAATAATTTAAAAATGATTTAGAAAATGATTTAAATTGATTAAAACTTATAAAATCAACATCTTTTAAACCGTAAGTCAGATTCAAAAACTTTATACATCAAAATTGATCAGAAAAATATAACGAATACTGATACGCTATCCGTATGCCAACCACACCCCTTTAATACAACGAACACCGACATTCCCCCCCTCCGGGCTGTCTGTCGATAATTCCCGGTGCCGGTAAAAACCTGCCGGATGAATTTATTCCGAACACGAAAGTTATCCGAAATGTTTCAACTAACACGGATACACCCCCTTATCTTTGTCGGATGTCCACGACGCCTCCGGCATGAACCCTTCCCCCTCCGAACACCCTGTCCGGTAATCACCCGGAGCTGGCAGTTCATCCCCGGATGAATTCCCGCTCCGAGCAATACACCTTGAACTGCGTTAGAACACCGTTAACATTTCATCGGTCATGTCATGCATATGTTTTTATATTATTGCTGTGTATTTACTGTTTCCTCCCCCCCCCCTTAATCTCCGGTAGACCCCGAGACTGCCGTTGACTACACCGCCGCCGGGTACGACTACTTCGTCGACGACCCTACCCCTACCGTCGAGCTTCCAGGCAAGCAGAGCCATTCTCTTCCCCAGATATCGCCTACCTTTTCCGTACTTTCTTGCACTAGGCATTGTTACTGCTGCTGCTACGATTACAATCCTATTCAATTGCATAGCCTGATTTTGTCGCCCCTTGATGTAACTTTCTTATCCTATGCTGCCTATTATAATTATGCATATATTCAGCAGTGAACCCTGCGCATTGTTAGCTAGGACTAGATAGCGGGTCGTGATCACTCAGGGGGGTGAACACGGATACTATATATACAACTGCACAGGTACGGAACAAAGCAGACACCGCCAAAGGCCCCTATCTGGGTTATGCCTAGTCACCTCAAGTGTGAGCTATCCAGGAGTAATCCTTGTACTCCACTCGAGACTGACTTTGTCTTGCCACCATAGGGTCCTGGACAGCAGTTGTCCTTAAAGGTAAGAAGTCGGGCGATCCAACGGTGCCCGCGAGCGGTATATCGTCGGGAACGACAGGGAGGGTACGACCGACGTTACTGGCGTGCTTGGCCCCTGCTCGTATCTCGCGAGAGTTACCAAACCACGCAAAAGTCGAGCTCTACCAAGAGCACACGCGAGACAAGGTAAGGAGACGGTTCACCTTGTCGGTAACCGCGCGATTTGACGGGACGACAGGGCAGGCCCTGACGTTAGCGGTGGGCCTTGTTGCTGTTCGTTGTCCGTTGTGTTGTTAGTCAGACAGCGATAACGGTTGTCTGCGAGATAATATTAAAATGCTAAATGGTTCGGCGGATGACTTGAGAGACCCGTTGGTCTGTACGCACTACCTTCACGTGGGATAAGGAGTTATGGGCTCCCCTGCGTCGTAGTTTATCCGAAAGCTCTTCAGACGTCAGCAGTACCACGGGCTGATAGCCGGGAAGCGGTCTTGTCTTATTTGCTGCAGCAGGTGTGTTTGGATTTGATTTTGCTTCACCGGCCAGTCTCGTACCGTGCAGGAGCGTGCAAGGGTGAGGGACCTAGACCCCTTGGCGCATAGGATATAGTCCGGCGGATGGCCTCTCTGCTGAGCCTAGGATGAACTGCGATGTGTCGGATATCCTCGGTGGGGCGTTCCCTAACAAGTTTCACGCCACCCTGGAGATCCGAGCGTGCAGGCTGAACAGTAGTGCACCCCTGCAGGGAGTTTAATCTATTTGAATAGCCGTGTCCACGGTAACAAGACGCTTTATGCTGAAGCTGGGTCTTACCACTAGAAACTATTACTATTAAACTGTATGGTTCCGGGTCTTCTTCCTCGCAGGGAGTCGAGGAGGGGAACTCGGAGGCATTATTATTATTAATCATTACAACTTATATTATACAATGTTGCAGCAACTTCTGCTTCATTGTTACTTTATTTCTTTATATGAACTGTTGGTTGTTTCTCTTCTCATGCTGCAAGACAACGTCGGAAGATGCTAGTCTTCGATAGGCCTAGCTTCTTACCCTTATTCTGATTTCTATCTTGCAGTCCACTATATATACAGCCTCCCTTTTCCGTTGATTCAAATGCATAATGCTTAGTAGCGGACGTAAGACTCGCGGGTATACTAGATACTCACCTTTGCTTTATTTCCCCTTTTATGTTTTGCCTGATCGGACGCTGCAGTCGACGTTGGAGCCCAGGAGCAGGAGTACCCCGGAGGCGGATACTACTACGTCGAGACCCCCGCTGACCAGGACCAGGAGTAGTTTCGGAGGCTCCCAGGCAGGAGGCCTTGCCTTTTCGATCTGTATCTCTGATGTTATTTGTGCTAGCCTTCTTAAGGCAAAACTTGACTAACTATGTCTGTACTCAGATATTATGGCTTGTATAACTTATGTATTAGGGTCCGCGTGACCCCCCTTTATTGTAACATATTGGTTTATCCTTTTGTGTTTAGTGTTGTTCTGTGATATTCTCACCGTGGCACCCTAATCTCAGCCGTGTACCCTGCGCGTATGATTACTGTACACGGATTGATTTTGGGGGCGTCACGAGTTGGTATCAGAGCCGACTGCCTGTAGGAAGCCACCCCACCACTACCTGGTCGAAGTTGAGTCTAGACTTTGAAAAACTATTTTGCTAACTTAATATTTGGCTTACGGGCCCACATCGATGTCACTACGTGTGATATCTATGGTATTAGGATCCTTTTCTCCTTACCTATGCTCTGGGAATCTTCTCTCTTATCCTTGCTGGTAAGTTTTACAAACTCTGACATTAGGATCACGTTCTCTTGATTCCATCCGGCGTTTTGGTGCTTCCGCATTGATTGAGTCGTGTTGCAGGAGTTCTACCCCAGGTCCCGGACCGCGGATCCCATTCTCATTCTGGGCAGGCCGCGCGTCCTCTGGCATTAACTCCTATGGCCAACAGTTTTATTGCGGCGTGATTGACATAGTGGAATCTATGTCGCGTCGTGTAATCCTTACCGCGGTCTGCGCGCCGCCTAGTGTGTCCTTTTTCCTTAATTTCTACGACGTTACGCTGCCCGATTTTCGATTGATTCTATGTGTGGATGTGTATGTCTTATATGACTACTCCTATATATCCGCGCCTCCTCTTTGTTGTCGCTTTACCTATTACTCGTTTCCGGCATCTCGTTAAAATGTTCATCGCTGAAGTACCCCTGTTAAATTCTAGCAGGATGGCTGGTCGTGGTGGTCGTGGTCGTGGTGCCAACGATCCACCTCCGCCGCCGGACTACATGGCCGCGATGATGCAGCAGTTTCAGATGAACCAAGTGTTTATGCAAGGAGTCATAGATCAGCTCCAGAACCAGAATCAGAACCAGAACCAGCACCAGAACCAACCGCCTGTGGTTACTCTGCGGGATTTCATGCGTCTCAATCCCCCTCTCTTCCACCAACCGGAACAGCCGCTGGATGCTGATGATTGGCTTCGTGACATCACTCGTCAGCTGGAGTTCGCTAATGTGAGCGCTGCTGATTATGTCAACTTCGCGTCCTATTTCCTGCGTGGTCCTGCTGCTCAGTGGTGGGACACCTACAAGGGCTCGCTAGCTGAAGGGATTGTCATCACCTGGAATGACTTCAAGACTGCCTTCCGCGCTCGTTATGTCCCCCAGGCGATTATGAACCGTATGAAGGCCGAGTTCCGCAACCTCGTTCAGGGCAACAAAACTGTCGAGGCATACCAGAGGGAATTCCTCCGCCTCTCCCGCTATGCTGCAAGTGACCTTCCGAATGATGCAAGTAGGCAAGAGAAGTTCTGTGATGGGCTCAACCCAGATCTCCAGCTTGCACTGGCTTTGCACGTCTTCCCCGACTTCGCCACCATGGTGAACCAAACTATCACTCTCGAGACCGCTCAGCTTAAGTTCGGTGGTTCGCCGAAGCGCCCCCGTGATGCTGGCTCATCTTCGGGCACAGCACAGAAGCAACGCGTTTGGCTTCCACACAGTGTGTATCGTCCACCTGCCCCGGCACCAAGGCCGTCGTATGTTGCACCTCGTTTGCCTCCGCTCCCGCCGAGACAGCCGAAGACTGAGACTGCACCTCTCCGTCCTCAAGATGGCCTGTGTTTCAAGTGCCGTCAGCCAGACCATTTTTCCAGAGACTGCCCTCAGCGACAGAATCAACTGGTAGTTCACCCTGCTGGCCGCGGAAATGGTCGTGGGAACAATGGGACCCTCTACTATAATACTGGGTCAAATCCTCATGCTCGTGGTCATGCTTACAACATTGATGTTGAAGCAGCTCAGGCACAGCACGCTACAGTGATGGGTACTCTCCTCGTTAACTCAATACCTGCTACTGTTTTATTTGATATAGGAGCATCGCATTCATTTATGTCTAGAGCATTTGCATCTAAGCATGGCATATTCCACGAAAAGATGCGCACCCCCTTGGCCGTTAAAACACCCGGCGGCATGTGTCACGTTGACATGCTAGCACCTAACATCACCGTCGAGATCGAAAGGATTGAGTTCCTTGTCTCCCACATATTCTGAAAACATCCACTATTGACCTTATCTTGGGTATGGATTGGTTGAAAGCCCACGATGCCGCACTTTATTGTGGCACCAAGGTCATCCAACTTTTTCATCCTTCTGGCGCGATTGTGAGTCACACTGCCATTGTGTCGATGAATGCCGAAGCTCGTATATATGCTCTGAATGCCTTGAATGTTGCACCTCTCGAAGGGATTGAGAAAGTCCCAATCGTTTGTGATTTTACCGACGTATTCCCAGAAGAACTGCCGGGGATACCCCCGATTAGGGAAGTTGAATTCGTCATCGACTTGAAGCCTGGCACCGTCCCTATTGCCAAGCTCACCACCTCCTTGAATTGAAGAAGGAGATCGACACGACCCTCGAGAAAGGCTTCATCCGTCCAAGTTCCTCTGCTTGGGGAGCACCTTCGCTCTTTGTCAAGAAGAGTGATGGCACGAACCGTTTGGTCCAAGATTACCGACCTATCAACCAAGCCACGATACAGAACAAGTACCCCCTCCCTCGGATCAATGATCTTTATGATCAACTTGCTGGATCCACGGTGTTTTCAAAACTCGACTTAAGGTTGGGTTACCATCAGATCCGGGTCCGTGATGAGGACATCCCGAAGACCGCATTCATTACTCGCTATGGTTCATACGAGTACACTGTCATGTCCTTTGGCTTGACGAATGCCCCAGCCACTTTCTCCAGATTGATGAACTTTATATTCATGGAATATCTCGACCAGTTTGTCGTGGTTTATCTGGATGATATATTGATTTACTCCAAGACCGATGCAGAACATGCTGAACATCTTCGTCTTATACTGGAAAAGCTTCGAGAACACAAACTCTATGCTAAGTATTCTAAGTGTGAGTTCTGGCTTCCTGAAGTAACCTACCTTGGTCATGTAATTTCCAAGGATGGCGTTGCCGTCAACCCCGAACGTATCCAGGCTATTCTTGATTGGACTCCGCCCAGGACTGTCAAGCAAGTCCGAAGTTTCCTCGGCCTTGCCAGCTATTGCCGCCGTTTTGTTGAGAATTTCTCTAAGATTGCCAAGCCTCTGACTAATCTGCTTCACAAAGGTGTCAAGTTTGAGTGGACTGATAAATGTCAAGAAAGTTTTCAAGCTCTCAAGGACAAGCTCACTTCACCCCCAGTGCTTGCTCCTCCTGATACTCAGAAGGACTTCGTGATTTATTGCGACACGTCTCGTCAAGGATTAGGCTGTGTCCTAATGAAAGAGCGCAAAGTAATTGCTTATGGCTCTCGTCAGTTGCGTGCTCATGAAGAAAACTATCCAACTCATGATCTCGAATTAGCAGCGGTAATTTATGCATTGAAGCTGTGGCGACATTACCTCGTCGGTAATCGTTGCGAGATCTTCACCGACCACCAAAGCCTGAAGTACCTGTTTACTCAGCCCGACCTGAATCTCCGCCAGCAGAGATGGCTCGAGACAATAGCCGACTACAACATGGGAATTTCTTACACCCCTGGCAAAGCTAATGTGGTGGCCGATGCCTTAAGCCGCAAATCCTACTGTTCTGAACTTGAAGTCCAGGTAGAGCAGCCACTTCTGTATGAAGAGCTCCGCAAGTTGAACCTTGAAATTGTTCCGCAGGGACATGTGAATAACCTTGTTGTTGATCCGGACCTCGACAGCACCATCAAGTGGATACAAACATGTGACTCTGATGTCGAGAAGATCAAGAAGTATATCGCTAGATGAAAGCCATCATGCTTCACTGTTGCTGATGATGGTACATTGTATTTCAAGAATCGTTTAGTGGTCCCTAGGAGTAAGCCCAATCTAAACTTGACCCCGCGCGTCATGAAAGAAGCTCATGATACTCCTTTGTCGATTCACCCTGGTAGTACCAAGATGTACCAAGACCTTCGTCAGCGGTACTGGTGGTCTAACATGAAGCAAGACATCGCTCGATATGTTGACGAGTGTGACGTTTGCCGTCGCGTCAAAGCAGAACATCAGAGACCTGCTGGAACTCTGCAACCACTCTCTATTCCTGAATGGACATGATTGAAATGGACTTCGTCACCGGATTTCCCCGATTGCAGAAGGGTCATGATGCCATCTTTGTCGTCATCGACCGATTCTCCAAAGTTGCCCACTTTCTTCCAGTCAAGGATACGATCTTTGCTAGTCAGTTGGCAGACTTGTATGTTTCCAGAATTGTTTCCCTCCACGGTATTCCGTTGGAGATCAGTTTCGACCGAGGCAGCATTTTCACCTCGAAGTTCTGGGATAGTTTCCAAGAAGCTATGGGCACTCACCTAAATTTCAGCACCGCTTATCACCCCCAGTCGCAAGGACAAGTCGAACGAGTCAACCAAGTGCTTGAAGATATGCTCCGAGCTTGTGTCATCTCATTCGGTAAGAAATGGGAGGAATCTCTTACATTTGCTGAATTCTCGTACAACAATAGCTATCAGGCTAGTTTGAAGATGGCACCCTTTGAAGTTCTCTATGGACGTAAGTGTCGAACACCTTTGAATTGGTCAGAAACTGGGGAACGAACCCTCATTAGTCCGGACATTATACAGCACGCCGAAGATCAGGTTCGCGTTATTCGTGAACACCTGAAAGTTGCTCAGTCCCGTCAGAAAAGCAACTATGATCGCAAGCACAAGGAAATGGTCTATCAACCTGGCGAATACACGTACCTTCGTGTCACTCCGATGAGAGGCACTCACCGCTTCGGGATCAAAGGCAAGTTAGCTCCTCGCTACATTGGCCCGTTCCGTATTCTTTCCCGGAGTGGACCAGTGGCATACCGTTTGGAATTGCCGCCAAACCTCTCTCAAGTCCACGACGTATTCCACGTGTCGCAACTCCGACGCTGCTTCAAAGACCCTATTCGCGAAGTGGAACATGATCTAATTGAGCTGCAACAGGACTTGACTTATCAAGAACATCTGAGCCGCATTCTCGGTCAGTCTGAACGCAAAACCCGCAACAAGACAACCAAGTTCCTCAAAGTTCAGTGGTCGAATCATTCTGAAGATGATGCCACTTGGGAACGCGAAGATCGTCTTCGTGAGGAATACCCCGATCTTTTCCCCTCTACCACCTAAATTCTCGGGACGAGAATTCTTGTAGTGGGGGAGATTTGTAACACCCTCACTGTCAGTGAACAGTAATCAGGGTTACTGTTCAAAACTTTTGTTTGATCAACTGGTTCAGTTCAAATTCAAATTCTCCTTTGATATTGTTGCAAGCAAATATGAACCATGGACCTTGATCATCATTGGCCAACTAAAGTCCAAGCCATTTGAATTAAAATTCAAACAAACCCTAAAATGCCTTTTGATGAATATTAAAAATATGGTGACACTAAAATCTTTCCCAAAAATCCTGGAACCACTTTTATAAAATCCCAAATAATCAGTGGACCAAATCCAAATGGGTTTGGGTATTTATAGTGCTATGGAAAATTCCAAACAAATAATAACAGTAGCAATTCCAGGCCAATTACTCATTTTGTAATAAAATGAAATATCAAACGAGTTTGAAAAACTCTCAAACTTTTTGGAGCACTTAGGTATGGTGTAACCATATTTATAGGACTAGTACCACATTTTACAAAAATGCTAAAAATAGCCAAACAAAATAAAACAGAACAGAAAAGAAAAGAAATACAAAAGAATTAAAAAGAAAACGCAATCTGTCGCCTGGGGCGAAGCCCACTCTAGCCAGCCCCCTCCCCTCCCCACTGGGCCAGCCCACCCCCAAGCCCAGCCACACCCCCTTCTTCAACCTACGTACAGGGGAGGGCGTGGCAGGCATCCCCACTGCCACCGGCGACCCCCCCTCCGTGGAGCTCATCCAGGCCCACTCCGGCAGGGATAAGAGCCGCCCCCCCACTGGAACCCTAACCCTAGCCCGCCAACCGTCCCCCCCTAAGTTTTCCCCACGCCCTCGTCCCCATCGCGACACCCGGGCGCTGCCGTGGGGACGCGTTCGTCGCCGGCACGGCCACCGTGCCTCCCAGCCCCAACCAACATGCCCGGCCGCCTTCTCGTCGTCGTCTTCGTCCTCATCGTGGAGGAATCGAGCCCGCGCGGCCTGCAACGTACTCCTCGCCACCGTCTTCAAGCTCGGGTCCGCCGGCGTGCGACGCAAATTCTGGCACCCACAAGCCGCCCCCGAGCACACTGCCACCCCTATACGCACTGCGGTGAGCTCCCGCAAGCTTGCCCTCTCTCCGCGCTCGCCTTCGCTCATCGTACCGGTTTCCCCGCGAGCTCACGCTCCGGCCGCCGCTATGGCTTGCCGAGCTCGGGCTCCCAGGCAATGCAACACGCGCGTTTGGCACATACGTGCTCGCCGTGATGGGTTGGACCCATCCCACCCGTTCGTGCGCGCTAGCTTGTGCCGAAACGGCGAGACCGCCGTCGTCGTTTTTCTGACCGCCGCCGCCACCGTCCGTGTCCTCGTTCCGGCGACTGCCTGTAGCCGCCGCCACCTCCGTTCGAACCGCGACTCGTTCCTCTGTCGAACGCGTCGCCCCACGCCCCCTCCCGTGACCGGAGTCGGCCGGACGGCCACCTCCGGCGAGCACTGGGCTACGCCGGCGTGGCAGTGGCTAGCTGCCAGCCCGTGTGGCTCACTGGCATGTGGACCCCCCCCAGCTAATCCCTAGTTAAGCTAATCTCCACTGTTAATTAAAACAGAGTTAAAAACCCCTGAGACTTACATGTGGGTCCTAGGCCCTGTTAAGTTAATTAAATTTTAATTAAACTGCTAGTGTATGACATGTGGGTCCAGGGTAATTTAAATTAATAAAAATGTTTTATTTGACTGTGAGGCTGACATGTGGGTCCCATATGTCAGGTTTGACCAGTCAAACTATTGTGGATAATGTTTCTGTTAATAAATAAAAATAATTTAAAAATGATTTAGAAAATGATTTAAATTGATTAAAACTTATAAAATCAATATCTTTTAAACCGTAAGTCAGATTCAAAAACTTTATACATCAAAATTGATCAGAAAAATATAACGAATACGGATATGCTATCCGTATGCCAACCACACCCCTCTAATACAACGAACACCGACATCCCCCCCTCCGGGCTGTCTGTCGATAATTCCCGGTGCCGATAAAAACCTGCCGGATGAATTTATTCCGAACACGAAAGTTGTCCGAAATGGTTCAACTAACACGGATACACCCCCCTTATCTTTGTCGGATGTCCACGACGCCTCCGGCATGAACCCTTCCCCCTCCGAACACCCTGTCCGGTAATCACCCGGAGCTGGCAGTTCATCCCCGGATGAATTCCCGCTCCGAGCAATACACCTTGCACTGCGTTAGAACACCGTTAACATTTCATCGGTCATGTCATGCATATGTTTTTATATTATTGATGTGTATTTACTGTTTCCTCCCCCCCCTTAATCTCCGGTAGACCCCGAGACTGTCGTTGACTACACCGCCGCCGGGTAAGACTACTTCGTCGACGACCCTACCCCTACCGTCGAGCTTCCAGGCAAGCAGAGCCATTCTCTTCCCCAGATATCGCCTACCTTTTCCGTACTTTCTTGCACTAGGCATTGTTACTGCTGCTGCTACGATTACAATCCTATTCAATTGCATAGCCTGATTTTGTCGCCCCTTGATGTAACTTTCTTATCCTATGCTGCCTATTATAATTATGCATATATTCAGCAGTGAACCCTGCGCATTGTTAGCTAGGACTAGATAGCGGGTCGTGATCACTCAGGGGGTGAACACGGATACTATATATACAACTGCACAGGTACGGAACAAAGCAGACACCGCCAAAGGCCCCTATCTGGGTTATGCCTAGTCACCTCAAGTGTGAGCTATCCAGGAGTAATCCTTGTACTCCACTCGAGGCTGACTTTGTCTTGCCGCCATAGGGTCTTGGACAGCGGTTGTCCTTAAAGGTAATAAGTCGGGCGATCCAATGGTGCCCGCGAGCGGTATATCATCGGGAACGACAGGGAGGGTACGACCGACGATACTGGCGTGCTTGGCCCCTGCTCGTATCTCGCGAGAGTTACCAAACCACGCAAAAGTCGAGCTCTACCAAGAGCACACGCGAGACAAGGTAAGGAGACGGTTCACCTTGTCGGTAACCGCGTGCTTTGACGGGACGATAGGGCAGGCCCCGACGTTACCAGTGGGCATTGTTGCTGTTCGTTGTCCGTTGTGTTGTTAGTCAGACAGCGATAACGGTTGTCTGCGATATAATATTAAAATGCTAAATGGTTCGGCGGATGACTTGAGAGACCCGTTGGTCTGTACGCACTACCTTCACGTGGGATAAGGAGTTATGGGCTCCCGTGCGTCGTAGTTTGTCCGAAAGCTCTTCAGACGTCAGCAGTACCACGAGCTGATAGCCGGGAAGCGGTCTTGTCTTATTTGCTGCAGCAGGTGTGTTTGGATTTGCTTTTGCTTCACCGGCCAGTCTCGTACCGTGCAGGAGCGTGCAAGGGTGAGGGACCTAGACCCCTTGGCGCATAGGATATAGTCCGGCGGATGGCCTCTCTGCTGAGCCTAGGATGAACTGCGATGTGTCGGATAGCCTCGGTGGGGCGTTCCTAACAAGGTTCACGCCACCCTGGAGATCCGAGCGTGTAGGCTGAACAGTAGTGCACCCCTGCAGGGAGTTTAATCTATTCGAATAGTCGTGTCCACGGTAACATGACGCTTTATGCTGAAGGTGGATCTTACCACTAGAAACTATTACTATTAAACTGTATGGTTTCGGGTCTTCTTCCTCGCAGGGAGTCGAGGAAGGGAACTCGGAGGCATTATTATTATTAATCATTACAACTTATATTATACAATGTTGCACCAACTTCTGCTTCATTGTTACTTTATTGCTTTATATGAACTGTTGGCTGTTTCTCTTCTCATGCTGCAAGACAACGTCGGAAGATGCTAGTCTTCGATAGGCCTAGCTTCTTACCCTTATTCTGATTTCTATCTTGCAGTCCACTATATATACAGCCTCCCTTTTCCGTTGATACAAATGCATAATGCTTAGTAGCGGACGTAAGACTCGCGGGTATACTAGATACTCACCTTTGCTTTATTTCCCCTTTTATGTTTTGCCTGATCGGCCGCTGCAGTCGACGTTGGAGCCCAGGAGCAGGATTACCCCGGAGGCGGATACTACTATGCCGAGACCCTCGCTGACCAGGACCAGGAGTAGTTTCGGAGGCTCCCAGGCAGGAGGCCTTGCCTTTTCGATATGTATCTCTGATGTTATTTGTGCTAGCCTTCTTAAGGCAAAACTTGACTAACTATGTCTGTACTCAGATATTATGGCTTGTATAACTTATGTATTCGGGTCCGCGTGACCCCCCTTTATTGTAACATATTGGTTTATCCTTTTGTGTTTAGTGTTGTGCTGTGATATTCTCACCGTGGCACCCTAATCTCAGCCGTGTACCCTGCGCGTATGATTACTGTACACGGATTGATTTTGGGGGCGTCACAATCACCAATCATCTGACACCAGAGAAGTATCATGAAGTGAAGAATATTCCTTCTGCCAAAGGTGTCTGGGACTATCTTGAGAAGATTGGTGAAGGTGTTTCTACCCAGAAGGATGCCAGAATTGACACACATCGAAGCAAATTCTATCGATTCAAGAGAAACGAGGGTGAAAAAGTCAGCTCCATTTACAGTAGACTCACTGCTCTTGCAAATGAGTTGATTTCACTTGGTGCTGATGACATCACTCCTCACTCAGTTGTTAGAACTCTGATTCGCTCAATGGATGATTCGTTTGATCACATTGTGCTGATGATCAAGGAAAGGACTGATTTCAGACGTCTTGTTGCCGCTGATATTCTTGAGAGACTCAATACCTTTGAAATGGAAGAAGAAGAGAAACGTGACATAAATGGTTCTCGAAGAAGATCTCATGCCTTGAAAGCAAAAGCTTCGCGTCATTCTTCACCCGAAGTCAGTTCTGCTTTAGGTGTCGAATCAGATGATCCTGCAAGCATTGGAAAAGATCTAGCATTGATCATGAGACGCTTCAGTCGCTTTCAGAGAAAAGGTTTTTATTCACCCAAAAAGAGTTATCCTTCAAGAAGCTCAAGTCATTCTTCTCACCGTTCATCCTCAAGAAGCTCTCCATCGAAGGACAACTTCTGCTACAAGTGCAAGAAACCAGGTCATTACATTGCCGATTGCCCTCTGTGGGAAGCTGAGAACAAATCGAAGCACTCGCTTAGAGACTCCTCATCAAAGTCCCACAGATCCTCCAGAAGCTATGAGTCAAAGAGACATGATTCCAGTTCGAGAAGAGAAAAGAAGAAAGATTCTGATGATGATAAGAGGAAGAAGTATCATAAGAAGCGTGAGGGTTCTTCATCGAAGACTCACTCGTCTCGTCGAAGAAGCTCTCACCGTGCCAAGGCGTATCTGGGAAAGGAGATGAACTCTGAAGACGAAGCCTCTGGTTCCGAAGCTGAATCAGGCTCAAGGTCTGTGTCTGGGTCCGAATCAGATGGTGTTGCTGGCTTGGCTTTCGCTTCGGCAGATGCTTCAACCAAAGCTTCGAGCTCATTCTTCACCAACAACAGTAGTGAAGATGAAACTCCTGCATATTGCTTCATGGCCAAAGCAAAGGTATCTTCATCCAAATCAAACTATGATACTTCTGATTGCTCCTCATATGATAGTGATTCGAAGATAAGCTATGCTAAACTTGCTAAAATTGCTTCAATCCAACAAGATGAACTTGATTCTCTAAGAAAAACCATTAAGAAATCAGAAACTCTGTTGATCGATGAGATAGAGAAAGGTCAAACTTTAACTAATGAGCATGCTGCTCTAAAGGAGAAGTTTGAAGAATTATCCTCTCGGCATGATCTTCTTTCAGTTGATTATGAGAAGCTCACCTATGAATTTCTTCAGAGGAAAATGGCTCTCGAAAGACTGAAAGAGGCTCATGAAGAATTGGAAAATGTCAATCTCTCTCTCATGGCTCAACAAGGTTCTGAAGCAAATCATAAAACTGATTCACCTTGCTTAACTTGTTTGGAACGAAGAAAAACTGATTCCAAAGGGAAAGCTCCTATTGTTATTGATGATACTAATGCCTCTGATGAGGAAAATCCTGCTGTTACCGAGGAACTCCTCAGGTTGAAAAACTTATTTGAAACAGGCATGTTCTAAAGTGTGCAAGGACACCAATATCTCTGTGATATCCTGAGAAAGGCTCTCCTTCACAGGAATCCCAGAAATGAGGGTGTTGGTTTCGAGAGAAAGATAAACCTTGATGGCACCTATTGGGCGCCTGAGCAGTATCCTAAGACTGTTTGGGTTCTAGCGAAGGAGAAACCCATTGATATTGCTAACCTTTCAGGCTTCGACTGCAAAATGAACAAAGCCATTGTGGATGAATCACTTGATTCAGACTACAAACTCATTAAGGATGAACAGGGAAAAGTTACTGCTGAGTATGTAGGTACTCCACCGAAGAATGGCTTCTATAAGAGGCAGATATGGGTGCAAAAAGCACTTGCGGAAAAACTGCCTACTAATCATACTATGCAGGGAAAGCCTTCGGTACCACCGAATCATTTCTATTCTCTAGAGACGAGAAATGATTCACTGGTGCCCGAATCAAATGTTCCGTAGAAGCAATACTATCGCACTGGTCGTTATACTTATCGTCCTCATGATAACAATTCTAAGATTGCATATGCTCATTCTTATGCTAACCATTCGCAGAGGACTTACATTTATGGTGTGCTTGATGGTACACCGAAGCAATACACTCCTGTTCGCTTTAATATTGCTTCAACCAGTGCTTCAACATCTTCTCAGTCACCTGCTCGTTTGTGGGTGGTTAAGAAGAACTAATTCTTCTGCATGGCTATGTCTCCTGTGGATCCGAATGGGTCATGGATAGTGGTTGTACAAATCATATGACCGGAGACAAGGAGTTATTCACCGAAGAAAAACTATCTCAATCTTCTCAGAAGTACATTACCTTCGGTGATAACAACAAGGGTAAAGTGTTAGGCTTGGGTAAGGTTTCCATATCGAAAGATAAGCACATTGACAAGGTTATGCTAGTCCAATCCCTTGGATATAATCTTATGTCTATTTCGAAGTTATGCGATATGGGTATGCTTGTTCTATTTTCTGCTTCGCGTCGTGTTGTCTTTTCACAGGATGACTATACGTTTGTCTTCGAGGGTTACCGAAAGGGAGATTTATACATTGTTGATTTTTCTTCGGGCCCTGCTGTATCCACATGCTTAATGGAAAAAGCTTCATCTCGTTGGTTATGGCATCGAAGACTTGGTCATGCAGGGATGAGAAATCTTCATAATCTAGTGAAGAAGAAGCATGTTATTGGCCTTAGCGAAGTAAAATTCGATAAGGATCGTCTCTGTAGTGCTTGTGAAGCTGGTAAAATCACGAAGAAACATCATTCAGCGAAGACTATCATGACTACCACTCGTCCTCTTGAATTGCTTCATATGGATCTTTTTGGTCCTCAAAATTATGCAAGCCTGGGAGGAAACAAATATGGTCTTGTTATTGTTGATGATTTCTCTCGTTATACTTGGGTTTTGTTTTTGGATGACAAGAGAAAAGTTGTTGAAATCTTCAAGTCATTCGCTAAGAGAGCTCAAACTAAAATGAATTATCTCTGAAGCATATCCGAAGTGATAATGGAACCGAATTAAAAAATACTCATATTGAAGATTTTCTTGATGATCATGGTTTTACTCATGAGTTCTCTGCTGCATATACACCTCAACAGAATGGTGTAGTTGAAAGGAAGAATATAACTCTCATTGAAATGGCCAGAACTATGCTTGCTGAATACAAGACTCCTATTAGGTTCTGGGCCGAAGCAATTAACACTGCATGTCACATCATCAACAAGGTTTACCTTCACAAATTCCTGAAGAAAACTTCACATGAACTTATCACTGTTAACAAACCAAATGTTTCTTACCTTAGGGTATTTGGTGCTCCATGCTTTATTAGAGATATGAATCATAGCTCCAAATTTGCCCCTAAGGCACATGAAGGTTTTCTTTTAGGTTATGGCTCAAACTCTCACACTTACATAGTGTATAACTCTTACTTCGGGAAAGTTATGGAAACTGTAAATGTGAGGTTTGATGAAACTAATGGCTCTCAAAAAGAGCATTTGCCTCATAATCTAGATGAACCTCCACTTGATGAAGTGATCAGGTCCATGGCTATTGTAGAGATTCGCCCTGTTGAAGCCAATCTTCATCAAGCTGTTAGGGATGATGATGGTCCAATGTTCCCACACATAGCCCAGGGCGCTGGAGATCAACATCCTGAAGCTAATGGTGAACATGACGAAGAAGGACAAGGGAACGAAGGAAATGCTAATCCTGAAGGAAATGCTGAAGGTGAAGCAGATCCCGAAGCTGATGCAGATCCTGAAGCAGAAGCTGAGCCTGAAGCAAATGATGCTACGTTATCACGAGTTCTAAGAAGAGTTGATATTGATTCGATCCTCGAAGATATTCATCAACCAGGTCGTCCCACTACTCGATCTCGTACTCGCTTGGCTAACTTCTGTGGAAGTTTTTATTTTGTTTCCATGCTAGAGCCTTCAAAATATGATGAAGCCATGAAGGACCCTGATTGGTTATTGGCTATGATGGAAGAACTTCACCAGTTTGAAAGAAACAAAATCTGGTCACTTGTTGATAGGCCAGATCCCACGAAGCACAATGTTATTGGCACAAAGTGGATATTTCGCAACAAGCAAGATGAAGATGGTATTGTGGTAAGAAATAAGGCTAGATTGGTAGCACAAGGTTACACCCAAATTGAAGGCATTGATTTTGGTGAAACCTATGCTCTGGTAGCCCGTCTCGAATCCATTCGTGTCATGCTTGCTTTTGCTAACCACAAAATATATTGCTATATCAAATGGATGTCAAAAGTTCTTTTATTAATGGTGAGATAGAAGAAGAAGTGTATGTTATGCAGCTACCAGGTTTTGAAGACTCGAAGAATCCTGATATGGTATACAGGCTTCACAAAGCTTTGTATGGACTGAAGCAAGCACCCCGTGCTTGGTATGAAAAATTGAAGGATTTCCTCCTGAAGAAAGGATTCAAACCAGGAACCACTGACCCCACTCTTTTCACTCGATCATATAACAATGATCTATTTGTGTTTCAGATATATGTAGATGATATTATTTTTGGCTGCACTAACTCTGAAATCAGCGAAGAATTTTCAAGGATGATGTCGAAGAAATATGAGATGTCGATGATGGGTGAATTGAAGTTTTTCCTTGGACTTCAGATTCGCCAACAGAAGAATGGCACCTTTATTTCACAAGAGAAATAGTTGAAGGATTGCCTGAAGAAATTTGATCTTGCTGAATGCAAGACCATCAGGACTCCCATGCCTACAAATGGTTTTTTTGATGCTGATGAGAAAGGGAAACACTTCGATCAGAAGAAGTATCGGTCTATGATAGGTTCACTCTTATACTTATGTGCATCTAGACCTAATATTATGCTATCAGTTTGTATTTGTGCTCGTTTTCAGGCCAATCCGAAGGAATCACATCATACTGCTGTGAAGCGAATTCTTCGATATCTAGCACATACTCCTTCTTTGGGACTTTGGTATCCCAAAGGAACTCAGTTTGATTTGATTGGAAATTATGATTCAGACTGGGCTGGTGATAGAGTTGACAGGAAATCTACCTCAGGCACTTGTCATTTTCTTGGTAGATCTCTTGTGTGTTGGGCTTCAAAGAAACAGAACTGTGTCTCAATATCTACTGCTGAAGCTTAATACATTGTTGCTGGCTCATGCTGCACTCAAATACTTTGGCTTAAGCAGACGCTGAAAGATTATGGTATTTATGTGAATAAAATCCCTCTGCTTTGTGATAATGAGAGTGCTATCAAAATTTCACACAATCTTGTGCAACACTCTCGAACGAAGCATATCGATATTCGTCACCATTTTCTTCGAGATCATGTTCAGCGCGAAGACATTGAGATCATCCATGTTAGAACTGAAGATCAATTGGCTGATATATTCACGAAGCCATTGGACGAGAAAAGGTTTTGTGCATTGAGATGTGAGCTAAACATCCTAGACTCACACAATGTTCAGTAAGATCGAAACTTTTCCTTTGTACATATTCACCTTCGTTGTGTTTGTTTATTTGTTTTCTCTTGAGTTTTTCTTCGTCCAAGTTTATGTGTTTAGCTTCGCTTTCCATTTGGTTTCAGTTCTGTGTTGTTTTTATTTATTCGGTTTGTTTGTCCCCTGTACTTATCACTTTTAGCTTCGTTGTTGTTTTTCTTCGAAGTGATAAGTTTCGGACCCTACCCCTCCATTCTGATTCGCTCCCAATATATTCTGTCTTAATGGTTAAGCACATTTGAAACGGAAAGCATATTGCTTCGAACGTCATTGAGTTCCGAATCAAATGCTTCCAACTTTATCGAAGTTTTTGCTCTCTATCAAGACTTATTCTTCGGCCGTTGAGTCCCCGTCTTTCTTGGGTCGTTGAGATTCGCTCGCGAACCGCCACTTCATCTGAGCCGTTGAATCGGAAGAGACACTCGCTGGCAGCCGTCCGATACGATCTGGCAACCGTTTCAGATCGGGCCTATATAAGGCACACCCTCCAGCGAACTGTTCCCCACGTTCTTTCTCTCCCGATTTCCCCGTCTCCCTCCTCGAGCTCGCCGCAAAGCTCTCGTTCCCGACGACGACTGCGCCGCTTCACTGCCGGATCACCGCCGCCGTGGACGTTCCCCGTCGACGAAGATCACGTCTCCGCACTCCGTCGCCGTAGCCGCTTCGCGTCACCGAGTTAGGGTACGCAAGTTTCCTTGGATCCAATCTTCTCTGCGAGTTCTTCATCTAGGGCTTGGATCTAAGATTTGTTAGGGTTTTGTTTTCTGTTTATAGGACTGTTCTGATCCGTGTTGATCATTGCTCCTTGGGAAAACTGTTTGTAGCATCAAAGTAATCACATCTACTCAGGTCAGTATTGAGATTCGATCTTTTCTGTGTTTGGACTGAGTTAGGTCTTGTTCTTGAACTAGTTCTAGCCCTATCCAATGACAGATTTGCATCTGATCTTGGTTTGCTCTGGGTTCTTGTCAAAATTTGGTTTTGGTCGAAACTTTTGCCTGTGCTTATTCATTCCCTTTCCTATTCCCTCTTTTCTATCCCTCTGGTCACAGGATGTCTGACGAAGAGGCAGCCATGGGGAATGAGTCTCCTATTGTTGAAGGACTCGAGAACTATCCTGAACCCCCGAAGCAGAAATACAAAGGTGGGAAGACGAAGGAAGTCAATAATGCCCGAGGCATTCCCGAAGCCATTCGACTCAAAATGGGCTATGACACACCTCCCGAAGAATCAAATCATGATCGAAAGATTCGACTACAAAAGATTCGACGCTACTAGCCATAAGGTGGTACAAGTACAAGAGCATTCCAGACTGGAAGTGGGCAATGCAGTTTGCATTCAACCCTCCTTATAGATACACAACTGCCATGTGTGGCCAATACAATGCAGCCAACAGAAGAAAGTACTACCCGAAGCCTCCAGCTGTTCCTCACCCCAATTCTCTCAAGATGCTAGATGACTATCCTAATGAGCAAGAGAGACTTGCCATATTGGCTGAGAAAAAGAGAATAAGAGAAGAGAAGAAGGCCAAAGCACTTGCTGCTGAAGGCCATGCTGAAGCTGATGCCTCGAAGCCTAAGAGGAGAAATCTTAGAAAATTAAGTGCTTCACCGCCTCCTGCTATTTCTGAAGAGGAGAGTGATAATGAAGCTGATGACGAAGCTGAACCTGCCGCACAGCCTGAAGTCTATCTCCCTGAAGATCCTGCAGATGATGCAGATGATGCTGGTGATGAGTCTGAGCACACCCCTGTTCTCCCTAGTCCTAAGAGACAAAAGCTTCGGAAGCCATTGAAGAAGAAGGCTGGAGAGAAACCGCCTGCTTCAAAATGCATCAGGATTCAAGATCCAACGGACCCTCCTGTTCCCAAACCAACCATTGATATGACAAACTTGGTGGTTGAGGATCCTTTGGCTTCAAAGCCACCTCGCCGCCTTGTTCCTGCTGAACAGAGAACGAAGGAGAGGCATGAGCCGAAGGCAAAGCCTGCTGCTAAGACCGAAGCTAACGCTCCTGAACCAGCCAAAGCTTCGAAGCTGAAAACATCGGTTGCCAAGCCTGGCCAAACTTATGCCCAGGTCGGCACCAAGAAGTTGTCTGAAGCAGATATGCGCAAGAGAGACCGTGCTGAAGTTGAACGCCTTCACGCTGAAGCACTAGCCCAAGCCAAGGCTGACACAGAAGCTAAAGCAAAGGCTAAGGCTGATAGAGATGTTGCTTTGTTAGAGAAGCAAAGGAAAGATCTTGCTGAATCAAATCAGAAAGCTGAAGCGAAGAGCAAGCTCGCTGAAGCGAAAGCTCAAGAGGCTAAGGCTGCTGCCGAAGCCAAACAGCTTAGTGAAGCTGAAGCCAAGCGCCAAGCTCAACTTGATATCATTCGCACAAAGAAAGCAGAGAAAGCTGCTAGAGCCGCTCAGAAGGAAGCTGTTGTAGACATGGCACCAAAGGATATCCCTCCGAAGCCAGTCGCAGCCCCTGCCCCCGAAGCTCATGAAGAAGCTGAGCATAGTCACCACAACTTCCCAGATGCAAGAGAAGGTGAGCTATGGGACTGTTTGAGCCTGAATCAGGCATTCTGCCAGCTTGCTGAAGCTGTTGATCCCAAAGTTGTGGATGTTGGGAATGTTTACATTTCACCGACTCTTTCTGCCATGATTGAAACCCTGTACAATCAGCTAAGGGATTTGCATGCTAGGGACAGATCTGAATCTGCAAAAATTATGAAGTTTAAGAAGAAAGCAGATGCTGAATCAGATGAAGACTTCAAGAACGAAGCCGAAGCTACTTCGAAGAAAATTGCTGATGTGAATGAAAAGACTAAGAAAAATATTCAAGTGTTTCAAGGCCAGATCAAATCTGCCATTGAAGAATGTTGCAAAACGCACAATGCTTCGGTCATGGCTCTTGATTCCAAGAAGCGCGAAGCAATTCTCAAGAAACTAGCTTCACCCCTTCCCCAGCTGCAACAAAGGAAGCGCCGTCTTATCACAGATGCAGACGAAGCTGATGAGGTGAGCTCTCATCCGGCCAAGAAGGCCCCAAGACAAGCATCGCCCCCTCGATGCAAGATTATTACTCTTCCCAACCCCACTGCAAAGCCAACCGTTCCCGAAGTCATTCCACCCCGTGCTCAAACTCCACCTCCTCTTCAACCCGCTCCTCAACCATCGCACCACGACAACTTTGAGCCAGAGCCTTCTCCTCAAGCTCAAGACATACCAATTCCTTCAAAGGATTATTCTTCGGCTCACTCTGCAGATGAGTCCGCAGAACAAGAAGGCGAAGCCAAAGAATAACCTGTTCCAGAAGAGCCTGAAGCCGATGCAGCCGAAGCCAATGAATTGGCAATTATGACTCAACCTCAAGAGCGAGCCATAGTTGCTCGAAGGCAAGCTCCGCACTGCATTCCTGCGCAAGATACCCAGCTGGACTCCATCTACCCACGTGAAACTTTTCCTATTTTCTTGGGAGATGGTTCTTCTTCAAGACATTGTCCTGAGTTTGACCTCGAAGTTCATCGCCAGAAGCTATGCTTCTTTCGAGCCAGTCCTTATGATTCACCCCGGACTGCTTATGACCTTCGCTTCTGGAAAGCCGAGCAACAGATTCTGTACACAAAGCTATACTTCCAGAAGGGTGTTCTATTCAGGCACAAGTATTTGGATATGCAAAGTTTAACTTCAGCAACGTGCTTCCAGAACATTATGGAAACCATCGAAGCACGGAATCTTACCAGCCTGTTTGCTATGGAAACACCATTCAATTCCGAGCTAGCGAAGCAATTCTATGCCACTCTCTACGTCTCTGGAAATCCTGATGACACAAGCTCTTGGATACTTGAATGGATGATTCAAGGAAAAGTCTTTCGAATGCATTCTGATGAATTCATGGATATTGTGAACATCCCAAGGCACATTGGAAAACTTGCAAAGGTTCACTTGATGCCTGATCCTACTGAAGCTGAATTTGCTTCACTTCTGGATCCCGAAGTCACTGGAGACCGCATGCCAGAAAACATTCGCCCGAAGCATCTGGTATTCATATCGAAGACTTGGTTTTACATCTTGTCCAACTCACTGATTCCTCTCAGCACTGCACATGAAGAGTCCAACATTCATTACCATACACGTGATGCTTTGCTGAAGCTTACTCACGGACATGTGTTTGACTTCGAGGATTGTTTTCTTCGCTATATGGTTCAAGCTGCTGAACTCGTACATCAATTCAAGCCATATGCTCCCTGGCTCCATGCCATTTGCAACCTTGGACGCAGTGAAGACTTCGTTGCGAAGCATCACCCGAAGTTGTTCTGTCCTCTTGTGCGTGATACAATGAATATCTTCAGAAGGCCAAATGATCCATTTGCCACATATGTCGAAGTCAGACAACATGTCAATGAACGCAACATGTCGAAGTCATTCCAGAAATAAGTTTATCACTTTGAAGTTGGCATTCGCACCCAACAGATGCTTGAAAATTTCATTGAAGGAAATCAACGCCAAATGCAACATCTTTCTGATGGGATCAATAGAGTTAGCAACATTGCTTTAAACAACAACCAGTACTTGAAGGTTTTGAAGCGCCACTCTTGGAAAGGTTTAAGGAAGTTCAACTCAGTAAAGAAGCTTGAAGCTGATCAGATTTTTAAGGAGTATCCACATCTTCAACGCCACTTCTCCAGAAATGATTCGATCGACCGCCCCAACCCAAAGATCCCGCCACTGGAAAAGATCGATGAAGTCCTCTTTGTTAATCCAGCTGAACAGATTCGCCCTGATACTCTATCTGATGAAGACTCCCACACATCGAAGCAAGAAGATGACCCTCTCAACGACAGTGATCTTGATTTGCTTCAAGCACCGCTGGACATTGAAGAAATGGAGTCGCCTGCTTCAACCGAAGGAGACACTTCAGGAGATGCATCTTCTTCGGGCGAAGACAATCAGCAGGGTCCCCGGGTTGCAGCAAACGCGTAAATACTCTTGATCTACCTCTCAACCTTTTGTCCAATTATTGACAAAAAGGGGGAGAAAGTAGCATCGATTGAGTTTAGATTCGCTGCGGGGTTTAGGGTTTCGATTCGATCTTTTGTGTGTTAAGTTACAACAAACTTTCCATTCACTTCGATTGGGTTGTAACTTAAGTTTTACTTCGGTTGTGAACTGCTACATGTTATGTGTTAATAACCCCCGTGCTTGCAATTTGCTCTCGTATCTTCTATCTTGCAGGTGGTTGTTACCTATAAGTTCACAAGTCATTGGATGATTGCATATTCTTCAAGACTAATATCCTCTATATGCAATTGATTCACTAAGATATATGTTAGGCTTCCCATCAAAGATATTCTTCATCAAGCATTCACTTCGATTATATAAATCTTCGATGCTTGCATTCAGGGGGATTCAAAAGCTTCATATCTTAGAGTTTGCTCTCAACTCAACTCAAAATTCCATATTTTTATCGATGCCTGTTTTGTCAACAATAGTACAAAAAGGGGGAGATTGTAAGAGCAAACTTATGCCCCCATGAGTTTTGGATATTGTTGGACAAAACAGTAGAGGAACTAACAAGTTTTCTAGTGTAAAACAGATGGTTAGGTTCCTGAAGTTATAGGTCGGTGATAAAGCTTCAACGAAGATTTACATACTTACCGAAGCATATCCTCTGGAGTGAAGCTCATTAAGGATGTCGACCCCTAAAAAGATAAGGTATCCTGAAGCACGTCTCATCGAAGGAGATGACCAAGATGGCGCAAGACTTGTAGTTTTTGCGTAGTTATTTTTCACTTCTTTGAGTCGTAGGAAAAACCGTACTATCAAGAGGGGTTTAGTAAATGTACTCCGAAGGTATTGATGAAAAGTCTCAGATCGAATCCAAACCTGTGAGAAGCCAGAGTTGAGAAATCTCATGTGCACTAGGTAATGCTTCACCAGCGAAGACTTCGTTCTTTCGGCTCCTGAAGCAGAACCAAGCCCATGAGTCAGCTTTACTTGGACCGCAAGTAAAGTTGCGCTTTGATTGAAAATATGACCGTTGCGGACAGGTGTCAAGCTGCCGCATCGGGTCATTTAAGACATTTCGCACCTAGGGATTGCCACCTATAAATACGCCACCCCGCCCTCATTGGCTGGTGGCTGCTCCAAGAATATTTTCTGACAGTGAAGAGAAAGAGCAACCCCACCGAAGCAAACCAAAAATCCCATCCACCGAAATACAAGTCCTATTGATCTGAGTTGATTCATTATGACTTAGGAAGAAGTTTGCTAGCCTTTTTCTCTTGGAGAACTGCAATTCTCCTAGACGGTTAGAGCGTTGTTCTTCAGAGAGCGAAGAGTTATTGTCGCCTCGAAGTCCAGTTTGTCAAAGGTTTCGGTGATTCCCTCAATAATCAACCACGAGTGAAGAACTGACCAAGCTCAAGGAGATTGGTGCAGTGGAGATACGGACGGAGAGAGGTTAGCTCCTGTGTTCAATCACAAGTCCCTCCAACCAGACGTAGCACTTTGCAGAGTGTGAACTGGTCGAACAAACATCGCCGAGTCAAGAGTTCGTTTTACTTTCCGCACTTACATTCAGTTACAATTGCTTCAGTGATTTGATTCAATGCAATTGATTCGATGCTTTTGATTCGCCATGTTATGCTTCAATCCCGTTCTGCTTCAATGTTTACCTTTCTGTTGAATCTCTTATGCTGCTAAGTTATGCTTCACTTCATAGTTTCATGCAAAAATTTGAAGTGATCATTCACCCCCTCCCCCTCTGATCACATACTTGGACTTACAAAAACCGATATGAGGATGATTGGTATAATGATTAATGAGTTGATCATGCGGATAGCTATATAATCTCATCTCATGTTTTGTAAAGTATCGCGAAGCAAAGGGATTGGCATGTCAACCCGAGGTTCACTCGAATTCCTATTCGTGTAGGTGCGGGAACCATTATGGGTGTCCATGGCTCCGCTATTGGTTATTGATCCGAAGAAAGTTAGTTTCCGGTTCATGTCCGTATTCTACCGAACCTATGGGGTCACACACTTAAGGGTGGTAGATTTGTTGAGTACTAGAGTGATAGGAGCACGAGTATAACACACCGGAAAAGTTTCGGAGTGATTGAGATTTAATTGGAGAGAAAACCGAAATCGTTTCGGGGCACCGGTAAAGTACCGGGAAGAGTTTTGAAAAAACCGGGTAAAACCGGAGGGCCGAAAAAGTTCCGGCATGGTCTAAATATGTTTAATATTTATTTCTTGTGAATTCTAGAATTGTTTTAGAATTAATAAAAGGGATTAAATATCAATGGGTCCCCTCTCACTTGGAAGGCTCAAGTGGAGAGGGAGCACATGGGCCAAAGGATCCCAAGAGGGGGAGGCGCCTATGACCTTAGCACCCCACCAGAGGGAGGGAAACCCTAGGGCGCCCCCCTAGGGCTGCCCCCTCCTCCAAGGTGGCCTCCCCTCCCCTCCCACTATAAATAGATGAGGAGGGGGCACCCCCAAGGACACACAAGTTTTGTTCTTTTGCCTCAGGGCTGCCCCTCCTCTCTCCTCTCTTGTAGATCTGATCTCCACCATATCTCGAAGTGCTGCTCCTCCCTGCTCTCCTACTCCGGAGGCGCCGAGCTCTGGACGGAGGAGCCCTGCCGGATCTTCCACACCGTACGTGTGGATCAACCGTAGAGAGATCGTGCGTTCGATCTTTGTTCGAGGGACTTCTGCATCTTCTTCTGAGGAGTAGATCTGTTCGTGGGGCGTCACACGGATCAGATCTGTTCGAGGGATTGCACCGCGTCAATCTTCCCCAACTCTCCATCAACTTCTTCCGCTGCGAGAGAACTACCATTTGAACGGTTGTTAAGGTAACAAGATCGCTAACTGTGTTTGCATCTATCTAGATCCAATCTTGGGGCTTGGTTTCGTAGTGCCGATTTTTTTTTGTTTTCTACTCCGAATCCCAACAATAAGACCAAAGTTCATCGTCGAACAGAGACAATTTATACTAAAAACTAATAAAAACGGAGATAAAACAGAGAAGGGCGAAGGAATTCATTATTTCCTTGCCGAACCCTTCCTAATGTGACCGTCGATGCAGATGTATCCTTCGTGTAGGCATCGGCGGCCGGAAGGGCGTCGTCATCGAAGGGACTGGAGCTATCGAAGGAGCAGGATTGGCATGTTAGCCTTCGAAGCAAGCGGTCATTCTTTGGCATTCTTGCGGCCGAGCCTCCGCGCATCCATCTTGACCATCGTCAAGGAGCGGCGGAGGACCAATGTGAGGAGCACGTCGCCGAGATCAACCGGGGCGCGCACATGTGCCGTACGCTTGACCAGGGCCTCCGCATCCGCCGCCATCTCCCTTGCCCGCTGCCGCAGGAGGCGGGCTGCCCGTGCCTTCGATTCGGGAGTCCTTATCCGTGTTGGCGCGGGCACGAGGACCCAATGATGGCCGGGTACGCCCTCTGGAGGATGGCAAATTCTTTCGATTTAGTTTTTTTCCAGGGATTTATCGTGCTTCTTGAAGTAAATTATCATTTGTATGACAACACATTTGTCATTAAAACCATTCATTTTGCCATGCCTTTTCAAGGAACGTCAGATCAATAATGTTTCCTTGTTTCCCCGAAAATAATAATAATGTTTCCTTGTTTAAGCGTGTTGGTCGGTCTTAGCCCCCCAAATCTGCAAGCATACCTTTGCACTCCCTCAAACAATCTTGTCCATTGAGCGGAACGTGCACGCATTGCTCATAGCTTCTGCGACTCTACCCCCAAAGTTAAACGTATCGGAAGCATATTAACTGTTCATTCCAAGGTAAGTTCTTCTTTCTTGAGAGGCGATTCAAAGGTAAGCGATCGGTCGACGGGTCTTCCACGCGATACAGGTTAATCCCAGCAAAAGTGGTCAGGGTAGCGCGCCATCTTGACCATAAGCCTGCCCTTAGGTGCAGTGGTAGCAAAGAGATCGATCGTTTGACTTTGGTCGTGGAACACACATTTCTTTTCTTCCGTAAAAGTAATGGTCATAAATTTTGCCGAGGCAGTACGGCAGCACTCTAGTTAGTTAACTTAATTGACAACCACACATTGAGCACTTAGTCGAAGCAACACTCAGCATGACGCGATCATGAAGCACGCATGTACAACTTAGTATATCTACTCTGCTGTCAAATTAACCGACAAGCGTACGTACGCACTTAATAATCATCTCGCGCCACCCTAACCCTAATCCACTACAGTAATAATCATGGCTATGTCCAAGCACTGCGCCAAGCTAGGTATCGCCTACGTAACGACGTAGAAGTGACCAGAGATGACAAAGCATTATCAAAGTGGAATGTAGCTAGCTAGTTAGATGTTACGACTAAGTTCCACACGGGCACGGCCAGTGGTGTCCACCAACCCCCAAACACACGCCTCGCCGTCGCCACTAAGCACGCCCGGCCAGGTCGATCGCTAATGGCGCACCAACGTTGCGATCGGCCAGCCGCTTTAATCGTGTGACCCAGAGAAGTAAACAATGACCCCAGAGGAGAGGAGCATGCCTCCCATCTCCTGTTAACCCTCGATCGGCTCAGGTCAACTCGCGCCATCATCACGCCTGCGCTGGCTGGGCGAACCCGGCCTGCACTGCACTCCGGCGCAACGCCATGATCGTCCAGCTCGTCCCTCCCTATTTATACCCACGCCTCTGCAATGCTCCTCACAAACCAAACCCAAACCAAAACATCCAGCTGCTAACCTCTAGCTAGTAGCTCGTTTGTGGTTGAGAGATATGGAGGCGAGGGTGACGGCGGCGGCGGTGCTCGTGCTGCTGGTGCTGGTGCTCGCCCCGGAGGCGTGCCGGGCGGAGCGGTTCATCGTCGGCGACGCGGCGCGGTGGACATGGGGGTACAACTACACCGACTGGGTCGTCAAGAAGGGCCCCTTCTTCCAGGACGACACCCTTGGTATGCCACTCCTTGATTTTCTCTCATATTAGCTCAGTCTTCTTGGTTCGCTCTCAAAAAACCAAAACAAAATTGCACAGTGGGTGGCTTTTAGACCACTTTACGCTTGCCATATTTGGGCACAATAACTAACTGCAAAAATGAAAAAGAAAAACTAACTGCAGCATCAGGTTTCATTTTAAGCAACAGCAAAGTTATTGCTATTTCACTGAATAAAGTTGGTAAAGATTCAGTTAAATATTGACATGATAATAATATGTAATCTTACGTGTTTTACACTACTGCAAAGATCCTGAGTAAGCAGTACTTACGGTGTGGGGGGTGTCATGTGCAGTGTTCACGTACGACCCGCCGAACGCGACGACGCACGCGCACAGCGTGTACATGATGCGGAGCCTGGCGGACTACCAGTCCTGCAACCTCAAGGCCGCCAAGCTGGTGGCCGGCGTGCAGCAGGGCGCCGGCGCAGGCTTCGAGTTCGTCCTCAAGAAGCGCAAGGCGCACTACTTCGTCTGCGGCGAGCGCGCCGGACTCCACTGCACCGCCGGCCAGATGAAGTTCATCGTCAAGCCCAAGAGCTCCATCTGCCGCGACTGACGCCTCCTCTTCTGATGCCATTCCGAGGTCCATGGCCTTCGCTGTTTCTTCTGCATGCCACCTTCTTCTTCTTATCTGCCTGAAACCATTTATCATACTTGCTTGTTGTAAGTTATCAATCGTTGCATTCATATGTGTCGTGTGGTGTAGCTGTGTTGTGTCATACACTATTTATGCATGACTCGGTGCTTGAATAAAGTAGGCAGTATGTGAATTGTGATCTGTGTCGTTGCAAATCAAGGGAGTATGTAATGAGAAATGAGGGACTGTTAGTCCATGAGTAGTTGTTGTGTTAATCTCTCTTTTCTGGTCTCAATACAACATTTGTTAGGGTAACTATGTTTGGCCAACCGTTTGGCAAAAATCTGTGGGAGGAAATTTTGGCAACAAACCAAACAATGACCAAGATTATATATGCAGCCGATTTTTTTGGCAGGGCCAGTGTGGGCAGCAAACCAAACAAACAGTTTTGATTATGCCAGCCAAGGAAAAGTTATTCATCTTACACATCATATATGCCTCATAACTGGCCCCAGTTTTTATAAAAGAGGCTACAGATGATAACATTTTCTCTGATGAGTACACAGATTGACAGCAAAGAAGTGTGCTGAAGCAAAAGTTACAATCAGGTATTACGGGTGATAATATGTTCACCGATGAGTGCACAGAGTGACAGCAAAGAATGATGATGAAGGGCCTTGGGAGACGGTGAATTGAATTCATAAATTTGGTTTCATCTCTCCAAGAAGAGTAGACCACCGGGTAAGGCAAATGAGCACCTCTCTACCACAAAGGTTATTCCATCGTCAGTTTACTTGGCCAGTGACGATGCGAATTATTTTAATATAGGCACGAAAGCATTGAAATAATCTCCGTGCCATCCTTCAAACCCTCAGCTCAGATTGGTCATGAACTCAATAGAATTGGCTTAGGTTGCTAACCTTGTTGAAGTTCAGTTGCAATAAGGTCCTGCTGCAGATTACAGGACCCTTGTGAGTTATTTCCTGGACTGCAACTTGTTTGTCATCTGGGGTCATGCCTGATAATCTTATGTGGAACTGGTTTCTTCAATGTGCCCGGAGAGATGTTCATATCTGATTTACATCCCCCTTCAGGTGAAAAATCAGCCAAAGTAACACATGCTGTTCTGAGTTCACTTGTTCACCCTCCCGTGATCAAGACATCCAGAAGCTGAACAGATCTCCTAAGCTTTCTGTCTCGGCACACAGCCTCAATCAGCTTTGCCCAACAACTAGCCTCTGGCATGAACCCAAATTTGGCCAATCCATACAATGCGACTGTCGCATCTGCCACTCGCCCAACATCGCACAGACCAATCAACAGTTTGTTTGAGGCTGCATAGTGCGGCAAAAATCCTCGCCCGAGCATTAATCCCAGCAAGCCAACGGCCTTCTCCATCTCCCCACGTGAGCATAGAGTATTCATCACAATCCGATAGCTTGCGACGTTCAACTGAACTTCTTCCAGTGGCAACCTCCCAAGCAAGTCCATGGCTTCGTCAATCCGTCCATCTTTACACAGCCCTTCAAGCAGCAGATTGTATGTGACAACATCAGCCTTGCACCCCTTCTCTCTCATCTCCATCGCAAGATCGATCCCCTCATCGACGCTCCCATGTCTACAGACGCACCCGATCAATGCCGTATAGCTGACCGCATCTGGTTCCACCCCAGCACCCCTCATCTCCTCGAACACCAGCTTTGCATTCTCCACTTCCCCTTTCTTGCAGTGTCCATGCATAAGAGTTGCATAGTTGAAAGCATTTGGCTCACACTCATTCTTCCTCATAAATCCAAAGATCGTTCGTGCCTTGTCCACCTCCCCTAGCCGGCAGAACCCGCCGATGATCAAGTTGTATGTCAGTTGGTCCGGCACAATGTGATCTTTCTCGATCATCTCCTCAAACAGTTCAAACGCTTCCTTCATCTTACCAGCACGACAGAGCCCACCCAACAAGGTCGAATAGGTGACCAAGTTTGGCCTCACATCGCCGCAGGCGTACTCACGCATTTCATCGAGCACTCTGAAGGCGGTCTCCGAGTCGCCGTTCTTGATGTAGTGCTTGATGAGGATGTTGTAGACGCAGGTGTTGGGAGCGGGAAGGTACTTGTTGCTGGGGTCGCGCAGGTCGGCTATGAGGTCGGCGAGGACGTCGGGGCAGCGGGAGGAGACGAGGCGGTCGAGGCAGATGGCGAGGGCCTTGTGCGAGACGCGGCGCCGGCGGAGGAGCGACGGCAGGAGGCGGAGGAGCGTGAGGGCGTGGTCCGCGGGGAGGAGGCGGAGGAGCGGAAGGAAGTGCGGCTCGAGGAACCGGCAGGGCGCGGAGGCGGCGCGGCGGAGCACGGCGGCGGCGGCGGAGGGGAGGCGGGCGCGCGCGAGGCGGATGAGGAGCGCGGAGAAGGTGTCGGGGCTGTGCGAGAAGCCGCGCTGCTCCGAGGCGGAGTTAAAGAGGTCGAGCGCGCGCTGCCCGGAGTGCGAGGTGGCGATGAGGCGCGCGAGGTCCGGGTGGTCGACGTAGCGCGGCCGCGGCGAGGAGGGCGGCGGCGGGGGCGGGGGCGGGGAGGATGGCACGGCGCGGGTGGGGCTGCGGTACTGGAGTGGGGAGATCCACGGGAGCGGGGCCTTGGCGGAGGCCGGCAGGGGCGGGGGTTTCATGGCCGCCGGAGATGCAGGGGAGACTTGTCGCTCGCCACCGTCCCAGTCAGCCACTCGGCAAGGAAGAGAGAGACAGAGGAGTGAATAGTAACAAACAATCGCATCTGAGGCTTTTCTTTCAAAAACACATATTTTCATCAAGCTCATTCAACTCCATTTTTTTAAAACTATATCATTTTCTTCTTAGTAATCCCTTCGGCCATTTTAAACTCTGGCGTATCTGGTCTACTTCTGACAACCACGTCATCTAGCACAGAGACGCGAATATCAAATAAGAAGGATGATTCTATCGACGGTAGAAGCGGCTACGAGGGCGGGGAATATTAGGAGGTGATCAACATGTTTGGGAGCTAGAGCTACATGATGCAAGTGTTGATTCCCCCTCCCCCGTTCGGCGTTCCAGCTTCACCGAATCTCACCCGTGCAAAGGGTGGCGACCAACGACAACCACAACAAGGTCATAGGCGATGGTGTTGATATGTATGGCCATCTGTTGCTTTTGTTGTCTCTTTCTGTGATGTTTAGGTGTAGGTAAAGATTATGTGGAGGTGAAGGTGTAGTTGTAGTCAGGATTAGGGCTAATCTCTATTAGCTATAGGCTGATTTAGGTTTGATTGGTATTTTAAATTTGTATTAGCTATAGATAGCTATAGTATTTAGCTAGTGTTTTTTATTTTTTATTAGGCCTAGTTTGCCTGAATAAACATGTGAAGTAAGGTTTCATTTCCATGGAAAAGATAATTTAGAAAGAATAGTTAGCAGGTCGTTATCACTTTAGCCAATATGATTGTCATGATTGAGAGCCAGGGTTGCGGAGTAGATGATAGCATGTACTATTTTAAGGAGATTGGCTAAGAGGTTGAAGGGATGGAGTACATTGATATTGAAGAAAAAGTAAAGAAATGTTAGAATTTTTTATTTGAAAATAAGAATGTGTTAAACACAACTTTTTTCAAAGTCAATGAGCCTAATGAACAGTATATCAACACACAACACAGTCGCACCCTTAACAAGGGAAATGGGCATACTAAAGATGATGAGTAGCATGGATATGATACGGACACATAATCTTCAAGGGAGAAAGTTGAGCTACATAGAATGAGGAATGATGGAGAGATTGATATTGAAAAGAGAATGAAGAGAGAGAGAGAGAGAGAGAGAGAGAGAGATGATGATGATGATGTAGCTCACTTTGACAGAGATACATATGTTTCCGAATTTTGTTCTGAGGAAGTGGATTCAGAGGGTAATACAACCTTCTATTCAAAAGATGCACTTGAACAATATCATGCATTGCCAAAAAACTAAGAGTGTCGAGAACACTTAGCCCAACAACCAGATCTCACCATAAGCCTGGGCAAGTAAGAATTATAGATTGGCTGCTTGAATCAGATGATTTCTGCTTTCCTGGGGATGCAAGCATTAGTGGTGAAGAAGATGAAACTGAAGGATCATTTAGCCTACCCGGTGACAAGAAGAGAAGGACCAAGAAGTTGAAGGATAGGTTCTAGTATAAATTGAACATATCTGATGCAGATGAATAGATGTGCAAGCACTTTTATTTGAATAATGTAAACCAATTCAGAAAAGCATTAAGATTTTTTTATGTGAGGATACTTAGGAATTTTCATTAGCACATATATGAATGGCACGGACACGATTATTGTATAGTGCAACGAAAGAAAGCATGGATGGAAATTTTACAATGGTGCAAGGTAGCCCATGGGACCATTTTCTTCACCAGAAAGTGTGATTTTGAAACACACCTATGCAACAAGTGGAGAGAGCACAAACATGATAATTGACTGGATGGCAAGCATAGTTAAGAATACATTTAGGCTTTGTTTGCATGTCTCCATTGGAAAGCTTTGTTTTTAATTGGTCTGAAATTTCAATCCAGTGAGAAAAATGAAATGACATAAATACGGATACGAATTCAGATGGTTGATTGTTCACTGAATTGGCCCTTGAAATTCTCAAGGTTTCAATACCAAAATTCACAAACTTTGGAATTGCATAGCTACATGCCTACATTACCATGAATCTTATACCTTGTTTTACATGACTCAAAAATGAAATATGCTCACATACTAGTACCTCTGATTGTTGCTGAAACAGATGAATCTAGACATACTTTAATGCAAAATACATATATTTCAATAAATTGAAGGGAGTAACATATATCATGAAAAATAAATTAATTGTTTCTAAAAGGGTTCATAGCACATTAAAAAATGTAGTGTAAAAAATGTTCACTCAACCTTTACAAAATGTTTCTATCATTAAAAAATTAAATCTGACATTAAGAAAATGTACACGCATCTATAATCTATAATAACTAAATAGTTCATCTTTACTAACCTATTTATCTTGACATGCAAGCTATCCACATCATCAAACCAGTCCATCTCTTTTCCACTAACTCTTCATGCACATACTTCATTAAATCCGCATACGCATGTAACCCATCACGAATTATTTTTTTACACGACGATCTTTTTTATGAATGCACATATGTAGTTGTTATCATTGTTTTAGGTTTAGCTAAGGGTGATGTCTCCTCAAGGTTGTTTTCGTCTCATATCGTTGATGTCTACGCACGCTTCTATTCTTGTAGACTATGTTGGACCTCCAAGCGCAGAGGTTTGTACGACAGCAGCAATTTCCCTCAAGTGGATGACCTAAGGTTTATCGAACTCAGGAAGTAGAGGTTGAAGATGGTCTCTCTCAAGCAACCCTGCAATTAAGATACAAGAAGTCTCTTGTGTCCCCAGCACACCTAATACAACTAGGAGTTGTATAGGTGCACTAGTTCGGCGAAGAGATGGTAAAATATGGATGATAGGTGTGATAAAACGAAGTAATATAAATCTGTAATAAAAAGTGCAGCAAAGAAACAAGTAACAAAAGTGAGTGCAAACGGTGTAACAATGATGGAAACAAGGCCTAGGTTTCATACTTTCACTAGTGGCAACTCCCAACAACATTAACATAGTCTAATCACATGATATTTCCCATAAAACATGCAATGGAGACGTACTCGGAGGTCATTCCTTTGTGGTCAAGAGAGGACGAGAATTGTGTGGGGCTACAAAAGCACACGTCAGAGTTCATAGTTCTCAATCTATGGATTTCCCAATGTCACCGCGGTCATCCAAAGAGAGTACCACAATCACCACAACATATCTAAAGGATAGTCAAAGACAAGCACCAAGAGACTCTCAATCTTCAATCCATACACAAAAGAGGAAATTACTTATGATAATATTTTTCTAACCCATGTCCAATAGACCGCTGTCACCTTGGTCTCGGAGATTATACTAGATAAGATCAATTAAGTACATCAATCCAATACATAAAGGAAGGGGAAATATCATGGGATCACCCTAGATTAACATAGCCTATGATCACAACAAAGATCGCATCTTGGGAGAGAGAGAAACCACATAGATCAAGATATAAGCCTTAGCCCCGAGGGGAACTACTCACACATGGACATGGTGAGAGGGAGAGTTGTTGATGGAGAGGTGCAGCCCGGAGGAGATGAAGGAGACAGCGACGGCGGTGGCCACGGCGGCGGCGGCGCCCACGGCCACTGCCCTTGGGGGCAGCGGCCCTTGGCCCTTCTTCTTCCTTAGAGATGGTGCTGCTGTGGAGATTGATCTCCCCCTCAAGACGGCTGCCAAGGGGAAGGAATTTTCGTGGTGCACCTAGGTTTCCTCTTTTTATATAGACTCTCGGATTCCCGTCATCCAGATTACGTCTTCTGTATTTCGGGGTTTCTGGAAGCATCCTAACTCCGATTGGGCCGAATTTTATGTCTAAATCCACCGGAAAAAAATTCCCTATAACTTTGTAGTTTTAAGTTTTTCCGTTTGAGGCCGTCTTCTAGTGTTTTCGAGGCGACCTTTAAAACCTGTCTGGTGGGGACAGATTTCGGGAAAGTTAGAGTCCAACTCTTACAAGGCTTCCTTTTGTGATTTTTCCTTTATCCAAGTAATTCCTACACATAAAGTAGAAAAACAAGAACTTGTGCACTTTTGCAATAATTAATAGGTTAGTTCCAAAATATGTTATAAAGATATATGAAAATATATAAAAAACATAGTAATATCACACAAAACATGCATGCAGCAAGCAGAAATTATAGATACGTTTGGGACGTATCAACATCCCCAAGCTTAATTCCTGCTCGTTCTCGAGTAGGTAAATGATAACAAGCATAATTTCTGTGGTGACATGCTACCAACCATATAAGAACTTTTAAGTCAAGCAATCAAGGCATGTAATTCAATTCAAGTCATAACAGGCAAGAGTCTATATTAGCATTGAAACAAACAACATAAGAACATAAAGGTGCAAGAGCTCTCGCTGTCCGTGACTTGAATGTCTCCAAATGGTATTTGCGTGCAAGAAAGGGGATAGGGATATAAAAGAAAAAATATTTTTGTGTTGAGAACTTAATCTACTAAAGTTTCACACTTGGTCTTATTTCAAATCTTATCTTGACTCATCCCCAGACCACTAGCCAGGTACAAGTCAAAATGATCCACTCCTTTTCGACATTTTGAGCACTCATGCAATGGATGAGCGTAAGCAAGAAAGTTGACACTTAGGATGGCAAAGAGAGAAAAGGTGGAGAAGGAAGACAAAAATGGTGTGAAAGGCTCACATCAATGAGGATAATCATAGGCGAGAGAAAGCCAAATGATAGATATGATGTGAGGAGTATGGATTGCCATGCAACGGATGCACATATGAGCTAAGGTAAGCTCTCCAATGGAACTAGTGGGGGTGCATTCAACTTGCTTGCTCAAGAAGACCTAGAGCTCATTTGAGGAGGCTCATCATTGGAATATACAAGCCAAGTTCTATAGTGTGAAGGTCCCCACATAGCTATATGCATGTATGATCATCTCTATGGAGTACAAGTATAAGAGGGAGTACTAGTGTGGATCTTTCAAAAGGATAGTAGTGCTGCCCCTTTCTCTCTTTTTATTTTCTTTTTCTCTTTTTTCTATTTTTTTGTATTTTTTGGTGGCCTCAATGGCTCTTTCTATTTAACTCTCATTTGTCCTCTTTGGGATCTTTTGATTTGTCCACTTTGGGATCTTTTCCTCACTTAAGGGCAACACTCTAATTTACAAGAGGGTATAGAAGATCTTTCACACTTTACAAGGTACTCAAAACATAAAGAAGATGTAGCAATCATGATGTATGCAATATATGTCGCTGCTAGTGTAGCAGGAACATGTATGACACGAAGATGAAGTCATGAAAAGGTGGATGTTGCATGGCAATATATCTCGGAAAGGCTATGGAAATGCCTTGATAGGTAGGTATGGTGGCTGTTTTGAGGAAAGATATAAGGAGCTTTATGATGACAGAGCGTATCATGCAAAGGGTTTGGATGTACCGGCGAAGTTGGAAGCCAACTCTCGGAATGAGAAGAAGGCAATGCACGGCACGGGAGAGGCTAGCAAATATGAGGAGGTGGAAGTGTCAACTTTCAATACTTACATTAGTCCGAAGAACTCATGCACTTATTATCGGTAACTCTCAATCTAATAAGGAGGTTCACAAAGAGACAAGTACCCCGAGGAGGAGTGTATGGGGGTTTGGTTATCCTTGCGCATCCTCGACTCATGGTACGTGAGTGTACTCTACTATTCGATCCCTCCAAAGAGTAGTGATCCATCTAGTAGATAGAGTTCTCAACTAATTTTGTAGGTTTTTGAAAATAAACACGGATTGCCCAAAATACGACACCTATCACTAATAGGCTAGAGCTCTTGACACCAAAAGTTCAAACATTACTCACATCAATACCTCAAAACCATTGCAAGTTACTACTAAAATTAAATAGCAACCTTAATTACCTACTTTCAAGACAAGACACAACTCAGTGCAACAACCAACTCTCTTAACAAGATAAACATGAAAACTAAAGAGAGTTCCAGCAACAAACTAAACAAAAGCCAAGGCTCTTGCTAAAGACAAACTAAAACTAAAACTAAACATGGCAGTAGCTACGAAAAGATAAAGAACACACAACAACAAAAAGATAGGCATGAAGAATCCTATGATGTGTTCTAGAATTTGAAAGTGGAGCGTGTTTCTCTCCCACAGAAAGTAAGACGGGATCTAACTTGTTCTGAACAGCAAGAAAAGCTAAAGAAAACTAAAAATAAAACCTAAGAGCGAGACGCTCCAAGCATAGCACATAACGCATGAAGTGATAAAAATATAGTGAGACGAAGGACGAACTGATGATTGTTGATGGAGAAAGGGATGCACGGGGGCATCCCTAAGCTTAGACGCTTGAGTCTCCTTGAATATTTATTGGGTATGCATGAGGGCATCACCAAGCTTGAGCGCTTGACACTCCTGGATCTTCTTTCATCATCTTCCATCGCACACTTGAAAACTCCCTTCATACATAACTCATCATAAGCTGATTAGAGAGGTTAGTACCCTTAATAAATAAATTTTTTCCACTGGATATAAAGATATTCTTGAAGAGCTACTGTTTCTCAAGATTGCCAAAAAGTTTTTGCAAAGAAAAAGCAAGCTTAAGGTTTGCAAAAGTTAGGAGAGGCAAAACGTGGCAGAATCTGTGAAAAACAGAACAACAGGTAGTAAAGAATTTTTTAGGGGTACTTCTGCAACTCGAATAAAAAAACTCAGAACAGACACTCGAAATTCAATTGTATGGAGCACGCTGTCAAAAAAATTCAGATAAAAAAGATGATCTGGTGATTTTAGGCTAATTTTTCCGTCCAAGGACAGAATCTGTTTTCTGGACAGCATGTCACAACTTTTGAACTTTCTTGCAATCGGAGGCTAGACTTGGCACAAAGATTGAAAATAAAGATACAATGATGTTGCTACAGTAGTAACAATCATCAAGACCACTAAAAACTGAAAGTAAAAAACTCAAACTAAAGATAACAAGGGTTGTCTCCCTAGATGTAACACCCTCGGAATCAGTAACAGTAATCACTACAGTGATTCCACTGTTAGTGATCATTACTGTTAATGATCAAGCCATGATCACCTTGATCATAGCTCTGTCAATTTCCAACCCGGATAAAATTTTCAAATTGGGTAAACTATAAAAATTTCCTCCAAGAATTGTGGATGCATGTCAATCCACTTGATCATTGTTCAACCCAATCAACCTTACTCATTTGCAGAATCCCAGGTCAGTGTTAATTATAAAATCAATAATGGTGGGTAAATAAATTGCCTTATAATATTAATATAAAAGAAATGTGGAGTTTTGAAGTAAACCCTAGGTGTTGCAAGAACTTTCATTATTTAATAACAAATAATCTTGGGCCATGTTAAAAATAGCGATGGATATTATACTAAAGTGTTTTAGAAATAGTATGGAATAAAAACCAGTAGCTTGGGAATTATTAAATGGCCATGGTAAATTTAATAAACAAGTAGGAATTTTAGATGCACTAAAAATTGTGGAACCTATTTTATAAAATGTCAAGTAACCAGTAGGTGTTAATAAAATAGAGTTGGGAATCTATTAAATTGTTTAAATAGTATAAATAAATTAAGACAATAGCAAAGTAGCCCATTTTAATTATTAAATAATTATAGAAAATACAAAATAACTAAAAAGCGCCACTGGGCGCTCGCCACCCCGGCCCACCCTCCCACCTCTCTCTCCTCCCACCTGCTCCCTCCCTCCTCTGCCTCACCACACGCCATGGGTAGGGGGGAGCACTGCTCGGCCGGCCCCACCCCACCTGCCCCCTACCTGCTCCCCCCCATGCCTGTGGATAAGGGCGTCATCCTCGCCCTTGAACCCTAGCTCCCTCACTTCCCCTCCCTTCGCGCCTCCCTCGCCCTGAATCGAGCTCGCGCCCGAGCGCTAGGTCGCCGCCGTCCCACCATTGGCGCGGCCACTGCCCGCATCTTGCCCCGTCGGCGTGTCCATGCACTCCCTGGACCTGGAATCCGTCGACCGCGTCTGCTACCTCGAGCCGCCGACCTCTACGTCCCTGCCGCCGTGCGCCTCCTCACAGCCATGGTTGTCAAGCGCGACCGTCCGATTCGCCGCCGATGGCGCCACCCTGGCTCCCCCGAGCTCCCCTTTCACTACTGGAATTCACAAGTTTGCCATGTGCCAGGGTCTTTGCCGTCTGTTTTTCGTCGGGGCAGACGGCAAAGTAGGTGTATGCCGTCTGCTTCCCTAGATACAGAAGGCAAACCCCGGACATACGGTAAACAACTACTTTACCGTCTGCGCTGGCCTATGCAGACGGCAAAGGTCCCTATGCCGTCCATAGGCAGACGGCAAACAACCCAGCGGGCCCACCCGGGCTGCGTCTCCTCTGGCTTAACGGACCCGTGCTATGCCGTCTTCCAGCGGACGGCAAACCCCGTCTTTGCCGTCTGCTTACGGACGGCATAACGGGCTGCCGTTAACCCCGCACACGTCGGCCCACTCTCTCCACCACTCTCACTCTCCTCCGCCCACGCCTCTCTGTCCTGCGACGCCGCCGCCGCCGACACCTCCGCCGCCGCCGCCCACGCCTCCCCGGCTCCCTCCGCCACAACCGGCCACCGCCCTGCCTCCTCTCAGCTAAGCCCTCTCCCCGGCCACAGCCCGCCTCCCTCCTCCAACGCCGCCTCCCCTCATCTCGGCCGCCGCCGGCCCCGAGCAAGCCATCGTCGGCCTCCTTTGAGCAAGCCGCTGGCCACATCGCCGACGCCACCTCCACCCCCACCCGCAGCCACCCACCAAAGGTAAGCCCCTCCCCTCCTCCCCTCCATGCTATTTTTTTAGGATTTTCATGTTAATTAGTTAGTTAGTTTTAGTTGCTTTTAGGTTTTAGTTAGTTATATTTCTCTGTTTTAGTTAGTTTTATGTTATAATTAGTTAGACTTCTCTATTTTAGTTAGTTTAGATTGTGTTAGATTTTTTTAGGGTTAATTAGATATGTTTTCTTCTCTGTTTAGTTTAGGTAGTGTAAGTTTTTTGTAGGAATGAGGAGATAGAGTAGAGAGAGATAGAGTGTGAGTGTATTGGACTTCTCACAGGAAAAATAAAAAGAGCTTAGAGCTCATGTTAAGATTCCTTAGGAATTTGATGGTGTCAATCCTATGATCCAAAGGCAATCCATAAGAAAAATCCTTAGGAATCCAAAAAATCCCTTAGGAGTAAAAGTTGAATAGGAAAAGAAGAAGAGAAAGAAAGAAAAGAAAGGAAATAAAAGAAGAAGAGGGGAAAAAATTAGGGGTAAAAGTAAAATAGTAAAAGAAGAAGAGAAAAAAGAAGTTGAAGATAATAAAAAGAACAAGGAGGAGGAGGGGAGCTTGGGGTAAAATAAGAATAAGAAGAAGAAGTTGGAGGTGGAGATGAATAAGTAGAAGTTGGAGGTGGAGAAGAATAATAAGAAGAAGTTGGAGGTGGAGATGAATAAGTAGAAGTTGGAGGTGGAGAAGAATAAGAAGAATAAGTTAGGGGTGAAGAAGAAGTTGGAGGTGAAGAAGAAGGAGGAGGAGGAGGAAAAAAGAAGAGAAAATGAAATGAAATAAATGAAAATAATAGGGAAAAAAATAAAAAAGATGTAATTACCGGGATCAAGTGTGTGTGTTGATTGGGTGCATTTTAATGTGCAGGAATTTTCCTGGTGTGAAGGTCTGGTGGTCGACGACCTCCGCCCCCTCCATTCGGCGACCTCCCTGAGTTCGAGGGTGAGCAAAAAAAAATCTTGTCCTCTCCCCCTTTTTCCTTTGCTCAATTCTGGCCTTCATGCCGATAACGGTAGCTCTAGCAGTATGTAAAGTTGCGTAACCAGTATGCGTCTCCCATTCGAAAGGATTACAGTATAAATATGCATTCATTTGCATATTTATAATAGTAATTCTTTCGAATTGTCCAACGTTATCCATGGACAGTCCGCGTATGTGTAGATTGGGTCGTTTTTCCATGCTCTGGTCCTGATCCGACGCGGAATTTCGTCAGCGCCTCCCTGTTGTTCTCCGGATACACAACCTCTCGGCTTGTTGTCGAGACGTGTATTAGGAGAACAGCGGGGAGGTGCTGCCGAAATACCGCGTTGGATCGGGACCAAAGCATGGGAAACCGACCCAATCTACACATACTCGGGTGGGATTAGGACCTATCTTTACCTATTAGTGTGTAGGTTAATTGCATATGCCGTAGCTATGTATGATAAAAGCAATAAAAAGTGGACGTAATAAAATGGTATATTTGTTGTTTAGTAGCTAGTTGTAGCAACAAGATGAGCGATGATCGTGCGTGGATGTACACTGGTCGCCCTAATCAGAAAGAGATCACCAATGAATGGGCAATGAAAACCAAGGAGTTTCTGAGAGCGGCGTTTGCAAATGGGCAGAGAAAAACCTGGTGTCCCTGCGTTAGGTGCGACAATTATAAACAGGCGACAGAGGTGGATATGGGTAAACACTTGCAGAAGTGGGGTTATAAGCCTGGTTATACGGTGTGGACCTTCCATGGCAAGTCTGGCGGACGACGGAGAGAGGAGGTGGTCCGTCAGCGCACGGATGAGTACGGAACCGAGATCGAAGACATGGTGCAGGACTTTGACGATGCGCGGGATGAGGACGATGAGATGGAGGAATCTGCGAAGGCCTTCTATGATATGTTGGAGTCTTCGAAACGTCCGCTGCACGCTCACACTGAGCTTTGTCAGCTCGATGCCATCGCACAGTTGATGGCTTTGAAGGCACAATTCAACTTGGGCACAGATTGTTACAATGCGATCACGACCCTAATTGGGCGGTTTCTACCAAAAGATCATGTTATGCCTGCAAACCTGTACCAATCGGATAAAATCCTCAAGGTACTTAAGATGCCCTATGAGCAGATACATGCTTGTGAAAATGGATGTGCTTTATTTAGGAAAGAGTATGCGGACGAAGACTATTGTCCCAAATGCAAGTCATCCAGGTATGTTGTGGTAGACAATGGTCAAGGTGAGAAGACGCAGACCAAAATACCCGTAAATGTTCTTAGGTATCTTCCAGTGATACCAAGAATTCAACGCCTTTAGATGATGGAAGAGACAACCAGACAGATGACATGGCACAAACATGGGAAGAGAACAGAATTTGATGCAGATGGGAAGCCGATGTTGACTCACCCATCGGATGGTTCAGCATGGAAGCACTTTGATGAAAAACATTCAGAAAAAGCTAAGGAGCCAAGGCATTGCCGAATCGCCGTCGGCACAGATGGGTTCAATCCTTTCGGTCTGATGGCAGCCCCATACAGTTGTTGGCCTGTATTTGTCATGCCACTCAATCTCCCCCCATCAGAGATTATGAAAAGGAAGAACATTTTCCTGACGTTGATAATACCAGGGCCCAAATATCCGGGGAAGAATATGGATGTGTACATGCAACCGCTTAAGGAGGAATTGCAACAAGCTTGGGACGAAGGGTTCAAGACATACGATGCAGCTAGCAAAAAGACCTTCAAAATGCATGTTTGGTACCAGTACTCGTTGCATGACTTGCCGGCGTATGCGCTTTTCGCTGGCTTCTGTGTTCATGGAAAGTTCGGGTGCCCAACATGCAAGGCTGCTCTTCAGTTTCATTGGCTGAAGGCGGGTGGCAAGTATTCCTGCTTCGACTTGCATAGACAGTTTCTGCCTCCTAAGCATCCTTTTAGAAAAGACAAGAAGAACTTCATCAAAGGCAAAGTTGTCAAAAACCTGGCAGCACCTACGATGACGGGCGAACATGTCTTGGCACAGTTGAACTCTCTCGAGCCTGATCCAGAACGTCCCGGGTATTTCAAGGGATATAATTCGGAACACGCCTGGACTCACAAGACATGCTTCTGGGATCTCCCCTACTTCCAAGACCTCGAACTTCCACACAATATTGACGTGATGCACACTGAAAAAAATATCGGCGAGGCCCTGTTTGGTACATTTTTCGGCATAGATGGGAAGTCAAAGGATAATCCTAAAGCTAGAGTCGACCAGGAGACTCTATGTGATAGACCCTCACAGAACATGCGACAGCCGAAAGGAAAGAAGAATTGGTCCAAGCCAAGGGCCTGGTTCAATCTTGAAAGGGGGCATATCAGGGAAATTCTCTTGTGGGTGCAAAACAGTTTGATGTTCCCCGATGGGTATGCAGCGAATCTGAGGAGGGGAGCGAGTCCTGAAAAACATAAAATATTAGGGCTGAAGAGTCATGATTGGCACATATGGCTTGAGCGGGTAATGCCGGTGATGTTGCGCGGCTATATCCCCGAGGAAGAGTGGCTAGTACTGGCAGGACTGAGCTATTTCTTTCATGTTCTTTGTGCTAAAGAACTATCCGATGGCGTGCTAGAAGACATGGAAGATATGGCGCCGGAGTTGCTCTGCAAGTTAGAGAAGATCTTTCCACCGGGTTTTTTTAATCCGATGCAGCATTTGATATTGCATCTCCCGACCGAGGCAAGATTAGGGGGCCCTGTGCAAAATCGTTGGTGCTATTCAACGGAGAGAATGCAGAAGACGCTTCGAGAAAAATGTAAAAATAAACGTAGAATTGAAGCATCGATGGCCGAGGCTTTCATTATCGAGGAGGCGGCAAACTTCGTGACAGCACATTATGAAGCCAAAAATCGCCATTTGCATAATCCAAAGCCTCGGTACAATACTGGCGACCCCCAACGGCGTCAATCCAACCTCAGCCTATTCAAAGGGAAGCTTGGACCTGTTGGTGCTTCGAGAAATAAGATTTTGGATATCAAAGAATGGCAGACTCTTACACTGTATATCTTCACCAACCTAACAGAAGTGCGACCGTACATCGAGTAAGTGCTCGGTACGTACATTGTTTCGCAACTTCTAATAATTCTTGTTTCTTATTAATTCCCCTGAATTCATACAGTCGATACGTCGCCAAATTCTCGAATGGAGTGGTTATTGAAAGTGATTCCATCGCAGAGTATGAGCTTCTTGCCAATCAAGTAGACGGCAATCCTGGTTTCATCTCTTGGTTCAAACGAACGGTAACTATCATTCATATATAGGGTTTCATTTGTTGGTTCGACCTATTTTTCACTAATATAATAATATAAATCTTATAGTCAAATGAGGAGCCTATGGACGCCGAATTGAGACAAGTCGCTAATGTTTTTGACAATAAGGTCCGTGTATTTGAGAAATACGACATCAACGGGTATCGCTTTCGTACCGTTGATAAAGAGCGAAAAATGGCCGATCGAAAAAGTATAAATTCGGGTGTCTCTGCTGTCGGCGACGGAGGTATTGAGTATTATGGAAGAGTTGAAGCAATATACGAACTTCTATTCTATGGTGAGAATCCTCCCAACGTCGTTGTCTTCAAATGTCATTGGTTTCTCCCGTCGAGGACTAGACGGACTCATGAACATGTAGGTCTAGTTGAAATTCGACAAGACACCCATTTAAATGTCCCTGATGTCTATATTACGGCTCAACAGGCCACCCAGGTTTTCTATCTATCCTACCCCTGCCAAACGGTTGAAAACCTGAAAGGTTGGGATGTCGTTTATGATGTGCCACCACATATTAGACCACCTCCCCCCAATGAAGACGATTATGTACCCCACATTGACCCAGAGACATATGAAGGAGAATTCTTCCAAGAAACACGAGTGATAAAAAAACGTTTCCGAAACCGCTCTACGCAACCCCAGAACATGGAAGAAGACAATGAGAGTGAACCCGATAACGATGATGAGAGTGAACCCGCTAACGACGATGTTGAAGAGCCTGAAGAAGAGGTTACTGCTCCAGATGACCTGTCAATGCTTGACCGTTTACATAAAGGCCTTCCAAATGTTGGTGTTGTTGAACCTGATGAGGCCATCATTATCGACGACACGCGTGATAGCGATGACGATCCTTCAATTGATCGCGGAGAAGAGACCGATGATCCCGACTATTGTTAGTTGTATGCATCTCAACTTTAATTACATATATATATTCTCATTATTGCAGTAATTACTGTTGTATTATTAATTCTTTTTCTCATTGTACTAATTATTTTATTTTAATTCTTGGCAGGTTCGTGACAGATATGGAGGGCGAGACCTCAGGCTCGCGAGGGAGGGGTCGGGGTCATGCGCTCCCACCTCTGGCTCTACGGAGGTCTTTGCTCGAGAGTATTTCCTCGCCTCCTCCTTCTACTGATGAGCCGCCCAAGGGGAGAGGAGGTCGGAAGAAGACCAGGAGAGGCAAAGCAGGTGGTGGTCGCGGGAAAGGGAGACGAACACCTGCTGCTGCTTCCTCGCCGCCACCTCCGGATGATTCACCAGAGCACTACAGGGTGGACCATCCTGAGGTGGAGGAGGAGGCTACATCCACCCGCACGACCTGGAGTCCCTGGCCGGACCAGCCGGAGCAGCACACGCCTGAGGGGGAGGCTGGTGCCGAGTTGGACACTACGGATGAGGAGGAGGTAGCTGAGGGTACCACCGTGTACCGGCGTGGGGGTACACGGCTCCCGTCCGTGCCGGTGACTCCCGCCCATAAGTGGTTGATTACGCCTGATGGAGAGACGTAAGTGCACTTATACTCTCTTCCGGTACCTTCTATACTTATGTCTATCTGATGGCTTTGTCTTTTTATACTGCAGGGGTTGGATATACGGCAATGGTGTCCGCAATCCCAACTCCATCCTTGGTGTGCTCGTCAGGGAGAACTTCCCGGGGCTGGTTCAATTGCCCGGACCTGATGAGGTTCCGCAGCCTGGACTCAAGTGGGAGCACTATTGTGCTGCCCCGGCCCCGCCGGATACGACCATCAACGGGGTCGAATGCCACACCAGAGCCGACATGGTGATCAACGGCTTTTGGGTAATTTCTGTTTCACACAATAAAATCATGCTATTGCAGTGTTGTCTCGTGCACTCATCAGTGTTGTCATCAGTGTTGTCTCATCAGTGCACTCATCAGTGTTGTCTCGTGCTATTGCAGGTCTACTACAAGGTCGATGAGTCCAAGGAGCAGGAGGCGGAGGACGTGTTAGTTGCAGAGGCCACGCGCCTCTTGCAGAACACAAGGCACGAGATGCGAGTGCAGGCGGTCCGTGACTACTACGCCAAGCAAGGGCGCAAGCGTAGCAAGAAGGACTGCCGCAAGAAGTTTCTGACCAGGGCCCAGTATATGACGGTAACCCTTCTTAATTCTTGAATAGTTTGCTTGATTTGATTCCTATCTAGGCTACTTATTAGTTTCCTTGTTTACTAACTTAGGCGCCACCGAGATGGTGTGCGGACAAGATGGATTGTTGGGAGGCCATTGTGGACCACTGGTGCTCAGATGCCTGGTAGGCCATCCACAACAATGCCAAGGAGCGCCGCGCCCAAATGGTTGGTGTGCCACACCATCAAGGAAGCCGCAACTTAGCTGGTTACGGGAATAAATGGGTATGTGCTTTGCTTCAATTTTCATGCAAATGTTACTTTTCTTTGTCTTTTTGGCACCCACAACTTACTAATATCGTGCTTTGCTTTGTCTTCTAGGCGGAGCATAATAAAACGGAGGTGCCTCATGTGTTCGACATGTATGGCATGGCCCATACAGCGTCGTACAAGAAGGCAAAGGCGCTCTCAGAGTCTGATCTCGCCAGTCCTTCGACTTTCACCAACATTGCCGCCTACAGTAAGCTCAAGGCTTATACTGAGGTGGCGAAGGATAAGCACGGGGAGGATTATAACCCGCTTGGGAAGCCTATTGAGCGGAGCTGGTGATGATCTCTGGTGGCGGTAGGCGCCATGGCGCCATGGCCATTGGAGATAAGTTGATCAGGTGCGATAAGACTCTTCCTGAGATCAAGGCGCGCCAAACGAGCTCTTCTCCTGCTATAAGGACTCGTCCGCAGCCAGTCGACCTCGCTATCAAGGTTATCCATAAGGACTCTTGCATTCTTGTTTTCTCTCATCGAATATTACAATGCTAACTAGAGGAGTGGGGTTGCAGGAAGCTCTTTAGAAAGAGCGACAGAACACCCAGCGGCTACTGGAGGAGAAGGACTCATGAAAAACAAATGTGCAGACTATGTGCGAGAAGACTGGTCAGGCCGCTCCACCGATGCCGATCATTTCTCCTCTGGGGACGGTGAGTATCTTTCGATGATCATCAATACCATATTGAGTGGCGTCGTGCTAACCTCTAGTTGATCTTTTTGTGCAGCATAACTCTCGGGCTGCGTCCCATGACCCTTCTCCACTGTCAACATCGGGCAACCCGACGGATGCTTCTCAGCCACCTCAGCCTTGAGGGCTACACTCCGGTAAGTTGTGTTGTATATTTTGCTTTATTAATGCTTAGTTATATTGAAAATGCATATGTAGCTTCTGAAATATTATGAAATTCTTAAATATAGCTAAGTTAGCCTAATAATAGCATGATTAGCCAGATTTTCTCACAATATGATGAAGTTAGCCTAATTTGCTCACAAAATGCTAAAGTTACCTTAATTGGCTCAAAAAATGCTTAAGTTAGCTTCATTTGTTCAAAGTTGCCAAAGTTAGCTTAATTTCCTCAAAACACGCTAAAGTTTCTTAAATTGCTCACAATATGCTAAAGTTAGTTTCATTGGCTCAAAATATGCTAATGTTTGCTTAATTGCTCACAAATGCTAAAGGTTAGCTTAATTTCTCAAAATATGCTCACAAATGCTCAAGATTAGCTTAATTGCTCACAAATGCTAAAGAAAACAGAAGAAGAAGAAGAAGAACAAGGAGAGGAGAGAAGAAAAACAAGGAGAAGATAGACAAGAACTCTTCTCTGTTCTTCTTCTCTCCTCCTTGTTCTTCTTCTCTTTTCTTCTTCTTCTTGTCCTTCTCCTTCTCTTATTACTTATTCTTCTTGTCCTCCTTCTTCCGCTAACTTTCTTATTTTGATTTTGCAGATTTGCTTTATGAGGGTCGTGCATCGATGGAGTTGCTGTATTTCCACTTTCAATATAGCTTAGAAACATTTTATTGTTGTTATGAACTGTTTGGAGACTTTGTGTAATGAACTATGTATATGTTGTTGTTATCCTTGTTTGGAAACAATGTGTTATCCTTGTTGGAGATTCATATGTTGTTTGATATGATGTGATGTGGTGTTAAAATGTGCTTCTGATTCTGCTGCTATATATATATATATATTGTTTTTTTGTCAAATGCAGGGATTAATAGAAAAACAGAAAAAACAGAGGCTATATAGCCTCTTTGCCGTCAGCAAGCAGACGGCAAAGGCCTTTGCCGTCTGCTTGCAGTTAGCAAAGAGGACACGTGGCGCCCAGCTGTGCAATCTGGCAACAGCTGGGTGACCATTTGGTCATTATGCCGTCTGCCTCCGGCAAGGCAGACGGCAAAGCGTAGGACTTTGCCGTCTGTTGCTGGACGGCAAACATATGACGGGGGGGGGGGGGGGTGACGTCATTACCTTATCCGATGACGTCACCGTTCTTTGCCGTCTGTCCGTAGACGGCAACTCCGCCGTTAACGGCCTGACGGAGCCGGCTGGCACAGCTTCGCCGTCAAGCTTCTCTGCCGTCTGTTTCTTATTCCAGCGGACGGCAAAGAGCTTTGCCGTCCGTCGATATACAATAGACGGCAACGCACCTCTTTGCCGATGAAATGGCTGACGGGTGCTTTACCGTGCGGGGGCAGACGGCAAAGGGTTTTGCCGTCGGCCATACAGGTGTTTGCCGTCCGCCATGGCAGACGGCAAACAGGCGAATTCCAGTACTGTTTGAACCCACAGTGAGCCCGCGCACCCCCTAACCTTTTCCCTCCCTCCGCCGTGTCCCATAGCACCATTGCCGCGAGTCCGAGTTCCGGCAGCCGCCACACATTGCCGTGGCCGTAGGGCGCGCACGCCCTGCGCTGGCCGCGCCTTGGCCACGGCCTCGCATTCCACTGGCCGCCGCGCCCCAGCACCCCTGACGCCCGCCATCGTGCCCTGCCCCTGCTCCAGGTCGCCGCCGTGAACCGCCTCACCGGCGGGCACCCTTCCCCTGTGCAACCGGGGATTAACCTCCCCCCCACACGATTAACACTAGCTCCCCCTAATAAACAGATACTTAACCCCCCCTAAGACTTACAGTGGGGCCCCACCCCACTGTTATAATTAATTAAATGAATTTAGTTATATGACATGTGGGTCCCCCTCCCCTTTGATTTAATTAAAATGTTTAATTGACACAGAAGTGTATGACACATAGGCCCAACCCACTTAATCCCTGTTTAGTTAAATAGATTGCTATAATAAAACCTTTTAGTATGACATGTGGGCCCAATGATTATTAGATTTAAAAAAAATGAATTTTATTACTGTGAGGCTGACATGTGGGACCCCATGTCAGGTTGACCAGTCAACTCCCCGTGGATAATGTTGGATTTTATTAATAAAAATAATTCCAAAAAATGATTTAAAATGTTTAAAACTTTGAAATTCAATATCTTTTAAACTGTAACTCAGATCAAAAAACTTTATACATCAAAATTGATCAGAAAAAATAACGAATACGAATACGCTATCCGTATGTCTACCACACCCATCTAACACAACGAACATCGAACCGTCCTCCTCCAGACCGTTTGTCCAATAAATTGTCCGGTACTGTTAAAGTACCCGGATGAATTTATTTCGAACACGAAAGTTGTTCGGAATAGATCAACTAACCCGTATACACCACCCACACTTGTGTCGGATGTCCACGACACCTCCGGCATGATATCTCCCTCCTCCGGACACCTTGTCCGATAATCACCCGGAGCTGGCCGTTCATCCCCGGATGAATTCCTGCTCCGAGCAACGTGCATTGCACTGCGTTAGAACACCATTAACATTTCATCTGTCATGTCCTGCATCTGTTTGTATATTCTTGCTGTGTATTTACTGTTTCTCTCCCCCCCCCTTAATCTCCGGTAGACCCCGCTGCTGCCGTCGACTACACCGCTGCTGAGTAAGACTACTTCGTCGACGACCCTACTTCTACCGTCGAGCTTCCAGGCAAGCAGAGTCATTCTCTTCCCCAGATATCGCTTATATTTCTGTACATTTCTTGCACTAGGCATTGTTACTGCTGCTGCTACGATTACAATCCTATTCAATGGCATAGCCTGTTTTTGTCGCCCCTTGATGTACCTTCCTTTAATCCTATGCTGCCTATTATTACTTATGCATTATTCAGCAGTAAACCCTGCGCATTGTTAGCTAGTTTTAGAATAGAGGGTCGTGATCACTTTGGGAGTGATCGCGGGAACGATATATTACAACTGCAACAGGTACGGATCAATGCAGACGCCCTAGGGAACCTACAACGGCGAGACTCTGCCGAGTCGCTTCGAGTTTGGCTTACGAGTGGAATGGACTCGTATTTCACACTCGTCGGCTCAGTAGCGTAGCATCACCGGGATGATATGAGGTTTACCTCTTTAGCTCATTCCGCTGATGTCTCTGTCAAACCTCTTTAAGTGTGCCATCGAGGGTGATACCTCCTGGTTTCACTTAATGGTAGGCACTCGAACCAACCGGTGTCCTTAAAGGTAAGAAGTCGGGTGACCCAACGGTGCCCGCGAGTGGTTTTGCGACGGGACGACAGGAAGGGTACGACCAGTGTACCGGTGTGCTTGGCCCCTGATCGTTGGCCGCGAGAGTTACCAAACCACAAAAGTCGAGCTCCCCCAGGAGCACACGCGAGATAAGGTAAGGAGACGGTTCACCTTGTTGGTAACCGTAGAGACTTGGTGGGACGACAGGGCAGGCACCGATGTACTGGTGGTCCTGGCTGCTGTCGTTGTCCGCGGGTCAGTTAAGTCGAGGCAACGATAACGGTTGTCACGCAGGTTAATTAAAATGATAAATGGTTCAGTGAATGTTTTGAGTTGGCTATATGACATGTACGCACTACCTACCCGTGGGAATTACGAGTTATGGGCTCCTCTGCTTCGTAGTGTCGTCCGAGAACTTTTCAGACGTCAGCAGTACCGCGGCCTACGCCGGGAAGTGGCGTTGTCTTATTTGCTCGCGCGGTGGTGTCTTATTTGTATTTTATTTAACTTCACCGGCTAGCCTCGCACCGTGTAGGAGTACGTCGGGGTTAGGGTCCAAAGCCCCGCATACATAGGATATAGTCCGGCGGATGACCTCTCTGTTGAGTTTGAAAGATGGGCTGTGGAGTGTCGGATAGCCTCGGTGGAGCGTTCCCTGACAAGGTTCCCGCCACCCTGGAGATCCGTGCGTGTAGTGTAACACAAGTGCACCCCTGCAGGGAAGATTAATCTATTCGAATAGCCGTGTCCACGGTAACAGGACGCTTTATGCTGAAGCTGGATCTTACCACTACAAACTATTACTATTAAACTGTATGGTTCCGGGTTTGCTTCCTCGCAGGGGAGTCGAGGAGGGAACTCGGAGGCATTGTTAATTATTACAACTTATTATTATACAATGCTGCAGCAACTTCTGCTGCATTGTTACTTTATGTTTTATATAAACTGTTGGCTGATTCTTACCTCATGCTGCAAGACATCGTCGGAATATGCTACTCTTCGATAGGCCTAGCTTCTCACCCTTATTCTGATTTCTATCTTGCAGTCCACTATATACAGCCTCCCCTTTCCGTTGATACAAATGCATAATGCTTAGTAGCGGACGTAAGACTCGCGGGTATGCTAGATACTCACCTTTGCTTTATTTCTCCCTTTATGTTTTTCCTGATCGGCCGCTGCAGTCGACGTTGGAGCCTTGGAGTCCAGGAGCAGGAGATCCCCGATGCCGACCACCGCAACGTGAAGATCCCCGATGCCTTCTACGACGTCGAGTTCCCCGTTGTCCAGGAGTAGTTTGGAGGTTCCCAGGCAGGAGGCCTCGCCTTTTTGATCGAGTGTTGATTTTGTGCTAGCCTTCTTAAGGCAACCTTGTATCCCTGTGTCTGTACTCAGATACTATTGCTTCCGCTGACTTGTGCTCTCGAGCGGTTGTATTCGAGCCCTCGTGGCCCTTGGCTTGTATTAAACAGCTTGTATTATTTTTATTTGTAGAGTTGTGTTGTGATATCTCACCGTGAGTCCCTGATCTCGATCGTGTACCTTGCGTGTATGATTACTGTACACGGCATGATTTTGGGGGCGTCACAAGTTGGTATCAGAGCCTTCTCATTAGCAATAGTGTGAGCAAACTCAAGAAAATATCTATCACATGAATCATTCTTATCATGATACACTTGCAAACATTTATTCTTTATAGCATAAGTGTCATCACAATAATCATCATAGATAGGAGGCAAAGTATCATCAAAACAAATTTCCTCATAAAAAATTGGGGGGCTAAAAAGATCATCTTCATAAAATGTAGCATCCCCAAGCTTATGGCTTTGCATATCATTAACATCAAATGTATTCAAAGAAGACATACTAATAACATTGCTATTATCATGAGTGTTGTGCAAATAATATAGCTCCATAGGCTTTTTGATTTTCTCTTCAAACACTTCATGTCCCAACTCAAGATAGAGCTTATAAAGCTCTCTCATAATATTTTTATTGTTTTCCATAAAGCCTAACTAGTGAAAATAAAAACAAGAAACAAAAAGAATTAATTGAAAGATCTAAAGATATACCTTCAACGCTTACCTCCCCGGCAACGGCGCCAGAAATAGCTTGATGTCTACGCACGCTTCTATTCTTGTAGACTATGTTGGGCCTCCAAGCGTAGAGGTTTGTAGGACAGCAGCAGTTTCCCTGAAGTGAATGACCTAAGGTTTATTGAACTCAGGGAAGTAGAGGTTGAAGATGGTCTCTCTCAAGCAACCCTGCAATTACGATACAAGAAGTCTCTTGTGTCCCAACACACCTAATACAACTAGGAGTTGTATAGGTGCACTAGTTCGGCGAAGAGATGGTAAAATATGGGTGATAGGTGTGATAAAACGAAGTAATATAAATCTGTAATAAAAAGTGCAGCAAAGAAACAAGTAACAAAAGTGAGTGCAAACGGTGTAATAATGATGGAAACAAGGCCTAGGCTTCATACTTTCACTAGTGGCAACTCCCAACAACATTAACATAGTCTAATCACATGATATTTCCTATAAAACATGCAATGGAGACGTACTCGGAGGTCATTCCTTTGTGGTCAAGAGAGGACGAGAATTGTGTAGGGCTACAAAAGCACACCTCAGAGTTCGTAGTTCTCAATCTATGAATTTCCCAATTTCACCGCGGCCATCCAAAGAGAGTACCACAATCACCACAACATATCTAAAGGATAGTCAAAGACAAGCACGAAGAGACTCTCAATATTCAATCCATACACAAAAGAGGAAATCACTCATGATAATATTCTTCTAACCCATGTCCAATAGACCGCTGTCAACTTGGTCTCGAAGATTATACTAGATAAGATCAATTGAGTACATCAATCCAATACATAAAGGAAGGGGAAATATCATGGGATCACCCTAGATTAACATAGCCTATGATCACAACAAAGATCACATCATGGGAGAGAGAGAAACCACATAGATCAAGATATAAGCCTTAGCTCTAAGGGGAACTACTCACACATGGACATGGTGAGAGGGAGAGTTGTTGATGGAGAGGTGCAGCCCGGAGGAGATGAAGGAGACGACGACGGCGGCGGCGGCGCCCACGGCCATGGCCACGGCCCTTGGCCCCTTCTTCTTCCTTGGAGATGGTGCTGCTGTGGAGATTGATCTCCCCCTCAAGACGGCTGCCAAGGGGGAGGAATTTTCGTGGTGCCCTTTGACCTAGGTTTCCTCTCTTTATATAGACTCTCGGATTCCCGTCATCCAGATTACGTCTTCTGTATTTTGGGGTTTCTGTAAGCATCCGAACTCCGATTGGACCGAATTTTATGTATAAATCCACCGGAAAAAAATTCCCTACAACTTTGTAATTTTAAGTTTTTCGGTTTGAGGCCGTCTTCTAGCGTTTCCGAGGCGATCTTTAAAACCTGTCTGGTGGGGACAGATTTCGGGAAAGTTAGAGTCCAACTCTTACAAGGCTTCCTTTTGTGATCTTTCCTTTATCCAAGTAATTTTTACACATAAAGTAGAAAAACAAGAACTTGTGCACTCTTGCAACCATTAATAGGTTAGTTTCAAAATATGTTATAAAGATATATGAAAGTATATCAAAAACATAGCAATATCACACAAAACATGCATTGAGCAAGCAGAAATTATAGATACGTTTGGGACGTATCAATCGTTCCGTCGTATATTTAAAGGTAATAAATTAACAAAACAAAAATCACACTCATTTTTAGTTTTTCATAAATCTTTCTTAGATTTTTACAATAAACAATATTTCTTTCAAAAATATATAATAATTAAATTATACTCTCTCCGATACATAATAAGTGTCGCTCATCTAGTATAAAGCGACACTTATTATGGATCAGAGGGAGTACTAAGTTTCATAAAAACATTTATATTTTATTTGTTAAAGTTTCCGTAGCAAAACGCGTGGTATCATCTAGTTTCAACAATATACATGACAGTTTAAAAAGATCTTATACACCCTCCGTTTCTAAATATAAGTCCTTTTAGAGATTTTAATGTAGACTACATACGAAGTAAAATGAGTGAATTACACTCTGAAATATGTTTATATACATATGTATGTAGTCCGTATTGAAAACTCTAAAAGGGTTTATATTTAGAAACGGAGGGAGTACAATATACAAAAATGTTTGTATAATTCAACTAATTTATATCCTTAAAATATTTACGTTGTATTTTTTAAAATATTTACGTATTTCAATTAAAATATTTACGACAATGTTTTTAAAGTTATCCAATATATAAAAATCTTCACATAGTTAAAAAATAATGTTTAGTATCATACAAAAATGATTCAATGAGATTAAAAAATGTTAGAAAAGTTAATCATGTATTTAAAAAGATAAATGTATATGAATTTTTTTAGATGTACTGAAAATGTACAATGTGTATGGAGAAGAATAGGCATCAAAATATATTTTTAATTGTTACTTGTGTATTTGAAAAATGTTAAACATATATAAAAATATATTTCTAACGCAATATGTATGAAAATCAGATGTATGCTGAACAAAAAACCGCATAAAACTTAGTGAAAACTAAAGAATGGAAGCGAAAAACTAATATAAAAAGGAAAACCAAAGAAAACAAAAGAAAATAGAAAAAAGTGGTACAAACAGTGAAAAGCCAATAAAAACAACAACAGAAAAAACCCGCGTTAAGCTACAGTATTACGCCGTCCTGACAGCTGCCCACTATAATAGGCGATTTCTAATAGAAATTGTTACGGGCGACACATAGCCTTTCGACACATAGCAGCGTATATGCATACGTGTAGAACATTTTTGCGCCCAATCACGGTAGGGCGGCTGGCCCGAAGGCGAGCTCGACCATAGTCTTGACACACATTTTGCTCAAAGAAGCACAACCCACATTTTCACGAAAATAGTTTAAACAGTACAAACACGACATCACAAGCAATGCAAATTCAGTAACATTTGTTTGAAACATAGAAATTATAGTTTTTGACCCAAAACGAGAGAGAAATTACACTCAAGAGCCCAACCATATGTGAACTCAACATTTATCACCGGATCCAGTAATTCTCATTTGGAGATCATAAGCTTTGGCAAACAATTCATCTCTGGTATCCTGCAAGTGTCAAATACGTTGTGACAATGAACATAGTAGAGCAAACATATGTAGTACAGTACTACTTATGAAGCAAATAGAGACACACCTTGAACAGAAGATACCGCAAGCTGAACCAAATTGTGTATCCGAGGCCTACCATCTCCAGTACCCTTGGGAGCTGAGTGTAGGATATAAGTCAGTCAAAGATCTATGATGGCAGAAAGAATTTTACATTCACCTAGGGATCTAATGAGTACTGACCAAAGGGATGGTGTCAATTGCTGAAGCAACAGCGGACAAAACCCATCCGGCAAAGAAAGCACCGGTGCCATATATGACATATGTAGCCGTCTCCTTGAAGCCCAACTGGAGCATTTGAACAAACAAGGAGGATCAAGCCCATGAATAGAACAAACCATATTAATTCCTTTCTGCAAATGATGTGGTTCAAACGACTGAACAAGATATCAGCTTTCTGTGAACACGGGTTGGAAAAGTAAGATTGGAGTGCTACTTCACGCGAATCACGCCTAATTTTGGCGATAATAAATTAACCTGAAACAGAATCACATTGTTGACTTGAAGTTGAAGCACTTGAGCTTTTTACAACCAGCTTTTCAAAAATAAATAAATATATAAAGGCCTTAGTCTAAGGTAAAGCTGTTCTATTGTCTTAAGAGATTCAGGAGTATTTTCTAGGCATGTTCTCGACCGCACTAGCGCAATTCTACATAATAATAACCATAATCACACTGCAATACGAGCAGGTATTTTCTTTGTGTAAATAACTCCACACCATGATCCACCATAACTCCACATTCCGTCGAAAACATCGTGAATCAGTACCCCTGGGACGCAATACAACAAACAAGTTGCGTGCACAACAGGAAGGTTACCTTGCTGGCAGCCGCCTCGTCGCCGACGCTACCCACCGCCGCCGGGGCCGGCGGGCTCTGTCCGAACGGCGCAACCGCGGTCTCCTTCATTGCCTCCGCGACCTCCCCTTCCGTTCCGGCGCAGCGCAGCCCTGGGAAAACACAAGATAACAAGAAACCAGTTCTCAGGTAAGGCTTCATCCATTCGTTCCGTAGTAAAACCGACGAGAGCGTGAGGAGCGCGTCCTGTTCTGCGAGACCTGGTGGAGTTGGGAGGCTGCGGCGGCGGAGGGAGAGATGGGCAGACACCGGCGCTGTAAGCGTGACGTCGCACGGGGAGACGCGTCGGCACGGGAGGTGGGGAAGGGTGGCGGCAGCAGCGGCGGTGTTGGTGCAGAGCATGGCCGCCATTGTTCTGTGCGCAGTTTGAGTGTCTGTCGAGGCGCTGTAGGGGGGCGCGTTTTTGTGGAGTGCATGTTCCATGTGACGACGGCTTTCGTTTGTTTATTTTGGTGCTTCTTAACCATCTTTGGAATGTATCTCAACCGTCTATAGTGCCCATGCGATGGCTGTGAACCATTTTGTTTGGATTTTTTGCACAAGTCCAAACAAACACCTCAACTTTAACGCTTAAGCTTGTCATAGGCACCTCTTCACTTTACATTAGAAGCCCATACTTCCTCTATAAATTAATATAAGATGTTTTAAATAATTAAATTAGTAATCTAAAATATATTACTCCCTCCGTTCCGATATGTAATGCGTATGGATTGTAGCTCTAAGACCAAGGTATGACGTGGAGCTGTCCTTGTAGACCATAATAACCTTACTCTGTACACTGCCTGCACACATGCATGTGCATGCCACTGCATTGATCACTACCAACGAAGGGTAGTTTCAGTCCAAAGTAGCTTAGGCGCACTATAATGTGGAATTTCACCAAAAAGTTTATACGCACTGTAATAAGGAATGGAGGGAGTATATTAATTTATTGAGCGAGTATTTCCATGAACCATCATTGTGTTCCGCACGTTTCTTCGCAAGGGGTGACCTTGTGATGTTATTCCCAACAAATCACCGCTTTAATTTTGCAATACTACTATATGCCCACGGTAAACTCTTTGGTTCTATAGTCTGAGACCGCTGAAGCGTCAGACCGACGCGGAGCCGTCGATAGAACCGAAATCATCCCGTCAATCTGCATGGCGTTTCGTTGAAAAAAAAGAGAAAGAAATCGGCCCAACCGCGGTAGACGCCCCTGATCTCTCCCGATTCTTCCCCTCATCTGCTGCAGCTCCCCATTCTCGACGCCATCGACGCCGGAGACGACGCCCAGGCCAAATCCCCATTATCCTCATCCCATACAGAGCACCTACATTTCCAGAAACAAGATTCACGCCGATCCCCTTCTTCTCACAGATCTCATTCTCCTCCTTGCTCCATTAGAAACAACCAAGCCAAGCTCTCGGGTCTCCGCCTCCCCACTGCTACCGGGTGCGCAGCAGCACCGGACGAAGAAGAAGCACTATGCGTCCTTCCCTCTGTAAGTCCCCCCCCCCTCTTCGATTAATTTTTTCTCCGCCCAAACACTTTCCTGTCGCACCGATCTATCAAGCCCATCGAGCTATTTATCCTCCTTCGTCCCCTTTGCGATTTTGTGCTATTTCTTCATCGTTAACCTACAAATCTCGTATTCGCGATGTTCCTTGATACAACAAATAGGCAATGGCTGCTATTTTGTGCAGATTATTAGGACTATTGAGGTTTGTGCTATAATTGGGGTGGGTGGCAACTAGGCAACGAACTTGCCCCGAGAAGTGGGATTGATTTAGCTAGTCTGCGCAATTCTGTACAACCTCTCCCGTATCAGTGTTTGACTGGTAGTTCTTCCTCTAAATATTGGTAGTGCTTCCTCTGCATATTATTGGTAGTGCTTCCTCTGAATATTGATGCAATGCTCGCTGTTCACCGGATACAGTATGTTGTTAGTTCATTATAGCAAGTATTATGTACATGTACGGTTTTACCTGCACCTTCATATAATTCCGGCTTCGAATGATGTTCATAATTGTTCACAAGTTTCCTTTTCATAGCTTACTGTTATACAACCTTTGCATCCTTAGTTGGCGGTACTTCTGTCACTAGTTTCTTTTCAAATTTTAATGCTTCCAAAAAACAGTTGCAGTGCATCATGGGTACTTGCCTTGAGGTTCCAGTTCACATGCTTCGACATTCTGCTAACCATGTTTCCATCGACATAAAAAATGCTTCTCTGATTACATAACAGTAAGGCTCGCTTCATACCCAGTTTTTCTGCTTCATACATACACCCAGTTTATTTGTGCTAATACCAATAGGACACGCTTTGTACATACAACCCAGTACTTGATGTGCTTCATATTTTTATGCATATGCCATCGAATACGCTTCTTATATTTCTAATGTTACTAGGTGACATTCGACAATGAAGACATCCAAAAAGGGGCATTTGCTTCGGTGTCGATACTCGGCTAGTCGCTTACATGATGTTGTTGATGGTCTTCCCGACAACCGGAAAATTCTCATTCGTGAAAAAATGGGCTAATCTACTTGATGTTCAGTCTTTCTCAGCACCTGAAGGTCTACTAGAATGGATCATTGACATGATTGACCCTGCGCTCGGTGAATTTAGAAATCCACGGAACAATAATAGCATTCTTTTCACGAAAGAAATGGTTGTGAAGGCTCTTGGACTTCCTAATGGTAATAGGCCTGTTGTTATCATATCAAAGCATGAAGAATCAACCCACCGTGAATTGATAGAATTCAATCATGGAAGAAGATTGCTTCCAAAGTTATCGTATTTTTCATCCTAACTGAAGATATCTAATACACACAACATATTGAATCCAGTCACACCATTTCCTTTTTATGCTTCAATCATAATGGTCGATTGCTTCCACAATTATCGTCGTTTCCATCCTAACTGAAGATATCTAATACTTGACCATTTATGAATCCGTACACAAATATATGAATATCCTTCTTTGATTCGGTAGATTTTGCCGAATGTTTCCTTCATGCCACTATAATGCACCGCAACAACAAGAATTATGCTATTACGTAGATACACGCAAAGCAGAAATAGACATATCTGAACCTACATTCCATTCGAAGCATCCACCGAACAGAGAAAACGCTTCCAACACCAACCAGTATTGCTTCTATTCCACTCAAAAATCAGACATATCACATTTCCGAATGAATCAACGGATTTTAACTATGTAATGGCAAATATACGATCAACAAACAACAATGCTTCTACCTTATAACAATCGTCAACACGCACACCAACTAGGAGAAAATAAGCAGGTTCAATCTTCAATTTACCTGTTCATCTCCATTGTTGACAACATGGGGATTTTGAAACTGTCGAGGAAAATCGTCCGCATCATCACCTACAGCACCAGAACTCATGCCAGACACGAAAGAATTAGGACCAGCGGCTTCTCGGTGCCGATCTACACCATATATTCCACGAAACTCAATCTCTTGTCTCAGGTGCGCCATTCATGCATCTACTAGACTACACGAACCTAACTAGGAATGAGCTACACACGGAGATAGGAGAGGAAGAAAGCCAGGAAGAGGAAAGATTTTTTTGCGGGAGCATTTAACAACGAGGAATCACTTAATTCTGGCCCCTAAACATCCGCCCGCGCGGGTCCTAGGAAGTAGATCTCACGGTCCTAATTAATCTAATCCTAGGGTGCATGACTAATCTGATAGACGCAATATGTCTGTAGTCTGATGCCTAGTGGCCTCCGCCCACACACACATACACACAGTTTTGCTCACAATGTACTGTAGTACATACAATAGACAACCGTATATGGATCAGAAAAACTTTGACGTTGCCCTACAAGGAGAGAAGTATAACCACGATTATGGAAGTTGAGATCGGAATTCACTTTAGTTCACGTACTTAAAGATACCCGAAATACGGTTAATAAAGTTGTATCAGTAAACATCAACGGTCATCGGCATACGATTTGACTACGTATTTTGTCCACGTGGTATATTGTTTGACCAATTGACCGTCCACACATGTGCTAGCATGGCTAAAATTCACCGGTGGTCACTGATTTGTCTTGAAAATTTATTTTGGTCATTGTTTGACAATTCAGAACACATCATTTTGCTTGTTGGTTAGTTTTTTTTATAATTTTGTTTATATATTTAAAATATGTTTATTGAAAAAATAAATTTACATATAACTAAAAAAATCGTCACACATACAAAAAATGTTCATGTAGTGTAAAAAATGTTCAAACTATTATTTAAAAATGTTGCTAGCTTTAAGAAAATATTAGTGACATTAGAAAAATACTCAGGTTATATAAAATAGGTTCATGACAATATATTCTTTTAATACAATATAAAAAATTGGCCAATTCACAAAAATGTTCCATACCATTCAAAAGAAATCATGAAATCTAAAAAATGGTACATGTGTTTGAGATATTCCTGAAATTTTCAAAAAATTTATAGTAAAAATATATTCACATCAATTTAATAAAACATTTTGTACCAAAAAAAAGTACATAACATTTGAAAAAATGGTCACATGTTTTAAAAATATGTTCATGATATATTTTTAAATATGTTAATATAATATTTTTAAATGTTCACATAATATAGAATATACTTATTCCTGTATAAAAAATGTTCATTATATATTTTAAAATCTTTAACATTTATTTAAAAATGTTCAAACACAATTTTTTACAAAATAAACATCTTATATTTAAAAAATGATCAACATGTATAAAAAATTAGCATATATACCAAAATAGATATGTATTTAAACCTGTATAGATGTCTAATGTTAGACATGTATGTCAACCTGTATACCTTCCAAAACAACGTTTAATGGACCGCCCCCTAAGAGAGAGTGTACCTTAGCATGTAACAGTCTTCACACAGTAATGCACATACATCCTTCAAGAAGAATGAGAAAGAAACAAATTTAATTAGTACCATAAACCACATTTTCTGTTTTTTTTAAATGTGATCATTTTTCTAATGTTACTAGTATTTGTTTGAAAGCTAGCACATTTTTGAAAAATATCTTTTACATTTTTTTATTCCGAATGAACTTTTTGTATGTGTGATGAATAATTTTATAATTTTAAATAAATCATTTCTTGCAATACATTTATTGTGAATATAAAAACAAAATTAAAATTTAAAAATCAACCAACGAACAAAGTGATGTGTTGTGAATTTTAACCCAGTGAGCATAATAAATTTTCAAGAAAAGTCAAGTGACTGTCGATGAAATTTAACCTTGCTAGCACATACGTGGATGGTCAATTGGTTAAACAAAATGTCACGGTGGCAAAATACATAGTCAAATCGTATGCCGATGGTTGTTGGTGTTCACTGGCACAACTTTAATGTCCGTATTTTGGGTATTTCTAAGTTCGTGGACCAAAGTGAATTTTGGTCTCAACTTCGGTAACCCCGGTGAACTTCTTTCCCCTATAGGCGACTTAAGCTGTTATGACCAGACGAAGGTGAGGTCGCAAGAGAGACCCGTCTACGACTTGAAGAACACCATGCCGACATCCTTTAAGCTCTCATCTTCACCCTCTCTCCCCCGTCACACTCTTTGAGGAGAAGGAGAGGGCATTTGCTGATAGTAGGTAAAACGGTAAGTAGTTTCAGTAAGACCGAGCGTGAGATCGAAAGTATCCAAAGAGATCGCTTGTGGGGGGTTTATCCATATTCGGGCCCTCATGATCCGGAGTAACACCCTACCTCATGATTTGTTTCAATTGATTGTGGAAAGAACATCTCACGAAAGGAGGTTACAATATGGTGTATGTAGTATTACCGAGATGATGACTTGATGTTAACTGGCCCTCGATCTATCTCAGACCTCTCCTTGTATATATAGGGGGGCGATGCCTTGATGTCACGAGAGTTTACTTCTCGCCCCTCGTTGGTTACCCAAAGTGGAAGGTTGATATGTAGACAACAGCAAATTTCCCTCGGTGAAGATACCAAGGTTTGTCTCCAGTAGGACTCCGATAACGACAAAAAGGTGACAACGGCGCCAGAGATTGGCGGTTGTCGCGGACCTGCACACACAACAGATAACTTTGCTCCCAACGAGTACAAAGGGGTTGTCAATCCCTCCGGCCTTGTTGTTTACAAAGGATAAAACGCATGGGATAATAATGATAGTGATAGCAACGGAAAAGTAAATAAAGCAATAAATTGATAGTGGGTGTAAACAGTGTTTGGAAATATGGACCGGGGTCCCATGATGTTCACTAGTGATGTCTCTCTCCCAAAAGACGATAAAATAGCCATGCGAGGTAAACAAATTACAGCTGGGCAATTGACAGGATTATGTGCGCAAACCAATGCTAATTGTGCTATAAAGAAAGGAAGAGGCTCAAAAGCACGGGCGGTACGCTAAGACAAGTAGACCGAAATCCATCTGCATCTACCTAATAATCATCCACCTTGAGATATCTATCCAGAACATCTCGCTGGTATTAAGTTGCGAATCCCACCCAAAGTGTAAACTCAAAGCAACGGACAACTACATTAAAGAACTTTGCATAAAGTAAACAATCCTTGCACCCGCAAGTAAAAGCACCGTTGTTTTCCCCCTTGTGGCAACAACACATCCCCTAGACTCATGTTTCTGTCACTCAAGCTAGTCATCAGGGGCATGAACCCACAATCATGCATAACGCTCCCTCTTGGAGTCACTACCTACTACTTGGCCAAAGCAATAAACAGCAACGGAGAACATGAAAGAATTACTCAAGAACATAAATATAAAAGAGGAGAATCAAATATATAACTCAAACACAATCTGAACATAATCTCATAATCCATTGGATCCCAGAAAACTCAACATAGCAACAACAGAAATATTACATATGTGCCTCGATCATGTAGGGCAACTCACGAGGTCTAATCCATGAAGAACAAAGATGGGAGGAGAACATCACATAGCTACTGATCATAGACCCATGGTCCAAGGTGGACTACTCACGGTTCATCCGGGAAGCATCCATGGTGGTGGAGAAGCTCCCGGAGGTGATTCCTCCCTCCGGCAGGGTGCCGGGAAGAGGTCTTCTGGTGCTCCCGATCTTGGAAGCGCGGCGGCGGCGGAACAGAGGAGAGATCGCGAAAAAGGGTTCCCGTCTCGGGGTTTTTGCGTCACGGGGAATAAATAGGCGAAGGGGGGCAGCCAGGGGGGCCACCAGGGGTCCAGGCGCCTGGGGCCCTGGTGGGTCCCCTCTGCCCCCCCCCCCCTCGGTGATTCCGGAAGCTTCCTGTACGCTGATTTTTTATTGGATTTTCTCGAATTTTTGGAGCACTTTTAATATGGGGGAAACCTAAAATAGAAAAACTGCAGAAAACAGGAACTGGCACTGGGGTGCACTGAGTTAATAGGTTAGTCCAAATATGATCAAAAGTGTATGGAAGTTCATCAATATCATAGCAATATCACACAAAAGAGGCACGGAGCAAGCAAAAATTATAGATACGTCTTGGACGTATCATGCCTATGGTTACTAGTTTGAATCGACCTGGAGTCATGATCGGATAGGGAGTCCTCGGCATGTCCATCAAGATGGAGAGGCTTCTGAAAGGGGGCTCGTCATACATCGAAAAGACTTTGTCCCGGGGCTGGACCTTGGGGTCCGAGGCTAGTACAATGCCCAACCTACCATATGTCAGTTCACCTCCAATACAGCACACCATCACTTGCTCCCATTTCCCCTCTCCCATAGGGATCCTTGCCCCCGGCGAGTTCGTGACGCCATGCAAGTTTTGGACATAAGATGCTTGACCAGGCTAATCTTCGACAACACTACGTGAGAGTGGCATAGAGGGATACACCACATTGAGTTGCTACAAATGGGGAATGGTTCCACATCTTGTTTAATGGGAATGTCAACATGGATTGGGTTCGACACATGAAATGAAATGATTGAATGGTAGGAACACGACCTTGAAACTATAGGTTCACAACTTTGATTCAACTACCCCCAATACCGGATCTCGACCCAATTCGCAATCGCCAACATGAGTGAAAGGATTGATTCATGGAGATGTTGAGATTTACCAGAGTCCATGGTGACTGCCTTCCGCCTGCAACTCAACTGGTTGGGGGAGTGGATGTACAAACTTAACACCTAGGTTCAAATCCTCACGGAAGTGAATTTAGGTTCCTATTTATTCTTGAGGACCAGGCTTTCCTGGTACTTGATACGTCCCAAACGTATCTATAATTTCTGCTTGCTCCATGCATGTTTTGTGCGACTTTGCCATGATTTGCTTGAACTTTCATACACTTTTGAGCATATTTGGAATAATCTATTAACCCAGTGCACCCAGCTGCCAGTTGCTGTTTTGTGCTGTTTTTGTATTTCAGGTTTTCCGGCCATTAAAAGTGCTCCAAAAAATCGGGAAAAATCAGATAAAAAATCAGCGTCACGGAAGCTTCCGGAAACACCAAAGGAGGGAAGGGGGGCCACCACAGGGACTCCAGAAGGGTCCCTGGCACGGCGCCACCCTAGGACGCGCCAGGGGGCCTCCTGGCTACCCTGTGACCCCTCTCGGTGTTGGGATACGGGGCAGAAAACACAAATTTTTCATACCTACGGTACCCGAACCCAAGATCTATGGTATGGCGATGTAAAGTAACGGAGGGAATCGGTGTTCATACCTTTGAAGACCGAAATAGGGAAACGTTGTTGCGAACGTGACTGGCGTAGACTCGGAACTACGACCTCCCTGTCGTGTAGAAGACCACCACCGGCGAGGATGACTCCCGGTAAACCTCCAGCGACGAAGTAGCACTACAGGTGTAGTGCCTCGAAGATATTATACACGTACGGTACAATCGATGTTCCTCCCGGGCCCCGAACCAGGCGAGCAGCGGAAGAAAGACGGCTACGGATCCCGACTCCAGCAGAACGACGGCCTGCCTTATGGTGGAGAACTCCAATCCTGGTGCAGACTCCAAACAAGGGGAGTCCACTTCCGAGAAGGAGAAGGAGGAAGAAGGAGATATTGGTGTGTTGGAAAAAGGGGGGTCTATGTCGGGACCCGGGGTTAGCGTATGCAAGTCCCGCTACGACATAGTCATATGGAGAGCCGAGAACCGTACCCACTTGTCTAAGCAGACAAGGCCAAGCACAGAACGTTCTCGGAAAGCATCGTACTTGAGGGGCATCCCATTCAGGCCGGATGATCAACTGATATGGGTCCTCATCGTCCGCACACAAGTCTAAATGATATGGGTGATGAACTCCCATATTCACAGACAAGTCGCCTCAACCATACTATCGACTATCTCATAACTCTTACATAGACTTACTCCAGCCCGATCACTTAGTCGGGGTCTAAGGCGGGCTCGATCATACATCAAAGTGTGCACGAGACAGAGTCTCGAACAATCGCATCGCGATGCCCCAAGCTGCGCACATCTAAGGGCCACTTGGTGTATAAAAGACCGCCAGCCAGATCACAACTAAGGTCTCGAAAACCCATACAAAGACATGCATGTTATAAACATACACGCAGTACACATGCCTTGTATGAACAGCAGGTATCATTGCAATTCTCTACAACGTATACATTTTATTGATAACTCTTACAGAGTGCACACAGAGATCACAAGCATGTGATCCAACATTACAACAGACAAGCGGAAGCAAAGTAGGTCTGAGTACAGACAAGTTTAACAAATGGCTTAAGAAGCCTTATTTAAACACAAGCCCTCCACGAGGGAACCAGTCGTCTGACTGGGACTACACTAGCTTGGTCTTCAGTCGTCGAGCTCGATGAAGAATCCACCTTCGGGGTCAGTGGGTTCATCTAAAACATAGAATAAGCAAACGTGAGTACAAAGTCGTACTCAGCAAGACTTACGTAGGAACTATACTACTCATGCACATGTATCAAGGTAAAGGGAGGTGGGGTTTCACTTGCAGAAGTGCCAGCTTTGACTTGGCTAGTCCTGAACTACGAGTACCAGACTTGAGGTCAGAAGCGTACACGAGTCCACTACATCTCCAACCAATTACACCACTATGGTTACTTCCTCGACTTCCCCACGAGGAGCACACCATAGCACTCACGCTTATCTTGCGAGTTTTAGAGGTATCCAGTTTAAGTTGTCTAATAATCGAGCACAACTCTCCAAGTAGTCCCTTACCGCGGACGCGGCTATTCGAATAGTTTATTAGCCCTGCAGGGGTGTACTGCTACACACATGAAACGATCAGTTACCGTCGGGATCTCGTCACCCTTCAAGCGGGTGTCGGCGAGGATAATTTCCACAACTTTTACCTCACAGCCAACTCAAATTCAAAGGAGACGCCTATCTGGGCTAGAATCCACATCGTGAACCCGGCCGGTTTACCAATGTGGTCCCAGAAGATGTGTGCAGGGTCCCAAGCCGGTCTGAATATCCGTTCTTCCACTTCACAGACCGTGCCACAGACCTACCAGAACTCCGAACTAATGCGACTCATTGAACTGAGAAGGGGTGAGTTAGTAGGTTGAGCGGGGGTCCATGTGCCCAACATGTGGTAGTACTCTTCGTCTTGGATCACCACATAAGACCTCGGACTTAAGGCGGTGTTCAACGAGACAACCCACTGTGTACTCCTACACAACCTCTCATCGTTCACCTTGTATTAGGGTAGATTCACCAACACAGTTTCACTTTCATCAACACCATATTCACCATCATCCCGATTCACATCAAAAACATCCTCATTGTAAACTCTAAGCATGCAATAAGCAGTAACAGTTGCAGGGGCCACATGATATCAGTCAACTCCTATGTCAGCTAGGATTGTGGTTTGCTTACTACTGTGACAAGATGATAGGTCATGCATCGGATATGGGTTCAACTATGCGGTAGAATCGATACAAGGTGATCTCCTAAACATGCATAAGAGAGACTGAGAGGGAATTGGGATTTTATAGATATGATCAATGGGGGTTTGCTTGCCTTGCTGACGGGGTTCCGTCACGGGGTCTTCAACGAAGGGGGTGATCTCGGGTTCCGGCTCCACTTCTATCCGAGCAAACAATACAAACAAAGTGATCAACATAAGGTACAATGCACAAGCACATGATCAATTGTATATGGTGATGTTCATGGTACTGATGTGTTGAGCATTCCATTTAAAAGGAGTATATTGCATTTGAAATGCAAATTCATACTCCATTTGATTTATCGATGAATTTCAAATGCATTTGAATGCATGAATGTTTATTTGAAAGTAGGAGCATGAAGTGATGTTGTAAAGGTGATGTAAAGCCTCTGATGTGTGGATGAATCCATCTAAAAGAAATGTGTTGCAAAATCATTTGCAAATTCACTCCAAATTTGAATTCAAATTAAAGCCATATGGATGTTTGCCACTGTTCACCCAATTTAAATTGGTCAAACATATAAACAAAGTCCATATTCATAATCCTTGTATTTTTCTGATAATTTTAGACATATTATTTGTCCAATTTGGAGTTAATATGAATTAGTTATTGAATTTCAAAGTTTATTGCATTTTCTGGATTTTTCTAAATTAAATAAATTGATTTAACCAATTATTGCGTCAGCCTGATGTCACCGTGACATCAAGGGGGGGGCTGACTGGTGGGCCAGGGCTGTCAGTGGCTGGGGGGTTAATTAGCTCAAGTTTAAAAATAAACTTGCTTAATTAGGCAGCCTGGGCCCAATGGTTAGTGGCCCAGGGGTGAATAGGAGAGTCATTAGGGGGTGCTCTAATGGTGGGGCTCAACGCCGGCGGCTTCCAGATGGCGGCGCCTCGCCGGAATTCCTCTGCAGGGCTCGGGGGAGGGATTGGAGTGCACCAGCACGTCGCTCGTGCTCCCGCGCGTCCAGTGGACCCATTGGGGGGTCACTGGCGTGCTCCAGAGCTCGGGGACATCGGCCATGGCGGCGGCTGGGCTCGGGCAATGGCGAATTCGTGAGGGAGAGAACGAGGAGAGTCACGAGAGGGGGCAAACGAAGCGGAAGCTCACCCCAAACTTGTTGACGAGCTCGTCGGAGCCGGAGCGGAGCTGGAGGACGCGGGATTTGACGTCGGAGTCGTGGCGGCCGGCGGTGAAGAAGACGAAGCCCACGTCGCCGGAGTCGTGCCCTTGCTCAAATTGGGAGGGGGATTCAAAGGAGACCTCGGCTGCGCGTCGACTGGACACGAAGGCGCGCGCTGGTTCGCTCAGTGGCCACGCCGGAGCAGCTCCATGGCCGGCTAGGGTTTCGGGACCTTGCATTTCTTCGCCGTTGAGGAGGAATGGAGGCCAGGGATGGGGGAAAGAAAGCGCAGGGCGTCTCCTGGCGTGCGTGGCGTCGAGAAGGAGGCAGGGGCGTGGCTGGGGAACTGCCACCGCGACTGCTGCGGCATGCCGAGCACGCAGCTGTGTGCTCGTGCCCGGGGAAGACGACAAGGGAGCCCCCTGGTGGGCTGGGCCGGCTGGGGAAGGTGGGCTTCGCCCAAGGCGTGAGGTAAGTGGTTCTCTGCTCTTTTCTTTTTATTTAATTATGTTCTATTTGTTCTGCCTAGATAAAAATACCTAGGCATTTTTTTAAATGCCCCAAATTTTTATGTGGCCTCATAAAATATAGAGCTAGCCACTTATAAAATTTGAACACTTTTAAAATTCAAATTATTTGAACTTTAATTCAAATAGGGGTTTAAATTTAAATCCATGCTCCTGTTTGAATATTTGAAAAATCCATGAGCATGGGATTGCTACCACATCATTTTATATGTGATCCCACTCATTTATGGGACTTTTCAAAAATACAAAAGGAATTTTTGGAGAAGATTTATTTCTGGCCTTTTGAATTAATTCATCTGGGGGGGGGTTCCTTCTCCCATTTCAATTTCTTTTTGAATATTTTACATGATGCAAAGGCCTAAGCTTATCCTAGCACATACCTAACTTGGGGTTGTGACAACTCGCCCCCACTCAAAAGAATCTCGTCCCGAGATTCAGAAGTCTGCGGGAGGAAGGAGGGGTACTCGACACTGAGACGGTCTTCTCTTTCCCACGTGGCTTCTTTCTCAGAGTGGTGTGACCACTGAACTTTCAGAAACTTGATCTTCTTTCGGCGAGTGACACGCTCTGCTGAATCAAGAACACGAACGGGGTATTCTCGATAAGAAAGGTCATCTTGTAGATCAAGCGTTTCATGGTCGACTTCGCGGATGGGGTCCTTGAAGCAACGCCTGAGTTGTGACACATGGAATACATCATGTACTCGGGAAAGGTGCGGGGGTAGTTCAAGTTGGTAGGCAACTTCTCCACGTTTAGCAATAATGCGGAAAGGTCCGATGTAACGTGGGGCCAACTTGCCTTTGATACCGAATCTTTGGGTTCCCTTCAGAGGAGTAACCCGAAGGTAAGCCTTCTCATCCAGATTGTAGCTTTCTTGCCTATGATGACGATCATAGTAGCTTTTCTGACGAGACTGAGCGGCTTTCAAATGATCATGAACAATGCGAACTTGCACTTCTGCTTCCTTGATCATATCCGGTCCAAAGAATTGTCTTTCACCGGTTTCTGACCAGTTAAGGGGTGTTCGACATCGTCGTCCATAAAGGAGTTCAAAAGGAGCCATGTTCAGACTAGATTGAAAACTATTGTTATAAGCAAATTCGACGAATGGAAGAGACTTCTCCCAATTCTTTCCGAATGAGATAACAGAAGCTCTGAGCATGTCTTCAAGAATTTTGTTAACCCTTTTGACTTGACCGCTAGACTGAGGATGGAAAGCTGTACTAAAGGAGAGATGAGTTCCCATAGCATGTTGGAAGCTTCCACAAAATCTAGAGGTGAAAAGGCTACCACGATCAGAATTGATTTCCAAAGGAACACCATGAAGAGACACAATTCTAGAGACATACAAGTCTGCTAATTGGCTAGAAGTTATAGACTCGCGAACTGGAAGGAAGTGTGCAACTTTGGACAGTCTATCCACCACAACGAAGATGGCATCATTTCCTTTCTGGGTTTTTGGAAAGACGGTGATGAAGTCCATACCGACTTTATCCCATTTCCACTCAAGGATAGACAAAGGTTGAAGAGTGCCAGCAGGTCTTTGGTGTTCGGCCTTAATGCGACGATAAACATCACATTCGGCAATGAACTTAGAAATTTCTCTCTTCATCCTATTCCACCAAAATCTCTGGCGTAGGTCTTGGTACATCTTTGTGCTACCAGGATGAATTGAAAGGGGAGTGTCATGAGCTTCTTTGAGGATTAGCCTCCTAAGATTGTGTTTTCGTGGTACAACCAATCGAGTGCCAAAGAAAACGACACCTTGATCATTTATGGAGAAACATTTAGCAACTCCGCTAGCTATGTTCTTCTTGATCTCTCGAATACCACTATCACGTTTCTGGGCGGCTATGATTTTATCCTCAAGGGTTGGTTTCGCCACCAAGGTAGAAAGATAACCATGTGGAACAATCTCGAGATTGAGTTTTCGAAATTCCCCATGAAGAAGTGGTTGATACTGTTGTAACATGAGGTTGTTACAATACGACTTACGACTTAGTGCATCAGCCATGACATTGGCTTTGCCTGGGGTGTAAGAAATTCCTAAGTCATAATCTTTTATCAACTCAATCCAGCGTCTTTGCCTGAGATTAAGATATGGCTGGGTGAATATGTATTTGAGGCTTTGGTGGTCGGAATAGATCTCACAACGATTACCAAGGAGGTAATGTCGCCAAGTTGTTAGGGCATGAACTACGGCAGCGAGTTCAAGGTCATGGGTAGGATAGTTCTCTTCATGTGGCCGCAATTGGCGTGAAGCATAAGCTACCACATGTCTATCTTGCATAAGTATGCATCCTAACCCTTGCCGTGATGCGTCACAAAAGATCTCGAAATCCTTTTTGGTGTCTGGAGGCGCAAGTACGGGTGCAGAAGTCAATCTTCTTTTTAGCTCTTGAAAGCTTTCCTCGCACTTGGGAGTCCATTGGAATTTCTTATCTTTCTTGAGGAGTTCAGTTAGAGGCTTTGCAACTTTGGAGAAGTTCTCAACGAAGCGATGGCAATAGCTGGCTAGGCCAAGAAAACTCCTAACTTGCTTAGCCGATTCAGGTGGAGTCCAGTGAAGGACGGCCTGAACTCTCTCGGGATTCACAGCAATGCCTTTTGCAGAAATCACGTGGCCTAAATAGGTCACTTCTGGTAGCCAAAATTCACACTTGGAGAATTTAGCATACAAGCGATGCTCTCTAAGTTTCATCAATACCAGCCTTAGGTGTTCGGCATGTTCTTCTTCGTTCTTCGAGTATATGAGAATGTCATCAAGATAAACTACAACAAATTTATCTAAGTACTCCATGAAGATCGAATTCATCATGCGTGAGAAAGTGGCGGGGGCATTGGTTAAACCAAAGGACATGACGGTGTACTCGTAAAGACCATAACGAGTAGTAAAAGCCGTTTTGGGAATGTCCTCGTTTCGGATTTTGATTTGATGATAACCTAATCTCAAATCCATCTTGGAGAAGACAGAGGATCCAGCAAGTTGATCATAAAGATCATTGATCCTGGGCAGTGGGTACTTGTTCTTTATTGTCGCTAAATTTAGCGGGCGATAGTCTACGCACATCCTTTCTGTTCCATATTTCTTCGTTACGAAAAGAATGGGGCAACCCCATGGCGATGAGCTAGGGCGGATGAAGCCTTTTTCCAACAAAGCGTCAAGTTGGGTTTTAAGCTCAGCTAACTCACGTGGGGCCATTTTGTATGGGCGTCTGGAAATTGGTGCGGTTCCTGGCATAAGATCTACACATCTGTCGGGTGGCATTCCCGGCATCTCTTCAGGAAAGACATCCGGGAAGTCACGAACCACCGGAACATCTTCAAGGTCGGGAAGGGGAAGCACATTCAAAGAATGCACCTGGGTTCTTGTTCTTGGTGAGGAGTAATCTATGGTCTGGCCTGAAGGATGTGTAAGTCTAATTGACTTGGCTTTACAATCAAGAAAAGCATGTTGTCTTGATAACCAATCCATACCAAGGATGACATCAATGTCTGAAGACTTTAGGGCTATGAGTGAAGCAAGGAATACTAAACCCTCAATTGCAATTTGATTACCATGGCTTACCCTATTAGTTTGCCATTTTGAACCAGGAGTTTGAATGATCATAGGGGTGAACATTTCATCAAAGGATATCTCATGCCGAAGTGCATAACTCTCCAACATGAATGAGTGAGATGCTCCTGGATCGAAAAGGACAGACGTGGGAACAAAATTGACTGGGAGCGTACCAATAATGACGTCAGAAGTACTATCAGTTTCCTCAGTTGAGATTTGGTTCACACGTCCAAAATTTGTGGAAGTGAAAGGCTTGGCGGTGGGAACCTTCGGGGGTGGTTTGGCACGAACAGTGGGGTTTCCTTTGGCATGGGGTGGAGCATTCTGATTGACGGGGCACTCACGAGAGTAGTGACCAGGCTGGCCACATCTGAAGCAGGCTCCAAAGATAGTGCGGGGAGCTGGGTTGTTTGGTGGAGCTGGTGGATGAGGCGGCACAAGGGATGGCCTCGGTGGGTTGTTTTGGTGGATCAAACTGCTAGGAATCCAGATCATGCGCTTCTGGGGGCGTGAACTGGAAGAAGGGGCAAGCTCAAGAGCATGCTTGCGAGACTTCTCGAAAACTTCATTGCCATGCTCAGCTCTGAAGGATCTGTTGACTAAATCCTCAAAGGTGGCAAACTCAAGGAGGTTGAGATCATGACGAAGGATGGGGCTAAGTCCCTTGCGGAACCTTGCCTGCTTTCTGGTATCGGTGGTGATCTCATCTTGGGCATAACGAGCAAGACAGGTATGTGTGCTGCGTGTATGTTTATAACATGCATGTCTTTGTATGGGTTTTCGAGACCTTAGTTGTGATCTGGCTGGCGGTCTTTTATACACCAAGTGGCCCTTAGATGTGCGCAGCTTGGGGCATCGCGATGCGATTGTTCGAGACTCTATCTCGTGCACGCTTTGATGTATGATCGAGCCCGCCCTAGACCCCGACTAAGTGATTGGGCTGGAGTAAGTCTATGTAAGAGTTATGAGATAGTCGATAGTATGGTTGAGGCGACTTGTCTGTGAATATGGGAGTTCATCACCCATATCATTTAGACTTGTGTGCGGACGATGAGGACCCATCTCAGTTGATCATCCGGCCTGGATGGGATGCCCCTCACGTACGATGCTTTCCGAGAACGTTCTGTGCTTGGCCTTGTCTGCTTAGACAAGTGGGTACGGTTCTCGGCTCTCCATATGACTATGTCGTAGCGGGACTTGCATACGCTAACCCCGGGTCCCGACAGACTTGGTATCAGAGCAGGACTGACTGTAGGATTATCAGCCTTGGCCGAAGTCGAGTCTAGCTTGCTATAGTTATATAGTTACTCTGGGTATATAAGGGAACAACGTAAGGCTTCTTTTTTCTCCTTACCCTCATCGATCTGAGTTCTGAGTCACCCTTATCTTATTCTACGGGAAGATAGGACTAGGCTCATCTATGTCTTACTAGAACATCTCGTTGATTGCCTCCTTGTAGCCGTAGGATGGTTCTGGTTGTCCAGAGTCTCCGTGTTTCGAGTTCCTTGAAGAAGTTCTGTCCAATTTCTTCGAGGTTGTTTCATTTTCCACCCCAGTGTAGCCGTTATGCTGCCGGATTTTTTCCGTGTTTCTTTGAGTCATTGCCTTCGCATTATTATCTTTCCGCCTAAATCATATCCTTTTATCCTTGCCTCCATCGTACAACCTGTTTTGATTATTATCACACAGGATGTCAGGTGGAACTCGTAGTGCTGTTCTTCGGAATCGAGACCGTGTTCGGAATCGAAATAATGATGAACCTCCACCACCGCCTTCTGCGGCGGAAATCATGATGGAAGCTGAGCGGAATAGACGTGATCAAACACGCCTTTTGGAGCTCATCGAGCAGAATACCGCCCACCATCGTAATGTGGTGGTCAGCATTCAGGACTTCATCTTCCTCAAGCCACCGGTATTCCGATGTTCCTCTGAGCCCCTCGAAGCTGATGATTGGCTCCGTTCCATCGAGCGTAAGCTTGATACAGCACATGTTGCTCTCGATGACCGAGTTATTTTCGCGGTATACTTCTTGGAAGGTGCTGCTCTTCAGTGGTGGGAGAACTATGTTTCAATGCAGCCAGATGGTCACGTAGTGACTTGGCAGAAGTTCTGTGTTGCCTTTCGAGGGTACCACATTCTGGATGAATTGATGGAGCGCAAGAAGGAAGAGTTCTGCAATCTAAATCAAGGAGAGATGTCCATTCATGAGTATGTGAGGGAGTTCAGGCCAGGGATGGGGGAAAGAAAGCGTAGGGCGTCTCCTGGCGTGCGTGGCTTCGAGAAGGAGGCAGGGGCGTGGCTGGGGAGCTGCCACCGCGACGGCTGCGGCATGCCGGGCACGCAGCTGTGTGCTCGTGCCCGGGGAAGACGACAGGGGAGCCCCCTGGTGGGCTGGGCCGGCTGGGGAAGGTGGGCTTCGCCCAGGGCGTGAGGTAAGTGGTTCTCTGCTCTTTTCTTTTTATTTAATTCCGTTCTATTTGTTCTGCCTAGATAAAAATACCTAGGCATTTTTTTAAATGCCCCAAATTTTTATGTGGCCTCATAAAATATAGAGCTAGCCACTTATAAAATTTGAGCACTTTTAAAATTCAAATTATTTGAACTTTAATTCAAATAGGGGTTTAAATTTAAATCCATGCTCCTGTTTGAATATTTGAAAAATCCATGAGCATGGGATTGCTACCACATCATTTTATATGTGATCCCACTCATTTATGGGACTTTTAAAAAATACAAAAGGAATTTTTGGAGACGATTTATTTCTGGCCTTTTGAATTAATTCATCTAGGGGGGGGGTTCCTTCTCCCATTTCAATTTCTTTTTGAAAATTTTACATGATGCAAAGGCCTAAGCTTATCCTAGCACATACCTAACTTGGGGTTGTGACAGTCTACCCCTCCTTATATAGGCCAAAGGGGGGGGTGCCATCCTCCTCCCCTCCCCCATGTGGGACTAAACTCCCAAGGGGGGGGGGAGTGCGTCGGCCAAGGGGGGTGGTGGGCCCCACCCTTGGCGCCAAGCCCAAGGGGGGAGACCCCCTCCTCCCTTAATGGGCTTTTTACCATTTTTAATTTATTTAATATGTTTTAAATATTTAATTCAGATAATTAAATAATAAAACATTATTAAAACAATTAAACTTTATTTTGAACTATTCAAAATGTCCGGAAACCATTCCGTCCTCCTCCGGAACTATTCCGGTGATTCCTCCTATTTCACTGATTGATCCCGTAACTGTCCTATGCATCGATTACCCTTAAGTGTAACACCCTAACGGTCCGGGAAACAGCAGACATGGTCGAGACTCTTCTCATTGACCAATGACTAGTCAGTTGGACCTGGTTACAATTCTTGACAGCCCCTGCGCTTCCATCGAATGAATTTCGATCGCTTTTGCAAACCGTTAACGATACGACGTAATCCCTTTGTGCTGCGGTACTTTCTTTCTCCGAGGTTTGATCGTCGGTATCCTACATACCGTGTTCACATCTCGTTCACAACAAACAACTTCTCTCGTCCATGATCATTGCATCTCTTGTGACCTAGTCACGTCCTTGCAAGGTGTTGATGCAATATCACCGAGTGGACCCAGAGTACCTGTCCTGTCACAAGGACTGACAAATCCCGTTCTGATCTATTAACATACTCATCAACCATCTATTTCGGAATACCCAAAGTGCACCGTTATAGCCAGCATATTTCAGTCAGGCGGTGGGATACAAATCAAAGTCTCCTCATAGATGACAATTACGTATGATCATTACGGTCTAAGGACTAAGCCATATGTTACAAAGTCATAGCAACGCTGAACTATGTGACTCGATCACATTGCAATACTTTAGGTGGGTGTACGTCCATCACATCATTCCCCTTAACGATATGACCTCATTGTCAATGGACTTAAGTGTCGCCATTATCAGGAAAGCTTGATCAATCAATTGCCCAATGAGATAGTTTACCCGAGTTAAACTACGGACCATGTTTTATACTACACCTGTAGTAGTATTTCCAAGTAATACATTTATCGCACAGTATAAAACGTATTATGAACAAAACGGATATGTGACAAATATCTTTATTAATTTGTCTCTAGGGCACATATCCCACGGTCTCCCACTTGCACTAGAGTAAAAATTACACTAGTTTACATCAGGTATGTATCTAACACCAATTGTCTCTCGGTGTTCTTCAAACTTGCCCTGTGGAAGAGGTTTAGTCATCGGGTCTGCTGCGTTCAGATCCATATGTATCTTGTGAATCCTAGTGTGTCCATCCCTAACGTAGTCTCGCGTCACATGGAACTTTCGGAGGATGTGCTTGGCTGTAGAGTGAGTTCTTGGCTCCTTTCGCGTTAGCAATGGCACCCGTGTTGTCGCAGAAGATTCCCACGGGCTCAGTGCATCTGGGAAAGACGCCAAGCTCGATCACGAACTTCTTCAGCCACAACGCCTCGTTTGACGCTTCGCAAGCGGCAATATACTCCGACTCCATTGTAGATTGGGCGACGACTGACTGTTTGCCGCTCCTCCAGCTAATTGCGCCACCGTTCAACATGAAAACATATCCCGTCTGGGATTTCGAGTCATCTAGATCTGAGCCGAGGCTTGCGTCAATGTAACCCTTTACGGTGAGCTCCTCATCAACTCCTCCATAAACGAGAAAGAGATCCTTGGTTATTCTCAAGTACTTAAGGATGTTCTTTACTGTTGTCCAGTGAGCCATTCCCGGGTTACTCTGGTAGCGATTAGTCATACTAATGGCCAGCGCTAAATCCGGTCTGGTACATAACATAGCATACATGAGAGAACCTATGGCTGAGGCATAGGGCTTTGAGGACATCTCCTCCTTCTCTTTTGCTGTGGTTGGGCATTGAGTCACGCTTAATTTGACACCTTTTATAACTGGCAAGAGGCCTCTCTTGGAGTTACCCATACTGAACCTTTTCAATATCTTGTCAATATAAGTGGTCTGACTCAAGGCCAACCGTCGATTAGGTCTATCTCTATAGATCTTAATCCCCAATATGTACGCAGCTTCACCTAGGTCCTTCATGGAAAATTGTCCATTCAGATATTCCTTCACTTCCTCTAAGAATTTCTTATCGTTCCCTATTAGTAATATGTCATCTACATATAACATAAGGAATGCTACAGAGCTCCCACTCAGTTTCTTATAGACGCAAAACTCTTCGACATTTTGGACAAATCCAAAAGCTTTAATGACCTCATCAAATCGAAGATTCCAGCTCCGAGATGCTTGCTTCAACCCATAGATGGACCGTTGAAGCTTACACACCTTACCAGCGTTCCTTGGATCGACAAACCCCTCTAGTTGCATCATATACAACTCTTCCTCAATGTTGCCATTTAGGAATGCAGTTTTCACATCCATCTGCCATATCTCGTAATCATGATATGCAGCTATTGCTAGTAGGATCCGAATAGACTTTATCATCGCTACAGGAGAGAACGTCTCCTCGTAGTCAACTCCTTGAATTTGTCGGAACCCCTTCGCGACAAGTCGAGCTTTGTAGACAGATACGTTTCCGTCTGCGTCAGTCTTTTTCTTGAAAATCCATTTATTCTCGACGGCCTTGCGGTCCTCGGGAATATCCACCAAAGTCCATACTTTGTTGGTGTACATGGAGTCTATTTCGGATTTCATGGCTTCAAGACATTTCTCGGACTCGGGTCCCTCCATTGCTTCTTTGTAACTTGTAGGTTCATCCGACTCATCAGCCGAGATTGCATTCACAAGCTGTCCGTAAAACTTAGTAGGTTGACGGACTCTTGATGACCTACGGGGCATAAAAGGTTCCTCTTCATTCTCATCATGATCATCATCAATGTCATGATCGTTATGAATGTCGTTCTGGCCATTCTCTACAGCTCCCACTGTGGAAGATGGTTCCAGAACAATTTCCGTAGCCGTTTCTTCCAATTGGAGTGATTGGTCAGTCACTTCATCGGGGTATATTTTCCTCTCACTAAACTCTTTCGCGAGAAACTCCTTCTCAAGACAGTGTCCCGTCTTGGCAACAAACGTTTTGCTGTCAGACTTGTTGTAGAAGGTGTATCCACAAGTTTCCTTGGGATAGCCCACAAAGATGCACTTATCCGCCTTGGATTCAAGTTTGTCAGGCTGTAGTTTACTAACATAGGCCTCACAACCCCAAATCTTCAGGTGAGACAACTTAGGTTTCGTGCCATGCCATTCTTCAAATGGTGTTGTCTTTACGGATTTGGATGGTGCCCTATTAAGAATATGAGCGGCAGTTTCTAATGCATACCCCCAAAATGACACAGGCAAATCAGTATGAGACATCATCGATCGTACGCTATCCAATAGGGTTCGATTACGTCGCTCAGCCACACCGTTTCTCTGAGGTGTGCCTGCCGGCGTAAGCTGTGGTACTATGCCACAAGACTTCAGATGATTTCCTAACTCGTGACTCAAATACTCGCCACCTCGATCCGATTGAAGGTGCTTGATTTTCTTTCCGAGTTGATTTTCGACCTCATTCTGAAATTCCTTGAACTTTTCAAAGGTTTCAGACTTGTGCTTCATCAAGTAAATATACCCATATCTACTCAAGTCATCAGTAAAGGTCACGAAGTAACGAAGACCATTGCGAGTGGGGACGTTCATGGGTCCACATACATCCGTGTGTATGATCCCCAATAAGTCATCCGCACGCTCCATTATCCCATTGAATGGAGTCATTGTCATTTTGCCCATGAGGCATGGTTCACATGTATCAAGGGATCCAAAATACACTGACTCAAGAAGTCCATCCTTATGGAGCTTCTCCATGCGCTTTATACCAATATGACCAAGTCGGCAATGCCACATCTTCATGTGATCTTCATCATTCTTCAATCTTTTGGCCTCAATATTGTTAATGTGACACACGTCACCATCGAGATCAAGTACGAATAAACCATGCAACTCCGGTGCGTGTGTCGGGAAACGTAGTAGAAAACAAAAAATTTCGGCCTACGAATCAAGAACCCAAGATCATCCAAGAAGATTGCATACAAGGTTTTAGGTCATGTCTCACCAACCGATGTAGCAGAAGTAGAGTTGGTGAAGCTCGTGGACATAGTGGAAGTAGATCTCGCAAGTTCTCCCACGAACAGTCCCTCGATCAATCCCACGAACAAGTCCCGCGATCTAGTCCCACGGACAAGTCCCATGAACAAGCTCCTCGAAGAAGGGTCGAAGGTACGACCCCTCCATTAGTATCCACACATCCCGTAGCAGCAATCCAGCAGCGCTCCGCCGTCCAGAGATGAACGCCACCGAGAAAACTAGAGGGAGAAAACCCTAACGGATTCCGATCTAGAACAGCGTCTAAACCGGGGTCTAAAAGTGGAGCAACGGGGTTTAGAGGAGGGAGGGTGGCGCATAGGCCTAGGGGACAAGTTGTGCTGCGCCCCCCACCCCTCCCCACATTATATAGGTGGCCAAGAGGCCCTTGGGGCGCAATAAGGGGGGTGGGGAGTCCAACTTGGACTCCCAAACCTCCCAAATCTTCCCATACCTTCCCACCGGAAACCTGCCATATTTGGGTTTTGGTATTCCCACCTGGAGGGGGATTCCTTCCCCTTGGTGCGCCCCCACCCCCTTTGCCGGCCAGGGCAGCCTAGGTTCTAAGATGTTGTTCCTGAGTCTCGGGGTGAAGGTAAATGAAATGGTGGTCGTGAGGAGAATCACTATCTCGTGAAGTCACGAGCGTAAACCTTACATAGTTCCAGCAAAGCGCAAAGACGATGGTGAAAACCTCTTGTTCTTGTCCGGACCTAATAATGCAAATAGTGAGATAAACTCAGATGTTCCTGTTGTTAGGAATGCGACTCTTGGCAAGCTAAACGAAGTGGTTTATTGTCTTAAGAAAAAAAAACTGTTGTTAAGCTAGGACAGAGAGGACTAGATTCCGGATATCTAGTCTGAACGGAATGTAGCTCGAACAATTCCCAGGACGAAGCAGGTGAAAACCTTTTGTCCGGCCGATGTTGTTCAAAGAAAACCTGGACAATGAGGAGCAGTCTTATTCCCTTTCATAGTAGAAATGCGAGGACTGATTCTTGTTATTCGACAGGCTCATCCCTCTATCTACAACAACTCTTATCTCTGGGTTCTGACCCTCCTTCAACTGGGGATCAATCTGAAAGCGAATCCCGTTGACCAACTCATTGGGCTCGTGAATCCACCGCTGAAGCTTCGGAATTAGACCTAGGGTCACAAAAACTTTCTCGTTCACTGGAATCTAAAAGGGAATCAAAATGCTTAATGTGGTTGGGGAGGAAAGCTGCTTATAAGTCCTCCTCTTCTCTCGCCAAGAGAGTTACAGTCCAGTGTTCTTTAAACAACATACTAGGCAGTTGAGAAAGAATAAAAAAGATTGGTCACCTTAGGGCAGAACTTACGGATTTGAATCGTTTTAGTCAGGAGGATACCCATGCCCAATGGACGGAACACAAACTTAATCTTGTTCTGGTCGTTACAACCTAGTCGTTGGCGCCCTTGCAAAGCGTAGTGCTTCTTTATCCAATTTGGACCCCATACTTTCTTACTTTCTAGCAATTAGGTAGAGCCTCGTCCAGGCTGTTTTAGAACTGAAGTCTCGTAGCGACGGTCAGATCTTCAATAATGAACTCAATGGGATCTTCCACCATAGTATGCTTTCTGCTCCTGAGGTGAGACATTGACAATTGCCCCTTCTTTTTAGTCAACTTCGGGTTCGTCAGGTAGTCACCGCGCTCTCAATTTCTTGGACTTGAATGCCTTGCTTCTTAACCACCTTGAGTAGAGTTGGGGGATACCAGACCATGTGAGGCATCATAAACTTGGGTTTTCTTTTCTGGAAAGTATCGTGCAAGAGAGGATCAAAGCTATCGAAAGTATCAACTGCAACGCCAAACCTTTTGGATTGAGGGTCAGGAGAAAGCAAATCCCTCAAAGAGTTGAAGTTGAAAGCCGTCTTTCAAGTGGAGGTGCAACAAAGAAAGCCATCCATCTTAGCAGGAAGTATCTATCTACCCTAGGAAGTGAAGATTACAGGTACGAATTCACAAGTAAGGAAGTGCCTAAAGACTAATTGTTGTTTTCAATGATCGCCGAAGAGCTTGATTCGAGAGCTGGGAATGCAGCATCAGATATCCATTCATTTCATCAGGAAGCACGCCTATCTGTCCAAGAAAGTTAAGATCATAGATTCAAATCGGAGCGGGGCAAGTAAGCGACAACTTGCAGTTATTGAGAGCAGGGTCCTTCGACAGCATTGCTTGGTTCATCGCAACCACTGTTTGATTCTATGGCTATGTAATCGAGGCTAAAACCCGCTTTTCAATAGGTTGACGATAGATCCACAGGCACCTAATTGTTCATTCCGGAGCTCGAGAACGGACGAAAGAACAAGTCGAGCGAAGCCCGATGAAAGGACAATAGAGTAGATTCGCAGACTCAGAGAGATGGGATTGGTACAATCAACACGAGGGTTTGCAGGTCTTTCTTATGGAAGTTTCGACTGGTCATGGATTTCTTTGTCTACAACAGAAACTGGTAATCGCTACCCAGTACCTTCTCTTCGAAAATAGGCAGGAATTAACTCGTACATAACATAATCTAGCTAATAAATAAGTAAAAAGCTCGTCAAGCCCAGTTTCTGCTGCACCTCGCGTACACAAGAGGCCTTCTCTGCACCCTTACAAACCTGATCGACAACCTTCACAAAGTCGGGATGGGTCTCCTACATCAATTCATACCAGAACATTTTGTCTGCTCCTCTGTTTGGCGCCCGCACTCTTGAACCCATAGCCTCGAGCAGGATGGGGCCATGGTCTGCCCCTAGCTGCCAAACATATTTCTTATTATTTTCTTAGGAGCTGAGCTGAGCTGAAGAGAACCCCTGACTGTTGGTGCTGATGGTTAGGCTTGAACTTCTTGAAAACTGGTCGCTGAGTAGACTAACTTCCCTCCCGATGACTCCTCTTCTGATCGAGGAGCTCAGGTCCATCTTGTGCTCACAATACATCTTATTTAGCAGGACATCTGGGCTCTTTAGAGAAAGGCGAAGTCTCTACTTGTTAACCATGGATGCCAGTTATATTTACTTATAGAGTTAAGAACAAGCCCACTTTCCATATCCCTTTCGTCCGGATGATCGATTGCCTCATTCTTCTTCGAAAAATAAGTGCATTTGGCCATTGTGTTTTTCCAACTTTCGTAATAGATCTGGGCATGCATGGTTTTCAATAGATAACCCTAGTCCTTCTTCGTTTCCCCACGGGCATTCACTTCTCTTCAAGCTCGGGATGATTAGCGAAACATGGATCCGATGCCCATCTCTTTTTCCACTTTGCAAGGCTGAGAGACTTTACCAATTGATAAAGCATGAGCAGGATCAGCAGAGGCAAAATCGAATAAAATGGCTTATTTGCACCTTTCTTTGGTAGGCAACGAATCTCACGGAATGTGGGAATCTTTTACAGATTTGAATTCTCGCTTTAACGCTTCGATAACATACTTAGAATCCGGTATCTTCGGGACCGGGGCTCCGCCCTCAACAGATATTGTCTTTGCTTCCGCTGATGTCGCGTCAATTGCCCGCGGGAGCAGAACACTGCAGGCCGCAATGAACATGCCCGCCGCATCTCGGATAATTGCTCCAGTTGCGCCAATTCCAGTATCCGGACAGAAAGCAACATTCACGTTAACTTTGACTGTTCATAATATGGGAAATTCCGAGGTGAAGGATGCCTGCTCAGGTCATGATATCACTGATCCAAACTATGCTACACCAAATCTGAATACTGACTAGTTAGCGAATCGTGTGCTCTGTGCGGATGTCTTTATTAGTCTATTCTATTTAATTTAAGCCCAAAGGATCTTCGAATACCGACTGGTCGTCCCAATCCAATCTCCCATCTGCTTATTCCAATAAAGCCAAGCCTATTCCTAGCGAATCAAATGATATTTCTGTTCTTCCATCAAGAGGAGATAGTTATCGATAAAGCTAAACTAAACCTGTTGACATAGAATGCAATCGAAATAGAGACAAGTAGGCGAAAAAAAGACCTAAAACAATAAGAAACTTCTACTCCCTAGGTGGTTATTTGCCGCATAAGACAGCGGTGGAAGCTGAAGGAAAGAGTGTTGAATCTAGGTATGCTTTCTAAGGATTGCGCTGCGCCTAGCCTACCTTTACGAACATACCTCTGTCTTTCAAACAAAGCCCTGTGTGTGGAACTACTTAGATTTGTTTTCTAATTGCTTTTATCGGGCCATCGAGAAGTCAGTCAGCGGTTGGCTTGAGTCCTCAAGTTGGTCTTTAAGACTTAGCAGGGCCCTACACACAGTACACCTTAGTAGAAGGTAGATTTGTCTCACCCTATGTGCAATCAAGCTCAGAGACAGGAGCCGCAGAATCCCTTATTTCTTTTCTTTCTGGCCAGGGGCGCAGGGGAGTGGGTGGTACTGCCCGGAACCTTCCGGAACCTTCCATGACATTCTAGAAGCTTTCAGGACCTTCCGGGACATACCGGGACCGTTTCGGGACATTCCGGACACTTCTGGAGCACTTCCAGGACCTTCCGAGACCGTTCTCGGACGTTCCGGAGCCATCCGGATAGTTTCCAAGACCATCCGAGTTACAGTTTAAGCCACCCGATGACCGCGAAGGTTGTCGGGATGCCCAACGATTATCCGGAAACTATTCCGGTTGATCCAGGACTTCCCCAGTACCATTCTCATATGTTCCGGAATCACCTGGGACTACTCCAGAGTGATCCGGACATAACCTTAAATACCCAGAACTACTTCTGGTGCCCTTATGAACAATTCCATAAATCTCCGGAACTACTTCCGGTACCCGTATGAACTATTCTGCTTTGCTTCCACTAAACCTTCTACCATACTAGTATTCTAACAGACTACTGCTCGTTAAGTGTGTGACCCAATAGGTTCGGTATAATGCAGACATGACTCAGAACATCTTCCGGACATAGGTCAACAGCCTTTTGTCAATAGCCAATAATCAACAGCGGAGCCATGGACACCCATGTTGACTCCCGCACATACACGAAGAAACTTCGAGTGAACCATTATGTTTAGTCATGTACCATTCCCTTTGCTTTGCGATATATGACAAAGTTAGAGGAGAGAAGTTTGGCACCCATGTGTAACAACTTTTGAACACAAGCCACTCGTTATCCTCTTTGCTCGTTTGTCCCTTTTTCTCGTTATCGTATTCCGGTATCCCCGTGACTGAATCACAATGCGTCTGGCCAGACTATAATGGATACCGTCATACCGAGTGGGCCCGAAGTGAATATATTCTTCATCGTGAAGGAGCAAATCCCATTCTTGAACTATCACAGTCACTAGCCACACCATCTGACATACCCGGAACTTATTTTACTACTTCCCATTTACGGGAGGATTCATCTAAGAACCAAAGCATGTCTTCCTGTGTGAAGCAACTCGATACTCTCATGGTCTAAGGAATTACGTATATGATAACATTTCATGATATGACTTATAACGTAGTTACGATGTGATCTCTAAGTATATCATTCAATACTGGGGTCGGTTCAACATCATTGTTCTGCTAACAATATGTTCCCATTGCTACTGACATCCTTGTTACAAGAACAATGTCCATGATTAAGAAAACGTAATCATCAGTTAGCACATGAGCTGGTCTTAGAGGCTAAACCAGGAACTCTTGGTGTTTACATTTCCACACATGCAAATGAGTTTTCTTCTGAATCTCACAGTCAGGGTCATTGCAATTATAGCACAGAAATATAAACATTAATTACGACCGTGGAAATATATATATAATAACATTTTATTATTGCCTCTAGGGCATATTTCCAACAGCGTGAACATAAAACATTTCATCCTTATAAATCGAACAACCAATTGTATCAGACTTAAAAGAATAGCGGTCTCGCTTCAAGCAAGAGCCACTAACGATGTTCACACTCAACGCGGGTACATAGTAGCAATTATTCAGAACTAAAACCAATCCCGAAGGGAGACTAAGATGCTTCGTGCCGACCGCCAAGACTTCAATTTGACAGCCATTCCCCACGCGCATCGTCACTTCATCCTTGAGCAAGCGTCTCCTATTCCTTAGTCCCTGAATGGAATTAGAAATATGAGCGACATATCATGTATCAAGTATCCAGGATGTGTTCCCGGCGCTTGTCAAGAGAAGATCAACAATATGTATATCAAATATACCTTCGTCTCTCTTGGCGACCCTGCCAGCCTTCTTGTCCTTTAGGTACTTGGGGCAGTTGCATTTCTAGTGACCTTCACCCTTGCAGTAGAAGCATTCCACTCCGGGTTTAGGCTTGGGTGCCTTGGGAGGAGCGGCAACTGACTTGCCACCCCTCTTGGGGCCACCTCTCTTGGCCTTCTCCCGCCTGCTTGACTTCTTGAAGTCAGTGGTCTTGTTGACCATGAAGACGGCGTGCTCCTTCTTGATCTCAACCTCGGCGCTCTTCAGCATGGCGAACAACTCAGAAGGGGTTTTGGCCATCCCCTGCATGTTGTAGTTCAGCACAAAGCCTTTGTAGCTAGGGGGAAGCGACTACAACACCCTATCAACAACAAGTTCATCTGGAATCTGGCATTCCAGCGCATTCAAGCGCTGAACGTAGCCAGACATTTTGACTACGTGCTCACTCACGCTGCCGTGCTCGTCCATCTTTGCTAAGAAGAAGGCTTCAGAAGCCTCGTACCATTCAACCCTGGCTTGAGGTGCGAAGACCGCCTTGAGGTCGGTGATAATCTCATATGCACCCATCCTCTCAAAGCATTTCTGCAGCTCAGCCTCCATGGAGTAGAGCATGCCACTCTGGACAAGGTTGTAATCATCAGTCCTGGAGAGATAGACATTCTTCTCGTCCTGACTGGCATCATCTGCTGGTGCGTCACCTAACGCACCCTCTAGTACGTATGCCATCTTGAGGGGAACGAGGAGAATCCTTAGGGTGCGGAACCAGTTGGTGAAGTTTGTCCCATCTGTTTTTAGCTTATCTTTCTCTAGGAATGATCCTAAGTTGAATGAGGGGCGAGGTGTTGCCATCTACAAGGTTGATTCACAAGGATACATATTTAGACTTTTGTTCATAATGTGGAGTTTCAATTTAATCTCAAAATTCTAGAAAGCTCCCACTTAGATAAACACCTCTCATTTTAACTAAGTGATTACACAATCCCAGCCCCCATACCTCCCTCGATCGTCACGGCCATCAGTATGCGAACCAGGTAGGCCTCTAAGCCAATCACATCAGGCATGTGACTCGTGCTCGACCTTTCGGTCTCCTGTGTTCTAGGCCCGCATCTACATACGTCAAGCCTGCCAATCGAACCTTGATGTTAGCTGTTCAGCAAGGCCATATCTGCATATGCCAGGCTTGCCGAACCCAACCTCATGCGAACTCCGTTGAATATGTAGGACAACTCCGGTATGTACGAAGCATCAAGCCATATGGGAGAACCTTCCAGGCGGTGCCCACCAAGGGAGAACACAATGTTGGTATTGTGAGAGATGGTCCTGTTTCGTGCTACCGTCGATATATCTAGCATACTAGCATAAAACAGAAAGTAAAACTGTAAATCATACAACCTATGATCCCCCTTCGTGCAAAGCAAAGTTAAACGCCTTTCTACTTTAGCTTGTGCAAGTTTTACGTGGCTGCTAGGGGTTTCGAGAGAGAGAACCATTTCTATCCTGCGAAAAACATGCCAAAAAACCGTCTCCCATCCGTCTCTATTACACCCCTGTCGGGGCCCTCCGTTGCAAACATCTTCGCATCGCTAATGCAGAGAGACACACACCCCCCCCAGCTACTTTATATGGTACAAGCCATATGTCAAGCGTGGAACCAGTCTCGCATAAACGCGTAAGGTCGGTCGGGGGCCGCTTCATCAAACATTGCCGCAACGCTAAATGAGTACACGTGGGAGGGTAACGAATGAAGATTCGATGCCCACATCCTAGATGTGTTCTACCCGTACAATACATCTACGCATAGCTAGCTCATGATACCACTGTTGGGATACGGGGCAGAAAACACAAAATTTTCATACCTACGGTACCTGAACCCAAGATCTATGCTATGGCGATGTAAAGTAGCGGAGGGAATCGGTGTTCATACATTTGAAGACCGAAAGAGGGAAACGTTCTTGCGAACGTGGCTGGCGTAGGCTCGGAACTACGACCTCCCTGTCGTGTAGAAGACCACCACCGGCGAGGATGACTCCCGGTAAACCTCCAGCGACGAAGTAGCACCACAGGTGTAGTGCCTCGAAGACATTATACACGTACGGTACAATCGATGTTCCTCCCGGGCCCCGAACCAGGCGAGCAGCGGAAGAAAGACGGCTACGGATCCCGACTCCAGCAGAATGACGACCTGCCTTATGGTGGAGAACTCCAATCCTGGTGCAGACTCCAAACAAGGGGAGTCCACTTCCGAGAAGGAGAAGGAGGAAGAAGGAGATATTGGTGTGTTGGAAAAATGGGGGTCTACCCCTCCTTATATAGGCCAAGGGGGGGTGCCATCCTCCTCCCCTCCCCCATGTGGGACTAAACTCCCAACGGGGGGGGGGGGGGGGGGAGTGCGCCGGCCAAGGGGGGTGGTGGGCCCCACCCTTGGCGCCAAGCCCAAGGGGGGAGACCCCCTCCTCCCTTAATGGGCCCCATGGGCCCATTTAGCCTTTTTCCCATTTTTTATTTATTTAATATGTTTTAAATATTAAATTCAGATAATTAAATAATAAAACATTATTAAAACAATTAAACTTTATTTTGAACTATTCAAAATGTCCGGAAACCATTCCGTCCTCCTCCGGAACTATTCCGGTGATTCCTCCTATTTCACCGATTGATCCCGTAACTGTCCTATGCATCGATTGCCCTTAAGTGTAACACCCTAACGGTCCGGGAAACAACAGACATGGTCGAGACTCTTCTCATTGACCAATGACTAGTCAGTTGGACCTGGTTACAATCCTTGACAGCCCCTGCGCTTCCATCGAATGAATTTAGATCGCTTTTGGAAACCGTTAACGATACGACGTAATCCCTTTGTGTTGCGGTACTTTGTTTGTCCGAGGTTTGATCGTCGGTATCCTACATACCGTGTTCACATATCGTTCACAACAAACAACTTCTCTCATCCATGATCATTGCATCTCTTGTGACCTAGTCACGTCCTTGCAAGGTGTTGATGCAATATCATCGAGTGGGCCCAGAGTACCTGTCCTGTCACAAGGACTGAAAAATCCCGCTCTGATCTATTAACATACTCATCAACCATCTATTTTGGAATACCCAAAGTGCACCGTTATAGCCAGCATATTTCAGTCAGGCGGTGGGATACAAATCAAAGTCTCCTCATAGATGACAATTACGTATGATCATTACAGTCTAAGGACTAAGCCATATGTTACAAAGTCATAGCAATGCTGAACTATGTGACTCGATCACATTGCAATACTTTAGGTGGGTGTACGTCCATCACATCATTCCCCTTAACGATATGACCTCATTGTCAATGGACTTAAGTGTCGACATGATCAGGAAATCTTGATCAATCAATTGCCCAATGAGATAGTTTACCCGAGTTAAACTACAGACCATGTTTTATACTACACCTGTATTAGTATTTCCAAGTAATACAGTTATAGCACAGTATAAAACGTATTATGAACAAAACGGATATGTGACAAATATCTTTATTAATTTGTCTCTAGGGCACATATCCAACACTCGGTGCCCCCCTTCCCTATATTTACCCCCCGTGACGGAAACCCCTAAGACGAATCCCTTTTTCGCGATCTCGCCTCTGTACCGCCGCCGCCGCCGTTTCTAGATCGGGGTTGTCTGGAGAAGCTGCTTCGGCACCCTGCCGGGAGAAGCTACCCCCTCCGGGAGATCATCCATAGCCATGGACGCCTCCCGTATGTACCGTGAGTAGTTTACCTTGGACCATGGGTCTGTGACCAGTAGCTATGTGATCTATCTCTCCCTTCTTTGTGCCTTCACTTTCGAGACCTCGTGAGTTGCCTCACATGATCGAGGCACCTTTGTAATTTTCTGCCGTTGCTATGCTGAGTTTGTTGGGATCTGATGGATTATGAGACTATGTTCAGATCGTGATGAGTAATATATTTGGTTATTCTCTTTTATATTTTGTTCTTGATTAAATTCTTGGTGTCAAGAGCTCGAGCCTATTAGTGATAGATGTCGTATTTTGGGCAATCCGTGTGTTTTTCGAAAACCAAAAACCCTTGTTGAGAACTCTAGCTACTAGATGGATCACTAACCTCTAGAGGGTTCGAATATTAGAGTACACTCACGTACCATGAGTCGAGGATGCGCAAGGATAACCAAACCCCCATACACTCCTCCTCGGGGTACTTGTCTCTTTGTGAACCTCCTGATTAGATTGAGAGTTACCGATAATAAGTGCATGAGTTCTTCGGACTAATGTGAGTATTCGAAAGTTGACACTTCCACCCACCTATACTTTTTCTAGCCTCTTCGGTACCGTGCATTGCCCTTTCTCACCTCGAGAGTTGGCGCATACTTCGCCGGTGCATCCAAACCCTTGGCACGATACGCTCTGTCATCATAAGCCTCCTTATATCTTTCCTCAAAACATCCACCATACCTACCTACAAGGCATTTCCATAGCCTTACCGAGATACATTGCCATGCAACATCCATCTTCTCATGACTTGATCCTCATGTCATACCTTTGCATCATGATAGTTATATCCTCTTTATGTGAGTACCTTTGTAAAGTGTGAAAGATCTCCTATATTCTTGTAAAATATAGAGTGTTGCTCCTAAGTGAGGAAAAGATCCCAAAGAGGACAAAATCAAAAGATCCCAAAGAGGACAAATGAGAGTTAAATAGAAAGAGCCATTGAGGCCACCAAAAAATACAAAAAAATTGACAAAAAGAGAAGAAAAAAATAAAAAGAGAGAAGGGGGCACACTACTATTCCTTTTGAGAGATCCACACTAGTACTTCATCCTCTATCCCTTGTACTCCATAGAGATCATCATCATGCATATAGCTATGTGGGGACCTTCACACTATAGAACTTGGCTTGTATATTCCAATGATGAGCCTCCTCAAACGAGCTCTAGGTCTTCTTGAGCAAGCAAGTTAGATGCACCCCCACTAGTTCCCTTGGAGAGCTTTTAGCTCACATGTGCATCCGTTGTATGGCAATCCCTACTCCTCACATCATATCTATCATATGGCCTTGTATCGCCTATGATTGTCCTCATTGATGTGAGCCTTTCACACCTTTTTGTCTTCCTCCTCCACCTTCTTTCTGTTTCGCCTTTTAGGTGTCAACTTTCTTGCTCACGCTCATCCATTGCATGAGTGCTCAAAATATCGAAAGGGAGTGGATCAGTTTGACTTGTACCTGGCTAGTGGTCTGGGGACGAGTCAAGATAAGAATCCAAAGGAGACTAAGTGTGAAACTTTAGTAGATAGTTTTTCTCAACAATTACCTTTTTTTATCTCGTATTTCCCTATCCCCTGCTTGCATGCAAACACCATCTGAAGACATTCGAGTCACGGACAACGAGAGCTCTTGCACCTTTTGTTCTTTTGTTGCTTGTGACAATGCTAATATAGACTCTTGCTTGTTAAGACTTGAATTGAATTGCATGCTTTGATTGCTTTACTTAAAAGTCCTTTTATGGTTGTGTGGCATGCCACCACAGAAATTATGCTTGTTATCATTTACCTACTCGAGGACGAATAGGAATTAAGCTTGGGGATGTTGATACGTCCCAAACGTATTTATAATTTCTGCTTGCTCCATGCATGTTTTGTGTGACTTTGCCATGATTTGCTTGAACTTTCATACACTTTTGAGCATATTTGGACTAATCTATTAACCCAGTGCACCCAGCTGCCAGTTGCTGTTTTCTGCTGTTTTTGTATTTCAGGTTTTCCGGCCATTAAAAGTGCTCCAAAAAATCCGGAAAAATCAGAAAAATAATCAGCGACACGGAAGCTTCCGGAAACACCAACGGAGGGAAGGGGGCCACCACAGGGACTCCAGAAGGGTCCCTGGCGCAGCCCCACCCTAGGCCGCGCCAGGAGGCCTCCTGGCTTCTTTGTGGCCCCTCTCGGTGCCCCCCTTCGCCTATATTTACCCCCTTGACGGAAACCCCTAAGACGAATCCCTTTTTCGCGATCTCGCCTCTGTACCGCCGCCGCCGCCGTTTCTAGATCGGGGCTGCCTGGAGAAGCTACTCCGGCACCCTGCCGGGAGAAGCTACCCCCTCCGGGAGATCATCCATAGCCATGGACGCCTCCTGTATGTACCGTGAGTAGTTTCCCTTGGACCATGGGTCCGTGACCAGTAGCTATGTGATATATCTCTCCCTTCTTTGTGCCTCCACTTTCGAGACCTCGTGAGCTGCCTCACATGATCGAGGCACCTTTGTAATTTGCTGCCGTTGCTATGCTGAGTTTGTTGGGATCTGATGGATTATGAGACTATGTTCAGATCGTGATGAGTAATATATTTGGTTCTTCTCTTTTATATTTTGTTCTTGAGTAAATTCTTGCATGTTCTCCGTTGCCGTATTTTACTTTGGCCAAGTGATTTGTTGCAACTCCAAGAGGGAGCGTTATGCTTGATTGTGGGTTCAGCCCCTTGATGACTAGCTTGAGTGATAGAAACATGAGACTAGGGGATGTGATGTTGCCACCAGGGATAAAACAACGGTGCTTGTATCCGCGGATGCAAGGATTTTTTACTTTATGCAAAGTTCTTTTAATGCAGTTGTCTGTTGCTTTGGATTTACACTTTGGGTGGGATTCGCAACTTAATACCAGCGAGATGTTCTGGATAGACATCTCAAGGTGGATGATTCGTAGTAGATGCAGATGGATTTCGGTCTACTTACTTTGGCGTACTGCCCATTGCTTTTGAGCCCTTCCTTTCTTTGCAGCATAGTTAGCATTGCGGTGCCTTCATAATCCTGTCAATTGCCCAACTGTGATTTGTTTACCTCGCTAGCACTTTTATCGTCTTTTGGGAGAGAGACATCACTAGTGAAAATCACGGGACCCCGGTCCATCTTCATATCACTGTTTACATCCTTAGTTTACTTTTCAGTTGCTATCACTATCATTATCTTTTGCGTTAATCCTTTGTAAACAGCAAGGCCGGAGGAATTCACAACTCCTCTGTACTCGTTGGGAGCAAAGTTATTTGTATCTGTGTGCAGGTCCAGGTGAAGTTAGCAACCCTCGGTTGTGAACGGCGTCATTGTTCACTTTACCACCTTCTTGTATTTCTGCGATTCCTACGGGAGACAAACCCTATCCTCTACATAGGGGAAATTTGCCGCTACGCTACATCTCACCTTCCACTTGGGGTAACCAACGAGGAGTGAGAGATCCTCACCGTATCAGTACTCATGCATTTATTCTTGAGGACTAGGCTTGGTGCATAACCAAGATTAAAAAAAAATTCTAGTACTCATGCCTAAAAGGCTGTGTGCATCCCTAGTTAGTGCAGATGCCGGGGAAGTGAAATTCTCCCCCCAATTTAAGGTTCCTGATCGCGTCGCGCAGCCGCTCCCGCGAGCGGCGGCGTCGCCCAACCCTATCCGCCCTAACCTCCCCTCTCTCTCCGTTCCCATCCCCTCGGCGTCGGCGGAGGCGGGGCTCTCCGTTCCTCGCGCACGGGGGGTCGTCGCGGGGCGATTCTTCTCGGGCGGCGTCGTGCGGACAGGGGGCGCGGCGGCGTGGCAACGGCTGCTGGTGGATGTGGCCATAGTCGCAGGCGTCGTGCGGAAGGCTCCGGGAAGGTGGTCGTCGTCGAGCAGTTCCGGCGGTCCAGATCTGGCCTGCTGGTCTCGGTTCAAGAGGACGACGGTGGTGGCAGTCTCCTCCTTCGCTGGAGGGGGTCGGCCTACTTCCGGCGGTGCGGCGTGACGGAGATGGTGGGACACCACCGGTCGCCTTCACCTCTCTTACACTGTCGTTTCTGTTGGAAGTGGTCTCGCGGCGTCGGGGCCTGGTGGTGGTCCTAGGGTTACTCTGACGCCAAGACGAAGAACTACCGTGCACGTGTCCTCTTTGATTTGTCCAGAGTGTCGGGTTCCGGAAGGCTCCGCCGAAGATCTTCCATTGGCGTTCATGCCTAGAGATTGTCGGATCGGGTGGTATTCGGTCGTGCCGGAAAGAGTTGGGGGTTCCGAACCGAAAATGGGCTTGGATTAAAGCTAGAGTGGGCCGGCCTGAACATCTCTACTATTAAAGAGGAACTGGACGTCGTTGTCGTCGTCGTGGGGATGGTTCAACCTCGCTGCATCTACCCCGCGTACGAACGAAAAGAAAAAACAACCCACGTTGTCCTATTCCCCGTCGCCTCAACTGCGCCCCGCCTCCCTCTCCCGAGTCCCTGCCCACCCCGATCCCGCTGCTCCTCGCCGCCATCGCCGGTCCATCCCATCTCCTGTGTCCGTTCCCCATGAGGCCAAGGCCCTCGCCGACGCGCCTCTCGCCTGGCCTCTCCGCGCTTCCCTCCCCGCCCCCCTCCTCGAACCTGCTCGATGTACCCACGTCGTCCTCGCTGCACCGTGACCGCTACCGCTCGCCGTCCCTCCTCCTTACCACCATTCATGCCGCCCCCAGAATGCCCTCACCGCGGGCCTCCCCCCCCCCCCCCCCCACCGCTCGCTGGACCTTGAGTCTGGCCAGTGAGAGTTGACGAAGTTGATTCCCTATACTAACCTATGTAACAACAGATCGATGGATTCTCATGTTACAGACTGATTACTTCTCTTCCATTGTGGGATTGTGTGGAAAAGATCCATTACTTCCCGGCTTTCTGCACGCGCAATCTTCTCAACATCTATTCGTTCTCTTTCCCAATAGGCAACAAATCAGCCATGCCAATTTCGACGGCGGGCCATCCGATTTGTTTACTTGTGATTTTTGGTTGCTGGGTGCTGGGCGGAAGGTATTGTGATTTTTCAGATTTTTTTCCAACCTCCTTTTCAATGCAAATCCCCTCTATACAGTCTTAGTCATATCGTTCATTCGTTTGTGCAGATCATCCTCTTACATATCTCCTCCTCACACTTTGATTTCTTGTGTTGACTAGGATTAGAAAAGAGGATATCAGATGTTTGTTCGTGACGTGTAAGCAATAGTAAAATCTTGCAATTTCTATTTTTCTATCCATCCAGGTACCTTTCCATGCAGTTCTTATTTAATTAGCAGTCTTCTTAATTTCTTGTTTCATACATTTGTGAGCGCGAGATTGCTAGATAGTAAGGAGAAAAAACATGCATTGTGTTGAATTTGTCCCTAAAAGGAGCTACTGACATTTTTGTTAGAACAACCATGAGTACTCTGCTACTCGAAATTGAAAGGAATTAGTTTTAGTTACTGTTGAAAAACAAACTAGCGAAACATTATAGAACAAGGATACATTGAGTAAGCATGACAGTGTTACTAATTACTACCTAATAATACAAAAAAAATCATAGGTGTCAATTGACAGGACTAACAACTTTGCTGTGAATATTTATGACCATGTTATTTTTATAGTTGGGATGACAATGAAACATAAGTTATAATGCACTGAATATTTATTTACAATTGAAATATGAAATAATACTCAAATTTTATGTGGCTGTAGGGCCCCTTTATATTGTCTTGCCCGGGCCCTTGAAATCTCAGGACCGGCCTATAAAGGTTGTCCCAATTATCACGAATCGCAGTAACATCTAATTAAATTACGATAATTTTGAATTTACGTCTTACAGGCTTTCTTCTCGTAAATATGCTGTTGTTATTCAAAGAATTAACAAGGCGGACAGAACTATGTCTCTGATGTAATGTCATGTCCCCCTTTATCTTCGCAACCTGCACTGGTGGAAAAACAGGCTTCCGTCCAGCCCCATAAGTCGCGAAGCTGTAGGAACCGCGACTAATGGGACCCTTAGTCGCGGTTCTGGAGGTGAACCGCGACCAAAGGCCTGGGCCCAGGGCGCTCGGTGGCCAGCTGGTGCACGTGAGGGGCTTTAGTCGCGGTTCTCCAGGACAACCGCGACTAAAGGCCTTCGGGCACCTTTAGTCACGGTTTGCCAGGCCAACCGCAACTAAAGCCCTTCCCCTATATATACCCATCCAGCAGCCAACACTTAGCCATTTGGAGCCATTCTCTTCACAAGTGGGTGTAGGTTTGCTTTTGGTTCCTCTTATGCACATAAGGTGTTTGAGAAATGCCCCAAGAGCATGAAACAAACATGACATGAAGTGTTGGAGCCACACTCCTCGATCGCGGTTAGCAACTTGAACCTTTGATGTGTCATTGATAAAATATGCATGTGTGTAGTTCATTGTTTAATTTATATTGTTTGTAGCTAGTTAGTTTAACAAATGCATGATGGTTAATTATATATTTTATATTATAATAATGCAGATGAATCGGCAATGGATGTACGGTAACCGACTCTCCGGCGAGTTCACTACGGGTTTGAAAGATTTCCTCGTAGTGGCTAATGCGAACAAGCGGGGGGGGTTTTGTTATCTGTCCATGTGTTAACTGTAAGAATCAGAACGGTTACTCTTCCTCAAGAGATGTTCACATGCATCTGCTTCGGCACGGTTTCATGCCAAGCTATAATTGTTGGACCAAGCATGGAGAAAGAGGGGTTATAATGGAAGAAGATGAAGAAGGGTATGATTTCATCGATGAAAGCTATCTTGCTCATTTCGGTGATACTTTCATGGAGGATGCTGAAGGTGAAGGGGAAGGTGAAGAAGAGGCACGTGATGATCCCGTTGATGATCTTGGTCGGACCATTGCTGATGCACGGAGACGCTGCGAAACTGAAAAGGAGAGGGAGAATTTGGATCGCATGTTAGAGGATCACAGAAAGGCGATGTACCCCGGATGCGATGATGGTCTGAAAAAGCTGGGCTGCACACTGGATTTGCTGAAATGGAAGGCAGAGGCAGGTGTAGCTGACTCGGCATTTGAAAACTTGCTGAAAATGTTGAAGAATATGTTTCCAAAGGATAACGAGTTGCCCGCCAGTACGTACGAAGCAAAGAAGGTTGTCTGCCCTCTAGGTTTAGAGGTTCTGAAGATACATGCATGCATCAACGACTGCATCCTCTACCGCGGTGAATACGAGAATTTGAATGAATGCCCGGTATGCACTGCATTGCGTTATAAGATCAGAGGCGATGACCCTGGTGACGATGTTGAGGGCCAGAAACCCAGGAAGAGGGTTCCCGCCAAGGTGATGTGGTATGCTCCTATAATACCACGGTTGAAACGTCTGTTCAGGAACAAAGAGCATGCCAAGTTGTTGCGATGGCACAAAGAGGACCGTAAGTCGGACGGGGAGTTGAGACACACCGCAGATGGAACGCAATGGAGAAAGATCGACAGATGGTTCAAAGATTTTGCAGCTGACGCAAGGAACATAAGATTTGCTCTAAGTACGGATGGCATGAATCCTTTTGGCGAGCAGAGCTCCAGCCATAGCACCTGGCCCGTGACTCTATGCATCTACAACCTTCCTCCTTGGTTGTGCATGAAGCGGAAGTTCATTATGATGCCAGTGCTCATCCAAGGTCCGAAGCAACCCGGCAACGACATCGATGTGTACCTAAGGCCATTAGTTGATGAACTTTTACAGCTGTGGGGTGGTGTCCGTGTGTGGGATGAGCACAAACAAGAGGAATTTGACCTACGAGCGTTGCTTTTCGTAACCATCAACGATTGGCCTGCTCTTAGTAACCTTTCGGGACTGTCAAATAAGGGATACAATGCATGCACGCACTGCTTACATGAGACTGAAAGTGTACATTTGCCAAATTGTAAGAAGAACGTGTACCTTGGGCATCGTCGATTTCTTCCGAAAATTCATCCAGTAAGAAAGAAAGGCAAGCATTACAACGGCAAGGCAGATCACCGGCCGAAGCCTGCGGAACGCACTGGTGCTGAGGTATTTGATATGGTCAAGGATTTGAAAGTCATCTTTGGAAAGGGTCCTGGCGGACAATCAGTTCCGAAGGGAGCTGACGGGCACGCAGCCATGTGGAAGAAGAAATCTATATTCTGGGAGCTAGCATATTGGAAAGTCCTAGATGTCCGCTCTGCAATCGACGTGATGCACGTTACGAAGAATATTTGCGTGAACCTCCTGAGCTTCTTGGGCGTGTATGGGAAGACAAATGATACAAAGGAAGCACGGCAGGACCAGCAACGTTTGAAAGACCCTGATGACCGGCATCCGGAATGGTTTCAAGGTCGTGCCAGCTACGCTCTGACCAAAGAAGAGAAGGTCATCTTTTTTGAATGCCTGAGCAGTATGAAGGTCCCGTCTGGATTCTCGTCCAATATAAAGGGAATAATAAACATGGCGGAGAAAAAGTTCCAAAACCTGAAGTCTCACGACTGCCACGTGATTATGACGCAATTGCTTCCGATTGCTTTGAGGGGGCTCCTGCCGGAAAATGTTCGAGTAGCCATTGTGAAGCTATGTGCATTCCTCAATGCAATCTCTCATAAGGTAATCAATCCAGAAGTTCTACCACGGTTACAGAACGATGTGGTCCAATGTCTTGTCAGTTTCGAGTTGGTGTTCCCGCCATCCTTCTTCAATATTATGACGCACCTCCTGGTTCACCTAGTCGAAGAGATTTCCATTCTCGGTCCTGTATTTCTACACAATATGTTCCCCTTCGAGAGGTTCATGGGAGTATTAAAGAAATATGTTCGTAACCGTGCTAGGCCAGAAGGAAGCATCGCCAAGGGCTATGGAAATGAGGAGGTAATTGAGTTTTGTGTTGACTTTGTTCCTGACCTTAAGCCGATTGGTCTTCCTCGATCGCGGCACGAGGGGAGACTAAGTGGAAAAGGCACGATCGGAAGGAAATCAACGATATGTATGGACGGCCATTCTCTGACTGAAGCACACCACACAGTTCTGACCAATTCCAGCTTGGTGGCTCCGTACTTTGAGAAACACAAGAATATTTTACGCTCGGACAACCCGGGGAAGCCTGAATCCTGGATTAGGAAGGCCCACATGGAGACTTTCGGCAGTTGGTTGAGAAAACATTTAATGAATGACGATCATGTTGTAGATCAGCTGTACATGTTGGCCAAGACACCATCTTCGACTATAACGACTTTCCAAGGGTACGAGATAAATGGGAATACATTTTACACGATCGCCCAAGATAAAAAGAGCACCAACCAAAACAGTGGTGTCCGCTTTGATGCAGCAACCGAGAATCGGCAAAAGGCCACATATTATGGTTACATAGAGGAGATATGGGAACTTGACTATGGACCCTCCTTTAAGGTCCCTTTGTTCCGGTGCAAATGGTTCAAGCTAACAGGAGGTGGGGTAAAGTTGGACCAGCAATACGGAATGACAATGGTGGATTTCAACAATCTTGGTTACCTTGACGAACCATTCGTCCTAGCGAAAGATGTCGCTCAGGTTTTCTATGTCAAGGACATGAGTAGCAAACCGAGGAAACGGAAAGATAAGAAAACGATCAGTACATCATGCGATGATCCAAAGCGCCACATTGTTCTTTCAGGGAAAAGAAACATCGTGGGAGTGGAGGACAAGACAGACATGTCAGAAGATTATAATATGTTTGCTGAAATTCCGCCCTTCAAAGTGAACACCGACCCAAGCATTAAGTTAAATGATGAGGATGCTCCATGGATACGGCACAACCGTAAGCAAGCAGGGACACAAGGAAAGAAATGATGTGTAATAATTTATTGTATCAAACTTTGTTGAATGGATCATGTGAATTATATTACCCGTGATGTGTTTGGTGTCCATTTTCGAATGATTCAATTGACTCGAGAAGCCATGAGAGAGTGATGAGAGATTGTAGAGATGTGATAATGCTGGCCAAGCCGGGCTACATATATGTAGTGACAAATGGCGGGAAAAATGGGAGCGGGAAGACAGGAGGCGGGAAGAAAGTGGCGGGAAGAAAGAGGCGGGAAGAAATTGGCGGGAAGAAATTGGCGGGAAGAAAGAGGAGGGAAGACAGGGAAGAAATGGCGGGAAGACGAGGCGGGAAGAGGGGGTCGGCGGAAAGACAGAGGCGGGAAGAGGGGGCCAACGAGAAGACAGAGGCGGCCGGGAAGAAATTTTGAATTGAATTAGTTTTATTTTTATGAATTTTTTGATATATTATTTGTATTTTTAAAATTTTGAATTGAATTAGTTTTATTTTTCTTATTTTTTTGATATATTATTTGTATTTTTAAAATTTTGAATTGAATTAGTTTTATTTTTTTGATTTTTTCTGTATTTTTAACAAAAAGTAATTCAAAAACACCTTTAGTCGCGGTTGTCCTCGCCAACCGCGACTAAAGGTCTGTGCGCGCGCGGGAACGAAAAGCCTTTAGTCGCGGCTCTCCTCCCCAACCGCGACTAAAGGTCTGTGCGCGCGCGGGAACGAAAAGCCTTTAGTCGCGGCTCTCCTCCCCAACCGCGACTAAAGGGAGCCTTTAGTCGCGGCTCTCCTCCCCAACCGCGACTAAAGGGGGGGGGGGGGCTATAAATAGTTTCCCGAACCGGTCGCTCCACACTTCGTCTTCTTCGCGCGCCGCTCTCCGCCCCGATCGATCTCGCTCGCCGCGCCTCGCCGTCGCCGCACCTCGCCGTCGCCGCACCGTCCGAGTCGACGAGGTAGTTCCTGGCGTAGTTGAGCGGCGCCTCGAGCGCGGCGCGCACCGAGGCGGCGGAGATGATCAGGCCCGTGACGGCGTCGACGTCGGCGCAGAACGGCCGGTAGATCTCGAACCGCAGCGAGGGGAAGGAGGCCGCGAGCGCGCTCCGGAGCTCGCCGACCCCGGGCGCGGCGCCGGTCGCCGTCGGCGGCGAGGAAGTGGAAGAAGAGCGGCGGCACCGATGCGGCCAACATCATGAAGAAGGCCGCCACGGCCCACATCGCCGGCGAGGCCCGTCAGCCCATCGCCTCCAACAGAACAATGATAAACACAAAATAAAAACCAAAAAAGAAACAAAATAAACCAAAAAATGCAAAAATAATAATATGAAACAAATGGAGAAAGAGGTAAAAAACAAAAAAACATTGAAAACCAAGAAAGAGGGGGCGAGGGTATCCGCCACGGCCCACATCGCCACCGCCACCGGTCTCTCGGTCACGCGGTCACGCGGTCACTGCGTCCCCCCTCTCGCCTCCCTCGTCGCCCTTTCTGTTTATATGTAGAAGAGATGTGATAATGCATATACACAATTAATTTGTTTTTACTACATGTTTTCAGGACTGACATATGGCGGACGATAGAGCTGACCCGATTATGGACAACTATGATCCGGACGGTGAAGCCCATATGTTCGGCATCATAAACGGCGATATTCTATATGTGCCGACCGGACAAGAAGAAGATGATATCTCTTCTTATCTGAACCTTGACGGTGAAGATGAAGGGAGCCGTCAGCAAGATGATGCCGAAGAAACGTCGATAAACGACGATCTTCAAATGGAAGTAGCAACCACCTCCGGCGCCGAGGTATATATATACATTGCGCCTCTGGTGATACAAACTAACTGATTTGAATAAATATGTGTGTACTAACGCGCGCGACTCTCTTTCTTATTTTAGCCCTCGGCCGGATCGTCGAAACAATCGAGTACGTCGTCAAAGCGTGGCGCAACCAAGACGTTGAAACCAGGAGAAACATACACAATCGAGGTTGTCGAGGAAGCAACCGGCAAGCCGCTGGAGCCCCGCAAGAACGCCACCAAGTTTATCAGCCAATGCGGAGCCAGTGTTAGAGACAACGTCTCGATCATCGTCCAGGAGTGGAATGCGCCAAAGAAGGCACGTGTTGGTTTCAGTTTTGTCGATAAGAGAACAAAAAAAGATTGCTTCAACAAGCTTATGGAACATTTCGTTCTACCTCCGGAATACAACAAATTCGATAAGGAGGGTAATAAGATTGAGGCAAACAAGGAGAGGAGGAGGCTAGTCAAACGGTTCGCTCTTCATAAGATGGCCGACGCATTCCGGAAATTCAAGCAAAATCTAGCCCATGACTTTGTCAATCAGAACAAGACTCCGGATTTCAAAGGACAATATGAGAAACTGAAACATGATTGGCCAGAATTTGTGAAGCAAAAGAAATCGGAGCAGTTCATTGAAATATCGAAAAAAAATAAGAAAAATGCGGCTAAGAAGGAGTACTATCATATTATGGGGCCAGGAGGGTATCGCCTTTGGGAGCCTAGGCGTGAGAAGATGGAGAACGAGCTGAGGGCGCGAGGAATCCGTCCAGGTACGGAGGGATGGGACCCAAGGGCCAAAAGCTGGTGGTACGGGCATGGGGGAACGCTGAACCCGGAGACAGGGGAGTGTGTTTACCGGGGCAAACTAATTAAAGCCACCCAAGCCCTTATTAACGCAATGAGGGATGCTCAAGAGGGGAAGATCAAGTTCAACAGAGAGAACGACGCGCTGACAAAAGCCCTCGGGAATCCTGAACACGGAGGACGTGTACGAGGCATGGGGCACGTTCCGTGGAAAATAGGGTTCCCCCAGAACGATGACCCGTACGGTTACAGAAGCCGTAAGAGAAAGATGGATCGGGAAGCAGATGTTGTGGTGCGGTTGGCATCGGAAATGGATGTATTGAAGAAAACCGTGAATGTACTAGTAGCCGAAAGAGATGCAGCTCGGGCGCAGCATGAAGATCATCCAGTGGATCTCGGAAGCCAGGAGCGGAGAAGCAGCGTGGCTTCCACGGAGGCCCCACCGGCTGGTGCAGATGCACCGACGATCGAAATTACTGCACCGGAGCCTCTGGCGGTCGAAATTACTGCACCGGAGCCTCCTCGCTACCTCGTGGACGATATAAAGGAGATGAAAGAATGTCATCTGTATTATCCTATCGGGAACATGTCCATGAAGGTAGCCATCGGCAGTGCTTTACCATGTTTACCTGGAGCACTCCACCACAACAACCCCATTCAAGTTGGCTATGCTCGTGTCACGGTGGAGGACATAGTCAAAGGGTTTGAGGACCTGGACATTGACATTGCTACACCTGAAGGGGAGAAAAGACTTGGAGATGTCAAGCGCCAGTTCATTCTATGGCAAAAGAAGTTTATCAAGTTTCCAGGCGAGGCGCCAAGGACAACAAGACCACCCCCCTACGGTGGTGGTGGCGGTTCACCTACACCTCCGTCACGTCAGCCGACGCCGCCCCCCAGTCCACAACGTCCGGCGGGTGATCATCCGCCGCCCCCCAGTCCTCGTCCGGCGGGTGATCAGACGCCGTCCCCCAATCCACCTCCGGCAAAGAAGCAGAAGCAGTCCTGGATTATTAACCCGGACCCTTATGTACCTAAGACCACAAAGGTACCGGAGCCATCACTGAAGCCTCTCCCCACAAGGCCTTGGGAACGTAGTGCCGAGGAAGTCGACGCGGCCGCGGCTGCTGATTTGGAGAAATGGAAGGCGGACTGCAAGAAGAAAAGAGAGCCCGAGCCCAAGCCAGTATTTTCTGATGAGCAAAAGAAGTGGGCTAACTCATTTTTGAGCACACCGTCCCAAGCCGCGAAGAATCTGCCTGACGACTATGCACGTGAACTTCGCAGGCAGGCACTCATGTTCAAGGAGAACAAAGAGCGGGAGAAGGCCGAAAGTAAAAAAAGCGGGAAACAAGTTGCCCAGCTCGGGGAACAAAGTAAACAATCGATTGCCCCGCTTATAGTGGAAGCCGCCGGTCCGGATGCCCCCGAGATCATACAAGCTGCGGCAGCACAGGGATTGACTGTAACGAGTGCCAGAGAACAAGCGGCCAACTTAGGTATTACTCTTCGTGAACTGTTAGGCCTTGATGAGGCGCCAGTGAAGGAGGTAGTAATTACATATGTCAAGAATGGGCCTCTCGTCGAGCCTGCGCAGGAAAAGGATCTACCTCCACAAATGAAAGGTCTGCTGAAATGGTACAAGGGTTACATAAAAAATAAAAACGCCAAAGAATATATTTATGCGGAAGTTAGACATGAGCATCACTTCAAACATTACTATGTACAAATTGAACTGAGTGAATTGTTCCAGCTTTTCAATCTGCGCGAGCTCGACAAATCTATCATCAGTTGCTACGTTCTGTAAGTGATTTATTTCTACCCCATCTCGTTCATATTGCCTGCACTATATATATGTCCTAACTATATTGTTGTGTCCGCTATTATACATGCAGAATGAAGATTAAGGAATGCAGAGTAAGGAACATCCATGATGTTGGGTTCATTGACCCACACATCGTTAATGGACATGTGTTGGAGCATCACCCCGCCGACATGGAGGCAGACCTGTGGCAGTTTCTTACAAAGCAGGAACTCAAAAGTGATATTCTATTTCCTTACCATTTTGGGTGAGTGTTTCTGTCTTGAGCACATTCTCTTTTGTTTACTCCATGCATGGTATGTGGCCGGCTAATCGATGAGTTATGCATGACGTACTGTGCATGTATCGTGTCCGCAGGTTCCACTGGATTCTGCTAGTAATTAAAGTTAACACCTCAGAATGTCTCATCCACGACTCTCTGAATATGGATCCAAAGCTTTGGGGCGGCATGAGAAGAATGCTGCAGAAGTAATTATTTTCATTCATTTGCGCTCTATATCGATCGGCCTATTTCGTTCATTTCCTAATATCAAGTAACTAATAACTCTCTTGTTCATTTAATTTTCTTTGCCTCGTAGGGTTTGGAGACGGTTCGTAGATACAAAGGTCGGTGAATTCAAAAAAGAGCTAGAATTCAAAAGGTCCAAGGCTAAGAATGCTGGGGATATTCAGCCAGCGGGGACCAATCTATGTGGATACTATGTCTGTGAGATGATCCGGAGATACACCTCTGAGCGGGTTCCGAGTGATACCAATGCTCAGAGGAATAACCTCCGGATGATGCTTAGTCCAGAAGCTCGCTTCCGACCACTTCAAGAGGAACTAGCTGGATGGTTCAGCAGGGAAGTCCTCCATCCTAAAGGAGAACACCATTACGAGGACATAGAACTTTATATGCATTAAATTATGTATGGAAACTTGTTCAAAATTGTATATGGTCATCCGATGATATTGAATATATATTGTATATTCCTCTTGAATTCTTTTTGGTTCTAATTTCAAATTTGTTTGAAATTGTACATTCATATGCATGTATGTAGTACCGTAGAATATGTGAAACTCCTTCAAAATTAAAATAAAGCACAAAAGAAATAAAACAATACAAATTAAACAGAAAACAGGTTTAGGGGGGGGGGCTAAAACCCTAAACCTGTGGCGGCCTTTAGTCGCGGTTGTCCAGAAGAACCGCGACTAAAGGTCCTCCGCCCCGACGGCCGCCTGGCGCCCACGTGGACGGGCCGTTAGTCGCGGTTCTTAAGCAACCGCGACTAAAGGTGGGGGGCTTTAGTCGCGCTTATTTGGTCGCGGTTGCGCAACCGCGACTAATGGCAGTTGCGAACCGCGACCAAAGGCCTTTTTTCCACCAGTGCTGGCATCATTATGTAGGTAATTTAGGATGAAGTCTATGTCTCCAAGATGGCATGCATAAGATCAAACTTCACTGTAGATAAATGATGGTTCACAGTCCTTGATTTCCTGATATCTTTGATAGAAATGCACAATGGCCTTCTTATCACACAAATGTCTAATATTTACAAACATACCAATTCTGTTTTCTACAATCTATGTCCTGATTATTTTCTCCATTTCTTATCTAATTAATCTGTTCACTTAATATCCATTTTATGTCCTTGCTTATTTGTAGTAGATGACGTGGATAGGGATGGATTGACATGGGGTTATGGCTCTTGGTATTTTTTTCCTCAATCTTTGCATCGGTGCCTATGATTCTTTCATGGACGCTTATCCTACTATTGTAGCGAAGGATCAGGTACAAGAGGCAGCAAAGCTCAAGTTTTATGTTCTTTAGCTTCTTTGTACAAAGTTGTAACATTTAACAAGCTGCCATCAAAGAAGAGGAAGTTCAAACCGTTTCATAAAATAGTTAGAATGGACAGAATGAGAAATAAGTCTGCAAGGACAAGTCACCACAGTAGTAATAAAAAAATCTTATGCGAGGTTCCTAGAGAGCTTTATTCGTTTAATAATTTTGTCGTATGCATTTAATTAACTGGAGATGCATCAAGATAGTGTTGCACCTTACATATTAAAATTAATGCTTCTGTGTAAGATTTCTATGGCAGTGACCAAGGGAAATATTTTATATTATACGGTGGAGAAACTAATAAATGGAATGGTTTGCTGACCATGTAAATTTTGATAATAGATCGTGTTTGTTGTTGATGTATAGAAAAAAACATTGGTAGAGAGGATATCTTCCACAAATTGTTTTCCGGGCAATGAATTCAGGGAGAATTTTTTCTCAATCACTACTATTAAAGTGTAGTTTGTGGTTGTGATGGTAAGTCTTGGTTGTCGTCCTCTCAATGGTAAGAGCAGCTAGACGAAATAAAACTAACGAAGAGAGGAATGCAAACCAAAGGGCGGTCAGGAATAATCTCACAGCCAAGGAGAGAAATGAGATGAATGCCCGCAGAAGGGAAGACAGCTGAGCAGAGACAAGAGAAGAATTCATGCCGAAGAGCACGAAGGCAAAGCATACTACCCGATGAGAGGCAGGCACTAAGGGCGAAACGCAACGCAGAACTTCTAGCTAAGCGGAAGACCCCATGTGTTGAATCCATCACAATACCTCGCCCAGGTATGTTATGTTGTTGAGGTTTCATATGTCTACTTTATATTTGGCAGATACTTGTTGAACATATTTTGATTCAGTTGTAGGTTATTTTCTTAGACCACTAGAGAGGTGATTTAATGAAACTTAATTTTGATTTAAGACAAACCTAATGTAACAAATGCGGCACGGAAATAAACTTGAGTGGTCTGATGTGGTTACTCGTACAGGGGAACCAACTGCGAATGTGCTTGAGAATTGTATTTGGTTTTATACAATGCATTTTTGTTCTACGTAGTTCTACCTTATAACTTCCAATTTTTAGTTTTATGCAATACCTTTTTGTTTGCACAAGTAAAAGTTTGATTAATATTCATATTGGTTAGGGTGAGGAACTATGAACATGCTTTTGAGGTTGTTTCGTCATTTTTTGGATTACAAACTGGTTTTCTTTGTGTCAGGTTTTAGATAATCAGGGAGATTTCAAACTGTACGTTCAGTACCGTTCAATACTAGAAGCAACCAGAGTATCTTTGTATTTTTGCTCTTTTGCACTTTAATGCTTATAAGTGGTTCTAAATTGTAATCAGCTAAATCAGATGTTTTTTTATGAACTCAACCAAATTTCAGTTTAGCTTTTAACTTTGAATGTGGTGCTCGTCAATTTGGTCTGTGTGTGCTAATTATTTTTGCTCATGTGCTGCCGACCCTTTCCTCAGGAATTATGTGGACTCGCATGGGTTGCAGCGACACACCTCCTTTTTTTGGTGAGTCAACAAGGTAAGCTTAATATGTGATGAATCTGAAGCTAATTAGTTGGCTTCATATGTTCTTCGAGCGGCAAAATATATGACCTTCTGTCTCCATTTAGAGGTGATCATTGTTGCTTGCCGACTGACACAACAGGTATCATGAAGGTTGTGATGAATGAGGAACCAAGAGGGGAGGAAAAGGTAGCTATACAACTACAGGATAAATCAATACGATCGGGCTTTGTCTAGCAAGGGGAGAGTTTCAAGGTCGAGTATTTAGATCAGAGCATATTAGTTTCAGGAATTTATCTATTTTTTAGCATTTTGTAAACATTGCATGATGTTTGCATTTGGCAAGGAGTATGGAGGGAAATTACAATTCCATCCATTCAAGTGGAATTGCAAATGTATACAGAGAGATCAAAAGTAAGAAGCATCAAACCACGTCCGAAAAAAAGTTCACCCCCACCTTTAAGAGTCCCGCCATGCTTAGTTGAACAGAAGGTTTGAAAAATCCCTTTATTTTAAGTGGCCAACTGATGAAATCAGATCCAAGCATTAGTGAATTTGCAAATTGGATCACTTCAGTTCTATTTGCCAATCTAACAAGTACTCCCTCCGATCCTAAAAAAGTGTCGCAAGTTACACTATAAGTTATAACTATTCTAGTTGTTTTTTCAAGACACTCTTTTAGGATCGGAGGGAGTAACAAAGAACAATAATTTTGGTAGTCAAGTTCAACTTCAGGCATTGAAAAATTCTTATAAGGTGGAAAGACCACAAGAACCGACTGAGAAAAAACCGCTCGCATACATTAACCCGGATTCCCCTAGATCAGATATACCCCAAAGGTGAGATCCTTGCAGCAAAAATTTCAGTTCCGTACAATATTGGATTAGGTCATTTCACAAACACAAGAGTGCTTTTATTGATCTGAGGCACGAGCAAAGATAGTGAGGAAGTTCCTCAGAGGAATAAATAAATATGTTGTTCCGTGGCAATATCCAACTAGTATCTTCTAGTAGGCCTCGTGGATTGCCTTTTTTTTTTGTAACGAAGCCGGATCCGACTTGTGTTCCTCTCTCAACCGACTTGTTCCCCACGACCCCCTTCTCCATATATATCGCATCTGATGGTCCGGTGATTTCAAACTCCCAAAACCCTAGTTTCACCAAGGAATCCGCATCGAAGAGCGCGTGCTCCTCCCCCGGCAACGCTGACCCGATGACGCCCGCCTCCGACTACAACGACGAAATCGCGGCCACCACCGCCCGGACGCTGGCCGCCTTGAAGAGGGCACTCGCCGGGGCCGACATCCAACCGCAGAAGCGTGTGCGCAGTGCGCTCGACCTTCATCAAGTACGATCCGGCGTCTGGATCGGCGGGGAGGATCATCAGGCTGTCGGAGAACTCGTCCGACCCGTTGGACCCGCCCAAGTTCATGTTCAGGCGGCTGCCCCGCCGGTGCGGATCGCCGGCGGCGCCGGTGCTGAGCTCGCCGCCCCGGCCGCCCTCGCCAAGGGAACTTGCCAAATGGAAGGTCCCGCCCTGCCCTTCCGACTGGAAGAACCCCAAGGGGTACTCCATCTGCCTCGACAAGCGGCAGCTGGCGTCGCCTGATGGCCGGGGGACGCGGGGCGATCACATATCCTGTAACTTCATCGGGCTACAAGAGTCGCTGTACGCCGCGGAGAAGAAGGCCCGGGAGGCTGTACAGATGCGGAAGAGGATGCAGGAGGAGTTGGGGATGAAGCAGAAGGAGCGACGGGAGCAGGATCTGCGACGGCTCGCCAAGGAGGTGCGCGCGACGAGATCCCACGCTGAAGCTTTGCCGGCGGCGCCGGCGGTGGCAATGCTGACGAGCAGCTGCTTGGCAGCAGGTCCAACCCGACAAAGTGCTCTGTGGCGGAGCACCGGAGATCAGGGCGGCTGGCAAGAGGGAGAGGCCGGCGAACGTCGACGACCCCTTCGACCTCGACCAGTTCATGTCTCAGGTGAAGAAGGGGAAGGAGCACTGATCGTCTTTACAAGCAAGAAACTGATTTCGTTGTTTCACTTTAAATTTTTTTGCTGAAGTTCAGTTTTCTGTTTCCATATGCTTCAGTTTGCTTGTTTAGGTATGGATGATTTCGATCTCGACGAACTGCTAGGTAATGTGAGTGCTTCATCTAGTTTATGCTGGATTATTAGTATTTTTCAGTCTGGGCTCCATTTTCATTTGTGTAAGGTAACTTCTGTAGGTTCAGAGCAGTCCTTAGTCTCAAACATTATCGCTGCTGTTATCAGGCTTCATCGGTTTATCCTCCCCATGGTACTTATTCTATCAAGAGAACAATAGGCTTCCGCTGACCTGCTTCATGTTGAAAGCAAGGTTCTGACTACGGTGGAGTTAAAAAGCTTTACAAAATGGGGCACAAATGCACAGTATGCCAAGGCAGCTCAATTTATAAGTTGCAACTCTGCTCAGCCCAGGGATCTTTTGCAAGGTATTTTCCCCTTTTTCCCCATGAGCCCTGTTGCTTTTGATGTGAAACAAATGAATCTTCTATTAATTGATCTTTGCAGTTTACACAATATATGGAACAGAAACGAACCTGATTTAGTCGGTTCTAGAACGAAACAGAGGCGCATCTAATCCAAACACTTTCCCTAATCTACATTTGACCATCTAGAATCATCTCATGATCATCCAGTTAGTGCTTCATCTCAAAAGATTTTTCCACAAAAGTTCTTCATTAAAATCTTTTATGAGAACATGAAACAAAAAATCACAAAGAAAATAACGTAATGTAATCTTATGAGCAAATGTGTCTCGAGAAGAGACTCCCCCCTATACTTGCAAGTCCCGAAGTCATCGCATACTAATTCCATAAACATATTTCTGGAATGTACAATTTGGTAGAGACTTAGTAAATAAATCAGCATGATTTTCGCATGATTTTACTTGCAAGGTATTTATTTCTCCCCTTTTCCAAAGTTCATGTGGAAAAACAGCTTAGGAGCAATGTTCTTATTAGTGATGTTGCTTTTGATGTATCCTGTTTGCATTTGTGCAATACAAGATATATTATCTTCATAGATAATAGTTGGTGATTCGATAGAACCAACTTCACATGACTGTTGTATGTGGTTTATCATTATGTGAAGCCACACACATTCACCTGATGCCTCATATAATGCAATTATTTCATAATGATTTGTGGAAGTTCAACCAGAGTCTCTTTTGAAGACTTTCATGATATAACAGTACCACCATGTAGAAACACAAAGCCGGTTTGTGATCTTGCATTATGGGGATCAGATAAATAGCCAATATGAGTGTATCCAATCATATTGGAGTCCAGATTTCTCTAGAACTGGAAACATAGACTAAGATCCTTCGTGTTATGTCTAGCAAGTAGATCCAATCATATCGAAAGACTTTCTTGACACCTGGCCAATGACGTTTGATAGGTGAAGCGCTATGTTTAGCAAGTAGATTCACTACAAATGCGAGATGAGGTGTCGAGCAATTTTCAAGATACATCGGCGCTCCAATGGCACCGAGATATGGAACCTTAGATCCCAACATCTCTTCTCGATGAAGACACATTGGCAATCATCGTTGTTGCAGTAATCTTTCTCAAGATTTTACTCACTTAGTCGGTTGTACCACATTCGTCCCGACTGTTTCAAGCCCTATAGAGGCGTGTTCGGTGTAACAGAATACATGTTTCGTTTTGCACTTGCATTCGGGGCAGAGATTCTATCAGGAACCTTCATGTAAATGTACGAATCTAGTGACACGATATGCGGTCACGACATCCATCAACTGCATATATAGACGATTTCGTGCTATCAAAGATATAAGATATCGGAAAGTGATACCAGTCATAACTGGTGAATATGTCTCATTGAAATCAATGTCGGGTCTCTGCGTGAAACCTTATTCTACGAGCCTTGCTTTGTATCTCACCAACTCATTGTTCTCATTCTGTTTCCGGATGAACACCCGTTTGAATCCCACAGGGAACATTGAGAGGTGTGAGTATTGTTTCTGTGAATAACTTCCTTTTATTAAGAGAGGCTAATTCTGCTTATATTGCATCCTTCCATTGAGGCTAGTCGGAGCGTTTTTCACACTCTACGATGGTCCTTGGATCATTATCAGTGAGAAGGATATTTGCAATTGTAGCAAAAAAAAATAAGTGTCAACAATTGTAGACTTACAATCAAATGATTCTCCAGAATCGATATAGGTTGTGGATATCTCCTATACCCTTGATGACTTTTCGTGATTTCCCAATACGTGTGAGTCTAGGTGTTCCGATGTCCCAGCCAGTATGTGCACGCTGGAGTTGGGTTATGGAGGTTACCCATCCATTGGGTGTATACTACCCGTCAGGTGCTTGTCAATGTTGAGTTGACTTGCATTTACTGACTCCAATGTTTTTCTCCTCGATTTCCTTTGTTGGTTGCTACGTACTCCTCTTTTTAGGAACAGTGAGTTGAGTGATTTTTATTGGTACCACCACTTGTTCGGGTGCACTTCTGGCCGGATTCAAGGATTTTGTAAGACCTTTTAGATTAGTAAATGAATCTGGCAGATTATTCGTAAGATGTTACAAATTAATTATTTTTCAAACTTGGATTTTGGTCTCATGAGTACGTGGATCAGAGGATGAAATGGCTTGAGCATTCCAATCAAATTTTTGGCATCCTTTCTGGTACTTGAAATCTCCCCCTAATACAGGAAAATGTTTCTCATTAAATATGCAATCGGCGTGACGGGCTGTGAACAGATCCCCAGTAAGGGTTTTCAGGTACTTGATAATTGACGGTGATTTGTACCCCACATAGATCCCAAGTTTTCTGTTTCTGCCCATAGATGTCCGCTCTAGTGGTGAGATCGGGATGTATGCAACACATCCGAACTTACGTAGATGGAAAATACTTGAAGGATTTCCACGTAAATGTGATATGCAGTTGGCCTCAATTGTATATGGTAACTAGCGTGTAAAACAACGTGACCCCAACAAGAGATTGGCATGTTGCCATTCGTTAACAAAGGTCTTGAAATGAGTTTGGTCCTCCTAATCAATGCTTTTTCCAAAACTTTTGTGTATGGACATATGAAATAGAGTGTTGAACTTCAATCCCCAAAGCCATCCAATAATCATTGAAAACACGTCCAAAGAATTCTGCAGCATTGTCCATTCGAATTGGTTTAATTCAACTTTTTGGATAATGGGTTTGCAATTTAATGAGTTGCCTCCTTATCTTATAAAATGCATGGTTTTGTGTGGATATAAGACACATATGTGACCATGAAATACCTAAAAGGTCCATATAATGGTTGGATGAGACCATAGATGTCTCCTTGAATGCATTCAAGAAACTAAAGTGGTTCAGATTGTATTTTGAGGTGCGAGGGCCTCAAAATTAACTTTCCCGTGGCACAAGATGTGCAAACAAAATCCGAAGATTGAGCACATTTCGACTCAGGCAAATTATGACCAATGGAATTGCTAGTAATTTTTTTCATCATCCCAATACCAGGATGGCCTAGGTGATCATGCCAGGTTTGTAATGCGTTAACATTCCAACAAATTACTTTGTATGCAATATGCTATATGAGTTTGATGTACGGATAGTATAAACCAGACGATAGAGAGGGAAAATTTTCATGTACCCCTTTGCAATATCCGTGATCTTTGGTGAAGAGCAGGTATTTATCTTTGTTATATTCATGGCTTTCAATGTGAAAACATTTTTACGGATATATCGATAACTGATTAAGGTACGAGACGAATTGGGATACAATGAAAAATTCCTCAATTGTCACTTATGTAGCGCTTGGGAGAGTAAATATGGCACTTCCAATGCCAACAATCACCGTATCGCGTCTAGTATGGTAGTTAAAATATCTCCATTCATCTTTTCCAGAGTTTGGAAATATTTCATCTCCCTCAGTATGGAGTGAGTGTTGTCATAGTGCACAAGGCATAATTCCTCTTCCATCGGATTGTTTCCGTAGAGAACTATATAAAAACAAACAAAAAATCAATAAGAAAATATCATGTAAATATATAGAATAAAATCTTATTTATATCAAATGTCTTGATACAATAAAGGAAACAACAACAAACTTATGCTCTTATTACAAGCATCTCAAATGGGCATAAATAAGTAGAGCACTATGGAGATTGAGGCACTAGTCGAACTCGCCAAACATATCCTTTGAGATATACTCAAGTAACATGTTCTCCGGCCGTTTCAGCACTGTCCTCAAGCGGATAGGGAATCATGGTGTTGTTTGATCCAGAAGGAACATCGTACGGACAACCAAATCCATTGTCGTTATGCGAATGAAGGTTAAATTTGGCTTCAAACCTTTTCCCTTGAGGTCCTTTGTGTCCCTTAGATTGTTGGTACAACATAACCAGATACTTAGACATGGTGCACTTTTCAGTAGAATGCGAGTAGCATTTACACCCGTGGCAAAACTTAGTTTATCAAACTTGGACTTTGAAGTGCTTTTTCCCTTGCCTGGTTTTTTTGAATTTTCTATTCGTGTTGCGGTTTCGCCTATGCTCAAAGTTTGGTTGATTACCCCCCCCCCTCAGAGGTACCATTAAATGTCTATCTATTCACGACATTCATATGAACTTTAGGTAAAGGTTGTGCCAACTGAGTGCTGGGCCAATTATTAGCAAGTAGCTCATCATGCTTTTGAGCCTTAAGTAACATGTGAATAAGCTCGGAATGAGTGCTTCACGCAGGACCTTTTGATGTTCATACCTTGTTTTGATGGCCAAAAACAGAGTACTAAGAGATTCCTCCTGTAAATACTCAGACTTGAGATTTGGATGAATATGGTGCCTTCTTATGAATAAAGCGGCATATTTATGTTGTTCAGTCAGTGGAGTGGCTCCAGTCGGGAGAGGATTCTCGGGGGCCTGTATTGCACGCGTTATACCATGGGACGCAAGACTGATCTTGATGTCCATGGCCCATGTAGGGTAATTGTGGCCATTGAGGGAAAGCTCCTCCAACTCTTTGGCAACCATCTTCCTACATGGGAAACTAGAGATAATTACTTTACTAATAGTAAATTAAACACAGTCATGGTTTTGTAATAAAAATGCAAACAATTTACTCAAGTGAATAACTCAGAATCGATCAAACTCAATTGTGGGAACATAACACAATGAAGATCATATAGATCTCACAGTAATAGGCTTCATAGTCTGACGATGTCAGTATATGAACAGATGCACATGTTTATATTAACTTGTGTATGTTACAATTTAAATATGAGAAAATACACGTTGAGGGTAATCGCTTGTCGAGATTGACAAAACGTAGACCTCGCAGTAAGAGGGATAGTCTGCACATGGGAAATAGATCCAACTCATTACCTTGTGTTTTTCTAATTTAATGAGGGCGATGTTTATGTCAAAAATTTACAAGTTTGTTCTTCTAGTGAAATCAATCTCGATCGCTTTGACATGTTCATGAAAAATGGTAATGTGGTAAACTCTTAGAACATAACATCTCAGGTTAAAACCGGTAATTTATTTATATTACAGATTACATAATATAAATACATCTAGGTACTAAAAAGTACTAAAATATAATTTGAAAGACTAAATTAATACAATAATTAGTACTAAGTTGATAAAAAAAATAGAACAACAAAATCAGCTCGGACGGCCTTTCGGCCCACGAACAGGACAGCGGGAGCAGCTGGGCGTGCCTGACGGTTTGGTCCTAGGCCACCACGGCCTTTGTCCAGCCTAGCAGGGGGCACCACATAAGAGGGGGGGTGGTGGTTGCGGATAAGGAAACCACCCCGACCACCCCGTGTCTCCCGTACAGCGCCGCCACTACGGCTCGGCCATCGGTCGCCTCCTCTCGACAACAGCGCTCACAGGTGTGGTGCGGAGGAGCCCTCCTCACCGTCGGAGAAGAAGGTCACGACAACTGGGTGGTGGCGCACTCTGAGGAGCTTGACGTGGTAGAGGACAAGGCTAGCCGACGTGCAAGTCTCGGTGTGGCGGCCCAGACAGCGGCCATGGCGCGGTCAAAGAGGTTGCCGACGCGCCTCTTCGTGAGGCTGCTCGCGCCCTCGTTCGCCGCCGGGCTCGGGGTGTTGGCGGCGGCGCACTCCACCGGCGCGAAGCCAGGGGCTCGACTCGGGGCATTAGCGGTGGAGCGCTCCACGAGCACGAAGTCAGAGGAGCCGTGGCTCGGGATGCCCGCCTCGGCAGCTGGCGTCGGTGTATGTTGCGTTATCCAGGTTGTCGGTGAAAGAAGGAGGCGGAGGCGGGCCTCAGGTAGTGGGCGGTGCCGCGGCGTCCCCGTGCAGCATCAGCAAGATCAGGTCGGTGAGCAACCACGGGTTGAGGCCCACAGAGCAGGCACAACGGTGCCAAGACGGTGGCCACCAACGTGGTCACCACGCCCAGTGGCGTCTCGAGTGGCACTCTGGTCGCGTTCGTAGGTTTGAATGCCACCCCAAGCGGCATATCCAGGGGCTTTGTGACCGTGTTCGACGACATGGTGAGCGCCCTGGGCGGCACCATTAGCCGCATGCGAGCTGTGTCCACGAGAACATGACGGCGATGGGCGAGAAAGGCGGCTTCGACGGGCGTCTTTGTTGATGAGGTGGAGGAAGAAGGAAGTAAGGGGAATTCTCACTGGCTGCGAGTTGTCGGGTGCTCCCTCTCTTTGTGTTGTCGGCGGCAGAGTCTAATGCATGATAACATGATGTGAAGCAAACAAATCTTCTATTGATTGATCTTAAAGTGTACAATAATTAGCATGTGTAATTAGTGGGTAATCTACCCTTACCCAAACCGTTGCGCGGTTTTCTCTCTCCACCGACACACCTCTATTTCATTCTGGAACTGACTAAATCACGTCAGTTCCAGTTCCATGTATTATAGTAAACTGTAAAAATCAATCAATAGGAGATTCATTTGCTTCACATCACGTTATCATGCACTAGAATCTGCTGTCGAGAACACAAAGAGAGGCGCAGCCGACAACTCGCCGTCGGTGAGAATGTCGCCCCTCACTTCCTTCTTCCTCCTTCTCATCAGCGAAGCCGACCGCCGAAGGCGCCCTCTCGCCTGTCGTCGCCTTGCTGCCCGTGGACGCGATCGACATGCTGCTGACGGCGCCACCTGACGCGGTCACTAAGCCCCTTGATATGCCGCCCGGGGTGGCCGCCACGCCTATGGACGCGGCCAGAGCATCGCTGGAGATGCCGCCCGGGGTGGTGACCACGCTGCTCGCCACAGACTTAGCGTTGCCGCACGCGCTCTAGTGGGCTTCGACCCGTGGTTTCTCGCCGACCCGAGCGCGCTAATATTGTACGGGGACGTTGTTGTCGCGCCCATTACCTCGGTCCTACCTTCGCCTCCTGCTCCGATGGCGGCCTGGATAGTGTCGCATTCATCGACGCCTGCTGCCCAGATGGCCGGCCAGAGTCGTGCCCCATGGCTTCATGCCCGTGGAGCGCGCCGCCTCCAACGCCCTGAGCCGCGGCCCTGGCTTCGCACCTGTGGATAGCCCGACGATGAACAGGGGCGCAAACAGCTTAGCAGAGAGGCGATTCTACCGCCTCTTCGACCGCGTCGTGGCAACCATTGATCGCCGATCAGGCCACCACGTGACATAGGAGCTGGCTAGCATTGGCCTCTCCCACTCGGAACCCGTCGAAGCGCATCACCACCCAGTCGTCGTGACCTCCTCCTCCAACGAGGAGGGCCGGTGAGCAACATCATCGGGAGGAGGCGGCCGACGGTCGAGACGTAGTGGCGGCTCCGTACCGAAGAGCCGGGGTGGTCGGGGTGTTTGCTTATCCGAACCGCCCCCTCTTATGCGGTGCACCCTGTTGGGGGGGGGTGGCCCAGGCCCAAAGAGCCAGGCGTGTCCGGCTGCTCCCTCCGTCCTGTCCGTGGGCTGAAATGTCGTTCGGGCTGATTTCGCTATTCTGTTTTTTATTTTTTATTTCGATTTGTCGGTCTAACTTAGTACTAATTATTGTATTAATCCAGTCTTTTAAATTTTGTTTAGTATTGTTTAGTACCTAGATGTATTTATATTATGCAATCTGTAAGATAAATAAATTATCGCTCTTAATCGGAGATGATATGTTCTATGCGTTTACCACATTACCATTTTTCATGAACATGTCATATATTTCAATATTTATTTCTCTGTCACAACAAATTAGTTATTTTTTTATATAAATATCGCTCTCATTAAATGAGGAAAACACAAGGTAGCGAGTTAGATGTACTGCCCATGTGTAGACTATCCCTCTTACTAGGAGGTATTACATTTGGTCAATTTCGACAAGAGATTACCACCAACCGTGTATTTCCTCATATTTAAATTGTAACATACAAAAGATAATAGAAACATATACGTATGTGCATCTACTGACATTGTCAGACTATGCAACCTATTACTATGATATCTATATGATCTTCTATGTGTTATGTTCCCACAATTGAGGTTGAGCATTTTCAAGTTATTCACTTGAGTCAATTTTTTGCGTTCTTATACAAAACCATGATGGTTTTTCATTTACTACTAGTAAATTAATTATCTCTAGTTTCCATGTAAGTCAAGATGGTTGCCACAGAGTTTTAGGAGCTTTCCCTCAATGGCCATAATTTCCCTAAATGGGCCATGAACATCAAGATCAGTCTTGCGTCCCGTGAGCTAGCGCGTGCAATCCAGGCCCCCAAGACTCCTCTTCTGACCGGAGCCACTCCACTGACCGAACAAGATAAATATGTTGCTTTATTCATAATAAGACACCATATTCATCCAGATCTCAAGTCCGAGTATTTACAGGAGGAATCTCTTAGTACTTTGTTTCTGGCCCTCAAAACGAGGTATGGATATCAAAAGGCAGTAGTCCTGCCTAAAGCACTCATTGTGAGTTGATTCACATGTTACTTCAGGCTCAAAAGCATGATGAGCCACTCTCTAAGAATGGGTCTCAGCGCCCTGTTGGGGCACGACCTTAATCTGAAGTTCATATGAATGTCGCAAATAGACAGAGGTTTAATGGTACCTCGGGGGTAATCAACCAAACTTCTAGCATAAGCGAAACTGCATAACAGAAAATTCAGAAAACCAAGCAATGGAAAAAGCACTTCAAAGCCCAAGTTTGATAAAACTAAGCTTTGCCATAGGTGTGAATGCTACTCGCATTCTACTGAAAAGTTCACCATGCATAAGCATCTGGTTACATTGTACCAGCAATGTACGGGATGCAAAGCACCCCAAGGGAAAAGGTTTGAAGCCAACTTGAACCTTTATTCGCATAGCGACAATGGAGCTGGTTGTCCGCACGATGTTCCTTCTGGATCAAGCAACCCCATGATTCCCTGTCCGCTTGAGGATCCTGCTGAAACGACCGAAGAACATTTTACTTGAGTATACCTCAAAGAATATGTTTGGCGACTTTGACTAGTCCCTCAATCTCCATAGTGATCTACTTATTTATGTTCATTTGTGATGATTGCAATAAGAACATAAGTTTTTTGTTGTCTTTATATTGTATCAACACATTTGATATAAGTAAGATTGTATTCTATATATTTACATGAATTTTTTTCTTGAATATCCTTTGTTTTTGTATAGTTCTCTAGGGGAACAATCCGATGGAAGAGGAATTATTCCTTGTGGATAGTGGCACCACAAATTCCATACTGAGGGAGATGAAATATTTCCAAACTATGAAAAAGATGAATGGAGATATTTTAACTAGCGCCAGTGATTGTTGGCACGAGACGTGACATATTTACCCTCCCAAGCAGTACACAAGTGACAATTGAGGATGCTTTATTGTATCCCGATTCATCCCGTACCCTAATCAATTATCAAGAAATCTGTAAAAATGGTTTTCACATTGAAACCCATGAAGACAACAAAGAGGAGTACGTAATCTTCATGAAATATCATGGATATGGCAAAGAGGTACATGGAAAAAATCCCTCTCTATCGTCTGTTTTCTACTGTATGTACATCAAACCCATAGATCATGTTGCATAAAAGGAATTTTTTAGAATGTTAGCACATTCCTAACCTGGCATGATCGCCTAGACCATCCTGGTATCGGGATAGTGAGAAAATTACTACCAATTCCATTGGTCATAATTTGCTTGAGTCAAAATTTCCTCAATCTTCGGATTTTGTGTGCACATATTGTGCCACGGGAAAGCTAATTTTGAGGCCTCGCACCTCAAAATACAAGTTGAACCACTTCAAATTCTTGAACGCATTCAAGGAGACATCGATGGTCACATCCAACCATTACCTGGACCTTTCAGGTATTTCATGGTTCTCATTAACGCATCTACACGATGGTCACATGTGTGTCTTCTATCCACACGAAATCATGCATTTGCCAAGATAATGAGGCAAGTCATTATGTTGCAAGCCCATTATCCAGAAAATCGAATTAAATCAATTCGAATGGACAATGCTGCAATTCTCCTGACGTGCTTTCAATGATTATTGAATGGCTTTGGGGATTGAAGTTCAACACTCTGTTTCGTATGTCCATACGCAAAATGGTTTTGCTGAATCATTTGAGTAAGAGGATCAAAATCATTGCAAGACCTTAGTTAGTGAATTATCAATTACCTAGAACCCCTTACTGGGGATCCGTTCACACAGGAAACTAGGCATCTATGTGGGGTACAAATCACCGTCGATTATCAAGTACCTAGAACCCCTTACTGGGGATCTGTTCACAACCCGTCATGCTGATTGCATAATAAATGAGGAACATTTTCCGGCATTAGGGGGAGATTTCGAGTACCAGAAAGAATGTCTGGAAATTGATTGCAATGATCAACCATTTCATCCTCTGATCCACGTACTCATGAGACCAAACTACAAGTTCGGAAAATTATTAATTTGCAACATCTTGCAAATAATCTGTCAGATTCATTTATTAATCTAAAAGTGTTACAAAATCCTTGAATCCAGCTAGAAATGCGCCCGAAAGAGTGCTCCCCTCCACCCCCACGCCTTCTCCACTAAACCCTAGCCATTCCACCCCAGATCCACGTTGATCGAGCATCTCCATTAACTTTTGGATCTGATCATCCTCATCGGCGTCACCTCCTCTCTACAGTGATAGCCATCTCATGGTTGTCTATGCATCCCTCCAGATGGGTTTGGATGTGGCTCCAGGTTTGGAGTTTTCAGAGGAGGTTCGACGCACTTGCTTATCGAGGGTGCACCCCACTTATGATTCGGGGCATTTCACCATGGTTGTGGCCTTTGGACGTTCTTCATTCAAGTTGAATGTCGGGACCCGGAATATGCGTATGTAATTCCAGTCACAACTCAATCACATGGAGAGCCGAGAGTCGTACCCACTTGTCTAAGCAAACAAGGCCAAGCACAGAACACTCTCGGAAAGCATCGTACGTGAGGGGCATCCTATCCAAGCCGGATGATCAACTGAGATGGGTCCTAATCGCCCGCTCACAAGTCTAAATGATTATGAGTGGTGAAATCCCATACTCATAGACAAGTCGCCTCAACCATGTTATCGATTGAATCATAACCCTTACATAAACAGACTCCAGCCCAATCACTTAGTCGGGGTCTAGGGTGGGCTCGATCATACAATAAAGTGTGCACGTGACAGAGCCACGAGCAATCGCATCGCGATGCCCCAAGATGCGCACATCTAAGGGCCACTTGGTGTATAAAAGACCGCCAGCCAGATCACAACTAAGGTCTCGAAAACCCATACTAAGACATGCATGTTATAATCATACACGCAGCACACATGTCTAGTATGAACAGCAGGTATCATCACATAACTCTACAATGTACTTCTTTATTGACTTACACATAGAGCATACAAAGATCACAAGGATGTGACCAACATTACATCATACAACGGAAAAAAATTAGGTCTGAGTACAGACAAGATTAACAAATGGCTTATAGAAGCCTTGTACAACAAACATGCCCTTCCACGAGGGACCAGACTGCTGTCTGGAACTATACTACCAAGGTCAATGTCGAGCTTCACGAAGGTGACTCCATCGGGGTCTGGTTTCTCATCTAAAACATAGAATAAGCAAACGTGAGTACAAAGTCGTACTCAGCAAGACTTACATCAGATCTATACTACTCATGCTCAAGTTTCAAGGTAAAGGAGGTGGGGTTCAACATGCAGAAGTGCCAGCTTTGACTTGGCTAGTCCTGTGCTACGAGTACCAGACTTGAGGTAAGAAGCGTACATGAGTCCACTACCAAGTATCCAACCAATACACCACTATGGATACTTCATCGACTTCCCCACGAGGAAGCACGCCATAGCACTCACACTTATCTTGCGAGTTTTATAAGTACCTATTCAAGTTGTCTATTGATCAAGTAGAGGTCTCCAAGTAGTCCATAACCGCGGACACGGCTATTTGAATAGTTCATTAACCCTGCAGGGGTGTACATCTTCACACGCGTGTCATCACTTATCGCCTCGTTCTCGTCACCCTTCAAGCGGGTGTCGGGCGTGGATGAAACCAAGGCACTACCCTCACATCACCTTCTCTAATCCAGGAGTCGACTACCTGAGTTTGGCACCGCTCGAGAGTCCGGCCGGTTCCACGAAACGGACTCAGATAATGTAAGGAACCGAGACGCCACCTCTGCCAGATGGTTTCACTGCCTCACAGGTCCACCCACATATCTATATGATGCAACCTTTTCTTCATTCTTTTTCTATGCACATGCCAAATGGAAAGCCCGAATCTATTGTGACTCCTGGACCGGATCGGGTACGTAAAGAGGCCAAACGGGGTTCCCATAAAACCATACATGTGGTCATACTCTTTGTCTTGGATCACAAAACAGGAACTCGGGGCCTAGGGCAGTGTTCAACGAGACAACCCACTGTGTACTCCTACACAGCCTCTCATCGTTCACCTTTGTTTAGGGTGGATTCACCAACACGTTATCATCAGCATCACTGTGTTCATTCCATCCCGACTCACAATCATAACATCCTCATTGTATCACTAAGCAGCAATAAACAGTAACAGTTGCAGGGGCCACATGCTCAACATTCAACTCCTATATCTGCTAGGATTGTGGTTTGATTAATACGGTGAAAAAATGATAGGTCATGCATCGGAATGGGTTCAACTATGCGAAAGAACGTGTCTTTGTGATCTCCTAAACATGCATAAGCGAGACTGAGAGGGAAGTAGGATTTTATAGACATGATCAATGGGGTTTGCTTGCCTTGCTGACGAGGTTTCGATAACGGTGTCTTCAACGAAGGGGGTAGCCTCCGATTCCGGTTGCACGTCTATCAGCAACATGACAATCATAGGATCAACATAATGTACAATGCACAATCACATGGATAAGATTGTAATGGTGATGTTCATGGTTGCATTGTGTGGAAAATTCTATTTAAAAGGAATATATTGCAATTGAATTGCAACTTCAAACTCCATTTGATTTATCGATGAATTTCAAATGCATTTGAGTGCATGGAAGTTCATTTGAAAAGGTTGAGCATGAAGTGATGTGGTATAGTTGAGGTAAAGCCTCTGATGTGTGGATGAATCCATCTAATAGAAGTGTGTTGCAAAATCATTTGCAAATTCACTCCAAAATTGAATTCAAATTAAAGCCATATGGATGTTTGCCACTGTTCACCCAATTTAAATTGGTCAAACATACAAACAAAGTCCATATTCAGAATCCTTGTATTTTTCTAATAATTTTAGACATATTTTTTGTCCAATTTGGAGTTAAAATGAATTAGTTATTGAATTTCAAAGTTTAAAGCATTTTCTGGAATTTTCTGAATTAAATTAAACGATTTAACTGGTTTACTGCGTCATCCCTGCGGCACAGTGACGTCAGGGGGGTCTGACTGCTGGGGGCCCCATGTCAGTCTATCAGGGGTTAACCCCGGTTGGATTAAATTAACAGAGGCCATTAGGGGGGCCAGGGCCCAGAGTCAGTGTCTGTTAGCGAGGTGGTTAGCAAGGGGATTAGGACTAACTAATCCAGCCACGCCGGCGGTTAGCCGCCGGTGGCAACAGTGCGCGGCGGCGCTCGCGGGGACGATGATCCCGGCCACCAAATGGCACGAGATTTGCTCCAGGATGCGTCTCGCGCTCGTGCGCGTCTAGGGGTGCAGGAGGGGGACCTCTAGGAGGCATGTGGCCACGGCGGTGACGACTTTGCGCAGCGTCCGGCCACTGACCACGGTGAGAATGGGCTACGGGCCACGGCTAGAAGCATGAGAGGGGGAGAAAGGAAGAGGGGCGCACCCCGGAGCTGCAGGAGGGGACGACGAGGTCAGAGGAGCTACGGCTGCGGCGGAATCGTCGTCGTGGACCACGGCGGCCGGCGGCGAGGAGTTGAATCTGGAGGCGTCTACAGGGGCTCTCGGCGTCGATTGGATGCTCTAGGCGGTGAAGACGACGGAGGCGAACCCTGTGGACAACTTGGCGCGACGAACGGCGGCCGGTGGCCGCGTAGAAGCACGACGGCGCTCTCCGGCGAGCTACTGGTGGCGACAAATTCGTCGAGGGGAGGCAGGGAAGACGAACAGCGATGGGGGGAAAGGGAGAGGAGGACCTAGGCGTTCTCCTGGCGAGGAGACGAGGCACGGGGGGGGGGGGGGCTTGGAGCCTTCTCGTCGTCGCGGTGGCTCCGCGGCGTGCTCCCAGGCCGCCACCGAGCTGCTTCGGCGTCGGGGAGGTAGACGACAACGGGGGCTGGTGGGCTGGGCCGGGGTCCCGTTAGTTGGGCCGGGGTGGCCAGGGGGTTGGGCTGGTTTCCTTTTTCTATTTTCTCTCTTTAATGTTTCTGTTTCCTTTTTCTTTCTTTTGTTTTGCTTTAGGAAAAAAATAGCAGAGCATTTTATAAAATACCCAAAACCTTTATGTGGGCTTAAAATATAAGTAGCTAGCCACTCATAAATTTTGGGAATTTTTTAAATTCAAATAATTTGAATTTCAAATCAAATAGGGGTTTATTTAATTTTCCAAGGCATTGTTTGAGATTTAGAAAATTCCATGAGCATGGGATTGATTCCAAACCACTTTTAAAATGATCAGCATCATTTATAGGAATTTTCCAAATGTTCAAATGATTTTTGAAAAAAGATTTTTATCTGGCTATTTAATAAAATTCTTTAGGGCTTTTCTTTTCCTCAATTCTGAATTTCTTTTGAATTTTTGCATGATGCAAAGGGCACAATCAAACCCTAGCACTTACCCAAATTGGGGTTGTGACATTGAAAGAGGATTCTACTGACGTAGCGCTTGAGTCCATCACTGGGGGCCGATGTGATGCGCTCAACGTGTCCATCTTGCGTGATCGTGTGTTTAGTTTCACGGTTGCCAACAAAAAGGTTGGTTTTCTTCTCACTGGTCGCCGCAAGTTCGTTTCTCCAAAGTTTATCTGCTATTTTTACCTATGGAATTATGGAGGACTTCAATGGATGTATGTGTTCAAGCTATGGCAAAAACAAACAATGCAGGAATGGACCTTGGTCTGTCCATACAAGAAAAGGGCACAATTAGGGGTCAATGCTATGCGTTCAGCTCTTAAGAAATTTGCTCTTAAGTCTACTGCTGCTCCGTCCAAGGCTGTGCGTTTTGCCACAATAATTTATTATGATGTATGCAAAAAGTTATGGTTTTCGGATGCAGCCTGAAACTCGACTAGAGATGCTTGAGGCTGGATATGAGTTGCTCCCGGGGGAGTGCCGTCCGCCATCGTCGGTGCCGAAAGTTCACCGGACGGTCACCATGCCATCCATTCAGTTTGGTACAGTTCCTATTCAACGGGATCTGATTTCCAAACCCGAAAGTTTTGTTGATCTGGTGCCATCTAAAATTGCACCGGTCGTGGCCCAAAATCCAGCCGTCCATGCATTGCTTTCAGTTCATCCTGCGACACCCAATGACGCTTCAGCCTCGACGTCCACCGCTTTGCATGCATGTTGCCCTGTGGGACCTCCTAGTCAGTCGACTCCATGCAACAATCAACCGTTTAATGATACGAATATTCTATCCAGCTCGGATTATTCGGGATTTTCTGGTTCCGCTGCAACGGGTGGCAACAAGACTCAAGTCCAGGAATCCATGACTATACTGATTCCTGAGCCTACCTTGCCTTCCACGCAGGAGGCCGCCGACGCGTTTGAAGCCATGGTCGATGACATGGTGGACCGCATAATGACATGCTCAATTTGTAATCGCCGGGGTCACCTGTCATCTAGCTGCATCACCAACTTGATCTGTCCCATATGTTCAAAGCATGGTCACCATCGACGTGACTACGAAAATATTGCACGGCAGGAGGGACGCATGTGGAAGAAAACCCAAAGGGCAAGTTCTGCTCATAATAATGATGATCTAGAGTCTGCCCCAAATCCAACACTTTCCCCATCTTCACCAAGCAACGTCGAAAAGACCCCCACCCCTGCCGCCCAAGCTTCACCGGATCTTGCTCCGCTATCCTCATCGGACGAGCTCGCAGAGCATCAGCGCATGGCGGTCTATGAGCTAGATCCTCACCGGTACCTGCCGGCGGGTCATCAGATCATCAATGGAGGCCCTACGCGTCTTCCGCGCACCTTCGTCACCCCTGTTGTACGTCCTGTCCGCTCCCATGAGAACTACATGGTTGCTTAGGTGGTGCCGCTACCTGCGCCATAAGAGATGGGAGCAATGCGGGAGTAGGTCGTCGACTTCCTCCATGACAGAGGTGTTCAGGTTCGGTCTACGCAGCCCTGGTTCACCGGCATTGGCCTCTTTGAAGTTCGTAGTGCTGCGGTGCGCTACTCTCTGACGCAACACCCCCTTTCAATCTTGTTGAGTATCACTTTGTGAGATTTTTCAACCATGATGAGGGGGCTGGATACAGGGCAACCAATGATCACCGCTCTGGCTGGCTCATGTTCATTGGAGTGCCGCTGGACATGTGTAATGGCAACAATCTACGAGAGATGGTCAACACTTTTGGAAAGCCATTATTGGGATGCTGAGGACCCATATCTTGTTAGGGCCATGGTTTATGCTTCTTTTCCTGATGTTCCTCGTGTCCCGAGAGATGTGGTCTTTCAAGACTTCGTTGAATTTGGAGGAGCTTGCGTCAACTGGACCGCAGCGTGCTATGTTCTTGGGGCGAATTGGGCAAACCATCTACCTGATGATGAGGATCCAATGCCTCTGGATAAGAATCCACATCCTCTTCCTGGACAATTGCAGCCTACTAATTTCAATTTTGTCCTGCCCCCATACCCAACACTCGGCTGGAATGAGGTCCCAAATCCTCCAGTAGATGATCCCCCAGCTGCACCTCAAGATCAGAATTGGGGGCATGCTCAGTGGGGAGATGAAGAAATAATAGAGGAGATTCAAGACCCTGAGGTGGAGCAGGAAGCTGAAGAGTAGATGTCCATGGTGCTCAATCACACCCAAGAGTCTGATTCTTTTGAACAGGTTGTGGAGGTGCCTGTGATTGATGTGGATGCCATAGCAGTGGTCAACATGGAAGCAGAGATTCCAGATCCTATGCTGGCTATTGTGCCATTCATCCCTCCACCAGGAAAGCCACACAATCTTATAGTGGCTAGGATCAGACTTCCGGTTGGACTCCCACTACCACCAGAGATGATTTGGAAGAGGACTTTTGACTCTCTTTATGAGGAGATCAACACTAGGACAGTTCCAAGAGCACTGATGCTGCCCCCTTTGAAGGTAGTTGTATGTTCCAAGAGATCCTAGAGCATTGCCTTTGATGCTAAAACAATGGCACCTTCACTGATGTTTATTGAGGACCAGGAACATTGTGATGAAGAGCTGATCTCTAATTTTGAACCTTTGGCTTTGTCCCAGGAGAGGCCACTGTCTCAAATCAACATGGAGAAAATTCCACCAATTGGTGACATGGTCTTCTCTGCTCCCCAGATCAAGCCCATCAAGAAGTGCTCCAGGAAATCCACCACTCCAATTGTGGAAACTTCAATACATTGATGTACCCGTAGCCTGGCCAAGAAGTATGGATTTAAGGCGGGAAACCTGTTGGAACTTGCTTCTCCGCCGAAAAAGAAGAGGCCCAGAACTAAGCCATTGCCTGTGGTCTAGCAGACCATCTTTGAAGAAGAGGCCCATCAAGGTGAACTTGAAGCCCATCAAGGGGATCCTGATATTCCACCCACTCCAATCAGGGTGTTGCAACACATTGGTGCTGATCTGGAGATAGAGAAGTCCCTCCTCACCAAGGACAAGCTTGAAGCTGCTCCTTCCACTACATCTTCTTCTCAGGCTTCTAATGATCAGTGATCATTATCTTATATTTGTTTGGCAAGCCTTTAAATTGGCCAATTTTAAGAACAAAGTATTTTGGGCATGGTTTTCTTTTGTTGGCTTGGAATCCTTAATACTATCTGTAATATTTACAATAGTAAACTTTATCTGCTACTCCAAGTTTTATGGATAATTCTGCTACTAGGAAATGGAATGTTCTTTGTTGGAATGTTAGGGGTCTAAATTATACAACCAGGCAAAGGTCTATAAGGGAAAAAATTGAGGAAAGTAAATGTGGTATTGTTTGCTTACAAGAAACCAAGTGCACCTCAATTGATGCATGATTTATCAAGACCTAGTGTCCAAGGAGGTTTGATCAATTTTATTTTGGTCCTTCAATAGGAGCCTCTGGGGGACTAATTACCATTTGGAATTCTTCTTTGTTTGATGGCCTGTTGGTGGACATACAACAATTTGGGCTTGTCATCAAATTCACTTCTAAACTCAATGCTGAATCTTGGACACTAGTGAATGTTTATGGGCCATGTGACCAACAAAGAAGGGATCTTTTTGTACAGTGGTTGTATCACCTTCATATACCATTTGATGCAAATTGGCTGCTGTTGGGAGACTTCAATTTCATGAGATCAGTGGATAACAGGAATATGGATGGAGGGGGTATTAATGATATGTTTATATTTAATGAGATCATTGGTCAACTGGGCCTTCTTGAGTTACCAATCAAGGGAAGGAGTTACACATGGTCTAATATGTAGGATAATCCATTGTTAGAACAATTGGACTGGTTCTTTACTTCAGCTACCTGGATTTCATGCTACCCCTTATCTCAGGTTCTGCCTTTGGCCAAGATAGCATCTGTTCTTCTACCCTGTGTGGTTTCCATATCCACCTCCATTCCCAAAGTGAAAATCTTTAGATTTGAAAACTATTGGATACAGCAGGATGGATTTCTGGATTGTGTCAGGAATGTTTGGGAGCTGCCCTCTCACAAAGGACACATCACTGATGTTATTATGGACAAACTGAAAAGGCTCGGGCGAGCTCTTAAAGCCTGGCAGAAAAATATTTCTAGAATCAAAGTCCTAATCTCTAAATGTAACAGGGTTATTTTCATACTGGACTGTTTCGAGGAGTTCAGGCAGCTCACAAGACCTGAATACAATTTCAGAAAGATTGTAAAGCTCCATCATGAGAAACTGTTACATTGGCAGCATCTTTATTGGAAAAAGAGATGTACCAAGAGATACATTAAGGTGGGAGACGAAAATTCCAAATTCTTCCAAGCCATGGCATCTAAGAGACTTAGAAGGAACTCCATTGCCTCTTTGAATTTCTTTGATGGAACCCCATGCTCTGATCATGGACTGTTGGCTGCTGCTTTCTGGTCATCCTTTAAGAATAGGATGGGGATCTCAAGAGGAATCCAAATGGAATTTAATTTGCAGGAACCCTTGACTGAGGTGGAGGATTTGAACATCCTGACTGAGTCATTTGATAGAAACGAGATTGATGAGACCATTAAGCACACGCCCATTGATAAAGCACCTGGCCCTGATGGTTTCAATGGAATGTTTCTCAATAAATGTCGGAGTATTGTTTGTGAGGATTTTTACAAGTTGGCAGAAGATTTCCATGCTGGTACTGCCAAATTGGAGGGACTTAATGGCTCATTCATCACTCTGGTACCTAAGAAAGCTAGCCCTGAATCTGTTAATGACTTTAGGCCTATTTCCCTCACAAGTGTTGGAATTAAAATTCTTCACAAAAATGGTTGCCAACAGGTTTCAAAAGGTGATCACCAGGTACATCTAGAAAAACCAGTATGGCTTTATTAAAGATAGATCCATACAGGACTGCATTGCATGGACATTGGAATACCTGCATCAATATCACCAGTCTAGGAGGCCACTGATCATTCTCAAAATTGACTTTGAGAAAGCATTTGATTCTATTGAACATGAGGCTATCCCGCAGATTCTAAAATTCAAGGGTTTCAACTTGAGATGGAGAAAATTGGTGTATGAACTGCTTTCATCTGGCTCTCATCCTCTGTCCTCTTAAATGGGATCCCTGGAAGGCAATTTAAATGCAGAAGAGGTGTCAGGCAAGGGGATCCCATATCTCCCCTTCTTTTTGTCCTTGCTGCTGATCTTCTCCAATCAGTAGTCAATGGCCTCCTTAGAAGGGGAAGGTTACAGTTGCCAATTCCATCTCATGATAAGGACCTCCCCATTGTGCAGTATGTTGATGACACACTTCTGATAATGCAACCAGATGAAGAGCAAGTGGTTATATTAAAGGAGGCCTTGCAGAAGTTCTCTCTCTCTCCACTGGGCTGGATATTAATTATCATAAGTCATCCATGTATCCAATCAACCTGCCTGTTGATCAAATTTTCAACCTTGCCTCTGTCTTTGGATTTCAATCTGGCACTATGCCTTTCACATATTTGGGCTTGCCTGTGGGGACTACCAGGCCCAGAATGGTGGATTTTATGCCTCTAGTGGATTGTATGGAAAGAAGGTTAACTGCTAGTTCCTGTTTTCTCAATCATGGAGGGAAATTACAGCTTATGAATTCAGTCATATCCTCCATGCCTATATATTATCTTTGCTCCTTGCATATACCGGCTGGAATCATTAAACAACTGGAAAGATTCCCGAAGCAATCCCTTTGGAGAAGATATAGTAAGGACTCTGGCAAGTCCATGGCTGCTTGGGATCTGGTTTGCAGGCCTAGAAGTAAAGGTGATTAGGGTATCCTAAATTTATCTCTGCAGAATGAAGCCCTTCTGATTAAGCACCTGCACAAATTCTACAACAGAACACAAGTGCCCTGGGTTCAGCTTATATGGAACACCTATTACCACATCAGAGTCCCTCATGCTACTGAACTACGTGGTTCCTTCTGGTGGAAACACATCTGCAAACTGATGGACAAATTCCTTGCAGTATCCAAATGCACCTTTGGAGATGGTGTAACAGTTCTGTTTTGGTTGGACCACTGGATGGATAATCAACCTGAGCTTCTGGCCAGCAAATTTGCAAGATTTTTCTCCTTTGTTATAGATAACCAAAAATCTATTCAGGAAGTTCTTCAGACAAATGATGTGTTGTCCCTTTTCCATCTGCCTCTCTCAAATGAGGCTTTTGGGGAATTGTAGTTGCTCACAACCCTCCTTACTCCTTATCAGGAGAGGGGTGACATTAATGATGAGTGGTTCTGGAGATTTGGTAAAGGTGGCCCCTACACTGCTATGAAATTCTATAAACAAGTCCATGACCCAATTATTTCCAATCCTTTACTGTCTTGGATATGGAAATCATGCTGCACTCTAAAGATCAAAGTTTTTGCCTGGTTGGTCATCATGGATAGGATAAACACCAAAGACATGATACAGAGGAGACATTGGCACATTTAGGATGGTCCTAATTTTAGGATTTGCAGTGCTCACTCACTTGAGACAAGGGATCATTTGTTCTTTCAATGTATGTTCAATACCAGGATCTGGCACTATTTACAAATTGACTGGTCTCAGGGTTCCAATATGGTGGAAGTCACAACTTCTGCTAGGAGAGAGTTTTATAAGCCTTTCTTTTCTGAAGTAGTCTTCATAGCTTGGTGGAACATATGGCCAATCAGGAATGATAAAATCTTCAAACATGCCAGACCAACTTTTGCTAGGTGGCGGCAAGGCTTCATACATGATTTAACCTTACTAGGATATAGGATCAAACCTAGGTTTAAAGATGAATTTTTTTAGATGGATAGACTTTCTACCACCTTGAGGTGGTTTGTTGTAATAGTTTTATCTTATTTGGGCTTTTCCCACTTGTAAATTTGTAAATACTAGTTCTGATCAATAAAGTGTTGTGGGGTGCTTTGCCCTACAATTGTACATAAAAAAGCTAGTTTAGCTCCTTGTTCCAAAAAAGAGGGGGAGTAGTACGTCCTATGACATGGATCCTGCTTCTGGCTACCAGTAAAGGAAATCGAGGAGAAAAACTTTAGAGTTAGTAAATGCAAGTCAACTCAACATTGACAAACACCTGATGTGTAGTATACACCCAGTGGATGGGCAACCTCCACCACCCATCTCCAGCATGCACATACTTGATGGGACATCGGAACACCTAGACTCACATGTATTGGGAAATCATGAAGAGTCATCACGGGTGCATGAGATATCCACCAACTATATCGATTCTGGAGGATCGTTCGATTGTAAGTCTATGATTGTCGACGCTTATTTTTCTGGTACAATTACAAATACCCTTCTCAATGATCATGATCCAAAGACCATCGTTGGGTGTAAAAAACGCTCCGAATGGCCTCAATGGAATGATGCAATCCAAGCAGAATTAGCCTCACTTAATAAAGTAAGGTATTCACAGAATCAATACCTTGTTTTCCCAATGGGATTCAAATGGGTGTTCATTCGTAAAAGGAATGAGAATAATGAGGTGGTGAGATACAAAGCAAGGTTCGTAGCACAAGGTTTCACGCAGAGACCCGACATTGATTTCAATGAGACATATTCTCCAGTTATGAGTGGTATCACTTTGTGATATCTTATATCTTTGGAAGTACAAAATCGTCTATCTATGCAGTTGATGAATGTCGTGACCGCATATCTTTACGGGTCACTAGATTCGAACATTTACATGAAGGTTCCCAACGGAATCTCTGTCTCGAATGCAAATGCCAAACACAACACATATTGCTTTAAACTGAACAAGTCTCTATACGGCTTGAAACAATCAGGACGATTGTGGTACAGTCGACTAAGTGAGTTCCTTCTTCAAAAAGGTTACTCCAACATTGATGATTGCCATTTTTTCTTCATCAAGAAGTCCTCTACAGGATTTTGCATTATTTTTGTGTACGTTGATGATCTCAACATCATCGTCAACGCACAAGACATTTATGAAACACGCAATCACCTAAAGATGGAATTTGAGATGAAGGATTTGGATAAAATTAAATTTTTTTAGGTATTCAACTTGAGCACCTTCCCTCGGGATTCATGGTACACCAAGCTGCCTATATCCAGAAAATATTGGAGAAATTCAATATGGACAAATCCTACCCATCTATAACTCCCATGTTGGTTCATTCTCTAGATGTAGAGAAAGATCCGTTCAGGCCAAGGGATGATAGAGAAAAGATGTTGGGACCCGAGGTTCCATATCTTAGTGCCATTGGAGAGCTTATGTATCTTGCAACTTGCACGAGACCTGATATCGCATTTGTAGTTAATCTACTTGCTAGACACAATGTAACACCTACCAAATGTAATTGGTCTGGTGTCAAGTATGTCTGTTGATATCTCCAAGGCACGAAGGATCTTGGTCTATTTTTCAGTTCTAGAGAAATATGGACTCCAATATGATTGGGTAGACTAATGATGGCTATATATTTGATCCACATAATGCAACATCACAAACCGGCTTTGTGTTCCTACATTATGGTACTGCTATATCATGGAAAATATTCAAAACAGAATCTGGTTGCAACTTCCACAAATCATTCTGAGATAATTGCATTATATGTGGCATCACGCAAATGTGTGTGGCTTCATAGAATGATAAACCCATACAAAAATCAATGGAGTTGGTCCTATCAAATCACCAACTATTATCTACGAAGATAATACTACTTGTGTTGCTCAAATGCAAACATGATACATCAAGAGAAATATAACTAAGCATATTGCTCCTAAGCTGTTTTCCCCCATGAACTTTAGAAAAGTGGGGAAATAAATACTCCCTCCGTCCCATAATTCTTGTCATGGTTTTATTTCAGATTTTAGGGGAGCGTACTCTAACGAAAAGCCCAAGCAAAATCATGATAAAAACAATTTTAAACATAAAAAATGCGTACACAAAAATAAAAAGAACGAAAAGTTGAGGGAAGCGTGGGGACGCGACACATGGCGCGCTCTTAGAGTGTTCGTTACATGGGCTACGAATGAATTCTCTCTAACTAGTTGCCCTCTCGAATCAGAATCTTTTCTTTATGCTCATGTTGGTGCATGTGGAAAGTGTAATGGCGCTTGATCCGAGACTCCCATGTTGGGCGCCTGCAGAAAGCAATTGGGGTGATCAAGTTTCCAATCCAGAGACACGAGCACACGATCAATCTTCGTCAATGTAGCCATGTAGGTGTGACTCGCTTGCACTAGTAGAAAAAGGACCATTTATCCCGGTTCCAGAGGCCCATTTGTCCCGGTTCCGGAACCGGGACTAAAGGGTCGTTACTAATGCCCAAATCCTTTAGTCCCGGTTTGCCCACGAACCGGGACAGAAGGGCCTCCATGTGGCCACTGTGGCTTGACCAGGCGGGAGGCCCTTTTGTCCCGGTTGGTGCCACCAACCGGGGCCAAAGGACATCCACGCGGCAGCATTTCAGTGGCTGGGTTTTTTTAAGGGGGTCGGGGGTTTATAGGGGGTTTTGCAGGGTTAATTTAGGGGTTTCATATATTGATTTAGCTATCTAATAAAGAGAGGTGTGTACTCTCTTATCTTCGTGCTTGGTCCACGCTACGTACTATACGTATAGAGAGGACTCGACATGCTAGCTATTAAGCAAATGAAGAAACCATTAATGTAAGTGCAGAAGATCGATAATCGTCATGAACATATATATACAGAGAGAGAAGTGATCGACACCTCTCCTTCCCCGAGAGATTGGTCGAACAACAAGTTTTCGGATATCTATCCCTAGCTAACATCTGAACTCAATTTCCACAACTGAAATTAAGTTTCGTATAGTATTCTCCTTTCTTATCGAGGACGTGCTCAAGAAAGAATCCCGCCAATTCCTCTTGAATTGATTTTATGCGATCTTCTGGTAGGAGTTGTTCCTGAAGCTCCCAAAGCTAATTTGAAGAAGGGGGTCAATACATGCATATTATATGAATGAAACTCAACACAAATTAAAATTGTGAATATAGTGTTGCTTACGCACATCAAAATCTTTTTTAGAGTGGTCGCCTTTCTTAGAGAATGTCTCGTTGTAGATGTACTCGCAAATGTAGTATCCACAAAGATTAGTCCCTTCTGGTTGATACATCCACTTTACGAGAAATAGAGTTCAATTAATCAAACTGATAATCAAGCATTATAAATGGTATTGATGAAACGACTAGCTATAATCAATGGGAGATGCGCGGAACTAGCTATAGTAGTACTTACTTTCGGGTATGAAATTTTCAGTTCCTTCGGCACTACTCTCGGAATTATTTGGGTGAACTGTTTCCAAACCCTGGCATACACAAAGAAAATAATTATTATCTGATATCAGGAAATGAACAAAGTTGTCGATATATGATCGATTGACCTTACTTCGTGAGCATTTCAATGATCTCCGCATACTCATTGCGTTCTTTTCGTCTTGAGTCTAAGACGGTTACTACTCCGTTCTCAACATCAATATCTAGGAGAACATAGTAGAAGTTGTGCACGCATGAATAACTCATCAATTACATTAATATAACCTCGAGTATTAAGGAAAACCGAATATGCACAACACAGTATAACACTCACTTGAAGTTGTAAGGAAAGAGTATTTTCTGTTTGTTTTGATGTTGAATCAAAGATTTTAGCAAGTTGGACTCGGGTACCGCGGGTTCATTTTTAACCACGAATGGATCAAATATATTTAAGTTAATGAACCCAATATTGTCGATTCCTTTTTTCTTGCATTCGACTATCTTCAATCTGCATGCATGATATAGAGGATAAATTATTTGTACATGATGAAAGAGCTGAGCTGTATATATATAGAGACTTAATTAAAGAAGTAGTAACTTACAGACAGTAGCAAGTGACGATTACTTTATCGATGGCCATTGCATTGTAAAGCTGAAATAATTCCTCAAATTGAACACGCACCAGCTCAATTGCAATGAGGTCGTCCTGATTCTCTTTAACCATAACGAACAAATTATCCTGACCGCCAGACGACTTGCAGCAATCCAGGTACCAATTATGGAGTCTTCGCATCATAGTTGTTAGAGGAGTACCAGGTTTGACGAGAGGATGCCCGTACCGGTATGTGTATACTTCCTCCATTGATTCAAACTGTATATCAACGAGCATGTAATCACCAATTTTAGTACCGGGCGCCATCCCCTCGACGTCGACGATATCGTCGCTAAACACCTTCAACGGGACTAACGATTGTTTCGCCTGTTCGCCGAGCTGGGGAATTTTTTTCACTTTTTGTGTTACTCTCCTTTTGTAAGCTTTAGTGGTTCTATTCTTTTGCGCTTCTTTCACTGTCTTTTTAAGAATGCGTACATTGTTGTCATCCAGCGGAGGCGCTGGTGGTCGCATCAGGTTATCCACAGTGCGCTTCACTATCTCCGGATCTAACATCATCTTCTTCGAAGGTGCATTTTTTTTCTTATTGACAAATGCATCTAATTCTCCTTTAACGATCTTCTCATTTTCCTCCACGCTCCTATCGTATGGCCGCGGTTCAAGAGGCTTGATAGATGCTGGACCGTATTGGTGTTTCCTCCCGGCGGCGCTGGATGTACCGCTAGACGTCGGAGCAGCCGGAGCGGCGGCGGTTGTATTTCTTTGTTGCTTATTACGCGCCGGAGCAGCCGGAGCGGGGGGGCAGCTCTCTTCTGCCCTTGCTGACGCGCCGAAGGAGGCGGAGGAGGAGGCGGGTTGATGGGACGCGCCAGCGCAGGCGAAGGAGGCGGAGGAGAAGGCGGGTTGATGGGACGCGCCGGCGTAGGCGAAGGAGGTGGAGGAGGAGGCGGGTCGATGGCACGCGTCGTCGCAGGCGAAGAAGCAAGCGGACTGATGAGACGCGTCGGCGCAGACGAAGGAGGCAGAGAAGGAGGCGGTACCTGATGATCACGCGCCGTCCAGTTTGGAAGCTTGATTAATTCCTTCCGCCATAGACATGTAGTCTTCAGAGCCTGACTCAAGCGACTGTCCCCATCACCGGTAGGGTAGTCAAGCTCGAGCTCCTCATATCCCTCAACTATTTCATCAACCATCACAACAGCATAGCCTTGTGGAATCGGACGAGAGTGAAAAGTTCCTCCGTGAGGAGGTAGAACATTGCCGATAGCCGCCTTGGGTGTGAGGTGCGCGAATTTCGCCAGAAGTTGGCAATCTTGAGTCTCCGTGATAGCATCCACGGGATAGCTGGTGGGAGCCGTCAACTCAGGATGCGCAACAACAAGCTCGGTGGAAGCCACGCTGCTTCTCCGCTGAGATGGTGGGGTAGCTTCTTGGGTAGCTTCGTCAACTCGATGCATCTCCTCTAGCGCTTTCACTCTTGCATTCAGTTGCTGCATTTCGTTGAGCTCATTTTTCCTATTCCTTTCCCGGCTTTTGTAACCGCCTGCGTCGGGAAATCCATACTTCCACGGAACGGAGCCTGTCGTGCCCCGTGTTCGTCCTGGGTGCTCCGGATTACCGAGGGCGTCTGTGAGCTCGCCGTTCTCTCTATCGGGAACGAACGTCCCTTTCGCCGATTTGGCGAAATTTTCCCGAAGCTTTTCTACCTTTGCGTCCAATTTTTTGTTCTTACAAGCGCACTTCCCTGTTTCGGGGTCCAATGATCCCCCAGCCCCGAAGAACCAAGTCTTTCCACGCTGTGACCAGAACAATGTCTCTGGTGTGATCCCTCTTTCAATCAGGTCATGCTCAGCCTTCTCCCACGACGGGATGGCTTTGAGGTAGCCACCTGACCCCGTGCGATGGTGAAACTCCTTCTTTGCAGCATTTAGCTTGTTTGTCTCTGACATCTTCTTACTCTTCTATGATTTCTTGTGGGCCACAAATGCGTCCCAATGATATTTTATCTTCTCATATTGACGGGTGAATATTGGAGTCTCATTTTTGTCGACAAACTTTGTTTTCAAGTCATTCTTCCACCTCCTAAATAGTTCTTCCATCTTCTTAAGAGCATGAGTCTTGATCAATGGCTCTATAACTGGCTTTTCCTGATCCTCCTCTGGCGGTAGGATGAAATTTGCCTTCAGCGTGTTCCAAAGTTCATCTTTCTGTCTATCGGTGACAAAAGACACTTCAGGGTCTTCGCTCTTCGGCTTATTCCATTGGTGGATGATGATCGGGATAAAGTCCCTAACGAGGACCCCACACGAAGCAGCAAATGCGTCCTTGGTCCGTCTGGGTTCAATCGGTTCGCCATCATTCCTGAACCCGGTGATCGTGAACTTTTCATCCGGGCCCAACATTTTTTTCGGGCCTCGTCTCCTTATCGAACTTTGGCTCGATCCAAATACGGAGGGATAGAAAAGAATAAAGAAGAGAGTTAATATATATATGTCTACATACCAAAACAATTAATGCATCAATTCAATTAGCTAGTCTCATCAGCACAGGCTATATATACTAATATATATACCTCGCCGGACTTTGCAATAGCTCATTCCTCCGTTCGCTCATCGTAGTCGTCATCACGGTCTACTTCTTCATCCTTGGAGCCTGCTTCACTCTCTCCTTCCAGACCATCGGTGTCGTTCAGAAACGACAAGGTCACATCACCTTCCTGGATGTCGTCGCCCATCGACGGTCTCGGCCCTTCTTGGATGTCGTCGCCCACCGACGGTCCTTCTGCTCCTTCGCGGATGATTTCACCCATAACGTCTTCTTCTTCTAAGTTTCTTCGACCATCGTCCATAGTTTCTGCAAAATATTACAACATATGACACTTAATATACAAACATGAGATAGCTAGCCATGGATTTGGATCGAAAACTTCGCACAATGCATCCTCTCTCGACCCGCCTCGGCGTTCCTCGACCCTCGACCCCTCGACGACCCTCGAACCCTCTCTCTGCGATCCCTCGAACCCTCGACGACTCGAGACCTCGATCTCTCGATGAGTGCAAGCATATCAAATGCACCATCGGACGTATGCAAGGAATCCAAATGATTTTTATTTGGTCGATGAAGTGAAAGATTTCTAACTAGATATATATAAGATCAACAAAACACACGGTTTCGCCTGGTTACAGCCCGACGGTGTGGCTCGTGAGTGCCCGCACATCAAAAGCACCGTCAGACCGCAACCAGGCGAATCCGAATGATTTGTATTCGGCCGATGAAATGAGTGTCGAACATGTCCGAGAGGTGGGCTATATATAGGCAACGACAAGCCTGATCCAACGGCTGACAAGTCTGATCCAACGACTCACAAAGCGCTTGAAAGAAAAACGTGATCCGTGTGCTTCTTCCTGATTGGTCGAGGTGAGCTGAAAGAAACAAAGCGCTTGAAGTATCGGTTTGTGGTTGAAACCGGTGCTAAAGACCTTTCTGACTTCAGTTGCTATTTTTTGAACTCAGAAAAGGTTGAAACTTGGCATGGTATCATCATTTTACCATAACATGTGTGCAAAAGTTGAGAGGGTTACGACAAAAACTGGATGCACTTCGTGTACAAACTAGACCATCTCTTTCAAAGTACGAGGGTTTCAGACGAAAACACATCTGTTTCAAAGGCATTTCATTTTTCTAAACTTGTTTCAACTCAAGAGTTTTTTTGCATCCAACATGCAACATTCAAAGCCACATACTAAAATTTCAACCCTTTCTGAATTCATTTGCTATTTTTCATGCATTTAATGATTTATTTTGAGCTAAATGACCCTGTAATTGGAAAGCACTACAACTGAACTCAGAAAATTTTGAAACTTGGCATGGTATCATCATTTGACCCACATAGCATGTGTGCAAAAGTTGAGAGGATTACGGCAAAAACTGGATGCACTAGAGGTGGGCTATATATATAGGCAACGACAAGCCTGATCCAACGGCTCACAAGCGCTTGGAAGAAACACGCAATCCGTGTGCTTCTTCCTGATTGGTTGGATCCAACGGCTCAGAAGCCTGATCCAACGACTCACAAGCGCTTGAAAGAAACACGCGATCCGTGTGCTTCTTCCTGATTGGTTGGATTCAAAATCGTGTACGGTTAAAAGCGCGTGGAAGAGGAGTCCACGCAACGCCAGTCGCCACTAGTTCTTTTCTCGTGCACTGTTTCCCCTTCCGCGCTACCGCCACCATGACGCCCCGCCGCCGCCCACCAAGCTACCACGGCGTCCGCGAGCGCTCGGACGACACATTCATGGCGGTGATCACTTGCGCCAACAACGAGCGTGTGTGTCTCGGCAGGTTCTGACATGCATATTTAGCCGCCCGCGCGTACGACGTTGCGGCGTGGAGGCTTGGCCGCCCGCGCGCAGAGATGAATAGCCGCCACTGTCGCAGCTTGGAAGAGGCGGAGGACATGGCAGATCCTCCGCTCCTCCTCACTGAAGAGGACTGTAAGAGCAAAGTTATGCCCTCAAGAGTTTTGGATATTGTTGGTCAAAACAGTAGAGGAACTAACAAGCTTTCTAGTGTGAAACAGATGGTTAGGTTCCTGAAGTTATAGGTTGGTGATAAAGCTTCAACGAAGATTTATACTTTTACCGAAGCACATCCTCTGGAGTGAAGCTCATCACGGATGTCGACCACTAAAAAGATAAGGAATCCTGAAGCTCGTCTCATCGAAGAAGATGATCAAGATGGCGCAAGACTTAGTTGTTTTTGCGTAGTTCTTTTTACTTCTTTGCGTCGTAGGAAAAACCATACTATCAAGAGGGGTTTAGTAAATGTACTCCGAAGGTTTTGATGAAAAGACTCAGATCGAATCTAAACCAGTGAGAAGCCAGAGTTGAAGAAATCTCATGTGAGCTAGGTAATGCTTCACCAGCGAAGACTTTGTTCTTTCGGCTCCTGAAGCAGAACCAAGTCCGTGAGTCAGCTTTACTTGGAGCGCAAGTAAAGTTGCATTTTGATTGGAAATATGACCGTTAGGGACAGGTGTCAAGCTGTCACATCGGGTCACTTCAGTCATTTCGCACCTAGGGATTGCCACCTATAAATACGCCACCCCCGCCCTCATTGGCCGGTGGCTGCTCCAAGATTGATTCCCTACAGAGGAGAGAGAGAGAGCAACCCCACCGAAGCATTTCAAAAACCCATCCATAGAAGCATAAGTCCTATTGAGCTGAGTTGATTCATTATGACTTAGGAAGAAGTTTGCTAGCCTTTTTATCTTGGAGAACTGCAATTCTCCTAGACGGTTAGAGAGTTGTTCTTCAGAGAGCGAAGAGTTATTGTCGCCTCGAAGTCCAGTTTGTCAAAGGTTTCGGTGATTTCCTCAATAATCAACCACGAGTGAAGAACTGACCAAGCTCAAGGAGATTGGTGCAGTGGAGATACGGACGGAGAGAGGTTAGCTCCTGTGTTCAATCACAAGTCCCTCCAACCAGACGTAGCACTTTGCAGAGTGTGAACTGGTCGAACAAACATAGCCGAGTCAAGAGTTCGTTTTACTTTCCGCACTTACATTCAGTTTATCAATTGCTTCAGTGATCTGCTTCAATGCAATTGATTCAATGCTTTTGATTCGCTATGTTATGCTTCAATCATGTTCTGCTTCGATGTTTACCTTTCTGTTGAAACTCTTCTGCTGTTGAGTTATGCTTCACTTCATAGTTTCATGCAAAAATTTGAAGTGATCATTCACCCCCTCCCCCTCTGATCACATACTTGAACTTACAATTGGTATCAGAGCTAGGCACTCTTTATTTGGATTAACCTCCTGGAGTGTTTTCAAGTATGTCTTCTAGTATGTCTTTTGCAGCTATTCGCTCTGGCGAACCTATTCCTATTTTCAATGGGAAGGACTACCCGTACTGGAAGGACAAGATGAAAAGAAATATCATGGCTATCAAATCAACTGCCTGGCAAGTTGTCTTGTATGGAGTCACTGTTGCTGATGAGAAGGAGATCACCCCTGAAGAAGCAACGCTGATTGATCTTGATTCTGTAGTTTGGGTTTTCATCACCAATCACTTGACACCTGAAAAGTATCATGAAGTGAAGAATATTCCAACTGCCAAAGGTGTCTGGGACTATCTTGAGAAGATTGGTGAAGGTGTTTCTATCCAGAAAGATGCCAGAATTGACACTCTCCGAAGCAAATTCTATCGCTTCAAGAGAAACGAGGGTGAAAAAGTCAGTTCTATTTACAGCAGACTCACAACTCTTGCCAATGAATTGATTTCCCTCGGTGCTGATGACATTACACCTCACTCTGTTGTGAGAACTTTGCTTCGCTCGTTAGATGACTCGTTTGATCACATTGTGCTGATGATCAAGGAAAGGACTGATTACAGACGTCTTGTTGTTGCTGATGTTCTTGAGAGACTCACTACCTTTGAAATGGAAGAACAAGAGAAACGTGACATAAATGGTTCTCGAAGGAGATCCCATGCCCTGAAAGCAATAGCTTCGCGTCATTCTTCACCCGAAGTCAGTTGTGCTTCAGGTGTCGAATCAGATGATCCCTCAAGCATTGGAAAAGATTTAGCACTGATCATGAGACGCTTCAATCGCTTTCAAAGAAAAGGTTTTTCTTCACCCAAGAAGAGTTATCCGTCAAGAAGCTCAAGTCGCTCTTCCTACCGTTCATCCTCTAGAAGCTCCCCATCAAAAGACAAGTGCAAGAAACCAGGTCACTACATTGCTGATTGCCGTCTGTGGGAAGCTGAGAACAAATCGAAGCATTCACTCAGAGACTCTTCATCGAAGTCTTACAGATCCTCCAGAAGTCATGAGTCAAAGAAACATGATTCTAGTTCAAGAAGGGAAAAGAAGAAAGATTCTGATGATGATAAGAGGAAGAAGTATCGTAAGAAGCGTGAGGGTTCTTCATCGAAGACTCACTCATCTCGTCGAAGCAGCTCTCACCGTGCCAAGGCCTATTTGGGAAAGGAGATGAACTCAGAAGATGAAGCCTCTGGTTCCGAAGCTGAACAAGACTAAAGGTCTGCTTCAGGGTCCGAATCAGATGGTGTTGCTGGTTTGGCCTTTGCTTCGGCAGATGCTTCAGTCAATGCTTCGAGCTCATTCTTCACCAACAACAGTAGTGAAGATGAAACTCCTGCATATTGCTTCATGGCCAAGGCAAAGGTATCTTCATCCAAGTCAAACTATGATACTTCTGATTATTCATCGTGTGAAAGTGACTCAAGGATAAGCTATGCTAAACTTGCTAAAATTGCTTCAATTCAACAAGATGAACTTGATTCACTAAGAAAAACCATTAAGAAATCAGAAACGTTGTTGATCGATGAGATTGAGAAAGGACAAACTTTAACTAATGAGCATGCTGCTCTGAAGGAGAAGTTTGAAGAATTATCCTCTCAGCATGATCTACTTTCAGTTGATTATGAGAAGCTCACCTATGAAGTTCTTCAGAGGAAAATGGCTCTTCAAAAACTGAAAGAGGCTCATGAAGAATTGGAAAATGTCAATCTCTCTCTCATGGCTCAACAAGGTTCTGAAGCAAATCATAAAACTGAATCACCTTGTTTGGACTGCTTGGAACGAAGCAAAACTGATTCCAAAGGGAAAGCTCCTATTATTTTTGATGATACTAATGCCTCTGATGAGGAAAATCCTGCTGTTACCGAGGAACTCCTCAGGTTGAAAAACTTATTTGAAACAGGCACGTTCAAAAGTGTGCAAGGACACCAATATCTCTGTGATATCCTGAGGAAGGCTCTCCTTCACAGGAATCCCAGGAATGAAGGTGTTGGTTTCGAGAGAAAGATAAATCCTGATGGCACATATTGGGAGCCTGAGCAGTATCCTAAGACTGTTTGGGTCCTAGCGAAGGAGAAACCCATTGATATTGCTAACCTTTCAGGTTTCGACTGCAAAATGAACAAAGTCATTGTGGATGAATCACTTGATTCAGACTACAAACTCATGAAAGATGAACAGGGAAAAGTTTCAGCTGAGTATGTAGGTACTCCACCAAAGAATGGATTCTATAAGAGGAAGATATGGGTGCAGAAAGCACTTGTGGAAAAACTGCCTGCTAACCATTCTATGCAGGGAAAGTCTTCGGTACCACCGAATCATTTCTACTCTCTTGAGACGAGAAATGATCCATTGGTGACCGAATCAAATGTTCCGCAGAAGCAATACTATCGTACTGGTCGCCACACGTATCGTCCTCATAATAATCATACTAAGATTGCATATGCTCATACTTATGCTAACCGTTCGCAGAGGACTTACATTTATGGTGTGCTTGATGGTTCACCGAAGCAATACACTCCTGTTCGATTTAATATTGCTTCGACCAGTGCTTCAACGTCTTCTCAGTCACCTGCTCGTTTGTGGGTGGTTAAGAAGAACTAATTCTTCTGCAGGGCTATGTCTCCGGTGGATCCGAATGGGTCATGGATAGTGGTTGTACAAATCATATGACCGGAGACAAGGAGTTGTTCACCGAAGAAAAACTATCTCAATCTTCTTTGAAGTTCATTACCTTCGGTGATAACAACAAAGGTAAAGTGTTAGGTTTGGGTAAGATTGCCATATCAAAGGATAAGCACATTGACAAGGTTATGCTAGTCCAATCTCTTGGATATAATCTTATGTCTATTTCAAAGTTATGCGATATGGGTATGCTTGTGTTGTTTTCTGCTTCGCGTTGTGTTGTCTTTTCACAGGATGACTATACGTTTGTCTTCGAGGGATACCGAAAGGGAGATCTATACATTGTTGATTTTTCTTCGGGCGCTGCTGTTTCCACTTGCTTAATGGCAAAAGCTTCATCTGGTTGGTTATGGCATCGAAGAATTGTTCATGCAGGGATGAGAAACCTTCATAACTTAGTGAAGAAGAATCATGTTATCGGTCTTAGCGAAGTAAAATTCGATAAGGATCGTCTCTGCAGTGCTTGCGAAGCTGGTAAAATTACGAAGAAACATCATTCAGCGAAGACCATCATGACTACCACTCGTCCTCTTGAATTGCTTCATATGGATCTTTTTGGTCCTCAAAATTATGCAAGCCTGGGAGGAAACAAATATGGTCTAGTTATTGTTGATGATTTTTCTCGTTATACTTGGGTTTTCTTTTTGGATGACAAGAGCAAAGTGGTTGAAATCTTCAAGTCATTCGCAAAGAGAGCTCAAACAGAATATGAATTATCTCTGAAGCATATCCGAAGTGATAATGGAACTGAGTTCAAAAATACTCATATTGAAGATTTTCTTGATGATCATGGTTTTACGCATGAGTTCTCTGCTGCCTATACACCCCAACAGAATGGTGTAGTTGAAAGGAAGAATAGAACTCTTATTGAGATGGCCAGAACAATGCTTGCTGAATACAAGACTCCTATTAGGTTCTGGGCCGAAGCAATCAATACTGCATGTCACATCATCAACAAGGTTTACCTTCACAAATTCTTGAAGAAAACTTCACATGAGCTTATCACTGGTAACAAACCAAATGTCTCATATCTTAGGGTATTTGGTGCCCCATGCTTTATTAGAGATATGAATCATAGCTCCAAATTTTCCCTTAAGGCACATGAAGGTTTTCTTTTAGGTTATGGCTCAAACTCTCACACTTACAGAGTCTATAACTCTCACTTTGGGAAAGTTATGGAAACTGTGAATGTAAGGTTTGATGAAACTAATGGCTCTCAAAAGGAGCATTTGCCTCATGATCTAGATGAACCTCCTCTTGATGAAGTAATAAGGTCCATGGCTATTGGTGAGATTCGCCCTGTTGAAGCCAATCAACGTCAAGCTGTTAGGGATGATGATGGTCCAATGTTCCCACACATAGCCCGGGGCGCTGGAGATCAACATCCTGAAGCTAATGATGAACAGGACGAAGAAGGTCAAAGGAACGAAGGAAATGCTAATCCTGAAGGAAATGCTGAAGCTGAAGGTGAAGCTGATCCCGAAGCTGATGCAGATCCTGAAGCAGAAGCTGAGCCTGAAGCAAATGATACTGCGTTATCCCGAGTTCGAAGAAGAGTTGATGTGGATTCGATCCTTGAAGATATCAATCAACCAGGTCGTCCCACTACTCGTTCTCGTACTCGTCTGGCTAACTTCTGTGGAAACTTTTCGTTTGTCTCCATGCTAGAGCCTTCAGAATATGATGAAGCCATGAAGGACCCTGATTGGTTATTAGCTATGATGGAAGAACTTCACCAATTTGAAAGAAACAAGGTCTGGTCACTTGTTGAAAGGCCAGATCCCACGAAGCACAACGTTATTGGCACAAAGTGGATATTTCGCAACAAGCAAGATGAAGATGGTATTGTGGTAAGAAATAAGGCTAGATTGGTAGCACAAGGTTACACTCAAATCGAAGGCATTGACTTTGGTGAAACCTATGCTCCAGTAGCCCGTCTCGAATCCATTCGTGTCATGCTTGCTTTTTCTAACCACAAAAATATATTGCTATATCAAATGGATGTCAAAAGTGCATTTCTTAATGGTGAAATCGAAGAAGAAGTGTATGTTATGCAGCCTCCAGGTTTTGAAGACTCGAAGAATCCTGATATGGTGTACAGGCTTCACAAAGCTTTGTATGGACTGAAGCAAGCACCTCGTGCTTGGTATGAAACATTGAAGGATTTCCTCCTGAAGAAAGGCTTCAAACCAGGAACAACTGACCCCACTCTTTTCACTTGATCATATAACAATGATCTATTTGTGTGTCAGATATATGTAGATGATATTATATTTGGCTGTACTAACACTGAAATCAGCGAAGAATTTGCAAGAATGATGTCGAAGAAATATGAGATGTCAATGATGGGAGAATTGAAGTTTTTCCTTGGACTTCAGATTCGACAACAGAAGAATGGCACCTTTATTTCACAAGAGAAATACTTGAAGGATTGCCTGAAGAAGTTTGATCTTGCTGAATGCAAGACCATTAGAACTCCCATGCCTACTAATGGTTTTCTTGATGCAGATGAGAAAGGGAAACCCTTCGATCAGAAGAAGTTTCGGTCTATGATAGGTTCACTCTTATACTTATGTGCATCTAGACCTGACATCATGCTATCAGTTTGTATTTGTGCTCGATTTCAGGCAAATCCGAAGGAATCGCATCATATAGCTGTGAAGCGAATTCTTCGATATCTAGCACATACTCCTTCTTTGGGACTTTGGTATCCCAAAGGTACTCATTTTGATTTGATTAGATATTCTGATTCAGACTGGGCTGGTGATAGGGTTGACAGGAAATCTACCTCTGGAACTTGTCATTTCCTTGGTAGATCTCTTGTATGTTGGGCTTCAAAGAAACAGAACCGTGTCTCAATATCTACTGTTGAAGCTGAATACATTGCTGTTGGCTCATGCTGCACTCAAATACTTTGGCTTAAGCAGACGCTGAAAGATTATGGTATTTATGTGAAGAAAATCCCTCTTCTTTGTGACAATGAGAGTGCCATCAAGATTGCTCACAATCCTGTGCAACACTCTCGAACGAAGCATATTGATATTCGTCATTATTTTCTTCGAGATCATGTTCAGCGTGAAGACATTGAGATTAGCCATGTAAGAACTGAAGATCAATTGGCAGATATATTCACGAAGCCATTAGACGAGAAAAGGTTTGGTGCATTGAGATGTGAGCTGAACATCTTAGACTCACACAATGTTCAGTAAGATCGAAACTTTTCACTGTATATATTCACCTTCGTTGTGTTTTATTTGTTTAGTTTCGCTTGGGTTTTTCTTCGTCCAAGTTTAGCTTCGTTTGCCATTTGCTTTTTGTTCTATGTTTAGTTTGTTTTATTTATTCGTTTCTTTTGTCCCCTATGCTTATCACTTCTAGCTTCGTTGTTGTTCTTCGAAGTGATAGGTTTCGGACCCTACCCCTCCATTCTGTTTCGCTCCCAATCTTTTCTATCTTGAATGTTAAGCACGAATTGAAACGGAATGCATATTGCTTCAAACGTCATTGAGTTTCGAATCAAATGCTTCCAACTTTATCGAAGTTTTTGCTCTCGGTCAAGACTTATTCTTCGGCCGTTGAGTCCCCATCTTGTTCGGGTCGTTGAGATTTTCTCGCGATACGCCACTTCATCTGAGCCGTTGAATCGGAAGAGTCAGTCGCTGGACACCGTTCGATTTGATCTGGTAATCGCTCCAGGTCAGGCCTATTTAAGGCGTTCCCCTCCACCGAAACGGTTCATCCCACGCTCATTCTCTCCGACTTCTCCGTCTTCCACCTCGAGCAACCGCAGAGCTCTCGTCCCCGTCGTCGTCGTCGCCGCTTCACTGCCGGAACGCCGCCGCCGTGGACATTCCTCGTCGACGCAGAGCACTTCTCCGCTCCCCGTCGCCGTAGCCGCCTTGCGTCACCAAGTTAGGGTACGCACAGCATCTTGAATCCATTCGTGTTCTCTGAGTTCTTCATCTAGGGTTTGGATCTAAGTTTTGTTAGGGTTTTTTGATTTCCTTTATAGGGCTGTTTGATCCGTGCTGTTTCTTTCTCCTTGGGAAAGCTGTTCTTAGAATCCAAAGTAATCCCATCTTCTCTCAGGTCAGTGCTTAAGACTCGATTTCGTCTGTGTTTTGGATTGGGTTAGGTCTTGTTCTCGAACTGGTTCTAGCCGAATTCATAATCAGAGTTGCATCCAATCTTAGATTGATCTGGGCTCCTGTCAAAATTGATTTGTTTTTGGTCGAAACCTTTGCCTGTGCTTATTCATTCCCTCTCCTTGTTTCCCTCTTGTCTATACTTCTAATCACAGGATGTCTGACGAAGAGGCTGCAGTGGGGAATGAGTCTCCGATTGTTGAAGGACTGGAAAATTACCCAGAGCCACCGAAGCAGAAGGGCAAAGGAGGAAAAACTAAGGAAGTAAATAATGCCCGAGGCATACCCGAAGCCATTCGCCTCAAGATGGGCTATGACACCCCGCCATAAGAGACAGATCATGATAGAAAGATTCGACTGCAAAGGATTCAAAGATATTGGGCTATTCGGTGGTACAAGTTCAAAAGCGTTCCATCTTGGAAGTGGGCAATGCAATTCACCTTCAGCCCACCTTATCGGTACACCACTGCTATGTGCGCTCAGTACACTGCAGCAAACCGGAAGAAGTACTACCCTAAGCCTCCGGCTGTCCCGCACCCGAATTCACTCAAGACCCCGGATGATTATCCTGGAGAGCAAGAGAGGCTTGCTATTCTGGCTGAGAAGAAGAGGATCCGAGACGAGAAAAAGGCAAAAGCTCTTGCTGCTGCAGGGCTTGATGAAGCCGAGCCATCGAAGCCTAAGAAGAGGCGAAAGCTTCGGAAGCTGAGTGATTCACCCCCTCCTGCTTCAGAAGAGGAGGCTGAACACGAAGCAGATGACGAAGCTGAAGCAGCTGCTCCGCTTGAAGACTCGATCGATGAAGATCCTGCTGATGAAGCAGATGATGAGTCAGAGCACTCACCCATTCCCCCAAGTCCGAAGAAGAAACTGATTCGGATGCCTCTGAAGAAGAAGGCTGGAGCGAAGCCAACTGCTCCTAAAGGTGTTAAGTTTCAAGAACCATCAGAACCTCCTGCTCCCAAGAGGAACATAGATTTGACAAACTTGGTAGTAGAGGCACCCCTGTCCTTTAAGCCTCCTCGCCGTCCAGTTCCAGCCGAGCAGAGGACCAAGGATCGGCATGACCCGAAGCCAAAGCCTGTGGCTAAGCCTGCTGCTGTGCCCGAAGTCAAAGCTCCTGAGCCTGCTAAAGCTCCGAAGCCAAAGACAACTGTGGCTAAGCCTGGTCAGACTTATGCACAAGTTGGCACAAAGAAGCTGTCAGAAGCTGAATTGCGGAAGAGAGACTGCATCGAAGCTGAACGTTTGCATACCGAAGCTCGAGCCAAAGCTAAGGTTGAGAAAGAAGCCAAAGAGAAAGAGAAAGATGATAGAGAAGCTGCTGAACTTGAGAAGCAAAGGAAGGAGCTGGCCGAGGCAAACCAGCAAGCTGAAGCGAAGCGCAAGCTAGCTGAAGCTAAAGCACAAGAGGCTAAGGCTGCCGCCGAAGCCAAACAGCTTAGCGAAGCTGAAGCTAAACGCCAAGCTCAGTTGGATATTCTTCGCACGAAGAAAGCTGAGAAAGCTGCAAGGGCCGCTCAAAAGGAAGCCGCTGTGGACATGGCTCCGAAGAACCTTCCCCCGAAGCCAGTCGCAGCTCCTGTCCCCGAAGCCCATGATGAAGCTGAGCATAGTGAACACAATTTTCCAGATGCTAGAGAAGGTGAGCTCTGGGACTGTTTAAGCCTGTTTCAGGTATACTGTAAGCTTGCTGAAGCTGTAAATCCCCAGGCTGTGGATATTGGGAATATCTACATTTCACAAAATCTTTCAGCCATGCTCGAAACCTTGAACAATCAGCTGAGAGATTTGCACTCAAGGGACAGATCAGAAACTGCTAAAATTCTGAAATTCAAGAAGAAAGCAGATGATGAGTCTGATGAGGATTTCAAGACCGAAGCCATTGCTGCTTCGAAGAAGATTGCTGTTGTTAATGAACAAACGAAGCAAAATATTCAAGTCTTTCAAGACAAGTTAAAGTCTGTCATTGAAGAATGCTGCAAGACTCACAATGCTTCTGTCATGGCTCTTGACTCAAAGAAGCGCGAAGCCATGCTCAAGCAATTAGCTTCACCACTTCCTGTCTTGCAACAAAGGAAGAGGCGTCTCATTGCAGACACTGAAGAAGCTGATGAGGTGAGCTCTCATCCCGTCAAGAAGGCCCCTAGAAAGGCATCGCCTCCTCGATGCAGAATCATCAAGCTTGGCAAACCCACATCAAAGCCATCCGCCCCCGAAGTCGTTCCACCCCGTGCTCAAACTCCTCTTCCACCTCAACCCGCTCCACAACCATCCGCTCAAGACAATTTTGCACCAGAACCTTCTCCACCCCCTCAAGTCATTCCTGAAAAGGATTACTCTTCAGCTCACTCTGCTGAGGAGTCTGAAGACAAACAAGGCGAAGCCCAAGATCAAGCTGCTAATGCTGAAGCCAATGCAGATGCAGAAGTCGAAGCTGAAGCCGAAGCAAATGAGTTGGCCATTGTAACTCAACCGCCAAGGCGACTCACAGATGCACGAAGGCATTGCATTCCTGCTCAAGACACTCAGTTGGACTCTATCTATCCAAGAGAGACTTTTCCCATATTCCTGGGAGAAGGATCTTCTTCAAGACATGGTCCTGAATTTGACATTGAAGTTCATCGCAAGAAGCTTCGATTCTTTGGCACTAGTCCATATGATTCCCCAAGAACTGCAGATGACCTTCGATTCTGGACCGCCGAACAGCAAATCTTGTACACGAAGCTTTACTGCCAGAAAGGTGTTCTGTTTAGACACAAGTACTTGGACATGCACAGTATTTCATCTGCAACGTGCTTCCAAAACATAGTGGAAACTATCGAAGCACAGAACTTGACTGGATTGTTTGCTATGGAAACTCCTTTCAACTCAGAGCTAGTGAAGCAATTCTATGCCACACTATATGTCTCTGGAATCCCAGATGATACTAGCACATGGATACTAGAATGGATGATTCAAGGAAAAGTGTTCAGAATGCACTCAGATGAATTCATGGAAATAGTGAACATCCCAAGGCACACAGGAGAGAGTGCAAAGGTTCACATGTTGCCAGATCCCACTGAAGCTGAATTTGCATCTCTATTGGATCCCGAAGTCACTGGAGATCACATGCCAGAAAACATTCGCCCGAAGCATCTGGTCTTCCTATCGAAGACTTGGTTCTATATCTTTTCAAACTCACTGATGCCTCTCAGTACTGCATATGAAGAATCAAACATTCTCTATCCTACTCGTCATGCTCTATTGAAGTTCACCCATGGACATGTGTTTGACTTCGAGGATTGTTTTCTTCGATACATGGTACAAGCTCCTGAATTGGTAAATCAATTGAAGCCATATGCTCCTTGGCTGCAAGCCATTTGCAACCATGGACGCAGCGAAGATTACACTGCGAAGCATCACCCGAAGCTGTTCTGCCCTCCGGTCCGCGATACAATGAATATCTTCAGGCGGCCAAATGACCCATTTGCAACATATGTTGGAGTCAGACAGCACGTCAATGAACGCAATATGTCGAAGCGTTTCCAGAAAGAAGTGTACCACTTTGAAGTTGCAATTCGAAACCAACAACTGCTTGAAAACTTCATCGAAGGAAATCAGCGCCAGATGCAACATCTGTCTGATGAGATAAACAGAGTTGGTAACATTGCCTTGAATAACAACCAATACTTGAAGGTTCTGAAGCGTCATTCTTGGAAAGGCCTAAGGAAATTCAACTCAGTGAAGAAACTTGAAGCCGATCGCATATTCAAGGAGTGCCCACATTTACAGAGGCACTTCTCAAGAAATGACTCGATTGATCGCCCCAACCCCAAGATTCCTTCACTGGACAAGATTGATGAAGTTCTCTTTTTCAACCCTGCTGAACAGATTCGCCCCGACACCTTCTCGGATGAAGATTCTCACACATCGAAGCACGAAGACGATCCTCTTGACGACAGCGACCTTGAATTGCTTCAAGCGCCGATGGACTTCGACGAGGAAGAGTCACCTGCTTCGACCGAAGGAGACACTTCAGGCGATGCATCCTCTTCAGGCGAAGACAATGTGCAGGGTCCCAGGGTTGCAGCTAACGCATAGATGCTCTTGATCTACCTATCAACCTTTTGTCCAATTGTTGACAAAAAGGGGGAGAAAGTAGCATCGAGTTTAGATTCGCTGCGGGGTTTAGGGTTTTGATTCGATCTTTTGCATGATTAAGTTACGACAAACATTCCATTCTTCGATTGGGTTGTAACTTAAGTATTACTTCGGCTGTGAACTGTTTTATCTTATATGTCAATAACCCCCGTGCTTGCAAGTTGCTCTTCTATGTTTTATCTTGCAGGTGGTTATTATCTTTAAGTTCACAGGTTATTGGATGATTGCATATTCTTCAAGTCATATCCTCTATATGCAATTGGTTCGCTAAGATATGTGTTAGGCTTCCCATTGATGATATTCTTCAACAAGCATTTTCTTCGATTATACAAATCTTCAATGCTTGCATTCAGGGGGAGTCATAAGCTTCATATCTTAGAGTTTGCTCTCAACTCAACTTAAATTCCATATCTTTTATCGATGCCTGTTTTGTCAACAATAGTCCAAAAAGGGGGAGATTGTAAGAGCAAAGTTATGCCCTCAAGAGTTTTGGATATTGTTGGTCAAAACAGTAGAGGAACTAACAAGCTTTCTAGTGTGAAATAGATGGTTAGGTTCCTGAAGTTATAGGTTGGTGATAAAGCTTCAACGAAGATTTATACTTTTACCGAAGCACATCCTCTGGAGTGAAGCTCATCACGGATGTCGACCCCTAAAAAGATAAGGAATCCTGAAGCTCGTCTCATCGAAGAAGATGATCAAGATGGCGCAAGACTTAGTTGTTTTTGCGTAGTTCTTTTTACTTCTTTGCGTCGTAGGAAAAACCGTACTATCAAGAGGGGTTTAGTAAATGTACTCCGAAGGTTTTGATGAAAAGACTCAGATCGAATCTAAACCAGTGAGAAGCCAGAGTTGAAGAAATCTCATGTGAGCTAGGTAATGCTTCACCAGCGAAGACTTTGTTCTTTCGGCTCCTGAAGCAGAACCAAGTCCGTGAGTCAGTTTTACTTGGACCGCAAGTAAAGTTGCGTTTTGATTGGAAATATGACCGTTAGGGACAGGTGTCAAGCTGTCACATCGGGTCACTTCAGTCATTTCGCACCTAGGGATTGCCACCTATAAATACGCCACCCCCGCCCTCATTGGCCGGTGGCTGCTCCAAGATTGATTCCCTACAGAGGAGAGAGAGAGAGAAACCCCACCGAAGCATTTCAAAAACCCATCCACAGAAGCATAAGTCCTATTGAGTTGAGTTGATTCATTATGACTTAGGAAGAAGTTTGCTAGCCTTTTTATCTTGGAGAACTGCAATTCTCCTAGACGGTTAGAGAGTTGTTCTTTAGAGAGCGAAGAGTTATTGTCGCCTCGAAGTCCAGTTTGTCAAAGGTTTCGGTGATTTCCTCAATAATCAACCACGAGTGAAGAACTGACCAAGCTCAAGGAGATTGGTGCAGTGGAGATACGGACGGAGAGAGGTTAGCTCCTGTGTTCAATCACAAGTCCCTCCAACCAGACGTAGCACTTTGCAGAGTGTGAACTGGTCGAACAAACATAGCCGAGTCAAGAGTTCGTTTTACTTTCCGCACTTACATTCAGTTTATCAATTGCTTCAGTGATCTGCTTCAATGCAATTGATTCAATGCTTTTGATTCGCTATGTTATGCTTCAATCATGTTCTGCTTCGATGTTTACCTTTCTGTTGAAACTCTTCTGTTGTTGAGTTATGCTTCACTTCATAGTTTCATGCAAAAATTTGAAGTGATCATTCACCCCCTCCCCTCTGATCACATACTTGAACTTACAAGGACCACCGCCTCCATCGTCGACGAGTGGTGCTCGGCCTCACCTCGGAGCAGGACCAGCGTGCCGTGCAGGATTGGTACGCGAGCCATCCCTGTGAAGCCTCGAAGGAGGCGGAACACTGGACGAGGCTGGCGGCCGAGAGCGCGGAGCGGCGACAGGAGCGTCATGAATGGCGGGAGGAGCGGCGGGCGGCCAAGGCGATGGCGGAGGAGGAACTGGCGAGAGGCGCCGCCAACTGGCCCCTCGGTGACCCCCGCTGGATAGCGGTGGAGGATGACATCAGCTCCGTCATCGAAGACGATTTCTCCGATGACGAGGAGTAGTTTTTTTATGTTCTAGGTTTGAGATGTTAAGTTGTTGAATGTTTTAAGTTTGTCGCGTCGCCGCCACCATTTGCTCTTTTTCATGCATTTAATGATTTATTTTGAGCTAAATGACCCTGAAATTGGACTAATGCTTGTGGGCGTGCCTTTAGTCCCGGGTCGAGCCACAAACCGGGACTAATGTTTGTGGGTCAGGAGCGAGGTGCATTGGTCCCGGTTCTTGGCTGGAATCGGGACGTATGCCCCCAGAAGAACCGAGACCAATGTCGCACGAGACCCGGCCGGCCCCCTGGGCGCACGAACCGGGACGTATGCCCCCATGGGTCTCGGTTCGTGGCACAACCGGGACTAATGGGCTGGAGAGGCCTGAACCAAAGCCCCGTTTTCTACTAGTGTTGCTCAACCAGGTGTAACTCCGCCCTCGCATGTATATAGCTACTTGAGCTCCATCTCCTCCACAAACCCGCAAAAGAGTCATAATATTTTTGTTGAGTTTCACGTTTTTCTTTTCTCCCACACGCAATATCATGTTAATTAAAGTCACCTAGGAGCAACCACTATCATGAGCATGCGGTCCTCCTTGAACGATTGGTGGACGAGATGTTTTTTTAGATAAAATGTGTAACCGAGTCCGAATGGAATGCTAGCTTAGTTCGACTTTGAATTAACAAAACCATCAACCGGTCAGGATACAACTGCAACATCCAAAGACCACAAACAAACTAAAGTTGAAAGATACAAAGGCGCTGAAAAAGAGCTAACAAGGCCTCACACACTTTATGCAGGAAGGATCTAACAAGAGAGACACAAAATTGAAAGGGTCGAGGACCTCCAACGCGACTATACATGAACGAAGGCAACGCCAGCTAAGAAGATGATGAAATGCATCTATAAAGCAAGTCGTCACCACACACTAAAGACCTGGGCAAGACAACCATAGCCTGAATCGCAAGATGCCGCATCGTCGAAGATCGGAAAGTTTCCTTGAACAAGGATGGAGTCGCCAGGGATCCCAAGGAGCGGATCTGAACACACCATATATGCTGATAAGGAACTTCGAGAGCAAAGCACGCAGCATCGTCCACGGCTAAACCACGCCGAAGGCGTTAGGCTTGGATGAAGAAGCACGCCGCAGATTACAAACAGGGATCCCAAACAGACAACTCCTAATCTCCTGCCAGACTCCGTTGGAAATTCTGGAATCTATTTTGGCCCAGCCGGAGAACACCAAGCTCAAGGTTATATGTCTGCTATGGAAGTGGTGGACCGAGAGGAACAAGGCGAGGCATGGCGAGAGGAGATTAAGCCCTGATGAATTTAGCTCGCAGGTGGCATTCGAAGTGGCTGAATAGGGCTGATTCTTCTCATCACCACATAAGCCTGCTGCAAATGAAAGTCGCAAGTGGCAAAGAGCCCCTGAGGAGTTCGTCAAAATAAACCTGGATGGGGCATTTTGCCAAGAGACTGGTACTGGAGGGTGGGGCTGCATAGCTCGAGCACCTGATGGGGGGGACACCCTCTTCGCAGCGGCTGGACCGTTGAGGAACTTAACTGAACCAATACAGTCTGAGTGTGTGGCCCTGTTGAAGGCGATCGACTTTGCTGAAAAATTTGGTATGGGCAAGGTGATTTCCAAAACTTATTGCCTCAACCTGAAGCATGCAGTATGTTCTGACTCCAACGACAGAGCTGCACTGGGAGTTTTATTCAGAGAAGCTAAGTACCGCCTCCAGCTGGGTTTCATCCAGTACGAAGTTGTGCACTCACCCAGGAAATGTAATATCCCAACGCATGTGTAGCTAGTATTGGTGCTAGGGAAGTTCAGAGCAACCACACATTGTGGCTTGCGAATTTTCCGGCTGATGTTATCCGTGCAGTGGCCGACGATCATGCCGCGTCCACAGGTTAATGGAATGCAAGGTGTTCCATCTCAAAAAAAAAAACACAGCACCAACCACCGCGCCGAACACTTTAAAAAAAGGACGGCGCGCCGGTCCCACGGAAGCTGTTGGATGTAAGCCGCGTGGGCCGTTCGATTTGACCTAAAAAAGGATATGACTCTGGGCTTTCTTCTTCCTAAGTAGCATGCGCGACGGAGCAACTCATTCGCATGGTGGACTCCGCGCTTGCCTGCCGCTGACCACCCCAACCATGGACGCTGACCTCGAAGCATGTCCGCCCTCGTCGCCATCATCTCGCCGGTCGCCGCCCTTGTTGTCGTCGTTTTGCCGATCGCCGTCCTTGCCACCGTCTCTCTGTTTCTCGCTGCATGCAACACAAACAATGGTTGCAGCTGCCTTGACGACGGTTGAAACTTCGACGGCGACGACCGCAACTCCGACGCACTCCGATCACTTGAAGCTTTTTTGCGATCGGATGAAGCTTTTCTAACAATCGCTTAAAGCTTTTTTGCCAACGGATGAAGCTTTTACTGTTGCCACACGGCCACACGCTCCATCAAAATAGATGGTTGCAGCAAATCGCGCTGCCGCTTGAAGCTTTTCTGCAGTTGGATGAAGGTTTTTCTGCCACCAATGACCCCAATAAGTTGCTGGTCATAGCAATTTTCGTTGCCGGTTGAAGCTTTTCTTTCGCCGGTTCCATCATCTGCCATCATCGGTCCCAGCAACCACCGAGGGATTCAGAATCAAAATCGTTGGTTGCAGCTTTTCTACCTCCCGGTTCCAGCAAAAAAAATCTGTGGTTGCAGCACCGAAGTCGTCGTCTTAGCCGCCGGCACCTGGTGCCGAGATGGCTGCTGAGTCCAGCATACTTGGACAGCGGTTCCAGCATGCGTGGACGCCGGTTCCAACACCCTCGTCGTGTCGTTTCCAGGCCCGAGTCACCAAAAGCTTTGTAGCACAGACCCGCCATGGATTTGCAGCTCGGCATCGTCCATGGCCATCGTCGGCTCTCGTTCCGGGTAGTGTGGGGGAGCGTGGTATTGCAGCAGTGTAGGATGGGTGCACAGACGTTGCGCGCAACCGAGGAGGTCTAAACAGGGAAATAGATGGAAAGGAAGTACGAGCTCCGACCAACACATGTCCATGGCATCCTCAGCGAAATCAGAGAGGAAAAGGGGGAAGAAAACCGAGAGGATGTAGCTCACCGCAAAAAAGATAAGAGAGAGAGGAGTAAAATCGGGGGCTGAGACCCACCACGTGTGACATGTGCGGGGTCAGTAATGCGAGACGTGGACGCACAACAGGCGGTGGATTGTGCCAATCGGACGAGTCACAAGCGACCAGCGCTGCACTCCGCCGACCCGCCGGAAGGGAACATTAACCCTTTAAACATCCGCGACTATACGGGATGTTTGAAGTGTTGGGCGCGGAATCGGACTTTGTGGATTCCGTTTCTGTAACGAAGTCGAACCGACTCGCTCCCTATATGATGATGAAATCGTATCTTTAATTGGCGTCCAGTAATCCTGAACTTCCAAACCTATTCACCATGGAACCCGCGTCGAAGATCGCGTGCTCCTGCCCCGGCTGCTCCGATGGCGACGGCGACGACAAAGCAGTCGAGGATGCCGCTACCACCCGGTCGAACGCTGCCTTGGAGTTGATGATCCTCGCCCGCTTCCTCGCCATGCTACACTCCCCGAACATCCAGCCGCACAAGCGTGCCCGCCCGACCTTCATCACGTACGACCCAGCGCGGCAGTCCACGGCGTTCGTCTCGGGAGCGGCGGGGAGGCCCATCAGGCTGCCGGAGACGCCGTCCGACACGTTGGCGCCGCACAAGTCCAGGTCCAGGCGGCAGCCCCGCGCGTCCCGGCCGCCGCCGGTGCGGAGCTCGCCGCCAGTGCCGCTCTCGCGGAGGTGCCAAGAGCCCTGCCTTCACGACCGGAAGGACCCCGACAAGCGGCAGCTGGACGATCAGAAAAACCGCAAATGCGCCAGGCTCGCCGAGGTGCTGGACGCCGCGGAGAAGATGGCCAGGGAGACCTTCCTGATGATTAACAATATGAAGAAGGAGCGGCGGGAGAAGGAGCTGCGACGGCTCATCGAGGAGGCGCGCGCCAAGTTAACCCCGCCGGTGCAGGAGGGGGAGGAGCCGCGCGACCTGCAATCCAAAACAGGGCACTGCGGCTCTGACATGCACGGCAATGCTGACGAGCACTGGATTGCCAGGACGGACAGGTCCAAACCGGACAACGGGTCCTCCGGCGGAGCACCTGGCCGGGCGGCGGCCGGGAAGAGGGAGAGGCCGGTCGAGTTCGATGATCCGGAGCAGGGCGACGACGACCCCTCCGACCTCGACCAGATCATGTCTAAGGTGAAGCACTGATCTGATCGTCCTTCCTTGTACTAGCAAGAAATTGATCATTCTTTTGTCATTTTTGCTGACATTTATTTCCATGTTTCGGTATTCTTCAGTTTGCTGGGTTAGGTATGGAAGATTTCGATCTCGACGACCTTCTAGGATCGATGCTACATATCTCATAGTATGATCAACATCCGACCTGCCGGTAATATCAGTGCTGATTCTTGATATTCTTCATCAAAATACAGCAAGGGATGGTTCTAATTACCAGGACAGATGAGTTAAGCAAGATGCATAGTAAGAGTTGTGATACGATAATCATTGTACTGATTATTTGACAGAGAAGAAAACGAGGTGGTTATAAGATTCTAATGTTATGTTTGTTGTGCTATCTTAGAGAGTGCCATGTGGGACAATTCCATTTTTGTTAGTTTTTATTTTCATTCAAGTGATAGACAATAAAGAAAGGTGGTAGACAATGATAATTTATGCATTCAAGTGTTATTTTTTCTGTTCATTTTTGTTTAAAAATAAATTATGTAAACTATATAATTGTAATTACAATAAATATTCATGTAATTCTACTAATACTTATGCATTTTATTTATTTGTATTATTTTGAAAAGTTTTCATATATATGTAATAAAAATAATATTTTGTAAAATGTTTATTTTTATTATTAATAATATTAATATATATTTTTAAATCTTCATGTGTTTATATATGTTTCTGTAATATATGTAATTTTTTAATTCTTTCAGGAAATATACTTCTAGTCTTAATTTTTTTATCATGTTTTAATAAAGTTTATGTGTTTGCCCAAATATATTTTTTGAACAAAAATAAGTTGGAAAAGGTGTAAGGAAAAATAATTGATAGCCTAGCGTGCATCCAGTTGGGTTGTCCGCCACGGTTGGGCTGACTAGGTTGTCGGCCAAAGCTAGACCGACTGCATGGGCCTCTGCCAGCAGTCAGGTGGGCGGGCAACCAGTCGGCTCCGCCTAGGCTGACTGAGCTCTATCGGCTCTGGTCGGGCTGACTCGGCCCAGTCAATTTCTCCCAGGCCAACTATACAATATATTTGAAAATTTTCAAAATTGTATATTATTTCTTTAATTTAGCAAATAAAATGTATTGTTTAAAACAGTTAGCTATATTTAGAGTAGAATAAAGTTTCCTGATTTTTTACCTAGACACATACATTTCAAACAATGCACACTATGTCACCAATCATTTGAAAATACGTACACAATATATAAACCATGAACACGCATAAAAATACACGTATCAAGGAATGAAAATGCAAACATGCAAACAAACATGCAAACAGTTCATCCAAAAGGCCTCACACTAATACGTTTGATCCAAAATCACCACTGTATAGCATGTTTAATGTCGATGATCGAGCCCAACCAAAGACATGCAACACGAACTCAAAAAGAATCTACCCTCAAAAAGAATCTACACTACCTACATCACCCCTATCCACACGGCCACCACCACCATCCATACGGTCACCACCACCATTGTCATCCACACTGAACAATATCTCTCGATGAGTGATCTTTAAAAGTGTTTTTGTCGTGTCATACGTTGTGGTCGGGTTCATGAAAGGACAAAAATAGTGTATAGCCGAGTGGGGTTACGTTAGGTCTGCACCACTCGGTTTCTTAGTTCCAAATACTGTCACGATATCAACTAGAGAATAATAAGTGTACCTTCGGTCGGGGCACAAATGTTCATGTCTTTGCACTGCCAAGTATCGGTCAGCGTGTCGAGCCATCAAAGCAATGACTAATGAATAATACGTTTGAGTACAATATCAAAGATTATGATGTGGCATTCGGGGAACATATGATCATGTCTTCGCACTACGAAGTCTTGATCGATCACCGCGTCGAGTCATCAAGGCAAGGAAGAATGAATAATACGTTTGAGTACAATATCAATGATTACGACATGGTTTATCAAATAGAACAATCGACCATTGAAGGACGATTGGAAATGGTTGAGGCATAAAAGGGTGGCCAACCAGTTCCAATTAAGCCGACTGATGAAAAGATGTTGACTCGGTTACCTCAAGACAACTCATCTACAAATAAGCAAGTACATACAGAGGATGATTGGATCAAGTCCTCGAGCGAGGAAATTATTCAAAAGTGCATCAACATCCTTTTTGAAGATAGAAATTTCGTCAAAGCTACAACGGATACATCTAGCACTGGGGCAGCAAGTAAATTCAAATACCAGTGCACGCACAACCAAAGAAAGCAAAGGCATCGATAAAGCATAAAGGTAAAAGGCCAAAAGTCACTTTCGCACAGCTATTCGAAAAATATTAGAATATTTGTGATAAAAATGGTGCTTATTGGTCGAGTGAAGCAAAAGCATTGAAGTCACTCCCAAGGCTTAATTCTGAAGATCATAATTGGCGAAAGGAGATGCTGAACAATCTGACCCCATATCTTCCTTTTGGTCAAACAATGTTGAAGTCATCAATACCTTCCATGCCTACTTCTATCATATCAATCACGTGTCATGTATAATGCACGGGCATGCCATCCACCTTATGCTAAATCACATCACCAAGTTTATGTAGCTCTGAAAGGGTCAAGCTCGAAATCACATGTCAAAGATCAACTCAATCATGAGTCAGGAATTACAGGCATGCCATCCACCTTATGCTAAATCACATCACCAAGTTTATGTAGCTCCGAAAGGGTCAAGCTCGAAATCACATGTCAAAGATCAACTCAATCATGAGTCGTCCTAGAGGCCGTGGAAGAAAATGGAGGTGGCCAAGCTAATCTATCGGTGAAAAAAGATGGTCGCAAGTGTCTTGCTTTAGATCTGACTCCAAATAATTAAAGTCCATCCAAGTCAACCTTGTCTACTAAGGGCAAGGAAGTGAAGCGAATAATTTTCAAAGACCCAACCGTTGTGTCTGAACAGGCCGAGTCAGCAGTGCCCAATCTCAAGAGGAAGTTTCGAGTAAATAAAACAAAGTCACGGGTGAGATGCCCTCTTGGTTTATCACATTGCCGAGAGAGAGAGAGAGAGTCTGTGCATTAGGAGAGAATGGTGCGTCGAATCCTGTTGCGAATCCGATAGGAACATAGAAGAAAAAGTGTTAGGCCCGCACGCGATCAAGCCAGCGGTTTTCATCTCACTAACCGTACCATCAAATCCTACAATGGAATTTATCATCAACCGGAAGATCTGATTTATTTTGGCTATTCACATTTTGGTGGACAAGTTCCCCAGGTACTTTGAGATGAGGATGTAAGACCGATATACAATTATTGCCTTAAGTACATATGAATTGTCAATGAAGTGTTGGCATCATATGTTTTTTAGCACGCTAGCTCCGCTAAAAAAACAAGATGGCCTTAAAGGAACAGGTGTCCAATATGAAAAACGTATCTATTGTCAAAGTGAACAAACTTTGATATGTGGATCATCTCCATCTCAAAGACCAAATAACGTTTGAAGTGTTGAAAGTTGTTGATTTGGATACTGTTTAGTTTATTGTGCTTTCAAGACTACTTTACGTGAAATCTGTTCTACATGAAATCTGTTCGTCTTGCTTTTTGAATCATCTCAATCCAAAGTCGAATGCATAAGTTATAACCAACACAATCCCAGACGCTGAGACGTGCATGTTTGATACATAACGCTAGTTATTAAGCATTCAAGATGGCTTTTAATGAAATAGCATTCAACACAAAAAACATATTTGCCTCTTCAACGGGAAAAATTGATGTTTGAATCATACCAATCAAAGGTCGTACGGAAGTTAAAACTAGGACAATGCTCGTGCGTTGCAACGGGAATTTTTTTAATCTTATGATAAAATACCTATGATGTACGTGATTATCACCCTCATCCGTGATGCTGCCAGACGTCTTTCCGCAACCCCGCCATGAAGCTGTCGTTTCTCTGTTTCCACTTGTTATTTTGGTGCCTTCCTCCTCGCTCGTATCTAGGTTATGTAGGTAGGGGCCTGCGTGCCTAAATCTGATCATCCGTTGATGGTCTATAAAGCAACTTCAGTTTGTTAATCATGGAACCTCGTTGGGTGAATTGTTGTGAACCGTTGCCTTCATGGCTTTATTTATAAAGTCGGGCCACAACCTTTAGTCTTGGGGGCATTGTTTTGGAGCAAGCACTGACTGAAAGGGCCCATCGTTGGAGCTACATCTATCGAGTCGACAATAGTAGGTCTCGGTGGCGTGGGGCAATCGGTTATCGGTGTTGGACGTGTGTTGATGGCCATAAATAGGAGGATGGCGTTGTCTGGCGTCATGGTGGCATCTACGGTAGAAGGGTCTGGCAAGCTCAATGCATGTGTCACTCTTAAAGATGAGATTGTGGCAGATGGTGCATTGGAATATAGAGTGTGCGGATCCGACACGTTGTGGGTTAGCTAGAACGGTTGGTGCTCACCAGCAGGCGCCGGCAGCGTGGTGAAGCCACCGGATTACTTGGTATGTGTTGGTGCGAAGTCAATGCACATCATCAAGCTTATAGGATTGGCTATAGTGTTTGCCAAAAGGTAGTTTCGGGTTGAGGTTTATGTATTTATTTTGTAAACTCTTTGTGGAATAATTTAATAAAAATAATTATGTGCAGTGCTCGATGCAAAAACTGAATTTTCCTAGTTGACACCCGTCAGCATCAAATAATTGATGCAATGCCTAGGGTGCTTGCTCCTAGGAAACGGTTCAAGATGGTGTTTGCTCGCTTTCCAGTAGTTTTATTTTTTATTATTTTTGTTTTTGTTTGGTTTTTTCATTGTTTTATTTTATTTCAAATGATTTCTGGGTTTCCTTTTTAAATTCATGATGAATATTTTAAATGCATGATGAATTTGTTAAATATACAATGAACAATTTTACTATACAACTACATTATAAATATATGTCAATTTTTTTTATTCATGATGAATCTATTTTTTTAATACAATGGACTTTTTCTACACAATGAACTGTTTTTAATGGACAATGTAGTTTTTTCTTAATAAAAATTGAACTATTTTGAAATATTTTCTAAGTCTGAATAATCTTCAAACTGTTAAAATAATATAAACCGTTTTTTGTAAGAAGTTGAAAGCCAGAGAAAAAAAACAGGAAATGAACTTTTTTTAATGGACAATGTAGTTTTTTCTTAGTAAACATTGAATTTTTTTTAAATATTTTCTAAGTAAGCTTCAATATGCTAAAAAATATAACCAGTTTTTTTAAGAAGTTGAAAGCCAAGAGAAAAAAACAGGAAAGCTGCTAATGAGCGGATCCATATCCATTGCCATGGAATTTCGGTTTAATACTCTGAATCAAGAGCCCTCAATCCTTTCGTAAGATTCCAAGGTTTAAAAAAATTCAAAATTCAAAAAATGCTCACGTATTTACACAATTGTTAGTACTTGAATCATTTAAAAATAAATTGCACTTTAAAAATGCAATAAAATGTTAGCACATCGCTCGCGAGCTCACTCTGCTTTGATATTTAAAAAATTGTTTGAACTTAATTATAATTAATATATAAATAAAATTCACACTAAATAAAATTTGTATGCGAAAAATTTGATACATTTAAGTGCGTGAACATTTAACATATGTAAAAGTTCTATTTAGTAGATTCGTTAATGCATATTAATACATTTTGTACGTACAATTGTTTAAATATATATTTATTTAGTTTAAACATCTTTGAAAAGTATTGTAAAATGAATTCCGGACTGGGCAAATATTTTTAAGTGCAAACATTTTTTAAAATCTAATGAATACTTTTTCAAATTTAATAAATTTTGGATCTATCTTTTAGAAAAATAACACACTAACTGGTTTTCAAGGAAAAAAAGGAAAGTAAAATAATCATTTAAAAATTATTTAATTAGTTTAAACATCTTCGAAACTGATGCAAAAATTGAATTCCGAACAAAGCAAATATTTTTAAGTGTAATTTTTTTAAAATTTTCCTGAAAATTTTAAAAAACATTATAAATTTAGGCAGAAAAATTGTATAAGTTTAATACACTAAATGTATTTCTATCCGAAAAAAAAATATTACTCGTGGCAAGGCCCAAACATTTTCTGGTTTGCCTCGCTTTTTTCTTCTAGTGGTCATGGCACAAGAGAAAGTGGCCCAACAAAATAATTGAGCAGTGAAATGTTTTTTTAACTACTGGACTGCGGGTTGATCTACCAAAAAAGGAAGGACTTTTTTGCAAAACGCCAGGATGTACTAAGAAATCCACCTCCTTTTATTATTAGGTAGAGTTAATGCTCGAAGTATTGGTGTTCGAGAATCAAACAAACAATCCGATTGAACCACCAAATTTTGGCCAGGAAATAACGTAATCAAGATGGCCATGTACGAGTAACCAGACACCATTGATGAACAGTTAGAGTAAATATTACATGTTTCAGTAGTAATCTTCAAATTTTGAGATTATTTGAAGAAAAATGATTCAGAGATAATGGCAATATTTTGCTAAACAAATTCAAAATTTGGTTCAAAATTACATCAATTAATATGGATCTGAGGGAGTATTATTTAAAAAAAATCAAAACATCCAAAAAAATACTACATGCTTCTAGTAGTAATCTAGAAAAGTTTGAGCTCGTTTGAAAAAAGGGACTGGTAGATAACGACTATTTAGCTAGACAGATTTAAATTTCCATTCATAATTTGATATTTCTAAAAAATAGAAGATGCCAGTAAATAATACATATTTTCAGTAGTATTCTGGCGAAATCTTTGCTTATATTTGGACAAAAGGATTAGGAGATAATGGTTTTATCTCTTCAAAAGGACATTTAGTTTTCTTGCCGTTAATTTTGAGCCCGCCTTTCATTTTCTTCCTGGATTCACCACTGGATGAACGGGGAGCGACTACAATAGAAGCTGGTCTTCTGATGCAAAAATAGAAAACCTGTTCTGGACCGTTGGATTGGAGATGGAAGGCACAGATTCTAGTGGAAGGATCCTAGCCACTTAAGTGTACATTTCTACAAAACCCCCCAATGACAGTTAGATATGAACCTGGGCCTTTACACTGAGCACCTCAAACCTCTCTCAAATCACCCAACATTGAGGTCCAGTGTCTCGTTTTATACGATCTTTACACATATCTACTTATTTGGTACATTATTGGCTTCTATTACATCACTAATTATGCAATATGTACCTTAAAATATTTGAGTGCATGAGATAATTCAACCATCCCGTTGAAGCAAAACTAGTCATACTTTCTAAACTGGACATCCATTTACATTTTCAGTAACACAACAGACATACATACATGTCAAGTGATATGACTGGGAAAATCATAAGAGGATCATTTTCAGTATACGGCAGGCAAGACTGAGTATTGAAGACTAAAATGATCACCACTGAACAAGCATTTGCTATTAATAATTTCATGTTTCATCAAACTTTTGCGTTTAGTTCTACTGCTTCCAGATGGTACATGATACAAAAGTTGGACCCCTTTGTCTTCAGTTCTAGTGCTTCCTGTAACGTGCCTTGGACAAAAGAAGATTAGGGATGGGTTCCGGAGGCATCAGTCTAGTCATTCCTCAAGCACATGCAAGGAAGTTGTAGACATGCTCGTTAACATCTTCAAACTGCAATATTTAAAAACAAGACAATTATTTGAATCATCATGTAAGGACCTAAGCAAGATGAAAAAATAAAACTCAAATCTTCATTATCTAATGCAAACCAATTATTCAGAACAAGAAGACACTTTGGGTCTGACGTTACCCTACACTAGCACTGGAAAAGCACGCGGGTAGGAGGGGGAGACTCGTCGACAAATTTCTTGTGCACATCTCATTGAATCAGCCGACAATGTCGGCACAAGATTTATGACATCTGTACGTATTTCAGAAGTATTAGATTCTTTTTTGTACCTACTGGTTGGAATATTATGATACTGAATTGCATACAATTAGTTGCAAGCAAAATATAAGAAGCAAAAGCCTTGGAACTGTTATCTTCATGACGCAGAATACGATTCTCTTCACCAAACAACTCAGAATCGTAATTTGTATGGAAATACAATTCTCTTCACCATACATCAAGAAATACAATTCTCTTCACTATGCCTTGTAATTTGTATGGAAAGAGACATACATAACTGGTACCTGAAGGATTTTGATGCATGGACAAGCCAGGGATGAAGTCCAACACGGAAAAAGAAATAATCGTCGAGTACTGTACATAACATATGTTTTTAAGAAAGCCCAAGATCAGTTGGATCTGACTAAAACAGTTATGAACAGATTCAACATGAACATGTAATTTTTTTTAACTCAATAGAGATGCAACATAAATCTCATCGAGTAGCTCAACATGCTTTAAGAAATTTACCAGAAGAATGACCACCGTGGTGGTGACTTCTAGGTTCACACCAGTGGCAGGTCAGTAAGGCGGCGAGGAACCCTCGAGATACTTGTATATCTTGAGAGGAGGAGGTAGGCAGCATGCCCACGAGTAGCTCTTGGTGCTTTAGAGGGCAAGGAGTTAACGATCCCACCATCGGCTTGCCGTATGCTGCCTGCCTGTGTGTTGCACTTATTTTTACTAATGGAATAATTAAATGAATCATCAATAATACCAGCTGAATGTGTGCTGTACATACCACATGGAAGGAGAAATAAATAAGAAATACATTTGCCCCAATAAACAACCTAAAGTAGAAGCCAGAAATTTTGTCAAACACCCTAACTTGTCAATAATTGAACAAATTATGTAAAAATTAGTTATCTTGTACAAGAAAAACCACTCTAGTGAATTCTAATTCATAAAGTGAGATTTGCAAACAACCGGCCTAATTAGGCAACACAACTATTTAATATAAAGTTGAGACAAACTTGAGCTTACATGCCTTTTATTCTAAATTCTAAGCATGCTCTTCTGTTTAATTTGTAGGTCTTTTTTTAGCAATTGCGAATATGCGAACCAAAATACAACGTCTGACTCAAAATAGACAGGATACAGGTTTTGGCTTCTAAAGTTTTACTAGACTAGTATCTGGTTGGAAAGTAAACTTTAATGTGATTAAGCAATGTTCATAGTTTGTTAAAACTAAGCGTGTATCTGTTGTGAAAGGAGAACATGCAATTACTGAAAAAAATCTGGTGTAACATGAATCCAGATTTTGATACGCTGATAAATGGACAAATTTCATTTTTCTTGCCTAGTAGAATCAAGTTACTTTGTTTCCAGCTTTTCAAACGACCGACTCTGTATATAGAACTGTAAATACTAATCTTTGTAGTGAATTGTCCTAACTTCAAGACACTTAAATTATCTAACCGTCCTCAACCATTCAACTTGGTTCTCTGGAGTACTTATCAGTGAAACAAATTTTCAAATTACAGTACCAAGCTACCTAGAACACCAGAAATACACCATCAAATTGAACTTATTAAAATGCATCATTCAGATATGAGAAGATTTAACATGAACATGTACAAGAAAATAGAAGTACATAGATGCATCACAAATCTATTTGACAGTAAAATTGGGATGTAGCACAAATTTGCCACCAGTAGCAAATAAATTTAAGATCTATTTACCAGTAAAATGAACCACCGTGTTGATGACATGTAGGTTCGCACCTCAGGAATGAGCCGAGGAAACCACCACTGGCTTGCCGCCACCGAGGGCGAGTAGGATACAAGCTGACCCGAGTGCCTGAGAGAGAGCAGGAGGAGGACGACGAAGCAACGAACCCAACGCTAGCGGAGTTTCAGATGCGAGGAGACGAGCTCTGATGCGCACCGCCTCAAACTGGGCAGCTGGCGACACAACGACGAGGAGACATCAGAGATATGGAAGAACACCTCCACCCGGTGTACTCGTCCAGCATGGAGGAGGGATCTCGGCCGCCGCCGCCATCGGGGAAGATTTAGTTCGTGGGATGCGGCTGTGTAGGGGATTTGGATTTGACGAAGAGGGCATCTGGACCAAATTAGCTTGCAGAGAGGGACTTCCTTGCAAATTTTGCACGCAGAGCATCCCACGTGAATCCGAGCCATCAATCTAGCATCCGGTGGTACAAGTCCATTTTTTCTATTTTTGCACCATAACCTCAGATTCTATACTAGTTGCTCCCGGATGAACGTGCATAGCGCAATCTGTTGGGGAGATTTCACAACCGCAGGACGTTGCGTTCCTCCTTGTGGTTTGCGCACTGCAGCAGCGGTCATAGTTTTTTCATGAGCTCCGTAATTCATGTATGGGGTACAACTGCATGCTGTGCCACAAGCCCACAATCCACATGACCCGCGCCGCACGCCGCACGTACACTGTCATCTACCTTTGCCGCGCGTATATAGCGCTTCATTCTGCTGATCATCAGCCTGATCACCAGACGAGTTTGGACTCCGAATCTCCGATCACTGCCTGTCGACGTCGGCCATGCAAGACATCGAGCAGCCCACCTCGGCGTCCGAGCTGAGGGCGCTCGCATGGACGACGCTCCTCGTTCCGATGTGCTTGGTCTACGCGCGCTCCGCCTGCCGCCGCCTCCGCCCGGGCTGGCCCCGCCTCGCCGCGCTCTTCCCGACGTTCCCCGTCTTCGTCTACCTCCCATGCGTGTTCAACTCGCTCCACCTCCGCCTCTTCTCCACCTTCTTCCACACCTGGCTCGCCACCAACAAGCTCATCCTCCTCTCGCTCGATCTCGGCCCGCTCCACCCGTCCCTCCCACTCCTCCCGTTCCTCCTCTGCGCCGGCCTCCCCATCAAGCTCCGCGCCGGCGACGGCCAGCAGCAGCCTAACACCAAGAATTCCGCGTCACCGGGAGGACGACCCCCCGTCGCCGAGTTCCTCGTCCCATGCGCTCGCAGCGTTCTCTTCCTCACCGGCCTCGCCGTGCTCTTCCCACACACAACTTCCCTCCCTCTCTACCTCGTCCACTACCTCTACTGCGCGCAAATCTTCCTCACGCTCGACCTCCTCTTCTCCTCCGTCGGCCTCGTCGCCGCCGCCGCGCTGGGCACGGGCATGGAGAGGCAGTTCAGAGCGCCGCTCGTCGTCGCGTCGGTCGGCGACTTCTGGGGCCGGCAGTGGAACCTGATGGCGGTGGACCTCCTCCGGGCGTCGGCGTACAAGCCGGTGCGGGACCGGTGGGGCCGGGACGCCGGCGTGCTGGCCGCGTTCCTCATGTCCGGCGTCCTCCACGAGCTGCTCTACTGGTACATGACGCTGGAGCCGCCCACGGGCGAGATGCTGCTCTTCTTCACGCTCCATGCCGCTTTCCACGTCGCCGAACGCCGGGGCAGGGCGGCCGGGCTGTGGAGACCGCCCAAGGCGGCGGCGTACCTCGTGGTCACCAGCTTCATGGTCGTCACCATATCGGAGCTCTTCTTCGGGCCGTTCATCAGAGCCGGCATAGACGTGCGCATGATGCATGAGTCCGTCGCGGCGCTGGAGTTGGTTAGGGATATCGCTAAGCGTTTCATCATCCGTCCATTTGGGGGAGTTTCGAGTTAGAGACACAAGAATAGGCGACAAAAACATTCAGTTTTTCAATCTCCCCTATCCTTGGTTTCTTCTATTTATGATTCTATTTCTGCTAAACAAGTTAAGGAAATGTTGAGTATTGTTGCTACATACTGAGGGCCATGTTCGAAGATAAAAGTGAAAAATGAATATCTATCTATTACGTCAATGACTCAATGATGTTTGGCAACATATCTCATGAATCTGCCCGTTATGGTGTACTCCCTCAGTACCTAAATATATGACGTTTTGGTAGCCTTAGGTAGTGACACTTATTCTTTAACGGAGGGAGTAGATGGTTAAATAAGTGTATATCTATTTATTTTTTAATTTGAGGGAGTAGTGGTTAAACATGATGCTGGAGTTCAGGATTTTCAATGTTAACCATTCTTGTTGGTGCTCCAATATTTGTGCTTAGACCAGCATCATACAGAAGCACACAATGCAGTTTGTCAAGTTATCTGTTGTACATGCTCAACCAAGAACTGGGGTAAATGTTCAAGAAACTTTTTAGTGTCGTGTTGCTAATAGATTTGATCTCAAAACTGAACAAAGGCATCGCATGCCACTTCTCGTAATTCAGAAGCTTTACTGAACAATACTTGCCTTGATCGCATAACTCAGGAAGTCATTCGTTCTTTTTCAACACATAATTGATCTAGTCACTTAATTTTATAGATGTTCAGGGAAACTTTTCATAGTGAGTCGTTGCTTATAGCATTGATCTCAAAACTGGACAATGTTGTCGCAGGCCACTTCGTGTAAGTCAAGTTTTACTGAACCCTACATGTTTGGACCACATGAAGTCGCCTACTTTTTCCAACGCATAACTGAACTAGCCACTGAATTTTTTTGGCATTATGAAAGTAGGTACTTATTTTTTTTTTTGCCAAATGCCAAGTAAAGACACTCACCCCCATCGTGGAACATCGCCAATTCACCATTGAGATGACCGTTCGGATCTTCGTCGCCGTCGCCGGTGGCCATCGGGTAGCCGTTGGCATCGCTACTTGTTGCCTTCACCAGAGGACTTCAAGGAGCTCGTCCAAGCCAAGGTTGCCCTCATTGGAGGCCTTTTGATTGGGATTCAGGTTTTGGAGCAACGGGGCAAAGGATTTGGCAAAAATGATTGAAAGGATTTGGGGCAGCAAGAAACGACTTGTGGCCTTGGTTGAGGATCGCAGGACAGTTGGATACACAGTATGTATCGGATGCTGAAAGTCGATGTATCATAATGTTCTCAAGAATAACATTGGGCGTCGAAACGGCAAGCCATGCTTCAAGCTAAGTCAGTATAGATCTAATTGATTGCTAAATTGAAAATTAATGTCAAAAGAGACCACCTCACAACGGCGACACGGTACGCAGCGGGGCCCGCCGCCAGAGCCAACGGCGGCACCCTGCCACGTGGGTACATGCCGCCATGGCCCGGGGCGGCACCCACCTGCCGCCAAAGCCCAGGGCGGCAACTCATTTTCTGCTCAGATGAGAAGCTAGTACAAATCCATTCATGGCAATGGGGTTAGACCTGGGCATTTTTTGGGCCGGGCCAGGCCTTGGATCGGGCCTGACAAAGCCCGCAACACAAAACCAAGGCCTGAGCCCGGCCCGGCCCAACCGCCAAGGCTAAATTTCAAGCCCAAGCCCAGCTATCAGCAGGGTTCTCTGATACGTTCAAATACTTGGTATAAAGTGTAAATATCACAGGATGCTCGAGTTATTTATTTTTCTTTAAGGAACCAAGTGTTGTAGTATAATAGAGACTGCACTCAATGTTGTTAGCTAGTAATAAAATAATGATTATCTTAGAAAATTAGAACTTATAAGTATATAAAATTGATTCTATTTTTTTCTTAAAAATAAATCCATAGTACGAAAGCAGTGATTCGGTGCCCGGTTGCATCTGCACCCAGAAAGACTATAAATATGAAAAAGCTCAAAAATAATAATATTTTTTGTGGAAGATGCTCATGTGCAAGATGTTTCTGCAAAATTTGGAGAAGTTCGGACTTCTGAAGAGCGCAACATCGTTGGGCCTCAAGATGGGCCTTTTTTAAATCATGATATTATCAAGCCTGAGCCCGACCCAATGCAACCTTCGGGTTTAAAAATCAGTCCCGAGCCCAGCCCTTGGGCATGGTTGAGCCGGGCCGGGTTCCCAGTGCGTGGGGTGAGAGGTGCATGTTGCGCATGTAGCTAGTACAAATCCATACATATAGCAGTGGGGTGAGCTGCGCACGTAGAATCCATGCATGGCTGTGGGAGTTGCCGTCATGGGCTATGGGGCTATGGCAACACGTACCAGCGCAGGGGTGCCCCCGTGGGTTGTGGATGCAGGCCAGCGCAGGGGTGCCGCCGTGGGTTGTGGCTGCAGGCCAGCGCAGGGGTGCCGGCTGTGGGAGTTGCCGTCATGGGCTATGGGGCTATGGCAGCACGTGCCAGCGCAGGGGTGCCGCCGTGGGTTGTGGCTGCAGGCCAGCGCAGGGGTGCCGCTGTTGGCTCTGGCGGGAGGACCTTTTTACTGTTTTGACCCCTTTTCAAATTTTTAACACGATTTGACCTTGTTTTAAATTTTTAGCCTGATCTAACCCTTTTTATACACGTCAAACATTGTGGCGTGCCTGCTACACATAGACACGCCAATGATTTCGGCGTGTCTTATTTGGACTGGATGAGCAAAAATTTCACATACACGAGCAACACTCGAACTCTGAACCACCCACCCACCGAATAGAGCCGGACAACTGTGCTAGCACATTGTAGCTGTCATCACATTATAACCATAGCCTATATACTTTGATTGTTAAACGGGCTGGCCCATTTTCATTCACTTTTTTTACAGCGTACAAATATATAAATTGTATTAAACATGATTTATAAAAAAGAACATTTTATAATTATATCAATATAAAAATGATTTACAAACACCTACATTTTATTATTTTACAAATATAAAGACGATTTACAAATAAAAATATTATAAAATTATATAAATATAAACACGATTTATAAACACGAACATGATAAAATGTACGGCTTTGTAAATCGTGTTTATGATTTATAATTGTATGAATATTTTAAAAATCAAAATTTTGCATAAGCGTAAATATTTAATTTTTAAGTGCATGAATATTATATTTGTATCATATACATTAAATTATATGAATATTTTAAAAAACATAATTTTGCATAAGCGTATATATTTATTTTTTAAGTACAAGAATATTATATTTATATCATATAAGTTAAGCTATATGAATATTATTTTTTAAATAATTTTGCATAAGCGTAAATATTATTATTTTTAGTACATGAATATTATATTTATATCATATACATTAAATTATATGAATATTTTAAAAATCATAATTTTGCATAAGCGTATATATAATTTTTTAAGTACATGAATATTATATTTATATCATATACATTAAATTATATGAATATTTTAAAAAGCATAATTTTGCATAAGCGTATATATTTGGCGCAGAATATGAATATCGTACAAATTAAATTCAGCCCAACAGAATATGAATATGAATATCATAAAAATTAAATTCAGCCCAACAGAATATGAATATCGTACAAATTTTGCATAAGAGTATGCATTCAGCCCAACAGAATATGAATATCGTACAAATTAAATTATATTTATGTGTTGGATTAATGTTTAATTTATATATTTGTACGCTATAAAAAATGAGTGGAAATGGGCTAGCCCGTTTAACAATCAGAGTATATAGGCTCTGGTTATAACCTGATAACAGCAACACTGGGCTAGCTTGTGGTTTGGCTCTCTTCGGTGGGGTGGGTGGTGTTGAGTTCGAGTCCTTCATGGTGCATGTTAAATTTTTACTCCGCTCGGGGGCATCCAGTCCGGATAAGACACGCCGGGACCACTGGCGTTTCTAATGTGGAGCAAACACGCCATGATGTTTGGCGTGTATAAAAGGAGTTAGATCGTGCTAAAAATTTGAAACGGAGTCAAATCGTGTTAAAATTTCAAAAGGGGTCAAAACAGTAAAAAGGTCCCTGGCGGGAGGGGTTTGCTGCGTACCGTGCCGGCGTTGTTAAATGGTATTTTTTGACATTAATTTTTAGAGGTGATCTCTTTTGACAGTAAATTAGTTAGGGTGGTCTATTTTGACAAAAGTTCACGAGAGTGCATATAGATGAAGACGACGACGGGCTCCGCTCGCGGCACGGCCGTGGTGACACCCGCGGCGCAGTGTGCATTGACGGCTTCGTACAACGTACTACGTTCCGATCAGAATGAGAGAGTACGTTTTCCATTTGTGCAGTAGGCTTCGTGGACCGTGACACGTCGAGGCGTCGTCCCAGCATACACCGGGAGGACTCCACGCATCTGTCCCGGCTGTGGTGTTATCAGTTCGTATCACGGCAGGAAAAGCTTTCATCTTGACATCTCCAAGTTCGTAGACTAACCAAGGACCGCAAGGCGCGGTTTTCGGTTTCGGATTAGGACAATGAAGAAGAAAGTTGCACTTCAGAGATCCAAACTTCTCCAAAAGTTGCAGAAACATTTCGCACATCAGCATTTTTCATTATAAAAAAATTACTTCCTTTGATCCAAATTAATTGACGCACACTTAATACAACTTTGTATTAGAGTTATACTAAGTGTGTGTCAATTAATATGAATCGGAGGAAGTAGAATTTTTTAAACATTTTTTAATGTCTTTTTAAAGATCTTTTGCCTAGGATTAGATGAGTATGTGCTCATCTTTGAATTACCGGTTGCTAGTGTGCTTTCTACGTCCGGGCACCGATGATGATAATTATGGCATCGGCTCCTGAGACCGGGAAAGGTTGGCCGCGCCCAGCTTCAATGTTTTGGGAAAGCCAGGGATGGCCGAACCGGACGCAACTTTGGCTTTGTAGCACAGTGTCATGTCACCCGGCGCCATAGATGCCAAAAGCCATGATTGCCCATGCTTGCACACAGACAGAGAGCGGCGTTCAAAGACCCTACCCGTGAGAAGAGAAAAGACCAGACCTTATCGGATTCGAAAGCCCGGATCCTACGCGCGTCTGCCCGCCCACTGTTCCCATCACCTTTCCAGACGGCGACGTTGACGCGCCAGCAGCAACGTGCTACTAGTACTACAACATCTAGCCCGTGTAGTAGTAGGCGCGCTACTATTTCCATCACCACGCGAAAAAAGCACTTGTTTGGCGCTCCCGTTTGGCTCCTCCTCCATTGCATCGGGCGCCTGGTTTTCCTTCCATGGGGGATCGCAAACGCAAGCGCAAGGGAACAAAGGCCAGCCAGCTGGGTGAGCCAGCCTTAATGGCGAAACATGGGTTGGAGCGTATAAAATGGGACAAGATGAGAAAAACTAGTTAGTTAGCCTGATCGTGATTGATGCTGCCCACAAAGCCGCTCTCAGGATCTCATCTCATCTCATAAAACAATCCAGATCCAAGTGGTGGCCAGGCCAGGCCACTGGATTCAAACGCCCATAATATAAACAAGTGAAGTGATGCGAGCGAGATGCGGAGCGACCCCAGGGAGCAGCGGCACATGTTGCCAACCGCCGGGCAGGTGAGGGTGCCCGCTTAAACTATTTGAGCGTCCATGAAGGAGAGAGATTCCGATCAGTGAGTGGTGGCGGCGACAAGGCAGGTTCTGGGAGAAAACAATGGCGGGTGACAGGGAGATGACTAAAGAAAATTAGTTGCAGCAGATGCAGATGGGGCACAGCAAAGCATGTGAACTTAATTAACAATGTACTCTTATGTATGTAAAGATCAAATCATTAGTAGGCCCTTCAATGGCAACTGGTAAAAGCTTGGGCACTCATTGCAAAGTATGAACAGCAATGCTGTTGGCTGTTGCTCTAGTCAACACAAGAGCAACTGTTGTTATAGCAAATAACCATGTTAGGTAGTGGCAATGAGCAACAGTCCTAGTAGTGGCAGTAATAGTATCAGTAGTAAGATGAAAGAACAAAATTGATGATCAAATTTCAAGTCCTTGAGTAGTTCTCAGCATAAGGTGAGACAAGGAATGTAGTAAGAGATAATAATAATAATAATGGCCTACAAAAGGGTCTACAAAAACAACATCTGGAGGCTACAAAGTACTACTACAAACAAAGGGGAGGCTTTACCATAGTCAGATATTCGCATCTTCTACAGCACAAGCAAGCAGATGATTCACATTGGCGAAGGCATTCCTTTGTCTGGACGGATAGATGAATGAAACACAAGTAGTCCAAGGAAGCCCATGGCATCGGACTTGGAATGGAAAGAAACCATCTACAAACATGCTAACTCCGGCTGCAATCAGTCCCTACTCATCATCTATGCTGCAATACTCGACTGAATTCCGATTCCCTTGTCACCAAACTGCAATACTCCGAGTGAACCTCCCGCGTAGCAGATGCTGATCAAGAAGGAACACATATACTGCTAAGGTACCAAACTACTTCAACAGCAAATGCCTCCTCATCATCAGAGCGATCAGTGAAATCGTTGCAGAACTTGTTGCTTCTTCAGTCCAATGAATGATACAATATAGTTTCCTGTGGGATCATGAAAACCCTCCACAGGATACTTCCGTCCACTGGCTCCAGTTAACTTGATCAACAACACACCAATCCACTAGCTCGGTCAGGAATAACAGAACAAGCAAGATATGTTCTGCTTCGGATCACCACCAAACTCAACAACTACAAAATTTTCACGAATTTCGGCGCATCACCCCTTGGCCCTGCTAGTGATCGGTAGAGGTACAACTTATCAACAGTCTCTGTTTCCACATTATCCTCATGTTGCTCCTCTATTACTTCAACAACCAAGTTAGGCATCCGCTGAGCTACCTCTCTACAACCCCTCATGGTTAGCCTGCATGAATTCATCCACAGGAACCTCATATTGTAAAAATATTCCAGGCCACAAAGCAATCCCCTATCACTGAAAGGGCTATCTCTGACCTCCAGCTTCTGTAACCTAGTGCATCCCTCAAACAAATACTGAAGCGTCAGGTCACTGTTCCCCGAGAATGCAAGAGATAAAGTCTTTATTAGTTTACCATACTTTCCAATGTATGCAAATGCCTTATCAGTGAGTAAGCCAGAGACAGAGAGCCTAGTAAGTTTCTTGCAGTTCCTCACTATCGCGCCAAAGCCATCATCCATGGGCTCCCCTGTGATCCGATCAGGGCGGTGGCGACCCATAATGCAAAGACGGAACACCACAAGCTCAGGGCAGTTATTGGACATAGCAACGACTGCAGCATTTGTCATCTGCTGGCAAAAGTAAAGTATGGATTCAAGCTTTCGGCAACCTTCCGAGATAGCCTGAAGACCAACATCTGACACAGAGCCATCAGAGTCCTCGGTGGCATCCAGAGGAAATACTCGCAGCTCACGAAGATCTGAGCATGTCTCAGCCACAGCCTTGAGGCCTTCATCGCCCACAGTATCAAGAACCTGAACCAGACGAAGTTTAGTTCAAGCGACAAAAATAAGTAACACCGATCAGATTCACCATGGTAAAACAAATAAGAGTACGGACATACCCAGAACGTCTGAAGTTTGTGGCATTGGCGAATGACTGGTGTGAGATCCTCAGCAGTTAGGCTTGCGAAGCTAACGTTAAGGGACGTGAGATTACCACACACAGGGTAGATTGCTGGAAGGTATTCAGGGTTGACCTCCTGGAATCCAGAGAGGCAGACTATAGACCTGGAGGCAGCAAACGAGGGCGCGAGTTCAGACACCGAGATGCCTCCACCTTGTGGAGCATCAGTACGGAAGGCCCCAGTACCAAGGTGCGTGAGCTGCGGAGCCCGTGCCATGAGACGGCGGAGCTGCTCCACCGAAACGTGGTGGTTAACACGCAGCCGGCGAAGGGAGGGCGAGCGTGCCACAAGGGCCTCCAGGGCCTCAAAATTGAATGGGACACGAATACAGTCAAACATGAGGGACTCTAGTGATGTGTTGGACAGCGGGAACTTGGAGATCCAGTCCACTACTTCGTCGTCCTCTTCCTCCACATAGTCCTCGATCAGATCCAGAACTCTCAGGTGCCTACAAAGTAACAAGTACATCAGTTCATCAGGTGCTACACTTACTTTTTTTGACACTTCATGACAGGGCTGCTTCATGAGATGCTACACTCAATTCAACTCTATTACCAATTGAAGCAAAACAAGAGCAACAAGCACACATGTAGTCTGGAGACGTCCAAATCTGGGAGTTGCCAAATTAGTAAGTATAAAGCTATAATTGGATCCTGACAAATGTAACGGAATACCAAATTGTCTATTGTACAAACAGAGGGGGTTTCCTAACCAGGACTCATTAAACTTTCGTACTATACTAAGTATAGAAGCCGCAATATTCCCTGCCCAAGATTATTCGTCAATGGGCACCAACGAAATAAAGTCATTCTGCTTTCACGCCTAAGTCAGTGCAATGAACCAAAAATGTAAGTATCATCAATGTGAATATTTATCAAACTTACTACTCGTAGCATGCCCAGATATATTTTGAGTTCAAGGGGCGGTCGTCAACGCGAAGATATGTGAGTAAATCTGGCGAGAAAACACTGCAAGTAGGACAACAAGCTAAAGAAGGATGGCACACGTGCATAAGTTGAGAAGTAGCCAAAAGAAAAGAAAAATAGAAGTAGAGAAGCCCGAATCTTCACGGAGAAGGCAGCCCAAGATTCAATTCAAGCTCCGGCAGCTTTCGAGGCTATCCGATCGAGAAGTGTGAGCCAACGGGAATGGAATGCGTCGGCAGCAGCTCATGACTAACTAAGCCGCAGAGGAGAAGAGAAGAGAAGAGAGGTTTCGATTGATTGAAGGGAATGAGCATTCATACCGGCAGCGCTCGGCGATGACGGCGAGGCCGAGGGTGGTGAAGCCTTCGCAGCAGACGAGGGAGAGGTCCTTGAAGAGCGGGAAGGAGGTCGCGACGAGGGCGAGGTCGTCGTCGGTGACGATCATGCGCTTGAGGCAGATGCGCTCGAGGCGCGGGTATGCTGGTCCCAGCGCCTCCACCCAGGGCTTGACGTGGGCGCCCCAGCCGTCGGGGAAGAGGCTGAAGTCGGCGAAGCGCGGCTTGCCCTTGAGCACCACGGCGGTGACGCCCCCGAAGCGCTCCACGGCGTGGCCCGGCGAGACGGCGTAGCAGTTGCCGATGAAGAGGTCGCGGCGGGTCTGCGCCTCGGCGCGGTACCAGGAGCGGCAGACGAGGGAGGCGGCGTTGCGGTCGCGGGAGGCGGTGAGGAACTCGAGCACGCTCTCGAGCACGTTGTCCAGGACCTGGTCGGGCGGCGCGGAGGCGCGCGGGCCGTTGTTGTTGTTGTTGCCGGCCCTCAGATCCGGCGTCCACCTGTCCCCGTTGTCGGAGGAGGAGCGGGAGTCCTCGGACATGTGCGTCGGCGGCGAGTCCGCCTCCTCCGCCGCCTCGCTCATGCCGGCGGCGGGGGAGGAGGGGAGGAGCGGGTGATGGGATCGTAGGTGGTGGTGGTGGTGGTTGGGGGATCGGAGAAGGGTGGAGGTGGGGGTTGGGGTTGGGGGAGGAGGAAGTGCTCATGTGTGAGAGAGAGAGAGAGACTGGAAAAGGATTAAATAATGATTAGATCGGCCAAGGGAGGTGGACGTGGGAGAGACGGATGGGGCTACCAAAAAAATTCATTTTTATTTATTTTCTCCTCCTGAAGAGTAACGTATTTCCACAGAGTGTACTGATAGGCGTAGTACCTTTGTGTACTTTGTAGTATGTACCTTTGTGGCTGATTTATCCTGAAGAGAGGGAGAGCGGCATGCATGCATGCATATATTCTTACTGGGAAATGTGAAATAAAGGAAGAATATATAAACGTAGCACATTTAATCACCAAGTGAGGAGGAATTGGCTACAGTTAAATTAAAATGAGATTCCATCCTTTTCCCGGGGGACTGTGTCTGTGTGTGTGAGAGAGTGTTGTGTGTATCCATCCGTTGGGGGGCACCTGCCGCGCCTTTTCTCGGCCACTTCCTTTTGGCCTTGTCCGCTCACGAGGACCACCCCCCACCCCCCCACGGATGATACCACACAGCGAGCAGCGCTGGTTGTACCGTACAGTACAGTGGTGCCGGGATGATGCCGGACGGACGGACGGGAACGTCACGTACGTACGTCGCTCTGTGGTGGTGCTAGTACGTGCGTGCATGTGTGTGCCTGACTGTGGGCGTGACCACAGCGCACGTTGGTGACGTGGTTTTCCGTTGCAAAGGAGGCCCGGATCTCTCTTTCCATAGGCTGCGCCGCGTTTAATGTAAACCCACGCCACGCCCAGATCGGGATGGCGCTCATTCCTCTCTTCAGTTGCTATTGTTCTTTTTTACATTTTATTACTACCATTGTAAATTTTTATAAGACGTTCCGGATCATTAAAGTAGTAATCTAAAATATCTTATAAAAAATTACGGAGAAGGTACATAATAATATTGGAAATATCATCAATGTGTGTCAAAAATAAGCAAAGGAGAATCACAACTTTTTTTCTTTGCCGAAACCCATCCATATTGTGCAACGAAATAGCAAAAACATTGATGGCAGATCGAACTTTCATGCAAGCGATGACCTACTACCATAAGGTCGACTTTGTTTGACATTTGTAAGATGAATGTATGACCCATATGTCATCATCAACACTCCTCTCTCTTAAGCATTTTCTCTCTCATGCATTTCATGGAACACTATGCAGGCGTACCATGCATGTTGTTCGTCGAGTTAGAGATGAAGGCCATGGAGGGATAGAGTCTCCAGCTCCTACTCCTACGGAGCTCTCGACGATGTGGGTCTAAGAGCATCTTCAGCCGCCCCCAACAGCCCCCCCAGGACCACTTTTTGACACCGACGAAAGAAAAATGTCCCACTCGTACCCCCAAGGGCTTGTTTTCGCCGGATTCTCACTTCAGCTGCTATCGATATTCTTTTGGCATGTTATTAGTAATATTAGAAATACCATCATTGTGTGTCAAAAAGAAAGCAAAGGAGAATCACCTTCCCAAGGTATTGAGAGTAAATAGCTTAAAACTATTCTAAATAACGTTGGGGTTTCAAAAAAAACATTAACTTTTTTTACTAAAACCCATCGATTATGTGCAATAAATTACGACAAAATTGATGACGGGTCTAAATTGCATGCAAATGATGACATGGTACCGCAAGGCCGACTTTGTTTTTTTTGACCTTTATAAGGTGAATGTATGCCATACTTGTCATCATCAACACTCCTCTCTCTCTCTCTTAAGCATTTTCTCTCCCATGCATTTCATCGAACTCTCTGCGGGCATACCATGCATGTAGTTCGTCGAGTCAGATATGAAGGCCATGGAGGGATATAGTCTCCGGTTCCTACTCCTTCGGAGCTCTCAACGATGTGGGTCTAAATAGAAAATGTGTGATGTGGATTTGTTCTTTTTCTTGTGAAGAGAGTGGAGTGCTATGGATTTGTTATTGCTATTCGTGAATCCTAGACGTATTTAGAACGATGCTCGTGCAAATTCATGTGGGTGTTTTTGTAATGCTATTTTTTGTAGTAATTGGGAAAATGATCAGGAGGAAAAGGGAGGCAAATATTAATAATAAAATGAGATCAAATGGATAAAGTTTGCATTGTTTTATAGAGGTTTTCACAAGTATAATAAACAGTGTTGTCTACATGTAAGTATGTGTTTAGGGATAATAACTCTTCTAATGGTTTGTAACTTTGGTGTTGTATCTAGGTAGCTATAAAATAAAATGTTTTGCAAGACAAATAGCTAAATTTATAGGGAAAAAAGTTGAGCAAAAATGATATTGGACTCTGTCATAAGATCCGCGTTGGCATTAAGATATGTATCAGTTTTTTTTTCATTAATCAGGTTCCACGTTGGCATTTTGTCCATTTAAAGTTTTTTTTAGACCAACTAACTCCCTCTAATAATGCATCACAATGTTTATAGGAACGAAAGAAAGGTCATCGGAGTTGCCCAACCAAACATGTCGGCCAATCCTCAGTGAAAAGCAATGTTTAGCTAAGCTATGAGCTTCAAAATTAGAGCTCCTACTCTCAAAGACAATATTACACCTAGAAAAAGAGGCTCTACTCTTCGTAATTTCATTTAGAATTGCTTCATACGATGGTGACGTCTCCTTCAAAATGTCATCAACAACCACCTTGCAGTCCGAGGCAATGTGGATGTTCGGCTCATTTAGGTCCATGGCAAGAGGTAAAGCTTCTCTGATGTTGGCATTTTGTCCATTTTTAGTGGTTCGCTATGGATTATCGTGCTGCGCCACGGTGCTGCTTAATAAAGAGCGCCCATGGGCTGGCCCAATAGGTGAGAGAAGGAGTTTGGCCTGCTGTTTAAATTGAAACTGAAATACAAACAGCTCCAAACAATACAAAAGTATTTTATGTGACCCAAAGATGTCAGTCCAAGTGCACACGAAATAATTCCAAACATTCTTGATATTATATTAGTATTGCTATAAATGCAAAGCCAATTTAATTAGTCATAGGTGTTTAAATTAAAAGTGTGTTATGATTGATTCCAAATTTATGAAATAGTTTATTTTAGCTCTCTAATGATATTGGAATAGTGTTTATAAATTTTTAAAGAGAAATTCACCATTTGAAATCGCTAGATTTAATTAGATTAAATATATGCATATTATTATATTTAATTTTAATTATGATTGCCATGTAATTAATAATGAGAGTTTAATCAACCTCATTTCAGGGTTGAAGCATGATGACATGATTCAATGACGATAGAGAAATAAATAACAACAATTTACAAATTGGGGGTAAACCCTGAGATGTTACACAAAAATGATAGCATTAGACACAACTACTATCTATATCTCTTATAAAGCAAAACCCCACTTAAAGTCATTTAAGTTGTCTATCTCAACATGCAAACTATCCACATCATTCATTCTTTTAACCAATCAATTGTCCATGTCATCTCCACTATAGGCCGTTTAAGTTATCTATCTCCACATGCAAGCTAGACACACCATTTATTCTCTTAGTCAATCAAATATCCATGTCATCTCTACTTATTAATCTCTTTATGCAAAATCCATATCAACCATATTTTTATTATTGTATTGTCCACGCTAACAATTTTTAATACAAACTTTTTCGTGTCAAATAAATTTAGTATCTCGACTATGACAAATTGAATTTTGTAGGTTCAATTCGATAACTTAATGTATCATACTTTTTATTTATATAATGTAGTTTTTAAAGAAATTCCCGCTGCAACGCGCGGGGTATATTTCAAGTTAACAAAAATGGCTTGGACGCACTCTTAATGAATTTGTGGGTAGTTGAGAAACTCATATCGACCATCCTGTAATTGTCAAGGTAAAAATTCAAATACGAAGAGTGCAATGCATGTGAAAATAAGATTAAATTCTATCAAAAAAACTAAAAACTCAACAATAATAATACTGGATTATGTTCCAACTGCGAAAAACCTAGCACATCTTTTTCTCAGTAGGTCTACCAAGGAATGTGATGGACTATGCATGGAAGGAGATGAATTTGAGACCGAAAACTGTTATCGGAGGCGAAACTCAACCTATGTGATTGACGTTCCCATGAAGTAGAACATGAAAAAATGAACCTTCTTGGGTAGAGAGAACATTTAATGAGCTCACTCCTCTGAAGATGTAGTTCTCTCGTTGGTATTGTAAGGCAGATTGATTAAAATTTGAATGTCTCATGTTTACTTATAAAAGAGAAGACCCGTATCCTATATATAAGAATTTATGGAATTTAAATATATGTGTTAGACTGCTAGTCACATTTTATGAGAGTGGGGGGCTCTAGTTAGCTCATGAAAGGCCATGGGTACGATTTATATGCTCGATCCGTGGGATAGTTGTGGTAGACATGTATCAATAACGACATTCGGTAAAACTTGCTCGCGCAAATACTAACATTTAAGGTATAGTCATCTATTTAGTTGTTCATAAATGTAGTTGGTTTTCTATGTGAAGGTCAATCTTAATTGATCTCTGCTAAACTGCAGACATATCAAGCAGTAAAATTACAACAAACGTGATTTAATGTGCATTAGATATTTGATGGGGGCTGTTACATATCATGGGCCTCTTCGCCCCACTAAATCTAAATCGCGTACCTTGATGAATTAAAAATTAAAAATCTCATAGGTCTATTTAATTTGCATGTTACATAAGTAGGTTTTAGTACCATAGTATTAATTGAGAAAAAAATAGACCATTATTAAATATGAGTTGTTCTAACCCTCCTTGTAGCATCGGAAAAGAGAGCAACAGTACATTCAGTTTCTCGTTTCACGCTAAGCCATGCCGTGCAACGCAATGTGCACAAATCGCATTTCATGAATTGAATTTAGGTTTGGGTAATGTTATGCACTTTACTGAAAGAACTATTTTTTTACACAACAATGCATTATCCAACTTTGATGGTAAATGTCAGTACTTGAACTTGTTCTGGACACATTTTGCATTTTTAAACTGTTCTTCCGAGTGCATATCCAGTGCTACCGAAGCTAATATGATACCATGATACTGAAAGTTGTGGTTCATTGGATCTATATCCGACGGATAGGACCGAACAGCCATGCAATGCACTGCTAAATATACAAAATAGGCCTTGAAACATTTGTAAATTGCCAGTTTGCAATTTGCAATACATCACTGTAGGATCACCTCTCCCTTTTTGTTTGCCGGTGAGACATATTTTTCTCACTGAGACACCGTCTAATTACAAGGCTAATACCACACTGGAAAGATGCTACTGACTCATAGATGAACTAAAAAAACTAGTATGCAACTTCCAAGAAAAGTGAATGATGCAACCCAAAAAAGGACTACTTTTGCTTGTATGGAGTATGAGCGATGCTTCTATTGTTAGTGAAAGTTAAATATTTGGCTTGTTCACCTAATATGCATTTTAAGGAATAGCAGCAGACAAAATCTTTTGGTGAGAGACGTGGAGTTGTTAAGGGTATGCAATTACGCACAACCTTTTGGGGGAAGACGTAAAATATGCGAGTGAATTGATCCTATACTTCCCGTGAAGATCTGACGCACCAGGTTGTGCAGGAGTATCGTATCATGACATGCTTCGTAACACATGATATTTTCGCCTGTTCTTCCATCATATGTGATTGCGTCTACTCATTTTTCCCATGTGACTCTATGAATAGGCGAGCGGCTACACTCTTACAAGCATAACACAACACCTTATTTGGTCGTGTTTCATGTTCTTTGTTGCTCCTATGTGACCTCATCACGATGATATTTGTCCACACCCGTTTGAAAGAGTAGACCTCACAAACTGCTATGAGAACATGTACCGAGCTTGGGGCGATAAGATTTTTGAAAACATCTCGGCATGATTGTTCGCTCAAGTTCGACTACATCCTTAATGTTCATTCGTTTATGTTGACTACTTCCTTCAGGACGGACCACATCATCTTCGCCATCGTAGCTCAAGAATCGGTGTTTTCGATGCCCTCGTATGTTCAACTCTCTCTCTTTTGACATGTTCCATTCGTGTGTGCTAGATGTTTCTAGTCTGTAGTATATTATTTATCATGTCAATAATGTTGTCATGATGCTAATCTAGCTTAAACTTAAACATTTTTTCTTAATTAACTAATAAATTCATGGTATAAATCTGACCACTTTCTTGCCTCAACCACTGGTCCATTAATTCCAAGTGATCCCTCATTTTTATCTAAGCAATAACTAAATCTCATTTCCATCACAAACACGCCATGTTATGTGCGGATTTACGACAGATCGTGGCCGATAGCTCTGTGTTGTAAGGGCAACTCCAATGAGGCGACCTATTTTGTTCGTTTGAATATGTCATCGCTCATTTGGATTCGCGCGGACCAAAGTTATGGACCAATGCAGGAACGCAAACGGACCACTATTTGTTTTTTGGTCTGCAGTGAGCCAGTTTTAACCTAAATTTGGGTCAGATTTTCTTTCATGCGGACAATTGGCGGACCACCGATGCGTTTGCATGCGTCCGGTTTGTGTTCGTCTTAGATCCGCCTAGCAACCACACAAGACTGTCGGCCTTTCCCGCACGGCTTTGCATATGATCCTTTTTAATGAATAGTATCATATTTTAATGCATAATATCATAAATAGTATTATTTATTATTTAATCCCGATGAGCCATGTGGTGTATGATACACTAGTATCATGTGTATGATACTACTTAGAGCATCTCCAACAGGCGCTGTATAGGCGCTCCCGTGCGGTATAAACTGTCATATAGCGGGTGTCGGCCAAAAGCGCTTGCTCCAGCAGCCGCGCTTACCGAGCGCGCGCTGCAAAAACGACCCAGTGCGTTGGCCGACGCGCGGTGTATTTAGGGCGCCCGAGCCAGCGCGCTGGACAATGAAATTGAAACGGCGCAAAAACAATCGCCCCTTCCCGCCCGCGCTCCACCGTCGCCGCGCCCGCCTGCGCTCCTCCCCATGCCCCGCCCGCGCCATCGCCGACGATGGAGAACTCAGAGAGCCCTGTGACGCCGCCGTACGGGCGCGACGCCTCTCTACATTCCGGGCGGCTACCCCGACGCTCGCGCAACGGCGGCAAACCTAGTATCTCTCGTCGGCGTCGCCGCGCCAACTCCGGCCACCCATCTTGCGTGCGGGCTGTTCTTGGCGCCTCGGCCGGCAGCGGCGAACCAGCGCAGCACCGCGCTCGGCAAGCGGCCTAATGCGGCGGCGGCGGCGAAGAAGACGGGCAACACGAGCGCCGAGATTGCGAAGCGTCTGAAGAAGAAGACCGCAACGCGCCCGCACGCGCACCCGCAGCCCCCTCCTCCACCGCGCGAGGAGCTGTAAGCGCCCAACTTTGAGCCGGCGACCGACGCGCGCCAACTGTATGATGAAATGCCCACAAGGTAAAACAAATCATTTTCTCTTTTTGTTTGCTCAATGTGCAACATTTGGACAAACAAAGTTTATTCAAATGTTGTAGTATGGCCGATGATGCATATTTGTCACATATGGATGTTGGTTCCAATAATTGGCCTCAAACCAATGAAGGTGATCAAGAATATGAGGTGGATGAGGATGTGATACGTCCCAAACGTATCTATAATTTCTGCTTGCTCCATGCATGTTTTGTGTGATATTGCTATGATCTAGATACACTTTCATACACTTTTGATCATATTTGGACTAACTTATTAACTCAGTGCACCACAGTGCCAGTTCCTGTTTTCTGCTGTTTTTCTATTTCAGGTTTCCCCCATATTAAAAGTGCTCCAAAAATTCAGGAAAAATCAGATAAAAAATCAGCGTGAAGGAACCTTCCGGAATCACCTGGGTGGGGCCAGAGGGCCCCCACTAGGGACCCATGCGACCACCTGGCGCGACCTAGGGCCTGGCCGCGCCGGGGGGGCGCCTGGTCCCCTGGTGGCCCCCCTGGCTGCCCCCTTCGCCTATATATTCTTCGTGAAAAGAAACCCCCAAAGAGAGCACCCTTTTTCGCGATCTCGCCTCTGTTCCGCCGCCGCCGCGCTTCCAAGATCGGGAGCGCCAGCAGACTTCTTTCCGGCACCCTGCCGGAGGCAGGATTGACCTCTAGGAGCTTCCTCTCCACCATGGGCGCTTCCCAGATGTGCCGTGAGTAGTTTTCCTTGGACCATGGGTCCGTGATCAGTAGCTATGTGATGTTCTCCTCCCCTCTTTGTTCTTCATGGTTTAGTCCTCGTGAGATACCCTACATGATCGAGGCACATATGTAATTTTCTGTTGTTGCTATGCTGAGTTTGCTGGGATCTAATGGATTATGAGATTATGTTCAGATTGTGATTGAGTAATATATTTGGTTTTTATCTCTTATATTGTTGTTCTTATGTAATTCTTGCATGTTCTCCGTTGATGTTTATTGCTTTGGCCAAGTAGTAGGTAGTGACTCCAAGAGAGAACGTTATGCTCGATTGTGGGTTAATGCCCCCCGATGACACGCTTGAGTGACAGAAACATGAGTCTAGGGGATGTGTTGTTGCCACAAGGGAAAAACAACGGTGCTTGTAACCACGGTTGCAAGTATTTTTTACTTTACGCAAAGTGCTTTTTAATGCATTTGACTGTTGCTTTGGGTTTACACTTTGGGTGGGGCTCGCAACTTAATACCAGCGAGATGTTCTGGATAGATATCTCAAGGTGGATGATTAGTAGTAGATGTAGTTGGATTTCGGTCTACTTATTTTGGCATACCGCCCATGTTTTTCAGCCTCGTCCTTTCTTTGTAGCATAATTAGCATTGCGGTGCGTTTTTAATCATGGCAATTGCCCAGCTGTAATTTGTTTACCTCGCATAGCAGTTTTATCGTCTTTTGGGAGAGAGGCATCACTAGTGAACATCACGGGACCCTGATCCATATTCTCATCACTGTTTACACGCTCATTTATTTTCCTTCTTTTACTTTCTAGCTTCTACCATTATCATTATTATCTGTTGCGTTGATCCTTTGTGAACAGCAAGGCCGGAGAGATTGACAACCTCTCTGTACTCGGTTGGAAGTAAAGTTATTTGTGTTGTGTGCAGGTCCATGTCAGTTGCGTCGTTGACACCTACTTATCATCTCCGGAGTTCTACTGGAGACAAACCTTGGTATCTTCACCGAGGGAAATTTGTCGCTATCCTACATCTCACCTTCCACTTGGGGTAACCAACGAGGAGAGATATATCCACCATTAAGAAAATTTCTGGCGTCGTTGCCGGGGACTCTGAGTGCTAAGATAGGGGAGTTTCCCACTACCTTTTACCTTTGCTTTTTAGTCTTGTTAGTTTACCTTTCAGTTTTTATCTTTGTGTCTTATATAAAAAATTACAAAAAAATCTGCCACACTTGCTGCTACTATGGGTTCCACTGAAAACACCAGGTAATGTGACTTCACTAGTCACAACAACAAAGACTTTATCTGCACTCCTATTGACACACCTGCCACTTCAGCTACCTCTTATGAAATTAAACCTGCTTTGCTAAACCTTGTTATGAGAGATCAATTCTCTGGTGCTGGAGATGATGCTGCTTTACACTTAAATAATTTTATGGAGTTATGTGATATGCGAAAGTATAAAGAAGTACAAGGTGATGTTCTTAATCTCTAGCTTTTTCCTTTCTCCTTGAGGGAAGGAGCAAAAATTTGGTTTCAATCTTTGCCTAGGAATAGCATAGATTCTTGGGATAAGTGCAAAGATGCTTTTATTGGGAAGTACTACCCACTTGCTAAAAGAAAATTTATCCAGTTGAGAAGTAACATTATGAATTTTAAGCAATTGGATAATGAACACATTGCCCAAGCTTGGGAATGTATGAAATCTCTTGTTAAGAAATGCCCTACACATGGTTTGACTACATGGATGGTTATCCAGACTTTTTATGCAGGCTTGAACTTTACCTCGCGAAACCTATTAGATTCGGCTGCGGGCGGAACCTTTATGTCAATTACACTTGGTGCTGCCACAAAACTTCTCGATGAGATGATGACCAACTATTCCCAATGGCACACCGAACGCGCTCGAACAGGTAGGAAGGTAAACTCTGTCGAGGAGATGACCTCCCTAAATGAAAAAGTTGACTTGATTATGTCTCTACTTACCAAGCAACCCTCTATTGATCCTCATGATGTTCCTTTAAATTCTTTGGTTGCTCAGGAACAAGTGGATGTGAACTTTATTGCTAGAAAAAGCTTCAACAACAATGCTTATAGGGGCAACTTTGATAGTAATCCTAGACCATTTCCATCCAACTATGGGAACAACAACACCTATTCTAGCAACAAGAACCCCACTTCTGAACTAGAAAACATGCTTAGAGACTTTATCACTACCCAAAAATCCTTCAACAAGAATGTAGAAGAGAAATAAGTTTGATAATCTGTCTTTGAAGGTAGATAGCTTAGCCCTTGATGTTGAGATGCTAAAAATTAGAACCTCTCCCCTTGAGGAGAGCAAGGCCACTCCTATTAATGCTATCCAATTACAAATCAATGAAAATATTAGGATGATGGCTAAACTTAAAGAAAGATGGGCTAGAGAAAAAGAGGAATAGGATAGGATTAAGAGCCTTCCTACGCACCACACAGTTGCCACTATCCAAATTGTTGAGGACACCCAAACTATTAGCACCCAACACACTCCTAGTCCCCTTGGACCTATTAATGGTGATGCTAATACCTCAACCGTAGAAGAAACTCCTATGAACATAGAGGGTTTCAAACAAGTGAGCTTAGATGACACTACTACCACCTTTGATAGTAGTGATATTGATTTTGATAGTTGCACCCTCTCAGAAGTTATTAGCTTGCTACACAAAATGTCTAGATACCCCCACACTAGCACACTTAATCTTGCCTTCACGGAGCATATCACTAATGCTCTCATCAAAGCTAGGGAGGAGAAGCTTAGAATAGAAGCCTCCATACCTAGGAAGCTAGATGATGGTTGGGACCCTATGCTAAAAATTAAATTAAATAACTTCTTTTGCTATGCTTTATGTGACATTGGAGCTAGTACCTCCATCATGCCTAAAAGAATGTATGACATGTTTGAATTAAAACCTTTTAATTCTTGTTCTTTTGGTGTTCGTCTCGTTGATTCTTCCGTAAGGAAACCTTTGGGGATGGTTGATGACCCTCAACGTAAAGGGATCTATTGTAGCGTTTTCGATAAGTAAGTGTGTCGAACCCAACGAGGAGCGAAAGGTACTGGTAGGTGATTTTGGACAAGGAATAACTGCAAGCACTGAAAGATAACTTTTTAGGGGTTTTCGATATAAGCAACGATAAGATAAAAGAAAGCAAAGTAAATAGCACTGAGGAGCAGCGAATGGCCCAATTCTTTTGACCAAAGGATAAGCCTGGCAACTGAACTTATATAAGACTAAAGTGTTCTTGAGGACACATGGAGAGGTAGTCACGTGCTTTCGCCATACTCCGTATCGATAACAAGTGTTGTGCTGATAAGTGTTGAGTGGGTGGATCTATGCTAGTGCACCTTCTAGACTAAGATAAGAGCACTCTTATGATTAAACATCTTGCAAGCATCCACAAATACAAGATAGAAATTAAGGCAAAGCCTAACCACAGCAGTAAGATCAAGGATCCATTACTCCCTTGTGCAAAAGTGTGCAAACTGGGGTTCAAGTTTCTGTCACTCCGGCATCCCACCGTAAGCATTCTTAATACACAATGTATTCCCCTAGGTCCTTAAGAAGGCGAAGTGTTGAGTGTTCGACTCACACAACACCACTAGGAAAACAACAACACAACTTAAATATCAAACAACACAAATTACTTCAACATCATATGACTACTAGCAACTAGACTTCTCCCATGTCCTCAAGAACTAAAGTAACTACTCACAAGACATAAAAGAGATCATGATCAGAGGTGATAAATATATGATAAACAATCTGGACATAATGGTATTTCTCCAACAAAACTCAATAGCATTCACCACAAAGTAGTAATCAACACCGGTAGAGTAGAGAGGATAGATAGTACAGATTACAACACAAGGTAAACTTGTGAGGTGAGATTGGATGGTGGTGAAGATGGTGCTGATGTTGGGATGATGATGATCTCGATGATGTCCGTGACGATGGTGATGACGATGGCGATGATCTCCCCTTCCGGGAGGTGATCTCCTCGGCGGAATCTGCCCGCCGAAGAGCCCTTTTCTTCTCTGTAGGTATCCGCCAAGGAGCGGCGGCGGAACTCCGTGAAAGCTTCTCTTTTTAGGGTTTTCGCGTAATGAGGAGTATATAGGCCAGAGGGGGGAGCCGGGAGTGGCCCCAGGGCTCCAGGCGCCCTCCCGGCGCGGCGAGGGGTGGGGCCGCGCCAGGTGGCTGCCTGGGGCCCCTGTGGCCCCACTCTGGCCCCTCTTCGGCGAGTCTTCGTTATTCTTCTGGAAAATACCCCCCGTCGATTTTCAGGTAATTTGGAGGTATTCTTCTTCAGCAACTCAGCGTCCACTTTTTACCGTTGAATCCTGCGTCTGCTGCTTCGGCACCGGAAAGTTGCAAACTGTGTAAAATAGGCCAAAACAACATAAGAACATCATCGTAAAGTGAAATGTATCAATGAATATGGATGGATTACGATATAAAATAGTGATGCATTTTGGACGTATCAACTCCCCCAAGCTTAGACCTCGCTTGTCCCCAAGCGAAAACTGAGCTCGGTAAACCTGCCCACAAGTTTAGAGAGTGAAGTGACGATAAATAAAATACGGACAAGAAGCATCATGATCTTTTCACCAAACTCAAACATTCTAAACATCAATCTCCAACCCATAAAGCCCTTATGAAACAATTTGCTCTTTCTCTTTATATTTTGAAGAGACAATTTGGAACTTTTTGAAAGAACAAGATATTAGTCATGTAGTGCAAATGCTAACACAAAGGAAGATGTTTGCTTGGCAAGTGCTTTTGCAAACAACGTACTTATCAAGAGATAATGTCAACAATGATATGGCAAGGCAAGACTTTAATGCAGCATTATATTGATGAATCTTCATCAGCATCAAGTGTCTATTCTCTTTGGGAAAGAAGGAAGTAGGGACAACTGACTCAACACAAAAGTAAAGGAAAAAGCCTTGTTAAAGGCAAGCAGGGAAAACTCAAGTGCTATCCTTAGATCAAACAGAATGAAAAAAAGTTTTGAGAGGTGCATGATTTGTCAACGAATGCTAATAGATAACTCAATTGCTTCTCAGATTGGACAAGTTTCGAGGAACGACTCCCAAAAGGGGACGATCACATCCCCGCAATCTCCTTTGTTTATCACTGCCAAAGTTTTCTGATTTCTCATGAACAAAGCGTGAAGGAGGGTTTGTTTGTTGTATTATCTTTTGTGAGCTGGCCGCACTCATGCCAGTTCCTCCTCATATTAGGGGTTTGCAGATTAGACATGCAATCCCGGGATAAAACTTGTCCAACTTAAGAAGATCATGAATTAACTACTACTTCCTCATGAGCTAAAACAGGGGCACAAAATAGAAGATTTTGAACATCTAAGGATAACACAAAAATTCTATGCTTTAGGAGTGGTAGTGGAATACCATGAATAGGAAGGTATGGTGGACTCATATGGAAGGTACTGGTTTCAGGGCATGGATGCACAAGCAGAATTCCGCTTAGTACAGAGGTTTGGCTAGCAAAGGCTTTGAGAGAACAGACAATTGATGAAGACTTGGATGCAAAGCAATATAAAGCATAAACATTAAAACAAGCATAGCACATCAAGTTGTCTTCCTTGTCAACATAACATTACAAGCATAATAACAAAGAGGGTTTGGCTATGTCGCTACTTTGAGAAAAATAACATGCTTGTTGTCATGACCAAAGCTATGTTTGCCAAGATTAAATAAAGTTTTCAAAGCCATACCTGATATAAGGTCAATACTCTACATAAGAATCATTGCGAGGTCGATTGCGTCAAGATAATACCGAGTGAAGCGAAGGGATCAATAGACTTCTCATTAATATTCCATCATAGACGACTCCACACTCACGGATACATAACTCTCCAAAAAGGAGTGATAGACCTCAATGCAAACACCTATTTTATAAGATAACTTCCCTAGACATGATACGACTCTACTTGACTCTAAAAGACATAGATAAAGATAAAAATACCGGGCACTCCCCCAAGCTTGGAACAAACTAAGGGGATGCCATTACCCAAGGAGATTTACTCCTCATCCTTGTTCTTGTCGGTCAAGTACTCCTTGGCGAAGCGCTTCCATGGCAGCTGTTCTCCAGTCTCAAAAGACATTCCCGTCTCCAAGATCCTGCACTCAGCACCCAAACCCATGCGCAGAAACTTTAGTTCATACTCACAGTTCTGGTTTTGCAGATCATAGATCTGTGCTTGGAGCCCATAAACTTTTTCTTCTAGTGCGGCCAAACTTGACCACATCTCCTTCTTGTGGGAAGCCTCTATCTCGTCCATGATGCCGAAGTTAGCTTCAACACCACGCTCCACCATCTTCTTGAACTTGAAAACCTCATGTTCCATCTCCTTCAGCCGCTCCTCGGTGCTCCCCTCCTTGACTGGTCCCTTCAGATCCTCCTTGTGGAGGTCACCATCCTCCACACGAAGGATCTGCGGGTGCTTCTTCACCTCGGCGAGGTAAGGGTTGACGACGTTGACGACGAACTTGTCCTTGGGGGAACTTGGGGAAGCCATGGCACCTAGGTCTAGCTGAAAACTTTCCTGGCAGAAACAACTCGAAAAGGAAACACACGAAATCGCGAGATACGTTGCCGGAATGATCCGGGCAAATATATAGCAAAAATGTCTGCACAGAAAGGAAGGTATCGGGTCAAAGCGGAGTCGGAGACGGGCTCCGGGGTGCCCAGGCGGCCTCCCGGCGCGGCCAGGGGTGGGGCCGCGCCAGGGGGGCGCCTAGGCCCCCTGGAGCTAGTCTCCGGCTCCACTTAGGCCTCAAATTTTCTATATTTTGCAAAAACTCAAAATCTAGAACTTTCATGGCGGTTTCGCGATGTTTCCTTACCGTAATACATACCTTTCCTTATTCTGCTTCTGCTGGTGTCTGAAACAGGGCTGCAACATGTTCTTCATGAGACTTTGTGTACACCAAATCCACATCAACATTAACAGGATCTCCTGCTATGTAATGGTTAAGTCTTTGCCCATTCACCACTTGAGGTTTGGTGCCTTCGAAATTGTTAATCTTGATCGCACCCGAGCGGTAGACTTCCTCAATATGAAATGGCCCTTCCCACCTGGAAAGTAGTTTACCTGGAGAAAACCTGAAATGGGATCTAAAAAACAAAACTTTATCACCAACATTAAATTCACGTTTCAGAATCCTCTTATCATGCCACTTCTTTACCTTTTCCTTGAACATTTTAGCGCTCTCGTAAGCTTCACTTCTCCACTCATCTAGAGAAGTCAAGTTCATGAGACGCTTTTCACCAGCTAACTTCGGGTCAGCATTAATCTCTCTAATAGCCCAGAAATCTTTGTGTTCTAATTCTAATGGCAAATGGCAAGCCTTGCCATAAACCATCTTATAGGGAGACATGCCCATGGGGGTTTTTGTAAGCAGTTCTATACGCCCACGAAGCATCTCCTAACTTATTTGACCAATCCTTTCTATTTCTATTGACTGTCTTCTGTAAGTTCAACTTGATCTCTCTATTGGTGAGCTCAACTTGCACTAGTTTGAGGGTGGTACGGTGAAGCAATTCTATGATTGAGTCGTACTTGGCTAAAGCCTTTCTAAAAGCTCCATGTGTAAAGTGCGAACCCCCATCAGTCATGAGGTACCTGGGTACTCCAAACCTAGGAAAAATTACATCCTTGAGCATTTTCAAAGATGTCTTATGATCAACACTTTCAGTGGGGATTGCTTCTACCCACTCGGTTACATAATCAACAGCAACTAAAATGTGAGTGTACTTGTGAGAGGAAGGAAAAGGACCCATAAAATCAAAATCCCAGCAATCAAAAGGCTCAATAACTAGAGAGTAATTCATAGGCATCTCATTCCTCCTACTAATATTACCAACTCTCTGACACTTATCACAAGATAAAACATAATTTCTAGCATCTTTAAAGAGGGTAGGCCAATAAAAACCTGATTGAAGAACCTTATGTGCGGTCCTATCACCAGCATGATGTCCTCCATATGGACTATCGTGACATTGTTTGAGAATGTCCTTCTGTTCGTGTTCCGGTACGCATCTTCTCACGATCCCATCTGGACCTTCTTTGAAAAGATGAGGGTCATCCCAAAAGTAATGCCTCATCATGAAAGAACTTCTTCCTTTGCTGAAATGTTAAACCTGGAGGCAAAAACTTTGCAACGATAAAGTTAGCATAATCTGCAAACCAAGGATCGGAGAGAGATTGTACTTTAACAGCAGCTAGTTGTTCGTCTGGAAAACTGTCGTTGACTGGAATGGGATCATGCGGTATATCTTCCATCCTTGAAAGATTATCCTCCACCGGATTGTTTGATCCTTTCCTATCAACAATCTGCAAATAAAATTCTTGAAGAAGGAGTACCCATCGGATGAGCCTTGGTTTGGCATCCTTCTTCTCCATACGATACTTAATGGCAGCATGGTCAGTATGAACAATAATCTTAGAATCAACAATATACTGCCTAAACTTATCACAAGCAAACACTACTGCTAAGAATTCCTTCTTAGTAGTAGCATAATTCTTTTGAGCACTATCAAGGGTTTTGCTAGCATAAGAAATAACATTCAACTTCTTATCAACCCTTTGTCCTAAAACAGCTCCAACAGCAAAATCACTAGCATCACACATAATTTCAAAAGGTAAATTCCAATCAGGCGGTTGTACTATAGGAGCAGTTATTAAAGCTTTCTTAAGAACTTCGAAGGCTTCCTTACAATCTTCATAAAAAACAAAGGGAACATCCTTCTAGAGAAGATTAGTGAGGGGTCTAGAAGTCTTAGAAAAGTCTTTAATAAATCTTCTATAGAAACCAGCATGACCGAGAAAACTACGAATACCTTTGATGTCCCTTGGATAGGGCATAATTTCAACAATGGTCAAAAGAGGTTCCATAGACGGAGAAATCGTCCATGAATACCGCCACAATTTCTTCACAAAAACCATGAAAGATAGCAGACATACACCTTTGAAAAGTAGCAGGGGCATTACATAAACCAAAAGGCATACGTCTGTAAGCATAAGTACCATAGGGACAAGTAAAAGTGGTCTTCTCTTGATCAGCAGTGTTAACATGAATTTGAGAGAAGCCAGAATAACCATCTAAATAACAAAAAATAGTGTTTTTGGATAACCTTTCAAGCATTTGGTCGATGAACGACAATGGGTAGTGGTCCTTCCTGGTTGCCTTGTTCATCTTCCTGTAATCAATACACATTCTATATCCAATAATAATTCTCTGAGGTATTAGTTCATTCTTATCTTTAGGAACCACTGTTGTTCCTCCTTTCTTTGGAACACAATGAACCAGGCTTACCCACTTACTATCAGCTATAGGGTAGATAATACCTGCGGCTAGAAGCTTGAGAATCTCAGTCCTTACAACATCCATCATTTTAGGATTCAACCGTCGTTGATGATCAACAACTGGTTTAGCATCAGGTTCAAGGTTGATGGTATGTTGACAAATAGACGGACTAATCCCCTTAAGGTCATCAAGGGTATAACCAATTGCACCTCGATGTTTGTGAAGTACTTCCAATAGACGCTCTTCTTCATACCCTGAAAGGTTAGAATTGATAATAACAGGATATACTTTCTTTTCATTTAAATAAGCATATTTGAGCGAATCGGGAAGAGGCTTAAGATCAAACACTGGATCTTCTTTTGGTTGTGACAAAATTCCCAAAGGCTCAACTAGAAGGTTGTGCTTTAGGATAGCAGGTTGTCTTAAGAATATTTCGTCCAGCTCATTCCTCTCCTGCATATGCAAATCATTCTTGTGGTCTTCCATATATTCCTGCAAAGGATCGTCAGGAGGAATAGAAATAGAAGCAATATCTTCAATAATCTTATCATTACTAGGTAAATCAGTACCACGAGGCTGTTTAGAGAACTTTGAAAAGTTAAATTCATATGGCTCACCATTGAATTCAACAGAAACTTTACCTTTCTTGGAATCTATTATAGCTCCACAAGTTCTGAGAAAAGGTCTACCGAAAATAATAGGACAAAAATTATCCCTTACTGAACCAAGTACTAGAAAGTCGGTAGGATACTTCACCTTTCCGCATAAGACTTCAACGTCTCTCACAATTCCGATAGGAGAGATAGTTGCTCTGTTTGAAAGATGAATAGTAACATCAACTTCTTCAAGTTCACAAGGTGAAATCTCACCCATGATCTCTTGATAAAGTGAATACGGGATAGCACTAGCACTCGGCCCCAAATCGCATAGCCCATAATAGTTGTGATCTCCTATTTTGACAGACACTACTGAAGTACCTGAAATTGGGCCCTTATTCTTGGTTGTGACAAGGTTAGTGGAAACAGCATAAAAATTTATATTGGAATCTAAAACATCATTAGTAATAAGATCCTTAACCAATGCAATTCAAGGATCGACCTTGATCTGGTCTTCAGGCTCATCAATGTTGGATATATGCTCTAGAGGCAAATAATATATGATTATTCCAATATATCTAAGCAAGTTCATAACCAGTTTCATACTGTGCTAGAACTGTGTCAGTGAAACAATGATGCATGTGTGGTATAGAAACCCCCAGAGTTCCTAGTTAGCCTCTAAATCGATAACTAGTTCATGGTCAACATGATGGTCGTGGTTTCGCGATCATGGACAATTAAGTCTCTTGACTATGAGGTCACCTCACTGGTTTAGTGACGTGATGAACATTACCCAAAGTAAGCATTACAACATGATCAAATCTTGTGAAGGTTCAGTGTTGTAATTACAGAACGTGGTAGAACGTTCCTTTGACCGTGAGTACGTGCATAATTGCTATCTTCTCGGATGCTTTGACCTACATCCCACCACCTGACTGAAATATGCGGGTCATAACGGTTGTATCTTGGGTATTCCGTGGAGATATGTTGAGGAGTATTGTTACAAGAGCGGGATTTGTCAATCCACATAATGGATAGATACTCGGGGCCCACTCGGTGAGATTCCATCCATAAAGCTGCAGCGTGTGACTAGGTCACGGGGATGAATATCACGGGAACGAGTGAATGAGGATTAGTTCAGAACGAGGTTGAACCAGACATAGGATGTCATTGATTGAATCTCGGAACAATCCAGTATCGCTGACAAAGGGCTATAGGGCGTAAGGTCCAATCGGTGTTTGATATCCGGAATGCACAGGGGTCATTATGGGCATCCAGGTCCCGCTGATGATCATTGACCGTAGCCTCATCTCTGTCATGACTGGAGTGTTCTCGGACCGTAGGGTAACACACTTAAGGGCTCGATGAAATCGGAGACCTTTTTCGGAACCATCGGAGTAACCAGAGAATAAAGGAAACAACATCGGAGAAGTACCGTGTTGAACCGAACAAGTTCGGAGTGAACCGGAAGGTGTTCCGGAGCACAGGGAGATGGAATATTATGTTTTAGTTATTAATTAATTGAATTAATATTTAAATCATTTTATTTCTAATTAATATGTGCAATGGGCCTTAGTGGAGAAAAAGGCCCATTAGGGGAACAAATAAAAGGGAAAAAGAAAAAGAAAAAAAGGGAGTGGGGGGAGGCGCCATGGGCCCTAGGGCCCATGAGGGTGGCGCCCCCTCTCCCCCCTTGGCCGGCCACCCCCTTAGCAAAGGGACTTTAGTCCCACATTGCTAAGGGAGAGGGGTTGACCCCCTCCCCTCTGCCTATATATAGATGGGCAGGGTGCACATATTTAATACACAAAAATTCGTGAGAAAATAAATATTACTCCGAATTGAGGTCGGTTTTCTCCGGTCTTCTCCCCTCCCTTGTCTCTTTCACGGTGGGCTCCCTAGTGTGAGCCTATAGTGGAATTGAGGCTTCTCTGCTAGAATCGGAGGCCGTCGTGCTGCCGAAGCTCCGTCCGGAGGTCTGCTTCCGCCGCCTTCGCTGGATCGGAGAACGGAGGTCGTCATCGAGTCTCATACGTGTGCGAGTACTACGAGGTGCTACACGTGTGGCACTACACCCATCCGGGTGCTCAATACAGCCAGGGGGCTGTGAATCTTGATCGGCTACATCAACCACGTTTGCGGGAACGTTTCCCGCGCAACGGACTACTCCCCGAGGTATGTTATTTCCGCACTCTGGCCCCTCTTCGGCGAGTCTTCGTTATTCTTCTGGAAAATACCCCCCGTCGATTTTCAGGTAATATGGAGGTATTCTTCTTCAGCAACTCAACGTCCAATTTTTTCCGTTGAATCCTGCGTCTGCTGCTTCGGCACCGGAAAGTTGCAAACTGTGTAAAATAGGCCAAAATAACATAAGAACATCATCGTAAAGTGAAATCTATCAATGGATAAGGATGGATTACGATATAAAATAGTGATGCATTTTGGATGTATCAATGGTCGACGATGTTCTTATCATTGTCAATGACAATTATGTTCTCGTTGATTTTATTTTTATGGACATTGAGTGTGAACCTTTATGTCCAATTATTTTGGGACGTCCTTTTCTTCGCACCGTTGGTGCTGTTATTGACATGAAAGAGGGGAATATAAAATTTTAATTCCCTCTCAAAAAGGGGATGGAACACTTCCCTAGAAAGAAAATCAAGTTACCTTTTGAGTCCATTACACGTGTTAGCTATTCTCTCTCTCTTGATAAAACTTGATTCTTCTTTTGCCTTATGCCTAGCTTAAAGGCGTAAAGGAAAGCGCTTATTGGGAGGCAACCCAAGATGTTTTTATTTCAGTATTTAGTGGTCTTGATGATTGTTACTACTGTAGAAACATCATTGTATCTTTATTTTCAAGCTTTGTGCCAAGTTATAGACTCTTATGATAAGGGAAGCAAAAGTTGTGACATGCTGTCCAGAAAACAGATTCTGTCTGCTTGATGGAAAAAATCGGAACAAATCATCAGTTCATCTTTTTGAGCTGAATTTTCTACACATCATGCTCTATACAATTGTGAAACTTTCTTATGTTCTGAGTTTTTTGAATTGAGTTGCACAAGTGCCCCGAAAGTTTTTCTCTACTGCCTGCTGTTCTATTTTTTCACAGATTCTGCCACGTTTTTCCTTTCTTACTTTTGCAAACCTTAAGCTTGCTTTTTCTTTGCAAAAACTTTTTGGCAATCTTGAGAAACAGTAGCTCTTCAATAATATCTTTATATCCAGTGGGGAAAATTATTTTATTAAGGGTACTAACCTCTCTAATCAGCTTATGATGAGTTATGTATGAAGGGAGTTTTCAAGTGTGTGAGGGAAGATGATGAAAGAAGATCCGGGAGTGTCAAACGCTCAAGATTGGGGATGCCCCCATGCATCCCCTAAATATTCAAGGAGACTCCAGCGTCTAAGCTTGGGGATTCCCCCGTGCATCCCCTTCTCCATCAACAATCATCAGTTCGTCCTTCCTCTCACTATATTTTTATCACTTCATGCATTATGTTCTATGCTTGGAGCGTCTCGCTCTTAGGTTTAGTTTTTAGTTTTCTTTAGCTTTGCTTGCTGTTCATAACAAGTTAGACCCCAGCATACTTTGTGTGGGAGAGAAACACGCTCCACTCCAATCTAGAACACATCATAGGATTTTTCATGCTTATCTTTTTACTGTTGTGTGTTCTTTATCTTTTTGTAGCTACTGACATGTTTAGTTTTAGTGTTAGTTTGTCTTTAGCAAGAGCCTTGGATTTTGTTTTTTGTTGCTGGAACTCTCTTTAGTTTTCATGTTTATCTTGTTAAGAGAGTTGGTTGTTGCACTGAGTTGTGTCTTGTCTTGAATGTAGGTAATCGAGGTTGCTATTTAGTTTTAGTAGTAACTTGCAATAGTTTTGAGGTATTGTTGTGAGTAATGTTTGAACTTTTGGTGTCAAGAGCTCTAGCCTATTAGTGATAGGTGTCGTATTTTGTGTTGGAAATATTCCCTAGAGGCAATAATAAAATGTTATTATATATATTTCCATGTTCGTAATTAATGTTTATATTTCTGTGCTATAATTGCAATGACCCTGACTGTGAGATTCAGAAAAAAACTCATTTGCATGTGTGGAAATGTAAACACCAAGAGTTCTTGGTTTAGCCTCTAAGACCGGCTCATGTGCTAAGTGATGATTCCATTTTCTTAATCATGGACATTGTTCTTGTAACAAGGATGTCAGTAGCAATGAGAACATATTGTTAGCAGAACAATGATGTTGAACCGACCCAAGTATTGAATGATATACTTAGAGATCACATCGTAACAACGTTATAAGTCATATCATGAAATGTTATCATATACGTAATTCCTTAGACCATGAGAGTATCGAGTTGCTTCACGCAGGAAGATGTACTTTGGTTCTTAGATGAATCTTCCCTTTACTGGGAAGTAGTAAAATAAGTTGTGGGTACATCGGATAGTGTGTCTAGTAATTGCGATAGTTCAAGACTGGGATTTGATCCTTCACGATGAAGAAGATATTTACTTCGGGCCCACTCGGTATGACAGTATCCATTATAGTCTGGCCAGACGCATTGTGATTTAGTCACGGGGATACTGGAATATGATAACGAGAAAAGGGACAAACGAGCAAAGAGGATAACGAGTGGCTTGTGTTCAAAAAGTTGTTACACATGGGTGCCAAACTTCTCTCCTCTGACTTTGTCATATATCGCGAAGCAAAGGGAATGGTACATGACTAAACATAAAGGTTCACTCGAAGCTTCTTCGTGTATGTGTGGGAGTCAACATGGGTGTCCATGGCTCCGCTGTTGATTATTGGCTATTGACAAAAGGCCGTTGACCTATGTCCGGAAGATATTCTGAGTCATGTCCGCATAATACCGAACCTATTGGGTCACACACTTAACGGGTAGTAGTCTGTTAGAGAACTAGGAGATGAAAAGAGAAAGGTTACCGGAATTGTTCCGGGTGGAACCGGAAGTGTTCTGGGTAGAACTAGAAGTGTTCTAGGTGATGCCGAATGGTTTCATAATATTCGATAACGGCCTCGAATGATTCCGGAACATTCAAGAAGAGTCTTGAAGTAGTAAAAGACATCCGTGATAGTCTCGGAAGGTTTTGCAACATTCGGTAATAGTTGTGGAAAGGTTACAAAACATCGAGAAATTGTTCCGGGACTTCTAGAAATGTTACGGGAGGTTCGGGAGGTTCTCGGGAGCTTATGGAAGTATCCGGAGGGTTATGTAACTCTTCAAGACGCGGAAACCGAATCTAGGCCAAGTAGGAAGGTCCAAAAGGTCGTAGGTCGGCGGAAAAAGGACTTTCCTTGGGGGGCAAGCCCAGACGCCAGGGTCCGTGGCGTTTTGCCCCTAGACGTCGTAGTCCGCGGTGTTCCGTACTGCAATCCGTGTTGGAATCCTCCTGGTGGACAAAACTGACTTTGGGGAGAACCCTCGCCCAAGTTGCGATCCCAGGCTTCCACCTATATATTCGGGGGCAGGGGTAGCCCCAAAGACACACCGGAAAACCCCAAGGCTGCCCCAGCTAAATCCCACGAACCTCTAATTCTCTTCGGGATAGATCGTTCTAGTCCGGACGCCTCTAGGTTCTTCTCCCTCTAGTTTCTCTCAGTGTCGTTCTTCTCTGGACGGCGGAGCGTTGCTGGATTGCTACATCGGGATGTGTGGATACTGGTAGAGGGATCATACCTTTGATCCTTCTTCGAGGTCCTTCTTGATATTGCTATGTTTTTATATACTTTCATATATCTTTATAACATATTTTGGAACTAACCTATTAATGGTTGCAAGAGTGCACAAATTCTTGTTTTTCTACTTTATGTGTAGGAATTACTTGGATAAAGGAAAGATCACAAAAGGAAGCCTTGTAAGAGTTGGACTCTAACTTTTCCGAAATCTGTCCCCACCAGACAGGTTTTAAAGATCGCCTCGGAAACGCTAGAAGACGGCCTCAAACGGAAAAACTTAAAACTACAAAGTTGTAGGGAATTTTTTGCCGGTGGATTTAGACATAAAATTCGGCCCCATCGGAGTCTGTATGCTTCCAGAAACCCTGAAATACAGAAGACGTAATCTGGATGACGGGAATCCGAGAGTCTATATAAAGAGAGGAAACCTAGGTCAAAGGGCACCACGAAAATTCCTCCCCCTTGCCAGCCGTCTTGAGGGGAGATCAATCTCCACAGCACCACCATCTCCAAGGAATAATAAGGGGCCAAGGGCCGCTGCCCCCAAGGGCCGTGGCCGTGGACGCCGCCGTCGCCGTCTCCTTCATCTCCTCCGGGCTGCACCTCTGCATCAACAACTCTCACTCTCACCATGTCCATGTGTGAGTAGTTCCCCTCGGGGCTAAGGCTTGTATCTTGATCTATGTGGTTTCTCTCTCTCCCATGATGTGATCTTTGTTGTGATCATTGGCTATGTTAATCTAGGGTGATCCCATGATGTTTCTCCTTCCTCTATGTATTGGATTGATGTACTCAATTGATCTTATCTAGTATAATCCCCGAGACCATGGTGACAGCTGGTCTATTACACATGGATTAGAAGAATATTTTCATGAGTGATTTCCTCTTTTGTGTATGGATTGAAGATTGAGAGTCTTTTGGTGCTTGTCTTTGACTATCCTTTAGATATGTTGTGGTGATTGTGGTACTCTCTTTGGATGGCCGCGGTGACACTGGGAAATCCATAGATTGAGAACTACGAACTTTGAGGTGTGCTTTTTTAGCCCTACACAATTCTCGTCCTCTCTTGACCACAAAGGAATGACCTCCGAGTACGTCTCCATTGCATGTTTTATGGGAAATATCATGTGATTAGACTATGTTAATGTTGTTGGGAGTTGCCACTAGTGAAAGTATGAAGCCTAGGCCTTGTTTCCACCATTGCAATACCATTTGTGCTCAAGTTTACCACTTGTTTCTTTGATGCACTTTTTATTACAGATTTATATTACTTCGTTTTACCACACCTATCACCCATATTTTACCATCTCTTCGCCGAACTGGTGCACCTATACAACTCCTAGTTGTATTAGGTGTGTTGGGGACACAAGAGACTTCTTGTATCTTAATTGCAGGGTTGCTCGAGAGAGACCATCTTCAACCTCTACTTCCCTGAGCTCGATAAACCTTAGGTCATCCACTTGAGGGAAATTGCTGCTGTCCTACAAACCTCTGCGCTTGGAGGCCCAACATAGTCTACAAGAATAGAAGCGTGCGTAGACATCAAGCTATTTCTGGCGCCGTTGCCGGGGAGATGAGTGCTTGAAGGTATATCTTTAGATCTTGCAATTAAATCTTTTCGTTTCTTGTTTTTATTTTCACTAGTTAGGCTTTATGGAAAACAACAACAAAATTATGAGAGAGCATTATGAGCTCTACCTTGAGTTGGGACATGAAGTGTTTGAAGAGAAAATCAAAAAGCCTATGGAGCTTCATTATTTGCAAAACACTCATGATAGTAGTAATGTTATTTGCATGTCTTCTTTGAATACTTTTGATGCTAATGATATGCAAAGCTATAAGCTTGGGGATGCTACGTTTGATGAAGATGATCTTTTTAGCCCCCCAAGTTTTGATGAGGAAATTTATTTTGATGATACTTTGCCTCCTATCTATGATGATTATTGTGATGACACTTATGCTATAAAGAATGAATGTTTGGAAGTGTATCATGATAAGAATGATTCATGTGATAGCTATTTTCTTGAGTTTGCTCCCACTATTACTAATGAGAAGGATTTTTATTATGTGGAGAGTAACAAATTTTCTATGCTTGTGGATCATGATAAGAATTTTTTATGTGATACTTATATTGTTGAGTTTATTCATGATCCCACTGAAAATTATCATGAGAGGGGAACATATGCTTATAGATATTCCAATAATATCAAGTTCCCTCTCTTTATGTTGAAGGTTTTGAAGTTGCATTTATTTTGCCTTCCTATGCTAATATCTTTATGCTTCAATGAGTTATTTCTCTACAAGATCCCTTTGCATAGGAAGCATGTTAGACTTAAATGTGTTTGGTATTTGCTTCTTTATGCTCTTTTTTGTGCTTCAACTCTTATTCCTATGAGAGCATCATTAAAATCTTAAGCATATCTTTATGGCTATAAAGAAAGAGCTCTAGGGAGACAACCCTTGTTATCTTTAGTTTGAGTTTTTTACTTTCAGTTTTTAGTGGTCTTGATAATTGTTACCACTGTAGCAACATCATTGTATCTTTATTTTCAATCTTTGTGCCAAGTCTAGCCTCCGATTGCAAGAAAGTTCAAAAGTTGTGACATGCTGTCAAGAAAACAGATCATCTTTTTTATCTGAATTTTTTTGACAGCATGCTCCATACAATTGACTTTCGAGCGTCTGTTCTGAGTTTTTTGATTCGAGTTGCAGAAGTACCCCTAAAAAATTCTTTACTACCTGTTGTTCTGTTTTTCACAGATTCTGCCACGTTTTGTCTCTCCTAACCTTTGCAAACCTTAAGATTGCTTTTTCTTTGCAAAAACCTTTTGGAAATCTTGAGAAGCATTAGCTCTTCAAGAATATCTTTATATCCAGTGGGGAAAAATTATTTATTAAGGGTACTAACTTCTCTAATCAGCTTATGATGAGTTATGTATGAAGGGAGTTTTCAAGTGTGCGATGGAAGATGATGAAAGAAGATTTGGGAGTGTCAAGCGCTCAAGCTTGGGGATGCCCCCATGCATCCCCAACAAATATTCAAGGAGACTCAAGCGTCTAAGCTTGGGGATGCCCCCGTGCATCCCCTTCTCCATCAACAATCATCAGTTCGTCCTTCTTCTCACTATATTTTTATCACTTCATGCGTTATGTGCTATGCTTGGAGCGTATCGCTCTTAGGTTTAATTTTTAGTTTTCTTTAGCTTTGCTTGCTGTTCATAACAAGTTAGATCCCGTCTAATTTGTGTGGGAGAGAAACACGCTCCACTTTCAAAATCTAGAACACATAATAGGATTCTTCATGCCTATCTTTTGCTGTTGTGTGTTCTTTACTTTTTTTAGCTACTGCCATGTTCAATTTTAGTGTTAGTTTGTCTTTAAAAAGAGCCTTGGCTTTTGTTTAGTTTGTTGCTGGAACTCTCTTTAGTTTTCATGTTTATCTTGTTAAGAGAGTTGGTTGTTGCACTGAGTTGTGTCTTGTCTTGAAAGTAGGTAATTGAGGTTGCTATTTAATTTTAGTAGTAACTTGCAATACTTTTGAAGTATTGATGTGAGTAATGTATGAACTTTTGGTGTCAAGAGCTCTAGCCTATTAGTGATAGGTGTCGTATTTTGGGCAATCCGTGTTTATTTTCAAAACCTACAAAACTAGTTGAGAACTCTAGCTACTAGATGGATCACTAATCTTTGGAGGGATCGGATATTAGAGTACACTCACGTACCATGAGTCGAGGATGCGCAAGGATAACCAAACCCCCATACACTCCTCCTCGGGGTACTTGTCTCTTTGTGAACCTCCTTATTAGATTGAGAGTTACCGATAATAAGTGCATGACTTCTTCGGACTAATGTAAGTATTGAAAGTTGACACTTCCACCTCCTCATATTTGCTAGCCTCTCCCATGCCGTGCATTGCCTTCTTCTCATTCCGAGAGTTGGCATCCACCTTCGCCGGTACATCCAAACCCTTGGCATGATACGCTCTGTCATCATAAACCTCCTTATATCTTTCCTCAAAACAGCCGCCATACCTACCTATCAAGGCATTTCCATAGCCTTTCCGATATATATTGCCATGCAACATCCACCTCTTCATGACTTTATATTCATGTCATACATGTTCCTGCTACACTGGCAGAGGCATACATTGCATACATCATGATAGCTACATCTTCTTTATGTTTGAGTACCTTGTAAAGTGTGAAGATATTGTATACCCTCTTGTAACATAGAGTGTTTTCCTTAAGTGAGGAAAAGATCTCAAAGTGGACAAAATAAAAGACCCCAAAGATGACAAATGAGAGTTAAATAGAAAGAGCCACCGAGGCCACCAAAAAAATAGAAAAAAGAGAAAAAAGAGAAAAAGAAATAAAAAATGAGAGAAAGCGGAAACACTACTATCCTTTTGAAAGATCCACACTAGTACTCCCTCTTATCCTTGTACTCCATAGAGATGATCATTTATGCATATAGCTATGTGGGGACCTTCAAACTATAGAACTTGGCTTGCATATTCCAAGGATGAGCCTCCTCAAACGAGCTCTAGGTCTTCATGAGCGAGCAAGTTGGATGCACCCCCACTAGTTCCATTGGAGAGATTTTCTTATCTCATATGTGCATCCGTTGCATGGCAATCCCTACTCCTCACTGTTGGGACTACCCCTACACTCTCTCAATCACGACTGGAGGTAGAAGAAGGGAACACATCAGAATTTTCTTCGGGGCGCACAAACACCCAGCCGCACGAGCGGCTTTTCTATTTCTCAGGCTGGCTGGTCCTCGCCACAAGCAGTACAAGGGGATGAAGTTTATACAGGTGCACGTACTACCTCGTGCCCAACTCCTCCTGATCACCGGCCACGACCCGCATGCGCTGCTGCCCACAAGACGCGCTCCTACGCGCCCACGCTGCTGCACTCCAACAGATCGCCAGGCCTATCCCGTGACTCTCGCTAACTATCTAGCCCTATGCGGCCGGCTCCAACGGTGAGCCTGGCTCATCCGCCGCCGATCCACACACACACACACGCACGCACAGCTTGCAGACTACACCAGGACGGACACTGCCCATACAATGTCCCGTACATGTCTCATATAGTGCCTAGATAAGCCCATTACACAAGCACACACACGGTGCGGCTCGCACCCGCTGCGCCCAGCACGTCCCGCTGCAGACCCGACGCGCCCAACACGTCCCGCTGCGCACCCGACGTCTCCACGCGCCCCCAGCTCGCCTCACAAATGTGGTTTAGTCCAACACACACACCCTAAGCCACGACCTAGAGGAGTCCATCGTGTTCGACATCGGCGTGCGACGCCCAGCAGTGACTTCTCCGCCGCCGGTTTCTTGCGCCGCTGCGGACACTCACGTCGGAAGTGTTCGCGCTCCCCGCAATTGTGGCAGCGGCAGCACCGCTTCCCGCCGCCGCCCGACGTGGTGCTTCCGTCGTCGTCGTGGTCGACCCTGCCGCCATGCTGACGCCGCCGCGCCGCCCACTAAGCAGCAATGAGGAGCAGCTGCTCCCCGTCGCGCCGCTCGCCGCCAGCCTGCGTGTGATACGTCCAAATTGCATCACTATTTTATATCGTAATTCATCCTTATTCATTGATATATTTCATATTATGATGATGTTCTTATGTTGTTTTGGCTTATTTTACACAGTTTGCAACTTTCCGGTGCCGAAGCAGCAGACGCAGGATTCAGCGGAAAAAATTGGACGCTGAGTTGCTGAAGAAGAATACCTCCAAATTATCTGAAAATCGACGGGGGGTATTTTCCAGAAGATTAACGAAAAATCACCTCCCGGAAGGGGAGATCATCGCCATCGTCATCACCGTCGTCACGGGCATCATCGAGATCATCATCAACATCATCCCCAACATCAGCACCATCTCCACCACCATCCAATCTCACCTCACAAGTTTATCTTGTGTTGTAATCCATACTATTTATCCTCTCTACTCTACCAGTGTTGATTACTACTTTGTGGTGAATGCTATTGAGTTTTGTTGGAGAAATATCATAATGTCTAGATTGTTTATCATATATTTATCACCTCTGATCATGATCTCTTTTGTGTCTTGTGAGTAGTTACTTTAGTTCTTAAGGACATGGGAGAAGTCTATTTGCTAGTAGTCATATGATGTTGAAGTAATTTGTGTTGTTGGATATTTAAGTTGTGTTGTTATTTTCCTAGTGGTGTTGTGTGAGTCGAACACTCAACACTTCGCCTTCTTAAGGAACTAGGGGAATACATTGTGTATTAAGAATGCTTACGGTGGGTTGCCGGAGTGACAGAAATATGAACCCCAGTTTGCACAATTTTTCACAAGGGAATACTGGATCCTTCATCTTATTGCTGTGGTTAGGCTTTGCCTTAATTTCTATCTTGTATTTGCGGATGCTTGCATGATGTTTAATCATAAGAGTGCACTTATCTTAGTCTAGAAGGTGTGCTAGCATAGATCCACCCACTCAACATTTATCAGCACAACACTTGTTATCAATACGGAGTATGGAGAAAGCACGTGACTACCTCTCCATGTGTCCTCAAGAACGCTTTAGTCTTTATAAGTTCAGTTGCCAGGCTTATCCTTTGCTCAAAAGGATTAGGACACTTGCTGCTCCTGATACGTCCAAAACGTATCTATAATTTCTGCTTGCTCCATGCCTCTTTTGTGTGATATTGCTATGATATTGATGAACTTCCATACACTTTTGATCATATTTGGACAACCTATTAACTCAGTGCACCCCAGTGCCAGTTCCTGTTTTCTGCTGTTTTTCTATTTCAGGTTTCCCCCATATTAAAAGTTCTCCAAAAACTCGGGAAAAATCCAATAAAAAAATATGCGATCAGGAAGCTTCCGGAATCACCGAGGGCGGCCCAGAGGGGACCCACCAGGGCCCCAGGCGCCCTCCCGGCGCGCCCCAGGGTGGGGCCGCGCCAGGGGGCCGCCTGGACCCCTGGTGGCCCCCCTGGCTGCCCCCCTTCGCCTATTTATTCCCCGTGACGCAAAAACCCCGAGACGGGAACCCTTTTTCGCGATCTCTCCTCTGTTTCGCCGCCGCCGCGCTTCCAAGACCGGGAGCACCAGAAGACCTCTTCCCGGCACCCTGCCTGAGGGAGGAATCACCTCCGGGAGCTTATCCACCACCATGGATGCTTCCCGGATGAACCGTGAGTAGTCCACCTTGGACCACGGGTCTATGATCAGTAGCTATGTGATGTTCTCCTCCCCTCTTTGTTCTTCATGGATTAGACCTCGTGAGCTGACCTACATGATCGAGGCACTTATGTAATATTCCTACTGTTGCTATGCTGAGTTTGCTGGGATCCGATGGATTATGAGATTATGTTCAGATTGTGTTTGAGTAATATATTTGATTCTCCTCTTTTTTTTTGAATTTAAGGACTGTGAAGCATGAGCTCCACAGTATTTTATTTCTAGAAAATCCAGACCTATTTTAAATTCGCTCCCACATAGAGTCGAACCCAGGACCTGGCGTGCTACTAGGTTTGCTGCAACCACTAGGCTACATGCCCGTTCGCGATTCTCCTCTTTTATATTTATGTTCTTGAGTAATTCTTGCATGTTCTCTGTTGCTGTTTATTGCTTTGGCCAAGTAGTAGGTAGTGACTCCAAGAGGGAGGGTTATGCATGATTGTGGGTTCATGCCCCCCGATGACTAGATTGAGTGACAGAAACATAGTCTAGGGGATGTGGTGCTACCACAAGGGGGAAAACGGTGCTTGTACTTGCGGGTGCAAGGATTGTTTACTTTACGCAAAGTTCTTTAATGCAGTTGTCTGTTGCTTTGAGTTTACACTTTGGGTGGGATTCGCAACTTAATACCAGCGAGATGTTTTGGATAGATATCTCAAGGTGGATGATTAGTAGGTAGATGCAGATGGATTTCGGTCTACATGTCTTGGCGTACCGCCCATGCTTTTGAGCCTCTTCCTTTCTTTATGGCATAATTAGCATTGGTTTGCGCACATAATCCTGTCAATTGCCCAGCTGTAATTTGTTTACCTCGCATGGCTATTTTATCGTCTTTTGGGAGAGAGACATCACTAGTGAACATCATAGGACCCCGGTCCATATTTCCAATACTGTTTACACCCTCTATCAATTTACTGCTTTACTGCTTTTCCATTGCTATCACTATCATTATTATCCCGTGCATTTTATCCTTTGTAAATAGCAAGGCCGGAGGAATTGACAACCCCTTTGTACTCGTTGGGAGCAAAGCTATCTGTTATGTGTGCAGGTCCACGACAACCGCTAATCTCTGGCGCCGTTGTCACCTTCTTGTCGTTATCGGAGTCCTACTGGAGACAAACCTTGGTATCTTCGCCGAGGGAAATTGACGCTACACTACATCTCAACCTTCCACTTTGGGTAACCAACGAGGGGCGAGAAGTAGACTCTCGTGACATCAGCTCCTCAGCGCTATTTACTTTGCTTGCTTTTATCTTATTGCTGCTTATACCGAAAACCCCTAAAAAGTTATCTTTTAGTGCTTGCAGTTATTCCTTGTCCAAAATCACCTATCAATACCTTTCTCTCCTCGTTGGGTTCGACACTCTTACTTATCGAAAACGCTGCAATAGATCCCTTTACATTGAGTGTCATCAGCGTGCGCCGCCGAGAGCGTTCGTCGAACGCCGTGAGCCTGCTTAGCGCCTCCTCGGACGCCATCTTCTTCACGTCACAAAACTGCTCGATCCCAGCCACCGTGGAGTACAACTGGTCGGGCACCGTGTCGAGTAGCTTCTTCACCATGGCGGCATCGTCGAGCATGGAGCAAAGGCCGGCGAACCTCGCCGCCATGCCGCCGATCTTTCCGGCGTACATGTCCAGTGACTCCCTCTCCTCCATGTGCAGCGTGTCAAACTCCCCGCGGAGAGTTGAGATCCGCGCCGCCTTGACGCGATCGGCGCCGACGAACCTCGTCTTAAGGTTGTCCCTGTTAGGGAACGGGGCAGTAAACAATAATTTTTCCAACTACGATTCCCAAACCCAAGATCTATGTTATGTTGATGTATGTAACGGAAGGAATCGGTGTTCATACCTTTGAAGACCGAAAGAGGGAAACGTTCCTCGAACGTGGTTGGCGTAGACTCTGATCCTACGATCTCCCTGTTGTGTTGAAGAACCTCCGACGATGAAGTAGCACCACACGTGTAGTGCCTCGCGGGATTACACACGTACGGTGCAACCGATGTCCCTCCGGGCTCCGAACCAGAAGAGTAGCGGAAAGAAGACTGATCCGGATCCCGATTCCGGCAGCGCGACGGCGTTCGGATGATGGTGAAACCCCCAACCAGGTGCAAACTCCAAACAAGGGGAGTCCGCTCTAGTTCGGAGAAAGAGAGAGAGAAAGAACTCAATGGGATGGATGAAAAAGGGCACCCTACCCCTCCTTATATAGGCCAAGGAGGGGGGGAACCTCCTCCCCTCCCCCATGTGGGACTAAACTCCCAAAGGGTGGGAAGGGTGCGGCTAGGGAGGGGGCCAAGGCCCCTCCCTTGGCGCCATGGGCCAAGGGGGGAAATCCCCTTCTCCCCTCAAGGGCCTCTTTAGGCCCATATGCCTTTTCCACCTTTTTAATTAATATTTAAATACTTTTTAATATTTAATTCTGTCAATTAAATAATAAAACATATTTAAACATCAATAAACTATATTTTGAACCTTTCAAAATATCCGGAACAGCTCCGGCACCTCCCGAAACAATTCCGGTGTTCTCTCTTATTTCACCGATGATCCCGAATCTGTCCTTAATGCATCGATTGCCCTTAAATGTGACACCCTACGGTTCTAGCATAGTATACAACATATTATGAACAAATAGATATGTGACAAATATCTTTATTAATTTGCCTCTAGGGCACATATCCAACAGTCTCCCACTTGCACTAGAGTACAAATTACACTAGTTTACATCAGGTATGTATCTAACACCAATAGTCTCTCGGTGTTTCTCAAACTTGCCCTGTGGAAGAGGTTTAGTCATTGGGTCTGACGGGTTCAGATCCGTATGTATTTTGAAAATCCTAGTATGACCATCCTTGACGTAGTCTCGCGTCACATGGAAACGTCGGAGAATATTCTTGGCTGTAGGGTGAGTCCTTGGCTCCCTTGCGTTATCAATGGCACCCGTATTGTCGCAATAAATGCTAATGGGGTCAGTGCAACTATGGAATACGCCAAGCTCGATGACGAACTTCTTCAGCCAATGCACTTAATTTGACGCTACGCAAGCGGCAATATACTCTGACTCCATCGTAGATTGGGCGACGACTGACTGCTTGCCGCTCCTCCAGCTAATCGCACCACCATTCAACATGAATACGTATCCCGTCTGAGATTTCGAGTCATCGGGATCAGTACCAAGACTAGCATCGATGTAACCTATTACGACAAGCTCTTCTTCACATCCCCCATAGACGAGAACCAGGTCCTTAGTTCTTCGTAAGTACTTAAGGACATTCTTTACTGCAATCCAACGATCCATTCCAGGATTACTTTGGTAACGATTAGTCAGACTAACCGCTAGGGCCACATCTGGTCGAGTACACAGCATAGCATACATGATAGAACCTATGGCTGAAGCATAGGGCTTTGAGGACATTTCCTCCCTTTCTTTTGCTGTTGCTGGGCATTGAGTCACACTCAATTTACTTCCTTTCATAACGGGCAAGAGGCCTCTCTTGGCGTTATCCATATTGAACCTTTGCAATATCTTCTCAAGGTAAGTTCTCTGACTCAGTGCTAATAGGTGTCTTGATCTATCTCTATAGATTTTAATGCCTAATATATATGCAGCTTCACCTAGGTCCTTCATGGAAAACTGTCCATTTAAGTATTCCTTCACGCTCTCCATTAATTTTACATCATTCCCTATCAACAATATGTCATCCACATATAGTACTAGGAATGCTACAGAGCTCCCACTCACTTTCTTATAAACACAGAATTCTTCGACATTTTGGACAAATCCAAATGCTTTGATCACCTCATCAAATCGAAGATTCCAGCTCCGAGATGCTTGCTTCAACCCATAAATGGACCGTTGAAGTTTGCATACCTTACCAACGTCCTTAGGATCAATAAAACCTTCCGGTTGTACCATGTACAACTCTTCCTCAATGTTACCATTAAGGAACGCGGTTTTCACATCCATCTGCCATATTTCATAATCATGATAGGCAGCAATTGCTAGTAATATCCAGATAGACTTCAGCATCGCTACGGGAGAGAAAGTCTCTTCGTAGTCAACTCCTTGAACTTGTCGGAAACCTTTTGCGACAAGTCGAGCTTTATAGACAGATACGTTTCCGTCTGCGTCAGTCTTTTTCTTGAATATCCACTTATTCTCGACGGCCTTTCGGTCCTCGGGAATATCCACCAAAGTCCATACTTTGTTGGCATACATGGAGTCTATCTCGGATTTCATGGCTTCCAGCCATTTCTCGGACTCGGGTCCCTCCATTGCTTCTTTGTAGTTCGCAGGTTCGTCAGGTTCATTTAACATGACTGCATTGACAAGCTGTCCGTAAAACTCAACTTTATTTTGGACTCTTGATGACCTGCGGGGTACAATAGGATCCTCTTCATCTTGATCAAGATCATCATGTATGTCACGATCGTTATGAATATCATGACGACCGTTCTCTTCAGCTCCCACTACGGAAGGTGGTTCCGGAACAACTTCCATTGCCATGTCTTCCACTTGGAGTGATTGGTCAATCATCTCGTTGAGGTCTATTTTCCTCCCACTCAATTCTTTCGAGAGAAACTCTTTCTCAAGAAAGCGTCCAGTCTTGGTGACAAACGTTTTGCCCTCAGTCTAGTTGTAGAAGGTGTATCCAACAGTTTCCTTTGGATATCCCACAAAGATGCATTTATCCGCCTTAGATTCAAGTTTGTCAGGCTGAAGTTTCCAAACGTAAGCCTCACAACCCCAAATTTTCAGGTAAGACGACATTGGTTTCTTTCCAAACCATTCTTCAAACGGTGTTGTCTTCACGGATTTGGACGGTACCCTATTAAGAACGTAAACGACAGTTTCTAATGCATACCCCCATAATGATGTAGGTAAGTCGGTATGAGACATCATTGACCGCACACTATCCAATAGTGTACGATTACGTCGCTCGGACACACCGTTTCGCTGAGGTGTTCCAGCTGGCGTAAGTTGTGGTACAATGCCACAAGTCTTTAGATGAGTGACAAACTCGTGACTTAAATACTCGCCACCTCGATCGGATCAAAGGTGCTTGATTTTCTTCCCGAGTTGATTCTCGACCTCACTCTGAAATTCCTTGAACTTTTGAAAGGTTTCAGACTTATGTTTCATTAAGTAGATATACCCGTATCTACTCAAGTCATCCATGAAGGTCACGAAGTAACGAAATCCATTGCGTGTGGTGATATTCATTGGTCCACATACATCAGTATGTATGATTCCCAATAATTCTGACGCACGCTCCATTATTCCATTGAATGGAGTCCTTGTCATTTTGCCCATAAGGCATGGCTCGCACGTGTCAAGAGGTCCAAAATCTAATGACTCCAGAAGTCCATCAGAATGGAGCTTCTTCATGCGTTTTATGCCAATATGACCAAGACGACAATGCCACATCGTTATGCGTTCTTCGTTACTAGGCTTTAATCTTTTGGCCTCTATGTTATTGATGTGGGAGTCATGATATTCGAGATCCATTCAGAATAAACCATTACGCACCGCTGCATGAACATAGAAGACATTATTCTTATAAATCGAACAACCAGTTGTCTCAGATTTAAAACAATAATGGTCTTGCATTAAGCAAGACCCACTCACAATGTTCATACTCAACGTGGGTACATAATAACAGTTATTCAAAACAAGAATCAATCCCAAAGGGAGACTGAGACGAAGCGTGCCAATGGACATTACATCAACCTTGGAACCGTTTCCAACGCGCATCATCACTTCATTCTTCCGCAAGAGTCATTTATTCTATAGCCCCTCCTGGGAGTTACAGATGTGAGCAACTGATCCGGTATCAAATATCCAGACGTTGCTCCGAGCACTTGTTATGAAAACATCAATAACATGTATATCAAATATATCCATGTCTCTTCCAGCAACCTTGCCGGCCTTCTTATCTTCTAAGTACTTGGTGCAGCTATGCTCCTTCTTGATTTCCATTTCAGCAATCTTGAGTATGATGAACAACTCAGAAAGGTTCTTAACCATTCCTTGCATGTTGTATTTCAACACAAAACTCTCGTAGCTAGGGGGCAGCGAACGCAACACCCTATCAATCGCCATTTCATCCGGAATCTTAAATTCCAGGTAATTTAGGCGTTGAACGTAGTCAGACATTTTGATTACGTGCTCAGTCATGCTGCTGTGCTCTTCCATCTTTGCCGAAAAGAAAGCTTCAGAAACTTCATTTCTCTCAACCCTGGCTTGAGGTGCAAAGGTGGTCTAGAGGTCAGTGATTATATCATAAGCACTGAGGCTCTCAAACCATTTCTACAGTTCAGCCTCCATGGCATAGAGCATACCCTTCTGGACAAGGGAAGAATCATCCGACTTAATGAGGTAGACATTCTTCTCAACCAGAGTAGCGGTAGTTGCTGGTGCATCACCTAATGCAGTCTCAAGTACATAAGACATTTTGAGGGGAATGAGGAGAATCCTCAGAGTGCGGAACCAGGACGTGAAGTTTGACCCATCGGTTTTCAGTTTATCTTTCTCTAGGAATGACCCTAAGTTGAATGTGGGGTGCGAAAGTGCCGACATCTACAATGGTTATTTGCAAAATACATATTTAGACTTTGTTCATAATTGGAGTTCAATTTTTAAAACAATTCTAGAACTCCCACTCAGGTAAACATCCCTCAAAGTTTTACTAAGTGATTACACAATCCTAGAACACCATACCTCCCCCGTGTGACACGACCATCAGTATGTGTTTAAGGTAGGCCATCATGCCAATCACATCCGTTATGTGACTCATGCTTAACCTTTCGGTCATTGTGTCCCGAGGCCATGTCTACACATGCCAGGCTCGCCACTATACCCTAAGTGATTTCTTGCTGTGTCATACAAGGCCATGTTTCTGTACATGCTAGGCTTGCTACACCCACCTCATTTGAACGCAAATATGTTTGACACCCGTGTGACACGTGATGCCTCCATAATGGAGATCTTTCCAGGTGGTGCTCACTAGGGTAAAACACTTGGTTGGTTTTTATAGTGAGAGATTATCCTACCATGCTACCGTCGCATATCTAGCATATTAACAAGACAGTAAGTAAAACTATAAATCATACATGCTATGATCCCCCCTTACATGCAAATTAAAGTTAAAACGCCTTCTACTTTATCTTTTGCAAGTTTTACGTGGCTGCTAAGGGGTTTCGAGAGAGAACCACTTTCTATCCTGTGAAAACAAGCCACAACACCAATCCTGCAATCGTCTCTATTACACCCCTGTCGGGGCCCTCCGTTGCAAACGTCTTCGCGTCGCTAATGTTAGAGAGACAGACACCCCCAGCCACTTATATGGTACAAGCCATATGTCAAGCGTGGAACCAGTCTCGCGTAAACGCGTAAGGTCGGTCGGGCCGCTTCATCAGGACATTGCCGCAACGCTAAACGAGTACACGTGGGAGGGTAACAATTGGAGAATTGATGCCCACATCCTAGATGTGTTCTACCTGTACAATACATCTACGCATAGCCTTGCTCTGATACCACTGTTAGGGAACGGGGCAGAAAACAATAATTTTTCCAACTACGATTCCCAAACCCAAGATCTATGCTATGCTGATGTATGTAACGGAAGGAATCGGTGTTCATACCTTTGAAGACCGAAAGAGGGAAACGTTCCTCGAACGTGGTTGGCGTAGACTCTGATCCTACGACCTCCCTGTCGTGTTGAAGAACCTCCGGCGATGAAGTAGCACCACACGTGTAGTGCCTCGCGGGATTACACACGTACGATGCAACCGATGTCCCTCCGGGCTCCGAACCAGAAGAGCAGCGGAAAGAAGACTGATCCGGATCCCGATTCCGGCAGCGCAGCGGCGTTCGGATGATGGTGAAACCCCCAACCAGGTGCAAACTCCAAACAAGGGGAGTCCGCTCTAGGTCGGAGAAAGAGAGAGAGAAAGAACTCAATGGGATGGATGAAAAAGGGCACCCTACCCCTCCTTATATAGGCCAAGGAGGGGGGGGGACCTCCTCCCCTCCCCCATGTGGGACTAAATTCCCAAAGGGGGGAAGGGTGCGGCTAGGGAGGGGGCCAAGTCCCCTCCCTTGGCGCCATGGGCCAAGGGGGAAACCCCCTTCTCCCCTCATGGGCCTCTTTAGGTCCATATGCCTTTTCCACCTTTTTAATTAATATTTAAATCCTTTTTAATATTTAATTCTGTCAATTAAATAATAAAACATATTTAAACATCAATAAACTTTATTTTGAACCTTTCAAAATATTCGGAACAACTTCCGGCACCTCTCGAAACAATTCCGATGTTCTCTCTTATTTCACCGATGATCCTGAATCTGTCCTTAATGCATCAATTGCCCTTAAGTGTGACACCCTACGGTTCGGGAAACAATAGACATGATCGAGACACTCTCTGACCAATGACCATCATGTGGGATCTGGTTACAATCCTTGATGTGCCCCTGCGCTTCCATCGAATAAACTTCTTCGCCATTGAACCGTTAACAATATGACTTGATCCCTTTGTTCTGCGGTACTATGTTTGTCCGAGGTATGATCGCCGGTATCCAATACCTAGTTCTCCCTCGTTCTCTGACAAACATGTTTACTCGTCTGTGCATATTACATCTCATGTGACCTAGTCACTAGCTAGCTGTTGATGCAATATCACCGAGTGGGCCCAGAGTACCTATCCGTCACTCGGATGGACAAATCCCGTTCTGATCTATTTCATACTCCTCAACATATCTACTTTGGATTACCCAAGACACACCTTTATGGTTACTATGTTTCAGTGTAACGGTTGATGTACTCAAAGCATCCTAATAGATAGCAATTATGTATGATCATCACGGTCTAAGGATTGAGTCACTATGTTATTAAGTCATCACAATGCTGAACTATGTGACTTGATCACACTGCAATGCTATAGGTGGGTGTGTGTCCATCACATAATTCTTCTAATGATATGACCTCATTGTCAATAGACAGTTCACATCTCATGATCAGGAAACCTTGATCATCGATTGCCTAATGAGCTAGTATGCCTGAGTTAACTAGGGACCAGGTTGTTATATACCACACGTGTATTAATGTTTCCGCTTAATACAGTTCTAGCATAGTATACAACATATTATGAACAAATAGATATGTGACAAATATCTTTATTAATTTGCCTCTAGGGAACATATCCAACAGTCTCCCACTTGCACTAGAGTACAAATTACACTAGTTTACATCAGGTATGTATCTAACACCAATAGTCTCTCGGTGTTTCTCAAACTTGCCCTGTGAAAGAGGTTTAGTCATTGGGTCTGACGGGTTCAGATCCGTATGTATTTTGCAAATCCTAGTATGACCATCCTTGACGTAGTCTCACGTCACATGGAAACGTCGGAGAATATGCTTAGCTGTAGAGTGAGTCCTTGGCTCCCTTGCTTTATCAATGGCACCCGTATTATCGCAATAAATGCTAATGGGGTCAATGCAACTATGGCAAGGAGGACGTCACCGTGCTCCCTCCGACGTCGTGTGGTACCAACGCCATGGAGTCGTCGAGGTAGTAGCGCAGGATCTTGAGCATGCAACAAGGCTCTAGATACCAGTTGGAAGACACGTGATGGACTAGAGGTGCCAAAGAAAAGAAATAAAAACATTGATGCAGTGATCTTGGATGAGGAGGGCGATGCATCAAGTGAAGATGGGGATAGGAGCCCTACTCCAAACTCGGTTGCCTACTCCAAGCCAATAAGACCAAATGGAGGCAAGCAAGCAAAAGAAAAGAAGAAGAAGGGTGGCAACATTGAGATAAAAAATGCTATGGATGCAATTATCAAGGCAAGAAAAGAAGGAAATGAGGATAGGAGGTTGGCAAGGAGCCAAGTGACCGCGGCCGAGGAGAGGAGGTTGGCGGCCAAGGAGAGGAGGATGGCTTTGGAGGAGAAGAAATTGGCCATGGATGAGAAATTGGCTATGGCTTTGGAGCATGAGAAATTGATGAAATATGAGAAGTTTATCTTCTTCATGGATACATCAAACTTTGATCAAAAGCAAATGGATTACATCAACCTTTGTCGTGATCAAATCTTGATTCAAAAAAGGTTGATGGGCTTCACCCGCACTCTACTTCCTCCCCACTCGCCGCACTCCGCTCGCCATGGACCGCAATCCCCGCAACATGAACGGCAACCGCCGCGCCCTCACCTGCGCTGAGGCGATCCTCCTGTCCTAGGGGAACTACCCCTGCCCGTCGGACATGCTGACACCGCCCGGCTGGGTGGTCAGTGCCGCCGGCGTGCCGGTGCCGCCGCTGCCTCATGGGGCGCAGTTCGACCGGGAAGTCCTCGCCATCCGTGCCACAATAACGGAGGCCGAGCTCGCTGACCCAGCGAACGCGGCGGACAACGTCGCCCGCTGGACGACGCACTTCGAGGAGCGCCGCAACCAGGCGCTCGCCTCCACCGAAGGGCTGGAACCGGTGTCGGGCCCGATGAACCGCCTCGGCCGGATGCTGCGGCGGAGCCCCGAGGAGCGCACGCTCCTCAATGTCCTCTACCACGTCCAGGACGGCAACGAGCCGCGCCTCGAGTACCCGTGAAGGGACGACGGCGAGCGGCGTTGACGGTGCCGCGGGAGGAGGCGAGCAGTAAAGGCGGCGACCTAGTAGTTTTTTATTTTTCCTACCTATGTAATAAATTTAGACCGAATATTATAAATTTCGCTAAATTTCGACTATATTTGATGGAATTTGGTCGAACTTGGGGACATCTTGGGGCCGCGGCTGGGGATCCGGCCCCCAAGCCGGTTTCGCCGCCCGAACGCCCCCAAGCGGCGCTAAAATAGCGTCGAAAATCAGCTTGAAGGACGAACGGCTGAAGATGCTCTTAACACTTTTGCATTGGAAGAAGCCTTAACACCTTATGTAAGCATCAATGCATCAGAGGAAGCCTGATTGGAGTTGACAGTTGAGACGACGGTTTCCTTTGGCGGCAGCTGCGCGTGACGCGTGTCACACACACACGTAACACTGGGCACCGTCTCAGCCCGGGCAGGGCTCACCGGGCGGCGACGGCCCAACACCTGTGCGGCCCAGAGGCGATCAACGGCCGGCCGTCAGCTCACGCCCGTGCCCTGTCGGCTCACATGATCCGCCGATGCGGCGACCTACCTCGCTCGTCCTTATCCTCCTCAAGCAGCGATCACAGTCCTCCCTCTTTGAGACTGTGACCCACAGCCACCGCGACGGTTCACTGCACCGAGCGTTCGTTCAGACTTCAGAGCACGCACACTAGCAGTAGCCCTAGTTCACGTCCAGCCCAGGCTCTTCGACACGTAGATAGCACGCGCTCCGGTGCCGGCCGTGATCACAGTCAAGAAAACGCACGTCCTGCTCTCCCTCTGTACTCCGGTCAACATTCGCATGCATGGCCAGATGCTCTCTAGCTAGAAGGAGAAGAAAACAGCGCAGCTAGCTCACTGTTGAGCAACACCGCCTAGCCAGCTACGGCGATGACCGGCAAGTCCCTGTGCAGTGCAGGCGAGAGCGACGCCGCCGTCTTCGCGTACAGTACGCACGTACTACGTAGTAGAGTACGTACTCGGTCCTGCCCGTGGTATAATTTCTACGACTTCTTCATCTTCATTTACGGCGAGGCAAGTTGCGCGTAGACGTAGTGGTAGTACGTACTTCATCAAATTATTCAAGCATATCCGGCGACCGACCACCGCGTCACCGGCGGGCGAGAGTAGTACGTGCGGCTGTGATGGCCACCTGCGCCGGCCAGCCACTAGCCGCCGCTCCATCGATCGATCAGCCTGGGGACCTTATTATGCAGAAGGGAGAAATGGATTAGTGCCTGCCTTTGCGCTGTCCTTTTCTCCCCGTCCTTTGGCCGGCCGGCTCAGATGCCATGGGATAGGTGGTGGACGACGGGGGTTAAGGCCGGGGTGGTTACTCACTGACCGACTGTTTGTTTGCAGAGAGCAGAGGGATCGCCTGCATCGGCGCCCCGGGGTCCGGCCAGGGTCTGTATGGACGCGCTGATCGCTCTGCGAGTCTGCGTCGTGCAATGAAAAGACGAGCTATGTGCGTCGACGGTGGTGGACTGGACATAGCGTGCTCAGATCAGATCAGATCGGGTCAGGTCGTCGGGTCGGGTCGTTTCATACGTCGAAGAGATGTTCCGGCATCCTTTGTTCATATGATAGGATTATCATAGGAATAGGAAATTTGTAGGATTGAGATGACATGTATCTTCAATCCTATGAGTAGGGATAGAAAAAGAGATGTCATTTGATTCACACCAAAGAAAATTTTCTATTGAGTCTAGGCTTATTTTTATTTTCCTTTAAAATGTGAAGGATAGGAACCAATCCTATGTAGGAATAGGAATCCATTCCTATGAACCAAAGGACTCTAAAGGAAAAATTCCTATAAGAATCCTATCCTACAAAATTCCTATGATATTCCTTCAAACCAAAGGAAGCTTCCGTTTCTTTTTATTGTGGGGAGAGACGTTCCGGTTTCGAAAGAGAGAAAAGACGACCAAGAGGCGTCGGACTGCGTTTGGGACGACACGTTCTTTCGCCTAGCCAAGGTTAAATAAAATTCGCCACATTAATAGCCACGGACGAAGCAAAAGTGGTGGAAGATGAGGTCACGCATAGAGCATCCGCTTGCCGACGACGATCCAGAGAAGATCAATGGAGTGATAGTGCTGACTCTGTCGCCGATTAGGCGCTACTTCAACAGCTTTGGGGACAGGGAGCCGTCGCCAGAGGTGGTGGCGATGCCGATCCCTCTGCGTGTCAAGCCACCTCCAAAGAACTAGAAGACGACAACCCTACCTCCCCGTTCTTCCAGCTTCCTTCGCCGCTCGGCAAGGATTCAGGGACTCGCGGCGCGTGCACGCCGTGCGTAGGGAGCTCTCCTGCTGGTAGCCGCTTCTGGCTGCTAGCAGGGGAGATTCCCTCGGATGAGGAGGACTCGACATTGCAAGGTACGCATCCTGCCCCCAAACGTGGGGATGCTTCACGGTACCTGCTTGATTTTGATCCGATTTCTCATGTGCATCCTAAGCGGATTAGGAATAAGAATAAAATCAAAATGTTTGATGGGGGGATGCTCATCAAGAGAATGAGAATAAAGAGATTCTGAATCCCGAAACACCATGTTTGTTTGAGAATGATGGGTATACTTGTGATAATCTAGTGGTAATCGATGATGGACTTAAAATCATTGAGGATTGTGAGCCTTTAACTCTGATGTTTCCCATTCTAGATATGGATTTGAATATTAAGAATGACTCTAATGAGAACAATGAATCTGAAAAAACTCACCTAAATATGTAGGAAAAAAGGAATGGGAGAATGAGGCGATTGGGTTCTCCCTTATAAATTTGGAAGATTCCCTTTCTCTCTCTGATGAAGATATGACAGGTGGGTCCCCTGAGGGGCTTTTGGCTGGTATATATATCCCCCTACCACCTGTGGAGGCTGAGAGGGAGGAGAAACTAGGGTTCCCATTTGCGCCGCCAGTGATGGCTTTCAATCGTGGAGGGGGAGAGGATTCAAAATAATTCGTTTAGAGGAGGCAGGAACAATTTTCAGGGGAGAGGCTGGAGATATGATGAGAGAGATAGCTTTGGAGGCTCAGGTGTAGGAGGGAATTCTTTTACCAGCAGACAAGAGAGGCCTCCTCCTGATTTCTCTCAAGATAGGAGAGATCTGTGAGCTGGAGAATACAATCAGCACTCTGATGGTGGAAGAAGATCTGAATTGGGAGGTGAGGAAGGAAGAATTAAAAGTTCCACTAGAGGGATCAACACTGGTGAGAGATCTGCTGCCACAAATCCCATCCCCCCTCCCCGGATCTATTCTCCCAACAGAATTTGTTAGGTGCTTTAGTGGCTCAATTGACCCAAGCTCAAAACCTAGGGTCAATTGGGGCTGCTGCTGCTACTGCTGGATCTACCAATGCTAACTCATCCCAAAGTCTTTGTAGTGGGGGTTCCAAAGGGGCTGAGAAGAGTGGGGGTGCTATGATTTCTTCTATGGATTTGACCAAAGGAAAAGGGAAAGTAGGAGGTGAGAAGGGATTAAATGAAGGTGGAAATGGTGATGGAAGTAGGTTCAGAGGTGTATGTAATAAATGCAAGAGCTCCTCTCATGGCACAAAGGAGTGCAAGCTAGGGAATTGTGTGATCTGTGGGAAAGATACTCACATCACTGATGAGTGCGCTTGGCTGAAACAACTGAAGCCTACTCCAAAATATGTGAGCTTTGCTGCCAAAGGTTTGGGGATCTTGTTAGTCCAGAATTCTAGAGACTCCATGGAGATGGCACACAGCAATCCTTTGGGTCTGATCCAAGTCAATTCTGAGAAGCTCAATGAGACTGAGTTCCTTGAGGGGTTTCAATACATGTTTAATTGGAATTGGAAGTGGAGGATCAAAAGAAAAAACAAAGATGGATATCTGATGAGGTTCCCTAACAAGGCTAAGTTGATGGAATTAGCAAATTTCAAAGACTTTGTGCTGCTTGGTACTGGGGTGGTGGTGGTGAATGTCCAACCCTGACTCTGGAATGCCAGTCTGTTGGAAAATTACACACTGTCTGGGTGAAGTTTGAAACTGTACCTGAACAATACAGACATTTCTTTGGAATGTGTGAAGTGGCTGCATCTCTTGGCCATGTCCTGGAGATTGACATGCACACAATCAATGTTGAAAATATTAGAGCTAAGATTGGGGTGAGAGATACTCGTAAAATCCCTAAATATACTGACTTCGTAGCCAATGACCTGCTAATATACAGGATTTGCATTGAGCTGGAATCTGTGGTTGAAAAAGGGTGGTTTGCTGATTCTAAAAGAGCTGCTAAAACTGAGAAGGAGGGGGTTGAGCTGGAGCTAGATGGAGAAAACAGGAAAAGACTGAAAGGAAACAGGGGCCATGAGAATATTTCTTTGGGTAGTCTCTCTTTGGCTCAATATGAGGAGGCTATCTCCAAGGGAAACAATGTGGGACATGATAACAACAAGGGGGAAGATAATGCCGTAATTCTCAAGTTTGCTAAGGAAATGGCTTCTATCAGAAATAAAATGCAAGAGATAGATGAAGCCAAAGTTAGAGCTGATGTTGTGGCAGCTAGAGAGGAAAGGAAGATTGTGGATCTTGAAAGAGACAAAACTAAGTTAGAAATGGAGGTTTTCAGACAGAACCAACTGTTGCAATTATTGGCTGAAAAAATGAAGATGAGAGATGATATGGAGAAAGAACTTGAAAACATTGAGGAAGATCCTGAAGATCCCAATGATGATGAAATAGGAAATGGAGAAAGGGTGGGTGATTACAATAAATATGAAGAAAAACTGGATTATAATCCTAGTCAAGAGTCAATGGAATCTTTTGGGACAAAAGTGGGGGTGCCCTTAGGATCCTCTGCTGCTCTTAACAACAACACTGACAATGAAGCTGATCCCGGGATATGTCCTAGGCTTAAAGATAGGGAGGATTCCAAGATTGAGGACCTTGCCAGGGAAAGAGCTGCTGAGAGAGACAACTATGGTAATACTCAAAACCCTGATACTCTTGATGATGAAAACCATTCTTTACTTCATATGTCTAAGCTAGTGGGTGTGGATTTGGGATGCACTATTGAAATGGTGCATCATAACCTAGATCTCATTTCTAAAATGGAACAGGCTGCTACAGATATTTATAACTAGAAGTTGGTGATACGTCCAAAACGTATCTATAATTTCTGCTTGCTCCATGCTTCTTTTGTGTGATATTGCTATGGTATTGATACACTTTCATACACTTTTCATCATATTTGGACTAACTTATTAACTCAGTGCACCCCAGTGCTAGTTCCTGTTTTCTCTTGTTTTTCTATTTCAGGTTTCCCCCATATTAAAAGTGCTCCAAAAATTCGGGAAAAATCCAATAAAAAATCAGCGCGTCGGAAGTTTCGGGAATCACCAAGGAGGGGCCAGAGGGGACCCACCAGGGCCCCAGGCGCCCTCCCGGCGCGCCCTAGGGTGGGGGCGCGCCAGGGGGCCGCCTGGACCCCTAGTGGCCCCCCTGGCTGCCCCCCTTCGCCCATATATTCTCCGTGACGCAAAACCCCCGAAGAGAGAACCCTTTTTCGCGATCTCTCCTCTGTTCCGCCGCCGCCGCGCTTCCAAGATCGGGAGCACCAGGAGACCTCTTCCCGGCACCCTGTCGGAGGGAGGAACCACCTTCGGGAGCTTCTCCACCACCATGGATGCTTCCCGGATGAAACGTGAGTAGTCCACCTTGGGACGTGGGTCTATGATTAGTAGCTATCTGATGTTCTCCTCCCCTCTTTGTTCTTCATGGTTTAGACCTCGTGAGCTTCCCTACATGATCGAGGCACATATGTAATCTTTCTGTTCTTGCTATGCTGAGTTTGCTGGGATCTGATGGATTATGAGACTATGTTCCGATTGTGTCTGAGTAATATATTTGATTCTCCTCTTTTATATTTATGTTCTTGAGTAATTCTTGCATGTTCTCCGTTGTTGTTTATTGGTTTGGCCAAGTAGTAGGTAGTGACTCCAAGAGTGAGCGTTATGCATGATTGTGGGTTCATGCCCCCTGATGACTAGCTTGAGAGACAGAAACATGAGTCTAGGGGATGTGTTGTTGCCACAAGGGAGAAAACAACGGTGCTTGTACTTACGGGTGCAAGGATTGTTTACTTTACGCAAAGTTCTTTAATGCAGTTGTCTGTTGCTTTGAGTTTACACTTTGGGTGGGATTCTCAACTTAATACCAGCGAGATGTTCTGGATAGATATCTCAAGGTGGATGATTAGTAGGTAGATGCAGATGGATTTCGGTCTACTTGTCTTGGCGTACCGCCCATGCTTTTGAGACTCTTCATTTCTTTATAGCATAGTTAGCATTGGTTTGCGCACATAATCCTGTCAATTGCCCAGCTGTAATTTGTTTACCTCGCATGGCTATTTTATCGTCTTTTGGGAGAGAGACATCACTAGTGAACATCATGGGATCCCGGTCCATATTTCCAATACTGTTTACACCCACTATTTATTTTCTACTTTATTTACTTTTTCGTTGCTATCACTATCATTATTATCCCGTGCGTTTTATCCTTTGTAAACAACAAGGACGGAGGGATTGACAACCTCTCTGAACTCGTTGGGAGCAAAGTTATCTGTTGTGTGTGCAGGTCCACGTCAACCGCCTAATTTCTGGCGCCGTTGTCACCTTCCTGTCGTTGCCGGAGTCCTACTGGAGACAAACCTTGGTATCTTCACCGAGGGAAATTTGCTGATATATGCATCTCAAACCTTCCACTTTGGGTAACCAACGAGGGATGATAAGCCATTGAAAATTTTTTTGGCGCTTTTGCCGTGGACGCAAGCAAAGTTATACCCGCCAACTCTCGCGCCATCAAAGCAATTTCTGGCGCCGTTGCCGGGGACTCCGCACTTCAAGATAGGGGAGTTGCACACTATCTTTTATCTTTGGTTTTTAGTCTTGTTAGTTTACCTTTTAGTTTTTGCTTTAGTGTCCTTTATCAAAAATCAAAAAATAGTTACCTTGCTTGCTGCTACTATGGGTTCCTCCGAGAACACCAAATTGTGTGACTTCAATAGTCATAACAACAGTGAATTTATCTGCACTCCTATTGCTACACCTGCCACTTCAGCACCTTCTTATGAGATTAAACCTGCTTTGCTGAACCTTGTTATGAAAGATCAATTCTCCGGTGCTGGAGATGCTGCTGCTTTGCACTTAAATAATTTTGTTGAGCTCTGTGATATGCAAAAGTACAAAGAAGTAGATGGTGATATTGTTAATCTTAAGCTTTTTCCTTTCTCCTTGAGAGGAGGAGCTAAAATCTGGTTTCAATCCTTGCCTAGGAATAGCATAGATTCTTGGGATAAGTGCAAGGATGCTTTTATTGGGAAGTACTACCCCCCAGCTAAGATTATCCAATCAAGGAGTAATATTATGAATTTTAAGCAATTGGATAATGAACACGTTGCCCAAGCTTGGGAACGCATGAAATCTCTTGTTAAGAATTGTCCTACGCATGGTTTGACTACTTCGATGGTTATCCAAACTTTTTATGCAGGCTTGAACTTTACCTCGCGGAACTTGCTAGATTCTGTCGCGGGAGGAACCTTTATGTCAACAATGCTAGGTGCTGCCACGAAAATACTCGATGAGATGATGACCAACTATTCCCAATGGCACACCGAAAGAGCTCCAATAGGTAGAAAGGTAAACTCTGTCGAGGAGATCTCCTCCCTAAATGAAAAAGTTGACTTGATTATGTCTCTACTTACCAAGCAATCTCCTATTGATCCTCATGATGTTCCTTTAAATTCTTTGATTGCTCAAGATCAAGTAAATGTGAACTTTATCTCTAGAAACAACTTTAATAACAATGCTTATAGGAGTAATTTTGGTAGCAATCCTAGACCGTTCCCCTCCAACAACTATGGGAACAACAACACTTATCCTAGCACCAAGAACTCCACTTCTGAACTAGAGAGTATGCTTAAAGACTTCATCACTACCCAAAAAGCCTTCAACAAGAGTGTAGAGGAAAAACTAGACAAATTAGATAATCTCTCGTCGAAGGTAGAAAATTTAGCCCATGAAGTAGAATTGCTTAAAATTAGAACTTCTCCTCTTGAGGAGAGGAAGGTCACTCCTATGAACGCTATTCAAGTGCAAATGAATGAAAACATTAGGATGATGGCTAAACTTAAAGAGAGATGGGCTAGAGAAAAGGAGGAGGAAGATAGAATTAAGATCCTTCCTACACACCATATTGTTGCTACTATCCAAGTTGTTGAGGATATCCAAACTCTTAGCACCCAATGCACCCCTAGTCCCATAGGACCTATTAATGTTGATGCTATGACCTCAACCGTAGAAGAAGAAATTCCTATGACTATAGAAGCTACCAAACAAGTGAGCCTAAAGGACACCACTACCACTTTACTTGATAGTAGTGACCTTGATTTTGATAATTGCACCCTTTCTCAAGTTATTCGTTTCCTTCACAAGATGTCTAGAGACCCGCACACTAGCACACTCAATCTTGCCTTCACGGAGCATATCACTAATGCTCTCATTAAATCTAGGGAGGATAAGCTTAGGATAGAAGCCTCCATACCTAGAAAGCTAGAAGATGGTTGGGATCCTATGATTAAAATTAATTTGAATAACTTCTCTTGCTATGCTTTATGTGATGTTGGAGCTAGTACCTCGGTTATGCCCAAAAGAATGTATGATATATTTGAATTGAAACCTTTTGATCCTTGTTCTTTTGGTGTTCGTCTTGTCGATTCTTCCGTAAAGAAACCTTTGGGGAAGATAGATGATGTTCTTATCATTGTCAATGACAATTATGTTCCCGTTGATTTTACTATTATGTACATTGAATGTGAACCTTCTTGTCCAATTATTTTGGGACACCCTTTTCTTTGCACCGTGGGTGTTGTTATTGACATGAAAGAAGGGATTATAAAATTCCAATTCTCTCTCAAGAAAGGGATGGAACATTTCCCTAGAAAAAAGATTAAGTTGCCTTTTGATTCCGTCACACGGGCTAGTTATTTTCTTGAAAAGACTTGATCTATTGCATCATGCCTAGCTAATGACTTTAAAGAAGCGCTTTCGGGAGGCAGCCCGCAACGAATTTAGGATTAACTTTTTGTTTTTATTCTGTTTTTAGTGGTCTTGATGATTGTTACTACTGTAGCAACATAATTGTATCTTTACTTTTCAAGCTTTGTGCCAATTATAGCCTCATATGACAAGGGAAGTGAAAGTTGTGACATGCTGTCCAGAAAACAGATTCTGTCCTCGTGACGGGAAACATCATAGAAAAATCCCAGTTCATCTTTTTGAGCTGAAATTTTTACACAGCGTGCTCTATACAATCACGGAACTTTCGTATGTTCTGAGTTTTTTGATTTGAGTTGCAGAAGTATCCCTAAAAAATTCTTTACTACCTGCTGGTCTGTTTTTCACAGATTCTGTCCTGTTTTGCCTTTTCTTCGTTTTGCAAACCTTAAGCTTGCTTTTTCTTTGCAAAAACTTTTTGGAAATCTTGAGAAACAGTATCTCTTCAAGAATATCCTTCTTTACAGTAGAGAAAAATATATTTTATTATGGGTACTAACCTCGCTAATCAGATTATGATGAGTTATGTATGAAGGGAGTTTTCAAGTGTGCGAGGGAAGATGATAAAAGAAGATTCAGGAGTGTCAAACGCTCAAGCTTGGGGATGCCCCCGTGCACCCCCAAGAAATATTCAAGGATACTCAAGCGTTTAAGCTTGGGGATGCCCCCATGCATCCCCTTCTCCATCAACAATTATCAGTTCGCCTTTCGTTTCACTATATTTTTATCACTTCATGCGTTATGTGCTATGCTTGGAGTGTCTTGCACTTTATTTCCTTTTTAGTTTTCTTTAGCTTTGCTTTCTGTTCATAACAAGTTAGAACCCAGATTTCTTTTGAGTGGGAGAGAAGCACGCTCCACTTCACCTTAGAACACAACATAGGATTTTTCATGCTTATCTTTGATGTGTGTGTTCTTTATCTTTTTCATAGCTGCTGTCAAGTTTAGCTCTTAGTTTTCATGCTTATATTTTTAAAGAGCTTTCGTTTAGTTTGTTGCTTGAACTCTCTTGAGTTTTCATGTTTATCTTGTTTAGAGAGTTTGCCTGTTGCACTGAGTTTTGTGTTTTGACTTGGAGTAGGTAATTGAGGTTGCTACTCAATTGTAGTAGTAACTTGCAATAGTTTTGAGGTATTGCTTTGAGTAATGTTTGGACTTTTGGTGTCAAGAGCTTTAGACTATTTGTGATAGATTTCGTATTTTGGGAAATCCGTGTTTATTTTCAAAACTTACAAATTAGTTGAGAACTTTAGCTACTAGATGGATCACTACTCTTTGGAGGGATCGAATATTAGAGTACACTCACGTACCATGAGTCGAGGATGCGCAAGGATAACCAAACCCCATACACTCCTCCTCGGGGTACTTGTCTCTTTGAGAACCTCCTATTAGATTGAGAGTTACCGATAATAAGTGCATGATTTCCTCGGACTAATGTGAGTATTCGAAAGTTGACACTTCCACCTTCCCATATTTTTCTAGCCTCTCCTGTGTCGTGCATTGCTTTCTTCTCACTCCGAGAGTTGGCATCCACCTTCGCCGGTACATCCAAATCCTTTGGCACGATACGCTCTGTTATCATAAACCTCATTATATCCTTCCTGAAAATAGCCACCATACCTACCTATCAAGGCATTTCCATAGCCTTTCCGAGATACATTGCCATGCAACATTGATACGTCCAAAACGTATCTATAATTTCTGCTTGCTCCAGGCTTCTTTTGTGTGATATTGCTATGTTATTGATACACTTTCATACACTTTTGATCATATTTAGACTAACCTATTAACTCAGTGCACCCCAGTGCCAGTTCCTGTTTTCCGTTGTTTTTCTATTTCAGGTTTCCCCATATTAAAATTGCTCCAAAAATTCGGGAAAAATCCAATAAAAAATCAGCGCTTCGGAAGCTTCGGGAATCACCAAGGTGGGGCCAGAGGGGACCCACCAGGGCCCTAGACGCCCTCCTGGCGCGCCCTAGGGTGGGGCCGCGCCAGGGGGCCGCCTGGACCCCTTGTGGCCCTCCTGGCTGCCCCCCTTCGCCCATGTATTCTCCGTGACGCGAAACCCCCGAAGATAGAACCCTTTTCGCGATCTCTCCTCTGTTCCGCCGCCGCCGCGCTTCCATGATCGGGAGTACCAGGAGACCTCTTCCCGGCACCCTGCCGGAGGGAGGAACCACCTCCGGGAGCTTCTCCACCACCATGGATGCTTCCCGGATGAACCATGAGTAGTCCACCTTGGACCATGGGTCTATGATCAGTAGCTATGTGATGTTCTCCTCCCCTCTTTGTTCTTCATGGTTTAGACCTCGTGAGCTTCCCTACCTGATCGAGGCACATATGTAATCTTTCTGCTGTTGCTATGCTGAGTTTGCTCGGATCTTATGGATTATGAGACTATGTTCAGATTGTGTTTGAGTAATATATTTGATTCTCCTCTTTTATATTTATGTTCTTGAGTAATTCTTTAATGTTCTCCGTTGCTGTTTATTGCTTTGGCCAACTAGTAGGTAGTGACTCCAAGAGGGAGCGTTATGCATGATTGTGGGTTCATGCCCCCTGATGACTAGCTTGAGTGACAGAAACACGAGTCTAGGGGATGTGTTGTTGCCACAAGGGAGAAAACAAAGGTGCTTGTATTTGCGGGTGCAAGGATTATTTACTTTACGCAAAGTTCTTTAATGCAGTTGTCTGTTGCTTTGATTTTCCACTTTGGGTGGTATTCGCAACTTAATACCAGCGAGATGTTCTGGATAGATATCTCAAGGTGGATGATTAGTAGGTAGATGCAGATGGATTTCGGTCTACTTGTTTTGGCGTACCGCCTGATGTCGCGAGAGTTTACTTCTCGCCCCTCGCTGGTTACCCAAAGTGGAAGGTTGACATGTAGACAACATTAAATTCCCTCGGTGAAGATACCAAGGTTTGTCTCCGGTAGGACTCCGGCAACGACAGGAAGGTGACAACGGCGCCAGATAGGCGGTTGACGTGGACCTGCACACACAACAGATAACTTTGCTCCGAACGAGTTCAGAGAGGTTGGAAATCCCTCCGGCCTTGTTGTTTACAAAGGATCAAACACACGGGATAATAATGATAGTGATAGCAACGGAAAAGTAAATAAAGCAGTAAATTGATAGCGGGTGTAAACAGTATTGGAAATATGGAACGGGGTCCCATGATGTTCACTAGTGATGTCTCTCTCCCAAAAGACGATAAAATAGCCATGCGAGGTAAACAAAGTACAGCTGGGCAATTGACAGGATTATGTGCGCAAACCAATGCTTACTATGCTATAAAGAAAGGAAGAGGCTCAAAAGCTTGGGCGGTACGCCAAAACAACTAGACCGAAATCCATCTGCATCTATCTACTAATCATCCACCTTGAGATATCTATCCAGAACATCTCGCTGGTATTAAGTTGCGAATCCCACCCAAAGTGTAAACTCAAAGCAACAGACAACTTCATTAAAGAACTTTGCGTAAAGTAAACAATCCTTGCACCCGCAAGTACAAGCACCGTTTTTTTCTCCCTTGTGGCAACAACACATCCCCTAGACTCATGTTTCTGTCACTCAAGCTAGTTATCAGGGGGCATGAACCCACAATCATGCATAACACTCCCTCTTGGAGTCACTACCTACTACTTGGCCAAAGCAATAAACAGCAACGAAGAACATGAAAAAATTACTCAAGAACATAAATATAAAAGAGGAGAATCAAATATATTACTCAAACAAAATCTGAACATAGTCTCATAATCCATCGGATCCCAGCAAACTCAGCATAGCAACAACAGAAAGATTACATATGTGTCTCGATCATGTAGGGCAGCTCACGAGGTCTACACCATGAAGAACAAAGAGGGGAGGAGAACATCACATAGCTACTGATCATAGACCCATAGTCCAAGGTGGACTACTCACGGTTCATTCGGGAAGCATCCATGGTGGTGGAGAAGCTCCCGCAGGTGGTTGCTCCCTCCGGCATGGTGCCGGGAAGAGGTCTCCTGGTGCTCCCGATCTTGGAAGCGTGGCGGCGGCGGAATAGAGGAGAGATCGCGAAAAAGGGTTCTTCTTTCGGGGGTTTTGTCGTGGGAAAGTCACGGCATATTTCCGTAGAGTCGAACTTATCATGGGACATTTGCTGCGAGGAGAATTCGAGGAGAGAGTCGACATTGACACAGGACTCGGCTGTTGTAACACCCTCACTGTCAGATGAACAGTGATCACCATTACTGTTCCCCAGCACTGTTCAAAACTTTTGTCTGATCAATGTGGTTCATCTCAAACTTGATATTTTCCTTTGATGATGTTGAATGCATGGTGATCATGGACTTGGTCAACTTGGATCAAAGCAATGCCAAGCTTGTTTCAAATTACCTTTGATTTAAAAATCAAATCAATTGCCTTGGTGGTATATTAAAAAAAATGTTGAAAATAAACATTGTCCAAAAATTCTTCAACCACTGTTAATAAATTCTAAATATTCTGTGGACCATGATCCACCAAGTTGGAGATTTTATTAATCTCTAATTAATTCTAAATAAATGAAAACAGTGGATAAAACCCCCTTTTAAATCATTTAATATTTATTGCAAATATTAAATGACTTTTATTATTGCCTAATATTTTTGTGGCAGTAATATATGGTGTAACAATAAATATGGGACACATCCCATATTTTACAAAATGCCTAAGACTATAAAAAGAGATGCAAAAGAAATTAAACAGAGAAGAAAAGGAAAAATAAAACCCAACCTAATCTACCCCATGGGCGAGGCCCACCCCTTCCAACCCCCCTGGGCCACCAACCCACCCCAGCCCACAAGCCCACCCCAATCGTTCCCTCCCCTGTTCACGCCCCCCCCCCCCCCGTGGCACACATCGGCCATGGCCACCGCGACGAGCATCGCCGTGGTGACCATCGGCGCCTCTCCGGCGGCCTACAAGTCGCACCCGAGCCGCCCCCCTGCGAACCCTAGCCCGCAGTTCCCCGCGCGCCCCTGGATCTGGAGCCCCCCTCCCCCTCTGCGTCTTCCACCTCGGCCCGAGACCCCGCCGTGAGCATACGAATATTCCCCTCTCCCCGCTTCCGTTTTCGCGCGCTGGTTTGCCGTCTTCACCACGGCCGAACTCTGGCCGCCGCCATGGCCGGTCCTGACCGCGCTCGTCGCGGCGTGCACGGGCTCACGCGCTTGTGGCCGCTCTTTGGCCACGCTCGCGTGCGCTTGCTGCGGCCCGTGCGCTCTCTCGCCGCGGCCTGCTCGCCCCTGGCTCCGCCCGTCGCTGCCCCCTCACTGCAAGCCGCCACGCTCGTCGTAGCCATTGCTCCGGCAAGCCCCCGGCCACCCCGAGCCCAACGAACAACGCGGCTCGGTTCCCCCGTTCGAACACACCCCTCGCCGCCTCAAGCCGTCGTCGGAGTCGGCCGGAACGGCGACCTCGCCGCATCTGTCCTCGCCGGCGTCGAGCAGGGTCACCGCCAGGTGGGTCCCGCCCGCCAGGTGATTAGCCACTGCTAATCCCTCCTTAAGACGCTGACGTGTGGACCTGCCCCCCCCTTTAATTAAACTGTTAATATTAACATAACATGTGAAGATGACAGGTGGGCCCCCTGGCCTTTTAAATTAATAAAAATAATTTTATTCAAATTGTTACAATGACAAGTGGGACCCACTGGATATTTGTTTTATTAAAAGAAATTTAAAATTGTTAGTATGACATGTGGGTCGAGGGATATTTAAAATTTAATAAAATGTTTTATTGATAGACAGAGGCTGACATGCGGGTCCCACATGTCAGACACTGTTTTGGATAATGTTCTGGATAATGTTGTTATAATAATAAAAGAAATTCAGAAAATCATTTAAATGATTTAAAACTTTGAAATTCAATAACTTTTAAACCGTAAGTCAGATTCAAAAACTTTATACATGAAAATTGATCAGAAAAATATAACGGATACGGATATGCTATCCGTATGTCTGCCCCACCCCCCTAACACACCGATCATCGACATTCCCCCCCTCCAGGCTGTCTGTCGATAATTCCCGGTGCCGATAAAAACCTGCCGGATGAATTTATTCCGAACAAGAAAGTTGTTCTGAATAGTTCAACTAACCCGGATACACCCCCCTTATATTTGTCGGGTGTCCACGACACCTCCGGCATGATCTTCCCCCCTCCGGACACCTTGTCCGATAATCACCCGGAGCTGGCCGTTCATCCCCGGATGAATTCCCGCTCCGAGCAACGTGCATTGCACTGCGTTAGAACACCGTTAACATTTCATCCGTCTTGTCATGCATCTGTTCGTATATGCTTGCTGTGTATTTACTGTTTCTTCCCCCCTTAATCTCCGGTAGATCCCGCTGCCACCGCTGAGTACACTGCTGCCGGGTACGACTACTTCGTCGACGACCCTACCCCTACCGTCGAGCTACCAGGCAAGCAGAGCCATTCTCTTCCCCAGATATCTCCTACCTTTTCCGTACTTTCTTGCACTAGGCATTGTTACTGCTGCTGCTACGATTACAATCCTATTCAATTGCATAGCCTGCTTTTGTCGCCCCTTGATGTACCTTTCCTTTATCCTATGCTGCCTATTATTACTTATGCATATTTCAGCAGTGGGCCCTGCGCATTGTTAGTTAGGGTTAGATAGCGGGCCGTGATCACTAGGGAAGCGATCGCGGATACATTAAATACAACTGCATAGGTACGGTACAATGCAGACATCGCCAAAGGCCCCTATCTGGGTTATGCCTAGTCACCTCAAGTGTGAGCTATCAAGGGGTAATCCTGTACTCCACTCGAGGCTGAATTTGTCTTGCCGCCATAGGGTCCTGAACAACGGTTGTCCTTAAAGGTAAGAAAGTCGGGCGACCCAACGGTGCCCACGAGCGGTATATCGTCGGGAACGACAGGGAGGGTACGACCAACGTTACTGGCGTGCTTGGCCCCTGCTCGTATCTCGCGAGAGTTACCAAACCACGAAAGTCGAGCTCTACCAAGAGCACACGCGAGACAAGGTAAGGAGACGGTTCACCTTGTTGGTAACCGCAGTGACTTGGTGGGACGACAGGGCAGGCACCGATGTACTGGTGGTCCTGACTGCTGTCATTGACCGCGGGTCGGTTAAGTCGAGGCAACGATAACGGTTGTCACGCAGGTTAATTAAAATGCTAAATGGTTTGGCGGATGTCTTGAGTAGCCTTTTGGCTTGTACGCACTACCTACACGTGGGATAAGGAGTGTGGGCTCCCCTGCATCGTAGTCTCGTTCGAGGGTCTTCAGACGTCAGCAGTACCGCCGGCTGATTGCCGGGAAGTGGTGTTGTCTTCTCTTGCTCGAGCGGTGTATTTGTATTTGCTTTGATTTTGCTTCACCGGCCAGTCACACACCGTGCAGGAGTACGTTCGGGTTAGGGTCCAAAGCCCTGCGTACATAGGATATAGTCCGGCGGATGACCTCTCTGTTGATTGCCGAAGGATGGGCTACTTTGTGTCGGATAGCTTGGGTGGAGCGTTCCCTAATAAGGTTCCCGCCACCCTGGAGATCCGAGCGTCGTAGAGTCACGCCAGTGCACCCCTGCAGGGAAGATTAATCTATTCGAATAGCCGTGTCCACGGTAACAGGACGCTTTATGCTGAAGCTGGATCTTACCACTAGAAACTATTACTATTAAACTGTATGGTTCCGGGTCTTCTTCCTCGCAGGGAGTCGAGGAAGGGAACTCGGAGGCATTCTTATTATTAATCATTACAACTTACTATTATACAATGTTGCAGCAACTTCTGCTTCATTGTTACTTTATTGCTTTATATAAACTGTTGGCTGATTCTTACCTCATGCTGCAAGACATCGTCGGAAGATGCTAGTCTTCGATAGGCCTAGCTTCTTACCCTTGCTCTGGATTTCTGTCTTTTAGTCCACTATATACAGCCTCTTCTTTCCGTTGATAGAATGCATAATGCTTAGTAGCGGACGTAAGACTCGCGGGTATGCTAGATACTCACCTTTGCTTTATTTCCCCCTTTATGTTTTGCCTGATCGGCCGCTGCAGTCGACGTTGGAGCCCAGGAGCAGGAGTACCCCGGAGGCGGATACTACTACGTCGAGACCCCCGCTGACCAGGACCAGGAGTAGTTTCGGAGGCTCCCAGGCAGGAGGCCTTGCCTTTTCGATCTGTATCTCTGATGTTATTGTTGCTAGCCTTCTTAAGGAAAAACTTGACTAACTATGTCTGTACTCAGATATTATGGCTTGTATAACTTATGTATTCGGGTCCGCGTGACCCCCTTTATTGTAACATATTGGTTTATCCTTTTGTGTTTAGTGTTGTGCTGTGATATTCTCACCGTGGCACCCTAATCTCAGCCGTGTACCCTGCGTGTATGATTACTGTACACGGATTGATTTTAGGGGCGTCACAAGTTGGTATCAGAGCCGACTGCCTGTAGGAAGCCACCCCACCACTACCTGGTCGAAGTTGAGTCTAGACTTTGAAAAACTATTTTGCTAACTTAATGTTTGGCTTACGGGCCCACATCGATGTCACTACATGTGATATCTATGGTATTAGGATCCTTTTCTCCTTACCTATGTTCTGGGAATCTGCTCTCTTATCCTTGCTGGTAAGTTTTACAAACTCTGACATTAGGATCACGCCCTCTTGATTCCACCCGGCGTTTTGGTGCTTCCCCATTGTTTGAGTCGTGTTGCAGGAGTTCTACCCCAGGTCCCGGACCGCGGATCCCATTCTCATTCTGGGCAGGCCGCGCGTCCTCTGGCATTAACTCCTGTGGCCAACAGTTTTCTTGTGGCGTGATTGACATAGTGGAATCTATGTCGTGTCGTGTAATCCTTACCGCGGTCTGCGCGCCGCCTAGTGTGTCCTTTTTCCTTAATTTCTACGACGTTACGCTGCCCGATTTTCGATTGATTCTATGTGTGGATGTGTATGTCTTATATGACTACTATATATATCCGCGCCTCCTCTTTGTTGTCGCTTTACCTCTTACTCGTTTTCGGCATCTCGTTAAAATTATCATCGCTGAAATACCCCTATTAAATTCTAGCAGGATGGCTGGTCGTGGTGGTCGTGGTCGTGGTTCCAACGATCCACCTCCGCCGCCGGACTACATGGCCGCGATGATGCAGCAGTTTCAGATGAACCAAGTGTTTATGCAAGGAGTCATAGATCAGCTCCAGAACCAGAATCAGAACCAGAACCAGCACCAGAACCAACCGCCTGTGGTTACTCTGCGGGATTTCATGCGTCTCAATCCCCCTCTCTTCCACCAACCTGAACAGTCGCTGGATGCTGATGATTGGCTTCCTGACATCACTCGACAGCTGGAGTTCGCTAATGTGAGCGCTGCTGATTACGTCAACTTTGCGTCCTATTTCCTGCGTGGCCCCGCTGCTCAGTGGTGGGACACTTACAAGGGCTCGCTAGTTGAAGGGACTGTCGTCACCTGGAATGACTTCAAGGCTACCTTCCGTGCTCGTTATGTCCCCCAGGCGATTATGAATCGTATGAAGGCCGAGTTCCGCAACCTCGTTCAGGGCAACAAAACTGTCGAGGCATATCAGAGGGAGTTCCTCCGCCTCTCCCGCTATGCTGCAAGTGACCTCCCCAATGATGCAAGTAGGCAAGAGAAGTTCCGTGATGGACTCAACCCAAATCTCCAGCTTGCACTTGCTTTGCACGTCTTCCCCGACTTCGCCACCATGGTGAACCAGACTATCACTCTTGAGACTGCTCAGCTTAAGTTCGGTGGTTCGCCGAAGCGCCCCCGTGATGCTAGCTCATCTTCGGGCACAACACAGAAGCACCGCGTTTGGCTTCCACACAGTGTGTATCGTCCACCTGCCCCTGCACCAAGGCCGTCGTATGTTGCACCTCGTCTGCCTCCGCCCCCGCCGAGACAGCCGAAGACTGAGACTGCACCCCTCTGTCCTCAAGATGGCCTATGCTTCAAGTGCCATCAGCCAGGTCACTTTTCCAGAGACTGCCCCCAGCGACAGAATCAACTGGTAGCTCACCCTGCTGGCCGTGGAAATGGCCGTGGCAACAAAAGGACCCCAACTATAACACTGGGTCTTCTGCTCACACTCGCGGACATTCTTACAACATTAATGTCGAAGAAGCTCAGGAGCAACCTGCTACCGTGATGGGTACCCTTCTTGTTAATTCAGTACCTGCTACTTTTTTATTTGATACAGGAGCATCGCATTCATTCATGTCAGAAGCATTTGCATTGTCGCATAACTTCATGGTAGAAAAGATGGATCCACCGATGGTTGTCCGCACTCCGATAGGCCATTGCCACACCTCCAAGATAGTGACCAAAACCATCGTCGAAATTGAAGGAATTGAGTTCCTTGCTTCCCCCATCCTCCTGAAGTCTTCCACCCTAGATCTCATTCTGGGCATGGATTGGTTGAAAGTCCACGATGCCGCACTGTCACAATAGTAGGCAAACCACAATCCTAGCAAATGTAGGAGTTGTTTGATATCATGTGGCCCCTGCAAATGTTTATCGCTTATTGCATGCTTAGTATGATACCATGTTGTTACTGTGATGTGAGTCGGGATGGAAGTGATCATGTTGATGATGGTAGAAAAGTGTTGGTGAATCGACCCTAATACAAGGTGAACGATGAGAGGCTGTGTAGGAGTACACGGTGGGTTGTCTCGTTGAACACCGCCCTAAGTCCGAGTTCTTGTGTGGTGATCCAAGATGAAGAGTACAACCACACATTGGGCTCACTGACCCCTCTCAACTTACTAACTCATCCCTTTCGATGTCCAGATGTCGCAATAGTTCGGAGTTCTGGTAGGCTTGTGGCCTGGATGCTAAGTGAGAGAACGGCTCATCCGAGACCGGCTTATGCACCACGCACACATCACTTGGGTCCACTTCGGTAAACCGGCCGGGTTCACGATAGTGGTAGCCTACCCAAGTAGGCGGCTTTCTCGGACTAGATCGGCTATGAGGTAACAGTTGTGGTGAGAATCCTCGCCGACACTTCTTGAACGGTGTCGAGTACAAAGGAGGTACATGATGATCATGTGTGTGTAGCGGTACACCCCTGCAGGGTTAACAAAACTATTCGAATAGCCGCGTCCGCGGTTATGGACTGCTTGGAAAGCTTAGCTTGATTATTAGACAACTTGAACTGGATACTTATAAAACACACCAAGATAAGTGTGAGTGCTATGGCGTGCTTTCTCGTGGGGAAGTCGAGGAAGGCACCATAGTGGTGTAATTGGTTGGAGAAAGTAGTGGACTCGTGTACGCTTCTTACCTCAAAGTCTGGTATTCGTAGTTCAGGATTAGCCAAGTCAAAGCTGGCACTTCTGCAAATGAACCCCACCTCCCTTTACCTTGATACATATGCATGAGTAGTATAGCTCCTATGTAAGTCTTGCTGAGTACGACTTTGTACTCACGTTTGCTTAATCTATGTTTTAGATGATACCACCGACCCCGAAGGTGGCTTCTTCATCGAGCTGGACGACTGAAGATCAAGCTAGTCTAGTCCCAGTCAGACGACTGGTTCCCTCGTGGAGGGCTTGTGTTTAAATAAGGCTTCTTAAGCCATTTGTTAAACTTGTCTGTACTCAGACATAATTTGCTTCCGTTTGTGTTGTAATGTTGGATCACATGTTTGTGATCTCTGTTTGCACTCTATAAGAGTTATCAATAAAAATGTATACTTTGTAGAGAATTGCAATGATACCTACTGTTCATACAAGGCATGTGTGCTGCGTGTATGTTTATAACATGCATGTCTTTGTATGGGTTTTCGAGACCTTAGTTGTGTTCTGGCTGGCGGTCTTTCATACACCAAGTGGCCCTGAGATGTGCGCAGCTTGGGGCATCGCGATGCGATTGCTCGAGACTCCGTCTCGTCTACACTTTGTGGTATGATCGAGCCCGCCCTAGACCCCGACTAAGTGATCGGGCTGGAGTAAGTCTATGTAAGAGTTATGAGATAGTCGTTAGTATGGTTGACGCGACTTGTCTTTGAATATGGGAGTTCACCACCCATATCATTAGACTTGTGTGCGGACGATGAGGACCCATCTCAGTTGATCATCCAGCCTGGATGGGATGCCCCTCACGTACGATGCTTTCCGAGAACGTTCTGTGCTTGGCCTTGTCTGCTTAGACAAGTGGGTACGGTTCTCGGCTCTCCATATGACTATGTCTTAGCTGTACTTGCATACGCTAACCCCGGGTCCCGACAGGTATGTGCTTTTATTACTAGAAATAATTGCATCATGTTTAAATTCTATGGTTTAAGAATTGGGGATTTGGAAAAGCCTCAAAATGAAATTAAATAACTAATATATGAAAAATCATCAGAAAAATGCAAGGATTCCAAATATCATATTTTCATAGATGAAAAACACATCTATGATGATGGACCAGTAGCATTTAGCTATTTGGGTTATTTGGAATAATTCAAAATAAATGTTTAAATCATTTCAAATTAAATCTTTGCAATGCCAACCTTATCACATGAACATCAGAGGCATATCATACACATGACAACATGGTTTACCATATCCAAACATTAGCAAATGTAACTTTGGCTAAATTAAACAACATTTGGAGTTTGAATTTGAATTTCTTATTCAAATCAACTTCAATTAACATGTGACAAATTGAACCTAGATCACATCAGTACCATGCCATGATTCATTTCTTGAATGTGCATTGGAATGTTATGTTTACATTGTTGTTGTCTCGATGTTTTCTTCTTCTCGATAGATCCATCGCCGGACGTAGTTCCTGTTTTCTCCGAAGAGTGGAACCCCGAGTCTCGACAATAAGGCAAGCAAACCCCCTTTGATCATATCTATAAAAACCCAGTTTCCCTCTTGTTCTCTTATGCATGATTAGGTGATTCACATGTTACCGTTCTACCGCTAGTTGAACCCATCCTTTGCATGACCTATCATTGCTGCCACAGTATTAAGCAAACCTCAACCTAGCAGATACAAGATTGTTTGTGTTCATCATGTGGCCCTTCATCCATGTTATGCTATGCCATGCTAGAGTTGTATGCAATGAAGATGATCCATCTGGGTGATGTATCGGGATGGTAGTGAACACATGCAACAAGGTGGTAACGTGTTGATGAAGTCACCCTAATATAAGTGAACAATGAGAGGATGTGTAGGAGTACACAGTGGGTTGTCTCATTTACACTGCCCTAGGCCCCGAGTTCTTGTGTTGTGATCCAAGACACAGATTACTACCACATGTTGGGCTCATTGACCCCTCTCGACCTATTAACTCACCCCGACTATGGTCCAGGATTCGCATGGGTTAATTGTTTTTCTATTTGATTTCATAACGTAGCACGGTTTTAGGCACGCGCAACACCATCCATCGAGGTGGGCTTGTCGGACCGTCCATACATCGTTTGGGTCCTAAACGGAAACCCGGCCGGATTCCCGATTGGGGTACATACTCAGATAGGCGATCCCCTGGACTAGAGTTGGAGCCGTGAGGTAAGTGTCGTGGTACTATCCTCGCCGACACCTCTTGAAGGTGGCGAGTTCTAGGCGGTAAGTGGTAGCTACGTATGTGAAGAAGTACACCCATGCAGGGTTAATGAACTATTCGAATAGCCGTGTCCGCGGTTATGGACTACTTGGAGATCTTTACTTGATTATTAGACAACTCAAATGGATACTCTAAAAATCGCAAGATAAGTGTGAGTGCTATGGGTTGCTTCCTCGTGGGGAAGTCGAGGAAGGATCCATGGTTGTGTATTGATGTGGTGATCAAGATTAGATGGACTCGTGTGCGCCTCTCATCTCAACTCTATGTAGTCGTAGTACAGGATAGCCAAGTCAAAGCTTTCTGCATTACAACCCCACTTGCCTTTACCTTGATACCTGAGCATGAGTAGTATAGATCTGACGTAAGTCTTGCTGAGTACGACTTTGTACTCACGTTTTCTTATTCTATGTTTTAGAAACGAGACCACTGAACCTGATGGTGGCCTCCCCCTCAAGCTCGACGTCGACAAAGTAATGTAGTCCCAGACAGCAGCCTGGTCCCTCTGGAGGGTCGTTGTGTTTTCTTAAAGGCTTCTTAAGCCATTTGTTAACCTTGTCTTTACTAAGACATAATTTTCTTCCGTTGTTGTATGATGTAATGTTGGGTCACAGTTATGTTATCTCTGCTTGTAACACTACTATATCTGCTCTGTTTAGCAGATGCAATAAAGCTATGAGTTTGTAGAGTTCATGTTGTGTTACCTGCTGTTTACACTAGACATGTATGTTGTGTGTATGATTATAACGTGCATGTCTTAGTGTGGCATTCGATAGCTTAGTTGAGTTCTTGCCGGCGGTCTTTTATACACCAAGTGGCCCTTAGATGTGCGCAGCTTGGGGCATCGCAATGCGATTGCTCGTGACTCTGTCACGTGGCACACTTTGTCGTATGATTGAGCCCGCCCGAGATCCCGACTAGGTGATCGGGATGGAGTCTGTTTCTGTACGTGTTATAATTCAATCGTTAATATGGTTGAGGCGACTTGTCTATGAGTATGGGATTTCACCACCCATAATCATTTACACTTGTGAGCGGGTGACGAGGACCCATCTCAGTTGATCATCCGGCCTGGATGGGATGCCCCTCACGTGCGATGCTTTCCGAGAGTGTTCTGTGCTTCGCCTTGTCTGCTTAGACAAGTGGGTACGACTCTCGGCTCTCCATATGATTGAGTTGTGACTGGAATTACATATGCAAACCCCAGGTCCCGACATCTGCACTCCAAGATCTTGTAAGGCCCCACAAAACGTGGGGCTAACTTGCCCTTGATTCCAAACCTCTTGATTCCATGAATTGCTGAAACTATGAGATATACACGGTCCCCAACCTCATAGGTTACATCCTTGCATTTCGCATCTGCGTAACTCTTCTGCCTGGACTGTGCTATCTTCAGCCTATCACGGATCAACTTGAGCTTCTCCTCAGCATCTCTGATAAGGTCTGGTCCAAATAACTGACGTTCTCCTACCTCATCCCACATGAACGGTGTTCAGCACTTCCTGCCATACAGTAACTCAAATGGTGCCATCTGCAGACTAGCCTGATAACGGTTGTTGTATGAGAACTCAGCATATGGTAGATTATCATCCCAACTAGACCCATAGTCTAATGCACAAGCCCTCAACATATCCTCCAGAATCTGATTCACCCTCTCTGTCTGCCCATCTGTCCGTGGATGAAAAGTTGTACTGAATTCCAGCCTGGTGCCCAAGTCTCATGCAACTGATGCCAAAACTTGGATGTAAACTGAGTACCTCTATCAGGCACTACCTTACTTGGAACTCCATGCAGAAAAACAATCCTGGTCATATAAATCTTGGCTAGCTCAGCACTTGTATAAGTTGTCTTTACTGGAATGAAGTGAGCAACCTTAGTTAGACGATCCACAATCACCCAAATAGAATCATATCCTGACCGAGTCCTGGGTAAACCAGTAATAAAGTCCATACCTATCTGATCCCACTTCCACTCGGGTATAGGCAAAGGCTGCAACAATCCTGCTGGCTTCTGATGTTCAGCTTTGACTCTCTGGCAAATATCACACAATGCAATATGCGGAGCTATCTCTCGCTTTAGGCTAGACCACCAAAATCTCTCCCTCAAGTCCAAGTACATCTTGGTATTCCCAGGATGGATATAATAAGGTAAATCATGTGCCTCCTGAAGAATCAACTTCCTGATCTCTGCATCTTGCGGTACACAAATGCGCTTCTCAAACCAAATGGCTCCATGCTCATCCTCACGGAAACCCTCTGCTTTCCCTTTGGTCATATTCTCCATTATTTCATCTATCTCTACATCACCCTTCTGAGCTTCTCTGATTCTTTCCAACAGATTTGGCTTCACTTCCAATGTTGCCACATATCCCTTAGGAACTATCTCCAACCTGAGATTCTTGAACTGCTCACATAACTCAAGTGGCATATCCTCAACATTAGCAACATTGATATGACTCTTACAGATCAATGCATCAGCAACAACATTCGCCTTACCAGGATGATACTGCACATTCAAATCATAATCCTTAATAAGCTCTAGCCATCTGCTCTGCCTGAGATTCAACTCCTTCTGAGTAAAGATATACTTCAAACTCTTATGATCAGTAAATATATCACAATGATTACTAATAAGATATTGCCTCCATGTTTTCAATGCATGAACAACTGCGGCTAACTCCAAATCATGTGTAGGATATTTCTTCTCATGGTTCTTAAGCTAACGTGAAGCATAAGCAACAACTTTACCTCCTTGCATTAAAACACAACCAAGTCCTTGACGAGATGCATCACAATATACTTGGAAATCTTTATGTATATCAGGCAAACATAAACTGGTGCAGTTACTTACCGTTTCTTCAACTCCTAAAAGCTGGTTTCACAATCATCGCTCCAATCAAACTTATTCTCTTTCTTTAACAGCTCATTCATTGGTTTTGCAATCTTGGAGAAATTCTCAATGAACCTCCTATAATATCCTGCAAGCCCCAAGAAACCGCGAATGTCGCCAACTGTCATGGGTGTCTCCCATTCTGTAACTGTTGAAACCTTGGATGGGTCCACAGCTACTCCTTCTCCTGACACAACATGTCCAAGGAATCCTACCTCCTTCAACCAAAACTCACACTTGCTGAATTTGGCATACAACTTGTGCTCCCTGAGCTTCTCCAATACCAAACGTAGATGTGCTTCATGCTCTTGCTCATTCTTGGAATACACCAGTATATCATCAATGAACACCACAACGAACTTATCCAAGAACTCCATAAACACCTTATTCATCATATTCATGAATTATGCATGAGCATTAGTCAATCCAAATGACATAACGGTATACTCATATAGTTCATACCTTGTAGTAAAAGCAGTCTTTGGAATATCTTTCTCCCGAATCTTCACTTGATGATATCCAGAACGAAGATAAATCTTGGAGAACACACAAGCTCCCTCCAACTGGTCAAATAGATCATTAATCAAAGGTAGAGGATACTTGTTCTTGATAGTAACATCATTCAGAGAACGGTAATCCACACAAATCCTCTGGGTTCCATCCTTCTTCTCAACAAACAACACTGGAGATCCCCAAGGTGACGAGCTTGGGCGAATGAATCCCTTTGCCTGCAACTCTCTAATCTGCTCCTTCAACTCTGCAAGTTCATTAGCGGGCATCCTATATGGCCTCTTAGCAATAGGCCCAGTGCCTGGTATTAAATCAATAAGGAACTCAATCTCCCTATTGATAAGTCAAAAACATATCTATAATTTTTGCTTGCTCCATGCCTCTTTTGTGTGATATTGCTATGATATTGATGAACTTCCATACACTTTTGATCATATTTGTACTAACCTATTAACTCAGTGCACCCTAGTGCCAGTTCCTGTTTTCTGCTGTTTTTCTATTTCAGGTTTCCCCCATATTAAAAGTGCTCCAAAAATTCGGGAAAAATCCAATAAAAAATCAGCGTAGAAGAAGCTTTGGGAATCACCGAGGGGGGCCAGAGGGGACCCACCAGGGCCCCAGGCGCCCTCCCGACGCGCCCTAGGGTGGGGCCGCTCCAGGGGCCGCCTGGACCCCTGGTGCCCCCCCTGGCTGCACCCCTTCGTCTATTTAATCCTTGTGACGTGAAACCCCCGTGACGGGAACCCTTTTTCGCGATCTCTCCTCTGTTCCGCCGCCGCTGCGCTTCCAATATCGGGAGCACCAGAAGACCTCTTCCCGGCACCCTGCCGGAGGGAGGAACCACCTTCGGGAGCTTCTCCACCACCATGGATGCTTCCCGGATGAACCGTGATTAGTCCACATTGGACCATGGGTCTATGATTAGTAGCTATGTGATGTTCTCCTCCCCTCTTTGTTCTTCATGGATTAGACCTCGTGAGCTGCCCTACATGATCGAGGCACATATGTAATATTTCTGTTGTTGCTATGTTGAGTTTGCTGGGATCCGATGGATTATGAGATTATGTTCAGAATGTGTTTGAGTAATATATCTGATTCTCCTCTTTTATATTTATGTTCTAGATTAATTCTTACATGTTCTTCGTTGCTGTTTATTGCTTTGGCCAAGTAGTAGGTAGTGACTCCAAGAGGGAGCGTTATGCATGATTGTGGGTTCATGCCCCCCGATGACTAGCTTGAGTGTCAGAACCCTCTGTTAGGTAATATGCTAGGATCAAAGTCACCTTGCATTCATCAAAGAAATTCAAATGAAATTCAAATTCAAACTCAAATGGGAGAGAGAACACCCCCAGATGAATTAATTCAAATGGCCAGAAATAAAGTTGCTCCAAAAATTCCTTTTGCATTTTTGAAAAGTCTTATAAATGAGTGTGATCACATATCAAGTGATGTGGGACCAACCCCATGCTCATGGATTTTTCAAATATTCAAATAGGACCTTGGAATTAATCAAAAACCCCTATTTGCATTGAGATTCAAATATTTGGAATTTCAAAAATGTTCAAAAGTTGGGAATGACTAGCTACTGGTCATGTAAGTCCATATATAAATTTTGAGCATTTATAAAAATGCCTAGCTATTTTATTTCAATAGGCAAAACAAATTACAGAAAAGAAAATCAGAAAGGAAAGATTAAACAGAAAAGAAAACAGAAAACCTTACCTGTCGCCTGGGCGAAGCCAGCCCATCCGGCCCAGCCGGCCCAAAAGGGCACAGGGGTCTTCTTCCCCGACCCCGCGCCTCCAAGCCGCTCGGTGGAATGCCACCGAGCTAGCCGCGCACGTCGACGCTTCCCCAGCCTCCACCTGCCCCTCTGGAGCCTCCTAGACGCGCCTCGTAGCTCCTGGAGACGCCGTGCGCCCATTCCCCCCCCCCCTCCAAGATAGCTCTCGCTCTCTCTCTCTCGCCAAGCTCGACGGCGACCCGAGCGCCGCCGTCGCCATGACGTGAAGCACGCGTGGCCATGTCAGATCCCTCTGTTAGGTATGTGCTAGGGTTAGCTAGTACCTTTGCATCATGTCAAATTTCAAAAGAAATCTTGGAAATCAAATTCAAAATCAAAATGGGAGAAGGAACACCCCCCAGATGAATTAATTCAAAAGGCCAGATAAAAATAATTTCCAAAAATTCATGTTAGAATTTTGAAAAGTCTTATAAATGAGTGTGATCACATATCAAGTGATGTGGGACCCACCCCATGCTCATAGATTTTTCAAATATTCAAACAGTACCTTGGAAATAAAGAAATCCCCCTATTTGATTTAAAATTCAAATCATTTGAATTTTAAAAATGTTGAAAGTTTATGAGTGGCTAGTCCATATTATTATGAGGCCATGTAAAAGTTTTCAGCATTTAATAAAATGGTTTGGTATTTTTTTATCAGAACCAAAACAAATTGCAGAAAACAGAAAGGAAAGATTAAACAGAGTAAAAGGAAAGGAAGGCTTACCTTCAAAGTGGCCCAACTAGTTCCCCAGCCGGCCCAGCCCACCTCCCCACCTTGTCGTCTTCCCCCGCCAGCACGCAGGGAGCTGCGTGGCGACCATGCCGTGGCCGCCGACGAGCCCCCTGGCCACCTCCTGCTTTCCCTCGCCACCTCCTCGCGTCTGGAGGCTTCGCGCAGCCGTTCTGATCCTTTTCCCCCTCTCCTCATCGTCTTCCTCCTCCTCCTACGCCCGAATTCATCGACGTCCGAGGACTCGCCGGAACCCGCCGCCGTGGAAGACGCGGCCACCGTGTGCTAGGGACCAGAAGGACCTGTCCATCAGTTTCGCCACCCTCGACTACGTCTCACTGCAAGGAATCAAGATCCCGGAGCCCTTCTAACCGTCGGAATCGTCACCGAGAGCTCGCCGGATCCGCTGCTTATCGCCGTTCAATACTCCGTCCATGTTCCCTCACCGGCTCCGTCGACTGCTTCGTCGAGTTCCCTGTAGCCTGGTGAGCGTTTCCCCTCAAGCCACGACTTCTTTCTCCTCCTCTAGCTCGAACTGCCATGGACGCCGGAGTACCGAGCCGCCGTGCTCGTCGTCGTCGAGCAACCGTTAACCCATCGACCCCGACACCTTGCCCATTACGTTCCCTGTGCTCCTCTGCGTCGTTTGCCGCCACGGTTGTTTCAAATGGAGCTTCACAGCCAGTTCCACCTCAGGCCAGTAGCTCCGCCGCCGCAAGGGCTCGTCGCCGACGACGATGCCGTGCCCCCCAGGCCTTGTTCTTGGTCCAGTTCGAAGCGCGATGCTCAGGGCTCCAAAGTGATGGTCTTGGCGCATCAAGAGGACCACGGGAGACCTCTCCCCGTGCAGCTCCGCCGTGCTGGATGGTCGCCGGCGTTGAGCCGCCGGCGAGATGACGTGGCCAGGCGGTTAGCGCTAATTAACCACCCCACAGAGTCACTTACAGGTGGGTCCAGGGCCCCCTCTAATCACTCTGTTAATTTAATTAAAACGGTTTAACCACTGCAGAGGCTGACCAGTGGGACCCCTTGTCAGTTTGACTCGGGTCAAACCCCCTGATGTCATGCTGATGTAATAATGACGCAGTAAACCTTTTCCAGAGATTTAATAAGTTAAAGAAAATCCAGAAAATACCCCAAACTTTGGAAATTCATAGAAAATTCATATTAACTCCAAATTGGACAAATAATATATGAAAAATGATCAGGAGAAAATTATCTTTCCAAATATGCAACTTTCAACTCTGTTTGAGTTGAATTTAAAATGTGATCAGTAGCATTTTCTATTTGATTTAAATGGAATTAAATCAAATTCAAACCAAATATTTTTGCAACTTGAACCATGGCAACATGCTACATTTCAATCACAGATCAGAGGCATATCATACACATTTGAAGATAGTTCAAAATGATCAAACTATATCACATATAACTTGGCTACTTTGAATTCAAATGTGGAGTTTGAATTTGCATTTCAAATGCAATATATTCCACTTAAATGGAATTGCCTCACACATCAAAACTTATACTCCAAGCTTTAACGTTCAATCATGTGCTTGAGCATTGCATTCATATTGATTGCTACTTTGTGCTTTGTTTGTCGAGTAGAGGTTGAACCGGAACAAGAGGTCACCCCCTTCGCTGAAGATCCAGAACCCGAATCTCGTCAGCAAGGCAAGCAAACCCCCATTGATCATGTCGATAAAATCGCACTTCCCTCTCATGTCTCGCTTATGCATTGTATAGGATGATCACCATGTTATGATTCTACCGCATAGATGAACCCATTCCTTTGCATGACCTATCATTTTGTCACAGTAGTAAGCAAACCACAATCCTAGCAACTGTAGGAGTTGTTTGATATCATGTGGCCCCTGCAATGTTACTGCTTATTGCATGCTTAAGTATGATACCATATTGTACTGTGATGTGAGTCGGGATGGGAATGATCACGTTGATGATGGTAGAAAAGTGTTGGTGAATCGACCCTAATACAAGGTGAACGATGAGAGGCTGTGTAGGAGTACACGGTGGGTTGTCTCGTTGAACACCGCCCTAAGTCCGAGTTCTTGTGTGGTGATCCAAGATGAAGAGTACAACCACACATTGGGCTCACTGACCCCTCTCAACCTATTAACTCATCCCTTTCGATGTCCAGATGTCGCAGTAGTTCGGAGTTCTGGTAGGCTTGTGGCCTGGATGCTAAGTGAGAGAACGGCTCAACCGAGACCGGCTTATGCACCACGCACACATCACTTGGGTCCACTTCGGTAAACCGGCCGGGTTCACGATTGTGGTAACCAACCCAAGTAGGCGGCTTTCGCGGACTAGATCGGCTATGAGGTAACAGTTGTGGTGAGCATCCTCGCTGGCACCCCTTGAATGGTGTCGAGATCAAAGGCGGTAAATGATGATCATGTGTGTGTAGCGGTACACCCTTGCAAGGTTAACAAAACTATTCGAATAGCCGCGTCCGCGGTTATGGACTGCTTGGAAAGCTTAGCTTGATTATTAGATAACTTGAACCGGATACTTCTAAAACACACCAAGATAAGTGTGAGTGCTATGGCGTGCTTTCTCGTGGGGAAGTCGAGGAAGGCACCATAGTGGTGTATTGATTGGTGAAAGTAGTGGACTCGTGTACGCTTCTTACCTCAAGTCTGGTACTCGTAGTTCAGGATTAGCCAAGTCAAAGCTGGCATTTCTGCAAGTGAACCCCACCTCCCTTTACCTTGATACCTGTGCATGAGTAGTATAGTTCCTATGTAAGTCTTGCTGAGTACGCCTTTGTACTCACGTTTGCTTAATCTATGTTTTAGATGACGCCACTGACCCCGAAGGTGGCTTCTTCATCGAGCTGGACGACTGAAGTTAAGCTAGTCTAGTCCCAGTCAGCAGACTGGTTCCCTTGTGGAGGGCTTTGTGTTTGAATAAGGCTTCTTAAGCCATTTGTTAAACTTGTCTGTACTCAGACATAATTTGCTTCCGTTCTGTGTTGTAATGTTGGATCACTCGTAAGTGATCTCTGTGTGTACTCTATAAGAGTTATAAATAAAATGTACACTTTGTAGAGAATTGCAATGGTACCTGCTGTTCATACAAGGCATGTGTGCTGCGTGTATGTTTATAACATGCATGTATTTGTATGGGTTTTCGAGACCTTAGTTGTGTTCTGGCTGGCGGTCTTTCATACACCAAGTGGCCCTTAGATGTGCGCAGCTTGGGGCATCGCGATGCGATTGTCCGAGACTCCGTCTCGTGCACCCTTTGTGGTATGATCGAGCCCGCCCTAGACCCCGACTAAGTGATCGGGCTGGAGTAAGTCTATGTAAGAGTTTTGAGATAGTCGATAGTATGGTTGAGGCGACTTGTCTTTGAATATGGGAGTTCACCACCCATATCAGTAGACTTGTGTGCGTACGATGAGGACCCATTTCAGTTGATCATCCGTCCTGGATGGGATGCCCCTCACGTATGATGCTTTCCGAGAATGTTCAGTGCTTGGCCTTGTCTGCTTAGACAAGTGGGTACGGTTCTCGGCTCTCCATATGACTATGTCTTAGCTGTACTTGCATACGCTAACCCCGGGTCCCGACAGACTTGGTATCAGAGCAGGACTGACTGTAGGACTAGTAGCCTTGGCCGAAGTGAGTCTAGCATTCTATAGTTATATAGTTACTCTGGGTAAATATGGGAACAACGTAAGGCTTCATTTTTCTCCTTACCCCCTCGTTCTGAGTTCTGAGTCACCTCATCTTGTTCTACGGGAAGATAGGACTAGGCTCTCCTCTGTCTGTTTAGCACATCTCGTTGATTGCTTCCTTATAGCCGTAGGAAAGTTGTGTCAGGTTTTCCTAGCATTGTTGAAATGCTGATTTCTTACACCGTGTTATGTAAGTGCTGTTTTTCATGATTGAAAGAAATTGTCATTTCTTACAATTACAGCCGTTATGCTGTCCGAGTCATTCCAGGTTTATCTCATAATCTGATGCATTTGCAAACTCATTTTTGTTTCAGATGGCAGATCTTCCCCCTCGGCAGATTGTTCGTTTGACCAGGTGCCTCGGTGTGCGTGGCCACCCCGCCACGTTGATCGAGATGATGTCCTACGTGGGATATCGATGGTACCCTGAGTACACCATCGAGGAGCAGTTCCACGACTTCAACCAGACGCAGTTTCACTGCATTGTCCGGATCTACCCACACCACGTTGGAGTCACCCAGCCTATCCACTTTGGACATGGCATCGGCGTTACCGAGAACATGGCTGTGCAGGATGCTGCATACTCATGTATCACACTGCTGAGAGAGGAGCACACTTTGCTGAGAGAGACTTCATTCCGCTATATCCCTGCTGCACTTCCAGGAGAAGAGGGATATTACACCGGACTCTACTCAGATCACTCTGCAGAGGATCCAGCACTCCAGGTGACTGCTAGGTTTGCTAGTGATAGAGATCGTGATGCACGCGCTCTCCGTTTTGAGCTCCACGCCACTCGTGTTCGTCTGTACCGAGCCTTGACGCTCTTGGCACCCTTTGTGAGCGTGGGATCAGTGGAGTACGATGCGATCTATCCAGTGAGGACCCAGATGCCTTCTCGAGTTGCTTGGCCCGAGATTGGAGGAGTTTTTCCACCCCGTGGTCCTTTGCTTCCACCCTACACTGGACCTAGGCCCCGTCCTTGCCCAAATGGATATCAGGGTCCACAAGCCTCCGTGTTTTCCGATGGTCACCTCCAGCTACCGGGATACGCGGGTAACTTTTATGAGGACTACTATGGAGATGGAGATGAGTGAGACCGCCTGTGGTCTTACTTAGTGAGGATGTAGTAGTATCTTAGTGTATTGTAAGCAAGGTGTCTAAGTTCCAGAGGCTTAGATAAATAATGTATAGGAAGTCAGAGTGCCTCTGAAGGATGTATCATCTTCATCACGTTTGTATTAGCTTAGTGCTTGTACTAAAACGATGTATGGTTTGTATGACAGCTTGCGAATATATGGCTTGTATGCTTTATCACCATGTTGTCAAGATGATTACTTCCTTTGCTCTGTAATCCTTCCAGTACTTCAATACCTTGATTAGACTCTTCAACTCAACTCTGTTTGACTTTGGTTTTTCACCTTCAGGATGTCTCAAGGTACACGTGGCCAGGTTGGTCGTAACCAAGGTCGTGGGAACAACCAGGAGGAAGATAACCTTCCACCCCCACCCACGATGGCCCAAGTTCTGATGGAGGTCGAGAGGAACCGCCGTGACTCTCACCACCTGCTGGAAGTCATCGCACGCAACACCACTCAGCAGCGCAATGAGCTGGTGTCTCTAAACGACTTCATCCGGCTTCATCCCCCGGTATTCAGTTACTCCACCGAGCCCCTTGACGCCGATGACTGGCTTCGCAGCATCGAGAGGAAGCTCCAAGCAGGCCGTGTTGCAGATGGCGACAAGGTTAATTATGCCACCTATCACCTCGAAGGTGCAGCAAGCTCTTGGTGGGAGAATTTTCTGAATATGCGTCCCGTTGGACCACCTGCATCTTGGGAGGAATTCTGTACGTCCTTCCGCGAGCACCACATCCCCAAAGGTCTCATGGACCGCAAACGTGAGGAATTCTGTAACCTCACCCAAGGCAGAAGAACAATTGACGAGTTCAGTCGTGAGTTCAACCGACTTGCTCGTTATGCCACTGAAGAAGTCTCCACCGACTCCAAGAAACAAGAGAGGTTCCGTCGTGGCCTCAACAGTGGATTCCGTCGCGAGCTCAACCTTCATGACTTTGCCACATTCCAGGTCCTTGTCAACAAGGCCATCAAAGCAGAGGACATGAACACCCCCAACGATTTCCGCAAACACCCCAGAGATGATAGTTCATCCAGTTCTGGCTCCCAGAAGCGCAAGATTTGGATCCCCAATAGCATGTTCCGCCAGAACAACCCACCGAGGCCATCCTATACGGCGCCTCGTCCACCAACCCAGTTCCACCCAGCTCCACCAAACCACCCAGCTCCACGCACTGTTTTCGGAGCTTGCTACAAGTGTGGTCAGGCAGGCCACTACTCTCGCGAGTGTCCCCAGAACCAGCTCCAATCCCAGAATGCTCCACCACGTGCCGGAGGCAACAACAACCACAATGGCCGTGGCAAGCCACCCCAGAAGTTCTTCACCGCCAAACCCGCTCCTTCCGCCACTCGTGGACGTATGAACCAGGTTGCCGCCGAAGAGACTGACGACACCACTGACGTCATTCTTGGTACGCTCCCAGTCAATTTTGTTCCTACTTCCGTTCTTTTCGACCCAGGAGCATCTCATTCATTCATGTCGGAAAGTTATGCACTTCGTCATGAGTTACCCTTTGTTGAATTGTCCACCCCGATGGTTGTTCAAACTCCAGGGTCAAGATGGCAAACTAATAGAGTGAGCCATGGTAATCAAATAGCAATTGAGGGTTTAGTATTCCTTGCTTCACTCATAGCCCTCAAGTCTTCAGACATTGATGTCATCCTTGGCATGGATTGGCTATCAAGACAGAATGCCTACCTGGATTGCAAAGGCAAATCCGTGAAACTCACCCACCCTTCGGGCAAAACCATTAGCTATACCTCACCCAGAACAAGAACCCAAGTGCATTCCTTGAATGTACTTCCCCTTCCCGAACTTGAAGATATTCCGGTGGTTCGTGACTTCCCGGATGTCTTTCCTGAAGAGCTGCCGGGCATGCCACCCGATAGATGTGTAGAGTTTATAGTGGATCTTGTTCCAGGAACCGCACCAATTTCCAAACGCCCATAAAAAATGGCCCCACATGAGTTAGCTGAGCTAAAAACCCAACTGGATGCTTCTTTGGCAAAAGGCTTCATCCGCCCTAGCTCATCGCCATGGGGTTGCCCCGTTCTGTTCGTAAAGAAGAAAGATGGAACAGAAAGGATGTGCGTAGATTATCGCCCGCTAAATTTAGCGACGATAAAGAACAAATACCCACTGCCCAGGATCAATGATCTTTATGATCAACTTGCAGGATCCGCCGTCTTCTCTAAGATGGATTTGAGATTAGGTTATCATCAGATCAGAATCCGAAACGAGGACATTCCCAAAACGGCTTTTACTACTCGTTATGGTCTTTACGAGTATACCGTCATGTCCTTTGGTTTAACCAATGCCCCCGCCACATTCTCACGCTTGATGAATTCGATCTTCATGGAGTACCTAGATAAATTTGTTGTAGTTTATCTTGATGATATTCTCATCTACTCGAAGAACGAAGGAGATCATGCCGAACACTTAAGGCTGGTATTGATGAAACTTAGAGAGCATCGCCTGTACGCTAAATTCTCCAAGTGTGAATTCTGGCTACCAGAAGTGACCTACTTAGGCCACGTGATTTCTGCAAAAGGCATTGCTGTGAATCCCGAGAGAGTTCAGGCCGTCCTTGACTGGACTCCACCTGAATCGGTTAAGCAAGTTAGAAGTTTTCTTGGCCTAGCCAGCTATTGCCGACGCTTCGTCGAGAACTTTTCTAAAGTTGCAAAGCCTCTAACTGAACTCCTCAAGAAAGATAAGAAATTCCTATGGACTTCCAAGTGCGAGGAAAGCTTCCAAGAGCTAAAAAGAAGATTAACTTCTGCACCCGTGCTTGCACCTCCAGACACCAAAAGGGATTTCGAGATCTATTGTGACGCATCACGGCAAGGGTTAGGATGCATACTTCTGCAAGATCGACATGTGGTAGCTTATGCTTCACGCCAGTTGCGGCCACATGAAGAGAACTATCCTACCCATGACCTTGAACTCGCTGCCGTAGTTCATGCCCTAACAACTTGGCGACATTACCTCCATGGTAATCGTTGTGAGATTTATTCCGACCACCAAAGCCTTAAATATATTTTCACCCAGCCAGATCTTAATCTCAGGCAAAGACGCTAGATTGAGTTGATAAAAGATTACGACGTAGCAATTTCTTACACCCCAGGCAAAGCCAATGTCATGGCTGATGCACTAAGTCGTAAGTCGTACTGTAACAACCTCATGTTGCAGCAGTATCAACCACTTCTTCATGAGGACTTTCGCAAACTCAATCTTGAGATTGTTCCTCATGGCTATCTTTCTACCTTGGTGGCGAAACCAACTCTTGAGGATCAAATTATAGTTGCCCAAAGGCGTGCACGAGGTGTTCGCCGGATCAAGGAGAACATTGCTAGCGGAGTTGCTAAATGTTTCTCCATAGATAACAAAGGAGCGGTATTCTTTGAAAATCGTTTAGTAGTACCTAAGAATAAGGAACTAAGGCAACTCATCCTCAAAGAAGCCCATGACACACCCCTCTCAATTCATCCCGGTAGCACGAAAATGTACCGAGATCTACGCCAGAGATTTTGGTGGACTAGGATGAAGAGAGACATTGCTCAATTTGTGGCCGAATGTGATGTTTGTCGTCGCATTAAGGCAGAACATCAAAGACCTGCTGGTACACTTCAACCTTTGTCTATTCCCGAGTGGAAATGGGACAAGTCGGTATGGATTTCATCACCGGCTTTCCAAGAACCCAGAAAGGAAACAATGCCATCTTCGTTGTCATAGATAGACTTTCCAAAGTTGCTCACTTCCTTCCGGTTCGCGAGTCTATAACTGCTAGTCAGTTAGCGGACTTGTACATCTCCAGGATTGTATCACTTCACGGTGTTCCTTTGGAAATCAATTCTAATCGCGGTAGCCTTTTCACCTCTAGATTTTGGGGAAGCTTCCAACGTGCTTTGGGAACTCATCTCTCCTTTAGTACGGCTTTCCATCCTCAATCTAGCGGTCAAGTCGAAAGGGTTAACCAGATTCTTGAAGACATGCTCAGAGCTTGTATTATCTCATTCGGGAAGAATTGGGAGAATTCTCTTCCATATGCCGAATTTGCTTATAACAATAGTTTTCAATCTAGTCTGAACATGGCTCCTTTTGAACTCCTTTATGGACGACGATGTCGAACACCACTAAACTGGTCTGAAACCGGTGAAAGACAATTCTTTGGACCGGATATGATCAAGGAAGCAGAAGATCAAGTTTGCATTGTTCGTGATCAATTGAAAGCAGCCCAGTCTCGTCAGAAAAGCTACTATGATCGTCATCATAGGCAAGGGAGCTACAATCTGGATGAGAAGGCTTACCTTCGGGTTACTCCTCTGAAGGGAACCCAACGTTTCGGTATCAAAGGCAAGTTGGCCCCACGTTACATCGGACCTTTCCGCATTCTTGCTAAACGTGGAGAAGTTGCCTACCAACTTGAACTACCTCCGCACCTTTCCCGAGTACACGATGTATTCCATGTGTCCCAACTCAGGCGTTGCTTCAAGGACCCCATCCGCGAAGTCGACCATGAAACGCTTGATCTCCAAGATGACCTTTCTTATCGAGAATACCCCGTTCGTATTCTTGATTCCGCAGAGCGTGTCACCCGTCGTCAGAAGATTAGGTTTCTGAAAGTGCAATGGTCACACCACTCTGAAAGAGAAGCTACGTGGGAAAGAGAAGACCGTCTCAGTGCTGAGTACCCCACCTTCCTCCCGCAGACTTCTGAATCTCGGGACGAGATTCTTTTGAGTGGGGGCGAGTTGTCAGATCCCTCTGTTAGGTATGTGCTAGGGTTAGCTAGTACCTTTGCATCATGTCAAATTTCAAAAGAAATCTTGGAAATCAAATTCAAAATCAAAATGGGAGAAGGAACACCCCCCAGATGAATTAATTCAAAAGGCCAGATAAAAATAATTTCCAAAAATTCATGTTAGAATTTTGAAAAGTCTTATAAATGAGTGTGATCACATATCAAGTGATGTGGGACCCACCCCATGCTCATAGATTTTTCAAATATTCAAACAGTACCTTGGAAATAAAGAAATCCCCCTATTTGATTTAAAATTCAAATCATTTGAATTTTAAAAATGTTGAAAGTTTATGAGTGGCTAGTCCATATTATTATGAGGCCATGTAAAAGTTTTCAGCATTTAATAAAATGGTTTGGTATTTTTTTATCAGAACCAAAACAAATTGCAGAAAACAGAAAGGAAAGATTAAACAGAGTAAAAGGAAAGGAAGGCTTACCTTCAAAGTGGCCCAACTAGTTCCCCAGCCGGCCCAGCCCACCTCCCCACCTTGTCGTCTTCCCCCGCCAGCACGCAGGGAGCTGCGTGGCGACCATGCCGTGGCCGCCGACGAGCCCCCTGGCCACCTCCTGCTTTCCCTCGCCACCTCCTCGCGTCTGGAGGCTTCGCGCAGCCGTTCTGATCCTTTTCCCCCTCTCCTCATCGTCTTCCTCCTCCTCCTACGCCCGAATTCATCGACGTCCGAGGACTCGCCGGAACCCGCCGCCGTGGAAGACGCGGCCACCGTGTGCTAGGGACCAGAAGGACCTGTCCATCAGTTTCGCCACCCTCGACTACGTCTCACTGCAAGGAATCAAGATCCCGGAGCCCTTCTAACCGTCGGAATCGTCACCGAGAGCTCGCCGGATCCGCTGCTTGTCGCCGTTCAATACTCCGTCCACGTTCCCTCACCGGCTCCGTCGACTGCTTCGTCGAGTTCCCTGTAGCCTGGTGAGCGTTTCCCCTCAAGCCACGACTTCTTTCTCCTCCTCTAGCTCGAACTGCCATGGACGCCGGAGTACCGAGCTGCCGTGCTCGTCGTCGTCGAGCAACCGTTAACCCATCGACCCCGACACCTTGCCCATTACGTTCCCTATGCTCCTCTGCGTCGTTTGCCGCCACGGTTGTTTCAAATGGCGCTTCACAGCCAGTTCCACCTCAGGCCAGTAGCTCCGCCGCCGCAAGGGCTCGTCGCCGACGACGATGCCGTGCCCCCCAGGCCTTGTTCTTGGTCCAGTTCGAAGCGCGATGCTCAGGGCTCCAAAGTGATGGTCTTGGCGCATCAAGAGGACCACGGGAGACCTCTCCCCGTGCAGCTCCGCCGTGCTGGATGGTCGCCGGCGTTGAGCCGCCGGCGAGATGACGTGGCCAGGCGGTTAGCGCTAATTAACCACCCCACAGAGTCACTTACAGGTGGGCCCAGGGCCCCCTCTAATCACTCTGTTAATTTAATTAAAACGGTTTAACCACTGCAGAGGCTGACCAGTGGGACCCCTTGTCAGTTTGACTCGGGTCAAACCCCCTGATGTCATGCTGATGTAATAATGACGCAGTAAACCTTTTCCAGAGATTTAATAAGTTAAAGAAAATCCAGAAAATACCCCAAACTTTGGAAATTCATAGAAAATTCATATTAACTCCAAATTGGACAAATAATATATGAAAAATGATCAGGAGAAAATTATATTTCCAAATATGAAACTTTCAACTCTGTTTGAGTTGAATTTAAAATGTGATCAGTAGCATTTTCTATTTGATTTAAATGGAATTAAATCAAATTCAAACCAAATATTTTTGCAACTTGAACCATGGCAACATGCTACATTTCAATCACAGATCAGAGGCATATCATACACATTTGAAGATAGTTCAAAATGATCAAACTATATCACATATAACTTGGCTACTTTGAATTCAAATGTGGAGTTTGAATTTGCATTTCAAATGCAATATATTCCACTTAAATGGAATTGCCTCACACATCAAAACTTATACTCCAAGCTTTAACGTTCAATCATGTGCTTGAGCATTGCATTCATATTGATTGCTACTTTGTGCTTTGTTTGTCGAGTAGAGGTTGAACCGGAACAAGAGGTCACCCCCTTCGCTGAAGATCCAGAACCCGAATCTCGTCAGCAAGGCAAGCAAACCCCCATTGATCATGTCGATAAAATCGCACTTCCCTCTCATGTCTCGCTTATGCATTGTATAGGATGATCACCATGTTACGATTCTACCGCATAGATGAACCCATTCCTTTGCATGACCTATCATTTTGTCACAGTAGTAAGCAAACCACAATCCTAGCAACTGTAGGAGTTGTTTGATATCATGTGGCCCCTGCAATGTTACTGCTTATTGCATGCTTAAGTATGATACCATATTGTACTGTGATGTGAGTCGGGATGGGAATGATCACGTTGATGATGGTAGAAAAGTGTTGGTGAATCGACCCTAATACAAGGTGAACGATGAGAGGCTGTGTAGGAGTACACGGTGGGTTGTCTCGTTGAACACCGCCCTAAGTCCGAGTTCTTGTGTGGTGATCCAAGATGAAGAGTACAACCACACATTGGGCTCACTGACCCCTCTCAACCTATTAACTCATCCCTTTCGATGTCCAGATGTCGCAGTAGTTCGGAGTTCTGGTAGGCTTGTGGCCTGGATGCTAAGTGAGAGAACGGCTCAACCGAGACCGGATTATGCACCACGCACACATCACTTGGGTCCACTTCGGTAAACCGGCCGGGTTCACGATTGTGGTAACCAACCCAAGTAGGCGGCTTTCGCGGACTAGATCGGCTATGAGGTAACAGTTGTGGTGAGCATCCTCGCTGGCACCCCTTGAATGGTGTCGAGATCAAAGGCGGTAAATGATGATCATGTGTGTGTAGCGGTACACCCTTGCAAGGTTAACAAAACTATTCGAATAGCCGCGTCCGCGGTTATGGACTGCTTGGAAAGCTTAGCTTGATTATTAGATAACTTGAACCGGATACTTCTAAAACACACCAAGATAAGTGTGAGTGCTATGGCGTGCTTTCTCGTGGGGAAGTCGAGGAAGGCACCATAGTGGTGTATTGATTGGTGAAAGTAGTGGACTCGTGTACGCTTCTTACCTCAAGTCTGGTACTCGTAGTTCAGGATTAGCCAAGTCAAAGCTGGCATTTCTGCAAGTGAACCCCACCTCCCTTTACCTTGATACCTGTGCATGAGTAGTATAGTTCCTATATAAGTCTTGCTGAGTACGCCTTTGTACTCACGTTTGCTTAATCTATGTTTTAGATGACGCCACTGACCCCGAAGGTGGCTTCTTCATCGAGCTGGACGACTGAAGTTAAGCTAGTCTAGTCCCAGTCAGCAGACTGGTTCCCTCGTGGAGGGCTTTGTGTTTGAATAAGGCTTCTTAAGCCATTTGTTAAACTTGTCTGTACTCAGACATAATTTGCTTCCGTTCTGTGTTGTAATGTTGGATCACTCGTAAGTGATCTCTGTGTGTACTCTATAAGAGTTATAAATAAAATGTACACTTTGTAGAGAATTGCAATGGTACCTGCTGTTCATACAAGGCATGTGTGCTGCGTGTATGTTTATAACATGCATGTCTTTGTATGGGTTTTCGAGACCTTAGTTGTGTTCTGGCTGGCGGTCTTTCATACACCAAGTGGCCCTTAGATGTGCGCAGCTTGGGGCATCGCGATGCGATTGTCCGAGACTCCGTCTCGTGCACCCTTTGTGGTATGATCGAGCCCGCCCTAGACCCCGACTAAGTGATCGGGCTGGAGTAAGTCTATGTAAGAGTTTTGAGATAGTCGATAGTATGGTTGAGGCGACTTGTCTTTGAATATGGGAGTTCACCACCCATATCAGTAGACTTGTGTGCGTACGATGAGGACCCATTTCAGTTGATCATCCGGCCTGGATGGGATGCCCCTCACGTATGATGCTTTACGAGAATGTTCAGTGCTTGGCCTTGTCTGCTTAGACAAGTGGGTACGGTTCTCGGCTCTCCATATGACTATGTCTTAGCTGTACTTGCATACGCTAACCCCGGGTCCCGACAGGCCAACGTCATCCCCGAGCCGTAGCGAGCTGTCCTTCCACCCCGCCGACCTCGTCTTCATCACTGCGCAAGGAATCGTGAGCTGATTCGACCCCGAGCCGCCGGAATCGTCACCGAGCTATCGCCGACCGCAGAGAAGACCACCGCCGAATTCGTCGCCGTTAAAGCCTCCCCGCCTCTCCCATTTACTTCCTCGTGCTCCCTGTGCTCTGGTGAGCATTTCCCCTCCCCTAGCAGATCCCCGCTCCTCCTCTAGCCAAATCCGCCATGGGAGCCGGAGCTTGCTGCCGCCATGGCTGCCGCCATGGCTGATGCCGAGGTCACCGTCGTGACCCTTCGTCTCAGCCCGTGTGCGCGTCAGTTTCCCCTGCCTCGCAGCTCTCAAATGCGCTAGCCCGTGGTCAAAAGCGTGCTCTGAAGCGCGAGGACGTCGCAGCCCTAGCTACTGCCGCCGCCAACTCCGACGACGACGACGTTCCGGTGGTCCCCTTGAACCTCAGCTGTGTCCGTTCGACGCGGGAGACGATGGAGATCACGCCGGTGGCCTCCAATCTCCATCCCGTTCTCGTTTTCGCAACTCCGGCGAGTCTTCGGCGACCACAGTGGTGCCGGCGACGACCCCCTCCATTAGATCTTAACCCCAGCCCTTAATCCCCCTGGCCCCACCTGCTAGTGACCATGACATGTGGGCCCAGCCCCTACTTAATCCCCTCTGTTAACTCAAGTTAATTTAAATCATTTTAATTAACAGAACAGAGGATGACAGGTGGGACCCCCTGGTCAGAAACCCCCCTGACGCCAGCATGACATCACAGTGACGCAATAATGCATTTTCAATTTAAAAGAATTCCAGAAAAGCCATAAAATAGCTTAAACTTTAGAAAATCATAACTAATTTATTTTAACTCCAAATTGGACAAATAATATATGTAAAATTATCAGAAAAATGCAAGGATTCTGAATATGCACTTCGTTTTCATGTTTGACCATTTTAAAATGGGGGGGGGGGGACAGAAGCACACATGCATATGGAATTCATTTTAATTCAAAATTGGAGTTTGAATTTGCAATTCCTTTGCAATACACTCCATTTAAATGGAATTGCCTCACACATCAGAAGCATGTACATCAAGTTTCAACCTTCAACCATGTGTTTGTGCATTGTACTTATGTTGCCCCCCTTGATTGTTGTTTGTCGATAGAAGTGGAACCGGAACAGGAGGCTGCCCCCTTCGTTGAAGACCCCGATACCGAACCTCGTCAGCAAGGCAAGCAAACCCCCATTGATCATGTCGATAAAATCCCACTTCCCTCTCAGTCTAGCTTATGCATTATTTAGGATGATTACCATGCTACGTTTCTACCGCATAGATGAACCCATTCCTTTGCATGAACTATCATTTGTCACAGTAGTAAGCAAACCACAATCCTAGCAAATGTAGGAGTTGATTGATATCATGTGGCCCCTGCAATTGTTACTGCTTATTGCATGCTTAGAGTGATACCATTTTGATACTGTTATGTGAGTCGGGATGGTAGCAATCATGTTGATGTTGGTGGAAATGTGTTGGTGAATCTACCCTAATACAAGGTTAACGATGAGAGGTTGTGTAGGAGTACACAGTGGGTTGTTTCGTTGAACACCGCCCTAAGTCCGAGTTCTTGTGTGGCGATCCAAGATGAAGAGTACAACCACACATTGGACTCACTAATCCCTCTCAGCCTATTAACTCATCCCCTTCGATGTCCAGATGTCGCAGTAGTTCGAAGTTCTGGTAGGTTTGTGGCCTGGCTGCTAAGTGAGAGAACGGCTCAGCTGAGACCGGCTTATGCACCACGCATACATCATCTGGGTCCACTTCGGTAAACCGGCCGGGTTCATGATAGTGGTAGCCAACCCAGGTAGGCGGCTTTCTTGGACTAGATCGGCTATGAGGTAACAGTTGTGGTGAGCATCCTCGCTGACACCCCTTGAATGGTGTCGAGATCAAAGGCGGTAACTGATGGTCATGTGTTTGTAGCGGTACACCCCTGCAGGGTTAACAAAACTATTCGAATAGCCGCGTCCGCGGTAAGGGACTGCTTGGAAAGCTTAGCTTGATTATTAGACAACTCGAACTGGATACTTATAAAACTTGCCAAGATAAGCGTGAGTGCTATGGCGTGATTTCTCGCGGGGAAGTCGAGGAAGGCACCATAGTGGTGTAATTGGTTGGAGACATGTAGTGGACTCATGTACGCTTCTTACCTCAAGTATGGTACTCGTAGTTCAGGACTAGCCAAGTCAAAGTTGGCACTTCTGCAATTGAACCCCACCTCCCTTTGCCTTGATACATGTGCATGATTGATACGTCCAAAACGTATCTATAATTTTTGCTTGCTCCATGCATGTTTTGTGTGATATTTCTATGATCTAGATACACTTTCATACACTTTTGATCATATTTGGACTAACCTACTAACTCAGTGCACCCCAGTGCCAGTTCCTGTTTTCTGCTGTTTTTCTATTTCAGTTATCCCCCATATAAAAAGTGCCAGAAAAATTCTGGGAAAAATACAGGAAAAATCAGCGTACATGAAGCTTCGAGAAGAACCCGAGAGGGGCCAGAGGGGAGCCAGGGGGCCCAGGCGGCCACCCGGCGCGGCCCCACCCCTGGCCGCGCCAGGGGGGCGCCTGGGCCCCCTGTTCCAACTCTGGCTGCCCCCCTTCGCCTATTTATTCTCCGTCACGGGAAAACTCCAGAAGAGGAACGCTATTCCGCGAACTCGTCTCTGCTCCGCCGCCTCCGCGCTTCCGAAGATCGGGAGCACCAGAAGACCTCTTCCCGGCACCCTAGCGGAGGGAGGATTGACCTCCGGGAGTCTCCTCTCCACCATGGATGCTCCCCGGATGTCTCGTGAGTAGTTTTCCTTGGACCATGGGTCCGTGATCAGTAGCTATGTGATGTTCTCCTCCCCTCTTTGATCTTCATTTTTTAGACCTCGTGAGATGCCCTACATGATCGAGGCACCTTTGTAATATTTCTGTTGTTTCCATGCTGAGTTTGGAGGGATCTGATGGATTATGAGATTATGTTCAGATTGGGATAGAGTAATATATTTGGTTTTATCTCTTATATTTGTGTTCCTAAGTAATTCTTGCATGTTCTCCGTTGCTGTTTATTGCTTTGGCCAAGTAGTAGGTAGTGACTCCAAGAGGGAACGTTGTGCTAGATTGTGGGTTCATGCCCCCCGATGACACACTTGAGTGACAGAAACATGAGTCTAGGGGATGTGTTGTTGCCACAAGGGGGAAAACAACGGTGCTTGTAACCGCGGTTACAAGGATTGTTTACTTTACGCAAAGTTCTTTTTAATGCAGTTGTCTGTTGCTTTGGGTTTACACTTTGGGTGGGGCTCGCAACTTAATACCAGCGAGATGTTCTCGATAGATATATCAAGGTGGATGATTAGTAGTAGATGCAGATGGATTTCGGTCTAATTATTTTGTCGTACTGCCCGTGCTTTTGAGCCTCTTCCTTTCTTTTGTAGCATAGTTAGCATTGCGGTGCGTTCATAATCATGTCAATTGCCCTTCTGTAATTTGTTTACCTCGCATAGCAGTTTTATCGTCTTTTGGGAGAGAGACATCACTAGTGAACATCACGTATCCCGGTCCATATCCTCATTACTATTTACAAGCTATATTTACTTTACTGCTTTTACTTGCTATCATTATCCCTTGCGTTTTATCCTTTGTGAACAACAAGACCGGAGAGATTGACAACCTCTCTAAACTTCGTTGGGAATAAAGTTATCTGTGTCTGTGTGCAGGTCCGCGTCAGTTGCGCCGCTGACACCTACTTATCATCTCTGGAGTCCTACTGGAGACAAACCTTGGTATCTTCACCGAGGGAAAACTGCTGCTGCACTACATCTCAAACCTTCCACTTGGGGTAACCAACGAAGGGCGAGAAGCCATCAAGCAAGTTTTCTGGCGCCGTTGCCGGGGACTCCGAGTGCTAAGATAGGGGAGTTGCACACTACCCTTTACCTTTGTTTTTTAGTCTTGTTAGTTTATCTTTCAGTTTTTATCTTTGTGTCTTTTATCAAAATTTACAAAAAAATCTGCCACACTTGCTGCTACTATGGGTTCCACTGAAAACACCAAGTTGTGTGACTTCACTAGTCACAACAACCAAGACTTTATCTGCACTCCCATTGCCACACCTGCCACTTCAGCTACCTCTTATGAAATTAAACCTGCTTTGCTAAACCTTGTTATGAGAGATCATTCTCTGGTGCTGGAGATGATGCTGCTTTACACTTGAATAATTTTGTTGAATTATGTGATATGCAAAGTATAAGGAAGTTGAAGGTGATGTTGTTAAGCTCAAGCTCTTTCCTTTCTCTTTAAGGGGAGATGCTAAAATCTGGTTTCAATCTTTGCCTAGAAATAGCATAGATTCTTGGGATAAGTGCAAAGATGCTTTTATAGGGAAGTACTACCCTCCTGCTAAGATTATCCAATTGAGGAGTAATATTATGAATTTTAAGCAATTGGATAATGAACATGTTTCCCAAGCTTGGGAACGAATGAAATCTCTTGTTAAGAAATGACCTACACATGGTTTGACTACCTTGATGGTTATCCAGACTTTTTATGCAGGCTTGAACTTTACCTCGCGGAACCTGTTAGATTCGGCCGCGGGAGGAACCTTTATGTCAACTACACTTGGTGCTGCCACGAAGCTTCTCGATAAAATGATGACCAATTATTCCCAATGGCACACCGAGCGCGCTCCAACAAGTAGGAAGGTAAATTCTGTCGAGGACTTTACCTCCCTCAATGAAAAAGTTGACTTAATTATGTCTCTACTTACCAAGCAACCCTCTATTGATCCTCATGATGTTTCTTTATATTCTTTGGTTGCCCAAGAACAAGTAGATGTGAACTTTATTCCTAGAAAAAACTTCAACAACAATGCTTATAGGGGAAATTTTGCTAGTAATCCTAGACCGTTTCCATCCAACTATGGGAACAACAATACCTACCCTAGCAACAAGAACCCCTCCTCTGAATTAGAAAGCATGCTTAGAGACTTTATCACTACCCAAAAAGCCTTCAACAAAAATGTAGAGGAGAAATTAACTAAAATAGATAATTTCTCTTTGAAGGTAGAAAGCTTAGCCCTTGATATTGAGATGCTTAAAATTAGAACCTCTCCCCTTGAGGAGAATAAGGCCACTCCTATTAATGCTATCCGGTTACAAATCAATGAAAATATTAGGATGATGGCTAAACTTAAAGAATTAAGAGCCTTCCTACACACTACACAGTTTCCACTATCCAAATTGTTGAGGACACCCAAACTATTAGCACCCAATGCACTCCTAGTCCCGTTGGACCTATTAATGGTGATGCTAATACCTCAACCGTAGAAAAAGAAACTCCTATGAACATAGAGGGTTTCAAACAAGTGAGCCTAGATGACACTACTACCACCTTTGATAGTAGTGATATTGATTTTGATAGTTGCACCCTCTCAGAAGTTATCAGTTTGCTACACAAAATGTCTAGAGATCCCCACACTAGCACACTTAATCTTGCCTTCACGGAGAATATCACAAATGCTCTCATCAAAGCTAGGGAGGAGAAGCTTAGAGTAGAATCCTCCATACCTAGGAAGCTAAATGATGGTTGGGACCCTATGATCAAAATTAAATTAAATAACTTCTCTTGCTATGCTTTATGTGATGTTGGAGCTAGTACCTCCGTTATGCCCAAAAGAATATTTGATTTGTTTGAATTGAAGCCTTTTGAGCCTTGTTCTTTTGGTGTTCTTCTTGTTGATTCTTCCATAAAGAAACCTTTGGGGAAGATCGACGATGTTCTTATCATTGTCAATGACAACTATGTTCCCGTTGATTTTATTTTTATGGATATAGAGTGTGAACCTTTGTGTCCAATTATTTTGGGACGTCCTTTTCTTCGCACCGTTGGTGCGGTTATTGACATGAAAGAGGGGAATATAAAATTCCAATTCCCATTCAAAAAGGGGATGGAACACTTCCCTAGAAAGAAAATCAAGTTACCTTTTGAGTCCGTTACACAGGCTAGTTATTCTCTTTCTCTTGATAAAACTTGATTCTTCTTTTGCATTAAGCCTAGCTAATGGCTTTAAAGAAGCGCTTTCGGGAGGCAGCCCGCAATGAATTTAGATGTTTTCTTTTTTCTTTTGTTGTGTCTTGATGATTTTTACTACTGTAGAAACATCATTGTATCTTTATTTTTCAGCTTTGTGCCAAGTTATAGCCTCTTACGGCAAGGGAAGTAAAAGTTGTGACATGCTGTCCAGAAAACAGATTCTGTCCTCGTGACCAGAAAAATTCCAGAAAAAATCCCAGTTCATCTTTTTGAGCTGAAATTTTTACACAGTATGATCTATACAATTATGAAACTTCCGTATGTTCTGAGTTTTTTTATTTGAGTTGCAGAAGTGTCCTTAAAAAATTCTTTACTATCTGTTGTTCTGTTTTTCACAGATTCTACGACGTTTTGTCTCTCCTAACTTTTGCAAACCTTAAGCTTGCTTTTTCTTCGCAAAAACTTTTCAGCACTCTTGATAAACAGTAGCTCTTCAAGATTATCTTTATATCCAGTGGAAAAAATTATTAATTAAGGGTACTAACCTCTCTAATCAACTTATGATGAGTTATGTATGAAGGGAGTTTTCAAGTGTGTGATGGAAGATGATGAAAGAAGATCCAGGAGTGTCAAGCGCTCAAGCTTGGGGATTCCTCCATGCATCCCCAACAAATATTCAAGGAGACTCAAGCGTCTAAGCTTGGGGATGCCCCCGTGCATCCCCTTCTCCGTCAACAATCATCAGTTCGTCCATCGTCTCACTATATTTTTATCACTTCATGCGTTATGTGCTATGCTTGGAGTGTCTCGCTCTTAGGTTTTGTTTTTAGTTTTCTTTAGCTTTGCTTGCTGTTCATAACAAGTTAGATCCCGTCTTACTTTGTGTGGGAGAGAAACACGCTCCACTTTCAAAATTTAGAACACATCATAGGATTTTTCCTGCCTATCTTTCTGCTGTTGTGTGTTCTTTATCTTTTCATAGCTACTGCCATGTTTAGTTTTAGTCTTAGTTTGTCTTTGGCAAGAGCCTTGGCTTTTGTTTAGTTTGTTTCTGGAGCTCTTTTTAGTTTTCATATTTATCTTGTTAAAGAGAGTTGGTTGTTGCACTGAGTTGTGTCTTGTCTTGAGAGTAGGTAATTGAGGTTGCTATTTAATTTTAGTAGTAACTTGCAATGGTTTTGAGGTATTGTTGTGAGTAATGTTTGAACTTTTGGTGTCAAGATCTCTTGCCTATTAGTGACATGTCGTATTTTGGGAAATCCGTTTGTATTTTCAAAACCTACAAAACTAGTTGAGAACTCTAGCTACTAGATGGATCACTACTCTTCTGAAGGGTCGAATATCAGAGAACACTCACGTACCATGAGTCGAGGATGCGCAAGGATAACCAAACGCCCATACACTCCTCCTCGGGGTACTGTTCTCTTTGTGAACCTCCTTACTAGATTGAGAGTTACCGATAATAAGTGCATGAGTTCTTCAGACTAATGTAAGTATTGAAAGTTGACACTTCCACCTTCCCATATTTTGCTAGCCTCTCCCGTGCCGTGCATTGCCTTCTTCTCACTCCGAGAGTTGGTGTCCACCTTCGCCGGTACATCCAAACCCTTGGCATGATACGCTCTGTCATCATAAGCCTCCTTATATCTTCCCTCAAAACAGCCACCATACCTACCTATCAAGGCATTTCCATAGCCTTTCCGAGTTATATTGCCATGCAACTTCCACCTCTTCATGACTTGATCTTCATGTCATACATGTTCCTGCTACACTAGGAAGCGACATACATTGCATACATCATGTTAGTTACATCTTCTTTATGTTTTGAGTACCTCCTTTACCTTCTTCTAAAATAGAGTGTTGCCCTTAAGTGAGGAAAAGATCCCAAAGTGGACACACTAAAAGATCCCAAAGTGGACACATTAAAAGATCCCAAAGAGGACAAATGAGAGTTAAATAGAAAGAGCCATTGAGGCCACAAAAAAATAGAAAAAAGAGAAAAAGAAATAAAAAGAGAAAAAGGGGCAACACTACTATCCTTTTGAGAGATCCACACTAGTACTCCCTCTATATCCTTGTACTCCATAGAGATGATCATTATGCATATAGCTATGTGGGGACCTTCACACTATAGAACTTGGCTTTCATATTCCAAGGATGAGCCTCCTCAAACGAGCTCTAGGTCTTCATGAGCGAGCAAGTTAGATGCACCCCCACTAGTTCCTTTGGAGAGCTTCTTAGCTCGTATGTGCATCCGTTGCATGGCAATCCCTACTCCTCACATCATATCTATCATTTGGCATTCCTTGCCTATGATTGTCCTCGTTGATGTGAGACTTTCTCATCCTTTTTGTCTTCCTCCTCCACCATATTTCTCTCTTTGCCATCCTAAGTGTCAACTCTCGTGCTTACGCTCATCCATTGCATGAGTGCTCAAAATATCGAAAAGGAGTGGATCAAATTGACTTGTACCTGGCTAGTGGTCTGGGGACGAGTCAAGATAAGATTCCAAAGAAGACCAAGTGTGAAACTTTAGTAGATTGAGTTCTCAACACAAAAATTACTTTTTCTCGTATTCCCTATCCCCCTTCTTGCACGCAAACACCATTTGGAGACATTCGAGTCACGGACAGCGAGAGCTCTTGCACCTATTGTTCTTTTGTTACTTGTTTCAATGTTAATATAGACTCTTGCATGTTATGACTTGAATTGAATCTCTAACCTTGATTGCTTTATTTTTCAAAGTTCTTTTATGGTTGCTAGCATGTCACCACAGAAATTATGTTGTTATCATTTACCTACTCGAGGACGAGCAGGAATTAAGCTTGGGATGTTGATACGTCCAAAACGTATCTATAATTTCTGCTTGCTCCATGCATGTTTTGTGTGATATTGCTATGATCAAGATACACTATCATACACTTTTGACCATATTTGGACTAACCTACTAAATCAGTGCACCCCAATGCCAGTTCCTGTTTTCTGCTGTTTTTCTATTTCAGTTTTCCCCCATATAAAAAGTGCCAGAAAAATTCCGGGAAAAATAAAGGAAAAACCAGCGTACAGAAAGCTTTGAGAAGAACCCGGGAGGGGCCAGAGGGGAGCCAGAGGGGCCCAGGCGGCCACCCGGCGCGGCCCCACCCCTGGCCGCGCCAGGGGGGGCGCCTGGGGCACCTGGTCCACCTCTGGCTGCCCCCTTCGCCTATTTATTCTCCGTCACGGGAAAACTCCAGAAGAGGAACCCTATTCCGCAAACTCGCCTATGTTCCGCCGCCGCCGCGCTTCCGAGATCGGGAGCACCAGAAGACCTCTTCCCGGCACCCTGCCGGAGGGAGGATTGTCCTCCGGGAGTCTCCTCTCCACCATGGATGCTCCCCCGGATGTCTCGTGAGTAGTTTTCCATGGACCATGGGTCTGTGATCAGTAGCTATGTGATGTTCTCCTCCCCTCTTTGATCTTCATTGTTTAGACCTCGTGAGCTGCCCTACATGATCGAGGCACCTTTGTAATATTTCTGCTGTTGCTATGCTGAGTTTGGAGGGATCTGATGGATTATGAGATTATGTTCAAATTGTGTTAGAGTAATATATTTGGTTTTTATCTCTTATATTTTTGTTCCTAAGTAATTCTTGCATGTTCTCCGTTGTTGTTTATTGCTTTGGCCAAGTAGTAGGTAGTGACTCCAAGAGGGAACGTTGTGCTAGATTGTGGGTTCATGCCCCCCGATGACACGCTTGAGTGACAGAAACATGAGTCTAGGGGATGTCCTGTTGCCACAAGGGGGAAAACAACGGTGCTTGTAACCGCGGTTACAAGGATTGTTTACTTTACGCAAAGTTCTTTTTAATGCAGTTGTCTGTTGCTTTGGGTTTACACTTTGGGTGGGGCTCGCAACTTAATACCAGCGAGATGTTCTGGATAGATATCTCAAGGTGGATGATTAGTAGTAGATGCAGATGGATTTCGGTCTACTTATTTTGGCGTACTGCCCGTGCTTTTGAGCCGCTTCCTTTCTTTTGTAGCATAGTTAGCATTGCGGCGCGTTCATAATCCTGTCAATTGCCCTTCTGTAATTTGTTTACCTCGCATAGCAGTTTTATCGTCTTTTGGGAGAGAGACATCACTAGTGAACATCACGTATCCCGGTCCATATCCTCATTACTATTTCCAAGCTATATTTACTTCACTTCTTTTACTTGCTATCATTATCCCTTGTGTTTTATCCTTTGTGAACAACAAGACCGGAGAGATTGACAACCTCTCTGAACTTCGTTGGGAACAAAGTTATCAGTGTCTCTGTGCAGGTCCGCGTCAGTTGCACCGCTGAGACCTACTTATCATCTCTGGAGTCCTACTGGAGACAAACCTTGGTATCTTCACCGAGGGAAAACTGTTGCTGCACTACATCTCAAACCTTCCACTTGGGGTAACCAATGAAGGGTGAGAAGCCATCAATGAGTAGTATAGTTCTTACGTAAGTCTTGCTGAGTACGACTTTGTACTCACGTTTGCTTATTCTATGTTTTAGCTGAACCCACTGACCCCGAAGGTGGATTCTTCCTCGAGCTCGACGACTGAAGACCAAGCTAGTGTAGTCCCAGTCAGCAGACTGGTTCCCTCGTGGAGGGCTTTGTGTTTAAATAAGGCTTCTTAAGCCATTTGTTAAGTTTGTCTGTACTCAGACCTACTCTGCTTCCGTTGAATGCTGTAATGTTGGATCACATGCTTGTGATCTCTGTGTGCACTCTGTGAGAGTTACCAATAAAATGTATACTTTGTAGAGAATTGCAATGATACCTGTTGTTCATACAAGGAATGTGTGCTGCGTGTATGTTTATAACATGCATGTCTTTGTATGGGTTTTCGAGACCTTAGTTGTGATCTGGCTGGCGGTCTTTTATACACCAAGTGGCCCTTAGATGTGCGCAACTTGGGGCATCGCGATGCGATTTCTCGAGACTCTGACTCATGCACACTTTGTTGTATGATCGAGCCCGCCCTAGACCCCGACTAAGTGATCGGGCTGGAGTAAGTCTATGTAAGAGCTATGAGATAGTCGATAGTATGGTTGAGGCGACTTATCTGTGAATATGGGAGTTCATCACCCATATCATTTAGACTTGTGTGCGGACGATGAGGACCCTTCTCAGTTGATCATCCGGCCTGGGTGGGATGCCCCTCACGTACGATGCTTTCCGAGAAAATTCTGTGCTTGGCCTTGTCTGCTTAGACAAGTGGGTACGGTTCTCGGCTCTCCATATGACTATGTCATAGCGGGACTTGCATACGCTAACCCCGGGTCCCGACATTGAGTGACAGAAACATGAGTCTAGGGGATGTGTTGTTGCCACAAGGGGGAAAACAACGGTGTTTGTACTTGCGGGTGCAAGGATTGTTTACTTTACGCAAAGTTCTTTAATGCAGTTGTTCGTTGCTTTGAGTTTACACTTTGGGTAGGATTCGCAACTTAATACCAGCGAGATGTTCTGGATAGATATCTCAAGGTGGATGATTAGTAGGTAGATGCAGATGGATTTCGGTCTACTTGTCATGGCGTACCGCCCATGCTTTTGAGCCTCTTCCTTTCTTCATAGCATAATTACCATTGGTTTGCGCACATAATCCTGTCAATTGCCCAGCTGTGTTTACCTCGCATGGTTATTTTATCGTATTTTGGGAGAGAGACATCACTAGTGAACATCATAGGACCCCAGACCATATTTCCAATACTTTTTACACCCACTATCAATTTACTGCTTTATTTACTTTTCCGTTGATATCACTATCATTATTATCCCGTGCGTTTTATCCTTTGTAAACAACAAGGACGGAGGAATTGACAACTCCTCTGTACTCGTTGGGAAGCAAAGTTATTTGTTGTGTGTGCAGGTCCAAGTGAAGTTAGCAACCTCGGTTGTAAACGGCGCCATTGTTCACTTCACCACCTTCTTGTATATGTTGGAGTCCTACTGGTGCGATACTAAACCTTAGCATCTTCGCTAAGGGAAACTTGTTATTGTCTTCATCTCAACCTTCCACTTTGGGTAACCAACGAGGGGGCGTTAATTTGTACCATCAAAAGAAATTTCTTGCGCCGTTGCCGGGGACTCCACTCTTCAAGATAGGGGAGTTGCACACTATCTTTTATCTTTGCTTTTTAGACTTGTTAGTTTACGTTTCAGTTTTTGCTTTAGTGTCCTTTATCAAAAATCAAAAAAATAGTTATCTTGCTTGCTGCTACTATGGGTTCCTCCGAGAACACCAAGTTGTGTGACTTCACTAGTCACAACAACAGTGACTTTATCTGCACTCCTATTGCTACACTTGCTACTTCAGCACCTTCTTATGAGATTAAACCTGCTTTGTTGAACCTTGTTATGAAAGATTAATTCTCCGGTGCTAGAGATGATGCTGCTTTGCACTTAAATAATTTTATTGAGCCTTGTGATATGCAAAAGTACAAAGAAGTAGATGGTGATATTGTTAAGCTTAATCTTTTTCCTTTCTCCTGGAGAGATGAAGCTAAAATCTGGTTTCAATCCTTGCCTAGGAATAGCATAGATTCTTGGGATAAGTGCAAGGATGCTTTTATTGGGAAGTACTACCCCCTGCTAAGATTATCCAATTGAGGAGTTATATTATGAATTTTAAACAATTGGATAATGAACACGTTGCCCAAGCTTGGGAACGCATGAAATCTCTTGTTAAGAATTGCCCTACGCATGGTTTGACTACTTGGATGGTTATCCAAACTTTTTATGCAGGCTTGAACTTTACCTCGCGGAACTTGCTAGATTCAGCCGCGGGAGGAACCTTTATGTCAACTACACTTTGTGCTTCCACAAAACTTCTCGATGAGATGATGACCAACTATTCCCAATGGCACACCGAAAGGGCTCCAACAGGTAGGAAGGTAAACTCTGTCGAGGAGATCTCCTTCCTAAATGAAAAAGTTGACTTGATTATGTCTCTACTTATCAAGCAATCTCCTATTGATCATCATGATGTACCTTTAAATTCTTTGATTGCTCAAGATCAAGTAGATGTGAACTTTATCTCTAGTAACAACTTCAATAACAATGTTTATAGGAGTAATTCTGGTAGCAATCCTAGACCGTTCCCCAACAACTATGGGAACAACAACACTTATCCTAGCACCAAAAACTCCACTTATGAATTAGAGAGTATGCTTAAAGACTTTATCACTACCCAAAAATCCTTCAAAAAGAGTGTAGAGGAAAAACTAGACAAATTAGATAACCTCTCGTCGAAGGTAGACAATTTAGCCCATGAAGTAGAATTTCTTAAAATTAGAACTTCTCCTCTTGAGGAGAGGAAGGTCACTCCTATGAATGCCATCCAAGTGCAGATTAATGAAAACATTAGGATCATGGCTAAACTTAAAGAGAAATGGGCTAGAGAAAAGGAGAAAGAAGATAGAATTAAGAGCCTTCCTACACACCATACCGTTGCTACTATCCAAGTGGTTGAGGATATCCAAACTCTTAGCACCCAATGCACCCCTAGTCCCATAAGACCTATTAATGGTGATGATATGACCTCAACCGTAGAAGAAGAAATTCCTATGACCATAGAAGCTACCAAACAAGTGAGCCTAAAGGAAACCACTACTACTTTACTTGATAGTTGTGACCTTGATTTTGATATGAACCCTTTCTGAAGTTATTCGTTTCCTTCACAAGATGTCTAGAGACCCCCACACTAGCACACTTAATCTTGCCTTCACGGAGCATATCACTAATGCTCTCATTAAAGCTAGGGAGGAGAAGCTTAGGGTAGAAGCCTCCATACCTAGAAATCTAGAAGATGGTTGGGATCCTATGATTAAAATTAAGTTGAATAACTTTTCTTGCTATGCTTTATGTGATGTTGGAGCTAGTACCTTTGTTATGCCCAAAAGAATGTATGATATATTTGAATTAAAACCTTTTGATCCGTGTTCTTTTGGTGTTCGTCTTGTCGATTCTTCCATAAAGAAACCTTTGGGGAAAATTGATGATGTTCTTATCATTGTCAATGACAACTATGTTCCCATTGATTTTACTATTATGGACATTGAATGTGAACCTTCTTGTCCAATTATTTTGGGACGTCCTTTTCTTCGCACCGTGAGTGCTGTTATTGATATGAAAGAAGGGATTATAAAATTCCAATTCCCTCTCAAAAAATGGATGGAACACTTCCCTAGGAAAAAGATTAAGTTACCTTTTGATTCCTTTACACGAGCTAGTTATTTTCTTGAAAAAACTTGATCTATTTGCATTAAGCCTAGCTAATGGCTTTAAAGAAGCGCTTTCGGGAGGCAGCCCGCAGCGAATTTAGGACTTCCCTTTTGTTTTTCTTCTGTTTTTAGTGGTCTTGATGATTGTTACTACTGTAGCAACATCATTGTATCTTTACTTTTCAGGCTTTGTGCCATTTATAGCCTCATATGACAAGGGAAGTGAAAGTTGTGACATGCTGTCCAGAAAACAGATTATGTCCTCGTGACTAGAAAAAACATAGAACATTCCCAGATCATCTTTTTGAGCTAAAATTTTTACACAGTATGCTCTATACAATTACGGAACTTTCGTATGTTCTGAGTTTTTTGATTTGAGTTGCAGAAGTATCCCTAAAAAATTCTTTACTACCTGCTGGTCTGTTTTTCACAGATTCTGTCCTGTTTTGCCTTTTTTCGTTTTGCAAACCTTAAGCTTGCTTTTTATTTGCAAAAACTTTTTGGCAATCTTGAGAAATAGTAGCTCTTCAAGAATATCTTTATTCCAGTAGAGAAAAATTATTTTATTATGGGTACTAACCTCGCTAATCAGATTATGATGAGTTATGTATGAAGGGAGTTTTCAAGTGTGCGAGGCAAGATGATGAAAGAAGATTCAGGAGTGTCAAGCGCTCAAGCTTGGGGATGCCCCCATGCACCCGCAAGAAATATTCAAGGAGACTCAAGCGTCTAAGCTTGGGGATGCCCCCGTGCATCCCCTTCTCCATCAACAATTATCAGTTCGTCTCTCGTTTCACTATATTTTTATCACTTCATGCGTTATGTGCTATGCTTGGAGCGTCTCGCTCTTAGGTTTTATTTTTTAGTTTTCTTTATCTTTGCTTGTTGTTCATAACAAGTTAGAACCCAGCTTTCTTTGTGTGGGAGAGAAACACGCTCCACTTCCAAAATCTAGAACACAACATAGGACTTTTCATGCTTATCTTTGATGTGTGTGTTCTTTATCTTTTTCATAGCTACTGCCATGTTTAGCTCTTAGTTTTCATGCTTATCTTTTTAAAGAGCTTTTGTTTAGTATGTTTCTGGAACTCTCTTGAGTTTTCATGTGTATCTTGTCTAGAGAGTTTGCCTATTGCACTGAGTTTTGTGTCTTGACTTGGAGTAGGGAATTGAGGTTGCTATTCAGTTGTAGTAGTAATTTGCAATAGTTTTGAGGTGTTGTTTTGAGTAATGTTTGTACTTTTGGTGTCAAGAGCTTTAGCCTATAAGTGATAGATTTCGTATTTTGGGCAACCCGTGTTTATTTTCAAAAACTTACAGATTAGTTGAGAATTTTAGCTACTAGATTGATCACTACTCTTCTGAGGGGTCGAATATTAGAGTACACTCACGTACCATGAGTCGAGGATGCGCAAGGATAACCAAACCCCCATACACTCCTCCTCGGGGTACTTTTCCCTTTGTGAAACCTCCTAATTAGATTGAGAGTTACCGATAATAAGTGCATGAGTTTTTCGGACTAATGTGAGTATTCGAAAGTTGACACTTCCACCTTCCCATATTTTGCTAGCCTCTCCTGTGCCGTGCATTGCTTTCTTCTCACTCTGAGAGTTGGCGTCCACCTTCGCCGATACATCCAAACCCTTGGCATGATACGCTTTGTCATCATAAACCTCCTTATATCCTTCCTCAAAACAGCCACCATACCTACCTACCAAGGCATTTCCATAGCCTTTCCGAGATATATTGCCATGCAACATCCATCTTCTCATGACTTGATCTTCATGCATTACATGCTACTTGCTTGATCGATGAGCCGCATGCTAGTTGGGCTTTTCCCTAATCATTGCTACATGATGCGCTAGTATCATTGCATATCCTGCTACACTGGCAGAGACATACATTTGCATACATCATGATAGTTATATCTTCTTTATGATTTGAGTACTTTGTAAAGTGTGAAAGATCTTCTATACTTCTTGTAATATATAGAGTGTTGCCCCTAAAGTTAGGAAAAGATCCCAAAGAGGAAAAAATCAAAAGATCCCAAAGAGGAAAAATGAGAGAAATAGAAAGAGCCATTGAGGCCACCCGAAAAATACAAAAAAAATACAAAAAAGAGAAAAAGAAATAAAAAGAGATAAGGGGGCACACTACTATTCCTTTTGAGAGATCCACACTCGTACTCCATCCTATATCTTGTACTCCATAGAGATTATCATTCATGCATATAGCTATGTGGGGATCTTCACACTATAGAACTTGGCTTGTACTCCCTCCGATCCATAATAAGTGTCGCTCACCTAGTACAAAGTTTGTACTAGCTTAGTACAAAATGTGCGACACTTATTATGGATCGAAGGAAGTATATTCCAATGATGAGCCTCCTCAAATGAGCTCTAGGTCTTCTTGAGAAAGCAAGTTGGATGCACCCCCACTAGTTCCATTGGAGAGCTTACCTTAGCTCATATGTGCATCCGTTGCATGGCAATCCCTACTCCTCACATCATATCTATCATTTGGCTTTCTCTCGCCTATGATTGTACTCATTGATGTGAGCCCTTCACACCTTTTTTGTCTTCCTCCTCCACCATATTCTCTCTTTGCCATCCTAAGTGTCAACTTTCTTGCTTACGCTCATCCATTGCATGAGTTCTCAAAATGTCGAAAAGGAGTGGGTCATTTTGACTTGTACCTGGCTAGTGGTCTGGGGATGAGTCAAGATAAGATTCCAAAGAAGACCAAGTGTGAAACTTTAGTAGATTGAGTTCTCAACACAAAAAATACTTTTTCTCGTATATCCCTATCACCTTTCTTGCACGCAAACACCAATTGAAGACATTCGAGTCACGGACAGCAAGAGCTCTTGCACCTTTATGTTCTTAAGTTGCTTGTTTCAATGCTAATATAGACTCTTGCATGTTATGACTTGAATTGAATTACATGCCTTGATTGCTTTACTTAAAAGTTCTTATACGGTTGTTAGCATGTCACCACCGAAATTATGCTTTTATCATTTACCTACTCGAGGACGGGCAGGAATTAAGCTTGGGGATGTTGATACGTCCAAAACGTATCAATAATTTATGCTTGCTCCATGCCTCTTTTGTATGATATTGCTATGATATTGATGAACTTCCATACACTTGGGATCATATTTGGACTAAGCTATGAACTCAGTGCACCCCAGTGCCAGTTCCTGTTTTCTGCTGTTTTTCTATTTCAGGTTTCCCCAATATTAAAAGTGCTCCAAAAAATTGGGAAAAATCCAATAAAAAATCAGCGTAGAAGAAGCTTCGGGAATCACCGAGGGGGGAACAGAGGGGACCCACCAGGGCCCCAGGCGCCCTTCCGGCGTGCCCTAGGGTGGGGCCACGCCAGGGGGCCGCCTGGACCCCTAGTGGCCCCCTGGCTGCCCCCTTCGCCTATTTAATCCTCGTGACGTGAAACCCCCGTGACGGGAATCCTTTTTCGCGATCTCTCCTCTGTTCCGCCACCGTTCTTCCAAGATCGGGAGCACCAGAAGACCTCTTCCCGGCACCCTGCCGGAGGGAGGAACCACCTCCGGGAGCTTCTCCACCACCATGGATGCTTCCCGGATGAACCGTGAGTAGTCCACCTTGGACCATGGGTCTATGATCAGTAGCTATGTGATGTTATCCTCCCCTCTTTGTTCTTCATGGATTAGACCTCGTGAGGTGCCCTACATGATCGAGGCACATATGTAATCTTTCTGTTGTTGCTATGCTGAGTTTGCTGGGATCCGATGGATTATGAGATTATGTTCAGATTGTGTTTGAGTAATATATTTGATTCTCCTCTTTTATATTTATGTTCTAGAGTAATTATTGCATGTTCTCCATTGTTGTTTATTGCTTTGGCCAAGTAGTAGGTAGTGACTCCAAGAGGGAGCGTTATGCATGATTGTGGATTCATGCCCCCCGATGACTAGCTTGAGTGACAGAAACATGAGTCTAGGGGATGTGTTGTTGCCACAAGGGGGGAAAAACGGTGCTTGTACTTGCGGGTGCAAGGATTGTTTACTTTATGCAAAGTTCTTTAATGCAGTTGTCCGTTGCTTTGAGTGTACACTTTGGGTGGGATTCGTAACTTAATACCAGCGAGATGTTCTGGATAGATATCTCAAGGTGGATGATTAGTAGGTAGATGCAGATGGATTTCGGTCTACTTGTCTTGGCGTACCGCCCAAGCTTTTGAGCCTCTTCCTTTCTTCATAGCATAATTAGCATTGGTTTGCGCACATAATCCTGTCAATTGCCCAGCTGTAACTTGTTTACCTCACATGGTTATTTTATCGTCTTTTGGGAGAGAGACATCACTAGTGAACATCATAGGACCCCGGTCCATATTTCCAATACTGTTTACACCCACTATCAATTTACTGCTTTATTTAATTTTTCGTTGCTATCACTATCATTATTATCCCATGCGTTTTATCCTTTGTAAACAACAAGGCCGGAGAAATTGACAACTCCTCTGTACTCGTTGGGAAGCAAAGTTATTTGTTGTGTGTGCAGGTCCAGGTGAAGTTAGCAACCTCGGTTGTAAACGGTGCCATTGTTCACTTCACCACCTTCTTGTATCTGTTGGAGTCCTACTGGTTCGATAGTAAACCTTAGCATCTTCGCTAAGGGAAACTTGTTGTTGTCTACATCTCAACCTTCCACTTTGGGTAACCAATGAGGGGGTGTTAATTCATACCATCACCTATCCGGTGGCATACTTGGCAACTCCTCCGGAAACACATCCGGATAATCCCTCACAACACGCACATCATCTAGCCTCCCCCCCTTAAGAGAATTCACCTGAGCGTGCTGATGCTTATACTTGGACACATATCTGATCTTCTGCCCAGTCGGTGTACGGAGAGTGATGGACCGACTGGCACAATCAATAACACCTTGGTACTTGGATAGCCAATCCATGCCCAATATAACATCCAAACCTTGTGACTTCAATATAATCAAATCTGTAGGAAAATCAAGCTTTCCTATGGCTAAGCTTATCTGATAGCATCCCAAACTAGTTGACATCTCCGCTCCCAGAGAAATTATAAGCATAGATGACTTAAGAACTACGGTAGGTAACTCATGCTTATCCACAAATACCCTCGATATGAATGAATGCGATGCACCAGAATAAAAAAGAACAAGTGCGGGTACTGAATTGATAAGGAACTTACCAATCACTGCATCAGGCTCATCATAGACCTCCTCCACGTTAACATGGTTCACATGTCCCTTGTTGAAGGGGTTGGGCTTGACGACTCCAGAAACATTATTCTCCGGGTAATCTGTTGCATAATGCCCCATATTCTTGCACTTGTAACACTGAACTTGACTTAAGTCTCTTGGCGCACGCGCAGTCTGGCGGCTGTGACTGTTATTCCCTCCATTGCCATTTCCTCCATTGCCATTTCCTTTCCCATTGCCATTGCCATTTTGTGCCCATTGTGGTGCTTGTGTCCATTATGGTTGTGGCCATTCCCTCCATTATGATTGTGTCCATTTCCACCATGATGATTATGTCCATTTCCACCATGGTGGTTATGCCCATGAGTATGTCCTCCATTCCCATTATAGGAATTACGCCGCTTCTTCTGTGGCCCTGAGTTGTACTTATTGTTGTTGTTGTTGTACTTCCTCTCGCGGTACTCCATAGCCTGAAGTTTCCCCTCCAGCACAATGGCATTATCGATGAGTTCCTGACAATTGTTTAAAGTAGCCACAGTCAACTGAAATCCCTCATCGTTGAGACCCTCCAAGAACTTCTCCTGCCTAGCTGCATCAGTATTGATGTCGTTGGGAGAATAGCGGGCAAGCTTGTTAAATTCCTCTACATACTCCGCTACTGTGCGACCTCCCTGGCGCAAGCTGCGGAACTCCTTCTTCTTCAAGGCCATGGTGCCTGCAGAGAAATTTTCGGCGTAAAGGGCAGCCTGAAACTGTGCCCAAGTGATGGTGTCGATGGGATAAGTCACCAAATAGTTGTCCCACCATGCTGCGGCAGGACCCTCCAGCAAATGTGAGGCAAACCTCACACTCTCAGCCTCAGTACAGCCAATTGTCTCCATGTTCCGGCTCACTGAGAGAAGCCAGTCATCCGCCACAATGGGTTCATGAGTGCTAGAGAACCTCTGAGGATTCAACCTCAGGAATCTAGCAAGCGTGTCCACAGGTGGGGGTGGTGGTGGCGCATTGTTGTTGTTGTTGTTGTTGTTGTTTCCCATGTTCTGGGTGAGCAACTGGATCATCTGGGCTTGTCCTTGAAGTAATTGCTGCATGTAAGCTGTCACTTCATTGTTGTTGTTCCCATTTCCCGTGGGATCACGTCTCGGCGGCATCTGTTGGGCAAGAATAGGTAAGTTATAGACATAAAGTAGCTAGGGAAATATATCCTACCCCATATGCTTATTATGATCAAGACAATACATATACATATACAGCATATCATACCACACAATCATCACACTAATATCACCTATCATCAATCATCAATATCATCAAGCAAAAGCACTCATACCAATAAGAAAATACAATCACACCATATAGTCTCAATATAAATTTCATAACTACTATAAGATCCTCATTACAACCACGAAATAAGAGTATATCAAACAACCAAGTATTGCCATACCGAATAAGTTGACATGGTCAAATACACTAACACGATAACGTCGATAAACTAATGGCCGGTGAAGAAGTTCTGAACGTTGTCTTTGCTAAATAACATACAGTATTCGCGCCCACTCGTACGGTTGCGCCTCTTGGGACTCGGTTCATCTTCTTCTCCCGAAGTCTCCACTTCTGGTTCCTCTTCCTTTTCTTCAACACCGTTGGCCTTCAGCTTCTCCTTCAGCCTCTTGATCTCACCTTGCATCTCCATGTTCTCATCCTTCAGCTTGTTGTTGTCCCTCTTGAGCTTGTGGTTCTTCTGCTGCAACTCGGTGATGGTGTAGAGATCTGACTGGGTGCTCTTCTCCAGGTTGAGGATGTGCTTCTCCAGGCTCTGGATGAAGTAGGTGGTAGTACCTGGCCAAATGGTGCCAGGCACAATATTGAACTTCTTCGGCCATATGTTCCCAGATGGAAGGATCTTGGTCATCTTCTTGTACACCATTCCCTTTAGCTTGCGGGTGTACCGGTTGACGATGCGTCCAAGAGCCATGTGAGCGGCTATGCGCAAACACTGCTCCTTCTCAGGGGCATGCACTTCAAATGACTCCGTGATCACCCTTTCTTCCTACTCCTTGCTTCCAAGAAGAAATGCTTCCACTTCCCAGTAAGAGTTAGCTCCCCGTATCTCCACTAGCTTCGGCTGAAAGACTGGCGCATAGATGTTCAGGTGATGGCAAACCCCCTTGAGCTCAGGTCCAAACGCCATAGAGCGATAAGACAATGTAGTCATCTATAATCAAAGAGAGGAAAGGCAATATTAGAACAAGTATGAATACGAGATAGAGAAAGTAAGTAAGTACAAGACAGAGTGGTATAAAGTAAGATTTTCATTTCTATGGCTTTTCTAATCCATTTTCTAGGGTCACGTCCTACAGTCATCACACTGCTCTGATACCATCTATAACGACCCAATTCACATAGAATTGGAGTCTTTGTGATCAAGTGCTAGTCCCTGGATCGACTCGCTAGCACACATAGTAATAAATGTATAACAAAGTACAAGTGCATCTAGAATTCATAAAATAAACAAGTTTCATAGCTCAAGGCTAGCTTATTCAATATAAATATAGTGGAAGTAGCAAATAGTAAATAACAAGGAGCCCCATCAACATCCACAAGCGACATGCTGAGTGAAGACCCGCGACCCTAAACGCTCCTTACTGGTCGTCTGAAAAACCTGCAACACCGAAGCTTACAACCCGACAACGGGTCAGTACATATGATTTGTACGGCAAGTCACACGAAAAAGGATATAACAAACCTATCGCTACATTCAAGGTAAGTCAAAGGAAGGTTTAAGGTTTTATTTTGCAGAAAGCTGATTTTTCCCAATCTACCTAAGTCAAAATTTTAGTTTAAGTTACTACATAAAGTTGAACTGAGCTACACCAGTTCCAACCCATGCCCTTTATTAAATCTTTCCCACTCAAGTTTTATTAAAGTGTTTCATCTGTCAAGACCATCCAACAACAGTAATGCCTAGTTGCTCAAAGTTGTCCATAACCGGGGACACAGCTAATCATGATCAGTTTGGACGCTTTGCATAGGTCTGTACACTTTACCCACTGGACGCAACCCGAAGATTGAGACGAAGTTTTCAGAAGAGGTCACCTGCATCATTTGGTATCCGGTACACCTATCATATCTACATCAGCTGGCTACCAGGGCCAGGATCCCTACAACTTACTTGACTAAGCCAGAGCCCATATAGCCAGTTGTCGTACATGGAAGCTACTAGTCACTAAGTCTGTTCGATCTTTTTGAGCCTGGACGGCACCCACTTAGGGTGCACTCTCATGGGCGCATTCTGTCGGGGGGAATGACCCCCGGGTAGGGTGACCCAGGGGAAACAATTCATCAAAGCAAAGATCACCGACCTGATGGTCACCGATCCAATCAAGGCAGAGCTAATCAAGAGCAAGAAAGAAGTGGGTCGAGTTGTTCATGTTGAGGGCCGATTGCCCTAGAGAGGGCGCAATCGGCCTCACCAAGAAGCATTCGGCCGAAGTAAACAAAGTAGCATCCGAGCGGAATACCAGGTCGGACACCTGGTACAAGAGCATTCAATGCGCAATCCCTGAAGATCGGGACTTTCAGAGGCGTGCGATCTCCTCCAGCGCCGATCACGCGGATAGGCCGACAGGCCTAAGTATCTAGCTCCACTGTTCACTATCTAGGTCTACAAGATAGCGGCATGGTGAGCCGCAAGTCTACACCGGGTCATCCGGGAGAACACGATGTGAGATCCCTAGCTTATCTGAGGCTGATAGTTGGGCCCTCCCCTTTGTATATTTACCTTTGTACCCTGGGCTCGGCCTATAAGAGCCCCGGGTACCCCTCCTGCGTGGGGGACGACGGAGCACTTATTGCAACTTCACCCACCTCAGAAAGAGCAAGGAGAGAGTACTGACCAGAGGCCCTCTTCTCCTTCCTCTAAAACAGCTCAAGGAGCATTCAGTGTAGCCAGAGTTATTGCATATAGCTAGCTCGGCAGGACTAGGGGTGTTATCTCTATGGAGAGCCCCAAACCTGGGTACATCGTGGTGTCTCACCATGTGTTCCCATTCTCATTTCCGGTACCAGCGACACTAACCTCGGTTTGTCCCCCTCTTTAGACATCCCCATGGCATCTGCCATTACATATCGACGATAGTTGGCACCCACCGTGGGGCAGGCCGAGGCGTCGACTGGAGTTCTGATCCGGACGGGACCATCATCTGCATCGCGCGTGCGCTTCGCCTCCGGCCTGGTGATGAGGAGCGGAGCGTTGGACTTCGTCATCGACAACGCCTCGCGGTTTGGGGATGGAATGCCTCTGCCGTGCGGCGTCATCATTCCTTTCGGCGGACATCGCGTCTTCGTCGCGGCACTTCCTGATGTGTTTCCCAGGGAGGTACGAGTGTTTTCTGAGCTCACATGTCAGTTTCCAGGAGGGCCGGATGCCGTGGGAACAGGGGGCACGGCTGCGCACATCCGTGCGGAGGTTATGATGGCAGGAGCATCCAGTCGCCACAACTCTACTTCAGCAACCCGAGCCGCGAGGGCAGCAACCACGGCACCAGCAGGCCCAAGCAACCCACCGGACGTGCTCAGCACTCCTGTGGATCTTCATATCCAGCTGTGGCTCAGGACGAGCTGGAAAAGGTGCGTCAAGCTCTGAAGGAGCAGTCATATCGGATCGACGCTGAAAAGCACCGGATGGAGGCATCAGTTCGGGAATACAATGCGGCGCATGGTATCCGACAACTTGTTATCCCACCCCTAGTGATTCAGGAGCTTCGAGCAGTAGGCCGAGAGGTCGGCAGAGAGTTTGGAGGAGCCCAGTAACTAGTAACATCCATCATCGCCGTTCCGCAAATCTCATATAGTTCTCCTGTGAAGAACATGAGAGCTGTCGAGCAGATCGCCACCGAGTTGGAGCACTTGGAAGGAGAAGAGCTGCGGGAGAGGACGCGCCAAATGCGTGAACTCATAACCACAGCAAACCAGCAGCAGAACGCGGCCTCCGATCAACAAGGACCAGTGGCGTCAAAATCAGTTCGGGCAACTGCGGGGGCAAACCAGACGAATGCGCCACCTCGGCAGCAGAGGCAGGCATCTTCGCCGCATGGCAGTTTGCATCGCAGTCGGAGGAATCAAGGGGCTGCAGGAGGCAGTCGGAGGGATGAGCCAGTAGTCAATAGCAGGCGTAATAAGCAACCGGCGGCACCAGTCCGGCCGGCAATAAGCCAGCGTTTAGGTCCCCGAGCAATCGCGGATAATGATGCAAGACACCGAATTGAGCAGTTGCAGTAGGATAAGCAACCGGAAGATGATGTGCCGGCGGGTCCAGCATGTTTCGGCCCGCGCATTCGGCAAGAGCAGTTCCCCACAGGCTTCACATTTCCCAGGGACACCCCCAAGTACAATGGATCAGTCAAGCCAGATGATTGGTTGGTCGATTATATGACAGCAGTCGGCATCGCAGGAGGTGGTCGGCGCGTACCTGTACGCTATGCTCCGCTCATGCTTTAAGGTTCAGCTCGGTCCTGGTTAAATAGTTTTCCCAACAACAGTATCAATTGTTGGAAGGATATTGAGGATGCGTTTGTTCGCAACTTCACAGGTACTTACGAGCGCCCAGGTCTGCCTCGGCACCTAACACTCTGTGTACAAGGAAAGGACGACCCCCTTTGCGATTACCTTCAGCGGTGGATCAAGCTCAGAAACACTTGCGAGGGAGTTCATGAAATCCAAGCCATCCAGTACTTTACTGACGGCTGCTTGGACGGGTCTTTGTTGAAGCACAAGCTCATGCGCAAGTCGATAACTTCTTTGGGCGATCTGATGAGAATAGCCAATTCATTTGCCGCATCTGATTCTGCAATGTGCCCGATCATGTTGAGTCCCAGTGGTTTCATCCAAGGGCAACCATCCGGTCAGCAGCAGCAGTCAGCAGAAGCAAATGGGCCGAGTGGTACCAATCGGCGCGAGAGGCACGAGATCCAGCGGAACAGCAACTTTGGCAACAACAACAACACCAATTTCAACAGCAACAAGCCCAATTTCAACAACACCCCCAACAACAACACAGGTTTTAACAAGAGGAAGGACGAGCAGTCGGATGCCCAATATGGAAGTCGGCAGGTAGCAACAGTGCAACATCAAGAAGAACAAGGGGATGCGGGAGGCAGTCGGAAGCAGAAGCCTTCAGAAAGGCCGCAAGGTCAGATCAGGCCCCCATACACCTTTGAGGACATGATGAACCAGCCCTGAAAAAATGCACAGTGGAGTGGGCAAGCCCGCATCGCACACCACTCGGTAGTGCATCTGGGTTGAGCGTTTGGCAAAGGGAGGAGCAGGAAACCCTCCCCCACCACCGCCCCCACCCCCAGGTCCACCAACAGCAAATGCTCGGCAACAGGTCCCACGTCAGGATGCAGCATATATGATTTTCACCAGCGAGTCGGACGACAAGGGCAGTCGGAGATCCTGTGAGCAGGCAGTCAATGCCACCATGCCAGCAATTTATTAGAGGATGAACTGGTCGTACAATTTCATAGCATGGGGCCCAGAAGACCACCCGAGCGTACTGCCCAACTCGGGAAGTTATATGCTCATGGTTGATGCAATCTTGGCAGCACCGTTGTATTCATGCAAGTTCACCAGGACACTCATTGATGGAGGCAGCGCCATCAATATTCTATACAGAGACACAATGATCAAGCTCAGCATCAGTGAGAGCGAGTGGGAGCCCAGGAGAACCGTTTTTCATGGGATAGTGCCTGGCCTTTCATGTACCCCGTTAGGCCACATTCGGCTCGAGGTAGTGTTTGGGTCGGAGGAGAATTTCTGTCGAGAGCCGATCTGGTTCGAGGTGGCCGATCTGATTAGCCCATACCATGTCCTGCTCGGATCGCCTGCAATAACCAAGTTCATGTTCAACATCATGCAGCCCTACCTGAAGATGAAGCTCCCAGTGCCGAATGGTCCAATCACTGTGTGTGGTGACTACAGGAAGTCACTGGAATGTTCGTCTGCTGGCTCTAAGCTGGATGATTCTTTGGTCATCGACGCAGAGCGGCGCCGTCTCGACAAGGTCGTGGCAATGGCTCAGGATCAGATGAAGGACCCCATGCCAAGCACGAAGGACAAGAGAGCGGATGATGAGACCATATTCCAAGCAGCCAAGGACAGAAAGAGGATTGCCCTGGACCCCTCCGACCCAAGCAAGTGCGTCATCATCGGGGTCGGGCTCAGCAGCAAATAGGAAGGCGAGCTCGTCGAGTTCCTCTGTGAGAACCGTGACATCTTCGCATGGTCTCCACATGACATGCCTGGTGTACCGAGGGAACTTGCCGAGCACAAGCTTCATATCCGACCTGGATCCAAGCCGATCAAGCAGCCACTTCGGCGTTTTTCAGAAGAGAAGAGAGGAGCAATCGGCCATGAGATAGCCAAATTGCTCGCAGCAGGATTTATCAAGAAGTGTTCTACCCAGACTGGTTAGCAAATCTAGTTATGGTTCCGAAGAAGAATGGAACTTGGCGCATGTGTATAGATTACACTTGCCTGAATAAGGCCTGCCCCAAGGATCCTTTGCGTTGCCCCGTATCGATCAAGTGATTGATTCTACGGCTGGCTGTCAGCTCTTGTGCTTTCTGGATGCCACAGCAGGCTATCACTAAATTAATCTTGATGTAAATGATCAGATTAAAACAGCTTTTATCACCCCATTCGGGGCTTATGGCTGCATCACCATGCCCTTTGGCGTGAAAACGGCGGCGCGACTTATCAGCGTACTATGCAACGATGTGTTCGGCCTCAGTTAGGTCGGAACATTCATGTATATGTAGATGACTTTGTGGTCAAATCGGTGTTGGGCTCAACCCTGTTGGAGTATCTCAAGGAGACATTCGCAAATTTGCGAGCATACCAGAACAAGCTCAACCCAGATAAATGCGTGTTCGGCGTGCCAGCCGGCAAGTTGCTCGGATTTTTGGTTTCTGAGAGAGGAATAGAGTGCAACCCTGAGAAGATTGCAACAATCGAGAGGATGGGCAAGCCCAGAAACCTCAAAGATGTGCAGAAGTTTACCGGATGCTTGGCGTCGCTCAGCCGATTTCTCAGTCGGCTGGGAGAGAAGGAAATTCCGCTATATCAGTTGATGAAGAAAACAGACAAGTTCATTTGGACCCCGCAAGCGGACAAAGCATTCAAGCAGCTCAAGCGCATGATGTCTACCGCTCCGATGCTGGCAGCTCCGAAGGAAAAAAGATCCAATGATTGCAGCAACCACTCGGGTGGTCAGTATTTTTATGGTGGTCGAGCATCCTAAAAAGGACAAGGCACAACCGATCCAGAGGCCAGTATATTATGTCAGTGAAGTACTCTCAACCTCCAAGAAAAACTACCCCCATTATCAGAAGATGTGCTATGGTGTGTACATGGAGGCAAGAAAGATGAAGCCTTATTTCCAGGTGCATCCGATCACGGTGGTCAGTTCGGCTCCGTTGGCAGAAATCATCGGCAGTCGGGACGCATCTGGTCGGGTGGTGATACGTCCAAAACGTATCTATAATTTCTTCTTGCTCCATGCATGTTTTGTGTGATATTTCTATGATCTAGATACACTTTCATACACTTTTGGTCATATTTGGACTAACCTATTAACTCAGTGCACCCCAGTGCCAGTTCCTGTTTTCTGCTGTTTTTCTATTTTAGTTTTCCCCCATATAAAAAGTGCCAGAAAAATTCGGGAAAATTCAGATAAAAAATCAGCGTGACGGAAGCTTCGAGAAGAGCCCGGGAGGGGCCAGAGGGGAGCCAGGGGGGCCCAGGCGGCCACCCGGCGCGGCCCCACCCCTGGCCGCGCCAGGGGGGCGCCTGGGGCCCCTGGCCCACCTCTGGCTGCCCCCTTTCGCCTATTTATCCCCCGTCACAGGAAAACCCCAGAAGGAGAACCCTATTCCGCGAACTTGCCTCTGTTCCGCCGCCGCCGCGCTTCCGAAGATCGGGAGCACCAGAAGACCTCTTCCCGGCACCCTGCCGGAGGGAGGATTGACCTTCGGGAGTCTCCTCTCCACCATGGATGCTCCCTGGATGTCTCGTGAGTAGTTTTCCTTGGACCATGGGTCCGTGATCAGTAGCTATGTGATGTTCTCCTCCCCTCTTTGATCTTCATTGTTTAGACCTCGTGAGCTGCCCAACATGATCGAGGCACCTTTGTAATATTTCTGCTATTGCTATGTTGAGTTTGATAGGATCTGGTGGATTATGAGATTATGTTCAGATTGTGATAGAGTAATATATTTGGTTTTTATCTCTTATATTTTTGTTCCTAAGTAATTCTTGCATGTTCCCGGTTGCTGTTTATTGCTTTGGCCAAGTAGTAGGTAGTGACTTCAAGAGGGAGTGTTGTGCTAGATTGTGGGTTCATGCCCCCCGATGACACGCTTGAGTGACAGAAACATGAGTCTAGGGGATGTGCTGTTGCCACAAGGGGGAAAATAACGGTGCTTGTAACCGCGGTTACAAGGATTGTTTACTTTACGCAAAGTTCTTTTTAATGCAGTTGTCTATTGCTTTGGGTTTACACTTTGGGTGGGGCTCGCAACTTAATACCAGCGAGATGTTCTGGATAGATATCTCAAGGTTGATGATTAGTAGTAGATGCAGATGGATTTCAGTCTACTTACCTTAGCGTACTGCATGTGCTTTTGAACCTCTTCCTTTCTTTTGTAGCATAGTTAGCATTGCGGTGCGTTCATAATCCTGTCAATTGCCTTTCTGTAATTTGTTTACCTCGCATAGAAATTTTATCGTCTTTTGGGAGAGAGACATCACTAGCGAACATCACGTATCCCGGTCCATATCCTTATCATTGTTTCCATGCTATATTTACTTTTCTGCATTTACTTTCAAGTTGCTATTATTATCCCTTGCGTTTTATCCTTTGTAAACAACAAGATCGGAGAGATTGACAACCTCTCTGAACTTCGTTGGGAACAAAGTTATATGTGTCTGTGTGCAGGTCCGCGTCAGTTGCGCCGCTGACACCTACTTATCATCTCTGGAGTTCTGCTGGAGACAAACCTTGGTATCTTCACCAAGGGACAACTGCTGCTGCACTACATCTCAACCCTCCACTTGGGGTAACCAACGAAGGGGGCGAGAAGCCATCAAGCAAGAGTTTTTCTGGCGCCGTTGCCAGGGACTCCAAGTGCTAAGATAGGGGAGTTTCACACTACCCTTTACCTTTGTTTTTTAGTCTTGTTAGTTTATCTTTCAGTTTTTATCTTTGTGTCCTTTATCAAAATTTACAAAAAAATAATATTTATCTTGCTAGTTTTCATTATGTCTGGCCCTTCTGCCTTTGTTGAGACAGAGGTTCTCACCTTTAAACAAAAAGGTGGAGAAAGTTTAAAATATGCTTGGTATAGAATTAATGATTCTCATAGAAAAGCCACCAAGAAGCAATCCACTACTATCCTGCTTAGAAATTTTTATGTCGGGATTACTCCTTGGAATAGGTTCATATTAGACACTGCTATCAATGGGAATTTTCTAGAAGCCCCGACTTGGGAGTCTTTTAATGTTATTGAAAATCTTGTTGGAAATCTCCCTATTGTTAGCATGCAGGAAGATATAACTCTATCTCATATTATGAAGAAACTTGAAAAGGTAGAGTTAGAAATACCAAGTATAACTAGGATAAATGAGTTGGATCGCAAGATTCAAGGGAATTTGAATAGGCTTGATAGCTCCATGCTGAAAATTATTAAAACCTTGGAGGTCATCAAATCACGTGATACGGATCCTTCTAGGATAGATAAGATTGAGGAAAACATTAATACTCTAGGAACTACTTTCTCCTCAATCAAACCAAAAAAGGTTGAGACCTCGGCAAGAAGGGAACCTAAGTTCAATTATGTCCCTAAGGTTCCAAGACCTAAAAATAAGCCACCTATTGCCAAAGAAGTTGAAACCGTGAAAACTTTGGAAGAAATACCTCTCTTTGATAATTTTATAAATGAATCTTCCATTGATTTTCCGCCTTTTGGTTTTCTCCCTAGAAGTATCTTCATTAGGCCTTTATTTGAAAGACCTCTTAAGACTAGTTGTACAATTGAAGAGCTTTTTGATGATCTTGATAATGATTCGATTGATACAACTTGATCTTTTGCATTATGCCTAGCTAATGGCTTTAAAGAAGCGCTTTCGGGAGGCAGCCCGCAACGAATTTAGATTTTTATTTTTGCTTTTGTTGTGTCTTGATGATTGTTACTTCTGTAGCAACATCATTGTATCTTTATTTTTCAGCTTTGCGCCAAGTTATAGCCTCTTACGGCAAGGGAAGTAAAAGTTGTGACGTGCTGTCCAGAAAACAGATTCTGTCCTCGTGACCAGAAAAATTCCAGAAAAATCCGAGTTCATCTTTTTGAGCTGAAATTTTTACAGAGTATGCTCTATACAATTACGAAACTTCCGTATGTTCTCAGTTTTTTTATTTAAGTTGCAGAAGTAGCCCTAAAAAATTCTTTACTATCTGCTGTTCTGTTTTTCACAGATTCTGCCACGTTTTGTCTCTCCTAACTTTTGCAAACCTTAAGCTTGCTTTTTCTTTGAAAAAACTTTTTTGAACTCTTGAGAAACAGTAGCTCTTCAAAATATCTTTATATCCAGTGGAGAAAAATTATTTATTAAGGGTACTAACTGTTGGGAATGTGCCCTAGAGGCAAATAAAATATGTTTTATCGAGCATATTCCATTAGTTCATAATACGTTTGATACTATGCTAGAACTGTATTAAGCGGAAACATTAATACAGGTGTGGTATACAAACAACCAGGTCCCTAGTTAACCCTAGTATACTAGTCCATTGGGCGATTGATGATCAAGGTTTCTTGATCATGAGACAATGGCGTCTGTTGACAATGGAGTCGTATCATTGGATAATGATATGATGGACATACACCCACCAGAAGTGTTGCGATGTGATCAAGTCACATAGTTCGACATTGCGATAACTATAACGTAGTGACCAGATCCTTTGACTGTAATGATCATACGTAATTACGATCTATTAGGATGCTTTGATTTGTATCCCACCGCCTGACTGAAATATGCTGGCTATAACGGTGCACTTTGGGTATTCCGAAATAGATGGTTAATGAGTATGCAAATAGATCAAAGCGGGATTTGTCCATCCGTGTGACGGATAGGTACTCTGGGCCCACTCGGTGATGTTACATCATAAAGTTTGCAAACGTGTGACTAGGTCACGGAGTTGTAATATCACGGGAACGAGTAAACTTGTTTGTTGAGAACGAGGACGAACTAGGTATATTGGATACCGATGATCAAACCTCGGACAAGCAAAGTACCATAGGACAAAGGGAACAGGCACACGGTTAACGGATCCAACAGCGATTGAAGTTCATTCGATGGAAGCGCAGGGGCTATCAAGGATTGTAACCAGGTCCAATTGATTAGTCATTGATCAATGAGAGTTGTCTCGATCATGTCTGCTGTTTCCCGGACCGTAGGGTGTTACACTTAAGGGTACTCGACGCAGTAAGGATTGATTCGGGATCACCGGAGAAATTGGAGAGAACACCGGAATTGTTCCGGTGATGACCGGAATTGTTCCGATGAAGGCCGGAAGTTGTTCTGGGTATTTTGAAAGGTTCAAAATATATTTAATAATGTTTAATTAATGTTTAATTATTTAATTATCTGAATTAAATATTAAAATATAATTAAATATAATTAAAAATGAATTAAAAGGCATATGGGCCTCATAGGGCCCATTAGGGGGAGAGGGAGTCCTCCCCCATGGGCCATGGCGCCATGAGGGGGCCCACCCCCCTTATTGGTGCGCCCCCCCTCCCCTTGGGATTAGTCCCACATGGGAAGTTGAGGGGAGGTTGCCCCCCCTCCTTGGCCTATATAAGGAGGGGTAGGGGTGCCCTTTTAATCATGAATTTTTGAGAAAAGTTTCTCATCTCTCTCCCTTCTTTCTCCTTCCTTTGAGCGGACTCCCCTTGTTTGGAGGCTGCTCTGGGTTGGGGATTTCTCCACTATACGCACGCCGTCGTGCTGCTGGAATCGGGATCCGAATCCATCTTCTTTCCGCTGCTCTACTGGTTCGGAGCCCGGAGGGACGTCGGGTATACTGTATGTGTATAATCCCGCGAGGCACTACACTTGTGGTGCTACTTCATCGTCGTGGCCGGATCGCGAGGTCTTCATCAGCAACGTTCCGACGGGGACGTAATCCCGTCATCGGTCCGCAAGGATCGGGTGGCTACAGGAGTCATCGTGGATCTGCGCGGCATCAGGGATTGCCGGTACGACTACACCAACCACGTTCATGCGGGAACGTTTCCCGCTTAACGGACTACATACTGGTATGTGATCTATTTCTGTCCGTTACTTGCATCAGCATAGCATAGGTCTTGGGATTGGGTATCGTAGGTCAAGGAAAATTTGTGTTTTCTGCCCCGAACCCCAACAGTGGTATCAGAGCAAGGCTATGCGTAGATGTATTGTACGGATAGAACACATCTAGTATGTGGGCATAAATTCTCAATTGTTACCCTCTCACGTGTACTCATTTAGCGTTGCGGCAATGTTTGATGAAGCGGCCCCCGACCGACCTTACGCGTTTACGCGAGACTGGTTCCACACTTGACATATGGCTTGTACCATATAAAGTGGCTGGGGGGTGTCTGTCTCTCTGCATTAGCGATGCGAAGATGTTTGCAACGGAGGGCCCCGACAGGGGTGTAATAGAGACAATTGCGGGATTGGTGTTGTGGCTTGTTTTCGCAGGATAGAAAGCGATTCTTTTCTCGAAACCCCTAGCACCCACGTAAAACTTGCAAAAGATAAAGTAGAAAGGCGTTTTCAACTTTAATTTGCATGTCGGGGGGAATCATAGCATGTATGATTTATGTTGCATCCTGTTTTTGCTAATATGTTAGATATACGACGGTAGCATAATAGGATGATCCCTCACTAATCCAACAAAGTGTCCTTCCTTAGTGAAGCACCATCTGGAAAGTTCTTCATTATGGAGGCATCACGTGTCACACGGGTGTCAAACATTTTTACGTTCACAAGAGATGGGTGGAGCAAGCCTAGCATGTCCAGAAACATGGCCTTGCATACGCAGCATATACTCACTAAGGTTATTGTGGCGAGCCTGGCATGTGCATACATGGCCTCGGGACACAAGAGACCGAAAGGTCGAGCATGAGTCACATAGATGATGTGATTGGCATGATGGCCTACCTTGAACAACATACTGATGGTCGTGTCACACGGGGGAGGTATGTTCTTCAAGGATCGTGTAATCACTTAGAACAAACTATGAGGGATGTTTGTCTGAGTGGGAGTTCCAGAATTGTTTTTGAAACATGAACTCCATATTATGAACTTAATCTTCATGTCTTTGCAAATATCATTGTAGATAATGTCATACCAATGTTTAGAACTATGGCTCTTTTAGTATGATAGAACTTAAGGTAAATGGGTCTTACTTCATTGATGTGTACCAACACCATTAGAGACGTACTCATTAGTAATGACTTGCTAAACATAATACGAAGAACTGCTAGGAGATACACCTGTTAACTCCGTACTCAAGGAAGATGATGATGAGTATCGTACTCACCGTCACTTATGAATGACTGTCCAATACACCATACTTCATTCTATGAGTCTGAATTGTGAATGCATGTTAACCAACACGTATGACGTGCTAGGTGAACTTGAAAGCACTTGGTCACAAATCAGAGTAATGGAATATGAGTATATGGACGGGGTTTCTTTCAACTATGGTGGAAGGAACAACCTGCTGAGAAAGTCACTTGGAAAATGTATAAGATACATGGAACACCTTGTGTATAACTTGGACTACTGAATGACTGGTTACTTTGCGATAACTAGGGAGTTACATCCGCTTCCTCCTAGTTACAAAGACCATGTCTGGACTATGTCATGAAGGAGAATCGTTCACCTGTCATGAGGTCATGGTTAAAGTTAAGAACTTTAAGAGTAGAACCAATGCAGGAATGGTCATTGACGGAGAAGGTATATTTGATATACGAGTTATAAATGTCTTTCCCACGAAACACTAATTGCGGTTGATTAAGTATTCGATGCTTGAACTTACTGCTTGAGAGTGGCTTGGAAGGGATGAGGTGACAATGTGTGCTGACGGCAATCAAGATAGTTGATGGTCGACAACACTCTCCCTCTACATCTATCAATTGATTAATATATGAATAAATTTTATGATCGTTTGAATGAGGACTTTATTAGTGTGTCTTGCATCTTGCGAAGACAATTATTCATATTAGTGAGAAACAAGTCAGTTGTTCTCCTTTTATGAATGATATCTATTATGGTCACATTACGATTATGAATGAGCTATTCTTATATTGATGATAGTTGTTTGATCATTTATAAGAAATATTGCAATGCCAAGAAATATCCAGGCTTAATAATGACACTACAGTTTAAGTCATGAATGGTATGATGATGTCTTAAGATACTTGATCTCTTGACATATACAAACCATGCCTTTGAGGTGAGATGACTAAAACCTCGCATTCTGGTAAAACGGAATGTGTACTGATTGTTGAGTATCATACATTGTGATGTATCGTATGTCAGCATGTGGTGAATTTCATTATTTCATGAACTTCGTATGTGGACTTAGATGAATATATGTATTCACTAATGAAACATGAGTCTGAAATAATTTGATATGATCAAAAGGGATTTCAGATTAAAGATGGATATTAAATTAACAAGAAAGACAAGTCTCTACGATTTGATCAAAGTGACAAATGTTTTGAGTTAGTCTTGGGCATAAAGACTTGTGTGAAAGTTGTTCCACAAATTGCAATGTCTTGAGACACTTCAATATGATTGACGTGCATGAACATTGTGATCATATTCTATGAAAAATTGTATGGTCTAAGTTATCTCTTACCAAGTTACGTTATTATTGTTTAGAGTTATTAATTTAATATGCAAACACTCACTTCAGCATAGGGAACCATCTGAGTTCGTGGAAACCAACACCATATATGTCATGGTGTGTTGTGGTTTCTAGGAAGCTTGATTTATGTAAGATAAATTATCTTTGTAGTGTATCCTTAGACAACTATGGATGCATCTTCCACAACTAGAACCAAAAGGAGCAAAACTTGTATTGCTATGTTTGGTGTTTGTCAAGAATTGTTCTTGATAAATGTGGTAATGGAAGAAAAGTGAAAGTTCAACCAAGGTAATTGACCTTGCCTCCAAATGTCAGAGTAGTGCAACGGAATATGTTCTGGAAGCAAAGCTCTATAATAAGAGGAGAAACTAATGAAAATGATCATGATGTTTCGATGAAAACTTTTACCGAGAAAGGTAGGATTCAAGAATATATATTTGCCCCTGGTGCAAAATGATATTCATGATTCACTTGTCATGTTAATGGAACAAGACATTCCTACGAACTACAAAGAAGCGATGGTGGACCTAAGTACGAGATATGACTACGAGTCATGAAATCCTATGTTGAGTTACATTTAAGATTGCTTGAATCTTATCAAGTAAGGAGGTTACTTGATATTCACAATAACTTCAGAGTTATGAGGAATAAATGTGAACATCAAAGGGACGTCAAGATTGGTTTGTCACAAAGATTGTTTCTGACAAATTCAATGGGTTGACTACAATGTGTAGCAATGCTTGAGTCAAAGGGATATTCACTACGATTGATCCAGGATTGTTATCAATACCGTGACTTCCTCAAATACTGTATTTAAAGAAGTGTTGTAATTGGTACAACAAGAAGGTTTTGGAAAAACATATGGATACTAGTGTCTCGTAAACTGAATTCTCATTTTGATGGATGATCAAAGGATTTTGGACTTAGCCAAAATATCGAGGAAACATGCATTTGCATGAAACTGAGTGGGAGCTGAATAGTTTCCTGAAACTTGATATATGTAGACGACATATTTTGAGTGGGAGCTATGGGAGTATTATCCTAGCCTTATATGTAAATGACATATTTGAGTAGGAGCCATGTGGTTAGTATCCTGAACTTAATATGTGTCTGACATATCTAAGTGGGAGCCATGTGGATGTTATCCTTGTCTTATATGTGGCTGACATATTTGAGTGGGAGCAATATGAGTGTTATCCTATAACTTAATATGTGCATGACATATTTGAGTGGGAGCATGATAACATTCTCATATATGGATAAAATATTATGAATGGTGCAGTTGGTGTTAATGATTATTTGAATCTTTCATAAATGAAGATGAATAAAGTATTAAGCATTGAAGATCTATTAAGATAGATATGTGTTTAATAACATTGAGTCGTAATACTTTCCTGGATAAGATTCTGAAGGAGTTCAGAATGGGACAAGTCAAGAAGTGGTCCTTACTTGTATATCCAAGAGAAGTATTGAGTTAATCTCAGTACAAGAACAATGGTTAATGGTTAATGAAAGAAATGGATGTGTTGGATCCTCTATGCCTTTGTCATAGGTTCTTTCATATAAAACCAGAGTTATGTACTCGACGTAATGTGACCCAAGTTCTTAGTAGTAAGAACATGTTGTGATATGATTTATGAGTAAATCATTGAACAAAGAGTTAAGTTTATCCTTCAGTGTCTGGAGATAACTGAGGATATATGTCAATTTGTAAAGGATAGTGGACTTGACCATAAATGTTATGCTGGTTCAAGTTTTGACACTAACCTAGAAAATTGAGATATCATACTAATGAATGCCTAAGTTGAAAGAAACATGGTTAGACATCAAAGTTGCATACAATGCACTAAGGATTGAATCTACATTGATGTGGCTGCTTTAGAAGTAGCAGGAGTTATATTATGGCTTAAGAAGTTCGACTTCTGATTGAGTGAGTTTCAAGTGTGCATGACTATGGGAAAGTCCGCGTGACCCACCGGATGTCATTGCTATGACACAGCAAACGAAGTCTCACTTCACCGCCAAATATATATACCTCATCATTATAGTGGATAATGAAGGAATGTCAAATTAGGTGACATTATGATTTGCAAAAGGACATACGGTTCTGAATGGTACCCAGACCGTTGATACAACCTCTTCCACGGGCAAGCATGATCAATAAGGAGTTATGATCCAGAGAAAATGCAACTAGATTATTTGTACTCTAGTGCAAGTGGGAGACTGTTGGGAATGTGCCCTAGAGGCAAATAAAATATGTTTTATCGAGCATATTCCATTAGTTCATAATACGTTTGATACTATGCTAGAACTGTATTAAGCGGAAACATTAATACAGGTGTGGTATACAAACAACCAGGTCCCTAGTTAACCCTAGTATACTAGTCCATTGGGCGATTGATGATCAAGGTTTCCTGATCATGAGACAATGGCGTCTGTTGACAATGGAGTCGTATCATTGGATAATGATATGATGGACATACACCCACCAGAAGTGTTGCGATGTGATCAAGTCACATAGTTCGACATTGCGATAACTATAACGTAGTGACCAGATCCTTTGACCGTAATGATCATACGTAATTACGATCTATTAGGATGCTTTGATTTGTATCCCACCGCCTGACTGAAATATGCTGGCTATAACGGTGCACTTTGGGTATTCCGAAATAGATGGTTAATGAGTATGCAAATAGATCAAAGCGGGATTTGTCCATCCGTGTGACGGATAGGTACTCTGGGCCCACTCGGTGATGTTACATCATAAAGTTTGCAAACGTGTGACTAGGTCACGGAGTTGTAATATCACGGGAACGAGTAAACTTGTTTGTTGAGAACGAGGACGAACTAGGTATATTGGATACCGATGATCAAACCTCGGACAAGCAAAGTACCATAGGACAAAGGGAACAGGCACACGGTTAACGGATCCAACAGCGATTGAAGTTCATTCGATGGAAGCGCAGGGGCTATCAAGGATTGTAACCAGGTCCAATTGATTAGTCATTGATCAATGAGAGTTGTCTGGAACTCTCTTTAGTTTTCATGTTTATCTTGTTAAGAGTGTTGGTTGTTCCACTGAGTTGTGTCTTGTCTTGAAAGTAGGTAATTGAGGTTGCTATTTAATTTTAGTAGTAGCTTGCAATAGTTTTGAGGTATTGATGTGAGTAATGTTTGAACTTTTGGTGTCAAGAGCTCTTGCCTATTAGTGATAGGTGTCGTATTTTGGGCAATCCGTGTTTATTTTCAAAACCTACAAAACTAGTTGAGAACTCTAGCTACTAGATGGATCACTACTCTTCTGAGGAGTCGAATATTAGAGTACACTCACGTATCATGAGTCGAGGATGCGCAAGGATAACCAAACCCCCATACACTCCTCCTCGGGGTACTTGTCTCTTTGTGAACCTCCTTATTAGATTGAGAATTACCGATAATAATTGCATGAGTAATTCTGACTAATGTAAGTATTGAAAGTTGACACTTCCACCTTCCCATATTTTGCTAGCCTCTTCCGTGCCGTGCATTGCCTTCTTCTCACTCCGAGAGTTGGTGTCCACCTTCGCCGGTACTTCCAAACCCTTGGCATGATACGCTCTGTCATCATAAGCCTCCCTTTATATTTCCTCAAAACAGCCACCATACCTACCTATCAAGGCATTTCCATAGCCTTTCCGAGTTACATTGCCATGCAACTCCCACCTCTTCATGACTTGATCTTCATGTCATACATGTTCCTGCTACACTGGCAGTGACATACATTGCATACATCATGATAGTTACATCTTCTTTATGATTTTGAGTACCTTGTAAAGTGTGAAAGATCTCCTTTACCCTCTTGTAAAATTGAGTGTTGCCCTTAAGTGAGGAAAATATCCCAAAGTGGACACATTAAAAGATCCCAAAGAGGACAAATGAGAGTTAAATAGAAAGAGCCATTGAGGCCACCAAAAAAATACAAAAAATAGAAAAAAGAGAAAAAATGAAATAAAAAGAGAGAAAGGGGCAACACTACTATCCTTTTGAGAGATCCACACTAGTACTCCCTTTATATCCTTGTACTTCATAGAGATGATCATTATGCATATAGCTATGTGGGGACCTTCACACTATGGAACTTGGCTTGCATATTGCAAGGATGAGCCTCCTCAAAAGAGCTTTAGGTCTTCATGAGCGAGCAAGTTAGATGCACCCCCACTGGTTCCATTGGAGAGCTTCCTAGCTCGTATGTGCATCCGTTGCATGGCAATCCCTACTCCTCACATCATATCTATCATTTGCCATCTCTTGCCTATGATTGTCCTCATTGATGTGAGCCTTTCTCATCCTTTTTGTCTTCTCCTCCACCATATTTCTCTCTTTGCCTTCCTAAGTGTCAACTCTCGTGCTTACGCTCATCCATTGCATGAGTGCTCGAAATATCCAAAATGTATCTATAATTTCTGCTTGCTCCATGCATGTTTTGTGTGATATTGCTATGATCCAGATACACTTTCATACACTTTTGATCATATTTGGACTAACCTATTAACTCAGTGCACCCCAGTGCCAGTTCCTGTTTTCTGCAGTTTTTCTATTTCAGTTTTCCCCCATATAAAAAGTGCCAGAAAAATTTGGGAAAATTCAGATAAAAAATCAGTGTGACGGAAGCTTCGAGAAGAGCCCGGGAGGGGCCAGAGGGGAGCCAGGGGGCCCAGGAGGCCACCCGGCGCGGCCCCACCCCTGGCCGCGCCAGGGGGGCGCCTGGGGCCCCTTGCCCACCTCTGGCTGCCCCCTTTCGCCTATTTATCCCCCGTCACGGGAAAACCCCAGAAGGAGAACCCTATTCCGCGAACTCGCCTCTGTTCCGCCGCTGTCGCGCTTCCGAAGATCGGGAGCACCAGAAGACCTCTTCCCGGCACCCTGCCGGAGGGAGGATTGACCTCCGGGAGTCTCCTGTCCACCATGGATGCTCCCCGGATGTCTCGTGATTAGTTTTCCTTGGACCATGGGTCCGTGATCAGTAGCTATGTGATTTTCTCCTCCCCTCTTTGATCTTCATTGTTTAGACCTCGTGAGCTGCCCAACATGATCGAGGCACCTTTGTAATATTTCTGCTATTGCTATGTTGAGTTTGATAGAATCTGGTGGATTATAAGATTATGTTCAGATTGTGATAGAGTAATATATTTGGTTTTTATCTCTTATATTTTTGTTTCTAAGTAATTCTTGCATGTTCCCCGTTGTTGTTTATTGCTTTGGCCAAGTAGTAGGTAGTGACTCCAAGAGGGAGCGTTGTGCTAGATTGTGGGTTCATGCCCCCCGATGACACGTTTGAGTGACAGAAACATGAGTCTAGGGGATGTGTTGTTGCCACAAGGGGGAAAACAACGGTGCTTGTAACCGCGGTTACAAGGATTGTTTACTTTACGCAGAGCTCTTTTTAATGCAGTTGTCTGTTGTTTTAGGTTTACACTTTGGGTGGGGCTCGCAACTTAATACCAGCGAGATGTTCTGGATAGATATCTCAAGGTGGATGATTAGTAGTAGATGCAGATGGATTTCGGTCTACTTACCTTGGCGTACTGCCTGTGCTTTTGAACCTCTTCCTTTCTATTGTAGCATAGTTACCATTGCGGTGCGTTCATAATCCTGTCAATTGCCTTTCTGTAATTTGTTTACCTCGCATAGCAATTTTATCATCTTTTGGGAGAGAGACATCACTAGCGAACATCACGTATACCGGTCCATATCCTTATCATTGTTTCCACGCAATATTTACTTTTCTGCATTTACTTTCAAGTTGCTATTATTATCCCTTGCGTTTTATCCTTTGTAAACAACAAGACCGGAGAGATTGACAACCTCTCTGAACTTCGTTTGGAACAAAGTTATCTGTGTCTGTGTGCAGGTCCGCGTCAGTTGCGCCGCTGACACCTACTTATCATCTCTGGAGTTCTGCTGGAGACAAACCTTGGTATCTTCACCGAGGGAAAACTGCTGCTGCACTACATCTCAACCCTCCACTTGGGGTAACGAACGAAGGGGGCGAGAAGCCATCAAGCAGGTGGCAAAGTGGGACATTGAAATTTCAACACATGGGATCAAGTATGAGCCTCACACGGCGGCAAGTCTCAAGTTCTGGCAGATTTTCTGGTGGATTGGCAGAAACTCAATATACACCCCCCTGTCCGGACTCTCAGTTCTGGCAGATGCACTTCGATGGCTCCAAGATGATGACCGGACTAGGGGCTGGTGTTGTTCTTACTTCTCCAAAAGGTGACAAGCTCGAGTATGTGCTGCAGATTCACTTTGCAGCATCAAACAATGTGTCTGAATACGAAGCTTTGGTACATGGTGTCTGATTGGCCAAGGAGATCGGCATTCGACGGATTCTGTGTTATGGCGATTCCGATCTGGTGGTGCAGCAATGCACTGGCACTTGGGACGCAAAAGATGAAAATATGGCGAGATATAGATTCCTCGTGCAGCAGTCATCTGGTTTCTTTGAAGGGTGTGAATTCCACCATATTCCTCGAGCTGAAAATGAAGCAACAGATGCACTGTCCAAGATGGGGTCTACCAGAAAGGAAATTCCACCAGGAGTATCACTAGAGAACATCCACAAGCCATCCATCAAGCCTTCCCCAGAATCAGAGTCAATCTTTATTCCGGCCGACCTGAAGATGGCAGAGCTCGAGGCAAAGAAGCAAAAGGTGAAGGAGCATTCGGCCGCACCAGGGGCTGCCGATTGCAAACCAGGGGTTGCTGTCGTCGGCTCGGGGACTGAGGGGATCATGAAAGACGCAATCGGCCCCTCCTCCTCGAAGCTGCCAGTAGAAGAAGTCGCACAACCAGAGCCAGAAGCAGTTGCTGTAATGGTAATTGTGGCGGCACCATCATGGGCAGAACCATTCAGAAACTTCCTGGTGGATGGCATACTCCCAGAAGATGAAGTGGAAGCTCGGCAAATCCAGCGCCGATCTGGAGCATACACTATCATCAACAACGAGCTGGTACACCGCAGTGCAACAGGAATCCTTCAGCGGTGTGTGGAAGAAGACAAGGGGCTGGAATTACTCCGAGACATCCACCAAGGCGAGTGTGGTCATCATGCGTCAGCAATAGCAATAGTTGCCAAGGCTTTTCGCCATGGTTTCTATTGGCCGACTGCGAAAGCAGCGGCAGAAGAATTGGTCAAGCATTGCAATGGGTGTCAGAGATTCAAAGCAAAAAAGCCACTTACCAGCCTCAGCACTAAAAACCATTCCGATCACATGGCCATTTGCAGTTTGGGGACTAGATATGGTGGGACCGTTCAAAACAGCAAGAGGTGGCATGCCACACTTACTGGTAGCAGTGGACAAGTTCACTAAGTGGATCAAGGCAAGGCCGGTCAAGAAGCTAGATGGGCCGACTGCGGTCAGGTTCGTGGCGGACATCATGGTTAGATATGGAGTACCGCACAACATCATCACTGACAATGGAACAAACTTTGCAAAGGGGCTCTAGCTCGGTTTGCCTCCCAGCAGGGCATCCGGCTGGATGTAGCATCTGTAGCTCACCCCCAATCAAATGGTCAAGCAGAGCGAGCGAATGGTCTCATTCTGTCCGGAATCAAACCAAGATTGGTGGAGCCACTAGAAAGAGCACCCGGCGCATGGATCGACGAACTACCAGCAGTGCTTTGGAGTTTGCGCACCACACCGAACCGTTCAACTGGATTCACTCCCTTCTTCCTAGTATATGGCGTTGAAGCAATGCTCCCTTATGACATTGAGTTCGATTCACCTCGTCACGCCATGTACATAGAGGCAGAAGCCAAGGAAGCTCGTGAGGACGGTGTTGATCTCAAAGAAGAAGCATGTCTCCTGGCCTTGTCCAGGTCGGCAATATACCAGCAAAAGCTGCGTCACTACCACAACAAGAAGATCCGTCCCCTAGATTTTCGTGAGGGTGACTTGGTGTTGCACCAAATCCAGAAATCGGATGGCCAGCACAAGTTGTCCTCTCCTTGGGAAGGTCCATTCATCATTAGTCGAGCGCTCAAAAACAATGCATATTACCTCATTGATCTCAGGAAGCCGACTCGATATGTGGACACTTCGGGGCAAGAAACGGAGCGTCCTTGGAACGCCGAGCTGTTATGTATGTTTTACAGTTGAGCGGTATTGTTGTATCCCCTCCCTTTGTGGAAACATTATCAATGAGGATAGTCGTGCGTCCATGAGACTGCATTCGGCAGGAGTTATAAAATTATTTGTGTATGTTTTCCAGTCCCGGGGACTGGCCGGTTGCCCCGAAAAGGGTATACTCAGAGAAAGAGCAAAATGATTGAGGGGTTTTGCGAAAGCTGATCTGAACCGAATGCAGACCGCAGGTCGGCTGTAATGTCGGGTGGACATGGCCGAGCAGAACTGTGAATCGAAGAGTTCATACTCAAAGTATATCTAATTCCAAGTTAGCCGATAGCATACCCACCGATTGTGACCAGGCCGGCTGGCCAACAGTCGGCAGGTTGCAATCGGCCCATCTGTAAGGTCCTACCTTTGCGAGCAAAACTAAGAGCCTAGAAGTACTTGTCAAAAGTTCCTTCGAGGTCTATTCTCCGATCCTACCACAGACCGCAGGTCGGCTGTAAGGTTGGCGAGAGTATCGGCCAAGAGAGAAAAAAGGCAAAGAAAAATTCAAGCGGTTGAAAAGCGCAAAGGCAGAGTGCCATAGTTATCTAAGCAAAAGAAAGTTCACAAGAAAGTAGGCCAGTTGGACGAATGGTGTTCATTACATGAAAGTGGACCTTGACGGGCGCACTTGGAATTTAACTAAATGTTTTTCAAGCAAAAGCAGGAAACTAAAAGATGTGTCGAGCTTAAGCAGTCGGCGCATCCGGCGCTGATGGAGCAGTCGGAGCCGAAGCAGCTGGGGCCGTGCTGGTGGCACCCCCGGAGCGGAAGAGGCAGTAGTCTAGGTCTGAATGTCCAACGGGTCCTGGGCAGCACTCGCCGAGTGCCCGTCGGGGGAGCCTTCACCTTCATCAGCATCGTCATCAGCATAGTCCGAGGAGTGGGAGCCATCGCTGCCGGTCTGCCGAGCTGGACGATACTGGGGTGCATCTTGTTCACTGGTAGTATATAGAAGGTCGCTGAGGGAGGCAACTCCGTTCGGCTGACCAGTTGAATCAGAATAGGGAGTAACTTCCAGAAGATCCATGCCGTTTGCGAGTTCCTGAGCAATCTGGAAGATTTGGGTCCAGAGCAAGCCAACAGATTCTTCCGATCCCTCCCGCAGAGCAGTCATCAGCTTCAGGTCAATGTCGGGGTACCAGCTCTTTGCAATAGAGAGAGCAGCCTGCACTCCAGATCAGAAGGAAGAATCAAATATATTTTGAACTTGGCGAGGCACAACCTTGAGATTCCGAGCAACATCTTCATTTTTCTCAAAGGCAATCAACTTCTGCTTGCCCTTGAATAGCTTGTCGTTCAACTTCTAGATACCAGTCTTATAAGTGCACAGGGCACCTTCCACATGGGGGATTCGGGCATCCAGAGCAACAACAAAGTCCTCGGCATCCCAGCCGGCATCAGCAGGAAGTACTACACCTCGCACTCGGCGGGCTTCGGCAACAGCTTCATCAGCAGCAATAGTGGAGTTGGGCCAGGCATCTGGCAAGAGCAATCGGAGAATAAGTTTATCTCGGAGAATAGTGAGACCAGATTGAAGTACAAGAATGAACAAAACAGAAAGTACCTGCAAGGGCAAGATCCACTCGGTGGAGGCAGGAAAGGGAAAGATCAACATTGGCCTGTGCGCGTTGGATCTCTTTCTGGTGTTGGACGTCCATGTCCTCAGCGCGCTTGACAGTAGCATCCTTCTCTTTCAAAATTTGGCCCTCCACCTCGTGGCGAGCATCGACAAGCCTCTGTAGTTCTTGTTCATGGGAAGTTTTGGCGGCGGCAAGATCCTGGGTAGTCTTTTGGAGTTTGGCCTGCAGCTCGGTCTCAACAGTAGCTAGGCGCTGACGCTCTTGCTCGGCACTGCCAAGCTGGCCATTCTTCTCACCGAGCTGGTTCTCTAGCTCGGCGACCTTTTTCTGGTGGCCTCTAGCTCGGAGGAGCGAGTGGCAGCAGCTACAAGTTTGCGTTAAGTAAGAAAGCAGCAACAATCGGGAGAAAGAAAAAAGGACAAGCAAAATTATACCTGTTAGTTCTTGGATCTTGGCAGCTTGGGCATCAGTTTTCCTCTTCAGAGCAGCAATGGATTTTTGGCCCGCTGAATAAGCGGCCAAGAGTTCGTCAAACACAGCTTGACGTCTATCGCAGATGGCCTGAAAAATGGGTCGGTCAGATCTGAGCAAAGCGCAGTAATCAAAAGAAAGTAAGATCCGAGCAGATTGCAAGAAATCGGCCCGAATCTCTGGGACTACACCCAGTGGGTGCGCTAGGCGCGCCCCCACTGAAAAGAAAACTTACAGTAGTCGAGTGTTCGGAGGCAAGGATTTGGCCCAGAGCTCCGTCAGCAAAATGTCTAATATGGGTGGCAAGGCCACCCAATCGGCCCAAGAGATGGGATGGGAGTTGGTCCTCGGATCCAGGAGGCGGAGGAGTGGCAGAATCGGCAGCAGATCGGACGGGGGAGACATCAGCAGCGCCAGTGTACGCCTCACGGAACCGAGCAACTAGCGAGAGCTGGCGGCTGGTCGGTGGCTGGCGCACAAGGGCACTAGAGGATGGTGTTGTGGAAGCGTTGGGTCCGGCAAGGTTGTGAGTATCAAGAGGAAAACTAACTTGTGGATCAGCGGGTGGAGAAGCAGTTGATAACCCACAACTACAGGGGATCGAGATAGTCTTCGCGGGTAAGATAACCCAATTTATAGATTCGACTCAAGTGGAGCCAAAGAATATCCACAAGCTTTAACAGTGGAGTTTTCAATTCCACCGCACTTGAGATACACTTACTTGCAACAAGATATTAATAGCAACTGCGATATGGAAGTGATGATAGCAACAGAAATAGTGGTGGTGAAACAGTAATAGTAAAACAGCGAAAGTAAACAACTAGTAACTGATACGTCCCAAACGTATCTATAATTTCTTCTTGCTCCATGCATGTTTTGTGTGACTTTGCCATGTTTTGCTTGAACTTTCATACACTTTTGACCCTATTTGGACTAACCTATTAACTCAGTGCACCCAGTTGCCAGTTTCTGTTTTCTGCTGTTTTTGTATTTCAGGTTTTCCGGCCATTAAAAGTGCTCCAAAAATTCCGGGAAAAATATATAAAAAATCAGCGCAACAGAAGCTTCCGGAATCACCAAGAGAGGGAAGGGGGGCCACCACCAGGCAGCCAGGAGGGCAGGTGGCGCGGCCCCACCCTGGGCCATGCCAGGAACCCTCCTGACTGCCTCGTGGGTCCCCTCGACGCCCCCCTTCGCCTATATTTACCCCTCGGGGTGGAACCCCCTAATACGGACTCCTCTTTCGCGATCTCTCCTCTGTTCCGCCGCCGCCACCGTTTTTAGATCGGGGCTGCCTGGAGAAGCTGCTCCGGCACCCTGCCGGGAGAAGCTACCCCCTCCGGGAGACCCTCCATAGCCATGGACGCCTCCCATATGTACCGTGAGTAGTTTCCCTTGGACCATGGGTCCGTGACCAGTAGCTATGTGATCTATCTCTCCCCCTTTTGTGCTTCCACTTTCGAGTCCTCGTGACCTGCCTCACATGATCGAGGCATCTATGTAATTTCTGTTGTTGCTATGCTGAGTTTGTTGGGATCTGATGGATTATAAGACTATGTTCAGATTGTGATGAGTAATATATTTGGTTCTTCTCTTTTATATTTTGTTCTTGAGTAAATTCTTGCATGTTCTCCGTTGCGGTATTTTCTTTGGCCAAGTATTTTATTTGAAACTCCAAGAGAGAGCGTTATGCTCGATTGTGGGTTCAGCCCCTTGATGTCTAGCTTGAGTGACAGAAACATGAGACTAGGGGATGTGTTATTGCCACCAGGGATAAAACAACGGTGCTTGTACCTGCGGGTGCAAGGATTGTTTACTTTATGCATAGTTCTTTTAATGTAGTTGTCTGTTGCTTTGAGTTTACACTTTGGGTGGGATTCGCAACTTAATACCAGCGAGATGTTCTGGATAGACATCTCAAGGTGGATGATTCGTAGTAGATGCAGATGAATTTCGGTCTTCTTACTTTGGCGTACTGCCCATTGCTTTTGAGCCCTTCCTTTCTTTGCAACATAGTTAGCATTGCGGTGCCTTCATAATCCTGTCAATTGCCCAACTGTGATTTGTTTACCTCGCTAGCACTTTTATCGTCTTTTGGCAGAGAGACATCACTAGTGAAAATCACGGGACCCTGGTCCATATTCATATCACTGTTTACACCCTTATTACTTTCAGTCTTTACTTTCAGTTGCCACTATTATTATCTCTTGCGTTGATCCTTTGTAAACAGCAAGGCCGGAGGAATTGACAACTCCTCTGTACTCATTGGGAGCAAAGTTATTTGTATCTGTGTGCAGGTCTAGGTGAAGTTAGCAACCTCGGCGCCATTGTTCACTTTACCACCTTTTTGTATCCTTCGGAGTCCTACGGGAGACAAACATTGATATCTTTGCCAAGGGAAAACTTGCCGCTGCACTATATCTCACCCTGCACTTGGGGTAATCAACGAGGGCTTGAAGAGTATTAACACTCTCTTGCCATCAACAAGTTTTCTGGCGCCGTTGCCGGGGACTCCAGTCTACAAGATAGGGGAGTTGCACACTATCTTTTATCTTTGCTTTTTAGTCTTGTTAGTTTACCTTTCAGTTTTTACTTTTGTGTCCTTAATCAAAAATACCAAAAATACCTGCTGCTACTATGGGTTCCAATGAAAACACTAAGTTGTGTGACTTCACTAGTCACAACAACAGTGACTTTATCTGCACTCCTATTGATCCACCTGCCACTTCAGCACATTTTTATGAGATTAAACCTGCTCTGCTTAACCTTGTTATGAAAGATCAATTCTCAGGAGCAGGAGAAGATGCTGCCTTGCACCTAAACAACTTTATCGAGCTCTGCGACATGCAGAAGTACAAGGAAGTGGATGGAGACATCGTCAAGCTGAAGATTTTTCCTTTCTCTTTGAGAGGAAGAGCCAAGGAGTGGCTACAATCTTTGCCTAAGAACAGTATTGACTCTTGGAGTAAATGCAAAGATGCTTTTATAGGGAAGTACTATCCCCCTGCTAAAATTATTCAATTGCGGAGTAACATTATGAATTTCATGCAATTGGATAATGAACACGTTGCCCAGGCTTGGGAACGTATGAAGACGCTTGTCAAGAACTGCCCCACACATGGACTGACTACCTGGATGGTTATCCAGACTTTTTATGCAGGTTTGAACTTCACCTCGCGGAACCTGTTAGATTCGGCCGCGGGAGGAGCTTTTATGTCAACCACGCTTGGTGCTGCCACAAAGCTACTTGATGAGATGATGCTGAACTACTCGCAATGGCACACCGAGAGATCTCCAACCGGTAAGAAGGTAAACTCTGTCGAGGAGATCTCCTCTTTAAATGAAAAGGTTGACCTTATCATGTCTCTATTTACCAAGCAACCCTCTATTGATCCTCAAGATGTTCCTTTAAATTCTTTGGTTGCTCAGGAGCAAGTAGATGTCAATTTTGTCTCTAGAAACAACTTCAACAATAATGCTTATAGGAGTAACTTTGGTAGCAACAATCCTAGGCCTTTCCCATCCAACAACTATGGGAACAACACTTATCCTACCACCAGAAACTCCACTTCAGAACTAGAGACCTTGCTCAAAGACTTTATCACTACCCAGAAAGCCTTCAACAAGAGTGTGGAGGAGAAATTAGATAAATTAGTTAATCTTTGTTTGAAGATAGACAACTTAGCCCTTGATGTTGAGATGTTAAAAATTAGAACCTCTCCCCTTGAGGAGAGTAAGGTCACTCCTATTAATGCTATCCAGTTACAAATCAATGAAAATATTAGGATGATGGCTAAACTCAAAGAGAGATGGGCTAGAGAAAAGGAGGAAGAAGAGAGAATTAAGAGCCTTCCTACCTACCACACAGTAGCTACTATCCAAGTAGTTGAGGATGTCCAAACTATTAGCACCCATCACACCCCTAGTCCCACTGGACCTATCAATGGTGATGCTACCACCTCAACCATAGATGAAGAAACCTCTATGAACATAGAGGCTTTCAAAAAAGTGAACCTAAATGATATCACTACCTCCTTGATAGATAGTAGTGACCTAGACTTTGACAACTGCACTTTACCTGAAGTTATTAGTTTCCTACACAAGATGTCTAGAGACCCCCACACTAGCACACTCAATCTTGCCTTCACAGAGCATATCACCAATGCTCTAATCAAAGTTAGGGGGGAGAAGCTTAGACTAGAAGCCTCCATACCTAGGAAGCTAGAAGATGTTTGGGATCCTATGATAAAAATTAAATTGAATAACTTCTCTTGTTATGCTCTTTGTGATGTTGGAGCAAGTACCTCTGTTATGCCCAAAAGAATGTATGTTATGCTTGAATTGAAACCTTTTGATCCTTGTTCTTTTGGTGTTCGTCTTGTTGATTCTTTCGTAAAGAAACCTTTGGGGAAGATCGACGATGTTCTTATCATTGTCAATGACAATTATGTTCCCGTTGATTTTACTAATATGGACATTGAATGTGAACCTTCTTGTCCAATTATTTTGGGACGTCCTTTTCTTCGCACAGTTGGTGCTATCATTGACATGAAAGAGGGAACTATCAAATTCCAATTCCCTCTCAAGAAAGGGATGGAAAATTTCCCTAGGAAAAATATGAAGTTACCTTTTGAGTCCGTCACACGGGCTAGTTATTCTCTTGAAAAGACTTGATCTTCTGCTTTAAGCCTAGCTAATGGCTCTAAAGAAGCGCTTTCGGGAGGCAGCCCGCAACGAATTTAGGTTTTTATTTTTGCTTTTGTTCTATTCTTAGTGGTCTTGATGATTGTTACTACTGTAGAAACATCATTGTATCTTTACTTTTCAAGCTTTGTGCCAAGTTTAGCCTCATACGGCAAGGGAAGTAAAAGTTGTGACATGCTGTCCAGAAAACAGATTCTGTCCTCGTGACTAGAAAAATCAGATAAAAATCCCAGTTCATCTTTTTGAGCTGAATTTTTTACATAGCGTGCTCTATACAATTACGAAACTTCCATATGTTCTGAGTTTTGTGATTTGAGTTGCAAAAGTACCCCTAAAAAATTCGTTTCTATCTGCTGTTCTATTTTTCACAGATTCTGCCACGTTTTGTCTCTCTTCACTTTTTCAAACCTTAAGCTTGCTTTTTCTTTGCAAAAACCTTTTGGCAATCTTGGGAAACATTAGCTCTTCCTGGAAATCTTTATTTGCAGTAGAGGAAAATTATTTTATTAGGGTACTAACCTCTCTAATCAGCCTACAATGAGTTATGTATGAAGGGAGTTTTCAAGAGCGCGATGGAGGATGATGAAAGAAGATTCAGGAGTGTCAAACGCTCAATCTTGGGGATGCCCATGTGCACCCCCAATAAATATTCAAGGAGACTCAAGCTTCTAAGCTTGGGGATGCCCCCGTGCATCCCCTTCTTCATCAACAATTATCAGTTCGTCTCTCGTTGCACTATATTTTTATAAATTCATGCGTTATGTGCTTTGCTTGGAGCGTCTCGCTCTTAGGTTTTGTTTTTAGTTTTCTTTTGCTTTTTTTGCTGTAGTAACAAGTTAGACCCCAACTTACTATTTTGTGTGGGAGATATGCACGCTCCGCTTGAACTAGAACTCCTCATAGGATTTGCATGCTTATTCTTTTAGCTGTGAGTTGTTCTTTTTCTTTTCTTAGTTGTTGTTCTGTTTAGTTGTAGTGCTTTAGTTTTTCTAGAGCTTTTCTTTTTGTCTTAGGTTGAACTTTATATAGGTTGCATGTTTTATCTTGTTAGAGAGTTTGCCTGTTGCACGGAGTTCTGTGTCTTGACTGAAAGTAGGTAGTTAAAGTTGTTGTTATCTTTGTAGTAGTAACTTGCAATAGTTTTGAGGTATTGACTAGAGTAATGTTTGAACTTATGGTGTCAAGAGCTCTTGCCTATTAGTGATAGATGTCGTATTTTGGGCAATCCGTGTGTTTTTTCGAAAACCAAAAACCCCTGTTGAGAACTCTAGCTACTAGATGGATCACTAACCTCTGGAGGGTTCGAATATTAGAGTACACTCACGAACCATGAGTCGTGGATGCGCAAGGATAACCAAACCCACATACACTCCTCCTCGGGGTACCTATCTCTTTGTGAACCTCCTGATTAGATTGAGAGTTACCGATAATAAGTGCATGAGTTCTTCGGACTAATGTGAGTATTCGAAAGTTGACACTTCCACCCACCTATACTTTTTCTAGCCTCTTCGGTACCGTGCATTGCCCTTTCTCACCTCGAGATTTGGCGCATACTTCGCCGGTGCATCCAAACCCTTGGCACGATACACTCTGTCATCTAAAGCCTCCTTATATCTTTCCTCAAAACAGCCACCATACCTACCTACAAGGCATTTCCATAGCCTTTCCGAGATACATTGCCATGCAACATCCACCTTCTCATGACTTGATCTTCATGTCATAAAAGCTACTTGCTTGATCGATGAGCCGCATGCTAGTTGGGCCTTGCCCTAATCATTGCTACATAACGCGCTAGTATCATTGCATATCCTTCTTTCCTGGCTGGAGCATACATTTGCATCATGATAGTTACATTTTCTTTATGTGAGTACCTTTGTAAAGTGTGAAAGATTTCCTTTATTCTTGTAAAATATAGAGTATTGCCCCTAAAGTGAGGAAAAGATCCCAAAGAGGACAAAATAAAAAGATCCCAAAGAGGACAAATGAGAGTTAAATAGAAAGAGCCATTGAGGCCACCAAAAAAATAAAAAATAAAGAGAAAAGAGAAAGAAAAAAAGAGAGAAGGGGGCATACTACTATTCCTTTTGAGAGATCCACACTAGTACTTCATCTCCTATCCCTTGTACTCAGTAGAGATCATCATCATGCATATAGCTATGTGGGGACCCTTCACACTATAGAACTTGGCTTGTATATTCCAATGATGAGCCTCCTCAAACGAGCTCTAGGTCTTCTTGAGCAAGCAAGTTAGATGCACCCCCACTAGTTCCCTTGGAGAGCTTTTAGCGCACATGTGCATCCGTTGTATGGCAATCCCTACTCCTCACATCATATCTATCATATGGCCTTCTCTCGCCTATGATTGTCCTCATTGATGTGAGCCTTTCACACCTTTTTGTCTTCCTCCTCCACCTTCTTTGTGTTTCGCCTTTTAGATGTCAACTTTCTTTCTCACGCTCATCCATGGCATGAGTGATCAAAATATCGAAAGGGAGTGCATCAGTTTGACTTGTACCTGGCTAGTGGCCTGGGGACGAGTCCAGATAAGAATCCAAAGGAGACCAAGTGTGAAACTTTAGTAGATAGTTGTTCTCAACAACCTTATTTTTTCTCTCGTATTTCCCTATCCCTTGCTTACACGCAAACACCATCTGGAGACATTCGAGTCACGGACAGCGAGAGCTCTTGCGTCTTTTGTTCTTTTGTTGCTTGTGTCAATGCTAATATAGACTCTTGCTTGTTAAGACTTGAATTGAATTGCATGTTTTGATTACTTTACTTAAAAGTCCTTTTATAGTTGTGTGGCTCAGAAATTATGCTTGTTATCATTTACCTACTCGAGGACGCGCAGGAATTAAGCTTGGGGATGTTGATACGACCCAAACGTATCTATAATTTCTGCTTGCTCCATGCATGTTTTGTGTGACTTTGCCATGTTTTGCTTGAACTTTCATACACTTTTGAACCTCTTTGGACTAACCTATTAACTCAGTGCACCCAGTTGCCAGTTTCTTTTTTCTGCTGTTTTTGTATTTCAGGTTTTCCGGCCATTAAAATTGCTCCAAAAATTCCGGGAAAAATATATAAAAAATCAGCGCAACAGAAGCTTCCGGAATCACCAAGAGAGGGAAGGGGGGCCACCACCAGGCAGCCAGGAGGGCAGGTGGCGCGGCCCCACCCTGGGCCATGCCAGGAACCCTCCTGACTGCCTCGTGGGTCCCCTCGACGCCCCCCTTCGCCTATATTTACCCCTCGGGGTGGAACCCCCTAATACGGACTCCTCTTTCGCGATCTCTCCTCTGTTCCGCCGCCGCCACCGTTTTTAGATCGGGGCTGCCTGGAGAAGCTGCTCCGGCACCCTGCCGGGAGAAGCTACCCCCTCCGGGAGACCCTCCATAGCCATGGACGCCTCCCATATGTACCGTGAGTAGTTTCCCTTGGACCATGGGTCCGTGACCAGTAGCTATGTGATCTATCTCTCCCCCTTTTGTGCTTCCACTTTCGAGTCCTCGTGACCTGCCTCACATGATCGAGGCATCTATGTAATTTCTGTTGTTGCTATGCTGAGTTTGTTGGGATCTGATGGATTATAAGACTATGTTCAGATTGTGATGAGTAATATATTTGGTTCTTCTCTTTTATATTTTGTTCTTGAGTAAATTCTTGCATGTTCTCCGTTGCGGTATTTTCTTTGGCCAAGTATTTTATTTGAAACTCCAAGAGAGAGCGTTATGCTCGATTGTGGGTTCAGCCCCTTGATGTCTAGCTTGAGTGACAGAAACATGAGACTAGGGGATGTGTTGTTGCCACCAGGGATAAAACAACGGTGCTTGTACCTGCGGGTGCAAGGATTGTTTACTTTACGCATAGTTCCTTTAATGCAGTTGTCTGTTGCTTTGAGTTTACACTTTGGGTGGGATTCGCAACTTAATACCAGCGAGATGTTCTGGATAGACATCTCAAGGTGGATGATTCGTAGTAGATGCAGATGGATTTCGGTCTACTTACTTTGGCGTACTGCCCATTGCTTTTGAGCCCTTCCTTTCTTTGCAGCATAGTTAGCATTGCGGTGCCTTCATAATCCTGTCAATTGCCCAACTGTGATTTGTTTACCTCGCTAGCACTTTTATCGTCTTTTGGGAGAGAGACATCACTAGTGAAAATCACAGGACCCTAGTCCATATTCATATCACTGTTTACACCCTTACTACTTTCAGTCTTTACTTTCAGTTGCGACTATTATTATGTCTTGCGTTGATCCTTTGTAAACAGCAAGGCCGGAGGAATTGATAACTCCTCTGTACTCGTTGGGAGCAAAGTTATTTGTATCTTTGTGCAGGTCCAGGTGAAGTGAGAAACCTCGGCGCCATTGTTCACTTTACCACCTTCTTGTATCCTTCGGAGTCCTACGGGAGAAAAACCTTGGTATCTTTGCCAAGGGAAAACTTGCCGCTGCACTATATCTCACCCTGCACTTGGGGTAATCAACGAGGGCTTCAAGAGTATTAACACTCTCTTGCCATCAGTAACCAGCAGAATTAAAAACACTGTAGGCTGGGGAGATGGATGGTTGGGCGCTGCATGGATAAGACACATCATGTATTTAACTTGGGGCAAGGCACACAGAAAAGCAACGATTATCTAGGCATAAATCAAACATCAGGCATGTATCCCGTAGGTAGTTGTATGTGCTTGCAATAAGAACTTGCACAACATCTTTTGTCCTACCATCCGGCTACGAACGGGGCCAAAAGGAACTTATGGAGATTAAGGTGCTCCTGTCAAAGAGCACCGGAACAAAGCATTAACAATCAATGGATACATGGAATCCTCAAATTATAGTCCATCCCCTTTGGTGTCCCAAGCTATCACCTTTGGGATCGCCGGTTCCGGACTATAACAGGTGCATACAATTCGTAGATAGGATCAAGAACACAAATATATTCATGCAAACACATAGGGTTTAGATCTGAAATCATGGCACTCGGGCCCAAAGTGACAAGCATTAAGAGCAACAAGTTGAAGCAAAGATGATAAACAACAATCTAGATGATAGGCAACATGCCCCCAACAATCTGATAAACTTTTACATGATCTAACTCATCCAATCCTTACCATCCCCTTTGCCTACAGCAGGGAATTACTCACACATGGATGGAGAAGTCATGGAGGGAGGATGGAGTGGCGATGATGATGACGATGGCGATGATCTCCCCTCTCTGGAGGCCAAAACAGCCTCCAGATTAGCCCTCCCGGAGAAGAACAGAGGATGGCGGCGGCTCCGCGGCGTGAATTGGGAAAACGACTTCTATTTCGGGGTTTCTCCGTCACGGGAATAAATAGGGGCCTCGGTAGGGCACCAGAGGACGGAGGAGGCCCCCAGTCGGCCAGAGGGCGTGGCCCCACCCCTGGCCGCACCAGTGGTGCGCCTGGGGCCCCCTTGGCTGCCCTCTGGCCCCACTTCCGGCACAATGGCCCTTCGGGTGCATGGATTTTTGGTGTTTTTTCCTGGAATTTTCTGAGACGCCTAAAAATCCATTTTCCTGCGCACAATAAAACCATATAGACAGCTCTGCTGAAAACAACGTTAGTCCGGGTTAGTTTCATACAAATCATGCAAGAATGAGGGCAAAACAATAGCAAAAGTGTTTGGAAAAGTAGATACGTTTGAGACGTATCAACAGTCGGTTCAGGGGAGGCAGCAGTCACACCATCCGAGCCGGATGCAGGAGATGGATCTACAACAGTGGCCTGAGATGAAGAAGCCTCAGGCTGAGCAGCATCAGCAGTAGGCCGATCTGGCAGTGGCACATCAAGATGTGCGGCACCAGAGGGGTCCAGCGGGATTGGAGGAGTAGTAGCGGTGGTCGTTGCAGGAGTGGCCGACTCCGCGCCAGCGGTCGGAGGAGCAGTAGAGGTCGGCAGGGGAGCAGTCGGTTGCGCCTGTTTTGCGGTGATACGTCCAAAACGTATCTATAATTTCTGCTTGCTCCATGCATGTTTTGTGTGATATTGCTATGATATAGATAAACTTTCGTACACTTTTGATCATATTTGGACTAACCTATTAACTCAGTGCACCCCAGTGCCAGTTCCTTTTTTCTGCTGTTTTCCTATTTGAGTTTTCCCCCATATAAAAAGTGCCAGAAAAATTCGGGAAAATTCAGATAAAAAATCAGCGTGACGGAAGCTTCAAGAAGAGCCCGGGAGGGGCCAGAGGGGATCCAGGGGCCCAGGCAGCCACCCGGCGCGGCCCCACCCCTGGCCGCGCCAGGGGGGCGCCTGGGGCCCCTGGCCCACCTCTGGTTGCCCCCTTTCGCCTATTTATCCCCTGTCACGGGAAAACCCCAGTAGGAGAACCCTATTCCGCGAACTCGCCTCTGTTCCGCTGCCGCCGCGCTTCCGAAGATCGGGAGCACCAGAAGACCTCTTACCGGCACCCTGCCGGAGGGAGGATTGACCTCCGGGAGTCTCCTCTCCACCATGGATGCTCCCCGGATGTCTCGTGTGTAGTTTTCCTTGGACCATGGGTCCGTCATCAGTAGCTATGTGATGTTCTCCTCCCCTCTTTGATCTTCATTGTTTAGACCTCGTGAGCTTCCCAACATGATCGAGGCACCTTTGTAATATTTCTGCTATTGCTATGTTGAGTTTGATAGGATCTGATGGATTATGAGATTATGTTCAGATTGTGATAGAGTAATGTATATGGTTTTTATCTCTTATATTTTTGTTCCTAAGTAATTCTTGCATGTTCCCCGTTGCTGTTTATTGCTTTGGCCAAGTAGTAGGTAGTGACTCCAAGAGGGAGCGTTGTGCTAGATTGTGGGTTCATGCCCCCCGATGACACGCTTGAGTGACAGAAACATGAGTCTAGGGGATGTGCTGTTGCCACAAGGGGGAAAACAACGGTGCTTGTTACCGCGGTTACAAGGATTGTTTACTTTACGCAGAGTTATTTTTAATGCAGTTGTCTGTTGCTTTGGGTTTACACTTTGGGTGGGGCTCGCAACTTAATACCAGCGAGATGTTCTGGATAGATATCTCAAGGTGGATGATTAGTAGTAGATGTAGATGGATTTCGGTCTACTTACCTTGGCGTACTGCCTGTGATTTTGAACCTCTTCCTTTCTTTTGTAGCATAGTTAGCATTGCGGTGCGTTCATAATCCTGTCAATTGCCTTTCTGTAATTTGTTTACCTCGCGTAGCAATTTTATCGTCTTTTGGGAGAGAGACATCACTAGCGAACATCACGTATCCCGGTCCATATCCCTATCATTGTTTCCACGCAATATTTACTTTTCTGCATTTACTTTCAAGTTGATATTATTATCCCTTGCGTTTTATCCTTTGTAAACAACAAGACCGGAGAGATTGACAACCTCTCTGAACTTCGTTGGGAACAAAGTTATCTGTGTCTGTGTGCAGGTCCGCGTCAGTTGCGCCGCTGACACCTACTTATCATCTCTACAGTCCTGCTGGAGACAAACCTTGGTATCTTCACCGAGGGAAAACTTCTGCTGCACTACATCTCAACCCTCCACTTGGGGTAACCAACGAAGGGGGCGAGAAGCCATCAAGCAAGAGTTTTTCTGGCGCCGTTGCCGGGGACTCCAAGTACTAAGATAGGGGAGTTGCACACTACCCTTTACCTTTGTTTTTTTAGTCTTGTTAGTTTATCTTTCAGTTTTTATCTTTGTGTCTTTTATCAAAATTTACAAAAAAAAAATTATTCATCTTGCTAGTTGTCATTATGTCTGGCCCTTCTGCCTTTGTTGAGACAGAGGTTCTCACCTTTAAACAAAATGGTGGAGAAAGTTTAAAAGATGCTTGGTATAGAATTAATGATTCTCATAGAAAAGCCACCAAGAAGCAATCCACTACTATCCTGCTTAGAATTTTCTATGTCGGGATTACTCCTTGGAATAGGTTCATATTAGACACTGCTATCAATGGGAATTTTCTAGAAGCCCCGACTTGGGAGTCTCTTAATGTTATTGAAAATCTTGTTGGAAATCTCCCTATTGTTAGCATGCAAGAAGATATAACTCTATCTCATATTATGAAGAAACTTGAAAAGATAGAGTTAGAAATACCAAGTATAACTAGGATAAATGAGTTGGATCGCAAGATTCAAGGGAATTTGAATAGGCTTGATAGCTCCATGCTGAAAATTATTAAAACCTTGGAGGTCATCAAATCCCGTGATACGGATCCTTCTAGGATAGATAAGATTGAGGAAATCATTAATACTCTAGGAACTACTTTCTCCTCAATCAAACCAAAAAAGGTTGAGACCTCGGCAAGAAGGGAACCTAATTTCAATTATGTCCCTAAGGTTCCCCGAACTAAAAATAAGCCACCTATTGCCAAAGAAGTTGAAACCGTGAAAACTTTGGAAGAAATACCTCTCTTTGATAATTTTATAAATGAATCTTCCATTGATTTTCCGCCATTTGGTTTTCTCCCTAGAAGTATCTTCATTAGGCCTTTATTTGAAAGACGTCTTAAGACTAGTTGTACAATTGAAGAGCTTTTTGATGATCTTGATAATGATTCGATTGATACAACTTGATCTTTTGCATTATGCCTAGCTAATGGCTTTAAAGAAGCGCTTTCGGGAGGCAGCCTGCAACGAATTTAGGTTTTTCTTTTTGATTTTGTTGTGTCTTGATGATTTTTACTTCTGTAGCAACATCATTATATCTTTATTTTTCAGCTTTGTGCCAAGTTATAGCCTCTTACGGCAAGGGAAGTAAAAGTTGTGACATGCTGTCCAGAAAACAGATTCTGTCCTCGTGACCAGAAAAATTCCACAAAAATCCCAGTTCATCTTTTTGAGCTGAAATTTTTACAAAGTATGATCTATACAATTACGAAACTTCCGTATCTTCTGAGTTTTTTTATTTGAGTTGCAGAAGTACCCCTAAAAAATTCTTTACTATATGTTGTTCTGTTTTTCACAGATTCTGCCACGTTTTGTCTCTCCTAACTTTTGCAAACCTTAAGCTTGATTTTTATTTTCAAAAACTTTTTGGCACTCTTGAAAAACAGTAGCTCTTCAAGAATATCTTTATATCCAGTGAAGAAAAAAATATTTATTAAGGGTACTAACCTCTCTAATCAGCTTGTGATGAGTTATGTATGAAGGGAGTTTTCAAGTGTGCGATGCAAGATGATGAAAGAAGATCCAGGAGTGTCAAGCGCTCAAGCTTGGGGATGCCCCCATGAATGCCCAATAAATATTCAAGGAGACTCAAGCGTATAAGCTTGGGGATGCCCCCGTGCATCCCCTTCTCCATCAACAATCATCAGTTCGTCCTTAGTCTCACTATATTTTTATCACTTCATGCGTTTTGTTAAGAGAGTTGGTTGTTGCACTGAGTTGTGTCTTGTCTTAAAAGTAGGTAATTGAGGTTGCTATTTAATTTTAGTAGTAGCTTGCAATAGTTTTGAGGTATTGATGTGAGTAATGTTTGAACTTTTGGTGTCAAGAGATCTTGCCTATTAGTGATAGGTGTCGTATTTTGGGCAATCTGTGTTTATTTTCAAAACCTACAAAACTAGTTGAGAACTCTAGCTACTAGATGGATCACTACTCTTCTGAGGAGTCGAATATTAGAGTACACTCATGTACCATGAGTCGAGGATGCGCAAGGATAACCAAACCCCCATACACTCCTCCTCGGGGTACTTGTCTCTTTGTGAACCTCCTTATTAGACTGAGAGTTACCGATAATAAGTGCATGAGTTCTTCGGACTAATGTAAGTATTGAAAGTTGACACTTCCACCTTCCCATATTTTGCTAGCCTCTTCCGTGCCGTGCATTGCCTTCTTCTCACTCCGAGAGTTGGTGTCCACCTTCGCCGGTACATCCAAACCCTTGGCATGATACGCTCTGTCATCATAGGCCTCCCTTTATCTTTCCTCAAAACAGCTACCATACCTACCTATCAAGGCATTTCCATAGCATTTCCGAGTTACATTGCCATGCAACTCCCACCTCTTCATGACTTGATCTTCATGTCATACATGTTCCTGCTACACTGGCAGCGACATACATTGCATACATCATGATAGTTACATCTTCTTTATGTTTTGAGTATCTTGTAAAGTGTGAAAGATCTCCTTTACCTTCTTGTAAAATAGAGTGTTGCACTTAAGTGAGGAAAAGATCCCAAAGTGGACACATTAAAAGATCCCAAAGAGGACAAATGAGAGTTAAATAGAAAGAGCCATTGAGGCCACCAAAAAAATAAAAAAATAGAAAAAAGAAAAAAAAGAAAAAAAAAGAGAGAAAGGGGCAACACTACTATCCTTTTGAGAGATCCACACTAGTACTCCCTTTATATCCTTGTACTCCATAGAGATGATCATTATGCATATAGCTATGTGGGGACCTTCACACTATAGAACTTGGCTTGCATATTCCAAGGATGAGCCTCCTCAAAAGAGCTCTAGGTCTTCATGAGCGAGCAATTTAGATGCACCCCCACTAGTTCCATTGGAGAGCTTCCTAGCTCGTATGTGCATCCGTTGCATGGCAATCCCTACTCCTCACATCATATCTATCATTTGGCATCTCTTGCCTATGATTGTCCTCATTGATGTGAGCCTTTCTCATCCTTTTTGTCTTCCTCCTCCACCATATTTCTCTCTTTGACATCCTAAGTGTCAACTCTCGTGCTTACGCTCATCCATTGCATGAGTGCTCGAAATATCGAAAAGGAGTGGATCAAATTGACTTGTACCTGGCTAGTGGTCTGGGGACGAGTCAAGATAAGATTCCAAAGAAGACCAAGTGTGAAACTTTAGTAGATTGAGTTCTCAACACAAAAATACTACTTTTTCTCGTATTCCCTATCCCCCTTCTTGCACGCAAACACCATTTGGAGACATTCGAGTCACGGACAACGAGAGCTCTTGCACCTAATGTTGTTTTCTTACTTATTTCAATGCTAATATAGACTCTTTCCTGTTATGACTTGAATTGAATCTCTAACCTTGATTTCTTTACTTTTCAAAGTTCTTATATGGTTGCTAGCATGTCACCACAGAAATTATGTTGTTATCATTTACCTACTCGAGGATGAGAAGGACTTAAGCTTGGGGATGTTAATACGTCCAAAACGTATCTATAATTTCTGCTTGCTCCATGCATGTTTTGTGTGATAATGATTGTTTGCTTGATGTGTTTGATTTTCTCTAGGATTTAAAACTTTTGGAGTTTATTGAATATTAAAAAGAGAGGGAATAAAAGGACTTTCCCTAATATTCATAATTGGTGTTTTTGGAATTTATTATTTTAAAACAAAACCAACAAAACAAAATGAGAGAAGGTAATATGACTCCTTCAACATATTAAAAGGTTGGAAAATGTTTTAAACCATTAATGGAATTCTTTTGAATATTCAAAATATTTTTCAACTAAATTAAATTCATTTGGAAGGATATAAAATGACTTATCCTCTTTTTAATGAAGTTGGAAAATATTTAGAATATTACTTTAAAGTTTTAAAAATTTATTATAAGTATTATAAATAACTCTAGACCAATTTTAAAGTTTTCAATTAAAGTTTTTATTTCATTGAAATGATTTATTAAGTATTTTAAAAGAGTTGAAAAAGTATTCCAATGGGATATTTTTCTTTTTACCAAATTATTTATTGATGAAACAACTATAAAATTTATATTTTATTATTTAGAAATGGTTTGACACTGCTTTAGACCAAATAAAAATATTTTTAAATAATTTATTGGATGGTATTTGATTTATGAAAAGTATTTTATATTTAAATGAAGCATTTAGAAAATGTTTTTATTTTTATTTTAATTTTTGGAAAATGTTTTCAATAAATAATTTTCTTTAGATTATTTGAAGAATTTAGAATTTTATTTCATATTTTTCGGAGTTACAGTTGATTTTATTTAATTGTTTGAAGTTTCGATTTTTGAATACAAAGAAAAACTCGTAGCCCGGCCCGTTAGTTGTTTTCTGCCCACGAGTGAAATTCGAGCCCGAGTCGAATCCAGTTTTTTTTTCTTTTCTCTTTATATATATATATATCAATTTCCAGGAAATTTATTTTTCTTTTTTTTAAACCCGAAAACCCTAGCAGCGGGACCCGCGGGCCTCCGCCGCCGGGCCCCGCCGCTCCGCCCGTCGCCGGAGACTCGCCGCCTGGCCGCCAGCGCCGTCGCACCCGCCGGCCGCCCACCGCGCCGCCTCGGTCGTCGCCGCCGGAGCCGCACCCCGTCGCCAAGCCACGCGGCCACGCCGCCCCACCGGCCCGGCCAGAGCGCCGCCTCCTGGCCGAGCCGCGACGCCGCCCCACTGCCGGATCTCGCCGGCCGCGGCCGCCGCCCGTGCGCGCTGCCCGTGCGCCGCGCGCCGCCGCCACCTGCTGGCCCCGCATAACTCGTCGGGTCGCTTCGCCCCACATCCCCGTGCTGCGCCACCCCGCCGTGCCTCGCCAGAGCAGCTCGAACCTCGCCGGAGAACGGAGTCAACTCCGGTCAGATATAGAGCAGGGCCCCGATTGCTTTTTATAAAAAAGTTTATTCGCGAACAGGTCCCTGTTGGCAGAAAACCCCTCGTTCTCGCGCCCGCGATATCTCCGCAACCGTAAGTCGGATCGAGGTGAAACTTTTTCCTACGCACTTGTATTGTTCTGTAATTTAGCATGGTATAAATTTTTGCACACTTTGCACACTTTTGAATTTGAAGTTATTTCAAATTCAAATTCAAATTCAAATTACGGAGGCCGTATCTTTTAAACCGTTGATCCAAATCGAGTGATTCTTTTTGCGTTGGATCACTCGTTCCATGTACCTTATGTTTAAATCATGTGTACACAAAAATTCAAATGTTTATTGATCTGCTAAGGTCAAATTCAATTCAAATTTTCACTTGCTATGACCTGTGTTGTAGTATTCCGTTTCACGTGATTCTTTTTGCATATTGGATCATATGCGACATCTTATCGGCAATATCCACCTACCATTCATATTGCTATGATCTTTACCTTGGTTTCATAATTCCTTGATCATAATTTTGTATCGGAAATTCTTTATCCGTTGACTCTCTCGAGTTCACGTTCCACTGATCACCTTCGAGCACATCCACACCTCAACACTTGTACCGTGTCAAGCCTTTTTGTTTTGTTGCTAAAACCCTTTATGTTTGTTTGTTGATCTGTTGTTTGTGTTATTGGTGTGATTGCTTATTTGAGTTCCTTCGTTTGCGATAGATTTCTCGGAGTGTGACGAGTAGAGTTGACTGGACCGTGAGAGCGAAGAACTTCACCAAAGGGAAAAGGCAAGTTACACTTTGACCATACCTCAACCTATATTTTCTATTATGCATGTAGCAAATTACCACTCTATGCATGTGTAGGACTATATATTAGTTATGATTTAAACCTAGTAGGATAGCCATATGTTCTGATCCTGTATTTCTTTGTCGACCTAGGATCGTGGTTGTTATATACTGCTATTGCTTTGTAGACGAGGATTGGCTGAGTTATCATTGAGATTTGTGAGGAGTAATGACTTGACTAGCAAACTTAAAAAGAAATCACCTCTGGACGGGCAGGGAATGCATCCTGGTGCTCATGCCTTGGATAAGGAGGGACCAGGGTTAAATGCTTCCCGAATGGTTGTTTGGTGGTGAACTGGGTGCGTCATGGCGCGTACCCTCTAAACGCAGTGGGCGCCGTCCAGGCTCAAAAATATCGGACAGACAGTGTGACTAGTAGCTTCCATGTACAACCACTGGCTATATGGGCTCTGGCTTAGATGAGTACGTTGTGGGGAACCTGGCCCTGGTAGCTAGCTGATGTAGATATGATAGGTGTACCGGCTACCAAAGGGTGGAGGCAACCTCTTCTGAAAGACTATGTCTCAATCTTCGGGTTGAGTCCAGTGGGGAAGTGTACAAACCTCTGCAGAGTGTAAAAACTGATCATGATTAGTCGTGTCCACGGTTACAGACAACTTTGAGCAACTGGGCATTATTGTTGTTGGATGGTCTTGACAGATATTTCACCTTAATAAGAATTTGAGTGGGAACTTTTAATAAAGGGATGGTTGGAATTGGTGTAGCCCGATTCAACCATACTTAGGACTAGCAAGATAAATTAAATTTTGATTAGTTGTAGTATGTGAGGGAAAAATCAGCTTTCTGCAAAATAAAACCATAAGCCTTTCCTTTGACTTACCTTGCATGTAGATGTAGGTCTGTTATATACTTTTTCGTGTGACTTGCCGTACAAATCAGATGTACTGACCCGTTGTCGGGCTGTAACCTTCGGTGTTGCAGGATTGTATACAATGAGTAAGTGATGCGATGTACGGTTACGATGTCTATACTCAACTTTCCAGTGGAGTTGATGGACGCCACGAAGCTTATATTGTTTTCCGCTGTATTTTATTTGTAGGCTAGCCTTGAGCTATGCAGGTATGCTTTATTGTAATACTGGATCTTCGATGTAATATTTATGACATGTGGTTTATTCTTGATATTACATCGTGTACTGTGTGTACTAGCTATTGATCCAGGGACTAGCACAGAATGAACAGAGACTCCGGTTTGTGAGGAACCGGGTCGTTACAGATGGTATCAGAGCCCATGTTGACTGTAGGTCGTGACCCTAGAAAATGGATAGAAGAAGCCATAGGAACAAAAATATTTTATCACTCTTTGATTATTTACTCTCCTCACTAATATTTCTCATCTATTATTCACCTCCTAAAATTCCTTATCTTGTTTTACTATAAATACCCCTCTGAGTTGCATACCCTTGAAGAAAAGACATTAGAGAAGTACATCATCAACCTCGTGGATCAATTGAAGTGATGATCACAAGAACTATAAGGAGTAACTTATGAGGATAAATAAGTTTTGACACCATGAGAGGAATATTTAAGATCAGCTTAGCTGAGAAGGATGAAGCCTAGCATCAGACCCCCAATTTTATATGGAGATAGATGAACGAAATTCGTGTAGTATGATGAGATCGTATGTCTTGCACATATGACCTTACTCTAGGTGTTGTTTGTGTGTTTTGAATTTGGTGACTGTATTGTTTGTTGTTATGTGTCACTGTCGGACGTAGGTGTTTTTGCCGCTTTCTTGTTTGAGTGCATATGTTTGGTGTTAACTTTAGTTGTTGTCTTGTCGGTGTTATAGTTTTTCCCTAACCCTTGTCGTATGGGTTTAATAGATGGAGTATGGAGTAGGACTCGCCTTTTCTAGGGCGATGTCGAGACTGAAGGTGGAGCAATGGATTCGCAGTATGGAGGAGCACATGAAGATGAACAAGGTTGGAAGTGAGGACACGGTCCCCTATGCTGTTAAGTACTTGGTAGAAGAAGCTGCTACTTGGTGGAGAATGCACCAAGCGATTGACGAATCACAAAGGAAGATTACTTGGAAGGAATTTACAAAGATTTTGTTGGGATCCCGCCTCGTCACCCCGATGCAAAGGACGGTAACCCTTAAGAGGATCCGTGCATGTACAATTTGCGGAGAAACAGGGCACTCCTATGAAGGACACCAAGATGGATGTCCCTATTGTGAAGAAATTCACTCGGGTGAAGAATGCCCCACTGCACAAGTCACATGTTTTACGTGTGAAGGAACTGATCATTACCCCGCTCAGTGTCAATTTTTCATCGTGACACAACAAGTATCGCAGCATCAAAAGGAAGGAATGGAGAAAATTATCCAAGAATTCAGGGAAGCACCCGTGAAGAAGAAAAAGAAGGACATTAGCCAGATTCAGTGTTTCCGGTGCAGGAATATGGGACATTACGCCAATATGTGTCCAGAATTGAAGGGAGGGAAGAAGTTGTGAACGCGGAAGCAAGGATGCGGACTCGAAGAAGCTTATGATTGGCTTTTGGAGAATAGAATATTCGTGGTGCGCACTAAGTGTATGGTGGTACCTTTTAATGTTAGTTGGAGTTGTGTATCGATGCATGTTTGATATGGATGGACTAGATGTTTTATGTCATGATTGTTTTGTTAAGTGTTGCTTATGTCCTTGACCCTGTTATGTCTTGTTTTGATGTGATGTGTTGTGCTCGGTGTTTCTTCTATGCGAGTAGAATAAGTTTACGATTCCTTAGACCCCTTATCTAATTAGTATTCTTCAAGACTGAAGGAGACACAACAACAACAACAACAAGAATAAGTTGGCAAGTGACTCAACGATATGAAGATTGCTTCGACAATGCAAAAGTGAAGCCACCAGCATTGTAAACTTGAAGACCGGAAGATTCAAAGTTTCTATCGTTAGATCGTTCTGTGAGCTGTCATTTCTTGTTTTACCGACAGCTACACATCAAAACTTATGTTTCAAAACTAGTGTGATGTTTGTATGTGTATCTCTCTCTCTATCTCTCTCTCTCTACCTCGCTATCTACATTCTATTCCCCCTCATCCTCACCCCTAAATGGAAGGGGTTACTACAATGGCCTCTAATGTCAAGATTGGAATAAAGATGGATGTAACTTAATGCTGAGTTCAAAGTTAACCCCGTGAGCCAGGATCTTACAACAATCAAGCACAATCTTGCTGAAGGAAGCACCCTGGAGCAAGTTGTAGTTCACCAGTGCTCGTTTTGTTGCAGTTGGCGTAAACCTGAGAGTTGTGAGGAAACGATAGATCTTTTGCTTGGCTTGCAGAACCATGGACTTATCTGAACCCAGTTCAAGATCAAGAGGACTTTATGCAATGCTTGTGAGGATGACCGAGTGTTAGATTGCGAGATTCGCTAAACCATATACAAGGTAATGATTTGGGTGCGGAATGGATTGGCCCCCATGACGACTACCCTTATTATTCGCTCTTGCTATGCGGGGTAGTAAATCTTGAGTGACTTACCTATAGAAGAGAGACGACGATGTCAAAACCTAAACCATAGAATAGTACGATGTGTGACCCCTATAGGAGATTACCGGTTATGTTATACGGTGAGTATAGACCAAGACCATTTCCTGCAGGTATCCCGTAATAATATTCTTGATGACCACCAAGAGTAATCAATAGTTGCTTAGTATTGGCGTCTGACCGTCAACCATGAAGGTTCGGTGTATGGAAGACTCCTCTTTTATTAAGGATTCAAGACCTCAAAGGAGTTGGTGAAATCTCTATGAAGGACGTCATCGATGGATCAAGATTTTCGAAGACCACGTCCAATCCTTTTAAGGGTGGTAGCACCCTAGCTCATCGGAGGATCGATGGACTCTCATGAAGACCCGAACCCTAACCTTTCTTTCTAGCCTTCTCGAATCTCGAGGACAAGATTCCTTTTAAGGGTGGTAGTGTGTAACATCCCAAAATTTTCCGAATTTTGGAATGTTAATAAAATTAAAAAGATAATGACTGTTTGCTTGATGTGTTTGATTTTCTCTCGGATTTAAAACTTTTGGAGTTTACTGAATATTAAAAAGAGAGGGAATAAAAGGACTTTCCCTAATATTCATAATTGGTGTTTTTGGAATTTATTATTTTAAAACAAAACCAACAAAACAAAATGACAGAAGGTAATATGACTCCTTCAACATATTAAAAGGTTGGAAAATGTTTTAAACCATTAATGGAATTCTTTTGAATATTCAAAATATTTTTCAACTAAAGGAAATTCATTTGAGAGGATATAAAATGACTTATCCCCTTTATAAAGAAGTTGGAAAATATTTAGAATATTACTTTAAAGTTTTAAAAATTTATTATAAATAACTCTAGAATTATTTTAGGGATTTTATAATGCTAAGAGAGTTTTTATTTCATTGAAATGATTTATTAAATATTTTAAAAGAGTTGAAAAAGTATTCCAATGGGATATTTTTCTTTATACCAAATTATTTATTGATGAAACAATTTTAAAATTTATATTTATTTATTTAGAAATGGATTGACAATGCTTTAGACCAAATAAAAATATTTTTACATAATTTATTGGATGGTATTTGATTTATGAAAAGTATTTTATATTTAAATAAAGCATTTAGAAAAAAAATTTATTTTTATTTTACTTTTTGGAAAATGTTTTCAATAAATAATTTTCTTTAGATTATTTGAAGAATTTAGAATTTTATTTCATATTTTTCGGAGTTACGGTTGATTTTATTTAATTGTTTGAAGTTTCGATTTTTTAATAAAAAGAAAAACTCGTAGCCCGGCCCGTTTCTTTTCTGCCCACGAGTGAAATTCGAGCCCGAGTCGAATCCAGTTTTTTTTCTCTTCTCTGTATATATATCAATTTCCAGGAAATTTATTTTTCTTTTTTTTAAACCCGAAAACCCTAGCAGCGGGACCCGCGGGCCGCCGCCGCCGGGCCCCGCCGCTCCGCCCGTCGCCGGAGACTCGTCGGACCGCCTCGCCGCCTAGACGCCACCGCCGCCACCGCTGTCGCACCGGCCGGCCGCCCACCGCGCCGCCTCGGCCGTCGCCGCCGGAGCCACACCCAACCGCCGAGCCACGCGGCCATGCCGCCCCACCGCCCCGGCCAGCGCGCCGCCTCCTGGCCGAGCCGCGACGCCGCCCCACTGCCGGAGCTCGCCGGCCGCGGCCGCCGCCCATGCGCGCTGCCCGTGCGCCGCGCGCCGCCGCCACCTGCTGGCCCCGCATCACTCGCCGGGTCGCTGCGCCCCGCATCCCCGTGCTGCGCCACCCCGCCGTGCCTCGCCGGAGCAGCTCGAACCTCGCCGGAGAACGGAGTCAACTCCGGTCAGATCCAGAGCAGGGACCCGATTGCTTTTTACAAAAAAGTTTATTCGCGAACAGGTCCTTGTTGGCAGAAAACCCCTCGTTCTCGCGCCCGCGATATCTCCGCAACCGTAAGTTGGATCGAGGTGAAACTTTTTCCTACGCACTCGTATTGTTCTGTACTTTAGCATAGTATAAATTTTTGCACACTTTGCACACTTTTGAATTTGAAGTTATTTCAAATTCAAATTACGGAGGTCGTATCTTTTAAACCGTTGATCCAAATAGAGTGATTCTTTTTGCGTTGGATCACTCGTTCCATGTACCTTCTGTTTAAATCATGTGTACACAAAAATTCAAGTGTTTATTGATCTGCTAAGGTCAAATTCAATTCAAATTTGCACTTGCTATGACCTGTGTTGTAGTATTCCGTTTCACGTGATTCTTTTTGCATATTGGATCATATGCGACATCTTATCGGCAATATCCACCTACCATTCATATTGCTATGATCTTTACCTTGGTTTCATAATTCCTTGATCATGATTTTGTATCGGCAATTCTTTATCCGTTGACTCTCTCGAGTTCACGTTCCACTGATCATCTTCGAGCACATCCACACCTCGACACTTGTACCGTGTCAAGCCTTTTTGTTTTGTTGCTAAAACCCTTTGTGTTTGTTTGTTGATCTTTTGTTTGTGTTGTTGGTGTGATTGCTTATTTGAGTTCCTTCGTTTGCGATAGATTTCTCGGAGTGTGACGAGTAGAGTTGACTGGACCGTGAGAGCGAAGAACTTCACCGAAGGGAAAAGGCAAGTTACACTTTGACCATACCTCAACCTATATTTTCTATTATGCATGTAGCAAATTACCACTCTATGCATGTGTAGGACTATATATTAGTTATGATTTAAACCTAGTAGGATAGCCATATGTTCTGATCCTGTATTTCTTTGTCGACCTAGGATCGTGGTTGTTATATACTGCTATTGCTTTGTAGACGGGGATTGGCTGAGTTATCATTGAGCTTTGTGAGGAGTAATGACTTGACTAGCAAACTTAAATAGAAATCACCTCTGGACGGGTAGGGAATGCATCCTGGTGCTCATGCCTTGGATAAGGAGGGACCAGGGTTAAATGCTTCCCGAATGGTTGTTTGGTGGTGAACCGGGTGCGTCATGGCGCGTACCCTCTGAACGCAGTGGGCGCCGTCCAGGCTCAAAAATATCGGACAGACAGTGTGACTAGTAGCTTCCATGTACAACCACTGGCTATATGGGCTCTGGCTTAGATGAGTAAGTTGTGGGGAACCTGGCCCTGGTAGCTAGCTGATGTAGATATGATAGGTGTACCGGCTACCAAAGGGTGGAGGCAACCTCTTCTGAAAGACTATGTCTCAATCTTCGGGTTGAGTCTAGTGGGGAAAGTGTAAAAACCTCTGCAGAGTGTAAAAACTGATCATGATTAGCCATGTCCACGGTTACGGACAACTTTGAGCAACTGGGCATTATTGTTGTTGGATGGTCTTGACAGATATTTCACCTTAATAAGAATTTGAGTGGGAACTTTTAATAAAGAGATGGTTGGAATTGGTGTAGCCCGATTCAACCATACTTAGGACTAGCAAGATAAATTAAATTTTGATTAGTTGTAGTATGTGAGGGAAAAATCAGCTTTCTGCAAAATAAAACCATAAGCCTTTCCTTTGCCTTACTTGCATGTAGATGTAGGTCTGTTATATACTTTTTCGTGTGACTTGCCGTACAAATCAGATGTACTGACCCGTTGTCGGGCTGTAACCTTCGGTGTTGCAGGATTGTATACAACGAGTAAGTGATGCGATGTAGGGTTATGATGTCTATACTCAACTTGCCGGTGGATTTGATGGACGCCACGAAGCTTATATTGTTTTCCGCTGTATTTTATTTGTAAGCTAGCCTTGAGCTATGCAGGTATGCTTTATTGTAATACTGGATCTTCGATGTAATATTTATGACATGTGGTTTATTCTTGATATTACATCGTGTACTGTGTGTGCTAGCTATTGATTCAGGGACTAGCACAGAATGCACAGAGACTCCGGTTTGTGAGGAACCGGGTCGTTACAATTGCTATGATCTAGATACACTTTCATATACTTTTGATCATATTTGGACTAACCTATTAACTCAGTGCACCCCAGTGCCAGTTCCTGTTTTCAGCTGTTTTTCTATTTCAGTTTTCCCCCATATAAAAAGTCCCAGAAAAATTCGAGAAAATTCAGATAAAAATTCAGCGTGACGGAAGCTTCGAGAAGAGCCCGGGAGGGGCCAAAGGGGAGCCAGGGGGGCCCAGGCGGCCACCCGGGGCGGCCCCACCCCTGGCCGCGCTAGGGGGGCGCCTAGGGCCCCTGGCCCACCTCTGGCTGCCCCCTTTCGCCTATTTATCCCCCGTCACGGGAAAACCCCAGAAGGAGAACCCTATTCCGCGAACTCGCCTCTGTTCCTCCGCCGCCGCGCTTCCGAAGATCGGGAGCACCAGAAGACCTCTTCCCGGCACCCTTCCGGAGGGAGGATTGACCTCCGGGAGTCTCCTCTCCAGCATGGATGCTCCCCGGATGTCTCGTGAGTAGTTTTCCTTGGACCATGGGTCCGTGATCAGTAGCTATGTGATGTTCTCCTCCCCTCTTTGATCTTCATTGTTTAGACCTCGTGAGCTGCCCAACATGATCGAGGTACCTTTGTAATATTTCTGCTATTGCTATGTTGAGTTTGATAGGATCTGATGGATTATGAGATAATGTTCAGATTGTGATAGAGTAATATATTTGGTTTTTATCTCTTATATTTTTGTTCCTAAGTAATTCTTGCATGTTCCCCGTTGATGTTTATTGCTTTGGCCAAGTAGTAGGTAGTGACTCCAAGAGGGAGCGTTGTGCTAGATCGTGGGTTCATGCCCCCCGATGACACGCTTGAGTGACAGAAACATGAGTCTAGGGGATGTGTTGTTGCCAGAAGGGGGAAAACAACGGTGCTTGTAACCGCGGTTACAAGGATTGTTTACTTTACGTAGAGTTCTTTTTAATGCAGTTGTCTGTTGCTTTGGGTTTACACTTTGGGTGGGGCTCGCAACTTAATACCAGCAAGATGTTCCGGATAGATATCTCAAGGTGGATGATTAGTAGTAGATGCAGATGGATTTCGGTCTACTTACCTTGGTGTACTGCCTGTGCTTTTGAACCTCTTCCTTTCTTTTGTAGCATAGTTAGCATTGCGGTGCGTTCATAATCCTGGCAATTGCCTTTCTGTAATTTGTTTACCTCGCATAGCATTTTTATCGTCTTTTGGGAGAGAGACATCACTAGCGAACATCACGTATCCCGGTCCATATCCTTATCATTGTTTCCATGCTATATTTACTTTTCTGCATTTACTTTCAAGTTGCTATTATTATCCCTTGCGTTTTATCCTTTGTAAACAACAAGACCGGAGAGATTGACGACCTCTCTGAACTTCGTTGGGAACAAAGTTATCTGTGTCTGTATGCAGGTCCGCGTCAGTTGCGCCGCTGACACCTACTTATCATCTCTGGAGTCCTGCTGGAGACAAACCTTGGTATCTTCACCGAGGGAAAACTGCTGCTGCACTACATCTCAACCCTCCACTTGGGGTAACCAACGAAGGGGGAGAGAAGCCATCAAGCATGCGGCAGCGGCAGCTCTCTGTTTCTTGGCCCGCTCGGCCTTGGTGGTGTCGGCGGAGGCTCTCTTGCGAGAAGGCGCAGTCAGGTTGGAGGTAGCGGAGGCCGCGGGGGTCGCACTAGGAGGGACATCAGAGGTGGCAGGGGGAGCAGTCGGAGCCACCCCAGGTGCCATGGGAGCAACAGATCGGGCAGCCCTGCAATACAAAGTGCAAATTGAGAAAAAAAGTAAAGATCTAATATATATATATACAAGGAAACATACCCAGAAGCTCGGGGTAGCTGGGCAGCGAAGTGGGCCAAGGAGAAGCCAGGACGAGCAATGTTCAGAGGAGTGGGAGAGAGCACAGGGCCACTCGGCTTGGGGGCGGCTCAGCGCGCACCATATTTGCCTTTCTTCTTGGCAACCTTGGAGGTACCGGCGGCATCATTAGTTCGGCGGCGTTTCCCCTCGGCCACTGTCTGCTCGGCCGGTTTAGATTATGTGCCGAAGTCACCAAGGGAATCAGCATCACTGCTCCATTCGGCCAAGAAGCGTTTGACGGAGGAATCAGACTCACCCGGCTTTTTGAGGCCGAGCTCGAAAGAAGTAGTCTGAGCTTCGGCCTCGGAATCGGTCTCCTCTTCAAGCTCCAAGTCCTTGGCGTCTTCCTCAGCGCGGTCGGGATGGTAGCCCGAGGCGGACTGTCCGTCCTGCATGACCCTAGATCCAAGGAACTCCTGGGGAGAAAGATCCAATCAGAATCAGCAATGAGAGAAACAAGAGCTAAAGATAAAAGACAAGATTAAAAGCATACCACGGGGCTGGGCCGAGCTCGGTTGTACGCCATTTTCCCAAACTCAAAGGGCCCAACAACTTTGAGATCGGAAATCATGTTGATTCGGCGGAGGAAGTCGGCTTCATTCACGCGGAACGTAGAGATTCGAGGGGGTCTAGGAGGCGGCTCATATCACAGATACGGTGGCAGCGGCGCTGCAGCGGAAGCACTCGGCGACAAAGCCATGTCGCCACTAGGTCGGCGGATTGCAATCCTCTTCTGGATGTGGGCCATCTGACGATCCAGGTCGGTGTCCCCTTCCCCTGGCTTGTCGGACCAATGATACTTCACAGTCGGAGGTGGCAGAGAGAATTCGGGAAGATTCAGCAAATCTTTGTCCTTTGGTGAAGAAACATAAAAGAACCCCATTTTCCAGTTCTCGATGGACTTTGGTGGCTGGGGATGAGGGTAGAGTCCGATCTTGCGGATATATATGGTGGCGCCACCGCATTCGGCCATCACCTTCACCTCCTCTTTCTTCTTGGGCTTGGGATCAATGGCATACACCCCAGTGCCCACTCAGAAACTGCGGAAGTAGAAGATGCGGATCCAGAGCCCAATGATGGGACGAACCCCGAGGTAGCCCTCGCATAGTGTCACGAAGGCGGAGAGGAGCATGATGGCATTCGCCCCGAGGTGGTGCGGCTGCATGCGGTAGAAGTCGAGGAATTCGCGGAAGAATTGGCTCATCGGGAGCCCGAAGCCGCGTTGAAAATGCGCGAGGAAGACGACGCGCTCATCGGCCTGGGGAGCGAGCACAAGCTCGTCGCCGAGGACGCGGTAGTCGAGGTCCGCCGGAATCTTGCGAGACCGACGGAGGAGAGCAATGTGCATCTTAGTAACAATGGAGCCCTTCCAAGATCCCCTCTGGGAGCCGGCGGCGGCGGCATCGTCCCTCATGGAGGCGTCGGACTTCGTGGTGGGCGAGGAGAAGCGAGACGGAGACGATGGTGAAGATGGCGGCGGCAGCGGCAGAAATATGGATCCGAGCCCACCAATCGTGGCGGAGGAGGAGCAGTGGTGGCGACGGTGGAGTGCGGCCGCAAGGTTCTCGGCGTAGCGGTTCCAAGCTCTGGTGGCAGCGGCAGCAAGCACGGAGAGGTGCGCGGTGCGACGGCGGCGGATGTAGAGGAGGCGAGCGCGAGGAAGACGATGGAGTGAGGGGTGCGTGGCGCATCTCTCACCCCACGGGGTATTTAAAGACTTCGCGAAGAGGTAGTGGGATCCCGTGTGCCGATCCGGCAGGCGGTGTGGCCGCGTGTATCCACAGAGCAGTATCAGTTTGGAGCACAGAAGATCCAGCGGATGGGACGGGACGTGCGCTAGTGGGTCGAGGCAGTGGTTATGGCACGTCAAATCATGGCACGACGTCCCGTATTCTTCGGCGAATTCGAAGCGGCAAGTTCGGTCAACATTCCAGTCAAACCAACAGTTGGGCAGATCGGCTAGAAGACCAAGAGCAATCGGCAGATGGCGAGTAGTCGGCCCATTGAGAGCAATCGGTCAGAAGACCAAGAGCAAGCGGCATATAGCAAGAAATCGGCCTAGTGGGGGCGATCGGTTAGAAATAAAGATTCAGCATTCTAGAAGTGTAGGAGGAACCTGTGCAGGCCTCGCCATCTCTGAGTTCGGCGGGACCTCCGCAGCTTCAGGGGCTACTGTCGGGGGAATGACCCCCGGGTAGGGTCACCCAGGGGAAACAATTCATCAAAGCAAAGATCACCGACCTGATGGTCACCGATCCAATCAAGGCCGAGCTAATCAAGAGCAAGCAAGAAGTGGGCCGAGCTGTTCAAGTTGAGGGTCGATTTCCCCAGAGAGGGCGCAATCGGCTTCACCAGGAATCATTCGGCCGAAGTAAACAAAGTAGCATCCGAGCGGAATACCAGGTCGGACACCTGGTACAAGAGCATTCAATGCGCAATCCCTGAAGATTGGGACTGTCAGAGGCGTGCGGTCTCCTCCAGCGCCGATCACGCGGACAGGCCGACAGGCCTAAGTCTCTAGCTCCACTGTTCACTATCAAGGTCTACAAGATAGCGGCATGGTGAGCCGCAAGTCTACACCGGGTCATCCGGGAGAACACGATGTGAGTTCCCTAGCTTATCTGAGGCTGATAGCTGGGCCCTCCCCTTTGTATATTTACCTTTGTACCCTGGACTCGGCCTATAAGAGCCCCGGGTACCCCTCCTGCGTGGGGGACGACGGAGCACTTATTGCAACTTCACCCACCTCAGAAAGAGCAAGGAGAGAGTAGTGACCAGAGGCCCTCTTCTCCTTCCTCTAAAACAGCTCAAGGAGCATTCATTGTAGCCAGAGTTATTGCATATAGCTAGCTCGGCAAGACTAGGGGTGTTATCTCTACGGAGAGCCCCGAACCTGGGTACATCGTGGTGTCTCACCGTGTGTTCCCATTCTCGTTTCCGGTACCAGCGACACTAACCTCGGTTTGTCCCCCTCTTTAGCCATCCCCATGGCATCTGCCTTTACATATCGATGACACATTCCTTAGATAAGGTGCACGGCCCCATGATGCCTTCCCTCCATACCATACACAACCATTAGGGGTACAACCTGGTCTCGCCTTAGATAAGGTACGAGCCCTCAGGAAGCACTCCCTGCCCGTCCAGAGGTGTATTCTAATTAAGGTTTGCTAGTCAAGTCATTAAAATCCTTACACAGCTCAATGAAATCTACACCCAATCCTCGTCTACAAGCATAGCAATATATAACAAGCATGTGCTAGATTGTCTAAGCAAACAGGATAAGATCATATGGCTACCCTACCAGGTTTGTAGCAATAATATATAGTAGCATTTCTACACATGCATAGGGTGATATTTGCTACATGCATAAATAAAAATATAGGTTGTGAAATGGTCAAAGTATGACTTGCCTTGCTCCTGTTCCAGATGATCACACTCTTCACAGAACGACAGTCTACACAATCAAACAATGTTGCATTCAATACGCATATAACACATAAACATTGTAACAGTAAAAGAACCAAATGATCAGCAAGAAAACAAACTAAACAGTATCTAAACAATAACTACAAGTCACCACGACCCCAACGCAACTGGAATCGGCGAAAACGGATACACCGTATAAAAGATACGGTCACCGGAAGTTTGAATTTGAATCTATACAAAATTCAAATTCTAAAAGTGTAACAGTGCAAAGTGCATCGTACTGTAAACTAGACTTCACTACGGTCGCAACGCAAAAAGAATCGCCTAAAAGAGAGCTACGGTTTAAAAGATATAACGAATACCGTTCTAGGGTGAAATCTATGAAAAAGATCCTCTTCGCGAATAAAATAACTTTTCTGTCGCGAACAAGTCCTCGGCTACGGAACGAACGGCGTTCGCTTCGATGAACAGTGCGGCGGGCGTTCCCTACATAAGCAAACGGCGATTAACCGAAACCCTAATATAAAACAAAAAAAAGAAAACCGGAGGAAAACCGAATCTAGATCTCCCGATCTAAACTGGGTCGTTGGATTGATCCAACGGCCATGAGGCAGCGGCGCGACACCCGGTAGCGGCGACCGGCAGCAGTGCGGCAGCGAACGGCGGCGCGGCGTGGCGACGGGGAGGCGTGGCGCTCACCTTGGAGCGGCGGCGGAAGGCCGGGGGCGGCGGGTGGCCGGTGGCGGCGGCGCTCCGGCGGTCGCCGGAGATGGCGGCGGCGGCGGACTTCGGTCCCGGAGGCGGTGAGTTCCAACTCGGCGGGTCCCGCGCGGAAAAAAATTTAGGGTTTGGGAAAAGAAAACCAAAATATAAAAATTCAAAAAATATTTATAGCCCAGGATTTTTTTTCTTAATCCGAGTCGGGCCCGAATCGCACGTACTGCAAAATAACAAAGTAGGCCGCTGGAAGGCCCAAAACAAAAACTCATTTTTAATTATTTTTTTATTTGGTCAACCGACTACACAGAACATTTTTATATAATAAAATATTAATTTTAAAAATGTCACATCAATAAAATAAAATAATAAAAATAATTGTTATTGCCGAAATTACTATTTGAGCTATTATGCAATTTTCATAAATACCCTTTATGCAATAAACTCCGTATAAAAATTATAAAATCCCAAAAATAAATTTGAGTCGTTTATAATTCCTATGACATAGTTTATGAACACCAAAAAATATTTTCCACACTATTCAACTTTGTTTAAGATGGGGATAAGTCATGTTATATCATCTCCAATAAAATTGCCTTAAGTTGAAAAATGTTTAAAATATTCATAAGATCCATATAATGCAAAACTCCAGCATGACATGCATATGATGATCTATTAACATCTGAATTTAGAAAATTGAGATGTTACAATGACCTTGAACGTTTCAGACGTGATGACCGGTTAGAGCTTGAACCGGCCGCTTGGTTGGCATATTTGGACAACAACATATCAAAAGTTGGCTTGATTTTCTTGCGTTGCACTTTAGCTTCATTTGTCTTCCACCTGCCAATTTCCAGACTCTTGGTCTTGACAAATCCGACACGAGTATTCTCTTTCACTTGTGGTTGCCCCCCAGGTGTAGGATCTTTGATGGTGATCTTAATAATCTCCCCACCACCGGGTTGCTTGTCAAGCACCACTTGCCTCTCCGAGATCTTGCTGCCATCCTTGCTTTTCCTAGATTCACCAATGACAAGATTGTCCTTGTTAGCTGATTCGGCTATGTCGGGCCGAATTAACATCTTCCTCCCCTCCAATCCATTGTGTTCATGGGGAAGGGGTGCTTATCAACTTGCATCTCAGAAATATTCAATCGTCCGTCATTAATGATCGATTGTATGTGTCGTCGAAAAACATTGCAATCATTAGTAGCATGAGGAAAAAGAATTATGATACTTGCAATATGCACGCCGTTTTATCTCCTCAAACGGCGGTAAAGCATGAGATATTTTAATAAACTTGGCTTGCAACAAAGCATCAAATATTCTATCACATTTAGCAATGTTAAAAGTAAACTTCATATCATCATCACGATTCTTATGAATCGGATTTAAATCTTGACAAGTAAAAGGTTTGGCCTTGGATGGCCAAACGAACTCAACGGTATGTACATTAGATTCATCGTCCGAACAATCACTATCATATTCAATCATATTCACCTTAGGACGATCAATCTTATATCTATCTACCTCTTTATCTTCTTTGCCACGGCTCTCTTGAGCTAAAGCCCTTTGCAAGACTTGATTAATAGTTAAGAACTCATGGCCTTATAACCTATCTTTAATGTAAGTTTTTAGACCATTAAATACAAGATCAACTAAATCCCTCTCACTTATCACTAAACTATAACATCGGATTTTTTGTGTCCCTAAACCTCTTGACATAATCGGAGACCGATTCATCATTCTTTTGTTTAACCGATGTAAGATGTGACAGTTTAAGTTCATTATCACCACTATAAAAATGATCATGAAATTTTTGCTCAATATGAGGCCATGCAAGAATAGAACCATGCGGCAAAGATGAAAACCATGAAAAGGCAATACCAGTCAATGATAGAGGAAACAAACGTATTTTCAACTCTTTTGATGAAGCTACTTCACCCAATTGAGCCAAATATTGACTAATATGCTCCCATGTAGTATTTGTGCCATCCCCACTAAACTTAACAAAATCTGGAATTTTATATCCTGGAGGACATTGAATTTCATCGAAATATTCAGGATACGGTTTTTTATACACCCGATTCCTAGGTAGTTCCACACCAAAGTTTTCTCTAAGCATCTTGGTCTTCTCCTCTCTAAGGTTAGCTAACACATCATCTGTATTAGATGATGTTGCTTGTGACACGGGCGCAGGAGGAGTATGGTTTGGGGCTACATGTGTGTATACCGAACCATAATTCGGCAATGATCTAATATTATCCCTACCTGTAAACAAAGTTTGGTTCGGCATTGCCACCGAACCTGGCATACTCATGATAGTATTAATAGGTGCAGCTACAACTTGATTTGTGTAGGTAGAAACATAATTCATCGGCATAGGAGGCGCCGATGATAATAGCAAAACTGAACTAGGGTTTCCCAAACTAGCACGTGTACCAATACTACCACTAGATAATGGAGTCATAATATTTTAAGCACTAGTATTCTCAACGAAATCTCGGTAAACCAGATTATTGCCGTCAGTAATACGACTATCAATTTCAGCCCATTGATAGGAGAAAAGGTAGAACTCACAGAGGGTTTAACTTGCTCAACATGAAGAGGAGGGAACTTGATTTATCCAATTGGAGCAATATCGCCTTGGCGATCTTTATTGAAATTCCCAAGGAAGACCTACAACTTCTTATCTTCATGTGCCTTCTTGTACTAAACATAAGCTCGGTGATGGTCCTCCGATAATTCCTCCAGACTAGGCTTGGTGATGTTACCGGCGTCAACTTCCGATGGATTGGGAAGATTATATCCGTTGGTCATGGTTGATGATGAAGCATGATCTATTGTCCCCAGCGGAGTCGCCAAAAAGTGTGTTGACACACGAACACGACACGTGTACCCTCGACGCCGGGGGTGATGCACCGCAGCTCATGCCGAAGGAGACCCGACCGGAAGCGCGATACACAGGCAATCCGGCGGGTGCTTTTGAAGAACCCCAAACCCCACACGCCCGGGAGGGACCCCGTCTGGGCGCACGGACGCTATGGGCTGCCCTAGGTCGACCTTATCGCCCCTAGACTTCTCGAAGATCATTGCCCCTGCAAGAAAAAGAACAAACGAAGAACGAGGGAGAAGATACGTGGAAAAGTAGACAAAATTACGGTTTTAGATGTGTTTGCGATTGTGTGTTGTTCAATCGGCCGTCACCTCTTGATATATCTCCTCGTTGGTTACCCCAAGTGGAAGGTGAGATGTAGTGTAGCGGAAAATTTCCCCTATGTAGAGGATAGGGTTTGTCTCCCGTAGGACTCCGGCAATGATAAGTAGGTCGCAAGGAAACAATGGCACCATTTTAGACAAAAGTTTCTTCCTTGAACTGGACCTGCACACAACACAAATAACTTTGCTTCCCCATGAGTACAAAGAGGTTGTCAATCTCTCCGGCCTTGCTGTTCACAGAGGATACTGCAACAGATAATAACGATTATGATAGCAGCTGGAAAGTAAAAGCAGGAAAATAAATGAGCGTGTAAACAGTAATGAGAATATGGACCGGGTTGCCGTGATGTTCACTAGTGATGTCTCTCTCCCAAAAGACGATAAAACTGCTATGAGAGGTAAACAAATTACAGCTGGGCAATTGACAGGATTAAAAACGCACCGCAATGCTAACTATGCTACAAAAAAAGGACGAGGCTCAAAAGAATGGGCGGTACGCCAAAATAAGTAGACCGAAATCCAACTACATCTACTACTAATCATCCACCTTGAGATATCTATCCAGAACATCTCGCTGTTATTAAGTTGCGAGTCCCACCCAAAGTGTAAACCCAAAACAACAGAAAACTGCATTAAAAAGCACTTTGCGTAAAGTAAACAATCCTTGCAACCGCGGTTACAAGCACCGTTGTTTAACCCCTTGTGGAAACATCACATCCCCTAGACTTCATGTTTCTGTCAGTCAAGCGTGTCATCGGGGGGCATGAACCCACAATCGAGCATAACGTTCCCTCTTGGAGTCACTACCTACTACTTGGCCAAAGCAATAAATAGCAATGGATAACATGCAAGAATTACTTAGGAACAAAAAATATAAGAGATAAGAACTAAATAAATTACTCAATCACAAACTGGACATAGTCTCATAATCCATCAGATTCCAGCAAACTCAGCATAGCAACAACAGAAAATTACATATGTGCCTCGATCATGTAGGGCAGCTCACGAGGTCTAAACCATGAAGAACAAAGAGGGGAGGAGAAAATCACATAGCTACTGATCACGGACCAATGGTCCAAGGGAAACTACTCACGACACATCCGGGAAGCGTCCATGGTGGAGGGGAAGCTCCCGGAGGTCAATCCTCCCTCCGGCAGGGTGTCGGGAAGAAGTATGTTGCCGCTCCCGATCTTGGAAGCGCGGAGGCGGCGGAACAGAGGCGAGATCGCGAAAAAGAGTTCTGTCTTCGGAAGAATCCCATCACGGAGAATATATAGGCGAAGGGGGCAGCCAAGGGGGGCACCAGGGGTCCAGGCGCCCCCCGGCGCACCCAGACCCTAGGACGCGCCAGGTGGCCGCCTGGGTCCCTCGTGGTGTCCCTCTGGCCCACCCAGGTGATTCCGGAAGGTTCCTTCGCGCTGATTTTTTATCTGATTTTTCCCGAATTTTTGCAGCATTTTTTAATATGGGGGAAACCTGAAATAGAAAAACAGCAGAAAATAGGAACTGACACTGTGGTGCACTGAGCTAATAAGTTAGTCCAAATATGATCAAATGTGTACAAAAGTGTATCTAGATCATAGCAATATCACACAAAACATGCATGGAGCAAGCAGAAATTATAGATACGTTTGGGACGTATCAACATCCCCAAGTTTAATTCCTGCTCGTCCTCGAGTAGGTAAATGATAACAAGCATTTGATCCACTCCTTTTCGATATTTTGAGCACTCATGCAATGGATGAGCGTAAGCACGAAAGTTGACACTTAGGATGGCAAAGAGAGAAATATGGTGGAGGAAGACAAAAAGGGTGAGAAAGGCTCACATCAATAAGGAAAATCATAGGCGAGAAGACCAAATGATACATATGATGTGAGGAGTAGGGATTGCCATGCAACGGATGCACATATGAGCTAAGAAAAGCTCTTCAATGGAACTAGTGGAGGTGCATCCAACTTGCTCGCTCATGAAGACCTAGAGCTCGTTTGAGGAGGCTCGTCCTTGGAATATGCAAGCCAAGTTCTATAGTGTGAAGGTCCCCACATAGCTATATGCATAAATGATCATCTCTATGGAGTCCAAGGATAAGAGGGAGTACTAGTGTGGATCTTTCAAAAGGATAATAGTGTTGCCCATTTCTCTCTTTTTATTTTCTTTTTCTATTTTTTCTATTTTTTGTATTTTTTGGTGGCCTCAATGGCTCTTTCTATTTAACTCTCATTTGTCCTCTTTGGGATCTTTTATTTTGTCCACTTTGGGATCTTTTCCTCACTTAAGGTAAACACTCTATTTTACAAGAGGGTATAGAAGATCTTCACACTTTACAAGGTACTCAAACATAAAGAAGATGTAGCTATCATGATGTATGCAATGTATGCCTCTGCCGGTGTAGCAGGAACATGTATGAAATGAAGATCAAGTCATGAAGAGGTGGATGTTGCATGGAAATATATCTCGAAAAGGCTATGGAAATTCCTTGATAGGTAGGTATGGTGGCTGTTTTGAGGAAAGATATAGGCAGGTTTATGGCGACAGAGCGTATCATGCCAAGGGTTTGGATGCACCGGCAGGTGGACGCCAACTCTCGGAGTGATAAGAGGGCAATGAACGGTACGGAAGAGGCTAGCAAATATGAGGAGGTGGAAGTGTCAACTCAATGCTTACATTAGTCCGAATAACTCATGCAATTATTATCGGTAACTTGTTGGGAATGTGCCCTAGAGGCAAATAAAATATGTTTATTGGCGTATTCCATTAGTTCATAATAAGTTTTATACTGTGCTATAACTGTATTAAGCGGAAACATTAATACACGTGTGGTATACAAACAACCAGGTCCCTAGTTAACTCTAGTAAACTAGTCCATTGGGCAATTGATGATCAAGGTTTCCTGATCATGAGATGTGAACAGTCTATTGACAATGGGGTCATGTCATTAGGAGAATGACATGATGGACACCCACCCACCAGAAGTGTTGCAATGTGATCTAGTCACATATTTCAACATTGCGATAACTATAAACGTAGTGACCCGATCCTTAAGACCGTGATGATCATACATAATTGCTATCTACCAGGATGCTTTGAGTACATTAACCGTTACACTAAAACATGGTAACCATAAAGGTGTATCTTGGGAATTCCGAAGTAGATATGTTGATGAGTATGCAAATAGATCAAAACGGGATTTGTCCATCCGAGTGACGGATAGGTACTCTGGGCCCACTCGATGATATTACATCATAAAGATTGTGCAGTCATGTGACTAGGTCACGGGGTTGTAATATCACGGGAACGAGTAAACATGTTTGTTGGTAACGAGAATGAACTAGGTATATTGGATACCGACGATCAAACCTCGGACAAACAAAGTACCGTATGACAAAGGGATCAGGACTCAACGTTAACGGTTCAAACGATGAAGTTAATTCGATGGAAGCGCAGGGGCTCATCAAGGATTGTAACCAGATCCCACATGATGTTCATTGGTCAGAGAATGTCTAATCATATCTTCTGTTTCCCGAACTGTAGGGTGTCACGCTTAAGGGTATTCGACGCAATAAGGATTGATTCGGGATCATCGGTGAAATAAGAGAGAACATCGGAATTGTTCCGGGAGGTGCCGGAAGTTGTTCTGGATATTTTGAAAGGTTCAAAATAATGTTTAATAATGTTTAAATATGTTTTATTATTTAATTAACAGAATTAAATATTAAAATATGATTAAATATAATTAAAAATGAATTAAGAGGCATATGGGCCTAAAGAGGCCCATTAGGGGAAGGAGGGAGCTCCCCCTTGGGCCAAGGCGCCAAGGGAGGGAGCCCACCTCCCCTAGCCGCACCAAACCCCCCCTCCCTAGGGTTTAGTCCCACATGGGAAGGGGAGGGAGGGTGGCACCCCTCCTTGGCCTATATAAGGAGGGGTGGGGGTGCCTTTTTTCTTCACACAATTTGATTTGAGACAAGTTTCTCAGATCTCTCTTCTCTCTCTTTCTCCCTCCTCGAGTGGACTCCACTTGTTTGGAGTCTACACTTGGTTGGGGTTTCTCCACCATACGCACGCCGTCGTGCTGCTGGAATCGGGATCCTAATCCATCTTCTTTCCACTGCTCTTCTGGTTCGGAGCCCAGAGGGAACGTTGGGTACACCGTATGCGTGTAATCCCGCGAGGCGCTACACTTGTGGTGCTCCTTCATCGTCGAGGCCGTGTCGCGACGTCTTCACCCGAGAACGTTCCGACGGGGACGTAATCCCGTCATCGGTCTTCAAGGACCGGGTGGCCTCAAGAGTCATCGTGGATCTGCGCGGCATCGGGGATTGCCGGTACGACTACATCAACCACGTTCACGCGGGAACGTTTCCCGCTTAACGACTACATACTGGTATGTGACAAATTCCCTCCGTTACTTGCATTGCCATAGCATAGGTCTTGGGTTTGGGACGCGTAGGTCATGAAAAATTATTGTTTTCTGCCCCGTTCTCCAACAGTGGTATCATGAGCAAGGCTATGCGTAGATGTATTGTACGGATAGAACACATCTAGTATGTGGCATCAATTCTCCAATTGTTACCCTCCCACGTGTACTCGTTTAGCATTGCGGCAATGTCCTGATGAAGCGGCCCCGACCGACCTTACGCGTTTACGCGAGACTGGTTCCATGCTTGACATATGGCTTGTACCATATAAGTGGTTGGGGGTGTCTGTCTCTCTAACATTAGCGATGCGAAGATGTTTGCAACGGAGGGCCCCGACAGGGGTGTAATAGAGACAATTGCGGGATTGGTGTTGTGGTTGTATGTTCGTAGGCATAGAAACGGTTCTATCTCGAAAGCCCTATCAGCCACGTAAAACTTGCAAAAGATAAAGTAGAGGCGTCTAAACTTTAATTTGCAGGGGGCATCATAGTTAGTATGATTTATACTGTTGCATCATGTTTTGCTTGTATTAGATATACGACGGTAGCATTATAGGATGATCCCTCACTAATCCAACAAAGTGTCCTTCCTTAGTGAAGCACCATCTGGAAAGATCTCCATTATGGAGGCATCACGTGTCACACGGGTGTCAAACATATTAGCGTTCAAATGAGACGGGTGGAGCAAGCCTGGCATGTCCAGAAACATGGCCTTGCATACGCGGCATATAATCACTAAGGTTATTGTGGCGAGCCTGGCATATGCAGATATGGCCTCGGGACACAATGATCGAAAGATCGAGCATGAGTCACATGGATGATGTGATTGGCATTATGGCCTACTTTGAGAGTAGACTGATGGTCGTGTCACACGGGGGAGGTATAGTTCTCAAGGATCGTGTAATCACTTAGAATAAACTATGAGGGATGTTTGTCTGAGTGGGAGTTCCAGAATTTTTTTTAAAAACATGAACTCCTATTATGAACTTAATCTTCATGTCTTAGCAAATATCATTGTAGATAATGTCATACCCAATGTTTATAACTATGGCTCTTTTATGCGTGATGAAGAACTTAAGGTAAACGGGTCTTACTTCATTGATTGGTACCAACACCATTAGAGACATACTCATTAATAATGACTTGCTAAACGTAATACGAGAACTGCTAGGAGATGCACCAGATAACTCCGTAATTAAGGAAGATGATGATGAGTATCGTACTCACCGTCACTTATGAATGACTGTCCAATACACCATACTTCATTCTATGAAATCTGAATTATGAATGCATGTTAACGACACCAACACGTATGACGTGCTAGGTGTACTTAAAAGCACTAAGTCGCAAATCAGAGTAATGAAGAATGAGTATATGGACGGGGTTTCTTTCAACCATGGTGGAAGGAACAACCTTCTGAGAAAGTCACATGGAAAATGTATAAGATACATGAACACCTTGTGTATAACTTGGACTACTGAATGACCAGTTCTTTTGCTATAACTGGGGAGTTGCATCCGCTTCCTCCCAGCTACAAAGACCGTGTCTAGACTATGTCATGAAGGAGAATCGTTCACCTGTAATGAGGACATGGTTAAAGTTGTGAACTTTAAAGGTAGAACCAATGCAGGAATAGTCATCGACGGAGAAAGTATATTTGATATACGGGTTATAAATGTCTTTCCCCACAAAACACTAATTGCGGATGATTAAGTATTCGATACTTGAACTTACTGCTTAAAGAGTGGCTTGGAAGGGATGAGGTGAAAATGTGTGCTGACGATAATCAAGATAGTTGATGGTCGAAAACACTCTCCCTCTACATCTATCATTTGATTAATATATGAATAAATTTATGATCGTTTGAGTGTGGACTTTATTAGTGTGTCTTCCATCTCGCGAAGATAATTATTCATATTAGTGAGAAACAAGTCAGTTGTTCTTTTACGAATGATATATTTTTATGGTCACATTATGATTATGAATGAGTTATTCTTATATTGTGTCGGGACCCGGGGTTAGCGTATGCAAGTACAGCTAAGACATAGTCATATGGAGAGCCGAGAACCGTACCCACTTGTCGAAGCAGACAAGGCCAAGTACAGAACGTTCTCGGGAAGCATCGTACGTGAGGGGCATCCCATCCAGGCCGGATGATCAACTGAGATGGGTCCTCATCGTCCGCACACAAGTCTAATGATATGGGTGGTGAACTCCCATATTCAAAGACAAGTCGCCTCAACCATACTATCGACTATCTCAAAACTCTTACATAGACTTACTCCAGCCCGATCACTTAGTCGGGGTCTAGGGCGGGCTCGATCATACCACAAAGTGTGAACGAGACGGAGTCTCGAACAATCGCATCGCGATGCCCCAAGCTGCGCACATCTAAGGGCCACTTGGTGTATGAAAGACCGCCAGCCAGAACACAACTAAGGTCTCGAAAACCCATACAAAGACATGCATGTTATAAACATACACGCAGCACACATGCCTTGTATGAATAGCAGGTACCATTGCAATTCTCTACAAAGTGTACATTTTTATTGATAACTCTTATAGAGTGCAAACAGAGATCACAAACATGTGATCCAACATTACAACACACACGGAAGCAAATTATGTCTGAGTACAAACAAGTTTAACAAATGGCTTAAGAAGCCTTATTTAAACACAAGCCCTCCACGAGGGAAACCAGTCGTCTGACTGGGACTAGACTAGTTGGTCTTCAGTCGTCCAGCTCGATGAAGAAGCCACCTTCGGGGTCAGTGGCATCATCTAAAACATAGATTAAGCAAACGTGAGTACAAAGTCGTACTCAGCAAGACTTACATAGGAGCTATACTACTCATGCACATGTATCAAGGTAAAGGGAGATGGGGTTCACTTGCAGAAGTGCCAGCTTTGACTTGGCTAATCCTGAACTACGAGTACCAGACTTTGAGGTAAGAAGCGTACACGAGTCCACTACTTTCTCCAACCAATTACACCACTATGGTGCCTTCCTCGACTTCCCCACGATAAAGCACGCCATAGCACTCACACTTATCTTGGTGTGTTTTAGAAGTATCCAGTTCAAGTTGTCTAATAATCAAGCTAAGCTTTCCAAGCAGTCCATAACCGCGGACGCGGCTATTCGAATAGTTTTGTTAACCCTGCAGGGGTGTACCGCTACACACACATGATCATCATTTACCGCCTTTGATCTCGACACCATTCAAGGGGTGTCAGCGAGGATGCTCACCACAACTGTTACCTCATAGCCGATCTAGTCCGAGAAAGCCGCCTACTTGGGTTGGTTACCACTATCGTGAACCCGGCCGGTTTACCGAAGTGGACCCAAGTGATGTGTGCGTGGTGCATAAGCCGGTCTCGGATGACCGTTCTCTCACTTAGCATCCAGGCCACAGACCTACCAGAACTCCGAACTATTGCGACATCTGGACATCGAAAGGGATGAGTTAGTAAGTTGAGAGGGGTCAATGAGCCCAATGTGTGGTTGTACTCTTCATCTTGGATCACCACACAAGAACTCGTACTAGGGCGGTGTTCAACGAGACAACCCACCGTGTACTCCTACACAGCCTCTCATCGTTCACCTTGTATTAGGGTCGATTCACCAACACTTTTCTACCAACATCAACATGATCATTCCCATCCCGACTCACATCACAGTAATAACATGGTATCATACTAAGCATGCAATAAGCAGTAACATTGCAGGGGCCACATGATATCAAACAACTCCTACATTTGCTAGGATTGTGGTTTGCTTACTACTGTGACAAAATGATAGGTCATGCAAAGGAATGGGTTCATCTATGCGGTAGAAACGAATCATGGTGATCATCCTAAACAATGCATAAGCGAGACATGAGAGGGAAGTGGGATTTTATCGACATGATCAATGGGGGTTTGCTTGCCTTGCGGACGAGGTTCGGGTTCTGGGTCTTCAACGAAGGGGGCAGCCTCCTGCTCCGGTTCCACCTCTACTCGACAAACAACAAGCAAAGTAGCAAAGTAAATACGATGCACAAACACATGATGGAAGTTTTAAACTTGATGTATATGCTTTGATGTGTGAAGAAATTCCATTTAAATGGAGTATATTGCAAATTGAATTGCAAATTCAAACTCCAATTTGAATTCAAACTTAGTCAAGTTACATGTGACATTGTTTGATCATTTTGAATCATCTTCAAATGTGTATGATATGCCTCTGAGGTGTGGTTGAATTGTAGCATAATTCCATGGTACAAGTTGCAAAATCATTTGATTTGAATTTGAATTAATTCCAAATAATTCAAATGACATATGCTACTGGTCCCATTTTAAAATCAACTCAAACAGAGTTGAAAGTTGCATATTTGGAAATATAATTTTCTCCTGATCGTTTTTCATATATTATTTGTCCAATTTGGAGTTAATATGAATTTTCTATGAATTTCCAAAGTTTGGGGTATTTTCTGGAATTTCTGGAATTTCTTTAATTCAAATAATCTCTGGAAATTCATTTAAATTGATTCACTGCGTCAGTGCTGGCGTCAGGGGGGGGATGACAAGAGGGTCCCACCTGTCAGTGGCTGGGTGAGTTAATCCGTTGGGTTAATTAATCCAGTGGCTTAATTAAGCCACTAGGCCCACTGGTCAGTGACCCAGGGGGTCATTAGCCAGGTGATTAAGGGCTAACCCACCGGCGGTTAACCGCCAGCGACCAAAGCCGCGGCGGCGCTGCACGGGATCACGATTCCGACCATCATTTGGAGCGCGAAGACCACCAGCTTGAAGCCCTCTCCTGCGCGCGTCGAACGGGACCGAATCCAAGAGCTGGGGTGCACGGTACGCTCGCCGGCGTCAAGTTTTGCGGCGACCTAGCTACGGCCGTGATCGAGATTTCGTTCCGGGGCACGACTTGAGGCGGGGCTAGGCTGGTTCGACGAGGAGGAGCACGGGGAACACGTTGGACATCATGGCGGGTTCGATTTCTTAGCGGGTGGACGTCGCCATGGATCCCGGCGGCGAGGAGCTTCGGCTCTCATGGCAACCAAGGCTAGAGGAAGCAATCGAAGGGGGAAGTTTAGGGGTTTTGAACCCGAGCTCACCAGGAACTCAGTAGAGGTGGTGGCGAGGGCTGGGGTGGCTCAACGGCGGCGGAATTGACGAAGTCCTTCACTGCGGCCGGCGAGAACTCGAGGAAGAATCTGGCGTCTACGCGGGCTCCGGGCTCGATTCCTTGCACTGCTCGACGAAGACGACGACGAGGAAGAACTTGGACATGGTCTTGGGGCTTCTCGGCGTCAATGGCCACGCCGGGGCTCAACGGTGCTCCGGCGTGCTTCTCGGGCGGCGATGAATCGGGCGAGAGAGGAAGGGGAGGTGTTCCTGGAGGGAGGGGAAAGAAGCGGGGCGGCTCTGGGAGTCTCCAGGCGCGACTACGTGGACGGGGAGGAAGCAGGAGGTGGCCAGCGTCGTCGGCATGCTCGCCACGGCGGCAGCAGCCTGCCTGGCGCGAGGAAGAAGACGGCCTTGCCCCTGGGCTGGGCTGCATCGGTGAGTTGGGCCCGTTTGAGGTAAGCCCTTTTTTCTTTTTTGTTTTCTGTTTTTCTTTCTGTCATTTGTTCTGTTTAGCTAAAATAAACAGCTAAACATTTTTTTAAATGCTGAAAACTTTTATATGGCATCATAATAATATGGACTAGCCACTTATAAACTTTCAACATTTTTAAAATTCAAATAATTTGAATTTTAAATCAAATAGGGTTATTTGATTAATTCCAAGGCACTGTTTGAATATTTGAAAAATCTATGAGCATGGGGTGGGTCCCACATCACTTGATATGTGATCACACTCATTTATAAGACTTTTCAAAAATCTAACATGAATTTTTGGAGAAGATTTTTATCTGGCCTTTTGAATTAATTCATCTGGGGGGGTTCCTTCTCCCATTTTGATTTTGAAAATGAATTTCCTTTGATTTCTTTTGAAAATGCAAAGTGAAAATGCTCCTAGCACTTTACCTAACAGAGGGTTCTGACATATTGATGATAGTAATTGATCATTTATAAGAAATATTGCAATGCCAAGAATTATCCACACCTAATAATGACACTACCGTTTAAGTCATGATTGGTTTGATGAAGTCTTGAGATACTTGATCCCTTGACACATGAAAACCATGCCTCTTTAGGTGAGATGACTGAAACTCCGCATTCTGGTAAAACAGAGTTTGCGCTGATTGTTGAATATCATACATAATGATGTATCATATTTCAGCATGTAGTGAATCATTATTTCGTGAACTTCATATATGGACTTAGATGAATATGTGTATTCACTAATGAAACATGAGACTGAAATAGTTTGATGTGATCAAAGGGATTTTAGAATGAAGACGGGTATTGAATTAACAAGAAAAAGCAGTCTCTACGATTTGATCAAAGTGACAAATGTTTTGAGTTAGCCTTGGGCATATGGACTTGTGTGAAAATTGTTCCACAAATCACAATGCTTAAGACACTTCAATATTGTTGATGTGCATCAACATTATAATCATACTCTATTGAATAGTGTATGGTATAAGTTATCTCCTACCGAGTTACGTTATTATAGTTTAGAGTTATTAATTTAATATGCAAACACTCACTTCATAATAGGAAACCATCTGAGTTCGTGGAAACCAACACCATATGATCCATGGTGAATCGTGGTTTCTAGGAAAATAATTTATGTGGTAAATTATCTTTGTAGTGTATCCTTAGTCAACTATGGATGCATCTTCCGCAACTAGGAACAAAGAGCAAAACTTGTGTTGCTAATTTTGGTGTTTGTCAAGAAGTGTTCTTGATGAATGTGTTAATGGAAGAAAGTGAAAGTTCAAACAAGGTAATTGACCTTGCCTCCAGATGTCAGAGTAGCGCAACGGAATGTGTTCCAAAACCAAAGCTCTACAATTAGAGGATAAAATGATGATAATGATCATGGTGTTTCGGTTGAAACTTTTACTGAACAAAGTAGGATTCAAGAATACATATTTGCCCTTGTGCAAACTGCAAAGTAATATTCATGATTCACTTGTGAAGTTAATGGAACAAGACATACCTACGAACTACGAAGAAGCGATGGTGGACCTAAGTACGAGAAATGACTATGAGTCATGAAATACTATATAGGATTACATTTAAGATTACTTGAATCTTATCGAGTAAAAAGGTTACTTGATATTCTCAATAACTTCAAGGTTATAAGGATTAAATGTGAACATCAAAGGAAGACATCAAGATCGATTTGTCATGAAGGATGTTTCTGACAAATTCAAAAGGTTGAATACAATAGTAGCGATGCTTGAGTCAATAGGATTATCACTACGATTGATCCAAATTGTTATCAATACCGTGATTTCCTCAAATCCTGCATTTGAAGAAGGGTTGTAATTGGTACAACGAGAAGGTTTTGGAAAACATATGGATGCTAGTGTATCGTAACCGGAATTCTCGATTTGATGGATGATCAAAGGATTTTGGACTTAGACAAAATATCGAGGAAACATGCATTTGCATGAAACTGAGTGGGAGCTGAATAGTATCCTAAACCTAATATGTAGACGACATATTTTGAGTGGGAGCTATGGGGGTATTATCCTGAACTTAATATGTGGGTGACATATTTGAGTGGGAGCTATGTGGATGTTATCCTAGTCTTATATGTGGCTGACATATTTGAGTGGGAGCGTGACAACATTCTCATATATAACATATGGTGAATGATGTAGTTGGTATTAATGATTATTGAAAATCTTTCATGAATGAAGTTAAGCATTGAAAATCTATTAAGATAGATTAATGTGTTTAATATCATTGAGTCGGAATACTTTCCTGGATAAGATTCTGAAGAAGTTCAGAATGGGACAAGTCAAGAAGGTAGTTCTTACTTGTATATCCAAGAGAAGTATCGAGTTAATCTCAGTACAAGAACAATGGTTAAATGATGGTTAAATGAAAGAAATGGATGTGCTACATCCTCTATGCCTCTGTCATAGGTTCTTTCATATAAAAACCAAAGTTTTGTACTCAACGTAATGTGACCCAAGTTCTTAGTAAGAAGAACATGTTGTGATATGATTTATGAGTAAATCATTGAACAAAGAGTTAAGTTTATCCTTCAGTATCTGGGGAGAACTGAGGATACATCTCTAATTTGTAAAGGATAGTGGACTTGACCATAAATGTTATGCTGGTTCAAGTTCTGACACTAACCTGGAAAATTGAGATATCATACTAATAAATCCCTAAGTTGAAAGAAACATGGTTAGACATCAAAGTTGCATACAATGCACTAAGGATTAAATCTACAATGATATGGCTACTTTAGAAGTGGCAAGAGTTATATTCTGGCTTAAGAAGTTCGACTTCTGACTGAGTGAGTTTCAGTGTGCATGACTATGGGAAAGTCCGCGTGACCCACCGGATGTCATTGTTGAAACACAAACAAACGAAGTCTCACTCTACCGCCGAATATATATATACCTCATCATTATAATGGATAATGAAGTAATGTCAAACTAGGTGACATTAATGATTTGCAAAAGACATACAGATCTGAATGGCACCCAGACCGTTGATACAACCTTTTCCACAAGCAAGCATGATCTATAACCATATACACGATATGGAGTTATGATCCACAGAAAAATGCAACTAGATTATTTGTACTCTAGTGCAAGTGGGAGACTGTTGGGAATGTGCCCTAGAGGCAAATAAAATATGTTTATTGGCGTATTCCATTAGTTCATAATAAGTTTTATACTGTGCTATGACTGTATTAAGCGGAAACATTAATACACGTGTGGTATACAAACAACCAGGTCCCTAGTTAACTCTAGTAAACTAGTCCATTGGGCAATTGATGATCAAGGTTTCCTGATCATGAGATGTGAACAGTCTATTGACAATGGGGTTATGTCATTGGGAGAATGACATGATGGACACACACCCACCAGAAGTGTTGCAATGTGATCCAGTCACATAGTTCAACATTGCGATAACTATAAACGTAGTGACCCGATCCTTAAGACTGCGATGATCATACATAATTGCTATCTACCCGGATGCTTTGAGTACATTAACCGTTACACTGAAACATGGTAACCATAAAGGTGTATCTTGGGTATTCCGAAGTAGATATTTTGATGAGTATGCAAATAGATCAAAATGGGATTTGTCCATCCGAGTGACGGATAGGTACTCTGGGCCCACTCGGTGATATTACATCATAAAGATAGCGCAATCATGTGACTAGGTCACGGGGTTGTAATATCACGGGAACGAGTAAACATGTTTGTCGGTAACGAGAATGAACTAGGTATATTGGATACCGACGATCAAACCTCGGACAAACAAAGTACCGTATGACAAAGGGATCAGGACTCAACGTTAACGGTTCAAACGATGAAGTTAATTCGATGGAAGCACAGGGGCTCATCAAGGATTGTAACCAGATCCCACATGATGTTCATTGGTCAGAGAATTTCTAATCATGTCTTCTGTTTCCCGAACCGTAGGGTGTCACGCTTATGGGTATTCGACGCAATAAGGATTGATTCGGGATCATCGGTGAAATAAGAGAGAACATCGGAATTGTTCCGGGAGGTGCCGGAAGTTGTTCTGGATATTTTGAAAGGTTAAAAATAATGTTTAATAATGTTTAAATATGTTTTATTATTTAATTAACAGAATTAAATATTAAAATATGATTAAATATAATTAAAAATGAATTAAGAGGCATATGGGCCTAAAGAGGCCCATTAGGGGAAGGAGGGAGCTCCCCCTTGGGCCAAGGCGCCAAGGGAGGGAGCCCACCTCCCCTAGCCGCACCAAACCCCCCCTCCCTAGGGTTTAGTCCCACATGGGAAGGGGGGGAGGGTGGCACCCCTCCTTGGCCTATATAAGGAGGGGTGGGGGTGCCTTTTTTCTTCACACAATTTGATTTGAGACAAGTTTCTCAGATCTCTCTTCTCTCTCTTTCTCCCTCCTCGAGTGGACTCCACTTGTTTGGAGTCTACACTTGGTTGGGGTTTCTCCACCTTACGCACGCCGTCGTGCTGCTGGAATCGGGATCCTAATCCATCTTCTTTCCACTGCTCTTCTGGTTCGGAGCCCGGAGGGAACGTTGGGTACACCGTATGCGTGTAATCCCGCGAGGCGCTACACTTGTGGTGCTCCTTCATCGTCGAGGCCGTGTCGCGACGTCTTCACCCGAGAACGTTCCGACGGGGACGTAATCCCGTCATCGGTCTTCAAGGACCGGGTGGCCTCAAGAGTCATCGTGGATCTGCGCGGCATCGGGGATTGCCGGTACGACTACATCAACCACGTTCACGCGGGAACGTTTCCCGCTTAACGACTACATACTGATACTGGTATGTGACAGATTCCCTCCGTTACTTGCATCGCCATAGCATAGGTCTTGGGTTTCGGACGCGTAAGTCATGAAAAATTATTGTTTTCTGCCCCGTTCTCCAACAGTGGTATCATGAGCAAGGCTATGCGTAGATGTATTGTACGGATAGATAACATCTAGTATGTGGAATCAATTCTCCAATTGTTACCCTCCCACGTGTACTCGTTTAGCATTGCGGCAATGTCCTGATGAAGCGGCCCCGACCGACCTTACGCGTTTACGCGAGACTGGTTCCACGCTTGACATATGGCTTGTAGCATATAAGTGGCTGGGGGGTGTCTGTCTCTCTAACATTAGCATGCGAAGACATTTGCAACAGAGGGCCCCGACAGGGGTGTGATAGAGACAATTGCGGGATTGGTGTTGTGGTTGTATGTTCGTAGGCATAGAAACGGTTCTATCTCGAAAGCCCTATCAGCCACGTAAAACTTGCAAAAGATAAAGTAGAGGCGTCTAAACTTTAATTTGCAGGGGGCATCATAGTTAGTATGATTTATACTGTTGCATCCTGTTTTTCTTGTATTAGATATACGACGGTAGAATTATAGGATGATCCCTCACTAATCCAACAAAGTTTCCTTCCTTAGTGAAGCACCATCTGGAAAGATCTCCATTATGGAGGCATCGCGTGCCACACGGGTGTCAAACATATTAGCAAAAGACACAACTCAGTGCAACAACCAACTCTCTTAACAAGATAAACATGAAAACTAAAGAGAGTTCCAGCAACAAACTAAGAAAAAGCCAAGGCTCTTGCTAAATACAAACTAAGACTAAAACTAAACATGGCAGTAGCTACGAAAAGATAAATAACACACAACAGTAAAAAGATAAGCATGAAAAATCCTATGATGTGTTCTAGATTGGAGTGGAGCGTGTTTATATCCCACACAAAGTAAGTTGGGATCTAACTTGTTATGAACAGCAAGAAAAGCTAAAGAAAACAAAAAAAGTAAACCTAAGAGCGAGACGCTCCAAGCATAACACATAACGAATGAAGTGATAAAAATATAGTGAGACGAAGGACGAACTGATGATTGTTGATGGAGAAGGGGATGCACGGGGGCATCCCCAAGCTTAGACACTTGAGTTTCCTTGAATATTTATTGGGTATGCATGGGGGCATCCCCAAGCTTGAGCGTTTGACACTCCCTGATCTTCTTTCATCATCTTCCCTCGCACACATGAAAACTCCCTTCATACATAACTCATCATAAGCTGATTAGAGAGGTTAGTACCCTTAATAAAATAATTTTCCCCACTGGATATAAAGATATTATTGAATAGATACTGTTTCTCAAGATTTCCAAAATGTTTTTGCAAAGAAAAAGCAAGCTTAAGGTTTGCAAAAGTAAGGAAAGGAAAAACGTGGCAGAATCTATGAAAAACTGAACAACAGGTAGTAGAGAATTTTTTCGGGGCACTTCTGCAACTCAAATAAAAAACTCATAACATAAGAAAGTTTCACAATTATATAGATCATGCTGTGTAAAAAATTCATCTAAAAAAGATGAACTGGTGATTTGAGTCGATTTTTTCCGTCAAGCAGACATAATCTGTTTTCTGGACAACATGTCACAACTTTTGCTTCCCTTATCATAAGAGGCTATAACTTGGCACAAATCTTGAAAATAAAGATACAATGATGTTGCTACAGTAATAACAATCATCAAGACCACTAAAAACAGAAATAAAAACATCTTGGGTTGCCTCCCAACAAGCGCTTTCTGTTACGCCTTTAAGCTAGGCATAAAGATTATAGAAGATGCTCTCACAAGAATAAGAATTTTGAAGAAAAAGAGAGCATCAAGAAGCAAATATGAAACACATTTAAGCCTAACCCACTTCCTATGCATAGGCATCTTGTAAGAAAATAAATCAAAGAAGAACAAAGTGACATGCATAGGAAGGTGGAACAAGAACAAGTTCAAAACTTTCATCATAAAGAGAGGTGTTTTTGTAACATGGAAGTTTCTATAACCAAACTTTCCTCACTCAAATAATTTTCAGTAGTATCATGAACAACATCAAGAATATAACTATCACATAAATCATATTGTTCATGACCTACAAACACACGTGTATAGTTTTCAACACGGTCTTTAGGAACATAAGATAAATGCATCCCATCACATTGAGCCTTAATAAGAGCACAGTTCTTCGGAATATGAGTTGGATATTTCAAAAGGATAATAGGACAATCAAGTGTGGGTTTAATAGCAACAATTTCATTCTTAACGTAAGGAACTATAGCCAGTTCATCTTCGTAAGCATCATCCATAGTGGCATCTTGGCCAAAAGTATAGAAGGCATCAACTTCATAAAAAAGGGATATTTCAAAAGAATCCATAGGATCACAACACTCATATAAGGTAAGAGTCAAATAGTTACTCTCATTAGAAGGTAGACATGGATGGCTCCATTATTCCTCCTTTTGTTCATCACTCTCCTCCTCTTTTTCATCCAAGGAGCTTTCAGATTCAGCAATTTCTTCTTCCATAGAGTCCTGCAAAACATTAGTCTCTTCCTTTGGGGGAGAGATTCTCTCAAGATGATCAGTAATATAATAATGTGCATCGTAATTTTCCAAACAATAGTTAAGTATATCAAGACTCTCAGATTTGTAAGGGCATCATCAATATTTTTAAGAAGAGAAGTAATTTCATAGGCACCCTTATAAGCAACAAATTGTTCTATTTGCTCTGCATCATAAAAATCATAATTTTTCTTAGCATAAGAAGCTAAGGTTTCGTCATCATTGTACTCACATTGGAAAGCAAGGTGTTTATGCCTCATAAAGCAACAAGATTCATCCCTGCAGAAAGATATATTATATATTGAGCACAAGTTTCTAGCATACTCATACAACTGATGTATTTGTTTCCATAAGTGTATCCCATTTTGAGACAAGCGGTGTTCCTTGTACCATTCTTGTTGATCCTCAGTCAATCCTCCATGCCAATAAGATCTAGTTTAAAAGAAGTTAGACATTGATTGGCAAGTAAGGACTTAGACATACTATTTTTTTTATAAAGGACACAAAGATAAAAACGGAAAGGTAAACTAACAAGACTAGAAAGCAAAGGTAAAAGATAGTGTGCAACTCCCATATCTTAGCACTCGGAGTCCCCGGCAACGGCGCCGGAAATTTGCTTGATATCTCTCCTCGTTGGTTACCCCAAGTGGAAGGTGATATCTAGTGTAGCGGCAAGTTTCCCCTATGTAGAGGATAGGGTTTGTCTCCCGTAGGACTCCGACAATAATAAGTAGGTGGCAAGGAAACAATGGCACCGTTTTAGACAAAAGTTGCTTCCTTGATCTGGACCTGCACAAAACACAAATAACTTTGCTTCCCAATGAGTACAAAGAGGTTGTTAATCTCTCCGGCCTTGTTGTTCACAAAGGATCAACGCAACAGATAATAATGATAATGATAGCAGTTGGAAAGTAAAAGCAGGAAAATAAATGAGCGTGTAAACAGTAATGAGAATATGGACCGGGGTCCCGTGATGTTCACTAGTGATGTGTCTCTCCCAAAAGAAGATAAAACTGCTATGCGAGGTAAAAAAATTACAGCTGGGCAATTGACAAGATTAAAAACGCACCGCAATGCTAACTATGCTACAAAGATAGGACGAGGCTCAAAAGCATGGGCGATACGCAAAAATAAGTAGACCGAAATCCAACTGCATCTACTACTAATCATCCACCTTGAGATATCTATCCATAACATCTTGCTGGTATTAAGTTGCGAGCCCCACCCAAAGTGTAAACCCAAAGCAACAGACAACCGCGTTAAAAATCACTTTGCGTAAAGTAAACAATCCTTGCAACCGCGGTTACAAGCACCATTGTTTCCCCCTTGTGGCAACAACACATCCCCTAGACTTCACGTTTCTGTCACTCAAGCGTGTCATCGGGGGGCATGAACCCACAATCAAGCATAACGTTCCCTCTTGTAGTCACTACCTACTACTTGGCCAAAGCAATAAACAGCAACGGAGACCATGCAAGAATTACTTAGGAACACAAAATATAAGAGATAAGAACCAAATATATTACTCAATCACAAACTGAACATATCTCATAATCCATCAGATCCCAGCAAACTCAGCATAGCAACAACAGAAAATTACATATGTGCCTCGATCATGTAGGGCAGCTCACGAGGTCTAAACCATGAAGAACAAAGAGGGGAGGAGAAAATCACATAGCTACTGATCACGGACCTATGGTCCAAGGGAAACTACTCACGGCACATCCGGGAAACGTCCATGGTGGAGGGGAAGCTCCCGGAGGTCAATCCTCCCTCCGGCAGGGTGCCAGGAAGAAGTCTGTTGGCGCTCCCGATCTTGGAAGCGCGGCGGCGGCGGAATAGAGGCGAGATCACGAAAAAGGGTTTTGTCTTCGGAAGAATCCCGTCACGGAGAATATATAGGCGAAGGGGGGAAGCCAGGGGGCCACCAGGGGTCCAGGTGACCCCTGGTGCGGCCAGACCCTAGGCCGCGCCAGGTGTCCGCCTGGGTCCCTGGTGGTGGCCCTCTGGTCCCACCCAGGTGATTCCGGAAGGTTCCTTCGTGCTATTTTTTTATCTGATTTTCCCGAATTTTTGGAGCATTTTTAATATGGGGGAAACCTGAAATAGAAAAACAACAGAAAACAGGAACTGTCACTATGGTGCACTGAGTTAATAAATTAGTCCAAATATGATCAAAAGTGTATGAAAGTGTATCTAGATCATAGCAATATCACACAAAACATGCATGGAACAAGAAGAAATTATAGATATGTTTGGGACGTATCACCTCTCATCTATATATGAGGCGGCTGGACTTTCCTTGCAAGACACGGACTTGGATTCCCGTCACAATCCCAAAAACTATAGCCAAACTCGGATTTTCCAAAATCTGCAAGAATCTACGCACAAACCGGTAGTGGACCGGTAGTAGACTGGTAATACAGGTATATGAATTTTTACCGGAACAACTGGGGTGTTACCGGCTCGATTTCGGGCCTCAACAGAAGGTTTTTCGCGTACCCGGGCGGTAGTACCGGTCTCCTGACCGGTAGTACCGGTATATATTATTTACCGGAACAAACGGGGTGATATCAGCCATGTTCCGGGCTCTTACAGAAGGTTTTTCGCGTATCGGCCGGTAGTACCGCTTGTCCCGGCCGGTAGTACCGGTCTCCCCTGCTGTGCTACATTGATTTGGCTATAACCTCTTCATACGAACTCGGATTTGGAAGATTCAAGTGTCAAAATCGACCGGCTCGACGAGACGAAGCCAATTGAGGTATATATTTCATAATTTTAAGCCACCTTGAGGGCGCAATTAGCCAAATAGTGCACTGAATGCCATAGTCTTGTTGCCCGGAACATAGTTTTCGGTCTTGAAACAGTCTCGGATGATGATGACTCGAACTACAAAGTTATTCACATCGATAATACCCAACTTTTTTATGTAGAGCACTTCTTCATTTGAGGTCATCTTATATAGGTTTATTTTCGTGCCAAAAACCGGTGTCAACACGCCTGAAGTGCTAAATAGTTGATACAAGTCATGGAAATTCCTTGCTGCACACAGTTGCAGCTGCTCCCGGCACAAGTCGTTCTATCATTGAATAAGATTTAAATGGGCTACACTAAATCAGATGTACAATTTTTTTATACAAAAGTAATACAAGACAAATACATAGCAATAGGGTCCGCTGTTGAAAAAGATTTTCTGTACGAATTAGCTTTTACATTACTCTCTTATTTTTCTTTTCCAAGGACGACTGCACCCTGATGTGTAGTTTTTGTCAAAGCGGGGCTCAAACAGGATTCCATGTGAGCCCGACGCCGAAGTGATGAGGTACAGGTTGTTCTACTCGAGCAGGTTCATAGAGAGCAGCCTTATATATCCCCCCGCCCGGTGGCTCAACAAAGAGCCCATGCAGAAGCAGGATCATAGATTGGCCAATCCAAACATAACGTCTATCAAAGAGAAAAAAGAAAATCTAGCTAGAAAATAAGCTTCTACATTGGATTTTCGCCCTTCAAACGTGATTGAATTCACGTCATGTGCTCTTTATCTTATTTCAATTATGATTTGACTATAGGTTCCTTTGTATCCAAGATATTCAGTTTTAGAGTTGACTTTTAGTGAGAAATGAAAAGCCACACAACTATTGGTGGAGGGAAATTTCAATCCAAGCGTCATTGGACCAGCGCCGGACTCGTTGGAGTCAAATGAAAGTTCACCAAAGGGCTTAGATTCTACCCAAATCGCCTCCAATTTTCGATGGACACCCCTTGTTCCTATCGATTTCGATCAATTCCGACGTAGGAGCAGGAGCTCAAGCGGGCGGGCGGCGCCATTAACAGAGCTCAGGCGAGCATAGAAGCATGAACCCAAGCGCACGAGCTGCCACATCGCTCCTTTGTGGGCTCTTTGTTTTCCACCGGGCGGGTGCGGCACTGGGGTTGTCGGTGGTGACTGGCCTGAAGTTGTAGCATATTGTCGATGCGATGGGAAATAATAGGACTAATGAATTTTTTACTTTGTAGTGTCGATTTCACATGATCTGTTCTATCTGAGTTTACGTGATACCGTAAAAATGTGTTTTGATACACCTCAAACGATTCTTGTGATACCTATTAGCTCATACCTCATTTTATTGGGATTACCTCATTTGTTAACGAGCGGAAGAAGGTACCCTCAACACTTTAGATCGCGTGAATCAACATGTGATTGAGTTGGTTAAAGAAACAGTGACATCCTCATTGCGTTAAGGTTCAAATATCAGATTTGACATTGATGCTCGCATTTTCTGGATTTATTCTAAACCTTTCGGCGAACTTATTTTAGTGGGAGAAGATGTTTCGTCGACTACGAAGGGCGTGCATTTGCCCATTGTTAGCTACAGTGCACACAACATCGCGTGCGCCCTGCGACTTCCCCACAAGGAAAATCAGGAAAGGTTTGACCCCCACCTCTACTTCCCCAACCCCCCCCCCCGGACCCACATGTGCAACACATTTCCTCCCTCTCCCCCTTCGCTTGCGATAGCAGAATTGGCCGTTGTGGTAGCGTGGTATCTTTGGTGGCAGAGAAGGCAGATTGTGAATGGTGTGGAGGTACAAAACCCAGAGAAGACATCAATGTCTACCAGGGTAGTCGCGGCAAATTACTTCAAGGCTGAGAGAACTAAACCCGGAGCTCGCCCTTCTAAACACTTCTGTAAGAAGCCTTCCTCATCGTTTGTTAAAATCAACGCGGACGCTTCGTCCCACCAAGACACATTGTCGGGCTCATGCGGAGATGTGGTCAGAGGATATTGGAAACTTCGTTGCCGCGGCCAACTGGTTCCTCACACATGTGCGAGATGTTGATCATGTTGAATTGATGATGATAAGGAATGGCATGTACATAGCTGCAAACTTGGGGTGTGGCCACGTTGAGCCGGAGTCAGACAACTCATTTGCTATTGATACAATGAATAATCCAGATGCTTGTATGGCACCTGATGTGAATGTGGCCATTGAGTGTATCCAAATGATCCCTAGATTTTAATGCCTTCTCCTTCAATCATTGCTATGGAGAAGCAAACCGAGTTACAGACGAATTAGCTAGATTCTCTTATAACTTTAGATCTCCTGCTGTTTGAGATGTGTCTATCCCGAATTTTATTTCTCCACTCCTTGTAAACAAGGATAGAACCACATAGTTTCAAGGACTATGTCAAGCCGACTCTCCCCGAACCCTTGCCCCCGCGCCGCCCTCCCGCGAGTGGCCCGAGCGGCGTCGACTCCTTCATCCGGCTCACCGCAACCGGCCAGAAGCCGCCAGTGCAAAAGCCTTCGTGTACTTTGATTTGATTCCTTTATTTCTAAAGGGGCGACTATTTTCTCGCTCCTTGTAAACTGTATATGACAGTTGTCTGAGAAATAAAGTCCTAAAAAAGAAAAAAGTCCTAATTTCCTAAAAAAAAATTCAGGTCGCATTTACCCGTTGTAGCTGCACTGCACACAGCATCGCGTGCGCCCTGCGACTTCCCCACGATGAAAAAACAGGACAGGTTTGAGTGTTTGACCCCCCACCGCTACTGCCCCAACCCCGACCACCCCGCACCCAGACGCGCAACGCATTTCCTCCCTCCCTCTCCCCCCTTCGCTTGCGAGAAGAAGCCCAAGAGAACCCTCCAGATGCAGCCGCCCACCGCCGAGATGCAGCCGCCCGCCGACTCCCCCGCCACGCCCCAATCCGACATCCAGCACCCGCTGGCTCCCTCCGACCCCTCCGATCCATCCTCTCCCCCCGCGCCCGCCCCGGCACCGGCACCGGAACCGGCTCCCGAGGCGGCCGATCCGACCTCGCCCCCGCCCCCGCCGACCCTGGCTCCGGTGCAGCTGCAGCCGCAGCAGCAGCCCAAGACCGTCACGTGGAGCGAGAAGCTCACGTCGGAGTCGCCCACCTACGTGCCGGCCGTCGCCGCCGCGGAGGCCAGCCAGTACGTCTCCCGCGGGCCCGCCGCCTCCTCCTCCAAGGGTAAGCTGATCCGGCATCCTCCGCGCTCCGTTTAGGAGGACGCCTTTGGTTCTGATCCTGGTTTTGATGTTCGGTGTGCCGCAGGCGCGGTGGAGGCCATGAAGGACACGCTGTCGAGGTGGGGGAAGTCCATGGGCGAGACCACCAAGATGATGGAGAGCCTCAGCCGCGACACGTGGCAGCACTGTGAGATCTCAGCGCCCTATACGTTTCTTAGGGAACACTTTGTTCTTCTTTTGTCTGTGAGATTCATTCCTTCAGGGGCGGGGTTGGGTGCCATGGCCCAAGGTTCTAGGCTTTTCCCCTTTTAAGGATGTGAGAAATGATGAGTACCGAATAAAGTTGTAAAGTAAAACCTCAGGATATTCCTTGACCAAGTTGTGGGGATTGGAAGAGCTGGTGGACAAGCATGAGTATCTTTGCCCTGAGAAAATAAACTACCTGAACATTGGGTGTACTTTTCGATGCCCATTTTGGCACGTATTTTAAGTTTACCAGTGCTTAAAACCTTAAACTTGAGATCAGTTTTGTGAGAGCTTATAATTCCGCTGACAACTTTAAGCAGGATTCTTAGACAATTCAGTATTTGTTTCCCACAGTAGTTAATATAGCATGCTTGATCATTTTATGAGAAGCTATTTTTTGTGCGTTTCTTCTATTTATCCGGTTCACCTCACATGTGTGAACTTTGTGATGTTTCTACTGATGGAATAGTCAGAGCAGCATTAAATATAAGAGATTTATTGACCAATAAATTTATCAGTGCAAACCAGCATATGCATGTAGATTGTCCTTCCTGGCATTTAGCACATATTCCTTACGAAGAATGGTAGCCATTTAAGGCGAAACATACCATATTGACATTAGATTTGCTCTCACCTCTTAAGTGCCAGCCTTCTCTTATTTTGTACGTGAATTTATTTTGTACCTCAAGACTTATAATTCTGGAAAAAACGAGACAAGATGGGTAGGAATGTCAGTATTTGTCTAAGATAGGAGAAAGTGAAACTTGTAATTCTACCGTCAACCTTCTTCATCTTTTGAATAAATCAATAGCCATAGTAAATTTCCAGTATGTAGTATGCTTAATCATTCATGCAGAGGAATAACTAGTGACCAGACGTTTCTTCTGTTTATCCAGTTCCCAAATAGTGGCGCTAACTTATTAGAGATTAAACAACTCAATTCACCTGTCAAAATCAGCATATGCATGTGTAGCTTGTTGTTTCATGCAATTAGCACAAATTCCTTTGGACAAATAAAGATTACTTTATGAGACTCTGACATGTTGATGATGACATCAGATCTGTACTTACCTTACCTTAATTTAAATAAAAAAAGGATATGTACTTACCTTTAGGTATTGACCTTCCATTTAGGAGCTTAGGGGTAAACATCTAGCTCCAGAGAACCAGAGATAGATTTTTAATGCCAATTTGTCACGGAAATAGCAAACTTTCTCTACATGAATATATTTCAAACAAAAGATTCAAGAATTCATACAGTTGGGTGCACATTTGACACATAAGCCGCAATACTTTTTAATCATTTGGTTCTGCTTCCAACTGAAGATGATGATCATTGCTCCTTGGAATAACCTCTCACTGGAGTTTTTTTCAGATCGTTAACTTCATATATAGAATGACATGGTTTTGCTAATTTGTAGACACTTAAGTTAAGAATCTCTCTTGCCTTCTGTACATGTGCATCCCAATGTTTTGCATGATCTATATTAACCAAAGGCAATACACGTGCATCGGACTGGTAGAACTACAGTTAATATGATAAGTTTAATAATTAATTCCTTCTATGCTCATTGTTAATGGTATCTTGTATGTCTGATAATACAACCTTTTCTCTTAACAGTCAAGACAGGACCTAGTTTTACTGAGGCTGCTATGGGTCGGCTTGCTCAAGGAACTAAAGTCTTGGCGGAAGGTGGCTATGAAAAAATATTCAGGCAGACGTTCGAGATTCTTCCGGATGAGCAGCTGAAAATGTCTTACGCATGCTATTTATCCACATCTGCTGGTCCTGTCATGGGAGTTATGTACATTTCTACAGCTAAAGTTGCATTCTGCAGTGACAATCCTCTTTCTTACAAAGCGGGAGATAAAACTGAATGGAGTTACTACAAGGTAAGGGTCAATTCACTTCCTCGTAGCATCTATGTATCTATAGATTATGATTCAGGCACGTTCGTTATAGCTCCACTTAATTGTTTTTTACCTTGTCTGTTATTAGAACTGAAGCCTGAGGACTGTTGTATTTTGTATTTCATGAAGTAGCTTACTGCATGAAATGGCAAAAGCGTTATTAGTACAGAACTAATACTCCCTCCATTCCACAATGTAGTGCGCCTGCGCTTATCGAGATTTAAGTTTGACCATAAATTAGACCAACTGCGGCGGTAGCAAAAATTATACCATTGAATTCGTAGTCGAAAGAACTTTTCAATGGCATAATTTTTGCTCCCGCCGCAGTTGGTCACGTTGGTCTAATTTATGGTCAAACTTGAATCTCGATAAGCGCGGGCGCACTACATTATTGAATGAAGGGAGTAGTAGTTAGTGAACTTAGAAAAAAAAGATGGTACTTAGTAGGAGATAATCCTTGTTTGGTTCTACATAGCTAGTACCATCCAATTTATACATTATAATTGCTTGTACAGGTTTAATGTGTATATCCTTCATACTAAATTGTTGTTCTCCGTTGCAAAAAAAACAGGTGGTCATTCCTCTACATCAGCTAAGAACAGCTAATCCTTCAGTGAGCAAAGTGAATCCTGCTGAAAAGTACATTCAGGTTGTCTCAGTTGAAGGGCATGAATTCTGGTTTATGGGTTTCCTGATGTACGACAAAGCCGTATCCAGTCTGCAAGAAGCCCTTGACAGTGCTCGTGAATTGCAACCGTAGATATCAAGCAAAAGTTTCAGTTACTTCATCCAGCCTGTAACATCCCCGGGGCACCGTCAGTTCTCCACTCGATGTATTCGCTTCTGAGCGTCTCCTGTTTAAGATAGATCGATCCTTCATGATGTGCCCCTTGGAGCTTTCGATTCGGTATGCTAGCTTGTATACGTGTTTGAAGTGTTTGTTCTTGTTCTTTGCCTTTCCCGTGTTGTATTGATGATGTTATATATGGGGAAAACATTTTAGCTGTCCATTATGAACGCCTTTTATTATGAACATTTAACCATGACAATGTAGGGTGTTTACTGGTACTCTGGTGGGCATATGCTTGCCTTGAATTGGAGGTTAAGATAGCAATTCTCAAGAATTTGTATGCAAGAATGGCTGATGCCTTCTCTTCTTTAGGGGAGGGCATCTTTGGCTCATCCCCTATACTTTACCCCCAAATTTTTCCTTAAAACTTTAATTGCTCTAATTTTGATGGATTAAACATTTTTGCTCCTAGAACTCAAACGAGCTTGATCTCACATGGAAGTTTCTATCCATCTTTTTTTTCTTTTCCTATACCGTCGATCGGGCCTTTCTGCAGGTTGATTTTCTTTTAACATAAAAACCCCAGTACTCATATCTTATAATCATAGATTAAACATCTTACAAGAAAGACCTTAAGAAGGATAAAAGATACAGATAAAGCTTTTTGTATTAGGGAAAGTAACATGGTGGCGCATGAACTAGCTAAGTTAGCTAAATTTTCTAGGGCTGAGGTATGGCTAGAGTCCCCGCCAGGGTCTATAGCTCAAGTGCTTGTAAATGATACATATATTGTGGAGGAATGAAGGGGATGTTCTTAGTTTCAAAAATAAAATAAAAGATACAGATAAAGCTCCACTTCTTGCTACACTTCTTGCTACAAGAACCCTAAACAGGGAAGAAAAAACGCGATCGGATCCTTCTTCACGGCATACAGTAATGTCGCCGGCGCCGGGGACAAACCACTTGGTCCGACGAAATCCACCGAGAAAAAGTGCTGCCTCACACTGAAGGAATAGAAAACTGCCTTTCAGCCAGAAGAAACCGAGACTACCTTGAGGATGCCGGCAACGAACCACCACAATGGGCTGCATAACTCGCTCAGAAGACTGCCCTTCTGCAGGTTGATAGATCTTGATGTACCGATAGAATGTTGGCATGTGCCTGGCAGTTCTCTCTGCTGCTACTATGTCGATGTCGTACAGCAAAAAAATCCAAAACTGTGTGTCGGGGGATTGGTACCCGGGTAGGCTAACCCAAGCGGAAGCAACCTTTCAAGACAAGGATGGACCGATTGGGCCGCAGCTGGGCCGAGCTGGGCAGATGTACGCCCGATTGCTCCAAGGCAATCAACCGTACCGAATGCCAGCAGTCGGCCCAGGCGCAATCGGTCCACCCTTCCTTCACCAAGATGATCGTCCGATTGGTCCGCAGCTGGGCCGAGATAGGCACTTGGAAGGCCGATTGCCCAGAGCACTCGACCTTACCAAGAACTAACAGTCGGCCCAGGCGCAATCGGAACAACTTATTACCCTTGGAGGGAGTCGACCCCGACACCCGTCGGGGGTATGATTACGAGGTCATAAATACCATATCCCGAGATATCTGGGTGGCAGGAAGGCCAAGTCATGTCGAAGATCTGGTGGAGATACGGTGTCGACCTCTCCGCCGATTCCGCGGACAGGGCGACAAGACCGCACCTCCTAGCTCCACTGTTCATCCCTAGGCCTTACGGGTCTACAGCATGGGCCGCCGCTCGTAGGCTCCGGATCACCCGGAGAGGAGCAGTCGGTGGGCCCAGGCCGATTAGAGGATGGCAGCTGGGCCCATTCGGCAGTGAAGTTACCGAAGTACCCTGGACTCACACTATAAGAGCCAGGGTACCCCTTCCGCGTGGGGGACGATCCACTCTAGATCACCATTACTCACATTCCCCTCAGTGCATTCATTGCTAGTAGTTGCTCCTCAGGGAGGCAGGAGAGAGCCTTGCCCACGGCGGCGGCGCTCACCTTCCCTTGAGAAGATAGAGAAGCAGTTCTTGTAGCCAGAGTATTGATATATAAGAGACAAGCAGGAGTAGGGGTGTTATCTCTTCGGAGAGCCCCGAACCTGGGTACATCGTGGTGTCCTCCACCGTGTTTGTGCCCAACCCGATTTCGGCACCATCGACATTCTCTCCCTCGCGTCTTCCCCTCACTTTATCCATCCCATGGCATCTGACGTCACATATCGACGACAGTTGGCGCCCACCGTGGGGCAGACCGAGGCGTCGACTGGAGTAAAGATCCGGACGGGATTTTCCTCTGCATCGGGCGGAAGCCATGCCTCTGGCCTGATTCTAAGGCGTGGGGCAATCGATTATGTGGTGGACTACTCGGCGCGGTACAGGGCTGGAGCACCCCTGCCGCCCGGTGTGTCACTGCAGGTCGGCAGTCATCGCCTCTTCATCGGCAGCTACCCCGAGGCATATCCCAGAGAGATTCGCGTCTTCTCGTGCACAACGGACCCGCTCTCGACCAGGGGCTGCAGTGCAGCACCCGGCAGAGAGGAGGGCCGAGTGCACGCCGTCGTCATGATGGCGGGAGCATCCTCATCAACCAACCGCGACCCTGCAAGTGCAGCAAGAAAGGCAAAGGAGGCAGCTGATGCTGCAGAGCGAATCGACACCAGTGCGTTGCGGGATGTGTTATACACACCCGTGAACAGGAATGGTGATCCGGAGCAAGTGCACACGGAGCTGGAAACGGCACGGCTCGCTCTGGCCCGCAGAGCTGAGCAAGTGCTGGCAGAAGAGCGCAGGCTGGGAGCCATCACAAGGGAATACAATGCAGCGCATGCAGGACCGCGCCGGCCGATTGGGCCCGCAGTCCTGGAAGATCTGAGAAGTCGGGGCAGGGCAGTCAACCAGCAGCTGTCGGGAGCCGAGCAACCGGAGCGTCCGAGGAGGCCGGTGCAACCGGAGCAACCGGCGCAATCAGCATTTGTCCAGAGACCGACGTACAGCACGCCGGACAAGAACCTGAGAGCAGCCGAGCAGATAGCACTCGAGCTAGAAGACCTGGAGGGAGATGAGCGGCGCGAGCAGTCGCGCCGAATGCGTGAGCTGATAGCAGCTGCAAAGGAGCAGATGCTCGTTGCAATGGATCATCAGAATGCAGAACCTGGGCTGTCGAGAGGGACTGTGAGGCCGAATGCGGGAGCTAGCCAGCGACCGAATGCATCGCGCCAGAACAGACATCAACCCGCCCCATCTCGGCACAAGAGCAAGGTCAGAAGCAATCGGCCACCCCCAGCAGCAAGCAGAAGAATGGAAGAGCCAGCCGTCAACAGCAGGCGCAATGACATGCCGCAGCAATCGGCGCCAAGACCAGCAATTAGCGCTCGACTTGGCCCTCGACAAATCGGCCAGAATGATGCAAGGCATCGCATTGAGCTCCTGGAGAAGGAGGCTCAGGAAGATGAAGAAGGAGAAGCTGGCCCATCGTGTTTTGGTCATCATATCCGGACTGAAAAGTTTCCCAAAGGCTTCACGCTGCCAAGAGACACTCCCAAGTACAATGGGTCGGTGAAGCCTGAAGACTGGTTGTCCGATTACCTGACGGCAGTCCGCATTGCAGGAGGCAATCGGCGTGTAGCAGTCCGCTATGCACCTTTGATGCTGCAGGGTTCAGCTCGGACGTGGTTGAATAGTTTGCCCAAGGACAATGTGAACTGCTGGGAAGATTCCACGAGTGCATTTATCCACAACTTCACAAGCACGTATGAGAGGCCCAACCTCCCGCGGCAGCTAGCTCTGTGTGTGCAGGGCAAGGATGATCCCCTCCGAGATTACTTATCTCGGTGGATCAAGCTGAAGAATTCATGCGAAGGAGTCCATGAGATCCAGGCCATTCAGTACTTCACAGATGGATGCCTGGCCGATTCAATGTTGAAGCACAAGCTGCTGCGCAAAGACTTCACGTCGCTCGCCGAGCTCATGAAGGTGGCAAATGCGTTCGCTATGTCCGATTCTGCGATGCGCCCTATCCAGCTTGGAGTTGGAGGTGTAATCCAGTCACCAGGGGCTCCGCAATCGGACACAGGTAACCAAGGCCTCAGTCGGAAGGAAAGGAGAGAGAACAACCGCAACAACAACAACAACAACCACAACCAGCAGAACAATGGCAAGCGCAAGGACGAACAACCCGATACCCAGTATGGCAGTCGGCAGGTGGCCGCTGTCCAGAATGAAGAAGATCGAGCGGTTGCAGGAGGCAGTCGGAAGATGAGACCAAATGTGATACCCCCGGGGCAGATGAAGCCCAAGTACACGTTCGAGGATATGCTGGACGCACCGTGCAAGTTGCATAGCACGCCGGGCAGGCCGTCTGCGCACACCACTCGACAGTGCGATTTTGTAAGAAGGATTGCGAAGGGAGAAGCTTTACCACCTCCACCCCCACCACCACCCCAGAACAGAGGACCGCCTCAGCAGCAGAACCAGTTCCCACAGCAAGATGCCGCCTACATGATTTTCACCAGCGAGTCCACAAACAAGGGCAATCGGAGAGCTCGAGCTCAGGAGGTTAATGCCACTATGCCACCGGTTCCCCAGTTTATGCATTGGTCCGAGTGTCCTATATCCTGGGACAGAGCAGATCATCCCACCATTTTGCCGAATCCGGGAAACTATCCGCTGGTGGTGGACGCTCTGTTCGCAGGGCCAAGGTTTTCATGCAAGTTCTCTAGAGTGCTCGTTGATGGAGGAAGCACAATCAATATTCTGTATAGAGATACAATGGTCAAGTTAGGGCTCACAGAGAGGGACCTGGAGCGCAGTCGGACAACTTTCCATGGGACTGTCCCTGGATTGTCTTGCACCCCCATGGGTCGCATTCGGCTGGATGTTATATTTGGCACAGAAGAAAATTTCAGGAGGGAGCCGATTTGGTTTGAGGTCGCCGACCTCAGTAGTCCTTACCATGCTCTGTTGGGATTGCCGGCGTTTGCCAAGTTCATGATCAACGCACAGCAGACGTACCTCAAGATGAAGATCCCAGGGCCAAACGACGTCATCACTGTCACCGGGGACTTCAGGAAGTCCCTCGAGTGCACATCCGCTGGCAGCAGTTTGGCTGATTCCCAAGTGGTTGAGACGGAGAAGCGTCAGCTCAGCAAGGTGATTGCAATGGCGCAAGCGCAGAGCAAGAGTCCACTGCCAGTCGGCCCATCAAAGAGAGTAGATGAGGAATCGGCTTTTCAGTCGGCCAAGGACAGCAAGAAGATCGCTCTAGATCCCTCCGACTCAACCAAGTTTGTTGTAGTTGGAGCTGGACTTAGCGATAAATAGGAAAGCGAGCTCGTCGAGTTCCTCCGTGAGAATCGGGACATCTTTGCATGGTCTCCACAAGACATGCCTGATGTTCCGAGAGAACTCGCCGAGCACAAGCTACACATTCGGCCAGGCTCGAAGCCAGTCAAGCAACCCCTGAGACGTTTTTCTGAAGATAAGAGAAGGGCAATCGGCGAAGAGATTGAGAAGCTGCAAGCAGCAGGTTTCATCATGGAGGTGTTTTACCCCGAGTGGCTGGCAAATCCAGTCCTCTTCATGAAGAAGAACAAGACCTGGCGTATGTGTATAGAATACACTTGCCTGAACAAGGCGTGCCCGAAAGATCCGTTTGCTCTGCCCCGTATTGATCAAGTTATTGATTCTACGGCCGGCTGTGAGCTGTTGTCCTTCCTGGACGCCACTGCTGGCTACCACCAGATCAAACTTGTTGTGGAAGATCAGATAAAAAATGCATTCATCACTCCTTTCGGGGCTTATTGCTATATCACCATGCCATTTGGTTTGAAGAATGGAGGCGCCACTTATCAACGCACGATTCAGAGATGCACACACTCTCAGCTCGGCAGAAATCTCCACGTTTACGTGGACGACTTAGTGGTGAAATCGGCAAAAGGAGTCACGCTGTTGGATGACCTCAGGGAAACATTTGCAAACTTGAGAACTTATCAGATCAAGCTCAACCCGGAGAAGTGCGTGTTTGGAGTCCAAGCTGGCAAGCTCTTGGGATTTCTCGTTTCCGAGAGAGGAATCGAATGCAATCCCGAGAAGATAGCGGCAATAGAGCGCATGGAACAACCCAAGACCCTGAAACAAGTACAGAAGTTCACCGGTTGCCTCGCATCACTCAGCCGATTCCTCTGTCGGCTGGGTGAAAAAGCAATCCCGTTGTACCAATTGATGAAGAAGACAGAGAAGTTCATCTGGACCCCCCAAGCAAATGAAGCATTCCGAGAGCTCAAGCGCATGCTCTCCACAGCACCGATTCTGGCTGCCCCGATTGAGAAGGAGCCAATGATGTTATACATTGCGGCAACCAATCGGGTGATCAGTGCAGTTATGGTGGTAGAGCGGCCTGAGAAGGACAAGGCACAGCAAATTCAGCGTCCAGTGTATTACATCAGCGAAGTGCTCTCGGCATCCAAGCAGAACTACCCTCACTATCAGAAGATGTGCTATGGAGTGTACATGGCAACCAAGAGATTGAAGCCATACTTTCAAGCTCACTTGATCACAGTCGTCAGCTCGGCTCTGCTGGCCGACATCATGGGAAGCAGAGATGCAACCGGAAGAGTGGCAAAATGGGCAATCGAAGTCGCTAGCCATGGCATCCAGTATGAGCCAAGAACGGCAATCAAGTCACAAGCATTAGCCGATTTCCTAGTGGACTGGGCTGAAACTCAGTACATGCCGCAGCTACCAGTGTCGGATTTTTGGCGAATGCACTTTGACGGCTCCAAAATGAAGAGTGGCCTAGGGGCTGGTGTGGTACTAACTTCACCAAGAGGAGATCAACTGCAATATGTGCTCCAGATTCACTTTGCATCATCAAACAATGTCGCCGAGTACGAAGCCCTTGTGCATGGTATCAAGCTTGCCAAGGAAATCGGTATTCGGAATATTGAGTGCTTTGGTGACTCCGACCTGGTTATACAGCAATGCTCAGGCACCTGGGATGCAAAGGACGCAAACATGGCAAGCTATCGCTTCTTGGTACAGCAAATCAGCGGGTACTTTGAAGGTTGCGAGTTCCATCATGTGCCAAGAGCATACAACGAGGCAGCAGATGCGTTGTCCAAGCTCGGATCAACAAGGCAAGCTATCCCACCAGGTGTGTCTTTGGAGCATATCAAGAAGCCATCCATCATACCATCCCCAGAGTCTGAGTCCATTTTTATCTCGGAGACCGACCTTGAAGCACTGAAGAAGGCAAAAGAAGCTCAACCGGCAAAAATTGCAACCGTGAAGAAGCAGTCCAGCGCCCAAGGTATCTCGGCAGCGGCACCAGGGGCTGCCGAGTGCGAGCCAGGGGCTGCCAAAGGATGTGAGAAGAACAAAGCTTTAGGGAAGCAAGAAGAGGCCGCGCCAGAAGGCACAACCTCCGTAGAACCAATGATATCAGAAGTTGCCGATTGCAATGATGAAGCTCCAGCTCTGAAGGAGAAGTCGACACCAGGGGCTGCCGAATGCGTGACAGGCGTCGCAATCGGCAGTTCAGGGACAGAAGCAGAAATGATAGAAGTCCAAGAGGCCGAGATCCAGGAGGCCAATGGCCAAGGAACTGTGATCCAAGAAGAAGTCCCACCCCAGCATGCAGCGGTAATGGCAGTCGTCAGTGCGCCATCATGGGCACAGCCGATCATAGATTTCCTAGAAGATGGAGTCCTCCCAGAGGATGAAGCAGAGTCACGGCAAATCAGCCGACGATCTTGGGCGTACACAATAATCAACAATGAGCTAGTGCGCAAGAGTGCAACTGGTATCCTTCAGAGATGTGTAGAAGAGGACAGAGGCTTGGAGCTGCTCAGAGACATTCATCAAGGCGAATGCGGTCATCATGCATCAGCAAAGCCAATCGCCAGCAAAGCTTTCCGGCATGGTTTCTACTGGCCGACTGCGCTTGCAGCGGCTGAGAATTTAGTGAAGTACTGCAAGGGCTGTCAGCGGTTCAAGGCAAAAAGTCATCAGCCAGCATCGGCACTAAAGACAATCCCAATAGCATGGCCGTTTGAAGTATGGGGTTTGGACATGGTTGGACCATTCAAGAGAGCTTGCAGTGGCATGACACATCTTCTAGTCGCAGTGGACAAGTTTACCACGTGGATTGAAGCCAGACCGATCAAGAAGTTGGATGGGCCGACTGCGGTTCGATTTTTGGCCGACATTGTGTGCAGATATGGTGTGCCTAACAGCATCATCACCGACAAGGGCACAAATTTTGCGAAGGGTGCACTGGCTCGATGTGCATCTCAGCAGGGCATTCGGCTTGATCTGGCGTCTGTGGCGCACCCGCAATCAAATGGTCAAGTCGAAAGAGCAAATGGACTAATCCTATCGGGTATCAGGACCAGATTGGTAGAACCACTTGAGAGAGCACCCAGAGCATGGATTGAGGAGCTCCCCGCAGTACTGTTCAGTCCGAGGACCACACCAAACAGGTCGACTGGATTCACTCCCTTCTTCCTGGTGTATGGTTCAGAAGCAGTCATCCCATTCGACATCGAGTTCGATTCACCTCGGCATGCCCTATACACCGAAGAAGAGGCCAGATCGGCACGAGAAGACGACATCGACCTCAAAGAAGAAGCTTGTCTGTTGGCCTTGTCCAGGTCGGCAGTCTACCAGCAGAAGTTGCAGCACTACCACAGCAAGAAGATTCGCCCTCTCGCCTTCCGAGAGGGAGACATGGTGCTACGCCGAATTCAGAAGTCAGACGGACAGCACAAGCTATCCTCACCTTGGGAAGGGCCATTCGTCATCAGCCGAGCGCTCAAGAACAACTCCTATTATCTGATCGACTGCACCAAGGGCACTCAGCACAAGGACACATCAGGAGCAGAGACGGAGCGGCCGTGGAACGCTGAGTTGTTATGTCCGTTCTATAGCTGAGCGGCAGAAACTTATGTAAGCCATTCGGCAAACAATCAGTAAAAGTTATCATGCCTCTGAAAATGAGCATTCGATTACCTTGGCATAATTTCATTCGAAGAGCTAGCCTCAATCGGCGACGCTCAGTCATACCCGAGGCGTGTATAGCACACCCGGGGACTGACCGACCACGAGGTCAAGCGAATAGGCCATCGAGGCACGGGGACTGCGGGCTGACACTCAACTTGGCACTCAGCTCAAGCGCAAACCACTAAATGGTTTGTGGCATTGAGAAGGGTCGTATTTGAGGCAGCCGGCAGTACGAATTCCCGGGAAACAATTCGAAACGCGCCACTAAGGGCATATTCGATAAAACAAAGTCGCCGATTGCGCCGCGACCCAAGGCGTCGAGCCCGATAGCGAGCAATCGGCGCCCACTGTCGCAGAATCCTTTGCGTTAAATCTTGTCGTGTAAGAAATGAAAAACTTATCGAACCTTGGCTGGTAAGCTACCGTTGATCCGATTGCGGACCGCATGACGGCAGCAAGGTTGACACGGTAGACATCCCCAAGTGCAGCCGATAAAGGAAACCGACAAACACGCAAAGTTGATCGCACAAGTAAAAGCAAGGATCAAGCAATCGGATTGCATCAAAAGTAGCAGGCCCAAGGCCGAATATGTTCATTACATCGAGGTCACACCCAGTGGGTGTCGACAGAATTAAAATTATGTCTTACAAGCAGATAGTCGGAAGACAAAATAAGATAAAATCGATCCAGTATCGGCAAGCTACAACAAGTAACATAGTTGGCGGCAGGGCTCAGGAAGTCGGAGGCACGGAGCTAGAAGATGGAGCAGTCGGATCCGATTGTGCTTCAGAAAATGTGGCACCAGTCTGCTTGGATCTCGGAGATGTTTGAGATGAGCCGCTATCAGAAAGCTCCTCGGCCAGGCCAGAGATTGAAGGTGCAGCGAGCGGATTCCCTCCCTCGTCGAGATACGGAGTGTACTCGTAGGGAGAGAACCAGTTCACCATAGAGCTGGCTAGCCGATTTACTTCGGTATAGGTCTTCTCAAGAAGATCAGAGACATTTTCTCGGAGGCTGTAGAGTTGGGAGAGCTTCACCTGAGGGTACCAGCTCAGCACAGTTTGGAGGGCGGTTTCCGCGCCAGTCCGACCGGCAGAGTTTAGCAAGACGTCGATCCGACGAGGGATGGCCTTGAGGAGAATCCGAGTCTATTCGGTGGTAGCATTCGGAGCTTCCCCTTTGTCAGAATCTTCTTCATCTTGTGCTTCAGCCTTGTCGATCCCGGCGGAGGAACCAACAACATGTTTCATTTTTTGAAGGCCAACCTTAAGCTCAGTCGGTGACCACAGTGATTCAGCAATTTTCAGGATGCCGAGATTGAATGACAAGGCAACTCCCTTGATAACAGGAATGCGGGCTTCGGTGTCGATTAGATATTCATCCCGAGTCCAGACGTTATCTTCAAGTTGGCAGGTCCCTCCGGCGGCAACAGTTTCTTCTCGGGATTTGGCAACGGCCGCATAGGCAGCTGCTTCAGACTCGGGCCAAGCTTCTGTGTCACGAAAGAAAGTATGAGCAACAGGATAAAGGAGGAAAGCAATCGGAAAATGCACTCGGATGCAGGAAACACTCACCGCTAAGGAGGACGTCCATCTCGGTCATTGTGTCGCAGAAGCCTTTGGCTCGGCGGCGCAGTCGGGTGGTCTCTTCGTAGTTGCGTTTCTCCAGTTCTTCAAATTTGGCGGCTTGTTCATCACGATCTCGCCGAATGGAATCGCGTGCAGCCACCGCTTCATCCCTCTCAGCTTGCAAGGCTTCTTGGGCGGCGACGGCGGCATCTCGCTCGGCAAGGAGACCATCGCCAGTAGCCGTCACGGCAACTATGTCGGCCAGATGTTTTCTTTCGAGGGCAGCCATCTCAGAGCGAAGGCTTTGGATAGTACGATTTAGATCAGTTTCTACCCCCAGCAGCCGGATCGCTTCTTCTTTGGCTTTGGCGAGTGCTGGGCCATGTTGGTTGAGTTCTGCAGTTTAGTGATCTCGGCCGATTGATTGTTGACCTGCAGCTGGGCCTGGGCGAGAGTTCGGAGGCTGGCAGTGTAAGCATCAAGAAGCTTTTCGAAGACCCCGCGCCTTTCTTCCATAACAGCCTGCGAGGAATAGCAAGAGGGAGTTTAGAGATACGACAGTCAAGAGAAGATCCAAACCGATTGCATGCAACCGGCCCGAATCTCGGGGACTACACCCAGTGGGTGTGCTTGCGCGCACCCACCGGAGGAAAAGTCTCCCGATTAGAGGAAGGCAAAAGACAAAGCAAAAAGTATGAAAGATCCGAACCGATTGCAACCAATCGGCCCGAATCTCGGGGACTACACCTAGTGGGTGCGCTTGCGCGCACCCACCGGAAGAAAAGTCTCCCGAACAAAGGAAAGACATAAAAGAAAAGTCAAGAATCTACCATGTGATGAGAGGTGAGTTGTTGGAGGTCCCGAGCAAGGGAATCGGCAAATTCATTCACCCGACTCAGAGTAGTCGTCACAGGGTCTTGAGGACGATGCGAGGCGTCAGGCTCGGTGCCGACATGATGGGCGCGAGAATACTCGGCCCGGAACTGGTCCACCGAGCGCATAAGAATCTCCGACGCAGAGGAGGTCGGCGTCGGCACTAAAGCTTGAGCGGCGGTGGAAGCAGCAGCGGGGATAACTAGTGGCATCGGCGTCACCTGAGGGCCAGAAATACTCGGTTGTGGTGGCGGCGCAGTCGGATGAGCTGAAGAGGAGGTGATCATTGCAACTGGCGGCAAGGTCGTCGTCGTTGGTGGCATGGGCAGAACAACCGGTGGCACAGTTGTGGCAGTCGGTGGCGCCGACACCACGATTGGCGGCGGGCTTGTCACCATCGGTGGCTCGAGTGTGGCAGTCGGAGCAGGTGTAGTCGCGACAGTGGAGACCGGGTCGGAGCGGCGTGGTGGAGATGGGGCAATCGGATCAACCGATTGCGTTCCTCTGCCGCCAGGAGCTCCCCGATCAGCTGCGCTCTTGGAAGTCTTGGAGGCAACAGAAGAGGAAGAAGTCTTCTTAGCCGTCTCCAGGCGGGCCTTTTTGGCAGCGCGCTCGGCGTCCTTGGAGGAGCAATGAGAAGCAGGCGGCCGTTTGTGAGTGGCAGCGGCGGATGCGGCAGGAGAGATGACAACACTGGTATGGACAGGAACGCCAGCATCGACGTCGTCAAGCCCAATCGGTTCCCTGAAAGAAGAAGGAGGAAGTGAATCAGTATAAAGAGGAACAGTAAAGTGCAAGGCGTGAGGACAAAAGCATACCCGACTGTTCTTGGTGCTCCAGAGGGCATCCGACATCTTAGCGGGGCGACATCCAGTGGCGCTTGGGAGGTCGGCCTCCGGGTGGTCGTCACCTGGGGGTGTTTTCCTTTGCTGACATTCGGCGTGACTTTAGCAACCTTGCTGGGAGCAGTACCAGCGGAGGAGCTGGTGGTCGAGGTGCGCTTAGCCGGCACCTTCGGAGGTTTGGCGCGAGGAGCTGCATCAGAACCATCAGCCTTTGAGACACTATCATCATCACTCCATTCGGCCAAAAATTGCTCAAGGGAAGGGTCAGGCGTACCCCCTTGAGCTGGCGGTTGGATGTCGGTCCTCGGAGGGTCAGCAGCTCCGGCATCAGCGAAGTCGGCATCCATGTAGTCGGAGGATTCTCCGGAAGACTCGTCGTCATCTTCATCATCACCGGGCTCGGCGGAAGGAACCTCGCCGTTATACTCAAAGTCGGCGGGGTCATCCTCCGCGCGGTCGGGGGCATACACGCCAGCTTCCTGGCCGTCTTCCATCAGGTCGGACTGGATAAAATGCTGGAAACGATAAAAATAATCAGAGAAGCTGAGAGAAAAAGCAATCGGAAGAAGAGGGCAATCGGAGCATACCACAGGCGGTTTCTGCTGGCGAGTGAGGCAGTCAAGCCCGAAGCGGAAAGGGTCGGGCAAAGGGCTAGATGTAATAGCCCTCACTCTGGCGCAGAGGTCTTCCTTCTTCACCCGCCACGTGCAGAGCCGAGTGGGATCTCGAGGACCCGACATATCGCACAGGCGGTGCACTCGGCGCTGCAGGGGGAGAATCCGAGCTTGAAGCCAAGCGGCCACCAGGTCGGTCGTGAGAAGTCCTTCTTGATCTAGCTGGGCGACCCTGGCGACCTGGGCATCGACATCGCAATCTCCGACGCCATACTTCAGCGACCACTGGTGCTTGTTAGTCGGCCGGGCGAGGGAGAACTCGGGCAGATTCAGGAGATCGGGCCCTTGGTCAGGTGACTTGACGTAGAAGAATGAGGTCTGCCAATTTTTGCATGATTGGACGATCTCGGGACTCTTGTACTTCGGCTTGCCGGCTGCGACAAGGCAACTGCCGCAGTCGGTCATGTCAGTCGGGTACGTCGGGTCGCCGCCTTCGATGGTGGAGGGCACCACAGCTCCCGTCCGAGCATTATGGGCTCGGAGATTGAAGAATCGCTTCCAGAGAGCAATGCTTGGACGGCAGCCGTGATACCCTTCGCAGAGTGTCACGAAACCGGACAGAATCATGATGAAGTTGGCTGCGAGGTGGTGAGGCTGCAATCAGTGGAAGTCGAGGAACCCGCGGAAGAAGGCGCTGGCGAGAAGGCCGAATCCACGCTCGAAGTGAGCGAGGAATACAACCCTCTCGCCAGCACGCGCGCTGGGCACGACCTCGACGCCGGGAATGCGCCATTCGATCTCCGCGGGCATCTTCCGGGCGCGAATCAGGGAACCTTTCCAGCACCCGCGGCTCGCCTGTGAGACGTCTCGCCGAGGCGCCATGGCGTTAGCGGGCGGAGAGGAGAAGAGGGATGAGGAGCGCGAGAGCAGCGGTGAGGAGTTACCGCGGAGGCGGCGGAGAGCACGGATCCGTGGCCGGAGCAGATCCAAGACGCAGAGGTTCGCGGTCGTAGGAGCGGCAGAGAGCTTCGCGCGGAGCGGCAATGGCACAGAGGAGCGAGAGCTGGAGGTTGAAGATGGCGTTTGGGAGACGGAAGAGGCGAAGGCCCTCCCCTGTGGCTTATATGGGCGGCGGGGGAGGGGAGTGGGATGCATCTGCGGCTGTGTGGCTTGGTGTGGCCTAGGGCACAGGAAGGGCAACCGGCAAACCAGCGCAAAGAATCCTGGCGCAAAAGGCGAGGCGTGCGACGTGGGGGTCAAGACCTGCAGTTATGTCAAGTCGCGCGTGGGTCGTGGGTCTCGGCTCATTGATCACATCCCGGAAGAATCGGAGGTAACCGTTGGAAGGAAATCGGCAAAAGATGTCTTTCTCGAAAAAGTGAAGACACGAATTGGGAGCGAACCAAATTCAATCGGACGAAAATTTGGCCAGCCGAGTGTGATCTCCGAGTCGGTCGACGAACTCGGAACGATGCTCTCGATGAGGCCATAGCAGTCGGCGGATATCAAGAGAGAGATGAAAAACTGCAAAGGCCCCGCGGTCAAATGACCGTGGGACCTTTACAGCTTTAGGGGCTACTGTCGGGGGATTGGTACCCGGGTAGGCTAACCCAACCGGAATCAACCTTTCAAGACAAGGATGGACCGATTGGGCCGCAGCTGGGCCGAGCTGGGCAGATGTACGCCCGATTGCTCCAAGGCAATCAGCCGTACCGAATGCCAGCAGTCGTCCCAGGCGCAATCGGTCCACCCTTCCTTCACCAAGATGATCGTCCGGTTGGTCCGCAGCTGGGCCGAGATAGGCACTTGGAAGGCCGATTGCCCAGAGCACTCGACCTTACCAAGAACTAACAGTCGGCCCAGGCGCAATCGGAACAACTTATTACCCTTGGAGGGAGTCGACCCCGACACCAGTCGAAGGTATGATTACGAGGTCATAAATACCATATCCCGAGATATCTGGGTGGCAGGAAGGCCAAGTCATGTCGAAGATCTGGTGTCGACCTCTCCGCCGATTCCGCGGACAGGGCGACAAGACCGCACCTCCTAACTCCACTGTTCATCCCTAAGCCTTACGGGTCTACAGCATGGGCCGCCGCTCGTAGGCTCCGGATCACCCGGAGAGGAGCAGTCGGTGGGCCCAGGCCGATTAGAGGATGGCAGCTGGGTCCATTCGGCAGTGAAGTTATCGAAGTACCCTGGACTCACACTATAAGAGCCAGGGTACCCCTTCTGCGTGGGGGGAGGATCCACTCTAGATCACCATTACTCACATTCCGCTCAGTGCATTCACTGCTAGTAGTTGCTCCTCAGGGAGGCAGGAGAGAGCCTTGCCCACGGCGGCGGCGCTCACCTTCCCCTGAGAAGATAGAGAAGCAGTTCTTGTAGCCAGAGTATTGATATATAAGAGACAAGTAGGAGTAGGGGTGTTATCTCTCCGGAGAGCCCCGAACCTGGATACATCGTGGTGTCCTCCACCGTGTTTGTGCCCAACCCGATTCCAGCACCATCGATATTCTCTCCCTCGCGTCTTCCCCTCACTTTAGCCATCCCATAACATTTGACGTCACGTATCGACGGCACTGTGTGTCGTCGCATTCTCTCTGGGAAATGACCCATGAATCAACGCTGTACAAGCAAATGAAACATTTTCTCTACACAATCAAAACGAGACGATACGATCGGGCTCTCGAGCGGCGCCAGCCGGCGGCGGGCTACCGTGCCCCGGCGGTGCGGCGCAGCGCGTGGGTGTAGTTGAGGATTGAGTTGATGCGCTCCAGCTTGAGCCCCTCCCGGAACTGCCGGATGAACTGCTCCGCCCGCGCGTCCACCTGCGCCTTCCCTTCCGCCTCCTCCGCTCCCCGCCCACGCCCGCAGGCTCCTCCCCGCCCCTGGACCTTCCTCGGCGCCGCCGCCGTATCGGCTGCGGGCTGCCGCGTTGCGCGCGCCAGCGCGTACGCCTCGTCCATGCTGATGGACTCCTCGTCTTCAGCCTCGCGCTCACACGCCGTCGCGGACGCGTCGAGTGCCGCCGGCGCCGCCGCGACAGGCGCGCTCTTTGGCGAGGCGGCTGTTGTGGTTGTGGCCGCCGCTAGAGTTTCCTCTTCGGCGACCGACGCCGGCTGGAGCTCCACCCTGCTGTTCACCGCCGGCGCTTCTTGCTCTTGGAACGTATAGTATTGCTCCTGCACCTGCACGTGGTGGAGCTGTGACGCCGCCGGCGCAGAGGACGCGGCGACGCCGTGGTCGGCCGTGGTCGGGTGGAAGGAGAAGATGGAGACCGAGCGCAGGCTCTCGAGGACGACGGTGGAGGCGGTGCGGACGGGCCTGCGCGGGCCCTCGTCGTCCTGCCCCCGCCCCGCACCCCGGGACGACATGAGGGCGATGGCGCCGACGAGGACGTTGAAGAAGACGAACCACGCCGCGCCCGGGCTCAGCCACGGCGACATCGGCCACCACAACCCAAGCTCCGGCGCCATGGAATCAAGAAAGGAATTCCGATCCCTCCTGCTTGATCCGCGTCTGCGTCGGCCGATCAGATCACTATATAACCCAATAATGTGCGGTGCCTTTGTTGCTCATCAGCTCGGGTGAGCTGTGCGGTATATATAGGCTGTGGGTTGTGACAGCTCCCCTCGCGGCTGTCAGTAAAGGTGGGAACGCCCAGGGCGGAATCGCTGCATTCCTGCGCCAGTGCGCCGCGTACGGTGGATGGATACATCGCTGCCAAAAGGTTTGGCGCCAGCGATACCGTTGCTTTGCTCATCGCGGTGGCATGTGTGTGTGTGGTTTGCAGCAACTTGGACTCGCCGGCCAGGTAGGCAGGCAGGTGGTGCCAAAGCGGCCAGCGAGAAGGTTCGTATCGTACGTCGCCGGCACTTGAAAACTGCCACGGCTATCGTCGTGCTCCCGGACGGACTCACGTGTTCCCTTGTTTCAGACGCGTTTCAACCTTAGTACAGTGATCGCCGGACGCTGCGTACACACGGTGAGCGTCGTCTGTTGTGTTCCCTGTGCTCTGACAGATCCTTGTTCGTATCTGGCATCCTATTTTAGTGGTTTACTCGTGGCGACGAGTCAAGAAGTGAAATCGACCTTCCCTTTGACGTCGCAGGTTGGACTGGCGTGCAAGGCACAGCAGCACTGTGCGCTGTGCGTTGTGCGTGTGCGCGCTATGACAAGTGTCCAACATGTACGGGAAGGTCTCCGAGTACCGGTAGATTTCGACCTAACTTCACCGAGCACTGAAACAAGCCGGGACAAGGCCGACGTAAGTCTGTCGTTATCACCGTCTCGATCAGCACATTGTATTTTGCTTACACGACGGGTCAGCGAACGCGTGGACGCCGAATACGCGAATACGCGTTACAAATTTAATGGCGGCCACCGCAGCATGCGCCGCCTGAAGATGAGTTTACCACGGGCAGCGGCAGGTAAACCAAAGGAGCGGTGGAGAAATCCGCATGCTCCTTCCTTGGGGTTAAAGGCTTAGAGCATCTTCAGCCGTTCGGTCCCTTAAGCCGTTTTTTCGGCGCTATTTTAGCGCCGCTTGGAGCGCCTCAGCGGCGAAAATAACTCGAGGCCGACCGGCCACACAGCCGCGGCTCCAAAGAAGTCTTTCATGTTCGTCCAAATTCAACTGAATTTGGGCAAAGTTGAACGAAATTCATAATATTTAGTCTTAATTTACATAAATAGCAAATGAAAAACTACCGAGCCACCGTTGTCGCCGCCGTCTTCACGGGTACGCCTCCTCCTGCGTCCCGTCGTCATTCCCGTCGTCGTCTTCACGGGTACTCGAGTCGCGGCTCGTTGCCGCCCTCGATGTAGTCGAGGACGGCGGGGAGGGTGCGTCCCTTCCCGCTCCATCACAGCCACCGGCGTGTCGGTTCAGCCGACCCGATACCGGTTCCAGGCCGTTGGTGGAGACGATCGCCTGGTCGCGACGCTCCTCGAAGTGAGTCGTCCAGCGGGCGACGTTGCCCGGCGCGTTTGCCGGTCGGCGCGCTCGGCCTCCATCATGGAGGCGCAGATTCCCCTGCGGCGGCGCCAGGAGCGGGGAAGACGAGGCGGAAGGAATTCATCCGTCCGGCGCAAATAGCGCAGGCTTGGGGGCGCAACTGGAGATGCTCTTACAGCGTCTATACAACCCAAGTTTTATATCCTTCTAGAAAGTTTGAATGTGTAACCCGATCACTGCTTATAAATAGAAAAAAGAAAGCAAAAAAACATCTAATTGGATATTTTTTACTGTATCTTTATATGCTTAGATTGTTCGCAAACCTCTATACTCAAAGCAAAAGTAGGAACGATATGGAAATGTTTAGGTGTGTCCATCAATCCTTCAAGTAGAATGCGACCCATCCAGTATCATATTTTCTCTTTGTCCATTCCCTTCCTCTTTTCATCCCCACCTATCACATGCTTTTGACCGGACAATTGAAGGATAATATAGGGAACATGGTTACATGCATGCATAATTAGAGATTTTAAAATGTTCCTTTTCTATGAAGAAGTTAAAGATCATACATGTTAAGTAACGCAAACCTTTACAAAACATTCGTGTAAAACTTAATAATGCATCTAATCTTTGAGGTGGTGAAATCTTCTTTCTTTTGCATTTATCGATAACATGTCCTGAGAAAAGATCATCGTTCGCCTTTAGGCCTTCGTCTTAACGAAGTAAACTTGTTCAAATCCAAGACCTTGTAGAAGCAGCGGTCGAAAAGTCGTCGATATAGATAAAAAAGTTGTTGACAACCACAATTTGTATGAAAAATCGCTACCTTGGAAAAGAAAACTTAGTTCGGTCCAAGCAAAGTCGAAAGACACAAATTCACACACTTACCGACGAGGCTGAGGCTGCCAACCCTCATCAGTGGAAAATGGAGCTTGAGTACCAAGACATCCATGCATCCACGTTGGTTGGTTCGCATGACAATGTGATGGAGACAAACCTGCATGAAAAAGAAAGACAAACTTGAAGAACAAGATCTAAAGAGACACACCATCTTCCACACGCCTCTCGATGATACAAAGAAATATCACAGGAACGATGGCGAGACGGGGAATCCTTATTCCATGCCAACGATGAGACCATCGTCTCGCCATGTAGAACAGAGACAGACTCTAAATATATTCCTGACCATAACATCATCGACCAAAGCTCTGGGGTCCACATCCCCTCCCGTCGATGGAGCAACATGCGAAGGGAGGCAGGGCCTTCAAATTCATCAAGGAAGGTAGATTTTCCGTCGTCGCGTGTCGCCTAGGTTAGGGAGAAAGAGAGAGGGAAAATAACGTCAATCGTAACTTAATAAGAGGCTACTTGTATCTACCGTGTCACGGTGGTCGCGAGGAATTCAGAGACCGCCCCGGCCGCCTTCTTTTCTATCTTGTTCTCCTTGCCGGAAAGTGTAGCCAGGGCCATGCCATCCCTTTGTTCTTGGCGGTGTCTGTTGACATTCGAAATGGCATTGGTACTTGTAGAACGGTGCGAGAAAACACAGAAGTTTACCCAGGTTCGGGCCGTTCAGAGACGTAATAGCCTACTCCTTCTAGTCTGGTCTTTCTTTCTGGTGGTGGAGAGGGACACAATACAAGATGATCCTCCGGAAAGGATTCCTTATACTACCTTCTTTCTTCTTTTCTCTGGGCTAGTCATCAGGGGTCGGTGACTAGCCCCGAAGCCATCCAAAATCCCCCTCTCTGGTGGCCGACGTCTCCCTTTTATAGATCAAGGGGATCGTCACAGGTTCCCCCAAGGTCTACAATGAATTTACAAGTATAGTGCTAGGCTTCGTGCTTGCGTGGAGGGTCTTGAAGCCTTCCGGAAAGGCCCCGAGGGCGGCGCGGTGACAGTCGGGTCATGCGCGCGTTGGGTCGTCATGGAAGCCCACGCCAGGTGTCGCGGCTCTCCTGTCGCGCGGTGACTGTTGTCTTCTTGCACATTAAATGCTCTGTACGCCTGGTCGAGCGGTGGGAGTCAGTTGGGACCCCACGTGTGAGGTTGCGGCGAGGTGTCTTTCTAGGAAATCAGTGTTTTCCTTCCGAGAATGATGTCATCGGGTTGCTTTGGTTGCAGTAACTCTCCATTCTTCCTGGGATACACTTCTCGGAGGGTACTCCTGGGTCAAGTGCCCGGCAATAGCCCCCGGGCCTGGGCGAGGGTGCCGCAAAGCCATGGAGGCCTTGGTCGGGCCCTAGATGTTGTCTAAGGGCCTCCCTCCATTTTGGGTCGTTGTGGTTTTCCTATAACTTGATTGGACAGGCGCTGGGCCCACTAGAAGTAACCGTTGCAAAAGAGCTGAATAGCCACTGGCGAACAGAGGATATTAACAGCGCCCTTCGGGGGAAGTTACTTTGTCTCTTATTTCATCGATGATCCCGAACCTTTCAAAATATCCAGAACAACTTCCGGCACCTCCCGGAATAATTCCGGTGTTCTATCTTATTTCATCGATGATCCCGACTCTATCCTTAATGCATTGATTACCCATAAGTGTGACACCCTACGGTTCGGGAAATAGCAGATATGATCAAGACGCTCTCTGATCAATGACCATCACGCGGGATCTTGTTACAATCCTTGATGGCCCCTGCGCTTCCATCGAATTAACTTCATCGCTGTTGAACAGTTAACAATAAGACTTGATCCCTTTGTTATGCGGTACTATGTTTGTCCGAGGTATGATCATCGGTATCCAATGCCTAGTTCTTCCTTGTCTCTAAAAAACATGTTTACTCGTCTGTGCATATTACATCTCCTGTGACATAGTCACTTTCTTGCAAGCTATTGATGCAATATCACCGAGTGGGCCTAGAGTACCTATCCGTCACTCGGATGGAAAAATCCTGTTCTGATCTATTTCATACTCCTGAACATATCTACTTCGGAATACCCAAGATACCCCCTTGTATGGTTACCATATTTCAGTGTAACATTGAGTTCACTCAAAGGATCCTAATAGATAAAAATTATGTATGATCATCACGGTCTAAGGATTGAGTCATTATGTTATTAAGTTATCGCAGTGCTGAACTATGTGACTTGATCGGACTGCAATAATGTAGGTGGGTGTGTGTCCATCACATCATTCTCCTAATGATATGACCTCATTGTCAACGGACGTATTTGTATTCATGATCATCAATTGCCCAATGAGCAAGTATGCCTGAGTTAACTAGGGACCAAGTTGTTATATAGTACACGTGTATTAATGTTTCCGCTTAATATAGTTCTAGTATAGTATACAACGTATTAAGAACAAATAGATATGTGACAATTATCTTTATTAATTTGCCTCTAGGGCACATATCCAAGAAACACCGCCTCATTCTCTTCCAGATAAGCTTCATTAATACCAGTTACCTCTCCTCCAACTTTCCCAATTCATCACCAATATAAGCAAGATAAACCCCAATATACTCGAGAATTAACAACTTTTGTTTGGCCAAGATTAACAGACAGTGTTACCTCTTCACCTTAATTTCAAGTCTTCTTTTAGATCCCTCCAGCTCCAACATCTTTTTGTTTTCCAGAGCCATATGAGCAGCCTATTTGGCAACCATTTCTTCACGTAATTACAATCTAAACAGAAGATCACGAGACGTACTTCTCACAAGAGAAGGAACTTCGATACCATATCCTTGTCTCCCATTTCGGTTATTTGTACCTTTACCTTGTGCAAGCTTTACATTATCCTTCTATTTAGCGCTTGCTTAGTTTTTGCATCCATCGTCATCTACCTAGTTGCACATCTAGACAACTTAATTTATTGTCAAGTGTTAATTTTTTAATAAAAGGTTAAAATTGTTAGTCGCCTATTCACCCCCTATAGTCGACATTTCGATCATTTCAATCCTGATTCCGCTTCCACTCACCTTCGTGGTAGCACTCCTCCCCACCGATGTAGAATCTGACCCGATGCAATCCCCACCTTTCTTATCCTCCTTTGAAATATGCTCTTCATCCTCCACACCTCCAGGTTGATGGACATGGATTTGCATCCGAGGTCTACTTAGGTGCCACCACCGACACAATCTCTGCATCCTCTCCCTCCATCACATCCGACTCTATTTGGATTGTTCGAAGAACACTGCTAAGTGCAGGCAGGGCCATGGCCACCTGATACGCGAGAGATGATAATTGCTTCTCGCCCTTCGTTGGTTACCCCAAGTGGAAGGTGAGATGCAGCGTAGCGGCAAGTTTCCCTTGGTGAAGATACTAAGGTTGAGATCGACCAGTAGGAATCCGACAATGATAAGTAGGTGGTTCGGCAAGTGACGCGCCGTTTATGATAATCACTTGCTTCTCCTGGACCTGCACACGACACAAATAACTTTGCTCCCAACAAAGTTCAGAGAGGTTGTCAATCTCTCCGGTCTTGTTGTTTACAAAGGATCAAACACACAAGGAATAATGATAATGATAGCAACTGAAAGTAAATACCGAAAAGTAAATGATCTTGTAAACAGTGATGAGAATATGAACCAGGGTCCCGTGATGTTCACTAGTGATGTCTCTCTCCCAAAAGACGATAAAACTGCTATGCGAGGTAAACAAATTACAGAAGGGAAATTGACAGGATTATAAACACACCGCAATGCTAACTATGCTACAAAAGAAAGGAAGAGGCTCATAAGCATGGGCAGTACACCAAAATAAGTAGACCGAAATCTATCTGCATCTACTACTAATCATCCACCTTGAGATATCTATCCAGAACATCTCGCTGGTATTAAGTTGCGAGCCCCACCCAAAGTGTAAACCCAAAGCAACAGACAACTGCATTAAAAAGAACTTTGCGTAAAGTAAACAATCCTTGCAACCGCGGTTACAAGCACCGTTGTTTCCCCCTTGTGGCCGCAGCACATCCCCTGGACTCATGTTTCTGTCACTCAAGCGTGTCATCAGGGGGCATGTACCCACAATCGAGCATAATGTTCCCTCTTGGAGTCACTACCTACTACTTGGCCAAAGCAATAAACAGCAATGGAGAACATGCAAGAATTACTTAGGAACAAAAATATAAGAGATAAAAACCAAATATATTACTCTATCAGAATCTGAACATAATCTCATAATCCATCAGATCCCATCAAACTCAGCATAGCAACAGCAGAAAATTACATATGTGCCTCGATCATGTAGGGCAACTCACGAGGTCTAAACCATGAAGAACAAAGAGGGGAGGAGACCATCACATAGCTACTGGTCATGGACCCATGGTCCAAGGTAGAATACTCACGGCACATCCGGGAAGCGTCCATGGTGGAGGAGAAGCTCCTGAAGGTCAATCCTCCCTCCGGCAGGGTGCCGGGAAGAGTCCTGACGGTGCTCCCGATCTTGGAAGCGCAGCGGCGGCAGAACAGAGGAGAGTTTGCGAAATAGGGTTCTTCCTTCGGAGGTTTCCCGTGACGGAGATTAAATAGGAGAAGGGGGGCAGCCAGGGGGGGCCACCAGGGGTCCAGGCGCCCCCCTGGCCGCGCCAGGTGGCCGCTTGGGCACCTGGTGGTGGCCCCCTGGCCCTCCTTCGGGGCTTTGGAAGCTTTCGGTACGCTGATTTTTTATCTGATTTCCCGGATTTTTTGAGCACTTTTTATATGGGGGAAAACTGAAATAGAAAAACAGTAGAAATCAGAAACTGGCACTGGGGTGCACTGAGTCGGTAGGTTAGTCCAAATATGATAAAAAATGTACGAAAGTGTATATAGATCATAGCAATATCACACAAAACATGCATTGAACGAGCATAAATTATCGATACGTTTGAGACGTATCACCACCCCAACTCGATCCGCCTATGGCCATGGCCCTGCCTGCACTAGTAGAAAAAGTAGATCCACTTGTGGCCATGGCCATGGTCCGCCGCGCCTGGATTTGTAATCCATCCATTGCCTCCTTTAAACTAGACACTAGTAGAAAAAGATTATCCCCAACTTTAATTGTTGGCGCGCCAGTTTCAATCCACATTGGTGCTATTTTCTCAAATAGTGTTGACGTTTTACTTTTTGGTATGCCAGTTTAATCCTGTTAGTGCCGGCGTGGATTTTGAACTCGACGCCAGCAATATGTGGGACCAGGTTTGCTAGCCTGAAAAATATTAGTGGTGGCGTTGGATATTTTTACACGCCATAGGTACTACTGTACTATGGTTTTGTAGAACTGCTAGCTTAGTCGTTTATTATAATGTGTGAATTAATACGTAATGAATCTATATCTAGTCATATGTGTGTCTTACATATGTTGAATTGTACCTATGTGTTCTGTGTCAAAATTAATGCAATAATGGATACTCCATGTGTGACCTGTGGCGCTGTGAGATGCCAGAAGGACAGAAAATTCTTCATAGATCTTTTAGATGACTTTAGACTAGGACGATGCATTTATTTCAACATGTTCTAGCTATATTGTTTTTTTCATTGTGTTTAACTAACCCCATTCTCTTCTTTTGTTCAGTTCACCCCTTGTGGGTACATATTTGACCTCTTAGACAAGTTCACCGAATCCACTGATATTTCATGCAAAATCAATTCAAAGTTCATGAGGATGCAGACGGCCGAGACGTTCCTTTGTCTTGTTACCAACTTGGCAAACAACACCTATCTCGGGTGTGATTCTTGGAGAGCCCTTGCAGATGCATGCGGGATGGAAGCTGGGGAGATGGGGACGTTCTACCTCGACTATGATAGATCGAACGTTATGATGTACTGCAATCCTGCTGGCAGTTTCAGTACAGTTACTCCGGACTACGGCCCTCACTCCAACCGTCGTAAAGTCGATTAGTAGTTAGTTAATTAGTATCATTGTGATCAAGATATGGAGATCATGGGGTTGTCATTGTTGTTAATTAGTACTCCCTCCGATCCATAATAAGTGTCACCCATTTTGTACTAAGCTAGTACAAACTTTGTACTAGATTAGCGACACTTATTATGGATCGGAGGGAGTAGTATGTTTAACTAAAAATAGTTTTAGTTACAATTACCTTTATTTAGTATTGTGACTCTTGTTGTGATCAATAATATATGATGTTATTTGGCTGGGTAATGGATTTTTCACATTTTTGTATTAGTTAAAATTAAATTGCTGGGTGGGTATAAATAGCACGCCATAGGTACACATATATAGTTGGCGTTGGCACCCAATGCCAACACTATATTTTATCATCGGCGCAATATTGCTGCTGTCGGATCTCCACACCATCAAAGCACTTTTTGATACGTCATAGATGACCTTTTCTCTACTAGTGGGAACTTTTGAACCCCCCTTGTCCATAGTCCACATTAGGATCTTGAGCCGGATCAAAGCACCTTCCACATGTTGGGAATGTTCCCTAGAGGCAAATAAAATATGTTTTATTGGCATATTTCATTAGTTCATAATACGTTTTATACTATGCTATAACTATATTAAGCGGAGACCTTAATACACGTGTGGTATACAAACAACCAGGTCCCTAGTTAACTCTAGTATACTAGTTCATTGGGCAATTGATTAATCAAGGTTTCCTGATCATGGTGAAACTTAAGTCCATTGACAATGAAGTCATATCATTGGGATAATGGTATGATGGACATACACCCACCAAAAGTGTTGCAATGTGTAAGAGTAAGATTTCCCCCCGAAGGTTTTGGAGATTGTTGGACAAAGCAGTAGTGGAACTAATATTGTTTTTGAGTATAAACAGATACTTAGGTTCTGAAAGAATGGAGTTTGCAAGTAGAAGGTCAAAGGACAACTCACTGCAGCGAAGCTACAGATCTTTACCGAAGGCTTTGAAGGAAGATGACCCCCAAAAATGTCGTCGAGAAAGAAGATGCTCCCGAGTAAAAGCACAACGAGGAGAAAGATGAAGCTGGATGAAGACGTAGTCTTTTTACTAGTTTCTCTTTACTTTCTCGAGTCGTAGGAAAAACTGTACTATCAAGAGGGGTTTGCTAGTTGAGATCTTAGTCGAAGTGAATCTGCTCTGCTCAACATAAACCCACAAAAGCCTACCGAGAGAAATCTCATTGAGTCGAGTAATAACTCGAAGGCAAAGTCATAGCACTTCGTGCCTTCGAGAGAGAACTCGTTCGGTGAGTCAGCTTACTTGCTCCGCAAGAAAAGTTGCACAATGATTGAAAATTCGACCGTTGTGGAAACGCGTCAAGAAGTTGCATCGGGTCACTTCAGTCATTTCACCCACCGGGATCGCCACCTATAAATACCCCACACCTACCCGCCAGTTCGGGTTGGCTGCTCCACTAAAGATTCTAAGGCAGAAGCACTGTGAGCAACCCGAGAGAGAACTCGAGAGAAAACCAAAACCCAAGTCACAACTGAGTTGAGAAATTCACAAATACTTAGGTCGATCTTTTTATCTTGGAGAACTGCAAGTCTCCTAGAGGGTTAGGCGTCGCCTGTCAAGCAGTCGAAGAGAAATTGTCGTTGTTGAAGGAAGTTTGTAAAGGTCTCCGAGATGTCCTAAATCATCTACCACGAGTGAAAACTGTACAAGCTCGAGGAGTTTGTTGCAGTGAAGAATAGGACGGAGAGAGTTTTGCTCCAGGTGTTCAATCACCAGTCCCTCCAACCAGACGTAGCACTTTGCAGAGTGTGAACTGGTTTACCAAACATCGTTGTGTTAGGCTCGTTTTCCTTCTAGTATTTACTTTCTATATTTACTCGTATGCCTATTTGCCTTCGTTGTTTCCTTTCGTTCACAATCCTTACGATCAAAGCATGACTTTCGATACTCTATTTCCTTCGAGTTTCCTTTAGTCCTTCGAAGTTTGCATGAATTCCTTCTAAGTTCTTTAGAATTTTTGAAGTGATCATTCACCCCCTCCCCCTCTGATCATTCTTGAGCTTTCAATTGGTATCAGAGCTAGGCACTCCCTACGCTCTGCGTATTTTGGTCTAACCACCTGGAGTGTTGTCAAGAATGTCGTTTGCAGCTGTTCGCTCGGGCGAACCGATTTCTATCTACAATGGGAAGGACTATCCTTATTGGAAGGACAAAATGAAGAGGAACATCATGGCCATCAACTCTGTCGCTTGGGAAGTCGTAAAGAATGGTGTTAATGTCAAAGACAAGAGTGCTATCACCCTTGCTGAGGCAAAGAGCATGTCTCTCGATTCTGAAGTTTGGGTGTTCATCACAAACCATCTAACTCCTAAAAAATATCATGAGGTCAAGAATATTTCTACGACCAAAGGTGTCTGGGACTATCTCGAGAAGATTGGTGAAGGTGTCTCTATTCAGAAAGATGCTAGCATTGACACTCTTCGAAGCAAATTCTACCGATTCAAGAGGCACGAGGGAGAAAAAGTTAAATCCATATACAGCAGACTCGCTGCTCTATCAAATGAGCTGATTTCCCTCGGCGCTGAAGATATCACCAGTCGGATAGTTGTCAGAACTCTACTTCGTTCTCTCGATGATTCCTTCGATCACATTGTACTGATGATCAAGGAAAGGACTGATTTCAAAGATCTTGTTGCCGCTGATATTCTCGAGAGACTCAACACATTTGAGATGGAAGAAGAAGAAAAACGTGAGGTCAACGGAACTCGAAGAAAATCTCATGCACTCAAGGCCAAAGCTTCACATTAATCCTCTCTTGAAGCTAGTTCTGAATCTGGAGGTGCCTCGGATGACCCCGAGAATATTGGAAAGGACTTGGCACTGATAATGAAAAGATTCAACCGCTTCCAGAGAAGGAATTCCTCTTCACCGAAGAAAAAGTACTCCTCCAGACATTCAAGAAATTCATCACAGCATCGATCATCATCCAGAAACTCTTCAGCGAAAGATAACTGCTGCTACAAGTGCAAGAAACCAAGTCACTTCATTGCTGATGTCTTCTCTGGGAAATTGAACATAGATCCAAGCATTCACATAGCAACTCTTCGAGAAAGTCACACAGATCGAGCAGAAACTATGAGTCGAAGAGATATGATTCAAAGTCCATAAAATACAAGAAGGATGGTTCTGATGATGACAAGAAGAAGAAGTATCACAAACATCGAGAGAGTTCTTCCTCGAAATCACATTCCTCTCGACGCAAGAATTCTCACTGTGTCAAGGCCTATATGGGTAAAGATATGAACTCTGAAGATGAAGCCTATGGTTCCGAAGCTGAATCAAACTCAAGATCTGGTTCTGGTTCTGGTTCTGAATCTGATGGTGTTGCTGGTCTAGCATTTTCTTCGAACAAGACATCAAGTTCATTCTTCACCAACCGAAGAAGTGAAGATGAAACTCCAGCTTACTTTTTCATGGCCAGGGCTAAGGTATCCTCTTCTAAGAATTCTTACGATACTTCTGATGGATCTGCTTATGAAAGTCAATCTAGGATAAGCTATGCCAAACTTGCTAAGATTGCTTCTATCCAACAAGATGAACTAGATTCTCTCAGTGAAACTATTCAAAAATCTGAGACTTTGTTGATCGATCAGATTGACAAAGGTCAAACTTTGACTAATGAGCATGCTGCTCTGAAGGAAAAGTATGATCAAATTTCCGCTCGGCATGATCTTCTCTCAGTGTACTACGAGAAGCTGACCTACGAATTCCTTCAAAGGAAACTGGCTCTCGAGAAACTGAGAGAGGCTCATGAAGAATTGGAGAATGTCAATCTCACGCTCATTTCTCAACAAGGCTCAGAAGCTAAAAATGAATCTACTTCACCTTGTTTAACATGTTTGGAATGAAGTAAAACTGAGTCTATTTCTAAGCAATCGAAAGGAAAGGAACCTATTGTCATTGATGATGCTAACCCCTCGAACGAGGAAACTGTTACCGATGAACTCCTTAGGTTGAAAGATTTATTTGATACAGGCATGTTCAAAAGTGTTCAGGGACACCAGTACCTATGTGATATCCTAAAGAAGGCTCTTCTTCATAGGAATCCTCAAAAGGAAGGTGTTGGTTTCGAGAGGAAACTCAACCCTGATGGTACCTATTGGGAGCCTGAGCAGTATCCTAAAACTGTTTGGGTTCTGGAAAAAGAAAAGCCCATTGATATTGCTAACCTTTCAGGTTTCAAATGCAAAATTGATAAGGCTATTGTTGATGAATCTCTTGATTTTGAGTACAAGCTTGTCAAAGATCAGGAAGGAAAGGTGTCTGCTGAATTAGTTGGTACTCCTCCGAAGAATGGTTTCTATAAGCGACAGATTTGGGTTCGCAAATCTCTCATAGAAAAACTGCCCCTAACCATTCTATGCAGGGAAAATCTTCGGTACCATCGAAACACTTCTATTATCTCGAGGATAGAAACAAACCTCTGGTGTCTGCATCAAATGTTCCCCAGAAGGAATACTATCGAGTAGATAGAAATGTTTATCGTCATCATGATAATAACGACAAAATTTCCTTTACCTACCAGTACTCTAACCCCTCTCCGAGGAATTATGTTTATGGTGTGCTTGATGGTCCCCCTCGCCAATATGATATTGTTCGCTTTAATACCGCTGCTTCATCTAGCACTTCCATGCCTTCTCAGTCACCTGCTCGTTTGTGGGTGGTTAAGAAGAACTAATTCTTCTGCAGGGCTATGTCTCCGGTGGATCCGAATGGTTCATGGATAGTGGTTGTACAAATCATATGACCGGATACAAAGATTTGTTCACCGAAGACAAACTTACTGAATCTTCTCAGAGATATATTACCTTCGGTGATAACAACAAAGGAAAAGTACTTGGTTTGGGTAAGGTTGCTATATCAAAGGATAAGCATATTGACAAAGTTATGCTTTTTCAATATCTAGGTTATAATCTCATGTCTATCTCAAAACTTTGTGATATGGGTATGCTTGTATTGTTCTATGCTTCTCGTGTGTTGTCTTTTCACAGGATGATTATTCCTTCGTGTTCGAAGGATATCGCAAAGGTGATCTTTATATTGTCGATTTCTCTTCGGGACCTGCTGTGTCCACATGCTTAATGGCCAAAGCCACATCTGGTTGGTTATGGCATAGAAGACTTTGTCATGCAGGGATGAAAAATCTTCAAACTCTTATCTCGAAGAAGAATATCATTGGAATTGAAAATGTGAAATTCGATAAAGATCGTCTATGCAGTGCCTGTGAAGCAGAAAATATTGCTAAGAAACATCACTCAGCAAAGACTATCATGACTACTACTCGTCCTCTTGAATTACTTCATATAGATTTATTCGGTCCTAAAAATTATGCTAGTCTTGGAGGTAACAAGTATGGTTTGGTTATTGTTAATGATTTCTCTCGATATACTTGTGTTTTCTTTCTAGATGACAAGAGCAAAGTTGTTGAAATTTTCAAAACTTTCGCAAAGACAGCTCAGACTGAATATGAATTATCTCTCAAGCATATCAGAAGTGATAATGGTACAGAATTCAAAAACACTCATATCAAAGAATTTCTTGATGAATATGGCTTTACTCATGAATTCTCGGCTGATATACACCGCAACAAAATGGTGTGGTCGAGAGAAAGGATCAAACTCTTATTGAAATGGCCAGAACAATGCTTGCTGAATACAAGACTCCTATCAGGTTCTGGGCCGAAGCAATTAACACTGCATGTCATATCATCAACAAGGTTTATCTGCACAAACTTCTGAAGAAAACTTCACATGAGCTTATCACTGGTAAAAATCCAAATGTTTCATATCTCAGGGTTTTTGGTGCTCCATATTGTATCAGAGATATGAATCATAGCTCCAAGTTTGCCCCAAAGGCAAACGAAGGTTTTCTCTTAGGTTATGGTTCGAATTCTCACCCTTACAGATTATACAAATCTCATCTTGGAAAAGTTGTAGAAAATGTAAATGTTTGATTTGATGAAACTAACGGCTCTCAAAAGGAGCAATTACCTCTTAACCTAGCTGAACCACCTTTGGATGAAGTTATCAGGTACATGGTGATACGTTCCAAACGTATCTATAATTTATGCTTGCTCCATGCATGTTTTGTGTGACTTTGCCATGTTTTGCTTGAACTTTCATACACTTTTGAGCATATTTGGACTAATCTATTAACCCAGTGCACCCAGCTGCCAGTTGCTGTTTTCTGCTGTTTTTGTATTTCAGGTTTTCCTGCCATTAAATGTGCTCCAAAAAATCCGGAAAAATCAGATAAAAAATCAGCGACACGGAAGCTTCCGGAAACACCAAAGGAGGGAAGGGGGGCCACCACAGGGACTCCAGAAGGGTCCCTGGCGCGGCCCCACCCTAGGTCGCGCCAGGGAGCCTCCTGGCTGCGCTGTGGCCCCTCTCGGTGCCCCCTTCACCTATATTTACCCCCGTGACGGAAACCCCAAAGAGGGACTCCTCTTTCACGATCTCACCTCTGTACCGCCGCCATCGCCGTTTCTATATCGGGGCTGCCTGGAGAAGATGCTCCGGCACCCTGCCGGGAGAAGCTACCCCCTCCGAGAGACCATCCATAGCCATGGACGCCTCCCGTATGTACCGTGAGTAGTTTTCCTTGGACCATGGGTCCGTGACCAGTAGTTATGTGATATATCTCTCCCCTCTTTGTGCCTCCACTGTCGAGACCTCGTGAGCTGCCTCACATGATCGAGGCACCCTTGTAATTTTCTGCCGTTGCTATGCTGAGTTTGTTGGGATCTGATGGATTATGAGACTATGTTCAGATTGTGATGAGTAATATATTTGGTTCTTATCTTTTATATTTTGTTCTTGAGTAAATTCTTCCATGTTCTCCGTTGCCTTATTTTACTTTGGCCAAGTGATTTGTTGCAACTCCAAGAGGGTGCGTTATGCTTGATTGTGGGTTCAGCCCCTTGATGTCTAGCTTGAGTGACAGAAACATGAGACTAGGGGATGTGTTGTTGCCACCAGGGATAAAACAACGGTGCTTGTATCCGCGGATGCAAGGATTGTTTACTTTACGCAAAGTTCTTTTAATGCAGTTGTCTGTTGCTTTGGATTTACACTTTGGGTGGGATTCGCAACTTAATACCAGCGAAATGTTCTGGATAGATATCTCAAGGTGGATGATTCGTAGTAGATGCATATGGATTTCGGTCTTCTTACCTTGGTGTACTGCCCATTGCTTTTGAGCCCTTCCTTTCTTTGCAGCATAGTTAGCATTACGGTGCCTTCATAATCCTGTCAATTGCCCAACTGTGATTTGTTTACCTCGCTAGCACTTTTATCGTCTTTTGGGAGAGAGACATCACTAGTGAAAATCACGGAACCCCGGTCCATATTCATATCACTGTTTACATCCTTAGTTTACTTTTCAGTTGCTATCACTATCATTATCTTCTGCGTTAATCCTTTGTAAACAGCAAGGCCAGAGGAATTGACAACTCCTCTGTACTCGTTGGGAGCAAAGTTATCTGTATCTGTGTGCAGGTCCAGGTAAAGTTAGCAACCCTCGGTTGTGAACGGCGCCATTGTTCACTTTACCACCTTCTTGTATCTCTGCGAGTCCTACTGGTTCGATACTCAACCTTAGCATCTTCGCTAAGGGAAATTTGCTGCTACGCTACATCTCACCTTCCACTTGGGGTAACCAACGAGGAGTGAGAACTATCCTCACCTTATCACATGGCTATTGGAGATATTCGTCCTGTCGAAGGAAATGCACATCAAGTCCACAAGGATGGTGATGATCCAATGTTCCCACACATAGCCCGGGGTGCTGGAGTTCAACATCCTGAAGTCAATAATGTACAGGACGAAGGAAATCACATGAACAAAGAAAATGCTCAACCCGAAGGTCAAGCTGAACCCGAAGGAAATGATCCCGAAGGACAAGCTGATCCTGAAGGCCAAGCTGATCCCGAAGATCAACCAGTACCACAAGCTGTCGAAGGAGCTTTATCTCGTGTTCGAAGAAGAGTGGACGTCGACTCAATGCTCGAAGAGATTCGTCTACCAGGTCGTCCCACCACTCGCTCTCGTACTCGATTAGCTAACTTCTGTGGAAATTTCTTGTTTGTATCCATGCTAGAACCCTCGAAATTCGATGAAGCCATGAAGGACTCAGACTGGATGACTACCGTGCTCGAAGAACTTAATCAGTTCGAGAGAAATAAAGTCTGGTCCCTTGTATAAAGACCTGATCCTAAGAAGCATAATATCATTGGCACAAAGTGCATTTTCTGCAACAAGCAAGATGAAGATGGTATTGTGGTAAGGAATAAAGCTCGACTGGTTGCACAAGGTTACACCCAATCGAAGGTACTGATTTCGGTGAGACTTATTGAAGGGAATATGCCCGAGAGGCAATAATAAATGGTTATTATCTTATTCCTTATTTATAATAGATGTTTATTTCTCATGCTATAATTGTATTAATCGGAAAAGTTAATACATGTGTGTTCAATAAACAAGGTATAGGTTCCTAGTTATGCCTCTCAATATACTAGCTTGTTGATTAACGGATGATCAAGGTTTCCTAATCATGAACATTGGATGTTGTTAATAACAAGGTCGTATCATTAGAAGAATGATGTGATGAACATACACCCACAATAGGTATAACAATACGATCATGTCATCAAGTTTATATTGGTATATCAAACTCATACGAAGTAACTCTAATCCTTAGACCATGAGATCACGTAAATCACTAACACCGGAAGAGTACTTTGATTCCATCAAACATCACACCGTGACAGGGTGACTATAAAGGTGTAGCTGGGTACTCGTAAAGTGTTAGTTGAGGCTCGGGGATCAAGAGTGGGATTTGTCCTTCCTGATGACGGAGAGATATACTCTGGGCCCACTCGGTGATATCGCATCGACATCGCTTGCAAGCACGTGACTGGCTCACGAGGATGTTATATCACGAAACGAGAAAAGAGTACTTGTTGGTAACGAGATCGAACTAAGGTATGGTTGATACTGATGATTGGATCTCAGACAAGTAAAATATCGCGAGACAAAAGGAATTGGTTACGACGTTGAAGGTTCACACGATCACTAGTTCATCGTTGAATAGATGGGAGTCATTATGGATCTCCAGATCCCGCTGTTGATTATTGATCGGAGAAATGTCTCGGTCATGTCTCTCTTGTTGATGAACCGTAGGGTGACACACTTAAGGTTTGTTGACGCTTTTTGAATGGATACGGAACGTTGGAGAAAATATTGGACAACACTGAAATTGTTTTAGGATATCTGAATAGTTCAGGGGGTTAAATGTTAATGTTTGTTGATTACAAGAATTAACAAATATTAAATCTCAAATAAAAGAATTAAAAATGTTTTATTCATTTATGGGAGATAAACTCTTGGGATTTATGAGTGGAAGTTCTCTACCAAATTAAGAGGAGGTACTAAATGAGTTTAAGAGGGAGTTACCTCTCCCATTAAGAGGGGAGTAATGGGGGCGCCATTCATCCCTTGGGGGCTGCCCCCTCTCCTATAAAAGGAGGAGGTGGAGATCTCCTCTTGGTTAGCTCATTCCCTCTCCTTCTCACATGTCCTTTGGTTGACATCTTCCTCTCCTTGCTTGTCCTCTAATCGAGCACGTGCTTAGGCGAAGCCCTGCTGAGTTTTTCTCTCCACCACCACCATGCGTTCTTCATCACGATCTTGAGATCGGCAAGTGAATGTCTACATCACCCACGAGAATTGTTCTCGTTGAACACTTTCGGTCTTCGAGGGTGAGTCCTTCCTAAACCGTTACAAGTTGTCTCCTAGATATGATCTTGGAAGTTTTGTTGCAATCCGTAGGATTTTTTTTTGTTTTCCATGTTGCGATCCCATCAGTGGTATCAGAGCCAGGTTTATGCGTAGATTTTTTTTGTACGGTTAGAACACATATGGATGTGGGCGTTGATGATCATGTTATTGCAAATTTTTGTGTATTTTGGATCATGGTGGCATAGTGGAATTGAAGCAGCCCGGACTAACCTTACGTGTCCGCGCACATGAGACTTGTTCTACGATTGACATGCAACTTGCTTTGCATAAGTGGCTAGCGGGTGTCAGTTTCTTTCACTATAGTTGTGATCTAATCTACAACCGTTTGCTAATAATATGTTTATCACCGTTGTGGTTTGTTGTTCGTAGGTAAGAACGGTTCTATCCTAGAAAGCCCAAAACCGCGTAAAATATGCAAAAATAAATTAGAAACGTCTAACTTGTTTTTGCAGGGGCATGTGATGTGATATGGTTAATGTTAAAAAATTGATGTATGAAATGATCTCTTTTGTAAATTATGACAACCGGCAGGAGCCATATGGTTGTTTTATTATTTTCATGGCCTGCGTGCTATATATGTACATATCCATGTGATATATATTGTAATGATGAGAGTCAACCAAGATGGAGGCGCCATGGACCTTGGAGCCACGCCTGTGGAATGATGGAGATCATGCCATGACGCACAAGATGGAGATCAAGTGCAAGAAGGACCATATCATATCACATTATCATGCATGTGATGTTAATCCTTTTATGCATCTTATTTTGCTTAGATATGATCGGGACGGTAGCATTATAAGATGATCCCTCATTTTAATACCAAGATAATAATATGTTCTTCCTTAGTATGCACCGTTAATAAAGTTCGTCGTTTCGAAGCACCACGTGATGATCGGGTGTGATAGACTCTATGTTCGCATACAACGGGTGTAAGACAGTTTTACACATGCGAATACTAAGGTTCTACTTGGCGAGCCTAGCATGTACAAACATGGCCTAGGAACATGGGTTAAGCATGAGTCATATAAATGATATGATGAACATATGATAGTCGCCATTGTAGTTGCACCACCTCACGTGATGATCGGTCGTGGTGTAATGAATTTGGTTCGTGTAATCACTAAAACCAACTAGAGGGATGTTGTTTTTGAGTGGGAGTTATCATAGAAATTTTATGAATTAGCTTGAACTCAATCTATTATAAACTTAGTCTAAATAACTTTGCAAATATGTTGTAGATGGCACCCCCTGCTTTCAATTTCAATTTGTTCATGGAGAAAGAGAGACTAGCTACCAATGGTAGCAATTTCACCAACTGGGACCTCAACTTGAGGATTCTCCTTAAAGCTTCTCAAAAGACCTATGTGCTTGATGCGCCTCTAGGTGCCCCACCTGCTGATGACGCTCCCGACGAAGAGAAAAATGTTTTCTTGACTCGCCAGGAGGACCACAGTTTGGTTCATTGCGGCATATTGTATGGACTTGATCCTGAACTCCGAAAGCGTTTTGAGAACAGCATTGCCTATGATACAATGCGGGAATTGAAAATGATTTTCGATTGCCATGCTGCTGTAGAGAGTTATGAAGCTTCAGAAAAGTTCTTTAGCTGCATGATGGAGGAACACAGCTCCGTTAGCGAGCATGTACTCAGAATGTCTGGGTACTCCGAGAAGCTCATAGCTCTGGGAATATCGATCCCCATTGAGCTAGGAAGTCATCGTGTTCTCCAGTCTCTGCCACCAAGCTACAAGAGCTTTGTGATGAACTATAACATGCAGGGCATGAAGAAGTCTCTCCCCGAGCTTCTGTCAATGCTAAAGACTGCAGAAGTGGAGATCAAGAAAGAACATCAAGTGTTGATGGTGAATAAGACCACCAGTTTCAAGAAGAAAGGCAAGAAAGGAAAGTCCAAGGGTAACTTCAAGAAGGACGGCAAGTCTGTTGCCAGTTCTGAGAAGAAGACCAAGGCTGGCCCTAAGCCCGATACTGAGTGTTTCTACTGCAAGGGAACTGGGCACTGGAAGCGCAACTGTCCGAAATATCTGGCGGATAAGAAGGATGGGAAGGTGAACAAAGGTATATGTGATATACATGTTATTGATGTGTACCTTACTAGTAGTCGCAGTAGCGCCTGGGTATTTGATACCGGTTCAGTTGCTAACATATGTAACTCGAAACAGGGGCTAAGGAATAGTCGACCACTTGCAAGGGATGAGGTGACGATGCGCGTCGGCAATGGATCAAAGGTTGATGTGATCGCCGTCAGGACACTACCTCTCCATTTACCATCGGGATTAGTGATAAACCTAAATAAATGTTAGTTGGTGCCTGCGTTTAGTATGAACATTATATCTGGATCTTGTTTATTGCAAGACGGTTATTCATTTATGTCTGAGAACAATGGTTGCTCTTTTGACATGAATAATATCTTGTATGGTCATGCACCTGAGAAGAATGGTTTATTCCTTTTGAATCTTGATAGTAGTAGTACACATATTCATAATGTGAATGCCAAAAGAATCAAGCTGAATGATGATATTGCTGCATACTTGTGGCATTGCCGTTTAGGTCATATTGGTGTAAAACGCATGAAGAAGCTCCATTCCGATGGACTACTTGAATCACTTGATTATGAATCATTTGAGACATGTGAACCATGCCTTATGGGCAAGATGACTAGGACCCCGTTTTCCGGTTCTATGGAGCGGGCGACCGACTTATTGGAAATAATACGTACTGATGTATGCGGTCCAATGAGTGTGTCGGCACGCGGTGGATATCGTTATTTTGTGACTTTCACAGATGATTTAAGTAGATATGGATATATTTACTTGATGAAACACATGTCTGATACATTTGAAAAATTCAAAGAATTTCAGAGTGAAGTTGAAAATCACCGTAACAGAAAGATCAAATTTCTACGATCGGATCGTGGAGGAGAGTATCTTATTTACGAGTTTGGCACACATATGAAACAAATGTGGAATAGTTTCACAACTCACTCCCGCAGGAACACCATAGCATAATGGTGTTTCCGAACGTCGTAATCAAACTTTATTAGATATGGTACATCTATGATGTCCCTTACCAATTTTCCACTATCATTTTGGGGTCATGCACTAGAGACAGCTGCATTCACTTTAAATAGGGCACCATCAAAATCCGTTGAAACGACACCGTATGAATTATGGTTTGGCAACAAACCTAAGCAGTCATTTCTAAAAGTTTGGGGATGCGATGTTTATGTGAAGAAACTTCAGCCTGATAAACTCGAACCCAAAGCAGAAAAATGTGTCTTCATAGGATGCCCTAAAGAAACAATTGGGTATACCTTCTATCACAGATCCGAAGGCAAAGTTTTTGTTGCCAAGAATGGATCCTTTTTGGAGAAGGATTTTCTCTCAAAAGGGGTGAGTAGTAGGAAGGTAGAACTCGATGAGGTTATTGAACCTTCTCTTCATGAAATGACGAGTGGAGCAGCACGGGAAGATGTTCCAGTGTTGACTTCACCGAGTGAAGAGGGAACTAATGATGAGGATCATGAAACTCCGAAAGAGGACACTACCGCACCTCGCAGGTCAACAAGAATACATTCAGCTCCTGACTTTTATGGTCATTCTATGAATGTCATGGTAGTTGAGAGCGATGACCCTGCGACCTATGATGAAGCGATGATGAGCCCAGATTCCGACAAATGGCTTGAAGCCATGAAATCAGAAATGGGATCCATGTACGAAAACCAAGTATGGACTTTATTAGACTTACCCAATGACCGCAGGGCCGTTGAGAACAAGTGGATCTTCAAGAAAAAGATAGACGCTGACGGCAATGTGACCGTCTATAAAGCTGGACTTGTCGCGAAAGGGTTCCGACAAATTCAAGGAGTTGACTACGATGAGACTTTCTCACCCATAGCGATGCTAAAGTCAGTTCGGATTATGTTAGCAATTGCTGCATTTTTCAATTATGAAATTTGGCAGATGGATGTCAAAACCACATTCCTTAATGGTAACATTGAGGAAGAGTTGTATATGATACAACCCAAGGGTTTTGTTGATCCTAAGGATGTTAACAAGGTGTGCAAACTTCAGCAATCCATTTATGGATTGAAGCAAGCATCACGAAGTTGGAATCTCCGTTTTGATGAGGTGATCAAAGGGTTTGGATTTTTCCAAACTTACGGAGAAGCTTGTATTTACAAGAAAGTGAGTGGGAGCTCTATAGCATTTCTGATAGTATATTTGGACGACATATTATTGATTGGAAATGATGTATAAATTTTGAAAAGCGTAAAGGATTACTTGAATAGTAAGTTTTCAATGAAGGACCTTGGTGAAGCTACTTACATTTTAGGCATCAAGATCTATAGAGATAGATCGAGATGTTTAGTTGGGCTATCGCAAAGTACATACCTTGACAAGATTCTGAATAAGTTCAGAATGGATGAGAGTAAGAAAGGGTTCTTACCCATGTTACAAGGTACGAAGTTGAGTAAGACTCAAAGTCCAGCTACAGCAGAAGATAGAGAGGTGATGAATTTTAAACCCTATGCCTCAGCCATAGGCTCTATCATGTATGTTATGTTGTGTACAAGACCGGATGTGGCACATGCTATTAGTTTGACTAGCAAGTACCAATTTGATCCAGGTTTGGAACACTGGACAACGGTTAAGAATATCTTTAAGTACTTAAGAAGAACTAAGGATATGTTTCTCGTGTATGGTGGTGAAGAAGAGCTCGTCGCAAAGTGTTACGTCAATGCTAGTTTTGATACCGATACAGATGACTCTAAGTCACAATCTGGATACATTTTCTTCATGAATGGAGCAGCGGTGAGTTGGAGGAGCTCCAAGCAACCCGTAGTGGCGGCATCTTCAACGGAGGCGGAATATATTGCTGCTTCAGAAGCAGCACAGGAAGCGGTTTGGAGTGGTTCCAAGTGCTTTGGATCCAATGGTTATCTATTGTGACAACAATGGTGCCATTGCCAATGCTAGATAACCAAGGTCTCACAAGAATTCCAAGCATATTAAGCGTCGGTTCAACTCCATCCGTGACTATGTCAAAGATGGCGATATAAAGATTTGCAAAGTACACACAGATCTGAATGTTGCAGATCCGTTGACTAAGGCTCTCCCAAGGGCAAAACATGATCAGCACCAGAACTCTATGGGTGTTAGATTCATCACAATGTAATCTAGATTATTGACTCTAGTGCAAGTGGGAGACTGAAGGGAATATGCCCGAGAGGCAATAATAAAATGGTTATTATCTTATTCCTTATTTATAATAGATGTTTGTTTCTCATGCTATAATTGTATTAATCGGAAACGTTAATACATGTGTGTTTAATAAACAAGGTATAGGTTCCTAGTTATGCCTCTCAATATAATAGCTTGTTGATTAACGAATGATCAAGGTTTCCTGAGCATGAACATTGGATGTTGTTAATAACAAGGTCATGTCATTAGAAGAATGATGTGATGAACATATGATACGTCCAAAACGTATCTATAATTTCTGATTGCTCCATGCCTCTTTTGTGTGATATTGCTATGATATTGATGAACTTCCATACACTTTTGATCATATTTGTACTAACCTATTAACTCAGTGCACCCCAGTGCCAGTTCCTGTTTTCTGCTGTTTTTCTATTTCAGGTTTCCCCCATATAAAAAGTGCTCCAAAACTTCGGGAAAAATCCAATAAAAAATCAGCGTGCAGGAAGCTTCGGGAATCACCGAGGGGGGAGCCAGAGGGGACCCACCAGGGCCCCAGGCGCCCTCCCGGCGCGCCCTAGGGTGGGGCCGCGCCAAGGGGCCGCCTGGACCCCTGGTGCCCCCCTGGCTGCCCCCTTCGCCTATTTATTCCCCGTGACACAAAAACCCCGAGATGGGAACCCTTTTTCGCGATCTCTCCTCTGTTCCGCCGCCGCCGCGCTTCCAAGATCGAGAGCACCAGAAGACGTCTTCCCGGCACCCTGCCGGAGGGAGGAACCACCTCCGGGAGCTTCTCCACCACCATGGATGCTTCCCGGATGAACCGTGAGTAGTCCACCTTGGACCATGGGTCTATGATCAGTAGCTATGTGATGTTCTCCTCCCCTCTTTGTTCTTCATGGATTAGACCTCGTGAGATGCCCTACATGATCGAGGCACTTATGTAATATTTCTGCTGTTGCTATGCTGAGTTTGCTGGGATCCGATGGATTATGAGATTATGTTCAGATTGTGTTTGAGTAATATATTTGATTCTCCTCTTTTATATTTATGTTCTTGAGTAATTCTTGCATGTTATCCGTTGCTATTTATTGCTTTGGCCAAGTAGTAGGTAGTGACTCCAAGAGGGAGCGTTATGCATGATTGTGGGTTCATGCCCCCCGATGACTAGCTTGAGTGACAAAAACATGAGTCTAGGGGATGTGTTGTTGCCACAAGGGGGAAAACAACGGTGCTTGTACTTGCGGGTGCAAGGATTGTTTACTTTACGCAAAGTTCTTTAATGCAGTTGTCTGTTGCTTTGAGTTTACACTTTGGGTGGGATTCAAAACTTAATACCAGCGAGATGTTCTGGATAGATATCTCAAGGTGGATGATTAGTAGGTAGATGCAGATGGATTTCGGTCTACATGATTTGGCATACCGCCCAAGCTTTTGAGCCTCTTCCTTTCTTTATAGCATAATTAGCATTGGTTTGCGCACATAATACTTTCAATTGCCCAACTGTAATTTGTTTACCTCGCATGGCTATTTTATCGTCTTTTGGGAGAGAGACATCACTAGTGAACATCATAGGACCCTGGTCCATATTTCCAATACTGTTTACACCCTCTATCAATTTACTGCTTTATTTATTTTTATGTTGCTATCACTATCATTATTATCCCGTGCGTTTTATAATTTGTAAACAACAAGGCCGGAGGGATTGACAACCCCTTTGTACTCGTTGGGAGCAAAGCTATCTATTGTGTGTGCAAGTCCACGACAACCGCCAATCTCTGGCGCCGTTGTCACCTTCTTGTCGTTATCGGAGTCCTATGATGGCGCGAGAGTTGACGGGTATAGTCTTCTCGCCCTTCGTTGGTGAGCCCCAAGTGGAAGGCGTGATGTAGCACAGCAGCAAATTTCCCTCGGTAAAGATACCAAGTGTTGTCTCCAGTAGGACTCCAGAGATGATAAGTACGTGTCAGCGGCGCAACTGACGCGGACCTGCACACAGACACAAATAACTTTGTTCCCAACAAAGTTCAGAGAGGTTGTCAATCTCTCCGGTCTTGTTGTTCACAAAGGATCAAACACAAGGGATAATGATAGCAAATGAAAGTAAAAGCGGAAAAGTAAATGAGCGTGGAAACAGTAATGAGGATATGGACTGGGATACGTGATGTTCACTAGTGATGTCTCTCTCCCAAAAGACGATAAAACTGCTATGCAAGGTAAAATTTTTACAGAAGGGCAATTGACAGGATTATGAACGCACCGCAATGCTAACTATGCTACAAAAGAAAGGAAGAGGCTCAAAAGCACGGGAAGTACGCCAAAATAAGTAGACCGAAATCCAACTGCATCTACTACTAATCATCCACCTTGAGATATCTATCCAAAACATCTCGCTGGTATTAAGTTGCGAGCCCCACCCAAAGTGTAAACCCAAAGCAACAAACAACTGCATTAAAAAGCACTTTGCGTAAAGTAAACAATCCTTGCAACCGCGGTTACAAGCACCGTTGTTTTCCCCCTTGTGGCAACAGCACATCCCCTAGACTCATGTTTCCGTCACTCAAGCGTGTCATCGGGGGGCATGAACCCACAATCGAGCATAACGTTCCCTCTTGGGGTTACTACCTACTACTTGACCAAAGCAATAAACATCAACGGAGAACATGCAAGAATTACTTAGGAAAAAAAATATAAGAGATAAAAACCAAATATATTACTCAATCATAATCTGAACATAATCTCATAATCCATCAGATCCCATCAAACTCAGCATAGCAACAGCAGAAAGATTACAAAAGTGCCTCGATCATGTAGGGAAGCTCACGAGGTCTAAACCATGAAGAACAAAGAGGGGAAGAGAACATCACATAGCTACTGATCACGGACCCATGGTCCAAGGAAAACTACTCACGAGAAATCCGGGGAGCATCCATGGTGGAGAGGAGACTCCCGGAGGTCGGCCCTCCCTCCGGCAGGGTGCCGGTAAGAGGTCTTCTGGTGCTCCCGATCTCGGAAGCGCGGCGGCGGCGGAATAGAGGAGAGATCGTGAAAAAGGGTTCTGGCCTCGAGGGTTTCTCGTCACGGAGAATATATAGGCGAAGGGGGGCAGCCAGAGGTGGACCAGGGGCTCCAGGCGCCCCCCTGGCGCGGCCAGGGGTGGGGCCGCGCCGGGTGGCCGCCTGGGCCACCCTTGGATCCCCTCTGGCCCCACTCGGGCTCTTTGCAAAGCTTCCTGTACGGTGATTTTTCCTATATTTTTCCCGGAATTTTTATGGCACTTTTTATATGGGGGAAAACTGAAATAGAAAAACAGCAGAAAATAGGAACTGGCACTGTGGTGCACTGAGTTAATAGGTTAGTCCAAATATGATCAAAAGTGTATGAAAGTGTATCTAGGTTATAGCAATATCACACAAAACATGCATGGAGCAAGCAGAAATTATAGATACGTTTTGGACATATCAACATCCCCAAGCTTAATTCCTGCTTGTCCTCGAGTAGGTAAATGATAACGGCATAATTTCTATGGTGACATGCTAGCAACCATATAAGAACTTTGAAAAGTAAAGCAATCAAGGATAGAAACTCAATCCAAGTCATAACATGCAAGAGTCTATATTAGCATTGAAACAAGTAACAAAAGAACATTAGGTGCAAGAGCTCTCACTGTCCGTGACTCGAATGTCTCCAAATGGTGTTTGCGTGCAAGAAGGGGGATAGGGAATTCTGGAATCTTATCTTGATTCGTCCCCAGACCACTAGCCAGGTACAAGTCAATTTGATCCACTCCTTTTTCAATATTTTGAGCACTCATGCAATGGATGAGCGTAAGCACGAAAGTTGACACTTAGGATGGCAAAGAGAGAAGTGCGGAGGAGGAAGACAAAAAGGATGAGAAAGGCTCACATCAATGAGGACAATCATAGGCAAGAGATGCCAAATGATAGATATGATGTGAGGAGTAGGGATTGCCATGCAACGGATGCACATACGAGCTAGGAAGCTCTCCAATGGAACTAGTGGGGGTGCATCTAACTTGCTCGCTCATGAAGACCTAGAGCTCATTTGAGGAGGCTCATCCTTGGAATATGCAAGCCAAGTTCTATAGTGCGAAGGTCCCCACATAGCTATATGCATAATGATCATCTCTATGGAGTACAAGGATATAAAGGGAGTACTAGTGTGGATCTCTCAAAAGGATAGTAGTGTTGCCCCTTTCTCTCTTTTTATTTCTTTTTCTCTTTTTTCTATTTTTTTCTATTTTTTTGTGGCCTCAATGGCTCTTTCTATTTAACTCTCATTTGTCCTCTTTGGGATCTTTTATTGTGTCCACTTTGGGATCTTTTCCTCACTTAAGGGCAACATTCTATTTTACAAGAAGGTAAAGGAGATCTTTCACACTTTACAAGGTACTCAAAATCATAAATAAGATGTAACTATCATGATGTATGCAATGTATGTCGCTGCCAGTGTAGCAAGAACATGTATGACATGAAGATCAAGTCATGAAGAAGTGGATGTTGCATGGAAATATATCTCGGAAAGGCTATGGAAATGCCTTGATAGGTAGGTATGGTGGCTGTTTTGAGGAAAGATATAAGGAGGTTTATGATGACAGAGCGTATAAGGCCAAGGGTTTGGATGTACCGGCGAAGGTGGACACCAACTCTTGGAGTGAGAAGAAGGCAATGCACGGCACGGCAGAGGCTAGCAAAATATGGGAAGGTGGAAGTGTCAACTATCAATACTTACATTAGTCCGAAGAACTCATGCACTTATTATCGGTAACTCTCATTCTAAAAAGGAGGTTCACAAAGAGACAAGTACCCCGAGGAGGAGTGTATGGGGGTTTGGTTATCCTTGCGCATCCTCGACTCATGGTACGTGAGTGTTCTCTAATATTCGATCCCTCCAAAGATTAGTGATCCATCTAGTAGCTAGAGTTCTCAACTAGTTTTGTAGGTTTTGAAAATACACACGGATTGCCCAAAATACGACACCTATCACTAATAGGCTACAACTCTTGACACCAAAAGTTCAAACATTACTCACAACAATACCTCAAAACTATTGCAAGTTACTACTAGAATTTAATAGCAACCTCAATTACCTACTTTCAAGACAAGACACAACTCAGTGCAACAACCAACTCTCTTTAACAAGATAAACATGAAACCTAAAAAGAGTTCCAGCAAAAAACTAAACAAAATCCAAGGCCCTTGCTAAAGACAAACTAAGACTAAGACTAAACATGGCAGCAGCTACGAAAAGATAAAGAACACACAACAGCAAAAAGATAAGCAGAAAAAATCCTATTATGTGTTCTAGATTTTGAAAGTGGAGCGTGTTTCTCTCCCACACAAAGTAAGACGGGATCTAACTTGTTATGAACAGCAAGCAAAGCTAAAGAAAACTAAAAATAAAACCTAAGAGCGAGACGCTCCAAGCATAGCACATAACGCATGAAGTGATAAAAATATAGTGAGACGAAGGACGAACTGATGATTGTTGATGGAGAAGGGGATGCACGGGGGCATCCCCAAGATTAGACGCTTGAGTCTCCTTGAATATTTATTGGGGATGCATGGGGGCATCCCCAAGCTTGAGCGCTTGACACTCCTGGATCTTCTTTCATCATCTTCCATCGCACACTTGAAAACTCCCTTCATACATAACTCATCATAAGCTGATTAGAGAGGTTAGTACCCTTAATAAAATAATTTTTCCCCACTGGATATAAAGATATTCTTGAATTGCTACTGTTTCTCAAGAGTGCCAAAAAGTTTTTGAAAAGAAAAAGCAACCTTAAGGTTTGCAAAAGTTAGGAGAGACAAAACCTGGCAGAATCTGTGAAAAACAGAACAGCAGGTAGTAAAGAATTTTTTAGGGGCACTTCTGCAACTCAAATCAAAAAACTCAGAACATACGGAAGTTTCACAATTGTATAGAGCACTCTGTCAAAATAATTCAGATAAAAAAGATGATCTGGTGATTTGATTCGAATTTTTCTTTCAAGGGACAGAATCTGTTTTCTGGACAGCACGTCACAACTTTTGCTTCCCTTATCATAAGAGGCTATAACTTGGCACAAAGCTGAAAAATAAAGATACAATGATGTTGCTGCATTAGTAACAAACATCAAGACACAGCAAAAAGCAAAAATAAACCTAAATTCGTTGCGGGCTGCCTCCCGAAAGCGCTTTCTTTTATGCCTTTAAGCTAGGCATAATGCAAAAGAAGAATCAAGGGTCTCCAAGATCAGAATCATAAAAACCTTCAAATTGATTTTCAATAAGCTCATTCTTCTTCTTCCTAGGAAAGAGGTACTTACCTTTCGCATACCGCGTAAGCGTATGTGCCCGTTACCAATATCAATGAAGCCTTTCATAGCACAGAGGAAGTCTCTTCCGAGCACAATGTTACTTTGGTTTGGCTCCATGATGAAGAAATCCATTGGTGCAGTCCTATGAAGGAATGCAACTTGGACTTCTTTTAACTTTCCTTTAATCTCTGAAATATCTCCATTAGAATGTTCATGATAAGATGATAATTTATCCATATCTAGCTTCAAAGAATCATAAACTATTTTTGGCATAGTAGAAACTGTGGATCCAACATCACAAAGAGCAAGGAAGCCTTGGTTAGAGATGCTAATCCTAACAAAGGGCTCCCAATCATCATCTATCTCCAACATTTCTTTCTTGGTGGACTTAAGTTCCTCTACTTTCCTCAAGTCTAGAGCATCCAATCTTTTTTCAATAGTGGCAAGTCTATCTATGACAGTATCAATACTACGATCATAAACAAAATAACTAGATAGACTACGCAAAATATCAAGAGCCCTAACTTCATCACACTCTAGAAAATCTCCTTCAGCTATAATGTCAAGAGAGTGTTTACACCACTTAAAAAGACCATGGTCAAAATTTCTAAGCACAATTTTTATAGGTATCCAAGGCATAATTCTTTTATGTGCTTCATAGATTATGTCCCATGCTTTCTTCATATTTTCTCCATCTCTTTGACGGAAATCGAGAACTTCCGATTCCCGCAAAGCACCTAGTCCTAACATGTTCATCTAAACAAGGAGGACTGCTAACAGCAAGATAAACAATTTTTTTGTGATTTTTGATATAAGACACAAAGATAAAAACTGAAAGGTAAACTAACAAGACTAAAAAAAAGGTAAAGGGTAGTGTGAAACTCCCCTATCTTAGCACTCGGAGTCCCCGGCAATGGCGCCAGAAATTTGCTTGATGGCGCGAGAGTTGACGGGTATAGTCTTCTCGCCCCTCGTTGGTGAGCCCCAAGTGGAAGGCGTGATGTAGCACAACAGCAAATTTCCCTCGGTAAAGATACCAAGGTTTGTCTCCAGTAGGACTCCAGAGATGATAAGTAGGTGTCAGCGGCGCAACTGACGCGGACCTGCACACAGACACAAATAACTTTGTTCCCAACGAAGTTCAGAGAGGTTTTCAATCTCTCCGGTCTTGTTGTTCACAAAGGATCAAACACAAGGGATAATGATAGCAACTGAAAGTAAAAGCAGAAAAGTAAATGAGTGTGGAAACAGTAATAAGGATATGGACCGGGATACGTGATGTTCACTAGTGATATCTCTCTCCCAAAAGACGATAAAACTGCTATGCGAGGTAAACAAATTACAGAAGGGCAATTGGCAGGATTATGAACGCACCGCAATGCTAACTATGCTACAAAAGAAAGGAAGAGGCTCAAAAGCACGGGCAGTATGCAAAAATAAGTAGACCGAAATCCAACTGCATCTACTACTAATCATCCACCTTGAGATATCTATCCAGAAAATCTCGCAGGTATTAAGTTGCGAGCCCCACCCAAAGTGTAAACCCAAAGCAACAGACAACTGCATTAAAAAGCACTTTGCGTAAAGTAAACAATCCTTGCAACCGCGGTTACAAGCACTGTTTTTCCCCCTTGTGGCAACAGCACATCCCCTAGACTCATGTTTCTGTCACTCAAGCGTGTCATCGGGGGGCATGAACCCACAATCGAGCATAACGTTCCCTCTTGGGGTTACTACCTACTACTTGGCCAAAGCAATAAACAGCAACGGAGAACATGCAAGAATTACTTAGGAACAAAAATATAAGAGATAAAAACCAAATATATTACTCAATCACAATCTGAACATAATCTCATAATCCATCAGATCCCATCAAGCTCAGCATAGCAACAACAGAAAGATTACAAAAGTGCCTCGATCATGTAGGGCAGCTCACGAGGTCTAAACCATGAAGAACAAAGAGGGGAAGAGAACATCACATAGCTACTGATCACGGACCCATGGTCCAAGGAAAACTACTCACGAGACATCCGGGGAGCATCCATGGTGGAGAGGAGACTCCGCGGCGACGGTGGAACAGAGGAGAGATCGCGAAAAAGGGTTCTGGCCTCGAGGGTTTCTCGTCACAAAGAATATATAGGCGAAGGGGGGCAGCCAGAGGTGGACCAGGGGCCCCAGGCGCCCCCCTGGTGCGGCCAGGGGTGGGGCCGCGCCGGGTGGCCGCCTGGGCCACCCCTGGCTCCCCTCTGGCCCCACTCAGGCTCTTCGCGAAGCTTCCTGTACGCTGATTTTTCCTATATTTTTCGCAGAATTTTTATGGCACTTTTTATATGGGGGAAAACTGAAATAGAAAAACAGCAGAAAACAGGAACTGGCACTGCGGTGCACTGAGTTAATAGGTTAGTACAAATATGATCAAAAGTGTATGAAAGTGTATCTAGATCATAGCAATATCACACAAAACATGCATGGAGCAAGCAGAAATTATAGATACGTTTTGGACGTATCATCCTACTGGAGACAAACCTTGGTATCTTCACCGAGGGAAATTTGTTGTTGTCTACATCTCAACCTTCCACTTTGGGTAACCAACGAGGGGCGAGAAGTAAACTCTCGTGACATCAAAGAAATTTTTGGCACCGTTGTCGGGGACTCCGCACTTCAAGATAGGGGAGTTGCACGCTATCTTTTATCTTTGCTTTTTAGTCTTGTTAGTTTACCTTTCAGTTTTTGCTTCAGCGTCCTTTATCAAAAATCTAAAAAAATAATAGTATGTCTAGTTCCTTACTTGCCAATCAATGTCCGACTTCTTTGAAACCAGATCTTATTGGCATGGAGGATTCACCGAGGAGCAACAAAAGTGGTACAAGAAACACCGCTTGTCTCAAAAGGGGATACACTTATGGAAACAAATACACCAGTTGTATGACTATGCTAGAAACTTGTGCTCAATATATAATATATCTTTTTGCAGGGATGAATCTTGTTGCTTTATGAGGCACAAACACCTTGCTTTCCAATGTGAGTACAATGATGATGAAACATTAGCTTCTTATGCTAAGAGAAATTATGATTTTGATGATGCAGAACAAATAGAAGAATTTGTTGCTTATAAGGGTGCCTATGAAATTACTTCTCTTCTTAATAATATTGATGATGCCCCTTACAAATCTGAGAGTCTTGCTATACTTAACTATTGTTTGTAAAATTACGATGCAAATTATTATATTACTTATCATCTTGAGAGAACCTCTCCCCCAAAGGAAGAGACTAATGTTTTGCAGGACTCTATGGAAGAAGAAATTGTTGAACCTGAAAGCTCCTTGGATGAAAAAGAGGAGGAGAGTGACGAACAAAAGGAGGAAGAATGGAGTCATCCATGTCTACCTTCTAATGAGAGTAACTCTTTGAATCTTACCTTATATGAGTGTTATGATCCTATGGATTCTTTTTAAATATCCCTTTTTGATGAAGTTGATGCCTTCTATGCTTATGGTCGTGATGCCACTATGGATGATGCTTACGGAAATGAACTTTCTATAGTTCCTCATGTTAAGCATGAAATTTTTTCTATTGAACCCACACTTGATTGTCCTATTATCCTTTTGAAATCTCCAAATCATATTCCGGAGAATTATGCTCTTATTAAGGCTCAATGTGATGGGTTGCATTTATCTTATGTTCCTAAAGACCGTGTTGAAAACTATACACGTGTACTTGTAGGTCATGAACAACATGATTTATGTGATAGTTATATTCTTGATGTTGTTCATGATACTACTGAAAATTATTTTGAGAGAGGAAAGATTGGTTGTAGAAACTTTGTTACAAAAACACCTCTCTTCATGTTGAAAGTTTTGAAGTTGTTCTTCTTCTATCTTCCTATGCTTGTTATTTTGTGCTTTCACGATTTATTTTCTTACAACTTTCCCATGCATAGGAAGTGGGTTAGGCTTAAATTTGTTTCATATTTTCTTCTTGATGCTCTCTTTTGCTTCAAATCCTTTTTTTTATGAGAGCAACTTTTATGATCTTCATGCCTAGCTAATGGCTTTAAAGAAGCGCTTTCGGGAGGCAACCCGCAACGAATTTAGGATTTCCTTTTTATTTTTTCTTCTGATTTTAGTGGTCTTGATGATTGTTACTACTGTAGCAACATTGTTGTATCTTTACTTTTCAAGCTTTGTGCCAATTATAGCCTCATATGACAAGGGAAGTGAAAGTTGTGACATGCTGTCCAGAAAACAGATTATGTCCTCGTGACTAGAAAAATCATGGAAAAATCCCAGTTCATCTTTTTGAGCTGAATTTTTTAAACAGCATGCTATATACAATTATGGAACTTTCGTATGTTCTGAGTTTTTTTTATTTGAGTTGCAGAAGTATCCCTAAAAAATTCTTTACTACCTGCTGGTCTGTTTTTCACAGATTCTGTCCTGTTTTGCCTTTTCTTCATTTTGCAAACCTTAAGCTTGCTTTTTCTTTGCAAAAACTTTTTGGAAATCTTGAGAAATGGTAGCTCTTCAAGAATATCTTTATTTCCAGTAGAGAAAAATTATTTTATTATGGATACTAACCTCGCTAATCAGATTATGATAAGTTATGTATGAAGGGAGTTTTCAAGTGTGCGAGGGAAGATGATGAAAGAAGATTCAGGAGTGTCAAGCGCTCAAGCTTGAGGATGCCCCCATGCATCCCCAAGAAATATTCAAGGAGACTCAAGCGTATAAGCTTGGGGATGCCCCCGTGCATCCCCTTCTCCATAAAAAATTATCAGTTCGTCTCTCGCTTCACTATATTTTTATCGCTTCATGCGTTATGTGTTATGCTTGGAGCGTCTCTCTCTTAGGTTTTATTTTTAGTTTTCTTTATCTTTTCTTGCTGTTCATAACAAGTTAGATCCCAGCTTTCTTTGTGTGGGAGAGAAACACGCTCCACTTTCAAAATCTAGAACACAACATAGGACTTTTCATGCTTATATTTGTTGTGTGTGTTCTTTGTCTTTTCATAGCTACTGTCATGTTTTGCTCTTAGTTTTCATGCTTATCTTTTCAAAGAGCTTTTGTTTAGTTTGTTGCTGGAAATCTCTTGAGTTTTCATGTTTATCTTGTTTAGAGAGTTTGCCTGTGGCACTGAGTTTTGTGTCTTGACTTGGAGTAGGTAATTGAGGTTGCTATTCTTTTATAGTAGTAACTTGCAATAGTTTTGAGGTATTGTTTTGAGTAATGTTTGGACTTTTGGTGTCAAGAGCTTTAGCCTATTAGTGATAGATGTCGTATTTTGGGAAATCCGTGTTTATTTTCAAAACTTACAAAATTAGTTGAGAACTTTAGCTACTAGATGGATCACTACTCTTCTAAGGGGTCGAATATTAGAGTACACTCACGTACCATGAGTCGAGGATGCGCAAGGATAACCAAACCCCCATACACTCCTCCTCGGGGTACTTGTCTCTTTGTGAAACCTCCTTATTAGATTGAGAGTTACCGATAATAAGTGCATGATTTCTTCGGACTAATGTGAGTATTCGAAAGTTGACACTTCCACCTTCCCATATTTTTCTAGCCTCACCTGTGCCGTGCATTGCTTTCTTCTCACTCCGAGAGTTTGAGTCCACCTTCGCCGGTACATCCAAACCCTTGGCATTATACGCTCTGTCATCATAAACCTCCTTATATCCTTCCTCAAAACAGCCACCATACCTACCTATCAAGGCATTTCCATAGCCTTTCAGAGATATATTGCCATGCAACATCCACCTTCTCATGACTTGATCTTCATGTCATACATGCTACTTGCTTGATCGATGAGCCGCGTGCTAGTTGGGCCTTACCCTAATCATTGCTACATGACGCTCTAGTATCATTGCATATCCTTCTACCCTGGCAGAGGCATACATTTGCATACATCATGATAGTTACATCTTATTTATGATTTGAGTACTTTGTAAAGTGTGAAAGATCTCCTATACTCCTTGTAATATATAGAGTGTTGCCCCTAAAGTGAGGAAAAGATCCCAAAGTGGACAAATTAAACGATCCCAAAGAGGACAAATGAGAGAAATAGAAAGAGCCATTGAGGCCACCAAAAAATGCAAAAAAAGAGAAAAAAAAGAGAAAAAAGAAATAAAAAGAGAGAAGGGGGCACAATACTATTCCTTTTGAGAGATCCACACTCGTACTCCCTCTTATATCTTGTACTCCATAGAGATTATCATTCATGCATATAGCTATGTGGGGACCTTCACACTATAGAACTTGGCTTGTATATTCCAATGATGAGCCTCCTCAAATGGGCTCTTGGTCTTCTTGAGCAAGCAAGTTGGATGCACCCCCACTAGTTCCATTGGAGAGCTTACCTTAGCTCATATGTGCATCCGTTGCATGGCAATCCCTACTCCTCACATCATATCTATCATTTGGCTTTCTCTCGCCTATGATTGTCCTCGTTGATGTGAGCCTTTCACACCCTTTTTGTCTTCCTCCTCCACCATATTATCTCTTTGCCATCCTAAGTATCAACTTTCTTGCTTACGCTCATCCATTGCATGAGTGCTCAAAATGTCGAAAAGGAGTGGATCATTTTGACTTGTACCTGGCTAGTGGTCTGGGGATGAGTCAAGATAAGATTCCAAAGAAGACCAAGTGTGAAACTTTAGTAGATTGAGTTCTCAACACAAAAATACTTTTTCTCGTATATCCCTATCCCTTTTATTGCACGCAAACACCATTTGGAGACATTCGAGTCACGGACAGCGAGAGCTCTTGCACCTTTATGTTCTTATGTTGCCTGTTTCAATGCTACATATAGACTCTTGCTTGTTTTGACTTGAATTGAATTACATGCCTTGATTGCTTTACTTAAAAGTTCTTTTATGGTTGTTAGCAGTCACCACAGAAATTATGTTTTTATCATTTACCTACTCGAGGACGAGCAGGAATTAAGCTTGGGGATGTTGATACGTCCAAAACGTATCTATAATTTCTGCTTGCTCCATGCCTCTTTTGTGTGATATTGCTATGATATTGATGAACTTCCATATACTTTTGATCATATTTGGACTAACCTATTAACTCAGTGCACCCCAGTGCCAGTTCCTGTTTTCTGCTGTTTTTCTATTTTAGGTTTCCCCCATATAAAAAGTTCTCCAAAAATTCGGGAAAAATCCAATAAAAAATCAGCGTGCAGGAAGCTTTGGGAATCACCGAGGGGGGGAGAGGGGACCCACCAGGTCCCCAGGCGCCCTCCCGGCGCGCCCTAGGGTGGGGCTGCGCCAAGGGGCCGCCTGGACCCCTAGTGGTCCCTGGACCCCTGGTGGCCCCCCTGGCTTCCCCCCTTCGCCTATTTATTCCCCGTGCCGCAAAAACCCCGAGACGGGAACCCTTTTTCGCGATCTCTCCTCTGTTCCGCCGCTGCCGCGCTTCCAAGACCGGGAGCACCAGAAGACCTCTTCCCGGCACCCTGCCGGAGGGAGGAACCACCTCCGGGAGCTTCTCCACCACCATGGATGCTTCCCGGATGAACCGTGAGTAGTCCACCTTGGACCATGGGTCTATGATCATTAGCTATGTGATGTTCTCCTCCCCTCTTTGTTCTTCATGGATTAGACCTCGTGAGCTTCCCTACATGATCGAGGCACTTATGTAATATTTCTGCTGTTGCTATGCTGATTTTGCTGGGATCCGATGGATTATGAGATTATGTTCATATTGTGTTTGAGTAATATATTTGATTCTCCTCTTTTATATTTATGTTCTTGAGTAATTCTTGCATGTTCTCCGTTGCTGTTTATTGCTTTGGCCAAGTAGTAGGTAGTGACTCCAAGAGGGAGCGTTATGCATGATTGTGGGTTCATGCCCCCCGATGACTAGCTTGAGTGACAGAAACATGAGTCTAGGGGATGTGTTGTTTCCACAAGGGGGAAAACAACGGTGCTTGTACTTGCGGGTGCAAAGATTGCTTACTTTATGCAAAGTTCTTTAATGCAGTTGTCTGTTGCTTTGAGTTTATACTTTGGGTGGGATTCGCAACTTAATACCAGCGAGATGTTATGGATAGATATCTCAAGGTGGATGATTAGTAGGTAGATGCAGATGGATTTCGGTCTACTTAATTTGGCGTACCGCCCAAGCTTTTTTGAGCCTCTTCCTTTCTTTATAGCATAATTAGCATTGGTTTGCGCACATAATCCTGTCAATTGCCCAGCTTAAATTAATTTACCTCGCATGGCTATTTTATCGTCTTTTTGGAGAGAGACATCACTAGTGAACATCATAGGACCCCGGTCCATATTTCCAATGCTGTTTACACCCTCTATCAATTTACTGCTTTATTTATTTTTCCGTTGCTATCACTATCAGCATTATCACGTGCGTTTTATCCTTTGTACTCGTTGGGAGCAAAGCTATCTGTTGTGTGTGCAAGTCCACGACAACCGCCAATCTCTGGCGCCGTTGTCACCTTCTTGTCGTTATCGGAGTCCCACTGGAGACAAACCTTGGTATCTTCACCGAGGGAAATTTTCTGCTGTCTACATCTCTACCTTCCACTTTGGGTAACCAACGAGGGGCGAGAAGTAAACTCTCGTGACATCAACATACGCCCACAATAGGTATAACAATACGATCATGTCATCAAGTTTATATTGTTATATCAAACTCATACGAAGTAACTCTAATCCTTAGACCATGAGATCACGTAAATCACTAACACCGGAAGAGTACTTTGATTCCATCAAGCATCACACCATGACAAGGTGACTATAAAGGTTTAGTTGGGTACTCCAAAAGTGTTAGTTGAGGCTCGGGGATCAAGAGTGGGATTTGTCCATCCTGATGACGGAGAGATATACTCTGGGCCCACTCGGTGATATCGTATCGACATCTCTTGCAAGCACGTGACTGGCTCACGAGGATGTTATATCATGAAACGAGAAAAGAGTACTTGTTGGTACCGATATCGAACTAAGGTATGGTTGATACCGATAATCGGATCTCGGACAAGTAAAATATCGCGAGACAAAAGGAATTGGTTACGACGTTGAAGGTTCACACGATCACTAGTTCATCGTTGAATAGATGGGAGTCATTATGGATCTCCAGATCCCGCTGTTGATTATTGATTGAAGAAATGTCTCGGTCATGTCTATCTTGTTCACGAACCGTAGAGTGACACACTTAAGGTTTTTTTACGCTTTTTGAATGAATACGGAACGTCGAAGAAAATATTGGACAACACTGAAATTATTTCAGGATATCTGAATAGTTCAGGGGGTTTAATGTTAATGTTTGTTGATTACAATAATTAAAAAATATTAAATCTCAAATAAAAGAATTAGAAATGTTTTATTCATTTATGGGAGATAAACTCTTGGGATTTATGAGTGGAAATTTTCTACCAAATTAATAGGAGGTATTAAATGAGTTTAAGAGGGAGTTGCCTCTCCCATGAAGAGGGGAGTAATGGGGGCGCCATTCATCCCTTGGGGGATGCCCCCTCTCCTATAAAAGGAGGAGGTGGAGATCTCCTCTTGGCTAGCTCATTCCCTCTCCTTCTCACATGTCCTTTGGTTGACATCTTCCTCTCCTTGCTTGTCCTCTACTCGAGCACGTGCTTAGGCGAAGCCCTGCTGAGTTTTTATCTCCACCACAACAACCATGCCGTAGTGCTGTTGGGTTTCCCGAGGATCCACTACTTCCGATGCCCAACTCTTGGAGTTCCCAACAGAAGAACGGGGAATTTATCTCTCAAGAGAAGTATCTCAGAGATTGCCTGAAGAAGTTTGATCTTGTAAATTGCAAAACTATCAAGACTCCAATGCCTATGAATGTTCACCTAGATGCAGATGAGAAGGGCAAACCTTTCGATCGGAAGAAATATCGCTCGATGATCGGTTCACTTCTTTACCTATGTGCATCTAGACCTGATATTATGCTGTCAGTTTGTATGTGTGCTCATTTTCAGGAAAACCCGAAGGAATCACATCATAGTGCTGTCAAGCGAAATCTTCGTTATCTTGCTCATACGCCTACCTTGGGACTTTGGTATCCCAAAGGTGCCCAGTTTGATCTCGTTGGATATTCTGATTCTGACTGGGCTGGTGATCGAGTCGACAAGAAATCTACCTCAGGCACATGTCATTTTCTCGGTAGATCTCTTGTCTGTTGGGCTTCGAAGAAGCAGAATTGTGTATCCATTTCTACGGCTGAAGCCGAGTATATTACTTCCGGTTCATGCTGCACTCAGATTCTGTGGCTCAAGCAAATGCTGAAAGATAATGGTATTCTCATGAAGAAAATTCCATTGTTATGTGATAACGAGAGTGCTATCAAAATTGCCCATAATCCCGTGCAACACTCTCGAACGAAGCATACTGATATTCGTCATCATTTTCTTCGAGATCACGTTCAGCGAGAATATATTGTTATCAGCCACATTCGCACCGAAGATCAATTGGCTGATATCTGTACGAAGCCCCTGGATGAGAAAAGGTTATGTGCACTAAGGTGTGAGTTGAACATATTAGACAAACGCAACATGCAGTAAGATCATAACTATTTATACTCTGTATTATAAGTTTTCTTACTAGCTTTAGTTTAGCTTCATTGGTTTTCTATCGTCTTTCTTTTTCGTTTATGTGATTTTATTCGTTTGGTGTTGTCCTATACACTTATCACTCCGAGTTCTCTTGTTGATTCATTTTCTCTCGGATTGATTAAGTATCGGACCCTGTTTTCACTCTATTCTATCCCTACCCCATCTTTGCTTTTCTCTCGTGAACATGTATATTTGTACTCGATGAAGATTTCCTTCGAAAGTCATTGTTTCCGAGGAATATCTATCGAACTTTTATCTACTTTTATACTCGATGTTCGATGAGTTTTTTCTCGGACGTGGAGCAACTTTCTTTCGGTTCGTTAGAATTTTTCGTCTGTTGAATTCGGAGAGACGCGAGATCTGCGCCGTTGGATCAGATTTGACGGTTACGTCAGACCCCTCCCCAATAAATACTGATCCACCCCCACAGGCACAGTTCCTCCACTTCCTCAACTTCGTCTCTCCCCCTCGCACCCGAGCTCGTGCGCACCGCCATTTAGTTTCCGTTGCCGTCGATTTCCTCGCCGCTTCGCTGCCGGAAGGAAGTCGTCGGAGGCCTTCCCGTTGACGAGGATCTTCATCCACGCCGCCGTAGATCTCACGCATCACCGAGTTAGGGTATGTGCGAGGCTAGAGCTCAATTCCTCTCCAATATGTCCATTGAGCCCTAGATTTGTTCTTGATTTTCTCTTGATTTATTAGGCCTGTTTGATCCGTCTGGATCATGGCACTTTGGGAAATCCATTTCTAGCGTATTCCATCGAATTACCATCCGATCTAGGTAAGAAACCCCTCGTCCCGTGGAATTTCCCACTTAGGAAAATCTCTCAGATTCATATCGATAGATTTACGCCTTGAGAAATTTCTTCGTACCAGGCCTTCCTTAGATTTGCACCCGATGGAAATCTAGCCTAGAACTTGCATGAAAATTTGCTTCAAGATAAATCTCTCTATACGTTTGCTGCGTTCAAAATGATTTTCTTCGAAAACGTCTGGTACATGTTCACATCTTGTCTACTTTTCCCTCGTACCCATCCTTTTCGCAGGAAAATGTCTGATAACGCCGGAAACTTCAGAGAGCCCAGGCGTGTAGGAGGCCGAACAAAAATCACCAATAATTCAGAAGGCCTGGCTGAGGATTTGATCATAGAGAAAAATTTGAGAACGCCCGAAGGTTCAGTTGAAGATGATCGAACGAGAGAAAACAGGCTGCAAGAAATTCGAAGGATTCAAGCTCTTCGTTGGTATGAATACAAGGCCATTATCCCTATGGGAAAGATTGTTTGCTCTAAATAATCAATGGTCAGATGTCAAGTCTTTGAGGACCAAGTGGAACAAAGAAAACCGACCTCCTCCACCACCAAATGCTCACCCATCTACGCTCAAGACCCCAGCTGACTTTAAAGAGTTGGTTGCTGCTCGAGTTGAACGAGCAGAAAAGAGAAAGGAGGCCAAGGCCAGGAAAGCTGCTGCTGCTGAGGGCAACGAAGGAATTGCCGAAGATGTTGGTCCAAGCACCAAGCAAAAGGCGGGCAAGAAATCTGCCAAGCGCCAGAAAAAGGTCGTTGTTGTTTCTCCACCTGAAGCAACTTCTAACGAGGAAGAAGCCAGTATCGAGCATCAAGATCTAGGTATTGAGGCTGATGTCGAGGATATTCCTCCTCCGTCACCGAAAAAGAAACCAAGCCACAAAGGCATCAGGATCCAGGAGCCAGCTGCTGCGGCTCCACGAGCAACAATTGACACCACCAATCTAGTCACAGATCCACCTATTGCAACTGCTCCCCCTCGTCAACAAAAACCCTCGACCAAGTCGAAGGAAAAGCAAGCAGTTGTGGACAAAGAAGAAGAAACACTTCTTAAGCGAAAGGAAAGGTTGGCCAAGCAACGGGATCTTGAGGCCAAAGATTTGGAGAAGTACAAACTGCTCAATTTTCACAGTTAGCGCGAGGATAAGAAAGCAATGGTTGCCCAGCAATTGGGAATAATCCATCTGGCATCTGACAAGTACAGGCGCCAGCTTGAGAAAAACCCAGCACCGACAGAAAAGGTCGTGGCCTCTAGTGCCACCGAGAAAGTTGTGACTCCCAGAGTCATGAAGGAAAAAGCTGCAACCACTAGTGCTGCGAAGAAGAATGCTGAGGCAACTGGAGCCTCGAAGGATAAAGCTGCGGCCCTAAGTGTCGTAACTAAACCAGTTGCTGCTACCAAGGCCACCAAGGAGGCCAAAAGGAAAGCCAAGGAGGCACTTCTGAAATCCCAGGCAGCTCCAGACCCTCGCGCTGCTCCGTCACCTGCTGCACCTATTGTGTCCGGCCCTCGTGCCGATGAAAAAAGCTCCAACGAAAGAGATTCCACCGCCACTGCTGCATGGGATGCAGTACAAATATCAAACATTCTCTGGCGAAGGGCCACCACTCACATTAAAGTGATTGGAGAGGATGATGTTCCTGCAGAAATTCAGGACCGAGTTGCTCGATATATGACTCGTTGGGATGGTTATCTCACCCAAGACCGCAAGGACCGCGAGCAAGAAATATTTTATACAAAGAAACTTCGAGAAGAAACTGAGGACCTGGAGTCCCGACAGTTTTTCAAGTCCAAGCTCGCTACACTCGCTGACTCAAGGAGAACGCAGAAGGAAAATACCTCTGCCATAAATGAAAAGGTTCGACAAATTGTCACAGCTATGTGCAAAGAGCACAATGCTGCTCTCACCAAGAGACAATCTCTAAATAGAAAGTCCACTGCCCCATCCTCTGAGCCTGGGACGCCAGAGATCGAGAAGATATCCAAGAAGAAGAAGTTTGTCGAAGTCGTTGCTGCAACAACACGACAATATACTGCCCCTGCCAAATAACCCACTCCACCCCGTGCAAAAACACCACCACCTCGCCAAGCCACACCTCCACCTCTCCAACAAACTCCACCTCTGCAACAACCAACTCCATCAAAAGCTCCATCGCCACCACCCGCCCCTTCACCACCTCGAGAAGTCATTCCTTCTACCACCCCTGCTACTATGCCCCAAGCACAAGTTGAGACCGAGCAGAATGCTCAGGTCGAGAAAGAAGTACCACATGCCCCAGTTCCATCAGTGCAGAAGGATTATTCCTCTGCCCAAACCCTACACGAAGGAGAAGAGGAACACGTGGATGTCCCACAGTTTCCTCTCGCCAAGAGGCACCGCCTGCTGAAAGTGAGGCCGCTGCCGAACAAGATAGTTCTGGGGATAAGAGTTCTGAAGATAGCTCTTACTCCTCCTCCAATTATTCGAACAAAGAAATGATAGATGATTTCGAGCAGCTTGATGCTGATCTTGATGCCATGGAGACTGAAGAGGACGAGCAAAATGAGAATGCCGACGAAGGAGATGTCGTTGATGAGCAAACCGAGGAAAATGCTCCTGCTGCTATTCCAGCTCAGGAGTCAATGTTCCATATTCACAACCTCGTGCTATTGAGCCCATTCTGCAAATGCCAGACAATGCAACCGAAGTGTTTCCTATTGATGAATTGATGCACTCTGTGCATCCGAGAGAAATGATGCCTTTGTTCCGCCCAGATGTCCCTCGTGGAGGCCCTATCTTCAAGAGGCAAGAACATAAGCCCTATTTCTTCGGGCCCAATCCCTACGAGAAACCAAGGAACGCATATTCTCTTCGGTTTTGGACCCAAGAGCAGGCTATATATTACACTCGTGTGCTATACAACAAGTCCAGAATTTTTCAACACCAATATCTTGATTTGCCTTCGGTATACGCCACATCATGCTTCGAGAATGTGGTCGAGAAAATTGATGGTCTGCATGCTCACAAGATGTTTTCTCTCGACTATGGATACAATCCAGAGCTCATCAAGCAGTTTTATGCCACGCTCTATGTCACTGGTGATCCTGAAGACTCGAAGACTTGGAAATTGGACTACATGATTCAAGGCCAAGTGTTTCACATGACTGTCGATGAATTTCTGGCTATCACCAATTTTCCTCGTTTCGAAGGATTACCACACAAGCTCCATGATCTGCCTGCCCCAACTCCAGCTGGATTTTCCTCGCTGATGAATCCTGGCGTCGTAGGAGATCACTACCATGATGATCCGAAGCCCAAGCACTTATTCTTCGAAGCCAAATCTTGGTTTTATATTCTGTCGAAGACGATGATGCCAATGCTCGATGTGCATGATGACTTTCCAATTCCCAACGATGTGCAACTCGCACTTATGAATCTGGTCCATGGTCATCCTTTCGACTTTGAAGACTACTTCATTCGTACGATTGTTTCTTGTGTTGATGATCACAATGCACATAAACCTTATGCACCGTGGCTCATGGCAATCTGCAATTACTCTCGGGACGTGCCATTCCCCATGTCAATCTAGCCGAATTTTTTTACTCCACCAGTCAGAGAAGTGCTGCAGGTTGTTGCTCGACACAATGACCACTTTGCTGAGCATACTGGGATTCGCGCACATATGACCAAAAGGAATGTTTGCTCGAAGTTTATGAAGCCTGTGCATCACATGGAAGTTTCTCTTCGATCTCAGCAGATGCTTCAACACCACATTGATCAAGATTTTGTGCAAAAGCAGAAGATAATGACTGAGATAAACCATCTGCGCAACATCACAATGAACAATAATCAACTTCTTCGTGAATGCCTTCGTAGGGAATGGAATGGTCTGAGGAAATTCAATTCCCTCGGTCAGCTGCAACGCTGTGGATTCGAAGAATTTCCTCCACATCTGCAAAGGCAATGGACAACTGATGACCGTGTCGATCGACCAGATTCTACAATCCCATTATTGCCGAAGAACAGGTACATCCTCAGTATCAATGGTTATTATCACATTACCTTGGATGCTATCTCCTCCGACCTCGACGCCGAGCAAGAACCACGACGCACAGTGAGAGTTTACTCTCCACTTCCACGAAGCCCCAAGACCCCTCCAGAATCCCGGTTGGAATCTTTCGGTGATCATCACTCCTTCAGGACGAAGATTACTCCACGAGGTGGTCGCCCCGTTCGACGTTCGTCTACGATCGCAGAATCTTCTTGACGTTGTCAGCGCCGCTCCAGCAAGTAGGGATTTCTTTCGACCCTATTCTCTCAACTTTTTGTACGTTGTGACAAAAAGGGGAAGATGTAGTGGCATCGAAGAAATAGTTCACCTTCGGGGTTAAGGGCTTTGATTTTTGGTCGTTGAACTTTGAACTTTGAATTTCTGAGTGGTTTCACCAAACATTCGATTCATATTCGATCTGGTTGTAACTAACTCTAAGTAGGTCTGTGAACTGCTACCTTTATCGTAAGATATCTATCTGCTATGCTTGCGATACTTAACCTTTTGCAGGAAGTTATCTTTCATATAAGTTCACAGGATAATCGAGAAGATTGCATATTTCTCATTGAATATTATTTGCACTGCAGTCTTGCTCGCTAAGATTACGATGTTCTCCCTTGACACAATTCTTGTCAAATATGCACTTCACTGGAAATTTAAGTCTTCCATGCATACATCAAGGGGGAGTATTTCATCGATCTTAGCACTGGTTTATCATCGAAAACTCAAAACTCTTCACTTATTTATCGATGCATGTTTTGTCAACAATCTTCCAAAAAGGGGGAGATTGTAAGAGCAAGATTTGCCCCCGAAGGTTTTGGAGATTGTTGGACAAAGCAGTAGTGGAACTAATATTGTTTTCGAGTATAAACAAATACTCCCTCCGTAAAGAAATATAAGAGTGTTTAGATCACTATTTTAGTAATCTATATGCTCTTATATTACTTTACGGAGGGAGTACTTAGGTTCCGAAAGAATGGAGTTTGCAAGTAGAAGGTCGAAGGACAACTCACTGCAGCGAAGCTGCGGATCTTTACCGAAGCCTTTGAAGGAAGATGACCCCAAAAAATGTCGTCGAGAAAGAAGATGCTCTCGAGTAAAATCGCAACGAGGAGAAAGCTGAAGTTGGATGAAGACGTAGTCTTTTTACTAGTTTCTCTTTACTTTTTTGAATCATAGGAAAACCGTACTATCAAGGGGCGTTTGCTAGTTGAGATCTTAGTCGAAGTGAATCTGCTCTGCTCAACATAAACCCACAAAAGCCTACCGAGATAAATATCATTGAGTTGAGTAATAACTCGAAGGCAAAGTCATCGCACTTCGTGCCTTCGAGAGAGAACTCGTTCGGTGAGTCAGCTTACTTTCTCTCCAAGAAAATTTGCACAATGATTGAAAATCTGACTGTTGTGGACACGCGTCAAGCGGTTGAATCGGGTCACTTCAGTCATTTCACCCACCGGGATCGCCACCTATAAATACCCCGTACCTACCCGCCAGTTCGGGTTGGCTGCTCCACTGAAGATTCTAAGACAGAAGCATTGTGAGCAACCCGAGAGAGAACTCGAGAGAAAACCAAAACCCAAGTCAAAACTAAGTTGATCAATTCACAGAGACTTAAGTTGATATTAGCCAATCTTTTTATCTTGGAGAACTGCAAGTCTCCTAGACGGTTAGGCGTCGCCTATCAAGCAGTCCAAGAGAAATTGTCGCTGTTGAAGGAAGTTTGTAAAGGTCTCGGAGATGTCCTGAATCATCTACCACGAGTGAAAACTAGACAAGATCGAGGAGTTTTTTGCAGTGGAGAATAGGACGGAGAGAGTTTTGCTCCAGATGTTCAATCACCAGTCCCTCCAACCAGACGTAGCACTTTGCAGATTGTGAACTGGTTTACCAAACATCGTTGTTCCAGGCTCGTTTTCCTTCTAGTATTTATTTTCTGTATTTACTCGTATGCATGTTTTCCTTCGTTGTTTCCTTTCGTTCACAATCCTTACGATCAAAGCATGACTTTCGATACTCTATTTCCTTCGAGTTTCCTTTAGTCCTTCAAATTTTGCATGAATTCCATCTAAGTTCTTTAGAATTTTTGAAGTGATCATTCACCCCCTCCCCCTCTGATCATTCTTGAGATTTCACAATGTGATCAAGTCACATAGTTCAACATTGTGATAACTATAACGTATTGACCAGATCCTTTGACCATAATGATCATACGTAATTGCTATCTATGAGGATGCTTTGATTTACAACCCACCGCCTGACTGAAATATGCTGGCCATAACGGTGTAATTTGGGTATCCGAAATAGATATGTTGATGAGTATGCAAATAGATCAAAGCGGGATTTGTCCATCCGAGTGATGGATAGGTACTCTGGGCCCACTCGGTGATATTACATCATAAAGATTGTGCAATCATGTGACTAGGTCACGGGGTTGTAATATCACGAGAACGAGTAAACTTGTTTGTTGGTAATGAGGATGAACTAGGTATATTGGATACCGGTGATCAAACCTCGGACAAGCAAAGTACCATAGGACAAAGGGTACAGGCACAATGTTAACGGATCCAACAGCAATGAAGTTTCATTCAATGGAAGCGCAGGGGCTATCAAGGATTTTAACCAGGTCCAATTGATTAGTCATTGATCAATGATATTGTCTCGATCATGTCTGCTGTTTCCCGGACCGTAGGGTGTTACACTTAAGGGTATTCGCCACATTAAGGATAGATTCGGGATCACCGGAGAAATAGGAGAGAACACCGGAATTGTTTCCGGTGGAGGCTAGTAGGGATTTTGAATTGTTCAAAATATTATTTAAATATAGTATTTAGTTAATGAATTAAATATTAAAAATCTGGTTTAAATAATTAAATAATGAATTAAAAGGCACATGAGCCTCATAGGGCCCATTAGGGGAAGAGGGAGTCTTCCCCCATGGGCCATGGCGCCAAGAGAGGGCCCACCTCCCTTATTTGGTGTGCCACCCCCTCCTAGGTGGGATTAGTCCCACCTCGGGGAGGGAGAGAGGTTGCCCCCCTCCTCAGCCTATATAAGGAGGGGTAGGGGTGCCCTTTTATTCATATCAATTAATTCTCTCTTTCTTCATCCTTTCTCCTTCCTCGAGTGGACTCCCCTTGTTTGGAGTCTACGCTTGGTTGGGGATTTCTCCACCATACGCACGTTGTCGTGCTGCTGGAATCGGGATCCGAATTCATCTTCTTTCCGCTGCTCTTCTAGTTCGGAGCCCGGTGGGACGTCGGGTATACTGTATGTGTATAATCCCGCGATGTGCTACACTTGTGGCGCTACATCATCGTCGTGGCCGTATCGCGGCGTCTTCACCGACAACGTTCCGACGGGGACGCAATCCCGTCATCGGTCTAAAGGACCGGGTGGCTACTGGAGTCATCGTGGAGCTGCGCGGCATCGGGGATTTCCGGTACGACTATACCAATCACGTTCATGCGGGAACGTTTACCGCTTAACGGACTACATACTGGTATGTGACCTATTCCATTTGTTACTTACATCGCTATAGCATAGTCTTGGGATTGAGTATCGTAGGTTATGAAAAAATTGTGTTTTCTGTCCTGAACCCCAACACCACAAACATCATGTCGCGGTCCACCGAACTCACAACCATAGTGACCCCCACCGATTCCCTCAACATCTCCCTCGCATTCGGGAACTGTGACGCCCCCAAAATCAATCCGTGTACAGTAATCATACACGTAGAGTACACGGCTAAGATTAGGGTGCCACGGTGAGAATATCACAACACAACACTAAACACAAAAGGATAAACAAATATGTTACAAAACCAGGGATCACGAGGATCCGAATACATCATCATAAAAACCAAATATCTGAGTACAGACATAGTTAGTCAAGTTTTTCCTTAAGAAGGCTAGCACAAATAACATCAGAGGTACAGATCGAAAAGGCGAGGCCTCCTGCCTGGGATCCACCGAACTACTCCTGGTCAACGGGGAACTCGACGTCGTAGTAGTCGCCTCCGGGGTACTCCTGCTCCTGGGCTCCAACGTCGGCTGCAGCGGCCGATCAGGCAAAGCGAAAAGGGGGAAATAAAGCAAAGGTGAGTATCTAGCATACCCGCGAGTCTTACGTCCGCTACTAAGTATTTATGCATGTATCAAATGGAAAGGGGAGGCTATATATAGTGGACTGCAAGATAGAAATCAGAATAAGGGTAAGAAGCTAGGCCTAACGAAGACTAGCATCTTCCGACGAGTCTTGCAGCATGAGGTAAGAATCAACCAATAGTTTATATAAAGCATAAAGTAACAATGCAGCAGAAGTTGCTGCAGCATTGTGTAATAATAAGTTGTAATAATTAGCAATGCCTCCGAGTTCCCCTCCTCGACATCCCCGCGAGGAAGAAAACTCGGAACCAACAGTTTAATAGTAGTAGTTTGTAGTAATAGGATCTGGCTTCAGCATAAAGCGTCCTGTTACCGTGGACACGGCTATTCGAATAGATTAAACTCCCTGCAGGGGTGCACTGGTGTCATACTACACGCTCGGATCTCCAGGGTGGCGTACACCTTGTTAGGGAACACCCCACCGAGGCTATCCGACACGCCGAGGCCCATCCTACGGCTCATCAGAGAGGTCCCCGCCGGTCTACAGCCCTAAGCGCAAGGGGGTCATGGGCCTATCACCCCTCGCTCTCCGGGTCGTTGTCAGGAGGGCGATCCATACACCACAGGTGACGATCAGTCCCGGCCACAATGCTGAACTGGACGTCTTTCAGAGCTTTCGAACGAGACCACAACGCGGAGGGCCCACACCGTAATCCCACGTATAGGTAGTGCGTACAAGCCAAAAGGCTACTCAAGTCATCCACCGAACCCGTTAAGCATTTTATTAATTTTCTGTCGAGACAACCGTTATCGTTGCCCCTTATTGAATGAGTCGTGGACAACGACAGCAGTCAGGACCACCAGTAACATCGGTGCCTGCCCTGACGTCCCACCAACTCGTGCGGTTACCAACAAGGTGAACCGTCTCCTTACCTTGTCTCGCGTTTGCTCCGAAGAGCTCGACTTTCGTACAACAGGATACCTGTCGGCCACGAACAGTACCAGGCCCGCCGCACACCGGTGGAATACACCTGGCCTGTCGTTCCGCTAAGATACCCTGCGCAGGCACCGTGGGGTCACCCGACTGCTTACCTGTAAGGACAACCGTGGTTCAGTACCCTAGGACGGCTATACAGAGTCAGCAACGAGTGGAGTACAAGTATTACTCCTCGATAGCTCTCACTTGAGGTGGCTCGGCAGAGCCGGAGTAGGGGCCTGAAGCGGTGTCTGCTCTGAACCGTACCTGTAGCAGTTGAAATGTAACGTATCTGCATTCACTCCCAGAGTGAGCACGGCCCGCTATCTAATCCTATGACTAACAATGCGCAGGGTTTCCTGCTGAATATAATGTATATAAAAGGCAGCATAGGGTCAAGGAAGGTACATCAAGGGGCGAAAAAAAAACAGGCTATGCAATTGAATAGGATTGTAACGTAGCAGCAGCAGTAACAATGCCTAGTACAAGAAAAGTACGGAAAGATAGGCGATATCTGGGGAAGAGAATGGCTTTTCTTGCCTGGAAGCTCGGCGGTAGGGGTAGGGTCGTCGACGTAGTAGTCGTACTCAGCGGCGGTGTAGTCGGCGGCAGCAGCAGGGTCTACCGGAGAATAAAGGGGGGAAGAAACAGTAAATATAAAGCAAACATAGCAATACAAATACAATACATGGCAAACGCAGTGTTGGCGGTGTTCTAACGCAGTACGATGCATTAAGCTCGGAGCGGGAATTCATCCGGGGATGAACTGCCAGCTCCGGGTATTTATCGGTCAGGGTGTCCGGAGGGGGGGTATCATGCCGGAGGTGTCGTGGACATCCAACAAACGTAAGGGTGGTGTATCCGTGTTAGTTGAACTATTCTGAACAACTTTCGTGTTCAGAATAAATTCATCTGGATACTTTAACAGTACCGGACAATTCATCGGACAGACGGTCCGGAGGGGGACGGTTCGATGTTTGTTGTGTTAGAGGGGTGTGGTAGACATACGGATAGCGTATTCGTATTCGTTATATTTTTCTGATCAATTTTCATGTATAAAGTTTTTGAAGCTGAATTACGGTTTAAAAGATATTGAATTTTAAAGTTTTAAATCAATTTAAATGATTTCCTGAATTTCTTTTATTATTAAATTCCAACATTATCCAAAACATTATCCACAACAGTGCCTGACATGTGGGACCCACATGTCAGCCTCTGTTTATTTATAAAACATTTTATTAAAAATAAAACAGGCACTGGCCCACATGTCAATGACAGATTCACTTACTAATCAGTTTTTTAATTAAGTTTTACTTAATTATAAACTTAAACAGGGGGGCCCGCATGTCAGTGAGACATATTAAACTAATGGTTATTTTAACCAGAGGGATTACTTAGCGAGGCGGGGCCCAGTCGTCAGTGGCTGATTAGCCACTAACAGTGAACCTAACCGGGGAGGCCCACCGGTCAGCCTCACGGGAGCACGCCGGCGACGAGGAACACGGCGGAACTCACTGGCGACGACCTAGCGCACGTTCTGGTGGATGGTTTCGGGCGGGACTTGCACCATTCGATCGAGTAGAGCACGCCGCGTCGAACGGTAGCGGGGCGGTGACGAATGGTGAGCGGGATCGAACTCGGCGTCAAAAAGGGCGGAGCTGCGCGTCGGGCCCTAATGGCGAGTTCCTATACGCGATGATTTCGTTCGATCCAATGCGTCAAATTGATCATACGCTCTACGGGACGCATATTGGTGCAGCTAGCGCAGGCTGTGGTGGCTTGAGCGCTCGGCTTCGACAACAATGGCGACTGCCGGAGTAGGGCAAAGGGGGGTTTTGCCCACGGACTTATCAGGCGACAACAGGCAACTGGGGACGGCGAAGCTGCTCACCAGGAGCGTGTCGAGGCTGGCAATGGGCTCGCCGGAGGCGCGAGGCGGTCGGAACTGTTGTGCGATCTCGCCGGCTGGAGGTTGAAGGTGACCCGATGGCGCGCGATGCAGTGGCTCCGGGGTCGATTCCTCCTGCGTGTAGACGATGTCGGCGACGGCGAGGCTGGTGGACAATGTGGCTGCGACTGCGGTGGCCGTTGGCCGCGCGGGTGCGCGACGGCAGTGACGACTCCGCTCGGGTGGATCTCCCCCGAGGAGAGCGAGGTGAGGAGGAGGAGGAATGGCGGGGGAGGCTGTCCAGGGGGTTGCTGGGGGCGTTCTTAGCGCCACTGCGGCCACAGTGGTGGTGGGGGTGGCCGGCAGAGACGTCCACCACGGCGCGCACGCCATGGCGACGGAGCAGGTGGGAGTGGGTGGAGGGAGGAAGAAGACAAGCTCGGGGGTGGCTAGGCCGAGTGGGCCGGGCTAGGTGGGCCTTTGCCCCGGGCGAGTTTTAAGCCTTTTCTATTTTTCTTTTTATATTGCATTCTGTTGTCCTTTATTGCAATAAAATAAATGCCTCCCTATTTTTGTAAAAAAGTTTGGTGTTTGTAAATTAGTGTTAGACCCCACCTCAGTGTTATAAAAGGTGTGGGCACAAAACAAAATCGTTTAATAATTTAGTTAACTATTAATTGATTAAAATGGTTCAATTTAGCTACTTTTATAATTGTTTACATTTTTCTATAGCTTCAAAAATTACCAAAGTTGGTCCAACATGATTATAATGATTTTAGGCAATTTACAAAAATGCTTTCATGATTTTCGAGCAAGGTTTAATTTGCCACAATTTTCCTAACCTCATTTGAATAGGATTTTGACTTTGGGTTTGACTTCAAGTGATCATGCACATGGGGCATGGGTTGTTGATCACCCACATCAAGGTTTTGATTAAGCTCATCACAAAGTTTGAGTAATGACAGGGGAGCAACAGTGATTAATCAACAGTGACGATGATTACTGTTACAGACAACTGAGGGTGTTACAAATCTTCCCCACTACAAGAATTCTCGTCCCGAGAATTTAAGAGGTAGCGAGGAAAAGATCGGGGTATTCATCGCGAAGGCGATCTTCGCGTTCCCAGGTGGCTTCTTCTTCAGAATGATTCGACCACTGTACCTTGAGGAACTTGACGGTCTTGTTGCGGGTTCGACGTTCAGACTGATCGAGAATGCGGCTCGGATGTTCTTGATAAGTCAAGTCTTGTTGCAGCTCGATCATATCATGCTCCACTTCGCGGATGGGGTCCTTGAAGCAGCGACGGAGTTGCGACACGTGGAAGACATCGTGGACTTGGGAGAGGTTCGGCGGCAATTCCAATCGGTATGCCACGGGTCCACTCTTGGAAAGGATACGGAACGGGCCAATGTAGCGAGGAGCCAACTTGCCCTTGATACCGAAGCGATGAGTGCCCCTCATGGGAGTGACACGAAGGTAAGCGTATTCACCAGGTTGATACTCCATTTCCCGTTGTTTGCGGTCATAGTTGCTCTTCTGGCGGGACTGAGCGGCCTTCAAATGTTCACGAATGACGTGAACTTGATCTTCAGCTTGCTGAATAATATCAGGGCCAATGAGTGCACGTTCCCCAGTTTCTGACCAACTCAGAGGGGTCCGGCACTTACGCCCATAGAGAACTTCATAGGGTGCCATCTTCAGACTAGCGTGGTAGCTATTGTTATACGAGAACTCGACCAATGGAAAAGATTCCTCCCATTTCTTACCGAAGGAAATAACGCAAGCTCGAAGCATGTCTTACAGCACTTGATTGACTCGTTCGACTTGGCCTTGTGACTGGGGGTGATAAGAGGTGTTGAGATGCAGAATAGTCCCCAAAGCTTCTTGGAAACTCCGCCAATATCTTGAGGTGAAAAGGCTGCCACGATCTGAACTGATCTCCAACGGAATACCGTGGAGCGACACGATTTGGGCGATATACAATTCCTCTAACTGAGCAGCCGTGATCTTCTCCTTGACTGGTATAAAGTGAGCAACCTTGGAGAACCGGTCGATGACGACAAAGATAGCATCGTTACCTTTCTGTGATCGGGGAAAACCGGTGACGAAGTCCATCTGAACTTTGTCCCACTTCCATACAGGAATTTCAGGTGGTTGTAGAGTTCCAGCGGGTTTTTGATGTTCACCCTTGACGCGACGGCAAACGTCACATTCAGAAACATATCGGGCAATGTCTTGCTTCATGTTAGGCCACCAGAATGGCTGACGAATGTCTTGGTACATCTTGTTTCTTCCAGGATGAATGGACAACGGGGTATCGTGAGCCGCTTTCATGACCTTCGGGTTCATATCCAGGTTCTCATGCCTGCCCTTGCTGTGAGTAACCACTAAACGGTTCTGGTAGAACGCCGCACCTTTGCTATCAATAGTGAAGGGTGAGGGTCTCCCATTGGCGATATCGCGCTTAATCTTGTGTACTAAATCATCATAAAACTGTATACCCTTGACGGATTTGACGAGATCCGGTTCGATAACCAGGTTATTTACATAACCTTGAGGAACAATCTCGAGGTTCAGCTTTTGAAACTCTTCATACAGAGGTGGTTGTTCTAGTTGAACCTCAAGTTCACTACAGTAAGCTTTACGGCTCAAAGCATCGTCCATCACATTAGCCTTGCCAGGGGTGTAATGAATATCCATGTTGAAATCGGCTATTGTCTCGAGCCATCTTTGTTGGCGGAGATTCAGGTCTAGCTGAGTAAACAAATACTTCAGGCTTTGGTGATCGGTGTAGATCTCGCAACGATTACCAAGGAGGTAATGTCGCCACAGCTTCAATGCATAAATTACTGCTGCCAATTCGAGATCATGCGTTGGATAATTATCTTCATGAGATCGCAACTGGCGAGAGCCATAAGCAATCACGCGGCGCTCTTGCATTAGGACACAGCCTAATCCTTGACGAAACGCGTCACAATATATCACGAAGTCCTTCTGAGTATTAGGCGGAGCAAGCACTGGTGGAGAAGTGAGCTTGTCCTTGAGAGCTTGAAAACTTTCTTGACATTTATCTGTCCACTCAAACTTGACGCCTTTGTGAAGCAGACTAGTCAGAGGCTTGGCAATCTTGGAGAAGTTCTCGACGAAACGGCGGCAATAACTAGCGAGCCCAAGGAAACTTCTGACTTGCTTGACGGTCTTGGGAGGAGTCCAGTCAATAATAGCCTGGATACATTCTGGGGTGACGGCAACACCATCCTTGGAAATCACAAGACCAAGGTAGGTTACTTCGGGAAGCCAGAACTCACACTTGGAATACTTAGCATCGAGTTTGTGTTCTCGAAGCTTTTCCAGTATAAGACGACGATGTTCAGCATGTTCCTCTTCATTCTTGGAGTATACCAAGATATCATCCAGATAAACCACGAAAAACTTGTCGAGGTATTCCATGAATATATAGTTCATCAATCGTGAGAAGGTGGCTGGAGCGTTGGTCAGGCCAAAGGACATGACGGTGTACTCGTATGAACCATAGCGAGTAATGAAAGCGGTCTTCGGGATGTCTTCTTCGCGGACCCGGATCTGATGGTAACCCAACCTCAAGTCGAGTTTCGAAAACACCGTAGATCCAGCAAGTTGATCGTACAGATCGTTGATCCGAGGAAGTGGATACTTGTTCTGTATTGTGGCCTGGTTGATAGGTCGGTAATCTTGGACCAAACGGTTCGTCCCATCGCTCTTCTTGACAAAGAGCGAAGGTGCTCCCCAAGCATAGGAACTTGGACGAATGAAACCTTTGAGGAGTGCCATGTCGATCTCCTTCTTCAGTTCAAGGAGATGGTGAGGCGGCATCTTATAAGGGCGCTTAGCAATAGGGACGGTGCCAGGCTTCAAGTCGATGACGAACTCGACATCTCTGATCGGGGGTATTCCCGGCAGTTCTTCTGGGAAGACGTCGAGAAAATCGCAAACAACTGGAACGTTCTCGATCCCTTCAAGAGGTGAGGTATTCAAAGCATTCAGAGCATATATTTGGCCTTCGGCATGTTGAGCTGTTCGGGCCGAGTACAGAATATTCTTGCCAGAAGGGTGCGTGAGCTGAACTGTCTTAGTGGCACAGTGGATATGGGCATCATGTGCCCCCAACCAATCCATACCGAGGATGACATCAATGTTGGACGACTTGAGGATAATAAGAGGAGCCGAGAACAACAGACCCACAATTGCAATGGTGGTATCGGGGCTCATCATGGTGGCACGAATTTGAGATCCAACGGCATTTACCGCTAAAGGAGTGGCCAAGGGTTCCATATCTAACCCATGCAGTTGAGCAAACGGCTGGGACATAAATGAATGCAACGCGCCGGAATCAAAGAGAACAGAAGCTGGCACTGAATTAACGAGAAGGGTACCCACTACCATTCTTGGGGACTCACGAGCTTCTTCCATCTTGACATGGGTGACGTGAGCACAACTAACAGCAGACTTCTTGGCATTACCGTTTCTAGGACGACGGTTCCGGCAACTCTTCTTACGGCCAACAGGGGGTTGTGGTGCATGCTGAGGCTGAACTGGGTGACAGTTGGGAGCAAGGTGCACGGGATGTCTAGTCTGAATTGGAAGCTGTCTCGGTGGCGGAGGCAGACGAGGTGCAACATAAGACGGCCTTGGCGTTGGGGCAGGTCGATGGTGGACATTGTGTGGGATATAGACTCGAAGTTTCTGAGTGGGTCTTCCCGAGGATGGGCCAACATCGCGAGTACGCTTGAGGGATTCCTGGTGATCAGCCAGAGCAGTTTCAACTTGGAAAGCCTTGCTGACGAGCGTCGCAAAGTCTGCGAAATCATTAGCAGCAAGTGCGAGCTTCATATTGGGATGCAATCCTTCACGGAATTTCTGCTGCTTGCGAGCGTCGGTGTCGACGTAATCCTCAGCATAATGAGACAGTTCAAGGAATCTCCTATGATATTCAACAATAGTTGGCGTGCCTTGTCTAAGTTTGAGAAAATCCTCGTTCTTCTGGTCCATTAGACCCCGAGGAATGTGCCATGCACGGAAGGCTAACTGGAATTCTTGCCAAGTGGTCACAGTCTCAGCAGGAAGCACACGCCTGTGGCTTTCCCACCATTGAGCGGCTGAACCCTTCAGATGAAATGCCGCGAACGTAACATAACTGGTCGGGGCAACATTAGCTGACTCCATCTCGAACAAGATGTCACAGAGCCAATCATCAGTATCCATCGGATTGGTGGAGTTGCGGAAAACAGACGGGTTGAGGCGCACGAACTCTTGCAGTGTGATTGGGGCATTCTGGTTTGGAAGCCGGGCCATTACTCCGGCCATGAACTGACGGTTCATATCAAACTGCTCACGGTTCAGTTCAAACTGTTGCATCATTGTGGCCAAATAAGGCGGAGGTGGGGGATCGTCTGCCATCCTGCCTGAACAGCAAGGGTTAGTTCAGACAAAGCATATGCAAGGATAAGGAGTCATACTCGATGCAGTACGAGCAATGAACGAGAAGTGTGGTAGATACACAATAGTAGTCATAAAGATATACAAATCATTGCACACAGTCGGTCAAAATCGGACAGCGTAACGTCGTAGAAATTAAGGAAAAAGGACTCAGTAGGCGGCGCGCAGACCGCGGTAAGGATTACACGACGCGACATAGATTCCACTATGTCAATCACGCCGCAAGAAAACTGTTGGCCACAGGAGTTAATGCCAGAGGACGCGCGGCCTGCCCAGAATGAGAATGGGATCCGCGGTCCGGGACTTGGGGTAGAACTCCTGTGACACGACTCAATCAATGGGGTAGCACCAGAACGCCGGATGGAATCAAGAGAACGTGATCCTAATGTCAGAGTTAGTAAAACTTACTAGCAAGGATAAGAGAGCAGAGTCCCAGAGCATAGGTAAGGAGAAAAGGATCCTAATACCATAGATATCACACGTAGTGACATCGATGTGGGCCCGTAAGCCAAATATTAAGTTAGAAAAATAGTTTTTCAAAGTCTAGACTCAACTTCGACCAAGTAGTGGTGGGGTGGCTTCCTACAGGCAGTCGGCTCTGATACCAACTTGTGACGCCCCCAAAATCAATCCGTGTACAGTAATCATACACGCAGAGTACACGGCTGAGATTAGGGTGTCACGATGAGAATATCACAACACAACACTAAACACAAAAGGATAAAAAAATATGTTACAAAACCAGGGATCACGAGGATCTGAATACATAGTCATAAAAACCAAATATCTGAGTACAGACATAGTTAGTCAAGTTTTGCCTTAAGAAGGCTAGCACAAATAACATCAGAGGTACAGATCGAAAAGGCGAGGCCTCCTGCCTGGGATCCACCGAACAACTCCTGGTCAACGGGGAACTCGATGTCATAGTAGTCGCCTCCGGGGTACTACTGCTTCTGGGCTCCAACGTCGGCTGCAGCGGCCGATCAGGCAAAGCGAAAAGGGGAAATAAAGCAAAGGTGAGTATCTAGCATACCCGCGAGTCTTACGTCCGCTACTAAGCATTTATGCATGTATCAAATGGAAAGGGGAGGCTATATATAGTGGACTGCAAGATAGAAATCAGAATAAGGGTAAGAAGCTAGGCCTAACGAAGACTAGCATCTTCCGACGAGTCTTGCAGCATGAGGTAAGAATCAGCCAACAGTTTATATAAAGCATAAAGTAACAATGCAGCAGAAGTTGCTGCAGCATTGTATAATAATAAGTTGTAATAATTAGCAATGCCTCCGAGTTCCCCTCCTCGACATCCCCGCGAGGAAGAAAACCCAGAACCAACAGTTTAATAGTAGTAGTTTGTAGTGATAGGATCTGGCTTCAGCATAAAGTGTCCTGTTACCGTGGACACGGCTATTCGAATAGATTAAACTCCCTGCAGGGGTGCACTGGTGTCATACTACACGCACGGATCTCCAGGGTGGCATACACCTTGTTAGGGAACACCCCACCGAGGCTATCCGACACGCCGAGGCCCATCCTACGGCTCATCAGAGAGGTCCCCGCCGGTCTACAGCCCTAAGCGCAAGGGGGTCATGGGCCTATCACCCCTCGCTCTCCGGGTCGTTGTGAGGCGGGAGATCCGTACACCATAGGTGACGATCAGTCCCGGCCACAATGCTGAACTGGACGTCTTTCAGAGCTTTCGAACGAGACCACAACGCGGAGGGCCCACACCGTAATCCCACGTATAGGTAGTGCGTACAAGCCAAAAGGCTACTCAAGTCATCCACCGAACCCGTTAAGCATTTTATTAATTTTCTGTCGAGACAACCGTTATCGTTGCCCCTTATTGAATGAGTCGTGGACAACGACAGCAGTCAGGACCACCAGTAACATCGGTGCCTGCCCTGACGTCCCACCAACTCGTGCGGTTACCAACAAGGTGAACCGTCTCCTTACCTTGTCTCGCGTTTGCTCTGAAGAGCTCGACTTTCGTACAACAGGATACCTGTCGGCCATGAACAGTACCAGGCCCGCCGCACACCGGTGGAATACACCTGGCCTGTCGTTCCGCTAAGATACCCTGCGCGGGCACCGTGGGGTCACCCGACTCCTTACCTGTAAGGACAACCGTGGTTCAGTACCCTAGGACGGCTATACAGAGTCAGCAATGAGTGGAGTACAAGAATTACTCCTCGATAGCTCACACTTGAGGTGGCTCGGCAGAGCCGGAGTAGGGGTCTGAAGCGGTGTCTGCTCTGAACCGTACCTATAGCAGTTGAAATGTAACGTATCCGCATTCACTCCCAGAGTGAACACGGCCCGCTATCTAATCCTATGACTAACAATGCGCAGGGTTTACTGCTGAATATAATGTATATAAAAGGCAGCATAGGGTCAAGGAAGGTACATCAAGGGGCGACAAAAACAGGCTATGCAATTGAATAGGATTGTAACGTAGCAGCAGCAGTAACAATGCCTAGTGCAAGAAAAGTACGGAAATATAGGCGATATCTGGGGAAGAGAATGGCTCTGCTTGCCTGGAAGCTCGACGGTAGGGGTAGGGTCGTCGACATAGTAGTCGTACTCAGCGGCGGTGTAGTCGGCGGCAGCAGCGGGGTCTACCGGAGAATAAAGGGGGGAAGAAACAGTAAATATAAAGCAAACATAGCAATACAAATACAATACATGGCAAACGCAGTGTTGGCGGTGTTCTAACGCAGTACGATGCATTAAGCTCGGAGCGGGAATTCATCCGGGGATGAACTGCCAGCTCCGGGTATTTATCGGTCAGGGTGTCCGGAAGGGGGGGTATCATGCCGGAGGTGTCGTGGACATCCGACAAACGTAAGGGTGGTGTATCCGTGTTAGTTGAACTATTCTGAACAACTTTCGTGTTCAGAATAAATTCATCCGGATACTTTAACAGTACCGGACAATTCATCGGACAGACGGTCCGGAGGGGGACGGTTCGATGTTTGTTGTGTTAGAGGGGTGTGGTAGACATACGGATAGCGTATTCGTATTCGTTATATTTTTTTGATCAATTTTCATGTATAAAGTTTTTGAATCTGAATTACGGTTTAAAAGATATTGAATTTTAAAGTTTTAAATCAATTTAAATGATTTCCTGAATTTCTTTTATTATTAAATTCCAACATTATCCAAAACATTATCCACAACAGTGCCTGACATGTGGGACCCACATGTCAGCCTCTGTTTATTTATAAAACATTTTATTAAAAATAAAACAGGCACTGGCCCACATGTCAGTGACAGATTAACTTACTAATCAGTTTTTTAATTAAGTTTTACTTAATTATAAACTTAAACAGGGGGCCCGCATGTCAGTGAGACATATTAAACTAATTGTTATTTTAACCAGAGGGATTACTTAGCGAGGCGGGGCCAGTCGTCAGTGGCTGATTAGCCACTAACAGTGAACCTGAACGGGGAGGCCCATCGGTCAGCCTCACGGGAGCACGTCGGCGACGAGGAACACGGCGGAGCTCACTGGCGACGACCTAGCGCACGTTCTGGTGGATGGTTTCGGGCGGGACTTGCTCCATTCGATCGAGTAGAGCACGCCGCGTCGAACGGTAGCCGGGCGGTGACGAATGGTGAGCGGAATCGAACTCGGGGTCAAAAATGGCGGAGCTGCGCGTCGGGCCCTAATGGCGAGTTCCTATACGCGATGATTTCGTTCGATCCAATGCGTCAAATTGATCATACGCTCTACGGGACGCATATTGGTGCAGCTAGCGCATGCTGTGGTGGCTTGAGCGCTCGGCTTCGACAACAATGGCGACTGCCGGAGTAGGGCAAAGGTGGGTTTTGCCCACGGACTTATCGGGCGACAACAGGCAACCGGGGACGGCGAAGCTGCTCACCAGGAGCGTGTCGAGGCTGGCAATGGGCTCGCCGGAGGCGCGAGGCGGTCGGAACTGCTGTGCGATCTCGCCGGCTGGAGGTTGAAGGTGACCCGATGGCGCGCGATGCAGTGGCTCCGGGGTCGATTCCTCCTAATTGTAGACGATGTCGGCGACGGCGAGGCTGGTGGACAATGTGGCTGCGACTGCAGTGGCCGTTGGCCGCGCGGGTGCGCGACGGCAGCGACGACTCCGCTCGGGTGGATCTCCCTCGAGGCGAGCGAGGTGAGGAGGAGGAGGAATGGCGGGGGAGGCTGGCCAGGGGGTTGCTGGGGGCGTTCTTATCGCCACAGCGGCCACAGTGGTGGTGGGGGTGGCCGGCAGAGACATCCACCACGGCGCGCACGCCACGGCGACGGAGCAGGTGGGAGTGGGTGGAGGGAGGAAGAAGACAAGCTCGGGGGTGGCTGGGCCGAGTGGGCCGGGCTAGGTGGGCCTTTGCCCCGGGCGAGTTTTAAGCCTTTTCTATTTTTCTTTTTATTTTGCATTCTGTTGTCCTTTATTGCAATAAAATAAATGCCTCCCTATTTTTGTAAAATGTTTTTGGTGTTTGTAAATTAGTGTTACACCCCACCTCAGTGTTATAAAAGGTGTGGGCACAAAACAAAATCATTCAATAATTTAGTTAACTATTAATTGATTAAAATGGTTCAATTTAGCTACTTTTATATTTGTTTACATTTTTCTATAGCTTCAAAAATTACCAAAGTTGGTCCAACATGATTATAATGATTTTAGGCAATTTACAAAAATGGTTTCATGATTTTCGAGCAAGGTTTAATTTGCCACAATTTTTCTAACCTCATTTGAATAGGATTTTGACTTTGGGTTTGACTTCAAGTGATCATGCACATGGGGCACGGGTTGTTGATCACCCACATCAAGGTTTTGATTAAGCTCATCACAAAGTTTGAGTAATGACAGGGGAGCAACGGTGATTAATCAACAGTGATGATGATTACTGTTACAGACAACTGAGGGTGTTACAGGAACCACGAGCACACCTCCTTAGCCCTCACCATCAGCTCCTCGTCCTCCCCTGCAAATTCCAATATCATGTCGGTCACCCTCGTGTCTCGGTCCATCGTTGTCCTCACTGAAATAGATCGAGAGATCTATACGTGGAATCGGGGGAACTGAGAGTGAGGCGCGCCCAGGAAATAGAGTGGCGGAATGGGGAACTAAGGAAAACTATAACCACAATGAGAAATTTTGGCTCCTCAAATGTTCACGGTCATGTTCGATTAGTGTTCGGGCATGTTCTTTTAAAACATTTAATTATGCATGCGATCATGTCCTGTACATTGTCTTAAATTGTCCAATCAAATACATATGATTGGTGGGATGGAGAGAGAAAAAAAATCAAAAAGAAAAGATGGTCTAGGGTGGGCCGCATCCTACATGAAGGACTGATCGAACACTCAGATCTTTTTACATCCTTCCGAAATTTGCTTTTTCTGATTTACGGATAACTCGAACATTCAGAGACAAAGTGAAGGATCTGATTGAATTAATAGTGATTGGGATGTTCACCCAAATCGTTTGAGGAGGATATGGAAACCCGTCTATAGATGCTCTAATAATTTTAAAGAACTGGATTTCAGTAAGAACTACTCGTCGTGATAGTTTTAGGATTTTCTCAACTGACACTTCAAAGAATTCTGCCCTGAATCAAATCTACGTTTTGATCATCAGCAATCCCTCTCTGTTCCTTGGCCCAGTTCCTCGACAAAGCATCGGACGTCCGACTGTGTGCTGTAGCTAACCACAGTTTGTGCTTGTCGATTCTAAATGGCACTCGGTGGTTTCTGCAGTTTGCTGCCAGCCTCGATGACGGTGGGATGGCCGAGGCGGCGCGACGAAACGAAAGCGCGCTGCCTGCCTGCCGGCCGGACGGCGTGGCGCGGCGGTGCTCGTTAGCGTCTCCACCATTGCATAGGATGAACTCGGCGATAAGGAAGGTATAGCAGCACTGCGCAAAAGGCGAGATTCCCTGCCTCCCCACCCCAGCCATGCCACAATGCCACATCCCTTTCGGTTTCCAGCCCCGGTGGGCTTGGAATCTCCCATCCCTTTCGCTCCATACAAGCTCCATTCCCTTCCCAGCCCCAGTCCCCGCGCACACCATCTGTTCGATGTATTGCCGACATGCTGCTCCCTCACGCTGCTCCTGCTGTCCTGATCTTCGGTCTCCTGTGCGTGTTCCAACCGTCGCATTCGTCGTCAGGTCAGAGTTCACCCTCCGTGCTCAGTGGAAACTTCTTGAAATGGATGCGATTATCCTTGCCGTCTTGGCGATTGTATGTAAACTGTGCGCGTGTCTTTGCAGACAACGGATTCGCCAAGATCAGGGCGGTGAACCTGGGAGGTTGGCTGGTAGTGGAGGGGTGGATCAAGCCTTCCCTGTTTGATGGCATCCCAAACGGGGACATGCTGGTAGGGTTCTCTCTTGTTTCTTCTTGGACCCCATGTTTCATAGAAATGGGTTTTGTTACTGCTTAAAATGTTTCAGAAAAGGCTATCTTTTATAGTGCTGTGCATTTTGTTTTCTCGTGATGTGCCTATCGGATTTGCTTCAGGATGGCGTGCAGGTGCAGCTCAAGTCTGTTGCTCTCCAGAAGTATGTGAGTGCAGTTGGTGGTGGCGGCGGAAATGTGACCTTAGACCAGGATGCTGCTTCGACATGGGAGACTTTCAAGGTAAATTGTCAAGGGGAAGTTTTTTCCTAGAGTAATGAAAGCGAATTGTTGATTGCATACATTTGGTGCCTATTTGGGAAGCTGGATGGTTTTGTATCTTGTCTTTTGGACATCTTTGAGAGAACTACATTTAATAGATGCATTCGCCTCAGCATTTAGGCCCTCGTAATCTTTCCAGCACTCCATTTTTGTGCTTTTCTAGAGAACTGAGATGAAAATGCACTAGAATAACATTTTCTTCAACCGTTCAAAGGCAATATTTTGATTGCTGAAGTTTATCATCTTTAACTCACCAACGTGACTCAGGAAGCCCTAGTTATTTAGAACTGCCACAAAGTTTAAGGACCATTGTAGTACCCGAGGGCTTAAGGGGAAAACTGAACTGTTTTTACACAGGTCAGAGAAAAAAATACTGCTTATAATATGCAGATGGCTGAGTTGTACTACGTATGTGTGTGTTTCCCAGTGGTAGAAGGTACATTTTTGGTAAACTGGACGAGTTCAGTATTTTTCCCATTTGTCTTCTGGAGCTGTCTTCAATTTTCATAGTGAGAAATAAATTTATCTTTCTTGTGAGAAAAAGAAACATAGTCACTGTTCCTAATTGCATTTGTCTTGGCGTTATTTTCAGCTGTGGAGAGTTTCTGATAGTGAATTTCAGTTCCGGTGCTTCAATGGTCAGTTCTTAACAGCAAGTAACCAGGATGTGATCTCAGCAACTACAGATTCACCAGGAGAGTCTGAAACATTTTATATCGAACGGAATAACATGATGCTTCATATCAAGCATTTAAATGGAAGCTATTTGCAGGTATTGATTATGTTGACGATATGATCTTCAGATGTCAGCAGTTATGCACTCTCGTCAGACTCCTTTCTATAGAAATGAAACTAATCAGCCTAAGCTTCAGCATTGCAACCAGGAAAGTTGACGTATACTCCATTATTCAGGTCACAGACAACAATCAGCTTACTTCAAGTTATCGTTCCCAACCTGGATGGGGTGATGATAAGGCAACATTCCAGATGACAATAGCTGCCAACAACTTCCATGGAGATTACCAGCTTGCTAATGGGTATGGACCTGCGCAGGCAAAAGCAGTCTTGACTGTAAGTTTTATAATTTCAGAGCCGTGTCATCTCGTGCGAGTCTGAGTCTGTAGTGCAGAGTTCTATCCCATGCGAGCATTTGCATATTATTTAATTTGCTAGTACTATTTTACACAATTTGCAGGAACACCGAAAGAGCTTTGTTACTGGAAATGATTTCTTTCTCCTCTCGCAAAACGGTATAAATGCCGTCAGAATTCCAGTTGGATGGTGGATTGCATATGATCCTGATCCACCCGCTCCATTTATTGGTGGCTCCCTCGAGACCCTTGATAGAGCATTCTACTGGGCACAGTAGGTCTAGCCTCTAAACTGTTCTTGATTGTTACTCCCACAAAAACATTCTTTTAAAGTTTGAGGCTGCACCATGTGGTGGATCTGAATTTTTGGGACCAGGCTTTATGGCTTGAAGTGCATCATCGATCTTCATGCCGCTCCTGGATCTCAAAACGGAATGGAGCACAGTGCTAGCAGGGATGGTTCAGTAGGTTGGCCTTCAGACGTTAACATACAGAAAACTCTGGATGTCTTTAATTTTTTAGCTCAAAGGTAATATTAACTATTTCACTCTCTCTAAGAAAAACTCTTTCACTCTAGTTACAAAATGTTTGCTTTGTGTGGACGAAATGTTTCTTGCTGATGCCGTTGGTGACATCAGGCCGCGAAAGTAAATACAGGCATTACCAAGTTGGGAAAAAGACTTGCAGTTGTCATTCTCAATGGATATGTGAAGGATTAATTTCTCTCATCCTTCAAAAATCTTATAAAAGGTGGTAGACAATGAGCAGCCATAACCATTTGCACATCCTGGCATGGCTGCTTTGTCAACAATATTTACTCTTGGTCAGTGGTCACTAGAATAATAAGCGAAAAAAGGCAACTTCGGAACATATGTTAACAATGTCTGATCTGTTCACTATAGAGGAGACACATGAAAGTAAAGATCCATGTTTTTGGATTCACCGACATTGTTTTTCGCATGAACAACGAGATTCTATCTATCACAATATTCTCAGTTCTAACAAGATGTATTGTCTCTTTATCTGCAGGTATGCAGACAATCCCTCGCTTCTAGGTATTGAGCTTCTGAATGAGCCTTCTGCAGGAGCAGTCCCACTAGACACTCTAGTGTCGTATTACAAAAGAGGCTACAAAATCGTACGGAGTTATTCGGAGACGGCTTATGTTATATTCTGCCAGAGGATAGGGAATGCAGACCCAATGGAGCTTTACCACGCTGATCTGGGTCCAACTAACACTGTTGTTGACTTGCATTACTACAATCTGTTTGATCCTTATTATGAGAAGCTTAATGCAACAGAGAACATACGGTTTGTTTACGAAGCTAGACTGCCTCAAGTGCGGGCCTTGAATGGTGCAAATGGACCTCTTGTTTTTGTCGGTACGTCCTGCATAGTAAATTAAATTTGACTGTTTCTCATATATGTATTACAGCTTATATTCAGACAGGTCATTTTTTAACTGTATGTGTTTCTCGGTTTACCCTACTCTTTTTACAAAGATTTGCTATGTCATTACTCAGGGGAGTGGGTGAATGAATGGAATGTGGCAAACGCTTCGCAAAATCAGTACCGATCTTTTGGAAAAGCACAACTGGAGGTCTTCGGAGAAGCCTCCTTCGGTTGGTCCTATTGGACTGTTAGGTGCAATAGTGTCCACTGGGATTATGAATGGAACATAAGGAATCGGTATCTTATTATTGGTAAGCAGTTTGTTCTTAACTTGCCTTCAACTCTGGTCACTTAAAACACAATTTTATGCATTTGCTGATTGTCAGTTGCCTGAAAACGAAAACAGCTTTAGTCTAGGAAATGGAGAAAAATGGCCGGCCACGGCGTCTGTGGTGGTGAGGCTGAGCCGAGAACGACCCGGAGAAGGGGATGATGCGGTGTCACCGCGAAGGGTTCGGGTTTATAGGTGGGGGTGTTCGTCGGCACCAGAGAAGAGGGAAGGGGTGTAGAGGGATGGCCAGGGGCTGGGGACGGCAGTGGCTTGGGTAGGGCGGGGCGGTTTATTTACCGGTCCATCCTATTCCCTCCGTCCCGCAATATAAAATCGTTTTGAAAGCTAAAATAGCTTCCAAAATGATTTTATAATGTGGAAGGAGGAAGTACTTCATTTGCTTCACAAAGACTCACACGTGGTAGAGTGAGCACATACAAAACGTTGGAAGAAATACAGTATCATTTAACCACGTGAGGATAACTACCCATGTGCCGACCCACTTGCAGCTCATCAACATGGCAACGTAGTAGAACTGCAGCATCCTCTGCTATTGTTATTGACACTCATCTTGCTTAATGCAGTTTTATTTCCTTTTTGCAGCTTGATGCAATATATTTTCAGTATCTTATAATATATCGTTGTTTCTGCAGGTGGTTCGCCATTGGAACGCACAAATTACATGACGCTCGTTGCAGGATGCCTCGTGTATCTTTTGTCTATGTTGACGTTGATACGATAACATACGTCCAAAAGTTGTACTGATAGTTCACATTTGGAAGGATAGTTTATTGAAATGTCAAAAACAGACTCCACGTGTCAAAGACCCAAAGGGCAATCCAGCTAATCTCGACCATCAAACCATGTCGATCGAATGATCTAGATTACTCTAATGTTGAGTGCCAACATGTTTAGCACAATTAATATAAAATATAGCAACTAACATACTATAGTATCGATGCACAGTCAGTATCCTATCTAATATCTATGTGCATACGATTACTAACAATAATCTAACAATTTATTGAAGCGTTAAAAACAAACTCCACACAACCTTGTGAATTGCGACAATCACCTCACCAGACAAAGGAGAACTCATCATTTAGTATGACGTATCTGTTCCATAGGAACCAGTTATCCTCTTCTTCGCATATCCAAAAATTGTGAGTTCTCGTGGCCAAAAGAATCTTGAAGATACTAATGCCCTATTCAGTTTCTTGATGCCGACGCCTAGCTTTTACTGCCCCGATAGAGAAAGCAAACGTAGCTCGGAAGCATTAACTCACAACCTTGCTCAGCATCAGATAAATCAGCATGACGAAGCCAAGCCCGACCATGATATTTTGGCCCTTCAAGTTTTCAAGAATAAGCTCCGACCTGTAAGTTATCAACCAGTAGATAGCTGCTCGTAAAGCCTGTTTGAAATTTCATCTTTATTACTACCATATGATGCAAGCCATAAAACAGAACGGCAGATATAAATGGCAAATGTTGTGCGACAGATGAAACTTTGCTTGCACACCAGGCTACAGTGATCAGAAGGTGGAGTCAACAAGACAACAACACATCAATCAGTGCATGAAAATTAACAAAGCGTGCAGTTTTCATTTATATGTCATGTTAGTTCCCATGATGGTTCAAAAATAATCCAAATAAACAGTGGGAGGACTGATTACCAGTTTCCTGTTGCAAAAAAACTCTGTTCTTTCACGGCTTCCTCTGTTGCAAATTCTTCCAACAGTGCACGCTGACGTTCGTTAACCTTCCTGCAGATAAAAAATTGATAGTCATAAATCTAACTAAATAGGGGTGTACCAATGACGTATACCTATAACATAGAAATACTACACAAAAAAGGCAAGGATTTAGGGTAAGGCCCTTTACATGCACCAAACCGAAAAATTAGAGTTTAGCATAAACTGAACAGAAAAGTAAAGCCTAGAGTGATTGAAAGAGCACTATGTGCAAAAACCAGATTGAAGCATGAAGTGATGATGAATATTGTGCCGCATCACCTATTGTAGCTCAATAACCAGTGGAGTGCAATACGATGATAAAAGGTACAAATCAGCTGAGCGCTGGATTAATACTATCATGAGAACTTCAATGAGTTCAATCATCCCTATCAAACATTATTCACTGAAAGCCAGTAACTGAACCTCTCTAGTATTTAATTCCACTTCCACCTTGGGCAGGGTTCAAGTTCTAATTAACCTTCATTTCGTTTAGTTCCATGCCACCAGATCACCAAAAGCATCAGCTGTTAGGGAAATGCCAACAATCTATTCACATCAGTCACACTGCGATATTTTCCCTTAAGTGTTCATAACTGAGCTATGCCCAGTAATATCCTACCTGACACATAACCTAAGACCATTAACGGTATGAAGAGTTGATAACCGGGGTAAGCTCAGTAAGGTCATGTCTCTCACCAAGTACTAGCAAGTCAAACTCGCTAGTCTAACCCGATATTCTTACTAGTTTGACTTCATGTTACCACAACCAGTTCTGAAGAATATCTATTGCTTCCAATATGCCTTGCTGTATATGATGGAAGCTGAAGCAAAACAATTCTCGAGGAATGCAAATTGAAAGGTAATCAAACATAACTATTTCCACTTCATGGACAAATAAATGATCAAAGTAGACTAGCACTGTATGAAACAGTGCAATGGGTAATGTCTGAAAAAAGGGCATCAAGGAACATAAAAGCAACTTACAATGGAAAATGTATTTTGAAACGGACGTGTTGGTCTCCGAAATATCCTGCCTGGTTTTGCAATCCTGATAACATTACTATCCTTAGCACTTGACCAGAAGCAAACTGCTGACTTAAATTTGTTTATTTCCATAACCTACCTTTCCCCCTTAAAACTACAACTTGCCCTGGTTGAACTCCTTTGGGTATCTGGAAAAAATAACAACAAATGTCAACTAAACAAAACTACAAATAGAGGAAGAAGAGATGACTACATGCTTCTCAAAAGAAATATCTAGCCATACCAAACCCAGGAGTTCTAACTAGAAAGGGTCCACCTCTAGTAAGCATTCAAATTGCAACAGGGAGGTTAACTGAATACTGCATGATACTATGATGACAGAAGTTTGACTTGCTTTTGACATTTGCTATGTAGGAATACATGCATGTCTTTTTTCCACCAAGTATTGTTACCTTAATTTCTGTTTTGCCATCTAAAGTGGGCACTTCAATTTTTCCACCAAGCATTGCCTACACAAGAAAGGTAAATGATCAGCATAAACCCAACATCAAGGCACCAATTAACAACAGAAATTCAAATGTCTGACCAACAAATGCAAATTGATACAAGAGTACCAGCATTAAAACTTTGACAGCTAATAGTCATGAATTCATGATAGTGATGTCTTCCGATTCCTAAACCTAACTGTGATTTTTGTATTCCCCCGCCTCTCTAGGATTTCTCAAAGGTACAAAAATAAAATAATGAATTTTTTTGCTGAACAGACTAAATTTGTCCTGAATTAGAAGAAATTAGAACGAATTATAAGAACCAATCTTGGCATAAGCTATAAGGTATGGATGGAAATAAGTTTACACGACGTAGAAGTAGGGAAACAGTTCCTGAGAAATAGGATATTTCTTCAATGGCTTACTCCACAAAGAAGCAAAACAGTAGGACAGCCGTACGAAAAAAGTTCCTGAAAGATATTTCCTACTACCTGTGTGAAGCTTATCTTTTTGTCCACATGTACATCATCACCGTCTCGAACAAACACTGGATCACTTGCTACCTACAATTCAAGGAAGAATTAAAAGCTGGGTTGCTTGAGATAAAAGAGCTGGTAGAGCAGAATCAATTTACAAGGTTATGACAGTACGGGCTAATAGCCATACTCTTAGGCAGCACCACTGTTGTACAAATATTCTTAATTCATCAGTGCATACACCAGACCAAACTATTTGTTAATCAAGACTCATAAGAACGAAACCACACCTTATAGAGAGGCATACCAAGTTCAGTAGCATCAAACATGCATAAAGATGAGAAATCACACAATGCAACGAAAATTCATTATAATGGTCAATGCTTCAGCATTCATATGATTGGATACACCAAAAGAAACTGGTGCTTATGGAGGTACCTACGATAGACCTCTTAAAAGGAGGCTAATCTGATAATTGATATTACGCATAGTTCAAAAAGTAGCTATTAGGCGCTCGCTTATGCGCGCATAAGCGCAAGTAGGTGGCCAAGCGCCTCGCTTTTGCCTTATGCGGTCAAAAAAGCGGCCGGCGAGGTCCTCCGGCGAGAAATCAGCCTTTCCGGCGAGGAATCACGTTTCTCAGGCGAGAAATCAATCTCCCCGGCGAGGATTCAACCTCCCCTGCGAGAATTCATCCTGACCAATGAGGATTCAGCCACTCCGACGACAAATTGACTGATTCCGGCGAGGGATGGAGCTTCTCTGGTGAGGGATCGAGGTTCCGGCCAGCCCATCTAGCTTATTTCTTCACGGTACAGTACTAACGCCTAATTGCGCCTAATCGCGCCTAAGCTAGAAAAGCGCAAGTAGGTAGCCAAACGCATAATTAACGCCTAGCGCTTTTTTGAACTTTGATATTACGTAAACGCCAATGTGCTGCACATTGCTGCACTAGGCACACCTAGCAATATTAGCATTGAAGACATAGCTAACTACAGAGATATAAACCTGTACTAGTGATCCCACAGAGAAACCCTGTAAAAAGTGGTTTGATTGAAATGCAGAAATTCAATGCTTCCTACACAGCTACACCTACCGACATGTTGTTCATCTCCAGCCCAGCCAACACATATTTTCTGATGTTACAGTTCAATGGGAAAATATTATACCTTAATATCTTTAAATAAACAAAGGCGGCATAACTGCAGTTCATCAATTCAATAAATCAAATGCTGATATCGTTCCAAATAAGAATGTCAAATTTCATAAAACTATTTCATAAGAAAACAGACTTGCTTCTAGAACCCTTTTTTGCTATCATTCCAGATTGGCACTTTCGGTACTAAGTAATTAATTATATCTGAATGATTAACTAAATTGTGGAAACATGTGAATTTGTGAACCAATGAACCTCAGTATTACAGAACAAATAAGTAGATATACGAAATAAAGAATTAAAAGCATGATGGTATTCTCACCCGAAGCTTAATGTATAGGCTTCCAGGTAAGGCTCCATGTCCACCACTATTTCCAGCCTCCCGTACATGAATTGTATCACCAGAATCGACTCCTACGAAAACCAATCTTGTGTAAATTCAGGACAAAAGCAACATCACAGTCTAACAAAATATTAAGTGAAAGAAAAATGTAGTGTCTGCAAGCTATGAAGCAGTATCCTTCTTACTGACAAAAAATAAAACCTAGGAACTAGGATAGCTTCCAGACTACCAAAGTTAACATGTTTGATGTTTCACGTGTCTCTCGAATAAGCATGTATACGCAAAGAAATGTGCAAACTAAATATACAAGTCAAGTTTCATGAAAAACTAATGCGCGGGCAACGTATATGATATATGAGCGTACTATGGTGATGCACCCATATTTTTGGCATGTAATTGTTTTATCCCTAACTTTTGTGTCTTAAACATGGTAGAACCATCAAGAATATAGCACGTGATAGATCCGCCTGACCGCCTCCAAAGGATATAACTCGAGAATAGTCTAATAATATAACATTTTGGCAATTGTACTAGAACATAAGACAGGCTCTAGAGCAAGTAACTCAAATAATCGAAATGTATGACCATATGAAGGCATTTCTGTGAAAGAAGCTGACTGGCAGAAGACAATTGAACTATTGAAGCTTAGTTGTACAGCACCTGCTGGAATTGTTATGTTTGCATATTTCATACCATCTACCACCCCTGAACCTTTGCATGTCAGGCAGTGATCCTGTGAAAATCATCACGCGTGAGATAGATTTAAAAAAAAATCCAACAAACTTTACATGTTACTCAATACCTTAATCACTTTCCCGAAGCCTCTGCAAGTAGTACAAATGGATGTGAACGGATACATACTAACCTGCAAAAACCACCGGTGCAGAGTTTACAAACAATACCTTCATTGATATTTGCAAAAAAAAAAAAAACTTTAAGCATACAAACAAATACTTACTTTTCCTGCACCTTCACAAGAAGGGCAAACATATTTTCTTGCATTGGCCAAGTATCCTCTCCCATCTACATTCAAATATATATTGAGTTTTTCTTAACAACTAAAAGCAAGATGACCATGGGATAAAGCAGGAAAATAACCATATACTCCCTCTGTCCAAAGTTACTTGTCGCAAATTTTTCTAGATAAGGATGTATCTAGATTTAGTTTTAAGTCTAGATACATCTTTATCTAGACAAATCCGCGACAAGTAATTTGGGACGGAGTAAGTACATAAGAGTAAGGTTGCAGCTTTAAGTCATGCATTTATTGCCATTTTAATATTATGTGATTGCAATGTTACATAATTAAGCAAGTTATCACCCAACATTACCATTGTAAGTCCAATCTATTTCCAATAAAAAGATCTACCGGCATGGGGATTACACCCACCCACCGTAACCATATACCATATATGTTATTTTCCACACAAGGAAACGGTTTGAAGTTGATTACTGCTGATTATTGAATTATTAATTTACAAACCTACGTAATAGTGTTCAAATGGGAGAACAGAAAACACATACAGAACAGACCTACCTATCTTGCACTTGATTTCATATCAGCTATTCATTTAGAATATGTGTATGAATTATATACAACTGGCATCTAGACATGATTTGGAAGGGGGAAGATGATACCATGATACCAATGGATGATGATGCTGTCTAAGTTTATATCATGTGAGATCGAGCTGAATGCGAACCAGGATAACCTAATGGAATATGGCCTTCATCGATTAAGCTAAAGAAGAAGAAAAACTAACTGAACTACCTGTACTTCAATAATATGTGCCTATTCAACAGACTACCCAGATAAAAAAATCCAGAGAGAAACAAATAAGTTCAGGAAAATGTCAAAATATAATAGAAGAAACTTCACATTTAAGTCTGTACTGGCAAAATTATTTCCGCCTAAATGTCTAGTTGTCTACAAAATTACTTCAAGCAATAGGTGTAATATAAATAAGAATAGCAATAGTTCTAGATGTGTACTAACCACACGAGTAGCAAGGATTCTTTGCACTGAAGGGAACTTCCTTCGTGCATCCTTTAACAGCTTCGCTAAAAGACAGATTCAGCTCTACCTACTTAAGTCAAGAGATAAACTTAAGTTCATTACTAAATGTGTTGTTACTTAGAGACGAAAGAAGAATCTGAAGAATGAACCTCAATGTCACTGGCATGTTCATCTATATCATGCTGGAAAACCTGAAAACATAGAGAATTGATGGTACTCCCATGTGAAATGTTGAAGTAAAATTAAAAGGAACGGTATGTTGTGTAACAAGGAATTACCTCAGAGAATACTTTGTAAAATTTATTAGAAAAACGACCATCATTTTGTCTGTAGAATTCTGCAAAAGGGTCATGGTTCGGTTTGTTGAATCCTGAAAATGGATCTTGATAGGATCCATCAAACTCCCCCCTACCCCTTGTGGAATTTGCATCTGACCCTCTAGAAAATAGCTGCAGTGTTACAGCATAAGAACTTAACACCGTACAGGATCTCACAGACTTCAAATTGTAAATTCAAAGAGCTTGAGAAGCAATTAACTGGGCCATTTACTCACATAAGTAGATAATGGAAATTGGAATGTTGCCACCCCATAAGCAAAATATAAAACTACCACTAAGAAAATCATGAAAGAAAAAGGATAACGTGCTAACAGTCGGTTGCAACTTATTACCATATCATATTGCTGTCTCTTTGAAGGATCACGGAGAGTCTAGAGGCAACAAAACAAACATATGACACTGTTAATTTAGGCATAATAATCAACATCAAAGCTTTTGACATGGTGCTAACTTACTTGCCTCGTATGCGTCTCTTACTTCCTGAAACGTCCTTTTCGCAGCAGGATTTCCTCTATTTGTGTCTGGATGGTATTTCTTTGCAAGCTACAGAAATTTTGTTTGAGGTTTACAATCAGAAAACTGTACGTATTTCACTTAGTAGCCATATCGTGTGAATGCCACTTAAAATAAAAAAATTACTTCCGAAATATGGACCAATTTAATTAACAAAGATTAAAAGATCGATTTGTCTCCATATAATCCAGCAATGTAAACCTAACTACCGAGTTTACTGTTCGGTAAATCTAGTTCATCTTATCCCAATCCCAGGCTGGTCCCAATCGCTATATATTTGTAGAAGAGAAGAAACGGTTTGCAGTTGCTGGACAGATTGTTGGCGCTATCAACAAAATATATCCCGAAACAATTCATAATGATACTTCGCAGAAATAGGTGAAAGCTCGGACAAATACTGCCATTTTTTCAAAGTTGGCAGCATCACGCATGACTGAATGATATAAAGTGGAATAGGCAACTGCTTGATAAACGGGTATTTACTTTGTGACATGCCATGTTAAACAAATAGAACTGGGATGAGATACTCACAGAATGAAAAGCCTTCTTTATGTCATCCTGCGAGGCATCTTTAGTCACACCAAGAATCTTGTAATAGTCCTTCTCCATCGAATAACGTTGACCTTACAGATGCAACCAAAATGTTTCATTGGCATATGCGTTTGCAACAAAGTGAGGATAATAACAACAGAATGTTATTATACTCCATTAAGTTTAATTCATGCAAGAACAGAAAAAACAACCTGTAGAATGGAAGAACCTGCTCAGTACAGGTGATGTAAAGGTGGATTGACCATAGCATCCACTAGAGCTGCAAGCTGTGCGCATTCTCCACAGAAAACAAATTGCACAAGGAGATGGGTAAGAATCAAAGAAAATAAATAAGATCTAAAATAATACACTAATAATAATGGAAATGATAAAAGCAGCTAGTAAATGGATGCGCTACTAAAATCTGCTTCTAGCCACTGCATATATGGGCAACTTGTTTTATTTCATGGAAGGAGGGCAAATTTTTTGGTATCTTTAGCATCATCAGAACCACAGCCCATCAAATTATCAAACAGTAGCGGCAGTTTTACACACAATAAAAATCTGATAAAATATACAGTACAAGATAGAGGGACATTACGTGAAGACGGCCGAATCCATGCGCTCCGCTGCGCAGACACCTGCAGGAGGAATCGGAGTGGAGTGAAGAGTGAACAACAGCAACTCCGCAGAACCCCTTGGACCAGCATCGGGGAAATGGAAAAGGCAGCAAACGAACGCGAGCATGCATTACCTCGCCGGAGCGTTGCGCGAGGGACCTCGACGCCAGCCGGAGCCACCCGAACCGTCCCATCCGCCGACAGGCGGCGCCCCCTTTGCGCGAGGAAATTGAGAGCGGCGGGAGGGGATGGGGTCGACGCCTCGAGGGTTTGGAGAGAGGCAGGCTGTGAGAGAGGAGCCTGAGCAATTAACCGCCGGCTGCCGCTTGTGGTAGGCGCGAGAGCTTGGACTCGCCGGCCGGTGAGAGAGAGGAGGAGAGGGCGGCGCGGGGAGGAGGTGTGGGGGGAGGGCGTGGACGGCGGCGACGGCTCGGGCGAGTGATTCGACCAGACCCCCCTCTCCAAGAAACGAAGCCGGGGCCCACGACAGACCCCGAGAGAATTGGACGGCCTTGGCCTCAAGGCCCAATATGCGAGTACGAATTCTGCCGCGAGTAAAAGAAAACAAAAATCGAAATTTGCTAGTCCCTCCAATCCATATTAATGGATTTAAGTTGGACGGCGATAACTGTCGAACGTTCGGGCCAGCCTCCCTCGGCCCGAACGATTTCGTTCGGACGACCAGCGCCACTGTCCGAACGATTTCTTTCGGGCGAGAAATTGCATCCGCCCGAACGGCCGTCGCCCTCGCCCGCCTCCTCCCAGCTCGAGCCTCGTCCTCCCCCCTCCCCTACTCCAACGCCCGCGCGGCGGCGATCTCACATCCGCGGCGGCGGCAATTTCTTCTTCGTCGCCGCGCAGATCCATCCCTCGCTGCCGAGAGGAGAAGCGCTACGCCGCCGACGGACACGCCGAAGAACCGAGGTACGGCAGTCGTACTTGCCATCCTAGATTAGTTCGTGTTGCCACCCCGTAGAAAAGCTTGGAAATCTTGGTAATTTATTCTTGGAGGCGGATTGACATCCAAGAACTGGTATAGTTGTTGCCATCCAACCCCTTGTACTGTTGCCATTCAAATACTTTTGATGTTGCCAAACAGCTCCTTATATTGTTGCCATCCATCCAATTGTTGTCATTCATTCCATTGGAAAATTTAACAAGCAATTGCTTATTTGTTGTAAGGAAGGAACATCCACTAACTAATTGCCATCCAACTACTTATATTGTTGCCATCCAAAACTCCATATGATAGAAGCCAAAAAAACAACTATCTAGTTGTCCCCTGAAATAAATTTTGTTCATGTGAGACCAACTACTAAAATGTTGCCATCTAACACCTTATGCTGTTGCCTTCCAACTCCTTGTGTTGTTGCCAACTAGCTACTTGTTGATTGTTTACAATGCAGAAAAAAGAACATGGATTCTGGGGATGAGGCAGACGAGTGGCTGCGTAGGGAGTCAGCCCCGGAAGAATGGGATCCACAAGACTATGCATGTTTAATGGGTTCGGGGTCTTTGTTGCCGCTACTACAAACCATGCAGGGAGTACCCTTTGAAAATGCTTCATTGGGCACACTTCCTTGGCAAGCAAGTTGTCAAATTGACAATAACCAAAGGCCATACAGCGATGGACAAAATGTTGGTAAGTGTAAACTTTGAGACACGCTTGCATGTTTTCTATTTTGTAAAAAAATATAATTGCCATCTGTGGTTTCAATCAGTAGGTGCCATATTTATGTAACTGAAATTGCCATGTGACAAGCAGTAATATTTGCCATGTGAAGTTTAGTAAAATTGCCATGTGTCAATTACTGAATTTGCCATGTGAAATTCACTGAAATTGCCATGTGTCAAGTACTGAAGTTGCCATGACAAGGTGATTAAAATTGCAAGGTCAAAATGTAATGAAATTTTCCTTACATTTGAAACTGCTTAAGTCTTTGTTAATGTTTAAATCACTGAAAATTTCACAGTCTTACTGCTAGAAAAGTGTAATTGAAAACATATACGTGCGATGATAGTTGAAACATATCGAAAATACCTTTTTTGTACAGAATCTGGTGAAACAAGTAGCTCGATGCTGAGGGACGCGGAGGCAAGATCTTCAATGGGTAAGTTGATAAAATGGGCCATGAAAAACTTTTCTCATGCCCAAACCGTAATGTGAACGTACAAGTAGGGAAGTAGTTGGCATGCCATAAACCAAAAAACAACAGGAAAAAAATGTTATTCAATCACATTGAAGAAATGACGTATTTTTGAGTTGTACAAATAAGAAATGGCGTATGTGTTGTCAAACTATAGTTGCCGTATGTGATGCAAAGAAAATGCCATCTATGTTGATCTAGAATTGCCATGCGTATGTAAATGGAATTGCCGCCTCTAATTATGTGAAACTGTCGCATGTTTAGAACTGATCGTGTCTTGTAATATAGAAAAATACTAATCTTGCCATCTGTGGGATTGTTGAAATGCCATGTGTAGGTGTATTGGATTGCTACAACAACTTATGTGAAAACTGACATATACATTGAAAATTGCCATGTCTTGTAATCTACTAATTAGTACATTTGCCATCTGTGATAAACATAAAATGCCATCTGGGGAGTACTAAAATTGCCATGTGCAACTGAATGGAATTGCCAACACTATTGATATGAAACTCTCTTGTGCAGTTGAAATTTCCATGTTTCTTAATAGTATAGTCATAGACTGCACTTGGCATATGTGATACACTTGCCATGTGTGTGAAACTACAGTTGTCGTGTGCGCGTGTATATAACTACCACCTGTAATTCAGTAAAATTGCCGATTGCAAAAAATAGAATGTAGAACAACGTGTAATCATCAAACTTACTTGCAGGGCCTGAAGGGCATTCCAACATGGTGAGGGGCGGCGACAACCAGGTTCAAGCAATGTCCAACAAATCGCAGCATTCGCAACAAGTACAACATCAACCTTCTTCTGCATCCGTGACATTGGAGTGCAATTCAATGGACGGGGATGACACAGCGGTGGCAGATGGGAGTACAGAAGTTTTAGTGGACGAAGAAGAGGAGCCTGCCATGGAAACACAGGATCATCAAGAAGCAGCGGGTGACCAAGAAGTTCAGCAAGCAAGTATTGAGGCCATTCCTCCGCCAACTGTTGGAATGAAGTTTGAAACGTTTGAGGCTGCTCAGCAATATTACCAAAGCTACGCAATGCAGAATGGATTTGCGGTGAACATAGAGTACCGGCGCAAAGTGCAAACAGAGGAAGTCTCCAGGGGTGAACTCAGATGCCACAAGGCAAGATCAAATAAGAAAGGTACCGCAAAAGACGATGGCAAAGTTGCTGCAGAACGCAAAAGGGGCGTCGTCAAGAAAACTGATTGTGAGGCAAGAATGAGGCTGCTCAAGAAAGGCGCGTGGTTCGTGGTCATGGAGTACGAAGACGAACATAACCATGAATTGATAAAGAAGTTTGAGCTCGTCAAGTTCTTGAGTGCACATCGTGGGTTCACCAAACATGAGGAAGGTTTCGTATGGATGCTGTTCGAGTGCAATGTCCCTACAGCAAAAATTGTGCAGATTCTCGCCTTGATTCGCGATAGCGGTGGGAAGCTAGGCAGTCTGCCGTACATAACCGAAGATGTCACCAACCTGAAAGCCAAATTCCGAAGAGAAATGAAACTAACAGATGTAGAACAAACGCTGGTGTACTTCAAAGAGAAAGAAAAAGAGGATCCAGATTTCTTTTACAGGATTGCCCTTGACGATGAGGACCGTGTCAGGAGCATGTACTAAATCGATGGCAAGGCCCGCAGAGCGTACAAGCACTATCGCGATTGCATATCGTTTGACGCGACCTACCTGACAAACATGTACAAAATGCCTTGCGCTCCGTTCATTGGAATCAACAATCACAATCAGTCTTTGCAGTTTGGATGTGGATTTGTAAGGGATGAAAAACTCGAAAGTTACAAGTGGTTGTTCACTACTTTCCTAGACTGCATGGACGTACTAGCTCCAATGAACATTATTACTGACCAAGACTTTGCAATGAGGGGTGCAATTGAGGCCATTTTCCCGCTGGCAATCCATAGACACTGCAGGTGGCATATATTCAACAAGGCGGAAGAAACACTTGGGACGGTGTTCGCCGCAAACCCAGAGTTGCACCAAGCCTTCGAGTTATGCGTGGATCACAGTTTGAACCCGGAGGAGTTTGAGAGGAGCTGGTTGCAGATGATAGAAAAATACAACATGCAAGAGAATGAGACGCTTCGAAACCTATGGGAGAAACGCACGTTCTGGGCGCCCGCGTATTTCATGCAGTGTTTCTTTCCATTCCTACAAACAACACAGCGGAGCGAGGGTTTCAACGCTGTGCTGAAGAGGTACGTAAGCCCGGGGAACTCCCTCTTGATGTTTGCAAAACAGTACAATGCAATGCAAGAGAAGATACTTGGAAAGGAGCTACAAGAGGAGGCGAATACAACACTGAAAGTTCAAAAGATGACAACGTACAAACCAATGGAGAGGCAAATGAGCAAGATTTACACTCGAAAGCTCTTATACACGTAAGTACTGCAAAATTAAGAAAGATTTGTGGTTATTAATTTTGGTGCCTTGCTGCTATGTATTAAATTGTCATGGTGGGTTGATAGAAATTGCCATCCTGTTGTACTAGTGATTGACATGATTGTTTATTGCAAATTGCCATGTGTGTTCAATGCTGGGGGTACTTGTGAAATTGCCATGTGTGTTCAATGAAAATTGCCATGTGTGTTCAATGCAAATTGCCACGTGTGTTCAATGCAAATTGCCATGTGTGATTAATATAATATGGATTGCAGATTACAGTAGGGTTTAATGTACCGATCGTTAACGCAGAAATTGATATGAAAATAACATGTCAATATGTATTGTAAAACTAAACTAAACTCATGTCGTTCGTGCCAAATATACAAGTTTCAGCAAGAACTAAAAAAATCAACGTTGTACACCGCGGTCAGGATCGATGAATTCATATACAAAGTGTCAGTTATCCCCTACAACCCTGAACAGGAATATGAAGAACAGGGAAGAGGGCAGAATTACGTGGTGGACTCGTCACAAGAAAGAGCACAAGACAAGAGATGGACTTACTATGTCAAAGCAGACATACCTTTGGGGGAGTACTACTGCCAGTGTTGCAAATTTGAGAGAGACGGCATAGTGTGCTGCCACATATTGAGAGTCATGGATGTCAATTCGGTGGTGCACTTGCCACGACGTTTCATACACCGAAGGTGGACGTGGGACGCTGACGATGCATTTGCTCCGCGTGCCACACAAGCAGTCCTTGCAGTGCACGATGAAAGGCCAGAAGGGAGTATGCCGGCGATACGCCGTGTTGTCATGACAAAGAATTTCTCGGAAATAGCAGACGAAGCTTGCAACTGTGACGAAATGAGCAAGGCTGTAGAAAGACACACCAAGGCTTTGAAGAGGGAACTTGAGGCGATTAGGAACAGAAAGCTTGAGGCAACGATTCACAAGAACCCGCTTGCTGCATCTGCTGCTGCATCTGCTTCTGCTGCTGCATCGACAGGTCCGTCCCCAGCCAGTTCGGACATTGGTTCGGGGGCATCAAACACTCAAGCACAAGTTAGAAATCCGCCGCAATCAACCACAAAAGGCCGTCCAAAAGAAATAAGGTACAAATCCGGGCTGGAAATCCAAGCAAATCACAAGAAGCCCAAGCCAAAAAAGACAAAGAAGACGGCAGCTAGTACGTCAGGAAATGAACAGCAATGATGAATGAAAAAACAAATGTAATGCCATTGAGATTGTAGGATTGTGTTTTACATACTACTTACTGTTTTCGTATGTTGATTTGTCGTTTAAACTTGAAATGCCATCTCTAGTTGATTGCTATAAATGAGTTTGCCGTATGAATTTGCTAGTTATCAGTTTTATGGAAACTATAAAGGTGGGATATGACATGGCCTACTAAAATTGCCTAGTGTGTTTGGCTAATATTGCCATGTGAGATGTGATGATGTTGCCAAGTAGAATGCTTAAAACTTGCCATGTGAGTTGTGATGATGTTGCCGTGCAGAATGACTAGAAAATGCCATGTGAGTTGGGATGATGTTGCCAACCAGAATGACTTAAAATTGCCAAGTGCTGGTTACTAAGTGTATTCTTTTCCATTCCAAAGGTAGGTTGGAAATGGAAAAAATTCAAAATAAGTTGTCAGTAGTACTATAATGTAATTCAAATGTAAGGAAAAAAGTGACAAAAGCAAAGTGGACTTGGTTCAGCACACATAATGTACATAACGACAGCAGATGGTAATTAAGTGAGTACATCACGACGACACAAATTTACAAACTGAAACAACACAATTCATCGATGCCTAATAAAAAGGTAGTCTTCTGTCAAAGTGAAAAACACAAGTTCTGCGACGAGCGACAAGAGCATACCTTACATTCAACCGCATGGGAATGTAAGGTACGACAAGGTCGCACAGAGATCCAATGATGGCTTCACTTATACTTCTTCCCAGCCGATTTCACAGCATCCTCAATGAACTCCCTGGCTCCATCTCGCTTGTTGAAATCCGTGTTTGTCACCCAGTTGAAAGTTAGGACCTTCCTGAGAGCAGACACGTATTCTGATGTGACAACGGGGACCTTGCGTCCCACCCAATGTGCAAGATACTCGAACATGAAGAAGCCGCAATCACGGCTGCACGAACAAAAACAGAACAAAAAACAGCAATGAAAACATGTCAGAAACAAACAAGCTCATGAGAAAAACACAACATAAAAAGGTTGTACCAGTGACAACTATACGAATATGGTGACTTACGTATTTTCTTGCTGCGTGCTCTTAATGTACTGTGTTGGGTAGTGGTTGATCTGGACCCTTGATGTTCCATAGTACCGAGCCCACGTTTCCTTCACTCTGTCAATGAAATACTCGTAGTGAGAGCGAAGAGTCGCATCGTCATCGCCGCGCGCAGAGTCCAACACCTCAAAACGTTGGCTCTTCAGATTTAAGCAAATGGTGTAGAAATGACCACTTTTATCCTTTGGGTCTTCGGGGGTCAGCTCCTGGTACATTGCAAACATGACCTGCGAGGTATAAAAAGTATTAGGATGAAAAGTGAAGAAGCTACACCATTTGTAACAAAATGTTGAATAAATTAGAAGTTGCCATCTATATGCATTTGAAATTGCCAAACTAATATAAAATTGCCTAGTGTGTAAGGCTAAAATTGCCATGTGAGGTTTGATGATGTTTCCATGCAGGATGATCAAAAATTGCCATGTGAGTTGTTTTGATGTTGCCATCCAGAAAAGAAAGCTGCAATTGCTTGCAATAAATGGATGTAAAAATGCACTAATGGGGAAAAGGGGACTCACGTATTTCTTGAGCGTCAATTTGAAATCGCCTGACTGCGCGAAATGGCTCCTAAGAACTTTGCTGAAGTAATCACCGGCCCAAATATTCGTTGTAACCACGTACGGCATGATGATCTTGTCAACATCTATTTCCATGCACTTGTTGATATAATCTATGCCACATGCTACCAAATTTGTCTGCAATCTGCCAGTTGGCTTCATAGCATCAGCTAGCTCTCCCACAAATACGTACGTTGCTGAACACTCTATGATCTTCGTTCTGTCCAAGCAAGAACTGGTTTAAAAAACATGTATATAAAGTACATGTAGTGCGGCAGAAAAAGAAAACAATGAAAGATTGAGAAAGGAAACGGCTGGAAAAAGGTATTACTCTCTGATAGCCCGCATGTGCTTGTTCTGATATCTCGCTTCTCCAAAACGCTTGACGATGTCATAGAAAGTCTGCATCTCCTTTGTAACCTTGACCGTGAGATCGTAATCTAGCACTGCTGGAGCTTGAACCACTCTCGATCGCTTCACGGAACCAGGTGTTGACTGCTAATGACATCAGATGACCCTGAGGTCGCTTGCTTGTTTAATGATTGTCTTTTCAAAGCTTCTTCATCCATCTTCCGAAGCTGCTCTTCCATTGAAGTGCAAACCTCCAATGGTGTTGCTGTGAAAATGGTAAGAACATATGTTGTGAGAAGGCAGTGGTTTGCATGAAGAAATTTTGTTGACAAGCTTCCATGTGCCAAGTAGTAAAAGTTGTCATGTGTAGTTCACTAAAGTTGCCATGTGTGAATTATTGAAGTTGCCATGTGAAAATAACTAAAATTGTCATATGTAAGTTACTTGTATTGCCATTACAAGGGTGATTAAAAATTGCCAAGTCTAGAATGAAATGAACTTGTCATGTCAGAAATTGCTTAAGTTTTTCTTTATGAGATACTAAGAAATATCTTGTTGTAAACACTGAAATTGCCGTGTTAGTGCAAGAGAAAGTGCCAACACAATGATAAAAGAATTGCCACGCAGAAATGAGGGAGAAATACCTTGCACTAAAGGCTCTGCAAATTTGACAGCCTTTCTATCTTCCACATTAGGTTGGGCCATCAAAACTTCCTCGGTCTGATGATGAGCAAAGGAGATGGGGATGGCATCGATAGGTTCTTCAACTGGAGTACTATCAAAACCAAGATCGAAGCTTGGTGGAGAAAAAGCCATGGGATGCCTCTCTCTAACATCTCTCTTATTTCTTGTTAGATCTTTTGCGGAATCCAACAGAGATAAGTGCACATACATGTCATTGTCATGTTCGCTTGTTTGGGCAGTGACCGAAGGAGGATTAACACGGCTGTCATGTGACTTTTTCTGTTCTGTAAGCTTCTGCGTCAAGGCATCAGATGGCTCATACGGCACACCAACCTCAATTGGAATCTTTTTTGTCAGCAAAATAGGGCCGGTTGCAGTCTGGTCGGCGGGCACATCGTCGGGCTTGGTGGATACATTGGCAGCTTCGTCTGAAACTTTATCTCCTTGCGCAGAATGAAACTCTTTAGCCTGCCCAATAGTGGGTAAAACTGTTGAATGGACAACAGGTTTTTTTGCAACTCCTGGCGCGGTGGAAGTTGTTGGAGCTTGTTTTCGTGGGCTTCTCCTGGCAGTGACAGCATTTGTAGCACCCTGAGAGGTGACGCCGGAAGTCTTGTCAGCTACTACTACACCCGGGGCGGCATGAACGGTGCCTGTACTCCTCTTCTGCACATGAAAACCATCGGCTTCCTCCGTGTGGGCAATGCTCGCAACAGGCGGTGTCTCGTCAAACAGGGTCGAAGCACGTATGTATACAACATCGGTTTTGAAACGTGCCGAAGCACCTGCGTGTGGCAACTTCTTTGTGTCATTGGCAGGTGGCACGCCTGCATGTGGCAACTTCTTTGGGTCATTGGCTGGTGGAGCGACATCACTTGGCAACTTGTTCTTGGCAGCATCAGTTTTGTTGCGTTCCGGCGCGTCTCTGTGTGGCAACTTCTTGAGTTGATTGACAGTTGGCGCGGCATCAGTTGGCAACTTCTTCTTAGGAATGACAGGGTCAGGGGCGACAGGTGGCACTGTGGCCTCTGACGTCTTCGTCTTCTCAATAGTCTCTGTTTCTCTCTGTACAGCAGTTGTGGTTGTTGCGGCAAAGGCATCTCGCATTGACAGCAGAACTGGCACAACCTCCTTCGTCAATCCAGAAACAGAGTCATCGCTGCCAGATCCGCCTGCCAAGCCGGCTGTTAAATCTTTGGCAGAATCATTGGTGGGGCCGTCAACAGCAGCAGAGCTAGAAGCATCTACGTTGCTGGCCCGTAGGACTCCGTCAGCATCAGCTTGCTTGTTTGGAATTGTTGTTGGCACAGTCTTTTTGGGCATCTTCTTGAGTGGGATGTTCTTCTGTTTTACAGCAGCAGCAGTTTCTAGCTTCTTTGATCTGCAAATGAAACGTAACCGTGATTGGAAATGTAACGTGGAAGCAAATTTGCCATGCTTGCTACAGTATTTTTGCCATGGTTGCCATATTGAAATTGCCAGGGGAGTACAACAAGAATTGCCATGTTTGACATGTTTTAGCTGGCAAAATGATTTAAAACAAGAATTACCATGGTGGTTACGAAATGTAATTGCCATGTTTGTTAGACAAAACTGTAATGGAAGTGGTATAAGAATTGCCATGTGTTTGAACAAAGGGTGCAAGCTCATAAGATCAAAAAATGTTACCTCTTCGCCACCTTCAAATTCTCTTGACGATCAACAGGGTCACCCGTGTTGGACGTTGCTGCCCGAGGAGAAGATCGTGTCGCCATACGAGCACCATCAGCGACAACCGACGCCTTTTTCAGACGTTCAGACGACCTGCAAGTTGCGTCATCTGTTTTCTTCGCCCCGCCAGCAGTCACCTCGCTAGAAAAACACAAAACAAAACAAAACGGTGAACATTTAGAAAAATGAGTTGCTGTCGCGAAAAATAATAGCTGCTTAATAATGAATTACTGAAAACAAGAAGAACAAACCTCCTTCTGGCAGCAACAGGGTCTAGCTTTTTCTTCTTGGCAACGACTGGCTGCTCAACGTGATCATGATCTCTTGCCCTCTTGTAGCTTGGACCAGGGACATCGGGGTTTGCCTCGTTGCGGTTGTGATCCGAACCTTGGGGGGGGGTCAGGGTCATGAAAAGGGTTGGGGATATCGATATCGAAACCATGAAGATCTTCCCGTGAGTCAGGAAACTCCTGAGAGATGTTGTAGTCTTGACGTGAGCGACAACCAGTTGGCCGGTATGTACGTTCGCCAACAGCAGCAGTAAACTGCTTGCTGCTTCAACGCCATCTCCGTCGGACAATGAAGTCCAACCTTGCACCAGATTTCCCATAAGGCCAGACATTCCGGACGCAAACCGCCCAATGAGATGCTCCACATTTTCCCTATTCTGCTTGCGAGAGATGATGAAGGAACATGTTGAATATGAGAAAAGAACAACAAAAAATACGGGTGAAATTGGGGAAAATGTAACTCATTAAGTAGTAATATTAGTAATGGCGTGTGTGGTCAGGTTGCAAGCACGCGTAAGGTATTCTCTGAAATTGCCTTGTATTGTAGTAGGAACCAGAAATTGTCATCTATGCATAATTAAAATTACCATCTGAAATGAACTATAATTACCATGCAACATGAGTGTAACGCAAAAAGCATGCAATAAAATTCTTTCACATGGAGAAAATGTCGAAAAGATCATATTACCTGCAAGGAGCAAGATGGGTTTGTGTGCACGTCCATCCATTTGGAGAAACCGTGAGTACCACCAAAGAAACTATAGTCAATAGCATGCTTGGCCATTACCTGCAACCAACATAAAAAAAGAGGAAAAAGAACATGTCAGAGAAGTGTGCCAAAAAAAAAGATGAAAACACTCGTATAGCATCCATAAAAGCTAAGAAAACTGGCCTGCAATTTCCCGTAAGACATGTCGGTGTTCCTGTCAGCAGCAAGTACTGCTTTGACTTGCTCATTGTTCCAAGTAGCTACAGTAAATTTTACAGGGCGGGGAGGTCCGGTATTACCAAATTTAACTTTTGAGAAGTCAAGCTTGTCAACATACATAAGCTACACCAGAGAGAACACATGTTTTAGAAAAGTGAAAAATTTGGCAAAATGCAATTACAGGGACAAAACACAGAAATAAAAACAGTCAACAAGTAAACTTGATATCAGGTAAAGACGACTTCCTTTCTGGTACATTTTCTTGGCGAAGGCATCATGAATGAAGTCGGCGATAAATTTGCACCAGTTCATGTTCTTGACATCAGATAATTTGTCCTGATTGACAAAATAAATGGAACAATGATTGGAAACGTGTATATATTTTTATTGCAAAAAAATGGAGAACGTAAAATTGCCATACAACATGGGATGCAATAACAATCTAGCAAGTTACTAGCAGCTATGTATTCATGTGAAGACAAAAAAATGCCCTGGAGCATGTTCTATAGTTGCCATGCATCAAATGTGTAGGTTGCAAAATTGCATGAGTTAGAAAATTGCCATGCACTAAGTGTTGAAATTGCCATGTATACAGTACTGAAACTGCCATGTAGTATATGCTGAAATTGCCATACACCATCAACATAAAAAACACTTAAAAAACAGAAAAAAGCAATGCAAAAAATGATAGTAACAAAAGAGGAAGTCACCTACCAATATGGGGAAACACCTGTTGCTTGGGCGCGTCGAAGTGGTGGGCGCAAAGACTGTCGAGATGAGAAGCATTAGACATTTTCTCTTGAAAACATCACCACTACTTCGCGTTGCAGCAAGCGAAGTTGCGAGAGTGCTGGTCAGTGGAATAGCTTCATGGTCAGGGAACATATCCGGGAAAAGGCGCTCTTGCACAACGTTGTCAACCTTGTAAGGTACAAGAATGTGTCCCCTTGGAACACCTAGCGTATCGAACACGGAATCTTCATCCAGTGGCAACCTCCCCCGGCCGGGAATTATGAATTCCCTTGACTTGGGTTCGTAGATGCTACCAAGCCAATCACACACCGGATTCACCAAGGTTGAACACTGTACATCCAGCATGGACCTCATTCCCATGTCGACGACCGCGTTCCTCTGGTTGTCATCAAACGCCTTAGCCACATCTGTGAACATCTTCTGTGAAGCCCTGTTGCGGGGCGGTTTCTGCGAAAAAGACCAACACATTAAATCTTCCAATCAATAACAGGAAGACAGTAAACATTTAAGACAGAATGCAATGAGGTATGAGACGATAAAGGTAAACAGGGCACCACCTTATTAGTCTTCCGCCCAGCAGCGACATCAGCATCCATGAAATCATCGGTGTCGGAGTCGTGTGATCGCACCATGATTCTGGATAATTACACAATTTAAAGGTTAGACAAACATGAGGATGGCAATTGTGAAAAGGTTCTCTTACTATAAAAACATGATTCTGGACATGGCAATTTGGACACAGATTATTAGTTGATAATGTTGCGCATACACATGGAGATATGCCAGTATGCTCAGGTACTAAGAAAATGGAAAGAAGGGGGCATGGCAAAATATTACATGGCACACAAACATGGCAATTTTCATAATATTGAAGAATGTGAGGCAGGGGGAAATGGCAATATTCCATGCCCTACAACATGGCAATTTTCATAAATAGCAAAGAATACAAGGCCTATAGCATGGCAATTTCATTAAAACAAAATTATGAAAAGACATTTGGACATGGCAATTTCAGATTTGCAGAACACATTGAATGTGGCATTTTACATGGCAATTTAGGGACATAGAACATAGTTAAAAAGGCCTGTACATGGCGATTCCTGGAAATGGTAATGTCAACATGGCAATTTTCATAAAAAGCAAAAGAATGCAAGGCCTATAGCATGGCAATTTCAGCGTTTAACAAATTATGAAAGTCATTGGACATGGCAATTTTTAGAGTTGCAGAACGCATTGAATGTGGCATTTTACATGGCAATATAGGGACATAAGACATAGTTTAAAAAGGCCTGTACATGGCAATTCCTGGAAATGGTAATATCAACAACAGTAAGCATCATGTATGCAAAAATGGGGGTAAAAAGGCATGGCAATTTTGGGACACATAACTACAATTATAATGGACTTTTGTACATGGCAATTCCTGGAAATGGAAATATCAACAGCAGTAAGCATCATGTATGCAAAATTGGGGGTAAAAAGGCATGGCAATTTTGGGACACATAACTACAATTAGAATGGACTTTGGTACATGGCAATTCCTGGAAATGGAAATATCAACAGCAGTAAGCATCATGTATGCAAAATTGGGGGTAAAAAGGCATGGCAATTTTGGGACACAGAACTACAATTATAATGGACTTTTGGTACATGGCAATTGAAAGGCATAATACCAGTCAGAAAAAAATATTATGACTAGAACATGGAAATTTTAAGTACTATTGCTATTAATGAAAATTGTGGCATTTTACATGGCAATTTTGGGGCAATGAAACGAAATGCTCATCACCAAGTCAACAGGCGTCATCCGTACTGAAATTGGGGGGTAAAAAAGGACAGGATAGAACAGAGAGGCAATGCAGTGCTCCACGGCAACCCTAGCGCACTGAACCGCGCGATGACGGCGAAATCCGCATCGGCTCCGCCGTCTAGCGACGAGCACGGCGACGTACGGCGGCGGTCCGCCGTGGAACAGAGCAAAACTAGGGCAACTAAAACAAGCGAGGGATATATGCGATTCCTAAACCTAGTGGCAATGCAGTGCTCCACGCCAACCCTAGCGCACTGAACCGCTCGATGACGGTGAAATCCGCATAGGCTCCACCGCCTAGCGACGAGCACGGAGACGAACGACGGCGGTCCGCCATGAAACAAAGCAAAGAGCGGGAGAGGAAGTAGAGGAAGAGGGCGCTGCGAGTACTTGCCTTTGTCCTCCCCTCCAATGCGGTGGCGCTGGAACTCGCCTTCACCGCCGACGGCGAGATTCGCGACGCAATCGCCTCGAAATCGCCTCCTCCTTCTCCAACCTCCTCTCGAGTTCAAAACGGAAGCAATTGGAATGAATGCCGTAGGCAACTGCGCGCGAGTAAGGTGAAGTTGGAAGGAGACGTGGGGACGCCGCGGTTGGCGTCGTTCGGGCAGACGGCGGCTGGTCCGAACGACTGGGAACTGATGACGTCGCAACCACCCGCGCGCCGAGATTCGTGCACGTCAACGGACGGGGGAGGCGTCGTTCGGGTGGGAGGGAGCCGCCCAAACGTGTGGCGCTTATCATTATTGTTTAAGTTTGTCTACATACACATGCATCTAATCTAGATACTTAACTAGATATATACGAATCTAAACAAAGTTGAGTTCATTAATATGGATCGAAGGTAACACGAAAAAACATTGAATTTTGTGTTCGGTTTAACCCTTTTTTTATCTGGTTTAACCGGTTCTCTTATCTTCGGTTTATGCGGAAATTCAGTTTCTGGAATGAATGGGGACTGAGACGTTCTTTGAAGTCAATTCTCGTGAGGTCATCATCAGTGAACATTACCGGCAACTCTCCTCTTTTTGAGGCCTACTTTACGAGATCAACCTTGACGCCCACACGTTTAAAGCACACCACTTGTGGTTCCTATTCTGCGGCTTCCGCATACAAGGCTCAGTTCATTGGCTTGACTCACTCCCTCATGGAGCACATGATTTGGAAGACTTAGGCGCTGCCCAAGGTAAAATTCTTTGCTTGGTGTTGGCCATTTCATGATAGGATTTGGATCGCCGACAGATTGGCTAAGCGAGGTTGGTCAAACTATGGACTTTACCCCCTGTGCAAAAGGGAGCACAAGAGCGGGCCGCACATCTTCTTCAAATGTCGCTTCTTCATAAGGCTTTGGACTTTACTCATTGAATCATTTCAACTGATTGGGTTCAACACATCTCTATGGCACTTGGAGGGATCGGTTGAGGATTGGTGGGCTTCGATGACGGGCATGAACACCTCCGTTCGGCGAGGCGCGGCATCACTAGTCATGCTTGTCTCATGGACCATTTGGAATGAGAGGAATTGCAAGAGTCTTTCACAACAAATGCGCCCCGCCGGCGGTTCTTGTTGGCATCATTAAAAATGAGGCGAACCTTTGGATCATCGTGGGTGCTTGTCGGGGGATTGGTACCCGGGTACGCTCACCCAAGCGAAAGCAACCTTTCAAGACAAGGATGGACCGATTGGGCTGCAGCTGGGCCGAGCCGGTCAGGCGTACGGCCGATTGCTTCAAGGCAATCAACCATACCGAATGCCAGCAGTCGGCCCAGGCGCAACCGGTCCACCCTTTCATCACCAAGACAATTATCCGATTGGCCCGCAGCTGGGCCGAGGTGGGCATCAGCACGGCCGATTGCCCAGAGCAATCGACCTTGCCTGGAACCACCAGTCGGCCCAGGCGCAATCGGTGCAACCTACTACCCCTGGAGAAGTTGACCCCGAGATCAGTCGAGGGTACAAGTACGAGGTCATAAATGCGCAATCCCGAGAGATCGGGGTGGCAGAGAAGCCAAGTCACATCGAAGATCTGGCAGAGATGCGGTGTCGACCTCTCCGCCGATTCCGCGGACAGGACGACAAGACCGCACCTCCTAGCTCCATTGTTCATCATCATGCCCTACAAGTCTACAGCATGGGCCGCCGCTCGTCGGGTCCGGATCACCCGGAGAGGAGCAGTCGGTGGCCCCCAGCCGATTAGAGAATGACAGTTGGGCCCAATCGGCAGTGAAGTTACCGATTTACCCCGGGCTCATGCTATAAGAGCCCGGGGTACCCCTCCTGCGTGGGGGACGATCCGCTCATTCGCACCATTACTCACAACTCACTCAGTTCATTCACTGCTAGTAGTTACTACTCAAGGAAGCAGGAGAGAGCCTTGCCCACGGCGGCGCTCACCTTCCCCTGAGTAGATAGAGAAGCAGTTATTGTAGCTCAGTTTCGTTGATATAGAAGAGATAAGCAGGAGTAGGGGTGTTATCTCTCCAGAGAGCCCCGAACCTGGGTACATCGTGGTGTCCATCACCGTGTTTGTGCCCGACCCGATTCCGGCACCATCGACATCTTTCTTCCTCGCGTCTTCCCCTCACTTTAGCCATCCCCATGGCATCTGCCGTCACATATCGACGACAGTTGGCGCCCACCGTGGGGCAGACCGAGGCGTCGACTGGAGTAAAGATCCGGACGGGATTTTCCTCTGCATCAGGCGGTAGCCATGCCTCTGGCATGATTCTTAGGCATGGGGCAATCGATTACGTGGTGGACTACTCGGCGCGGTACGGGGTCGGGGCACCCCTGCCGCCCGGTGTGTCGCTGCAGGTCGGCAGTCATCGCCTCTTCATCGGCAGCTTCCCCGAGGCATATCCCAGGGAGATTCGCGTCTTCTCGTGCGTCACAGATCCGCTCTTGACCAGGGGCTGCAGTGCAGCATCTGGCGGAGAGGATGGCCGAGTGCACGCAACCGTCATGATGGCGGGGGCGTCTTCATCGAGCAATCGCGGTGCAACGAGTGCGGCTAGGAGAGCCAAGGAGGCAGCGGAGGCTACAGAGAGAGTCAGCACCAGTGCGTTGCGGGATGTGTTATACACATCTGTGAACAGGAATGGTGACCCCGATCAAGTGCACACCAAGCTGGAGACGGCACGGCTCGCTCTTGCTCGCAGGGCCGAGCAGGTGTTAGCAGAAGAGCGCAGGCTGGGAGCCATCACGAGGGAATACAACGCATCGCATGCAGGACCACGTCGGCCGATTGAGCCCGCGGTCTTAGAAGAATTGAGAAGCCGAGGGAGAGCAGTCAACCAGCAGCTGTCGGGAGCTAAGAAACCGGAGCGACCGAGGAGGCCGGTGCAGCCGGAGCAGCCGGCGCAATCGGCGTTCATCGAGAGGCCGACATACAGCATTCCAGACAAAAACCTGAGAGCAGCCGAGCAGATAGCACTCGAGATAGAAGACCTGGAGGGAAATGAGCGGCGAGAGCAGTCGCTCCGAATGCGTGAACTGCTGGCAGCCGCGAAGGAGCAGAGGCTCGTGGCAATGGAGAATCAGAATGCAAGACCTGGGGCGTCAAGAGGAACTGTGAGGCCGAATCCGGAAGCTAGCCAGCGACCGAATGCATCGCGCAAGAACAGACAACAGCCTGCCCCATCTCGGCATGAGAGTAGGGTCAGGAGCAATCGGCCACCCCCAGCGGCAAGCAGAAGAATTGAAGAGCCACCTGTTAACAGCAGGCGCAACGACATGCCTCAGCAGTCGGCACCAAGACCAGCAATCAGCGCCCGACTGGGCCCTCGCCAAATCGGTCAGAATGATGCCAGGCATCGCATTGAGCTCCTGGAGAAAGAGGCTCAAGAGGATGAAGAAGGAGAGGCTGGCCCGTCGTGTTTCGGTCATCACATTCGGACCGAAAAGTTTCCTAAAGGCTTCACGCTGCCAAGAGACACCCCCAAGTACAATGGTTCCGTGAAGCCAGAAGATTGGTTGTCCGATTACCTGACCGCAGTCCGAATTGCAGGAGGCAATCGGCGCGTGGCAGTTCGTTATGCACCTTTGATGCTGCAGGGTTCAACTCGGACATGGTTGAACAGTTTGCCCAAGGATAGTGTGAACTACTGGGAAGATTTCACAAGTGCATTCATTCACAACTTCACGAGCACGTATAAGCGGCCCAACCTCCCGCGGCAGTTGGCTCTTTGTGTGCAAGGCAAGGATGAACCCCTCCGAGATTACCTATCTCGGTGGATCAAGCTGAAGAACTCATGTGAAGGAGTCCATGAGATTCAGGCCATTCAATACTTCACGGATGGATGCCTGGCCGATTCAATGCTGAAACACAAGTTGCTCCACAAAGATTTCACATCGCTCGCCGAGCTCATGAAGGTGGCCAACTCGTTTGTTGTGTCCGATTCTGCGATGCGCCCTATCCAGCTCGGAGTTGGAGGTGTAATCCAGTCACCAGGGGCTCCACAGTCGGACGTAGGAAACCAAGGCCTCAGTCGGAAGGAAAGAAGAGAGAACAACCGCAACAACAACTAGCACAACAATGGCAAGCGCAAGGATGAGCAGCCAGACACTCAGTACGGCAGTCGGCAGGTGGTCGCTGTCCAGAATGAAGAAGATCCAGGGGCTGCAGGAGGCAGTCTAAAGATGAGACCCAATGTGAGGCCCCAGGGGCAGATGAAGCCCAAGTACACATTTGATGATATGTTGGATGCACCGTGCAAATTGCACAGCACTCCTGGCAGGCCGTCTGCGCATACAACTCGGCAGTGTGATTTTGTGAGAAGGATTGCAAAGGGAGAATCTTTACCACCTCCACCCCCACCACCACCCCAGAACAGAGGACCACCTCAGCAGCAGAACCAGTTCCCGCGGCAAGACGCCACCTACATGATTTTCACCAGTGAATCCACCGACAAGGGCAGTCGGAGAGCCCGAGCTCAAGAAGTCAATGCCACCATGCCGCCGATTCATCAGTTCATGCATTGGTCCGAGTGTCCGGGCAATTATCCGCTTGTGGTTGATGCTTTGTTCGCAGGACCAAGATTTTCATGCAAGTTCTCCCGAGTGCTCGTCGATGGAGGAAGCACAATCAACATTCTGTACAGAGACACCTTGATCAAGCTAGGGCTCACCGAGAAGGATATGGAGCGCAGTCGGACGACTTTCTATGGGATCGTCCCTGGGTTGTCTTGCACCCCCATGGGTCGCATTCGGCTGGACGTCATATTTGGCACAGAGGAGAACTTCAGGAGGGAGCCGATTTGGTTCGAGGTCGCCGACCTCAGCAGTCCTTATCATGCTCTGTTGGGACTGCCCGCATTTGCCAAGTTCATGTTCAATGCACAACAGACTTACCTCAAGATGATGATCCCAGGGCCAAACGGCGTCATCACCGTCACCGGGGACTTCAGGAAGTCCCTCGAGTGCACGTCGGCTGGCGGCAGTTTGGCTGATTCTCAGGTGGTTGAAACAGAGAAGCGTCAGCTCGGCAAGGTGATTGCAATGGCGCAAGCGCAGAACAAGAATCCACTCCCAGTCGGCCCAGCAAAGAGAGCAGATGAGGAATCGGCTTTTCAGTCGGCCAAGGACAGCAAGAAGATCGCTCTAGATCCCTTCGACGCAACCAAGTTCGTTGTAGTCGGCGCTGGACTTAGCGACAAATAGGAAAGCGAGCTCGTCGAGTTCCTCCGTGAGAATCGGGATATCTTCGCATGGTCTCCACAAGACATGCCTGGTGTGCCGAGAGAACTCGCCGAGCACAAGCTGCACATTCGGCCAGGCTCGAAGCCGGTCAAGCAACCCCTGAGACGTTTTTCTGAAGATAAGAGAAGGGCAATCGGCGAAGAGATTGCGAAGCTGCAAGCTGCATGTTTCATCATGGAAGTGTTTTACCCCGAGTGGCTGGCGAATCCAGTCCTCGTCATGAAGAAGAACAAGACCTGGCGCATGTGTATCGATTACACTTGCCTAAACAAGGCGTGCCCGAAGGATCCGTTTGCTCTGCCTCGTATCGATCAAGTGATTGATTCTACGGCCGGTTGCGAGCTTTTGTCTTTTCTGGATGCCACAGCTGGCTATCACCAGATCAAACTTGCTGTGGAAGATCAAATAAAAACTGCATTTATAACCCCTTTCGGGGCTTATTGTTATATCACCATGCCTTTTGGTTTGAAAAATGGAGGTGCCACTTATCAGCGCACAATTCAGAGGTGTACACACTCCCAACTCGGCAGAAACCTCCACGTCTACGTGGACGATTTGGTGGTGAAGTCGGCAAAGGGAGTCACACTCCTAGACGACCTCCGAGAGACGTTTGCAAATTTGAGAACTTATCAGATCAAGCTCAATCCGGAGAAATGTGTTTTTGGAGTCCAAGCCGGCAAGCTCTTGGGTTTTCTCGTTTCCGAGAGAGGAATCGAATGCAATCCCGAGAAGATAGCCGCAATCGAGCGAATGGAGCAACCCAAGAACCTGAAGTAAGTACAGAAGTTCACCGTCTGCCTCGCATCGCTCAGCCGATTTCTCAGTCGGTTGGGTGAAAAAGCAATCCCGTTGTATCAGCTGATGAAGAAGACGGAGAATTTCACCTGGACACCTCAGGCAAGCGAAGCATTCCGAGAGCTCAAGCGCATGCTCTCCACTGCGCCGATTCTGGCTGCCCCGATTGAGAAGGAGCCAATGATGTTGTACATTGCGGCAACCAATCGGGTGATCAGTACAGTTATGGTGGTGGAGCGGCCCGAGAAGGACAAGGCACAACAGATTCAGCGACCTGTGTATTATATCAGTGAAGTGCTCTCGGCGTCCAAGAAAAACTACCCTCACTACCAGAAGATGTGCTATGGAGTGTACATGGCGGCCAAGAGGTTGAAGCCATATTTTCAAGCCCACCTGGTCACGGCCGTCAGCTCGGCTCCATTGGCCGACATCATAAGAAGCAGAGATGCAACCGGAAGAGTGGCAAAGTGGGCAATCGAGATCGCCAACCATGGCATCCAGTACGAGCCGAGAACAACAATCAAGTCGCAAGCGTTGGCCGATTTCCTGGTGGACTGGGCTGAAACTCAATATATGCCATCCATCCCAGGGTCGGACTTCTGGCGAATGCATTTCGACGAATCCAAGATGAAGAGCGGCCTAGGGGCTGGGGTAGTGCTTACTTCACCAAGAGGAGATCAACTGCAGTATGTGCTCCAGATTCACTTTGCAGCATCAAATAATGTTGCCGAGTACGAAGCCCTTGTGCATGGTATCAAGCTGGCCAAGGAAATCGGCATTCGAAATATTGAGTGCTTTGGTGACTCCGATTTGGTGGTACAGCAGTGCACAGGCACCTGGGATGCAAAGGATCCAAATATGGCAAGATATCGTTTCCTAGTGCAGCAGATCAGTGGGTACTTTGAAGGATGTGAGTTCCACCATGTGCCGAGAGCAAACAACGAAGCAGCAGATGCATTGTCCAAGCTCGGCTCAACAAGGCAAGCTATCCCACCAGGCGTATCACTTGAGCACATCAGGAAGCCATCCATCATGCCATCCCCAGAGTCGGAGTCCATCTTCATTTCCGAGACCGACCTTGAAGCGTTGAAGAAGGCAAAAGAGGCTCAACCAGCAAAAATTCCAACTCTGAAGAAGCAGTCAAGCACCCAAGGTGCTTCAGCAGCAGCAGGGCCGACAGCACCAGGGGCTGCCGATTGCAAACCAGGGGCTGCCGAATGCAGCAAGATGAGCAAGGCCAAAGGGAAGCAAGCAGAGGCAGCGCCAGATGGCACAGCCTTAGGAGAACCAATGACGTCAGGCACTGCAGATTGCAGTGAAGAAGTTCCAGCTCCAGACGAGCAGTCGCCACTAGGGGCTGCCGAATGCGTGCCAGGCGCCGCAATCGGCAGTTCAGAGACAGAAGTCGAGATGACAGAGGTTCAAGAGGCCGAGATCCAAGAGGCCAATGGCCAGGAAGCCGAGATCCAAGAAGAAGCCGCACCCCAGCATGCAGCAGTAATGGTAGTCGTTAGTGCGCCATCATGGGCACATCCGATTAGAGATTTCCTAGCAGACGGAGTCCTTCCAGAAGACGAAGCAGAGTCAAGACAAATCAGCCGCCGATCTTGGGCATACACAATAATCAACAACGAGCTAGTGCGCAAAAGTGCAACTGGTGTTTTTCAGAGGTGTGTAGAAGAAGACAGAGGCTTGGAGTTGCTCAGAGACATCCATCAAGGTGAATGCGGTCACCACGCATCTGCAAAAGCCATTGCCAGCAAAGCTTTCCGACATGGTTTCCATTGGCCGACTGCGCTTGCAGCGGCTGAGAATTTGGTAAAATATTGCAAGGGTTGCCAGCGGTTCAAGGCAAAAAGTCATCAGCCAGCATCAGCATTGAAGACAATCCCAATAGCATGGCCGTTTGCAGTATGGGGGTTGGATATGGTTGGTCCATTCAAGAGGGCCCAAAGTGGCATGGCACATCTCCTGGTTGCAGTGGATAAATTTACTAAGTGGATTGAAGCCCGCCCGATCAAGAAGCTGGATGGCCCGACTGCGGTCCGTTTTGTGGCCGACATCGTATGCAGATATGGCGTGCCCAATAGCATCATCACCGACAACGGCACCAATTTCGCAAAGGGGGCACTGGCTCGATATGCATCTCAGCAGGGCATTCGGCTTGATCTTGCATCTGTGGCACATCCCCAGTCGAATGGTCAAGTAGAAAGAGAAAATGGCCTCATCCTCTCGGGTATCAGACCCCGATTGGTGGAACCACTTGAGAGGGCACCCGGAGCATGGATTGAAGAACTCCCAGCAGTACTGTTCAGCTTAAGGACCACACCAAATAGGTCGACTGGATTCACTCCTTTCTTCCTGGTGTATGGATCAAAAGCAATCATCCCATCCGACATCGAGTTTGATTCACCTCGGCATGCCTTGTACACCGAGGAAGAAGCCAAGTTATCACGAGAAGACGGCGTCGATCTCAAGGAAGAAGCTTGCCTGCTGGCCTTGTCCAGGTCGGCAGTCTACCAGCAGAAGTTGCGGCACTACCACAGCAAGAAGATTCGTCTTCTCGCCTTCCGAGAGGGCGACATGGTGCTACGCCGAATTCAGAAGTCAGACGGGCAGCACAAGCTACCCTCACCCTGGGAAGGACCATTCGTCATCAGCCGCGCACTCAAGAACAACTCCTATTATTTGATCGACTGCACCAAGGGCACTCGGCATAAGGACACATCAGGAGTAGAAACAGAGCGGCCATGGAACGCCGAGCTTCTATGTCCGTTCTATAGTTGAGCGGCAGAAATTTATGTACGCCATTCGGCAAAAAAATCAGTAAAGCTATCATGCCTCTGAAAAAGAGCATTCGATTACCTTTGCATAATTTCATTCGAAAAAGCTAGCCCAAGTCGGCAACGCTTCGTCATACCCGAAACGTGAATAACGCACTCGGGGACTGACCGACCACGAGGTCAGAAAAATAAGCCAACGAGGCACGGGGGCTGCGGGCTGGCATCCAACTCGGCACCTGGCTCAAGCACAAGTCACGAGAGTGGTTGTGGCATTGAGAAGGGGAGCGATTGGGGCAGTCGGCAGTACAAATTCCCGAGAAACAAATCGAAACGCTCTAAAAAGGGCATAGCCGACTAAGTCAGCTACCGATTGTGCCACAGACCGGTGCACCGAGCAGCCGGCAGCGAGCAATCGGCTCCTAACGTTGCAGAATCATTTGCGTTAAATCTTGTCGCGTAAATTCGAAAAACTTATCGAACCTTGGCTGGAAATCAACCTTTGATCCGATTGCAGACCGCATGTCGGCGGCAACATGGACAAGGCATGACACCCGCAAGTGCAGACCGATAAAATAAACCGACAAAGACGCAAAGTCGATCGCACAAATAAAACTTGCAACGAGCAATCGAATTACATAGAGATAACAGGCCTAAGGCCGAATAAGTTCATTACATCGAAACCACGCCCAGTGGGTGTCAGTGGAATTAAAATCATGTCTCACAAGCAACTAGTCTGAAAGCAAAAATAAGATAAGACCGATTAGATGTCGACGGCAGAGGCAGATGACGTCGGCGGCGGCACGGCTCAAGAAGTCGGGGCAATTGATGGCGCAGAGCTCGTAGTCGGAGCAGTCGGGTCGGCTTGTGCAGTAGTGGCATCAGGCTCCAACCTCGGAGAAGTATGGGACGAACCGCTGTCAGAAAGCTCTTCGGCCAAGCCAGAGATGGAAGTTGCAGCCAGCGGGTTCCCTCCCTCGTCGAGATACGGAGTGTAGTCGTAAGGAGAAAACCAGTTCACCATAGTGCTGGCGAGCCGATTCACCTCAGCATAGGTCTTCTCAAGCACGTCGGCTGCGTTCTCTCTGAGGCTGTAAAGCTTGGGAAGCTTCACTTGGGGATACCAGCTCAGCACAGTCTGAAGAGTAGTTTCCGCACCAGTCCGACCAGCAGAGTTGAGCAAGACGTCGATCTGACGTGGGATGGCCTTCAGAAGAATCCGAGTCTGCTCGGTGGTAGCATTCGGAGCCTCTCCCTTGTCAGAATCTTCTTCGTCCTGAGTTCCTGGTTTGCGGATCTCGGCAGAGGAGCTGGCAGCATGCTTCATCCTCTGGAGTCCAACCTTGAGCTCAGTCGGCGACCACAGCAACTCGGCAATCTTCAGAATGCCAAGTTTGAAAGACAGTGCAATCCCCTTGATGACAGGAATGCGAGCTGCTGTGCCAATCAGATACTCGTGCCGAGTCCAGACGTCATCATCAAGCTGGCAGGTCCCTCCAGCCGCGACGGTCTCCTCTCGGGATTTAGCCACGGCTGCATAAGCAGCTGCTTCAGATTCAGGCCAGGCCTCTGCATCACGAAGAGAAGTATGAGTAATAACACAAAAGAAGGAAGCAGTCGGAAACGCACTCGGAGGCAAGAAATGCTCACCGCCGAGAAGGATGTCCATCTCGCTCATTGTATCGCAGAGGCCCTTGGCCCTGCGGCGCAGTCGGGTTGTTTCTTCATAATTGCGCTTCTCCAGCTCCTCATATTTGGCAATATGCTCGTCGCGATCTTTCCGGATGGAGTCTCGGGCTGCGATGGCATCATCCCTCTCGGCTTGCATCGTTTCTCGAGCAGCTAAAGCCGCATTTCGCTCAGCGCGAAGTTCATCGCCAGAAGCGGCCACGGCGGCCAGGTCGTCCGAGTTTTTCGTCTTCAGAGCAACCATCTCGGAGCGAAGGTTTTGGATGGTCCGAGTCAAATCGTTCTCCACCCCCTGCAGTCGGGCCATCTCTTGCTTGGCTGAAGCAAGTGCAGGTCCTTGCTGATTAAGCTCAGTGGTCAATTCGGCGATTCGGCCCTGAAGATCATTCACCATGGGAACAGAAACTAGAGGAAGACATACAAATGTTAATACAAGAGAAATTGTCAGTCGGAGGGAAGATAGAAATGATACATAAGTTACCTCTCAGCTTATTGATCTCGGCCGATTGTTTGTTGACCTCGAGCTGGGCCTGGGCGAGAGTTCAGAGGCTGGCGTCATAGGCGTCGAGGAGCTTCTCGAAGATCTCGCGTTTCTCTTCCATAATAGCCTGAGAAGAAAAGCAAGATGAACTTTAGAGATACAGCAGCCAAAAGAAGACCCGAATCGATTGCAAACAATCGGCCCAAATCTCGGGGACTACACCCAGTGGGTGCGCTTGCGCGCACCCACCGGAAGAAAAGTCTCCCGATTGGAGGAAGGCAGGAGAAAAAACAAAGAGCATAAAAGATCCGAACCGATTGCTAACAGTCGGCCCGAATCTCGAGGACTACACCCAGTGGGTGCGCTTGCGCGCACCCACCGGAAGAAAAGTCTTCCGATTGAAGGAAAACCATAAAGGAAAGTGGAAGAACTTACCGCATGATTGCGGTCGAGCTGTTGGAGGTCCCAAGAAATGGCGGTGGCAAAGTCGTTCACTCGACTGTAAGCTGTCGTCAAAGGATCTTGAGAGCGGTGTGGAGCATCGGGATCGGTGCCGACATGGCGGGTGCGAGAATACTCGGCCCGGAATTGGTCCACCGAGCGCATCAGATTTTCCGACGCAGAAGAGGTCGGTTGTCATGGTGAAGCTTGAATTACAGCGGAAGAGGTAATGATGGTAGAGACCGGTGGCGCCGACGTTGCCAGAAGGCCGGAGGCATTCGGTTGTGGCCGCGGCGCAATCAGACGAGCCGAGGTCGAGGTGATCATCGTGATTGGCGGCGTGGTCGTCATAGTCAGCGGCGCGGACACCATAATTGGCGGTGTGGTCGTCATAATCGGGAGCGCGGACACCACAATTGGCGGTTTGGTCGTCATAATCGGCTGTGCGGACACCACAATCGGCGAAGCAGTTGTTATGGAGGCGGAGACTGGGTCGGAGTGTCGTGGCGGAGATGGAGCAATCGGATCGACCGGTTGTGCTCCTTCGCCACCAGTAACTCCCTGGTCAGCCGTGCTTTTGGAGGTCTTGGAGGCAGTGGAAGAAGTGCTAGTATTTTTTGTAGTCTCGAGGCGGGCCTTCTTGGCGGCGCGCTCGGTATCCTTGGAGGTGCGATGGGGAGCAGGTGGTCGTTTGCGGATGACAGCAGCAGACACGGCGGGTGATATGACCACGTTGGCACGGGCAGGAATGCCGGTATCGATGTCATCAAGACCAATCGGCTCCCTGAAAGAAGAAAGAAGAGGTCAATCAGTACAAGAAAAGACAGCGAAGTTCAAAGCATGAAGATAAGGGCATACCCGATTGTTCTCGGCGCACCCGTGGGCATCCGACATCTCAGCGGGATGGCATTCAGAGGCGCTTGAGCAGTCGGCACTCGAGTGGCCGTCGCTTGAGGCTGTTTGCCCTTGGGAGCAATCGGCACCGCCTTCGCGGCCTTGCTGGAAGCAGCACCAGAGGAGGAGCTGGTTGCCGAGGCGCGTTTAGTCGGCACTTTCGGCGGCTTGGCGTGAGAAGCTGCATCAGAATTACCAACCTTTGAGACACTATCGTCATCGCTCCATTCGGCCAGAAATTGCTCGAGGGAAGGGTCAGGCGTACCCCCTTGAGCCGCAGTTCGGGTGTCGGCGTTCTTGGGGTCGGCGGCCTCGGCGTCGACATCAGCAGCAGGATCTTCAGATTCGGAGGACTCCCTAGAGGATTCACCGTCGTCGGCGTCATCGTCTTCGGATTCGGAGGGAGGAGCTTCACCATTATACTCGAAGTCCGCGGGGTCATTTTCCTCGCGGTCGGGGGCATACGTGCCGGCCACTTGGCCGTCTTCCATCAGATCGGATTGAATGAAGTGCTGAGCAAGAAGAAGAAAGTTGTCAGAGAAATTGAGTATGAGGCAAAAGCAATCGGAGAAAGGGACTAGTCGGGACATACCACGGGTGGTTTCTGTTGGCGGTGAAGGCACTCAAGGCCGAAGCGGAAAGCATCGGGCAAGGCACTGGATGTGATAGCCCTCAACCTGACGCAAAGGTCTTCGAGCTTCACTCGCCATGTGCAGAGCCGAGTGGGATCTCGGGGGCCCGACATATCACAGATACGGTGCACTCGGCGCTGTAGAGGAAGCACTCGGGCTTGAAGCCAAGCAGCAACAAGATCAGTCGACAAAAGTCCCTCTTGCTCCAGCTGAGCAACCCGGGCGACTTGAGCATCCACGTCGAGGTCCCCGACACCATACTTCATTGACCACTGATGTTTCTCAGTCGGTCGGGCGAGGGAGAACTCGGGCAGGTTCAGGAGATCGGGGCCTTGATCGGGCGACTTGACGTAGAAGAAGGAGGTTTGCCAGTTCTTGCATGACTGGACGATCTCGGGACTTTTGTACCAAGGTTTGCCGGCTGCGACAAGGCAACTGCCGCAGTCGATCATGTCAGTCGGATATGTTGGCTCACCACCTTCCGTGGAAGACGGCACTACCGCTCCCGTCCGAGCATTGTGAGCTCGGAGGTTGAAGAACCGCTTCCAAAGAGCGATGCTTGGGCGGCAGCCGAGATAACCCTCACACAGCGTGACGAAGCCAGAGAGGATCATGATGAAGTTCGCCGCGAGGTGATGTGGTTGCAGGCGATGGAAGTTGAGGAAGTCCCGGAAGAAGGTGCTGGCGGGGAGTCCGAATCCACGCTCGAAGTGAGCGAGGAAGACGACCCGCTCGCCAGCACGCGCGGTGGGCACGATCTCGGCGCCGGGAACACGCCACTCGACCTCGTCCGGCATCTTGCGGGCGCGAACCAGAGCTTGGATGGCACCGGCGGTGACAGCGGAGCCTTTCCAGCAACCGCGGCTGGCCTGGGAGGTATCTCGCCGGGGCGCCATGGAGCTCGCGGGCGGAAGGAGGACGAGGAGCGCAAGAGTAGCGGGGAAAGATTACCGCGGTGGCGGAGAAGCACGCGAGTGCGAGGCCGGAGCGGGTCCTGTGCGCGGAGGCGGAGCCGCGAGCGCAATGGAGAGCTTCGAGCGGAGCAGCAATGGCGCGCGAGAGCAATAGGCGGAGGAGGAAGACGACGTATGAGAGAAGGAAGAGGCACAGGCCCTCCCCTGTGGCTTATAAGGGCGGCGGGGGAGGGGAATGGGATCCGGTTGCGGCCGTGTGGCCTGGTGTGGCCTAGCCCACAGGAAGACCAATCGGCAAACCGGCGCAAGAGATCCCAGCGTGGGAAGCGAGGCGTGCGACGTGGGGGTCGAGGCCTGCAGTTACGTCAAATCGCGCGTGGGTCGTGGGTCCCAGCCCATTGACTGCATCCCGGAAGAATCAGAGGTAAATGTTGGAAGGCAATTGGCGAGGGATATTATTCTCAAGAAGTGAAGACAGAAGTCGGAGATGATTCAAATCAAATCGGACGAAATCTTGGCTAGCCGAGTGTGAGCTCCGAGTCGGTCGATGAACTCGGAATGACGCACTCGAGGAGGCCATAGCATTCGGAAGATATTGGAGAAAGATTGAAAAACTGCAAAGGCCCCGCAGTCAAATGACCATGGGACCTTTACAACTTTAGGGGCTACTGTCGGGGGATTGGTACCCGGGTAGGCTCACCCAAGCGAAAGCAACCTTTCAAGACAAGGATGGACCGATTGGGCTGCAGCTGGGCCGAGCCGGTCAGGCATACGGCCGATTGCTTCAAGGCAATCAGCCATACCGAATGCCAGCAGTCGGCCCAGGCGCAACCGGTCCACCCTTTCATCACCAAGACAATTATCCGATTGGCCCGCAGCTGGGCCGAGGTGGGCATCAGCACGGCCGATTGCCCAGAGCAATCGACCTTGCCTGGAACCACCAGTCGGCCCAGGCGCAATCGGTGCAACCTACTACCCCTGGAGAAGTTGACCCTGAGATCAGTCGAGGGTACAAGTACGAGGTCATAAATGCGCAATCCCGAGAGATCGGGGTGGCAGAGAAGCCAAGTCACATCGAAGATCTGGCAGAGATGCGGTGTCGACCTCTCCGCCGATTCCGCGGACAGGACGACAAGACCGCACCTCCTAGCTCCACTGTTCATCATCATGCCCTACAAGTCTACAGCATGAGCCGCCGCTCGTCGGGTCCGGATCACCCGGAGAGGAGCAGTCGGTGGGCCCCAGCCGATTAGAGATTGACAGCTGGGCCCAATCGGCAGTGAAGTTACCGATTTACCCCGGGCTCATGCTATAAGAGCCCGGGGTACCCCTCCTGCGTGGGGGACGATCCGCTCATTCGCACCATTACTCACAACTCACTCAGTTCATTCACTGCTAGTAGTTACTCCTCAGGGAAGCAGAAGAGAGCCTTGCCCACGGCGGCGCTCACCTTCCCCTGAGTAGATAGAGAAGCAGTTATTGTAGCTCAGTTCCGTTGATATAGAAGAGATAAGCAGGAGTAGGGGTGTTATCTCTCCGGAGAGCCCCGAACCTGGGTACATCGTGGTGTCCATCATCGTGTTTGTGCCCAACCCGATTCCGGCACCATCGACATCTTTCTTCCTCGCGTCTTTCCCTCACTTTAGCCATCCCCATGGCATCTGCCGTCACATATCGACGACAGTGCTAAAAGGCTAGAATCCATCCTTTTGCGAGAGTAATTCCTTGTAATATTGTGGGTTGTTGTAATATATCCTAACTTCTTCTTATTATTGGATGAGGCAAATCTCTCTCTCTCTCTCTCATGCACAATTATATAGCGTGTTAGTGCAGACAATGCGCAGCAGCCCTAGGCAGTCATGCGGGGCATGATTTTCTTGATGCTCTTGAGGCAATGCAATTCTGATGATTATGAAACTTAACTACTGACACTCGTAATTGTAGAGACTGGATGATATCCCGCACATTATATCTACTGACACTACTGACCCGTAGAATTTATGCGTGCAACTTGAAAAATTCCCTCCCCGCCACTATATCTACGGTGCGTCGAGAGGGGGGGGGGGTTAGGGTTCCTGTGCCTTATCTCCTTCCCCTCCCATCTCTACTTCGGCGAGCAATCGCTATGACTTTTGGTGGATTGAGCTGGCACGGTTGCTGCCCGCGAAGCGAAGCCTGAACGACCACGAGGCAGACAACTCATGAGACCCAACACCCCCCACCCCCCCACCCCGCGCCGCCAAGCCAATCGATCCATCGAGGTCTGCTGAAGCCCGCATCCGCGGCGCTCTGGCCCGCACTGGAAGAGCACGTGGGAATGATTCCATGAGTTGGGGAAGCTCCTCTGCCCCCACCGCCCCACATCGACAATGAGAAATTCTTGCCGCCAGAGACGGCATGGCCGCCGGCGGGGAAGGTGAGGCAGAGCGCCTAGAGGAGGCGGATGCCGAATTCGAGCTGGCGGAGGTCTTTGCTGACCTCCACCTTCGACTACTACCTCTACCGCACCAACAAAAAGTGAGGCGGCCTTCCCGACGACGTCCGGTCTCCTCCTAATATGTAATTTTTTATATATTTCTAGTTCCGGTGACCTCCCGGCGACCCCTTTATGTAAATTATTTTTCATATTTCTAGTTCAGGCGATGAATTTGAAGCGCCAAGTTCATCTTTTCTAATTTTTGAAATATGCCGCTTGGGATGGAGTATCTGTGTTGTCGCTCTCGTTTCCGTACTGCATATCTTTTTTAGGGCGAATCACATACTGAATTCGCGGACCAAGATTTTAGCGTATCTACTAGAATTGCTCTAAACAGTGTGCTTTTCCAAAGTTATTTTCACATCCAAATATCGTTGTTTTTTGCAAGAGCACCTCGAATGTTCGAACATCTCATAATTTTGCACATACATCACACATTCAAACATCTTAGATGCCAAAAAAGGGAACTTTTGCAGAATTATTTGGCTATTTATTAATGATTTTACTGTTCATGCCTAGGTGGAGATGCAGCTGGGAATCGAGCGAATTGCTGCTCTCGTGTTTGTCGTCGTTCTTCTCAGCTGCACTGGACGGTGTCACTGTTGCAGTACGTAGGGTCAGAGGGTGAGTGTGGCAGAGAGGCCTGGTCGTCAAGATGTTCCTGCCGGGCAGAGAGGTTGAGCTTAATTCATGTGGCCATGGAGAAGGAAGCGTTAGCTTATGTGAGGGTCTAGACCTAAATCAGGAGAATTGACAGAACAAACGAACGTGGAGAAGAAGAACAGTAGGGCGTGGAGCCTGCATATATGGTTCATAAATGTAGGGGGCTGGCGGTTGAGAGATTTGGCTGAATGATCGATCGATATACACGCCCATGAAACGAACCAGTAGACAAGGACAGGACGACAGTTGGTGATCCTCAGCAAGTCAGCATGGTCCTCAGGATGCATGTATCCAGCATGGTCCTCAGCATCATGTTCCCTCCGACGACCGGCATTAATCAACATGAGACCTGCATTAGCACATGCACACACTAGCCAGGAACATTAAGACAACCTTGCTGTTTATCTATAAATAATCCTCTCTCAAGCTAAGACATCTATCATTGAGTACTTAGCAAGATCAACAATGGCGCTCTTGTTATCGCCAGACCTTCTCTTCTTCTTTCTTGCCTTTCTTCTCTCCTTGCTCTTCTGTCACGTCAAGCTGAGGAGGAGTTCAAAGGCTATCGCAGCAGCGCTTCCTACGGAATGGCCGCTGGTTGGCATGCTCCCTGCCCTACTGGCCAACCTCCACCGTATCCACGACTACGCCACTGCCTTCCTCGCCGCTTCCGGCGGCAGCTTCATGTTTCGTGGGCCTGGCATGCGCTTCTTCTTCACCAGCGACCCGGCGAACGTCCGCCACATCTTCGTCTCCAACTTCGCGAACTACCCCAAGGGTGAGGAGTTCGCTGCCATCTTCGACGTCATGGGGGACAGCTTCTTCAACGCCGACGGCGAGTCGTGGCGCCGCCAGCGCGGGAGAGTGCAGCACCTCGTGTCCAGCCCGCAGCTGCTCGCTCACATGGCCCGCTGCTGCCGCGACAAACTGGAGAACGGCCTCCTCCCCTTCTTGGCGCGCATGGAGAACGAGAACCTAACCTCGTTTGATATGCAGGACCTGTTCACCAGGTTCACATTCGACATGACGGCCAGGTCGGTCTTCGGGATCGACCCTGGCCTTCTATCGGTAGATCGTATGCCGCCAGTGACCGTGCCGGACGCCATGGATGCCGTCATGGAAGTAGGCTTCTTTCGGCACACGGTGCCAGCATCTTGCTGGAAGTTGATGAAGCGTCTAAGAATCGGCCCGGAGCAGAAGCTCGCCGCGGCGCAGTCGATGCTGCGTCGGTTTGTCATGGAGATGTTGGAGAGAAGGAGAGACGAACAAGTCTACATGGATGAAGAGCAAGAGAAAAAGAACGTGGAAATTGCTTCCTCCTACGTTCATGACCCAGAGTATACCGACGACCATGGGAAACCTAACACCTTCATGTACGCCACCCTGATCAACTACATGTTTGCCGGGCGTGACACGGTCGGCACCACCCTCACCTGGCTCTTCTACAACCTCATCAAGCACCCTGACATCGTGTCGAGCATCAGAAGAGAACTGGCACCCATTGCCATGCACAAGGCAACCTACAACAACAACAATAACAACATGATGATGTTTGAGCTTGAGGAGACCGAACCGCTTGTCTACCTTCACGCGGCATTGCTCGAATCCATGAGGTTGTACCCACCAGGCCCCATCGAGCGAAAGACGGTGATCACAGACGATGTATTGCCAAGCGGGCACAAGGTGCAAGGGGGTGAGACCATCCTCATTGCACTCTACTCCATGGGCAGGATGGAAGGTGTGTGGGGCAAGGATTGCACCGAGTACCGCCCGGAGAGATGGATCAAGGATGATGGCAAGCTACTGTACGTGCCGTCCTACAAGTTCCTAGCATTCAACGCCGGGCCAAGATCGTGCTTGGGCAAGAACATTTCCATAGTGCAGATGAAGAGTGTTGTCGCCGCCATGGTGTGGAACTTCGATTTCGAGATGGTGAGAGGGCACGTAGTAGAGCCGAAGCCATCTTCCGTGCTCAAGATGAGGAATGGACTGTTGGTCAAGGTCCTTAAACGAAGGATCGACTAAACAACAATACCAACACAACAGTACCGTGTAATTTGTCTAAGCTTCTTTTTCTTGTTTCGTCTTCTAAGTTTAGCAACAATAAGTTTGTGTATATGCCCTTCCATGAAAGTACCGTTTTGAATATCCCTACAATGTAAGAGAGACTACCTTCGTTTGGAAATACATGATGTGATTTTAGTTTAAATCAAAATTAAAACTATATCATGTATTTCTAAACAGAGGGAGTACAATGTTTCCTCCCATTTATTTCTAAATGTATCATATACTTCAACAAAATATCAGCTGTGTTATTCTTTAAAAAAGGAATCATCATACTGAAAATCAGCAATTTTTTCCTTCCTTCCACATTACATTTGTAAAAAAATGCTTCAGCATCTATAGAATCAATAAATAAATATATTATAAATATATATTTCTTGATGTATCTGATAAAATTTGGTTGTTGTAGAAACTAGGAGTAGAATATAGTAACGTCATTGTATTTTTAAAATAAATTGCAAACAAGCCACCACGCTCAATCATACTCCCAATTATAACTGTTGAGATTAAAATCTAGCATCAAATCTAACATTCTTAAGAAGTTGGTCCCAATTCTCTCAACATGCAAGGTGTCCACCTCACCAACCCACTAAGCCAATCATTTTAATTTCCTTTCCCACTAGGCCATGCAAAGTATGCCACATAAGGGAGCTCCCATTAACTTCACATGCACATACAACTTATGACATATAAATATTAACTTTCTTTTGCACTCAAATTTATAAGTGCCTTTTTCAATAGAGAATCAAATTATAAGTTATCTCATTTTTTTTCTATGCGATAATTTTTTTATGAATGCACATATGTAGTTGCTATCTTTGTAATATGTTTAATCAAAGATGATGTCTTCATTGTGTCTACTCAACGTTTTTTATCTCATACCATCTCACCGATATATTGTGAAGGTAATAAATTTTGTAAAAGACACTCATTTTTTATTTATCATCAGTTTTTCTTTAAAAAATCTTATATTTTGAGTCTAAACAATATTAATTTCAAAGAAATTATAATAAACTTATATTATGTTTCATATTTTTTTCTATATTTGAAAATATTAAATTATTTATTAGCAGTTCCCGCAGCAACGCGCGGAGTATCATCTAGTTTATCTATTACTTATTGCGCAAAAAGGGAAGGGCAATCCATGTGCATATATGATTGTGTACGATCAAATCAAGTACAGAAGGCTAATCTGGCGAGGCGTCAAAATGGTGTGCTAATTACCGCAAAAAAATGGTGTGCTAATTGCAAGCATGACACCATGCTTATGTCACGAAGTGAGTGGGATGTTCATTCCTCGAAAAGTGCATTTGGAGCTTTTAACAACCCAGATTTCACAAAAATTAAAAAAATTTGTTTTCGGTGTGAATTGTTTGATTGTCTGATTTGTTTGCGGTGTTTGCATCCCCGATTTATCGATCGACGATTATTTTTCCCCCTCTTATCTCGTACCGGACGGAGACCGCCCCTTGCCGCCTTGACACTCGACCTTTGCGACACCGGGCTTCACCCGATCACCGTCGCGAAAACCGCACGAGACCAGCCGCAGCCAACGGAACGAAAAACCCCGTTTAATAATTAAACGGGATATTTTTATAGCGCGCCGGAAAGTGTTCTCGGAACGGTTCCAACGCGAGGTGAATGCCGCCAGCTCGACGCGCTGATCGCGCAGTTCGAAGTTTTACCCGAATCGGAGGTCCTGCGGAGCCCCGGCGGTCAGAAACGTGAGCACCGCGCGCGCGAGAGAAAAACCGGGGATGTTTTTGCAAACTGCCAGCCACCTGGGCTATATAAAGACCACCACACTCCCACCTCCTTCTAGGGTTTCCCTAGGCCAAAATTGCAGCCACCCCCTCCACATTGCCCCAAAAATACCCCCATTCTCGTCCAAACCCTAATTCTCAGATCTGAGATCAGCCCAATGAGTTCTGGGCCGTCAGATCGTCAGATCCGACGGCCTGCGATCGTCCACGTCGCCACCTAGCCTCCCTCCTCTCTCCTCCAGCCCGAGCCGCCTCCAAGCCGTGGGCACGCCGCCGCCTCCAACCGCTCCGGCGACCCCAACCGCTGAGCGCCCCGACCACCTCCTCCTCTCTCCCTCCCTCTCTTCCCTCTCCTCTCTCTCTGACCCGCCTCCCTCTCTTCCTCGCAGAACTAGCCCGCCACCTCGAGCCACCGTGGAGGTCTGCCACCTCGATCCGCCATGGAGCCCGCGCCGCCCGAGCTTGGTGGCCGCCGCCAGCCGGATCCGGCCGGATCCGGTAGCCTCCAGGCCGCCGCGCCCCTCCCTGGTCCTCACCACGGCAAGCCGGTCGGCGAGCCGAGCCAATCGCCGCCGCTTGCTGCCCACATGATGGCTTCTCGCCCCTTCGTTGGTTTCCCCAAGTGAAAGGTTTGAGATGTAGTGCAGCAGCAGTTTTCCCTCGGTGAAGATACCAAGGTTTGTCTCCAGCAGGACTCCAGAGATGATAAGTAGGTGTCAGCGGCGCAAATGACGCGGACCTGCACACAGACACAGATAACTTTGTTCCCAACGAAGTTCAGAGAGGTTGTCAATCTCTCCGGTCTTGTTGTTTACAAAGGATAAAACGCAAGGGATAATGATAGTAAATAAAAGCAGTAAAGTAAATGTAGCGTGGAAACAGTGATAAGGATATAGACCGGGATACGTGATGTTCGCTAGTGATGTCTCTTTCCCAAAAGACGATAAAATTTCTATGCGAGGTAAACAAATTACAGAAAGGCAATTGACAGGATTATGAACGCACCGCAATGCTAACTATGCTACAAAAGAAAGGAAGAGGTTCAAAAGGATGGGCAGTACGCCAAAATAAGTAGACCGAAATCCATCTGCATCTACTACTAATCATCCACCTTGAGATATCTATCCAGAACATCTCGCTGGTATTAAGTTGCAAGCCCCACCCAAAGTGTAAACCCAAAGCAACATACAACTGCATTAAAAAGAACTCTGCGTAAAGTAAACAATCCTTGTAACCGCGGTTACAAGCATCGTTGTTTTCCCCCTTGTGGCAACAGCACATCCCCTAGACTCATGTTTCTGTCACTCAAGCGTGTCATCGGGGGGCATGAACCCACAATCTAGCACAACGTTCCCTCTTGGAGTCACTACCTACTACTTGGCCAAAGCAATAAACAGCAATGGAGAACATGCAAGAATTACTTAGGAACAAAAATATAAGAGATAAAAACCAAATATATTACTCTATCACAATCTGAACATAATCTCATAATCCATCAGATCCTATCAAACTCAACATAGCAATAGCAGAAATATTACAAAGGTGCCTCGATCATGTAGGCAGCTCACGAGGTCTAAACAATGAAGATCAAAGAGGGGAGGAGAACATCACATAGCTACTGATCACGGACCCATGGTCCAAGGAAAACTACTCACCAGACATCCGAGGAGCATCCATGGTGGAGAGGAGACTCCCGGAGGTCAATCCTCCCTACGGCAGGGTGCCGGGAAGAGGTCTTCTGGTGCTCCCGATCTTGGAAGCGCGGCGGCGGCGGAACAGAGGCGAGTTCGCGGAATAGGGTTCTGCTTTTGGAGTTTTCCCGTGACGGGGGATAAATAGGCGATGGGGGGCAGCCAGAGGTGGACCAGGGGCCCCAGGCGCCCCCCTGGCGCGGCCAGGGGTGGGGCCGCGCCGGGTGGCCGTCTCGGCCCCCCTGGCTCCCCTCTGTCCCCTCCCGGGCTCTTCTCGAAGCTTCCTATACGCTGATTTTTCCTGTATTTTTCCCGGAATTTTTCTGGCACTTTTTATATGGGGGAAAATTGAAATAGAAAAACAGCAGAAAACAGGAACTGGCACTGGGGTGCACTGAGTTAATAGGTTAGTCCAAATATGATCAAAAGTGTATGAAAGTGTATCTAGATCATAGCAATATCACACAAAACATGCATGGAGCAAGCAGAAATTATAGATACGTTTGGGACGTATCAACATCCCCAAGCTTAATTCCTGCTCGTCCTCGAGTAGGTAAATGATAACAACATAATTTCTGTGGTGACATGCTAGCAACCATATAAGAACTTTGAAAAGTAAAGCAATAAATGTTAGAGATTCAAATCAAGTCATAACAAGCAAGAGTCTATATTAGCATTGAAATAAGTAACAAAAGAACATTAGGTGCAAGAGCTCTCGCTGTCCGTGACTCGAATGTCTCCAAATGGTGTTTGCGTGCAAGAAGGGGGATAGGGAATACGAGAAAAAAATATTTTTTTGTGTGTTGAGAACTCAATCTACTAAAGTTTCACACTTGGTCTTCTTTGGAATCTTATCTTGACTCGTCCCCAGACCACTAGCCAGGTACAAGTCAATTTGATCCACTCCTTTTTCAATATTTTGAGCACTCATGCAATGGATGAGCGTAAGCACGAGAGTTGACACTTAGGATGGCAAAGAGAGAAATATGGTGAAGGAGGAAGACAAAAAGGATGAGAAAGGCTCACATCAATGAGGACAATCATAGGCAAGAGATGCCAAATGATAGATATGATGTGAGGAGTATGGATTGCCATGCAACGGATGCACATACAAGTTAGGAAGCTCTCTAATGGAACTAGTGGGGGTGCATCTAACTTGCTCGCTCATGAAGACCTAGAGCTCTTTTGAGGAGGCTCATCCTTGGAATATGCAAGCCAAGTTCTATAGTGTGAAGGTCCCCACATAGCTATATGCATAAAGAACATCTCTATGGAGTACAAAGATATAGAGGAAGTACTAGTGTGGATCTCTCAAAAGGATAGTAGTGTTGCCCCTTTCTATCTTTTTATTTCTTTTTCTCCTTTTCTATTTTTTTGTATTTTTTTGTGGCCTCAATGGCTCTTTCTATTTAATTCTCATTTGTCCTCTTTGGGATCTTTTAATGTGTCCACTTTGGGATCTTTTCCTCACTTAAGGGCAATACTCTATTTTACAAGAAGGTAAAGGAGATCTTTCACACTTTACAAGGTACTCAAAATCATAAAGAAGATGTAACTATCATGATGTATGCAATGTATGCCGCTGCCAGTGTAGCAGGAACATGTATGACATGAAGATCAAGTCATGAAGAGGTGGATGTTGCATGGCAATGTAACTCGGAAAGGCTATGGAAATGCCTTGATAGGTAGGTATGGTGGCTGTTTTGAGGAAAGATATAAGGAGGCTTATGATGACAGAGCGTATCATGCCAAGGGTTTGGATGTACCGGCGAAGGTGGACACCAACTCTCGGAGTGAGAAGAAGGCAATGCACGGCACGGGAAAGGCTAGCAAAATATGGGAAGGTGGAAGTGTCAACTTTCAATACTTACATTAGTCTGAAGAACTCATGCACTTATTATCGGTAACTCTCAATCTAATAAGGAGGTTCACAAAGAGACAAGTACCCCGAGGAGGAGTGTATGGGGGTTTGGTTATCCTTGCGCATCCTCGACTCATGGTACGTGAGTGTACTCTAATATTCGACCCTCAGAAGAGTAGTGATCCATCTAGTAGCTAGAGTTCTCAACTAGTTTTGTAGGTTTTGAAAATAAACACGGATTGCCCAAAATACGACACCTATCACTAATAGGCTAGAGCTCTTGACACCAAAAGTTCAAACATATCTGACATCAATACCTCAAAACTATTGCAAGCTACTACTAGAATTAAATAGCAACCTCAATTACCTACTTCTCAAAACAAGACGCAACTCAGTGCAACAACCAACTCTCTTTAACAAGATAAACATGAAAACTAAAAAGTGTTCCAGCAACAAACTAAACAAAAGCCAAGGCTCTTGCTAAATACAAACTAAAACTAAGACTAAACATGGCAGTAGCTATGGAAAGATAAAGAACACACAACAGCAAACAGATAAGCAGGAAAAATCCTATGATGTGTTCTAGATTTTGAAAGTGGAGCGTGTTTCTCTCCTACACAAAGTAAGAAGGAATCTAACTTGTTATGAACAACAAGCAAAGCTAAAGAAACTAAAAATAAAACCTAAGAGCGAGACGCTTCAAGCATAGCACATAACGTATGAAGTGATAAAAATATAATGAGACGAAGGACGAACTGATGATTGTTGATGGAGAAGGGGATGCACGGGGGCATCCCCAAGCTTAGACGCTTGAGTCTCCTTGAATATTTATTGGGGATGCATGGGGGAATCCCCAAGCTTGAGCGCTTGACACTCCTGGATCTTCTTTCATCATCTTCCATCGCACACTGGAAAACTCCCTTCATACATAACTCATCATAAGCTGATTAGAGAGGTTAGTACCCTTAATAAATAATTTTTCTCCACTGGATATAAAGATATTCTTGAAGAGCTACTGTTTCTAAAGAGTGGCAAAAAGTTTTTGCAAAGTAAAAGCAAGCTTAAGGTTTGCAAAAGTTAGGAAAGACAAAACGTGGCAGAATCTGTGAAAAACAGAACAGCAGATAGTAAAGAATTTTTTAGGGGCACTTCTGCAACTCAAATCAAAAACTCAGAACATAAGGAAGTTTCGTAATTGTATAGAGCATACTGTGTAAAAATTTCAGCTCAAAAAGATGAACTGGGATTTTTCTGGAATTTTTCTGGTCACGAGGACAGAATCTGTTTTTTGGACAACATGTTACAACTTTTACTTCCCTTGCCGTAAGAGGCTATAACTTGGCACAAAGCTGAAAAATAAAGATACAATGATGTTGCTACAGAAGTAACAATCATCAAGACACAACAAAAGAAAAAAGAAAAAGCTAAATTCGTTGCGGGCTGCCTCCCGAAAGCGCTTCTTTAAAGCCATTAGCTAGGCTTAATGCAAAAAATCAAGTTATATCAATCGAATAATTATCAAGATCATCAAAAAGCTCTTCAATTGTACAACTAGTCTTAAGAGGTCTTTCAAATGAAGGCCTAATGAAGATACTTCTAGGGAGAAAACCAAAAGGCGGAAAATCAATGGAAGATTCATTTATAAAATTATCAAAGAGAGGTATTTCTTCAAAAAAATCACGGTTTTGACTTCTTTGGCAATAGGTGGCTTATTTTTAGGTCGAGGAACCTTAGGGATATAATTGAACTTAGGTTCCCTTCTTGCCGAGGTCTCAACCTTTTTTGGTTTGATTGAGGAGAAAGTAGTTCCTAAAGTATTAATGATTTCCTCAATCTTATCTATCCTAGAAAGATCCGTATCACGGGATTTGATGACCTCCAAAGTTTTAATAATTTTAAGCATGGAGCTATCAAGCCTATTCAAATTCCCTTGAATCTTGCGATCAAACTCATTTATCCTAGTTATACTTGGTATTTCTAACTCTATCTTTTCAAGTTTCTTCATAATGTGAGATAGAGTTATATCTTCTTGTACGCTAGCAATAGGGAGATTTCCAACAAGACTTTCAATAACATTAAGAGACTCCCAAGTCGGGGCTTCTAGAAAATTCCCATTGATAGCAGTATCTAATATGAACCTATTCCAAGGAGTAATCCCAACATAAAAATTTCAAAGCAGAATAGTAGTGGATTGCTTCTTGGTGGCTTTTCTATGAGAATCATTAATTCTATACCAAGCATCTTTTAAACTTTCTTCACCTTTTTGTTTAAAGGTGAGAACCTCTGTCTCAACAAAGGCAGAAGGACCAGACATAATGATAGCTAGCAAGATAAATAATTTTTTGTAAATTTTGGTAAAAGACACAAAGATAAAAACTGAAAGATAAACTAACAAGACTAAAAAACAAAGCTAAAGGGTAGTGTGCAACTCCCCTATCTTAGCACTTGGAGTCCCCGACAACGGCGCCAGAAAACTTGCTTGATGGCTTCTCGCCCCTTCGTTGGTTTCCCCAAGTGAAAGGTTTGAGATGTAGTGCAGCAGCAGTTTTCCCTCGGTGAAGATACCAAGGTTTGTCTCCAGCAGGACTCCAGAGATGATAAGTAGGTGTCAGCGGCGCAACTGACGCGGACCTGCACACAGACACAGATAACTTTGTTCCCAACAAAGTTCAGAGAGGTTGTCAATCTCTCCGGTCTTGTTGTTTACAAAGGATAAAATGCAAGGGATAATAATAGCAACTTGAAAGTAAATGCAGAAAAGTAAATATAGCGTGGAAACAATGATAAGGGTATGGACCAGGATACATGATGTTCGCTAGTGATGTCTCTCTCCCAAAAGACGATAAAATTGCTATGCGAGGTAAACAAATTACAGAAAGGCAATTGACAGGATTATGAACGCACCGCAATGCTAACTATGCTACAAAAGAAAGGAAGAGGTTCAAAAGCACAGGCAGTACGCCAAGGTAAGTAGACCGAAATCCATCTGCATCTACTACTAATCATCCACCTTGAGATATCTATCCAGAAAATCTCGTTGGTATTAAGTTCAGAGAGGTTGTCAATCTCTCCGGTCTTGTTGTTTACAAAGGATAAAACGCAAGGGATACTGATAGTAAATAAAAGCAGTAAAGTAAATGTAGCGTGGAAACAGTGATAAGGATATGGACCGGGATACGTGATGTTCGCTAGTGATGTCTCTCCCCCAAAAGACGATAAAATTGTTATGCGAGGTAAACAAATTACAGAAAGGCAATTGACAGGATTAAGAACGCACCGCAATGCTAACTATGCTACAAAAGAAAAGAAGAGGTTCAAAAGCACGGGCAGTACGCCAAAATAAGTAGACCGAAATCCATGTGCATCTACTACTAATCATCCACCTTGAGATATCTATCGAGAACATCTCGCTGGTATTAAGTTGCGAGCCCCACCCAAAGTGTAAACCCAAAGCAACAGACAACTGCATTAAAAAGAACTTTGCGTAAAGTAAACAATCCTTGTAACCGCGGTGACAAGCAACGTTGTTTTCCCCCTTGTGGCAACAGCACATCCCCTAGACTACGGTTTCTGTCACTCAAGCGTGTCATCGGGGGGCATGAACCCACAATCTAGCACAACGTTCCCTCTTGGAGTCACTACCTACTACCTGGCCAAAGCAATAAACAACAACGGAGAAGGAACAAAAATATAAGAGATAAAAACCAAATATATTACTCTATCACAATCTGAACATAATCTCATAATCCATCAGATCCTATCAAACTCAACATAGCAATAGCAATAATATTACAAAGGTGCCTCGATCATGTAGGGCAGCTCACGAGGTCTAAACAATGAAGATCAAAGAGGTGAGGAGAACATCACATAGCTACTGATCACGGACCCATGGTCCAAGGAAAACTACTCACGAGACATCCGGGGAGCATCCATGGTGGAGAGGAGACTCCCGAAGGTCAATCCTCCCTCCGGCAGGGTGCCGGGAAGAGGTCTTCTGGTGCTCCCGATCTTGGAAGCGCGGCGGCGGCGGAACAGAGGCGAGTTCGCGGAATAGGGTTCTGCTTTTGGAGTTTTCCCGTGACGGGGGATAAATAGGCGAAGGGGGGCAGCCAGAGGTGGACCAGGGGCCCCAGGCGCCCCCCTGGCGCGGCCAGGGGTGGGGCCGCGCCGGGTGGCCGTCTCGGCCCCCCTGGCTCCCCTCTGGCCCCTCTCGGGCTCTTCTCGAAGCTTCCTGTACGCTGATTTTTCCTGTATTTTTTCCCGGAATTTTTCTGGCACTTTTTATATGGGGGAAAACTAAAATAGAAAAACAGCAGAAAATAGGAACTGGCACTGGGGTGCACTGAGTTAATAGGTTAGTCCAAATATGATCAAAAGTGTATGAAAGTGTATCTAGATCATAGCAATATCATACAAAACATGCATGGAGCAAGCAGAAATTATAGATACGTTTTGGACGTATCAGGCTACAAAAGCACACCTCAGAGTTCGTAGTTCTCAATCTATGGATTTCCCAATGTCACCGCGGCCATCCAAAGAGAATACCACAATCACCACAACATATCTACAGGATAGTCAAAGACAAGCACCAAGAGACTCTCAATCTTCAATCCACACACAAAAGAGGAAATCACTCATGATAATATTATTCTAACCCATGTCCAATAGACTGCTGTCACCTTGGTCTCGGAGATTATACTATATAAGATCAATTGAGTACATCAATCCAATACATAGAGCAAGGGGAAATATCATGGGATCACCCTAGATTAACATAGCCTATGATCACAACAAAGATCATATCATGGGAGAGAGAAAAACCACATAGATCAAGATATAAGCCTTAGCCCCGAGGGGAACTACTCACACATGGACATGGTGAGAGGGAGAGTTGTTGATGGAGAGGTGCAGCCCGGAGGAGATGAAGGAGACGGCGGCGGCGGCGGCGCCCACGGCCACGACCACGGCCCTTGGCCCCTTCTTCTTCCTTGGAGATGGTGCTGCTGTGGAGATTGATCTCCCCCTCAAGACGGCTGCCAAGGGGGAGGAAATTTCGTGGTGCCCTTTGACCTAGGTTTCCTCTCTCTTTATATAGACTCTCGGATTTCCGTCATCCAGATTACGTCTTCTGTATTTCGGGGTTTTTGGAAGCATCCGAAGTTCGATTGGGCCGAATTTTATGTCTAAATTCACCGGGAAAAAAATTCCCTACAACTTTTTAGTTTTAAGTTTTTCCGTTTGAGGCCGTCTTCTAGCGTTTCCGAGGCGATCTTTAAAACCTGGGGAGAGATTTCGGGAGAGTTAGAGTCCAACTCCTACAAGGCTCCTTTTTGTGATTTTTTCTTTATCCAAGTAATTCCTACACATAAAGTACAAAAACAAGAACTTGTGCACTCTTGCAACCATTAATAGGTTAGTTCCAAAATATGTTATAAAAATATATGAAAGTATATCAAAAGCATAGCAATATCACACAAAACATGCATGGAGCAAGCAGAAATTATAGATACGTTTGGGACGTATCAGATGTCGACTCACCGGGGGCCACCCGGATTTGTGCGTTGTTAGTTAGAGGGACCTGTCGTTCCGGATCTCTTGGGAATAAATCATAAAATGACTGTCTGTGATGGGTAGAAACTGAGAGAGATGGGCGTGCGTGCAGAGCCTTGTAATGGGCAGTTGGTACACCCCTGCAGGGTTAAATCTTTTCGAGAATCCGTGTCCACGGTTATGGACGACTTGAGACCTACTCCTTGTTCATAGACAACAACAACTTAGATAATCTTAATATAATTTGATCAATGTGTGTGTGCCTTGACTGCTTCTTCTTCGTCGGAATGCGAAGAGGAGGACAAGGATAGGATAGGTGTTATGTTTGCGTAAGTAGTTGATAGCAAGACTTCTTGGAGGCGATTCCTCATCGAATGTTTGGTTCTTATCTTACTCTCTAGATCGTTAGCCACTTCATAAATGCTAGTGCGGCAGCAACCTCACCACTTACCCCATCCTTACCGTAGACTGCTAGTTGTCCTATAATGACGAATGATGAAGTCCTTGTTGGGTCAGATGACCACTGCAGTTGAATGCTGAGTATCTCTGTACTCATGATACTACCCCAAACTATTTTCAGGGCTCTTGATCGACAACAGGTATGGTGATCGACGTTTCACCTGGAGACTCGACGACGACTAGTTAGGCGGATCCCGGCGGAGGGCCTGGACCCGTGTGGTTATGGGGATCGATGTTTTTCTCTTTGCCACTAGGCATTTGATTGTAGTTTGTACTCAGACATGTATCTTCCGTTGTTGTATTGTATTTAAGGCAGTTGTATGCCGATTGTATGAGATATTGTATCCTTGTATCTGTAATGTTGTGATATCATGTTGGAAATCCGGGGCATATGACTATGTCATATGTCGCGGTGGGACTGATATGTGCTTCGTCCCCGGTCTGGATGGAAACATCTGGATCTGGAACAGTACCACATATCGGGCCTTACAGAGCTCGTTCATAGAGGCCGTTTTCTAAAAAATATTCAAAATATACTTAAAAGTTTTTTTTTACAAATACATATACATGTTCTTTAATTATGTATAAAGTTTCATGAACAAATGTTATTATTTGCAGGCTACAAATAAAAACAAACATCCGACCCAAATACAAAAAAAAGCCAAGTTTAATCAACGTATTTTTTGTTTGTACATCACATATAAATAAACATGTTCATGACATTTTACACGTGTATATTACAAATATTTCTCTACATGTATACTTTTTAAAGATCTTTTCAAAGTATGGAAATAGTATTTTTGCAAAAATAAAGTAAAATATGAATTCCTTGGAGGCCGTCCTCCAAAACGCCGCACTCGTGCCTTCCTTGTTTATAAGGGCAAGGGATATTGGGCCGCGGGAAATGCATAGAAGCTCATGGATGCTCCCCATACTCACATCTTTATTAATATAATTCCCAATCCTGACACTAGCTAGGGTTTTCATCGGGCCTTGGTCCAGCTCCAGCATTCAGATTTTATGGTCGTTGCCGATACTAGATGAAATAAAGGGGTTTCTAATTTCGATAGTAACGTAATGTTGGATCTACTCTGCTGACCAAAACAAAAAAAGATGTTGGGGGGCAACAAAATTATTGAAGGAGCTGAGTAACCAACGAATTTGGCTTGTAATATCCGTGGCGGAGAGTAAACGATGCAAGTCGTTCGTACTGCACTTGAGTTGTTAAGAGTCAAATAGTGTTGGTGCCTGACATATAGGGATGTAAAAGGCAAACAAGTAGCGACCGCAAGTCCTGTTTACTTAAGTTTTGTTAGATTTATAATTTATTTTTCCGATAAAAAACTTTTATTAAACTTTTAGATCATAAGTGGGTTTAAACGAAACCCGATTTACATCCCTATCATCTCACAAGGATATCGTCGTACATTACATTCCCACAAAAAAAAAGGTTACAGAACACAGGTTCGGAAGGGTACAGGACTGCAAGGGGTAACCCAATTTGGTGGGCTTCAGGATAAATGCTCTGAAGAACATATGTGTCGCTAGCGAAGGTGTGGGATGGCGTCAGAGCTATATGTCGCTCAATGGGATTATCTGCTTCCGTCTTATTGAACGAATTTCTGGTGCTAGTCGCTACTGAAGTGGCAAATTTCATGTTGTATTTGTTTATTTGATTTTTTTACGGGTTTTGGCTCTTATTTAATGGTTCCTTGGAAAAAATAATTGTGCGTGTGTGTGTGTGTGTGGGAGGGGGGGGGGGGCTAGGTTGGGGTTCTTATTTTGCTTCTTCATTAGTTTTCTTTAATTTTATTTTTTCACCGATATTTTCCTTTATTATTTTGGTTTCAACGGTTTTCTCTTTCTTTACTCACCTTTTTTCCTCGGTTTTCATTGTCTTTTGTAATCTTTCTCTTCACTTTTCATTTTTTGTTTTTATTTGTCATTTTGTATTTTTAAAATACATGTCTACTTTTCTTTAGTACACAATATACATTTTTAGTGTGCATGTGAAACACTTTTTTGATGCATGTTGAAATTTTTAAAAATACACTATGTGCATTTTTCTTTCAATACCTTTTTTGAACACTATTTGAACAGATGTTCAACATATTTTCAAATGCACGTTGAACATTTTTATATGATAATAAACATTTTCTTTCAAACTACGCGAACACCAACATTTGTTTTTAAATGTTACAAATATTTTTTCTGAAACACGGGAGTATTTTTGTAAAATGTCACATACAATTTTTAATGTTCCACTTTATATACTACACAATTTATTTTTATACTGAATAAACATTATTCAAAAGTTCACACACGTTTTGTAAAAACACATAATTATTTTTTCAAGTCAATTTTTTTCTAAGCTATTAATTTTTTTAATCACTCTAAAACTTTATAAAAATATTTCAAAAATAAATTTAATCATTTTTCTTAAATTTAAGTTTTTAAACTCTATTTATATTATAATAGAAATAAACAAAATAGGTATGACTTAGCGCGGGAACTACTATCACGTTGGGCCGGGCCGTATAGGTAATGCTCGATGCGAGTCTGTCTTCCACCTTGCGTTGAGCGAGGAGGTATCAAACACACCGGTGGATGGTGCGGAATCCACCAAACCGAAGAACAAGAATGCAAAGTTATCTAACTGTCAATAAAAGATCCCTAGTGATCTTCTCCATGATAAATTGGTAGGTTGTATAGCTCGCAAGATCAAATCATTCCGTTGCATCTATATATGCCAGCATCTCATAATATGGTGATGCTTGCTTTATAATATAAAATCGGGTGAAAGTTTCTTTTCGGTAACATATGTGCTTTATTTTTGCGAAAAAAAATATTTGCGTCATTTCAACACCCATACAATTATATAACTAATCTATGATAAAACTGAGGCATAGAAATGGATGGTCTCTCTGACACTCGCAAGATATTTGCGCAGTGCCAAGGAAGCCCTTTCGCTCGTTGCATTGCATTTTACACGCACGAGTCAACCAAACTAGATCCATGCGTGCGTGCGTGCCCCTCCAATCAAAGCCACTGCAAGTCTTCGGCTGTTACCATCTTCTCGAGTAGTACATCTGGAAGGTGAGGTTCGTTCTTTTTTCCAAAGCGTATGGCAGCCGTTGTTTAATCAGAGCCAACCAGATCGCACTTACATGAACAGAGTCAACATCTTTATACTGCTGCGTCAACACAACGATTCTGTACATGGACGTGGAGCTGCAGACGCGCTGTCTGGACGATGCTTCTCCAAATACGTACTCTCCTGGAAAGAAAATCAGTGCTCATCTGGACTCCAAACTCTCCAAGCCATGAAAACAGAAGGAAAAAAAGATCGCGTCTGAGATGATGGCTCCTGAGTTGAGCCATCAGACAGTTGATCCGTAGGCATCATGCGTATCTCTCTGGTTACTTGCTCAACTTCGCCATCAGCTATGCAGGCTTCCCCTAAGTGACCTGAGGACAAAAAGCCTACTATAGTTTGGTCTCTTTAGAGGAAGGATGTGCACATGCACCCCATACAATGAGGTAGGTCGTGCGAAAAGTGAAAACCCAATCTAAGAATCTTTGACTAGCTACTATCTACACATGCCTCATATTACTCTTTGTTTTTGTTTCAGCTCCCATCAGGATCTTGGAAATCTTCTGTGCTAAAAATCTTCCCAGAAAAGTCATGTAAGGATTAGGAGAAGGAAAGCAAGTCGGCAACAAATGACATGCATTCATTTTTTTAGATAAACAGGGGCCCTGCCCCCGGTTTCATTTCATTGAAATCAAACCATCAAATATCTACCAGATTCACTGGTCTCGAGCCAAAAGGGTGAGTACTAGCATCAAAATTATTACAAACCAAATTAAAAACAGTTTGGCAGGAAAGATCCACCAAGAAGACACAACAGTTTCTGCTGACTAACTCTGGCCTGCGTCCCAGGCAGCGAGCTCAGCATCAGTGGAGGTCTTCAAAGCTTTCAGGGGAGGGCCAACCAACCTCTCCATTGGTGGCCAACAGATCTCCAGTGGTGACACTGGGCTGGTCATGTTCTTGGCAGTCCCCAGCTTCTCAGGCGAGTTAAACCGCTTCCAGACCCCAGGGTGGCTTTCAAGCTAACTTTTAGCCACCCAGGATCAACATAGGACTCCTGGTGAGGGCCTCCACCATGCTGACGAACCCCCTCCATACTCTCCTTGCAGCTTTCTGTAGAGAGCACCATTAAAAACCTGATTGTTCTCAAGATCTCCCTCCAAACCTGGGTCATGGAGATCCAGACTACATTATTAAAGATCATAGAGTTTCTGTGTTTCCACAGACTCCACATGACCATAGATGAAACTAGATTAACAACATCATCCTTTTTCTCAGATAGCCAGGTTTTTGCCACCGATTCAAAGCAAGTCCCTATATCAATTATAAAATGACTACTAACAACCACCCAAATATTTCTGGCAACAATGCAATTATAAAAAAAGGGGTGCACAGATTCATCCTCAAAACAATAGACACAATCTAATGGTTTGACAATATGTCTTTTTTTAATTGTCTCTAGTCATGATCTTGTTGTTAGCAAGCAGCCACAAAAACACATGAATCTTAGGAGGTACTCTAATCTTCCATGCTGGTGGTGGATAGATTGGTTGTACTCCCCTAAAATTGATCACATGATACAGAGAGTTAGTGGAGTACAACCCTTTGTTCTCTAGCTGCCAGACTAGGGTGCCAAGCTCAGCAGAAAAGGAAATGGATTTAACAATTTCCTCAAGCTGGAACCACTGTTCCATAAGTTTATCAGATAAAATTCTCCTAAAAGTAATTTTAATCTCTGCCCCATCCCAGACATCTGCTAAAGTAATGTTTTGCTGATTCCAGATAGTATAAATGGGCCAGAACTGGACAGATAAAGGTGAGTTACCAAACTAGGTATATTCCCACAGCCTGATCCTCTCTCCCCCCCCCACTTTCCATCTATAGCCAAATTTTAAGGCTTGGATGGTGGAGGTAACTATAACAATCTTCCAGATTTTTCCATCTCCCTCAATGTATCTTCTAACCCAAGATCCCAGCAAACACAAATTAACATCTTGAAGATTTGGGATACCTAAGCCCCCAAACTCCTTTTTCATACACACTAGCTTGCAGTTTTCTAGGTGGATCTTCCTATTTCCCTCAAAGTCATTCCACAAGCAGTTGGCCATCTAGGAATTAATCATTTCTACATCCCATTTGGGAAACTTGAAAAGGATAGGAGATAAATGGGGATGCTAACTAAACAGGCTTGGATTAGGATTAGTGATAGGGCATGTTTTCCCTTGATTGGTTTTAGTGATTGATGACAATACATTTGCGGACTAACCGGGTGCAATGAGCATTTCAGATAACGACATTATTGGCACAAGACAGTTATTATCCCCTCGGTGTACGAAACGTGAAGACGGAGTTTTTCTTTCGATCTCCTTTTGTGTTAATTGAGTGGTAGGAAAACCGTACTATGAAGAGGGGATCCGCTTTGGAAATGGTGGGTGGAATCATCACACGGTCTCACTTTCTGCACCCACATATTTCGTTTGCGTCGTGGAGGTGTGGAGACTCTTGGATGTGGCTCCCTGGCTCTACCAGGGCGGTAGTACCGCTCTAGGAGCGGTAGTACCGCTCCACGGTAGTACCATGGACCAGTACCGCATCCACTACCGGATTCCCACTGGACTCTGCGGTAGTGGAGGCGGCACTGAGGCTCGGTAGTACCGTGGAGCGGTAGTACCTCTCCCACAGCGGTAGTACCGCTCTGCGGTAGTACCGTGAACCAGTACCGCATCCACTACCGGATTCCCACTGGACTTTGCGGTAGTGGAGGCGGCACTGGGGCTCGGTAGTACCGTAGAGCGGTAGTACCGTGAACCAGTACCGCATCCACTACCGGATTCCCACTGGACTCTACGGTAGTGAGGGCTGCACTGGGGCTCGGTAGTACCGTGGAGCGGTAGTACCGCTCTCGGTCCGGTAGTACCGCAGCGCGGTAGTACCGCTTCTGAAGAGGTACTACCGTGGTTGGTGGACAGCCAACAACTGCATTTAAGGTCACCTATAAAAGGGGGTCTTCTTCCCCATTGAGACTTACCTCATTTATTGCTCTCACCTCCATTGTCACCCAAGCTCCATTCTTGCCCGATCTCCCTCCCTAGCCATCAAAACTTGTTGATTCTCTAGGGTTTGGAAGAGGAGGCCCCGATCTACACTTTCACCAAAGGATATTTGATTCCCCCCCACTAATCTCGTGTGGATCTTGTTACTCTTGGGTGCTTTGGTGCCCTAGACGGAAGAGGTCACCTCGAAGCCACATTCCATTGTGGTGAAGCTTCGTGGTTTCGTTGGCAGCCTCCAATTCAGTTGTGGAGTTTGCCCCAACCTTGTTTGTAAAGGTTTGGTTGCCACCTTCAAGGCCGCCTCGTAGTGGATCATGGCATCTTACATCGGTAAGAGCGTGAGGAGAAATAGGGTGGCCCTCGTTGGCTTCGTGTGAGCATTGTGCTCCTCACCCTCTCCAAACGGAGACGTACTTCTCGAAACAGAAGGAACTTCGGAAACATATCCTTGTCTCCCGTGTTCCCCTTTACCTTTACTCTGCGCAAGTTACTTTCCTTGCTTATTTATTGCTTGCTTGTTATTTCCTAGTTGTTGGCATATAGGTTGCTCACATAGTTGCATATCTAGACAACCTATATCCCTTGTTAAGCCTAACTTGTTAAGAAAAGTTTAAAAAGTGTTAGTCGCCTATTCACCCCCCCCTCTAGTCGACATTCCGATCCTTTCAATTGGTATCAGAGCCTCGTCTCTTATTAAGGGCCTTACCACCTTAAGAGGATGTCGCAAGAGGATAAACCGGTAGAGGTTGAGCTTCCAGGGGATACTCCAAACCCTTCTCTTTTGGAAGGGAATCGAAGTATCGAGGGCTTCACGAGTATGCTCGGGAAGGATGACTCTTCATCCATCTCTCGACATGAGTACAATGAAGGCATGTCCGCCATTAAGGCTCACATGAACAAAGTTACCGATATGCTTAGTTGTCTCATGTCAAAGATGCCCATGGAGAGCAACCCCACCATCATCCCCAACATTCCAACGTTGGGTGGAGGAGATGTCATCTCCAAATCTAATGATGATGGTAGGAATGATATCCGATCCATTCCTCGTACGGGGAATGGATCGGGTATTCATTCCGCGGTGGCTCCTCCTGTTACTTATAACTCTCTACCTCTACCCGAACCCCATTTTGCACATGCACGCATTATTCCCATCCTTAACAAAGATGCTTATCTGGTTTGGGCTCATCGTATGAAGAGACACTTGAAGGGGTCTTCCGTGGAACTGTGGTGCATCGTTGAGGAGGGATTCACTCCTCGTGACCGCCACAACTTGACCCCAAGAGAATATTGAGAAAACACCATCAACAGTCATGCTATGCTCGTGATAGGAAATGGGTTGAAGGAAGAGCAATACAATCTTGTCCTAAAGTGTGAAACGGCCAAGGAGATGTGGGATATTCTTGAGAGGACTCTCATGGGAAGCACTAGCATACGGTGCTCAAAGTTTGACAAGATTCAAGATCAAGCCGATCACTTTGTCAGGAATGAAGGGGAGTCTTCCGAGGATGTTCATCAAAGGTTGGTGGCTCTTGCAAATTCCATGACGGACCATGGGAGCATGGACACCGACGATGGATGGATAAAGAGAAAGTTCATCACGGCTATGCTCCTACACAAGAAGCATATCACCAAGGTCATTCGTCAAAGGCCCGACTTTCGCGAGTTAAGTTCAAACCAAGTCTTGGATGAATTTGTTGCCATGGAAATCTTGGACTCCATGACCGAGTTGAAATTGGCTCGCCAAAGTGGCTCCAAGATGTCGTCTCTCGCCTTGAAGGCCAAGGAAGTTCAAGTTGAGGAAGATGAAGATGAAGAGGATGTGGGTCCGGAGGACACCAAGTATGCTTACAATGAGCACATGGCTCTAGCCTCAAGACAATTTTGGGGGCAACAAGAAGAACTTCAAGTCCAACACAAGTAGCTTCAAGCCAAAGGGCCAACGAATAAGGACTTGCTTCAATTATGGCAATTTGAGTCATTTTGTTGCGGATTGCCCTTATGAGAAGAGAGAAGACCACGGTGGAAAGCTCATCCGTAAGGACAAGAACAAGCCACCATTGAACGGTGGCTCAATAAGAATACTATTCCGATGATGAGGATGATGAAGAAAGTGGTGAGATTGTGGCAACCGCCACCGTTGCTATCGCCATTGACTCCCCCTCATCAACGTCTCTCTTCAACTCCCCCAACGAGAATCCTCACATCATCCACAAGTGCCTTATGGCCAAGACCACCTCGGTAACTCCTCACTCTAAACCGTTTACTCCCACTAACCCTTCATTGTTGGATTGTGTGGAGGATAATGAGGAGCCCAAATCTCAAGAAGAAAATGAATTCGAGCTGTTCTTGTCCAAGCTCAAGGGCGTTGCCAAGGGACACTTTGTGGCTCTCTTGGAACAACTTGGTGAAGCCCATGCTCACATTGAGCAACTAGATGAGACTATCACCGAGTTGCAAGGTCATAGTCGCGACTATGCAGATGAGATAGGGGAGCTATCTCATTCTCTCGAAGAAGAGCGTGAGCTTAAGTTGTCTCTTGATGAGACGTATGCTATTGATATCTCTAAGCTAAAACTTGACCTTAAACATTCTAATGCTATTGCTTGTGATCTTAAGACTAAAAATGATGAACTTGTTGAGGCTCATGAAAGACTTCTTTTGGATCATGAGAAAGTTGAAAAGGACCACAAGTCCTTAAAACACGAACTCATGGCTCTCAAGAAGGCTCATGATGAAACAAGTATGCAACTCACTAAATAAATCACTACCTTTTCTCCTATTATTGTGGTAGAGAAACCTAGTTCCTCTAACTCTTGTTGTGAGCATGCTCCTCTTGTTGAGGAAAACGCTAGGTTGAAGGCACAACTTGAGAAGGGACTTGTCTCGTGCATTCAAGGAGAGAAGAACCTTAATGATATCTTGAGTTCCAAAAAAGAGGTCATTGGCAAGGAAGGCATTGGTTTTGGTGCAAGTTCATCAAAGAAGAAGAACAAGAAGAGGAAGAACAAAAAGAAGAAAGGCAAGGCTCCTCCTCCTTCAAAGGAAGTCACATTCGTGAAGGAAGGGGAGAAGCCTCAAGAAAAGGTGGCAAAGGACATTGAGGGTAGAGTGACCAAGAGAAGTGATGCCATTCCCAATGACTTTGCCGGATCAACTAACCCTTCTTACATTCTTTGTTGCACTAATAATGGGCATGTTTATGCCAAATTTGTTGGTTCCTTTGATGAGTATATTGCATGGTCCATTTGGGTGCCTAAGACCCTTGTTACTAACGCGAGAGGACCCATTCATGAATGGGTACCTAAATCCAAGCATTGATCTCATGTAGGTGGCGGCTTCCGGTGGTGGTACATGGATACTTGATAGCGGGGCTACAAGTCATATGACCGGAAGCAAGGACATGTTGGTGGACATTGATTTCGGACCATCTCGAACCACCCGTGTCCAATTTGGAGATGCAAACACGTCAAAGGTATTAGGTCTTGGCAAAGTAGTAATTTCTCTGGATTCGTCCATTGAGAAAGTATTGATAGTTGAGACTTGTGCCTTTAATTTACTTTCCGTTCGTCAACTTGCCATGATGGGACTTTGTACTTTCTTTGATAAAGACATGGTCACCCTAATGTGGAGCAAAACTCTTAAAGTAGCCTTTGTTGGACACGTGGAGTACGGTATGTCGTGGTGGACTTCTCAAAAGTCCCCACTAAAAGCGCCATGTGTCTAATGGCTAAAGTTGATGTGGGGTGGCTTTGGCACCGCCGACTAGCCCATGTCAATATGAGGTCTTTGCAAACACTTCTCAAGGGTGAGCATGTCATTGGACTAACAAATGTTAGCTTTGCCAAAGATCGTGCTTGTAGGGCATGCATTGAAGGGAAACTTCACGAGAAGAAACACCCCGTCAAGAATATCATCTCCTCCAAGAGGCCTTTGGAGCTCCTTCACATGGATCTTTTTGGGCCTCCGTCATATGATAGTCTTGGCGGGAAGAAGTATTGCTTAGTTATTGTTGATGATTATTCAAGATATACATGGGTTTATTTCTTCAAGAAGAAAAGTGAGACCCAACAAACCGTCATCGAGTTTGCCAATGAAGCTCAACGTCAACACAATTCAAAGATCTTGGCAATTAGGAGTGACAACGGCACCGAGTTCAAGAACTACACCTTGGATGAATTCCTTGGAGATGAGGGGATCAAACATCAATATTCCGCTGCTTATACCCCTCAACAAAATGGTGTTGCAGAGAGGAAGAACCGCACTCTGATTAATGCAGCAAGAACAATGATGGCGGAGTCAAGATTCCATACAACTTTTGGGCAGAGGCCATCAACACTGCTTGTCATGCAACCAACCGTCTTTATCTCCGCAAGATCTTGAACAAAACTCCGTATGAAATCATCACCGGGAAGTAGCCCAACATCAAGTATTTTCGGGTCTTCGGGTGTAAGTGTTTCATTCTTAAGAAAGGTGCTCGTTTGTCTAAGTTTGAGTCTAAGACAAATGAGGGCATATTTGTTGGTTATGCTTCAAACTCTGACGCCTATAGAGTCTACAACAAGTCTTCCGGACTTGTTGAAGAATCTAGCAACGTGGAGTTCGATGAACATAATGGCTCCCAAGTGGGGCAAGGTGATCTTAATGATGTAGGTGATGAAATTCCTCCTCAAGCCATAAGAAGAATGGGTGTGGGTCATTTCCTACCCATTGAGGAACCCCTTGTGGTGGAAGGAGAAGGACAAAGCACTACGCACGTGGAGCCATCACCTCCTCAAGATTCACAAGCAAACCAAGAACAAGACGAAGGCCCTCTCTCGCCCGAACAAGATCAAGGTCAAGATCAAATCATTGAAGATGGTGGTGCACCAAATGATGACCAAGATCATGTTCTCTTTCAAGGGCAAGCTCAAGATGATGAGCAAGTCCTTGAGGATGCTCCTTCTTCCGAAGTTGGCCCTCTAGCTCCCTCACAAGATACCTTGGAAGAAGAGAGAGTTCGCCGAGCACTCAAGATTGCATCCCGGTTAAAATCACAAGATCTTTCGGTGGATCAAGTGCTCGGAAGCATCCAAAAGGGGGTAACAACTCGTAGTCAATTGAGAAACTTTTGTGCCCATAATGCATTTGTTTCTTGTGTTGAACCCCAAAAGGTAGGTGAGGCGCTTGAAGATACGGATTGGCTTGAGGCCATGCATGATGAACTCAATAACTTCAAGCGCAACAAGGTATGGACATTAGTGGAGAGACCCAAAGGTGATCATAATGTTATTGGGACCAAGTGGATTTTCAAGAACAAGCAAGATGCACTTGGTATTGTCATCCGGAACAAGGCAAGGTTGGTGGCTCAAGGTTTTTCCCAAGTCGAAGGTATTGACTTTGGTGAAACTTTTGCCCCCGTGGATCTTCTTGAGTCCATTCGTATTGCTCTTTCTTATGCCTCTCATCACAACTTCAAGTTATATCAAATGGATGTGAAGAGTGCTTTTCTTAATGGTCCCATTAATGAGTTGGTATATGTCAAGCAACCCCCCGGGTTCGAGGACCACAATTTCCCCAATCATGTCTATAAACTCGACAAGGCGCTCTATGGCCTTAAGCAAGCACCACGCGCTTGGTATGAGCACCTTACCGAGTTCTTAGTTGATTTTGGGTTTGAAATTGGGAAAATCGATCCCACTCTTTTTACCAAGAGGGTTGGTGGGCAATTGTTCATATGCCAACTATATGTTGATGATATTATCTTTGGCTCGATTAACGAATCATTTAATGAGGAGTTTGCTAAGCTAATGACCAACAAGTTTGAGATGTCTATGATGGGAGAGTTGGAGTTCTTTCTCGGTTTTGAAGTCAAGGAATTGTCAAGAGGAACTTTCATTAATCAAGCCAAACATACTCAAGACATGCTCAAGAGGTTCAAGTATGATGGTCTTAAAGGAGCCAAGACTCCCATGCCACTCAAGTGTCAACTTGACCTCGACCCGAACGGTAAAGAGGTAGACCAAAGGGAATATCGTTCTATGATTGGTTCCTTGTTGTATCTTTGTGCATCTAGGCCGGATATCATGTTGAGTGTGGGCATGTGTGCAAGATTTCAATCCGCACCAAAAGAGAGTCACGTAGTGGCTGTCAAAAGAATCTTTCGATATTTGGTTCATACCCCAAACTTTGGATTGTGGTATCCTAAAGGCTCAAGCTTCAACCTCGTCGGGTACACGGATTCGGATTGGGCGGGAGACAAAGTGGAGAGGAAGTCCACTTCCGGAGGATGCCAATTCCTTGGAAGGTCTTTGGTGAGTTGGTCATCAAAGAAGCAAAATTGTGTTTCCCTCTCTACCACTGAAGCCGAGTACATTGCTGCCGCAAGTTGTTGTGCACAATTATTATGGATGACGCAAACTTTGAAGGATTACGGTGTCACTTGTGACAAAGTGCCTCTTTTATGTGACAATGAAAGTGCTATCAAGATTGCTTACAACCCCGTTCAACATAGAAAGACGAAGCATATTGAGATTCGTCATCACTTTATTCGAGATCATGTGAAGCGGGGTGATATTGACCTTTCATATGTGGGCACCGGAGATCAACTTGCGGATATCTTCACCAAGCCTTTAGATGAAGCAAGATTTCGAGAGTTAAGGCATGAGCTAAATATCATTGATTCAAGTAATGCGGTTTGAAGAATTGCCCACACTTCCCATCTCAACATGAGGTCTCGCTTGGATGTAGGCATGGACATAGGGGGAGTATTGCTTAATTCACAGGAAAACACTCCACCTATTATGCGGAAAGAGACAAAATTCTTTCACTATGGTCACGTTCGGCGGCCGTCATGGTCACCCAAGGTGACAACGGTGCTTCAAAGAAGAGCATTGGCAACGAACCCAAGATACATCTTTGTTGTGTCGTACCAAATAAGCTCAAACATGGTGGCTTCGGCCACCGCCCCTCTCGTTGGGAGGATTGGTTCGCTTTTGTGCTTCTTTCTTGTGTTCAGGTTGTTTTGTTGCATCTTGATCACTCCGAGTTCGATCTTGCATTTTCTCGTTGTTGTTTTGTCTCGGAGTGTTTTCCATCCAGCTGCTGTGTTTCGAGTCATCCCAAGCCCTTCCCCCTAAGACATTCGATGCAAGAGCCCCCTCATCGTTGTCCTTGGTGGACGTTTCTGCTGCCAGCGGTACTACCGCAGCAGTCACGGTACTACCGCTCTCGCGGCACTACCGCGCCTGGTGCGGTACTACCGCTGTCCCGAGGAATCTTATAACTGAAGGGGTACGGGGAGTTCCTCCCCATTCCCCCTTCAGTTTCGTTTTTCTCTCCTCTGCAGCGGCGGCGCCCACCCCGGCGCCCCCTCCCGGTGTGCCGCATCCGTGCCGTCCTTCCTTGTTCCTCTCCGGTGGGATCATTCCCTATCCCCCTGGGTGCCATGGATACCGGTATTGCCCCCGTTCTCTTCTCTTTTGGTTCAGTTTTGTTGAGCTTTGTTGCTAGGGCAATACTTGTAGATCCACTAGGTTTTTGGCTATGCCTAGGCACTTTGAGAACATGGATAGACTACTAGATAGGAATGGAGTAGATGTGTTGGAGTAGTTTGAGTTTTTGGAACCCCGGTAGTACCGGATCTCAGATCCGTGTCCTCTGCTCCAGGGCGGTACTACCGCTGGTCCCGTTGCGGTACTACCGCACGGTCAGCGGTACTACCGCTGGGCGGTACTACCGTGCCTCGGGCGGTACTACCGGGGTCCCTCAATCTGAAACCTCCCCAACAGGCCTGCCTTGTTCACTTGGGTCCGGCTTTTGCATCTCATGTGGTTTTTTTTTCCTCTTCTCTTTGTTGGTGTTGGTCAGGTGATGGATCTCGTCGGAATCCCAAGCGCAAGGCCTCGGGTACACCCGGTAGCAACTTCAAGAAGGTTGCTCACAAGAAGAAGGAACCGGTCAAGCAGGTGGCAGAGCTTTCTCTCCCCGAGTACAGGGCCTACCGTTGTGTCAACCCTTACCGTGAAGAGCAAGACCCAGAGTTAGTTGGCACCTAGTTCTGGAATAAGACTCAGAGAGATGTGTTCCACAAGGTTATGATGCACAGGAAGAACAAGTTTGTTCCACACGTGAAGTCTGTCCAGCTGAGGCACATGCGGGCTCACCCCGATTACTTTGGAGAGGCATATGCTCCCTGCGAGCAGTTTGGGATTCTGGACATCATCTCCTTCAACAAGTGGTTCGATGTCGAGCTTCTTGCCCAGTTCTTTGCTACCGTGTACTTCACCAGTAACGCTGATCGGACCATCGTTTGGATGTGCAAGGACGAGCAAGTCAGATGCACATGGGGAGAGTTCATGATAGCTTTGCACATTCCTGTCTCCACGTCAGAGGCGCCCGTTGGTGTCAGCCCCTGTGCTTCAGCTACTGCCAAGCCCAAGAGCATGCTAGGGCCGTATCAGACATCAATTCCATATGTTGATGCCAAGGGACAGCACAAGTACAGAGTGGTTCTTTGCCCGTTCTTGGACATCATGCATCGCATTTTCCGGACTTCTCTGTTTCCCCGTGTGGGCAATCTGGACATGGTTCACGGCCATCTGGTGGACATGCTCCTCCTCTGCGAGGAGTGCAAGGGCACCATGCAGACCTTGGATGTATGTGACATCATGTGGGAGGAGATTCATGCTGCTGTGATGGAACGTAAGGTTCCCATTTATGGCCCTTATCTTCAGGTCCTCTTCGAGATCACGTGGGCAGCTACCTTTGTTGTTGAGCGCCTTCCAGTTGGGCCTCTGACTGCTCACGAGGAGGTTCAGCTGCGCATCAAGGACAACTGGGCTGGCGGTCATGGTCGTGCGCATGGTTCCCCTTCACCTGCTGGGTCTGATGAGGAGATTCAGGAGGAACAGGAGGCTGGTGGTGGCAGTGTTCCCCGCACACGCTCTGGTGCGCGCTTTGGTGCGGGTGGTTCGTCTTCTGCACAGGGTCCTGAGCAGCCAGGATGGGCTGCCAAGCTCACCAGGAAGGTGAATCAGCTCTTTTTCCTTCAGACTGATATTCAGCACCGCATGTATGAGGCCCACAGGAGGGAGAAGGAGAACCGGCGGCTGCAGAAGGCTTTCTACCGACAGCAGGGTATGACTGTCCAGAGTGGGTCCGAGAAGAGCATCACTCCCGAGGACAAGTGGATCTCCAAGTTCAACGCGTGGGATCTCAATGATGATGTGCCTGGCCCTTCGTCCTCTGCTCAGCAGCCAGCTACTGATGACACAGAGGCAGCAGTGGAGTCCGAGGAGTCTGACGATGACGAGGACTACGAACAGGACGACGAGTAGTTCATCACCTTGGGATGCTAGGTCATTCTCTGCCTTTTTGGCGTCTCGATGCCAAAGGGGGAGAGAGGTCTAGGATTCCGATTTGCATCTTCTCAGGGTTGGGCGAGTCACAAGCGTGTTTTATTTGTCTCATCTGCCCCGCTTGTGTACTCCGTTTATTTGCTTTGGTTTTTAGTCCGTCTTGTGAGACTTCCGTGATATATGGTGTGAGACATATGCTATCTTATGTTCGTACTCTTATTGTCTGGTTTATGTGGTGCTATGCTATGATATGTTATCCTTATGCTCACATACTTGTTTTGTCTAGCTTAGTATGGCCTAGTTTATAAAATATAGGGTGAGTGTCATCCTTATGTGCGTGTCTTGCATTCCAGAGGCATATCTAAAATGATGCACACATCAAGGGGGAGCCTGTCTATATTTTATAAACTAATGGCATGTTGTTTTAAAATTCCCTATTTTTATTGTGCAAATCTTGTGTTGTCATCAATACACCAAAAAGGGGGAGATTGATAGGGCATGTTTTCCCTTGATTGGTTTTAGTGATTGATGACAATACATTTGCGGACTAACCGGGTGCAATGAGCATTTCAGATAACGACATTATTGGCACAAGACGGTTATTATCCCCTCGGTGTACGAAACGTGAAGACTGAGTTTTTCTTTCGATCTCCTTTTGTGTTAATTGAGTCGTAGGAAAACCGTACTATGAAGAGGGGATCCGCTTTGGAAATGGTGGGTGGAATCATCACACGGTCTCACTTTCTGCACCCACATATTTCTTTTGCGTCGTGGAGGTGTGGGGACTCTTGGATGTGGCTCCCTGGCTCTGCAATGGCAGTAGTACCGCTCTAGGAGCGGTAGTACCGCTCCACGGTAGTACCGCTCCACGGTAGTACCGTGGACCAGTACCGCATCCACTACCGGATTCCCACTGGACTCTGCGGTAGTGGAGGCGGCACTGGGGCTCGGTAGTACCGTGGAGCGGTAGTACCGCTCCCAGAGCGGTAGTACCGCTCTGCGGTAGTACCGTGAACCAGTACCGCATCCACTACCGAATTCCTAGTACCGTTCGCAGAGCGGTAGTACCGTGAACCAGTACTGCATCCACTACCGGATTCCCACTGGACTCTACGGTAGTGAGGGCGGCACTGGGGCTCGGTAGTACCGTGGAGCAGTAGTACCGCTCTCGGTCCGGTAGTACCGCAGCGCGGTAGTACCGCTTCTGAAGCGGTACTACCGTGGTTGGTGGACAGCCAACGGCTGCATTTAAGGTCACCTATAAAAGGGGGTCTTCTTCCCCATTGAGACTTACCTCATTTATTGCTCTCACCTCCATTGTCGCCCAAGCTCCATTCTTGCCCGATCTCCCTCCCTAGCCATCAAAACTTGTTGATTCTCTAGGGTTTGGAAGAGGAGGCCCCGATCTACACTTCCACCAAAGGATATTTGATTCCCCCCACTAATCCCGTGTGGATCTTGTTACTCTTGGGTGATTTGGTGCCCTAGACGGAAGAGGTCACCTCGAAGCCACATTCCATTGTGGTGAAGCTTCGTGGTTTCGTTGGGAGCCTCCAATTCAGTTGTGAAGTTTGCCCCAACCTTGTTTGTAAAGGTTTGGTTGCCACCTTCAAGGCCGCCTCGTAGTGGATCACGACATCTTACATCGGTAAGAGAGTGAGGAGAAATAGGGTGGCCCTCGTTGGCTTCGTGTGAGCATTGTGCTCCTCACCCTCTCCAAACGGAGACGTACTTCTAGAAAGAGAAGGAACTTCGGAAACATATCCTTGTCTCCCGTGTTCCCCTTTACCTTTACTCTGCGCAAGTTACTTTCCTTGCTTATTTATTTCTTGCTTGTTATTTCCTAGTTGTTGGCATATAGGTTGCTCACATAGTTGCATATCTAGACAACCTATATCCCTTGTTAAGCCTAAATTTTTAAGAAAAGTTTAAAAAGTGTTAGTCGCCTATTCACCCCCCCTCTAGTCGACATTCCGATCCTTTCAATTAGCCTCCCTTTATATGAAAGAAGTTTGCCCCTCCAGCCTGCAATCCTTTTCAGGATCTTGTCTATCAGAGGCTAGATATCCTCTCTACTAAGCTTTTCATAATGCAAGGGAATCCCTAAGTATTAGTTAGGGAAGCAGCCTTGGCTACATCCCAGACTATTCACAAAAGGAGAGAGCTCGTCATTTTCTAAATTAATAGGGATGAGCTCACTTTTACTATAATTGATTCTCATACCTGACACTTTCTCAAAGCAGCACAACTCAATTTTAAGGTTATTGGCATGCGCTAAGTTGTTATCTAAAAAATGACGGTATCATCTGCATATTGGAGGTAGATGATCCCTCCAGGGCCGACCTCAGGGAATAGGCCACTAAGGAGTTGCTGGTTTGCATCTTTGGCAAGCATCCTAGTCAGGGAATCAACCACAATGTTGAAGAGTAAAGGGGACAAAGGGTCACCTTGTCTTAATCCTTTACCAGTGGTGAAAAATCCACTCTCAGTGTTATTGATTTTCACACCAACCGATCCTTCATGTGTGATGCTATGAATCCAGGATAAACATTTACTACCAAAGCCCCTAGCCTGTAAAAGTCCAGCAATGAATTCTAGGTTAACTTTGTCAAAATCCTTCTCATAATATAGTTTTAGTACAAGTCCTTTTTGGTTAGCAGAATGAACTGAATGCAAAACATCATGAGCAGTAACCACACTTCCTAAAATAAACCCCCCTTTCAAGAAAGCAGACTGATTGCTAGCAATGAATCTCTATAGAATAATGGTAATCCTCTCGGTAAGTACCTTAGTAAAGATTTTAAAGCTACAATTAAGTAAGCTTATAGGCCTATATTTCCTGATAGAGGTAACATCAGGTTCCTTAGGAATAAGAGTGAGCATGGCAAAGTTAAGCCTGCCATTGTCAAGCTCCTCACCTCTGTGGAAATGGCATGCATTCATGCAATCAAGGAAAGTTCTGTGTTTCTTATATTTCCACGAGGCCTTCAAGAATGTTTGTTGAGACTCTTGACTGCAGTTGTGAAACTGTTCTCATCTCTCATCTCCAATATGCAGTCTTTTCTTTCGTTGCTTGTGTTTATAGACAACAAACGTGCTAGTGTGTTGCAAACATATGCAACAAAAAATACAGATGCCCTAACGTTTTGGATATTTTTTTGAAACAACCTCACACCTTAACTAAAGTTGTATTTTCAATGTGTCAACTGAATGCATCGTGCCTTCTACAAATGGACCTACAACCCCTTTCCAAACAAATTCCTTTCATACTAACATAATTTATCTCGGTAATAACATGGTCTTGAGATGCAGCTAAATTTTGATGAAAATATACCATTATACAAATATATAGCTTACCATATTGGTCTTTACGGGCTTCATTAATGGACAAAAGATATGATGCATCGGTTGCCAATTTACCATGTCCAGATCTAAACAAGAATGTTTGCTCACATAACCATGTTACTGCATAATCATCCAATGCAAGATAATAAACAATAACAACATGAGTAAGAACCTTTGATGTGTAAAAACCTCAAGGAGGATGGTGGACTCGCGACACGGTGCAAGCTCGATCCCAACAATGGCGCTGGTAGGTTGAGGGGGTGTTTTATGTTCATGAGGAGATAGGAAAAATATGATCCGGGACAGATGAAAAAACTTGAGACCTCCTTTGGTTCATAGGATAGGATTATCATAGAAATAGGAAATTTGTAGGAAATGAGATGACATGTATCTCCAATCCTATGAGTAGGGATAGAAAAAAAGATGTCATTTGGTTCACACCAAAGGAATTTTTTCATTGAGTCTAGGCTCATGTTTATTTTCCTTTGAAATGTGAATGATAGGAATCAATCCTATGTAGGAATAGGAATTCATTCCTATGAACCAAAGGGCACTAAAGAATAATTCTTATAAGAATCATATCCTACAAAATTCCTATGATATTCCTCCAAACCAAAGGAAGCCAAACACGGCGAAGGAAATCGGAGAAATGGGGGCGAAATACACCTTGACAAGAGATGAAATATTAAATATTATTTAGGTACTCCCTCGGGATGGGAACATAAGTCATGCATGGAAACTTAGGTCGTCGATTTACCTAGCGGAACATATATAATATGTCAAAAATATATGTAGAAAGTTCATTCAACAATGATTTTTTTCCAGTTATTTTTTTATTAGATACTACACATATTTCGCTATTCAAATCAAAGATCTAAAAACCTGTACCCAACTTATATTTTCACCCGAAAAAGTAGTAGAGATACAAGTCAACCAAATCATATCTCCCTTTGCCTGTCTGCCGCTCGAGAAAACCATTGCAAGTCTTCTACTGTTAACATATTTTTTTCATAAAAGAAATTTATTAATATCAACGAGATACCAAATACATCCAGACTCTGTAACAACAAATTTCCACAAGACATTACGGATGCACACAACCCATAATGAAAAGAAGAAGAAAAAAAACCCCGCTAAAACGATCAATTCCTAGTAATTTCAGCACGAACTACCACCAAGAAAACACCCGAAGTATAAATTCTCCAAAAGCGACGTCTTCTAGAAGAAAATAATGCACACGCACCATCGTCGCCCGATCATAGATCTCAGGTTTTCACCCTGGAGAAAATCCACGCTGTCAAAACAATGCCTTAAACAAGGCAACTGTCAGGCACAACCAATTAGGGCCAGACCTTGGGTTTTCACCCTAGAAGCTAGGAGTCTATACTCCTCATGTGTTGCCGCCCCCTCTTACCGATGCCACTGCTACGAGTCACGAACCCCAAAGAAAAGTCCTCATCGCCTTCGTCGATACCTTCTGGTGTTCCAATCGTAGCCGACTTGACATTTCTCGCCTCAGTCAGAACCATGGAAATCACAATTTTGACATGTCCCGTGGTGTTAGCTGAAAGCGAAGCTTCGCAACACGCCCCCTTCAAGCTCTACAGGCTGATGTTTTTGGACGTGTCCAACCGCCCTCCAAACCAAGTGTCTAAGGGCACTTAACCAATCCATGAAGACCATCGATGGAGATATCCGGCACTCGTCGACGGTCTGATCTAAAACAACTGGTAGCAGCAGAAAGATAAACGGGAGGCGCGACGATGACGACAGCGTTGTGCACGGGTGGGTGGGTAGGGAGGAGCCGATTGAGCGCCGCAGCCACCTACGCCGCATAGGCGGCGGCCGCAGCACGCGCGCATCAGACGAGAACCGCTAGGCCTAGATCGGGCCAGATCGGATCCTCACGCCGCTACCGCGCAGCACATTGGGTCCCGTCCCTGCTTCCACATCTGGTCGATCACCACCAACGCATGTCGTCTCCATGGCACAGACGTCGGCCGCCTCCCAACGCATAGCACGACCTCAGACCGAGCGGCGCGCCATTCCGCTCGCGAGAGGGAGGAGAAGATAGTGCCCCGCCGCCACCACCCCTGGGGAGCGTCATGGCTTGTGCAGGCGGTCCCTCCGGCGACGGCAAAGCGGGGGTAGGAGAGGCAGGGGTCCTCGCGGCCGGCGACTAGGGTTCCCGCCGTGTCGCCAGGAGGAGGGCGAGGCGGGGGTCAGGGGAGCAGTTTCTTTCTATTCATCCACTACAGTAATACATCCTGAAGGAGACATGCATTTTAATTTTCAGACACACAGGGGTGTTGTTTAACCAATCGAGCCAAGGGGATTGCACTTATCTCAAGGGAAAACAACTCAACAAGAAAAAAAGAGAGTCAACAACTCAACACATCCTTTGCTACATCCACACAGCAGCATTCGGTGTATGGTTGATGTGGAGTTCAGGAGCTGCACTGAAACGTCCTCACAACCACGGATGACAGTTTTCTCTACTATCTAAAAAAGGCTAACGGTTCCTCCTCCGCATTTTGCCAGCCTTTTCGTCAACCGTGTATGGCCCACCTGCCAGTCTAACACTCAAAAACCATCCACCACACGGCGCTTGATTGTAGCACACTTTAAATCGCCTATAAACATTGCATTTAACCGCCCATGATCAGTGCACCAGTTTTCTTTTTGTACCAACACGAGACAACTCTTTCCTTTCTATCACTCACCACCGAGGTTCATTCCATTAAACCTCCGAGGATTCTTTCCTTTCACTCATACAATTAAACAGCCCAGGTTTTTACCTTACAATCATTTCACATTCCATTTAGTTTCTTTTTTGTGTTATTTCTTTTTGAAGTAACGAGTGTGTAGATATTGATATATAACATTTTGACAACACTGATTCATTGTATTGTATCAACAATTATAGGAGTTTGTTACGTTCATTTTTATCAAAGATAAACATGTGGGTATTAAATGCATTGTTGACCTTGATGAACATTGTTTCAACAAAATATATATGATATAAGTATTGTTGTTGAAATTTACGAAGTAGAATAAACGAGCCTTTTGTGATTGATCAATTTTTTTTGTATCCCGTGGCAATGCACGGGCATTTACCTATTTTTTTTAAAAAAACATTGGCATTTTACTGTGCTACATGGCAGTTTTTTCTATCAACAACCATAGTGTAATTTTTTTTGCAGGGATAGAATTGCATGTCAATTTGGCCATCCGTTAAAAAAAAATGCTCATAACAAATATTTTCCAGATATTGTCCTACATTTTCCCTTGTTTAAACAAACTGATGGCATGCGATTAAGAGTTTAAGACAGTGGCAGAAAACATGGAAGCGCATGGTCATGGTGCCTTAAAACGAGTTGAGAACAGAATCCCACTATGAAGGAAAGAACACGCCAGGTACCGGGGGATATGTACCACGATCTTTGAATACACTCTCTAATGTGAAAACCCCCATCATACTGGAATCTTTGAGTATAACTTCCTTTTCTGCTCCTGCTCCTTTCCTTCGAATAATATCTTCGTGCTCCTCCTCTACACTCCAAAGTAGTCACACCGACCGATCATGTTTATTCGACGGTAATGAAAAACTGAACCTAATGTGTAAACCCGCCATATTGCCTGGAATCTTTGAGTATCAAATGCAGTACTTCCTTGGTTCCAAATTATTTGTCACTTAAATGAACATATTTAGCATCACGAAAGGAGTAGATTATATATTTTCGGCTGGGTTCGCTTTCTGCTCCATTTTTTTTACTACAATATATTCCTGCTCCTCCTATACACTCCAAAGTACACACACCGACCCCGTCATCTTCATTCATTCAACGGTAAAGAAAAACTGAATCTCTGAACATTTTATACGCCATCAATAATCTCCAAAAAGACAAGCAATGTCAAGCAGAAAGTAAGAAAGCGAAGTCCGCAACAAATTTCAACAGAAAATAACTCCATATTCTTCTTCAGCGGTCCGTTTTCCACGCGTGCTTTTTCGTCGAAGATCACATGGCGGGTAGTACGTAAGTACGAACGTAGACCCGCGACGAGTCCGCGGCCATCTCATTTTCAATCCCCGTCGCGCATTTGATTAATTCTCGATCGATCCGCCGATTAATAATGTAGTGTAATCTATCTGCCGCGCGTTGACGTTTGGCATTCCGATGCGACCGTCCGAGCGAAGTGGGCGGCGCACCGAGACGACCGGATCCCGGCTCGGCTCAGACTCGCCGGACGATCGCCTTCTCCTCCTCCGGCTCATCCTCCTCGCTGTCGCCGGCGACGGCGTCCACCCTGCCGCCCAGGCAGTCGAACCGCACGCTCCCCTTGGCCGAGCCCACGACGGACCCGTCCGACGTCTTCTCGCGAACGCTTCTTGCTGCCTGTGTTTGTTGTGGTAGTGGCGGCGCCGACGGTGCGGGGGTGGTGTAGCCGGGAGGTTGTCCGGTCGCCTCCGCCGCGTCCGGTGTTCTTCTTGACGCCGCCCAGAACGGCACCCTGGAGGAGGAGAACGTCCTGGCGATGAACGACGGCCACCGGTCGGACCGGCCGATGCGCGCGCTCCGTGCGCCGGCGTCCCGCGCCACCGTGCGCCGCAGGCTCTCCTCGCCGGCGGCGACCATGTCCCTGCGCACGTGCTCCGGGAGGCGCAGCGTGAACCGCTCGAGGTCGCCTTCGAATCGCGCCGAGAGGGAGTGGCCCGTCGAGTGCGCGCGCGCGAACGGCCGCACTGACCCCGACCGCAGCGCGCGCCGCAGGCTCCCGATCCGCTCCAGCTCCGCCGCCTCTCTCATCCTCTCGTTATCCTCTTCCTCGCCGTCGCCCTCGCGGTTCATGTCGATGGCCACCTCCGGCGCCCGCTGCTGCTCGTCCTCACCGGCTTCGGGCGCCGGTGGAGCTGACGGCTCGTCGGGGGCGAGGCTGCAGCGGCAGACGGGGCAGGTGACGTGGCCGGCGAGCCACTCCCCGATGCAGTCCGGGTGGAACGCGTGGCTGCACTTGGGGAGCAGGCGGAGCCGCTCCCCGTCGTCGAACTCGCTGAGGCAGACGGCGCACTCGAGCACGGCCGTGTCGCCGTCGCCCTTGGCTGCCCCGTCGTCGGACCGGAGCGCCCTGGCCTCGGCGTAGGTCATGGTGGGGAACGAGGCGACGACGTCCGGGTCGAGCCCGCGGGACCGGTTCTGCTGCTGCTGCTGCTGATCCTGCCCCGGCCGGGACAGCACGAGGAACGCGGCGGCGGGGACGGCGGGATAGTTGCCGCGGCCGCACTGGCGGATGTAGATGGAGAAGAAGCCGATGAAGAAGAAGGTGGCGATGAGCGCGACGAGGAGCACCACCATGGGCGCGCTGAAGCTGGGCGGCTGCCTCGGGCGGGACGGCAGGCGGTCGTCGGGGCCGCCCTTCCTGTCCCCCGGCTCGTCGTCGTCCGCCAGAGCGACCGCGCAGGCCGCGAGGATGAGCGCGGCGAGGAGCAGCAGCAGCGCATGGCGGCGACGGCGAGGCGACGACATCGGCGCGTTTCTCGGCGCGGCGGGCGCGCGCGCGGGGGGGTATAAAAATGAAACGAGCGAGTGGAGCAAGCGAGCGAAGCGTGCGTGGATAGTCTGTTTACTTTGCGACCGGAACTGGTCTCGTTGTGGCGGCGTTCAGTGGGCGGGGGGTGCCGGCGTAGGGATTTTGATGGGTTTCTTGGCACGCCCGGCGACCGTCGAGGTCGAGGTCGAGGTGGAGGTGTCCAGTCTAGGGATTTTGATGGCTACTAGGTCGTCTTGGTGCGTTTGTGTGGCTGGATATAACGCACGCAAGGCACTGGCTAGGTCGACCAGGGAGATACCGTGAGCTTGGGGATGTGGAGTACGTACGTATACGTACGGCCGGAGTTGGCCGAAGCAAGGCAACGTGGCTGGCTGCCGCGACTAACGGGCTCGGTCGGTGCCAGTCTCTCTCCAAGTCGTTCAGAGAACACGAAAATTAGGGAGTGCAACTATCAGATTCAGGGAACACGAAGATTATTCACTCGCCTCATCGATCAGTTCGCTTTCTCGTTGGGATCGTTGCATACGCAGACGTAGCTTCCATTTGCAGCGTGCCGAGACCGCAGCGACACCAGGCATGGGGACCTGGTCTAGGCGTCTGCCATATGGGGCCAGTCTCGGCAGCTCAGTTCACCGCTCTCACCCGCCTGCGCCTCTGAAGTCAAAACTCCACACTTGGACCAGGACTCGCGGCGCAGCCCGGTTGAGTTCGAATCGCGCGACAGCTTCTCGTCCCTTCCACACATCTATCTGTCCGCGTCCATACCGTAGAAAATGTTGGAATTAATTAACATGTGTTAGTTATGGGATAAATTTACCCTTGTAACTTTTACCCCTTCGTAAAGATGCATCTATTCATGGTGTCCTTCCATCTGTATATTATCAAATCATCTAATGAAAAAGATAGAGTTGATTCATTTGTTGCCTCTTTAGTTTTCTCTCAATACGTTATCAACACGTAGACTCTACCGGAAAGCCCACCGTAGCCGGCGGTAACACACTAGAATCATCTACGAAACAAGGAGGATCACAGGTATGCAATAGCGGCGGGTTTGCCCGGCCTCTGCAGCGCCGCGCTGCGCTCCGCCCCACGGCCTCAACGCCACCGGACACCCCGCGCTCGTCCGCTCGGACGCTACCCCACGCCCGACCTTGCCTGTGCGCAGCCCGGCCGCGCCGCGCTTCCCTCGGGCACCCTCGTGCGTGCCCGCCCCGCGCCCGGCTGCCCCTAGTCGTGCCGCGCTTTGCGCCACGCCGCGCTATGCGCCCGTGGCCACCCGACCTCGCCCGTCCACCGTCCGACCACACCGCGCACGTGGCCGCCCGGCCCCCGCCGTGTCTGTGGTTGCTCGGCCTTCGCGCCGCACCGCGCCTCGCGCCCGCCGTGCCGGACCCGCCCGGCCGCACCAGGACATGGCCGCCCTCAAGTGTGCCCAGCCATGAGCCATCGAACGCCCCGCGCTCCTCCTGTGGCCGCTCTTCCCTGCGCTCCTTCCGAGGCCTGCGTCGCGCCTGTCCGCGCCGCCGGACTCGCGCTCGGCCTCTGCGCCACGCCCCCCGTCCATCCGCCCCGCGATGTGGCATCGCCGCCCTTCACGCCGCGCCTCGCGTGCCGGCCCCGCCGGGCCGCACTAGGACGTGGCCGCCCCTGTTCACACCCGCCTGCGGCGGTACCGGCGACGTGCTCGTACGGTCCTCGGCTTAAGCAAACCAATCTGAACGATTGGTAACCGTCCAAGAAAGGGATAAAACCCTATCCATTCATCTTTTTGCAGTAAAATTCCTGCATGTACAGGATTTAGCAAAAAAGGACGATAACAATGGTCTAAACTCATTTTTTTGCAACAATATTTGTGATATTTTGCAAGAAGTTTTTGTGCTATTTACTAGCATTTATCTGTTGAGTATTGTGCTTCAGAGTAAAATAATGATATAAATATTATTTGCAATTGAGATTTTTAATCTCTTGCAATGATAAATTAAGTACTTCTACAGTACTGTTTTTCCGTTGAGTACAATGTATTCCGGAATATTTCTATGATGTATCTATTTCCATGCTAAACACATGTTGAGAATAATACGTCTATTTGCAATTGAGATTTTCAATTTCTTGCAAATACATATGCAAAATTCAAGATGATTTCTTCAAATTGATGATTGGGATCACAATGTAGTCACTCCATTTCGGAGATTATCTTCAAGGTGTCATACTTAGCAATTTGAGATACACTCTAATGATTTCAAGTCACCTTCTTTGAAATCTCTTAATTTGCAACATGATGATGCATTTATATTACATAGTCTGTAATATAAATAAATTATTGGTTTTTCACCGGTATGATATGTTTTATGTGTTTACCACATTGACATTCTTTCTGAACATGTCATTACGGTCGAGATTAATTTCTCCCGCACAACAGACTTGTGAATTTTTGACAATTACATCTCCCTCATTATATTAAGAAACACTCGGTAATGAGTTCGATCTACTGCCCATGTGCAGACTATCATTCTTACGGAGAGGCCTAGGTTTTGTCAATCTTGACAAACGATTACCTCCAACGTGTTTTTCCTTATATTTAAATTGTGGCATTCACAAGGTAATAGAACCATGCGCATCTACTGACATTGTCAGACTATGCAGCCTATTAATGTGAGATCTATATGATCTTCAACGTGTTATGTTCCCACAATTGAGATGGGCATTTTCAAGTTATACACTTGAGTCAAAATTTTGCATTCTTATTACAAAACCATGATGATTTTTAATGTACTTCTGGTAAATTAATTATCTCTGGTTTGCCCCTATAAGTTATCGATGGCTAATAATTTGAGGCAATTGCCCTCAATGGCCACAACTTACTTAAGTGGGTCATGGATATCAAGATTAGTCTTGCATCCCATGGGATAGCGCGTGCAATCCAAGCCACGCCACCGGGACGCAAAGGACCTCAAGGGTAATGGTTTGAAACTCACTTCAAACCCTCAATTTGACACAATCAAGCTGTCACGAGACCCTATGAGCATGGAGAGCATGATGGTTGAATATGCATCAACCGACATGTTTGGAGACTATACATTTAGTCCCTTAGTCTCCTTAGTGATCTATTTATTTATGTCCATTTATGATGTTCTAATAAGAACATGATTATTGTTGTCATTATATATTGTATACACAATATATTATATCAGCAATTTGATACAAATATATTTGTATGTATTATATATATATGATTTCTATGGGGGTCAATCTGATGAAAGATGATATGTGCCTTGTGGACATATGCACCACAAACTCTATATTCGGAAAATATAATGTTTCCACTCTTGTTAAGAGGTCAGGAAATATTCAAACAATCGCTGCACGCGATGATGTAATTATTGACTTGGGTCATAATTATTATCCCTATGGGTACTCGAGAGTTATCAAAGATGCTCTATTGTGTTTGCATATAACTCGTACCCTACTACTATAGAGATATCCGTCAAAATAGTTTCCATAGAGAAACTTATGATGACAACAAAGAGAAAATCTTCTCTTCACCATACACGGATATGGCAAGTCCATTGTCTTCTTATCATCAGGATTGTACTACACATACTAAAAAACCCGTAGCATATGTTGCATACATGATAGCTTCAAAAATGTCTTTCACATGACAACTTGGCATACTCGTCTTAGTCATTTCGACATTGGGTTGAAACAGAAACTATCGGCAATTTTATTGATCATGACTTAAATGATGCTACATTCTAACAATATTTGGATTTTATGTGCATTACATACAATGCAAGGAAGCTAACTTTAAGGCTCGTACACCTTAAAGTCTACGACGGACCACTCAAACTCCTTGAATTCATCAAGTTGACGTAAGTGGCTCTTCCCAACCATTGACTAGACCATTCAGGTATTCCATGGTTCTAAAAGACACATCTACATGATGTATCATGTGTGCATTTAGCCACACTAAACCATTGGCTCATTATCCTGAACATCGATTTCAAGCAAATCGAATAGATAATGTCACAAAATTCTTCTTGCGTGCCTTTAATATGGCCCTAGAATTGAATTTTAGCACTTTGTCCTATGTGTCTAGTCTCAAAATGGTTTGGTAGAATACTTTATCCAAAGAATTGAGCTCATTTGCATGATCTTTACTATAAAATTGCAACGTACCAACTTTACGTTGGAGCCATGCAGTTTTACACGCTCATGACAATCTGCATAAAATTATTCCCCTTTATATTTGATACGTGGAAATCCCTCAAGCATTTCCCATCTGCGGTAATTCAATTATACACCGATATCACCACCCCGACATACATCATTGGCCCCTCAACATATATGTGGGATCTATGTGAGGAATAACTGTATTTCCATCAATACCTCAAGTCCCTCTCATGAGGAGTTATTCTAGGCCAGTATGCTGCTACACCGAGGAATATTTCCAGGCATTAGGGGGAGAATTCAAGTACCATGCATAATGCCAGGAAATTATTGGAATGTTCAACACATTCCTACCTCAAATCCACGTACTCAAAGATCTGAATCATGCGTTCAGAAGATTTGCATCACATTGCAAATAACCTGTTAGATTCATTTACTGAACATAAAGGTGTCACACAATCCTACAATCCTGCAAAAATATGCCTGAAAGAGTGAAGGTACCAACAAAAATCACTCCACTCCCCGTTCAAAGCAACAGGGGGAGAAGCATGGAAACAATACATCAGGATTCAACTTCTCGCAAGCAAGGATATTAAGGCCATTGAATCAGTAAATGCAAGTCAACTTCACGTTGATAGACACCTAATGGGTAGTATACACCCAGTGGATGGGAAACCTCCACCAACCCAGGTCATAATGCACACAATGGCCGGGACATCGGAATACCCGACTCAACCGCATTGGGAAATCGCGAGCAGTCACCATGGGTAACGATATTTCCATCAACTATATATAAACATATATATTCTGGAGAAACATTTAATCGGAAGTCTACAATTGTCGACATACATTTCTCAACTAGATTGCAAAAACCTTTCAAATGATTTATGTCCAAAGACCATGGCCATGGCAAAGTGTGAACAACACTCGGACTGAACTGAAGCAAAGGATGCAATTCTAAGTAGAAATAATCTTGCTCAAAAAGGGAAGGTATTCACATAAGCAATACCTACACCTGTTTTCTTCTGGAAACAAAATGAGAACACCGAGGTGGTGAAACATAGAGCAAGTATTGTAGCACAAGGGTTTATGCAGATACCCAACTAATCTCCAGAAGTGGAATCTCTTTCCGATAACTTATATCATTGGCAGTATAAAATCATCTAACTGTGCAGTTGATAGATGTAGTGATCACATATCCGTGTGGCTCACTAGATTCAGACATATATGATTGATTTCCGATGGAATCTCAATTCTGAATCAAATTACAAAATGCAACATACATTGTGTAAAAATCAGTAAGTCACCATACGACTTATTGTTGTCGGTACATATGGTACAACCGACGTAGTGAGTTCCTTATACACAAGGATTACTCCTACAATGATGATTATCCATGTTTATGTGTCATACACGGTGACTACTCCTGCAATGACTACACATGTAATCATCTAAATGATGGAGTTTAATATGAAGGATTTGGGTAAAACCAAAATACCGCTCGTTACTACAACTTGAGCACCTTCATTCATTCATTATGGTATACTATATTGTCTATATCCAGAATATATTGGAGAAATTCATTGTGGACAAACCGTATCCATCCATAACTCTCATGGAATTTCATTCTCTAGACGTAGAGAAAGATCTATTTAGTCCAAGAGATGATGGAATTGAGATATTGGGACTCAACGTTCCATAATGCCATTGGATCCACCAAACACAATTGGTTGGGACTCAAGAATATCTTTCGATATCTCCAAGGCATCAAACATCTTGTCCCGATTTTCCAGTTTCAAGGAAATATGAATACCAATATCATTGGATACATTGATCAGATCCTCACTATGTCAGATCATAGACAAGCTTAGTATTCATACTATGTGTGATAGCCACTCCATGAATGTCTTTCAAACAGACTTTAGTGGCTACATCCACCAACCATTATCTCAAAGATAATGTTGCTTATGTTGCCCGGACGTAAACAGGTTACGTAACAAGCAATATCACTATATTGCTTATCTTGCAAGTCAAATCATACAACAAACTCACATGTTTTTTCACAAAGTCGCTACCAACTTCGACATTCGGAATATGTTCCTGGAATTGGTATTCGACGATTTTGAGATATGCAAGAATCAGGGGGAGTATCTTCCTTAATTACTCCTGTTCAATGCATCATATTATACTCTTTTTCCCTTTATGAGTTTACTTCACAGGTTCTCATCAAGGTTTTTAATGAGGTAATATCAACACAAGATCATATGTCATACTTTCTGTTTTCCCCACCGGGGTTTTTAAGAAAGTATATACGACATATTTATTGTCCTTTTAATTCTATGAGTTTTCCTCATATTGATTTAAAACAGACAATAAGCTTTATATGTTGCGGCATTTTCTCCTTATTTTTCCCACTGGGTTTGAAGGAGTTTTGGCAACATATCAAACACTATACTCCTCATATTTTTCCCACAGGGTTTTTGGAGGAGCCTCTAATCAAGATGATGATTTTGGATGGACAAGTGTAGATTAGGGGGAGTGTTGGAATTAATTAACATGTGTTAATTATGGGGTAAATCTACCCTTGTAACTTCCACCCCTTCATGAAGAGGCACCTCTTCATGGTGTCCTTCCATCTGTATATATATCAAATCATCTAATGAAAGAGATAGAGTTGATTCATTTGTTGCCTCTCTAGTTTCCTCTCAATAGAAAAAACTGTGCGCAGGGTGTGCCAATGCCACAACGCCACCTTGTCTTACGACATCCTGCCGGGGTCCGTGTGACGGTTGGAAGGACCATGGTATTCTCATTCATTAGAGATCGAATCCTAGGTTTAATGCTTTGGTGTCTTTTATTTATAAGCGGATTTTTTTTGGTGGAAGAAGACGTTTCTGTCGAAATCGAGACGTTGATGATGACTTCGTTAAATCTTAAAACTCGTCGAATCATGATCAGTCTTTCGGAGGTGCTTATAGGGTATGGTGTGCGCGTGTGCATTTAGAAGTACGAGTGTATGCACTTACTTTGTGAGCGCCTGCATATGTACTGTCTTCCTAATAAAAAATAAATCATGCTGGGATCTGGGGTTCGCTCCAAGCGGGTCTTCGGGGCGACCTGGATGGCTCATGGCAGTAAAAAAAATGAATACGCCCAATTAGCTACTTTATCCGTTTAGAAATAGTCGATGTTGTACTCCCTTAGTTCGGAAATAGGTGATATGGTTTTAGCTTAAATTTAAAATATAATCATGTCATCTATTTTCGAACGGAGAGACGATTAGTTTAAAATTGAACTAAGATCATATCAACTATTTCTGAACGAAGGAAGTATTTGATTAGACATTGAGTTTTTTCAGTAAAAAATACCATTATTTTAAGGAGTGAAAAAACATAACAATGGCAAATTTGCCATGTCGTTACAAATTGCTATGTGTCCAAAAAATTACAATAACAATTTTGTCATGAAATTTTGTGTTAGGAAAACAAAACAAAATAAAAACTTCATGCTAAAAAGAAACTTAAATTGCCACGTCCAAAAAAAAATGACATGCTTCAAATTTAAAGTTGCCATGGTGTGAAAATGAAATTGCCATGTTACATGAATTACATTTGCCATGGTACAAAAACTATATTGCCATGCCACATGAACTAAATTGCCATGCCACAAGAACTAAATTTGCCAAGCTAGAAAAACTAAAATTGTCAAGCTAAAGAAATAAATTTGACATAGTGTATCTAATATAATTGACATGCTCTAAAAATTCAAATTGCTATGTACAAGAAAAAATGTCGTGCTTAAAATTGGAAATTGCCATGGTCTAAAAATGAATTTTCCATGCTACATGAATAAAAATTGCCATCATCCTATGATAAAATTTGCAATGTTTCAAATTACAATTGGCATGCCACAGGAATTAAATGTGCCATGGTCTGAAAATGAATTTGCCATGCTACTTGAATAAAAATTTCCATCATCCTATTGTAAAATTTGCCATGTTAAAACTACAATTGGCATGCTACGGGAATTAAATGTGCCATACCAAAATAAATAAATTTGCCATGGTACAAAAACTAAAATTGGCATGACACAAAAACTAAAATTTACGAAATTCTGAAAATAAATTTGCCATGGTACAAGAACTAAAATTTCCATGACACAATAACTAAATTTGCCAAGATAGAAAAACAAAATTTGCCATGCTAAAGGAAATACATTTGACATAGTGTATCTAATATAATTACCATGCTATAAAGAAAAAAAGTTGCCTTGGTGTATATTTTGAAGTTACCATTTAGTCTCCAGAAAATTTGTCATGCACTTTTTTATTTTTTTCCATGGTCTAGTATTAGAAATGCCATAATACATGTAATATAACTATCATGATGTATTGATGTAGATGACAAATATTTTGCCACAGTTGAATTGAAAAAATTGCCCATGTTGTGTAATACTAGTTGTTACACGCACATGACATTTTGGAAAACATGATGCAAAAAAGTGATATGATATTTAATGTACAATTATTTTACAAAAAATAAAATAAAAACACTTGTCATGACCATTTATATGTGATATAAAAAATGTAAGTATTTTATAGAAACATTTTGCATGTTCTTGCGGCCTTAGAAAAAAAAGAAAAAAGTGAACAAACTCTTTTGTGCTATTTGAACAATTATCAGAGCAACCAATTCAATCAATTGCACATTGAGTCAACTGTAAGTTTACTTTCAAATTTATGTGAAATCAACTGCACATGAATGAGTAGAATTTTAAGTTTACTTTCAATTGTAGATCATTTATGTCAAATTTTAAGTTTAATTTCAATTGCAGAGAGTATGAGCCTACTAGCAGCATCATCAATGTTAGTGAGTTGTGGATTAGGGGAAGTCGGTGTAGCCCACTACCAGCAACAAGAGTGGTTGTCGATCAGGGGTCGCCGACGTCGCCCACCATCACCAACATCAAACGTATTCGATTAGCCTGTCATCATTGTCTGCGCCATCAGCGACGAAACGGACGAGGCGGAGGGAGCAGACAAAGTCTGCAGCGACGACTGCTTTGTGAACCACGATCAAGGTGGTCGCAGGCGCAGGTCGCCTCCGCGAACGATGGCGCAGATAGCCTCCATGGGCGGTGGCAGGTGGGCTCAAGCGGCCTCTGTGGGTGGCAAAGCAGGTGGGCGTAGGGTGCCTGCGTGGGTGCAAGAGCTTAGGCCAGACACCATTGGTTGGCACCGCGCAGGCGATAGGCAAAATATACACAAATCTATTTATATTAGTTAATTTAAAAAATTCACGTATTTGTAAAAATACTTCATATATTTTAAATTCAAAATTTTATATAAATATGCAGGAATAAAAAAATAATTATTTAAAAAAATCACATGCTTTTTATAAGTATTTGCAAGTTTAAAAAAAATATAAAAGGAAAAATTAAAGAAAAAATAACTGGGAAAACCTTGTCGAAAACAACAAGTAACAGATTTTTTTCCAGGAAGCTTCGAGAACAAAACCAGTCTTGGAAGCTTCGAAAAACGGGGATGAGCTTCCTCGAAAATGTGCATTTACAGGTCACGTTTACAGCCTCGAAAATAGAGAGGTCGGTAGTTAATAGAGGCCCAGTAAACACTATGCTAGCAGGTCACGTTTTACAGGTCTTTTTTTTTTAGGGTCACGGTTTACAGGTCAGTAAACGGAACGGGTACGAAGTGAAGTCCGTCCATATCCTGGGGAAACACTTGCATGTAGTATTACAATCTCTACAACGACGCCGGTTATTTATTTGATCGGCGGCGATACCGGACGCGACCTTGACACGTGTTGAGTAACCAAAACACAGGTGACTAACGGACAAACGTCTATTTTTAAATTTGAATCAAGACGTTTTTTGTTCCATTCATTGATATCCCGTGTCTGAGTACTTAGTAAAAAAAACTCATTAGTGCTGAAAAAACGCCTGTTTTAGTATCAGCGTCAGGCCGGAAAAAAATGCGCAGAACTTCGGCTCCTTCCAGCCCAGAAAACCCGCCTAAAAAACGGGCCTGCTACCAGACCCGTTAATGGAAAAAAACCCGCACAGCTCGCCGGGCTGGGCCAAACCTTGCCTCCACACACCTTTTCGACCACTTCCTTCCTCCCCCGATCACCTTCTTCTTCTTCAAGTAAAAAAACGAGGAGGAGGATCTTTGTGTGGGACGCGGCGGCGGCTGGCAGGGGGAGAAGACATGGATGCTGCTTGTGATCCAGATCTTGCCGCCTTGGAGCCGCCTCTTGCTGCCCTCGCCCGTTTGTGAGTAAAAGCTGAAAAAATGCAGATACAACACTGTTGTGTGGCCAAAAAATTTCAATTCTGATTAGGGTATGAGTGAAAAAATTGACTACATTAATTGACAGCTACAAACTTGATTGGTGGAATTTAATAGAACAAAACATGTGAACATTGACAGCTACCTGATAGTTGGTGCAATTAACCTGAAGACTACAAACTGAAACTGAATTTAACAAATAATACAGTGAAAAAACTGAAGTTAAAGTAACACTAGGGTGCATATGTACCTCTCGACCAATTGCAGAGCAATAGAGAAGCCTTGATCGCTCAAACTAGAACATATTGAAAATACACCTGTGATGTATGACACGAAAAATGAATTGTGTATATAACCTGTGTATGATGAAACAGAAAATATACAGATTTGGGGTTTCAAACAAACAACAAACTAAGATGACTAAGAAGGGGCTTCAGAGATCACTGATCAAGCCTGAACATACTAACTCCGATAAAATTAATTAATAAAAAAAAAGATGCCTGAACATACTAACTCCGATAAAATGAATTAATCAAAATATAAATAAATTGTCCAAAATGGATACAAGATACTGAAGAAATATGAATTGCATGCTGATTCAAAACTGAAATAATGCATGCCTGAAGATGCCTGAAACTACACTGAACATGTGGTTCAGAAACACCTCAGAGTTATCTAAACAGAGTTACCTCACTCTGCTTGCATAGAAACTAAGTTTCAGCAGTGACCTTTCAAACAAAGAAAACTGAAAGGTACATCATATTCCTCATAGAAGTTCACCAGTTCAGACTTAATAACATGAGTATCAAACTAGCTGGGAGGTGAGACAAGGGCAATGAGGCAACATTGAACAACATTTCACAATGAAAGCACTAAATTTCTGCACTTAGCCTCCTGCATTTCACAATGAACATGCATGAAGAAAGATACCTAAAACTACACTGAACAACACTAAACATGCCTGTAGAAACTACACTGAACATGCGTGTGAATTCAGAGAAAAATGTCTACGCTGCTGCTGCGTATTTTACCTTGCCCTTGTGAATTTCCAGTAGCTTCATAAATCACAAATTTAGATGTATATTTCTTGTTTTAGCAGCACTCATATATCCACATTTGTCACTCTGAACAAACTAGAAACTTGTTCACCTGTATAATTTAGCACAACTTAAAAACTACCCTCTTGGAAAACTGAATACTAAAACAATAAAAACTGAAAAAGATGCCTGAAGATACTAACTCCGCTAAAATGAATCAATTAAAATGAAGATACTTTGAACATGCACCGTGAACAGATCCGAAAAATCAAAAACTGAATATTAGTGAAGAAATAGACTGAACGAAGAATATGACTACAGAAAAAGAACTCATAGTTGATCAAAAAATTGACTAGGGATTGGTGAATGAAGCAAAAATTAAATAATTGATAGCCAAGCTTAAATACATACTACTACATACAAAAATTGATCACTGAGTACTTAATATGACTAAACTAAGACTGTGACTGAAGTACCATTAACTTGATAAATTCAAAAGCTGATAATTGATTAAATGAATTAAGACTAATACATAGGGAAAATCTGAAATAATGAATAAGACTAAACGACGAATATGACAGAAGATGACAAAGTATTAACTTAAAAACCTGATGATTGATAACTCTGAACCTGAAAACCTGAATTGATCACTGAGTACTTAATATGACTAGATATGACTAAACTAAGACTGTGACTGAAGTACCATTAACTTGATAAATTCAAAAGCTGATAATTGATTAAATGAGTTAAGACTAATACATAGGGAAAAAACTGAAATAATGAATAAGACTAAACGACGACTATGACTGAAGATGACAAAGTATTAACTTAAAAACCTGATGATTGATAACTCTGACCTGAAAACCTGAATTGATCACCGAGTACTGAATATGACTAGGTATGACTAAACTAAGACTGTGACTAAAGTACCATTAACTTGATAAATTCACAAGATGAAAAAGGCGGGAGCATGACATTCTACACCATCGTAAGCCTAACATCCCCCGAATTCAGAACCTATCATCGGCCCGTCGAACTCGATTTAACGAACGCTCAAGAACTACTAATAAAAAAATTGATAATTAAAAACGAATACTAATACCAAGAACTACTCAAGCTGAAACTGATGAGTGATAAACTAGTTCAAAGGGTTTTCTTATTGCCATAAAAAAAATAAGTAGTTACAGGTTAGCACCTTCGGATATGAAATAAATATGTTTTGGTTGTCATTTCCTTGCTGCAATTGTTGTGCTCAACTAGCGCAACTTCTGATTAGTTCATCTCGAAGGATACTCCACAACTAGCCAATACTGAACTCTTATGATCTAGAAAAGGAATGTGCACTGAAGAACCCCTTACACTGTAAAAACAGCTTAAAATAAGCTCTACCATGAACTTGAGGCATGAAAAAGGAATGTGCACTTAAGAACCCCTTACGCTGTGAAAACTGCTTAGAAATAAGCTCTACACTGAACTTGAGGGATGAAAAATGAATATGCACTGAAGAACCCCTTGCACTATATCCATTAACTAGAAAATGTGCACTGAATAACCTATTACACTGAATAACCCCTTACACTGTCAAAAACTACCTGAATATGAACTAAATAACCTAAAATCTCTGAAAAGAAAACTAGTCCCTCAACAAAGAAGAAACCGCCCACTACATAACCCCACTGCCCAGTCTGCATAAAAATCGGAAAAGCCAAAAACACTTAAGAATGGATCTCTGATGAAATGAGACAAACAAATCAATGGTGGTTGTGAAAAGAATTTATGCTAACTAAGAATGACTAAGCGTAGTTGGATCAAGAAATTTTATGCCTAAACACAAAAAGAAAATATGAATCAGAGGAAGAGAAGAAACTAATAAGGGAGGAGAATTGAAATGAAATGAATTGTTCAGCGAGAATGGAGTTCAAAATGATCGACACCGCCGCGCCGCTGGCAGAATGTCATGTGACCACAACATACATCTGTTGCTCGGATGGTGCCCAGAACTAATCTCAATCATCAGCACTAAGCCACTAGCCGGCTAGCATTCTTCTCCAGCTCCATGATCACAGCTCTGCGAAAAGCAGCAAAGGACACCTAGTAACCTCTAATACCACATCAGCTAATAGGGGGAGCCACATCCACAGCCAATTTTGACGTGGCTTAATTAATGAACGAAATAAGGGGGAAAACCAAATAGTGGAGGTGCCTGCAGCAATCCACCAGCGTTCTGTGAATTAACCTCTCAAAAAACTAGCCAGGATTGAGCGAACATACACGAGTGTTTCTGTTCTACCTCACACCTTCCTCATCTAAAAGCCACAAAAACTGTGTGATAATCGACTGACGACAGTTGCCAAAATCGAAAAAATCATCCTAGTCCCCTGTGTGATAATCCACTCGAAAGCAACTCAACGTGATTGGCGGCTAACAGACACATGACAAATTTGTTGTACCCCACACAATCCCCTCCTAACAAACGAAGAATATACTGGGATTTCTAGCGGATGATAATCATTTCGAACTGAAAATGAATCAAAATCGATTGGAGCGCAAGCACACATGAGAACAAGAGGAAAAAGGGTGGCGCATACCACGCGCCTCGCTGGTGCCGTAGACTGCAATCACGCCAACCGACTGGAGTTGGCTGGTGGCGAACACGGCGACGCAGCTCCCCCGATCTCTTCTCCGGAGCAGCGCGAGCCGCGACCTCTGTTGCTGCTGTGGGCTGCGCCTCCTGCTTGTGTGCTGTCCTCACGAATGACTCGCTCTGCGCCATCTCCGTCGCTCAACTCCGGCGAGGACTGCCCGCCGCCTTCCCCAGATGGCTCCGTCGCTCCGCCTCGGCCTAGCCCCCACCAATCCCCCCAGATAGAACAAAAGCCGCCGCCCACAAAAACTGATAAGAAAAAAAATTCAAAAATACTTCGGGTTAACGCTGTCGAATCCCCCCCCCCCCCCCGCGTTGCGGCAGACCCGTGCCCCCAGATAGAACAAAATCCGCCGCCCACAAAAACTGATAAGAAAAAAATTCAAAAATACTTCGGGTTAACGCTGTCGAATCCCCCCCCCCCCCCGCGTTGCGGCAGACCCGTGAACCCGGAAAGGCCCATTAAATCACAAGCGAGACACCGCACTACAGCCCAACATCAAACTGAGAACAAAAAAACTAAACGTCAAGATTCGTGCGAATCGTACGGACCAAAAAACAACCTGAAGCGAATTCATTTTCAGACAGCTGAAAAATAGTAAAACTGAAACACAGTTTTCTCTTTGTCCGTTTTAACGATCGACCCGTCTCGATGACGATGCAGGAGTCTGACTGCGGCAATTTTGAAGGTATCTTTTTTTTTGAAGTAAATTGAAGGTATCTTCACGTATGTGTTTTGCGATTTGTCCTGTTTCCTTCAAGAAAAGATGTTCTTCCACCAAACTTCAAACATTCACCTGTTTTTTCTCACGCGCAGCGATGACTCTGATGGAATATTGGTCCCAGTCTTGGGCCATCATCCATGGTTTTTGAGGAATTGATGGATCACTTTGTTGCTGTCGTCGAGCTCAATTTCAGTCAGAGGCATAGGTCGCCGACCCGTGAGGAGTGGATCAGTAGACAGCAAAAGATTGATAGGGAAAGCTTTGTTGTGGCACTCAAAGTCTATGCCAGGAATCTGTGGAATCTTTTGGGACAAAGGTTGGGGTGCCCTCTGGTTCCAATGCAGTTCTCAATAACATCACTGAGAATGAAGCTGACCCCAGGAGATGCCCCAGACTTAAAGACAGAGAAGATTCTAAAATTGAGGATCTGGCCAGGGAGAGAGCTGCTGAGAGAGACAACTATGGTAATATTCAAAACCCTGAAAATCTTAATGATGAAAAACTCTCTTTACTTCATATGTCTAGATTAGTGGGTGTGGATTTGGGATGTACTATTGAAATGGTACAGCACAACCTGGATCTCATTTCTAAAATGGAACAGGCTGCCAGAGATATATATAACCAAAAGATAGTTAATCCTAAGAAAGGAGATAATGATTTAAGCTCCAAAGATCTAATTGACACCGGGGATGCTGATTTAAGTGAGCTATGCTCTGATATAGAAGAAGAGGATATGGAAATCGAAAGAAGGCACTTAGACCAATTGAGTAAGATTTTTTCTAGTCAAACCAAAAATAAGAGATGTACTGTAACATCCTTAAATTCACTATACTCCCTAAAATTGGAGGCTCCAGAATCAATTGAGCATTCAGTTTATAATTGAGCATTCAATTTACAATTGGCAATCTCAATTTTGACTTGGTCTATTGTTCTGGTCAGTGGACCAGTTTTTCAGCGATAGGCTTCGTCGTATGGGCTTCTGTTTTTTGAGGGCCCAGCCTATCGGACGCGTTCGCTGGAGGGCGAGGGGTGCCGTGGCGGCTGGAGGCGTTCGCTGGAGGGCGAGGGGCAGCGTGCCGGCTGGATACTTCGCCTTTGCCACGCGTCGTTTCCCTTGTGTCGGTGCCTGCCAGAGAGAGAGGAGGGGGTGGGTGTCTGCTCCGATGCACCACGGATTCAATTCTTTCCTCTGATCTGTTGCCTGCCCTGCTCGCCGATGAGGGTGCGTTTCTACGGGATTTGATGTAATGGGGCCGTGACCTGCTGCCCGTCCGAGTGGTTCGTGCTGCATCGAAGGTGAACCTTGGTTTTTGGTGATGGGTTTAGGTCTGTTCGTTGATTTGTCAGGAGCGTGAGGGTGTGCAGCCGTATTCCAGACAAGGGAAGGACAAGGACGTGTTGCTGCTGAGGCTTGCTGCTTTGTTCCAATGCGTCCTTCTTATCATGATAAGGTGATGTTAATGGAAAATGGAACAAGGTGGTGCGTTTCTTTCATGGTGGCTCGAGTTGACGTTGAGCGACCACTGAATAGATGGGGTGAGCCTGGACCTTGTTCATGTGTTGTCCGCATGTGTCCTTGGCGTGCAAGGTTGAAATCAACTGGATCAGTAGCTCACACCTTTGTTTCCCTTCTTTCCCAAAATCACAAACATCTACTATGGCTGGTACCTCCCCGTCGCATTCTTCCCTGTCTTCACCACCATCTGTCTACTTCCACTAGTAGAAAATGGCTCATTTGTCCCGGTTCTAGAGGCTCATTTGTCCCGGTTTCGGAACTGGGACTAAAGGGTCGTTAATAAAGCCCAATACCTTTACTCCCGATTTGCCCACGAACCGGTACTAAAGGTCCTCCACGTGGGCTGTTGTGGTGCGCTAGGGCGGAGGACCTTTAGTCCCGGTTGGTAACACGAACCGGTACTAAAGGCCTCCACGGGAAAAAAAACTCATTCAATTTTTTTCCTTTTTATTTTTTCTATTTTTTCAAAAATTATATTATTTCCATTATTTGACCAGTTTTTTCACTCCCTTTTTTATATATTTTCATAATTTCTATTATTTGAGTTATTTGACCAGCTTAGTCTCTAATTACCGTTAATGTCTAGTCAAATTACTTAGTCATAGTCAAACTTCCCGACCGGTCACCCATCCTTAGACTACTTCAGCAATAGCACACTTAACTTCCGAGTTCCGTCTGTCTCCACTTCCAACTACAACGCGCACACGTTGTTGATATTACTATCATATCAATCCTATTAACCTATTGGTCACAATGTCACACGTCTATATTGTTTTAATTCCAAATAATTATTTTAATAAACAAAAGTAATGAAATAATAATAATCTTGAATAAAAAATAAAAAAATAATGTTTTTTATTTTTTTGCAAAACCTAAAATCTAAAAAATATTCATATTTCCCTCAATATTATAGTCGGAAAACCCTTATTTCATATTTCCCAATTTACATTTCTATCCCAACTTTTTTTGAATTATTTTATTGAGGAGGAGAATGAAGAGGTCAGTGGATGGGCGCCCTTTTAAATTTCTATCCCAACTTTTTCGAATTATTTTCCCTCCAAATCTTAAAAGCATCATAACTTTTTTTCTGTTTCATATAAAAAAAATCATTAAATGCATGAAAAATAACAAATGAAGTTAGAAAGGTTTGAAATTTGAGGATGTGGCTTTGAATGGTGAGTATTGAATGCACAAAAAATCTGGAGTTGAAATAAGTTAAAAAAAGAAATGTCTTTGTAACAGAAGAGTTTTCATCCAAAACCCTCATACTTCGAAGGAGATGGTCCAATTTGTACACGAAGTGCATCCAGTTTTTGCCGTAATCATCTCAACTCTGTAGCACATGCTATGTCGGTGAAATTATAATACCATGCCAAGTTTCAAGATTTTTAGAGTTCATTTATAACGCCTTTTCAATTTTAGGGTCATTTAGCGCAAAAAAAATCATTAAATGCATGAAAAAAACAAATGAAGTTAGAAAGGGTTCAAATTTGAGGATGTGGCTTTGAATGACGCATATTGAATGCACAAATAGTTCAGAGTTGAAATAAGTTAAAAAAAGAAATATCTTTGTAACAGATGAGTTTTCTTCCAAAATCCTCATACTTTGAAGGAGATGATCCAGTTTTTACACGAAGTGAATCCAGTTTTTGCCGTAATCCTCTGAACTATTTAGCACATTCTATGTGGGTAAAATGATGATAGCATGCCAAGTTGCAACCTTTTTAGAGTTCATTTGTACTGCTTTTCAATTTTAGTGTCATTTAGCGCAATTTTTTTTATTAAATGCATGAAATATAACAAATGACATTAGAAAGGGTTGAAATTTGAGGATGTGTCTTTGAATGGTACATATTGAATGCACAAAAATTCTGGAGTTGAAATAATTAAAAAAATGTCTTTGTAACAGATGAATTTCTTTCAAAATCATCAAACTTCAAAGGATATGGTCCAGTTTGTACACGAGGTGCATCCAGTTTTTGTCATAATCCTCTGAACTTTTTAGCACATGCTATCTGGGTGAAATGATGATACCATGCCAAGTTTCAAGCTTTTTAGAGTTCATTTGTACTGCTTTTTCAATTTTAGGGTCATTTAGCGCAAAAAAATCATTATATGCATGAAAAATAGCAAATGAAGTTAGAAATGGTTGAAATTTGAGGATGTGCCTTTGAATGGTGCATATTGAATGGACAAAAAGTCTGGAGTTGAATAAGTTAAAAAAAGAAATGCTTTTGTAACAGGTGAGTTTTCGTCTAAAACCCTCATACTTCGAAGGAGATGGTCCAATTTGTACACGAAGTGTATCCAGTTATTGCCGTAAACCTCTCAAATTTTTAGCACATGCTATGTGGGTGAAACGATGACACAATGCCAAGTTTCAACCTTTTTAGAGTTCATTTGTACTTCTATTCAATTTCATGGTCATTTAGCGCAAAAACAATCATTAAATGCATGAAAAATAGCAAATGAAGTTAGAAAGATTTGAAACTTGAGGATGTGGCTTTGAATGGTGCATAGTTAATGCACAAAAATTCTGGAGTTGAAATAAGTTAAAAAAATGCCTTGTAACAGATGAGTTTTCGTTCGAAATCCTCATAAAGAGTTAAACAAAATCTGGTTTTGATTAAAACACCTATTTAATATATCCTAAAAAGTCCCATATTGAACATACTGATAAAACATACTAATATTAAACAACAGGAAAAATAATCACAAAAAATCTATTTTTAAACTAAAGTTATTCACAAACTAGTGATTCACACAAATTTCTAAAGAATTCAAGTTTAAACTATTTAAATTTGTAAACTACTAGCACTAACAGAAAGTTTATACTTTTTTTGACATACAGAAAAAAGATTCATTCAAAAACTCTAAATATTCTAACAGTTATTCAAAATCTAAAAACAGAAACTCTTCTATTTAAAAAAACAAAAAAAAATAGACCTTTAGTACCGGTTGGTGTCTCCAACCGGACTAAAGGTCCTAACTTTAGTCCCGGTTCAAGCCACCGACCGGGACTAAAGGTTGCGACACCCTTTACTCCCGGTTCGTGTCTGGAATCGGGACAAAAGGGTCCAGACGAACCGGGACCAGTGCCCGGCCGGCCCCCTGGGCGCACGAACCGGGACGTATGGCCCCATGGGTCCCGGTTCGTGACTGAACCGGGACTAATGGGGTGGCCAGGCCTGAACCAAAGCCCTGTTTTCTACTAGTGTTCCCTGCCGTAGGTATCATGCACCTCCACGAACCAGGCTGGGTCCTCCCACACATTGCGCAAAGAGCCCAAGATCTAGATGTGAGTCGCATGCTCGGATATAGTGCTTGGGCTGGTGTAGTTAGACTTCCTCCTCAGGTTGTAAGACGGTGAAAAATGTGCTCAAGAGCCACGGTAACAGCTCGTTGTTGCTAGTACACATGGTGATATGATTTTTGGATTTCACTATAAACTTTATTAATGTGCGTCAGTTTGTTTATATATTTTCAGTTTTTGTAGCTACAGATGGTGTTATCTTGTGAAATTTCTTGAATTTAGAAGGAATCTGATAGTTGATCTCCCACATGATATATCCATGATGATTTTCTTCTCCCAAACATTGGATACATGGGTACTGTAAATCACCTTAATTTACAGTGCATTCTATAATACACCTGTAACCATCAAATCTTAGTATATAAGTGAACAGTTCAAACTTCCAACGATTATACATATATATGCAGAAATAACTATAATTATATATGTGCACAGTTCAAACTTTCAATGATAGCTCCTGACATTTGTTATTTTTACCATGTAGAAACAATCATCTTTAGTTTTCAATGTGGACTGAATATATAGGAAAATTCAGTGTTTATTTTGAGCTAGGTGTCGCATCGTGCTAGAGTTACCTCTTTGTATGTTGTGTTGTCGAAATTGGCCCATTCTTGAGTGGTGATATGGTCATGTGTTTTACCCGCGTGTTTCGATGGATGGTCTTCAGCCTGTCCGAGGTCGACGTGGTGTTAATATTATACATGTGCAATGGATAATGTAGTATGACCATCCAGCTAATTATACATTCAAGCATTCTCAATTCTGAGTCTAGCTAGCTTTAATAATAGTCTTAATTTGTGATATTTAGGTGTCATGTAAATAACACTTCAGAAAACTGTTATGGTTTGCGTTAAGTTATCAGAACTGATAGTTAACTGAATTTTCTTAGGAAAAACGGTGGTAACTAGAACATACATTCATGTTGCCAATCCGCAGTTCCATTTTATACTTGATTTTTTCTTTGCATGAGGGCCACTCTCATGCCAGCTACATAGATATGAGCCAGATATGACCTCTTGAGATGTACACCTCAATATATAGATGCATATGCAAATTATTCACTCACACCAAATTTTATCATGTCACTCTTCCCTTTGCCCGGTTATTTTATTCTTGACCTAGGATCATTTTCTTATGTGGAGCGACTTTAACCGATTAGATCATAGTCCACATGGAAATCATATAGTGCATTGCAATGATGATGCACCAGGGTGGAAATGACATGAGTTTGTTTTCTTAGTCCTATAGGCACAACTCCTTACCACTATCACGAAACAGGAATCGTTGTTTAAATTTTAAGAAACACTACTGTTTTATGTGGCTTGGATTTTCACAAAGTTTGTAGGTCCTTTTTATTAGGATTTTTAAGGACTCCTTGGTCAATTTATTTTTGCGATGATCCCGGTTAAAGATCTCTTATGTTTGAAAATCTGACCTCGTCCCTGGAACTATGAGGAGAAGAATTGACACGATGTGGGATTAAAAAGCAATAAAGAACAAGGTATGTGAGTATATATCAAATGCCATTTTGTTCTTAATTTATTTGATGTTGAATTATTGTGTGATGTAACAGTCTCAAAGTTGTTCTTGAGCCTCAAATTAAATCACTTACAGAAAGTGAAGAGGGAAGGGCGTGGACACATTTATCTCAATATATCACTCCTTTTGTACGCCTATACAACTACTCTGAAGCGAGAAGTTGATATTATGATGGTTTCGGGGTTCAATCTCTACGTAGTCTTACACTGTCTATAGTTCTTGCATAAAGTGCATGGAACCCAACGAGAATGAACTCCTGTGATTGTTTGAGTTGTTACTCTTTATATTCATTCCATTTTATTGTGTTATTTGGAAATGCTTGTGAGGTTGTTTTCCTAAGTTTCTTGGGAGTTTAATGTGAAGTGATTAGTGATATTTCGCAGAGTTCTCATACTTGAAAGCTGATGTTGCTGACTTTTGACGCCCATCTCTAAAAAGAAAGAAACAACTTTAGGAAGAACATACATTGAAAGCTATGAATTACACTTGTTAATGAAAGATACTTGCGAAATATTCTTCGGCGCAGCAAAGCGCGCTAAACGCTTCTAGTATGGTTACAAGAGACACACAGTGGTAGTGGGTAGGAAAACTAGGAGCAAAACCAAAAATTGAAAGGTTTATTTTGGAATGTTAGAGGGATCAATAATGAGGTAAAGAAAACCTTTATTAGAAACTTAATTGCTGAAAAAAAGCTTGACTTCTTGGGACTAACTGAAACCATCAAAGCTGATTTTACTAAAAATGAACTGCACAATTTGTGTGGAGGAAGAAATTCTGCTGGAACTGGTCTAGCCCAAGGGGGAGATCTAGGGGTATATTGTTTGGAATCAATGCAGATTGCTTTGATTTGGAGCAATTTGAACAGGGTGAATACTTTGTTAGGGTGCTCTTATATGATAAGAAAGCCAAGCTCAAATGGAACCTGATTGTGGTTTATGGGGATGCTCAGAATGATGGAAAAGCAGCTTTTCTAGTTGAGTTATCAAGAGTAAACCAGAATAACATTCACCCATGTCTGGTGGGAGGAGACTTTAATATCATTAGAAAAAGTAGTGAAAAGAATAAACCTAACACTCCTGGACACTGGAGCTTTGTGTTCAATGCAATCATTGAACATGCTGGTCTAGGAGAGTTGCCTCTGACTGATAGATTATACACTTGGGCTAACAATCTGGAAGATCCCACTTATGAAAAACTTGATAGAGTTTTATTTTGTCCTGATTGGGAAGAGTACTACCCTTTGGCATTCCTATCTTCTTTAGATAGAGAACTGTCTGATCACACTCCTTTAATTGTTGACTCTGGGGAATGCTCTTTTCATACCCCTTTGTTTAAATTTGAAAATGCCTGGATGATGAAGGAGGGATTCAAAGAGTTTGTGGAAAATAGCTGGGGGAAACCTGTAGCTGATAATGATATGGATAGATGGCAAGCTAGAGTGAGAAACATTAGGAGAAAAATGAAAGGCTGGACCAAGAATGCTGAAGCACTTAGCAGAAAGCTAAAATTAGAAATTTTGGGGAAGTTGGATTTTTTTTGATAAAGAAGCTGAAGTAATGGGACTTACTGCTCATAATTATCAAGAGAAAAAAGAATTGAGAGCTCAACTTAATAGATTGTTAGAGCAAGAGGAGATGATATGGCTTCAGAGATATATGAGTGATGAAATTAAAGATGGAGATTGCAACTCTAAGTACTATCATGCCAAAGTTAATGGAAGAAGGAGGAAAAATAAGATTGTGTCCCTTGAACAAGAGGATAGGGTTATTGAGGGAGAGAAAAATCTCATTGAATATATAACTCAATATTATAAAACCTTATTTGGAACACCTGAGATTTCCTCTATATCTCTATGTGACCAACAAATGAATCAACTCTCAATACAAGATTATGAATCTTTGAAAACTGAATTTGATTTAAAGGAAATTAAAGAAGTGGTGTTCAATATGAAGAAAAGCAAAAGCCCTGGACCAGATGGATTGCCAGCTGACTTCTACCAACACTTTTGGGATGTTGTAAAATGGGACCTCAAAGGTCTACTTGATGACTTCCACAGGGGTCGACTTGATCTTGCTAGGTTGAATTGTGGAATCATTACACTCATCCCAAAAGTGAAGGATGCTAAACAAATTCAAAAATATAGACCTATTTGTATACTCAATGTAAGCTTTAAAATTATTACCAAGGTCTTAATGAACAGACTAAGCAAAGTAGTGTACCCAATAATTTCCAGAAACCAAACTGCCTTTATTAAAGGTAGATATATAATGGAAGGGATTGTTATACTTCATGAAGCAATAAATGACATCCACACAAAAAAACAGAATGCTCTGTTATTTAAGGTGGATTTTGAAAAGGCTTATGACAAAATAAAATGGCCTTTTCTGTATCAAATGCTTAAAATGAAAGGATTTTCTGATAAATGGTGTGATTGGGTTATGAAATCTATGATTGGAGGAAAAGTGGGAATCAGAGTCAATGATAACATTGGACCTTATTTCAAAATTCAAAAAGGATTGAGACAAGGGGGTGCCTTGTCCCCTCTTCTTTTTGACCTAGCTGCTGATGCTTTGGCAGTGATTTTAGAAAAAGCTAAAACTAACAAGCTTGTGAAAGGAGTGATGGCTGAATGGATAGAAGGGGGAGTAAACATGCTGCAATATGCTGATGACACAATTTTCCTTATACAAGATGATCTGGAGGATGCTAGAAGATTGAAGCTCATTTTAGGGGCTTTTGAGCAGATGTGTGGTTTGAAAATTAATTACCATAAAAGTGAATTGTTTGCTTTGGGAGAGGTGAAAAATAGAATTAGAGAATATCAGGACATTTTTTCCTGTGATGTGGGTGAGCTACCTTTAAAATACCTGGGGATACCTGTCTCTAAGGGCAGAATTAAAAATAGCCTGTGGGATGGGGTGCTGAGTAAGGTAGAAGGGAGATGCAGCTGTTGGCAAGGCAGACTGCTAAATATGACAAGAAGAACTGCTTTAGTGCAATCCTGTTTAACCAATATGCCATTATACATGATGTCCTTTTACCCCATCCCAGTTGGAGTCAGAAAGAAATTAGATTTCTTTCGATCAAGATTGGTGTGGCAAGCTGAGGAGGGGAAAAGGAAATATCATTTGGTAAATTGGAAAATTTGTTGTTTGCCAAAAGACCAAGGGGGGCTGGGCATCTTAAATTTGGAATTGATGAATCATGCTCTGTTGACCAAATGGCTTTGGAAATTAGAAACTGAATAAGGTTTATGGCAGGAGATTCTTCTTAGGAAATATGTGGGGACCAAATGTCTGGCTGGAGTTAAACCTAAATCAGAGGATTCATATTTTTGGAAAAATATTCTGGCAGTTAAGGATCTCTTCTATAAGAATTGTAGGAAAAAGGTGGGAAATGGATGCAATACTAGGTTTTGGGAAGATTAGTGGCTGGATGACAAGCCACTAATGATTGCCTATCCTAGAATCTACTTGCTATGTTTCAATGCAAACATAACTGTTGCTGATGCTTTTAGACTGGGTCTTAGCAATTTTTCCTTTAAAAGAACCCTATTAGGGGAATCTTTAGAATTATGGGATAATTGTAAAGATAGATGTAATGATGTGGTTCTTAATGATAACAAAGATGAAATAAAATGGCTTATGACAAAAAATGGATGTTTCACTGTAAACTCCCTATATAAGAAACTAGTGGGAAATTCAATTAATTTTCGACAGAAATTCCTGTGGAAGATTAAAATGCCTGCTAAAATCAAATTCTTCAGCTGGTTGGTGACCAGAAATAGCATCTTAACCAAAGATAACCTACTGAAGAGAGGGTGGAAAGGTGACAACCACTGTGCTTTCTGTGGGTCAGCTGAGACTGTGGATCATTTATTCTTTAATTGTTCCATGGCAAAAGTTATTTGGTGCCTGTTGAGATGTGCTTTTAATTTAAAAGACACTCCTACATCAAGGCATGCCTGCTTTGGAAACTGGCTGGGAACTTTTAATAAGAAAGAGAGAAAACTGGTTTTGGTTGGGGTAAATGCTATGTTCTGGGCCCTATGGAAGACTAGAAATGATATGGTTTTCAATAGAAAACAGAACATTACTCCTCTCACGTGTGTTAAAATGCTAACTACTTGGATTAATGACTGGGCTCCTTTGCAGACAAAAAAGGAAGGGGCAAGCTTGCTGATGCTGGGGGCAAGATTAATAAGCCAAGTGGCAAATGAGATCTACAAGACTTCTCAAGATTGGAGGCCTGGAGTTTTGAGGATCACTGAAAGCTGAAGGCGCCTTCTTCCTCCTGTGCTCTGGTCTTGTTCTTTCTCTTTCTTAGTAGTCTGTTTTGTTAGGAGAAGCTCGAGTCTCTCCAGGTTTCGTGTTAGCTAAAAAATAAGAACTGTGCTGTAAGATGAAACTTGATCTTTTAAATTCGCTATCTTGGTAGGGTCTTGCGTGACCTAGATATTGCTTGCTGCCTGAATGAAGCAGGTGATTGTAATAGACCAGATTTTACTTTCTGTTTGTAGACGAACTTGATTTCTATATATGAAATCGGATGTGGTGAAACCCTCCTTCTTTTGCTAAAAAAAACTCAAAATCTATGCCAAGGATAAAGATATCCAGGTATGTGGCAAGAGTGTAGTACAATCCAAGTTTGATTAGCAAGTGTACAGACAGTCCCAATAAGTTTGGACACGACCCAAACTTATTTTTTATTTATTTGCTGTACACAGCCCCTGAATTATCCTCGTCCCAATTTCCTTTGTTCTTTATATTTTACAACCTTCAAAACATAAACGCAATATGCGAGACTCGAATCAGAACCTCATGGTTCAGAAAAATACGCGCTAACAAACTGCATACATTACTGATGGCTTCTCGCCCCTCGTTGGTTACCCCAAGTGGAAGGTTTGAGATGCAGTGCAGCAGCAAGTTTCCCTCGGTGAAGATACCTAGGTTATCGAACCAGTAGGACTCAGGAGATACAAGTAGGTGGCAACGTCGCCAGAAATTGCTTCCTGACTAGGGTGTTGTCGTGGACCTGCACACAACAACAAATAACTTTGCTCCCAACTAGTACAGAGGAGTTGTCAATTCCTCCGGCCTTGTCGTTTACAAAGGATCAACGCAAGAGATAATAGGTGCAAAGGAAAGTAAAAGCTGAAAGTAAATTGAGGGTGTGAACAATAATGTGAAGATGGACCGGGGTCTGATACGTCTCAAACGTATCTACTTTTCCAAACACTTTTGCTATTGTTTTGACCTCATTCTTGCATGATTTGGACGAAACTAACCCGGACTAACGCTGTTTTGAGCAGAGCTTCCTGTATAGTTTTATTGTGTGCAGGAAAATGGATTTTTAGACATCCCAGAAAATTCCCAGAAAAATACCAGAAAATCCACGCACCCGATGGAGCCAGGAGCCAGAAGTGGGACCAGAGGGGAGCCCTGGGGGCCCCAGGCGCCCCTGGGCGCGGCCAGGGGTGGGGCCGCGCCCTCTGGCCGCCTGGGCTGCTCCCCCCTCCTCTGGTGCCCTACCGAGGCTCCTATTTATCCCCGTGACGAGAAAATCCCAGAACAGAAGTTGTTTTCCCAGTTTCCGTCGCGGAGCCGCCGCCACCCTCTGTTCTTCTTCGGGAGGGCTAATCTGGAGGCTGATTTGGCCTCCGGAGAGGGGAGATCGTCGCCACCGTCATCACCATCACCACTCCATCCATCCTCCATGACTTCTCTTCACATGTGTGAGTAATTCCCTGCTGTAGGCAAAGGGGATGGTAGGGATTGGATGAGTTTAATCATGTAATAGTTCGTCAGATTGTTGGGGGCATGTTGCCTATCATCTAGATTGGTGTTTATCTTCTTTGCTACAACTTGTTGTTCTTAATGCTTGTCGCTTTGGGCCCGAGTGCCATGTTTTCAGATCTGAACCCTATGTGTTTTTATGAATATATTTGTGTTCTAGATCCTATCTATGAGTTGTATGCACCTATTATGGTCCGGAACCGGCGATCCCAAAGGTGACAGCTTGGGACACCAAAGGGGATGGTCCATGATTTGAGGATTCCATGTATCCATTGAGTTTATTGATTTGTTCCGGTGCTCTTTGACAGGAGTACCTTTAATCTCCATAAGTTCCTTTTGGCCCCGTTCGTAGCGGGATGGTAGGACAAAAGATGTTGTGCAAGTTCTTATTGCAAGCACGCACAACTACCTACGGGATATATGCCTAATGTTTGATATTTGCCTAGATGATCATTGCTTTTCTGTGTGCCTTGCCCCGTGTTAGAATCTATTATATGTTTACTCTCATCCATGCAGCGCCTGACCATCCATCTCCCTAGCCTACAGTGTTTTCAATTCTGCTGGTTATTAGTTGTTACTTTTTTCTATTTACTTTTGCTGTTGCTATCATCACTATCATATCACCGTTACCACTTATCTATTGTTGCAAGCAAGTATATTTCAGGTGCGGTTGAATTGACAACTCAACTGTCAAAGCTTATAAATAATCTTTGGCTCCCCGTGTGTCGAATCAATAAATTGGGTTAACTTACCCGCGAAGACTATCTCGATCCCTTACGCCTGTGGGGCATCAAGAAGCGTTTTCTGGCGCCGTTGCCGGGGAGCATAGCAATATTTACAAGTCTACTTGAAGTATCCTGCCTGCTTCATATCATCCTCTATGGGTAAGAAAGGAGACCCCAAGGTTCCGATCTTACCATCCCATACAAGAAAAGGTACTGTTCTGAACACTAGTGCTACACTTGATTCACCTTCTGTTATGAGTAAGTTTACTTCACCACGACTACATGATGCTTCTATTGAGTCTGTTACTATGTCCGATACTTTTGATGATGCTTCCACTACTCTTGATGATGCTACTTTTCTTGGTCGCCATATTGAAACTCAGACTGCTAATGCTGCAGCAAAATCCAAGACCGAGACCCCTACTACCTATATTCCTACCTGCAAAACCTTTGGTTACCCGAGCTTAGATGAACTCAGGGAGAGAATCCTTGATGATGATTATGTTACTCTTGATGATGATTTTTGCAGGGAACTCAGAGAGTGTGTCGACTCTGACCCTGGAGCTGTTAAGGAGCTGCTCAAAAAGCACTCCATGAAGAACAAAGTTATTCCTGATCCTCAATTTGCCACATCTCCTATATGCATCACTGATCCTGATTATGATTTCTCTGTTGATCTTTCACTTATATCTACAGTCGAGGCTGACCCCTTTTATGGCAGAGAAAATGATGATGCTATAACACACTTGACCAAACTCGCTGAATTAGGCAACCTATTCACTACTGATGAGAAGATACGAAACTTCTATGTGGCCAAGCTTTTTTCCTCTTTCTTTGAAGGGGGAAGCTAAATCATGGTACGATGCACTACCCTATGGTTCCATTAAAAGTCCTCAGGACTTAGTCAAATTCTTTGTTGATAAATATTTCCCAGCTCATCTGCAACATCCTTCTTTGCAAAGAATCTATAACTTTAAACAACTGCAGGATGAGCACCTCCCTAAAGCTTGGGGGAGGTTTTGTGATTTACTAAAGGTTATGCCGGGACATGGGATCCCCAAGAATGAACTGCTTGATATATTTTACGCTGGTTTCACTGATGAATCCAGGACCTATCTGGATAGTTGTGCTAGTTGTGTTTTCAGGGAAAGAACACCGGACGATGCAGAAGAACTAATGTGCAATATTGCCAAGAACTATGAATATTGGTCCGTTCCTGAACCACTTCTACCACCAAAAAAGAGGGGCATACTTTTTCTGAACCCCGAAGATATGCAAGAAGCAAAGAAGTCTATAAAGGAGAAGGGTATTAAAGCCGAAGACGTGAAGAATTTACCGCCTATTGAGAAGTTGTGTGAGCCTACTACTCACCCTCCCTTGGTAGAGGTACACTCTCTATTAAACTTTACTGAAAGTGACATCCCTAAAGGTAAGCCTCCCGACCAATGCTTAGATGAGCTTGATAATTTTATTGCTAAGCAAGACCATTTTAATAGGATGTTACAAAGACAGTTGCATGATAATTCTCTTGCTATCAAAATTTTATGTGATGTTCTAGAGAGAATAGTTAATGATGTTAAATGTCTTGTTAAGCATTTTCATATGGTTCAAACTCAGCTTGAACAAATTTCTAACGTGCAAAAATATTTTCTTGCTAATAATGTCAAACAGGACGTACAAGCTTATGGAATTAAAACAAGGGGTGGAACATACACCCAGGACCCACTTTATCCTGAGGGGCACCCAAAGAGGATCGAGCAAGATTCTCAAGTACAAGAAGAAGACGAGGCTGTTAGCTCTCCAAAGAAGAAGAAGAAGAAGAAGAAGAAGAAACACAAGGAGGCTGACAATCCCGATGATCCTATTACAAGTGAAAAGCCAGCTGTTGATCCTAACAGCATATCTACCTCTGATGCTGAAACAGAAGACAATGCCGAGCCTGAAGTAAAAGACGCCGAGGAAGATGATCCAACCAAGGTAAGAGAAGAAGAAGCACCCGATAAACGCAAGAGGTACTCCAAAGAAGACTTCATCGCAAAAAGACATGGGAAGGAAAGAGAACCATGGATACAGAAACCCATGCCCTTTCCAGGTAAGTCCCTCAAATCTAAAGAAGAAGAGTATTATAATAAATTTTGTGAATGGATGAAGCCTCTTTTTCTTCAAATTCCTTTGACTGATGCTATTAGGTTACCTCCTTATTCGAAATATATGAAAGATATTGTTACTAATAAAAGAAAAGTTCCTAATGAGGCAATATCTACTATGCTTGCTAACTACTCTTTCAGTGGCAAGATTCCTAAGAAGCTCGGTGATCCAGGTATACCCACTATTCCTTGTTCCATAAAGAATAATTACGTCAGAAATGCTTTATGTGATCTTGGGGCAGGAGTGAGTGTTATGCCTTTCTCTCTTTACAAAAGGCTTTGTTTAGAGAAACTAATCCCTACAGATATCTCCCTTCAGATGGCTGACAAATCAACAGCTGTCCCCATTGGTATTTGTGAGGATGTTCCCGTTGAAGTTGCTAACTGTTTGATCCTTACAGATTTTGCTGTGCTTGACATGCCCGAGGATGGGAGCATCTCCATTATTCTTGGTAGACCTTTTCTTAACACCGCAGGTGCTATCATTGATTGCAATAAAGGAAAGGTCACCTTCAACGTTGATGATAAAGAACACACAGTTTATTTTCCAAAGAAGATCGACAAGAGGCATGGCCTTAACTCTATAGAGAATATCGAGACCGTGAAGATTGGAGAATGGGACTGTCCACTACATATGCACCACAAATACAAAACCCTTATGGTGGGGAAAATGTCCATTAAAGTAAAGGTGCAACGATCACTTCATAAGAGGGGAGACTTCTTGTTCTATATATCGCCGGTTTGTTGGTAAGACTTGATCAACCTTACTAGTGAAGCTTGTTTTATATAGGTAAAAAGTCAAGCTTGTTATGTTTTCATTTGCTTTAGCTTTCATTCTCTTTGCTGTACCAAGTTTTTTTTTTAAAAAGCTTCACAATACTAATCACCGCTTTAAGTTTTCAGAAAGTTTTGCAGCTTTTTGAACTCCGAGAAATTTTCAACAGTGAAGTTTTCAGAAAAATTCCAGAAAAATAAGAATAAAAATTTCCATGCCGGGAGTGACCCAGAGGCACCTGGGGCTGACCAGGGGGGCCACCAGTGGCCTAGGCGGCCAGCTGGCGCGGCCTGCCCCCTGGCCGCGCCCACAGGGCGCCTGGGGCCCACAGGCCCCACCTCCAGGTGTGTCTTCTTCCTCCTCCTTCCTCTCTCTCCAAAAACACGAGTTCTGCACTTTGTTCTTGCGTTCTTGCTGTTCTTGGAGGCAATTTTTGATCTCTCTCTACAGCCCACCATTCGAGCTGAATTTTTGAGCAAATACTCCCTGGTATGTAACTCCTTCACCCCTCCAATTAGATTTTTGATTGGTGGCTTCATTTGTGAGTATTTAGTAGCTCTTGGTGCTGTTTATATGAGCTTGCATGCATGTGTAGAATTTTATTTTCCAAGTTTTGATGCAAGTTTATGCCTTAGGAAAGTGAGTTGAGTAGTTTGCCTTAACTCACTTGATTTAAATACTTGTTTTTGTAATTTGTCAAAAATTTCAGAAATGAGTTTGCTAGGAAGAGCAAAGGGGTGGTTTGGGAAGAAGAGGCCCGAGCGCTCCGATTGAGTTACAAGAGCTGCAGCTTCACCCTCAACTGTTAGGGTGAGCTACAACAAAGATCATGTGCCCTTGGAGTTGTTGGAGAACACAAATCAAGCACGTGCAATGACTTTCCCGTGCGATGTATTCCTTGAAGCTGCAGGAATTAGGGAGGAGTTCTATAATCTTTGTGCTAATGCAGGTTTGACGCGGCTCGCAACGTGCCGTGTTACCCAGTATCAAAAACTCACCTCCTGTTTCATTAACAGTTTTAGATATAACCTTGATGTTGGTTCTGTTGAGTTTAAAATTTACAATGATCTTTTGACCATGCCTTTGGAAAGGTTTTGTGAAATAATAGGTGTGTCGAACGTGGGACAGACGGCGAAGATGAGCTCTCAGCCCTCCGAGCTGAGAACCGTCTTCAACTCGCTCTGTAGCATGGATACGAGGGATATTCATCGGTCAAAAATCTCCAGAATCTTATTCCCACACCTCAGGTATTTTGCGTATTTTATTGCTAGAGGGGTGTTAGCTCGTGACAACACGAGCAACATATCTGCGCCGGATATTGCTATCCTGGCAACCGTCCTCTCCGGGAGGTTTGATTATAATGTGGGTGCCTTAATTGCTCGACGCCTTGCTATGAACGGTAACAAGGGAGACTTATTTGGTGGCGTTTACGCCACACTTATCCTAGAGTCTCTTAATGGCACCCCACACCCCGATGATAAGCCTTTTACTTATTTAAGTTTTGATCTTGCTGCTATGAAAAGGCTTAAGTTTGTTACCATGACTTCCGAGTTTGGTAACCTTGATTATATCTTGCGTTTCGGAGCTACCACGGAACGCAAGATCCGTCTACCTGCACATCTTTTGTTTGATTTTTCTCACAGGAACGGATGGTCCATTGATGTTATCCAGTTCGATGAGTTCGTGGTCCAGCATCAGTTTCATAACCCTATGGAGGGGGTTGTGCCCGACGAGGAGGAGCATGGTGATTTCCCACCTTTCCAGGGAGAGACCGTCACCTAGTTTCGTGAAGGGTCTTCCTCTGCTTGGAGCGCGGATCCTTCTTCGTGGGAGGAGCCGAGGACTTCGGTGTATGCACCGGAAGCCTCATACGACCCTTGGACTCACCCGTACTACCCTGGAGCAGGAGGCTCCTGGGGACATTATCTACTACCAACTTAGGCTAAAAGCCTAAGCTTGGGGGAGTACGTGCCCTTCTCATTTTCCATTGTATTATCCATTTTATTTGCTTTGATCCTTTTCGAAGCTTTTGCCCATTCTTTCTTTCTTTCTTTCTTTGCAAAAACAACAAAAATATTTCCTTTCTCTCTTTAGTTTGCTTTGTTTTCAGAGATCAGCTCGAGTCCGTGATGACATTTGATTATATTTCCTACGTTCGATCGTGCAAGTGACCAGGCAATAATGACAAAGATCGACGGAAGGGAAGCAACAAGGAAAACCGGTATGAACTCTTATTGTTTCTACTTTTGTACATATGCTTGTACTTATGATCTAGAGACCATCTTGTAGCGACATAGTGCTATGTTTACAATGCTTTCCCAGTGTTCATGCTTTCCTTGTGGCTAGTCCCAAATAGCTAGAGTATATAATGTGTTGTTGAAATGATTTACATGCATTGCATTGTTCATGGTTTGGCACACTGGAGTGGTATTTCCCTTCGGAGGATTTTTGGATTGACTTGGCACATGTTTACACATGCTTATGACTAGAAAGTCTATTTTTGCTTTGATGATCTTTTTGTTTCAGAATAGTTATATCACTTTCATGCCCGATTCAATGTTGCTTTGTCGCTCTGCATGATTATGACAGTTATTGCTCTCTAGTTGGTCGCTTCCCAGTCTTTTGCTAGCCTTCGCTCGCACTAAGAGGATTTCTGCTTGTGCTTCCAAACTCCTTTTTCAAACCCAGTTGTTCCATTTGAGTCCACCATACCTACCTATATGTGGTATTTACCGGCCACTCCTAACTTAGACTTTCTTGTGCCATCTCGAATTTTATTCAAAAGCTTACCTTTTGTAACCGTACAAGCTCATGGTGCGGTGAGGGGAAATCAGTATCTTTCATGCCAAAAATATTTTGACGGAAGTTTTAACTAGTCAAAACAGAAAAATAAAAAAATTATGAGAGTTACACCTCCCCCATACTTGATGATGGAGTGAAATGGATCAAATACTTCTTATGATAGGTGGAACGATACCCTCCTTCCATCCTTGAGGCAAAATAAAAGGTTCCATAGACCATCGAAGGATTTATGAATAAGGGAATATGTGTAAGCAAAAGGCATTATATATGGTTGGCATGGGAGATATTGAGAGACCTTTACCGTTCACCGTTGACTGGAAAGTTGCATTTCTCAAAAATGTTTTATCTCTGTTTTCAAAACCAAGAGCTCTGGCACATGCTTAGTCTTCGCTTCCTTTCACGGGTTTTCAACCTTGCCATCAAAAGCCACGGTTGGAGAGTCTCCCCTTCTTTCTCCAAAGCACCAACTATGAGAGCATAATTTTCATTCTTAGTGTAACATGCATTGTCCCAAAGTATTACACTGTCTTCTGCATGCTTGTGTTATTGCTAGTTTGAAATACTGAGTTCTAGTCACCTTTAAAACTCCGGAGGAGCTTCTGCATTTATGTTTTGCTTCACTCATGGAGGCTAGAGAAATGCCACTCAAGTATGTTCAAGTTATGTGCATTGTGATCCTGTCTTGATTTTCAGCAGTTGCTAGGACGGCTTTTCGCCCCCTTCGTTGGTTACCCCGAGTGGAGGGTTGAGATGTAGTGCAGAAGCAGTTTATCCTCGGTGAAGATACCAAGGTTTGTCTCCAGCAGGACTCCAGAGATGATAAGTAGGTGTCAGCGGCGCAACTGACGCGGACCTGCACACAGACACAGATAACTTTGTTCCCAACGAAGTTCAGAGAGGTTGTCAATCTCTCCGGTCTTGTTGTTTACAAAGGATAAAATGCAAGGGATAATAATAGCAACTTGAAAGTAAATGCAGAAAACTAAATATAGCGTGGAAACAATGATAAGGGTATGGACCGGGATACGTGATGTTCGCTAGTGATGTCTCTCTCCCAAAAGACGATAAAATTGCTATGCGAGGTAAACAAATTACAGAAAGGCAATTGACAGGATTATGAGCGCACCGCAATGCTAACTATGCTACAAACGAAAGGAAGAGGTTCAAAAGCACAGGCAGTACGCCAAGGTAAGTAGACCGAAATCCATCTGCATCTACTACTAATCATCCACCTTGAGATATCTATCCAGAAAATCTCGTTGGTATTAAGTTGCGAGCCCCACCCAAAGTGTAAACCCAAAGCAACAGACAATTGCATTAAAAGAACTCTGCGTAAAGTAAACAATCCTTGTAACCGCGGTTACAAGAACCGTTGTTTTCCCCCTTGTGGCAACAACACATCCCCTAGACTCATGTTTCTGTCACTCAAGCGTGTCATCGGGGGGCATGAACCCACAATCTAGCACAACGCTCCCTCTTGGAGTCACTACCTACTACTTGGCCAAAGCAATAAACAGCAACGGGGAACATGCAAGAATTACTTAGGAACAAAAATATAAGATATAAAAACCAAATATATTACTCTATCACAATCTGAACATAATCTCATAATCCATCAGATCCTATCAAACTCAACATAGCAATAGCAGAAATATTACAAAGGTGCCTCGATCATGTTGGGCAGCTCACGAGGTCTAAACAATGAAGATCAAAGAGGGGAGGAGAACATCACATAACTACTGATCACGGACCCTTGGTCCAAGGAAAACTACTCACGGGACATCCGGGGAGCATCCATGGTGGAGAGGAGACTCCCGGAGGTCAATTCTCCCTCCGGCAGGGTGCCGGGAAGAGGTCTTCTGGTGCTCCCGATCTTCGGAAGTGCGGCGGCGGCGGAACAGAGGCGAGTTCGTGGAATAGGGTTCTCCTTCTGTGGTTTTCCCGTGACGGGGGATAAATAGGCGAAAGGGGGCAGCCAGAGGTGGGCCAGGGGCCCCAGGAGCCCCCCTGGCGCGGCCAGGGGTGGGGCCGCGCCGGGTGGCCGCCTGGGCCCCCTGGCTCCCCTCTGGCCCCCCCCGGGCTCTTCTTGAAGCTTCCGTCACGCTTATTTTTTATCTGAATTTTCCCGAATTTTTCTGGCACTTTTTATATGGGGGAAAACTGAAATAGAAAAACAGCAGAAAACAGGAACTTGCACTGGGGTGCACTGAGTTAATAGGTTAGTCCAAATATGATCAAAAGTGTATGAAAGTGTATCTAGATCATAGCAATATCACACAAAACATGCATGGAGCAAGCAGAAATTATAGATACGTTTTGGACGTATCAACATCCCCAAGCTTAATTCCTGCTCGTCCTCAAGTAGGTAAATGATAACAACATAATTTCTGTGGTGACATGCTAGAAACCATATAAGAACTTTGAAAAGTAAAGCAATCAAGGTTAGAGATTCAATTCAAGTCATAACAGGCAAGAGTCTATATTAGCATTGAAACAAGTAACAAAAGAACAATAGGTGCAAGAGCTCTCACTGTCCGTGACTCGAATGTCTCCAAATGGTGTTTGCGTGCAAGAAGGGGGATAGGGAATACGAGAAAAAAGTATTTTTTTGTGTTGAGAACTCAATCTACTAAAGTTTCACACTTGGTCTTCTTTGGAATCTTATCTTGACTCATCCCTAGACCACTAGCCAGGTACAAGTCAATTTGATCCACTTTTCGATATTTCGAGCACTCATGCAATGGATGAGCGTAAGCACGAGAGTTGACACTTAGGATGGCAAATAGAGAAATATGGTGGAGGAGGAAGAGAAAAAGGATGAGAAAGGCTCACACCAATGAGGACAATCATAGGCAAGAGATGCCGAATGATAGATATGATGTGAGGAGTAGGGATTGCCATGCAACGGATGCACATACGAGCTAAGAAGCTCTCCAATGGAACTAGTGGAGGTGCATCTAACTTGCTCGCTCATGAAGACCTAGAGCTCGTTTGAGGAGGCTCATCCTTGGAATATGCAAGCCAAGTCCTATAGTGTGAACGTCCCCACATAGCTATATGCATAGTGATCATCTCTATGGAGTACAAGGATATAAAGGGAGTACTAGTGTGGATCTCTCAAAAGGATAGTAGTGTTGCCCCTTTCTCTCTTTTTATTTATTTTTTTCTATTTTTTTGTGGCCTCAATGGCTCTTTCTATTTAACTCTCATTTGTCCTCTTTGGGATCTTTTAATGTGTCCACTTTGGGATCTTTTCCTCACTTAAGGGCAACACTCTATTTTACAAGAAGGTAAAGGAGATCTTTCACACTTTACAAGGTACTCAAAATCATAAAGAAGATGTAACTATCATGATATATGCAATGTATGTCGCTGCCAGTGTAGCAGGAACATGTATGACATGAAGATCAAGTCATGAAGAGGTGGGAGTTGCATGGCAATGTAACTCGGAAAGGCTATGGAAATGCCTTGATAGGTAGGTATGGTGGCTGTTTTGAGGAAAGATAAAGGGAGGCTTATGATGACAGAGCGTATCATGCCAAGTGTTTGGAAGTACCGGCGAAGGTGGACACCAACTCTCGGAGTGAGAAGAAGGCAATGCACGGTACGGGAAAGGCTAGCAAAAGATGGGAAGGTGGAGGTGCCAACTCTCAATACTTACATTAGTCTGAAGAACTCATGCACTTATTATCGGTAACTCTCAATCTAATAAGGAGGTTCACAAAGAGACAAGTACCCCGAGGAGGAGTGTAAGGGGGTTTGGTTATCCTTGCGCATCCTCGACTCATGGTACGTGAGTGTACTCTAATATTCGACTCCTCAGAAGAGTAGTGATCTATCTAGTAGCTAGAGTACTCAACTAGTTTTGTAGGTTTTGAAAATAAACACGGATTGCCCAAAATACGACACCTATCACTAATAGGCAAGAGCTCTTGACATCAAACATTACTCACATCAATACCTCAAAACCATTGCAAGTTACTACTAAAATTAAATAGCAACCTCAATTACCTACTTTCAAGACAAGACACAACTCAGTGCAACAACCAACTCTCTTAACAAGATACACATGAAAACTAAAGAGAGTTCCACCAACAAACTAAAATGAAAGCCAAGGCTCTTGCTAAAGACAAACTAAAACTAAGACTAAACATGGCAGTAGCTATGAAAAGATCAAGAACACACAACAGCAAGAAGATAGGCATGAAAAATCCTATGATGTGTTCTAGATTTTGAAAGTGGAGCGTGTTTCTCTCCCACACAAAGTAAGACAGGACCTAACTTGTTATGAACAGCAAGAAAAGCTAAAGAAACTAAAAAAAAACCTAAGAGCGAGACGCTCCAAGCATAACACATAACGCATGAAGTGATAAAAATATAGTGAGACGAAGGACGAACTGATGATTGTTGATGGAGAAGGGGATGCACGGGGGCATCCCCAAGCTTAGACACTTGAGTCTCCTTGAATATTTATTGGGGATGCATGGGGGCATCCCCAAGCTTGAGCGCTTGACACTCCTGGATCTTCTTTCATCATCTTCCATCGCACACTTGAAAACCCCCTTCATACATAACTCATCATAAGCTGATTAGAGAGGTTAGTACCCTTAATAAATAATTTTTCTCCACTGGATATAAAGATATTATTGAAGAGATACTGTTTCTCAAGAGTGCCAAAAAGTTATTGCAAAGAAAAAGCAAGCTTAAGGTTTGCAAAAGTTAGGAGAGACAAAACGTGGCAGAATCTGTGAAAAACAGAACAACAGATAATAAAGAATTTTTTAGGGGTACTTCTGCAACTCAAATAAAAAAACTCAGAACATGCGGAAGTTTAGTAATTGTATATAGCATACTGTGTAAAAATTTCAGCTCAAAAAGATGAAGTGGGAGTTTTCTGGAATTTTTCTGGTCACGAGGACAGAATCTGTTTTCTGGACAGCATGTCACAACTTTTACTTCCCTTGCCGTAAGAGGCTATAACTTGGCACAAGGCTGAAAAATAAAGATACAATGATGTTGCTACAGAAGTAACAATCATCAAGACATAACAAAAGCAAAAAAGAAAAACCTAAATTCGTTGCGGGCTGCCTTCCGAAAGCGCTTCTTTAAAGCCATTAGCTAGGCTTAAAGATTGTAAAAGGTGCTCTCATAAGAATAAGAATTTGAAGCAAAAGAGAGCATAAAGAAACAAATATGAAACACATTTAAGCCTAACCCACTTCCTATGCATAGGCATCTTGTAAGAAAATAAGTCAAAGAAGCACAAAGTGACATGCATAGAAAGGTGGAACAGGAACATCTTCAAAACTTTCAACATAAAGAGAGGAGTTTTAGTAATATGGAATTTTCTACAACCAAACTTCCCTCTCTCAAAATAATTTTCAGTAGTATCATGAACAACATCAAGAATATAACTATCACATAAATCATGTTGTTCATGAACTGCAAGCACACGTGTATTTTTTTCAACACGGTTTTTAGGATCATAAGATAAATGCAATCCATCACATTGAGCTTTGATAAGAGGAAAATTCTCCGGAGTTGGATATTTTAAAAGGATAATAGGACACTCAAGTGTGGGTGCGATAGCAAAAATTTCATGCTTAACATGAGGAACTATAGCAAGTTCATCTCCGTAAGCATCATCCATAGTGGCATCACGGCCATAAGCATAGAAGGCATCAACTTCATCAAAAAGGGATATTTCAAAAGAATCCATAGGATCATAATACTCATATAAGGTGAGACTCAAAGAGTTACTCCCATTAGAAGGTAGACATGGATGGCTCCATTCTTCCTCCTTTTGTTCGTCCAAAGAGCTTTCAGGTTCAGTAATTTCTTCTTCTATTGAGTCCTGCAAAACATTAGTCTCTTCCTTTTGGGGAGAGATTCTCTCAAGATGATTAGTAATATAATAATTTGCATCATAATTTTCCAAACAATAGTTAAGTATAGCAAGACTCTCAGATTTGTAAGGGGCTTCATCAATATTTTCAAGAAAAGAAGTAATTTCATAGGCACCCTTAAAAGCAACAAATTCTTCTATTTGTTCTGCATCATAAAAATCATAATTTCCCTTAGCATAAGAAGCTAAGGTTTCATCCTCATTGTACTCACATTGGAAAGCAAGGTGTTTGTGCCTCATAAAGCAACAAGATTCATCCCTGCAGAAAGATATATTATATATTGAGCACAAGTTTTTAGCATACTCATACGATTGATGTATGAGTCTCCATAAGTGTATCCCTTTTTGAGACAAGCGGTATTCCTTGTAATATTCTTGTTGATCCTCGGTGAATCCTCCATGCCAATAAGATCTAGTTTCAAAGAAGTTAGACATTGATTGGCAAGTAAGGAACTAGACATACTATATATATATATGTTTGATTTTTGATAAAAGACACAAAGATAAAAACTGAAAGATAAACTAACAAGACTAAAAAACAAAGCTAAAGGGTAGTGTGCAACTCCCCTATCTTAGCACTTGGAGTCCCCGACAACGGCGCCAGAAAACTTGCTTGATGGCTTCTCGCCCCTTCGTTGGTTTCCCCAAGTGAAAGGTTTGAGATGTAGTGCAGCAGCAGTTTTCTCTCGGTGAAGATACCAAGGTTTGTCTCCAGCAGGACTCCAGAGATGATAAGTAGGTGTCAGCGGCGCAACTGACGCGGACCTGCACACAGACACAGATAACTTTGTTCCCAACAAAGTTCAGAGAGGTTGTCAATCTCTCCGGTCTTGTTGTTTACAAAGGATAAAATGCAAGGGATAATAATAGCAACTTGAAAGTAAATGCAGAAAAGTAAATATAGCGTGGAAACAATGATAAGGGTATGGACCAGGATACATGATGTTCGCTAGTGATGTCTCTCTCCCAAAAGACGATAAAATTGCTATGCGAGGTAAACAAATTACAGAAAGGCAATTGACAGGATTATGAACGCACCGCAATGCTAACTATGCTTCAAAAGAAAGGAAGAGGTTCAAAAGCACAGGCAGTACGCCAAGGTAAGTAGACCGAAATCCATCTGCATCTACTACTAATCATCCACCTTGAGATATCTATCCAGAAAATCTCGCTGGTATTAAGTTGCGAGCCCCACCCAAAGTGTAAACCCAAAGCAACAGACAATTGCATTAAAAGAACTCTGCGTAAAGTAAACAATCCTTGTAACTGCGGTTACAAGCACCGTTGTTTTCCCCCTTGTGGCAGCAGCACATCCCCTAGACTCATGTTTCTGTCACTCAAGCGTGTCATCGGGGGGCATGAACCCAGAATCTAGCACAACGCTCCCTCTTGGAGTCACTACCTACTACTTGGCCAAAGCAATAAACAGCAACGGGGAACATGCAAGAATTACTTAGGAACAAAAATATAAGAGATAAAACCAAATATATTACTCTATCACAATCTGAACATAATCTCATAATCCATCAGATCCTATCAAACTCAACATAGCAATAGCAGAAATATTACAAAGGTGCCTCGATCATGTTGGGCAGCTCACGAGGTCTAAACAATGAAGATCAAAGAGGGGAGGAGAACATCACATAACTACTGATCACGGACCCATGGTCCAAGGAAAACTACTCACGGGACATCCGGGGAGCATCCATGGTGGAGAGGAGACTCCCGGAGGTCAATCCTCCCTCCGACAGGGTGCCGGGAAGAGGTCTTCTAGTGCTCCCGATCTTCGGAAGCGCGGCGGCGGCGGAACAGAGGCGAGTTCGTGGAATAGGGTTCTCCTTCTGGGGTTTTCCCATGACGGGGGATAAATAGGCGAAAGGGGGGCAGCCAGAGGTGGGCCAGGGGCCCCAGGCGCCCCCTTGGCGCGTCCATGGGTGGGGCCGCGCCGGGTGGCCGCCTGGGCCCCCTGGCTCCCTTCTGGCCCCTCCCGTGCTCTTCTGGAAGCTTCCGTCACGCTGATTTTTATCTGAATTTTCCCGAATTTTTCTGGCACTTTTTATATGGGGGAAAACTGAAATAGAAAAACAGCAGAAAACAGGAACTGGCACTGGGGTGCACTGAGTTAATAGGTTAGTCCAAATATGATCAAAAGTGTATGAAAGTGTATCTAGATCATAGCAATATAACACAAAACATGCATGGAGCAAGCAGAAATTATAGATACGTTTTGGATGTATCAGCAGTATATTATTTACTTTTAGTTGTTTGTGACTGATCACATGAAAGAAGAATTGCTTCGTGCATTGTCCTTATAGCATTGTCTCATTACTTGATAAACTCTTTTCGTAGTACATGCTTATTTACATCTAATGAAGCAAAAGAGTTTGTCAAAGTTTTCTTTGTCGCGTCCAGTTCGTTGAACTGAATTGCTTGAAAAAAAGCAATATGCTAAGCTTGGGGGAGTTGATACGTCTCAAACGTATCTACTTTTCCAAACACTTTTGCTATTGTTTTGACCTCATTCTTGCATGGTTTGGACGAAACTAATCCGGACTAACGCTGTTTTCAGCAGAGCTGCCTGTATGGTTTTATTGTGTGCAGGAAAATGGATTTTTAGACATCCCAGAAAAATACCAGAAAATCCACGCACCCGATGGAGCCAGGAGCCAGAAGTGGGACCAGAGGGGAGCCCTGGGGGCCCCAGGCGCCCCCCTGGCGTGGCCAGGGGTGGGGCCGCGCCCTCTGGCCGCCTGGGCTGCTCCTCCCTCCTCTGGTGCCCTACTGAGGCTCCTATTTATCCCCGTGACGAGAAAATCCCAGAACAGAAGTCGTTTTCCCAGTTTCCGTCGCGGAGCCGCCGCCACCCTCTGTTCTTCTTCGGGAGGGCTAATCTGGAGGCTGATTTGGCCTCCGAAGAGGGGAGATCGTCGCCACCGTCATCACCATCACCACTCCATCCATCCTCCATGACTTCTCTTCACATGTGTGAGTAATTCCCTGCTGTAGGCAAAGGGGATGGTAGGGATTGGATGAGTTTAATCATGTAATAGTTCGTCAGATTGTTGGGGGCATGTTGCCTATCATCTAGATTTGTGTTTATCTTCTTTGCTACAACTTGTTGTTCTTAATGCTTGTCGCTTTGGGCCCGAGTGCCATGTTTTCAGATCTGAACCCTATGTGTTTTTATGAATATATTTGTGTTCTAGATCCTATCTATGAGTTGTATGCACCTATTATGGTCCGGAATCGGCGATCCCAAAGGTGACAGCTTGGGACACCAAAGGGGATGGTCAATGATTTGAGGATTCCGTGTATCCATTGAGTTTATTGCTTTGTTCCGGTGCTCTTTGACATGAGTACCTTAATCTCCATAAGTTCCTTTTGGCCCCGTTCGTAGCGGGATGGTAGGACAAAAGATGTTGTGCAAGTTCTTATTGCAAGCACGCACAACTACCTACGAGATACATGCCTAATGTTTGATATTTGCCTAGATGATCATTGCTTTTCTGTGTGCCTTGCCCCGTGTTAGAATCTATTATATGTTTACTCTCATCCATGCAGCGCCCGACCATCCATCTCCCTAGCCTACAGTGTTTTCAATTCTGCTGGTTATTAGTTGTTACTTTTTGCTATTTACTTTTGTTGTTGCTATCATCACTATCATATCACCGTTACCACTTATCTATTCTTGCAAGCAAGTATATTTCAGGTGCGGTTGAATTGACAACTCAACTGTCAAAGCTTATAAATACTCTTTGGCTCCCCGTGTGTCGAATCAATAAATTGGGTTAACTTACCCGCGAAGACTATCTCGATACCTTACGCCTGTGGGGCATCAGGGTCCCGTAATTTTCACTAGTGATGTCTCTCTCCCAAAAGACGATAAAAGTGCTAGCGAGGTAAACAAATCACAGTTGGGCAATTGACAGGATTATGAAGGCACCGCAATGCTAACTATGCTGCAAAGAAAGGAAGGGCTCAAAAGCAATGGGCAGTACGCCAAGGTAAGTAGACCGAAATCCATCTGCATCTACTACGAATCATCCACCTTGAGATATCTATCCAGAACATCTCGCTGGTATTAAGTTGCGAATCCCACCCAAAGTGTAAACTCAAAGCAACAGACAACTGCATTAAAAAAACTTTGCGTAAAGTAAACAATCCTTGCACCCACAGGTACAAGCACCGTTGTTTTATCCCTGGTGGCAACAGCACATCCCCTAGTCTCATGTTTATGTCACTCAAGCTAGACATCAAGGGGCTGAACCCACAATCGAGCATAACGCTCTCTCTTGGAGTTGCAAATAAAATACTTGGCCAAAGCAAATACCGCAACGGAGAACCTGCAAGAATTTACTCAAGAAAAAAATATAAAAGAGAAGAAGCAAATATATTACTCATCACAATCTGAACATAGTCTCATAATCCATCAGATCCCAACAAACTCAGCATAGCAACAGCAGAAATTACATAGATGCCTCGATCATGTGAGGCAGCTCACGAGCACAAAAGGGGGAGAGATTCATCACATAGCTACTGGTCACGGACCCATGGTCCAAGGGGGACTACTCACGGCACATCCGGGAGGCGTCCATGGCTATGGATGGTCTCCCGGAGGGGGTTCCTCCTTCCGGCAGGGTGCCGGGGCAGCTTCTCTAGGCAGCCCCGATCTTGAAACGGCGGCGGCGGTACAGATGGGAGTTCGCGAGAAAGAGATCGATATTAGGGGTTTCCACCCCGAGGGGTAAATATAGACGAAGGGGGGCATCGAGGGGACCCACGAGGCGGTCAGGAGGGTCCCTGGCGCGGCCCAGGGTGGTGCCGCGCCACCTGCGCTCCTGGCTGCCTGGTGGTGGCCCCCCTTCCCTCTCTTGGTGATTCCGGAAGCTTCTGTTGCGCTGATTTTTTATATATTTTTCCCTGAATTTTTGGAGCACTTTTAATGGCCGGAAAACCTGAAATACAAAAACAGCAGAAAACAGAAACTGGCAACTGGGTGCACTGAGTTAATAGGTTAGTCCAAATAGGTTCAAAAGTGTATGAAAGTCACACAAAACATGCATGGAGCAAGCAGAAATTATAGATATGTTTGGGACGTATCAATTACCTGCTACGTTCAATTACTTTTATTTCCGTCTTTTTCAGTATATCAGATATTATGATAAAAAGAATGATTTTTGTTTTCCTTTTGTATATAGCTGTTTTGGCCGGTTTTTCTTTGGTTTTTACTCATGTTTTTCTTTTATGTATTTTTTTTCAAATGCATGATTGTTTTGAAAATTTAATATATATTTTTCCAAATTCGTGAAATTTTCTCAAATTTGTAAATATTTTTTAACTTTATCTTCAAAATTTCACGACCTTTTTTGAAATTTCAAACTTTTTCATTTTTGTGAACACCGTAGTGAACCTTTGTCAAATTCATGAATTTTTACAGTTTATTTGCAACTTTTTTTCCAAAACCGGTGAACTTTTTTCAAATTTTAGATGTTTTTTCTGATTATTTTTTTCCTAATAAACATGTGTCCTTTTATATTTTCTGTCCGTATTTGTTTTATTTTTTATTGTTTTAGTTTCCATTTCTTCCTTTTTTTTCTTTTGAATTTTTTTCTCGTGCTTTAAAATTTATGTTTAGACTATTTATTTTTATTTTAAATTTTCTTCAGTAAGGAAACATATTCATATTTTAATAAATATCTTAGCATGACAAAACACAAACATTTTTAAAAAGAGCAAACAAAATTTTGAAAAATCAAAACACAAAATTGGAAAAATGTTCACCGATTTAAGAAAATTTCATGAATTGGAAAACTAGTTCTCTTGTTTGAAAAAAGACGTGTGCGAATTCGAATTGAAAAAGGGTCATGAATTTAAGAAAAATTCTCTACACATAAGAAAATATGTACTCCTCCATTCTGAAATAAATGTCTTAACTCTATTTGTTAGAAAATATGTACTCACTACTTATTTCAGAATGGAGGGAGTATGTGTCAAGATGGAAAACGTTAGGTGTTTCTTATGTGGACGAGCTGACGAGGATGGAGGGCATCTATTTGTCAAGTGCAGGGCAATTAAGGAGGGAGCTAACCTTAGAGAAAGAAAGGACGAAGATGGAGAAGCTTACATCCCAACAATCTGTTGAACTATTACATGATAGATTTCATCCAATGCCTATCACCCCCTTGCCTATAGCGTAGAATTACTCACCCATGGATGGTGGAAACATGGAGGGGTGATGGAGTGATTATGATGGCGACGAATTCCCCTCACAAAGGCCAAAACAGCCTCCAGATTAGCTCTCCTAAAGAAGAACATAGGTGACGGCGACTCCGCGATGGAAACTGGGAAGATGAGCGATTGGTCAGGGTTTCTATGTCGGGAGTAAAAATAAGGGCCAAAGGGGGGCCTCGGGGTGGCCCTACCTGGCCAGGCGCCCAGGTGGCGCGGCCAGCCCACGGATCTCCTTCTGGTTCCGTAAGTCCTCCGGTAAGTTGGAATTTCTGGAATTTTTGGGAATTTTTTGAGGAACTTCATTTTTCTCCTTTTCCTACACAAAAACAGACATACAAACAACTCTGCTGAAAACAACGTCAGTTCGGGTTAGTTCCATTAAAATCATGCAACAATAAGGCAAAAAAAATAGCAAAAATGTTTGAAAAAGTGGATACATTTGGTACGTATTAGGGCTCAGTGCCTTTGATGGCGCCATTTGGAATAGCGCAACCTTGACTTCCTCCTTGGTGTACTTTGCCAGCAGTGCATTGTTCATCTCTGAGGTGACTCTAGTAGGAATAACATCAAGAAAAACCTGCATAATTGTCACTCCTTCTGAGGAAAAGAGGTTAAAATAGAACTGGGTTGTCATAGCTTCAAGTTCCTCAATATCAATGAACGTCTCTCCATATTCGTTCTGAAGAGCTTTGATTAAGTTTTTCCTTCTTCTCATAGTGGCCTGGAGATGAAAGAACTTTGTATTTTTGTCCCCACTCACGAACTATTGCACCCTTGATATATGTCTCCATAAGATTTCCTTCCTATGGTAAAGTTCAACCAACACTTCACCAATTTTCAGTTCCCTTGGAGAGGCCCCAAGCCTCCCAGGGACATTCTTGAGGATTGACAGCTCGTGTTGAAGATTCTCGATCTCTGCTCTCACATCACCAAAAGCAGTATGATCCCAGTGAGCTAAGTTGTCCTATAAGCTTCTTAACTTTTTCTCCAGGGCTTCAAACGACCCATCAGTACTTGTGTTGCACCAGTCACATGAAATAACATTTTTCAGATTTGGGTGCTCCTCCCAACAAGTCTCGTACAAAAAGATTTTAGGGCCTCTCTTTACTTGAATCTCATCAATGAAGATTGAGCAATAAAGGAACATGATCCGAGTCGGTTGCCACCAAGTGTTCGAGCATTGCCGCAGGGAATAGGGCGCCCCATGTTGGGTCCGAAACTGCTCTATCCAACCCAACACGAGTATAGGAACCACCAGTAACTCGCTTCTCAAAAGTCCATCGGCTCCCTTTAAAACACAAGTCTACAAGACCACATATATCCAGTGCGTCTTGAAACCCATCTAGTTGTGCCTGACTTCGCTGCCCTATTCCTTCACATTCCAAGTGAAATAACACTTCGTTAAAATCACCAATTACTATCCATGGGAGCCTCAATCCAACAATAAAGGAGCTAAGGGCATACCATGTCTTGTACCTTTTTGACACTTGTGTTTCTCCGTAAACGCATGTTAACCTCCAAGCCGATGGGCCCAACCCAAGAATAAAGGAATCAATGAAGTACTTCGATGAATTATCAATCTCGTGCTTTATTGCGTCATTCCAGAAAAAAAACTAAACCACCACTCTTTCCTAAGCTACTTACAACAAAAGATTGTGAAAATCCAAAATTATCTGCTAGCAATTCAACACGTGCTTTAGGAATTTGTGTTTCTACTAAGCACAACACGACCGGGGTATATTTGTTTGCGAGTTCACGAACTTCTCGAACTGTCGCATGGTTGCCGGCCTCCTGATAGTTCCAACATATAAGACTCATTGCATCCGGCGATCTTCCAACATATAAGTGTTTTTCTACTAAATCAAATAGCCATGCGTGTTGAAAATTTACAGAAAATAATGTACATATTTAAACCTTCATAACTTTTCACCAATAGCTTCGATTGAGGTTTTGCAAAGTGCTCCCTGTAAGACCCTCTTTCCATCGACACTATAATTTTGAACTTTCAAATTTAAACTTTAAACTTCATTTTGATATGGATTTTGTAGATTTATTATTTACTCTCTATGTTTTTGTTTACTTTGCATATTAGATATGTCATAAGTCAAACATTGTAATTTGACAATATTTATATTAAAATAACATCAACGGTACTTAAAAAAATACAATATGGTTATTTAGGAACCCATGGTAAAAAGAAAGAAGGAATCCGTAAACATGATTTTATAGTAAGATTACTCCCCCCCACAAAAAATAGCAGTGCTAGTAAAATCATTTCGTATGGTTATTTAGGAACCTCCTGTTTCCTGAATAGGCATAGAGTTTAGGAAACCGAATGGTAGTAGTAAGTTTTTATTGGCATATTTTCAGCAATGCTATGGCTGCCCACACACACACACACACACAAAAGCGTGGCCGGGGGCATCAAGATCATCAAATGGTCTCAATTCATTGCAAAAGTAGCCCATCTCCCCTCAATAAAAAAAAAGGAGCCCATCTCAGCACTTCAGCAAGCAGATCATGGTGCGCCAACAGTATCCATCCATGCATGTTGCCCTAACTGCACATCAACCAACACGAATCGTACAGCAGTAGTCTCCCGTTCTTTCTGGAACTCTCGGGACCCTTACCGATCTCTCTAGAAGCTTCTACACACCCTTCACCACCCCCTCCCCCAAGAAAGTTCCCCCCGCTCCTCCTTTACAAAACCCCCACCCCACCATTTCGTTCCTCCTCCACCACAAGAATCCAAAGCCACAGCAGAGAGAAAAAGAGGGAGAAAGAAACAGAGAGAGAAGAGGGAGAGAGAGCGGCCATGGATTCCGCCGTCGCTTGCAAGGCGGCCGCGAACGGGTCCAACAAGCTGCCCGCCGAGCCGCCCGCGAACGGTGCGCCCGTGTCCATCTACGCTCTCAGCCCCGCCGCCGTCACCGCCCAGGGCAACGAGGTCTGCCTCTACGACAAGGATGCCAACTCCGGCGACCGCCGCCGCGCCAACGACTCCATCGTCCCCAGCTTCTTCTCGCATGGCGATGGTACGCATGCTCACCTTTTCCGCGCTCTTTCTTTCCGTTTGTGGTGACATGGTGTGGCACATCGGGGTTCTGTTCTGATCACAGCTTTGGCGTTCTTGATTTTGCAGCTTTTCCAAAGAACATGAACCAGCTGCTGTCTCTGCTGGAGGGCGTTCCCCCTCAGACCGGCCTCTCCTCCACTGCTTGGGCGTCGCCTTTCGCACGCTGGGTGGCCAAGGAGGACGACGACGCTGTGTACCTCAAGGTGCCCATGCCGGGGCTGGCCAAGGAGCACGTGAAGGTGCGCGCGGAGAAGAACATCCTGGTGATCAAGGGCGAGGGCGACAAGGAGCCCGGCGACGACGACTCCGCGGTGCTGACGTACAACCACCGCATCGAGATGCCCGCTGACGCGTACAAGATGGACCGCATCGAGATCAAGGGCGAGATGAAGAACGGCGTGCTCTGGCTGATCGTGCTCAAGGTGAAGGACGAGGAGCGCAAGGACGTGTTCGTGGTGAAGGTCGAGTAGGGAGAGACGCATCGAGTAGTTAGCAGTACTAGTAATCGTCGTAGTGATAGTTCCTGATGGACTGGTGTGAGAGATGTCTTTCCGTCTGTTTTGCTTCTTGGATCGAGGTTTCTGATGGACTGGTCTGAAGTTGGTTGCGAACTCATGTTAATTTCTTCAAGTTTAGCATCCGATGAACTGCTATGGTGGTGAAATTTGGCCGTGAAACTTTCTTCATTTCCTCAACTGTGATGTGTTGAAATTTGCGTACTGATGGATGTGGTTGCTGCTCACTGTTCTTTGAAATTAAATCCTAAAATCTGTTAATTTCCCAAGTTTGGTATGTGAGGTACTGCTTTTTGGTGGTGAAATTGGCCATGAACTTTGTTGATCTCCTTTGACTTTGACGTAATGAACTGATTTTGTGGTGAATGCCTAGTTACTGATCTCTGGTTTTTGCCAGATGTTCAGTGAAATGATTGTGTTTATATCCTCTGTTTTACTCATTCTAATAAGAACTGTAACCTGTAGCGTTCTTGTGAACAGCCATGTGAGATGTGCCTTTGTTTATCTCCTCTGCTTTGTGTTTTCTTGGTGACAAATGAACAGAACTGCAATATGCACAATGGAAAGCAATTAGAAATTCGGCACATTTTGGTACAGGGATTAACACCGAAATTAGAAACTCCATGTTTATTGCAATTTTCTATTGCTATATATCTCAAACCTCCACTCCAAATGCTAGTCAAGAAATGCCCAACAATGAATTCTACTCCCTCCGATCCATAATAAGTGTCGCTCATTTTGTACCAAGTTAGTATAAACTTTGTACTATGTGGGCGACACTTATTATGGATCGGAGGGAGTACATGTTTTACCAAATTGGCAACTCTCGTCTTCTCTTTTATTAGCTTTACTTACAAGGTTATGAACCAAGCTTACAAAAGCAGCTAGTCCATCTAAAGCCCTGAACATATTCATGTTGCCAACTTTGACATAATTTTACTTTATGTTTTACTCGGCATGTAATCGTTTGGTTAGAAACTTGTAAAGGATGACACGCGGGTAATGAAAGTTGAAACGGTGTGGCCAAAAAGTAACGAGCCAACCACGGAGCTTCGTGTGGCGTCCATGCTGGATGTATTTGTTGTGTTGGCAATCCACTTAGTGTTCCTATACTTTTGTTGAGTACCACCCCCCTTCCCTGCGCTTTGTACGCTATTGGGAGACATTGTGATTGATTTAGTGCATATCGAGTGGCTAGTGGGCATTGTCGCCTGTGTAGCCCTCCCAGTTGGATAGACGATTCGTCATCCCCGCTGCAGATCTTTGGACTATGCGGTGCCATTATTTCATCCTGGAATGACGAAAAAACTACACCTGACTTCGACCTTGACTTGGATGATTCGATGAGGTTCAAGGTGCGTCATGTTCTCTCTGCTCAAAGACTAGTTGGACCATCTTGAGGATTTTTGGAATCATGTGCATTGAATTGGTGGTGCTTTAGATGTCATACATGATTTCCTACAAGAATTATATCTGTTTGATGTCTTCATAATTTTCCCCGTAAAAAGTTATTGGCTTTTGAATCAGTTGACACCAGAAGGAATTTTTTGGGATGTGCATGCATGTGAGTTGTTTTTTAAACTCATTTTCAGTAGTTTTAACAATTCACAAACATTTATTTTGTTTTAGTAAGTGAAATCTAGTTGATTTTAATAACCACAATGTTCCATTTTCGTAGATGCAAGATATAAATAAGTTGATATTTCATTGGTTTTAGTAAGTCTAATGTATTTGTTTAGTAAATGAAAAGACCGGGCCTTTTTAGTCAATCAGGAGTTTTAGGTGAGGTTTTAGCAAGTGAAATCTACATGTACTTGTTTAGCTAATGCAATAATAAGCTTATTTAGCAAATTGGGCAAGTGTAAAATCAAGTACTTGCAATTGACCCATCCTATAAAATATATGCATGTTTGTGGAGCTTTTTTTTTTTGCTCTCAGGAGCATATGCTCCCTTTATACGCAATATATTTTAAACGCATTTTGAAATTTTCAAAAATCATGTGATTTGTTTTCTTGTGTTCACCTCGACATGCTATGTGCGCACAAAGTCGTTCCACGTAAGTCCAGCTTTTGTCTTGACTATTGTGAAAGGACAAAATTTTGGTGCTAAGAAGTCTTCCTTGAGACATTTTCTTTGTCTTTTTACGCAAGCTACAAAAAATATCGTTGTATCGCAAAACTTCACACATATAATGTCGAGATGTTCATGCGAATTATTATTTTGGATTTTTTGCCAATTCAAAATATGTTTTTAAGAAAAGGGAGCATATGCACCCAAGCTCAAAAGAGCATTTCCGTGCATGTTTGTCTATTGCTGCACCCAGCTTGTTTACCAAAAGAGGACATTACTACATGCAAGTGTTATCAATTGACACATCTTATAAACTGTATGCGATTGTTGTGTTCATAGTTCTCAGTTATTTAATAATGGAAGAAAGTAAAGTTATGTCATTGATGAAATTTAGAAGTTATTGCAAGTCCTGTATAATTTGTTATTTATGTTGAACATGTATATGTTGAAGATATTCCAGTTTTGCATATAGAGATAGAGATAGAGTTGTTAGAGTTTGTTAGCAGATAGTTAGTTATCTTGTAATCTAATCTCCTGCAATCTCTTTCTTCTCCTCCAAGATGTAATCTGAACAAACTCTGTATGCGCACATGGGATAAGCCCCATCCTATCAATAAATACCCAGCGGCCCTCTCGTAAGAGGGTAGAACGCTTTCCTATTTTCTACATGGTAATCAGAGCATCCTCTTCCCTTACGTTCTGAGAAACCGATCTACACCAAAACAACCAAAACCCAATGGCGTCCTCCTCCTCCGTCACAGCTCCCGCTGACCTTGGCTCTCAGGTCTCGGAGAAGCTCACCAGGGAGAACTATCTCCTGTGGAGGGCGCAGATCCTGCCACACTTCCTCGGCGCTGGGCTGTATGGTTACCTGGACGGCTCCATTGCTGCACCAGGCAAACAGCTCGTCTCCACGGACAAAGATGGCAAGGAAGCGATGATCTCCAACCCAGCGTATGAGGTCTGGGTGAGACAGGACCAACAGATCCTTGGACACCTCCTCAACAACTTGTCCAGGGACGTGCTTGTCTCTGTCGTCTCTCTCAGAACCTCACATGCGCTATGGACTTCCCTTGGTAACATGTTTGCTTCCCAGTCCCGATCTCGTGTTAATAACATTCGCATCTCGCTCGCCAATGCTCAGAAAGGGACTCAATCTGCACCGACGTACTTCGCTCGGATGCGTGGCTTGGCGGATGAACTCGCCGCAGCCGGGAAGCCAATGGAAGAAGAAGAACTCATCTCCTTCATCATCGTGGGGCTTGACCTTGACTACAATCTTGTAGTCTTGGCTCTTGACGCCCGCGATGAACCAACCACCGTCGACTCTCCCTACGCGCAGATCTGCAACTTCGATCAGCGCGTGGAGTTGTTCACTGGAGATGCTGGAACAGGCGGCTTTAAGTCATCGGCCAACGCTGCAGCACGCCGCGGTGGTTCTCCCCAAGCCCGCGGGTACAACAAACCCCGTGACGCCCAGAAGCAAAACGACGGCGGCGGCTACAAGAAGAAGCAGGGGAATGGGCACCCTTTCTACAACAACAATAAGGGTGCCCGATCAGGCGGTCCAGGCGGCCCTCCACCCACCAACAATAACCCCCGGGGCAATGATCCCATCCAGTGCCAGATTTGTGGCAAACTTGGCCACAGTGCCAGGGATTGCTGGTACCGCTTTGATGATGATGCACTCGAGGAGAAAGTCGCTGCTACAGCTCAGTATGGAATTGACACCAACTGGTATGCAGACAGTGGAGCCACAGATCACCTGACAGGAGATCTTGAGAAGCTGACGATCCGCGAGAGGCACCGTGGACAGGAGCAGCAAATTCATGGCGCAAACGGGTCAGGTATGAGGATAGATCATGTTGGTCAATCAATACTCAAAACCCCTAGCCGTCCCATTCATCTAAAAAATATTCTTCATTCTCCTGACGCAAATATTAATCTACTTTCTGTACATCGTCTTGCCTTGGACAATCATGTATTCCTTGAATTTCACCCGTTTCATTTTCTTATCAAGGATCAGGCAACGAGGAGAGTTCTCTATAGAGGTAGATGTGTCGGAGGGCTCTATCCTTTGGTCCCTCATCTTAGGAGTTCGAATAAACAAGCTCTCGGCGTCACCAAGTTATCCTCGGCAAGGTGGCACAGTCGCTTAGGGCATCCTTCGTTTACTATAGTTCAACGAGTGCTTAGGAAAAATAAGCTCCCACATGTCGGTGAGCATAGTCGTGAAACAATTTGTGATTCTTGTCAGCAAGCAAAAAGTCATCAACTTCCATATCCTGTGTCAACCAGTGTTTCATCTAAACCATTAGAACTCATCTTCTCTGATGTATGGGGTCAAGCACCTCTTTCTGTTGGTCGACACAAATATTATGTAAGCTTTATCGATGACTATAGCAAGTACACTTGGATCTATCTTATCAAACACAAATCTGATGTCTTTCAAGTTTTCCAGAACTTCCAAGCACTTGTTGAACGCAAATTTAACAGCAAAATCATCTCAGTACAGTCTGACTGGGGTGGAGAGTATGAAAAACTGAGCCCGTTTTGCCAAAAACTAGGCATCTCTCATCATGTCTCATGCCCTCACGCACACCAACAGAATGGTTATGCCGAGCGCAAACATAGACACATCGTCGAAGTAGGTCTTACCCTTCTCGCCAACGCTTCCACGCCTCTCAAATTCTGGGATGAGGCTTTTCTTACTGATACTCATCTCATCAATATATTTCCAAGCCGAGTTATCAACTATCAAACACCCACAGAACGTCTCCTTGTCACCACACCTGCCTATGACTCCCTTCGAGTTTTTGGCTGCGCTTGTTGGCCCAATCTCCGCCGAAATTGTCCTTCCGCTCCAAGCATTGTGTGTTCATCGGTTACAGTCCTACCCACAAAGGTGTCAAGTGCCTTGATGTTCAAACTGGTCGAGTCTATATATCCCGAGATGTAGTTTTCGATGAGACCGTCTTCCCATTCAAAAATCTACACCCCAATGATGGCGCCCTCTTATGCAAAGAAATCTTGCTTCTCCCACCACACCTTTCCGGCTTAGATCAAAGGGGGGATGATAATTCTGATGATCACATGACTAACCCTCATAACCATATTGCTCAGTCTCATGATGCTGCAGGCACAGGAAATTTTTCCACTGGAAATGGTGCTCAAAACAGTACAAGCCAGCCTATATTTCATGTGGCAGAAGAGGACAATGGCGCAAGACACGAAGCTGATCCACCTGAAGCAGCAACATCGGGATCAGGTGCCGCAGGATCCCACGCCGATCGATCATGCCATGCTCCGACGGTGACCCCAGGACGCAACGGCACCTGCGCGCCTCGTGCGGCTGATGTGGCGCAATCACCACCACGGGTCACCAAGCCTGGGCCGAGTGCGCGGGCCCCTTCTCCGCGGCTGTCTCATGTGCTGCGACCGACAGTGGACTACAGCGGCACGGACTCCAGCAGCGATTCCTCTGCGTTTGAGTCTCCTGCCCCCTCTGACGAAGAACCATCATCGGGACTGATCCCGGTCAGGTCTGGAAAACCAATGACTGGCTCGGGATCCTCTGCGGCTAGGCCTTCTGCACCACCTCCTGTACATCAGGCTACACGTACTAGTACACGGCTCCAAACAGGGAAAATCCAACCTCTTAATTATAGAAATGTTGTCAAGTTTGGACTAATGTGTTCTATAGATGAGCCGCGCACTGTTGCAGAAGCACTAGGTGATCCGAAGTGGAAGAAGGCTATGGAGGAAGAATACATGGCTTTGAAAAGGAACCAGATGTGGCATTTGGTACCAGCTGGTCAAGGTAAAAATTTAATAGATTGCAAGTGGGTGTATAAAATTAAAAATAAGTCAGATGGAACTATTGATCGGTATAAAGCTAGGTTGGTTGCAAAAGGCTTCAAACAAATATATGGCATTGACTATGAGGATACTTTTAGTCCAGTTGTCAAAGCTGCTACTATCAGATTAGTCTTGTCTATTGCTATATCCAGGGGATGGAGCCTAAGGCAATTGGACGTACATAATGCGTTTTTGCATGGTGTTCTGGAAGAGGAGGTTTACATGAAACAACCACCTGGGTTTGAAAACAAGAATGCACCATATCATGTGTGCAAACTTGATAAAGCTCTCTATGGTCTAAAACAGGCCCCTAGAGCTTGGTACTCACGGTTAAGTGTAAAGCTGCAAAGTTTTGGTTTTACTCCAACCAAGTCTGATACTTCCTTGTTCATTTATAGCAAGTTCAGTATAACTATGTTCATGCTCATATATGTTGATGATATTATTGTCACAAGTTCATCTAGTGAAGCAGTGACAACACTCCTAAAAGACTTAAGCTCAGAGTTTGCTTTGAAGGATTTGGGAGACCCGCATTTAATTTCTTCCTAGGGATTGAAGTCAAGAAATGTAAAGATGGTATAACTCTATCTCAAGAAAAATATGCAACTGATATTTTGAAACGAGCTAGCATGCAAGACTGCAAACCTTCACCAACTCCATTGTCAAGTTCAGAGAAACTGTCTCTTCATGAAGGTGATCTCCTGAATCAGGAGGACAACACCAAGTATAGAAGCATGATTGGTGCTCTCCAGTATTTAACCCTTACTAGACCAGATATCTCATTTGCTGTAAACAAAGTGTGTCAGTTTTTGCATGCACCAACCACCTTGCATTGGGCTGCAGCGAAGCGCATCCTAAGGTATGTGAAGAGTACAATAAATGTTGGATTATCTTTTGTTAAATCACGTTCTACACTTGTTAGTGCCTTCACTGATGCTGACTGGGCTGGAAGTTTAGATGACAGAAGGTCCAGAGGTGGTTTTGCAATCTTCTTTGGTCCTAATCTAATATCATGGTGTGCTAAGAAACAGGCAACAGTTTCCAGGTCTAGTACAGAGGCTGAGTATAAGGCTTTGGATAATGCTACTGCAGAGATTCTGGCTGCAGTCTATGCTTCAAGAACTCAAGATTGTGCAAGAGCAAGCTCCGTGTCTTTGGTGTGATAATCTTGGTGCTATATATCTCTCTGCTAATCCAGTTTTTCATGCTAGGACAAAACATATTGAGATAGACTTCAATTTTGTGAGAGAACGAGTTGGCAACAAACAATTGGATATTCGTTTTATTCACTCACAAGACCAGATTGTAGATGGCTTCACAAAGGCTTTACCCACACGTGGTTTTGAGGAGTTCAGACGTAATCTCAACCTGATTCGGTTGTGATTAAGGGGGTGTGTTGAAGATATTCCAGTTTTGCATATAGAGATAGAGATAGAGTTGTTAGAGTTTGTTAGCAGGTAGTTAGTTATCTTGTGTAACAACCCAGTTTTCACAAAAATTAAAAATTTTGATTTCGGTGTGAATTGTTTGATTGTCTGATTTGTTTGCGGTGTTTGCATCCCTGATCTATTGATCAGCGATTATTTTTCACCCTCTTATCTCGTATCGGACAGAGACCGACCCTTGCCACCCTGACACTCGACCTTTGCGACACCGGGTTTCACCCGATCACCGTCGCGAAAACCGCACGAGACCAGCCGCAGCCAACGGAACGAAAAACCCCGTTTAATAATTAAAAGGGATATTTTTATAGCGCGTCGGAAAGTGTTTTCGGAACGGTTCCAGCGCGAGGTGAACGCCTCCGGCTCGACGCACTGATCGCGCAGTTCGAAGTTTTACCCGAATCGGAGGTACTGCGGACCCCCGGCGGTCAGAAACGTGAGCACCGTGCGCGCGAGATAAAAACAGATGATGTTTTTGCAAACTGCCAGCCACCCATGCTATATAAAGGCCACCACACTCCCACCCATTTTTAGGGTTTCCCTGAGCCAATTTTGCAGCCACCCCCTGATCTGTCTCAGGTCTGCCCCCATTTTCCCCCCAAATCAGCAAACCCTAGCTCAGATCTGTTTGGAACCGTCGGATCGGGCGATCGGAGGGCTCCGGACGTGCCACGTCAGCCCCAGCCAGTCTCCTCTCTCCTCCACGCCTCCTCACGCCCGTGGGCTCACGGCCACCGACGCCGGCGAGCCTCGCCGTGACCAGCCGCCGCCGGTGCCTCCCTCTCCTCTCCCCGCGCCCTCTTCCCTCTCTTCCCTCTCTCCCTAACCTCCCTCTTCCCCCTGCAGGAACCAGCGGGCGCCGTCGCGCTGTTTCTGCCATGGACGGCCGAGCCCGAGCCGGCGAGCTCGAGCCGCGCCGCCCCGCCTCCTCCTAGCGCCGCCCCGGATCCCGGCGCCGCCTCCGCCTAGCGCCGCCGCGCTCGCCTCGATCTGCGCCGCCGACCACCGACGGGGGGCGCCGGCGCCGCTGTCGTCGGGGACGAGGCAGCCCCAGCCTCCCGCTCGCCCGAGCGGCTCCTCCCCCAGCTAGGTCGGCCCAGCAGCCAGCCGGCCTGCGAGGCCAGGCCGCCAGCCCAGCGCAGCCAGGCCACCCCCTCTGCCAGTTGGGCCTAGCCTGCTGGAATTTTGCTAAGTGCTGATAATTGGGCTGCTGATTCAATTTTGCAACGACGATAGCAAGCGATCTGTAGCTCCGATAAACGTGCCCCCAAAACGAAAGTTGCTCAGATTTGCGTGTACTTTAATTCATCTTTTGTGAGAATTTGCATTTGAGCTCATCTTGATTGTGTAATTGTGTGCTGAACAGGGCATCAGGCCGTTAAACTGCTACTTTTTCCTGTTTAGTGCTGCTGTTATTATTTTGTTGCAACTTTGCATGATGATTGTAACAAATCCATGAGGCCTATTGCGTTGATTCCTTTTGCGTTGCGTTAAGCAATGTTTCTACTTCAGTTTCATGCATTCACATGCCATATTTTCTTGCTTCATCATGTTTATATCTTGCTCCAAAGTAGCTATCCAGATGTTATTGTGCTGCTATTGCTGAAACTGTTATTTTGTTGCAACTTCGGATGACGATTGCTTCGCAACCGTTTATCGGAATTGAGTGATTCCAATTGCATATTGTTAAGCATGATGTCTACTTTCATTCCATGTATTGCTATGTCATGTTGCTGCACTTTTGCATATAGATTTACCCCTGTTTTTACAGCATGTGTGCATAAATTGTTTTGCTTGTATTTTTTTAACCGTAACTCCGTTTGGGGTGTTCTTTATATGTAACTTGATTAGTTTTTCGTGTTATTTGTGTTTGTGCTATTGTTTGCTGCTGTTAACCAACCTAAAATATGGTTTAGGACAGAACAGTACCAAATCCTTTAATTGTCGTGCGGCACTTAGTGGATGCCATCTATGGGATTGTGCCTCACTTAAATTGTCTAGCATAGATAGTTTACTTTGTGCTTCACCTCTTGACTTGTTTGTGTGATATGCCATGCTTGCTTGAGTTGCCATGTTAATAACCGTTGTTTGCTCACCTGTAGCTAAACAACTTGAACCACCGTAAACGTGCGGTATTCGTCGTGTGTGACGAGTACTCCACTTAAATCGTTAGTAACCGCTCTCGACGGTAGGTGCGATGTCTCGTGTTACTTCTTGTTGATGATTGCTCTTGTATTGCTCCGTAGTAATAGTGGTGCACCGTTGATTGCTTTCCAGTGTTTACCGTCTTGTGTACTCCCGCGGATACTCTCGGAGACGATGCGAGCTTGCGATCGGCTACACCTTCGGAACCCGACTTATCAACAGGCAAGGACTTGCATTACTTATGATCCATTCTATTTCAACCAGCGGTTTGCATGCTAGTATAGGTTAGGTTCAATGTTTGATCCTACCACATGTTTACAGCCTCTTTTAAACCGATACAGCCATGTCCCTTCCCAGCAAACCTTGTACTGCTATGTTACTATTGCTCGTTGCTCAGCCCCTGCTTAGTATGCATGCTTAGGATGCTACGATGTTACCCTGTTACTCCTTGGGTTTGGGATATCACATTATTATTATTATTGTTGATGATATGATTATTATTATTAATGTTGACTATATTCGACGAAGGATGGAAGGTCTAGGCTATCCCGCCCCGACGCTTTGTTCCATTCGAGTCACCTAGGATCCGAGTTCCGGGTATTGGTTTTAAGACTGAGCGTGCCTAACCGCGTGTGGGATTTTATGGGGTCCCCTCTTCTTACCTATCTAGCTTCAAACATTTCTAGTGGTGGCCCAAGCTGATTTTACCATTTGAAAACCGTGTGTGTGTCTGTTGGGTCGCTCCTGGCAGATATTATTTTAAAACAACTTGGGCCAGCGGAGACATGGTTTCTTTGTTGGTCCACCCCTGGAAGCTAGGGGGTTGCTCACATAGTTTGGGTAACTAACCCGACCTCGTCCAGACGGTAGAGGCCGATTCGAGAGCGTGGCCAGCTCTAGATTTGGGTGTCGACTCACCGGGGGCCACCCGGATTTGTTTGTTGTTAGCTAGAGGGACCTGTCGTTTCGGATCTCTTGGAACTAAATCATAAAATGGTTGCCTGTGATGGGTAGCAACTGAGAGTGATGGACGTGCGTGCGGAGCCTCGTAATGGGCAGTTGGTACACCCATGCAGGGTTAAATCTTTTCGAGAAGCCGTGTCCACGGTGATGGACGACTTGAGACCTACTCCTTGTTCATAGACAACAACAACTGAGATAATCTTAATATAACTTGATCAACGTGTGTGTGCCTTGACTGCTTCTTCTTCGTTGGGATGCGAAGAGGAGGACAAGGATATGATAGGTGTTATGTTTGCGACAGTAGTTGATAGCAAGACTTGTTGGAGGCGATTTCTCATCGAATGCTTGGCTTCTTACCTTACTCTATAGATCGTTAGCCACTTCATAAATGCTAGTGCGGCAGCAACCTCACCACTTACCCCTTCCTTACCGTAAACTACTGGTTGTCCTAGAATGACGAGTGATGAAGTCCTTGCTGGGTCAGATGACCACTACAGTTGGATGCTGAGTACTTCTGTACTCATGATACTACCCCCAAACTCTTTTCAGGGTTCTGATCGACAACAGGTATGGTGATCGACGTTTCACGTGGAGACTCGACGACGACTAGTTAGGCGGATCCCGGCGGAGGGCCTGGACCCGTGTGGTTATGGGATCGATGCTTTTCTCTTTGCCACTAGGCATTTGATTGTAGTCTGTACTCAGACATGTATCTTCCGCTGTTGTATTATATTTGAGGCAGTTGTATGCCGATTGTATGAGATGTTGTATTCTTGTATCTGTAATGTTGTGATATCCTGTTGGAAATCCGGGGCATATGGCTATGTCATATGTCGCGGTGGGACTGATATGTGCTTCGTCCCCGGATCTGGATGGAAACATCTAGATCTGGAACAGTACCGCATATCGGGCCTTACATCTTGTAATCTAATCTCCTGCAATCTCTTTCTTCTCCTCCAAGATGTAATCTGAACAAACTCTGTATGCGCAGATGGGATAAGCCCCATCCTATCAATAAATACCCAGCGGCCCTCTCGTAAGAGGGTAGAGCGCTTTCCTATTTTCTACAGTATAAAGGACATAAGTGTGGCTATGTGGAACGGGCTAATAGTGAATGACCGGATTCTTTGAAATTGTGACCACTTAGGTTGTGGGAGTTGTGTGAGCACGAGAATATTGTCAGGATTAAAGGTAGTGTTATGGGTGCTGAGGAAATTCAAGCTATAGTGGAAGAGAATAGGAAGTTAAAATATGGAAACAACAAACCAGAATGAGAGAAGGGTGACAAGGAGGAGGCAGTGAATCAGAAAGATATAATAGAATAAACATTGCTTAGAGTGAATGCAGAGCTGGATAGGCAGTGAATCGGAAAGATCTAGTAGAACAAACATTGCTTAAAGTGAATACGGAGCTGGACAAGAAGAAACTAGATTAAGGTTCACCTACAAATATACACTAGGTGATGAGGCTGGAGGTAGAGGAGAGAGATGATGAAGGAGAACAGAAATAAATGGTAGTATATGATTGCAGATCTCTAGAAACAAACTTAAAGTACAAATACAAGATGAGGAAGATCAAGGAAATGACTTCTAAGTTGTTCTGGTAAAGTAGTTGATGAACTTGTAGTGCTTATTGTTTTAATGTACTTGGAACTTCTGTTGTTATGTTATACGTCTCAAACACATATGTAATTTTTGATTGTTTAATGCCCATATTTATATCATTTTCGCATAGTTTTGGCATTCAATTTTTTATCAATTTTATTTACTAACCTATTAACTCAGGGCACAATGCTAATTCTTGTTTTCTACATATTTGTTAACTAATAGGAAAATCAATTTTACGGAGCTAAAAAATCGTGAAAATTCTCGCATGGTGATGGTATGCCTCCTCACCTTTTCTACATTTTTCGCATAGTTATTCTTCATTGGAAGCTCACAGACTGTCTAGAATTTTTTTTAAGTGATGACAAAAAAGGAGGATTGGTGCTCTTTTCGAAGAACAAAGTGAAAGTTCACACATTGTCATTTGATCCTATGTTTATAGATGTGAGAATTGATCAAGCTAACGGCTCCATTTTAGCATCTGACACACATTTACAGAGAACTACGATGGGAAAATAAACACATGACGTTGATGAGGATATAACAACTTCATCAAACACGAAAAATATCCCATGGTTGCTAATTTGGTGACCTGAATGAAATCTTGGCTTTGAGTGAGAAAGGAGGAAACTCACATCTAGTACAGTACACGCAGGCCTTCCAAATGGTTTTGGATGATTGTGACCTGTACGATATGGGATACACAAGAGACACATTTACATGGCGTAGGGGGAGGATTAGGGAGAGACTCGATCATGGCCTCATTAATGATAACGGGGTACCGTTGTTTCTAAATGTAGCTTTGGTAAATCTTGATTTTAATCACTCAAATCATATACAGCTACTGGTTGATGCATGTTTCTTTGTACAACCAGTAGCCGAGACAAAATGAAGCACCAAGAGAATTCGAGGCGAGCTGGATGAGGGAGGAAAGGTTCGACGAAACTATTGTGGATGCTTTTGCGATAAGGAGGGTAACAATCATGGCACTTCAACAATTTATGAAAAACTGAACGTGATGCATGAACAATTCCTTGATTTTAATCAGAGAGTTCTTAAAAACCGAGAATGAGATTGAGGAAGGCACAATGGGGCCTAGAAAAGGTTATGGAGGGTCCAGTAAGGAGCTTGGTCAGTTAATTGAGTATCTTCAGGAACACGAGAAAATACATGGTATGTAGAGGTCCAAGGAACCATGGTTTAAGAGCGAAGACCGTAATACACCATTTATTTAGGTATTTGTGTCCGCCGAAAAGAAAAGGAATTTTGTGAAAACATTAAAATATGATGCCGGTGGATGGATTACTTCACTCACCTTTTCAGTTCAGAAGTACAACATAATGATTCGATCAAAAGGTATAATGCAAAGTTATTAATCAAATGAATAATTTTCTAATAGAACGATTCACGACTCATGACATGAGAAAAGTTGAATTTAGTATTGGAAATTTAAAAGTCTTGGAATTGGATGGCTTTCATGCGATATTTTTTCAAAAAAATATACATACTTATTAGGGGATGAAATCACCAATGGAGTTCTCCTCACCCTTAATTCCATGAATATTCCTGTCGACTGGAATATCACTAATATATTGATGATTCCCAAAAATGATAGTTCTTAGTTTCACATTATTAGTTTGTGTAACATGCTATATAAAATCATAACCAAAATGTTGGCTCTCCATCTAAAAAATATTCTACACAACACCATATCCCCTATACAAAGTGCCTTGGTTCCAAGTAGAATGATTACGGATAATATATCCTTATTGCCTATAAATGCATTCATAAAATCAAGAGTAAAAGAGCGGACATGACACGTTTGTGTGCAGTTAAACTAGATATGCATAAGGCATATGATAAAGTGGAATGGGCCTTTCTGCATGATATGATGGTCACTCTTGGTTTTCTTGGTCATTGGATTGATATGATGATGGCTTGTGTCAGTTCTATTAAATACACTATTAAGTTTAATTCTGAGGAGACAGATTCATTTACCCCTACTAAAGGCATCATACAGGGGGTCCCCTATCCCCATATTCATTCCTTCTCTATGCGGAAGGTATTTCTACTTTATCGCAATTTTAAGAAGCTGGTGCTATATAGGGAATTAGTGTGTGCAAAAATGCACCGTCAGTATCACACCTTTTATGTACTGACAATTCTCTTATTCTTATGCAAGAAGGTGTTTTAATAGAGCTTCCTTACAACATGTTATAGAGCCCTACATTAGAGTTGTGGGTAGATGCTGAGTTTAGCTAAATGTAATGTATTTTTCATCCTCAATACAAATGTTAATTCATAGACTGGAACTGTAAGCGGTTACATATTGATACTAAAGCTTTATCTGATAAGTACCTAGGGCTCCCTGCCATGGTGGGTTCTTATAGAAGTGATTATTTCAGAACTTTTTATAAGAGAATCAAGGATATATTACTAGAGTGGATGGAGAAACCGTTATCTACTAGGGGTAAGAGAATCATTTTGAAATCATTTGCACATGCTAATCCCGTTTTTGTTAAGTTAATTTTTAGTCCGCCTAGAAATATTTTTAAGGATACCACCTATTTTAATAACTCAATTATGGTTGTGTGATAACTAAGAGCATAAAAGAATGGACTGGTATACGTGGTGGAAACTATGCTACGCTAAGTCTTAAGAAGGGATGCGATTTAGATAGTTTTACTCCTTTAATCTCGCTATGCTCTCAAGCAGCGCTGGAGACTTGTCATTAACTCCGATTCATTGTGTGCGATATTGTTAAAGGAAAAATATTACCCGACACCTTCTTCAAGCAACATTAGAGAATGGTTCTTCGTTCACCTGACAGAGCATGATGAAAGTATTGGAGAATTTTAAATGTAGTTATATCTGGAGAACTAGATCTAGCAATGAAGTTAATATATGGTTTGCCCATGGCCAGATCGATACCCTGTAGTCTAGATAGTGGGTAATATCACCGAGAGGGGCTGCAATTCTAATCAAAGTGGGTGAGCTTATTGATCCGATGACTGGAACCTGGGATGTGGATGTGATCAATTCGGTTTTTAATATTGTGGATGTGAGAAGAGTTCTTAAAATTCCTTTGAATCTTAATACTATATATTATTTTATTGCATGAAAACCAAATAGTTCAGGGAAATCTTTGGTAGGATCTGCATACCATTTATAGTGGATACAAACTTTGCAAGCACATGCAAACATCATCGAACGTCCGGGTGGTTCATCTATTCCCGTTGTATGGAGTTCCCTATGGAAGCTACAAGTCTCACGTAAAATTCAAATCTTTTTTTGGGGACGTTTTCATGGAATCATACCCTTAAAGGCAGTACTCAGCCACAAGCACATTCTTTCGGCGGGGCTTGTCCGATCTGTCACCTAGAGCTGAGGATGTAAATCACCTCCTATTTGAATGTTGTAAAAAAGGAATTATGGAACAAGATGGGAGTACTGGAACTTGCGGACGAAGCTCGAAAGGTTGATAGATTAGGATTAGTTGTCCTTGTACATCTTCTACTAGAACCGGCTAAACCGTGTTTGTTCAAACGTAATTTGGATGTAAATTATGTACTGGCAGTTGGAGGATGGTACATATGGTGGCCACATCGGCAATCTACTTATAATGCCCCCCCCCCCCAATGTCTTAGATGGGTTACATCAGTCCTTGCTATTGCGGGTAACTTTGTTGAACCCAACAAGAAAAAACATTACAACAAAGTTAAGATGGAGCAGGTCGGCACCTAAGTATGTTAAACTAAACATCGATGTTGCATTCCTTGCAAACGAGGGGGTGTGGTGCAGTTGCCGAAATTCTTATAGGTGAAAAGGGAACCTTCTTAACTGTTCAATGCGAATATATACAACATGCGATTGATGTTGTAACCAATGAAAAAATAGTGCGCTATTTCGCGGTTATTAGCGCGCTATAGCTTAATTTGAGGGGCTACGCTATATTTAGCCAAAAGTTACCGCTACAGCGCTATTGACGTTTTTAACGCGCTAAATCACGCTAAACGTGATAACCCGCTATTTTTTATAGCACGCTATTTAAAACCTTGTGTCCATCTGGTGGTTTTTCTAGTTCATCTGAAGATGATGCCAATGATTCTGATTAAAAGCTTAAAACAATTTGTCTTTTAGAGTTTATTACTTTGTTGTACGTGAATTTAAGCCTCATGTTTCTATTTGTGTCATGGATTTGGCCTCGACATTTGGACACATTTTTTATGTTGAAACTTGAAAAGCCTGAAATCCTTAATATTTGGGTTAGTTCTTGCCATTTTTTCATCACGCTATTTTAAATGTAACTTCGCTATATCCCGCTATATCTTCTGTAGCTTCTGGAGAAGGGTCGCGCTATTTTTGGTAGCATGCTATTTAAAACCTTGGTTGTAACCTTAGAGGCCCTGGCGGTAAAAGAAGATCTCATCTTTGAATTTTTTTGGGTTTTAATAGAGTGGACACTGTATCAAATTCATTAATGTTATAAATGCTTGTGGCAGTTAATCAAGATGATGGGATGCTACTGCGATGATTTTTGCACAATATGGTGATTTTTCTAGTTTGATAGGGAGTACTATTAGTTTAGCATTGTTTTCATAGTTCAAATCAATATGCACATGTACTAGCTTATCAGGGTTATTATTGTAATAAGATCTGTAGAAGTTGGAGAGATGAGCCTAGCTCCTGGCTACGTGTTAGATAAACTTTTTGACGATGTAATGTCTATTTTAATTCATAAAGCTAGCTTATTGTGTCAACTCTCTCTTCACATATTTTTTTATATATAAAACCTCTACCTTACTTTTGTGCAAGTTATAAGAGAAAATATGCACTATGCACTATTCTTTTTCTTATTAAATTTATTTTGAGCTGACAAGATATCAATATATACATATATAATCTCTACATAATGTCCCTCACATGAAATCGAAATAATGTCTATTTATCTCTCTATATTATTTTTGTTTGTTTGTTTATAGCTTACAAAGTTTACCACTTGGTTATCTCTCTATATTATGATGACATTCCTCAAAAAAAAAGTTGGCATATATTTCCAGCGCAAAATATAAAATAAACCATCGCAATAGAAATTATAAAGCATTGAATAGGTCGCAAAAATCTGTTGATTTCGTACTGATTCCTTTCAATCAAGTTCAAAAAACGCCGGTACTGATTCCTTTCAAATGCAGCCCCCCAACTTTTAAAGCAAAATCACTCCTGGGTCCTGGGGTGAAGCAGAATTGAAAAAAAAAAGAGGAACAAGGTTTTTTTTTTTTTGAACGTAAGAGGAACAAGGTTAGCATACCATCCATGTTGCCCTAACCCTACGTTAACCAGCACAAATCTTAAAGCAGGTGTCTCCGGATCTCTCTGGAAGGCTCCAGACCCTAACCGTGCACCCTAGAAGCTTCTACACGCCCTTCTCCACCCCCTCCCCCAAGAAAGCATCCCCCGCTCGCCCTTTACAAAAACCCCCACCATTTCTCTCGTCCTCCACCACAAGAATCCAAAGCCACACCACACACAGCAAAGAGAGAAAAGAGAGAGAGAGAGAGAGAGAGAGAGAAGAGAGAGAGAGAAAGAAAGAGAGAGAGAGAGGCCATGGCTTCCGCCGTCGCTTGCAAGGCCACCGAGGTGCCCAGCGACCTCAAGAAGATGCTCGCCGATCCGTCCGCGTGCGGTGCGCCCGTGTCCTTCTACGCGCTCAGCCCTGCCGCCATCACCGCTCATGGCAAGGAGGTCCGCCGCTACGACGACTCCATCGGCGAGCTTGACCGCAAGTTCGGGGATGACTCCGGCAACGACCGCCGCGTCCTCGACTTCGTCCCCAGCTTCCTCTCGCAGGGTGATGGTATGCCTTCTCACCTGTTCCGCGCCCTTTCTTCCGTTCGTGGTGACATCGGGGTTCTGTTCTCATCACAGCTTTGGCGTTCTTGAATCTTGATTTTGCAGGCGTGCTCGGCGCGCCGAAGAGCCTGAGCCAGATGCTGGGGGGTGTTCCCCCTCAGACCGGCCTCTCCTCCACTGCTTGGGCGTCGCCTCTAGCACGCTGGGTGGCCAAGGTGGACGACGACGCGGTGTACCTGAAGGTGCCGATGCCGGGGCTGACGAAGGAACACGTGAAGGTGCGCGCAGAGAAGAACATCCTGGTGATCAAGGGCGAGGGCGACAAGGGCGACTACGACTCCGCTGTGCCGAGGTACAACCACCGCATCGAGATCCCCGCTGACGCGTACAAGATGGACCAGATCAAGGGCGAGGTGAAGAACGGCGTGCTCTGGCTGACCGTGCTCAAGGTGAAGGAGGAGGAGCGCAAGGACATCTTCCAGGTCAAGATCGAGTAAGTAGGGAGTCACCGATCGAGTAGTACTAGTAATCTTCGTAGTGGTAGCGCTCATGGAAGATGGATCGAGTCGAGTAGTAGTAGTGAGAGACGCCTTGTTCAAGTGGTGATGTCTTTCTGTCTGTTTTGCTTCTTGGATCGAGGTTTCTGATGGACTGGTCTGGTGCTGAAGTTGGTCCCGAACTCATGTTAACTTCTTCAAGTTTAGCATATGATGAAATACTATGGTGGTGAAATTTGTCCGTGAAACTTTCTTCATTTCCTCAACTGTGATGTGATGAACTGATTTGGTTGTGAATGCCGCCTGCTTGATGGATGGTAGTTGCTCACTGCTCTCTGAAATCAAATCCTGAACTCTGTTAATTTCCTAAGGTTGGCATATGAGATGTACTGCTTTTCGTGGTGAAGTTGGTCATGAACTTTGTTGATCTCTACTTCTGTGCGGTGAAATTGGTCATGAAACTTTGTTGATTTTCTTGAGTATGATGTGATGAACTGATTTGGTGGAGAAATTTTTCATTGAACTCTCTTCATGTACTCAAGTTTGGCATATGATGAACTGATTTGTTGGTGAAATTTGTCAATAAATTCTTTATTTCTTCAAGTTTGGCAAATGATGAACTATTTTGGTGGTAGAGATTGGTCCTTCGTTGAGAGTGATGAATTGCTTTAGTTAAATTAGTCTTCTGTTTATTGATGATGGTGAAATATTCCCCGATTTCCTCAGTACGGCGTGGTGAACTGATGGTGTGTGTGGCTAGTTACCAACCCATGGCTGTTGCTTACTGTTCTGTGAAATATTAACTGGAATTATATGCATGGGGCCATCTTATTCTGATAATTTTATATAACTAGTTAATTTTAGTTGTACTGAATGAGTGGAGAACGATGTGTCTTTAGAAACTCTTTGTCTGCGAATACTTGCATTACGACGCAATCCGTATACATTTATAATCCTAATAATCATAGGCCATGTCACCAGATTCATTAGATTTCTTTTTAACAGAGTAATTAACTTTTAAATTTTATCATCTGATGGTCTCTTTGTTTCCATTGCGCATAAAGAGCCCCTCTTCGTTGCCACTACGATCGAAGAGATGTCTTCATTCCTCTCCTGAACGAAGAGGCACTATTCTTTAACCGGGGAAAGAAAAGGAGGGTGAACATGCAAACTCACACCTAATCATCCGTGCTTCCCCTAGTCGAATCCTTACGCTAGTAGAAACACGTCGATGAGGAGAACTCATACAGACGAACAAGAGCTTGAATCGTGCATTGTGGAGAATGAATTTTGTATTTCAATCTGCATCAATTGGCGCAAGCCTACGCCAGGGTCGGTGAATTTTCATCGAATTACTTGCACCCATCTACTCATCTAGATTCCACCACCCTCCTACACATTTGGAAAAAATCACATGTCTAAAAAATGTCTGTGATATTTAAAAATATATATTTATACAATATAAAAAATGTTCACATAATTTAGAAAATATTTCATATCATTCAAAAATGTGCTTCACATTTAGAAAGTGTTGACATGTTCCAAAACAAAAAGTTTATATAATTTCTTTGCATAATTCAAAAAAATCAAACCATTAAAAATATGCATAACATTTAAAAATTGCTCATGCTTTTAACAATATATACTCATGACATTTAAATATATATCAACAATTTTGGGAAAATGTTCACATAATTTACAAATGTTTCATGCCGTCCAAAAAATTATTCAAAGTTTATTTGACGCACTCAAAATTTATTTGAAAAATGTTGAACACTTATTTGAAAAATGCTCAAAATATATATTTTAGAAAATGTACATCTATTTAAAGAATGTTCAACATGTATAAAAAATGTCCCACAAGTCAATAAAAAAGGTGCATTGCGTATTTAATAAGTAGTCATGTATTTAATAAAGGAAAAAACTTGAAGAAAACTGATGAAGAAACATAGAAAAACTGAAGAAACAATCTGAAAGCCAAAAGCAATGGAAAAAAATAAGTTAAAGGAAATTAAAGAAACCTAGTTAAGAAACACATAAAAGCCCCCAAAACCCCAAAGAAACGAACTGAAAACTGAACAAAAATAGGAATAAAAATTATAGTGAAAAAAAAACGACTGTCATTTGATCAGGTGGTGTCGCTTCAACGACCCTCATCTATCTAGGGGATGCCACATAATGATGATTCGTGGTGGCATGCATTCCACACGCTACTCATGAGTGGGTGATGTCTCGGCCAGGTTTGGAGAATTAGGTTGATCGACACGGTGATGCAAGAGTAACCATGGCGAGAAGAGGGTGTCGGACTCGAGTGCAGTGCTCGCTGCTTATTATGGTTTGTTGGGATCTTGTCCGTATTTTTGCGTAGTTCCTCAAACCACTGGACATGAAATAAAATTACATCCCCCATGGTATTGTATTCATCATCACCGAGAACATTAAAAAGGGATGCATTATGAATGCCATGAAATACTTTAGTCGCGAAGAACTTCACACAACCTCGTTACATTGGCACAATGCGGAACAAGACCTCCCCATCATAACGGGAAATAACCTGAGCCTATGCACATTTAAACGCACTAACCATCAGGAAAAGCTTGCACTGCACTGATACATTATGCAACACGCGCTCCTCATCACAGCGGAGAATACCTTGAGAATATGCACATTCCAACGCACCACCCATCAAGGAAAAGCTTGCATGGAGCTTGGACGTGATGCCATCAAGATCATCGATATCGATAGTTGGAGACCCATTTGATGAACAACTATTATTGTGCGATGTTTCATACCATATTACCATGTAACTTCAGCTATATTTACAGCTCTAGCAACATCACCCTATATCATGCTCACTTCCCCTGCTGCCATCAGTTGTCTCTCTTTCTCTGCTTCTTTCTCAGCCTATTTTCCTTGCACTAATAGCTCAATATTCGCTGCCATAACCTTTATCCATTGTGGATACAAGGTATTTTTTATTAGCTCTTCTTATTTCCTTATGTCTGAGCTCTTTCTTCGCCCTTCTTATCTTCAGCCTCTCTTCTTGGCTAAGTGGGAAGGCATCTTATGCGGGACATTGATCGCTATACCCCTATTAAGACATGGGGCTACGGGGTGTGCAAAGCGATTGCGAAATGTCTATAAGCCATGAGTTTTGGTAGAACCTTATGAAGTTTTTGGGAGCCTTTATCATATTTTTCATATTGTGTTTAGTTCGCAGGTTTTCAAAGAGGTATTTACTATTGTCATCCTTTTTGGCATGTCAACCTTGCAAGTAGTCTCTAGCGCGGTCTCACTAAATTTCATGAAAGGTCAAGTTGCACCCTGCAATTATTGCTTCCTCGTTCTCCTTGTCCCAAACTAGTTTCTTGTCTTAGCATTCTACCACGCTTATATGTTGGGTGGATGTGTTATTCTTCTGAAGTTTCGATTGTTGCAGACTCTTAGCAGCAAACTCCTTCATTAACTTCATCCTTGTGAACTTTGCCTAATCTCGAAGCGCAACTGAATCCTCTCTTACAACTGTTAATTCAACATTAACAACATCAACACTTGGCGATTCATATTGTGTAATTGTGACAAAAACTGCACTTGGAGGATATTTTGGCTGGAGGAACGTCAATTTATATGAGCGGGTTGCCTGTTGTGCCATTGGAGTTTCAATTCCATCCAAAAAGGTTAAGTTAGTAAACATGACTAGCGGAAGAGGTTACAACAACAATTCAGTTAAACAAATGCATTTTTAAAAGATACTTATTGTGCCACTAGAGTTTCGATTGTGTAACATCTCGAAATTTTAAATCTTGGAATGTAAATTATTTCAATAAGATTAATTACAAACTTTCTTGTTTGGGCTTCACTAAGTTTGACTAAAATTTAATTTTGTTTTTCTTTTATTTCGAAAAGGGGTAACATCCGGCCTCTGCATCAGTCCATGCACACAGCCCTTTATTAGCATAGTATTATTCGAAGTTATTACAAACTCAAGGATCGCTTAATATTGATACATGAATCAACCAGCGAAAAAATGCCTGCATATGACAACTAAGCATCCTGTAGTCGACTAGTATGCTGCCAGCCAGCCTGGTTGAAGATATCCTGCGCGACCATCAGCAGACGGTTGTATCCAGTAACCATAATATCCCGTTGGTCTTGCGGTAGTAGGAACGCCCATAGCTGCACCCAATGCGCTACCATATGAATAACCTGCAAGAAGTTAAATTTTTTGTTTCTATTAAACACAATGTCATTCCTGCATCTCCATATTGACCAGCATAAGGCCGGAACACCAATGCGAATTCTGGCCTTAGATATTTGATTCACTCCATTCAACCAGTTTCCAAACATATTGGTAATATTAGTTGGGGGAGAAAGGTCATATGTAAAGTTTACTATGCGCCATAGTAATCTAGCAAAAGGTCATGAAATAAATAAATGTTCGATCGTCTCTTGTGCCCCACAGAAGCAACATTTAGTACATCCAGTCCAATTCCTTCTTGCTAAATTATCTTTGGTGAGTAAAACTTTGTTGTTAAGGAACCACATAAATACTTTGATTTTAAGAGGTATTTTAATTTTGTTGGAGTTCATTGAGTATTAAATTACGAAGGAATAAAAGGACTTCCATCGTCTATCTCGAGCAGGTTTCCTGCTCCCGCACCATGGCCAACCCAAACTCCACGATTCGCCTACCCCCTTACCCTTTATCCAAGCCATGGAAACAAAATGATGCCTCACGGCTGCCTCTCGCGATTCTGCCTCCTTTTTTCAAAATTGGTGTCTAAACCGAGCTCATGGTGCTTATGATATCCTGCTAGCCCGAGCAACCCCGTCGGACTATTGTGGCAACCCAGTAAGCCTATTCTCCCCTTTGAACTTTCCATAATATTCCTATTGCAAGCGCACATCGCTCTGATCTCTTAGTCCGACCAAATATGTACCCAGTTGAACTTCTTTCAAGAATCGATATCATCGGAGATCATCGAGAGCGCTGCTGAGCAAGCTGCAGCGGGATGACACTTTAGCCGATGTCGATGCCACCAAGTTGACCTCCACAATGATGCGCACCTGATGGAACCCTCATACGACACAATGTATCAGTAATCAATGACGCTCTTGACCAGAATCGCGTCGCCCTGTTCACCAACTCCGGCGATGAAGTCCCGGCTAGCCCAAAACCCTAGTTGCGTGGATGCGTCATGACCGTCCATCATCACTTAAATCGACCACCACCATTCTTTTAACCTGAAGAGGCATCTTTCAACCTGGAGCATCCATCTCCATTTAAATCCGATGGTTGATAATTATCATGCTTCCATGATTGAGGTAAAATAAGCACGTGTGCTGGCAATTTTGCAGAAAACCCATATAAATTTAAACCCTCATAACTGTTCACGAATAGCTTCAATTGAGGTAAAACTTTTTGCAAAGTAATCCTTGTGAGACCCTCTTTTATTAATACTACAATTTTCAACTTTCAAATTTAAACTTTAAACTTCATTAAGAAATGGATAGTGTAGACCTATTTTATACTCTTTATGTCATAAGTCAAACATTGTAATTTGACAACAATTATATAAAAAATAACATCAACAATACAAAATAAATACAATAAGAAACTAGTCTATGAATTGGTGTTGTAATCTTTTAATAAGTTTGTCCAAAATTGAAAAGTTTGTTTGACTTAAGTCAAATTTAATACATGAACCCCGCAAAAAAATTAATACATGAACTAAAAAAGAAAGAAACGAAGGAATCCATAAACATGATTTTATAGTAAGATTACTTCCCTCTCACAAAAACATTATTTAGGAGCTTAGCAAACCGAACGGGTAGTAGTAAGTTTGTATTGATATATTTTAAGCAATGCTATGGCAGCGAAAAAACAGTGTGGCCGAGGGCAGCACCAAGATCATCAAATCGTGTCAATTCATTGCAAAAGTAGCCCATCTCATTTCAGCAGATCATGGTGCACCAACAGCACGAATCGTAAAGCACTAGTTTCCGTTCTTTCTGGAACTCTCGGGACCCTTACGGATCTCCCTAGAAGCTTCTACACACCCTTCACCACCCCCTCCCCCAAGAAAGCTTCCCCGCTCCCCCTTTACAAAAACCCCACCCACCATTTCGCAATCGCACCTCCTTCACAAGAATCCAAAGTCAGAGCAGAGAAAGAGAGAAAAGGAGAGAGAGAAGAGAGAGTCCAAACACCATGGATTCCGCCGTCGTTCGCAAGGCTGCCGAGCCGTCCTTCTACGGTCCCAGCCCCGCCGCCGTCGCCTCCTACCGCAGCCCGTACATAATCCAGGGCAAAGGGTCCGAGCGCTACAACGACGACTCCAGCCCCAGCGACGAGAGTGACCGCGAGCACGAGGATGCGGACACAGCCAACCGCCGCCGCGCTGCCCGCGACTCCATCGTCTCGCATGGTGATGGTATGCCTCCTCACCTGTTCCGATCGTCTTGAAATGGTGTGGCACATCGGAATCGGGGCTCTGATCACAGCTTTGGCGTTATTGATTTTAGCAGGCGCGACGAAGAGATTGAGCCAGCTGCTGTCTCTGCTGGAAAACGGTGTCTCCACTGTTGGGGCGGCGCGGCTCGCACGCTGGGGTGCGAGGGAGGACGGCGAGGCGGTGTACCTCAAGGTGCTGATGCCGGGGCTGGGGAAGGAGCACGTCAAGGTGCGCGCGGAGAAGAATATCCTGGTGATCAAGGGCGAGGGTGAGAAGGGCGACGACGACTCCGCGGAGCCGACGTACAAGTACAACCGCCGCATCGAGATGCCCGCTGACGCGTACAAGATGGACAAGGTCAAGGCCGAGATGAAGAACGGCGTGCTCTCGCTGACCGTGCCCAAGCTGAAGGACGGTGGCACTCAGACCGGCCTCGCCTTCACTTCTACTGGGGCCTCGCGGCTCGCAAGCTGGGTGGCAAGGAGGACGACGACGCGGTGTACCTGAAGGTGCCGATGCCGGGGCTGGCCAAGGAGCACGTGAAGGTTTGCGCGGAGAAGAACATCCTGGTGATCAAGGGCGAGGGCGACAAGGACGACTACGACTCCGCGGTGCTGAGGTACAACGGCCGCATCAAGATGCCCGCTTATGCGTACAAGATGGACCAGATCAAGGCCGAGATGAAGAACGGCTTGCTCTGGCTGACCGTGCTCAAGGTGAAGGACGAGGAGCGCAACGACGTGTTTCAGGTGAAGATCCAGTAGTAGTAGTAATCGTGGTAGTGGTAGTGCTCATGATGATGTCTTTCTGCCTGTTTTGCTTCGTTGATCATCTTGGATCGTAGTTTCTGACGGTCTGACTGACTGGTTTGGTGGTGAAGTTGGTCGCGAACTCATGTTGATTTCCTCAAGTTTAGCGTATGATGAACTGTTATGGTGGTGAAATTGGTCCTGAAACTCTGTTCATTTTCTTGAGTATGATGTGATGAACTGATTTGCTGGTGAAATTTGTCATTGAACTCTGTTAATTTCCTCAAGTTTGGCATATGATGAACTGATTTGTTGGTGAAATTTGTCACTGAGCTGTGTTGATTTTCTCAAGTTTGGCATAGGATGAACTGATTCGGTGCTGAAATTTGGCACTAAACTCTGTTGATTTCCCCCAGTTTTGCATAGGATGAACTGATTTGTTGCTGAAATTTGTCAGTATAATCTGTTGATGTCCTCAAGTTCGGCATATGATGAACTATTTTAGTGGTAGAGACTAGAGATTGGCCCTTTGTGGTGATCTCTTCAAGTTCGATGTGATGAACTGCTTTAGTTAAAATGGTCTTCTGTTGATTTCCTCAGTTGGACGTGGTGAACTGTGGTGAACCCATGGCTGTTGCTCACTGTTCAGTGAAATTTTCTTGTTTATCTCCTCTGTCTCACTTCTTTACAAGAACAGTAACTGTTCTAGTTTGTAGCTGTAGCGTTCCCGAGTGAACAACCATACGAGATGGAACTCTGTTGATATCCTAGTTTGTGATGTTCTTGGTGATAGAGTGCTCCCAGACAGTATGTGCGTTGGAATTGGATCAGGACTCTACGACAGATTGAGAAAGTTTCCACTTCCTTCTAGCAAAATATACAGATGACACCCTTGGTTATCTCTTGGTTCCCTTTGCGTCTCCTTAGATTCGACTATTTCTTATGGTAAAGAAAAAGACATTCTGATCGCTGCCAGCTGCCGCAGCATATGCCTGATCTCTAACCATCTTTAAAAAAATAATAAAATAGTAAATCATTTTTTAGTTATATTGGAATATATTTTTTCTATTAAATTTGAACCTAACCGATTTTCTAAGAATTGCGGAGTAAATTTTTGTTTTTGGCAAAATCCTAAAATTCATTTTATTTTCTGCTACCAAAATACCTCAATAACTTATTTTATATCATTCAACAATATTTTGATACATCAAAGTATATAATTCATCTAGTCTACACTAAACTCATAAGATCAAAGAAAAAAAATATCCACAAGCAGATATATCCAAATTTTGTAATTGCTTTGAAAAGTTGGATTAATATTTTTTCTATGTTTTTCATTTTCTCAATTGGCTTCTTGGTTTTGTACACTTATTTCTTCTTTACTTCCACACAATTCGACATTGCATCTTCTTTTGTCTCATCATTTTAATTAATAAGTGCACGAACATCTAGCAAAATTGCTTGCTATCAATAGACCGATGTATTTTTATTTCCAATACCAAAAATTGCATCCATCCTACATATTATGAGCAAAAATAAGCTACGATATATTTGGTACAAATCCGAAGAACAACCGAACAAACAAACAACTCACCTCATGATTTTCGCACTTGAAGAACACCCAGTACGAAAGTTATCTACCATTAAGAATATATGTTACGTTTAGAAAAGTTCATGCATTTATAAAATATCTTTATGACATTTAAAAATAATTTTTGTACAATGTAAAAAATATTCGTGTGTTTTAATAATATTTCCTGCCATTAAAATGTTCAATGTGTCTTTGAATTTTGTTTACTAACATATATTCATAAAATATTATAAATATGTATTTGAAAAATAATATTATTTTTCATGTATAAAAAATCAATGTGAAATGAAAAAAGTAAACTTGTATTAAAAATAAAAAATAATAGAACAACACATCAAGAAACAAAGAACAATCAAAGAAACAGACTGAAGACCAGACGACGCCAAGGCTTGGCCCATCTCAAGAAAAAGAGTCCATCTCATCTCAGCAAAAATACCCCTAAAAAAATCTCATCCCAGCAGATCATGGTGCCTTGTCTAAAAAAGAACAGAAAAAGTAGATCATGGTGCCATCCATGTTGCCCTAACCGTACATCAACTAGCACGAATCGTAAAGGAGTGATCTCCTGAACTTTCTGGAAGACTCGGGACACTAACCGATATCTCCAGAACCTTCTAAACCCCCTCCCCCAACAAAACTTTCCCGCTCCTCCTTCACAAAACCCCCCTCCATTTCGCACCCCTCCACAAGAATCCAAAGTCGCAGCAGAGAAAGAAAAAGAGAAGGGGGAGAGAGAAGAGAGAGAGAGACAGAGACAGAGAAGAAGAAGAGAGAGATGGATTCCGCCGTCGCTTGCAAGGATGCCGAGCTTCCCAGCGACCCCAAGAAGCTACCCACCGAGCCTTCCGAGGACGGTGCGCCCAGCCCCGCCGCCATCACCGCTCAGGGCAAGGAGGTCCGCCGCTACGGTATGCCCCCTCCCTCACCTGTTCCCCGCCGTTTGTTTCCGTTCGTTTTGACATCGTGTGGTGGCACATCGGAGTTCTGATCATAGCTTTGTCGTCTTTGATTTTGCAGGCGTCCTTGCCGCGCCGAAGACCGTGAGCCAGATGCTGTCTCTGATTGAGGACGTTACCTCCCCTGCTGGGTCATCGCGGCGGCTCGCACGCTGGGTGGCCAAGGAGGACGACGAGGCGGTGTACCTGAAGGTGCCGATGCCGGGGATGGGGAAGGAACACGTGAAGGCGCGCGCGGAGAAGAACATCCTGGTGATCAAGGGCGGGGGCGACGACGGCTCCGCGGTGCCGACGTACAACCGCCGCATCGAGATGCCCGCTGACGCGTACAAGATGGACCAGATCAAGGGCGAGATGAAGAACGGCGAGCTCTGGCTGACCGTGCCCAAGGTGAAGGAGGTGGAGCGCAAGGACATCTTCGAGATCAAGATCGAGTAGGTAGGGAGTCACGGATCGAGTAGCAGTAGTAGTGAGAGACGCCTTGTTGATGTGGTGATGCCTTTCTGCCCTGTTTTGCTTGGTTGGTCGTCTTGGATCTTGGTTTCTGATGGATGGACTGGTGGCCGTGAAACTTTGTTCATTTTCCCTGGTTTAGCCTGGTTGTTGCTGGCTGTTCTGAACTCTGTTAATTTCCCAGGTTTCGCATATGCTGAATTACTTTGGTGAAATGGGTTATGAAACTTTGTTGATTTCCTGAGTTTGGCGTGATGAACAAACTTATCTGGTGATGAAATTGGTAACGAAACTCTGTTATTTTCCTTGAGTTTGACGCGATGAACTGAATTCCTGGTATGTACCCTGAAACTTTTGTGTTTATCTGTTTACTTCTGGTAGGCAGTTGTAGAGAGAGAGAGAGAGAGAGAGTCCACCGGCGATCCTATATCTTAGGAGATCAGGAAGGTGCCCTCGGTACAGGCCTTGCATGCATGAAGGGATAAACCAAGGATCGGTGCCACAGGTTTCTAACAGTAGCGTCTCCTGTGAAGCCATGAGATGGCGTTTGTTTATCTGCTACTTCGTCAATTTCGCATATTCTGTTTTTTTCCCTTTTACATTTTCTTAAAAAGGAGATGCACACAATCATCTTCATAAAACTAGTAAACATGCAATACGGAGTAGTCAATGGTTTTAATGAATTTTCTCGTTTATCCTAGTCGGTATGTAATACGGAGTATTTAAGAAAAATGAAAAAAAAATCTAATAATGTCAATGGTATCTTTGTAAACATAATGCCTTCAAATAGCAGCCCAACAACAAAACGATTCCAAGCCCTCCAATAGCTGTCCGGTAACAAAACAATCTCATCGCCTTAAATAGCAATCTAGCAATAGAACCCAAGACGGCAATTTGTACATTTGGACACAAATCATGTTACATCAAAGTGTTCTTTTGTTCTCAGAATTTCAAATCTTTTAGACCCACATACTTAGATATTTACCTTCTAAGTAAGTGATATCCCTCTGAATGCACCAACTCTTAACTCTAATCATCCCTTCAGCAAGAACTAAACAACCGTCAAGATAATAAATAAATAGATCAAAATTTCAGTTGCACAATAAGAGACTTAAAATAATTACTACTCCCTCCGATCCTAAAAAAGTGTCTTGAAAAAACAACTAGGATAGTTATAACTTATAGTGTAACTTGCGACACTTTTTTAGAATCGGAGGAAGTACCTTTTAGGATCACCAAGGCTATCTGTTGAAAGATACTTAATGGAGCCAACTAGAAAACACTATGTGTTCCGAAAGAACCTTTAAGAAATATAAGCATTAGTAAAAAAAATGATATATTAGCTGATACCTAACCCTTAAATATCAAAGTTTGTGTACTATCTATTTTATGTTGGATGCACTCCATATAGATAGATAAGTTTGGGGTTAAGCTTTCAAATAAGTCCGGTGTTAAGGTTCCGAGCACATAATTTTTTTATAAGTTCTACGTTAAAAAATACCTCAACTGGTGAAATTAGATTTATGCACTAACAACCTAACCTTATTAGTGATTCAAATAACAAAACAACCATTAAATTTTCCAAGTTATGAATTAGAAATGTACTAATGGAGAAAAAAATGGTACTCCCTCCGACCCATATTAATGGGCACACATTTAGTATAACTCTAGTACAAATTTGTACTAAGTATGTGCCCATTAATATGGATCGGAGGTAGTAGTCAATTTCACGCCCATTTTATCTTAAATACTCATACTCAACAATAAAAAAAGAGTGTCTTGCACTATTTGTTTCCAAGGTTAAGCTAATTTAAAAGTTGCAAGATGATAAATACATAAATATGTGTCGGGAAGATGGCTAATGCAATAGCAATTTCAATGCTAATGTGACTAACAACGATTATACATCTTCGGAAAACTGAAAGGAGATGTCCCAACACATATTTGTTTTTGTATGTACAAGTTGCTCGTCTATGAGTATCACGGTCTACATCTCACTCTTGGCCAACTAGACGACCTTGATGCATGCTCCAGTGGACTAAACAGATGAATATTAAGCATCAAAGAAAGTAAAATAAAATAAAATCAATGGACACAAAATATAGGAACCGTAGAGAATACCCTCCCTCCTCTCAAAGCCCAACAAAATTCGTATTCACCTGAAACAGTGAACAAAAGCCCTTACTAATAGTAATCTTGCACACACAAATGTGCATCTACACTAATGTAAATTTTATAGATGTATATTACAAACTTACCGACTATATTTTTTTAATCTTATGCTTTAGAATTAAGTTCCATCCTTTACTTTTGATCTGGACATTGCTTGTTGCCCATTCTCCATGGACGGAGCTACATGGACGCTCCCTAATGCACAGGGTCCATTCCTATTACCAGGAGTGTTTAGTTTGCATAACATGCATGTGCATCAGGCTACACTGATTATTGTGCATTAGGGTGCATTTTTTTTATCTCAAGTGATGTGCCATGGTCCATATTAGGTGCAAGCCTCATGTGCTATCAAATCACCATGCACGAGAAGAACATGATCTCAACTGATATGGACAAGGCACGTCGTCCTTGACCATAGTTTAATCATATTCCAACCGCTCTTTATATCTTCCATATGTCGTATATGATGAGTATGATTGGGGGGAGCGAGAGGAAGATCATGTCGCAGATGAGATCATATCGACCACCGGGGACCTCCTGTCCTTCACTATAGGGCCGTGCATGGGATGTGCTTGAGGCCTATACCCAGGAAACTGTCGATGTGCCATCATCATGACCTGATGCAAGGGTGCCCCCATCCTCACATTGTTGATACTTTGTTTGTTATTTTGCATATTAGATATGTTTTAAGTCAAATATTATAACCCTCAACACATTTATATTAGAAATTAACATTGACATTACTAAATCAAGTATAATATTAAAATATATCTCATCATAATCTAATGATATGGATTTGGTATTGTAAATGTTAAAACTTTTGGATAAAATCAAACATTTTTCTATTTTTTTACTTAAAAACAATAATATGTTAAGTAAAAAAGAAACGTAGGAAGTAGTAAACAAGGTTTTATAGCAAGATTACCCCCCCCCCCCACCCCTTCACCATATAGTTAAATTGCTCCATATTTTTATTTAGGAGCCTCATGTTTCCTGAACAGAGACGAGTTATCACTTGGTAAAATTAAATCGGTTCTCATTAAGCTTTTTTTTTTGAGAGGTACCAGTTCTCAACTTCTCATTAAGCAATCCAATGGCAATAAAAATATGGCCGCAACTTTGTCTCTAACAGTGAGATGGAGATTGTGTCCGCTTCATGCGCCCCCATAGATGGGAATGGCCAAGGCAGCAGGTGTACTGCAATCTAGTTCATGATTTTTCGTTTTTATTATTACTTTTACTTATATTTATAATGAAAAAGGTTTTTTAAATTTTCTAAATTCTTTCATCGTATATTAAAAAGTAAATTATACTACAATGCAAATAACGTTTAAAGAGTTTTAAAACTAAACTTCATAACAATAAAAAAAATGGGTAAAGTTTTAAAAATGTTCATGCTATTTCTAAAAAAATATTTATACAATACAAAAAATATCCGTGGGATTCATAAAATATATATTGTATTATAAAAAAATGTGCCTTTCATCAAAAAGTTTTCATGTGTTGCAGCAGAAAATCATCAAAACTATTATAAAAATTTACATGACATTCAAAAATATTCACGCAATTATAAAATATGTTTGTGGCAATTTTAATAAAAATTTAAACAATGTAATTTTTTATTCATGTGGTTTTAATAATATTGCATGCCATTTATAAAATATTCAATGTGTATTTGAATTTTTTAATATACACTCCTATAATATAAAAAATATCTATTTGAAAAAATAATGTTATTTTTTGTGTATAAAAAAGGTTTCATAGATATATGAAACATGTAGAATGTGCATCGAAAAAAGTAGACTTGTATTGAAAAAACTAAAAATAGATAAAAACTTACTAAGGAACGCAGAACAATCAAAGAAACGAACTGAAAACCACAGAAGTAACCCAATAGAAAAATTAGAAAAAATTAAAAAATTCCAAAGGAAACTAAGGAAGACCGGTTAAGAAACACAGATAAACCACAGAAATATCTGAACAAATGAACTATAAATTCAAGAAAAAGAACTGAAAAGGAAAATGAATAATCTCTACTACTTAAAAAAATCAGCAGTGTTCCTTTTCCTATCAGTAGGGACACATTCATTTAACTACTTTTGTATGTTGATCGCCCCTTCTATTATCAATAATATTTCTTTCATGTATAGCGAGACATTCAAGTATATTTTTTTTCTTTAGACAATATCTTTGTAGTTACTACAGAGTCACCATTCTAACCATACTGGTAAATAAATATCTAATAAAACAATAAAACTAACCGAACATGACCAAAATTAAATGTTTTTTTACCATGACAATTCATTTTTGTTGCATCCCAATATTTAAATAATGCATCCTGTTGCAACGGACAAACAATTTCTTAGTAATAAAAAATGAAGAAAATTTGTAACAAAACGGATAAAACCAAAGAACAAACTAAAAACCACAAGAAAAAACCAAAATCAAAACTGAAAAAAAGAAGAAGGACTAAGCCGACCCACTAAGGAAACTCCTTCGGTCGAGAATAACATACAACTTTCATTTTGTATGTTTGCTCACCCATTTATAACAGACCCGAAATATAGCTCTCACGGTGCAAAACTACCAAGCAGAATGTTTGCTCACCAAGTTCATTAAAATGTGTGGCCGAGGGCATCAAAGATCACCATACACGGTGGCAATTCCGTGTTGATTTAGCCCATCTCAGCAGATCATGGTGCCCCAACCCTAGTCATCCATGTCGCCCTAACCATACATCAACTAGCACGAATCGTAAGGCAGTGATCTTCCGAACTTTCTGGAAGACTCGAGACCCTAACCGATATCTCCAGAACTTTCTCAACCCCCTCTCCCAAGAAAGCTCCCCCTCCTTCACAAAACCCCATCCATTTCGTACCTCCTCCACCACAAGAATCCAAAGTCACAGTAGAAAAAGTAAAAGAGAGGAGAGAGAGAGAGAGAGAGAGAGAGAGAGAGAGAGAGAGAGACAGAGAGAGAGAGAGGGCGAGGGGGAGAGAGAGAGATGGATTCCGCCGCCGTCGCTTGCAAGGATGCCGAGCTTCCCAGCGACCCCAAGAAGCTACGCGCCGATCCGTCCGCGAACGGTGCGCCCATCACCGCCGGCATCACCGCTCAGGGCAAGGAGGCCCGCCGCTACGGCGACGACCTCATGGAAAAGCTTGTCCGCAAGCTCGGGTTCGCCGACTCCGGCGAGCGTCGCCGCGCCCACGACCTCGTCGTCCCCAGCTCCTCGCAGGGTGATGGTATGCCTCCTCACCCGATCCGCGCCCTTTCTTTCCGTTCGTTTGGATTTGGACGTCGTGCGGTACATACATCGGGGTTATGTTCTCTGATCACATCTTTGTCCTTCTTGATTTTGCAGGCGCGCCGAAGGCGAAGACCATGGACCAGCTGCTGTCTCTGCTGGAGGAACTCCCTCAGACCGGCTTCTCCTCCACCGCTGTGGCATCGCGGCGGCTCGCACACTGGGTGGCGAAGCAGGACGACGACGCGGTGTACCTCAAGGTGCCGATGCCGGGGATGGGGAAGGAGCACGTGAAGGTGCGCGCGGAGAATAACATCCTGATGATCAAGGGCGAGGGCGACAAGGACGGCGACGACGACTCCGCGGTGCTGACGTACAACCACCGCATCGAGATGCCCGCTTACGCGTACAAGATGGACCAGATCAAGGGCGAGATGAAGAACGGCGTGCTCTGGCTGATCGTGCCCAAGGTGAAGGAGGAGGAGCGCAAGGACGTGTTCGAGGTGAAGATCGAGTAAGGAGGGAGAGACACCTTGTTGATGTGGTGATGTCTTTCTGCCTTGTTTTGCTTCGTTGGTCGTCTTGGATCTTGGTTTCTGATGAACTTGGTGGCGAACTCATGTTAATTTTCTCAAGTTTTATCATATGATGAACTGCTATGGTGGTGAAATTTGGCCGTGAAACTTTCTTCGTTTTCCCTGGTTTAGCCTACTTGATCGATGGTTGTTGCTGGCTGTTCTGAACTTTGTTAATTTCTCAAGTTCTGCACTTTCGCATATGATGAACTACTTTGGTGAAATGGGTTATGAAACTTTGTTGATTTCCTCGAGTTTGGCATATGATGAACTAACTGATCTGGTGATGAAATTGGTGATGAAACTCTGTTAATTTCCTTGACGTGATGAACTGAATTCCTGGTGTCTACCCTGAAACTTTTGTGTTTATCGGTCCTACGTTTACTTCTTAGGCGATCCTACTTCTTAGGAGATCCTATTTCTCAGGAGATCAGGAAAGTGCGCTCGGTACAGGTCTTGCATGCACGAACGAAGGGATAAACCAAAAAGACCAAGTCTAGCATACTAATAGAGATCGGCGCAACGTACGGGTTTTTAACAGTAGCGTCTCCTCTAGTTTTGATCTGGACACTGCTTGCTGCCCATTCTCCATGAGAGTGGAACTGGCTTTTGGTGATGGAACTTTAGTTTTGCACAATTAAGTCGCCACAAATCAAGCACTGAACTGAGAAATCATCTTGGTTGCACAAGACACACGTCGTATACTAATTAAAAAAAATCAACAAAAACACATTCTCAAGTAGAACTGCACTGTACAATATCAAGAAGAACCGTTTTTTATTTGACTCATACTTTCAGAAAAATGGTCAAGAGGGTTTTTTACAAATAGAACAGAGAAAAAATGTACTCCAACTTAAAGAAATATAAGAGTGTTTAGGTGTTTAGATTACTACTTTAGTAATCTAAACACTCTTATATTTCTTTACGGAAGGAATGTATCTAAACATTTTTATATTTCTTTACGGAAGGATTATCCAACTCATGCATTACCCTCTAATCCTACCTTTGCTGCTGTTTATATATCGACATCACTTGAAGAAAATGGTTTACAAACTGGATTGTCTTTTCTATATTTTAAATCCATCCTACATATCAGAACAATGTCTGTACTGCACTCTCTTCCAATAGCTATAATTGTCACCTTTTATCTACACACATACAATAAATATTTGAAATGTTATTCACTCAAAGATCTGTACAAAGTTCAACTTGAAAGATACAATTAGTATCTGACTTCCAACTGTGGACCATAGTTCTAGTCTTGTAGTACTTTCATAACTATTTTCTCCGTTTCAAAATAATTGTCTTAACCATAGTACAACTTTGTACTAGAGCTATTATAAAATTATGAAAGTTATTTTAAAACGGAAGGAGTATATAATAACAAATAACTATACAGTAACGTAAATATTCGCCCGACGGTTGTGTTGCGTGAGATTGCACGCCTTCAAGTTCGTACCATTCAAATACGCCAATGCATGTATATTCTTCAATCGCAACCTATATGAGACTGGCATGCCATATTTCAGGCCTTGTTGGAGAAGTGCGATGCATAACATGAAAAAAAGCTACAGAAATCTGTGTAATCCCTGTATCGACTTCCCCATTGATGTTGTGTCACTACAGAAGAAAACGTCTATGTCGAGCCAAAAGACGGGTTCTTGCAACGACCTAGAACGCTGAGAATAAGCCCCGGCATAGCTTAGTAAATGATACCTACACTTGTTTTCTGTGTGCCCGTCGAAAATTATTCAATAGCACTAACACCAATGCTGAAAACTAAAATATTAAGATCAATATCGAGTAATGAAAAACTAATTTCAGCACCTAAACAAGCCCATCAGTTGTCTAACAGCTCTGTGATATAAGTTCTGAGCGCCCTCTTGGAAAAGAGCAACCACTTTCCGGCCAGGTCATGACACATGTGATACATTTTCAGAGAGTTTGTGCTCTCAGAATATACTCACAAAATTTAAATTTTTTTTTAGAAAATGTGTTCCAAGAGACCGCTCGGATATATGATTACACTACACAGGTCATGTGTCATGACACATGTCCATCTTTTCTGGGAGCATAGCTTTCGACAAAGAACACTTGTTGACAACAATTCCCAGGTTGTCCCTTTTCCAAGAGTAACTGCATGCTCGGAAGGGGTGTCATTTATGAGAGTTGCCGTTGTAACTGTGCCACACAGTTGCTGTTAGCTATCTGTTTCTTCTTTCAAGCCCTACAATTAAAAATGCCATCATCCATATGACTCAAATCGCATGACTCAATCTAAACAATGTTCAAAAGACCACACATAATAATCTACATCAAAAGTTCACAAAACCCACGTCCAACCAGTTAGCACTCAAATAATTTCATATCAGTAAAAGCACGGGCTCTACGCTTCTGGAGGGGGAGGAGTGTGAAACCTCGCTTCCATTTGACTTTGTAGTAATGCCAAGTGGAGAAGAAATAACATGTCAGCATTGAGATTTAAGAAAGATCGAAGTGCTTAATTGGTAAGCTTTTTTTCTTTGCTTGTTCATCTAGTTCTTACTATTTTAGCCTCAAACCTTTGCTCAAGTGCCACTCTAGCATTCATTTATTCCTGTAGCTTTTTTTCATGTTATGCATTGACGAGGGGGTGACCCCACGACTCCTACATGTGAGACTACCTGGTGCGTGTGAAGACAGAAGGACCGCTGGGAAGCTACGACAGGCCCGCGATTGGCCCAACCAAGCACCGACGTAGGAGTTCGTGACTAACATGGAAGGTGCAACTTGGCGTACAAGGCAGGACTAGAATTAGGAAATTACCTATGTAACCTAGCACGGACTTCCCGAGACCTAGCCTAGTATATAAAGGCTGTGAGGGGAAACGTCCAGATCAACTCAATACGCATCTAGCCTTGCGAGAACTCGCCTTGGCCTCCACTGTAATCGCCCCCTCACGTGATAATATCGAGCAGGAAGTGCTTCTCCTGTTAGCCGACGAGTATCGTCCAACCTGTGCCATCTCTATGACTAACCCAGAGTCCCTGACCATGGGATTTTCCGGGGTTGATCCCCGTCAATTGGCGCCGTCTGTGGGAACTACAAGTTGGAATTAAGATCTCGGCGGTCCCGCCCTTAGCAGATCAAGACTCGAGGACTAGAACCAGATCTAGCCCGCTCGAGGAATTCAAGATCACCACAAGCGTCTCCATCATCTCGTCAAGATCATCCAGCCTGCAGCCGAGCCGAGTCCAGCATCCTGACGACTGTCAGATCCATCGTCGACGGCAAAGAACTCGACGACCCAGAAGACAAACACGAGGACCCTACTCGGTGTTGGGATTCGGAGTAGAAAACAAAAAAAAATTCCGGCACTACGAAAACCAAACCCAAGAACGGATCTAGGAAGATGCAGATGAGGATATCGATCTTGTTACCTTCTTGCAACCGTTCAACGGATGCACTTCTCTCGCAGCGGAAGATGTTGATGGAGAGTCGGAGAAGCGTGAAGATGAACACTCCCATGAACATATCTAATCACCGTGGAGTCCCTCGAAACAAAGATCGAACGTACGATCTCTCTACGGTTGATCCACACGTACAGTGTAGATGATCCGGCAGGGCTCCGCCGTCCAGAGCTCGGCGCCACCAGAGTAGAGAGGAGGGAGGAGCAGCCCTTCGGGAGGGTGGAGATTGGATCTAATGAGAGGGAGAGAGAGAGGGGGCATCCCTTCGGTGGAGAGCAATCTGAATTGTGTGTTGAAGGGATGCCCCCACCTCCTCTATTTATAGGGGGAGGGAGAGGGAGCCATCTTGGAGGAGGGGGCAGCCCTAGGGCTGGCGCCCTAGGGTTTCCCCTCCCTTAGGGATGCGCCAAGGGGGAGGGGGGATGCTTCCTCGAAGCTCCCCCAAGGCGCCCTCCCCTCTTGGGCTCCTTTGGCCCAAGTGCTCCCTCCCCACTTGGGCCTTCCAAGTGAGAGGGAGCCCATTGATATTAAATTCATTAAATTAATTCCGAAACCTTTTCGAAATACATAATAAATGAATATTAAATATATCTAGACCAATTCGGAACTTTTCCGGCCCTCCGGTTTTACCCGGTTTTCTTAAAACTCTTCCCGGTACTTTACCGGGTCCCCGAAATAGTTCCGGTTTTCTCATCGATTATAACCCGATCACTCCGAGACTTTCGCGGTGTGATAAATACACGCTCCTATCACTCTAATACTCTACAGATCATCTACCTTTAAGTGTGTGACCCCATAGGTTCGGTAGGATACGGCCATGAACCGGAAACTGACTTTCCCGCGGAACAATAACCGATAGCGGAGCCATGGACACCCATAACGGTTCCCGTACCTACACGAATATAAATTCGAGTGAACCACAAGCTTAACATGCCAGTCCTATTTGCTTCATGATACTATACAAAACCTGAGGTGAGATCTATTAGGTATCCACATGATTAACCATTAACCATTATACCATGTCATCCTCTTTCCTGTTTTGTTCCAGTTTTCTCGTTTAGTATTCCGGTATCCCTTGTGATCAATTCACAGTGTTTGGCCAGACGATGTTGGATGTCGTAATACCGAGAGGGCCCACAGAAGTATCTCTCCATCATTAGAGGAGCAAATTCCCAACTCGAATCGTTAAGTCCCTTGACACACTTTCGGGTGTGAGTGATCAAAGCCGTTATTGCCACGCCTGTTACGGGTGGTGTTGGGACAGTGTCAAAACCCACCCTTCGGTATGAAGTTACGAAACATTCTTATGGTCATGAAGGACACATGCGTATTAACTTTAGATGATTTTACTTATAACATGGGAACGATGTGATCTCAAAGTAAATCATACAATTGGGTCGGTTCAGCACCCTTGTTCTGGCAACAACGTGCTCCCATGTGTTACCGGCATTTCCAATGCCCTATGAACAGGAAAACATGTCATCCATAACACACGGGTTAGTCCTAGAGGCAGACTAAGAACACTTGGTGTTTATACTCCACACCTGCATATGGGTTTTCCTCCGGAGGCAGTTAACATGCTACTTGGCAAACCTCCGCATAAGCCATTGCAGTTATAGCACAGACATATAAACATTAATAATGAACCTGGAATTGTAATAATACAATTTATTATTGCCTCTAGGGCATAATTCCAACAGTCTCCCACTTGCACTAGAGACAATAATCTAGTTGCATGGTTTACTCAGACCAATGGCACTTTGGTCTTCATGCTTGCTCGTGGTATAGACTTCGTCACGGAGCTTAACACTTTTAGGCTCGTCTCAATCCTGCTTATATTAATGTACCCCTTCATACTTTATGAAGTATTTAAAGATAGGGTACTATCGTTTAACATGTTTGGACTACAGTGAGCTCTTAGCTTACTTTGCTTTGATCATGATGCTCATATCAAAATATGGTTTATGTAGATCAAGCGTTCGGAACTATGCCAATCACTATGATGGTGTTCCTGATCCAAATACCCTCCTATGCAACTACCAGAGTTGCCATGTTTCACGTCTACGTTGTAGAAATCCCGCTATGTGCCTTAGTTTGAAAAACAATTTTCAACATCCAATTTTTCTACTTAGCTATAGACCGATTAAAAATATTACAAATCATTATGAAACTTTCTTTCATCTATTTGTAATGAACTCTTCAGTTTTTCCTCATAGAACCTTTCTTCATCTGAGGTACTTCAAGAGAATTAATCTGCTAATTAGATTACTTTGGTGTTCGTTACACTTTCAGGACATCCAATACCTTAGTGCTTTATTTTGCTAAAATATTTATTCTCAATCACTCATATGTTATTCACATATATGATTAGAATCGTGCTCCCACTTAATTCCATATCTTATATGACTGTTGATGAAATAATAACTTTTATAACTTCATCAAAAAACTATTACTCCAGCTCTGTGATATTTGCTTCAACCATGGACTGATCTTTGAAGCATTCTCACTTTTAATAATATCGTATAGATCATTAAATCCTTTCAGGTTGTATCAAGCATACACCCTTTGTTTAATTTTCTCAGAAGAAAAATCCATATATCATACTTCGGAAGTATGTCGCGATTATCAGTAATTTTCCATATGAACAGTTGCATCACTACACATATTGTAGTCAACCTTTTGAACTCTATCGAAAAACTTATTTTACTATAAGTTGAGAAATATCAACGATTAAGCTATCGTCTATGTTCATATCTATGAAAGTCAAATCCACTCTAATGATCAGGTATCCTTAGGAGGGTTTTACCAAGTTCTCAACTTGATTTGGATGGCTTTCATATAGTTTTTATGGTTTTTAAGCCATACAGTGGAGTTAGTGCTCGTCATGGTTTCTTGTAGTTCACAGGTTTATCACACTATAGAACCACCTTGGGCCAACGTGAATTTACAAAGCTGTATGATACATCATAGGACTTGATCATTTCATCTCTTGAACACATTTCAGAGTTTTATCCTTCCTTTTCATCAAATGTAGCAATTTCTGGTTTGGTCACAGAGTTTATCTCTAGAACGAGTTTCTGAGTTTCATTCTGTAGAACCAAATGATTCAATGTAATCATTATCAAGCTATTAGTACTCCCACTTAATTGTTTCAAGAGAGCAATTTTCTCAAGAAAAATCCCATGTCCCGTGATAAACATTTTTCCCGGGTATGGTAGTGGAAGTGTTGTTCGTAACATGATGTTTCTACAATACTTATATTCGGGATCGAGTATATTCTAAATACATCTCCGAAATTATGAAACAACAATTGGAGTTATCATCCATGCCATATTCTTTATAGGGCATTGTTTCAACAATCATATGACGATGCTCTTATTTAGTTCGTAAGTGGTTTCTCAAAAGCGTTAAGCAGTATAGTAAATGGGAGTGTGGTTTAAGTTCATCACCGACCTCACTATGTCATGCTGGAATTCAGGGTAGAAAACGATTTTAATTCCAATATGTCATATAGGGCTTGGTTATGCGTCAAGATACTCCGTAGCAATACGGGGTTTCAGGTGACGCTAGTTTATGAACTGACTTCATACACTCGATAGTGTTTGCTAAATTCTTTAACTCATTTATTTTACGATCAGATCGTCAAATATTTGATCTATGTGTGATGATGATCCTCTTTGTGTTGAAACGGTTTTGAACATATTCTAACTTTCAGATATTATGTCTTGTGTAAATATCGGTATATCTATACAAGTCATTATCACAAAGTTTTATGTAAAGTATTGTTTATTGGTTCTTCACATATCGATATGTGTTATTACCAATAGTTTACTAAACACTTGAACAATTCATTTAATCAATGATTTTGTCTATTAGAAAAACATTGCATGTGTCAAATGACTCAAAGTCAAGAGATCTAGATTGAATGACTTCATCGATATGAAGCTTCTGCATGCGCTTTGTTCTAATGCGACTAAGTCATTTATGCTATTACAATAATGGCATTATCATCACATAACTTAATTTATTTAGCAATCAAGAAAATAGACATAACATCAAGATTTCAACTTAAATAATTCACCACGAAGGGTGACATTCAGAGAGTAATAATTTTCGAACAACCATTATTCAAAACGTGGATAACACATCCACCGTGCAGACGACATAATACGATATTAATGTTTTACATGACCTCTGAATTAAATAACTTTTATTCAAACTCTAAGATAAATCTTGATAGACGAACGCCGACGGCCTTGGGTGACTTGGGCACCACTTCCGACGCGGACTTGCACTTCATTCGTTCTTCTCCTTTGGATTCTGAGAATTCCCTGTACCGATTTGCGAACCATTAGCAATCGATATGGTATCAATTATACCTATGAAGATGAAATAATGAAATTGTCTATTAACTTAGTATAACTTATTTACACCTTTGGTGATCAGACCACTTTTCAGATCTCCCAGATACTTCTTGCAATTCCTCTTCCAGTGCCCCTTGTTCTTGAAGTAGTGACACTCAGAATCTTTAGTTGGGCCAGTCTTGGTCTTTACCTGAGCTTTGGTCTTACCACCGGTCTTTGCATTTCTGCCTTTGCCCTTCTTCTTGAAACTGGTAGTGTTCATCACAGCCAACACGTGGCTTGGATCCTTCTGCATAGATACTTCCGCAGTCTTAAGCATAGCGAACAATTCGTCTGTGGTCTTGTCAAGCCCATTCATGTTGTAATTCATGATAAAGCCGTTGTAAGACGGAGGGAGTGACACAAGGAGAATGTCAGTGCCGAGTGTCGTAGGGATCGCAAATCCCAGAGCATTCAGCCTCTATGCGTAACCAACAAGTTTGATCACGTGCTCGCTTAGGGAGCTACCTTCTGCCATCTTGCATTCCCACAGTTGCTTCGTTACCTCGTAACGTTCAGTTCTAGCCTGATTCTGATACAGAGCATTCAGTTGTGTCACCATGTCCACAACGGAGAAGTTCTCAAACCGCTTCTGAAGCTCTGTATCCATGCATGTAAGCATCAAGCATTGTACTGCGGCGTGGTCCTCTACTTTAGTCGCATAGACGTTCTTATAGTCCCGTGATGCATCCTGTGCGGTAGCGGCTGGGAGAGATTCTTTGAGAACATAGTCCTTTTTAGCAACTTTGAGGACAAACCCAAGATTAAGGAACCAGTCTGCATAGTTGCCCCGATTTGCAGGAAGTTTCTCTTTTTCAAGCATCGGTCCTAGGCTAAAAGCATTGTTGTTGCGGACCATCTCTCTACAATGATATAAACAGATTGATTTAGACATGGTTCAAAATTAATTGCATTAATCTTAACAAGTTTAATCTAATGCTCCCACTAAAACCAATATCTCTCAAAATTGATCTTAGGGTAATCAAGATCCGGATCAATACACATGCCACCGGTGTAACACTCAGCCATGGAGGAGATCAACCCGGTAGGTCTAACTAAACCAATCATAACCGACTTATGACTCTTGTATTAGTCTTTCGACACTTGTGCTCCGAGCTCAGATCGGATAAGCTAGAAAGTCAAGACAACCAAGCGCTATTGCTGTGGAGACAACTCAATCCACCCGCCTCTTTGTTACCTTTCCGTTGGTACTCGTGTTACACGACGCACCTCGGGTGGCGTTTATTACAGGCGGTTGCACGGTTGGGAGAGCATGAACTTCTTGATATTTTAAGAGAGATCATCCTATTAAAATTACGACTAGTGCGCAATCAAAACAGGCAATGAAAAGGATTAACATCACAGGCAGTTTAATGTATGTGATATGGTATAGCCCTTTTCTTCAAGAAGCTCCAAGCACCATGCTTTTCTTTCTTCATCTTCTTTTGGCGGAGAGCATCACCTCCACGCACGACATGTCGTCAAGCACCATGACGTATGATCATCATCTTCATGTAGATACTACAACTATTGCTAGCATCTATTCTACTAAAAGAAAATTACATGAAGTTTGGCACGCAGGCCGAATAAATGACAATCATATGCCATCATGACGTACCATGACGTGCAAGTCATGCAAATTTAACATGTACAAAGTATAACCATCTCATACAACTTTTATCATGACGAAGACTATACCACATCACATGTTCCTGCAAAAACAATTTAGACGTTCTTCTACTCGTTCTTTGCATCTTTTACGTGGCTGCTAGGGTTTGCAAGGCAAAACGTTTTTCTAGCTACGTAACCACATAAAGCACAATCTTTAAGTTGATAGATTAACACTCGGGGCGTATCAACCATGAGACTAATATTTAATCTCATGATCAATACTGAACAATCGTCAATACGCGTGAGCCCCGTGCTAGATCAACAATCTAACACGCCCCTTTTGTTACACAATTTCTCCACACCAAAAGCAAGACCCAAATCATCTTCGCGCGACCACCATACTCAGGAGCAGCATAGAAGGACCCCGAGGGGCAAGATGTTTGTAACAAAATCAAGCAATGCAGGAGGGATCAACTTGTGCAATTAGAGGGGAAGCAACTAGAAGATTCAGTTTAGATCTATTATCAAAAAACCGTGCACAATAAAAAATTTGTGCAATGCCCGTTCATCACTTATGAACTCTAGATCGAACCTGCATCTAGCACTAGACTAGCTCATGATACCGCTGTTGGGATTCAGAGTAGAAAACAAAAAAAAATCCGGCACTACGAAAACCAAACCCAAGAACGGATCTAGGAAGATGCAGATGAGGATATCGATCTTGTTACCTTCTTGCAACCGTTCAACGGATGCACTTCTCTCGCAGCGGAAGATGTTGATGGAGAGTCGGAGAAGCGTGAAGATGAACACTCCCACGAACAGATCTAATCACCGTGGAGTCCCTCGAACGAAGATCGAACGTACGATCTCTCTACGGTTGATCCACACGTAAAGTGTAGATGATCCGGCAGGGCTCCGCCGTCCAGAGCTCGGCGCCACCGGAGTAGAGAAGAGGGAGGAGCAGCCCTTCGGGAGGGTGGAGATTGGATCTAATGAGAGGGAGAGAGAGAGAGAGGGCAGCCCTTCGGTGGAGAGCAATCTGAATTGTGTGTTGAAGGGATGCCCCCACCTCCTCTATTTATAGGGGGAGGGGGAGGGGAGCCATCTTGGAGGAGGGGGCAGCCCTAGGGGTGGCGCCCTAGGGTTTCCCCTCCCTTAGGGATGCGCCAAGGGGGAGGGGGGAAGCTTCCTGGAAGCTCCCCCAAGGCGCCCTCCCCTCTTGGGCTCCTTTGGCCCAAGTGCTCCCTCCCCACTTGGGCCTTCCAAGTGAGAGGGAGCCCATTGATATTAAATTCATTAAATTAATCCCGAAACCTTTTCGAAATACATAATAAATGAATAATAAATATATCTTGACCAATTCGGAACTTTTCCGGCCCTCTGGTTTTACCCGGTTTTCTTAAAACTCTTCCCGGTACTTTACCGGGTCCCCAAAACAGTTCCGGTTTTCTCATCGATTATAACCCGATCACTCCGAGACTTTCGCGGTGTGATAAATACACGCTCCTATCACTGTAATACTCTACAGATCATCTACCTTTAAGTGTGTGACCCCATAGGTTCGGTAGGATACGGACATGAACCGGAAACTGACTTTCCCGCGGAACAATAACCGATAGCGGAGCCATGGACACCCATAACGGTTCCCGTACCTACACAAATATAAATTCGAGTGAACCACAAGCTTAACATGCCAGTCCTATTTGCTTCACGATACTATACAAAACCTGAGGTGAGATCTATTAGGTATTCGCATGATTAACCATTATACCATGGCATCCTCCTTCCTGTTTTGTTCCAGTTTTCTAGTTTAGTATTCCTGTATCCCTTGTGATCAATTCACAGTGTCTGGCCAGACGATGTTGGATGCCGTAATACCGAGAGGGCTCACAGAAGTATCTCTCCATCGTTAGAGGAGCAAATTCCCAACTCGAATCGTCAAGTCCCTTGACACACTTTCGGGTGTGAGTGATCAAAGCCGTTATTGCCACGCCTGTTACGGGTGGTGTTGGGACAGTGTCAAAACCCACCCTCCGGTATGAAGTTACGAAACATTCTTATGGTCATTAAGGACACATGCATATTAACTTTAGATGATTTTACTTATAACATGGGAACGATGTGATCTCAAAGTAAATCATACAATTGGGTCGGTTCAACACCCTTGTTCTGGCAACAACGTGCTCCCATGTGTTACCGGCATTTCCAATGCCCTATGAATAGGAAAACATGTCATCCATAACACACGGGTTAGTCCTAGAGGAATACTAAGAACACTTGGTGTTTATACTCCACACCTGCATATGGGTTTTCCTCAGGAGGAAGTTAACATGCTACTTGGCAAACCTCTGCATAAGCCATTGCAGTTATAGCACAGACATATAAACATTAATAATGAACCTGGAATTATAATAATACAATTTATTATTGCCTCTAGGGCATAATTACAACACTCGGGGACACAACTCGAGGAGTCGCGGCGCATGGCCGAAGGCTCGCCCATCAGTCAACCACCCGCTGCCACCCGGACTCCCACCACACGCCAAGACAACGATTCCGAGACCTAGACCGGAGATTACTACGACCCAGATCGAAGGCCAGACGAATTCGCCAACTTCATCCGGAATCAATCACTCAGCGACGGGATAGTGCTCGACCCAAGAGTTCACAGCCGAGCAGAAGACCGCTCGCAGATCTTCCAAGTCTCAAGGAGAAGAAGGCACGCCGGCTCCAGCAAACTCACAGCTAAAGAGAAATTGGAAGGACCTTGCGCGATCCATTGTTTCGAAGACAGTCAAGGACACCTCAGAGCAAGCCACACACTGGGAGACTGCCGCCTATTCGCCGAACTCTCCAACAGCCTTAAGGAAGAGAAGCAGCGTGAAGCCAAACGCACTCGAAGAAGAACGCAGTCACCTGCACCGAATGCAGAGGAGCAATACCCCGCGTCCCAGGGACGAATATGCATGATACAAGAAGGAAGACCCTCGAAAGCAAAGCAAGATGCCTACACCTTGCAGGCCGAGGCAGCCGAAGACCTAAAGATAACTGAAACCTACCAACTGAGCGGCGCCGAGACCAGCATCACCTTCTCACAAAGCGACCACCCGACCGCAATCCCGAGGCCCGGGCATGCACCCCTGGTCCTCGAAGTTCAGATCAGAGGATACGACATGGAAAAAATCTTCATGGACGGAGGCAACAGTTTAAACATAATCTTCACCAGCACTCTACGCAAGATGTTCATCCCACGATCAGTTTGGAAGAAGTCAGGAACCACAATATACGGCGTAGTCCCGGGCGAAGCAGCCACCTCCATCGGAGCAATACAGCTTGATGTGATCTTCGGCAACAAGCACAACTTCGCAAAGCAGGCACTCGAGCTCGAAGTGCTCCACTGGCAGTAGCAGTACCACGCCATACTCGGGCGACCAGCGTTCGCACAGTTCATGGCGGTCCCACACTATGCATATCTCAAGCTCAAGATGCCAGGACCCGCAGGAATCATCACAGTCAAGGGAAGCTTCACCAAATCGTACCAGTGCGACCGCGACTTCCACAAAGTCTCTGAAACATTTGGAGCCCAACAACAGCTCAAAGAAATAGCCATGGTGATGGACAAAAGCATATTTCCACTAGCAAACAGAAGCGAGACAAAAGAATTTGTCCGCGACTTCAGCGTCGACAGCGACACGATCACACACCAAGTACACCCAACAGACTCAGAGAAGACAGTCGGCGTATACGCCCACCTTCCAAAAGAGCAAGCAACCGCCCTCATCACCTTCCTTCGTGAAGAATGGAAAAAAAATCCTGGTGCACAGCCGACATGCCAGGGATACCACGAGAATTCGCGGAGCACGCGCTCCACATCAAGCCAAACACGAAGCCAGTAAAACAGGCGCTGCGACGGTTTTCAGAGCCCAAACGCAGAGCAATCGGAGAAGAAGTCAATCGACTACTCGACGCACAGTTCATCAGAGAGACAAAGAAAGCAACATGGATAGCAAACCCAATCCTAATCCCTAAAAAGGACACCGAGGTACTGAGGATGTGCGTCGAAAAGGAGAAAAATTCGAGTGGATCGAGGAAGCCAGCAATGCATTCGCAGACCTGAAGAAGACCCTCTCTACCCCACCAATCTTGGCGGTGCCTAAAGAAAGGGAAAAGTTGTATCTCTACATAGCAGCACACAGCAGCGTCGTGAGCACATAGTGCTTGTCGTCGAGCGTACAAAAGAAGGCAAAATCCAGAGCATCCAAAGACCAATTTATTACCTGAGCACTCTACTCACGAAGCCACAGCAGCGGTACCCACATTACCAGAAGCTCCTGCTCGCCATCATCATGACCTCCAGGAAAGTATCGCACTACTTCGACGAACACTCCATCACAATCGTGAGTAGTGCACCACTCGCGGACATCCTCAACAACCCCCGCGCGACCGGTCGAGTCGCCGAATGGAACATGGAGCTTAGCCCGCGAGACCTACAGTTCAAACACCCAACAGCAATCAAAGCCCAAGTACTCCCAGATTTCCTGGTCGAGTGGGAAGAAGTCCAAACACCAGGGCCCCCAGACTTGTCCAACTCATGGACGATGTACTTCGACGGATCCAAAAGACAACAAGGAGCCGGAGCAGGCGTCGTCCTAGTCTCCCCCAAAGGAACGAAGCTCAAGTACATCCTCCAGAACAACTTCAGCAACGCCTCCAACAATGAAGCAGAATATGAGGCACTACCCCACGGCATGCGCATGGAAAAAACTTGCGGCGCCACTCGCCTAGCGATCTATGGCGACTCCAACCTCGTCGTCCAACAGGCGATGAGAGAATGTAATGCAGTAGCAGAAAACATGGCAGCCTACCAGAATCTCTACAACGCGCTAGAAGGAGGTTTCAACGGCTGTGAACTCAACTACATCCCCAGAGCAAATAACACAGAAGCCGACGAACTCGCGAACATCAGATCGACTCGAGGACCAATACCACCAGGCGTTTTCCTCGAGAGCATCAATCAGAGATCAATAAAAGCACAGCCAGTGGAGCCCAAAGCAGTCGCAGAAGAAGACGACACAAATGAGCCAGCACAGGTGGCAGCAACGAGCGCAGCTGACGCTACAAACAGCCAAGCAATCGAAGTTGAAGCACCAGCGGCACCTGAAGACCCAGTCTGGGCAAGACCTGTTCTTCGATTCCTAATCGAAGGCACCCTACCACAAGACGTTGCAGAAGCCCGACCATCAGTCGATGATCCAAAGCATTCACAGTAATCTCAACAGGATGCTCTACAAGCGCAGCATCTCCCAGTTCCTACAAAAGTGCATAGACGAGGAAGACGGCAAAGCCCTACTACTGGAGATTCACGAAGGCACCTGCAGACATCATGCCAGCAGCCGAGCACTCGTGGAAAAAGCCTTTCGAGCAGGATTCTATTGGCCAACCTCCATGATAAATGCAGAGGATATCATACAGCGTTGCATCGCCTGCCAAAAGTTCGCCAGCAGGCCGCATGCCCCAGCATCAAAAATCAAAACCATAACGTTATCATGGTCATTCGCCACATGGAGACTCGACATGGTAGTCCCACTCAAGAAATCATCAAAAGGAGGAAGAACACACCTACTGGTTGTAGTCGACAAATTCACCAAATGGATCGAGGCAGTACCAATCACCAGCTCAACAGCCCTCACGGCAGTCAACTTCATCAAATCAATCATCTTCAGATTCGGAGTACCACACAACATCATCACAGACAATGGTACCAACTTCACGGCAGCAGAGTTCCAAAACTTTTGTCAAGAGTTGGGCATCAAAATTAACTACGCATCAGTCGCACACCCGCAGTCTAATGGCCAAGTGGAAAAAGCAAACGGCTTAGTATGCGGAGGATTAAAGAAGCGACTCCTAGAACCACTCGAACAGGCCGCAGGCAACTGGATAGAGGATCTCCCCGCAGTCCTATGGAGTCTACGCACCACCCCAAATAGTTCAACCCAGTATACGCCTTTCTTCTTGGTATACGGGGCAGAAGCAGTGCTACCGCATGACCTAAAATTCGGAGCACCCAGAATCTCAGGGTACGAAGAGGAAGAGGCAGAAGAAGCCCTGCAGAACGACAAAGACATAGCAGACGAAGCACGAGACACAGCCCTCACAAAATCTGAAGGATACCAGGACAAGCTGCGCACCTATCAAAGCAGTCGCCTACGGACCAGATCATTCAATAAAGGAGATCTCGTGCTACGACTAATACAGGAAAAAGTGCACAAACTTACCCCTCAATGGGAAGGGCCGTTCATCATCTCGGAAGTCATAGGAGGAGGAGCATACAGATTGAAGAACCTGAAGACCAACGAGGATGTGGGAAATCCATGGAACGTAGCGAACCTACGCCTGTTCTACCCATAGTCGTCCAGGCATCATCAGAGACATCGGCAGCAGCACCGATTGGCAATACATGTAAAATTCGAAGGAATAAAATAATGCTGCCCAAAGCATCTTATTTATAAGCGCTCGGGGGCTCGATCCTAGAACTCCCCCCGAGAGACGCTATCTTCGCAAACGCGACTCTTACTTATAAGCACTCGGGGGCCCGAGCCTAGAACTCCCCCCGAGAGACGCTATCTTCGCAAACGCGACTCTTACTTATAAACACTCGGGGGCTCGAGCCTAGAACTCCCCCCGAGAGACGCTATCTTCGCAAACGCGACTCTTACTTATAAGCACTCGGGGGCTCGAGCCTAGAACTGCCCAGAGAGACGCTATCTTTGCAAACGCGACTCTTACTTATAAGCACTCGGGGGCTCGAGCCTAGAACTCCCCCCGAGAGACGCTATCCTCGCAAACGCGACTTTTACCTAAAAAGACTCGGGGGCTCGAGTACACATCTCCTCCTGAAAGACGTCACCCTAGATAAAAACGCGACTCTCGCCAAAAGAAAAAGCCCATGCAAAAGAAAGTGGCAAAAAGCGCGCGACTCTTTAGTCCTCACCCGATCGCAAGCGATCGCCTAAAGACTCGGGGGCTACTCCCATCGGGAGCGCTGACGCGCACCCGATCTAGACTTGAAAAAATTCAAAGACAACTACAAATCGGTGAGACAAAAAAAATTCATAAAGCCTGCGCTTGATTCTGCAAATCAAACGCAGCCTCGGGGGCTACCTTCAACGGGAGCGCTGGCGCGCACCCGAGAAGGAATTCTCATTACAAAGGAGTCGAAGACAACTCTCATTACAAAGGAGTGGAAGGCATTCTCATTACAAAGGAGTCGAAGACAACTCTCATTACAAAGGAGTCGAAGGCATTCTCATTACAAAGGAGTCGAACAAAACTCTCATTACAAAGGAGTCGAAGGCATTCTCATTACAAAGGAGTCGAAATACAAAGAAGTCGAAACGACAGTTTGCCGTTACAGAAGGACCTGCTGAACTAAAAGCTAGGCTACATTCAAACTTCTACATGTGTGCTCATGCTGAGATAATTGGCACTTTCGTGCCACGGCCCGGCGGGCATCATCACTAGCAGCCCAGCCGAAGAAGAAGCTCGCCGTCCTCCAGTTCTACAAGGTGCTTCACCTACTGCCGCTGTCGCTTGACGACTGGCTTGACGTCCAGTTCTTCCTTAGAACTAGAAGAGCAAACACCATCGCCCGAGGGATCAACCGAAGAAGAAGACACGGGAAAAGCAGGCGAACCATCACTTGAGCCACCGGAATCACTGCTGCTCGTCTCCTCACGGTATGGATCCAGACGGTTGCCACCAGCGTCAAACGCATGGATAATAACAGTATCTTCGCCGTCAAAATGACAGCAAAGGCTGTCTCCGCCGTGCAAATTCAACTGACGAGAAAACGTCCTCCAGCCATAACCAAGGAAGATCAAGGACGAACTATCAAAATCCAACTCCACCCAAGAAGAAGAACGAGAGAATCCATGAACATGGAGCTAGAAGCCCTTCAAGCCACGCTCAGAAGCAATGGAGGCAAACGAGGAAGGAAGAGGAATCCGGGCAGTATTCCGCCCAAGAACATGCAAAAGAAAATCATGCCGCCAAAATCCCTCTTCCATGGAGGAGGAAGAAGAAAGTGCCAACGCGGTACCATGACGCCCACCGCATGAGGAACGAGGGGTGCGACCACCACGACCACGGCGGCCACGACTTCGTCATGCTACACCACTACCATGTTTGGGCGCCATATGAAGAAAAATAATCAGAAGGGAAAGATGTGAAGAATGGATGCCAGAGTCGGGCAACCAAGGTATTTATAGCACAATCCAAGGGCAAACCAGGGAAAAAAAATACGCAGAAGCCCAGGCGGCGCCATCATTACATCAAAGACCAAGTGCCGGGTGTTACGAATTCCAAGACGAAGATGCCTTCACAAGGTCAGCATTATTTATAGGACGCGTCAAATCTCGCCTGTTTCCCATACAAACCCTGGGAACCAAACAAGCAACAGGCAGCGCGATGTCCAAATCATCATTATGACGGTCCAGAAGACGTGACAGATAAAAAAATCAAGCATCATCATAGGTCATCAAACAACATAACAATGCATGTCAGCACGACATCCCAAAGGGAAGGGATCAAGATAAAAGCAGTTGGGAAAAACCAAACGATTCCAAGAGCCAGCCATATGTCTAAATTTTCTGACTATTAAAAATTCTTACTTCCATCGGGAGTACCCTTTTGAGTTTGGGTGCTCCCTCACCCAGAAGGAAAAAGATGTGCTCGCGTGATCACTTGCACCAGTAGAAACAACATACTCTCAAAGTTCGGGTGCTCCCTCACCCCAAGAGCAGAAAAGCATTTGAGTGACCACTCTCCAAAAATATTCAGTCATTCAGGAAACATGACTTACTCGCGCACTCGACGACATTCCGAGTGGATGCTATCTTATTTTCCTCGCCTGAAGTTCGCTACAAACTCCGCGAGTGACGACTAAAACAGCTCACTTTGATTGTTTATTCCAAGTGGGTGCATCACTAAATTAGGCCACGTGCCTAAAAAAAAGATTATGCCTGGGCTACGACACACTGTACCCAGATGCCACGCAAGCTTAGCGTGTAGGTAATACCCCGCTGTGCAGAACGGCCGGGCCGGTACTTGCCGCAGAGCGATTTCACTCCCGACCTTTTCCATGCGCTCGCATGATAGAAAGAGCCGAGAGGCCGCGCTCAGGCTATGTGCTTAGACTGGCACCAATTGATCCTATAAGACCTGCAGCGGCATGACTTTGCTTGACACGAGTGTTCCAAGTTCATGTCGAGGGACGTGGGCTTGATTGGGCTACTGTGGTATTTGTCACTAGAACAATTCACCAAGGCTCGACCAGTCGACTCCTTGGGCCCTTTCAGCTTAGCAATCCCTCAAAACAGATATTGTCATGGCTCAAAACTGCCAGCGACCTGTGGCGATACCACGCTTACAAACAATAAGGCACAGATGAATTCGAGTCCCTGCGCGACTCTTCAAATCCCCCAGGCACTCGAGGGCTACTGACGAGGGGGTGACCCTACGACTCCTACATGTGAGACTACCTGGTGCGTGTGAAGACAGAAGGCCCGCTGGGAAGCTACGACAGGCCCGCAATTGGCCCAACCAAGCACCGACGTAGGAGTTCGTGACTAACATGGAAGGTGCAACTTGGCGTACAAGGCAGGACTAGAATTAGGAAACTACCTATATAACCTAGCACAGACTCCCCGAGACCTAGCCTAGTATATAAAGGCTGGGAGGGGAGTCATCCAGATCAACTCAATACGCATCTAGCCTTGCGAGAACTCGCCTTGGCCTCCAATGTAATCGCCCCCTCACGTGATAATATCGAGTAGGAAGTGCTTCTCCTGTTAGCCGACGAGTATCGTCCAACCTGTGCCATCTCTATGACTAACCCAGGGTCCCTGAGCATGGGATTTGCCGGGGTTGATCCCCGCCATGCATCGCACTTATCCAACAAGGCCTGAAATATGGCATTCCAGTCTCATATAGGTTGCGATTGAATAATATACATGCATTGGCGTATTTGAATGGTACAAACTTGAAGGCGTGCAATCTCACGCAACACAACCGTCGGGCGAATATTTACGTTACTGTATAGTTATTTGTTATTATATACTCTCTCCGTTTTAAAATAACTTTCATAATTTTATACTAGCTCTAGTACAAAGTTGTACTATGGTTAAGACAATTATTTTGAAACGGAGAAAATAGTTATGAAAGTACTACAAGACTAGAACTATGGTCCACAGTTGGAAGTCAGATACTAATTGTGTCATTCAAGTTGAACTTTGTGCACATCTTTGAGTGAATAACATTTCAAATATTTATTATAACACATATTAAGATCAATAACCAGATTACATCTACCCTAGACGATCTAGAGATTCTAACACATTCTAACATGTGTTTGACCCCGAAATCTGTGTGCTAGTTCAATTTCGAATGCTATATTCATCATCTACTCTGAACCCTGAAATTTGTACTTGGAGCCTTCTAAAAGTTGTTCATACTATTCTGAAAGTTTTGACTGAAAGTTCTTATTCACCTTCCTTTAATACAAAGATTTATGTGGAACCTTAACCTTCCTACTTTCATCTCACCATACTTATATTAATTTGGTTCTGATGTACAGTAGTAGTGCCTCTTGCTCTAAAGAAGTCTAAAGAAAACCCTTGAAGGCCGCCGGATTCGAGTCTCTCGGCCGCTGCCGGGTTCCAGCTTTCTAAAGTCTCAACCTGCATGTGCCGGTTGATGTGATGGATATTTTGAAACATTGGTTATGTAATAATGAAGTTTAATATCATATCATTTCAATAGCAGATACATGAAGAAATTCTGTCCCAAGCATATGAATAAATATGATTATATTTCATCAGAGGGGGCATCTGGAGGTATCTTGACTGCATGGAATGGCTCATTATTCACAGGTGAAACACTATTCAAGAATAAATATTCTCTATCCATTGGATTTACATCTAAACTTACTGGAGATATATGGATTCTTGCTAATATATATGGACCATGCCAAGATGATAGAAGACTTGATTTCCTCAATTGGTTTCAGGATATTTATATGCCAGATGAAACTAGATGGATGATTATTGGAGATTTTAACTATGTCAAATATCCACACAATAGAAATAGAGCTAGGGGAAATTTCTAGGATATGATGAAATTCAATGAGGCTATATACACATTGGGACTGGTAGAAATACCATTAAAAGGAAGGGAATATACTTGGAGCAATATGCAAAGTGCACCATTGTTACAAAAGCTGGACTGGGTTTTCACATCTGAATCATGGACCAATACTTACCCCAATACTTTGGTTCTCCCACTGGCTAGACCCATATCTGGTCATGCCCCTTTCATGATTCAGATCAGCACTATGATTCCTAAAGCAGCCATTTTTATATTTGAAAACTATTGGTTATAGATTGAGGGCTTCAAAGAATTTGCTAATAATAACTGGAACATCCCAGTTCACACTACTGGTAGTGCCAAGAAGCTCACTGCCAAATTTAAAAGATTGAGACAGGCACTGAAGACCTGGTCTAAGCATATCTCCAAGCTTAGTGACACTATCAAGGCATCCAATGTACTGGCACAATTCTGGGACAAGATTGAGGAATTCAGACCACTATCCACACCTGAAAGCAATGGCAGAGCAGTTATTAAGAAACACATCATGAAGCTCCTCAAATTACAAATGATTTACTGGAAATAGAGAGCCACCATCAGATGGGTTAAATTTGGTGAAGCAAACACCAAATATTTTTAGGCCAAAGCTACCATGAAGCATAGAGTCAACTTCATTGACTCACTTCATGATTCAGATGGACAGACTCACAAGGAACATAATGCGAAGGCTGTCATACTCTGGAAAGCATTCAAGGACAGGCTCAGTACTACCATCCCCACTTTTGACATGCTTCAACTTAATGATATTGTTCAAAGGCATCCACAGTTGAATCATCTGGATGCACCATTCACTAAAGAAGAGATTGAGCATGTAATCAAGAACCTACCTATGGGAAAATCACCACGACCAGCTGGTTTCACCAGCAATTTTGTCAAGGCATGTTGGGATATTTGGGCTGAGGATTTCTATCAGATGATTAATGATTTCTATCATGGCAATATCACATTGCAAAGTATCAACAATTCATTCATTGCACTCATCCCCAAGAAAGAAGCACCACTACTGCCAAATGATTCCAGACCCATATCTCTTCTTAACTGTTCATTCAAGATCTTCACTAAGCTTTTGGCTAACAAATTACAGAAAATCATTCTGGAACTTGTCCATGCTAATCAATATGGTTTTTTGAATAACAGAAGCATACAAGACTGTCTGGGATGGGCATATGAATTCATATATCAATGCCACGCATCAAGGAAAGAACTGGTCCTTATAAAATTGGATTTTGAAAAAGCATTTGACATAATTGAACATAAGGCAATCATTGACATTCTTAGAGCAAAAGGTTTTGGACAAAGATGGATCATGCAGATTCAAAAAATTCTAGATACTGGATATTCATCAGTGCTTCTGAATGGAGTGCCAGGAAAACAATTCCTCTGCAAACGAGGTGTCAGACAGGGGGACCCACTGTCACCATTACTATTTGTATTGACTCCTGATCTGCTACAAACCATTCTAAATGAATCCACAACTGCTGGACTGATTGAACATCCATTGCCAAATCACCCCTGCAATGACTTACCTCTGATACAATATGTTGATGACACAATTTTGATCATGCCTGCATCTTTGCCCCAAGTGGATCAACTCAAAAAACTCATCCAGTACTTTAATCTCTTCACAAGATTAAGAATTAATTATGCAAAGTCTGTGATGTTGCCCATCAATACAAATATCACTCATCTGAATCACCTTGCTCTACACTTTGGATGCACTATTGGATCCTTCCCCATTACATATTTGGGCCTCCCACTACATGTGCAAAAACCAAGGATGGAAGATTTTGCACCCATACTTCAGAGAATTGATAAAATACTCGCAGGTTGTTCTACTCTGCTGTCACAAGGGGAGAAACTGGTACTTATCAAGTTTGTATTTACCAGTTTGCCTGCATACTACATGAGCACACTTACCATTCCAAAGGGTATCATGGAAAAAATCAATAAGGCCATTAAACACTGCTTTTGGAGGAAATATGGTATGGAAGATAGAGGTACTGCATTAATCAAATGGGACAAAGTGTGCAAACCAAAGAAATGTGGTGGACTTGGTGTACTCAATCTAGAGCTACAAAATAAATGCCTGCAGAAGAAGTACCTACACAAGTTTATGAATCATGACAACCTTCCATGGGTTAACATGATCTGGAATACTTATTACCCTGAAGGAATGATTCATGACAGACCAGTGTGTGACGCCCCCAAAATAAGACCGTGTACAGTAATCATACACGCAAGGTACACGATCGAGATCAGGGACTCACGGTGAGATATCACAACACAACTCTACAAATAAAATAATACAAGCTGTTTAATACAAGCCAGGGGCCACGAGGGCTCGAATACAACAGCTCGAGAGCACAAAGTCAGCGGAAGCAATAGTATCTGAGTACAGACACAAGAATACAAGGTTTCCTTAAGAAGGCTAGCACAAAAACAACACGATCGAAAAGGCGAGGCCTCCTGCCTGGGAACCTCCAAGCTACTCCTGGTCAACGGGGAACTCGACGTCGTAGTAGGCGCCTCCGGGGTACTCCTGCTCCTGGGCCACAACGTCGGCTGCAGCGGCTGATCAGGCAAAACAGTAAAGGAAATAAAGCAGGTGAGTATCTAGCATACCCGCGAGTCTTACGTCCGCTACTAAGCATTATGCATTGTATCAACGGAAAGAAGAGGTTGTATATAGTGGACTGAAAGAAAGAAATCCAGAGCAAGGGTAAGAAGCTAGGCCTAACGAAGACTAGCATCTTCCGACGATGTCTTGCAGCATGAGGTAAGAATCAGCCAACAGTTTATATAATGCATAAGGTAACAATGCAGCAGAAGTTGCTGCAGCATTGTATAATAATAAGTTGTAATAATTAACAATGCCTCCGAGTTCACCTCCTCGACATACCCGCGAGGAAGAAAACCCGGAACCATACAGTTTAATAATAATAGTTTCTAGTGGTAAGATCCAGCTTCAGCATAGAGCGTCCTGTTACCGTGGACACGACTATTCGAATAGATTAATCTTCCCTGCAGGGGTGCACTTGTGTTACGCTACACGCACGGATCTCCAGGGTGGCGGGAACCTGGTTAGGGAACGCTCCACCGAGGCTATCCGACACTTCATAGCCCATCTTTCAAACTCAACAGAGAGGCCATCCGCCGGTCTAAATCCTAAGTACGCCGAGCCTTGGACCCCAACCCGAACGTACTCCTGCACGGTGCGTGACTGGCCGGTGAAGTTAAAGCAAATCCAAATAGGACACCACCGCGCGAGCAAATAAGACAACACCACTTCCCGGCAATCAGCCCGCAGTACTGTTGACATCTAAAGAGTCCTCGGACGACACTACGAAGCAGAGGAGCCCATAACTCGTAATTCCCACGGGTAGGTAGTGCGTACATGGCATATAGCCAACTCAAGACATTCACTGAACCATTTAGCATTTTAATTAACCTGCGTGACAACCGTTATCATTGCCTCGACTTAACCGACCCGCGGACAACGACAGCAGCCAGGACCACCAGTACATCGGTGCCTGCCCCGTCGTCCCACCAAGTCACTGCGGTTACCAACAAGGTGAACCGTCTCCTTACCTTGTCTCGCGTGTGCTCCTGGAGGAGCTCGACTTTCGTGGTTTGGTAACTCTCGCGGCCAACGATCAGAGGCCAAGCACACCGGTACACTGGTCGTACCCTCCCTGTCGTCCCGTCGCAATACCACTCGCGGGCACCATTGGGTCGCCCGACTTCTTAACTTTAAGGACACCAGTTGGTTCGAGTTCCTACCATTAAGTGAAACCAGGAGGAATCACCCTCGATGGTACACTTGAGCTGGCTCGACTAAGACATCAGCGGAATGAACTAAAGAGGTAAACCTCATATCATCCCGGTGATACTACGCTGCTGAGCCGACGAGAGTGAAATACGAGTCCATTCCACTCGTAAGCCAAACTCGAAGCGACTCGGCAGAGTCTCGCCGTTGTAGGTTCCCTAGGGTGTCTGCATTGATTCGTACCTGTTGCAGTTGTATATATTTTGTATCCGCGTCACTCCCCTGAGTGGCCACGACCCGCTATCTAATCCTAGCTAACAATGCGCAGGGCTCACTGCTGAATATAATATATAGATATAGCAGGCAGCATAGGAGAAGGAAGGTACATCAAGGGGCGACGAAAACAGGCTATGCAATTGAATAGGATTGTAATCGTAGCAGCAGCAGTAACAATGCCTAGTGCAAGAAATGTACGGAAAGATAGGCGATATCTGGGGAAGAGAATGGATCTGCTTGCCTGGTAGCTCGACAGTAGCGGTACGGTCGTCCACGAAGTAGTCGTACTCAGCATCGGTGTAGTCGACGACAGCAGCGGGGTCTACCGGAGATTAAGGGGGGAAGAAACAGTAAATACACAGCAAGCATATACAAATAGATGCATGACATGACAGATGAAATGTTAACGGTATTCTAACGCAGTGCAATGCACATTACTCGGAACAGAAATTCATCCGGGGATGAACGGCCAGCTCCGGGTGATTATCGGACAAGGTGTCCGGAGGGGGGGGATATCATGCCGGAGGTGTCGTGGATATCCGACACATGTGTGGGTGTTGTATCCGGACTAGTTGACCTATTCCGAACAACATTCGTGTTCGGAATAAAATCATCCGGAGGGTTTATCAGTATCGGGCAATTATCGGACTAACGGTATCTGAGGGGGACGGTTCGATGTTCGGTATGTTAGAGGGGTGTGGTGGGGGTATGGGTATCGTATCCAAACTCGGTGATCCGTTCTGAGCAACTTTCGTATACAAAAGTTTTACATCCGGGCAACGTATATCGGTACCGGGAATTATCGACAGACGGCCCGAAGGGGGGAATGTCGATGTTCGGTACGTTAGAGGGGTGGTAGACATACGGATAACATATCTGTATTCGTTATATTTTTCTGATCAATTTTCATGTATAAAGTTTTTGAATCTGAGTTACGGTTTAAAAGATATTCAAATTCAAAGTTTAAATCATTTAAAAAGAATTTCTGAATTTCTTTTATTAATTAAATAAACGTTATCCACAAAGAGTTGACTGGTCAAACCTGACCAGTGGGATAAAATGGTTTAACAGTGGGGTCCCACATGTCAGCCACACAGTGTTAATAAAACATTTAATTAAACCCAAATAATCACTGGGCCCACATGTCATACTCTCATTAAAACAAAATCATTTTAATTAATAAACTGATAGTGGGACCCATGTGTAAGTGGCACAATGTTAATATAATTCCATTTTAATTAGTTAAGGGCCTGGGGCCCATCTGTCATTGATAGAGAGTTAACTTATGAGTTTATTTAAACCAGAGATTAGCTTAATCCACTGGGCCCACCTGTCAGCGAGTGTTTAGGCACTAATTAAACAACTGACAGAGGGGGCCCACCTCGCAGTGACCCCATTTCAACACCGGCGAGGCCAGTGAGGCCGGCGACGAGCGTGGGCTCGATTCCGGCGATGAGAGCGGGCGTTGGTGGGCGCGCTCGAGAGCCACGTCTGAGGCGCGTCGAGTGGTAGTCGTCCCGCGGCAGGAGGTGGCCGGCAAGGGCGCCGGCGACAAGCCGTTGCGGCGGCCGTAGCAAGCCCGAGGCCAGTGCGAGGTTGCGGGGCACGATAAGGTGTGCGGGTGAGCGCATCGAGTCGAGGGGAGAGTGCTGAGCGCAACTACGCGCTCGGATGTGAGTTGCGCGTGCGGTGGCCGCGGCTATGCGACGCACGTCGGCGACGGAGCTCGTCTCCAACAGCGGTTCGGCCTACGGCGAGAAGGGAGGAGCGAGAGGGGTTGGCGGCGGTGTCCTGGCTCACCGGGAGTGCGCAGAAGGTGGCAGTGGGATCGGGGAAGATTGGAACGACGCGAATCACCGGCGAGAAACTCCGACCGTGGCGGCGAAGACGATGACCGGGGCATCGCGCTCGGGGTGTTAGGCTTCGATTCTGGGCGCACGAAGATGAAGACGACCCTTGCGCTCCTCCTGGACGTGGTGGCGCGGCCTGGGGCGGCCGGTGGCCACGAGCGCGCCGGCAGCGCGGCCACGAGCGCGTTCAGATGCGGGGAAGAGCGAGGCAGAGGGCGAGTGGAGGCGCGAGGGAGGAAAATGGAGGGGGCGTGCAGGGGGCAGTTGGAGGCGTCGACCTTATCCACCGAGGAGAGGGGGAGCAGGTAGGGGCAGGTGGAGGGGGGCCGCGGCGAGCAGTGCTCCTCCATGGCACTGTCGCCGTGGTGGGGGAGGGGAGGGGAACAGGGGAGGGTGTCGGTGGGAGGGACAAAAAGGGGAGAGGGGTGGGCCTGGGGTGGGCCTTTTGCCCAGGGCGGGATATAGGTCCCCTTTTATTTTATTTTTTTGTTTCCTTTTAATTTTTCTTTTCTCTTTGTATTTAGTTTAGCTAGGTTTTGATTTTTGTAAAATGTTATTATTGCACCTATATTAGTGTTACACTTTAACATGATGCCACAAAAAGTTTAGCCCACAATAAAATTCATCTAGATTTTATTCAATGCACAAAATATTAAATGGAGCTAATTTTGCTGTTGTTTCTATTTTTCTGCATTATTTAAATAAGTTAATAAAATGTCATTTATCTTTTTATATGACCTACTGATTATTAAGTATTTAATAAAAATGGTTTCACAATTTTTAGTGCATTTAAAATTCCTACTTGTTTATTAAATTTACCATGGCCATTTAATAATTCCCAAAGTTATTAATTTTATTTCATAATATTTACAAAACACTTTAAAGAATATCCATTGTTATTTTTTTAACATGGCCCAACATTATTTGCTATTAAATAATGAAAGTGCTTGCAACAGCTAGGGTTTACTTCAATCTTCCACATTGCTTTAATATTAATATTCAAGGGGCAATTTAGTAACTCAACACTCACTGTTTCATATCCATCATTGAATTGTGATTATTCAAATGACTAAGAATGGTTTGGCTTAGCCATGATCAAGTTGATTGGAGCAATTTTATAATTTAAAAACTTTATCAGGGTGAGAAACTGACAGAGCTATGATCAAGGGTGATCATGGCTTGATTAACAACAGTGATGATCATCAACAGTGGAATCACTGTAGTGGACACCAGAGCTCAAGCCATAGCCGCCATGGCCTCGCCCGCCGCCCCTAGACCTCGCCGCGGACCTCCTCCGGCCCGGATCCGGCCTCCCGTCGTCGACCTCCACCGATCCCGCGCCTCCGGCCTTTCCCCGTCGCCCCGGCCTGCCTCCTCGCCGGAGCAGGCAACCGGCGCCGCCGCTCTGGAGCTCAAGGGACGAGCGTCCCGTGTGCCCGACCCCGATGCGCTCGCTGCGCGTGGACGCAAGCCACGTGGGCCGGCGTGCCTGCGAGGCCCAGGTCGACCCGTCCAAGCAGAGCAGCCCAGCAGCACCCGGCCGGCTTGGGCCACGGCCCAGCAAGGGTGAGCGCCCCCTTTTTTTCTTTTTTTTCGTAATTGCTGCTATTGCACTGTTGGGCCCAGTAGCTTCCGGCCCAGTAACGTATCTAGCTTTTTTCTGGTTTAATAGGATGGCAGATTAAGTTATAATTTTGCGGTGTCCGTATCTTTTTAACGGTAGTCCGGATCGCAATGCTTTAAACATGAAACTTGCTTAGAATTATGTGTAGATTAATAAAATGTGCTCTTTTGCCATGTTTGACTTTGTTTACATGTTTCTTTGCTGCTAATTACAACCTTGCCACTGTAAACTGCAATCTGCCATAACTTTTTAACCGTTGCTCTGATTAAAATGTTCTTTATATGTAAGTTGACTAGAATTGCAGGCAGATTGTGTTTATGCTGCTCTTGCTTGCTAATAAAAATAATAAAATATTATTTAGGGCAAAACAGTACAAAACGTTATAATTTTTGTGGGGTAAATAGTGGTAAGCATGTTTAGGAGTTTGCCCCACTTAAATTGACTAGATTAGATAGTTTATTTATGCTTCACCTCTTGTCATGTTTGAGTGCTATGCCATGCTTTCTTGAGTTTCCATGTTAACAACCTTTGTTGATCACCTGTAGCTAAACAACTCGAACCATCGTAAATGTGCGGTATCGTCGTGTGTGACGAGTACTCCACTTAACATGTTAGTAACCGCTCTCGACGGTAGGTGCGATGTCTTGTGTTGCCTTCTTGTTGATGCTTGCTCGTGTTTGCTTCATAGTAGTAGATGCTTGCTCGTTGATTGATTTCCAGTGTTTACCGTCTTGTGTGCTTCCGCGGGTACCTCTCGGAGACGATGCGAGCTTGCGATCAACTACACCTTCGGAACCCGACTTATCAACAGGCAAGGACTATACATTACGTATGATCCATTCTATTTCAACCAGCGGTTTGCATGCTAGTCTAGGTTAGGTTCGATGTTTGATCCTACCACATGTTTACAGCCTCTTTCAAACCGATACAGCCATGTCCCTTCTCAGCAAATCATGTACTTCTATGTTACTATTGCTCGTTGCTCAGCCCCTGCTTAGTATGCATGCTTAGGATGCTACGATGTTACCCTGTTACTCCTTGGTTTGGGCTATCACATTATTATATTGTTGTTGATGAAATGATTACTATAAATGTTGACTATATTCGACGAAGGATGGAAGGTCTAGGCTATCCCGCCCCGACACTTTGTTCCATTTGAGCCACCTAGGATCCGAGTTCCGGGTATTGGTTTTAACACTGAGCGTGACTAACCGCGTGTGGGATTTTATGGGGTACCCTTTTCTTACCTACCTAGCTTCAAACATTTCTAGTGGTGGCCCAAGCTGATTTACCATTTGAAAACTGTGTGTGTGTATCTGTCGGGTAGCTCCTGCCAGATATTCTTTAAAACAACTTGGGCCAGCGGAGACATGGTTTCTTTATTGGTCCACACCTGGAAGCTAGGGGGCTTCCCACATCTGTTTGGGTAGCTAACCCGACCTCGTCCAAATGGTAGAGACCGATTCGAGAGCGTGGCCGGCTTTTGAGTTGGATGTCGACTCACCGGGGGCCACCCGGATTTATGCGTTGTTAGTTAGAGGGACCTGTCGTTCCGGATCTCTTGGGATTAAATTATAAAATGGTTGCCTATCATGGGTAGCAACTGAGAGAGATAGGCTGATACGTCCCAAACGTATCTATAATTTGGGCTTGCTCCATGCATGTTTTATGTGATGTTGCTATGCGTTTGATACACTTTCATATCTTTTTATAACATATTTTGGAACTAACCTATTAATGGTTGCAAGAGTGCACAAGTTCTTTTTTTGTACTTTATGTGTAGGAATTACTTGGATAAAGGAAAAATCACAAAAAGAAGCCTTGTAGAAGTTGGACTCTAACTCTCTCGAAATGTGTCTCCACCAGACAGGTTTTAAATATCTCCTCGGAAACGCTAGAAGACGGCCTCAAACGGAAAAAATTAAAACTACAAAGTTGTAGGGAATTGTTTTCCGGTGGATTTAGACATAGAATTCTGCCCAATCGGAGTTTGGATGCTCCCTCCAGGCCCGAAATACAGAAGACGTAATCTGGATGACGCGAATCCGAGAGTCGATATAAAGAAAGGAAACCTAGGTCAAAGGGCACCACGAAAATTCCTCCCCCTTGGCAGCCGTCTTGAGGGGGAGATCAATCTCCACAGCAGCACCATCTCCAAGTAAGAAAAAGGGGCCAAGGGCCGCTGCCCCCAAGGGTCGTGGCCGTGGGCGCCGCCGTCGTCGTGGCCGCCGCCGCCGCCATCTCCTTCATCTTCTCCGGGCTGCACCTCTCACTCAACAACTCTCCCTCTCACCATGTCCATGTGTGAGTAGTTCCCCTCGGGGCTAAGGATTGTATCTTGATCTATGTGGTTTCTCTCTCTCCCATGATGTGATCTTTGTTGTGATCATTGGCTATGTTAATCTAGGATGATCCCATGATATTTCCCCTTCCTCTATGTATTGGATTGATGTAATTGATCTTATCTAGTATAATCCCCGAGACCAAGGTGACAGCGGTCTATTGGACATGGGTTAGAAGAATATTATCATGAGTGATTTCCTCTTTTGTGTGTGGATTGAAGATTGAGAGTCTTTTGGTGCTTGTCTTTGACTATCCTTTAGATATGTTGTGGTGATTGTGGTACTCTCTTTGGATGGCCGCGGTGACATTGGGAAATCCATAGATTGAGAACTACGAACTCTGAGGTGTGCTTTTGTAGCCCTACACAATTCTCGTCCTCTCTTGACCACAAAGGAATGACCTCCGAGTACGTCTCCATTGCATGTTTTATGGGAAATATCATGTCATTAGACTATGTTAATGTTGTTGGGAGTTGCCACTAGTGAAAGTATGAAGCCTAGGCCTTGTTTCCATCATTGTTACACCGTTTGCACTCACTTTTGTTACTTATTTCTTTGATGCACTTTTTATTACAGATTTATATTACTTCGTTTTATCACACCTATCACCCATATGTTACCATCTCTTCGCCGAACTAGTGCACCTATACAACTCCTAGTTGTATTAGGTGTGTTGGGGACAGAAGAGACTTCTTGTATCTTAATTGCAGGGTTGCTTGAGAGAGACCATCTTCAACCTCTACTTCCCTGAGTTCGATAAACCTTAGGTCATCCACTTGAGGGAAATTGCTGCTGTCCTACAAACCTTTGCGCTTGGAGGCCCAACATAGTCTACAAGAATAGAAGCGTGCGTAGACATCATGGGCGTGCGTGCGGAGCCTTGTAATGGGCAGTTGGTACACCCCTGCAGGGTTAAATCTTTTCGAGAAGCCGTGTCCACGGTTATGGACAACTTGAGACCTACTCCTTGTTCATAGAAAACAACAACTGAGATAATCTTAATATAATTTTATCAACTGTGTGTGTGCCTTGACTGCTTCTTCTTCGTCGGGATGCGAAGAGGAGGACAAGGATAGGATAGGTGTTATGTTTGCGTAAGTACCTGATAGCAGACTTTTTGGAGGCGATTCCTCATCGAATGCTTGGCTTCTTATCTTACTCTGTAGATCGTTATCCACTTCATAAATGCTAGTGCGGCAGCAACCTCACCACTTACCACATCCTTACCGTAAACTACTAGTTGTCCTATAATGACGAGTGATGAAGTCCTTGCTGGGTCAGTTGACCACTACAGTTGGATGTTGAGTACTTCTGTACTCATGATACTACCCCCAAACTCTTTTCAGGGTTCTTGATCGACAACAGGTATGGTGATCGACATTTCACGTGGAGACTCGACGACGACTAGTTAGGCGGATCCCGGCGGAGGGCCTGGACCCGTGTGGTTATGGGGATCTATGTTTTTCTCTTTGCCAGTAGGCATTTGATTGTAGTCTGTACTCAGACATATACCTTCCGCTGATGTATTGTATTTAAGGCAGTTGTATGCCGATTGTATGAGATGTTGTATCCTTGTATCTGTAATGTTGTGATATCATGTTGGAAATCCGGGGCATATGGCTATGTCATATGTCGCGGTGGGACCGATATGTGCTTCGTCCCCGGATCTGGATGGAAACATCTAGATCTGGAATAGTACCGCATATCGGGCCTTACAGCATGTTAACTTCCTCCGGAGGAAAACCCATATGCAGGTGTGGAGTATAAACACCAAGTGTTCTTAGTCTGCCTCTAGGACTAACCCGTGTGTTATGGATGACATGTTTTCCTGTTCATAGGGCATTGGAAATGTTGGTAACACATGGGAGCACATTGTTGCCAGAACAAGGGTGCTGAACCGACCCAATTGTATGATTTACTTTGAGATCACATCGTTTCCATGTTATAAGTAAAATCATCTAAAGTTAATATGCATGTGTCCTTCATGACCATAAAAATGTTTCGTAACTTCATACCGGAGGGTGGGTTTTGACACTGTCCCAACACCACCCGTAACAAGCGTGGCAATAACGGCTTTGATCACTCACACCCGAAAGTGTGTCAAGGGACTTAACGATTCGAGTTGGGAATTTGCTCCTCTAACGATGGAGAGATACTTCGGTGGGCCCTCTCGGTATTACGGCATCCAACATCGTCTGGCCAGACACTGTGAATTGATCACAAGGGATACCGGAATACTAAACGAGAAAACTGGAACAAAACAGGAAGGAGGATGACATGGTATAATGGTTAATGGTTAATCATGCGGATACCTAATAGATCTCACCTAAGGTTTTGTATAGTATTGTGAAGCAAATAGGACTGGCATGTTAAGCTTGTGGTTCCCTTGAATTTATATTCGTGTAGGTACGGGAACCGTTATGGGTGTCCATGGCTCCGCTATCGGTTATTGTTCCGCGGGAAAGTCAGTTTCCGGTTCATGTCCGTATCCTACCGAACCTATGGGGTCACACACTTAAAGGCAGATGATCTGTAGAGTATTAGAGTGATAGGAGCGTGTATTTATCACACCGCGAAAGTCTCGGAGTGATCGGGTTATAATCGATGAGAAAAACCGGAACTGTTTCGGGGACCCGGTAAAGTACCGGGAAGAGTTTTAAGAACACCGGGTAAAACCGGAGGGCCGGAAATGTTCCGAATTGGTCTAGATATATTTAATATTAATTTATTATGTATTTCGAAAAGGTTTCGGAATTAATTTAATGAATTTAATATCAATGGGCTCCCTCTCACTTGGAAGGCCCAAGTGGGGAGGGAGCACTTGGGCCAAAGGAGCCCAAGAGGGGAGGGGGCCTTGGGGGAGCTTCCGGGAAGCTTCCCCCTCCCCCTTGGCGCATCCCTAAGGGAGGGGAAACCCTAGGGCGCCACCCCTAGGGCTGCCCCCTCCTCAAAGATGGCTCCCCTCCCCCTCACCCTATAAATAGAGGAGGTGGGGCATCCCTTCAACACACAATTCAGATTGCTCTCCGCCGAAGGGCTGCCCCCTCTCTCTCTCCCTCTCATTAGATCCAATCTCCACCGTCCCGAAGGGCTGCTCCTCCCTCCTCTCTACTCCGGTGGCTCCGAGCTCTGGACGGCGGAGCCCTGCCGGATCATCTACATTGTACGTGTGGATCAACCGTAGAGAGATCGTACGTTCGATCTTTGTTCGAGGGACTCCACGGTGATTAGATCTGTTCGTGGGATTGTTCATCTTCACGCTTCTTCAACTCTCCATCAACATCTTCCGCTGCGAGAGAGTGCATCCGTTGAACGGTTGCAAAAAGGTAACAAGATCGATATTCTCATCTGCATCTTCCTAGATCCGTTCTTGGGTTTGGTTTCGTAGTGCCGAAATTTTTTGTTTTCTACTACGATTCCCAACAGCGGTATCATGAGCTAGTATAGTGCTAGATGCAGGTTCGATCTAGAGTTCATTGTGATGAACGGGCATTGCACAAAATTTTCATTGTGCGCGATTTTTTGGTAATAGATCTAAACGGAATCTTCTAGTTGCTTCCCCTCTAATTGCACAAGTTGATCCCTCCTGCATTGCTTGATTTTGTTACAAACATCTTGCCCCTCGGGGTCCTTCTATGCTGCTCCTGAGTATGCTGGTCGCGCGAAGATGATTTGGGTCTTGATTTTGGTGTGGAGAAATTGTGTAACAAAAGGGGCGTGTTAGATTGTTGATCTAGCACGGAGATCACGCGTATTGACGATTGTTCAGTATTGGTCATGAGATTAAATTGTAGTCTCATGGTTGATACGCCCCGAGTGTTAATCTAGCAACTTAAAGATTGTGCTTTATGTGGTTACGTAGCTAGCAAAACGTTTTGCCTTGCAAACCCTAGCAGCCACGTAAAAGATGCAAAGAACGAGTAGAAGAACGTCTAACTTGTTTTTTCAGGAACATGTGATGTGGTATAGTCTTCGTCATGATAAAAGTTGTATGAGATGATTATACTTTGTACATGTTAAATTTTCATGACTTTCATGTCATGGTACGGCATGATGGCTGGAGCCATATGATTGTCATTTATTCAGCCTGCGTGCCAAACTTCATGTAATTTTCTTTTTATAGAATAGATGCTAGCAATAGTTGTAGTATCTACATGAAGATGATGATCATACGTCATGATGCTTGGCGACATATCGTGCGTGGAGGTGATGCTCTCCGCCAAAAGAAGATGAAGAAAGAAAAGCATGGTGCTTGGAGCTTCTTGAAGAAAAGGGCTATACCATATCACATACATTAAACTGCCTGTGATGTTAATCCTTTTCATTGCATGTTTTGATTGCGCACTAGTCGTAATTTTAATAGGATGATCTCTCTTAAAATATCAAGAAGTTCGTGTTCTCCCAACCGTGCAACCGTGTGTAATAAACGCCACCCGAGGTGCGTCGTGTAACACGAGTACCAACGGAAAGGTAACAAAGAGGCTGGTGGATTGAGTTGTCTCCACAACAATAGCGCTTGGTTGTCTTGACGTTCTAGCTTATCCGATCTGAGCTCGGAGCACAAGTGTAGAAAGACTAATACAAGAGTCATAAGTCGGTTATGATTGGTTTAGTTAGACCTACCGGGTTGATCTCCTCCATGGCTGAGTGTTACACCGGTGGCAGGTGTATTGATCCGAATCTTGCTTACCCTAAGATCAATTTTGAGAGATATTGGTTTTAGTGGGAGCATTAGATTAAACTTGTTAAGATTAATGCAATTAATTTTGAACCATGTCTAAATCAATCTGTTTATATCGTTGTAGAGAGATGGCCCGCAACAACAATGCTTTTAGCTTAGGACCGGTGCTTGAAAAAGAGAAGCTTGCTGCAAATGGGGGCAACTATGCGGACTGGTTCCATAATCTTGGGTTTGTCCTCAAAGTTGCTAAGAAGGACTATGTTCTCAAAGAAGCTCTACCAGCCGCTCCCGCTGAGGATGCATCGCAGGACGATAAGAACGTCTATGCGACTAAAGTAGATGACCACACCGCAGTACAATGCTTGATGCTTACATGCATGGATACAGAGCTTCAGAAGCGGGTTGAGAACTTCTCCGTTGTGGACATGGTGACACAAATGAATGCTCTGTATCGGAAGCAGGATAGAACTGAACGTTACGAGGTAACGAAGCAGCTGTGGGAATGCAAGATGGAAGAAGGTAGCTCCCTAAGCGAGCACGTGATCAAACTTGTTGGTTACGCACAGAGGCTGAATGCTCTGGGATTTGCGATCCCTACAACACTCGGCACTGACATTCTCCTTGCGTCACTCCCTCCGTCTTACAACGGCTTTATCATGAATTACAACATGAATGGGCTTGACAAGACCACAGACGAATTGTTCGCTATTCTTAAGACTGCGGAAGTATCTATGCAGAAGGATCCAAGCCACGTGTTGGCTGTGATGAACACTACCAGTTTCAAGAAGAAGGGCAAAGGCAGAAATGCCAAGTGCGGTGGTAAGACTAAAGCTCAGGTAAAGACCAAGACTGGCCCAACTAAAGATTCTGAGTGTCACTACTACAAGAACAAGGGGCACTGGAAGAGGAATTGCAAGAAGTATCTGGGAGATCTGAAAAGTGGTCTGATCACCTAAAGTATAAATAAGTTATACTAAGTTAATAGACAATTTCATTATTTCATCTTCATAGGTATAATTGATACCATATCGATTGCTAATGGTTCGCAAATCGGTACAGGGAATTCTCAGAATCCAAAGGAGAATAACGAATGAAGTGCAAGTCCGAGTCGGAAGTGGTGCCCAAGTCACCCAAGGCCGTCGGCGTTCGTCTATCAAGATTTATCTTAGAGTTTGAATAAAAGTTATTTAATTCAGAGGTCGTGTAAGACATTAATATCGTATTATGCCGTCTGCACGGTGGATGTGTTACCATGTTTTGAATAATGGTTGTTCGAAAATTATCACTCTCTGAATGTCACCCTTCGTGGTGAATTATTTAAGTTGAAATCTTGATGTTATGTCTATCTTCTTGATTGCTAAATAAATTAAGTTATGTGATGATAATGCCATTATTGTAATAGCATAAATGACTTAGTCGCATTAGAAGAAAGGGCATGCAGAAGTTTCATATCGATGAAATCATTCAATCTCTTGACTTTGACTCATTTGACACATGCAATGTTTTTCTAATAGACAAGATCATTGATTAAATGAATTGTTCAAGTGTTGAGTAAACTATTGGTAATAACACATATCGATGTGTGAAGATCCAATAAATAGTACTTTACATAAAACTTTGTGAAGATGACTTGTATAGATATACCGATATTTAGACAAGACATAAAATCTGAAATTTTGAATATGTTCAAAACCGTTTCAACACAAAGAGGATCATGATCACACATAGATCAAATATTTGACGATCTGATCGTAAAATAAATGAGTTAAAGAATTTAGCAAACACTATCGAGTGTATGAAGTCAGTTCATAAACTAGCGTCACCTGAAACCCCGTATAGCTACGGAGTATCTTGACGCATAACCAAGCCCTATATGACATATTGGAATTAAAATCGTTTTCTACCCTGAATTCCAGCATGACATAGTGAGGTCGGTGATGAACTTAAGTCACACTCCTATTTACTATACTTCTTAACGCTTTTGAGAAACCACTTACGAACTAAATAGAGCATCGTCATATGATTGATGAGAACTCCAATTGTTGTTTCATAATTTCGGAGATGTATTTAGAATATACTCGATCCCGAATATAAGTATTGTAGAAACATCATGTTACGAACAACACTTCCACTACCATACCCGGGAAAAATGTTTATCACGGGACATGGGATTCTTGAGAAAATTACTCTCTTGAAACAATTAAGTGAGAGTACTAATAGCTTGATAATTATTACATTGAATCATTTGGTTCTACGGAATGAAACTCAGAAACTCGTTCTAGAGATAAACTCTGTGACCAAACCAGAAATTCCTACATTTGATAAAACTCTTAAATGTGTTCAAGAGATGAAATGATCAAGTCCTATGATGTATCACACAGCTTTTTAAATTCACGTTGGACCAAGGTGGTTCTATAGTGTGATAAACCTGTGAACTACAAGAAACCATGACGAACACTAACTCCACTGGATGGCTTAAAAACCATAAAAACTATATGAAAGCCATCCAAATCAAGTTGAGAACTTGGTAAAACCCTCCTAAGGATACCTGATCATTAGAGTGGATTTGACTTTCATAGATATGAACATAGACGATAAGCTTCATCGATGATATTGCTTAACTTATCGTAAAATAAAGTTTTTCGATAGAGTTCAAAAGGTTGACTACAATATGTGTAGTGATGCAAATGTTCATATGGAAAATTACTAATAATCGCAACATACTTCCGAAGTATGACATATGGATTTTTTCTTCTGAGAAAATTAAACAAAGGGTGTATGCATGATACAACCTGAAAGGATTTAATGATCTATACGATATTAGTAAAAGTGAGAATGTTTCAAAGATCAGTCTATAGTTGAAGCAAATATCACAGAGAGCTGGAGTAATAGTTTTTGATGAAGTTATAAAAGTTATTATTTCATCAATAATCATATAAGATATGGGATTAAGTGGGAGCACGATTCTAATCATATATGTGAATAACACATGAGTGATTGAGAATAAATATTTTAGCAAAATAAAGCACTAAGGTATTGGATGTCCTAAAAGTGCAACAAGCACCAAAGTAATCTAAATAGTAGATTAGTTCTCCTAAAGTACCTCAGATGAAGAAAAGTTCCATGCGGAAGACTAAAGAGTTCATTACAAATAGATGAAAGAAAGTTTCATGATGATTTGTAATATTTTAATCGGTCTTTAACTAAGTAGCAAAGTAGGATGTTGAAAATTGTTTTTCAAGCTAAGGCACATAGCGGGATTTCCTGTTCATAGGGCATTGGAAATGATGGTAACACATGGGAGCACATTGTTGCCAGAAAAAGGGTGCTGAACCGACCCAATTGTATGATTTACTTTGAGATCACATCGTTTCCATGTTATAAGTAAAATCATCTAAACTTAATATGCATGTGTCCTTCATGACCATAAGAATGTTTCGTAACTTCATACCGGAGGGTGGGTTTTGACACTGTCCCAACACCACCCGTAATAGGCGTGGCAATAACGGCTTTGATCACTCACACCCGAAAGTGTGTCAAGGGACTTAACGATTCGAGTTGGGAATTTGCTCCTCTAACGATGGAGAGATACTTCTGTGGGCCCTCTCGGTATTATTGCATCCAACATCGTCTGGCCAGACACTGTGAATTGATCACAAGGTATACCGGAATACTAAACGAGAAAACTGGAACAAAAACAGGAAGGAGGATGACATGGTATAATGGTTAATGGTTAATCATGCGGATACCTAATAGATCTCACCTCAGGTTTTGTATAGTATCGTGAAGCAAATAAGACTAGCATGTTAATCTTGTGGTTCACTCGAATTTATATTCGTGTAGGTACGGGAACCGTTATGGGTGTCCATGGCTCCGCTATCGGTTATTGTTCCGCGAGAAAGTCAGTTTCCGGTTCATGTCTGTATCCTACCGAACCTATGGGGTCACACACTTAAAGGTAGATGATCTGTAGAGTATTAGAGTGATAGGAGCGTGTATTTATCACACCGCGAAAGTCTCGGAGTGATCGAGTTATAATCGATGAGAAAAACCGGAACTGTTTCGGGGACCCGGTAAAGTACCGGGAAGAGTTTTAAGAAAACCGGGTAAAACCGGAGTGCCGGAAAAGTTCCGAATTGGTCTAGATATATTTAATATTCATTTATTATGTATTTCGAAAAGGTTTCGGAATTAATTTAATGAATTTAATATCAATGGGCTCCCTCTCACTTGGAAGGCCCAAGTGGGGAGGGAGCACTTGGGCCAAAGGAGCCTAAGAGGGGAGGGCGCCTTGGGGGAGCTTCCAGGAAGCTTCCCCCCTCCCCCTTGGCGCATCCCTAAGGGAGGGGAAACCCTAGGGCGCCACCCCTAGGGCTGCCCCCTCCTCCAAGATGGCTCCCCTCCCCCTCCCCCTATAAATAGAGGAGGTGGGGGCATCCCTGCAACACACAATTCAGATTGCTCTCCGCTGAAGGGCTGCCCCCTCTCTCTCTCCGTCTCATTAGATCCAATCTCCACCCTCCCCAAGGGCTGCTCCTCCCTCCTCTCTACTCCGGTGGCGCCGAGCTCTGGACGGCGGAGCCCTGCCGGATCATCTACACTGTACGTGTGGATCAACCGTAGAGAGATCGTACGTTCGATCTTTGTTCGAGGGACTCCACGGTGATTAGATTTGTTCGTGGGATTGTTCATCTTCACGCTTCTTCAACTCTCCATCAACATCTTCCGCTGCGAGAGAGTGCATCCGTTGAACGGTTGCAAAAAGGTAACAAGATCGATATTCTCATCTGCATCTTCCTAGATCCGTTCTTGGGTTTGGTTTCGTAGTGCCGATTTTTTTTGTTTTCTACTCCGATTCCCAACAATAACATATGAAGTGATAAAAATATAGCATGAAGAAGGACGGACTAATTATTGTTGATGGAGAAGGGGATGCACGGGGGCATCCCAAGATTAGATGCTTGAGTCTTTTTGGATATTTCTTGGATATTTGTGGCTAGTGTGTGGTTTCTGTTCGATCTCTGATCCTCACTGTTCCATGGTGTTGATCCTCTGTTACTTAGGTGTTTGACGGAACATGCCTTCAGATTCCCGTGGTGACTTTTTTTTTGCGGGTACGGATTTCCGTGGTGACTTGACAAACGAAACATAAGGGCTCTCCCAATGCATTGTTTCTTAGCACAATATCATAGGAGCAATTTAAACTTAAGATACAACTCCTACAATGCATTGTTTCTTAAAGGTTGTATCTTATTTAATGACTTTATCCCCATGCATAAATGTGATTGGTCTAATCATGCTTTTTGCATATGGCCACGTGCAAGGGTTGTATCTTAGCTACTACCTCCGTCTCAGTTTATAATGTATGCGCGTATCCCTAGATCGTCAATTTAACCAACATAAAATAAGATCTATGTTATAAAAAATATATCATCGTAAACTTCAGATGTTATATTTTCAAATGACATAATTTTTATAATATAGATCTTGTGTTATATTGATTAAATTAGCAATCTAGGGATACGCGCGCGCCCTGTAAACTGTGACGGAGGTAGTAAGAAACAACCTCCCTCTCTTTCTTCATTAAATAGTATGCCACATAAGCAAAATGCCTATGATTACGTGCTAAGATACAAGTATTGTGAGTGCCCTAAGAGTAGCAATATGCACCAAGAAATTACGTGGTTGTCTACTCCCTTCGTTCCGGTGTATAGGATTTATTAGGAGTTGCATCGCAACCAAGGTAAATGACTATCGACTATAAAAATCAACTAGCCTATTCAATTAGCATCAGTTTGATTAATTAGCCTATTCAATATGGCATGCAAATGGACGTTGAGATCCACAACAATGCTACTTTCCTCCAATTAGTATTTTAACTTTTGCATGGACCTGAGATTAGAGGGGATGCATGCGGTGAGGAGTAAATGGAACGGAGGAAGTAGTACATATCTTGGGAGCCACTATGATCAATCACTAATATCCTGCAATTCTGATGCATCTCTTCATAGCAAGGAAAATCTACATTGTTCAGTAAATTCTCAGTAATATTTGATAGGCACACTACCAAAATTAATAATTTTAGTTTAGTTCATGAACATGGAAGGAACTTCCATGCGAGCATGTAAAGGTAAAGAGCTTCCTCGTCATAGCACAATCATAATAAGGACTTTGCATTGTTGTTTGCTATTTTACCTTATTTTTTAGGAACATCCTTTGTTCAGAACTTGAAGCTTGCTTCTTCAGGTCAGTTGAGGCTCTGTAGTTCTCACAAATACATTAGAGCATCTGCTCCAGCGTCGCGCGCTAAAAACAATTTACAGCGCGAAAATAGCGTTTTAGAGCGTGCGCCAGCAGGTGTGGCCGTGTGGCACGTTTACGAGGGCAATTCTCAGAAATGACAACCAATAGCAGTTGCTCTCGTAAAAGGGACAACCTGAGATCTGTTCTCAACAAGTGTTCTTTGTCGAAAGCTAAGCTCTTGGAAAAGATAAATTCGTTACCTAGGTAGTGTAATCATAATTCCGAGCGGCCTCTCGGAACATATTTTTTTGAAAGAAATTTGAATTTTGTAAGTGTATTTCGAGAGCACGAACTCTCGAAAAATGTATCACACGTGTCATAGCCTGAGAAGTGGTTTCTTTTTTCCAAGAGGGCACTTGGAACTCATGTCACAGAACCGTTAAACAACTGACGGGCATGTTTAGATGCTGAGATTAATATTTTAGTTCTCGATATTGGTGTCTAGACTCTAGAGGTTGAGACTTATATTTCAGTTCTCAGAATAGGTGTTAGTTGCTGTGCCCCAGTGTGGCCGAGTAATTTTTTACGGGAACACAGAAAACAAGTGCTTACGAATCTGAAAAAGATGCCCCTCCCTCTCGCCCCCGCGTCGCTCCTCATGGGTGACTCGGGCGGCCCAAACCCTAGGCCGCCGCCACTCTCCTCCCCTTCTCTCCCTCCACCTCCTCGCCTCCGGAGATCGCCGCCGGCTCGCCGCGCGGCTGCCGGTGAAGGGGGCGGCGAGGATCTGGCGACTTCTTGGTTGGAGGGCTGCGCCCCCAGGGCGACAGCTTCGGCCGGTGGTGCGCGGCGCCCTCCTGTGCGGAGGGAGGCGCCGGCGGGTTCTGGTGGGCGGCCTCCATGCCTGTGCGGGCAGCGTGGAGACCGCGATTGAAGGTGCAACGGCGGCTCCTCGCAGGTCATCGCCCCCCTCCTCTGAAGAAGCTTCACCTCCGGCCAGATCTACTCCGATCCGCGCTGATGCTGGCACTCGGTGGCTGCTGCTGCCGTCTCGTGGTGTCGGTTGGCCGGATCTGCGTTTGGGCGAGGTTCCAGGGGAAACCCTTGGCCGGCACGGCGGCCTCCCCAAAGTCGACGCCTTGGCGCCGATCCCCTTCTTGGAGGCTTTGGGGTGGCATCTCTCCCTCCGCCTCCTCCTTGAGCTCCGGCGAAAGCCGGTAATCCCCTGTGATGGGCGACCGTGGCACCTTGGTGGCGTTCCCTTCCTGAAGGCGGCGGCCGGGGTGTGCTCTTGGCAGTGGAGTGGTGGTGCCTTGGATCCGAAGCATGGCGGCCTGCTCTTCCAGCTTCATCATGTCCGGTCTTCTTCACGGTGGTGCTCCTCCGATCGGCAGCTTGTGACCCGCGCTTCGTTCTGCCACGGTCGGCCTTGGCTCGTGTGGTTTCCCCCTGTTGTTCGTGGGTCAGTGCTGATTGTGTGTTCTATGGAGGCTCAGTAACATTGAGTTGGGCTCAGTGGTAGCCTCTTCGCCGTTCGCCGGTGCGGCACCCATCGAGCCTGGGTGAAAGGATAGTGGCCCTTTGCGACGGTGGAGCCAGCTCTAGTGTTGTCCAAGTTTGGCATGTGGCCGGAGACGACGCTCAATGCTTGCATCGGTGTGGCCTTCCTTCCGGGCGATTAGTTGGCTAGTTGGTGTAGGCGTAGTGCTTGTCGTTGGCAGCAGCTTTTGTTGTTGCCTTGGGCTGTTCTTCCTAGTTTCATGTAACTTTTTTTCCGCTTTGCTCCCATCTCCTCTGTTTGAGGTGTGCTTGTAATCCTGGCCGGTTGATGGCTTTGTTAATTCAAAATCGGGCTAGGTTCGAGCTCTTCTCGGGCTGGACCGATGTCTTTTATCTTAAAACAAGTGCTTATTCTTGGTGTGCTATGTTGTTGGCGAGAGCCTGTCTTTTGGCTCTTGACATACTACGAAGCACTTGGCATAAACGATTTTTCCTTGTAGTGACACGACATCAATGGGGAAGTCCATGTAGGGATTAGAAATGAGCCGTATCCTCGGCGCGATTGGGAGGGGTGGGGCTGCTTCTAGTTTTCATTAGGGGCTTTGGATAGAGTTCGTATTGGAAATAGTTGCTTCGTTAGTTCTGTTCTTGTAGGAGACAGAATCAGTTTAAACATTGGACTCTTATTAGTCTCTAGGTAGACTAGGAAGGAATAGTATTGCGTGAGAGATTCAGTTTAGACATTGTGCCTCCTGGTTTCCAGATAGAATAAGTCCTTAGGAGGAACAGGAACGGATCGAACACGAACCCAATGAGGTACGGCTCAAAAACAAAAGGAACCCTCCTAGGGCTAGGAGGGGACGTACGTACGTATAGGTAAAGGCATAGAGATAGAATAGATTTGAACAAAGTAGTACTAGTATTACTTATCTTGTACTCTAACTCTATCCCAACTTAATACTCCTATATATATGTGTGTCCTGAGGGTCGTCAAATCAATCCAACGCACACGAACATCGAAAAGTTCAGCCCATCATCGATCGATTTTAGAGCTTCTTCTCACAGGGTATGTATATCTTCTTTAGGTTCGCTTTAACATCGTGAGGCAAATCGGGGTTCTGATCACTGCTTTTGCCGTTGTTGATTATGCAGACGTGTGTGCTCGCCATGCCGACCAGCCTAGGTCTGCTGCTGTCCATGATGGAGGACCTTGCACCTCCGACCGGCCTCGCCTTCACTGCTGGGGCGCCACGGCTCGGACGGTGGGTGACCAAGGAGGACGACGACGCGGTGTACCTCAAGTTCCCGATGCCGGGGCTGGGAAAGGAGCACGTCAAGTTGAGCGCGGAGAAGAACATCCTGGTGATCAAGGGCGAGGGCGACAACGACGGCGACGACCACTCCGCGGCGCTGAGGTACAGCCGCCGCATTGCGATACCCGCTGACGAGTTCAAGATGGACAAGATCAAGGCCGAGATGAAGAACGGCGTGCTCTATGTGACCGTCCCCAAGATCAAGGAGGAGGAGCGCGAGGACTTTTTCCAGGTGAAGGTCGAGTAGGGACTAGGGAGACACGGATCGAGTAGTAGTAGTAGTAGTAGTAATCGTCCTAGTGGTACGTAGATGGGTCAAGTCGAGTAGTGGTAGTGCTTATGGAAGATGGCCGATGCTAGGGTTTATTTGGTTATGTGTACGTGGTGTCTTTGCCTTGTTTTGCTTCTTTGATCGTCTTGGATCGTGGTCTGTTGGTGAAGTTGGTCATGAACTCGTGTTAATTTCCTCAAGTTTAGCATATAATGAACTAGTTTTGTGGTGAAATTGGTCATGAAACTTTGTTCATCTCCTCAAGTTTGGTATATGATGAACTGATCTGATGGTGAAATTGATGACAGTTTTTTGCTGCTTTCCTCAAGTTAGACTGATTTGAGGTTGGTGTGTAGTTTCTGATCGATCTCTGATCCTCACTGTTCCATGGTGTTGATCGGTATTTGTTTATCACGGAACATGCCTTCAGATTTCCGCGGTGACTTGACAAACAGAACATAAGAGTAGCAATATGCAGCAAGAAATTGGTCACAAACTCTGTTGATTTCCTCACTTAGACTTTGTAGCACGAGATGACCAGAACGATGAGAGAACCATCCGGCACCAGGGATTTGCAGTCAAGTTGGCTGTACGGCATCAGGGATTTGCAGTCAAGTTGAAGCCACACCACACCGGTCCTTTGAAAATCTGTGCAAACACCTCCAGCGCTGCCCTCCCCTCAGCTTCTTCGACAGAGCCTGAATTTTGCAGCTTGCCGCCTGAGGACAGGAGGCCCCAGCCCCGGTAATCTCTTGCGACTGATCCGCCCCAACCACGGTCATCATCGGGTAAATATGCGGCATAGGTGTTGATTTTAATTATGCCCATTGAAGGAGCGCTCCATTTAATCCCCTGAGCCGGCTGGATGTGATGCATTTCTGAACTTTGTGCCCCTTGCCTGAACTTGGTACAGGGTACAGTACTGAACATAGCACACCCATATTCTTCATCGAGTTCAACCAAAAAATACAGCGAGTTTTTTATCGTTGCTTTCCTGTTGCTGTGTACACAATCATCCCGCAGGTACCAGCTTCGCCAAATTAGCAGTAATATTTTGGTTCTCATATCCTCAGTCTGTTCGCTCAGGAGAATTTGCAACCAGTCCTTTCCTGTGTTCTATTTAGTCAGCTATTCAAATGGCTTTAAATTTGTATCAATCCACATCCATTGCAAATATATTTGGCAATTGATTACATCGAATAGATAATAAGCTCAAAATCATTCTTAGAGTAGGAATGCTCGCAAATTTTTCTCTCGTTTGCAGGTTTTTTATCGATGCACAGGTTCTTCGTTCGTGGTTCACTTAAAACAGGTGGTGTATCGAGGCCTTTTTTACGAAGGCATATGCGCGAATGGAAAGGTGTCGAGGATTATTTTTATCCCACATGGATGGCCGCGTGATCTACGGTTAGGACCAACATAGGCGCCGATAGTTCACATTGCTTTTGTAACTAATCGTCGCTCTTTTTTATTTTTTCGCATTTGGTGACTTGCGGCTATGTGCATCATGGTTATGCAGAGGCCCGGTATATTTTCTTAACTTTAAGTAATCAAAGCCCTTTATCAAAAAAATCATTTCCTGTGTGCAAGAATTCGTGTTCAGGGTGGAGGGGCCAAACATCCCTATGCCTAAGAGATCTACTCTTAGTGCACTCAATGACAGCATGATGCTCGTCTTCCTCTCCATTGACGTAGATATCAGAGGTCGCATCAACTTCGAGAGTCCTCTTGAATCTGTTCATTTTTTTTGGGTCTTTTGGGGACGCCTTAGTTTTCCAGATTAGGTCCCAAATGCTTCGGTCATCTTGATCCCGGGTGGATGATGAAGCATTAATCCTTGATCCCTTTTATTTAGTTATTGCGAGCTTATAGGGACTTTTCACAGTGAAGTTGCCACTCTTTTCATAATGCCAAGCAATGCAGTCCGTTGCCTCACTATTTGAGATTTTTCTTTTTGAAACAACACTTTTTGGGGTTTTGATCTTGCATATTTCATCCGCATCGAAGGAGGAGAAATTCTGTTTGACCAGGTCCTCAATCCATTCCTTGCAGTTAGGTTTGATCAGTTGGTTAACCCATCCGATCCTTGATCTTCGAATGAAAGCCGTCTTTTTTAGACTTCTCTTTTGGGTATCCAATTATTTCGCTGGATTTGGATAGTTTTACTGTTCCCAACACGCCAGATAAGAGTATAAGACCCTTCTTCAGTAATTTTAAACTAGCCAGGGCCAGTTCTTTTGAGCTGTGGCTTATGGATAAGCCGTTGTGGAAATAAGCTCTAAATAAGCTGCTGTGGAAATAAGCTGCTGAGAATAAGCTGGCGAGTTCTTTTCAGTTTCTGTGTCTCGAGCTTATTTCTGATGTATCTAGTGGAAAGTCTGTAATGCCCCTATATTATAATTTGTTGTAATATTTAGTTATGTGATAGCGTTTTGTCGTTCGTACGAACATAAAATGTCTTTTTCAAACATCATGAAATAATATAGTCCATCCGCAAATAAAAAATATAGTCGAACAAAAGATAAAACATTTTCATACATACAAATATCATAAAACTTAATAGTCTCACATACAAATATAATAAAATATCGTTGTCTCACGTACAAATATCTCATATACGAGTACTTCAAAGTAGACGTTAACTATCAAGGGAATACACTCGCGGCAATAGCATCACGTATGGCACCCATACCACCTTTATCGATGGGTGCAAAGGGATGAGAAAGGTTCTCTTCATGAGCATAAGATCCATTCTCGATCGTGTCGAAGTGTTGATCGCTCAGTTTGCTATCACGAATGTAGTTATGAAGGCACATACATACTGTAATTATCAAGTTTGCTATCACGAAATTCCTCTCCAAACCAGCGAGGCATCAAAACAGAATATCGTGTCAAGAAGGTTCCTGTTGGGATAGTACATGGATTTAAGTACACGGGCACACAGACTATCAGGGTTCTGAATTAATCTCCAACTTTGCTTTACCAAAAGAGCTAAGTTGAAACAGTTCATATCTCTAAAACCAATACCTCCCGCCTGCTTAGGCAAAGTCAACCTTCCCCAAGACATCTAGTGGACCTTCCGGCTCCCTTGCTCCTCTCCCCACCAAAGTTCATGATGATCTTCCCATAATTCTCACATAAGCTTTTAGATAGGAGAAAAAATCATGGTATAGCAGGATAGGGTGTGAATGACTGATTTGACGTGGATTTCTTTGGCAGCATAGGACATAAACTTTTCTGACCAGTCGTATTTAGCCACTTTGTTCATAATAGGCTGAAATCGATCGTCCTTCATACGCCCTTCTAAAGCGGGTAGGCCTAGGTACTCGCTCTCAAACGACAATGACCTTGTCGTGAATTTTGTTATACTCCACTATATATATTTAGGAGGTTGACTAGACCCGACCACCTATATAGCGCCTTAAACTTAGGATCATGATATTTCCCTGACGTCAGGATGGGACGGGTCGACCCGAACGTATCGTCCGTTAGTTCGTGGTTTTCGATCGAACGAATTCGTTCGATCAAAAAACGTTATGTGTAGAACGATCCCTTGTTGTTCCATCTGACATTCAAGCAGTTAGCCCAAACAATAAAAGGGTGAGGTACAACCCAATTATATCCTATTACGTTAAATAAAACCCCAAAACGGAAAAATCAATGAGAAAAATGAAAAAACAGGATAACTTTTAAAAAGGAAAACAAAATGTCATGGGAAAAATGTGAAAAAATCTCAAAAATTGATCATAAATTGCCGATATTCATATTTTCCATGATATTTTCATATAAACTGCCATGCTTTTATATAAGAATTTACCATGTATGTGAAGTATAAAAAATAATCAGAAATTGCCAAGACAAAATGCCTATTCAAAATTTCAAATCTTATATCAAAACCAAGTTGTGAACATCTAATACAATAACAAACTATTTTATAAAATAAAATAAAAACGGTAAAATAGTAAATACTAAATTTTCCATGGAAGTAAAAATATATAATTGTCATGGGAGTAAATAAAAAATTCCATAGAAAATTTAATTGAAAATTTTCTGGTAAATTTAGAAAATTTGGCATAATAAAAAAATTGAGAAAAATTGGCATGGCACAAAATTCATATGATAAAATATAAAAAAGAACCGGTGTGTCGGACATACAAGAAGGTCATGTCCCACATGTAACAAATGTCATGTCACACAAATAATAAATTGTCATATCCAACTAACAAGAATTGTCATGTCCCATAAGCTATATACAAACTAATTATTGTCATTATACACACGAAAGGATTTGTCATGGATGATTTGAAAAATAAATATACTATGAGTTTTCCATGTTCAAAAATAAGAATTAACCATGTACAAAAGATTCATCGGCATATAAAACAATCTAAAAATAAAAACATGGCAGAATTGCCATGGGATGAAAACATGTTGCATCATTATAATCATGGCAAACTTTCCATGCTCTACTCAAAATAGCGTTGTTCAACCATTTCAACAAAAATTTCCATGTTCCGCACAGTATATCATGACCCACATGTAAGAATTTTCATATCCTGCAAATAAGAATTATCATGTCCTACATATAAGAATTCCCATGCCATATAAATAAAAATTGTCATGTCCTACATATAATAATTACCATGTCCTATGAATAAGAATTATCATGTCCTACAAATAAGATTTGTCATGGCCTACAAATAACATTGTCATGTCCAACAAATATAAGAATTTACAACAGATGGTTTGAAAAAGAATTTGTCCAACAAAAATCCATCGCAACCTATATAAAAACAATCTACAAAACAAAAACAAGACAAAATTTCCATGGAGGTGAAAATCTATTACACCATTGAAACGATGGCAATTTTTCCATGTTCTACTAAAAAACAAATAAACTGAAAATAACCATTCACATAGTATTATTTTTGTGCTTAAGAAAATCCATGTCCAACATTTAAGAAAAATCGTGTTTTAGTAAATGTGTACGCCCATGCCAACATATATGAATTGTTATGACACACAAAATAAAGAATTGTCATGTACAAGAAATAAGAATTGACATGTCACACAAATAATAATTACCATGTTTTAATAATTGTGTAGCCCCAAGACAACACATAAGAATTGTCATGTCACACAAAATAAAAATTTCCATGTCTCATAAAATTAAATTTTCCATGTCTTAAAAAAATTACCATGACCCGTAAGCTACATATAAATGAGAATTACCATATCCCACAAATAAGAAATTGCCTTGAGTTATGATTAATTACTTTTCACACAATTCATTTACAAATGGCATGGATTTGTAATTAACAAAAAAACACCATGTTTAATGATTGCAAACATGGTAAAAAACAAATTTAACGAATGTACAAAACGTCTCAATCCGAGCAACCGTTTACAAATTATAAGCATCACTAAAATCGTATCTAATATTGTTAATAATATATCAAAACATGAATAAATCATGCATTGGGCCAAATCTGTAGCAACCGGACAAAAACAGTGAGTGCGGAGGATAAAATAATATCGCATGGTGCGAAATAATCTGCAGAAAAAAGTCAGGACGAAATCCTTACAGCCCACACGATTTTGAAACGCTGACATGACGCTTTGAGATTCGCACTATCAACCAATGATGGATAAAGCGTCAGGTCGAACCCTCTCTCCACCTGAGGTGTGGCACTTATGTTTTTTCCTTAAATTATACTTTTTTTAGGGGTCCTAAAATTATACTTACACCACTATATTATAAGGGATCGGTTAAATATGACCTACACTGCACGTCAGATGATCTCCAATCGTACACATATTGTGTAGTTTGTTAAGGAGTGGTTAGTGTTATTTTCGTGTTGTAATTCTCCTCTTTATCTCTTCATGTAAGTCTCTTCTTTCTTTTTTTCTTTTTTATCCAGAAATGTAAGTCTCTTCTTCGGTTACAACCGACTACTCTGTATGCAGCTAGTAGGGGATAAGCCCGGTCCGATCTAAAAAAAAAGATCTATATAACCCAATGCGACTCTCTGCAAAGGGCAAGACGCCTCATCAACCTTCACAGAACGTACATGCACTATTTGACCAATCTAAACATGCAACAAAGGAGCATTCACGTGGGTGTGCATGTGGTACGTGCGAGTAAAATGCAGCTACGAATCTGCTTTGGAAGCAAGAAAATCCCATTGAAAATGAGCAAGTTAGGAGATGTGAGGCCTTCGTGACCCACATAAGAAGAGCATGTGATCCTTTGACAAAGCGAGCCAAAAGGCCACCAACAAGCAAAAGTACTTAGCAGCTCTACCTGTACCCAAAGAAAAACAAACCTAATCGCCTCATGTTAGGTACGTGATGATCCACCAACAACCGGATTGGAGATGGACCTCCACACACACGCCGCTAGCTAGCTTGTACTCTAATTCTCCGGACCCCTTTGGATAAGAAGAGAGATCTACGAGCTGCCCAGCACCAAGAACTTGCACTCTCGTTCTAATCAAAATGTCCAATTAATCGATCTCACTGCATCACAAACGCTTATCTTTAACATGCACTCTGCCCTCCTCAACATCTCTCTATCAGTTGCTATAGATCAGCAAACAGGATGGATCCACCTCGAAGTCTTTGCTTTCACAGAACACTATCATGAAAGTACTACTAGCTTGGAGATGTCCTTGTCCACAAGGAAGGTAGGTACCCTGAGCCCAAACGATGGATGGGTGAACCGAGCCGGCACTCGCCAAACATGCGTACAACTGCACACCGCCATTGCTTTACTGTACCTCACAGCTGATCTGACACAGCTAGCCACTGTACTGTACGAAGTGTAAAGCTGGAAGGAAGATCATTTCTGATACGGCAATTCTGGTGGCAATGCCAAGCTACCAGTCACAACTCAACATCTTTCTTCTCCTCTGTAGTAGATCGATCGGTCGTAAGAATATCTTAGTACCTGCATGCGATGACGCGCGTTCATCATGAAAAAGATGTCGCAGCAGAAAAATTGAAGAGAGAGTAATAACTAGTCACAAAAGCATTGGCACTCTGGCAAGCTTTGCGACCACGAAAAACATGCGTATTTTCCCTATGTTTTCATTTTGTTATCCGCTAAAGCGTTGGAGGCCAGTGGTGGCTAGCTGGAGTAGAGTCCTTTCTAAGCCACATCACATTTGGTGTGTAGACGTCGCCGGAGGTGTTGGAAAAGGCTCTCCTCATACGGGCCCGGCGGCCGGTGCTTCCTCTTCCTACCCCCAACCAACCCCAACGGAAACCACTTCACCAACTCCCAGCTGCCGCGGCGTACCGTCCATCTCCGTCAGTCACATCGCCATCGCTAACCACTACTCCCTGCCATGTATATAAGGCACTACCCCCCGCAAGCTTCTGCGCATCCATCCATCGATCGGTCTCAAACTCTCAACTCTCAAGAGATCGAGAAACGCATTGACTGTTTGACTAGCTAGCTGCTTCCTCGTCTCCGGTTCGGTTGGTTGGCTGTGCCGGCGATGGGTTCAGGTGGCAGGTGCATGGCGGCCTTGGCGGCGCTGCTCCTCGTGGGCTGCGCGTCGACGGCGTCCGCGGCCAAGTACACCGTCGGGGACACCTCCGGCTGGACCACCGGCGCCGACTACACCACCTGGGCCAGCGACAAGAAGATCAAAGTCGGCGACTCCCTCGGTTAGTACTACTACCTGCTTACGGTCACACATTTTCGTCTAGCTCGTCACGCATTTGCTGATCCATGGACGGACTTTTGTTTTCTTCGTCTGCGTGCAGTGTTCAACTACGCCGGCGGCGCGCACAACGTGGCGGAGGTGAGCGCGGCGGACTACGCGTCCTGCTCCGCCGCCAAAGCGCTCAGCAGCGACGGCAGCGGCACCACCACCATCGCGCTCAAGACCGCCGGGAAGCACTACTTCATCTGCGGCGTCACCGGACACTGCAGCGGCGGCATGAAGCTCGCCGTCGACGTCGCGGCCGCCACCGCCGCGTCCCCGCCCAAGGCGTCCCCGACCCCGACCCCGGAGGCCCCCGACACCCCGTCCACCACGCCCACGTCCCCGTCTACGCCCAAGACCCCGACGACCGTGCTCGCGCCGCCCACCAAGCAGTCCGAGTCCGGCGCCGCCGGGCTCAGGGCCACGGCGCTGGCTGGCCTGGGCGCCGTTGCCGGGCTTGTGGCCGCCGGGCTCTTCTAGGGTCGGTCGGTCGAGGCCAGGGTGGAGGCAGTGCTGTACGTGTACGTACGTTAGGTTGCATGTCATCGATCGGCTCATCGTGTCAGTCGTTTTTCTCGTTTGTTGAGGAGGCCATCTTTCTTTCTTTTGACAGAGGGGACTAGCTTTTGTTGTGGTTGGCACGGTGGTTGGGTACCTGGATTTTATGTTATGTATTTTCATTATTTTACATCAGATTTATATCACTGTCCTGTATTTTTTGCCTACTGTGTACTAAGTGAGTATGTGTGCATTAATTATAGGCAGATTTGCACGTGTGATTAGTGAACCCCATTACTTTCTTTATCTCTACCATCTAAAAAAACGTAAGGGTGCATTAGAGCATGTACAATGATGTTATCTTAACAATGCCTCATAGGATAAATGATGATATGGAAGAAAGAAAATACATAAGAAAAGGTTTGCCTTCTCTTGTTTAAAAGATGATCTCACCACAAAGTAAGGAATAAGATAGTCTTATCAATCATTATACATTCCCTCGCGATCCTTTTTAAGCGTTTTGCCAAAACTTTCGTTCCACCTCACCTACATCCCTCGCTTGGAAGGAACCGTTACGTCTTTTTAGATGGTAGAGATAAATAAAGTAATGGCAGTCTATTTATATATTTCATTCATGTGGCATATGAAACATGTTTATCTGTTTACATATTTTATTCATGTGGCATATGAAACATGTCACAAATGGGATGTTGATGAAGGGGTGGTGATTGGGAGGGGCACGAGGCTGACGTCACGTCTACCCGGGAGATTGGGCAATAGTAGGGGACTTCAACCTCATTGTGGATAGAACCGACAAAAACAATAGCATGGTCAACCGTAGAATGATGGGAAGATTTCGCCGATGCCTCAATGATCTTGAGTTGCTAGAGTCCGAGCTTGTTGGTAGACGGTACACTTGGTGCAACGAGCGTAGAGAGCCCACGTTGGTAAAGCTCGACCGCTGGTTCATGACGGCGTCGTGGGACATGGCACACCCCAATCACCTTCTCAAAGCTCTCTCTTCTTCAATTTCGGATCACTGTCCCATTCTGCTGTCTACAAACGCTTGCTACTCAAGAAAAGCCAGATTTCACTTCCAAGCTTACTGGCCCAAACTGCCTGGTTTTCAGGAAGCGGTTCAAAGAGGCTGGTTCGCGGCTTCCCCCAAGAATGATCCTTTTCAGGACTTGCGCGACAAACTCCGCGCAACCTCGAGGGAGCTGACCAAGTGGAGCCAGAGGGAGGTTGGAAACATCCGGGAATTGATATCCATGGCGACAGAGGTGATTTCGTTGTTTGACACCGCGCTTGATCATCGACGGCTCACCCCGGTCGAACATTGGCTTCGTTCTCAAATCAAGAAAAAGCTCTTGGGCCTCGCATCGCTTCAACGCACGGTGGCTAGACAACGATCCAGACTTCTCTGGCTAAAGGAGGGGGAGGCATGTACCGAATTTTTCCATTCATATGCCATGGTCTGAAGGCAGCAAAATCATATCTTCCGTCTCAGATCGGGCACGATCGAGGCCACGACAGCGACGAACATGGATGCTTTGGCAGTAGACCACTTCGTTGATCGCCTGGGCAACCCCCCCCCCCCCATCGGCGCACGCACTGCTTGAACCTGTACCTGCTTGACCTCCCGTGTTGCGAGCTCACCCCTCTGGAGGAGGCCTTCTCTGTCGATCAAATCTGGGGCGCGATCAAGGATCTACAACCTGACAAAGCGCCAGGACCGGGCGGGTTCACCATGCGTTTTTATCAGTACTGCTAGAGAACTATTAAAGTGGAGGTGGTCAAGGTTGTGAATACTTTCACATCTGGTGATGATCGTGGGATGGAGCTACTTAACGATGCCCTAATCGCTTTACTGTCGAAGCACAGTGGAGCAATTGACATCAAAGATTTCTGGCTAGTCAGTCTAATCCACAACATGGGCAAGATCATAGCCAAACTCATGGCCTCTCAAGTAGCCCCGTTCCTGGACAAGCTCGTCAGCGCCAACCAAAGCGCCTTCATCAAGGGTCGTTGCATTATCGATAACTTCATGCTCGTCCAGAAATCGATCAAGTCGCTGCATACGAAAAAAGTGGATGCCCTAATGCTCAAATTTGACATGGAAAAGGCGTTTGATTCTGTGGACTGGGCTTTCCTCATCAAAGTTCTGAAACACCGTGGATTTGGGCCGATTTGGCTCCGTCGTCTCACCCTTCTCCTCTCATCGGTCGCTTCTAAAGTTCTTATTAATGGAGCACACGGGGAGAAATTCAGACATGGCAGAGGTCTTCGCCAGGGAGACCCACTCTCTCTGATGTTGTTTGTCATCGTTATGGACACTCTGACGGCTCTCCTTGGGAAGGCGGAATCCGAGAAAATTCTTCAACCCTTGCACCAATGGGGGATCAGGCACCGCACCTCCCTCTATGCGGATGATGTAATCATTCTCATCAGACCCATGCCTATGGAGGCCAAGGCGGTTCACAGCTGGCTAGAAATATTCGGCCAAGCATCCGGCCTCTGCTATAACTTGCTAAAGAGCACATCATCTCTCATCCAATGCTTGCATGAAGAAGTAGAGGAACCCCTGGAAATTTTGCGCTGCCCAATTGTTGCCTTCCCCGTAAAATACCTGGGCCTCCCGCTCTCCCTCTAAGGCTTTCGAAAGTTGATCTGCAGCCATTCATCGACAAGGTAGCCAACCACTTGCCTTCATGGAAAACTGTGTTGCTCCGCCGTGCGGGTCGACTAGTGCTTCTAAAGTCCACGCTTACCGCAACTGTAATATATCTAATGTTGGCTTTAGACCTACCCAAGTGGTTCATCTCGTGCATCGACAAGATCTGCCATGGTTTTTTGTGCAGAGGCCATGGGAATGCCAAGGGTGGACATTGTCTTGTGAAGTGGCAAACGGTATGCTCTTTGGTGGAATTTGGGCGCCTGGGAGTAAAGAAACGGCGGCGAAAAAGCATCTTGTTGCTGACCTGCTACCTGGGGCGCAATGGATGCAAGATATAGCAGGACCTCTATCCATGCCCGCAATTGTTGACGACATGCACTTGTTCGAACGACTCGAGAGCTTCATCCTCACTGATACCCCAGACACTTTCAGATGGCGGTTGGAAGCCAATGGAGTCTTTTCCGCTGCTTCGGCCTACTCAGTGTTCTTCTACGGCCACTGCCTCACGCCCGGGGCCGCGGAAAACTGGAACAGTTGGGCGCCGGTGGAGATCAAGTTATTTATATGGCTGGCGCTTCATGATCAATTGTGGACTGCAGACAGATTGGCAAGGAGAAGCTTGGAGCATCCCGTGGCCTATGTAATGTGTTGCCAAGAAGAGGAGACCTCTGATCACCTATTGGTTGGATGCTCCTATGCGAGGCAAATTTGGTACACTCTCCTCCTCAAATGGCGACTGCACCAGGCGACGCCAACACTGGACATCCCTTTCGTAGAGTGGTGGACATCCACGGGCAATCTGGCTCAGGGCTCGCGGAAGAGAGACCTCCTCACCTTCATTAGCTGCACATGTAGGATGATATGGATGGAGCACAATAGGCGGATTTTCGACAAAGTAGCTCTTCTCCCCTCCGCGTTGGTGCATAAGATTAGTGCAGAGTGGCGAGAATGGTGCCTGGCAAAGAGTAGAACAGGAGATGACGATATGGGCTAAACTCCATTTTCCATAATTTGCTCGGAGGGACGGCCTCCCGGTTGTTCTGTATATCGCTGTAAATAACTGTATTGTTTTTTGAACGGTCACCGGGGGGAGAGAGTCCCCACCTGAATATATTGCTCAAAGTGATTCAGTTTATAAGGAAAACCGGATCGAAAACCTTAACAAGTTGACCCTGTTTATAAGGGAGACCGGGCCGAAAAACCGCAGAAGAAGGGAGATTACATGGGGTGAGAACAAAGGGACGCCCCGAGAAAGGCACTACCTAGCTAGCACAAACGAGAGACCATCAACATGAGAGCCGAGTGAAAATGGTGTGTCATCGAGGGATCACAATACCAACACTAAACAACTATCCTAACGCAGTACACCGGCGTGCGTACCGACCCCTTGGCACATGGGAGCCGCACCAATCAACGAGTGACTCATCACGAACCTTGACTAGAGCCTCCGCCACAGCAAGCCGACACGATTAGCAAGGCAAGGAGGCATCATTGCATCGTAGATGAGCAAAGAAGAGCCGAGATAACACCAAGAGCATGAAGCTCGCCATAACACACGACAACCAGGAGAGGGTCTTGAGCAGGCATAGCAAAGGATGACCAACACAGAGGCAACAAAGGATGAATAGCGGCAAAGAGCTCCCCAGTGACGCCTTCAAAAAGGTAAACGACATCCAGAGATGACGTCGTCACAAAGCTTTCGCTTGGAGCAAAACCGGTTTAATTCCCAAAGAACGGTAGAGCCGATCCTGCGAATCCGGACCGAGAGACAAGACTAGCATATGAACCACGCCCCCAAGAAGGTGAACGACGCGGGGGTAGCGCCGTCGTGGTTAGCTGACGCATGACAGCGGAGATTTCTCCCTAGCACATCCGTCCACGGTGAACCGCTATTCAAATTTGAACGAAGGGAATGACAATGGGTACCGAGGCGTACGGGCACCGGATCTGATGGAGGCGAGGGCGAAGAGGCTGGAGTGGACGATGCAGCACCGGCAAGACAACCATGGGTGCGAAGCCCCGCCGCCGGCAAGCCCGCGGCCAAACTGCGTGCACCGCGCCGATGCTGGGCCAGCACCCCCAAAACAGCCGCCGACGCTGCGGAAGGTGTTACCAGTGCACGAGCACTGTCCTGGACGCAACGGCCGCCACGGCACGATGGACCTGCCACGGCCCCAGACAAGGTGGGGAGACGGAGAGGGGGATGATCCGAGGCGGGAGCAATGGATCCGAACCCGGACGGCCGGATCCGTCCGCCGACCGCCAGGAGACGCCGGAGACGATGGGGAAGGATGTGCGTCACCGTCGGGGACGTCATCGTCACGCCGGTGGCTTGGGCGCGGGATCCGCACCCGGGAGGGCCGAATCTGCCCCCGGACGCCTAGACCGACAAGAGTTGGGGAAGACGCGGTGGCGGCCACCGACGCGACGAAGCAGAGGACCGGAGCCGGCGGGGAAGGCCGAGGACGCGCAGACCGGAGTGGCAAGCCGCGTCGACACAGAGAGCATGCCTTCCACCGGACCCCAACGCGAGAGCACGCCGAGCCTAGCACCATGACCGACGAGGTCCATCCCCGCACGGAGGAGCTCGCAGACAGCCTGAGAGAAGCCCTCGCCGCCGCCATCCCAGAAGGCCGCGCGGGCCTCCCGGCGGTCCTCTCCGGCAGCGGCGAGGAGGAGGAGGGGAGGTGGGGTGGAGGGCTGGCGACGGTAGGGTTTGCCGCCGCCCGAGTCGCCTGTGCGGGGCGACGGGGCGGCCAAGTTTTTTCTCTGACCCGAACACTCGTTACGTCCCTAAATAATTGTATTGTAACCCCTTCCCACCTTAATTAATAAGACATGCGCTATATGTTTTTTTTTTAAGATTGGGAGGGGCACACAGACACAGTGGGCTGTTGTACATGCTCTTTCCCTCGGTCGCGAAGTGACTGACACCAATTTTAGCAAAATGCCTGGCTCTGAGATCGGAGCTAGGAGCCCTCACAAGTTTCTCCAAGCCTCGAGGGCGAAAGACTGGTGAATTCAGCGGGTCTGCATATCCACGAATACCTCATCCGTAGCCTCTAGTTAACTGTTGTACTTTCAGCCGGCGATGGAATCACTCTGGCTGGTGTGTGTTGTCCAAAGTCCATTCTAGCCGTGGTCTCATAGCGTAGATCTAGCAGCAAGGACTGCTAACCCATTTTGTTCATCAATCAAGGGGGTGGTAAATATATCCACAAATGAAAAAAAGGGCAAACTGAGAAAGCGGGTTAACGATAGATACTACATAGTTTTCTTTTTGGGTCGCGCTACGCGTCCGCCGGCTGATCCTTTGAAAGGATCCGCCGGCTTAACTACCGTTCGATTAAATTCCAAGATGCGTACGTCCAGGAGATAACAAAAGAACATTTTCTTGCAACAGACTATTTGTTGCGAAGCTCCTTTGCAACAGGATGTTTGTTGCGAAAGGTTTTTTTTGTACGCAGAGATACCAAAGGAATATTTTTTTGCAACAGACTATTTGTTGCGAAACTCCTTTGCAACAGAATACTTGTTGCGGAGATTTTTTTGTACACACGTCTTTAATTTAGCTTATCATGTAGAACATTCTTTGTAACATGATACTTGTTGTGAAACTTTTTTGCAACATGATGCTTGTTGCGAAACTTTATTTATACGCATATATATTTCTGCAATCCAGTGCTTGTACGACGAACGATGGTGTGAAGCCGCTTTGCAACACAAATAACGTTGCGAACCTCCTTTACAACAACATCCTTGTTGCGTTCAATGAGTTTGTAACATACAACTTGTTGCAAAGAATTCAAGTCATTCAAAAACGTTTGCAACATCTATCTTGTTACGTTTCAAAGTTGTGCAACAAACACCCTGTTGCAAACATCTATTAATGTGTAAGCGTAAAAAATAATACTGGGCACTTAGTACTTGAGCTACCGAGAAGTACCACACATATATACACGAACGCATATGCATTATGTCCGCAAGTCACGTCTCCTGATCCAACGGACTAGCGCAACGCAATCTAACGGCCGGTACGCGGCGGATCATGTCGAGTAAATCAGCCGGCTGATCCAGAGCTTTTTCCTTTCTTTTTTGCATAATTACATGAGTCGGCGCTACCAAATTATTATAGATTTACAGGAAACTAGGTAAAATAAAAATTAGCTGCAGAGCTTCAAACTAAGCACTCCAATTATGTAAGAATCAACAAACGAGATTGAAGTTGTCTCAATGGAACGGCTTCATTTCAATGAGTTGGGTGTGAAGATTCGTCTTAATGTACAATTCTCACCAGTGGTAAGAAATGAGCATTGCATGTATTTTTGGAATATCTGATGAAACTGCAAAACGATGATAAAAACACATGCCATACCAAAACACAGGTATACCTCGTTCCACCACAAATCCTACATAATGGAATGTTAAATGGATGCACACTCAATAGCATGACAGGTCACTGAATTTCACTTATCAAGGGACAAGGTACACACCAACTGGTCCAGCTAACAATGCAAGAGATGAGCATGTACTTTAGCATACGTGTCATGTTCTTCTAGAAGCAGCTATTCCTACTTTGTTCTTTTAGCTTGCTGTGCTACAAGCCAAAAAGACCTCACCCACACACTGACAGAGATCTGGCGTTAACATCGTCCTTGTGGCAGTATGCAGGACATGCTGGTTATCAGTTAGTGTTCCTAACCTAGCAATTGTGATTGATCGCCAAAGCACATAACAGTTGATGATTCAAAACAAGAGTGGATCACCTTAGCATATTGCTATGCAGAACCGCGGATGATATGTGTGTATGCTCATTAGTCTCCATACTGCTGCATCAGATATTATTATAGGTAATCCCCAAGCTTGTCAAGGATGTTCTGCTCCTCTTTGATATCTATTAAATGTCAAGATAAACAAAGACATTGGGTACACTGCTTGTCACTATACACACTTTACATAATATATTTTTATAATAATGCATTGTTTCAAGTTAGCAATGAGCCAGACAACAGAAAAACATACTCTTTAACTTCGAATTAACATTTAATGGAAAAGTATATCCTAGTTTGCCCTAAAGGCCATACACAATATAATAGGCAAGAACAGGAATGCAAAAAGAAAGAACACTAAACAATCGCCCATTCAAGTTTTCACTGGTTAAATCTTCAATACTCTTGAATAAATACGGTTCTAAATCATATTTTAGGATACATTCCTGATCAGGGTTGTCTAGGAAATTGGAGTTCAGAGCGTTCCCAGCACCGTCTATGATTGCAGATATTGTCATGGAGGACTCAATGCATAATATGGCAGCAATAGCATCAAGCCGTGTAACCTCATTTCTGAACATTAGTCTTGCATGCGCTACAACATGGAAAAAATATGGAAATGTGAGAATGAGGCGAGATGTGAATCAGAAAATATATCTGAAAGGGGAAAAGATCCACTAGAGATGACAGAACATGCCTTGCGCCAGCCTTATCAAACTCTCAAGCATACGCACAGTTGTCCTCGCTGCAAATAATCAAGTTTTTGAGCAGCTGCCGAACTCGAAAGGAAAAATAAATGTTCTGCTAACCTGCCTGCATTATGTGTTCCATCTCTCCGCTGAAGCTGATAATAGCCTGAGATAACACTTTCTGCTTCCTTTGTCAGCACTGGTTTAAACCGCTGTTTTACATAGTGGATATACCTGGGATTTTAGAATAATCAAGCATCATTATACAGCATTGGCAATGACAAATAAAATCTTGGCAGTAAACAGCACAATCAGACAAGCCAAATACACTTGAAAATTTCAGCTGCTTATTACACATGACCTGACAAAATAGCACTGCAACAAAAAAGTCTGGGCATTAAGTAGTAGAACACAATGAAACATATGTACTTGTCTTTCTGAGCACAAGACTATAAGCTCAACATTGTCATGTTGGATATCTACCTTCTCAAACGGGGAAGTGTCCACTCTTTTATACCCAAAGGTTGGGTGCTTTTTATGACAGCATCACTCGTCTTGTTTTCTTCTGCTTTAGTGCTCTACATAATTTCAAAAGATAGTGCTTAATAGAGCAATTATTCCAGAGTGACAAGTCTGCTATATTCTGTGCATCCCTATCCCTATAGAATTGATAGTCCATGGAATAGCAAGGCCTGTGAGACCAACATCTTGTATATGTTTCAATTATACAATAGAGAGAAATTTGACGATTTTCCATGTTGGGTAAGCTTATCCAAGAAACACAAGAGAGCAAACTCAACAGAAAAGCAATAAAATCTTACCTGAGCTAATATATGAGATGAAATTATACCATCTAGCGTAGGGTTCTTTTTATCCAAGAGAACAAGAACTATATCAAATCTACTCAATAATGGTCCTGAAAGTGTTGTATTCACGGATAAGGCTGAAAATGGAAAGTGTTTCAAAAGGTTATGCAAGTCCTTCAAAGGAATCTAAAGAAAATACAATAATTAAAATATACTCCAAATTATTAAGCTAATTGCACCATCAAATTATTAACCTTAGTAGTGTACTAACATGCAGTGTTAAAAGACAGTTGGTATTTCCAGCAAAAAAAAGACAGTTGGTATTGTGGTGGTGGTCTATTGTTTATGCCACTACTGAATGACTCTCAAATGTAACACGGATTAAATGACTAAATGTTGAGCTATTATTATAATATAGAACTGCAGAAGTAAACACGCGGTGCCTGAAATAGTGAAATACTGTCCTTTGTTCTTTTACTATTAAATAGCTTAGTTCTATACTGATGTTAAGTGCAGTACATTCATTTGAATCATATTGTCCTTTTGGATTAGTGGCACCAAAGACAGTAGTCCTCGTACTGAGTGTTGTCACCAGTCCAGCCTGAAAAGGCAAAGAAGTAATAATAGTTTATCAAAGTGCATGCTAGTGAGCTTGAATGGATCATTAAATGGCAATTGTTTTAAGTAAAGGAGGCATGGTACCTTTGCAACGCTTATTGTTTGTTGTTCCATGGCTTCATGTATTGTTGTCCTGTCATGCTCTCGCATACTACATCAGAGAAGACATAGAGGTGTAAATACATGGTCTTAATTTAGCACAAGGCTAAGAACATTAAATAATAACATATCATGTCTTGTGATACTCCAATAAAAAAACTCCCCATTTAGCATGAAAAATACATCAAATAAAACAACTAAAATGCAAATGCATATTGTCTGGGAGATTCCTGTGCTCCTGGATTAGGGCTAGTAGCAGTCGCTCGACGGGAGTCCGGGGCTTGCAGCCGCGGCGCTCCAGAGCTTAGTCTGCTTGGAAGAAGAGGGAAGAGGGGATAGATTGATGATTACTGTTATTTCTGTTGTTTCATAGGCCAAGCATCTTTATACAGAGGGGCATCAAAACCGAACAAAGTGATCCAGGGGGATGCTTTCTCAAGATAAGAAACTGATTTAAGGTCATAACAAACTTCAACACGAATCTTATCTCTACTCCCACCACAAGCAAGGCTGGTGTGCGGCATAATCCTTGTGGCTCACTGTTTGTACTGCTGACCCCGCGTGTGTGTCCACTGTACAGGAGCATGAGAGTAGGCAAGCGGGCATATTGCACAAGGGCTTTTGAAATGAGGCCTGGACTAAGGCATGTCTGCTGTGAAAAGTGAGAGAATTCATATACAGGAGGGAGTCAAAAGTGCTTGTGATGAGCATTTTGAAGCTCCTAAGAATTAACTACAAGAGTTATGGGCCTACAGTGCAAATTTTTGGACACAATTTTTTGGCGAAATAAGTGCAGGTTGCAGATTATTATCAAGCTATTGGAGATTGGAACAGCGGAGTCTGTTATCAAGTAAAGTGCATGTATCTTACTTTTATTTTCCAGATGAGATCATCCAATGTTCCAGGATATTGGTAAGATGGTAACTGGTACCATATCGGTGGGGTGCTGAGTAGGAATTAATCGGCGAATCGGCCATTTAACTGAATTTATAGGTAATCCATTTATCGGGAGGTTAACTAGGGCCATATCTATATATCCTAGGCTATATAGCAGCATACGATTGTACCATGTGTCTAAATATGCAATCCTAGGCTACATAGCAACAAGGAAAATTGTTGCGTTGATGTTGCAGACGAGCTGGAAGGCCATAAATCTGAACATTGAAAAGTAGGGAGGGAATGGGGCAGTTTTGGGCTAAAAAATGCCTAGCAGTTATTGGCCCAGCCGATAGTTTGGCCTGACAACTGATAAATTGGCTTGTCAGACAAATTATCTGGACCTACCAGTTAATGGCTCGAATAGCACGTTCTCTTATCGAGAGGGGTCTGAATGGCAGTTAACTGACCATATCGGCAGTTAAACTGACAGATATTTGGAACAGTGAGATCATCCAAGCTAGATATACAAGGATCTGATCCATCAACAAATCTCAAATATGAGTGTGACATAAATTTCATAATAATCCATTCCCAATATTTTCGAAACGTCAAGCCAGCTGTACTATAAATCAGGAGCTGGAATCTGTTGAATCTCAGATAGGACACAGGGGCACTAATTGTATTGGTGAATAAAGGTACTGGGTAGCAAATTAGCCAGAGAAACAGTCAGACCTATCAAATTCATCTATGCAGCACAAACCACCATCAGCCAGAACAAGGGCACCAGCCTCAAGCATCCACTCACCTATCATTGAATTCAAAAGAAAATTGCTACCAAGAAAATGAGTGCTACTTTAAAATGAGAAACAACACCAACAATTAACGTATAATGCTGTGAGCTGTGAGGGAATGGTAATGTAAAACATATATACCTCCATCCTTGACAGCGGTGACAGTCAAACCAGCACTAGTACTTCCAAGACCAGTTGTAATCACAGAACGGTTGCTCAATTTAGCAGCAAACTTCAAAAACTGGGATTTACCAGTACCTGGAGTCCAGTGCAGTAAAAATATACAATACAGTTGCCATCAAATGTATATTTACTAATCTTAGATATGGTACACAAGAGTGAAAATTGCAACCTTATAGGCCTTGTTTGGTTCAGCTTTGTCAGTCAGATTTCATAAATCCACAACCAAACCAAACAGGATTCCACCAAAGAGCAAACCTTCAAACGACCGGATTTCACCAAAGCGCAGCCGGAAAATACACGTACGAGCAAACCAAAAAGCGAACCTTCGAACGATTTCTGAAAATCTGCTGCGGGAAATTGAAATCTGCCCGGGAGGTGCTTCCGATTTTCCGCAGAAGATTTTCAGAAAACCACAGCCGAACCAAACAGGGCCATAGGCTACATACACTCAAAAATAGACTGAGTTCTCATGCCATCATGTCCATAGGTTCCTTCCAACAATTAATGGTAAAACAAAATCGCATGCCATAGTAGAGTTCTAGTTCTATCATCTGTTTATTTTGTTTGTTTGTCACATGGTGTGTATGAGCATTATCACTTGTGACCTTGCATACTAATCTGCAATCATCAGCTAAAATATTTATTAACTAAAAATATTTGAGTCGTGCGATGGTTTGTCTGTCATCCCATCCCACCACCAACTTCATGATTGGTGGGCAAAAATATGGCATATGATTATTTTTACGGTTTTAGTGTTTTTTAAAATCGCTCAGTTCTGTTGTTTTTAAAGCGAGTTCTTGTGGTCATGATGGAGACTGACCATGAGTAGATTTATTTCAATTATTTCCTTTGCAGCCTGAGGGCATTCAACTGTTGCTGTGAAAATGGAAGTACTTAGTCACTTAGGTAGATAGTAAATGCAAAACTTTGAATATGTAATTAATTCGCGTGGCAGGCAGTGGAGGGGTTATCTCTATCTTGTGCTACTCTCAGTCTAGTTACAATATAAACTTTGCAGAAGCCTTAACCCTACTGTCGATGGATACATTTTAATGCCATATATACTCATCATATCTCAATAAAATGTGTCATTGCAACCATTAGTACCTGGATCACCAACGAGAAGCATATGTGGTTCGCCACGAATCTTTGTTCCAGAAGCATCAACATGCTGCACTCCACCAATCAATGTAAGAGCAACTGAAATTTAAATACATCGAATAGTTAAAATGCTAACGGTATTTGATAGGAACGCTTAAAAGAACAAATTAGTTATTAATTTCTTTCCAGAAGAGGCTTAAAACACTACTGAATTACTAACAATATAGCTTACTGACAGAAAGTAGCATACCTGCAAGCTTTACCGTGAATAACCCATAAATCTGAGGACAAATGCTTTTCAAGATTTTATTTCTTCCTACGTACACAAGAAGAAAATAATAGTTAACTTATAGTACCAATTAAATGGTAACAAAAAAAACTCTAGGATGCAATTTGAGATGGAATTTTTTTGATGATGCCAAGTTTTTTATTGGCGAGATTTGAACTACTGATCTAGAAAACATCAGGTTGGGAATGGAACTTGAGGACCTTCTAGTGGAGTAGCTCTGTTTTCTTCCCAGAAACGCTCAAAATCTTTGATAACTTCCTCAGGGACGTCTATACCAGACTTCAGCTCATTAGTTCTCCTGTATAAAGCAGCACACAGACATTGTTCAAACTTCAGAACCCAGCAAACCTTAAAGTGCTGAGAAGATGTTGTCCATGGTGGAATTCAACTAGTTCCGTAGATGATCCAAAAGCAACTATCGTGCAATCAATGGAAGTGAAGTAAATCATCGACTGAGTCACAAATTGTGGAGAAAGGCTTCCCTTCACATGAAACCATACAATACTGTAAATGTTAACATATCGGTTGCGTGAAATTCTCTCTATTTTTCAACTCAAACCCGACATACTAGTATACTACGACAAAAAACAAAAAACATCAACAGCAATTCTACAGATTTCCTGGAGTAGCAACAACTTCACAAATGTGAAGAAAACTACCATTACTACTTTCAGGAGTTGAAGTTGGAAAAGAGACATACTCCCTCCGTTTCTTTTTAGTTCACATATCAGTTTTGCGTTAATGTAAAGTTTGACCAAGTTTATTAAAAAATATTAATACCTACGATATCAAATAAAACAATATGAAAAAAATGTTCGATGATGGATCTACTGGTATTGATTTGGTATTATGGATGTTGATTTATTTTCTTTAAAATTGGTCAAACTTCAGAAAGTTTGGCTGAAGACAAAACTAATATGCAAAGCAAACAGAAATGGAGGGGGTAGTTCGACTTATCATTTACCTCACATAATTGGCAATAAACATAGGATCAAGGTTGCAACGCACATCCTTAACATCAGAGGACCACTTTGCAGATAATATACCCGTAACAATGACGTCATCTGAAGAAAGAACACACTTGGCTGAATATCAATGTCACAGAACAGCCACAAATTAACAACGGATGGACATTTAGATTGCAATTCAGGCAATAGAAACACATCATTTTTCAGCTGGGAACAATGAGAAACCAACATACACACTTATTTGGTAAAGCTTCTGATATAAAGATTAAGAACTCTGATCTTCTTTTCAAGATCAAAACGGAACTACTCACAGAATCCTACAAATGGATAAGCCCAAAGAAAGTACTTACCTCCAGCTTTAACAATATCAACAAGATCATCCATCAAAACCACAGGCATGGAACGGGGTATAGAACCAACATCCAGAAGTTGCACGCTTTCTTGGATTTTTATTTCTTGATAATCATGACAGGTTATGCTATCTTCTATCAATTGGAAAGAAGCACTTTGACAACCTTTTGAACTCTGCATGAGGAGCATTACATTTAGTAGCTTCTTCCACAGAAGTTGAGTAGTCTCGAAAAATTATAAAATGTAATAGGTAAAAAAGAACAATAGGTGATGTGCATTGCCCATCAGAGGATAAAACCATTGTCCACCAGTGGTGGACAAATAAATGAAATCACACTAACTCCGATTAAGAAAAAGGAAATGGAATACCATGGATGGGCAAGATGCAGGTAGAGTTATTCGATTCCCAGCCTCTAGCTCAGGATGGCAGCTGAACCTATTCAATAAAGAAATAAATTAAGGTCAGGTGTGTCCGGTGTCTATGATATAAACATGCAGCCATGGCACTCAGCACTCTTTGTAAGAAGTCACAAGGTGATCATATTTTAAGGAGCAATCTCTGAATGTATTTCACTCAATCGTTGAAAACTATGCTACTACTTTAGAGAAGTTAAGCCTCTCACACTGCAAGCTTTTAAATAGGGAAAGCTAAAACTCTGATTGCACGGCTGCTTACAAACTTATGTAACAGAAAATGGTAACTAATAGGCCAATGTCTCCAGCAATGTAACAGAAGATGGTAATCTTGCCAGCATAATTAAAATATTTAGATCTCGAGAAAAAAAAACTAAAAATATCTCATTACTTATGGAATGTTTATCAAGTATCAACTTTAATTCAAGAAAAAGCTTCCATTGAAATCTTAAGAAAGGCCTCTACCGAACCATGTTATCAGTAATCACAATCCAAATTTACTTAATTACACTGATATATTGCGCTTCACAAGCCACTAATATGCAAGGGCTTGAATATGTAGCCAACAATACTAAGTAGTATGCTATTAAGCCCTGAAGCATGCATGACAAACCTGTGGTTGCATTTCCTGCACTGATACTTCCGCTCGCCCTCGATCATCTTCACGCCGCCTGATCTGATCACAGTCCCCTTCAACGTCAGCAGAATCCCCCTATGCTTAACCCTCACCTTCCCAATGCTCGGAGACGACTCTGCAAAAATGACAACATCGCCACCAAATCAGGAACCTAATAAACAACTGAAACATCAAAGTGACAAACAATCTCTCAAGCATTATAACGAACACAAAAGGGGCGTGCGTGAGCGCACCAGGGAATTCCAGTGGCGATCCGGAGACGTTGACGCGCACGTGTACGAAGTCCTTCTCCACTGCATCGGGCCTCAGCTCGTCCGGGTCACCCAACGCCTCGCCCTTTCTGAGGATGCACAACACCTCACTCTGCGAAGACGAAAAAATGCTCGAGAAATGCGGGGATAGAAGCGGAAAAACAGGGGGATGCGGGTCGCAGAGGAGGTCGGTCTACTCACCTGGGCGCGCTGAGCGGCGGTGTCGAAGACGGTGAGGAGGTGCTTGGGGTTGGTGTAGAGTATTTTGGCCAAGCCTGTGTGGAACTCCAGGAGCTCCGCGAAGCTGCGAGAGGGGAAGGGGCGGGGTTAGGGTTTGGGGAGGAGGAGGAGGAGAAGGGGGGCGGGGTGGGAGGAGGACTCACTCGATGACGAGGGGGAAGTGGAGCGTGGACTCGGGGTGGAGGAGAATGCGGCGGAGGTCGTCGGAGTGGAAACTGCAGAGGAACTTGGCGAGCAGACGCAAGTACTCTGCCTCGCCTTCGACGGCGTCGAAATCCTCGAGCGGCTGCGGCGGCGGCGGCGGCATTTGGGCGGCGATTGGGGTTTCGGCGCGAAACGGCGAGGAGGGAAGAAACTGGCCACTGGTCAGGCCACGGCGTCACGGAGGAGGAGAAGAGAGCGGACGGTGGTCGCGATCTTCAATTTTTCTTTTCCTTAATTTCCAAAGACTTGGGTTGAAATGGGCTTTGGGCCTTCAGTTATCTGGTGGGCTTTTATGCGAGAATTTGTAGGGCTCGTAAAAATGATAAGCTAGATAGCGAAATCATTAATTATACAGTATTCTTCGCGGTTCCCAGTGGGCTCTTGGCAGCACTCTCTTGTTAACTGCCCAATGGCAAGCTGTGTTTGGGCTTTGCAGGAGGATAATATCGTGGGGGAGATGGTCGACAAGATGACTCAGAATGCAAAAGTCTGGTTATTCAATCTTATCGATGTATTATCGCATGCTGAGTTTGTCAAGTGTGCGGTGACCTTATGGGCTATCTGGTCTTCCAGGCGAAAAGCAATACATGAAGATATTTTCTAGAGCCCACTGGGAACCAAGCTGTTTGTTGATTGTTTCATCCAAGAACTTTCGACAGTGGAAACCTTGAAGCCCTCCGGAGGTTCTGTCGCAGCACGAATTCCTTCCTTAAAACCTCACAAAGGGAAGGGCAGGAAAAACGTGGCCTGGATAAGGCCTCATCAGGGCGCCTCTAAGATCTATGTTGAAGTTGTTACCAGCAGGGAGAGGAAAACGAGCGCAGCCGCTGCTGTTTGTCGGGATGATCGTGGATCGTTCTTGGGATCTTCAGCCATTGTATTCCAGCATGAAATGAACCCAGAGACAGCAACTGCTCTTGCCTGCCGCGAAGCGCTAGCCTTGGCGGAGGACCTGAACCTACAGCGCGTGGTTATCGCATGCGACTCTAAACCGGTGATAGCAGCCATTGATCTTCATGAAGGAGGATGCTACAAGATGATCACAAAGGAAATCAATGATAGAAGCTGCCTCTTCTATAGTTGCGAGTTTGTTTTAGAAGCGAGGAACTCTGTTTTAGATGCTTTTCATACTGCTAATTTTGCAACTACTCTATTAAAGGGTCGCCATCTGTGGCTTTCTTCCCCTTATGACCCGCTATGTATCCCAACTGTTATTTCATTTGAGTAATAGAGTAGTATAAACCCCTCACAAAAAGAGTATTCTTTGCAACTAACACCTCACACTTTTCGCTTGACAAGTGGTGTATTGTACGCACGCCACTTATCGCACTCAGGTTTTCCTTTTTCTCTTTGTTTTAAACGCACATGGTGTGCCTCTCGCGAAGAAAATTCATATCTCCCATGAAGGCATGGTCGTGCCTCCCTTTAGAGGCATGTGGTGTGTCTCTCGCGAAGCATATTCGTGCCTTTCGTGAAGGCATGATCGTGCCTCTTTTTAGAAGCATGGGTCGTGCCTCATTTTTAAAGGCATGGAGGCGTGCCGCTTTTTAGTGGCACGCGTTGTGCCTCTCGCGGAAACAGATTCGTGTCTCCGCGAGATGCACGATCATGCCTCTCTTTTTTGAATAATTTATAAAATATTTTTGAAATAAAAATTCGCATTTTTTCATCAAAATGTAAGGAAAAACCACGTGAAAACCGAGAGAGCCGAAAAAACTGAAAAAATTGTTTTAAACACCGAAAATGCGTACAAAAAAATAAAAAAATAAAAATCCAAGGAAAGCATCAGAACGCGACATGTGACACGCTTTCAAGGTGATTGTTAGTTGGGCTCCGAATGAGTACTCTTTAGTTAGTTACTCTCGATAGCGAAATCACTAATAAATCCATGGAAAGAAATATGTGTTTTGCACTAGCGTGTGAATTTATTTTGAAAATATTATGATTTGAAGGCTGTGTAAAAAGATAAAATTCGAGCCCAACAATCAAAAAATCGGCCCATTTTCAAAAATCATATTTATTTATTTTTGTATGCCACTATAAAATCATAATGATTTAAAATTTGTACAAATATATAATATGTGTTTGTATGTTTGTTCGCAAAAAGTTTTGGATTTTTGGTAAAGTAATAAATTTTATAAATTCCACCGTGGAGCTCGGGAGCCAAAGTGATTTTTCCGGACAGAGCAACTATTTAACGAGTATCCCTCGTCCCGTAATGGTCATATTTTATGGGATTAGAGCGCGCCAACTGCCATCCACGTATAGTGTGTTAGATGCTTTCTGAAAACATTGCATGTGTTTTTTGGGTTAAGATGGGGGGTTTGGCTTTCGGATTTTCTTAGAATTTCAAGAAAATATTTAAAAAATATCCATGAAAATAACACATTAGCTTTGCTTCCGTGAGAAGCATAGGTGTGCCTTTAAAAGGGAAAATAATGTGTCTCTTTGCTTCAGGATAGATTCTGCCTCTCGGAAAAAAGAAAAAATTGGTTTTTTATTTTCATGAGAGACATAGATTTGCTTAATGTGGAGGCATATATTTGCTTTCATGTATGCCTCTCAAAAAATGATTAAAACATATTTTTTAATTTACGAAAGTCAAAAATTTACTTATGCAAAAAAAACACAATAGTGCCTCTCGGAAAGAAAAAAAAGAAAAAAAAGTGTTTTCAACTATGGTTTTTTCTACTGATTTTTTTAGAGGGGGGAGGGCGTGAGAAATAAAATTGTCGAAACATATTAACATGGAATTTAGTTTAAAATATCTCAACGCGAGGAACCCACTTGTGAAATAGTTTGGGATTTGGACACATGGTTCAAGAGATAAAATATTTTAATCTAAGAAAAGGAAACTCAGAGGTTACGACAAGTGGTGCGCATGTGATGCACCACTTGTCAGTCGTATGGAAGATGGAAATGACCTTGGCAAGAAATACCACTTAACTAGTGATTTGGAAGATAGGATGGCACCTTGCTTATGTTTCCGCTTTTAGGCTATCTTGAATCTTATATGTACTCACATGTATGTTATATTTACCTTTCACCTTATTAATGTGATGTTGGATTAATCGGTCTTTGAGTGTAGTTTGGGTCTTGACACTTGTATGCCCTATTTATTTATATCTAGGTTGTATCTTTGGTAATGGAAATGTTGTGATATTCAATTTGTAAAATTCGCAACATATCACAATGTGCATATGATATGGAGTATATAAGCTTCTATTGTAGAAATATATAAAAATGCCTATCTATATAATAGTATTGCATATGGGACCTTACGCAAGAGTACTTTCAAAGTGGGTTACCCCTTCCTCCAACACCCTCGATACCGCAACCCACCTTAATAGCGTGGCTTTCATACGATTTAAAATTAAACCATAAATCTCTTGAATCTTCAAAAAACCATCTTATTTTCTCTTTTTTGAATAGGGGATCATCGATGTCCATAGACAATCATGAGAGTTCAATGACCTAACATAAATTTGACAACTGTCATTAGATCTCACTAGTTCCATCAACATCAAAACAAGTATGGTAAATAATGCACTTTCAAATGAAGTTATCACACTCCTTCGAAGAAGAAGTGTGCTTTATATGGTGGGCACAAATATATGCCAGTTGTGCACTTAGCACAAAAAAGTCATACGGTCTAACGTAAGTCGGACATTATGACTTATCGAACATTTTGGACAAAGTAGGAACTATATTAGACAATCTGACATAATGATGTGTCCTATTCTGTTTTCCTTTTAGCTCCGGGGATCGCCGACCAACAATATGTTTTGTTCCATATGTCTGTAAACTGAAACATGCTCAAAACATAGTTAACCATCTAATCACCATTGTCATTAATACCAACGCATGCATTAGGGATGGATGTCATTCAAGGTGTTGCAAGAGGCCCAAGTTGGCAACCCCCTATATTTCTTGGTAGGTAAGGTGTAACAACCCAGATTTCACAAAAATTAAAAAATTTGTTTTCGGTGTAAATTGTTTGATTGTTTGATTTGTTTGCGGTGTTTGCATCCCCGATTTATCGATCGGTGATTATTTCCCCCCTCTATTCTCGTACCGGACGGAGACCGACCCTTGCCACCCTGACACTCGACGTTTGCGACACCGGGTTTCACCCGATCACCGTCGCAAAAACCGCACGAGACCAGCCGCAGCCAACGGAACGAAAACCCCCGTTTAATAATTAAACGGGATATTTTTATAGCGCGCCGGAAAGTGTTCTCGGAACGGTTCCAGCGCGAGGTGAATGCCGCCGTCTCGACGCGCTGATCGCGCGGTTCGAAGTTTTACCGAAATCGGAGGTACTGCGGACCCCCGACGGTCAGAAACGTGCGCACCGCGCACGCGAGAGAAAAACCGGGGATGTTTTTGCAAACTGCCAACTGATGGGGGAGAAGTTAATAGGTTTAGTTGGGTTGCCTTCCCTGTTAACCGCGTCAATAAACGATTCTTGATAACCCACAAGTCTAGGGGATCAATTGTAGCTTTTCGATAAATAAGAGTATCGATCCCACGAGGAGCGGAAGGTGTTGATAAGTGACACTGGATAAGGAAAGGGCTGCAAACACTCAAAGGTAAATATTTAGTGGTTTTTGGTTTAAGCAACACAAAAGTAAAAGACAGGCAAAGTAAACAGGGTAACTTGAGGAATAGCAAGTGGCCCAATCCTTTCACAAGGATAAGCCTAGGAACTGAACTTATAAAAGCTAAAGTGTTCTCGAGAAAACACGGGAGAGATAGTCAAGTCACTTTCACCATACTCCGCCAAGTAATATGTATCGTGTTGATAAGTGTCGGTGGGTGGATCAATGCTAGTACACCTTCTAGACTAAGATAAGTGTACTCTTATGATTACACACCTTGCAAGCATCCGCAAATACAAGGTAGTAATTAAGGCATAAGCCTAACCACAGCATTACGATCAAGGATCCATAACTCCCTTGTGCGAAAGTCTGCGAACTGGGGTTCAGGTTTCTGTCACTCCGGCAACCCACCATAAGCATCCTTTGTGCACAATGTATTCCTCTAGGCCCATGAAAGGTGAAGTGTTATGTGTTCGACTCACATAACACCACTAGAGAAATAACAACACAACTTAAGTATCAAACAACACATAGTACTTCAACATCATATGAGACTTCTCCCATGTTCTCAAGAACTAAAGTAACTACTCACAAGACATAAAAGAGATCATGATCAGAGGTGATAGATGGGTGATAAACAATCTGGACACAATGATATTTCTCCAACAAAACTCAATAGCATTCACCACAAAATAGTAATCAACACCAACAAAGTAGAGAGGATAGATAGTACGGATTACAACACAAGTTGCAATTGTGAGATGAGATGGGATGGAGATGGAGATGGTGCTGATGTTGGGGATGATGTTGATGATGATCTCGATGATGCCCGTGAGGATGATGATGATGATGATGGCGACGATATCCCCTTCCGAGAGGTGATCTCCCCGGCGGAATCTGCCCGCCGGAGATGGCTTTTCTCCTCTGTAGGTTTCCGCCCCGTGGCGGCGGCGAAACACGGAAACGACTGTCTTTTAGGGGTTTCCTCCCCAGGGGGCTTATATAGGCGAAAGGGGGCACCGAGGGGGGCCACCAGGCACCCAGGAGGGTGCCTGGCGCGGCCAGGAGGGGGGCCGCGCCAGGCACCCTTCTGGCTGCCTGGTGGGTCCCCTCACCTCCTCCTTCGGTGATCCCCGGTCAATCTTCATAAAAATGCTCCCCGTAAAATTTCATCGCATTTGGACTTGATCTGATTAAGCAACTTGGTATCCACTTTTTACCGCTGAATTCTGGTTCTGCTGCTTCGGCACCGGAAAGTTGTAAACTGTGTAAAATAAGCCAAAACAACATAAGACCAATACTTTAAAGTGGAATATATCAATGAATAGGGTGAAATCACAATATAAAATAGTGATGCTTTTTGGACGTATCAACTCCCCCAAGCTTAGACCTCGCTTGTCCTCAAGCGATTGTTGAGCTCGGTAAAGCTGTCCACAAGTTTAGAGAGTGAAGTGTCGATAAAAGAATACGAACAAGAAGCATCAAGATTCCTCACCAAACTTAAGCATCCTCAACAGCAACCTCAACTCATAAGGTCCTTATGAGAAAGTAGTAACAATTATAACAAAGTAGGACCTGGAAAACTCATCAAATCATGACAAACATAGCCTTGGTCAAGGAACAACTAATAACTTTTACTTTTGTTCTTTCACTTATAATGGAACATTTGAAGCTTTTGAAAGAACATGCTATTAGTCAAGAAGTGCACATGTCAACACAAAGGAAGATGTTTACTAAGCATAAGCTTTTGTAAACAACTCTCTTATCAAAAGATAATGTCAACAAAGATGTAACATGCTAGATTTCAATGCAACTTAATATGCAAGCATCTTCATCAACATCAAATGTCTGTTCTCTCTCAAGAAGGAAGGAAGTAGGAAGGACTGACTCAGCACAAAATAAAGAGAAACCCCGTGCAAAAGGGTAAGCAGGGAAAACTTATGTGCCATCTCTAGATCAAACAGAATAAAAACAAACTTTTTGGGAGGTGCATGATCTGTCAACGACTGCTGATAGATAACTCACTCACTTCATGATTTGGACAAGTTTCGAGGAACGGCTCCCATGTGGAGACGATCACATCCCCTTGGATTCCTTTGTTTATCACTCGTAAAAGGGCGAAGGAACTTGTGTGTTAGTATTTATCTTTTACGAGCTGGGCACTCATGCCAGTCCCTTCTCGTATTAGGGGTTTGCAGATTAGTCATGCAATCCCAAGATAAAAACTTGTCCAAATTAAGAAGATCATGGGTCACCCACCACTTCCTCATGAGCTGAATCAGCGGCACAAAACAGAAGATTTTGAACATCTAAAGATAGCACATAAATTATATACTTTAGGAGTGGTAGTGGAATACCACAAGTAGGAAGGTATGGTGGACTCAAGTGGAAGGAGTTGGTTTCAAGGTATGGAAGTACAAGCAGAATTCCGCTTAGTACCGAGTTTTGGCTAGCAAGGCTTTGAGAGAGCAGACAATTGATGACAACTTAGATGTAAGCAATACAAAGCATAAACATTAGAACTAGCATGAAACATCAAGTTGTCTTCCTTGTCAACATAACACTTCAAGCATAATAACACACAGGTTTTTTCTATGTCGCTACTTTGAGAAAAACATGCTTGTTGTTATGACCAAAGCTATACTTGCCAAGATTAAATAAAGTTTTCGAAGTCATACCTAATATAAGGTCAATACTCCTCATAAGAATCAGCTCATAATGTTGATTGCTTGAAGAGAATACCGAGTGCAGCGAAGAAACCAATAGACTTCTTATTAATATTCCTTCATAGACGACTCCACACTCACGGGTACAAAGCTCTCCACAAAAGGAGTGATAGACCTCAAAGCAACACCTATTTCATAAAGTAACTTCCCTAGACATGATACGACTCTACTTGACTCCTAAAGAAAATAAATAAAGATAAAGATAAAGATACCGGGCACTCCCCCAAGCTTGGAACAAGCTAAGGGGATGCCATTACCCGAGGAGTTTTACTCCTCATTCTTGTTCTTCTCAGTCAGGTACTCCTTGGCGAAGCGTTTCCATGGCAGCTGTTCTCCAGTCTCGAAGGACATTCCCGTCTCCAAGATCCTGCACTCAGCACCTAAACCCATGCGCAAATTTTTTAGTTCATACTCACAGTTCTGGTTCTGCAGATCATAGATCTGTGCTTGGAGTTCATAAACTTTTTCTTCTAATGCGGCCAAACTTGACCACATCTCCTTCATCTCCTTCTTGTGGGAAGCCTCGATCTCGTTCATGATGTCGAAGTTAGCTTCAACACCACGCTCCACCATCTTCTTGAACTTGAAGACCTCATGTTCCATCTCCTTCAGCCGCTCCTTGGTGCTCCCTTCCTTGACAGGTCCCTTCAGATCTTCCTTGTGGAGAACACCGTCCTCCATACGAAGGACCTGGGGGTGCTTCCTCACCTCAGCGAGGTAAGGGTTGATGACGTTGACGACGAACTTGTCCTTGGAGGAACTTGGGGAAGCCATGGCACCTAGATCTGCTGAAAGTTTTCCTGGCATAAACAGACCGAGAAAGAAAACACACGAAATCGCGAGATACGGTGCCGGGATGATCCGGGCAAATATATAGCAAAAATTTCCGCAACAGAAGGAAGGTTTCAAGCCTAGGTGGAGTCGGAGGCGGAGTACAGGGCAGCCAGGAGGGTGCCTGGCGCGGCCAGGAGTGGGGCCACGCCAGGGGGCCTCCTGGCCTCCCTGGAGCTCCTCTCCGGCTCCACTCGGGCTTGGAATTTTCCTAATTTTGAAAAAACTCTGAAAAGTTAACTTTTATTGATGTTCGCGGTGTTTTCTTACCATAATTCATACCTTTTCTAATTCTGCTCCTGCCGGAGTCTGAAACTGGGCTGCAACATGTTCTTCATGAGTACTTGTATATATCATGTTTGCATCCACATTTATTGGATCACCTGCCATATAATGTTTGAGTCTTTGTCCATTCACAACTTGAGGTTTGGTGCCTTCGAAATTATTGATCTTGATTTCACCCGACCGATATACTTCTTCAATATGAAAAGGTCCTTCCCATCTGGAAAGTAGTTTACCTGGAGAAAACCTTAAACGAGATCTAAACAACAAAACTTTATCACCAACATTAAATTCACGTTTCAGAATTCTTTTAACGTGCCACTTCTCTACCTTTTCCTTGAACATTTTAGCGCTCTCGTAAGCTTCACTTCTCCACTCATCTAGAGAAGTCAAGTTCATGAGACGCTTTTCACCCGCTAACTTTGGGTCAGCATTCAGCTCTCTGACAGCCCAGAAAGCTTTATGCTCTAACTCTAGTGGTAAATGACAAGGCTTGCCATAAACCATCTTATTCGGAGACATGCCCATGGGGTTTTTGTAAGCAGTTCTATACGCCCACAAAGCATCTCCTAACTTCTTTGACCAGTCCTTTCTAGAACTGTTTACTGTTTTCTGCAAGATCAACTTGATCTCCCTATTGGTGAGCTCAACTTTCCCACTAGTTTGAGGGTGGTACGGTGATGCAATCCTATGATTGACATCGTACTTGGCTAGAGCTTTCCTAAAAGCTCCATGCGTGAAGTGTGACACTCCATCTGTCATGAGGTACCTTGGTACTCCAAACCTAGGAAAAATTACATCTTTGAGCATTTTCAAAGATGTCTTGTGATCAGCACTCTCAGTGGGGATTGCTTCAACCCACTTGGTTATATAATCAACAGCAACTAAGATGTCTGTGTACTTGTGTGAAGGAGGAAAAGGACCCATAAAATCAAAACCCCAGCAATCGAAAGGTTCGATAACTAGTGAGTAATTCATAGGCATCTCATTTCTCCTGCTAATGTTACCAACTCTCGGACACTTACCACAAGATAGAACGTACCTTCGGGCGTCCTTAAAGAGAGTAGGCCAATAAAAACCTGATTATAAAACTTTATGTGCGGTCCTTTCACCGGCATGATGTCCTCCATAGGGACTATCGTGACATTGTCGAAGAATGTCCTGCTGCTCGTGCTCCAGTATACACCTTCTTACGATCCCGTCTACACCTTCTTTATAAAGATGTGGATCATCCCAAAAGTAGTGCCTCAAATCCGTGAAGAATTTCTTCCTCTGCTGAAATGTGAAACCTGGAGGCAAAAACTTTGCAACGATAAAATTAGCATAATCTGCAAACCAAGGGTCGGAATGAGATTGTACTTTTACAACAACAAGTTGTTCATCTGGGAAACTGTCGTTGACTGGAATAGGATCGTGCGGGATATCTTCCATCCTTGAAAGATTATCAGTCACCGGATTGTCTTCTCCTTTTCTATCGACAATCTGCAAATCAAATTCTTGAAGAAGGAGTACCCACCTAATGAGTCTTGGTTTGGCATCCTTTTTCTGCATAAGATACTTAATGGCAGCATGGTCAGTATGAATAATAACTTTAGAATCAACAATATACTGCCTAAACTTATCACAAGCAAACACCACTGCCAAGAATTCCTTCTCGGTAGTAGCATAATTCTTTTGAGCACTATCAAGTGTTTTGCTGGCATAGTGGATGACATTCAACTTCTTGTCAACCCTTTGTCCTAAAACAGCTCCAACAGCAAAATCACTAGCATCACACATAATTTCAAAGGGCAAATTCCAGTCAGGTGGTTGTACTATAGGAGCGGTTATCAAGGCTTTCTTAAGAACTTCAAAAGCTTCCTTACAATCTTCATCAAATACAAAAGGGGCATCCTTCTGGAGAAGATTGGTAAGGGGTCTCGAGGTCTTAGAAAAGTCCTTGATAAATCTTCTATAGAAACCAACATGACCTAGAAAACTACGAATACCTTTAATGTCCCTTGGATAAGGCATCCTTTCAATAGCTTCAATTTTTGCCTTGTCCACTTCAATTCCCCTTTCGGAAATCTTGTGTCCAAGAACTATCCCTTCATTAACCATGAAATGGCACTTCTCCCAATTGAGCACCAAATTTGTTTCTTCACATCTCTGCAAAACTTTATTAAGATTGTGGAGACAGTGGTCAAAGGAGTTTCCATAGACGGAAAAGTCGTCCATGAAAACTTCTACAATCTCCTCACAGAAACCATGAAATATTGCAGACATACACCTCTGAAAAGTAGCAGGTGCATTACACAAACCAAAAGGCATACGCCTATAAGCATAAGTACCGTAAGGACACGTGAAAGTGGTCTTCTCTTGATCCGCGGTGTTGACGTGAATCTGGGAGAAGCCAGAGTACCCATCAAGATAGCAGAAGTGGGTGTTTTTAGACAACCGCTCGAGCATCTGATCAATAAAGGGCAAAGGATAGTGGTCCTTCCGGGTGGCCTTGTTTAACTTCCTGAAATCAATACACATTCTATATCCAATAATAGTCCTCTGAGGTATTAGTTCATTTTTATCATTAGGAACAACAGTCATACCTCCTTTCTTAGGAACACAATGAACGGGACTTACCCACTTACTATCAGTTATAGGATAGATGATACGTGCGGCTAGAAGTTTGAGAACCTCCGTCCTAACCACGTCCTTCATCTTTGGGTTCAACCGTCATTGATGATCAACAACCGGTTTAGCATCGGTCTCGAGATTGATAGTATGTTGGAAAATGGATGGACTAATACCCTTGAGATCATCAAGAGTATAGCCAATAGCACCTCGGTGTTTGCGGAGTGTCTCCAATAATCGCTCTTCTTCATACCCTGAAAGGTTAGAATTGATAATAACAGGATATACTTTATTTTTATCTAAATAAGCATACTTGAGCGTATCGGGTAGTGGTTTTAGGTCAAACACCGGGTCTTCTTTCGGTTGCGAGAGGATTCCTAAAGGTTCAACCGGGAGGTTGTGCTTCAGGATGGGCGTTTGTCTTAAAAATATGTCTTCTAGTTCATCCCTCTCGTGCATATGTATATCATTCTCGTGGTCTTCCATAAATTGCTGCAAAGTGTCATTAGGAGGAATAGCAATGGAAGCAATTTCTTCAATAATTTTGTCATTACTTGACAGGTCAGGACCACGAGGCTGATTAGAAAACTTAGAAAAATTAAATTCATACGGCTCACCGTTGAATTCAACAGAAACTTTACCTTTCTTGCAATCTATTATAGCTCCGCAAGTGCTGAGGAAGGGCCTAGCAAAGATAATAGGGCAAAAACTATCTTGCACTGAACCAAGTACAAGAAAGTCTGTAGGATATTTTACCTTCCCGCAGAGTACTTCAACATCTCTTACAATCCCAACTGGAGAGATTGTTTGTTTATTTGCAAGATGGATAGTGACATCTATGTCCTCGATCTCACACGACTGAATCTCGTGCATGATCTCTTGATAAAGTGTGAAGGGAATAGCGCTGACGCTAGATCCCAAATCACATAGCCCATAGTAATTATGATCTCCTATTTTGACAGATACAACTGGTGTACCTGAAATTGGCCCTTTGTTCCTGGCTGTGACAATTTTAGTGGCAACAACACAAAAACTAATAGTGGATTTTTTGATTTCACTGGTTACCAGATCCTTGACCATTGCAACTTGAGGCTGGACCTTGATCATGTCCTCAGGTTCGTCAGTGGTCCTTCTATTCTTGTTTAGAATACCTGTAACAAAAGAGTGCTCCTTTATCCTGGAGGGATAAGGAGGTTGTTCATACACAACTGCAGGTAAAACAGGATCAATAACATTAATCTCAATTGGTGACTCCTTGAAAGTTTTATGATGTTGACTCTCCTTCTTCCTAGAAGAATCAATATGAGAAGCAAAGTCCTTGCAAAAGTCAACCATTAGCTGAGAATCAAGACCAATTTTAGAGCAAAAGGTATTAAAGTAATCAGTCTTCGCATAACTCTCAATGTAGTCATGCTCATAGTTTATAGCGGGTTCAATACCTTTATCAATTTCCCAGTCTTCAGTATTCTTCTGGATCCTTTCTATAAGATCCCATTTTTCTTCCATACTTCTGGTCTGAAATACCCCACTAGAGGAGGCATCCAACATCTCCTTGTCCTGACGAGAAAGCCTGGCATAAAAATTTGTAAGTATAATTTCCTTGGGGAGCTCATGGTTTGGGAATTTGAGCATCAGGGACTTCAGTCTCCCCCAAGCTTGAGCGATGCTCTCTCCGTCGCGAGACCAAAAGTTGTAGATGTAGTTCCTGTCTTGGTGAATTTCACGAAGAGGATAAATCTTTGCATAAAAGAGAGACATAAGCTCTGGCCATTCAAGCAGATCAGAGTTATCGAGTAGCTTATACCAATCTGAAGCTTTATCTTTGAGTGATATGGAGAATAGTTTCTTCATGACGAACTCCATCGTCACACCTACAAGCTTAAATAAAGAACATAATTGTGATAAATATAGCAGGTGTTCTCCCGGATGTCCTTCTCCTGTATAATGATTAGACAAGACATAATCAACAATACCATATGGTATTTTATAGGGCACAATTTTAGTAGGGGTAGGAGTGACCACCACAGTCGTGGGGCGGCTCCTTACCAGCAAAAAACCAACAACAGAAGAGTCCATAAGGACTGAAAGTAAAAACAGAAAATAAAAGTTCCCTTACCGGCTTCACTTACCAATAGCGCTACACTCCCCGGCAACGGCGCCAGAAAAGCTCGTTGATGGCGGAGAAGTTAATAGGTTTAGTTGGGTTTCCTTCCCTGTTAACCGCGCCAATAAACGATTCTTGATAACCCACAAGTCTAGGGGATCAATTGTAGCTTTTCGATAAATAAGAGTATCGATCCCACGAGGACCAGAAGGTGTTGATAAGTGACACTGGATAAGGAAAGGGCTGCAAACACTCAAAGGTAAATATTTAGGGGTTTTTGGTTTAAGCAACACAAAAGTAAAAGATAGGCAAAGTAAACAGGGTAACTTGAGGAATAGCAAGTGGCCCAATCCTTTCACAAGGATAAGCCTAGGAACTGAACTTATAAAAGCTAAAGCGTTCTCGAGAAAACACGGGAGAGATAGTCAAGTCATTTTCACCATACTCCGCCAAGTAATATGTATCGTGTTGATAAGTGTCGGTGGGTGGATCAATGCTAGTACACCTTCTAGACTAAGATAAGTGTACTCTTATGATTACACACCTTGCAAGCATCCGCAAATACAAGGTAGTAATTAAGGCATAAGCCTAACCACAACATTACGATCAAGGATCCATAACTCCCTTGTGCGAAAGTCTGCGAACTGGGGTTCAGGTTTCTGTCACTCCGGCAACCCACCATAAGCATCCTTTGTGCACAATGTATTCCTCTAGGCCCATGAAAGGTGAAGTGTTATGTGTTCGACTCACATAACACCACTAGAGAAATAACAACACAACTTAAGTATCAAACAACACATAGTACTTCAACATCATATGACTACTAACAACTAAACTTCTCCCATGTTCTCAATAACTAAAGTAACTACTCACAAGACAGAAAAGAGATCATGATCAGAGGTGATAGATGGGTGATAAACAATCTGGACACAATGATATTTCTCCAACAAAACTCAATAGCATTCACCACAAAATAGTAATCAACACCAACAGAGTAGAGAGGATACATAGTACGGATTACAACACAAGTTGCAATTGTGAGATGAGATGGGATGGAGATGGAGATGGTGCTGATGTTGGGGATGATGTTGATGATGATCTCGATGATGCCCGTGACGATGATGATGATGATGATGGCGGCGATATCCCCTTCCGGGAGGTGATCTCCCCGGCGGAATCTGCCCGCCGGAGATGGCTTTTCTCCTCTGTAGGTTTCCGCCCCGTGGCGGCTGCGAAACACGGAAACGACTCTCTTTTAGGGGTTTCCTCCCCAGGGGGCTTATATAGGCGAAAGGGGGCACCGAGGGGGGCCACCAGGCACCTAGGAGGGTGCCTGGCGCGGCCAGGAGGGGGGCCGCGCCAGGCACCCTTCTGGCCGCCTGGTGGGTCCCCTCACCTCCTCCTTCGGTGATCCCCAGTCAATCTTCATGAAAATGCTCCCCGTAAAATTTCATCGCATTTGGACTTGATCTGATTAAGCAACTTGGTATCCACTTTTTACCGTTGAATTCTGGTTCTGCAACTTCGGCACCGGAAAGTTGTAAACTGTGTAAAATAAGCAAAAACAACATAAGAACAATACTTTAAAGTGGAATATATCAATGAATAGGGTGAAATCACAATATAAAATAGTGATGCTTTTTGGACGTATCACCAGCCACCTGGGCTATATAAAGACCACCACACTCCCACCTCTTTCTAGGGTTTCCCTAGCCACAATACTGCAGCCACACCCCCAGGTTTGCTCCAATTTTCGTCCAAAACACCCACATTCCGAAACCCTAGCCTACCAGTGATTTCCAGCCATCAGATCTGGGAACGGAGGTCCCAGATCGTGCCACGTGTTCCCCCAACCCCTTCTCTCTCCTACCCGAGCAGCCTCCACGCCCGTGGGCAGCCATCGGCGCCCCATCTCTCCTCCGCGTCTCTCCCTCCTCTCCTCCCTGCGCTCCTTCCCCTCTCCTCCTCCTCACCTCGCCGTCCCCTTGCTGTAGGACGCCACCGGCGACCCTGCGCCCGCCGACCGCCATGGAAGCGCGTCGCCCGACCTCCAAGCAGACGACGGCCATGCCCCGCCCCGGATCGAGCCGGCAGCCACCGGATCCGGGCCCTCCTCCGCCTGCGCCCCCTCCTGGTTCTCCTCCGCCGCGCCCTGCGCCGCCTCACGCCGGTGACCGGAGCCGGCGCCGCCGTCCGCGTCGGGATCAGGCGAGATCCCGATCGGGACCTCCCCTTCCACGTGGGCCATGGCCCAGTCACCGGCCTGTCAGCGCCCCAGCCCAAGCCAGGCCACAGGGCCGCCTCGGCCTCTCTAGGCCAGTGGGCCGAGCCCACTAAGGGTGAGCCAGGCCGTCCCCCCCCCTTTTTATTTTTATTTTGCCTCTGTTATTTTTTTCCTAGCACCCTGTAAAATTTTGTTAAGTCTAGAGAAAATTGCTGCTGGTACTATTTTGCAACGTAATTTCCCGTTGACTCGTAGGTCGGAATGAAGTGATTCTTTTTTTGTACTGTTGTGCTCTGTGTGCTCTAGAATCCACCTTTTGTGAGCATTTGCATTTGAGATCATCTGGAATATGTATTTCTGTGTTGAAGTAGGCACCAGACTGTTAACTGTTGCTAAATTCTGTCAAGTGTTGCTGCTGATATTTTGTTCAAACTTTGGTTGATGATTGTGACACATCCATGAAGCCTATTGCATCGATTCTTTTTCCTATCTGTTAAGCATCATGTGTACTTCATTTCTCTGCTTTAACTTGTCATGTTTGGGTGCTTTAGCTATATTAAATCTTGCTCCAAAGTGGAGATCCTGATGTTAATGTGCTGCTGTGCTGAAAACTGTTAATTTGTTGCAACTTCGGGTGACAGTTGCGTCGCAACCGTTTATCGGAATTGAGTGATTCCAATTGCATATTGTTAAGCATCATGTCTACTTCCATTATATGTATTGCATTGTCATGATATGCTTTCTGGTCATATATATTTTTAGCTCCAAAGTTGCTATGCCACTGTTGTTGACAGCCACCTCTGTTTTTCTCTAAGTCTGTAACGTTCCGATGCCATGTTGCATGCTTAATATCTTTTGATCTATGATGCCTATTTACATGATTCTTTTTGTCATGCCTTCCCTGTCATGTCTACTTTAGTTCCATATTATTTGTGAGCATGTTTGCATTGATTATCTTGTTTATGCATTGCTCCAAAGTGTGCTTCCTGATGTTGGCAGATTGTGCCCGTAACTTGTTTTGCTTATATCTTTTTAACCGTAACTCCGTTTGGAGTGTGCCTTATATGTAACTTGATTAGTTTTTCGTGTACTTTGTGTTTATGCTTTTGTTTGCTGTTGTTGACCAACCTAAAATATGGTTTAGGACAGAACAGTACCAAATCTTTTAATTGTCGTGCGGCACTTAGTGTATGTGATACGTCCCAAACGTATCTATAATTTCTGCTTGCTCCATGCATGTTTTGTGTGAATTTGCCATGTTTTGCTTGAACTTTCATAAACTTTTGAACCTATTTGGACTAACCTATTAACTCAGTGCACCCAGTTGCCAGTTTCTGTTTTCTGCTGTTTTTGTATTTCAGGTTTTCCGGCCATTAAAAGTGCTCCGAAAATTCCGGGAAAAATATATAAAAAATCAGCGCAACAGAAGCTTTCGGAATCACCAAGAGAGGGAAGGGGGGACCACCAGGCAGCCAGGAGGGCAGGTGGCGCGGCCCCACCCTGGGCCGCGCCAAGGACCCTCCTGACTGCCTCGTGGGTCCCCTCGATGCCCCCTTCGCCTATATTTACCCCTCGGGGTGGAAACCCCTAATATCGATCTCTTTTCCGCGAACTCCCCTCTGTACCGCCGCTGCCGCCGTTTCAAGATCGGGGCTGCCTGGAGAAGCTGCCCCGACACCATGCCGGGAGGAGGAACCCCCTCCGGGAGACCATCCATAGCCATGGACGCCTCCCGGATGTGCCGTGAGTAGTCCCCCTTGGACCATGGGTCAGTGACCAGTAGCTATGTGGTGAATCTCTCCCCCCTTTGTGTTTCCACTTTCGAGTCCTCGTGAGCTGCCTCACATGATCGAGGTATCTATGTAATTTCTGTTGTTGCTATGCTGAGTTTGTTGGGATCTGTTGGATTATGAGACTATGTTCAGATTGTGATGAGTAGTATATTTGGTTATTCTCTTTTATATTTTGTTTTGGAGTAAATTCTTACATGTTATCCGTTGCGGTATTTGCTTTGGCCAAGTATTTTATTTGCAACTCCAAGAGAGAGCGTTATGCTCGATTGTGGGTTCAGCCCCTTGATGTCTAGCTTGAGTGACAGAAACATGAGACTAGGGGATGTGTTGTTGCCACCAGGGATAAAACAACGGTGTTTGTACCTGCGGGTGCAAGGATTGTTTACTTTACGCAAAGTTCTTTTAATGCAGTTGTTTGTTGCTTTGAGTTTACACTTTGGGTGGGATTCGCAACTTAATACCAGCGAGATGTTCTGGATAGATATCTCAAGGTGGATGATTCTTAGTAGATGCAGATGGATTTCGGTCAACTTATCTTGGCGTACTTCCCATTGCTTTTGAGCCCTTCCTTTCTTTGCAGCATAGTTAGCATTGCGGCGCCTTCATAATACTGTCAATTGCCCAACTGTGATTTGTTTACCTCGCTAGCACTTTTATCGTCTTTTGGGAGAGAGACATCCCTAGTGAAAATCACGGGACCCCGGTCCATCTTCACATTATTGTTCACACCCTCAATTTACTTTCAGCTTTTACTTTCCTTTGCACCTTTTATCTCTTGTGTTGATCCTTTGTAAACGACAAGGCCGGAGGAATTGACAACTCCTCTGTACTCGTTGGGAGCAAAGTTATTTGTTGTTGTGTGCAGGTCCACGACAACACCCTAGTCAGGAAGCAATTTCTGGCGACGTTGCCACCTACTTGTATCTCCTGAATCCTACTAGTTCAATAACCTTGGTATCTTCACCGAGGGAAACTTGCTGCTGCACTGCATCTCAAACCTTCCACTTGGGGTAACCAACGAGGGGCGAGAAGCCATCAGTATGCCATGTTTAGGTTGTGCCTCACTTAAATTGACTAGCATAGATAGTTTACTTTGTGTTTCACCTCTTGCCATGCTTGCTTGAGTTGCCATGTTAACAACCTTTGTTGATCACCTATAGCTAAACAACTTTAACCATCGTAAAACGTGCAGTACCGTCGTGTGTGACGAGTACTCCACTTAACCTGTTAGTAACCGCTCTCGACGGTAGGTGCAATGTCTCGTGTTGCCTTCTTGTTGATGTTTGCTCGTGTTTGCCTCGTAGTAATAGATGCTGCTCGTTGATTGCTTTCCAGTGTTTACCCTCTTGTGTGCTTCCGCGGGTACCTTCGGAGACGTTGCGAGCGTGCGATCGACTACACCTTCGGAACCCGACTTATCAACAGGCAAAGACTATACATTAGTTATGATCCATTCTATTTCAACCAGCGGTTTGCATGCTAGTCTAGGTTAGGTTCGATGTTTGATCCTACCACATGTTTACAACCTCTTTCAAACCGATACAACCATGTCCCCTCCCAGCAAACCATGTACTGCTATGTTACTATTGCTCGTTGCTCAGCCTCTGCTTAGTATGCATGATTAGGATGCTACGATGTTACCCTGTTACTCCTTGGTTTTGGGATATCACATTAGTATATTGTTGTGTATGATATGATTATTATAATGTTGACTATATTCGACGAAGGATGGAAGGTCTAGGCTATCCCGCCCCGACGCTTTGTTCCATTCAAGTCACCTAGGATCCGAGTTTCGGGTATTGGTTTTAAGACTGAGCGTGCCTAACCGCGTGTGGGATTTTATGGGGTCCCCTTGATGGCTTCTCGCCCTTCGTTGGTGAGCCCCAAGTGGAAGGCGGAGATGTAGCGCAGCAGCAAGTTTCCCTCGGTGAAGATACCAAGGTTTGTCTCCAGTAGGACTCCAGAGATGATAAGTAGGTGTCAGCGGCGCGACTGACGTGGACCTGCACACAGACACAGATAACTTTGTTCCCAACGAAGTTCAGAGAGGTTGTCAATATCTCCGGTCTTGTTGTTCACAAAGGGTAAAACACAAGGGATAATGATAGCAATTGAAAGTAAAAGCAGGAAAAGTAAATAAAGCGTGGAAACAGTAATAAGGATATGGACCGGGATACGTGATGTTCACTAGTGATGTCTCTCTCCCAAAAGACGATAAAACTGCTATGCGAGGTAAACAAATTACAGAAGGGCAATTGACAGGATTATGAACGCACCGCAATGCTAACTATGCTACAAAAGAAAGGAAGAGGTTCAAAAGCACAGGCAGTACGCCAAAATAAGTAGACCGAAATCCAACTGCATCTACTACTATTCATCCACCTTGAGATATCTATCCAGAACATCTCGCTGGTATTAAGTTGCGAGCCCCACCCAAAGTGTAAACCCAAAGCAACAGACAACTGCATTAAAAAGCACTTTGCGTAAAGTAAACAATCCTTGTAACTGCGGTTACAAGCACCGTTGTTTTCCCCCTTGTGGCAACAGCACATCCCCTAGACTCATGTTTCTGTCACTCAAGCATGTCATCGGGGGGCATGAACCCACAATCGAGCACAACGTTCCCTCTTGGAGTCACTACCTACTACTTGGCCAAAGCAATAAACAGCAACGGAGAACATGCAAGAATTACTTAGGAACAAAAATATAAGAGATAAAAACCAAATATATTACTCTATCACAATCTGAACATAATCTCATAATCCATCAGATCCCATCAAACTCAACATAGCAATAGCAGAAATATTACAAAAGTGCCTCGATCATGTAGGGCAGCTCACGAGGTCTAAACCATGAAGATCAAATAGGGGAGGAGAACATCACATAGCTACTGATCACGGACCCATGGTCCAAGGAAAACTACTCACGAGACATCCGGGGAGCATCCATGGTGGAGAGGAGACTCCCGGAGGTCAATCCTCCCTCCGGCAGGGTGCCGGGAAGAGGTCTTCTGGTGCTCCCGATCTCGGAAGCGCGGCGGCGGCGGAACAAAGGCGAGTTTGCGAAATAAGGTTTTGTCTTCGGAGTTTCCCCGTGACGGAGAATAAATAGGCGAAGGGGGGCAGCCAGAGGTGGACCAGGGGCCCCAGGCGCCCCCCTGGCTCCCCTCTGGCTCCTCTTGGGCTCTTCGCGAAGCTTCCTTCACGCTGATTTTTTATCTGAATTTTCCCGAATTTTTCTGGCACTTTTTATATGGGGGAAAACTGAAATAGAAAAACAGCAGAAAACGGGAACTAGCACTGGGGTGCACTGAGTTAATAGGTTAGTCCAAATATGATCAAAAGTGTATGAAAGTGTATCTAGATCATAGCAATATCACACAAAACATGCATGGAGCAAGCAGAAATTATAGATACGTTTTGGACGTATCACCCCTTTTCTTACCTACCTAGCTTCAAACATTTCTAGTGGTGGCCCAAGCTGATTTACCATTTGAAACCGTGTGTGTGCTGGTCAGCTGCCAGTAGTTTTTAAATCAAACCGGACCAGTGAGGACATAGTTACCTTGCTGGCCCATCATGACCGGCTGAGGACCCGGTTTCCCATGTGTGATTAACCGGCAATCCAAACCTGGAGTCATACGGTAGAGACCAGATCGAGAGTGCGGCCGGCTCCTGAGCTGGATGTCGACTCACCGAGGGCCACCCCGATTTGTTCGTTGTTAGCTAGAGGGACCTGTCGTTTCGGATCTCTTGGAACTAAATCATAAAATGGTTGCCTGTGATGGGTAGCAACTGAGAGAGATGGGCGTGCGTGCGGAGCCTCGTAATGGGCAGTTGGTACACCCCTGCAGGGTTAAATCTTTTCGAGAAGCCGTGTCCACTTCATAAGTGGCTGATAGCAAGACTTGTTGGAGGCGAATCCTCATCGAATGCTTGGCTTCTTATCTTACTCTCTCGATCGTTAGCCACTTCATAAATGCTAGTGCGGCAGCAACCTCACCACTTGCCCCTTCCTTACCGTAAACTACTAGTTGTCCTAGAATGACGAGTGATGAAGTCCTTGTTGGGTCAGTTGACCACTACATTTGGATGCTGAGTACTTCTGTACTCATGATACTACCCCCAAACTCTTTTCAGGGTACTTGATCGACAACAGGTAGGGTGACCGACGTTTCACGTGGAGACTCGACGACGACTAGTTAGGCGGATCCCGGCGGAGGGCCTGGACCCGTGTGGTTATTGGGATCGATGTTTTTCTCTTTGCCAGTAGGCATTTGATTGTAGTCTGTACTCAGACATGTATCTTCCGCTGTTGTATTGTATTTGAGGCAGTTGTATGCCGATTGTATGAGATGTTGTATACTTGTATCTGTAATGTTGTGATATCATGTTGGAAATCCGGGGTATATGACTTCGTCATATGTCGCGGTGGGACCGATATGTGCTTCGTCCCCGGATCTGGGTGGAGACATCTAGATTTGGAACAGTACCGCATATCGGGCCTTACATAAGGCATGGTAGTCGAGTCGTATGAGGACTCCTTACCACATGGAGGGAAACTATAACGCCCAGATCACTACCAACACCTACAGGTTCTCGGTCGTTGCACATGGGATCTATAATGTCCTCATATATCAACCCTAGTCTTTTTTACGCACTTTGTTCTCAATCGTGCGCACCTAGGACCAAATTCCAAGTCGATCATCCATCCTGAAATTGGTTCAAGTCAAGCATTCTTAACTTTTAAATTCCTATTGAGTTTGGGATGTCAGAAAAAGTGTCTCAACCAGGGTCGTCCGACCCCCCCCTTTGGTCTTCTTATATGAAGGGTGTAAGGGGCGCACCCAAGGCACAAGAGACCCCCCCCTCGGCGACCCCCTTGCTAGCCACAACCCACAACCCCATGTCCCCATATCCTCTAATAGATTAAATTTATTTTGCTTCCAATGTTAAAGCTGCTACCTCCCCCAATCCCCTCCTTCAATTCTTCTCGTTTTTATCCGTGTTGGTTCCACAGAGTGTTGCGGTATTGCTAGAAAGGTATGTGTGAATACCTCAAAGGTGAAATCTAATTTGATACTAGATTAGCAAACCATTTTGAAGAAAATTCTAATGGCTAAGTGGTATAACCTAGTTGCGTGAATAACCAAGTCTCATTGACAACTTCTTCATCTTCCATCGCATTGATTGTTGGTGAGTCGTCCTTAAATGTACCTCTAGAGTCATCCTGGGCTTCTACGTGTTTGGTATTATTTTTTGTGAAGCACGATCCTCTACACCCGTTCCAAAACACTCGATCCCTGGACGTTCCTCTTTGACAATGGGGGAGAAACAAATGGATCGAAATTATGTTCATGCCTACCAACGAGTCGGAGAAGATGGAGCAAACCATCCCCAGGTACCGAGCAATGTATCTAGCATGAGCGGTACAAGTTCATGGGTCTTGATTTGATACCCTGAAACTCATTTACAACGAAAAGGGATTGTCGCCATACAACCGTTCATGCACGAGCACATTCTCATCTACCCGTTTTGCAGGGGTAAAAGACGGTGTTGTGCGCTCAATCATTTCCTACAACATAGAGCGATAACTTTCGCTAGCGTAGACATGAGGAACATCAGGAATATGCTTCACAATGAATGTATCGATTTCCAAACGAGTATCGTGTCAACATCCATAGTCAGTTCTGGACCAAAGGCGATTAGACAAGAGACTCATGGAGTGACATCATAACAATCATCATAGACATCTCGTACAATGACATGTAGACAACATTCCCAAAAGTACTACATAACTTCTTGGAGTGGAAGACGATCATGTGATACGTCCAAAATGCATCACTATTTTATATCGTAATTCATCCTTATTTATTGATATATTTCATATTACGGTGATGTTCTTACGTTGTTTTGGCCTATTTTACAAAGTTTGCAACTTTCTAGTGCCGAAGCAGCAGACGCAGGATTCAGCGGTAAAAAGTGGATGCTGAGTTGCTGAAGAAAAATACCTCCAAATTACATGAAAATCGACGGGTGGTATTTTCCAGGAGAATAACAAAGACTCGCCGAAGAGGGGCCACAGGGGGGCCATAGGGGCCCCAGGCGGCCACCTGGCGCGGCCCCACCCCTGGCCGCGCCGGGAGGGCGCCTCAAGCCCTAGGTCCACCCCTGGCTCCCCCCTCTGGCCTATATACTCCTCGTTACGCGAAAACCCTAAAAAGAGAAGCTTTCACGGAGTTCCGCCGCCGCTCCTTGGTGGAAACCTACAGAGAAGAAAAGGGCTCTTCGGCGGGCAGATTCCGCCGAGGAGATCACCTCCCGGAAGGGGAGATTATCGCCATCGTCATCACCATCGTCACGGGCATCATTGATAACCCTCAACTATAGGGGATCGAGATAGTCTTCGCGGGCAAGATAACCCAATTTATTGATTCGACACTTGGGGACACAAAGAATACGTACATGCTTTGACAATTGAGTTGTCAATTCAACCGCACCTGAAATAAACACTTGCTTGCACAAAGGTATTAGTAGCAACTATGATATGGTAGTGGTGGTAATGATAATAGTGGTGATAGTGATAGTGGAATAGCAAAGGTAAACAACTAGTAACCAGCAGAAGGAAAACACTGTAGGCTAGGGAGATGGATGGTTGGGCGCTGCTTGGATGAGAACGAACATGTAACACATTCTAACTTGGGTAAGGCTCACAAAAAATAAAGGATCATCTAGGCAAATATCAAACATCAGGCATGTATCCCAAGGTAGTTGTACGTGCTTGCAATAAGAACTTTGCACAACATCTTTTGTCCTACCCTCTGATACGTCCAAAACGTATCTATAATTTCTGCTTTCTCCATGCATGTTTTGTGTGATATTGCTATGATCTAGATACACTTTCATACATTTTTGATCATATTTGGACTAACCTATTAACTCAGTGCACCCCAATGCCAGTTCCTGTTTTCTGTTGTCTTTCTATTTCAGTTTTCCCCAATATAAAAAGTGCCAGAAAAATTCGGGAAAATTCAGATAAAAAATCAGCGTGGAGGAAGCTTCACGAAGAGCCCGAGAGGGGCCAGAGGGGAGCCAGAGGGGCCCAGGCGGCCACCCGGCGCGGCCCCACCCCTGGTCGCGCCAGGGGGGGCGCCTGGGGCCACCTCTGGCTGCCCCCCTTCGCCTATTTATTCTCCGTCAAGGGAAAACTCCGGAAGAGGAACCCTATTCCGCGAACTCGCCTCTACTCCGCCGCTGCCGCGCTTCGGAAGATCGGGAGCACCAGAAGACCTCTTCCCGGCACCCTGCCGGAGGGAGGATTGACCTCCGGGAGTCTCCTCTCCACCATGGATGCTCCCCGGATGTCTCGTGAGTAGTTTTCCTTGGACCATGGGTCCGTGATCAGTAGCTATGTGATGTTCTCCTCCCCTCTTTGATCTTTATTGTTTAGACCTCGTGAGCTGCCCTACATGATCGAGGCACCTTTGTAATATTTCTGCTTTTGCTTTGTTGAGTTTGATAGGATCTGATGGATTATGAGATTATGTTCAGATTGTGATAGAGTAATATATTTGTTTTTTATCTCTTATATTTTTGTTCCTAAGTAATTCTTGCATGTTCTCCGTTGTTGTTTATTGCTTTGGCCAAGTAGTAGGTAGTGACTTCAAGAGGGAACGTTGTGCTAGATTGTGGGTACATGCCCCCCGATGACACGCTTGAGTGACAGAAACATGAGTATAGGGGAAGTGTTGTTGCCATAAGGGGGAAAACAACGGTGCTTGTGACCGCGGTCACAAGGATTGTTTACTTTACGCAGAGTTCTTTTTAATGCAGTTGTCTGTTGCTTTGGGTTTACACTTTGGGTGGGGCTCGCAACTTAATACCAGCGAGATGTTCTGGATAGATATCTCAAGGTGGATGATTAGTAGTAGATGCAGATGGATTTCGGTCTACTTATCTTGGCGTATTGCCTGTGCTTTTGAACCTCGTCCTTTCTTTTGTAGCATAGTTAGCATTGCAGTGCGTTCATAATCCTCTCAATTGCCTTTCTGTAATTTGTTTACCTCGCATAGCAATTTTATCGTCTTTTGGGAGAGAGACGTCACTAGCGAACATCACGTATCCCGGTCCATATCTTCATTATTGTTTCCACGCTATATTTACCTTACTGTTTTTACTTGCTATCATTATCCCTTGCATTTTATCCTTGTGAACAACAAGACCGGAGAGATTGACAACCTCTCTGAACTTCGTTGGGAACAAAGTTATCTGTGTCTGTGTGCAGGTCCGCGTCAGTTGCGCCGCTGACACCTACTTATCATCTCTGGAGTCCTGCTGGAGACAAACCTTGGTATCTTCACCGAGGGAAAACTGTTGCTGCACTACATCTCAACCTTCCACTTGGGGTAACCAACAAAGGGGCGAGAAGCCATCAAGCAAGTTTTCTGGCGCCGTTGCCAGGGACTCCAAGTGCTAAGATAGGGGAGTTTCACACTACCCTTTACCTTTGTTTTTTTAGTCTTGTTAGTTCACCTTTCAGTTTTTATCTTTGTGTCCTTTATCAAAAATCAAAAAATATATATAGTATGTCTAGTTCCTTACTTGCCAATCAATGTCTAACTTCTTTGAAACTAGATCTTATTGGCATGGAGGATTCACCGAGGATCAACAAGAATATTACAAGGAATACCGCTTGTCTCAAAAAGGGATACACTTATGGAGACTCATACATCAATCGTATGAGTATGCTAAAAACTTGTGCTCAATATATAATATATCTTTCTGCAGGGATGAATCTTGTTGCTTTATGAGGCACAAACACCTTGCTTTCCAATGTGAGTACAATGAGGATGAAACCTTAGCTTCTTATGCTAAGGGAAATTATGATTTTATGATGCAGAACAAATAGATGAATTTGTTGCTTTTAAGGGTGCCTATGAAATTACTTCTTTTCTTGAAAATATTGATGACGCCCCTTACAAATCTGAGAGTCTTTCTATACTTAACTATTGTTTGGAAAATTATGATGCAAATTATTATATTATTGATCATCTTGAGAGAATCTCTCCTCCAAAGAAAGAGACTAATGCTTTGCAGGACTCTATGGAAGAAGAAATTACTGAACCTGAAAGCTCCTTGGATGAAAAAGAGGAGAGTGACGAACAAAAGGAGGAAGAATGGAGCCATCCATGTCTACCTTCTAATGAGATTAACTCTTTGAATCTTACCTTATATGAGTGTTATGATCCTATGGATTCTTTTGAAATATCCCTTTTTGATGAAGTTGATGCCTTCTATGCTTATGGCCATGATGCCACTATGGATGAAGCTTACGGAGATGAACTTTCTATAGTTCCTCATGTTAAGCATAAAATTGTTGATGTTGCACCCACACTTGATTTTCCTATTATCCTTTTGAAATCTCCAACTCCGGATAATTTTCCTCTTATCAAAGCTCAATGCGATGGGTTGCATTTATCTTATGATCCTAAAAACCGTGTTAAAAACAATACACCATGTGCTTGTAGGTCATGAACAATATGATTTATGTGATAGTTATATTCTTGATTTTGTTCATGGTACTACTGAAAATTATTTTGAGAGAGGGAAGTTTGGTTGTAGAAACTTCCATATTACTAAAACTCCTCTCTTTATGTTGAAAGTTTTGAAGTTGTTCTTGTTCCACCTTCCTATGCATGTCACTTTGTGCTTATTTGATTTATTTTCTTACAATATGCCTATGCATAGGAAGTGGGTTAGGCTTAAATGTGTTTCATATTTGCTTCTTGATGCTCTCTTTTGCTTCAAATCCTTATTTTTATGAGAGCAACTTTTATGATCTTCATTCCTAGCTAATGGCTCTAAAGAAGCGCTTTCGGGAGGCAGCCCGCAACGAATTTAGGTTTTTCTTTTTGCTTTTGTTGATTCTTGATGATTGTTACTACTGTAGCAACATCATTGTATCTTTATTTTTCAGCTTTGTGCCAAGTTATAGCCTCTTACGGCAAGGGAAGTAAAAGTTGTGACATGCTGTCCAGAAAACAGATTCTGTCCTCGTGACCAAACAAATTCCAGAAAAATCCCAGTTCATCTTTTTGAGCTCAAATTTTTACACAGCATGCTCTATACAATTATGAAACTTCCGTATGTTCTGAGTTTTTTGATTTGAGTTGCATAAGTGCCCCTAAAAATTCTTTACTATCTGCTGTTCTGTTTTTCACAGATTCTGCCACGTTTTGTCTCTCCTTACTTTTGCAAACCTTAAGCTTGCTTTTTCTTTTCAAAAACTTTTTGGAACTCTTGAGAAGCAGTAGATCTTCAAGATTATCTTTATATCCAGTGGAAAAAATTATTTATTAAGGGTACTAACCTCTCTAATCAGCTTATAATGAGTTATGTATGAAGGGAGTTTTCAAGTGTGCGATGGAAGATGATGAAAGAAGATCCAGGAGTGTCAAGCGCTCAAGCTTGGGGATGTCCCCATGCATCCCCAATAAATATTCAAGGAGACTCAAGCGTCTAAGCTTGGGGATGCCCCGTGCATCCCCTTCTCCATCAACAATCATCAGTTCGTCCTTCGTCTCACTATATTTTTATCACTTCATGCGTTATGTGCTATGCTTGGAGCGTCTCGCTCTTAGGTTTTGTTTTTAGTTTTATTTAGCTTTGCTTGCTGTTCATAACAAGTTAGATCCTTTCTTACTTTGTATGGGAGAGAAACACGCTCCACTTTCAAACTTTAGAACACATCATAGGATTCTTCCTGCCTATCTTTTTGCTGTTGTGTGTTCTTTATCTTTTCATAGCTACTTCCTTGTTTAGTTTTAGTCTTAGTTTGTCTTTACCAAGAGCCTTGGCTTTTGTTTAGTTTGTTGCTGGAAATCTTTTTAGTTTTCATGTTTATCTTGTTAAGAGAGTTGGTTGTTGCACTGAGTTGTGTCTTGTCTTGAAAGTAGGTAATTGAGGTTGCTATTTAATTTTAGTAGTAGCTTGTAATAGTTTTGAGGTATTGATGTGAGTAATGTTTGAACTTTTGGTGTCAAGAGCTCTAGCCTATTAGTGATAGGTGTCGTATTTTGGGCAATCCGTGTGTATTTTCAAAACCTACAAAACTAGTTGAGAACTCTAGCTACTAGATGGATCACTACTCTTCTGAGGAGTCGGATATCAGAGAACACTCACGTACCATGAGTCGAGGATGCGCAAGGATAACCAAACCCCCATACACTCCTCCGCGGGGTACTTGTCTCTTTGTGAACCTCCTCATTAGATTGAGAGTTACCGATAATAAGTGCATGAGTTCTTCGGACTAATGTAAGTATTGAAAGTTGACACTTCCACCTTCCCATATTTTGCTAGCCTCTCATGTTCCGTGCATTGCCTTCTTCTCACTCTGAGAGTTGGTGTCCACCTTCGCCGGTACATCCAAACCCTTGGCATGATACGCTCTGTCATCATAAGCCTCCTTATATCTTTCCTCAAAACAGCCACCATACCTACCTATCAAGGCATTTCCACAGCCTTTCTGAGTTATATTGCCATGCAACTTCCACCTCTTCATGACTTGATCTTCATGTCATACATGTTCCTGCTACACTGGCAGCGACATACATTGCATACCTCATGATAGTTACATCTTCTTTATGTTTTGAGTACCTTGTAAAGTGTGAAAGATTTCCTTTACCTTCTTGTAAAATAGAGTGTTGCCCTTAAATGAGGAAAAGATCCCAAAGTGGACACAATAAAAGATCCCAAAGAGGACAAATGAGAGTTAAATAGAAAGAGCCATTGAGGCCACCAAAAAAATACAAAAAAATAGAAAAAAAGAGAAAAAGAAATAAAAAGAGAGAAAGGGGCAACACTACTATCCTTTGAGAGATCCACACTAGTACTCCCTTTATATCCTTGTACTCCATAGAGATGATCTTTATGCATATAGCTATGTGGGGACCTTCACACTATAGAACTTGTCTTGCATATTCCAAGGATGAGCCTCCTCAAACGAGCTCTAGGTCTTCATGAGCGAGCAAGTTAGATGCACCCCCACTAGTTCCATTGGAGAGCTTCTTAGCTCGTATGTGCATCCGTTGCATGGCAATCCCTACTCCTCACATCATATCTATCATTTGGCATCTTCTGCCTATGATTGTCCTCATTGATGTGAGCCTTTCTCTTCCTTTTTGTCTTCCTCCTCCACCATATTTCTCTCTTTTCCATCCTAAGATTCAAATCTCGTGCTTACGCTCATCCATTGCATGAGTGCTCGAAACATTGAAAAGGAGTGGATCAAATTGACTTGTACCTGGCTAGTGGTCTGGGGACGAGTCAAGATAAGATTCCAAAGAATACCAAGTGTGAAACTTTAGTAGATTGAGGTCTCAACACAAAAATACTTTTTTTCTCGTATTCCCTATCCCCCTTCTTGCACGCAAACACCATTTGGAGACATTCGAGTCACGGACAGCGAGAGCTCTTGCACCTAATGTTCTTTTGTTACTTGTTTCAATGCTAATATAGACTCTTGCATGTTATGACTTAAATTGAATCTCTAACCTTGATTGCTTTACTTTTCAAAGTTCTTATATGATTGCTAGCATGTCACCACAGAAATTATGCTGTTATCATTTACCTACTCGAGGACGAGCAGGAATTAAGCTTGGGGATGTTGATACGTCCAAAACGTATCTATAATTTCTGCTTGCTCCATGCATGTTTTGTGTGATATTGCTATGATCTAGATACACTTTCATACATTTTTGATCATATTTGGACTAACCTATTAACTCAGTGCACCCCAGTGCCAGTTCCTGTTTTCTGCTGTTTTTCTATTTCAGTTTTCCCCCGTATAAAAAGTGCCAGAAAAATTCGGGAAAATTCAGATAAAAAATCAGCGTGGAAAAAGCTTTGCGAAGAGCCCGGGAGGGGCCAGAGGGGAGCCAGGGGGCCCAGGCGGCCACCCGGCGCGGCCCCACCCCTGGCCGCGCCAAGGGGGCGCCTGGGCCCCTGGTCCACCTCTGACTGCCCCCCTTCGCCTATTTATTCTCCGTCACGGGAAAACTCCAGAAGAGGAACGCTATTCCGCGAACTCGTCTCTGCTCCGCCGCCTCCGCGCTTCCGAAGATCGGGAGCACCAGAAGACCTCTTCCCGGCACCCTACCGGAGGGAGGATTGACCTCCGGGAGTCTCCTCTCCACCATGGATGCTCCCCGGATGTCTCGTGAGTAGTTTTCCTTGGACCATGGGTCCGTGATCAGTAGCTATGTGATGTTCTCCTCCCCTCTTTGATCTTCATTGTTTAGACCTCGTGAGCTGCCCTACATGATCGAGGCACCTTTGTAATATTTCTGCTTTTGCTTTGTTGAGTTTGATAGGATCTGATGGATTATGAGATTATGTTCAGATTGTGATAGAGTAATATATTTGGTTTTTTATCTCTTATATTTTTTTCCTAAGTAATTCTTGCATGTTCTCCGTTGCTATTTATTGCTTTGGCCAAGTAGTAGGTAGTGACTTCAAGAGGGAACGTTGTGCTAGATTGTGGGTTCATGCCCCCCGATGACACGCTTGAGTGACAGAAACATGAGTCTAGGGGATGTGTTGTTGCCACAAGGGGAAAACAACGGTGCTTGTGACCGCGGTCACAAGGATTGTTTACTTTACGCAGAGTTCTTTTTAATGCAGTTGTCTGTTGCTTTGGGTTTACACTTTGGGTGGGGCTCGCAACTTAATACCAGCGAGATGTTCTGGATAGATATCTCAAGGTGGATGATTAGTAGTAGATGCAGATGGATTTCGGTCTACTTATCTTGGCGTACTGCCTGTGCTTTTGAACCTCGTCCTCTCTTTTGTAGCATAGTTAGCATTGCGGTGCGTTCATAATCCTGTCAATTGCCTTTCTGTAATTTGTTTACCTCGCATAGCAATTTTATCGTCTTTAGGGAGAGAGACATCACTAGCGAACATCACATATCCCGGTCCATATCTTCATTATTGTTTCCACGCTATATTTACCTTACTGCTTTTACTTGCTATCATTATCCCTTGCATTTTATCCTTGTGAACAACAAGATCGGAGAGATTGACAACCTCTCTGAACTTCGTTGGGAACAAAGTTATATGTGTATGTGTGCAGGTCCGCGTCAGTTGCGCCGCTGACACCTACTTATCATCTCTGGAGTCCTGCTGGAGACAAACTTTGGTATCTTCACCGAGGGAAAACTGCTGCTGCACTACATCTCAACCTTCCACTTGGGGTAACCAACGAAGGGGCGAGAAGCCATCACCCTCCCGCTACAAACGGGGCCAAAAGGAACTTAGGGAGATTAAGGTACTCCTGTCAAAGAGCACCAGAACAAAGCATTAACACTTCATGGATACACGAAATCCTCAAATCATAGTCCATCCCCTTTGGTGTCCCAAGCTGTCACCATTGGGATCGCCGGTTCCAGACTATAATAGGTGCATACAACTCATAGATAGGATCAAGAACACCACAAACTCAAGAAACAAAAGGGTGATCAGATCTGAAATCATGGCACTCGGGCCCAAAGTGGCAATCAATAAGAGCAACAAGTTGTAACAGAGATGATAAACACCAAGTAGATGATAGGCAACATGCCCCCAACAATATGATTGAACTATTACATGATCTAACTCATCCAATCCCTACCATCCCCTTTGCCTATAGTAGGGAATTACTCACACATGAGAGGAGAAGTCATGGAGGGGTGATGGAGAGGCGATGATGATGACGATGGCGATGATTTCCCCCTCACCGGAGGCCAATTCAGCTTCCAGATTAGCTCTCCGAGGAAGAACAGAGGGTTGCGGCGGCTCCGCGACGTAGATTGGAAAAGCGACTTCTGTTTTGGGGTTTCTGCGTCGGGAGAATAAATAGGGGCCAAGGTAGGTCACCAGGGGGTGTGGGACCCAGCCAGGAGGGCAGGTGGCGCGGCCAGGGGCAGGGCCGCGCCAGGCACCCTCCTGGATGCCCTGTGGCCCCCCTTTGGCCTGGTGGAAGCTTCCGGAACGCTGATTTTTTATATATATTTTTGGGATTTTTCCAGCGTACCTAAATATCCAGAAACCTGCACAAAAGAAAACAGCACTGGTAGCTCTGCTGAAAACAGCGTCAGTCCGGGTTACTTTCGTTCAAATCATGCAAGAATGAAGGCAAAACAATAGCAAAAGTGTTTGGAAAAGTAGATACATTTAGGACGTATGAACTCCCCCAAGCTTAGCTATTGCTTGTCCTCAAGCAATTCAGTTCAACGAACTGGACGCGACAAAGAAAACTTTGACAAACTCTTTTGCTTCATTAGATGTATATAAGCATGTACTACGAAAGAGTTTAGCAAGTTTTGACACCATGTTACAAGGACAATGCACGAAGCAATCCTTATTTCATGTAATCAGTCACAAACAAACAAAAAGTAAACAATATGCTGCTTAAAATCAATCTAAGATCACAATGCACATAGCATGAACATATCAGAGTGGTATCTCGCTAGCCTCCATGAGTGAAGCAAAACATAAATGCAGAAACTCCTCCGGAGTTTTAAAGGAGACTAGAACTTAGAACTCAAAGTAAGAAACATCACAAGCATGCAGAAGACAATGTGGTACTTTGGGACAATGCATGTTACACTAAGAATGACAATTATGCTCTCATAGTTGGTGCTTTGGATAAAGGAAGGTGGAGACTCTCGAACCGTGGCTTTTGATGGCAAGGTTGAAAACCCGTGAAAGGAAGCAAAGACTAAACATGTGCCAGAGCTCTTGGTTTTGAAAACAAAGATAAAACTCTTTTGAGAGGTGCAACTTTCCAGTCAACGGTGAACGGTAAGGGTCTCTCAATATCTCCCATGCCAACCATATTAATGCCTTTTACTTACACATGTTCCCTTATCCATAAATCCTTTGATGGTCTACGGAACCTTTTATTTTCCCTCAATGATGGAAGGAGGATATCGTTCTATCTATCATAAGCAGCATTTGGTCCATTTCACTTCATCATCAAGTATGGGGGGGGTGTCACTCTCATATATTTTTTATTGACTAGTTAAAACTTCCGTCAAAATATTTTTGGCATGAAAGATACTGATTTTCCATCACCTCACTATGAGCTTGTACGGTTACAAAGGGGAAGCTTTTGAATAAATTTCGAGATGGCACAAGAAAGTCTAAGTTAGGAGTGGCCGGTAAATACCACATATAGGTAGGTATGGTGGACTCAAATGGAACAACTAGGTTTAGAAAGGTGATTGTGGAAGCACAAGCAGAATTCCGCTTGGTGCTGGAGGAAGGCTAGCAAAAGACGGGGAAGCGACCAACTAGAGAGCATAACAGTCATAATCATGCAGAGCGACAAAGCAACATTGAATCGGGCATGAAAGTGATATAACTCACCCTGAAGTAAAAAGATCATCAAGGCAGAATAGACTTTTTAGTCTTAACATGTGTGAACATGTGCCAAGTCAATCCAGTAATCCCCCGAAGGGAAATACCACTTCAATATGCCACACCATGAACAATGCAATGCATGTCAATCATCTCAAGAAACACATTATAAACTCTAGCTATTTGAGACTAACCACAAAGAAAGCATGAACCACTGGGAAAGCATTGTAAACATAGCACTATTTCGCTACAAGCTGGTCTCTAATCATAAGTACAGGCATATGTACAAAAGTAGAAACAAAAAGAGATCATACCGGCTTTCCTTGTTGCATCCCTTCCGTCGATCTTCGTCATTACTGCCTTGTCACTTGCACGATCGAACGTAGGAAATTATAATCATCACGGACTCAAGCTAAACTCTGAAAACAAAGCAAACTAAAGAGCAAAGGAAACATATTTTTGGTTTTTTTTAAGTTTAACGAAAGCAAAAGAAAGGAGAAATATTTTTGGTTTTTTTTGCAAACTAGAAGAACAAAGAAGAACAGGCAAAAACTTGCAAAAAGATAAAAGCGAACCAACGGTAGATACAAAAGAAAGGGGAGGAGAGCACGCACTCCCCCAAGCTTAGGCTTTTGGCCTAAGTTGGGCTCTTCTACTGCGGTCCCGCGGAGCTTCCTGCTCCGGGGTAGTGGTAGTCCCATGGGTTGTATGAGCCCTCCGGTGCGTACACTGAAGTCCTCGGATCCTCCCACGTGGAAGAGGAAGGTCCTGCCCCCCATCCAGAGGAAGAACCTTCAACCCAGGGGGTGACGGTCTCCTCCTGAACTGGTGGATATACCACGTGCTCCTCCTCGTCTGGCTCGACCCCCTCCGTGGGGTCGTGAAACTAGTATCTCCCCGTGATCTCATCAAAGTCGGCCACTGAAAAATGAAATCCGTTCCTGCGAGAAAAATCAAACACAAGTGGTGCAGGTAGACGGACAGCGCGTTCCACACCTGTCTTTAAATCGCAAAACATAATCAAGTGCATAGAGGTCAGAGGCCTTAGTAACAAAGAAATGCCTCTTCATGGCAGCCAAGTCAAGGCTAACAAAAGGAAAGACTGTATCATCTGGGCGCGGTTCTCCTTGGAGAAACTGCAAAAGAAGTGTGGCATAGACGCCACCCAAGAGGTCCCCCTTCTTACTATTAGTAGCAAGGCGTTTCGCAATAAGCGAACCCACATGATACTCGTGCTTCCCTGAGAGGGCATTCGCCATGATAGCAGTATCAGGCGTCGAAGTGCTGCTCGTGTTGTCTCGAGCCAACACTCCTCTAGCAATATAATAGGCGAAATACCTGAGGTGAGGGAACATAATGTTGGAAATCTTCTGACGGTTGGATGCCCTCACTTCAGTGTTACAGAACGAGTCGAGGAGAGTGTTGAGTGCAATAGTTTGGACATTTTTCCTCTTCTTCTTTTCGACCAAGCCTGGCAAACCTAAAGCTTCACAAAATGTACTCATAGGCATGGTCAGCAACCTTTAATAAAGTCTAAACACCACAGTATCATTGTCAGGATAAAACCTGAAACTGTTAACAAAAATAGCGGTGAGTGTCTCGTACTGTGGTACACGGCTCGTAACGAGCCGTGTCAAACCTGCATGGGCACACAGAGCATAGAACTCTTCTCGTATGCCGGCATCCTCCATGAAGTCTTCGCATGGAAATGCCATAGCTCTTGCGGGTGACGCGTCCAACATCTCCATGGGTACGATATCTTCATTATAGCTCACCCTCGTGGCCGAAGGTGAAGCTGCGGAACGCGTAACACGGCTAGAGCGCTCGGGTTTCTTCTTCCCAAGCCACTTTCCTAGCCTCTCCATTTAAGAGAATATTTGTCCCAAATTTCAGCTCAAATGAGTGGTTGTAGAGGGAGATCGAAGTTCCGTGCTCAAGAACAGCAAGAACACGAAACCAGAGCAAGAACACGAGTTTTCGGGGTGAAAGAGAGAGAGTGGAAGAAGAGATGCCAGCAGGGGGTGCCTGTGGGCCCCAGGAGGATGGGTGGAGCGGCCAGGAGCTGGGCCGAGCCACCTAGCCTCCTAGGCCAGGGGTGGACCCCCCTGGTCAGCCACAGGTACTCCCCGATGGCTTTTTACCTAGAAATTTTTATTTTGAATTTTCTGGAATTTTCTGGGCAACTTCATTGTAGAGAATTTTTCAAAGTTCAAAAAGCTGCAAAAACTTTCGTGAACTTGAGACAAAAGTTAGAACAAGTGAAGTTTTAAACAAAAACTTGGGTAGAGCAAGGAGAATAAAAGCTAAAGGAAATGAAAACATAACAAGCTCAACTTTTTACTTATATAAAACTTGCTAGTTAGCAAGGTTGATCAAGTCTTACCAACACGCCGGTGATATATAGCGCAGAAAGTCTCGCCTCTTATGAAGTGACCATTGCACTCTCACTTTAACGGACATGGTCCCCACCATAATTGTTTTGTATTTGTGGTATACATGTAGTGGACAATCTCATTCTCCAATCTTTACGGTCTCGATATTCTCAATGGAGTTAAGGCCATGACTTTTGTCGATTTTCTTCGGAAAATACACCGTGTGTTCTTTGTCATTTACGTTGAAGGTAACCTTCCCTTTATTGCAATCAATAAGGGCACCTGCGGTGTTAAGAAAAGGTCTACCAAGGATAATGGACATGCTCCCATCCTCGGGCATGTCAAGCACAACAAAATCAGTAAGTATTAAGCAATTGGAAATTTCAACAGGAACATCCTCAAAAATACCGATTGGGACGGCCGTGGACTTGTCGGCCATCTAAAGAGAGATATCTATAGGAATTAGTTTCTCTAAACAAAGCCTTTTGTATAGAGAGAAGGGCATAACACTCACTCCTGCACAAAGATCACATAAGGCAGTTCTAACATAATTATTCTTTATGGAGCAAGGAATGATGGGTATACCTGGATCACCGAGCTTCTCAGGAATCTTGCCACTGAAAGAGTAGTTAGCAAGCATAGTAGATATTGCCTCATTAGGGACTTTTCTTTTATTAGTAACAATATCTTTAATATATTTTGAGTAAGGAGGTAATTTAATAGCATCAGTCAAAGGAATTTGAAGAAAAAGAGGTTTCATCCACTCACAAAACTTGTTGTAGTGCTCTTCTTCTTTGGATTTGACAGACTTGCTTGGGAAAGGCATGGGTTTTTGTACCCATGGTTCTCATTCCTTCCCGTGTCTCCTTGCAAGGAAGTCTTCTCTCGTATACTTCTTGCGCTTATCGGGTGCTTCTTCTTCACGAACCTCGGGTGGATCATTCTTTTCAGTATCTTTTTCAGGTTCAACACCGTCTTCAGTCTCAGCATCGGATGTAGATATGCTGTTTGGATCAACAGCTTGTTCTTCTTCTCCTATAGGATCATTGGAATTGTCAGCTTCCTTGTGTTTCTTTTTCTTCTTCTTCTTCTTTGGGGAGCTAACAATTTCTTCTTCCTGCACTTGAGAATCTTGCTCGGTCCTCTTTGGATGCCCCTCTGGATAGAGAGGGTCCTGGGTGTGTGTGCCACCCTGGGTCTTTATACCGTAAGCTTGTAAATTGTCATGTTTGGTATTATTAGCAAGCAAATCTTTTTGCACATTAGAAATTTGTTCAAGCTGAGTTTGAACCATATGAAAATGCTTCACAAGACATTTAACATCATTAACTGTTCTACCTAGAACATCAAGCAAACTTTTGATAGCAAGAGTATTATCATGCAACTGACCTTGTATCTTCTTATTGAAGTGATTCTGCTTCATAATAAAATTATCAAGCTCATCTAAACATTGGTCAGGAGGTTTACCTTTAGGGATGTCACTTGCATTGAAATCTAAAAGAGAGTGTACTTCTACCATAGGTGGGTGAGTGGTAGGCTCACACAGCTTCTCAATTGGAGGTAGATTCTTCACGTCGTTAGCTTTAATACCTTTCTCTCTTATGGACTTCTTTGCTTCTTGCATGTCTTCCGGGCTTAGGACTAGCATGCCCCTCTTCTTTGGTGGTGGAGGTGGTTCAGGAACGGACCAATCTTCATGGTTTTTGGCAATTTTGCCCATCAATTCTTCCGCATCGTCCGGTGTTCTTTGCCTGAAAACACAACCAGCACAACTATCTAGGTAGGATTTAGACCCATCGGTTAGACCAGCATAAAATATATCAAGTAATTCATTTTTAGGCATTTCATGTCCTGGTCTATCCTTTAGCAAACTGTAAAATCTCCCCCAAGCTTTAGGGAGATGCTCATCCTGCAACTGTTTAAAGTTATAAATTCTTTGTAAAGCAGCATGTTGCATATGAGCAGGAAAATACTTATCAACGAAAGATATAGCCATATCTTGAGGACTCTGAATGGAACCACATGGTAGTGCATCATACCATGCTCTAGCATCTCCTTTCAAGGAAAAAGGAAGAAGCTTGGTCACATAAAAGTTTCGGATCCTTTCATCTGTGGTAAACAAGCCGCCTAACTTAGTGAGTTTGGAGCTTCAACTGTGGATATAAGTGAAAGGTCAACAGAGAAATCATAATCAGGATCAGTGATGCATATAGGAGACGTAGCAAAAGTAGGATCAGGAGTAAACTGTTGGATATGTGCTCTAGAGACAAATTAATAAAGATATTTGTCACATATCCGTTTTGTTCATAATACGTTTTATACTGTGCTATAACTGTATTACATGGAAATACTAATACAGGTGTAGTATAAAACATGGTCCGTAGTTTAACTCGGGTAAACTATCTCATTGGGAAATTGATTGATCAAGCGTTCCTGATCATGGCGACACTTAAGTCCATTGACAATGAGGTCATATCGTTAAGGGGAATGATGTGATGGACGTACACCCACCTACAGTATTGCAATGTGATCGAGTCACTGTCAGAACCCTCTGTTAGGTAATGTGCTAGGATCAAAGTCACCTTGCATCATGTTAAAAATTTCAAAAGAAATCTTTGAAATCAAATTCAAAAGCAAAATGGGAGAAGGAACCCCCCCCCAGATGAATTATTTCAAAAGGCCAGATAAAAATCTTCTCCAAAAATTCAGGTTAGATTTTTGAAAAGTCTTATAAATGAGTGTGATCACATATCAAGTGATGTGGGACCTACCCCATGCTCATGGATTTTTCAAATATTCAAACAGTGCCTTGGAATTAATCAAAAACCCCTATTTGAGTTAAGATTCAAATTATTTGAATTTTAAAGAGTGCCAAACTTTATAAGTGGCTAGTCTATATTATTATGAGGCCATGTAAAAAGTTTCAGCATTTTAGAAAATGGCTAGGTATTTATTTTTGCTAGCCAAAACAAATGTCAGAAAAGAAAAACAGAAAAAGAAGCAGAAAAGCTTACCTGGCGCCCAGGCGAGAGCAGCCCACCCAGCCCAGTCGGCCCACCAAGGGCCGCAGGGTCTTCTTCCCCGCCCCGCGCCTCCAAGCTGCTCGGTGGAATGCCACCGAGCCAGCCGTGGACGACACGTCGCCGTCGAGGGCCTTCCAGGCCTCCCCGTGCCTCCTTCTCGCGCCTGGAGATGCCCTGGAGCACGCCTCCTCCATTCCCCCCTCCAGAGCTCTTCCCCTTCCTCTCCCGCTCGATTTCGTCACCGCCCGAGACCCCGTCGGAGCACCGAAGAGAAGAACTTGTGGACAATGCCGTCGAGAAGCCGCGCCACCTTGTCCATCTGCTTCGCCGTCGTCCTCTACGCCGAGGAGTGCAACCAATCGAGAAGAAGAGCCCCTGGATGAGACGCAAGCTTCACCGAGAACTCACCGTACCCGCGAGCTCGCCGTCGTCGATTCGCCGCCGTTTAAGCCTCCCCGAGCTTGCTGTTGCTTCCGTTCGATTCGCGGTGAGCTACTGAGCGTTTCCCCCAAGTTTCCAGCACCCCGCAACCCCTCTAGCCGGTTTCACCATGGAAGCCGAGGGAGGTCGCCGCCATGGACGACGATGAGGTCGCCCCTGTGCCCCATCATCTCGTCCAGCGCGCGCGTTTGACTCCCTGTGACTCTAGTATTCGAACGCGACCGTCCCAGCTTCAAGACGTGGCCTCTAGCCCCACTCCCGACCTCGCCGGTTCTCTGCCGCCGCCTTTGCTCGTCGCCGACGTCATTCCGGTGAGCCCCCGTGCTGCTCGTCTGTCCCAGATGAAGCGCGCGTGCCTGGGCTCCCGTTTGGTGGTCGCGGCATGCCAAATGGTGGCCGGAGTCGCCCTCCCCGTGAGCGCCGCCGTGCGCTGGAGTCGCCGGCGTCTAGCCGCCGGTAGCCCGCCGACGTGGCCATGGTTAGGGACTTAACCCCACCTGGGTTAAGTGACCCTGGGTCACTGACAGTGGGCCCTGGCCCCTTAAATCCCCCCGGTTAGTTTAAACTAACCGGGTTAATTAACCCAGTGGCTGACAGGCCGACCCCACACGTCAGACCCCCCCCCCCCCTGACGTCACCCTTGCGCAAGCCTGACGCAGTAATTCGATTAAATGATTTATAGAAATTACAGAAATTCCAGAAAAGGGCTGAAACTTTGGAAATTCATAGAAAATTCATATCAACTCCAAATTTAACAAATAATATATGAAAAATGATCAGGAGAAAATAAGCTATCCAAATATCCAACTTTCAACTTTGTTTGAGTTGATTTTAAAATGTGATCAGTAGCATTTGCTATTTGATTTAAATGGAATTAATTCAAATTATTTTCAAATGCTTTTGCATTTTGAACCATGTCAACATATCACATTATAATTGAACTTCAGAGGCATATCATACACATTTCAAATTGGTTCAACTTGATCAAACAATGTCATTTATAACTTGGCTAAAATGAATTCAAATTGGAGTTTGAATTTGCAATATACTCCATTTAAATGGAATTGATTCACACATCAAAGCATATACATCAAGTTTCAACCTTCAACCATGTGGTATTGCATTGTATTTACTTTTCTACCTTGTTTGTTGTTTGTCGAGTAGAGGTGGTACCGGAACAGGAGGCCGCCCCCTTCGTTGAAGACCCCGAACCCGAACCTCGTCAGCAAGGCAAGCAAACCCCCATTGATCATGTCGATAAAATCCCACTTCCCTCTCATGTCTCCCTTATGCATTGTATAGGATGATTACCATGATTCGTTTCTACCGCATAGATGAACCCATTCCTTTGCATGACCTATCATTTGTCACAGTAGTAGGCAAACCACAATCCTAGCAACTGTAGGAGTTGAGTGATATCATGTGGCCCCTGCAATTGTTACTGCTTATTGCATGCTTAGAGTGTTACCATGATGATACTGTTATGTGAGTCGGGATGGTAGTGTTCATGTTGATGATGGTATAAAGGTGTTGGTGAATCTACCCTAATACAAGGTGAACGATGAGAGGCTGTGTAGGAGTACACGGTGGGTTGTCTCGTTGAACACCGCCCTAAGTCCGAGTTCTTGTGTGGTGATCCAAGATGAAGAGTACAACCACACATTGGGCTCACTGACCCCTCTCAACTTACTAACTCATCCCTTTCGATGTCCAGATGTCGCAATAGTTCGGAGTTCTGGTAGGTCTGTGGCCTGGCTGCTAAGTGAGAGAACGGCTCATCCGAGACCGGCTTATGCACCACGCACACATCACTTGGGTCCACTTCGGTAAACCGGCCGGGTTCACGATAGTGGTAGCCAACCCAGGTAGGCGGCTTTCTCGGACTAGATAGGCTATGAGGTAACAGTTGTGGTGAGCATCCTCGCCGACACTTCTTGAACGGTGTCGAGTACAAAGGCGGTAACTGATGATCATGTGTGTATAGAGGTACACCCCTGCAGGGTTAACAAAACTATTCGAATAGCCGCGTCCGCGGTTATGGACTGCTTGGAAAGCTTAGCTTGATTATTAGACAACTTGAACTGGATACTTCTAAAACACACCAAGATAAGTGTGAGTGCTATGGCGTGCTTTCTCGTTGGGAAGTCGAGGAAGGCACCATAGTGGTGTAATTGGTTGGAGAAAGTAGTGGACTCGTGTACGCTTCTTACCTCAAGTCTGGTACTCGTAGTTCAGGACTAGCCAAGTCAAAGCTGGCACTTCTGCAAGTGAAACCCCACCTCCCTTTACCTTGATACATGTGCATGATTAGTATAGCTCCTATGTAAGTCTTGTTGAGTACGACTTTGTACTCACGTTTGCTTAATCTATGTTTTAGATTAACCCACTGACCCCGAAGGTGGCTTCTTCATCGAGTTGGACGACTGAAGATCAATCTAGTGTAGTCCCAGTCAGACGACTGGTTCCCTCGTGGAGGGCTTGTGTTTAAATAAGGCTTCTTAAGCCATTTGTTAAACTTGTCTGTACCCATACATACTTTGCTTCCGCTTGTTGTTGTAATGTTGGATCACATACTTGTGATCTCTGTGTGCACTCTGTAAGAGTTATCAATAAAATATATAATTTGTAGAGAATTGCAATGATACCTACTGTTCATACAAGGCATGTGTGTTGCGTGTATGTTTATAACATGCATGTCTTTGTATGGGTTTTCGAGACCTTAGTTGTGATCTGGCTGGCGGTCTTTCATACACCAAGTGGCCCTTAGATGTGCGCAGCTTGGGGCATCGCGATGCGATTGTTCGAGACTCTGTCTCGTGCACACTTTCTGGTATGATCGAGCCCGCCCTATACCCCGACTAAGTGATCGGGCTGGAGTAAGTCTATGTAAGAGTTATGAGATAGTCGATGGTATGGTTGAGGCGACTTGTCTTTGAATATGGGAGTTCATCACCCATATCATTAGACTTGTGTGCAGACGATGAGGACCCATCTCAGTTGATCATCCGGCCTGGATGGGATGCCCCTCACGTACGATGCTTTCCGAGAGCGTTCTGTGCTTGACCTTGTATGCTTAGACAAGTGGGTACGGTTCTCGGCTCTCCATATGACTATGTCTTAGCTGGACTTGCATACGCTAACCCCGGGTCCCGACAGTCACATAGTTCAGCGTTGCTATGACTTTGTAACGTATGGCTTAGTCCTTAGACCGTAATGATCATACGTAATTATCATCTATGAGGAGAATTTTATTTGTATCCCACCGCCTGACTGAAATATGCTGGCTATAACGGTGCACTTTGGGTATTCCGGAATAGATGGTTGATGAGTATGTTAATAGATCAGAGCGGGATTTGTCAGTCCTTGTGACAGGACAGGTACTCTGGGCCCACTCGGTGATATTGCATCAACACCTTGCAAGGACGTGAGTAGGTCACAAGAGATGCAATGATCATGGACGAGAGAAGTTGTTTCTTGTGAACGAGATGTGAACACGGTATGTAGGATAATGACGATCAAACCTCGGACAAACAAAGTACCGCAGCACAAAGGGATTACGTCGTATCGTTAACGGTTTCCAAAAGCGATCGAAGTTCATTCGATGGAAGCGCAGGGGCTGTCAAGGATTGTAACCAGGTCCAACTGACTAGTCATTGGTCAATGAGAAGAGTCTCGACCATGTCTGATGTTTCCCGGACCGTTAGGGTGTTACACTTAAGGGCAATCGATGCATAGGACAGTTACGGGATCAATCGGTGAAATAGGAGAAATCACCGGAATAGTTCCGGAGGAGGACGGAATGGTTTCCGGACATTTTGAATAGTTCAAAATAAAGTTTAATTGTTTTAATAATGTTTTATTATTTAATTATCTGAATTAAATATTTAAAACATATTAAATAAATTAAAAAAATGGGAAAAGGATAAATGGGCCCATGGGGCCCATTAAGGGAGGAGGGGGTCTCCCCCCTTGGGCTTGGCGCCAAGGGTGGGGCCCATCCCCCCTATAGCCGGCGCACTCCCCCCCCCCCCCCCCCCGTTGCGAGTTTAGTCCCACATGGGGGAAGGGAGGAGGATCACACCCCCCTTGGCCTATATAAGGAGGGGTAGCCCCCCCTTTTTCCAACACACCAATATCTCCTTCTTCCTCCTTCTCCTTCCCGGAAGTGGACTCCCCTTGTTTGGAGTCTGCACCTGGATTGGAGTTCTCCACCATAAGGCAGGCCGTCGTTCTGCTGGAGTCGGGATCCGTAGCCGTCTTTCTTCCGCTGCTCGCCTGGTTCGGGGCCCGGGAGGAACATCGATTGTACCGTACGTGTATAATCTCTTCGAGGCACTACACCTGTGGTGCTACTTCATCGCTGGAGGTTTACCGGGAGTCATCCTCGCCGGTGGTGGTGTTCTACACGACAGGGAGGTCGTAGTTCTGAGTCTACGCCAACCACGTTCGCAAGAACGTTTCCCTCTTTTGGTCTTCAAAGGTATGAACACCGATTCCCTCCGTTACTTTACATCGCCATAGCATAGATCTTGGGTTCGGGTACCGTAGGCATGAAAAAATTGTGTTTTCTGCCCCATATCCCAACAGTGGTATCATGAGCTAGCTATGCGTAGATGTATTGTACGGGTAGAACACATCTAGGATGTGGGCATCGAATCTTCATTCGTTACCCTCCCACGTGTACTCATTTAGCGTTGCGGCAATGTTTGATGAAGCGGCCCCCGACCGACCTTTCGCGTTTACGCGAGACTGGTTCCACGCTTGACATATGGCTTGTGCCATATAAAGTGGCTAGGGGGTTTCTGTCTCTCTGCATTAGCGATGCGAAGATGTTTGCAACGGAGGGCCCCGACATGGGTGTAATAGAGACGGATGGGAGACGGTGTTGTGGCATGTTTTTCGCAGGATAGAAACGGTTCTCTCTCTCGAAACCCCTAGCAGCCACGTAAAACTTGCAAGCTAAAGTAGAAAGGCGTTTAACTTTTGCTTTGCATGAAGGGGGATCATAGGTAGTATGATTTACAGTTTTACTTCCTGTTTTATGCTAGTATGCTAGATATATCGACGATAGCACGAAACAGGACCATCTCTCACAATACCAACATTGTGTTCTCCCTTGGTGGGCACCACCTGGAAGGTTCTCCCATATGGCTTGATGCTCCGTACATACCGGAGTTGTCCTACATATTAAACGGAGTTCGCATGAGGTTGGGTTCGGCAAGCCTGGCATATGCAGATATGGCCTTGCTGAACAACTAACATCAAGGTTTGATTGGCAGGCTTGACGTATGTAGATGCGGGCCTGGAACACAGGAGACCGAAAGGTCGAGCACGAGTCACATGCCTGATGTGATTGGCTTAGAGGCCTACCTGGTTCGCATACTGATGGCCGTGACGATCGGGGGAGGTATGGGGGCTGGGATTGTGTAATCACTTAATTAAATTGAGAGGTGTTTATCTAAGTGGGAGCTTTCTAGAATTTTGGGATTAAATTGAAACTCCACATTATGAACAAAAGTCTAAATATGTATCCTTGTGAATCAACCTTGTAGATGGCAGCACCTCGCCCCTCGTTCAACTTAGGATCATTCCTAGAGAAAGATAAGCTAAAAACAGATGGGACAAACTTCACCAACTGGTTCCGCACCCTGAGGATTCTCCTCGTTCCCCTCAAGATGGCATACGTACTAGAGGACACGTTAGGTGACGCACCAGCAGATGATGTCAGTCAGGACGAGAAGAATATCTATCTCTCCAGGACTGATGATTACAACCTTGTCCAGAGTGGCATGCTCTACTCCATGGAGGCTGAGCTGCAGAAACGCTTTGAGAGGATGGGTGCATATGAGAATATCACCGACCTCAAGGCGGTCTTCGCACCTCAAGCCAGGGCTGAACGGTACGAGGCTTCTGAAGCCTTCTTCTCAGCAAAGATGGACGAGCACGGCAGCGTGAGTGAGCACGTAGTCAAAATGTCTGGCTACGTTCAGCGCTTGAATGCTCTAGAATGCCAGATTCCAGATGAACTTGCTGTTGATAGGGTGTTGCAGTCGCTTCCCCCTAGCTACAAAGGCTTTGTGCTGAACTACAACATGCAGGGGATGACCAAAACCCCTTCTGAGTTGTTCGCCATGCTGAAAAGCGCCGAGGTTGAGATCAAGAAGGAGCACGCCGTCTTCATGGTCAACAAGACCACTGACTTCAAGAAGTCAAGCAGGCGAGAGAAGGCCAAGAGAGGTGTCCCCAAGAGGGATGGCAAGTCAGTTGCCGCTCCTCCCAAGGCACCCAAGCCTAAACCCGGAGTGGAGTGTTTCTACTGCAAGGGTGAAGGTCACTGGAAACGCAACTGTCCCAAGTACCTAAAGGACAAGAAGGCTGGCAAGGTCGCCAAGAGAGACGAAGGTATATTTGATATACATATTGTTGATCTTCTCTTGACAAGCGCCGGGAACACATCATGGATATTTGATACAGTTGTCGCTCATATTTCTAATTCCATTCAGGGACTAAGGAATAGGAGACGCTTGCTCAAGGATGAAGTGACGATGCGCGTGGGGAATGGCTGTCAAATTGAAGTCTTGGCGGTCGGCACGAAGCATCTTAGTCTCCCTTCGGGATTGGTTTTAGTTCTGAATAATTGCTACTATGTACCCGCGTTGAGTGTGAACATCGTTAGTGGCTCTTGCTTGAAGCGAGGCCGCTATTCTTTTAAGTCTGATACAATTGGTTGTTCGATTTATAAGGATGAAATGTTTTATGTTCACGCACCGGAGTTGCATGGTTTATTCGTACTTGATCTCGATGGTGACGTGTGTCACATTAACAATATTGAGGCCAAAAGATTGAAGAATGATGAAGATCACATGAAGATGTGGCATTGCCGACTTGGTCATATTGGTATAAAACGCATGGAGAAGCTCCATAAGGATGGACTTCTTGAGTCATTGGATTTTGGATCCCTTGATACATGTGAACAATGCCTCATGGGCAAAATGACAAGGACTCCATTCAATGGCGTAATGGAGCGTGCGGATGTCTTATTGGGGATCATACACTCGGATGTATGTGGACCCATGAACGTCCCCACTCGCGATGGTATTCATTACTTCGTGACCTTTACTGATGACTTGAGTAGATATGGGTATATTTACTTGATGAAGCACAAGTCTGAAACCTTTGAAAAGTTCAAGGAATTTCAGAATGAGGTCGAAAATCAACTCGGAAAGAAAATCAAGCACCTTCGATCGGATCGAGGTGGCGAGTATTTGAGTCACGAGTTTGGCAATCATCTGAAGTCTTGTGGCATAGTACCACAGCTTACGCCGGCAGGCACACCTCATAGAAACGGTGTGGCTGAGCGACGTAATCGAACCCTATTGGATAGCGTACGATCGATGATGTCTCATACTGATTTTCCTGTGTCATTCTGGGGGTATGCATTAGAAACTGCCGTTCATATTCTTAATAGGGCACCATCCAAATCCGTAAAGACAACACCATTTGAAGAATGGTATGGCACAAAACCTAAGTTGTCTCACCTGAAGATTTGGGGTTGTGAGGCTTATGTTAGAAAACTGCAGCCTGACAAACTTGAATCCAAGGCGGATAAGTGCATCTTTGTGGGCTATCCCAAGGAAACTTGTGGATACACCTTCAACAACAGGTCTGACAGCAAAACGTTTGTTGCCAAGATGGGACACTTTCTTGAGAAGGAGTTTCTCGCGAAAGAGTTGAGTGGGAGGAAAATAGACCTCGATGAAGTGACTGACCAATCACTCCAATTGGAAGAAAAGGCTACGGAAATTGTTCTGGAACCATCTTCCACAGTGGGAGCTGAAGAGAATGGCCAGAACGACATTCATAACGATCATGACATTGATGATCATCATGATGAAGAGGAACCTTTTATGCCCCGTAGGTCATCAAGAGTCCTTCAACCTACTGAGTTTTACGGACAACTTGTGAATGCAATCTCGGCTGATGAGTCGGATGAACCTACAAGTTACAAAGAAGCAATGGAGGGACCCGAGTCCGAGAAATGGCTTGAAGACATGAAATCCTAAATAGACTCCATGTACACCAACAAAGTATGGACTTTGGTGGATATTCCCGAGGACCGCAAGGCCGTCGAAAATAAATGGATTTTCAAGGAAAAGACTGACGCAGACGGAAACGTATCTGTCTACAAAGCTCGACTTGTCGCGAAGGGTTTCCGACAAATTCAAGGAGTTGACTACGAGGAGACGTTCTCTCCTGTAGCGATGATAAATTCTATTAGGATCCTACTAGCAATAGCTGCATATCATGATTACGAGATATGGCAGATGGATGTGAAAACTGCATTCCTAAATGGCAACATTGAGGAAGAGTTGTATATGATGCAACCAGAGGGGTGTGTCGATCCAAGGAACGCTGGTAAGGTGTGCAAACTTCAACGGTCCATCTATGGGTTGAAGCAAGCATCTCGGAGCTGGAATCTTCGATTTGATGAGGTCATTAAAGCTTTTGGATTTGTCCAAAACGTCGAAGAATTCTGCGTCTATAAGAAACTGAGTGGGAGCTCTGTAGAATTCCTTGTGTTATATGTAGATGACATATTACTAATAGGGAACGATAATAAATTCTTAGAGGAAGTGAAGGAATATCTAAATGGACAATTTTCCATGAAGGACCTAGGTGAAGCTGCGTACATATTAGGGATTAAGATCTATAGAGATAGACCTAATCGACGGTTGGCCTTGAGTCAGAACACTTATATTGACAAGATATTGAAAAGGTTCAAAATGGATGACTCCAAGAGAGGTCTCTTGCCAGTTATAAAAGGTGTCAAATTAAGCGTGACTCAATGCCCAACCACAGCAAACGAGAAGGAGGAGATGTCCTCAAAGCCCTATGCCTCAGCCATAGGTTCTCTCATGTATGCTATGTTATGTACTAGACCGGATTTAGCGTTGGCCATTAGTATGACTAATCGCTACCAGAGTAACCCGGGAATGGCTCACTGGACAATAGTAAAGAACATCCTTAAGTACTTAAGAAGAACCAAGGATCTCTTTCTCGTTTATGGAGGAGTTGATGAGGAGCTCACCGTAAAAGGTTACGTTGACGCAAGCCTCGGCTCAGATCTAGATGACTCGAAATCCCAGACGGGGTATGTTTTCATGTTGAACGGTGGCGCAATTAGCTGGAGGAGCGGCAAACAGTCAGTCGTCGCTCAATCTACAATGGAGTCGGAGTATATTGCCGCTTGCGAAGCGTCAAACGAGGCGCTGTGGCTGAAGAAGTTCGTGATCGAGCTTGGTGTCTTTCCCAGTTGCACTGACCCCGTGGGAATCTTCTGCGACAACACAGGTGCCATTGCTAACGCGAAGGAGCCAAGAACTCACTCTACAGCCAAGCACATCCTCCGAAAGTTCCATGTGACGCGAGACTACGTCAGGGATGGACACACTAGGATTCACAAGATACATACGGATCTGAACGCAGCATACCCGATGACTAAGCCTCTTCCACAGGGCAAGTTTGAAGAACACCGAGAGACCATTGGTGTTAGATACATACCTGATGTAAACTAGTGTAATTTGTACTCTAGTGCAAGTGGGAGACTGTTGGATATGTGCCCTAGAGACAAATTAATAAAGATATTTGTCACATATACGTTTTATACTGTGCTATAACTGTATTACTTGGAAATACTAATACAGGTGTAGTATAAAACATGGTCCGTAGTTTAACTCGGGTAAACTATCTCATTGGGCAATTGATTGATCAAGCTTTCCTGATCATGGCGACACTTAAGTCCATTGACAATGAGGTCATATCGTTAAGGGTAATGATGTGATGGACGTACACCCACCTAAAGTATTGCAATGTGATCGAGTCACATAGTTCAGCGTTGCTATGACTTTGTAACGTATGGCTTAGTCCTTAGACCGTAATGATCATACGTAATTATCATCTATGAGGAGAATTTGATTTGTATCCCACCGCCTGACTAAAATATGCTGGCTATAACGGTGCACTTTGGGTATTCCGAAATAGATGGTTGATGAGTATGTTAATAGATCAGAGCGGGATTTGTCAGTCCTTGTGACGGGACAGGTACTCTGGGCCCACTCGGTGATATTGCATCAACACCTTGCAAGGACGTGACTAGGTCACAAGAGATGCAATGATCATGGACGAGAGAAGTTGTTTGTTGTGAACGAGATGTGAACACGGTATGTAGGATACCGACGATCAAACCTCGGACAAACAAAGTACCGCAACACAAAGGGATTACGTCGTATCGTTAACGGTTTCCAAAAGCGATCGAAGTTCATTTGATGGAAGCGCAGGGGCTGTCAAGGATTGTAACCAGGTCCAACTGACTAGTCATTGGTCAATGAGAAGAGTCTCGACCATGTCTGCTATTTCCCGGACCGTTAGGGTGTTACACTTAAGGGCAATCGATGCATAGGACAGTTACGGGATCAATCGGTGAAATAGGAGAAATCACCGGAATAGTTCCGGAGGAGGACGGAATGGTTTCCGGACATTTTGAATAGTTCAAAATAAATTTTAATTGTTTTAATAATGTTTTATTATTTAATTATCCGAATTAAATATTTAAAACATATTAAAAAAATTAAAAAAAATGGGAAAAGGCTAAATGGGCCCATGGGGCCCATTAAGGGAGGAGGGGGTCTCCCCCCTTGGGCTTGGCGCCAAGGGTGGGGCCCATCCCCCCCCTATGGCCGGCGCACTCCCCCCCCCTTGGGAGTTTAGTCCCACATGAGGGAGGGGAGGAGGATCACACCCCCCCTTGGCCTATATAAGGAGGGGTAGCCCCCCCTTTTTCCAACACACCAATATCTCCTTCTTCCTCCTTCTCCTTCCCGGAAGTGGACTCCCCTTGTTTGGAGTCTGCACCTGGATTGGAGTTCTCCACCATAAGGCAGGCCGTCGTTCTGCTGGAGTCGGGATCCGTAGCCGTCTTTCTTCCGCTGCTCGCCTGGTTCGGGGCCCGGGAGGAACATCGATTGTACCGTACGTGTATAATCTCTTCGAGGCACTACACCTGTGGTGCTACTTCATCGCTGGAGGTTTACCGGGAGTCATCCTCGCCGGTGGTGGTCTTCTACACGACAGGGAGGTCGTAGTTCTGAGTCTACGCCAACCACGTTCGCAAGAACGTTTCCCTCTTTCGGTCTTCAAAGGTATGAACACCGATTCCCTCCGTTACTTTACATCGCCATAGCATAGATCTTGGGTTCGGGTACCGTAGGTATGAAAAAATTGTGTTTTCTGCCCCGTATCCCAACATAAACTTGTTCTTCAGGGAGTGCTTCGTTAGCAACTTCTTTATAGTAGCAGGGTCGAAATCAGCACATTCATTAAGCTCCCTGCATAAATCATCATCAAGTATAACATAATCGTCCTCAAGGAGTTTCTCCTTAAGTCCAGCAAGGTCATGAATTTTTCCAATAGGTGTTTGGGTAGCAGGAATTTCAACACCCGAGAATCGAGTAGCAGCAACAATCTGTTCTTCTATAAAAGAACCAAGTGAACCTGTAGTCTCAAAAGTAGTAGAAGCATCATCAAAATTATCTGACATACTGCCAGACTCAGCAGAAGTAGCATGTAACTGAGGTGAATCAAACTGACTCATAACCGAAGGTGAATCAAGTTTAGCACTAGTGCTAAGAGCAGTACCTCGTCTCGTACGGGATGGTAAGATCGGAACTTTAGGGTCTCCTTTCTTACCCATAGTGGATAACGTGCAACAGGTAGGATACTTCGAGTAGACCTGTAAATAAAGCTATGGTCCCCGGCAACAGTACTTGATAACCCTCAACTTTAGGGGATCGAGATAGTCTTCGCGGGCAAGATAACCCAATTTATTGATTCGACACTTGGGGACACAAAGAATACGTACAGGCTTTGAAAATTGAGTTCTCAATTCAACCGCACCTGAAATAAACACTTGCTTGCACAAAGGTATTAGTAGCAACTGTGATATGGTAGTGGTAGTAATGATAATAGTGGTGATAGTGATAGTGGAACAGCAAAGGTAAACAACTAGTAACCAGCAGAAGGAAAACACTGTAGGCTAGGGAGATGGATGGTTGGGCGCTGCTTGGATGAGAACGAACATGTAACAGATTCTAACTTGGGTAAGGCTCACAAAAAACAAAGGACCATCTAGGCAAATATCAAACATCAGGCATGTATCCCAAGGTAGTTGTACGTGCTTGCAATAAGAACTTTGCACAACATCTTTTGTCCTACCCTTCCGCTACAAACGGGGCCAAAAGGAACTTAGGGAGATTAAGGTACTCCTGTCAAAGAGCACCGGAACAAAGCATTAACACTTCATGGATACACGAAATCTTCAAATCATAGTCCATCCCCTTTGGTGTCCCAAGCTGTCACCATTGGGATCGCCGGTTCAGCGGACTATAATAGGTGCATACAACTCATAGATAGGATCAAGAACACCACAAACTCAAGAAACAAAAGGGTGATCAGATCTGAAATCATGGCACTCGGGCCCAAAGTGGCAATCATTAAGAGCAACAAGTTGTAACAGAGATGATAAACACCAAGTAGATGATAGGCAACATGCCCCCAACAATATGATTGAACTATTACATGATCTAACTCATCCAATCTCTACCATCCCCTTTGCCTACAGTAGGGAATTACTCACACATGAGAGGAGAAGTCATGGAGGGGTGATGGAGAGGCGATGATGATGACGATGGCGATGATTTCCCCCTCACCGGAGGCCAATTCAGCTTCCAGATTAGCTCTCCGAGGAAGAACAGAGGGTTGCGGCGGCTCCGCGACGTAGATTGGAAAATCGACTTCTGTTTCAGGGTTTCTGCGTCGGGAGAATAAATAGGGGCCAAGGTAGGTCACCAGGGGGTGTGGGACCCAGCCAGGAGGGCAGGTGGCGCGGCCAGGGGCTGGGTCGCGCCAGACACCCTCCTGGCTGCCCTGTGGCCCCCCTTTGGCCTGGTGGAAGCTTCCGGAACGCTGATTTTTTATATATATTTTTGGGATTTTTCCAGCGTACCTAAATATCCAGAAACCCGCACAAAATAAAACAGCACTGGTAGCTCTGCTGAAAACATCGTTAGTCCGGGTTAGTTTCGTTCAAATCATGCAAGAATGAAGGCAAAACAATAGCAAAAGTGTTTGGAAAAGTAGATACGTTTAGGACGTATCAATCATCGAGATCATCATCAACATCATCCCCAACATCAACACCTTCTCCACCACCATCCAATCTCACCTCACAAGTTCATCTTGTGTTGTAATCCGTACTATCTATCCTCTCTACTCTACCGGTGTTGATTACTACTTTGTGGTGAATGCTATTGAGTTTTGTTGGAGAAATACCATTATGTCCAGATTGTTTATCATATATTTATCACCTCTGATCATGATCTCTTTTATGGCTTGTGAATAGTTACTTTTGTTCTTTAGGACATGGGAGAAGTCTAGTTGTTAGTAGTCATATGATGTTGAAGTAATTTGTGTTGTTTGATATTTAAGTTGTGTTATTATTTTCCTAGTGGTGTTGTGTGAGTCGAACACTCAACACTTCGCCTTATTAAGGACCTAGGGGAATACATTGTGTATTAAGAATGCTTACGGTGGGTTGCCGGAGTGACAGAAACATAAACCCCAGTTTGCACACTTTTGCACAAGGGACTAATGGATCCTTGATCTTATTGCTGTGGTTAGGCTTTGCCTTAATTTCTATCTTGTATTTGCGGATGCTTGCAAGATGTTTAACATAAGAGTGCACTTATCTTAGTCTAGAAGGTGTGCTAGCATAGATCCACCCACTCAACACTTATCAGCACAACACTTGTTATCGATACGGAGTATGGCGAAAGCACGTGACTACCTCTCCATGTGTCCTCAAGAACGCTTTAGTCTTTATAAGTTCAGTTGTCAGGATTATCCTTTGCACAAAAGGATTGGGCCATTTGCTTCTCCTCAGTGCTATTTACTTTGCTTGCTTTTATCTTATCGTTGCTTATATCGAAAACGTTATCTTTCAGTGTTTGCAGTTATTCCTTGTCCACCATCACCTATCAGTACCTTTCGCTCCTCGTTGGGTTCGATACTCTTACTTATCGAAAACGCTACAATAGATCCCTTTACGTTGAGGGTGATCATCATGAAGAACGGATTGGATCATCATATCGATCTAAGCGATGGGGTGTGTCTCTGAACTGCCTCGACGGAAGGGCTTCACCTCAATCACACACAAAATGGCGGGCCATCAAGCGACTACAAGCGCCGAAAGGAAAACTAAATGACGAACTTACTACTACAATATCTATGTTGAATTACTATGTTTTTTTATGGATGACTATGTCAATTTGATATAGGAAGCTATATTCGTAGTGTGTTTGTAATAGGTTGATATGTTTTATGTAATATATTTCCTAATTGCATACAATAATAAGTGTTTCTATTTGTATTAACCTATGTGTGGATAGCAAAGAAAATTCGAGACCACATGGCAAATGTGGCAACGCAAATCTCAAATAAACCAAAAATATATAATTAAGATGTTTCTTCGTATAATATGTGTAATTTATTATTTATGTAAAGTTGATGCAAGAAAAATGACTATGAAATATTGTTATCGCTTTCGAAAACAGAGTGAGTGTCAAAATCAAAACAAACACTTTCAGAAATAGCGTGTCCATAAAAACAACGAATTTTCATACGACTCGCCTCATTTCTTGGACTGGACTTTGTCTTTGCATTAAGGATGCGACTGGCCATCCAGTACTACTAGACCACTATGTACAAAGGGAAAACTTTGTTTTTGCCATTCTAGAATTTGACTTATCACTTTTGCCACTCTTAGCTTCTCACAATATATCATAATTGCCATTTCGTGGCAAAAGCAATAATTTTTTAGTGGCAATTGTGATACATTGTCAAAAGCTAAGGTGGCAAAAGTGAAATAAAAAAGCAATAATTTTTTAATGGCACATCGCCGTAAAGCCTGAAATATATTTACCTCCCAAATCATTCATCTAATGGGCTCTGGATACAATCATCTACCTAACCAACTCAACCACATGTTGATTCGCTACAAAGCCCTCGTTAGCGTCATGAACAACTTGCAATATGAAATGTAGACTTGTTCTTGTGGGAGTGTCGTCTTTGCGAGTTTTTACCTCCCAAAAAAACAAGGTGAAGCCGTGTACGGTGGTATACCGGCAGTGGTTGTGAGGATTGTATGGTGCTAGAGCCGAAGATGGTGTGGAGACACTCGAAGCGGCGCATTGCTTACAAGTTACAAACAAACTATCCCCGAGCCCAGCACACACATCGGGCCAGTGACGACAGTGCTTAGGCGTCAAGTTGGATCAAAGCTAGTCACAAAGAAGTGCGTTCCAATGAATTAGTCACGCTTTGCGTGATGGTCCGATTAACCAGATAAGCATCACCACCAACAGTGCCCTGATTAACAATAACATCCATCCATCAATCATCAATTTTTTTATTTTTTGTAACAAAAAAAGGTTCCATCAGACAATCTAATCGAACCTGCACCTGATACGCCCATTTGGAATCTCAGAACCATTTTAAACACAGAGAATCGAGAACTCGGGCGTACATACAAAAACTCGAGGACAAGAGAAGCACCCCGCCCGCGCACCTACTCGCGCCAGCCAGCGCTGAGACGCACGCATGCACGCCCTTTGCGGAGCACCCGCGCGACCTGGCAGCTCATGCCGCACCGGCGCCGCCCACCCTCGGGCACGGGCGGAAGCGGAACGCTGCTGCGCGAGCAAAAGCGCTCCGGCCTGGACTGAGCGCGCGATGGAGCGACAGGGGGACACGGAGGCGCTGGAAAGCGCCGGCGCCAGAGCGCTGCCGGGTCCTGATCAGGGCGGGCATGCATGCGTGCATGGCAGGCGCACTGTTGGCCGGTCGTTCGACGACGACGACCCGTGAAAGGAGGCGGCGGGCTTTTGACCGGGACCGCACGCGGACCGGTGAGTGCGTGCGTGCGCTTGCCAGTCAGTGGTTGGTTCGGGGCCGGCCGGCGGGGACCGAACGACCGGCGGACCGAGAGAGAGCCAGAGAGGAGAGGAGACGCCGTGCATGCCGGCCGCCCCATGCCAGAGCGCGCGCGCTGCTAGTAATATCCGTTGTGCGCTCGCGTGGCCCGGAGCGAGGGGGCACCGTACGCGCGCGGGCCGGCGCTTTGTTTATCGGCAAGAGGATCGGCGACCGTCCCTCCAGTGTCCAGTTGCGCTGTGGTTTCTGCCTCCCAGGTACTGGCGCGCGCTGCTGCGGCGTGCCGTGAACGGCGGTGCGCCGCGTGACGGGGCGCGCCCGGTGTGGAACTCCGCGCTACGGCTTGGTGGAGTATCTGCTTGCTGGGCTTCCTGATGATGATCTGTGTGCACGGCACGCATGGGACTTTGGGCCTCTGCACCACACCCTCTTGGGGGTTCTCCAACGAGCACTGATCGGCTACGCTTTATTTTCTGCAGAAACACGCTTTTATTTCCGGGGATTTGCACAAACACTTTCCTACCTGGGTTTCCAGATGAACTGTACTTGGCAAATGGATCCACAACTCTGCATGGGACTTCGCAAATGCTCCGTACGCAGGGGTTCCAATGCCGGGTTTGAATTTTCGAATTTGCTATTGACCACGGGACTGATCCTTTGGAGCATAGTTTAAAAAACCGGACCGAACTGGAAAAAATCGGAACCGATGATCCCATCGGTTTTTAAGTGCATCAAACCGTTTAAGCAATCGAACCGGAAAAAACCGGTTGAACCGACCGATTTTCACTAAAAACCAGTGAACAGTTGGTTCGATGTTGTTTCTTGAAAACCCCCTCAATCGACCCATTTTCATGCGAGCAACGTGGGGTAGAATCAAAAAAGTAAGAAAACCCATTTTTTGTTAGGGTTTCGACAAAATTGGGAGAACTTTTCTTGATTTCATACAAAGACAAACCGTACAGGCGTGGATGTCCCTTCTGGCATTATTTTATTGATAATTATTGATAAAATATATATTATTTTATTACTTAAAAAACCGACAATCGAACCGATGAACCGACGGTCTGATCGGTAAAAACTTAAACCGACAGCCTCGCCGGTTCGATTACCGGTTCGGTTTTTTAAACTATGCTTTGGAGCCATGTCCGTCGCTCGCTCATGTGGATCGTGAAGGACATATAACATATACAAAGGTAGTGGATATATATGGTTTGAGCGGTAGCTGAACCCGCCTCACCTGTGATTGGCGACTCAGGGGATCCCATTTCCGCCGCCGCATTTCAATCGATTTACAACCTCTGTCCCATAATATAATACTATTTTTTGAGCTAGACTAGCTAGAAAAATGATACTACATTATGGGACGGATGGAGTACCTCCCGTATCACAGGCATCGGAGGATACCGCCGGCGAAATTGGCGCTGGTGCTAAGGAAGATGGCGGTGGGCGCTCCACCGGTAGACCCGAACTTCTTTCTACACAGACGATGGCCTTGTGGCGACAACTTCGGGCGTGGGCGGCGACACCTGATGTGGCTAATCCACGAGCGAGGCTATGGTGCTGTTCGCTGGCGCACGGTTGTGAGGCGCAAGGGAGGCAGAGGCGGCAGCGTGGCCATGCCCTAAGGTGGCGGTGTTGCACCTGCTGGCCTTGTGGGCGCACGGGCCCGATCTATGGGCCGACGACGGGTTCGTTTGACACTACTGGAAAAACAGCTATAGATAATATTGACACTAATGGCGCATTATAGTAATGGCGCACCATGTGCAGGTGCGCCATTAGTAACCTAAACAGTAATGACGCACCTGGTGAAAAGTGCGTCATTACTATGTTTGACCAAGGTTTGACCCATTCCTGAACATAGTAATGGCGCATTTTTTATAAGTGTGCCATTAGTAAGGTGACATAGTAATGGCGCACTTGGTGAAAGATGCGCCATTACTATGTCTTTGACCAAGGTTGACCCAGTCAAAGGCATAGTAATGGCGCACTTTGTGAAGGTGCGTCATTACTAACTTTCTGAGGTGGCCAAATTTTTTACCAAATGCTCCCCTCTGGACCGCCTTTTCAGTTTTAAAAAAAATAAACGAAAATGATAGAAATGTCAAGAAATTAAAATAAAATAAGATTCCCATGAGATATGTGGTCTAGTTGTTAGGAAAATTTAGAACCATGAATTTTGACTTTTTTTGCAAAATCTCTCGAGAATTGTGTAAAATGGGCTTAACTTTTGCATACGACCTCCGATGAAAAAGTTTTTTATATGAAAAATCATCTACTCGAAAAGTTATATCCAAATTAAACCGGGTGTAACCCGTTGAACATTTTTAGAATTCTCAAAAACCTAACAGAAAAAAATTTATGGGGCTTTTAAGATCTAGAGGGCAAAAAATGAAAAAAAATCAAACTTAGTATGCCGTATATATTGGCTGGCCGACCTCCTCTCTTCCTTACCTCTTCATTTTTCTCCTCATCTCCTCCACTCCATCCTCTCCTCCACTCCATCTCCACTCCTCTCCTCCACTCCATCTCCACTCCTCTCCTCCGGCGACCTCCTCCTCCTCCTCCTCCTCTCCGGTGACCTTCTTCCACTCCTCTCCGGTGAGCTCCTCCTCACTCCTCTCCGACGAACTCCCTCCGGCGAACTCCTCCTCCCCTCCGGCGATGTAGGCGAGCTCCTCTCCGGTGACCTCCTCCTCCTCCCTCCTCTCCTGCTCACGGTCTCTCCTCGGCCCTCCTCTTCGGCAAACTCCTCTCCGGTGAACTCCTCTCCGGCGAACTCCTCTCCGGTGAACTCCTCTCCGGTGAACTCCTCTCCGGCGAACTCCTCTCCAGCAAAGAGAACATACAAGATCCAAAAATGAGAACGAAATATGCAAAAAAAAAACGTGCAAAAAAACGAGCAGAAAAAAAAACGAGAAAAAACGAAAAAAAATCGCGATCCAGATCTAGATTCAAAATTCAAAATAGCAATGGCGCACCTTGAGGGTTAGAATGTGCGCCATTACTATTTTCCCGCCTTCCAAATTCAAAAAAAAAATTGAAAAAATAAAATAAAAATAAAGTTACTAGTGGCGCACCTGAAGAGATAGTAATGGCGCACATTTGGTGCGCCATTACTACCTGAGATAGTAATGGCGCACCAAATGTGCGCCATTACTATCGCTTACTAATGGCGTGCTAGTAATGGCGCACCTAATGTGCACCATTAGTAGCCAAAATAGGTGCGCCATTAATGACCATTTTTCCAGTAGTGTGAGTTAGAGATGGTAATCGATAGAAGATGATCGATACTACTTTTTTGAACATATACTTGTATTCAAATCACAACTTAATACAATCTTTTTGATCCATACAAGTACACCCTCACACGCGTATAAGGAACCCGAATAAAAAAGAGCACACTAACAAAACAGTAAAACACAAAGATCTCCGTAGCTCTGTGTTATTATCCATGAACAATGTGAAAAGACCCCCCTCCAACAACAAAAAATTTTGCAAGCAGATTTAGGGCCAGTTCTTTTACAGCTTCTAGCAGCTTATTGTGAAAATAAGCCAAAAGCTCAAATGAACTGGTTTTAGAAAAGCTAGCTCAGCTTATTTTCATCTGGCATTTCTTCACAATGGAAAAAAGCTGGTCTGGAGTGGCTTCCCGCAGCTTATGACTTAAGAACGAAAGGGTATACAAATGTGACCAGTTGCTTCCTCTTATTTACAGAAAAACTGCCACCGCGCCCCGCTCGTTTCCTCACGCGGAGAAAAGGCGCACAACCTCCTCTCGCGCTGCCTTCCTCTCCCCTAGAGAAAGAACTCACGCAGAGCTAGGGTTCCCCGTCGCTGCCGGTCCCCAGCTCCCCGCCGCCGCCGCCGACCGCAGTCCCCGGCCACCTCCGCCACCGGTCCCCAGATCCCCGCGCCGCCGCCCGCGGTCCCCAGACGCCGCCGCCTGTGTTCCCCAGCCACCGCCACCACGGTCCCTGCTCCTCCCCGACTCCCTTACTCCGGCGGGCCGCGGTCTACTCCGGCGGATGGCTGCTCTGAAATCCCCGACTCCCTCCCCTCCGGCGGTCCGCTGCTCTGAAATCCCGACTCCCTCCCCTTCGGCGGACCGCTGCTCTGAAATCCTGCGGGCCGCGGTCTACTCCGGCGGACGGCGCCACAGTCCGGTCTTCCCCAGTAGAAGCTCCACCCCGGCTCCCTCCCCTCCTCCCAGTTCTTATCTTTTCAATGAACAGAAAAATGTTTATCAAAACAATATCCTAAGGGCATTGCAGACTTTTCATTAACCACACAACAGATAAGCTAAAAAAACAAAGAATGAAAAGAACTGGCTAGCTTATCATCTGGAGCTTATTTCCACAAAAGCTTATCTAGAGCTTATTTCCACATGAGCTTATTTTCACAGCATAGCTCAAAAGAACTGGCCCTTAAGCAGATCATCATCTTCAACCATGGCATAATCGCTTCCATGCTGATCCTATTTCCTTCACTCTGGCACCGAAAGGACAAGGACACACATATGCATTCAACACACATACACCAGTTGTGGCTTTGAGTTCCGATATATGTGTCTCTTCCAGATGAAAGAGAACTAGGATCCGGTTTTAGTGTCGTGGCCATACAAATCGCCCGCGAAAAGCAGGATATCTCTCTAGCAACATCGCAAGGAAGGAAGAAGAAACACATCAGAAAATCATACCAATGAGGAAGTAGACAAATCTTTGTCTCCACACGGTCATCGTCCATCCGAGGACCAACCTAACTAGTGCCGATCAACCTCGACCATAGCCCGATACCTCGATAAGATCCGAGGATCCTTCACTCTGGTTCCTAGAGAATACAAAAACGACGTTACCCCTCCCTTCCTCCGCCGGAGCAGCAGGCAAAGGTAGAGGAAACCAGCGGCGGTGCCGGTGGCTCGCGTAGGAAAGCCGCTCCGCCCCCGATCACCTCCTGATTCGCCTGGTAACCGGTTCATCCCCACAAACCGCTCAGGGAAGAAAGGGGAATGAAAGACTGTTGAGTATAATATTTATTAGGAAAGATAGATAGCATATGATTCTATTCTACCTTGACTCGTACTTTAAATAGATCTTTGTACTTCTATATATATATATATATATATATATATTCACAAGGCTCAAGCAATAAACATCGATTTTACCAATACCTCTTTATCCTTCTATATAGACTACTGTCAAACAGAAGAGCAATCTCTAAAACATTGGTCGTTTTTCCTTCTGGAGGTGTCCAAAACATCGTCGTGGCCGACTGGCGCACGCCCGCACTCAACCGAACCAATCATGCACCAAAAGCCCATGCCACCAATCAGCAATCACACACACGCGCCCACTCCCTCCCTTCCCCCCTACACTCACTCCACCACCACCACCTTCCGATCGCTCGCTCCCCCGGTACCGCCGTACGGCACCACCCGCGAAGCTCCCTTCCCCGAACCGCCAATATATAGGACGCACACGCCCGCGACACCACCACAACGCGCACACGCACACGCACACGCTCACCATTTATTTTCTCATCATACATACGCTCCGAGGTCCGAGCTAACCAAATCGAAATCATTCATGGCCGCCGTCGGCAAGTCCAAGGAGGCGGACGCGGCGCGCTGCAGGCGGCACCCGAGCCACCGCCACTCCGCCGGCGTCTGCCCCTTCTGCCTCAGCGACCGCCTCTCGCGCCTCTCCGCCGACGCCTCCGAATCCTCCTCCTCCTCGGCCTCCTCGCCGCGCTCGTCCGGGGAGGCGAGCGCCCAGGCTCCGCCGCCCTGCCGCGAGGCCAGGCGGGCGAGGCTTGGGATGCTGATGCGGCAGGAGGAGACGGGCCCGGCGTCCACGGGCGGTCGTCACGGCAAGGAGTCTGGGGTCGCGGCGGCGGCCGCCGAGGAGGAGAAGAAGAAGCCGGCGAAGCGGGGCAACTTCTGGGCGAGGCTGCAGCAGGCGAGCTGGTACAGGCGTGACGGGTGCTCGACGGTGCACGCCAAGGCGGCCGGGAAGAAGGGCGCCGCCGCCGCCGCCGTGCCGCCGCACAAGCGGGTGCCGCTGTTCTGAGCGCGGCGGCCGTAGCGTGCGTGCGTTGGAAGACATTGGTTTGGTTTGGTTTGGTTGGTTGGTTCTTGGCCGTGCGCTGCTGTTCCCAACCAAAGCCTACGTGGCTGGCTGGCTGGATGGACGGATCACCTGCTCGTGTCGTGTGGCATCTTTCGAATTCTTGCTCTTCTTTTGGTTGGTTGGTTTGGTGCGCGGTTGTTGGAAGGGTACTAGTACTGCTCTTGTTGGATGGATGGAAGGACAGCCTAATGGCTTGTCCAATTTTGTACAGATCGGTCTCCACTCCAGGGAAAGAAACTCCATCAAGTTGTTTGTTCGTCTGTTTGTTTCTGGGTCACGATCGAACCGGTGGATGTTTTCTTGTCGTGCCGGTGAGATTCACCAGCTTCCTAGTACGTATGTTGCAGCTGCTTATGTAGTTCTGTTGAGCGTGTTTGTTTTGCTTGGAGGCAGACAGTCAACAGGTCATTCAGTAGTCAACACGGGTAACTGGAGCTCCGAAACATACATAACTGTGTGCAACTCACTTGTTTTTCTGAACACCAGCGATGAGCCTTCAGGATTTATCTGGTTAAACACTGAGCATCTCTCAGAACTTCTAGCCATCAGGATTTAACTAGACTAGAGTTCCAAGAAGTTCTTCTAGGAGGATATCTTGCTCCACAGAAGTGCTTGCTGATGTTTTACATGCTTCGCCGTTTTAGGCGAATCTGTGACCTATACATTCTACCCCTTTATTTTCTGTCAGGGGATCGTATACTGTACCCTTGTGTTTTTCCAAAACGAGGATGACAACCCCCAGCCAGCCAGCCTCTATATTTCCTATGCTGTACATGGATTTTTTTTCTATACCTTGTGTTGTGTGACATTTCGGAGGGACTATACATGCTGTACCTCCCTTTCTGCATCTACAACATTCTCTACAACCTGAGCTTCCGTGTTCTTACTTTGGACATATGTCAAACCACCACGTCGATCATCGAATTGTTCGATCCATTTCGAGGGTGCCGTCATCCTCATCAAGGTAATCCACATCCACATCCACATCCGCCCGTGGACTGCTCGAGTGCCGTTTCAATCCCCGGAAGATCTCATCCAGTGTGTCTGAAGTCGACGAGCTGTTGCGCGACAGGCTCGAAGGTAGCAGCCTCTTGGCACTCATCCGGAACCCCGCCTTCATGGAGGCCCATCTCGACGTGGTTCCGGCAGATGGATCCGGTGCCACGGTAACAGGAGACGGGTCTTCAGAGTCCCCCGTTTTAAGCGAAACAGAGGTGGAAATGGGATGGGTTTCTTTCTGCACTTGCTTAACTGACTGATGACTACTGGGCTGCTCTGTAATGGAGGAGTATTTGTGGTCGGCGTTGGCACCAAATTTCGTCTGGGCTCCTCCTCCCCTTTTGGGAGAATGTGCAGCTGCTTTGATAACCACCACCTTCTCTGTGCCCTGTGGAAAAACAGATAGATGAATGGAGTAAAGAGTGAGGCCTCCAAGCACCCTGAAATATGAGCGTGATAGACAAGGAAACGCCTAGAGAAAAAAGGCTTGAATTCGCACCTGTAGTACGTTTCCGGATTCAACGTCTTCGCTTACAGAGCTGAAGTTTCTTGCCAATGGAGTAACCTGCTCGCCGAGCTTGCGTGCTTGTTCAATCCAAGATCTTTCTGCAGATGAAGCATATTTATTCAGGCAATATCAGATAGCAAAAACTAGTGACTGGACAGCAACAGGCTTGAGTGAAATAAAGGGATTGGTCAGCTATTTGACTATTGGTAAAAAAGGATATTCAAATACTGTATTTAGTACTGTAATAAAGCTGGAGTATAATTATTTTTTCCAGAACATAGGTAAATAAATTATAGCTTCAGGTAAAGCTAGAAACAGCAGATTATCTATGTTGCTGCCCTTTTCGATAATATTTATTTGCTACCAGTTCAGTTACAAATTTATTTGTAGAAGAATATACTGCACTGAAATCCCATAAGTTCAGTTACAAATTTATTTGTAGTAAGAGCAAGCGGTACGGGAAAAACAAAAAAAAGCATGTGTGGACTGTGGAGCAGAAAGAAAGATACCAATCAAGACATATGCCGTGTCTCACCTTTCTGCAGAATCATCACTCCAGATGGATCAAATCCGTCTGTTTCTTCTTCTTCCTCAGTCCAGAATTTGAACCTTTTCCAGCTTCCAAATATTTCAAACAGATATCCAAAGAAATTACCCGCGACCAGTATCGTATAAACAACCATAATGAGTGGATATATTCTGTTGAAGTTTCTTCCAAAGAAAGGAACTGCATCATCAATGCTCCCCATCCTCTGCATAATAGTACAAGAGATCATTTATCCAGCAGTTAGCTAGGGCTTATTAAGCAGGTAAACAGTAAGCTTAAAAAAGTAAACGGCAGAACTTTTTCATCCAGTATGAACTAATACTGTGTTACCACCTTGACACAAGAATATCAGAACTACTCGGTGCATATTAAGGTAAACAGTAGATATTCCTCTTTTTCCCTCCCATGCGCAATGTTTTACTAGAAAGAAAAGGTGCTAATGGAAAGTCTGGGCCCGATTTGCGCTATGGTAGATGGACTTTTTCTGTGCTACTCATTGGTACCGAGCTCAGATTTGTGCCATAGATGGAATTTGTCAGAAACATCTGTTATGCCCCCATCACTTACTTAGTTAGAATTTCCTTTTTCTCCACAAAATGGGAAATAATAAGACTATTGCTGCTTTTGTACCCCCTCATGAATCGAGAAAAGTTATTAATAAGAAGGATCGGTTAAATTCTACAAATTTGAATTACAGCTATTAAAAAAGAGTATAGTTGAAAAATAATACAGCAAAGGAGCATATCAAAACTATTACCTTCTCAAAAGTAGTTCTAACATCACCACCAAGATGAACGAGATTCAGAAAGTTGTAAGAAATAGCAGGTGCGTATCTCGCAACCATTCTGAAAAAGAAAAGAAAAAAGACATTTGATGCATACGTTATGATAGAGTGCAAAAAAATGTTGAACTGACCCACTTGAAACGTCCCATGTAGGAAAATGGAACACTTACGAGCAGATTAGAAGCAAGCTGACAGAGCTAGTTTGGCCTGGAGTCAGTGAATAGACCACCATCATCCCTATCCTAAAGAGCGGATAATATGTACAAATGCACATATACATCAATGGAGCAAATGCTAAAACCTGTTTAAGTGACATTAGCAGGCAAAGCGTTAGATTTAATATCTCAAAAGTCATTTATTTGATAAATGTACAAGCAAGTAAAAGGGAGATGCATGTGACTAAATAGTCTTGCAAAAGAAGTTATGTTTGCACCATGCTTTTTGAAATGAAGTCATTGTGCGTATTTTCTTAGAAATTAATGGCAAGTACACCTTCTGCAGAATTGTCTTTTTATGAATAGGTACACCTTTTTCTCAAACATGCACGTAAATGTGTGTCATGGTGTTGCATAGGTACAGCTATAACAATAGAATTTTTTTTGGTGATCTTGGATAACAAACTTTCCGTTTTGGCTGCAAGCTGGATGAAATATGTCATATTCTGCTTCAAACACAATGCAAGGCTACACTCATAAATTGACCAATTTCTTACCTGGACTACTACTTCTTGCTTTCCTGCAGCATTTATAAGAACGGAAAAAAGTGACAAACGGACACTAGTTGGCAGCAAAGTGGCCTCAGCCAACAGTATGGCAGCTGAGATGCAACCAAGGAGAACAGACAGAATTTTCAGGAGCCGATTTAACAGTATACAGCGCCAAATGAACTCTGAAAATGTGAAGGTATACGCAAGTCAATTCCATGAATTATGGACAGGCCAGGGAGATTAACATAAAATTGCTGGTGTGTGTGTATGAAGAATTCAGAAAAGGGCTAAAAAAGACCCACTGTATATTGAGCCTACGATAACTCTGTAAGAGGTTTGGCCACTTTTCAGCCAAGTTCCAAAATAAGGCTTATTATGTGGAATGACATGCTACGAGGCTTTTCTCAGTGCAATCTATGTATCGCTCTAATCAATTCCCACCTTCACTTCCATCGCAAACAAATTTGGAAATTTAAACGCCCTCTGAAAATAAAATTGTCTTATGGTACTTGACTAGGCTAGTCATAATAACAAACAAAAACTTGGCTAAACTCAATTGGGTTTGTAGTAAGCGCTTTTATCAAGAGGAAGATTGATTCAGCACCTCTTCTTTGATTGCCCTTCATCTTGTTTTCACATGGCTTTTAACATTGCTCCACCTTGTACTGTAGGTCATTTTTTTGGTGCTAAGAGGGCAAAGTGGGTCTTGTAGCCTCTAATTTTGCTCAGCATTTGACTAAACGAAATTACCTAATCCTGTGAAGGTTATCTACTTATGTATCAATTTATTGCCAACTTGGTATTCACTGCAGTACGTACAGGATTGGGAAACGATGGTGGTTGGTTCCAAGAATTTGGAGTTGGTTATCAGGGACTTATGTCACATTCTAGGTGGCGTATGAAACATAGGCCATGCAATTCTTGAATTTTTATAGCATATCAGTCAGAACTATTGTTTTTTGGGGGTAATTAGATGACTTTGTAATAAACAGCTGACTGTGTGCATCTATGGAGCAGAGTCTGGGAGAGATCTTTGTGTTCCATTATATGTAAAAGCAAGGTCTATTCATATGGATCGGTCGTTTGTCAGTTCATGAATGAATGCCAAGTTCCTGAGTATGTTGATTTCATCTTGTAGCTTATTTAAGGCATTTTAAATTGGTACACTGGTAAAGAGAGATCACAAGATATTCCAAATCTAGATTATATGAACATACCTATATGGTCAAGGATTGATCCTAGTGTGCCTGATCGGCTTTCCCTTAAATCTGATACATATTTCCTGTAAGAACAAGCAGAAAGTAATTAATAAGTGCTTCAAACTGATCTCTCACAGATTTGGCACGATTCCATGAAGATAGCTCATAACCAGCCTGTGATGCATACTGTGTGCTGAGGGTAAAATTAACAAGTATATTTTGCTCAGAGAGATGTGGTTTGTCAACTACATAGTCTTTGATATAGACAAACACAGTTCTGAAATACCAGGAACAAGATGTACTCAAATAGTCATGTTAGCGCTATTCAAGCAAGTGCATCAAATGGATAAATCAGGCTAACATTTTAAGAATGACTAAAAAATGACACACAATTGGGTGCATGTTCAAGAAAAGAAAAAGTATTTGTTAGTATGCTATTCACTGCTTTCTCCTACATGATAACAAAGCCCACCAAAATTGCTTCATATATGTGCAATAGTACAATACCCACTATCATCCTCAATGCACCAAGTAAAAGAATCAACTGACTATTTAGCGGTGGTGCAACATATCTCTCCAACATAGGTTACCATAGTATATGGTTGAACAGAGCAAAAGATACATAAAAAATATTTCAACAATTTCCCAAGAAACTGTATCAAGATATTAACTATCAATTTTCTGCATAAACTGACAGTCTGACATAACCATTTATCTGCATAAACTGACAGTCCGACATAACCATTTCCCAAGAAGTTAATACGCACCATCCATCTGCATCATGTTGTTCATAATTTGTTACCGTGTCTTCCAGTTCAAGGGCTTCCATGACAGAAGTCGTATATTTGCTGCAAAACAATCAAGTGCGGTGAAATAGTTACAATTAAGAGCAGTAAAAATACTGTCCGGAATTCTACAGAAAATGAGCGTAACAAAATTGTACAGGAATGTGAATTTTTATTTTCGAACTTCAGCAGTTGTTTACAAGAATTTACTCATAGATGCACAAAAAGATACTAAGATGTTCTAGTTTAGCATATTGTACCTTTTACACCTACAGTACTCCTCATGAGCTATCCTAAGTCGACGTCGAAGTGCAGCCATTGTTTTCTCGTCAGTATCATAATCCATATCATTTTCTCCTAGCTTGTTTGCACCAGAAAGCTTGAACGGTGGGTCATCTCTTAGCTGAGGAAATATATTTGAGCCTGTGAGTTCTTGTGAATAATTAAAATATGTAAATATCAATTTGTAGCGGTACCTGCGCATCCATACCATTTGAGATAGCATATTATCAATAATATCCATAAAAGGCTTTAGTGGGTCACGCTTGGACATTTGTTTCGATGTGGCTTGAACAACCTTAGACAAGGAAAGGAACATGTCTTAAGCAGAATGCCATGATCCTGAGATGACAGTTTAAGAACCCAGAGAAGTACATACATTGATTGTGTTGCAATATTCTTGGCTAGCATTATCAAGTTTTACAGCCATCTTTGCTACTATGTGAGAGATAATTTTTTGGCGGCGAGTCCAATTAGCATTTCTCCATATATCCTTTGGAATTTCGCTCAAGCCAAAACCAAGAAGAAAGGCACCTGTCACTAGTCCAAAGGTATTTGAGCATGCCATCGCAAAGCCCAACATAGCACCACCCCTGCAAACAACATCCTTTTTTCAACTTCACACCCTGAAGAAAAAGTTGAACCTATTCTCCGACAATCACAAATTGGACTGAAGACATGACAACAATTGGTGAGAAGGATTGAAGTAGTTCAAACTGGATAAAGTCCAAACTGACAACTTAATATAAGTTATAATACATTACCTATTTGTTCCACTAGAGCACACACAAACAGATCACATAAAAAATCACACACACATATTAGATGGACCGTGCAATATGTAAGCTCGGTAGACACTCGAAACATGAGTACATACCAATCATGATGCATGATTATGATCAGAATTATTCCAGAAAAGCCGATGGCTCCCACGATTTCATAATAGAGCAAGTTCTCTCGGATACTTGTTTTCAGCCTTTCTTTAACTGTGAAATCTCCAGCATCCTCATAGCCTTTAAGGGTAGGAATGATAGCCCTGTTCAGATAAACATAATTTGACATGAGAACGGTGTTGTATTTAGACAAACAACATAACTACTGGAAAGAGAGGTCGGCAAGAAAAAGTGGTTCCACCCGAAACCATTGTACGCTTAGGCAGATGAGGTAAGTTCCTATAATAGGATTCACGCAGATTAAGAAAAAAAAAAGAGCAACATCGACAAAAATAATGACAGGATTTTGTCATGCTGCCTACAATATACTCCAATAGACCAGCTCCAAAAGAATTTAAGGGATGGCCAATGGTCAATAAAATATGCAGTCACGTTCAGATAAAGATATAATATAGTTAAGCTGACCGAAATGTTTGGTCAAATCATTAAACCATACAAACTAGCGAAACAGCATGCCCTGAAGAGGGCTAAGCATACCATCACTAAAAATAAATAAATAGAGAAGGCTAAGCATATGTACCATTGACCAATTGCACAATTGAAAACAAAGGCAGCAGCAGTTTCAGACCTTACATGATATGAAAAGGACATTTCAAGTTTTCACTTCATCATTAGCACACAAATCAACACACGCTATTGCGATCGGTAGCATACCATGCTAGGATAAACGTGCTCCAATAAGACCAGCTCCAAAAGAATCCGACGTCACCCTTTTGATTGCCGGTAATTGTCTGTAATGGAAGAGGAGGTCAGAACTCAGAACAATAGTAGAAATGTAGAATACAAGAGTCTACCTAGCCATCCATGACTAGTACGTATAATGTAACAACAGCACAACACTTTTCCAGCCTTCACATTACAGGTCTATCAAGTATAAATATCTGTACAACTAAAACAATGTGCATATATGTACCAACCGGCAACCGTTACGAGGAATATTTTCATTTAGTGAATTTCTTAAGTTGCAGAAACAGTCAAACTCCTCAATCCACAAGCAATAGGGCGGCTTGCACCATCGAATCCATCCATTGCCCTTTCACGCTTGCAAGTTTCAGCACAAACATTGCAAGCACACAGATGAACTGCCAGCCCGGCATTCTCACATATATCCTGCATGCAGCAGCAGTGCAGCCCACGCCCACGACCAATGGATGAAATGGATTCAGAAAGTCGACTTATCAAACATCTATTCTGCTGTGCAGCGCACTTTAGCCCCCAATTCCATGGCGCGACATCAAATCCCTACAGGCAGGAACAACCTAGTTTCTGGATTCGCCGGAATGATAATTTTACTCCCAACTGATCGCACGTACAGCAGCAGGAAGCGAGCGAGGAGCGAGCGAGCAAACCGAGATAAGATGGAGGAGGCGGTGCCGGGAAAGGATCGCACCGTGTAGATGTCGGTGGGGACGAGGATGACGAAGGAGAGGGAGCAGAGCCAGGCGTAGCCGACGGTGGCGAGGACGTGGAGCGGCACGGCGGGGCCGGCGAAGTAGCGCAGCGTGGCCGCCACCATCCCCACCGTCAGAGGCAGCGCTATCAGGTAGAAGACCCACATCTCTCCGCCCCGCCTCCGCTCACCGGCCGCCGCCTCGTCTCGCCTGCGTCGTCGGGCGGCAAGCGGGATGAATGAGTTGGTCCGGCGTGGCGGAGAAGGAACTAACGAAGGAAGGAGGCCACTGGCTGTGGCTGGTTAAAAAGCGTGGGCGCGGAGGCAGGCTGGCGGCAGCAGGGAAGGAAGAAGGAAAGGAGTTGGTCGGGCCGGACCGGTTCAGCCGCTTACGTGGCCCGAAGAGTGGGCCCGGGCTGCACCTGATCCTGGCCCGTTTCATTGGCCCGCTGAGCCTGCTGAGGTAAGCACTCCCGGCCCTTTCCTTTTGGACTTGGACCGCTTCCAGGTCTCCTCCGCCCGGGCTACGACGACGTCCGAAATGAAGAAGAAGAAGCTACTGTGACGACGACGAGCAACAGGAAAGACCGTGTGTACCAACGCTTCGTACTGTCATTTTCGGCTAATTTGGCATGGCAGTGTGTGTTTTCCGCTAATGCAGACCGCGTCAGGAAAAAGCGTGGCGGTTGTTGGTAATACATGACACGCATCATCATCATCCATCGCCCAGCGTGCAGCATTGACAATCGCAACGCATGCTCGGCTGCAGACTGGATCAACATGTACAGGTATAGATATACTACCAGAAAGAGGTCAGAGCATTTTTAAGGATGATCCCTAAAACGAATACTGCACGCATCCATCTGTGAATCGCTTCAGGTCCATTCGTAGACACAGATGAAAGAGTTGGTTATCCAATCTTAACTGTAAGTGTTTGCCCTCAATTTTTTTCTTCCAAATCAACAACGCTTATGATAATTATAAAATATAGCATAATTCATTCATAAATAGCATAGATAACATAAAGCAGCATAATTCGCTCATACATTTTAGAAGTTTATCGAATTCAATTAAAATGAAGCTTTTTTCGAAATGGGTAGAAGCCGTCCGACATAAGTGCCCCTCAGCTTAAGTCAACAGGTGCATCAATTTAAATGATCTACCCTCTTTTCTTTGATACATCACGACAACGCATCCATGAATCTTCATAGCTAGGGTTCCCCGTTGTATCGTATAATTCACTTGATTAACCGCACAACATTACTTGTGGACAAAGTTGTAGATATCGTACCACCGATAGGCTAGCGATTTAGCATTGTGATCATGGTCATGTACTCTTTTATAATTTTGCTTATGAAATCAAGAATAGACGCTTTTCTGTAAGCTCCTGCCCGCTTGCTTGTACTCTCATCATTTTGTACAACCCTTTCCTTTTGTACTTGGACCGCTTCCTTGTCTCTCCTCCTGCCCCGTGTGCTAGTAGTACGTGTGTGAAGAGCAAAATGTCTTGGCCCAATAAAGCTCGCAGTAAAGAGACTTTACCAACGCTCTCGTCGCAATAACAAGCACGTACGGTCGTTTTCGGCTCATTTGGAGTAACAATTAGTAACACAAGTGTGTGTTTCTTCATTCTAAATTCTAATGCAGACCGCGTCAAGTAAAAGCGTGGCGGTTGTTGCTGATGCATGCGTGATCGTTCATTCATCGCACGGCATGCAGCAGTGACAATCGACACGCATGCTCCGCTGCGGACTGGATCAAACATATACAGATATTGGCACGGCATGCTCATTGGTTTCACCTGCCTGTGAGAAAGGCAAGAGGTTAAGAGACGACTCTGGATCGTTTTTGGTCTCAGGTCTTGAGGACAACATTGCGACCATCATCGCTTTCCTGTTGATTTTTGTGAACGCCGATGCAGATATTGGCTCTGGTAAGCATCGGTTCGGTTGGCACTATGGCTCAGTTGGTCACTCACAAAATTAGTCAGGATGGTGCCGCTAGCTAAACACTCTGGTTACCCTCAATAAAAAACTAGGGAGTGTCTAATTTGCAGTCGACTGAAATTCAAATTCAGTCTCAGTCGAATTTTCGAACCAATGGGCTGGAACCACGTGTCGAGGTCCGCTACTTGCTGTACCGGGTCCGCTGCTCACTGTACCGGGTCCGCTTAAAAATAAACCCGCTAAGCTTAGCAGGAAAAAAAAACTGTTGTATCCCCCAGCCCGACCCAACCCACGCTGCTGCCACCATCTTCTTCCTCCTCAAGCAAGGAAAACATCAAGGGGAAGCTGGGGTTTTGGATCGAACCTCTCCAAGATCTCAGATCCCCTACCCCCCCCTCCCTCACCCCCACCGGCCCACCCCACCCCCCACGTTGCTGCTTGATCGCCCCCCCCCCCCCAATTGGGTTCAGGTACGTTATCTCCCCCCTGGCGCCATCTCCCCCTGCACAATTGTTATTTTTCAGTCAATACACACACACACACACACACACAAAACCAGAGCTGATAAAAACCCAGATCCATTGCATTTTGTTACTGTCTGGATCACTTCTGAAAAATATGAGTTTTCAACATTGCTAAAGCCTGAAAATAACTAAAAAATGATACTGCAAATCCTCGGTTTTTAACATGTATAAAACTGTAGCTACTTTATATTTGTATCTCTGAATTTCAAATGCGGGTACCTGGCCTTTTGAGGGGCGATCGGCAACTTCGACTTTTGAAGAATATAACTGGGACAATAATGACCCCAAATGAGACATGTAGATAGTCCCTGATGAAATATTAACTTGAAAAGGTGAGAAGGAAGACACTTATAAATGATGAAATAGTTCTCAGGTGGTTTAGCCCATCTGCTAAGATGAGGTGGTTTAGGTAGTTTATCTGGCACCTTCAACATCAAAGATATCCACTCCCAGCCTTTCCGCATCGTGGCAAGCAGTTTGGTATTTTGGTACGCCCTCCCCAGCACTGACCTTGTTCCTATATGAAAAACTAAACAGTGAGAAGGGAGAACATCATTCAATTGTTACCAAATATGCACAACAAAGATGAATGATGAATTATCACTAAACCTTGGTAAAACACGATGAATGATGAATTACCAAATATGGCCTTCAGCTTGTATTCAACTTAAATGAACAAAACTGAAGATGAATGAAACACTTAAAACACTGAAAGACTTCTGAAACTGAATCTGAATCTGAACTAGATTACTTATTACTGAATACTGAACTACAATCTGAAACTGAAGATAACTGATAAATTAAGGTCTGAAGAATAAAAGTGAGGAGCAGACAACAATGAATGAACAATGGCTGAAGAATAAACTGATACATTGAGAAAATTATTATACACTTAAGCAAAAAGTTGAAAACCCAAACTGCCAATTAAACTGATGAAAATGTAAGATGACTGAAACTGAAAATAACATATGATATGAAGAAAAAACTTACGAATGAAGAACAAGTAAATTACATGAGATCTTAGGGTTAATGAAGAATCAAAACTAAGGTACTGATACTACTGAACATTGAAAGTTGCACTTAAGAATATTAAATGATCCAGAGACATATGAATAAAACTGAAATAAATATAACATATGAAGTTCTGGAATGGGGCTCAGAGAAAAACTTAATTTGATATAACTAATGAAATAACCGGGCTGATAACTGAAATAACTAAGATAAAACTGATAAATAAGACTGAAGAAACTACATTGAATATGACTGAATAATACACCTCTAAGAAAATAAGAAGATAACTGACATGGACACTGAATAAGAATGAAATATGATGGGCTCAAATGAAATATAATAAGCTAAAGTAGAGAAATGAGACCTAAAACAGAACATGACACACTCAAGAACTGTTAATAAATAGAGAAACTGAGAACTTAAATAATGATGTAATTAAGATAATGAATTTGAGAAGAAAAACTAATAACAAAGACCAAGGATAACTGAGAAATAATTGCTAGGACATTGATGCAAATAACTGAAGTAACTGAAGGTACTGAGGATATAAAAAATGCTACAATGAAAACTTAAAAATTAACAAACAATGATAGAGAATGACTGAAGAAAGTGAACTAACAATGATATAAAGAAAAAATGAAGATGATGGGATGAAAATTGACTAAAGACACACTGAAGATGATGGGCTCAACAAGACTAACTAATAAAAATGAAAACATTCATACTGATACAATGAGGCAGAAAACTGATGTAATATACTATATTTTTGCAGGAAGTGAAATAGCAAGGTCATTCAAGACTGCCATCTCTGCAGAAGTAAATGGAAGATGCAAATGATAAGCAACAATCAACGGTTAATTCTGATGCTAAACATGTCTGCGAGCAGGCGATTCCAACATGTTAAATTCTTTTGCAAACGACTACAACAAAAATGTGCCCCCTGATAGCCAAGAAGATAACTTTATGCAGGTATTGAGATTCATAGATCAAAAATTACTTGCATTTTGCGTTGCTATGTTCAAAAATGATACTAACTCGGATGTCTTACTCTTGGACGAAAAAGCCAAACTTCTCCTATCTGGCACTGCTACAGGGATATCTTCAGAACACATATGCCTGTGCCGATGGAATTCTGCAGGTGAGAAATTAAGAAAAAAAATTAGTAACAAATAATTGTATGATTTCCACCCCCAGTGTTCTAAACAAAACTCTAACATGATGTTTGCTTTTGTGTGTCCACAGGAACCGTCCTCATCGAACCAAGGAGCGAACTTCGAAACATATACCCCGCCATAGACTCATTTCATGACAGGGCTGTCAAATGAAAATGGACTGAGAAATGAACAAGAGTACATGGAGGGCGTGTCTCAACCTACAAACTTTCAGGTTTTTTCGACGTCCAAAAAAATTAGCTCAATATAAGGTTTAAACCATTGTTGTTCAAGAATAACTTCTCGTGTTTCCACCTGCAAGGCCGCGTTTGCCGTGTGGGCGAGCTTCCAGCACAAGTCCCGGATAAGTCAACAATGAATGCCCTTGCACCTTCTGATGACACGGCGTATACTGAGGTATAAAAACAAATAATGTGGTTGCGAAAAAAATATAGAGGGAACAAAACCGCAAAAATACTAACTGAAAAAAGAGTTGCGATTTATTTCTCTCATAGGGTGGTTCGAGTGTCAATGGCAGCCGTGTATTAAATACAGACGTTGATGAAGACCCATGGAGGACAAATCTGTTTGATGAAATGACGCTAGACGAGGTTTGGCATGAAACAAAAAATCTGATTGATTAATCTAATTTTTTTACGTGAGGAGGTCAACTAACTTACTCAAGGAACCTGAAACAAAATTGTTTTGTGCAGGTTAGTGCGCGATATCCTGAAGAAACTGGCATAAAAACTAAAGATCGCAATCACACTTGGAACTTGAGCTCACCAGACGGGGGTGGTGAAGGTTGTTCTGAGCAGCACAATGATGCCGACCTGATCTCTCTGCTGGGTGAAAATGATGAACAAGATGACGAGGATGATGCAAATGATGTCGATGCTAATACCATTGACGCTTTCTTGAATAAGGAAAGAGAAGTTGCTAAAGAAGGGAACACCTACAAAACTGAGAGTGAACTAAAACCTGAACTAGGAATGGAATTTAAAACAAGTGATGAGGCTCAAAAATTTCTTTAACTTCTACTCCTTGGTGGCTGGATTCTCAATGACAATTTCTGCAGTTTTTCGCACAACGAGCATGAAGAGGAACAAGGAAGTCACAAGGGTGACACTAAAGTGCAACAAACATGGGCATAATACTGAGACAGAGAGAGACAAGTTAGTTGTGCAGAGACAAAGCAATGTCATTGCGAAAACAAACTGCATAGTAGAAATGGTGATAACTGAGAAGAATGGCATATGGCGAGTGACGTCACTGAACCTTGAGCATAATCATGATCTCAATCCAGGGAGCATGTTCTTCAGGTCACATGCGTATATGTCTCCAGAAGAGAAATCTCTCATAAGAACAATGAAGAAATGCAACATCCCGACACGGAAAATAGTTGTTGTTCTAGCTTACATAAGGGGAGGCATGGACAAACTCCCATACAACAAAAGGAAGGTGAGTAACTATGGGACTAAGATAACAAGAGAGCTTGAGAACAGTGATGTGATGGAAGTGATGGAGTTCTTCAAGAAGAAACAAGTTGAGAGCCCTGGATTCTGCTATAGTATGGAAGTTGATACAAAGTCAAAGGTGAGAAGTGTTTTTTGGACTGATGCAAGATCTAGGCTTATGTATCAAGAGTACGGGGACTGCATTAGCTTCGATACAACTTTCCTCACAAACAAATATAATCTGTCGTTTTCTCCGATAGTTGGTATTTCCCCACATGGCAAGACATACTTGTTTGCTTGTGCTCTGATTGTGAATGAGTCAACAAACACCTTTAAGTGGTTGTTTGAGCAATTCTTGGCGGCTATGGGTGGAAAGCACCCGGACTCGGTGATAACAGACCAAGACAAGGGAATGGAGGGGGCTATATCATCTGTTTTTTCAAAAGCAACACATAGGACATGTTTGTTTCATGTGGTGAAAAAACTTGAACCTTTGTGCAGACTCTTCCAAGTAAATGAAGGGCTTTACGAAGAGTTGCATGACATAATTAACAACTCACTGACTGAGCTGGAATTTGAATCACCGTGGCTAAAGATGATTGAAGACTACAATCTTGGAGATCACAAAATTTTCCAAGATATGTGGAAGAACAGGAAGAAATATGTGCCAGTGTACTTCAAGTCAAAAAAAATTCCATTCATACAAACAACTGCGAGAAGTGAAGGGACAAATGCTTTGTTCAAAAAAGGAGTGAGCGCACAATTTAGCATGACTAGCTTCTTGCGAGAGTATCAAAGAATAATTGATACAATACACAAGAATGAAGACGAATTGGACCATAACTCGTTGAACAAGAAGGTGTCTTCGAAATCGTTCTTCGCAAAGTATTACATTGAAAGACAAGCTCATGACCTTTACAATTAGCATTTTCAAATACATGAGCATGAGCGCTCGAAAGTGTACTTGGTTTACCAGGCAAAGAACTGCATGAAGAAAGAGCGTATCTATAATTACGCATGTGTGTGCTACATATTTGAAAAAGATGGCATGTTGTGCTCACATATACTGAACCAGAGAAGTACCTAATTGATCGTTGGAGAAATAAAAGCAAGAAATCGAGACGGCGTAGCATCGCCCCACTAAATTTGGACAGTGATTCTCTCAAGTACAACTTATACGTCCAAAGCGTATCTATAATTTCTGCTTGCTCCATGCATGTTTTGTGTGATATTGCTATGATCTAGATACACTTTCATACACTTTTGATCATATTTAGACTAACCTATTAACTCAGTGCACCACAGTGCCAGTTCCTGTTTTCTGCTGTTTTTCTATTTCAGTTTTCCCCCATATAAAAAGTGCCAGAAAAATTCCGGGAAAAATACAGGAAAAATCAGCGTACAGGAAGCTTCGCGAAGAGCCCGAGAGGGGCCAGAGGGGAGCCAGGGGTGGTCCAGGCGGCCACCCGGCGCGGCCCCACCCCTGGCCGCGCCAGGGGGGCGCCTGGGGCCCCTGGTCCACCTCTGGCTGCCCCCCTTCGCCTATTTATTCTCCGTCACGGGGAAACTCCGAAAACAGAACCCTATTTCGCAATCTCGCCTCTGTTTCGCCGCCGCCGCGCTTCCGAGATCGGGAGCACCAGAAGACCTCTTCCCGGCACCCTGCCGGAGGGAGAGCCGACCTCCGGGAGTCTCCTCTCTATCATGGATGCTCCCCGGATGTCTCGTGAGTAGTTTTCCTTGGACCATGGGTCCGTGATCAGTAGCTATGTGATGTTCTCCTCCCCTCTTTGTTCTTCATGGTTTAGACCTCGTGAGCTGCCCTACATGATCGAAGCACTTTTGTAATCTTTCTGCTGTTGCTATGCTGAGTTTGATGGGATCTGATGGATTATGAGATTATGTTCAGATTGTGATAGAGTAATATATTTGGTTCTTATCTTTTATATTTTTGTTCTTAAAGTAATTCTTGCATGTTCTCCGTTGCTGTTTATTTCTTTGGCCAAGTAGTAGGTAGTAACCCCAAGAGGGAACGTTATGCTCGATTGTGGGTTCATGCCCCCTGATGACACGCTTGAGTGACAGAAACATGAGTTTAGGGGATGTGCTGTTTCCACAAGGGGGAAAACAACGGTGCTTGTAACCGCGGTTGCAAGGATTGTTTACTTTACGCAAAGTACTTTTTAATACAGTTGTCTGTTGCTTTGGGTTTACACTTTGGGTGGGGCTCGCAACTTAATACCAGCGAGATGTTCTGGATAGATATCTCAAGGTGGATGATTAGTAGTAGATGCAGTTGGATTTCGGTCTACTTATTTTGGCGTACTGCCCGTGCTTTTGAGCCTCTTCCTTTCTTTTGTAGCATAGTTAGCATTGCGGTGCGTTCATAATCCTGTCAATTGCCCTTCTGTAATTTGTTTACCTCGCATAGCAGTTTTATCGTCTTTTGGAAGAAAGACATCACTAGTGAACATCACGTATCCCGGTCCATATCCTCATTACTGTTTCCACGCTTATTTTCTTTTCTGCTTTTAATTTCAGTTGCTATCATTATCCCTTGTGTTTGATCCTTTGTGAACAACAAGACCGGAAAGATTGACAACCTCTCTGAACTTCGTTGGGAACAAAGTTATTTGTGTCTGTGTGCAGGTCCGCGTCAGTTGCGTCGCTGACACCTACTTATCATCTCTGGAGTCCTACTGGAGACAAACCTTGGTATCTTTACTGAGGGAAATTTGCTGTTGTGCTACATCACGCCTTCCACTTGGGGCTCACCAACGAAGGGCGAGAAGACTACACCCGTCAACTCTCGCGCCATCAACAACATCCTTGGCATGAAATTGATGGACCTTGGCTCAAGCGGGTCGAGAAATCAGAAAAAAAATGAGTACTTACTCGGTGAGATCGATAGCATTAAAGACCACTTTGAGGACATGGACAAGGAGGAGGAAGCTAAATCAGCCGAGGGTTGTGCGACACCGGGGATGACTGTTGGCAACTTTGAGTTTGTGGGAGACAATGAAAACAACGCCTCAATGGTTAACCTATTGAATCCAGACAAGGCTCACACTAAAGGGCGGCCGAGAATGATGTCAATACATGAACGGATAAAGAAAAAAAAGTTTTACAAATGTGGCCACTGTCATGAACCTAACCACACCGTGAGGAAGTGTGAAAAACTTCACCTAGTGTTTGATCCGCCCAAGGGGAAGCGTCGAGGTAAATCGACAACAAGGCCAGGTACGCACTACTCCTCCCGCACTTGTGAAAATAATAAAAAAGACTAGGCATATATTTTGCTAATATATGGGCTGAGTTTTCAACTGCATTTGGGGATGATATATGTTCACTAGAAAACTGATAACTAACTAGGCAATTTTGAAAAATGAACACAGATGAGAAAAAGAGGCTTTGGCTGTGCTAGGAGAAAATGCTGAGAGCAAAACTTAATTTTAGTAAATCTAACTTGTGGGGCATTCGACACCGTAAAGTAGAAGTGATAACTGTACTACCAAAACTTAAAATAAAAATAACTCTTAAATAATAAAAGTAGTGCACTAGCTGACCGGGGGGGGGGGGGGGGTATGCTTCCTAAACTATTTCCAGTGTTCTCATTTCTATCACGTTCGTCTAACACATCTTGCAGAAACTTCTGGAAAAATATCTTTGTCCTAATTGCTAACAAAACTGCTTTGCATGTGTTATTTTTTTCCGCTGGTGGTCCAGCCAAAAAAAGCAAACGAAGCAATGTTGTAAACATACCAGAAGATGGCGTTTCTCACTCCGGTTTGGTCCAGCGAGCTGCAACCCTGCCCCTCCTGCCCCCCAAGAATTGACGAGCTCCCTGCAATGAGTATCAAACAAAAATGTTACTCTTAAAAAACAATGAGGATCAGCCGTTATGATTTTTGTATCGAATAAAGACACCCCAAAAGAAGAAAAAATGGTTTTTATGTGTTGTACTGAGACAATGAAGAAAATGCATGATTACATTTTTACCTGTTTTCTTGCAGCCCACCCCTATAAGTTCCAGCCATGCCTTCAAGTTTGAAAATAATAGGAAACATGTAAGCAAAATTTTCCAGAGGCCAACCTGGCATAGAAATAGTGTGAAGCTACAGTCAGGCCAAACTGACATGAAAACTAAAATGTTGGACTAAAAATGATACATTAATTTTAAAGCTATTAAGCAATTAACTCATGCTTCTACAGGAGCCTTGTGAATGATACTTGAAAAAATTATTTCTGCTTCAGATCTTAGCCTACAAAAAAAGTGAATTTATGACTAATGCGAGGCAGCATACTGTACTGAACCTTGCCATTAGAATTTACAATCTAAAAAATTCTTCAGATATCAGCACACATGTCTCCACATTTGCCAATATGAACAAATATTAAAATTTCTTCACATATGTCATGAACCAAAACGCAAACACTAACCCTCTTGGAAAGATCTCGGCAATTGCCACTGTGAAGTGTAAACATGCCAACAACTGTAAAACTGAAGACTATTACATACACAAAATTACTCAGTTGCGTGAAAGGCTGCGGTTATCCAACTTTAACATCTAGCGGATTACAAAAAAAGAAAAAGGAAATTGTCCCGACACTATGACTATCTATTTTTCTTGGTTTTTCTCGTGTATCTTCAAGTGACAAGTAAAAAACAACGCTGATCACGGTGGCGAATGAGCACTGGTTATGATCTTGTAGCACATCATCTCCGTTCCATCAAGCCTCGTTGTCGACAAAAATGCCCTGTAAGCATAACCAGCAAAATAAATGATGGAGCGATATAAGCATTTGTGAAAAGAATTTTGACTGATAGAAATAAATATTTGTTTACTGGTGAAAAATGCACTCTACAAACCCCTTTAATGTATATGGCCATCAAAAATTGGAAGGCGGAAATGGTAAAAACAAAGAAATAATAAATACTGATGTAGAGTAAAACCTCAAATTGGAAACCATTGACCAAAGTCTTGTCAGCGGTGTTCTTGCCCCAGAAATATAGTTGAATCATATATTGAATTATTATCTGCTGAGAAAACCTTTCTTAGATCAATCAGCGGGTGCCATATTTCCATGAACTTCACTGCGAAGACACCGCAATCATCGCTGCGTGAAATAAAATAAAATGAAAGTGTTTTCTGGGTGAATACATTAGCAACAATAGTAGGTGCTGGGGGAACTAGAACTAAAAGACCGAACAAGAAATGAAATAGACACATACACATTTTCCTGTCGCGGCACATGAGGATACATCCTTTTGAATGAGCGGAAGTTGTGCTCCTGTGTGTTGAAAATAAGTTCCCAAAGGTTGATAAAATTTCCAATCTACAAGAAGAAGAAAAAGCAGGGTCAAAAATAATGTTACATCCATATTGCATATAATATGATACTACCTCCTATCCATCTTGAAACAGATGCGTCTACGTGTATTGCAACCTCACCAATATATAATGAATAAAAAAAGATCCTTACTAATTGCTCTCTGATTGAGTTATGGAAGTGTGAATCTTTATCATAGAGTGAATCCAAGAATGCAAAAATAATATGTTGAAAATCCACAGCAAACACAATCCAATGCCCGCCTTGGCATAGTGGAAAAAATAACTGCGAAAAAAAAGGAAAACAATCATTCACCGAAAAAGAGAACGGATAGAAAAGATAGGAAGAACGAAAAATAAGGCAATGGGACACATGATTTTCATACCCTGTCAGAAAGGTCCAGCCGCTTCTTCTTGCTTGCTGATGCTGCCCCTAAGAATGATGTAGCAATTGTCTTTAGCTTCTCGGTTTTCTCGAAATTAAGAATGCTATCCTGACACTACTAGGGAATACCCTTATGGTGGCGCCCTTTTTTTGTGTTTAGTGGCGCATTAGGGATGCGCCACTAACTACAAGCCACTAATAAGGGCTTAGAGGTGGCGCATTCTGGATGCGCCACCCCTAAGGCCCTTAGGCGTGGCGCATCTCAGAATGCACCACCTCTAAGCTCTTAGGGGTGGCGCATTCTGATATGCGCCACGCCTAAGGTTCCTTAGGGGTGGTGCATTCACAGTGCGCCACTAAATCCAGACAAAATGCGCCACTAAAGAATTACAGAAAACAAAAAAAAAGAATTACAGAAAAGAATAAAAACATTACAGATATTTTTATTATATTACAGAAATGCAAAATACAATATAACAATGAGGCCAACAATTATTGATACAAAAGAATTGCATTATAATTCTTATTACAAAGATTTAAAAAGGTTTAAAGGCCAACAAGATTCACAAGATTATATCCATCACAAAATTACAATGAGTCCAACAATTATTTAAAACCGAAAGCTACTTTCGTCATCATATCTTGTTTGCTCTTCAACCTGCACAAAACAAAGCTCTAGAGGTCACATCCATATGAATTCATACCAAAGGAGAACAAAGCAATCTAGCATCTATTCTTATCAACAACTTAAAGCAAGTCGATCAATGGCGAGAAGCATGCACATATGCATAAAAATGCATATGCAGTGACCTTTATACACAAAGAGCACCAAGAGTATTTGACACTACCATCTACTACACAAAGAGTACATCCAAATTACATGTAGGGCATATATAACATAAATTGTTCAATTGTTCTGACTCGGCTCGGGGAATGGGTGGCATCCTTCTTTCGTCATGAAAGGCCTTGAGTCACGCAGGGCCTTTAGGCGGACTTCTATCTCCCCATTGGATGGTGCAATGTTCGAGTGGAAGATCGACCCCCTCATTTGTACTTCATGACGGATGATAGTCGCCATCTGCGCTTGGATGTGAAAGAACTCCTCCTTCAGATTTGCATCGGCGATTTCCGTCTTCCTTTCGGCCCACGCTCTGAGATGACTTGGCAGCATAAGGTTGCGTTGTTCCTGTACAATCGCCCTCATGTGATGAAGGGCGTAGTACGCATCCCTCACACTTCCAGCCGGCTGCTTGACGCACGGGAACTGCGTTACGTGGTTGAACACGTTCACGCGAGGCTGTTTTTTCCTGAACTTGTGCTTCATGATCTTGCCTCCGGCTTTTATGTAGCCGACGAGAGCATCATCCAAAACTCTCATGATATACTTGTAATCTTTCTTCTTCACACTCCCCGAGTCTAAATACACGGCATGCGAGTGTTGCGGTGAAAATCAGATGAGCACGCAGTCTTGATCCTCACTAGATAATTAAAACAATCCAAAAGGATTGTTGGAAGAGGACAATGGAAAGCTAAGAAAGCATATATGCTACGGAGGCGAGCGAATGACTTACTTGGGAGAGTAGGTCATAAGAAATGAATCCTTGTCGGCGTTCTGTAGCATGAAGTCTGTGATGTACCCCGCCGCGAGAGCCACGTCCCCGTCGTCCATCAAGATGCTTTCATGCATGTAGAAGGGGTCCAATATCGCGACGCTCAGGGTCTTATCTCTCCTGATACTCATAGAAAGGCTGAGCGAGAACAGACGGATAAGGCTATGGTCCAGCCGCTTGAGATGGTACAAATTGAAGATCTCCGAAAATCGCAGGATTATCATATCCGCGGGGATAGTGTTGATGAAGCCCATGTTGAGTGACACCTTGGCCATGAAAACCGGGTACGAGGGATTCTCTTCTCGAAGAAGAATCTTCTCTAATGCGATAATACTATGATGCACACTCTGCATATCCGAAGTTGCAAGGTCCAACATGTCCTTAGGTACCATCGCCCTACCAGCCACATGGATTTCAAACGAGAGATCCTTGGGTCTTGGTGGCCCGTCCTGAGCCTGGATCGGCATCGAAGGTTGGCTACTCGAAGTGATGCTCTTCTTTCTTTTCCGTCCCTTCTTCTTTTCTGGTTTTGAGCAGTCACCGGCCTTTATCTGCTCAGTGGCCGCCTTATGGAGTGTGGACGGGCTGAGAATAGATCTCCTTGTGGCATCTGCTTGAGGCTCGGTGAAGGCGCAAGCTGCTGGAGACATGTCGTGAGAAGCAGCGAAGAGACGCGTGGAGCAAGCAGGCTTCGCCGCAGGATCAGCTAGACCGCGAGCTTCCTCGTCATGCTGATAGGCTCCTTCAGCAGGAGGCATGAATAAGTCATCAACATCATACAAAGTATTGATGAACTGGTCGGCGCTGATATCATCATCAAGGTCATCGTCTTCTTGTTGTGCGCCGATGGGATCATGTGGCGCCGACACGATGACTAGCGGTGTTGTCCTAGGTGTGGTGCCCCTTTCCCCCGTCATTAAACGCATTTGGCTCTTCGGCCATAGGCATATTTGGTTGAAATAGTCACTGAGGACTGCCGGCTCGTCCTCATCGTATCCGGGGGGTTGAATGGGAGGTTCAACTCTCTCGTAGCCCGAAATCACGAGAGAGATTTGAACCCTATGCATCTCCGGTGCCATCGGCATATTATGCATGATTCGATTTTGTGGTTGAATGATTTTACCTTTGGCAACATCCTTCAACTCGTCGTCCACGACTTGTAATAGAATGCATGGAGTGTCCTCCTACGAAACAGATATATATATATATGCATGTACGGCATCAGAGAGATTCCACTAAAAAATGCAAGGAGATGAAGTCCTCCTTTGAGTTGCAGACGCTTATAGTTACCTTGAGGACGTCGAGGTCGGCTAGTGAAGAGACCCCGCCAATGACGGCGGGCATGCAAGAGACGGAGGGCGCGCTGCCTCCCGTGGCGTCGGTCGCCCTATTTGCGCTGCCGCCGGGTGCATTATTGTTATGCCCCGGTTGCTCGATCGTGGCTGGAGGAGTTACCATCACGTCCAGCGTCGCCGCCGCGGTGTTGGCGGCCGGAGTCACCAATACGCCGGGAGTCGGTGCGGGAGCCACCACTACGGCGGGAGTCGGGACTGCAGGCGCCGCGGTGCCCGAGTTGCTGCCGACCATGCTGGGGACTGGTATGGGCCCTTGTCCACCACGCACTTGCCAATTCGCGAGCGACTGCATCATATCTGGAAGGAGAGCGTTCATCGTCTTCGCCACTTCGTCCTGGACAAGCTGCGGAAGCATGTTCACCTTCTCCTCCAGTCCACGAACATAAGTGGCATCTTCTTCGGTCCTTCTCCCCTTGCGCCCCCTCGAACCGGACTGCTCCGCCGATTTTCCATAATATTCGGACCAAATTAGGTCCGCACCAAAGCCGACCACACGGCCAGCTGACGATGGCTTCGCCGTCACGTCGTCAACCTTCTTGACCTTGTTCAACGCCCTGTTAAAGGCGTTGTCCCACGGGCCGGCTGGCTTAACCGACGACTCCTGCGATGAGGCGATTTTCATTTCCGCTTGCTGCAAAAAGAATGTGAAACGTTAAGAAATTGTGAACTTCACTCGAGAATTCAATCGACAAGGTCGCGTGGTAAACTACTTACCACGGCAGTCGTAAACTCCTGAATCTTAGGATCGATAATTATTTTCGAGGTTGCTTTGTCCTTATAGCTCCGGGCCCTCACAAAGAATTCGGTCTGCGGATCATCTTTGTATTGCTGGAAGGGGTTAGGTATGCCCGCATCGGCGTACTCGGCATCCTCCTTGTCCCATTTAGGCTTGGAACTTTTGTAACCACCGGCTCCGAGACGGTGGTTAACTATGACCTGTGACCGCATGGCCTTTCCCTTTGCACTCGCGGCCTTGGCTTGCTCGGACTCACACCTAGCCTTGAAAAGGTTGTAGGTAGCTTCGTCGATCAACGGCTCTTTCTCCTTGAGCTCCTCCCAGGTTTTGTTCTTTTCAAAAATTGCCCTCTTCACCCAGGTTTTCCAACTGGACAAGGCCTTGCTCATCTTCCTGAGGGCCCATGTGTTTACTTTGTTCCCTCTGAGTTTTGTGTTATCGTACGGCTTCGGAAACTTGTATCGTCCGTGCAGCTTGTTGATAAGAAGCTGACAATAATAAATATTCTCACGACTCCTGAGGTTAATCGTGGTGATCGGCACGGTGTTGCGGAGGATCGCCGCGACTTGACGGCCGTACCCTTCCGAAAAACGTTCGGGCTCTTTAGGAATCCCGACGGCGGTCGCAACAGTAAACTCTTGTCTGATGACGCCGACCTTGGTCGGTTTCCGGTTCCTCTTCTTCGACGGGGTACCATCTGTGTTGGAGCCACCGGTCCCATCATCCTCGCCGATGTTCCTCTCGCCGTCTGTCGTACCGGCCTCCTCCTCCAAGTCATCATCCGATGAGTCGGACTCCGACTCTATCTCCTCCTCATACTCCTCCTCGCCCGGAGGTACTTCCTCTTCTCTCTGCTCCTCGACCTCCTCCTGGGAGTATTACCAAAATTGCTTCTTTTTTTCTCCCGGCTGAGAAGAAGGACCGGCATCGGCTCCGGTCGACATGTTTGCACTAGTACAATATTAAGAAATGCAACTACTTAATTAATTAGCACAATAAATAAATGCAAATACTCTAATGTTAAGAAAAATAGCAAAGGTCATGCACGAATTCACGGAAAAATTCGGCATGACCTTTGCTCTTTTTCTTAACATGAGAGTGCCCCATTCTCAACCGAAATGGAAGTTAATCAACATTTCGGGAGAAAGGGGATAATAATTTGTACCTGCACAAAACAAATGCCTACATGTAGGCACAATGATGCACAAAAATAGATATTCAAACAGTAGATATTCAAGAAACATATACTTGCAAATGGATAAAAAATGAGCTTGACTAAAACAGCGGACAAACATGATGAAATAAACATGATGAGATCATGTAACAATGGCACATCAAAATATAAAACTATCGAAGAACAGATTCTACACTTGCTAGTTTCATCATTATGTTCATAAGAACAAATGCTTACCTACTGGTTTTTTATAAGAACAAATGATATAGCTACTTCATCACTGTCCTAAAATTCTAGTAAAACTAGTACATAACCCATGTGTTGCATTTTTTTAAAAGAGAACCAAGGAATGACCAAAGCTACAAAAATTCCCTAGCTACAGGACACACACACACCTCATACACACACACACACACACATACACACAGGACACACACACAGAGGACACACACACACACACAGGACACACACACACACACACACACACAGATCCTATAATGATCCCAACAGCATGTGTGTTCTGCATTTAGCAATTTTGTGCACTAAGCAATAATCCTAGCTATTTAGATTGAATGTACAGTAGCAAAATTAATATTGGAGCACATAACCAAGCAATTTTTCACTACTATGCCACACAAACTACAATGATCCCAACAGCTAGCTTTCAAGTGCATAAATTCTATTCCATTGCTACCACACAAAACAAAAAAAACTTGTGTTCCATTAATAAGAACATATGCTATGCATCAAATTCAGAATTGCATGAACACCTAACTGAATTTTATGTGCAAATGTCTGAATTTTGTGTGCAAAACAACCATGACAAGGTACTAACTGAATTTTCTTGTACTAACTCTAATCCCTCTTCCCCCTAACACTAATCCCTCTTCCCCCTAACACTAACAGTAACATCTAACCCATCCCCCCAAAGGATTTATGAGCAGCAGGGGGAGTGGGGGTTGGGGGCGGCGCCATGGCCACCACGGCCGTCGTCGGAAGCCAGCAAGGGGAGGGAGGGGGTACCTAGCGGTCGAGGGGCGTCGCCTAGGTCGTCGTGGAGGGGTTGGGGCGGCTCCGGTGAATGGAGGGGCGGGGGCGGCTCCGGTCGAGGCAGTCGGCGAGGAGAGGTGGGACTCCGGTGGCGCGAGGCGATGGCGCGAGGCGGCTCCGGTACGGCGGCTGGGGCTCCGGTGCGGCGCGCTAGGGCTCGAATGGGTACTGTGCACGAGCAAGGGGAGGGGCCCGTGGAGGTTAAGGCTTAGGGGTGGCGCATTTTTCCAGAATGCGCCACCAACAGGTTTCTTATGCGTGGCGCATCTCGGCAAAATGCGCCACGCATAAGAAACCTGTTGGTGGCGCATTCTGGCAAAATGCGCCACCCCTAAGAGCACTTAGTGGCGCATTTCAACAATATGCGCCACCCCTAAGATTTTTTATTTTTTAATTAAAGTTTAAACAATTATTTATTTTTTAATTAAAGTGAAACCATTTAAAAATAATAATTATGGAGTACATTTTTCTATAAAAGTGGTCAAACTTTATTAAGATTGACTTTGACCAAATCTTATATGCGGAGTAAAAAGAAACGGAGGGAGTACTTGCTCTAACCGACCTTTTGAGAATGGTGCTTCGATTGTGTATCGTCGATGTTCATACACTTCAAACTATGATCCAAACATAATAATGTGATCATATCGATCCACGTACCATGCCTTAACTGTGTCGTCGCCGAACCAAGATCCACAAACACAAGGTGTAGCGGCATTTGGAAACATAATATTGTGATCATCAATTACAAAGTGCATATTAAATCCATGCATACACAAAGTGATCATGAATTACAAAATATTTTTCTTAAATTTGGAGCTAGCTATCTAGCTATCGTTTCCTCACGATCTTCTTCTTGCCCTTCTTTGTCGTGGTTGAATAATTTAGGCCCGGGACTCCTTCACTTTTCCTCTTGAACGGGAGGAGACCTTTCTTCGGTAGGGTTGTGGTGTATGTATCCTGAGCGGCGTAGTCATCCTCCATCTTCGGGTCGCCGTACTTGTCAAAGTCTTGCTCGTTGGCGACTCCATCCATTCCGATGATGTTTCTTTTGCCTCTCCTCATTACAACGCGGCTCGGCTTTGATGGGTCGGTAATGAAGAAGCATTGGTCCACTTGGCTAGCCAGTACCCATGGCTCATTTTTCGCGGTGACGTTTGCGCCCGCAGACTTGGATTTGGCTTCGGGTATAACCATGGTGGTGAAGTACCGGTCTTCTTTTACGACGCTCTTGGCCCATCTCACACGGAACAACGACACATTCTCTCCACAGTAGTCGAGCTCCCATATGTCCTCGATCCTTCCATAGAATCTTTCCTTGACGTCATCGGTGTAGAATATCCCCGTTACCCCTGAGTTCTGGTAATCGCAGTTATTGTCCTTTTCCTCCGTGTAAAATGTGTAGCCGTTGATATCATACGCTTGATAGGTCATCAGGTTGCGTGCGACACCCTGTGACAAGGTGAATATCATCTTTTCGTCCTCGGAAGCGTTCCTTCGCGGGGGATTAGCACGAAGCTCGTCCCTGAACCAAGTCATGAAACCGGACTTGTGCTCTTTGATTAGCCGTGGATCTCGGTCCGTTATCTGCAGGCCCTGGTCACTGTACTTCTTCCTGATTAAATCATTGTGCTTTACTATCCAAGGATCAACCAGATGGATGTGTTGTAGCGCGACTAGGCTTGCTCTTTCAATGTCGATGTCTCGACCGTCAAAGTTGACATGCATTGCGCGGCTTCCCTCGTGGTGACCACACCCATCGGTCCTGCCAAAGTGCTTGTTGATGGCCAGACCAACAGGGTTCTCGGTGTTGAGATAATTCGTGCAAAAAGAGATGCACTTTTCGGTTAGAAAGCCCTTCGCTATGCTTGCATCTGGACGGGACCTGTTACGAACGTATTTTTTGATGTGTCCATTCATCCTTTCGAACGGCATCATGCTGCGCAGAAACGCAGGCCCGAGGTTGACGATATCCTCCACGACGTGGATCAGCAGATGTACCATAATGTCGAAGAACGCAGGAGGAAAATAGATCTCAAGCTCGCATAGTATGAGCACGATCTCCTCCTATAGCCTTTTGAGTTGCGTAGCGCAAATCGACTTCCGGGAGATGACGTCAAAAAAGTTGCAAAGGCCAAACAACGTTTTACGGACGTGCTCGTCCATTATCCCTCGCATCGCAACCGGGAGAATCTGCGTCATCAGCACGGCACAGTCATGAGATTTCATCCCGCTGAAACGTTGCTTCGCCTCGTCTAGGTATCTGCTTATCTTCCCCGCGTAGCCGTTCGGAAATTTTACTCCTATGAGGCAGTGGATAAACCGCTTGATCTCCTCCTCGCACAGAGTGAAGCATGCCGGGGGGCAGTGATCAATACGACCGGTCTTCTTCTTGGTCGTCCTTTTTCGTTTGCGAGAGTTTTGTGTTTCCGTATCCTCTTCCTCCTCCGGCTCATCATCGTCGTCACTAGGGGGGTGAAGTTCCCTCCTGATTCCCATAAATTTCAAGTCATTCCTTGCTTTTGGCCCGTCCTTGGTCTTCTCCGGCATGTTGAGCAGCGTGCCAAACAAGCTCTCACACACGTTCTTTGTGATATGCATTAGATCAAGGCTATGAGGACTGTGGAGTAGACTCCAGTATTCCAAATCCCATAAAACAGACCTCGCTTTCCATACCCTCATCAACGGCTGAGTCTTGTTTTTTTTCTTTCCCGGCGCGGGGCACTCTTTCCAAGTTTTCAGCAAGTTGTCGATTTCTTTGCCGCTCCTTCGAGCTGGGGGTGCTCGGAGCTCCTCGCTTCCATCGAACAGATGTCCCTGTTTTCTCCACGCGTGTTTCTTGGGAAGCCACCTCCGAGACCTCTGGAACACGGTTTTTGAAGATCCGGGATCTTTTGGTAGCTGGCGGTACGTTGTATTATCCATGCACCTAACGCATGCACAGAATCCTTGGACCACCTGCTCTGAGAAATATTCGTATCCGAGATAGTCGTGCACCGTCGTGATCACCGGGGCTTTCATTGGGAAATATTCTTTTGCCGCGGCGTCCCACGTATTGACTCCGTCTTTCCATAACGTTTCTAGCTCCTCTTTCAACAACTGCAGATATAGATTGAGGTCTGTACCTGGTTGTTTCGGCCCTTGAACTAGCATACACATTGTTATGTACTTTTTCTTCATGCACTTCCAGGGGGGAAGGTTGTATATGCATACAAACACGGGCCAGGTACTGTGTGTGCTGCTCTGGCCGCCAAACGGATTGACTCCATCGGCGCTCACACCAATCCTGAGGTTCCTTGGTTCTTTCCCAAAATCTGGGCATTCGAGGTCCAACGCAGTCCATTGGCTACCATCTGAAGGGTGCCTCAGCATGTCCTCCTTTTCCGGATCCGGGTTCGGGTCATCCTCTTTTAGCTTCTTTCTATCCGCGTGCCAGGTCATGAGCTTTGCTTCCTCGGGATCTAGGAAATACCTCTGCAGATGAGGAGTGATCGAAAAGTACCATACCACTTTTCTAGGAACTTTCTTCCCTCTCTTGTATCGACTAACACCGCACACCGAACATGTGGTTTTATCTTCGTCCTCACCCCGATAGATCATGCAATCATTTATGCAGACGTGGTATTTAACGTGCGGAAGATCTAGAGGGCAAAGTACTTTCTTGGCCTCAGCGATACTAGGGGCACGTGTTGCCCTTCGGAAGACGATCGTGCCAGAATGCCATGTTATCATCGAAGCTTTCGTCGGTCCATTTGTGTTTTGCCTTCATCTCCATAGCCCCAAGTGTTACATTCAAGCGGGTATCCCCGTCGTTGCATCCTTCGTACAACTTCGTAATCGCGTCTTTCTCGAGTTGCGCCATCTTGGCTTTCTCTCTAGCTGCACCTCTTGCGTTCAACGCCTCTTTGACAAGCAGCTCTTGAACATGAGGGTCCCGCACCCAGCTTGAATCCTCATCATGTCCGACATCTTGATCTACATGATCCGCTTCGGCATCATCTTCATGATCATGTACGGGATGCTCTTCGTCTTCTCGCCCGCCGCTGTTTTCTGGTTGCCCTTCCTCATTTACTGGCGCCCCACCATTGACGTCCTCCTCCTCACTAGCTTCATCACTTATCCATCGTGTGCAGCCATCCATCAAACCATTACGCTTCAGGTGTCTTTGCAATATTCCGGAATCAGGCTCGGTCACACACTGCAGTTTGCATCTCCGACACGGACATCTTATATCCGACCTATTATTCCTTAGCATGTCGTTTGTCGCATATTGCATCCACCTAGCCACGGTGATATCGCTCAGCACCTCGCGGACCATGGTCGATCACCTGCGTGCACGGAGAGAGCAACACAATTATATATCACAGTCGTCGCCGGAAAAATTCGGCATGACCTTCCCTAATAATGCATGGGAGCATGCGGAGAGTGCGCCAGAAATTTGCCGAAACGGAAATGAATCGACATTTCGGCAAAACATTGGCCACTCAAGATACACATATACATCAAACCACCATAAGCTTCACATATACATCAAACCACCACAAGCTTCACATATACATCAAACACAAGCTTCACATATACAACAAACCCCAAGCTAATAAAGGCAAGTATATGGGTCATAAATGGAACAAAAGAGTTTGGGAGGAGGTCCACTTACTTCAATATGAAACAAAATAGATGTAATGCCAAGTATCGATGGATAAATGGAAGAAATGAGGTGGGGAGGAGGAGAAAACCGAATAGATCTAGGGTTTGAAGAGTGGATCTAGTTTGAGAATTGTGTGGAGTGAATGAGAGGTGGTAGGTGGGGTGGAGTAGATAAGGGCAGCTCTAGGCATTTAGTGGCACATATAGAAAGTCGGTGGTGGCGCATTCTGTAAATGCGCCACCCATAGGGTCCTTAGGGGTGGCGCATATTGCTAGATGCGCCACGTATAAGATCATCCAGGCTGGCCCACTCTTAGGGGTGGCGCACTGGAAAATAATGCGCCACCCATAAGGTCAGTGCGCCACCCCTAACAGATGGTGGCGCATGGCCTTCTATATGCGCCACTAATAAGCTTTCCATGTATAGCTATTTCCCTAGTAGTGTGAAGACAAAAGAAAAATAAGAACTAAAAAAATAAAAATAAAATAGTCATCAAATAAAGAATAAGAATGATCTCTATACATACTCCAATGAGTGGGAAAAAGTAATGTCTCCCTGATTTTGACGGGTGAGATTCCTCAAACAGTTTGCGACATATACATGGTACGAGAAAGGTGTCAACGTGCCCCCCTGGCATCAAAGATTGGCCCAATGATACGTAGTTGCAGTGCACTCTTGGGTAGATAAGGGTGTACCTCCTGTTTGATAGAAGCATGAACAAAAGAACACAAATAACAGAGAAATTACTTATTAGGAGGGGAGGTGAATTCCAGAAAAATAGTGTGACTCACTTATAATAATGAAACAAAGAGAAATATATATTAACTATAATTATGGCTGATCAAAAACAGAGTAAATTGGAATGAAGGAATGCAAAAGTGAAAAGAAAAGAGAAAGGCTTACTTTTGTAAACCTTTTGTGAATGCAACTTCAATTATTGCATTGTAATGCTTCACATCTTGCTCGGTGACTGAATTTTTTTTGTTTGGAATGATAGGCAACTTCAAGGTCTCTTTTGGCCGAATAATGATTAATGTATCATTTTCTTCGATGTTTGCAGCATCACCAATCTCGAGATCTTCGACAATTATGGGGGTGATATTTTTGTCTGCGGGTATGTTGTTGCCTGGGATACTTGGCCCTGGAAGATGTACTTGCTTTAGAGCAGAAGGAAGCATGCCGTTGTATAGGGCATCGGTATTCTTAGCTAACTCACTTTGCCTAGCGGCGAGTCTGAGTGGGCTGCTAATATGACTAGAGGGGAGTTTAAGGTCCATCTGTGTTAAACAAAAAAGATAAAAAGAAAAACATTAAAGATGGTTGGCTCATCAAAAAACTAGGTAAAAAATGAACAAATGATAAGAAAATAAAAATAAGCAAACATTATTAATCCTACACTCATAAGCAAACATGGGTTGCTTACCTGCTGTGCTTGGGGTGAATCATCACAAACAGGGATTGGCGCTTCTTTGCTACCCACAACACTTTTTGCTTTCGAAACTTTGTTGTCGCCCAATTCAACTTGCGTGCTCACAGCGTGCTCCTGTGTATATTCATGCATAAAGAAAAAATAGGGAGAAGTCAAAAGAAAAGAATGAGTACAGAAAAGCCGGTTAAAATTCAAGCTAATGATAAAAGAAGGGGGTGAAATTCTAAAAAAATGAAAAAGAGACGCTAATGACTAACCTTTCCACTGGTATATTGAGCCAGATTGATTTTCCCTATCAGAGACATGTTCAGCATGTCGTACTTGAAAAAAGAGTCACGATCCTTCACACCAGCTGGGTGAGTGTTCAGCAGTGCTAGCTCTTGGTCGTGTTGCATGCGGTTGCGCACCCTTTGCTTTACCTTCCTGATTAAAGCTACCTCAGGAGCTGATGCAAAAATAGGGTTTGGATTAATAATGAAAGTTAAGACTGATAAATCTGAAAAAAAGAAAATAAGAAAACAAATGCGCAAGTTGTGATGTACCAGTTGGTGGATCTAATACTTTGGCTAAGGAACAAACTGGAGTTGCTGCATATAAAACAAAAAGAATTAAAAGGAAAAAATTAGATGACTAAAGCATATATACTAAGAACACTGGATTACGAAAAAAATAAAAAAAGTTGGTCCCCCAACCTGGCTCACGTGAATCTTGGTGGGCTATAACATGCCTTTCACCATCAACGTCCTTCCGAGTTGTTTCACCTTTGTTGGATACAAATTGATCCTACATTCATAAGTGATAACTAGGATGAGCAAATATGAATAACTTAAAATGAATGAACAAAAATAAATCATTATAAGCTAAAAACTAAGGCAAAACAGATTTAAGTAATAAGCTAAAAAACCATACATCGTTCTTATCTTTGGTTAGCTTCTCAATGACAATGTTCGGGGCTTGTACAACATGCTTTGCTCCAATTTGGGCTCGAGAGTTTGGCTTTGAAGATCTGGTGTTTGCTCCGGATAGAAACAGAAGAACATTGTGAACTATTGCTTTTGTATCCTTGTAAATTCCTGTTTGATCATGCTGGCCAGATTGTGTGAGGTTAATGATGTCGTCTACTATGTGTGAAGGGAGTGTCTTGGAAAATTCTGCTCTCATATGCTGCTTAAAATGTTCTGAAACTGGACGTAAGCAAACGTTGCATTCTACGGGGTTTGCTTTGGTTGCGCATAAATCCTGCAGCGACAAGAACACACAAAAAGTAACAAAAATCAGAGAGTAAAAAGGACATGCCGCTATAATCTGAGACACAACATCAGCATGATAGAACCAGAAAAATGGGATTGAAAAACATAAAGAAAAACAAGAAAGAAGCGAATTGGCAAACCTTGTTCAAGATGTAGCAAAATTATTTTTGAATTGTCTTCTGTCGTACACATTTTTTCTCTTGCGATCAAGCTCCGAGAAATACTTAACCAAATTACCCTTCCAAACAAGAACCCTTGGAGCAGTATTCTCAACCACTCTAGCCCCAAAATCGAGATTGTCAAGGTATAGTACCTGCCACCACATCGACAAAATTATTAGAAAAAAGGGTCCACAATACTAACTTAGACAAAAAAGATGATAAATAATAAAATAAGGAGATAGAAAATAATAAAGAATGGTTCATACAGAAAGAATAACGCACTAACCGCAAGACAATACGAGCAGAATTCAAACACCTTAGGTTTTCTTCCATTTTCTTTGCCGCTCACCACAAACTTTTTGACTCCATCAATGATCCACTCATACACAAGCAAACACATGTCAAAACCTCTTGCTGCCATGGAGTCCTCAAGCAATGACAGGTAGTTGGTGTGTACATTATGGGTTGCAGATGAGAACAGGAAGCAAGACATAGCGATAACCATAAAGAAAATGAAGGTGTCCTCATCGCTCATTGGGTCAGCTGACTTGAGCAAATTCCCAAGAAAAGTGATGCGAGGCATCTCTGAAAGTTTGAACCTTGACAGGATAAAAGCAGTACCGTAATCACTGTCTTGAATTGCAACAGATCCACAATTTGGCAGGCCCAATATGTGAGCAATTGAATCCTTTGAGAATGACATAATCTTCTCATCACTAACTATTATTTGAGAGGATAAAGGGTCTACACAGCCAGCTATCCACTGAATGAAGCGTGATGGCATTTCAGTCATCTCAAACTTGAGAAGACAATCGTAGCCATATCTAGTGACTGCGCCCTTTTGGTGAATGGACATCCCCCTAAGGATCTCGGCGAAGTACTTGGTTGAGTAAACACTGAAAACTTCTCTGCCAACACAATTAGCTTTGGGTCTTTTATTCTGGTACAAAGATAGACAAGAAAAAGAAAAGCACAAACATGAGGTTAACAACTTAGTTCCAAACCACAACACAAAGAAAAGCTGAAAGAAAAACTATATGATACGATAAAGCATTAACCTCTGTGAGATAATTTGAATTCTGGCAGAATGTTGAAAAGTCCCTCTTCAATGATTTGATAGCCTGTTGAAAAAATACCATAATAAGAAAAACTGTGAAAAGAACAGTGCAAATGTATGGGTTATTTAAAAATCAAATAATAATTAAAAAAAAAAACCTCTTTCTTGAAGAACCCAAATAATGCATCCTCTAACAACTTCTTCTTCCTAGACGCATTTTCCTTATGATAAAAATAACAAAACGCAGACAGAATAAAATATAAAAACGCTAAAAGAAAAACGAAATAGCACAAAAGAGATAGCCGAAAAGGATGAAGGAAAAGAAGAGTGCATTTAATTCATCGCTTGACGCAGTCTCGATGTAGTAACTGTCAGTGTTTGACGAGCCATCAGGGTCATAATTTGGTATGCGACAGCCACTGGATGACCGCTGAGGAAAAAATTCCCCAAACCTAGTACAAAACAAGAAAAACACATGTTATAACAAGGGCGAAAATGGTGCGATAATGTAAAATAACAGATTAAGTAAGCAAGAAAAAACATAAAAACAAGGCCGATAACAATAAATCATTATTCCTGTTGACATGCACTTGTGGCAGGGAGAACAAAACACGAAAAGTGAAGAAGTTTCATGCTACAGGTCTGCCCCCCATGACTAGAACTAGGTATTACTATACAAAGGAGAATGTGAAGAAAAGAGTGTTTAATCCTTCCAAGCTTAAAACTGACTGAACCCCCTAGATGAGATATTACAAAAATGCCTAAAACATCAAAAAGATGCCACAATTACCAGAACTCACATGCTACACAGCGCGAACGGACTAAAAAATCGCCTGCGGCCTCGATTACAAATCAAACTAATAAATGAAATACCAAAAATTATACAACAGGGCAAGCTCGGGAATCAAATTTGCATAGTTGGATATGCGAAAAATGGTCCAATGAAACCTGATACACAGAGCTCGCGTGCTAATGTTTCGAACAAGATACAAGTCAAAGTTACACAGAACTCAAGTGTGGAAGCAACATTGCTCGACGAAAAAAAATGCAGAGCAGGGTTTATGTCCGTGCGTGTAACGTGAACATTTTTCTCGGCACTTTCTCATCTTGTCTTGAGTGACGACACTACCGTGCTAAACACCATGATATGAAGTTCAGATTTACAGAGTCTAACTAGCTGTAAATTGCATTTGCATAACTTTTGCACAACTTCTTAGTCAGACACAACTAGGAATCTGCATGTAAGTACACAATGACCAGAGCAAAAAACCCTGCTATGACCATAGCAAATACTAACAATTACCAAAGCAACTAGAAAATGCATGTAACTGATAAGAACAGATCACAAAAAAGACAAAAATAGCCAGTGTGCGCAGAAATCTATAGACTAACAAGAACAGAGCAATTAGATCAATCAATTCGTACTACTGAAAGTGCATTTTCAAGCCATTAGCTGGATAAGACAACAACCATTTGGTGCCACAAACACTGAAAATCTGATTGCAAAGCAGCGTCCTAGCAAATCAATTTTTCAAGATTGAACACACACAAAAATTGATTCGGCTGGGCGGATCTACCATGAACTGAACACAACCCTAATTGGAATCAGGTGGAGGCGGAGGGATGAAAACGACTAAACATAATGAACTACAGTGCTCGATGTGATTGACGACGGATTGGGGAATAACAAATTGATTCAACAGAAGGAGGGAATAGACGAAGCTCGCCATACCTCTCTCGTCGACGACGGCGAACTGCGGGTCCGCCTCCGTGCGGGCGATGGGTAGGATCCGCGGGCCTACTCTCGATCCCCTCCATATCGGTGGCCCTCGCCGTCGAGCCGCAGGCCTGCACGCGCCACGAGATCGCCTCCCACCTCAACTCCGCAGGAGCATTCCCCCTCCTCCCCTTCCCTGATCTCGCCTCCCCTACCCCAATCCCGCTGCCTCACCGCCGCCCGCAGCACCTATCCGTTCCCCTCCCACCACTCACTCCGCCCCACTCTGGAAAGAAAATGATGCGGTGATTTCAAAAAAGAAAATAAAATACTCCGATTGAACCCGGGTCGGGTACTAAAAACCAAACCCGATAAAAACCAGCTCGCACAGACCGACCATGCGTCAAGATTAGCGACGAAACAGAACGCACGGTCCAGGATTTGACTGAAAACTAAAATGAATTTCAGTCAGCTGAAAAATAGTAAAACTGATAGGGAAGCAAACAAGAAAATCAATGCCTCATATCAACATATGATCTACCTAAACATGCATCTAATCAAGGATCGCTCATGATACCACTGTTGGGAAACGTAGTAGAAAACAAAAAAATTCGGCCTACGAATCAAGAACCCAAGATCATCCAAGAAGATTGCATACAAGGTTTTAGGTCATGGCTCACCAACCGATGTAGCGGAAGTAGAGTTGGTGAAGCTCGTGGACGTAGTGGAAGTAGATCTCGCAAGTTCTCCCACGAACAGTCCCTCGATCAATCCCACGAACAAGTCCCGCGATCTAGTCCCACGGACAAGTCCCATGAACAAGCTCCTCGAAGAAGGGTCGAAGGTACGACCCCTCCATTAGTATCCACACATCCCGTAGCAGCAATCCAGCAGCGCTCCGCCGTCCAGAGATGAACGCCACCGAGAAAACTAGAGGGAGAAAACCCTAACGGATTCCGATCTAGAACAGCGTCTAAACCGGGGTCTAAAAGTGGAGCAACGGGGTTTAGAGGAGGGAGGGTGGCGCATAGGCCTTGGGGACAAGTTGTGCTGCGCCCCCCACCCCTCCCCCACATTATATAGGTGGCCAAGAGGCCCTTGGGGCGCAATAAGGGGGGTGGGGAGTCCAACTTGGACTCCCAAACCTCCCAAACCTTCCCACCGGAAACCTGCCATATTGGAGAGTTGGACTTTCCACCTGGAGGGGGATTCCTTCCCCTTGGTGCGCCCCCACCCCTTGGCCGACCAGGGCAGCCTAGGTGGCTTTCCCCCCAAGGCTAGGGGCGCAGGGGAGTGGGTGGTACTGCCCGGAACCTTCCGGAACCTTCCATGACCTTCTAGAAGCTTCCAGGACCTTCCGGGACATACCGGGACCGTTTCGGGACATTCCGGACACTTCTGGAGCACTTCTAGGACCTTCCCAGACCGTTCTCGGACGTTCCGGAGCCATCCGGATAGTTGCCAAGACCATCCGAGTTACAGTTTAAGCCACCGGATGACCGCGAAGGTTGTCGGGACGCCCAGCGATTATCCGGAAACTATTCCGGTTGATCCAGGACTTCCCCAGTACCATTCTCATATGTTCCGGAACCACCTGGGACTACTCCAGAGTGATCCGGACATAACCTTAAATACCCAGAACTACTTCTGGTGCCCTTATGAACAATTCCATAAATCTCCGGAACTACTTCCGGTACCCGTATGAACTATTCTGCTTTGCTTCCACTAAACCTTCTACCATACTAGTATTCTAACAGACTACTGCTCGTTAAGTGTGTGACCCAATAGGTTCGGTATAATGCGGACATGACTCAGAACATCTTCCGGGCATAGGTCAACAACCTTTTGTCAATAGCCAATAATCAACAGCGGAGCCATGGACACCCATGTTGACTCCCACACATACACGAAGAAACTTCGAGTGAACCATTATGTTTAGTCATGTACCATTCCCTTTGCTTCGCGATAAATGACAAAGTTAGAGGAGAGAAGTTTGGCACCCATGTGTAACAACTTTTGAACACAAGCCACTCGTTATCCTCTTTGCTCGTTTGTCCCTTTTCTCGTTATCGTATTCCGGTATCCCCGTGACTGAATCACAATGCGTCTGGCCAGACTATAATGGATACCGTCATACCGAGTGGGCCCGAAGTGAATATCTTCTTCATCGTGAAGGAGCAAATCCCATTCTTGAACTATCACAGTCACTAGCCACACCATCTGACATACCCAGAACTTATTTTACTACTTCCCATTTACGGGAGGATTCATCTAAGAACCAAAGCATGTCTTCCTGTGTGAAGCAACTCGATACTCTCATGGTCTAAGGAATTACGTATATGATAACATTTCATGATATGACTTATAACGTAGTTACGATGTGATCTCTAAGTATATCATTCAATACTGGGGTCGGTTCAACATCATTGTTCTGCTAACAATATGTTCCCATTGCTACTGACATCCTTGTTACAAGAACAATGTCCATGATTAAGAAAACGTAATCATCAGTTAGCACATGAGCTGGTCTTAGAGGCTAAACCAGGAACTCTTGGTGTTTACATTTCCACACATGCAAATGAGTTTTCTTCTGAATCTCACAGTCAGGGTCATTGCAATTATAGCACAGAAATATAAACATTAATTACGAACGTGGAAATATATATATAATAACATTTTATTATTGCCTCTAGGGCATATTTCCAACAGTCTCCCACTTGCACTAGAGTCAATAATATTGTCAGTGCTTGAGCACTTTACACCTATGGCATACCGGTGTAATAAATGCCTCATTTGTGGTATAGACCTCATCTTCGGATCTGACGTTTCAGGCCCGTTTGTATCTTGCATATCTTCGCGTTTTCACGCTATCATAAAATTCACTAATTTTATCAGTTTAGCTTTGTATATGTTTGAATCATTTGGTAGGACCTTGGTTCCTTAGAATAAGTCATGAAATCATTCATCAATGTTCCATGAGCTTCAAGCATCTAGGAAACCATACCATGTTCATAAATGAACTGATGATTCAAAATACCCTCCCTTGTTACTTCTTGAAGCAACAATATACTTAGCCTCTGTTATAGAATTCGCCACAATATCTAACTTTAACACAGTTCCTTCATACTGTGCCACCCTTATGTGTGAAACACATAATCTCAATTAAAATCGAAAATCGATCGGAGTAAGTATGAAGACTGAATTGGTGTAACTGTTTACATCAAAATTCAGCTGGTGTAACTTGTTACAACGAGCTCTTCATTATCTCCATTTTCCGAGAAACATATCTTATCTATCATAAGTTTAACTTTTCACTGTTTGTCCAATGATCAACATATTGATCAATTTGGTATCTTGCTCATAACCTTTTGAAGCACTGGACATATCTGGTCGTTTTACATATTATGGTGTACATGATTAATCCAAACACACGGGTGAGTGGAATTCAATTCAAGTGTTTTTGCTTATCTGTGTTCATCAACACCGATTTCTGCAAACAACTTTTCACCACGACTTCGGCAAGAACATGTTTCTTGGCATTTCATACTAAACTACTTTAGTATCATGTCAATATGTAGTGTTGGCTTTACCATGATCAGGCACTTACTATCTTCATAGATCACTATGCTCAATACTAATGCTATATCAGCCCAAGTTCTTCAACTGAAAACTATTTCCAATGAAGTCCTTATTCGTGTCAAGAAATTTATATCATTTCTAATCAACAATATGTCATCTACATAAGGTTTTAGAAATATTATTCAGCTCCCACTTACTTTCTTGAATATTCAAGCATCTTCGTTATTCCTGATGAAAACAAACTCTTTTGGCAATTTCATCACAACGAAAATTCCAACTCCATTATGCTAGCTCTAGTCCATCACTGGATATCCAAGGCTTGCATCTATTTTTGCATCCTTTGAATCGACAAAACATTCCGGTCCTATCACATATACGTCCTTTGTTATATTTCCGTGTAGGAACTTTGTTTTGACGTTCATTCTACCATATCCTATAAATGAGATATGTAGTAATTGCTAATATAACTCGAACTGACTAAAGCATCTCTACGGTCGAAACTACTTCGCCGTAGTCAACCTTTGAACTTGCTAGAAAACAATTTTCCAACGAGTTGAGCTTTATGGATAAAACAATTTCATCCGAATCAATTATAGATCCACATATATATATTCTTCAGACTTTTAGTCTTTCGGAGGGTCTACCAAGTTCAAAACTTGACTTACTTCCATGGATACTATCTCGGATTATTTGGCATTTAGCCAAATCCCGGAGTCAGGGCCCATCAACGCTTCTTTGTATATCACAGGTTTATCATTGTCGAACAACAATATCTCGTTTTACATATCATGAATGTTTGTACGAGTTTTGTCTAACCTGTGTGGTTCAGCTGCGCACTTCTCTGAAGATTCAACAATCTTTGACAAGTTGCACTGTCCTCCCACTCACTCTTTTGTAAGAAACTATTTTTCTTCAAAAGACATTGTTCTTAACAGCAAACAGTTTTGCTTTTGTGTAGTGATAGAGGAATACCAAAACTTTTGGCATAACCTTAACAAAGTAGCACTTATATGATTTGGGGTTTTGAGTATGTCAAACATATGCCTCATATACCCAAATTTTAAGAAAAGACAACATGGTTTTAACAGTCCATACCACATCTAATATGGTGTCATTTCAACAGATTTGATGGTGCTCTTTTCAGTGTAAAAGTTGTAGTCACTAACGCATAACTTTAATAAGTATAATGGCAAATTGATAAACTTCATATTTGATCTTACCGTGTCATACATGGATTGATTACATCTCTCGAACACTTTACTCATAGTGGTGTTCCGGGAGACGCAAGTTATGACACTTCTTCACAACTCATCAGACGTTCGCTAAACTTGTAACTCAAATATTACTTTCTACAATCTAATTTGCAGAAGCTTTATTTTCTTGTTACAATGAATTTCTATTTCACTCTAAAATTCCTTGAACATTTCAAAGATTTCAGACGTATGTCTCTATTGAACAGATATCCACATATCTACTTCAACTCATGAGTGAAGATAGGGAATCCACTGCACACAACTACACTTATTGGACTACACACATCATCATGTATGATTACCAATGGTTTAGTTGCCCGTTCATGTATGGCCTATTAACGGTGTTTTAGTCACATTAATTCGAGACAAAGATCGCAAGCGTCAAGTGATTCATAATCATATGACTCAAAAGTCCATCACTTATGGAAATTCTTCATGCATGTTATGTCACTTGTGATAAACGGCAGTGCCACATCTATGTGGTATTTCTGTTAGTCTTGCGACGTTTAGCGTCAGTGTTATGAATGTTTAGTATTATTATCAAGATTCATAACATACACCCTATTCATAATGGAAGTATGGTCTTTACGTTATTCATAGCTTTGAACAACTCTCTTGCAACAAACATGATTCAAAATGATGTTTTGCAACAAGGCTAAAGTGTAGTAACAATTTACTCAACTCTAAAATGAATTATGAAGATAATCATAGAGTCAACACACGGTATAGTAAACCTTTTACCGTGTTCCCGAGCGTGTCAAAACTCATCATTAGCTAGTCATAAAGGCCATAGTATTTCTTGCATCGAGTTGCAACAATATGCAATCGATGTGATATTCCGGTGATCAACAGTTTAATCACAATATACAGAATCCACAATTAACTGCTTAATCATGATTCCCAAGAATTACATCTCTTGACCAGCAATGAATTCATCTATAACTCCGTATGACTTTCATTTCTGAGTTGGTTATTCCAGTCTTCTTTCGTTTTGCCTTTATACGTATCATAGTTCTATTTCCAATGTCACTCCTACTCACAGAAGATCACACATGATCAAGGGTGGCGCAGGCCATGGACTTTCCGGCGTGTAAGTCTTACTAACACCCTATGGAACTTCCTTTCCCTTAATCCTCATCATCATATGATCATTGTTCTTCTGGATCCCACACTTATCAGTTTTGTTTAGAGCACAATGAACATTTTCACTAATGCTTACAATCATACATTGTACTAGATATCTTATATCCAACATTAATTGTCTTACTACTGAAAACTTATTTTTCAGTTCCATGAATATAACATAACTATCCCAAACTTTTCGAAGTTCGGGTTTCATGGTGGTGAAGACAATGCACTTAGCTGTCGTGGAATTCTAGCATTTTGGATTATGGACATAAGTCACATCATCCATAGCATTAGCGGGAGAGCATCAAAAATTTGCGATAGGACAAGCTACTTCTCGACACTATTGAGGATAGTCCTCACAATACGGTACCAATCGTAAAGTTTTTACTAGATAAAACAGTTAATCAAAATCAATTGGGAAGGTGGTAACGCGAGCCATTATTCTACAACGATAATGCAAATACTAAGACTTTGTTCATAATTAAGTTGCACTTGTGATTAATCAATTTAATTACTTAGTGCGCTCCCACTCAGATCAATATCTCTCGTAATTGATGCTGGAGTGATTCAAGATCCAACACAATCGTCCGCCATTGATGTGACATCACTGATGACTTAGACTAGACCGGTAGGCCAACTTGCCAATCACGCCAAAGGTGATTCTTGTTCATCTTTCGATGGGCGTGTTCCGGTAGCAAACTTTTATCCAAACCGTCAAGACAACCAAGTGTAATGTGTTGTGTGTTCTTTTAACACACCCACCTTTTATGCGTCTCACCGTGTGCACCCATGTGACATGACCTGCTCCGATGTGAAACATAGTATAGACGGTGCTACAGTTGGAAGAACACTATCAACTTGATATTGTTTTGCGAGAGATCACCCTAATAAAATACGACTAACGCGCATCAAACAAGGGTGCATCAAAGGGATAAACATCACATGCAGTTCATAAGATTATGTGATATAGTATAGCCCTTTGCTTCGTGAAGTCTTCATTGTCTTCACGTCGTCGTGGTTGAAGTCACCGTGTCCACCAACTTTGTCCTTGGCGCCGGGAATATCACCACGGCTTCCGGCATGTGCGTCGGGGTCCACCTCCGCATCGTAGATCATCACCTTGCATCTATCTATTGCTTTGCCTCGAGCTAATAAACAGTTCTGGCACGCAGGCCATAATTAAGTGAAAATCATATGACTCCAGTCATCATGCCGTACCACGACACGCAGGTCGCGAATAAATATTACATCATATAGCATCTCATACAAACACATTGCAAATCTTGAAGGCTATACCACATTACATGCATACTCTGCAAAAACGAGTTAGATCGCCATCTACACGGGTTGTTGCAACTTATATCGTGGTTGTTAAGCAGGTTTACAAGGCAAACGAGAAACCCTAGACAAAACAAAAACACGATACTTCTTTTGTTGCTAGTTTAACATACGGGGTGCGTGTAGCAACTAATGCCACAAGCCAAACTTCGTTAAACGCGTGACCCCCGTGTGGATTTGAGTTCATAAAATCCACAAGCCCGTTCATGTAAAATTTTCTATAGCAAGACTAGGATGAGATCCAAGGAATTTGATGTAGTCCATGATCAAGGCAACCAACATACTAAGAGCAGCATAGAGGGATCATGGCAAAACTCAAACCTTGTAGCAAAATCACATCATGCCGTCGAGCAAAGAAACGATCACATGATAGGGAAGCAAACAAGAAAATCAATGCCTCATATCAACATATGATCTACCTAAACATGCATCTAATCAAGGATCGCTCATGATACCACTGTTGGGAAACGTAGTAGAAAACAAAAAAATTCGGCCTACGAATCAAGAACCCAAGATCATCCAAGAAGATTGCATACAAGGTTTTAGGTCATGGCTCACCAACCGATGTAGCGGAAGTAGAGTTGGTGAAGCTCGTGGACGTAGTGGAAGTAGATCTCGCAAGTTCTCCCACGAACAGTCCCTCGATCAATCCCACGAACAAGTCCCGCGATCTAGTCCCACGGACAAGTCCCATGAACAAGCTCCTCGAAGAAGGGTCGAAGGTACGACCCCTCCATTAGTATCCACACATCCCGTAGCAGCAATCCAGCAGCGCTCCGCCGTCCAGAGATGAACGCCACCGAGAAAACTAGAGGGAGAAAACCCTAACGGATTCCGATCTAGAACAGCGTCTAAACCGGGGTCTAAAAGTGGAGCAACGGGGTTTAGAGGAGGGAGGGTGGCGCATAGGCCTTGGGGACAAGTTGTGCTGCGCCCCCCACCCCTCCCCCACATTATATAGGTGGCCAAGAGGCCCTTGGGGCGCAATAAGGGGGGTGGGGAGTCCAACTTGGACTCCCAAACCTCCCAAACCTTCCCACCGGAAACCTGCCATATTGGAGAGTTGGACTTTCCACCTGGAGGGGGATTCCTTCCCCTTGGTGCGCCCCCACCCCTTGGCCGACCAGGGCAGCCTAGGTGGCTTTCCCCCCAAGGCTAGGGGCGCAGGGGAGTGGGTGGTACTGCCCGGAACCTTCCGGAACCTTCCATGACCTTCTAGAAGCTTCCAGGACCTTCCGGGACATACCGGGACTGTTTCGGGACATTCCGGACACTTCTGGAGCACTTCTAGGACCTTCCCAGACCGTTCTCGGACGTTCCGGAGCCATCCGGATAGTTGCCAAGACCATCCGAGTTACAGTTTAAGCCACCGGATGACCGCGAAGGTTGTCGGGACGCCCAGCGATTATCCGGAAACTATTCCGGTTGATCCAGGACTTCCCCAGTACCATTCTCATATGTTCCGGAACCACCTGGGACTACTCCAGAGTGATCCGGACATAACCTTAAATACCCAGAACTACTTCTGGTGCCCTTATGAACAATTCCATAAATCTCCGGAACTACTTCCGGTACCCGTATGAACTATTCTGCTTTGCTTCCACTAAACCTTCTACCATACTAGTATTCTAACAGACTACTGCTCGTTAAGTGTGTGACCCAATAGGTTCGGTATAATGCGGACATGACTCAGAACATCTTCCGGGCATAGGTCAACAACCTTTTGTCAATAGCCAATAATCAACAGCGGAGCCATGGACACCCATGTTGACTCCCACACATACACGAAGAAACTTCGAGTGAACCATTATGTTTAGTCATGTACCATTCCCTTTGCTTCGCGATAAATGACAAAGTTAGAGGAGAGAAGTTTGGCACCCATGTGTAACAACTTTTGAACACAAGCCACTCGTTATCCTCTTTGCTCGTTTGTCCCTTTTCTCGTTATCGTATTCCGGTATCCCCGTGACTGAATCACAATGCGTCTGGCCAGACTATAATGGATACCGTCATACCGAGTGGGCCCGAAGTGAATATCTTCTTCATCGTGAAGGAGCAAATCCCATTCTTGAACTATCACAGTCACTAGCCACACCATCTGACATACCCAGAACTTATTTTACTACTTCCCATTTACGGGAGGATTCATCTAAGAACCAAAGCATGTCTTCCTGTGTGAAGCAACTCGATACTCTCATGGTCTAAGGAATTACGTATATGATAACATTTCATGATATGACTTATAACGTAGTTACGATGTGATCTCTAAGTATATCATTCAATACTGGGGTCGGTTCAACATCATTGTTCTGCTAACAATATGTTCCCATTGCTACTGACATCCTTGTTACAAGAACAATGTCCATGATTAAGAAAACGTAATCATCAGTTAGCACATGAGCTGGTCTTAGAGGCTAAACCAGGAACTCTTGGTGTTTACATTTCCACACATGCAAATGAGTTTTCTTCTGAATCTCACAGTCAGGGTCATTGCAATTATAGCACAGAAATATAAACATTAATTACGAACGTGGAAATATATATATAATAACATTTTATTATTGCCTCTAGGGCATATTTCCAACAGTCTCCCACTTGCACTAGAGTCAATAATATTGTCAGTGCTTGAGCACTTTACACCTATGGCATACCGGTGTAATAAATGCCTCATTTGTGGTATAGACCTCATCTTCGGATCTGACGTTTCAGGCCCGTTTGTATCTTGCATATCTTCGCGTTTTCACGCTATCATAAAATTCACTAATTTTATCAGTTTAGCTTTGTATATGTTTGAATCATTTGGTAGGACCTTGGTTCCTTAGAATAAGTCATGAAATCATTCATCAATGTTCCATGAGCTTCAAGCATCTAGGAAACCATACCATGTTCATAAATGAACTGATGATTCAAAATACCCTCCCTTGTTACTTCTTGAAGCAACAATATACTTAGCCTCTGTTATAGAATTCGCCACAATATCTAACTTTAACACAGTTCCTTCATACTGTGCCACCCTTATGTGTGAAACACATAATCTCAATTAAAATCGAAAATCGATCGGAGTAAGTATGAAGACTGAATTGGTGTAACTGTTTACATCAAAATTCAGCTGGTGTAACTTGTTACAACGAGCTCTTCATTATCTCCATTTTCCGAGAAACATATCTTATCTATCATAAGTTTAACTTTTCACTGTTTGTCCAATGATCAACATATTGATCAATTTGGTATCTTGCTCATAACCTTTTGAAGCACTGGACATATCTGGTCGTTTTACATATTATGGTGTACATGATTAATCCAAACACACGGGTGAGTGGAATTCAATTCAAGTGTTTTTGCTTATCTGTGTTCATCAACACCGATTTCTGCAAACAACTTTTCACCACGACTTCGGCAAGAACATGTTTCTTGGCATTTCATACTAAACTACTTTAGTATCATGTCAATATGTAGTGTTGGCTTTACCATGATCAGGCACTTACTATCTTCATAGATCACTATGCTCAATACTAATGCTATATCAGCCCAAGTTCTTCAACTGAAAACTATTTCCAATGAAGTCCTTATTCGTGTCAAGAAATTTATATCATTTCTAATCAACAATATGTCATCTACATAAGGTTTTAGAAATATTATTCAGCTCCCACTTACTTTCTTGAATATTCAAGCATCTTCGTTATTCCTGATGAAAACAAACTCTTTTGGCAATTTCATCACAACGAAAATTCCAACTCCATTATGCTAGCTCTAGTCCATCACTGGATATCCAAGGCTTGCATCTATTTTTGCATCCTTTGAATCGACAAAACATTCCGGTCCTATCACATATACGTCCTTTGTTATATTTCCGTGTAGGAACTTTGTTTTGACGTTCATTCTACCATATCCTATAAATGAGATATGTAGTAATTGCTAATATAACTCGAACTGACTAAAGCATCTCTACGGTCGAAACTACTTCGCCGTAGTCAACCTTTGAACTTGCTAGAAAACAATTTTCCAACGAGTTGAGCTTTATGGATAAAACAATTTCATCCGAATCAATTATAGATCCACATATATATATTCTTCAGACTTTTAGTCTTTCGGAGGGTCTACCAAGTTCAAAACTTGACTTACTTCCATGGATACTATCTCGGATTATTTGGCATTTAGCCAAATCCCGGAGTCAGGGCCCATCAACGCTTCTTTGTATATCACAGGTTTATCATTGTCGAACAACAATATCTCGTTTTACATATCATGAATGTTTGTACGAGTTTTGTCTAACCTGTGTGGTTCAGCTGCGCACTTCTCTGAAGATTCAACAATCTTTGACAAGTTGCACTGTCCTCCCACTCACTCTTTTGTAAGAAACTATTTTTCTTCAAAAGACATTGTTCTTAACAGCAAACAGTTTTGCTTTTGTGTAGTGATAGAGGAATACCAAAACTTTTGGCATAACCTTAACAAAGTAGCACTTATATGATTTGGGGTTTTGAGTATGTCAAACATATGCCTCATATACCCAAATTTTAAGAAAAGACAACATGGTTTTAACAGTCCATACCACATCTAATATGGTGTCATTTCAACAGATTTGATGGTGCTCTTTTCAGTGTAAAAGTTGTAGTCACTAACGCATAACTTTAATAAGTATAATGGCAAATTGATAAACTTCATATTTGATCTTACCGTGTCATACATGGATTGATTACATCTCTCGAACACTTTACTCATAGTGGTGTTCCGGGAGACGCAAGTTATGACACTTCTTCACAACTCATCAGACGTTCGCTAAACTTGTAACTCAAATATTACTTTCTACAATCTAATTTGCAGAAGCTTTATTTTCTTGTTACAATGAATTTCTATTTCACTCTAAAATTCCTTGAACATTTCAAAGATTTCAGACGTATGTCTCTATTGAACAGATATCCACATATCTACTTCAACTCATGAGTGAAGATAGGGAATCCACTGCACACAACTACACTTATTGGACTACACACATCATCATGTATGATTACCAATGGTTTAGTTGCCCGTTCATGTATGGCCTATTAACGGTGTTTTAGTCACATTAATTCGAGACAAAGATCGCAAGCGTCAAGTGATTCATAATCATATGACTCAAAAGTCCATCACTTATGGAAATTCTTCATGCATGTTATGTCACTTGTGATAAACGGCAGTGCCACATCTATGTGGTATTTCTGTTAGTCTTGCGACGTTTAGCGTCAGTGTTATGAATGTTTAGTATTATTATCAAGATTCATAACATACACCCTATTCATAATGGAAGTATGGTCTTTACGTTATTCATAGCTTTGAACAACTCTCTTGCAACAAACATGATTCAAAATGATGTTTTGCAACAAGGCTAAAGTGTAGTAACAATTTACTCAACTCTAAAATGAATTATGAAGATAATCATAGAGTCAACACACGGTATAGTAAACCTTTTACCGTGTTCCCGAGCGTGTCAAAACTCATCATTAGCTAGTCATAAAGGCCATAGTATTTCTTGCATCGAGTTGCAACAATATGCAATCGATGTGATATTCCGGTGATCAACAGTTTAATCACAATATACAGAATCCACAATTAACTGCTTAATCATGATTCCCAAGAATTACATCTCTTGACCAGCAATGAATTCATCTATAACTCCGTATGACTTTCATTTCTGAGTTGGTTATTCCAGTCTTCTTTCGTTTTGCCTTTATACGTATCATAGTTCTATTTCCAATGTCACTCCTACTCACAGAAGATCACACATGATCAAGGGTGGCGCAGGCCATGGACTTTCCGGCGTGTAAGTCTTACTAACACCCTATGGAACTTCCTTTCCCTTAATCCTCATCATCATATGATCATTGTTCTTCTGGATCCCACACTTATCAGTTTTGTTTAGAGCACAATGAACATTTTCACTAATGCTTACAATCATACATTGTACTAGATATCTTATATCCAACATTAATTGTCTTACTACTGAAAACTTATTTTTCAGTTCCATGAATATAACATAACTATCCCAAACTTTTCGAAGTTCGGGTTTCATGGTGGTGAAGACAATGCACTTAGCTGTCGTGGAATTCTAGCATTTTGGATTATGGACATAAGTCACATCATCCATAGCATTAGCGGGAGAGCATCAAAAATTTGCGATAGGACAAGCTACTTCTCGACACTATTGAGGATAGTCCTCACAATACGGTACCAATCGTAAAGTTTTTACTAGATAAAACAGTTAATCAAAATCAATTGGGAAGGTGGTAACGCGAGCCATTATTCTACAACGATAATGCAAATACTAAGACTTTGTTCATAATTAAGTTGCACTTGTGATTAATCAATTTAATTACTTAGTGCGCTCCCACTCAGATCAATATCTCTCGTAATTGATGCTGGAGTGATTCAAGATCCAACACAATCGTCCGCCATTGATGTGACATCACTGATGACTTAGACTAGACCGGTAGGCCAACTTGCCAATCACGCCAAAGGTGATTCTTGTTCATCTTTCGATGGGCGTGTTCCGGTAGCAAACTTTTATCCAAACCGTCAAGACAACCAAGTGTAATGTGTTGTGTGTTCTTTTAACACACCCACCTTTTATGCGTCTCACCGTGTGCACCCATGTGACATGACCTGCTCCGATGTGAAACATAGTATAGACGGTGCTACAGTTGGAAGAACACTATCAACTTGATATTGTTTTGCGAGAGATCACCCTAATAAAATACGACTAACGCGCATCAAACAAGGGTGCATCAAAGGGATAAACATCACATGCAGTTCATAAGATTATGTGATATAGTATAGCCCTTTGCTTCGTGAAGTCTTCATTGTCTTCACGTCGTCGTGGTTGAAGTCACCGTGTCCACCAACTTTGTCCTTGGCGCCGGGAATATCACCACGGCTTCCGGCATGTGCGTCGGGGTCCACCTCCGCATCGTAGATCATCACCTTGCATCTATCTATTGCTTTGCCTCGAGCTAATAAACAGTTCTGGCACGCAGGCCATAATTAAGTGAAAATCATATGACTCCAGTCATCATGCCGTACCACGACACGCAGGTCGCGAATAAATATTACATCATATAGCATCTCATACAAACACATTGCAAATCTTGAAGGCTATACCACATTACATGCATACTCTGCAAAAACGAGTTAGATCGCCATCTACACGGGTTGTTGCAACTTATATCGTGGTTGTTAAGCAGGTTTACAAGGCAAACGAGAAACCCTAGACAAAACAAAAACACGATACTTCTTTTGTTGCTAGTTTAACATACGGGGTGCGTGTAGCAACTAATGCCACAAGCCAAACTTCGTTAAACGCGTGACCCCCGTGTGGATTTGAGTTCATAAAATCCACAAGCCCGTTCATGTAAAATTTTCTATAGCAAGACTAGGATGAGATCCAAGGAATTTGATGTAGTCCATGATCAAGGCAACCAACATACTAAGAGCAGCATAGAGGGATCATGGCAAAACTCAAACCTTGTAGCAAAATCACATCATGCCGTCGAGCAAAGAAACGATCACATGATAGGGAAGCAAACAAGAAAATCAATGCCTCATATCAACATATGATCTACCTAAACATGCATCTAATCAAGGATCGCTCATGATACCACTGTTGGGAAACGTAGTAGAAAACAAAAAAATTCGGCCTACGAATCAAGAACCCAAGATCATCCAAGAAGATTGCATACAAGGTTTTAGGTCATGGCTCACCAACCGATGTAGCGGAAGTAGAGTTGGTGAAGCTCGTGGACGTAGTGGAAGTAGATCTCGCAAGTTCTCCCACGAACAGTCCCTCGATCAATCCCACGAACAAGTCCCGCGATCTAGTCCCACGGACAAGTCCCATGAACAAGCTCCTCGAAGAAGGGTCGAAGGTACGACCCCTCCATTAGTATCCACACATCCCGTAGCAGCAATCCAGCAGCGCTCCGCCGTCCAGAGATGAACGCCACCGAGAAAACTAGAGGGAGAAAACCCTAACGGATTCCGATCTAGAACAGCGTCTAAACCGGGGTCTAAAAGTGGAGCAACGGGGTTTAGAGGAGGGAGGGTGGCGCATAGGCCTTGGGGACAAGTTGTGCTGCGCCCCCCACCCCTCCCCCACATTATATAGGTGGCCAAGAGGCCCTTGGGGCGCAATAAGGGGGGTGGGGAGTCCAACTTGGACTCCCAAACCTCCCAAACCTTCCCACCGGAAACCTGCCATATTGGAGAGTTGGACTTTCCACCTGGAGGGGGATTCCTTCCCCTTGGTGCGCCCCCACCCCTTGGCCGGCCAGGGCAGCCTAGGTGGCTTTCCCCCCAAGGCTAGGGGCGCAGGGGAGTGGGTGGTACTGCCCGGAACCTTCCATGACCTTCTAGAAGCTTCCAGGACCTTCCGGGACATACCGGGACCGTTTCGGGACATTCCGGACACTTCTGGAGCACTTCTAGGACCTTCCTAGACCGTTCTCGGACGTTCCAGAGCCATCCGGATAGTTGCCAAGACCATCCGAGTTACAGTTTAAGCCACCGGATGACCGCGAAGGTTGTCGGGACGCCCAGCGATTATCCGGAAACTATTCCGGTTGATCCAGGACTTCCCCAGTACCATTCTCATATGTTCCGGAACCACCTGGGACTACTCCAGAGTGATCCGGACATAACCTTAAATACCCAGAACTACTTCTGGTGCCCTTATGAACAATTCCATAAATCTCCGGAACTACTTCCGGTACCCGTATGAACTATTCTGCTTTGCTTCCACTAAACCTTCTACCATACTAGTATTCTAACAGACTACTGCTCGTTAAGTGTGTGACCCAATAGGTTCGGTATAATGCGGACATGACTCAGAACATCTTCCGGGCATAGGTCAACAACCTTTTGTCAATAGCCAATAATCAACAGCGGAGCCATGGACACCCATGTTGACTCCCACACATACACGAAGAAACTTCGAGTGAACCATTATGTTTAGTCATGTACCATTCCCTTTGCTTCGCGATAAATGACAAAGTTAGAGGAGAGAAGTTTGGCACCCATGTGTAACAACTTTTGAACACAAGCCACTCGTTATCCTCTTTGCTCGTTTGTCCCTTTTCTCGTTATCGTATTCCGGTATCCCCGTGACTAAATCACAATGCGTCTGGCCAGACTATAATGGATACCGTCATACCGAGTGGGCCCGAAGTGAATATCTTCTTCATCGTGAAGGAGCAAATCCCATTCTTGAACTATCACAGTCACTAGCCACACCATCTGACATACCCAGAACTTATTTTACTACTTCCCATTTACGGGAGGATTCATCTAAGAACCAAAGCATGTCTTCCTGTGTGAAGCAACTCGATACTCTCATGGTCTAAGGAATTACGTATATGATAACATTTCATGATATGACTTATAACGTAGTTACGATGTGATCTCTAAGTATATCATTCAATACTGGGGTCGGTTCAACATCATTGTTCTGCTAACAATATGTTCCCATTGCTACTGACATCCTTGTTACAAGAACAATGTCCATGATTAAGAAAACGTAATCATCAGTTAGCACATGAGCTGGTCTTAGAGGCTAAACCAGGAACTCTTGGTGTTTACATTTCCACACATGCAAATGAGTTTTCTTCTGAATCTCACAGTCAGGGTCATTGCAATTATAGCACAGAAATATAAACATTAATTACGAACGTGGAAATATATATATAATAACATTTTATTATTGCCTCTAGGGCATATTTCCAACAGAAACCTACAGAGAAGAAAAGCCATCTCTGGCGGGCAGATTCCGCCGGGGAGATCACCTCCCGGAAGGGGAGATCGTCACCATCGTCACCACCATCGTCACGGGCATCATCGAGATCATCATCAACATCATCCCCATCATCAACACCATCTCCACCTCCATCCAATCTCATCTCACAATTGCAACTCATGTTGTAATCCGTACTATCTATCATCTCTACTCTATCGGTGTTGATTACTACTTTGTGGTGAATGCTATTGAGTTTTATTGGAGAAATATTATTGTGTCCAGATTGTTTATCATCTATTTATCCCCACTCATCATGATCTCTTTTATGTCTTGTGAGTAGTTACTTTAGTTCTTGAGGACATGGGAGAAGTCTAGTTGTTAGTAGTCATATGATGTTGAAGTAATATGTGTTGGTTGATATTTAAGTTGTGTTGTTATTTTCCTAGTGGTGTTGTGTGAGTCGAACACTCAACACTTCGCCTTATCAAGGACCTAGGGGAATACATTGTGTATAAAGAATGCTTACGGTGGGTTGCCGGAGTGACAGAAACCTAAACCCCAGTTTGCACGCTTTTGCACAAGGGAACAATGGATCACCGATCGTATTGCTATGGTTAGGCTTTTGCCTTAATTACTATCTTGTATTTGCGGATGCTTGCAAGGTGTTTAATCATAAGAGTGCACTTATCTTAGTCTAGAGGGTGCACTAGCATAGATCCATCCACTCAACACTCATCAACACAGCACATAGTACCGATACGAAATATGACGAAATCACATGAATACCTCTCCCGTGTGTCCTCAAGAACACTTTAGCCTTCATAAGTTCAGTTGCTAGGCCTCTCCTTTGCTCAGAAAGGATTGGGCCACTCGTTACTCTCCAGTACCTTTTACTTTGCTCGTTTTTACTTTCCTGTCGCTTATACCAAGAAAAACCCTTAAAAAGTTATCTTTCAGTGCTTGCAGTTATCTCCTTGCCAAAGTCACTTGCTATTACCTTCTGCTCCTCGTTGGGTTCGACACTCTTACTTATCGAAAACGCTGCAATCGATCCCTTACGTTGTGGGTCATCGGCGACTCTCTGTCTCTCTGGTCCATGGTTGTTTAGCGCATAGTGTAAACGGATCTTTTTTCACAAAAAGAAAAAAGGAAGTAAACGGATCTTGTTTCACAAGAAAAAGGAAACGGATCTTCAAAAAATGCCCCATATTTTGTTTTTTGAGTATTAGTTGTTGAGAGAAATTAGAGAATGAATCAAATTTCTCCTATTCCAATTTCCATTGATGATCATGTAATATTCATACAACTTTTACAATTTTTATACAATTGAACAGACGCAAAACAGGGGCGTGTCTTTTTATTGTAGGATAACAGAACTTTATTACTCAAACATTAGATCTTTACACCCATTCTTTGCAATATCTATGACCTCAACTGGGGCAGATGAAATCCAGGGCCGTGTCTCAACGTGGGGTGAGGGAGCCAATATAACTGTTAGCATATTGGAACAGTACCATGTGTAGTTGTTAGGAAGAGAGAATCATTCAATAATTATGGATTAGTTAAATCCTAACGTCCCTCAAGTCCTCATTTGTCCTTGCGACATATCATACTCAAAATTATCTTCTACAAAAATCATGTTGAAAAATATGTAACATGCCATGAAAAATTCCTTCAGATGCAATTATAGAATAATCCTCTCGGCCTAACAAAATTACTGTAATGTTATTCGATGAACATTTGCTGAGAGGTATGAAAAAACAAAAGTTTTCAAAAATGACTTGGAGAGGCCATTTCTTGGCATCTCATGTCGGCCTCATCTCATGTCGCTCGCGCAGGGAGCGGAGAGGCCAAGCGGTGCGAGTTGGTGCGGTGTGGCAAGGAAGGAAGAAGGCCACAGGGTAGTTTTTTTTTGGAGGAGGATGGTTAAAAAGCATGGTGGTGGAGGCAGCAGCTCTCCGGGACCTGTTCAGCCGCTTACGTGGCCCAGGTTGGGCCTGGGTTTCACCTGATCGTAGCCCATTTAATTGGGGGCTGCTGAGGTAAGAAGGCTCTCACAGCCCTTTCCTTGCTAGAGCGATTGTGATGTGTGACGAGAATGACCGTACCAACGCTCTCGTCGTAATAATAAGAACGGTCGTTTTCGGCTACTAATTTGGCATGGCAATTAACAAGTGTTTTGTTGTTGCTAATGCAGAGCACGTCAAGTAAAAGCGTGGCAGTTATTGCTAGTAATGTGGCATCATTCATGATTCATCGACCATAATGCAGCAGCATTGACAATCGACACACACATGCTCGACTGCAGAATGGGTGAACATGCACAGATATACTTCCCCACACAAAAAATGCACACATATACTACTGTCAAATGTCAAGTTGGTTACAGTCAATAAAAATATGTCAAGTTGGTTGGTTTCACCTGCCTGCAGTGAGAAAGGCAAGAAATTATTAACATACGACTTTGGATCGTTTTGGGTCTCGAGTCCTGAGGACAACATTGCAAGTTTGCAACCATCATCGCTTTCCTGTTGATTCTGTGAACGCGGGTGCAGATATTGGCACCGCATGCTCTGGTAAGCTTCGGTTGGTACTGCCGCTCAGTTGGTCACTCAGAAAATTAGATTCTGGTCCGTAGGTTTTGAGGCGACTCTCTGATCCATGGTTGTTGTTTAGAGCATAGTGTAAACGGATCTTCTTTCACACACACACACACACAAAAAAAAAAAGAAACAGATCTTAACAAATGAAGGTTTCAACATATGGCCCCACATTTGGTTTTTTGAGTACTAGTTGTTGAGAGAAGTTATAGAATGAATCAAATTACTTCTATTCCATTGATGAAAGTAACATATATACAATTGAACAGACGCGGAACAGGGGTGTGTCTTTTCTTTTGCGGGATAACAAGACTTTATTACTCAAATATCAGGTCTTTACCCTCATTCTTTGCAATATCTAGGACCTCAACCGGGGCAGAAGAAATCCAGGACCGTGTTTCAACATGGGGGGTGAGGGAGCCGACATAACTGACAGCATATTGGAACCGTATCTATAGTTTTTTTTGCGTGTGTATGTGTAGTTGTTAAGAAGAGAGAATCATCCAATCTTCTAATATACTAAGCTCCCTAGGGGTTAAAGACATAAGAATCAATTGAGGATTTAATTTTGACTTGGTCATACTTCTTGATCATGTATGTAAATTATTATTTATTTTTTAATTTTTAAGCTTTCAAGGGAGTGAAAACTATGCGAGTTAATTGAGAATTCAATTTTAATTTGATCATATGCAAATTATTATTACTTTTTTTTATTAAAATTCTCTCATCTTTTAATTTTTTTGGATGCCCAGTATACGAAGGTAATTATTATTTGTTTAATAGGAAAAATGAATGTCATTTTTTGTATGCTTAATACGCTAATGCTATATGAGTTTGTCGTGAGCTTACAATTAAGACATTGTAGTTAATAATTGTCGACTTCATGATCCGACCATTCAACTCATGCAATAGATATTCCAAAAAAACTTTAATCATGACATGCGCAATAACTCGATACTCCATTTTAACGCTAGAATCGGACGCGGTTAATTGACGTTTTGAAAATCAATATATCTTTAGTTTTAGTAAACTTTCTAATTTTGAAGTATCTTTGTTCAGTTGAGATCTTTAATTTAAAATTGATACAAGATTTTTATTATGTCATTGTCTTGGTATGATGAATTTTTTTGATTGATGCACACTTTTGATAAAACATTGGGTGGTGTGAGTTTTGGTTGAAAATAAGAAAGTGACGCTTACAACATGTTTAGTAACATTATAATACATGCGATTAACAAATTATCTTCCAGTCACACGATAAGAAGGATCCACCCAAACATCACAAAAAATAAAAACTTAAAAAAACTGACACATAAAAAATAAAACATATACAATCCAAAAACATAAAAAGCGCGCATTGCACTTCTAGTAATTATGGATTAGTTAAAATCCTAACATCCCTCAAGTCCTCGTTTGTCCTTGCGAAAAATCATACTCCATACTCAGAATTATCTTCTACAAAAATCATGCGGAAAAATATGTAACATGGCACGAAAAAATCATTCGGATGCAATTATAGGATAATCCTCTCGTCCTAACAAGATTAAAATATAACTATGGATTAGTCAAACTGTAACATTATTTGGTGAACGTTTGTTGAGAGGTATGGCAAATCGAAAGTTTTTCACGGCAATTCATGTGCCGAAAGCTGGGCCAATTTGTTAAGCGAACACGCCAATTTTTACATTAAAATGGTTGGTTGTCAGAAATTGCTATATTTTTTTTTAAACAAATATCATGTACTCCTTCCGATCCATAATAAGTGTCGCCCATCTAGTACAAAGTTTGTATTAGCTTAGTACAAAATGAGCGACACTTATTATGGATCGGAGGGAGTATCTTTTTGTTATGCTTTCCAAATTCCAACGAACGTTCGCTGGCTAAATCGGTCCTAATTACATCCTAATATTAGCAACGATTTCAGGCAAGAGAGGCCCGGCAAAACAGTTTTCTCCTTTAGAAGAAGCATCTCCATCTCAGATCTAAAAGCTGTGTGCTCTGAAACTGGACCAGGCCAAAAAAAAAATACCAGAAGTACGAGTCCAGCCAGGCCCACTGAGAAGAGGAGTCCGTCCATGAGAAGATGGTCCGTCAGATCTCGGAATAGTGCCGAATACGCTTTCTAGAAAACATCATTACAGGCCGACACTGAGAAGATGAGCCGAGTAGTGTTACAAAATGTCTCGTATTCTTCTGCAACCTGCGTTTTGGAAAAAGCTTGATCCCATAAGCTACAAGTTGCAATTTGGTAAACAGTAGTACATGATTTTGCTGCGACACTATGATCATAAAACTCAGGGTTTTACCCGCAAAAAGAAAACTCAGGGTTTATGTTAGCTCTTGCCCAGTTGCCCTGAACAAATAGGTTCCACTGGCCCAGAAACTTGATGCTCTGCTCTGCTGCCTCCACGGCCAACGTGTTCTCTGAAACTTGCACGTCTTTGAAGACCAGCCAAGGAAGGACAAACACCTGCCTTTCGCAATAAAAATCCACCGCCAGCGGGTGCAGTGCAGCACCGTATCAATTGCCCATTTTTCCTCTCCCATCGCCCATCGGCTACTCTGCCTCGCCGCAGAGAGGTCATAATAATTGGAAAGGAATCCCAACGCAAGCAAAAGCGTACGTAGGCGCCATTGTCACGACGACCTTTCTTTTGACCTCTCCCGCTTCCTAATAACAACGCGTGTCACCTACTCTTGCTGCTCAGAGGAAAGTTGCTTGCTTGCTGCCCCGTGACCGTGAAGCTGCGCGAGTCTTGGAAAGGTTCAGCCGTAATGATCCATGCCCTGCACCTTCAGCGTGCTGTTTGCTTGCAGTTGCAGGTGGTCGTTGTGTGGCAGGAATTATGCAGACACACACCTTGTTCCATTTCCTGGTGAATCAACCGGTCGGTCGTTGTGGGCGCCGGAGTTGGATTAACCCACGCACGGCACAGTGACCCACCAGTCAGGAGTGGTAATTACGCGTGGCTGTTCTACTACTGTCGTGCGATTCACTCGACTCGAGTGGTAGATGCTGAATTGCCTGGAGTGGACTCGGTGGGGTGGAGGAGACTGGACTACATTGCATTTTGTGCTCCGCGCGAGGATCCCAATGTACCGAGTACCGACCCCTACATCACGAGATCACGGATTCACGGGCTTCTCCTACACGAAAAAGGATGCACAGTATACTATCATTGGTGGACGTGAACTTGGCCAGGAAATGGAGTAGTACCTCCGCTCCATCAGCAAATACTGTATTTCTTGCTAGAGAACAGGCCCCACCAACCTCATACAGTACTAGTACTAGTACTAGGACAAGAAGCACGATCCTCTCTGATTTAACATATCCTTGGCAACCCAAAATCGATAGTAGGCCATGTTATTAACACATGTCATGTCATCACATTTGACCTGAAGATAACTGCAGTAGTAGTAGATAACTGCAGCGGCCCATGTGCTTCTTCATCGATGCCCCCCACGGCGTCACGTGCTACTACCTCGGACATGAGATGCCGCCAGTACGCTTCGATCGACACCGACGGACGCGCACCGTAGCCAGCGTATGCTCAACTGGTTGACAGCTCACCACACACATTCGATTCGGCCATGAGCAGCACGTGGAGGTATCCACGTAGCGATGCCACGGATATGGATAGATTAGATCTATACGACGAGCCTGTCCCCCGCCGAGCGAGCTCGTGGTGAGCGGAGAAAGAGACGCCGCGATGGGCACGGCACGCCGCCGCGACGCGCGTATCGGGTGGTGTAAAACTGTAAACAAACTAGTAGGAGATCGTGTGGAGATCGATGCGTGCGTTCGGATGGGATTTTTTGCGTGCGAGGTGGGTCTGTGGGTAGTCTGTCTTTTGAGTGCTAGTCTCTGTATTTCAGTGCTGCTGCTGGCAGCGCGAAGCAAGCCACGCGGTCCTGCTTGTGTATGTATGATTCACAGCAAAAGGGCTACCTGCTTCCTGCTTCATTCAGTCACTTCACGGGGTGGTGGAAAAGGAAGGAAGACCCGGACCGACGCATATGATTGCGCTCCGTAGGCGGCCCGTACCCTGGGTTCCTCTCCTCTCAGTCTCGTTCCTGGCGATGATGGCGAGGTGTGCCGGGGCACGCGTTGGATCCCCAGACCACCATCAGTAGCCCGCACCGGTGTACGTACAGTACCACCGGAGACATGTTTGAATAGTGGAGAACTGGAGATGCGGTGGGACCTGATCTGAATTGAAGCGGCCACAGCTCCCCTGTTGTGCTCCCTGGGATCTCGTCTCAGTCAGACTCGAAGAGCGATGCGGCGTCGCCTCGCCATGTGGTTTGCCTTCCCAGTGCGTGTGCGTACGTGTTGAGCTGCCGGGCGGGTGCATGGCATCGGGCTGTACTTGAGCGGCCCCGCACTGGGGTCTCCTCTAGACTTGGGTCGCGCCGCTAGTAGGTAGGGCAACGGCTACATTTCGAAGGCGCGGCGCCGTGCCGGGTACCTTTTTACCGTTCTAACCCTTTTCTAAATTTTTAACACGATTTGACCTCGTTTGAAATTTTTAACACGATCTAACCCTTTTTAGACACGCCAATCATCATGGCGTGTCTATTCCATTAAAACACGTAAGAAACCTCGGCGTGTCTATTTTCTACCAGAGCAACGCGAATCGCTGACGTGACAGGTAAGACACGCCAAGTTACTCGGCGTGTCTTACCTGAGAATAACAAAAATGGTGCAAGTGTACCGGCGTAATACTACTTCGCTGTCAATTTTTGGTTTGGATGTTAGGTAGGGTAGTAGTACTACTTGGTTGTCAATTTTTTGCTACTAGTACTAGGACAACACAATGCAGTCCATTTACTATTAATACTACTACGGATGGATTGATGGATCGCCAAGCAACACGGAACGCCACCAATGCATGCGTGCGTTTGCATGCATGAGTACATGGAGTTATTACATTAATAGTTTCTTTTATGAGAGTAAATTTAGCGAGTAGCTAGCCGGCTAATTTGATAATTAGTTGTCTTGATAGTAGTAGCCAGCCAGTAAATTTGGCGAGTAGCTAATATTTTTTGAAAGAATTCAGACTTTCCTTTGTTTATAGACGTCGCTAATATTTTTTGAGAAAAAATGAATATACAATTTATTAATTTTTAAACCATTTGATTTTTTGGTATATACCTCATCTGTGTCGCTTCCTCGCAGGTACTCCAATGGACGATTGTTAAACTTGTCATTGGTGAATGGTACTCCAATGCGTCGAGCTCGTGGAGTAGGAAACTGTTCTTTCACGACCCTCCAAAACTCGACAATGTTGAGTGCTCTCACTCTCCTTATTCATTATTCAACATAGGTCTAATAAGAACTTACATCAAACCATCTGAAGCCAGCACTCACACCTCCAAAACTCGATAATGTAGAGTGTTCTCACTCTCCTAAAGTGTACACCACATGCACACGTTTTAGACGCCGCCATCATCATCGAACCGCTGACCCATCTTCAGGAGAGAGATCCGCATCATTCTTGTTCGTCCGTCCATTCGTCGACGCCACCACGGCGCCCAACGGCACCACCGCCCCGCGCTCAACCGTCTAGACACGGAGATTCTGGAAGATCTGTCGTGCGTAGCATCGGTGGACTAGGCATGACACAGCGTAGCACCTGTCGTCCAGGCACTTGACATATCCACCGAAAGCTTCGTGCAAGACAAAGCCGCTCCACCTCCTGCCTATGTCTTCCAGCTCTGCTCCACAAACGACGCTCGCAAGAGAGAAAACGACACCGATGTACCGTCATCGTCCGTTCTGGAAGACCAGATCTTAGGGTTTCCCCCGGAGCAGCACGAGTGGGTCGACAGTAGTTACATGACGATGCCTTCATCAAGGTAACGACGCAGGACGCCGCCATCGCCTGCCATCGACTTGGCTTTCACCGGCAACTATGTCTTCCCAACACGCAGCCGAAACTAGATGGCGGATCTTGAGATCTGACCATCCAGCCTCAGGCCGACCACCTCCGACGAAGGAGATGACCATCCTTGCCGGCGGCACCGGCCAGATCAAATCTGACCAGAGGCGCCGTTGACCAGTCCACCATGGTCTCCACGCCGTCGCCGCCGATCCGACGCTCGATGACACACCGTCCGCAGCCGCCGCCCTTCCCGGTACAGGGCTGGGCCGCGCCTGCAGCTGCCGCCGCACGTGACAAGGCCGGCCACCACGGCTACTCGCTAAATTTACTCTCATAAAAGAAACTACTACTACTAATCATCAAGCTAGTAATGTAATAACTCCATGTACGTAGCTGCAAACGAACGCATGCATTGGTGGCGTTCCGTGTTGCTTTGCTTGCTCTTCTTCTAGTCTTGGAAATTGGCGATCCATCAATCCATCCGTAGTATTAGTAGTACCAGTATTAGCATATGCAAAAATTGGCAGCCAAGTAGTACTACTATCCTACCTAACATCCAAGTCAAAAATTGACAGCCAAGTAGTACTACTCCGGTATCCTTGTACAATTTTTGCTATTCTCAGGTAAGACACGCCGAGTACCGTGACGTGTCTTATCTGCCACATCAGCGATTCGCGTTACTCTGGCAGAAAGTAGGACACGCCGAGGTTCTTCGCGTGCCTTAGTGGAGTAGACACGTCACAATGGTTGGCGTGTCTAAAGGGGTTAGATCGTGCTAAAAAATTTAAACGGGGTCAAATCGTGTTAAAAATTTAAAAAAGGGTTAAAACAGTAAAAAGGGGCCGTTGCGCGCGTGGGGACCGGCGAACGAGCAGTTTGCGAAACGGAACGCCGAGATCCGAGGAATTTTATCCGGCCACGACGCAGTTCGCGAGGAACGGGAAGAGCAGATGATCCACAATGTACTGCCAGTGCCAAGTACTCCGTACTACAGTAATCCAGAATTCTAGTTTCGGCACTTCCACCACTTGCATCGTCTTTTTTGTTTTGACACAACTTGCAAGCAAACTCGCATCGCTTATTAGCACAGGAAGAACTGCCACTGTGGTGGGAGTAGTTCTTTTTTCACGATCTGCCGTGGTGATTTAGAAGGTCATGGCAAATTTCGGCGTCTATACGACCGTGGATACGATCGAGTGCATTTGCACCGGTTGATTTTTTTTTTACATTTTGCCGTTTGCAATCGCAACCCACATATGACCCCATTCATGCAAAATACATAGATGTTTTATACCTTACGCAATCCAACATAGATATGGATTACAGTTCATACAATTCGATCCAAAACAACCTCCCAAATTTGCTAAACAATATTGTAAACTAAATAACAAATAAAAGCTTGCATGAAATCAACATTTCCTCGCCAAACGCTTTCCTTTGAATCGTTGGTGTGGGCACTGAAGAAGCCATAGGCGTTGGCTACATGCAACGTCTCACCCTCCTCGTCGTCGATGGTACCATTCTTCAAGGAGGAGACAATCCCCGCCAGGCGACAAGCGGCGGGGGCTTGCTCCCTCGCAAGGCGTGTGGCTTTAGTTATAGTATCCGCACTTTGCCTTGCCACACTCTTGGATTGCTCCGGCCCAATGTGGAGCGTCGTTGCATTTTGACGACACCATCTACCGGCGTTCATATCCGCCGAGATGTACGAGCAACAGATGGTCTCGTTATCGTTGTTGGCGGGTGGTAGTGCCTCAAGCGTGGTGATACGCCCAATTTACATCACTATTTTTATTACTATAATTTATCTGGCTTCAATGATATGTTTGACAATATGATGTGATTTTACTGTTTTCTCTCTCTTAAAATGCAAGGCATACACAAAGAGGAGGATCACCAGTAGTTGAAGTTCTGGACCACAAATAGCAACATAACAGAAGCGAATATTTCGAAGCTCAAAACACCGCGAAAATTCCCGGAGATCAATTTTGGAATTAATAAATATTATGGAGCAAAAAGGCAATCGAGGGACACAACGTACCCCCACATGGCCAGGTGGCACGACCACCACCAGGTCGTGTCAGCTGCTCGTGTGGGGGCCCTAGGGGCTCGCCTCCCGCTACCCCTTGGCCATATAGTTCCTTTTAAACTACAAAAAATAGAAAATAAATATATCTTTTCTCTATCGTCTGCGAGGCGAAACCTTGGGGAAGCACTTTTGCCCTCCGACGGAACGATTCTACCAGGGAAACTTCCCTCTGAGAGGGGCACATTGAAACCTTCATCACCACCAACACTTCAATCACTGCGGGGGTCATCGTCTTCACCAGCATCATCTCATCTCCAAACCCTAATTCATCTCTTTTGCTCAATATTTGTCACAAACCTCAGATTGATATTTAGGGAGTTCTTCTAGTATTGATCACACCTTGGAGTTGATGTTATTTGGTTTAATTGTGTTGGGTCTCGCAACAGAAAACAATAATTTTTCTAACTAGCTTCGCCCTTAACCCAAGATATATCTAGTTGTAATGCCGTAACGGAAAGACTTGCGGAAACATACCTCGGGGTGTAGTCCGTTGCGCGGGAAACGTTGCCGCAAACGTGGTTGATGAAGCCGTAAACCTTTCACTACCCCCTGGCTGTGTTAGCACCCTGATGGGGTGATAGTGCCGCACGTGCAGCACCTCGTAGTACTCACACACGTACGGACTCGATGACGACCACCGTTCTCCGATCCAGCAAAGGTGACGGAAGTAGACCTCCCGGAACCGGAGTTTCGGCAGCACGACGGCGTCCGCGTAGCAGAGAAGCCTTAATCCCAGCACAGGTTCCAGACAAGGGGACCCCGGCTTGAGAGAGACGAGAGAGGGGAGAAGACCGGTGAGAACCGATCTCAATTCGGAGTAATATTGAATTCTCTGCGAATTTTTCTGTCTTAAAGAAGTGCACCCCTGCCCATCTTTATATAGGCAGACGGAAGGAGTCAACCCCCCTTCCCTTGGCAATGTGGGACTAATCCCTTGCCAAGGGGGGAGGGTGCGGCTAGGAGGAGGGGGGGGGAGTGGGGCGCCACCCACATGGGCCCCAAGGCCCATGGCGCCCCCCCTTTTTTTCTTTTTCCTTTTCCTTTTTTTCCTCCTTCCCCTAATGGGCTTCTTTCACAAATAAGTCCCATTGCACTTTTTAATCTGAAATAAATTATTATTAATTATTAATTCACTTAATTAATAAATAATACATATTATTTCATCTCCCGATGATCCGGAACTCCTTCCAGCTCACTCCGAACGTCCTTCGGACCAACACGGAACTTTTCCGGTACGTCTTTCTCTCTTCTCCGGTAACTCCGATAGTTCCAAAAAGGTCTCCGATATTCATCGAGCCCTTAAGTGTGTTACCCTACGGTCCGAGAACACTCCAGTCATGACCGAGACAAAGGCTACGGCCAATGATCAATAACGGGACCTGGATGCCCATAATGACCCATGTGCAATCCGGAAGTAACCGATTGAACCGTACACGTTGTATACCATTCCCTTTGTCATGCGATACTAGATTAGTCCAAGATTCGATCAACTGTATCCAATGCTTTAGTTCTATCTTGTTACTGACAAATCTTATTCACTCGTTCCGTGATATTCATCCTTGTGACCTAGTCACACGCACCATGTTTCAGTGTGACGGTTAATGCACTCAAAGCATCCTCAAAAGATAGCAATTATGCGTGATCTCACGGTCAAAGGAACAGGCTACTACGTTCTGTAATTACAACACTGAACTTTTACGATTTGATCATGTTGCAATGCTTCATTGGGTAATGTTCATCACGTCATTCATTCAATGAGGTGACCTTACCGTCAATTGACTTGATTGTCCATGACCGTGAAACCACAATCATCAGTTGACGATAAACCAGTCATCATGAGAGGCTGACTAGGAACTCTGGTTGTTTCTATACCACACCTATATCATTGTTTCACTGATACAGTTCCAGCACAGTATTAAACTGGTCATGAACTTATTTAGATATATTAGAATAATCATATATTATTTGCCTCTAGAGCATATATCCAACAAATTGGTAGAAGATTGTTATGTTCAGATTGTTAATCATATATTTATATCCATTGATCATGATCTTATGATGAGTTGTGAGTACTTCTTTTAGTTCTTGAGGACATGGGATAAGTCTTGTTGCAAGTAATCATGTAAAGTTTTTTTTAAAGTGTAATCATGTGAAGTTGGTCATTGTTCAATGTTTTGATATTATGTTGTGTTCCTCCTCTTGTAGTGATGTCATCCGAACATCGACTACATGACACTTCACCATTTTGGGGCCTAGGAGAAGGCATTATGAAATTAGTTTGTACATGTTGGGTTCGATAGTGTAGAATATCCAACCCTAGTTTGTGAACTACTTCCATAAAGGGCTATTTTAGATCCCATTATTTTATGATATGGTTAGATTTATCTTAATTACTTCTCTTGTAGTTGTGGATGCTTGTATGCAAAGTATAATCATAAATAGGAATTTATCTAAACAAGGACAGTACCTTAGCACCGGTCCACCGACACAATACTTATCAAGGCAATGAATGCTAAGTCAAAAGAACACGGTGAAAATAACTTAACTAGATCCACGTGTGTCATCAAGAAAGGTTTGATCACTATAATAAGTACCATCGGATTGTCCTTAGCACAATTAAGGATTGAGCCACTTGTTGCACATTGCTACTCTTGTTACTTATTACCTATAATTTATCTTGCTATCAAACTATGTAACAATACTTATAGTGTCATGATAAAGAGAAGACACTGGCATGTTGAAGATAGCACATGTGTTATGTGCTCTTCTCTGATCAGTGAAGGCAGAGCCCACATATTCTTCGTATGCAACTTCAACTAGAGAGGTTGGAACTATCCGGGAATCAAATGGACCATTTCTCATGGTGACAGCATCATGCATTTGGCTTGGGTTGCTAAATAGGATTTTGGCTTCCCCTTCTTTACTGAAGTGGTCTTCACAACTGCTTGGAATATTTGGATCCTCACAAATGCTAAGATCTTTAGGAATGAGACACACACCTTCAGATGTCGGAGGCGGAATTTCATTCATGATATAACTCTTTTATCCCATAGAATCAAATGTAAATTCAAACAACTGTTGTTAGATTGGATTAGCTCTCTTCTGTAGGGTCATGGTTACCTCAACCATCCTAGTTTGTAAGTAGCCCATTTACCTTGTAACTCTGTTTTTAAATTTTTAATAAAGCACTATGAAGTTGTTGCCTTGCAGTTTTAATTCAAAAAAACAATACTTGCAGTGAAACCTTGCTGAAAATGGCTTTTCGATTGCTTATGCTCCTCTTTGGGGTTGACACTCGTACTTACCGAAAGGACTATGATTGTCCCCCTACACTTGTGGGTAATCACGTGGATCAGAAGGATATGCAAACAGGGCGGTTGGAGGAGGCATGCATCGTTGCCCTCTTCTTTCCGCGGAGATAGTGGCACCCCTATGACTTCGGCTACCTTCCAATACCAGCACCCAAAATCGCCCCGAGAGGATCAGGTATAGGTGGTGCCGGGTGACTGGACGAGAAAGGGTGGATATGAATATTCCCATCCAGGCTGTCAGCGACACCATCGAGGAGGATCTCTCACCCTAGTCCATCCGTAAGCGACAAAGGGCAATGCGGAGCGTGAGTACTTCCTTGGACGCGAGGATGAGATATCGGTGTTGGATCCATTGCAAACTATGGCGGAGGGGGAGGGGAGGGGAGAGGCCGAGGAAAGGAAGGGGAGAGAAGCGGAGAGGATGAGAAGAAGTAGAGTGGGCGAGAAGATAGTGAGGATGATTAAGGTTTGCTTGTTTTGTTTAGGACTTTGTGGGGATAGGGTGCGCCATGTGCGTCGATCTAGTGTGGAAACGATGTTCGGACACATTCGGACCTTCCCGATGTTCAGTGTTATGATATGAAGAAACATTTGTTAGCAAAATAGCCACAAGCACCACTGTTTTCCTCTTAGTAGCAACAACACATCATCAGTACTTGCATGTTTCTGTCACTCAAGCTTTGACATGAGGAGACATGGACCTATTATTTAGCACAAAGCTCCCTCTTGAACTTATAAAATTCTACTTGGCCAAGTAACAAAGTATAATAGAGAGTATGTAAGAACAATCAAGAGCACAATATAAAATAAGATCAAATATATTACTTCCTCAATTTGAATATAATCTCTAGAAAACTCAACAAAACAACATAGAAACTATAACATATGTGCCTTAATTATGATAGCATCTCACAAGGTCTAATCAATGAAGAACAAAGTTGGATAGAAGAAATCATCTAGATACCGCCATAGACCCTAGGTCCAAGGTGGAACTACTCACGAATCATCCGGAAGGTAGACATAGTCGATGAAGAAGCCTCCGGGGATGATTCCCTCCTTCTACAGGGTGCTGGGAATGTACTGCAAAGCCTCCCGATCTGATAATTGCGATGGCGGAGGAACAACGATGGCTACTGGAAAAAGAACTCTCTCTGAGGGTTTTCGGTGAACGAGGAATAAATAGGCGAAAGAGAGGGCACCAGGGAGTGAGCCCAACCCCAGGCGGCCTTGCGCTGGCCGCGCCCTCATGTCGCCTGGATACGGGGTGGCCCCTCTGATCCTTCTTTACACTTTCCGGTATCCTATGGAACTTTAGAATCTCTGGAATTTTTTGAGCATATTGATTTTCATCTTTTTCTATGATGCACATACAATAATAGACAGAAACGGACATTGAGCACTAGGTTAAGAGGTTAGTTCCCAAAATGATGCGACCTTGACGCTTAACTGTAACACCCCGGATGTCACACTACAGTAATCACATTGGTGGAAAAGTAATCACTCTATTGAAATCCAAGTCACTGTGATTAGCCATGCTTGATCATGCCTCGTTTAAATTCCCACTCAGAAATTTCCAAATAAATGTGAAAAGTAAAGTTGCAACAAAAATTGTGCAATCAGTTTTGCTAAATCCCTAAAAGTCAGTGGGCAGTGTTAAACCAACCTTGATCATTTATTATAACCCTTTAATATTTTAAACAATTCAAACAATATCCTAAAAAGTCCATTTTACTGGTTTAATATTTAAATAAAATACTAAATGATTTTGTTTAAATTCCAAACTTTTTGTAGCACTTGTGTGGGTTACAACACTAATATTGGAACATGTCCCATGTTTTACTAAAATACTAAAGTAGCTTAATTTTTTTACAAAACAAAGAAGAAATAAAGCAGAAAAGAAAAAGAAACAAAAAAGGAATTCTAAACCTCGCCTAGAGCGAGGCCCACCCTAGCTGGCCAGGCCCAGCCCAACCCCCCTCCTCCCTCCTTCCCCTGTTCAACCAGTGCGTGGAGGCCATCCACGCCGGGCACGGCACGACAGTCGCCGTGGCGGCCATCCACGGTCGCCGGCGAGGGGATAAGATTCCGAGACCCCGAGCCCTCCACGGTGAACCCTAAACCTAAATCGAGCCCTAGGCCGCTTCCATTTCCCTCTCCCTCTCTATGTTCTTCCACGCCCATGCGCGGCCGCGGGCGTGTTGTCGTCGCCGGCGTGGCCATCCGCCTCCCCGTGCCACGAGCGCACGTCCGAGACCTCCGTCGTGCTCCTCCACGCCACCCCAGCCCCCCAGCTCGAGCCGGAGGCCACTACATCGCCCGAATCGCGTCGTCATTTCCACCTCGGCCGCCGGCTGCCGTCAAAGATTTTGTCGCCGTCCGTGCGCCCCAGCCTCCCCGAACACCTCCACGCGCTCTCTGGTGAGCTCCTCGTCTTTTTGCCCCTTCTCGCACTCAAACTCGTGCCTTGGTTCGCCGTTCCTCGTCACCCCGTACTCCGCCCGCCACCGCGACGCTTGTCGCCGTCACCCTGGACCACCTCGGCTCGCGCAAATGGCTGGAATGGATGCGGTCCATCCCACTGGACCTGTAGCAACAAGCGGTGCTATATTTGGTGCGCTCTGCTGAGCACACGGCCATCTCGCCGTCGCCACTGTTGCTCGTCGCCGGCGAGGGCACTGGGTTAGCCCCCTCTGTCTCGCTGACGGGCGGGCCCCGCGTGTCTGATGAGTTAATTAGTGACTAACCAGTCACTAACAGCGGGCCCCATCCCCCTTAATCATTTGCTGTTAAGATAAAAGAAAATACCCCTCTGTACAAATGACATGTGGGCCCAGTACCACTTAACCTTTTATTTAGTTTAAATTAACTGTTAAGATATCCATGTTAGACTTACAGTCGGGCCCCATTGCTTTTAATTTAAATAAAAATGTTTGTTGAACATGTGAGGTTGACAGGTAGGCCCCATGCTATTTTAGACTAAATAAAATGAATTATTTAAACAATGTCTATGACAAGTGGGCCCCACCAGTCATAGACACTGTTCTGGATAATGTTTAATTAAATAATAAAATAAATACATAAAATTGATTTAAATGATTAAAACTTTGGAATTTAATATCTTTTAAACCGTAAGTTAGATGAAAATATTTTATACATGAAAATTGATCAGAAAAATATAACGGATACGGATACGCTACCCATACCCCCACCGCATCCCTCTAACATACCGAACGTGGAACCTTTCTCCTCTGGTTCATCTGTCTGTCAAACGACCGGAGTCGGTAAAACTGTCCAGGTGAAAATGTTTTGAATATGAAAGTTGTTCTGAATGGATCAACGAGCATGGATACACTATCCACTTGTCTGCCAGATGTCTCTAGCACTTCAGACATCTGTCCGATAATCGACCGGTACCGACGAGTCTTCCCCGGATAAATTCCTGCTCCGAGCAAATCACCGAACACTGCGTTAGAGCCCCGTTGCTTTGTATCTACTATGTCATACTTTTGTATTGCTATTATTATTGTGTATTTAATTTTTCTTCCCCCTTATTCTCCGGTAGACCCCGTTGCTTTGTATCTACTATGTCATACTTTTGTATTGCTATTATTATTGTGTATTTACTGTTTCTTCCCCCTTATTCTCCGGTAGACCCCGTTGCTACCGCCAACGACATCATTCCCGAGTACGACTACTACGTCGACAACCGTACCCCCTACCGTCGAGCTTCCAGGAAAGCAGAGCCATTTTCTTCCCGAGATATCGCCTATATTTTCCGTATGTTTTCTTGCACTAGGCATGGTTACTGCTGCTGCTATGATTACAGTACTATTCAATTGCATAGCCTGTTTTTGTCGCCCCTTCATGTACCTTCCTTATCCTATGCTGCCTATATAAATATATAATCTATTCAGTAGTAAACCCTGCGCATTGTTAGCTAGGTTTATAATAGCGGGTCGTGATCACTTTGGTGAGTGAACGCGGATTACAAAATATTATAACTGCAATAGGTACGGATCAATGCAGACGCCCTAGGGAACCTACAATGGCGAGACTCTGCCAAGTCACTTTGAGTTTGACTTACGAGTGGATGGACTCGTATTCCACTCTCGTCAGCTCAGTAGCGTAGCATCACCGGGATGATACAAGGTTTACCTCTTTAGTTCATTCCGTTGATGTCTCTGTCGAACCTCTTTAAGTGTGCCATCGAGGGTTATACCTCCTGGTTTCATTTAATGGTAGGGACCTGAACCAACTAGTGTCCTTAAAGGTAAGGAGTCGGGTGACTGATGGCTTCTCGCCCTTCGTTGGTTACCCCAAGTGGAAGGTTTGAGATGTAGTGCATCAGTAGTTTTCCCTCGGTGAAGATACCAAGGTTTGTCTCCAGTAGGACTCCAGAGATGATAAGTAGGTGTCAGCGGCGCAACTGACGCGGACCTGCACACAGACAGAGATAACTTTGTTCCCAACGAAGTTCAGAGAGGTTGTCAATCTCTCCGGTCTTGTTGTTCACAAAGGATAAAACGCAAGGGATAATGATAGAAAGTAAAAGCAGTAAAGTAAATATAGATTGGAAACAGTAATGAGGATATGGATCGGGATACGTGATGTTCACTAGTGATGTCTCTCTCCCAAAAGACGATAAAACTGCTATGCGAGGTAAACAAATTACAGAAGGGCAATTGACAGGATTATGAACGCACCGCAATGCCAACTATGCTACAAAAGAAAGAAAGAGGCTCAAAAGCACGGGCAGTACGCCAAAATAAGTAGACCGAAATCCATCTGCATTTACTACTAATCATCCACCTTGAGATATCTATCCAGAACATCTCGCTGGTATTAAGTTGCGAGCCCCACCCAAAGTGTAAACCCAAAGCAACAGACAACTGCATTAAAAAGAATTTTGCGTAAAGTAAACAATCCTTGTAACCGCGGTTACAAGCACCGTTGTTTTCCCCCTTGTGGCAACAACACATCCCTAGACTCATGTTTCTGTCACTCAAGCGTGTCATCGGAGGGCATGAACCCACAATCTAGCACAACGTTCCCTCTTGGAGTCACTACCTACTACTTGGCCAAAGCAATAAACAGAAACGGATAACATGCAAGAATTACTTAGGAACAAAAATATAAGAGATAAAAACCAAATATATTACTCTATCACAATCTGAACATAATCTCATAATCCATCAGATCCCTCCAAACTCAGCATAGCAACAGCAGAAATATTACAAAGGTGCCTCGATCATGTAGGGCAGCTCACGAGGTCTAAACAATGAAGATCAAAGAGGGGAGGAGAACATCACATAGCTACTGATCACGGACCCATGGTCCAAGGAAAACTACTCACGAGACATCCGAGGATCATCCATGGTGGAGAGGAGACTCCCGAAGGTCAATCCTCCCTCCGGCAGGGTGCCGGGAAGAGGTCTTCTGGTGCTCCCGATCTCACAAGCGCGACGGCGGCGGAACAGAGGCGAGTTTGCGGAATAGGGTTCCTCTTCTGGAGTTTTCCCGTGACGGAGAATAAATAGGAGAAGGGGGCAGCCAGAGGTGGACCAGGGGCCCCAGGCGCCCCCCCTGGCGCGGCCAGGGGTGGGGCCGCGCCGGGTGGCCGCCTGGGCCCCCCTGGCTCCCCTCTGCCCCCCCCGGGCTCTTCTCGAAGCTTCCTGTACGCTATTTTTCCCGGAATTTTTCTGGCACTTTTTATATGGGGGAAAACTGAAATAGAAAACAGCAGAAAACAGGAACTGGCACTGGGGTGCACTGAGTTAGTAGGTTAGTCCAAATATGATCAAAAGTGTATGAAAGTGTATCTAGATCATAGCAATATCACACAAAACATGCATGGAGCAAGAAGAAATTATAGATACGTTTTGGACGTATCAACATCCCCAAGTTTAATTCCTGCTCGTCCTCGAGTAGGTAAATGATAACAACATAATTTCTGTGGTGACATGCTAGCAACCATAAAAGAATTTTGAAAAGTAAAGCAATCAAGGTTAGAGATTCAATTCAAGTCATAACATGCAAGAGTCTATATTAACATTGAAACAAGTAACAAAAGAACAATAGGTGCAAGAGCTCTCGCTGTCCGTGACTCGAATGTCTCCAAATGGTGTTTGCGTGCAAGAAGGGGGATAGGGAATACGAGAAAAAATAATTTTTGTGTTGAGAACTCAATCTACTAAAATTTCACACTTGGTCTTCTTTGGAATCTTATCTTGACTCATCCCCAGACCACTAGCCAGGTACAAGTCAATTTGATCCACTCCTTTTCGATATTTTGAGCACTCATGCAATGGATGAGCGTAAGCACGAGAGTTGACACTTAGGATGGCAAAGAGAGAAATACGGTGGAGGAGGAAGACAAAAAGGATGAGAAAGGCTCACATCAATGAGGACAATCATAGGCAAGGGATGCCAAATGATAGATATGATGTGAGGAGTAGGGATTGCCATGCAACGAATGCACATACGAGCTAAGAAGCTCTCCAAAGGAACTAGTGGGGGTGCATCTAACTTTCTCTCTCATGAAGACCTAGAGCTCGTTTGAGGAGGCTCATCCTTGGAATATGCAAGCCAAGTTCTATAGTGTGAAGGTCCCAACATAGCTATATGCATAATGATCATCTCTATGGAGTACAAGGATATAAAGGGAGTACTAGTGTGGATCTCTCAAAAGGATAGTAGTGTTGCCCCTTTCTCTCTTTTTATTTCTTTTTCTCTTTTTTCTATTTTTTTGTATTTTTGTGGCCTCAATGGCTCTTTCTATTTAACTCTCATTTGTCCTCTTTCGGATCTTTTAATGTGTCCACTTTGGGATCTTTTCCTCACTTAAGGGCAACACTCTATTTTACAAGAAGGTAAAGGAGATCTTTCACACTTTACAAGGTACTCAAAATCATAAAGAAGATGTAACTAACATGATGTATGCAATGTATGTCGCTGCCAATGTAGCCGGAACATGTATGACATGAAGATCAAGTCATGAAGAGGTGGAAGTTGCATGGCAATATAACTCGGAAAGGCTATGTAAATGTCTTGATAGGTAGGTATGGTGGCTGTTTTGAGGGAAGATATAAGGAGGCTTATGATGACAGAGCGTATCATGCCAAGGATTTGGATGTACCGGCGAAGGTGGACACCAACTCTCGGAGTAAGAAGAAGGCAATGCACGGCACGGGAGAGGCTAGCAAAATATGGGAAGGTGGAAGTGTCAACTTTCAATACTTACATTAGTCCGAAGAACTCATGCACTTATTATCGGTAACTCTCAATATAATAAGGAGGTTCACAAAGAGAGAAGTACCCCGAGGAGGAGTGTATGGGGGTTTGGTTATCCTTACGCATCCTCGACTCATGGTACGTGAGTGTTCTCTGATATTCGACCCCTCAGAAGAGTAGTGATCCATCTAGTAGCTAGAGTTCTCAACTAGTTTTGTAGGTTTTGAAAATACGCACGGATTGCCCAAAATACGACACCTATCACTAATAGGCAAGAGCTCTTGACACCAAAAGTTCAAACATTACTCACAACAATACCTCAAAACCATTGCAAGTTACTACTAAAATTAAATAGCAACCTCAATTACCTACTCTCAAGACAAGACACAACTCAGTGCAACAACCAACTCTCTTTAACAAGATAAACATGAAAACTAAAAATAGTTCCAGCAACAAACTAAACAAAATCCAAGGATCTTGCTAAAGACAAACTAAGACTAAACTAAACATGGCAGTAGCTACGAAAAGATAAAGAACACACAACAGCAAAAAGATAGGAAGGAAAAATCCTATGATGTGTTCTAAATTTTGAAAGTGGACCGTGTTTCTCTCCCACACAAAGTAAGACGGGATCTAACTTGTTATGAACAGCAAGCAAAGCTAAAGAAAAATAAAAACAAAACCTAAGAGCGAGACGCTCCAAGCATAGCACATAACACATGAAGTGATAAAAATATAGCAAGACGAAGGACGAACTGATGATTGTTGATGGAGAAGGGGATGCACGGGGGCATCCCCAAGCTTAGACGCTTGAGTCTCCTTGAATATTTGTTGGGGATGCATGGGGGCATCCCAAGCTTGAGCGCTTGACACTCCTGGATCTTCTTTCATCATCTTCCATCACACACTTGAAAACTCCCTTCATACATAACTCATCATAAGTTGATTAGAGAGGTTAGTACCCTTAATAAATAAAAAATTCCACTGGATATAAAGATAATCTTGAAGATCTACTGTTTATCAAGAGTGTCAAAAAGTTTTTGTAAAGAAAAAGCAAGCTTAAGGTTTGCAAAAGTTAGGAGAGACAAAACGTGGCAGAATCTGTGAAAAACAGAACAGCAGATAGTAAAGAATTTTTTAGGGGCACTTCTGCAACTCAAATCAAAAAACTCAGAACATACGGAAGTTTCGTAATTGTATAGATCATACTGTGTAAAAATTTCAGCTAAAAAAGATGAACTGGGATTTTTCTGGAATTTTTCTGGTCACGAGGACAGAATCTGTTTTCTGGACAGCATGTCACAACTTTTACTTCCCTTGCCGTAAGAGGCTATAACTTGGCACAAAGCTGAAAAATAAAGATACAATGATGTTGCTAGAGAAGTAACAATCATCAATACACAACAAAAGCAAAAAGAAAACACCTAAATTCGTTGCGGGCTGCCTCCCGAAAGCGCTTCTTTAAAGCCATTAGCTAGGCTTAATGCAAAAGATCAAGTTGTATCAATCGAATCATTATCAAGATCATAAAAAAGCTCTTCAATTGTACAACTAGTCTTAAGAGGTCTTTTAAATAAAGGCCTAATGAAGATACTTCTAGGGAGAAAACCAAAAGGCGGAAAATCAATGGAAGATTCATTTATAAAATTATCAAAGAGAGGTATTTCTTCCAAAGTTTTCACGGTTTCAACTTGTTTGGAAATAGGTGGTTTATTTTTAGGTCGGGGAACCTTAGGGACATAGTTGAACTTAGGTTCCCTTCTTGCCGAAGTCTCTACCTTTTTTGGTTTGATTGAGGAGAAAGTAGTTCCTAGAGTATTAATGATTTCCTCAATCTTATCTATCCTAGAAAGATCCGTATCACAGGATTTGATGACCTCCAAAGTTTTAATAATTTTAAGCATGGAGCTATCAAGACTATTCAAATTCCCTTGAATCTTGCGGTCCAACTCATTTATCCTAGTTATACTTGGTATTTCTAACTCTATCTTTTCGAGTTTCTTCATAATGTGAGATAGAGTTATATCTTCTTGCATGCTAGCAATAGGGAGATTTCCAACAAAATTTTCAATAACATTAAGAGACTCCCAAGTCGGGGCTTCTAGAAAATTCCCATTGATAGCAGTATCTAATATGAACCTATTCCAAGGAGTAATCCCGACATAAAAATTTCTAAGCAGGATAGTAGTGGATTGCTTCTTGGTGGCTCTTTTTTGAGAATCATTAATTCTATATCAAGCATCTTTTAAACTTTCTCCACCTTTTTGTTTAAAGGTGAGAACCTCTGTCTCAACAAAGGCAAAAGGGCTAGACATAATGACAACTAGCAAGATAAATATATTTTTTGTAAATTTTGATAAAAGACACAAAGATAAAATATGAAAGATAAACTAACAAGACTAAAAAACAAAGGTAAAGGGTAGTGTGCAACTCCCCTATCTTAGCACTCGGAGTCCCCGGCAACGGCGCCAGAAAACTTGCTTGATGGCTTCTCGCCCTTCGTTGGTTACCCCAAGTGGAAGGTTTGAGATGTAGTGCAGCAGCAGTTTTCCCTCGGTGAAGATACCAAGGTTTGTCTCCAGTAGGACTCCAGAGATGATAAGTAGGTGTCAGCGGCGCAACTGACGCGGACCTGCACACAGACACAGATAACTTTGTTCCCAACGAAGTTCAGAGAGGTTGTCAATCTCTCCGGTCTTGTTATTCACAAAGGATAAAACGCAAGGGATAATGATAGCAAGTAAAAGCAGTAAAGTAAATATAGCTTGGAAACAGTAATGAGGATATGGATCGGGATACGTGATGTTCACTAGTGATGTCTCTCTCCCAAAAGACGATAAAACTGCTATGCGAGGTAAACAAATTACAGAAGGGCAATTGACAGGATTATGAACGCACCGCAATGCTAACTATGCTACAAAATAAAGGAAGAGGCTCAAAAGCACGGGCAGTACGCCAAAATAAGTAGACCGAAATCCATCTGCATCTACTACTAATCATCCACCTTGAGATATCTATCCAGAACATCTCGCTGGTATTAAGGGTCGAGCCCCACCCAAAGTGTAAACCCAAAGCAACAGACAACTGCATTAAAAAGAACTTTGTGTAAAGTAAACAATCCTTGTAACCGCGGTTACAAGAACCGTTGTTTTCCCCCTTGTGGAAACAGCACATCCCCTAGACTCATGTTTCTGTCACTCAAGCGTGTCATCGGGGGGCATGAACCCACAATCTAGCACAACGTTCCCTCTTGGAGTCACTACCTACTACTTGGCCAAAGCAATAAACAACAACGGAGAACATGCAAGAATTACTTAGGAACAAAAATATAAGAGATAAAAACCAAATATATTACTCTATCACAATCTGAACATAATCTCATAATCCATCAGATCCCTCCAAACTCAGCATAGCAACAGCAGAAATATTACAAAGGTGCCTCGATCATGTAGGGCAGCTCACGAGGTCTAAACAATGAAGATCAAAGAAGGGAGGAGAACATCACATAGCTACTGATCACGGACCCATGGTCCAAGGAAAACTACTCACGAGACATCCGGGGATCATCCATGGTGGAGAGGAGACTCCCGGAGGTCAATCCTCCCTCCGGCAGGGTGCCGGGAAGAGGTCTGCTGGTGCTCCCGATCTCGGAAGCGCGGCGGCGGCGAAACAGAGCCGAGTTTGCGGAATAGGGTTCCTCTTGTGGAGTTTTCCCGTGACGGAGAATAAATAGGAGAAGGGGGCAGCCAGAGGTGGACCAGGGCCCCCAGGCGCCCCCTGGCGCGGCCAGGGGTGGGGCCGCGCCGGGTGGCCGCCTGGGCCCCCCTGGCTCCCCTCTGGCCCCTCCTGGGCTCTTCTCGAAGCTTCCTGTACGCTGATTTTTCCTGTATTTTTCCCGGAATTTTTCTGGCACTTTTTATATGGGGGAAAACTGAAATAGAAAAACAGCAGAAAACAGGAACTGGCACTGGGGTGCACTGAGTTAGTAGGTTAGTCCAAATATGATCAAAAGTGTATGAAAGTGTATCTAGATCATAGCAATATCACACAAAACATGCATGGAGCAAACATAAATTATAGATACGTTTTGGACGTATCAGTGAGCCTACGGTGCCCGCGCAGGGATTGTATCGGGACGGCAGGACAGGCGGATACCATCGTGGGCCTGGTCCTTGCTCGTTGGCCGTGAGATACCCTTTTGTACGAAAGTCGAGCTCTTCAAAGAGAAAACGCGAGACAAGATAAGGAGACGGTTCACCTTATTGGCAACCGCACGAGTTGGTGGTACGACAGGGCAGGCGGCCACCGGATCTGGTTATGGGGGTGGACCTGGCTGTTGTCGTTGTCCGCGACTCACCCGGATAGGGGCAACGATAACGGTTGTCCCGACATAAAATAATAAAATGCTTAAATGGTTCGGTGGATGACTTGAGAGGCCCGTTGGTTTGTACGCACTACCTTCACGTGGGATAAGGAGTTATGGGCTCCCCTGCGTCGTAGTTTGTCCGAAAGCTCTTCAGACGTCAGCAGTATCGCAGTCTGATTGCCGGGAAGCGGTGTGTCTTCTTCGCTCGAGCGGTGTATTTGGATTTGCTTTTGCTTCACCGGCTAGCCTCGCACCGTGCAGGAGCGTGAAGGATGAGGGTCCTAGACCCCTTATCGCATAGGATATAGTCCGGCGGATGGCCTCTCTGTTGAGCCTAGGATGGGCTGCGGCGTGTCGGATAGCTTTGGTGGAGTGTTCCCTAACAAGGTGCCCGCCACCCTGGAGATCCGAGCGTGCAGGCTGGACAGTAGTGCACCCCTGCAGGGAGTTTAATCTATTCGAATAGTCGTGTCCACGGTAACAGGACGCTTTATGCTGAACCTGGATCTTACCACTACAAACTACTAGTCTTAAACTGTATGGTTCCGGGTCTTCTTCCTCGCAGGGAAGTCAAGGAAGGGAACTCGGAGGCATTGTTAATTGTTATCTAATACAACTTACTATTATACAATGCTGCAGCAACTTCTGCTGCATTATTACTTTATGCTTTTTTTAAACTGTTGGCTATTCTCTTCTCATGCTGCAAGACTTGTCGGAAGATGCTAGTCTTCGATAGGCCTAGCTTCTTATCCTTACTCTGACTTGTACGTTGCAGTCCACTATATACATCCTCCCCTTTCCATTTGATACAAATGCATAAATGCTTAGTAACGGATGTAAAACTCACGGGTATACTAGATACTCACTCTTGCTTTATTTCCCCCCTTTTTGTTTTGCCTGATCGGCCGCTGCTGTCGACGTTGGAGCCTAGGAGCAGGATATCCCCGACGCCGACCACCGCAACATGAAGATCCCCGATGCCTTCTACGACGTCGAGTCCCCCGTTGACCAGGAGTAGTTTGGAGGTTCCCAGGCAGGAGGCCTCGCCTTTTCTATCGTTTTTTGCTAGCCTTCTTAAGGCAGATCATGTGTACCTTGTGTCTGTACTCAGATACTATTGCTTCCGCTAACTTTGTGCTCTCGAGTTATTGTATTCGAGCCCTCGTGGACCCTGACTTGTATTAAACAACTTGTATTATTTTTATTTGTAGAGTTGTGTTGTGATATCTCATCGTGAGTCCCTGATCTGGATCGTGGACCTTGCGTGTATGATTACTGTACACGGCTTGATTTTGGGGGCGTCACATTAAACTTCTTATATGCATACTTGTGAGTCATAGTACCATGTTTAGTGTTAATGTTGAGCGCCCGATACTCATAGATGCTGCAACAACAACATGCGTCGGATACGATGTTAACATTTATGGTGATCGAAGACATTTTACGTGGAGACTTCGATGATGACTAATTTAGTGGGTCCCGACTAGCTGCATGAAACCACCTAGTTACGGGGTCGCTTGCTTTATCTTTAGCCTCTCAGGCACATTGGATTTTATTTGTTCTGTACTCAGACTATCTATCTCCCAATGTTGAATTTAATGTTGGACCGTTGGATCCTTACTGTAATTTGGATATTCATGCTAGTATTATAGGAGGGACATCATGTCCCTAATGCATGTCTAATCGAGAAGTCGAAGACCCCTTACCAAGTGGCTTCAAGCTGACCAATATCAAAAAGCAAGTCAGGTTGATAGATCCCTCAATTTGGCTCGAGGATTATATCCTTGCCATTCACGTAGCTAACAACAACGTCCTCCATGCCATAAATCATATACCCCTATTGTTAAAAGGATCGACCTGCACACATTAAAGCCCATGCCAATTCTTGGTAAACTTTCAAAGGAACATACGTCTGACCGGCGAACGCCAGCGATCTGGCCCTCATTAAATAGGAAAAGATTGTCACCTGATCTTCAATCGTCAGCTCGATGCTCAATTTACAAGGGGAGAGGCATGGGTTAGCATTGACACCAGATCATTGAAGAAGGCCCTAATGCCGTACATGATTGGCAATGGATGTGGCCATCATATGGGAGGGCGTCGATCGAAAGCCCCCATTAGCGTCAAACGGGCATGAGGTGGTGCACCAACGACGATTAGAGAAGGGGTGGGGGGCGTGACTGGTGGTTGTCGCGAGTTTTAGAGGAGGGGGGAGGGCAGTCATGTGGGTAACCGGTGAAAGGTGATTGACGAGGGGCTCGAAAAAGAAAGGGAGAAAGATGTGCCTGGAGCGAGGCAAAGGGAAAAGGGGACACGCAAGGCGTAACTCCGTGTGTGATTATATGCTTTGCGAGATGTTACACCCTTCTAAGAAAAATGAAATGTTGTGCTGCTAAGCACTGGAATTGAAAGACGTGAGATTAAGTAATAGAAACGGAAATCTCAAACAGCTCATGGGAGCGTATGCACCCACTAACTAGTAAACTCAAAACAAATTGCAATATACTTATACGTGTGACATCCGTACAAAATTTCGGGTGTTTGAACACTCGAAGAGTTCATGGCAAGAAATGTTGAGATCGTTAAAAGTTTGGGCCTTTCTAATTATTTTATAGGTGCAATATACGAGAAGGAGATGTGCTATTTTCTTTTTAAAAAGGAAGGATATATGCTAGTCACTTTTTGAAATTTATAGCACCACGAAAATTAAAGTCCGATGAAATCAAACCACGCCGAAAAGCACCAATAACGAACTGGTTTAATCGCCCCCCAAAACCACCGCTACCCGTCCGTACACACGCCTCGCCCCCTCTTCCCCCCTCTCCCCGGCACGAACCGCGCTGCGGTTTAAGACGGGCAGGACAGGTGGTGACTGCCATCGCCAAATTTGCCATCCGCCGCCCTCCGCCCGCCCGGAACAAAACCCCCCGCCCCTCCCCGCTTTCCCTCCGCCCGCCGACCGTTTTACCGCGGCACCGCATCGTCGGCTCCACACGCAAACGCGCCTCGCCCAGGGCCAGGGAGCCACGGGAAAAGCCAAAGCGCCACGGTCCGTCTGACGCCTCGCTCCATCACGGGCAGGGGCAGTGCGGACTGCGGAGACAGAAGAACCACGCGCGCCGACCTCGCTGCGGCGGCAAGCAAAGCGCCGCCTGGGACGGGCCGGGTACTCCTGGAAGGCGGATGAGATGGCGCTGCGGCGCAAGGGGAGGTCCGCAGGGCGGCGGGCGGCGGTGAGGTGGTGGCTGCTCTCCCTCGCCGCGGCCGGCGCCGCCGTCACCGCCGCGGCCGCGCTGCTCGCCGTCGCTCTCCACGTCTCCGCCTCCGCCTCCAGCGGCGCGCCCTACCGCCTGGCCAAGGTACGCGCGGCTTCGGGCTCTCCACCTCTCAGATTGAACTCTCTGGGTGCCTCCTAAGTGCTAACGGATCGCCGCCTCGGTGCCGCAGCAGCCGCGGGAGGCCGAGGAGCTGCGATGGGAGCAGGAGTTCGCGCCGCCACAGCTCGCCTCGCCGCACTCGCGGAAGGTGATTCCCCGCCGTGCGGCCATCTCTTAGCGTTGTACTGCTACTGGTATTTTCTATTCTGTTACATCGGAGCCCGTGACGTTGGGGATTAATCTCTAGATTTGACAGCTGGACGGCGCGGCCGACGACGCGGCGGAGAAGTCGCTGTGGCTGCCGGCGCCGTCGCGCCGGTTCGCACCCTGCGTTCAACCGTCTCTCGAGTACACACGTATGCGCATTGGCACTTCACCTCGCAGCACAATCTCGCCGTTCTGATTTCGATCGGCTTGTTTTTCCAGGACCGGAGGCGTCGAGAGGGTACCTGCTCGTACACACCAATGGCGGACTCAACCAGATGCGCGCAGGGGTGAGTGATTGGTTCTCATTGGTTCGTCCTGGTAGAAAATTCCCCTAGTTGCCGTGGCATGCGAATAATGGTCTAGATTGCATTCGATATATGTTGACTTACGTGGTGGATGGCTGGAAACTAGCGTGCGTGCATGTGGGGTGTTTGATCAGAGTTGACGATTTTGAAACATTTTATCACCGGTTTTTGTGGGCAATGCTGTGATCAATGCGTCGTGGTTGTTCTGGTGCTAGTGTGGACACCGGACTTCTGTGGATAGTGTCTTGGTACTTCAGTCACCTGTGGTGCTGGGCTCTTGTACTAATGCTTCACCCCCATCTAGAGATATGCTTGCATAATGCATAAGCTTGAAATGGTGGCTGTGAAACTAAACTGTTTTTTCTTTTTTCAAGTTGTTATTGCCCAACCGAGTTATCGGTGGAAGAGACACGAATGGCTCAACTGCACTCAGGATAGAGTCCTGAGTATGATTGGTGGGTGTATGCTGTCTCAGCACTCTTCTGAATTTCTTGTTCTAGTGTGTCATTGGGTGTCACAGTCAATTTTTTTTTGTCATGATAAACGATGATAATCTAAAAGTGCTATTGTCATATTTGTGCCATCACTTCAGTCACTATCTTGTACATTTCATTTATGGCAACCAAGACAGCTGTATATGTACTTGATAGAAAAGGTGCCTGATTTGTTAGGTGATACTAAAATTGAATACATTCTTTTTGGGCATACACCCCTTAAGAGAACTGGCATCAGTTCCTGCAAGTCCATTTGAGTTTGTTGAGTCCACAGGATTTGCTGGTTTTGTTTTGGGGGCTTGAAGGTATCTTTTTGCAAGTTGGATATTTTTCCCATTCTTAGGATTGATCTTAACAGAAGTGTGATGTGACTTAACAAAGATAGGAAAGATGAATGCATATGTCCGTTGTTTCGTCTTCTATCTTGTGTATACATGTCCCTGTTTACCAATCATCATAACCATGGGAAGGTTCACCTTAAATGCAAGCTCCCCCACACTTCCATTTATTTCACTGATTTATTCTTGTTCTTATCGCAGATCAGTGATATGGTAGCAGTTGCACGTATACTCAAGGCTACACTTATAATCCCAGAACTTGATAAGAAATCATTTTGGCTCGACAAAAGGTGTACCCTGCATGGTTGTTTTTGCTCTGAGCACTTCCCTTAACTGACCGAAACTGACAGAAACATTTTCATTTCTCAACACAGCAACTTTTCAGATGTCTTCGACGAAGAACACTTTATAAGTTATTTGGCAAACGATGTAAAAGTTGAGAAAAAGTTGCCAAAGGAATTGGTGAAAGCACCAAAATCTGTTAGGCACTTCAAGAGTTGGTCTGGAGTAGATTATTATCAGGATGTGATTTCTCCACTATGGGAGCACCGTCAGGTTTGGATTTTACAGCTTCTGCTCTTCTGCGGTTGCACATTAATCAATTGTAAGCACTTGTTGCTGGATGCAATTATTTGGAACTGTTATTCTAATAACAGATCTGTATCAGGTTATTCGGGCTGCTAAATCAGATTCTCGCCTTGCCAACAACTTCCTCCCTCCTGATATTCAAAAGCTTCGCTGCCGGGTCTTTTTTCAGGCACTTAGATTTGCCCCCCCAATTGAAGCTTTAGGCCATGTAAATCTTTCTCTTATGTCCAGTCACGGGAATACTATGACATTTATAGTTCAAACTTCTAAGGCATAAATATATTGAAAAATAATATCAGTCAATTTGCAGCTATTGGTGGAAAGGATGAAATCATTTGGACCATATATTGCTTTGCATTTACGCTATGAGAAGGATATGCTTGCTTTTAGTGGGTGTACGTATGGTCTGTCACAGATTGAATCAGATGAGCTCGCAGTGATCAGGCAAGGCCATGAAATAGATGTTTTACTCATTGCGCTCTCTTTACCTTCTTGGTTTTAGAACTTGATAGTATCATGTGACTTAATTCCTCCACTAATTTTACAGAGGAAACACAACCTACTGGAAGGTGAAAGATATTGATCCATTAGAACAAAGATCACATGGTCATTGTCCCCTGACACCGAAGGAAGTTGGCATGTTTCTTTCTGCCCTAGGATATCCATCAAGCACCCCAGTTTACATAGCTGCAGGGGAGATATATGGAGGTGAATCTCATATGGTCGATTTGCAATCACGATTCCCAATTCTAATGAACAAGGTATGAACACTGCCATTTTGTTTTTTCTAGCATTTTGGTACATGACTTTTGTTCGGTCAACATGCGGGGTCCTTTCCATTTGCAGGAGAAACTGGCCTCAGCTGAAGAACTGCGACCGTTCAGCCAATACGCTTCTCAAATGGCAGCTTTGGATTACATTGTTTCAGTGGAAAGTGATGTATTTATTCCATCTTATTCCGGGAATATGGCGCGGGCTGTTGCCGGTCATCGGCGTTTTCATGGCCACAGGAAAACAATCAGTCCTGACAGGTGAAACCACAACGAGAACTTGCCTATGAAGCTGCTGTGTAGCTCTTCCCTTCTAGGTCTCATAATGTTGTTTCTGTATTCAGGAAAGCATTAGTTCGTTTGTTTGACAAAGTTGATAGTGGATTACTCGTTGAAGGCGAAAGGCTATCGCAAAGGATCACAGAAATGCATCAGAAGAGGTATTGAGCTAGGCATAAGAGCTAAAATACCTTCCTTTTGTGTTTATGTTTCTTATGCTCTTCATCTGTCTTCAGACAAGGTTCTCCTCGGAAACGGAAAGGTCCCGTGTCAGGAACAAAAGGCAGTGATAGGTTTCGATCAGAGGAGGCATTTTATGAGAACCCTCTTCCTGATTGCCTGTGTCAATCAAATGACGATTCTGTTGTCAGCATATGATAATCATGGTCCTTGAGTTAACCGGTCCTCGCCGCCCCTGCCCCGTGGCCACCATTCCCAGGTACATAGTGCAAAGGGAGGTGCATACTGATAAAGTTCCACAGTATTAGAGCTTCTGCTTAGGTGACATTACGGTCCAACGATTGGTTGGCACACACGGCCCAGCTCTCCGCAGAATAAGCTGCGAATGTATCAAAGAATCAAAGATGGCAGATCGTCATTCAGAGTGAGCAGCTGTACAGCGGTTTAGATGTACAATACTTGCGGTTTGTAAGCTTGGGTATAATTATTACCTCTTGTAAGTAGGACTAATAAAGAGCAGAGTAATAGCTGAAGCATCTCAATGCGCTAATACCCACCTGGGGATAGTTTCTGCTGAACTGACGTCACGGCGTGTCAAAGATGGCAACATGAGGATGAGTATGTTCAAAACACAGCTTGCAGGGCTTTAGATGTAGTTGCATTTGTAAGCTTGGTATGGTAGTAGTCATGAATTGCCTCTTGTGTAAGTTAAACCAATACAAACAGAATAAAAAGAATAGGTGAAAAAATGCCAAATTCATAGCTGGGCATTTCTGAATGAAAGTTTTGAGTTCGGGGGAACTATACAGCAGCACACTGGGAAACATTGCATTGGTTTGAACGCAGTAAAACGCTAGTTGCAGAGTCATGCACATTATTTGTTAGATCAAATAAAAAAAGTTTTGATGCTTCAGTTCGCTTTGCAAAAAGGTTCTTGTCACATTGGCAGGAGTGCAACAAAAGGCTTGTTGCAAAACCTATGTTGTATTCAATCAGATCATCAAATAGAAAAACCCCCGCTTCAATCCGCTTTGTAACAGGGCTCTTCTTGCATTGACTGCAAGAGGCTAGTTGCAAAGCCTCACTTGCTATAGGAATCAAATCAAGCGGACTTCATGTAAAGGTTTAGAAAGCGGCGGTTTAGAAAGCGGCGGATATTTAGAAAAGTCTGATCGACAGATGTGTAGCATTGGCCTAACTATAGAAATATTAATTTAGAAAAACTATATCCAGAAATATTTTTGTCCCAGGCTGCAGTTAGTAACATGATCCAAACGCTCACTAAGTTGCGCCATTTTTTTTTGCTATTGTTCCAATATCCAAACTTAAATAGATGGTTTATTTGTAATATGAACCTTATTCTGGTATATTCATTTTTGTTAATGTCCACTTAAATCAATGGATGTCTTCTTCCAAATTAAGAGGTGTACTGCAAGAAAAATATGAAAACATAAATTGGTTATGCAAATACTAAGACCTAATTTTGTATTGAAAGAAAGAACTATGAGCACATAATTATTTTTGTTATCCAAATATTGTGAAACAAGTTATTTTTTATCTAAATATTTTTGAGAGAATAGTAAGAGATAAGTTGTTTTTTGGAAAAAATATTAACACATGATTGTTTTTGTTATTCAAACATTGAGACCTAATTTATTTGTTATTGAAAGAAATATAAAAACAATATTGCTTTCTTATACAAACATTAGTATCTAATCTATTTGTTATCCAAATATTTGATATGCAAATACTAAGAGGTAATTTTTAATTGAAAGGAAAGAACTATTAACACCTAATTTTTCTATCCAAACATTTAGACCTAATTTAGGCCAATTCCATTCCCCTCCTAATTTTCTCCTAGTCTCATCATTACCCCTAAAAATAAACAATGCTCAACTTTCCCTCTCTTCTATTTGGTGCCCTTATGGAAATACCCTTCCGTACCTTTCCATCCGGTCAAAGGCCTTTGACCGTCTATGAAACATTTCTTAGACAATTTGCCCTTACTCTCTCTCACCTCTTACAAGGGGTTTTCCTACTAGATTCATAATATACTTCAAGAATTTTCATGTGACCAATGTACTCCTAAGGGATTGTTTAGGGTAGACGAAGCCCGATGTGCATCCCGACCCATCCTACATAAGTGGTTACTTACAATTCTCCTCAACTTATTCCTATTTAGAACATTAGTCTCACTTTTTATGTAAACTAGATGATACCCCGCGCCTTGCTGCGGGAATATATCGCTCTATATATATATATAAATTAATTATGTAATTTTAAATATTTAGTTTAATAACAAACGAACCAAAATTTTAAAATGCATACAATTTATTATATTTGATTATGTTTAGTTATTGATTTTTTTGAATATAAGTATAATAAGAGAATGAAAAATATTTTTCCATGCATGGTCGTATGTTGAAGTGGTCCTTATCCCATCCGTAATTGTGTGGTGATGTGACATGCTTGTATGTTGAGATAAATAAGTTAGTGCGGGCCATGGGAATTGGTCGTCTTATATTTCAACAAAATTTAATTACGTGAATTTTAAATATTTAGATTAATAACAAATGAACCAAATTTTTTAAAACACATACAACTTACTATATTTGATTTTGTATATTTATAAATTATTTTTTGAATATAAGTATAGTAAGGAAATGAAAAATATTTTTCCATGCATGCATGGTTGCATGTGGTAGTGAGTCTTGTCTCATGCATGGTTGCATGTTGAGATGGACCTTATCCCAATTATAATTGTGTGGTGATGTGGCATGCTTGCATGTTAAGATAGATAAGACAGTGGGATGATCTATTATAGATTAATGACAGATAAATCATTGATTTACATGAGGTATTCGACATCTCACCACTACTAAACTCGAAATCTTCTACCGATACATTCATCTATTAGTCACATTCATCTCAAAACTATTGTAGAACATCTTATATTCAAATCAACGATTCTAGATTAATTCATGCAACTACACCACTAAACCATCACTTAAACACCAATATTAACCATTGCCAACTACCAATTGCTATTCAAATCAAGCTTAAAAAAATTTGCTATTCAAATCAACAAACAAATATAAGTGAAGAAAAAGAGTTCTAATCATTTCTAACAAGACTCGCCATACTCTTTAAGTATAAGAAAAGGAAAAGAGCGGTTCTGCAAAGGCAAGGATAACTCCATATGTATACTTATCATGATCATGATTTATCACGACCAGCAAAAAAAGGGAAAATGAAAGACACTCCAAGCATAAAACATATCATGTTAACAAACTAAAACATATGTACAACCGAGACTAATCGATAAATGTTGCTGAAGATAGGTGGGAGAAACTCCCTTAATATTAACTTGGGGTGTCATGGGAATCCCCAAGCTTAAAATCTTGTATCTCCTTTATTCTTCTCATATCATAGCTTCCTCGGGGTTTTAAAAACTTCATTCACATAAAACTTTGCAATAACTTTTGGGATATATTAGTATAAATATATCCAGAACCTTAAAATTTTGTACTGTAGCAGATTGAAAAAATTATTAACAAACATTAGCTACCGAATATCTACACATTTCTAACATCTCTATGCTCCGATAAAAATACTAAAGGAGCAAACATAGGCAAACGATGCAACTATAGTAGCAATCTCTGTCAAAACACAGCAGGCTGTATATATGTTATTTATTAAAATACTTTTTTAACTGTAAAATTTTCAAAACATTACTATGCAACATAAAACTTATAAATTCTTATTGAGTAAAATATTTAGAATTTTTTCAAGTTCTATCTGATCATGAAAAATATGGACATAATAGAGAACTTAATATTTTCAACACAACAACTTATAACTTGTAAAGTAAACAAGATACAAAACACGATTACAAGAATAGTACTAACCGTGTAGACACATAAAAGGAGAAAATACAAATCTTGGGTTGCTTCCTAACAAGCATTTTTATTTAATATCTTTTAAGTAGGCATGATGGATTGTTCACGTTGTCTCATCAATGGTCCCCGAGGAATAAGTATCCGTCATGATAGTCCATAAGGTAATTTAATTTTCTTCGTTGTAAAGTGTGACATCTACTTCCTCATGGGGAATTAGAATATAATAATATCTTCCTTCATAATAACACCTGTATATTAATTGTTCTCAAGAAAACTCTTCCAAAATAATAAGACTTGAAGTGTTACATTCTATATCTATAATAATGAAATCAACGGGACATAATTTATATTATCAATAATAGGAACATTCTTAATAGTGGATTCAACAAGATGGAAACTTAAAGTACATTCAGTCACATGCTTCAAACCAAGCACATCATACAAAACTTTACACAAGTTAGAAACACTAGATCCTAAATCACAGATAATATTACATTGATAATTATTTATAGTGATTTTATTGGTAGGTTCCCAACCATCCTCTAATTTCCAAGGTATAGAAATTTCTAATTCAAGTTTTTATTCCCTAGCTTATATGACAACTTGAACAGTGTGTTGAGTAAAACTCTTGTTTTTTAGTTGCACATTGGGAGGATTAACAATATCATGAAGGTAGTAAGAGAAGAATCATTAGGATTAAAAGCATTCCCATCCACAATACTGGGATAAGATTTATAACTCTCTGAACTTGTGGGATTTCTACGTAAAGTTGATACTCTTCGAAACCCGTTGTCTTTATCATGATATCTAATACCACTAAGCAATTTTCCGAATTTGTCCATCGAACGGGTTTCAACATTACCTAAAGTTTTTACCTCTTCCATATCCCTATGTTCCTAAATTTCCGCATACTTAGCCTCCCTTTCTTGTTGATCTCTCTCAAGCGTTTCCATAAGCATGTCAACCATTTTGTGATTATAATCGAGAACAACTTGAATAGCTTTAAGAGATCCAATCATTTATTCTTTAGGAAAATCTTTAATTTTAATTATGTCAACATTGTGACCAAAATATCAACTTCAAGTATCAGACTCTCTACTTTATCCAATATTTATAACAATATTATTGAAACACTTTTGATTTAAAATAAAGTCTTTAATAACAGTCTCTAATTCAGAAGGAGCACTTTTATTACCATAGGAATTTACATTTTTTGAGGATATGGTCTAGCATAATTATTATTACCACCAAATTTTGCGGTAAACATTATTATCGAAGGTGTCTATATTAATGAAGTGAACATCGACTTGTTCATTACTTTGTGCAACAAGGGCAATATGAGAAACCTCTTTAACATCACTAGGAGCACATTTAGAAACAAGCATAGAAACAACCATACCAATTTTATCATTCAAGATGGAGATCTCCTCAATAGAATTTAACTTCTTACCAGTTGGATCTCTCCCAATATGCCATTAGGTATAATTTGATGTGATTTCATCCAAAAGTTGATACCGTTCCCCAAAGTACTTCAAAAGATTTATGTTCCTTAGTTGTGTAATTTTAGTAGGAGGGTAATATTTACTAGTAAAATCATCCTTACATTTTGTCTAAGAAGCAATGCTATTTTAAGACAAAGATAAAACCCATTCTTTAGCTTTTGATCATAATGGAAATGGTAAAAGTTTTAACTTAACCACGTGAACATCTACTTCTTTATATTTTTTCATACCACAGAGATCAACACAATTATTTAGGTCAGAAACAACATATTCACTATACGAATCAGAAAATTATTCTTTCATTACAAAATTCAATAAAGCAAACATGATTTCATAAGATTCGACACTAGTGGCCGGTGGAGAAATTGGTGTACTAATAAAATTATTTTTATCACTACTGAAATCATTGCAAAGTCATAAAGTTTATTATTTTGAGATGAATCAACCAACTTTTAAAGCATAGACTAAAACTGCTTGCTGGATTTTTGTGTATTTTTTGAGTTTTCTAGAAAATAGAAAGGAAAAATAACAAGCAATAAAGAATAATTAAAGGAGAATGGACCTAGGTATTGTGTAGAAGCTTCTCCACATATCGCTTTTAACAATACCTTCAACAAGAACGCTAGAAAAAGGCTTGCTTGCTCTATAGTAGGAACTATTGGACCCCTCTAGTTTAATGGTTTGTAGGACATCAACATTTTCCCCTCAAAGTAAGTGATCTGAAGGTTTATCAAACAACCATGAGTTTGGAAGCGATGACAACAATGATCAATACCTGCACTCATAGATACAAAACTCCCATTGCCCCTAAGAGAACTAGCGAGGTTGCCAATTGCACTAGGCTTACTAGTTACAAGGATTAAAAGCACGAGTGTATGGAATATTTCATTGCAAGAAAAATAAAAATAAGGAATTGAAAATAGAGCGTTTGATCGAGGTTGAAAAAATATAGAAAAAAGCTGGGCTGGGATCCATAGGCTCTCTCCAAAGGATATCAAGATGTGTTGAATAAATTACATATGTGCATTGATTAAATTATGGTTTGTATAAATATGAAAATCCATGGAATAATAAACATATGAGCAACACGTCCTAGTATATATAGATCGTGATTCAACTACATCTATAACTAAAATTCACCAGAGACTTCTATCCAACGGACATGTTAAAGTATTAAGTATAAAACATAGTATTGCAATAGCATGATACCATGAAGTAGATTATATATTTTATTTACCCTATGTTCAAAGGACAACTAAACAATCACATTTTTCCCCTAGTGACAAGATTGAACCCAACTATCATACACAACTTCCTCTTGAATATCACCCCTCAATCTCGCCCAAGGAAAGAAACATATATCTGAGAGCATATATGAATAAGAATGATGTAGCAAAGAAATCAAAAGGATATCAATAACATTGACATGTAAATATGATCATAAAGTGAGAATTCATCAAATCACAAAAACAAATTACATCATATATGGATCAGAATCATGTAGGGCATCCCATGCGATCTTTGTATTGAGAAGCAAGGAACATTAAACCATCTAACTATTGCTATGGATCCATAGTCCAAAAAATCTACTCACAGACGACCATAATGGCCTCCAAGTTGATGCAGATGGCCACCATGATAATTCCCCCCTCCAGCAGATTATCGAAAAATGACCCCAGATTGGAACTCCATGGAACAAAGAGGTGCAACAGTAGAAAAACAAGATTTTCTTGATGTTTAGAGTTTTCGGGGCGACAGATAAATATAGGCATCTAGAAGTGGTGCCTCAGACACAATGGGGCCACACGATGCCATCCCACACCCCTTAGCCATGTGGTGGGGGATCATGGGGGCTATGTGCCACTTCATGTCCTATTTCGATGGCTCCCGGAAGCTTCCCAATGAAGAATAACTTCTAGAAAAACTTCACGATTTTGGAGCTCCGTAAAATTGATTTTCCTATGAGTTAAAAATATGCAGAAACAACAACTGGCACTGCACACTGATTTAATAGTTTTTACATAAAATTGATGAAAATTGAATGCCAAAACTATGCCAAAATGATATAAATATGGCATGAAACGATGAAAAATTATATATGCGTTTGAAACGTATAACATAAGAACTGAAGTTCCAAGTACTTTAAAACAACAATCACTACAAGTTCATCAACTACTTTACTAGAACAACTTAGAAGCCATTTCCTTGATCTTCCTCATCTTGTCTTTGTAATTTAATTTTGTTTCAAGAGCTATGCGATCATATACTACCATTTCTTTCTGCTCTCCTTCATCATGTCTCTCTCCTCTACCTCTAGCCTCATCACCTAGTGTATATTTATAGGTGAACCTTCATCTAGTTTCTCTTTGTCCAGCTCTGTATTCACTTTATGCAATATTTGTTCTACTAGATATTTCCGATTCACTGCCTCCTCCTTGTCACCGGTCTTAGCAAAATCAGCTTTGAACTTTCTAAGCTTACACTATAACCTCCCCTTCTCTCATTATGGTTTTTAGTTTCCATATTCTAACTTCCTCTTCTTTTTTACTCTAGCTTGAATTTCTTCAGCACCTACAACACTATCTTTAATCCCGATTCTCTTCTAGTGCTCACACAACTCCCACGGCCTAAGTAGTTAAAATTTCAAATAACTAGTTGATACCCCACGCGTTGTTGCGGGAACTCTTAAGAAAGAATTTGATATTTTAAAACATGTGAAAATTTATAAAACATAGTATAATTTGATAATAAATTATTTTATGAAAGAACTATTATTTAAAGTAAAAAATCTAAGAAAATTTGATGAAAATATATATCCAAAAATGAGTTCGATTTTGTTTTATTAATTTAGTTACTTGACAATATATCGGTGAGATGATATAAAAAAAACAACGTTGAGTAAAGACAACGAAGACGTGTCCACGCTTGGCTGAACCTAAAACAATGATAGTAAATATGGATGTGTATTTATAAAAAATGTCATATAGAAAAATAAAATGCGATGTAACTCATAATTTGTTTTTCTATAAAAAAAGTTACTTATATATAAATTATGAAGTTGAATGCATAAAAAGTTATTATTTATTTGTGATACGTTGCATGCACATGCAAAGTTAATAGGAACATGTGCATGAAGAGTTAGTGAAAGATTTTTTTACATGGTGGACCTACTTGATGATGTGGATAGCTTGCATGTCAAAAAAATGGGTTAGTGGGGATGAACTATGTAGGTATCTTACATTCTTAAGAAGTTGGTCCCAATTCTCTCAACATGCAAGGTGTCCACCTCACCAACCCACTAAGCCAATCAATTAAATTTCTTTTCCCACTAGGACATGCAAAGTATGCCACATAAGGGAGCTTCCATTAACTTCGCATGCGCATGCAGCTTATCACATATAACTATTATAACTTTCTTTTGCACTCAAATTTATAAGTGACTTTTTTATGGAAAATCAAATTATAAGTTACCTCACATATAGTTTTTCAATGCGTCATTTTTTATAACTGCACATATGTAATTGCTATCATTGTAATATCTTTAATGAAGGATGATGTCTTCATTGTGTTTAGTCAATGTTATTTTCGTCTCATATCATCTCTCCGATATATTGTAAAAGTAATAAACTAAAAATAAATAAAAAGACACTCCTTTTTATTTATCATCAAAAAATTTAAAAGATTTACTCTAAACAATATTAATTCAAAGAAATTATAATTAAATTATATTATGTTCCATAAATTTTCTATATTTAAAAATATTTAAATATTTATTAACAGATTCCGCAGCAACGCGCGGGCTATTAGATATGTTCATTCACTATCAACCCATTCCATATAGCCACGCTTATGTCCTTTACACATGTTCAACATAAATAACAAATTATAAAGGACTTGCAGTAACTTTTAAATCTACTGTTCTTAAGAAGTTGCTCCTCACTACCTCTATTATCTTGACATGCACACATGCCACCTCATCAAAGGTCCACCACAATATGCATGGGAACAAGCTATTTATTATTAGTTCTTCTCATGCACGCATCCATTTCATGACACATGCTACCTCACTCAACATGCATGATTTTTTTACATTATATTACATCAGTTATATTCAATAAATATTTTGAACTTCACAATAATAAAATACAACACATATATAACATGGTCTTTTTACTTTTGTTTTATATGTTATTAATTCAGTTATTCATGTTTCATACAATCAAATCATCCAAAATATATTTCAATGATTCCCGCAGCAACGCGCGGGGTATCCTCTAGTTTCATCAATGAAAGAACTTTCCTTTCGTCCATTATTTATTGACTGAGAACTATGAACACAACAATTACATACAGTTTATAAGACGTGTAAATTGAAAGCACTTGAATGTAGTAACATCCTCTTTTGTTAATCAAGCTTGATACAACAATAGACATGGCAACCCAATGAATGTAGCTCCCGCTTGCGCAGGGTCCAGAGAAAGGTCCGACCACTTTGGGTATATTCTACCCAGCCTTTCCCTACATTTCTGCAAGAGGCTGATTCCAGGACTTTAACTCACGACCTTATGGTGACAAGGCAACAACTTTACCACTGAGCCAAGGCTCCCCTTCTCATGATGAGACAATAGACAAACATGCATATATTTTATAGGATGGGTCAATTGCAAGTACTTGATTTACACTTGCCGATTTGCTAAATAAGCTCATTATTACATTAACTAAACAAGTACATGTAGATTTCACTTACTAAAACCTCACCTAAAACTTCATGATTTACTAAAATGGCACAGTCTTTGCATTAACTAAACAAATAAATTAGACTTACTAAAACCAATGAAATGTCAACTTATTTTATATATTGCATCTACAAAAATAGAACATTGCGGTTACTAAAAAAAACTAGATTTCACTTACTAAAACAAAATAAAAGTTTATGAATTATTAAACTACTGAAAATTAGTTGAAAATAACTCACATGCATGCACATCCCAAAAAATTCCTTCTGGTGTCAATTTATTTAAAAGCCAATAACTATTTGCGGGGAAAATTATGAAGACATCAAGCGGACACAATTCTTGTAGGGAATTATGTATGTCATCTAAAGCACCACCAAATCATTTCAATGCAGATGCAAAAAATCTAAAAAATGGTCAAACTAGTCTTTGAGCGGAGAGAACATGATACACCTTGAACATTATCGAATCATCCAAGTCAAGGTCGAAGTCGGAGGAAGTCTCTTTGTCATTTCAAGACGAAATGGTGGCACCGCACAATCGAAAGAGCTGCGGCGCGGACGACGAATCGTCTATCCATATGGGAGGGCAACACCGGCGACAATGCCCACTAGCCACTCGATATGCACTAAATCAATCACAATGTCTCCCAATAGCTTACAAAGCGCGGGGAAGGTGGGGTGTAATCTCTACTACTTATAAAAGAGCAAACAAGAATTTTTTTACAACCACTCAAACAAGTGTACACAGAATAATCAGAACCCTTAGATATGTTCTATTTGTCTAAATCTAAGAGTCCATAACGACCAGATGGTCTGCCAACCAATCAGACGGTCTGGATTTGATGTTTTGCCCGTGTAGCAGACGATCGCCGCGCACGCTCCTGATCAATCCCCGTGATTTAGGAAACCTACCTAATTACAGTTGAAGTTGTACTGCGTGTGTGCGTCTCCACAAATGTCATCCCACCATTGCCGCGCCCGTTATCCTCTCTAACCTCTCCCCCCGTCCCCCTCAAAAAAAAAACTCTGGGCTGGGGCCGCCGCGGCCACGAGTGCAACTCTAGCAAGATCCTTCCGGTGAGGGTTCATATCTCTCTCTATATGTCCTTCCGACAGGCATCAGGCTATTAAGTGTTGTTATTTGACTTTGCATCAGGTTAAACTGACAACGGTGCATCATGGAAGAGACAAATCAGTAAAGGACTGTAAGAAGTAATCTTTTGTGCTTTTAGGCATGGCTTGCTTCGACTGGCCATCAAACCGTCAAAGGCCTTACGACCTTAAATTTTGACGTGGATAGAAACAAATCGATCTTTCGTTCCCTCAATCATGCCATCATGCAAACAGCGGTACAGGCCGACGGACCATGGGAATAGACTATCGATATTGCGTCCCATCCTTCAGTTTCCTAGCATCCATGCTGATCTGATCTATCATTGTTCTCAACCCCAACTCAAGGTATCATGCCTACATGTCCTAAATATTATATCTTGGGTTCTAGAGTAAAAACCATCCTTCTAAGCTGTTTTATTCCTATAGAATCTTGTTAGTTCTTTGTAATATACTCGGTAAGAGATTAAGAGGTTCTTACGAAGTGGAGTATTTAAATTATTTAATTAGGATTTGTCCTTGTGCATAGGCGTTGTTAGGCACATAACAAAGACTAGACCACCCTACAAGCGTCGGTCTATCAATGCTGTGATCAAGTAGTAGCTCTAGGGCCGTACTTTTTTCCTTTTAAATTCTGTAATGATTGTTCATTATCAATTCTTGCAAATATCTATCTGAATGTACTGTAGATAGTTATTCAGATAATATGAGTTTTGACAAAAATGTAGGACGTTGGCTATGGGTTTTGAAACATATAATATCTATTTCGAGTAATTATTTCTTTTCTTTCATCATTGTAGTGGGCATTTTTATTAGTATTTTTTAATCCATATACCTTCTTTATATTATGTCTGATAATCCACCCTACAAGTTACGCAACTCATTTTTTATCTAGGATACTTTTGATAGAAATTTTGCGCCATGTTAAAGTCGTGCATGCCTTCGGTTCTAGCTTCACCTCTGCATAATTGTGTGCGGGCGGCGGTAGTAACCACCAAGCAGCTTGTGCATCCAATCTCTCTAACCACTATGTGCATCATCAGGTTCGAGCGGGCGATCTATATCAAGAAGAAAGGAGCGGTGATTTTGTTTTTGGCTAATTTTCTGTTGTGGCACAGAAATGACGAGCTATAACACCAAGAAGAAAGTGTGTACCTCAAGTTCATGAACTTAATGGCAGAATAAAGAATGTGCTAGACTTGCAAGGTTTATTCCCACCATTTGTATACAATGCTATAGTGAACCTATCTATTTCTGAAATTTTGATCAAAATTATAATGGACGGCATGCCATCTTATATTGGCTATCATATTGATCTGTTTTTTCGGTTAAATACTAATTTCACCAGATATATTTGATTAAAAAAGCAACTACCGTAGAATTTTCAAACTTGTGATTACAACTTCCGAAGAGACTTTGTGATATGACCGAGAGTAACAATGATTTTTTCAGATCCCCTGTAGAATTTTCTGCACTTATTTGCATAACTCTATTTTTAGATGCTTGATGGGCTAATACTTCTAATATTTGGTTGTGCAGAATTTATTATCAAAATCAACTTTTATGATGTAAATCCAAGCAAAGTGCAGCCATAGCGAATGATCTGGGAACATGTACAACCACGTGCGAATGATGGTCTTAAGGTCATTAGAGGCCAGCCAGTAGAGATGCCCAGATAATAACAAGTGGCACTAAGGAACAATGCTTCTTTGGATTGATCCATTCTGCAAGGCTCCCCAGTATGGACGCCGATAGTTGTAGCCAATCGGAAGCATAAAGTGTGGATTGCCAGTACGGGGGTGATAACCCAATAACTCCATGATGTCTACCTTCCATGTAATTATACTTTACGAGTTTTTCATTTCAAAAATAATATATCCCCCCTAGATCTACTAAAATGTACGGGTCATGGGAGCAGAATGAACAAATAGCTATGTAGGAGACTTGCATTTGCATTGCATGCGTAATTATTCGAAGCAGCAAACTATGTAATGATTTTTTGTCTTGTTTCATGCTATCATTATCAATGTTTTTTATGCATACCACTTGCAAATCACGTATATTTGTTTATCTATTATTTTTTACTTATTTTATTTTCTTGAGTGCTACAGAAGGGGTATTTGTGCAGGGCTTAAGAACAATTTATTTAGTTGAAGCACAAAATATTTATTATCTAAACAACGGCTGAAAATATTTATGGAATCTCAGTGCTATGATCTAAACTATGGCCAAAAACATTAAGGGAAGCATTTATTTCAAACAATTTTTTTTGTTAAAAGATATTTCTAATATTTTAGCATGATATATACTGAGTGATACTGCATGTAATATATGTCAGATAGTACCGCTTCAATATTGTGTGCTTTATTGTTATTGTCGTTGATAAAATATATAAATTATTAGTTAAATGTATAACATATAAAATATATAACATCTAATATAGTGGTCGTTAACATTTATATAAATCAAGGCGTGCGTTGCACGTGCATACTTACTAGTCAACAAAAGTATATGAACACTAAGGGCTCGTTTGGTAGGCTAGGAAATATTTCCCAGGGCAACAAACTCCATAGGGGGTAAGTGGAGAGAAGGAGAAAATTATCGTGGTGTCCTGAGGCCGATATTTCCTACCCAAGGTAATCAAGGGATCCCGGGTTCCTAACGAGCCCTAAGCGGATTGCCAACACAACAAGTACATCCAGCATGGCCGCCACACGAAGCTTTGTGGTTGGCTCATAACTTTTTGGCCACACCGTTTCAACTTTCATTATCCGCGTGTCATATTTTACAAGTTTCCAAGCAAACGATTACATGCTGAGCAAACTTGTAGACTGCGGAGCATATTAAATCATGGTTTAATATCTAAAACATAAAGTAAGTTTATGTCTAAGATGGCAACATGAGGATGAATATGTTCAGGGCTTTAGATGGACTAGCTGCTTTTGTAAGCTTGGTTACATACACCTTGTAAGTAAAGCCAATAAAAGAGAAGAGAGTTGCCGAATTGGTAAAACATGTGGAATTCCTTGTTGGGCATTTCTTGACGAGCATTTTGAGTGGAAGTTTGAGCTTTGGAGGAGATATATAGCAATAAAAAATTGCAATAAACATGGAGTTTCTAATTTCGGTATTAATCCCTGTACCAAAATGTGCCGAATTTCTTTTGTATCTTGCCTAGTTGCTTTCCATTGTGCATACTGCAGTTCTGTTCATTTGTCACCAAGAAAATCACAAAGCAGAGGAGATAAACAAAGGCCCATCTCACATGGCTTTCCACAAGAACGCTACAGGCTACCACCTACAAACTGGAACAGTTTCAGTTCTTATTAGAAAGAGTAAATCAGAGGATAACGATAAACACAATAATTTCACTGAATATCTGGTGGTAGATCAGTAACTAGGTATTCACTACCAAATCAGTTCAGGAAAATTAACAGAGTTCAATAGTGAGCAACAACCATGGATCAAGCAGGCACACACCAAATCAACAGAGAATATTTCACAGAACAGTAAGCAACAGCCACACACACCATTAGTTCACCATGTCGTACTGAGGAAATCGAGGAATATATTTCACCATCATCAATAAACAGAAGACCATTTTAACTATAGCAATTCATCACGCTCAACGAAGGACCAGTCACTACCACAAAAATAGTTCATCCTATGCCAAACTTGATAAAATCAACATAGTTCAGCGACAAAATTTCCCCAACAAATCAGTTCATCCCATCAAACTCGAAGAAATGAACAAAGTTTCATGACAGATTTCACCACCAAAAAGAAGTTCATCATATGCTAAAATTGAGGAAATCAACATGATTTCGCGACCAATTTCATGGCTGTTCACAAGAACGCTACAGGTTACAGTTCTTATTAGAGTGAGTAAAACAGAGGATAATTTGACTGAACATCTGGCAGTAACCATAGATCAGTAACTAGGCATTCCCCACAAAATCAGTTCATTACGTCAAAGTGAAAGGAGATCAACAAATTTCATGGCCAATTTCACTACCAAAAAGCAGTACATCACATACCAAACTTGGGAAATTATCAGATTTCAGGATTTAATTTCAGAGAACAGTGAGCAGCAACCACATCGATCAGTACACAAATTTCAACACATCACAGTTGAGGAAATGAACAAAGTTTCAGGACTAATTTCACCACCCCATAGTAGTTCATCATATGCTAAACTTGAAGAAATTAACATGAGTTCGTAACCAACTTCAGCACCAGACCAGTCCATCAGAAACCTCGATCCAAGAAGCAAAACAGACAGAAAGACATCACCACATGAACAAGGCGTCTCTCACTACTACTACTCGACTGATCCATCTTCCATGAGCACTACCACTACGACGATTACTAGTACTACTCGATCGGTGACTCCCTACTTACTCGATCTTCACCTCGAAGATGTCCTTGCGCTCCTCCTCCTTCACCTTGGGCACGGTCAGCCAGAGCACGCCGTTCTTCACCTCGCCCTTGATCTGGTCCATCTTGTACGCGTCAGCGGGGATCTCGATGCGGTGGCTGTACCTCGGCACAGCGGAGTCGTAGTCGCCCTTCTCGCCCTCGCCCTTGATCACCAGGATGTTCTTCTCCGCGCGCACCTTCACGTGTTCCTTGGTCAGCCCCGGCATCGGCACCTTGAGGTACACCGCGTCGTCGTCCACCTTGGCCACCCAGCTTGCGAGAGGCGACGCCCAAGCAGTGGAGGAGAGGCCGGTCTGAGATGGGACGCCCCCCAGCAGAGACAGCAGCTGGTTCATGCTCTTCGGCGCGCCGAGCACGCCCACGCCTGCAAAATCAATAGCGCCATAGCTCTGATCAGAAACCCGATGTGCCACACCACACCATGTCACCACGAACGGAAAGAAAAGGTGAGGAGGCTGGAGGCATACCATCACCATGCGAGAAGAAGCTGGGGACGATGGAGTCGCTGGCGCGGAGTCGGTCGCCGGAGTTGGCATCCTTGTCGTAGAGGCAGACCTCGTTGCCCTGGGCGGTGACGGCGGCGGGGCTGAGAGCGTAGATGGACAGGGGCACACCGTTCGCGGACGACTCGGCGAGCATCTTCTTGAGGTCGCTGGGCACCTCGGCAGCCTTGCAAGCGACGGCGGAAGCCATGGCCTCTCTCTCTCTCTCTCTCTTTCCTCTTTCTCTCTCCCTCTTTTCTCTCTCTGCTGTGTGTGGTGTGGCTTTGGATTCTTGTGGTGGAGGACGAGAGAAATGGTGGGGGTTTTGTAACGGGGGAGCGGGGGGAGCTTTCTTGGGGGAGGGGATGGAGAAGGGTGTGTAGAAGCTTCTAGGGAGCACGGTTAGGGTCTGGAGTCTTCCAGAGACAACTGCTTTACGATTTGTGCTGGTTAAACGTACGGTTAGGGAAACATGGATGGTGTGCTAACCTTGTTCCTCTCTTTTTTCAATTCTGTTTCACCCCATTTACAGATGCTTTTGCTTTAAAAGTTGGGCTACTTTTGAAAGGAATCCCATGGAGGATGGTGTGAACTTCATCGACTCGTATGAAATTAACGGATCGTTTTTTTTGCAAGCTATATTCAGTGTTTAATAGCCTTTTTTTGCCCTGGTTTATTTTATATTTTCCGTTGGAAATATGTGCCATCTTTTTTTGAGGAATGTCATCATAATATATAGAGATATAAAGAGAGACATTATGTAGAGATTTTTTTTTGCGACGGACATTATGTAGAGTTTGTATATGTAGATTGCCGATGTAGCCACCATATGTACCATCCGCCAACTGCCAGTACATGATTTACATCCAAATTCGGTTTTAACAAACACGGTTTAGCCGATTATAGTAGAAGATGTTTCAGGACAATTGATCTACTATGAACCTTTCAAGCTTCGTGCAAAAGTTCCAGTACTCCCATCTCGTTTCATAATTCGTTTGCATTACTACATTCAAATAGGAGGCACTTCACATCCTCAGCTGCTAGGTGACAGAATGAACAAGTCCCTGCCGAACCAATGTACATGTTGCTGAGTACTTCCTTTAAGGGGATGGTTCCATGAAAACTTCACCAACACAAAATTGAATTTTACGTGGGACTCGTAGCTTCCATAGTGAACTCCATACAACAGGAGTACCTGAACCATCTGGATGTCCGATCATGTTTGCATGTGCTTGCAATGTTTGTATCTATTATAAATGATATGCAGATCGTACCAAAAATTTCCCATAACTATTCGGTTGTCATGCAATAAAATCATTGAATGTAATAAGATTCAAAGGGATTTTATAACTCTTTTCACATCCACAATTTAAAAACCCGAATTGATCACATCCACATCCTAGGTTCCAGTCATCGGATCAATAAGCTTACCCACTTTGATTAGAATTGTAGCTCCTCTCGGTGATATTACCCCCTATCTAGACTAGAGTTTATCCATGGGGAGGCCATATGTTAACTTCATTGTCAGATCGAATTCTCCAAATATAACCATGTTTAAAATTCTCTAATCCTTTCATTATGCTCTGTTAGGTGAACGAAGAACCATTCTCTAATGTTACTTGAAGAAGGTGTCCATTAGGGTAATATTTTTTCCTTTAACAATCTCACACACAATGAATTGGGGTTAGTGATACGTCTCCAACGCTTATTTGAGAGCATAGCAAGATTAAAGGAGTACAAATTTCTAAATCACATCCCTTCTTCAGACTTAGGGTAATATAGTGTCCACCATGTATGCCGGTGCATTATTGTATGCTCTTCGTAATCACAACTGTAATTGAGCTATTAAATCAGTAGTATCCTTGCACATATTTTTACGCGGACTAAAAATTAACATATCAAAAACGGGAATAGCATGGGCAAATGATTTCAAAAGGATTTCCTTTCCCCTAGTAGATAACGGTCTCTCCATCCACCCTAATAATCTATCCTTGATTCTCTCATAAAAAGTACTAACACAATCACTTCTATAAGTACCCACCATGGTAGGGAGCCCTAGGTACTTATCAGGTAAATCTTCAGTATCATTATGTAACCGTTGACAATTCTCATTCTGTGAATTAACATTTGTATTGAGGCTGAAAAATACATTATATTTAGCCAAACTCGTCATCTATCCAGAACTCAGACAATAGGTCTCTAGAACATGTTGTAAGAAAGCTCTATTTAAAATATCTGCTTGCATAAGAATTAGAGAATCGTCAGTGCGTTAAAGGTGTGATACCGACGGTGCATTTCTGCACACTCTAATTCTCTATATACCACCATCTTCATCAAACTGCAATAAACTAGAAAGACCTTCATATAGGGAAGGAATAAATATGGGGATAGGGACCCCCCTTCCGACGTCTTCTTCAAACTTCAATAAATATTTCCCATAACTATTCGGTTGTCATGCAATAAAATCATTGAATGTATTAAGATTCAAAGGGATCTTATAATTCTTTTCACCTCAACAATGTTAAAAACCGCAGACTAAGGCATAGCCTAGTGGTGGGAAGGGGCTGATGCCTTCCCACCCACCCAGGTTCAAGGCATGGTACTTGCAATTTGAGGTTTGTTGCACCTATTAAACTGTGGGGGTTCCCTTACAGTTTTTATATAAAAAACAATGTTAAAAACCGAATTGATCACATCCACATCCTAAGTTCTAGTCATCGGATCAATAAGCTCACCCACTTTGATTAGAATTGTAGCTCCTCTCGGTGATATTACCCCCTATCCAGACTAGAGTTTATCCTTGGGGAGGACATATGTTAACTTCATTGTCAGATAGAATTCTCCAGATATAACCATGTTTAAAATTCGCTAATCCTTTTTCATTATGCTCTGTTAGGTGGACGAAGAACCATTATGTAGTGTTGCTTGAAGAAGGTGTTCATTAGGGTAATAGTTTTCCTTTAACAATCTCGCACACAATGAATCGGGGTTAGTGGTACGTGTCCAACGCTTCTTTGAGAGCATAGCACGATTAAAGGAGTACAAATTTCTAAATCACATCCCTCCTTCAAACTTAGGGTAATATAGTGACGAGGGGGTGACCCCACGACTCCTGCGTGTGAGGATACCTGGTGCATATGAAGATAGAAGGCCTGCTGGAAGCCTCGACAGGCCCACGACTGGCCCACTCAAGGCACCGACGTAGGAGTCCGTGACCAACATGGAAGTCAAGACTTGGCGTCCAAAGCAAAGCTAGATTAGTCAATCATATCTGTAACCTGAGACGGACTCCCCGAGACCCAGCCTAGTATATAAAGGCTGGGAGGGGTGACGGCTCAGGACATACAATCTTTAATCAACACCTCTGGTCTTGAGTGAACTCGCCTAGACCACTACTGTAATCATCTCTCGCATAATACAATCGAGCAGGAAGTACTGTCTCCTGTTAGCCGACGAGTATCGCCAACCTGCTCATCCTCTCTATGGTCTAACCCAGGGTCCCTGACCATGGGATTTGCCGAGATCAATCCTCGTCAATTGGCGCCGACCGTGGGGACTACACAGGTTGGAATCACGATCTTGGCGGTCCCGTCATCAGCAAGTCACAACTCAAGGACTCGAGCAAGAGCCAATCCACTCGAAGAATTCAGGTTCATCGCAGACCTATCCATCGCACCACCAAGATCGCTCGGCCCGCAACTAGGCCAAGTTCAATCTTTTGGCGACTACCAAAGTCGTGATCGGCGAAAAATAACTCGACAATCCAGAAGGCAGCGCAAGCCGCGACCATGAAGCCAGCTAGGATGCCGGAGCAAGTACAAGAAGTCTGCATAGAAATCTCACTCGAGGAGCCACAACGTGTCGCATCAGCTTTGCCCACCACTCGAACACCCACCGCCACCCGGGCACCCACCGCGGGACATGACGACGACTCCGAAACCCAGCTCGGCTAGTACTACGACCCAGATCGAAGACCAGATGAGTTCGCCAAGATGATTCGGAACCACTCGATCAACGACGGAATAGAGCTCGACCCAAGGTTCCACTCCCTTTCGGAAGACCACTCGCAGTCGTTCCTCATCGCAAGAAGAAGAAGGCACGCCAGCTCCAGCAAGCTCACAACCAAAGAACAAATGGATGGACCCTGCACAACCCACTGTTTCGAAGACGACTGGGGTCGCCTTAGAGAAGGCCACACCCTGAGAAGCCGTCGTTTGTTCACCGAACTCTCCAACAACCTCAAGGAAGAGAAGCAATGCGAAGCCAAATGGGCTCGAGGAACCGCGCAGCCGCTAGCATCCAATGCAGAAGAGTAATACCCTCCGTCTCATGGATGGGTCTGCATGATCCAAGAAGGACGACCGTCAAAAGCAAAACAGGACGCCCACACCCTGCAAACCCGAGCAACAGAGGACCTAAAAACAGCAGAAACCTACCATCTGGACGGCACAGAGACCAACAATACTTTCTCACAAAACGATCACCCACCCACAATTCCAAGGCCAGGGCATGCACCATTGATCCTCGGAGCTCAAATCGGCGGTTATGACATGGACAGAGTTTTCATGGATGGGGGCAACATTTTAAACATAATCTTCACCAGCACTTTGCGCAAGATGCTGATTCCAGGATCAATCTGGAAGAAGTCAGGCGTTACACTCTACGACGTAGTTCCAGGTGAAGCAACCTCCTCCCTCGGAACAATCGAGCTCAATGTCGTCTTCGGCGGCAAGGGCAACTTCGCAAGAAAAGTCCTCGAGTTCGAAGTACTCGACTGGCAGTCCCAATACCACGCCATACTCGGGCGACCCGCATTCGCTCAATTTATGGCGGTCCCGCACTACGCGTCCCTCAAGCTCAAGATGCCAGGACCCTCAGGGGTCATCACAGTCAACGGGAGTTCTATCAAATCAGACCAATGGGACCGAGACTTTCATGAAGTTTCCGACACGTTCGGAGCTCAGCAGCAGCTCGAGGAGATAGCCATGGTGACAGACAAGAGCATTTTCCCACTGGCAAGCAGAAGCGAATCAAAAAAATTCACTCGCGACTTCAGCGTCGACAGCTACACAGTCACCCATCAGGTGCACCCAACAGACCCGGACAAGACGGTCCGAATCTACGCTCATCTCCCAGAAGAACAAGCAATTGCCCTTATGGTTTTCCTCCGCGAGGAGTGGAAATTTTTCGCTTGGTGCCCGACCGGCATGCCCGGAATACCACGAGAGTTCGCAGAGCACGCAATACATATACATCCAAACACCAAACCAGTGAAGCAGGCACTGCGCATATTTTTCGAACCCAAGCGCAGAGCCATTGGAGAAGAAGTCAATCGAATACTCGACGCGCAATTCATCCGAGAGACGAAGAAGGCCACCTGGGTCGCAAACCCAGTCTTGGTGCCTAAAAAGGACACCGACGTACTACGGATGTGCGTTGATTACGGGCCCGTCAACAAACACTGCCCAAAGGATCACTTCCCTCTGCCAAGGATAGACCAGATAATAGACTCTACCGCAGGGTGCGACCTCCTGTCTTTCCTCGATGCCTACTCAGGATACAACCAAATCAGGATGAAGGTAGAAGACGAAGAGCACACCTCATTCATCACACCCTACGGCGTATTCTGCTACAGGACAATGCCTTTTGGACTGAAAAACGTCGGAGCCACGTACCAGCGGATGATGCAAGCATGCTTAAGAGACCAAATCGGCAGAAACGTCCAAGTCTACATCAACGACATCGTCATCAAAACTTACAGTGCGAACATGCTACTCGACGACCTCCGCGAAATTTTTGCAGCACTCAACAGATACAGAATCAAGCTCAACCCAAAAAAGTGCGTTTTCGGCGTCCCAGCCGGAAAACTGCTCGGATACATGGTCTCTGACCGAGGAGTCGAAGCCAACCCGGAAAAAGTCCAAGCACTCTCCAGGATGCAAGAACCGGTGATCATCAAAGGCGTACAACAACTCACATGAAGACTCGTAGCACTGAGCCGCTTCATCAGCAGGCTGGGAGAAAGGACGCTACCATTCTACCAGTTGCTCAGAAAAGGCGCTTCATTTGCAGGCTGGAAGAAGCCCGGAACGCATTCGCGGAACTAAAAAAGACCCTCTCGACCCCACCAATCCTGGCGGTGCCCAAGGAGCGAGAACCTCTCTACCTCTACATAGTGGCATGCAACAGTGTAGTCAGCACAACGCTCGTCGTCGAGCGCACGGAAAAAGGCAAAGCCCAGAGCATACAAAGGCTAATCTACTACCTCAGCGAGGTCCTCAAAAAATCTCAGCAGCGGTACCCGCACTACCAGAAGCTCGTATATGACATCGTCACGACTTCAAGGAAAGTAACACATTACTTCAACGAGCACCTCATCATGGTTGTGAGCAGAGCAGCACTCACCGACATCCTTAACAACCCTGGAGCAACGGGTCGAGTTGCCGAGTGGAACATCGAGCTCAGCCCCCGCGACTTGCAGTTCAAGCATCCAACGACAATCAAAGCACAAGTACTCCCAGACTTTCTGGTCGAGTGGATGGAGGTGCAAACACTTGGCCCTCCAGACCTCTCCAACTCATGGACGATGTTCTTTGATGGATCAAAAAGACATCAAGGAGCCGGAGCAGGCGTCGTGTTAATCTCACCCAAAGGAGATAAACTCAAATACGTTCTCCCGATCAACTTCAGCAAGGCATCAAACAACGAAGCAGAATATGAGGCACTAATCCATGGCATGCGCATGGAAAAAGCTTGCGGCGCCACCCGTCTCGTAATCTACGGCGACTCCAACCTCGTTGTCCAGCAAACAATGAGGGACTGCGAAGCAGCCGCAAACAACATGTTAGCATACCAGAATCTCTACAACAATCTAGAAGGAGAATTCGACGGCTGCGAGCTAAACTACGTCACCAGAGCAAATAACACAGAAGCAGACGAGCTCACAAACATTGGATCAACTCGAGGACCAGTTCCCCGAGGCATTTTCCTCGAGAGTATCAGCCAGAGATCAATCAAAACCAAGGCACTCGCGCCAGAAGCAGCCGCAGAGGATGACATCACAAGTGAACCAGCGCAAGTGGCGGCAACAAACTCAACCGCTGATAAAGAAGGCAACAATGCGGTCGAGGAGGCAGAGCCAGCTGCACCCGAAGGCCCAGCTTTGACAAAACCGTTCCTCAGATTCCTAATACAAGGCACTTTGCCACAGGACACTACGGAAGCCCGACGCATCAGTCGGTGATCTAAAGCGTTCACAATAATCAACGGACAGGTCTACAAGCACATCATTTCTCAGGTACTCCAATAGTGCATCGAGGAAGAAGACGACAAGGCCTTGTTGCTCGATATCCACGAAGACACTTGTGGGAACCACGCGAGCAGTCGCGCACTCGTGGCCAAAGCTTTTCGAGCAGGGTTCTACTAGCCAACCGCAATGCGAAACGCGGAAGACATTGTGCGACGCTGCATCGCCTGTCAAAAATTTGCCAGCAGGCCACTGGCTCCAGCATTAGAGCTCAAAACCATACCACTATCCTGGCCCTTTGCCACATGGGGACTCGACATGGTGGGTCCACTCAAGAAATCTTCAAAAGGAGGTCGAACACATCTCCTAGTAGCAGTGGACAAGTTTACCAAGTGTATTGAGGCAGTTCCAATCACCAGCTCAACAGTCCTCACGGTAGTTAACTTCATCAAGTCAATCATCTTCCGATTCGGCGTACCACATAACACCATCACAGATAACGGTACAAACTTCACACCAGCAGAATTCCAGCACTTCTGCCAAGAATTGGGCATCAAGATCAACTACGCATCAGTCACGCAGCCACAGTTTAACGGCCAGGTGGAAAAAGCAAACGGATTAGTGTGCGGAGGACTAAAAAAGCGGCTCCTCGCACCACTCGAGCAGGCAGAAGGCAACTGGGTAGAAGAACTCCCCGCAATCCTATGGAGCTTGCGCACCACCCCCAACGCCTCAACCCAGTACACACCTTTTTTCATGGTATACGGGGCGGAAGCTGTGCTGCCACATGACCTAAAGTTCGAAGCTACCCGAATCTCGGGATACGAAGAGGAAGAGGCAGAAGAAGCACTCTAGGATGATAAAGACATCACAGACTAAGCAAGGGACACAGCTATAGCAAGGTCAGAAGGATACCAAGACAAACTACGCATGTACCAAAGCAGCCGCCTGCGGACAAGAAATTTCCGGAAAGGAGATCTTGTCCTGCGACTAACACAAGAAAGAGTCCACAAGCTTGCCCCGCATTGGGAAGGACCGTTCATAGTCTCGGAGGTCATAGGAGGAGGAGCATACAGGCTGAAGAACCCAAAGACCGACGAAGACGTGGGAAATCCCTAGAACGTGGCAAACATGCGCCTGTTCTACCCATAGACTACCCATAGGCACTTTTCGGCAGCAGCACCGATCAGCAACTCGTGTAAAAGCTCGAAGCAATAAATGAGATGTGGCCCAAATAATACTACTTAAAGCACTCGGGGGATCGAGCGCAGACTCCCCCAGAGAGACGCTATACTTAAAGAACTCGGGGGTTCGAGCACTTACTCCCCCCGAGAGACGCTATTTTCGCCTACGCGACTATACTTAAAGCACTCGGGGGCTCGAGCGCAGACTCCCCCTGAGAGACGCTATTTTCGCCTACGCGACTCTACTTAAAGCACTCGGGGGCTCGAGCGCAGACTCCCCCCGTGAGACGCTATTTTCGCTTACGCGACGACACTTAAAGCACTCGGGGGCTCGAGCGCAGACTCCCCTCGAGAGACGCTATTTCGTTTACACGACGACACCTAAAGCACTCGGGGGCTCGAGCAAAGACTTCCCCCGAGAGACATTATTTCTCCCGCATCTGAAAGGATCGAGATAGACCTAGAGGGGGGGGTGAATAGGTCTTATTACAAATTTTATCACTACTTAGCAATTTTAGGCAATAATGCGGAAGATAAAGGTGTGCCTAACAATTGCAAGGTTTACCTAGCTATGACAAGATAAACAATAAGCACAATATACTAAGGCAAGTGAGGGGCAAATGATACGGTAGCACAAGTAATAAGGGGAAAGAGTAGGGATAACCGAATGACGCGAAGACAATGATGTATCCCGATGTTCACTTCCTTGGAGGGAAGCCACTCACCGTTCAGAGAGAGTGGGTGAAACCACGAAGGCACACCAACGCCACGAAGGCTCACTCTATTCCCCTTGAGATATCACCACGAAGGCGATTCCCAATCATTACCGGTTGACCTTAAAGGTGGTCACCAAACCCTCAAAAATTCAACGGGGGTAATCACAATGGCCGATACCTCTCCGAAGAACTCCTACCCGCCTAGGAGTCTCCAACCTCCAAGAGTAACAAGATCCATGGGTAAAAGCTCAATGCTTGCTCAAATCACGATTTGCTTTGGTCGGAAGATGGGGAAGGGACGGATCTATCACGTGGTGAAAGATCCGACAAGAACTCTCACAAATCTCTCCTGGATCTTGGATTTAGTGTAGGAGAAAGGGGAGAGGGAGCACTTGGTGTTCTTGAGTGAAATGAATGAAGTGTTCAACCCTAACCCTAAGTGGGTAGGGGGTATATATAGGTGCTCAAGAAAACTAGCCGTTTTGAGATGTCTGGTATGCTCCGGACGCCCGGGACTTAAGTCGGACGGTCCGGGATGTGCCCGGACGGTCCGACCTGAGATCCGGATGGTCCGACAGGACAACACAGGCTCTATATGTGTGTATATGTCTGTGACAACGGACGGTCCGGGAAGCACAGTCGGACGATCCGGGCCGGGCCCAGATGGTCCAGCACATGACCCGGACGGTCCGGAAGATTGTGCACCCTCTGGTCCTTTAAGCATAATTATTCGGACGGTCCGGGGTCCAGCTCGGACTGTCCGGGCACTGTCCGACCTGACATCCGGACGACCCGGATGATTGTGCCCCCTCTGGTTTCGGGAGCGTAATTATTCGGACGGTCCGGGCTGGGCCCGGATGGTCCGACCTGGGCCCGGACGGTCCGAAGAATTATGCACCCTCGGGTGTCTCGGGATCGTAATTATTCGGACGGTCCGGGCCGAGCCCGGACGGTCGGGGATGTGGCCCGGACGATCCGGCATATGCAGTGAGTGCTAAAATTGAAGTGTTTTGAAAACCCTACACAACTATATTGATTTTTCTTAGATGTATGAAAGTGTGTTTTACATGTTGAAGTTTTAATGATTTGAGCAAGACTGAACTCAACCTTATGATCCCCTCTTAATAGTGCGGGGATCCCTCTGACTCAAGATGTAATAGTAAAGAAGACTTCGCGCCATCTCAAGTTGTTATGTCAAATTCTTTAGTGCGGTCGAGGTTCAGCATATGATCCCTACACGATGATGTCAAGAGAACTAACCAACTTCCTGTGTGCCACTTAACAAACATAGTTAGTCACCTATATGTATATTGGCATCAATCAACAAAATATGCTTAAGGGCATGATTGCACTTTCAATCTCCCTCTTTTTGGTAGTTGATGACAATACACATATAGCTCTCAAAGGAATGAGAATTACAATTTGGAGAGCATTTTCATTTCGAAGAGGGAGACTCCCCCTCAACATGTGCATGTTGGTTTTTAGAAATTTAAGCAAGGCACATGTTAGGGAGGATCCCCCATGATCATATAACCAATTAGATGTATATGAGAAAGCATATTAGTTATAAGTACAATACCACAAGTGTCCAGATATGATCCTTTCTTCGGGATCCACTCTTGGTGAATGATGGGCTTCTGAATAGGAGTGGCAAAATGTGAATCGGTCACCCTCTGGATATAAGGATCAAGAGGGAAGTGGCCCTGCTTCTAAATGGAGAAAATCCACACCTCATGACACAGAAAGTTGGCCACATCAACCGCAGGTATCACTTGTTGAAACTCGAAGCGGTCATATGTAAGAGATGCCCGGGCCATGAGATTGATAGCATAGGAGCGAACCATGGCCTTGTCTCCATGCTTGGGCACAATCGTCTGAAGGAGGCATAAGTACAACTGACGGTATCTCGGCAAAAAGATGGAGGAGTTGTTGACATCTTGATTTGTCCCTGGAGTGATGGCCCGAGGAGACATAAGACAACCCATGCAATCCGTGATCGGCGCCAAGAGAAACTCGGTATGCTCACTGTGAATCATAAAGAGGTTCGCGGACCGAGTAGGCATCCCAAGCGCCTCACACCACTGGTCATACGTAATGGTGATCGTCTGGTGGTGAGTCTTCCAGGTAAGGGTGGCATCATTCCCAGTGATGCCATCGCCAGCGAAAAACAGGTAGTATAGAACTGGAGAATAGCTGCATGGCTCTAGTCGCATCAGAGATTCAATGCATGACGAAGTCCCATGGCATCCACAAGACGAATGAGGTCAGCAAATGTGTCACGACGCTCGAAATAATCCATGTTGATGAACTTCTGGGGTGTCATGCGATTGATGTGCAGACAGACAGTGGCATATATATCCTGTTGCACCAAGGTGTGGAACCGAGAATCCATGGCATTGTTGGCCAAGTCAAACTGATTTGTCCCACTGCGAAGCTGATGGTAGAGCTTGGACTCCATGACAAAATAGTCATAGGGATCACTGTTGCGCCGGTTAGGAGGCGCCGCAGAGATTGCCAAACCCTGAAGCGGTTCTCGCCGCGCTTGAGGAAGGCAGCGAGGAGCAGGAGAGGTCTCCCTCTGACGGTTTGGGAGTGTCTTCTTGTGAGTGCTGGGCTTGGGGCGCTGAGGGACAAGTTCTTCATTTTCAAAGTCTTCCTCATAGTCATCATCAAGACCTTGGAACTCCACATTGCTTCCGCCCGCCCGGTCACCGCTGCCACGAAGGCGATGACGAGGATGGAGGTCATCCTGAGAGTCGTCAGAGCCTTGACGGCGAGAGTCTGTGCACATAGCAGTATGGTGAGGCCAAAGTGGGTTGCTTGGCTAGAAGGGCCATCAAGAGGTAAAGTCACAGTGGTCTGCCCCCCGGATGGCCGGAATAAACACCGGAAGTCCGAGAAAAAAAATGGATATGACACATCCATTGGCACACCACGGTGAGATACACAATTTTGAGGTCACACAAGAAGAACAAAAAGAAACAGGGATCTATGGGAAGAGGAAGCTCACCACTATGAGATCCCTTCGGAGGCATAGCGGCAAGATCCGAGATTGAGTCGCTCCTCCAACAAGAAACCTGCCCCAAATCGAGAAATGGGATGGGTCAAAGTGTAGATCGGGAGGAGAGGAAGCACTAGATCCAAACGGAGTACTCACCGGTGGGGGAAATCGGACGGGAACGCCCAAGGTCAGGGCGGCGGCGGCGCAGGGAGAGTAGGCCGAACCCTAGGCGCAGGGGAAAAGAAATGCCACAGGTCGTGGGGCGCGGCCCGTGAGGCTTTATAGGGTAGGCACACTGGTAGAAAGAGGCCCATTTGTCCCGGTTCCAGAGGCCCATTTGTCCCGGTTCTGGAACCGGGACTAAAGGGTCGTTACTAATGCGCAAAACCTTTAGTACCGGTTGGGCCACGAACCGGGGCAGATGGGCCTCCACGTGGCCGCTGTGGCCTGCCCAGGCGGGAGGGCCTTTTTTCCCGGTTGGTGCCACCAACCGGGACGGGCTAGGTTTTTTTTGAATGGGTGGGGGTTTAGGGTTTTTTGCAAGGGTTAATTTAGGGGTTTCATATATTGTTTTAGCTAGCTAATAAAGAGAGTTGTGTACTCTCTTATCACCATCTAGGAGAGAAAGGATTCATCTCATATATATCATCATGATCATAATTAATATCCAACACACAAAGGTCCTTTGCTAGTTTAACTTCGCTAATATCAAACACAAAGTTCCATTTCCATAATATTACCTCGACTCCTCATATATATGACCTATGAGACTGCTTATCCTTACAAGGGTAAATATAAAAAAACCAAAAGACACCTTCATTTCCATAATGTAATATGGAGAATACCTTGTCCCAATCTTTTATATTCTTCCGAATCACTATCCGTTTCCAATTTTTTATTCTTAAGGAGCCACCATCACGTTCACTTTCAGTGGAGTAGTCAGTCTTGAAGAGTTCTTCCCATGGCCGTAAGAATCCACAACTGTAAGCCACAACTGTAAGCTCGCCTCTAGAAGGCATCCATCTAGGCACACATTTTTTCGGTATTTTCTGTTGAAAACATATGACTAAAATACTTAGTAATGCGGTATAGTAAATCTTAGGTCAAAAGATTTCTGAAAATGATGAAGTAGTGACAGAACAGTAAAAAAGCTCACCATGATATAGTTTGATACATATACCGGCAACAACTCGAGAACAAATGGAACATATGGAGTATAAGATTCGCTTGCGAAGCCAATTACATCTTTAAGAAAGAAGATGTACTCATCTTGTTCATCCATGGTTAGCTCCTCAACGCCACCATTATATAAAGCATTATCAAACATCTTGCGTACATCCATCGGAGCATAGAGATAAACTGGCAATTATAACAAAATTGTCAACTTGGGAAGCAAAGAAATAAGGAAAGGAAACAAGTAAAATTTGGTGAAGAAACTCACGTTGAGATAGAACCAGCTTCTTGTCGTCCACTAGCATCCAAATATCCTTATTTTTAAATACATCTCGGCGAGGTCCAAGATCAAAGGTTATTTGCATACCCTCCTGTAATGCATATGCCTTGCACAATGCATGCCAATTTGGACAAGCAAAATAAGTGCACCAAGATTTATTAGTGACATCAATCCTCAAAGTTATACCATGTTTCGTCGTCTTTAGTTTGACTTCCTTTGTTTCATTCTTTTGCCAATCATTGAATTTAACAAAGTCACATACTTGGCGTCTTGCATAGCATGGGATGCGCTAGTTGATTATAAAAAAATTACACGTCAAAACAAAAATTTAAGTGCGAAGCATGCTTAAATAAGAAGGATGATGTCGACGCAGAAGTTGTATATACCGTTATTTTTACAAAGTCACGCCTAAGCGTGAGGGAGAAATATCTTTCTTCATCCCCATCCAACTTTGGATACCTGTTGTCGCACCGACCCGAGTTATCGTCACAATAGGGGCACTGGACGAGTTGTTCATCGTCAGCCATTTTCTGTGTTCATATATAATTCAAAAGATTAGTTCAGTGTCGTCGTCAGCGTCGTCTTGAGCCAAATGGAGAGATGGGAACGACGACTGGAAGGCGGGGGATTATATACCAAGAGAATAGTTCCCGGTTGGTTCAAAGTTAATACACACAAAAAAGAATGAACTCGAATAAAAATGCAACAATAATATTTTAAAACAAGGTTGCATAGTGCCTCATATTTGAAGTGCACACATAAGCGATTCTGGTAAACAACATGACTAATATAGTAAACAACGTCGGGTGCGGTGGAAGGTGGCCACCCAAAGAGAAGGAACCACCACGAACTCGTAGCTCGGATGAGATCCCTGAAGAACCTTCCAGGTCCTCCATGACCCGGCGTCCAACGCCACCAAGTAGCGACGGACGTGCTCGTCCTCCTCCTTGACACGTCGGCGTACACTCCACTCAGGGGCCGGCTGCCTGCGCACCGACTGTGGCCCACGCGACCGCCACCAAAGAAGATCCGGGTCGACAACAGGACCCGAATTCCTCACTAAGCGGCGCGCCTCGGAGATCACCTCCCAGTGCCATCCCGGGGGAGCTCAGTCCCGACATCTCCCATCCCATCAAGTAGGTGCTCTCCGACGCGGCGACGACGGGGATGCGGGCCAGGCATCGTTGCCGAGAACTTATTTAATATGCAAAGTTTTATAAACATGAACGAGTGAAAAAATTATACTAACTAACAAATTTAACAAAATAAGACAAAAATACTTAGCTATCTATCTATCTATCTAGCTAGCTAGCTATCTATATATCTATCTATTATACAAAGATTCTACTCTATCTATTATATATATATCTATCTATTTATTATAGCTATTTCTATCTATTTATCTATCTATCTAGCTATTTATCTATGTATTATACACAGATTCTACTCTATCTATCTATCTATCTATCTATCTATCTTCTATTTATTTATCTATCTATTTTATCTAGCGGCGCCGGAGACTCACCAGTGGGCGAGGCGGCGACGTGGAGGAGCGGGGCGGCCGACGTCGGCGCCGGAGACTCACCATTATGGAGTTGTTGAATGTTTTAAGTTTGCCGCGTCGCCGCCACCATGCCACCATATGTTCTAGGTTTCCCGCGCAGAAGAAATAAATCCACATTCTAAAATTTCAACCCTTTCTGAATTCATTTGCTATTTTTCATGCATTTAATGATTTATTTTGAGCTAAATGACCCTGAAATTGGAAAGCACTACAACTAAACTCAGAAAAGGTTGAAACTTGGCATGGTATCATCATTTGACCCAGATAACATGTGTGCAAAAGTTGAGAGGGTTACGACAAAAGCTGGATGCACTTCGTGTACAAACTGGACCATCTCTTTCGAAGTACGAGGCTTTTAGACGAAAACTCATCTGTTACAAAGGCATTTCATTTTTCTAAACTTATTTGAACTCAAGACTTTTTGTGCATTCAAATGCATCATTCAAAGACACATACTAAAATTTCAACCCTTTCTGACTTCATTTGCTATTTTTCATGCATTTAATGATTTATTTTGGGCTAAATGACCCTGAAATTGGAAAGCACTACAAATAAACTCAGAAAAGGTTGAAACTTGGCATGGTATCATCATTTGACCCACATAACATGTGTGTAAAAGTTGAGAGGGTTACGGCAAAAAATGGATGCACTTCATGTACAAACTGGACCATCTCTTTCGAAGTACAAGGGTTTCAGACGAAAACTCATCTGTTACAAAGGCATTTCATTTTTCTAAACTTATTTGAACTCAAGACTTTTTGTGCATTGAATATGCATCATTCAAAGCCACATACTAAAATTTCAACCCTTTCTGACATCATTTGCTATTTTTCATGCATTTAATGATTTATTTTAGGCTAAAATGACCCTGAAATTGAAAAGCACTACAACTAAACTCAGAAAAGGTTGAAACTTGGCATGGTATCATCATTTGACCCACATAACATGTGTGCAAAAGTTGAGAGGGTTACGGAAAAATATGGATGCACTTCGTGTACAAACTGAACCATCTCTTTCGAAGTACGAGGGTTTCAGACGAAAACTCATCTGTTACAAAGGCATTTCATTTTTCTAAACTTATTTGAACTCAAGACTTTTTGTGCATTCAATATGCATCATTCAAAGCCACATACTAAAATTTCAACCCTTTCTGACTTCATTTGATCTTTTTCATGCATGTAATGATTTATTTTGAGCTAAATGAACCTGAAATTGGACTAATGCTTGTGGGCGAGCCTTTAGTCCCGGGTCGAGCCACAAACCGGGACTAATGCTTGTGGGCCAGGAGCGAGGTGCATTGGTCCCGGTTCTTGTCTGGAACCGGGACATATACCCCCAGACGAACCGGGACCAATGCCCCACGAGGCCCGGCCGGCCCACCGGGCGCACGAACCGGGACGTATGACCCCCATGGGTTCCGGTTCGTAGCACAACCGGGACTAATGGGCTGGAGAGGCCTGAACCAAAGCCATGTTTTCTACTAGTGGCAGGACGTACGTCCTGGCCATAAGTCGGACGGTCCGGGACGAGCCCGGACGGGAAGCCGGACGACCGACGTGGTGAGGTAACAGGCCATGGGTAGGAGATGTGGCCGGACGACCGGGCGAACGGCCGGACCGTCCGGGGCTGACCTGGACCATCCGAGAGACAGCTCGGACATCCGACGGTAAGGCATGGGTGAGGGGAGATCAAGGTGAATGCACGACTGATCAAGCTGTATGGCAGATATATATGTATATATTTATATATGAAATATGTATGCATGACAAGCGTGATCATGAACACCCAAATAGCAAGATCACTAAAGAACTATTTGACAAAAGTAATCTATGATGGGGTAGGTGGTGGCGGTGGCCACCATGTATGAGTATAGGTGATGTTGACACCGCGAAGATGTACCTTGGGTCCAACAGTCACAACTCCATCTTTAACCGCTACAAAAGGTCTCACCGAAGTGAGCATGCGGATTGTTGATGTGTGGGTCACTTTATGCATCGTGTAGCGAGTAGAGAACTGATGAATTGAGTTTCTCCCCCTACATACATGCCTACATCTAGACAAGTTATTTGCTATGTGCATAAATGAGAGCAAGATACCCCTAGGCCGAGAAGCTATAACGTTCCAAGATACCAAGTTCACGCCTTAGTTGGTAAAACCTTGCTTCATCCAATGGCTTGGTGAAGATATCCGAAAGTTGCTTGTTGGTGCCCAAATGTGTAATAAAAATATCACCCTTTTGAATGTGATCCCGTATGAAGTGATGACGAATGTCAATATGCTTGGTGCGAGGATGTTGACACGGGTTGTTGGCAATCTTGATAGCACTCTCATTGTCACATAAGATGGGTACCTTCTTATAGGTGAGTCCATAATCCTTCAAAGTTTGCCTCATCCATAGAACTTGAGTAGCACAACTTGCGGCGGCCACATACTCCACTTCAGCGGTGGAGAGGGAGACACAATTTTGCTTCTTGGAGTGTCAACTTACCAATGAGCACCCAAGAAATTGGCATGAACCGTATGTTGACTTCTGATCCACCTTGTCTCCGGCCCAATCCGCATCGGCGTACCCTAAGAGATTAAACTTGGCTTCCTTGGGGTACCAAAGGCCCAACAAAGGAGTATGGACAAGGTATCTAAGAATGCGCTTAACCGCAAAATGATGACTCTCCATAGAAGAGGCTTGATATCTTGCACACATTCCTACGCTAAGCATAATATCCGGTCTAGATGCACAAAGGTAAAGCAATGAACCTATCATAGAATGATAAAGAGTAGCAACAAACAGAATACCGAAAAGGTCTTGATCTAGATATCCCTTGGTTGGCATGGGTGTCTTGCATGGCTTGGCATCCTTCATACCAAACTTCAAGTGCATGTCTTAAATATACTTTGTTTGGGAGATGAAGGTTCCTTTGGCAAATTTCTCGATTTGAAATCCAAGGAAATACTTCAAGCTCCCCATCATGGACATCTCAAAGTTCTTGGTCATAGTTTCTGAGAACCACTTGCACACAGATGGATTAGGGGAACCAAATATTATGTCATCTACATAGATTTGGCATATGAGCAATTCACCATTGGTTCTCTTGGTAAAAAGAGTGGCATCAATGACACCTCTCACAAATCCTTCCTCGAGTAAAAACTGCCTAAGATGGTCATACCAAGCCCGAGGGGCTTGCTTAAGACCATATAATGACTTATGAAGTTTGTACACAGGGTCCTTGTGATGAGGGTCACAAAAGCCGGGTGGTTGTGCTACATACACGTCCTCTTGTAGTGTACCATTAAGAAAAGCACTTTTTACATACATTTGAAATAATGGGAATCCATTGAATGCGGCATAAGCAAGAAACATGCGTATAGATTCAAGACGGGCGACGGGAGCATGTCGGGACCCGGGGTTAGCGTATGTAATTCCAGTCACGATACAATCACATGAAGAGCCGAGAACCGTACCCACTTGTCTAAGCAGACAAGGCCAAGCACAGAACGTTCTCGGTAAGCATCGAACGTGAGGGGCATCCCATTCAGGCCGGATGATCAACTGAGATGGGTCCTCAAGGTCCGCTCACAAGCCTAATTCTTATGGGTGGTGAATCCCATATTCATAGACAAGTCGCCTCAACCATGTTATCGATTGAATCCTAACTCTTACATATACTTACTCCAGCCCGATCACTTAGTCGGGGTCTAGGGCGGGCTCGATCATACAACAAAGTGTGCACGTGACAGAGTCACGAGAAATCGCATCGCGATGCCCCAAGCTGCGCACATCTAAGGGTCACTTGGTGTATAAAAGACCGCCAGCCAGATCACAACTAAGGTCTCGAAAACCCATACTAAGACATGCATGTTATAATCATACACGCAGCACACATGCCTAGTATGAACAACAGGTATCATCACATAACTCTACAAAGTACTCTTTATTGATATACACATAGAGCATACAAAGATCACATGTCTGTGATCAACATTACATCATACAACGGAAGCAAATTAGGTCTGAGTACAGACAAGTTTAACAAATGGCTTAGAGAAGCCTTGTAAACAAACATGCCCTTCCACGAGGGACCAGACTGCTGTCTGGGACTATGCTAACTTAGTCAAAGTCGAGCTTCACGAAGGTGACTCCGTCGGGGTCCGGGTTCTCATCTAAAACATAGAATAAGAAAACGTGAGTACAAAGTCGTACTCAGCAAGACTTACATCAGAACTATACTACTCATGCTCAAGTATCAAGGTAAAGGAGGTGGGGCTCAAAATGCAGAAGTGCCAGCTTTGACTTGGCTAGTCCTGTACTACGAGTACCAGACTTGAGGTAAGAAGCGTACACGAGTCCACTACCAAGTCTCCAACCAATACACCACTATGGTTACTTCCTCGACTTCCCCACGAAGAAGCACACCATAGCACTCACGCTTATCTTGCGAGTTTTATAAGTATCCATTCAAGCTGTCTATGATCAAGTAGAGGTTTCCAAGTAGTCCATAACCGCGGACACGGCTATTCGAATAGTTCATTAACCCTGCAGGGGTGTACATCTTCACACGCGTGTCATCACTTATCGCCTCGTTCTTGTCACCCTTCAAGCGGATGTCGGACGTGGATGAAACCAAGGAACTACCCTCACATCACCTTCTCTAATCCAGGAGTCGACTACCTGAGTTTGTCAATGCTCGAGAGTCCGGCCGGTTCCATGAAACGGACTCAGATAATGCAAGGGACCGAGACGCCACCTTTGACAGATGGTTTCACTGCCTCACAGGTCCACCCACATATCTATACATAAATCAAATGGAAAGCCCGAATCTAGTGTGACTCCTGGACTGGATCGAATACGTAAAGAGGCCAAACGGGGCTCCCATAAAACCCTACATGTGGTCATACTCTTTGTATTGGATCACAAAACAGGAACTCGGGGCCTAGGGCAGTGTTCAACGAGACAACCCACTGTGTACTCCTACACAGCCTCTCATCGTTCACCTTTGTTTAGGGTGGATTCACCAACACGTTAACATCAGCACCACTGTGTTCATTCCATCCCGACTCACAAACATAACATCCTCATTTTATCACTAAGCAGCAATAAGCAGTAACAGTTGTAGGGGTCACATGCTCATCATTCAACTCCTAAATCTGCTAGGATTGTGGTTTGCTTAATACGGTGGCAAAATGATAGGTCATGCATCGGAATGGGTACAACTATGCGAAAGAACGTGTCTCGGTGATCTCCTAAACACGCATAAGCGAGACTGAGAGGGAATTGGGATTTTATAGATATGATCAATGGGGTTTGCTTGCCTTGCTGACGATACATGAGTCTTATCGGTGGTCTTCTCCTTCGGGGGTGATCACCGTCTCGGAGGCACTGTTACCGGCACAATCATCAACAAGAGGGGGACAACTTCGAAAGTAAAAATGCACATACACATGATAAGGTTGTCCATGATGTGAATGGTACTGGTTTGTAGCATATTCATGTTAATTGAAGTATATTGCATTTGAAATGCAAATTCAAACTTCAAATTTGAATTCAAATTAAGCCATATGCACATTTTCTACTATTGCCCCATTTTAAAATGGTCAAACATAAAAACAAATTGCATATTCTTAATCCTTGTATTTTTCTGATAATTTTTCATATATTATTTGTTTAATTTGGAGTTCATATGAATTTTCTATGATTTTTGGAAGTTTATATTGTTTTCTGGAATTTTCTATTTTCTTTTAAATCATAAATTGATTTACTGCGTCATGCTGACATCAGCATGACGTGGGGGTGTCTGACCAGTGGGGTCGGCCTGTCAGTGACACTGTGGTTTAAAATTCTGTTTATTTAAATTTTTGATTAATTAGAAGGGGCTGGCCCCACCTGTCAGTGGCTTAGGCCAAACTAAACAGGGGGTTAGCCCCCTAATTAACTGGGCTAGCCGGCGGTTAGCCGCCGGTGGCCACAGGAGGCGGCAGCGCCTCGCCGGAGAGGGCCTCCCGGCCACGGCTGGCCACGCCAAGAGCACCAGGAGCTAGCCCTCGCTCGTGCGTGTCTTCGGGAGCAGGCGGGCGACCTCGGGAGGCACCGGAGCGAGGCCGACATCCAGCTCCCGCGGCGGCCGTAGCGCTGCTCAACGGCCACGACGAGTCGGGCCAGGGGAGGGGCCGGGATGTGAGGGGAAACGACGGCGAGGATCACCCGAGCACGATGTAGGGGACAAAGAGGTGGGGGAAGGCTTGGACGGAGCCAATTCCGGCGAGAAGCTCCACGGCGGCCGGAGCAAAACGAAGACGACGACGTCGCTTGCAGGGCACCCGGGTTCGATTCGAAGCGCCGTTCGACGAAGAAGAAGATGGCGCGGCACCGGGACACGTCGGAAAGGGTGCAGGGGCCTTCCAGGCGTCTCCACGGCGCGCGGATGAGGAGAGGGGGAGCAGGAGGTGGCTTCGGCGGCGGTTGCATGCTCGCCACCGAGCTTCCTGCCTTCCTGGCGCTGGGAGGAAGACGACCCTGCCCCTGGTGGGCTGGGCCGGCTTCTGGCCAGGCTGGGCCAGGTAAGTGGGTGGGGGGATTTTCTTTCTTTATTTTTTATTTTTCTGCTTCATTTGTTTTTCCTAGATTTAAAATAGCTAGGCATTTTAGTTAAATGCCCAAATAATTTTAAAAATACTAGGTGACAAGTAGCTAGCCATATATAGAATTTGGGCATTTTTGAAATTCAATATATTTTGAATTTCAATTCAAATAAGGGTCAAATTTAATTTCCATAGCACAATTTGAATTTTAGAAAATTCCATGAGCTTGGGAATGAACCCAAACCATTTTTAAATTGATCAGCATCATTTATAGAAATTTTCCAAATAGTCAATTGATTTTTGGAAAAAGATTTTTATCTGGCCATTTGAATTAATTTCTCAGGGCTTTCTTTTCCCCATTTTTGAATTTCATTTGAACTTTTGCATGATGCAAAAGGGCACAAGCAAACCTAGCACTTACCCTAGTTGGGGTCCTGACAACTCGCCCCCACTCAAAAGAATCTCGTCCCGAGATTCAGAAGTCGTCGGGAGGAAGGTGGGGTACTCGGCACGGAGGCGGTCTTCTCTTTCCCAGGTTGCTTCTTTCTCGGAGTGATGTGACCATTGAACTTTAAGGAACTTGATCTTCTGACGGCGAGTGACACGCTCGGCTGAATCAAGAATACGAACAGGGTACTCTCGATAAGAAAGGTCATCTTGGAGATCAAGCGTTTGATGGTCGACTTCGCGGATGGGGTCCTTGAAGCAACGCCTGAGTTGTGACACATGGAATACATTGTGTACTCGGGAAAGGTGAGGGGGTAGTTCAAGTTGGTAGGCAACTTCTCCACGTTTAGCGAGAATGCGGAAAGGTCCGATGTAACGTGGGGCCAACTAGCCTTTGATACCGAATCTTTGGGTTCCCTTCAGAGGAGTAACCCGAAGGTAAGCCTTCTCATCAAGATTGTAGCTCTCCTCTCTATGATGACGATCATAGTAGCTCTTTTGACGAGACTGAGCGGCTTTCAATCGATCACGAACAATGCGAACTTGCTCTTCTGCTTCCTTGATCATATCCGGTCCAAAGAGTTGTCTTTCACCGATTTCTGACCAGTTTAGGGGTCTTCGACATCGTCGGCCATGTAGGAATTCAAAGGGAGCCATGTCCAGACTAGATTGATAGCTATTGTTATAAGCAAATTCGGCGAATGGAAGAGATTTCTCCCAATTCTTTCCGAAAGAGATAACACAAGCTCTGAGCATGTCTTCCAAGATTTTATTAACCCTTTCAACTTGACCGCTAGACTGAGCGTGGAAAGCTGTACTAAAGGAGAGATGAGTTCCCATAGCATTTTGAAAACTTTCCCAAAATCTAGAGGTGAAAAGTCTACCACGATCAGAATTGATCACCAAAGGAACACCGTGAAGAGATACAATTCTAGAGACATATAAGTCCGCCAACTGACTAGCAGTTATAGACTCGCGAACAGGAAGAAAGTGAGCAACTTTGGAAAGTCTATCAATGACCACGAAGATGGCATCATTTCGTTTCTGGGTTTTTGGAAAGCCGGTGATGAAGTCCATACCGACCTTGTCCCACTTCCACTCGGGAATAGACAATGGTTGAAGAGTGCCAGCAGGTCTTTGGTGTTCTGCCTTAATGCGACGACAAACATCACATTCGGCAACAAATTGTGCAATGTCTCTCTTCATTCGGTTCCACCAAAATCTTTGGCGTAGATCTCGGTACATTTTTGTGCTACCGGGATGAATTGCGAGGGGAGTGTCATGAGCTTCCTTAAGGATCAGCTGCTTTAGGTCTTCGTTTTCAGGAACTACTAAACAATTTTCAAAGAATATCGTTCCTTGATCATTTGCAGAGAAACATTTAGCAACTCCGCTACCAATGTTCTGCTTGATCTCTTGAATACTACTATCTTGTTTCTGGGCGGCTATGATTTGATCCTCAAGGGTTGGTTTCGCCATCAAGTTGAAAAGAGATCCACGAGGAACTATCTCAAGATTGAGCTTGCAAAATTCCTCATGAAGAAGTGGTTGATACTGTTGTAACATGAGGTTGTTACAATACGACTTACGACTTAGTGCATCAACCATGACATTGGCCTTGCCTGGGGTGTAAGAAATTCCTAAGTCATAATCTTTTATCAACTCTATCCAGCGTCTTTGCCTGAGATTAAGATCTGGCTGGGTGAATATATATTTGAGGCTTTGGTGATCAGAATAGATCTCACAACGATTACCAAGGAGGTAATGTCGCCAAGTCTTCAGGGCATGAACTACGGTAGCGAGTTCAAGATCATGGGTAGGATAGTTCTCTTCATGTGGCCGCAACTGGCGTGAAGCATAAGCTACCACATGTCTATCTTGCATAAGTATGCATCCTAACCCTTGTCGTGAAGCATCACAATAGATTTCGAAATCCCTTTTGGTGTCTGGAGGTGCAAGTACGGTTGCAGAAGTCAATCTTCTTTTTAGCTCTTGAAAGCTTTCCTCGCACTTGGGGGTCCATTGGAATTTCTTATCTTTCTTGAGGAGTTCAGTAAGAGGCTTTGCAACTTTGGAGAAGTTCTCAACGAAGCGGCGACAATAGCTTGCTAGGCCAAGAAAACTCCTAACCTACTTAACCGATTCAGGTGGAGTCCAGTCAAGGACGGCCTGAACTCTCTCGGGATTGACTGCAACACCTTTCGCAGAAATCACGTGGCCTAAGTAGGTCACTTCTGGTAGCCAAAATTCACACTTGGAGAATTTAGCATAAAGGCGATGCTCTCTAAGTTTCATCAATACCAGCTTAAGATGTTCTGCGTGCTCTTCTTCGTTCTTCGAGTAGATGAGAATGTCATCAAGATAAACCACAACAAATTTATCTAAGTACTCCATGAAGATCGAATTCATTAAGCGCGAGAAAGTGGCGGGGGCATTGGTTAAACCGAAGGACATGACGGTATACTCGTAAAGACCATAATGAGTAGTGAAAGCCGTTTTTGGAATGTCCTCGTTTCGGATTTTGATTTGATGATAGCCTAATCTCAAATCCATCTTGGAGAAGATAGAGGATCCTGCAAGTTGATCGTAAAGATCATTGATCCTGGGCAGTGGGTACTTGTTCTTTACCGTTGCTAGATTTAGCGGACGATAGTCTACGCACATCCTTTCTGTTTCATCTTTCTTCGTTACGAATAGAACGGGGCAACCCCATGGCGATGAGCTAGGGCGGATGAAGCCTTTTGCCAACGAAGCATCAAGTTGGGTTTTTAGCTCAGCTAACTCATGTGGGGCCATCTTATATGGGCGTCTGGAAATTGGGGCTGTGCCTGGTACAAGATCCACTATGAATTCTACACACCTGTCGAGTGGCATTCCCGGCAGCTCTTCAGGAAAGACATCCGGGAAGTCACGAACCACCGGAACATCTTCAAGGTCTGGAAGTGGAAGCACATTCAAAGTATGCATCTGGATTCTAGAGCTGGGTGATGTGTAGTCAATGATCTGGCCTGAAGGATGGGTGAGTTTGACTGATTTGGCTTTACAATCAAGGAAAGCATTCTGCCTTGATAACCAATCCATGCCTAGGATGACATCAATGTCTGAAGACTTGAGGGCTATAAGTGAAGCAAGGAATACTAAACCCTCAATTGCAATTTGATTGCCATGGCTTACTGTATTAGTTTGCCACTTTGAACCAGGAGTTTGAATGATCATTGGAGAAAACATTTCTTCAAAGGGGAACTCATGACGAAGTGCATAACTCTCCGACATGAATGAATGAGAAGCTCCTGGATCGAAAAGAACGGAGGCGGGGACATGATTGACTGGGAGTGTACCAAGAATAACGTCAGAAGCAGCAGTGGTTTCCTCAACGGAGATTTGGTTCACACATCCACTACTTGTGACTGTGAGCTTTGCTGGGATGGTTTTGGTGGTTGCTTTCTTTGGAGGCTTAGGTCGAGAATGACGTGGTGCCATCAAGACCTGAGGGCATTGATGAAAATAATGGCCTGGAAGACCACACTTAAAGCATACCCTGTCTGAATTGTTGGGAGTGGGATTACTTGATTGCACACCATCATTCCTGGGAGGAACAATGTGTTGAGGTGGATGGCATATATTGGAGGTTGGTCTCTGCCGAAAGTTTTGAGGTATGGCACGGGTTGGAATCCAAATTCGGCGTTTCTGAGGGGCTGAACTTGAAGAAGGGGCATGCTCAAGAGCATGTTTGCAAGATTCCTCGAATACTTCATTGCCATGCTCAGCTCTAAAGGATCTGTTGACTAAATCCTCAAAGGTGGCAAATTCGATAAGGTTGAGATCATGGCGAAGGATAGGGCTAAGTCCCTTACGGAACCTTGCCTGCTTTCTGGCATCGGTGGTGATCTCATCTTGGGCATATCGAGCAAGACGGTTGAACTCTCTGACATACTCATGAATGGACATCTCTTCTTGAGTCAGATTGCAGAACTCTTCCTTCTTGCGCTCCATCAGTTCATCCAGAAGGTGGTACCCTCGAAAGGCAACACAGAACTCCTGCCAAGTCACTAGGTGACCATCAGGCTGCATCGCAACATAGTTCTCCCACCATTCAGCAGCAGCACCTTCTAGAAAGTATGCCGCGAATATAACTCGATCATCGGGAGCAACATGTGCAGTATCAAGCATACGCTCGATGGAACGGAGCCAATCATCAGCTTCAAGGGGCTCAGAAGAACATCGGAATACCGGTGGCTTGAGGAGGATGAAGTCCTGAATGCTCACAACCACATTACGATGACGTGAGGTATTCTGCTCGATGAGCTCCAGAAGGCGTGTTTGGTCACGTTGATTCTTCTCAGCTTCCATCATGATTTCCACCGCAGAAGGCGGTGGTAGAGGTTCATCATCATTTCGATTCCGAACACGGTCTCGATTCCGACGAACAGCACTACGAGTTCCACCTGACATCCTGTGTGATAAAAATCAACAATCAGAACAGGTTGAATGATGGATTCAAAGATAACAAGACATGATGAAGGCGGAAAAGATTATAATGCGAAGGCAATGATCCACAGAAACTTGGAACAAATCTGGCAGCATAACGGCTACACTGGGATGGAAAATGAAACAACCTCGAGGAGATTGGACAGAACTTCCTCAAGGAACGCAAAACACAGAGACTTTGGACGACCACAACAATCCTACGGCTAAAAGGAGGCAAACAACGAGATGTTCTAGTAAAGACATAGATGAGCCTAGTCCTATCATCCCGTAGAAAAGATAAGGGTGATTCAGAACTCAGATCGATGAGGGTAAGGAGAAAAAGAAGCCTTACGTTGTTCCCTTATACCCAGAGTAACTATATAACTATAGAGTGCTAGACTCGACTTCGACCAAGGGTTAAATAATCCTACAGACAGTCCTGCTCTGATACCAAGTCTGTCGGGACCCGGGGTTAGCGTATGTAATTCCAGTCACGATACAATCACATGAAGAGCCGAGAACCGTACCCACTTGTCTAAGCAGACAAGGCCAAGCACAGAACATTCTCGGTAAGCATCGAACGCGAGGGGCATCCCATTCAGGCCGGATGATCAACTGAGATGGGTCCTCAACGTCCGCTCACAAGTCTAATGCTTATGGGTGGTGAATCCCAAATTCATAGACAAGTCGCCTCAACCATGTTATCGATTGAATCCTAACTCTTACATATACTTACTCCAGCCCGATCACTTAGTCGGGGTCTAGGTCGGGCTCGATCATACAACAAAGTGTGCACGTGACGGAGTCACGAGCAATCGCATCGCGATGCCCCAAGCTGCGCACATCTAAGGGCCACTTGGTGTATAAAAGACCGCCAGCCAGATCACAACTAAGGTCTCGAAAACCCATACTAAGACATGCATGTTATAATCATACACGCAGCACACATGCCTAGTATGAACAGCAGGTATCATCACATAACTCTACAAAGTACTCTTTATTGATATACACATAGAGCATACAAAGATCACATGTCTGTGATCAACATTACATCATACAACGGAAGCAAATTAGGTCTGAGCACAGACAATTTTAACAAATGGCTTAGAGAAGCCTTGTAAACAAACATGCCCTTCCACGAGGGACCAGACTGATGTCTGGGACTATGCTAACTTAGTCAAAGTCGAGCTTCACGAAGGTGACTCCGTCGGGGTCCGGGTTCTCATCTAAAACATAGAATAAGCAAACGTGAGTACAAAGTCGTACTCAGCAAGACTTACATCAGAACTATACTACTCATGCTCAAGTATCAAGGTAAAGGAGGTGGGGTTCAAAATGCAGAAGTGCCAGCTTTGACTTGGCTAGTCCTGTACTACGAGTACCAGACTTGAGGTAAGAAGCGTACACGAGTCCACTACCAAGTCTCCAACCAATACACCACTATGGTTACTTCCTCGACTTCCCCACGAAGAAGCACACCATAGCACTCACGCTTATCTTGCGAGTTTTATAAGTATCCATTCAAGTTGTCTATGATCAAGTAGAGGTTTCCAAGTAGTCCATAACCGCGGACACGACTATTCGAATAGTTCATTAACCCTGCAGGGGTGTACATCTTCACACGCGTGTCATCACTTATCGCCTCGTTCTTGTCACCCTTCAAGCGGATGTCGGACGTGGATGAAACCAAGGCACTACCCTCACATCACCTTCTCTAATCCAGGAGTCGACTACCTGAGTTTGTCACCGCTCGAGAGTCCGGCCGGTTCCACGAAACGGACTCAGATAATGCAAGGGACCGAGACGCCACCTTTGACAGATGGTTTCACTGCCTCACAGGTCCACCCACATATCTATACATAAATCAAATGGAAAGCCCGAATCTAGTGTGACTCCTGGATTGGATCGGGTACGTAAAGAGGCCAAACGGGGCTCCCATAAAACCCTACATGTGGTCATACTCTTTGTCTTGGATCACAAAACAGGAACTCGGGGCCTAGGGCAATTTTCAACGAGACAACCCACTGTGTACTCCTACACAGCCTCTCATCGTTCACCTTTGTTTAGGGTGGATTCACCAACACGTTAACATCAGCACCACTGTGTTCATTCCATCCCGACTCACAAACATAACATCCTCATTTTATCACTAAGCAGCAATAAGCAGTAACAGTTGTAGGGGTCACATGCTCATCATTCAACTCCTAAATCTGCTAGGATTGTGGTTTGCTTAATACGATGGCAAAATGATAGGTCATGCATCGGAATGGGTTCAACTATGCGAAAGAACGTGTCTCGGTGATCTCCTAAACATGCATAAGCGAGACTGAGAGGGATTTGGGATTTTATAGATATGATCAATGGGGTTTGCTTGCCTTGCTGACGATACACGGGTCTTATCGGTGGTCTTCTCCTTCGGGGGTGATCACCGTCTCGGAGGCACTGTTACCGGCACAATCATCAACAAGAGGGGGACAACTTCGAAAGTAAAAATGCACATACACATGATAAGGTTGTCCATGATGTGAATGGTACTGGTTTGTAGCATATTCAATTTAATTGAAGTATATTGCATTTGAAATGCAAATTCAAACTTCAAATTTGAATTCAAATTAAGCGATATGCACATTTGCTACTGTTGCCCCATTTTAAAATGGTCAAACATAAAAACAAATTGAATATTATTAATCCTTGTATTTTTCTGATAATTTTTCATATATTATTTGTTTAATTTGGAGTTCATATGAATTTTCTATGATTTTTGGAAGTTTATATTGTTTTCTGGAATTTTCTGTTTTCTTTTAAATCATAAATTGATTTACTGCGTCATGCTGACATCAGCATGACGTGGGGGTGTCTGACCAGTGGGGTCGGCCTGTCAGTGACACAGTAGTTTAAAATTCTGTTTATTTAAATTTTTGATTAATTAGAAGGGGCTGGCCCCACCTGTCAGTGGCTTAGGCCAATCTAAACAGGGGGTTAGCCCCCTAATTAACTGGGTTGGCCGGCGGTTAGCCGCCGGTTGCCACAGGAGGCGGCGGCGCCTCGCCGGAGAGGGACTCCCGGCCACGGCTGGCCACGCCAAGAGCACCAGGAGCTAGCCCTCGCTCGTGCGTGTCTTCGGGAGCAGGCGGGCGACCTCGGGAGGCACTGGAGCGAGGCCGACATCGAGCTCCCGCGGCGGCCGTAGCGCTGCTCAACGGCCACGACGAGTCGGGCCAGGGGAGGGGCCGGGATGTGAGGGGAAACGACGGCTAGGCTCACCCGAGCACGATGTAGGGGACGAAGAGGTGGGGGAAGGCTTGGATGGAGCCAATTCCGGCGAGAAGCTCCACGGCGGCCGGAGCAAAACGAAGACGACGACGTCGCTTGCAGGGCACCCGGGTTCGATTCGAAGCGCCGTTCGACGAAGACGAAGATGGCGCGGCGCCTGGACACGTCGGAGTGTCCTCGGGGTGGTTCGGGGCACGGGGGCGCACGACGGCGTGCTCCGGTGTCCGTCGGTTGGGGTGAGCACGGGCGTGAGAGAAGGGGAGAGAAGCTTCGAGGAGGGGGAAAGGGTGCAGGGGCCTTCCAGGCGTCTCCACGGCGCGCGGATGAGGAGAGGGGGAGCAGGAGGTGGCGTCGGCGGCGGTTGCATGCTCGCCACCGAGCTGCCTGCCTGCCTGGCGCTGGGAGGAAGACGACCCTGCCCCTGGTGGGCTGGGCCGGCTTCTGGCCAGGCTGGGCCAGGTAAGTGGGTGGGGGGATTTTCTTTCGTTCTTTTTTATTTTTCTGCTTCATTTGTTTTGCCTAGATTTAAAATAGCTAGGCATTTTAGTTAAATGCCCAAATAATTTTAAAAATACTAGGTGACCAGTAGCTAGCCACATATAGAATTTGGGCATTTTTGAAATTCAATATATTTTGAATTTCAATTCAAATAAGGGTCAAATTTAATTTCGATATCATAATTTGAATTTTAGAAAATTCCATGAGCTTGGGAATGAACCCAAACCATTTTTAAAATGATCAGCATCATTTATAGAAATTTTCCAAATAGTCAATTGATTTTTGGAAAAAGATTTTTATCTAGCCATTTGAATTAATTTCTCAGGGCTTTCTTTTCCCCATTTTTGAATTTCATTTGAACTTTTGCATGATGCAGAAGGGCACAAGCAAACCTAGCACTTACCCTAGTTGGGGTTCTGACAGAGGAAAGGTATCATCAAAATCCAAGCCTTCAAATTGGGAGTACCCTTGAGCCACTAGCCTTGCCTTGTTTCGAATGATATTACCATATTCATCTTGCTTGTTCTTGAAAATCCACTTGGTTCCAATGATGTTATGATCCTGACCGGAAGGCCTCTCCATGAGAGACCATACTTCATTCCGGGTGAAACTAGTGAGCTCATCTTGCATTGCAATGAGCCAATCCAAATCCTCAAGTGCTTGTTCAACCCTAAGTGGTTCAATGCTAGACACAAACGAGAAGTGAGCACAAAAGTTCATAAGTTGACGACGAGTGACTATATCTTGCCCCAATCCCGTGAGAATCTTGTCAACATCAACACGTCTAGCAACCAATGGCATGATGGAAGTTGGAGTTTTAATAGGCTCCACCCATTCGGGTTCATGAACTACATTTGGTTCATCATCAAGGGTGGAGCCATCTTCAATAGCATCATTTTCTCCAAAGAAAATGCGGTCAAGCCGATCTCGTGGATCAACCGCATCATCAACTTGTGGTTGAGCAACCACATCGGATTGTGGAGGGTCTTGGTCTTGTTCTTGGATAATGGGCTCATCATGAGCAATTGGATCTTGAGTGGTAGGAGGGAGTGCTTGTGGTGGTGGAACACTTGGCCCATCACCCACCTCATCATCTCTAGGAACTTGAGCAATGGGCACAAGATCTCCAATGCCCATAGCCAAGATGTCTTGAGACGAATCTTCATTATTGCCTACATCACTTAGATCGACTTGATCCCCATGGGAGCCATTAAATTCATCAAACTCCACGTCACAAGTTTCCACAACACATCCGGTGGATTTGTTGTAGACCCTATAGGCGTGAGAGTTTGAGGCATACCCAACAAATATACCCTCAATTGTTTTGGATTGAAACTTAGCTAACCGGTCTTTCTTATCGAGAAAGAAACACTTACAGCCGAATACTCGGAAGTATTTGACGTTTGGCTTGTGACCAGTTAGAAGCTCATAGGGGGTCTTCATCAAGATCTTGTGAAGAAAGAGCCGGTTTGATGCATGACATGCGGTGTTGATGGCTTCGGCCCAAAAGCTATATGGTGACTTGTACTAATCCAACATGGACCAGGCCATCTCCACAAGAGTGCGGTTCTTCCTCTCGTCTACACTATTTATTGAGGGGTGTAAGGTGCGAAATATTGATGCTCAATCCCCTCATCACTCAAAAATTATTCCAAGGTGTAGTTCTCGGTGCCATATTCACTTCGTATTGCCAAGATAGCCATGTTGTATTTCCTTTGGGCTTGCTTGGCAAAATCAATGAAGGTGGCCTTCGTCTCGTCCTTGGACTTGAGGAAGAACACCCACGTGTATCTTGAATAGTCATCAACAATGACAAGACCATATTTCTTCCCACCAAGACTATCCCATGATGGAGGCCTAAAGAGATCCACATGAAGGAGCTCCAAAGGCCTTGAAGTAGACACGCTATTCTTGGGGGTATGCTTTGCTTGATGTTGCTTCCCGACTGCATGCACTACACACACGATCTTTCTCAAAAGACACGTTTGTTAGTCCAAGGATGTGTTCACCCTTTAGGAGATATTTTTGATTTCTCATACCGACATGGGCTAGCCGGCGATGCCATAGCCACCCCTTGTCGGCCTTTGCAATTAGACAAGTTGCATGGTAAGTGCTCTCTTTTGAGAAATCAACCGTGTAAAGGTTGCCATCCAACTCTCCAACAAAATCCACTTCGAGAGTATCTCTCCTAAATACTTTCACACTTATTAGGCCAAATAGTGTATCATAACCAACGGAAGCTAATTGACGAACGGAAAGCAAATTGTATTGAAGGGATTGGACAACCATGACATTTGCAAGAGAAATATCATTAGTAATAGCCACCTTGCCCAACCCAAGTACCTTTCCCTTGGAACCACCACCAAAGACAATGCTCATATATGGTTTAATTGCATCCATGAAGTCCTCGAGCAAACGGCTTTCTACGGTCATATGATTGGTGCATCCACTATCAATCACCCATTTGATTCCACCGGAGAGAGCATCCTACACATAGGTTTAAGCTTTGGTTAGAGGTACCCATTTTGCAATGGGATCTCTAAGGTTACTAACAAGGGTCTTTGGAACCCAAATGGTATAGAAACGGAAAGCATTACGGGCCCCAATGAATTTTGCAAACACCTCTCCATCCTTTGCCTTACGGAGCACATAGGATGGAGGCATCTTCTCCTTCTTCTTGTTAGGAATTGGCTTGCCCCTAGTGGCCTTCCCATTCCCAACACCAACCTCATCAACCCTTTTCTTACCCTTGTCCTTTTGCCCTTCACAAACAAAGATCACCTTTTGGGGAGTTGACACCTTGATAAGGGTGACATCCTTTGTCGCACTCGTACTCGGGTCAAACCCAAGCCCCTCCTTAGCAAAGGACTCCTTGTGATGACTTAGTACATAATTTAGATTTTTCTCGCCTTGGGCACAAGTCAAGAGGCCCTTCTTCAGTTGAGCATGAAGAGCTAAGTTCTCCTCAATGAGAGATGCTTGATCAAGAGTAGAGTTAGTAGCACAAGCATCAACATGTACAATAGTGGGAGGAGACATCTTAGTAAGTGTTATTATATGAGCAAGTTTGTGAGCCTCAAGATTTTTCTTAAGGGTGGCGAGTTCCCCATCTTTTGTCTTGAGAGACACGGTGAGTACCTCAACATCCTTAGAAAGGGAGGTGTTTAGCTCCACAAGCTAGCTCATATCATTAGCAAGTTCCTTACAAATTTCATTAGCCTTTTTCAAGGAGGCAACATGCTTGTCATTTAAGCCATTTGATGTGTGAACAACTTTGCACAAGTTATAATTTCGAGCTTCCTCAAAGTCAACCTTTCGCTCAAGGAAAGTATAATTATCCTTTTCCTCGGTGAGGAGGATTTCAAGATCCTTGATGGTTGTGGAGTGCTTACCCACCACATCCATAAGTAATTGAAACATTTTGAGCTTATTGCCTTTGAGAGAGCTCATCATTTTGTTCACTTTTGCAAACAACAAATCTTCACAAGTAGAATGTGCATCATCACTTTCCGCATCATGAAATTCATCATGTGGTTCGGAAGAGAACATGAAGGACTCATCAATAGGAGTTACCTTGATCTTAGCCGAGGAGGAGGGAGTGCCATCATCAACCAACTTGGCCATGAGACACTTGTGTGCATTGCCAGTGTAGTCACTCATGTAGTTGTAGTTTACTACTTCACCTTCCTTGTTGAGGAGCTTCAAGGTCTTTTGTGTATCTTGACCAACTCCGGCCACACCACCAACATCCTCGGGATCGGACCCTTCTAGAGCCAACAATGCTTTCTTCTTGAACTTGTTGTTGAGAGGGTTTGGGAGCTTCTTGGCAACTTCCTTCCGAGGAAATCGAGGTTTGTCCTCTCTTTTCTCATACAGACAATCCTCCGCAAAGTGTCCCGGTCTCTCACAGTTGTAGCAGTTTCTTGTCTTCTTCTTTTGGAATCTTCCCTTGAAGTCCCCTTTGGTGAACCTCTTCACAAAGAGAGCCATATCATCATATTATGGAGTATCATCGGAGTTATCATCATCTTCATACTCATCTTCTTCCTCATCATCATTAAACTCCTCGATCCTAGCCTTGAGTGCTAGGTTTGAGGATGGACCACCATATGTGGCAAGAAGTCTCTTTGACTCCTTTAGGTGCTCTACATATTTCAAAGAGGTGGAAATCACATCATCCGGTGTCATCTTTAAGAAGTCGGGCATACGCCTCAATTCCCACACCATTTGATGAGAATATACCATGAGAGCATTCAACATCTTGTCCACAAGGTAACGGTTGGTGATTTGATATCCATCCAAAGATTTCTCACATGTGAAGGATTGGACATGAGCAGAGAGAACTTTGAGACGCATATGAAGTTGTTGGGGCGTCTCATCTTTCTTCATGTGAAGGTTTTGCAATGCATTCTTTGCGGTCTCATATCTTGTCATTTGAAGAGAGCCGGTGCCGGACTTGGAAATGAGAAGAGTGTCCCACATCTCCTTGGCAGTGGTGATATGGAGAAATGGTGCACGTGTCAACTCATCCATTCCCCTTTTCAAGAACCCAATGGCAGCAAGGTTGAGATGTCTATCAAATACTTCACTTGGGGTAAGGTTGTTTGGATCAACTCGATAATAGCCTTTCCCCTCATCGCGATGAGGTTCCACATGGGCTCGCACACAAACCTAAGATAATCTTCCATAAGACTTTTCCAATCCAAAAAGTTAGTGTTCTCGGTTAGTACCGGCAGATTGCCATTGAAGTTATACTTAGGTTCCACAAGCTTAGGAGCAGGATAGTCCCATTGGTATGGACCACCTATTTTCAAGGGAACTTCGGAACCGGGGTGCACAAAAGTCGCTTGTGGGGACCTAGGGGCCGCAACACTTGACGTTTGTGACTTCGCTGCCGGAGCCTTCATCCTTGAAAAGGAGGCTTCCATTTCCTTCCTTTGATTGTCTAAAGCCTATTGCAAGGATTTTTCCATATCACCGGAGGTGAATAGCTTAGGATCCTCAATCTAATAATTAACATTCCCCGTGGAAGGAGGAATCGCAGCTTGTACGGATGCCCTTCGTTCGATAGCCAATCTCTCGCCTTCCGAACTAGCGGCATCCGCGGTAATTGCGACCTCCTCCACATTGGCACCCGAACTTTTGGGAATGCCATTCTTGGTCATCTCGCTCTAGGGAGGTTAAGCCACAAGAATAGAGCACGAGGCTCTGATACCAATTGAAAGGATCGAGATAGACCTAGAGGGGGGGGGGTGAATATGTCTTATTACAAATTTTATCACTACTTAGCAATTTTAGGCAATAATGAGGAAGATAAAGGTGTGCCTAACAATTGCAAGGTTTACCTAGCTATGACAAGATAAAAAATAAGCACAATATACTAAGGCAAGTGAGGGGCAAATGATACAGTAGCACAAGTAATAAGGGGAAAGAGTAGGGATAACCGAATGACGCGAAGACAACGATGTATCCCGATGTTCACTTCCTTGGAGGGAAGCTACTCACCGTTCGGAGAGAGTCGGTGATACCACGAAGGCACACCAACGCCACGAAGGCTCACTCTATTCCCCTTGAGATATCACCACAAATGCAATTCCCAACCACTACCGGTTGACCTTAAAGGTGGTCACCAAACCCTCACAAACTCAACGGGGGTAATGACAATGGTTGATTCCTCTCCGAAGAACTCGTACCCGCCTAGGAGTCTCCAACCTCCAAGAGTAACAAGATCAATGGGGAAAAGCTCAATGCTTGCTCAAATCACGATTTGCTTTGGTCGGAAGATGGGGAAGGGACAGATCTATCACGTGGTGAAAGATCCGACAAGAACTCTCACAAATCTCTCCGGGATCTTGGGTTTAGTGTAGGAGAAAGGGGAGAGGGAGCACTTGGTGTTCTGGAGTGAAATGAATGAAGTGTTCAACCCTAACCCTAAATGGGTAGGGGGTATATATAGGTGCTCAAGAAAACTAGCCGTTTTGAGCTGTCTGGTATGCTCCGGACGTCCGGGACTTAAGTCGGACGGTCCGGGCTGTGCCCGGACGGTCCGACCTGAGACCCGGATGGTCCGAAAGGACAACATAGGCTCTACATGTGTGTATATGTCTGTGACGATGGACGGTCCGGGAAGCACAGTCGGACGATCCGGGCCGGGCCCGGATGGTTCGACACATGACCCGGACGGTCCGGAAGATTGTGCACCCTCTGGTCTTGGGAGCATAATTATTCGGACGGTCCGGGGTCTGCTTAGCGGCTTCGCGCCCTTCGTTGGTGATCCCCAAGTGGAAGGCGTGATGCAGTGTAGCAGTGAGTTTCCCTCGGTGAAGATACCAAGGTTTGTCTCCCGTAGGACTCCGGATATGATAAGTAGGTGTCAGCGGCGCGACTGACATGGACCTACACACAGACACAGATAACTTTGTTCCCAACGAAGTTCAGAGATGTTGTCAATCTCTCCGGTCTTGTTGTTCACAAAGGGTAAAACACAAGTGATAATGATAGCAAGTAAAAGCAGAAAAGTAAAGATAGCTTGGAAACAGTAATGAGTATATGGACCGGGATACGTGATGTTCGCTAGTGATGTCTCTCTCCCAAAAGACGATAAAACTGCTATGCGAGGTAAACAAATTACAGAAGGGCAATTGACAGGATTATGAAATCACCGCAATGCTAACTATGCTACAAAAGAAAGGACGAGGTTCAAAAGCACGGGCAGTACGCCAAAATAAGTAGACCGAAATCCATCTGCATCTACTACTAATCATCCACCTTGAGATATCTATCCATAACATCTCGCTGGTATTAAGTTGCGAGCCCCACCCAAAGTGTAAACCCAAAGCAACAGACAACTGCAATAAAAGAACTTTGCGTAAAGTAAACGATCCTTGTGAACGCGGTCACAAGCACCGTTATTTTCCCCCTTGTGGCAACAACACATCCCCTAGACTCATGTTTCTGTCACTCAAGCGTGTCATCAGGGAGGCATGAACCCACAATCTAGCACAACGCTCCCACTTGGAGTCACTACCTACTACTTGGCCAAAGCAATAAACAACAACGGAGAACATGCAAGAATTACTTAGGAACAAAAATATAAAAGATAGAAACCAAATATATTACTCTATCACAATCTGAACATAATCTCATAATCCATCAGATCCGATCAAACTCAACATAGCAATTGCAGAAATATTACAAAGGTGCCTCGATCATGTAGGGCAGCTCACGAGGTCTAAACAATGAAGATCAAAGAGGGGAAGAGAACATCACATAACTACTGATCAAGTACCCATGGTCCAAGGAAAACTACTCACGGGACATCCGGGGAGCATCCATGGTGGAGAGGAGACTCCCGGAGGTCAATCCTCCCTCCGGCAGGGTGCCGGGAAGAGGTCTTCTGGTGCTCCCGATCTTGGAAGCGCGGCGGCGGCGGAACAGAGGCGAGTTCGCGGAATAGGGTTCTCGTTCTGGAGTTTTCCCATGACGGGGGATAAATAGGCGAAGGGGGCAGCCAGAGGTGGGCCAGGGGCCCCAGGCGCCCCCCTGGCGCGGCCAGGGGTGGGGCCGCGCCGGGTGGCCGCCTGGGCCCCCTGGCCCCTCCCGGGCTCTTTTGGAAGCTTCCTCCACGCTGATTTTAATCTGAATTTTCCCGAATTTTTCTGGCACTTTTTATATGGGGGAAAACTGAAATAGAAAAACAGCAGAAAACAGGAACTGGCACTGGGGTGCACTGAGTTAATAGGTTAGTCCAAATATGATCAAAAGTGTAAGAAAGTGTATCTAGATCATAGCAATATCACACAAAACATGCATGGAGCAAGCAGAAATTATAGATACGTTTTGGATGTATCAGGGTCCAGCTCGGACGGTCCAGGCTTTTCCCGGACTGTCCGACCTGACTCCCAGACGGCCCAGATGATTGTGCCCCTTCTGGTTTCGGGAGCGTAATTATTCGGACGGTCCGGGGTCCATCTCAGACGGTCCGGGCTGGGCTCGGACGGTCCGACCTGACACCCAGACGATCCGGAGAATTATGCACCCTCGGGTGTCTCGGGATCGTAATTATTCGGACGTCCGGGGCCATGGCCGGACGGTCCGGGCTGAGCCCAGACGGTCCTAGATGTGGCCCGGACGATCCGACATATGCAGTGAGTGCTCAAATTGAAGTGTTTTGAAAACCCTACACAACTATATTGATTTTTGTTAGATGTATGAAAGTGTGTTTTACATGTTGAAGTTTTAATGATTTGAGCAAGACTGAATTCAACCTTATGATCCCCTCTTAATAGTGCGGGGATCCCTCTGACTCAAGATGTAATAGTAAAGAAGACTTAGCGTCATCTTCAGTCGTTATCTCGAATTCTTGAGTGCGGTCGAGGTTCAGCATATGATCCCTAAACGATGAGGTCAAGAGAACTAACCAACTTACTGTGTGTCACTTAACAAACATAGTTAGTCCCCTATATGTATATTGTCATCAATCAACAAAATATGCTTAAGGGCATGATTGCACTTTCAACATCGTTTTAAGAAGAATCCCCACTCAAAGTTTTCACATCAGCACAATCTATTTCCTGAAGATAAGGATAAAGCAGAAATCGGAAAGAGCAATTTTTTAAAGTCTTCACCCGATCACAAGTGATCGTCTAAAGACTCGGCGGCTACTCCCATCGGGAGCGCTGCCGCGCACCCAATGAAAATTTGGAACAACAGTGCAACCGCAAGAAGGGCCAACACTGACGAATAAAGCTCAAAGTCTACGTCCGACTCTACAAGTCGAACGTCGCCTCGGGGGATACTCCCATCGGGAGCGCTGCCTCGCACTCGATAGTACTGCAAGGCACTCGAAGGCAGTTCCCTTTACAAGGCACTCAAAGACAGTTTTCATTAAACAAGGACCCGGAGGCAGTTTCCATTACAAAGGACTCGAAGACAATTTCCATTACAAAGGACCCGAAGGCATCACAAATTACATGTTAGAGTGTTTCAAGGCTCAGTACCAAAAGACAAAAGCTTTACTACACATCAAAGGACAACAAGACCAGACACCACCAAGAATTATAACTTCTACATGTGTGCTCATGCTGAGATAATTGGCACTTTGGTCCACATCTTGACGAGCATCATCACAGACAAAGTAAGAACTAAGCCTGCGAAGAGCAACTCGCCACCTTCCTGAGCCTGGTGACCTTGCCTACCGGCGCACCCGCTTGGCTGGTGGCTTGACGTCTGAGTCCTCCCTAGAACTAGAAGAGCAAGCACCACCAGTCGAGGAGTCGACAGAAGAAGAAGTTGTAGTCGAAGCACCACTTGACTCTCCAGAACCAGTACTGCTCGAGTCCTCCTAGTACGGGTCAAGATGATTACCGCCGGCATCGAACGCACAGACGATGATAGTAGCTTCGCCATCAAAATGACATCAAAGGCTATCTCCATCACGCAAATTCAGTCGTCGAGAAAATGACCTCCAGCCAGATCCAAGGAAAATCAGGAACGAGTTATCAACCTCCATCTCCACCCATGAGGGAGACCGAGCATACCCTTGAAGCTGGAGCCACAGATCCCTCAAATTGAGTTCAGAAACAATGGAGGCAAAAGAAGGCGGAAGAGGGATCCGAGTAGCGGTCCGGCTAAGAACACACAGAAGAAAGTCGTAGGACCAAACTCCCTCCTCCACGTAAGAAGATGGATCAGAGGTGTTGTCGTAGATCCACGACGCCCACCACGCGAAGAACGAGGCGTGTGGCCACCACGGCCGCGTCGGCCACGACCTCGGCCAACCACGCCGCCAGAAAATCTAGCAGCAACTACGCCGCCACTACGTTTGGGCGCCATATCATGAAGAAGGCGAAGGAAAAGATGGGAGAAGAAAAGACGCCGAACTCAGGCAAATAACAATAATTATTTATAGCACAAACCAGGGGCAAGAAAGGAAAACACGCAAAAACCCAGACGGCGCTATCATTAATTCAAGACCAACGTGCTTGGCTCTACGAATTCCAAGACAAGATGTCGTTTCACATCCAACACTATTCAATAAAAGGACGCATCAATCTCGCATGTTTCCCATGCATGCCTCGAAAACCCAACGGGCAGCAGCAGCGCAGGATTGCAGTGCAACAACCAAGATGTCATTATGGCTAATCAGGAGATGTGACGATTCGGAAACCAAGCGGTCACCAAAAGCATTATTACGATGCCTATCCTCGCGACGCCCCAACAAGTCTGATTCAAGATAAAAACAACTGGTAAAATCAAGCCCGGTAAAGACTCCCTTTCTCTTTGTGCCAATTTTTTTGATTTTGTTCCAAAAATTTTACTCCCATCGGGAGCGCCTTGCCTTTTCTAAAAATAGAGCAAGGACCAAACTTCGAGGATGCGGGTGGTTTTCCCCCCTTATCAAGAACAAATACATCTACAGAGTTCAGGTGCTCCCTCACCCAGAAGGCAAAGATGTGCTCGAGTGACCACTCGCACCAACAATAAATTGCTACATCTTCAGATTTTGGGTGCTCCCTCACCCAGAAGGCAATGATGTGCTCGAGTGATCACTCACACTAACAAAAAGCGATACATCTACAAAGTTTGGGTGCTCCCTCACCCAGAAGATAACGAAGCATTCGAGTGGCTACTCGCAAGACTCGACTAATACCCAGGAGGACAAAACCTTCCCACACACTCGACGACTATCTGAGTAAGCGCATCTCTTATCGGCTCCTCGCCTGAGCTCGCAAAATCTCCACGGGTGACTACTAATAGTCCACTTGATCTGTTTATTCCGAGTGGGTGCATCTCTAATTAGGCTCCGCGCCTCTATAAATATGATGCCTGGGCGGCGACACACTGCACCCCAGATTCCGCGCAAGCTTAGCGCGTAGGTAAAACCCCGCTGCGCAGTCGGCCGAGCCGGGACTTTCCACAGCGCGACTTTACTCCCGATGTTTTCCATGCGCTCGCATGAAGAAAGATGAGCCAATAACGGACGCGTTAAGGCTGTTTTGCTGAGACCGGCGGCATTGATCCTGTAAGCCCTGCAGTGGCATGGACTTTTCATGACACCAGTCGTTTCAAAGTTCGTGTCGAGGGACACGGACTTGATTGGGATACTGAGGTATTTGCCACTAGCGCAATTCACCAAGGCTCGACCAGTTGACTAGCTTGGGCTCTTTCAGCTTATCATCCCTCGAATAAACATTTTTATGGCTAAACAGCCAACGACTCGCGGCCGCGCCGCACATATGAAGGCAAGCGATGGCGGATTCGAGTCCCTGCGCGAGTCTTCGAGTTCCCCAGGCACTCGGAGGCTACTGACGAGGGGGGTGACCCCACGACTCCTGCGTGTGAGGATACCTGGTGCATATGAAGACAGAAGGCCTGCTGGAAGCCTCGACAGGCCCACGACTGGCCCACTCAAGGCACCGACGTAGGAGTCCGCGACCAACATGGAAGTCAAGACTTGGCGTCCAAGGCAAAGCTAGATTAGGCAATCGTCACTGTAACCTGAGACGGACTCCTCGAGACCCATCCTAGTATATAAAGGCTGGGAGGGGTGACGGCTCAGGACATTCAATCTTTAATCAACACCTCCGGTCTTGAGCGAACTCGCCTAGACCACTACTGTAATCATCTCCCGCATAATACAATCGAGAAGGAAGTACTGTCTCCTGTTAGCCGACGAGTATCGCCAACCTTCTCATCCTCTCTACTGTCTAACCCAGGGTACCTGATCATGGGATTTGCCGAGGTCAATCCTCGTCATATAGTTTCCACCATCTATACCGGTGCATTATTTTATTCTCTTCGTCATCACAGAACCATAATCGAGCTATTAAATCAGTAGTATTGATGACTAATACGTTTGTTACCCCAAGTGGAAGGTTGAGATGTAGCACAACAACAAGATTTCCCTTGGTAAAGATACCAAGGTTTAAGATTGTCTTTCGTAGGACTCCTACGACGACAAGTAGGTGGTTCGGCAAGTGACGCGCCGTCTGAATAGAATCACTTTCTTTACCTGGACCTGCACAGGGATACAAATAACTTTGCCCCAAACGAAGTACAGAGAGGTTGTCAATCTCTGGCCTTGCCGTTTACAAAGGATCAAACGCAACAGATAATGATAGTGATAAAGATAGTAACTGAAAGTAAAAACATGAAGTAAATTGAAGGTGTAAACAGTGGTGGAAATATGGACCGGGGTCTCATGAAGTTCACTAGTGATGTCTCTCTCCCAAAATATGATAAACAACTATGCGAGGTGAAAAAAATTACAGCTGGGCAATTGACAGGATTAAAAATGCACCGCAATGCTAACTATGCTACAAAAGAAAGGAAGAGGATCAAAAGCATGGGCAGTACGCCAAAATAAGTAGACCGAAATCCATCTGCATCTACTCACTAATCATCCACCTTGAGATATCTATCCAGAACATCTTGCTGGTATTAAGTTGCGAGCCCCACCCAAAGTGTAAAACCAAAGCAACAGACAAGTGCATTAAAAAACTTTGCGTAAAGTAAACAATCCTTGCAACCGCGGTTACAAGAACCTTTGTTTTCTCCCTTGTGGCAACAACGCATCCCCTAGACTCATGTTTCTGTCACTCAAGCTAGTCATCAGGGGGCATGAACCCACAATCAAGCATAACGCTCCCTCTTGGAGTTACTACCTACTACTTGGCCAAAGCAATAAACATCAACGGAGAACATGCAAGAATTACTCAAGAACATAACTATAAATGAAGAAGAACCAAATATATTACTCATCACAATCTGAACATAATCTCACAATCCATTAGATCCCAGCAAACTCAACATAGCAACAACAGAAAGAATTACATATGTGTCTTGATCATGTAGGGAAGCTCACAGGGTCTAATCGATGAAGAATAAATAGGGGGAGAGGACATCACATAGCTACTGATCACGGACCCATGGTACAAGGAGGACTACTCACGGCTCATCCGGGAAGTGTCCATGGTGGTGGAGAAGCTCCCAGAGGTCAATCCTCCCTCCGGCAGGGTACTGGGAAGAGGTCTTCTGGTGATCCCAATCTTGGAAGCGCGGCGACGGAGAAACAGGGGCGAGATCGCGAAAAAGAGTTCTCTCCTCGGGGGTTTCGGGACGAGAGAGATATATAGGCGAAAGGGTCAGCCAGGGGGCCACCAGGGAGTCCAGACGGCCTCCCGACGCAACCCCACCCTAGACCGCGCCCCCTGGCCGCCTGGACCCCTGGTGGGTCCCCTCTGGCCCCCTTCGGGCATCTGGAAGTTTCCGATATGCTGATTATATACATAATTTTCCCGGAATTTTTCTGGCACTTTAAGTATTGGGAAAACCTGAAATACAAAAATAGCAGAAAACATAAACTGGCACTGTGGTGCACTTAGTTAATTGGTTAGTCCAAATATGATCAAAAGTGTATGAAAGTGTATCAAAAGCATAGCAATATCATCCAAAACATGCATGGAGCAAGCAGAAATAATAGATACGTTTGGGACGTATCAAGTATCCTTGCAAATATTTTTATGCAGACTAAAAATTAACATAGCAAAAACGGGAATAGCATGGGCAAGTGATTTCAAAAGGATTTCCTTTCCCCTAGTAGATAACGGTCTCTCCACCCACCCTAATAATCTATCCTTGATTCTCTCATAAAAAGTACTAAAACAATCACTTCTATAGGCACACACCATGGTAGGGAGCCCTAGGTGCTTATAAGGTAAATCATCAGTATCATTATTTAACCATTGACAATTCTCATTCTTTTAATTAACATTTTTATTGAGTCTGAAAAATACATTAGAATTAGCCAAACTCGTCATCTATCAAGAAATCAGACAATAGGTCTCTAGAACATGGTGTAAGAACGCACTATTTAAAATATCTGCTTGCATAAGAATTAGAGAATCGTCAGTGCATTAAAGGTGTGATACTGACGGTGCATTTTTGCACACTCTAGTTCCTGATATACCACCATGTTCTTGAAACTGCAATAAAATAGAAAGACCTTCGCATAGAGAAGGAATAAATATGGGGATAGGGACCCTCCCCTCCGTTGTATTTTGCCTTTAGTAGGGGAAATGAATCTATGTCCTAAGAAGTAAACATAATAGTATATTTAATATAACTGACACAAGCCATCATCATCTAAATCCAATGAGCAAAAAAACTAAGAGTGACCCTCATATCATGGAGAAAGGACCATTCCACTTTGTAATATCCAATTTAAGTGGACACAAACGTGTCATATCCACTCTTTTATTCTTGATTTTATGAATGCACTCGTAGGCAATAATGATATTATTCGTAATCATTCTACGTGGTACAAAGGCACTTTGTGTAGGGGATATGATGATGGGTAGAATATTTTTTAGATGAAGAGCCAACATTTTGGATATGATTTTGTATAGAATGTTACAAAAACTTATAAGACAAAACTGATAATTATCATTTTTGCGGATCATCACTATAGTAGTGTGTAAGAGCAAAGTTTTGCCCCCATGTGTTTTGGATATTGTTGGACAAGACAGTAGAGGAACTAACAATGTTTTCTAGTGTAAAAAGTTGTATAGGTTCCTGAAGGACAAGCTAGGTGATAAAGCTTCAAGGAAGGTTTTCAAGTTATCGAAGAATTACCCCTTGAGCGAAGCTTAATCACGGAAGATGACCCCAAAAAATGAAGGTGTCCTGAAGCTTAACTCATCGAAGGAAATGAAGAAGACGGCGCAAGACTTAGATGTTTTTTTGTAGTTCTTTTTCGGTTCTTTGAGTCATAGGACAAGCCGTACTATCAAGAGGGGGTTTAGTTTGTAGACACCGAAGTTATTGTGAAAATGCCCAAATCAAAACTAAACCTAGTGAGAAGCTAGAGTGAAGAAATTCTCATGTGCACTAAGTTAAGTTTCGATAGCAAAGACTTCGTTCTTCGGCTTCCAGAGCAGAACTAAGTCCGTGAGTCATCTTTACTTGTTCCGCAAGTAAAGTTGCGCATTGATGACTAATCCGACCGTTGTGGACACGTGTCAAGCTGTCACTTCGGGTCAAATCAGTCATTTCGCACCTCAGGATCGCCAACTATAAATACGCCGCCCCCTCCTCCATTTGTGGGTGGATGCTTTGAGAATATTCCTGAGAGAGACTGAAGAGAGCATCCCAAGAACGCCACGGAAGAAAAACCAAAAACCTAGAACACTGAAGCCTAAGTCCCATTGATCTGAGTAGATTCGCTATGACTTAGGTGAAAGCTTGCTAGCCTTTTATCTTGGAGAAATGCAATTCTGCTAGACGGTTAGAGAGTCATCTTCAGAGAGCGAAGAGTAATTGTCTCCTCGAAGTTCAAGTTTGTCAAAGGTTTCGGAGATTTCCTTGATAATTTACCCCGAGTCAAAACTGACCAAGCTCAAGGAGATTGGTGCACTGGAGCAACGGACGGAGAGAGTTTTTCAACATGTGTTCAATCATCAGTCCCTCCAACCAGACTTAGCGCTTTGCAGAGTGTGAACTGGTCGAACAAACATAGCCGAGTCACCAGTTCGTTTTACTTCAAGCACTTACTTTCCGCATTGCATTTGCTTCCCAGTTATGCTTCAATGTATTTTGATTCGCTGTCTTTAGTTTCGCTTCTAGTTTTGCTTCCCTGTTACGAGTTTCGTCTATCACTTCCTGCTTAGCTTATGCTTCACTTCAAAGCTTCACTCGAAAATTTGAAGTGCTCATTCACCCCCTCCCCCTCTGATCACATACTTGGACTTTCAATTGGTATCAGAGCTAGTCACTCCCTACACTCTGTGTGTTTTGGATTAACCTCCTGGAGTGCTTTCAAGTATGTCTTTCGCAGCTATTCGCTCCGGCGAACCTATTCCTGTTTTCAATGGGAAGGACTATCCTTATTGGAAGGACAAAATGAAGAGAAATATCATGGCTATCAATTCAGCTGCCTGGCAAGTTGTCCTGAAAGGAGTCACAATCAAGGATGAGAAGGCCATCACTCCCGCTGAAGCAAAACTGATGGACCTTGATTCTGAAGTCTGGGTATTCATCACCAACCATTTGACTCCAGGGAAGTATCATGAAGTGAAGAATATCCCATCTGCCAAAGGTTTCTGGGACTATCTGGAAAAGATTGGAGGAGTTTCCACTCAGAAAGATGCCAAAATTGACACTCTCCAAAGCAAATTCTATTGATTCAAGAGAAACGAGGGTGAAAAAGTCAACTTCATTTACAACAGACTCACTGCTCTCTCAAATGAGCTGATTTCCCTCGGTGCTGATGACATCACTCCTCACTCGGTAGTGAGAACTTTGCTTTGCTCGTTGGATGATTCTTTTGATCACATTGTGCTGATGATCAAGGAAAGGACTGATTTCAGAAATCTTGTTGCTGCTGATATCCTTGAGAGACTCACTGCTTTTGAAATGGAAGAAGATGAGAAGCGAGACATAAATGGCTCTCGAAGAAGATAACATGTTCTAAAAGCAAAAGCTTCGCACCACTCACCGCCTGAGGTTAGTTCTGCTTCCGGCGTTGAATCTGATGATCCTGCAAGCATTGGGAAGGATTTGGCTTTGATCATGAGACGCTTCAACCGATTTCAAATAAAAGGTTTTTCTTCACCAAAGAAGAATTACTCTTCGAGACACTCAAGAAATTCTTCTCACCGCTCATCCTCACGAAGCTCTCCATCGAAAGACAATTGCTGCTACAAGTGCAAGAAACCAGGCCACTACATTGCTAACTGCCCATTGTGGGAAGCTGAAAACAAATCAAAGCATTCACTCAGAGATTCCTCAAGCAAGTCGCACAGATCTTCCAGAAGCTATGAGTCCAAGAGACACGATTCCAGTTCTAGAAGAGAAAAGAAGAAAGATTCTGATGATGACAAGAGAAAGAAGTATCACAAGAAGCGTGAGAGTTCTTCTTCGAAGACACACTCTTCTCGTCGAAGCAATTCTCATCGTGCCAAGGCCTATCTAGGAAAGGAGATGAACTCTGAAGAATATGCCTCTGGATCCAAAGCTGAATCAGGCTCAAGATCTCCATCTAGATCCGAGTCTGATGGTGTTGCTGGATTGGCATTTGCTTCGGCCGGTGCTTCAAGCTCATTCTTCACCAACCACAAAAGTGAAGATGAAACTCCTACGTACTGCTTCATGGCCAAAGAAAAGGTATCTTCATCCAAAGCTACCTATGATACTTCTGTTTGTTCTTCATATGACAGTGATTCTAAGATAAGCTACGCTAAACTGGCTAAAATTGCTTCAATCCAACAAGATGAACTTTATTCGCTAAGCAAAACCATTAAGAAATCAGAGACTCTGTTGATCGATGAGATAGAGAAAGGTCAAAATTTAACTAATGAGCATGCTGCTCTGAAGGAGAAGTTTGAAGAATTATCCTCTCGGCATGATCTTCTTTCAGTTGATTATGAGAAGCTTACCTATGAATTTATTCAGAGGAAATTGGCTCTCGGAAAACTGAAAGAGGCTCATGAAGAGTTGGAAAACATCAATCTCTCTCTCATGGCTCAACAAGGTTCTGAAGCAAATCATAAATATGATTCACCTTGCTTAACTTGTTTAGGGCGAAGCAAAACTGATTCCAAAGGCAAAAGCTGCTATTATTATTGATGATACTAATGCCTTAGATGAGGAAAACTCTGCTGTTACCGAGGAACTCCTCAGGTTGAAAGATTTGTTTGAAATATGTTTGTTCAAAAGTGTCCAGGGACACCAACATCTTTGTGATATCCTGAAGGAGGCACTCCTTCACAGGAATCCTAGGAATGAAGGTGTTGGCTTTGAAAGGAAGCTAAACCCTGATGGCACTTACTGGGAACCTGAGCAGTACCCAAAAACTGTATGGGTGCTGGTGAAAGATAAACCTATAGATATTACTAATCTTTTAGGTTACAATTGCAAAATTGATAAGGCTATTGTTGACGAATCACTTGATTCTGACTACAAGCTTATCAAGAACCAGGAAGGAAAGGTTTCGGCCGAATACATTAGTGCCCCTCCAAAGAATGGTTTCTATAAGAGACAAATCTGGGTGCGCAAGTCACTCGTTGAGAAATTGCCTGCTAACCATTCTATGCAGGGAAAGTCTTCGGTACCACCGAAACACTTTGTGACGCCCCCAAAATCGGACTGTGTACAGTAATCATACACGCAAGGTACACGATCGAGATCAGGGACTCACGGTGAGATATCACAACACAACTCTACAAATAAAATAATACAAGCTGTTTAATACAAGCCAGGGGCCACGAGGGCTCGAATACAACAGCTCGAGAGCAGAAAGTCAGCGGAAGCAAAAGTATCTGAGTACAGACACAAGGATACAAGGTTGCCTTAAGAAGGCTAGCACAAAAACAACACTCGATCGAAAAGGCGAGGCCTCCTGCCTGGGAATCTCCAAACTACTCCTAGTCTTGGTCATCGGGGATCTTCACGTTGCGGTGGTCGACATCGGGAACTCCTGCTCCTGAGCTCCAACGTCGACTGCAGCGGCCGATCAGGCAAAACAGTAAAGGAAATAAAGCAGGTGAGTATCTAGTATACCCGTGAGTCTTACGTCCGCTACTAAGCATTTATGCATGTATCAAATGGAAAGGGGAGGCTATATATAGTGGGCTGCAAGGTAGAAATCAGAATAAGGATAAGAAGCTAGGCCTATCGAAGACTAGCATCTTCCGACGAGTCTTGCAGCATGAGGTAAGAATCAGCCAACAGTTTATATAAAGCATAAAGTAACAATGCAGCAGAAGTTGCTGCAGCATTGTATAATATAAGTTGTAATGATTAATAATAATAATGCCTCCGAGTTCCCCTCCTCGACATCCCGGCGAGGAAGAAGACCCGGAACCAACAGTTTAATAGTAATAGTTTTAGTGGTAGGATTTGGCTTCAGCATAAAGCGTCCTGTTACCGTGGACACGGCTACCGATAGATTAATCTTCCCTGCAGGGGTGCACTAGTGTGACACTACACGCTCGGATCTCCAGGGTGGCGTACACCTGGTTAGGGAGCACCCCACCGAGGCTATCCGACACAACGCAGTCCATCCTACGACTCATCAGAGAGGTCCCCACCGGTCTACAGCCCTAAGTGCAAGGGGGTCATGGGCCTATCACCCCTCGCTCTCCGGGTCGTTGCGAGGAGGGTGAATTCCAACGCCGCAGCGCGATCCGTCCCTGCCGCAATGCTGAACTGGACGTCTTTCAGAGCTTTTGAACGAGGCTACATTGCGGAGGCGCCCAAACGCGTAATCCCACGTATAGGTAGTGCGTACAAGCCAAAAGGCTACTCAAGTCATCCGCCGAACCCGTTAAGCATTTTATTAATTTTCTGTCGAGACAACCGTTATCGTTGCCCCTTACTGAATGAGTCGCGGACAACGACAGCAGTCAGGACCACCAGTAACGTCGGTGCCTGCCCTGTCGTCCCACCAACTCGTGCGGTTACCAACAAGGTGAACCGTCTCCTTACCTTGTCTCGCGTTTTCTCCGAAGAGCTCGACTTTCGTACAACAGGAAATCCTTCGGCCACGAACAGTACCAGGCCCGCCGCACACCGGTGGAATACACCTGACCTGTCGTTCCGCTAAGATACCCTGCGCGGGCACCGTTGGGTCACCCGACTCCTTACCTGTAAGGACACCAATTGATTCGAGTGCCTACCATCAAGTGAAACCAGGAGGAATCACCCTCGATGGTACACTTGAAGAGGTTTGACAGAGACATCAGCAGAATGAACTAAAGAGGGATACCCTCGTATCATCCTAGTGAGGCTATGCTACTGAGCCGACGAGAGTGAAATACGAGTCCGTCCACTCGTAAGTCAAACTCGAAGCGACTCGGCAGAGTCTCGCCGTTGTAGGTTCCCTAGGGCGTCTGCATTGATCCGTACCTGTTGCAGTATAATATTTTGTAATCCTCGTTCACTCACCAGAGTGATCACGGCCCGCTATTCTAAACCTAGCTAACAATGCACTGGGTTTAGTGCTGAATATTATATATATTTATAAGGAAGCATAGGACAAAGGAGGGTACATCAAGGGGCGACAAAAACATGCTATGCAATTGAATAGGATTTTAACGTAGCAGCAGCAGTAACCATGCCTAGTGCAAGAAAAGTACGGAAAATATAGGCGATATCTGGGGAAGGAAATGGCTCTGCTTGCCTGTAAGCTCGACGGTAGAGGTACGGTCGTCGACGAAGTAGTCGATCACAGGGGCATCAGCAGCGGACGTCGAGACTACCGGACAATAAGAGAGGGGGAAGAAACAATAAATACACGGCAATAATAGCAATACAAATACAAGACATGGGAAACGTTAAGCTAGAGGTGAACTAACGCGGTACAATGCACGATGCACGGAGCGGGAATTCATCCGGGGATGAAGTACCGGCCCCGGGTGATTACCGGACAGGGTGTCCGGAGGGGGAAGGGATCATGCCGGAGGTGTCGTGGACATCGAACAAACATACGGAGGGTGCATCCGTTCTAGTTGAAACATTCCGAACAACTTTCGTGTTCAGAATAAATTCATCCGGATACTTTGACAGTACCGAACAAATCATCGGACAGACGGTCCGAAGGGGGACGGTTCGATGTTCAGTGCGTTAGAGGGGTGTGGTTGGTATACGGACAGCGTATCCCTATTCGTTATATTTTTCTGATCAATTTTGATATATATATTATTTTCATCTGACATACGGATTATTTTATATTATTTTCTAAAGTTTTAAAAGATTTTCAAGAATATTTTAATTCAAATTAATAACGGTAAATACTTTTATATTCAGACTGAGCCAGCCACAGTCAATGACATGTGGGGCCGTCGGGGCGCAGCCAACAGTTGACTAGTCAAGGTTGACCGGTCAACAGGGTTAATGTGGGGTCCACAGGTCATTGCCCTATTTTGGGATTCTTCTGAAATTCTACTAAGTCTAGGAATTCCAGTGTTAATTATCCATCGGCCGCCTTCGGGGGGCTACGGTTTGGCGTTCCACACCTCCGATGAATCTGTGCCGTACATCAACATTCATCAGTTGTCCGCGATCTCGAATCCGGTACGGATGGTATTTAGGTTAGGGTTCATCTACTCAAATAAATCGTTGCCGGAAAAGTGATGCCCGATGTTAATTCTTGGAATTGTTAAAAGATGCAAGGTTCGGGCGATGAATGCCGTTGATCAGTAGCCCATATGGAAATGCATCCAACACGGGTTTTGCGCTATAACATGTGCATTATCATGCATGCCCTCAGAAGGCATGACAGATACCTACAGCAAGTTCATCCACAACGCCAAATTGGCCATCGGGTTAACTCCGTTTTGCGGTTTAACATAAATCCGCCTTTTGCGAATTTTCTAGGAATTAATCTATGCATCGCATAGACTTGGTCCAATGGAGAAAATCGAAGCTCGTTATGTGTACTACATGTCTACATAACTTTTATTCATGTTAAATTCCATTTGCATGATTTTTGTTGCTGTTCAAAGTGGTGTCCAGCAGCAATTTTCAGTCCTAGCCATCTTTTTCTTCAGGTGCAGTAGTAATAGCACAAGAAGCAAAAGCAGACAGCGGGCACGGCCATGGGGCACGGCTGCACGCGGCCAGGGAGCTCACGATGGGGGGGAGGCGTCGCGGCTGGGCGTGAGGCAGGTGCCGACGGGCACGGCCAGGGCGGCCGCGGGCATCGTCGGGCGCGGGTCCAGGGGAGGCAAGCGCCGGCGTCATGAGGCGGTCGTGGTTGGAGAGGCCACGACAAGGCCATGCAGGGGGCGAGCACGCGGAGGCGCCGGAGCCACGGCGGTCACCACGGCGGCGCAGCCGTGCATCGCACCGTGGCCACCGCGCCCAGGTTGGCCGAAGCCGCGCAGAAGGAGGGGGTGGCCATGGATCTTCGCGGAGGAGGAGCTGCGGAGTCAGGGATGCCAGAGAGGTGCCGGACGGCGGCCGGTTGGCGACCATCGGGGGGGAACGCCGGAGCCAACCGTGGCCAGTAGCTGGCGGCTAGGGTTTCGGCAGGCGGCACCAGGAGGAGGCGAGCGGCGGGTCGGTGGGGTGGAGGAGGAGCTCCACCACGAGGGGGGGCGGCAGGGAGCGGGGCGGCGTCCCGCGAAGCCGGCGGCGGCGGGGTTCGGCCTGCGGCCGCGGTGTCCAGATGGGGGGGAATCGGGAGGGATCGGGGGTGGGGAGGAAGAGATCGAGAGAGATGGGGGAGGAGCCGGCTCGGGCTAGGTCTAGGGGGAGGCCAGGTGGGCCGGGGTGGGGGGCAATGGGGTTGGGCCGGGTGGGCTGGGCCTTGGGGCAATTGCACTGGGCGTGTTTTTGCTCTTTTCCAAAAAAATGCATTTTGTAACACCTATCATTCTGTTGTATTTTATTTAGACTAGCAAATGAATTTTCAAAATTGTTCCACTGGTCCTAATATTCATGTTACAATATAAGGTGATGCCACAAAAAGTTTGGGCAGGAAATAAATTCATTTGCATTTTTGTTATATTTAAAATGCATTAAATGCCACAGATTTAGCACTGCTTTGATTTGAGTAAATTAGTAAAACATTTTAATAAACTCCCATTATAGTTTTAATATGATCTACTGATTATTAGAGATTTTATAAAAGTGGTTGCACAATTTTTGGACAAGTTTTAATTGTCACTTATTTTTAACTGCAACCAAAGGCCTTATGGATAAGATCAATTGCAAAGTTGATCACGGCATGATCAACAATAGTGATTAGCAACAGTGATAATCATTTTCAAAATGATTATTGTAGTGATTACTGTTGCACGACAGTGAGGGTGTTACACACTTCTATTCTCTCGAGGAGAGAAATGATTCACTGGTGCCCGAATCAAATGTTCCTCAAAAGGAATACTATCTCACTGGTCGTTATACTTACCGTCACCGTGATAATAATGATAAGATTGCATATGGTCATTCATATCCTAACCCTTCACAGATGAATTACATTTATGGTGTACTTGATGGACCCCCTAGGCAATACAATCTTGTTCGATTTGCTATTGTTTCTACAAGTGCTTCCACCTCTTCTCAATCACCTACTCGTTTGTGGGTGGTTAAGAAGAACTAATTCTTCTGCACGGTTATGTCTTCGGTGGATCCGAATGGGTCATGGATAGTGGTTGCACTAATCATATGACCGGAGACAAGGAGTTATTCACCGAATAAAAACTATCTCAATCTTCTCAGAAGTACATAACTTCGGTGATAACAACAAGGGTATAGTTTTAGGTTTGGGTAAGGTTGCCATATCGAAAGATAAGCATATTGACAAGGTTATGCTAGTTCAATCTCTTGGTTATAATCTCGTGTCTATTTTTAAGCTATGCGATATGGGTATGCTTGTTCTATTTTCTGCTTCGCGCTGTGTTGTCTTTTCACAGGATGACTATACGTTTGTCTTCGAGGGTTACCGAAAAGGAGATTTGTATATTGTTTATTTTTATTCGGGCCCTGCTGTATCCACATGCTAAATGGCAAAAGCTTCATCTGGTTGGTTATGGCATCGAAGACTTGGTCATGCAGGGATGAGAAATTTTCAAACTCTAGTGAAGAAGAAGCATGTTATTGGCCTTAGCGAAGTAAAATTCGATAAGGATCGTCTCTGCAGTGCTTGTGAAGCTGGCAAAATTACGAAGAAACATCATTCAGCGAAGACTATAATGACTACTACTCGTCCTCTTGAATTGCTTCACATGGATCTTTTTGGTCCACAAAATATGCAAGTCTGGGAGGAAAAAAATATGGTCTCGTCATAGTTGATGATTTTTCTCGCTATACTTGGGTTTTATTTCTGGATGACAAGAGCAAAGTTGTTGAAATCTTCAATTCATTCGCTAAGAGAGCTCAAACTGAATATGAATTATCTTTGAAGCATATCCTAAGTGATAATAGAACTGAATTAAAAAATACTCATATTGAAGAATTTCTTGATGATCATGGCTTTACTCATGAATTCTCTGCTGCTTATACACCTCAACAGAATAGTTTAGTTGAAAGGAATAATAGAACTCTTATTGAAATGGCCAGAACTATGCTTGCTGAATACAAGACATCTATCAGGTTATGGGCCGAAGCAATTAACACTGCATGTCATATCATCAACAAGGTTTACCTTCAAAAATTTATGAAGAAGACTTCACATGAGCTTATCACTGGTAACAAGCCCAATGTTTCATATCTTAGGCTATTTGGTGCTCCTTGCTTCATTAGAGATATGAATCATAGCTCCAAATTTGCCCCTAAGGCACATGAAGGTTTTTTACTAGGTTATGGCTCAAACTCTCACACTTACAGGGTGTATAACTCCCACTTTGGGAAAGTTATGGAAACTGTGAATGTAAGGTTTGATGAAACTAATGGCTCTCAAAAGGAGCATTTGCCTCATGATCTAGATGAACCTCCTCTTGATGAAGTGATCAAGTCCATGGCTATTGGAGAGATTAGTCCTGTCGAAGCAAATTCACGTCAAGCAAATCAAGATGACGATGATCCAATGTTCCCACACATAGCCCGGGGCACTGGAGATCAACATCCTGAAGCTCATGACGTACAGGATGAAGAAGAACTCGTGAACGAAGGAAATGCAGATCCTGAAGGAAATGGAGATCCTGAAGGAAATGCTAATCCCGAAGGAAATGCTGATCCCGAAGGAAATGCTGATCCCGAAGAAGAATCAGAGCCACAAGTCATTGAAAATACACTGACTCGAGTGCGAAGAAGAGTTGACGTTGATTCGATCCTTGAAGAAATTCAACAACCAGGTCGTCCCACAACTCGCTCTCGTACTCGTTTGGCTAACTTATGTGGAAACTTTTCGTTTGTCTCCATGCTAGAACCTTCAAAGTTTGATGAAGCCATGAAGGACCCAGATTTTTTGCAATAAGCAAGATGAAAATGGTATAGTGGTAAGAAACAAAGCACGACTGGTAGCACAAGGGTACACCCAAATCGAAGGTATCGATTTCGGCGAAACTTATGCTCCAGTTGCTCGTCTCGAATCCATTCGTGTTATGCTTGCTTTTCCACATTTCAATGGTATCCTACTTTATCAAATGGATGTGAAAAGTGCTTTTCTTAACGGAGAAATCGAAGAAGAAGTGTATGTTATGCAACCTCCAGGTTTTGAAGACTTGAAGAATCCTGACATGGTGTACATGTTGCACAAATCTCTTTATGGGCTGAAGCAAGCACCTCGTGCTTGGTATGACACCCTTAAGGACATTCTTCTGAAGAAAGGCTTCAAACCAGGAACAAGTGACCCAACTCTTTTCACTCGTTCTTATAATGGTGATTTTTGTGTGTGTCAAATATATGTAGATGATATTATTTTTGGCCGCACTAACACTGAAATCAGCGAAGAATTTGCCAAAATGATGTCGAAGAAATATGAGATGTATATGATGGGTGAATTGAAGTTCTTCCTTGGACTTCAAATCCGTCAACAGAAGAATGGCACCTTTATTTCTCAAGAAAAATATCTCAAGGATTGCCTGAAGAAGTTTGGTCTCACTGATTGCAAAACAATCAAGACTCCAATGCCTACCAAGTGCTTCCTAGATGCAGATGAAAAAGGGAAAGCCACCGACCAGAAGAAATATCAGTCTATGATTGGTTCTCTCTTATATCTCTGTGCATCTAGACCTGACATTTGATAACCCACAACTGTAGGGAATCAAGATAGTCTTCGCGGGTAAGAATAACCCAATTTATAGATTCGACTCAAGGGGAGCCAAAGAATACCCACACGCTTTGACAGTGGAGTTGTCAATTCCACCGCACCTGAGATTGTCGGGACCCGGAATATGCGAATGTAATTCCAGTCACAACTCAATCACATGGAGAGCCGAGAGCCGTACCCACTTGTCTAAGCAGACAAGGCCAAGGACAGAACACTCTCGGAAAGCATCGTACGTGAGGGGAATCCCATCCAGGCCGGATGATCAACTGAGATGGGTCCTCATCGCCCGCTCACAAGTCTAAATGATTATGGGTGGTGAAATCCCATACTCATAGACAAGTCGCCTCAACCATGTTATCGATTGAATCATAAACCTTACATAAACAGACTCCAGCCCGATCACTTAGTCGGGGTCTAGGGCGGGCTCGATCATACAACAAAGTGTGCACGTGACCGAGTCACGAGAAATCGCATCGCGATGCCCAAAGCTGCGCAAATCTAAGGGCCAGTTGGTGTATAAAAGACCGCCAGCCAGATCACAACTAAGGTCTCGAAAACCCATACTAAGACATGCATGTTATAAACATACACGCAACACACATGCCTAGTATGAACAGCAGGTATCATCACATAACTCTACAAAGTGTATCTTTATTGACTTACACATAGAGCATACAAAGATCACATGTCTGTGATCAACATTACATCATACAATGGAAGAAAATTAGGTCTGAGTACAGACAAGTTTAACAAATGGCTTAGAGAAGCCTTATAAACATACATGCCCTTCCACGAGGGACCAGACAGCTGTCTGGAACTATACTACCAAGATCAACGTCGAGCTTCACGAAGGTGACCCCATCGGGGTCCGGTTCTCATCTAAAACATAGAATAAGAAAACGTGAGTACAAAGTCGTACTCAGCAAGACTTACATCAGAACTATACTACTCATGCTCAAGTATCCAGGTAAAGGGAGGTGGGGTTCAACATGCATAAGTGCCAGCTTTGACTTGGCTAGTCCTGTACTACGAGTACCAGACTTGAGATAAGAAGCACACATGAGTCCACTATACGATCTCCATCCAATACACCACTATGGTTACTTCCTCGACTTCCCCACGAGGAGCACACCATAGCACTCACGCTTAACTTGCGAGTTTTATAAGTATCCATTCAAGTTGTCTAATAATCAGGTACATGTTCCAAGTAGTCCATGACCGCGGACGCGGCTATTCGAATAGTTTTGTTAACCTTGCAAGGGTGTAAATTACACACACATCACCATCGGTTACCGCCAGGTCTCGCCACCGTTCAAGAGGTGACAGCGAGGATGTTCACCACGACACTTCGCTCACAACCGGTCTATTCCAGGAGTCGACTATCTGAGTTTGTCACCGCTCGAGAGTCCGGCCGGATCAACGATACGGACCCAGACAATGTAGGCAACCGAGACGCCACCTCTGACAGATGGTTTCACTGTCTCACAGATCCATCCACATATCTAGGATGATGCAACATTTCCACTCACTCTTTTTCTATGCATATGTCAAATGGAAGGCCCGAACTAATGTGACTCCTGGACGTCAACACGGATCAAGGTACTAGGCCGAGAGGGGTCAGTGAGCCCAATGTGTGGTTGTACTCTTTGTCTTGGATTACCATACAAGAACTCGGTGCTTAAGGCGGTGTTCAACGAGACAACCCACTGTGTACTCCTACACATCCTCTCATCGTTCACCTTGTATTAGGGTGGATTCACGAACACAGTTTCACTTTCATCAACACCATGTTCACTATCATCCCGGCTCACATCAAAAGCATCCTCACTGTAAACTCTAAGCATGCAATAAGCAGTAACAGTTGTAGGGGCCACATGATATCAATCAACTCCTATGTCAGCTAGGATTGTGGTTTGCTTACTACTGTGACAAGATGATAGGTCATGCATCGGATATGGGTTCAACTATGCGGTAGAATCGATACAAAGTGATCTCCTAAACATGCATAAGCGAGACCGAGAGGGAAGTGGAATTTTATAGACATGATCAATGGGGTTTTCTTGCCTTGCTGACGATACACGGGTCTTAACGGTGGTCTTCTTCTTCGGGGGTGATCACCGTTTCGGAACGTCTGTCATCGGAGGCAATCATCAACAAAGGGGGGCAACATCGAAAGTAGAATGCACAAGCACATGTTAAGGTTGTGACATGAAGTATAGGGTACTGGTTTGTGGCAAATTCAATTTAATTGAAGTGTATTGCAATTGAATTGCAAATTCAAACTTCAAATTCAAATTCAAATGATTCCATATGCATGTTTGCTACTGTTCACCCATTTAAAATGGTCAAACATAATTTTTTTTGCATATTCTTAATCCTTGCATTTTTCTGATAATTTTTCATATATTATTTGTTTAATTTGGAGTTCATATGAATTTTCTATGATTTATTGAAATTTTGGCTATTTTCTGTAATTTTCTGTAATTTCTTTAATTCTTTTAAAATTCTGGAAATTGATTTATTGCATCATGCTGATGCAAGCATGACATCAGTAGGGACTGACATGTGGGCCATGCCTGTCAGTGGCCCACTGTTTGATTTCTGTTTAAAATAAAAGTTAAACAGGGCTTAAGGGGGGCTGGCCCCACTTGTCATTGGGCTAGGGGGGGGATTAGCTGGCTAATGGCCTTGGGCCCACTGTCCAGAGAGAGAGAGGAGGGGTTAGGGCTAGGGGGCATGGCCGCCACGCACCTCTGTGCCTGCTGGCCGGGGTGGAAGACGAAGATGCCCTTTTGGGCTGGGCTGGGCCGTCCAGGTAAGTGGCCAGGTGAGCTGGGCCTCTTTTCTTTTTCTAATTTTCTTTTTGTTTTGTTTTTCTTTCATTTGTTTGCCCTGATAAATAAATACCAAAACATTTTTAAAAATCCCCAAAACTTTTATGTGGGCTTAGGGTTCATGCCACTAGCCACTCACAAGTTTTGGTGACTTTTGAAATTCAAACAATTTGAATTCAAATTCAAATTGGAGTTTAATTTAATTTCCAAGCCCTGTCTGAAATATTTGAAAAATCTTGGTGCATGCAGTGGGACCCACTTCACTTTATATGTGATCATGCATATTTATAAGACTTTTCAAAAATACCAGAGGAATTTTTGGAAGAAATTTTTGTCTGGCCATTTATTTAAATTCTTCAGGGCTTTTCTTTTCCCCATTTTTGAATTTCTTTTTGGATTTTTCACATGATGCAAACGGAACTCAAACCCTAGCACTTACCCTAGTTGGGGTTCTGACAACTCGTCCCCACTCAAAAGAATCTCGTCCCGAGATTCAGAAGTCGCCGGGAGGAAGGTGGGGTACTCGGCACGGAGGCGGTCTTCTCTTTCCCATGTTCTTTCTCGTAGTGATGTGACCATTGCACTTTAAGGAACTTGATCTTCTGACGATGAGTGACACGCTCTGCTGAATCAAGAATACGAACGGGGTATTCTCGATAAGAAAGGTCATCTTGGAGATCAAGCGTTTCATGGTCAACTTCGCGGATGGGGTCCTTGAAGAAACACCTGAGTTGTGACACATGGAATACATCATGTACTCGGGAAAGGTGCGGGGGTAGTTCAAGTTGGTAGGCAACTTCTCCACGTTTAGCGAGAATGCGGAAAGGTCCGATGTAACGCGGGGCCAACTTGCCTTTGATACCGAATCGTTGGGTTCCCTTCAAAGGAGTAACCCGAAGGTAAGCCTTCTCGCCCAGATTGTAGCTTTCTTCTCTATGATGACGATCATAGTAGCTTTTCTGACGAGATTGAGCGGCTTTCAATCGATCACGAACAATGTGAACTTGTTCTCTGCTTCCTTGATCATATCCGGTCCAAAGAGTTGTCTTTCACCGGTTTCTGACCAGTTTAGGGGTGTTCGACATCGTCGTCCATATAGGAGTTCAAAAGGAGCCATGTTCATACTAGATTGAAAACTGTTGTTATAAGCAAATTCGGCAAATGGAAGAGACTTCTCCCAATTCTTTCCGAATGTGATAACACAAGCTCTGAGCATTTCTTCAAGAATTTGGTTAACCCTTTCGACTCGACCGCTAGACTGAGGATGGAAAGCTGTACTAAAGGAGAGATGAGTTCCCATAGCATTCTGAAAACTTCCCCAAAATCTAGAGGTGAAAAGGCTACCACGATCAGAATTGATTACCAAAGGAACACCGTGAAGAGACAAAATTCTAGAGACGTACAAGTCCGCTAACTGGCTAGAAGTTATAGACTCAAGAACGGGAAGGAAGTGAGAAACTTTGGAAAGCCTATCTATGACAACGAAGATGGCATCGTTTCCTTTCTGGGTTTTTGGAAAGCCGGTGATGAAGTCCATACCGACTTTGTCCCATTTCCACTCGGGAATAGGCAAGGTTGAAGTGTGCCAGCAGGTCTTTGGTGTTCTGCCTTAATGCGACGACAAACATCACATTCAGCAACAAATCGAGCAATGTCTCTCTTCATCCTAGTCCACCAAAATCTCTGGCGTAGATCTCGGTACATTTTTGTGCTACCGGGATGAATCGAGAGGGGTGTGTCATGGGCTTCTTTGAGGATGAGTTGCCTTAGATATCTATTCTTAGGTACTACCAAAGGATTTTCAAAGAATACCGTTCCTTTGCTATCGGTGGAGAAACATTTAGCAACTCCGCTAGCAATGTTCTCCTTGATCCAGCGAACACCTCGTGCACGCCTTTGGGCAACTATGATTTGATCCTCAGGGGTTGGTTTCGCCACCAAGTTGAAAAGAGATCCACGAGGAACAATCTCGAGGTTGAGCTTTGGTGGTTGATACTGTTGTAACATGAGGTTGTTACAATACGACTTACGACTTAGTGCGTCAGCCATGACATTGGCCTTGCCTGGGGTGTATGAGAATCCTATGTCGTAATCTTTTATCAACTCTATCCAGCGTCTTTGCCTGAGATTAAGATCTGGGTGGGTGAATATGTATTTGAGGCTTTGGTGGTCGGAATAGATCTCACAACAATTACCAAGGAGGTAATGTCGCCAAGTGGTCAGGGCATGAAATACGGCAGCGAGTTCAAGATCATGGGTAGGATAGTTCTCTTCATGTGGACGCAACTAGCGTGAAGCATAAGCTACCACATGTCTATCTTGCATAAGTATGCATCCTAACCCTTGCCGTGAAGCATCACAATAGATCTCGAAATCCCTTTTGGTGTCTGGAGGTGCAAGTACGGGTGCATAAGTCAATCTTCTTTTCATCTCTTGAAAGCTTTCCTCGCACTTGGGGGTCCATTGTAATTTCTTATCTTTCTTGAGGAGTTCAGTAAGAGGCTTTGCAACTTTGGAGAAGTTCTCAACAAAGCGGCGACAATAGCTTGCTAAGCCAAGAAAACTCCTAACTTGCTTAACCGATTCAGGTGGAGTCCAGTCAAGGACGGCCTGAACTCTCTTGGGATTGACTGCAACACCTTTCGCAGAAATCACGTGGCCTAAGTAGGTCACTTCTGGTAGCCAAAATTCACACTTGGTGAACTTGGCATAAAGGCGATGCTCTCTAAGTTTCATCAATACCAGCCTTAGATGCTCGGCATGTGCTGCTTCGTTCTTCGAGTATATAAGGATGTCATTGAGGTAAACCACGACGAACTTGTCCAAATACTCCATGAAGATCGAGTTCATCATGCGTGAAAAAGTAGCAGGGGCATTGGTTAGACCGAAGGACATGACGGTGAACTCGTAAAGACCATAACGAGTAGTGAAATCCGTTTTTGGAATGTCCTCGTTTCTGATTTTGATTTGATGATAACCTAATCTCAAATCCATCTTGGAGAAGACAGAGGATCCAGCAAGTTGATCATAAAGATCATTGATCCTGGGCAGTGGGTACTTGTTCTTTATCGTCGCTAAATTTAGCGGGCGATAGTCTACGTACATCCTTTCTGTTCCATCTTTCTTCGTTACGAACAGAACGGGGAAACCCCATGGCGACGAGCTAGGGCGGATGAAGCCTTTTGCAACAAAGCTTCAAGTTGGATTTTCAGCTCAGCTAACTCACGTGGGGCCATTTTGTGTGGGCGTCTGGAAATTGGGGCGGTTCCTGGGGCAAGATCTACGATGAATTCTACACATCTATCAGGAGGCATTCCTGGCAGTTCTTCGGGAAAGACATCCGGGAAGTCACGAACCACCAAAATATCTTCAAGGTCAGGAAGGGGAAGCACATTCAAAGTATGCATCTGGGTTCTAGAGCTGGGTGATGTGTAGTCAATGATCTGGCCTGAAGGATGGGTGAGTTTAACTGATTTGGCTTTACAATCAAGGAAAGCATTCTGTCTTGATAACCAATGCATTCCTAGGATGACATCACTGTCTGAAGACTTGAGGGCTATAAGAGAAGCAAGGAATACTAAACCCTCAAATGCAATTTGATTGCCATGGCTTACTCTATTAGTTTGCCACTTTGAACCAGGAGTTTGAATGATCATTGGAGAAAACATTTCTTCAAAGGGGAACTCATGACGAAGTGCATAACTCTCCGACATGAATGAATGAGAAGCTCCTGGATCGAAAAGAACAGAGGTGGGAACATGATTGACTGGGAGTGTGCCAAGAATGACGTCAGAAGTAGCAGTGGTGTCCTCAACTGAGATTTGGTTCACATATCCACTACTTGTGGCTGAAAGCTTTGCTGGGATGGTTTTGGTGGTTGATTTCTTTGAAGGCTTATGACTAGGTCGACGGGGTGCCACAAACACTGTAGGGAATTGTCGGAAGTGATGGCCTGTCAGACCACACGTGAAACACACCCTGTCTGAATTGCTGGGGGTGGGGTTACTTGGTTGCACACCATCATTCCGGGGTGGAATAACGTGTTGAGGTGGATGGCATATATTTGGTGGTGGCCTCTGAAGAAGATTTTGAGGTATGGCACGGGTTGGAATCCAAATTCGGCGTTTCTGAGGGGCTGAACTTGAAGAAGGGGCATGCTCAAGAGCATGCTTGCGAGACTCCTCGAAAATTTCATTGCCATGCTCAGCTCTGAAGGATCTGTTAACTAAATCCTCAAAGGTGGAAAATTCGATGAGGTTGAGATCATGGCGAAGGATGGGGCTAAGTCCCTTGCGGAACCTTGCCTGCTTTCTGGCATCGGTGGTGATCTCATCTTGTGCATATCGAGCAAGACGGTTGAACTCTCTCACATACTCATGCATGGACATCTCTCCTTGAGTCAGGTTGCAGAACTCTTCCTTCTTGCGCTCCATTAACTCATCCAGAATGTGGTACCCTCGAAAGGCAACACAGAACTCCTGCCAAGTCACTAGGTGACCATCTGGCTGCATAGCAACATAGTCTCCCACCATTGAAGAGCAGCACCTTCCAGGAAGTATACCGCGAAAATAACTCGGTCATCGGGAGCAACATGTGCAGTATCAAGCTTACACTTGATGGAACGGAGCCAATCATCAGCTTCAAGGGGCTCAGAAGAATATCGGAATACCGGTGGCTTGAGGAGGATGAAGTCCTGAATGCTCACAACCACATTGCGATGATGGGCGGTATTCTGCTCGATGAGCTCCAGAAGGCGTGTTTGATCACGTCTATTCCGCTCGGCTTCCATCATGATTTCCGCCGCAGAAGGCGGTGGTAGAGGTTCATCATCATTTCGATTCCGAACACGGTCTCGATTCCGACGAACAGCACTACGAGTTCCACCTGACATCCTGTGTGATAAAGATCAACAATCAGAACAGGTTGAATGATGGATTCAAGGATAACAAGACATGATGAAGGCGGAAAAGATTATAATGCGAAGGCAATGATCCACAGAAACTCGGAATAATTCCGGCAGCATAACGGCTACATCGGGATGGAAAACAAGACAACCTCGAGGAGATTGGACAGGACTTCCTCAAGGGACTCAAAATACGGAGACTCTGGACGACCACAACCATCCTACGACTAAAAGGAGGCAATCAGCGAGATGTTCTAGTCAGACATAGATGAGCCTAGTCCTATCATCCCATAGAAAAGATAAGGGTGCTCAGAACTCAGATCGATGAGGGTAAGGAGAAAAAGAAGCCTTACGTAGTTCCCTTTATACCCAAGTAACTATATAACTATAGAATGCTAGACTCGACTTCGACCAAGGGTTGAATAATCCTACAGACAGTCCTGCTCTGATACCAAGTCTGTCGGGACCGGGAATATGCGAATGTAATTCCAGTCACAACTCAATCACATGGAGAGCCGAGAGCCGTACCCACTTGTCTAAGCAGACAAGGACAAGCACAGAACACTCTCGGAAAGCATCGTACGTGAGGGGTATTCCATCCAGGCCGGATGATCAACTGAGATGGGTCCTCATCGCCCACTCACAAGTCGAAATGATTATGGGTGGTGAAATCCCATACTCATAGACAAGTCGCCTCAACCATGTTATCGATTGAATCATAACCCTTACATAAACAGACTCCATCCCGATCACTTAGTCGGGGTCTAGGGCGGGCTCGATCATACAACAAAATGTGCACGTGACCGAGTCACGAGCAATCGCATCGCGATGCCCCAAGCTGCGCACATCTAAGGGCCACTTGGTGTATAAAAGACCGCCAGCCAGATCACTGTTGGGAAACGTAGTAGAATTCAAAAAATTTCGTGCCTACGTAACAAGCACCCAAGATCATCCAAGATAGATTGCATACAAGGTTTAAGGTCATGGCTCACCAACGTTTGCAGCGGAAGAAGAGTTGGTGAAGCGGGTGGACGTAGTGAAAGTAGTCGAAGTAGATCTCCCACGAACAGTCCCTCGATCTATACCACGAACAAGTCCCTCGAACAGATCTCCGAGAAGAAGAAGCTCCTCGAAGAAGGATCAAAGTTATGATCCCTCTACCGGTATCCACACATCCCGTAGCAGCAATCCAGCAGCGCTCCGCCGTCCAGAGATGAACGCCACCGAGAAAACTAGAGGGAGAAAACCCTAACGGATTCCGATCAAGAACAGCGTCTAAACCGGGGTCTAATTGTGGAGCAACGGGGTTTAGAGGAGGGAGGGTGGCGCATAGGCCTTGGGGACAAGTTGTGCTGCGCCCCCCACCCCTCCCCCACATTATATAGGTGGCCAAGAGGCCCTTGGGGCGCAATAAGGGGGGTGGGGAGTCCAACTTGGACTCCCAAACCTTCCCACCGGAAACCTGCCATATTGGAGAGTTGGACTTCCCACCTGGAGGGGGATTCCTTCCCCTTGGTGCGCCCCCCACCCCTTGGCCGGCCAGGGCAGCCTAGGTGGCTTGCCCCGCAAGGCTAGGGGCGTGGGGTAGTGGGTGGTACTGCCTGGAAACTTCCGGAACCTTCTAGAAGCTTCCAGGACCTTCCGGGATCGTTTCGGGACATTCCGGAACTTTTTGGAGCACTTCCAGGACCTTTCGGGACCGTTCTCGGACGTTACGGAGCCATCCGGATAGTTTCCAAGACCATCTGAGTTACAGTTTAAGCCACCCGATGACCGCGAAGGTTGTCGGGACGCCCAGCGATTATCCGGAAACTATTCCGGTTGATCCAGGACTTCCCCAGTACCATTCTCATATGTTCCGGAACCACCTGGGACTAATCCAGAGTGATCCAGACATATCCTTAAATACCCAGAACTACTTCTGGTGCCCTTATGAACTATTCCATAAATCCTTGGAACTACTTCCGGTACCCGTATGAACTATTCTGCTTTGCTTCCACTAAACCTTCTACCATTCCAGCATTCTAACAGACTACTGCTCGTTAAGTGTGTGACCCAATAGGTTCGGTATAATGCGGACATGACTCAGAACATCTTCTGGACATAGGTCAACAGCCTTTTGTCAATAGCCAATAATCAACAGCGGAGCCATGGACACCCATGTTGACTCCCGCACATACACGAAGAAACTTCGAGTGAACCATTATGTTTATTCATGTACCAGTCCCTTTGCTTCGTGATATATGACAAAGTTAGAGGAGAGATGTTTGGCACCCATGTGTAACAACTTCTTGAACGCAAGCCACTCGTTATCCTCTTTGCTCGTTTGTCTCTATTTCTCGTTATTGTATTCCGGTATCCCCGTGATTAAATCACAATGCGTCTGGCCAGACTAGAATGGATACCGTCATACCGAGTGGGCCCAAAGTCAATATCTCTTCATCGTGAAGGAGAAAATCCCATTCTTGAACTATCAAAGTCACTAGCCACACCATCTGACATACCCAGAACTTATTTTACTACTTCCCATTTACGGGAGGATTCATCTAAGAAGCAAAGCATGTCTTCCTGTGTGAAGCAACTCGATACTCTCATGGTCTAAGGAATTACATATATGATAACATTTCATGATATGACTTATAACGTAGTTACGATGTGATCTCTAAGTATATCATTCAATACTGGGGTCGGTTCAACATCATTGTTCTGCTAACAACATGTTCTTATTGCTACTGACATCCTTGTTATAAGAACAATGTCCATGATTAAGAAAACGTAATCATCAGTTAGCACATGAGCTGGTCTTAGAGGCTAAACCAGGAACTCTTGGTGTTTACATTTCCACACATGCAAATGAGTTTTCTTCTGAATCTCACAGTCAGGGTCATTGCAATTATAGGACAGAAATATAAACATTAATTACGAACGTGGAAATATATATAATAACATTTTATTATTGCCTCTAGGGCATATTTCCAACAGTCTCCCACTTGCACTAGAGTCAATAATATTGTCAGTGCTTGAGCACTTTACACCTATGGCATATCGGTGTAATGCATGCTTCAATTGTGGTATAGACTTTATCTACGGATCTGACGTTTCAGGCCCGTTTGTATCTTGCATATCTTCACGTTTTTCACGCTATCATAAAATTCACTAATTTTATCAGTTTAGCTTTGTATATGTTTGAATCATTTGGCAGGACCTTGGTTCCTCTAGAATAAGTCATGAAATCATTCATCAATGTTCCATGAGCTTCAAGCATCTAGGAAACCATACCATGTTCATAAATGAACTGGTTATTCAAAATACCCTCCCTTGTTACTTCTTTAAGCAACAATATACTTAGCCTCTGTTAAAGAATTCGCCACAATATCTAACTTAACACAGTTCCTTCATACTGTGCCACCCTTACGTGTGAAACACATAATCCCAATTAAAATCGAAAATCGGTCGGAGTAGGTATGAAGACTGAATTGGTGTAACTGATTTACATCAAAAATTCAGCTGGTGTAACTCATTACAACGAGCTCTTCATTATCTCCATTTTTCGAGAAACATATCTTATCTATCATAAGTTTAACTTTTCACTGTTTGTCCAATGATCAACATATTGATCACTTTGGTATCTTGCTCACAACTTTTTAGAGCATTGGACATATTTGGTCGTTTTACATATTATAGTGTACATGATTAATCCAAACACATAGGTGAGTGAATTCAATTCATGTGTTTTGCTTTATCTGTGTTCATGAACACTGATTTTTGCAAACAACTTTTCACCATGACCTTGGCAAGAACAACTTTCTTGGCGTATTCATACTAAACTACTTTAGTATCATATCAACATGTAGTGTTGGCTTTAGCATGATCAGGCACTTACTATCTACATAGATCATTATGCTCAATACTAATGCTATATTAGCCCAAGTACTTTAGCTGAAAACTATTTCCAGTGAGGTCCTTATTCGTGTCAAGAAATTTATATCATTTCTAGTCAACAATATGTCATCTACACAAGTTTTTAGAAATATCATTCAGCTCCCACTTACTTTCTTGAATATTCAAGCATCTTCGTTATTCCTGATGAAAACAAACTCTTTTGGCAATTTCATCACAACGAAAATTCCAACTCCATTATGCTTAGCTCCAGTCCATTACTGGATATTCGAGGCTTGCATCTATTCCAGCATCCTTTGAATCGTCAAAACATTCCGGTCGTATCAGATATATGTCCTTTGTTATATTCCCGTGTAGGAACTTTGTTTTGACGTTCATTCTACCATATCCTATAAATGAGATATGTAGTAATTGCTAGTATAACCTGAACTGACTAAAGCATCTCTACGGTCGACATTACTTCGCCGTATTCAACCTTTGAACTTTGCTAGAAAACATATTTCCAACGAGTTGAGCTTTATGGATAAAACAATTTCATCTGAATCAGTTATAGATCCATTTATACATTCTTCAGACTCTTAGTCTTTCAGAGGGTCTACCAAGTTCAAAACTTGACTTACTTCCATGGATACTATCTCAGATTATTTGGCATTTATTCAAATCCCGGAGTCAGGGCCCATCAACGCTTCTTTGTATATCACAGGTTTATCGTTGTCGAACAACAATATTCGTTTACATAAAAATGTTTGTACGAGTTTTGTCTAACCTGTGTGGTACAGCTGCGCACTTCTCTGAAGATTTAGCAATCTTTGACAAGTTGCACTGTCCTCCCACTCACTCTTTTGTAAGAAAATATTTTTCTTCAAAACACAACGTTCTTAACAACAAACAGTTTTGATTTTGTGTAGTGATAGAGGAATACCAAAACTTTTGGCATAACCTTAACAAAGTAGCACTTATCTGATTTGGGGTTTTGAGTATGTCAAACATATGCCTCATATACCCAAATTTTAAGAAAAGACAACATGGTTTTAACAGTTCATACCACATCTAATATGGTGTCATTTCAACAGATTTGATGGTGCTCTTTTCAGTGTAAAAGCCGTAGTCACTAACGCATAACTTTTAATAAGTATAATGGCAAATTGATTAACGTCATATTTGATCTTACTGTGTCATACATGGCTTGATTACATCTCTCGAACACTTTACTCATAGTGGTGTTCCGGAAGACGCAAGTTATGACACTTCTTCACAACTCATCAGACGTTCGCTAAACTTGTAACTCAAATATTACTTTCTACAATCTAATTGGCAGAAGCTTTATTTTCTCGTTACAATGAATTTCTATTTTACTCTAAAATTCCTTGAACATTTCAAAGATTTCAGACGTATGTCTCTATTGAACAGATATCCACATATCTACTTCAACTCATGAGTGAAGATAGGGAATCCACTGCACACAACTATACTTATTGGACTACACACATCATCATGTATGATTACCAATGGTTTAGTTGCCCGTTCATGTATGGCCTATCAACGGTGTTTTAGTCACATTTCTTTTAGACAATATATGCAAGCGTCAAGTGATTCATAATCATATGACTCAAAAGTCCATCACTTATGGAAATTCTTCATGCCTATTATGTAACTTGTGATAAACGGCAGTGCCACATCTATGCGGTATTTCTATCAGTCTTGCGACGTTTAGCGTCAGTGTTATGGATGTTTAGTATTATTATCAAGATTCATAACATACAACCTATTCATAATGGAAGTATGACCTTTACGTTATTCATAGCTTTGAACAACTCTCTTGCAACAAACATGATTCAAAATGATGTTTTGCAACAAGGCTAAAGTGTAGTAACAATTTACTGAACTCTAAAATGAATTATGAAGATAATCATAGAGTCAACACACAGTATAGTAAACCTTTTACCGTGTTCCCGAGCGTGTAAAACTCATCATTAGCTAGTCATAAAGGCCATAGTATTTCTTTCATCGAGTTGCAACAATATGCAATCGATGTGATATTCCGGTGATCAACAGTTTAATCACAATATACAGAATCCACAATTAACTGCTTAATCATGATTCCTAAGAATTAGATCTCTTGACCAGCAATGAATTCATCTATAACTCCGTATGACTTTCATTTCTGAGTTGGTTATTCCAGTCTTCTTTTGTTTTGCCTTTATACGTATCATAGTTCTATTTCCAATGTCACTCCTACTCACAAAAGCTCACATGATTAAGGATGGCGCAGGCCATGGAATTTCCGGCGTGTAAGTCTTACGAACATCCTTTGGACTTCCTTTCCCTTAATTCTCATCATCATATGATCAGTGTTCTTCTGGATCCCACACTTATCAGTTTTGTTTAGAGCACGGTGAACATTTTCACTAATGCTTACAATCATACATTATACTAGATATCTTATATCCAACATTAATTGTCTTACTACTGAAAACAATTTTTCAGTTCCATAAATATGACATAACTATCCCAAACGTTTCGAAGTTCGGGTTTCATGGTGGTGAAGACAATGCACTTAGCTGTGGTGGAATTCTAGCATTTTGGATTATGGACGTCAGTCACATCATCAATAGCATCAGCGGGGGAGCATCAAAAATTTGCGATAGGGCAAGTTCCTTCTCGACACTATTGAGGATAGTCCTCACAATACGGTACCAATCGTAAAGTTTTTACCAGATAATACAGTTAATCAAAATCAATTGGGAAGGTGGTAATGCGAGCCATTATTCGACAACGATAATGCAAATACTAAGACTTTGTTCATAATTAAGTTGCACTTGTGATTAATCAATTTAATTACTAAGTGCGCTCCCACTCAGATCAATATCTCTTGTAATTGATGCTGGAGTGATTCAAGATCCAACCCAATCGTCCGCCATTGATGTGACATCACTGATGACTTAGACTGGACCGGTAGGCCAACTTGCCAATCACGCCAAAGGTGATTCTTGTTCATCTTTCGATGGGCGTGTTCCGGTAGCAAACTTTTATCCAAACCGTCAAGACAACCAAGTGTAATTGCAGTGTGTTCTTAACACACCCGCATTTTATGCGTCACACCGTGTGCACCCATGTGACATGACTTGCTCCGGTGTGAAACATAGTATAGACGGTGCTACAGTTGGAAGAACACTATCAACTTAATATTGTTTTGCGAGAGATCACCCTAATAAAATACGACTACCGCGCATCAAACAAGGGTGCATCAAAGGGATAAACATCACAGGAAGTTCATAAAATTATGTGAGATAGTATAGCCCTTTGCTTCGTGACGTCTTAATTGTCTTCACGTCGTCGTGGTTGAAGTCACCGTGTCCACCAACTTTGTCCTTGGCGCCGGGAACATCACCACGGCTTCCGGCATGTGCGTCGGGGTCCACCTCCGCATCGTAGATCATCACCTTGCATCTATCTATTGCTTTGCCTCGAGCTAATAAACAGTTCTGGCACGCAGGCCATAATTAAGTGACAATCATATGACTTCAGTCATCATGCCGTACCACGACACGCAGGTCGCGAATAAATATTACATCATATAGCATCTCATACAAACACATTGCAAATCTTGAAGGCTATCCCACATCACATGCATACTCTGCAAAAACAAGTTAGATCGCTATCTACATGGGTTGTTGCAAATTTTATCGTGGTTGATTAGCAGGTTACATGCAAACGTTGTTCCCTAAACAAACCAAACACGATACTTCAATGTTGCTAGTTTAACGTTCGGGTGCGTGTAGCAACTAATGCCACAAGCCAAACTTCGTTCAACGCGTGACCCCCGTGTGGATTTGAGTTCATAAAATCCACAAGCCCCTCCATGTTAAATCTTCTATTGCGAGATTAAGATGAGATCCAAGGAGTTTGATGTAGACCATGATCAGGCAACCAACATACTGAAAGCAGCATTGAGGGATCGATGGAAAACTCAATCCTTGTAGCAAAACCTCAACTTGCCATCAAGCATAGAAAAAATCACATGACAGGGAAGCAACAAGAAAATCAATGCCTCATATCACACATATGATCTAGACCTAAACATGCATCTAATCAAGGATCGCTCTGATACCACTGTTGGGAAACGTAGTAGAATTCAAAAAAAATTGTGCCTACGTAACAAGCACCCAAGATCATCCAAGATAGATTGCATACAAGGTTTAAGGTCATGGCTCACCAACGGTTGCAGCGGAAGAAGAGTTGGTGAAGCGGGTGGACGTAGTGAAAGTAGTCGAAGTAGATCTCCCACGAACAGTCCCTCGATCTATCCCACGAACAAGTCCCTCGAACAGATCTCCGAGAAGAAGAAGCTCCTCGAAGAAGGATCAAAGTTATGATCCCTCTAACAGTATCCACACATCCCGTAAACGCCAGCGAGAAAACTAGAGGGAGAAAACCCTAACGGATTCCGATCTATAACAGCGTCTAAACCGGGGTCTAATTGTGGAGTAACGGGGTTTAGAGGAGGGAGGGTGGCGCATAGGCCTTGGGGACAAGTTGTGCTGCGCCCCCACCCCTCCCCCACATTATATAGGTGGCCAAGAGGCCCTTGGGGCGCAATAAGGGGGGTGGGGAGTCCAACTTGGACTCCCAAACCTCCCAAACCTTCCCACCGGAAACCTGCCATATTGGAGAGTTGGACTTCCCACCTGGAGGGGGATTCCTTCCCCTTGGTGCGCCCCCCACCCCTTGGCCGGCCAGGGAAGCCTAGGTGGCTTGTCCCCCAAGGCTAGGGGCGTGGGGTAGTGGGTGGTACTGCCCGGAAACTTCCGGAACCTTCTAGAAGCTTCCAGGACCTTCTGGGATCGTTTCGGGACATTCCAGAACCTTCTGGAGCACTTCCAGGACCTTCCGGGACCGTTCTCGGACATTCCGGAGCCATCCGGATAGTTTCCAAGACCATCTGAGTTACAGTTTAAGCCACCCGATGACCGCGAAGGTTGTCGGGACGCCCAGCGATTATCCGGAAACTATTCCGGTTGATCCAGGACTTCCCCAGTACCATTCTCATATGTTCCGGAACCACCTGGGACTACTCCAGAGTGATCCAGACATATCCTTAAATACCCAGAACTACTTCTGGTGCCCATATGAACTATTCCATATATCCTTGGAACTACTTCCGGTACCCGTATGAACTATTCTGCTTTGCTTCCACTAAACCTTCTACCATTCCAGCATTCTAACAGACTACTGCTCGTTAAGTGTGTGACCCAATAGGTTCGGTATAATGCAGACATGACTTAGAACATCTTCCGGACATAGGTCATCTGCCTTTTGTCAACCAATAATCAACAGCGGAGCCATGAACACCCATGTTGACTCCCGCACATACACGAAGAAACTTCGAGTGAACCATTATGTTTATTCATGTACCATTCCCTTTGCTTCGTGATATATGACTAAGTTAGAGGAGAGATGTTTGGCACCCATGTGTCACAACTTCTTGAACACAAGCCACTCGTTATCCTCTTTGCTCGTTTGTCTCTATTTCTCGTTATTGTATTCCGGTATCCCTGTGATTAAATCACAATGCGTCTGGCCAGACTAGAATGGATACTGTCATACCGAGTGGGCCCAAACTCAATATCTCTTCATCGTGAAGGAGAAAATCCCATTCTTGAACTATCACAGTCACTAGCCACACCATGTGACATACCCAGAACTTATTTTACTAGTTCCCATTTACGGGAGGATTCATCTAAGAAGCAAAGCATGTCTTCCTGTGTGAAGCAACTCGATACTCTCATGGTCTAAGGAATTACGTATATGATAACATTTCATGATATGACTTATAACGTAGTTACGATGTGATCTCTAAGTATATCATTCAATACTGGGGTCGGTTCAACATCATTGTTCTGCTAACAACATGTTCTCATTGCTACTGATATGCTTGTTACAAGAACAATGTACATGATTAAGAAAACGTAATCATCAGTTAGCATATGAGCTGGTCTTAGAGGCTAAACCAGGAACTCTTGGTGTTTACATTTCCACACATGCAAATGAGTTTTCTTCTGAATCTCACAGTCAGGGTCATTGCAATTATAGCACAGAAATATAAACATTAATTACGAACATGGAAATATATATAATAACATTTTATTATTGCCTCTAGGGCATATTTCCAACAATCACAACTAAGGTCTCGAAAACCCATACTAAGACATGCATGTTATAAACATACACGCAGCACACTTGCCTAGTATGAACAACAGGTATCATCACATAACTCCACAAAGTGTATCTTTATTGACTTACACATAGAGCATACAAAGATCACATGTCTGTGATCAACATTACATCATACAACATAAGCAAATTAGGTCTTACTACAGACAAGTTTAACAAATGGCTTAGAGAAGCCTTATAAACATACATGCCCTTCCACGAGGGACCATACTGCTGTCTGGAACTATACTACCAAGATCAACGTCGAGCTTCACGAAGGTGACTCCATCGGGGTCCGGTTCTCATCTAAAACATAGAATAAGAAAACGTGAGTACAAAGTCGTACTCAGCAAGACTTACATCAGAACTATACTACTCATGCTCAAGTATCCAAGTAAAGGGAGGTGGGGTTCACCATGCAGAAGTGCCAGCTTTGACTTGGCTAGTCCTGTACTACGAGTACCAGACTTGAGATAAGAAGCGCACACGAGTCCACTATCAAGTCTCCAACCAATACACCACTATGGTTACTTCCTCGAATTCCCCACGAGGAGCACACCATAGCACTCACGCTTATCTTGCGAGTTATATAAGTATCCATTCAAGTTGTCTAATAATCAGGTACATGTTCCAAGTAGTCCATGACCGCGGACGCGGCTATTCGAATTGTTTTGTTAACCTTCCAAGGGTGTAAACTACACACACATGACCATCGGTTACCGCCAGGTCTCGCCACCGTTCAAGAGGTGACAGCGAGGATGTTCACCACGACACTTCGCTCACAACCGGTCTATTCCAGGAGTCGACTATCTGAGTTTCTCACCGCTCGAGAGTCCGGCCGGATCAACGATACGGACCCAGACAATGTAGGCAACCGAGACGCCACCTCTGACAGATGGTTTCACTGTCTCACAGATCCATCCACATATCTAGGATGATGCAACATTTCCACTCACTCTTTTTCTATGCATATGTCAAATGGAAGGCCCGAACTAATGTGACTCCTGGACGTCAACACGGATCAAGGTACTAGGCCGAGAGGGGTCAGTGAGCCCAATGTGTGGTTGTACTCTTTGTCTTGGATTACCATACAAGAACTCGGTGCTTAAGGCGGTGTTCAACGAGACAACCCACTTTGTACTTCTACACATCCTCTCATCGTTCACCTTGTATTAGGGTGGATTCACCAACACAGTTTCACTTTCATCAACACCATGTTCACTATCATCCCGGCTCACATCAAAAGCATCCTCACTGTAAACTCTAAGCATGCAATAAGCAGTAACAGTTGTAGGGGCCACATGATATCAATCAACTCCTATGTCAGCTAGGATTGTGGTTTGCTTACTACTGTGACAAGATGATAGGTCATGCATCGGATATGGGTTCAACTATGCGGTAGAATCGATACAAGGTGATCTCCTAAACATGCATAAGCGAGATCGAGAGGGAAGTGGAATTTTATAGACATGATCAATGGGGTTTGCTTGCCTTGCTAACGATACACGGGTCTTAACGGTGGTCTTCTTCGGGGGTGATCACCGTCTCGGAACGTCTGTCATCGGAGGCAATCATCAACAAAGCGGGGCAAGATCGAAAGTAGAATGCACAAGCACATGTTAAGGTTGTGACATGAAGTATAGGGTACTGGGTTGTGTCAAATTCAAACTTCAAATTCAAATTCAAATGATTCCATATGCATGTTTGCTACTGTTCACCCATTTTAAAATGGTCAAACATAAAAACAAATTGCATATTCTTAATCCTTGCATTTTTCTGATAATTTTTCATATATTATTTGTTTAATTTGGAGTCCATATGAATTTTCTATGATTTATTGAAGTTTTGGCTATTTTCTGTAATTTTCTGTAATTTCTTTAATTCTTTTAAAATTCTGGAAATTGATTTATTGCATCATGCTGATGCAAGCATGACATCAGTAGGGGCTGACATGTGGGCCATGCCTGTCAGTGGCCCACTGTTTGATTTCTGTTTAAAATAAAAGTTAAACATGGCTTAAGGGGGGCTGGCCCCACTTGTCATTGGGCTAGGGGGGGGGGGTTAGCTGGCTAATGGCCTTGGGCCCACTATCCAGAGAGAGAGAGGAGGGGTTAGGGCCCGGGTTAATGGCGAGCTCGCCGGAAAGTCACCGGAGCTTCGCCGGAGTTCCACTTTCGGGCACGGGGTGGGGCTGCGAGGGTATGGGCGTGCTCCTCTCGTCGACGCGCACCCACTGGTGCTAGGAGGTGTTCCAGAGGAGGCCCGTGGCCATGGCTACAACGGCCAAGGCGGCGACCGGCCACTGGTCGAGACAAAGACGAGCTAGAGGGCTCGGGAGGAGGCTTGGAGAGGGGGAATCGACGCGGATGCTCACCCTGGAGCTCAAGACGGTGACGACGGCTTCTGGGAGTGCGCAGAGACGATGAATTCCGCGGCGGCCTTCTCCGGCTCCGGCGAGATCCGAAGAAGCTGGCGTCGACTCAGGGCGACCTCGGGCTCAATTAGCAGGCGGGTCCGACGGAAACGATTGCGCTTGTTCTTCTGGACAACATGGCGAGGAAGATGGAGGCCGGTGGCCACGCAGGCGCGGCGCGCGATCTGGCGCGGGCTTCGGGCGGCGAGCGGAACGGCGAAGGGAGAGGGGGAGGAGGTCCAGAGAGAGGGGGAAACGATTCGGGAGCCTTCCAGGACGTCCACGACGACGGGATAAGGCAGGGGAAGCAAGCAGGAGGCCGCTAGCCGCCGGGCATGGCCGCCACGCACCTCTGTGCCTGCTGGCCGGGGTGGAAGACGAAGATGCCCTTTTGGGCTGGGCTGGGCCGTCCAGGTAAGTGGCCAGGTGAGCTGGGCCTCTTTTCTTTTTCTAATTTTCTTTCTGTTTTGTTTTTCTTTCATTTCTTTGCCCTGATAAATAAATACCAAAACATTTTTAAAAATCCCCAAAACTTTTATGTGGGCTTAGGGTTCATGCCACTAGCCACTCACAAGTTTTGGTGACTTTTGAAATTCAAACAATTTGAATTCAAATTCAAATTGGAGTTTAATTTAATTTCCAAGCCCTGTTTGAAATATTTGAAAAATCTTGGTGCATGCAGTGGGACCCACTTCACTTTATATGTGATCATTCATATTTATAAGACTTTTCAAAAATACCAAAGCAATTTTTGGAAGAAATTTTTGTCTGACCATTTATTTAAATTCTTCAGGGCTTTTCTTTTCCCCATTTTTGAATTTCTTTTTGGATTTTTCACATGATGCAAAGGGAACTCAAAACCTAGAACTTACCCTAGTTGGGGTTCTGACAGAGATACACTTACTTGCAACAAGATATTAATAATAACTGTGATATGGAAGTGATGGTAGAAACGGAAATAGTGGTGGTGAACAGCGAAAGCAAACAACTAGTAACCAGCAGAATGAAAAACATAGTAGGCTAGGGAGATGGATGGTTGGGCGCTGCATGGATAAGATACATCATGTATTTCACTTGGGGCATGGCACACAGAAAATCAATGATCATCTAGGCATAAATCAAACATCAGGCATGTACCCCATGGGTAGTTCTACGTGCTTGCGATAAGAACTTGCACAACATCTTTTGTCCTACCATCCCGCTACGAACGGGGCCAAAAGGAACATATGGAGATTAAGGTGCTCCTGTCAAAGAGCACCGGAACAAAGCATTAACAATCAACGGATACACAGAATCCTCAAACTATAGTCCATCCCCTTTGGTGTCCCAAGCTGTCACCTTTAGGATCGCCGGTTCCGGACTGTAACAGGTGCATACAACTCATAGATAGGATCAAGAACACAAATATATTCATGCAAACACATAGGGTTCAGATCTAAAAACATGGCACTCGGGCCCAAAGTGACAAGCATTAAGAGCAACAAATTGAAGCAAAGATGATAAACAACAATCTAGATGATAGGCAACATGCCCCCAACAATGTGATAAACTATTACATGATCTAACTCATCCAATCTCTGCCACCCCCTTTGCCTACAGCAGGAAATTACTCACACATGGATGGAGAAGTCATGGAGGGAGGATGGAGTGGCGATGATGATGACGATGGCGATGATCTCCCCTCACCGGAGGCCAAAACAGCCTCCAGATTAGCCCTCCCGGAGAAGAACAGAGGGTGGCGGCGGCTCCGCGATGAGAATTGGGAAAACGACTTTTGTTTCGGGGTTTTTCCGTCACGGGAATAATTAGGGGTCCTGGTAGGGCACCAGAGGAGGAGGGAGCCCCCCAGGCGGCCTCCCGGCGCGGCCAGGGGTGGGGCCGCGCCAGCAGGGCGCCTGGGGCCCCTTTGGCCCCCCTCTGGCCCCACTTCTGGCACAATAGTCCTTCAGGTGCGTGGATTTTCTGTGATTTTTCCTGAAATTTTCTGAGACACCTAAAAAATCCATTTTCCTGCACACAATAAAACCATACAGATAGCTCTGCTGAAAACATCATTAGTCTGGGTTAGTTTCGTCCAAATCATGCAAGAATGAGGGCAAAAAAATAGCAAAAGTGTTTGGAAAAGTAGATATGTTTGAGACGTATCAACTCCCCCAAGCTTAGCATATTGCTTGTCCTGAAGCAATTCAGTTCAACGAACTGAACGCGACAAAGAAAACTTTGACAAACTCTTTTGCTTCATTAGATGTATATAAGCATGTACTATGAAAAGAGTCTAGAAGGTATTGAAACAATGCTATAAGGACAATGCATGAAGCAATCCTTATTTCATGTGAACAATCACAAACAACTGGAAGTAAATAATATGCTACTGAAAATCAATTCAAGACTACAATGCACATAGCTTGAACATATCAGAGTGGTATCTCGCTAGCCTCCAAGAGTGAAGCAAAACATAAATGCAGAAACTCCTCCGGAGTTTTAAAGTAGACTAGAACTAAGAACTTCAGAATAAGTAATACCACAATCATGCATAAGACAATGTAGTACTTTGGGACAATGCACATTACATTCAGAATGACAATTATGCTCTCATAGTTCGTGCTTTGAAGAAATAAGGTGGAGACTCTCGAACCGTGGAGTTTGATGGCAAGTTTGAAAACCCGTGGCTGGAAGCAAAGACTAAACATGTACCAGAGCTCTTGGTTTTGAAAAACAGAGATAAAAAAGTTTTTGGGAGGTGCATGATTCGTCAACGAATGCTAGTAGACAACCCAATCACCTCTTATGCTAGACCTGTTTCGAGGAATGGCTCCCAAGATGGGGACGATCACATCCCCTTAATCTCCTTTGTTTATCACTACCAAAGTTTCTGATTTCTCATAAACAAAGCGTGAAGGAGGGTTTGTTGGTTGTGATTATCTTTTGTGAGCTGGGCGCACTCATGCCAGTCCCTCATCGTATTAGGGGTTTGCAGATTAGACATGCAATCCCGGGATAAAACATGTCTAGCATAAGAAGGTCATGAATTACCTACTACTTCCTCATGAACTAAAAAAGAGGCACAACACGGGGGTATTTTTGAATAATTTCGAGATGGTACAAGAAAGTCTTTGTTAGGATGGCCGGTAAATACTACATAGGAAGGTATGGTGGACTCATATGGAAAAACTGGTTTCAAGGATTTTGGATGCACAAGCAGAATTCCTCTTAGTGCGAGCGAAGGCTAGCAAAATACTGGGAAGCGACCAACTAGAGAGCAATAACAGTCATAATCATGCAGAGCGAGAAAGTAACATTGAATTGGGCATGAAAATGATATAACTATTCTGAAATTCAAAGATCGTCAAGGCATATCAGACTTTTTAGTCTAAAACATGTGTAAGCATGTGCCAAGTCAATCCAAGAATTCTCCAAAGGTAAATACCACTTCAGTATGCCAAACCATGAACAATGCAATGCATGTAAATCATTTCAACAACACATTATGTACTCTAGCTATTTGAGATTAGCCACAAATAAAGCATGAACCACTGGGAAAGCATTGTAAACATAGCACTATGTTGCTACAAGCTGGTCTCTAAATCATAAGTACAAGCATATGTACAAAAGTAGAAACAAAAAGAGTTCATACCGGTTTTCCTTGTTGCTTCCCTTCCGTCGATCTTCGTCATTACTTCCTTGTCACTTGCACGACCGAACGTGGGAAATATATAATCGAAAGCCATCACGGACTCGAGTTGAACTCTGCAACAAAGCAAACTAAAGAGAGAAAAGAAATCTTTTTGGATTTTTCAAAGATTTAGCGAAAGAAAAAGAAAAGAGAAATCTTTTTGTTGTTTTTGCAAAATAAAAGAACAAAGAAGAACGGGGAAAAACTTCGAAAATATCAAAGCGAACAAAATAAAAACGGATAATACAATGGTAACGTGAGAAGGGCACGTACTCCCCCAAGCTTAGGCTTTTGGCCTAAGTTGGTCGCAGCTACTGCCCCCAGGAGCCTCCTGCTCTGGGGTAATGGTAAGTCCAGGAGACGTTTGAGCCCTCTGGTGTGTACACCGAAGTCCACGGCTCCTCCCAGGAGGAAGGCCCTGCGCTCCAGGCGGAAGAAGACCCCTCGCCATGATCGGTGAAGGTCTCTCCCTGGAAAGGTGGGAACTCACCATGCTCCTTGATACGTCCAAAACGTATCTATAATTTCTGCTTGCTCCATGCATGTTTTGTGTGATATTGCTATGATCTAGATACACTTTCATACACTTTTGATCATATTTGGACTAACCTATTAACTCAGTGCACCCCAGTGCCAGTTCCTGTTTTCTGCTGTTTTTCTATTTCAGTTTTCCCCCATATAAAAAGTGCCATAAAAATTCCGAGAAAAAATATAGGAAAAATCAGCATACAAGAAGCTACGCGAAGAGCCCGAGTGGGGCCAGAGGGGAGCCAGGGATGGCCCAGGCGGCCACCCGGCGCGGCCACCCCCTGGGCCGCGCCAGGGGGCGCTTGGGGCCCCTGGTCCACCTCTGGCTACCCCCCTTCGCCTATATATTCCCCGTGACGTGAAACTCCGAAGACAGAACCCTTTTTCGCGATCTCTCCTCTGTTCCGCCGCCGTCGCGCTTCCGAGATCGGGAGCACCAGAAGACCTCTTCCCGGCACCCTGCCGGAGGGAGGTCCGACCTCCGGGAGTCTCCTCTCCACCATGGATGCTTCCCGAATGTGTCGTGAGTAGTTTTCCTTGGACCATGGGTCCGTGATCAGTAGCTATGTGATGTTCTCCTCCCCTCTTTGTTCTTCATGGTTTAGACCTCGTGAGCTGCCCTACATGATCGAGGCACTTTTGTAATATTTCTGCTGTTGCTATGCAGAGTTTGATGGGATCTGATGGATTATGAGATTATGTTCAGATTGTGATTGAGTAATATATTTGGTTTTTATCTCTTATATTTTTGTTCCTAAGTAATTCTTGCATGTTCTCCGTTGCTGTTTATTGCTTTGGCCAAGTAGTAGGTAGTAACTCCAAGAGGGAACATTTTTGTCGATTGTGGGTTCATGACCCCCGATGACACGCTTGAGTGACAGAAACATGAGTCTAGGGGATGTGTTGTTGCCACAAGGGGGAAAACAACGGTGCTTGTAACCGCGGTTACAAGGATTGTTTACTTCACGCAAAGTACTTTTTAATGCAGTTGTCTGTTGCTTTGGGTTTACACTTTGGGTGGGGCTCGCAACTTAATACCAGCGAGATGTTCTGGATAGATATCTCAAGGTGGATGATTAGTAGTAGATGCTGTTGGATTTCGGTCTACTTATTTTGGCATACTGCCCGTGCTTTTGAGCCTCTTCCTTTCTTTTGTTGCATAGTTAGCATTGTGGTGCATTCATAATCCTGTCAATTGCCCTTCTGTAATTTGTTTACCTCGCATAGCAGTTTTATCGTCTTTTGGGAGAGAGACATCACTAGTGAACATCACGTATCCCGGTACATTCCTCATTACTGTTTCCACGCTCATTTACTTTTCTGCTTTTACTTTCAGTTGCTATCATTATCCCTTGTGTTTGATCCTTTGTGAACAACAAGACTGGAGAGATTGACAACCTCTCTGAACTTCGTTGGGAACAAAGTTATTTGTGTCTGTGTGCAGGTCCGCGTCAGTTGCGCCGCTGACACCTACTTATCAGCTCTGGAGTCCTACTGGAGACAAACCTTGGTATCTTCACCGAGGGAAACTTGCTGCTGCACTGCATATCAAACCTTCCACTCGGGGTAACCAACGAGGGGCGAGAAGCCATCACTCCTCCTCATCGGGCACAACCCCCTCCATGGGGTTATGCGGCTGGTAATGAGCCATGAACTCATCGAACTGAATCTCGTTGAAGGACCATCCGTTCCTGCGAGTGTTATCAAACAAAAGTGGTGCAGGTAGACGGATCTCACGAGTAATGGTGTTTTCAAACCTCAAAATATAATCAAGGTTACCAAACTGGGAAGTCATGGTAACAAACTTATGCCTCTTCATAGCCGCAAGATCGAGACTTGTGTATGAAAAGGGAACATCATCAGGATGCGGGGTGCGCTCAAGAGACTCAAGGATAAGTGTGGCATAAACGCCACCATATAAATCGCCTTTGTTACTGTTCGTAACAAGGCGCCGAGCAATTAAGGCACCCACATTATAATCATTCTTATCAAAGAGGGCGTTCGCATAAATAGCGAAACATGGTGCAGAACCATTGCTCGTGTGGTCACGAGCTAACACCCCTCTAGCAACAAAATACGCAAAATACCTGAGGTGTGGAAACAAAATGCTGGAAATCTTCGTACGCCGAATGTCGGTCTCCTCCTGGCAACAAAGGGAGTTGAAGAGGGTCCTCAACTCAGAAGGCTGCGTGGTCATCTTCCTTGTCTGACCAACGTTCGGCACACCTATTATATCACAAAACTGTGCCAAAGACATGGTTATGAGATCATTATAAAGTTTGAACTCGACGGTTCCAGCATCATGGTTATAACGAAAACTGTTAACAACGCAGGAGGTGAGCTTCTTGTATTGTACCACACGGCATAATGCTAGCCGTGTCAAACCTGCATTGGCACAAAGGCCATAAAATTCCTCCTTAATTCCTGCAGCTGTAAGAAAATCATCACACGGATACATCATTGCGCATGCTATACTTATGTCTTCCAACAACTCCAGGGGCACATGATCTTCATTGTAGCCCACTCTAACTGCTGAGGGTGAAGCTGCAGCTCTAGTAACTCGATCGCAGCGCTCGGGCTTCTTCTTCCCAAGCCACCCCTTTGCTTTTCCTAGCAAACTCATTTCTGAAATTTTTGACAATTCACAAAAAACAAGGATTTAAACAAAGTGAGTTGAGGCAAACTACTCTACTCACTTACCTAAGGCATAAACTTGCATCAAAACTTGGAAAATAAATTTCTACACATGCTTACAAGCTCATATGAACAACACCAAGAGCTACTAAATACTCACTGATGAAGCCACCAATCAAATATCTAATTGGAGGGGTGGAGGAGTTACATACCAGGGAGTATTTCCTCAAAATCTCAGCTCGAATGATGGTCTGTAGAGAGAGATCGAAAATTGCCTCCAAGAACAGCAAGAACGCAAGAACAAGTGCATAACTCGTGTTTTTGGAGAGAGAGAGAGGGGAAGAAGAAATACCTGCAGGTTGGGCATGTGGGCCTCAGGCGCCCTGTGGGCGTGGCCAGAGGGCAGGCCGCGCCAGCTGGCCGGTGCCCCCCCTGGTCAGCCCCAGGTGCCTCTAGGTCACTCCCGGCATGGAAATTTTTATTTTTATTTTTCTAGAATTTTTCTGACAACTTCACTGTTGAAAATTTTTCGGAGTTCAAAAAGATGCGAAACTTTCTGAAAACTTGGAGCAGTGATTAGAGTTGTGAAGCTTCAAAAACATATAAACTTGGTACAACAAGAAAGATAAAGCTAAAAGAAATGCAAACATAACAACTTCTACTTTTTACTTATATAAAACTCATTTAATAGTAAGGTTGATCAAGTCCTACCACTAAACTAGCAATACATAGAGCAAAAAGTTTCACTTGCTATGAAGCATTCATGGTACCTTCACTTTAATGGATATTTTCCCCACCATAATGGTTTTGTATTTGTGGTGCACATGTAGAGGACAATCCCACTCACCAATCTTCACAGTCTCGATATTCTCTATAGAGTTGAGGCCATGCCTTTTGTCAATCTTCTTCGGAAAATACACCGTGTGTTCTTTATCGTTCACATTGAAAGTAACCTTTCCTTTATTGCAATCAATAATGGCACCTGCGGTGTTAAGAAAAGGTCTACCAAGGATAATAGACATGCTCCCATCCTCGGGCATGTAAAGCACAACAAAATCAGTAAGGATTAAACAATTAGCAACTTCAACGGGAACATCCTCACAAATACCAATGGGAACGGCTGTTGACTTGTCAGCCATCTGAAGAGAGATATCTGTAGGGATTAGTTTTTTAAACAAAGCCTCTTATAAAGAGAAAAAGGCATAAAACTCACTCCTGCTCCAAGGTCTAATAAAGCAGTCTTGACATAATTATTGTTTATGGAGCAAGGTATGGTGGGTATACCTGGATCACCAAGCTTCTCAGGAATCTTGGCACTAAAAGAGTAGTTAGCAAGCATAGTAGATATTGCTTCATTAGGTACTTTTCTTTTATTGGTAACAATATCTTTCATATATCTCGAATAGGGAGGTAACTTAATATCATCAGTCAAAGGAATTTGAAGAAAAAGAGGTTTCATCCACTCACGAAACTTATTGTAATGCTCATCTTCTTTAGTTTTGAGAGACTTACCTGGAAAGGGCATGGGTTTCTGTACCCATGGTTCTCTTTCCTTCCCATGCCTTCTTGCGATAAAGTCTTCTCTAGTGTATTTCTTGCGCTTATCGGGTGCTTCTTCTTCTCAAACTTCGGGTGGATCATTCTTTTCACCATCCTTTTCAGGCTCAGCACCGTCTTCAGTCTCAGCATCGGAGGTAGATATACTATTTGGGTCATTGGAATTGTCAGCTTCCCTGTGCTTCTTCTTCTTCGGAGAACTAACAATTTCTTCTTCCTGCATTTAAGAATCTTGCTCGATCCTCTTCGGATGCTGATACGTCTCAAACGTATCTACTTTTCCAAACACTTTTGCTATAGTTTTGCCCTCATTCTTGCATGATTTGGACGAAACTAACCCGGACTAACGCTGTTTTCAGCAGAGCTGCCTGTATGGTTTTATTGTGCGCAGGAAAATCTATTTTTGGACGTCTCAGAAAATTCCCAGAAAAAACACAGAAAATCCACGCACCCGTGGGGCCATTGTGCCAGAAGTGGGACCAGAGGGCAGCCAAGGGGGCCCCAGGCGCCCCCCTGGCGCGTCTAGGGGTGGGGTCGCGCCCTCTGGAGTTGTTGGAAGACACAAGTTCAGCATGCGCAATGATTTATCCGTGCGATGATTTTCTTACAGCTACAGGAATTAAGGAGGAATTTTATGGCCTTTGTGCCAATGCAGGTTTGACACGGCTAGCTTTATGCCGTGTGGTACAATACAAGAAGCTTACCTCCTGCTTTGTTAACAGTTTTTGTTATAACCATGATGCTGGAACCGTCGAGTTCAAACTTTATAATGATCTCATAACCATGTCTTTGGCACAGTTTTGTGATATAATAGGTGTACCGAACGTTGGCCAGACAACGAAGATGACCATGCAGCCTTCCGGGTTGAGGACCCTCTTCAACTCCCTTTGTTGCCAGGAGGAGACCCACATTCGGCGTACGAAGATTTCCAGCATTCAGTTTCCACACCTCAGGTATTTTGCATATTTTTTTGCTAAAGGGGTGTTAGCTCGTGACAACACGAGAAATGGCTCTGCACCATATTTTGCTATTTATGCGAACGCCCTCTCTGATAAGAATGAGTATAATGTGGGTGCCTTGATTGCTCGGCGCCTTGTTACGAACAGTAACAATGAGTATAATGTGAGTCTCTTGAGTGCACCCTGCATCCTGATGATGTTCCCTTTTCGTACGCGAGTCTCGATCTTGCGGCTATGAAGAGGCATAAGTTTGTTACCATGACTTCCCAGTTTGGCAACCTTGATTATATTTTGAGGTTTGAAAGGACCATTGCTCGTGAGATCCTTCTACCTGCACCACTTTTGTTTGATAGCACTCGCAGGAACGGATGGTCGTTCAACGAGATTCAGTTCGATGAGTTCATGGCTCATTACCAGCCGCATAACCCCATGGAGGGGGTTGTGCCCGATGAGGAGGAGCATGGTGAGTTCACACCTTTCCAGGGAGAGACCTTCACCGAGCAAGGCGAGGGGTCTTCTTCCGCTTGGAGCGCAGGTCCTTCCTCATGGGAGGACTCGAGGACTTTGGTGTACGCACCGGAGGGCTCATACGACTCCTGGACTTACCATTACCCCGGAGCAGGAGGCTCCTGGGGGCAGTAGCTGCTACCAACTTAGGCCAAAAGCCTAAGCTTGGGGGTGTATGTGCCCTTCTCACCTTTCCACTGTATTATCCGTTTTCATTTTGTTCTCTTTGATCTTTTCGAAGTTTTTGCCCGTTCTTATTTGTTCTTTTATTTTGCAAAAACAACAAAAAGATTTCTCTTTTCTTTTTCTTTCGTTAAATCTTTGAAAAATCCAAAAATATTTTCTTTTCTCTCTTTAGTTTGCTTTGTTGCAGAGTTCAGCTCGAGTCCGTGATGGCATTTGCACTTGATTATATTTTCCTACGTTCAATCGTGCAAGCAACAAGGTAGTGATGACGAAGATCAACGAAATGTATGCAACAAGGAAAACCGGTATGAAGTCTTTTTGTTTCTACTTTTGTACATATGCTTGTACTTATGATTTAGAGACCAGCTTGTAGCGACATAGTGCTATGTTTACAATGCTCGCCCAGTGTTCATGCTTTCCTTGTGGCTAACCCCAAATAGCTAGAGTACATAATGTGTTGTTGAAATGATTTACATGCATTGCATTGTTCATAGTTTAGCATACCGAAGTGGTGTTTCCCTTTGGAGAATTCTTGGATTGACTTGGCACATGCTTACACATGTTTATGACTGAAAATTCTACTATGCCTTGATGATCTGTGAGTTTCATAAAATTTGTATCATTTTCATGCCCAATTCAATGTTACTTTGTCGCTCTGCATGATTATGACTGTTATTGCTCTCTAGTTGGTCGCTTCCCAGTCTTTTGCTAGCCTTCGCTCGCACTAAGCGGATTTCTGCTTGTGCATCAAAAATTGTAACATCCCGATGCTCGGAATGTTATGGAAAATATTTTCTAAAAGTAGGGCCAGAAAATTTCATTTATTTTATTTGGTTATTAAAAGCTTAAATTGAGTTTTCATAATTTTGAAGAATTTAATTTGAACTAATGCCAACTTAAATTTAAAATTTAGGTTTTTATCGTTCTCTTATCGCCAAATATTTTTCTTTGTCTTTGGCATATTAAATTATGCGCATTCATATTTTGAAACTTTATTTGATTTTTTCTTAATCTTATATTTTTAGATTTTTCTTTTTAGGAATTTTTTAATTATTTTCCTCTTTCACGTTTTAGCCAAAATTCTCTAGCACAACATTTCTTATCTTTCATCCCTGTGTGAAGACAGCCTCCTTTTCTCTTCTTCTTGAACGAATGGACTTAGCCCAATTAGATTTTCTCTCCGTCGCATCTTGTTTTTTTTTTCCTATCCACTTGGGCCCTTGGCCATTTTTTTTTCTTCACGTGAGGGCTGAGAGAGCACCCACGTTGCTTCCTTCCTGGCAAAGCTAGCACATGTACGTATATGTATAGAAGACAAACAGCCTCAGCACTCAGCAGTAACCTCTCCATCGGTTACCCATTTTACTTCGACTTCAACATGGTAATTACTCTTCACATCACCTTCATCCCATTGCTCATAATTATTTGTCAGTTCCAGCCCTTACGGACACACATACATGCACACCTACACCTAGAGAGGAGAAACGATTTATACGTGTGATTGTTGCCCTTCCTTTAGCTCCTATAAATCTCAACCGTTTCCAGTTCTGAAGATACATAGACGTACACCCTGTTTTTCTTGCTAGTCCTCTTGCCTCTGTTTCTTCTTCCTCCTAAAGAAACTCTCTCCACAGAACGATGTTCATGAATGCCGATTCTCAATTCCGGTGACTCGGGCCGTCCCTATCCGTTTCCTGGCGCCAGATGATTCTCCTCCATGTCGTGACTCCATTCAGAGAAGAAGGAACTCGATCCTTTGAACACACGTGAAGAATTTTACATGTACACGTACACTGTTCGTCGAGTCCATCTCATCGATTCATCAAACTCGATGAGCCTTTGTCAAATTACTTTTGCACACCTTCTCACCATCATTGATTCTATCTCCTAGACATCATGATTCAACCTATCTCTATCGTTGTTCGCGTAGTTGCATGAGAGGATTCCATCCGATGGCATGAACTGTTGTCATAATTTTGTTTTGTCGGATGTCTTCGTGTCCAATATATCAATGTTTCCTTTGATCTTAGAAACTTACCGGTAATTTTAGATTACTTTTTTTGGTCAATAAAGATTTAGTGTAGATTTTATCTAGTCGTTCTTGATAATTAGAAGAATATATTTTAATTTAATTTTGTGCGATTTCATGTGATAATTCCGTGCATCGTTTAGTAGTGCGATACGCCTTTGTGTTAGTTCTTGTGAATTACTAGCATGTATAGTAGTTGTTTGATGAAGTTCTAGTTTATTGATGTTTTGTATATGTTCATGACATGTGTAGGAGTCGCGACTAATTATTTTATATTTATGTGCGTTAGATGTGAATGGCTAGATTATTAGAATGACTTCTTTTATTTGTTAATTATATTTTTGTATGTTGTATCATGTTGTTATCTTCTTTGGAAATCATGTATTCCGCTCTTTGCATGCGTATATTTTTTGGTGAATGTTCATCATGTTTATAATTCCGTAGGATTATTTTCTGCTTTGCTTTATTTATCGAATCATGAAATACTTAATGTCTTAATTATTTTACCTTTGCTTAGCATGATGATATCTTATATTTGTTTACGTATTCATTTATATGTCACATGTTTGATTTATTGGTTTCGAATCATGTCATGTCTACTATAGGTGTTTATATATTTTTGTGTATGTATTGTTGCATAGTCTTTATGCTAAATTTTATGAAATGATTTCTTGTGTGAAAGCAAATACATCGTGGTTCTTTGTCGCATATAATATTATTGCCTAGATGATCATCTTATATTTTTTTAGATGATTACTATGCTAGATTTCATGGTGGGTTTTGTGACCATGCTTAGATTATTAGTGTTACATATAGTTATGCTTGTGGCATATAACTTAGTTTATTATATCTTGTTAATTATCATGTGTGTTTATTTTTCCTAATTTATTTCCATACCATGTTAGCATTTTCTCAAAGTCAAATCCATGTTTTGATTGTATCTTTCTTTATGTTACAAAGTGCTCATTAGTGTTATAAGCACATGATTATATATGGTTAGCCTTGCTTGATAGAAATACTTGTTCGATCCCATGTTTGTCTAAGTAGGATTTCTTTTGGTAGATTAATATCATGCCATGATGTTGTATGATTATATAAGTAGTATACATAGTATGGATGTACCAATTTGTATTGTATGATGCCTAGTTAAGTATCTTATGGCTTTGTATGTGTGGGATGTACTAAATAGAAATGCATGTTATCTTGTTATTCATACTTGTATATTACATGTTGGTTTCCTTGATGTTATGATCTAGTTGTTTACTTGCCTACATGCTCATTAGGTTTTCTCAATGTGTTTATATGTTATAACTAGCATGATAGTGTTGTGTGCTAATGCCATGCTTTCGTGTTCTTGCATGTCATGACTAGTATTTTAGAGTTGTGTGATATTGTCATGCTTGATTTTTATGTTGGTTGATATGAATTAAGTTATCTCATATATACAAGTTGTATTTTATGGATAGTATAGTTTAGCATCTCGTGTGATGATCATCTTCATACTTAGCTTTATATCTTGTTTATCTTATATTTCATTTGTGGTGTGACTAGGCCTATACATTATGTCATGATAGTGATCTTCCAGGTCTTATAATGTTCTATGTGTGATAATTTTCTTGTGTTACTGATATATGCTTTAGTTGTCTCATGTTAGTATTATGAGTGCTTTAATACTTGTTGTTATGACTCATAATATGCGTAGGACGAGTCATATTTGATGTTAGTAGAGTTGTGCTTTGATCATACACTTAGTGTGCACATCGTGCTTAGTTATTTTAAGCATGTGGTGTATTATTGGTAGTGGTCATTTGTATTAGTTGTTCTTTATTAAGACCATGTCACAGTTTATTATCTTCTCATGATAACTTATATGTTTGATGCTTGTATTATTAGTTAAGACATCTTCATGATTCTTTATTGACATGCCTTGTATGATATGTGTCTTACTATTTATTTGTAGAATTATGTTTAACCATAATGTTGGTTGACTCTTGTTATAGATATACTTGCTAATAGTTTTTATGATTGATGTTTGATTATGCTTGTTGTTGACCAATATAAATATTTAGTTTATATCTTAATATTTATTTGTGGTTAACTTTTACCTTCGTCATGCCATCCAGTGATTGTGTAGTTAAAATGCATAGGATATTTCCATTCCATGTGCTGATGCCATTGTGTTTGTTATGTAGTACTTTCCTATATAGTTAGTCAAGATGTGTGATGGTTACTAGTGGTTAGTAACATAGTTCATATTAGAACGTACGTCAGTCTTGATCGTCAAGCCTTCCTTAGCTGTTTGAGTCCAATCCTGACATATCCATTGAATCCTCTCAATTTATCTTCCTATCGTTCTATCTCATTTCGAAATCCCCATCTTGATCAATATCGTGCTATCCATCCAATATTAATTTGTTTTGGATGTTAATTGGATTTATTTATTTTGGTATTTATTTGTTTTCATTTGCTATCGTTACAACGAGTAGGGAGTGACGTTATTGGACATGGACAGACTCAAGTTACTGAAGATGGACTCAACAACGAAGGCATGCCTCCCTCTTTGATCATGTTTATCCTATGTTTTACAAAATTGCATTGTATTTTATAACCACTATATGCATGCTATTTTATCTCGTAGCTAGTGTGTCGATTGACACATTACCCTGATCCTCTTGCCGCCTATTTACCTGACACCTAAGTAGAACTATATAATAATCTAGTAGAGTAGAAATGCTTAGCCATGCTAATTATTCTATAGGTGCTTATCTGAATGATCTTCGGATCATTAACACTTGAAACTTGTTACTGAGCTTGCTAATCTAGGCCGGTTGGCCATTGTTGACTTCCTCTACTCTCTTCTACTCTGGGTGAAACTTACCATCTAAATACTGGCGCGGGAGACAGCTGGATCAAGGATTGAAGGAGCGATTGGCTTCCCTTCACGAGGTGAAGGGGGCAATCCATCGTCCGTGCCGCATGAGGCCCAATAAGTCTTGGATTTGAAGATTGTGACAACCGTACAACCACATGCTATATGGGCACTGTCTTGGTTAATTAGTTAGTTCATCCTTATTATGGTCATCGCCGTACCGCAGATGGCACAGCTGCCTTTCGAGGAGAACCTCGGCACAAAAGGGGGCAAGGACTGTGAACTGCGGTTACTACCTTGTGAAACCTAGTTGGCATGTCATAGTAAGGGTGGGTCTAATGAAAGACCTCGTCACAATCTCCCTGCCGGTATACAACATAGTGTACTACGCCAGCGGCCACTGGTGGCAACAAGACGAGATTGTGTCGTGTGGGTAAAGGGTACAACCTCTGCAGAGTGTAAAACTATTCGAATAGTCGTGTCCACGGTCATGGACGACACATGAATCTTTCTTGACATACGGGAACCTGTCTTGCTTATTCCCTCTTTGCCCCTATTCTTGGAACCTATGAAGGATGTGAGTGGATCGAGGATCCTCACCTTGTTGAAAGTTATGATGGAGAAAATGTTGTTTTCATCTAAAACCGCTTTATCAAATTATTATGCTTTTGGAAACAAAATTAGCTTTTATGAAAAAGAACCATACAGCCTTCCTTTGAAGCCTCATGTAGTTACTAGGGCCTTTCCCGGGAGGCATGTTGAGTACGAAATGTACTCATGGCAATAATTTTGTTGAACAGAGTTCTATGAAGACGAAGGTGATGATTACGACTACTACGGCGATCCGTAGGAGTGAGGTCACGTGGACTACATCGACTGCCTGTGGCTGAGATGGAGTCGCTACGCATTTTTACTTTCCGCTGTTTCCTGATTGTAACAAATGTCATGAGACATTTTATATGTATGCCTTATGGCAGATTATGGTACTTGTAAAATCTTTATGTATTCTGCAATGATACCATTTCACTGTGTTGTCAACAATGATCCTGGGATTGACAATGAAACACAGGAGGGTCTGGAAATTATTTCCGGGTTCTCACAGAAGTGGTATCAGAGCCGATGTCGACCTAGTCGCGTGACCTTAGTTAGAAATGGAAAGACTTAGGAACTATTTTATTAAGAAAATTATTTCAAGAGAAACATTCTCGTAGTCTTCGTCTTCACTATTGCTCTTCCTATCTTATCCTTTTCAAAGAAGGTTTAATATCTACTTCTCTACCATCTTCTTTATAGTTGTGAAACCTTTTCCCTAGCCATGGTTTTCAAAAGTCAGAAGCTTCACAACATATGCGAAGAATTACAACATAACTTTAACGTTGAAGCTCGGGGAAGCAACATTTTGCCGAGAGAAGACACTACAAGACCTCAAGAAGTCAACAGCCGCCAATCATGCATGCTTCAATCGTCAACGTCGAAGATTTGTTGTGACCCGCCATATAGGATTAGGTTGGTTAACACCCTTGTAGTGGTAGAACTCGTAGATTGTAGACGAAAAACATTATTTTGTGTGTGAGTATCGTCTGCATATTTTCTTCTGCTATTTTCTATGCAGTCATACCAAAATCATATTTTACCAAAACTATTTGCTTTTGAGTTTTATTTTGATAGCTCCATGGATATCCTGGTGTTTATCTTTCGTTTTTATTCTGGGGTATCTCCTCCTTGTGTAGGATTCTTTACTCATCTTATGTTATTTCCCTCTTCTCTATAAACCGCGGAGGACACTTTGAGAGGAAACAAGTTGCTACATTTTTCTTGAAGGTATACTATCAACGTGACTCTATGGAAAATCTCTTTTAAGGGTGGTAGTAGACGATGATTGGTGTCAAGATTGAAAAATTGGAGACCTTCATTAGCAAGGAAGAAGAAGATTTGAATATTATTCACTATGCCTACCACAAACTACAAGTCGAAGGAAGGATCAATGAGTCTAGCCTCACCAAAGCTTGACCTATAGAAGAAAAAAAAGATCGAAAAATGGTCAACCACTAAGAGAAGCTAACATATTACCAACGCCATTACCGAAGGACTGCTTTCAAGCCTTCAGCAAGCTAGAAATAGTATAAACAATCGAAGTATCTTCAAACAAGACGCCAAAGTTGCTTCTCACAAGGATTAGAATCGGTCATGATTGCACAAGTTTCTGAGAAGACTATTTCAAAGATCAAGCTAACCCAAACCCATTATCTTAGTCGGCCTAAATCTCGGGGACGAGATTTCTTTTAAGGGGGGTAGATTTGTAACATCCCGATGCTCGGAATGTTATGGAAAATATTTTCTAAAAGTAGGGCCAGAAAATTTCATTTATTTTATTTGGTTATTAAAAGCTTAAATTGAGTTTTCATAATTTTGAAGAATTTAATTTGAACTAATGCCAACTTAAATTTAAAATTTAGGTTTTTATCGTTCTCTTATCGCCAAATATTTTTCTTTGTCTTTGGCATATTAAATTATGCGCATTCATATTTTGAAACTTTATTTGATTTTTTCTTAATTTTATATTTTTAGATTTTTCTTTTTAGGAAAAATTTAATTATTTTCCTCTCTCAAGTTTTAGCCAAAATTCTCTAGCACAACATTACTTATCTTTCATCCCTGTGTGAAGCCAGCCTCCTTTTCTCTTCTTCTTGAACGAATGGGCTTAGCCCAATTAGATTTTCTCTCCGTCGCATCTTTTTTTTTCCTATCCACTTGGGCCCTTGGCCATTTTTTTTTCTTCACGTGAGGGCTGAGAGAGCACCCACGTTGCTTCCTTCCTGGCAAAGCTAGCACATGTACGTATATGTATAGAAGACAAACAGCCTCAGCATTCAGCAGTAACCTCTCCATCGGTTACCCATTTTACTTCGACTTCAACATGGTAATTACTCTTCACATCACCATGATCCCATTGCTCATAATTATTTGTCAGTTCCAGCTCTTACAGACACACATACATGCACACCTACACCTAGAGAGGAGAAACGATTTATACGTGTGATTGTTGCCCTTCCTTTAGCTCCTATAAATCTCAACCGTTTCCAGTTCTGAAGATACATAGACGTACACCCTGTTTTTCTTGCTAGTCCTCTTGCCTCTGTTTCTTCTTCCTCCTAAAGAAACTCTCTCCACAGAACGATGTTCATGAATGCCGATTCTCAATTCCGGTGACTCGGGCCGTCCCTATCCGTTTCCTGGCGCCAGATGATTCTCCTCCATGTCGTGACTCCATTCAGAGAAGAAGGAACTCGATCCTTTGAACACACGTGAAGAATTTTACATGTACGCGTACACTGTTCGTCGAGTCCATCTCATCGATTCATCAAACTCGATGAGCCTTTGTCAAATTACTTTTGCACACCTTCTCACCATCATTGATTCTATCTCCTAGACATCATGATTCAACCTATCTCTATCGTTGTTCACGTAGTTGCATGAGCGGATTCCATCCGATGGCATGAACATGTTGTCATAATTTTGTTTTGTCGGATGTCTTCGTGTCCAATATATCAAATGTTTCCTTTGATCTTAGAAACTTACCGGTAATTTTAAATTACTTTTTTTGGTCAATAAAGATTTAGTGTAGATTTTATCTAGTCGTTCTTGATAATTAGAACAATATATTTTAATTTAATTTTGTGCGATTTCATGTGATAATTCCGTGCATCGTTTAGTAGTGCGATACGCCTTTGTGTTAGTTCTTGTGAATTACTAGCATGTATAGTAGTTGTTTGATGAAGTTCTAGTTTATTGATGTTTTGTATATGTTCATGACATGTGTAGGAGTCGCGACTAATTATTTTATATTTATGTGCGTTAGATGTGAATGGCTAGATTATTAGAATGACTTCTTTTATTTGTTAATTATATTTTTGTATGTTGTATCATGTTGTTATCTTCTTTGGAAATCATGTATTCCGCTCTTTGCATGCGTATATTTTTTGGTGAATGTTCATCATGTTTATAATTCCGTAGGATTATTTTAGGCTTTGCTTTATTTATCGAATCATGAAATACTTCATGTCTTAATTATTTTACCTTTGCTTAGCATGATGCTATCTTATATTTGTTTACGTATTCATTTATATGTCACATGTTTGATTTATTGGTTTCGAATCATGCCATGTCTACTATAGGTGTTTATATATTTTTGTGTATGTATTGTTGCATAGTCTTTATGCTAAATTTTATGAAATGATTTCTTGTGTGATAGCAAATACATCGTGGTTCTTTGTCGCATATAATATTATTGCCTAGATGATCATCTTATATTTTTTTAGATGATTACTATGCTAGATTTCATGGTGGGTTTTGTGACCATGCTTAGATTATTAGTGTTACATATAGTTATGCTTGTGGCATATAACTTAGTTTATTATATCTTGTTAATTATCATGTGTGTTTATTTTTCCTAATTTATTTCCATACCATGTTAGCATTTTCTCAAAGTCAAATCCATGTTTTGATTGTATCTTTCTTTATGTTACAAAGTGCTCATTAGTGTTATAAGCACATGATTATATATGGTTAGCCTTGCTTGATAGAAATACTTGTTCGATCCCATGTTTGTCTAAGTAAGATTTCTTTTGGTAGATTAATATCATGCCATGATGTTGTATGATTATATAAGTAGTATACATAGTATGGATGTACCAATTTGTATTGTATGATGCCTAGTTAAGTATCTTATGGCTTTGTATGTGTGGGATGTACTAAATAGAAATGCATGTTATCTTGTTATTCATACTTGTATATTACATGTTGGTTTCCTTGATGTTATGATCTAGTTGTTTACTTGCCTACATGCTCATTAGGTTTTCTCAATGTGTTTATATGTTATAACTAGCATGATAGTGTTGTGTGCTAATGCCATGCTTTCGTGTTCTTGCATGTCATGACTAGTATTTTAGAGTTGTGTGATATTGTCATGCTTGATTTTTATGTTGGTTGATATGAATTAAGTTATCTCATATATACAAGTTGTATTTTATGGATAGTATAGTTTAGCATCTCGTGTGATGATCATCTTCATACTTAGCTTTATATCTTGTTTATCTTATATTTCATTTGTGGTGTGACTAGGCCTATACATTATGTCATGATAGTGATCTTCCAGGTCTTATAATGTTCTATGTGTGATAATTGTTCTTGTGTTACTGATATATGCTTTAGTTGTCTCATGTTAGTATTATGAGTGCTTTAATACTTGTTGTTATGACTCATAATATGCGTAGGACGAGTCATATTTGATGTTAGTAGAGTTGTGCTTTGATCATACACTTAGTGTGCACATCGTGCTTAGTTATTTTAAGCATGTGGTGTATTATTGGTAGTGGTCATTTGTATTAGTTGTTCTTTATTAAGACCATGTCATAGTTTATTATCTTCTCATGATAACTTATATGTTTGATGCTTGTATTATTAGTTAAGACATCTTCATGATTCTTTATTGACATGCCTTGTATGATATGTGTCTTACTATTTATTTGTTGAATTATGTTTAACCATAATGTTGGTTGACTCTTGTTATAGATATACTTGCTAATAGTTTTTATGATTGATGTTTGATTATTCTTGTTGTTGACCAATATAAATATTTAGTTTATATCTTAATATTTATTTGTGGTTAACTTTTACCTTCGTCATGCCATCTAGTGATTGTGTAGTTAAAATGATAGGCCACCCCTAACCCACTGTTAGTTTAAACTAACAGAGGGGTTAACCCCCTGAGGCTGACAGAGGGGCCCCACCGGCCAGAAGCCCCCCACGTCATGCTGAGGTCAGCATGACGCAATAAGTCCTTTTATAATTTAAAGAAATTACAGAAATTCTAGAAAATTATTTAAACTTTGGAAATTCATAACTAATTCATACTAACTCCAAATTAAACATATAATATATGAAAAATTATCAGAAAAATCCAAGGATTATGAATATGGGCTCTGTTTTCATGTTTGACCATTTTAAAATGGGTGAACAGTGAAAAACATCCATATGGCTTTATTTCAAATTCAAATTTGAAGCACATTTGCAAATGACTTTGCATTTGACTTCTCTTAAATGGAATTGTACCCACATTGTGATCAAGAACATCACCATTTCAATATTGATCATGTGTTTGAGCATTGCAAATAAATTTATACCTTGTTTGATTGTTTGCTCGATAGACGTGCAACCGGAACCGGAGGCCAACCCCTTCGTTGAAGACCCCGATATCGAACCTCGTCAGCAAGGCAAGCAAACCCCTTTGATCATGTCTATAAAATCCCAATTCCCTCTCAGTCTCGCTTATGCATGTTTAGGATATCACTTTGTATCGATTCTACCGCATAGTTGAACCCATATCCGATGCATGACCTATCATCTTGTCACAGTAGTAAGCAAACCACAATCCTAGCTGATATAGGAGTTGGTTGATATCATGTGGCCCCTGCAACTGTTACAGCTTATTGCATGCTTAGTGTTACATGAGGTTGCTTTTGATGTGAGTCGGGATGATAGTGAACATGGTGTTGATGAAAGTGAAACCGTGTCGGTGAATCCACCCTAATACAAGGTGAACGATGAGAGGCTGTGTAGGAGTACACAGTGGGTTGTCTCGTTGAACACCGCCTTAAGCACCGAGTTCTTGTATGGTAATCCAAGACAAAGAGTACAACCACACATTGGGCTCACTGACCCCTCTCGGCCTAGTACCTTGATCCGTGTCGACGTCCAGGAGTCACATTAGTTCGGGCTTTCCATTTGACATGTGCATAGAAAAAGAACGAAGGAAATGGTTGCATCATATAGATATGTGGGTGCACCTGTGAGGCAGGAAAACCATCTGCCAGAGGTGGCGTCTCGGTCACCTGCATTGTTTGAGTCCGTTTCGTTGATCCGGCCGGGCTCTCGAGCGGAGGCAAACTCAGATAGTCGACTCCTGGAATAGACCGGTTGTGAGCGAAGTGTCGTGGTGAACATCCTCGCTGTCACCTTTTGAACGGTGGCGAGACCTGGCGGTAACCGATGGTCATGTGTGTGTAGTTTACACCCTTGCAAGGTTAACAAAACTATTCGAATAGCCGCGTCCGCAGTTATGGACTACTTGGAACCTGTACCTGATTATTAGACAACTTGAATGGATACTTATAAAACTCGCAACATAAGCATGAGTGCTATGGCGTGCTTCCTCGTGGGGAAGTCGAGGAAGTAACCATAGTGATGTGTTGTTTGGAGACATGTAGTGGACTCGTGTACGCTTCTTACCTCAAGTCTGGTACTCGTAGTACAGGATTAGCCAAGTCAAAGCTGGCACTTCTGCATGTTGGACCCCACCTCCTTTACCTTGATACTTGAGCATGAGTAGTATAGTTCTGATGTAAGTCTTGCTGAGTACGACTTTGTACTCATGTTTGCTTAATCTATGTTTTAGATAAGAACCGGACCCCGATGGAGTCACCTTCGTGAAGCTCGACGTTGACTAAGTTAGCATAGTCCCAGACAGAAGTCTGGTCCCTCGTGGAAGGGCATATTTGTTGTACAAGGCTTCTCTAAGCCATTTGTTAAACTTGTCTGTACTCAGACCTAATTTGCTTCCGTTGTATGATGTAATGTGATCACAGACATGTGATCTTTGTATGCTCTATGTGTATATCAATAAAGAGTACTTTGTAGAGTTATGTGATGATACCTGCTGTTCATACTAGGCATGTGTGCTGCGTGTATGTTTATAACATGCATGTCTTAGTATGGGTTTTCGAGACCTTAGTTGTGATCTGGCTGGCGGTCTTTTATACACCAAGTGGCCCTTAGATGTGCGCAGCTTGGGGCATCGCGATGCGATTGCTCGTGACTTTGTCACGTGCACACTTTGTTGTATGATCGAGCCCGCCCTAGACCCCGACTAAGTGATCGGGCTGGAGTAAGTTTATGTAAGAGTTAGGATCCAATCGATAACATGGTTGAGGCGACTTGTCTATGAGTATGGGATTCACCACCCATAAGCATTTAGACTTGTGAGCGGACGTTGAGGACCCATCTCAGTTGATCATCCGGCCTGAATGGGATGCCCCTCATGTTCGATGCTTACCGAGAACGTTCTGTGCTTGGCCTTGTCTGCTTAGACAAGGGGGTACGGTTCTTGGCTCTCCATGTGATTGTATCGTGACTGGAATTACATACGCTAACCCCGGGTCCCGACAGACTTGGTATCAGAGCAGGACTGTCGGTAGGCTTATCAAACCCTTGGTCGAAGTCGAGTCTAGCATTCTATAGTTATATAGTTACTCTGGATATAAGGGAACAACGTAAGGCTTCTTTTTCTCCTTACCCTCATCAATTTGAGTTCTGGGTCACCCTTATCTTTTCTACGGGATGATAGGACTAGGCTCATCTATGTCTTACTAGAACATCTCGCTGAGTGCTTCCTTGTAGCCGTAGGACAGTTGTGGTCGTACAGAGTCTTCGTGTTTGAGTTCATTGAGGAAGTTCTGTCCAATCTCCTCAAGGTTGTTTCATTTTCCATCCCGGTGTAGCCATTATGCTGCCGGATTTATCCCGTGTTCCTGTGGATCATTGCCTTCGCATTATAATCCTTTCCGCCTTCATCATGTCTTGTTATCCTTGAATCCATCATTCAACCTGTTCTGATTGTTGATTTTTATCACACAGGATGTCAGGTGGAACTCGTAGTGCTGTTCGTCGGAATCGAGACCGTGTTCGGAATCGAAATGATGATGAACCTCTACCACCGCCTTCTGCGGCGGAAATCATGATGGAAGATGAGAAGAATCAACGTGTTCAAACACGCCTTCTGGAGCTCATCGAGAAGAATACCTCACGTCATCGTAATGTGGTTGTGAGCATTCAGGACTTCATCCTCCTCAAGCCACCGGTATTTCGATGTTCTTCTGAGCCCCTTGAAGCTGATGATTGGCTCCGTTCCATCGGGCGTAAGCTTGATACTGCACATGTTGCTCCCAATGACCGAGTTATATTCGCGGCATACTTTCTGGAAGGTGGTGCCGCTGAATGGTGGGAGAACTATGTTGCTATGCAGCCAGATAGTCACCTAGTGACTTGGCAGGAGTTCTGTGTTGCCTTTCGAGGGTACCACCTTCTGGATGAGTTGATGGAGCGCAAGAAGGAAGAGTTCTGCAACCTGACTCAAGGAGAGATGTCCATCCATGAGTATGTGAGAGAATTCAACCGTCTTGCTCGGTATGCCCAAGATGAGATCACCACCAATGCCAGAAAGCAGGCAAGGTTCCGCAAGGGACTTAGCCCCATCCTTCGTCATGATCTCAACCTCATCGAATTTGCCACCTTTGAGGATTTAGTCAACAGATCCTTCAGAGCTGAGCATGGCAATGAAATTTTCGAGGAGTCCCGCAAGCATGCTCTTGAGCTTGCTTCTTCTTCCAGTTCGGCCCCTCAGAAACGCAGAATTTGGATTCCAACCCGTGCCATACCTCAAAACCTTCTTCAGAGACCACCATCAAATTTATGCCATCCACCCCAGCACATTATTCCACCCCGGAATGATGGTGTGCAATCAAGTAATCCCACTCCCAACAATTCAGACAGGGTATGCTTTAAGTGTGGTCTTCCAGGCCATTACTATCGTCAATGCCCTCAGGTCTTGATGGCACCACATCATTCTCGACCAAAACCTCCAAAGAAATCAGTCACCAAAGCCATCCCAGCAAAGCTTTCAGCCACAAGTAGTGGTTGTGTGAACCAAATTTCAGTTGAGGAAACCACCGATGCTTCTGACGTCATTCTTGGCACACTCCCAGTCAATCATATTTCCGCCTCCGTTCTTTTCGATCCAGGAGCTTCTCATTCATTCATGTTGGAGAGTTATGCACTTCGTCATGAGTTTCCTTTTGAAGAAATGTTTTCTCCAATGATCATTCAAACTCCTGGTTCAAAGTGGCAAACTAATAGAGTAAGCCATGGCAATCAAATTTCAATTGAGGGTTTAGTATTCCTTGCTTCTCTTATAGCCCTCAAATCTTCGGACATTGATGTCATCCTAGGAATGGATTGGTTATCAAGGCAGAATGCTTTCCTTGATTGTAAAGCCAAATCAGTCAAACTCACCCATCCTTCAGGCCAGACCATTGACTACACATCACCCAGCTCTAGAATCCAGATGCATACTTTGAATGTGCTTCCCCTTCCAGACCTTGAAGATGTTCCGGTGGTTCGTGACTTCCCGGATGTCTTTCCTGAAGAGCTGCCGGGAATGCCACCCGACAGGTGTGTAGAATTCATAGTGGATCTTATACCAGGCACAGCCCCAATTTCCAGACGTCCATATAGAATGGCCCCACATGAGTTAGCTGAGCTAAAAACCCAACTTGATGCTTCGTTGGCAAAAGGCTTCATCCGCCCTAGCTCATCGCCATGGGGTTGCCCCGTTCTGTTCGTAACGAAGAAAGATGGAACAGAAAGGATGTGCGTAGACTATCGCCCGCTAAATCTAGAGACGATAAAGAACAAGTACCCACTGCCCAGAATCAATGATCTTTATGATCAACTTGCAGGATCCTCTGTCTTCTCCAAGATGGATTTGAGATTAGGCTATCATCAAATCAAAATCCGAAACGAGGACATTCCAAAGACGGCTTTCACTACTCATTATGGTCTTTACGAGTATACCGTCATGTCCTTTGGTTTAACCAATGCCCCCGCCACATTCTCGCGCTTGATGAATTCGATCTTCATGGGGTACCTAGATAAATTTGTTGTGGTTTATCTTGATGACATTCTCATCTACTCGAAGAACGAAGAAGAGCACGTAGAACATCTTAGGTTGGTATTGATGAAACTTAGAGAGCACCGCCTTTATGCCAAGTTCTCCAAGTGTGAATTTTGGCTACCAGAACTGACCTACTTAGGCCACGTGATTTCTGCGAAAGGTGTTGCAGTCAATCCCGAGAGAGTTCAGGCCGTCCTTGACTGGACTCCACCTGAATCGGTTAAGCAAGTTAGAAGTTTTCTTGGCTTAGCAAGCTATTGCCGCCGCTTTGTTGAGAACTTTTCTAAAGTTGCAAAGCCTCTTACTGAACTCCTCAAGAAAGATAAGAAATTCCAATGGACCCCCAAGTGCGAGGAAAGCTTTCAAGAGCTAAAAAGAAGATTGACTTCTGCACCCATACTTGCACCTCCAGACACCAAAAGGGATTTCGAGATCTATTGTGATGCTTCACGGCAAGGGTTAGGATGCATACTTATGCAAGATCAACATGTGGTAGCTTACGCTTCACGCCAGTTGCGGCCACATGAAGAGAACTATCCTACCCATGATCTTGAACTCGCTGCCGTAGTTCATGCCCTGAAGACTTGGCGACATTACCTCCTTGGTAATCGCTGTGAGATCTATTCCGACCACCAAAGCCTCAAATATATATTCACCCAGCCAGATTTTAATCTCAGGCAAAGACGCTGGATAGAGTTGATAAAATATTATGACTTAGGAATTTCTTACACCCCAGGCAAAGCCAATGTCATGGCTGATGCACTAAGTCGTAAGTCGTATTGTAACAACCTCATGTTACAACAGTATCAACCAATTCTTCATGAGGAATTTCGAAAGCTCAATCTCGAGATTGTTCCTCATGGATCTCTTTTCAACTTGGTGGCGAAACCAACCCTTGAGGATCAAATCGTAGTTGCCCAAAGGCGTGCACGAGGTGTTCGCCGGATCAAGGAGAACATTGCTAGCGGAGTTGCTAAATGTTTCTCCACAGATAGTAAAGGAACGGTATTCTTTGAAAATCGTTTGGTAGTACCTAAGAATAAGGATCTAAGGCAACTCATCCTCAAAGAAGCCCATGACACACCCCTCTCGATTCATCCCGGTAGCACAAAAATGTACCGAGATCTACGCCAGAGATTTTGGTGGACCAGGATGAAGAGAGACATTGCTCGATTTGTTGCTGAATGTGATGTTTGTTGTCGCATTAAAGCAGAACACCAAAGACCTGCTGGCACACTTCAACCTTTGCCTATTCCCGAGTGGAAATGGGACAAAGTCGGTATGGACTTCATCACCGGCTTTCCAAAAACCCAGAAAGGAAACAATGCCATCTTCGTGGTCATTGACCGACTTTCAAAAGTTGCTCACTTCCTTCCAGTTCGCGAGTCTATAACTGCTAGCCAGTTGGCGGACTTGTATATCTCTAGAATTGTGTCTCTTCACGGTGTTCCTTTGGTGATCAATTCTGATCGTGGTAGCCTTTTCACCTCTAGATTCTGGGGAAGCTTTCAGAATGCTATGGGAACTCATCTATCCTTTAGTACAACTTTCCATCCTCAGTCTAGCAGTCAAGTTGAAAGGGTTAATCAAATCTTTGAACACATGCTCAGAGCTTGTGTTATCTCATTCGGAAAGAATTGGGAGAAATCTCTTCCTTTCCCCGACTTTGCTTATAACAACAGTTTTCAATCTAGTCTGAACATGGCTCCTTTTGAACTCCTTTATGGACGACGATGTCGAACACCCCTTAACTGGTCAGAAACCGGTGAAAGACAACTCTTTGGACCGGATATGATCAAGGAAGCAGAAGAGCAAGTTCGCATTATTCGTGATCGTTTGAAAGCCGCTCAGTCTCATCAAAAGAGCTACTATGATCGTCATCACAGAGAGGAGAGCTACAATATTGATGAGAAGGCTTACCTTCGGGTTACTCCTCTGAAGGGAACCCAAAGATTCGGTATCAAAGGCAAGTTGGCCCCATGTTACATCGGACCTTTCCGCATTCTTGCTAAACGTGGAGAAGTTGCCTACCAACTTGAACTACCCCCTCACCTTTCCCGAGTACATGATGTATTCCATGTGTCACAACTCAGGCGTTGCTTCAAGGACCCCATCCGCGAAGTCGACCATGAAACGCTTGATCTCCAAGATGACCTTTCTTATCGAGAGTACCCTGTTCGTATTCTTGATTCCGCAGAGCGTGTCACGCGTCGTCAGACGATCAAGTTTCTCAAAGTTCAATGGTCACATCACTCCGAGAAAGAAGCAACCTGGGAAAGAGAAGACCGTCTCCGTGCCGAGTACCCCACCTTCCTCCCGACGACTTCTGAATCTCGGGACGAGATTCTTTTGAGTGGGGGCGAGTTGTCAGAACCCCAACTAGGGTAAGTGCTAGGGCTTGTTTGACCCTTTTGCATCATGCAAAAATTCAAATGAAATTCAAAAAAAAATGGGGAAAAGAAAAGCCCTAAAAAATTAAATCAAATGGCCAGACAAAAATTTCTTCCAAAAATTGCTCTGGTATTTTTGAAAAGTCTTATAAATATGCATGATCACATATAAAGTGAAGGGGTCCCACTGCATGCACCAAGATTTTTCAAATATTCCAAATAGGGCTTGGAAATTAAATTAAACTCCAATTTGAATTTAAATTCAAATTGTTTGATTTTCAAAAATCACCAAAACTTATGAGTGGCTAGCTATACATGTTATGAGCCCACATAAAAGTTTTCATGATTTTTAAAAATGCTCTGCTATTTTTATTTGGGGCAAAACAAATTAACAGAAAACAAAACAGAAGAAATGGAAAAGAAAACTCCCTAGCTTTCAGCCCAACTCATCCCCCCCACCGGCCTGGCCCAGCCCAAGCCCATCTCCCATCCTGTCGTCTTCTCCAAGCTGCTCGGTGGCAGCCGAGAGCGCGCGGCGACTGCCACCTCGACGCCGAGGAGGTTCCGAGCCCTCCCCTGGCTTCTACGCACACCACGGAGCATCCCACGTACCTCCTCACCACTCCCCCTCCTCTGGCTCCCTCTAGACCTCTTCCCCTCGCCGATTTCGTCACGGCCGAGCGCACCGGAGAGCACCGTCGCCGCGCCCGCGTGGCCAACGGCCTCAAGACGCCGTGCAAGCGTGTCCAGAAGCCGAGCCGTCTTCGTAGCCGTCAAACCCCTCTGCGAATCGAGCCAGGCGAGCCCTAGAAGCGACGCCAGCATCACCGATTTGCCTCCGACCGCCGTGAAGTTCATCGTCGATTGCTCCGTCGTCCGTCTTCCCCGACCTCCCTAGCCAGCACAAACGTGCTCCTGGTGAGCTCCTTGACGAATTACCCCTCTCAGCGCGTTCCCTCTCTTCGTCTAGCCATGGCTGCCATGAGTGCAGTACGGCGCCGCCGCGCGAGTCGTCGCCGGCAACACTCCGGTGACCAATTGGTCACGTGGATGTGCCCAATGTTTCCGCCAACACTCTCTGGTTACGCTGCACCCAAAATCCCCCTCTCCCGCGCACGTTTTCGCCATCCCCGTCGCAGCAGTACCACGGCCGTCGCGCCATGTTGACGCCGGCGAGGCTACGGCCAGCCCCGAGTCTCCCCGTGGGCACTGGGTGACGCAGTCGACCTCGGGCGTTCCATTGGTGGCCTCGGCGAGCTCTCCAGTGGCCGGAATCGCCACTCCGGCGAGGCGCCGCCGCGTCCAGTGACGCCGGCGTCAAGCCGCCGGCCATTAGGGCTAATGACCCTGCTAATCGCCCCCTAGCCCAATGAAAAGTGGGCCCCAGGCCACCCCTAACCCACTGTTAGTTTAAACTAACAGAGGGGTTAACCCCCTGAGGCTGACAAAGGGGCCCCACCAGCCAGAAGCCCCCCACGTCATGCTGAGGTCAGCATGACGCAATAAGTCCTTTTATAATTTAAAGAAATTACAGAAATTCCAGAAAATTATTTAAACTTTGGAAATTCATAACTAATTCATACTAACTCCAAATTAAACATATAATATATGAAAAATTATCAGAAAAATCCAAGGATTATGAATATGGGCTCTGTTTTCATGTTTTACCATTTTAAAATGGGTGAACAGTGCAAAACATCCATATGGCTTTATTTCAAATTCAAATTTGAAGCACATTTGCAAATGACTTTGCATTTGACTTATCTTAAATGGAATTGTACCCACATTGTGATCAAGAACATCACCATTTCAATATTGATCATGTGTTTGAGCATTGCAAATAAATTTATACCTTGTTTGATTGTTTGCTCGATAGACGTGCAACCGGAACCGGAGGCCAACCCCTTCGTTGAAGACCCCGATATCGAACCTCGTCAGTAAGGCAAGCAAACCCCTTTGATCATGTCTATAAAATCCCAATTCCCTCTCAGTCTCGCTTATGTATGTTTAGGAGATCACTTTGTATCGATTCTACCGCATAGTTGAACCCATATCCGATGCATGACCTATCATCTTGTCACAGTAGTAAGCAAACCACAATCCTAGCTTATATAGGAGTTGGTTGATATCATGTGGCCCCTGCAACTGTTACAGCTTATTGCATGCTTAGTGTTACATGAGGTTGCTTTTGATGTGAGTCGGGATGATAGTGAACATGGTGTTGATGAAAGTGAAACCGTGTCGGTGAATCCACCCTAATACAAGGTGAACGATGAGAGGCTGTGTAGGAGTACATAGTGGGTTGTCTCGTTGAACACCGCCTTAAGCACCGAGTTCTTCTATGGTAATCCAAAACAAAGAGTACAACCACACATTGGGCTCACTGACCCCTCTCGGCCTAGTACCTTGATCCGTGTCGACGTCCAGGAGTCACATTAGTTCGGGCTTTCCATTTGACATGTGCATAGAAAAAGAACGAAGGAAATGGTTGCATCATATAGATATGTGGGTGCACCTGTGAGGCAGGAAAACCATCTGCCAGAGGTGGCGTCTTGGTCACCTGCATTGTTTGAGTCCTTTTCGTTGATCCGGCCGGGCTCTCGAGCGGAGGCAAACTCAGATAGTCGACTCCTGGAATAGACCGGTTGTGAGCGAAGTGTCGTGGTGAACATCCTCGCTGTCACCTTTTGAACGGTGGCGAGACCTGGCGGCAACCGATGGTCATGTGTGTGTAGTTTACACCCTTGCAAGGTTAACAAAACTATTCGAATAGCCGCGTCCGCGGTTATGGACTACTTGGAACCTGTACCTGAGTATTAGACAACTTGAATGGATACTTATAAAACTCGCAACATAAGCATGAGTGCTATGGCGTGCTTCCTCGTGGGGAAGTCGAGGAAGTAACCATAGTGGTGTGTTGTTTGGAGACATGTAGTGGACTCGTGTACGCTTCTTACCTCAAGTCTGGTACTCGTAGTACAGGATTAGCCAAGTCAAAGCTGGCACTTCTGCATGTTGGACCCCACCTCCTTTACCTTGATACTTGAGCATGAGTAGTATAGTTCTGATGTAAGTCTTGCTGAGTACGACTTTGTACTCACGTTTGCTTAATCTATGTTTTAGATAAGAACCGGACCCCGATGGAGTCACCTTCGTGAAGCTCGACGTTGACTAAGTTAGCATAGTCCCAGACAGCAGTCTGGTCCCTCGTGGAAAGGCATGTTTGTTGTACAAGGCTTCTCTAAGCCATTTGTTAAACTTGTCTGTAGTCAGACCTAATTTTCTTCCGTTGTATGATGTAATGTTATCACAGACATGTGATATTTGTATGCTCTATGTGTATATCAATAAAGAGTACTTTGTAGAGTTATGTGATGATACCTGCTGTTCATACTAGGCATGTGTGTTGCGTGTATGTTTATAACATGCATGTCTTAGTATGGGTTTTCGAGACCTTAGTTGTGATCTGGCTGGCGGTCTTTTATACACCAAGTGGCCCTTAGATGTGCGCAGCTTGGGGCATCGCGATGCGATTTCTCGTGACTTTGTCACGTGCACACTTTGTTGTATGATCGAGCCCGCCCTAGACCCCGACTAAGTGATCGGGCTGGAGTAAGTTTATGTAAGAGTTAGGATCCAATCGATAACATGGTTGAGGCGACTTGTCTATGAGTATGGGATTCACCACCCATAAGCATTTAGACTTGTGAGCGGACGTTGAGGACCCATCTCAGTTGATCATCCGGCCTGAATGGGATGCCCCTCACGTTCGATGCTTACCGAGAACGTTCTGTGCTTGGCCTTGTCTGCTTAGACAAGGGGGTACGGTTCTCGGCTCTCCATGTGATTGTATCGTGTCTGGAATTACATACGCTAACCCTGGGTCCCGACACCTAATTTATTTCCATACCATGTTAGCATTTTCTCAAAGTCAAATCCATGTTTTGATTGTATCTTTCTTTAGGTTACAAAGTGCTCGTTAGTGTTATAAGCACATGATTATATATGGTTATCCTTGCTTGATAGAAATACTTGTTCAATCCCATGTTTGTCTAAGTAGGATTTCTTTTGGTAGATTAATATCATGCCATGATGTTGTATGATTATATAAGTAGTATACATAGTATGGATGTACCAATTTGTATTGTATGATGCCTAGTTAAGTATCTTATGGCTTTGTATGTGTGGGATGTACTAAATAGAAATGTATGTTATCTTCTTATTCATACTTGTATATTACATGTTGGTTTCCTTGATGTTATGATCTAGTTGTTTACTTGCCTACATGCTCATTAGGTTTTCTCAATGTGTTTATATGTTATAACTAGCATGATAGTGTTGTGTGCTAATGCCATGCTTTCGTGTTCTTGCATGTCATGACTAGTATTTTAGAGTTGTGTGATATTGTCATGCTTGATTTTTATGTTGGTTGATATGAATTAAGTTATCTCATATATACAAGTTGTATTTTATGGATAGTATAGTTTAGCATCTCGTGTGATGATCATCTTCATACTTAGCTTTATATCTTGTTTATCTTATATTTCATTTGTGGTGTGACTAGGCCTATACATTATGTCATGATAGTGATCTTCCAGGTCTTATAATGTTCTATGTGTGATAATTGTTCTTGTGTTACTGATATATGCTTTAGTTGTCTCATGTTAGTATTATGAGTGCTTTAATACTTGTTGTTATGACTCATAATATGCGTAGGACGAGTCATATTTGATGTTAGTAGAGTTGTGCTTTGATCATACACTTAGTGTGCACAACGTGCTTAGTTATTTTAAGCATGTGGTGTATTATTGGTAGTGGTCATTTGTATTAGTTGTTCTTTATTAAGACCATGTCATAGTTTATTATCTTCTCATGATAACTTATATGTTTGATGCTTGTATTATTAGTTAAGACATCTTCATGATTCTTTATTGACATGCCTTGTATGATATGTGTCTTACTATTTATTTGTTGAATTATGTTTAACCATAATGTTGGTTGACTCTTGTTATAGATATACTTGCTAATAGTTGTTATGATTGATGTTTGATTATGCTTGTTGTTGACCAATATAAATATTTAGTTTATATCTTAATATTTATTTGTGGTTAACTTTTACCTTCGTCATGCCATCCAGTGATTGTGTAGTTAAAATGCATAGGATATTTCCATTCCATGTGCTGATGCCATTGTGTTTGTTATGTAGTACTTTCCTATATAGTTAGTCAAGATGTGTGATGGTTACTAGTGGTTAGTAACATAGTTCATATTAGAACGTACGTCAGTCTTGATCGTCAAGCCTTCCTTAGCTGTTTGAGTCCAATCCTGACATATCCATTGAATCCTCTCAATTTATCTTCCTATCGTTCTATCTCATTTCGAAATCCCCATCTTGATCAATATCGTGCTATCCATCCAATCTTAATTTGTTTTGGATGTTAATTGGATTTATTTATTTTGGTATTTATTTGTTTTCATTTGCTATCGTTACAACGAGTAGGGAGTGACGTTATTGGACATGGACAGACTCAAGTTACTGAAGATGGACTCAACAACAAAGGCATGCCTCCCTCTTTGATCATGTTTATGCTATGTTTTACAAAATTGCATTGTATTTTGTAACCACTATATGCATGCTATTTTATCTCGTAGCTAGCGTGTCGATTGACACATTACCCTGATCCTCTTGTCGCCTATTTACCTGACACCTAAGTAGAACTATATAATAATCTAGTAGAGTAGAAATGCTTAGCCATGCTAATTATTCTATAGGTGCTTATCTGAATGATCTTCGGATCATTAACACTTGAAACTTGTTACTGAGCTTGCTAAGCTAGGCCGGTTGGCCATTGTTGACTTCCTCTACTCTCTTCCACTCTGGGTGAAACTTACCATCTAAATAATGGCGCGGGAGACAGCTGGATCAAGGATTGAAGGAGCGATTGGCTGCCCTTCACGAGGTGAAGGGGGCAATCCATCGTCCGTGCCGCATGAGGCCCAATAAGTCTTGGATTTGAAGATTGTGACAACCGTACAACCACATGCTATATGGGCACTGGCTTGGTTAATTAGTTAGTTCATCCTTATTATGGTCATCGTCGTACCGCAGATGGCACAACTTCCTTTCGAGGAGAACCTCGGCACAAAAGGGGGCAAGGACTGTGAACTACGGTTACTACCTTGTGAAACCTAGTGGGCATGTCATAGTAAGGGTGGGTCTAATGAAAGACCTCGTCACAATCTCCCTGCCGGTATACAACATAGTGTACTACGCCAGCGGCCACTGGTGGCAACAAGACGAGATTGTGTCGTGTGGGTAAAGGGTACAACCTCTGTAGAGTGTAAAACTATTCGAATAGCCGTGTCCACGGTCATGGACGACACATGAATCTTTCTTGACATACGGGAACCTGTCTTGCTTATTCCCTCTTTGCCCCTATTCTTGGAACCTATGAAGAATGTGAGTGGATCGAGGATCCTCACCTTGTTGAAAGTTATGATGGAGAAAATGTTGTTTTCATCTAAAACCGCTTTATCAAATTATTATGCTTTTGGAAACAAAATTAGCTTTTATGAAAAATAACCATACAGCCTTCCTTTGAAGCCTCATGTAGTTACTAGGGCCTTTCCCGGGAGGCATGTTGAGTACGAAATGTACTCATGGCAATAATTTTGTTGAACAGAGTTCTATGAAGACGAAGGTGATGATTACGACTACTACGGCGATCCGTAGGAGTGAGGTCACGTGGACTACATCGACTGCCTGTGGCTGAGATGGAGTCGCTACGCATTTTTACTTTCCGCTGTTTCCTGATTGTAACAAATGTCATGAGACATTTTATATGTATGCCTTATGGCAGATTATGGTACTTCTAAAATCTTTATGTATTCTGCAATGAGACCATTTCACTGTGTTGTCAACAATGATCCTGGGATTGACAATGAAACACAGGAGGGTCTGGAAATTATTTCCGGGTTCTCACAAAAATCCTTGAAACCAGTTATTCCTTATGAGTCCACCATACCTTCATATGTGGTATTTACCGGCCATCCTAACGAATACTTTCTTTTACCATCTCGAAATTATTCAAAAGCACTCCTGTGTTGTGCCTCTGTTTTAGCTCATGAGGAAGTAGTAGGTAATTCATGACCGTCTTATGCTAGACATGTTTTATTCCAGGATTGCATGTCTAATCTGCAAACCCCTAATACGAGGAGGGACTGGCATGAGTGCGCCGAGCTCACAAAAGATAATCACAACCAACAAACCCTCCTTCACGCTTTGTCTATGAGAAATCAGAAAACTTTGGCAGTGATAAACAAAGGAGATTAAGGAGATGTGATCGTCTCCATCTTGGGAGCCGTTCCTAGAAACATGTCTAGCGTAAGAGGTGATTGAGTTGTCTACTAGCATTCGTTGACGAATCATGCACCTCCCAAAAACTTTTTATTTCTGTTTTCAAAACCAAGAGCTCTAGTACATGTTTAGTATTTGCTTCCAACCACGGGTTTTCAACCTTTCCATCAAACTCCACGGTTCGAGAGTCTCCACCTTCTTTCTTCAAAGCACCAACTAGGAGAGCATAATTGTCATTCTGAGTGTACACTAGTACAAAATAGGCCTTTGGATATGAGCAAAGGCCACGGCCCGAACACGAACCGGTTCTACTGGCCGAATTGCACCGGTTCGTGAGGCCGGGCTTTAGAACCGGTTCGTGTGATGGGCCCGAGGCCAACGGCAACCTGCCACCACACCTGTAGAAGTTGACGTGGCAGTACGATAAATATGTGAGAGAACATTCGATTTAATTATATTTCTAGTTTCAATATACCATTATCATATATATGCTTGATTATTAAATATGTTTGAATTCTATTTTGTTGTGAAGTGTATGAGGCAGACATCGGGGACTGAACCTTGTGCTTACATCGTAATGGAGAACATTCGCTATATGACCGAAAAGTTTAATCAAAGAACAATGATGGTACGTAAATACTATCTAGACTTTGTTCTTACCATATGTAATATATTCATATATTGATCACCTTCTTTAAATAATAAGATTTGGGAGAAGCGGGATAAACTCGACATAAATGATCGCATGCGAGCACTTCAAGAGGAAATAGCGGGATTTCTACTTCGTGAAGTCATAAATAAGTCGACCGGAGAATTCCCTTACCATATGTAATAGGAAACTGGTGTGTTGTCCATATAATGTAACTGTATGTGTATATTCAAATGCCCTCCACTGTTGTGGGCTCGAGGCAAGCAAAGAGGGGCGGCGGTGAGGCACTAATACTATATATGATCGATGTATATATATGTTGGAGGTACGATAATTCTACTATATATGATGGTTCTAGCTAGCTACGAGATATTCTACATGTATATATATATATGCATTGTACATTATGTAATAGCGTAAAATAAACAGTAAACCTAAACCCAAAAGAAAAGAATTAATAAACCCTAAACCCTAAACTATTAAAACCAAAAAGAAAATAATTAAAAAAACTTAAACCTCTAAACCTTAGAATCGGTTTGTGTTACAAACCGGTGCTAATGGTTCCCGAGCCCTCGCGCCCGACCTGCCACCACGTGGCTGGCTGCAGAGATTTTAGATCCGGTTCGTGAGCAACCGGTTCTAAAGGGGTTCACCCTCTACCACCGAACCTTTAGCACCGGTTGCCAAAACCGGTTCTAATGGCCACCCAGAACCGGTTCTAATGACCTGTTTTGCACTAGTGGTAATGTGCATTGTCCCAAAGTACTATATTGTCTTTTGCATGATTGTGGTATTACTTATTCTGAAGTTCTTAGTTCTATTCTCCTTTAAAACTCCGGAGGAGTTTCTGCATTTATGTTTTTCTTCACTCATGGAGGCTATCGAAATACCACTCTATTATGTTCAAGCTTTGTGCATTGTAATCTTGTCTTGATTTTCAGTAGCATATTATTTTCTTTTAAGATATTTGTGATTGTTCACATGAAAGAAGGATTGCTTCGTGCATTGTCATTATAGCATTGTTTCAATACCTTCTGGACTCTTTTCGTAGTACATGCTTATATACATTCATTGAAGCAAAAGAGTTAATCAAAGTTTTCTTTGTCGCGTTCAGTTCATTGAACTGAATTGCTTGAGAACAAGCAATATGCTAAGCTTGGGGTAGTTGATACGTCTCAAACGTATCTACTTTTACAAACACTTTTGCTATTGTTTTGCCCTCATTCTTGCATGATTTGGACGAAACTAACCCGGACTAACGCTGTTTTCAGCAGAGCTGTCTGTATGGTTTTATTGTGCGCAGGAAAATGGATTTTTGGACGTCTCAGAAAATTCCCAAAAAAAACACAAAAAATCCACGCACCCGAGGGGCCATTGTTCCAGAAGTTGGGCCAGTGGACAGCCAAGGGGCCCCCAGGCGCCCCCCCTGGCGCGACCAGGGGTGGGGCCGCGCCCTCTGGCCACCTGGGGGCCTCCCTCCTCCTTGGTGCCCTGCCGAGGCTCCTATTTATTCCCATGACGGAGAAACCTCGAAACAGAAGTCGTTTTCCCAATTCACGTCGCGGATCCGCCGCCACCCTCAGTTCTTCTCCGGGAGGGCTAATCTGGAGGTTGTTTTGGCCTCCGGTGAGGAGAGATCATCGCCATCGTCATCATCATCACCACTCCATCATCCCTCCATGACTTCTCCATCCATGTGTGAGGAATTCCCTGCTGTAGGAAAAGGGGATGGTAGGGATTGGATGAGTTAGGTCATGTAATATTTTATCAGATTGTTGGGGGCATGTTGCCTATCATCTAGATTGTTGTTTATCATCTTTGCTTCAACTTGTTGCTCTTAATGCTTGTCACTTTGGGCCCGAGTGCCATGATTTCAGATCTGAACCCTATGTGTTTGCATGAATATATTTGTGTTCTTGATCCTATGTATGAGTTGTATGCACCTGTTATAGTCCGGAACCGGCGATCCCAAAGGTGACAGCTTGGGACACCAAAGGGGATGGACTATAGTTTGAGGATTCCATGTATCCATTGATTGTTGATGCTTTGTTCCGGTGCTCTTTGACAGGAGCACCTTAATTTCCATAAGTTACTTTTGGCCCCGTTCGTAGCGGGATGGTAGGACAAAAGATGTTGTGCAAGTTCTTATTTCAAGCACGTACAACTACCTGTGGGGTACATGCATGATGTTTGATTTATTCCTAGATGATCATTGCTTTTCTTTGTGCCTTGCCCCAAGTTAAATACATGATGTATCTTATCCATGCAGTGCCCAACCATCCATCTCCCTAACCTACAGTGTTTTAATTCTGCTGGTTACTAGTTGTTTACTTTTGCTGTTTTATTGTCGCTATTTCACCACCACTATTACCGTCGCTATCATCACCTCCATATCGCAGTTACTACTAATATCTTGTTGCAAGTAAGTGTATCTCAGGTGCGGTGGAACTGACAACTCCACTGCTAAATCTTGTGGGTATTCTTTGGCTCCCCTTGAGTCGAATCTATAAATTGGGTTATCTTACCCGCGAAGACTATCTCGATCCCCTGCAGTTGTGGGTTATCAAGCCTGTTTTCTGGCGCCGTTGCCGGGGAGCATAGCTTTATTCACAAGTCTACTTGAAGTATTTTACCTGCTGAAATTTATCCGCTATGGTTAAGAAAGAAGACACCAAGGTCCCGATCTTACCATCCCGTACGAGAAAAGGTACTGTTCTGAACACTAGTGCTACACTTGATTCACCTTCAGTTATGAGTAAGTTTGCTTCACCTCCACCACATGATGCTTCCACTGACTCTGTTACTATGTCCGATACTTTTTATGATGCTTCTACTACTCTTGATGATATTGGTTCACTTGGTCACGCTCTTGAGAAACAGATTGCTGCTACAAAAAAATCAGGAATTGATATTCCCGATACTTGCTACCCTTTTGATGGAACTTACAATTATCCTGATTTGAGTAAACTCAAGGAGAGACTCCTTGATGATGATTATATTATACTTGAGGATAATTTATGCAGGGAGCTAACAGAGTTTGTCGACTCTGACCCTGATGCTATTAAGAAGCTTCTCGAAAAACACTCCCTGAAGAACAAGACCGTTCCTGGTCCTAAATTTTCTACATCTCCTATATGCATCAATGATCCTGATTATAATTTCTCTGTTGATCTTTCACTTATATCTATGGTTGAAGCTGACCCCTTTTATGGCAGAGAAAATGATGATGCTATTTCGCACCTGACCAAACTCACTGAGTTGGGTGGCTTGCTTACTACAGATGAAAAGATACGAAACTTCTATGTTACTAAGCTTCTTCCTTTCTCGTTAAAGGAAGGTGCTAAATCATGGTATGATGCACTACCATGTGGTTCCATTAGGAGTCCTCAAGGCTTAGCTCACTCTTTTGTTGATAAGTACTTTCCTGCTCATACGCAACATGCTGCTTTACAAAAAGTTTCTAACTTTAAACAATTGCAGGATGAGCACCTCCCTAAATCTTGGGGGAGGTATTGCAGTCTGATCCAGGCTAGACCTTGAGGACTCCTCATCAACTAGTGACCAGCAAGATTAAAATACTGTAGGCTAGGGAGATGGATGGTCGGGCGCTGCATGAATAAGAATGAACATGTAATAGATTCTAACACGGGGCAAGGCACACAGAAAAGTAATGATCATCTAGGCAAATATCAAACACTAGGCATGTATCCCGTAGGTAGGTGTGCGTACTTGCAATAAGAACTTGCACAACATCTTTTGTCCTACCATCCCACTACGAACGAGGCCAAAAGGAACTTATGGAGATTAAGGTGCTCCTGTCATAGAGCGTCGGAACAAAGCAATAAACTCAATGGATACATGGAATCCTCAAATTATGGACCATCCCCTCTGGTGTCCCAAGCTGTCACCTTTGTGATCGCCGGTTCCGGACCATAATAGGTGCATACAACTCATAGATAGCATCTCGAACATAAATAAACTTATGAAAACATAAGTGGTTCAGATCTGAAAACATGGCACTCGGGCCCAAAGTGACAAGCATTAAGAGAAACAAGTTGTAGCAAAGATGATAAACACCAAAGTAGATGATAGGCAACATGCCCCCAACAATCTGACGAACTATTACATGATCAATCTCATCCAATCCCTACCACCCCCTTTTCCTACAGCAGGGAATTACTCACATATGTGAAGGGAAGTCATGGAGGAAGGATGGAGTGGTGATGGCGATGGCGACGATTAGCCTCCAGATTAGCTCTCCCGAAGAAGAATAGAGGTTGGCGGTGGCTCCTCGACGGGTTCTGGAAAAGCGACTTCTTTTTCGAAGTTTCCCCGTCACGGGAATAAATAGGAGTCAAGGTAGGGCACCAGGGGAGGGGAGTCGCCCAGGCGGCCTCCCGGCGCGGCCCCACCCCTGGTCGCGCCCACAGATTGCCTGGGGCCCCCCTGGCTGCCCTCTGGCACCCCTTCTGGCTCCGGGCTCCATCGGGTGCGTGGATTTTATGGTATTTTTCTGGGAATTTTCTGATATGTCCAAAAATCCATTTTCCTGCACACAATAAAACCATACAAACAGCTCTGCTGAAAACATCGTTAGTCCGGGTTAGTTTAGTTCAAATCATGCAAGGATGTGGGAAAAACAATAGCAAAAGTGTTTGGAAAAGTAGATACGTTTGAGACGTATCAACAGTAAAGCGAATTCTTCGGTATCTTGCTCACACACCAACCTTGGGTTTGTGGTATCCCAAGGGTGCTCAATTTGATCTTACTGGCTATTCTGATTCAGACTGAGCTAGTGATCGTGTTGATAGGAAATCAACTTCATGCACTTGTCATTTCCTGGCAAGATCACTTGTGTGTTGGGCTTCCAAGAAGCAAAACTGTGTATCAATATCTACTGCTGAAGCCGAATACATTGCTACTGGGTCATGCTATACTCAGATTCTCTGGATGAAGCAGACGCTGAAGGATTATGGCATTCATGTGAAGAAATATCCTCTTCTATGTGATAATGAGAGTGCAATCAAAATTGACATTCTCCATCATTTTCTTCGTGATCATGTTCAACGTGAAGATATTGTGATTAGTCATGTCAGAACTGAAGATCAACTGGCTGATATTTTCACGAAACCATTGGATGAGAAAAGGTTTTGTGCGTTAAGATGTGAGCTCAATATTTTGGACTCACGAAATGTACTGTAAGACCGAACCTTTACTTCCATGTATATATTAATTTACTTTGTTGTTTGTTTTTGGTTTTGATATTAGTTTTGCTTCGATTTCTATCTTTTATTTTGATTGGATTTAGTCCTCTATGCTTATCATCTTTAGCTTCGTTGTTGGGTTTTCTTCGAGGTGATAAGTTTCGGACCCTACCCCCTCTGTTCTTTTTCTCTTATTCTATCTTTCCAAAATGGTTGAGCACATTTGAAACGGAAAGCATTATGCTTCGAACGTCATTGAGTTCCGAATCATATGCTTCCAACTTTAGCGAAGTTTGTACTCAAGACCAAGATTTTTTTTTGTTTGGTCGTCGAGATCCCATCATATTCGGGTCGTTGAGATTTTCTTGCGAAACGCCATGACATCCTTGCAGTAGAATCCGGAGGGCCGGTCGCTGGAAGACGTCCGATCAGACTTGACATCCCTTGTCATGGCAGCCCTATAAATACCCTCATCCAGCGACACCAAACTCCACATCGTCCCCAAGCTCTCCGTAACCCTAATCTCTCGAGCGCGCCGCCGAGCTCGTCGTCCCCGTCGTCGTCTTCGCCGCTTCGCTGCCGGAAGGACGCCGCCATGGACTCCACACCGACGAGGAGAACTTCCTACGCTCGTCGCCGCCATAGCCCTCCTTCTTCACTGAGTTAGGGTACATTTGGGCTCGGTCCAATCTTCTCATCTTTAGTTCCTATTTCTTCTGTCAGATTGGATACGTTTTTCTTAGTGTTTTTAGGTTGTTTTCGATAGGTTCTCTCGATCCGCTGGATCTTTGATCTCTTGGGAAACTTGTTTAGAGAAAAGCTTCCCACTCCGATTCAGGTTAGCAGTTAGGGTTTCGATATCCTCTGTTTTGTGCTAGGGTTTCTAGTCTCCAGATGAAAGTCTGTGTGCAAAATCTAGCTCAGAACAGGCCGGAATCATCACCCATGTTCAACTGAAGCTCTTGTAAAAATCCTTTTGTTTGGTCGAAACTTTTGCTGGTATTCAGTCCATACTTGTCTTTTTCCCTCGTTCCCTTATGCTTTTTCACAGGATGTCTGAGGATCTGGGCTCCGGTGATGAGTCCCCTGTTCTTGATCACATCAACGAAGCTGAACAAAGTGCTCCGAAGAAAAGAGGAGGAAGAACGAAGGAGAAGAACAATGCACGTGGTATCCCTGAATCTGTTCGAAAGCAACTCGGTTATGACACTCCTGAAGAAAAAACCACTGGTCAACGAAAGATTTGATTGCAAGGGATTTGGCGCTACTGGGCCATCAGGTGGTACAAATACAAAAGTATCCCTGATTGGAAATGGGCCATGCAATTTGCCTTCAGCCCGCCATATCGATATACTTCCCACATGTGCGGCAAGTACACTGAAGAAAATTGTCATCTCTACTACCCAGTCCCACCGAAGTACCCTCACCCCAACACTCTAAAGACTCTGGATGATTATCTAGATGAGCAAAAGCGGTTGAGAATCGCTGCTGAGAAGAAAAGGATCAAGGCTGAGAAGAAGGTAGCCAAGTTAGCTGCCGCCGAAGCTCGTGGAGATGGCTCGAGCACGAAGAAGAAGCGGAAGCTTAAAAAGAAGACAACTTCACCTCCTCATGCCTTCACTGATGAGGAAGAGCAAGCCTAACATGAACATGCCACTCTTGAAGACTCAATCCACTCTGAATCCAAGGCTGAAGCTGATGACGAATCAGATGCTGAAGCGGATGATGAGTGCGAAGAAGTTGCCCCTCCTCCCATTAAACCAAAGCTTCGAATTCCGTTGAAGAAGAAGCCAGGAGAGAAACCTGCTGCAAAAGGGCTAAAGATTCAAGACCCAACTGATAAGCCCGTAGCTCGCCCCACCATTGATATGACTAACTTGGTGGTCGCGAAGCCTTTGGCCTCCAAGCCACCGACTGAGACCCTCAAAACCGAGAGGCGCTCAAAGCAGAGGCACGACCCTGCGAAGCAACAACAAACTGCAAAGGCAGCTGCACCAGCGAAGCCTAAGCAGTCTACTGCTCCAGACCCTTCAGCGAAGAGAAAGCTCACTGAAGCAGAATTGCAACAGAAAGACCACGAGGAGGCACTCAATCGCAGCGTAATTGCCAGAGATTCTGCCATCAAGCAGAAGGAAGCAGAAGAAGCTGCTAGGAAGCAAAGGGAGCTAGACTCTGCAAAGTTTTCTCCTGAGAAGGCTGAGACGAAGCGAAAGCTCGCCGAAGCCAAGAAAAACGAAGAGAAGGCTGCTGCTGAAGCTAAACAGTTAGCAGAACATGAAGTCAAGTGTAAGGAAGCTCTTGCAACTACTGCTACCAAAAGAGATGAGAAGGCAGTAGAGCTACACAGAAGAAAGATGTAGTGGATATGACTCCTGCTGAAGCAAATCCAGCGAAACAAAAAGGAAGTTCCCTCACTGAAGCTCAAGAAGAAGCTGATCGCCATAGTGGACATCAATTCCCTGATCCACGTGAAGGAGAACTATGGGATCACTTGGGCGTAACTGAAGCCCTTTGGAAGAAATGTGAAGCTGCAGATCCTGTAGTTGTTGATCTCGATGAAGTCTACATCTCAGGCTCCATCGAAGCTATGATCATTCAGCTGAAGGACTTGCACTCAAGGGACAGGGATGAAACTGCAAAGATTCACAACTATCAGCAGCGTGCCGAAACTGAAACAGATGAAGAGTTTAAGGTGCACGCGCTGAAAATGCTTTAGAAGGTGACGGACGTCAACATCACCACCAAGGACAACATAAAAATCTTCAAGGGTAAGATCAAAGCTACGGTTGATGAAATGGTGAAAACCCATAATGCTTCGATCAGGGAAAGGGATTCTAGGAAGCGCAAGGCCACGCTGGAAGCTGAACCAGCTACATCAAAGCCCGCTGAAGCAAAGCCTTCCGACCCTTCTCCCAAGAAGAAGACCTCCAAGAGGCAGAAGATTACTTTGGCCTCAGCTGCTGACATGGACACAAGTGATGAGCCAAAAAACCAGCCGAAGGAAAACACTGAAGTAGTTACCACTCCTGCTCCCAAACCAAAGACTTCCAAACCCAAGCCAAAACCTTTAGCACCACCCACCAAAACTCCAACACCTCCACCAACAGCGTCCACACCCAAGCAAACCACCGCTCCCCGCACTCCCACACCGCCTCCAAAAGCTCCAACTCCCAAGCGAACCCCAACCCCAACTCCAACGCCTGCACCTGTTCCACCGCATGCTCCCGCACCACCGCCCGCTACATTCCCCGCACCACAAAAGCTCCTACCCCTCCAGCTGCTCCTGCTCCACCACCATCAACTCCTCCTGAAGCACATGATCCCACTCCATCTCGTTCCAGAACTCGAGACTTTTCCCCCGCCGTTACAGATCAAGAATCGGAAGCAAATGTACCCCAGCCTGAAGCACATGAAGATGAAGAAGAACAAGTTCTGATTCTGAATTCTTCACAAGAGAAAGCACTAACTGTTGCTCAGACTGTTGTCCCTTCAAGAACTGCCCCAATCGCTCCTCTGCAAAGGATTCGCGCTCGCTCCCAACCCTGCCAAGATACCCAGCTCGAATCTGATTACCCTCGGGAAACTTTTCCCATTTTCAAGGGTGAAGGCTGTTCTTAGCGCCATGGGCCAGAGTTTAACCTTGAACATCAGCAGAAGCGCCACCATTTCTTTGGCGCCAGCCCTTACGCTTCACACAGGACTGCAGATGATCTTCGCTTCTGGACAGCAAAACAACAAATGTTATATACCAAAGTCTACTACCAGAAAGGTGTGTTTTTCCGCCACAAATATCTTGACATGCGAAGTATTTCCACTGCTACCTACTTCCAGAACATCACCGAAACTATTGAAAACCAGAATTTGACTCGGTTGTTTGCTTTGAACACTCCCTTCAATTCTGAGCTAATTAAGCAATTTTATGCCACATTATATGTTTCGGGTGATGCAAATGACCCCAGCTCTTGGATTCTGGAATGGATGATCCAAGGTGAAATCTTTAGAATGTCCTCGGCTGAATTCATGGAAATCATCAATATTCCAAGGCATACTGGAGAACTTGAGAAAATTCAGATGGAGCCGGATCTGACTGAAGAACAATTTGCAACACTTCTGGACACTGCAGTCACTGCGAATTATATTCCTGAACACATTCGCCCGAAGTATTTGAATTTCATCTCCATATCTTGTCGAATTCTTTGATCCCCTTGAGCACTGCTTCAGAAGAGTCCAACCTATACCTAGAAATTAGGCATGCTATTATGAAGCTCTCCCATGGTCTGGTGTTTGACTTTGAAGATTGCTTCATTCACAATCTTGTGCATGCTGCTGAACTGCCATTCACATTGAAGCCTTATGCCCCCTGGCTACAAGTTGTCTGCAAATATGGCCGTAATGAAGACTTTGTGGCTCGCCACCATCGGAAGCTTTTCACTCCTCCAGTGCGTGACACTTTGGAATTGCTGAGCAAACCCAACGACATCTTTGCCACATATGTTGGGGTGCGCCATGAAGTCAATGAGAGAAATATATCGAAGAATTTCTAGATGGACTGTCATCATTTTGAAGTAAATCTTCGATCGCATCAATTGCTTGAAAACTTCGTTGAAGCACATCAACGCCAGATGCAGTTCCTTGCAGATGAAATCAATCGTGTTGGCAATATTGCACTCAATAACAATCAGTATCTTCGTGTGCTAAAGCATCATTCCTGGAAGGGACTCAGAAAATTCAACTCAGTTAAAGGCCTTCGCAAAGATCACATTTACAAAGAGTATGAGCACCTCCAACGAAACTTTTCAAGAGATGATACTTTTGGTCGCCCGAATCAAAAGATCCCACCCCTGCACAAGATTTATGAAGTGTTCTTCGTCAACGAGCCCGATCCCATCAGGCCGGACACCGTCTCCTTGAACGACTCCATCACTTCGAAGGACGACGACGGCCTCGACGACAGCGACCTCGACATCAACCTCATCACCCGGACGTACCTTGAAGCTTTTCCTTCGCCTGCGTCGGAAGAAGAATCTTCAGGAGATCAATCTTCTTCGGATGAGTCAACGTCAAGTTCTTCTTCGTCGGGCTCCAAGGGTGCTGATGCCGCGCAGTAGTTCTCTCGAGCCTCTTCCCAACCTTTTTTCCAATCATTGACAAAAAGGGGGAGAATGTTGGCATCGACGAGTTAGATTTGCATCGGGGAAAGGGCTTTTGCTACTCGTTTTGCTTCACTTGGTTTAAGTTACAACAAACTTTACAGTCCCTTCGATTGGGTTGTAACTTAAGTTTACATTCGGTTATGCTACTCCTGTGCTACAATTAAGTTTTAATAACCATTTTCTTGGAAGTATTGCTTCGTATCCTCTATCTTGCAGGTGGTTATTATTTTCTAAGTCACAGGTCATTGGAAGCAATTGCACATATTTCAGGATATCTATTTTCAAATGCAATTGTCTTCGCTAAGATATTTGTTTTGCTCTCCACCGAAGAAAAATATCTCAAGCATTCAATTCAATTATATAAATCTTCGATGCTTGCATTCAGGGGGAGCCAAAAACTTCATATCTTAGAGTTTGCCACATCACTTCACAAAAACTTCAATATCTTTTATCGATGCCTGTTTTGTCAACAATAGTCCAAAAAGGGGGAGATTGTAAGAGCAAAGTTTTGCCCCCATGTGTTTTGGATATTGTTGGACAAGACATTAGAGGAACTAACAATGTTTTCTAGTGTAAACAGTTGTATAGGTTCCTGAAGGACAAGCTAGGTGATAAAGCTTCAAGGAAGGTTTTCAAGTTATCGAAGAATTACCCCTTGAGCGAAGCTTAATCACGGAGGATGACCCCCAAAAATGAAGGTGTCTTGAAGCTTAACTCATCGAAGGAAATGAAGAAGACGGCGCAAGACTTAGATGTTTTTGTGTAGTTCTTTTTCGGTTCTTTGAGTCATAGGACAAGCCGTACTATCAAGAGGGTTTTTTAGTTTGTGGACACCGAAGTTATTGGAAAATGTTCAGATCAAAACTAAACCTAGTGAGAAGCCAGAGTGAAGAAATTCCCATGTGCACTAAGTTAAGTTTCGGTAGCAAAGACTTCGTTCTTTGGCTTCCGAAGCAGAACTAAGTCCGTGAGTCAGCTTTACTTGTTCCGCAAGTAAAGTTGCGCATTGATGACTAATCCGACCGTTGTGGACATGTGTCAAGCTGTTACTTCGGGTTAAATCAGTCATTTCGCACCTCGGGATCGCCAACTATAAATACGCTGCCCCCTCCTCCATTTGCGGGTGGCTGCTCTGAGAATATTCCTGAGAGAGACCGAAGAGAGCATCCCAAGAATTCCACCGAAGAAAAACCCAAAACCCAGAACACTGAAGCCTAAGTCCCATTGATCTGAGTAGATTCCCTATGACTTAGGTGAAAGCTTGCTAGGATTTTATCTTAGAGAACTGCAATTCTCCTAGATGGTTAGAGAGTCGTCTTCAAAGAGCGAAGAGTAATTGTCGCCTCGAAGTTAAAGTTTGTCAAAGGTTTCGGAGATTTCCTTGATAATCTAGCCCGAGTCAAAACTGACCAAGCTCAAGGAGATTGGTGCAGTGGAGCAACGGACGGAGATAGTTTTTATCCAGGTGTTCAATCACCAGTATCTCCAACCAGACGTAGCGCTTTGCAGGGCGTGAACTGGTCAAACAAACATCGTCAAGTCACCAGTTCTTTTTACTTCAAGCACTTACTTTCCGCATTGCATTTTCTTCCCAGTTATGCTTCAATGTATTTTGATTCGCTGTCTTTAGTTTCGCTTCCATTTTTGCTTCCCTGTTATGCTTCACTTCAAAGCTTCACTCGAAAATTTGAAGTGATCATTCACCCCCTCCCCCTCTGAACACATACTTGGACTTTCATAGTGTTATTCCAACCATCAGGAATCCTCGTGGAATTAATGGCAAGGAGAATTCCATTATCAATTCCATCCCCAATAAGTGCCTATTTTTTAAAAATATCACATGAAAGCCATCCAACCCCTGGGCTTTTAAATCTCAAATACTAAACACAACCTTTCTCATGTCATCAGCCGTGAATGGTTCCATTAGAAAATCATTCATTTGATTAATAACTTATAATTATACCTTTTGGAGTATGCTCGGATGATTATGTTGTACTTCGGAACTAAAAAGGTGAGTGAAATAATTTTGTGAAAACTTGTATCAACCAGTAGTGGTATATGATCCGAGTGATTAAAAGCAAGATTTACTAATAAAGCTACATTCAGAAACACTGATATCCAGTTATCATTAACGAGGCCATGATTGAGCCTCTCCCTGATCCTTCCCCTACACAATGTAAAAGTGTCTCCTGTGTATCCCATACCATACAGGTCGCAATCATTCAATACCGTTTGGAAGGACTGCATGTACTGTACTAGACGTGAGTTTCCTCCTTTGTCAGTCAGAGCCAAGATTTCATTTAGGTCACCAATTAGCAGCCACGGGAGGTTATGTGTTTTATGAAGTTGGCGTGTCCTCGTCAACATCAGGTGTTTATTTTCCCATCATAGCTTCTATACATGCATGTAAGACGCTAAACTGGAGCTATTAGCTTGCTCAATTCTCACATCTATAAACATAGGATCAAGTGTCAATCTTGGAACTTTCACTTTATTCATAAAAAGATCATAAATCCTCTTTTTATGTCATCACTTAAAGGAACTTATGATCCATCTCTAGTCTCCTCGGCAGACTTTCAGCCGGATAATTTTTGAGGTGTGGCGCTGAAAAGAACATCACCTTGGGCTTATTTCTTATCTAAACATGCAGCAAAGCTCTCACTCTTGTGGTATTACCAAAACACTGACAATTCCATGATTGTATTTTCTTTGCGTCTGGTCATCCTTCTCAAAGGAGGACGCTGGTATCTCATTGCTTTGTTTTGCTTCCGAACTACCAGAGTTCCTTTCTGTTTCTTTTTATTCACATTCTTCTGGTTGTTAGGCTTGGCTCGGAAAGATAAGATGAAGCCTACCCTTCTATATGGTTAACCAGTTTCACCAAAAGAGATTGTTTCGTCAGCCCTATAGGAACAATGACCAACATTGAGCCCGGTTTAGTCACTACAAACACTAAGGCATTGGATCATCTTTTTCCTAGTACTACTCTAGTTCTCGAGTCCCGTGTCACTGAATTTTGCATAATGCTCCCTCTTGGAGTTACTACCTACTACTTGGCCAAAGCAATAACCAGCAACGGAGAACATGCAAGAATTACTCAAGAACATAAATATAAAAGGAGAAGAACCAAATATATTACTCATCACAATATGAACATAATCTCATAATCCATCAGATCCCAGCAAACTCAACATAGCAACAACAGAAAGAATTACATATGTGCCTTGATCATGTAGGGCAGGTCACAAGGTCTAATCGATGAAGAACAAATAGGGGGAGAGGAAATCACATAGCTATTGATCACGGACGCATGGTACAAGGAGGACTACTCACGGCTCATCCGGGAATCGTCCATGGTGGCGGAGAAGCTCCCATAGGTCAATCCTCCCTCCGGCAGGGTACCCGAAAGAGGTCTTCTGGTGATCCCGATCTTGGAAGCGCGGCGACGGCGAAACAGAGGCAAGATCGTGAAAAAGAGTTCTCTCCTCGGGGGTTTCGGGAAGAGAGAGATATATAGGCGAAGGGGGTCAGCCAGGGGGCCACCAGGGAGTCCAGGCGGCCTTCCGGCGCGGCCCCACCCTAGGCCGCGCCTGCTGGCCGCCTAGACCCCTTGTGGGTCCTCTCTGGCCCCCCTTCGGGCGTCTGGAATCTTCTGATACGCTTATTTTTTATATATTTTCCCGGAATTTTTCTGGCACTTTAAGTATTGGGAAAACCTGAAATACAAAAACAGCAGAAAACAGAAACTGGCACTGTGGTGCACTTAGTTAATAGGTTAGTCCAAATATGATCAAAAGTGTATGAAAGTGTATCAAAAGCATAGCAATATCACCCAAAACATGCATGGAGCAAGCAGAAATTATAGATACGTTTGAGACGTATCAAGTATCCTTGCAAATATTTTTATGCAGACTAAAAATTAACATAGCAAAAACGGGAATAGCATGGGCAAATGATTTCAAAAGGATTTCCTTTCCCCTAGTAGATAACGGTCTCTCCATCCACCGTAATAATCTATCCTTGATTCTCTCATAAAAAGTACTAAAACAATCACTTCTATAGGTACACACCATGGTAGGGAGCCCTAGGTACTTATAAGGTAAATCTTCAGTATCATTATTTAACCGTTGACAATTCTCATTCTTTTAATTAACATTTGTATTGAGTCTGAAAAATACATTAGAATTAGCCAAACTCGTCATCTATCGAGAAGTCAGACAATAGGTCTCTAGAACATGTTGTAAGAACGCTCTATTTCAAATATCTGCTTTCATAAGAATTAGAGAATCGTCAGTGCATTAAAGGTGTGATACTGACCGTGCACTTCTGCACACTCTAGTTCCTGATATACCACCCTCTTCTTCAAACTGCAATAAACTAGAAAGAACTTCGCATAGAGAAGGAATAAATATGGGGATAGGGACCCTCCCCCCGTTGTATTTTGCATTTAGTAGGGGAAATGAATCTATGTCCTGAGAAGTAAACCTAATAGTATATTTAATATAACTGACACAAGCCATTATCATCTAAATCCAATGAGCAACAAAACTAAGAGTGACCATCATATCATGGGGAAAGGACCATTCCACTTCCAATTTAACTGGACACAAACGTGTCATATCCACTCTTTTATTCTTGATTTCAAGAATGCACTCGTAGGCAATAATGATATTATTCGTAATCATTCTACGTGGTACAAAGGCACTTTGTGTAGGGGATATGCTGCTGGGTAGAATATTTTTTAGATGAAGAGCCAACATTTTGGATATGATTTTGTATAGAATATTACAAAAACTTATAAGACAAAACTGATAATTATCATTTTTGCGGATCATCACTATAGTAGTGTTATTCCAACCGTCAGGAATCCTCGTGGAATTAATGGCAAGGAGAATTCCATTATCGATTCCATCCCCTAATAAGTGCCTATTTTTTAAAAATGTCACATGAAAGCCATCCAACCCCTGGGCTTTTAAATCTCAAATACTAAACACAACCTTTCTCACGTCATCAGCCGTGAATGGTTCCATTATAAAATCATTCATTTGATTAATAACTTTTAATTATACCTTTTGGAGTATGCTCGTATGATTATGTTGTACTTCGGAACTAAAAAGGTGAGTTAAATAATTTTGTGAAAACTTGTATCAACCAGCAGTGGTATATGATCCGAGTGATTAAAAGCAAGATTTACTAATAAAGCTACATTCAGAAACACTGATATCCAGTTATCATTAACGAGGCCATGATTGAGCCTCTCCCTGATCCTTCCCCTACACAATGTAAATGTGTCTCCTGTGTATCCCATACCATACAGGTCGCAATAATCCAATACCGTTTGGAAGGCCTGCATGTATTGTACTAGACGTGAGTTTCCTCCTTTGTCAGTCAGAGCCAAGATTTCATTTAGGTCACCAATTAGAAGCCATGGGAGGTTATGTGTTTTATGAAGTTTTCGTGTCCTCATCAAAATCAGGTGTTTATTTTCCCATCATAGTTTCTATACATGCTTGTAAGACGCTAAACTGAAGCTATTAGCTTGCTCAATTCTCACATCTATAAACATAGGATCAAGTGTCAATCTTGGAACTTTCACTTTATTCAGAAAAAAGATCATCAATCCTCCTTTTATGTCATCACTTAAAGAAACTTTTGATCCATCTCTAGTCTCCTCGGCAGTCTTTCAGCCGGATAATATTTCAGGTGTGGCTTTGAAAAGAACATCACCTTGGGCTTATTTATTATCTAAACATGCAGCAAGGCTCTCACTCTCGTGGCATTACCAAGACACTGACAATTCCATGATTGTATTTTCTTTGCGTCTGGTCATCCTTCTCAAAGGAGGACGCTAGTATCTCATTGCTTTGTTTTGGTTCCGAACTACCAGAGTTCCTTTCTTCTTATTTTTATTCACATTCTTCTGGTTGTTAGGCTTGGCTCGGAAAGATAGGATGAATCCTACCCTTCTATATGGTTAACCAGTTTCACCAAAAGAGATTGTTTCGTCAGCCCTATAGGAACAATGACCAACATTGAGCCCGGTTTAGTCACCGCAAACACTAAGACATTGGATTATCTTTTGCCTAGTACCACTCCAGTTCTCGGGTCCCGCGTCACTGAATTTTGCATTGCTAGTTCATCAGTATCCATGTTTTCCTTGAGTGGCTTCTATAAATGGGGCATTGTGATGCCAACTAGTTTAATTGAACAGTGCAACAAGATTAGTTGCAACCCCCTTGACCTTTAACAAAAGGGTAGTCTCCTCTACCCTGTGCCTCGGTGGGTTCGTTTTCTATCCCCTGCATAACCTCTGCCTCAACCATTGCCACTTCTATAACCTCTCCCTCTACCTCGTCCTCATCCTCCATCAGCAAGCATAAAATTAACCCAGTCAAGGGTTGTCGTATCCTGTTCCCGGTTGCACATTCTTGGCACCGATGACCCATAGGTCCACAATAGCCACATGAAACCAACAACTTCTCATATTGAACTTGATACCAAATTTTTGTTTCATTCATAGTAATTGAGAGAAACCTCATTAGCTTTTTGTTGAAATTTATCCTCCCCTCACCTTAACAAATTCTCCAACGAACCCGGTTGGGCGAGTGGTGTGGACTTGCAACACCATGCCCATATTTTTGCACATTCCTTTAATTGCAGCTAGTATAATATAGTTGTCTAGCAACTTGAGAACCTAGCCCATACTACAATATTATCTACTTTAACAGATATTGGGTTTGAGAACCCATCATACTACTCAATAATTAAACCTTGGTTCCTACAAATCCAAGGTCACATGTGGTTCAAGTTGTGCAAACAACCAAATTGCATTTTCAACAAGTTGTCACTAGTATTTCTCCATCTCACCGCTCTAGTTGGATTAGATGCCTAACGCATATCTGATACGTCCCAAACGTATCTATAATTTCTGCTTGTTCCATGCATGTTTTGTGTGATATTTCTATGTTTTAGATACACTTTCACACACTTTTAATCATATTTGGACTAACCTATTAACTCAGTGCACCCCAGTGTCAGTTTCTATTTTCTGCCATTTTTGTATTTCAGGTTTTCCCATTACTTAAAGTGGCCAATAAATTATGGGAAAATATATAAAAAATCAGTGCGAAGGAACCTTCCGGAATCACCGAAGGAGAGCCGGAGTGGGGCCACCAGTCACCGAGGCGGACACCCGGTGCGGCCTAGGGGAGGCCGCGCCACCAAGCGGCCTAGGCGACTGGGACCACCCCTGATGCCCCCCTTTGGCTCTTATTTATACTCGTGTCGCGAAAACCCTGATTCCAGAACCCTTTTCTCCAGAAGAAATTCAGATCTCCGCCTCCATCGACAACAAGCTTCGGGGGACCAGAATTCCTGTGTCGGCACCCTGCCGGGGCGGGGAAGTGTCGCGGCCCTTACCACATCGGAGGGTACTAGAGCCGCGGATCGTTGTCGTTGTCGATGTACTAGAGCACCCACTCAAGGGTGCGCCTCGCTCCACCATCGCCGTCGGCCTTCGCGGTTGTGCCGACCGTCCACCGGCGTGAGGCCGTTGGTGGAGGCGATCGCCTCCTCGCGGCGGTGCTTGAAGTAGGCGACCCATGCAGCGGTGTTGCTTGCCGCGTTCGCCGGGTCGGCGCGCTCCACCGGCGTCATCTGGGCGCGGACGGCCTCAACCTCCAGGTCGAAGCCGATGGTGATGTTGGGTAGAATATTTTTTAGATGAAGAGCTAACATTTTGGATATGATTTTGTATAGAATGTTACAGAAACTTATAAGACAAAACTGATAATTATCATTTTTGCGGATCATCACTATAGTAGTGTTATTCCAACCGTCAGGAATCCTCGTGGAATTCATGGCAAGGAGAATTCCATTATTTATTCCATCCCCTAATAAGTGCCTATTTTTTAAAAATATCACATGAAAACCATCCAACCCCTGGGCTTTTAAATCTCAAATACTAAACACAACCTTTCTCACGTCATCAGCCATGAATGGTTCCATTAGAAAATCATTCATTTGATTAATAACTTTTAATTATACCTTTTGGAGTATGCTCGGATGATTATGTTGTACTTCGGAACTAAAAAGGTGAGTGAAATAATTTTGCGAAAACTTGTATCAACCAGTAGTGGTATATGATCCGAGTGATTAAAAGCAAGATTAACTAATAAAGCTACATTCAGAAACACTGTTATCCAGTTGTCATTAACGAGGCCATGATTGAGCCTCTCTCTGATCCTTCCCCTACACAATGTAAAAGTGTCTCCTGTGTATCCCATACCATACAAGTCGCAATCATTCAATACCGTTCGGAAGGCCTGCATGTATTGTACTAGACGTGAGTTTCCTCCTTTGTCAGTCAGAGCCAAGATTTCATTTAGGTCACCAATTAGCAGCCATGGGAGGTTATGGGTTTTATGAAGTTGTCGTGTCCTCGTCAACATCAGGTGTTTATTTTCCGATCATAGTTTCTATACATGCATGTAAGACGCTAAACTGGAGCTATTAGCTTGCTCAATTCTCACATCTATAAACATAGGATCAAGTGTCAATCTTGGAACTTTCACTTTATTCATAAAAAATATCATCAATCCTCCTTTTATGTCATCACTTAAAGAAACTTTTGATCCATCTCTAGTCTCCTCGGCAGACTTTCAGCCGGATAATTTTTGAGGTGTGGCGCTGAAAAAAAATCAGCTTGGCCTTATTTCTTATCAAAACATGCAGCTAAGCTCTCACTGTCGTGGCATTGCCAAGACACTGACAATTCCATGATTGTATTTTCTTTGCGTCTGGTCATCCTTCTCAAAGGAGGACGCTGGTATCTCATTGCTTTGTTTTGCTTCCGAACTACCAGAGGTCCTTTATGCTTCTTTTTATTCACATTCTTCTGGTTGTTAGGCTTGGCTCGGAAAGATAAGGTGAAGCCTACCCTTCTATATGGTTAACCAGTTTCACCAAAAGAGATTGTTTCCTCAGCCCTCTAGAAATAATGACCAACATTGAGCCCGGTTTAGTCACTGCAAACACTAAGGCATTGTATTATCTTTTGCCTAGTACCACTCTAGTTCTCGGGTCCCTCGTCACAGAATTTTGCATTGCTAGTTCGTCAGTCTCCATGTTTTCCTTGAGTGGCTTCTATAAATAGGGCATTGTGATGCCAACTAGTTTAATTGAACAGTGCAACAAGATTAGTTGCAACCCCCTTGACCTTTAACAAAAGGGTTCGTCTTCTATCCCCTGCATCACCTCTGCCCCAGCCAATGCACGTCTATAACCTCTCCCTCTACCTTGTCCTCATCCTCCATCAGCAAGCATAAAGTTAACCCAGTCAAGGGTTGCCGTATCATGTTCCCGGTTGCACATTCTTGGCACCGATAACCCATAGGTCCACAATAGCCACATGAAACCAACAACTTCTCATATTGAACTTGATACCAAATTTTCGTTTCATTCTTAGTAATTGAGAGAAACCTCATTAGCTTTTTGTTGAAATTTATCCCCCCTCACCCTAACAAATTCTCCAACGAACCCGGTTGGGAGAGTGGTGTGGACTTGCAACACCATGCCCATATTTTTGCACATTCCTTTAACTGCAGCTAGTATAATATAGTTGTATAGCAACTTGAGAACCTAGCCCATACTACAATATTATCTACTTTAACGAATATTGGGTTTGAGAACCCATTATACTCCTCAATAATTAAACCTTGGTTCCTACAAATCCAAGGTCACATGTGGTTCCAGTTGTGCAAACAACCAAATTGCATTGTCAACAAGTTGTCACTAGTCTTTCTCCCTCTCACCGCTCTAGTTGGATTACATGCCTAACGCATATCTGATACGTCCCAAACGTATCTATAATTTATGCTTGCTCCATGCATATTTTGTTTGATATTGCTATGTTTTAGATACACTTTTAATCATTTTTGGACTAACCTATTAACTCAGTGCACCCCAGTGCCAGTTTCTGTTTTCTGCCGTTTTTGTATTTCAGGTTTTCCCATTACTTAAAGTGCCCAATAAATTCCGGGAAAAATATATAAAAAAATGCGCGAAGGAACCTTCCGGAATCACCGAATGAGAGCCGTAGTGGGGCCACCAGTCACCAAGGCGGCCACCCGGCGCGGCCTAGGGGGAGGCCGCGCCACCAGGCGGCCTAGGCGACTGGGACCACCCGCGGTGCCCCCCTTTGGCTCTTATTTATACTCGCGTCGCGAAAACCCTGATTCCAGAACCCTTTTCTCCAGAAGCAATTCCGATCTCCTCCGCCATCGCCAACAAGCTTCGGGGGACCAGAATTCCTGTGCCGGCACCCTGCCGGGGCGGGGAAGTGCCCCAGGATTCATCTCCATCGACGTTTCTTCCTCCCTCCATGATGCGGGGGTAGTTCCTCCTCGAGTCTGAGGTTTCTACCAGTAGCTATGTGGTCTTCTCTCTCTCCCATGATGTGATCTTCATTGTGATCATAGGCTATGTTAATCTAGGGTGATCCCATCATATTTGCCCTTCCTCTATGTATTGGATTGATGTACTCACTTGATCTTATCTAGTATAATCCCCGAGACCATGGTGATAGCGGTCTATTGTGCATGGGTTAGAAGAATATTTTCTTGAGTGATTTCCTCTTTTGTGTGTGGATTGAAGATTGAGAGTCTCTTGGTGCTTGTCTTTGACTATCCTTGAGATATGTTATGGTGATTGTGGTACTCTCTTTGGATGGCCGCGGTGACATTGGGAAATCCATAGATTGAGAACTATGAGCTCTGCGGTGTGCTCTTGTAGCCCTACATAATTCTCGTCCTCTCTTGACCACAAAGGAATGACCTCCGAGTACGTCTCCATTGCATGTTTTATGGGAAATATCATGTGATTAGACTATGTTCATGTTGTTGGGAGTTGCCACTAGTGAAAGTATGAAGCCTAGGCCTTGTTTCCACCATTGCAATACCGTTTGTGCTCACGTTTACCGCTTGTTTGCTTGCTGCACTTTTTATGACAGATTTATATTACCTTGCTTTGTCACATCTATCACCCATATTTTACCTTCTCTTCGCCGAACTAGTGCACCTATGCAATTTACCATTGTATTAGGTGTGTTGGGGACACAAGAGACTTCTTGTATATTAATTGCAGGGTTGCTTGAGAGAGACCATCTTCAACCTCTACTTCCCTGAGTTCGATAAACCTTAGGTCATCCACTTCAGGGAAATTGCTGCTGTCCTACAAACCTCTGCACTTGGAGGCCCAACATAGTCTACAAGAATAGAAGCGTGTGTGGACATCAATATCAGAGTACAACATTGTTGGGCTAAAACCCTTAGTAGTGTGAACCTTTATAATCGCTGGCTACTTAGCTGGCACCTTCTCTTGAAATCTTATTACCACTCAAAGTTGTCAGATTTATCTTCCCGCGAGTCCAATCTAATCAAAACTTCCCCCACTCGGTCCTTCTTCTATTCGGATCCGTCAAACTCATCTTAGTTTGACATTGTATGATCTAATCTGCTGGGGGAAGTGCAGCTACTAGAAAATCCAAGCATTTGATCACGTCAAAGGCAGGGATAGGAGGAACCCTAGCCGCGATGATGTTCTTGTCAGGGGATAGCTTATGAAAGATCCAACCTCTCGGTGATGTGGCGCCAGAGTAAACCTAATAACTATTCTCCTAAGGCCTTGTGTGGTTTAATCTAAACGTGGATGCTCCATGAGTCAAGACACCAGATTCCACCGCAACCCACGGGGTACAAAAGAATCACCCTCCACGTGTGGAACAAATCCATGACAAACTAACGAAGAAATGAACTGACAGAAGGAGGGTTAATCCAATCCACATGTGGATCACTTCCACCAGGGGATTGATTCAAGTAGTAACCAAACAAATCCTAAGGAAGATAGGGGACTTCACCACAGGGTGTTGATACGACTTGGAAGGAGAACACTAAATATATGCCAATATTTAATAGTGTCAACCCAATACTAGTGTTTGGTTTGTTCTATATGTCCATCTGTTCAAAAAACAATGCTTTTAAATAACCATACGAAAATATACACAATGTCTATTCTGAAATCATCCGAAACATCTATAGTGTTATCCAAAACACTTCCAGTGCCATCCTCACTCCTCCCTTCATCTCCTACTCCCTAGCAAACTATACTATACCCCTTAAGTACGTGTGTGACCCTGTAGCTTTGGTATTATGTGGACATGATCCATAACACCTTTCCCATCAATTATCAATGGATGGATTTGGACACCCTAATGAACTCCCACACATACACGAGTCAGTTATTTAGTGAACCTTCTTGTTAACATACACCATTCCTTTTGCTTGACGACATGTAATAAAACTCGACGCAAGATAAATGGAATTCCTTGTGCATCAATGCTTGATCACACGATCATGCTATTCTTGATTCCGGCTTGTTCTTTTAATTACTCGTTCTCGTATTTCCCTATCCCCGTGTCTTAATCACATTGTGTCTGGCCAGAATATAATCGATATGGTAATAACGAGTGAGACCAAAGAAATAGCTCTCCATCATAGGAGGAACAAATCCCATTTTGTAGCTATAAGTCGCTAGACATGCTTTCTTATGTACTTGGAAAGTTACCGTTATTTTCACGTAGTTACGAGTAATGTTTGACAAAACCCAAAGTATATTATCCGGTATGAAGTAACTGGATACTCTCATGCAGTCGTACAAGAATAACCATGTCATGGAAACTGCAAAGAGAAAGTAGACCAACAATGCACGCACATACTAGACTACATGTCAGCATAAGAAGACGTTCAAAAAAGAAGTCAGCACAACAAGAAAAATACGTGATGTTGGCTGCAAGGCCGCTTAAACAACTGTTGCTTTGGGGATGGCTAACTCTTGGCGTAAGATGTCGACCACGAACTGCCGCCGTCTCTGTGGGATGGCTGACTCTTGGCCTCACTCCCTGCTTGAGTGCTCTATGGTACGGTACGTCTGGGCGCTCACTGATGAGGATCTTTTTGAGAACCTAATGGCAACAAGTGAACCTAAAGCAAAAAACTGGTTGTTAATCTCATCGATTCTATGTCGCATGTAAGTTTCACCAAGGTCTCTGTTAAATTATGGGTAATATGGTGGGCACGCAGGAAATCTATCCATGAGGGTGAATTCCAAAGTCCATTATCCAAAAAAATGTTCATTGAGCGCTTCATCAATGACCTGGAGATAGTTCATACCTCGAGCAAGACCACTGCGTCGACACCCACTGGTCCCAGGATCAGAGCTACAAACATGAGAGCTCCACCAGCAGGCTTCACAAAATTTTATGTTGATAGTACTGTTTGTTCAAGTGGTGTGAAGGGTGCATCTTCAGCCGTCTGCAGAAATTCTGATGGGCTGTTCTTGGGTGCATCTTCTGTGGTTACAGTGGGTTTATCTACAACTGAGACGTTGGAAACTATAGCGATCCGAGAAGCTTTTTCCTTAGCTGTGGATCTGATGATCCAGAACTTTGTTATTGTGTCCGATGCAAAGAAGGTGGTGGATGACATCAAGAAGGGAATCAAATGTGTAAATGGTCAAATCATGTCGGAGATAAAGAGAAGATCAAGCGTCGTTGATAGTTCCATCTCATTTGAGGGAAGAGATAGCAATGTAGAAGCTCATAACCTAGCTAGGTTCTCCCTCTCTCTTGATCACGTCAGGCATGTGTGGCTTGTCGAACCCCATGATTCCTTTTTTATTCCTCACGTTGTGAACTTTGAGTAATAAAGGTTATGGGTCTCAATTTTTTTTATTAAGTCTACCGGACCGCGGGTTGATTCATCCAAAGCTGTAGGATTTTTTTACTAAATTTTCCGATAGACCAAGAAAGTCGCTTTTCTTTATTATACCATTAGCGAAAGACTCAGCAAAGGGACATGTCGCGTCTTTATGTATTTCTACATGCACTTGTACAAGAATAACCATAAAAAATGAAAACTGCAAAGAGAAAGTAGACCAAGCTTGCACACACATACTCCAAGCCATCACAAGAAGACGTGCAAAAGAAAAGTCAGCACAACAAGAGAAATACGCGATGCTGGCCGCGGCCGCTACATGCAAGGCTACTCCTGTAGATGAGCTGCATTTTATCTTTTCAGAGGTTTTTATTTTCACATCAGAGGCAACCGTTTGACAGACGACCTCTCTTGTTTGCCTCTCTTCTTGATGGTGGATAGAGACCGTGATCGAAACAAATCAAAGGATGGAAACGACGAGACAGAAGAGACTGCAAAGTAAAGAGTCTGTAACAAAGCGAAAACCTGCGTGCGAGCTGCCGGACAGCAGAGGAGATGCCGTTGGTTCAGTCTCTTGCAGGCTTTCAGCTGCAGCAGGCAGGACCGGCCGGTCCATCACCTGCGTGTCAATGTTTGGGGCTTCGTTTTTCAAAACTCGAAACTCCATTTGCCAACCGTTTGGCCTGCGTTTTTGTTTACCTCTATTGATGGATGGCTACCACGAAACTGGAGCTGATGGTGTGGGCGGTATGGTAGTGCCGGCAATGCAAAATGACCCGAGTGTTTCAACTTCCCTGACTAGGGCAAGTTGAACAAGACGGACGGCACCATTTTCTTTCACATTGCAAGGTAGCAGTACACACATGGATGGAAATGGAATGGTACTGAGTAGAGACCACAGAAAGAGTGCTGCGTCGATCCAAAGACTTGCATTGCAGCCTTGGCCGCCACCACAGAAAGAGTTTCGATTTGACCGTGCGACGCCACCATGATAAGGATCAGGGAAATGACAGACAGACAGGGGCAGCGAGCAGACAGAGCGGGCCAGGGTGAGGTCTCCATGCCATCTCGTCACCGGTTCGTTCGTCAAAAGTACTGCGCAGAAACACCAACCCGTGTCCCCCCCTCATGCTCTGGTCCACCGTATCAGCAAAGTCGATCAGGGCCCTGAAAGGCTGGATGCGGCAAACCTACTCTCTCATCTCTCCAAGGCCCACTTTATTGTTGGAAACAACACTACTGCTAGTACTATTATATTACTGCATGATTTATAATACTCGCAGTGATTTTTTTTTAGAAAAGGAGGATAAGACCCGGCCTTGCATGAATCGATGCATTCGACTATCCTTATTTATTATTCAACATAGGTCTAAGGTTGCATTCAATGTAAATGTGCTAAGAGCATGGTTAATAGTAGAGCCAAGTGCTGGAAGCCATCTTATAGTATATCTTATAGCCAGCATGTACAATAGTTAGTTACAAAAATGTACTACTTTTATTACATATGGCACACATTTCACTCTCACAAACTGCCTAGGAGCACGTGTTAGAGCTGGCTATTAGCTAAGAGCCCGCTTACCTTCTCTCTCCTCTCCTCTCTCATCCACCTAAGCAAAAATATATTATTTTATCTCTTATAGCCTGCTGACTCATCCTTATTGTACTTGCTCTAAGAGCATCTCCAATAGTTTGTATGTAAGTGTTGTTGGTAAAATGTCCATGTCATCAACCAACAAGCTATCATACAAGTACTCCAGTGGATTGTATGTAATAAATCCAAGAAAAGGTGAGAAAATAAATGTAGTTGCTCTCTATTCTACCTTGGAGCTTGTGCAAGAGGTGTTGGTTAATTTACATACAACTTTGGTCTCTCATCTCATTTATTGCATGCCACATCATCAACATATCCTAGGTGGCAAATTTACCAACACCTATCTTACAACCATTGAAGATGCCCTAAGTGAGGTGCTAAGTGTATTAAATGAGTTAAACAACTATACTTCACAATGCATTGGTGCTTAGTTTGTTGTTGCTAAGAGCAAGTACAATAAGGTGATGTATGCGGGCTATAAGCACTAAAATATTATATTTTTGATTAAGTTGAGGAGAGAGGAGATGAGAGAAAGAGAAGCGGGCTACAAGTTAGTAGCCACCTGCAGCACGTGCTCCTATACAATTTGTGAGAAAGGCATGTGGGTCATATGTCAAAAATGTAATACATATTTATATCTAACTATTGTACTAGTTGGCTATAAGTTTGATTATAGATGACATGGCAACTTTTTATAGCCAGCAGCTGGCTATGTTATTAACCATGCTCTAAGGTTGCATCATTTAAGTGTTTATCAACTAAAGTTTTTCATGCATTGGCTAGTCCCTCCATTTTTAATGTTTGACATAGGTTTCCGTGACAAGCACCGTTTTCTCATGGAGTCACCATACCCCTCTCTCTCCTCTTAATTACGTTGCCACATAGGATTTTTTTTCTTAGTTGGCAAGCTTTGTACCTGTATAAGGTGGAGCATTGGGAGCAGCCTAACAAGAACATACATCAAGCCACCTAAAGCCACCACTCACACCTACAAAACTCCATAATATGGAGTGCTCTCACTCCCTATATCTAAAACCGGTGTCGTCACCGATCCATCCACATAACGTATCGGAACGCACAACTGGTGCAGCAGGCCTAAAGCATACACAACATGCACACGTTTTAGACACTGCCATCATCATCGAACCGCTGACCCATCTTTAGGAGAGAGATCTGCATCATCCTTGTCAGCCCGTCCTTTCGTCGACGCCACCATGACGGCCAACGGTGCCACCGCCCCGCGCTCATCCTTCTAGACGTGAAGATTCTGGAAGAGATGTCATGCGTAGCACCTGCGGACCATGCATGACACAGCGTAGCACCTGTCGGCCAGGCATGACTTGACATCTCCACCGAAAGCTCCGTGCAAGATGAAGCCGCTCCACCTCTTGCCTCCGTCTTCCAGCCCTGCTCCCTAAAACGATGCTCCCAAGAGAGAAAACGACACCGCAATACCGTCATCGTCCGATCTGGAAGACCATATCCTAGGGTTTTTCCCGAAGCAGCACGAGTGGGTCGACTGTAGTTACACGACGATGCCTTCATCAAGGTAGCGACGCAGAACACCACCATCGTCTGCCAAAGGCTCGGTTTTCACCGGCAACTATATCTTCCCGACTCGCAGCCGGAACTAGATGACGGGTCTCGAGATCTGATCATCCAGCCTCAGGCCGACCACCTTTGACGGAGGAGATGGCCACCACCGCCGACGACACCGGCCAGATCAGATCTGATCGAAGGCGCCGCCGACCAATCCACCATGGCCACATCCCCTTCTGATCTGTCCTCCCCACGAAGCCGTCGGAGCAGCGCCGAACCGCCGGCAAAGACGACAACCGAAGGATGATCTCGCGCTGCCGGTCCCTCCAGACCGCGGGGCTGCAGCCTAGATCCCCGCCGTCCCCATCATCGGCGGCGCCCGGGCTTAGCCGGCGCACGTCTCTGGGGACGACGAGGTGGAGAAGAGGGGGGAGGGGGCGGTGGCCGGTGGTGATCTATGATGTGATGCACTAATAACGCTCTATTTAGACATGAAATAATCGTGAAACGGCCTGAGACAGTGTTATGAAATGTTGTACTAACTCCGTGACAAAGTGCGGTGGCCAAACGCACGCTGGTTTGTACAGCAGGAGAAGGAGATGTCGTTGCGGACAAAGAGGGCCCGGTTTGGCTTTACACAGAAGAGGCAACTGCTCCATCTAGGCTTTTGCTTTGCCTCCTCCAAAACCTACCACCAAATTTACTCAGGCAATGGACGAGGTGCACGGTGCAACGCCAAAACAATTTTGCCTGCCTGTAAGGAGTAATAGAAACAGGTACGTACATACGTTGTGAAACTGTGATTCCTCAAAAGAAAAAGAAATTTGTGGAACTATCGATTCGTATTTTCCTTTCTGAACTTCGTTTGTCTCTTTGGCCTTTCGCTTTACCCACACCAACCAAGGACCAAGTGCAGAAAAGAGAAAGGAAAGGATCAACATTGCCTCCCGTCCATTAATTTCATGATCATGCGAGTAGCAGTGTAGTTTGTTTCGCACACAAGAACAAAAAATGCAGGCAAGGAATCACCCTGTCAAATCGCCAGGGAAGACAAGAGCGAGCATGAAATGAAGCCACACCAGAAATCCATGGGCTGCATTTTGAGGGCAAGTTTGAGCTTTGGAGGAGATATATAGCAGTAAAATAATTGCAATAAACATGGAGTTTCTAATTTAGGTGTTAATCCCTGTACCAAAAATGTGCCGAATTCTTTTGTATCTTGTCTAGTTGCTTCCCATTGTGCATATTGTACTTCTGTTCATTTGTCACCGATAAACAAGAACGCTACAGGTTACAGTTCTTATTAGAATGAGTAAAACTACCCCCCAAAAAAATCAGAATGAGTAAAACAGAGCATATAAACACAATAATTTCACTAACATCTAGCAATAACCATAGATCAGTAACTAGGCATTACCACAAAATCAGTTCATTATGTGAAACTCAAAGGGGATCAACAGAGTTCATGGCCAATTTCACCACCAAAAATTAAACCATGAGTAGGATTTAATTAACAGATTTCAGGATTTAATTTCAAAGAACAGTGAGCAGCAACCACATCCATCAGTAGGAAAATTTCAACACATCATAGTTGACGAAATGAACAAAGTTTCAGGACTAATTTCACCACCATAACAGTTCATCATAAACTTGAAGAAATTAACATGAGTTCGCAACCAACTTCAGCGGGCAACAACCATCGATCAAGGAAATAAAATCAGTTCAGCACATCAAACTCAGCACATCACAGTAGAGGAAATGAACAAAGTTTCACCACCATAGTAGTTCATCATATGCTAAACTTGAAGAAATTAACATGAGTTCGTAACCAACTTCAGCACCAGATCAGTCCATCAGAAACATCGATCCAAGAAGCAAAACAGACAGAAAGACATCACCACATGAACAAGGCCATCTTCCATGAGCACTACCACTACCAGGATTACTACCACTGCTACTCGATCGGTGACTCCCTACTTACTCGATCTTGACCTGGAAGATGTCCTTGCGCTCCTCCTCCTTCACCTTGAGCACGGTCAGCCAGAGCACGCCGTTCTTCACCTCGCCCTTGATCTGGTCCATCTTGTACGCGTCAGCGGGGATCTCGATGCGGTGGTTGTACCTCGGCACAGCGGAGTCGTAGTCGCCCTTGTCGCCCTCGCCCTTGATCACCAGGATGTTCTTCTCTGCGCGCACCTTCACGTGTTCCTTGGTCAGCCCCGGCATCGGCACCTTGAGGTACACCGCGTCGTCGTCCACCTTGGCCACCCAGCGTGCGAGAGGCGACGCCCAAGCAGTGGAGGAGAGGCCGGTCTGGAGGGGAACGCCCCCCAGCATCTGGCTCAGGCTCTTCGGCGCGCCGAGCACGCCTGCAAAATCAAGATTCAAGAACGCCAAAGCTGTGATGAGAACAGAACCCCGATGTCACCACGAACGGAAGAAAGGGCGCGGAACAGGTGAGAAGGCATACCATCACCCTGCGAGAGGAAGCTGGGGACGAAGTCGAGGACGCGGCGGTCGTTGCCGGAGTCATCCCCGAACTTGCGGTCAAGCTCGCCGATGGAGTCGTCGTAGCGGCGGACCTCCTTGCCATGAGCGGTGATGGCGGCAGGGCTGAGCGCGTAGAAGGACACGGGCGCACCGCACGCGGACGGATCGGCGAGCATCTTCTTGAGGTCGCTGGGCACCTCGGTGGCCTTGCAAGCGACGGCGGAAGCCATGGCCTCTCTCTCTCTCTTTCTTTCTCTCTCTCTCTTCTCTCTCTCTCTCTCTCTCTCTCTCTCTTTTCTCTCTTTGCTGTGTGTGGTGTGGCTTTGGATTCTTGTGGTGGAGGACGAGAGAAATGGTGGGGGTTTTTGTAAAGGGCGAGCGGGGGATGCTTTCTTGGGGGAGGGGGTGGAGAAGGGCGTGTAGAAGCTTCTAGGGTGCACGGTTAGGGTCTGGAGCCTTCCAGAGAGATCCGGAGACACCTGCTTTAAGATTTGTGCTGGTTAACGTAGGGTTTGGGTACCAGCAAAAAAAAACGTAGGGTTAGAGCAACATAGATGGTGTGCTAACCTTGTTCCTCTCTTTTTTTCAATTCTGCTTCACCCCAGGACCCAGGCACGAATGTTTTTGCTTTAAAAGTTGGGCTGCATTTGAAAGGAATCCCATGGATGGTGTGAACTTGATTGACTCGTATGAAATCAACAGATTGCTTTTTTTTCTTGCGAGCTATATTCATTCAGTGCTTAATAGATTTTTTGCGCTGGAAATATGTGCCATCTTTTTTGAGGAATGTCATCATAATAGGTAGAGATATAGAGAGAGATATTGTGTAGCTTTATTAATTTAAAATAGACATTACATCGTTCATGAGTTTATCTAACAGACAACCTGGAGGCTCATCTCTCCAACTACTACAAATCCTATTTCAATAACTATGACAAGCTAGCACATGAGCAGGTTCATTTGAACTACGAAAACAATGCTTAAAACTAACATATTCTGCAAAAAATCACCGCAGCATCATCACATCATCTTGATTAAGTATGAAAATCATTGATAGCATTAATGAATTTGATACAATTTGCACTCTATTAAAACCAAAGTTTTTTTTTTGCAAAGATGAGACCTTTTATCGCCAGGGCCTCTAAGGTTACAACATCAACCGCATGTTGTATATATTCGCATTGACGAGTTAAGAAGGTTTCATTTTCAGTGCTATGAATTGCGGCATCTGCAACCCCCCCCCCCCCCCTTGTTTTCAAAGAAGAAATATCAACATTTAGTTTAACATACTTGGGAGTTGACCTGCTTCATCTTGTTGTAATGTTTTTTTCTTGTTGGCTTCAACAAAGTTACTCGCAATAGCAAGAACTAATGTAACCCATCTACACATTTGGATGGTGGGGGGGGCATTATAAGTAGATTGCCGATGTAGCCACCATATGTACCATCCGCCAACTGCCAGTGCATGATTTACATCCAAATTATGTTTGAACAATCATAGTTTAGCCGGTCCTAATGGAAGGCGTTCCATGACAGCTGATCCCGATCTATCAACCTTTCGAGCTTCGACCACAAGTTCCAGTACTCCCATCTTGTTCCATAATTTCTTTACATTACTACATTCAAATAGGAGCTGCTTCACATCCTCAACTGCTAGTTGACGGATCGGACAAGCCCCCATCGAACGAATGTGCATGTTTCTGAGTACTTCCTTTAAGGGGATGATTTCATCAAAATTTCACGAAAAAAAGATTTGAATTTTACATGTGACTTGTAGCTTCCATAGGGAACTCCGTACAACAGGAGTAGATGAAGCACCTGGACGTTCGATGATGTTTGCATGTGCTTGCAAAGCTTGTATCCACTATAAATGATATGCAGATTGTACCGAAAAGTTCTCTAAACTATTCGGTTGCCATAAAATAAAATCATTGAATGAATTCAGATTCAAAGGGATTATAAGAATTCTTCTCACATCCACAATGCTAAAAACCGAATTAATCACATCCACACCCCGGGTTCCAGTCATTGGATCAATAAGATCACAAACTTTTATTATAAGTGTAACTCCTCTCGATGCTACTACCCCCTATCCCGAGTAATGGGTATCCATGGGCAAACAATATATTAACTTCATTGCCAGATCCAATTCTCGAGATGTAATAACCATGTTGGAAATTCTCTAATCATTTCATTATGCTCTATCAGGTGAACAAAGAACCATTCTCTATTGTTGCTTGAAGAAGGTGTCAATTCATGAGATTTACGAGGCGCTTTTGGGATTGGGTGGCGACTCTACTTTTCATCTCATCGTCGTGTTTTCTCGTATATTGTATTGTTGGGCCTCCCATTTTTCATGGTCATGGTCTTAGGCAGGGCCCCCACCCCTACTCTTTGTCCTTGCAATCGACCCTCTACAACATATATTAGATGTCACAACGACCCACCAGCTTCCACAAGATTTGGGGACGGGATCCCTTGTACGTACATCCATCTACGCTAATGAAGCGATGATTTTCATCGTTGTACGAGGGCATATGTTGATAACCTCGCTACCATCCTTCGATCCTTTGGCGATGTCACCGGCCTGTCCACCAACTTTCAATATAGCTCGTTCGTCGCAATCCGTTGCGGTAACCTAAACCCGGACTACATTCTACATAGTATCCCTGCCATGCAGATGCTCTACCCGCTAAAGTACACCAGTCTTGCTCTCTCCATTAGGTACTTGAAGAGGGTTCCCTTTCAACATCTTGAGGACAAGGTCACAGTGAAGCTACTACCATAGAAAGGGTGAAACATCACCAAAGCATGCCAATCTGCCTTGCTAAAATTAGTTCGTACTTTGCAAGTTGTTTATCACATCACCCCCTCGCGACCCTCGTAATTTGTTGCACAATGTCAACAACATTGAGCATACATTTGATGACCATCAACGTAAAGGGATCTATTGTAGCGTTTTCGGTAAGTAAGAGTGTCGAACCCAACGAGAAGCGAAAGGTATTGATAGGCGATAGTAGGCAAGGAATAACTGCAAACACTGAAAGGTAACTTTTTAGGGGTTTTCGATATAAGCAACGATAAGACAAAAGCAAGAAAAGTAAATAGCGCTGAGGAGCAGCAAGTGGCCCAATCCTTTTGTGCAAAGGATAAGCCTGACAACTGAACTTATAAAGGCTAAAGCGTTCTTGAGGACACATGGAGAGGTAGTCACGTGCTTTCGCCATACTCCGTATCGATAACAAGTGTTGTGCTGATAAGTGTTGAGTGGGTGGATCTATGCTAGCACACCTTCTAGACTAAGATAAGTGCACTCTTATGATTAAACATCTTGCAAGCATCCACAAATACAAGATAGAAATTAAGGCAAAGCCTAACCATAGCAATAAGATCAAGGATCCATTACTCCCTTGTGCAAAAGTGTGCAAACTGGGGTTCAGGTTTCTGTCACTCCGGCAACCTGCCGTAAGCATTCTTAATACACAATGTATTCCCCTAGGTCCTTAAGAAGGCGAAGTGTTGAGTGTTCGACTCACACAACACCACTAGGAAAATAACAACACAACTTAAATATCAAACAACACAAATTACTTCAACATCATATGACTACTAGCAACTAGACTTCTCCCATGTCCTCAAGAACTAAAGTAACTACTCACAAGACATAAAAGAGATCATGATCATAGGTGATAAATATATGATAAACAATCTGGACATAATGACATTTATCCAACAAAACTCAATAGCATTGACCACAAAGGAGTAATCAACACCGGTAGAGTAGAGAGGATAGATAGTACGGATTACAATACAAGATGAACTTGTGAGGTGAGATTGGATGGTGGGGCAGATGGTGCTGATGTTGGGGATGATGTTGATGACGATCTCGATGATGCCCGTGACGATGGTGATGACGATGGCGATGATCTCCCCTTCCGGGAGGTGATCTCCTCGGCGGAATCTGCCCACCGGAGAGTCCTTTTCTTCTCTGTAGGTTTCCGCCACGGAGCGGCGGCGGAACTCCGTGATGGCCTCTCTTTTTAGGGTTTTCGCGTAACGAGGAGTATATAGGCCAGAGGGGGGGAGCCGGGAGTGGCCCCAGGGCTCCAGGCGCCCTCCCGGCGCGGCCAGGGGTGGGGCCGCGCCAGGTGGCCGCCTGGGGCTCCTGTGGCCCCCCTCTGGCCCCTCTTCGGCGAGTCTTCGTTATTCTTCTGGAAAATACCCCCCGTCGATTTTCAGGTAATTTGGAGGTATTCTTCTTCAGCAACTCAGCGTCCACTTTTTACCGCTGAATCATGCGTCTGCTGCTTCGGCACCGGAAAGTTGCAAACTGTGTATAATAAGCCAAAACAACATAAGAACATCATCGTAACATGAAATATATCAATGAATAAGGATGAATTACGATATAAAATAGTGATGCATTTTGGACGTATCAATTATATTGTCGGATAAACACAAAACTTCAAGGGAAAAAAGGCAAAGTTAACTAGGAGACTGCTTGCCGCACCACCCAACTCGGTGCCCTTGGGGGTCCCCTGCACTTGGGAAAAACCATGAGAGCTCCCAAATTTGGATGGATTTGGGTCGAGTAGAAAGATCCCACTAAGTTGTGGGTGGGCTTGGGGAAACCATGCACCGAGATGGATATGGACCCCTTCAACACTTCCACTGTCATTACCGTGTGAAACAATGGGAAAGTGCCTTTCTGGGAAGCACATTAGTTACAAGGAGAAAGGCAAAAGATACCGCCCCCTCATCTCCCGGCCCCCAAGCATAAGAAATGTTTGGTGAGGCCTGAGGGATGCCTTCCGGTTTCACGCTTAGGTGCACAAGATCACACGGACTTTGTGTTCCCCTCTCATTAGGGTTTTTCCGTCTCGCCGACTCCTGCAGCGATTTCCGATCTTTGAACGCCTTCGATCATCCTCTGAATCGCCGTCTTCCTTTAAGCACCACGGCATCTGTTTGAGACGTCTAGGGCATCCTGCTCTGAGGGTCTCTTGCGGGGACAGCTAGGGTTTTCTCGTCGTCATGGCGACGGCGGGTGCTACGCCATCAAAGGAAGGAGAAGCAAAGCATGATATCAAATCACTGATGAACTAGCTGGGGATACAGGAGGATGATCTGGATGATGTGGTCTTTGAAGAGGAGGCGCAGAATAGCGAGGATTTTCGCTGGATGGCTTTGGTTAGGGTTTACACCGAGAAAATCTATAGTCAGGCGGCTTTCTTCAGAACTATGTTTGCTGCTTGGGATCTGTCTAAGGAAACAAGGTTTCTCCCCCTAGAACTGAATCTCTTTTCAATCAAGTTCAATTGCCTTGCAGAGTGGGAGAAAGAGATGGAAGGGGGGCCGTTGAACTTCAGAGGCAACCCAGTTCTCCTGGCTGAGTATGATGGTTTTACTAAGCCGTCCTCCATCAGTCTCGACACGTTTGACATCAGGATGCAAATCCAGGATCTCCCGGATGGATATTACCCGATGATCAAGGCGTTGGCGTCCAAAGTGGGTGAAGTTGTGGCGGCTGAGGCACCATCAAGGGATTTTGGTGGCAATTTTGTCAGAGTCAAGATAGACTTGGACGTACACAAACCTTTGAAAAACCATGTCTCAATCATACGAGGTGGGAAGAGGGACATCTTCTTGGTTAGATATGAGCGGCTTCCGGACTGGTGTGCGGTATTCGGCTGTTTTGGACATGTGTTTAAAGAACATGGAAGTGGTGTTCACTCTCCTGAAGCATTGGTTTACAAGAACTTACGTGCTGCATGGTTCTTTAGAATCAGGCAAGCTACCTTTGGAGGGGGAGGAAGTACTCAGTAGGGGCAAGGACCTGTTGATACGTCTCAAACGTATATACTTTTCCAAACACTTTTGCTATTGTTTTGCCCTCATTCTTGCATGATTTGAACTAAACTAACCCGGACTGACGTTGTTTTCAGCAAAACTGCATGTATGGTTTTATTGTGTGCAGGAAAATGGTTTTTTAGGTATCTCGGAAAAATCCCAGAAAATTCAGGAAAAATCCACGCACCTGAAGCTTCCACGAGCCAGAAGTGGGCCAGAGGGGGGCCACAGGGGCTCCAGGCGCCCTGCTGGCGCGGCCCCACCCCTGGCCGTGCCGGCTGGCCTCCTGGGGGCCTCCCCCCTCCTCTGGTGCCCTACCGAGGCCCCTATTTATTCCCGTGATGGGAATACCCCGAAAAAGAAGTCGCTTTTCCAGTTTCCGTCGCAGAGCCGCGCCATCCCCAAATCATCTATGCAGCTTCAACTTCTCTTGGATTTAAAAATAGCTTCTTTTTCACATGGGTTTAATAATTATAGGAATTGGTTCCATAACCAACATTGCCCCCCGGGTGGCACAAGCAAAGAGAGATTGCGCTCTCTTTTTCGAGAGATTCTTTCCAAACTTGTCAAGTAGATGACTGGCTGGATAGCGAGTACTACCTCAGGTTTTCCTTGGGAGGGCTAATCTGGAGGCTGATTTGGCCTCCGGAGAGCGGATATCATCGCCATCGTCATCACCATCACCACTCCATCCTCCCTCCATGACTTCATTTCACATGTGTGAGTAATTCCCTGCTGTAGGCAAAGGGGATGGTATGGATTGGATGAGTTTGATCATGTAATACTTCGTCAGATTGTTGGGGGCATGTTGCCTATCATCTACTATGGTGTTTATCATCTTTGCTACAACTTATTGCTCTTAATGCTTATCACTTTGGGCCCGAGTGCCATGTTTTCAGATCTGAACCACTTATGTTTTCATGAGTATATTTATGTTCTTGATCGTATCTATGAGTTGTATGCACCTATTATGGTCCGGAACCGGCGATCCCAAAGGTGACAGCTTGGGACACCAAAGGAGACGGCCCATAATTTGAGGATTTCATGTATCCATTGAGTTTATTGCTTTGTTCCGGTGCTCTTTGAAAGGAGCACCTTAATCTCCATAAGTTCCCTTTGGTCCCGTTCGTAGCGGGATGGTAGGACAAAAGATGTTGTGCAAGTTCTTATTGCAAGCAACTACCTACGGGATACATGCCTAATGTTTGATATTTGCCTAGATGATCCTTTCTTTTCTGTGTGCCTTGCCCCGTGTTAAAATATATTATATGTTCACTCTTATCCAAGTAGCGCCCAACCATCCATCTCCCTAGTCTACAGTGTTTTAATCCTGATGGTTATTACTAGTTTATTTTCGCTGTTTCACTTTAGCTACTATCACTATTCACTATCATACCACAGTTGCTATTAATACTCTGTTGCAAGCAAAATATATTTCAGGTGTGGTTGAATTGACAACTCAACTTTCAAAGCTTATAAGTATTCTTTGGCTCTCATTGTGTCGAATCAATAAATTGGGTTAACTTATGTAACATATCAAAATTCTCCGAATTTTGGAATGCTAATAAAATTAAATAGATAATGATTGTTTGCTTGATGTGTTTGATTTTCTCTGGGATTTAAAACTTTTTGGAGTTTATTGAATATTAAAAAGAGAGGGAATAAAAGGACTTTCCCTAATATTCATAATTGATGTTTTTGGAATTTATTATTTAAAACAAAACCAACAAAACAAAATGAGAGAAGGTAATAGGACTCCTTCAACATATTAAAAGGTTGGGAAATATTTTAAATCATTATTGGAATTCTTCTGAATATTCAAAACATTTTTCAACTCAAGGAAATTCATTTGAGAGGTTATAAAATGACTTATCCCCTTTTTAATCAAGTTGGAAAATATTTAGAATATTACATTAAAGTTTTTAAAATTTATTATGAGTATTATAAATAACTCTAGAATTATTTTAGGGATTTTATAATGCTAAGAGAGTTTTTATTTCATTGAAATGTTTTATTAGATATTTTAAAAGAGTTGAAAAAGTATTCCAATGGGATATTTTTTTTTTACCAAATTATTTATTGGTGTAACTATTTTAAAATTTATATTTTTATTAATTAGAAATGGGTTGTCAATGCTTTTGACCAAATAAAAATGTTTTTAATAATTTATTGGATTTTATTTGATTTATGAAAAGTATTTTATATTTAAATAAATTATTTAGAAAATGTTTTTATTTTTATTTTCGTTTTTAGAAAGTGTATTCATGGAATAATTTTCTTTGCATTATTTGATGAATTTTGAAATTTATTTCATATTTTTCCGATGAGTGGTTGATTTTATTTAATTGTTTGAAGTCTCAGTTTATTAGAAAAAGAAAAGAAAAAAACTGAAGTCGGCCCAGTTTCTTTTTCTCGCGCGCGAGCGCAGCTTTAGCCCAGTCGCCGGCCCAATCTTTTTTTTCCTGTTTCTTCTCCAGTTATAAATAATTTCGGAATAAAATTTATTTCCTTTTTTCCTTTTTCTCTAAACCTAATTTCCGCGGGACCCGCCGCCCGTCGGCTCACCGCCGCCGCGCCGCGCCCGCGCCCTACCCCTCGCCGTCACGCCGCTGGGGCGCCACCCCTGCGCGACCCCATCGCCGGCAGCCCACGGCCACGCCGCCCTTGCGCCCCACGCCGGAACCGCCGCCGCCACGGTGGCCGGGCCGTCCACGCCGCCGTCCGGGCGACTCGTGTTGTTCTGTAATTTAGCATGTAATCAACTTTTCACACTTTGCACACTTTTGAATTTGAAGTTATTTCAAATTCAAAATTCATATTGCCGGAGGCCATATCTTTTATACCGTTGATCCAAATCGAGTGATTCTTTTTGCGTTGGATCACTCGTGTCATGTACTTTCTGTCTATATCATGTGTACACAAAAATTCAAATGTTTCTTGATCTATTTAAATTCAAATTCAATTCAATTTTGCACTTGCTATGACCTGCGTTGTAGTATTCCGTTTCACGTGATTCTTTTTGCATATCGGATCACTTGAGACATGTTATCGGTAAGATTCACACACTTTTCATGTGGGCATGATATTCAACTTGAGTTCATAAATGTCCATGATCACAATTCCTTACCGATGAATCTTTATCTGTTTACTCTGTCGAGTTCACGTTCCACTGATCACCTTCGAGCACATCGACACCTTTGCACTTCGAAGCTTTTGTTTTGTTGCTAACACTTTTGTGATTGTTTTGTTGATCTTTTGCCTGCCTTGTGATGTGATTGCTTATTCGACTTCCTTTGTTTGCGATAAATTTCTCGGAGTCTGACGAGTAGAGTTGACTGGACCGTGAGAGCGAAGAACTTCACCGAATGGAAAAGGCAAGTTACACTTTGACCATACCTCAACCTATATTTTCTATTATGCATGTAGCAAATTATCACTCTATGCATGTGTAGGATTATATATTAGTTATGATTTAAACCTAGTAGGATAGCCATATGCTCTGACCTTGTATTTCATTGTCTCCCTAGGTTTGTGGTTGTTATATACTGCTATTGCTTTGTAGACGGGGATTGGTTGAGTTATCATTAAGATATGTGAGGATTAATGACTTGACTAGCAAAATTAAATAGAAATCACCTCTGGGCGGGCAGGGAATGCATCCTGGGGCTCGTGCCTTGGATAAGGAGGGACCAGGGCTAAATGCTTCCCGAATGGTTGTTTTGGTGGTGAACTGGGTGCGTCATGGCGAGTACCCTCTGACGCAGTGGGCGCCGTCCAGGCTCAAAAAGATCGGACAGGCAGTGTGACTAGTAGCTTTCATGTACAACCACTGGCTATATGGGCTCTGGCTTAGATGAGTAAGTTGTGGGGAACCTGGCCCTGGTAGCTAGTTGATGTAGATATGATAGGTGTACCTGCTACCAAAGGGTTGAGGCAACCTCTTCTGAAAGACTATGTCTCAATCTGCGGGTTGAGTCCAGTGGGGAAAGTGTACAAACCTCTGCAGAGTGTAAAAACTGATCATGATTAGCCGTGTCCACGGTTACGGACAACTTTGAGCAACTGGGCATTATTGTTGTTGGATGATCTTGACAGATATTTCACCTTAATAAGAATTTGAGTGGGAACTTTTAATAAAGGGATGGTTGGAATTGGTGTAGCCCAATTCAATCATATTTAGGACTAGCAAGATAAATTAAAATTTGATTAGTTGTAGTATGTGAGGGAAAAATCAGCTTTCTGCAAAACAAAACCATAATCCTTTCCTTTGACTTACCTTGCATGTAGCGATAGGTCTGTTATATCCTTTTTCGTGTGACTTTCCGTACATTCAAATGTACTGACCCGTTGTCGGGCTGTAACCTTCGGTGTTGCAGGATTGTATACGACGAGTAAGTGTTGCGATGTAGGGTTACGATGTCTATACTCAACTATGCCGGTGGAGTTGATGGACGCCACGAAGCTTATATTGTTTTCCGCTGTATTCTATTTGTAAGCTAGCCTTGAGCTATGCAGGTATGCTTTATTGTAATACTGGATCTTCGATGTATATATATGACATGTGGTTTATTCTTGATATTACATCGTGTACTATGTGTGCTAGCTATTGTTCCAGGGACTAGCACAGAAGGCACAGAGACTTGGATTCTTAGTGAATCGGGTCGTTACAGATGGTATCAGAGCCCATGTTGACTGTAGGTCGTGACCCTAGAAAATGGATAGGAAAAGCCACAGGAACAAAAATATTTTATCACTCTTTGATTTCTTACTCTCTTCACTAGTATTTCTCATCTATTATTTATCTTCTAAAACTCCTCATCTTGTTTTACTGTAAATACCCCTCTGAGTTGCCTACCTCTGAAGACGAGACATTCGAGGAGTACATCATCAACCTCGTGGATCAATTGAAGTTATGATTCACAAGAACAAGAAGAATACCCTATGGTGATCAATAAGTTCTGGAACTACGAGAGGAATCTTTAAAGATCAGCTTAGCCGAGAAGGATGATGCTTAGAATCAGACCACCACCTTTTAGGTGAAGTTAGATGAACGAATTTCGCGTAGTATGATGAGATCGTATGTCTTGCACATATGACCTTACTCTAGGTGTTGTTTGTGCGTTTTGACTTTTGTGACTATATTGTTTGTTGTTATGTGTTGCTGTTGAACGTAGGTGTTTTTACCTCTTTCTTGTTTGAGTGCATATGTTTGGTGTTATCTTAGTTTATTTTCTTGTCGGTGTTATAGTTTTGCCCTAACCCTTGTCGTATGGGTTTAATAGATGGAGTATGGAGAAGGACTCGCCTTTTCTAGGGCGATGTCGAGACTGAAGGTGGAGCAATGGATTCGTAGTATGGAGGAGCACATGAAGATAAAACCAATTTGGAAGTGACGACATGGTCCACTATGCTATTAAGTACTTGGTAGAAGAGGCCGCTACTTGGTGGATAATGCATCAGGCGACTATCGAAGCAAGAAAGAAGTTGTGAACGTGGAAGCAAAGATGTCGACATATTGAAGCTTATGTTTTGCTGTTGATGAACTAGATGTGTTATGTCATGATTTGTTTTGTTAAGTTTTGTCTTGTGCCCTTTGACCTTGATATGTATTTGTTTGACGTTGTGTGTTGTGCTTGCATTCTTCTATGCGAGTAGAATAAGTTTACGTTACCTTAGACCCTCATCTATTTAGAATGCTTCAAGACTGAAGGAGACATAACAACAAGAAGAATAAGTTGGCAAGTGATAACAGTATACGAAGATTACTTCAGCAATGCGAAACGGAAGCTACCGTCATTGAAGACCCGAAGACCTGGTAGATTCAAGATTTCTACCGTTAGATCGTTTCTGTGAGCTGTCATTTCTTGGTTTTACCGACAGCTACACATCAAAACTTATTTACAAAACTAGTGTGATGTTTGTATGGGTATCTCTCCCTATCTCTCTCTCTCTACCTCGCTATCCACATTCTATTCCCCCTCATCCTCATCCCTAAACTGAAGAAGCTACTACAATGGCTGCTAATGTCAAGGCTGGAATAAAGATGGATGCAACCGATGATGAGTTCAAAGTTAACCTCATGTGCCAGGATCTTACAACAAGCAAGCACAATCTTGCTGAAGGAAGAACTCTCGAAGAAGTTGTAGTCCACCAGTACACGTTATATAGTAGTTTGCGTAAACCTGAGAGTTGTGAAGAAACGATAGATGTTTTGTTTGGCTTGCAGAACCATGGATTTATCTGAACCCAGTTCATAATCAAGAGGAACTTTCTGCAATGCCTGTGAGGATGACCGAGTGTTAGACTACGAGATTCGCTAAACCATATACAAGGTAATGATTTGGGTGTGGACTGGATTGATCACCATGACGGCTACCCTTATTATTCACTCTTGCTATTCGGGATTGTAAATCTTGAGTGACTTACCTATAGCAGAGAGACGACGATGTTAAAACTGAACCATAGAATGATATGATGTGTGACCCCTGTAGGAGATTACCGTTTGTGTTATACGGTGAGTATAGACCAAGACCGTTTCCTGCAGGTATCCCGTAAAAGTATTCTTTATGACCACCATGAGGGAATCGATAGATGCTTAGTATTGGCGCCTTCCTTGTCAGCCATGAAGGTTCGGTATTTGGAAGACCACTCTTCTACTAAGCATTGAAGACCTCAAGGGAGTTGGTGAATTCTCTAGGAATAATGTGACCGGTGGAACAAGACTCATGAAGACTAGGTCGCATTCCTTTTAAGGGTGGTAGCACCCTAGCTCATCGGAGGATCGATGGACTGTCATGAAGACCCAAACCCTAACCTTTTTCTTTCTAGCCTTCTCGAATCTCGAGGACGAGATTCCTTTTAAGGGTGGTAGTGTGTAACATCCCAAAATTCTCCGAATTTTGGAATGTTAATAAAATTAAATAGATAATGATTGTTTGCTTGATGTGTTTGATTTTCTCTGGGATTTAAAACTTTTTGGAGTCTATTGAATATTAAAAAGAGAGGGAATAAAAGGACTTTCCCTAATATTCATAATTGATGTTTTTGGAATTTATTATTTAAAACAAAACCAACAAAACAAAATGAGAGAAGGTAATAGGACTCCTTCAACATATTAAAAGGTTGGGAAATGTTTTAAATCATTATTGGAATTCTTCTGAATATTCAGAACATTTTTCAACTCAAGGAAATTCATTTGAGAGGATATAAAATGACTTATCACCTTTTTAATCAAGTTGGAAAATATTTAGAATATTACTTTAAAGTTTTTAAAATTTATTATGAGTATTATAAATAACTCTAAAATTATTTTAGGGATTTTATAATGCTAAGAGAGTTTTTATTTCATTGAAATATTTTATTAAATATTTTAAAAGAGTTGAAAAAGGATTCCAATGTGATATTTTTGTTTTACCAAATTATTTATTGGTGTAACAATTTTAAAATTTATATTTTTATTATTTAGAAATGGGTTGTCAATGCTTTTGACCGAATAAAAATGTTTTTAATAATTTATTGGATTTTATTTGATTTATGAAAAGGATTTTATATTTAAATAAATTATTTAGAAAATGTTTTTATTTTTATTTTCCTTTTTAGAAAGTGTATTCATGGAATAATTTTCTTTGCATTATTTGATTAATTTAGAAATTTATTTCATATTTTTCCGATGAGTGGTTGATTTTATTTAATTGTTTGAAGTCTCGGTTTATTAGAAAAAGAAAAGAAAAAAACTGAAGTCGGCCCAGTTTCTTTTTCTCGCGCGCGAGCGCAACTTTAGCCCAGTCGCCGGCCCAGTCTTTTTTTCCTGTTTCTTCTCCGGTTATAAATAATTTTGGAATAAAATTTTATTTCCTTTTTCCTTTTTCTCTAAACCTAATTTCCGCGGGACCTGCCGCCGGGCCCCGCCGTCAGCCCCGCGCCGCCGCCCCTCGGCTCACTGCCGCCGCGCCGCCGTCTTTGCCGGACGCCGCCGGAGCCGCCGGCCATGCCGCGCGCCGCGCCCGCGCCCCGCCTCTCGCGGCCGCGCCGTTGGGCCGCCACCCGTGCGCGACCCCATCGCCGGCAGCCCACGGCCACGCCGCCCTTGCGCCCCACGCCGGAACCGCCGCCGCCACGGTGGCCGGGCCGGCCACGCCGCCGTCCGGGCGCCTCGCCGGCCACCATCCCCACCTCACCGGAGCGCAACTCGCCGGAAAAACGGAGTTTGCCAGAGCTCCAACTCCGGCCAGATCTGGGAGAGGGACCCGATTTCTTTTTTCCAAAGAAAGATATTCGCGGATCAGTCCTTTTGGCAAAAAAAACCCTGGCCTCGCACCGGTAATATCTCCTCAACCGTAAGTCGGATCGAGGTGAAACTTTTTCCTACACACTCGTGTTGTTCTGTAATTTAGCATGTAATCAACTTTTCACACTTTGCACACTTTTGAATTTGAAGTTATTTCAAATTCAAAATTCATATTACCGGAGGCCATATCTTTTATACCGTTGATCCAAATCGAATGATTCTTTTTGCGTTGGATCACTCATGTCATGTACTTTCTGTCTATATCATGTGTACACAAAAATTCAAATGTTTCTTGATCTTTTTAAATTCAAATTCAATTCAATTTTGCACTTGCTATGACCTGCGTTGTAGTATTCCATTTCACGTGATTCTTTTTGCATATCGGATCACTTGAGACATGTTATCGGTAAGATTCACACACTTTTCATGTAGGCATGATATTCAACTTGAGTTCATAAATGTCCATGATCACAATTCCTTACCGATGAATCTTTATCTGTTTACTCTATCGAGTTCACGTTCCACTGATCACCTTCGAGCACATCGACACCTTTGCACTTCGAAGCTTTTGTTTTGTTGCTAAAACTTTTGTGATTGTTTTGTTGATCTTTTGCCTGCCTTGTGATGTGATTGCTTATTCGACTTCCTTTGTTTGCGATAAATTTCTCGGAGTCTGACGAGTAGAGTTTACTGGACCGTGAGAGCGAAGAACTTCACCGAATGGAAAAGGCAAGTTACACTTTGACCATACCTCAACCTATATTTTCTATTATGCATGTAGCAAATTATCACTCTATGCATGTGTAGGATTATATATTAGTTATGATTTAAACCTAGTAGGATAGCCATATGCTCTGACCTTGTATTTCATTGTCGCCCTAGGTTCGTGGTTGTTATATACTGCTATTGCTTTGTAGACGGGGATTGGTTGAGTTATCATTAAGATATGTGAGGATTAATGACTTGACTAGCAAAATTAAATAGAAATCACCTCTGGGCGGGCAGGGAATGCATCCTGGGGCTCGTGCCTTGGATAAGGAGGGACCAGGGCTAAATGCTTCCCGAATGGTTGTTTTGGTGGTGAACTGGGTGCGTCATGGCGAGTACCCTCTGACGCAGTGGGCGCCGTCCAGGCTCAAAAAGATCGTATAGGCAGTGTGACTAGTAGCTTTCATGTACAACCACTGGCTATATGGGCTCTGGCTTAGATGAGTAAGTTGTGGGGAACCTGGCCCTGGTAGCTAGTTGATGTAGATATGATAGGTGTACCTGCTACCAAAGGGTTGAGGCAACCTCTTCTGAAAGACTATGTCTCAATCTGCGGGTTGAGTCCAGTGGGGAAAGTGTACAAACCTCTGCAGAGTGTAAAAATTGATCATGATTAGCCGTGTCCACGGTTACGGACAACTTTGAGCAACTGGGCATTATTGTTGTTGGATGGTCTTGACAGATATTTCACCTTAATAAGAATTTGAGTGGGAACTTTTAATAAAGGGATGGTTGGAATTGGTGTAGCCCAATTCAATCATATTTAGGACTAGCAAGATAAATTAAAATTTGATTAGTTGTAGTATGTGAGGGAAAAATCAGCTTTCTGCAAAACAAAACCATAATCCTTTCCTTTGACTTACCTTGCATGTAGCGATAGGTCTGTTATATCCTTTTTCGTGTGACTTGCCGTACATTCAAATGTACTGACCCGTTGTCGGGCTGTAACCTTCGGTGTTGCAGGATTGTATACGACGAGTAAGTGTTGCGATGTAGGGTTACGATGTCTATACTCAACTATGCCGGTGGAGTTGATGGACGCCACGAAGCTTATATTGTTTTCCGCTATATTCTATTTGTAAGCTAGCCTTGAGCTATGCAGGTATGCTTTATTCTAATACTGGATCTTCGATGTAATATATATGACATGTGGTTTATTCTTGATATTACATCGTGTACTGTGTGTGCTAGCTATTGATCCAGGGACTAGCACAGAAGGCACAGAGACTTGGATTCTTAGTGAATCGGGTCGTTACAACTTACCCGCGAAAATGCTACAAATGATCACCAACAGTTGAGGGTCATCAAGTACTATTTTCTGGCGCCGTTGCCGGGTAGCATAGCAATATTTACAAGTCTACTTGAAGTATTCTTCCTACTACACTTCATCCGCCTTGGGTAAGAGAGGAGATCCCAAGGTTCCGATCTTATCATCCACTACAAGAAAAGGTACCGTTTTGAGTCCAGTGCTACAGTTGATTCACCTTCCGTTATAAGTAAGTTTGCTTCACCACTACCTCCACATGCTACTTCTACTGAGTATGTTACTATGTCTGATACTTTTGAGGATGCTTCCACTACTCTTGATGATACTAATTTTCTTGGTCACTATCTGGAAGCTCAGATTGCTAAGGTTGAGCACAGTCCGAGACTGAGACTCCTGTTACCTATATTCCTACGTGCAAAACCTTTGGTTACCCAGACTTAGATGAACTCAAGGAGAGAATCCTTTATTATTGGTTATATTACTCTTGATGATGATTTTTGCAGGGAACTCAAAGAGTGTGTCGACTCTTGACACTGGTGTTGTTAAGAAGCAGCTTGAGAAGCACTCCATGAAGAACAAGATTACTCCTGATCCTGAATTTGCTACATCTCCTATATGCATCACTGATCTTGATTATGATTTCTCTGTTGATCTTTCACTTATATATACAGTCGAAGCTAGCCGTTTTTATGGCAGAGAAAATGATGATGCTATAGCACACCTGACCAAACTCGCCGAGTTGGGTAGCTTATTTACTACTGATGGGAGAATACGAAACTTTTATGTGGCTAAGCTTTTTCCTTTTTCTTTTAAGGAAGACGCTAAAGCATGGTATAATGCACTACCGTATGGTTCCATTAAGAGTCCTCAGGACTTAGTTCAATTCTTTGTTCATAAATATTTTCCTGCTCATATGCAACATGCTGCTTTACAAAGAATTTACAACTTTAAACAGTTGTCGGATGAGCACCTCCCGAAAGCTTGGGGGAGGTATTTCAGTTTAATTCAGGCTAGACCAGGACCTGAAGTCCCAAAGAATGAATTACTTGATATATTTTATGCTGGTCTAACTGACGAATCTAGATCCTATCTGGATAGTTGTGTTGGTTGTGTTTTCAGGGAAAGAACACCAGATGATGTTGAAGAACTAATGGGCAAGATTGCCAAGAACCACGAAGATTGGTCCGTCCCTGAACCACCTCCACCACCAAAGAAGAGGGTCATGCTTTTCCTAAGCCTCAAAGATATGCAAGAAGAAAAGAAGTCTATAAAGGAAAAGGCATTAAAGCTGAAGACGTGAAGAATTTACATCCTATTGAGAAGATATGTGAGCTTACTACTCAACCTCCCTTGGTAGAGATACACTCTCTATTCGAATTTACTGAAAGTGACATACCTAAAGGTAAGCCTCCCGACCAATGCTTAGATGAGCTTGATAATTTTATTATTAAGCAAGACCATTTTAATATGAGGATACAAAGTCAGTTGCATGATAATTCCCTTGCTATCAAAAGTTTGCTTGATGTTCTAGGTAGAACAGTTAATGATGTTAAATGTCTTGTTAAAAATTTCCATATGGTTCAAACTCAACTTGAACAAATTTCTAATGTGAAAAAATATTTTCTTGCTAATAATGCCAAACAGGACATACAGGCTTATGGTATAAAGACCAGGGGTGGGACACACACCCAGGACCCACTCTACCCCAAGGGGCATCCGAAGAGGATCGAGAAAGATTCTCAAGTGCAAGTAGAAGACGAGATTGTTAGCTCTCCAAAGAAGAAAAAGAAGAAGAAGAAACACAAGGAAGCTGACAACTCAAATGATCCTATTACAAGTGAAGAACCCACTGTTGGTCCTAACAGCATATCTACCTCCGATGCTGAAACTGAAGAAGGTGCTGAGCCCGAAGAAGATAAGGATAAGAATGATCCTCCCGAGGTGTGAGAAGAAGAAGCACCCGATAAACGCAAGAAGTATACTAGAGATGACTTCATCGCAACAAGACACGGGAAGAAAAGAGAAACATGGGTACAGAAACCCATGCCATTTCCAGGTAAGTCTCTCAAATCTAAAGAAGAACACTACAAGAAATATGCTATCTTGTGACCCTTCATATTGGTCCCTGAAAGGTCACTGTTAATCATTTTGTGACCTTTTTGTGACCAAAATCAGTTGGTCAAAAGCTGAGGGTCGCAAAGCGGACACTGCGACCTTTTTTATGAAATGGTCATAGATCTTAACGACCAAAACAAAACTGGTTTGGTCGTTATGTATTTGCCCAGTCCATGTCAGATCCAACGTGGCAAGCTGACGTAGATCAAAATTAGCCCGGTCCAATTGAGCCGTCTATATGGGCCTAGCCCAACAATTTAGCCATTTTTCCTTTCAATTTTGATAAGTTACATGGGCTAAGCCTAACAATTCAGCCTTTCTATTTTTGGGCCATGGCCTTTTTAAGCTATCGATTTTCTATTTTCAGGCATTATATTTTGGTGCAGGCCCCACTAGTCAGATAGGTCCCACTTGTCATATTCATGACATAATGGGTCCCACCATCAAAAACCGAAAAATTAGCCTTTTTAAAAAAGGAGAGGCCTAGAAGGCCAGGGTACCATTAATAACAACCGATGGATACAATTACATCAGGGACAAACTGGAAACTGAGAATAACAACTAGGTCCCAACATTTTACAAACAGGACCCTACACATATGAAAGAAAACGCAATCGGGTCCTCCACCGCTACCAAGGATGAAGAAGCTCTGAACATGGCCGTCGACAAGTAGCGGGGACATCAACGCGACGAGGAACGCCAGGGCCTCAAAATCTTGGTTAAATCGCCGTGAATCTTCGTCTTGGCCCTGAGGTTAAATCCCTGGGTTGACCCGTTGAAGGCGTTGAGCTTCAACTCCACGGGCGAGCGGTCGTCGAGCAGCAGCGAGGACTGATCGATCCTGGTATCGGCTAGCGCCCGGTTCTCCTGCTCCAGGCCGATGGCCTGCCGCCGCGGCGCATTGATCGCACTCATCACCTGCAAGCACGCACGCACCGGCTGACTTTTGATCTTGGTGGTTAAGCGTGGAGAGGATAAGCCAATAGGAATCAATCACCTTTTGATCACATCCGCGCCAGACCAACGAACGAACATGGAGGAGGAGAGCCAAGCTGTCTAGCGACGGAGTAGAAGAAGCACGCATGCAGAGGCTGCTCTGCCCAGGTCGATGAAGACCTTGACGACGGGGCACAGATCTAGAAGCACCGCCGCTATGTGCGCTGCGCCGTGGGTGGGTAGGAAGAGGAGGTGGCCGATGGGGGAGCCGACGAACTCGCTGGGGCCATCTCCCCCGCGTCGCGCACACCAAACCCCCCGTTTGGTCGTTGTTGCAACTGCGTGCGAGAGGAAACCAGGCGCATCAGGAGAAGAGGAGAAAAATGAATCAAACTAAGGCACAGGGAGGAAGGTGTACCTTGTCGCCTGCGACGGAGAAGAAGAAGAGCATCCGCGTCGTCCGTCGAGAAGAAGACCTTGAAGACGGCGCGGATCTGGCCGCATCCTGATCTGCTCGACCTGTGGGACGAGGGTAGGGAGAGAGGGTGACGACGGGGCGACGACGGTGGTGGTGGTGGGTGTAAGAGGAGGTGGCCGGCGACGGTGGCTGAGAGGAGGTAGCCGGCGATGGCGGCGGCGGTGGGTGGGAGAGGAGGAGCGAATCGGCGTTGGCCAGCGGAATCGGCGTGCGGGTGGAGCGTGGAGGTGTGGTGTGCTGGGGAGGTGGGGGCGGGGAGGCGTAGTGTGGCTGGGGAGGTGGGGTCCGCCCGGTGGTGAGGCATGGTGGGGTGGTTTCCCTGCCACGTCACCGATCCGTGGGAAGGTTCTCCAACCAATAGGAATCAATTAAGTATATTTGTGTTTCTTTGCTCTATGTATTTAAATAAAATAACTAAGCTAATATTTCAAAAAAATATTTAAATTTTTTGCACGCCTTCTAGGTATCATAAACCAGTACCATGTCAAATTTCATGTTATTTGGAGATTGTTTTCATTTTCAAAAAAATAAAAACATATACAATCGTTTTGCGTATAACAAAGGGTACCTATGATAGTTTTTCTAAATTATCTCATTTTGTGCAAATGGGTGCATATTGGAATGGGAAACAAGTTTGTCAAAGGAAGTTTTCATTTCCGTCGTACGAAAAATCCATTTTTCATTTTTCGAGTGCCAAAAGTAGGGTTGTTTTGTGAAGAACCTAGCAAATATTTGATGTGAATTTGAACCACTCCATTTTTGTAAAATACTAGACCATATTTTATTAACAATTAACCAAAATTTCCATGTAAAATGTTTCTTATGCACCTCTGCTGAAAAAGACAAATTGCCGCTGATTCAGTTGGAACGGGGTGAAATTTGAACTACAAGTGCTTGATAGTTTGATCTTTATTTTTTCAAAAAAAAATTCTAGGTGCACAAGTACTCATTTCATCAGAGATCTACCAAGATTTTTGCAAGATTCCACCCCTAGCTATCACCGGCCATGCCCCCCTCCCCCGTTTTGACCGTATTTTGAAATTGGTGCTTAAAAAATTCAAAAAAAAAACAAAAAAAATGTAAAACCTTCGCGTTGCATCATAATTTATGTCCTAGTAACCATACAAACCAACAAACTTGTAATAATGCAAATCTATTAAAAAAGTCTTCTCAAAATGGGCTATCGGGTATGAAGGTTCATGGCTTTCAAGCCAAATGACCGATGTTAGTGCTACTTTCAAAGGATAATTTTACCAAATTATCACATAGTTTGCATATGTGTGCATATTGTAATCGGAAACAAGTTTTTCAAAGGAAGTTTTCATTTCCGTTGTACGAAAAATCCATTTTTCATTTTTTGAGTGCCAAAAGTAGGGTTGTTTTGTGAAGAACCTAGCAAATATTTGATGTGAATTTGAACCACTCCATTTTTTTAAAATACTAGACCATACTTTATTAACAATTTCCCAAACTTTCCATGTAAAATGTTTCTTATACACCTCTCCTGAAAAAGAAAAATTGCCGCCGATTTAGTTGGAACGGGGTGAAATTTGAACTACAAGTGCTTGATAGTTGCTCTTTATTTTTTCAAAAAATCTTTTCTAGGTGCACAAGTACTCATTTCATCAGAGATCTACCAAGATTTTTGCAAGATTCCACCCCTAGCTATCACCGGCCATGCCCCCCTCCCCCGTTTTGACCGCATTTTGAAATCGGTGCTTAAAAAATTCAAAACAAATAAAAAAATGAAAAACCTTCATGTTGCATCCTAATTTATGTCCTAGTGACCATAAAAACTAACAAACTTGGAATAGGAGGGGTCTAGATTGCACTTGCTTTGCAATGTGCTAATCCGGCCAGAAAATAGAAATTGAAGCTAGGCTCACATAGATGATTGGTTTGAGCTGCAATTTGCAGGAGGATGGTAATTTGGGCATACGAAGGTACTATAAAAGTTTCATACCATTTGGATAAATAAATATGGTACTTCCTTCACAATGCTATCCACTGAACAGAAAATTGGGAACAATATTGAGGGAAATTGGCTAAATTAAATGAGCTAAAATTTGGTGGAGGGAGGTTCTATGGGCAGTGTCATGTCCTGGTAAATTTTTAGCAATTAGAAATCAATATAAAATATAGTTGCTTCACAAACTGAAAATATTACCAAAAACAAAGATTAGATGGTGAGATCACATGGATTGTTAGATGAGGCTCAAATTTTGTAGAGAGCTATTATTTGGTCATATAGAAGACGTGGCAAAAATTCAACTCATTAGGATATGCCTAGCTAGTACTTCCTTCACAAAGCTTCTAGTTGAACAGAAATTTTTGGAAATTTCCTGAGGAAGATTTACTAGGAAAATGGACCTGAATTTTTTTCATGAGGAAATGATTTGGATAGGAAAGAGTGCCTAAAATTTTTGAGGGCAATCAAGAAAATATAAATAACACTTCCTTCACAAAGTGTTGTTCTGAACAGCATAGGAAAATGAATATTCCTTAATTATTTTTGAACTAGGAAAGGAAGGTTTTTGACATATTTGAGGAAGATATGATCCAAAGAATTTATGATAATTTTTTGGGAATTTTGGGAATGATAGAAATGTAAGCTGCTTCACAACCAAGGGCAAAAATTGACACATGGACATGACACATAGGCAAAACTGATGACGTGGCGCCTAGTCATATTAATGCACCACAATTTATAAGTCTATGACCATCTATATTGGTCGTGATCAGCTAGAAATAAGGCAGCGGACCGGTGCTATTTGCTTTATGACCATTTCGTGTAGGGTTTGGAGCCACTCGAACAACTTCTGAACAATTGGTATCCAATGGTCGTACATTTACGACCATTTTTTCCAGGGTCACTGAGAGAAGGTCACAAGTTGACATATTTCTTGTAGTGGAAGAGCACTATAATAAATTTTGTGAATGGATGAAACCTCTTTTTCTTAAAATTCCTTTGACTGATGCTATCAAGTTACCTCCTTATTCCAAATATATGAAAGATATTTTTACTAATAAAAGAAAAGTTCCTAATGAGGCAATATCTACTATGCTTGCTAACTACTCTTTCGGTGGCAAGATTCCTGAGAAGCTTGGTGATCCAGGTATACCCACCAATTCTTGCTCCATAAAAAATAATTATGTCAAAACCGCTTTATGCGATCTTGGAGCAGGATTGAGTGTTATGCCTTTTTTCTCTTTATAAGAGGCTATGTTTAGATAAGCTAATCCTATCTCTCTTCAGATGGCTGACAAGTCAACATCCGCACCGATAGGTATTTGTGAGGATGTTCCTGTTGAAGTTGCTAATTGCTTAATCCTTACAGATTTTGTTTTGCTTGACATGCACGAAGATGGGAGCATGTCCATTATTCTTGGTAGACCTTTTCTTAACGCCGCAGGTGCTATTATTGATTGCAGTAAAGGAAAGGTTACCTTCAACATTGATGATAAAGGACACACGGTGTATTTTTCGAAGAAGATCGACAAAAGGCATGGCCTTAACTCAATAGAGAATATCGAGACCGTGAAGATTGGAGAATGGGATTGTCCTCTACATGTGCACCACAAATACAAAACCATCATGGTGGGGACAATGTCCATTAAAGTAAAGGTGCAATGATCACTTCATGAGAGGTGAGACTTTCTACTCTATATATCGCCGGTTTGTTGGTAAAACTTGATCAACCTTGCTAGCTAGCATGTTTTATATAGGTAAAAAGTGGAGCTTGTTATGTTTTCATTTGCCTTAGCTTTTATTCTCCTTGATGTACCAAGTTTATATGTTTTTGAAGCTACACAATTCTAATCACTACTCCAAGTTTTCAGAAAGTTTCGCAGCTCTTTGAACTCCGAAATTTTCTCAACAGTGAAGTTTTCAGAAAAATTCCAGAAAAATAAAAATAAAAATTTCCACGACGAGAGTGACCCAGAAGAACCTGGGGCTGACCAAGGGGCCCCACCAGTGGCCATGCCGTCCAGCTGGCGCAGCCAGCCCCTTGGCCGCGCCCATAGGCCCCACCTACAAGTATGTCTTCTTCCTCCTTCTTCCTCTCTCTCCAACAACACGAGTTCTGCACTTCTTCTTGCGTTCTTGTTGTTCTTGGAGGCGAATTTCGATCTCTTTCTACAGCCCATCGTTTGATCTGAGATTTTGAGAAAATACTCCCTGGTATGTAACTCCTCCACCCCTCCAATTAGATTTTTGATTGGTGGCTTCACTGGTGAGTATTTAGTAGTTCTTGGTGCTGTTTATATGAGCTTGCATGCATGTGTAGAAATTTATTTTCCAAGTTTTGATGCAAGTTTATGCCTTAGGTAAGTGAGTAGAGTAGTTTGGCTCAACTCACTTTGTTTAATTTCTTGTTTTTGTGAATTGTCAATTATTTCAGAAATGAGTTTGCTAGGAAAAGCAAAGGGGTGGCTTGGGAAGAAGAAGCCCGAGCGCTCCGATCAAGTGACTAGAGCTGCAGCTTCACCCTCAACTGCTAGGGTGAGCTACAACGAAGATCATGTGCCCCTAGAGTTGTTGGAAAACACGAGTCCAGCATGTGCAATGATGTATCTGTGCGATGATTTTCTCGAAGCTGCAGGAATCAAGGAGGAATTTTATGGCCTTTGCGCCAATGCAGGTGTGACACGGCTAGCACTATGCCGTGTGGTACGGTATAAGAAACTCACCTCATGTTTCATTAATAGTTTTTGTTATAGTCATGATGCTGGAGCTATTGAGTTTAAAATTTACGATAAGCTTATGACCATGTCTTTGGAAAGATTTTGTGATATAATAGGTGTGCCGAACGCTGGTCAGACGGCATGGATGAACTCTCAGCCCATCGAGTTGAGGACTCTTTTCGACTCTCTTTGTAGCCAGGAGACGATGGATATCCGGCGTACAAAGATTTCCAACATTATATTCCCCCATCTCAGGTATTTTTCATATTTTTTTGCCAGAGGGGCGTTGGCTCGTGATAACACGAGCAACGGTTCTGCACCAGATTTTGCTATCTATGCGAACGCCCTCTCCGGTAGGAGTGATTATAATGTGGGTGCCTTAAATGCTCGTCGCCTTGCTATGAATGGTAACAAGGGTGATTTATTTGGTGGCGTTTACGCCACGCTTATCCTTGAGTATTTTAATGGCACCCCGCATCGTGATGATGTTCCCTTTTCTTACGCAAGTCTTGATCTTGCTGCTATGAAGAGGCGTAAGTTTGTTACCACGACTTCCGAGTTTGGTAACCTTGTTTATATTTTGAGGTTTGAAAAGACTATTACTCGAGAGATCCGTCTACCTACACCACTTTTGTTTGATTATACTCGCAAGAAAGGATGGTCCTTCAATGATGTCCAGTTTGATGAGTTCATGACTCAGTATCAGTTGCATAACCCCATGGAGGGGGTTGTGCCCGACGAGGAGGAGCATGGTGAGTTCCCACCTTTCCAGGTTGAGACCGTCACCCAGTACGGTGAGGGGTCTTCTTCTGCTTGGAGCGCAGGGCCTTCCTCATGGGAGGACCCGAGGACTTCGGTGTACGCACCGGAGGGCTCGTACGACTCATGGACTTACCCGTACCACTCTAGAGAAGGAGGCTCTTGGGGGCTTTAGCTGTTACAAACTTAGGCCAAATTCCTAAGCTTGGGGGAGTACATGCCCTTCTCCCTTTTCCATTGTATTATCCGTTTTTATTTTTTTTAGCTTTGATCTTTTCGAAGTTTTGGGCTATTCTTCTTTGTTCTTTTGATTTGCAAAAACAACAAAAAGATTTCTCTTTTCTTTTGCTTTCGTTTAACCTTTGAAAAAACCCAAAAAGATTTCCCTTTTCTCTTTAGTTTGCTTTGTTTTCAGAGTTCAACTCGAGTCTGTGATGGCATTTGATTATATTTCCCACGTTCGGTCGTGCAAGTGACAAGGCAGTAATGACGAAGATCGACGGAAGGGAAGAAACAAGGAAAACCGGTACGAACTCTTCTTGTTTCTACTTTTGTACATATGCCTGTACTTATGACCTAGAGACCAGCTTGTAGCGACATAGTGCTATGTTTACAATGCTTTCCCAATGTTCATACTTTCTTTGTGTCTGATCTCAAATAGCTAGAGTGCATAATGTGTAGTTGAAATGATCTACATGCATTGCATTGGTCATGGTTTGGCATGTTGAAGTGGTATTTCCCTTCGGAGAATTCTTGGATTGACTTGGCACATGTTCACACATGCTTATGAATAAAAAGTCTATCATGCCTTGATGATAATTTCGTTTCAGAATAGTTATATCACTTTCATGCCTGATTCAATGTTGCTTTGTCGCTCTGCATGATTATGACAATTATACCTCTCTAGTTGGTCGCTTCCCAGTCTTTTGCTAGCCTTCACTCATACTAAGCGGAATTCTGCTTGTGTACCCAAACTCCTTTTTTCAAACCAGTTATTCCACTTGAGTCCATCATACCTTCCTATATGTGGTATTTACCGGCCACCCCTAACTTAGAATTTCTTGTGCCATCTCGAAATTTATTCAAAAGCTTCCCTTTTGTAACCGTACAAGCTCATGGTGCGGTGAGGGAAAATCAGTATCTACCATGCCAAAAATATTTTGACGGAAGTTTGAACTAGTCAAATTATATATAAAAAAAGAAAAAGATAAGTTACACCTCCCCCATACTTGATGATGGAATGAAATGGACCAAATGCTGCTAATGATAGATAGAATGAACTTCCTTCCATACTTGAGGCAAAATAAAAGGTACCATGGACCGTCAAAAGATAGATGGATAAGGGAACAAAAGTGTAAGCAAAAAGCATTAATATAGTTGGCATGGGAGATATTGAGAGACCTTTACCGTTCACCGTTGACTGGAAAGTTGCACTTCACAAAAGAATTTTATCTCTATTTTCAAAACCAAGAGCTCTAGCACTTGTTTAGTCTTTGCTTCCAACCACGGGTTTTCAACATTTCCAACAAAAAGCCACGGTTCGAGAGTCTCCTCTTCTTTCTTCAAAGCACAAACTATTGAGAGCATAATTATCATTCTTAGTGTAACATGCATTGTCCCAAAGTACCACGTTGTCTTCTGCATGATTGTGATATTGCTTGTTCTAATATTCTTAGTTCTAGTCTCCTTTAAAACTCCGGAGGAGTTTCTGCATTTATGTTTTGCTTCACTCATGGAGGCTAGTGAGAAACCACTGTAGTATGTTCAAGCTATGTGCATTGTGATCTTTTCTTCGGCAGCATATTATCTACTTTTGGTTGTTTGTGATTGATCACTTGAAAGAAGAATTGCTTCGTGCATTGTCCTCATAGCATTGTTTCATTACCTGCTAAACTCTTTTCGTAGTACATGCTTATATACATCTTATGAAGCAAAAGAGTTTGTCAAAGTTTTCTTTGTCACCTCCAGTTTTTTGAACTGAATTGCTTGAGGACAAGCAATATGCTAAGCTTGGGGGAGTTGATACGTCTCAAATGTATCTACTTTTCCAAACACTTTTGCTATTGTTTTGCCCTCGTTCTTGCATGATTTGAACTAAACTAACCCGGACTGACTCTTTTTCAGCAGAGCTGCCTGTATGGTTTTATTATGTGCAGGAAAATGGATTTTTAGGTATCTCGGAAAATTCCAAGAGAATTCAGGAAAAATCCACGCCCGAAGCTTCTACGAGCCAGAAGTGGGGCCAGAGGGGCTCCAAGCGCCCTGCTGGCGCGGCCCCACCCCTGGCCGCGCCGACGGCTTCCTGGGGGACTCCACCCTCCTCTGGTACCCAACCGAGGCCCCTATTTATTCCCGTGACGGGAAAACCCCGAAAAAGAAGTCGCTTTTCCAGTTTCCGTCGCGGAGCCGCCGCCACCCTCTGTTCTTCCTCGAGAGGGCTAATCTGGAGGCTGATTTGGCCTCCGGAGAGGGGAGATCATCTCCATCGTCATCACCATCACCACTCCGTCCTCCCTCCATGAATTCTCTTCACATGTGTGAGTAATTTCCTGTTGTAGGAAAAGGGGGTGGTAGGGATTGGATGAGTTTGGTCATGTAATAGTTCGTCAGATTGTTGGGGGCATGTTGCCCATCATCTACTATGGTGTTTATCATCTTTGCTACAACTTGTTGCTCTTAATTCTTGTCACTTTGGGCCCGAGTGCCATGTTTTCATATCTAAACCACTTATGTTTTCATGAGTATATTTATGTTCTTGATCCTATCTATGAGTTTTATGCACCTATTATGGTCGAGAACCGACGATCCCAAAGGTGGCAGCTTGGGACACCAAAGGAGACGGCCCATAATTTGAGGATTTCATGTATCCATTGAGTTTATTGCTTTATTCTGGTGCTCTTTGAAAGGAGCACCTTAATCTCCATAAGTTCCCTTTGGCCCCGTTCGTAGCGGGATGGTAGGACAAAAGATGTTGTGCAAGTTCTTATTGCAAGCACGCACAACTACCTACGGCATACATGCCTAATGTTTGATATTTGCCTAGATGATCCTTTCTTTTCGATGTGCCTTGCCCCGTGTTAATTTTTTTTATCTTCACTCTTATCCAAGAAGCGCCCAACCATCCATCTCCCTAGCCTACAGTGTTTTAATCCTGCTGGTTACTACTAGTTTATTTTCGCTGCTTCACTTTCGGTACTATCACTATCACTATCATACCAAAGTTGCTATTAATATTCTGTTGCAAGAAAAATATATTTCAGGTGCGGTTGAATTGACAACTCAGCTGTCAAAGCTTATAAGTATTCTTTGGCTCCCCTTGTGTCGAATCAATAAATTGGGTTAAGTTACCCGCGAAAACGTTACAAACGTTCCCCTACGGTTGAGGGTCATCACCTGTCCCAATGCAGATCACCTCCACGACTCCTGTTGAACAGCTGGGCAATGAGCTTGGACGGGAGCTTCATGATTCAGAGATGACAGAAGTGGAAAGGGATAAGAAAGGGGGGGATGTGGCCCGAGATGATCTGGGTGATTCTGAGGGCAGAATCCCTCAGGCCTTATTGGCAGCTGATGGAGCTATACCTCCTATACCACCTAGCCCCCCCAAGCCAAGTGATCCGAAACACACCAGAACGTAGCAAGGTACTAAGAAGTCTTCCAGCGACAACAAAACCCTAAATTCCAAATCAACGGGCCTCCCGGAGAGGCACCGCTGGGCGCAATGAGTCTCCTATCTTGGAACTGTCGCGGTTTGGGTCACCCCGCGACAGTTCAAGAGGCGCGCGAATTGGCGGCCAAATTTGCCCCGGCAGTGCTCTGTATGCTAGAGTCACAGATTTCTAGTGAGCTTGCTGAAGGTTTAGCAATTTCTTTGGGGTTTGATAATGCATATGCGGTTGGAAGTGTTGGGAGGAGTGGTGGAATGGTGGTTTTCTGGAATGACGGTGTTGAGGTCAATATCTTGGGTGTCTCGCGGTACCATATTGATTCTGAAGTCAAGGGAATCAGGTCTGATACGATGAGAGTTACGTTCGTTTATGGAGAGACACAAACCAGCGAACGATATAAAACGTGGGATGATTTGAAATCCATAGCTGGTGACTCGAGCCTCCCGTGGCTAATGGTGGGGGACTTTAATGAGGTGCTTCAACAAACAGAACATGACGTAGTTAATCACAGAAGTCAAGCGCAGATGGATGGCTTCCGAGACTTCTTGGATATTTGCGGCCTCACTGATCTGGGCTACAGAGGAATTAGATGGACTTTCGAGAAACGAGTGACCGACGGGACTTATACGCGCGTTCGTCTGGATAGAGCCGTGGCCGATCCCGCATGGTGCACACGGTATCCAGCGGCGGAGGTGGAGAATCTTGTAGCTGCTTCTTCTGATCATGGCCCTGTTCTGGTTACAATTGAGGGACAGGCCGCCCCGAAGCCTAAATCTTTCAAGTATGAGTTAATGTGGGAGCGCCACCCGGAACCTCAAAATGTTGTGGCCTCTTCTTGGGAGAACAAAGGAGTTGCATTGTCTGTGTCTTCCATAGGGACGAAGCTCCAGGATCTGGGGGAGGATCTACGCCTATGGGACAGGGAGACTTTTGGTCATGCTAAAAGAGAGATCAGAACGTTGAAGCGCGAACTGGAAATTCTTCTCATGGTGCCGGGAAGGGTGGCACCAAGTATTCGGGAACTTAATATAAATGAAAGGTTGACCGACCTTTACCATAGGGAGGAAATTCTTGAAAAGCAAAGGGCACGGGTTGACTAGCTTACGGCGGGCGACAGAAATACCCATTTTCCAGATGAGAGCTTCAAGAAGAAGACGCAAAAATTCTATCAAGAAGCTGGAAACAGATGGGGGCGTGGTGGTGGATGACGAGGTTGGTATGGCTGAGATGACAACACTCTTCTATAAGAATTTATACACGAGTGAAGGCACGAACAATAAGGAAGAAGTGATTGACAAGGTTCCTTGCAAACTCTCCGATGAGATGAGGCGATCTCTCGATGCCCCGTACAGTGCGAGGGAAGTGAAAGCGGCGTTGTTCCAGATGTTCCCGTCAGGGGCACCGGGCCCAGATGGGTTTCCGGCGCATTTTTTCCAGAAACATTGGGGAGTTTGTGGGGAGGAAGTTACTAAAGCTGTCTTGAAGATAGTGGAAGGGGAGGAAAGTGGAGAATTAATCAACAAGACTATTTTGGTTTTGTTCCCGAAAGTTAAGATCCCTGTCCTATTGTCTCAGTTTAAACCAATCAGCCTGTGCAATGTCCTGTATAAGATAGCATCTAAGGTGGTGGCCAACCGGTTAAAAATTGTACCGCCGTACTTAATCTCTGAGGAGCAGTCAGCATTTGTGCCAGGGAGAATGATCACTGATAATATCATTGTGGCTTATCAGTGCTTACATTTTATGAAGAGGAATAAGGCGGTCAAGCATCTCCATTGTGCTCTGAAGTTGGACATGATGAAAGCTTATGATAGAGTGGAATGGGATTATCTGAGGGCCATCATGCTAAAACTTGGTTTTTCTCAAAGGTGGGTTGAAATTGTGATGAGTATGGTATGCTCTGTATCATTCTCAGTCTTGTTCAATAGAAGGAAACTGGAGGAGTTTACTCCATCAAGGGGTATCTGGCAGGGAGATCCTATCTCCCCCTACTTGTTCCTTATTGCAGCAGAGGGCCTTTCATGCCTCCTAAATCTTTTGATCAGTCATCTCAAAGGGGTGGTATTCAAGTGGCTCCGTCAATGCCACCTATTAACCATCTTTTATTTGCAGATGATAACCTGCTGTTTTTTTAGGCAAACTCGGAAGGGGCGAACGAGGTATCAAACCTGTTGGCTAATTACTGTGGAGCTTCTGTCCAAAGGGTGAATCCTATGAAATCCACAGTTTTTTTCAGCAAAGGGTGCCCGGAGAATATAAGAGATGAATTAAAGCTATCCTGCAAATGCCCAATGAAACTTTGAATGATAAATATTTGGGGCTACCGTCTGATATTGGTTCCTCCAAAAACGGTGCTTTCAAATATCTAAAAGAGAGGATTTGGGGGCGAGTGAAGGGATGGCTTAAAAAACTTTTCTCCACCGCAGGGAAAGAAGTGTTGATCAAGTTGGTAGCTCAGGCGGTTCCAGTTTATTCCATGTCTTGTTTCAAGCTACCTCGGGGGCTTATTGAACAACTCAACAAGACGATTAGGCAATTCTGGTGGGGCAGCAAGAATGGCGTCCGTAAGGCAGCTTGGGTGTCGTGGCGTGACATGACGAAACCTAAGCACAAAGGGGGTCTTGATTTCAGAGATTTTGAGCTCTTCAATCTCTCACTTCTAGCGAGGCAGGCGTGGAGATTACTCACTTGCCCGGAATCCATATGTGCTCGTGTACTGAAGGCGGCCTATTACCCCACGAGGGATGTTTATTAGCCGAGCTAGGGAATAACCCATCCCTCATATGGCTCTCTATAGTGGAGGGGAGGGATATCTTGAAGCAAGGCCTCATCAGAAGGATTGGTAATGGAAAAACGACTAGTATCTGGGGCCATAACTGGATACCCCGGAACATCAACATGCGTCCTCTGGTCCATCTTCGTCAGGATGGTCCTAACCTGGTGAGATTGACGCATCTTCATCGATGTGGAGACTTCAGGCTTTGGAGGAAAAAAAATTGCCTGCAGATGTGCAGGAGATATTAAAGATACCCCTGGCGACACGGGATTGCGAGGACAGCTGGTCCTGGCATTTTGAGAGGAAAGGAGTCTTCTCCGTAAAAAATCTGTTATTGCATGCTCACTGACACAGTTCAACGCAGGACCGATTGGTTGGAGGACCGTCCAGGACATTCCAATTCGGAATAGGAGGAAAGGAGATGGCGATCACTTTGGAAGGTCAAGGTCCCCGGGAAAATTAGGCATTTTCTCTGGCGCCTAGGCAAGCATTCTATCCCTACTGAAGATGTCAGGAATAAGCGCAACATGGCCGCCTCGGACGCATGCCATATCTGTGGCATGCCGGACTTGTGGAGGCACTCTCTGATAGAGTGCTCTAGCTCACGATGTGTTTGGGCGCTCATGGAGGGTGAAGCTTTTGAGCATATGATGATGACCAGGGTGAACAATGCAAAACAGTGGATTTTCGAGTTGATTGCCTCTTTAAAACATGAGGAGCTGACAGAGGTTGTCGTGACCTTATGGGCAATTTGGTACGCAAGACGGAAATTTATTCACGAAGACGTCCAGCAAAGTCCGATGGCTACACACATGTTTGTTAAGCGCTTCATTGGTGAGCTTAAAGAAGTGTGTCCTCATCCTGTGCAGCCGGCATTATCACATGGCAGGCCACATGCAATAACAGAACAAAGTTGGCCGGGAGCTACTGTGCTAAGGTCATCTGGTGGAACGGGCAGAATTGGAAGGATGGCGGCTGCAACGGCTATTGCAAGGGACGGCCAAGGTGTGTACCTGGTATCTTCTTCTCTGGTACTGCGAGTAGTGGAGGATACAAGCTGTCTGGCGGCGTTGCATGCAGAGAAGCTCAAGCACTAGCCCAAGATTTGATGCTACGAGACATTGTGATCGTATGCGAGGAGAGGAGCATAATCGAAGATATCAAGACGGGGTGTGAAGGTCGGCATGGAGTGATCATCAGGGAGATAATTGCAAGAGTTTCTCTTTTTAATTCCTATCGTTTTACTTTTCAAAAGCGAACTTCTAGTAGTGAGTCTTTTAAGGTTGTTAAGTTTAGTACTTCTCTAGATGTTGGCAGGCATGTTTGGTTGTTGAACCCACATGACCCGGTCTGTATCCCGCATGTGCTAAACCCTGAAGTTTAAAGTTGTTTTTACCCCTAAAAAAGGTGCACAAGATCAACCCTTCCATTAATTCTTCCACTTGGTTGAGTTTGTGGACCTTTGGATTCGTGTGAAGCAGATTCAACTTAAATGGACGTTCATGATGACATCTCACGGAAATTTGAGGCAAATGGAGAGTACTCTGCCGCCAGCTTACATGGTTCAAATCTTGGGCTTCATGTCAACAACCATGAACAAGAGAATTGGTAAAACATGTCAAATACCGTATTGGGCTTTTCTTGAGCTTTTTGAGTGGAAGTTTGAGCTATTGAGGAGATATATAGCAATACACAATTTCGGTGTTAATCTCTCTAACCGCAATGTGTCAAAATTTCTTTTGTGTCTTGTGGTCGTGCATATTGCAATTCTGTTCATTTGTCACCAAGAAAATCACAAAGCAGAGTCACCAAGACAATCACAAAGCAGAGGAGATAAAAGGCAAATCTCACTTTGGCTGTTCACAAGAACGCTACATGCTACCACCTACAAACTGGAACAGTTACAAAATTACAATTCTTATTAGAATGAGTAAAACAGAAGGCCACTTAACATCTGGAAATAAGCATAGATTAGTAAGTAGCTATCCACCACCAAATCAATTCATTACCTAAAGCTCAAAGGAGATCAACGAAATTCATAACCAATTTGACCACCAAAAAGCAGTACGTCATATTTCAAACTTGGGAAATCTACAGAATTCAGGATTTAATTCAAGAGAACAATAAGCAATCAGTAGACCAGTCGATCATATGAAACAAACTTGAGGAGATGAGTACACCACCAACACCAAATAACCACTAGATCAGTTCAACACATCAATCTGCTTGAGGAAATGAACAAAGTTTCAGGACCAATTTCACCACCATAACAGTTCATCATCTGCTAAACTTAATGAAATTAACATGAGTTTGGGACCAAATTCACCACCAAACCAGTCGATCAGAAACCACACATCACCAGCACGATCAAAGAAGCAAAACAGAGCAGAAACACATCACCACATGAACAAGGCGTCTCTCACAATTATTACTCGACTCGACGATCTGTATCTCCCTACTTACTCGATCTTCACCTCAAACACGTACTTGCGCTCCTCCTCCTCCACCTTGGGGACGATCAGCCAGAGCACGCCGTTCTTCATCTCGCCCTTGATCTGATCCATCTTGTACGCGTCAGCGGGCATCTCGATGCGGCGGTTGTAAGTCGGCACCGCGTCGTCGCCGTCCAGGGGGCCCTTCTCGCCCTTGCCATTGATCACCAGGACGTTCTTCTCCACGCGCACCTGCACGTCCTCCTTCGCCACCCCCGGCATCGGCACCTTCAGGTACACCGCGTCGCCGTCCTCCTTCGTCATCCAGCTTGAGAGACGCGACGACCCGAGGCCGGCCTGAGGGGCAACGTTCTCCAGCGAAGACAGCAGCTGGCTCATGCTCTTCGGCCCGCCAAGGTAGCCTGCAAAGTCTAAAACGACAAAACTATCTTCAGATTCAGAAACCCGATGTGCCAGTGTGGCACACGATGTGAAAACGAACGGAATCAAATGCGCGGAACAGGCGAGGACGCATACCATTACCATCACCCTGCGAGGAGAGGCTGGGGAAGATGAATTCGAGGGCGAGGCGGCGTTCGACTTCGGCATGCTCGTCGTAGCGGCTGATCGCCTTGCCCTGGGCGGTGGTGGCGGCGGGGTGGAGCGCGGCGACGGGCGCAGCGGACGCGGACGGCTCGGCGAGCGGCTTCTTCAGGCCGTTGGGCTGCTCCACGGCGGAAGCCATGATCGCTCTCTCTCTCTCCCTCTCCCTTTTCCTCTCTCGCGCTTCCTCTCTTCTCTTTCTCCCCTCTTTTCTCTCTGCTGCGGTTTTGGATTCTTGTTGAGGAGATGCGAAATGGAGGAGGGTTTGTAAAGGGGGAGCGGGAGAGCCCCGCTTTCTTGGGGGAGGGGGTTTAGAGGGTTCTGGAGAGATCAGTTGGGCTCTCGAGGCTTCCAGAAAGATCGGCAGACCTGCTTTACGATTCGTGTTGTTGCTTGATGATGTAGGGTTAGGGCAACATAGATGGTGCTAACCTTTTTTCCCTTTCTTTTTTTGACGCAGCTTTTCCTTTATTTTGGAGATGGTTTTAACTTTAAAGGCCAACAGAAACTTTTCCACATCAGGGTACGAATGCTTTATTGCTTACAAATTATTTTGTGTGCCCTACTTTCATTGCTTATGTACGTAACGGTTTTCTGATACAATGATGAAACAAATGTGGGATAGGGCTAGGGTTAGAGTTTTCATCTGGAGATCTTGACATTCAGAAATTTTCTGCTGAATCTTTTGCTTTTCTCAATCATACAACTGTCGGCTACAATAGAAAGGACCCGATTTTTCATCGCATGAAGAATTTGATCCGTTGGCTCGCCGACAAACAGCCCTAATTCCTACATGAGGTTCATGTAAGTTTACACTTTTTTTTTAACGGGGCAACGCCTCTTTTCATTACTCATCATATCGAAAATACGTACTAGTACATCAATGTTTGTGAGAAATAAACCGGGAATGAGAGTATGAGTTAAAGAGGAACTAGACAAAATGTCGGCGAGCTAGGGGTGGATCCGACATTTTGTCTAGTTGCTTTTCATCGTGTTAGATTAGTCTCTAACCAGCCGAGCTAGTCTCACGCGTAGAAGAAGTCCAAAGTTATCATCTCAGGTTGAATAGGCATAGAAATCGGATCAGGAGGTTGTGTTCTGTTATGAAGTACTGTACATGTAATCTCTATCCTCTCTTTCTCTCTCTCTCATTCTCTGTAATACGTGCTAAGTCAAAGAGCATGCATAATACTATGCGCATATGTTGAGCTCATTCTGTTTTCCAACACTACAAACTGGAACTGTTACACAGAACACAGTTCGTTTTACAATGAGTAAAACAGAGGATAAACACAATGATTTCACTGAACAATCTGGCGACAACCATAGATCAGTAACCTAGGCATTCACCACCAAATCAGTTCATCACGTGAAACTCAAAGGAGATCACCATAGTTCATGACCAATTTCACCACCAAAAAGCAGTACATCATATGCAAAACTTCTCAAATTAACAGAGTTCTGGATTTTATTTCAGAGAACAGTGAGCAGCAAAGCAACCACATCCATCAGTAGGCTAGCCATTTACCACCAAATCAGTTCATCATATGATATTAAAGATTCACAACCAAATTTCACCACAATTGCAGTTCATCATATGCTAAAACTTGAGGAAATGAAAATGAGTTCGCGACCAACTTCACCACCAGACCAGTCCATCAGAAACCTAGATCCAAGACGATCAAAGAAGCAAAACAGGGCAGAAAGACATAACCAAATCAACAAGGCGTCTCTCACTACTACTCGACTCGATCCATCTCCCGTGAGGACTACCAGTACGACGACGATTACTAGTACTACTCGATCCGTCTCTCCCTCCCTACTCGACCTTCAGCTCGAACGCGTCGTTGCGCTCCTCCTCCTTCACCTTAGGGACGGTCACCCAGAGCACGCCGTTCTTCATCTCGGCCTTGATCTTGTCCATCTTGTAGCCGTGAGCAGGGATCTCGACGCGGCGGCTGTAGGTGGGCACCGCGGAGTCGTCGTCGGCGTCATAGGGCCCCTTCTCGCCCTCGCCCTTGATCAGCAGGATGTTCTGCTCCACGCGCACTTTGACGTGCTCCTTCCCCAGCCCCGGCATGGGCACCTTCATGTACATCGCCTCGCTGTCCTCCTTGGCCACCCACCATCCGAGCCGCGGCGCCGCAGCGGTGGAGGAGAGGCCGGCGCCGGTCTGAGGAGTGCCAACGTCCTCCAGCATATCCATCAGTTTGCAGGTGGGGCAGCTGTTCTGCGCGCCGAGCGAATCGAGCGCGTCTGCAGGATCAAGAGCGACGAAGATGTGATCGGATCGGCGATTTGCCTCACGATGTCAAGACGAACGCAAAGAAACGTAGCGGGAAACGAAGGTGAGGAGGCATACATACCGTCGTCCTGGAAGAAGCTGGGGGCGTAGTCGCGGGCGCGGAGGCGATCGCCGGAGTAGGCATCCCCGTGCGGACATACGCGTCTCTTCCTCTTTCTCTCTCTGGGCAGCTCGGCAGCCTTGGGCGCGACCGCAGAGTCCATGATCTCTCTCTCTCTCTCTCTCTCTCCCCCCTTCTTTTCTCTCTGCTGTTACTTTGGATTCTTGTTGAGAGGAGAGGTGCGAAATGGTGGGGGTTTTGTAAAGGGGGAGCCCCGCTTTCTTGGGCGAGTGGGCTTAGAGGGTTCTGGAGAGATCAGTTGGGCTCTGGAGGCTTCCAGAATGATCGGGAGAGCTGTTTACGATTCGTGTTGCTTGATGATGTAGGGTTAGGGCAACATAGATGGTGCTAATAACCTTTTTCCCTTTCTTTTTGAACTCTGTTTCACGCCAGATACGAATGCCTTTGCTTTAAAAGTTGGGCTACTTTTCGGAGGAATCACTACCGTTTGATGCCTTTTTTTGCCACGAATTTTTATACTAGTTGATTTGCTAGTTTTGCAAGCTATTGCATTGCTTGAAGATATGCCAATTTTTATACTGCGTTGGTTTATTTCTTTTAAAAAATGCGCTTGAATATATGCCAATATTTGTTTAGTTTGCTCTATATATCTGTTCAGAAAACACAATGCTCTTCGATAACCATATGAAGTAACCTCATATGGAGTAGTAGTACAAAGCAGCGTTAAAAGTGTTGCAAATCATCATCGGTGCAGGCAAAGGAAGGAAGGGTTTTGGTGAACCAGGCAGGATTTGGTGGTGGTGCTTGCCTGACACGACTTTGGCGCAGGCCCACCCAGGCAGAACGGCTTTCGTTCAAAACCAATGGAAGCATCTGCGGATCCTGACTGAGGTTCGCACGGATTGGCTGGCGCAGTGGGAGGGGGAGACCGAGTCAGGGTCAGAGATGCCCGTTGGCGTGGGGTTGGGTCTCCACTGGCAGGGCAGGAGCTGCAGGATAGGGTGGGTCCACCTGAGCATCTGACCTCTTTTGTTGGCAGGGATGGCAATTTGGTGGTTGAGACCCCCCGGGTATGGGCGCCAGTGTAGTTGGACCTAGTCACTCCGAACCGAACCAGATGGATGGGGACATGCGCCTGCCTCGGATGCCGCACCCACCAGGTACTGGATTCGGGCGACGTGACTACGTCGAGTCCACCATGGATGAGATTGGGGCGAGTAAAGTCTATTTTAAACCTTGAATTCATATTGCTTGTCTAAATCAAACCATAAACTCTCAATCTTTGAAATTGGCACCCTATACTCATCGATCCCGGTTTAATCTCAACCCTATATCAATTGATATCTGTTTGTTGCCTCGGGAAAGACAAATCCCAACTGGGATCACTCATTACTCTCACTGTCGACACGGACCCACATGTCATAATCATCTTCTATCTCGTGATCCCATCTCTTTTGCATGCTATCGACGCCGCAATAATTCTTCTGCGCCCCGCCTCATGCGCTTCGAGTCCTAGCCAGGCGCTCGTGTAAGCTCGAGGTACAGCCGTACAACGCAGGTTGCAGACCCTCGCGTGCACCTACATCCTCACCATGACGGGTGTACGTATCAGGAATTCTGTGGCTGGGCCGGCCGCTGGCATCCATGCACTCCCACGCCCGCCTCTTGACACGGATCGTCCGGGAGGGGAAGGGGGGAGGTGGGCTGTATGGCACGAAGAATCTTGCGGCGAGCTCGCCGGCGTTTAACGCGACTGGTGGCCAGCTGATAAGCCAGAGGAGGAGGTCATGCAGCAGCAGGATGGCATGTGCCTCATTCTTCTCGTCGGTTTTGGTCGCAACTTGTGGTGGTTGGAGCGCGAGGCCCACCTGAACTTTGCAGTCCGTAGCAAACGCGCGTGTCGTCGATGCATTCACCATGCCGACGAAGGTTGCCGACGGCTAGGCAGTGTCCTCACTCGCAGACTTAGAGCCAATGGATTGGCGGCAGGCTCGCGGTGCTGTGGACTGTGGTTCCCGACGTGCCCTTGTTCACCAAAACAGCTTACACCGGCCTACGTACAGTGCCCAGCTCAGGACCTATGAACGATGTGGACACAATGGTAGTAGCAGCTGCTAAATCCAATTGGAGTTTGTAACATTCCCGGTGTGCCAAACGGGCATAAAGTTAGTATTAACCGGGATCCATAAGTATGGGGTGCAAATTTCAGGGATTAGAAGGTCGGGGTTTAATTCCAACGGAGCATATGACTTCAAGGTTTTTTTCAGACTTCACTCGATTGGGGTAGACGAGCAGGGGGCGGGCCTGGGCACCACGTCTCTCCATTCCCTAAAAAAAAGCGAGTCTCTCAACTTAAGAACAGTTTTTTTTTACATTCTGTGATGGGTACTCAAGAAGCTTGCGCCCCCACTTGTCAATGAGTTTGAAGGTACCCGCGGTGGTTAAAGTTGGGCAGGATCCGTTCACGCCTAGGCCGGCGACAAGGTGCTTCTCAAGGCCCTGGGATTGGACTGTGATGAGTTGGCGGTCAGGAACGATGCGCCTGGCAACCTAAAAAAAAGCCTCTCCAAAAACCTCACCTGAAGGCGATCGCGACCATTTTTGAGAAGACCACCCTGAAGGGAATATGCCCGAGAGGCAATAATAAAGTGTTTATTATATTATTCTTTGTTTATGATAAATGTTTATTTCTCATGCGAGAATTGTATTAACCGGAAACGTTGATAGATGTGTGTTTAATAAACAAACAATGGTTCCTATTAAGCCTCTCTTTTAACTAGCTCGTCGATTAACAGATGATCAAGGTTTCCTGATCATGAACATTGGATGTTGTTAATAACGGGATCATATCATTAGGAGAATGATGTGATGAATATATACCCAAACTAAGTATAACAATACGATCAAGTCATTTAGTTTATATTGTTATATCTTGCATTCGAAGTAATCTTGTTCCTTAGACCATGAGATCATGTCAATCACTAATACAGAAAGAATACTTTAATGACATCAAACGTCACACCGTAACAGCGTGACTATAAAGGTGGTGTTAGGTATTCGGAAAGTATTAGTTGAGGCTCATGGATCAAGAATGGGATTTGTCCATCCAAAATGACGGAGAGATATACTCTGGGCCCTCTCGGTGATATCACATTGACACCGCTTGCAAGCACGTGACTAGGTCACAAGAATGTCATATCACAGAACGAGTAAAAGAGTACTTGTCAGAAACGAGATCGAACAAGGTATGGTTGATACCGATGATCGGATCTCGGAAAAGTAAAATATCGCGAGACAAAGGGAATTAGTTACGACATTGATGGTTCACACGATCACAAGATTCATCGTTGAATATATAGGAGTCATCACGGATCTCCAGATCCCGCTGTTGATTATTGATCGGAGAGGTGTCTCAATCATGTCTGTATTATTCGCAAACCGTAGGGTGACACACTTAAGGTTTGATGATGCATTTTGAGAGCATAAGGAATATTGAAGAATGTTTTGGACAGCACCGAAATTGTTTCGGGTAAAATTGAAATAGTTCAAGGGGTTTTTTGTCGGATGGTTGTTAATAGAATTAACAAATGATTCGAGGTGCAATGTGCAAATGTTTGTTAATAGGATTAACAAATATTAAATAAAGAAATAGAAATGTTTTATTTATTTATTAAAGAAAACCTTTGGATTTTCCAAGTGGACAATTAAGGGAGCATGGGTGGGTGTGAGTGTGGCTTCCACTCACATCAAGAGGGGAAGAGGTGGAGGCACCATGAGTTGGCCGCCCCCCCCCTCTTGGGCTGCCCACTCCTCCCCTATAAAAGGAGGGTGAGGGCTTCCCCTCCCATACACTTGCCTCACCTCCCTTCCTCTCCACCCGCTGCTCCATACCATGGTCTTCCGCTTGGCGAAGCCCTGGCCGTGGGATTCTTCACCGCATCACGTTGTTGTGCTACTGGTTTTCCGGGGATCCTCTACTTCCGCTGCCCCGCTGGATCGAGGGAACAGAGGTCGTCATCAAGCTGTACGTGTGACCGAGCACGGAGACGCTCAGCGTACATCATCGCGATCTTGAGATCGGCAAGTGAACCACTACATCATCCACGAGATTTGATCTCGTAACGTTTTAAGTCTTCGAGGGTGAGTTCTTCTATGACATCCTACTCGTTGCTTACATCTTCTAGATTAGATCTTGGCTTGTTGGTTGTTTATGCGTAGGAATTTTTTTTGTTTTCCTTGGTACGAACCCTTCAGTGGTATCAGAGCCTCGTCTATGCGTAGATGGTTTGTACGAGTAAAACACATATGGATGTGGGCGTTGATGATCATGGTTTTGCCTCCTTTTGTATTTTGGATCCTAGTGGCATAGTGGGATGAAGCGGCCCGGACTAACCTTACATGTCCGCGTACATGAGACTTGTTCCACGACTGACATGCAACTTGTATTGCATAAGTGGCTGGCGGGTGTCTGTCTCTCTCACTATAGTTAGGACCTAATCTACAACGGGTTGTTAAAAATATGTTTTATCAACGTTGTGGTTTATGTTCGTAGGTATGAACGGTTCTATCTTCGTAAGCCCAAGCCACGTAAAATATGCAAAAATAAATTAGAGACGTCTAACTTGTTTTTGCAGGGCATGTGATGTGATATGGTCAATGTTATAAATTTGATGTATGAGATGATCCATTTTGTAAGTTATTGACATACCGGCAGGAGCCATATGGTTGTCTTATTATTTATGGCCTGCGTGCTGTATATCATATCCATGTGATATGTTGTAATTTGATGGACAATCAAGATGGAGGTGCCATGGACCTTGGTGCCACGCCGGTGGGATGATGAAGATCATACCATGATGCACAAGATGGAGATCAAGTGCAAGAAGGACCATATCATATCACATTATCCATGCATGTGATGTTAATCCTTTTATGCATCTTATTTTGCTTAGACCGCGACGGTAGCATTATAGGATGATCCCTCTCAATTAATATCAAGATAATAATGTGTTCTTCCTTAGTATGCACCGTTAAGAAAGTTCGTCGTTTCGAGACACCACGTGATGATCGGGTGTGATAGACTCTACGTTCGCATACAACGGGTGTTTTCAAGCCTAGCATGTACAGACATGGCCTTGAAACACACGCAATACAATGGTTCTACTTGGCGAGCCTAGCATGTACAGACATGGCCTCGGAACACGAACCGAAAGGTAAAGCATAAGTCATATGGATGATATGATGAACATGTCGATGTTCGCCTTTGCAGCTACATCATCTCACGTGATGATCGGTTTTGGTGTAGTGAATTTGGTTTGTGTAATCACCAAAACGACTAAGAGAGATGTTTTTTTTGAGTGGGAGTTCATGGGATAATTTTTTGAATTAACTTGAACTTAATTTATCATAAACTTAGTCTAAATAGTCTTTGCAAATATGTTGTAGATCATGGCTGCACCTACCTTCAATTTCAATATGTTCATGGAGAAAGAAAAGCTAGCGAACAATGGTAGCAACTTTACCAACTGGGCACTTAACCTGAGGATTCTCCTCACCGCTTGCAAGAAGCTCTATGTGCTTGATGCACCGCTAGGTGATCAGCCCGCTGATGATGCTTCTGATGAAGATAAAAATGTTTATCTGACTCAAAAAGAAGACCACAGTATAGTTCATTGCGGCATCCTTTATGGATTAGAACCAGAGCTGCGAAAACGTTTCGAGAACAGCACTGCTTATGCTACAATGGGAGAATTGAAAATGATTTTCGATACCCATGCTGCAGTTGAGAGTTATGATGCTTCAGAAAAATTATTTAGCTGCATGATGGAAGAGAACAGCTCCGTCAGTGAGCACGTACTCAAAATGTCTGCGTACGCTAATAAGCTCATAGCCTTGGGAATAACGATTCCCAATGAGCTAGGGATACATCGTGTTCTTCAATCTCTGCCACCTAGTTACAAGAACTTTGTGGTGAACTATAATATGCAAGGCATGAATAAGTCTCTTCCTGAGCTTCTCTCGATGCTTAAAACTGCTGAAGTGGAGATCAAGAAAGAGCATCAAGTGTTGATGATCAATAAGACCACTAGTTTCAAGAAAGGCAAGAAAGGCAAACCAAAGGGCAACTTCAAGAAGGTTGGCAAGTCTGTTTCTACACCTGAGAAGAAAACCAAGAATGGTCCTAAGCCTGAGACTGAGTGCTTCTATTGCAACGGCACTGGCCACTGGAAGCGAAACTTCCCCAAATATCTGGCAGATAAGAAGGCCGGCAAAGTGAACAAAGGTATATGTGATATACATGTTATTGATGTGTACCTTACTAGTACTCGCAGTAGCGCCTGGGTATTTGATACTGGTTCGGTTGCTCACATATGTAACTCGAAACAGGAACTGCAGAATAAGCGACCACTAGCAAAGGATGAGGTGACGATGCGCGTCGGCAATGGATCAAGAGTTGATGTGATCGCCGTCGGCACGCTACCTCTTCGTTTACCGTCTGGATTAGTTATAAACCTGAATAAATGTTATCTGGTGCCTGCGTTGAGCATGAACATCATTTCTGGATCTTGCTTAATGCAGAGTGGTTATTCCTTTAAGTCCGAGAACAATGGTTGTTCGATTTATATGAATAATATCTTTTATGGTCACGCACCTGAGAAGAATGGTTTATTTCTTTGAATCTTGATAGTATTGGTACACATATTCATAGTGTGAATGCCAAAAGAATCAAGTTAAATGATGATATTGCTACTTACATGTGGCATTGCCGCTTAGGTCATATTGGTGTTAAACGCATGAAGAAGCTCCATTCTGATGGACTCTTAGAATCACTTGATTATGAATCATTTGAAACGTGTGAACCATGCCTTATGGGCAAGATGACTAGAACCCCGTTTTCAGGTTCTATGGAACGGGCGACAGACTTACTGGAAATCATACATACTGATGTTTGTGGACCAATGAGTGTATCGGCACGCGGTGGATATCGTTATTTTGTCACTTTCACAGATGATTTGAGTAGATATGGATATATTTACTTAATGAAACACAAATCTGAGACGTTTGAAAAGTTCAAAGAATTTCAGTGTGAAGTTGAAAATCATCGTAACAGAAAGATTAAATTTCTACGATCTGATCGTGGAGGTGAATATTTAAGTTGCGAGTTTGGCATGCATATGAAACAATGTGGAATAGTTTCACAACTCACACCTGCGGGAACACCACAGCGTAATGGTGTTTCCGAACATCGTAATCGTACTTTATTGGATATGGTTCGATCTATGATGTCTCTTACAGATTTGCCACTGTCATTTTGGGGTTATGCACTAGAGTCCGCTGCATTCACTTTAAATAGGGCACCATCTAAATCCGTTGAAACGACACTGTATGAATTATGGTTTGGAAACAAATCAAAGCTGTCATTTCTAAAAGTTTGGGGCTGCGATGTTTATGTGAAGAAGCTTCAACCTGATAAACTCGAACCCAAAGCGGAAAAATGCATCTTCATAGGATACCCTAAGGAAACAATAGGGTACACCTTCTATCACAGATCCGAAGGCAAGATTTTCGTTCCCAACAATGGATCCTTTTTAGAGAAGGAGTTTCTCTCGAAAGGTGTGAATAGTAGGAATGTAGAATTCGATGAAGTTATTGAACCTTCTCTTCTTGGAATGGCGAGTAGCGCAGCAACGGAAGTTGTTCCAGTGCCGACTCCGTCAGTTGAAGAGGGAACTAATGATCAAGATCATGAAACTCCAGAAGAGGAAACTACCGTGCTTCGCAGGTCAACTAGGGAACGTACAGCTCCTGAACTGTATGGGAATCCCGTCTTAAACTTCATGGTAGATGGAAGTGATGACCCTGCGACGTATGATGAAGCAATGATGAGCCCAAATTCCAACAAATGGCTTGAAGCCATGAAATCCGAAATGGGATCCATGTACGAAAACCAAGTTTGGACTTTTGTGGACTTACCCGATGACCGTAAGGCCGTTGAGAACAAATGGAAAATTGATGCTGATGGTATCGTGACCGTCTATAAAGCTCGACTTGTCGCAAAAGGTTTTCGACAAATTCAAGGAGTTGACTAGGATGAGACCTTCTCACCAGTAGCGATGCTAAAGTCAGTTAGGATTATGTTAGCAATTGCTGCATTTTTCGATTATGAAATCTGGCAGATGGATGTCAAAACGGCATTCCTGAATGGTGACATTGAGGAAGAGTTGTGTATGATGCAACCCAAAGGTTTTGTTGATACTAAGGATGCTGACAAGGTATGCAAGCTTCAACGTTCCATTTATGGACTGAAGCAAGCATCCTGGAGTTGGAACCTCCATTTTGATAAGGTGATCAAAGAGTTTGGATTTGATCAAACGTACGGAGAAGCTTGTATCTACAAGAAAGTGAGTGGGAGCTCTGTAGTATTTCTAGTACTGTATGTGGATGACATATTGTTGATTGGAAATGATATAGAATATTTAAAAGGTGTAAAAGGTTATTTGAGCAGTAGTTTTTTTATGAAAGACCTCAGTGAAGCAGCTTATATATTAGGCATCAAAATCTACAAGGATAGATCAAGACGCTTAATTGGACTTTCGCAAAGTACATACATTGACAAGATTTTGAAGAAGTTCGGAATGGATAAAAGTAAGAAGGGGTTCTTACCAATGTTGCAAGGCAAGACGTTGAGTAAGACTAAATGTCCAGTTACAGTAGAAGATAGAGAGGAAATGAATAAGATTCCCTATGCTTCAGCCATAGGTTCTGTCATGCATGCTATGCTATGTACAAGACCAGATGTGGCACATGCTGTTAGTTTGACTAGCAGGTACCAATCCGATCCAGGTTTGGAACACTGGGCGGCGGTCAAGAATATCCTTAAGTACTTGAGAAGAACTAAGGATATGTTTCTCGTGTATGGCGGTGAAGAAGAGCTCGCCGCAAGAGGTTACGTCGATGCTAGCTTCGTCACTGATCCGGATGACTCTAAGTCACAATCCGGATACGTATTTATTATGAATGGAGGAGCAGTAAGCTGGAGGAGTTCCAAGCAATCTGTGGTAGCGGGATCATCAACAGAAGCGGAATATGTTGCTGCCTCAGAGGCAACAAATGAAGCAGTTTGGATGAAGGAGTTCATATCCGAACTAGGTGTGGTTCCGAGTGCTTTGGATCCAATGGTTATCTATTGTGACAACAATGGTGCCATTGCCAATGCTAAGGAACCAAGGTCTCACAAGAATTCCAAGCATATCAAGCGCCGTTTTCACTCCATCCGCGATTATGTCAAGGATGGGGATGTGAAGATTTGCAAAGTACACACAGATCTGAATGTGGTAGATCCGTTGACTAAAACTCTCCCAAAGGCAAAACATGATAAACACCAGAACTCCATGGGTGTTAGATTCATTACTATGTAATATAGATTATTGCCCCTAGTGCAAGTGGGAGACTGAAGGGAATATGCCCGAGAGGCAATAATAAAGTGTTTATTATATTATTCCTTGTTTATGATAAACGTTTATTTCTCATGCTAGAATTGTATTAACCGGAAACGTTGATACATGTGTGTTTAATAAACAAACAATGGTTCCTAATAAAGCCTCTCTTTTAACTAGCTTGTCGATTAATAGATGATCAAGGTTTCCTGATCATGAACATTGGATGTTGTTAATAACGGGATCATATCATTAGGAGAATGATGTGATGAATATATACCCAAACTAAGTATAACAATACGATCAAGTCATTTAGTTTATATTGTTATATCTTGCATTCAAAGTAATCTTGTTCCTTAGACCATGAAATCATGTCAATCACTAATACCGAAAGAATACTTTAATGACATCAAACGTCACACCTTAACAGGGTGACTATAAAGGTGGTGTTAGGTATTCGGAAAGTATTAGTTGAGGCTCATGGATCAAGAATGGGATTTGTCCATCCAAAATGACGGAGAGATATACTCTGGGCCCTCTCGGTGATATCACATTGACACCGCTTGCAAGCACGTGACTAGGTCACAAGAATGTCATATCACAGAACGAGTAAAAGAGTACTTGTCGGAAACGAGATCGAACAAGGTATGGTTGATACCGATGATCGGATCTCAGACAAGTAAAATATCGTGAGACAAAGGGAATTAGTTACGACGTTGATGGTTCACACGATCACAAGATTCATCGTTGAATATATAGGAGTCATCACGGATCTCCAGATCCCGCTGTCGATTATTGAACGGAGAGGTGTCTCAATCATGTCTGTATTATTCGCGAACCGTAGGGTGACACACTTAAGGTTTGATCATTCATTTTGAGAGGATAAGGAATATTGAAGAATGTTTTGGATAGCACCGAAATTGTTTCGGGTAAAATTGAAATAGTTCAAGGGTTTTTTTGTCGGATGGTTGTTAATAGAATTAACAAATGATTCGAGGTGCAATGTGCAAATGTTTGTTAATGGGATTAACAAATATTAAATAAAGAAATAGAAATGTTTTATTTATTTATTAAAGAAAACCTTTGGATTTTCCAAGTGGACAATTAAGGGAGCATGGGTGGGTGTGAGTGTGGCTTCCACTCACATCAAGAGGGGAAGAGGTGGAGGCACCATGAGTTGGCCGCCCCCCCTCTTGGGCTGCCCACTCCTCCCCTATAAAAGGAGGGTGAGGGCTTCCCCTCCCATACACTTGCCTCACCTCCCTTCCTCTCCACCCGCTGCTCCATACCATGGTCTTCCGCTTGGCGAAGCCCTGACCGTGGGATTCTTCACCGCATCACGTTGTTGTGCTGCTGGTTTTCCGGGGATCCTCTACTTCCGCTGCCCCGCTGGATCGAGGGAACAGAGGTCGTCATCAAGCTGTACGTGTGACCGAGCACGGAGACGCTCAGCGTACATCATCGCGATCTTGAGATCGGCAAGTGAACCACTACATCATCCACGAGATTTGATCTTGTAACGTTTTAAGTCTTCGAGGGTGAGTTCTTCTATGACATCCTACTCGTTGCTTACATCTCCTAGATTAGATCTTGGCTTGTTGGTTGTTTATGCGTAGGAATTTTTTTGTTTTCCTTGCTACGAACCCTTCACACCCTCCTCAATTAGGGAGCGGACTTGGAGTGTATGTACCTCACCAGTGGCAGCGTAGACCCCCCACCCCACCCTCCACCGCGCACGCACACAGGTGTCTGCATCCCCAATATCTCACAATACATTGGACTTGGTGTGCCGGAACATCACGGGGTCAATAGCCTAGAGAAGAGGAAGGCTCTTAGGGATAATTTGGTAAACAGGGAATTAATACCGGGGCAGAAAATCCCTGTCTAGGGTGTTTTTGGAGCAAATGAGATCCTTTCCTTCGCCAGATTTCTGTCCATGTTCCCCGCTGGAGAAGAGGAGGCGTGGAATTTTTCTCCGACCTCTCCAGGCGTGGATTGCGGTCCCTGGGAAACCAAGACATCGAGCCAGAGGATCCCAGCGCCCATCATGATTCAATTGTTCACACTTTTACCTGCCATGGACTTCGAGCCCGGGAATTTGTCAGGGATCCCTCCGGGAAACAACCGAACGAGGCCTTAGAGTTTTTGTAGACTCGAGCCATGTAGCGATCTTCTACATTCTTGAGGCCAAGTTGGAGGCAAATGACCACTTTATAATCTTACAATTTTAGGCCCAAAGTATGATGATTTTTATTATCTTCCGGCGTCTGAGACTAGAGGTGGAATCCTCCTTTCTTGGGACTCCACGCGAGTGCAGCTGATAAGGGAAGATACTAACTTTCTTACTAGACATGTCACGCGGATGGATGGCCCTCCTTGGTGGCTCACTGCGGTGTATGGTCCACAGGAGGATGATCACAACATTATATTGTTGCATGAAGCTTCGGAGAGGCGCTTGTTGTGCCCGGGGCCTTGGTTGGTTAAAGGTGACTTCGACCTAATACCGTATGTATCCGATAGAAATAAACCTTTGCTCAACCGAAGGATGATGGGGAAGTTCAAACGTTTTGTGGATGATAACACACTGAAAGAGCTATTCTTGCACAGCCACAGATACACATGGGGAAATGAGAGAGAGGCCACCATGATGACTAAGATCGACTGTGTGTTCGTGACTGAGGATATGGAGATGGATCATCGATACTGCCTGTTGGAAGCACTATCGTCCGCGGTTTCGTACCACTACCCTCTCTACCTTGCGCTTGAGGAACATCTTCCCGATAAGAGGCGATTTCGCTTTTAAAAATTCTGGACCACATGGAGGGTTTTTTGGAGGTGGTGGTTGATGCTTGGGTACGTGGCGTGTCCATTGTTGACCTGTTCCTGCGGCTAGATACTTTGCTCCGGAACACGGCTCGCACCCTGGACGCCTGGAGATAGAAACGTGTTGGAAATATCAAGCTTCTAATTACTATTGCTAATATTGTCATCATGCACTTTGATTGCACCCACGAAAATCGATTTCTCTCGGCGGACGAGCAGGAACTCAGTATACCGCTTAAGATTCTCTTCCTTGGGATCTCCTCTAGAGAAGATGAATGCGCGCCAACAGTCCAGAATCACTTGGATCCGCGAGGGTGATGCCAGCTCCAATATATTCCATCTGGTGTCGAATGGAAGAAAGATGAAAAACTACATCTCTTCCATCCTCGTGGAGGGGAAGGTTGTGACAGATTAGCGAGGCAAGGAGGATGCCTTCTATGAGGCTTACAAAGATCTGCTCAGCACTTACAGCTACCGAGGCATTTCCGCCATGAAAACTTCAACCATGGAAGGCTGGCTTCCATGATTTTCCTCCACTTTGCATCAAACTCCGAGAAAGGGAACAAGGAGTCAGTGTCTATGACATCGAAAAGTCGTGCTACATTACAATGAAAACAAGGCTTAGGTCGATTGTGCGTTCGTGTCTGAGGATTGGGAGCTGTATCATCCAGACTTCCTGTTGCAAGTGCTATCGTCCGCGATTTTGGACCACTACCCGCTCTACCTCGCGCTTGAGGAGCATTTTCCCGATAAGAGGCGCTTTCGCTTTGAAAAAGTCAAGACCCAGATGGAAGTTTTTTTGGAGGTAGTGGTGGATGCTTGGGTATGTGACGCGTCCATTGTTGACCCTTTCATGCGGATAGATACTTTTCTCCGAAACACGGCCCGCATGTTGGACGCCTGGGGATAGAAACGTATGGGCCATACCAACCTTCTGGTTACTATTGCTAATATTGTTATCATGCACTTTGATTGCACCCAAGAAAATCGATTGATTTCAGCGGACGAGCGGGGACTCAGGAGATCGATTAAGCTTCTGGTCCTTGGGATCTCCTCTCTAGAGAGGACGATTGAACGCCAACGGTCCAGGATCACTTGAATCCGCGAGGGGGATGCCAGCTCCAAGATATTCCATCTGGTGTTGAATGGAAGAAAGATGAAAAACTACATCCCTTCCATCCTCCTGGAGAGGCAGGTTGTGAAAGATTAGCGAGGGAATGAAGACACCTTCTATGAGGCTTACAAAGATCTGCTTGGCACTGACAGCTACGGAGGCATTGCCTCCATGAAAACTTCAACCACATAAGGCTGGCTTCCATGATTTTCCTCCACTTTGCATTGAACTCCAGGAAAGGGAACAAGGAGTCGATGTCTACGACATCAAAAAGTCATGTTGCATTACAATGAATACAAGATTTAACAGATCCCTTTGACATCGACATGCCATCTCCTTAGTCTGTTGAGGAGAAGGTGACTCTTGCAGGCATAGGATGCCCGCGTTGTTAAGAAGAAATGAGCACTCATGCCCTTCAGCGGCGCTATGCCGCCCAACGGAGCATCTGAGTGCCACGTTGAGTCACCAATGCATGGTGAAGCCGAGAGATAAAAACAAATGATATCAGAAGGAATCTAGATGGATAATGTCATATGCACCATTTCTCATAAAATGCTACGCCCCATGGTGGGTGCCAACTGTCGTGGTTATTTCTCTGACAATACACATGGGGTTCTAATGAGTGAGGAATCGTATCTTCAACATAGGTGCAATAGAGTATGTGCAAGGATGTATACATTTTCATGCCCTTGGTGGTGGAGGTAATACCTTTTCGTGTTTGGTAATACCCTTTTATGACTAGGGCTGCCCCTAGGGTATTCCCCTGTCAACCAGGAAAATGAGGCAATCAACAATACGTGAGCTAGAACATAAGCCCAGCTAAGGACATGTTTGGTGTTTATTATTTCACACATCCAATTAGATTTTTTATGAACTCATATTTAAGAACCAACACAATTCTAGCATAGAACTTAGACTTCATGAACTTGAAAATAGAATAATAATAACTTTATTATTATCTTTAGGGCATACTTCCAACACCAAGCTCCCACCACTGGATCCACCCACATTGCCTTAATTTCAGCCGCCTTGCCTTAATTCCGTCTTATCAAACCCTTCTTGTGTCGGCCGCCCCAAGCTCCTCCTCCACATACCGAAGTCTTAGGTCCTAGTCACCGGACAACTATGCTACAAAGACCTGCAACCTAAACACTAGCACGAGCGTGTGTGGCTTTGGACCTTTAACACCGCATCAGAGGAGGCCTGCGTACGATGCCAGGACACTCCGCTACTTTTGGGAGTCGAGCGAGGCACACCTTCCCCGATGGTGCCCCTTATATGTCCTTCCCCGCGCCTCCTATTAGGGTCGTCTCACTAGCCGATGAGAAGGAGCACCGCAATGAGTTTCAACAAAAGGTTCAGCGCGACGATGCCACCTTGGTGGCAAAGCTCGTCAAGGATGATTCGCAACTCCTTGCCGAGAACTGCGAGTTCTTTGAGTCTGAGGAGGATGTGCGCAAGAGGTAGCATGAGCTTAAGCAGGACGCCCGAGAGGATGCCAAGATTGACAAGATATTCGAGCAGCTCGTGACCGAGCTATCCGACAAGATGTCGTGGAGTAAGTCTAACACCAATAGCCAGTACGCCACCTTCTTCGGAGGATGGGTGATGAACATCTCCTCCAACGATGACTTTTTCGACCACCTCTTGTATGACGACTAGGACTAGAGCTTGTTTATAGTTGTGTAATTCTAAAGCTACCATTTAATTAATTTATGTTGTTTTATGTTTAATGTGCAATAGTTCACAGTAGAGTTTATAATTTCAATGGACTACGTGTTTATGTTTATATTTCTTTTGTTTAACAATACTTTATGCCTCCGGTTTTTCTTTGCTGTAAAAGCAAAACATTATCTAGGTCTCTAAAACCTTCTCTCTTCACATCTAAAATCAGTTTCTAGTCTCCAACTTTTTGGTCTGATGTTGGAGCTGCTCTTAGAAGAAAAACAGGGGATAAATCTACAAATTTCATCACACTGAACTTGAGGAAATCAGCGAAGCAGGAGAGTCACAAGAATGCTACAACTATAAACTAAAACAAATACTTGTGGAACTGAGGAAATCGACATAGACCAATTTCACCACCTTCTCATGTGGTTGTTTACACAACAACAACGCTGCAATTAGAAACTCAACAATTACTGTTCTATAAGAAGTAACACAGAGGATAAACAGGATTCAGAAATTACGCATTCAGTTCATCATATGCCAAGTTTGAGGAGATCAACAGGGTTTCATGACCAAATTCACCACCAAATCAGTACATCATAAGCCAAACATGGGGAAATCAGTACACTTTCATGACCAATTTCATCACTAGAACTTGAGAAAATTAACAGAGTTCGCGGCAAACTTCACCACCAAACCAGTCAAAACTAACAGTTTCAGAGGATAAACCTAGAAGTTTCGGGGAACTGGGAAAAACAAACATTGATTAGTAAATACCCCTTGACCAGCAGCTCAGTTCATCACGTCAAAACTCAGGAAAACAACAATGTCTCATGATCCATTTCACCAAAGTATGTCATCATATGCAAAACTTGAGACATTGACACAGTTCAGGACCAATTTCAGAGAACAGTAAGCAACAAGAATCGAGCAGTAGGCTAGACAAATCAGTTCATCACATCAAACATGGGGAAATGAACAAAGTTTCACTACCAATTTCACCACCATAGTAATTCATCAGATGCTAAACTTGAGGAAATTAACATGAGTTCACAACCAACTTCAGAAACAAAGATCCAGGACGATCAACGAAGCAAAACAGGGCAGAAAGACATCACCACATCAACAAGGCCTCTCTCACTACTACTCGACTCGATCCATCTTCCATGAGCACTACTACTACTCGACTCCCTACTTACTCGACCTTCACCACGAACACGTCCTTGCGCTCCTCGTCCTTCACCTTGAGCACGGTGAGCCAGAGCACGCCGTTCTTCATCTCACCCTTGATCTGGTCCATCTTGTACGCGTCAGAGGGGATCTCGATGCGGTGGTTGTACGCCGGCACGGCGGAGTCGTAGGGCCCCATCTCGCCCTCGCCCTTGATCACCAGGATGTTCTTCTCCGCGCGCGCCTTCACGTGCTCCTTGGCCAGCCCCGGCATCGGCACCTTGAGGTACACCGCGTCGTCGTCCTCCTTGGCCACCCAGCGTGCGAGAGGCGACGCCCAAGCAGTGGAGGAGAGGCCGGTCTGAGATGGGACGCCCTCCAGCAGAGACAGAAGCTCGTTCAGGTTCTTCGGCGCGCCGCCTGCAAAATCTAGAAGGCCAAAGCTGTGATCAGAATTCAGAACCCCGATTCCGATGTGCCACACCCACACCATGTCACCACGAACGGACAGAAAAGGTGAGGAGGCTGGAGGCATACCATCACCATGCGAGAAGAAGCTGGGGACGATGGAGTCGCTGGCGCGGCGGCGGCCGCCGGAGTTGGCATCCTTGTCGTAGAGGCAGACCTCGTTTCCCTGGGCGGTGACGGCGGCGGGGCTGAGAGCGTAGATGGACACGGGCGCACCGTTCGTGGACGGCTCGGCGGGCAGCTTCTTGGACCCGTTCGCGGCAGCCTTGCAAGCGACGGTGGAATCCATGGTCTCTCCTCTCTCTCCCGCTGCTCTCTCCTCTCTCTCTCTCTCTTGCTCTCTCCCTCTTTTCTCTCTCGGCTGTGTGTGGTGTGGCTTTGGATTCTTGTGGAGGAGGAGGGAAATGGTGGGGTGGGGGTTTTGTAGAGGAGCGGGGGGAGCTTTCTTGGGGGAGGGGGTGGAGAAGGGTGTGTAGAAGCTTCTAGGGCGATCGGTCGGAGTTCCGAGAGTTCCAGAAGGATCGGGAGACTACTGCTGTACGATTCGTGCTGGTAGATTTGCGGTTAGGGCAACAGGGATGGTGCTAACCTTTTTTCCTTTCTTCTTGATTTCATAACAGTCTGTACGAATGCTTTTGCTTTTAAAAGTGGGGCTGCTTTCGTTTCAAAAAAATTGGAGCCGCTTTTGCAAGGAATTACTACCGTTTGATGAATTTGATGCTCTTTTTCTTTAACCACTTATTTTTATAGACTCTTATGAAATCAACAGATTGCTTCTGTTCTTTATGGACCCTATTGTATGGCTTAAAGATATGCCAACAGTTTTCATTTTTCTCTGAATTATTTTAATTTTACGCTGGAAAGATATGCTAATAGTTAATATATGAGTGTAAACTAGTAAGCTCACTACAAACCTGTGTTAAGTCTAGCAATTCAATTTTATGTAACATAAACTATGAAAGTTTTGTGGCAGTCTTTTTTTCAAGAAACATCAATTAATTCGCAAATGCCACCAATAAAAACTCACATAATAGCTGCTGATGAAAATTGGAGCAATGAGCATCACTATTGACAAAGTTCTTACAAGAGTTGCATGTTCTACGCGAAGATCACCATCCACTGAAATAATTATCATCTTCGTGATTTTTACATGATGTTAAATCTAGGCTTTGATCCATGATGAGCAGTGTACAACCAACCCACTAATGAGCAATCCAATAGTTAGTCTTTTGCTTATCCCTCCATTGCAATTAAGAATACATTTCAATAAGATAGTGCAACTTTAATAGGAGGGCCCTTTGAATCAAAAGAGCGACACTATGCCAAATTTCTTACTCATGCATATCATACAAGATGCTTATTTTGTTAGAGAATTATGTAATTTTATTCGAAATTTCATAATTTTTATAAATATTAACATGCATAACTCTAACATGCTGAATGAACAGAACACCATGAACCTCAAAATCACAAATGCAATGCTAGCATTCATGAAAGATTGAATTAGATCATTGACACATATATTGATCGATTTTAGATGATATAGTTGTGGTTGTTACAGAAGCGATGTTGCTGAGGGCCGGTTGAAGTATAACTTGGTGACGATAGCGTGCTTGTGATTTGCTCCTGAAAGTTTGTAAGAATTCGATGTTGGCCTTCAAGATCAACCACAAGTGATTTGATGCTCACCTGTTGAGGATGAATAAGGCGAGCCACTTGGTGGTGCTTCGTAGTTTTGGTTTCGGCACCTCTCCAACAAACATTAGTACTCCCTAACAGTGTTCTAAACAATGAGTCTCTTCCTCATCATGTTGGTACCGATCTGATGGGACGGGTTGTGGACCCTTTGTCGGATTCATTTTTGGGCCACTTTGGGCGGCCCATGGTGAATACTACTATACCCCCTCGGATCATAAGCCGATGCCCCCTCGGATTATATACTACACGAGAGGGTCTTGCGTGGTTACATCTCACTGGTATTAAGTTGTGAATCCCACCCAAAGTGTAAACTCAAAGCAACAGACAACTGCATTAAAAGAACTATGCGTAAAGTAAACAATCCTTGCACCCGCAAGTACAAGCATCGTTGTTTTATCCCTGGTGGCAACAACACATCCCCTAGTCTCATGTTTCTGTCACTCAAGCTAGACATCAAGGGGCTGAACCCATAATCAAGCATAACGCTCCCTCTTGGAGTTGCAGATGAGATCTCAGGGTTTTGTTGGGGAGATGATGAGGAAAGGAGGAAAATGCATTGGTTTGCTTGGTGGAAGCTTTGTGTTCCGAAGAGGAATGGAGGTTTAGGTTTTCGTGACATACACAGTTTTAATATTGCTATGTTAGCAAAACAGTGTTGGCACTTAATCCAGAATCCAAACTCGCTATGTGCACAAATCCTAAGAGCAAAATATTATCCAGACGGAAACATTCTCAAAGCAGGACCGAAGAAAGTGTTGGGTTTCGCAGCGGAAAACACAAAATTTTCCTAACTAGCGTTTCCCATAACCCAAGATCTAGCTAACCGTATTACCGTAACGGAAAGGAGTGCGGAATAACATACCTCGGGGTGTAGTCCGTTGCGCGGGAAACGTTCCCGCAAACGTGGCGGGTGTAGTCGAACAAGTTTCACAGCCCCCTGGCTGTGTTGAGCACCCGGATGGGTGTAGTGCCACACGTGTAGCACCTCGTAGTACTCGCACACGTACGAGACTCGATGACGACCTCGGATCTCCGATCCAGCGAAGGTGGCAGAAGTAGACCTCCGGACGGAGCTTCGGCAGCACGACGGCCTCCGATCCTAACAGAGATGCCTCAATTCCACTACAGGCTCACACTAGGGAGCCCACCGTGGAAGAGACGAGGAAGGGGAGAAGACCGGAGAAAATCGATCTCAATTCGGAGTAATATTTATTTTCTCACGAATATCTGTGTATTAAATATGTGCACCCTGCCCATCTCTATATATAGGTAGAGGGGAGGGAGTCAACCCCTCTCCCCTAGCAAGGTGGGACTAAAGTCCCTTGCTAGGGGGGGTGGCCGGCCAAGGGGGGGGGAGGGGGCGCACCCCTCATGGGCCCTAGGGCCCATGGCGCCTCCCCCCTCTTTCCTTTTTCTTTTTTCCCTTTTATTTCCCCTCATGGGCCTCTTTCATAAATAAGGCCCATATCACTTTTTAATTATAAATAAAATGTTTTTAATTATCAATTAAATTAACAAATAACTAAAACAAATTATTCCTTCTCTCGGTGCTCCGGAACACCTTCCGGCTCACTCCGAAACTCCTTCGGGTCAACACGGAACTTTTCCGGTGCTGCTTCCTTTATTCTCCGGTAACTCCGATAGTTCCGAAAAGGTCTCCGATTTCATCAAGCCCTTAAGTGTGTTACCCTACGGTCCGAGAACACTCCAGTCATGACCGAGATGAGGCTACGGTCAATGATCAGCAGCGGGACCTGGATGCCCATAATGACCTCTGTGCATTACGGATATCAACACCGATTGGACCTTACATCGTATAGCACTCCCTTTGTCAATGATAATGGATTGTTCCAAGATTCGATCAATGACATCCTATGTTTGGTTCAACCTCGTTCTGAACAAATCCTTATTCACTCGTTCCCGTGATATTCATCCCCGTGACCTAGTCACACCCTGCAGCTTTATGGATGGAATCTCACCAAGTGGGACCCGAGTATCTATCCATTACATGGATTAAAAAATCCCGCTCTTGTAACAATACTCCTCAACATATCTCCACGGAATACCCAAGATACAACCGTTATGACCCGCATATTTCAGTCAGGTGGTGGGATGTAAGTCAAAGCATCCGAGTAGATAGCAATTATGCACATACTCATGGTCAAAGGAACGGTCTACTATGTTCTGTAATTACAACACTGAACCTTCATAAGATTGATCATGCTGTAATGCTTACTTTGGGTAATGTTCATCACGTCACTCATCCAGTGAGGTGACCTCATGATACGTCTCAAACGTATCTACTTTTCCAAACACTTTTGCTATTGTTTTACCCTCATTCTTGCATGATTTGGACGAAACTAACCCGGACTAACGATGTTTTCAGCAGAGCTCCCTGTATGGTTTATTTGTGCGCAGGAAAATGGATTTTTAGACGTCCTAGAAAATTCCCAGAAAAATACCAGAAAATCCACGCACCCGAATGAGCCAGATACCAGAAGTGGGTCCAGCGGGGAGTCCTGGGGGCCCCTGGCGCGGCCAGGGGTGGGGCCGCGCCCTCTGGCCGCCTGGGCTGCTCCCCCATCCTCTGGTGCCCTACCGAGACTCCTATTTATCCCCGTGATGAGAAAACCCCAGAGCAGAAGTCGTTTTCCCAGTTTCCGTCGCGGAGCCGCCGCCACCCTCTGTTCTTCTTTGGGAGGGCTAATCTGGAGGCTGATTTGGCCTCCGGAGAGGGGAGATCGTCGCCATCGTCATCGCCATCACCACTCCATCCATCCTCCATGACTTCTCTTCATATGTGTGAGTAATTCCCTGCTGTAGGCAAAGGGGATGGTAGGGATTGGATAAGTTTAATCATGTAATAGTTCGTCAGATTGTTGGGGACATGTTGCCTATCATCTACTTTGGTGTTTATCATCTTTGCTACAATTTGTTGTTCTTAATGCTTGTCACTTTGGGCCCGAGTGCCATGTTTTCAGATCTGAACCCTATGTGTTTTCATGAATATATTTGTGTTCTAGATCCTATCTATGAGTTGTATGCACCTATTATTGTCCGGAACCGGCGATCCAAAGGTGACAGCTTGGGACACCAAAGGGGACGGTCCATAATTTGAGGACTCAATGTATCCATTGAGTTTATTGCTTTGTTCCGGTGCTCTTTGACAGGAGTACCTTAATCTCCATAAGTTCCTTTTGGCCCCGTTCGTAGCGGGATGGTAGGACAAAAGATGTTGTGCAAGTTCTTATTGGAAGCACGCACAACTACCTACGGGATACATGCCTAATGTTTGATATTTTCCTAGATGATCATTGCTTTTCTGTGTGCCTTGCCCCGTGTTAGAATCTATTATATGTTTACTCTCATCCCTGCAGCGCCCAACCATCCATCTCCCTATCCTACAGTGCTTTCAATCCTGCTGGTCATTAGTCGTTACTATTGTTGTTACTTTTGCTTTTTCCACTATCACTATCATATTATCGTTACTACTTATCTATCGTTGCAAGCGAGTATATTTCAGGTGCGGTTGAATTGACAACTCAACTGTTAAAGCTTATAAATACTCTTTGGCTCCCCGTGTGTCGAATCAATAAATTGGGTTAACTTACCCGCGAAGACTATTTCGATCCCTTACGCCTGTGGGGCATCACCTCATAGTCAAGAGACTTAATTGTCCATGATCGCGAAACCACGACCATCATGTTGACCATGAACTAGTTTTTGATATAGAGGCTAACTAGGAACTCTGGGGGGTTCTATACCACACCTGTATCATTGTTTCATGATACAGTTCTAGCACGGTATGAAACTGGTTATGAACTTTCTTAGATATATTGGAATAATCATATATTGTTTGCCTCTAGAGCATATATCCAACAGTCTCCCACTTGCACTAGAGTGCTAATAATCTAGCCGCATTTTCCCGATCATAATTAGCTTATCTCACAAGTGTTCATAACTGCACCAATTCAGATTCGTATGTTTCCTTTGCAACTGGCATAGGTCAACTAGTTTGACATGCCACTCATTATCATATAATGGTTGGATATAACTTTCGCGGGAGAGTGAGACAATTATTTCACAGTATCCTTCAGTGACCTTTTGGTTCAGTCTTGATAAGACTTATCCATTGTCATATATACTGGGAAATACACTCAGCCAGAAGTCCAAACTTCTTACGCTAAACTTTTATCCATACGTCTACTTTCTTAAGTAGTATTATGTTTGTAGTGTCGTGAATCTTGCTCACATTTCTTTCATATCTTCGGCGATGTCTCTAATTCCATATAGACTCATAATATGGCTTGCAATTGTAATCTTGCATTACATTCAAGTCTATTATCCTTTCTATATTTTAGAGCATAGTCATCAGTATTCCTCATATACTGAATTCATGGACTTTGTTCAGATTCTGTGTTTTACTCCTAAAGCACATCAGAATATGTTCTTCTTCCAAGAACTTTTGAGTCATTCTGTTGTTGGATTCACAATGCATGTTATATGGTAGAATCATATGTCAAAGTACATATGAGATCACATGTCCTAGTACATGGTGCATCTCTATTCTTCCATCAAGACATTGCTTGTGATATTTGGATTTCATCCGTTATATAATTTCTAGCTACAAGAACCTGTTTCTTGTCTAGAAGATTATTCCAACTTTTCTTTGTTTCATCATACGTATCTATCATATAGATTTCAACGTGTGATGTGTCTAGTACTTCATATATATAAAGGAAGATTCTTGTAATCTTGCGTTATATCTACCTTATGTTTTATACATATATATCATAATGCATATACGTGCATATGAGACGATTCTCCATATACATATATCATTTGCATGTCCATATATACATATACGTGATAATTCTCCACATATGTCATAACATGCATGTCTGAGATAACGATCATGCTCCCACTCAAATATATCCATCATATACTCATATATTTGTGGTTCAGCTTTCATCAAGTCATTGTATTGTTACTATGTCTTACATAATGACAATGCTCCCAAAGCTCCCACTCAGAAAATGCCCTCTGCATTCTAAGTTTCCGGAAGTCTTCAAAAGCTCCCACTCAGTTTCATGAAACTGAAGGCCGACTCAATATTTTGGTCATTAAAAAATCACTTGATCAAATCAAGGTTGAGGGTTCCTGTCTTGAGGTAGTATAGTCCATCCTTTTAACGAAATAAACGCGTCATGCCCATTGCAATTCTCTTTCAAATCCCAATTTGACTGAGACGCAATTTCAGGCTATGGTCCATTGTAGTGTAAATGAAATATTTTATTGATTAAAGCATTCCTACGTTTCCGTAGTCAATCAATATTGAACTTTTGGTCATAACAGTTTTATGAGCCAAACAATGCCTTATGCTTGTTACATTATTCTCAATAACTTTCCAGTTTATCGGGAATATGAAATAACCGATTTATTTCACAGGACGTGAGCCATCCTATATGCAACTCAATATTATTTCATTTCTCCTCATGTTCTAGGCTACCATCATTCTTTTGTGTTTCAAGCAATGTTATTCCTTTTGTTTTATTAAGAAGACTCATGATTATTGTTCTGTACAGAACGTATTCATGACAACCTTCTAAATTCAACTAAGGCTTCAACTCATATGCCCGGATCAATTATCTATGGCATATCCTTCCTTTTATAGCGTCATTATAGCAGAACACGCTTCCGTTGCAATACTCTGATATTCTGAAGGAAAGGTCCAATACCTTGGTCAAAGTTTCCATTATCTCCCATTGGATCCGTGTCGAGAGACTTCTTCTCGCACTACCAATCAAGCAACACAAATTTTTCTATTCGGGGAGAATATGTGATTTCAATTGCTTGTAACTTTATTACAAAGAAATTATTTCTTTAAGAAACCTTATAACACCATCAATTATGGAGCTATCTTGTCTCATTAGATTCAGGATGGTTTCCTATTCATGAAGTGGGTGTTTTAACTTAATGAATTAAACAACCTTGTTCGTTAATAATTTTAGTGCAAGGGGAAAGAACGTTTAGACCATACTACAGTTTAGTATGACTATGAATGGTTTAAGTAGTCTAGCACTTTCAACTTCCATCGTAATTTGCGGTACAACTTCCACAAGTCTCTCATTATGTCAACTTTAATACTTATCACTCAGATCATAGCTTAGTGATTTGTATCCTTATATTCTTACTTCACACTGTGATTCCTGAATCTCAGTTTTATGATCTCAATTGAACACAAGCTTTCAATTAATCATATGAAGTATTGAATGATAACTCATGTGCCCATTTAGTACATCATTTATGTATAATGATTGGCACACGTTCTACTTGCTAGAACCTTGTCTTGGTCATATTTATTGCAAGGGTTCATAGATCGTGTATCTAATCCATCTCATGCAATCAAGTTATGACTTTCATTCGGTAATGAATACACAAGTTAATAGATCATACATTTAATGAATTCATCAGTTATGAAATCACCTTATGCAATCAAATCTTTGACTTGTTATAATCAAGACAACTTTATCATTAAACATTGAATATTACTTGACAATAATAGCAGCATTATAAATGCTTTCTATCATAACATAAATCAAGACGTAATCAAAGTATAAGCACACTATTATTCATAAAGATGGAACAACTGACTTGTCTCATTACATGAATAACTTTGTCTCGCGAGATGCAAGACACACAACTAAGTGTTCATACTATAATGATTACATAAGATTTATCTAATACTCTAAGTATCTTCTATGATAGATGTCTCGGCGGAATCCATGCTGGCCATCAACTGACTTGATATCCATCAATCCTTGATTTCAACTCTTCCTGTCCATGCAACGGCAGGTCCTGTTTTCATAAAACAGAATAAGTATCATATACTCATTTACTGCAAGTTTTGTATAAAGGGGAACAAACATTTATAAATTACATCAAGTATATACCTTCTCCATCGAAAACTTCTCCTTCAATGGGTTCGACTTCCAGATACTGAAGTCTATCCATGAAGTCAGAGAATTCGAGGCTTTCACCTCTGCCGACATAGCCATGGACATCGTCTGTATAGCTCGGTGGAAGCGAGTGTAACACCGTGTATATCGCAGACTCATCTGTTGTCCAATAGTCAAAGTCGTCTACGAGGCTCAGATGTATCTCATGCATCTTGGCCAAGTGTGCCTTCAGGCAAGAGCCTTCTTCCATCTTTGTAGAGAGAAACTCATTTTCTAACTCAAATCTGGCAACTCTAAACCGATGCATGTATAATGACTTTAGCTCATCTATCATGTTATATGTATCCAACTCAGCATATTCCTCACGCAAGGCTTGCGGAATGCCGGTTTCTATGACACATTTAGATATGGCGTATGTCCTCCGACGATTCTGATAATCAGTCGCTGCTCGTGCATCCATGTCGTCTGCTGGATGGTTTCCCACATGCTCTTTTGTTAAGAACGAAAGGTTGGCTCTCTTGAGCACAGCTCTAAGGTATAAGTACCAACTAATGAAATTTGACCCATTTTCTTTAAGTCTTTCACTACGTAAGAAACAAACCAATTCAAGATACTGGGGCGTATCCATTTTCTACAAACATAATTGCAAGGAACACAATTAAGACTAGTTCACAACAATGAGTTCATATAATCATATTATAAATGAGCTCGCACTAAAACGATCATCCCTAAGAAGTTTTAGTGATTACATGATCCAGATTCACTGCCCGCCCTCGAATATCACATGGCCGACGAGTCAGTTTCAAAGGTATACAACAACTTGTGCGATCACATTATCTGTATATTGTGACTCATGCTCGATCTTTCGATCTCTAGTATTCCGAGGCCATATCTTCATATACTAGGCTCGCCAAATTAACCTCCATGTTATATGCTGCTCAGCAAGGCCATATCTGCATATGCTAGGCTTGCCGAACCCAACCTCATGCGAACGCCGTTTAATATGTGTGACACCCGATATGTATGGAATGTCGTCCATATGGGAGATCCTTCCAGGTGGTGTACACTTTGGTAGAATACTTGTGTTTGGATTTGTTAAGGGATCATCTTATCACATGCTACCGTCGTGTATCCTATACTAGCAACTTTTAAGATGTTTGAACTATGGCAACACTTAAGTCTACGGTGTCTCCATTTGAGTTTGTTTTATCATGATGACGTTTACTACTTACTAGTAACACATAGCAAAACTATCACTACATCACAATCAAACGAACGATAGCCCCCACTTAGCAATACAAATTTTAGACGATCTAGTTGTATATTGCAAGTTTTACGTGGCTGCTAGGGCTTTCATAGTTAAATAGGTTTTAACCTACGAGTCAACCACAACGTCAACCATACGATTGTCTCTATTACACCCCGCACGGGGCCCTCCGTTGCAAATGCCACATCCGCTAAAGTAGAGAGACAGACACCCCCCAGAGCCACTTTATATGGTACAAGCCGCATGTCAAGCGTGGAACCAGTCTCGCGTAAGAGTACGCGTAAGGTCGGTCGGGGGACGCTTCATCAAATGATGCCGCAGATGTGAACAAGTACACGTGGGAGGGTAACAATCATACAATCAACGCCCACATCCCTAATGTGTTCTATCCATATAGTAATACTAAGCATAGACCTAGCTCATGATACCACTATTGGGGTTCGCAGCGGAAAACACAAATTTTTCCTAACTAGCGTTTCCCATAACCCAAGACCTAGCTAGCCGTATTACCGTAACGAAAAGGAGTGCGGAATAACATACCTCAGGGTGTAGTCCGTTGTGCGGGAAACGTTCCCACAAACGTGGCTGGTGTAGTCGAACAAGTTTCACAACCCCCTGGCTGTGTTGAGCACCCGGATGGGTGTAGTGCCACAAGTGTAGCACCTTGTAGTACTCGCACACGTACGAGACTCGATGACGACCTCCGATCTCCGATCCAGCGAAGGTGGCGGAAGTAGACCTCCGGACGGAGCTTCGGCAGCACGACGGCCTCCGATCCTAACAGAGATGCCTCAATTCCACCACAGGCTCACACTAGGGAGCCCACCGTGGAAGAGACGAGGAAGGGGAGACGACCGGAGAAAACCGATCTCAATTCGGAGTAATATTTATTTTCTTATGAATTTATGTGTATTAAATATGTGCACCCTCCCCATCTATATATAGGCAGAGGGGAGGGAGTCAACCCCTCTCCCCTAGCAAGGTGGGACTAAAGTCCCTTGCTAGGGGTCGTGGCCGGCCAAGAGGGGGGGAGGGGGCGCACCCCTCATGGGCCCTAGGGCCCATGGCACCTCCCCCGTCTTTCCTTTTTCTTTTTTCCCTTTTATTTCCCCTAATGGGCCTCTTTCATAAATAAGGCCCATAGCACTTTTTAATTATAAATAAAATGTTTTTAATTATTAATTCAATTAATTAATAACTAAAACACATTATTCCTTCTCCCGGTGCTTCGGAACACCTTCCGGCTCACTCCGAAACTCCTTCGTGTCACGGAACTTTTCCGGTGCTGCTTCCTTTATTCTCCGGTAACTCCGATAGTTCCGAAAAGGTCTCCGATTTCATCGAGCCCTTAAGTGTGTTACCCTACGGTCCGAGAACACTCCAGTCATGACCGAGATGAGGCTACGGTCAATGATCATCAGCGGGACCTCGATGCCCATATTGACCCCTGTGCATTCCGGATATCAACACCGATTGGAACTTACGTCGTATAGCATTCCCTTTGTCAATGATACTGGATTGTTCCGAGATTCGATCAATGAAATCCTATGTCTGGTTCAACCTCGTTTTGAACAAATCCTTATTCACTCGTTCCCTTGAAATTCATCCCCGTGACCTAGTCACACGCTGCAGCTTTATGGATGGAATCTCACCGAGTGGGCCCCGAGTATCTATCCATTACATGGATTGACAAATCCCGCTCTTGTAACAATACTCCTCGACATATCTCCACGGAATACCGAATATACAATCGTTATGACCCGCATATTTCAGTCAGGTGGTGGGATGTAAGCCAAAGCATCCGAGTAGATAGCAATTATGCACGTACTCACGGTCAAAGGAACGGTCTACTACATTCTGTAATTACAACACTAAACCTTCAAAAGATGATCATGTTGTAATGCTTACTTTGGGTAATGTTCATCATGTCAGTCATCCAGTGAGGTGACCTCATAGTCAAGAGACTTAATTGTCCATGACCGCGAAACCACGACCATCATGTTGACCATGAACTAGTTATTGATATAGAGGCTAACTAGGAACTCTGGGGGTTTATATACCACACCTGTATCATTGTTTCACTGATACAGTTCTAGCACGATATGAAACTGGTTATGAACTTGCTTAGATATATTGGAATAATCATATATTATTTGCCTCTAGAGCATATATCCAATAGAAAAGATCCAGCTTTACTTGGCAGAGCATTATGGCGGGAATCCAAACTTTTCAACGAGGATGTATCTAGAGAGTGGGGTCGGGCGAACAAATTAACATTTGGCAAGACCCCTGGATCGCTTCTAATCCATCAAGGAAAATCATCACCCCGAGGGGGGGGGAAACTTGATCTCCTCTGTTAGTGATCTTATAAACCCGGTGACAAATTCTTGGGATGTTGATCTCGTGACTGATATCGTTTCACCAGTTGATGTGCAGAGAATCTTACGGATCCAACTCTGAACCATAATATTACGGAGGATTGGATAGCATGGAATTACACAAAGAGTGGCACCTTCTCGGTATGATTAGCGTACTTTCAAGAATTTGAGCACCAGCATGGTCAGAGATCATCTCGGACAGATGGACAGGGGAGTATAGACCTGAACCCTATCTGGAAGGAGATGTGGAAACTAAAAATCCCAGGGAAGGTTAAACATTTTGCGTGGAAAGTTCTGCACGGGGTTCTTCCAAGTCTAATCACGCTGGCAAACCGGCACATAAAATTTCCGGTGCTATGTCCAGTGTGCAAAACAAGTGGAGAGGATACTCAACATTGTCTATTTACTTGTCCCAGAGCCAAATCAGTTTGGAAGCATCTTGGGCTACAAGGAAGAGTACAAGAAGCTTTGACAGCTGACAGATCGGGTTCAGTAACATTGGAAGTGCTTGTACAAATGACGGGCGAAGCGGATGGTTTACCTATAACAGAATTAGCTACTATTACTTCTTGGTACATCTGGTGGCAGCGGCGTCAAGTGGTGAAGGGTGATGAGATTGCTAATCCTGGAAAAACTGCTCTTGCAATTAGGGTACTAGCAACAAATTTCTTTCGTTCCCAAAGCACAAAATTCGTTCCAAGAAAGAGAGAAATGAAGTGGAAGAAACCAAACACAGGAGAGGTGAAAATAAATGTGGATGCTTCTTTTCACCTTTCGAGCTTATCGGGAGGCACGGGTGCGATCGCTCGTGATGAAAGGGGAGAGTTTATAGCAGCAGCAAACTGGGTTTTGCCCTGGGTGTCGAGTGCTGACTCTGCAGAACTTATGGCGATCAAGAATGGACTGTACCTGGCAGCACATCTAGGCTGCAATGCGATTGTCATTGAATCGGATTCTAATGGTGCGGTGGAGTCCATTATACAGGAGGAGCCATATCTTGGTCCGGAGTATGCTACTATCTTGGAGTGCAGAGAGCTGATACAACAATTTGGATCCTTCAAAATCCAACATTGTTTCCGTGAGGCTAATATGGTAGCACATGAACTAGCTAGAGTAGCTTATGATGATAACTCTTCTGGTGTTTGGGACGTTTATATCCCAGGTTTTATTTCTCAAACGATTGTAAATGACTTGTTATTTGAGGAATAAAGGTTGTTATGGTGTCAAAAAAAACTGCCAATTTGGCAATTTCCCTCAAGAAAAAGTAGGGCTACTTACTTTTCGAAGGAATTACTACCGTTTGATGAATCAGATGCCCTTTTTATTTGCCGGTACTTTTTTATGTACTCGTACGAAATCAACGGATTTTTTAATGTATTTTTTTGCTATAGTTTTGTAACCAATAGCAATAGCATTGCTTGACGATACGCCAATTTTTATACTGCGTTGGTTTATTTTTTTTTAAAATGCGCTTGAATATATGCCAATATTTGTTTAGTTTGCTCTATATATCTGTTCAGAAAACACAATGCTCTTCAATAACCATATGGAGAAGTAGTAGAAAGCAGCGTTAAAAGTGTTGCAAATCATCATGGGGTGCAGGCAAAGGAAGGGAGGGTTGGTGAAGCAGGCAGGAGTTGGTGGTTGTGCTTGCCTGACACGTCGTCTCTGGCGCAGGCCCACCCACACAGAACTGCTTTCGTTCAAAACCAAAACCATGGGACCATTGGAAGCGTCTGAGGTTTGCACAGGAATGGCGCAGTGGGAGGGAGACCGGGTCAGAGATGCCCGTTGGCTCTCCACTGGCAGGATTGGGTTGGCCCACCTGATCATCTGACCTCTTTTTGTTGGCAGGGATGGCAGTTTGGTGGTTGAGACGCCCCGGGATGGGCGCCTGCGTTCTTGGACCTAGTCACTTCGAACCGAATGGATGGGGATTTGCGCCTGCCTTGGATGCCGCACCCACCGACGTGACTACGTCGAGTCCACCATGCATGAGATTGGGGTAGACGAGCAGGTGGCGGGGCTGGGCATCACGTCTGTTGAACCGAGTCTCTCCATTCCCTAAAAAAAGCGAGTCTCTCCACTTAAGAGCAGTTTTTTCTACATTCTGTGATGGGTACTCAAGAAGCTTGCCCCCCCCACTTGTCAGTGAGTTCGAAGGTATCTGCGGGGTTAAAGTTGGGCAGGATCCGTTCACGCTTAGGCCGGCGACAAGGTTGATCGACGTGCACGGGTAAGACGGGTAACTCGAGGAAATCGAAGGCGTCAGTGCTTCTCCAGGGCCTGGGATTCGACTGTGATGAGTTGACGGTCACGAACGATGCGCTTGGCCAACTACACTACGCTTGGTCTTTGACTCACCTCTCCAATAACCTCACCTGAAGGCGATGGCGACCATTTTTTGGAAGGCCATCCCCCTCAATTAAGGCGCTCGCGGCCATTTTGGAAAGGCCATCCCCCTCAATTAGGGAGCAGACTTGGAGTGTATGTACCGCACCAGTGGTGGTGTAGACCCCCCCCCCCCCCTCCTGCATGTGTGTCCGCATCCCCAATATCGCATAATGCATTGGACTTGGTGAGTCGGAACTTCACGGGGCTTAATAGCCTAGCGAAGAGGAAGGCTCTTAGAGTTTTTGTAGACTCGATTCGTGTAGCGATCTTCTGCATTCTTGAGACCAAGATGGAGGCGAATGACCACTTTATAATCTTACAATTGTAGGTCCAAAGTATGATGATTTTTATTATCTTCCGGCGTCTGAGACTAGAGGTGGAATCTTCCTTTCTTGGGACTCCACGCGATTGCAGCTGACCAATAAGGTCAGTGATACTAACTTTCTTACTGGATATGTCACGCGGATGTATGGCCCTCCTTGGTGGCTCACGGTGGTGTATGGTCCACAGGAGGATGATCACAAAATTGTATTCTTGCATTAAGAGGCGCTTTTTGTGCCCGGGTCCTTGGTTGGTTATAGGTGACTTCAACCTAATATTGAATGTATCCGACAAAAATAACACTTTGCTCAACCGGAGGATGATGGGGAAGGTCAAACGTTTTGTGGATGATAACACACTAAAAGAGCTATTCTTGCACGACCGCATATACACACGAGGCAATGAGAGAGAGGCCCCCATGCATGATGACTAAGATCGATCATGTGTTCGTGACTGACACTAGTAGAAAACAGGGGCTTTCGTCCTGGCCAGATCAGAGCATTAGTCCCGGTCGTGTTACGAACCGGGACTAATGGGAGCATCAGTCCCGGTTCGAGCGGATGGGACGCTGGCCGGGCCTCGGCAGACTTTAGTCCCGGTTCGGCTGGGACCTTCCTCCCTTTAGTCCCGGTTGGACACACCAACCGGGATAAAAAAGGTTGATTTTTTTTTCAGAATTTTGATAGGGAATATAGACCTTTAGTCCCGGTTCGGTTTGTTTTTAAAAAAAAAAAATGAAATGACAATAACTTTTGTGTACGAACTCAGAAAAAATCATTTAATATTTCAAACTGTTCAGCGCGAAAATCCGAATCTGCTCTCAATAGCCAAAGGCCGTTTGGGATTTTTTTAGATTTTCAAAATTCCAAAGTGTAATATATTTCAAAGTTTTCTGCTCGAAATTCGAGTTTTTTTCATTTTTTAATTATTATTTGAAATTAATAAGTGTATTCTATATAAATATTATTATTACTTAATCATTGTTGTTTATGTTAACATAGGTTTGGAATAAAAAAAACAATATCATGTGACATCAAAGTGTAGAGGTTAACAAGATTGATATCATATTATTATCAAGATGTTTACAGTGCAATATTGGTAGCTAATTGGAAAGGAACTCAAAAGTTAAGCATGTTGATGATGGAGTAGTGTGAGGATGAGGATGGGTGACCGATCGGAAAGTTTGACCAAGGGTAAGCACTTTGATTTAGAGATTAGAGATCACGGGTGTGATAATGGGTGATTAGAGATTACACTGGCAAATAATTCAACGATTTAAAATATTGAAAAAAAAGTTTTTCCAAAAAAATCTATTTTCCCCCCGGAAAAATGACCTTTAGTCCCGGTTCGTAACACCAACCGGGACTAAAGGTCTCCTGCCTGAGCGCCCCACAACTGCCACGTGGAACTCCTTTTGTCCCGGCCCGGTTCGTAATCCATCCGAGACTAATACTCGGGACCTTTAGTCCCGATTGATTTGTCCCGGTTGAAGAACCGGTACTAAAGGCCCTCTAGAACCGGGACAGAAGCCCTATTTTATACTAGTGTGAGGATTGGGAGCTGGATCATCCAGACTGTCTATAGCAAGCACTATCGTCCGCGGTTTCGGACCACTACCCGCTCTACCTTGCGCTTGAGGAACATCTTCCCGATAAGAATCACTTTCTCTTTAAAAAATACTGGACCCACATGGAGGGGTTTTTGGAGGTGGTGGTGGATGCTTGGGTACGTGACTTGTCCATTGTTGAACCGTTGCTGCGGCTAGATACTTTGCTCCGGAACATGGTTCACACCCTAGACGCCTTGGGATAGAAACGTGTGGGAAATATCAAGCTTCTGATTACTATTGCTAATATTGTCATCATGCGCTTTGATTGAACCCAGGAAACCGATTGCTCTCGGCTGACAAGCAGGGATTCCGTAGATTGCTTAAGCTTCTCATCCTCAGGCTCTCCTCTGGAGAGGACGATTGCACGCCAATAGTCCAGAATCACTAGGATCCGCGAGGGGGATGCCAGCTCCAAGATATTCCATCTGGTGTCGAATGGAAGAAAGATGAAAAATTACATCCCTTCCATCCTCGTGGAGGGGCAGGTTGTGACAGATTAGCGAGGGAAGGAGGACGCCTTCTATGAGGCTTAAAAAGATTTGCTCAGCACTTACAGCTGCGGATACAGCTGCAGAGGCATTTCCACCATGAAAACTTCAACCATGGAAGGATGCCTTCCATGATTTTCCTCCACTTTGCATCGAACTTCGAGAAAGGGAACAAGGAGTCGGTTTCTACGACATCGAAAAGTCGTGCTACATTACAATGAAAACAAGACTTAATGGATCCCTTTTGACATCGTCATGGCATCTCCTTAGTCTCTTGAGGAGAAGGAGACTCTTGCAGGCATAGGATGCCCGCGTTGTTGACGCGGAAATGAGCACTCACGCTGTTCTGCAGCGCTATGCCGCCCAACAGAGCATCCGAGTGCCACGTTGAGTCACCAATGATGAAGTCGAGTGGTCCAAAACAAATGATATCGGTAGGAATCTAGATGGATGATGTCATATGCACCATATATACACAAATGCTACGCCCCATGGTGGGTGCCAACTATCGTGGTTATTTCTCTGACAATACACATGGGGTTCTAATGAGTGAGGAATCATATCTTCAGCATAGGTGCAATAGAGTATGTGCAAGGATGTATACAGTTTCATGACCTTGGTGGTGGAGGTAATACCCTTGTCTTGTTTGGTAATACCCTTTTATGACTGGGGCTGCCCCTAGGGTATTCCCCTGTCAGCCAGGAAAAATGAGACAATCAGCAATACATGAGTTGGAACATAAGCCTAACTAAGGACATGTTTGGTGTTTATTATTTCACACATCCAATTAGATTTTTTTATGAAGCCATATTTAAGAACCAACACAATTCTAGCATAGAACTTAGACTTAATCATGAACATGAAAATAGAATAATAATAACTTTATTATTATCTTTAGGGCAAACTAATTCCAAGACCAAGTTCCCACCATTGGATCCACCACCATTGCCTTAATTTCAGCCGCCTTGCCTCAATTCCGTATTATCAAACCCTTCTTGTGTTGGCCGCCCCAAGCTCCTCCTCCACATACCGAAGTCTTAGGCCCTAGCCATCGGACAACTATATATGCTACAAAGACCTGCAACCTGAACACTAGCACGAGCGTGTGTGGCTTTGGACCTTCAACACCGCATCAGAGGCGGCTTGCGTACGATGCCAGGACATTCCGCTACTTTTGGGAGTCGAGCGAGGCATAACTTCACCGATGGTGCCCCTTATATGTCCTTCCCCGCGCCTCCTATTAGGGTTGTCTCACTAGCCGATGAGAAGGAGCACCGCAATGAGTTGCAACTCAAGGTTCAGCGCGACGATGCTACCTTGGTGGCAAATCTCGTCAAGGATGATCCGCAACTCCTTGCCGAGAACTGCGCGTTCTTTGAATCTGAGGAGGATGCGCGCAAGAGGTAGCATCAGCTTAAGCAGGACGCCCGAGAGGATGCCAAGATTGACAAGATATTCGACCAGCTCGTTACCGAGCTATTTGACGAGATGTCGCGCAGTAAGTCTACCACCAATAGCCACGACGTCACCCTGTCCAGAGGAGGGGTGATGAACACCTCCTCCAACATTGACTTTTTTGACCACCTCCGGTATGACGACTACGACTAGAGCTAGTTTATCATAATGTAATGCTAAAGCTACCATTTAATTTAAGTGGTTTCATGTTTAGTGTGCAATATTTCACAGTAGAGTTATAATTTCAATGGACTACGTGTTTATGTTTATATTTGTTTTGTTTATCTTTTTTTTTCCTCCGGGTTTTCTTTGTTGTAAAAGAAAAACATCAGCTGGGTCTTTAAAACCTTCTCTGTTGACATCTAAATCAGTTTCTAGTCTCCAACTTTTTGGTCTGATGTTGGAGATGCTCTTAGAAGCAAAAACAGGGGATAAATCAAAAAAATTCATCAAATTGAACTTGAGGAAATCAGCGAAGCAGGAGAGTCACAAGAATGCTACAACTATAAACTATTAGAACAGTACTTGTGCAACTGAGGAAATTGAAAGAGACCAATTTCACCACCATCTCAGGTTGACAAGAGGGAACTAATGATCAAGATCATGAAACTCCAGAAGAGGAAACTACCGTGCTTCGCAGGTCAACTAGGGAACGTACAGCTCCTGAACTGTATGGGAATCCCGTCTTAAACTTCATGGTAGATGGAAGTGATGACCCTGCGACGTATGATGAAGCAATGATGAGCCCAAATTCCAACAAATGGCTTGAAGCCATGAAATCCGAAATGGGATCCATGTACGAAAACCAAGTTTGGACTTTTGTGGACTTACCCGATGACCGTAAGGCCGTTGAGAACAAATGGAAAACTGATGCTGATGGTATCGTGACCGTCTATAAAGCTCGACTTGTCGCAAAAGGTTTTCGACAAATTCAAGGAGTTGAATAGGATGAGACCTTCTCACCAGTAGCGATGCTAAAGTCAGTTAGGATTATGTTAGTAATTGCTGCATTTTTCGATTATGAAATCTGGCAGATGGATGTCAAAACGGCATTCCTGAATGGTGACATTGAGGAAGAGTTGTGTATGATGCAACCCAAAGGTTTTGTTGATCCTAAGGATGCTGACAAGGTATGCAAGCTTCAACGTTCCATTTATGGACTGAAGCAAGCATCCCGGAGTTGGAACCTCCATTTTGATAAGGTGATCAAAGAGTTTGGATTTGATCAAACGTACGGAGAAGCTTGTATCTACAAGAAAGTGAGTGGGAGCTCTGTAGTATTTCTAGTACTGTATGTGGATGACATATTGTTGATTGGAAATGATATAGAATTGTTAAAAGGTGTAAAAGGTTATTCGAGCAGTAGTTTTTTGATGAAAGACCTCGGTGAAGAAGCTGATATATTAGGCATCAAAATCTACAGGGATAGATCAAGACGCTTAATTGGACTTTCGCAAAGTACATACATTGACAAGATTTTGAAGAAGTTCAGAATGGATAAAAGTAAGAAGGGGTTCTTACCAATGTTGCAAGGCAAGACGTTGAGTAAGACTAAATGTCCAGTTACAGTAGAAGATAGAGAGGAAATGAATAAGATTCCCTATGCTTCAGCCATAGGTTCTGTCATGTATGCTATGCTATGTACAAGACCAGATGTGGCACATGCTATTAGTTTGACTAGCAGGTACCAATCCGATCCAGGTTTGGAACACTGGGCGGCGGTCAAGAATATCCTTAAGTACTTGAGAAGAACTAAGGATATGTTTCTCGTGTATGGCGGTGAAGAAGAGCTCGTCGCAAGAGGTTTCGTCGATGCTAGCTTCGTCACTGATCCGGATGACTCTAAGTCACAATCCGGATACGTATTTATTATGAATGGAGGAGCAGTAAGCTGGAGGAGTTCCAAGAAATCTGTGGTAGCGGGATCATCAACAGAAGCGGAATATGTTGCTGCCTCAGAGGCAACAAATGAAGCAGTTTGGATGAAGGAGTTCATATCCGAACTAGGTGTGGTTCCGAGTGCTTTGGATCCAATGGTTATCTATTGTGACAACAATGGTGCCATTGCCAATGCTAAGGAACCAAGGTCTCACAAGAATTCCAAGCATATCAAGCGCCGTTTTCACTCCATCCGCGATTATGTCAAGGATGGGGATGTGAAGATTTGCAAAGTACACACAGATCTGAGTGTGGTAGATCCGTTGACTAAAACTCTCCCAAAGGCAAAACATGATAAACACCAGAACTCCATGGGTGTTAGATTCATTACTATGTAATATAGATTATTGCCCCTAGTGCAAGTGGGAGACTGAAGGGAATATGCCCGAGAGGCAATAATAAAGTGTTTATTATATTATTTCTTGTTTATGATAAACGTTTATTTCTCATGCTAGAATTGTATTAACCGGAAACGTTGATACATGTGTGTTTAATAAACAAACAATGGTTCCTAGTAAAGCCTCTCTTTTAACTAGCTTGTCGATTAATAGATGATCAAGGTTTCCTGATCATGAACATTGGATGTTGTTAATAACGGGATCATATCATTAGGAGAATGATGTGATGAATATATACCCAAACTAAGTATAACAATACGATCAAGTCATTTAGTTTATATTGTTATATCTTTCATTCGAAGTAATCTTGTTCCTTAGACCATGAAATCATGTCAATCACTAATACCGAAAGAATACTTTAATGACATCAAACGTCACACCTTAACAGGGTGACTATAAAGGTGGTGTTAGGTATTCGGAAAGTATTAGTTGAGGCTCATGGATCAAGAATGGGATTTTTCCATCCAAAATGACGGAGAGATATACTCTGGGCCCTCTCGGTGATATCACATTGACACAGCTTGCAAGCACGTGACTAGGTCACAGGAATGTCATATCACAGAACGAGTAAAAGAGTACTTGTCGGAAACGAGATCGAACAAGGTATGGTTGATACCGATGATCGGATCTCGGACAAGTAAAATATCGCGAGACAAAGGGAATTAGTTACGACGTTGATGGTTCACACGATCACAAGATTCATCGTTGAATATATAGAAGTCATCACGGATCTCCAGATCCCGCTGTTGATTATTGAACGGAGAGGTGTCTCAATCATGTCTGTATTATTCGCGAACCGTAGGGTGACACACTTAAGGTTTGATGATGCATTTTGAGAGGATAAGGAATATTGAAGAATGTTTTGGACAGCACCGAAATTGTTTCGGGTAAAATTGAAATAGTTCAAGGGTTTTTTTGTCGGATGGTTGTTAATAGAATTAACAAATGATTCGAGGTGCAATGTGAAAATGTTTGTTAATAGGATTAACAAATATTAAATAAAGAAATAGAAATGTTTTATTTATTTATTAAAGAAAACCTTTGGATTTTCCAAGTGGATAATTAAGGGAGCATGGGTGGGTGTGAGTGTGGCTTCCACTCACATCAAGAGGGGAAGAGGTGGAGGCACCATGAGTTGGCCGCCCCCCCCTCTTGGGCTGCCCACTCCTCCCCTATAAAAGGAGGGTGAGGGCTTCCCCTCCCATACACTTGCCTCACCTCCCTTCCTCTCCACCCGCTGCTCCATACCATGGTCTTCCGCTTGGCGAAGCCCTGACCGTGGGATTCTTCACCGCATCACGTTGTTGTGCTGCTGGTTTTCCGGGGATCCTCTACTTCCGCTGCCCCGCTGGATCGAGGGAACAGAGGTCGTCATCAAGCTGTACGTGTGACCGAGCACGGAGACGCTCAACGTACATCATCGCGATCTTGAGATCGGCAAGTGAACCACTACATCATCCACGAGATTTGATCTTGTAACGTTTTAAGTCTTCGAGGGTGAGTTCTTCTATGACATGCTACTCGTTGCTTACATCTCCTAGATTAGATCTTGGCTTGTTGGTTGTTTATGCGTAGGAATTTTTTTGTTTTCCTTGCTACGAACCCTTCACACCCTCCTCAATTAGGGAGCGGACTTGGAGTGTATGTACCTCACCAATGGCAGCGTAGACCCCCCACCCCACCCTCCACCGCGCACGCACACTGGTGTCTGCATCCCCAATATCTCACAATACATTGGACTTGGTGTGCCGGAACATCACGGGGTCAATAGCCTAGAGAAGAGGAAGGCTCTTAGGGATAATTTGGTAAACAGGGAATTAATACCGGGGCAGAAAATCCCTGTCTAGGGTGTTTTTGGAGCAGATGAGATCCTTTCCTTCGCCAGATTTCTGTCCATGTTCCCCGCTGGAGAAGAGGAGGCGTGGAATTTTTCTCCGACCTCTCCAGGCGTGGATTGCGGTCCCTGGGAAACCAAGACATCGAGCCAGAGGATCCCAGCGCCCATCATGATTCAATTGTTCACACGTTTACCTGCCATGGACTTCGAGCCCGGGAATTTGTCAGGGATCCCTCCGGGAAACAACCGAACGAGGCCTTAGAGTTTTTGTAGACTCGAGCCATGTAGCGATCTTCTACATTCTTGAGGCCAAGTTGGAGGCAAATGACCACTTTATAATCTTACAATTTTAGGCCCAAAGTATGATGATTTTTATTATCTTCCGGCGTCTGAGACTAGAGGTGGAATCCTCCTTTCTTGGGACTCCACGCGAGTGCAGCTGATAAGGGAAGATACTAACTTTCTTACTAGACATGTCACGCGGATGGATGGCCCTCCTTGGTGGCTCACTGCGGTGTATGGTCCACAGGAGGATGATCACAACATTATATTGTTGCATGAAGCTTCGGAGAGGCGCTTGTTGTGCCCGGGGCCTTGGTTGGTTAAAGGTGACTTCGACCTAATACCGTATGTATCCGACAGAAATATACCTTTGCTCAACCGAAGGATGATGGGGAAGTTCAAACGTTTTGTGGATGATAACACACTAAAAGAGCTATTCTTGCACAGCCACAGATACACATGGGGAAATGAGAGAGAGGCCACCATGATGACTAAGATCGACTGTGTGTTCGTGACTGAGGATTGGGAGATGGATCATCGATACTGCCTGTTGGAAGCACTATCGTCCGCGGTTTCGTACCACTACCCTCTCTACCTTGCGCTTGAGGAACATCTTCCCGATAAGAGGCGATTTCGCTTTTAAAAATTCTGGACCACATGGAGGGTTTTTTGGAGGTGGTGGTTGATGCTTGGGTACGTGGCGTGTCCATTGTTGACCTGTTCCTGCGGCTAGATACTTTGCTCCGGAACACGGCTCGCACCCTGGACGCCTGGAGATAGAAACGTGTTGGAAATATCAAGCTTCTAATTACTATTGCTAATATTGTCATCATGCACTTTGATTGCACCCACGAAAATCGATTTCTCTCGGCGGACGAGCAGGAACTCAGTATACCGCTTAAGATTCTCTTCCTTGGGCTCTCCTCTAGAGAAGACGAATGCGCGCCAACAGTCCAGAATCACTTGGATCCGCGAGGGTGATGCCAGCTCAAATATATTCCATCTGGTGTCGAATGGAAGAAAGATGAAAAACTACATCCCTTCCATCCTCGTGGAGGGGAAGGTTGTGACAGATTAGCGAGGCAAGGAGGATGCCTTCTATGAGGCTTACAAAGATCTGCTCAGCACTTACAGCTACCGAGGCATTTCCGCCATGAAAACTTCAACCATGGAAGGCTGGCTGCCATGATTTTCCTCCACTTTGCATCAAACTCCGAGAAAGGGAACAAGGAGTCAGTGTCTATGACATCGAAAAGTCATGCTACATTACAATGAAAACAAGGCTTAGGTCGATTGTGCGTTCGTGTCTGAGGATTGGGAGCTGTATCATCCAGACTTCCTGTTGCAAGTGCTATCGTCCGCGATTTTGGACCACTACCCGCTCTACCTCGCGCTTGAGGAGCATTTTCCCGATAAGAGGCGCTTTCGCTTTGAAAAAGTCAAGACCCAGATGGAGGTTTTTTTGGAGGTAGTGGTGGATGCTTGGGTATGTGACGCGTCCATTGTTGACCCTTTCATGCGGCTAGATACTTTTCTCCGAAACACGGCCCGCATGTTGGACGCCTAGGGATAGAAACGTATGGGCCATACCAACCTTCTGGTTACTATTGCTAATATTGCTATCATGCACTTTGATTGCACCCAAGAAAATCGATTGATTTCAGTGGACGAGCGGGGACTCAGGAGATCGATTAAGCTTCTGGTCCTTGGGATCTCCTCTCTAGAGAGGACGATTGAACGCCAACGGTCCAGGATCACTTGAATCCGCGAGGGGGATGCCAGCTCCAAGATATTCCATCTGGTGTTGAATGGAAGAAAGATGAAAAACTACATCCCTTCCATCCTCGTGGAGAGGCAGGTTGTGAAAGATTAGCGAGGGAATGAGGACACCTTCTATGAGGCTTACAAAGATCTGCTTGGCACTGACAGCTACGGAGGCGTTGCCTCCATGAAAACTTCAACCACATAAGGCTGGCTTCCATGATTTTCCTCCACTTTGCATTGAACTCCACGAAAGGGAACAAGGAGTCGATGTCTACGACATCAAAAAGTCATGTTGCATTACAATGAATACAAGATTTAACAGATCCCTTTTGACATCGACATGGCATCTCCTTAGTCTGTTGAGGAGAAGGTGACTCTTGCAGGCATAGGATGCCCGCGTTGTTGAGAAGAAATGAGCACTCATGCCCTTCAGCGGCGCTATGCCGCCCAACGGAGCATCTGAGTGCCACGTTGAGTCACCAATGCATGGTGAAGCCGAGAGATAAAAACAAATGATATCAGAAGGAATCTAGATGGATAATGTCATATGCACCATTTCTCATAAAATGCTACGCCCCATGGTGGGTGCCAACTGTCGTGGTTATTTCTCTGACAATACACATGGGGTTCTAATGAGTGAGGAATCGTATCTTCAACATAGGTGCAATAGAGTATGTGCAAGGATGTATACATTTTCATGCCCTTGGTGGTGGAGGTAATACCTTTTCGTGTTTGGTAATACCCTTTTATGACTAGGGCTGCCCCTAGGGTATTCCCCTGTCAACCAGGAAAATGAGGCAATCAACAATACGTGAGCTAGAACATAAGCCCAGCTAAGGACATGTTTGGTGTTTATTATTTCACACATCCAATTAGATTTTTTATGAACTCATATTTAAGAACCAACACAATTCTAGCATAGAACTTAGACTTCATGAACTTGAAAATAGAATAATAATAACTTTATTATTATCTTTAGGGCATACTTCCAACACCAAGCTCCCACCACTGGATCCACCCACATTGCCTTAATTTCAGCCGCCTTGCCTTAATTCCGTCTTATCAAACCCTTCTTGTGTCGGCCGCCCCAAGCTCCTCCTCCACATACCGAAGTCTTAGGTCCTAGTCACCGGACAACTATGCTACAAAGACCTGCAACCTAAACACTAGCACGAGCGTGTGTGGCTTTGGACCTTTAACACCGCATCAGAGGAGGCCTGCGTACGATGCCAGGACACTCCGCTACTTTTGGGAGTCGAGCGAGGCACACCTTCCCCGATGGTGCCCCTTATATGTCCTTCCCCGCGCCTCCTATTAGGGTCGTCTCACTAGCCGATGAGAAGGAGCACCGCAATGAGTTTCAACAAAAGGTTCAGCGCGACGATGCCACCTTGGTGGCAAAGCTCGTCAAGGATGATTCGCAACTCCTTGCCGAGAACTGCGAGTTCTTTGAGTCTGAGGAGGATGTGCGCAAGAGGTAGCATGAGCTTAAGCAGGACGCCCGAGAGGATGCCAAGATTGACAAGATATTCGAGCAGCTCGTGACCGAGCTATCCGACAAGATGTCGTGGAGTAAGTCTAACACCAATAGCCAGTACGCCACCTTCTTCGGAGGATGGGTGATGAACATCTCCTCCAACGATGACTTTTTCGACCACCTCTTGTATGACGACTAGGACTAGAGCTTGTTTATAGTTGTGTAATTCTAAAGCTACCATTTAATTAATTTATGTTGTTTTATGTTTAATGTGCAATAGTTCACAGTAGAGTTTATAATTTCAATGGACTACGTGTTTATGTTTATATTTCTTTTGTTTAACAATACTTTATGCCTCCGGTTTTTCTTTGCTGTAAAAGCAAAACATTATCTAGGTCTCTAAAACCTTCTCTCTTCACATCTAAAATCAGTTTCTAGTCTCCAACTTTTTGGTCTGATGTTGGAGCTGCTCTTAGAAGAAAAACAGGGGATAAATCTACAAATTTCATCACACTGAACTTGAGGAAATCAGCGAAGCAGGAGAGTCACAAGAATGCTACAACTATAAACTAAAACAAATACTTGTGGAACTGAGGAAATCGACATAGACCAATTTCACCACCTTCTCATGTGGTTGTTTACACAACAACAACGCTGCAATTAGAAACTCAACAATTACTGTTCTATAAGAAGTAACACAGAGGATAAACAGGATTCAGAAATTACGCATTCAGTTCATCATATGCCAAGTTTGAGGAGATCAACAGGGTTTCATGACCAAATTCACCACCAAATCAGTACATCATAAGCCAAACATGGGGAAATCAGTACACTTTCATGACCAATTTCATCACTAGAACTTGAGAAAATTAACAGAGTTCGCGGCAAACTTCACCACCAAACCAGTCAAAACTAACAGTTTCAGAGGATAAACCTAGAAGTTTCGGGGAACTGGGAAAAACAAACATTGATTAGTAAATACCCCTTGACCAGCAGCTCAGTTCATCACGTCAAAACTCAGGAAAACAACAATGTCTCATGATCCATTTCACCAAAGTATGTCATCATATGCAAAACTTGAGACATTGACACATTTCAGGACCAATTTCAGAGAACAGTAAGCAACAAGAATCGAGCAGTAGGCTAGACAAATCAGTTCATCACATCAAACATGGGGAAATGAACAAAGTTTCACTACCAATTTCACCACCATAGTAATTCATCAGATGCTAAACTTGAGGAAATTAACATGAGTTCACAACCAACTTCAGAAACAAAGATCCAGGACGATCAACGAAGCAAAACAGGGCAGAAAGACATCACCACATCAACAAGGCCTCTCTCACTACTACTCGACTCGATCCATCTTCCATGAGCACTACTACTACTCGACTCCCTACTTACTCGACCTTCACCACGAACACGTCCTTGCGCTCCTCGTCCTTCACCTTGAGCACGGTGAGCCAGAGCACGCCGTTCTTCATCTCACCCTTGATCTGGTCCATCTTGTACGCGTCAGAGGGGATCTCGATGCGGTGGTTGTACGCCGGCACGGCGGAGTCGTAGGGCCCCATCTCGCCCTCGCCCTTGATCACCAGGATGTTCTTCTCCGCGCGCGCCTTCACGTGCTCCTTGGCCAGCCCCGGCATCGGCACCTTGAGGTACACCGCGTCGTCGTCCTCCTTGGCCACCCAGCGTGCGAGAGGCGACGCCCAAGCAGTGGAGGAGAGGCCGGTCTGAGATGGGACGCCCTCCAGCAGAGACAGAAGCTCGTTCAGGTTCTTCGGCGCGCCGCCTGCAAAATCTAGAAGGCCAAAGCTGTGATCAGAATTCAGAACCCCGATTCCGATGTGCCACACCCACACCATGTCACCACGAACGGACAGAAAAGGTGAGGAGGCTGGAGGCATACCATCACCATGCGAGAAGAAGCTGGGGACGATGGAGTCGCTGGCGCGGCGGCGGCCGCCGGAGTTGGCATCCTTGTCGTAGAGGCAGACCTCGTTTCCCTGGGCGGTGACGGCGGCGGGGCTGAGAGCGTAGATGGACACGGGCGCACCGTTCGTGGACGGCTCGGCGGGCAGCTTCTTGGACCCGTTCGCGGCAGCCTTGCAAGCGACGGTGGAATCCATGGTCTCTCCTCTCTCTCCCGCTGCTCTCTCCTCTCTCTCTCTCTCTTGCTCTCTCCCTCTTTTCTCTCTCGGCTGTGTGTGGTGTGGCTTTGGATTCTTGTGGAGGAGGAGGGAAATGGTGGGGTGGGGGTTTTGTAGAGGAGCGGGGGGAGCTTTCTTGGGGGAGGGGGTGGAGAAGGGTGTGTAGAAGCTTCTAGGGCGATCGGTCGGAGTTCCGAGAGTTCCAGAAGGATCGGGAGACTACTGCTGTACGATTCGTGCTGGTAGATTTGCGGTTAGGGCAACAGGGATGGTGCTAACCTTTTTTCCTTTCTTCTTGATTTCATAACAGTCTGTACGAATGCTTTTGCTTTTAAAAGTGGGGCTGCTTTCGTTTCAAAAAAATTGGAGCCGCTTTTGCAAGGAATTACTACCGTTTGATGAATTTGATGCTCTTTTTCTTTAACCACTTATTTTTATAGACTCTTATGAAATCAACAGATTGCTTCTGTTCTTTATGGACCCTATTGTATGGCTTAAAGATATGCCAACAGTTTTCATTTTTCTCTGAATTATTTTAATTTTACGCTGGAAAGATATGCTAATAGTTAATATATGAGTGTAAACTAGTAAGCTCACTACAAACCTGTGTTAAGTCTAGCAATTCAATTTTATGTAACATAAACTATGAAAGTTTTGTGGCAGTCTTTTTTTCAAGAAACATCAATTAATTCGCAAATGCCACCAATAAAAACTCACATAATAGCTGCTGATGAAAATTGGAGCAATGAGCATCAATATTGACAAAGTTCTTACAAGAGTTGCATGTTCTACGCGAAGATCACCATCCACTGAAATAATTATCATCTTTCGTGATTTTTACATGATGTTAAATCTAGGCTTTGATCCATGATGAGCAGTGTACAACCAACCCACTAATGAGCAATCCAATAGTTAGTCTTTTGCTTATCCCTCCATTGCAATTAAGAATACATTTCAATAAGATAGTGCAACTTTAATAGGAGGGCCCTTTGAATCAAAAGAGCGACACTATGCCAAATTTCTTACTCATGCATATCATACAAGATGCTTATTTTGTTAGAGAATTATGTAATTTTATTTGAAATTTCATAATTTTTATAAATATTAACATGCATAACTCTAACATGCTGAATTAACAGAACACCATGAACCTCAAAATCACAAATGCAATGCTAGCATTCATGAAAGATTGAATTAGATCATTGACACATATATTGATCGATTTTAGATGATATAGTTGTGGTTGTTACAGAAGCGATGTTGTTGAGGGCCGGTTGAAGTATAACTTGGTGACGATAGCGTGCTTGTGATTTGCTCCTGAAAGTTTGTAAGAATTCGATGTTGGCCTTCAAGATCAACCACAAGTGATTTGATGCTCACCTTTTGAGGATGAATAAGGCGAGCCACTTGGTGGTGCTTCGTAGTTTTGGTTTTGGCACCTCTCCAACAAACATTAGTACTCCCTAACATTGTTCTAAACAATGAGTCTCTTCCTCATCATGTCGGTTCCGATCTGATGGGACGGGTTGTGGACCCTTTGTCGGATTCATTTTTGGGCCACTTTGGGCAGCCCATGGTGAATACTACTATACCCCCTCGGATCATAAGCCGATGCCCCCTCGGATTATATACTACACGAGAGGGTCTTGCGTGGTTACATCTCACTGGTATTAAGTTGTGAATCCCACCCAAAGTGTAAACTCAAAGCAACAGACAACTGCATTAAAAGAATTATGCGTAAAGTAAACAATCCTTGCACCCGCAAGTACAAGCATCGTTGTTTTATCCCTGGTGGCAACAACACATCCCCTAGTCTCATGTTTCTGTCACTCAAGCTAGACATCAAGGGGCTGAACCCATAATCAAGCATAACGCTCCCTCTTGGAGTTGCAGATGAGATCTAAGGGTTTTGTTGGGGAGATGATGAGGAAAGGAGGAAAATGCATTGGTTTGCTTGGTGGAAGCTTTGTGTTCCGAAGAGGAATGGAGGTTTGGGTTTTCGTGACATACACAGTAATAAACAATCAAGGGAGCTATTAGCAGTCACTTGTGAAGCTTGTAGTGAACTCAGGCGAGGAAAATAAGAAAGCACCCACTCGGAAAGTCGTCGAGTGCGCGGGTAGATCATATTGTCGAATACTTGTTGAGTCTTTTGCGAGTAGTCACTCGAATGCTTTACTGTCTTCAGGGTGAGGGAGCACCCGAACTCGGAAAGTACGTTGTTTCTGCTGGTGCGAGTGATCACTCGAGCACGTCTTTGCCTTCTGGGTGAGGGAGCACCCGAACTCGAATAAGGGTACTCCCGATTGGAGTAAGAGATTTTTAAAAAAATCAAAAAACTTGGACATCAAGAAATAGGTAGCTTTTGGAGTCTTTTGTTCTTTCCAATTGTTTTTATCTTGATTCGTCCCTCTTGAGATATCACGCTGATATGCATTGTCATGCTGTTTGGTGGCCTATGATGATGTTTTCTTTTTTGATCCGTCGCGTCTTCTCGCCAGTCATAATGATGATTTGGACATCATGCTGCCTGGTGCCTGTTGGATTTCCAAGGCTTGTATGGGAAACAGGCGAGATTTGACGTGTCTTTTAAATAGTGCTGACCGTGTGAAGGCATCTTGTCTTGGAATTCGTAACGCCCGACCCGTTTGGTCTTTGATGTAATGATGGCGCCGCCTGGGCTTCTGCGTGTTTTCCCTGGTTTGCCCTTGGATTGTGTTATAAATACCTCCTGTGGTTTCCTTTCCTTGGAATCCATTCTTCGCATCTTTCTCTTCTGCTTCTTCTTCATATGGCGCCCAAGCGTGCTGGTGGTGTGACTGGGCGAGGTCGTGGCTGCCGTGGCCGTGGTGGCCGCACGCCTCGCTCTTCACGCGGTGGATGTCGTGGTGTTGCGTCGGCGCCTTCTTCTTCTTCCATGGAAGAAGGTTTTTGGCGTTATGATTTTATTTTGCATGTTCTTACTCGGACCACTGCCCGGATTCCTCTTCCGTTCTCGTTTGCCTCCATTCCTTCTGAGCTTAATTTGAGGGGTCTCTGGCTCCGTCTTCATGGATGCGCTCAGTCTTCTTCTTGGGTGGAGTTCGAGGTTGATAATTCATCCTTGATTTTCCTAGGATCTGGCTAGAGGGCGTTTTCTCGTCGGTTGAATCTACGTGACGGAGATAGCCTTTGCTGTCGTTTTGATGGCAAAGGTACTCTTACTGTTCGTGCATTTGATGCCGGTGGCAATCGTCTGGATCCATATATATTGGGAGGAAACGAGCAGTGGAAATTCTGATGGGTCGAGTGGTGGTTCGCCCGCTTCTCCCGTGACTTCATCTTCGGCCGATTCCTCGGCTGATGGTGCTTGCTCTTCTAGTTCAAAAGATGAGTTGGACGTCAAGCCGGTCGTCAAGCGGCTGCGTCAGTAGGCGAGGCACCTTGTAGAACTGGAGGACGGCGGCCTTCTTCTTCGCGGACTGGGTTGCTACTTTGTCTGTGGTGATGCTCGTGAAGTTGTGGTACGAAAGTGCCAATTATCTCATCATGAGCATACATGTAGAACTCATAATTCCTTGGGATAGTTGTAACCCGTCTGATAGTTGCTCGAGTCCTTTTGTAGCGATAACTGTCCTTTGACTCTTTTGTAATAAAAGTTGTCCTCGACCCCTTTGTAATGGAAATTGTCCTCGACTCCTTTGTAATGGAAATTGTCCTCGATTCCTTTGTAAGGTGGAACTGTCTTCGACTCCTTTGTAAGGGGGAACTGTCTTCGACTCCTTTGTAATGAAATTGTCCTTCGGGTGCGCGGCAACGCTCCCGATGGGAGTAGCCCCCGAGGCCACGTTTGATTTATAGAATCAGGCGTAGGCTGTGATTCTTGTATACATGGGCTGTCCTTTCCCGTTGCTATTTTATTCGAAGTTTTTGATCGGGTGCGCGGCAGCGCTCCCGATGGGAGTAGCCCCCGAGTCTTTAGGTGATCGCTTGCGATCAGGTGAATACTAAATAACTTTGCGTTTTTCGATATGATTCTTTTTGCGGACAACTCTTGGTGAGTCGGAGGGGGATCTTGTGTTCTGGCTTCCAGGTGCTTGCGGATGAGGTCGCGTTTCAGCGAGGACAACGTCTCTTGGGGGGGGGGTTATGCTCGAGCCCCCAAGTGCTTTTAAGTATAGTCGCATGTGCGAGGGTAGCGTCTCTCGGGGGGAGTTTTATGCTCGAGCCCCCGAGTGCTTTTAAGTATAGTCGCATGAGCGAGGGTAGCGTCTCTCGGGGGGAGTTTTATGCTCGAGCCCCCGAGTGCTTTTAAGTATAGTCGCATGAGCGAGGATAGTGTCTTTCGGGGGAGTTTTATGCTCGAGCCCCCGAGTGCTTTTAAGTATAGTCGCATGAGCGAAGATAGCATCTCTCGGGGGGATTTTTATGCTCGAGCCCCCGGGTGCTTTTAAGTATAGTCGCATGAGCGAGGATAGCGTCTCTCGGGGGGAGTTTTATGCTCGAGCCCCCGAGTGCTTTTAAGTATAGTCGCATGAGCGAAGATAGCGTCTCTCAGGGGGAGTTTTATGCTCGAGCCCCCGAGTGCTTTTGAGTAAGGTGTTTGGTCAGCATTATTTTATTTCCTCAAGTTTTACATGGGTTGCCGATCGGTGCTGCTGCCGATGCCTCTGACAATTCCTAGAGGACTATGGGTAGAACAGGCGTAGATTCGCTACGTTCCATGGATTTCCCACGTCCTCATTGGTTTTGGGGTTCTTCCACCTGTATGCACCTCCTCCTATGACTTCCGAGATTAGGAACGGCCCCTCCATTTGCGGGGCCTATTAGCCGTAACACGAGGTCTCCTTTCGTGAACGTTCTGGTCCGCAGGCGACTACTTTGATATGTGCGTAGTTTGTCCTGGTATCCTTCAGATCTTGTGATGGTTGTGTCCCATGCTTCGTCTGCTGTGTCTTTGTCCTTCTGCAGCGCTTCTTTTGCCTCCTCCTCTTCGTACCCTGATATTCTGGGAGCTCCAAGTTTTAAGTCGTGAGGCAGTATTGCTTCTGCCCCGTATACCAAGAAGAAAGGTGTATACTGGGTTGAGCTGTTTGGGGTGGTGCGCAGGCTCCATAGTACTGCGGGAAGTTCCTCTACCCAGTTGCCTGCGGCTTGTTCTAGTGGTGCTAGGAGTCGTTTCTTTATTCCTCCGCATACTAGGCCGTTTTCTTTCTCCACTTGGCCGTTGGACTGTGGGTGTGCGACTGATGCGTAGTTGATTTTGATGCCCAGCTCTTGACAGAAGTTTTGGAATTCTGCTGCTGTGAAGTTTGTACCATTGTCTGTGATGATGTTGTGTGGTACTCCGTATCTGAAGATGATTGACTTGATGCATTTAACTGCCGTGAGGGCTGTTGAGCTAGTGATTGGTACTGCTTCGATTAGGAATCAAAGGAAAGGTTTTGCCCAGGCTGGGTCTTCGAGTGCTGCTGGTTCTTCGGCTTTGGTTGCTTGGCTGCTTGTCCCGTCGGCTGTGCTCGTTGCTGCCACCTGTGTTGGTTCATTTGTGTCATCTTCCTCTGCGACTACCTTGGGTTCCGCTGGCTTTGATTTGATTGATCTCTGGTTGATGCTCTCGAGGAAAACACCTGGTGGTATTGGTCCTCGAGTCGATCCGATGTTCGCAAGTTCGTCGGCTTCTGTGTTATTTGCGCTAGGGATGTAGTTGAGTTCGCAACCGTCGAATCCTCCCTCTAGTGTGTTATAGAGCTTCTGGTAGGCTATCATGTTGTATGCGACTGCGTTACAGTCTCTCATCGCCTGTAGGACGACGAGGTTGGAGTCGCCATAGATCGAGAGGCGAGTGGCGCCGCAAGTTTTTGCCATGCGCATGCCGTGGAGTAGTGCCTCGTATTCTGCTTCGTTGTTGGAGGCATTGCTGAAATTGATCTGGAGGATGTATTTGAGCTTCGTTCCTTTCGGGGAGACTAGTACAACGCCTTCTCCGGCTCCTTGCTGTCTTTTGGATCCGTCGAACTACATCGTCCATGAGTTGGATAGGTCTGGGGGACCTGGTGTTTGGACCTCTGCCCACTCGACCAGGAAGTCTGGGAGTACTTGGGCTTTGATTTCTGTTGGGTGTTTGAACTGCAGATCTCGCGGGCTGAGCTCCATGTTCCACTTAGCGACTCGGTCGCTCTCTCCGGGATTGTTGAGGATGTTCGCGAGTGGTGCACTGCTCACGATTGTGATGGAGTGTTCGTCGAAGTAGAGCGATACTTTCCTAGAGGTCATGATAATGGCGAGCAGGAGCTTCTGGTAGTGCGGGTACCGTTGTTGTGGCTTTGTGAGCAGCGTGCTGAGGTAGTAGATTGGTCTTTGTATGCTCTGGATTTTGCTTTCTTCTGCGCACTCGACGACGAGCACCATGCTCACGACACTGCTGCGCGTTGCTATGTAGAGGTACAACTTCTCCCGTTCTTTAGGCACCGCCAAGATTGGTGGAGTCGAGAGGGTTTTCTTTAGGTCCGCGAATGCATTGCGGGCTTCCTCGGTCCACTCGATTTTTTCTCCTTTTCTCAGCAGTTTGTAGAACGGTAAGGTCCTTTCTCCTAGCTTGCTGATGAAACGGCTCAATGCTGCGAGTTTTCCTGTGAGTTGCTGCACGCCTCTGATGTTGGTTGGCCTTTGCATCTTGGCGATTGCTTGGGCCTTTTCGGGGTTTTCTTCGATTCCTCGGGCAGAGACCATGTACCCGAGTAGTTTTCCGGCTAGGACGCCGAACACGCACTTTTTTGGGTTGAGCTTGATTCTGTACTTGTTGAGGGCCGCGAATGTTTCACGGAGGTCGTCGAGTAGCGTGTTTGCGCTGTAGGTTTTGATGACAATGTCGTCTACATAGACCTGGACGTTTCTGCCAATCTGGTCTCTCAAGCATGCTTGCATCATTCGCTGGTACGTGGCTCCGGCATTTTTAGGCCAAAGGGCATTGTTTGATAGCAGAATACGCCGTAGGGGTGATGAACGAGGTGTGCTCTTCGTATTCTTCCTTCATCTTGATCTGATTTTTATCCCGAGTATGCGTCAAGGAAGGATAGGAGTTTGCATCCTGCTGTGGAGTCGATTATTTGATCGATTCTCGACAGGGGAAGTGCTTGTTGACATGCCAATAGTCGATGCACATCCTCAGTACCTCAGTGTCCTTTTTAGGGACTAGGACTGGGTTTGCTATCCAGGTTGCTTTCTTCGTCTCTCGGATGAACTGTGCGTCGAGTAGTTAGTTGACTTTTTCTCCGATTGCTCTGCGTTTGGGCTCTGAGAATCGTCGCAGCGCTTGCTTTACTGGCTTGGCGTTTGGATTGATGTGGAGCGCGTGTTCTGCAAATTCTCGCGTTATTCCGGGCATGTCGGCTGGGCACCAGGCGAAAACTTTCTACTCTTCACGAAGGAAGGTTATGAGGGCGGTTGCTTGTTCTTCTGGGAGGTGGGAATATACGCGGACCGTCTTTTCTGGGTCTGTTGGGTGGACTTGGTGTGTGATTGTGTCGCTGTCGACGCTGAAATCGCGGCCAAATTCTTTTGACTCGCTTCGGCTTGCCTGCGGAAATATGCTTTTGTCCGTTACCATGGCTATTTCTTTGAGCTGTTGTTGGGCTCCAAACGTGTCGGAGGCTTTGTGGAAGTCGCGGTCACACTGGTCCGATTTGGTGAAGCTTCCCTTGACAGTGATAATTCCTGCAGGTTCTGGCATCTTGAGCTAGAGATATGCATAGTGCGGGACCGCCATGAATTGTGCGAACGCTGGTCGCCCGAGTATGGCGTGATACTGCAACTGCCAGTTGAGCACTTCGAACTCGAGGACTTTATTTTCGAAGTTGCGCTTGCTGCCGAAGATCACATCAAGCTCGATTGTTCCGATGGAGGCGGCCGCTTCGCCCGGAACTACGCCATATATTGTTGTGCCTGACTTCTTCCAAACTGGTCGTGGGATTAGCATCTTGCGTAGGGTGCTGGCAAAGATTATGTTTAGGCTACTGCCTCCGTCCATGAAGACTCTGTCCATGTCGTAACCTCCGATCTGGGCTTCGAGGACCAGGGGTGCGTCCCCCGGCCTTGGGACTGCGGGCGGGTGGTCGCCCTGAGAGAAGGTGATACTGGTCTCAGCGCCACACAGTTGGTAGATTTTTGCTATCTCTAGGCCTTCGACTGCTTCGGCCTGCAGGGTGTAGGCGTCTTGCTTTGCGTTTGAGTGTCTTCCTTCTTGGATCATGCAGATTCGTCCATGGGACATGGGGTGTTGCCTTTCTGTACTTGGTGCTGGTGACTGCGCGCTTCTTCGAGTGCGCTTGGCTTCGCTCTGCTTTTCCTCCTTGAGGCTATTGGAGAGTTCGGTGAATAGGCGACAATCTCCTAGGGTGTGGCTTGCTCTGAGGTTTCCCCAACTGTCTTCGAAACAGTGGATCGCGCAAGGTCCTTCCAGTTGCTCTTTGGCTGTAAGTTTACTGGAGCTAGCGTGCCTTCTTCTCCTTGAGATTTGGAAGATCTGCGAGTGGTATTCTGTTCGGTTGTGGAATCTTGGGTCAAGCTCTATCCCGTCGCTGAGTGATTGGTTCCGGATGAAGTTGGCGAATTTATCTGGTCTTCGGTTTGGGTCGTAGTATTCTCCGGTCTGGGTTTCTGAGTCGCTGTCTTGTCGCATGGTGGGAGTCCGGGCGGCGGCGGTTCGTCTACTGGTGGGCGAGTCTTCTGTCACGCGCCGCGACTCCTCGAGTGGGGTTCCGTGTGGAATCCTCGCGCTTGTCTTCTGGATCGTCGAGTTCTTTTCCGTCGGTGATAGATCTGGCGGTCGTTGGGGTGCTGGACTTGATTCGACTGCAGGCTAGGTGATCTTGACAGGGCGATGGAGATGCTTGTGGTGAACTTGAATTCCTCGAGCGGGCTAGATCTGGTTCTAGTCCTTGAGTCTTGATTTTCTGAAGGCGGGACCGCCGAGATCGTGATTCCAACCTGTGTAGTTCCCACAGACGGCGCCAATTGACGAGGATTAGCCTCGGCAAATCCCATGGTCAGGGACCCTGGGTTAGTCATAGAGAAGGAACAGGTCGGACGATACTCGTTGGCTAACAGGAGAAGCACTTCCTACTCGATGTTATTGCGTGAGGGGGCGATTACAGGGGAGGCCAAGGCGAGTTCTCGCAAGACCAGGAGAGTAGATTGTGTATTGGATTTCCCTAGACGTCTCCCCTCCCAGCCTTTATATACTAGGCTAGGTCTCGGGGAGTTCGTACTAGACTACAAAGATAGTTTCCTAGTTCTAGTCTTGCCTTGTACGCCAAGTCGTGCCTTCCATATCAGTCGCGGACTCCTACGTCGGTGCTTAACTGGGCCAATCGTGGGCCTGTCGAGGCTTTCCAGCAGGCCTTCTGTCTTCATACGCACTGGGTATCCTCATACGCAGGAGTCGTGGGGTCACCCTGACAAGGGGGTGACCCCACGACTCCTGCGTATGAGGCTACCCGGTGCGAATGAAGACAGAAGACCCGCTAGGAAGACAAGACAGGCCCACGACTGGCCCTACCAAGCACCGACGTAGGAGTCCGCGATTAGTATGGAAGACACGACTTGGCGTACAAGGCAAGACTAGAACTAGGAAACTATCTTTGTAACCTAGTACGGACTCCCCGGGACCTAGCCTAGTATATAAAGGCTGGGAGGGGAGACGTCCAGAGGGAACTGAACCAATCACTCAGCGATGAATTCGCCAACTTCATACGGAACCAATCACTCAGCGATGATGGGATAGAGCTCGATCCAAGATTCCACAACCGAACTGAAGACCACTCGCAGATCTTCCAAATGTCAAGGAGAAGAAGGCACGCCAAAGAGCAACTGGAAGGACCTTGCACGATCCACTATTTCGAAGAATGTTGGGGACACCTCAGAGCAAGCCACAGCCTAGGAGATTGTTGCCTATTCACCGAACTCTCCAACAGCCTCAAGGAGGAAAAGCAGCGAAGCCAAGCGCACTCGAAGAAGCGCGCAGTCACTAGCACCAAGTACAGAAAGGCAATGCCCCACGTTCCAGGGATGAATCTGCATGATCCAAGATGGAGGACCCTCAAAAGCAAAGCAAGACGCCTACACCCTGCAGGCCGAAGCAGCCGAAGGCCTAAAGATAGCAGAGATCAACCAACTACGTGGCGCGGAAACCAGCATCACCTTCTCTTAGAGAGACCACTCGCCCGCAGTCCCAAGGCCGGGGCACACACCCCTGGTCCTCGAAGCCCAGATCGGAGGTTACGACATGGACAGAGTCTTCATGGACGAAGGCAGCAGCCTAAACATAATCTTTGCCAGCACCCTACCCAAGATGCTAATCCCAAGATCAGTTTGTATGAAGTCAAGAACAACGATATATGGCGTAGTTCCGGGCGAAGCAGCCTCCTCCATCGGAACAATCGAGCTCGACGTGATCTTCGGCAGCAAACGAAACTTCGAAAACAAGTCCTCGAGTTTGAAGTGCTCGACTGGCAGTCGCAGTATCACGCCATACTCGGGCGACTGGTGTTCGCACAATTCATGGTGATCCCGCACAATTGCATATCTCAAGCTCAAGATGTGAGGACCCGCAGGAATCATCACAGTCAAGGGAAGCTTCACCAAATCGGACCAGTGCGACCGCGATTTCCACAAAGTCTCCGACAGGTTCGGAGCCCAACAACAGCTCAAAGAAATTGCCATGGTGACGGACAAAAGCATATTTCCGCTGGCAAGCCGAAGCGAGGCAAAAGAATTCGGGCGCGACTTCTGCGTCGACAGCGACACAATCACACACCAAGTCCACCCAACAGACCCAGAAAAGATGGTCCGTGTATATGCCCACCTTCCAGAAGAGAAAGCAACCGCCATCATAACCTTCCTTCGTGAAGAGCGGAAAATTTTCGCCTGGTGCCCAGCCGACATGCCCGGAATACCACGAGAATTTGCAGAACACACGCTCCACATCAAGCCAAACACCAAACCATTAAAGCAGGCGCTGCGACGATTCTCAGAGCCCAAGCGCAGAGCAATCGGAGAAGAAGTCAACCGACTACTCGACGCACAGTTCATCCGAGAGACGAAGAAATCAACCGGGATAGCAAACCTAGTCCTAGTCCCTAAGAAGGACACCGACGCACTGAGGATGTGCGTTGACTATGGGCCCATCAACAAGCACTGCCCAAAAGACCACTTCCCCCTGCCGAGAATCGATCAAATAATCGACTCAACAGCAGGATTCGACCTCCTATCCTTCCTTGACGCATACTCGGGATACAATCAGATCAGGATGAAGGAAGAAGACAAAGAGCACACCTCGTTCATCACCCCCTACGGTGTATTCAGCTATCAAACAATGCCCTTCCGCCTAAAAAATGCAGGAGCCACGTACCAGCGGATGATGCAAGCATGCTTGAGAGACCAGATTGGCAGAAACGTCCAGGTCTATGTAGACGACATTGTCATCAAAACCTACAGCGCAAACACGCTACTCGACGACCTCCGTGAAACATTCCCGGCCTTCAACAAGTACAGAATCAAGCTCAACCCAAAAAAGTGCGTGTTCGGCGTCCCAGCAGGAAAACTACTCGGGTACATGGTTTCTGCCCGAGGAATCGAAGCAAACCCAGAAAAGGTCCAAGCAATCGCCAATATGCAAAGGCCAACCAACATCAGAGGAGTGCAGCAGCTCACAGGAAAACTCGCAGCATTGAGCCGTTTCATCAGCAGGTTAGGAGAAAGGACCTTACCATTCTACAAACTGCCGAGAAAAGGAGAAAAATTCGAGTGGACCGAGGAAGCCAGCAATGCATCGCAGACCTAAAGAAAACCAATCTACTATCTCAGCACGCTGCTCACAAAGACACAGCAACGGTACCCGCATTGCCAGAAGCTCCTGCTCGCAATTATCATGACCTCCAGGAAATATCGCACTACTTCAACGAACAGTCCATCACTATCATCAGTAGTGCACCACTCGCGGACATCCTCAACAATCCCGGAGCGACCGGCCGATTCGCTGAGTGGAACATGGAGCTCATCCCGCGAGACCTGCAGTTCAAACACCCAACAACAATCAAAGCCCAAGTACTCCCAGACTTCCTTGTCGAGTGGGCAGAAGTCCAAACACCAGGTCCCCCAGACCTATCCAACTCATGGACGATGTATTTCGACGGATCCAAAAGACATCATGGAGCCGGAGCAGGGGTTGTACTAGTCTTCCCCAAAGGAATGAAGCTCAAATACATCCTCCAGATCAACTTCAGCAATGCCTCCAACAACGAAGCAGAATACGAGGCACTACTTCACGGCATGCGCGTGGCAAAAACTTGTGGCGCCACTCGCCTCTCGATCTATGGCGACTCTAACCTCGTCGTCCAGCAGGCGATGAGAGACTGTAACGCAATCGCATACAACATGATGGCCTACCAGAATCTCTATAACACACTAGAGGGAGGATTCGACGGCTGCGAACTCAACTACATCCCCAGAGCAAATAACACAGAAGCCGACGAACTTGCGAACATCGGATCGACTCGAGGACCAATACCACCAGGCGTTTTCCTCGAGAGAATCAACCAGAGATCAATCAAAGAAAAACCAGCGGCACCCAAAGCAGACGTAGAGGAAGACGATACAAGTGAACCAGCACAGGTGGCAGCAACGAGCGCAGCTGACGGCACAGGCAGCCAAGCAACCGAAGCCGAAGAAGCAGCAGCACTCGAAGGCCCATTTTGGGCAAAACCTTTCCTTCGATTCTTAATCGAGGGCACCCTACCACAAGACGTTGCAGAAGCCCGACGCATCAGTCGAAGATCTAAAGCATTCACAGTAATTAACAGACAGCTCTATAAACGCAACATCTCTCAAGTCCTCCAAAAGTGTATAGATGAAGAAGACGGAAAAGCCCTACTGCTCGAGATTCACGAAGGCACCTGTGGACATCACGCGAGCAGTCGCACACTCTTGGCCAAGGCCTTTCGAGCAGGTTTCCACTGGCCGACCGCTATGAGAAATGCAGAGGATATCGTACGGCGTTGCATCGCCTGCCAAAAGTTCGCCAGCAGGCCGCACGCCCCAGCATCAGAACTCAAAACCATACCGCTGTCATGGCCATTTGCCACATGGGGACTCGACATCGTAGGCCCACTCAAGAAATCCTCAAAAGGAGGACTGACGAGGGGGTGACCCCACGACTCCTATGGATGGGCCTACCCGGTGTACCCGAAGACAGAAGGCCCACAAAGATGCTGCCTGGGCCCAGCCTTGGCCCACTAGTGGCACCGGCGGAGGAGTCCGCGACTCATAAGGAAGGTGAAAACTTGCCGTACGGTACAATATCAGGGTTAGGAAACCTCATCTGTAATTTCGGACGGACTCCTCGAGACCTATCCTAGTATATAAGGGCTAGGAGGGGAGACGTCGAGATCAAGCAATACACAATCTGTAACCCTAGCCTTGTGCGCACTAGCCTTGGCTCCCCTGTAATCGCCATCTCCAATCAATAACATCGAGCAGGAACGTATCCTCCTGTTAGCCGACGAGCTATCGTCCAACCTGTGCCTCTCATGACTAACCCAGGGTCACTGACCATGGGATTTTCCGGGGTACATCCCCGTCAATTGGCGCCGTCTGTGGGAACCGCACAGGATGGGAACGCGATCTCGGCGGCCTCACCGGCATCTTCAACACCCGCCGACGCGATGACTTCACCAGGATCCTTCGATCCGACGACCCAGGCGGAATCCGATCTGTTTGGGTCCCTCGGTTTCACGGCCCATCTTTCAACTCTCCGACCAGCCTTCTCCGACCTACGCTCCGGCATAAACCTGATCTTCGGAGAATATCGGATCTACATCAACCACTGGGGCGCCCTCCGCCTCACGGACGATGCCCGAGCACCTGCGACGACACCTACAGCAACAATCAACGCAGTCGCTACCCGCGCAGCAACCCTTCGAGCCAGCCGCGACTGCCGACTCAACCCAAGGCTTCACGTCACCCGCAACCGCTCGGGTGGACCCCCAGCCTGGAAAAGCAGCATCTCACGCGCGAGCAATAAGGCAGTCAAGGCACCATCTCAGGTGTTCATGGCAGAAACCGACGCACCACCAGCAAACGGCAAGGGCCAAGACGACGACTCGAGCACTCGCCGAGCCAACGGCAACACAAAAGATCCCGGAACCACCAGTAAGACTGTCGTGAAGCTCTGAGAAATGGGAAGCATACCAATGAAAGTACCACAGGGGCAAGAACAGAGCAACAACAAGGGCAACGAGCCATCAAGCAGCAAGCAACAAACTCCGAGTGCGGCGGTGGATGACCCTCCCAAAGAGCGAATATACCTGTCCAAAGAATCAATGGCCAGAGTAAAGGACGCGGTCGAACACGGCAAGTTACTACCAGCAAGCGCAACAATGGACGAGCTCAGGGCATACAACAAGTTGGCAAGCGAGCTCACCCAGCAAGCGAGACGACGACGCCTAGAGCTGGAGAAGCAAGAAAGGGTGGCCTCCGAGCAGAAAAGCAATCGCAAGCCACCTCCAAGAGACGACTCTCCGGATCACGGCTCCCCTCTCCGCAATAAATCGAAATTCAGCAACCTGCGACGAACAGACCAGAAGAGAGTGGTTCGGAAGCTCGACGACGACTTCAAGCTAGAAGAGGAGGATGACGAAGAAGAACCCCTCACACCAGCAGAAGCCCTTATAAGGGCCCGAGACTACCTGTCTCGCGCCCAAAAAAATACGCAGAACAGACCAGACCGCAACACATCAATAGCCTTGCAGATAATGAAAGACGCCATCGCCGCCTCAACACCCAAAAAATCAAGTGCAAGACGACCGACCCGCGAGAGGACACCAGACAGGGACCCCAGCTCACGCGATGACGACGATAGCAGCGATGACTGGCGCAAACGCTCTGGCAAAAATAGCAAGCACGACGGTGACGACAACGACAACAGGCGCCGCAGCAGTCGATGAGCCATGCGGAGCATTATGCTTCACGCGCTCTATACGCGAGACGCGAATGCCGAGTGGGTTCAAACTGAACTCCACAACGCTAAAATACAACGGACTCGAGGAGCCAGAGGCATGGCTCGACGACTACTTAACAACAGTTAAGTTCCAGCAAGGGACCAACGTCACGGCAATGCAGTATGTGCAACTCATGCTCGAGAGCTCGGCACGACACTGGTTGAAGAACCTCCCGCGAGGATCCATCAGCTCATGGAGGCAGTTCCGTGAAGCCTTCATAGAAAACTTCAAATCCACATACAAGCGGCCGGCATCGCTCGAGGAGATGCGGGCATGCAAACAAGGAACCAGGGAAACCCTGCGAGACTACATCCAGCGGTGGACCATACTCAAGAATTCAGCAGAAGACATATCAAACGAAAGTGCAATCGACGCGTTTAGGCGAGGCGTGCAGCGCATCGAATTCAAGGAACAGCTCGGGCAGATGAAAGTCCGAACACTCGGACGACTGCTAGAGAAAGCCAATAGCTGGGCGGACGACGAGGATTCCGTTCGCAACGAAACAGAAATCCACGTTGGACCAACAGAACACGACTACGACTACCACAACGGAGAAAGAGGACTCGACCGACGAAGGAAGCGATCCAGGCGCAGCTTCTATGACGACAGAGGACCCGACATGGTCGCCGCCTGCTTCCCAGAAGACAGAGACACTAGTGCAAAACAGTTCATTAGAACCGGTTCACGGGGGCCTTTAGAACTGGTTTTTGAAACCGGTTCTAAAGGCTCGGTGCTAAGGGTAAAGCCTTTAGAACCGGTTCCCCACGAACCGGTTCTAAACCAACTGCAGTCAGGCCACGTGGTTGCACGGTAGCGCGAGGGCTTGAGCACCTTTAGCACCGGTTGGTAACATAAACCGGTTCTAAAGGTTTCGTGGTTTAAGGGTTTATTTGTTATTTTATTTTGGGTTTAATAGTTTTGTTTTTGGATTATTAATTAAAGGTTCTCCGCAATCTTATTATTTAATGAAGATGATCAATATATGAATATATCAAGCGGTTCCTGCGTCATACACTTACAAGATGTGTATCTCGGTACATATGCTTCACAACATCTCATACACACAGACAATATAGTCTAAATATATCGATCACATCTCATATATATAGGACAATATATAATTTAACTTCAATAAGAACAAGTACGAAAGCCATTATATCCAACACAAAAAAAATTCCTAGTTTAACTTCGATAACCTAATTTGTTCAGATTCACTACTACTAAATATATATAGGACCTAATCAAACACGCGAAGGTAAAAAGAAATAAACCCAAAAAGGGCGTCCATATTCTCCATGATAGAGGATAGAGAACAACCTGTCTCCAGGTTTTGGCTTCTTCTGGACCACTATCTTCAACCATGCTTTGATTTTGACACATCCATCTGATCCACTTTCAGTGTAGTAATCATGTTGGAAAGGTTCTGTCCAAGGCCGTGCAAAAACAATTGTAACTTCGCCTTTAAATCCCAGCATCCATTTAGGCGTACAAGTTTGCGGTATCTTCTGTTGAAGAACATACATATTAGTAGCATAGTTAGCAATGAGTATAATTAATAAAATTTCTTTTTGAAGAAGATATAGGCTACTGAGAGAGAATGATAAAAATCATACCAGGCTAGGCCATTTAAGCATATAGTCCTCCAACTTAAGGACAAATGGCACATATGCTCCAAAAGGATGGCCAGCCCTTAAATAGTTCGCATACGAAGGTACCAATTTAATAACTTCGATAAATGCATGTTGTTCATTTTTACTTAGGTCGAAGCCATTGTTATAGAAGGTACAATCAAAAATATCTTGTACTTCTTCCGTGGCAAGAACATAAGCTGGCAATTATAAATGAGTTGCCAAACATTTGGAGCAAAGAAAAATAAGTTGTAGAAGTAACAAAATTGTTGTTTAACAAACTCACATGAACATCGAAGTACAAGAATCATGAGAAGTCTTGTTCCATCGAAATTTTATCATCACGAAAAACATTGGATCTTCGACATAAAATTAATTCAATGTAATAAAAATATAATGAAAATTATAAAAATATAACATGAGAAGTAATACAAATTGTGCCTCATTGGTAACAAAATAGATCAAGAATGTCTGTTCTATCAATTTTTGGTTTAACCAAAAAAATCCTCCACTTTCTTTTTACTTGTGTTCTCTGAAAACATACAAACTTGTGGAACCCTAATTTACACTATAGCTTGCACCATCAAAATCTCTCTAAAGCCACGACCAATTTCACTTCAAAGAACAAAGCACCATCTAACTATCTCTCTGTTTTGGCAATACGCAAAATAATCCTAGCAATTTCAACAATTTCAACACCAATAATCCTAGAAATAATCAACACTAACTTCACTTCAAAACATCACATGGCGGCATAGATTATTGCACACAACCTATCAATTGCACATGGCAATCCTAGAATTCCTGAGCAGAATATGAACATAGAGGAGGAGGGGAGGGGGGAGTGGGAGGGTCACCGGACGCGCTGGACGGCGGCGATGGCTTGAGTGGCGGGGGCGGGGGCGGCTTGAACGGTGCGGGCGGGGGCGGCTCCGGTGGCGGCCGTAGGCGAGGAGAGTGGGCGGCTCCTGGCGGCGTGGACGGGGATGGCGATGTGGACGGCGACGGCGAGGCAGCGCAGCAGCCTGGCGGCGTGGATTAATCTGAAGCGGTGGGCGGAACTGACGCTAAGTGCTGGTATATATATAGCATGGACCTTTAGCACCGGTTTGTAGCAGCAGCCGGTGCTAATGGACCTTTAGAACCGGTTTCAGCCACAAACCGGTTCTAAAGTTCACCAATTTCATCCATTTTTCGGCCAAAAATACACACGGGAAGGAGAGGGACCTTTAGCAGCGGTTCGTGGTTGAAACCGGTTCTAAACATTTATTTTTTAGATTTATATTTGTTTTTATATTTTGACTAGCTATTATAATTGTTGGAGTATTTTAATAAATCTTTTTATTTTAGGTTAAAACATAATTATAAATATTCTGTTAGTGGCAGTGGTTTTCAAATTTAGATAGTTTCAAGTTAAATTTTAGTATGTGGCTTTGAATGGTGCATATTGAATGCAACAAAAGTCTTGAGTTGAAATAACTTTAGAAAATTGAAATGTCTTTGTAACAGATGAGTTTTCGTTTGAAACCCTTATACTTTGAAAGAGATGGTCCAGTTTGTACACGAAGTGCATCCAGATTTTGCCGTAATCCTCTCAACTTTTACACACATGTTATGTGGGTCAAATGATGATACCTTGCCAAGTTTGAACCTTTTCTGAGTTCAGTTGTAGTGCTTTCCAAATTCAAGGTCATTTAGCTCAAAATAAATCATTAAATGAAAAATAGCAAACGAAGTCAGAAAGGGTTGAAATTTTAGTATGTGGCTTTGAATGGTGCATATTGAATGCACCAAAAGTCTTGAGTTGAAATAAGTTTAGAAAAGTGAAATGCCTTTGTAACAAATGAGTTTTCGTTTGAAACCCTTATACTTTGAAATAGATGGTCCAGTTTGTACACGAAGTGCATACAGTTTTTGCCATAATCCTCTCAACTTTTGCACACATGTTATGTGGGTCAAATGATGATACCTTGCCAAGTTTTAACCTTTTCTGAGTTCAGTTGTAGTGCTTTCCAAATTCAAAGTCATTTAGCTCAAAATAAATCATTAAATGCATGAAAAATAGCAAATGAAGTCAGAAAGGGTTCAAATTTTAGTATGTGGCTTTGAATGGTGCATATTGAATGCAAAAAAAGTCTTGAGTTGAAATAAGTTTAGAAAAATGAAATGTCTTTGTAACAGATGAGTTTTAGTTTGAAACTCTTATACTTTGAAAGAGATAATCCAGTTTGTACACGAAGTGCATCCAGCTTTTTCCGCAATCCTCTCAACTTTTGCACACATGTTATGTGGGTCAAATGATGATAACTTGCCAAGTTTCAACCTTTTCTGAGTTGAGTTGTAGTGCTTTCCAAATTCAAGGTCATTTAGCTCAAAATAAATCATTAAATGCATGAAAAATAGAAAATGAAGTCAGAAAGAGTTGAAATTTTAGTATGTGGCTTTGAATGGTGCATAGTGAATGCAACAAAAGTCTTGAGTTGAAATAAGTTTAGAAAAATGAAATGTCTTTGTAACTGATGAGTTTTTGTTTGAAACCCTTAAACTTTGAAAGAGATGGTCCAGTTTTTGCCGTAATCCTCTCAACTTTTGCACACATGTTATGTGGGTCAAATGATGATACCTTGCCAAGTTTCAACCTTTTCTGAGTTCAGTTGTAGTGCTTTCTAAATTCAAGGTCATTTAGTTCAAAATAAATCCTTAAATGCATGAAAAATAGCAAATGAAGTCAGAAAGGGTTAAAACTTTAGTATGTGTCTTTGAATGGTGCATATTGAATGCAAAAAAAGTCTTGAGTTGAAATAAGTTTAGAAAAATGAAATGTCTTTGTAATAGATGAGTTTTAGTTTGAAACCCTTATACTTTGAAAGAGATGATCCAGTTTGTACACGAAGTGCATCCAGTTTTTGCCGTAATCCTCTCACCTTTTGCACACATGTTATGTGGGTAAAAAGATGATACCTTGCCAAGTTTCAACCTTTTCTGAGTTTAGTTGTAGTGCTTTCCAAATTCAAGGTCATTTACCTCAAAATAAATCATTAAATGCATGAAAAATAGCAAATGAAGCCAGAAAGGGTTGAAATTTTAGTATGTGGCTTTGAATGGTGCATATTGAATGCAAAAAAAGTCTTGGGTCGAAATAAGTTTAGAAAAGTGAAATGTCTTTGTAACAGATGAGTTTTCGTTTGAAACCCTTATACTTTGAAAGAGATGGTCCAGTTTGTACACGAAGTGCATCCAGCTTTTGCCGTAATCCTCTCAACTTTTGCACACATGTTATGTGGGTAAAATGATGATACCTTGCCAAGTTTCAACCTTTTCTGAGTTCAGTTGTAGTGCTTTCCAAATTCAAGGTCATTTAGCTGAAAATAAATCATTAAATGCATGAAAAATAGCAAATGAAGTCAAAAAGGGTTGAAATTTTAGTATGTGGCTTTGAATGGTGCATATTAAATGCAACAAAAGTCTTTAGTTGAAATAAGTTTAGAAAAATGAAATGTCTTTGTAACAAATGAGTTTTCGTTTGAAACCCTTATACTTTGAAAGAGATGGTCCAGTTTGTACACGAAGTGCATCCAGTTTTTGCCGTAATCCTCTCAACTATTGCACACATGTTATGTGGGTCAAATGATGATACCTTGCCAATTTTGAACCTTTTCTGAGTTCAGTTGTAGTGCTTTCCAAATTCAAGGTCATTTAGCTCAACATAAATCATTAAATGCATGAAAAATAGAAAATGAAGTTAGAAAGGGTTGAAATTTTAGTATGTGGCTTTGAATGGTGCATATTGAATGCAAAAATGTCTTGAGTTGAAATAAGTTTAGAAATATAAAATGTCTTTGTAACAGATGAGTTTTTGTTTGAAACCCTTATACTTTGAAAGAGATGGTCCAGTTTGTACACGAAGTGCATCCAGTTTTTGCAGTAATCCTCTCAACTTTTGCACACATGTTATGTGGGTGAAATGATGGTACCTTGCCAAGTTTCAACCTTTTCTGAGTTTAGTTATAGTGCTTTCCAAATTCAAGGTCATTTAGCTCAAAATAAATCATTAAATGCATGAAAAATTACAAATGAAGTCAGAAAGGGTTGAAATTTTAGTATGTGACTTTGAATGGTGCATATTGAATGCAACAAAAGTCTTGAGTTGTAATAAGTTTAGAAAAATGAAATGTCTTTGTAACAGATGAGTTTTCGTTTGAAACCCTTATACTTTGAAAGAGATGGTCCAGTTTGTACACGAAGTGCATCCAGTTTTTGCCGTAATCCTCTCAACTTTTGCACACATGTTATGTGGGTCAAATGATGATACCTTGCCAAGTTTCAACCTTTTCTGGGGGCATATGTCCTGGTTCCAGCCAAGAACCGGGACCAATGCACCTCGCTCCTGGCCCACAAGCATTAGTTACGGTTTGTGGCTCGACCCGGGACTAAAGTGAAGCCCACAAGCATTAGTCCAATTTCAGGGTCATTTAGCGCAAAATAATTCATTAAATGCATGAAAAAGAGCAAATGGTGGCGGTGACGCGACAATCTTAAAACATTCAACAAACTTAACATCTCAAACCTAGAACATAAAAAAACCACTCCTCCTCGTCGTCGGAGAAATCGTCTTCGGTGTCGGAGCTCATGTCATCCTCCAGCGCTATCCAGTGGGGGTCACCGAGGGGCCAGTTGGCGGCGCCTATCGCCAGTTCCTCGTCCGCCATCGCCTTGGCCGCCCGCCGCTCCTCCCTCCATTCATGACGCTCCTGTCGCCGCTCCACGCTCTCTCGGCCGCCAGCCTCGTCCAGTGTTCTGCCTCCTCCGAGGCTTCACGGGGATGGCTCGCGTACCAATCCTGCACGGCACGCTGGTCCTGCTCCGAGGTGAGGCCGAGCACCGCCCGTCGACGATGGAGGCGGTGGTCCTCTTCAGTGAGGAGGCGTGGCGGATCTTCCATGTCCTATGCCTCTTCCAAGCTGCGACAGTGGCGGTTATTCATCTCCGCGCGCGGGCGGCCGAGCCTCCACGCCACAACGTCGTACGCGCGGGCGGCTAAATATGCATGCCAGAACCTGCCGAGACACACACACTCGTTGTTGGCGCAAGTGATCACCGCCAGGAATGTGCCATCCGAGCGCTCGAGGACGCCGTGGTAGCTTGGTCGGCGGCGGCGAGGCGGCATGGTGGAGGTGGCGCGGAAGGGGAAAGAGTGCACGAGAAAAGAACTAGTGGCGACTAGCGTTGCGTGGAGTCCTCTTCCACGCGCTTTTAACCGTACACGATTTTGAATCCAACCAATCGGGAAGAAGCACACGGATCGCTTGCTTCTTTCAATACTTGTGAGTCGTTGGATCAGGCTTCTGAGCCGTTGGATCCAACCAATCAGGAAGAAGCACACGGATCGCGTGTTTCTTTCAAGCGCTTGTGAGTCGTTGGATCAGGCTTCTGAGCCGTTGGATCCAACCAATCAGGAAGAAGCACACGGATTTTAGTGTGTGGCTTTGAATGTTGCATGTTGGATGCAAAAAAGTCTTGAGTTGAAATAAGTTTAGAAAAATGAAATGCCTTTGAAACACATGTCAAAAAATAGCAAATGAAGTCAGAAAGGTCTTTAACACCGGTTTCAACCACAAACCGGTACTTCAAGCTGTTTGTTTCTTTCAGCTCACCTCGACCAATTAGGAAGAAGCACACGGATCGCGTTTTTCTTTCAAGCGCTTTGTGAGTCGTTGGATCAGGCTTGTCAGCCGTTGGATCAGGCTTGTCGTTGCCTATATATAGCCCACCTCTCGGACATGTTCGACACTCATTTCATCGGCCGAATACAAATCATTCGGATTCCCCTGGTTGCGGTCTGACGGTGCTTTTGATATGCGGGCAATCACGAGAGCCACACCATCGGGCTGTAACCAGGCAAAACCGTGTGTTTTGTTGATCTTATATATATCTAGTTAGAAACCGTTCACTTCATTGACCAAATACAAACCATTCGGATTCGCCTGCATACGTTCGACGGTGCATTTGATATGCTTGCACTCTAGAGCCACCGTCGGGCTGTATGCAGGCGATATCGTATGTTTTTTTGATCTTTCATATATCTAGCTAGAAATCTTTCACTTCATATCGACCAAATACAAATCATTCAGATTCCCTGCATACGTCCGACGGTGAATTTGAGAGCCACTTTATTTGATTGGAAAAAAAAGTATAGCAATTTCATTATAGGATGTCAACGAAAGATTACTCCACACCCTGTACACCATAAAGGACAATTTCAGTTAAGCCCTAATTGGTTGGCAAATCTAGCAATCTGCCGCCAATCAAGGTTCAACAAAAATTGCCTTTACAGTATACAACGTATAGATGAATCACTCGTGGACAACCTTTATTAAACTTGCTATGCTACGATAAGTCCACACTGACCCGTGTTTATAAACCGGTCGAACTCGTCTTCGGTTAGCGAGGTGGTACTAAACTTAGTGCACCTTTAGAACCGGTTTGTACTACCAACCGGTTCTAATGCTGCTAGGTGGCCCGCATGCCGAACGGCAACCTGCCACCACATATTTAGAACCGGTTGGTAGTACAAACCGGTTCTAAAGGGGCGCTGGCAAGGCACCGCTGGGATGGGGGCCCACCACACGAACCGGTTCTAAAGCCCGGAGCCACGAACCGGTTCTATTGGGCCAGTAGAACCGGTTCGTGTTTGAACCATGACCTTTGCTCATATCCAAAGGCATGTTTTGTACTAGTGAGATGGCAGGCATCGCGACGACGGCAGAGCACAACGAAGACGCGCCCCAAGCTCAGAAACGAGACTGGAGGACGAGGCAGCCGCGCGACAACACTAGAACATACCGCTCGGCCAAAGAACAATTCGACGGACCGTGCTCGATACACGGATTCAGAAATGAACAAGGGGAGCTTAGATCAGGGCACACCCTCAGTAACTGCAGAAGCTTCCACGAGTTGGCCGAGGAAAAAAGTCGATCTACGACAACAACGGCCCAGCCACTCGCGAGCATAGCAGTCCGGCCCATCGCCCACGACGCACCACCAGGCCCTCCCCTGCCAACAAGGCAAGTGGCAGCAATCCAGCAGCAGCGCAGGACACTAGATGCAGAGGAGCAGTATCCAGAAGCCCACGACAGGATCTACATGATACAATAAGGCATGCCTTCAAATAGGCAGCAGAAGCAGGTCACAAGACAAGTTTCTGTCGCAGCATCCTCGCACCCCGCTATCCCGGAGTACTTGTGCGGGTCTGAGACAGAAATTACCTTCTCTCGGGAGGACCACCCGCCTGCCATCCCTCGACCAGGACACGCCGTGCTAGTGCTCGAGGCCAGAATTGGGAACTACGACATGTCACGAGTGTTCACGGATGGTGGCAGCGGGATCAACATCGTCTTCACAAGGACACTCGAAGAAATGCTAATCTAGAGCTCCGCGCTGAAATCCTCAAGCACAACCTTCCACGGGATCGTGCCAGGAAAAGCAGTCTACCCTCTAGGAAAAATAATCCTGGAGGTGATCTTTGGCAATGCGACCAACTTCCGCCAGGAGATCCAAGACTTTGAAGTGGTCGACTAGAAGTCGCAGTACCACGCAATCCTCGGGCGACCAGCCTTCGCCCGTTTTATGGCAGTGCCTCACTATGCTTACCTTAAGATAAAAATGCGAGGCCCACATCGGGTCATCACAGTCAGCGGCAGTTTCGTCAGGTCCGACCGCTGCGACAAGGAATTCCACAAGATATCAGAGACCTTTGGAGCCCACCAAGCCAGCGAGACCACGGGACCCGCAGAAGAAGCGCTCCCGTAGAAGAAGACAACACCCGGAGGACCCGAGCACTCGAAGAAGAAGCTAACTAGCCCCTAAGGCTACCACGCCGCCGTTATTAATAAAGGGGACTGTCCTCATCAGACCCCCCTTCTTACTAAATGTAAGAAACACTAGGAAGAATATTGAAAAATGTTTTTCCAAAAAATTGATTCATTTGCACTCGGGGGCTCGCCGCAGCAGCCACCCCCCCGAGGCGTTCTTCGCAATCGCGACATAAACAAAACTGGCACTCGGGGGCTCGCCGCAGTAGCCACCGCCCGAGGCGTTCTTCGCAATCGCGACATAAACAAAACTGGCACTCGGGGGCTCGCCGCAGCAGCCACCCCCGAGGCGTTCTTTGCAATCGCGACATAAAAAAACTGGCACTCGGGGGCTCGCCGCAGCAGCCACCCCCCGAGGCGTTCTTCGCAATCGCGACATAAACAAAACTGGCACTCGGGGGCTCGCCGCAGCAGCCACCCCCCGAGGCGTTCTTCGCAATCGCGACATAAAAAAAAACTGGCACTCGGGGGCTCACCGCAGCAGCCGCCCCCCGAGGCATTCTTCGCAATCGCGACCTAAACAAAAGTGGCACTCGGGGGCTCGCCGCAGCAGCCACCCCTCGAGGCGTTCTTCGCAATCGGGACATAAACAAAAACTGGCACTCGGGGGCTCGCCGCAGCAGCCACCCCCCGAGGCGTTCTTCGCAATCGCGACCTAAACAAAACTGACACTCGGGGGCTCACCGCAGCAGTCACCCCCCGAGGCGTTCTTCGCAATCGCGACACAAACGAAATCAACACTCAAGGACTCGTCACAGCAGCAAAACCCTTTACTGCAAAAACGAGACAACAAAGGATACCAAGAATAAGCACATACCAAAGGAAGCATCTAACCCCCAGGCTCCATCTTCGCCTTAATAAGGGCACCCATATAACGATCGTTCTCTTCGCAAACCCGCTTCAGAACTTGGCGCGCAGGCTCATCGACCGCCGCGTAATGCTCATCCATCGGATAATCCCTACCGCTTGGAGGACCCCCCACCACTTGAGCAATATCAGCTCCCGACCAATGACTATGGACCAAGCCCAAGGCAGCACGGGCTCCAGCATGAATCTGGTGATTCATCACTCGACGAAGCTCTGGAGGCTGAGAAAACACGCGGCAGAGCGTCTCAAAAGACGATGGTACCACCTGCAGCGGATAAAACTCAGAGACGAACACACCTACTAGTCGCAGTCGACAAGTTCACCAAATGGATCGAAGCAGTACCAATCACCAGTTCAATAGCCCTCATGGCAGTCAACTTCATCAAGTCAATCATCTTCAGATTCGGAGTACAACACAACATCATCACAGACAATGGTACAAACTTCAAAGCAGCAGAGTTCCAAAACTTCTGTCAAGAGCTGGGCATCAAAATCAACTACGCATCAGTCGCGCACCCGCAGTCTAACGGCCAAGTGGAGAAAGAAAACGGCCTAGTATGCGGAGGAATAAAGAAACGACTCCTAGCACCGCTAGAGCAAGCCGCAGGCAACTGGGTAGAGGAACTTCCCGCAGTACTATGGAGCCTGCGCACCACCCCAAACAGCTCGACCCAGTATACACCGTTCTTCTTGGTATACGGGGCAGAAGCAGTACTGCCGCACGACTTAAAATTCAGAGCCCCCAGAATCACAGGGTACGAAGAGGAAGAGGTAGAAGAAGCACTGCAGAACGACAAAGACATAGCAGACGAAGCCCGGGACACAACCATCACAAGATCTGAAGGATACCAGGACAAACTGCGCACATATCAAAGCAGTCGTCTGCGGACCAGAACATTCACCAAAGGAGACCTCGTGTTACGGCTGATACAGGAAAAAGTACACAAGCTTGCCCCGCAATGGGAAGGGTCGTTCATCATCTCAGAAGTCATAGGAGGAGGCGCATACAGGTTAAAGAACCCGAAGACCAATGAGGACGTGGGAAATCCATGGAACGTAGCGAACCTACGCATGTTCTACCCATAGTCCTCTAGGCATTGTAAGAGACATCAGCAGCAGCACCGATCGGCAACCCATGTAAACACTCGGAGAAATAAAATGATTCTGCCCAACACCTTACTTAAAAGCACTCGGGGGCTCGAGCATAAAACTCCCCCCGAGAGACACTATCCTCGCTCATGCGACTTTTACTAAAAAGCACTCGGGGGCTCAAGCATAAACTCCCCCCCGAGAGACGCTATCCTCGCTCATGCGAGTTTTACCTAAAAGCACTCGGGGTCTCGAGCATAAACTCCCCCCGAGAGACGCTATCCTCACTCATGCGACTTTTACTCAAAAGCACTCGGGGGCTCGAGCATAAACTCCCCCCCGAGAGACGCTATCCTCGCTCATGCGACTTTTACTCAAAAGCACTCAGGGGCTCGAGCATAAACTCCCCCAGAGAGACGCTATCCTCGCTCACGCGACTTTTACTCAAAAGCACTCGGGGGCCCGAGAATAAACTCCCCCCCGAGAGACGCTATCCTCGCTCATGCGACTTTTTACTTAAAGGCACTCGGGGGCTCGAGCATAAACTCCCCCAGAGGGACGTTATCTTCGCTAAAAACACGACCTTATACCGGGAAACTGATTTCCGCCGATTCACCAAGAGTTTTTTTTACAAAGAAAGTCACATCAAAAGACGCAAAAGTTCTTTAGTCTTCACCTAATCGCAAGCGATCACCTAAAGACTCGGGGGATATTCCCATCTGGAGCGCTGACGCGCACCCGATCAAAACTTGAATAAATGGCAACGGGAAAGGACAACCCAGGTAGACAAAAATCACAGTCTACGCCTGATTCTACAAATCAAACGTAGCCTCGGGGGCTACTCCCATCGCTAGCGCTGACGCGCACCCGAAGGACAATTTTCATTACAAAGGAGTCGAAGCCAGCTCTCCTTCACATAGGAGTCGAAGACAATTTTCATTACAAAGGAACCGAAGAAAGTTCTCATTACAACGGAGTCGAAGGCAGTCTTTCATTACAAAGGAGTCAAAAGCAGTCTTCATTACAAAGGAGTTGAGCACAGGTTTTTCAGTACAAAGGAGTCAAAAGACAGTTATCACTACTGAAGGACTCGATCAATTACAAGACGGGTTATAATTATACCAAGGAATTTTGACTTCTACATGTATGCTCATGCTGAGATAATTGGCACTTTCGTACCACAACTTGACGAGCGTCACCACAGAAAAAGTAGCAACTCAGTCCGCGAAGAAGCAGGTCGCTGTCCTCCAGTTCTATAAGGTGCCCTGCCTGCTGACGCAGCCGCTTGACGGCCGTCTTGACGTCCATCTCATCCTTAGAACTAGAAGAGCAAGCACCATCAGCCGAGGAATCAGCCAAAGACGAAGACACGGGAGAAGCAGGTGAACCACCACTCGATCCATCGGAATCACCACTGCTTGTTTCCTCCCAGTATGGATCCAGACGATTGCCACCGGCATCAAATGCACGGACAGTAAGAGTATCTTCGCCATCAAAACAACAGCAAAGGCTATCTCCGTCACGCAGATTCAACCGACGAGAAAACGCCCTCCAACCAGACACAAGGAAAATCAACGATGAATTATCAACTTCCAACTCTACCCAAGAAGAAGACCGAGCGCATCCGTGAAGACGGAGCCAGAAACCCCTAAATTACGCTCGGAGGCAATGGAGGCAAACGAGAAAGGGAGAGGAATCCGGGCAGCGGTCCGGCTAAGAACACGCAAAAGAAAGTCATAGCGCCAAAAACCCTCCTCCATGGAAGAAGAAGAAGGCGCTGATGCAACACCACGACGCCCTCCGCGTGAAGAACGAGGCGTATGGCCGCCACGGCCACGGCGGCCATGACCTCGCCCAGTCACACCACCACCACGTTTGGGCGCCATATGAAGAACAAGAAGAAGAAGAAGAGAAAGATGCGAAGAATGGATGCCAACAACAGGTAACCATAGGAGGTATTTATAACACAATCCAAGGGCATACCAGGGAAAACACGCGGAAGCCTAGGAAGCGCCATCATTACATCAAAGACCAAACGAGCCGGGCGTTACGACTTCCAAGACAAAGATTCATTCACACGGTTAGTACTATTTAAAGGAGGCATCAAATCTCGCATGTTTCCCATACAAGCCTTGGAAATCCAACAGACACCGGGCGGCATGACGTCCAAACCATCATTATGACGGGCCAGAAGACACGACTGATCAAAGAAGCAAACATCATCATAGGTCATCAAACAGACTGACAATACATATCAGCGTGACATCTCAAGAGGGACGGATCAAAATAAAAACAATTGGAAAGACCAAAACACTCCAAAAGCTACCTATTTCTTGGTGTCCAAATTTTTTGTCTTTTTAAAGAAAAATCTCTTACTCCCATCGGGAGTACCTTTATTCGAGTTCATGTGCTCCCTGATACGTCCTAAATGTATCTACTTTTCCAAACACTTTTGCTATTGTTTTGCCTTCATTCTTGCATGATTTGAACGAAACTAACCCGGACTGACGCTGTTTTCAGCAGAGCTACCAGTGCTGTTTTCTTTTGTGCAGGTTTCTGGATATTTAGGTACGCTGGAAAAATCCCAAAAAAATATAAAAAAAATCAGCGTTCCGAAAGCTTCCACCAGCCCAAAGGGGGGCCACAGGGCATCCAGGAGGGTGCATGGCGCGGCCCAGCCCCTGGCCGCGCCACCTGCCCTCCTGGCTGGGTCCCACGCCCCCTGGTGACCTACCTTGGCCCCTATTTATTCTCCCAACGTAGAAACCCCGAAACAAGAGTCGCTTTTCCAATCTACGTCGCAGAGCCGCCGCAACCCTCTGTTCTTCCTCAGAGAGCTAATCTGGAGGCTGAATTGGCCTCCGGTGAGGGGGAAATCATCGCCATCGTCATCATCATCGCCTCTCCATCACCCCTCCATGACTTCTCCTCTCATGTGTGAGTAATTCTCTGCTGTAGGCAAAGGGGATGGTAGGGATTGGATGAGTTAGATCATGTAATAGTTCAATCATATTGTTGGGGGCATGTTGCCTATCATCTACTTGGTCTTTATCATCTCTGTTACAACTTTTTGCTCTTAATGCTTGCCACTTTGGGCCCGAGTGCCATGATTTCAGATCTGATCACCCTTTTGTTTCTTGAGTTTGTGGTGTTCTTGATCCTATCTATGAGTTGTATGCACCTATTATAGTCCGGAACCGGCGATCCCAATGGTGACAGCTTGGGACACCAAAGGGGATGGACTATGATTTGAGGATTCCGTGTATCCATGAATTGTTAATGTTTTGTTCCGGTGCTATTTGACAGAAGTAGCTTAATCTCCCTAAGTTCCTTTTGGCCCCGTTTGTAGCGGGAGGGTAGGACAAAAGATGTTGTGCAAAGTTCTTATTGCAAGCACGTACAACTACCTTTGGATACATGCCTGATGTTTGATATTTGCCTAGATGATCCTTTTTTTTCTGTGAGCCTTGCCAAAGTTAGAATTTGTTACATGTTCGTTCTCATCCAAGCAGCGCCCAACCATCCATCCCTAGCCTACAGTGTTTTCCTTCTGCTGGTTACTAGTTGTTTACCTTTGCTGTTCCACTATCACTATCACCACTATTATCATTACCACCACTACCATATCACAGTTGCTACTAATACCTTTGTGCAAGCAAGTGTTTATTTCAGGTGCGGTTGAATTAACAACTCAGTTGTCAAAGCCTGTACGTATTCTTTGTGTCCCCAAGTGTCGAATCAATAAATTGGGTTATCTTGCCCGCGAAGACTATCTCGATCCCCTACAGTCGAGGGTTATCAAGTACTGTTTTCTGGCGCCGTTGCCGGGGACCATAGCGTTATTTACAGGTCTACTCGAAGTATCCTACCTGCCGCACGTTATCCACTATGGGTAAGAAGGGAGACCCTAAAGTTCCGATCTTACCATCCCGTACGAGACCAGGTACTGCTCTTAGCACTAGTGCTAAACCTTATTCACCTTCGGTTATGAGTCAGTTTTATTCACCTCAGTTACATTCTACTTCTGCTGAGTCTGGCAATATGTCAGATACTTTTGATGATGCTTCTACTACTTTTGAGACTACAGGTTCACTTGGTTCTTTTATAGAAGAACAAATTGCTGCTGCTGCCCGATTCTCGGGTGTTGAAATTCCTGTTACCCAAACACCTATTGGAAAAATTCATGACCTTGCTGGCCTTAAGGAGAAACTCCTTGAGGACGATTATGTTATACTTGATGATGATTTATGCAGGGAGCTTAATGAATGTGCTGGTTCCGACCCTGCTATTATAAAGAAGTTGCTAGCAAAGCACTCCCTGAAGAACAAGTTTACTCCTGATCCTACTTTTGCTACGTCTCCTATATGCATCACTGATCCTAATTATGATTTCTCTGTTGACCTTTCACTTATATCCACAGTTGAAGCTGATCCCTTTTATGGCAGAGAAAATGATGATGCTATCGGGCACCTGACCAAACTCACTGAGTTAGGCGGCTTGTTTGCCACAGATGAAAGGATCCGGAACTTTTATGTGACCAAGCTTCTTCCTTTTCCTTGAAAGGAGATGCTAGAGCATGGTACGATGCACTACCATGTGGTTCCATTGAGACTCCTCAAGATATGGCTATATCTTTCGTTGATAAGTATTTTCTTGCTCATATGCAACATGCTGCTTTACAAAGAATTTATAACTTTAAACAGTTGCAGGATGAACATCTCCCTAAAGCTTGGGGGAGATTTTGCAGTTTTCTAAAGGCTAGACCGGGACATGAAATCCCTAAAAATGAATTACTTGATATATTTTATGCTGGTCTAACCGATGGGTCTAAATCCTACCTAGATAGTTGTGCTGGTTGTGTTTTCAGGCAAAGAACACCGGACGATGCGGAAGAATTGATGGGCAAAATTTCCAAAAACCATGAAGATTGGTCCGTGCCTGAACCACCTCCACCACCAAAGAAGATGGGCATGCTAGTCCTAAGCCCGGAAGATATGCAAGAAGCAAAGAAGTCCATAAGAGAGAAAGGTATTAAAGCTAACGACGTGAAGAATCTACCTCCAATTGAGAAGTTGTGTGAGCCTACCACTCACCCACCTATGGTAGAAGTACACTCTCTTTTAGATTTCAATGCAAGTGACATCCCTAAAGGTAAACCTCCTGACCAATGTTTAGATGAGCTTGATAATTTTATTATGAAGCAAAATCACTTCAATAAGAAGATACAAAGTCAGTTGCACGATAATACTCTTGCTATCAAAAGTTTGCTTGATGTTCTAGGTAGAACAGTTAATGATGTTAAATGTCTTGTGAAGCATTTTCATATGGTTCAAACTCAGCTTCAACAAATTTCTAATGTGCAAAAAGATTTGCTTGCTAATAATGCCAAACAGGACAATTTACAAGCTTACGGTATAAAGACCCGGGGAGGCACACACACCCAGGACCCTCTCTATCCAGAGGGGCACCCAAAGAGGATCGAGCAAGATTCTCAAGTGCATGAAGAAGAAATTGTTAGCTCCCCAAAGAAGAAGAAGAAGAAAAAGAAACACAAGGAAGCTGACAATTCCAATGATCCTATAGAAGAAAAAGAACAAGCTGTGGATCCAAATAGCATATCTACATCCAATGCTGAGACTGAAGACGGTGCTGAACCTGAAAAAGATACTGAAAAGAATGATCCACCCGAGGTTCTTGAAGAAGAAGCACCCGATAAGTGCAAGAAGTATACTAGAGAAGACTTCCTTGCAAGGAGGCACGGGAAGGAACGAGAACCATGGCTACAGAAACCCATGCCTTTCCCAAGCAAATCCGTCAAATCCAAAGAAGAAGAGCACTACAACAAGTTTTGTGAGTGGATGAAACCTCTTTTTCTTCAAATTTCTTTGACTGATGCTATTAAATTACCTCCTTACTCAAAATATATGAAAGATATTGTTACTAATAAAAGAAAAGTCCCTAACGAGGCAATATCTACTATGCTTTCTAACTACTCTTTCAGTGGCAAGATTCCTCAGAAGCTCGGTGATCCAGGTATACCCACCATTCCTTGCTCCATAAAGAATAATTATGTTAGAACTGCCTTATGTGATCTTGGTGCAGGAGTGAGTGTTATGCCCTTATCTCTCTACAAAAGGCTTTGTTTAAAGAAACTAATTCCTCCAGATATCTCTCTTCAGATGGCCGACAAGTCCACGGCCGTCCCGATCGGTATTTGTGAGGATGTTCCTGTTGAAGTTGCCAATTGCTTAATACTTACTGATTTTGTTGTGCTTGACATGCCCGAGGATGGGAGCATGTCCATTATCCTTGGTAGACCTTTTCTTAACACCGCAGGCGCCGTTATTGATTGCAATAAAGGGAAGGTTACCTTCAACGTAAATGAAAAAGAACACACGGTGTATTTTCCGAAGAAAATCGACAAAAGGCATGGCCTTAACTCCATTGAGAATATCGAGACCGTGAAGATTGGAGAATGGGATTGTCCACTACATGTATACCACAAATACAAAACAATTATGGTGGGGACCATGTCCATTAAAGTGAGAGTGCAATGATCACTTCATAAGAGGCGAGACTTTCTGCGCTATATATCACAGTGTGTTGGTAAGACTTGATCAACCATGCTAACTAGCAAGTTTTATATAGGTAAAAAGTTGAGCTTGTTATGTTTTCATTTCCTTTAGCTTTTATTCTCTTTTCTCTACCCAAGTTTTTGTTTAAAACTTCACTTGTTCTAACTTTTGTCTCAAGTTCACGAAAGTTTTTGCAGCTTTTTGAACTTTGAAAAATTCTCTACAGTGAAGTTGCCCAGAAAATTCCAGAAAATTCAAAATAAAAATTTCCATGTAAAAATCCATCGGGGAGTACCTGTGGCTGACCAGGGGGGTCCACCCCTGGCCCAGGAGGCCAGGTTGCGCGGCCCAACTCCTGGCCGCGCCACCCACCCTCATGGGGCTCACAGGCACCCCCTGCTGGCATCTCTTCTTCCACTCTCTCTCTCTTTCACCCCGAAAACTCGTGTTCTTGCTCTGGTTTCGTGTTCTTGCTGTTCTTGAGCACGGAACTTCGATCTCCCTCTACAAACACTCATTTGAGCTGAAATTTGGGACAAATATTCTCTGGTATGTGACTCCCTCACCCCTCCAATTAGTTTTCTAGTTGGTGGCTTCATTAGTGAGTATTTAGTGGTTCTTGGTGCTGTTTAGTTGAGCTTAAATGTTTGTGTAGAAATTTATTTTTCAAGTTTTGTTGCTAGTTTGAGCCTTGGTAAAGTAAGTAGAATGTTTTTCCCAAACTAGTTTTGCTTAAATCTTCGTTTTTGTGAATTGTTAAAAATTTCAGAAATGGAGAGGCTAGGAAAGTGGCTTGGGAAGAAGAAGCCCGAGCACTCTAGCCGTGTTACGCGTTCCGCAGCTTCACCTTCGGCCACGAGGGTGAGATAAAATGAAGATATCGTACCCATGGAGATGTTTGACGCGTCACCCGCAAGAGCTATGGCATTTCCATGCGAAGACTTCATGGAGGATGCCGGCATACGAGAAGAGTTCTATGCTCTGTGTGCCCATGCAGGTTTGACACGGCTCGTTACGAGCCGTGTACCACAGTACGAGACACTCACCTCTATTTTTGTTAACAGTTTCAGGTTTTATCCTGACAATGATACTGTAGTGTTTAGACTTTATGAAAGGTTGCTGACCATGCCTATGAGTACATTTTGTGAAGCTTTAGGTTTGCCAGGCTTGGTCGAGAAGAAGAAGAGGAAAAATGTCCAAACTGTTGCACTCAACACCCTCCTCGACTCGTTCTGTAACACTGGAGTGAGGGCATCCAACCGTCAGAAGATTTCCAACATTATGTTCCCTCACCTCAGGTATTTCGCCTATTATATTGCTAGAGGAGTGTTGGCTCGAGACAACACGAGCAGGACTTCTATGCATGATACTGCTATCATGGCGAATGCCCTCTCAGGTAAGCACGAGTATCATGTGGGTGCGCTTATCGCGAAATTCCTTGCTACTAATAGTAACAAGGGGGACCTCTTTGGTGGCGTCTATGCCACACTTCTTTTGTAGTTTCTCCACGGAGAACCGCACCCAGATGATACAGTCTTTCCTTTTGTTAGCCTTGACTTGGCTGCCATGAAGAGGCATTTCTTTGTTACTAAGGCCTCTGACCGATATGCACTTGATTATGTTTTGCAGTTTAAAGACGGTGTGGAACACGTTGTACGTCTACCTGCACCACTTGTGTTTGATTTTTCTCACTGGAACGGAATTCGTTTTTCAGTGGCCGAGTTCGATGAGATCACGGGGAGATACCAGTTTCACGACCCCACGGAGGGGGTCGATCCAGACGAGGAAGAGCACGTGGTATATCCACCAGTTCAGGAGGAGACCGTCACCCCCTGGGGTGAAGGGTCTTCCTTTGGATGGGGGGAGGGACCTTCCTCTTCCACGTGGGAGGATCCGAGGACTTCAGTGTACGCACCGGAGGGCTCATACAACCCGTGGGATTACCATTACCCCGGAGCAGGAAGCTCCGCGGGACCACAGTAGAAGAGCCCAACTTAGGACAAAAGCCTAATCTTGGGGGAGTACGTGCTCTCCTCCCCTTTCTTTTGTATCTACCGTTGGTTCGCTTTTATCTTTTTGCAAGTTTTTGCCTGTTCTTCTTTGTTCTTCTAGTTTGCAAAAACCCCAAAAAGATTTCTCCTTTCTTTTGCTTTCGTTAAACTTAAAAAAAAACCAAAAATATGTTTCATTTGCTCTTTAGTTTTCTTTGTTTCCAGAGTTCAGCTCGAGTCCGTGATGATTATAATTTCCTACGTTCGATCGTGCAAGTGACAAGGCAGTAATGACGAAGATCGACGGAAGGGATGCAACAAGGAAAGCCGGTATGAACTCTTTTTGTTTCTACTTTTGTACATATGCCTGTACTTATGATTAGAGACCAGCTTGTAGCGACATAGTGCTATGTTTACCATGCTTTCCCAGTGGTTCATGCTTTCTTTGTGGTTAGTCCCAAATTGCTAGAGTTTATAATGTGTTGCTTGAGATGATTGACATGCATTGCATTGTTCATGGTGTGGCATATTGAAGTGGTATTTCCCTCCGGGGGATTATTGGATTGACTTGGCACATGTTCACGCATGTTAAGACTAAAAAGTCTGTTCTGCCTTGATGATCTTTTTACTTCAGCGTGAGTTATATCACTTGCATGCCCGATTCAATGTTTCTTTGTCGCTCTGCATGATTATGAATGTTATGCTCTCTAGTTGGTCGCATCCCCGTCTTTTGCTAGCCTTCCTCCAGCACCAAGCGGAATTCTGCTTGTGCTTCCACAATCACCCTTCTAAACCCAGTTGTTCCATTTGAGTCCACCATACCTACCTATATGTGGTATTTACCGGCCACTCCTAACTTAGACTTTCTTGTGCCATCTCGAAATTTATTCAAAATCTTCCCCTTTGTAACCGTACAAGCTCATGGTGCGGTGAGGGAAACTCAGTATCTTTCATGCCAAAAATATTTTGACGGAAGTTTTAACTAGTCAATAAAAGAAAATATGAGAGTTACACCTCCCCCATACTTGATGATGGAGTGAAATGGACCAAATGCTGCTTATGATAGATGGAACGATATCCTCCTTCTATCCTTGAGGCAAAATAAAAGGTTTCGTAGACCATCAAAGGATTTATGGATAAGGGAACATGTGTAAGAAAAAGGCATTAATATGGTTGGCATGGGAGATATTGAGAGACCTTTACCGTTCACCGTTGACTGGAAAGTTGCACCTCTCAAAAGAGTTTTATCTCTGTTTTCAAAACCAAGAGCTCTAGAACATGTTTAGTCTTTGCTTCCTTTCACGGGTTTTCAACCTTGCCATCAAAAGCCACGGTTCGAGAGTCTCCACCTTCCTTTCTCCAAAGCACCAACTATGAGAGCATAATTTTTATTCTTAGTGTAACATGCTTTGTCCCAAAGTACCACATTGTCTTCTGCATGCTTGTGATGTTTCTTAATTTGAGTTCTAAGTTCTAGTCTCCTTTAAAACTCCGGAGGAGTTTCTGCATTTATGTTTTGCTTCACTCATGGAGGCTAATAAAATACCACTCTGATATGTTCATGCTATGTGCATTGTGATCTTAGATTGATTTTCAGCAGCATATTGTTTACTTTTTGTTTGTTTGTCACTGATTACATGAAAGAAGAATTGCTTCGTGCATTGTCCTTGTAGCATGGTGTCAAAACTTGCTAAACTCTTTCGTAGTACATGCTTATATACATCTAATGAAGCAAAAGAGTTAGTCAAAGTTTTCTTTGTCGCGTCCAGTTCGTTGAACTAAATTGCTTGAGGACAAGCAATAGCTAAGCTTGGGGGAGTTGATACGTCCTAAAGGTATCTACTTTTCCAAAAACTTTTGCTATTGTTTTGCCTTCATTCTTGCGTGATTTGAACGAAACTAACCCGGACTGACGCTGTTTTCAGCAGAACTACCAGTGCTGTTTTCTTTTGTGCAGGTTTCTGGATATTTAGGTACTTTAGAAAAATCCCAAAAAAATATATAAAAAATCAGCGTTCCGGAAGCTTCCACCAGGGCAAAGGGGGGCCACAGGGCAGCCAGGGGGCAGCCAGGAGGGTGCCTGGCGCTGCCTAGCCCCTGGCCGCGCCACCTGCCCTCCTGGCTGGGTCCCACACCCCCTGGTGACCTACCTTGGCCCCTATTTATTCTCCCGACGTAGAAACCCCGAAACAAGAGTCGCTTTTCCAATCTACGTCACGGAGCCGCCGCAACCCTCTGTTCTTCCTCGGAGAGCTAATCTAGAGGCTGAATTGGCCTCCGGTGAGGGGGAAATCATCGCCATCGCCATCATCATGACCTCTGCATCACCCCTCCATGACTTCTCCTCTCATGTGTGAGTAATTCCCTGCTGTAGGCAAAGGGGATGGTAGGGATTGGATGAGTTAGATCATGTAATAGTTCAATCATATTGTTGGGGGCATGTTGCCTATCATCTACTTGGTCTTTATCATCTCTGTTACAACTTGTTGCTCTTAATGCTTGCCACTTTGGGCCCGAGTGCCATGATTTCAGATCTGATCACCCTTTTGTTTCTTGAGTTTGTGGTGTTCTTGATCCTATCTATGAGTTGTATGCACCTATTATAGTCCGGAACCGGCGATCCCAATGGTGACAGCTTGGGACACCAAAGGGGATGGACTATGATTTGAGGATTCCGTGTATCCATGAATTGTTAATGCTTTGTTCCGGTGCTCTTTGACAGGAGTACCTTAATCTCCCTAAGTTCCTTTTGGCCCCGTTTGTAGCGGGAGGGTAGGACAAAAGATGTTGTGCAAAGTTCTTATTGCAAGCACGTACAACTACCTTGGGATACATGCCTGATGTTTGATATTTGCCTAGATGATCCTTTCTTTTCTGTGAGACTTGCCCAAGTTAGAATATGTTACATGTTCGTTCTCATCCAAGCAGCGCCCAACCATCCATCTCCCTAGCCTACAGTGTTTTCCTTCTGCTGGTTACTAGTTGTTTACCTTTGTTGTTCCACTATCACTATCACCACTATTATCATTACCACCACTACCATATCACAGTTGCTACTAATACCTTTGTGCAAGCAAGTGTTTATTTCAGGTGCGGTTGAATTGACAACTCAATTGTCAAAGCCTGTACGTATTCTTTGTGTCCCCAAGTGTCGAATAAATAAATTGGGTTATCTTGCCCGCGAAGACTATCTCGATCCTCTACAGTTGAGGGTTATCACTCCCTCACCCAGAAGGCAAAGACGTGCTCGAGTGATCACTCGCACCAGCAAAAACAAACGTACTTTCAGAGTTCGGGTGCTCCCTCACCCTGAAGACAGTAAAGCATTCGAGTGACCACTCGCAAAAGACTCATCAAATATCCAACAAATATGATCTACTCGCGTACTCGACGACTTTCCGAGTGGGTGCTTTCTTATTTTCCTCGCCTGAGTTCATTACAAGCTCCGCGAGTGACTGCTAAATAGCTCACTTGATTGTTTATTTCAAGTGGGTGCATCGCTAACCAGGCTCCGTGCCTCTACAAAAAACAATTATGCCGGGCCGGGACTTGCCGCAGAGCGATTTCACTCCTGACCTTTTCCATGCGCTCGCATATTAGAAAGAGACGAGCGGACGCGCTCAGGCTATTTGCTTAGACTGGCACCAATTGATCCTATAAGACCTGCAGTGGCATGACTTTTCTTGACACCGGTCATTCCAAGTTCATGTCGAGGGACGTGAGCTTGATTGGGCTACTGCGGTATTTTCCACTAGCGCAATTCACCAAGGCTCGACCAGTCGACTCCTTGGGCCCTTTCAGCTTAGCGATCCCTCGAAACAGATATTGTCATGGCTCAAAACTGCCAGCGACCCGCGACAATGCCTAGCCTACGAGCAATAAAGCGTTGACGAATTCGAGTCCCTGCGCGACTCTTCGAGTCCCTTAGGCACTCGGGGGCTACTGACGAGAGGGTGACCCCACGACTCCTGCGTATGAGGCTACCCGGTGCGTATGAAGACAGAAGGCCCGCTAGGAAGCCACGACAGGCCCACGACTAGCCTGACCAAGCACCGACGTAGGAGTCCGCGATTAGTATGGAAGGCACGATTTGGCATACAAGGCAAGACTAGAACTAGGAAACTATCTTTGTAACCTAGTAAGGACTCCCCGGGACCTAGCCTAGTATATAAAGGCTGGGAGGGGAGACGTCCAGAGCGATCCAATACACATCTACTCTCCTGGTCTTGCGAGAACTCGCCTTGGCCTCCCTTGTAATCGGCCCCTCAAGAAAAAATATCGAGCAAGAAGTGCTTCTCCTATTAGCCGACGAGTATCGTCCAACCTGTGCCTTCTCTATGACTAACCCAGGGTCCCTGACCATGGGATTTTCCGGGGCTGATCCCCGTCACACCCCCTCGTCAATCATGGAGAAATCTACCACCGTATACGTAGAAAACTACGATTCATGTAGGACTCCTCCCCCCTGTATAGTATACAGCCTATGGGTAGGATCACAGAAACAACAACAAATCTCTCGGTACGTTTGTACTTTGTATGCACTCCAATGCAATAAATCCACAACCATAATGTAGGGTCTTATCTCCACGAATAGCCTAAATCTGGGTAACTCTGAGTCATGTTACCATCACTCCAAGACACCTAGCTCCGGATACCCTACCGAGGGATCAGATGGATTTAGCTCCGACACTCCCTAAAGAGTGTGAACATGGAATACATCTGTGTCCTCACCTCACTTTTGGTTAATCCTTTTGCTTACCTTTTATTATGTTGCTAGCTTGTATGCTTGTCGCTTTTGCTTTCATTGGTGATTCCTTGTTTGCCATATATATTGTTCCACCGAGTCGCATATGTAGAGAACCTACTCTATTTGCTTCCATTGGTGATTCCTTGTTTGCCATATATATTGTTCCACCTAGTCGCATATGTAGAGAACCTACTCTATCCACATTACCTTAAATTGATGATTAAGTTAAAATATGTAGTCCGCCTATATATCTTTCCCATCTAGTCGACCGACTTAAACCTTTTAGGAGCCTATCCAACAACATTGTTACTATAACAACTACTTCCTCCGTTTTATAATAGTTGTCGCTCAAAGATGTATCTAGAAGTATTTTGGTGGTAGATACATCCATTTGAATGACAATTATTATCGAACGGAGGGAGTAGATGATACCCCGCGCCTTGCTGCGGGACCTATTAGCAAATAATTATTTAATGTTTTAAAATATGATATATTTTTATAAAACTTAGTATAACTTAATTATTAAATATTTTTGAAATAAATATTGGTTAGAGCACAAATCTAAGAATAATTGATGAAAAAACTAAAAATGAGTGTGATTTTAGTTTTATTAATTTATGAACTTGCGGATATACAGACGAGACGATATGAGACAAAAATAACGTTGAGTGGAAAGAGTGGAGACAACACCTTTAGCTAAACCTAAAACAATAATAGCAACTACATATGTGCATTCATAAAAAAATTATCGTATAGAAAAACAAAATGCGAGGTAACTCATAATTTAATTAGCTATAAAAAAGTTGCTTCTATATCGTGAGGCTTAGTGCATAAATTTTTAAATATTTATTTGTGATCGCTTGCATGCACACATGCAGATTTAATGAAAGCATGTGCATAAAAAGTTGGTGAAAAAAAGATGGACCCACTTGATGATGTGGGTAGCTTGCATTTCAAGAGAAATATGTTAGTGGTGATGAACTATTTAGGTATTATACATGTGTGATCATTATTGTAGGGATCCTTGTTAGATTAACAATTCACAGTCATTAGGAAAACAGTACAATCAATAAAACATGAGCTAGTAAAAAAGCCCAACTAAAGACTTGTTTGGTGTTTATTACTCCACACATGGAATTAAGGTATCCTCTTAATATCATATTGAAGAACCAACACAATTCTAGCATAGCAAACTAAAATAATATTGACTTTATTATTGTCTTTAGGGCATATTGCCAACACCAAGCTCAGACCACCGTAACCACCCTCATAGACTAGATTTCGACCGCCTTGCTTCGATTTCGATTTTCCAAACCCTTGCTTTATATGCTGCCCCCGAGCTCCTCTTCCACATACCGAAGTGTGGCCATGTTTACATTGCACAACTACGCGACAAAGATCTGCAAGCTAGACAATGGCATGCGTGTGTGGCTTGTCCCCTTCAACATCGCACCAGAGATGGGAAAACTTAGGACGCCATGATGCTTCATTATTTTGGGAGTCGAGCGATGATCAACTTCCCCGATGACGTCCATTATGTGGCCTTCCTCGCACCTCTTATTTGGACCGTCTCATAGGTTGAAGAAAGGAGCGCTGTAATGTTGAGGCACTACTCAAGGTTGACCTCGACGATGCTGCCTTGGTGGCAAAGCTCATCGAGGACGATTCACAGCTCATTACAGAGAACCGTGTGTTCTTTGAGTCTCGGGAAGATGTGCACAAGAGGTAGCATGAGCTTAAACACCGGTCACGAAGACGCCGAGATTGACAAGATATTGGACCACCTCAAGGTCGAGCTCTCCGATGAAGAGAGGAGATGCCGTGGATTTATTCTACCATTAATAGCCATGACCCCACCCCTGTAGAGGAGGGGTGATGAACATCTCCTCCAACAAGGATTTTTGTGACTACCTTCGGCCTGACGATTAGGACTAGAGCTAGGTTATCGTAATGTAGGGCTAGATTTATTATTTAGTTGATGTTGTTTTTTGTTTAATGTGCAACATTTGAAAGAAGACTGTATAATTTCAATGAACTATGTGTTTGTTTTCTCCTTTTTATGGGTAGTTTACGTTCATATTTGATTTGTTTTTTTTATGTTTTCTTGCCTGTAGTTTTTCTCCACCATAAACCCAGAATAGTATTACCTGGTCCATAAAACCTTTGCTCTTCACATCTAAAATCAGATTTAAGACTCCAACTTTTTGGTCTGCTGTTGGGGATGCTCTTACTAGTAAAACAAGGGATGAACTGAAAAATGCATCATATTGAACTTGAGGAAATCAACGGAGCAGAAGAGTTCACAAGGATGCTACAACTATAAACTGAAACAGTTGCTTTTCTTTGAAGAAGTAAACACAAAAATTTCATGGAATGACAAGCAACAACCATCGATAGTAACTGGGCATTCACCAATAACTTAGTTTATCGCGTCAAACTGAGAAAATCATTAAATACCAATTTCCTCACCATCTCATATGGACAGCAACGCTACCAATACCAACTCAACAATTATTGTTCTAAGAAGTATCAGGAGCTTAAGCAAACCGCCCGCGAGGACGCCGAGATTGACAAGATATATTCGACCAGCTCAGTGATGCAGGAGGTGATGTCGTGGAGTAAGGGCTTGTTTGGTTGCCGGCCGTGGTTTGCCACGCCACAGGTACGGCGTGCCACAACTGCTAGGCATGCGTTTGCTTCTATACTAATATTTGGCTCGCCACAGTTTTTACAGTACAAATTTTTGCCAAATGTGTGGCGCTCCTTTTGTAAGACACACTTCCGCGGCGCGCCACAAGTGTGGCTTATATGTGTGGCAACACTAGTCATCAACCAAACAGGCCCTAAGTCTACCACCAATAGCCACGATGCCATCCTGTTCGGAGAACGGGTGATGAACATCTCCTCCCAACTAGGACTTCTTCGACCACCTTCGGTGTGACGACTAGGACTACATCTAGTTTATCATAATGTGTACTAGAGCTACTATTTTTATATATTTTATGTATAGTGTGCAACATTTCACAGTAGAGTTTATAACTTTAACGAACTATGTGGTTATGTTTATATTTGTTTTGTTTTTAAAATTTACCTCCAGTTTTTCTCCGCCGTAAAAGCACAATATTATGTGGCTCCCCATTACCTTCTCTCTTCACATCTAAAGTCAGTGTTTAGTCTCCAACTTTTTAAACTGCAGTTGGAAATGCTCTTACAAGTAAAACATTTATGAGCTTACAAATTCATCACATTGAACTTGAGGAAATCAACGAAGCAGGAGAGTTCACAAAACTGATACAACTACAAATTGAAAGAGTTTACTATTCTTAGAAGGGAACACAAAAAATAATCACGGAACAATAAAGCAACAACAATAGACCAGTAAGGCAGTAACTGCTCATTCACAACTGAATCGGTTCATCGCGAAGTGAGGAAATCCAACACAGAGGATAAACACCATGGAAACAGTGAGAAACAAACACGGATCAGAATTACACATCCGGTTAATCATAAGCCAAACCTGAGGACATCAACAAGGTTTCATGACCAAATTCACCGCCAAATTCATAGGCCAACCATAAGGAAATATTCAGACTGTCATGACCAAATTCATCACCAAAGTTCATATCATATGACAAACTTAAGGAAATGAACAGAGTATGCCAGTCAATTACCCAATAGAAGAAAAACAGGGGATAACCACAAAAGTTTCAGGGAACAGTGAGCAACAACCAAATGAAATCAGTTCATCACATCAAACTTGAGGAAGTAAACAAAGTTCTACGACCAATTTCACCATCACAGTAGTTCATCATATGCTAAACTTGAGGAAATTAACACGAGTTCACCGCCCAACTTCACCACCGAACCACGAACCATCAAAGAAGCAAAACAGGGCAGAAAGACGCCACACATCACCACATCAACAAGGTGTCTCTCCCTACTCGATCTTCACCTCGATCCATTATCCATGAGCACTACCACTACGACGATTACTAGTACTACTCGATCCGTCTCTCCCTACTTACTCGACCTTCACCACGAACACGTCCTTGCGCTCCATCTCCTTGACCTTGAGCACGGTCAACCAGAGCACGCCGTTCTTCATCTCGCCCTTGATCTGGTCCATCTTGTACGCGTCAACGGGGATCTCGATGCGGTGGTTGTACGTCGGCACGGCGGAGTCGTAGGGCCCCATCTCGCCCTCGCCCTTGATCACCAGGATGTTCTTCTCTGCGCGCGCCTTCACGTGCTCCTTGGCCAGCCCCGGCATCGGCACCTTGAGATACACCGCGTCGTCGTCCTCCTTTGCCACCCAGCGTGCGAGAGGCGACGCCCAAGCAGTGGAGGAGAGGCCGGTCTGAGATGGGACGCCGTCCAGCAGAGACAGCAGCTCGTTCAGGTTCTTCGGCGCGCCGCCTGCAAAATCTAGAAGGCCAAAGCTGTGATCAGAACCCCGATTCCGATGTGGCACACCACACCATGTCACCACGAACGGAAAGAAAAGGTGAGGAGGCTGGAGGCATACCATCACCATGCGAGAAGAAGCTGGGGACGATGGAGTCGCTAGCGCGGCGGCGGTCGCCGGAGTTGGCATCCTTGTCGTAGAGGCAGACCTCGTTGCCCTGGGTGGTGACGGCGGCGGGGCTGAGAGAGTAGATGGACACGGGCGCACCGTTCGCGGACAGCTCGGCGGGCAGCTTCTTGGACCCGTTCGCGGCAGCCTTGCAAGCGACGGTGGAATCCATGGTCTCTCCTCTCTCTCTCCCGCTGCTCTCTCTCTCTCTCTCTTTCTTTCTTCCTCTTTTTCTCTCTGGTGTGTGTGGCTTTGGATTCTTGTGGAGGAGGAGGGAAATGGTGGGGTGGGGGTTTTGTAAAGGAGGAGCGGGGGGAGCTTTCTTGGGGGACGGGGTGGAGAAGGGTGTGTAGAAGCTTCTAGGGAAATCGGTCGGAGTCCCGAGAGTTCCAGAAAGATCGGGAGCCTACTGCTGTACGAGTCGTGCTGTTAGATGTACGGTTCCAGAAAGATCGGGAGCCTACTGCTGTATGGCTTAAAGATATGCCAACAGTTTACCTTTGCTCTAGTTTATTTTATTTTTGTGCTGGAAAGATATGCCAATAGTTAATAGCGTGCAGTACAAACCTGTGCTAAGTCTAGCAATTCAACTTTGTGTAACATACTGATGAAGATTGGAGCCACGAGCATCAATATTGACAAAGTTCTTACAAGAGTTGCATTTTCTACGCAAAGATCACCATCCACTGAAATAATCATCCACTTAGTGATTTTTACATGATGTTAAATCTAGGCTTTGATCCATGATGAGCAGTGTACAACCAACCCACTAATGAGCAATCCAGTAGTTAGTCTTTTGCTTAGCCCACCATTGCAATTAAGAATACATTTGAATAAGATAGTGCAACTTTAATAGGAGGGCCCTTTGAATCAAAAGAGTGGCACTATAGATGTTTATTCTGTTAGAGAATTATGTAATTTTATTTTAAATTTCAGAATTTTTATAAATATTAACATGCATAACTCTATCATGCTGAATGAACAGAACACCATGAACATCAAAATCGCACATGCAATACTAGGGTTTGTCTAGGGCACATCTAGAGGTGCTTTCGTTAGAGCACATCTAAGTGTTCAATCAAACTAGAAAGGAAAAGAAAAAATATAATAAATATATCTAAATGAATCTTTATGTAGAATCAATAGTATAGGATTTAGATGTGCTCTATCTTAGAGCACATCTAGATGTGCCCGAGCAAATCTGATGAAAAAGATTGAATTAGATCATTGACACATATATTGATCGATTGTAGATGATATAGTTGTGGTTGTTACAGAGGAGATTTTGTTGGCAACAATGTTGCTGACGACCGGTTGAAGTATTACTTGGTGACGATGGCGTGTGCTTGTGCTTTGCTCCTGAAAGTTTGTAAGAGTTTGATGTTGGCCTTCAAGATCAACCACAAGTGATTTGATGCTCACCCGTTGAGGGTGAATAGGGCGAGCCACTTGGTGGTGCTTCATAGTTTTGGTTTCGGCACCTCTACAACAAAGATTAGTACTCCCTAATAGTGTTCTAAACAATGAGTCTCTCCCTCATCATGTCGGTTCCGATCTGATGGGACGGGTTTTGGATACTTTGTCGGATTCTTTTTTGGGACACTTTGGGCGGCCCATGGAGAATACAACTATACACTACTAGGAGAAAGGCTAGTAGTAGCGCCTCATTTTGGCTTATTAGTAGCGCCCCACGGCGCGCTACTGATAGCACGCTACAGCTAACTTGTAGCAGCAGCGCGCGCTGGCAACCGCTACTGCTACGTAGGGTTAGCAGTAGCGCCTCTTGGATTGGGCTCTACTAATAGATATAGCGGCAGCGCCTGCCTCTGTCAGGCGCTACTAGTAATTTTTTTCAATTTTTTTCTTTTTCTGCCTATTTTCTCATATTTATTTGTACATGTTTCATAGTATAATGCACACAATAGTATCATCAATTTATACTTTTATAGACATACACACCTCAATATCTCATACACAGACAATAGTCTAAATCGATCATCTCATATATATTATCACATGATCATAATATCTAACACAAAGGTTAATATCGAACACAAAGGTCAACTTTTCCTAGTTTAACTACGCTAATATTCAACAACATAATGTTTAACAACAACTACGAACCAACCTACTGATCACGATCACAAGGTGAAATAAAAAAAAACCAAAAGACACCCCACATTCCATTATGTAATATGGAGAACAACTTGTCTCCATGTTTGATGTTCATCCGATTCACTATCTTTTTCCATCCTCTTATTCTTACGCAGGCATCATCTTCAGCTTCAGTGGAGTAGTCAGTGCTGAAGAGGACATTCCATGCTCTTGCGGAAACAAATGTAAGATCGCCTTGAGGAGGCATCCACTTAGGCGTACATGCTGCCGGGATTCTCTGTTGAAAACATACGAGTAAAATACTTAGTAATACATTATACTTAATGTTTGGTCAAAAGATTTCTGAAAATGGACTAGTGTGATAGAATAGTAAAAAATCTTACCATGATATTATCTTTTACATGTCCTGGAAACAACTTGACAACAAATGGAACATATGGTGTATAAGGTTCGCCAATATTATTCAAGTTCACAAACGAAGGAACACCTTTAAGAACATTGATGAAATCATATTGTTCATCAATTATCAGGCCAAATCCACCATTATGAAAAGTATTATCAAACATCTTCCGAACTTATTTTTGAGCTTGGAGATAAACTAACAATTATAAATAAGTTATCAACTTAGGAAGCAAGAAAATAAGGAAGTAAACAAGTCAAAGTTGTTTAAGAAACTCACGTGGAGATAGAACCAGCTTAATGTCTTCCACTAGCATCCAAATGTCCTTATTTCGAAATGTTTGACCATCTCGATGACGAAGTCCAAGATCAAATGTTATTTGCATATCATCCTTTAATGCATATGCTTGCATAGTGCATACCAATTTGGACAATCAAAATATGTGATATTTGGTTCATTAAAGACCTCGACCTTTACAGTTATACCATCTTTCGTCTTAATATTGACATCTTTTTTGGCATTCTCACGACACTCATCGATTTTGACAAAGTCGCAGACATGAGGTCTTGCGTAGCAAGGGATGTGCTAGTTGATTATAAAAAAATACACGTCAAAACAAAAAGTAAGTGAAGCATGCTTAAATAAGAAGATGTCGATGAAGTTTCATACCGTTTGAAATTCGAAGCCCTCCCTAAGCGTGATGGAGAAGTATCTTTCTTCCTCCCCATACAACTCTGGAAACTTGTCGCACCGACCAGATTCATCGCCACAATAGTCGCACTCGGGGATTCTATCGTCGTCAGCTATTTTCTGTGTTCATAATTCAAAAATTAGGCATTTAAAACAAAAGGAAAAGCAGATGAACTCAAATAGAAAAAGTAATGATTAAAAGTAGGAAAATGATTCTAGCATATGTCACTACATTTCTTTTGCTCAGAAAAAATTATACTAACTAACAAATTAACAAAAACGAATATGGGATGATACAATTCTAATTAGTGCCTCATATTTAGATTGAACACATAAGCGAATCAGGGGGGAGCGTGGCAGCTACCCAAGTAGGATGCACAAGTTCCGTACTTGTACATATCACAAGGATAGTTGCACGCTCTTCCCCGATGTAAAATTGTGTCAGAACGGTTGCATTTAAAATGAAAGGAAAAAAAGGATGAGCTCGAATAAAAATGCAATATATCGGTTTTTGCCTCATACTTAGGTTGAACACACACAAACAACTACATGGATGACATTAGCGAGCCAAGTAGGATGCACAAGATTTGTATTTGTGTATATCATAAGGCTCGCTGACCCATCCCTGCTGTCACAGGGTGTCACAACGGTGTTAATCATCTGCATTCTTAAAAAGGAACACACATATCGATTTTTGCCTCATACTTAATTAGGTTGAACACACACAAACAAATACAGGGATGGCGTAAGCAAGCCAAGTAGGATGCACACGATTCGTATTTGTGTATATCACAAGGCTCGCTTACCCATCCCTGCTGTCACATGGTGTCACAACGGTGTTTTAATCATCGACATATCAGTTTTTGTCTCATACTTACATTGGACACACACAAGTAATTTCAGGGATGGAGCCAGTGACCCAAGTAGGATGCACAAGTTCCGTACTTGTGCATATCACAAGGATCATTGGCCCATCCCTAACGTCACATAGTGTCACAATAATGTATTTTAATCATCAACATTCTAAAAAGAATGAAAATAATGACGAACAATAATATCAGCGAATGCAACAATAATATCACTCATACATATATATCGAGTAATACAAAGGTAAACAACGTGACTTGCGTAGTGCTTGGTCATACATATATATCTTAAGACTCATACATATAATACATGACTAATACAGTAAACAACGTCGGGTGCGGATGGTGGCCACCCAAAGAGAACGAACCACCACGAACTCGTAGCTCGGGGGAGATCCCTGAAGAACCTTCCAGGTCCTCCATGACCCGGTGTCCAACGCCACCAAGTAGCAACGGACGTGCTCGTCCTCCTCCCTGACACGTCGTCGTACAATCCACTCGGGGGGCCGGCTGCCTCTGCACCGACTTTGGCCCACGCGACCGCCACCAAAGAAGATCCGAGTCGACGACAGGACCCGGATTCCTCACTAAGTGGCGCGCCTCGGAGATCACCTCCCAGTGCCAGCCCGGGGGAGCCCAGTCCCGGACATCGCCCATCACATCAAGCAGGTGCTCTCCGAAGCGGCGACGACGGGGATGCGGGCCAGGCATCGTTGTCGAGAACTTATTTAATATACAAAGTTTTATTAAAATGAACGAGTGAAAAATTTATACTAACTAACAAATTAACAAAATAAGGTAAAAAATACTTCCGGCAAAATTTTCGTTTCGACAAATTTAACTCCCGTTTCGACAAATCTCGGGCGATATGTCCTTCTTTTCTAGCACAACTCACGCCAAAATCCACGGAAATTTTCGGCATGACATTTGCTAAAAAATGGACATATCGAGCGCCAGAAATTTGCCGTCATGGAAATTAATCGACATTCCGGCAAAACATTGGTCACTCATAACCCTGCAAACAATGATCCTAATTACTCAATATGCTAACAAAAGGACAATTTAAACTACATAAGCACCACACACACATATTTAAACTAGAGGAGGATCACTAATGATCTTGTGTGCTGCTCAAGTTATAATATTTTTCCCTAGCAATAATATGAATCCTAACAATGCATCCATAGCAATAGCAATTTTTCATAGAAATAGCAATTTTTCAAAACCTAACAATGCATGAGGTAGAGGTGGATGCGGGAGTGGGGAGGAGGCGAGAGATCTCACCTAGGACGGAGGCGGCGACGGCGTGGAGTGTACGGCGTCGAGTGGAAGACGACGACTGGACGACGGCGGGTCGGGGAGACGGCGCGGTCGGGGAGGCGACGCGGGGGAAGAAGATAAGGAGAGTGAGAGAGAGAGAAATGTGAGAGAGAGGAGAGGGTTAGGCCGGTTATGTGCGATCCACTTTAACAGCAGCGGGCGACAGGTCGGGGGCGCTACTGCTACGGCACTAGTAGTAGCGCGCTTTACAGGAAAGCGCTACTACTGCAACTTGTCAGCTGGGTTTGGTGGCGACCACCTTTATCCGTAGCGGGCGCACGTAAGAGGCGCTACTGATAGTCCTAGCAGTAGCGGGCACCCTTAGAAGGCGCTACTGCTAATTAGCAGTAGCGCCCTCAGGAGAGGGGCGCTACTGTTAAGCCTCTACCTATAAGCTTTTTCCTAGTAGTGATACCCCTCGGATTATAAGCCGATACCCTACACGAGAGGGTCTCGCGTGGTTACATGAAACCTAGTCGACTGCGTATGAGGAGGTAGGATCCTCCACAACCCTTTTAGCTTGCCTTGCACGCCAAGTCTTCTAAAATCTTCCTTGTATCCGTCGTGGACCTCCCAAGGTCGAAAGGTCGTGTTGGACAAGCCTTCTTGGTGGAGCGCGTGAATTCTTCCCACCCAATTAGCTGGAAAAGAGGGGAATATTTCCGAGGTGCAAGTCAGCCACATTATTTCAACATTTTCATGACCGGGGTGGTCTATATCACCTAGGATAGTAACTCAACCAATGAAGGGCAACTTCCCAAAGAAATTGTTCACGGAAGCTTCGTTGAATCAGTTTCAAAGCCGGTGACCGACGATGAAGAGAAGCCCGTATGAGCCAATGTGATGCCAGCTTGAAGACCGGTTCAATGGCTACTGATGATATCTTATCTAAGGGGTATCTCATCATGTTGGCTCCGTCCTGTTGGGATAGGCTGTGGATCCCTTGTCGGATTCCGCCTTCGGACATTTTGGGTGGACCATGGTGGATACAAGGAAGGTTTCAGAAATCTTGGCATAGACGACAAGTGACGCAATCGTGGAGAAATCTTCCACCGTATACGTAGCTAACTAGGATTCATGTAACACTAGGACTCCCCCCCCCTCCCGGTGTAGTATACAGCCTATGGGTCAGGATCGTAGAAACAACAACAAATATCTCGGTACAATCATACTTTGTATGCACTCCAATGCAATAAGTCCACAACCATAATGTAGGGTTTTATCTCCACGAATAGCCTAAATCTGGGTAACTCTGAGTCACGTTACCATCACTCCAAGACACCTAGCTCGGGATACCCTAACGAGGGATCAGATGGATTTAGCTCCAGCACTCCCTAAAGAGTGTGAACATGGGGATACATCTGATACATCTGTGTCCTCACCTAACTTTTGGTTAATCCTTTTGCTTACCTTTTATTATGTTTGCTAGCTTGTATGCTTGTCGCTTTTGCTTCCATTGGTGATTTCTTGTTTGCCATATATATTGTTTCACCTAGTGGCATATCTAGATAACCTACTCTATCCACATTACCTTAATTTGATGATTAAGTTAAAATATGTAGTCCGCCTATATATCTTTCCCATCTAGTCGACCGACTTAACCCTTTTAGTGGTCTATCCAACATCATTGTTACTATAAAAAGTAGATGATACCCCACGCATTGCTGCGGGACCTGTTAGCAAATAATTTAATGTTTTAAAATATGATTTTTATAAAACTTAGTATAATTTAATTATTAATATTTTTGGAAATAAATATTGTTTATAGTACAAATCTAAGAATAATTAATGAAAAAAATAAAAAAAAGTGTGATTTTTGTTTTATGGATTTATGAACTTGCAGATATATCGGCGAGACGATATGAGACAAAAACAACGTTGAGTGGAGAGAGTGGAGACAGGACCTTTAGCTAAACCTAAAACAACGATAACAAGTACATATGTGTATTTATAAAAAAATGGCCGTATAGAAAAAGAAAATGCAAGGTAACTCATAATATAATTAGCTATAAAAAAGTTGCTTCTAAATCGTGAGGCTTAGTGCATAATTTTTTAAATATTTATTTGTGATTGATTGTATGCACACATGCAGATTTAATGGAAGCATGTGCATGAAAAGTTATTGTAATAAAGGTGAACCCACTTAATGATAAGGATAGCTTGCATGTCAAGAGAAATATGTTAGTGGAGATGAACTATTTAGGTATTATACATGTGTAACCATTATTGTGGGGATCCTTGTTACATTAACAATTCACAGTCATTAGGAAAACAGTACAATGAATAAAACATGAGCTAATAAAAAAGCCCAACTAAAGACTTGTTTGGTGTTTATTACTCCACACATGGAATTAAGTTCTCCTCTTAATATCATATTGAAGAACCAACACAATTTTAGCATAGGATGTAAATGTAACCATGATCGTGGAAAATAAACTAATATTGACTTTATTATTGTCTTTAGGGCATATTGCCAACACCAAGCTCACACCACTGTAATCACCCTCATAGACTAGATTTCGACCGCCTTACCTTGATTTCGATTTTCCAAACCCTTGCTTTATATGCAGCCCCCGAGCTCCTCTTCCACATACAGAAGTGTGGCTCTATTTCCATTGGACAACTACGTGACAAAGATCTGCAACATGGAAAATGGCATGCGTGTGTGGCTTGGCACCTTCAACATCGAATCAGAGGTTGGAAAACTTACGACGCCATGATGCTCCATTATTTTGGGAGTCGAGCAATGCTCAACTTCCCCGATGACGTCCATTATGTCGCATTCCCCGCACCTCTTATTTGGACCGTCTCATAGGCTAAAGAGAAGGAGCGATGTAATGTTGAGGCACGACTCAAGGTTGATCTCGACGATGCCGCCTTGGTGGCAAAGCTCATCGAGGATGATTCACAGCTCATTACAGAGAACCCCATGTTCTTTGAGTCTTGGGAAGATGTGCACAAGAGCTAGCATGAGCTTAAACACCGCTCACGTAGACGCCAAGATTGACAAGATATTGGACCACACCTCGAGGTCGAGCTCTCCGATGAAGAGAGAAGTTGCCGTGGATTTATTCTACCATCAATAGCCATGACGCCACCCCTGTAGAGGAGGGGTGATGAACATCTCCTCCAACAAGGATTTTTGTGACTACCTTCGGCGTGACGATTAGGACTAGAGCTAGGTTATCGTAATTTAGGGCTAGATTTATTGTTTAATCGATGTTGTTTTATGTTTAATGTGCAACATTTCAAAGTAGACTTTATAATTTCAATGAACTATGTGTTTGTTTTCTCCTTTTTATCAGTAGTTTATGTTCACATTTGATTTGTTTTTTCATATTTTCTTGCCTGTACTTTTTCTCCACCTTAAAAGCAGAACAGTATTACCTGGTCCCTAAAACTTTCGCTCTTCACATCTAAAATCGGATTTAAGTCTCCAACTTTTTGGTCTGTTGTTGGGGATGCTCTTATACTAGTAAAACAAGGGATGAACATGGAAATGCATCACATTGAACTTGAGGAAATCAACGAAGCAAGAGAGTTCACAAGGATGCTACAACTATAAACTGAAATAGTTGTTTTTCTTCGAAGAAGTAAACACAAAAATTCAATGGAACAACAAGCAACAACCATCGACCAGTAACTGGGCATTCACCAATAAGTTAGTTTATCACGTCGAACTGAGGAAATCGACAAATACCAATTTCCTCCCCATCTCATATGGACAACAACGCTACAACTACCAACTCAACAATTATTGTTCTAAGAAGTATCAGGAGCTTACGCAGACCGCCCACGAGGACGCCGAGATTGACAAGATATTCGATCAGCTTGGCGATGCAGGAGGCGATGTCGTGGAGTAAGTCACCCACCAATAGCCACAATGCCATCCTGTCCGGAGGACGGGTGATGAACATCTCCTCCAACTAGGACATTTTCGACCACCTTCGGCGTGACGACTAGGACTACATCTAGTTTATCATAATATAGTACTAGAGCTACTATTTTTATATATTTTATGTATAGTGTGCAACATTTCAAATTAGAGTTTATAATTTCAACGAACTATGTGGTTATGTTCATATTTGTTTTGTTTTTAAATTTTTTCCTCCAGTTGTTTTCCGCCATAAAAGCACAATATTATGTGGCTCCCTATTACCTTCTCTTTTCACATCTAAAATCAGTGCTTAGTCTTTAACTTTTTGACCTGCAGTTGGAAATGCTCTTACAAGTAAAACATTTATGAGCTTAAAAATTCATCACATTGAACATGAGGAAATCAACGAAGCAGGGGAGTTCACAAAAATGATACAACTACAAATTGAAACAGTTTACTATTCTTAGAAGTGAACAGAAAAAATTCACGGAACAACAAAGAACAACAATAGACCAGTAAACTACTCATTCACCACTGAATCGGTTCATCGCGAAGTGAGGAAATCCAACACAGAGGATAAACACCATGGAAACAGTGAGAAACAAATACGGATCAGAATTACACATCCGGTTAATCATATGCTAAGCTTGAGGACATCAACAAGGTTTCATGACCAAATTCATATGCTAACCTTGAGGAAATCTGCAACTGTCATGACCAAATTTATCACCAAAGTTCATATCATATGACAAACTTAAGGAAATGAACAGAGTATGCCAGTCAATTACCCAATAGAAGAAAAACAGGGGATAACCACAAAAGTTTCAGGGAACAGTGAGCAACAACCAAATGAAATCAGTTCATCACATCAAACTTGAGGAAGTAAACAAAGTTCTACGACCAATTTCACCATCACAGTAGTTCATCATATGCTAAACTTGAGGAAATTAACACGAGTTCACCGCCCAACTTCACCACCAAACCAGTCGGTCAGAAACCAGCACGATCAAAGAAGCAAAACAGGGCAGAAAGACGCCACACACCACCACATCAACAAGGTGTCTCTCCCTACAAGATCTTCACCTCGATCCATTATCCATGAGCACTACCACTGCTACTCGATCGGTGACTCCCTACTTACGCGATCTTCACCTCGAAGATGTCCTTGCGCTCCTCCTCCTTCACCTTGGGCACGGTGAGCCAGAGCACGCCGTTCTTCATCTCGCCCTTGATCTGGTCCATCTTGTACGCGTCAGCAGGCATCTCAATGCGGACGTTGTACCTCGGCACCGCGGAGTCGTAGTCGCCCTTCTCGCCATCGCCCTTGATGACCAGGATGTTCTTCTCCGCGCGCATCTTCACGTGCTCCTTGGCCAGCCCCGGCATCGGCACCTTCAGGTACACCACGTCGTCGTCCTCCTTGGCCACCCACCATCCGAGCCACGACGCGCCAGCTGTGGAGGAGAGGCCGGTCTGAGGGGCGATGTCCATCGGGCCCAGGCTGGTCGGCGCGCGGAGCACGTCTGGAAAATCACGAACAACAAAGGTGTGATCAGAACCCCGAATCCCTGATGTGCCACACGATGTCAAGACGAACGGAAAGAAAGGGCGCCGAACAGGTGAGGAGGCATACCATCACCCTGTGAGAAGGAGCTGGGGACGCCGAGGTCGCGGGCGCGGCGGAGGTCGACGGAGTCGGCATCCTCGTGCTCGCGATCACTCTCGCTGCTGGAGTCGTCGTCGTCGTCGTAGCGCTGAACCTCCTTGCCCTGGGTCTGGGTGGTGGACGGGCGGCGGAAGGCGGTGACGGCGGCGGGGCGGGGAGCGTAGAAGGACACGGGCGCTCCCTCCGCGGACTTCAGGCCGAACAGCCTCTCGAGGGCGATGCAGCTGGGCAGCTGGGGGGGCTTGCACGCGGACGGCTCGGCGAGCAGCTTCTTGAGGCCGCTGGGCATCTCGGCAGCCTTGCAAGCGACGGCGGAAGCCATGGCCTCTCTCTTCTCTCTCTTCTCTCTCTCTCTCTCTCTCTCTGTTTCTTTCTCCCTCTTTTTTCTCTGTGGCTTTGGATTCTTGTGGAGGAGTGAAATGGTGGGGGGTTTTGAACGGGGGAGCTTTCTTGGGGGAGGGGTGTTGGCTTTACTTAGCGATCGAACACACGATCACGCAAAGATTTAGCCAAAGACACGTGTCGTGCCTCTTTATTTTTATTGCTTTTTCTCTTTTCTTCACACAGGTTACAACTCACGTACACGCTCATGTATATATAGGAGCAGCTAGCCGATCCAAACCTGGATGTCTATTACTACACGGACTAGTACATATACATAAGACATGGCAAGCCTAATTATCTTTCCTAAGCTAACCCTTAACTTGCCTTGCTAACACAAGGATTTCTAACTCCACACGTACATGACCAAGTTTTACCATACTAGGACACCTAACTTGAAAATGTTTGGATTATTCCAACATTCACTCCCTAATCCAAACATTTGCATTTCATCAGTTTGTCAGTTGTTTTCGGTGACGCAACTTACTGGATCGCAACTTTTTCTCCTCTTGCAACGATGTCTTTCGCTTCATCGCCGTTACTTTTTTTTTGCATATCGATTTGTAGACTTAATTTCACGTATCACATGGAACTACCGGCCACGCTGACACATCTTAGTGTGCTACATGCAGACCAAACACATAGCCTCATGCAGGAACTCATCTTAACCGGTGCGCGTCCATCTTCACGTTAGCCTTCGTCTTCTCACCAATTGCATGCATACGGGGAGACACAACTAATCACCCGCCACATATTCTCATCTTCCCTTTGTCGCCGGTGCCACATCTTACCGAACGACGCTAGCTGTCCGACGGCAACACAACTCGCCATATACGTGCAACTCGACTTCAACGTATATGAACTCGTCGAAACTCTTGATCACGAACGGAAACACAAGGCTCAAATTCCTTTTTCCGCCGCTTTCGCTCACAATTCTTCTTCGCCAGTGACACAACTGTCGCAGAAAAAGTCACACTCCCGAGCTCTTGGACACCTCTTGCAAGAACCCACGTGCACATCTTGATGACGGCTCACAATTTTACCGTCTCTTTCTTACTCCCATGGACGATGATCTTGACGAGATATTGTAGTACCACACCTTGGCACCATCGCTCTCCTTAATGATCTCCTTCCATCACAATTCCGACGACATCCCATCATCTTTCTTCTTTTCGTTTCGACGAACGACGATTGCCCGCACCTTCTCTTGTCGTTGCATCACCTAACGACTAAATCGCATGTCGTTTCTCATCGCTGGACCACCCAACGACTATATTGCCTGCTCCTTCACGCCGCTCGTCACTAAGCGGCTATATGGCGCCGCACCTCCGGCGACTATATTGCCCGCCCCGAGGCGCTAGTCGGACGCCACCCCGGGGCAAGCGCAGCTTCAGATCGACCTTGCTCTGATACCAAATGTTGGCTTTACTTAGTGATCGAACACACGATCACGCAAAGATTTAGCTAAAGACACGTGTCGTGCCTCTTTATTTTTATTGCTTTTTCTCTTTTCTTCACACAGGTTACAACTCACGTACACGCTCATGTATATATAGGAGCAGCTAGCCGATCCAAACCTGGATGTCTATTACTACACGGACTAGTACATATACATAAGACATGGCAAGCCTAATTATCTTTCCTAAGCTAACCCTTAACTTGCCTTGCTAACACAAGGATTTCTAACTCCACACGTACATGACCAAGTTTTACCATACTAGGACACCTAACTTGAAAATGTTTGGATTATTCCAACAAGGGGGTGGTGAAGGGTGTGTAGAAGCTTCTAGGCAGCACGGTTAGGGTCTGGAGTCTTCCAGAGACAACTGCTTTACGATTCGTGCTGGTTGATGTATGACCTGGGCGCCAGGTGGTGCTAATTATTCATTGATCTTCTACGATGTGCCAAACAGACAAGAGACAAGAGAGGTTGTTATACGTCGGTCATGAATGAATTGCTTGCTAGGAAATTGCTGCATTTACTTGTATAATTGGCAACGAAGCAATCCAAACCATTTTGTCGACAACAAAAATTTGCAGATGCACAGAATGTGAAAATTCACGCAATGGACCAGATATGCTTGACGTCAAGACATCCATGTTTTTTTTAATACTCCCTCCGATCCAAATTAATTGACGCACATTTTATACAACTTTATACTAGAGTTGTACTAAGTATATGTCAATTAATATGGATCGGATGGAGTAATACGTTTGTGTGTTTAAAGCGTAGAGTTTATAATCACGTCCGAACAATTTAAAGCGATCAATTGCACATTTTGATGTACTTTTTTTTTAAATATTCATCATAGCTACTTTTGTTAGAGCAGGTCATAGCTAGTTTTATTAACCACTGAACGATGACTACATCATTCATAATTCTGGATAACATAAATTTGGGGTTGCAGTTCCAACATTTTTTAAAGTGACCCCACAAAACAAACATTTTTACAATGCCTATTGATTTTTTTCTTAAAATATGCTATCATAACATAGAATTGTTTTTATTCTCTATATAACAATTTATTAGGATAAAATATTGATAGTTAGTTAAAGTATTGATGTGGGAAGGAAATTGATAATGGAAGGAGAGATATACAAAGAGGAGGATGGATAGAGGTTTCCCTTGAAATTGATAATTGCAAGTCAACCGTGGATTTGTAACTGCGTCTGTCCTTTTTTTTATTCCAGTTGTAAGTCCATCCTTGACTTGCAACTGGCCTGAATTCTTTTCTACCTCAGTTGCAAGTCCACCATTGAGTTACAACCGAGATCGTATTCGTCTCGACCTTTTATTTTTCTGTACTAGCTTTCAAGGTCACTCTCAACTTGCAATTGAGCCTAACCTTTTTTATCTCAGTTGCAAGTCCATCGTCATCTCGCAACCGGACTGCGACCTTTTTTCTTATTCCAGTTGCCCATCCACCAACGTTTTACAAATGAGCTCGGTTTGAGGTACGCGTCTTATTTTTCTCCTTTTGTGGCAAAGTCACTCTTAATTGGTGAGTGGCGACAGGGCCGACCTTTTTTCTGCCCTAGTTCCAAGTCGATCATCGATTTGCAACTGGGTGCGACCTTTTTTTGTTTCAGTTGCTAGTCCACCCTCGACTTGCAACTGGGCTTGATTTTTTCTCTGCCTCAGTTGCAAGTCCACCGTCGAGTTACAACTCAGATCCATTTCGGTTCGACTTTTTTTCGCTTTAGTTGCAAAGTCACTCTCAACTTGCAATTGAACCTAAAGTTTTTTTATCCCAATTGCAAGTCCATCCTCCTCTCGCAATTGAATCGTGACCTTTCTTCTTGTCTGAGTTGCAAATTTACCATCTTTTCGCAAATGAGCTCGATTTGGGGTACGAGTCTTCTTGTTGGACTTTTGGGGCAAAGTCACTCTTAATTTACGAGTTGCGATTGGGCTGAGTTTTTTTTATCCCAATTGCATGTCAATCATCGATTTACAACTGGGTCCGACCTTTTTTTTGTTGCAGTTGCAAGTCCACCCTCGACTAGCAACTAGGCTTGAATTTTTTTCCCGCCTCAGTTGCAAATCCACCATCGACTTGCCACTAAGATCTATTTTGGTTCGGCCCTTGTTTTCTTTAGTTGCAAAGTCTCTCAAATTGCAATTGAGCCTAACCTTTTTTTGTCCTAATTGCAAGTCCATCCTCGTCTCGCAATTGAACAGTGATCCTTTTTTCTTGTCCCACTTGCGAATCCACAATCGTTTCGAAAATGAGCTCTATCTGGAGTACGCCTCTTCTTTTTTCCTTTTGTGGCAAAGCCACTCTTAATTTAGGAGTTACGATTAGCCCATCCTTTTTTTATCCCAGTTGCAAGTCGTCCATCGATTTTCAACTGGGCCCGACTTTTTTGTTCTAGTTGCAAGTCCACCCTTGACTTGCAACTCAGCTTGATTTTTTCCTGCCTCTCCACCATCGAGTTGCAATTGAGATCGATTTGGTTCGACCTTTTTTTTTGCTTTAGTTGCAAAGTCACTCTCAACTTGCAATTGAGCCTAACCATTTTTGTCCCAGTTGAAAATCCATTATCGTCTCGCAACCTGACTGTGATATTTTTTCTTGTCCCAGTTGCAAATCCACCATCATTTCCCAAATGATCTCTATCTGGGGTGTGGGTCTTCTTTTTTTTTCCTTTTGTGGCAAAGTCACTCTTAATTTGTGGGTTGCGATTGGGTCGATCTTTTTTTTGTCCTAGTTGCAAGACGACGGTCGACTTGCAATTGGGCCTGACCTTTTTTTGTTTCATTTGATGGTCCACCCTCGACTTGCAACTCAACTTGGTTTTTTCCTACCTCAGTTGCAAATCCAGCATCAAGTTGCAACTGAGATCGATTTTGGTTAGACACTTTTTTTGTTTTCGTTGTAAAGTAACTCTCAGCAATCAAAACCATTTTCTTGACAACAAAAATCTGCAGATGCACAGAATGTGTAAACTCATGCAATCTACTAGATATGCTTGACGTCAAGACATCCATGGTTTTTTAAAAATAAATAAATAATACATTTGTGTGTTTAAAGCGTAGAATTTATAATCACATTGGAACAATTTAAAGCCATCAATTGCACATTTTGATGTACTTTTTTTAAAAATATTCATCATAGCTACTTTTGTTAGAGCAAGTCATAGCTAGTTTTATTAACCATTGAACGATGACTACATCATTCATAATTCTAGATAACATAACTTTGGGATTACATATCCAACATTTTGTATAATGACCCCGCAAAACAAACATTTTTTTATATTGCCTACTAAATATTTCTTAAAATATGCTATCATAACGTAGAATTATTTTTATTCTCTATATAACAATTTATTAGGGTAAAATATTGATAGTTAATTAAAGTATTGTTGTGGGAAGGAAATTCATAATGGAAGGAGAGATATACAAAGAGGAGGATGGATAGAGGTTTCCCTTGAAATTGACAATTGCAAATCAACCGTCAATTTGTAAGTGGGTCTCACCTTTTTTTATTCCAGTTGCAAGTCCACCCTGGACTTACAACTTGCCTGAATTCTTTTCTTCCTCGGCTGCAAGTCCATCATTGAGCTACAACCGAGATCGAATTTGTCTCGACCTTTTATTTTGCTTTAGTTGCAAAGTCACTCTCAACTTGCAATTGAACCTAACATTTTTTGTCGCAGTTGCAAGTCCATCCTCATCTCGCAACCGGACCGTTACCTTTTCTTATTCCAGTTGCCAATCCACCATTGTTTTACAAATGAGCTCGATCTAGGGTACGCATTTTTTTGCCTTTTGTGGCAAAGTCACTCTTAATTTGTGAGTGGCGATTGGGTCGACCTTTTTTCTGTCCTACTTCCAACTCGTTCATCGATTTGCAACTGGGCCCGACATTTTTTTTGTTCCAGTTGCTAGTCCACGCTCGACTTGCAAGTAGGCTTGAAATTTTTTCTGCCTCCGTTGTAATTCCACCATTGAGTTACAACTGAGATCGACTTCGGTGCGAATTTTTTCGCTTAGTTGCAAAGTCAATCTCCACTTGCAATTGAGCCTAACTTTTTTTAATCCCCATTGCAAGTCCATCCTCATCTCGCAATTGAACTGTGACCTTTCTTCTCGTCTGAGTTGCAAATTCACCATCTTTTCGCAAATAAGCTCGATTTGGGGTATGGGTTTTCTTATTGGACTTTTGTGGCAAAGTCACTCTTAACTTGTCTCGCAATGAGGATCAAAGTTTTTTATCCCAATTGCAAGTTTACCATTGACTCGCAACTGAATTGACCATTTTCTTTACATCATTATAAATCCACCATAGTCTTGCAACTGTTGCTCCCTTTTTTATCTTAGTTGCAAGTTCACCCCCCCCCCCCCTCTCCCCTTCACAACTAGACCCGGAAATTTTATTGTCTCAGTTTCAAGTCGATCCTCGTCTCGCAACGGGGCTCAAAGTTTTTTTGTCCAATTGCAAGTCCAGGATTGACTCGAAACCAAGGTTTACGAGTCGATGAGTCGTCCCGAGGTTGAGATTCATAGACTAAGCTAGACTAATCAATAGTAGTTCCCAGTTCTGAGTTTTTCTATGCATGAACATTTACTAAATACATGATAAACATTTTTTTTCACTAATAATATTGTTTAAATACCTGATGGAATTTTTTAAGTGCAGTTTGAACATTTTTTAAAATATGTAATGAACATTTTCTAAATAACTTTATATAAAATTAAATGCACGGTGAACATTTTCTTTCTAAATGAGTGGTGAACATTAATTTTCTGAACTTGTTTTCGATACACAAACATCTTAAGTTGTACAAATATAAATAGAATTTTGCGAATATTTATTTAAATTTACAAATATTTCTTATACCATGAACATAATTTTCATTCGATATTTTTTAAAATTTTCTGACATTATTCAGTCGTGCACAGAGGACACACGTTTATATGTCTTTTTTGTATAACAACATGTGGTGCTCGTTGTTTCTTAAGAGAAAACAACTTATATAGCTAAAAAAAGAAGAACATGCAACTAAAAAAGACATGCACGGTGGTACTGTGCTCTAATTGCTGCAACATGCACGGTCACCGGTAATTCCAGTTCAAATATAAAAATTCGATGCTTCAATCAGGCTAATCACACACAAAAAAGGAAAAAACCCATCACAAATGAAAAATATATATAAAAAAGATGATTAACTATATCACATCTAGATGTGCCTTAGATACATGCATTAACAGTTTTATTAAGGATTCTATCACATCTAGATGAACTGAATGTCACACATTTTTTTGCTTTGAGTTGAATGCCACATGAACTAATCATCTTTAAAATTGATTGAACCGAGATGCCATTAGAGGTTTAGCTTGATCCATCTAGGATTGTTTTATATTTATATTTGTCTTCAATTATGTGTTGGATTAGATACTTTTATTGTTTGCTTGATTTTAATTTGACAATGACTAAAATAAAAAACCAACTCGCCCGACACGTCCGCATAAGTGGTTGGCCTATACATACATTTTGGTGCTCGAGCTTTTGTTTAATTTGTGTTGTTTCATGTTTATTGTACAACATTTCACATTATAATTTATATTTTAAACAAATTATATGTTTATGTTCATATTTGACTTGCTTTAAAAAAAACCTCTTGTTTTATCTGTTGTAGAAGCAGAATATTATGGAGTCCGTAAAACCTTCTCTCCTCACGTATATGATCAATTTTTAATCTCCAACCTTTTGATCTGCGCGGTGGACATGTTTTTACAGGTAAAACAGATGATGAACTTAAAAAATGATCACCATGAACTTGAGGAAATAAACGACGGAGAGTTCACAAGAATGCTACAACTACAAACTGTAACAGTTACTGTTCTTAGAAGAAGTAAACATAAAAAATACACGGAACAGCAAGCAGCAACCATCAACCAGAAACTGCACATTCACCACTAAATCTGTTCATAGCGTCCAACAGAGGAAATCTAGAGCCATTTTGTCCATCTCATATGGTAGTTCACACAACAATGCTGCAACTGCATACTCTTCTGTAAACAAACATCGATAAGAAACTACACATTCAGTTCATCATATGCCAAGTTTGTGGAGATCAGCAAGGTTTCATGACCATATTCACCACCAAATCAGTACATCATATGCCAAACTTGAGGATATCAAAATACTTTCATGACCAATTTCAGGCGACGTGACTACGTCGAGTCCACCATGCATGAGATTGGGTAGACGAGCAGGTGGCGGGGCTGGGCATCACGTCTGTTGAACCGAGTCTCTCCATTCCCTAAAAAAAAGCGAGTCTCCCCACTTAAGAGCAGTTTTTTTTACATTCTGTGATGGGTACTCAAGTAGCTTGTGCCCCCACTTGTCAATGAGTTCGAAGGTATCTGTGGGGTTAAAGTTGGGCAGGATCCGTTTCACGCCTAGGCCGGCGACAAGGTTGATCGACGTGCACGGGTAAGACGGGTATCTCGAGGAAATCGAAGGCGTCGGTGCTTCTCCAGGCCATGGGATTCGACTGTGATGAGTTGACGGTCACAAACGATGCGCTTGGCCAACTACGCTTGGTCTTTGACTCGCCTCTCCGATAACCTCACGACCTTTTTTGGGAAGGCCATCCCCCTCAATTAGGGAGCGGACTTGGAGTGTATGTGCCGCACCAGTGGCAGCGTCCCCCCCTATGGTCAGGGATACTAACTTTCTTACTGGATATGTCACGCGGATGGATGGCCCTCCTTGGTGGCTCACGACGGTGTATGGTGCACGGGAGGATGATCACAAAATTGTATTCTTGCATGAAGTTTTGTAGATGCGCTTGTTGTGCCCGGGTCCTTGGTTGGTTATAGGTGACTTCAACCTAATATTTTATGTATCCGAAAAAGATAACCCTTTGCTCAACCGGAGGTTGATGGGGGGAGTTCAAACGTTTTGTGGACGATAACGCACTGAAAGAGTTATTCTTGCACGGCCGTAGATACACATGGGGCAATGATAGAGAGGCCCCCACGATGAGTAAGATCGACCGTGTGTTCATGACCGAGGATTGGGAGTTGGATCATCGAGACTGCCTGTTGCAAGCGTTGTCATGCACGGTTTTGGACCACTACCTTCTCTACCTTGCGCTAGAGGAACGTCTTCCCGGTAAGAGGCGCTTTTGCTTTAAAAAAAATCTAAACCCACATGTAGGGTTTTCTGGAGGTGGTGGTGGATTCTTGGGTACGTGACGTGTCCATTGTTGACCCATTCCTGCGGCTAGATACATTGCTCTGGAACACGGCTCGCACCCTGGACGCCTGGGATAGAAACGTTTGGGCATATCAAGCTTCTGATTACTATCGCTAATATTGTCATCATGAGCTTTGATTGCACCCAAGAAAACCGATTGCTCTCCTCGGACGAGAAGGGACTCAGTAGATCGGTTAAGCTTCTCATCCTTGGGGTATCTTCTGGAGAGGAAGATTGCACGCCAACACTCCAGAATCACATGGATCCACGAGGGGGATGCCAGCTACAAGATATTCCATCTGGTGTCGAATGGAAGAAAGATGAAAAACTACACCCCTTCCATCCTCGTGGAGGGGTAGGTTGTGAAAGATTAGCGAGGGAAGGAGGACACCTTCTATGAGGCTTACAAAGATCTGCTCAGCACTTATAGTTGCGGAGGCATTTCCGCCATGAAAACTTCAACCATGGAAGGCTGGCTTCCATGATTTTCCTCCACTTTGCATCGAAGTCCGAGAAAGGGAACAAGGAGTCTGTGTCTACGACATCAAAAAGTCACGCTACATTACAATGAAAACAAGGCTTAGATCGACCGTGTGTTCGTGTCTAAGGATTGGGAGCTGGATCATCCATACTGCCCGTTGCAAGCGCTATCGTCCGCGATTTCGGACCACTACCCGCTCTACCTCGTGCTTGAGTAACATCTTCCCAATAAGAGGCGCTTTCGCTTTGAAAAAAATCTGGACCCAGATGGTGGGTTTTTTGGAGGTGGTGGTGGATGCTTGGGTATGTGACGTGTCCATTGTTGACCCGTTCCTGCGGCTAGATAGTTTGCTCTGGAACACGGCTCACACGTTGGACGCGTGGGGATAGAAACGTGTGGGCCATATCAAGCTTCTGATTACTATTGTTAATATTGTCATCATGCGCTTTGATTGCACCCAAGAAAACCGATTGCTCTCAGTGGACGAGCAGGGACTCAGGAGATCGATTAAGCTTCTAGTCCTTGGGCTCTCTTCTCTGGAGAGGACGATTGCACGCCAACGGTCCAGGATCACTTGGATCCGCGAGCGGGATGCTAGCTCCAAGATATTCCATCTGGTGTTGAATGGAAGAAAGATGATAAACTACATCCCTTCCATCCTGGTGGAGGGGCAGGTTGTGACAGATTAGCGAGGGAATGAGGACGCCTTCTATGAGGCTTACAAAGATCTGCTCAGCACTGACAGGTGTGGAGGCATTGCCGCCATGAAAACTTCAACCATGGAAGGCTGGCTTCCATGGTTTTCCTCCACTTTTTATTGAACTCCGGGAAAGGGAACAAGTAGTCGGTGTCTACGACATCAAAAAGTCGTGTTGCATTACAATGAATACAAGACTTAATGGACCCCTTTTGACATCGACATGGCATCTCCTTAGTTTGTTGAGGAGAAGGAGACTCTTGAAGGCATAGGATGCCCGTGTTGTTGACGCGGAAATGAGCACTCACGCCCTTCAGCAACGCTATATATGCCGCCCAACAAAGCATCTGAGTGCCACGTTGAGTCACCAATGATGAAGTCGAGTGATCCAAAGAAAATGATATCGAAAGGAATCTATATGGGTGATGTCATATGCACCATATCTCAAAAAATGCTATGCCCCATGATGGGTGCCAACTGTCGTGGTTATTTCTCTAACAATACCCATGGGATTCTAATGAGCGAGGAATCGTATCTTCAACATAGGTGCAATAGAGTATGTGCAGAGGTAATACCCTTGTCTTGTTTGGTAATACCCAGGGGCGGAGCCAGGAATTAGCAAAGACCCGGGCCCCAGGCTTGTACAGTACTGCTATAGTAGCTTAATTGCTACAGTGAACAAAGGATCATAGGAGTCACGCCCCAGGCCCAGGCCCCCCGGCCTGGGTCTTGGATCCGCCGCGGGTAATACCCTTTTATGGCTGGGCTGCCCCTTGGGTATTCCCCTGTCAACCAGGAAAATGAGACAATCAACAATACATGAGCTAGAACATAAGCCCAACTAAGGACATGTTTGGTGTTTATTATTTCACACATCCAATTTTTTTATGGACTCATATTTAAGAACCAACACAATTCTAGCATAGAACTTAGACTTAATCATAAACTTGAAAATAGAATAATAATAACTTAACTATGATCATTAGGGCATACTTCCAACAATAAGCTCCCACCGTTGGATCCACCCGCATTGCCTTAATTTCAGCCGCCTTGCCTCAATTCCGTCTTATTAAACCCTTCTTGTGTCGGTCGCCCCAAGCTCCTCCTCCACTACCGAAGTCTTAGGCCCTAGCCATCGGACAACTCTGCTACAAAGACCTGCAACCTGAACACTAGCACGGGCGTGTGCGGCTTTGCACCTTCAACACCGCATCAGAGGCGGCGTGTGTACGATGCTAGTACACTCCGCTACTTTTGGGAGTCGAGCGAGGCATAACTTCCCCGAAGGTTCCCCTTATCTGTCCTTCCCCGCGCCTCCTACTAGGGTCGTCTCACTAGCCGATGAGAAGGAGCACCACAATGAGATGCAACTCAGGGTTCAGCGTGATGATGCCACCTTGGTGGCAATGCTCGTCAAGGATCGATGATCCACAACTCCTTGCCGAGAACTGCGCGTTCCTCTGAGAAGGATGCACACAAGAGGTAGCATGAGCTTAAGCAGGACACCCGAGAGGATGACAAGATTGACAAGATATATATTCGACCAGCTTGTGACCGAGCTATCCGACGAGATGTCGTGGAGTAAGTCTACCACCAATAGCCACGACGCCACCCTCTCCGGAGGAGGGGTGATGAACATCTCCTCCAGCATCGACTTTTTCGACCACCTCCGGTATGACGACTAGGACTAGAGCTTGTTTATCATAATGTAATGCTAAAGTTACCGTTTAATTTAAGTGGTTTCATGTTTAATGTGCAATATTTCACAGTAGAGTTTATAATTTCAATGGACTACGTGTTTATGTTTATATTTGTTTTGTTCATCGGTTTTTTTCATCCGGGTTTTCTTCGCTGTAAAAGAAAAACATTAGCTGGGTCTTTAAAACCTTCTCTCTTGACATCTAAATCAGTTTCTAGTCTCCAACTTTTTGGGCTGATGTTGGAGATGCTCTTAGAAGCAAAAACAGGGGATAAATCTAAAAATTTCATCAAATTGAACTTCAGGAAATCAGCGAAGCAGGAGAGTCACAAGAATGCTACAACTATAAACTATTAGAAATAGTACTTGTGCAACTGAGGGAATCGACATAGACTAATTTTTTTGGGGGGAGTTGTTTACAACCATCTCATGTGGTTGTTTACACAACAACGCTACAACTAGAAACTAAACAAGGTTCAGAAATTGCGCATTCAGTTCATCATACGCCAAGTTTGAGGAGATCAGCAGGATTTAATGACCACATTCACCACCAAATCAGTAAGAGTAACATGAGCCAAACCTGAGTAAATCAACACACTTTCATGACCAATTTCATCACCAGAACTTGAGAAAATTAACAGAGTCACCACCAGACCAGTCAAAACTCTACAACAGCCTACAAGAAGCAAACCTAACAGTTTCAGAGGATAAACCTAAAAGTTTCAGGGAACTGTGAACAACAAACATCGATTAGTAACTGTGAACAACAAACATCGATTAGTAACAAACCAGCAGCTCAGTTCATCACGTCAAATTCAAGGAAATTAACAGAGTTTCATCACCATATCAGTTCATCAAGCCAAACTGAGGAAAACAACAATGTCTCATGATGCATTTCACCATAGTAAGTCATCATATGTAAAACTTGAGACATTAACACAGTTCAGGACCAATTTCAGACAACAGTGAGCAAACACAAGCATCGATCAGTAGGCTAGACAAATCAGTTCATCACATCAAACATGAGGAAATGAACAAAGTTTCACTACCAATTTCACCACCATAGTAATTCATCAGATGCTAAACTTGAGGAAATTAACATGAGTTCACAACCAACTTCAGAAACAAAGATCCAGGACGATCAACGAAGCAAAACAGGGCAGAAAGACATCACCACATCAACAAGGCCTCTCTCACTACTACTCGACTCGATCCATCTTCCATGAGCACTACTACTACTCGATTCCCTACTTACTCGATCTTCACCACGAACACGTCTTTGCGCTTGAGCACGGTCAACCAGAGCACGCCGTTCTTCATCTCGCCCTTGATCTGGTCCATCTTGTATGCGTCAGCGGGGATCTCGATGCGGTGGTTGTACGTCGGCACGGCGGAGTCGTAGGGCCCCATCTCGCCCTCGCCCTTGATCACCAGGATGTTGTTCTCCGCGCGCGCTTTCACGTGCTCCTTGGCCAGCCCCGGCATCGGCACCTTGAGGAAAACAACCAACCGCGTCGTCGTCCTCCTTTGCCACCCAGCGTGCGAGAGGCGACGCCCAAGCAGCGGAGGAGAGGCCGGTCTGAGATGGGACGCCGTCCAGCAGAGACAGCAGCTCGTTCAGGTTCTTCGGCGCGCCGCCTGCAAAATCTAGAAGGCCAAAGCTGTGATCAGAACCCCGATTCCGATGTGGCACACCACACCATGTCACCACGAACGGAAAGAAAAGGTGAGGAGGCTGGAGGCATACCATCACCATGCGAGAAGAAGCTGGGGACGATGGAGTCGCTGGCGCGGCGGCGGCCGCCGGAGTTGGCATCCTTGTCGTAGAGGCAGACCTCGTTGCCCTGCGTGGTGACGGCGGCGGGGCTGAGAGCGTAGATGGAGACGGGCGCACCGTTCGCGGACGGCTCGGCCGGCAGCTTCTTGGACCCGTTCGCGGCAGCCTTGCAAGCGACGGTGGAATCCATGGTCTCTCTCTCTCTCTCTCTCTCACCCGTTCGCGGCAGCCTTGCAAGCGACGGTGGAATCCATGGCCTCTCCTCTCTCTCTCTATCTCTCTCTCTCTCTCTCTCTCTCTGCTGTGTGTGGCTTTGGATTCTTGTGGTGGAGGACGAGAGAAATGGTGGGGGTTTTGTAACGGGGGAGCGGGGGGAGCTTTCTTGGGGGAGGGGGTGGAGAAGGGTGTGTAGAAGCTTCTAGAGAGATCCGTAAGGGTCCCGAGAGTTCCAGAGAGATCGGGAGACTACTACTTTACGATTCGTGCTGGTAGATGTGCGGTTAGGGCAACAGGGATGGTGCTAACCTTTTTTTTTCCTTTCTTCTTGAACTCTGTTTCGGCAAAAGTGGGGCTGCTTTCGTTTCAAAAAAGCGACGCTGCTTTTGCAAGGAATTAGAGTACTACCGTTTGATGAATTGGATGCCCTTTTTTTTAGCCAATTATTTTGATAAGACTCTTATTTTTTTCGAAATGGCTGATAAGACTCTTATGAATCAACAGACTGCTTCTGTTATTTATGGAACCTATTGTATGGCTTAAAGTTATGCCAACAGTTTTCCTTTTGCTCTGAATTATTTTAATTTTGCGCTGGAAAGATATGCTAATAGTTAATATGTGAGTGTAAACTAGTAACCTCACTACAAACTTGTGTTAAGTCTAGCAATTCAATTTTATGTAACATAAACTATGAAAGTTTTGTGGCAGTCTTTTTTCCAAAAAACATTAATTAATTTGCAAACGCCACCAATAAAAACTCACATAATAGCTGCTGATGAAAATTGGAGCAATGAGCATCAATATTGACAAAGTTCTTACAAGAGTTGCATGTTCTACGCGAAGATCACCATCCACTGAAATAATTATCCACTTCGTGATTTTTACATGATGTTAAATCTAGGCTTTGATCCATGATGAGCTGTGTACAACCAACCAACTAATGAGCAAGCCAGCCAGTAGTTAGTCTTTTGCTTAGCCATCCATTGTATTCTCTCCGTTTCAAAATAACTGTCTCAACTTTGTACTAGCTCTAGTACAAAGTTATACTAAGGCTAAGACAGTTATTTTGGAACGGAGGGAGTAATTGAAAATACATTTGAATAAGATAGTGTAACTTTAATAGGAGGGCCCTTTGAATCAAAAGAGCGACACTATGCCAAATTTCCTACGTACTTATGCATATCATACAAGGTGTTTATTCTGTTCGAGAATTATGCAATTTTATTTTAAATTTCAGAATTTTTATAAATATTAACATGCATAACTTTAACATGCTGAATGAACTGATTATTATGAACATCAAAATCGCACATGCAATAGTAGCATTGAAGAAAGATTGAATCAGATCATTGACACACATATTGATCGATTGTAGATGAAATAGTTGTGGTTGTTGCAGAGGCGATCTTGTTGACGACAATGTTGGTGACGACCGGTCGAAGCCTACGTTGGTGATGATGGCGTCCTTAGATCAACCACGAGTGATTTGATGCTCACCCGTTCAGGATGAATAAGGTGAGCCACTTGGTGGTGCTTCATAGTTTTGGTTTCAACACCTCTCCAAAAAAAAGATTAGTACTCCCTAGTAGTATCCTCACGATGAGTCCCTCCCTCATCATGTCGTTTCCAGCCTGGTGGGAGGGGCTCTGGAACCTTTGTCATATTTTTTCTTGGACCACTGTGGGCGGCCCATGGTAAATAGTAGGAAAGTTCCAAAAGACTTTGCATAGATGAGAAGTTGGTGGGTTCGTAAAGGAATCTAGCTCCATATACGTAGCGAACTAGGATTCGTGCATGTAACCCTAGGACCCCCGCTGTAGTATATAAGCCGGGGCTCCAATGGTTACATGAAACCTAGTCTACTACGTATGAGGAGGTAGGATCCTCCACGACCCTGTTAGCTTGCCTTACACGACAAGTCTTCTAAAATCTTCCTTGTATCCATCCTGGGCTTCCCAAGGTTGCAGGGTCGGGTTGGACAAGCCTTCTTGGTGGAGCGCATGAATTCTTCCCACCCAAGTAGCTGGCAAAGAGGGGAATATTTCTGAGGTGCAAGTCATCTACATTATTTCAACATTTTCAAGACCGGGGTGTTCTATATCACCTCGGATAGTAGCTCAATCAATGAAGGGAAACTGCCCAAAGATATTTTTCGGGGAAGCTTCGTTGAACCAGTTTCAAAGCCGGTGATTGACGATGACGAGAAGATCGTATGACCCAATGTGATGCCAGCTTGAAGACCGGTTCAATCATGTTGGCTCCGTCCTGTTGGGATAGGTCGTTGATCCCTTGTCGGATTCCGCCTTCGGTCTCTTTGGGTGGACCAAGGTGGATACAAGAAAGGTTTTTGAAGTCTTGGCATGCATAGAGGACAAGTGACGGAATCGTGGAGAAATCTTCCACCGTATACGTAGCTAACGAGGATTCATGTAACACTAGGACACCCCCCCGGTGTAGTATATAACCTATGGGTCAGGATCGTAGAAGCAACAACAAATCTCTCGGTACATTCGTACTTTTTACGCACTCCAATGCAATAAATCCTCAACCATAATGTAGGGTTTTATCTCCACGAATAGCCTAAATCTGGGTAACTCTAAGTCATGTTACCATCAGTCCAAGACACCTAGCTCAGGATACCCTACCGAGGGGTCGGATGGATCTAGCTCCGACACTCCCTAGAGAGTGTGAACATGGGGATACATCTGTGTCCTCACCTCACGTTTGGTTAATCCTTTTGCTAACCTTTTATTATGTTTGCTAGCTTGTATGCTTCTCGCTTTTGCTTCCATTGGTGATTGCTTGTTTACCATATATATTGTTCCACCTAATTGCATATCCAGAGAACCTACTCTATCCATATTACCTTAAATTCATTATTAAGTTAAAATATGTAGTCTCCTATATATCTTTCCCATCTAGTCGACCGACTTAATCCTTTTATATTAGGGGTCTATCCAACATCATTGTTACTATAACAATGTGCTACCATTATTGTGGGGATCCTTGTTATATTAACACTTTACATCATTAGGAAGGCAATACAATCAATAAAACATGAGCTAGTAAAAAAGCCTGACTAAAGACTTGTTTGGTGTTTATTACTACACACATGGAATTAAGGTCTCCTCTTAATATCATATTGAAGAACCAACATAATTCTAGCATAGGACGTAAACGTAACCATGAGAACGTGGAAAATAAAATAATAATGACTTCATTATTGTCTTTAGGGCATATTGCCAACACCAAGCTCACACCACCGTAACCACACTCACAGACTAGATTTCGACCTCATTGCTTCAATTTCGATTTTCCAAACCCTTGATTTATATGCAGCCCCTGAGCTCCTCTTCCACATACCAAAGTGTGGCCCTCTTTCGATTCGAACACTACGCGGCAAAGATCTGCAACCCGGAAAATGGCATGCGTGTGTGGGTAGGAACCTTCAACACCGCATCGGATGCGGGAAAACTTACGACGCCATGATGCTCCATTATTTTGGGAGTCGAGCGATGCTCAACTTACCCGATGACGCGCATTATGCGACCTTCCCGCCACCTCTTATTTGGACCGTCTCATAGGCTGAAGAGAAGGAGCGCTGTAATGTTGAGGCACGACTCAAGGTTGACCTCAATGATGCCCCCTTGGTGGAAGAGCTCATCGAGGATGATTCACAGCTCATTACCGAGAACCGCATGTTCTTTGAGTCTTGGGAAGATGTGTACAAGGGGTAGCATGAGCTTAAACACCGCTCACGAAGACGCCAAGATTGACAAGATATTGGACCATCTCGAGGCAGATCTCTCTGATGAAAAGAGGAGATCTCGTGGATTTAGTCTACCATCAATAGCCACGAAGCCACACCTGTAGAGGAGGGGTGATGAACATCTCCACCAACAAGGATTTTTGAGATTACCTTTGGCGTTACGATTAGGACTAGAGCTTGGTTATCATAATGTAGGGCTAGAGTTATTGTTTAATTGATGTTGTTTTATGTTTATGTGCAACCTTTCAAAGTAGACTTTATAATTTCAATGAACTATGTCTTTGTTTTCTCCTTTTCATTGATAGTTTATGTTCATATTTTATTTGCTTTTTCATATTTTCTTGCCTGTAGTTTTTCTCCACCTTAAAAGAAGAACAATATTTTATATATTTTATGTATAGTGTGCAACATTTTACATTATAGTTTATAATTTCAACGAAATATGTGGTTATGTTCATATTTGTTTTGCTTTAGAAAATTTGCCTCCAGTTTTCCTTCGCCGTAAAAGCACAATATTATGTGGCTCCCTATTACCTTCTCTCTTCACATCTAAAATCAGTTTTTAGTCTTACAATCCCTCGATCACACCACCCGCGAGCCCCCGCGCCTAGGGTTTCGCCCGCCGCCGCCCCATCTGGCTAGCCGCCGGCCAGCTCCTCCTACAGGTCGCCTCCTCCCCCCTCCTCTCCTCCCCCGCTCCCCCTCTGCCTCCCGGGTCGCACACGCGTGCGGCCCCGGAGGCCCCCCCATCGTCCTCGGTTAGCTCCAATCTGCGGCCTCTCCGACCGCTGCCGGCGCCGGTGGCGGCCACGCCTGGCCGTCAAAGGCGGCGGGTGGGGGTGGCGCTCTCCCTGACGTGTCCCCTTCGCGCGGAGGAGGGGCATCCCTAGGACGGGGTGCGGTGGTAGTCGCGGCGGCAGGCGGCTGGCACAGGCGGTGCGATGGCCGGCGGCTGACGCGGTGCCACGGATCTCCTGCGGCGAGCCCTGGCCCTCCTTTCGGCGGTGGTGGGTGCTCTTCGGAGGTTGGACGGCGGTGGCGTGGTGGCTGGCTGGCGGCGTCCTATGTGCGGATTTGGGGTTCTAATCCCGGATCTGCTGCGTGTAGGAAGCTAGCCGGCGTTCTTGGAGTGCTCAAGGCGGGAGGCACAACAACGGTCTACTGGATCCTTGTGTGGTGGCGTAACAAGTTGGTGGTTGAAGGTGGTGCATCGGTTCTGACGGCGGCGGCGACGCGAGCGCAGCAATGGAGGTGGCGGCGCTGCGAGGCCCTGGGTGGGCAGCGGGCGTCCGGTCACCCCCGTGTGAGGCGTGCGGCGATGCCTCGGTGGTGTCGGTGACGGGTGTGCACGGAGGTGTCGGTCAGATCCATTCTGGTGGAAGTCCCCTGGCGCGGGTGAAGGCCGCCGTAGTGGATTTGTACCTTGCACCGCTCGATGGTTGCTACCCTTACTAGTCGATGTTGCAGTGAGGCAGAGCTTCGACGACATGTGGCTGCGGTGACGGCGGTGTGCGGTATCTTTTCGGGGCCTGGTCGATCATGGAGGCGTGAAGTTATGCAGTGCTCGGGATGAAAATCCAGTCCGGTCCGGATCGGACCGGCGACGATGGCACCTAAGGGTGTCATTCCCCTTCCTGGAGGCGTCGTCGAGTGTGCTGCCATCTTCCTCACTACCTGGTGTCGGCAGCCGTCTCCTGGACCAAAGCCTTGATCCGTTGGATCGGCATGATGGCGGCGTCTTTGGTGTTGCTCCTCTGTTGAGAGCACTGTGCTCGGAGACTTGAGGCCCCTTGTTGCGCTCCTCCGGCGGTCACCTTTGCCCGAATCGTTCTTCTTCGGCGCTATGTACAGCCATTGCTGGGTATTCCAAAGGAAGCTGGAGTTGCTGTTCTTCGGAGGTCTCCGGTGTCAGCTGAGACGCGGTGTAGTGATCGGTTTTGGGTAGGCTTTGTTGAGTCGTTGTTGTGTTGTCGTGTGTGACAGTGTTGGAGTTGTACTACTCTCGTTGTTCGCAGCGAGTAGTAGTTGTTGTATGCGGTATTTCTCTCCTTCTATAAAGCTTGGTGTGCAATTTGCATACCCTCGAAAAAAAAATTCAGTTTTTAGTCTCCAACCTTTTGAGCTGCTGTTGGAAATGCTCTTACAAGTAAAATATTTATGAGCTTAAAAATTCATCACATTGAACATGAGGAAATCAACAAAGCAGGGGAGTTCACAAAAATGATACAACTACAAATTGAAACAGTTTACTATTCTTAGAAGTGAACAGAAAAAATTCACGGAAAAACAAACAACAACAATAAACCAGTAACTACTCATTCACCACTGAATCGGTTCATCGCGAAGTGAGGAAATCAAACACAGATGATAAACACCACGGAAACAGTGAGAAACAAACACCGATCAGATTTACACATCCGGTTAATCATATGCTAAGTTTGAGGACATCAACAAGGTTTCATGAACAAATTCACCACCAAATCAGTACATTATATGCTAACCTTGAGGAAACCTGCAGACTGTCATGACCAAATTCATCACCAAAGTTCATATCATATGACGAAATGAAGAGAGTAGGGCAGTCGAAACACTACAATTAGTCAATTACCCGATAGAAGAAAAACAGGGGATAACCACAAAAGTTTCAGGGAACAGTGAGCAACAACCATCGATCAAGTAGGCCAGCCATTCACCAGCAAATGAAATCAGTTCATCACATTAAACTTGAGGAAGTAAACAAAGTTCTTCGACCAATTTCACAACCACAGTAGATCATCATATGCTAAACTTGAGGAAATTAACACGAGTTCACCACCAACTTCACCACCAAACCAGTCGGTCAGAAACCAGCACGATCAAAGAAGCAAAACAGGGCAGAAAGACGCCACACATCACCACATCAACAAGGTGTCTCTCCCTACTCGATCTTCACCTCGATCCATTATCCATGAGCACTACCACTACGACGATTACTAGTACTACTCGATCCGTCTCTCCCTACTTACTCGACCTTCACCACGAACACGTCCTTGCGCTCCATCTCCTTGACCTTGAGCACGGTCAACCAGAGCACGCCGTTCTTCATCTCGCCCTTGATCTGGTCCATCTTGTACGCGTCAACGGGGATCTCGATGCGGTGGTTGTACGTCGGCACGGCGGAGTCGTAGGGCCCCATCTCGCCCTCGCCCTTGATCACCAGGATGTTCTTCTCTGCGCGCGCCTTCACGTGCTCCTTGGCCAGCCCCGGCATCGGCACCTTGAGATACACCGCGTCGTCGTCCTCCTTTGCCACCCAGCGTGCGAGAGGCGACGCCCAAGCAGTGGAGGAGAGGCCGGTCTGAGATGGGACGCCGTCCAGCAGAGACAGCAGCTCGTTCAGGTTCTTCGGCGCGCCGCCTGCAAAATCTAGAAGGCCAAAGCTGTGATCAGAACCCCGATTCCGATGTGGCACACCACACCATGTCACCACGAACGGAAAGAAAAGGTGAGGAGGCTGGAGGCATACCATCACCATGCGAGAAGAAGCTGGGGACGATGGAGTCGCTAGCGCGGCGGCGGTCGCCGGAGTTGGCATCCTTGTCGTAGAGGCAGACCTCGTTGCCCTGGGTGGTGACGGCGGCGGGGCTGAGAGAGTAGATGGACACGGGCGCACCGTTCGCGGACAGCTCGGCGGGCAGCTTCTTGGACCCGTTCGCGGCAGCCTTGCAAGCGACGGTGGAATCCATGGTCTCTCCTCTCTCTCTCCCGCTGCTCTCTCTCTCTCTCTTTCTCCCTCTTTTTCTCTCTGCTGTGTGTGGCTTTGGATTCTTGTGGAGGAGGAGGGAAATGGTTGGGTGGGGGTTTTGTAAAGGGTGTGTAGAAGCTTCTAGGGATATCGGTAGGAGTCCGGAGAGTTCCAGAAAGATCGGGAGACTACTACTTTACGATTCGTGCTGGTAGATGTGCGGTTAGGGCAACAGGGATGGTGCTAACCTTTTTTTCCTTTCTTCTTGATTTCATAACAGTCTGTACGAATGCTTTTGCTTTTAAAAGTGGGGCTGCTTTCCGCTTTCGTTTCAAAAAAATGTGAGCCGCTTTTGCAAGGAATTACTACCGTTTGATGAATTTGATGCTCTTTTTCTTTAACCACTTATTTTTATAGACTCTTATAAAATCAATAGATGAAGATTGGAGCCAGGAGCATCAATATTGACAAAGTTCTTACAAGAGTTTCATTTTCTACGCGAAGATCGTCATCCACTGAAATAATTATCCACTTAGTGATTTTTACATGATGTTAAATCTAGGCTTTGATCCATGATGAGCAGTGTACAACCAACCCACTAATGAGCAATCCAGTAGTTAGTCTTTTGCTTAGCCCTGCATAGCAATTAAGAATACATTTGAATAAGATAGTGCAACTTTAATACGAGGCCCCTTTGAATCAAAAGAGCGGCACTATGCCAAATTTCTTAATTATGCATATCATACAAGATGTTTATTCTGTTAGAGAATTATGTAATTTTATTTTAAATTTCAGAATTTTTATAAATATTAACATGCATAACTCTAACATGCTGAATGAACAGAACACCACGAACATCAAAATCGCACATGCAATACTAGCATTCATGAAAGATTGAATTAGATCATTGACACATATATTGATTGATTGTAGATGATATAGTTGTGGTTGTTACGTACAGAGGCGATGTTATTGGCAACAATGTTGCTGACGGGCGGTTAAAGTATAACTTGGTGACGATGGCGTGCTTGTGCTTTGCTCCTGAAAGTTTGTAAGAGTTCGATGTTGGCCTTCAAGATCAACCACAAGTGATTTGATGGTCACCCGTTGAGGACGAATAGGGCGAGCCACTTGGTGGTGCTTCATAGTTTTGGTTTCGGCACCTCTCCAACAAAGATAAGTACTCACTAACAGTGTTCTAAACAATGAGTCTCTCCCTCATCAGGTCGGTTCCGATCTGATGGGACAGGTTGTGGACCCTTTGTCAGATTCTTTTTTGGGCCACTTTGGGCGGCCCATGGTGAATACTACTATACCTCTTCGGCTTCTAAGCCGATACCCCCTCGGATTATATACTACACGAGAGGGTATTGCGTGGTTACATGAAACCTAGTCGACTATGTATGAGGAGGTAGGATCGTCCACAACCCTGTTAGCTTGCCTTGCACAACAAGTCTTCTAAAATCTTCCTTGTATCTGTCGTGGGCCTCCCAAGGTCGCAAGGTTGTGTTGGACAAGACTTCTAGGTGGAGCGCGTGAATTATTCCCACCCAAGTAGATGGCAAAGAAGGGAATATTTCTGAGGTGCAAGTCAGCTACACTATTTCAACATTTTCAAAACCGGGGTGGTCTATATCACCTCGGATAGTAGCTCAACCAACGAAGGGCGACTTCCCAAAGAAATTGTTTAGGGAAGCTTCGTTGAACCAGTTTCAAAGCCGGTGATCGACGATGAAGAGAAGCTCGTATGACCCAATGTGATGCCAACTTGAAGACCGGTTCAATGGCTACTTATGATATCATAGCTAAGGGGTATCTCATCATCACGTTGGCTCCATCCTGTTGGGATAGGCCATGGATCCCTTGTCGGATCCCGCCTTCGGTCACTTTGGGTGGACCATGGTGAATACAAGAAAGGTTTCGAAAGTCTTGGCATAGACGGCAAGTGACGGATCAGATGGATTTAGCTCCGACACTAAGAGTGTGAACATGGGGATACATCTTTGTTCTAACCTAACTTTTGGTTAATCGTTTTGCTTACCTTTTATTATGTTTTCTAGCTTGTATGCTTGTCGATTTTTCTTCCATTGGTGATTGCTTGTTTGCCATATATATTGTTGCACCTAGTTGCATATCTAGAGGAACCTACTCTATCCACATTACCTTAAATTGATGATTAAGTTAAAATATGTAGTCCGCCTATATATCTTTCCCATCTAGTCGACCGACTTAACCCTTTTAGGGGTCTATCCAACATCATTGACTATAACAACTAGATGATACCCCGCGCGTTGCTGCGGGACTTGTTAGCAAATAATTTAATGTTTTAAAATATGATTTTTTATAAAATTTACTATAATTTAATATTAAATATTTTTTGAAATAAATATTGTTTAGAGTAAAAATCTAAGAATATTTAATGAAAAAACGAAAAATGAGTGTGATTTTTGTTTTATGAATTTATGAACTTGCGGATATACCGGCGAGATGATATGAGACAAAAACAACGTTGAGTGGAGAGAGTGGAGACAACACCTTTAGCTAAACCTAAAAAAATGATAGCAACTACATATGTGCATTCATAAAAAAATTGTCGTATAGAAAAATAAAATGCAAGGTAACTCATAGTTAGCTATAAAAAAGTTGCTTCTAAATCGTGAGGCTTAATGCATAGTTTTTTTAATATTTATTTGTGATTGATTGCATGCACACATGCAGATTGAATGAAAGCATGTGCATGAAAAGTTATTGGAAAAAAGTGAACCTACTTGATGATATGGATAGCTTGCATGTCAAGAGAAATATGTTAGTGGGGATGAACTATTTAGGTATTATTATACATGTGTGACCGTTATTGTGGGGATCCTTGTTACATTAACAATTCACAGTCAATAGGAAAACAATACAATCAATAAAACATGAGCTAGTAAAAAAACCAACTAAAGACTTGTTTGGTGTTTATTACTGCACACATGGAGTTAAGGTCTCCTCTTAATATCATATTGCAGAACCAACACAATTCTAGAATAGGATGTAAACGTAACCATGAAAGATGGAAACTAATATAATATTGAATTTATTATTGTCTTTAGGGCATATTGCCAACACCAAACTCACACCACTGTAACCACCCTCACAGACTAGATTCCGACCGCCTTGCTTCGATTTTGATTTTCCAAACCCTTGCTTTATATGCAGCCCCCGAGCTCCTCTTCCACATACCGAAGTGTGGCCCTCTTTCCATTGGACAACTACGCGATAAAGATTTGCAACCTGGAGAATGGCATGCGTGTGTGGCTTGGCACCTTCAACATTGCATCAGAGGTGGGAAAACTTGCGACGCCATGATGCTCCATTATTTTTGGAGTCGAGCGATGCTCAATTTTCCCGATGACGTCCATTATGCGGCCTTCCCCGCAGCTCTTATTTGTACCGTCTCATAGGCTGAAGAGAAGGAGCGCTGTAATGTTAAGGCACGACTCAAGGTTGACCTCGACGATGCCGCCTTGGTGGCAGAGCTCATCGAAGACGATTCACAGCTCATTACAGAGAACCGCGTGTTCTTTAAGTCTCGGGAAGATGTGCACAAGACGTAGCATGAGCTTAAACACCGCTCACAAAGACGCCAAGATTGACAAGATATTGGACCATGATGTCTACGCACGCTTCTATTCTTGTAGACTATGTTGGGCCTTCAAGCGCAGAGGTTTGTAGGACAGCAGCAATTTCCCTCAAGTGGATGACCTAAGGTTTATCGAACTCAGGGAAGTAGAGGTTGAAGATGGTCTCTCTCAAGCAACCCTGCAATTAAGATACAAGAAGTCTCTTGTGTCCCCAACACACCTAATACAACTAGGAGTTGTATAGGTGCACTAGTTCGACGAAGAGATGGTAAAATATAGGTGATAGGTGTGGCAAAACGAAGTAATATAAATCTGTAATGAAAAGTGCAGCAAGAAAACATATGACAAACGTGAGCACAAACGGTGTAACAATGGTGGAAACAAGGCCTAGGCTTCATACTTTCACTAGTGGCAACTCCCAACAACATTAACATAGTCTAATCACATGATATTCCTAATAAAACATGCAACGAAGACGTACTCGGAGGTCATTCCTTTGTGGTCAAGAGAGGACGAGAATTTTGTAGGGCTACAAAAGCACACCTCAGAGTTCGTAGTTCTCATCTATGGATTTCCCAATGTCACTACGGCCATCCAAAGAGAGTACCACAGTCACCACAACATATCTAAAGGATAGTCAAAGATAAGCACCAAGAGACTCTCAATCTTCAATCCACACACAAAAGAGGAAATCACTCATGAAAATATTCTTCTAACCCATGTCCAATATACCGCTGTCACCATGGTCTCGGGGATTATACTAGATAAGATCAAGTGAGAACATCAATCCAATACATAGAAGAAGGGGAAACATCATGGGATCATCCTAGATTAACATAGCCTATGATCAAAACAAACATCACATCATGGGAGAGAGAAAGAAGACCACATAGCTACTGGTAAAAACCTCAGCCCCGAGGAGGAACTACTCCCGCATCATGGACGGAGGAAGCAACGTCGATGGAGATGAATCCGGGGGCACTTCCCCGTCCCGGCAGGGTGCCGGCACAGGAATTCTAGTCCCCCGAAGCTTGTCGGCGATGGCGGCGGAGATCGGAATTGCTTCTGGAGAAAAGGGGTCTAAAATCAGGGTTTTCGCGACGGGAGAATAAATAGGAGCCAAAGGGGGGCACCAGGGGGGCCACCAGTCACCTAGGCGGCCTCCCGGCGCGTCCAAGCCCTGGGCCGCACCCACTTGCCGCCTAGGCACCAGGTGGGCCCCCTCTGGCCCTTCTTCGGTGAATCCGGAAGCTTCCGGAATGCTGATTTTTGTATCTGATTTTTCCCGATTTTTTGCAGCACTTCTAATATGGGGGAAACCTGAAATAGAAAAACAGCAGAAAACAGGAACTTGCACTGGGGTGCACTGAGTTAATAGGTTAGTCCAGATATGATCAAAAGTGTATGGAAGTTCATCAATATCATAGCAATATCACACAAAAGAGGCATGGAGCAAGCAGAAATTATAGATACGTTTTGGACGTATCAACATCCCCAAGCTTAATTCATGCTCGTCCTCGAGTAGGTAAATGATAAAAGCATAATTTCTGTGGTGACATGCTAACAACCATATAAAAACATTTAAGTAAAGCAATCAAGGCATGTAATTCAATTCAAGTCATAACAGGCAAGAGTCTATAATTAGCATTGAAATAAGCAACATAAGAACATAAAGGTGCAAGAGCTCTCGCTGTCCGTGACTCGAATGTGTCCAAATGATGTTTGCGTGCAAGAAAAGGGATAGGGATATACGAGAGAAAAAGTATTTTTGTGTTGAGAACTCAATCTACTGAAGTTTCACACTTGGTCTTCTTTGGAATCTCATCTTGACTCATCCCCAGACCACTAGCCAGGTACAAGTCAAAATGATCCACTCCTTTTCGACATTTTGAGCACTCATGCAATGGATGAGCGTAAGAAAGAAAGTTGACACTTAGGATGGCAAAGAGAGAATAAGGTGGAGGAGGAAGACAAAAAGGTGTGAAAGGCTCACATCAATGAAGACAATCATAGGCAAGAGAAAGCCAAATGATAGATATGATGTGAGGAGTAGGGATTTCCATGCAACGGATGCACACATGAGCTAAGGTAAGCTCTCCAATGGAACTAGTGGGGGGTTGACGAGGGGGTGACCCCACGACTACTACGTGTGAGGCTACCTGGTGCGTATGAAGACAGAAGGCCCACTGGGAAGCTACGACAAGCCCACGATTGGCCCAACCAAGCACCGACGTAGGAGTCCGCGACTAACATGGAAGGTGCAACTTGGCGTACAAGGCAGGACTAGAATTAGGAAACTACCCATGTAACCTAGCATGGACTCCCCGAGACCTAGCCTAGTAGATAAAGGTTGGGAGGGAGACGCCTAAATCATCTCAATACGTATCTAATCATCCTAGCCTTGCGAGAACTCACCTTGGCCTCTACTGTAATCGCCCCCTCACGTAATAATATCGAGCAGGAAGTGCTTCTCCTGTTAGCCGACGAGTATCGTCCAACCTGTGCCATCTCTATGACTAACCCAAGGTCCCTGACCATGGGATTTCCCGGGGTTGATCCCCGTCAATCGGCACTCGTCAAGGCAGCGACTTAATCAGCACTCATCGACTCTATGATCCGGGCAGACTCCGATCTATTCGGATCCCTCGGTTTCATGGCTCACCTCCCGGCCTTTCGACCAGCTTTCGCCGACCTGCGCACTTGAGTCAACCTGACTTTCAGAGCATATCAAATCTACATCAACCACTGGGGAGCCCACGGATCACGCTCGAGCACCCGCGACGGCAGATCCTACATTAACAATCGAAGCAGCTCCCGCCCGCGTGGCAACTCCACGAGTCAGCCACGACCCCCAGCCCGACTACTCGAGTGGTCCATGGAAGAAGCGCAACATGCGCACAAGCAAGACGACAGTCAAGACACTGTCCCAAGTGTTCGTGGCAGACATCCATGAGCCAACCACAGATGACAAAAATCAAGATGACGACCCGAGCAGTCGCCGAGACAACCGCTCGAACAGCAAAGACAGTGATCCTGACAACACCGTCCAGGTCACCGTCACACTTGGAGAACCAGGAACCATACCAAAGAAAATATACAAAGGAGTGGAGCATAGCAATCGCAGGAGCGACGAGCCAGAAAGCATCAAGCATCATACCCCAGGCATGGCGAAAGAGGGCCATCACGTAGAAAAAGATCTACCTATCCAAGGAAGCGATAGCCAGGATAAGGGACGCAGTGAAGCGCGGCAAACTACTCCCGGAGAACGCAACACGAGACGAGCTCAGAGCATACAACAAGCTGGCGAGTGACGCCACTAAGAGAGCAAGACAACAACGCTTAGAACTAGAGAACCAAGGAAAGACCGCCATCGACTCAAGGAGAAACCGTAGATCACCTCCCAGAAGCGAATCCTCCGACTACGACTCGCCCATCCGAGCCATGTCCAGATTCAGCAATTTGAAACGCACGGACAAGAAAAAGGTGGCCCGCAAGATAGATGACGACTTCAAGCTAGAAGAGGACGACGACAAGGAAGAACAACTCACGCCAGCCGAAGCCCTTTTCACTTCCCAAGAGTACCTATCTCGTTCTCAGAAAAGCAAGAAAGGCAGCTTAGATCACAACACGACGATGGCACTCAAAATGATGAAAGACGCCATCTCAGCCCCAAAAGAGCAGGCGCAAGACGGGCTCCCCGCGAGTAGACCCCGGACAGGGACCCCAGTTCACCCGATGACGACAGCAGCGACGACTGGCGCAAGCGCCCAAACAAAAACAAGAACCACGACAGCGACGACAAAAGCAACAGACGCAACAGCAATCGGCGAGACGCATGCAACGACATAACACAAAGCAAATCAACCGTGGAAGACGACGGCGAGCAGCCCGCGAAGAGTACTCGGATGAGCAAGCTTCCGACGAGAACGTAGAACCATGCGGAGCACTGTGCTTCACACGGTCCATACGGAAAACAAGGATGCCGAAAGGTTTCAAGCTAAACTCCACGACGCACAAGTACGACGGGCTGGAAGAACCAGAAGCATGGCTCGACGACTACCTAACGGCCGTAAAATTCCAGCGCGGAACCAATATCACAGCAATGCAGTACATATACAACTCATGCTCGAGAGCTCAGCACGACACTGGCTGAAGAATCTACCACGAAGATCAATCGACTCCTGGAGGCAGTTCCGCAGTGCCTTCATCGAGAACTTCAAGTCGACCTACAAACGACCGGCATCACTCGAGGAGCTAAGGCCCTGCAGACAAGGTTCAAGAGAATCCCTACGAGCATACATCCAACGATGGACCATACTCAAAAACTCAGCCAAGGACATCTCAGATGAAAGCGCAATCGATGCATTCAGGAGGGGCTTGCAACGCATCGACTTCAAGGAGCATCTCGGGCAGATGAAAGTCCGAACACTCGCGATACTGCTCGAGCAAGCCAACAACTGGGCAGATGGAGAAGACTCCGTACGGAACGAAACGGAGATCCAGACAGCGCACTCAGAACGCGACTACGACTACCACACCAGCGACAAAGGATTCGACAGAAGAAGAAAACGCCTGAGGCGCAACTTCTACGACGACAGAGGACCCGACATGGTCGCGGCCGGCTTCCCAGATGACAGAGAAGGCAGACATCGCGACGACAGGAGAATACAACACAGGGACAACCAAGAAGAAACACCCCAAATTCAAAAACGGGACTGGAGAACAAGGCAACCACGGGACGATGCCCGAGCATATCGCTCGGCCAAAGAGCAGCTCGACGGACCGTGCACAATACATGGGTTCAAAAACGAGCGCGGAGAGCTCAGATCAGGGCACACCCTCATGAACTGCAGGCGATTCATCGAGCTCTCCGAAGAAAAAAGTCGATCGCGACAGCAGAAGCACGACCTCTCGCAAGCGTGGCAGTCGGAACCATCACCCACGACGCTCCACCGGCACCTGCCATACCAGCAAGACAGGTAGCAGTAATCCAAGAACGGGGCACGACCCCCGAGGAAGAAAAATACCCGGAAGCACACGGTCGGATCTGCATGATACAAGAAGGAATACCATCAAATAGGAAGCAGAAGCAGGTCACCAGACAAGTCTTCCTCGCAGTCTCTTCGCACCCGGCTGTCCCAGAATACCTACGCGGATCCGAGAATGAAATCACCTTCTCCTGAGAAGAACACCCGCCAGCCATCCCGCGCCTAGGACTGTGAGAGCAAAGTTATGCCCTCAAGAGTTTTGGATATTGTTGGTCAAAACAGTAGAGGAACTAACAAGTTTTCTAGTGTGAAACAGATGGTTAGGTTCCTGAAGTTATAGGTTGGTGATAAAGCTTCAACGAAGATTTACTCATTTATCGAAGCATATCCTCTGGAGTGAAGCTCATCACGGATGTCGACCCCTAAAAAGATAAGGAATCCTGAAGCACGCCTCATCGAAGAAGATGATCAAGATGGCGCAAGACTTAGTTGTTTTTGCGTAGTTCTTTTTACTTCTTTGAGTCGTAGGAAAAACCGTACTATCAAGAGGGGTTTTAGTAAATGTACTCCGAAGGTTTTGATGAAAAGACTCAGATCGAATCTAAACCTGTGAGAAGCCAGAGTTGAAGAAATCTCATGTGAGCTAGGTAATGCTTCACCAGCGAAGACTTTGTTCTCTCGGCTCCTGAAGCAGAACCAAGTCCGTGAGTCAGATTTACTTGGACCGCAAGTAAAGTTGCGCTTTGATTGGAAATATGACCGTTGGGGACAAGTGTCAAGCTGTCACATCGGGTCACTTAAGTCATTTCGCACCTAGGGATTGCCATCTATAAATACGCCACCCCAGCCCTCATTGGCTGGGGGCTGCTCCAAGATTGATTCCCTACAGAGGAGAGAGAGAGAGCAACCCCACCGAAGCATATCAAAAACCCATCCACAGAAGCATAAGTCCTATTGATCTGAGTTAATTCATTATGACTTAGGAAGAAGTTTGCTAGCCTTTTTATCTTGGAGAACTGCAATTCTCCTAGACGGTTAGAGAGTTGTTCTTGAGAGAGCGAAGAGTTATTGTCGCCTCGAAGTCCAGTTTGTCAAAGGTTTCGGTGATTTCCTCAATAATCAACCACGAGTGAAGAACTGACCAAGCTCAAGGAGATTGGTGCAGTGGAGATACGGACGGAGAGAGGTTAGCTCCTGTGTTCAATCACAAGTCCCTCCAACCAGACGTAGCACTTTGCAGAGTGTGAACTGGTCGAACAAACATCGCCGAGTCAAGAGTTCGTTTTACTTTCCGCACTTACATTCAGTTTATCAATTGCTTCAGTGATCTTATTCAATGCAATTGATTCAATGCTTTTGATTCGCTATGTTATGCTTCAATCATGTTCTGGTTCGATGTTTACCTTTCTGTTGAAACTCTTCTGCTGTTAAGTTATGCTTCACTTCATAGTTTCATGCAAAAATTTGAAGTGATCATTCACCCCCTCCCCCTCTGATCACATACTTGAACTTACAAGGACACGCCGCACTAGTACTCGAAGCACGAACCGGAAATTACGATATGTCACGAGTCTTCATGGACGGCGGCAGCAGAATCAACATCATATTCACCAGAACCTTGGAAGAAATGCTCATCCAAAACTCAGCACTGAAAACTTCAGGCACAACGTTCCACGGAATCGTGCCAGGGAAAGCAGTCTATCCCCTCGGAAAAATAAGTCTTGAGGTGATTTATGGCAGCACGAGCAACTTCCGCAAAGAAACACTAGACTTAGAAGTGGTCAACTGGAAATCACAATACCATGCCATCCTAGGATGCCCAGCCTTCGCGCGTTTCATGGCAGTGCCACACTATGCCTACCTCAAGATGAAAATGCCAGGCCCACGAGGAGTAATCACAGTTAGCGGCAGCTTCGTCAGATCTGACCGTTGTGACAAGGAGTTCCAAAAAATATCAGAAACCTTTGGAGCACACCAAGCCAGCGGAGCCGCAGCACCCGAAGAAGAGGCTCAACCATAGAAGCAAAAGGAAGCCACAACAGTTTTCCGTTCTTAGGGCTACTAAGCCATCGATCCAAATAAAGGGGTTGCCTCCAAGCAGCAGCCCCCCTCGTGTAAGAAAAAAAAGGGAAAATATTGAAAATATTCTCCCAAAAATTATTTCTGCACATTGGCACTCGAGGGCTCGCCGAAGCAGCCACCCCTCGAGGCGTTCCTCGCAAACGCGACTATAAAAATCGGCACTCGGGGGCTCGCAGAAGCAGCCACCCGCCGAGGCGTTCTTCGCAAACGCGGCCCTAAGAAAATTGGCACTCGGGGGCTCGCCGAAGCAGCCACCCCCCGAGGCGTTCTTCGCAAACGCGACTGTAAGAGCAAAGTTTTGCCCCCGTGTGTTTTGGATATTGTTGGACAAGACAGTAGAGGAACTAACAATGTTTTCTAGTATAAACAGTTGAATAGGTTCCTGAAGGACAAGCTAAGTGATAAAGCTTCAGGGAAGGTCTTCAAGTTATCGAAGCATAACCCACGGAGCGAAGCTTAATCACGAAGGTTGACCCCCAAAAATGAAGGTGTCCTGAAGCTCTACTCATTGAAGGAAATGAAGAAGATGGCGCAAGACTTAGATGTTTTTGTGTAGTTCTTTTTCGGTTCTTTGAGTCATAGGACAAACCGTACTATCAAGAGGGGTATTTAGTTTGTGGACACCGAAGACATTGAGAAATGCTCAGATCAAATCCAAACCAAGTGAGAAGCCTGAGTGAAGAAATCTCATGTGCACTAAGTTAAGCTTCGGTAGTAAAGACTTCGTTCTTTGGCTACTGAAGCAGAACTAAGTCCATGAGTCAGCTTTACTTGTTCCTCAAGTAAAGTTGCGCATTGATGACTAATCCGACCGTTGTGGACATGTGTCAAGCTGTCACCTCAGGTCAGTTTGGTCATTCCGCACCTCGGGATCGCCAACTATAAATACGCCGCCCCCTCCTCCATTTGCGGGTGGCTGCTCCAAGATTATTCCTGAGAGAGATTGCAGAGAGCACCCCAAAAACGCCACCGAAGCAAAACCCAAAATCCAGATACTTTTAACCTAAGTCCCATTGATCTGAGTAGATTCGAGATGACTTAGGTGAAAGCTTGCTAGCCTTTTTATCTTGGAGAACTGCAATTCTCCTAGACGGTTAGAGTGTTGTTCTTCAGAGAGCGAAGAGTAATTGTCGCCTCGAAGTCCAGTTTGTCAAAGGTTTCGGTGATTTCCTCAATAATCAACCACGAGTGAAGAACTGACCAAGCTCAAGGAGTTTGGTGTAGTGGAGCAACGGACGGAGAGAGTTTTGCTCCAGGTGTTCAATCACCAGTCCCTCCAACCAGACGTAGCGCTTTGCAGAGCTTGAACTGGTCGAACAAACATCGTAGAGTCCCAGTTCGTTTTACTTTTCGCATTTACCTTCAGTATTGCAATTCCTTCACAGTTATGCTTCAATGTGTTTTGATTCGCTGCATTTAGTTTCGCTTCTAGTTTTACTTCACTATTCCGCACTACTTATGCTTCACTTCAAAAGTTTCAGTCGAAAATTTTGAAGTGATCATTCACCCCCTCCCCCTCTGATCACATACTTGGACTTTCAATTGGTATCAGAGCTAGTCACTCCCTACACTCTGTGTGTTTTGGATTAACCTCCTGGAGTGTCTTCAAGTATGTCTTTCGCAGCTATTCGCTCCGGCGAACCCATTCCTGTTTTCAATGGGAAGGACTACTCGTACTGGAAGGACAAGATGAAAAGAAATATCATAGCTATCAATTCTATCGCCTGGCAAGTTGTCCTGTATGGTGTTACAGTTGCAGACGTCAATGCCATCACTCCTGAAGAAGCTAAACTGATTGATCTTGATTCTGAAGTTTGGGTTTTCATCACCAATCACTTGACACCAGAAAAGTATCATGAAGTGAAGAATATTCCAACTGCCAAAGGTGTCTGGGACTATCTTGAAAAGATTGGTGAAGGTGTTTGTACCCAAAAAGATGCCAGAATTGACACACTCCGAAGCAAATTCTATCGCTTCAAGAGAAACGAGGGTGAAAAAGTCAGCTCTATTTACAGCAGACTCACAGCTCTTGCAAATGAGTTGATTTCCCTCGGTGCTGATGATATTACTCCTCACTCAGTTGTAAGAACTTTGCTTCGCTCATTGGATGACTCCTTTGATCACATTGTGTTGATGATCAAGGAAAGGAATGATTTCAGACATCTTGTTGCTGCTAATATTCTTGAGAGACTCAATACCTTTGAAATGGAAGAAGATGAGAGCGCCAAAACGTTGCTCAGCAAAGGAAAGAGCGCCAAGCAAGGGCTAATCCCCAGGCTCTGACTTTACTTTACAAAGAGCACCCAATCGAAGGTCATTATCCTCGACCACCCACTTCACAACTTCGCTTGCAGGTTCATCCGCCATGGCGTAATGATCGTCCATCGACTGAGCTCGACCACCAGGAGGACCTCGAGCTGCCAACATAATATCAACCCCCGGCCAATGACTATGGACGAAGGCAAAAGAACAGCGAGCACCTGCATAAATCTGGTGATTAACTACGCGCCGAAGATCCGCAGGCTGGGAAAACATCCGGCAAAGCTTCTCAAGAGATGAAGGGACAGGATTCAAAGGGTAAAATTCAGCAAAAATTCTGCCAAACACTCCGCGGCAGTACTCAAGAGCCTGCGGTACCCTCTCAACCCGCATCCGCAAAACGGCGAACACCCACGCGCCCTGTCCATCCAGAAAGGATTGTTCGCCTGCACAACTGGGTCCTCCAGCCGCAGCAACTCAGACTGTACTGCCTCCTCCTCCTCGCGAGAACGCTCAGCAAGCACTTCGCAACGAAGAACAAAGGTCAGCTGCAGAGAACAAAGGAAAGAACCCGCGCAGCCGAGCGGTCAAAGAAAAAAGCAAACTCACCCTTCAGAAAGTCACACAGCTTCAACATCCAAGCTGCCAAGTTATCCAAGAGAGCCTCAGCACGCTCGCGTTTTGAGCGATGGACCGCAACAACACATTTCAGTCGAACGATCTCACGTTCGGCCTCTTTCAGTCTCAAGCAAATGGACTCGTAAGCACCTTCGCGAGCATCCTCCTTCAGCAAATTCCAAGCCCGAGAAACGCCCGGGATGGCCTACCGCAAAGAGAAACAAGTCAAAATAAGCAAGGCAACAAGCATCACAAGAAAGCAAAGCAGGTCCATGAATTAGATCCGTCGTCCCGCAGGAGGCACATTACAACTAAAAGTTTTCAAAACACAAAAAGGACCACACTACTCCTCGGCTGAAGAATTATTTGCCTCTACGACCAGCTGCAGCTGGCGGGCCAGTCGAGTAGCGCGAGCACTCTGCTCATCCGTGTAAGCACGCAAAGTATCCACCATGAAATCCTCAATAGGGAGACCATGACCCAGAAGAACAACAATAGACGTGGCAAGCCCACCCAGCACGTTCTCACGAAGCAAGCCCTCCAGCTGATCTCCATCCGGACCGAAGGCAGCAACTAGAGAATCAAGACCCTCAGGACGCTTCTCCGCATCTGGGAACATGTGCTCATGGAGAAGCTTCAAGAGAGTGGTAGCCCGATCGCAGACATCCCCAACAGCTACAGCAGCGCCCGAGACAATATCTACAGAGCCACGGAGAACACCCGAACCGGCAGCAGCAACATCCACCGCTCCAATACCCGCAGAACCTAGAAGAAGGCCACAGATTAAAATCCCAGCAATCGGAGAGGCAAACAAACCGCAAAAAAGACGGAGGACAGGAAGAGTCCACTAACCAATTAGCAAGCTCACCAATTCCTGCAGGCGCTTGCACTCAACCCTCTCGACCTGGAGAAACTGCTCCTCCAACCGCCGCAACCGCTCGAGCTCGCCTTGCTGCGCCTGCAGCAACTTTTCCTTGGACTCCAGAGCAGCCCGAAGTTCAGCAAGTTCCTTCTTCGCAGCCTCCGCCCGCTTGTCAGCACCCTTCTTGCGACTTACGTAACAAACACCAATCAGAACCAATCAGCAAAAGAAACAAAGACCAATAAACAGGATCTCACGTGTCATAGCAGTTAAGCTCCCCTGGATCGAGTCATGAGCACGTCGCCACCGATCAGTCTCAGTCAGCACACGTTCGCACATCCGAAATAAAGGCTGCACCCAAGCAGATACACCAAGTCAAAAGCATAGGAAAGAAGAAAATCAAAGGCTACAACCAATCACAAATGATTGCTTGTAGCCTCGGGGGCTACTCCCATTGGGAGCACTGCCGTGCTCCCAATATGTACCAGACCGACAGAAGGAAGACCTAAATCATAGACTATAACCACCCACAAGTGACCGTTTGCAGCCTCGGGGGCTACTACAACAAAGCACATAAGGACAAAGAAATCACATACCTGCTCCGCCATGCGATCAAAGAACTTCGCTTTATCCTTAGCAGAGAGATCCCTCCTCTCCAGAAAGTGCTCCTCGGGGATCACTAGTTTGACATCCGGAGGTAAGTCACCCTCAGGAGAAGCAGCAGCCGAAGCAGACCCCCCAGAAGGAGCAGTTGCAGAGGTCCCCTCCACACCTACAGTCGCAGGGGTCATACCCGCACCCGAAGCCACGGGAGTAGCGGAACCGGCCAGTCGACCAGACGCCGCTCTAGAATCAGTCGAAGGAGTAGCGACAGCACCAGCACTCGCAGAGGAAGCAGCCGGAGCAGGAACAGTCCTACAAATCGGTTACCTTCAAAACACTAGCCAAGGCAATGAAAGCCAGAAACAACAAAGTGGAAATGTACACTAACCCAGCAGGCGCAGCGCCTGGACGCAGCAATATGCCAAACATGCGTTTCTTCGAGGCAGCAGGAGGAGGGCACGACACAAGAGGTTGTACTACCGCGGGCAAATCTTCGCCATCACCCGCCGAATCACGACCACTCGCAGGGCGAGTGCGTTTGACACGAAGAGGACTTGAATCCCCAGAGTCATCCGCAACTGACAGTGGAGCACCCGTGGACTCGACAGCAACAACACCTGAAGCGCCAGAAGCACCCCCATCACTCGCAGGGACAGGATCGACATCAGCCTCACCAGGTTCATCGAGTATATCCGCATCCTCAAGCTGGGGCAGATTTTTCAACAAAGGATTGTGACCCTACAGATCAAAACAGCATCAGCAACCAATAGGAACGAGTCAGCAGTTCAAATAAAATTTAAAGATAAGTACCTGAGGAAGAGGCAAGTCAGCAGAGTAAGGACGAACAAGACTCTGCTCCCCAATGCTCGTGCACTTTGTGACTTGCTGAACCCGGGCCAAAATGTCGTCATCGGAAAACTCTTCGGGTGAACACCTGGTCGAGTCATCAGGCCCAGTATATTGCCACATGGGACGGACCCGATGCTGAAGCGGCTGCACGCGTCTCTTGACAAACACGGAGATAAGCTGGCCACCAGTCAATTCATCCTTCAAAGCAGTAATCTTCTGCACAAACGGTTCCACGAGAGACGACTCGCGAGAAGACAAAGGATGTGCCCATGAAGAACGCTTAACCGCCCGCGCAGCAGGGTCGAAAGCAGGCAGACCAAACCGCTGACCCGCAACGCACTGGTCCTTCAGATAAAATCAGATCCTCCGCCACGAAAAGACGGAGTCCAACTTCTCCAGATCAAAATAAGCAGATTTCTCCTTAATGGAGATCCCGACGCCCCCAATGGCGTATTCATAATTTGTCCTCTTCACATTGAAGAGACGTTTCCAGAGGCCCCAATGGGGATATATTCCCAAAAATCCCTCACAGAGCATAATGAAACAGGCAATGTGTAGAATCCCATTGGGGGTTAAATCATGCAGTTGCAACTGGTAGACGCAAAGAAACCCCCGGAGGAAAGGGTGAATGGGAAGTGCAAAACCACGGGGGAAGAAACTCTGAAAGCATACCCGCTCATCTGGACGGGGCGTAGGAACCTCCTCATCACCAGGAACCCGGGCGGCATCACGCACCACCACGCCGTCGGCCACCAGTTCATCCAGATATGCAGCTTCAAAAACAGAGCGCTCCCATCTACCGGTCATCCTCGGCGACTCCTGCGCTGCACTACGGGGACGCTTGGACATGGATCTCAACTAGCAAACTGCACGAAAAGGCAGGCGGACGACAAAGAACAATGAAGGAAGAAGAACGGAAGACAGGAGAAGGCAATGGCTGGGTGAAAGCCTAAAACACACCAGACCCCGGTATTTAACCATCAGTCCGAGCAAACAAATCGTCACCGCTCATCTTGGAATCCAAGAGACGTGGCACGATCCCACGATAGCCGAGGAACATGGAAAACTCAACCGGCGCACTAACCATACCTCCCACCGCGCGGGAAAAACGAGGGCCATCATCACGAAGTGCGAATTTTTTGGGAAACAGATGTCAAGTCACACAATTTTCACTTGACATGGCGACCCAACCTGTCAGGCGAACCATCAAACGTCACACCTCAGCAACGCGTCTCAAACACGCATCTTCGGTCAGCATCCATCTCTTTACAAGCTTTTTTCATATTATTTCAAAGAAAAATTCTTACTCCCATTGGGAGTACCTTTATTCGAGTTCGGGTGCTCCCTCACCCAGAAGGCAAAGATGTGCTCGAGTGATCACTCGCACCAACAGAAACAACATTTTCTCAGAGTTCGGGTGCTCCCTCACCCCAAAGAGAAGAAAAGCATTCGAGTGACCACTCACAGAAAAATACCCAGCAATTCAACAAACATGACTTACTCGCACACTCGACGACATTCCGAGTGGGTGCTATCTTATTTTCCTCGCCTGAGTTCGCTACAAACTCCGCGAGTGACGGATAAAATAGCTCACTTGATTGTTTATTCCAAGTGGGTGCATCGCTAATCAGGCTTCGTGCCTCAACAAAAACAAATTATGCCTGGGCTGCGACACACTGTACCCAGATGGCACGCAAGCTTAGCGTGTAGGTAAGACCCCGCTGCGAAGAACGGCCGGGCCAGGACTTGCCGCAGAGCGATTTTACTCCCGACCTTTTCCATGCGCTCGCATGATAGAAAGAGCCGAGCGGACGCGCTCAGGCTATGTGCTTAGACTGGCAGCAATTGATCCTATAAGACCTGCAGCGGCATGACTTTGCTTGACACCAGTGTTCCAAGTTCACGTCGAGGGACGTGGGCTTGATTGGGCTACTGCGGCATTTTTCACTAGCACAATTCACCAAGGCTCGACCAATCGACTCCTTGGGCCCTTTCAGCTTAGCAATCCCTCGAAACAGATATTGTCATGGCTCAAAACTGCCAGCGACCCGTGGCGATACCACGCTTACAAACAATAAGGCGCAGATGAATTCGAGTCCCTGCGCGACTCTTCAAGTCCCCCAGGCACTCGGGGGCTACTGGCGAGGGGGTGACCCCGCGACTCCTACGTGTGAGGCTACCTGGTGCGTATGAAGACAGAAGGCCCACTGGGAAGCTACGACAAGCCCATGATTGGCCGAACCAAGCACCGACGTAGGAGTCCGCGACTAACATGGAAGGTGCAACTTCGCATACAAGGCAGGACTAGAATTAGGAAACTACCTATGTAACCTAGCACGAACTCCCCGAGACCTAGCCTAGTATATAAAGGCTAGGAAAGGAGACGCCTAAATCATCTCAATACGCATCTACTCATCCTAGCCTTGCGAGAACTCGCATTGGCCTCCACTGTAATCGCCCCCTCACGTAATAATATCGAGCAGGAAGTGCTTCTCCTGTTAGCCGACGAGTATCGTCCAACCTGTGCCATCTCTATGACTAACCCAGGGTCCCTGACCATGGGATTTGCCGGGGTTGATCCCCGTCAGGGGTCCATCCAACTTGCTTGCTCAAGAAGACCTAGAGCTCATTTGAGGAGGCTCATCATTGGAATATACAAGCCAAGTTCTATAGTGTGAAGGTCCCCACATAGCTATATACATGAATGATAATATCTATGGAGTACAAGATATAAGAGGGAGTACGAGTGTGGATCTCTAAAAAAGGAATAATAGTGTGCCCCCTTCTCTCTTTTTATTTTATTTTTCTCTTTTTTTCCATTTTTTGTATTTTTTTGGTGGCCTCAATGGCTCTTTCTATTTCTCTCATTTGTCCTCTTTGGGATTTTTAATTTTGTCGTCTTTGGGATCTTTTAATTTGTCCACTTTGGGATCTTTTTCTCACTTTAGGGGCAACACTCTATATATTAAAATAAGTATAGAAGATCTTTCACACTTTACAAAGTACTCTAATCATAAAGAAGATGTAACTATCATGAAGTATGCAAATGTATGCCTCTGCCAGTGTAGCAGGATATGCAATGATACTAGCGCGTCATGTAGCAATGATTAGGGCAAGGCCCAACTAGCATGCGGGTCATCAATCAAGCAAGTAGCATGTATGACATGAAGATCAAGTCATGAGAAGATGGAAGTTGCATGGCAATGTATCTCGGAAAGGCTATGGAAATGCCTTGATAGGTTGTTATGGTGGCTGTTTTGAGGAAGGATATAAGGAGGTTTATGATGACAGCGCGTATCATGCCAAGGGTTTGGATGTACCGGCGAAGGTGGACACCAACTCTCGGAGTGAGAAGAAAGCAATGCACGGCACAGGTGAGGCTAGAAAAATATGGGAAGGTGGAAGTGTCAACTTTCGAATACTCACATTAGTCCGAAGAACGCATGCACTTATAGTCGGTAACTCTCAATCTAATAAGAAGGTTTCACAAAGAGACAAGTACCCCGAGGAGGAGTGTATGGGGTTTTGGTTATCCTTGCGCATCCTCGACTCATGGTACGTGAGTGTACTCTAATATTCGACCCCTCAGAAGAGTAGTGATCCATCTAGTAGCTAGAGTTCTCAACTAATTTTGTAGGTTTTTGAAAATAAACACGGATTGCCCAAAATACGACATCTATCACTAATATTCTAAAGCTCTTGATACCAAAAGTCCAAACATTACTCAAAACAATACCTCAAAACTATTGCAAGTTACTACTAGAAAAAGAATAGCAACCTCAATTGCCTACTTCAAGTCAAGACACAAAACTCAGTGCAACAGGCAAACTCTCTAAAAAGATAAACATGAAAACTCAAGAGAGTTCCAGCAACAAACTAAACAAAAGCTCTTTGAAAAGATAAGCATGAAAACTAAGAGCTAAACATGACTGTAGCTACGAAAAGATAAAGAACACACACAACAAAGATAAGCATGAAAAGTCCTATGTTGTGTTCTAGATTTTGGAAGTGGAGCGTGTTTCTCTCCCACACAAATAAATCTGGGTTCTAACTTGTTATGAACAGCAAGCAAAGAAAAAGAAAACTAAAAATAAAACCTAAGAGCGAGACGTTCCATGAATAGCACATAATGCATGAAGTGATAAAAATATAGTGAAACGAGAGACGAACTGATAATTGTTGATGGAGAACGGGATGCACGGGGGCATCCCCAAGCTTAAACGCTTGATTCTCCTTGAATATTTCTTGGGGATGCATGGGGGCATCCCCAATCTTGAGCGCTTGACACTCCTGAATCTTCTTTCATCATCTTCCCTCGCACACTTCAAAACTCCCTTCATACATAACTCATCATAATCTGATTAGCGAGGTTAGTACCCATAATAAAATAATTTTTCTCTACTGGAAATAAAGATATTCTTGAAGAGCTACTGTTTCTCAAGACTGCCATAAAGTTTTTTCAAAGAAAAAGCAAGCTTAAGGTTTGCAAAATGAAGAAAAGGCAAAACAGGACAGAATCTGTGAAAAACAGACCAGCAGGTAGTAAAGAATTATTTAGGGATACTTCTGCAACTCAAATCAAAAAACTCAAAACATACGAAAGTTCCGTAATTGTATAGATCACACTGTGTAAAACTTTCAGCTCAAAAAGATGAACTGGGATTTTTATGTGATTTTTCTAGTCACGAGGACAGAATCTGTTTTCTGGACATCATGTCACAACTTTCACTTCCCTTGTCATATGAGGCTATAAATGGCACAAAGCTTGAAAAGTAAAGATACAATGATGTTGCTACAGTAGTAACAATCATCAAGACCACTAAGAACATAAGATAAATAAAAAGGAAAGCCTAAACTCGTTGCGGGCTGCCTCCCGAAAGCGCTTCTTTAATGCCATTAGCTAGGCTTAAGGTTTTAATGGTGCTCTCGCAGGAATAAGAGTTGAAGAACAAAAGAGAGCATCAACAAGAAAATACGAAACACATTTAAGCCTAACATGCTTCCTATGCATAGGAATATTGCAATAGAATAATTCATTGAAGCACAAAGCAATAAGCATAGGAAGGCAAAACAAGTGCAGCTTCAAAACCTTCAACATAAAGAGAGGGAACTTGATATTATTGAAATATCTATAAGCATGTGTTCCCTTCTCATAATAATTTCCAGTGGGATCATGAATAAACTCAACAATATAAGTATCACATAAAGCATTGTTACCATGATCGACATGCAAAAAGGTACTCTTACTCTCCACATAAGCATAATCTTTCTCATTGGTAATAGTGGGAGTAGGACTATCATAAACAACTTGAACACTATAGATTAATTGTGTATTAGGAAGATGGTGTTCAGTACGGGAGTAATTCCCTTCCTGATTATGACAAGTTTCATAAGGATAATTTCTCCTTATGTCATAGGTACCTTTACAATCACTGTAGGTAGGAGTTATAACATCATCATAGTAGAGAAGAATAATCAATTATCACATCACTAATGGGTAAAGGACTTGCAATCCTATCATCCCCAAGCTTAGAGCTTTCTATATCATCATTTTCAGAGTTGGCACCAAAAATATTTTCAAGATCATAAGTAGCATTATCATCATCTTCCCAATCACAATAAGTAACATGCATATCATAATCAAAATCATCTTCAATAGTGCCTACGGACTTAACATCAGGATAATAACGAATGCAATCAAGCTCACCATCCTCCATAAATTTATGTCCGTTAGGATAAAAATTGATGCGAGGAATATGCTCAAGCCATGTTGATACCCATTCTTCTTCCTTCTTGCTCGTCTTCCTCCTCCTCTTATTTTTCTTCTTCTTCACCTTAGGAGGGAGTGGTTGGAGATGAAGTTTCTCCATATATCCTGGTTTATCATTAGAAACAATAGGGGAAACTTGGGAGAAACTCTCCTTTTTATTAGTAGAAATATAAGAGACATTTTTATACCTTGGTAAAGTTCCCTCCTTTCTAATCTTACTTATGTAATCATTTTCATAGCAATTAACAACACAATAGAGATGGCAATTTTGCAACGTGTTGCTAATTCCTAAGGCATTAACATCTAGCCAAGAAGTCTTTTCTGATAACTCTTCACACATCAAAAATAACATAAGTTCATCATAAAGATCAGAAGTGATCATGTTATCACACAACTGATTAACAGTTATGCTTTGAAAGTTCATGCATTGAAAATTAAAGTGACCCTCTATGCAGCAAAGTTCACAAGAAAAAGGATAAAGGTCACACAATTCTCTAGCAATTTCATTTAAATCTTTGACCCAAGTGATTGTTCTTTCATGCTTATGTTGCTTACAATACTTCTCTTCTTCAATCATAGGCCTTTCACAAGGTATATCCACTCCACAAAAATTAACATGCTTATATAAAACTTCATTTTCAGGAATTGGATCATGCATGTTGCAATCATCATGAACAATTTTATTTTCTTTGCAAATATCTTTAAAAGGTTCATGATGCTTGATCCAATCCTCCTCAGGCATATTATGATGTGAAGCAAAAGATTTGAGGAAATCAACAAGGAGTTGAGAATCAAGCCCAAACTTAGCACTAAACTTATTAAAACTTGAAGTTTCAACAAAGGACTTAGTGCAATCATACTCATAAATTATACCTGACTCTTTACCTTTGTCGATCTCCCAATCTTCAGTGTTGCGTTGAATTCTTTCAAGGAGTTCCCATTTAGCATCAATCTTTTCGTTTGAGAAAGAACCCATAGAGGAAGCATCGAGCAAGTCTTTATCCTGTTGAGAGAGCCTTGCATAAAAATTAGTAATAATTATATCTTTGGGGAGCCCATGGTTAGGACATTTTAGCATTAAAGTTTTCAGTCTCCCCCAAGCTTGAGTTATGCTCTCTCCGTCATGAGGATAGAAATTATAAACATAATTACTATTCTCATGAACTTCATGAAGAGGATAAAACTTGGAGTAAAAGAGAGACTGGATCTCTTCCCAATCCCGTAGGTGAGAATCATCTAGTAGCCTATACCATTCCAATGCTTTTCCTTTCAGTGACAAGGCAAATAATTTCTTCATGAATTCACCTCTTGTCAAACCTGAAATCTTAAACAACTCACAAAGTTCTGTAAGTTTCAACAAATGAATATAACATGCATTGTGAATCCAACAACAGAATGACTCAAAAGTTCTTGGAAGAAGAACAGATTCCGATGTGCTTTAGGAGTAAAACACAGAATCTGAATAAAGTCCATGCATTCAGTATATGAGGAATACTGAGGACTATACTCTAAAATATAGAAAGGATAATATACTTGAATGTAATGCAAGATTACAATTGCAAGTCATATTATGGGTCTATATGGAATTAGAGACATCACCAAAGACATGAAAGAAATGTGAGTAAAATTCACGGCACTACAAACATAATACTACTTAAGAAAGTAGACGTATGGATAAAAGTTTAGCGTTAGAAGTATTGGACTTCTGGTTGACTATATTTCCCAGTATATATGACTATGGATGAGTCTTCTAAAGACTGAACCAAGAGATCAGTGGAGGATACTGTGAAATAATAGTCTCACTCTCCCGCGAAACGTATATCCAACCATTATATGATAATGAGTGGTATGTCAAAAGAGTTTTGACCTATACCAGTTGCAAAGGAAACATACGAATCTGAAGTGGTGCAGTTCGTTGATGAAACCTCTTCCATGAGCATGCATGATCAATGAATACTTATGTGATAAGATGATTATGATCGAAAAAATGCGGCTAGATTATTAGCACTCTAGTGCAAGTGGGAGACTGTTGGATATATGCTCTAGAGGCAAATAATATATGATTATTCCAATATATCTAAGCAAGTTCATAACCAGTTTCATACCGTGCTAGAACTGTATCAGTGAAACAATGATACAGGTGTGGTATAGAAACCCCCAGAGTTCCTAGTTAGCCTCTACATCGATAACTAGTTCATGGTCAACATGATGGTCGTGGTATCGCGATCATGGACAATTAAGTCTCTTGACTATGAGGTCACCTCACTGGTTAAATGACGTGATGAACATTACCCAAAGTAAGCATTACAGCATGATCAAATCTTGTGAAGGTTCAGTGTTGTAATTACAGAACGTGGTAGACCGTTCCTTTGACCGTGAGTACGTGCATAATTGCTATCTTCCCGGATGCTTTGACCTACATCCCACCACCTGACTGAAATATGCGGGTCATAACGGTTGTATCTTGGGTATTCCGTGGAGATATGTTGAGGAGTATTGTTACAAGAGCGGGATTTGTCAATCCATATAATGGATAGATACTCGGGGCCCACTCGGTGAGATTCCATCCATAAAGCTGCAGCGTGTGACTAGGTCACGGGGATGAATATCACAGGAATGAGTGAATGAGGATTAGTTCAGAACGAGGTTGAACCAGACATAGGATGTCATTGATCGAATCTCGGAACAATCCAGTATCGCTGACAAAGGGAATGCTATACGGCGTAAGGTCCAATCGGTGTTTGATATCCGGAATGCACAGGGGTCATTATGGGCATCCAGGTCCCGCTGATGATCATTGACCGTAGCCTCATCTCGGTCATGACTGGAGTGTTCTCGGACCGTAGGGTAACACACTTAAGGGCTCGATGAAATCGGAGACCTTTTCGTAACCATCGGAGTAACCAGAGAATAAAGGAAACAACATCGGAGAAGTACCGTGTTGAACCGAACAAGTTCGGAGTGAACCGGAAGGTGTTCCGGAGCACCGGGAGATGGAATATTATGTTATTGTTATTAATTAATTGAATTAATAATTAAAATCATTTTATTTCTAATTAATATGTGCAATGGGCCTTAGTGGAGAAAAAGGCCCATTAGGGGAAGAAATAAAAGGGAAAAAGAAAAAGAAAAAAATGGAGTGGGGGGGGAGGCGCCATGGGCCCTAGGGCCCATGAGGGTGGCGCCCCCTCTCCCCCCTTGGTCGGCGCCCCCCCCCCTAGCATGTGGGATAGTCCCACATTGCTAAGGGAGGGGGGTTGACTCCCTCCCCTACCCCTATATAAAGAGGGCCATGGTGCACATATTTAATTAAGCCAAATACACAATAAATCGGATTAAATTAGTATTTACTCCGAATTGAGATCGGTTTTCTCCGGTCTTCTCCCCTCCCTTGGCTCTTTCACGGTGGGATCCCTAGTGTGAGCCTATAGTGGAATTGAGGCTTCTCTGCTAGAATCGGAGGCCGTCGTGCTGCCGAAGCTTCGTCCGGAGGTCTGCTTCCGCCCCCTTCGCTGGATCGGAGAACGGAGGTCGTCATCGAGTCTCGTACGTGTGCGAGTACTACGAGGTGCTACACGTGTGGCACTACACCCATCCGGGTGCTCAACACAACCTGGGGGCTGTGAAACTTGATCGGCTACATCAACCACGTTTGCGGGAACGTTTCCTGCGCAACGGACTGCACCCCGAGGTATGTTATTTCCGCACTCCTTTCCGTTACGGTAATACGGCTAGCTAGACCTTGGGTTATGGGAACGCTAGTTAGAAAAATTTGTGTTTTCTGCTGCGAACCCCAACAAAAGCGGCCTTCCCCAAGCAACGAACTAAGAGTCCGGTTTTCCATAAACATAACTAGTGAAAATAAAAACAAGAAACGAAAAGATTTAATTGCAAGATCTAAAGATATACCTTCAAACACTTACTTCCCCGGCAACGGCGCCGGAAATAGCTTGATGTCTACGCACGCTTCTATTCTTGTAGACTATGTTGGGCCTCCAAGCGCAGAGGTTTGTAGGACAGCAGCAATTTCCCTCAAGTGGATGACCTAAGGTTTATCGAACTCAAGGAAGTAGAGGTTGAAGATGGTCTTTCTCAAGCAACCCTGCAATTAAGATACAAGAAGTCTCTTGTGTCCCCAACACACCTAATACAACTAGGAGTTGCATAGGTGCACTAGTTCGGCGAAGAGATGGTAAATACGAGTGATAGGTGTGGCAAAACGAAGTAATATAAATTTGTAATAAAAAGTGCAGCAAGCAAACATGTGACAAAAATGAGCACAAACGTTGTAACATTGGTGGAAACAAGGCCTAGGCTTCATACTTTCACAAGTGGCAACTCTCAACAACATTAACATAGTCTAATCACATTATATTTCCCATAAAACATGCAATGGAGACGCACTCGGAGGTCATTCCTTTGTGGTCAAGAGATGATGAGAATTATGTAGGGATACAAAAGCACACCTCAAAGTTCGTAGTTCTCAATCTATGGATTTCCCAATGTCACCGCGTCCATCCAAAGAGAGTACCGCAATCACCACAACATATCTCAAGGATATTCAAAGACAAGCACCAAGAGACTCTCAATCTTCAATCAACACACAAAAGAGGAAATCACTCATGATAATATTCTTCTAACCCGTGTCCAATAGACCGCTGTCACCTTGGTCTCGGATATTATACTAGATAAGATCAAGTGAGTACATCAATCTAATACATAGAGGAAGGGGAAATATCATGGGATCACCCTAGATTAACATAGCCTATGATCACAACGAAGATCACATCATGGGAGAGAGAGAAGAACCCATAGCTACTGGTAGAAACCTCAGCCCCGAGGGAGAACTACTCCCGCTTCTTGGAGGGAGGAAGCAACGTCGATGGAGATGAATCCGGGGGCACTTCCCCGTCCCGGCTGGGTGCCGGCACAGGAATTCTCAGCACTCATGCAATGGATGAGCGTAAGCAAGAAATTTGACACATAGGATGGCAAAGAGCGAATATGGTGGAGGAGGAAGAAAAAAAGGGTGTGAAAGGCTCACATCAATGAGGACAATCATAGGCGAGAGAAAGCCAAATGATAGATATGATGTGAGGAGTAGGGATTGCCATGCAACGGATGCACATATGAGCCGAGGTAAGCTCTCCAATGGAACTAGTGGGGGTGCATCCAACTTGCTTGCTCAAGAAGACCTAGAGCTCGTTTGAGGAGGCTCATCATTGGAATATATAAGCCAAGTTCTATAGTGTGAAGGTCCCCACATAGCTATATGCATAAATGATAATCTCTATGGAGTACAAGATATAAGAGGGAGTACGAGTGTGGATCTCTCAAAAGGAATAGTAGTGTGCCCCCTTCTTTCTTTTTATTTCCTTTTCTCTTTTTTCTATTTTTTGTATTTTTTGATGGCCTCAATGGTTCTTTCTATATCTCTCATTTGTCCTATTTGGGATATTTCAATTTTTCCACTTTGGGATCTTTTAATTTTGTCCACTTTGGGATCTTTCCCTCACTTTAGGGGCAACACTCTATCTATTACAAAAAGTATAGAAGATCTTTCACACTTTACAAAGTACTCAAATCATAAAGAAGATGTAACTATCATGATGTATGAAAATGTATGCCTTTGCCAGTGTAGAAGGATATGCAATGATACTAGCACGTCATGTAGCAATGATTAGGGCAAGGCCCAACTAGCATGCGGCTCATCAACAAAGTTGCATATATGACATGAAGATCAAGTCATGAGAAGATGGATGTTGCATGGCAATATATCTCGGAAAGGCTATGGAAATGCCTTGGTAGGAAGGTATGGTGGCTGTTTTGAGGAAGGATATAAGGAGGTTTATGATGACAGAGCGTATCGTGCCAAGGGTTTGGATGTACCGACGAAGGTGGACGCCAACTCTCGGAGTGAGAAGAAAGCAATGCACGGCACAGGAGAGGCTAGAAAAGTATGGGAAGGTGGAAGTGTCAACTTTCGAATACTCACATTAGTCCGAAGAACTCATGCACTTATTATCGGTAACTCTCAATCTAATAAGGAGGTTTCACAAAGAGACAAGTACCTCGAGGAGGAGTGTATGGGGGTTTGGTTATCCTTGCGCATCCTCGACTCATGGTACGTGAGTGTACTCTAATATTCGACCCCTCAGAAGAGTAGTGATCCATCTAGTAGCTAAAGTTCTCAACTAATTTGTAAGTTTTGAAAATAAACAAGGATTGCCCAAAATACGACATCTATCACTAATAGGCTAAAGCTCTTGACACCAAAAGTACAAACATTACTCCAAACAACACCTCAAAACTATTGCAAGTTACCACTACAAAAGAATAGCAACCTCAATTACCTACTTCAAGTCAAGACACAAAACCCAGTGCAACAGGCAAACTCTCTAAACAAGATAAACATGAAAACTCAAGAGAGTTCCAGCAACAAACTAAAAAAAATCTCTTTGAAAAGATAAGCATGAAAACTAAGAGCAAAACATGATAGTAGCTATGAAAAAGATAAAGAACACACACAGCAAAGATAAGCATGAAAAGTCCTATGTTGTGTTCTAAATTTTGGAAGTGGAGCATGTTTATCTCCCACACAAAGAAAGCTAGGTTCTAACTTGTTATGAACAGCAAGCAAAGCTAAAGAAAAATAAAAATAAAACCTAAGTGCGAGACGCTCCAAGCATAGCACATAATGCATGAAGTGATAAAAATATAGTGAAACGAGAGACGAACTGATAATTGTTGATGGAGAAGGGGATGCACGGGGGCATCCCCAAGATTAGACGCTTGAGTCTCCTTGAATATTTCTTGGGGATGCATGGGGGCATCCCCAAGCTTTTGCGCTTGACACTCCTGAATCTTCTTTCATCATCTTCCCTCGCACACTTGAAAACTCTCTTCATACATAACTCATCATAGTCTGATTAGCGAGGTTAGTACCCATAATAAAATAATTTTTCCTCTACTTTAAATAAGGATATTCTTGAAGAGCTACTATTTCTAAAGAGTGCCAAAAAGTTTTTGCAAAGAAAAAGCAAGCTTAAGGTTCGCAAAACGAAGAAAAGGAAAAACAGGACAGAATCTGTGAAAAACATACCAGCAGGTAGTAAAGAATTTTTAGGGATACTTCTGCAACACAAATAAAAAAACTTAGAACATACGAAAGTTTCGTAATTTCATAGACCATGCTGTGTAAAAAATTAAGCTCAAAAAGATGAACTGGGATTTTTCTGTGATTTTTCTAGTCACGAGGACATAATCTGTTTTCTGGACAGCATGTCACAACTTTCACTTCCCTTATCATATGAGGCTATAAATGGCACAAAGCTTGAAAAATAAAGATACAATGATGTTGCTACAGTAGTAACAATCATCAAGACCACTAAAAATAGAAGAAAAACAAAAAGGAAATCCTAAATTCGTTGCGGGCTGCCTCCCGAAACCGCTTCTTTAAAGCCATTAGCTAGGCTTAATGCAAATAGATCAAGTCTTTTCAAGAAAATAACTATCCCATGTGACGGACTCAAAAGGAAACTTAATATTTTTCCTAGGTAAGTGTTCCATCCCTTTTTTGAGAGGGAATTGGAATTTTATAATCCCTTCTTTCATATCAATAACAGCACCCACGGTGCGAAGAAAAGGACGTCCCAAAATAATTGGACAAGAAGGTTCACATTCAATGTCCATAATAGTAAAATCAACGGGAACATAATTGTCATTGACAATGATAAGAACATAATCTATCTTCCCCAAAGGTTTCTTTACGGAAGAATCGACAAGACGAACACCAAAAGAACAAGGATCAAAAGGTTTCAATTCAAATATATCATACATTCTTTTGGGCATAATAGAGGTACTAGCTCCAACATCACATAAAGCATAGCAAGAAAAGTTATTCAACTTAATTTTAATCATAGGATCCCGACCATCTTCTAGCTTTCTAGGTATGGAGGCTTCTACCCTAAGCTTCTCCTCCCTAGCTTTGATGAGAGCATTAGTGATATGCTCCGTGAAGGCAAGATTAAGTGTGCTAGTGTGGGGGTCTCTAGACATATTGTGAAGGAAACGAATAACTTCAGAAAGGGTGCAATTATCAAAATCAAGGTCACTACTATCAAGTAGAGTAGTAGTGGTGTCCTGTAGGCTCACTTGTTTGGTGGCTTCTATAGTCATAGGAATTTCTTCTTCAACGGTTGAGGTCATAACATCACCATTGATAGGTCATATGGGACTAGGGGTGCATTGGGTGCTAAGAGTTTGGATATCCTCAACCACTTGGATAGTAGCAAAAGTATGGTGTGTAGGAAGGCTCTTAATTCTATCTTCTTCCACCTTTTCTCTAGCCCATCTCTCTTTGAGTTTAGCCATCATCCTAATGTTTTACTTGATTTGCAATTGGATAGCATTCATAGGAGTGACCTTCCTCTCCTCAAGGGGAGAAGTTCAAATTTTAAGCAATTCTACTTCATGGGCTAAATTGTCTACGTTCGACGAGAGGTTATCTAATTTGTCTAGTTTTTCCTCTACACTCTTGTTGAAGGCTTTTTGGGTAGTGACAAAGTCTTTAAGCATACTCTCTAATTCAGAAGTGGAGTTTTTGGTCCTAGGATAAGTGTTGTTGTTCCCATAGTTGTTGGAGGGGAACGGTTTAGGGTTGCTACCAAAGTTACTCCTATAAGCATTGTTATTGAAGTTGTTTCTAGAGATAAAGTTCACATCTACTTGATCATGAGCAATCAAAGAATTTAAAGGAACATTTTGAGGATCAATAGGAGATTGCTTGGTAAGTAGAGACATAATCAAGTCAACTTTTTCATTTAGGGAAGAGATCTCCTCGACAGAGTTTACCTTCCTACCTATTGGAGCTCTTTCGGTGTGTCATTGGGAATAGTTGGTCATCATCTCATCGAGAAGTTTTGTGGCAGCACCAAGTATAGTTGACATAAAGGTTCCTCCCGCGGCCGAATCTAGCAAGTTCCGCGAGGTAAAGTTCAAGCCTGCATAAAAAGTTTGGATGACCATCCAAGTAGTTAAACCATGCGTAGGGAAATTCTTAACAAGAGATTTCATGCGTTCCCAAGCTTGGGCAACGTGTTCATTATCCAGTTGTTTAAAATTCATAATAAAACTCCTCAATTGGATAATCTTAGCAGGGGGATAGTACTTCCCAATAAAAGCATCCTTGCACTTATCCCAAGAATCTATGTTATTCTTAGGCAACGATTGAAACCAGATTTTTAGCTTCATCCCTCAAGGAGAAATGAAAAAGCTTAAGCTGAACAATATCACCATCTACTTCTTTGTACTTTTGCATATCACAAAGCTCAATAAAATTATTTAAGTGCAAAGCAGCAGCATCTCTAGCGCCAGAGAATTGATCTTCCATAACAAGGTTCAGCAAAGCAGCTTTAATCTCATAAGAAGGTGTTGAAATAGCAGGTGTAGCAATAGGAGTGCAGATAAAGTCACTGTTGTTGTGACTAGTAAAGTCACACAACTTGGTGTTCTCAGAGGAACCCATAGTAGCAGCAAGCAAGATAACTTTTTTTTATTTTTGATAAAGGACACTAAAGCAAAGATAAAAGATAGTGTGCAACTCCCCTATCTTGAAGAGTGGAGTCCCCGGCAACGGCGCCAGAAATTGCTTTTATGTCACGAGAGTTTACTTCTCGCCCCTCATTGGCTACCCAAAGTGGAAGGTTGAGATGTAGACAGCAGCAAGTTTCCCTTAGCGAAGATGCTAAGGTTGAGTATCGACCAGTAGGACTCCAACAGATACAAGTAGGTGATTTGGCAAGTGAGGCGCCGTTTTATGATAATCACTTGCTTCTCCCGGACCTGCACACACAGCAAATAACTTTGCTTCCCAACGAGTACAAAGGAGTTGTCAATTCCTTCGGCCTTGTTGTTTACAAAGGATAAAACGCATGGGATAATAATGATAGCGATAGCAACTAAAAAGTAAATAAAGCTGTAAATTGATAGTGGGTGTAAACAGTGGTCGAAATATGGACCGGGGTCCTATGATGTTCACTAGTGATGTCTCTCTCCCAAAAGACGATAAAATAGCCATGCGAGGTAAACAAATCACAACTGGGCAATTGACAGGATTATGTTCGCAAACCAATGCTAATTATGCTATAAAGAAAGGAAGAGGCTCAAAAGCATGGGTGGTACGCCAAGACAAGTAGACCGAAATCCATCTGCATCTACCTACTAATCATCCACCTTGAGATATCTATCCAGAACATCTCGCTGGTATTAAGTTGTGAATCCCACCCAAAGTGTAAACTCAAAGCAACAAACAACTGCATTAAAGAACTTTGCGTAAAGTAAACAATCCTTGCACCCGCAAGTACACGCACCGTTGTTTTCCCCCTTGTGGCAACAGCACATCCCCTAGACTCGTGTTTCTGCCACTCAAGCTAGTCATCAGGGCGCGTGAACCCACAATCATGCATAACGCTCCCTCTTGGAGTCACTACCTACTACTTGGCCAAAGCAATAAACAGAAACGGAGAACATGCAAGAATTACTCTAGAACATAAATATAAAAGAGGAGAATCAAATATATTACTCAAACACAATCTGAACATAATCTCATAATCCATCGGATCCCAGCAAACTTAGCATAGCAACAACAGAAAATATTACATGTGTGCCTCGATCATGTAGGGCAGCGCACGAGGTCTAATCCATGAAGAACAAAGAGGGGAGGAGAACATCACATAGCTACTGATCATAGACCCATGGTCCAAGGTGGACTACTCACGGTTCATCCGGGAAGCATCCATGGTGGTGGAGAAGCTCCCGTAGGTGATTCCTCCCTCCGGCATGGTGCTGGGAAGAGGTCTTCTGGTGCTCCCGATCTTGGAAGCGCGATGGCGGCGAAACAGAGGAGAGATCGCGAAAAAGGGTTCCCGTCACGGGGGTTTTGCGTCACGAGGGTTAAATAGGCAAAGGGGGCAGCCAGGGGTCCAGGCGGCCTCCTGGAGCGTCCCCACCCTAGGGCGCGCCGGGAGGGCGCCTAGGGCCCTGGTGGGTCCCCTCTGCCCCCCCCCCCCCTCGGTGATTCCGGAAGCTTCCTGTACGCTGATTTTTTATTGGATTTTTCCTGAATTTTTGGAGCACTTTTTATATGGGGGAAACCTGAAACAGAAAAACAACTGAAAACAGGAACTGGCACTGGGGTGCACTGAATTAATAGCTTAGTCCAAATATGATCAAGCAATATCATAGCAATATCACACAAAAGAGGCATGGAGCAAGCAGAAATTATAGATACCTTTTGGACGTATCAGCACCGTTGGTGTTGTTATTGACGTGAAAGAGGGAAATATAAAATTTCAATTCCCTCTCAAAAAGGGGATGGAACACTTCCCTAGAAAGAAAATCAAGTTACCTTTTGAGTCCGTTACACGGGCTAGCTATACTCTTTCTCTTGATAAAACTTGATTCTTCATTTGCCTTATGCCTAGTAAAGGCGTAAAAGAAAGCGCTTGTTGGGAGGCAACCCAAGATGTTTTTACTTCTGTTTTTAGTGGTCTTGATGATTGTTACTACTGTATCAACATCATTATCTTTATTTTCAAGCTTTGTGCCAAGTTATAGCCTCTTATGATAAGGGAAGCAAAAGTTGTGACATGCTGTCCAGAAAACAGATTCTGTCTGCCTGACGGAAAAAATCGAAACAAATCACCAGTTCATATTTTTGAGCTGAATCTTTTACATAGCATGATCTATACAATTGTGAAACTTTCATATGTTCTGAGTTTTCTATTTGATTTGCAGAAGTACCCCAAAAAATATATTTACTACCTGATGTTCTGTTTTTCATAGATTCTGCCACGTTTTGTCTTTCCTTACTTTTGCAAATATTAAGCTTGCTTTTTCTTTGAAAAAACTTTTTGGAAATCTTGAGAAACAGTATCTCTTCAAGAATATCTTTATATCCAGTGGGAAAAAATATTTTAGTTAGGGTATTAACCTCTCTAATCAGCTTATGATGAGTTATGTATGAAGGGAGTTTTCAAGTGTGCGATGGAAGATGATGAAAGAAGATCCGGGAGTGTCAAACTCTCAAGCTTGGGGATGCCACCATGAATCCCCAATAAATATTCAAGGATACTCAAGTGTCTAAGCTTGGGGATGCCCCCGTGCATCCGCTTCTCCATCAACAATCATCAGTTCGTCCTTCGTCTCACTATATTTTTATCACTTCATGCGTTATGTGCTATGCTTGGAGCGTCTCGCTTTTAGGTTTATGTTTTTTGTTTTCTTTAGATTTTCTTGATGTTCATAACAAGTTAGACCCCAGCTTACTTTGTGTGGGAGAGAAACACTTTCCACTTCAATCTAGAACACATCATAGGATTTTTCATGCCTATCTTTTTATTGTTGTGTGTTCTTTGTCAATTCGTAGCTACTGCCATGTTTAGTTTTAGTTTTAGTTTGTCTTTATCAAGAGCCTTGCCTTTTGTTTAGTTTGTTGCTGGAACTCTCTTTAGTTTTCATGTTTATCTTGTTAAGAGAGTTGGTCGTTGCACTGAGTTGTGTCTTGTCTTGAAAGTAGATAATTGAGGTTTCTATTTAATTTTAGTAGTAACTTGCAATAATTTTGAGGTATTGTTGTGAGTAATGTTTGAACTTTTGGTGTCATGAGCTCTAGCCTATTAGTGATAGGTGTCGTATTTTGGGCAATCTGTGTTTATTTTCAAAAACCTACAAAACTAGTTGAGTACTCTAGCTACTAGATGGATCACTAATCTTTTGAGGGATAGGATATTAGAATACACTCACGTACCATGAGTCGAGGATGCGCAAGGATAACCAAACCCCCATACACTCCTCCTCGGGGTACTAGTCTCTTTGTGAACCTCCTCATTAGATTGAGAGTTACCGTTAATAAGTGCATGAGTTCTTCCGACTAATGTAAGTATTGAAAGTTGACACTTCCACCTCCTCATATTTGCTAGCCTCTTCCGTACCGTGCATTGCCCTCTTCTCACTCCGAGAGTTGGCGTCCACCTTCGCTGGTGATTCCAAACCATTGGCATGATACGCTCTTTCATCATAAACCTCCTTATATCTTTCCTCAAAACAGCCACCATACCTACCTATCAAGGCATTTCCATAGCCTTTCCGAGATATATTGCCATGCAACATCCACCTCTTCATGACTTGATCTTCATGCCATACATGTTCCTGCTACACTGGTAGAGACATACATTTGCATACATCATGATAGCTATATCTTCTTTATGTTTGAGTACCTTGTAAAGTGTGAAAGATCTTCTATACCCTCTTGTAAAACAGAGTGGTGCCCTTAAGTGAGGAAAATATCCCAAAGTGGACAAAATAAAAGATCCCAAAGAGGACAAATGAGAGTTAAATAGAAAGAGCCATTGAGACCACCAAAAATACAAAAAAGAGAAAAAAGAGAAATAGAAAATAAAAAGAGAGAAAGGGACAACACTACTATCCTTTTGAAAGATACACACTAGTACTCCCTCTTATCCGTGTACTCCATAGAGATGATCATTTATGAATATAGCTATGTGGGGACCTTCACACTTTAGAACATGGCATCCATATTCCAAGGATGAGCCTCCTCAAACGAGCCCTAGTTCTTCATGAGCGAGCAACTTGGATGCACCCCCACTAGTTCCATTGGAGAGCTTACCTTAGCTCATATGTGCATCCGTTGCATGGAAATCCCTACTCCTCACATCATATCTATCATTTGGCTTTCTCGCCTATGATTGTCCTCATTGATGTGAGCCTTTATCACCCTTTTTGTCTTACTCCTCCACTATATTTCTCTCTTTGCCATCCTAAGTGTCAAATTTCGTGCTTACGCTCATCCATTGCATGAGTGTTAAAAATATTGAAAGGGAGTGGATCAAATTGACTTGTACCTGGCTAGTGGTCTGGGGACGAGTCAATATAAGATTCCAAAAGAGACCAAGTGTGAAACTTTAGTACATTGAGTTATCAACAAAAATATTATTTTCTCGTATCCCCATATCCCCCTTCTGGCACGCAAACACCATTTGAAGACATTCGAGTAACGGACAGCGAGAGTGATACGTCCAAAAAGTATCTATAATTTCTGCTTGCTCCATGCATGTTTTGTGTGATATTGCTATGATCTAGATACACTTTCATACACTTTTGATCATATTTGGACTAACCTATTAACTCAGTGCACCACAGTGCCAGTTCCTGTTTTCTGTTGTTTTTCTATTTTAGTTTTCCCCCATATAAAAAGTGCTCCAAAAATTCGGGAAAAATCAGATAAAAAATCAGAGCAGAAGAACCTTCCGGAAGAACCTGAGTGGGGCCAGAGGGCCACCACCAGGGGCCCATGCGCCCTAGTGGCGCGCCCCAGGGGCTGGCCGCGCCAGGGGGGCTCCTGGACCCCTGGTGGACCCCCTGGCTGCCCCCCTTCGCCTATATATTCTCCGTGATGAGAAACCCTCGAAGACAGAACCCTTTTTCGCGATCTCGCCTCTGTTCCGCCGCCGCCGCGCTTCCGAGATCGGGAGCACCAGCAGACCTCTTCCCGGCACCCTGCCGGAGGGAGGGCCGACCTCCAGGAGTCTCCTCTCCACCATGGATGCTTCTCGGATGTCTCGTGAGTAGTTTCCTTTGGACCATGGGTCCGTGATCAGTAGCTATGTGATGTTCTCCTCCGCTCTTTGTTCTTCATGGTTTAGACCTCGTGAGCTGCCCTACATGATCGAGGCACTTTTGTAATCTTTCTGCTGTTGCTATGCTGAGTTTGATGGGATCTGATGGATTGTGAGATTATGTTCAGATTGTGATTGAGTAATATATTTGGTTCTTATCTTTTATATTTTTGTTCTTAAGTAATTCTTGCATGTTCTCCGTTGCTGTTTATTGCTTTGGCCAAGTAGTAGGTAGTGACCCCAAGAGGGAACGTTATGCTCGATTGTGGGTTCATGCCCCCTGATGACACGCTTGAGTGACAGAAACATGAGTCTAGGGGATGTGATGTTGCCACAAGGGGGAAAACAATGGTGCTTGTAACCGCGGTTGCAAGGATTGTTTACTTTACGCAAAGTGCTTTTTAATGCAGTTGTCTGTTGCTTTGGGTTTACACTTTGGGTGGGGCTCGCAACTTAATACCAGCGAGATGATCTGGATAGATATCTCAAGGTGGATGCTTAGTAGTAGATGCAGTTGGATTTCGGTCTACTTATTTTCGCGTTCTGCCCATGCTTTTGAGCCTCTTCCTTTCTTTTGTAGCATAGTTAGCATTGCGGTGCGTTCATAATCCTGTCAATTGCCCTTCTCTAATTTGTTTACCTCGCATAGCAGTTTTATCGTCTTTTGGGAGAGAGACTTCACTACTGAACATCACGTATCCCGGTTCATATCCTCATTACTGTTTCCATGCTCATTTACTTTTCTTCTTTTACTTTCAGTTGCTATCATTATCCCTTGTGTTTGATTCTTTGTGAACAACAAGACCGGAGAGATTGACAACCTCTCTGAACTTCGTTGGGAACAAAGTTATTTGTGTCTGTGTGTAGGTCCGCGTCAGTTGCGCCGCTGACACCTACTTATCATCTCCGGAGTCCTACTGGAGACAAACCTTGGTATCTTTACTGAGGGAAATTTGCTTCTGTGCTACATCACACCTTCCACTTGGGGTTTACCAACAAAGGGCGAGAAATCACTATCATCACCTCGCACATCAAGCGACATTTCTGGCGCCGTTGCCGGGGACTCCGAGTGCTAAGATAGGGGAATCACACACTACCCTTTACCTTTGTTTTTTTAGTCTTGTTAGTTTACCTTTAAGTTTTTATCTTTGTGTCCTTTATCAAAAATCCAAAAAAATAATATAGTATGTCTAGTTCCTTACTTGCCAATCAATGTCTGACTTCTTTGAAACCATATCTTATTGGCATGGAGGATTCACAGAGGATCAACAAAAGTGGTACAAGGAACACCGCTTGACTCAAAAGGGGATACACTTATGGAAACAAATAAATCAGTTGTATAGTATGCTAGAAACTTGTGCTCAATATATAATATATCTTTCTGCAGGGATGAATCTTGTTGCTTTATGAGGCACAAACACCTTACTTTCCAATGTGAGTACAATGATGATGAAACCTTAGCTTCTATTCTAAGAGAAACTATGATTTTTATGATGCAGAGCCAATAGAAGAATTTGGTGCTTATAAGGGTGCCTATGAAATTACTTCTCTTCTTAGAAATATTAATGATGCCCCTTACAAATCTGAGAGTCTTGCTATACTTAACTATTGTTTGGAAAATTACGATGCAAATTATTATATTACTGATGATCTTGAGAGAATCTCTCCCCCAAAGGAAGAGACTAATGATTTGCAGGACTCTATGGAAGAAGAAATTGCTGAACCTGAAAGCTCCTTGGATGAAAAAGAGGGGAAGAGTGACGAACAAAAGGAGGAAGAATGGAGCCATCCACGTCTATCTTCTAATGAGAGTAACTCTTTGACTCTTAACTTATATGAGTGTTATGATCCCATGGATTCTTTTGAAATATCCCTTTTTGATGAAGTTGATGCCTTCTATGCTTATGGCCGTGATGCCACTATGGATGATGCTTACGGAGATGAACTTGCTATAGTTCCTCATGTTAAGCATGAAATTTTTTCTATTGCACCCACACTTGATTCTCCTATTATCCTTTTGAAATCTCCAACTCATATTTCGGAGAACTGTGCTCTTATTGAGGCTCAATGTGTTGGGATGCATTTATCTTATGTTCCTAAAGACCGTGTTGAAAACTACACACGTGTGCTTGTAGATCATGAACAACATGATTTATGTGATAGTTATATTCTTGATGTTGTTCATGATACTACTGAAAATTATTTTGAGAGAGGAAAGTTTGGTTATAGAAACTCTCATGTTACTAAAACACCTCTCTTCATGTTGAAATTTTTGAAGTTGTTCTTTTTCGACCTTCCTATGCATGTCACTTTGTGCTTCTTTGATTTATTTTCTTACAAGATGCCTATGCATAGGAAGTGGGTTAGGCTTAAATGTGTTTCATATTTGCTTCATGATGCTCTCTTTTGCTTCAAAATTCTTATTCTTGTGAGAGCATCTTCTATAATCTTTAAGCCTAGCTAATGGCTTTAAAGAAGCGCTTTCGGGAGGCAGCCCGCAACGAATTTAGGTTTATTTTTGCTTTTGTTGTGTCTTGATGTTTGTTACTACTGTAGCAACATCATTGTATCTTTATTTTTCAGCTTTGTGCCAAGTTATAGCCTCTTATGATAAGGGAAGCAAAAGTTATGACATGCTGTCCAGAAAACAGATTCTGTCCCCTGACAGAAAAAATCGAATAAAATCACCAGATCATCTTTTTGATATAAATTTTTTTGACAGCATGATCTATACAATTTTGAAACTTTCGTATGTTCTGAGTTTTTTTATTTGAGTTGCAGAAGTGCCCCGAAAAAATTCTCTACTACCTGCTGTTCTGTTTTTCACAGATTCTGCCACGTTTTGCCTCTCTTCACTTTTGCAAACCTTAAGCTTGCATTTTATTTGCAAAAACCTTTTGGCACTCTTGAGAAAGAGTAGCTCTTCAAGAATATCTTTATATCCAGTGGGGAAAATTATTTTATTAAGGGTACTAACCTCTCTAATCAGCTTATGATGAGTTATGTATGAAGGGAGTTTTCAAGTGTGCGATGGAAGATGATGAAAGAAGATCCAGGAGTGTCAAGCGCTCAAGCTTGGGGATGCCCCCATGCATCCCCAATAAATATTCAAGGAGACTCAAGCGTCTAAGCTTGGGGATGCCCCCGTGCATCCCCTTCTCCATCAACAATCATCAGTTCGTCCTTCGTCTCACTATATTTTTATCACTTCATGCCTTATGTGCTATGCTTGGAGCATCTCGCTCTTCGGTTTCATTTTTAGTTTTCTTTAGTTTTGCTTGCTGGTCATAAAAAGTTAGACCCCATCTTAGTTTGTGTGGGAGAGAAACACGCTCCACTCAAATCTAGAACACATCATAGGATTTTTCCTGTTTATCTTTTTGCTGTTGTGTGTTCTTTATCTTTTCGTAGTTGCTGCCATGTTTAGTTTTAGTCTTAGTTTGTCTTTAGCAAGAGCCTTGGCTTTTGCTTAGTTTGTTGCTGGAACTCTTTTTAGTTTTCATGTTTATCTTGTTAAAGAGAGTTGCTTGTTGCACTGAGTAGTGTCTTGTCTTGAAAGTAGGTAATTGAGGTTGCTATTTAATTCTAGTAGTAACTTGCAATGGTTTTGAAGTATTGATATAAGTAATGTCTGAACTTTTGGTGTCAAGAGCTCTAGCCTATTAATGATAGGTGTCGTATTTTGGGCAATCCATGTGTATTTTCAAAACCTACAAAACTAGTTGAGAACTCTAGCTACTAGATGGATCACTAATCTTTGGAGGGGTCGAATATTAGAGTACACTCACGTACCATGAGTCGAGGATGTGCAAGGATAACCAAACCCCCATACGCTCCTCCTCTGGGTACTTGTCTCTTTGTGAACCTCCTTATTAGATTGAGAGTTACCGATAATAAGTGCATGAGTTCTTCGGACTAATGTAAGTATTGAAAGTTGACACTTCCACCTTCCCATATTTTGCTAGCCTCTCTCGTGTCGTGCATTGCCTTCTTCTCACTCCGAGAGTTGGTGTCCACCTTCGCCGGTACATCCAAACCCTTGGCACGATACGCTCTGTCATCATAAGCCTCTTTATATCTTTCCTCAAAACATCCAACATACCTACCTATCAAGGCATTTCCATAGCCTTTCCGAGATATATTTCCATGCAACATCCACCTCTTCATGACTTGATCTTCATGTCATACATATTCCTGCTACACTGGCAGCGACATACATTGCATACATCATGATAGTTACATCTTCTTTATGATTTTGAGTACCTTGTAAAGTGTGAAAGATCTCCTGTACCTTCTTGTAAAATAGAGTGTTGCCCTTAAGTGGGGAAAAGATCCCAAAGTGGACACAATAAAAGATCCCAAAGAGGACAAATGAGAGTTAAATAGAAAGAGCGATTGAGGCCACAAAAAATACAAAAAAATAGAAAAAAGAGAAAAAAGAAATAAAAAGAGAGAAAGGGGCAACACTACTATCCTTTTGAGAGATCCACACTAGTACTCCCTTTATATCCTTGTACTCCATAGAGATGATCATTATGCATATAGCAATGTGGGGACCTTCACACTATAGAACTTGGCTTGCATATTCCAAGGATGAGCCTCCTCAAACGAGCTCTAGGTCTTCATGAGCGAGCAAGTTAGATGCACCCCCACTAGTTCCATTGGAGAGCTTCCTAGCTCATATTAGCATCCGTTGCATGGCAATCCCTAATCCTCACATCATATCTATCATTTGGCATCTCTTGCCTATGATTGTCCTCATTGATGTGAGCCTCTCTCATCCTTTTTTTTCTTCCTCCTCCTCCGTACTTCTCTCTTCGCCATCCTAAGTCTCAACTCTCGTGCTTACGCTCATCCATTGCATGAGTGCTCAAAATATTGAAAAAGGAGTGGATCAAATTGACTTGTACCTGGCTAGTGGTCTGGGGACGAGTCAAGATAAGATTTCAGAAAAAGACCAAGTGTGAAAATTTAATAGATTGAGTTCTCAACAAATAAATATTTTTTCTCGTATTCACTATCCCCCTTCTTGCACGCAAACACCATTTGGAGACATTCGAGTCACGGACAGCGAGAGCTCTTGCACCTAATGTTCTTTTGTTACTTGTTTCAATGCTAATATAGACTCTTGCATGTTATGACTTGAATTAAATCTCTAACCTTGATTGCATTACTTTTCAAAGTTCTTATATAGTTTCTAGCATGTCACCACAGAAATTATGCTGTCATCATTTACCTACTCGAGGACGAGCAGGAATTAAGCTTGGGGATGTTGATACATCCAAAACATATCTATAATTTCTGCTTGCTCCATGCATGTTTTGTGTGATATTGCTATGATCTAGATACACTTTCATACACTTTTTATCATATTTGGACTAACCTATTAACTCAGTGCACCACAGTGCCAGTTCCTGTTTTCTGCTGTTTTTCTATTTCAGTTTTCCCCCATATAAAAAGTGCTCCAAAAATTCGGGAAAAATTAGATAAAAAATTAGCGCAGAAGAACCTTCCAGAAGAACCTGAGTGGGGCCAGAGGGCCACCACCAGGGGCCCAGGCGCCCTGGTGGCGCGCCCCAGGGGCTGACCGCGCCAAGGGGGCGCCTGGACCCCTGGTGGCCTCCCTGGCTGCCCCCCTTCGCCTATATATTCTCCGTGACGAGAAACCCTCGAAGATAGAACCCTTTTTCGCGATCTCGCCTCTGTTCCGCCGCCGCCACGCTTCCAAAATAGGGAGCACCAGCAGACCTCTTCCCGGCACCCTGCCGGAGGGAGGGCTGACCTCCGGGAGTCTCCTCTCCACCATGGATGCTTCCCGGATGTCTCGTGAGTAGTTTCCTTTGGACCATGGGTCCGTGATAAGTAGCTATGTGATGTTCTCCTCCCCTCTTTGTTCTTCATGGTTTAGACCTCGTGAGCTGCCCTACATGATCGATGCACTTTTGTAATCTTTCTGCTGTTGCTATGCTGAGTTTGATGGGATTTGATGGATTATGAGATTATGTTCAGATTGTGATTGAGTAATATATTTGGTTCTTATCTTTTATATTTTTGTTCTTAAGTAATTCTTGCCTCCGTTGCTATTTATTGCTTTGGCCAAGTAGTAGGTAGTGACCCCAAGAGGGAACGTTATGCTCGATTGTGGGTTCATGCCCCCTGATGACACGCTTGAGTGACAGAAACATGAGTCTAGGGGATGTGCTGTTGCCACAAGGGGGAAAACAACGGTGCTTGTAACCGCGGTTGCAAGGATTGTTTACTTTACGCAAAGTTCTTTTTAATGCAGTTGTCTGTTGCTTTGGGTTTACACTTTGGGTGGGGCTCGCAACTTAATACCAGCGAGATGTTCTGGATAGATATCTCAAGGTGGATGATTAGTAGTAGATGCAGTTGGATTTCGGTCTACTTATTTTGGCGTTCTGCCCATGCTTTTGAGCCTCTTCCTTTCTTTTGTAGTATAGTTAGCATTGCGGTGCGTTCATAATCCTGTCAATTGCCCTTCTATAATTTGTTCACCTCGCATAGCAGTTTCATCGTATTTTGGGAGAGAGACATCACTAGTGAACATCACGTATCCCGGTCCATATCCTCATTACTGTTTCCACGCTCATTTACTTTTCTGCTTTAACTTTCAGTTGCTATCATTATCCCTTGTGTTTGATCCTTTGTGAACAACAAGACCGAAGAGATTGACAACCTCTCTGAACTTCGTTGGGAACAAAGTTATTTGTGTCTGTGTGCAGGTCCGCGTCAGTTGCGCCGCTGACACCTACTTATCATCTCCGGAGTCCTACTGGAGACAAACCTTGGAATCTTTACTGAGGGAAATTTGCTTCTGTGCTACATCACACCTTCCACTTGGGGTTTACCAACGAAGGGTGAGAAATCACTATCATCACATCGCACATCAGAGTGCTCTAGCACTTAATGTTCTTTCGTTGATTGTTTCAATGCTAATATAGACTCTTGCATGTTATGACTTGAATTGAATCACATACCTTGATTGCTTTACTTTTCAAAGTTCTTATATGGTTGCTAGCATTTCACAACAGAAATTATGCTTGTTATCATTTACCTACTCGAGGACGAGCAGGAATTAAGCTTGGGGATGTTGATACGTCCCAAACATATCAATAATTTCTGCTTGCTCCATGCATGTTTTGTGTGATATTGCTATGATCTAGATACACTTTCATACACTTTTTATCATATTTGGAATAACTTATTAAATCAGTGCACCACAGTGTCTGTTCCTGTTTTCTGCTGTTTTTCTATTCCAAGTTTGCCCCCACATTAAAAATGCTCCAAAAATTCGAGAAAAATCGGATAAAAACACAGCGTGAAGGAACCTTCCGGAATCACCTAGGTTGGGCCAGAGGGCCACCACTAGGGACCCAAGCAGCCACCTGGCGCGGCCTAGGGTCTGGCCGTGCCGGGGGGCGCCTGGACCCCTGGTGGCCCCCCTGGCTGCCCCCCTTCGCCTATTTATTCCCCGTGACGCGAAACCTCCGAAGACAGAACCCTTTTTCGCGGTCTCACCTCTGTTCCGCCGCCGCCGCGCTTCCAAGATCGGGAGCGCCAGCAGACCTCTTCCCAGCACCCTGCCGGAGGGAGGATTGACCTCAGGGAGCTTCCCCTCCACCATGGACGCTTCCCAGATGTTCCGTGAGTAGTTTCCCTTGGACCATGGGTCCTTGATCAGTAGCTATGTGATGTTCTCCTCCCCTCTTTGTTCTTCATGGTTTAGTCCTCGTAGGCTGCCCTACATGATCGAAGCACATATGTAGTTTTCTGTTGTTCCTATGCTGAGTTTGCTGGGATCTGATGGATTATGAGATTATGTTCAGATTGTGATTGAGTAATATATTTTCTTCTTATCTTTTATATTTTTGTTCCTAAGTAATTCTTGCATGTTCTCCGTTGCTTTTTATTTCTTTGGCCAAGTAGTAGGTAGTGACTCCAAGAGGGAACGTTATGCTCGATTGTGGGTTCATGCCCCCCGATGACACGCTTGAGTAATAGAAACATGAGTCTAGGGGATGTGTTGTTGCCACAAGGGGGAAAACAACGGTGCTTGTAACCGCGGTTGCAAGGATTGTTTACTTTACGAAAAGTGCTTTTTAATGCAGTTGTCTGTTGATTTGGGTTTACACTTTGGGTGGGGCTCGCAACTTAATACCAGCGAGATGTTCTGGATAGATATATCAAGGTGGATAATTAGTAGTCGATGCAGTTGGATTTCGGTCTACTTATTTTGGCATACCACCCATGCTTTTGAGCCTCGTCCTTTCTTTGTAGCATAGTTAGCATTGCGGTGCGTTTTTAATCCTGTCAATTGCCCAGCTGTAATTTGTTTACCTCGCATAGCCATTTTATCGTCTTTTGGGAGAGAGACATCACTAGTGAACATCACGGGACCCCGGTCCATATTCTCATCACTGTTGCACGCTCTTTTATTTTCCTGCTTTTACTTTCTAGTTGCTATCATTATCATTATTATCTGTTGCGTTGATCCTTTGTGAACAGCAAGGCCGGAGAGATTGACAACCTCTATGTACTCGTTGGGAAGCAAAGTTATTTGTGTTGTGTGCAGGTCCAGGTCAAGGAAGCAACTTTTGTCTAAACGGTGCAATTGTTTCCTTGCCACCTACTTATCATTGTCGGAGTCCTACGGGAGACTAACCCTATCCTCTACATAGGGGAAATTTGCCGCTACATTACATCTAACCTTCCACTTTGGGTAACCCAAGAGGATAGAGTATCACTTGCCGCGCCACCTACTTGTAGTTATCGGAGTCCTACGGGAAGACAATCTCAACCTTGGTATCTTTGCCAAGGGAAATTTGCTGCTATCCTACATATCACCTTCCACTTGGGGTAACCAACGAAGGGCGGGAATCCATTATCATCTCTCGCACATAAAGAAAATTTCTACCGCCGTTGCCGGGGATTCCAAGGGGCAACAAAAGATTGGTCACGTCAACCGCCAAATTTCTGGTGCCGTTGTCGGGGACTCCAATCTACAAGATAGGGGAGTTGCACACTATCTTTTACCTTTGCTTTTTAGTCTTGTTAGTTTACGTTTCAATTTTTTTCTTAGTGTCCTTTATCAAAAACCACAAAAAATTATTTGCCTTGCTTTTAGTAGTCCTTCTTGTTTAGTTGAACATGTTAGGACTTGGTTCTTTGAGGGAATCGGAAGTTCTATATTTCCATCAAAGGGATGGAGAGAATATGAAGAAGTCATGGGACAGAATTTCTTAAGCACAAAGAAGAAGTATGCCTTGGATACCTATAAAAATTGTGCTTAGGAATTTTTACCATGGTCTTTTTAAATGGTGTAAACACTCTCTTGATATTATAGCTGAAGGAGACTTTTTAAAGTGTGATGAAGCTAGAGCTCTTGATATTTTGCATGGTCTATCTAGTTATTTTTTTTTCTGATCGTAGTATTAATACTGTTATAGATTGACTTGCCACTATTGAAAAGAGGATGGATGCTCTAGACTTGAGGAAGGTAGAGTAACTGAAGTCCAACAAGAAAGAAATGTTGGAAATATATGATGATTGGGAGCCTTTTGTTAGGATTAGCATCTCTAACCAAGACTTCCTTGCTTTTTGTGATATTGGATCCATGGTTTCTACAATGCCAAAAATAGTTTATGATTCTTTGAAAGTAAACATGTATAATTTGTCATCTTATCATGAACATGCTAATGGAGATATTTTAGAGATTAAGGGAAAGGTAAAAGAAGTCCAAGTTACATTCCTTAATAGGTTTGCAACGATGGATTTCTTCGTCATGGAGCCAAACCAAAGTAACATCGTGCTTGGAAGGGACTTCCTCTGAGCTATGAAAGGCTTCATTGGTATTGGTAAGGGGCACATACGCCTACGTGAAAAAGAGAAAGGTAAGTACCTATTCCCTAGGAAAAAAGAAGAATGAATTGTTGAAAATTAATTTGAAGGTTTTTCTGACTCCGATGATCTCGGGGACCTTTGATTCTTCTTTTTTCTTTATACCTAGCTTAAAGGCGTAAAAGAAAGTGCTTGTTGGGAGGCAACCCAAGATGTTTTTACTTCGGTTTTTAGTGGTCTTGATTATTGTTACTACTGTAGCAACATCATTATATCTTTATTTTCAAGCTTTGTGCCAAGTTTAGCCTCCGATTGCAAGAAAGTTCAAAAGTTGTGGCATGCTGTCCAGAAAACATATTCTCTCCTTGGACGGAAAAATTATCCTAAAATCACCAGATCATCTTTTTTATCTGAATTTTTTTGAAAGAGTCCTCCATACAATTGACTTTCGAGCGTATGTTCTGAGTTTTTTTATTTGAGTTGCAGAAGTACCCCGAAAAAATTATTTACTACCAGCTGGTCTATTTTTCACACATTCTGCCATGTTCTACCTTTCCTTACTTTTGCAAGACTTGCGCTAGCTTTTTCTTTGAATTTTTTTTGGCAATCTTGAGAAACAGTATCCCTTCAAGAAAATCCTTATTTCTAGTAGAGGCAAATTATTTTATTAAGGGTACTAACCTATCTAATTAGCTTATGATGAGTTATGTATGAAGGGAGTTTTCACGTGTGGGAGGGAAGGTGATGAAAGAAGATCCTGAAGTGTCAAACGCTGAGACTCAAGCATCTAAGCTTGGGGATGCCCCCGTGCATCCCCTTCTCCATCAACAATCATCAGTTCGTCCTTCGTCTCACTATATTTTTATCACTTCATGCGTTATGTGCTATGCTTGGAGCGTCTCGCTCTTAGGTTTACTTTTTAGTTTCCTTTAGCTTTGCTTGCTTTTCATAACAAGTTAGAACCCAACTTACTTTGTGTGGGAGAGAAACACGCTCCACTTCAAACTAGAACACATCATAGGATTTCATGCTTATCTTTCTTTGTTGTGTGTTCTTTATCTTTTCGTAGTTGCTGCCATGTTTAGCTCTTAGTTTTCATGTTTATCTTTTTCAAGAGCTTTAGTTTAGTTTGTTGCTGGAACTCTCTTTAGTTTTCATGCTTATCTTGTTAACAGAGTTGGTTGTTTCACTAAGTTGTGTCTTGTCTTTAAGTAGGTAATTGAGGTTGCAATAGTTTTGAGGTATTGTTGTGAGTAATGTTTGAACTTTTGGTGTCAAGAGCTCTCGAATATTAGTGATAGGTGTCGTATTTTGGTCAATCCGTGTTTATTTTCAAAAAACTGCAAAAACTAGTTGAGAACTCTAGCTACTAGATGGATCACTAATCTTTGGAGGGATCGGATATTAGAGTACACGCACGTACCTGTTGGGAAACGTAGTAGAAAACAAAAATTTCGTGCCTACGAGTTAAGAACCCAAGATCATCCATGATAGATTGCATACAAGGTTTAGGATAATGCTCACCAAAAATTGCAGCGGAAGAAGAGTTGGTGATGAAAGTTGAAGAAGATCTCACGATCCGTCCCACGATCTCTCCCACAAACGGATCTCCTCGTCGATTCCCTCGAACATTTCTCCGAGGAAGAAGAAGATGATCCTCGAAGTAAGATCAAAGCTATGATATCTCCACCGGTATCCACACGTCTGGCACAGCAATCCGGCAGCGCTCCGCCGTCCAGAGAAGAACGCCTCCGTGAAAACTATAGAGAGAAAACCCTAGCGAGTTCCGATCTAGATTAGAATCTAAACCGGGGTCTAAAAGTGGAGCAACCAGCAACTAGGGCAAGGGGGGCGCAGGGGCTTGTGTGTTTCTTCCCCCCCCCCTTGGCTCACCTTATATAGGTGGCCAAGGTGCTTGGTGCGCTGGCCTAGGGGGTGGGGAGTCCAACTTGGACTCCAAACCTCCTAGGACTTTCCCACTAGGACTCCTTCCATAATAGGATTGGGGAATCCTACTCCAAGTAGGATTCCCCCCCCCTTTGTTGCGCCCCCACCTCCTGGCCGGCCAGGGCAGCCTAGGTGGCTTTCCCCCCAAGCTAGGGGGTGGGGCTAGTGGGTGGTACTGCTCGGAACCTTCCGGAACCTTCTGTGACCTTCTAGAAGCTTCCAGGACCTTCCGGGACCTACCGGGACCGTTTCGGGACATTCCGGACACTTCTGGAACACTTCCAGGACCTTCCGGGACCTCTAACGAATGTTCCGGAGCCATCTAAATATGTCTCAGAACAATCCGGGCTAAGGTTAATATGTCCGGTGAACACAACATATTGTTTAAGCTGTCCACCGATCACCGAAACCATTCCGGTTGATCGTAAACTTTCCCATTACCAATTTCATATGAACTAAAGTTATCTGAAACAATTCCAAAGTATCTTAGCCATATTCTTTGCTCTTTACTTGCTTCCACTAAACCTTCAATCATCCTAGTATTCTAACAGATTACTGCACTTTAAGTGTGTGACCCAATAGGTTCGGTATTATGTGGACATGACTCGGAACGCTTTCCAGACTTACAGTCATTCGTCAATAATCAACAGCGGAGCCATGGACACCCATGTTGACTCCCACACATACATGAAAAGACTTCGAGTGAACCGTTATGTTTATCGTATACTATTCCCTTTGCTTCGCGATATATGACAAAGTTAGAGGAGAGAAGTTTGGCACCCATGTGAAACAACTTCTTGATCACAAGCCATCAGTTATCCTCATTGCTCATTTGTCTTCATTCCTCGTTACGTATACCGGTATCCCCGTGATTGAATCACAAAGTGTCTGGCCAGACAAGAATGGGTACCGTTATACCGAGTGGGCCCTGAGTCTATATCTCTTCATCGTGAAGGAGCAAATCCCAATCTCGAACTATCACCGTTACTAGACACACTGTCCAATGTACCCAGAACTTATTTTACTACTTCCCATTTACGGGAAGATTCATCTAAGAACCAAAGCACATCTTCTTGTGTGAAGCAACTTGACATTCTCATGGTCTAAGGAACTATGTATATAATAACATTTTATGATATGACTTATAACGTTGTTTTCGATGAGTTCTCTAAGTATATCATTTAACACTGGGGTCGGTTCAACATCATTGTTCTTCTAACAATATGCTCTCATTGTTATTGACATCCTTGTTACAAGAACAATGTCCATGATTAAGAAAACATAATCATCAATAAGCACATGGGCTGGTCTTAGAGGCAAAACCAGGAACTCTTGTTGTTTACATTTCCACACATGCATATGAGTTTTCTTCTGAATCTCATAGTCAGGATCATTGCAATTATAGCACAGAAATATAAACATTAATTATGAACATGAATATATAAATAATAACACACTTTATTATTGCCTCTAGGGCATATATCCAACAGTACCATGAGTTGAGGATGCGCAAGGATAACCAAACCCCCATACACTCCTCCTCGAGGTACTTGTCCCTTTGTGAACCTTCTTATTAGATTGAGAGTTACCGATAATAAGTGCATAAGTTCTTCGGACTAATGTAAGTATTGAAAGTTGACATTTCCACCTCCTCGTATTTGCTAGCCTCTTCACTACCGAGCATTGCCCTCTTCTCACTCCGAGAGTTGGAGTCCACCTCGCAGGTGCATCCAAACCCTTGGCATGATATGCTCTGTCATCATAAACCTCCTTATATCTTTCCTCAAAACATCCACCATACCTACCTATCAAGGCATCTCCATAGCCTTTCCGAGATATATTTCCATGCAACATCCACCTTCGCATGACTTGATCTGCATGTCATACATATTCCTGCTACACTGGCAGAGGCATACATTTGCATAAATCATGATAGCTACATCTTCTTTATGTTGAGTACCTTGTAAAGTGTGAAGATCTTCTATAATTCTTGTAAAATAGAGTGTTGCCCTTAAGTGAGGAAAAGATCCCAAAGAGGACAAATTTAAAAGATCCCAAAGAGGACAAATGAGAGTTAAATAGAAAGAGCCATTGAGGCCACCAAAAAAATAGAAAAAAGAGAAAAAAGAGAAAAAGAAAATAAAAAGAGAGAAAGGGGCAACAATACTATTCCTTTTGAAAGATCCACACTCGTACTCCCTCTATATCTTGTACTCCATAGAGATGATCATATATGCATATAGCTATGTGGGGAGCTTCACACTATAGAACTTGTCTTGCATATTCCAAGGATGAGATTCCTCAAATGAGCTCTAGGTCTTCTTGAGCGAGCAAGTTGGATGCACCCCCACTAGGTCCATTGGAGAGATTTTCTTAGCTCATATGTGCATCCGTTGCATGGCAATCACTACTCCTCACATCATATCTATCATTTGGCCTTCTCGCCTTTGATTGTCCTCATTGATGTGAGCCTTTCACACCCTTTTTGTCTTCCTCCTCCACCATATCTCTCTCTTTTCCATCGTAAGTGTGAACTCTCTTGCTTACGCTCATCCATTGCATGAGTGCTCAAAATATTGAAAAGGGAGTGGATCAAATTGACTTGTACCTGGCTAGTGGTCCGGGACGAGTCAAGATAAGATTCCAAAGAAGACTAAGTGTGAAACTTTAGTAGATTGAGTTCTCAACAAATACATATTTTTCTCGTATTCCCATCTCCCACTTCTTGCACGTGATACGTCCCAAATGTATCTATAATTTCTGCTTGCTCCATGCATGTTTTGTGTGATATTGCTATGATCTAGATACACTTTCATACACGTTTGATCATATTTGGACTAACTTATTAACTCTGTGCACCAAAGTGTCAGTTCCTATTTTCTGCTGTTTTCCTATTCCAGGTTTCCCCCATATTAAAAATGCTCCAAAAAATTGGGAAAATCGGATAAAAATCAGCGCGGCGGAACCTTCCGGAATCACCAAAGTGGGGCCAAAGGGCCACCACGAGGGACCCAGACGGCCACCTGGTGCAGCCTAGGGCTTGGCCGCGTCAGGGGGGGCGCCTGGACCCCTGGTGGGCCCCCTAGCTGCCCCCTTCGACTATTTATTCTCCGTCTCACGAAACCCTCGAAGACATAAACCCTTTTCGCGATCTCGCCTTTGTTCCGCCGCCGCCGCGCTTCCAAGATCGGGAGCGCCAGCAGCCCTCTTCCCGGCACCGTGTCGGAGGGAGGATTGATCTCCGGGAGCTTCCCCTCCACCATGGACGCTTCCCGAATATGTCGTGAGTAGTTTCCCTTGGACCATGGGTCCGTGATCAGTAGCTATGTGATGTTCTCCTCCCCTCTTTGTTCTTCATGGTTTAGACCTCATGAGATGCCCTACATGATCGAGGCACATATGTAATTTTCCGTTGTTGCTATGCTGAGTTTGTTGCGATCTGATGGATTATGAGACTATGTTCAGATTGTGATTGGGTAATATATTTGGTTCTTGTCTTTTATATTTTTATTCCTATGTTTAGATCCTAAGTAGTAGGTAGTGACCCCAAGAGGGAACGTTATGCTCGATTGTTGGTTCATGCCCCCTGATGACACGCTTGAGTGACAGAAACATGAGTCTAGGGGATGTGATGTTGCCACAAGGGGGAAAACAACGGTGCTTGTAACCGTGGTTGCAAGGATTGTTTACTTTACGCAAGGTGCTTTTTAATGTAGTTGTCTGTTGCTTTGGGTTTACACTTTGGGTGGGGCTCACAACTAAATACCAGGGAGATGTTCTCGATAGATATCTCAAGGTGGATGATTAGTAGTAGATGCAGTTGGATTTTGGTCTACTTATTTAGGCGTACCGCCCATGCTTTTGAGCCTCGTCCTTTCTTTGTAGCATAGCTAGCATTGCGGTGCGTTTTTAATCCAGTCAATTTCTCAGCTGTGATTTGTTTACCTCGCATAGCAGTTCTATCGTCTTTTTGGAGAGAGACATCACTAGTGAAATTCACGGGACCCCGGTCCATATTCTCATCACTGCTTACACGCTCATTTAATTTCCTGATTTTACTTTCTACTCCCTCCATCCCATAATGTAGTAACCTTTTTTGAGCTAGACTAGCTCAAAAACTAGCTCAAAAAACATTACTACATTATGGGACGGAGGGAGTAGCTGCTATCACCATTATCATTATCATTATCCCTTGCGTTTGATCCTTTGTAAACAACAAGACCGGAGAGATTGACAACCTCTCTTAACTTCGTTGGGAGCAACGTTATTGTGTTGTGTGTAGGTCCACGTCAGTTGCGCCGTTGACACCTACTTATCATTGCCGGAATCCTTCGGGAGACAAACCATATCCTCTACATAGGGGAAATTTGTTGCTATCCTACATCTCACCTTCCACTTGGGGTAACCAACGGAGGGCGAAAAATCATTATCATCATCTCGACAATCAGCACGCAAACATCATCTAGAGACATTCGAGTCACGGACAGCGAGAGCTCTTGCACCTTTATGTTCTTATGTTGCGTGTTTCAATGCTAATATAGACTCTTGCCTGTTACGACTTGAATTGAATTACATACCTTGATTGCTTTACTTACAAAGTTCTTATATGGTTGTTAGCATGTCACCACCGAAATTATGCTTGTTATCATTTACCTACTCGAGGACGAGCAGGAATTAAGCTAGGGGATGTTGATATGTCCCAAACGTATCTATAATTTATGCTTGCTCCGTGCATGTTTTGCGTGATATTGCTATACTTTACATACACTTTTGATCATATTTGGACTAACCTATTAACTCAGTGCACCCCAGTGCCAGTTCCTGTTTTCTGCTGTTTTTCTATTTCAGGTTTCCCCCTTATTAAAAATGCTCCAAAAATTCGGGAAAAATACAAAAGAAAATCAGCGTACCGGAAGCTTCCGGAATCACCAAAGTGGGACAGAGGGCCACCACCAGGGGGCCAGGCGCCCTGGTGGCGCGCCTAGGGAGTGGTCGCATCAGGTGGTCGCCTGGATCACTGGTGGCCCCTGGCTGCCCCCCTTCGCCTATATATTCTCCGTCACGGTATTCTTCCGAAGACAGAACCCTTTTTCGTGATCTCGCCTCTGTTCCGCCGCCGCCGCGCTTTCAAGATCGGGAGCGCCAGCAGACCTCTCCCCAGCACCCTGCCGGAGGGAGGGTTGACCTTCGGAGCTCCTCCGCCACCATGGACGCTTCCCGGATGATCCGTGAGTAGTCCACCTTGGACCATGGGTCCATGATCAGTAGCTATGTGATGTTCTCCTCCCCTCTTTGTTCTTCATGGATTAGACCTTGTGAGCTGCCCTACATGATCAAGGCACATATGTAATTCTTTCTGTTGTTGCTATGTTGAGTTTACTGGGATTTGATGGATTATGAGACTATGTTCAGATTGTGATTGAGTAATATATTTGTTTCTTATCTTTTACATTTTTATTCTTGAGTAATTCTGGCATGTTCTCCGTTGTTGTTTATTGCTTTGTCCAAGTAGTAGGTAGTGACTCCAAGAGGGAGCGTTATGCTTGATTGTGGGTTCATGCCCTCTGATGACTAGCTTGAGTGACAGAAACATGAGTCTAGGGGATGTGTTGTTGACACAAGGAGGAAAACAACGGTGCGTGCAAGGATTGTTTACTTTACGCAAAGTTTTTTTAATGTAGTTGTCTGTTGATTTGGGTTTACACTTTGGGTGGGGCTCGCAACTTAATACCAGCGAGATGTTCTAGATAGATATCTCAAGGCAGATGATTAGTGGTAGATGCAGTTGGATTTCGGTCTACTTTTTTGTCGTACCGCCCATGATTTTGAGACTCTTCCTTTCTTTGTAGCATAGTTAGCATTGTGGTGCGTTTTTAATCCTCTCAATTGCCCAGCTGTGATTTTTTTACCTCGCATAGAAGTTTTATCGTCTTTTAGGAGAGAGACATCACTAGTGAACATCATGGGACTCTTTTAGGAGAGAGACATCACTAGTGAACATCATGGGACCCCGGTCCATATCCTCATCATTGTTTACACGCACAATTTATTTCCTGTTTTTACTTTTTAGTTGAAATTACCACCACTATTATCCCTTGCGTTTGATCCTTTGTAAACAACAAGGCCGGAGGGATTGACAACCTGTCTGAACTTTGTTGGGAGCAAAGTTACTTGTGTGTGTGCAGGTCCATGTTAAGCAAGTGATTCTTTTCAGACGGTGCATCACTTGCCGCGGCACCTACTTGTAGTTATCGGAGTCCTACGGGAAGACACTCTCAACCTTGATATCTTTGCCAAGGAAAAAAAATTGCTATCCTACATCTCACCTTCCACTTGGGGTAACCAAAGAAGGGCGAGAATCCATTATCATCTCTCGCACATCAGCCCCTCACCGCACTCGTCGGCGGCGCTGAGCGCCGCTGGTGCGCCGACGTGCTCCCCGACGCAGCCGCCTAGCCGCCCACTTCTTGGTCCCAAGGGCCATGCCGCGCGAGCCACCATGGCCGCCCCTACTCCATCCCCCTGACTACGAGCTACAACACACGACCCTCACATGGATGCTGAAACCGGCATTTTACTTTTCTAGATCCAATTTCGCATTTTGCTACAACGAAGAAATTAGCGTTTTTGCTACAACGCAACATATACAGGGAATATCTAGTATGTAATGCCGCACCCGGTGATACATTTTTCTTCAATCATTTTTTTTGCTACTATCGGCGAGGGTTTTTGCTACATCCATCAAAACGTAGTTGAGACCTCGCGATGCGGTGGCGATGACGACTTGCCGCAACCATAGTTTTTTCTGCAACTACCTTCAATGGCTTTTGCTACATCGATCCACGGCGGAGCTGCGACCTCGCGATGGCGAAGACGATGATTGGTGCAACCGTTTTTTTTTTGCTACGTTCGATAATGTATTTTGCTACATCCATTTATTCAATCGTCGACGGTGGCAAATATTCGGAAAATATATAGGGAAATTCTGAGGATTTTTGGTAGGCAATGTTTCTGGCCGGCCCATCGGCTGAAGGTTTGGCCGGTCGGGCCAAGCCCACCGTGTGTACTGTTTATACTACTATAAGTTGCTTCACACTAAATATTGCAACTATAGTATTAAAATGCTCTTGTCTATATTACTATAATATTAAAATGGTATTATGTTCACCTATGTTACTTTTCGCTAATCGGATGTATCCAGATGAATTTTAGTGTTAAGCACATAATTTTAGAGCATGACATAGAAACGGTACTATTAATTCTTGCTACAACAAATAAGACAAAGTATGATCCATGATGATGGGTTCTGAATTTTGTTGCAATCGTTATTAAAAAAAGCTAGCATCAGTGATCAAATTTGTTGCCACGAATTGATGAAAAATATGGTACATAATAATTTTGTTAGATTTTTTGCCGCAAGAGTGAAAAAAATACACACAATAAAAAAAATTGCATCTATGGATAAAAAATTTACAATTATACCGTAAAAATTACAATCGCTCCGTAAATATTGCAACCATATCCATACGAAGGGATAAACAACAATCTAAATCGTTAAATTGCTGGCATCAAACAGTTGCACGACGGACGTAAACTGAACCGACGCCTAGCGGGCCCAAACCAAAACCTACTTGTACGTATTGTAAACTCCTAATTAACCGGAGTAGTACTAAGCTAGCTAGCATAAAGCGTGCATACTTACAAAAGGAATTAGATTTGAACTCAATCAGCTACGTAACTAGAGTCACCACGGGACACTAGCATGAAGGCAATATTATTGCTAACAGGTTCTACTATAGGCAGGCCTGGAGGGCACAACACACCGCCACCACCAACGCCGCGCACACGCAAACCAGCCAAGCCGAGATGGCGTCCGACGATGCGTCGCCCACGCCGTCGTGGGTCATCCTGGGCAGCGTGCCGCGAGTGCTGTCGATCATGGACGAAGCATCGGAGCTCCCTGCGGGCGCCGCCGACTTCTCACTCGCGCTGCCGGCGCCCCCGCGCGTCGCGCTGCTCACGATCGCCAGCCGCATCTTCCCGGACCGCATCACCTCCCGCTGCTTCCCCTCCGTGCTCGCCGTCGACCCCTCCGCGGGCCTCCTCCTCCTCCACGCCGACTCCGACCCCGACCCGTGCCGCGCCGCGGGCCCCACCATCATCGACACCTCTGGCTACCCGGACATTGACTCGGGCTGCTTCGAGTTGTCGTGGAGCCCGTTTGCCGCGGGCTACTTCGTTCTCGATGCCGCAGCTGCCTCCGCCCTGCCCCTGCCGGTCCCCAGGACCGAGCGCGTCGCGTACCCGGGCCTCCTCGGCCTCATCGCCTCCCACGAGGGCCAGGGCTACATGGTCGCCGAGCTGCAGCCCCCCTTCGTCGGCGGCGACACGGCCATCCTCCGCCGCTTCTCGTCGCAGCAAGGGGAGTGGGTCAGAAAGAAGGTCGGATACCCGCTCCCGGGCAACCTGCTCTGCCCCAACGCCGTTGTATCCTGCTTCGGGAGACTCTGGTGGGTCGACCTCTCCTGCTGCCTCCTCACCTGTGACCCCTTCGCCGACGCTCCGGTGCTGACCGTCGTCAAGCTCCCGCTCCCGGAGGGCAAGGCGCTCGAGTCGCGGGAAGCCTGGAGGGTGCTGGACAAGTACCGCTGCGTGGGCGTCAGCGCCGGCAAGCTACGGTTCGTCGACATGTACCGGAACCGGAACAGCCGCAACGGGGCCGCGCAGGTCAGCGTGTGGACGCTCGCCGCCGACCATCCGGACTCCACCCAGTGGACGCTGGAGTACGAGGCCACCTTCGCGGAGATCTGCAACGATGTCAGCTACATGGCAACTGGGCTGCCGAGGAAGATCCCCGTGCTCGCGCTCATCCATCCCACCAACCCCGACGTGATCTACTTCTTCGTCGACGACCACCTGCTCGGCGTCGACGTGCGTGCTCGCAAGGTGGTGGAGTGCGAGGCCTACGACCTGGTGAAGCCGGCGCGCGAAGACGTCGCTACCCGCTTCGTTCATGCTTGGCAGCTGCCACCGGCTCTCCGCTCAGGTACTATGTAATTGCACTACTCCATCTCTACCCTCTTCGCACATGTCATGGATTCTTGCTGTTACTGGCTTGCCTGTTGATTAGTGATTGGAAAATGTCAGACAACACATGCAAATGTTTGATCAGTTCAAGCTTTCTGTTTCAATGTGTGCATGTAATGTAAGAAGCATATACTAGTAGTATATATATAGCTTATTTACCTGCTAAACCTGATCTAATTCAAATTTAATAGTCCACGAAAAATACCCAATAAACAATTTACGCTTCAGTTAATGTGATATGTTGTTATGGGTTTACACAAATCTTACCCAAATGGGTGGCAGGGGGCTTCGCGGGAGTTCGGACTACCGAAACATCCTCCACACAAAATATCCTACTCGCACGTGAAGCGACCGCCGCACTTTTATGGTGGTCGTTGACATTGCATCCGACATTGATTCTTAGATAGAGCTGATGCTATTGGTCACTAGAGATACGGACGGCGCCTCGGTCGAGAGCCCAGTCTCCCGGCCTGTCAATGCTGGAGACACTCGACGGGACGGCTACCCATCCATTGCCTACTGGTATTGAACACGCGCGGTGGCCGAGAAACCCGCTATTGTGCTTCGCATTCAAATTAGTTGCTCCGCTCTCATTTCGGCGCCTGCTATTTATAGGGACCCTGACAGGACCATGGAACACACCACATACCGTCTGTTTCTCTTTCTTCTTCCTCCACCTTCGCCATGATGGAGAGCTCTAGAATCTTATGGAATAGAGACCGGTTCGACGGTTGAGCAACAACCACTGTGGACATCAGCTCTTCTCAATAAGCTGAATGCAACGGCGACGGAGGAGGTCATTATGGGCAGCATCTCTCCTCACCAAAGGGTTGCGCGCCAACTTACTGCGATGTGCAAACATTGTGCTCCGACAGAAGGCTCAGGAGGAGCACCTACGTGGGCAATCCCTTCTCTGCCTCCCGTCGGAATCGGGCTTCCCACAACACAACGGCCATAGAAAACTGCTTGCTTGCCTAGATGCCCGTCTCTTTGGGATGGCTTCCCCATCTCTACACAACCGACAACCCCAGAGATGAGGCACCTTGGTACAGAAGACCAGGCTGCCGCACCCTTTGTGTCCCCTACCCTGAAGATGCACCGAGTTTCTTTGCCGCCCGGCCATCGTGTTCCGAAAGCTTCTATGCTGACGACATAGAACGGACCGGAAGCTTCTGCAAATCATGTAGCTCCTCACGGACGTCATGGACGAGTGTATTAGAGGTCAATGTTGGAGATGCCCTAACCATTTTTCCTTCATACTATATATTTTCCAAAGCAAATTATTATGCATATAAGGCAATAGAATACGTTAGTAAATTTTTATAAGGTCCTTTCTTTGGTTTCATGTGGCTGCTTAAGTTGTAAATTGTAGCTCCATCATTGAAAAATTCGTTACAGCTTTCATATATATACATGCACATTTCTGGTAGAAACAGTTGCCTACAGGATTCCGTAAACGTGTTTTGCTTTTTGATGCATAGCATTCTCTTTCTCTCTTGTACGTAGTACTATGCAGTATAACTATTATGTGCTAATTTTGAATTCAAGACTTGCAATGGCATGAGAAAAATATGGACAGTGAATCAAATTCTACATGGAGCAATCGTATTGAACTGAATTGCCAATAACGTATTCCTTTTGTGGATTTCCTTCGGTTTCTTGAACACATATTATGTCCCTAAATATTCTCTAGGGCGCTTCTCTATCTATTATACAAATGCTGAACACAATAGATATATGTAAGTTGAATGAATTTGCAATTTGGGTTAGTTGATTTTGTCAATGGAGGAATAATTGAAGGAGGAAGAAAGCTGGAATTTAAAAAAAGTACGGCCACCGTTGAATCTTAATCGCAGTAAATCAGCTTACCTAAAATAAATTTTCAGGCGACTTGCGTATAGCCAGTCCTAATTCCTATTTGGTTGCTGTTAGTGCACTTTGTCTTAAAATGTTTATCAGAATGAATCAGCATAATGAATCAACTATTTTTGCATGTAAGTCGAGAAAAATAGATGATCAAAATGGCAGGCTCAAGAATATATGCATTTGCTAATATAATATGTTCTGTTCTTTGAAGGTTCTGCAAAGGAGACCATCAATGTGATGGGTGAAGAGCTGCAACAACTGAACCTGTCGGATTTATCTGAAAGGAAGCGACTCCATCTATTAGATGAAAAATGAAGAATTTCCATATGCCACATGAAGGGTTTCTTCCACTACTCAATACAGACTGGGCGGTTGGCAATGGCCTTAACGTTCTGCTTACCCCTGAATTCGTTCAACCGTTATGTTTTTTTGAATATATTTTTTTTATCAAACGACCTATGCATTATAAATTTATAATACAACTTTCAACATGAAATTGCTTAACACATATACCATTTGTGATAGTTCATACGTTATGTTAGTAGTACTGGTCCTTGTAGTTTAGGCGTATGCATGTTTGATCCACCGTTTTGATTGAGAGCTAAAGGTAGTACTCAAGATCTCGGGAATTATGGATGGACTTAAGACAGTATATAAGTCGTTGTTCCATCGAGTACTTAGGCTTTCTGGTTCATAGGATAGAAATATCATAGGAATAAAAAAACCATAGGAAGTGAGATGACATGCATCTCAATTTCTATAGGGAAAAAGATGACATTTGATACATAGGATAGGAATTTTTTCATTGAGTCTAAGTTAATATTTTTTTCCTTTGAAATGTGAAGAAATCATTCCTATCCTCCATAGGAATAGGAATTCAATCCTACAAACTAAAGAGCTTCGTAGGAATTTTTCCTTTGAAAATCCTATCCTATGAAATTCCTACAAAAATCCTACAAACCAAAGGAGGCCTAGTGATGATTGAAGTCTTACTTTTCACTCGAACCTTAAAATGGATCTGTTCCATAATTTCATTATCAAGTGATAACACAACACAAACAACAAAAGAAGTCCTTTTTAAGGTGCAACCAAAGGTTCTGAAAATAAATAAATAATAACAAAAAATTGCTAAATTCATTTTTGGCGTGGAGGGCTCCATTAATGTGCGGACACCGCTTAGCGCGCGGGAAGAATATTTGGCTTGTAGGTCTTTTGGGTGGGATCGGGTTATCGGGTGAGGGTGTTTAGATAGTTTAGACTCCTGCATATACAAAACCGCATTGGATGGTAAAACTGGTCCGAACAGACCAGTCTGAACAGATGCGGACATTTAAGGATCGAATATGCCCTTAAAATTGCACGGCGTAGACGCGTCGCCACCTGCCACGCGTCCATCACGGTGGCGACCGTCTACTCCGTGACGACACATCGTATAAGCGGGGAATCTTAAGTACACCGTGTGTATTTTAATGTTGTAAACCGAATGTCCCACAAAAGACACTCATCTTACATTTATCAATGATTATTGAAATACAAAATCAATTTTGACCCATCATTTTCCCTTCTGCATGTACACATTAAATGTATTCCTAAAAAAATATTTGATATACAAAATTAATAAACATTAGGAAGTTTTTGTTCAGAATGTAGAAGGTGCTTCCGGAGGCAAAATATGTATCTTGTTAGACTTATTAGACAACTGTTCATTGGTGAATAATTTATAGATGAAAATTCTGAAATTAACAGGGTGCACAGTATAAAGAAAGCACTTAACAGGGTTTGATGTACCACTTCTCTACAAACATGACTACCGTGCATGAAAGTTCTAGACTTAGGGTGCGAGTCCCCCACCACCTTCGTGGAGACTAGGAGCGCGTAAAGAAGCTCCTAGTCTATTGTGTTGTTGCTACTGCGACGACTACTGTGTTGATGATGGTGATTGTTGTGTTTTGTTAAGGAGAACTAGAGTTGTAGCGAGCCGTCGTCGCTGCTAGAGTGACTGCAACATGTTCCATGTTGCAATGGATGTAAGTCGAAGGTGACCACGACATGCATGGTCCAAGTTACAATGGGGGGCCACAACATGGTTCGTGTTGCAATGATCCAATGGTTGCTTTGTGCCGGAGGTGACCACAACATGGTCCATGTTGCAATGGAGTGGCCACAACATGGTCCGTATTGCGATAATCCGATGGTCATGAAACAAAAGGGGAAAAAAGGCTCAACGAGAGCACAACAAAACTCGTGTTGCAAAGTGCCTACGCCAACACAAATTACCTTGGTGCCAAGGCTAGAGTTGTGAGGGGATAGATCGGACGTCTGTTTGGTCGCTCCATCGGCTGCGAAGGCGGTTGATTTTTCTAGATTATCAACACATCTAACGCATAGAGGTGCCCGTTTACATGGGGTAATCTGCTTGGAAAGGACAATCCAATCAGGCCCTATTTCCAGATTCAGAAGACTTGGTTAATTCAATGTTGGTTGGTTGTATGTATGCCTCTTTAATTACATCAGATAGCCAATAAGACCTGAGCTTCATCTGTTGCACTACTCAGGATACTAGGTGTTTCAGGGCAAAAAAGGATACTTAGTTCAGGGCAAACATGCATGTAACTAACAAAAGGTATCGTCGGGTTCAAAGAAGATTGTAGAAACAAGTTGCAGTAGTAGCCATCAAACACAAACGTGTAGTCTTTTTTGAGAACCACAAACGTGATGTGTACTGTACCTAAACCGGTCAAGATTATCTTGCCTGAGTCAATCGACTTGTTTGTCTACCAATTGAAACTATAGTACGGATACGGAGTAGTCACAGATCTACCATTCTTAGCAGCAGGTTTTGTCATCTGCTGCTAAGAATTCTTGCTGCCAAACTAGGCCTCAATGCATCCATCATGCATGTAACTAACAAAAGGGAATGGGTTTAAAGAAGATGTCAGTAAAAAGTTGCCTTGGTAAGAAGTACTTAGTGTAGTACTACTGATCAAGCAAAGAGATGTTCTCAAGTAAGTAGGGCTGGCTAAATCTTAGTCGACTAAGATTTAGTTAAGTCTTAGTCAACCTCCTGGCCGTTGGATCTTTTGATGCACTAAGATTTATGCAAACTATGCTATTAGGTGGAAAATCAGCATGTGTACATGTGTCGGGCCTGTTTTGTGTGTTTTCCATTTTTTTTTTTGCCGTTGTGTGAGCTAGACTGGGGGTATGCCATGTTGTTGTTGCACTTAGCACGAGAATGGACAAAGGCCCTTTTCTATTACGATTTTTTGTTTCTTTTTTGTTGGTACAAGTTTTTCATATTTTTAAGGCGAAATATGCAATAATCATGTTTACTTCAAATACGTGTATATATGCAAAATTTAATTTATCTGTGTATTTTTTCTCCGCACATTTTTTATACTTTGTTTTATTCATATATTTTGAGTTAAAACAGGGTTTTTAGGATTTACGGTTTTTTCCATATACGTTTCTTGTTACGTTATTTTTTTCTTCCAATTTGTAGTTTTTGTTTTTTTCTTGTTTTATTGATCTTTTTAAACTTTTTTCTACTAATGACATGATTATTTCTATATGTTCTAAAAAATTATTGAACAATTTTTTTATTTTTGAATTTTCAAATATGTTGCTCTGTTGTTGCATAATTTTCCCTAAATGCAACCACATGTCTTCGGCGTGACTGCAACTCAGTCGACGAGTTAGGCATTGTTTTGTTTGTTCGCTTGTAGATTCTTTTTTTTTGTTTTTTCTGTCTTGTTTTTTATTTATTTTGAAGAGGGAGCAATTGCATGGAAATGGACATTGTTTATCTTATTTTTGGAGAATTTATTTTTGGAACAGGTGAGTGGAACCCCATTTTTTATAAACAAAGAGAAAATAATTAAATGAGATAATTAAGATGAGCAAATGTCTTCAGTAATTTGTTACTATAAGGAATGACTGCAACTGCAGGTCCCGTACCCGATTGTAACTGCATGTCTCCACACCCGGTTACAACCATATGTCTTCACACTTGAGTGCAACTACATGTCTCCATACCCGACAACAATTGCATGTCTTTACATCTGACTGCAACTGCATGTCCTCATACCCGATTGCAACTACATGTCCCCACACCCAACAGCAACTGCATATTCCCACACCCTACTGCAACTGCATGCCCCCACATTTGAATGCAACTGCATGCCCCGCACCCGACTGCAATTGTATGTCCCCGCACCCGGCCGCAACTACATGTCTCCACACCCAACCGCAATTGCATGTCCACACACCTGACTGCTACTGCATGCCCTACACCCGATCGCAACTGCAAGTCCCCACAATCGTCTGCAACTATATGTCCCCACATTAGACTGCAACTGCATGTCCACATATTCGGTTGCAACTGCATGTCTGTACGCCCGACCGCAATTGCATGTCACCACACCTGACCGCAACTGCATGTTCTCAAAAACAACTACAGCTGCATGTCCCCACACCCGATTGTAACTACATGTCCCCACATTCGGCTGCAACTGCATGTCCCCACACCGGACTGCAACTGCATGTCCACACATTCGACTGCAACTACATGCCCTACACCCGACCGCAACTGTGTGTCCCCACAATCGTCTACAACTGCATGTCCACACACCCGGCTGCAACTGCATGTCCACACATTCGACCGCAACTGCATGCTCGTACGCCCAACCGAAATTGCATGTCCACAGGCCCGACCGCAACTGCAAGTCCACACATTCGACTGCAACTGCATCCCCGTACACCAGACCGCAATTGCATGTCCCCACATCCGACTGCAACTGCATGTCCACACGCCCGATAACAACGGCATGTCCCCACAGCCGACTGTAACTGCATGTCCCCACACCCGACTGTAACTTCATGTACCCACACCCAGTTGCAACTGCATGCCCTACACCCAACCGCAATTGCATGTCCCAACAATCGACTGCAACTCATGATTTTTTTTGTCGGGAAGGTGGCAGTTGCACATTTTCCTTTGGGCACGCAACTGCAAGTCTCACCCCGATCGCAACTGCAAGTGTATTTCTCGATTGCAACTGCATGTCTTCAACGCAAATACAACTTAGTGATGTTTTATCGGACGATGTGCAATTGCATGTCTGCCATTAGACATGCAAATGTGTGTCTTCAGTGATTGTAACTCGATGGTGTTTTATCAAAACGGCGGGCATGACCGGTGATAGCTAGGGGTGAAATCTTGGAAAACTCTTGGTGGATCTCTGATGAAATGACTACTTGTCTACCAAGAAATGATTTTTTGAAAAAACAAAGATCAAACTATCAAGCAGCTGTAGTTCAAATTTGACCCCGTTCCAACTGAATCTATGGAAATTTGTCTTTTCCAGGAGAGGTGTATAGAAATCATTTATCATGCAAAAATTTGGTAAATTGTTAATAAAATATGGTCTAATATTTTACAAAAATAGAGTGGTTCAAATTCACACAAAAAATTTGGTAGTTTCTTCACAAAATAACCCTACTTTTGGCACTCGAAAAATAAAAAATTAATTTTTCGTACAATGAAAATGAAAACTTCATTCAACAACATTGTTTTCCATTGTAAGGTGCACACTTGTGGACAATATGGGCACACTTGAACATTTATTTTTGAGAGTTGCTTGAGAAAATACTCATATTTTAGCACTTAGAAACTATTTCAAACAACACATATTCCCAGCCAATCAGAACATAGAATCCCTATTCCCACAGATCACCCCATTGTATCCAATCTGAGCCGTCCACACATGTGGATCCAACATCTCTCACAGTCTCACTCACCACGCACGCCGGCCAACCCAAACCCTAGCCACGCGTGGCCACTCGATCCCCTTCCTTCTTCCTTCCAGCTGGGAACACCCGCACCGCCGCCTCTCTCCCTCTCCCTTTCCACGATCCAGATCTGATCAATGAGTCCCGCTCTCTCTCCGCACGGCCGCCCCACCCGCTTCCCCGTCCTCCCTGCCTTCCCTCACGTTGCTCCCCGTGGCCTCCCTCTCCCAGGGCCTTCTCCGGCGCCACCGCCGCTTGCCTCTCCGACACCACCGCTGCTCTCCCCCTGCTGCTGCCTCCACGGGGCTCAGAGACGAGAGGGCGGAGGCGGAAGGGGTGGTGTGCGGGGAGGTGCGGGGAGTGGTGGAGGCACCGCGCCGCGGGGGGCGAGAGGAGGAGCGGCATGGTGGAGGCGAGGCGTGGGAGCGGAGGAGAAAACAGCCGGGCATCTTCTTGTTTTGGGTATTTGATTACAAGGGAGAGGGAGAGGGAGTGGGAGGGGGCTCTCCCTCATCGCCGGCTTGGGGTGGGGGATCTGGGCGGGAGGGGGGAGGCTGGATCACACCTGCACCAGCGAGCTCCGACCGCTGCTCCCAGCCCCGCGGGTCGTCGCTCTTCTGCCTCTCCTCCTTCTCCTCTCTTTCTCACACCCTCTCTCTCTCGCAGATCAGGAAGGACATGGGTTCCTCGATGATGACGACCACGACCTCGTTGACGCTGTCGAGCCGAACGCAGAAGGAGTCCTGATAGATCGAGCCCTGATGATTCTTCTACCACCCCGACACCTCTCGCCTGCACCTTTGGATGCAACATCGGTGGTAAGCCATCAGTTCCTCCCCTCCTCTCTCTCTCTCTCTGTCTCAAGAAATTTGGTGTAACGAGAGGAGGAAAATCATGTTAAGGAATCACTGTGATGTATATTTCTCTCAAAAGAAACTAGAAAAAGTCTTCTGTACATATGTGAAGGGTGAGATTTACATGCTCTCTAGGTGGCCTCGATTCTTATTCCACCCCAAGAATGTACAGGCACACGTTTGAATGAATGAGTGATGGTGTAGAGGATGGACATAGGGAAGCACACACGAAGTAATGCCTTTTCTTAATGCTGGTGAAACACAAGTCATGAGTCTGTCTGAATTCTGACATATATGTTTTTATGCTTCTAGCCTCGAAATATCTATTAATTTGTTCTGATTTAGAACATTGTGGTAAGCCTCTTAGTGTTTATGCAGATCTAGCATACCGTACTTTGATTTATGTGATTAACTTCCGCTATAGACTAATTCATCTAAGCAGTATGTCATCCTTTTTGGTATCTTCCAGCCTTAACATTGTCTTCTTTATTCCCTATTTGAAAGTGGAAAAATCACTGAGAGATATGCCTCTGTTTTCTTGTTCTGAGCACTCTTTTTTAGCATTGTTTGATCTAAAATTCTGTAATATTTTTTCACTGTTATGAGAGTGTTATATGCACAAATTCACTTGATTTTGTTCTGAACTTTTCTTCTTTATTAGTTGCAGATGCGGATGCTGGCTTTCATCCTTCAAAAGTTGGTGAGGTTCAGGAGGAAGAATCCCGAAGAAAACATGCACCCAACAATGTGTTCTAGCTCACTAGGGCTAGTTATGTGTATAATAAGTTGTATTTATCTAGTTGAATGCCAGATTTGTACCGAGCATGATTGTAATTGTAAAGTGCTTTGTTTGACTGTTTTATGAAACATTATGTGTTGTTGGCTCAGTTTGAATCAAATTATTGATAATTACGTAAATAGAGCACTGACAAGTGGGACCTAAACAATAAATACCGACTATTAGGACCATCTTTACAATTTAAAAGAAACAAAAGAAAACTGACATGTGGGGCCATCTTGTAAATAGACTGAAATGAAAATTGTAAAATTATTGGGCTTGGCCCATGTAACTGACCAAAATTGACTGAATAAATGGACTGATTACTAGGCTTGGCCCATATAAGTGATTGAATTGGACCAGGCTGATTCTGGCCCATATAAGTTTGTCACGTCGGCTTGCCACGTTGGATCTGACGTACCTTCGGTTTGGTCATAATCATCTATGACCATTTCAGAAAAAAAAAGGTCACATTGTCCGCTTTGCGACCCTCAGCTTTTGACCAACTGGTTTTGGTCACAAAAAGGTCACAAATGAAGAACAATGACCTTTCAGTGACCAATATGTAGGGTCACAAGTTAGCATATTTCTTGTAGTGTGGGCATGCAACTGCAAGCGACACAACACATTCGCAACTAAGGGGAGTTCATCGGGCTGGGACGACCCGAGAGGTGGGTTACCATTGTTTATTATCTTGATATATTTTATTTTTTTGTTTTATTTTATATTTTTTGTGTTTTGGTGAGTTGTATTTTCTAAATAAGATTTTTTTCAAGCCTTCTACCCGGTTGCATGTCGGACCCGATGTGGAACTACATGATTTTTACTATATATGCAACTCCATGCCGCACCACACGTGTCACGTCTGCATAACTTTTATATACATATTGAACATTACTTGAAAACATGTTGAATATTTTTGCAACACACATTTAACTACGTTGGAATACACAACAAACTATTTTTCAAATACCGATTGAATGTTTTCTTAAATATACATGAACATTTATATATATACTTTTAGACATTAAATACAAAATTAACATTTTCTAAAAGTAATATTGAACATTTTCTATTTACGATGACCATTTTTTATGACATGTTACATTTTTTTTTCAAATATATGAACTCTTTTTTTCTAAAGTGTGTCAACTTATGTAAATAAATTATTACATTTATTTTCATGAATAAATAAATAGAAAAAAATACTTGGAACTAGAAAAAAAAATCAAATAAAAAATCAGTAGAAAATCGCACATTAAAATACCGGCAGATGCCATACAAAGAAGAGCAGCGATGCCAACAAAAATTCACGACATAGGCCAAAAGCACACGTACTGGACAGTTTTTTCCTAAAGAAAAAAGAAAAAAACACGTATATTCAAGTACTTCCTTCGATCCATATTAATGTACTCAACTTTGTCTAGATTCGTATGTATCTAGTCTACTAGATACATACGAATCTAGACAAAGTTGAGTACATTAATATGGATCGGAGGTAATACCTAAATTGATACGTGCAATTAGCTTGCAAGCCTGCTCTCACGTCTTAATCCTACGTCAGCTGCCGGTCGTCTGAGACTTCACTATTTCTTAGTCGATTGATTCTTAGACAGACCCATCTATCTAACCGATCAAGATTCAAGAGAAGCATGAGTCGATCTACCGAGCATTACATGTTTGAGCAGAAACTGAAACCAATAGCAGGTACTAGTACTACGTATTTACATGGTAATCACAATAACAGATGGACATAGCATCTGAACTGAACCTTGTTGATGGGCGGAGAGGCGAGGCGTCACTATCGATGGGTGAACAAAACACAAGAGGTGGAGATTGTTGATCGCCGCCGCCGCGCGCGCTATCACCCATGAAGATGAAGAAGCATCCAGGCGTCGGAGTACTCGGCGACCATGGCCGGGCGCATCCGCTGCAGCGCGGCCTCCGCCATGTCCAGATCGTGGATCGCGCGGCGCGCCATCTGCTCGGCCGCGGGTGTCCAGGCGTGGGCGACTGCCTGCGGCGATGGCGGCCTGATGAGGAAGCGGAACACAAAGCTGGCCGAGCCGCCGTGCGCAATGGCGGAGTGTAGGCAGCGCAGCGCCTCGTCGGCGTGGCGTGCAGCGTCGGCGTGGTGGAGTTGCCACCTGTGCAGGCGCCCGATGTGCGCAGCCGCGGCGCAGAGGGAGAAGGCGTTGCCCAGTACGGCGTGGTGCCTCCTGAAGCTCCCCATCCGCAAGGCGGCGATGTTGAGGTGGTGGACGGCTGTCATAACGCCCTCGCCGGAGTTGGGCGCGGGCTGCGCGCCCGGGAGGAAGTCGGCGGCGGCCGGTCCGTACTGCTCGCGGGCGCCAATGATGGCATGCAAGATTGCATCCGTCCAGTTGATGCTGGTGAAGCTGCCAACCGCCGCCTCCGCCGCCATGTCCCTCCACGCCTCCATTGCCGGCGCCGGTCGGTGCTCTCTCTCTCTTTCTCCGGTGACTCTGTTAATAGGTGGGGAGGGGATATTTAGACCAAAAGCGAGAGCGAGGTTGCCGTGATATTAACATGCACATTATATGGCTGTCGTACGAGGCAACGCCGCAAGCGCTATTCGGTCACGATGGCACACCCAAAGGGCGTCCACCGTAAGGCAACAATTATCCGAAGCACCACTTCCCGGGTACTTGGTTGTTTACTTGTGCTCGGCCGGGGTCGGTGGTTGTATTTGTACCGCCGGCGAGGTAGGTAGTTTCTGGAGACGGTGGGGTCAAATGGGCCGTTACGGTGTGGGCCCCACAGAATCATCCAGCGATCGGGGGTCATCGTGGGGCACAAGACGTAGCATCTGACCCACTGAACGTCGGGTCCCACCTATGCCTGGCCCACCTGTCCGTGAACATGTGTCATTCCACTGGTATAATAAGTTCCGGACCTCGCTACCCATGCCAGGCTGGCTATTTCATTCAGCGAGAAACGCCAAGACGAAGAGGGAGGGAGAGAGAGAGAAAGCAAGAAAGAAAGCAAGAGAGAGAGAGAGATGGCGGAGGAGCCGCCGCCGCGATGGAACTGGAAGGCGATGTACCGGTCTGAGGCGGCCCGGGCGTTCCTGGTCTGCGTCCAGGTCAAGGAACATCTCGCCGGCGCGCGTACGGATCTGGCGTCCCCGCCGCTGGCGCTGGACACCCGCGACGCCGAGGGGCGGCGCACCTTGTTGAGTTCCGCGATGGCGCACATCGAGGGCGCATCCAGCAGGCTCTCCGGTGTCATGTTCCACGCGGGGGCGGTGGAGCTCCTGGTGCTCCACGGCTGCGGGGACGTCCCGTCGGAGCCGGTGGCCGGCATCGGCGACCTCCGCGACCGCGGCCACCACCACGACGAGTGGCTCGCCCTGAGCAGGCTCCAGGGCGCCAGGGACCACGCCCAGGACGCGCTCCGCGGAGTGGAGGCGGCCTACACCCTCCTGGACACCGTCGGATTCATCCTGCTCCACAGCCACAACATCCCCGTCTCTGCCCAGCGCCGCCAAGCCATGGAACAGCAGCTCCACGCCGCCGCCGACCAACTCCAGGCCGTCGTGGCCAGCGTGGTCAACATGTCCGCGCTCGCCTTCTTGGCCACCAACCCTCCCGTCGGCGGCACCCGCATCCTGTTCCAGTGAGAGGTTCCGGCCTTGTCTTGATTAGCCCCCGTTTGCTTGATCCATCCATCGGATCGTTCGCGTTGCTTGGCTAGCTAGGGCTAAGCGTAGGTAGGTAATTTGTTCTATCTCCATCCATCTTGTGAAACAAGATCACCGCTCCATCGAATTCCAACTACTACTCTGCTTTTTTTCGCTTCTGTTGTTACTTGCAAGGATGATGATGCAGTCAGTCGCCATTAATTGGAACTAGTTACTTTAATTTGCTGTTTGCCCATCTGAAATCCGATACGGCCGCCTTCTCTATTTTTGTGCAGCTGGTAACTTGCTTGGTTAGATTATCATCCCTGCTTGATTAGTTCTTACTACCATGATTTTTCTTTTGTGAAACACAGTACGTTTGTTGCAAGTTGTAACCTACATTAGCACTGCTTTTTCGCTTTTTGGTAGCATTACTTGCACCCAGTTTGCACTTCTTTCAACTATGATGATCAGCGAGCAATAGATCGAATGGTGCAAAATTAATCGCCTGCTTTTTACCGTATGCAGTCATCTTTTTTTTTTCAACGCGCCGGTTAATAAGACTCAAGCCTTATTCTGTCTCCACAGGCAACTCCAATGCTTAAACTAGTCTTGAAAAATGAAATCAATTATTAAAAGGAAAAAATAGAGTATGTTCTCCATGTAAATATGAAGAAAAAAATGTGTTTAAATATGCAATTAGCTGCACTTTTTAATTGTTTAATTGTGGGCTTCAGAATGTACAATTACCTAAAGATCGTGTTTCTGATTAATGGCAAAAAGGTGCAAAAGAATATGAGCGGTTTTAGGCTTCATCATTTCCAAACCAAAAGTTGTAGCAAACCAACCATGTGCACTATCACTCTTCAAAATGCTCAAAAACAACCCAATTGCACATTCTAATGGTATAATTGTAGAAAAAAATGTTCAACCTCCATACCCAAAACTGCACACAATATTTATTTTGTATATATAGGCTTCAGAATATGCAAGCAGCCAATTGCACAGTTTCTAAATCTGCAATTTTAGGCTTTAGAATGTGAACTACTCAATCGTGCATTTGTAAACAGAAAATTGCACTTACAAAAAAAAACATACTCCCTCCGACCCATATTAATGGGCACACACTTAGTACAACTTACAAAGTTGTACTAAGTGTGTGCGCATTAATATGAATCGGAAGTAGTATATACATTTAGCCTTAGGTGCAAATGATTTTTTCCACTAAATTAAATGACCACAAGTATAACATCAATAAAGTAATTACGATGACCATCACATACGAAATAAGTTTTCGTCTCACTTTATAGATAACACATCAAATCAAAGTACACGATCGAACCATACTAAATGGTCGAAAGTTTCTCTTATGAAGATCTCAGGATAATCAAATAACACAAACATGCATGCACGTGTTACCGGGAAACAGTATATGAAAGCATGCATAACGACATCACACACCCTAGCATACCTAAGAGTCATTATAACTCCCTTGGGAGGGAGGATGACGCTAAAACAACAAAGGTATTCACCCGAAACTTTGGCATGAAGAAGAGAACCACAACGACCTCCTCAAGAGAAGACCGACACCCGCAAGAGTCCCCATCATCGGCACCAAAACGTGAAGCTTTTGCTCGACATCTCACTCATGCCACAATGAGGCAACTTGGGCCTTTGCAACGAGCACATGCCTTCAGATCTAGATCTGAGTGTCACTATTGTCAACGGCAGTGAACGAGTCCGAGCCACCCGCCAATACACCTTTTGCCGCTCACACGACCAAGAAGCATAGCCACCACCGTCGACATGGAGCCCGTCAAAGAGTCGACCATGTGGACCACCACCCGGGGTCACCGCCCTGGCATCCTTGTCTAAATACACCACCAACCACCCACTTCATAGTGCATTAACCGCGATAGGAACACCAAAGACACTCCATCCACTCTTCGGATTCCGAGATTTTGGCACTAGGGTGAGAGAACACCCAGATTACTAGTTCGGCCAGGGGTTGAACATGTAACCTCTCCTCTCACTCCATGGGTCGTGGGGGTCATAAGGGAAATGAGAAGGCCACATCGAATACCCAGGTTCAGGTCACCTCGTCTGTGTAACACCCTACTCCTTCACGAGCTCTTTGCACTAATGAAGATGTACAATACAATGCATGTGTCTGTAGTTTAATGATTTCCAACTCTTGATACTATAGGAACTAGATGATGCCCCACACGATTGTTGCGGAACTTTTTTGCAAAATATTTCAATGAAAATGTTTGGTTAAATGAAGCATGTATATTTGAAACAATGAGTTTTAAACTAATATATGGATTTAATATAAATATCATAATAAAATAAAAATTCCCATGCATGCATGTTGTATGTGGGTTTTTATTATGCATAGTGGCATATTGAGGTCGGTCTTTCTCATGCATGTTGGATGATGAGGTGGCATGCTTGCATGTTGAGAGAAATATGCTAGTGGAGGGTGATGTGACATGCATGATGAGGTGGAGTGTGTGCATGCTGAGAGAATTGGAAGTAGTGGAGAGCAACTTCTTAAGAATGTAAGATGTAAGATACCCATCCTTATATAGTGGCTTTGGTCCTCCCCACACGACGATAGGGGTTGCCACATAGCCAAAACGAGGATTGTGCCTTGTCACATCAACGCACACATGTCGAGTGCTCCTTCGCGGAGTTGGCGGAATAGTTGCCAGACTCTAGGACAGAATTAAGGTTTTACCTCCAAGAATAGATACCGCATTTCCTCCTCGGTCCGTACAAAATATGAGGGAGTCCCGCAATCGATTTCCTCTGCCGATATATCTACAACGCGCGCGCCGGGGGGGGTTTAGGGTTCCCGTTATGCAAACTTCCTGCCCCTCTCCGTCGTAATCAACTAATTTCAACGTGCAATTCCCAATGGCTGATGGAGGAAGCCGGAGCCGTGAAAGCATTCACGGGTCACCGCCTCCCAAGTGCACCTATCACTAAGCGGAGGCGGGAAGCTCCCCCCCCCCCCCCCCCCCGGTCGAGCTGTGGCACTTGAAACAGGCGGGCAACTTGCTCGCGTCCGGTGCATACGCTAGCAAGACCATTTTTGGTACGCCATAGATGAGATTTTGTGTACTAGGGATCCTTCTTCCCTCCTTCGCTCACCCCCCCCCCTTCTCCCCTCGTCCACCTTCCCCGGAAATCCATGTGAGGAGGGAGCAGCGCACAACGATCGCGCTCCCTGTGTTGGATCTCGTCGGATGCGCGGGAGAGGAGGAGGTTGGGCGCGACTGTCGTGGTAACACTAAAGGTATACCCCTAGGCGAGGGAAACCCGGGGGTATCCCTAAGCCTTGGGGTTCCCCCGGAAAACCCACATCAAGCAAAATAAGATCAAAAGACATGAAGCATTGGCGGCTTCTGGGTAACACGTTACTCGGAGACCAGGAGCCGCTTCCGAGTAAACAACTACTCGGAAGCTCAACAAGATCCGAGTAGAGCGATACTCGGAAATGACCGGCGAGCCCCCACTACTCGGAAGATGGAAAACGCAACGGGCCGGAGGAATTTAACGCTGCAGGCGTTCTCCCCCTTTATTAGTAGTAATGGGTTGACCATTTTTGTAATTAAGTATGTATTTAATCTTGTAATTAAGACCCATTTATGCCAGGGAATTAAGGAGGCAGGGGCGCACTCTATATAAGCCACCCCCTCCCCTCTGGCATGCATACGCGCACACTCTTTCCTTCTCAGGACTCTGAAGAAAGAACACCCCAGTAAGCCTGGGACAGGACTAAGGTTTTTATCTCTACGGAGAGGCCTAACCTGTATAATCCTCTTGCGTCAACCCACTCTACGTACAGATTCATTTAGCTTCTTTCATACCCCTATACTCATTGTCAGATTTACATCCACGACAGTTGGCGCCCACCGTGGGGCTGAGTTGATCAGCAATCGTAGAGATGGCATTTTTCTCATCCTTTTCGTCGACTCGCGGCTCCGAGCTCATGGTCGGAGAGGTTTTCTGTTTTGGATCGTTAGCTTTCATAGCTGACGATTCGGATTGGTTAGCGGATTCCCCGCTCCAGGCACAATTGCTGCCCTCAAGGGGCAGCGTCCACTTTCGAGCTGACGAGTCGGGGGCCCTGCGCCTCCAGCTGCCGGCTCATCGTCAAGCACCCGCGCTGCTATCCGTAAGCCACAAGAAGAAGCGTTCGGGCCGTCCGCGCGCCCACTATCGTGGAAATTCGGTCAAGGTCCGGCAGGTGGCAGTCATCGACTCGGTGGAGTCCGCCCACAAGGCCTTGGACGAACTGATCGCAAGAGAAGGCTCCACGGCTTCTCTCTTGCCTCTGTTCGACTTGGTTGAGGAAGAAGGCATGGCAGCGTCTGACCCCGAGTCAGGCGCCGAGCAAGAGGGCAGCAGCGGCACCCCTGTAGCGGTTGCGGAAGTATGTATGGCCGAGACTCCACCCTCTCAGCCATCGCCATCTCGGGACACAAACACTCGTGATGAACCGAACAGCCCATCCAAGGCTGGCACTCGGGAGCCGACCCGACGTGTTTCAGCCTTCCGAAGGTTGGAGCTCGGAGACTCAAGTCGGCAACCTCGTCCACCTACCCGGGAGGAGCGGGAAGAGGCAGAAGCAGCCGAGCGACTACTTAATACCCCAATTGACACAAGCACTCCAGAAGGGAGAGGCCTGGAGGCAGCCAGATTAACCAATTTGGCTGAGCGGGAGCGTTTGGCCGAGTTGGAAAACACTCTCGAGCGTCAAGCTCAGGAGGTAGCTCGGCTCAGACAAAGCAGAACGAGTCGTCAACTGCGGGGCCCAGGTCGAGAACCTTTCCGAGCTATGGGCACCCCAGTCGAAAATCTCATAGCGGCGACTCGGATCGCAAACTCTCTGCAGCCCAGTGGATCGGCGGCGAAAGAAATTCAGCACCTGGCGTTCCTCTTGCAAGCCGCAGTCGATCAAAACGCTGCTGTCAGTCAATCACAGCAGCGGATCCATTCCCAAGTCCCCCCTGCGAGGACGTCAATGTCAGTACACACGCCCTATGGGGAAGCACGGAGGAACAGAAACAGATCGCCTCGGCGCAGAGATGAACCTCGAGGAGATCATCGCCAAGAGAAATATCGGCATGAAGACCTCAGAAGAACAGAAGCCCGTGGGATGGGTCGGCCCGCACCTCGGAGGGAGGAGTTCCCGCGGCACCGAGACGACCGTTATTTTGACATTGAAGATGACGCCCGAAGCCATCTTGTTCAGACCCGAGTCGATCACGCCAGAACGCATCGTCAGGATCAGGCTCGGCCCTCAATGGCCACGGGACCGGTCTGCTTCAGCGAAAGGATTCGGTCTACCCCCATTCCGCCACACTTCAGGATAGCCCAGGGGGTGGACAAATACCGAGGTGATGCTAAACCTCAAACATGGCTGGATGATTACAGAATAGCCGTGCAGATCGGAGGGGGCGGTGACGAGATAGCCATGATACACCTGTCGTTGATGTTAGAGGGCTCGGCTCGGGTGTGGCTGAATCAGCTCCCCCCAAGCAGCATCTGGGTTTGGGAAGACCTCGAAAGAGTATTCATCAAGAATTTTGAGGGGACCTACAAGAGGCCCGGAGGCCTGACCGAGCTGCAATTGTGCGTCCAGGGCAACACCGAGACAACTCGGGACTACATCCAGAGGTGGATCACACTCCACAACTCGGTCGAAGGAGTTTCCGAGTTCCAGGCCATTCACGCTTTCAAGCAAGGGGTCAAGTATAAGGAGTTAAGTCTCAAGCTGGCAAGGTCACCACACATCACCTCACTCGGGAAGTTGATGGAGATAGCAAACAAATATGCCAATGGCGAGGAAGAAATTCGGCAGAAGAATCAGCAGCATAGAGGAGGTGGAAGCTCGGCGCCGAACCTGAAGTAGAAGACCGCAAACAACAAGAGAAAGGCGGAAGACGCCCCAACAGACGCAGAGCTGGTGGCGGCAGCAAATGCTTCGGGCCTTCATGGCAAGTGCCAAGCACGAAAGGAGTGGAAACCGCGACAGAAAAAGCCGTCCAACGATGATGAAGTTCTGGATCATCCCTTTCCTCTCCACACCACTCGCGATGCCGAGGGAAAAGTGGTTATCCCAAAGCATACAGCTCGGCAGTGCCGCCTGATCAAGAGAGCAGCCCAGAATGCAAGAACAGGCCCCCAGCAAGACAAGGAGACCCGGAAGAAGAAAGCACCCAGCCCGGAACTGGACAGCGAAGGTTTCCCGCGGGAAGACGGAGTGTTGGTCATCTTCGCAGGACGAGAATCGAAGAGGGTGGAAAAAATAAGGTTTAGAGAAGTCAACTCGGCGGCTCCGGCCGTTCCGAGTTACATGAGGTGGGCTGACGTCCCCATCACCTTCGATCAGTCGGACCACCCTCCTCACATTCCTCACCCAGGAAGACACGCCCTGATTATGGACCCTTTGCTAGAAACGGAAAATGGTAACTTCAGGATCAAGAATGTCTTGATGGACGGTGCAGCGGAATTAACATCCTGTATGCGAGCACTCTGAAGAACATGAACATCCAGATGTCCAAACTCCGCAAAAGCTACTTGGAATTTCATGGGATAATCCCGGGGAAAAAGCGTACTCACTCGGAATCATCTCCCTCAATGTGGTCTTCGGTACTCCGAGTAACTTCCGGAAAGAGAGGATCACCTTTGAAGTAGTGGACTTCCCGAGTGCGTATCATGCTTTACTCGGAAGGCCGGCCTACGCAAAATTTATGGCCATCCCCTGTTACGTCTACCTGAAGCTCAAGATGCCCAGTCCTCACGGCGTGATCACCGTCTCAAGAGACTACAAGCAAGACGAAGACCTGCTGCAGAAAGGCTCCCTGATAGCTGATCAGCAGATGGCCGAGGTCGAATTGGCCGAATACAAGAAGGCTGTCGACTCGTCCGAGTTGCTGCAGCCAAAGAAGACATCGTCATTCGAGTCGGCCGGAGAGACCAAGAGGGTGCAGATACACCCAACGGATGAAGGCAAGTACACCAACATCGCTACCAATCTGGATCCCCAATAGGAACTGGAGCTCGTCAGCTTCCTCCGTGAGAATTGAGACATCTTCGCGTGGAAGCCCTCCGACATGCCTGGAGTCCCAAGGGAGTTGGCTGAGCACAAGTTGCATGTAGATCCGAAAGCAAGACCGGTAAAAGAGTCCCTCCGACGGTTTTCCTCTGAGAAAAGGAAGGCCATTGGGCAGGAGATAGCTAGACTGTTAGCAGCCGGATTCATTAGGGAAATCTTCCACTCCGAGTGGTTGGCAAATCCTGTAATGGTTCCGAAGAAGGATAAATCTTGGAGAACTTGTGTTGATTTTCGCCATATCAATAAAGTCTGTCCAAAAGACCATTTCCCTCTTCCTCGTATTGACCAGATTGTGGACTCCACATCAGGTTGCGAGAGATTATGTTTCCTCAATGCATACTCGGGTTACCACCAAATCCGACTATATGAACGAGACGAACTCAAAACGGCATTTATAACCCCATTCAGATGTTTTTGTTACATCACGATGCCATTCGGACTAAGGAATGCAAGCGCCACGTACCAGCGCATGATGCAGAATTGTCTGATCTGGCAGATCGGCAGGAACATGGAATTCTACCTGGATGACATCGTAATCAAATCGGCTAAAGGGAGTAGCTTGCTGGCAGACCTAGCAGAAACTTTTCAGAGCCTCCGAGCTTACAGCATTAGGCTTAATCCTGAAAAGTGTGTTTTCGGTGTGCCAGCAGGGAAGCTACTCGGATTCATGGTCTCCGAACGAGGCATAGAAGCCAACCCGGAAAAAATTGCGGCAATTCAGAACATGAAGCCTCCCAAGCAGCTCCGAGACGTCCAAAAGTTAACAGGCTGCCTCGCAACACTCAGTCGGTTTATTTCCAGATTGGGAGAGAAAGCCCTACCTCTCTACCAACTGATGAAAAAATCGCCGAATTTCGTCTGGACGGAAGAGGCTCAAATGGCTTTCGAAGAACTCAAGAAGCAATTGTCGACTCGGCCAGTCCTGGCAGCACCCCAGGAAAAAGAGCCGCTCTTGCTGTATATCGCTGCCACAAGCCGAGTTGTCAGCGTAGCCATAGTGGTGGAGAGAGAAGAAGAAGGAAAAGCACAAAAGGTGCAAAGACCGGTGTACTACATCTCCGAAGTCCTCACACTATCCAAGCAGAGATACCCTCACTACCAGAAGATAGCAATGGGGATTTACCTGACGTCTCAGAAGCTCGCGCATTACTTCCAGGATCATTCCATCACAGTGGTCTCTGAAGCTCCCCTGGCAGAAATTATGAACAACAGATATTCAACAGGCAGAATAGCAAAATGGAGTTTGGACCTACTACCCTTTGACCTCAATTACCAAGCTAAGAAAGCAATCAAGTCACAAGCACTGGTGGACTTCCTAGCCGAGTGGATTGAGGTCCAACATCCCCCACAACCAACACCAGAACATTGGACAATGTTCTTTGATGACTCCAAGATGCTGCATGGCGCAGGGGCAGGGGTGGTACTAGTCTCACCCAGAAAGGATGAGATGCGATACGTCCTCCAAATACATTTCCCAGCAACAAACAATGAAGCAGAATATGAAGCTCTTCTGTATGGCATGTGAATGGCTATCTCACTCGGAGTCAGGAGACTTATGGTATTCGGAGATTCAGACTTGGTAATCAACCAAGTAATGAAAGAATGGGACATCCGAAGCCCAGCAATGGCAACCTACTGTGTAGCAATGAGAAAATTGGAGAAAAACTTTGATGGGCTGGAGCTCCATCACATCCCAAGGGTTAAGAATCAGGCAGCAGATGACCTTGCCAAATTAGGTTCCACCCGTGGACAGATCCCACCAGGGATCTATCTGGAACACCTACATTCCCCAACAGTCAAAGAAGATCCCTTCCAGGAGGCAGATCCAGACATGTTGCCTGACAAGAACATCCCCAGCAAAGAAGACATACCTGCAGTAGTTGACATGGTGTTTGATGTGGAGGTCATTCCCTTCGAATGGACACGCCCAATCCTTGACTATCTGCAAAAACAAAAGTTGCCCGACGACGAGATAGAAGCCAAACAAATCGTCCGCAAGTCCAAGTCCTACTCGGAGGTCAATGGAGAACTGTACAGGAACATCATCACTCATGTCCCCCAGCGATGCATCTCCGAGGAAGAAGGCCGCTGCATACTGCAAGAAATCCACTCGGGAGATTGTGGCCATCATGCCTCAAGTCGGACGTTAGTGGCAAAAGCTTTCCGAGCTGGTTTCTTCTGGCCCGACGCCCTCAGCGATGCCCGGTACATCGTGGACCATTGCGAGGGCTGCCAGTTTTATGCCAACCAGCCTCGCAAACCAGCTTCCGTGCTGAAGACAATCCCCCTAGCCTGGCCATTTGCTATATGGGGATTGGATATGATTGTACCACTCCGAACAGGCAAGCATGGCTTCACCCACATTCTGGTCGCCGTAGACAAGTTTACAAAATGGATAGAAGCAAAGCCTATCAAGAACCAAGACTCCGCTACAACAGTCAGCTTTATGAAGGGCATCATCCATCGGTTCGGCGTCCCGCATGACATCATTACTGATAATGGATCGAACTTCAACTCAGCCGAATTCAAGAAATTCTGTTGGTCCAATGGCATCCAGGTCAACTTCGCCTCAGTCGCACACCCACAGTCCAATGGCCAAGTCGAACAAGCCAACGGACTAATACTCAAAGGAATCAAGCCTCGGCTCATTCGGGAACTAAAGGAAGCAGCGGGCGCCTGGGTTGATGAACTCCCTTCAGTCTTGTGGGGATTGCGCACAACTCCCAATTGCTCAACTCGGTCAACCCCCTTCTTCCTCGTCTACGGCCCAGAAGCAGTCCTTCCGAGTGACCTCAAGCACAATGCACCCCGTACAAGCCAGTACACAGAAGCTGAAGCTGAAGAAGCACGGCAAGACGGCGTTGACCTCCTGGAAGAGGAACGAAATTTAGCTCTCACCCGCTCGGCGTTTTATCAGCAAGACCTTCGCTGATATCACGATCGACACGTTCGAGCTCGATCCTTCCAAGAAGGTGACATGGTACTTCGCATCAAGCAAACCTTGGATCACAAATTAGCTCCCCCATGGGAAGGCCCGTTCATCATATCCAAAGTACTGCATAATGGGGCCTATCACCTATATGATGTAACCAATAAGATAGAAGAGCCTCATGCCTGGAACGCTCAGTTACTGCACCGATTCTATGCATGAGCAAGCTTGTAATATATGAATAAAATTACTTGTATGCCTAGTGCGCCATATTCCATTCGTTTTCATTACATAAAAACAGGTTTTCTTCCGAGCTGCGCGCAGCTCGGACGAACACTATTAATCAGGTTTTCCATCCGAGCTGTGCGCAGCTCGGACGATAACTTAGAAAACTAATGTTAAGTGCTCACCAACGCCCCAAAAGGCTTGAGGAAGCACAACATCATCTGCATTGAGGACCTTGTATACAAGATCTTCAATAGAAAAAAATTCTAAGTACTCTCAAGCCTCAAGAAGCTTGGGGGCTGCTTAACGATATAAAAACAGGTTTTCTTCCGAGCTGCGCGCAGCTCGGACGAACACTATTAATCAGGTTTTCCATCCGAGCTGTGCGCAGCTCGGACGAGAACTTAGAAAACTAATGTTAAGTGCTCACCAACGCCCCAAAAGGCTTGAGGAAGCACAACATCATCTACATTGAGGACCTTGTATACAAGATCTTCAATAGAAAAAAATTCTAAGTACTCTCAAGCCTCAAGAGGCTTGGGGGCTGCTTAAAGATATAAAAACAGGTTTTCTTCCGAGCTGCGCGCAGCTCGGACGAACACTATTAATCAGGTTTTCCATCCGAGCTGTGCGCAGCTCGGACGAGAACTTAGAAAACTAATGTTAAGTGCTCACCAACGCCCCAAAAGGCTTGGGGAAGCACAACATCATCTGCATTGAGGACCTTGTATACAAGATCTTCAATAGAAATTTTTTCTAAGTACTCTCAAGCCTCAAGAAGCTTGGGGGCTGCTTAACGATATAAAAACAGGTTTTCTTCCGAGCTGCGCGCAGCTCGGACGAACACTATTAATCAGGTTTTCCATCCGAGTTGTGCGCAGCTCGGACGAGAACTTAGAAAACTAATGTTAAGTGCTCACCAACGCCCCAAGAGGCTTGAGGAAGCACAACATCATCTGCATTGAGGACCTTGTATACAAGATCTTCAATAGAAAAAAAAATCTAAGTACTCTCAAGCCTCAAGAGGCTTGGGGGGCTGCTTAACGATATAAAAACAGGTTTTCTTCCGAGCTGCGCACAGCTCGGACGAACACTATTAATCAGGTTTTCCATCCGAGCTGTGCGCAGCTCGGACGAGAACTTAGAAAACTAATGTTAAGTGCTCACCAACGCCCCAAAAGTCTTGAGGAAGCACAACATCATCTGCATTGAGGACCTTGTATACAAGATCTTCAAGAGCATCAAAAACTTCGAACCTCCATAAAGGCAAACCGGAAGAAAAATTCATTCCAAGCAAAGAAACAAAGCACAAGTTCATTACCCAAACGACGGAGTGTCACGACACAACCACAAAGTGCAACTTACTACAAACCCACTCGGCATACCGAGGAAAATATCAAACAAGTGTTTCTTACTACAACCCAGTCATTCCTCGCCCGCCTCGTCCGACTCACTGGTTACACCAGTTGACTCAACGAAGAAATCCAGATCGGGCATCAGGGCGATTCGGCTAGCGGTTTCAGCATAGCGCAGCAGGAAGGAGGTGAAGCTCTGACCTTCTTTCGGATCTCCACCACCAACTCGCTCAAGATTATGGACCCGCTCCGGAAAATGCGCCTTGGTTAAGGCCAATGCGTAATTCGCACCGCTCCACGCTGCTGAGCGTTTCCAGCGGGCAACCTGGTGCGGAGCCTCCCGGAGAACGGATACAACAGTATCCAGGTTCACTCGGCTCTCTTCTTCAGGCGACAGCTTGCTTTTTAAAGCCAAGGTAGCACCCATAACCTCCTCGGAAAATTTCTTCGCTTTGGCGCACCTCATGGTCAGCAATCCCCGAGCCAAAGCAAACTCTGTGGTAACTGGAGTATAGTTATCTCTCTTCATGATTTCTGCGAAGTCAGCCATGCGCGCCCGCTCAGCATCTGGATCCGTACCATAGGCTGCACCAATAGAGCAGATGAGTAAACAATCGAAGAACGGGGCAACAACTCATTACCACAGCTCGGACAATCAAATACTCACCAGACAAGGTCTCACTGAAGACGGCAAACCGCCCAGCGCAATACTCTTCAGCTGCCTTCACTGCTTTCCGAGTGGTTTCCAACTCGGCTTCATGCTTCTTCGCATCCTCGGCACGCAGCTCGGAAAGTTTTTCCAAGTCAGACTCCAGCCTAGAAATGCAAGCCTCATTCTCCTTCACCGCCTGCTTATAATAATGGAGACTGATCTCCAAAGCTTTGTGAGCCTTGGATCTCTTCTCAACGTGGTCTATTTCCTTCTTCATCTTGGCCACAAAATCATCGTTCTCCTTTACTTCGGCATCAAAAGCCTTCTTCGCCGCCTCTGCAAGCAAAACGTCAGACGCAAGAACAAGAGGAAAAAAGATGACAGTCTGGAAATTCAAGAACTGTTACCATTGTCCTCAGCATGTTGTTTCTTCAGTTTGTTATGCTCTTCAAGAAGCGCTTCGTATGCACTCTTGGTGGCAACACCTTCCTCCTGCAACTTCACGAAGGCCGACCCAAGCTTGCATGCCTCCTATGAAGACAAGAGGAATACCATAATCAAAATAAAAACCTCCTATCAAAAGACTCTGAATAACTTCACAAAGTTACTCGGAGCCTTGGGGGCTACACCCAGCGGGTGCACTAAGAAGTGCTCCCACTGGAAGTTCATCAAAATAAAATCCTCCTATCAAAAGACTCCGAATAACTTCACAAAGTTACTCGGAGCCTTGGGGGCTACACCCAGCGGGTGCACTAAGAAGTGCTCCCACTGGAAGTTCATCAAAATAAAAACCTCCTATCACAAAGACTCTGAATAACTTCACAAAGTTACTCGGAGCCTTGGGGGCTACACCCAGCGGGTGCACTAAGAAGTGCTCCCACTGGAAGTTCATCAAAATAAAAACCTCCTATCACAAAGACTCTGAATAACTTCACAAAGTTACTCGGAGCCTTGGGGGCTACACCCAGTGGGTGCACTAAGAAGTGCTCCCACTGGAAGTTCACGAAAATACAAACCTCCTATCAAAAGACTCCGAATAACTTTGCAAAGTTACTCGGAGCCTTGGGGGCTACACCCATTGGGTAGGAAAACTTACGTAAGTACTTACGTGCATGCTGGACTTCACCAACTCAGCCTCGGACGCTAGCTCCCGTAGCCGCAGCTCAAACTGGGTCGCCTTAACCAAAGACTCCTTCAATCCGCCAACGACAGCAACCTCCACTGGGACTCCGACGGGGATGGGCCCCGAGCTAGCAGGCTCACTCCCCCGAACAGCCGCCGAGGCGACAGGGGTCCCCTTGATAGCCTCCCCAGCTGGAGCATCGGGTGCGGCAGCTCGGGAACCAGACCCAGAGGCTACCGTTCCCTCAGGAACAGTCACCTCAGGAGGATCAACAGCAAGGTCAACATCCATGTCTGCAGCACAAACAACAAACAATTAAAGGCGAAAAATGGCAGCAACAAACGCTTCAACAAGGAAAACAACAAAGAATTCTCACCAACAGTCGCAGTATCCTCTGGAATAGCGCCCATCCCAGGAAAATCAGTCACCTCACAAGTGCTAGCGTCCTCCATAGCTTCAGCCTCGGGATCCTCCTCGATCCCAGGCAACGTCTCAGAACCACTCGGACGAACACTGCAAAAAGGACAGCCAAGTATGAGCCCGAGAAACTAACAGAGCCTTAAAAGCACGCGTTAAGCAACAGCATTACGGGTGAACGGTCTTCAAGCTACGCCTTGGGGGAGCAACCCTAGCCGAGCTAGATCCCACCCCCTTGGCCTTTTCAGCAGCAGCACCTCCTGCTGGATTAGCCTCTCGGCCCCCGAGAGTGACAAGTTTCTTCTTCTTCATGGGCGCTACCTTCCCAGAACTGAGGCCCCAAGGGAGGAAGCTTCCCGCTGTCTTCCTCACCACTCGGAGTGTGAGCCCTTTTACGGGTCCGAGTAAGCCCCTCCCGCGCCGACTCGCGATCCTGGTTGTTCTTCGAGCGTTGCTCGGACACCGCTTGAACCCGAGCCCCCTCGGACTCCAGCTCCTCCCCCACCTCAACTCCGACCCCCGCGCCAGCAGTACTATCTTCATCTTCCTCGGCGGGATGCTGCGGAGCCAGAGGAATAGGGCAGCGGAACTGGGTAAAATCCTAAGCAATAAACAAAGAGGTCCGAGTTAAAAGCCAACAAATGAAGCACATTCAAGAAACATACAACTCGGCATACCAAGGTGGGAGGATTGTCGACGCCGAGGGGTCTCACTCGGCCAGTTGCCTGAAGCCCCTGAGTCACGCTTGTTGTTATCTTCATCTGAAGCTCAAACTCATCCAAGGGCATCTCAGTGTTACTGTAACGGGTGTCATCCTGCAACCCGGAGTATGTCCACATCCCCCGAGCTCGGGCCTGGAGCGGCTGGATCTTCCGAATCACGAAAGCGGCTATCAGATCTATGGCGTCCAAACCATTCTTCTTCAACCTGATGACTTCACGCATCAGGGGGAGCACTTGCTCCTTATCAGCATTGGTGAGCCGGGGGTTCCAGCCCTGAGAGTTAGTCAGCCTAACGTCCGAGTAAGGAGGCAAGGTACGCACCCCCGGTTCCTCGGCCACCTTGCAGTAAAACCAGCTATTCTGCCAGTTCTTGACAGAATCAGGAACACAAGAAGCAAAATACTGCACTCCTTGCTTTTTGGCCAAGAACAGACCGCCACAAAGATGATTAAACTCAACGCCGCCGCCCTCCCCAGACTTTTTCGCCTTCTGAGGCTTGATGGCGTATATGCTACGGAAGAGATGCCAGTGAGGCTCTATGCCTAAAAAGCCCTCGCAAAGGGTGAAAAACTAGAAAGAAGGGTAACCGCGTTGGGAACGACGTGGTGAAGCTGAGCGCCCGTGAAAGCTAAGAATTCCAGAAAGAAGGGATGTGGGGGAAGAGAAAAGCCGCGATCCACATGCGAAAGTAAAATCACCCTCTCACCATCCCACGGTGGAGGCTCGTCTTCCCCCGCCGCGGGAAGACGGCAACCCTCCCGGGGAACCAGGCCGGCGTCCTGGTACCCCAGCAGCATGTCTTCCGTCACAATCGACGGCAGCCACTCCCCCGCAGACATGGCCGCGGTGGCGGAAGAGGGGCAGTACGAATGTCGACCTCCCAGGGTGGACCTCGAGCGGCCGGCGGAGAGGTCTCGACGGCGAGACTCAGCAGGCAGAGGAAGAGGCGGAGCAAGAGAGAGAAGCGGGAACGGTTGCGCGGGGGGAAATGAGTGAAGATGTTCCAAACCGCAAGGCAAGGGGGGCTTTTATAGCTCAGGATGGTAACCACCTCGCGTCAGATCCGCACCCCACTAATGGGTTTGCCGGTTGCGCTTCCCCATAAAAACCGCCCCACTTCCCCATAATCCCTCCCACTTCCCCCGAGGGCAGTTAATTATTATTATCCTATAAAACCGCCGCGGGAATCGAGGAGACAAACCCAAACAGTGCGCCTACTCACCTGGGCAAGAAGATTCTCTGACAGAATAAGATCCTTTGGGGGAAAACCAAATCGGTTTCCAACCCGAAGCTTGGAATCGCCCCAACCACTCGGAAGATGCGGGGCGTAGCAACAACCAAACTCTCCGAGTACGCCATCACTCGGAAGAAAACGCAAAGCTCCTACGGCATCCGAGTAAGTTGTCACTCGGAAGCGTCGCGAAAGGAAGTACTCGAAGATTCCTCGCAAGACGAAGAATCCCGCACCCAGTTACTCGGGCGAAAATCTGAATAACAAACTCGCTGGCGGCCCATCTCTGACGTAGAATGCCAGGCCGCCGGTAAGATCCGGCGCAGGGGGTAAAGAATCAATGTCCCACGTGGCATGGCCTAGGACTCGGCATGATGTCCTAGGACATTGAGCTTTACAAATTTGGTTCATATGGAGTTTAAGGCCTTTTACTCCGAGACACGCCTTCCGAGGCCTCAGTCCACCTCTTCCGAGAGACGTTTTGAGTATCGCCAAATTTTTCCGTTGACCTGCCCAACTCCCACTCGAGGGAAAAGTTTGAATATCAATTAAGCCCTTCCGGGCCTCTTACTGAGTTCAATCTTCGCATACCTCAGAAAGACTAGATGTCAGTCAACCCACTTACGAGCACCCGAAAGCGCTTGGGGGCTACTGTCTGTTGGGAATGTGCCCTAGAGGCAAATAAAATATGTTTTATCGAGCATATTCCATTAGTTCATAATACGTTTGATACTATGCTAGAACTGTATTAAGCGGAAACATTAATACAGGTGTGGTATACAAACAACCAGGTCCCTAGTTAACCCTAGTATACTAGTCCATCGGGCGATTGATGATCAAGGTTTCCTGATCATGAGACAATGGCGTCTGTTGACAATGGAGTCGTATCATTGGATAATGATATGATGGACATACACCCACCAGAAGTGTTGCGATGTGATCAAGTCACATAGTTCGACATTGCGATAACTATAACGTAGTGACCAGATCCTTTGACCGTAATGATCATACGTAATTACGATCTATTAGGATGCTTTGATTTGTATCCCACCGCCTGACTGAAATATGCTGGCCATAACGGTGCACTTTGGGTATTCCGAAATAGATGGTTGATGAGTATGCAAATAGATCAAAGCGGGATTTGTCCATCCGTGTGACGGATAGGTACTCTGGGCCCACTCGGTGATGTTACATCATAAAGTTTGCAAACGTGTGACTAGGTCACGGAGTTGTAATATCACGGGAACGAGTAAACTTGTTTGTTGAGAACGAGGACGAACTAGGTATATTGGATACCGATGATCAAACCTCGGACAAGCAAAGTACCATGGGACAAAGGGAACAGGCACACGGTTAACGGATCCAACAGCGATTGAAGTTCATTCGATGGAAGCGCGGGGGCTATCAAGGATTGTAACCAGGTCCAATTGATTAGTAATTGATCAATGAGAATTGTCTCGATCATGTCTGATGTTTCCCGGACCGTAGGGTGTTACACTTAAGGGTACTCGACGCAGTAAGGATTGATTCGGGATCACCGGAGAAATTGGAGAGAACACCGGAATTGTTCCGGTGATGACCGGAATTGTTCCGATGAAGGCCGGAAGTTGTTCCGGGTATTTTGAAAGGTTCAAAATATATTTAATAATGTTTAATATATGTTTCATTATTTAATTATCTGAATTAAATATTAAAATGTATTTACATATAATTAAAAATGAATTAAAAGGCATATGGGCCTCATAGGGCCCATTAGGGGGAGAGGGAGTCCTCCCCCATGGGCCATGGCGCCATGAGGGGGCCCACCCCCCTTATTGGTGCGCCACCCCCCTCCCCTTGGGATTAGTCCCACATGGGAAGTTGAGGGGAGGTGTCACCCCTCCTTGGCCTATATAAGGAGGGGTAGGGGTGCCCTTTTAATCATGAATTTTTTGAGAAAAGTTTCTCATCTCTCTCCCTCCTTTCTCCTTCCTATGAGTGGACTCCCCTTGTTTGGAGACTGCTCTGGGTTGGGGATTTCTCCACTATACGCACGCCGTCGTGCTGCTGGAATCGGGATCCGAATCCATCTTCTTTCCGCTGCTCTACTGGTTCGGAGCCCGGAGGGACGTCGGGTATACTGTATGTGTATAATCCCGCGAGGCACTACACTTGTGGTGCTACTTCATCGTCGTGGTCGTATCGCGAGGTCTTCATCAGCAACGTTCCGACGGGGACGTAATCCCGTCATCGGTCTGCAAGGATCGGGTGGCTACAGGAGTCATCGTGGATCTGCGCGGCATCGGGGATTGCCGATACGACTACATCAATCACGTTCATGCGGGAACGTTTCCCGCTTAACGGACTACATACTGGTATGTGATCTATCTCTGTCCGTTACTTGCATCAGCATAGCATAGGTCTTGGGATTGGGTATCGTAGGTAAAGGAAAAATTTGTGTTTTCTGCCCCGAACCCCAACAGTGGTATCAGAGCAAGGCTATGCGTAGATGTATTGTACGGATAGAACACATCTAGTATGTGGGCATAAATTCTCAATTGTTACCCTCTCACGTGTACTCATTTAGCATTGCGGCAATGTTTGATGAAGCGGCCCCCGACCGACCTTACGCGTTTACGCGAGACTGGTTCCACGCTTGACATATGGCTTGTACCATATAAAGTGGTTGGGGGGTGTTTGTCTCTCTGCATTAGCGATGCGAAGATGTTTGCAACGGAGGGCCCCGACAGGGGTGTAATAGAGACAATTGCGGGATTGGTGTTGTGGCTTGTTTTCGCAGGATAGAAAGCGGTTCTTTTCTCGAAACCCCTAGCAGCCACGTAAAACTTGCAAAAGATAAAGTAGAAAGGCGTTTTTAACTTTAATTTGCATGTAAGGGGGAATCATAGATTGTATGATTTACAGTTTTACTTCCTGTTTTATGCTAGTATGCTAGATATATCGACGGTAGCACGAAACAGGACCATCTCTCACAATACCAACATTGTGTTCTCCCTTGGTGGGCACCGCCTGGAAGGTTCTCCCATATGGCTGATGCTCCGTACATACCGGAGTTTTCCTACATATTAAACGGAGCTCGCATGAGGTTGGGTTCGGCAAGCCTGGCATATGCAGATATGGCCTTGCTGAACAGCTAACATCAAGGTTCGATTGGCAGGCTTGACGTATGTAGATGCGGGCCTGGAACACAGGAGACCGAAAGGTCGAGCACGAGTCACATGCCTGATGTGATTGGCTTAGAGGCCTACCTGGTTCGCATACTGGGCCGTACATATCGGGGGAGGTATGGGGGCTGGGATTGTGTAATCACTTAGTTAAATTGAGAGGTGTTTATCTAAGTGGGAGCTTTCTAGAATTTTGAAATCAAATTGAAACTCCACATTATGAACTTAATCTTCATGTCTTTGCAAATATCATCGTAGATAACGTCATACCAATGTTTAGAACTATGGCTCTTTTAGTATGATAGAACTTAAGGTAAATGGGTCTTACTTCATTGATGTGTACCAACACCATTAGAGACATACTCGTTAGTAATGACTTGTTAAACATAATACGAAGAACTGCTAGGAGATACACCTGTTAACTCCGTATTCAAGGAAGATGATGATGAGTATCGTACTCACCGTCACTTATGAATGACTGTCCAATACACCATACTTCATTCTATGAGTCTGAATTGTGAATGCATGTTAACCAACACGTATGACGTGCTAGGTGAACTTGAAAGAACTTGGTCACAATCAGAGTAATGGAATATGAGTATATGGACGGTGTTTCTTTCAACTATGGTGGAAGGAACAACCTGCTGAGAAAGTCACTTGGAAAATGTATAAGATACATGGAACACCTTGTGTATAACTTGGACTACTAATGACTGGTTACTTTGCGATAATTGGGGAGTTGCATCTGCTTCCTCCCAGTTACAAAGACCATGTCTGGACTATGTCATGAAGGAGAATCGTTCACCTGTCATGAGGTCATGGTTAAAGTTGAGAACTTTAAGAGTAGAACCAATGCAGGAATGGTCATTGACGGAGAAGGTATATTTGATATACGATTTATAAATGTCTTTCCCACGAAACACTAATTGCGGTTGATTAAGTATTCGATGCTTGAACTTACTGCTTGAGAGTGGCTTGGAAGGGATGAGGTGACAATGTGTGCTGACGGTAATCAAGATAGTTGATGGTCGACAACACTCTCCCTCTACATCTATCAATTGATTAATATATGAATAAATTTTATGATCGTTTTAATGAGGACTTTATTAGTGTGTCTTGCATCTCGCAAAGACAATTATTCATATTAGTGAGAAACAAGTCAGTTGTTCCCCTTTTATGAATGATATCTATTATGCTCACATTACGATTATGAATGAGTTATTCTTATATTGATGATAGTTGTTTGATCATTTATAAGAAATATTGTAATGCCAAGAAATATCCAGGCTTAATAATGAAACGACAGTTTAAGTCGTGAATGGTATGATGATGTCTTAAGATACTTGATCTCTTGACATATACAAACCATGCCTTTGAGGTGAGATGACTAAAACCTCGCATTCTGGTAAAACGGAATGTGTACTGATTGTTGAGTATCATACATTGTGATGTATCGTATGTCAGCATGTAGTGAATTTCATTATTTCGTGAACTTCGTATGTGGACTTAGATGAATATTTGTATTCACTAATGAAACATGAGTCTGAAATAGTTTGATATGATCAAAAGGGATTTCAGAGTAAAGATGGATATTAAATTAACAAGAAAGACAAGTCTCTACGATTTGATCAAAGTGACAAATGTTTTGAGTTAGTCTTGGGCATAAAGACTTGTGTGAAAGTTGTTCCACAAATTGCAATGTCTTGAGACACTTCAATATGATTGACGTGCATGAACATTGTGATCATATTCTATGAAAAAGTGTATGGTCTAAGTTATCTCTTACCAAGTTACGTTATTATTGTTTAGAGTTATTAATTTAATAAGCAAACACTCACTTCAGCATAGGGAACCATCTGAGTTCATGGAAACCAACACTATATATGTCATGGTGTGTTGTGGTTTCTAGGAAGCTTGATTTATGTAAGATAAATTGTCTTTGTAGTGTATCCTTAGACAACTATGGATGCATCTTCCACAACTAGAACCAAAAGGAGCAAAACTTGTATTGCTATGTTTGGTGTTTGTCAAGAATTGTTCTTGATAAATGTGGTAATAGAAGAAAAGTGAAAGTTCAACCAAGGTAATTGACCTTGCCTCCAAATGTCAGAGTAGTGCAACGGAATATGTTCCGGAAGCAAGGCTCTACAATAAGAGGAGAAACTAATGATGAAGATCATGATGTTTTGAAGGGAGCTTTTACTGAGAAAGGTAGGATTCAAGAATGTATATTTGCCCCTAGTGCAAAATGATATTCATGATTCACTTGTCATGTTAATGGAACAAGACATTCCTACGAACTACAAAGAAGCGATGGTGGACCTAAGTACGAGATATGACTATGAGTCATGAAATCCTATGTTGAGTTACATTTAAGATTTCTTGAATCTTATCAAGTAAGGAGGTTACTTGATATTCACAATAACTTCAGAGTTATGAGGAATAAATGTGAACATCAAAGGGACGTCAAGATTGGTTTGTCACAAAGATTGTTTCTGACAAATTCAATGGGTTGACTACAATGTGTAGCAATGCTTGAGTCAAAGGGATATTCACTACGATTGATCCAGTATTGTTATCAATACCGTGACTTCCTCAAATCCTGTATTTGAAGAAGTGTTGTAATTGGTACAACAAGAAGTTTTTGGAAAAAACATATGGATACTAGTGTCTCGTAAACTGAATTCTCATTTTGATGGATGATCAAAGGATTTTGGACTTAGCCAAAATATCGAGGAAACATGCATTTGCATGAAACTGAGTGGGAGCTGAATAGTTTCCTGAAACTTGATATATGTAGACGACATATTTTGAGTGGGAGCTATGGGAGTATTATCCTAGACTTATATGTAGATGACATATTTGAGTAGGAGCCATGTGGTTAGTATCCTGAACTTAATATGTGTCTGACATATCTAAGTGGGATCCATATGGATGTTATCCTTGTCTTATATGTGGCCGACATATTTGAGTGGGAGCAATATGAGTGTTATCCTATAACTTAATATGTGCATGACATATTTGAGTGGGAGCATGATAACATTCTCATATATGGATAACATATTATGAATGGTGCAGTTGGTGTTAATGATTATTTGAATTTTTCATGAATGAAGATGAATAAGTATTAAACATTGAAGATCTATTAAGATAGATATGTGTTTAATAACATTGAGTCGTAATACTTTCCTGGATAAGATTCTGAAGGAGTTCAGAATGGGACAAGTCAAGAAGTGGTCCTTACTTGTATATCCAAGAGAAGTGTTGAGTTAATCTCAGTACAAGAACAATGGTTAATGGTTAATGAAAGAAATGGATGTGTTGGATCCTCTATGCCTTTGTCATAGGTTCTTTCATATAAAACCAAAGTTTTGTACTCGACGTAATGTGACCCAAGTTCTTAGTAGTAAGAACATGTTGTGATATGATTTATGAGTAAATCATTGAACAAAGAGTTAAGTTTATCCTTCAGTGTCTGAAGAGAACTGAGGATACATCTCAAATTTGTAAAGGATAGTGGACTTGACCATAAATGTTATGCTGGTTCAAGTTTTGACACTAACCTAGAAAATTGAGATATCATACTAATGAATGCCTAAGTTGAAAGAAACATGGTTAGACATCAAAGTTGCATACAATGCACTAAGGATTGAATCTACATTGATGTGGCTGCTTTAGAAGTAGCAGGAGTTATATTATGGCTTAAGAAGTTTGACTTCTGATTGAGTGAGTTTCAAGTGTACATGACTATGGGAGAGTCCGCTGACCAACCGGATGTCATTGCTATAACACAGCAAACGAAGTCTCACTTCACCGCCAAATATATATACCTCATCATTATAGTGGATAATGAAGGAATGTCAAATTAGGTGACATTATGATTTGCAAAAGGACATACGGTTCTGAATGGTACCCAGACCGTTGATACAACCTCTTCCACGGGCAAGCATGATCAATAAGGAGTTATGATCCAGAGAAAATGCAACTAGTTTATTTGTACTCTAGTGCAAGTGGGAGACTGTTGGGAATGTGCCCTAGAGGCAAATAAAATATGTTTTATCGAGCATATTCCATTAGTTCATAATACGTTTGATACTATGCTAGAACTGTATTAAGCGGAAACATTAATACAGGTGTGGTATACAAACAACCAGGTCCCTAGTTAACCCTAGTATACTAGTCCATTGGGCGATTGATGATCAAGGTTTCCTGATCATGAGACAATGGCGTCTGTTGACAATGGAGTCGTATCATTGGATAATGATATGATGGACATACACCCACCAGAAGTGTTGCGATGTGATCAAGTCACATAGTTCGACATTGCGATAACTATAACGTAGTGACCAGATCCTTTGACCGTAATGATCATACGTAATTACGATCTATTAGGATGCTTTGATTTGTATCCCACCGCCTGACTGAAATATGCTGGCCATAACGGTGCACTTTGGGTATTCCGAAATAGATGGTTGATGAGTATGCAAATAGATCAAAGCGGGATTTGTCCATCCGTGTGACGGATAGGTACTCTGGGCCCACTCGGTGATGTTACATCATAAAGTTTGCAAACGTGTGACTAGGTCACGGAGTTGTAATATCACGGGAACGAGTAAACTTGTTTGTTGAGAACGAGGACGAACTAGGTATATTGGATACCGATGATCAAACCTCGGACAAGCAAAGTACCATGGGACAAAGGGAACAGGCACACGGTTAACGGATCCAACAGCGATTGAAGTTCATTCGATGGAAGCGCGGGGGCTATCAAGGATTGTAACCAGGTCCAATTGATTAGTAATTGATCAATGAGAATTTTCTCGATCATGTCTGATGTTTCCCGGACCGTAGGGTGTTACACTTAAGGGTACTCGACGCAGTAAGGATTGATTCGGGATCACCGGAGAAATTGGAGAGAACACCGGAATTGTTCCGGTGATGACCGGAATTGTTCCGATGAAGGCCGGAAGTTGTTCCGGGTATTTTGAAAGGTTCAAAATATATTTAATAATGTTTAATATATGTTTTATTATTTAATTATCTGAATTAAATATTAAAATGTATTTACATATAATTAAAAATGAATTAAAAGGCATATGGGCCTCATAGGGCCCATTAGGGGGAGAGGGAGTCCTCCCCCATGGGCCATGGCGCCATGAGGGGGCCCACCCCCCTTATTGGTGCGCCACCCCCCTCCCCTTGGGATTAGTCCCACATGGGAAGTTGAGGGGAGGTGTCACCCCTCCTTGGCCTATATAAGGAGGGGTAGGGGTGCCCTTTTAATCATGAATTTTTTGAGAAAAGTTTCTCATCTCTCTCCCTCCTTTCTCCTTCCTATGAGTGGACTCCCCTTGTTTGGAGGCTGCTCTGGGTTGGGGATTTCTCCACTATACGCACGCCGTCGTGCTGCTGGAATCGGGATCCGAATCCATCTTCTTTCCGCTGCTCTACTGGTTCGGAGCCCGGAGGGACGTCGGGTATACTGTATGTGTGTAATCCCGCGAGGCACTACACTTGTGGTGCTACTTCATCGTCGTGGTCGTATCGCGAGGTCTTCATCAGCAACGTTCCGACGGGGACGTAATCCCGTCATCGGTCTGCAAGGATCGGGTGGCTACAGGAGTCATCGTGGATCTGCGCGGCATCGGGGATTGCCGGTACGACTACATCAACCACGTTCATGCGGGAACGTTTCCCGCTTAACGGACTACATACTGGTATGTGATCTATCTCTGTCCGTTACTTGCATCAGCATAGCATAGGTCTTGGGATTGGGTATCGTAGGTAAAGGAAAAATTTGTGTTTTCTGCCCCGAACCCCAACACTGTCGTGGTAACACTAAAGGTATACCCCTAGGCGAGGGAAACCCAAGGGTATCCCTAAGCCTTGGGGTTCCCCCGGAAAACCCACATCAAGCAAAATAAGATCAAAAGACATGAAGCATTGGCGGCTTCCGAGTAACACGTTACTCGGAGACCAGGAGCCGCTTCCGAGTAAACAACTACTCGGAAGCTCAACAAGATCCGAGTAGAGCGATACTCGGAAATCACCGGCGAGCCCCCACTACTCGGAAGATGGAAAACGCAACGGGCCGGAGGCATTTAATGCTGCAGGCGTTCTCCCCCTTTATTAGTAGTAATGGGCTGACCATTTTTGTAATTAAGTATGTATTTAATCTTGTAATTAAGACCCATTTATGCCAGGAAATTAAGGAGGCAGGGGCGCACTCTATATAAGCCACCCCCTCCCCTCTGGCATGCATACGCGCACACTCTTTCCTTCTCAGGACTCTGAAGAAAGAACACCCCAGTAAGCCTGGGACAGGACTAAGGTTTTTATCTCTACGGAGAGGCCTAACCTGTATAATCCTCTTGCGTCAACCCACTCTACGTACAGATTCATTTAGCTTATTTCATACCCCTATACTCATTGTCAGATTTACATCCACGACAGCGACCACAAGCATGCGGCGGCGACCCCAGACAGCTTGTGAGGAGGGAGCAACGCGCGACGGTCACGCTCCCTGGATCGAACCTCGTCGGACCTGCGGGAGAGGAGGAAGTTGGGTGCGACCTAGGGGCGCAGCGGTGACCACAAGGAGCGCGGTGGCGACATGGACGAAGAGGGAGGTGAGAACATGACCAGAGAAGGAGGGGATGTGATGGCCGACGGGATTTACTGTGGAACCCGATTGTGTTTAGACAAAATTTATAGGGTATATTCTTTAAAAATATACATTGATACGTGGATCCCACGTGTCAGGTAATGGTCGAACAAACATTCAAACAAACGGAGCGTTTAGGAGAGGGCGAACTTACCAATATATTGTGACGCCCCCGATTTATGATTATGTACTTAATCATGCACGCACTGTACACGATCGAGATCAGGGACTCGCGGTAAAATATCACAACACAACTCTACAAATAAAATAATACAAGCTGTATAATGCAAGCCAACAGTGCCCGCGAGAGGTATTGCGACAGGATGACAGGGAGGGAATATCGATATACATGTGGGCTTGGACCCCTGATCGTTGTCCGCGAGAGTTACAGGTTGTATTGAGACGTATCAAGTTATGACGCCCCCAAAATCAGACCGTGTACAGTAATCATACACACAGGGTACACGACTGAGATTAGGGTGCCACGATGATAATATCACAGCACAACACTAAACTCAAAAGGATAAAGAAATATATTACAATAGAGGGGGTCACGCGGACCCGAATATATGAGTCATACAAGCCATAATATCTGAGTACAGACATAGTTAGTCAAGTTTTGCCTTAAGAAGGCTAGCACAAAATCAACACTCGATCGAAAAGGCGAGGCCTCCTGCCTGGGAACCTCCAAGCTACTCCTGGTCAACGGGGAACTCGACTTCGTAGAAGGCATCGGGGGTCTTCATGTTGCGGTGGTCGGCATCGGGGATCTCCTGCTCCTGGACTCCAACGTCGGCTGCAGCGGCCGATCAGGCAAAACAGTAAAGGAAATAAAGCAGGTGAGTATCTAGTATACCCGCGAGTCTTACGTCCGCTACTAAGCATTATGCATTGTATCAACGGAAAGAAGAGGCTGTATATAGTGGACTGTAAGACAGAAACTCAGAGCAAGGGTAAGAGGCTAGGCCTAACGAAGACTAGCATCTTCCGACGATGTCTTGCAGCATGAGATAAGAATCAGCCAACAGTTTATATAAAGCATAAAGTAACAATGCAGCAGAAGTTGCTGCAGCATTGTATAATAATAATAAGTTGTAATAATTAACTATGCCTCCGAGTTCACCTCCTCGACATCCCCGCGAGGAAGAAAACCCGGAACCATACAGTTTAATAATAATAGTTTCTAGTGGTAAGATCCAGCTTCAGCATAAAGCGTCCTGTTACCGTGGACACGGCTATCGATAGATCAATCTTCCCTGCAGGGGTGCACTTGTGTTACGCTACACGCACGGATCTCCAGGGTGGCGGGAACCTTGTTAGGGAACGCTCCACCGAGGCTATCCGACACTTCCTAGCCCATCTTTCAAACTCAACAGAGAGGTCATCCGCCGGTCTAAATCCTAAGTACGCCGGGCCTTGGACCCCAACCCAAACGTACTCCTGCACGGTGCGTGGCTGGCCGGTGAAGTTAAATCAAAGCAATTACAAAACACACTGCCGCGGCAAATAAGACAACACCACTTCCCGGCAATCAGCCCGCGGTACCGCTGACGTCTGAAGAGTCCTCGGACGACACTAAGAAGCAGAGGAGCCCATAACTCGTAGTTCCCACGGGTAAGTAGTGCGTACATCGCATATAGCCAACTCAAGACATTCACTGAACCATTTAGTATTTTAATTAACCTGCGTGACAACCGTTATCGTTGCCTCGACTTAACCGACCCGCGGACAACGACAGCAGCCAGGACCACCAGTACATCGGTGCCTGCCCTGTCGTCCCACCAAGTCACTGCGGTTACCAACGAGGTGAACCGTCTCCTTACCTCGTCTCGCGTGTGCTCCTGGAGGAGCTCGACTTTCGTGGTTTGGTAACTCTCGCGGCCAACGACCAGGGGCCAAGCACACCGGTACACTGGTCGTGCCCTCCCTATCGTCCCGTCGCAATACCTCTCGCGGGCACCGTTGGGTCGCCCGACTTCTTACCTGAAGGACAACCGTTTTCAAGACCCTATGGCGGTAAGACAAAGTCAGTCTCGAGTGGAGTACAAGGATTACTCCTTGATAGCTCACACTTGAGGTGACTGGGCATAACCTAGATAGGGCCTGAGGCGGTGTCTGCATTGTACCATACCTGTGCAGTTATAATAATTGTACCCGCGTTCACTCCCCTGAGTGATCACGACCCTCTATCTAATCCTAGCTAACAATGCGCAGGGCTCACTGCTGAATAATGCATAATAATAATATGCAGCATAGGATAAAGGAAGGCACATCAAGGGGCGACAAAAAGCAGGCTATACAGTTGAATAGGATTGTAAACGTAGCAGCAGCAGTAACAATGCCTAGTGCAAGAATTGTACGGAAAGATAGGCGATATCTGGGGAAGAGAATGGCTCTGCTTACCTGCAAGCTCGACGGTAGTAGTAGGGTTGTCGACGACGTAGTCGTACTCAGCAGCGGTGTAGTCGACGGCAGCAGCGGGGTCTACCGGAGATTAAGGGGGAAGAAACAGTAAATACACAGCAAGCATATACAAATAGATGCATGACATGACAGATGAAATGTTAACGGTATTCTAACGCAGTGCAATGCAATACGCTCGGAGCGGGAATTCATCTGGGGATGAACTACCGGCTCCGGGTGATTACCGGACAGGGTGTCCGGAGGGGGAAGGATCAAGCCGGAGGTCTCGTGGGTACCGGAAAAACATAAGGGGGTGTATCCGTGCTAGTTGACCTATTCCGAACAACATTCGTGTTCGGAATAAATTCATCCGGGCACTCTAACAGTACCGGACAATTTATCGGACAGACGGTCCGGAGGGGGAATGTTCGATGTTCGTTGTGTTAGAGGGGTGGGGTAGACATACGGATAGCGTATTCGTATTCGTTATATTTTTCTGATCAATTTTCATGTATAAAGTTTTTGAATCTGAGTTACGGTTTAAAAGTTATTGAATTTCAAAGTTTAAATCAAATTAAATGATTTTCTGAATTTCTTTTATTATTTATTAAACATTATCCACAACATTATCCAGAACAGTGCTGACATGTGGGACCCACATGTCAGCCTCTGTTTATTAATAATTCAGTTTATTTAATTTAAATGCCCCTGGACCCACATGTCATACACTAATATAAACAAAAACATTTTTATTAAAAACTCTAACAAGGGGGGCCCAGGTGTCATACTCAGGGGGGGTTTATTTCACTGGTTTTATTTTAAATGGGGGGGGGGTTAAGGGCTAATCCTCTGGGTGGGACCCAGAGGTCAGTGGGCTGGGGGGCTATTAGGGGGGGTTGCCCGTGGGTCAACTGCCCGTGTGCCCGCCGGCGTCGAGCCGAGGCACAGCGGCGGCCCAATCCGGCCAGCTCCGGCCAGTTCCGGCGACGGATCGAGGCGGGGAGGGGCGCATCTGAACGAGGGTGAGACGCTGCGTCCATTCCATCCATCGGCGCGAGCTAGGGGAGACCGTGGCGACGACGAGGTTCACCACGGCGGCGACCAGTGCACTGCCTAGGTGGGATCGACGCACTAGCGCGCTAAACGGAGCACGAAGAGGGGGAATCGATGGGGGGTGCTCACGGGGAGCGCAGGGGAGAGGTCTGGGCGGCCAGGGAGGTCGGAGGGCGGCGAATCGGAGACTTTTTCCCGGCGGACTCGAGGTTGAAGATGGTGACGATGCTCTCAATGCGAAGGCCCCCGACTCGATTGCCCGCAGGGGATGACGAAGAAGGCGATGGCGGTTCTGCTTGACACCACGGCTGGCCTGGTCTCGCTCAGTGGACACGCGAGCTCGAAGGAGCATCCATGGCGGTCTCGGTTGCGCTGCGAGAGAGGAGAGGGAGAGGCAGGGGAGGGGAATGGAGGGGGCTAGGGTTCCAGGGGGGTTGCGGGACCTTATCCACATAGGCGTGGGGGGGGGGAGCAGGTAGGGGCAGGTGGGGGTGTGGGCGCATGGCCACAGTGGCCATGGCCATGGCGTGTCCACGCCGGAGGGGGGGGGGTACGGGAGCAGGTGGGAGGGAGAGAGAGGAGTGAGGGGTTGGGCTCGGGTGGGCCTCGCCCCAGGCGAGTTTTAAAGTTTTCCCATTTTCTGGTTTTTGTTTACTGTCCTGTTGTTTGTATTTTAATTTAGTGCCTTTTGCATTTTTGTAAAATGGGTTAGGTGTCCCAATATTAGTATAACATTATATGTCAGTGCCACAAAAGTTTTTGCAGCAAAATAAAATCATTTGATATTTATTCTAAATATTAAATGCCCAAAGTAAGGGTTTTAACCTATTGTTTGAATTGTTTGGAATTTTCTGTAACTTCAAAAATTACCAAAGTTGGTCCAACATGGTTATAATGATTTTAGGCAATTTAAAAAAGTAGTTCCATGATTTTTGGAACAACTTTATTTGAGTACTTTTGTTTTAATTTATTCTAAATACTTTTGGATTTTTGTAAAATATGTAATAGGTTCCATAATTAGTTTTATGCTCCGTATCAGTGCTACAAAAAGTTTGGGGCCTTTATAAACTCATTTGCATTTTGTTTTATTTAAAAAGGTATTAAATGGCATTGTTTTGCTGCTGTTTTTATTTGTTTAGTATTTTTAAACATGGTAATGAAATCCCATTCCACTTTTAATAAAGCCTACTGATTTTTAGACATTTTATAAAAATGGTTTCATAAATTTTGGATCAACTTTATTTTCCACTTGTTTATTATAATTCCATGGTAATTTAATAAACCCTAAGCTTCTGGTTTTATTCCTTAATATTAATAAATCATTTTAATTAAAATAACCAGTACCATAGTAACATGGCTTAATGATTGCTAGGCATTTTATAAATAGATTCCATTATTTTGGTTCACTAAGATTTCCATTCTTATATTAACTTTCAAAATAATTTTTGATGACACCACAAGATTGGTTTCACAATCAACATAGACTTGTGATTATTCTAATGGTTAGTTGGATTTGGTTTAACCATGGTCAAGTAGATTGACATGCATCCACAACTCTTGGAGCAAAGTTTTATCATCCACTTTTATTTGAAAATTTTAACAGGGTGAGAATCTGACAGAGCTATGATCAAAGGTGATCATGGCTTGATCATCAGCAGTAATGATCACTAACAGTGGAATCACTGTAGTGATTACTGTACTGGATCTGAGGGTGTTACACAAGTTGTATTGATACGTCCCAAATGTATCTATATTTTCTGTTTATTCTATGCTTATATGGGTGACATTGCTATGTGTTTTGCTACACTTTCATACCTTTTTCAACATATTTATACTAACTTACTAATTCAGTGCACCCAGTGCCAGTTTATGTCTGCTCATGTCCGTCCATTGCAGGTTTATACCCATATTTAAAGTGCTCAGAAAATTCCAGAAAAATCTATAAAAAATCAGCATTCCGGAAGACTCCAAACGCCCGATGGGGGTCCAGAGGGGGTCCACCCCCCTCCAGGCGGCAAGGTGGTGCGGCCCACCCTAGGCCGCGCCAGGAGGCCGCCCCGAGGTGTGGGACCTCCTCTGGTGCCCTCCTTTGGCCTATATTTAGCCCCCGTTCCATAAACCCTCGGGAGGCACTCCGTATCGCGATTTTCACCATTGTTCCGCCGCCGCCGCCAGAAGACCTTGTCCCGGGACCCCGCCGGAGGGAGGATTGATATCCGGGAGCTTCTCCACCACCATGAGCTCTTCCCGGATGTGCCGTGAGTAGTCCCCCTTGGACAAGGGGTCCATGACCAGTAGCTATGTGATGTCTTCTCTACAATCTTGTGCTTAAATTCTTAGCCCTTGTGAGCTGCCCTACATGATCAATGCATCTATGTAATAGTTTTTGTGTTGTTGTGCTGTGTTTGCTGGGATCCGGTGGATTATGAGATTTGTTCAAATTATGATGAGTTATATATTTGGTTCTCCTTTTATATATTTGTTCTTGAGTATTTCTTGCTTGTTCTTCGTTGCTTTTTATTGCTTTGGCCAAGTAGTAGATTAGAACTCCAAGAGGGAGCGTTATGCATGATTATGGGTTCATGCCCCCCATGTCTAGCTTGAGTGACAGAAACATGAGACTAGGGGATGTGTCGTTGCCACCATGGAGAAAACAACGGTGATTGTAACTGCGGTTGCAAGGATTGTTTACCTTGCGCATAGTTTGTTAATGCAGTTGTCTGTTGCTTTGAGTTTACATTTTGGGTGGGACTCACAACTTAATACCAACGTGATGTTCTGAATATATATCTCAAGGTGGATAAATAGTGAGTAGATGTTGATGAATAAACGGTCTACTTGTCTTGGCGTACTTCCCATATGATTGAGTCTCTAACTTTCTTATAGCATATTTAGCATTGCGGTGCGTTTATAATTCTGGCAATTGCCCAGCTGTAATTTGTTCACCCAACATAGTTGTTTTATCGTCTTTTGGGAGAGAGACATCACTAGTGAATATCATGGGACCCCGGTCCAATATTTCCACCATTGTTTACACCTCAACTTTTTACTGCTTTTATTTACTTTTCGTTGCAATCACCACTACTATTCCCGTTTTTGTTTTGATCCTTTGTAGACAACAAGACCGTAGAGATTGACAACATCTCTGAACTCATTGAGAGCAAATTTATTTGCTTTTGTGTGCAGGTTCAGGTCAAGTAAGCAACCTCTAGGTTGTAAACGGCGTCATTGTTTTCTTGCCACCTAATTGAAGAACTTGGAGTCCTACTGGTCGACTCAACCTTGGTATCTTCACCAAGGGAAACTTGATGATGTCTACTTAACCTTCCACTTGGGGTAACCAACGAGGGGCGAGAAGCCATCAAGCTATTTTCTGACGCCGTTGCCGGGGATCGATGCTCTACAAAAGTCGGGTCCCGTTAACTCGCCATCATCTACCCTCTGCCAAATGCTTCTATAGATGGAAGATTGGCAATGGCCATAGCATTAACTTCTGGCATGACTGGTGGGTTGCGAATTGTTCTCTAAAAACCCAATTATGGGATCTTTTTGTTATTTGTAACCAATAAAATGCTATTGTTACTAAAATTTGGACCGGTTATATGCTTAAGCTGACTTTTAGACAATGTGTGGATAGTAAATTCTGTAATGATTGGTTGTGTCTTGTTGATATCATTAAGGGTGTAAATCTGACTTCTGATCCTAACATTCCTGTTTGGACTCTAGAGGCTTCTGGGATCTACACTATGAAATCTTTCTATTCAATGATTAATTTTGGTGGGATTGTTCATCCTCTTAAGGAACTTGTTTGGAAATTAATGACTCCTCCCAAAATCCATGTGTTCCCTTGGCTTGTCCTTAATAACAAGATTCTTACTAGAGATAATATAGCTAAGAGGAGAACTGTTGATGATGAAACCTGCCCTTTCTATGGTGAGTCCACCACTTATTTTTTAACTGTGTGGTAGCTAATTTCCTGTGGTCATGTATATCTGACAACTTTGGGCTCCTTGTAATACAATCTGTTGACCCCCTTTGTGTTTGTTGGGGTAATGGAAAGGCAAAAGTTTATAATATGGTTTGTGATGACTCCATGTGGAGTATTTGGGATTGAGAAATGAATTTTGTTTTTAGGGAAGACGTTGTAAGTCTGTGTTGTCCACACTATACAAGTTGTTGGTGTTGTTGTGTTAATGGAAGATATTATGCGATGGCTAGCAATCAAGACTGCTAATGAGGTGCATTCTCTTCCTCGGTCGACACCATGGAGAGCTTCTGAGGATTGCCCAGCGATGATGCTACCGAGAAATGCCACTGAGGAAGATCGACGCTAATTCCTACTCTCCAAAGGCTTCTTAGTGGAGTAGTTAGAGAGGTCCTAGGTTATTTAATATTGTTCTTGGTTCTTTCTCATGTTCATGTAATAGTTGGGGGATTTGGTGGCATTTTTCCATCCCCAGTTTCTTCCTGGTCATGCCGCTCGTGGTATGTCCTTGGGATTAAACCTTGTCGTTTTGTTGGTTTCATCAATAAAATGGTGAAACCATGTGTGTGTGGGGGGGTCCTTTTCTTTCAAAAAACATTTAATGATAAAATATACAAAATTACAGTTTGATATACATGAAAATATGATTAGGCGTAAATCAATGTTGATCTACTAAAACATGCATGTTTCTATTGAAGTGCATGAACAATTAAGAGGTAATTACACTCGTGGTGCTTAAACTTGTTATCAATGTTCACTTTAGTGCTCAAACTTGAAAAATACATGGTTCCAAAACTTGACACTAGCGTGCAAATACAGTGTTAATCTCATTAATAGATGTATAAAAGCTGACATGACACCATATTTTGGTTAGCAATGGTGGCTCGTATATTTATATCTCTATAATCTATGGGTCCCACCTGTTAACACAATGAGAAAATTGTACTGAAAATACTGATACTATGTCATAGGGATTCAAACGTGCAACGTGCGATCTCGAACGAGGGAGTAGGCAGTACCAGCCAACGAACCATTGCTTTTCACCTACATTGTCAGGGTAACTAACATTATTAGTAGGTTAGGAAACACATTCGTTGGCTCTAATGGCTGCAGCAAGTGTAACCCGTTCTGCGCATGTTAGTTGAAATTTTAAAAAATGTGTACATTATAATCACAATAATAAAATATGTTTGAAATAGTGCGTGATTTATAAATATTATACATACAAATAAAATGAATTATTAAAAAATCATCCAATTTTTACAAATATTGAGTTATTTAAATATCAATTATATTTAAAGCGTTTGGTAAATGAAAATTTGAAATTATTTAGTAAATGCAAAGACAATATAAATTATATTTTTAGCAAATGCAAAAGGATTATACATTCATGGCTTATGTTTAAATTATACAAAAATATAAATGGCAACATTTTAATTAATATTCATGTGACTTGTATCATATATTCATAATGTATAAAATTAAAAGATAGTCGGGAGTGAATACTTATAAAAAAAAAATATTTTTTATATATTTTAAAAATGATTAAATTTTCTTAACCAATATATCGATGTATCATACAAATGTGCATGTAACTATTAAAATGATTGTGTAACTAAAATAATATTTATGAACTATAATTTAGAAAATATTGTATTATTCTAAATTATGCAAAGAATTTTATCATTAGAAATACCATTTCTTAATAGGATGTTAAAAATACCTTAATATTTAAAAAAATTAATTTAACAGTTTGCGACGTAAGTAATTTTGTTTGTAACACTTGAATAATTGAATTCTAAAATAAATAAAAGAAAACCACCATGTGCAACATGGGCTGCAATAACTGCAGACCATTTAATCTACACGAAAAAAAAATCAGTACAATAGATTTCATTTCGCATCATGGTAAACACGTGAAACAATTTGGGGCGTTGGTTGTCTCTGTTAGATCGCTAGCGAGAAGACGCTTGTTCGATTCGCAGCAGTCCATTTTTTCTGCAAACATATTCACTCTGTACTAACAGGTGTAACCCACGGATCATAGAGACATATAATATGCACATCATTTTATTCAGCAGGTTCACGTCATACAGGCATACCACATGTGCATACTAATGAAATATGATGCCATATAAGTGTATTTTATATCTATCGACGAAATTAGTACCGTATTTACACACTCGTGTCAACTTTTAAAATCAGTTCGATATATTTTTCAAGTTTATACACTAAAGTAAAATTAGTGTCAAGTTTAAGCATCACCGGTGATATTACCTCAACAATTAACTAGTACTCCAAGTTTGTACCAAGCACATGTTGTAAGAATTCCTTGCAAAAGTAGCGAAACCAAGTTTCGAGCAATCATATTCCTAGGAGTTAATTGCACCGTTTATACAACAACTTGTCCCCAATGCTCACTTTAGTACATCAACTTACAAAACGTATCAATTTGCCCCTTAAACTTGTCTCTCGCGCTCAGTTTGATACAAATTAAAAATAATTACCCAAAAAATAACAATTTAAGCCAAATAAATCAAATTTATCCCCAAAAATAACATTTTTTACTCGGAAATAATTTATTTTACCCGAAAAAATATTTTCCAGGCCCAAAAAACTCAAATATATGAACCTGCAAAATAATTTCCAACCCCAAAACTTATTTTCATCGATACAAAATATGATTTACGAGGAAATATTATCACCAGATTTTCTGCAAAGAAATATTAAGTCCAAAAAAACAAGTTTTTACCAGAGAAAATAGTTTTATGGGAAAAATATATTTGGGTACAAATAATTTATTTTCGTGTAAAAAATGTTTTTTGGGGGAAAATTTTATTTTTTTGGTCTGAATATTATTTCTTGGGATGAAATAATTATTTTCGTGTAAAAAGATTTTTTGTTGGAAAAATTTGGGTTTTTTGGGATGAAAATATTTTTATGCGTAAAAATTATTTTTTCTCAGGTACAAATTGGAGTTTTCTGGGTAAAAATAATATATTTTTTGGGTACAATAGATTTTTTGTGGAGTACAAATTTGAGTTTTATGGGCTGAAAATATTTTTTCGAGTACAAATAAATTATTCCCAGGTAAAAAGTATCAATATCGGGAAAAGGTTGATTTTTTTGGGTCAAAATTAGTTTTTTTTGGTAAGTAATTTATTTGTATGAAACTGAGCGCGAGAGACAAGATTAGTGATTAAATCTATACGTTTTTCAAATTGATGTACTAAAGTGAACATTTTTTTTGAACAATCACCGGGGGGGAGAGAGTCCCCACCTGAATATATTACTCAAAGTGCTCACGGGCGGTGTTACATCAGAGCAAGGGTCGGGATGGGAGGTAGTTCCGCCAAGACATGGCGGCCTCTTTACTGTCTTGATCTCTAAAACGATGAATCCAGAGAGAGAAGTCAGCAATAACATGGCGAATAGTGACACTCGGAGTGTGCATTTCGCCTCTAAAGACCAGGGTGTTACGTGAATCCCAGAGTTTCCACAATAGGGAGAGAGCGACCGTCGGCCAGATGTTGATGTCGAGACCAACAGGTGCCCGCACCTCCCAGATCGCGTCAACTGAACAGCGTCAGGGCATAGAAGCATGAGGTGAGCAGCGTCCTCATGATGATGGTCACAGCAGGGGAAGGTAGCATCAGCAGTGATCGTCTTGCGGTGAAGATTTTCCCTCGTGTTCAACATGTCATGGAAAAGCAGCCAGCCAAATACCTTTACCTTGATGGGAACGGAAGAACCCCAGATGTAGCTTGCATTGCAGTCCAACTCCCGGTCTGGCACGAGCAGAGTGTAAGCGCACCTGGAGGAAAAGGTCATCCCATGGGCGAGGAATCGTTCATCCGACGTGTCGCTGGGTATGAAATCCTGCAACAAAGACAAAATAGCATCTAGCTCGACAGTAGCGACATGGGTTAGGCGATCCCGCAAGGTTGCAAGTAAACCGTCCTGCAGGACCTGGCATACTAGGATTGATGCAGAGGTTGCGTGGGAGAAAAGGTGGGGGAAGACCGACGCAAGTGGTTGGCTGATGAGCCAGCAGTCGAGCCAGAAGAAGGTGGTGTCTCCTCTATTAGTGAGGACGAAGGTGATTTTTGAAGAGAGGGAAGGTGATCGTGAACGACTTTCCAGAGAAACGAGTTAGTGGCTGGTTTATTTTTTATGTCCAGAGAGTATTGACGATTGAACCAAAGTACCCAGGGGATGTTGGGGGTTTGGAGTAATTTGGCCGCAAATTTCATCAGGAGGCAGTCGTTTTGAAGCCGGAGATTCTTGACCCCAAGGCCACCGCTGTCCTTGGGTTGACAAGCATCTTTCCAAGCAATGAGGCAGTTCGCGCCCGAGCATTTTTCTTCAGCAGTCCAAAAGAAGGACCGTCGAATGGCGTCCAGTCTCTTGATCACGCCTTTAGGGAGGCGGAAGACCGACATAAAGTACGTAGCGAGAGAGTCTAACGTGGACAAAAGAAGCGTAAGGCGAGCGCCCCTAGACAACAGTTTAGCCGCCCAACCCGTGAGGTATCTAAGGAAATTTTGAATAATGGGTTCGAAGTCAGAGGACTGCAATTTGACGTGAGAGAGCGGAAGGCCAAGATAGATTTGGGGAAAACAGGAGACGGGGCATCCGAAAGTATGTGCTATGGTCGTGGCCGTGGTGTCGACCGTATTGAGGGGAACAAAGGTGGTTTTATCGAAGTTGAGATAGAGCCCGGTGGCGAGGGAGAAATCATCAAGAATGTTGCGAAGCGTGACCGCGCCCATTTCGAAAGCCTGAGCCACGATTAGCGTGTCGTCGGCGTACTGGAGCACAGTGGGTGGAAGGTTAGTGAAGAGAGGGTGACATAGAGTGTTCTCCGAGTATGCATCGGCGATCGTACGTTGAAGGAGATCAGCCACAATGATAAATAAATAGGGGGAGAGGGGGTCCCCTTGCCTAAGGCCATCTTTACATTGAATCCAGTCTCCAGGCACCCCATTAAGGAGGATGGCCGTTTTCCCGGATGACAGGAGCGTGTGAATCCAGGCAAGGCACGTAGGGGGAAACCCTCGGGCTTCCAAGATCGAAAGGAGAGAATTCCAGCAGACCGAGTCAAACGCCTTGCGAAAATCTAATTTAAAAACCATAGTGGGGGCTCTTCGTTTATGGCAAGCGCTGAGCAGGTCTGCCGCATAGATGAAGTTTTCCGCAATACATCGGCCAGCAATGAAGCTTGTTTGGTCCCCATGCACAAGGAGAGGGATGAGAGGCTTTAGCCGATTTGTGAGAACTTTAGCAAGGGCTTTTGTGGGGCAGTTTTGGAGAGAAATAGGTCGGAAGGCGCCGGGGGTTCTAGCCGAGTTACCTTTCGGAAGGAGGATGAGATGAGCTCTATTGAAGCGCTCAACATCCACAGCCGAGCGGTGGAAGTCTTCGAAAAAGGATAAGATTTTACCCTTCACCGAGTGCCAGTATTTTACCCTAAAGTGAACATTGGGGACAAGTTGTTGTATGAATGATGCAATTAACTCTATTCCTAGCGTAGAGCAACTTCTCTGCGCCTTGGCGCATATCAGCGGATCAAAGCTTACCACTACCGTACATGAAAGCAGCATGAATCGTGAAGTTGTGGTTCTCGATCTTTCTGGAAGGCTCAATGTGCTCTCCCGAAGCTTCTAAGAGCATCTCCAGCCGTTCGGCCCCCCAAGCCGGTTTTCGGCGCTATTTTAGCGCCGCTTGGGGGGTGCTCGGGCGGCGAAACCGGCTTGGGTTGGCCGGCCCCCCAGCCGCGGCCCCAAGGCGGGCCCCCATGTTCGGCCGAATTCAACTAAATTTAGGCAAAATCGAACGAAATTTAACGAGTTTCAGTGAATTTCATAATATTTGGTCTTAATTCACATAAGTTGGAAATGAAAATCTACTAGGCCATCGCCGTCCCCCGTTGTCGCTGCCGTCTTCACGGGTACGGCTCCTCCTGCGTCCCCGTCGGCGTTCCCGTCGTCTTCAAGGGTACTCAAGCCGCGGCTCGTTGCCGCCCTCGATGTAGTGAAGGACGACGGGAAGGGTGCGTCCCTCCCCGCTCCACCACAGCCGCCGGCCGTGTAGGTTCTGCCGGCCCGACACCGGTTCCAGGCCGTTTGTGGAGATGATCTCCTGGTCGCGGCGCTCCTTGAAGTGCGTCGCCCAGCGGGCGACATTGCCCGGCGCGTTCGCCGGGTCGGCGCGCTCGGCCTCCGTCATGGAGGCGTGGATGGCCTGGACCCGATGATCAAAGGGGGGCCCATGAGGCACAGGCGCTACCGGCACGCCGCCGGCACTGAGCACCCAGCCGCGCGGCTGGCGCGTGTCCGACGGGCAGGGGTAGTCCGCCCTAGCGAGGAGGACCGCCTCATAGACAGCGAGGGTGCGGCGGTTGGCCATGAGGAGAAGAACGCGGCGAGAGGAGGAGGAGAGTGCAGTGTGCGACGTCTCTCACGGCGAGCCCACTTTATATAGCGGGACAGGCCTCACCAGGGGCGGGACACGCTACGGCGCGGTCATCGAACCGTTGGGCTACTCAACGCGCCGCATTGATTCCCTGCGGCCGACGATTGGACTGGTCATCGGCGCCACATTGAATCTTTGCGACGGCGGCATGCGCGAGGAAGCCGAGGTGGGAGGATGAGGGCGACCCTGTCTACACGCCGACATTTTAGGCCGGCACGCGGCGCGCGCGAAACCACGCACGCGTTTTCTCTCTTTCGCGCCGTTTTGTTTCGTCCGGCGCCCCCAAGCGACCCATAGCTCGCAGGGTCGACTTGGGATCGCCGGACTCAATTTTGACCCAATCCGACGATATTTGGACCCTTAGGGCGCGGCTGGGTGGCCTCTTAGTCTTAGACCATATACAATGCAAGGTGCTTAGAAGAGGTGTTTAGAGAAAAAGCCAGATTATTTTTTAAGCACTGGTGCTTAGATGTAAAGGTAGACGCTTAATTAGGCACCTCTCCTATAGAAATAAGCATTAGTGCTACCAAAAAGGGTCGGTTTATTTTGCTAAGCACTCCTCTAAGCACCTTGCATTGTACAAGGCCTTAGGGGGGCGGCGCTCTTAAACCCGCCTTCTCCATCCCCTCCGCCAAGAAAGCTCGCTTTTACAAAGCCCCTCAAGAAGCTGCTCGCCAAGCCGTCCTCGTCGGGTGCGCCCGTGTCCTTCTGCGCGCTCTGTCCAGCCGCCGTCACCGACGGCCAGCGACCGTACAACAACCAGGGCAAGGAGGTCGGCCTCTACGACGATGACGACGACGACTCCAGCCGCGAGAGCGGCCGCGAGTACGAGGATACCGACTCCGGCAACAGCCGCCGCGCCCGCGACTTCGTCGGCCCCAGCTTCTTCTCGCAGGGTATGTATGCGTCCTCACCTGTCCCGCGGTCTTTCTTTGCATTCGCTTTAACTGTTTATTAACAACGTGGGGTGACTCGGGGTTCTGATCAACATTTGTCGTTCTTGCTTCTGCAGACGTGTTCAAGCCGCTCGGTGCGCTGGCGAGCTTTGGCCAGCTGATGTCTATTCCCCAGCAGGGGTGCCGAAGCGCGGGTGGTGGGTGGCGAAGGACGACGACGACGCGGTGTTCCTGAAGGTGTCGATGCCGGGGCTGGGGAAGGAGCACGTGAAGGTGTGGGCGGAGCAGAACATCCTGGTGATCAAGGGCGAGGGCGAGAAGGAGCCCGGCGACGACGACGACAACGACTCTGCAGTGCCGAGGTACATCCACCGCATCGAGATGCCCACCGACGCGTTCAAGATGGACAAGATCAAGGCCGAGATGAAGAACGGCGTGCTCAGGGTGAGCGTGCCCAGGGTGAAGGAGGAGGAGCGCAAGGACGTGTTCCAGGTGAAGATCAAGTAGGGAGGAAGAGACGGATCGAGTAGTACTAGTAATCGTCGTAGTGGTAGTGCTCATGGAAGATGGATCGATCGAGCAGGGAGAGATGCATTGTTGATGTTCGCCTATTCGGTGTCTTGCTGCCCTATTTGCTTCGTTGATGGTGGTGGTGAAATTGGTCGCGAATCTGTTGATTCCCCAAGTTTGGCCGTATGATGAACTACTTTGGTGGTGAAATTGGTCATGGGACTTCTTTGATTTTCTCAACTTTGGCATATGATCGATGAACCGATTTCGTTGTGACATGTTGAACTGATTTCTCGGTTGCAGCCTTGTCATAGCTAGTCACGCTTGTTTGTCTGTTTCCGCTGTAGATTGTGCTGCTTGCTGTGGCGTATCCCCAGATCTGGATTGGAGGAACTGTATGCACTATGCAGCAGTACAAAACTGCTTGATTTTCTCAAGTTTGATGTGATGAACTGAGTTGGTGAATGGCTAGTGGCCCTTCGATGGTACGTAGTTGCCAATTGTTTCGTGCAATTTCTGTGTCAAATCATCATCTGTTTTACTCATTGTAAGAACATCTCCAACAAGCGCGCTATAGCCTATAGGCGCCCCGGGGCGCTAAAAACCATCATATAGCGCTCGCCAGCCGATATCGCACGCTCCAGCAGCCGTGCTAATCGAGCGCGCGCTGCAAAAACGGCCCAGCGGATTGGCTGACGCGCGGTGTATTTGGGGCGCCCGCTCTAACGCGCTGGGCAATGATATTCAAACGGCGCGAACACAACCGCCTTCTTCCGCGCCGCGACCCCACCTTTTTCCAGCGCGTCGCCGCTTCCCCAGCGCTCCGCTGCATCCCGCGCGCCTGGCGCTCCGCCGCATCCCGCGTGGCGCCGCTGCTTCCTCGACCGAGGCGCTCCTCTTCTCCACCGCGTTGCCGCGGCCCTCGGCCAAGCGCGCCTCGGCTTCCACGACCTCCTCCCAGCGGCGCCGCGCCTTCCCCGACTTCCTCCCCACCTCGATGCCGCGTCGCCGGTTCAAACGCGCGCCTCGGCCAAGCGCGCCGCTGTTTTTCTCACCTCCACGCCCACAAGGTGTTCGATAGAAAGCTTGTAAGGTATATGTCGTTCCAAAAATCGTTTTTTAGTACATGGACGTTGGATTTAGTTCTAAATTAGTTGTGTAAAATACAATTTTGTAGATGAGTTCGTCATTCGATTCTTCCGATGAGGAAGAATTTGATCTTCAAGAGGAGGAGGACCTTGCAATCATCCTAGCTATGCAAATCAACAAAAGACCGAAGCATGGTGGTTCAGTTTTTGGTCGTCAGAAATTATGGAGGGAAAGGATCGAGCGACACAACAGACTGATGAGGAACTATTTTGTGGAAAATCCAACATACCCCGAGAGCTACTTTCGACGCCGTTTTCGGATGAGCATTGAGTTGTTCAAACGCATTGCAGAGCAACTAGCTAGCCATGGCCCCTTTTTCAGCAAAAGAGGAACAACCCCGGAGAACTCAGGCATAGCACCTTACAAAAGGTGACCGCCGCTTTGCGTATGTTGGCATACGGTATTCCGGCGGATCTATTTGATGACCACTTGGCCATGGGTGAGAGTCAAGCCATCATGTGTGTCAAGCGCTTTGCCGTTGGAATTGTGCAAATCTTTGGTGAGGAATATTTGAGAGCACCCAATGCTCAAGACACCGCAAGACTTTTAGAGATCAACGCAGCTCACGGGTTTCTAGATAAGATTGGCTCAATAGATTGCATGCATTGGTCTTGGAAGAATTGTCCTGTAGCATGGCATGGACAGTTCCAAGGCCACAAAAAGGATTCCACTATAATCCTTGAAGCGGTGGACGATCAGAAGACTTGGATTTGGCATGCTTTTTTTGAAATGCCCGGATCATTGAATGATATCAATGTTCTTCAACGGTCGCCTCTCATGAATAAGATTGCAAATGGTGAAACTCCACCGATGAAGTTTGTAACAAATGGCCATACATATAACTATGGCTATTTTCTTGCGGATGGCATCTATCCAAGGTGGCAGACATTTGTGAAGCCGATGAAGGCACCGCAAGGTAACAAAAATCTTGCCTTCCACAATGCTCAAGCTGCGGCTAGGAAAGATGTGGAGAGAGCATTTGGGATTTTACAAGCCCAATTTATTATTGTGAGAGGACCGGCTAGATTTTGGAATCAAAAGATCCTTTGGTACATCATGAACGCTTATGTGATCATGCATAACATGATCATCGAGAATGAGTGTGGACAAAATTTAAACTATGCTCACTATGAGTTGATGGGGCATCCCGTGCGAATGCAGAGAAGGGCTCATAGAGTGGCTCGTTTTGTTTCCTCCTATCATGCCATTCGACGTGTCGATGCGCATGATGAACTTCAAAAGGATCTAGTCGAGGAGTGATAGGCATGGAATGGGCAACAAAACTAGTTGTTGCATTGTTGGTGAACTATTTGTTGTATTGTTGAACTATTTTTTGCATTGTTGAACTATTTGTTGCATTGTTGAACTAGTTGTTGTATTTTTATCCATGAATAATTTATTTGAGTTGAATAAATTTTCTTGTGTGATCAATTTGCCTATTTTTTTGGTTGTGTGCGCACGCTAGGATAGATCGTCCGCTGAAGTGCTGCACCGGCGAGCTAAAGTTTAGGGCGTCTGGAAAAGCGCAGCCGCTGCTTCGCGCGCTACAACGCTAATTCGGCGTTGTAAAAATGTTTTCACGCGCCGCGCGGATGTGCGCCTGCTGAAGATTTTAAAAAAATTATGGGACGCCGAAATAGTGTTATAGCGCGCCGGCACCAACTTTTGGTCTAGCAGATGCGCTATATTTTGGCGCACTACAGCAGGCGCCCAAAAATGCAGCGCGCACAAACACATTCAATGATCAAATATTTGAACAAACGCGAGATTCAAACACGCATAAACCTACAACATTTTTTTTGCTAAAAACATAAAAAACTACTTGTCGTCGTCAAAGTCGGAGACATCATCTTCGGTGTTGGAGATGTCCTCCTCCAACGCGCTCCAGCGGGGATCGTCGGTGGGAAGTTGGCGTTGCCTCACACCAGTTCCGCCTCCGTCGTCGCCTTCATGGCATGACGTTTTTCGCGCCATTCATGGCACTCTGCCCGCCGCTCCGCGCGCTCGGCTCCCGCGTCTCCCAGTGTTCTCATTCTTCCGCTGGTTCACGAGGATGACTGGCGTACCACACTTCGACGACGCGCTGGTCCCGCTCCCTTACGAGGAGATGAATCGCGCGGCAACGGTGGAGGCGGCAGTCCTCGTCGGTGAGGAGGCGCGGCGCCAACGCCCGGGCCGCCGCCTCTCGCGCGTTCCGGCAGTCGTCGTAGTTCATTTGGCCGCGTGGGCGGCCGAGCCTCCACGCCGCCGCGTCGTACGCGCGGGCAATCTCCTCCGCCGCGTCGAAAGTGCCGAGCGACACACGTTCGTCAGTGCCGTTCGGGCGCGCGCGTACGCCGCTGTAGCCGGACTAAGAGCGGCGGCGCGGCGGCATGGCGGCGGCGCTTGGTGGCGCGACGCGTCGACGCGAAAAGGAAAGCGCACGGCGGCGGCGGAAGGGGAAGCGTGTGGCGGCGGCGAAGGGAAGCGTGTGGGAGGGAAAAAAGAGAGGAACTGGCAGTTGAGTTCGCGCGAGCATCTCGCTTTTAAGCCTGCGCGTTGGGCGACGCGTGCCAAATCTTCCGCGCGCAGGCTTTTTTTTTACGCGTCGCGGTTTCGCACGCCTGCTGGAGCGCGCGTTTTCGGTCTACGTGCGCTATTTGGCGGTTTTTCGCGCGCCTGTTGAAGATGCTCTAAGAGCAGTGACTGTTGAGTTTGTAGGTGTAGCGTTCTTGAGTGAACAGCAATATGCATAGATCATATACATACTGCCCGGTTAATTAGTGAAAATCAAGCAGTTTTGTACTAGACAAGACACAAAAGAAATTTTCCGCATATTTTTAAATCACCTCCATGGAATCTCGATTTCATTAAGAACAAATAGAATTGTCCGGTTAATTAGTGAAAATCAAGTAAAATTATCATAACATACCCGCAAAAGCAAGGCACCTCAGGTGAAATAGCAGCCCACACAAGATTGCAGACATGCCGAATCGCCGACTTTATCTCACCATCGACGCCCCGTTGCCCGCATCGCAAACAACGTTAAGGCGTGTGCTAGTCAAAACCAAACAGTCAATCGCACACGGCAATGACCAAACAACTTCGACTTTGTCCATGAGTATTGTAGGAGAAAAGGCATCGGGCTCGCATCGACCCGGCGCAGGAACAAACCATTTGTCTCATGTCATCATCACCACAAAGCCAATTCCTCTGCAAGTTCCACTTCAGGAAGACAAAGCGAGGCACGATGACCCCTCGAACACATTGAATGAAACTGACTACCAATACACAATTGCAAACCAACTTCGTCGGAAGCCGTCATCGTTGCCACAAAAGAAGTTATGCAACATCTACATTGTCATACAAACATCTACTTGCTACAATGCTGCGAGTATCCAACCCATGGAGCACGCAAATGAGATCCAAAACTCTTCGATCAGGGTGACGCCCCAAAAAAGGAAGTGGCGTTGTCGACGTTGTCACCCGACAAGAGTAGGGCTTAGGCTTTCATTCGAAGAGATGGAACCAAGGGTGTGCAGGGGGTGGACTCCACAGTGACACCCCGAGGAAGTGACAAAAGTTCCATAGGCGAAGACGTCGTCTCGATAAGAGCCCGGCAAGCTTTCGTTCAGAGCACCGCCCCAACACCACACCCTCACACAATGCACCTCCGCTGGCTCGCACACCTCTCACGAGGCCTTCACGCCACGACTAAGTATAAGCGACCAAAATCCCCATCGCCGACCATAATAAGTCAAAACCACTCGAGCACAGGCATATTTGGTGCCCTCCATGGCATAATAGTATATCACTACTCAGTCGTAGCACCAGCCACCCCATGTCACATCCACACCGAGGAGCAGAATCCCAAACCAGAGTCATCTCACCACGAAGCTAGAGTCGGATGAAGATCTTTCAGCCGGCTCTACTGAGAGCCACTCCCCCCCCAGGAGGTAATTAATTACTACCAACATTATAACATTATACAAATGCAACTACATGGAAAGCCTTCCATGTATATTTGTGTTTTGAACATAGTACTCATCGCCATGTTGCCATCCTTGGCACAACGTGATGTCAGTTATGAAGAAACTATCCCCAACAATACTCGCATTGTTGTTTTTAAGTCGATACTTAAATACAGAGGCGGAGCCAGGATTTCACGAAGCCTAGGGCTAAATTAAGCGGTTATAAATTACGTCAAATACCACACATACTAGTGCATGCTATAGGTTCAACAAAATTTACATAAAAGTATGAATTCATTATTAGCATGGGAGCACATTTGATAAAAATTTCATAAATTTAACAAAGTTCAACATAGTAAATATGAGTACTCTTCATCTAGGATTTCTGTTTTTTTTTCTGATAAGAAATAATTGAAACAAAATTGACTTATCATCATCAATTCAGTCATATTGAACTACAATAACAAAAGAAAATAGATGATAAATAAACTAACTAGTCTGATTTTTATTATCTATCACTTAAACAGATGAATCTAGATTTATTTTAGTGTTCAATATATCTATTTGAGCGCTAAATAATATGGATCAAAGAGAATAGAAATTATCTGTGTTGGCAGTTGTGAAGATGAAACAGATCAAAATGATGTAAGTTGTGAAGATTAATGGAGAACAGAAGAGAAAACTTAACGAGGATGCTCGTCTGGTCCGATGAGGCGACTTTCGATGGGCGTCAGGCGTAGCCGCGCAGGTCCGGATCGCCCCGTCTAGTGAGAGATCGAGGATAACCGTATGAGGGATGGAAGCACATGGAGCATGATCGAGCAATTTCTGCAGAAGCCCTACATCGATCGAAACATTGAGCGAATAATTCCAAAGGATTGCAGGCAACCGCCCAGCGAGGCAGCGAGTGTGTTCGCGAGTTGGGCTGAGAGCCTGTCAGCCTAAGAAGGCACGTACACATGTCTAGGGTTGGCCCTTGTTATATCTAAAAATCTGAAAGAAATAATACTAGACGTACTAGCACTAGATGGGCCACGCCTGGGGCTATAGCCCCAGTTGCTCCAGGCCCATATCCGCCTCTGCTTAAATATCTCAATTCATAGAAAAAGGATTTCTTTAATTAATTAATGGGAAATCGACCTAAATCATCACAACTGCCTACACATGACAACACCGAATGTTCTGGCCATCCACATGAAAATACAAACACTATTGAGAAGAAACACAAAGTTAAGGTCGTCACCAATGCAAGCATCATCGTCATCACTCCTCTGTGAGCCAGCGACTTCAACTTCACTCTTGACTTCCACCAACGAAGTCCTTGTCATAAAAAACACCAAAAACCATATTAGTCCATGCCAAACAATCGCTAAAAGTGTTGAGACAACTCCGAGTTAGAAGATCACCACCCACATGAGAAATTTGTAGGCCCCAACCAACACCTCCTAGAAGATCACCATACACCCGCCATCCCCACCTCCTAGTGACCTCCAGGGTAGCTCTGACTCCACTACGACATGAGGAGACCAAGAAGAACATGCCGAGTACGCTGAAGAGAGACGATAACTGAAGCCCTGTTGCGCCCTTGCACCCATGATCAACATCATCGTTTGCAAATTGGATGCCACACGTTCACACTTCCTAACGGGCACTTGCCGACCGCAATGCGTGAGCATGTAGCACATGAAGAGTGCGAACAAGATCCAAAGTCTTCAAGGTTACGACCCGATGAGAGAAGCATCACCATCACAATATTTCACCGGGAGCACCGCACAATGATACGTCCAAAATGCATCACCATTTTGTAACACAATTTATCACTATTCATTGATATATTTCACATTATGATGCATCTCTCATGGTGATTTTGCTTGTTTTACACAATTTACAATTTTTCGATGCCCGAACAACAGAGTCAGGAAACAGCTGGAAAAGTGCACATAGAGTGGGGATATCTTCGTAACTCCAAATGAAGTGAAATTTGATGGAAGCTATTTTTGGATAAATTGACGAAGACAGACAGAAGGGGTCCCGGAGGGGGCCCACCAAGTGGCGCGTTGATACTCTATCCTCGTTGGTTACCCCAAGTGGAAGGTTAGATGTGGTGTAGCGGCAAATTTCCCCTATGTAGAGGATAGGGTTTGTCTCCCGTAGGACTCCGGCAATAATAAGTAGGTTCCAACGACGCAATTGACATGGAACTGCACACAATACAAATAACTTTGCTTCCCAACGAGTACAGAGAGGTTGTCAATCTCTTCGGCCTTGTTGTTCACAAAGGAGCAAACGCAAGGGATAATGATAACAGCTATAAAGTAAAAGCAGGAAAATAAAAGAGCGTGTAAACAGTGATGAGCATATGGACCGGGGTCCCGTGATGTTCACTAGTGATGTCTCTCTCCCAAAAGAAGATAAAACTGCTATGCGAGGTAAACAAATCACAGCTGGGCAATTGACATGATTAAAAACAAATCAATGTTAACTATGCTACAAAGAAAGGACGAGGCTCAAAAGCATGGGAGGTACGCCAAAATAAGTAGACCAAAATCCAAATGCATCTACTACTAATCATCCACCTTGAGATATCTATCCAGAACATCTCGCTGGTATTAAGTTGCGAGCCCCACCCAAAGTGTAAACCCAAAACAACAGACAACTGCATTAAAAATCACTTTGCGTAAAGTAAACAATCCTTGCAACCGCGGTTACAAGCACCGTTGTTTTCCCCCTTGTGGCAATAGCACATTCGTAGACTCATATTTCTGTCACTCAAGCGTGTCATCAGGGGACATGAACCCACAATCGAGCATAACGCTCCCGCTTGGAGTCACTACCTACTACTTGGCCAAAGAAATAAACAGCAACGAAGAACATGCAAGAATTACTTAGGAAAAATAAAATAAAAGATAAGAACCAAATATATTAATCAATCACAATCTGAACATAGTCTCATAATCCATCAGATCCTAACAAACTCAGCATAGCAACAACAGAAAATTACATATGTGCTTCGATCATGTAAGGCATCTCACGAGGTCTAAACCATGAAAAACAAAGAGGGGAAGAGAACATCACATAGCTACTGATCACGGACCCATGGTCCAAGGGAGACTACTCACAGATCATCCGAGAAGCGTCCATGGTGGAGGGGAAGCTCCCAGAGATCAATCCTCCCTCCGGCAGGGTGTCGGGAAGAGGTCTGCTGGTGTGACGCCCCCAAAATCAAGACGTGTACAGTAATCATACACGCAAGGTACACGATCGAGATTAGGGACTCACGATGAGATATCACAACACAACTCTACAAATAAAATAATACAAGCCAGGGGCCACGAGGGCTCGAATACAACAACTCGAGAGCACAAAGTCAGAGGAAGCAATAGTATCTGAGTACAGACACAAGAATACAAGGTTGCCTTAAGAAGGCTAGCACAAAAACAACACGATCGAAAAGGCGAGGCCTCCTGCCTGGGAACCTCCAAACTACTCCTGGCCAAAGGGGAACTCGACGTCGTAGAAGGCATCGGGGATCTTCATGTTGCGTTGGTCGGCCTCGGGGATCTCCTGCTCCTGGACTCCAACGTCGACTGCAGTGGCCGATCAGGAAAAGCAGTAAAGGAAATAAAGCAGGTGAGTATCTAGTATACCCGCGAGTCTTACGTCCGCTACTAAGCATTATGCATTGTATCAACGGAAAGAAAAGGTTGTATATAATGGACTGAAAGACAGAAATCCAGAGCAAGGGTAAGAAGCTAGGCCTAACGAAGACTAGCATCTTCCGACGATGTCTTGCAGCATGAGGTAAGAATCAGCCAACAGTTTATATAAAGCATAAAGTAACAATGCAGCAGAAGTTGTTGCAGCATTGTATAATAATAAGTTGTAATAATTAAGAATGCCTCCGAGTTCACCTCCTCGACATCCCCGCGAGGAAGAAAACCCGGAACCATACAGTTTAATAATAATAGTTTCTAGTGGTAAGATCCGGCTTCAGCATAAAGCGTCCTGTTACCGTGGACACGGCTATTCGAATAGATTAATCTTCCCTGCAGGGGTGCACTTGTGTTACGCTACACGCACGGATCTCCAGGGTGGCGGGAACCTTGTTAGGGAACGCTCCACCGAGGCTATCCGACACTTCATAGCCCATCTTTCAAACTCAACAGAGAGGCCATCCGCCGGTCTAAATCCTAAGTACGCCGGGCCTTGGACCCCAACCCGAACGTACTCCTGCATGGTGCGTGGCTGGCTGGTGAAGTTAAAGCAAATCCAAATAAGACACCACCGCGCGAGCAAATAAGACAACACCACTTCCCGGCGCAGGCCGCGGTACTGCTGACGTCTGAAGAGTCCTCAGACGACACTACGAAGCAGAGGAGTCCATAACTCGTAATTCCCACGGGTAGGTAGTGCGTACATGGCATATAGCCAACTCAAGACATTCACTGAACCATTTAGCATTTTAATTAACCTGCGTGACAACCGTTATCGTTGCCTTGACTTAACTGACCCGCGGACAACGACAGCAGCCAGGACCACCAGTACATCGGTGCCTGCCCCGTCGTCCCACCAAGTCACTGCGGTTACCAACAAGGTGAACCGTCTCCTTACCTTGTCTCGCGTGTGCTCCTGGAGGAGCTCGACTTTCGTAGTTTGGTAACTCTCGCGGCCAACGACCAGGGGCCAAGCACACCGGTACACTGGTCGTACCCTCCCTGTCGTCCCATCGCAATACCACTCGCGGGCACCGTTGGGTCGCCCGACTTCTTACCTTTAAGGACACCAGTTGGTTCGAGTCCCTACCGTTAAGTGAAACCAGGAGGTATCACCCTCGATGGCACACTTAAAGAGGTTTGACAGAGACATCAGCGGAATGAACTAAAGAGGTAAACCTCATATCATCCTGGTGATGCTACGCTACTGAGCCGACGAGAGTGAAATACAAGTCCATTCCACTCGTAAGTCAAACTCGAAGCGACTCGGCAGAGTCTCGCCGTTGTAGGTTCCCTAGGGTGTCTGCATTGATCCGTACCTGTTGCAGTTGTAATATATCGTTCCTGCGATCACTCCCAGAGTGATCACGGCCCGCTATTCTAAACCTAACTAACAATGCGCAGGGTTTACTGCTGAATAATGCATAAGTAATAATAGGCAGCATAGGTTTAAAGAAAGGTACATCAATGGGCGACAAAAACAGGCTATGCAATTGAATAGGATTGTAATCGTAGCAGCAGCAGTAACAATGCCTAGTGCGAGAAATGTACGGAAAGATAGGCGATATCTGGGGAAGAGAATGGCTCTGCTTGCCTGGAAGCTCGATGGTAGTAGTAGGGTCGTCGACGAGGTAGTCGTACTCGGCAACGCTGTCGTCGGCGACAGCATCGGGGTCTACCGGAGATAAGGGGGAAGAAACAGTAAATACAAAGCAAACATAACAATCAACGGTATTACATGACAGATGAAAAGCTAACGAGGATCTAACGTAGTTCGATGCAATATGCTCGGAGCGGGAAATCATCTGGGGATGAAATACCGGCTCCGGGTGATTACCGGACAGGGTGTCCGGAGGGGGGAGATAGCATGCCAGAGGTGTCGTGGACATCCGGCACATGTGTGGGTGGTGTATCCGGGTTAGATGAACTATTCCGAACAATAGTCGTGTTCGGAATAAATTCATCCGGGTACTTTAGCAGTACCGGACAATTTATCGGACTAACGATACCGGAGGGGGACGGTTCGATGTTCGGCATGTTAGAGGGGTGTGATAGACATATGGATAGCGTATTCGTATTCGTTATATTTTTCTGATCAATTTTCATGTATAAAGTTTTTGAATATGAGTTACGGTTTAAAAGATATTAAATTTCAAAGTTTTAAATCATTTAAAAAGGATTTTCTGATTTTCTTTTATTAATAAAATCCAACCTTATCCACAACAGTGCTCACAGGGTGGACCCACATGTCATACACAGAGGCATTTAACTCATTTTATTTAAATCAAAATTATTAGAGGGCCCACATGTCATACACAGAGCATTTTCCAAATCATTTTAATTAATTCAAAAAGCAGTGGGACCCACATGTAAGTCTAACAGTTATGCTAATTTAACAGTTTTCTTTTATCTCTCTGACAGGGGGATTAGCAGGGTGTGGGGGCCACTAGTCAGTGGCTATTTAGCCACTAACAGGGGGTCTGACCGAGGGGGCCCACCAGTCAGTGACCGGGTGGTGGCCGGCGAGGCAGAGCTCGCCGGAGTTGAGCCTGTGCTCGATGCCGGCCACCATTTGCGGCGAGGTTTCCTCCTACGTGTTCCTGGGGCTGAGCCGCGTCCACCGGTGGTGGTGTAGGGTCGTGGGGTCGCCGGAATCAGGACCGGCGACAAAGTTTGGCGGCCGGCAGAACGGGGTGAAGACGATGACGTCGTTCCGGGGGGTTCCACGAGCGGGGGCTAGTGTGCTAGTCTACTGCGAGCACGCGAAGCAAGTTGGCACGCCAAGCGCGCCAAACGCGTGTGCTAGGTCACGGCGGCAAGCGCTTCCACGGCGGCGAGTCCGCGGCGACCACGGTGGTGACTGCTACGGCGTATGGGGAACAAAGGGGCGGTTGGTGGTGGTGCAAAACCTCACCAGAGGGGCGTAGGGGAAGGCAGGCTGCTCGGGGAAGAAGCGTTGCAGCCGGAATCGAAGGAGTTCGCCAGCCGGTCCGAGGTAGAAGACGTAGACGATGCGCACGGTGTAGGGGCTTCGACATCGATTCCTCCTGCAGGTTGATGAAGGCGACGACGGCGGGGCTCCACGACGCAACGGCGAGGTGTCGCGAGCACGTTGGCCGCGTGTGGCCACGGTAATGGCGACGGCGGCGCTCGGGTAACTTACCCCCGAGGTGAGCGAGGTGAGGAGGAGGAGGAATGGCTGGGGAGGCTGTCCAGGGGGTGGCTGGGGTCAACCTTATCGCCTCCCCGGCCACAGTGGAGGTGGGGGCGGCCGGCAGGCGTCCCAGCCACGGCGGCGGCGCCACGGCGACGGTGCAGGTGGGGATGGCGATGGGAGCAGGTAGGGGGACGTGTTTTGGGCCGGATGGGCCTCGCCTGGGGCGAGGCTTAGGAGTTTTTTCTAAAAAAAATTCGTTATTTGCTTTTCTTTTCTGTTAGTTCTGTTTGTAATTAGTTTAATGTCTATTATATTTTTCTACCACATAAAATTTGTTCCAAAATTATGGTTGCATCATAGTTAAGTGCCACAAAAAGTTTGGGCATTAATAAAAATCATTTAAATATTGTTATTTATTTTAAAAGGCTTTTTGGCATTTTTTTGCTACTGTTATCACTTAATTGCATTATTTAAATAACTTAATAAATTCCTATTCCAATATTTATAAGACCTACTGATTTTCAGGCATTTAATAAAATTGGTTTCACAATTTTTAGTGCATTTAAAATTCCTACTTGTTTATTAAATTTACCATAGCCATTTAATAATTCCCAAACATTTATTTTATTTCATATTACTATACCATTTTAATAAAACAACCATGTTATATTATCATGGCCTAAGATTGCTAGGCATTTTATTTAATATGTTTCATTAACTTTGGTTTAACTATGATTTCCATTTATATATTAATTTTCAAGACAATCGTGATAACCCCACAACATTGGTTCCATCATTAGCATTGACTTGTGATTATTCACATGGCTAGTTGGATTTGGTTTAACCATGGACAAGTTGATTGACATGCATCCACAATCCTTGGAGCAAGATTTACAATCCACACTTATTTGAAAATTTTATCAGGGTTGGAATTTCAATGAGCTGTGATCAAAGGTGTTCAAGGCTTGATCATCAACAGTAATGATCACTAACAGTGGAATCACTGTAGTGATTACTGTACTGGATCTGAGGGTGTTACAATTCTCCACCACTACAAAGAATTCTCGTCCCGAGAATTTAAAAGTAGTGTAAGGGGTAGAGTTTCGGTTTCGCCTTCTAACAAATCTTTTGGTTCCTGTTGTCCTACTCGAAGAAATTAATCCTTCACGCTGAGGCCTTCATATCTTTGCATCGGTGCATCTCGATGAGTTTTTATCCTTTCTTCGAGGGCTTCATCGTACATACGAACATGGTAAGAGGTAAGACTTAAGGGGGTAGGATCGATACAAGGTTAATCAAATGGGGTTGCTCAAGGTTATGGGGTACAAAGTCCTTCCGAGTTTAACATCAGGGAAGTACATCGTGAGAAGTTTCAAGCGGTTAGGCACGTATTCGATGCCGATGACGGAAGATGGGAAAAGGGGCCCCGATCATCAGACACAAGCACTGAGTCTGATATTGTTGGATATATGCTCTAGAGGCAAATAATATATGATTATTCCAATATATCTATGCAAGTTCATAACCAGTTTCATACCGTGCTAGAACTGTGTCAGTGAAACAATGATGCAGGTGTGGTATAGAAACTCCCAGAGTTCCTAGTTAGCCTCTACATCGATAACTAGTTCATGGTCAACATGATGGTCGTGGTTTCGCGATCATGGACAATTAAGTCTCTTGACTATGAGATCACCTCACTGGTTAAGTGACGTGGTGAACATTACCCAAAGTAAGCATTGCAGCATGATCAGATCTTATGAAGGTTTAGTGCTGTAATTACAGAACGTGGTAGACCGTTCCTTTGACCGTGAGTACGTGCATAATCACTATCTTCCCGGATGTTTTGACTTACATCCCACCACCTGACTGAAATATGCGGGTCATAACGGTTGTATCTTAGGTATTCCGTGGAGATATGTTGAGGAGTATTGTTACAAGAGAGGGATTTGTCAATCCATATAATGGATAGATACTCAGGGCCCACTCGGTGAGATTCCATCCATAAAGCTGCGCAGCGTGTGACTAGGTCACGGGGATGAATATCACGGGAACGAGTGAATGAGGATTAGTTCAGAACGAGGTTGAACCAGGCATAGGATGTCATTGATCGAATCTCGGAACAATCCAGTATCGCTGTCAAAGGGAATGCTATACGGCGTAAGGTCCAATCGGTGTTGATATCCGGAATGCACAGGGGTCATTATGGGCATCCAGGTCCCGCTGATGATCATTGACCTTAGCCTCTGCGAGGTCATGACTGGAGTGTTCTCGGACCGTAGGGTAACACACTTAAGGGCTCGATGTAATCGGAGACCTTTTCGGAACCATCGGAGCAACCAGAGAATAAAGGAAACAATATCGGAGAAGTACCGTGTTGAACCGAAACAAGTTCGGAGTGAACCGGAAGGTGTTCCGGAGCACCGGGAGATAGAATATTATGTTTTAGTTATTAATTAATTGAATTAATAATTAAAATCATTGTATTTCTAATTAATATGTGCTATGGGCCTTAGTGGAGAAAAAGGCCCATTAGGGGAATTAAAAAGGGAAAAAGAAAAAGAAAAGAGGGGGGAGGCGTCATGGGCCCTAGGGCCCATGAGGGGTGCGCCCCCTCCCCCCCCTTGGCCGGCCAACCCCCCTTAGCAAGGGACTTTAGTCCCACATTGCTAAGGGAGGAGGGTTGACTCCCTCCCCTCTGCCTATATATAGATAGCCAGGGTGCACATATTTAATACACAGAAATTCGTGAGAAAATAAATATTACTCCGAATTGAGATCGGTTTTCTCCGGTCTTCTCCCCTCCCTTGTCTCTTTCACGGTGGGCTCCCTAGTGTGAGCCTGTAGTGGAATTGAGACTTCTCTGCTAGAATCGGAGGCCGTCGCGCTGCCGAAGCTCCGTCCGGAGGTCTGCTTCCGTCACCTCCGCTGGATCGGAGAACAGAGGTCGTCATCGAGTCTCGTATGTGTGCGAGTACTACGAGGTGCTGCACGTGTGGCACTACACCCATCCGGGTGCTCAACACAGCCAGGGGGCTGTGAAACTTGATCGGCTACATCAACCACGTTTGCGGGAACGTTTCCCGCGCAACGGACTACACCCCGAGGTATGTTATTTCCGCACTACTTTCCGTTACGGTAATACGGCTAGCTAGATCTTGGGTTATGGGAACGCTAGTTAGAAAAATTTGTGTTTTCTGCTGCGAACCCCAACAGATATCGGACGAAATATCATAAGGTAGAGGACAAGAGTCAGGTTTCGGTCCTGTGGAACTGTGGGTTATGGGCCCACAGAAGGTAAGAAGGGTGGCGACATTCCATGCGAGCACGATGCAAGGTTTGTTAGAGAACAATTTGTCAACTATGTCGGCAACATCATCAGTGCCAAGGGCGAGGGACGAAGAGAACCATTTTCCTGCTCGTTAAGACGAGGCGGACCAATTGGCAAAGTTCTCGTCCATCGGTGGTTACCGAAAAGTCATCAACAATCGTAACTGGTTGTACAGACAATGTAGCACACCAAAGTGTTTACATAAGCAGGGAATTTCACTTCTTAGATAAGATACATTAAAAGAAAGGTTAACTAGACCAATGGAAAGGAAAATGTGATGATACACAAGTATCAGGTGTACATCTTTCCCAAGGGAAAGCAGAGCACGATATACACGACCAAGTTGTACTGGCACGAAGACAAGGGAGGTTGTCGATGATAACGCAAATCATCGAGGGGCATGGAGGTTATTTCACACGATGAATCCAATTGACACATGGAAGAAGCCATGTAAGATTATTCGGATAATAATCCACCAAAGGTCGGGTGGTTCGCAAAGAATCTGGTGTGAGTATCGACACTCAACCAGAAGGAGAAAGAATGCAAAGGCATCAGATGATGGAAGCATCGGAATAATTCGATGCTTAAGTACAAGGGAATTATGACTTTCAGATCGGGAGGTGGATGCAATTATCCACACGGACTTATCGGTTGCATGGGATTGCAAAGGCGATGAACACGTAGGATCTCGGGAATTGATCAGAGAGTAATCGTCGGGATCTTCAGGTGAATCAGGCGATCATCGGGAAGGCAGTGCTCTCCGGAAGGAAAGAGGTACGAGAACCTAAAGTCAGCGTTAATAAAACTTTACCAGCAAGGATAAGACGAGAACCTAAAGTCAGCGTTAATAAAACTTTACCAGCAAGGATAAGAGAGCAGAGTCCCAGAGCATAGATACGGAGAAAAAGATCCTAATACCAAAGATATCACACGTAGTGACATCGATGTGGGCCCGTAAGCCAAACATTAAGTTAGCAGTAGTTTTGCAAATACTAGACTCGACTTCGACCGAGGAGTGGTTAGGGGCTTCCTACAGGCAGTCGGCTCTGATACCAACTTGTGACGCCCCCAAAATCAAGACGTGTACAGTAATCATACACGCAAGGTACACGATCGAGATTAGGGACTCACGATGAGATATCACAACACAACTCTACAAATAAAATAATACAAGCTGTTTAATACAAGCCAGGGCCACGAGGGCTCGAATACAACAGCTCGAGAGCACAAAGTCAGCGGAAGCAATAGTATTTGAGTACAGACACAAGAATACAAGGTTGCCTTAAGAAGGCTAGCACAAAAACAACACGATCGAAAAGGCGAGGCCTCCTGCCTCGGAACCTCCAAACTACTCTTGGCCAAAGGGGAACTCGACGTCGTAGAAGGCATCGGGGATCTTCATGTTGCGTTGGTCGGCCTCGGGGATCTCCTGCTCCTGGACTCCAACGTCGACTGCAGTGGCCGATCAGGCAAAACAATAACGGAAATAAAGCAGGTGAGTATCTAGTATACCCGCGAGTCTTACGTCCGCTACTAAGCATTATGCATTGTATCAACGGAAAGAAAAGGCTGTATATAGTGGACTGAAAGACAGAAATCCAGAGCAAGGGTAAGAAGCTAGGCCTAACGAAGACTAGCATCTTCCGACGATGTCTTGCAGCATGAGGTAAGAATCAGCCAACAGTTTATATAAAGCATAAAGTAACAATGCAGCAGAAGTTGCTGCAGCATTGAATAATAATAAGTTGTAATAATTAAGAATGCCTCCGAGTTCACCTCCTCGACATCCCCGCGAGGAAGAAAACCCGGAACCATACAGTTTAATAATAATAGTTTCTAGTGGTAAGATCCGGCTTCAGCATAAAGCGTCCTGTTACCGTGGACACGGCTATTCGAATAGATTAATCTTCCCTGCAGGGGTGCACTTGTGTTACGCTACACGCACGGATCTCCAGGGTGGCGGGAACATTGTTAGGGAACGCTCCACCGAGGCTATCCGACACTTCATAGCCCGTCTTTCAAACTCAACAGAGAGGCCATCCGCCGGTCTAAATCTTAAGTACGCCGGGCCTAGGACCCCAACCCGAACGTACTCCTGCACGGTGCGTGGCTGGCCGGTGAAGTTAAAGCAAATCCAAATAAGACACCACCGCGCGAGCAAATAAGACAACACCACTTCCCGGCGCAGGCTGCGGTACTGCTGACGTCTGAAGAGTCCTCGGACGACACTACGAAGCAGAGGAGTCCATAACTCGTAATTCCCACGGGTAGGTAGTGCGTACATGGCATATAGCCAACTCAAGACATTCACTGAACCATTTAGCATTTTAATTAACCTGCGTGACAACCGTTATCGTTGCCTCGACTTAACTGACCCGCGGACAACGACAACAGCCAGGACCACCAGTACATCGGTGCCTGCCCCGTCGTCCCACCAAGTCACTGCGGTTACCAACAAGGTGAACAGTCTCCTTACCTTGTCTCGCGTGTGCTCCTGGAGGAGCTCGACTTTCGTAGTTTGGTAACTCTCGCGGCCAACGACCAGGGGCCAAGCACACCGGTACACTGGTCGTACCCTCCCTGTCGTCCCGTCGCAATACCACTCGCGGGCACCGTTGGGTCGCCCGACTTCTTACCTTTAAGGACACCAGTTGGTTCGAGTCCCTACCGTTAAGTGAAACCAGGAGGTATCACCCTCGATGGCACACTTAAAGAGGTTTGATAGAGACATCAGCGGAATGAACTAAAGAGGTAAACCTCATATCATCCCGGTGATGCTACGCTACTGAGCCGACGAGAGTGAAATACAAGTCCATTCCACTCGTAAGTCAAACTCGAAGCGACTCGGCAGAGTCTCGCCGTTGTAGGTTCCCTAGGGTGTCTGCATTGATCCGTACCTGTTGCAGTTGTAATATATCGTTCCCGCGATCACTCCCAGAGTGATCACGACTCGCTATTCTAAACCTAACTAACAATGCGCAGGGTTTACTGCTGAATAATGCATAAGTAATAATAGGCAGCATAGGATTAAAGGAAGGTACATCAATGGGCGACAAAAACAGGCTATGCAATTGAATAGGATTGTAATCGTAGCAGCATCAGTAACAATGCCTAGTGCAAGAAATGTACGGAAATATAGGCGATATCTGGGGAAGAGAATGGCTCTGCTTGCCTGGAAGCTCGATGGTAGTAGTAGGGTCGTCGACGAGGTAGTCGTACTCGGCAACGCTGTCGTCGGCGACAGCATCGGGGTCTACCGGAGATAAGGGGGGAAGAAACAGTAAATACAAAGCAAACATAACAATCAACGGTATTACATGACAGATGAAAAGCTAACGAGGATCTAACGTAGTTCGATGCAATATGCTCGGAGCGGGAAATCATCTGGGGATGAAATACCGGCTCCGGGTGATTACCGGACAGGGTGTCCGGAGGGGGGAGATATCATGCCGGAGGTGTCGTGGACATCCGGCACATGTGTGGGTGGTGTATCCGGGTTAGATGAACTATTCCGAACAACAGTCGTGTTCGGAATAAATTCATCCGGGTACTTTAGCAGTACAGGACAATTTATCGGACTAACGGTACCGGAGGGGGACGGTTCGATGTTCGGCATGTTAGAGGGGTGTGATAGACATACGGATAGCGTATTCGTATTCGTTATATTTTTCTGATCAATTTTCATGTATAAAGTTTTTGAATCTGAGTTACGGTTTAAAAGATATTAAATTTCAAAGTTTTAAATCATTTAAAAAGGATTTTCTGATTTTCTTTTATTAATAAAATCCAACCTTATCCAAAACCTTATCCACAACAGTGCTGACAGGGTGGACCCACATGTCATACATAGAGGCATTTAACTCATTTTATTTAAATCAAAATTATCAGAGGGCCCACATGTCATACACAGAGCATTTTCCAAATCATTTTAATTAATTCAAAAAGTAGTGGGACCCACATGTAAGTCTAACAGTTATGCTAATTTAACAGTTTTCTTTTATCTCTCTGACAGGGGGATTAGCAGGGTGTGGGGGCCACAGGTCAGTGGCTATTTAGCCACTAACAGGGGGTCTGACCGAGGGGGCCCACCAGTCAGTGACCGGGTGGTGGCCGGCGAGGCAGAGCTTGCCGGAGTTGAGCCTGTGCTCGATTTCGGCCACCATTTGCGGCGAGGTTTCCTCCTACGTGTTCCTGGGGCTGAGCCGCGTCCACCGGTGGTGGTGTAGGGTCGTGGGGTCGCCGGAATCAGGACCGGCGACGAAGTTTGGCGGCCGACAGAACGGGGTGAAGACGATGACGTCGTTCCGGGGGGTTCCACGAGCGGGGGCTAGTGTGCTAGTCTACTGCGAGCACGCGAAGCAAGTTGGCACGCCAAGCGCTCCAAACGCGTGCGCTAGGTCACGGCGGCCAGCGCTTCCACGGCGGCGAGTCCGCGGCGACCACGGTGGTCACTGCTACGGCGTATGGGGAACAAAGGGGCGGTTGGTGGTGGTGCAAAACCTCACCAGAGGGGCGTAGGGGAAGGCAGGCTGCTCGGGGAAGAAGCGTTGCAGCCGGAATCGAAGGAGTTCGCCGGCCGGTCCGAGGTAGAAGACGTAGACGATGCGCATGGTGTAGGGGCTTCGACATCGATTCCTCCTGCAGGTTGATGAAGGCGACGACGGCGGGGCTCCACGACACAACGGCGAGGTGTCGCGAGCACGTTGGCCGCGTGTGGCCACGGTAATGGCGACAGCGGCGCTCGGGTAACTTTCCCCCGAGGTGAGCGAGGTGAGGAGGAGGAGGAATGGCTGGGGAGGCTGTCCAGGGGGTGGCTGGGGTCAACCTTATCGCCTCCCCGGCCACAGTGGAGGTGGGGGCGGCCGGCAGGCGTCCCAGCCACGGCGGTGGCGGCACGGCGACGGGGCAGGTGGGGATGGCGATGGGAGCAGGTAGGGGGACGTGTTTTGGGCCGGATGGGCCTCGCCTGGGGCGAGGCTTAGGAGTTTTTTCTAAAAAAAATTCGTTATTTGCTTTTCTTTTCTGTTAGTTCTATTTGTAATTAGTTTAATGTCTATTATATTTTTTTACCACATAAAATTTATTCCAAAATTATGGTTGCATCATAGTTAAGTGCCACAAAAAGTTTGGGCATTAATAAAAATCATTTAAATATTGTTATTTATTTTAAAAGGCTTTTTGGCATTGTTTTGCTACTGTTATCACTTAATTGCATTATTTAAATAACTTAATAAATTCATATTCCAATATTTATAAGACCTACTGATTTTTAGGCATTTAATAAAATTGGTTTCACAATTTTTATAGTGCATTTAAAATTCCTACTTGTTTATTAAATTTACCATAGCCATTTAATAATTCCCAAACATTTATTTTTATTTCATATTACTATACCATTTTAATAAAACAACCATGTTATATTATCATGGCCTAAGATTGCTAGGCATTTTATTTAATATGTTTCATTAACTTTGGTTTAACTATGATTTCCATTTATATATTAATTTTCAAGACAATCGTGATAATCCCACAACATTGGTTCCACCATTAGTATTGACTTGTGATTATTCACATGGCTAGTTGGATTTGGTTTAACCATGGCCAAGTTGGTTGACATGCATCCACAATCCTTGGAGCAAGATTTACAATCCACACTTATTTGAAAATTTTATCAGGGTTGGAATTTCAATGAGCTGTGATCAAAGGTGTTCAAGGCTTGATCATCAACAGTAATGATCACTAACAGTGGAATCGCTGTAGTGATTACTGTACTGGATCTAAGGGTGTTACAGCTGGCGCTCCCGATCTTGGAATCGCGGCGACGGCGGAACAGAAGCGAGATCGCGAAAAAAGGTTCTGGCTTTGGAGGTTTCGCGTCACGGAGAATATATAGACGAAGGGGGGCAGACAGGGGGGCCACCAGCGGTCCAGGCGCCCCCCTGGCGCGGCCAAGCCCTAGGCCGCTGGTGGTGGCCCTCTGGGCCCACTTTGGTGATTCCGAAAGCTTCCGTTGCGCTGATTTTTTATCTGATTTTTCCGAATGTTTGGAGCATTTTTAATATGTGGAAACCTGAAATAGAAAACCAGCAGAAAATAGGAACTGACACTACGGTGCACTGAGTTAATAAGTTAGTCCAAATATGATCAAAAGTGTATAAAAATGTATCTAGATCATAGCAATATCACACAAAACATGCACGAAGCAAGCAAAAATTATAGATACGTTTGGAACGTATCACGCGGCCACCCCTGACCGCACCCCTTGTCCGCCTGGGTGGTGTGGCCCACCTCCAGGGTCCCCCTTTGGCATATATGCTCCCTCTGACCTGAAAATCACGGGAGGTAGATCAAATCAGTTTTTCACTAGCGATGCGAGGCGAAAACCAATAAAGAAGAAAAGACCTCTCCTGCAGCCAGATTCCGCCCGAAAAACTTTTAGTTTAGTTGATTTTATTTCAAGGAATTTAGTTTATTTGGATCGTTCCCAACTTTTGAGCTGAAAACAAACATTTTTTTTACGGAAACAGATCGTACCAATTTTTCGGAGAGGACAGCCTTCCGAGGCCCATGGGTTTAGTGAAGTAGCCCAAGAACACACGGTCCGAGACCTACCCAAATCCCGCGTACTAACTAGTAGTACTAAAGCCCCCCGTTCCTAACCCAATCCCGAATTCCCCTAGTCCCGGAGACCAAATCGCCCTCTCGCGTTAGGTTTGCCCGAGGCGACAGATTCGAGCTCAGCACGCGGCGGCCATGGAGGACGAGGAGCACGAGGTGTACGGCCAGGAGATCCCCGTCGACGGCGAGGACGTCGACATGGGCGCCGGGGGCGACGACGCCGCCAAGGTTCGTGACGCGCCCGTCTTCGCCGCGACTTGCTCCGCCCCTCTCTCCCAGACCCCAAACCCTAACGCGGGCACTGACCCTATTCGTCTCCAGCTTCACGAGCTCGACGAGATGAAGCGCCGTCTCAAGGAGATGGAGGAGGAGGCCGCTGCCCTCCGCGAGATGCAGGCCAAGGTCGCCAAGGAGATGCAAGGTTAGTGCCGTCTCCGCCCACGGAACCTGATTTGAGATCCGAGACACTAGGTTTGCCTGTTCTCTTGTTGCCCGTTGGTTTGGGTATGTTAACCGCGCGTAGTAGGTTGTATTGTGTGGTTTAATTGCTGTAGGTTAGTCCCTTGACCTCTGCATATATGCGATTTTGGTAGTTTTCTTGCCTTGAGATGTATGTAGCTCATAATGTTGATTCACACATAATCCTATTAATTTCCTTTATAAATAAAGATTTCTCTTAATTTAGCCGGTTGGATTTGGAGGAGTGCTTTGTTGGTAAGCATAACTTGGGGGTAGGACTAGAGTTCTACCTGGAAGATGTATTGAAGTACTATGGAACTACATATCCACACCATTGTATTCTGCAATCTTTTATAAAATGATGTTTAATAACTGCCTCTTTGCTCGCTAAAGCTTATTTGGATGTAATACTAATAACAACCAATTTTTGTGTTGGATCAACCTCAAGAGCATACATGTTTAAGTCTTCGTTACACGCTTTATGTTGTAATATCTATATGAATATTTTCTAGTAAGCTCTAATGACACACTGAGTTTTTGTACCCATGTAGGCGGCGAACCTAGTGCAGCCACATCTGAAGCAAAAGAAGAGATGGATTCTCGTTCCGTTTTTGTTGGAAATGTAAGTTCTTCATAATGTTGTTCTCTAAATTTAGTTCACATGCCTACATTTCATAGTAGTTATGGTATCACCTCGGTATATGCAATACAACTGATTGCATATGTTTTTATTACATGATAATATGGTTATGCTTGTGAAGTATTTTGTAGAAAAGTTGATGTTCAAGTTACCTACTTGTTTTGCTTGACTAGCTCAAGTTCTGTTTAAGGTGGTCTTAGGTTAGGTACTAAAGTTTCCACAGAAACATTCAACATTCTATCTTGACGTTGATTTTTGTTTCTATTCTCAGTAGACAGTGTCATAGTGCCAATCAGCAGTGTCTTAGTCCACTAAATAGGTTCAAGTATGACATAACTTTGAACCTGCACTATCAGTAATCATGTTTTTCTGTACAAGAACTGCTCAATGGCATTTATTTTTAGTATTGATTGATGACCTGAAATACACTCTCTTTTCTATCCTTATCTATGCATTTTTATCGATTTTCTGGTGCATTGATTGAGCAATGACATTGGACGCAGGATAGTCTACTCTCATCAAGTCTTTGAAATCAAAATTTTGACATCTGGCTGAGTCTCAGTGCAAGTTCTAGTGTTAGCTTAGAGGGGGCAAGAAAAAAAGAGAAAAAAATCCATGAAAAAAAGAAAAAGTGTTTAGAAAGTAAAAAAGAAAAAGAATATAGAAAAAAGGAAGGAAAAAAAGAAAAAAAATAAAGATATTTGAAATGCCCCCGAAATTCTCCACCTGGCGCTTGAGACTCATACATGGACTGATGTGGCATGGTATCAATAGCCATCGGTAGATGAGAATCAGTGGCAGGGGTGCATGGGCATGACATGTAAGTGTGACCTCAATTTTACGTTGAGTCTATTGAAGAATGCTATGTTTTTTTTTTCATGTTCTGCCTGTTGGGGAGTTTATTATTCTCTACAGTAGTATGTGTCCTTCCTTCACTCGTCATTAATCATCGTTGGTGTTGTTCCCTCCCATTTCATTAGTAATTAGTCTAATGTTTCATCCAGCTGTTTTGTCATCTTTCAGCAAAATATAACTAGTGGTGCTTACTTTGGCTTGTGAAATATCCGTAGGAAGTGTGTATATGTCAAAATTTTCACTAGCGTGCTGGTGTTTAGGGGTGTGTATGTGAATAGATGATATCATTAGGTGTGATATTTTAGTATTTCATGCCAATCTGAAAGCATGTAGATGTATTTACCTATTTTTTGCTTGAGCTACCAATGATATTGTGCAGACCTGTGCAAGCACCGTTGTCCCCGTTTTGGGGTTTTGGTGTATACGTGTCAATATGCTTTTCTGCTTGTGTCTATGTAGGATATTATGATATGTAATTTCTTTTAGAAGTTGTCATGACTGGTTATTAAGAAGATTGCAGGATGACTATCTGTTTTCCTCTGTCCATTACATCCTTTTTAAGGTCTAGTGTGTCTGATGTATAATCTTGTAAATTGGAACAATTACTTACTATATGCAGATTAAACTCTATTGTGTAAGCCATATAAGTTTTTGACGGAAATGCTTTTTATTATGAAAATAATAATATGAGGCTGAGCTGCAGACCAGTACCATGTCAGTTCTGTTTTGTCTGTTTATATTGTTAGTTATGTGTATCTATGGGGCTGTTTGGTTTGTGACTACCCTTGCCACATGTTGCCACAATATTATGTTTATAACAGAGTTTGTTTGCTTCTTTGTGCACTTCTTCTGAACTAGGCTTATAAATTTGAAGATGAATTCATCATCATTGTTATCACTGAAGTACCTGTAGCATTCATAGATTTTTCCAGTAAGGTGAATATTTATGGGGGAGTGTTTGTTTATATGCTCCTAGACGCAAAGCAGTTGTGTTTGATTTACTTGCATCACAGGTCTGTCCTTTTGGTGGATCCTGTGAGTAATAAGCTTTCTTAGTTGTGCTAATGTAGGTGTATATGTTGGTTGTGCAACCTCTTAGTCACCGACGAGGCACGCCTCATCTAGATTAGGGTCCTGTTGGAACTTTGTTGGATTCATTAATCGAGTCTGGCCCGGTGAAAAGCACTTGACATCATTGAACCTGACAGATATTGTCAACTCTGTATCTATATGAGTCTGGCCTGGTTAAGTTAAGAATTTAGTGAATCAAGTTGACATAACCAGTCATATTTTTTCATGTTTGATGAAATTTATCTCCACTCTAGAACAGTAAGAAAAGTACTGACTACTGTGCAGCTGTAGTGATAGTTTACTCAAATTAAGATGAAATCTTGGTACTGCTGGTTTGTTTTGAATGTTTCATCATTCGTAATCTGATTATTAATGGTTTATGTGACATCATATGTGTACTCATTATGTTTCTAATTTTATGGTCACAACTGCAGGTTGATTATGCATGCACTCCAGAAGAAGTGCAGCAGCATTTTAATTCTTGCGGAACCGTCAACAGAGTGACTATCCTGACTGACAAGTTTGGGCAGCCCAAAGGTTTTGCTTATGTTGAATTTGTTGAAGCAGAAGCTATTCAGGAAGCTGTCAAGCTGAGTGAATCAGAGCTTCATGGTCGGCAAATCAAGGTGAGCTGTAAATTCACCCTTGAACTGCAACTGACTACCTTGTTTTCTTCAATAACCCATGTTGCATGCTGCTGACCTTCCTTCTATGCTCATCAGGTAGCGCCGAAGCGGACCAATGTTCCTGGGTTGAAGCAGCCCCGAGGGGGCCGAGGATTCAACCCATATGGCGGCCACCCCTACATGAGGCCATACCCACCGCCGTTTTACAATCCTTATGGTGGTTACGGGTAAGTTTAATTTTGTTTATTTAGTATCCCTTGTCTCTTGGGCCTAAGAAATAATGAGAGCATCATCATTATGTCTAAAATGCTCTGCTGTTTTTTCCCTAAATATTCAGGAGAGCTCCCAGGTTCCGTCGTCCGCGCAGGCCCTTCTACTGAAGTTCTGGCTTCTAATGGAGTGTTGTCAAGACATACACTAGTGTTTGATCTTAAACCAGTCAGAGAATTCAAGTCCCTATACCGTGTTTCGTTATCTCACATTGTGATCTGTTGTATTGAAAATGTTTAAGCCACTACATGCATCAGCATTATGTACTATTTGACTTATCAAGTCATACAACATACTATGCTTGGAGTTGGACTACATTTCTTGCTCCTTCAGTTCTTCTAGGCGTCCTTTGGATCATCATTTATTAGCTTCTTTTGTTTCGATTTGTCCGAAGATCTGTGGTATACTTTGAATTTTTGAGTTCCAACATTGTTGTAGAAGCATATTTTGTCGATGGTTTGAGAAGAAAAAACTAATCCCTTGGTTTACCCCTGTTACCTCCCATGTAGCAGCAAGCGTTGAACACCAGCGGGAAGACGCGGTGGCTAGTGTGCCTGTCACCTTGCCGCCGGCCTTCCCAATGGACTCGATGGCGTTTGGGGTGAAAACCAACTTCGGTGGAGACTGGAGAGTTGAAATCAACTTTGGGGGGAAAGTCGAAATCACTACTTAGGGCTCATATGGGCGACGGAATCAATATCAGCAAATCCCGACCGGGAATTTTCTACGCAGGAAAATCAAAGGGATTCTCGGAGATCCCAGCCTACGAAATTACGGAGGGAGTACTTGTTAACCAGGAAAGAAGTTCTCCCATAATATAGTAACGTTTTTTAGTTACACTAGCTAAAAAAATATTTTTTGAGTAATACATTTATACGTGTAACACTTGTTGCGATGTGGAAGTTTTTTTAAGGTACGATCGCAAGCAATGAGAGGTACGATTGTACATTTAAAAATTAAGAAAAGTTATGCCTCTCAAAAAAAAAACACTGTATTTTTTATTTATTTTAAGGTACGGGGCGTCCTTTTCACGTGTTAGGAATAGTTGATGCCCAAAAGCATCCTTTCGTAGAGTTGTGTCCCTTATGTATAGACACCTCTTCAATCTCTCTCTCTCAACAGTTGTATCTCTTCGGACAGTCATTGTTAGCGCAACCTGCCCTGGTGACCAGGTCCACGCCATGCCATGTCGCCACTCGCCCCATGTACTCCACGAGCACAACTGCTCGCACGATTCTTGTCCCACGATTGTGGAGACCCCTGTACATGTAACCTATATAAACAATGGAGAGCACCCAAGGTGCATTGTCATATCTGTCTTCATGGTATCAGTTGCCTCGCCCTCCTGAGACCTGCAACCACCGTCTTCCGCTGCTTCCGACGTCGTGCTCGCCATGGGCACCCCTCCCTCCGGCTACGTTCGCGACCTCGCCGGCGCCTTCGATCAGGCCGCCGCCCCTGCTGCCGCACCTCCAGCAGTCCCCCACATCCCTGCCGCGGCTCAAGCTGCCGCCGGCCTTCAGCCTGCGGCCGTGCCCCCGCGCCCGTACCTGCGCACCTCGCGGCCGTGCCGCTCGCGCCCGGTGCTCTCGTCTACAACCCGCCGGCGCCGGCGCCTCCAGCTCCAGCGCTCGCCGGCGTCTACATCAACCAGCACGTTCCGGTCGTGCTCTCCCTCAGCCCGTCGAACTATTCGACCTGGCGCACCCTGTTCGAGCTCACGTTCTCCAAGTATGGCGTGCTGGAGCACATCCTCGGCGACCCGCGCCCTGATGATCCACAATGGGTCCAGGACGATGCTTTCCTCTGCTCGTGGTTGTACAACCGTGTGTCGCCTGAGATCCTCGGCCTCGTCCACCAGCGCCACCCCACAGCGGCGCACATCTAGAGCTCCATCGCCACGCTGTTCCTCGACAATGCTGAAACTCAGGCCGTCTTCATCGGCACAAGCTTCCGCAGCCTCATGCAAGGCGACATGTCCATGCTGCGCTACTTTGCGCGCCTCAAGGAGTACGCCGATCAGCTCGGCGACCTCGGCTTCCCGGTCGACGACAAGGCGCAGGTCATGAACATGTTCCGCGGCCTGAACCCGCGCTACTTCTATGCGATCCCCATCCTGTCGATGCAGGTCCCGTTCCCTCCGTTCCTGCGCTGTCGTGCCTTCCTCATCCTTGAGGAGTCGCACCTCAACATGTCCTCTGCTCCGCCGTCCGACACGGCGCTCCATGCTGCACCTGCACCACAGGCTCCCCAGCACCACGACGGCGGCGGTGGCGGCAACCGCAACAACCACCGCTACCGGGGCAAGGGCAAGGGAAAACCTGCCCGAGACAACGGCGGCTCCTCACGCGGTACGGCTGGCACTGGTGGCGCCACCGGCGGCCGCGTCGCGCCTTACCCTGCACCAGCGGCTAGCCCGTGGACAGGGATGGTCCATGCCTGGCCCATGCCATGGCGTCCTCACACACCCGGTGCCGGCGTGCTCGGTCACCGCCCTGGCGCCCCTCCTCCATTCGCCGGTTATGCCGGCCACCACTACCCGGCGCCGCCTTCGTACCAGCCGGCGCCGCCGTCGTACCAGCCGGCCCCAGCCCCGTACCAGTCCGCCCCGACTGGTGGTGCCGCGTGGGACCAAGCTGCACTGGTTCAGGCCCTCAACAACATGAGTGTGCAGCAGCAGCACGGGCCTCCGCCGCCGTCCGACGAATGGGTCCTCGACACCGGCGCCTCCTCCCACATGGCGAACTCCTCTGGTATGCTCTCCCATCTTCGCTCTTGTCATACTGGTATTGTTGTTGGTAACGGCGTCACGCTGCCAACCTCGCGCTCCGGCCATCTCACCATTCCCACTAACCACCAGCCCATCCATCTTCGCAACGTCCTCGTCTCCCCCTCTCTCATTAAAAATTTGATCTCTGTAAAGAAACTATGCCGTGATAATCCTGTCAATGTTGAGTTTGATGATCTTGGCTTCTCTGTTAAGGATAGACTAACCAAGACGGTGATCCTCCGCTGTAACTCGACGGGCGACCTGTATCCCGTCCGTGTGTCTCCCCCGGCCACCTCCCTCCACGCCATCACCAACACCAGTGCGGATGTATGGCATCAACGGCTTGGTCACCCAGGCCGCGATGTCCTCACTCGTGCCCTCCGCGCCATCGATCCCAGCTCCACTCGCCAGCTATCGCATGTCTGCACTGCCTGCAAGATAGGAAAGAATGTTAGGTTTCCCTTTGAAGAATCAACACATGTTTCTTATTTCCCATTTCAGCTTGTACATTGTGATGTTTGGACATCTCCCGTATTAAGTTCATCTGGTTATCGCTACTACCTGCTCCTCCTAGATGATTACAGTCATTTCTGCTGGACATATCCTTTGCGATTTAAATCTGATGCCTTTGCTGCCATCCGTCAGTTCCATGCTCGTGCAGTCACCCACTTTAACCTACCCGTCCTCACGATCCAGACAGACAACGAGCGAGAATTTGATAATCTCTCCTCCCGTGAATTCTTTGACAGCAATGGAATTGTCCTGCGGATGTCTTGCCCCTACACATCCTCCCAAAATGGGCGTGCCGAGCGCATGCTGCGCACACTCAACGAAACCGTGTGCGCCCAGCTCACCAATGCCTCGATGCCGCCCGAGTTTTGGGCTGAGGCTCTGGCCGCGTCCACGTTCCTCCTCAACCGCCGGCCTTGCCGTGCACGCCGGTTCCTCACGCCATTCGAGCTACTGTACTGCACGCTCCCCGATTACACCAATTTGCGTGTCTTTGGCTGCCTCTGCTGGCCAAACACCACCGCCACCTCCGCACACAAGCCCGCGCCTCGCTCTGTGTCGTGCGTCTTCCTCGGCTACTCCCCTGATCACAAAGGCTACCTCTGTCTCGATCGCGCCTCCGGCCGTGTTCTTATCTCTCGGCATGTCAGCTTCGACGAGACACAATTTCCTTTCGCGTGCACGCCCATGCCTCGCCTGGCTGACGACGATGACACTACCATGCCGCCAGCCGTGCCCCTCGCTCCTCTCCGCTCGCCCGCCCCGCCTCTGCGTCCTGGCAGGCCTCCCACTCCTCCATCCGCGCCGCGGCCTACCTTCGCCCCTGGCACGACAGCCGCCCCGGCCACCGACGCGCCCGATCCGTCCAGTTCACGGGCCTCGCCCCCACCTGCTTCCCCACAGCATCACCGTGGCCCCGCACCCATTCCCACTCATACGATGGTCACCCGTGCCCAGCGCGGCACGTTCAAACCGAACCCAAAATATGCCAACCTCGCCACTGTACCTCCATCAATCTCTCCCATTCCCAAATCAGTGCGGGCTGCGCTGCGTGATCCGTCGTGGCTAACTGCAATGCAGGATGAATATAGGGCGCTGATGAGCAATCATACCTGGGAGCTGGTGCCGCGCCCGCTGGGTGCCAACATTGTCACCGGCAAGTGGTTGTATCGCCACAAACTCCGGGGCGACGGCTCGCTGGAGCGCTACAAAGCACGGTGGGTGGTCCGGGGCTTCTCTCAACGCCCCGTCGTGGACTTCGATGAAACCTTCAGCCCCGTGGTGAAGTCGGCCACGGTGCGCGTCGTCCTCGCCATCGCGGCATCTCGCGACTGGCCGGTCACTCAAATGGACGTCAACAACGCGTTTCTGCAAAGCCACCTGCGCGAGCGCGTCTACTGCCAGCAGCCGGCGGGCTTCGTCGATGCCCAACGCCCTGATCATGTCTGCCTACTGGACAAATCACTCTACGGGCTGAAACAGGCCCCGCGCGCCTGGTATGAGCGCTTTGCGCAATTCCTGCACATTGTTGGCTTCGTCGCCGGCAAATCCGACAACTCCCTCTTCGTACTACGGCGGGGCGCCGACACCGCCTACCTGCTGTTGTACGTGGATGACGTCGTTCTCAAGGCGTCGTCCCCGACGCTCCTCCGGCGCATCACCGATCGGCTGCTCTCCGAATTCTCCATGAAAGACCTCGGGCCCCTGCACTACTTCCTCGGCATCACGGTCGTCCGCACCACCTCCCCCGTTCGAGCGCGGAAGCAGAGTATCGCGCCGTCGCCAACGTCGTCGCTGAATGCTGCTGGCTCTGACAACTTCTCGGCAAGCTCCACATGCCGGTCCATCAAGCCACCATCGTCTACTGCGACAACATCTCTGCAGTGTACATGGCGGCGAACCCGGTGCACCATCGTCGAACGAAACATATCGAGCTCGACATCCACTTTGTTCGCGAGAAGGTCACGCTCGGCCAGCTTCGCGTTCTCCATGTCCCAACAACTCAGCAGTTCGCGGACATCATGACGAAAGGACTGCCCACTGGAGCATTTGAGGAATTTCGATCCAGCTTGTGTGTCCGGGCTCCGGACTCAGCAGCTAGGGCGGGGTGTTAGCGCAACCTGCCCTGGTGACCAGGTCCACGCAATGCCATGTCGCCACTCGCCCCATGTACTCCACGAGCACAACTGCTCGCACGATTCTTGTCCCACGATTGTGGAGACCCCTGTACATGTAACCTATATAAACTGAGCAATGCAATGGAGAGCACCCAAGGTGCATTGTCATATCTGTCTTCAGTCATGTCTCTTGTAACAGGTGTCATTGGCACCCCAAATCCTTGTATAAATAAGGCTTTGCCCACAAACAATAAACACAAGTTTCAGATCAATTCGTTTGATTTCTTCACACGTTATCAGCACGCCTCTTTACAGAGAGCAAATAAGCAGTAGGAACGGAGGCAGTTACGGCAAGGAGGAACGAACCATCGGCCTTGCAGCGGCGCCCTCCGGCGTGGCGAGACCTTGGTACCGGCGACATGACCCAACAGGCGGATGCAACACTGGCCTCGTCGAAACGGTGGCCTGCATCCGGGAGCGCGTGGTGTTCCCCGGTCCTGTCGGTGCTCATCCCGGCGCGGCCCCCGACGGCGATGGCGACAGTCCATTGACGGCACACGGCTGGACGAAGCCCTCAAGCGCACGAAAGGGAGATTTTCTTTTATTCTGACAAGATCGAGACTTCATGCAAGGATTGTTCGATCTTGCTTAGATTAAATATATACTTGTATCATACAATTTTTGCATGCATCAATTTGCAGCAAGTATATTTGGCTAGAAGCAAGAACTGGAAGATGTTCTTCGTCGAAGCAGCGGCCTGGTACGGCGGACGGCTTGGTCCTGACACGCAGGGGAGTTCCAGGAGATCGCCGGGTCGGTGCCGCCGGCGCTCAAGGCCATCACGCACATGCTCGATTTGTTCATACAGCCGCGCATGCTATCTATCAAATCGCATCAGGATTCAGGAGACAATGAAAGTTAAACCACGTTTGGGTACGCCAATGTATCGTTTACGTCGGCGATGAATCAATCAGGGAAAAGCACAACTTGATTATTCCTTTGTGGTTAACATCAATCAACTTCCAACCGGAAGCTCTGCGGCCATGGCAGGGCACGACCTAGCATCGACCTCCCCGTCGCGGCATACGGCGCGTGCCGCCCTCTCCCGGTGGCAATGGAGACTAACGTCCGGCACGTCTAGCGCGCGGCGTCCTCAGGCGTCCGACCATGGCCATCGGCCTACTGCAGTCCGATACGGTGGTCTGCTGCAAAGCACATGACCAGGGGCGGAGCCAGGATTTAGACATGGGGGCCGGGCCAAGACATAAAAATGTCCAATGCGAAATAATCATGTAGAATTATATTAAGGTTTCGCATTGGTGTTATTAAACCATCATTATATTGAATTAGTTTACATTTGAGTTTATGAGTATCAGTAAAAAAATCATTAAAAGAGATCTTAGTTGTTAATTATCATGTAATATAGATTATTATACAATGATGAAGCAAGACATTGCTCATTTCACTGTATATATAGATTAATAGATGTATCTTGATAATTTTATAGTCAAGAAAAATCACTAAACACTTGCCATTAAATTGGGACGGTTATGACCAGTTGTATCAACAGGCTAAAGAAATGAATAAATCTTTATTATTTTTAGCGATGATTTTCTCTTCATAGACGCTCAATTGAAGTCTTAGAGTTAGATATATCGTATGTGTTCACTATATGACATCTCTGCATCACCGATAGGAACTAGTAGAAGATAATTTGCATCATTATCATTCCTAGAACAAGTACAAGATAGAAACTCTTCACAGCATCAGAAATCTCACAACCAAAAAATTTAAAATCTGATCTAGATCTATACATACAAACAAACAAAAATTGACTAGATTAATAGACACTGTAGTGAGTTATCGTTGGCTGGAGCCTGAAGAAACAACGATTGAAGCATCCGCGTATGAACTAAATCAAATCGCATCAGGAAGGGTAGAAGTGGCTAGGCGGCGGCTTGGGGCACAGGATGGCAGCGGCGCTGAGATAATCCCACGCAAAGGCTAATCACGGGCGAGACCCACGCACACGCCGCTAATCATGGGGGAGATCTACGCACACGCTAATCACGGGCGAGAGAGCCGGGGCCTAGGAAACTACCAGCCAACGAGGCAGTCTGAGCATCATTGGGCTTTCTCACGGGCCCTATTTCTTCTTTTTCTAAGAATTTTTGTTAGATAGGGGGGGCAAATATAGCTGCTTACGGCAGTTTATCGCTAATTACACTTAGCGGCCAGTATAATTGCTCGAGCGTTAGGGGGGCCAGGCCCCTGCTCGTCCCCCCTTGGCTCCGCCACTGCACATGACAACCAGCCCATGTGTCGTCCACTGACAGCATCGTTCCCTGGCGCGACCGCATCACGCGGCAGCCCTGGTGATGTCCACGGCGACAACACACGGAACCTCCAGACTGCAAAATTCCACATTAAGGAATTTTATCCTTTTTGACTAGGTTTCGATTTAGTCACTGAACTTCATATTTGTTTTGGAGTTTATGCCATGTTCAATGTGTTTGCTCTCTAGCAATCCCTATAACATGTCCATTTGGTAAAAACAATCTTATTACGATTAAGATTGATTTTTCTTTTCGCAAAATATTAATTCACTCGGCTGAATTATCTTGCAATTTGATACAAGTTTTTCGCTTGAGCATCAAATATGCAACATTATTACAACATAATATATTATATGTTCAATGTGTTTGCACTTTGCAATCCCTACAACATATACACATGGTACAACATATTATTTTGCAATGGAAATATCAATTCACCATCAATTAAGTTCAAAAATGCTTGCAAAGCACAAAATTAACTTAGATCAATTCGTATGAACATCATGACAATCATGAGGTTCATAAAATTTGCTTCAGCTTTCAATTTGCAAAAACAACCCACATTATGATGAAAATAGAAGATCTTGTCTACTATTTTTATTATTGATAGGATCTTAATTATAGCAACAAAATCGTGCAAAAGATCCCTATTTTTTCTTCGATTTCCTACATTTACTACTCTAGGAGGAGAAACTTGATGAAATCTTTAACAATCATCATTACAACCATGTCGGTGTTACTCCTCTACATGGTGTATATGCACATTTTTGGGATATCACAGTTTGATGGCTCTCCTAGAAGTCAATAAAAAAACTGCAAAGGGAAATGCAAATGCAGCAAAAAGCACAAGCCACATGCATCATATCGTGGGAAAGGCACTACAAAGACGAAGTTTCATAAAAACTAATCTTTGTCAAAAGTGTGTATGCTACCAGCATCCCCCCCAAAATGTCATACCCTACGACATATGATCAATTTGTTCAAACAATCCATGACACAACCGATCAGCTGAAGGGTAAAGACATGAAGCACACTTCAATCTTCAATCTGACTGTATCCAGGAAGCTATTGTTCACATCATGTAACAACAAAGCTCTCTGACAGTCATGAAATCCCATGAACAAGGAGAACATGGTCATTAAATATGATTTACATGACATGTTTTCGAGACTTCACTAGTCTCCCAACTCCTTATAAATATCCATTTATTGTTGTAATACATACATTGTAGTCGTTATCATCATATTGTTCATCACAATATAATGTATCAACACTTTGATACAAATACATTTGTATGTGTCGTCGATATGTGACGTCAGATGCCATAGGGATGGCTAAAGTGAGGGGAAGACGCGAGGGAGAGGATGTCGATGGTGCAGGAATCGGGTTGGGCACAAACACGGTGAAGGACACCACGATGTACCCAGGTTCGGGGCTCTCCGGAGAGATAACACCCCTACTCCTGCTTGTCTCTTCTATATCAATGAACTGGCTACAATAACTGCTTCTCTATCTTCTCAGGGGAAGGTGAGCGCCGCCGTGGGCAAGGCTCTCTCCTGCTTCCCTGAGGAGTAACTACTAGCAGTGAATGAACTGAGGGGGGTGTGAGTAATGGTGCTACTGAGCGGATCTTCCCCCACGCAGGAGGGGTAACCGGGCTCTTATAGTATGAGCCCGGGGTACATCGGTAACTTCACTGCCGATTGGGCCCAGTCGTCATCCTCTAATCGGCTGGGTCACACCGACTGCTTCTCTCCGGGTGATCCGGACCCTACGAGCGGCGGCCCATGCTGTAGACTTGTAGGTCATGATGATGAACAGTGAGGCTAGGAGGTGCGGTCTTGTCGGCCTGTCCGCGGAATCGGCGGAGAGATCGACACCGTATCTTTGCCAGATCTTCGATGTGACCTGGCTCTTCTGCTATCCCCGATCTCCCGGGATTGCGCATTTATGACCCCGTACTTAGACCTCCGACTGGTCCCGGGGTCAACTTCTTCAACTGCGATAAGTTACACCGATTGCGCCTGGGCCGACTGGTGGCCCTTGGCAGGGTCGATTGCTCTAGGCAACCGGCCGTGCTAACGCCTACCTCGGCCCAGCTGCGGGCCAATCAGATGATGGTCTTGATGACAACAGGGTGGACCGGTTGCGCCTAGGCCGACTGCCAATCTCGGCCTAGCTGCAGCCCAATCGGTCCATCCTTGTCTTGAAAGGTTGCTTCCGCTTGGGTTAGCCTACCCGGGTACCAATCCCCCGACAGTAGCCCCTAAAGCTGTAAAGGTCCCACGGTCATTTGACCGCGGGGCCTTTGCAGTTTTCAATCTTTATTCGATATCTTCCGAATGCTATGGCCTCATCGGGTGCGTCATTCCGAGTTTGACCCGGTGCTCACACTCGGTTGACCAACTATTTCGTCCGATCTACGTTAAGTCACCTCCGATTTCTGCCTTCACCTTTTTGAGAATAGCCTCTCTCGCCGATTTCCTTCCAACGGTTACCTTCGATTTCCCCGGGATGGAAACAATGAATCGTGGCCCACGACCCACGTGCGACATGACATAACTGCAGGCCTCGAACCCCACGTCGCACGCCTCGCTTCCCACGCTGGGATCTCTTGCGCCGGTTTGCCGGTTGGTCTTCCTGTGTGCGCAGCCACACCAAGCCACACGGCCGCAATCGAATCCCACTCCCCTCCCCGACGCCCTTATAAGCCACAGGGGAGGTCCCTTGCCTCTTCCTTCTCCCGCACATCGTCTTCCTCCTCCATCTCTCGCTGCTCACACGCGCCATTGCCGCTCCACTGAAGCTCTCTATCGCGCCCGTTTCTTCGCCTCCGCGCACGAGATTTGCTCCAGCCGTGCGCTCGCGTTCTGCTCCGCCGCCGCGACCCTTCTTTACCGCTAGCTTCTCGTTCCTCTTATCCCGCCGCCGCGAACTCCATGGCTCCCCAGCGAGACACCTCTCAAGCGAGCCGCGGGTGCTGGAAGGGGGCCAAGGTCACCGCGGGCGACATCCAGGCTCTGGTTCGCGACCGCAAGATGCCGGCTGAGGTCCAGTGGCGCATCCCCGGCACTGAGATCGTGCCCGCCGCGCGCGCTGGCGAGAGGGTCGTCTTCCTCGCTCACTTCGAGCGTGGATTCGGACTCCCCGCCAGCACCTTCTTCCGCAATTTCCTTGACTTCCACCGATTGCAGCCGCATCACCTCGCGGCGAACTTCATCATGATCCTCTCCGGCTTCGTCACACTATGTGAAGGATACCTCCGCTGCCGCCCGAGTTTTGCTCTCTGGAAACGGTTCTTCAACCTCCGAGCTCATAATGCTCGGACGGGAGCAGTGGTGCCGGCTGCTACAGAAGGTGAAAAACCAACCTACCCGACTGATATGACCGACTGCGGAAGCTGCCTTGTCGCGGCCAGCAAACCACGGTATAAGAGTCCCGAGATCGTCCAGTCCTGCAAGAACTGGCAGACCACCTTTTTCTACGTCAAGTCCCCCGACCAAAGCCCCGACCTCCTAAATCTGCCCGAGTTCTCCCTCGCCCGGCCGACTGAAAAACATCAGTGGTCGTTGAAGCATGGAGTCGGAGACCTTGATGTCGACGCTCAAGTTGCCCGAGTCGCCCAGCTGGAGCAAGAGGGGCTCTTATCAACTGATCTTGTTGCCGCTTGGCTTCAAGCCTGAGTGCTCCCGCTGCAACGTCGAGTGCACCGGATGTGCGACATGTCGGGGCCCCGAGATCCCACCCGGCTTTGCACGTGGCGGGTGAGGCTCGAAGATCTCTGCTCCAGGGTGAAGGCTATCACCTCCAGCGCCTTGCCTGACCCCTTCCGCTTCGGCCTTGAGTGCCTACACCGCCGACAGAGGCCATCCGTGGTATGTACCGATTTATCCCTTTCTCTGATTGCTCTTGCCCTCTGTCTGGTTTCTTCTGACAATCCTCTTCTTTTTACCTAGCACTTCCTTCAATCGTATGTGATGGAAGATGGCCAAGTGGCTGGCTCGTATGCCCCCGACCGCGAGGACGATGACCCCGTGGACTTGGAGTACAACGGCGAAGCTCCTTCCGACTCTGATGACGATGATGCTGATTACGACGAGTCTTCCGGGGAGTCCTCCGATTTCGAAGACCTCGCTGGCGATGCCGACGTTGTTGGAAATATGCCCTAGAGGCAATAATAAAATGTTATTATATATATATTTCCACGTTCGTAATTAATGTTTATATTTCTGTGCTATAATTGCAATGACCCTGACTGTGAGATTCAGAAGAAAACTCATTTGCATGTGTGGAAATGTAAACACCAAGAGTTCCTGGTTTAGCCTCTAAGACCAGCTCATGTGCTAACTGATGATTACGTTTTCTTAATCATGGACATTGTTCTTGTAACAAGGATGTCAGTAGCAATGGGAACATATTGTTAGCAGAACAATGATGTTGAACCGACCCCAGTATTGAATGATATACTTAGAGATCACATCGTAACTACGTTATAAGTCATATCATGAAATGTTATCATATACGTAATTCCTTAGACCATGAGAGTATCGAGTTGCTTCACACAGGAAGACATGCTTTGGTTCTTAGATGAATCCTCCCATAAATGGGAAGTAGTAAAATAAGTTCTGGGTATGTCAGATGGTGTGGCTAGTGACTGTGATAGTTCAAGAATGGGATTTGCTCCTTCACGATGAAGAAGATATTCACTTCGGGCCCACTCGGTATGACGGTATCCATTATAGTCTGGCCAGACGCATTGTGATTCAGTCACGGGGATACCGGAATACGATAACGAGAAAAGGGACAAACGAGCAAAGAGGATAACGAGTGGCTTGTGTTCAAAAGTTGTTACACATGGGTGCCAAACTTCTCTCCTCTAACTTTGTCATATATCGCGAAGCAAAGGGAATGGTACATGAATAAACATAATGGTTCACTCGAAGTTTCTTCGTGTATGTGCGGGAGTCAACATGGGTGTCCATGGCTCCGCTGTTGATTATTGGCTATTGACGAAAGGCTGTTGACCTATGTCCGGAAGATGTTCTGAGTCATGTCCGCATTATACCGAACCTATTGGGTCACACACTTAACGAGCAGTAGTCTGTTAGAATACTAGTATGGTAGAAGGTTTAGTGGAAGCAAAGCAGAATAGTTCATACGGGTACCGGAAGTAGTTCCGGAGATTTATGGAATTGTTCATAAGGGCACCAGAAGTAGTTCTGGGTATTTAAGGTTATGTCCGGATCACTCTGGAGTAGTCCCAGGTGGTTCCAGAACATATGAGAATGGTACTGGGGAAGTCCTGGATCAACCGGAATAGTTTCCGGATAATCGCTGGGCGTCCCGACAACCTTCGCGGTCATCCGGTGGCTTAAACTGTAACTCGGATGGTCTTGGCAACTATCCGGATGGCTCCGGAACGTCCGAGAACGGTCTCGGAAGGTCCTGGAAGTGCTCCAGAAGTGTCCGGAATGTCCCGAAACGGTCCCGGTATGTCCCGGAAGGTCCTGGAAGCTTCTAGAAGGTCATGGAAGGTTCCGGAAGGTTCCGGGCAGTACCACCCACTCCCCTGCGCCCCTAGCCTTGGGGGGCAAGCCACCTAGGCTGCCCTGGCCGGCCAAGGGGTGGGGGGCGCACCAAGGGGAAGGAATCCCCCTCCAGGTGGAAAGTCCAACTCTCCAATATGGCAGGTTTCCGGTGGGAAGGTTTGGGAGGTTTGGGAGTCCAAGTTGGACTCCCCACCCCCCTTATTGCGCCCCAAGGGCCTCTTGGCCACCTATATAATGTGGGGGAGGGGTGGGGGGCGCAGCACAACTTGTCCCCAAGGCCTATGCGCCACCCTCCCTCCTCTAAACCCCGTTGCTCCACAATTAGACCCCGGTTTAGACGCTGTTCTAGATCGGAATCCGTTAGGGTTTTCTCCCTCTAGTTTTCTCGGTGGCGTTCATCTCTGGACGGCGGAGCGCTGCTGGATTGCTGCTACGGGATGTGTGGATACTAATGGAGGGGTTGTACCTTCGACCCTTCTTCGAGGAGCTTGTTCATGGGACTTGTCCGTGGGACTAGATCGCGGGACTTGTTCGTGGGATTGATCGAGGGAATGTTCGTGGGAGAACTTGCGAGATCTACTTCCACTACGTCCACGAGCTTCACCAACTCTACTTCCGCTACATAGGTTGGTGAGCCATGACCTAAAACCTTGTATGCAATCTTCTTGGATGATCTTGGGTTCTTGATTCGTAGGCCGAAAATTTTGTTTTCTGCTACGTTTCCCAACAGACGTCGAGGTCGCCGACCCCAAGGCCGCTGACACTCGAACTGCGGCTCAAGGGGGTATGCCTGACCCTTCCCTTGAAGAATTTCTCGCCGACTGGAGTGATGACAATAGTGTCTCAAAAGTCAGTAATTCTGATGCAGCTCCTCGCACCAAACCGCCGAAGGTGCCGAATAGACACGCCTCGGCGACTAGCTCCTCTTCTAGTGCTGCCTCCAGCAAGACCACGAAGGCGATGCCTACTGCCTCCAAAGGCAAACAACCCCAAGCTACGGTCACTCGGGTGCCGATTGGCCAGGCGCCTCTGAATGTCGCCCCCCTGAGATGTCGGATGCCCACAGAAGCGCCGAGGACCGTTGGGTATGCCCTTGATCTTCTGCCTTGAACTTCATTAGTCTCCTTTGTACTGATTCACCTCTTTTTCTTCTTTCAGGGAGCCGATTGGCCTTGATGATATTGACGCCGACATTCCTGCCCATGTCGGCACAGTCATCTCCCCTGCTGCGTCTGTGGCTACCACTCAAAAACGGCCTCCCGCTCCACATCGATCCTCTAAAGATGCCGAGCGCGCCGCTAAGAAAGCCCGCCTCGTGGCAGCCCAGACCACCGCTACTTCCATCACTGCCTCCAAGACCTCTGAGGAAAGAGCTGATCGGGGAGTTTCTGGTGGCGAAGGAGCACAATCGACCAATCCGATTGCTCCATCTCCGCCACAGCGCTCCGACCCAATCTCTTCCACCTTGCCCATCCTGACGACCGCTCCAATCACAACGAAAAATCCGCCGATTGCGGCAACCACCTCACTGATCACTATGACCACTCCACCTATCATAACAACCACTCCGCCGATTATGGCAACCACTTTGACCTCATCTAGCCCAATTGCGCCACGACCACGACCGAGTGCCTCCGCCCCTTTGGCGACGTCGGCGCCATTGCTCTCTACCGTCATCACCTCTCCTGCAGCAATGCCAGCTTCATCACCACAGCCGACTTCCTCCGCGTCAGAGCTTCTAATGCGCTCAGTGGACCAATTCCGGGCCGAGTATTCTCGCACCCGTCATATTGGCACCGAGCCTGATGCTCCACATCGCACTCAAGACCCTCTGATGGCGGCCTTTAGCCGAGTGAACGACTTCGCCGCCGCCCTTGCTCAGGATCTTCAACAGCTTAACCGTCATCATGAGGTAAGTTCTTGAGTCCTCCTTTATAATTTTCCTTCACTCGGGAGGCTTTTCTTTCGGTGGGTGTAGTCCCCGAGATTCGGGCCGATTTCTTGCAATCGGTTCGGATCTTTTACGCCCTTTGCTTTTATTTTCTGTCCTCCTCCAATCGGGAGACTTTTCTTCCGGTGGGTGCGCGCAAGCGCACCCACTGGGTGTAGTCCCCGAGATTCGGGCCGATTGCTTGCAATCGGTTCGGATCTTTTACGCCTTTTACTTTATCTCCTACCTTCCTCCAATCGGGAGACTTTTCTTCCGGTGGGTGCGCGCAAGCGCACCCACTGGGTGTAGTCCCCGAGATTCGGGTCGATTGCTCGCAATCGGTTCGGATCTTCTTTTAGCTGTTGTATCTCTAAATTTCATCTTGCTGCTCTTCTCAGGCTGTTATGGAAGAGAAATGCAGGGTCTTTGAAAAACTCCTCGATGCTTACACTGCCAGCCTCCGAACTCTTGCCCAAGCCCAGCTGGAGGTCAACAACCAATCGGCCGAGATCAATAGGCTGAAAGGTAACTTCCGCATCATTTCTATCTTTTCTCCGATTGACAATTGCTCTTGTACTGATGTCTTCATGTTCTCTTCTAGCTTCTGTTCCCATGGTAGATGACCTTCAGAGCCGTATTGCTGAATTGACTGCAGAACTCAACCAACAAGGCCCAGCACTCGCCAAAGCCAAGGAAGAGGCGACCCGACTGCAGGGGGTGGAGACTGATCTGACCCAAACTATCCAAGGCCTCCGTTCCGAGATGGCTACCCTTGAAAAGAAACATTTAGCCGACATAGCCGTCGTGACCGCTGCTGGCGACAGGCTCCTTGCTGAACAAGATACCGTTGTTGCTGCCCGAGAAGCCTTGCAAGCGGAGAGGGACGAAGCGATTGCTGCGCGGGATTCCATCCGGAAAGATCGTGATGAACATATCGCCAAATACGAGGAACTGGAGAAACGCACTTATGAAGAGACCACCAAGATACGCCGCCGGGCCAAGGGCCTCTGCGACACGATGAGCGAGATGGACGCCCTTCTCAGTGGTAAGTGCTTCTTCCTCTGATTGCCTTTCCGACTGCATTCCTCTTTTGAGCTATTACTCACACCTTTCTTCATGATGCAGAAGCCTGGCCCGAATCCGAGGCAGCTGCCTATGCGTCCGTAGCCAAATCTCGGGAAGAGACCATCGCTGCCGGGGGGTCTTGCAAACATGATGACGACGTCTGGACTCAGCATGAGTACTTGATTGGAACAACGGCTCGCATTCCTGTCATCAAGGGGATTGCCTTGTCCTTCAAATTCGGCATTCTGAAGATTGCTGAGTTGTTGTGGTCGCCGTCCGAGCTCAAGGTTGGTCTTCAGAGGATGAAAAATGCTACTAGCTCTTCTGCCGAGATCCCCACGTCGGCTCCCCTGGATGAAGAGGACTTCGACAAGGGAGATGCCCCGAATGCTACCACCGAGAACACTCAGACCCTCCTGAAGGCCATTCCCCGTCGCATCGATGTCTTGCTCAATTCGGCTGGTCGGACTGGCGCTGAAACTTCTCTTCAAACTGTGTTGAGCTGGTATCCGCAAGTGAAGCTTTCCAAACTCCACAGCCTCAGAGAGAACGCCGCCGATGTGCTCGAGAAGACCTACGCTGAAGTGAATCGGCTCGCCAGCTCTATGGTGAACTGGTTTTCTCCTTATGAGTACACTCCATATCTCGACGAGGGAGGGAACCCGCTGCCTGTAACTCCTATCTCCGGCTTGGCCGAAGAGCTTTCCGACAGCGGCTCGTCCCACACCTCTCCAAGGTCCAAGCGAGCTGGGGCGATGTCTTTTGATGCACAATCGGAGCCAGACGTTGCTGCCGCGCATGCCGGATCGACTGCTCCGACTGCCAGCTCTGCGCCCTCGACTGCCCCGACTTCCTGAACCAGATCACCAATGACGCTACTTATCGCAGTTTGCCGATACTAGATCGGTCTTATCTTATTTTTTCTTTTCGAACTATTTGCTTGTAAGACATAATTTTAATTCTGTCGACACCCACTGGGTGCGACTTCGATGTAATGAACTTATTCGGCCTTGGGCCTGCTATCTCTTATGCAATCCAATTTCCTATTTCTAGTTGTCACTTGTGCGATCAACTTTGCGTCTTTGTCGGTTTCTTTTATCGGTCTGCACTTGGGGATGTCTACCTTGCCTGCGTTGCTGCTGACATGCGGTCTGCAATCGGATCCAAGGTAGATTGCCAGCCAAGGTTCGATAAGCTTTTTATATTTACACGACAAGGTTTAACGCAAAGGATTCTGCGACGGTGTGAGCCGATTTCCCACTACCAGGCTTGATGCCTTGGTTCGCGGCGCAACCGATGACTTGAGTTATCGATTATGCCCTTTATGGAGCGTTTCGAGTTGTTTCCCAGGAACTTGTACTGCTGACCACCCCAACCGCAACCTTTCCCAATGCCACAAACCTTTTAATGATTTGCACTTGAGTTAGGTGCCGAGTTGAGTGCCAGCCCACAGTCCCCGTGCCTCGATGGCCTATTCGTCTGACCTCGTGGTCGGTCAGTCCCCGAGTGCGTTACGCATATCTCGGGTATGACTAAGCGTTGCCGACTGAGGCTAGCTTTTTGAATGAAATTATGCAAGGGTAATCAAATGCTCATTTTCAGAGGCATGATAGCTTTACTGATTGTTTGCCGAATGGCGTACATAAATTCCTGCCGCTCAACTATAGAACGGACATAACAGCTCGGCGTTCCACGGTCGCTCCGTTTCTGCTCCCGACGTGTCCTTGTGCTGAGTGCCCTTGGTGCAGTCAATCAAATAATAGGAGTTGTTCTTGAGCGCTCAGCTGATGACGAATGGCCCTTCCCAAGGTGAGGATAGCTTGTGCTGCCCGTCTGACTTTTGAATTCGGCGTAGCACCATGTCTCCCTCTCGGAAAGCGAGAGGATGAATCTTCTTGCTGTGGTAGTGCCGCAACTTCTGCTGATAAACTGCCGACCTGGACAAGTCCAACAGACAAGCTTCTTCTTTGAGGTCGATGCCGTCCTCCCGTGCCAACCTGGCTTCTTCTTCGGTGTATAGGGCATGCCGAGGTGAATCAAACTCAATGTCGGATGGGATGACTGCTTCTGAACCATACACCAGGAAGAAAGGAGTGAATCCAGTCGACCTGTTCGGTGTGGTCCTCAAACTTAACAATACTGCAGGGAGTTCTTCAATCCATGCTCCGGGTGCCCTTTCAAGTGGCTCCACCAATCGGGGTCTGATACCCGAGAGGATGAGTCCATTTGCTCTTTATACTTGACCGTTTGATTGCGGATGCGCCACAGACGCCAGATCGAGCCGAATGCCCTGCTGAGATGCATATCGAGCCAGTGCACCTTTTGCAAAATTTGTGTCGTTGTCGGTGATGATGCTGTTAGGCACACCGTATCTGCACACAATGTCGGCCACAAATCGGACTGCAGTCGGACCATCCAGCTTCTTGATCGGGCGGGCCTCAATCCACTTGGTAAACTTGTCCACTGCGACGAGAAGATGTGTCATGCCACTTCGAGCCCTTTTGAATGGACCAACCATATCCAAACCCCATACTGCAAACGGCCACGCTATTGGGATTGTCTTCAATGCCGATGCTGGCTGATGACTTCTTGCCTTGAACTGCTGGCAACCCTTGCAGTATTTCACAAAATTCTCAGCCGCTGCAAGCGCAGTCGGCCAGTAGAAACCATGTCGGAAAGCTTTGCTGGCGATGGCCTTTGCAGATGCATGATGACCGCATTCACCTTGATGAATGTCTCTGAGCAACTCCAAGCCTCTGTCCTCTTCTACACATCTCTGAAAGACGCCAGTTGCACTCTTGCGAACTAGCTCGTTGTTGATTATTGTGTATGCCCAAGATCGACGACTGATTTGCCGTGATTCTGCTTCTTCTTCTGGGAGGACTCTGTCTGCTAGGAAATCTCTAATCGGCTGTGCCCATGATGGCGCGCTGACAACTACCATTACCACTGCATGCTGAGGTGGGACTTCTTCTTGGATCTCAGTTCCTTGGCCACTAGCCTCCTGGATCTCGGCCTCTTGGACTTCTATCATTTCTACCTCTGCCTCTGAACTGCCGATTGCGGCGCCTGGCACGCACTCGGCAGCCCCTGGTGGCAACTGCTCGTCTGGAGCTGGAGCTTTTTCATTGCAATCGGTGATTTCTGATATCATTGGTTCTTCTGAGGTTGTGCCACCTGGTATTGCCTCTGCTTGCTTCCCTTTGGCTTTGCTCTTCTCACGGCATTTGGCAACCCCTGGCTTGCAATCGGCAGCCCCTGGCTTGCAATCGGCTTGGGCGCTGGACTGCTTCTTCAAGGTTGCAATTTTTGCCGGTTGAACTTCTTTTGCCTTCTTCAATGCTTCAAGATCGGGCTCCGAGATAAAAAATGGACTCGGATTCTGGGGATGGTATGATGGATGGCTTCTTGATGTGCTCCAGCGACACAACTGGTGGGATAGCTTGCCTTGTTGATCCGAGCTTGGACAACGCATCTGCTGCCTCGTTGTTTGCTCTCGGCACATGATGGAACTCTCATCCTTCAAAGTATCCACTGATCTGCTGCACCAGGAAACGATAACTCGACATGTTTGCGTCCTTTGCATCCCAGGTGCCTGTGCACTGTTGTACTACCAGGTCGGAGTCACCTCAGCACTCGATATTCCGAATACCGATTTCCTTGGCAAGCTTGATACCATGCACAAGGCCTTCGTACTCGGCGACGTTGTTTGATGCTGCAAAGTGAATCTGAAGCACATATTGCAATTGGTCTCCTCTTGGTGAAGTAAGTACCACGCCAGCCCCTAGGCCGCTCTTCATCTTGGAGCCATCAAAGTGCATTCGCCAGAAATCCGATCCTAGGAGCTGCGGCATATACTGAGTTTCATCCCAGTCAACCAGGAAGTCGGCCAATGCTTGTGACTTGATTGCAGTTCTCGGCTCATATTGGATGCCATGGATGGCGACCTCAATTGCCCACTTTGCCACTCTTCCGGTTGCATCTCTGCTTCCCATGATGTCGGCTAATGGAGCCGAGATGACGACGGTGATCAAGTGGGCTTGAAAGTATGGCTTCAATCTCTTGGCTGCCATGTACACTCCATAGCACATCTTCTGGTAGTGAGGGTAGTTCTGCTTGGATGCCGAGAGCACTTCGCTGATGTAATACACCGGTCGCTGAATTTGTTGTGCCTTGTCCTTCTCAGGCCGCTCCACCATCATAACTGCGCTGATCACCCGATTGGTTGCCGCAATGTACAACATCATTGGCTCCTTTTCAATCGGGGCAGCCAGAATCGGCGCGGTGGAGAGCATGCGCTTGAGCTCTCGGAATGCTTCGCTTGCTTGGGGGGTCCAGGTGAACTTCTCTGTCTTTTTCATCAGTTGGTATAACGGGATTGCTTTTTCACCCAGCCGACTGAGGAATCGGCTAAGTGATGCAAGGCAACCGGTGAACTTCTGCACTTGCTTCAGGTTCCTGGGTTGTTCCATGCGCTCTATTGCGGCTATCTTCTCGGGATTGCATTTGATTCCTATTTCGGAAACGAGAAATCCCAAGAGCTTGCCGTCCTGGACTCCAAAGACGCACTTCTCCGGATTGAGCTTGATCTGATAAGTTCTCAGATTTGCAAATGTTTCTCTGAGCTCGTCCAACAGTGTGATTCCATTTGCCGACTTCACCACTAAATCGTCCACGTAAACGTGGAGATTTCTGCCGAGTTGAGAGTGTGTACATCTCTGAATTGTGCGCTGATAAGTGGCACCTCCATTCTTCAAACCAAACGGCATGGTGATATAACAATAAGCCCCGAAAGGGGTTATAAATGCAGTTTTTATTTGATCTTCCACAGCAAGTTTGATCTGGTGATAGCCAGCAGTGGCATCCAGAAAAGACAAAAGCTCGCAGAGCAAACGGATCTTTCAGGCACGCCTTGTTCAGGCAAGTGTAATCGATACACATGCGCCAGGTCTTGTTCTTCTTCATGACGAGGACTGGATTCGCCAGCCACTCGGGGTAAAACACTTCCATGATGAAACCTGCAGCTTGCAGCTTCGCAATCTCTTTTCCGATTGCCCTTCTCTTATCTTCAAAAAAACGTCTTAGGGGTTGCTTGACCGGCTTCGAGCCTGGCCGAATGTGCAGCTTGTGCTCGGCGAGTTCTCTCGGGACACCAGGCATGTCTTGTGGAGACCATGCAAAGATGTCCCGATTCTCACGGAGAAACTCGACGAGCTCGCTTTCCTATTTATCGCTAAGTCCAGCTCCGACTACAACAAACTTGGTTGAGTCGGAGGGATCTAGAGCGATCTTCTTGCTGTCCTTGGCCGACTGGAAAGCCGATTTCTCATCTACTCTCTTTGCTGGGCCGACTGGGAGTGGATTCTTGCTCTGTGCTTGCGCCATTGCAATCACCTTGTTGAGCTGTCGCTTCTCCGTCTCAACCACTTGAGAATCAGCCAAACTGCTGCCGGCCGACGTGCACTCGAGGGACTTCCTGAAGTCCCGGTGACAGTGATGACGCCGTTTGGCCCTGGGATCTTCATCTTGAGGTACGTCTGCTGCGCGTTGATCATGAACTTGGCAAATGCGGGCAATCCCAACAGAGCATGGTACGGACTGCTGAGGTCGGCGACTTCGAACCAAATCGGCTCCCTTCTGAAGTTTTCCTCTGTGCCAAATATAACATCCAGCCGAATGCGACCCATGGGGGTGCAAGACAATCCAGGGACAATCCCATGGAAAGTCGTCCGACTGCGCTCCAGATCCTTCTCTGTGAGCCCTAGATTGATCAATGTGTCTCTGTACAGAATGTTGATTGTGCTTCCTCCATCAACGAGCACTTGGGAAAACTTGCATGAGAACCTTGGTCCTGCGAACAGAGCGTCAACCACAAGCGGATAGTTGCCCGGATTTGGCAAGATGGTGGGATGATCTGCTCTGTCCCAGGATATAGGGCACTCGGACCAATGCATGAACTGAGGAATCGGCGGCATTGTGGCATTAACTTCTTGAGCTCGAGCTCTCCAACTGCCCTTGTCTGTGGACTCACTGGTGAAAATCATGTAGGCAGCGTCTTGCTGCGGGAACATGTCCAAGTGGGGGTAGGGGTGGAGGTGGTAAAGCTTCTCCCTTCGCGATCCTTCTCACGAAATCGCACTGCCGAGTGGTGTGCGCTGACGGCCTGCCAGGCGTGCTGTGCAACTTGCACGGTGCGTCCAGCATATCCTCGAACGTGTACTTGGGCTTCATCTGCCCCGGGGGCCTCACATTTGGTCTCATCTTCCGACTGCCTCCTGCAGCCGCTGGGTCTTCTTCGTTCTGGACAGCGGCCACTTGCCGACTGCCATACTGGGTATCGGGTTGCTCATCCTTGCGCTTGCCGTTATTCTGCTGGTTGCTGTTGTTGTTGTTGTTGTTGTTGCGGTTGTTCTCTCTTCTTTCCTTCCGACTGAGGCCTTGATTCCCTGTGTCCGACTGCGGAGCCCCTGGTGACTGGATTACACCTCCAACTCCGAGCTGGATAGGGCGCATCGCCGAATCGGACATAGCGAACGCATTTTCCACCTTCATGAGCTCCGCAAGTGACGTGAAGTCTTTGCGGAGCAACTTGTGCTTTAACATTGAATCGGCCAGGCATCCATCTGTGAAGTATTGAATGGCCTGGATCTCATGGACTCCTTCACATGAGTTCTTCAGCTTGATCCACCGAGATAAATAATCTCGGAGGGGTTCATCTTTGCCTTGCACACAAAGAGCTAACTGCCGCGGGAGGTTGGGCCGCTCATACGTGCTCGTGAAATTGTGGATAAATGCACTCGTGAAATCTTCCCAGCAGTTTACACTGTCCTTGGGCAAGCTGTTCAACCATGTACGAGCTGATCCCTGCAGCATCAAAGGTGCATAGCGGACTGCCACGCGTTGATTGCCTCCTGCGATGCGAACCGCAGTCAGGTAATCAGACAACCAATCTTCTGGTTTCACAGAACCATTGTATTTGGGTGTGTCTCTCGGCAACGTGAAGCCTTTGGGAAACTTCTCGGTCCGAATACGATGACCAAAACACGACGGGCCAGCCTCTCCTTCTTCATCCTCTTGAGCCTCATTCTCCAGGAGCTCAATGCGGTGCCTTGCATTATTCTGGCCGATTTGGCGAGGGCCAAGTCGGGCGCTGATTGCTGGTCTTGGTGCCGATTGCTGAGGCATATCATTGCGCCTGCTATTAACAACTAGCTCTTCAATTCTTCTGCTTCTGCTGGGAGTGGCCGATTGCTTCTGACCCTACTCGCATGCCGAGACGGGGCGGGTTGCTGTCTGTTCTGGCGCGATGCATTCGGTCGCTGGCTAGCTCCCGCATTCGGCCTCACAGTTCATCTCGACGCCCCGGGCTTTGCATTTTGATTATCCATTGCAACAAGCCTCTGCTCCTTTGCGGCTGCCAATAGCTCACGCATTCGGCGCGTCTGCTCGCGCCGCTCATCTCCCTCCAGTTCTTCTAGCTCGAGTGCTATCTGCTCGGCTGCTCTCAGGTTCTTGTCTGGCGTGCTGTATGTCGGCCTCTGGATGAATGCCGACTGCGCCGGTTGCTCCGGTTGCACCGGCCTCCTTGGTTGCTCGGGCTGCTCGACCCCCGACAACTGTTGGTTGACTGCTCTGCCTCGGCTTCTCAGATCTTCCAGGACCGCGGGCTCAATTGGCCGGCGCGGTCCTGCATGCGCTGCGTTGTATTCCGTTGTGATGGCTCCCAGCCTGCGCTCTTCTGCCAGCACCTGCTCAGCCCTGCGAGCCAGAAAGAGCCGTGCTATCTCCAGCTCCGTGTGCACTTGCTCGGGATCATCATTCATGTTCACGGGTGTGTATAACACATCCCGCAACGCATTGGTGCCGATTTTCTCCGCAGCCTCCGCTGCCTCCTTGGCTCTTCTCGCCGCGCTCGCTGCACCGCGATTGCTTGATGACGACGCCCCCGCCATCATGACAGCAGCGTGCACTCGGCCATCCTCTCTGCCAGGCGCTGCGCCGCAGCCCCTGGTCGAGAGCGGATCTGTATCGCACGAGAAGACACGGATCTCCCTGGGATATGCCTCGGGGAAGCTGCCGATGAAGAGGCGGTGGCTGCCGACCTGCAGCGACACACCGGGCGGCAGGGGTGCTCCAGCCCTGTACCGCGCCGAGTAGTCCACCACGTAATCGATTGCCCCACGCCTTAGAATCAGGCTAGAGGCATGGCTACCGCCTGACGCAGAGGAAAATCCCGTCCGGATCTTTACTCCAGTCGACGCCTCGGTCTGCCCCACGGTGGGCGCCAACTGTCGTCGATATGTGACGTCAGATGCCATAGGGATGGCTAAAGTGAGGGGAAGACGCGAGGGAGAGGATGTCGATGGTGCCGGAATCGGGTTGGGAACAAACACGGTGAAGGACACCACGATGTACCCAGGTTCGGGGCTCTCCGGAGAGATAACACCCCTACTCCTGCTTGTCTCTTCTATATCAATGAACTGGCTACAATAACTGCTTCTCTATCTTCTCAGGGGAAGGTGAGCGCCGCCGTGGGCAAGGCTCTCTCCTGCTTCCCTGAGGAGTAACTACTAGCAGTGAATGAACTGAGGGGGGTGTGAGTAATGGTGCTACTGAGCGGATCGTCCCCCACGCAGGAGGGGTACCCGGGCTCTTATAGTATGAGCCCGGGGTACATCGGTAACTTCACTGCCGATTGGGCCCAGCCGTCATCCTCTAATCGGCTGGGTCCCACCGACTGCTTCTCTCTGGGTGATCCGGACCCTACGAGCGGCGGCCCATGTTGTAGACTTGTAGGTCATGATGATGAACAGTGAGGCTAGGAGGTGCGGTCTTGTCGGCCTGTCCGCGGAATCGGCGGAGAGATCGACACCGTATCTCTGCCAGATATTCGATGTGACCTGGCTCTTCTGCTATCCCCGATCTCCCGGGATTGCGCATTTATGACCCCGTACTTAGACCTCCGACTTGTCCCGGGGTCAACTTCTTCAACTGCGATAAGTTACACCGATTGCGCCTGGGCCGACTGGTGGCCCTTGGCAGGGTCGATTGCTCTAGGCAATCGGCCGTGCTAACGCCTACCTCGGCCCAGCTGCGGGCCAATCGGATGATGGTCTTGATGACAACAGGGTGGACCGATTGCGCCTGGGCCGACTGCCAATCTCGGCCCAGCTGCAGCCCAATCGGTCCATCCTTGTCTTGAAAGGTTGCTTCCGCTTGGGTTAGCCTACCCGGGTACCAATCCCCCGACACTATGTATTCTATATATCTAATAAAGATTTTCGTATTGAGAATCTTCAAAACTATATATAGATTTCTACAGGGGTCAATCTGATGAGAGAGTATAATTAAGTGCTTTGTGGCCATATGCACCACGAACTCTATACTTAGGGCAGTAAAAACAACATTTACACTTTTTCTATGAGAAAAAGAGTTATTTTAACAATCGCTAGACGCGATGATGTAATTATTGATTCAATTTGAATCATATTACTGTCCCTATGGATACTCAAGAACCATCAAGGATTTCTTTATCGAGTCCAGGTTCAACTCGTATCCCGCTAAACTATAGAGATATCTGTCAAAATAGTTTCTATATATAGAGAAACTCGTGATGACAACAAAGAGAAATATATTCTCTTTACTATATACAACAGATATAAAAGCATGTTCTCTATGTATCATTAGAATTGCACTACACATACTACAAAACCCGTAGCACATGTTGCATACAAGATATTTTTCCAGAATGTTATTTACATGACAAACTTGGCACACTCGCCTTGGTCATTCTGACATTGACTAGAAATGAAAACTATCGGCAATTCCATTAATCATGCCTAAAGCGATGCTAAATTCCAGCAATATTTGGATTTTATGTGCACTACATGTGACGAGGAAAGCTAATTTTAAGGTCCAGGCACCTTAAAGTGTTTAACCACTCAGATTCCTTGAACACATCAACCCGAGGTAAGTGGTACTTCTCAACCATTGATTGGACTATTCAGTTTGTTTCATGATTCTAAAAGACACATCTACACGATGGTCTTCTGTGTGCATATACCTAGATGCGTGAACCATTGATTCATTATATATCCTGAAGATCAATTTCAATGAAATTCGAATGGACAATGTTGCAAATCTCTTTGTGTGCCATAAACATGGCCCTATGATGTAAATTAAGCACTTTGTCCCATATGTCCAGTTTCAAAATGGTTTGATAGCATCCTATATCCAAATAATTAAGCTCAATTGCGTGAACTTTACTTCGGAATTGTAGCTTACCAACTTCACGTTGGAGTCATGCAGTTTCACACACCGCTGACTTAATTCAACTGTAACATACTACATATCGTAGTACGCCCCCTCTAAAATTAGTACGTGCAAATCAAAAGTATTTCCCATCTGCGATAATTCGGTTCCATATCGATATCACCACCATAGCATACATCAATAGCCCTTCACAGAAAATTGGGATCTATGTGAGGAATAACTGTATTTCTGTCATCTATAAATACCTTAAGCCCCTATCAGGGGGAGTTATTCATGGCTCGTATGCTCAATGAGGAACATTTCCAGGCATTAGGGGGAGTTTTTAAGTACCAAAAAGAATGCCAGGAAATCACTTGGAATGTTCAACACATTTCCACCTCAAATCCACGTACTCGAAGATCTAAACCCATTCTTTAGAAGATTTACAACACATTGCAAATAACTTGCCAATCTCATTTACCGACTATAATGGTGTCACACAATCCTATAATCCTATGAAAATGCGCCCAAAAGAGTGGAGGTACCAACAAAAACCACTCAACTCCCCATTCAAAACAAGAAGGGGAGAAGTACGGCCACAATACATAAGGATTCAGCTTTCCGCAAGCAACAAAGGATATTGAGGCCTCTGACTCGGTAAATGCAAGTCAACTTCACGTTGATAGACACCTAATGGGTAGTATACACCCAATAAGAGGGAAACCTCCATAACCCAGCTCAATAGTGCGCTCAATGACTGGGACATCGGGAAACCTAGACTCAACCGTATTGGGAAACACGAAGAGTCATCAAGGGTAACAAGATTTCACCAAAATTTTATACTTTCTGGAGAATCATATAAATGAAAGCCTACAACTGTCGACATAAATTTCTCATGATTGCAAACAACTTTTACAATGATCCGGATCTAAATACCATGGCCATGGCTGAGTTTAAATAATACTCGCTCGGACTGGACCCAAACAAAGGATGCAATCCAAGAATAAATAGCCTCGCTCAATAAAAGGAAGGTATTCACAAAAGTAATACCTACACTAGTTTTCATCCTAAAGTGGAATGAGAACATACATGTGGTGAATAGCAAGGCTTGTAGCATAAGGGTTCACGCAGATACCCAAATTGATTCTCCATACACAAGTGAAATCAATTTCCGATAATTATCTCAATGGTAGTACAAATCATCTATTTATGAAATTGATAGATGTAGTGACTACATATATTAATGTGTCACTTGATTCAGACATATCAGTTCCTCATGTGAATCCCAATTCTGAATCCAAAATGAAAGCGCAACATATTTTGTGTAAACTCAATAAGTCACTACATGACTTGCAATAGTCGAAATAAATTTGGTACAATCGACTTAATGAGTTCCTTATGCAAAAGGATACTTCAATAGTGATGATTTCTCATGCGTGTTCATCAACAAATCCTCATTAGGATTCCACTATCAGTGCATGGTAATGATTATAACATCATTGACAACACACACGGTATTGATGAAGAACGTAATCATCCATAGACGAAATTTGAGATGAAGGATGTAAGTAAAAAAATCTTTGCTTCAGCTACAATTCGAGCATCTTCACTCATATATTATGATACACCATGTTGTCTATATCCATAATATATTGGACATGATCAAGTCTTATCCATCTATAACTTTCATGGTTGTTCAATCTCTAGACGTAGAGAAAGATCCATTTTAAACCATGAGAAGATGGAAATAAGATATTGGAACCCAAGGTTCCATACTCTAGTGCCACTAGATCCACCAAACACAATTGGTTTGGACTCGTTAATATCTTTGATATCTCCAAGGCACAAAACACATTGTCCTAGTTTTTCAATTAAATATGGACATCAATATCATCGGATACATCGATCAGATCCCCACTATGTCAGATCGTAGACACACATCGTGTACTCACTTGATGTGATAGCTATCCTATGGAAGTCTTTGAAATAGACATTAGTGGCTACATCAACCAATCATTCTGAAATACATGACCTCATATTAATATATGTTGCTTTACAAAATGATAAACCACATACAATATTCATGTGGAATTGGTTCTATTGAATCACCAACTATTATCTACAACGATAATAATACTTGTGTTGCTTAGATGCAAACGGGTTATATAATAAGCAATATCACTAAGCGTATTGCCCCAAATTACATGGAACAGGGGGAGTCCCTTCCTGAAATATAACCTATCCAAACATTGTATTTTACTCTTTTCCCTTTATGAGTTTACTCTTAAGGTTCTCATCAAGGTTTTTAATGAGGTAATATCAACACAAGAATATATGTCATACCTCCTATTTTTCCCCACCGGGATTTTTAACGGATGTATACAAGGCATATTAATTGTCCTCTAAACTTACTAATTGAGTTTTGTCCTTTCAAGGTTTTCTCATATAAGTTATCAAAGAGACAATTACCATCATATGTCATATCATTTTCTCCTTATATTTTTCCCACTGGGTTTTAAAGGAGTTTTCAATGACATATCAAATCACACTCTTTTTCCTTATGAGCTTTCTCTCGAAATCTCTCATAAAAGGTTTTAATGAGGTGATATATGCAATACTTTCAACATTCCCCAAAAGGGATTTTAAATGAAAGTATACTAAGCATATATATTGTTCTCCAAACTCATCAAAGAGTTTTTCTCCTTCTTCAAAGGTTTTTCTCATATGAGTTATCAAGGAAACAATAATCATTATGTGTTGCATCATTTTATCCTTATTTTTTCCCACTGGGTTTAAAGGAGTTTTAGCAACATATCTACACAATTCTCCTCGTATTTTTCCCACAAGGTTTTTTTTAGGAGTTATACAAGATCATATACGCTTGTGATCAAGACCAATATTTTCAAGATTATACAAGGAATACAAGATATACCAAGAAGAAGCTTTGTGCAAGGGGGAGTGTTAGGAATAGTTGATGCCCAAAGCATCCTTTCGTAGAGTTGTGTCCCTTATGTATAGACACCTCTTCAATCTCTCTCTCTCAACAGTTGTATCTCTTCGGACAGTCATGTCTCTTGTAACAGGTGTCATTGGCACCCAAAATCCTTGTATAAATAGGGCTTTGCCCACAAGCAATAAACACAAGTTTCAGATCAATTCGTTTGATTTCTTCACAGGAAGCAAACCTATGCGTGCACGAGAGGCACGATCGTGCCTCTTCATTTTTGTCGTAGATTTTTTCCATCAAAATGTAAGAAAACCACACGAAAATCGGAAAGCCAACAAAAACAGTTAAAGAGCAAAAACACATACGCAAAAATAAAATCATGAGAAATTGCTCAGCACGTGACACGCTCTCAACCCACCCAAAATACCCGTTGCAGATGCTCCCGAATGAGTACTCCATTAGTTTCTCTCGGGGAATGTTAACACGGAAAAGTAGAGGGTTAGTAAATTTGTTTAAATTTGAATATAACTTATATGAATCAAACACGTTTCATTTAAATTTAATCAAATACATAATATTTTTGAAATATTTCACTAATGGAAGTCTAAAACTACGACGGATTCCGGGCATCAAGTCTTTGTTCCCTTTCGTTGGGAGACCGACCCATATGCATGGAGGGAGTGCCCACGTAGGCTTTCCACGATACATTTCTTGTCGAGGTGAGGTCCACGACTGGCGTGGACGTGGCGGCCTCATGGTCGCTCGCCACGGGCGACACATGATGTAGAGTTGCCTACGTTGACGCCCACGATCGTCTGCGCTCTCGTAGCATCGGCCTCCGCCACAATCGCGTTGTAGGCGGCGGAAGCGCGGCATGCGGCCTTCTAGCTTGTTGCTGCTAGATTCAAGAGAGTGTGACAGTGGCGGGATGTTGGCGGTATTGGACATATGTTTTCTGGTGTCTTCTCCAGAGTTATCCTGACATCGAGGCATCGGTAACCGGATAAAGGATGATGGTACATACGTCTTCAACGATGGCTTTATGCACTTCGGTAAAAACACTAGATCTTTGATGAGGCTATGTTGACGCGCATCTGCGTCGTGTTCTGCTGAAGGTGATGGATTGAAGCTTGACTTTGGGGATAAGAATCCGGAGTTCAACCTTGTATTGGACTCGCTATCAACGACACACATGTTGATCCCTTTTTGATGGCGTAGCCTTTGAGTTGTGTATTTTTTGTTTTGATATCGTCTTGTAAAAGCATCTTCAACAACCGCCCTCTTTCTGGATAACACCCACTTTCTACCCAAAAAGGGAGAAAAAATGGCTCCAAAAAAGTTGGAGTGGGAAAAAATGGCACCCCAGCGATGTAAATATAATGCATGACCGGCTCCCAAAAACTCATGTCCAACCAGCCACTGACCAACCGTTGACCAAACACCCGCCGCCTAGATTCTCCCTGTCGCCAGCACTCCGACCACCCCCATCGTTACCATGACTTCGATCGACCCCACCCCACCCCACGTTGCACCGTCAAACTGCAGGAATCCGTCGTAGCCACCGATTTGAGTTCCGCCCGTCGCCGATTCGCCCACCCCAGAGAGCCCCCATCAGCGACTGTGCAGCCGTAGCGGGCAGGCGATGGTCGCAGCCTGACAAGAAGAAGCACGCCCGCCCTAGCCTCACCCCCCCCCCCCCCGACCGCCTACGTCGCCTCGTCTTCTTCTCTGCAACCATACCACTGGACCGCCTTCTTCAAGACCCCAAAAAGGTCGGGCGCCTTCTTCAGGACCCAAAAAAGGTAGGGCGCCTTCTTCAAGACCCAATTTATTATTGTGGATTATGATAAATTTATGTTGCTATATATTTTTGTGTGAAATATGCATATAGTTTGTTCAAAAGAACCAAACAAAACTGCTATGCGGCTGCTGTTTTGCATCGGCCGCTGGAGGTGCTCGTGCCGAAAAACATAAATTTAGGGAAGCTGGTGGAGACTGGAGACGGTGTTTTCTTGCCAACCTTTTGTTGTCCTATAATTTACATCAAGCATTTTTTCATGCCTAAAAAAAGGACCGTTGTTGGAAATGCTCTAACATAGGGTTGGTGGCTATCTCGTGAAGTTACTGGCGTGAGGCATATGACCTCAAATTTTCTTTCTACTTCATTTTTGGATTGACATTATTTGACTGCTAAATTTTACAGTATATTATTAATAATATATATGTCTGCATGTAAGAGGCCAGAGGTTATCCTCCACTTTAAAAAAGAAAAGAAAATATGTACAAAACGGCAAAAAGCAATGCAGACTACCAAACTCGTCGTCCACGGTAGCCACGCAACCTTGAACAAGAGCATCGAAGGGTGTGCGGTGTGCCAGGTACTCAGAGCTGGCATCTACAGTACAGTACAGTATAGTCCCATTGGCATTGGGAACGCCCATGGGAGGAACCTGGCGTGCATTGCATTGGCCCAAAGCCGCAGAGGGACGGACGCGGCGCGGTGCATGGCATGGCGAGGTCAGTTCAGGTTCAGGTGCCTATAGCTTGGCTTGCAAGAGACAAGTGGCTTGCCAAGTACGCCATGGCCGACGTTTGATTCCCCAGCCCATCTGACAACAAGACACCCCTCCGTCCGTCCGTCACAAGATCTCCGGACAAAATCTAGGATCTGCCACCGTCCTGGCCTGAGAGCGTGCGTGCGTGAGAACTCAGAGCCCTGCCGCAAAAGCGGATTGGATTGGCTCTGCCGGTTCCTGGGGCTGCAATGGCATGCACCCACATCAGAAGAAAAGTTCAGAGCAGTACCGCTCCTCCGGCAGTTGCTTCTGCCGCACCACCAGGTCACATCTTTTCCACGTCTCGCCGATGCGACGGCACCTGGCAGAAGCCACTCCACATAAGATACTCCAGAGCTTCAGAAACAGCAAAAAAATAATTAAAAATTACAGGCAGCAGTATTCTCAACAGCTCATATTTGATTTGTTGCTTTATGATGTTTATTAAGCACCAGGTTTTTTACACCCACACACAGAGGCAGGTTCACTCAACAACAACATCCAAGACACAATATCTGCAAGAGGCTAAAGATGACACGATTTGACAATTACAAGCACAAGACACGCAAGAAAAAAATGCTTCAGAGGTGAAACATGTAAAGACAGCAGCAGCTGGAGCAAGCAAGCAAGCAGGCAGGCACTTCACTTCTCACAACAAACTTATTGATGCAGGCAACTCTCATGGAGATTCAGGCCCAGTCGAAGCCGGCTACGGCTTCACCGAACCCGCCGCCGTAGAACCTGACCTCCAGACCTTCGAGGGCCTGCTCGTCGTCCCACACGGCCTCGTCGTCGCTGCCGATGGCGAAGTAGTTGTCGTCCATGAAGTCTTCCCATGAGTAGATGGAGTCGTCGTCCGAGTCGTCGGAGCACTCCTCCAAGAAGCTGTTCTCGTAGCAGTCGTCCACACAGGGGCCAAGGAACTTCAGCCAAGGGTACTTTTCCTGCAACAACTTGTCGTCGACGCCCCAGCAGCCGCGCAGGTCCACGAACTCGAGGTCATGGCACTGAGAGGCGATCTCGACGACGGCCTTGGTGGCGATGAGCATGTACCCAATCTCCAGGTGCCGGAGCTTCGGCATGCTGCAGGCAATCGCACGAGCCTCGTCGTGCTGGCACACCTTGCCGGCAACATCTATGGGGTGCATGACTCGCCGGAGTCCGACCAGGGATTTACAGTTCTTGCCAAATGCCTCCAGAGCACGGGCGCCAATCTTAGTGCAGCTACTTACATCCAGGAATGTAACGTTGGACAGCCTTTGTGCAACATTTTCCACTATGCAGTCGCTGATTTCGCTCCTCGGAAGTTCCAAGGTCTTGAGAGATCGCGCACTTACAAAAGCAAACATGGTAGGGTCAGTAAAGCTCAACAAATTATTATGGATAGGTTCAGTGGTAGACAAAGTACAGTATAATATATACGATGTACTATAACCCTTGTTCTGGTAGGGTACATAATTGGAATGTAACAAAAATATTCAAAATAGACACAACCTGCTCAATTAAATGTTATTAATGCGGCTATGAACTGAGTTTCTAACATTCATCAACATCAGAAAATAGATCAGAGCAATGAAGCTGTGCTGCATTGCGGTATTAAGAGATGGTAGGTAATGCCATTTTGAACATATTCTTCTGCATGCATGTGCAGGATATGACACCATGTTGGCAAACATTGATCACTATCAGAAAACAGATTGAGTCAGAGGAGAATTATTGTGCTAGCAACTTGACAACACCACCTATAACACTGTATTTATGGATTGATGCACTGGAATGATGCTACTCCATTTGTATTTATGCATCAATTGGATCAATAGTTTTTGAGTGTTTGCAAAATTTTAATTACTAAAACATGCACATGATTGTTTATAAATGATTGAATTCACCAATAATAGAGCGGATTTTATTGTGCAAAGACAAATACAGCAGCAAGGCAAGTAACTTTGGAATAAATTATGTTACACATAGGGTACTTCTTGATATTACTTATGACATGTCTCTAATGAATAGATGTATCAACATTCATGCTGTTGCGGCGTTTCTCAGAGATTTGGGCCCTCGGTCATCCGATCATATCGTCACGCCGATCCCCGCCGTCCATTTTCTTATTGTGGACGATAAAACCATACCCCCCCCCCTCGCGCCCTTTCGTCTACCGTGGCCCTTTTGCTTCCCGCCCCTCCTCCACGTTACCCTCACCCTCCCTCCCCCCCCCCCCCTCTCCTCCTCCTGTAACCGATTCAGTGATCCATCTCCTATGATGCAATCACACGGCCATGATATTTCACCTGCCACTACACCTTGTTGCAACGTAAACCATTTTTTTCTCAAAAAAAAAAAATTCAAACCATATTTTACACGAAAGGCCTCACACATTATGCAAGGATACTATCTAATCTGAAGAAGCACTCCAGCAACATGCACATTTCCAGCAGCTAATAGTTTACAACTAATAAAAAAATGTAATGTTCCCATCCAGGTCATCCAATCCAACATAAAAATGATTTTTGACAGAAGAAGACTACTTACTGGTCCGCGATGAAGGTGAACAACGAGTCGTTGGGTAGCCCGGACAAGCTAATGCGGCGGAACGAGTCACCGCTGCGGGCGACGAGCGTATGAACCATGCGGGTGAGCTGGTCAGGCTTGCTCTGCTGCTGACTCCAGTCCTGGATGTCGATCTCCTGCCAGCAGTAGGGCCCTGAGACCACCCGGCTCCAGGATTTGCACACCCGGGGAACCACAGTGAGCATCTCCTGAAGGGAGAGGTTGCGGAAGATGAGGCCTAGAGCATCTGGCAATAGGTCCTCCCAACATCTGTACTGGCTGCTATCTGCCACCCCTGATCCTTCTTCCATGACTGACCATGCAAGTCTATGATCCACCTGTTTCAGGGACAATGATAAATCACTCTCTGGTAAACTTTCCTACCAAGTAGCATACTCAGAATTTCATGGTGGCTCATATTAACAGCAGGATAGTGCTTTACTACATGATGAAAAAAATTTCAGTTTAATCAACATTTATTTCCGAGATAAGAATAAATTGCCAATATGGCAAAAGACCACCATAAAGGAGCAAGCAACCAAGGTACTACAGGAAAATAAAACTCAGCGACAACCATATAAAATTCAAGGAAGAAAAGTACAGAGATGAACACAGCTTTTTGCAAGCTTCCCTTGCCTGACCGAAGAAAGAACTTGCACGCTGGAACGAAAATACAGGAAGAAACCACATGAAGAAATGAGCTCTCCTAACCGAGATGGCTTGGGAGAAGGGGAGGAAACATGAGCTTTCTTTTACCAGTCCAAGGAGCAGGCTAGATATGGCAGAGTGCCTAGAGCACCGCACGCAGATACTAAAAATAGCACCCCGTCTTGGAGCAAAGCGGGCTGGGTTACTGGGAGCGATAACCCAAATCAGGAAACCTATCCAAGAACCAAACGGAGGAGCAGCAGCAGCAAGATGCGAGCACCAACCAAAAGGGCCGCTGGGAATTTAACTTTGTTAAACATCACCTCACTCACTCACAGGGCCCAACCAGCGCGTACCAGGAGAGAGGACGCCGCAGATCTAAAGCGGCAGCCCCTCCGTCATCCGGAGACGAAGAATTCGAGAAAGCGGCGGAGGGGAGGGGGGACAGCCCGGCGCGCCAATCTATCTACTAGTATATACTACTGCTGCGGCTGCTCGCTCGCTGTGCACGGGCGGCGAAAGCGCGACGGGCGACGGCTGGTCTCTGGATACGCTGGCGAGAAAGAAAGAACGGGAAAGCTCGGCCGCCCTTTCTGTCCATGATTTCTTTTGTTCTTTCGCGAAAGGAGAAGGGAGCGGAATAAGAATATGATAGAGACCCGTCTTTTTCGTGCCCCCGTTGGAGAGGATTCGCGGGCCGGCGAGGGAGGGAGGGGAGGATAGCAATAGCGGCGTGTGGAGAGGGGGTGTCGTTCGCGGCGGCGAGGTGCTTACCAGGTCGCGGCGGAGGAGGAGGTTCCGGTGATGGTGGTAGCGGTGTTCTTGGATCTGTGGAGCGGTGGGGCGTCGAGGAGGAGGGAGAGGGGGAGGGTGAGGGGAGGGAGACAGAGTCGAGTGTAACAGTGGAGAGGTGAATTGGTCGGCGAGAGGACCGGAAAGTCTTTCTCCTTTTGTTGCGCGCGCGTGCCTTTTGCGGCTCGCCGAGATGAAAAATGCGCTACTCGCCTGGATTCAGGCCTGGATGAGCGAGCGGGTGGAGTGATTGTTAAGCTGAAACGTGACGCAATCGCAACTCTATCAACTTAAACGTGATTAAGTGATGATTTTTTTGCTTTGAGAAAATGTTGATGTTGGCACACGATTTATCTGTGATGCTACAGTGCATGGGTTGGATCTGGATTTCCGTTTCATTGTATGGTGGATATGTCTTGCGTTACATTATTGTGGGATTAAGGTGTGAAGTTTCTGTTGTTATGGCTTTGGTGCTTGCAAAGGGCTTTTGCGATTTTGTTTCCAAACTATTTCTTTTCTAACTATATTCGTCTCTTAATCATGCCATGTCCGTCAATTCAATCACTACAGGTACCCCTCCCTCCTACCCGCATTATTTCGGTTTGAAACTCTTCACCCGTTTCGCGGCCAACAATCCATCGCCCTTCGGCTTATACCATCATCATTCAAACGTCGTTGTTTTCTCTAAATGCCACCATCGGTTTTCACGAAGTGACCACGGCTTGCGCTCAAAAGATGATGCATATCCTCCCTTCCCCTCTCCCGGCCTTAGGCTCGTCGTTGTTGGAAACAACAAAGCGAAGTCAAGGTTGGCACCGAAAGAGACCAAAACACAAGATAGTTCATGTATATGCGTCTCATAAAGTACATCAAAATAAAACGACTAAAATTGAGTTAAACGAGATATAATTCTTTTAACAACGATTTTTTATAGAAATTTTAATATCTAACCAAACGCCCTATGAACGTCCTTTTCCACATTTGGTTGATTTGGAAACGTTGGGATTATTTTTTGGGGTGTATTTTTGGCAGATCCCTTGATAAGGTTTCTAGCTAGATGATTAATTAGATTGAATTAAAAAAAGAGTTTACCTAGGTTCACGACCTCCGATTGAGGTACTACTGACCTTCTTTATCATGTTTATTGATATCGTTGATGATGGGGTGTACAATGATGTCGAGACTAACTCTATGATTGTTGTGTATCTCAACTACCCCGTGCACACAACTTATATGCACGCCAAATGCTAGGGTTTATAGGTTCCTAGTCGGTTGGGGATACGAGGACTCTGTTTTATTGTCGCCTACACCAAGTATACCATGCTTCATAGAAGGTCGCGCCATAGGACCATTCAATAGGCCATGGTGCATAAATTTATGGGAGGACTCATGCCGACTATCGACAAGATGAGGCACCCCTAGGTTGTAACACCATCACTCTTCACTTGTCTTGTAGCCCAACAATCCAATGGCATGAGATTTGGTCCATCATCATTCAAAGGTCACATGTGCTCTAGATGTTGCCACTAACCGATAACACCTTCCTCTCAAAACATGGCACATAAACATGACCCCTCCCCGACACACGCAAACCTTAAGAATAATAACAGTAAAGTGATTATCTCCATCCTAAACCGAATATTCAATCATAAATTAGCTCTTAGGCGCATCATCGTCCAAGTCCTTCTGACCAGAAACAACAAAGCAAAATTCAATGCTTATAGCAAAGGAGAAAATTGCATGATATTTCATGTCCATGCTTCTAGAAAATTATGCTAAAATAAAACAAGTACAATTGAGACTTCATATAGGATATTTTGGGATAATTTTATTGACCATGTCCCATTAGTCATATCCAAAACTACCACCACTCGGTTTTTTAGGCTTGGACCATAGAACAATTGTTCTACAGTGGATCTTTATTAATTATATAGTATGATAGATGGTGGGGGTAAGAAAAAGGAATAAAAAGGGTAAAAACAATCCAACATTACTCTGTTCCAATTTTTTCTAACATGAATAAAATCAGAGATTAGCGTCTATCCAGGATTGGAAAATAGCGACATGCTTGTTCCTCAATTTATATTTTCGTAATTGAAGATCTTACCTCAGTCCAAATTTCCAATTATCGATTGTTTCCCGGGCGTTTCTAAAATTAGATTTCCCATCGCCCCTCCCCGTATTTTTTATTTGAAAATGATTGACCCCTTCATTCATCTTGCAGCATGTATGTGACAATGAAAACATCATATCTGCTCTAGTTGCCGCCACCAAGAGGCCCCACCTTACACTCTAAAGATAGCACATGCCCTACTTTTACACACTCAGTAGACTACAGTGAAAAAATAAGGGTCATATCAAATGATGAATTAGATGTTAGGTGTCTGGCCTTCAAATTCCTTTAGCGAGAGCATTGATACGTTCTAAACGTATTTATAATTTTTGCTTGTCGCGTACTTATTTTGGTGACTTTGCTACATGTTTGAACGCACTTTCGTACCCTTTGCAACATATTTGGGATTAACCTATTAACCTAGTGCTCAGTGCCAGTTTCTATTTTTTTGGCTGTGCATTGCAGAAAAAGGTGAAAATCAATATCGCCGGTAAAATCCAGAAAAAAATATAGAAATTCTAATTTACGGGAAGACTCCAATATCCCAAAGGGGGCCAAAAGGAATCCAACCCCTGGCCGCCTGGTCCCCCCCCCCCCCCCCGCTGCCCCTCTTTCTCCTATATTTACCCCTCGTTCCAAAAATTCTCGGAGATAACTTTTTTTCACCATCTACGCCACTGTTCCACCGCCAATGCGATCCCGAGATCGGGATCAGCAGAAGTTCCTGTCCCGGCACCCTGCCGGAGGGAGGATTGATCTCCGGAGGCTCCTCCACCACCTGCTTGCCTCCGAGATGCTTCGTGAGTAGTTCCACCTTGGACATAGGGTTCATGGCAGCAAGCTACATGATGTCTTCTCTCCAATCTTGTGATTTATTGATTAGAACTTGTGAGATGCCTATCATGATCAAGGCATATATGCTATAGTTTCTACGTTATTATGTTGTCTTTGCTGAGATTTGATGGATTATAAGATTATGTTCAAATTATAAAATAATAATATAATTTGACCTCTTTTATATTGTGTTCTTGAGTATTCATGCATGTTCTCTGTTGAAATTTATTGCTTTGGCCAAGTAATAGGTTGTGAATCCAAGAGGGAGCGTTATGCTAAATAATGGGTTCATGCCTCCTGATGTCCGACTTGAGTGATAGAAACATGGGACTAGGGAATGTGTTGTTGCCATTAGGGGTAAAACAATGGTGTTTGTGGCTGCGTGTTAAAAGGATTTATGTTACGCATAAAGTGTTAATGCAATTGCCTGTTGCTTTGAGTTTACAGCTATAGTTGGGGCTCGCAACTTAATATCAGCGAGATGTTCTGGATAGATATCAAAAGGTGGATGATTAGTAAGTAGATGTTGATGAATAAACGATCTACTTGATTTAGTGTAATGTCCATATAGTTGAACCTTGCACTCTTTGTTAGCATAATTAGCATTGTGGTGCGTTTATAATTCTATCAATTGCCCAGCTGTAATTTGTTCATCCAACATAGCTTTTTACCGTATTTTGGGAGAGAGACATCACTAGTGAGCGCCATAACGCCCTGGTCCATATTCTCATCATAAGTTTATATCGCTATCATTTACTGCTTTACTTTTATTTTCAGTTACACTATTACTATCTCTTGCTTTTTAACCTTTGTAAATAACAAGGCCGGAGAGATTGATAACCTCTTTGTACTCATTGGGAACAAACTTAGTTGTGTTAGTGTGCAGGTCCAGGTCAAGTAATTCGAAGTGTCAGGGAAGTTACTAGCCACCTACTTGGTGTCTCAGGAATCCTCTTGGTTCGATAAACCTTACGGTTCCCACGTAAGGGAAATTTGCTTCTATCTACATCATAACCTTCCACTTGGGATAACCAACGAGGAGGTGTTATCCCCACCCATCAAGCATGCACAATGTCTCATTGGTCATATCCTTCATGTAAAGAAGGCACCATGTCCACTATTCATGTTAGACAACATAAATGTCACCATTCCCGTGGTTTTCCAATTTATAACACTTGATCTCAATTTACTCGCCTTGGGACCCAAAAAATGAATGACCTAGGATTAGACCCATCGTCATTCAAATGTCGTGCCTACTCTGATGGTTGCCATTAAGTACCCTACAAATATGGCGCAAAAAAATTCCCCCGCAAATGTGAGAGAAAAGAATTGCAAAGTGCCATCTCCATATTGGACTAAATTGAGTACATTCGGTTCCCATGATGCATGAAGAAGATTGGATACGTTCGGAGGATGTTGAGCGGGATTTTTACTTGTAGAAGATTTAATCCTCCTCAATCAACTTCAGCCCCCTTCAAACCCTTTGCAGTCCACTAAGCCCTATGGTAGCGATGATGATAAACAAACAAATGCTAGTGATATAGTGAACGGAGAGCGAAACGGGGTCCTCTGACCAGGGGATGACATCAATTTGCCTTACAGAAAAATTGGTAATTAGCTATAAAAACCAACGAGTCTTATCCTTTTGACTATTTTCACTTTGATCGTTTGATTATACCATATTTATGTATTAGTTATCATCACATGTTCAAGCAATCAGGCTTTCTAAAGTTTTCAAGTCCGCCCAAAAATTCTATGCTATTCACAAACAAATCCTTATTTTTTACATCAACAATAATACAAGTCCGGGGTGGTAGTTACCACACTCTTTCTCATAAGTTTCATCAAGGAATAATCAATGCTTTTATAATAAAGGGTAGATGAACGAGTGTCGAAAATAAGGAGTGATGGGAACGAGACAAGTTGTTTCATCATGAAAAGAGGACAATCTAAAATAATATATACAGGAACTAACCTTATTTGTCAATGCTCTCACCTCGATACAGGATGCGAATAGAGTGACAACAACACACGACGATAGTGTTATGGAGAGTTGATGGTAAAATATTGGCTAAGCCAATGAAAACGTAGAAGGTGTGTGGAGGTGTGTCTCTAGCTGATCTCACGGGGTTCGGTCGGTGTTTGTCTTTGTTGGATCTTCTTGAACCTGGTCGTTGTTCGTCTGCATTCGTGCGTCTACAGGTTGGTATACGCTTCTCTTCATTGGTGACGGTTGATATTCTAGTCGAATTGTTTTCAATTGTCTATTACAACAAGATTTGTTCAGTTTTGGTGGGAAGGGGCGATGACGGCCGCACACCTTTCGCCTGCTCCAATGCTTATGGTTGTTGCTAGGTTCTTCATGGATATAGATGTATTTTTTGTTTTGTTTTCTGTGTTCTTTGTATTGCCATCATGGTTGATAAATAGTTTGGACAAAATAATTGCAAGAAAAAAACCAATATAACAAAGTAAAAGTGCCAATTAACGAGAAATAGTATCTTGATAACATAATTATCTACTCGATAGTTTTCCCAATAATACACGGGTATTTAAGTAGTACTTTGCGGAGGGATAGTTTTCCAATTTTGAACAGTAAAATCAGAAAATTTTGAAAAAAATAAACTTTAAGAAAAGTTTTACATGTGTGTAAAATTTTGTTATGAAATCACATTTGTGAAGGCGTGGACGAAAAAAACAAATTGAATGCTTAAAAAGACTGTTTTCGAAATCATTTTTGAGCATTGATTTTGATTTTTTACCCACACATTCACAAATGTGATATCATAACGAAGTTTTGCACACATGTAAAACTTTTTTCAATGTTTACCATAAAATAATTTCAGTTTTATCAATTTTTTACTGTTCACCCGAGCTCATGTGAGCTCGTGCTAACAATATCACTTTCATCCGCGGAGCTTAATTTAGAGTTCTTAAAACAAATCGTTGCTTCTTTAGAATGCCTTACGCACAGGTATATGCCATGCTCCACTCTATCTATAGACGGCACACGATCCACTCAATGCTCCAGCGTCTCTATCCTTCGCTCGTGTCTCTTTCACTAGCAACCACTCACACTAGCCTGTCGTCTTCTTTCCCTCCGTCTGCGTCACCGTCACCTTTCTCCGCTTGTTGTGATTAACCTTCACCCTACTAACCAAACAATACAGTTTTTCCCTCAGTTTGCACGGAACACCAACTTTTGTTTGATCGTCACCTCTTTCAAATTACAAAAGCAAGCGGTTCATACCCAGTGGCTTGACGCGATCACAACCTCAACCTCCTCAATGTCCTTTTCCTAAGGGGCAAACATACATCAGCACGTACTCCCTATGCTAGAGAACTGTCGACGGCGACATGCACTTCGCTTCTCGTCCCACACTCCTACCGGCTACCCCTAACCCTTCTCCCCTACTGGCACGAGGAACAGGGCATCGAGAGTTTGGAGCCGTTCACTTGAAGACATGAAGATGGGCTCCCCTCTTTCAAGTCGCAACACAGCCTACCGCCTCTTTATTCTAGGCGCGACTCTACGTGCCCTCTCCACAGTTTCACGTGCAAGGTGTAGCCTTTTTTTTTTTGAGAAATTGTGTAGCCTTTTTCAATAAACCCAAATGTCATCATGAGACCATATAGATCCAATAATTATGAATATCAAAGATTGTTTATTCATATTGTAAATATCAGGCCTTTGTGATCTTAATAAAGTCTTAAATTTACATTATTAGCGCTCGTTTGGTAGGCCCGGAAATATTTCTCAGGGCAACAAACCCCATTGGAGGTAAGTGGAGAGATGGAGAAAATTCTCCTGTGTTCTGAGACCGGGATTTTTTACCAGGGGAATTAAGGGGATCCCGGATGAATCTCCATAAACCAAACGAGCCCTTAATGTCAACCCTGTTCAATTACAAAGGAGAACACACACGAGCACACCTCCTAATTAGATTAAAAAAAAGGCTAGTACCACATTTTGGGCTAGGGTTTCAGGTTATCACCACCATTGTTTTTTTAAATCGTCACTTTTGGGGCCGGTAGCTTTCAATTACATTGACTGAGTGATCTGGTCATTTTAAACCGTCTTCCTATAGGGCAGACCCAACTGTCAAAAAAATAAACGACACGGAGGGGGGGAGGGGGGAGACGGCCTTTATTCCTTGGTGGTTAACACAACCCCCAAAACCCAAATGGTCCAACATGTCTCCTCTCCCGCTCTACCTCCCCCTCACACGCTCTTTTATGTTTTTTCCTCGTCGCCACATTTTCGCAATGGTGTACCGGGGGGGGGGGGGGGTGAGACGGATTCGTGTAGGGCTTCAACTCGTTTGGCAGTGATGTGAGTATATCCTCTCTCATTTCTATGGTTATGGTTCTAATTTATTTGAAACTTTTGAATTTGAGATCATTATGCTCTAATTTGTCACATATTTTAAATTTCTTAGATCCCGAACATCATGTATGACTCAGGTTTCAGCGGGCTAGCCGATGTGGAAGTGTCTCCCCATTGCCATCACCGGGTATAGCCACAAAATTGATATCCTTTGAAGGATGTCACACATGCATGATATTTTTGGGACGCACATGGCGTGTTAGCAATATGTGTAAATAGTAGATTGGTTCATGTTTAGAGAGAAGGTAATGTAGTGTAGATCTGGATTATTTTGGCAATACATGTACAGTATTTGGGTCATGTGATTAGGAATTTTTATTATGAATTATACATCTTTTCCCGTTTTATGAATTATGGCCACTAATAATTCAGAGAAGGCGATGTAGGTAATGTTGTTACGAAGTTGTAGGATTTTACTTAATCACTTGTATTAACTAGATGTTGTTTTATAAGTTTTTAGGAAGGAGTCAGTAGTGAGTTTATACAATGGGTTGATTTAGACTGGCCACCAACACTAAAGAAAGTACTAACCAAACTATGGGACATGTGTGAAAGTGAGAATGTAGGTAGAGTTAGGGATAGTGTCTTGGGCTTCTTGAAGAATTTTTTTGAGTTTTTTTATGAGAGAAAAAAGGTCCAGATTGAGCTTAGGAATGTGTAAAGTGAAAAAGTTGCAGAGGAGAACCATGTGACACTAGACCTAAATGCAAAAGTAGAACATGCTCTGATTAATTTAATTAAGATCATAATTGGAGCATAAGAAAATTTGGGATGGGTCGACTTCTAATTTCCACAAAGTGATAAGGATCAAGACAAAGAGGGACATGTGATAGACTTAAGGATGAGAAGAAAAAGTTTGAGAACATGATTGCAGACTTTCTTAAAGAGAAAGAGGGGATCGGGGCAAATGTTAGAAACATAGATGAAATTTGCCATGAGTAGTTATGTAAAAAGAATCTTTAACTAGTAGCGGTGTGCAAGTTCTGGGGAGTGTAGAATATTTAATTGTGTGCTGGAGCTTCCAAGCTCTCTATCCAGAGCTTGTGCTCACATTAATAAATTGCAATTCTTGTTGAATTTTTATTTAATTGTGAGTTGAATTATCCATTCATAAATAATGTTGTTGGTGATGTGGATTGTGGATGGACAAATTATGGTTATTATTGAAAATGATTGTAGATGATGATCATGTTGTGATTAACAATTGAAGACCAGCATCTCCCTTGTACTTTATTCATCAATTGAGCACATAAATATATGGTTATCATCATGAGAACATACATAACAAAAATATATTGTCATCATCATCATCATCATCATCATCATTAGAACATCAAAAAGAAAAGTAAAAGTGCAATTGCACCAATCTAGTTACACCACAAGTTCTGGGCAAGTTGATATAATTTGCACTAACACCACAAGTTGAAAGCAAGTTCATATCACTTGCATTACCACATGAATTTTACATGAGAAAATGACCACACAAGACCTGTAACTGAGTTTGAACACTTAATTAGAAATTTCCACTAGTTGTGAAGTACTCCCTCTGTTCCAAATTAGATGACTTCCCTTTGTATACATGTGTAGCTATACATGTACACAAAAGGCACTCATCTAATTTGGAACAGAAGGAGTAACACATAAACCTATAACATGGGTTTATGACTCTATTCCTACCAGGTGGAGTTAGAGCATTAGAACTTGGTCTTGGAGAAGTAGATGTAGCAACAACAACTCTTGGGGCACTGAATGTTGCCCTCGTAGTTCTACCTATAGTAGAAGTAGCAGCCCTGGGAATCCTAGGAGCAATAACAGGATCCCTTGGAGAAGGTTTAGCATAACTTGATAGTCCTTCCAAGAGTAGGGGAGCAGCCCTGGGAGCCCTAGGAAGAGCAAAAGGAGCCCTTTGAGAAGTTGTAGCAAAACGTGGAGAAGCTATAGAAGAGAACCTGGCCATGTTAAAGAAGTTGTAGCAACACCAATAGAACAACCACTACTAGAAAAAGGCATATCCCCAATATCTCTACTAGTGGTGCACCACTGCTATATAGCAGTGACGCACATGTGACAGGTGAGCCATTGCTAGCTAAATACCAGTGCCGCACTAGTGTTAGGGGTGTGCCACTACTATTCTTGAGCCAAACATAGCAGTGGCACACCACATCTAGGTGTGCCACTGCTATGTAGCATAGCAGTGGCGCACCAAGGTGTGGTGCACCATTGATAGGTCTGGTGGGGGTGGAAATTTTGAGCCCCACTTAGCAGTGGCGCACCATGTCTTGGTGCGCCACTGCTAAGTGATGTCCAAAATTCCCCCACACACACGTGGATCGCCTTTCCAGTTTTGAAAAATAAATAACAAAAATGATAGAAATTTTAAATTTCAAAATCCTTCGAGATTCTCATGTGTTACGTGTTTTAGTTGTTAGGAAAAATTAACAACCATGATTTTTTTTGCAAAATGGCTGTAGATTTACAATATGACCTCCGATGAAAAAGTTTTTATATGAAAAATCATCTACAGAAAAAGTTACAGCCGAATTTGACGCCTACGGTCATTACCAATTTTCTTGAACCCTCAAAATCAAAAAAGGAAAAAGATACGTTGCTTTTAAGATTTCAGTGGGAAAATATTTGAAAAAAATTTAGACTTACCAGTGGCGCACCATGGGGGTGGTGCGCCACTACTAGTTTCGAAAATTTGAAAAGCCACAGCCACACAAACCCTTATCCACCCCTTATTAACCCTTGCCTCCTACCCTCCTCCATTCCTTCTCCCCTTTCTCCCTACGTCTTCTTTTGTCCTCTCCTCCTTCATGCGCTCCTCTTCCATTTCCTTCATGGCTCCTCCTCTTCCTCCATGGCTCCTACTCCTTCTCCTCCCCTTCATCCATGCCTTCTTATCCTCCTCTTCTCCACGGATCCACCTCCTCCCCTTCATCTATGGCTCCTCCTCCTCCTCTTCATCCATGGCTCCTCCTCCTCCTCCCCTTCCTCCACGGTTACTCATCTCTCCTTCCCCCATGCTCTTCTCTCCTCCTCTTCCCTCCTCCATCCTCCATCCTCTCCTCTCCTCTCCTCCATCCTCCAATATATCCCACGGTCCATCTAATTCAAAGAATAAAAATGATCAAAAAATGGGCTAGATGAACAGGACAAATAATTTAGAAAACAAAAACAAGCAAAAAAATGAGCAAAAAACCGTGATCCAGATCCAGATTTAAAAAATAGCAGTGGCGCACCATCCTCTATTACCAGTGGCGCCCCTAAGTGCTAGTAGTGGCACACACTATTGGTATTTGGATTTCTAGTGACGCACCAAAGGTGCGTCATTACTAACATTTACTAATGGCGTGGTAATAGTGGTGCACCCATAGTGCGCCATTAATAGCAATATGTGGTGCACCACTAATAGGCTTTTTTCTAGTAGTGAACTAGGAACAACATAGGAACATATGATGTGTTTGAACTATTTTCATGTAATTTCTTAAACAAGAATGAGCTAAAATTTTGGATTGCATGTAATGGGTCATTCCCTCTTCCTCTTTATCTCTATAAATGTTTTCTTCCATTATTCATCCTCCTTCTATTGAATACGCAATGCATGGATTGGATCATACCTTCCAAGACAATAGAAACTATTACTCATGCTGTAATTATGTAAGATCAAGTTAATCGACCAAAGGGGCATAAATGGGAGATTTTACGATTTCTCTAGGAAGTTAATTATTTAAAAATAGAGTAAATAGAACTAATTCAGAGCAGTATGAAGGAATACTATGAAGTATTGAGGAATTAACGAAGAAAAAGAAAAATAGGCTAATACAACATGCAAACAAACAACTGAGTTAATGATAGAATTAAGCTAGATTGCATGAATACAAAGTCATAGTAAAGAAAATGGGTCTAACAAACATGACAAACACACTTCAGTACAACAAAGGATAAATACAACTATAAGCATTGCGGTAGGCAATGAAACTATAAATATTCAACAAAGTATTTGGAAAAGGGAGGAAGAAATTTCTTCATAGGATGTAAATTACACATAGTAAAGTCGAGCGAAGAAACTAAAACCAGTTAGCTCAGTGAAGACAAAGAGTTTTTTATCCTAGTTCAAGTTGTCGGCACAACTCTACGTCTGTGTTGTAGGGGCTCAGCCACAACTTTAAAAAAATCACCCTGTTCTCCTTGAGCTAAGTTCAACGAAACTCGCCTAACACTCGAGCTAGATGTTCAGGTGTTACCCGGACATGTAGAAGCTTGTTCTTTAACAATCCACACGTTGTATCTTAAAAGAATGAATCCTAGCCATATGGAGAACACACGGTCTTCAGGATTAATAAGTCTTCAGTAACGCATCGAACATATTCTTCAGTTATGCTCAAGCATTCATTCATTGTGAGTTTAGGCCCAGTTTTTTTTTCATCACTTAGGTTTCACACAAATTCTTTAGGAGGATGGTTTGCTCAGACAACACTTGTCTTCAATCACGCGGAGCAGGCAACCAAAAATGATTGAGGTATGGGGTTATTTATATCTTGGTCACAATCCAAGTGGCCAATATGAATGTCGGATAGGAGGCGCCTGTCCACGTGATGTTGACATACTTTATAACAATCGTAATTTTATCCTTAAAATGTTCATACTAGGACAATATCCACCGCATCTTCCTAACTCCTTAGTGAAGAAATCAAACTTACGTTTTCTGAAGGAACACCTTTGACATGAGAGACTTTGCATGGAAGGAGATTTCCAAGTCTTCACTCTCTGAAAAAATAGGCCTGACTGGGCACACTTGAATACATATTATCTTGCTTCACTTGATCCCCTTTATCAATACTGCTTGTCCTACGACTCAATGAAGAATAAAAATAATCTAGTGTTGCAATTCTTCGTGTATCAATGGGTGCACCAAACACTAAATTCTTCATAACATTTTTAGGGTGCATAAATCATTGATTAAACAAAATTCACGGTGGATTTTACTCGTATATACCCAGAAACACATTAGTTCTATAATCACTTTTCTCATTAATAATCCAAAACCTAACAAGGGCACTATATGCACTTAAGCATTAGATGTCCCTCTCTTCTTTCCCCATCAACTAGTATGTGCAAGTTCTTAAAGTGCATACTCTCTTGTCTGAAACCTAGGAGAAATTCCCCCTCCTCATGTTCTTCTTCCGATAGTAACTTCTCCCTCTGATTCTATCCATAAACTCAAAATTGGGATCTTCAAGGATCTAGTGACACATCTGGATTTTCTCATAATTGACACTTTGTTGAGTGCTCATTTGTTGGGTGGGAGAAACTCCATCATGTGTTTTGTGTATCACTCCTACTTCATTTACAACAAAAATAATAGGGGTTCAATCCTTGTAAAACCATCAAACAGAATCAACCATGCATTTTCTTTGCACCTATTTTTTTTCTTCACGGGGAACACAACGATTGTTTGTTGCCTCTTTTTCTTCATCAAAATGCCAACAACCTTAGCATCATCATCTATAAGATCAATTATTTTCAATCTCTCCCATTCAGATTTCACATAATACATGTAACCATAAATGTCTTATCCCGCCTTCTCCATAAGTGAAAGTAAATTCAAAAATATAATATCACATTGAGCATAGAAGTTTTCACAAATTATGCACAATAAAATTAAATGTACAAGTCCCACATGTCAGAATAAATCTTCCATTCATAGTAGAACAAAAACTCAACCTAAATGATGAATCTACGTAGCCTAATTCAACAAAATTCAACATACCCTAAACCCCCCAAATTTTAGGACATGGGGGCTAAATAACCAACGTAGGAGACGTAGTGGCTTAGCTGGTCCTCATCAGAATGTTGGCTTCCACCACGAAAGCCTTGTGCACTCAATAGGTTACGAGTGGTTATTCCGACGACGATGGGTGCGGGTCACCCTCCAAATCCGCGTTGCATCCATCATCTAGCCCGAACAACTGGAATAGCAAGAAAAAAACCATCACCGCCACCGCCAAGCAACACCAACGACGACACTTCTAGTCGACATGGGATCTTCTTGTGCGCGGGAGAAAGGGATAGGATTGAAGGGAAATGTTTCAGGCTATGGGGCGTTAACCGCAAAGTAAGAATGGTCATATCCCATGCATAGTCTAGTTTACGATAGAATGGGCCCGCCTTGTTGGAAAACGGTATAAAATGACATAATCACTCGATTGGTGCAATTTGAAACCAACCGGACCCAATGTGGTTGTTTTCTGGGGGAAATCCAATAGCGGTGGTAACCTAGCCTGGAATGTTTTTTTTAATTTACTCTCCTAATTATAGCGCATGTATCCACATACTTGTAATTGTGGACATCAAAATTCAATGGACCCAAACAAACACGCATCTTTATATAATGAGATTATTTATGGATATTCAAATCTGAGTCGAGGGTCATATGCTCCTGCGTAAGAAACTTTTGAAAAAACATATGAAAAAAGCTCAAAAAATTCCAAATTCTATTATGGTGAAAGATGCTTACGGACTAGATGTTCGTGTAAAATTTGAGTTTGTTTGGACATCTGGGAAGCTCACGGCAAAAAAAGGCAAATTCAGTCCGAAATAGTGCATGAATAGTTTCGTTTAAAGAAATTGCAAATTTTTCTTTTTTTGCCGCGAGCTCTCTAGATGTCCGGACTTTTTCAAAATTTGCATGAACATCTTGGACATAAGCATCTTCTACACACAAAAAATTGAATATTTTTAAGCTTTTTTCATTATTTATTTATTTTTTGTCTCCCCGGGTGAAGATGCACCGAATCGACGCTCCCGATTATTTATTTCATTAATATCTTGTATTTTTCTTTATTTATAAAATTCTTTCATGACACTACACATGAAGATTTATAGCCAATAAAAAAATAAAATCTTATGTTAAACATATTCAGTTGCAACCTTGAGTTACCTTATGTAGAACATATTGTACAAATTCTAAACAAATATGCTCACAAATTTAAAAATAACTAGTCAAAATAGAAGATAAAATGCAAAAGCTGACACCAACAGGAGTATCATATGATAGGTGGAGCCTTGATCCTCATATGCAATAGAACACTGAAGCTTCGTCTTTGAAGTTGGATCCAGCTCCGGTGGAAACCCTAGATCATGTGTGATCAGATGTAGTCGATCCCTTGGCATAATTTCCCCTCTCGAGGGATTCATGTTTTGGACTTGGTCATCGACGAGTGCGACCAAGGGAAGGCATTGCTGTTGGCGTCACGACTTCTATGGCAAAGCTGATGGAGGCGAGTAAAGTCAGGGGTGTGGAGATGGTTGAGGTAGTCGGTTCTTCTTTGATGGGTATGTGGGATTACTTCAGATTATTCTATTACGGTGAAGTCTAAGCTGCGGGTCCGAGGTCCATGTGGTAACAATGAAATGCAGGAGATGGCCTGTTTGGTGGTCTTCTGTGGGACCTACCTTGCAAGTTGTCCTTCGAAGCTCTTCTTCAGAGTCGAAGTTGCACTGCCCTTGGTGTCGGTGGCTGAATCTAACATGGGTCTCTTGTGTTTCTGCACGGCCCTACGTTGAGGACATTCGTTTTCGATGAAATCAAATTTGTTTGCTCAAAGTTTAGGGAGTGATAACGATTGTTGGGGAGAAATGATGACGATAACTCTAGAGTGTATCTTGACAAGGCCCTCTTTGTTGTGGCGTGTGTGGGGTATTATATGTGCCGCTCGGTGGGTTGTGATGATTTTAAACCAGTTTTCTGTTGATTAATAATTGAGCAACTCTCTTCTCTACTTAATGAATGGATGAGGTAAACAAATTGTCTTAATTTAAAACAATACAACATTGAAGCTTTCCTTTCGAAGAAAAATAAATAGACAATCGAAGATCAAAGCATACCCCCACCAAGAGGAAGTTTCTTATGAAAATCAAGTTATGGTGAAAACACCATTAAAATATGTTCATAACCTAATGGAAATAACTAAAAAAGAAATGGTTAACTATGAAGTTCTATGAACATGTGTTCGTGTTCAAACTCATATTGGAGGTATAGCAAACAAAGTAAACATGAATAATAAATAGCGTTGTTTTACTGTTAGAGAGCTACTAAGTACAGTATAAGAATATCAATGTGAAAGGGGATTTCGCTTTTCTTCTAATGCTGGTGAAAGCCTGGATACACCGAATGACAACATGCCACCGTTGACTAATACCACAACTAGAACAGCAAGCCAATCAACTTTTTGACAAACTTGCATTTCTGATATGAAGTATTGCGCACGTAGCCTCGCTCTTTTTGACAATCACAATCACAACTACTCCCTCCGTTCCAAGCACTATTTTTTGTAAGGGAACAATTACAACAACTACGTACTCCTACCTCTGTCTCATAATATAGTAACGTTTTTTAAGCTAGTCTAATTCAAAAAACGTTACTATATTATGAGACGGAGGGAGTACCTGTTTGTATATGTTAATGTACATCTCCCTCATTTGTTTATAAGATTACTGTACACGTACCAGGCAGCCAGCATTTGTCCCCTGGAGAGCTGGAACATAGTAATATGTCACATATATTTTTAACGTGACAGGAGACAAAATATATTTTCTTCACACGAGACTCACAACACGCCGAAGAACTGTCCGGTCGTATCTGTGTTGGTTTGCTTGTCCAGCCTAGTTTGTTTCGAGTTAATATGCAGTTCTCATGTCATGTCAATGTCAAAACTTATGTGGTTCTCGTGTCATGTCAATGTCAATCAAGACTTAAGTGAATGATACCCCAGGTGTCCTTAACCACTCGACAGCACGGCTGCGACTGTGTGCTTTGCGAAAGCTTACCCTTTTTTGCACTGTTTCATTCATCTTTTTCACCGGTGGCCAATAAAAAAAGTGACTGTTCACACATTAAGATCTTCGCCCCACATGTTCAAACTTCAGAAATCAAAGAAAAAAAATGGTCCATAGCTACATTAATCTAAAAAGGAGTGAATTGCAAGAAACCACCACATTGAAGAGACCTTTTGCAGAAAACACTCTTCTACGTTTTTTTATAGAAACCATTAATTTTGTGCCTAATTTTTTACAGAAAACACTGATCGGTCTATTTAGGCAATTTAACCTTGTTTATGACAGGTGGGGCCTGATGGCATTACTGTTAGTCTTGGTATTTTTGTAGAGGCACCCTTCAATTTGCAAACAAAAATGCAATTCGGCCCTTGTGCAGCGCCGTGGCCACTCGCCTGCTCCGCCACCCGCCTGCTCCACGAGTGCCGGCCCGGCCACACCTCTCGCTCGCCGCCGACGACCTCGCGGCCGCCGCCGCAGCGCACGACCACCAGCCCAGATCCTAGCGCTTCGCCCTGCCGCTCTCCAAGCTCGAACTCATCTCCCACCCAGGCCACCTCGGGCGCGGCCACGACGACCCCCAGGCGTGGCCACGGCGACCCCCGTGCGCGGCCACAAAAGGCGGTCTGGGGCGTCCACGGCGACTGCGCGGTTCCGGGCGCAGCCACAGGAGACGGCCACGGCGACAGCGCGGCTACAGGCGCGACCTGGGGCGGCCATGCTGACCACGAGCGGCCCTGGCCTGGGCCACGACTCCGGGCGCAGCGGCTCCGAGTTGGGGCGGGCCGCTCGCACACGGTGGGGGACGCGGGAGGAGAGCCCGTCGGCGAAGCGGAGCAGCGACGCGGCGGCGCGACGGCCAGGCCATGGCGGTCTCGCTGGAGGATTGGCGGCGCGGTCGGGCAGAGCAGGGCGGCAGCTGTTTTGGTCGGGAGGAGCGGCGCCGAGGTCAGGAGGAATGGCGCCAAGGTCAGGAGGCGCGAGCGCGGCGAACGGACGGCCAAGAGGAGCGAGCGGAGGCGGCCAGGCCGTGGAGGACGAGCTCCAGAATCTGATTGCTTTGTTTTCATTTTTAGGGTGTTTCTGCAAAAAAGAAGACCTTACAAGCGGGCCCTATATGTCATAATTGTACTCAATTGAAGCAAATCGTGCGATCGGTGTTTTCTGCAAAAAATTAAGCCCAAAATTAGTGGTTTTTGTAAAAGAGTGTTTCCTGCAAAAGGTCGTGGTGGTTTTTCGCAATTCACTCTCTAAAAGGGCACCGGCAATATACAAGCCATTTTTATAACAATGTTGATAATAAAAAATTACCGAAAACCATAACACTTAAGCATTGTTCGGCAACCCTTGCCTCCACAATTTAGCTACTGAGACGAGTGGACCGATGTGGAATGGTCAAATTTCACATATCAAAATCTTGAAATGGAGCGAGCGTAATGCACTTTTGCAGAGTAAATGTCACAACCCTAGTTTTGGTCTGTGCTTTTATTTCTAGAAATAAGGCATCATATTTAATTTCTTTATTTAATAATTGAGAATTTGGAAAAGCCTCAAAAAGAATTTAAATAAATGGGCAGACAAAATCTTTTTTCAAAAAAAAACTTCTGAACTTTTTGAAAATCTCTATAAATGGGCGTGATCACATTTCAGGTGCTGTGGGTCCCATGTCATGCTCATGGATTTTTTAAAAAGTCCAAAAATGCCTTTGGAAATTAAATAATATCCATATTTGAATTGGATTCAAATATTTTGAAATCCAAAATTCTTGAAAACTTGGTACTGACTTTATATTAGTCAGATAAGTCCATATAAAATATTTCAGGGATTTTATAAAATGATTTGATACATAAATCAAATCAAACAAACAAAACAGAAAACAAATAAATAGAAAAAGAAAGAAAAGGGGTAGAGTCACTTACCCTTCTGGCCCACCTGGCCCATTTGGCTCCGAAGTCCAGCCCAGCCACCAGGGGCACGCCCGTCTTCTTCATGGCGCCAGGAGGAAAGCGCCGTGGAGGGCATGCCCAGGCCGGCTGCCACCTCCTGCTTCCAGGCCACGGAGCTGCTTGCTCTGGCCCCTTCTAGCGCCGTGGACGCCTTTGCTCTGCCTCCTCCATTTCCCCCCTCTCTCTGGCCGATCCCCCTCTCGCCTCGCCATTTTTCCCACAGCCCCGAGAGCTCGCCGCTGCTCACCGTCGTGAACCACCGCGGCCAACGACCATCGTTCGCTGCGCTGTGTTGTCCAGCAAGTCCGCCGTCGCCGTCTTCGTCGAGCACTGCCTTCAATCGAGCCGAGGAGCCCCCGAGGTCGTCGCCCCCTTCCTCGACTCAGCGACGGTCGCCGTGGAATTCCCCGTCGATTGCGTCGCCTACCGGACCTCCCCGGCCTCCCCGAGCTCACCCGCGTGCTCCTCGTGAGCGTACGCTTCGAATGCCCTCCCCGTTCTCCACCCCGCACCCCGTCGTGTTTCCCCGTCGAGCCCGAGCTCTGGCCGTCGCGCTCCCTCGTCGCCGGCGAGCCTCCGGAGCCTCCCCGTAGTCTCCGTGTGCTCGGGGAGACGCGCATGAGCAAGGGTTGCGCCCCGGTGCCCTCAGCGCAGCCAGCAGTGGCCGGGAGCGCCACTCCGGCGACCCCTCCGCCGCAGCCGTGGCCACCGGAGGCTAAACGCCGGCCGTGCCGACGTGGCCAGCCATTAGGGCCTAATCCCCCCCTCCTAATTAACCCCCTAGGGGTCACAGACAGGTGGGCCCGTCCCCCCTAATGACCCTAATTAAGTTAATCTAACAGGGAATTAACCCTGTGCCACTGACAGCCGGGCCCCACTGGCAGGCTTGACCAGTTAACCCCCCACGTCATCATTGCATCATGGTGATGCAATAATTCAATTTTCTCTGTTAATAGAAATTCCAGAAAATAGCTAAATCTTGTAAATTGAATAACTTTTAAACCATAACTCCAAATTAAATAAATAATATATGAAAAATTATCAGAAAAATGCAAGGATTCAAAATATAATCCTTTCATAGATGAAAAACACATCTATGGTGAGGAACCAGTAGCATTTAGCTATATGGCCTATTTGGAATAATGCAAAATAAATGTTTAAATCATTTTAACTTGAACCATTGCTATGCAATCCACCTCACATTTATGTAAAGAGCAAGTACACACATTTGTTTATCTTCATGCCATGACATATTGGTTGTGCATTTCAATTCATTGAATGTGCATTACTTTCAGTGCTTCGGTGATTGCTTCTTCTCGGTAGGAGTTGATCTCGGAGACGAGTTCAACCTCACGTCTGAAGAGTGACACCTTGTGATCGTCAACAAGGCAAGCAAACCCCATTGATCATGCCTATATAAACCCATTTCCCTCTTGTTCTCTTATGCATGATTAGGTGATTCACATGTTACCGTTCTACCGCTAGTTGAACCCATCCTTTGCATGACCTATCATTGTTGCCACAGTATTAAGCAAACCTCAACCTAGCAGATACAAGATTTGTTTGTGTTCATCATGTGGCCCTTCATCCATGTTATGCTATGCTATGATTAGAGTGATTGCAATGAAGTTGATCCATCTGGGTGATGTATCGGGATGGTAGTGAACAATGCAATGTGATGGTAATGTGTTGGTGAAGTCACCTTAACAAAGGTGAACAATGAGAGGCTGTGTAGGAGTACACAGTGGTTTGTCTCATTTACACTGCCCTAGTGTAACACCCTCGGTGTCGTGTAACAGTGATTACTTTTGTTTAAGACAAATTACTGTTGTTAATCCTTCTTTGATCCTCCTTGCATCTGATCATGTCAAAATGCCCCTTTGATGATATTAAAATAATGTGGCAAATCAAACCTTGTCCAAAAATTGTGAAAGCAATTTTGTAAAATGCCTAAAAATTGGTGGACCACTTCCATATGGTTTTGGGAAATTATTAAGCTTTAAAATAAATGCAACAAATAAAATCAGTAGCCAAAAATCCCTTTTCATCAATAGGATAATTAAAACAAATACTAAATGAGTTTAGTTTGCCCCCAAACTTTATATGGCACTAATATAAAGTGAGACACTAATATTTGGACCAGATCCACACTTTACAAAAATGCTTGAGTAATTAAAACAACTATACAAAGAAATGAACAGAAAAGAAAAATAAAAGAAAAATGAAAAACTACCTAACCCTCGCCTAGGGCGAGGCCCACCCCGACCCAGCCAGCCCCCTCTCCCACTTGTCTCCCTCCCTCCTCTCTCCTCCCACCTGCTCCCCATTGCGTGGCGCCATGGCCATGGCCAGGGAGCACCCCCAGTCGGCCCCTCCCCCTCACTGGCCTCACCTGCCCCTGGAGATAAGACCCCGCACCCGCCCTCGAGCACGGAACCCTAGCCGCCGCCTCCCAGCTTCCTCCCCGCGCGTCGTTTCCCCCCCACCCCCACCCGAGCCACCACGGCGAGCCCGCCGTCGTCGGAGCAAGAGGCCAGAGGCCTCGCCTGGCCGCTCCGCCTTGCCCTCGGGCCTCGTCAGCCTCGACCCCGCCTCCCCCACACCGTTCTTCGTCGCCAGAAGCCGTCACCGCCCGCGATTCGAGCTCTCCCCGCCGCTGCTCCTCACGACGCCGCGGCCTTCGCCCCGCACTGCTACTCCGGCGAACCCCTGCCACCGCGGCCGCTCCTCTGCCCCTCCATGTAAGCGTCCCGCTCGCCTCCCCCCCGTTCCCCTGCACATTCGACGCCGGCGTCGCCGTGCCAGGTCATCGGCGGGTACATCAGGAGTTAATCTCCTCCCCTTGTGGTTAACCAGTGGGGTTACCCACTGACAAGGGGCCCCAACCCCCCAAATAATCTGTTAGATTAACAAAGTTAATTAAACCCCCCTGTTAATATGACATGTGGGCCCTGCCCATTTTAGATTTAATTAAGCTGTTAACTATAACATGTGACAATGACATGTGGGCCAGTGGTTTAATTTGTTAAATACAATTGTAATTAAAGGTTACTCTCTATGACATGTTGGTCCCACTTGTAAGTTTGACTGGTCAAAATTTCCTGTTCTGGATAATGTTAATAAAATAATTAATTAAATACAGTAAATGATTTTTAAATGCTTTAAAATTTCAGAAAAACATATAAAATAAACCATATGCCGAATTAAAAAACTTTATACATGAAACTTGCTCAGAAAAATGCAACGATCACGAATATGCTATCCGTTCGTCTACCACAACCCTCTAACGTAACGAACCTCGAACCGTCCCCCTCCGGACCATCTGTCGGATAAATTGTCCGGTACTGCTAAAGTACCCGGATGAATTTATTTCGAACACGAAAGTTGTTCAGAATAGATCAACTAACCCGGATACACCACCCACACATGTGTCGGATGTCCACAAAACCTCCGACATGATATCTCCCCCCTCCGGACACCCTGTCCGGTAATCACCCGGAGCTGGCAGTTCATCCCCGGATGAATTCCCGCTCCGTACAACGTGCATGGCACTGCGTTAGAACACCGTTAACATTTCATCTGTCATGTCATGCAAATGTTTGTATAAGGTTGTTAGATATTGTTTGCAGGATATATATAAGTGGCCTATGTTTTGTCGGAATGTCGATTCATTTCCGTTCCGACAAATTTCAGTCGCTCGATATGTTCAATTTTTAGCAAAAGTCATGCCGAAAATTTCCGTGGATTTCGGCATGACTTGTGCTAGAAAAGTAGGACATATCGAGTGCCCGAGATTTGTCGAAACGGGAATTAAACAGTGTTTCGGCATCAAATTACTTTTTATCATTACTTTCCTCCTTTTTAGAATGCCGATGATTAAAATATATTGTGACACTATGTGACATCGGGGAGAGTGCGAAGTGAACCCTTGTGATATGTACAAGTACGGAACTTGTGCATCCTACTTGGGTTCACTGCCGCACTCTCCCAGAAATCGCTTATGTGTCCAATCTAAGTATGAGGCATTATTTAAAAGTACTTTCGTCTTAATTTGTTAATTTGTTAGTTAGTATAAATTTTAATAAAACTTTGTATATTAAATAAGTTCTCGGCGACGATGCCCGGCCTGCATCCTCGTCTTCGCCGCGGCGGAGAGCACCTGCTTGATGGGATGCGCAATGTCCGGGACTGGGCTCCCCCGGGCTGGCACTGGGAGGTGGTCTCCGGGGCGCGCCGCTTGGTGAGGAATCCGGGTCCTGTCGTCGACCCGGAGCTTCTTTGGTGGCGGTCGCGTGGGCCACAAAGGGTGCAGAGGGAGCCGGCCCACGAGGCGGTGGTACGCCGACGTGTCAGGGAGGAGGACGAGCACGTCCGCTGGTATATGGTCGCGTTGGACACCAGGTTCTCCAATACCTGGCAGGTTCTTCAGGGACCTCACCCGGGCTATGACTTTGTACCGGTTCCTTATCTTTGGGTGTTCACCGCCCATGGCTCAGGGAGCCGACGTCGTTTAATGTATTAGTGATATTATTGTTGCATTCACTGGATTACTCGAGATGTATTGGTGATATTATTGTTGCATTCACTGGATTACTCGAAATGTATTAGTGATATTATTGTTGCATTCACTGGATTTTATTCGAGTTCATCATTATTTTCCTCCTTTTTAAGATTGTCGATGATTAAAATACATTGTGGCACTATGTGACATCGGGGATGGGCCAGTGATCCTTGTGATATGCACAAGTACGGAACTTGTGCATCCTACTTGGGTCACTGGCTCCATCCCTGAAATCGCTTGTGTGTGTCTAATGTAAGTATGAGGCATTTTTGTACTTCATCATTATTTTTCTCCTTTTTTGTTGTAAATGCCGATGATTAAAACCGTTGTGACACCATGTGACAGCAGGGTTGGTCGAGTGAGCCTTGTGATATGCACAAGTACGAAACTTGTGCATCTTACTTGGCTCGCTCGCTCCATCCCTGTAGTTGCTTGTGCATGTCCAATGAAAGTATGAGGCACAATTTGTATTACCGATGATTAAAACCGTTGTGACACAATGTGACAGCAGGGATGAGTTAGCGAGCCTTGTGATATACACAAATACGACTCTTGTGCATCCTACTTGGCTCGCTAACGCCATCTCTGTAGTTGCTTGTGTGTGTTCAACCTAAGTATGAGGCAAAAATTTATAGTACTTTTCATGATTGTGTGTTGACTTTGAACTAATTATGAACACAGAAAATGGCTGACGACAATGATAGAATCCCCGACTGCGACTATTGTGGCGATGACTCGGGTCGGTGCGACAAGTATCCGGAGTTGGATGGGGATGAATAAAGATACTTCTCCATCACGCTTAAGGAGGGCTTCGAATTTAGAACGGTATACAACTTCTGCGACATCTTCTTATTTATGCATGCTTCACTTAGTTTTTGTTTTGACGTGTATTTTTTAATAATGAACTAGCACATCCCCTGCTATGCAATACCCCACGTATGTGACTTTTTCAAAATCAATGATTGGCGCGAGAATGACAAAAAAGATGTCAAAATTAAGACGAAACATGATATAACTTTAAAGATCGAGGTCTTTAATGAACCAAACAGCACATATTTTGATTGTGAAAATTGGTATGCACTATGCAAGGCATATGCATTAGAGGAGGATATGCAAATAACATTTGATCTTGGACCTCGTCGTCAAGATGGTAGAAGATTTCGAAATGAAGACTTTTGGATGCTAGTGGATGACATGAAGCTGGTTCTATCTCCACGTGAGTTTCTTAAACAAATTTGACTTGTTTCCTTCTTTATTTACTTGCTTCCCAAGTTGACAACTTATTTATAATTGCCAGTTTATCTCTCTGCTTTGAAGCAAGTACAAAAGATGTTTGATAATACTTTTTATGATGGTGGCTTTGACCTAACAATCGATGAACAAGATGATTTCATCGATATTCTTGAAGGTGTTCCTTCGTTTGTGAACTTTAATAATATTGGCGAATCTTATACACCATATGTGCCATTTGTTCTCAAGTTGCGTTCGGATCATATAAAAAGTTCTAACATGGTAAGATTTTTTACTATTCTATCACTAGTCCATCATTTTCAGAAATCTTTGACCTAACATTTAGTATATTGCATTACTAACTTATTTAGTAATATGTTTTCAACAGAGGATCCCGAAAGTATGTACGCCTAACTTGGCGATGCCTGATAGAGGAGAGCTTACAATTTTTTGTCCATGGGAGGTACTCGACAAGCATGCCTACTCCACTGAAAGTGGTAGTGATGGCTGCTTGAGAATAAAAGGATGGAGAAAGATAGTGCATCAGAAGAAAATAAAAGCTGGAGACAAGTTGTTCTCCATATTACATAATGGAATGTGGGGTGTCTTTTGGTTTTTTTTCATTTCACCTTGTGTTGGTGATGAGGAGTAGGTTCTTTCGTACTTGTTGTTAAATATTATTTTGTTGGAGAAGTCGTACTTGTTGGATTAGGTCCTAGTTAGCAGTAAAAAATCTTTGTGTTGGATATTATGATCATAAGATGATATATATATATGATGATCGATGAGTCTATTGTTATGCTCTATGATATGATGTGGTTTATATGTGTGTATATAAATGTTATGTGTGTATGCTGGAAATTCATAAAAAACTGTATAAACATATAATATTGCAGAATAAACACAAAATGCTAGAAATATACCTGCAGCGCGGGTTAGCTGGGTGCGCTGCTACTTGTATAGTTATCTTCAGCGCGGTTCAACAAGCCCGCGCTGCTAGTTGTAGAGTTATCTACAGCGCGGGGGTCCCGCGCTGCCGCTGAAAGTTAGCTGCAGCGCGATATCTACAGCGCGGGCCCCCCGCGCTGCTGATGGGCCTTTACCCCGCGCTGCTGGAGGTCATTATCCTAGTAGTGGTGTATTAACATGGTGATCAAGATTAGATGGACTCGAGTGCGCTTCTCATCTCAACTCTATGTAGTCGTAGTACAGGATAGCCAAGTCAACGCTTTCTGCATTACAACCCCACTTGCCTTTACCTTGATACCTGAGCATAAGTAGTATTGTTCTGATGTAAGTCTTGCTGAGTACGACTTTGTACTCACGTTTTCTTATTCTATGTTTTAGAGAGGAGACCACTGACCCTGATGGTGGCCTCCCCCCTCAAGCTCGACGCCGACTAAATCGTATAGTTCCAGACAGCAGCCTGGTTCCTTTGGAGGGTCGTTGTATTTTCTTTCAGGCTTCTTAAGCCATTTGTTAACCTTGTCTTTACTAAGACATAATTTTCTTCCGTTGTTGCTTGATGTAATGTTGGATCACAGTCATGTGATCTCTGCTTGTAATACAACTACTATGTCTGCTCAGTTTAGCAGATGCAATAAAGTCTATGAGTTTGTAGAGTTCATGTTGTGTTACCTGCTGTTATACACTTGGCATGCATGCTGCGTGTATGTTTATATCGTGCATCTCATGTGTGGGGTTCGATACCTTAGTTGTGCTCTCGCCGGCGGTCTTTCTTACACCAAGTGGCCCTGAGATGTGCGCAGCTTGGGGCATCGCGATGCGATTGCTCGTGACTCCGTCACGTGGCACACTTCGTTGTACGATTGAGCCCGCCCGAGACCCCGACTAAGAGATCGGGCTGGAGTCTGTTCATGTAAGTGTTATGATTCAATCGATAATATGGTTGAGGAAACTTGTCTATGAGTATGGGATTTCACCACCCATAAGCATTTAGACTTGTGAGCGGACGATGAGGACCCATCTCAGTTGATCATCCGGGCCTGGATGGGATGCCCCTCACGTTCGAGCTTTCCGAGAGTGTCTTGTACTTGGCCTTGTCTGCTTAGACAAGTGGGTATGGATCTCGGCTCTCCATATGATTGAGTTGTGACTGGAATTACATATGCAAATTCCGGGTCCCGACAGTAAAAAAAAATGCTCCTCATTTTTCGTGTCTCACCCATGTCATTCTAACTAAAAATATATCCCTGGAGTTCAGTAGTAATTACCAACCACTACCATCCACTTACCACTTCATGGGGAAAAGACTTTTCACCTGACATATTATGTCCCTCTTGTAGCCCTTGCCCTATCTTCATCATAGGGACATCCACATCGATAGTCTATCCCTAGGCATTGCTACTCAACTAACGCGCATCACCACCTCCGACATCTCCCTTAACAAGATATCCCTGCCACCATTTGCTCCTTTTCGTCGTTGATGGTATCTCCTTTAGCCCGCAATCACCGTCGCCCTTTGCTGCTCCTTGTTAGGTTTATGCCTCCTTCATCCGTCACTTTTGGCGTCACCCTTCGTAACAGCTCGAAGACAACCACATTTGGCAAGGTTATTCATCAACAACCATCATCCATTTCTATAGAAGCAATTGAAACATGGTTACGATGTCCAACTAAATGATTTGGGAGTTGAAAAGTGAGGTGATTGTAGTTGAACAAATTGTTGACTTCTAGTCTGTATCGGTGGAGTTGGAAGTTGTGGAGTAAGGAGTAGAGTAAAGAATTTAAAGGAGTGGGGAGTTGTGTAACATGCACTTTATGTGGTTCACTCCAAAATCCAGACTGTGTATTGCACTGGACCGACAAACTCATAACCGACTAACCGCAGTGACAACACCTAAATTAAACCTGAAGACCCACAACAACACAAAAAACCCACAATGACCCTAAACATGAAATTGAAAGGATGAAGTCCACATTGACTACTCTAGGCTTTTATTAACAAAGATATTTGCAAGCATTTGCTTTTTAACAATGTCTTATACGAAAACCTATTTTTTCCATGGCGTGGAAACTAACAACCACTACCTGATATTATCTTCCTCTCTCCCCATCACCGCCAAAAAACTGTTATAAGACCTAGTATTATACCATTGGAAGAACATGTCATAGTACTAAGCCAACAAACATATGTGGTGGCATAGTCACCGACAATGGTGTTGGATATTAGGGTTTTCAGAAGTATTAAAGTACTATTGTAGCTCATTGGGTGACCAAATCACCATCTTCACCTCGGTTAAATGGTCGGTTCTCTTCCCTTCGCTCATAGCTCTAAAAGTTCTTAGAGGATTAGGAGTGAGGGCACCCCGACCTCTCGCATCATACATGTACATAGGGTTGGAGGGTTTGTAGTTCGTCCGATGCCGCTCTCGTGATGTTGATGCCGTGTCGATTTGGTGTTCCCTAACTCCATCCTTTACATGGATGTATCTCTCCATCAAACTATGGGTTGTAGTTTCCTGCCACCTCAATGAGGCAGCGAGGATATAGTTTCTGGGCTCCGTGATAACATCATGGATTTCTTCTTCTTCATCTTAGCATTCATCATGTCATTGAAAAGAGCGGGAGGTCTCGTACTAGAGTAGGTTGGAGTTTCCACTTCTTTCGAATATAGTGGCATCGTGAGGGTGAATTTAATAGATAGGATAAATCTAGCACATGATTAAAGGTTCGAGGTTGGTAGATTCGGCGTGGTGTAAGTGCATCTAGTGCCCCTTGATCTCAAACATTCATTTTTTTGAGTGAAGTCTTTGGAAATCTCATGTAGAGGAAGTTCATTTTCTTCGAGTTTCTTAGATTAAATTCTTCGGGACACTGAAGAAATGATCTTCAATTGAGGAGTCAGGAAGTCGCCAGTGTGGTTTTCCTATCGTGATGAAAGAGAATTCGACCGTGTCAACTGTCAAGTGTTGGTTGATAGGAACCCCTCCTACCAAGAGAAAGATCAAGGGGCATTATTGCCCTTTATCATTAGTCGCCCCAACCCTCATTTGGTGGTTATTATCTTAGAGAATTAACACTTGTCATAAATCATAAGAGAGCTACCCTCCTCCGAGGAATTTTAGAAATCCCAAGTGAGGAAAAACCTGAGCGTTGAACGATTGAGCATTTCTAAGGAAATTGAGTAATCTAAAGATGTGGTACTCCTGAAGATTGTGATCTTTCTGATAGTTATGTGTCAACATTCCAAGGAATTCAAGATGAAATTATTAATTCCCGAGTGTGTGAATTCTATGAAGGTTTTGGGTGTCTAGGTTGAAGATTTACTAGATTAATTGGATGAGATCTAAGTGATCTTAGTTCAAGGAGAATAAGGTGAAAATTAGTCCTCTCTCCAACCAGACGTAGAGTTGTCATTGCAATTTGAAGTGGTCTACCAAATTCATCGTCTTCAACCATTCATGGTTCCTTATTCTTCAAATTTTACTCTCAGTATTTACTCTGAAGAATTTTCTTTGAAAAATTTCTTCAATTTCTTCAACTGAAGAATTTGCTTGAAGACATTTGTTTCTGATGCATGTCCTGCTTTATTTTGTTTTCTCCTTTGTTTTCTTAGAAGGTTGTATGCATGTAAGTTTGCCTCATTTATTTCGACTATTGCTAGGTGTGTTCATTTTCTTTAGTACTAACGAACTTATTATATCATTGAGCCTAGCCTAGTATTTATACATAATTTTATTCCCCGGTTTCTTTGAAGAACTCGATCTCCTTGAAGAATTTATAAAAAAATCTCCCATTCACCACCCTCTGGTCGATAACTTGCGAATTCATGTGGCAACCCCAACTTTTTATGGTAGGCAGTGAAGGTTTTGAAATTAAATTTTTGGCCACTAAATGGATTTTGGTAATTAATGGTGAGAAATTAAGAGAGTAAATATGTTACAAATATAGGTTTTTTATTGCCACAACCACAAGTGAGTGTTTTGAGGTATCGGTGACCCCCACCTCCCACCCAACAGAGAGAAAATAAAGGTTGCCACTTTTGGGATGCTTGTTTTCAATTTTTCAATGTGTGTTGACGCTCTGAAATCACTTTGAGTCATCCGAAGGCCACATTACCGAGGGGCTTGAAAGGTGAAATAGAAGTTCTCAATTTTCTCTCTCTTATCCTTTATCGTCAAAACTAAGCCAAATACTCAACCTAGTTGAAGTTGTTCTAGATCAAGGGATCCTGAAGCATAGTGTCTCTGTGGTTTACTTAGTACCTATGTTCAAGGTTAATTGGTTAGGGGGCACAGTGTATGAGGTGAAGTTCGTAATTTTCGGAGATTGAAGTGTTTGTACCCGTTCATTTTCCTTCTCATACTGTCTTAGGGCTTTAGTTTTCTGAGGAAAAGCTTGAAGTATCTAAATGTTGTAACTTCGCTAAGCGGCACACCTTTGACTAGTTGTTCAAACTTGGTTCCCAGAGTCCTTCGAATGTACATATTTCCTTGAACGTGCATCTTTTGGACTTGACCTGCAAATATCTCCTCTCCCCTCTGGTGATGGGTATTCTTCACAAAAATTAGATATGAGAACCAAGTGTTATTACCCTCCTACAAGCCTCCATCACAACTAACCTAAGTGTGAGAGCGAGGGAATCCAAGAGGGAAGTGGAATCACAATTCTTCCCTTTTGAGAAAGGGCATTAATTCCTTCATGTAGCATTCATCATGCTTATTTCTCTTGAAGTATATGAGGATTCCTAGGCGTTTAGATTCCATCGGGAGCATTCAATTTTTGGAATTGCCACATAAGTTTGTCAAGGCAGGAAATACGTCCAGATATACCCTCGGTGATTGTGCTCGAACTTCGGGGCAGAGCTAAATGATAACAAGGATAGGATTGAGTCGCATTTATAACTTTTATATTAGCATTCTCACTAGCATCAATCTGGTAAAATTTTGTTAGTCATCGCCCCCCTTACATGACATCCTTGATCCTTTAAGGGTCATGAGTGGTCCCAGCCTCTCCATGCCGACGTGCCACAATGAAGAAGGCTTTAACGCTCGGTCACGGGACACCCATCAGTCATCAAAGTGTGAAAGACACGACAAAGTGCTCCCTAGTTCAAATAAGTTGGGCGCTTATCTTCTTCCTCTCTAAAGGCATGAGCGGCGAAGGGATTGGCGGCATGCATTGAGGACGATGCTTCTAGAGACCAAGTTGTATTTTTCTCTTTGTTGGGTCCTTCATGCTATTGTATTGGGATATATGCCCCTTATGTGTCTTGTTATCTCTACATGTGATAGGTGCAAACCTGATGAACGAGTTCACGCCCGAGGGAGGCCCGATCTTCACCTCATAGGATCGAATCGGGTGGGATAACTAGCTGCAAGCAGCCGTGATAACTGGCTTTATACCTGCCAAGGATGGATGCAACCCGTACGTTGGGGATGGCTGACCGGAGCTACAAGAACTCCAACCCGCTGTCCGAACAATCGCAGAACCACAAACGGGACTAACCCACATAAAACGGCCGTAACCGTAGAGCACGAATTAGGGGGAACCAGAGGCTCCTTTTCGCCAATCCGGATGAACTCACAAGAGCAAAGGTAGCAAGGATCTCTTGGATCTCTCTAACAGTCTTGCTGCATAAGCTTGTAGCTGAATGGTTTGACAAAAGGTCTCTAAAAGGATGGGGAGATGGGGTTTTATAGCAGGGACAACCCCCCTTAGCTAGGTGTGAAAGGGTTTCAAATGGTGCAGAATTCGCATGCCTTCCTTGGATGGAGAGTAGTCAACTTTTGGAGTTATTGAAGAGCTCCTCGGAAATTCGCGAACCATTGACAGCCTGTACACCTTCCACGAGAATGGCTATAACTTTTGACTCAAAACTCCAAATGATGTGAGGTTTTTTGCATTGGAAAGTAAATTTGATGTGCTCCCTCCTTTTCGGTTTATATGGCTTATCTCAAAATTTCCGTTTTTCCGTTTTATAAGTCTCAATTCTACTATTAATGATCACATGTTCAGATTTTGAGATGTATTAAATTACTACATGCAAAGCTCAAGAGAATACTCACCAATGCATGTACTAGTTTTTGGTCATTTACTAGTCATACATGCATGCATTGTAATTAATGCATTGATAAGTACAACTTTTTTACAAAAACAAGAGTACTAATTAAGTATTTTTGCAAACTACAAAATTTGTTCCACCACTCAACATCTACCTTGGTTGAAGAGATTTACGAATTGAGCCCTATAAACTGGAAAGGAGGGAGTAGCTTCTAGTGATATACCCCAAAGACCCCGTATCTGCTCCCTATGGGTGTGGCTCAGCCAAAGATCGGAGGTAAAAATTTGTAGAAACAGATTCACTCGAAACTTGTTTTCTTCAATTTTATTTCTTCAACTTGTTTCTTCATGAGCTCATATGTTGTTGGATTCCTTCATTGTGTACCTGAGTTCAACCAACAACAATGGAGATGAAAGCACAACAAGGGGCATGTGATTTCTTGATTCGACTTAGTAACTCTTTCCAACTAAATTGTGCCCTTCGTTCAAATGCCATGTATGGTATATCCATGTGCTCATCATCCTCCCTCCCTTGATGAAGAGTCGTCCTCGACTCTCCTTGATCTGCAAGAGATAAATAGAAGGGCGGTAGATAATATCTATGTAAAATAAAAGTGCAATCTTCAATTGTAGCTTTCACCTTAGAATTGTGTTGCATCTCATCATGTATTTGTTTGTCACATCTTGCAATTTGTGTAGAGATGCTTGGTGCGGTGTCGACGATTGTGATGTCCTCATCAACATGACTATGGGGTCTTTTATTTTTGTTAACGCTGGTAGGGTCAAGAAGGACCCAAAGCTTCTCATTTCTAACTAAGGGGTGAAGGTAAAAAGCTTGAAACAAGACTCCTAAGAAAAGTAAAATACAAATTCCTCGATTTTAGCAAACATGACCCCTAGAATGAGATACAAGATCACAATTGGATCCAATACCAACCCCTGGTAAGCTACAAGCTTATCATTATCGTGGATGAACCACTTTGGGATGACCCATCCACCACCACTCAACCTTCAACTCAACAAGAAGCTAGTTGCAGGAACGATGAACATTTAGCACATGTTGCACAATTACCCCCCTTCAGGCACAAGCCCGGGAGGAATAAGATAGAACCAACGTTGGTCTATAGCTCCTCCAACGACGCCCACTGCATGTTCGACAAAATGATAGGGGTAAAATTTATCACTTTGTGTTGGTGTGTGCCGAATTAGATCCATTTGATCATGTTTCAACCATTAAATTGTGTTGGTACAATGAACACTCCATTCATCATGCAACATATGCGAGTACATTGGAGGAAAATGAGGTGAACATCGATAGTGAACCAACAACAAAAACAACAAAGCCTGTCATCGATAGTGAACCACTTGACATATTGAATTCCGTCATGAAAGCGAGGGTGAAGCCAATGAGGAAGATGGATTTGCCGACAATGATGATCTACAAGAGGTCGAGGAGGAGGTTTTTGATCCTAGCCAAGCAAATTTTAGGAAACAAAGCATCAATTACATGGAGACGAAAGATCTTTGTTTGGTGAAAGCATGAAAAAGTGTCACTTGATGCGATTGCGGGCAAAGATCAAACCGGCAACGAGTTTTACGAGATATGTTCTACCCCAACCGGCACGGTATTGCAAATAAATTTTCGCACCGACTGTAAAATTGTTTTACGGGGCGTGGGTTTGCCGGATCTGCTAGATATGCTCTTATGACCAAATTTGGGAGCAATCTCCATCTTGTAGTAAATGCTCTCCCCGAGCCCCAAGCCCGAGTCTTCCACGCAACAGCAGTAGGGCGCAATACCGCACTGGTGATGGGTACGTGAAACATGAGTACAGAAGGCAGTAGTAGAGTATGTCGACTTTGTAGAGTAGTACGTGCCTACATATCTCTGTTTCTCATTTATAGTTGCTTCTCCAATCAGTGCTCTGTGCAGCGAGCGCAGGGGGTGCAGGCCCCCTTGGCGTCACTCCAGCTCTAAAAACCAGGATGCGCAACACGAACGCTGAATGCTCTGCTGAGATCATAAAAGAAAGACGCTGCAAGGGCAAAGAAATTCAATGTTGCATTCAATCACCAGCCAACCAAGCAGCACATCTTAACCATTCGCACTACAAACAGCCCAGCTTCAGCAGGAAGATAAAATCTCCACCAAACAAAGCATCGCGGCATCCGTGAAGAAACGCAGAGCACAAGAAAAAGTTCCCTTCAGTCACCATGGCATCTCGCAGCAGGCGATATAGTAATACGACCATCAAGTTAGCAGTTGGATTGTAGGACCATGATGTAATTATCTACTCGATCAAGCCACTCAATGTCGCTTGCAGCTGCAGGAGGATCACATGCAAAAGGAATCAACCCATCAGGCTGCAGCAGCAGCGGCCACCATGCCTCCCATATGAGACAAACAGGCACGAGCTGGTGGTTGGTGGTTAGGGTTAAGATTTACCACCAATGCCCTTGCTGTATCATTAGGTGAAGTCAGCTTTACAGGCAGCCCGGTTACCTTTGGCATAATCAGTCAGTCACGGGAAACGCAACAACAACAACAGCAATAACAATGAACTGTTCCCCTCCACAGTCATCTACATCAAAAGCCTCAACGCAGGGCGTTATTCATCAAAGGTGTACGTACCACAACTACAACTACAACTACAGCTTGTCCTCGTGAAATGCAAGGTGAATAGGGGAGGGAGGGACAGGTCCCAGAGTTCCAGCAACATAGTAGCGGTGTGATGAAACAACGCACTACACTACACCGCACTGCACTGCACTAGCATGCAGAAAGCATACGTCTCCTAACCCGAAGCCCATTGCCCTAGATGGAAAGTGAAACATCCGTAGGCCTGCTACCTTGCTTGTACTGGCATGGATGGAGCAGCATCGCTGTACAACAGTCTTCGCATCATAGAGGAGGAGGGTACTTCGTTGCTCGCAGCATGGCACGGTGTGTGTCCTGGGGATCCATTGGCCTCCACCGCACCGCAGAGAGATTATCAGGTTCAATCCTCCCTGAAGAAAATGGAAAACATGCAGACCTGGTGTTACATCACATCACATGGCCTAAAATGCTGAAGACAAACATTAATTGTACTATGATGCAGTGAGAACAGTACGTCCGTACATGTACAACTGCGGTGATCAAGTAGAGACACACTGTAAACGTACAAGGATAGCCCTTACCCAGATGTACCAACAGTAGTTTTGTAAACGTACACCCTTGCACAGACTTACCAACAGTATTTTTGTACTTTCGACATTTCAAAGATTTCGATGATTACGGAAAGAAAACCTCCTCATAAAACCCATCTCGAGTGGAATTGCAATTACGGGTCAGTTGATTTTTTTAACGTCAGTTAACTGTCACAAAAATAGGTGTACACATTATACTAAGTAAATGTTTCTCTCTATTACATGTAAAAAAAAAGTCTACCTTCCGTTGCTCCAGTACAATAGAGGGTACTGTGAGTCGTGAGGAAACGTTGTAAAGCTAAGTAATTTCCCCCAGTGTAGCTCTTTAATATTCTCAGACAATCATTCACCACATCACAGAACGAAATACACAATCTTAGTGGTGTACTCTTGACATCTGACTACTAAAGCAGTCCCTAAGCGCTACCAGTGTGCAATATATGCATCTCAGTTAAAAGAAGGCATAACGGCAATGCCAATGGTGAAGAATCTGCAGGAAACCAAGGCGTGTGCGCACAAATGTGTGTGTGTTAATTCAACAAAATAATCAGAGAACAATGTATCATATTCACCTACAGGCCTCAAAATGGATGGATATAGACAAATTCACTGACAAAGATCAACTCTAGCATCAACTGATATACTAATTGCCAGAACTCAGAAATAGCCATTTTCAGCAAACAAATTAAAACAAGAACCATCCCCTAGAGGAATTGGTCTTGGGAATGTACAAAATGCAAAATCAGACCATGAAATGGCTAGATTGATCTCAATGTAATGAGAAGAATGCTAATGCAATCCAGGATATCAGAGTGGAGGTCCAAGATGGAGGGCAATGCCAAGACTATTCAATTATTTTCTTTGTTTATTGCACTAACTCATAGCATAAACTTCAGTTCAGCATGTGCTAAAATGCAACTGGGCATTGATAGCTAAGCTGATCTCTTTTTTCTTTAATTCTACTCCCTCCATTCCAAATTAGATGACTTTCATTTGTGTACATATCTAGATACACATGTAGACAAATGGAAGTCATCTAATGGAACAGAGGGAGTACGAGAGAAGCTTACATTAAGGCTTAGTTTGGTATTCTCCGGGAGTACGAGAGAAGCTTACATTAAGGCTTAGTTTGGTATTCGCCTTGTTAGGAACCTGAAAGCATCTCCATAGCATTTTCTTTATAACCACAACAGCGACATTATACTGCTCTTTCAACAGAAATAGTCTACATCAATGTATCCAAAGTTCCATTAAAATGCCAGTTGAGAGTTTCACAAGACTGGGGGAGAGCAGAACTTCTGTCAACTCTTTTGCATCATAAAAGTAATAAATGTAGCCTGAAAAAAGAGCAGATATTTAAGCATGGTGGCAGAGTTAGAGCAAATCCAGCAGTGCCCTCATTCCCTTGGTGCTCTCCCCCCTGGAGTCCGGCGCTGTCTGCTGCGTGCTGCCACCGTTGCTGTGTGCGTGCGTGAGAGATTGAGAGGAGGATGGCTGTGCGGGAGATGGTATAGTGGCTGGCTGTGAGATTGAGAGATGAGAGAGGGTTTGGCTGGGATGGGGACTTATGGTGATTAGCAATTTCTTTGTGTGAGAGAAGCTTTGGCTGTTGATTTGAGCAGACGATATGTGCTGTGCTGCCGCTATTTTGTTGATGTGCTGTCACTGCTATTTTTGCTATCTATTTGGGCTAAAGAAGTATGCTGCTGCTGCTGCTATTTTTGCAGCCCTGATGTTGATTCTCATGTACACGTATCCGTTTGCAATCACTGTGTGATGGCTGATCAAGACTCGTGAGTATTTCAACCTTTTGCAAATCAGTGCCCTATTGAACGATTTGAGTTGGGAGTGCTCAACCACAATGATGACATTTGAGGATCTAGCCGTTTGAATTATAACGCTTGAAATGGCAGTTACAAGATATTGTTTAATTATAGATGAATAGAATATGAGGAAATGTTTTAGGATAGCTGCTTGAGTTGGAAATTTTTTAGGGCAGAATGTTTCTCGGGAGTCCCCAATTTGGAGATATAGGGGAGAAATTTTAGAAGAACTGCTGGATTTGCCCTTCGCTACTGAAACAAAGGCTACGTCAGCTTACAGGACTGCAAGGGGATTTTCTCTACTGCCAAGAGTGCAATTCATTCACATAATCAAGAAGTTTGCTGGACTAACAGAATCACTTTTCAAGACATGGTCTAGGTTCTAACCAATAAAAAATATTTGCACCCATTTTCCTACTTGCTGTAGTCTGACAATCATATCCATAAGTTTGCATGACCAATGACTTGGAACTAATTTGTCAAACACACCCTAACATAGATTAAAAGTCAAATCAGCATGGAATCAACTGAGTTTTAGTCCAGTGGCGGAGCTAGCTCCCGGCTACCCTGGGCAGCTGCCCAGGCTCAGCCACTGAGGCTCCATATTGATTTGAGCCAATCACGCAAATTTTGTAGGTAGATTAATGGCAAATACTAGCTAGTCGGTGCCTTAATTATTTACCCAAGCTCTACGATCTGTCAAGCTCTACCACTAGTTTAATAAGATAATTTCTATGTGGAAACAGTGTAGTATTACACTATATGTGTACAAAGATTTTTATTCTAACCTAGCATGCACAGAAAAAAATTCATGCAAGCTGTTCTTGCAGTTTTTAAAACTTCCGGTAGCATTTTGCTCTAACATTATAGCGCTCAAATATGCATAAGGATCCAATCTGTTTCCCAATATGGTTGATATTCAGTAGGGGGGCCGATAGTTGTCACATAATCTCATGTTGTACATCAGCCTGAAAATGTCTTGCTTCTACGGCTATGGAACCGAATCCCTTACTAGAACTAGCTCGGCCCTGAAAATGATTATGCTATTTTACAGCTAACTTGGAAAGAAGCACTAACTAATCTCTCGTCTATTTCCTAGATAGGAGATTCACATATCAACTAACAGCATCCAATAATTGGCATCAGATAAACTTACACCATGATTAAAGAGTGTTCAGGATCCATACCATTTGATAAGTGAACCAAAGAGGAAGTGCTGCATGATTGGCACCTTCTCAAGCACTTCAGCCTTGTACATCTTGAGCAGCCCACTGTTCACCTTCTTCCAGTTCGGCACAGCGCTGATGTCATCCAACATTGGCGAATGCTCAGCAAAGGGCCCCTTCTTCACTTTTTTCACATACATGACACACGCCAAATACATATACTCTTTTGCGAAGTTCTCCAAGATATCCGGGTTGTGAATCGACTTTGGTTTCATGTACTTATGATCAATCAGTTGCGCAGCCCCGAATACAAATGGCAGGAAATGGTAATCATCCAGCCCCCAGACGCCGTGCGAGCCCGCGGGCTCCAGCAGGTAGGTGTCCTGCAGCGTGCGCATGAGGTCGAGGTAGGCAGCAAACACGCGTAGCACGACGGCGGGGTAATCGGGCTCGGTGATGAGCCCGAGTCGAGCCAGGCAGTAGAGGAAGGCGGCGAAGTTAGTCTCGTGCCCCGTGCCGTAGTCGATGCGGGAGCCGTTGCCGAAGGAGTCGAGGAGGTACGGCGCGAGCTCGACCTCGGCGCCGGCGAGGTCGGAGGGGGACGCGGCGGTGGCTGTGATCGGGGCGATCAGCTCGTTGACGGATTCGCCGAGCTTCTCGTGCCAGAGGCGGAAGGCGGGGTTGCCGTAGCGGGAGCTGTGCGGGAACGGCGGGGTGGAGGCGACGAAGGCGGAGAGCGCGGAGATGAGGTCCAGCAGCGCGGAGACGGCGGGGGAGGGAGGGGAGGGGAGCGGGTCGGAGAGCTTGCGGCCGTGCACGGAGGCGGAGAGCGAGGCGACGAAGCCGAGGAAGTGGCGGCCGTGGGTGGAGTCCTTGAAGCGGGCGATATCGTCGGGGGATGCGATGCGCTTGGCGGGGGCTTGGAAGGCGAAGGGCGGCGAGGCGGGCGGCACCGGGAGGGGCTGCGGGACCGGGGAGAGGACGATGGCGGCGGTGTTGGTGGGCGCGTTGATGGCGGGCATGCGGATGGGGCGGTAGGCGGGAGGCTGGGAATCCCCGGTCCAGGGCGCGGGGGTGGGCGCCGCGGCGGGCGCGCCGCAGGAGCGGCAGAGCGGGGTGTGGATGTGGCCGGCGTGGGAGGGAGGCGAGCTGGACGACATGTCCTGGGGGGTCGATTCGTGGTTGGACATGGCTGCCGGCGGCGCTGCGGCGGCGGGGGATCGCGGACGGGGAGCTCTGCTCTGTTGGGTCGGTGGGGAGAGGGGAATCGGGGGAGGCAGTGACGCTGGAGGAGAAGAGTCGCGTCACGCCGATTTTTTTTTTTGCAATGGTTGATTCCTATGGGCCGTGTACGAGCGTTTGGGCTAGATTGAAAGGGTGGAATTGTTGTTAGTTGCTGGGAACCGCTGAAATGGGCTGAATGTAGAGAAGTCCGCTTTTGGCAGGCAAATACTCTATATGCTATTACGATGTAGACTTCTATTTTCAGGATTTTTTGGACTTTTGTTTTGGGGGTTTGCTGTTTAATGGGGGATCAACACGTGTAAATCTGGGGATGTAGCGGTGTATGTTTTGTGGGTGCGTTTTGCGTTTTGACTTTGGTTGTCCGGGTACGTTATGGTGTGGTTCTAGTACGTACGCATGTGCATGGTGTCTGATTTGACCACGTCTACGTTGCTTCTGGATGGAAAAATTGTTCTCTCCTCTTTGACTGGAATCCTTCTTTGACTGTGAATAAGATGCTATGATTTTTTTTGTGGTGTTAGCGTTGTTTTTGTTGGAGTTACATGTTGAGTTGTGTTTAAATGGCAAATTGGTTTGCTCCTCATTGACTGAAGATAAATTTGATTTTTTTTCCTTGCCGCGCTGCTTATGCGGTGGAGGCTACGTGGATTTGTGCATGTTATGCACCGTGTCAGCCGGTTGTTCTGCATGGATTAGCAGAATCGTGGTAACGCCACATCCTTTGGTTCTAGATTGATCTCCTATTTATTTTTCCTCCCTAGAAGGATCCCGTGGGCTCGGCTCAACCGCCATCCAGGAGTATATAAATCGTCATCACGGTGAGGGCTTCATATCTCGCCTGCTCGCTTAGATCATCGGCACCCTGCCGTCCCATGTCACCTAGCCGTATCTCGATGGCGTGACTCGCCCTGCGTTGCCCGCTCCTCCACCTCGCGCTTGCCACCGCCGGTGACCTGCCGCTCCGGTGGATGCCGCCTGGATGCATGGGCACGGCGAGTTGCGGCAGATAAGGCGAGACGAGGAAGCTGAAGTGTCCGGAAGGGCATGAGCGGAGGAAACGATGGCGCCGTCGAGCTGCTGCATGGGATGGAAGATGAGGCAGAGGTCACTGGTATGCCCCGGTCCTATCACTCTTATTTGGTTTTCCCTTATATGTGCTATATAGTTTGGTTCGTATCCGTCAGAGGCCGTGATCACCGCAGCGAGCGTGGCCTGGTCTAAAACCCCGAGCATCACACTCGCCGGCATGTTTCCCGTGTAGTTCACCGGCGGCACAGTAGGGAGATTCGATGATGTAAGCGTGCCAGGCTCGCCGACAGTGACCCGACAGAGCGGGCAGGTGGTGTGGGACGCCAAGCACTGGGCGTGGAAGTCGTGACCGCACGTCCACACCGGGGCAGGAACCTGACCTCCTCCCCGTCCTCGAGCCGGCCAGGCACACCGCGCACTCCACCTCCACTCCAACGACGTTCGCTGCAGCCGCGCGGTACACCGTGGCCGGCAACGACCGAAGCAACTCCGGCCGGGTCGATGCCGCTGGGAGGCGGAGGCGCCGTCTGCACGCCCCGCGTCTCCGGTGGACCGATTGGCGTGTGTGTCTCGGCGCTGAAGTAGTAGCTGTGGAGGAAGATGAGCGCGAAGGAGAGCGTTAAGAACAGAAGGAAGATGGCCGGTGCGGTGAGTATGCCGCTCACCGACATGGACGGCGAGGAGATTGCCCAGGGCGACCATGGCGAGTCCATGGCGGCTCGGTGTCGTCTCGGACCACGGTACCAGGTCTGAGGTCTCGGTTGTTAAAAATCCCGTGTGGCTTGGTCGGTGAACAATGAGCTTCATCCCATCTGGAGTGGTGGAATATATGTATGCATGTGAAACGTTGGGAGTGTCGGTCGAAGAGAAGAGAGGTCAATGACATTGATATGGATGGATGGACCAAGATGAAGCAGGGGAGAAAGAAGATCCATCGGTGTGGAGGTCGTGCTGCCAAACTGAGTGGACGAAGCCACGAAGGCGACCATTAATGCACACGTAAGGACGTAACCCTGACTCTCCAAGGCCGAACCATCGTGGAAACAAGCCTATATATATAGCATTCTTGTTTATGATTTGATTTACTTTTTGCTGTTTGATAGTCTGCAGCTATGTTGATCTTAATATATATGTCTTTTTAGCCATGTTAAGTGAATAACTATTTTTTAATTTTAAGTGAAGAACTGAGTTGAAGTTGCTTTCGCGCATGGATGGACACTCAGCTCCTCACGGGTACGGGGCACCAGCAGCTTCTCGCTTTTTCGTGCAATCGGTGAGTTCAGTGGATTAATTGACAAGCTTTTATGTTTGCTGTTTTAGATAAACAATGATTTGATGCATTTTTTATAGTAAGTGTACTACTAACTAACATTTCAGAGAAGGCATCGCCAAGAGCTAGCGCCTGATCTCTACAATCACCGGCTACGTCGAGCTCATGGAGATACACAAGAAGATCCAACTCTAGGTGCATGCTACCATGTCATCATTCTACAAGCGGTGGCCATTCGGCGACATGTTGTGATCTGGTCGGAACCGGCAGCTACATGCCAGCCTGGAAGATGATGCTTTGTATCTACTACTTCCCCTCAATACATTGAATCGCCTCAAGTAATTATTAATTTTTTTTTTAAATATCAATCTAAGATTTATTTTTTCTTGTCATGAGATCGATGTTCTCTCTCTCTCTATATATATATATATATATCAGGGACAAGGTATCCATAATGAATTTGTTCCGTGCATAAATATATAAGTAGCATGTAGTAACCTTGCCTCTCTGACATGTATATCACAAAAAAAATCACCTTTATTTCCATGCAACCTCTAGGTGCACCAAGCTTTTTACAGAAACTTATGATGTCAAGGTGTATTTTTTTCTCTTATTATCATATCATAAATTGCTCTTAGAAGTTGAAGCACTGGAATCTATGCATGTATCAATTTATAAGGTGCTTTAATCAATATGTGTGCTTTTTATATGAATATGTAATCGCATATTGAGCTATTTTTTGCATGAAAATGCCGCCAAGAGTACCTCTGTGTAGGGAAACTATCACTAAGAACTACTCCCTCAGTTCTAAAATAACTCTTTTAATCTTAATAAAATTTGATAAGTACTAAAATTAATATGAAATCGAGACAGTTCTTTCTGGGCCAAGGTTTATAATATAAGTATCCTCATAATGTCTAATAACCTTTTTGAGATATACTAATATCTATGATTTTTTCACTTTCAAGAAAATGTTGGATTGGAAACTCTAGAACAGGTTTTGCATTACCTTCCTCATATAAATTATGCAATAAAATGAATGAAAATACATACTTAATCATCTGTAATAGTAATAAAACTGAAAGAAAAAATCTGTATCTTTTCTATTGCAGAACAATATGTGGCGTTAATGGTTTGCACCTTTATGACAATAGAAATTGGAAGACTGCCGACTGTCATTGACCGCCATGCATTCTTTATGCAGAACGCGATATTTGTGTTCTTTCAATGGCTCGATGTATAAAGACGAGCCAATAATCATTCTTTGTTGGATGATTTAGGCAGCTATAATGATTTTTATCATATCTTCTTCGATTTAGCAACCTCACACACATTTTTAGTTTTGTACCTGTTTTTCCTATCAAACTCGCTGCATTTGTACTTTTCTAATGTATCATCTCCATTTTTTAATGTAACCGTTTCTATAAATAAATGTAACAATTTATAAAATAATAACAACGATCATTTACTCACAAATAACATAACACATAAAATTATCAAAAAACTACATCTATACTACCACTCTCTCGATAAGTACCATACATCTACCTCTGTGAAACAAGATACAAAGTTTGTCTAAAATTTTCCAAGTAAACATTCAAGCAGAAAAAACAAAAAAGACAGACAAGGACTTGCATGTGATTTTATCAAACAAAAATAAGGACTTACATGAACTCAACAAATGACCAAAAGACTTATCCTGGAATCAAAATGTTGTTTCTTTGACCAAAATTTTAAACACTAAAACAACATATTTAAATTGAACTCGGGACAAAACAGGCTCGAGGAGACACACCCAATACCTGTCTTTATTTCTATGAGTCTTTTAAATCCATGTAACCGTTGTTATCAATGAAAGTAATATTTTATTAAGCGGGAATGCAACTTTGATATAATTATATAAATACCTTAACATAAAGGACAAAGTACTTGCATGTAATATGAACATATATATGTACCCGCAAAAAAATGAACATATATGTAGACCTACACATCCGCGGCTAATGTGCTAAAGTTACCACATGTCAACCTTGCATATATGAACATGTCTACATGAACATATATGAGCATGTGAGATGAATATATGTTGCTCAAAATTCTTCATCTGTGCGCGTTCATATATCTGAATGTCTAAAAATGACAGCGTGCGATGTCTCGGTTTTCTAGGAAATCATTATGACCTAACATCAGCCCATGCAATTTGAAAACTCTATGGTCCATTACGTTGGAGGTTTTAAAATTTTCTAGAAGTGATAAGTTTATTTTTTTTTCATTATTACAAAATATATATGGTTTTTTCTACTATAAAAGGAAGATATAGGGTTGGAATCTCTTCATGCAATTTATTTCATATAGCTAAAGCTTGACGATGTCTATAGGTAGTGGTTGCAACTAGGGGTGGTCATTATCCAGTTAGATGTGTCTATCAATGTAAGTGGTTTGTTAAAATCTTCCACAACAAATCTTCCACAATACGACACACTCAGTTTTTGCCCTCTCCTCTGTTTTTCTGCTTTGTAGGTTGTTCTTGACAAGGATTTTTATTGAAATTCCATATGACTAATAGTAAAGTTTATTGAATTGAGCAAGTAAGTTTTTCATCTATTCTCTTGACATGTGATTTAGTGTTTATAAATTTATTTGACAATTAGAGAAAACCTTGGATTGACATATATTCTTTTTTCTACTACTATGAGCTTTTCTCCGTTGGCATTTGGTAAGTTTACTTTTACGCTTGCCTAGCTTTGCTCTTAACTTAAGTTTTTAATTAGCACAATGGTAGTGGTGCATTTAAAATTCAAGTGCTTGGAAGTCAAGCATATGCTAAACTTCCTATTTACTAATATGGTTGGATCATGTTCTTAATGAAACAATTTAAATTGTAAATTCTGAGAGAAGTTTAGAGAAATTTGGTATTTTTTCATGTTGATATATTTGAAATTTCTACCATATCCAAATGCATGGGATTATATAGCTGGAAAGCTAAGAAAGTCTCTAATCCCATAGAGAGTCTAAAACTGCATTTAACCGATGAGGTTTTTGTCGCATATGTTGTCAAGGAAAATATGTGGGCTGCATAGGAGGCCAGGTAGAAGAAGATGGAGGCCTTCTATGTTTAGTTCTGAATGTGATCAGGAGCCAGGTGCTGTTCGCTGGAGCATGATGTAGTTAAGGACCAAATGAACTACCATGTTTCCTTGGATGAATCAGTTTCAAGAACTGATGCTTGATCTTGTATATGTTTTATTTTCATTAGATTTACCTTATTTGTATTCTCCTGTTGTGTTGCCTCTTTTTTCCTTTATGTAATTTAATTATATGTAACCGTTATCATTATGCAAGTAAAACATGGTTGAAAAACAATATACAAATATAAACACATCAATACAAGTGCGGCGATGCGCCGCACGGGTTTAATGATGGCATTATAGGTTTTTCTCACGTTGAAGGCGCTTGGGCCAATGGACAAGCTTATCCAATTGTCGCCTGGATGATGATGGACTAGACGACGACGAAGGTTAAAAAAACCTGTGGCTAAGGATGTATCCGTGTTATCTTCATTTGCTAAGAACCACTGTAGTTTTGCTTCTGCTTGGCCAAGAATGTATCCCTGTTATTCTCATTTGCTTAGAACCACTGTAGTTTGCTCCTGCTTGGCCAAGAATGTATCTGTGTTATCTTAATTTGCTTTGAACCATTATAGTTTGCCTCTGCTTATTGGCCAAGAATGTATCCATGTTTTTTTAATTTGCTTACAACCAGTGTCGTTTGCTCTTTATTGTTGCACCGCGTCAAGTCAAATTTACTTATTGTTCATTTGCTTCAATCAATTTACTTTCGATTAGAAGCATATCATACTTACCCTAGGATTACCCTCCCACACCGTCCAATGTATACTCAGAGCAACACAGTTCGTGTTATTGGCATGGGGCGGCTCTACATAACACTCAGGCAGGCGGCCCAGAGTTTTATTGCTTCCTGCTACTATGCTCCTGACCAACCCTTTCAACATGTCTGTCACAAATGTAATTGTTTACGCTACCTTCCCGGAGGCTCTTCATGCGGGCATCATTGATAGCCATGTCTTCATGCTTAATGATGCCATCATGGATTTTTCTCGCGTTGAAGGCGCTTGAGCCAATGGACAAGTGCATCCAACTATTGGTTCAATGGTAACACAGTACCTTCACAGAGGCTCTTGATGCAGGCATCATTGACAGCCGTGTCTTCATGCTTAATGATGCCATCATGGGTTTTGCTCGCGTTGAAGGCGCTTGAGCCAATGGACAAGTGCATCCAACTATTGGTTAAATGGTAACACAGTATCTTCACGGAGGCTCTTGATGCAGGCATCATTGACAGCCACGTCTTCATGCTTAATGATGCCATCATGGGTTTTGCTCGCGTTGAAGGCGCTTGAGCCAATGGACAAGTGCATCCAACTATTGGTTCAATGGTAACGAACTAAGAGATGGCTAGATTTTAAGCAAGAAAGGATCTAACTAAGAATGTATCTGTGCTTTTCTTTAGTTGTCTAATATTATCGTTGTTTGTTTCTTATTTATCATCGATCTACGCTAGGTGTGCTTAGTTATTGTCTTGCCTAATTCAATCAATGTACTCTTTTTATTAATTAATGACTCGGATGGTTATCTTTATATGTCAGAACTTACCTTATTATCAACCTGCATTCTTTCACATTTTTATATAAACTATTTAATAATCCGCGGCGCTGCGCCGCGGGGGGCTAAGGCTAGTTGAAATTCTACATTCGTGCATGTCTATTCACTGTCTATTTACTTAGGATCATTTACACTTTCCTCCCTAATCTTGTCCCAGTCTCAGCTTTACCCCTAAAAAGACATGTGTTCAACTTTGCCCCTCTTTCGTCTGGTGCCATTTCAGAAATACTCCTCCGCGCCGTTTCCGTCCAGTCAAAGGGGTTTGACCGTCTACAAAACCTTTCTTGAACAATTTTACCCCTATCTTCATATGAAAATAAAAAAAATATAAAATCTCTCTTATCCTCTCTCTCTCCCTCTTCCTCCCTCTAATCTCTCTCTCATCGGCGAATGGAGTCGTCGACGCTGGCCTCATGCTCGTGCCCTCCCGTACCCCGCCGCGCCCCTGTGCCGGGGGAGCTCTGGTGCGAGCACCTGGCCTCGACGCCCCGCCACGCCCCAGTGCGGCCGAGCTCCGGCGTGAGCCGCCTCCACGCCCCGCCGCACCCTGTGTCGGCGAGCTCCGATGCGAGCCACCTCCACGCCCTCGCTGCACCCTGTGTCGCGCTCATCGTGGCTCGCGTTCGCACGCCCGCTCGCCGTGGCTCGCACCCGCTTGCCGTGGCTCGCACCCGCTTGCCGTGGCCTGCTCCCGCACTCGCCCGCGCCGGCGCTCGCCGTGGACCACCCCTGCGCCCGCCACCCCTGGCCTCCCCGTTCTCCGCGGCGGCCCTGCACCGACGAGCTCCAGCGAGCTCCATCGCCCTAGCCTCCCCACCCTCCGCGCCGCCCTGCTCCGGTGAGATCCGGGGAGCTCCCTCGCCCTGGCCTCCCCACCCTCCGCACCGCCCTGCGCCGGTGAGCTCCGGCGAGCTCCCTTGCGTGCCCGTGCCTCCCCTCTTTTCTTTTTTAATTAGCCTAATATTTATTTAGGTTAATTATTAGGAGGTGAGAGAGAGAGAGTAAGGGCAAATTAGTCCAAAAAGGTTCCAAACAGGTCAAACCTCTTTGACCAGACGAAAAGGGTACGGAGGGGTATTTCTGAAACGGCACCAGACGGAAGAGGGGCAAAGTTAAGCACATGGGCAAAATTAGGGGGGAAATGGAATTGGCCCATTTACTTACCTTTGAAACCAGAATTGATAACCCGCCCAATATTGTGGAAATTGGTTGAAATTATTTTACTAGTATGCTTTGTTTATACAAAAATGGTACAGTATTTGAATTGGTAATATAAAATTGAAGTAAAAATACATTTTATTTATTATATTTTATTATTATATACGTAGTTGTGAAATATTTTTTGAATACGAGTAGCATGTATGATGCATGTTTAAAGGGTGTATTTTTCATGCATGATGACATGCCGAGTTGTATTAGTTACATGTTAAAAAAGTTCATGTTATGGTGTGTCTTTTTTCCATGTATGGTGACATATTAAGTTGGCATAGTTGCATGTCAAAAAGAATTAAAGTTGTTGGGATCAACTATTTATACTACTAGATACAGAGTAAAACATTTCACGTTGTTGTTAAAGCGATGTTTTACAATAAATTTTATAGAGATTTAGTTATAACAAACATGAATATTTGAATAATAATATAATAACTACAACTTAAAATACATATAACCCCTTGCGGTTTATTAGTTGAGCCAAAAAAAGCCCAGCTTACTACGAATAAAAATAATAAAAATGGTAAATTGCCATGATATTATAAGTGCTATGTGATCAAGCAAAAATATAGTTGTAAATTTTCAATTAAATTTGCGTTGAGAAAACTAATTCGTGTGAAATTTTACATGAAAAAATTGCCATGAAAAAATCATGTTGAGGAAAACTTGTTTTTATGAAATTTATCAAGATCATTAAATAAATGTGTCATGCTAAAATTTTAGAATTGTCATGGTTCAAATAGTTGATTTTCCAGGCTACATAAAGTAAAATTGTCATGTATAAAAAAATACAATTTTCAAGCTATATAAAACAAAATTGCCATGGCCAAAAATATATTTGACATGTTGTATAAACTTAATTTGCCATGTTTAAGAACAAATTTTCCATGCTACATAAAGTTAATTTTCTATGGTTTAAATAAAACAAAATAAAAAGTAAAATTTCCATCTACATAGTACTATTTATGCATGTTTTTGTCACCTAGTATGAAAAACAAAAAGAGGAAAGTTGACATGGTAAACTATTGGAATTTTATATAATTACAATGAACAAAATATAAAAACTTAAAAGAAAATGGATAAATTTACCATCTACGTAGAACTATTTTTCACATTTTTCCATCTTATTAGAAAAGAACAAAAAAAAGGAGAACTAGGATTCAAACATGGGTCTCCCACATAAAATGCAGAGTCCCTAGTCAGTAGGCTTGCCATGTGCTTCTATTTTAGAACGGTGTTTACACTAACTTTATTTCTGCGCAAACGACTATAGTACTTAATCTTATGGTGGAAAATAAGTCGCATCGTAAGTTAAAAATACATCTGTTTGTGCTGGATGTTTTTCGTAATTTATTGTGTTGACAAATATTTATTAAATACAAATAGCATAATCAAATGAAAATTCTCATACGTGCTTGCATGTTGAGATTGACTTTTTCCTATGCATGCTTGCATGTTCTGAGCGCGCTTTTTTATGTATGTTGCATGCTAACGTGGTATGCTTATATGTTGAAAAAAAATAGATTAGTGAAAGCTAGCTATTTAGATATAGAAAAAAAATAGTTGTATGGAATATGACTACTTGGATAATAATACGATAACTAATACTTAAAATAGATGTGATTTGTTGCATTGTGAAATATTTATTAAATACAAATAGCATAGTTAAAAATTTAAAAAACCATACATGTTGCATATTGAGGTGGAATTTTGTATGCGTGGTTTCGTGTTGAGAGTGGGACTTTCTTGATGTATGTCGTACAACAGACCGTTCAAACACCAAAACGCCCAAGCAACCTACCTGAGCGCTGCCTGTACGGTTTTTTTGCCATCCAATCAGAGTCTCCCAACCTGATCCAAACACCGGGATTGACCGAAACCCTCTATGCCCAATCCATATGTGGGTCGGATATAGGGAGGCCCGGACGCGCCCGCTACATCGGGTCCGGCCCACAATGGCCTACCCCGACCCCACATAAAGCCTCCGCTCCCCGGATGAAATCCTAGCCATTTCACTCCACTCCTCTCTACCCCACTCCGCCTCCAAGCTCCTCTCCGATGATTTCTGCCCTTCTAGCGTCATGGTGGGTAGCGGATCTGATTCCAACGTTCCCTCATACGGGAAGTGGGACGAGGAGGTGTTGCGCCTCCACACTGCTCTCTACCGATTCTGGGAGGAGAATGTGTGTCGGTGGACGTCACCACTCCGTCGAGAGTGCACAACGTCCAGCGACACGGGCGGCTGGAGGCTAGTGAAGGTGCAACCGCTGTGGTGACGTCTCGCCCCTGACTCATCAAGCTCTCATTGTTTCTAGCATAGCTAATTTTTCATATTTTGTTTTGTATTCATAGTTTATCTGTTAGGCGTGCCGTATAAATGTTTATGGCGCTGCATTGTTGTTGTTGTTGTTGTATGAAACAAGTCAAGCATCGACCATAATATGTTTTGTTGTTCAATTATTTTAATCACCGCTATGCGTTTACATTGTACGTAATTGTTTATTTTTTGAAAAAAAGAAAAGAAACAACACCATCAACAACATTCTCTCATGGACTCCAAGTGTGAATCATCCTTTGTCTCCAGAAGCACCCGCGGAAAAGAACACGCATGCCGTTAAGGAAAACAAAACATGCATGATAACACATACGGAGTACTAGTACAATACAGTCTCTGCTGCTCAGAAAACAAATTGCAACGAGTACAGATCAAGCAAGTACGTACTCTACTACATGCAGCAAAGTGAACTACCACTACTTTACAAGGGACTAGAAATAAATGAAGCATTTATTTTTTCTCCTGATCTCATGCAGCCGGAGTGCGAGACCATCCATTTTGCCTGCTCCCACGGCGTCCCTCTACACCAGCGTCCTGCACTGCGACGTTGTGGGGTCCCACAGCGCCGGCAGCAGGTACTTCCGCCCGTGCAGCCCGACGGCGTTGTAGCTCGCGCCGGTGACCCGGTCCACGAGCAGCCTCCCCGGGTAGCCGGGGTAGGCGCCGCTCCCGAAGACGCCGGCGCACGCCGTGGCCGCCTCGGCACCATCACCCTGGTAGTACCCGTCCCCGTAGGGGTTGGTCACCGCGCCGGCGAGGAGCGCGGCGAGGTTCATGACCACGCCGTCCATCCCCACGTCGCCGCTGGGCGGCACGAGGGGCGTGGTCTGGGGCCCCTGCGACGGCCGGTGGAACGGCCACGCGCAGTGGCCGGGGCACTGCTGGGCCGGGTTGCCCGCCCACAGGTACGCGTACCTCGCCTTGCCGTGCGCGCCGGCGCTGGCGTGGTCGTGGACGCCGCACTGTGGCATGCAGAATGGCGCCACGAGGACGTCGGGCGCCGTGAGCACGGCGGTGATGGCGCCGCGGTGGTGCCCCGCGCCGCTCGCCAGCGCCGTGACGTTCTCCAGCGAGAGGGACCGGCCGAGCGACATGCGCTCGTCGAGGAGCTCCCGGCCGAGCGTCAGGCGCGCGCCCCCGCCGCGGTACAGCGAGATGGTGCGCCACCAGGACGCCACGGACGGCTCGGGGGCGCCGCGCGCCGAGGCCGACCGCACGAAGTCGGCGACGATGGCGCGCTGCGCGGGGGAGAAGCGGCCGTAGTAGAGGATGTTGACCTTGACCGTGAGGTTCCCGGTGAGCAGCGCGCCGCCGTGGTCCCGGAGCACGATCGGGTCGGGCTTCGCCAGGGACAGCATTCGCGGGCTGTACGCCGCGCACCGCGGCGCCGCGCCGACGGCGAGGAGGAGCGAGAGGCAGAGCAGTGGCAGGAACGACGCCATCTTGCGATCGTCCATGGCGTGCAGGATCAAGGATGATCGAGCTGGTTGTGAGTTGTGACTAGTGATGTGCTTGCAGCTTGCTGACTTGTGTTGTGTGCTTGATGGGTTTGTGGCGGGCTTAAATAGGAGAGGAGAGCGTATGGGGGCGTAAAGACGAGGACGGGAATACGTGGTGGGATGTGTGTGTGGCGTTGGCGCGTCAAAGGAGTTGATGAAACCCATGGCACTCGCGTGCATTCGTCCGGTTCCGCGGTTTTGGGTTTGAGTTCGTCGGTCGGAGACATACATGGACGAGGAGAATGTTTTGTGCCACTTGGGTACGAACGTGGCCGCAACAGTTTTCTGATTGCATTTTTTAGTTGACTAGGTATGTGCCCATGCATTGTTACGCGGTCAAATATTTTCTAACATAATTGTAGCATTATACGGAACAAATATTGATCCAAAGTATAATTAGATAAAAATAAGATTATATTTTTGTCTAAAGTAATATATATATATTCTTTAGCTATTCTTAAACCGATAAAATAGATATATATCCATAATTAATTGGCTTTTACTGGGTTACAAAATATAAGAGATAAGTTTATATTTATTACGTATTATTTATTGAGTTACCAAAGATGTCTCATAAGTACCAGGTTTTATCATAAGAAACAATTTATTTACAGATCGTGAATTAATTGCTACACCATAGATTGATCTGGTTTATTGGGTTACTAAATATTGGTTTGATCAAGATCTAAAAAGGACGAAAAACCAAAAAAAGCAATGAAGAATGGAAGGTTGGACGAAGAGATGATAAGAATTTTTTTGGAAAAGATAAAACCTTAAGTTCTATTTTAAGTATATAATAGAGATAGAGATAAAGATTAGTCGCCTAGGTATGTTTCGTGCATTGGCACGGAGCCAAATATTTTCTAACACAATTATTGCACCATGCAGAACAAATCTTGATTAAAAGTAAACAAATAAAATAAGACCCAAATATGGAGTTGTTGGTCTCGCCCCGATGGGGGAGGCAAGAGAACCAACCAGTTCGCTGCGATTAGCCTTCCATCGCGATCTTTTCCTTCACCCACCACCGGGTTCATCAAACCAATTTGCTAGGCCGTTTTTTAATCGACATTATTTATCTGTTCGAAATCTTATAAAAAACGGCAATACAAAAATGAAAAGACTATAGTGACCTCAATAAAAACTAAAAACAATCTAAAACTAAAAATTGTGAAAATAAAAAATAACATAGTTATTACAAACATGTACTTTTGCCAACCATGGCCTACAATTGCCATCCACATGCTGAAAAAGGAAAGTAAACTATCAACTATCATCCATGATCTACAAATGTCATGCTCCGTGACCACCAATTTTCATGTCCAACGCTCTATAACCACCAATTGTCATGTCCAAAAAATACATTTGCCATGCTACACAAAATGTAATTGGCATGTCCAATTTGTTTGCCATGCTACGTAAACTGAAATTACCATGTCTAAAAACCATTTGCCATGATATATAAAGTAGAATTTCCATGTCTAAAAAACCATTTGCCATGATACATAAAGTGGAATTTCCATCTCTAAAAAATACATTTACCATGATACATAAAGTAGAATTGCCATGTCCAAAAAGTACATTTGCCATGTCCATAAAAGTGAAATATCAATTGACATCCATGATCTACACTTTACATGTGGCCAAAAGAAAAGAAATTGACATGCTCCATGACCACCAACTGCCAAGTCCAATGCTCCACAACCATCAATTGCCATATCCAGAAGATACATTTGCCATGCTACAAAAGCTAAGTTTGTCGTACTATAATAACTAAAATTGCCATGTCCAAAAAAATGTGTATCTTTAATTGCCACCTCATCCAAATTTCAATTACCAGGAAAATGAATATCTTTTGCCATGATTTTTTTAAAATTTAGTTGACATGGCAACAGATTATCTTTAATTGCCATCTCAACCAAAATTTAATTACCATGCGAATGAATATCTTTTTCCATGGAAAAAATTAAAATTTAGTTGTCATGGCAAAAGATTATCTTTAACTGCCATGAAAATGAATATAATTTGCCATGTAAAAAAATTAAATTTAGTTGGCATGGAAAGAGATTATCACTAATTACCATCCCAACCAAAATTTATTTGCCATGCTAATGAAACTTTAAAAAACCATGTTCAAAAAGTAAAAGACGCCAAGTTTTAAAACTAAAAATGCCATTGGTCTTAATTTTATTTCCCATACAATGCTTTAAACTAAAAAAATGTCATTCTACATAACTAAAGTTGCCATGTTAAAAATTATCATGTATTTTAAAACATTTTTACATTTTTGGCCATTGGGAAAAGGATAAAAAAGGTGTTGGGCACAAGATTCGAACCTTTTGTGGCATAGATAGGAGTTTGTGCTCCTTTTTTACTTCCGCGCAAACTTTTTTAGAAGGTGATGTGGTTGCGCCAAGATCCATGCTTCCATCGAATGGTGGATGTTGCGTCACGATGAGGAGACTATGGCACAAACGTTCGCTCTATATGTATTAGGATAAAATAATATTATATTTTGGTCCAAAGCAGTATAGGTTTTCTAACATTTTTTTAAATCGATAAAATAGGTATGTGTCCATAATTAATCTGATCTTATTGGTGTTGGAAATATGCCCTAGAAGCAATAATAAAATGTTATTATATATATTTCCACGTTCGTAATTAATGTTTATATTTCTGTGCTATAATTGCTATGACCCTGACTATGAGATTCAGAAGAAAACTCACTTGCATGTGTGGAAATGTAAACACCAAGAGTTCCTGGTTTAGCCTCTAAGACCAGCTCATGTGCTAACTGATGATTACGTTTTCTTAATCATGGACATTGCTCTTGTAACAAGGATGTCAGTAGCAATGGGAACATATTGTTAGCAGAACAATGATGTTGAACCGACCCCAGTATTGAATGATATACTTAGAGATCACATCTTAACTACGTTATAAGTCATATCATGAAATGTTATCATATACGTAATTCCTTAGACCATGAGAGTATCGAGTTGCTTCACACAGGAAGACATGCTTTGGTTCTTAGATGAATCCTCCCGTAAATGGGAAGTAGTAAAATAAGTTCTGGGTATGTCAGATGGTGTGGCTAGTGACTGTGATAGTTCAAGAATGGGATTTGCTCCTTCACGATGAAGAGATATTGACTTTGGGCCCACTCGGTATGACGGTATCCATTCTAGTCTGGCTAGACGCATTGTGATTTAATCACGGGGATACCGGAATACAATAACGAGAAATAGAGACAAACGAGCAAAGAGGATAACAAGTGGCTTGTGTTCAAGAAGTTGTTACACATGGGTGCCAAACATCTCTCCTCTAACTTTGTCATATATCACGAAGCAAAGGGAATGGTACATGACTAAACATAAAGGTTCACTCGAAGTTTATTCGTGTATGTGCGGGAGTCAACATGGGTGTCCATGGCTCCGCTGTTGATTATTGGCTATTGAAAAAAGGCTGTTGACCTATGTCCGGAAGATGTTCTGAGTCATGTCCGCATTATACCGAACCTATTGGGTCACACACTTAACGAGTAGTAATCTGTTAGAGAACTAGGAGATGAAAAGAGAAAGGGTACCGGAATTGTTTCGGGTGGAACCGGAAGTGTTTCCGGGTAGCACTAGAAGTGTTCTAGGTTGTGCCGAATGGTTTCAGAATATTCGTGAACGGTCTCGGATGATTCCGGAACATTCAAGAAGAGTCTTGAAGTAGTAACAAGACATCCGTAATAGTCTCGGAAGGTTTTGCAACATTCGGTAATAGTTGTGGAAAGGTTACGGAACATCGGGAAAATTGTTCCGGGACTTCCGGAAATGTTCCGAGAGGTTTCGGAAGGTTCCCGGGAGCTTATGGAAGTATCCGGAGGGTTAAGGACCTCTCCAAACCGCGGAAACCGACGTTAGACCAAGTAGGAAGGTCCACAAGGTCGTAACTTGGAAGGAAAAGGACTTTCCTTGAGTCCAAGGCCCAGACGCCAGGGTCCCTGGCGTTTTGGACCAGGACGCCGGGGTCCGCGGCGTTTCGGCGGGGAATCCGTGTTGGACTCCTCCTGGTGGCCAAAACTGACTTTGGGGGGAACCCTCGCCCAAGTTGCGACCCCATGCTTCCACCTAAATATTCGGGGGCAGGGGTGGCCCCAAAAACACACCAAAAATCCCCAAGGCTGCCCCAGCTAAATCCCACGCGCCTCTAATTCTCTTCGGGCTAGATCGTTCTAGTCCAGACGCCGCTAGGCTCTTCTCCCTCTAGTTTCTCTCGGTGGCGTTCTTCTCTGGACGGCGGAGCGCTGCTGGATTGCTACATCGGGATGTGTGGATACCGGTAGAGGGATCATACCTTTGATCCTTCTTCGAGGTCCTTCTTCTTCCTCGGAGATCATGTTCGAGGGACTTGTTCATGGGACTTGAGCGCAACGGATCGTGGAACGGTACGCGGGATCGATATCCGCGCGGTTGGGAGGTCCTTGAAATTCCTAGCTGCGGGGATCTGCACCAACGAGCTACACCAACTCTACTTCCGCTACATCGGTTGGTGAGCCATGACCTAAAACCTTTTATGCAATCTTCTTGGATGATCTTGGGTTCTTGTTTCGTAGGCCGAATTTTTTTGTTTTCTACTACGTTTCCCAACAGTGGTATCATGAGCGATCCTTGATTAGATGCATGTTTAGGTCTAGATCATATGTGTGATATGAGGCATTGATTTTATTGTTGCTTCCCTGTCATGTGATTTTTTCTATGCTTGATAGCAAGTTGAGGTTTTGCTACAAGGATTGAGTTTTACATCGATCCCTCTATGCTGCTTTCAGTATGCTGGTTGCCTTGATCATGGTCTACATCAAACTCCTTGGATCTCATCTTAATCTCGCAATAAAAGATTTAACATGGAGGGGCTTGTGGATTTTATGAACTCAAATCCACACGGGGGTCACGCGTTGAACGAAGTTTGGCTTGTGGCATTAGTTGCTGCACGCACCCCGAACGTTAAAATAGCAACAATGAAGTATCGTGTTTGGTTTGTATAGGGAACAACGTTTGCATGTAACCTGCTAATCAACCACGATAAAAGTTGCAACAACCCGTGTAGATGGCGATCTAACTCGTTTTTGCAGAATGTGCATGTGATGTGGTATAGCCTTCAAGATTTGCAATGTGTTTGTATGAGATGCTATATGTTATGTAATATTTATTCGCGACCTGCGTGTCGTGGTACGGCATGATGACCGGAGTCATATGATTGTCACTTAATTATGGCCTGCGTGCCAGAACTGTTTATTAGTTCGAGGCAAAGCAATAGATAGATGCAAGGTGATGATCTACGATGCGGAGGTGGACCCCGACGCACATGTCGGAAGCCGTGGTGATGTTCCCGGCGCCAAGGACTAAGTTGGTGGACACGGTGACTTCAACCACGACGACGTGAAGACAATGAAGACTTCACGAAGCAAAGGGCTATACTATATCACATAATTTTATGAACTGCCTGTGATGTTTATCCCTTTGATGCACCCTTGTTTGATGCGCGGTAGTCGTATTTTATTAGGGTGATCTCTCGCAAAACAATATCAAGTTGATAGTGTTCTTCCAACTGTAGCACCGTCTAAACTATGTTTCACACCGGAGCAGGTCATGTCACATGGGTGCACATGGTGTGACGCATAAAAGGCGGGTGTGTTAAGAACACACTGCAATTACACTTGGTTGTCTTGACGGTTTGGATAAAAGTTTGCTACCGGAACACGCCCATCGAAAGATGAACAAGAATCACCTTTGGCGTGATTGGCAAGTTGGCCTACCGGTCCAGTCTAAGTCATCAGTGATGTCACATCAATGGCGGACGATTGGGTTGGATCTTGAATCACTCCAGCATCAATTACGAGAGATATTGATCTGAGTGGGAGCGCACTTAGTAATTAAATTGATTAATCACAAGTGCAACTTAATTATGAACAAAGTCTTAGTATTTGCATTATCATTGTAGAATAATGGCTCGCGTTACCACCTTCCCAATTGATTTTGATTAACTGTATTATCTGGTAAAAACTTTACGATTGGTACCGTATTGTGAGGACTATCCTCAATAGTGCCGAGAAGGACCATGTCCTATCGCAAATTTTTGATGCTCTCCCGCTGATGCTATGGATGGTGTGAGTTACGTCCATAATCCAAAATGCTAGAATTCCACCACAGCTAAGTGCATTGTCTTCACCACCATGAAACCCGAACTTCGAAACATTTGGGATAGTTATGGAACTGAAAAATTGTTTTCAGTGATAAGACAATTGATGTAGGATAGAAGATATCTAGTACAATGTTTGATTGTAAGCATTAGTGAAAATGTTCATTATGCTCTAACAAAACTGATAAGTGTGGGATCCAGAAGAAAACTGATCATATGATGATGAGGATTAAGGGAAAGGAAGTTTCATAGGGTGTTATGTAACACTCTCACTGTAAGTGAACAGTAATCACCATTACTCTTCATCTCTACTATTCAAAACCTTTGTTTGATCAACTGGTTCAGTTCAAATTCAAATTCTCCTTTGATATTGTTGCAAGCAAATATGAACCATGGACCTTGATCATCATTGGCCAACTAAAGTCCAAGCCATTTGAATCAAAATTCAAACAAACCCTAAAATGCCTTTTGATGAATGTTAAAAATATGGTGACAATAAATCTTTTCCAAAAATCTTGGAACCACTTTTATAAAATCCCAAATAATCACTGGACCAAATCCATATGGGTTTGGGTATTTATTAAGTTATAAATAATTCTAAACAAATCAAAACAGTGGCCAAAAACCCTATTTGAATCATTTAATATTTAATTGAAATATTAAATGACTTTTATTATTGCACAATCTTTTTGTGGCAGTAATATTTGGTGTAGCAATAAATATGGGACACATCCCATATTTTACAAAATGCCTAGGTGTATAAAATAAATACAAAGAGAAATGGCAGAAAAGAAAAAGGAAATAAAAAAAACAAAACTAAACCTAATCTAGCGCCGGGGGCAGAACCCCCTCCCCTCTCTCCATCGGGCCGGCCCACTCGCCCCCAGCCCAGCGCGGCTCCTTCTTCCCTCTCGCACTGTTCCCCCCCACCCCGTGGCATGGATCCGGCGGCTGCCGGCGCTTACAAGGAGGCCGACCCCCCCTCGAGACAAACCCTAGCGCCCTTCCCCTCTGTCTCCTCTCGCCGCCACGTCTGCGTTCCCCTCCCCCCCACCCGCATCCCGCTCGCGCCCGTGACCGTCATGGCCGCCGCCGCGTGAGTGCCCGTGGCCACCGACGTCGGGGGACCTCCCCAGTGTGCCCAGCACGTGCCTCGTGGACGGCAGCGTCGCCCTGAGGTTCCCATCGTCGCCAGGCTCCTCTCCAGGCCGCGAATCGAGCTCGTCTTCCCGTCGGCCGTCGTCGAGCTTCTCCACCGAGTTCGTCGCCGTTGCTACAACCGCCCCTCCCCGAGCCCACTCTACGGCTGCGCGCCACTGTGAGCGCCCGTCCCCCCCTCTGGATCCTCCCCTTCTCCCGCCGTGCTCGCCGTCGCCGTAGAGGCCGAGCCCTCCCCCGCCATTGAGGACGGGGAGCTCGGCTTCGGCGCCCCCTAAGCGCCCTAGCCTCACCAGTGGGTGCGGGGAACTCGCCCCGTCGGCCCCTCCCCCTCCGCTCGCGTTTTGGCCGCCGGGCTGGCCGCAGTGGCCTCGCCGTCGCCACTGTAGGCCACCGCCGGCGAGTTGATTACCCGTGGAAAATTAACCCCCCTAGTTAACAGCTAACCCCCCCTGTGTGTCCATGACAGTGGCCCAGGCCATTCTAATTAAACCTATTCAATTAAAAGACCCCTCTTGTTAGACTTACATGTGGGCCCCCAGCCCCTTAATTAACTCTCTGAATTTAATTAAAACTATAATTAAACCTGTGTCCATGACAACCAGGCCCCACCTGTCAGTTAAATAGATAAAACGTATTTAATTTAATACTAGAGTATGACATGTGGGCCCTCTGGTATATTAGGTATAAATAAAACATTTTTATTAAATACTGTGTATGACATGTGGGACCCACTGGTCAGTAGGCCCCACATGTCAGGTTTGACCAGTCAAACTGTTGTGGATAATGTTTCTGTTAATAAATAAAAATAATTTAAAAATGATTTAGAAAATGATTTAAATTGCTTAAAACTTATAAAATCAATATCTTTTAATCCGTAAATCGGATTCAAAAACTTTATACATGAAAATTGATCAGAAAAATATAACGAATACGGATACGCTATCCGTATGTCTACCTCACCCCCCTAACACACCGATCATCGACATTCCCCCACTCCGGGCTGTCTGTCGATAATTCCCGGTACCGATAAAAGTACCCGGATGAATTTATTCCGAACACGAAAGTTGTCCGGAATGGTTCAACTAACACGTATACACTCCCCTTATCTTTGTCGGATGTCCACAACACCTCCGGCATGAACCCTTCCCCCTCCGGACACCCTGTCCGGTAATCAGCCGGAGCTGGCAGTTCATCCCCGGATGAATTCCCGCTCCGAGCATCATGCATTGCACTGCGTTAGAACACCGTTAACATTTCCTCTGTCATGTCATGCATATGTTTGTATATTATTGCTGTGTATTTACTGTTTCCTCCCCGCCTTAATCTTCGGTAGACCCTGCTGCTACCGCCGACTACACTGCTGCCGGGTACGACTACTTCGTCGACGACCCTACCCCTACCGTCGAGCTTCCAGGCAAGCAGAGCCATTCTCTTCCCCATATATCGCCTACCTTTCCGTACTTTCTTGCACTAGGCATTGTTACTGCTGCTGCTACGATTACAATCCTATTCAATTGCATAGCCTGCTTTTGTCGCCCCTTGATGTACCTTCCTTTATCCTATGCTGCCTATTATTACTTATGCATTATTCAGCAGTGAGCCCTGCGCATTGTTAGCTAGGGTTAGATAGCGGGCCGTGATCACTAAGGGAGCGATCGCGGATACATTAAATACAACTGCACAGGTACGGTACAATGCAGACACCGCCAAAGGTCCCTATCTGGGTTATGCCTAGTCACCTCAAGTGTGAGCTATCCAGGAGTAATCCTTGTACTCCACTCGAGGCTGACTTTGTCTTGCCACCATAGGGTCCTGGACAGCGGTTGTACTTAAAGGTAAGAAGTCGGGCGATCCAACGGTGCCCGCGAGCGGTATATTGTCGGGAACGACAGGGAGGGTACGACCGACGTTACTGGCGTGCTTGGCCCCTGCTCGTATCTCGCGAGAGTTACCAAACCACGCAAAAGTCGAGCTCTACCAAGAGCACACGCGAGACAAGGTAAGGAGACGGTTCACCTTGTCGGTAACCGCGCGCTTTGACGGGACGACAGGGCTGGCCCCGACGTTACCGGTGGGCCTTGTTGCTGTTCGTTGTCCGTTGTGTTGTTAGTCAGACAGCGATAACGGTTTTCTGCGAGATAATATTAAAATGCTAAATGGTTCGACGGATGACTTGAGAGACCCGTTGGTCTGTACACACTACCTACACGTGGGATTACGGTGTGGGCCCTCCGCGTCGTAGTTTGTCCGAAAGCTCTTCAGACGTCAGCAGTACTACGGCCTGATCGCCGGGAAGTGGTCTTGTCTTTTTGCTGCAGCAGGTGTGTTTGGATTTGCTTTTGCTTCACCGGCCAGACTCGCACCATGCAGGAGCGTGCAAGGGTGAGGGACCTAGACCCCTTGGCGCATAGGATATAGTCCGGCGGATGGCCTCTCTGTTGAGCCTAGGATGGGCTGGGTCGTGTCGGATAGCCTCGGTGGGGCTTTACCTAACAAGTTTCACGCCACCCTGGAGATCCGAGCGTGCAGGCTGAACAGTAGTGCACCCCTGCAGGGAGTTTAATCTATTCGAATAGCCGTGTCCACGGTAACAGGACGCTTTATGCTGAAGCTGGATCTTACCACTAGAAACTATTACTATTAAACTGTATGGTTCCGGGTCTTCTTCCTCGCAGGGAGTCGAGGAGGGGAACTCGGAGGCATTGTTATTATTAATCATTACAACTTATATTATACAATGTTGCAGCAACTTCTGCTTCATTGTTACTTTATTGCTTTATATGAACTGTTGGCTGTTTCTCTTCTCATGCTGCAAGACAACGTCGGAAGATGCTAGTCTTCGATAGGCCTAGCTTCTTATCCTTATTCTGATTTCTATCTTGCAGTCCACTATATACAGCCTCCCCTTTCCTTTGATACAAATGCATAATTCTTAGTAGCGGACGTAAGACTCGCGGGTATACTAGATACTCACCTGCTTTATTTCCTTTACTGTTTTGCCTGATCGGCCGCTGCAGTCGACGTTGGAGCCCAGGAGCAGGAGTACCCCGGAGGCGGATACTACTACGTCGAGACCCCCGCTGACCAGGACCAGGAGTAGTTTCGGAGGCTCCCAGGCAGGAGGCCTTGCCTTTTCGATCTGTATCTCTGATGTTATTTGTGCTAGCCTTCTTAAGGCAAAACTTGACTAACTATGTCTGTACTCAGATATTATGGCTTGTATAACTTATGTATTCGGGTCCGCGTGACCCCCTTTATTGTAACATATTGGTTTATCCTTTTGTGTTTAGTGTTGTGCCGTGATATTCTCACCGTGGCACCCTAATCTCAGCCGTGTACCCTGCGTGTATGATTACTGTACATGGATTGATTTTGGGGGCGTCACAAGTTGGTATCAGAGCCGACTGCCAGTAGGAAGCCACCCCACCACTACCTGGTCGAAGTTGAGTCTAGACTTTGAAAAACTATTTTGCTAACTTAATGTTTGGCTTACGGGCCCACATCGATGTCACTACGTGTGATATCTATGGTATTAGGATCCTTTTCTCCTTACCTATGCTCTGGGAATCTGCTCTCTTATCCTTGCTGGTAAGTTTTACAAACTCTGACATTAGGATCACGTTCTCTTGATTCCATCCGACGTTTTGGTGCTTCCCCATTGATTGAGTCGTGTTGCAGGAGTTCTACCCCAGGTCCCGGACCGCGGATCCCATTCTCATTCTGGGCAGGCCGCGCGTCCTTTGGCATTAACTCCTGTGGACAACAGTTTTCTTGCGGCGTGATTGACATAGTGGAATCTATGTCGCGTCGTGTAATCCTTACCGCGGTCTGCGCGCCGCCTAGTGTGTCCTTTTTCCTTAATTTCTATGACGTTACGCTGCCCGATTTTTGATTGATTCTATGTGTGGATGTGTATGTCTTATATGACTACTCCTATATATCTGCGCCTCCTCTTTGTTGTCGCTTTACCTCTTACTCGTTTCCGGCATCTCGTTAAAATGTTCATCGCTGAAATACCCCTGTTAAATTCTAGCAGGATGGCTGGTCGTGGTGGTCGTGGTAGTGGTCGTGGTGCCAACGATCCACCTCCGCCGCCGGACTACATGGACGCGATGATGCAACAGTTTCAGATGAACCAAGTGTTTATGCAAGGAGTCATAGATCAGCTCCAGAACCAGAATCAGAACCAGAACCAACCGCCTGTGGTTACTCTGCGGGATTTCATGCGTCTCAATCCCCCTCTCTTCCACCAACCGAAACAACCGCTGGATGCTGATGATTGGCTTCGTGACATCACTCGTCAGCTGGAGTTCGCTAATGTGAGCGCTGCTGATTATGTCAACTTCGCGTCCTATTTCCTGCGTGGTCCCGCTGCTCAGTGGTGGGACACTTACAAGGGCTCGCTAGCTGAAGGGACTGTCGTCACCTGGAATGACTTCAAGACTGCCTTTCGTGCTCGTTATGTCCCCCAGGCGATTATGAACCGTATGAAGGCCGAGTTCCGCAACCTCGTTCAGGGCAACAAAACTGTCGAGGCATACCAGAGGGAATTCCTCCGCCTCTCCCGCTTTGCTGCAAGTGAACTCCCCAATGATGCAAGTAGGCAAGAGAAGTTCCGTGATGGGCTCAACCCAGATCTCCAGCTTGCACTGGCTTTGCACGTCTTCCCCGACTTCGCCACCATGGTGAACCAGACTATCACTCTTGAGACCGCTCAGCTTAAGTTCGGTGGTTCGCCGAAGCGCCCCCGTGATGCTGGCTCATCTTCGGGAACAGCACAGAAGCAACGCGTTTGGCTTCCACACAGTGTGTATCGTCCACCTGCCCCTGCACCAAGGCCGTCATATGTTGCACCTCGTCTGCCTCCGCCCCCGCCGAGACAGCCGAAGACTGAGACTGCACCCCTCCGTCCTCAAGATGGCCTGTGTTTCAAGTGCCGTCAGCCAGGCCATATTTCCAGAGACTGCCCTCAGCGACAGAATCAACTGGTAATTCACCCTGCTGGCCGCGGAAATGGTCGTGGCAACAATGGGACCCTCAACTATAATACTGGGTCAAATCCTCATGCTCGTGGTCATGCTTACAACATTGATGTTGAAGCATCTCAGGAACAACCCGCTACTGTGATGGGTACACTCCTCGTTAACTCAATACCTGCTACTGTTTTATTTGATACAGGAGCATCGCATTCATTTATGTCTGGAGCATTTGCATCGAAGCATGGCATTTACCACGAAAAGATGCATACCCCCTTAATAGTCCGGACTCCCGGTACCCAGTGTCGTGTCGACATGGTTGCACCTTACCTCACTGTCGAGGTCGAAAGATTTGAGTTCATGGTTTCTCCACACATTCTGAAAACCTCCACCATCGACCTTATCCTTGGCATGGATTGGCTGAATACCCACGATGCCGCACTTTATTGTGGCACCAAGGTCATCCAACTTTTTCATCCTTCTGGCGCGATTTTGAGTCATACCGCCATTGTGTCGATGAATGCCGGAGCTCGTATATATGCTCTAAATGCCCTGAATGTCGCACCTCTCGAAGGGATTGAGAAAGTCCCAATCGTTTGTGATTTTACCGACGTATTCCCAGAAGAACTGCCGGGGATACCCCCGATTAGAGAAGTTGAATTCGTTATCGACTTGAAGCCTGGTACCGTCCCTATTACCAAGCTCCCATATAAGATGCCACCTCACCACCTCCTTGAATTGAAGAAGGAGATCGACACGGCCCTCGAGAAAGGCTTCATCCGTCCAAGTTCCTCTGCTTGGGGAGCACCTTCGCTCTTTGTCAAGAAGAGTGATGGCACGAACCGATTGGTCCAAGGTTACCGACCTATCAACCAGGCCATGATACAGAACAAGTACCCCCTCCCTCGGATCAATGATCTTTATGATCAACTTGCTGGATCCACGGTGTTTTCAAAACTCGACTTAAGGTTGGGTTACCATCAGATCCGGGTCCGTGTTGAGGACATCCCGAAGACTGCATTCATTACTCGCTATGGTTCTTACGAGTACACTGTCATGTCCTTTGGCTTGAAGAATGCACCAGCCACCTTCTCCAGATTGATGAACTATATATTCATGGAATACCTCGACAAGTTCGTCGTGGTTTATCTGGATGATATATTGATTTACTCCAAGACCGATGCAGAACATGCTGAACATCTTCGTCTTATACTGGAAAAGCTTCGAGAACACAAACTCTATGCTAAGTATTCTAAGTGTGAATTCTGGCTTCCCGAAGTAACCTACCTTGGTCATGTGATTTCCAAGGATGGCGTTGCCGTCAACCCCGAACGTATCCAGGCTATTCTTGACTGGACTCCGCCCAGGACTGTCAAGCAAGTCCGAAGTTTCCTCGACCTTGCCAGCTATTGCCGCCGTTTTGTTGAGAATTTCTCCAAGATTGCCAAGCCTATAACTAATCTGCTTCACAAAGGCGTCAAGTTTGAGTGGACTGATAAATGTCAATAAAGTTTTCAAGCTCTCAAGGACAAGCTCACTTCACCCCCAGTGCTTGCTCCTCCTGATACTCAGAAGGACTTCGTGATTTATTGCGACGCGTCTCGTCAAGGATTAGGCTGTGTCCTAATGCAAGAGCGTAAAGTGATTGCTTATGGCTCTCGTCAGTTGCGTGCTCACGAAGAAAACTATCCAACTCATGATCTCGAATTGGCAGCGGTAATTTATGCATTGAAGCTGTGGCGACATTACCTTGTCGGAAATCATTGCGAGATCTTCACCGACCACCAAAGCCTGAAGTACCTGTTTACGCAGCCAGACCTGAATCTCCGCCAACAGAGATGGCTCGAGACAATAGCCGACTACAACATGGGAATTTCTTACACCCCTGGCAAAGCTAATGTGATGGCCGATGCCTTAAGACGCAAAGCTTATTGTAGTGAACTTGAAGTTCAAGTGCAACAACCACGTCTGTATGCAGAACTCCGAAAGCTGAACATCGAAATTGTTCCGCAGGGATATGTGAACACCCTGGTGGTCCAACCAGACCTCGACACCCGCATCAAGACGGTACAACATTATGATTCTGACATTTGGAAGATTAAGCGTCGTGTCGCCAGCGGAGAGCCCTCATTCTTCACTATTGATGCAAATGATGATAATGCGGTGTACTTCAAGGGTCGTTTAGTGGTTCCGGTAGCCAAGGCCAACCTGAATTACGCCTCTGATGCCATGAAAGAAGCTCATGATACACCCTTGTCGATTCACCCTGGTAGTACCAAGATGTACCAAGACATTCGTCAGCGGTACTGGTGGTCTAACATGAAACAAGACATTGCTCGTTATGTTGATGAGTGTGATGTTTGCCGTCGCGTGAAAGCAGAACATCAGAGACCTGCTGGAACTCTGCAACCACTCTCTATTCCTGAATGGAAATGGGACAAGATTGAAATGGGGCATTGATTTTCTTATTGCTTCCCTGTCATGTGATTTTTTCTATGCTTGATGGCAAGTTGAGGTTTTGCTACAAGGATTGAGTTTTCCATCGATCCCTCTATGCTGCTTTCAGTATGCTGGTTGCCTTGATCATGGTCTACATCAAACTCCTTGGATCTCATCTTAATCTCGCAATAGAAGATTTAACATGGAGGGGCTTGTGGATTTTATGAACTCAAATCCACACGGGGGTCACGCGTTGAACGAAGTTTGGCTTGTGGCATTAGTTGCTGCACGCACCCCGAACGTTAAAATAGCAACAATGAAGTATCGTGTTTGGTTTGTATAGGGAACAACGTTTGCATGTAACCTGCTAATCAACCACGATAAAATTTGCAACAACCCGTGTAGATGGCGATCTAACTCGTTTTTGCAGAATGTGCATGTGATGTGGTATAGCCTTCAAGATTTGCAATGTGTTTGTATGAGATGCTATATGTTATGTAATATTTATTCGCGACCTGCGTGTCGTGGTACGGCATGATGGCTGGAGTCATATGATTGTCACTTAATTATGGCCTGCGTGCCAGAACTGTTTATTAGCTCGAGGCAAAGCAATAGATAGATGCAAGGTGATGATCTACGATGCGGAGGTGGACCCCGACGCACATGCCGGAAGCCGTGGTGATGTTCCCGGCGCCAAGGACTAAGTTGGTGGACACGGTGACTTCAACCACGACGACGTGAAGACAATGAAGACTTCACGAAGCAAAGGGCTATACTATATCACATAATTTTATGAACTGCCTGTGATGTTTATCCCTTTGATGCACCCTTGTTTGATGCGCGGTAGTCGTATTTTATTAGGGTGATCTCTCGCAAAACAATATCAAGTTGATAGTGTTCTTCCAACTGTAGCACCGTCCAAACTATGTTTCATACCGGAGCAGGTCATGTCACATGGGTGCACACGGTGTGACGCATAAAAGGCGGGTGTGTTAAGAACACACTGCAATTACACTTGGTTGTCTTGACGGTTTGGATAAAAGTTTGCTACCGGAACACTCCCATCGAAAGATGAACAAGAATCACCTTTGGCGTGATTGGCAAGTTGGTCTACCGGTCCAGTCTAAGTCATCATTGATGTCACATCAATGGCGGACGATTGGGTTGGATCTTGAATCACTCCAACATCAATTACGAGAGATATTGATCTGAGTGGGAGCGCACTTAGTAATTAAATTGATTAATCACAAGTGCAACTTAATTATGAACAAAGTCTTAGTATTTGCATTATCGTTGTAGAATAATGGCTCGCGTTACCACCTTCCCAATTGATTTTGATTAACTGTATTATCTGGTAAAAACTTTACGATTGGTACCGTATTGTGAGGACTATCCTCAATAGTGCCGAGAAGGACCATGTCCTATCGCAAATTTTTGATGCTCTCCCGCTGATGCTATGGATGATGTGACTTACGTCCATAATCCAAAATGCTAGAATTCCACCACAGCTAAGTGCATTGTCTTCACCACCATGAAACCCGAACTTCGAAACGTTTGGGATAGTTATGGAACTGAAAAATTGTTTTCAGTGATAAGACAATTGATGTAGGATATAAGATATCTAGTACAATGTTTGATTGTAAGCATTAGTGAAAATGTTCATTATGCTCTAACAAAACTGATAAGTGTGGGATCCAGAAGAAAACTGATCATATGATGATGAGGATTAAGGGAAAGGAAGTTCCATAGGGTGTTAGTAAGAATTACACGCCGGAAAGTCCATGGCATGCGCCACCCTTGATCATATGTGATCTTCTGTGAGTAGGAGTGACATTGGAAATAGAACTATGATACGTATAAAGGCAAAGCGAAAGAAGACTGGAATATCCAACTCAGAAATGAAAGTCATACGAAGTAATAGATGAATTCATTGCTGGTCAAAAGATGTAATTCTTGGGAATCATGATTAAGCGGTTAATCTTAATTCTTGTATATTGTGATTAATCTGTTGATCACTAGAATATCACTTCAATTGCATATTGTTGCAAGTCGATGCAAGAAATACTATGGCCTTTATGACTAGCTAATGATGAGTTTTGACACGCTCGGGAACACGGTAAAAGGTTTACTATACCGTGTGTTGACTCTATGATTATCTTCATAATTCATTTTAGAGTTGAGTAAATTGTTACTACACTTTAGCCTTGTTGCAAAACATCATTTTGAATCATGTTTGTTGGAAGAGAGTTGTTCAAAGCTATGAATAACGTAAAGGCCATACTTCCATTATGAATAGGTTGTATGTTATGAATCTTGATAATAATACTAAACATCCATAACACTGACGCTAAACGTCACAAGACTGACAGAAATACCACATAGATGTGGCACTGCCGTTTATCACAAGTGACATAACATGCATGAAGAATTTCCATAAGTGATGGACTTTCGAGTCATATGACTATGAATCACTTGACGCTTGCGATATTTTTTCTCGAAGTAATGTGACTAAAACACCGTTGATAGGCCATACATGAACGGGAAACTAAACCATTGGTAATCATACATGATGATGTGTGTAGTCCAATAAGTGTAGTTGTGTGCAGTGGATTCCCTATCTTCACTCATGAGTTGAAGTAGATATGTGGATATCTGTTCAATAGAGACATACATCTGAAATCTTTGAAATGTTCAAGGAATTTTAGAGTGAAATAGAAATTCATTGTAACGAGAAAATAAAGCTTCTGCAAATTAGATTGTAGAAAGTAATATTTGAGTTACAAGTTTAGCGAACGTCTGATGAGTTGTGAAGAAGTGTCATAACTTGCGTCTCCCGGAACATCACTATGAGTAAAATGTTCGAGAGATGTAATCAAGCCATGTATGACACGGTAAGATCAAATATGACGTTTATCAATTTGCCATTATACTTATTAAAGTTATGCGTTAGAGAGTACAGCTTTTACACTGAAAAGAGCACCATCAAATCTGTTGAAATGACACCATATTAGATATGATATGGAAATGATAAAACCATATTGTCTTTTCTTAAAATTTGGGTATATGAGGCATATGTTTGACATACTCAAAACCCCAAATCAGATAAGTGCTACTTTGTTAAGGTTATGCCAAAAGTTTTGGTATTCCTCTATCACTACACAAAAGCAAAACTGTTTGTTGTTAAGAATGTTGTGTTTTGAAGAAAAATAGTTTCTTACAAAAGAGTGAGTGGGAGGACAGTGCAACTTGTCAAAGATTGTTGAATCTTCAAATAAGTGCACAGCTGAACCACACAGGTTAGACAAAACTCGTTCAAACATTCATGATATGTAAAACGAGATATTATTGTTCGACAATGATAAACCTGTGATATACAAAGAAGCGTTGATGGGCCCTGACTCTGGGATTTGGCTAAATGCCAAATAATCCGAGATAGTATCCATGGAAGTAAGTCAAGTTTTGAACTTGGTAGACCCTCTGAAAGACTAAAAGTCTGAAGAATAAATATATGGATCTATAATTGATTCAGATGAAATTGTTTTATCCATAAAGCTCAACTCGTTGGAAAAATTATTTTCTAGCAAGTTCAAACGTTGACTACGGCGAAATAGTGTCGACTGTAGAGATGCTTTAGTCAATTCGGGTTATACTAGCAATTACTACATATCTCATTTATAGGATATGGTAGAATGAACGTCAAAACAAAGTTCCTACCAGGAAATATAACAAAGGACGTATACGTGATACGACCGGAATGTTTTGTCGATTCAAAGGATGCTAAAATATATGCAAGCCTTGGATATCCAGTGATGGACTGAAGCTGGCATAATGGAGTTGGAATTTTCGTTGTGATGAAATTGCCAAAAGAGTTTGTTTTTATCGGGAATAAACGAAGATGCTTGAATGTTCAAGAAAGTAAGTGGGAGCTGAATGATATTTCTAAAACCTTATGTAGATGACATATTGTTGATTAGAAATGATATAAATTTCTTCACACGAATAAGGACTTCATTGGAAATAGTTTTCAGTTGAAGAACTTGGACTAATATAGCATTTGTATTGAGCACAGTGATCTATGCAGATAGTAAGTGCTTGATCATGCTAAAGCCAACGTTACATGTTGACATGATACTAAAGTAGTTTAGTATGAAAACGCCAAGAAGGATGTTCTTGCCGAGGCCATGGTGAAAAGTTGTTTGCAGAAATCGGTGTTCATGAACACATATAAGCAAAACACATGAATTGGATTTCACTCACCTATGTGTTTGGATTAATCATAATATGTAAAACGACCAGATATGTCCAGTGCTCCAAAAGGTTGTGAGCAAGATACCAAAGTGATCAACATGTTGATCATTGGACAAACAGTGAAAAGTTAAACTTATGATAGATAAGATATGTTTCTCGGAAAAGGAGATAATGAAGAGCTCGTTGTAACAAGTTACACCAGCTGAATTTTGATGTAAACAGTTACACCAATTCAGTCTTCATACTTACTCCGATCGATTTTCGATTTTAATTGGGATTATGTGTTTCACATGTAAGGGTGGCACAGTATGGAGGAACTATGTCAAGTTCGATATTGTGGAGAATTCTATAACAGAGGCTAAGTATATTGTTGCTTAAAGAAGTAACAAGGAGGGTATTTTGAATCATAAATTCATTTATGAACCTGGTATGGTTTCCTAGATGCTTGAAGCTCACGGAACATTGACGAATGATTTCATGACTTATTCTAAGGAACCAAGGTCCTACCAAATGATCCAAAACATATACAAAGCTAAACTGATAAAATTAGTGAATTTTATGATAGCGTGAAAACGCGAAGATATGCAAGATACAAACGGGCCTGAAACGTCAGATCCGATGATGAAGTCTATACCACAAATGAAGCATGTATTACACCGGTATGCCATAGGTGTAAAGTGCTCAAGCACTGATAATATTATTGACTCTAGTGCAAGTGAGAGACTGTTGGAAATATGCCCTAGAGGCAATAATAAAATGTTATTATATATATATTTCCACGTTCGTAATTAATGTTTATATTTCTGTGCTATAATTGCAATGACCCTGACTATGAGATTCAGAAGAAAACTCACTTGCATGTGTGGAAATGTAAACACCAAGAGTTCCTGGTTTAGCCTCTAAGACCAGCTCATGTGCTAACTGATGATTACGTTTTCTTAATCATGGACATTGTTCTTGTAACAAGGATGTCAGTAGCAATGGGAACATATTGTTAGCAGAACAATGATGTTGAACCGACCCCAGTATTGAATGATATACTTAGAGATCACATCGTAACCACGTTATAAGTCATATCATGAAATTTTATCATATACGTAATTCCTTAGACCATGAGAGTATCGAGTTGCTTCACACAGGAAGACATGCTTTGGTTCTTAGATGAATCCTCCCGTAAATGGGAAGTAGTAAAATAAGTTCTGGGTATGTCAGATGGTGTGGCTAGTGATTGTGATAGTTCAAGAATGGGATTTGCTCCTTCACGATGAAGAGATATTGACTTTGGGCCCACTCGGTATGACGGTATCCATTCTAGTCTGGCCAGACGCATTGTGATTTAATCACGGGGATACCGGAATACAATAACGAGAAATAGAGACAAACGAGCAAAGAGGATAACAAGTGGCTTGTGTTCAAGAAGTTGTTACACATGGGTGCCAAACATCTCTCCTCTAACTTTGTCATATATCACGAAGCAAAGGGAATGGTACATGACTAAACATAAAGGTTCACTCGAAGTTTATTCGTGTATGTGCGGGAGTCAACATGGGTGTCCATGGCTCCGCTGTTGATTATTGGCTATTGACAAAAGGCTGTTGACCTATGTCCGGAAGATGTTCTGAGTCATGTCCGCATTATACCGAACCTATTGGGTCACACACTTAACGAGTAGTAATCTGTTAGAGAACTAGGAGATGAAAAGAGAAAGGGTACCGGAATTGTTTCGGGTGGAACCGGAAGTGTTTCCGGGTAGCACTAGAAGTGTTCTAGGTTGTGCCGAATGGTTTCAGAATATTCGTGAACGGTCTCGGATGATTCCGGAACATTCAAGAAGAGTCTTGAAGTAGTAACAAGACATCTGTAATAGTCTCGGAAGGTTTTGCAACATTCGGTAATAGTTGTGGAAAGGTTACGGAACATCGGGAAAATTGTTCCGGGACTTCCAGAAATGTTCCGGGAGGTTTCGGAAGGTTCCCGGGAGCTTATGGAAGTATCCGGAGGGTTAAGGAACTCTCAAAACCGCGGAAACTGACGTTAGACCAAGTAGGAAGGTCCACAAGGTCGTAACTTGGAAGGAAAAGGACTTTCCTTGAGTCCAAGGCCCAGACGCCAGGGTCCCTGGCGTTTTGGACCAGGACGCCGGGGTCCGCGGCGTTTCGGCGGGGAATCCGTGTTGGACTCCTCCTGGTGGCCAAAACCGACTTTGGGGAGAACCCTCGCCCAAGTTGCGACCCCAGGCTTCCACCTATATATTCGGGGGCAGGGGTAGCCCCAAAAACACACCAAAAAGCCCCAAGGCTGCCCCAGCTAAATCCCACGCGCCTCTAATTCTCTTCGGGCTAGATCGTTTTAGTCCAGACGCCGCTAGGCTCTTCTCCCTCTAGTTTCTCTCGGTGGCGTTCTTCTCTGGACGGCGGAGCGCTGCTGGATTGCTACATCGGGATGTGTGGATACTGGTAGAGGGATCATACCTTTGATCCTTCTTCGAGGTCCTTCTTCTTCCTCGGAGATCATGTTCGAGGGACTTGTTCATGGGACTTGAGCGCAACGGATCGTGGAACGGTACGCGGGATCGATATCCTCGCGGTTGGGAGGTCATTGAAATTCCTAGCTGTGGGGATCTGCACCAACGAGCTACACCAACTCTACTTCCGCTACATCGGTTGGTGAGCCATGACCTAAAACCTTGTATGCAATCTTCTTGGATGATCTTGGGTTCTTATTTCGTAGGCCGATTTTTTTTGTTTTCTACTACGTTTCCCAACAACTGGGTTACCAAATACAATATAAGAGATTGATTTATATTTATTATTATCTATTGGGTTAACAAAGATGTGTGATAAGTATCAGGTTTATCATAAGAAAACAATCTATTTACGGATCGTAAATTTGTCTCTATACTTGTGTACCATAGATTGATCTGGTTTATTGGGTTGCCAAATATTGTTTTGATTATAAGACCAAAAGGAGATAACAAACCAAGAAGAAACGATGAAGGATGAGACATTGAGCGAAAGGATGAAACTGGCTGAAAAATGAAACCTTAAGTTCTTTCTAAATAGTAGAGATGGAGATTATGAGCTTTGGAAGATGGATTGGGATATATTGTCGGTCTAGGATTTGTTAATTGTTCTTCAATGCTGGAAGAAGGAAAATACAAAAGAGAAAAATATCTATATACAAATGATACGAACCGGTCCAACATGTCTTATGTAGTGATTAGTGAGTACATCTCCGTGTCATAAAACTCCCGCAAACGATTGGATCGACGTGTCCGAATCACTTTTACCATTCAACATCGTGCCACATAATTCCATGAACCATGGACGAGTCCACGCGTCTGAATTTCTGCAAACCAGATGGAAAGCTGGGGGAACTTCGTTAAAGTCCGGACCTCTGCCATGTAAAAATCCGACACCCCGGGATCATCCAAAGCCTCATCCAAAATTTCTTTTTCACTCCTCCCTCTCCTTTTCTCAGTATCCTCTCCCTTCCCACACCGACGCTGTCGTTGCAATGTCTAGCCCGCCCGTGTAGGACTTATAGGATCTCTGTCGCTCCATCCGGGCACCATGCCTGCTTTGCCTACGCCCCCTCCCTCGTTTGTTTTCCTCCCTGATACCCTCACCCCCTATAGTTGTCGTCCACGACATACACTATGCCTGATAAGTGTATATCCAAATACCATAGACATAGACAAATTACTAATATTCTTTCCTTACTTTGGTACTTTAAAGTAAACACTATCGATTGGGATGACTAGTACATCTAAAAACAACTTTAGGGATTCTTTCTCATCATATAAGGAGGATGAATATAAGGATGAAACAATGATGATGCAAGCGGTCCTAGAAGATGCAAGGCGTGCGAAGGAGCATGTCCTGGATTTCAAGAGATCAATCAAGGGATACCGAGTGTTTAATCGAAAGAGGACGTGTGTAGGGATGATTCAAAGGGGGCGAGGGGGGTGTCAATCTTGCCACCTGTTGGCTCTGCTGGATGTTGAAAAGGCCCACTAGCTATTAGTCCCACACAATAGCATAAACCAGATAAGTTTGGGGCTAATGCAGTCGTGTAGGTAGAATCTACTGGTCATTATCCAACCAGGCTAACAACATACACAACCGCAGGAAGACCGATCACTTCCTTTCTAGCAAAAAGCAGATCGATTGATGGATGGCCAATCCATCTTTCATCTACTGCCACTCTCCGTCGGCTCATCCACTCGACGGTAACAAATGACGATTGTGGCTATGCATGCCTAGCCTGCGTGCCAACCTAGGGTTGGTCGATAGGACAACTATTTCCTCAAGTATATATATGATTCTTAATAGGCATACACATGCTTCTGGTTAGTCTTTTTTTTTCTAAGTTCGTCTTTCAATCTATAAAACAAGAAACTACAACTAAGAAGACTCAGATAATATTTTATTGGCTAATTATAAGTTTTTTTAAGCTGGCTAATTATAAGTTTGTAGGCAATATGACGATGAATTTAGGTGAGAACATTTTCTATCCAATTGGAATTAGTAATGACTTCTAGATGAACTATCGAGAGAATTAATCATGATTCTCATAGAGCCAATTCAGATTAATGGATACATAAATTATATTCTTATTGTAGAATCACAACTATAATTTGAGAATTTGGACCTTTTATGATTGTCTCTTTTTGCTATGCTATATGATTGTATCTTTTATGATTCTGATTCATTCTTCAAGTTCAAACCCCTATCCCCCACTAGTACAATTGAAACCTATCTATAATACTATAATAGATCATCCCCACTGTCTTATCTATCTCAACATGCAAGCATGCCACATCATCACACAATTATGATTGGAATAAGGTCCACCTTAACATGCAACCATGCATGAGACAAGACCCACCACAACATAATACCATGCATGCATGGAAAAATATTTTTCATTCCCTTACTATACTTATATTCAATTTTTTATTTATAAATATACACAATCAAATATAGTAAGTTGTATGTGTTTTAATTTTTTGGTTCATTTGTTATTAATCTAAATATTTAAAATTCACGTACTAATTAAATTTTGTTGAAATATAAGACGACCAATTCCCGTGATCCCACTAACTTATTTATCTCAACATACAAGCATGCCACATCACCACACAATTATGGATGGGATAAGGACCACCTCAACATACAAACATGCATGGAACAATATTTTTCATTCTCTTATTATAGTTATATTAAAAAAAATCAATAACCAAACATAATTAAATATAATAAATTGTATGCATTTTAAAATTTCTGGTTCGTATTTTATTAATCTAAATATTTACATTTACATAATTAAATTTTGTTGAAATATAGAGCGAAAAATTCCCGCAGCAAGGCGCGGGGTATCATCTAGTTTACACAGTTTTTCACCCCCATCGTAGACAATTTTTAGAATCGTTTGCTCGAGTGGGTTGGGGATAGGGGTGCCATCACAGATGATACATACACTATGTGCAATGTACCATGTTTTTTAGACGGCTGGTTGAAATGAAATGTGTGTGAATTGTGTGCTTATCACAAATATATAACATGGCACATGACATGTTGATCCTATACATTGTTTTGTATTAAACTATGTGAAATGCATGAACAAATTTCAAACAATGCTCATTGGAAGAACATATCGGATGAATGTTTATGGCACCCGAGTATTTTATATGAAACATGTGCGTTGTTAAGTGTAAGGTTGTTGTTTATTGTTTTATAAATCTTGTGTAATATTGTATCCTGTAATAGACATTGAATTATATTTATACTAAATGATACCCCACGCGTTGCTGCGAGAACTTTTAACAAATAATTTGATATTTTAAAATATTGAAAACAATTATGAAACTTAGTATGGTTTAATTATTAAATATCTTCTAAACGAAATATTTTTTAGTGTAAAAAAACTAACAAAAATGAGTGTGATTTTTGTTTTATTAATCTATTACCTTTAGACTATACGGTGGAATGATATGAAACAAAAACAACATTGAGTAGAGACATCACTCTTAGCTAAACCTAAAAGAAAGATAGCAACTACATATGTGCATTCATAAAAGAAATGGCGCATAGAAAAATAAAATGTGAGCTAACTCATAATTTGACTTTCTATAAAAAAATCGCTTCTAAATAGTGATGCTTAATGCATAAAAAGTTAATAATTATTTGTGAAGGATATGCATGCAGATTTAATGAATGGTGTGCATAAATAGTTAGTGGAAAAGAGGCAGACCTACTTGATGATGTGGATAGCTTACATGTCAACAAAAATAGGTTAGCGAGGATGAACTATTTAGGTATTATATATATATATTTAATTATTGCAATATATAATTAACCAGATTTCATTCCAATTTAAATACATGCATAACAAAATTTTTTATCATCAAACACACAAAGATTTTGGTCATCTTTCTGTTTTTCCTAACATTTTCTTAGTTACTTCACTTGGATGTGAACATATGAGTGTTCACCATGTGATTCTTGTGGGCGGTCAATCATGGTGAAGGAGATGGACATTCATGCAATTGTTGTCCATCCAAAGAGCTTACTTATACAACCCTACAAATTGAGCCTCTTTACTGGATATATGTTGGTATTCGTTCAATCACCCATTGTTCCGTTCTCCATAGAAAATAGTGATGCAGTTTCCATTATCTATTTGTATATTCCTTATGTATGCATATTACTTAGTCTTGAAGGGCATTTCCGTATCTTTTCTCTCAGCAATAAATATGCACAAAATTATGTAGCAACTTCAAACATAATGGTGACTTTTGTTTGAGCTACCTAATGTTGACTTCGTTTGCCACAACTCAATACTAGTTCAGAAATGATATTGTGTCGGTATCACCATTAGAGTTGTATGTAAGTCAGAATAACCATACATACGATGTCTTGACCCAAAAAGTTTGGTTGATCATCCGTATGATGACTTGAGGCTAAAAGTTTGGTATTGGAATCATTATTCTGCTCTATCGTCATATTATTTGAAGAATTTCTACAAAGTCTTCGAGCCTTCATTTTTATAGAGATTGTGAGAGGATCTTTGAAGCGCACTCGATTTTGAAAAATGGTACTATGTGAGCAGCATTTTCCCACTCGACACTCTTTGTGTCAGCGATGTCACATTCACTCCCCATCATGGCAGCTTGTAGTCCTTGCCGAGGGTATCGTGGACTCCACTTTGACCCTCACCCCCCCATTTCATCGGTTAGGAGGCAGATCATGCAACTTTCTCGCCTACCATGCCTCCTGCTCTTTCGTCGGCCTCGACTTTGTTGATGACTTGGGCACAGAGGGGATAGATCTTATGCTGCCACCAACGTCATCGACTTTTGGCGCAGGCATCCCTCACAGGTTACACAACATGTCAAAACGAAGAAGCAAAGGAGAATATGATTGTGTCGGTGTCGTCCCACATACCTCCCATATTCCTTCCTTCGTTCAAATGGCTAGCAAAACTCAACCGCCTATGAACTCCAATGCATATGCAATTCCTCCTAGTAGTGCATTGGTTTAAGATAGCGAAAAAATGACTCAAAAAAGTTTTCTATAGCCTATGAAAGGGGTACGAAATAACGAAAAGTCATGAGTTTCCAATATTTCCCCCTAATCATACACGTCACTCACAGAACAATTTTTTTGACTTGGGGCCCCAAATCCAATTTGCTTTGGCCCATGAAATGGGCCCGAAACAACAATAAATAGTGAGTTTTGCGACGTCTATGTAAATGGTTTCGATGCCCCAAAAATGCTAAGCTATAGCCCAGGAAACAGTCCCAATATGACGAAAATAGCAAGTTTTTGCGTCTCACCCTAACCGTGCACCGGTTTGACGGAGAATTTTTTTTGACCCAAGACCGCAAAACCAGCGTGTTGTAGGCCATGAACCGGCCATGAATGGTGAAAAACTGTGATTTTTTGTGACATCCCCTAATAGTGTTGTTGGTTTAGGTAACAAAAGATTCCAGGAAATGCGCCCTCAACAACAGAAAATAACAACTTTTTTACTTGCTCCTAATCGAGCATCGGGTTCACAAAGCACTGGAGGTTGGGTCGATTTGTTCCTATGATTGCAAAAAATAGTGGGGTTTACGACTTTGTGGTACGTCTCAAACATAGGATGGAACAACTTTTGGATTGGGGTGTTGCTTCTTTCGCATTAAGGTAATAAGTGCAGCAAGCAAATGAACAATAAGTAGACTAACGAATAAAGCTATGTTCCCCATCAATGGTGCCTAAAAATAGTCTTGATGATCCATAAGTGCAGGGAATCACAACAATCTTCAAGGGAAGTATTACATCCGAATTTATTGATTCAATACAAGGGAAGCCAGATGATACTTGTAAGTTTTAGCAGTTGACTTGGAAATTCAACCACACCTGAGATAAATCTATAATACCTAAATAGTTCATCTAACTAACCTATTTATCTTGACATGCAAGCTATCCACATCATCAAATAGGTCCACCATGCAAAAACTTTTTTTTCACTAATTATTCATGCACCTGCTCCAATAAACTCTGTCAGGTGAGTTTTTATTGCATGATGACATGTTGAGTGAGCATTTTTCTAATGTATGTTGAATGATGATGTGACATGTTTGCATGTTGAAAAATATATGTTAATGAGGGCTAGCTATTTAGATATACTAGAAGTATACCCCGCGCGTTGCTGCGGAAATTGCTATGAAAACTATATGCATAAATAAAAAGTATAAAAGTATGATACATTAAGTTGTGTAAGTGAAGATGCAAAATAAACATGTGTGTATTAAAAATTATTAGGATGGACAATAAAATGATTAAAATATGGTTGATATGAAGATTGCATATAGAGATTAATAAATATATTAGTTGATATGAGATGGACAATTGATTGGCTAAAAAATGGATGATGTGGATAGCTTGCATGTGAAGAGAGACAATTTAAATGACCTAATTGGGTGACATGGATAATTGATTGGCTAAGAGAATAGATGATGTGGATAGCTTGCATGTTGAGATAGACAACTTAAATGATCTATAGTGGGGTTTTGTTTTATAAGAAGTATAGATAGATAGATAGGATAAACTGGAAAAAACTTCATACTAAAGGTTGTGTACATCAGTTAATGGATACAAGGTCCGAGGGTACAACCTTCCTTCTGAAAAAAATGTGCCATTGACAATTATCAAATGAAATTGACATGAAAAACTAAACACAACTTGGAACAGACTCGAAGTTGACCTAACAAGCGCACGCACACATGCAAATTAAACCGACACGCTGACACCACGACGACGACCTTTGCCGAGAGAGCTGCTGAATTAGCCGCTGCCGCCGAGCACGGACTTGAGCTTCTTCACCTGCGCGTCGTCCAAGAAGGTGACCTTCTCAACGACGGCGGACGGCAGGTTGTTGGCGAAGAGCGCGTAGTCAGTGATCTGCAGGCCGGGGTTGGGGCCGCTGAACGCAACGAGCGCCACCGCGGACGAGCCGCCGCCGTTGTACTGGTAGTGGAGCAGGCCCTGGGGGAACACCATGACGTCGCCCTTGTAGAGCGTCTTGGTGTACACGGTGTTGGAGGAGGAGCTGATGAAGCCCGCCAGGATGGTGCCCTCGGTGACGAAGAGCAGCTCGGAGGCGGCCGGGTGGGTGTGCAGCGGCACGACGCCGCCCACGGCGATGTCGAGCCTCGCCGCGGAGATGCCGAGCCCGTTCACGCCGGGGAACTGGCCGACGAAGGCCGGGGTCACGGCCGCCTTGATGAGGTTGCTGGTGTTGCCCGCGGCGGCGAGGCCGTGGTAGTAGAAGTCCCCTGCGCCGACGCCGGTCTTGCACGGGTACCCCGCCGGCGTGTCGCTGCAGGACAGGTCGGCGACGCAGAAGTCCTGGGTCAGGGCCATGGCGGAGAAGGGCAGGACGAGGAAGGAGACGAGCACGGGGAGCAGCATTGCGTTGGCCATGGCTTCTTGCTAGTTGCTACTGCGCTGGTGCTTCGAGTATGCCACTGTGCGTGCCCTCGTGGTGTTTATATAGGCGAGGAGACGGTGCAGCTGGTAGAGCAAGCGATGTAACGTGAGTGATATTTGGCGAGCGTGCATGCTAGGCATGGCACTTTCCGGATTTCTTGGGATAAGTACGGGGGAGCCAGTGGACAAGGGTTTAGCTGTGAATGGTCCACGAGATAGGAAAGCTCTTGAAAATGATGCATTATTATGGAAGATCAGGCCAATATAGCACATGATGAGCTGTTTTTACGATGAGATGGATATGTGAACTACTCATCTATCGACTCGTTGTCTCATGCAGGCTCTAGATCTTTACAACGGTAGCCTGTTATGGTGGCTAGTGTGAGATGATCGAATGGAGGCAAAGCTTGTTGCATGCACACGTGAAACGGGAGCTTGGTGTTTTCCTGTGATCGACATGTCCTTTGGGAAGTTTGTGGAGACAAAAACTGCACCGGTCTTCGTTGCTTTGCAAAACACGATATCATGGTGATCTGGTGTGAAGTAGACATGTGAAATTGTAACCGCTGGTCCTAAGATCGATCTTCGAGATTTTGTGAATGATGGACAGCATATTCCGAGAGTGATTGGTATAATGTCTGGACCAGCAGCAACGGGTAAGTGCTGCTCGTGAGCTTGTTTTTGTTTCTTGCTTGGATAGAACCTCTCTGACTCTTTGTTCCGTTAGGTAAATGCACACGGCCACTCTTGGTTGTTTGAAAATAATAATCGTAAGTGTAACAAAAATCTCTAAAAGACTACCCAAAAACACTTTCTAACTAGATTAACATAGTACAGTTGATAACAAGTACAAGTACGTTGAGACCATCAAACAACGTTTTCTGATCATCCATCATGGCCTGTCCGGCCATCTCTTACATGAACGTTTAATTCTTTCCTCTCGTGATTTCTATATAATCTATCAATTTATAGTCTATTTAACTAGCCCACGATATTTTTACATAAGTAGTGGACGTTTAGATCGCTTTTCTAATGATCTCTATATACAATTGATAGTCTATTTAACTAGCCCGCGACACTTTTACATAATTGGCCTTAATTACATGATTTGTTTCAAACACATAGTCCTTCGTTAATTACAAGTCCAGATATGTACTTGCACATATCTATATTTTTTATAAAGCAAAACTTCACTAAGAAACCTTTATGATGTCTATCTCAACATGCAAGTTATCCACATCCTCCACTATTGTAGCCAATCATTTGTCTATGTCATCCACTAACAAAACCCCACTAAAATGCATTTGTGGTACCTATCTCAACTTGCAAGCTATCCACATCATCCATTATTATAGCCAATTATTTGTTTATGCCATCCATTTTTATTTACATGCATCTTAAACCCTTCTATTTTGCATTGTAGAGTTTTTATAGAGATTTTCGCTGCAACGCGGGATATTCTTCTAGTTTTAATGGGTTTTTAATCCATATGCTCCTCGTTGCTTAGTATGATCAGTTTTATCCAATCCAACTAACTTTGCTCACATTTCTCCTTCCTCCTCCACCACCTGCTCACACAAGCCCAAACGAAGCACTATGGTCCAGTCAAATCCTTTGATCGTTACCTTACGTTGTATCCTGACAGGTGGGGTCAGGCCACATATGATAGGTGGGGCCAAGGCATCTTATGACATGTGAGGCAGAAGCAGTATACGATAGGTGAGACCGGGGAAACTTATGAAGCATGGAGCCGAAGCAACATATGACATGTGGGGCCTAGATTGATCGACGTCTCTCTCTCACCCCATTTCAAACAGACCGTACACATCCGTTCCTCACACAATCACTGCCGCAGTAGCCGTCGTCGTTGTGCCCGAGTCGTTCCCCTATACAGTCACCGTCGCCGTCGTGCCCATCTACACGCCATCCACTAATGGCCGGTAGTGCATGCAGAATATAATGCACAGCTCGACGAGCCAGTACCTCTAGACGATGATGAGGAGGCACCCTGGTATGTCCCAACGTATCTATAATTTCTTCTTATTCCATGCTCTTTTAGGTGACATTGTTATGTGGTTTGCTACACTTTTATATCTTTTTACACATATTTGGACTAACCTACTAAATCAGTGCACCCAGTGCCAATTTCTGTCTGCTGATGTCTGTGAATTGCAGGACTCCAAAACTTGCCACAAAACTATATAAAAAATCAGCGCAACAGAAGCTTCACGAAGCACCGGAGGGGAGCCAGGGCCACCCAGTCGGACACCTAGCGCGCCCCCCTCCTGGCCGCGCCACTAGGGCGCCTGGGGGGAGGGTCCACCCCCTTGTGCCCCCCTTCGACCTATATTTACATCCCATCTCGAAAACCCTCAGAGAGAACCCCGCATCGTGATTTTCACCTCTGTTCCGCCGATGCCTCGCTTCCAAGATCGGGAGCACCAGGAGACCTCTTCCTGGCACCCTACCAAAGGGAGGATTGACCTCCGGGAGCTTCTCCACCACCATGAGCGCTTCCCGTATGTGCCATGGGTAGTCCCCCTTGAACCATGGGTCCATGACTAGTAGCTATGTGATGTCTTCTCTCCAATCATGTGCTTCAATTCTTAGCCCTTGTTAGCTGCCATACATGATCAAGGCATCTATGTAATTGTTTCTGCTGTTGCTATGCTGTGTTTGTTGGGATCCAATGGATTATGAGATTATGTTCAGATTGTGATGAGTTATATATTTGGTTCCCCTTTTATATGTTGTTCTTGAGTAATTCTTGCATGTTCTCCGTTGCTTTTTATTGATTTGGCCAAGTAGTAAATAGTAACTCCAAGAGGGGGCGTTTATGCTTGATTGTGGGTTCATGCCCCCGATGTCTAGCTTGAGTGACAGAAACATGAGACTAGGGGATGTATTGTTGCCACCAGGGAGAAAACAACGGTGCTTCTAGCCGCAGTTGCAAGGATTGTTTACCTTACACAAAGTTTGTTAATGCAGTTGTCTGTTGCTTTGGATTTACACTTTGGGTGGGGCTCGCAACTTAATACCAGCGAGATGTTCTGGATAGATATCTCAAGGTGGATGATTAGTGAGTAGATGCAGTTGGATTTCGGTCTACTTGTCTTGGCGTACTGCCCATACTTTTAAGCCTCTAACTTTCTTTGCAGCATAATTGGCATTGCGGTGCGTTTATAATTCTGTCAATTGCCTAGCTGTAATAGTTTCACCCAGCTTAGTTGTTTTATCGTCTTTTGGGAGAGATACATCACTAGTGAACATCATGGGACCCCAGTCCATATTGCCACCACTGTTTACACCTCAACTCGTTTCTTCTTTATTTCCTTTCAGTTGCAATCACCATTATTGTTACCCTTGTCTTTTGATCCTTTTTAAACGACAAGGCCAGAGAGATTTACAACCTCGTTGTACTCGTTGGGAGCAAAGTTATTTGCTTTTGTGTGCAGGTCCACATCTTCTGTCAGCGCCAGAGCAGCAGACACCTACTTGTCGATCCTTAGAGTCCTACTGGATTCGATAAACCTTACAGTACTCGTTTAAGGGAAATTTGCTGCTACTACATCCACACCTTCCACTTGGGGTAACCAACGAGGAGCACTACTTCAGTGCCATCACACCCTGATTTGGTTCATAAATTTTCTCATGTTGTTTGTATGCATATCGGTTGTCGTGGAGAGAAAACGTGATGGATCGATGCAAATCGCTCGATGACGGTTCCAGGAAAACAGACAATAAACCACATCTCTCGTGAACACATGATGAACACTCTTTCTTTTCTTTCCCTACGACTGCCTGCACTCACACCCACGAAACCAAGGGAAACAAAAGCTTCTCTATTTGGATAAGGCAAACGCCATGGCCATTGATGTCTACGCACACTTCTATTCTTGTAGACTATGTTGGGCCTCCAAGCGCAGAGGTTTGTAGGACAGCAGCAATTTCCCTCAAGTGGATGACCTAAGGTTTATCGAACTCAGGGAAGTAGAGGTTGAAGATGGTCTCTCTCAAGCAACCCTGCATTTAAGATACAAGAAGTCTCTTGTGTCCCCAACACACCTAATACAACTAGGAGTTGTATAGGTGCACTAGTTCGGCGAAGAGATGGTAAAATTTGGGTGATAGGTGTAGCAAAACAAAGTAATATAAATCTGTAATAAAAAGTGCAGCAAGCAAACAAGTAGTAAACGTGAGCGCAAACAGTGTAACAATGGTGGGAACAAGGCCTAGGCTTCATACTTTCACTAGTGGCAACTCTCAACAACATTAACATAGTCTATGATCACAATCAAGATCACATCATGGGAGAGCGAGAAGACCACATAGCTACTGGTAGAAACCTCAGCCCCGAGGAGGAACTACTCCCGCATCATGGAGGGAGGAAGCAACGTCGATGGAGATGAATCCGGGGGCAGTTCCCCGTCCCGGCAGGGTGCCGACACAGGAATTCTGGTCCCCTGAAGCTTGTTGGCGATGGCGGCGGAGATCGGAATTGCTTCTGGAGAAAAGGGGTTCGGAATCAGGGTTTTCGCGACAGGAGAATAAATAGGAGCTAAAGGGGGGCACCAGGGGGGCCACCAGGAGTCTAGGAGGCCTCCCGGCGCGGCCACCCCCTAGGCCGCGCCCACTGTCCGCCTAGGCACCAGGTGGGGGCCCTCTGCCCCCCCTTCGGGCGTAAGGAAGCTTCTGGAATGCTGATTTTTTATATATTTTCCCGGAATTTTCTGAGCACTTTTAATAATGGGAAAACCTAAAATACAAAAATAGCAGAAAACAAAAACTGGCACTAGGTGCACTGAGTTAATAGGTTAGTCCAAATATGATCAAAAGTGTATGAAAGTGTCTCTAGAACATAGCAATATCACACAAAACATGCATGGAGCAAGCAGAAATTATAGATACGTTTTGGATGTATCAACATCCCCAAGCTTAATTCCTGCTCGTCCTCGAGTAGGTAAATGATAAAAGCATAATTTCTGTGGTGACATGCTAACAACCATATAAGAACTTTTAAGTAAAGCAATCAAGGCATGTAATTCAATTCTACTCATAACAGGCAAGAGTCTATATTTAGCATTGAAACAAGCAACATAAGAACATAAAGGTGCAAGAGCTCTCGCTGTCTGTGACTCGAATGTCTCCAAATGGTGTTTGCTTGCAAGAAAGGGGATAGGGATATACGAGAAAAAGTATTTTTGTGTTGAGAACTCAATCTACTAAAGTTTCAAACTTGGTCTTCTTTGGAATCTTATCTTGACTCATCCCAAGACCACTAGTCAAGTACAAGTCAATTTGATCCACTCCTTTTCGATATTTTGAGCACTCGTGCAATGGATAAGCGCAAGCACGAAAGTTGACACTTAGGATGGCAAAGAGAGAAATATGGTGGAGGAGGAAGACAAAAAGGGTGAGAAAGGCTCACATCAATAAGGACAATCATAGGCGGGAAGGCCAAATGATAGAAATGATGTGAGGAGTAGGGATTGCCATGGAACGGATGCACATATGAGCTAAGAAAAGCTCTCCAATCGAACTAGTAGGTGTGCATTCAACCTGCTTTCTCAAGAAGACCTAGAGCTCATTTGAGGAAGCTCATCATTGGAATATACAAGCCAAGTTCTATAGTGTGAAGGTCCCCACATAGCTATATGCATGAATGATAATCTCTATGGAGTACAAGATATAAGATGGAGTACGAGTGTGGATCTCTCAAAAGGAATAGTAGTGTGCCCCCTTCTCTCTTTTTATTTCTTTTTCTCTTTTTCTATTTTTTTGTATTTTTCTGATGGCCTCAATGGCTCTTTCTATTTCTCTCTCATTTGTCCTCTTTGGGATCTTTTCCTCACTTTAGGGGCAACACTCTATATATTACAAGAAGTATAGAAGATCTTTCACACTTTACAAAAGTACTCAAATCATAAAGAAGATGTAACTATCATGAAGTATGCAAATGTATGCCTCTGCCAGTGTAGCAGGATATGCAATGATACTAGCGCGTCATGTAGCAATGATTAGGGCAAGGCCCAACTAGCATGCGGCTCATCGATCAAGCAAGTAGCATGTATGGCATGAAGATCAAGTCATGAGAAGATGGATGTTGCATGACAATGTATCTCGGAAAGGCTATGGAAATGCCTTGATAGGTAGGTATGGTGGCTGTTTTGAGGAAGGATATAATGAGGTTTATGATGACAGAGCGTATCATGCCAAGGATTTGGATGTACCGGCGAAGGTGGACGCCAACTCTCGGAGTGAGAAGGAGGCAATGCATGGCACATGAGAGGCTAGAAAAATATGGGAAGGTGGAAGTGTCAACTTTCGAATACTCACATTAACTCATGCACTTATTATCGGTAATTCTCAATCTAATAAGGAGGTTCAAAAAGAGACAAGTACCCCGAGGAGGAGTGTATGGGGGTTTGGTTATCCTTGCGCATCCTCGACTCATGGTACGTGAGTGTACTCTAATATTCGATCCCTCAGAAGAGTAGTGATCCATCTAGTAGCTAGAATTCTCAAGTAATTTTTTAGGTTTTGAAAATAAACACGAATTTCCCAAAATACGACATCTATCACTAATAGGCTAAAGCTCTTGACACCAAAAGTCCAAACATTACTCAAGACAATACCTCAAAACTATTGCAAGTTACTACTACAATTGAATAGCAACCTCAATTACCTACTCCAAGTCAAGACACAAAACTCAGTGCAACAGGCAAACTCTCTAAACTAGATAAACATGAAAACTCAAGAGAGTTCCAGCAACAAACTAAACAAAAGCTCTTAAAAAGATAAGCATGAAAACTAAGAGCTAAACATGGTAGTAGCTATGAAAAAGATAAAGAACACACACATCAAAGATAAGCATGAAGAATCCTATGTTGTGTTCTAGATTTTGAAAGTGGAGCGTGTTTCTCTCCCACACAAAGAAAGATGGGTTCTAACTTGTTATGAACAACAAGCAAAGCTAAAGAAAACTAAAAATATAACCTAAGAGCGAGACGCCCCAAGCATAGCACATAACGCATGAAGTGATAAAAATATAGTGAGACGAGAGACGAACTGATAATTATTGATGAAGAATGGGATTCACGGGGGCATCCCCAAGCTTGAGCTCTTGACACTCCTGAATCTTCTTTCATCATCTTCCCTCGCACACTTGAAAACTCCCTTCATACATAACTCATCACAATCTGATTAGCGAGGTTAGTACCCATAATAAAAAAAATTTCTCTACTGGAAATAAGGATATTCTTGAAGCGCTACTGTTTCTCAAGATTTCCAAAAAGTTTTTGCAAAGAAAAAGCAAGCTTAAGGTCTGCAAAACGAAGAAAAGGCAAAACAGGACAGAATCTGTGAAAAACAGACCAGCAGATAGTAAATAATTTTTTAGGGGTACTTCTGCAACTCAAATAAAAAAACTCAGAACATACGAAAGTTCCGTGATTGTATATAGCACGCTGTGTAAAAATTTCAGCTCAAAAATATGAACTGGGATTTTTTTGTGATTTTTCCCGTCACGAGGACATAATCTGTTTTCTGGACAGCATGTCACAACTTTCACTTCCCTTGTCATAAGAGGCTATAATTGGCACAAAGCTTGAAAAGTAAAGATACAATGATGTTGCTACAGTAGTAACAATCATCAAGATCACTAAAAACAGAATAAAAACAAAAAGGAAAACCTAAATTCGTTGTGGGCTGCCTCCCGAAAGCGCTTCTTTAAAGCCACTAGCTAGGCTTAAGATTTTAATGATGCTCTCGCAGCAATAAGAGTTGAAGAACAAAAGAAAGCATCAAGAAGAAAATACCAAAAAAATTTAAGTTTAACATGCTTCCTATGCATAGGAATATTTCAATAGATTAATTCATTGAAGCACAAAGCAATAAGTATAGGAAGGCAAAACAAGTGCAGCTTCAAAACCTTCAAGATAAAGAGAGGGAACTTGATATTATTGAAATATCTATAAGCATATGTTCCCCTCTCATAATATTTTTCAGTGGGATCATGAATAAACTCAAAAATATAAGTATCACATAAAACTTTATTATCATGATCCACAAGCATAGCAAATTTGTTACTTCCCACATAAGCAAAATCCTTCTCATTAGTAATAGTGGGAGCAAACTCAAGAAAATAACTATCACATGAATCATTCTTATCATGATACACTTGCAAACATTTATTCTTTATAGCATAAGTGTCATCACAATAATCATCATATATAGAAGGCAAAGTATCATCAAAATAAATTTCCTCATCAAAACTTGGGGGGCTAAAAAGATCAACTTCATCAAACGTAGCATCCCCAAGCTTATAGATTTGCATATCATTAGTATCAAAAGTATTCAAAGAGGACATACTAATAACATTGCTACTAACATGAGTGTTGTGCAAATAATGAAGCTCCATAGGATTTTTGATTTTCTCTTCAAACACTTCATGTCCCAACTCAAGGTAGAGCTCATAAAGCTCTCTCATAATATTTTTGTTGTTTTCCATAAGCCTAACTAGTGAAAATAAAAATAAGAAACGAAAAGATTTAATTGCAAGATCTAAAGATATACCTTCAAACACTTACTTCCCCGGCAATGGCGCCAGAAATATCTTGATGTCTACGCACACTTCTATTCTTGTAGACTATGTTGGGCCTCCAAGCGCAGAGGTTTGTAGGACAACAGCAATTTCCCTCAAGTGGATGACCTAAGGTTTATCGAACTCAGGTAAGTAGAGGTTGAAGATGGTCTCTCTCAAGCAACCCTGCAATTAAGATTCAAGAAGTCTCTTGTGTCCCCAACACACCTAATACAACTAGGAGTTGTATTGGTGCACTAGTTCGGCGAAGAGATGGTAAAATATGGGTGATAGGTGTAGCAAAAATAAGTAATATAAATCTGTAATAAAAAGTGCAGCAAGCAAACAAGTAGTAAACGTGAGCGCAAACAGTGTAACAATGGTGGGAACAAGGCCTAGGCTTCATACTTTCACTAGTGGCAACTCTCAACAACATTAACATAGTCTATGATCACAATCCGGGGGCATTTACCACATAGCTACTGGTAGAAACCTCAGCCCCGAGGAGGAACTACTCCAGCATCATGGAGGGAGGAAGCAACGTCAATGGAGATGAATCCGGGGGCATTTACCCGCCCCGGCAGGGTGCCGACACAGGAATTCTGGTCCCCCGAAGCTTGTTGGCGATGGCGGCGGAGATCGGAATTGCTTCTGGAGAAAAGGGGTCCGGAATTAGGGTTTTCGCGACGGGAGAATAAATATGAGCCAAAGGGGGGCACCAGGGGGGCCAACAAGAGTCTAGGCGGCCTCCCGGCGCAGCCACCCCCTAGGCCGCGGCCACTGGCCGCCTAGGCACCAGGTGGGGGCCCTCTGCCCCCCCTTCGGGCGTAAGGAAGCTTCTGGAACACTGATTTTTTTTATATTTTTCCCGGAATTTTCTGAGCACTTTTAATAATGGGAAAACCTAAAATACAAAAACAGCAGAAAACAGAAACTGGCACTGGGGTGCACTGAGTTAATAGGTTAGTCCAAATATGATCAAAAGTGTATGAAAGTGTATCTAGAACATAACAATTTCACACAAAACATGCATGGAGCAAGTAGAAATTATAGATACGTTTTGGGCGTATCAACCATCGGGGAATGTTTTCCAAGGCCACCATTCCACTGCGAGTTTGAGGTTCAAACACACAGCAAGTACACCATCGAGATGATGTACACCAATGCACACAACCACGTCAAAACCTGGATTGAAAAGTTTGAGAAGATGCTGCAAAGAGACAGAGAAAAGGTCATGGGCATAGAGGTGGAGTGCGCAAAAAGGCCCTACAACAAGTAGAAAGTCGTTGTCATTCACTTGTGGTTACAAAGACACTGCCTTTTGTATCATGTATGTAGGTCTGATGGAGTTAACTATGAAGTGGGGGAGTTCCTCCGTAATAACAACCACACGTTTGTTGGCTTTTCCATCGAGGGCGATAGATATGCTTATGCATTGGCGCATCACTATAAGGAACTTTGTCGATATTCAAACAAAATGGTGGGTGTACTATGTGACAAAGCGCTTAGATTCTCTTGCAGATGTTGCCGAGATTATCGTTGACGAGTACTACGAAAAGATGAATAAGGGTTTCAAACTTCTTCAACATCGGTTCTGCGGTGATGTGCCACTGTAACATTTGCACATGACTATGCAGGAAGGGATGTGTATGCGGCATACGAGATATGGACAAGGATGATCATCTTGAACAAGGAGGGCCTGTGTCACGAGGTAGATATCGAGAGAAGGGAACGACTAATGGAGGAACAGAGAGGCAAGCGAGTCAGGTCCTCTTGGGATTGAGAATACAACTTCACTCTTTAGAGAATAAGTATTTATTAATGTGTGATCTAGTTTAATTGTGTGTGTTGATTCAAGTATGTTTGTAATAAAACTTGACATGGTGTGTCTTGATTCATGTCTGTTTGTAATAAAACTTGATATGGTGTTTTGGTTCATGTATGTTCGTAATAAAACATGACATGGTGTGTTTTGATTCTTGTATGTTTATACGAAAACTTAACATGTTGTGCTTTGATTCATGTATGTTTGTAATGAAACTTGACATGATGTGTTTTGATTCATGCATGTTTGTAATAAAACTTAAGATGATGTGTTTTGGTTCATGTATGTTTGTAATAAAACCTAATATGGTGTCCTTTGATTCATGTATGTTTGTAATGAAACTTGACATGGTGTGTTTTTATTCATGTATGTTTGTAATAAGACTTAACATGGTGTGCTTTGGTTCATGTATGTTTGTAATAAAACTTAACATGGCTGCACTTCATGTACAAACAACCAGATTACAAAGAGACGGTCACATAAAAATTACAAAGACAAGTCATTTTGGTAAAACATTTTCAACTCCAAACTTTTTATGTGTTCAACATGAAGCATTCAAAGTCACATCCTTCAATTTCAAACATTTCTAACTCCATTTGCTAATTTTAATGCATTTAATTATTTGTTTTTGAGCAAATTGACCCTGAAATTGAATTTTTTTTCAAATGATCTCTAAAAAGTATGTGAGTTGGCATATTGTCATCATTCCACCCACATAGTATGTGGTAAAAAATCAAAGGATTGTGAGAAAAAATGGATGCACTTTATGTACAAACTAGACCATTCATTTCAAAGTATGAGGGTTTCGAAAGAAAACAATCACATTACAAAGACAAGTAATTTTTTAAAATCATTTCAACTTGAATTTTTTTATGTGTTCAGCATGAAGGCATTCAAAGTCACAACCTTAAATTTTAACCATTTCTGACTTCAATTGCTATTTTTAAAGCATTTAATGAAATTTTTAGCAAGAAGACCCTGAAATTGAAAATCACTTCAATTGACCTCTAAGAAGGATGAGACTTAATATGGTGTCATAATTTCACCCAAATAGTATGTAGTAAAAATATAAGAGAATTGTGGAAAAAACTGGATGCACTTTATGTACAAACTAGATCATTCATTTCAAAGTATCAGAGTTTCAATCGAAAACATCCACATTACAAATACAAGTCATTTTTAATCATTTCAAGTCCAAACTTTTTATGTGTTCAACATGAAGGATTCAAAGTCACATCCTTAAATTTCAACCATTTCTGACTTCATTTGCTAATTTTAATGCATTTAATGATTTGGTTTCTAGTAAAATGATCCTGATATTGAAAGTCAATTTAAATGGCCTCAAGGATGCGACATGGCGTGGTGTTATCATTTAACTCACATAGTGTGTGGTAAAAATCTCAATGGATTGTGGAAAATTTTGGACTCACTTCATGTATAAATTAAACCATTCATTTCAAAGTAGCAGGGTTTCGATCGAAAACAACCACATTACAAAGAGAACTCATTTTTTCAATCATTTCAACTACAATTTTTTTTATGTTTTCAACATGAAGCATTCAATGTCACATCCTTAAATTTCAACCACTTTTGACTTCATTTGCTAATTTTAATTTATTTAATGATTTGTTTTTGAGAAAAATGACCCGAAAATTAAAAATCAATTCAAATGGCCTCTAAAAAGGATGAGATTTCGTGTGGTGTCATCATTTCACCCACATAACATGTGGTAAAAACTTGAGAGGATTATAAAAAAAATTGGATACACTTCGTGTACAAACAACATTAGTTGAATGTTGGTCAAACCGTGGATAACCCCATTGACCGCCTTAAGACCCAAAAGAATCTCTTGTAACCCTAGCACCCAACTATGGTCGTTGGATGTAACGCTAGCGCCGAATGATAATCGTTGGATCTTAGCGCGATTCACGAGAAGCTCGTTCTGCGACCTGAATGGCTGGACTCTATTTTTTCAAACCTGTGGATTCGGTTAGGCACGCTCGTCGGAACGTTACGCCGTCGTTCTGGAGCATTTCAGGTGGGTTGATTTACGTGGCCCGGAGCATTTGAAAATCATTGTCTGATTCTCCTTAGCCGGCTATCAATATCTAACGCGTGGGACCAATGGTATGCAAAACTAAATTAACGTCGTTGTTTTCCCATTTCTGGTGGCTTAAGAGCAATTCTCTTGAATTTCCCATTACTTTATTAGAATTTTTGTTTTCGAAGGAATTTCTTTATTAGAGTTGTTTCAAATTTGCACTACAAGTGTGATGTAGCATGGTTCTGAAAATTGGCAAAAAGAATTATGCTCTAATGTAGGTGGTGGATGCATAGGTGAGAAACAAAGTTGAAATTCCTAATCATTTGGCATGAATGGTCAACCTTGCAAGTTTAGGGTTTAGGGGCCATATTATGTGCATCTTGTGGGGAAAATGATACACTGTCAATACCAGAAGTTTGAAAAAAAAAACTTCACAAAATGGCCTATTTGAGATGACCATGCCCATGGCATCATCATAACATATTACATGATAACATGACCATTTTTGGCACTGACAAGGCTGTTTCCACTGTGGTCAATAATTCAGAAAAAAAAAGTTTGAAGGTTTTGTTAAATAAGTTATTTTCCCATTTCCTAGACCAGGATGATTTTTTTGTGAACCAAGTGCCACAAATAAGATTGTAAATTGTTCGAGTTGCCCATCAAGTAAATCAAAATTGAACTACATGTGTGCTCTATTTTGATTCTTTAAATACTTAAAATGTGCTTAGGCTTGCACATTAGGAATGTAGGTTATACGTAGAATCCACATATCGGATCCAAAATATTGGAACAATCGATGCTAAACAAAAGAGATTTTAGTAGATGAGGTTGCACCAAGATATCAGATACAAAACTATTGGAGATATGATCTAGGGACAAATAATAAAACGTGTTTATTATCGTATCTCATTAGTTCATACTAAGTTTTATAGTATGCTATAATTGTATCAATCGGAAACATGGGTACACGTGTGGTATGTAAACAAACAAGAGTCCCTAGTTAGTCTCTGGACAAACTAGTTCAAGTGTCAATCGATGATCTAGGTTCTCTGATCATGGAAATTTATGTCAATTGACAATGGGGCCCTATCATTATGAGAATGATATGATGGATGATGGCACTGAAGTAGTGCTCCTCGTTGGCTACCCCAAGTAGAAGGTTGAGAAGTAGACAGTGGCTAATTTCCCTCAGTGAAGATACCAAGGTTTGTCTCCAGTAGGACTCCAAGTTCTTCAAGTATGTGGTCAAAACGAGCAACGCGTCGTCTTAATATAAATTACTCACTTGGCCTGGACCTGCACATGACACAAATAACTTTTCTCCCAACGAGTTCAGAGAGGTTGTCGATCTCTCCGGTCTTGTTGTTTACAAAGGATCAAACACACGGTGGAAATAGTGGTGGTGATTGCAACGGAAAGGTAATAAAAGCAGTAAATAGTGGAGGTGTAATCAATGGTGGAAATATGGACCGGGGTCCCATGATGTTCACTAGTGATGTCTCTCTCCCAAAAGACGATAAAACAACTATGCTGGGTGAATAAATTACATCTGGCCAATTGACAGAATTATAAACGCGACGCAATGCTAATTATGCTACAAGAAAGTTAGAGGATCAATCGTATGGGTAGTATGCCAAGACAAGTAGAGCGTTTATTCATTAGCATCTACTCCCTAATCATCCAACTTGAGATATATATCCAGCATCTCGCTGGTATTAAGTTGAGAGCCCCACCCAAAGTGTAAACTCAAAGCAACAAACAACAACTGCATTAACAAACTATGCGTAAGCTAAACAATCCTTTCAGACGCAATTACAAGCACCGTTGTTTTCTCCCTGGTGGCAACAACACATCCCCTAGTCTCATGTTTCTGTCACTCAAGCTAGACATCGGGGGCATGAACCCACAATCATGCATAACGCTCCCTCTTGGAGTTACTATCTACTACTTGGCCAAAGCAATAAAAAGCAACGGAGAACATGCAAGAATTACTCAAGAAAAAATATAAAAGGAGAACCAAATATATAACTCATCACAATCTGAACATAATCGCATAATCCGTCGGATACTAGCAAACACAACATAGCAACACAGAAACTATTACATAAGTGCCTTGATCATGTAGGGCAGCTCACAAGGTCTAAATCATTGAAAACTCTTATATTTTTGTTCCTAAGTAATTCTTGCATGTTCCCCATTACTGTTTATTGCTTTGCCCAAGTGGTAGGTAGTAACTCCAAGAGGGAACGTTATGCTCGATTGTGGGTACGTGTCCCCTGATGACACGCTTGAGTGACAGAAACATGAGTCTAGGGGATGTGTTGTGTCCACAAGGGGGAAAACAACGATGCTTGTAATCACGGTTGCAAGGATTGTTTACTTTACGAAAAGTTCTTTTAATGCAGTTGTCTGTTGCTTTGGGTTTACACTTTGGGTGGGGCTCACAACTTAATACCAGTGAGATGTTCTGGATAGATATCTCAAGGTGGATGATTAGTAGTAGATGTAGATGGATTTCGGTCTACTTATTTTTGCGTACTGCACATGCTTATGAGCCTCTTCCTTTCTTTTGTAGCATATTTAGCATTGCGGTGCGTTTATAATCATGTCAATTGCCCATCTGTAATTTGTTTACCTCGCATAACAGTTTTATCGTCTTTTGGGAGAGAGACATCACTAGTGAACATCACGGGACCCCGGTCCATATTCTCATCATTGTTTACAAGCTATTCCCTTTTCATTATTTACTTTCAGTTGTTATTGTCATTATCATTATCCCTTGTGTGTTTGACCCTTTGTAAACAAGAAGACCGAAGATATTGACAACCTCTATGAACTTCGTTGGGAGCAAAGTTAATTGTATTGTGTGCAGGTCCAGGTGAAGTAAGCAACCCTGAGTTGTGAACGGCGCCATTGTTCACTTCACCACCTACTTATCATCGTCGGATTCCTACTGGTCGAACTCAACCTCGGTATCTTCACCGAGGGAAATTTGCTGCTATCCTACATCTCACCTTCCACTTTGGGTAACCAACGAAGGGCGAGAAGCCATTACCACTTCCACGCCATCAAGAAAATTTTTGGCGCCGTTGTCGGGGACTCCGAGTGATAAGATAGGGGAGTTTCCCACTATCCTTGACCTTTACTTTTTAGTCTTGTTAGTTTAACTTTCTATTTTTATCTTTGTGTCTTATATCAAAAATTGCAAAAAAAAAATCTGCCACACTTGCTGCTACTATGGGTTCCACTGAAAACACCAAGTTGTGTGACTTCACCAGTCACAACAACAAAGACTTGATCTGCACTCCTATTGCCACACCTGCCACTTCAGCTACCTCTTATGAAATTAAACCTGCTTTACTGAACCTTGTTATGAGAGATCAATTCTCTGGTGCTGGAGATGATGCTGCTTTACACTTGAATAATTTTGTTGAATTATGTGATATGCAAAAGTATAAAGAAGTAGAAGGTGATGTTGTTAAGCTCAAGATTTTTCCTTTCTCTTTGAGGGACGGAGCTAAAATCTGGTTTCAATCTTTGCCTTGGAATAGCATAGATTCTTGGGATAAGTGCAAACATGCTTTTATTGGGAAGTACTACCCACCTGCAAAAATTATCCAATTGAGGAGTAACATTATGAATTTTAGGCAATTGGATAATGAACACGTTTCCCAAGCTTGGGAACGTATGAAATCTCTTGTTAAGAAATGCCCTACACATGGTTTGACTACCTGGATGGTTATCAAGACTTTTTATGCAGGCTTGAACTTTACCTCGCGGAACCTGTTAGATTCCGCCGCGGGAGGAACATTTATGTCAACTACACTCGGTACTGCCACAAAACTCCTTGATGAGATGATGACCAACTATTCCCAATGGCACACCGAACGCGCTCCAACAGGTAGGAAGGTAAATTATGTCGAGGAAATTACCTCCCTAAATGATAAAGTTGATTTAATTATGTCTCTACTTACCAAGCAACTCTCTATTGATCCTCATGATGTTCCTTTAAATTCTTTGGTTGCTCATGAACAAGTAGATGTGAACTTCATTGCTAGAAACAACTTTAATAATAATGCTTATAGGGGCAACTTTTGCTAGTAATCCTAGACCGTTCCCATCCACTTATGAGAACAACAACACTTACCCTAGCAACAAAACCCCACTTCTGAATTATAAAACATGCTTAGAGACTTTATCACTACCCAAAAAGGCTTCAATAGGAATGTGGAAGAAAATCTATCTGAATTAGGTAGACAGCTTAGCCCTTGATGTTGAGATGTTAAAAATTAGAACCTCTCCCCTTAAGGAGAGCAAGGCCACTCCTATTAATGCTATCCAGTTACAAATTAATGAAAATATTAGGATGATGGCTAAACTTAAAGAAATATGGGCTAGAGAAAAAGAGGAAGAGGATAGAATTAAGAGCCTTCCCACACACCACACAGTTTCCACTATCCAAAAAAATTAGGATACCAAAACTATTAGCACTTGATATGTACAAAACGTATCTATAATTTCTGCTTGCTCCATGCATGTTTTGTGTGATATTGCTATGATCTAGATACACTTTCATACACTTTTGATCATATTTGGACTAACCTATTAACTCAGTGCACCCCAATGCCAGTTCCTGTTTCTGCTGTTTTTCTATTTTAGTTGTCCCCCATATAAAAAGTGCCAGAAAAATTCCGGGAAAAATACACGAAAAATCAGCGTACAGGAAGCTTCGCGAAGAGCCCGAGTGGGGCCAAAGGGGAGCCAGGGGGGCCCAGGCGGCCACCCGGCGCGGCCCCACCCCTGGCCGCACCAGGGGGGCGCCTGGGGGCCCTGGTCCACCTCTGGCTGCCCCCCTTCGCCTATTTATTCTCCATCACGGGGAAACTCCGAGGACAGAACCCTATTTCGCAAACTCGCCTCTGTTCCGCCACCGCCGCGCTTCCGAGATCGGGAGCACCAGAAGACCTCTTCCCGGCACCCTGCCGGAGGGAGGGCCGACCTCCGGGAGTCTCCTCTCCACCATGGATGCTCCCCGGATGTCTCGTGAGTAGTTTTCCTTGGACCATGGGTCCGTGATCAGTAGCTATGTGATGTTCTCCTCGCCTCTTTGTTCTTCATGGTTTAGACCTCGTGAGCTGCCCTACATGATCGAGGCACTTTTGTAATATTTCTGCTGTTGCTATACTGAGTTTGATGGGATCTGATGGATTATGAGATTATGTTCAGATTGTGATAGAGTAATATATTTGTTTTTTATCTCTTATATTTTTGTTCCTAAGTAATTCTTGCATGTTCTCCGTTGCTGTTTATTGCTTTGGCCAAGTAGTAGGTAGTGACTCCAAGAGGGAACGTTATGCTCGATTGTGGGTTCATGCCCCCCGATGACACGCTTGAGTGACAGAAACATGAGTCTAGGGGATGTGTTATTGCCACAAGGGGGAAAACAACGGTGCTTGTAACCGCGGTTACAAGGATTGTTTACTTTACACAAAGTTCTTTTTAATGCAGTTGTTTGTTGCTTTGGGTTTACACTTTGGGTGGGGCTCGCAACTTAATACCAGCGAGATGTTCTGGATAGATATCTCAAGGTGGATGATTAGTAGTAGATGCAGTTGGATTACGGTCTACTTATTTTGGCGTACTGCCCGTGCTTTTGAGCCTCTTCCTTTCTTTTGTAGCATAGTTAGCATTGCGGTGCATTCATAATCCTGTCAATTGCCCTTCTGTAATTTTTTTACCTCGCATAGCAGTTTTATCGTCTTTTGGGAGAGAGACATCACTAGTGAACATCACGTATCCCATTCCATATCGTTATTATTGTTTCCACGCTAAATTTAATTTCCTGCTTTTTAATTTCAAATTGCTATCATTATCCCTTGTGTTGTACCCTTTGTGAACAACAAGACCGGAGAGATTGACAACCTCTCTGAACTTCGTTGGGAACAAAGTTATCTGTGTCTGTGTGCAGGTCCACGTCAGTTGCGCCGCTGACACCTACTTATCATCTCTGGAGTCCTACTGGAGACAAACCTTGGTGTCTTCACCGAGGGAAACTTGCTGCTGCGCTACATCTTAACCTTCCACTTGGGGTAACCAACGAAGGGCGAGAAGCCATTAAGCGAATTTCTGGCGCCGTTGCCGGGGACTCCGAGTGCTAAGATAGGGGAGTTGCACACTACCCTTTACCTTTGTTTTTTCAGTCTTGTTAGTTTACCTTTCAGTTTTTATCTTTGTGTCTTATATCAAAAATCAAAATATATATATATTATGTCTAGTTCCTTACTTGCCAATCAATGTCTGACTTCTTTGAAACCAGATCTTACTGGCATGGAGGATTCACCGAGGATTAACAAAAGTGGTACAAGGAACACCTCTTGTCTCACAATGGGATACACTTATGGAAACAAATACATCAGTTGTATGAGTATGCTAGAAACTTGTGCTCAATATATAATATATCTTTCTGCAGGGATGAATCTTGCTGCTTTATGAGGCACAAACACCTTGCTTTCCAATGTGAGTACAATGATGATGAAACCTTATCTTCTTATGCTAAGAGGAACTATGATTTTTATGATGCAGAGCCAATAGAAGAATTTGTTGCTTATAAGGGTGCCTATGAAATTACTTCTCTTCTTAGAAATATGAATGACGCCCCTTAAAAATCTGAGAGTCTTGACATACTTAACTATTTTTTGGAAAATTATGATGCAAATTATTATATTACTGATCATCTTGAGAGAATCTCTCCCCCAAAGGAAGAGACTAATATATTGCAGGACTCTATGAAAGAAGAAATTGATGAAACCAAAAGCTCCTTGGATGAAAAAGAGGAGGAGAGTGACGAACAAAAGGAGGAAGAATGGAGCCATCCATGTCTACCTTCTAATGAGAGTAACTCTTTGAATCTTACCTTATATGAGTGTTATGATCCTATGGATTCTTTTGAAATATCCCTTTTTGATGAAGTTGATGCCTTCTATGCTTATGGCCATGATGACACTATGGATGATGCTTACAGAGATGAACTCTCTATAGTTCCTCATGTTAAGCATGAAATTGTTGATATTGCACCCACACTTGATTTTCCTATTATCCTTTTGAAATCTCCGAATATTCCGGAGAGTTTTGTCCTTATTAAACGTCAATGTGACGGGTTGCATTTATCTTATCATCCTAAAGACCGTGTTGAAAACTATACACGTGTGATTGTAGGTCATGAACAACATGATTTATGTGATAGTTATATTCTTGATGTTGTTCATGATACTAATGAAAATTATTTTGAGAGAGGGAGGTTTGGTTGTAGAAACTTCCATATTACTAAAACTCCTCTCTTTATGTTGAAAGTTTTGAAGATGTTCTTGTTCCACCTTCCTATGTTGGTTTCTTTGTGCTTCTTTGATTTATTTTATTACAAGATGACTATGCATAGGAAGTGGGTTAGGCTTAAATGTGTTTCATATTTTCTTCTTGATGCTCTCTTTTGATTCAAAATTCATATTCTTGTGAGAGCATCTTCCATAATCTTCTTGCCTAGCTAATGGCTTTAAAGAAGCGCTTTCGGGAGGCAGCCCGCAACGAATTTAGGTTTTTCTTTTTGCTTTTGTTGTGTCTTGATGATTGTTACTACTGTAGCAACATCATTGTATCTTTATTTTTCAGCTTTGTGCCAAGTTATAGCCTCTTACGGCAAGGGAAGTAAAAGTTGTGACATGCTGTCCAGAAAACAGATTCTATCCTCGTGACCAGAAAAGTTCCAGAAAAATCCCAGTTCATCTTTTTGAGCTGAAATTTTTACACAGTATGCTCTATACAATTACGAAACTTCCGTATGTTCTGAGTTTTTTTATTTGAGTTGCAGAAGTACCCCTAAAAAATTCTTTACTATCTGCTTTTCTGTTTTTCACAGATTCTGCCACGTTTTGTCTCTCCTTACTTTTGCAAACCATAAGCTTGATTTTTCTTTGCAAAAACTTTTTGTCACTCTTGAGAAACAGTAGCTCTTCAAGAATATCTTTATATCCAGTGGGAAAAATTATTTATTAAGGGTACTAACCTCTCTAATCAGCTTATGATGAGTTATGTATGGAGGGAGTTTTCAAGTGTGCGATGGAAGATGATGAAAGAAGATCCAGGAGTGTCAAGCGCTCAAGCTTGGGGATGCCCCCATGCATCCCCAATAAATATTCAAGGAGACTCAAGTGTCTAAGCTTGGGGATGCCCCCGTGCATCCCCTTCTCCATCAACAATCATCAGTTCGTCCTTCGTCTCACTATATTTTTATCCCTTCATGCGTTATGTGCTATGCTTGGAGCGTCTCGCTCTTAGGTTTTGTTTTTAGTTTTCTTTAGCTTTTGTAGCAACCCAATTCACACAGAATTGAAGTCTTTGTGCTCAAGTGCTTGTCCCTGGATCGAACTCGCTGGCACACACAGTATTATAGATGTATATCAAAGTACAAGTGCATCATTATTACAACGTATGATCCAGAGTAAATAAATAACAAGTTGCATAGCTCAAGGCTAGCTTATTCAATATAAATATAGCGGAAGCAAAAGAAAATAACGTGGAGTCCATCAACAGCCACATGCGAACATGCTGAGTGTAGACTCGCAACCCCTAAACGCACCTTACTGATCGTCTGAAAAACCCGCAACACCGAAGGTTAGAGCCCGACAACGACCGTACATCTGATTTGTACGGCAAGTGACACGGAAAAGTTTATATAAAGGACCTACAACTACATGCAAGGTAAGTCAAAAGAAAGGCTTATGGTTTTGTTTTGCAGAAAGCCAATTTTCTCCTGAACTAACCTAGTCAAAATTTTAAGTTGAACTTACTACTTTAAGAACGAACTGGGCTCACCAGTTCCAACACCACACCCTTATTTAATCTTGCCCACTCAAATTATTATGATGATTCATATGTCAAGATCCTCCAGTAAAAGTAATGTCTAGTAGCTCAAGGATGTCCATAACCGGGGACACGGCTAATCATGATTAGTTTTTACTCTGCAGAGGTTAGTACACTTTCCCCGCTGGACTCAACCCAAAGATTGAGACGAAGTCTTTCAGAAGAGGTCACCTACACCCAACGGCAAGCCGGTACCACCTATCACATCTACATCTGCTAGCTTTGCACGGGAGAGGCTTCCTACATCATACTCAACTAAGCCAGAGCCCATATGGCCAGCGGCTGTACATGTAAGCTCCTAGTCACCAAGTATGTCTAATCTTTTTGAGCCTGGACGGCGCCCACTGCGTCAGAGGGTACTCGCCATGACGTACTGTCAACCACCAAACCAACCATTGGGTGCATTTAACCCCGACATAGTCCTTAAACAAGGCACAACTACCGAGATGCAACCCGCCCGTCCAGAAGTGATTTCTATTTATTATAAAGTTGCTACACAGTTTATTAAATAGCTCACATGCACTCCGTGAATTCTCACAGCCCAACCTCGTCTACAAAGCATAGCAATAAAGTAACAACACGACTAGGTTGATCTACGGTAGACAAGTCAAAACATGTGGCTATCCTAACTGGTTTGCAGCAACAATAAAGTAAACTACCTATCATGCAATAGGGTGATATTTCCTAACATAATGCATATAGAAAAATATAGGTATGAGTATGGTCAAAGCATCACTTGCCTTATACATCTGATGAAGATCTTCGCTCTCACGTTCCAGTCAACTCTATTCGTCACACTCCGAGAATCTATCGCAACGAAGGAACTCAAATAAGCAATCAGATCACAACGAGACAAACAAAAGATCAATAACACAAACACCAAGGTTTTAGCAACAAAACAAAAACTTTAAAGTGCAAAGGTGTGGATGTGCCCGAAGGTGATCGGTGGAACGTGAACTCGAGAGAGTCAACGGATAGGGAATTGTCAATACAAAAATTATGATCAAGGAATTATGAAATCAAGGTAAAGATCATGGCAATATGAATGGTGTGTGGATATTGCCGATAAGATGTCTCATATGATCTAATATGCAAAAAGAATCACGTGAAACGGAATACTACAACACAGGTCATAGCAGGTGCAAAATCGAATTGAATTTGAATTTAAACAGATCAATAAACTTGTGAAATTTTGTGTACACATGATATAAACAGAAGGTACATGACATGAGTGATCCAACGCAAAAAGAAACGGCGCAAACGGGCGCACCGGTAAAAAGTTACGGCTGCCGGAAGTACAAATTTGGATCAGCTTGGGATACAAATTTAAAAACTTCAAACTTCTGTAACACTTGGTCTACTGGCTAGGAAATTTCTACACGTTCGCAACGCAACTGGAATCGCCCAATTCCGAGTTACGGTTAAAAAGTAGTCGCGAAAACGGTATCGGGGTGACACCAGGGGGTACCGGGGTGCTCTACTGTAAAAAGGACCCGGACGTAAATAATTTTTTTTCTGAAAAATGCAATCGGGTCCCCAGGCGGTTTGGATCCAGATCTGGAAAAAAAAATTCTTTTTTTTTCCGAAAACGCGTTTTGACATTTTTTTTCCAAAGTCTTTCTTCTATACGCGGGCACGGGTACAGGGCCATGAAGGCCATCGGCCATGGCTCGGCTTGGAGCTCGGCTCGGCCTGGGGCTCTCCGGCGAGGGCCGGCTGGGGGCGGCGGGGTGGGGCGGCCAGGCACGGGCGGCGGCGGCCGGGGCGCGGGCGCGCGGGCGGCCAGGGCGCGGCGGCCACAGGGCACGGCGGCCATGGCTCGGGGCGGCGGCCCGTGGTGGCGGCGAGCTCCGGCGGTGGCCAGGCGGCGGCGCTAGGGCGGCTCGCAGCGGCACGGTGGCGGGGCGGCGCGGCTAGGACGTGGGGACGGCGGCTAGGGCACGGGGACGGCGCTGCACGGCGAGCTCACCTCGAAACGGCGAAAAAAACGCAACTCCGGCGAACTTCCGCGGTGGTCCGGCGAACTACGGCGAGATTCCGGCGATGACGTCGTGATGATGTCGGCGGCGGCGGGTCCCGCGGATTAGTTTAGGCTAACCCTAAAAAACGCTAAGCGAAAATAATTTAGCCCTAATCGAGGCTATTTAAAATAAAATATTAAAATAAAATATTAACTTTGCAACTTATTTTTAAATATTTTTAAATACTTTCCTAACATTTTTAAAAATACCGAAAACTCCGAAAATTGATTTAAAAACTTTTCCGGAGCATAAATAAATTCAAAAAACATTTTTAGAAAATATTCATAACTCCAAAGTAAAATTAAAAAGTCTCCCAATAATATTTTAAACTATTTTTCAACAAATTAAAATGGGGATAAGTCCTTTTATATCCTCTCAAATGAATTTCCTTGAGTTGAAAATGTTTTGAATATTCAAAGGAATTCCAATAAAGATTTAAAACCTTTTCCAAACTTTTAATAAGTTGAAGGAGTCATATTACCTTCTCTCATTTTATTTTTTTGGTTTTGTTTTAAATAATAAATTCCAAAACACCAACGGTGAATATTAGGGAAAGTCATTTTATTCTCTCTCCTTTTAATATTCAATAAAATCCAAAAATTAGTTTTAAATCCCAGAGAAAATCAAACACATCAATCAAACAATCATTATCTATTTAATTTTATTAACATTCCAAAATTCGGAGAAATTTTGGGATGTTACACACTACCTGTTGGGGTTCGGGGCAGAAAACACAAATTTTTCATAACCTACGAGACCCATACCCAAGACCTATGCTATGCTGATGCAAGTAACGGACAGAAATAGATCACATACCAGTATGTAGTCCGTTAAGAGGGAAACGTTCCCGCATGAACGTGGTTGGTGTAGTCGTACCGGCAATCCCCGATGCCGCGCAGATCCACGAAGACTCCTGTAGCCACCCGATCCTTGTAGACCGATGACGGGATTACGTCCCCGTCGGAACGTTGCTGATGAAGACCTTTCGATACGACCACGACGATGAAGTAGCACCACAAGTGTAGTGCCTCGCGGCATTATACACATACAGTATACCCGACGTCCCTTCGGGCTCCGAACCAGTAGAGCAGCGGAAAGAAGATGGATTCGGATCCCGATTCCAGCAGCACGACGGCGTGCGTATAGTGGAGAAATCCCCAACCAAGTGTAGACTCCAAACAAGGGGAGTCCACTCGAGGAAGGAGAAAGGAGGGAGAGAGAGATGAGAGAAACTTGTCTCAAATCAATTTTTATGAAGAAAAAGGGCACCCTACCCCTCCTTATATAGGCCAAGGAGGGGTGCCACCCTCCCCTCCACTTCCGGGGTGGGACTAATCCCAAGGGGAGGGAAAATGGCGCAGCCCTAGGGGGTGGCCCCCCTTCATGGCGCCATGGCCCATGGGGGAGGACTCCCCCTAATGGGCCCTATGAGGCCCATGTGCCTTTTCTTCCATTTTTAATTATATTTAAATACATTTTAATATTTAATTCAGATAATTAAATAATAAAACATATATTAAACATTATTAAATATATTTTGAACCTTTCAAAATACCCGGAACAACTTCCGGCCTTCATCGGAACAATTCCGGTCATCACCGGAACAATTCCGGTGTTCTCTCCAATTTCTCCGGTGATCCCGAATCAATCCTTACTGCGTCGAATACCCTTAAGTGTAACACCCTACGGTCCGGGAAATAGCAGACATGATCGAGACAATTCTCATTGATCAATGACTAATCAATTGGACCTGGTTAAAATCCTTGATAGCCCCTGCGCTTCCATCGAATGAACTTCAATCGCTGTTGGATCCGTTAACCGTGTGCCTGTTCCCTTTGTCCTGTGGTACTTTGCTTGTCCGAGGTTTGATCATCGGTATCCACTATACCTAGTTCGTCCTCGTTCTCAACAAACAAGTTTACTCGTTCCCATGATATTACAACTCTGTGACCTAGTCACACGTTTGCAAACTTTATGATGTAACATCACCGAGTGGGCCCAGAGTACCTATCCGTCACACGGATGGACAAATCCCGCTTTGATCAATTTGCATACTCATCAACCATCTATTTCGGAATACCCAAAGTGCACCGTTATAGCCAACATATTTCAGTCAGGCGGTGGGATACAAATCAAAGTATCCTCATCGATGACAATTACGAATGATCATTACGGTCAAAGGATCTGGTCACTACGTTATAGTTATCGCAATGTCGAACTATGTGACTTGATCACATCGCAACACTTCTGGTGGGTGTATGTCCATCATATCATTATCCAATGATACGACTCCATTGTCAACATACGCCATTGTCTCATGATCAGGAAACCTTGATCATCAATCGCCCAATGGACTAGTATACTAGGGTTTACTAGGGACCTGGTTGTTTGTATACCACACCTGTATTAATGTTTCCGCTTAATACAGTTATAGCATAGTATCAAACGTATTATGAACTAATGGAATATGCTTGATAAAACATATTTTATTTGCCTCTAGGGCACATTCCCAACAGTCTCCCACTTGCACTAGAGTACAAATAATCTAGTTGCATTTTCTCTGGATCATAACTCCTTATTGATCATGCTTGCCCGTGGAAGAGGTTGTATCAACGGTCTGGGTACCATTCAGAACCGTATGTCCCTTTGCAAATCATAATGTCACCTAATTTGACATTACTTCATTATCCACTATAATGATGAGGTATATATATTTGGCGGTGAAGTTAGACTTCGTTTGCTGTGTCATAGCAATGACATCCGGTGGGTCACGCGGACTTTCCCATAGTCATGCACACTTGAAACTCACTCAATCAGAAGTTGAACTTCTTAAGCCATAATATAACTCCTGCTACTTCTAAAGCAGCCACATCAATGTAGATTCAGTCCTTAGTGCATTGTATGCAACTTTGATGTCTAACCATGTTTCTTTCAACTTAGGCATTCATTAGTATGATATCTCAATTTTCTAGGTTAGTGTCAAAACTTGAACCAGCATAACATTTATGGTCAAGTCCACTATACTTTTCAAATTTGAGATGTATCCTCAGTTCTCTCCAGACACTGAAGGATAAACTTAACTCTTTGTTCAATGATTTACTCATAAATCATATCACAACATGTTCTTACTACTAAGAACTTGGGTCACATTACGTCGAGTACATAACTCTGGTTTTATATGAAAGAACCTATGAAAAAGGCATAGAGGATCCAACACATCCATTTCTTTCATTAACCATTAACCATTGTTCTTGTACTGAGATTAACTCAACACTTCTCTTGGATATACAAGTAAGGACCACTTCTTGACTTGTCCTATTCTGAACTCCTTCAGAATCTTATCCAGGGAAGTATTACGACTCAATGTTATTAAACACATATCTATCTTAATAGATCTTCAATGCTTAATACTTATTCATCTTCATTTATGAAAGATTCAAATAATCATTAACACCAACTGCACCATTCATAATATGTTATCCATATATGAGAATGTTATCATGCTCCCACTCAAATATGTCATGCACATATTAAGTTATAGGATAACACTCATATTGCTCCCACTCAAATATGTCGGCCACATATAAGACAAGGATAACATCCACATGGCTCCCACTTAGATATGTCAGACACATATTAAGTTCAGGATACTAACCACATGGCTCCTACTCAAATATGTCATTTACATATAAGTCTAGGATAATACTCCCATAGCTCCCACTCAAAATATGTCGTCTACATATTAAGTTTCAGGAAACTATTCAGCTCCCACTCAGTTTCATGCAAATGCATGTTTCCTCGATATTTTGGTTAAGTCCAAAATCCTTTGATCATCCATCAAAATGAGAATTCATTTTACGAGACACTAGTATCCATATGTTTTTCCAAAACCTTCTTGTTGTACCAATTACAACACTTCTTCCAATACAGGATTTGAGGAAGTCACGGTATTGATAACAATCCTGGATCAATCGTAGTGAATATCCATTTGACTCAAGCATTGCTACACATTGTAGTCAACCCATTGAATTTGTCAGAAACAATCTTTGTGACAAACCAATCTCGACGTCCCTTTGATGTTCACATTTATTCCTCATAACTCTGAAGTTATTGTGATTATCAAGTAACCTCCTTACTTGATAAGATTCAAGCAATCTTAAATGTAACTCAACATAGGATTTCATGACTCATAGTCATATCTCGTACTTAGGTCCACCATCGCTTCTTTGTAGTTCGTAGGAATGTCTTGTTCCATTAACATGACAAGTGAATCATGAATATCATTTTGCACCAGGGGCAAATATATATTCTTGAATCCTACCTTTCTCAGTAAAATCTCCCATCAGAAGATCATGATCATTATCATTGGTTTCTCCTCTTATTGTAGAGCTTTGATTCCAGAACATATTCCGTTGCACTACTCTGACATTTGGAGGCAAGGTCAATTACCTTGGTTGAACTTTCACTTTTCTTCCATTACCATATTTATCAAGAACAATTCTTGACAAACACCAAACATAGCAATACAAGTTTTGCTCCTTTTGGTTCTAGTTGTGGAAGATGCATCCATAGTTGTCTAAGGATACACTACAAAGATAATTTATCTTACATAAATCAAGCTTCCTAGAAACCACAACACACCATGACATATATAGTGTTGGTTTCCACGAACTCAGATGGTTCCCTATGCTGAAGTGAGTGTTTGCATATTAAATTAATAACTCTAAACAATAATAACGTAACTTGGTAAGAGATAACTTAGACCATACACTTTTCGATAGAATATGATCACAATGTTCAGGCACGTCAATCATATTGAAGTGTCTCAAGACATTGCAATTTGTGTAACAACTTTCACACAAGTCTTTATGCCCAAGACTAACTCAAAAACATTTGTCACTTTGATCAAATCGTAGAGACTTGTCTTTCTTGTTAATTTAATATCCATCTTTACTCTGAAATCCCTTTTGATCATATCAAATTATTTCAGACTCATGTTTCATTAGTGAATACAAATATTCATCTAAGTCCACATACGAAGTTCACGAAATAATGAAATTCACCACATGCTGACATATGATACATCACAATGTATGATATTCAACAATCAGTACACATTCTGTTTACCATAATGCGAGGTTTTAGTCATCTCACCTAAAAGGCATGGTTTGTATGTGTCAAGAGATCAAGTATCTTAAGACATCATCATACCATTCATGACTTAAACTGTAGTGTCATTATTAAGACTGGATATTTCTTGGCATTGCAATATTTCTTATAAATGATCAAACAACTATCATCAATATAAGAATAACTCATTCATAATCGTAATGTGACCATAAGAGATATCATTCATAAAAGGAGAACAACTGACTTGTTTCTCACTAATATGAATAATTGTCTTCGCGAGATGCAAGACACACTAATAAAGTCCTCATTCAAACGATCATAAAATTTATTCATATATTAATCAATTGATAGATGTAGAGGGAGAGTGTTGTCGACCATCAACTATCTTGATTGCCGTCAGCACACATTGTCACCTCATCCCTTTCAAGTCACTCTCAAGCAGTAAGTTCAAGCAGCGAATACTTAATCAACCGCAATTAGTGTTTCGTGGGAAAGACATTTATAACTCGTATATCAAATATACCTTCTCCGTCAATGACCATTCCTGCATTGGTTCTACTCTTAAAGTTCTTGAATTTAACCATGACCTCATGACAGGTGAACGATTCTCCTTCATGACATAGTCCAGACATGGTCTTTGTAACTGGGAGGAAGCGGATGCAACTCCCCAGTTATCGCAAAGTAACCAGTCATTCAGTAGTCCAAGTTATACACAAGGTGTTCCATGTATCTTATACATTTTCCAAGTGACTTTCTCAGCAGGTTGTTCCTTCCACCATAGTTGAAAGAAACCCCGTCCATATACTCATATTCCATTACTCTGATTTGTGACCAAGTGCTTTCAAGTTCACCTACCACGTCATACGTGTTGGTTAACATGCACTCACAATTAATATTCCATAGAATGAATTATGGTGTATTGGAAAGTCATTCATAAGTTACGGTGAGTGCGATACTCATCATCATCTTCCTTGATTACGGAGTTGTCAGGTGTATCTCCTAGCAGTTCTTCGTATTATGTTTAGCAAGTCATTACCAATGAGTATGTCTCTAATGGTGTTGGTACACATCAATGAAGTAAGACCCATTTACCTTAAGTTCTATCATACTAAAAGAGCCATAGTTCTAAACATTGGTATGACGTTATCTACAATGATATTTGCTAAGACATGAAGATTAAGTTCATCATATGGACTTCATGTTTCAAAAACAATTCTGGAACTCCCACTCAGACAAACATCACTCATAGTTTATTCTAAGTGATTACACGATCCTTGAAGAACATACCTCTCCCGTGTGACACGACCATCAGTATGTTGTTCAAGGTAGGCCATCATGCCAATCACATCATCCATGTGACTCATGCTCGACCTTTCGGTCTCTTGTGTCCGGAGGCCATGTCTGCACATGCCAGGCTCGCCACAATAACCTTAGTGAGTATATGCCGCGTATGCAAGGCCATGTTTCTGGACATGCTAGGCTTGCTCCACCCATCTCTTGTGAACGTAAAAATATTTGACACCCGTGTGACACGTGATGCCTCCATAATGAAGAACTTTCCAGATGGTGCTTCACTAAGGAAGGACACTTTGTTGGATTAGTGAGGGATCATCCTATTATGCTACCGTCGTATATCTAGCATATTAGCAAAACAGGATGCAACAGTATAAATCATACATGCTATGATTCCCCCCGACATGCAAATTAAAGTTGAAAACGCCTTTCTACTTTATCTTTTGCAAGTTTTATGTGGCTGCTAGGGGTTTCGAGAAAAGAACCGCTTTATATCCTGCGAAAACAAGCCACAACACCAATCCCGCAATTGTTTCTATTACACCCCTGTCGGGGCCCTCCGTTGCAAACATCTTCGCATCGCTAATGCAGAGAGAAAGACACCCCCAGCCACTTTATATGGTACAAGCCATATGTCAAGCGTGGAACCAGTCTCGTGTAAACGCGTAAGGTCGGTCGGGGGCCGCTTCATCAAACATTGCCGCAACGCTAAATGAGTACACGTGAGAGGGTAACAATTGGAGAATTGATGCCCACACACTAGATGCGTTCTATCCGTACAATACATCTACGCATAGCCTTGCTCTGATACCACTGTTGGGGTTCGGGGCAGAAAACACAAATTTTTCATAACCTACGAGACCCATACCCAAGACCTATGCTATGCTGATGCAAGTAACGGACAGAAATAGATCACATACCAGTATGTAGTCCGTTAAGCGGGAAACGTTCCCGCATGAACGTGGTTGGTGTAGTCGTACCGGCAATCCCCGATGCCGCGCAGATCCATGATGACTCCTGTAGCCACCCGATCCTTGTAGACCGATGACGGGATTACGTCCCTGTCGAAACGTTGCTGATGAAGACCTCGCGATACGACCACGACGATGAAGTAGTACCACAAGTGTAGTGCCTCGCGGGATTATACACATACAGTATACCCGACGTCCCTCCGGGCTCCGAACCAGTAGAGCAGCGGAAAGAAGATGGATTGGAATCCCGATTCCAGCAGCACGACGGCGTGCGTATAGTGGAGAAATCCCCAACCAAGTGTAGACTCCAAACAAGGGGAGTCCACTCGAGGAAGGAGAAAGGAGGGAGAGAGAGATGAGAGAAACTTGTCTCAAATCAATTTTTATGAAGAAAAGGGGCACCCTACCCCTCCTTATATAGGCCAAGGAGGGGTGCCACCCTCCCCTCCACTTCCGGGGTGGGACTAATCCCAAGGGGAGGGAAAATGGCGCAGCCCTAGGGGGTGGGCCCCCTTCATGGCGCCATGGCCCATGGGGGAGGACTCCCTCTCCCCCTAATGGGCCCTATGAGGCCCATGTGCCTTTTCTTCAATTTTTAATTATATTTAAATATATTTTAATATTTAATTCAGATAATTAAATAATAAAACATATATTAAACATTATTAAATATATTTTGAACCTTTCAAAATACCCGGAACAACTTCCGGCCTTCATCGGAACAATTCCGGACATCACCGGAACAATTCCGGTGTTCTCTCCAATTTCTCCGGTGATCCCGAATCAATCCTTAATGCGTCGAATACCCTTAAGTGTAACACCCTACGGTCCGGGAAACATCAGACATGATCGAGACAATTCTCATTGATCAATGACTAATCAATTGGACCTGGTTACAATCCTTGATAGCCCCTGCGCTTCCATCGAATGAACTTCAATCGCTGCTGGATCCGTTAACTGTGTGCCTGTTCCCTTTGTCCTATGGTACTTTGCTTGTCCGAGGTTTGATCATCGGTATCCACTATACCTAGTTTGCCCTCGTTCTCAACAAACAAGTTTACTCGTTCCCGTGATATTACAACTCCGTGACCTAGTCACACGTTTGCAAACTTTATGATGTAACATCACCGAGTGGGCCCAGAGTACCTATCCGTCACACGGATGGACAAATCCCGCTTTGATCTATTTGCATACTCATCAACCATCTATTTCGGAATACCCAAAGTGCACCGTTATAGCCAGCATATTTCAGTCAGGCGGTGGGATACAAATCAAAGTATCCTCATAGATGACAATTACGAATGATCATTACGGTCAAAGGATCTGGTCACTACGTTATAGTTATCGCAATGTTGAACTATGTGACTTGATCACATCGCAACACTTCTGGTGAGTGTATGTCCATCATATCATTATCCAATGATACGACTCCATTGTCAACAAACGCCATTGTCTCATGATCAGGAAACCTTGATCATCAATCGCCCAATGGACTAGTATACTAGGGTTTACTAGGGACCTGGTTGTTTGTATACCACACCTTTATTAATGTTTCTTCTTAATACACTTATAGCATAGTATCAAACGTATTATGAACTAATGGAATATGCTCGATAAAACATATTTTATTTGCCTCTAGGGAACATTCCCAACACTACCACCCTTAAAAGGAATCTCGTCCCCGAGATTCGAGAAGGCTAGAGAGAAAGGTTAGGGTTTGGGTCTTCGTGACAGCCCATCGATCCTCCGATGAGCTAGGGTGCTACCACCCTTAAAAGGAAAACAACTTAGTCTTCAAAAGCTTGCTCCCTCAGCGAGCTCCTCACACATAATCTTCATACTCCATTGGGGCATGGAATTCTTCATCACAAGTGTGGGCTTCCAGTATCTTAATCCATCGATGACATTCTCCGTACAGGTTTCACCTGTGGTCTTCGAGGTTTCACGAATTCCTCCTTTGAGGTTTCCCTTCCTTAGCCAGAGAGTGGTCTTCCAAGTACTGAGACTTCATGGCTGACAGGTCAGACGCCACTACTAAACAAATATCAATTTTCTCATGGTGGTCATCAAGAATTCTTCTACGGGATACCTGCAGCAAATGGTCTTGGTTTATACTCACCGTATAACACAAACGGTTAACTCCTACAGGGGTCACACATCGTACCATTCTATGGCTCAGGCTTTAACATCGCCGTCTCTCAAACATAGGTAAGTCACTCAAGATTTACAATCCCGCATAGCAAGAGCAAACGATAAGAGTAGTCGTCATGGGGGCCAATCCATTACGCACCCAAATCATTACCTTGTATATGGTTTAGATAATCTCGCAATCTAACACTCGGTCATCCTCACAAGCATTGCAGAAATTCCTCTTGTTCATGAACTGGGTTCAGACAATCCATGGTTCTGCAAGCCAACAAACATCTAGCACTTCTCCAAAACTCTCAGGTTTACGAAGGCTACTGTAAAGCGTACACTTGTAAACTTCAATTTCCTCCGGGGTTCCTCCTTCAGCAAGATTGTGCTTCCTTGTCATCAGATCTTGACACAAGAGGTTAACTTTGAACTCAACATCAAATTTCATCCATCTTTATCCTCGTGTTGGCATTAGCAGCCATTGTAGTAGCTTCTTCAGTGTAGGGGTTTGAGGTGAGAGGGAACAGTGTAGATAGCGAGGTAGAGAGATAAATAGGGAGAGATACCCATACAAGCATCACACTAGTTTTGAAAATACCAGTTTTGTTGTGTAGTTGTCGGTAAAACAAGAAATGACAGCTCACAGAAACGGTCTAATGGTAGAAACTTTTAATCTTCCAGGTCTTCAAGTCTTCAATGACGGTAGCTTCAGTTTTGAAATGTCGAAACAATCTTCATATCGTTGAGTCATTCGTCAAGTTATTCTTCTTGTTGTTGTGTCTTCTTTAGTCTTGAAGCATACTAAATAGATGAGGGTCTAATGAAACGTAAACTTATTCCACTCGCATAGAAGAAACACAAAGGGCCACACACAACATCAATCAAAACAAGACATAACAGGGTCAAGGCCACAAGCAAAACTTAACAAAACAATCATGACATAAAACATCTAGTCAATCCATAGCAAACATGCATCGATACACATCTCCAACTAACATTAAAAGGTACCACCATACACTGGTTCACACCACGACTATTCTATTCTCCAATTGCAAAACATAAGCTTCAATATGTCGACGTCTTTGCTCCCATGTTCACATCTTCTTCTTTCTCTTCAATTCTGGACACGTATTGCTGTAGTGTCCCATGTTCCTGCACCGATAGCACTCAATTTGGCTAAGGTCCTTTATCTTCTTCATCATGAGTGCTTCCTTTAATTCTGGACACATGTCGGCATAATGTCCCATATTCCTGCACCGGAAACACTGAATGTGGCTAATGTCCTTCTTTTTCTTCTTCACGGGTGCTCCCTTCAATTCTTGGATAGCTTTCCTCATTTCTTCCTTTTGATGTTGAACCACTTGTTGTGTCACGATGAAAAATTGACACTGAGCGGGGTAATGATCAATTCCTTCACACGTAAAACATGTGACTTGTGCAGTGGGGCATTCTTCACCCGAGTGAATTTCTTCACAATAGGGACATCCATCTTGGTGTCCTTCATGGGAGTGTCCTACTTCCCCGCAAATTGTATAGGCACGGATCCTCTTAAGGGTTACCGTCCTTTGCATCGGTGTGACGAGGCGAGATCCCAACAAAATCTTAGTGAACTCCTTCCAAGTAATTTTCCTTCGTGATTCGTCAATCGCTTGGTGTATTCTCCACCAAGTAGTAGCCTCTTCTACAAAATACTTGACACCATAGGGGACCATGTCCTCACTTGACACCTGGTTTATCTTCATATGCTCCTCCATACTACGAATCCATTGCTCCACCTTCCGTCTCAACATCGCCCCAGAAAAGGCGAGTCCTACTTCATACTCCCTCTTTTAAACCCATACGACAAGGGTTAGGGCAAAACTATAACACCGACAAGACAACAACTAAAGATAACACCAAACATATGCACTCAAACAAGAAAGCGGCAATAACACCTACGTTCGCCAGTAACACATAACAACAAACAGTACAGTCACAAAAGTCAAAACACACAAACAACACCTAGAGTAAGGTCGTATGTGCAAGACATACGATCTCATCATGCTACGCGAAATTCGTTCATCTATCTTCACCTAAAAGGTGGTGGTCTGATTCTAAGCTTCATTGTTCTCAGCTAAGCTGATCTTAAAGATTCTTCTCGTAGTTCCATAACTTATTGATCACTATAGGGTATTCTTCTGGTTCTTGTGATCATAACTTCAATTGATCCACGAGGTTGATGATGCACCTCTCAAATGTCTTGTCTTCAGGGGCATACACAATTCATAGGGGTATTTACAGTAAAAAAAGATGAGAAGTTTTAGAAGATGAATAATAGATGAGAAATACTAGTGGAGAGAGTAAGTAATCAAAGAGTGATAAAATATTTTTGTTCCTATGGCTTTTCTATCCATTTTCTAGGGTCACGACCTACAGTCAACACACTGCTCTGATACCATCTGTAGCGACCCAATTCACACAGAATTGAAGTCTCTGTGCTCAAGTGCCAGTCCCTGGATCGAACTCGCTGGCACACACAGTATTATAGATGTATATCAAAGTACAAGTGCATCATTATTACAACGTATGATCCAGAGTAAATAAATAACAAGTTGCATAGCTCAAGGCTAGCTTATTCAATATAAATATAGCGGAAGCAAAAGCAAATAATGTGGAGTCCATCAACAGCCACATGCGAACATGCTGAGTGTAGACTCGCAACCCCTAAACGCACCTTACTGATCGTCTGAAAAACCTGCAACACCGAAGGTTACAGCCCGACAAAACGGGTCAGTACATCTGATTTGTACGGCAAGTGACACGGAAAAGTTTATATAAAGGACCTACAACTACATGCAAGGTAAGTCAAAAGAAAGGCTTATGGTTTTGTTTTGCAGAAAGCCAATTTTCTCCTGAACTAAACTAGTCAAAATTTTAAGTTGGACTTACTAATTTAAGAACGAACTGGGCTCACCAGTTCCAACACCACACCCTTATTTAATCTTGCCCACTCAAATTATTATGATGATTCATATGTCAAGATCCTCCAGTAACAGTAATGTCTAGTAGCTCAAGGATGTCCATAACCGGGGACACGGCTATCATGATTAGTTTTTACTCTGCAGAGGTTAGTACACTTTCCCCGCTGGACTCAACCCGAAGATTGAGACGAAGTCTTTCAGAAGAGGTCACCTACACCCAACGGCAAGCCGGTACCACCTATCACATCTACATCTGCTAGCTTTGCACGGGAGAGGCTTCCTACATCATACTCAACTAAGCCAGAGCCCATATGGCCAGCGGCTGTACATGTAAGCTCCTAGTCACCAAGTATGTCTGATCTTTTTGAGCCTGGACGGCGCCCACTGCGTCAGAGGGTACTCGCCATGACGTACTGTCAACCACCAAACCAACCATTGGGTGCATTTAACCCCGGCACTGTCCTTAAACAAGGCACAACTACCGAGATGCAACCCGCCCGTCCAGAAGTGATTTCTATTTATTATAAATTTGCTACACAGTTTATTAAATAGCTCACATGCACTCCGTGAATTCTCACAGCCCAACCTCGTCTACAAAGCATAGCAATAAAGTAACAACACGACTAGGTTGATCTACGGTAGACAAGTCAAAACATGTAGCTATCCTAACTGGTTTGCAGCAACAATAAAGTAAACTACCTATCATGCAATAGGGTGATATTTCCTAACATAATGCATATAGAAAAATATAGGTATGAGTATGGTCAAAGCATCACTTGCCTTATACATCTGATGAAGATCTTCGCTCTCACGTTCCAGTCAAATCTATTCGTCACACTCCGAGAATCTATCACAACGAAGGAACTCAAATAAGCAATCAGATCACAACGAGACAAACAAAAGATCAATAACACAAACACCAAGGTTTTAGCAACAAAACAAAAACTTTAAAGTGCAAAGGTGTGGATGTGCCCGAAGGTGATCGGTGGAACGTGAACTCGAGAGAGTCAACGGATAGGGAATTATCGATACAAAAATTATGATCAAGGAATTATGAAATCAAGGTAAAGGTCATGGCAATATGAATGGTGTGTGGATATTGCCGATAAGATGTCTCATATGATCCAATATGCAAAAAGAATCACGTGAAACGGAATACTACAACACAGGTCATAGCAGGTGCAAAATCGAATTGAATTTGAATTTAAACAGATCAATAAACTTGTGAAATTTTGTGTACACATGATATAAACAGAAGGTACATGACATGAGTGATCCAACGCAAAAAGAAACGGTGCAAACGGGCGCACCGGTAAAAACTTACGGCTGTCGGATGTACAAATTTGGATCAGCTTGGGATCCAAATTTAAAAACTTCAAACTTCTGTAACACTTGGTCTACTGGCTAGGAAATTTCTACACGGTCGCAACACAACTGGAATCGCCCAATTCCGAGTTACGGTTAAAAAGTAGTCGCGAAAACGGTATCGGGGTGACACCGGGGGGTACCGAGGTGCTCTACTGTAAAAAGAACCCGGACGTAAATAAAATTTTTCTGAAAAATGCGATCGGGTCCCCGGGCGGTTTGGATCCAGATCTGGAAATTCTTTTTTTCCGAAAACGCGTTTTGACTTTTTTTTCCAAAGTCTTTGTTCTCTACGCGGGCACGGGCATAGGGCCATGAAGGCCATCGGCCATGGCTCGGCTTGGAGCTCGGCTCGGCCTGGGGCTCTCCGGCGAGGGCCGGCTGGGGGCGGCGGGGTGGGGCGGCCAGGGCGCGGCGGCCATGGCGCGGGGAGGCGGCCCGTGGTGGCGGCGAGCTCTGGCGGTGGCCAGGCGGCGGCGCTAGGGCGGCTCGCAGCGGCGCGGTGGCGGGGCTAGGACGTGGGGACGACGGCTAGGGCACGGGGACGGCGCTGCACGGCGAGCTCACCTCGAAACGGCGAAAAAACGCAACTCCGACGAACTTCCGCGGTGGTCCGGCGAACTCCGGCGAGATTCCGGCGATGACGTCGCGATGATGTCGGCGGCGGCGAGTCCCGTGGATTAGTTTAGGCTAACCCTAAAAAACGCTAAACGAAAATAATTTAGCCCTAATCGGGGCTATTTATAGCCAGCCCCTAATCCTTTTTTTGAAACCGAGATAAATACAAAATCGGTCTGCGGAAAAAGAAACAGACCAGACCCATTAGGCCCAAAACAATATTAGAAAAATCACGGAAATTTATTTTTAAATTACGTCTTCGCCAATATTTTTAAAATAATAAAATTGAATTTTTGGCTGGACCAAAATATTAAAATAAAATATTAACTTTGCAACTTATTTTTAAATATTTTTAAATACTTTCCAAGCATTTTTTTAATTCCGAAAACTCCGAAAATTGATTTAAAAACTTTTCCGGAGCATAAATAAATTCCAAAAACATTTTTAGAAAATATTCATAACTCCAAAGTAAAATTAAAAAGTCTCCCAATAATATTTTAAACTATTTTTCAACAAATTAAAATGGGGATAAGTCCTTTTATATCCTCTCAAATGAATTTCCTTGAGTTGAAAAATGTTTTGAATATTCAAAGGAATTCCAATAAAGATTTAAAACCTTTTCCAAACTTTTAATAAGTTGAAGGAGTCATATTACCTTCTCTCATTTTATTTTGTTGGTTTTGTTTTAAATAATAAATTCCAAAACACCAACGGTGAATATTAGGGAAAGTCATTTTATTCCCTCTCCTTTTAATATTCAATAAACTCCAAAAATTAGTTTTAAATCCCAGAGAAAATCAAACACATCAATCAAACAATCATTATCTATTTAATTTTATTAACATTCCAAAATTCGGAGAAATTTTGGGATGTTACAGCTTTGCTTGCTGTGCATAACAAGTTAGATCCCGTCTTACTTTGTGTGGGAGAGAAACACGCTCCGCTTTCAAAATTTAGAACACATCATAGGATTTTTCCTGCTTATCTTTTTGCTGTTGTGTGTTCTTTATGTTTTCATAGCTACAGCCATGTTTAGTTTTAGTCTTAGTTTGTCTTTAGAAAGAGCCTTGGCTTTTGTTTAGTTTGTTGCTGGAACTCTTTTTAGTTTTCATGTTTATCTTGTTAAAGAGAGTTGGTTGTTGCACTGAGTTGTGTCTTGTCTTGAAAGTAGGTAATTGAGGTTGCTATTTAATTTTAGTAGTAACTTGCAATGGTTTTGAGGTATTGATGTGAGTAATGTTTGAACTTTTGGTGTCAAGAGCTCTAGCCTATTAGTGATAGGTGTCGTATTTTGGGCAATCCGTGTGTATTTTCAAAACCTACAAAACTATTTGAGAACTCTAGCTACTAGATGGACCACTACTCTTTGGAGGGATCGAATATTAGAGTACACTCACGTACCATGAGTCGAGGATGCGCAAGGATAACCAAACCCCCATACAGTCCTCCTCGGGGTACTTGTCTCTTTGTGAGCCTCCTTATTAGATTGAGAGTTACCGATAATAAGTGCATGAGTTCTTCGGACTAATGTAAGTATTGAAAGTTGACACTTCCACCTTCCCATATTTTGCTAGCCTCTCCCGTACCGTGCATTGCCTTCTTCTCACTCCGAGAGTTGGTGTCCACCTTCGCCGGTACATCCAAACCCTTGGCATGATACGCTCTGTCATCATAAGCCTCCTTATATCTTTCCTCAAAACAGCCACCATACCTACCTATCAAGGCATTTCCATAGCCTTTCCGAGTTATATTGCCATGCAACATCCACCTCTTCATGACTTGATCTTCATGTCATACATTTTCCTGCTACACTGACATCGACATACCTTGCATACATCATGATAGTTACATCTTCTTTATGATTTTGAGTACCTTGTAAAGTGTGAAAGATCTCCTTTACCTTCTTGTAAAATAGAGTGTTGCCCTTAAGTGAGGAAAAGATCCCAAAGTGGACACAATAAAAGATCCCAAAGAGGAGAAATGAGAGTTAAATAGAAAGAGCCATTGAGGCCACAAAAAAATACAAAAAAATAGAAAAAAAGAGAAAAAAGAAATAAAAAGAGAGAAAGGGGAAACACTACTATCCTTTTGAGAGATCCACACTAGTACTCCCTTTTATATCCTTGTACTCCATAGAGATGATCATTATGCATATAGCTATGTGGGGACCTTCACACTATAGAACTTGGCTTGCATATTGCAAGGATGAGCCTCCTCAAATGAGCTCTAGGTCTTCATGAGCGAGCAAGTTAGATGCACCCCCACTAATTCCTTTGGAGAGCTTCTTAGCTCGTATGTGCATCCGTTGCATGGCAATACCTACTCCTCACATCATATCTATCATTTGGCATCTCTTGCCTATGATTGTCCTCATTGATGTGAGCCTTTCTCACCCTTTTTGTCTTCCTCCTCCACCATATTTCTCTCTTTGCCATCCTAAGTGTCAACTCTCGTGCTTACGCTCATCCATTGCATGAGTGCTCAAAATATCGAAAAGGAGTGGATCAAATTGACTTGTACCTGGCTAGTGGTCTGGGGACGAGTCAAGATAAGATTCCAAAGAAGACCAAGTGTGAAACTTTAGTAGATTGAGTTCTCAACACAAAAATACTTTTTCTCGTATTCCCTATCCCCCTTCTTGCACGCAAACACCATTTGGAGACATTCGAGTCACGGACAGCGAGAGCTCTTGCACATATTGTTCTTTTGTTACTTGTTTCAATGCTAATATAGACTCTTGCATGTTATGACTTGAATTGAATCTCTAACCTTGATTTCTTTACTTTTCAAAGTTCTTTTATGGTTGCTAGCATGTCAGCACAGAAATTATGCTGTTATCATTTACCTACTCGAGGACGAGCAGGAATTAAGCTTGGGGATGTTGATACGTCCAAAACGTATCTATAATTTCTGCTTGCTCCATGCATGTTTTGTGTGATATTGCTATGATCTAGATACACTTTCAATCACTTTTGATCATATTTGGACTAACCTATTAACTCAGTGCACCCCAGTGCCAGTTCCTGTTTTCTGCTGTTTTTCTATTTCAGTTTTCCCCCATATAAAAAGTGCTAGAAAAATTCCGGGAAAAATACAGGAAAAATCAGCGTACAGGAAGCTTCGCGAAGAGCCCGAGTGGGGCCAGAGGGGAGCCAGGGGGGCACAGGCGGCCACCCGGCGCGGCCCCACCCCTGGCCGCGCCAGGTGGGCGCCTGGGGCCCCTGGTCCACCTCTGGCTGCCCCCCTTCGCCTATTTATTCTCCGTCACGGGGAAACTCCGAGGACAGAACCCTATTTCGCAAACTCGCCTCTGTTCCGCCGCCGCCGCGCTTCCGAGATCGGGAGCACCAGAAGACCTCTTCCCGGCACCCTGCCGGAGGGAGGGCCGACCTCCGGGAGTCTCCTCTCCACCATGGATGCTCCCCGGATGTCTCGTGAGTAGTTTTCCTTGGACCATGGGTCCGTGATCAGTAGCTATGTGATGTTCTCCTCCCCTCTTTGTTCTTCATGGTTTAGACCTCGTGAGCTTCCCTACATGATCGAGGCACTTTTGTAATATTTCTGCTGTTGCTATGCTGAGTTTGATGGGATCTGATGGATTATGAGATTATGTTCAGATTGTGATAGAGTAATATATTTGGTTTTTATCTCTTATATTTTTGTTCCTAAGTAATTCTTGCATGTTCTCCGTTGTTGTTTATTGCTTTGGCCAAGTAGTAGGTAGTGACTCCAAGAGGGAACGTTATGCTCGATTGTGGGTTCATGCCCCCGATGACACGCTTGAGTGACAGAAACATGAGTCTAGGGGATGTGTTGTTGCCACAAGGGGGAAAACAACGGTGCTTGTAACCGCGGTTACAAGGATTGTTTACTTTACGCAAAGTTCTTTTTAATGCAGTTGTCTGTTGCTTTGGGTTTACACTTTGGGTGGGGCTCGCAACTTAATACCAGCGAGATGTTCTGGATAGATATCTCAAGGTGGATGATTAGTAGTAGATACAGTTCGATTACGGTCTACTTATTTTGGCGTACTGCCCGTGCTTTTGAGCCTCTTCCTTTCTTTTGTAGCATAGTTAGCATTGCGGTGCGTTCATAATCCTGTCAATTGCCCTTCTGTAATTTGTTTACCTCGCATAGCAGTTTTATCGTCTTTTGGGAGAGAGACATCACTAGTGAACATCACGTATCCCGGTCCATATCCTTATTATTGTTTCCACGCTATATTTACTTTCCTGCTTTTTACTTTCAAATTGCTATCATTATCCCTTGTGTTTTACCCTTTTTGAACAACAAGCCCGGAGAGATTGACAACCTCTCTGAACTTCGTTGGGAACAAAGTTATCTGTGTCTGTGTGCAGGTCCACGACAGTTGCGCCTCTGACACCTACTTATCATCTCTGGAGTCCTACTGGAGACAAACCTTGGTGTCTTCACCGAGGGAAACTTGCTGCTGCGCTACATCTTAACCTTCCACTTGTGGTAACCAACGAAGGGCGAGAAGCCATCAGCACCCAATGCACTCCTGGTCCCATTTGACCTATTAATGGTGATGCTAATACCTCAACTGTAGAAGAAGAAACTCCTATGAACATAGAGGGTTTCAAACAAGTAAGCCTAGATGACACTACTACCACGTTTGATAGTAGTGATATTGATTTTGATAGCTACACCCTCTCAGAAGTTATTAGCTTGCTACACAAAATGTCTAGAGACCCCCACACTAGCACACTTAATCTTGCCTTCACGAAGCATATCAAAAATGCTCTCATCAAATCTAGGGAGGAGAATCTTAGGATAGAAGCCTCCATACCTAGGAAGCTAGATGATGGTTGGGACCCTAAGATCAAAACTAAATTAAATAACTTCTCTTGCTATGATTTATGTGACGTTGGAGCTACTACCTCCGTCATGCCCAAAAGAATGTATGATATGTTTGAATTGAAACCTTTTGATTCCTGTTCTTTTGTTGTTCGTCTTGTCGATTCTTCCGTAAAGAAACCTTTGAGGAAGATCGACGATGTTCTTATCATTGTCAATGACAACTATGTTCCCGTTGATTTTATTATTATGGATATAGAGTGTGAACCTTTATATCCAATTGATTTGGGATATCCTTTTCTTCGCACCGTTGGTGCAATCATTGACATGAAAGAGGGGAATATAAAATTTCAATTCCCTCTAAAAAAGGGGATGGAACACTTCCCTAGAAATAAAGTCAAGTTACCTTTTGAGTCCGTTACACGGGCTAGCTATTCTCTTTCTCTTGATAAAACTTGATTCTTCTTTTGCCTTATGCCTAGCTTAAAGGTGAAAAAGAAAGCGCTTGTTGGGAGGCAACCCAAGATGTTTTTACTTCTGTTTTTAGTGGTCTTGATGATTGTTACTACTGTAGCAACATCATTGTATCTTTAATTCAAGATTTATGCCAAGTGATAGCCTCATATGACATGGGAAGTGAAAGTTGTGACATGTTGTCCAGAAAACAGATTATGTCCTCGTGACGGGAAAAATCATATAAAATCACCAGTTCATCTTTTTTAGCTGAATTTTTTACAGTGTGCTCTATACAATCACAGAACTTTCGTATGTTCTGAGTTTTTTCATTTGAGTTGCAGAAGTACCCCTAAAAAGTTCTTTACTACATGTTGTTCTGTTTTTCACAGATTCTGCCACGTTTTGTCTCTCCTAACTTTTGCAAACCTTAAGCTTGCTTTTTCTTTGCAAAAACCTTTTGGCAATCTTGAGAAACAGTATCTCTTCAAGAATATCTTTATATCCAGTGGGGAAAAATATTTCTTAAGGGTACTAACCTCTCTAATCAGCTTATGATGAGTTATGTATGAAGGGAGTTTTCAAGTGTGCGATGGAAGATGATGAAAGAAGATTCGGGAGTGTCAAGCGCTCAAGCTTGGGGATGCCCCCATGCATCCCCAACAAATATTCAAGGAGACTCAAGCGTCTAAGCTTGGGGATGCCCCCGTGCATCCCCTTCTCCATCAACAATCATCAGTTCGTCCTTCGTCTCACTATATTTTTATCACTTCATGCGTTATGTGCTATGCTTGGAGCGTATCGCTCTTAGGTTTTATTTTTAGCTTTCTTTAGCTTTTCTTTCTACTCATAACAAGTTAGATCTTGTCTTACTTTGTGTGGGAGAGAAACACGCTCCACTTCCAAAATCTGGAACACATCATAGGGTTCTTCCTGCCTATCTTTTTGTTGTTGTGTTCTTTATCTTTTCGTAGCTACTGCCGTGTTTAGTTTTAGTCTTAGTATGTCTTTAGCAAGAGCCTTGGATTTTGTTTAATTTGTTATTGTAACTCTCTTTAGTTTTCATGTTTATCTTGTTAAGAGAGTTGGTTGTTGCACTGAGTTGTGTCTTGTCTTGAAAGTTTGTAATTGACGTTGCTATTTAATTTTAGTAGTAACTTGCAATAGTTCTAAGGTATTGATGTGAGTAATGTTTGAACTTTTGGTGTCAAGAGCTCTAGCCTATTAGTGAGAGGTTTCGTATTTTGGGCAATCCGTGTTTATTTTCAAAAACCTACAAAACTAGTTGATAACTCTAGCTACTAGATGGATCACTACTCTTCTGAGGGGTCGGATATTAGAGTACACTCGCGTACCATGAATCGAGGATGCGCAAGGATAACCAAACCCCCATACACTCCTCCTTGGGGTACTTGTCTCTTTGTGAACCTCCTTATTAGATTGAGAGTTACCGATAATAAGTGCATGAGTTCTTCGGACTAATGTAAGTATTGAAAGTTGACACTTCCACCTCCTCATATTTGCTAGCCTCTCCTGTGTCGTGCATTGCCTCCTTCTCACTCCGAGAGTTGGCGTCCACCTTCGCCGGTACATCCAAACCCTTGGCATGATACACTCTGTCATCATAAACCTCCTTATATCTTTCCTGAAAACAGCCACCATACCTTCCTATCAAGGCATTTCCATAGCCTTTTCGAGATATATTGCCATGCAACATCCACCTCTTCATGACTTCATCTTCATGTCATACATGTTCCTGCTACACTGGCAGCGGCATACATTGCATACATCATGATAGCTACATCTTCTTTATGATTTGAGTACCTTGTGAAGTGCGAAAGATCTTCTATACCCTCTTGTAAATTAGAGTGTTTCCCTTAAGTGAGGAAAAGATCCCAAAGTGGACAAAATAAAAGATCCCAAAGAGGACAAATGAGAGTTAAATAGAAAGAGCCATTTAGGCCACCAAAAAATACAAAACAATAGAAAAAAGAGAAAAAGAAAATAAAAAGAGAGAAAGGGGTAACACTACTATCCTTTTGAAAGATCCACACTAGTACTCCCTCTTATCCTTGTACTCCATAGAGATGATTATGCATATAGCTATGTGGGGACCTTCACACTATAGAACTTGGCTTGCATATTCCAAGGATGAGCCTCCTCAAAAGAGATCTAGGTCTTCATGAGCGAGCAAGTTAGATGCATCCCCACTAGTTCCATTGCAGAGCTTTTCAGCTCATATGTGCATCCGTTGCATGGCAATCCCTACTCCTCACATCATATCTATCATTTGTCCTTCTCGCCTATGATTGTCCTCATTGATGTGAGCCTTTCTCACCCTATTTGTCTTCCTATTCCACCATATTCTCTCTTTTCCATCCTAAGTGTCAACTCTCATGCTTACGCTCATCCATTGCATGAGTGCTCAAATTATCGAAAAGGAGTGGATCAAATTGACTTGTACCTGGATAGTGGTCTCGGGACGAGCCAAGATAAGATTCCAAAGAAGACCTAGTGTAAAACTTTAGTAGATTGAGTTCTCAACACAAAAAATACTCTCTTCTCGTATTCCCTATCCCTCTTCTTGCACGCAAACACCATTTGGAGACATTCGAGTCACGGACAGCGAGAGCTCTTGCACCTAATGTTCTTTCGTTGCTTGTTTCAATGCTAATATAGACTCTTGCATGTTATGACTTGAATTGAATTACATACCTTGATTGCTTTACTTTTCAAAGTTCTTATATGGTTGCTAGCATGTCACCACAAAAATTATGCCTGTTATCATTTACCTACTCGAGGACGAGCAGGAATTAAGCTTGGGGATGTTGATACGTCTCAAATGTATCGATAATTTCTGCTCGCTCCATGCATGTTTTGTGTGATATTTCTATGATCTAGATACACTTTCATACACTTTTGATCATATTTTGACTAACCTACAAACTCAGTGCACCCCAGTGCCAGTTCCTGTTTTCTGCTGTTTTTCTATTTCAGTTTTCCCCCATATAAAAAGTGCTCCAAAAATCCGGGAAAATCAGATAATAAATCAGCGTGTCGGAAGACCCCCGAAGCCAGAAGGACGTCCAGGGGGCCACCACCAGGCACCCAGGCGGCCACCTTGCGCGGCCAGGGGCCTGTCCGCGCTAGGGGGGTGCCTGGGGCCCTGGTGGCCCCCTGGCTGCCTCCCTTCGCCTATTTATTCTCCGTCACGGGAAAATTCCGAAGACAGAACCCTATTTCGCAAATTCTCCTTTGTTCCGCCGCCGCCGCGCTTACAAGATCGGGAACACCGCCAGGACCCTTCCCGGCACCCTGCCGGAGGGAGGATCGACCTCCGAGAGCTTCCCCTCCACCATGGACGCTTCCCGGATGTGTCGTGAGTAGTCTACCTACATGATCGAGGCACTTATGTAATTCTTCTGTTGTTGCTATGCTGAGTTTGATGGGATCTGATGGATTATGAGATTATGTCCAGATCGTGATAGAGTAATATATTTGGTTTTGATCTCTTATATTTTTGTTCCTAAGTAATTCTTGCATGTTCTCCGTTGTTGTTTATTGCTTTGTCCAAGTGGTAGGTAGTAACTCCAAGAGGGAACGTTATGCTCGATTGTGGGTACATGCCCCCTGATGACATGCTTGAGTGACAGAAACATGAGTCTTGGGGATGTGTTGTGGCCACAAGGGGGAAAATAAAGGTGCTTGTAACCGCGGTTGCAAGGATTGTTTACTTTACGCAAAGTTGTTGTAATGCAGTTGTCTGTTGCTTTGGGTTTACACTTTGGGTGGGGCTCGCAACTTAATACCAGCGAGATGTTCTGGATAGATATCTCAAGGTGGATGATTAGTAGTAGATGTAGATGGATTTCGGTCTACTTATTTTGGCGTACTGCCCATGCTTATGAGCCTCTTCCTTTCTTTTGTAGCATATTTAGCATTGCGGTGCGTTTATAATCATGTCAATTGCCCATCTGTAATTTGTTTACCTCGCATAGCAGTTTTATCGTCTTTTGGGAGAGAGATATCACTAGTGAACATCACGGGACCCCGGTCCATATTCTCATCATTGTTTACAAGCTATTCCCTTTTTAGTATTTACTTTTAGTTGCTATTATCATTATCATTATCCCTTGTGTGTTTGACCCTTTGTAAACAAGACCGGATAGATTGACAACCTCTCTGAACTTCGTTGGGAGAAAAGTTAATTGTATTGTGTGCAGGTCAATGTGAAGTAAGCAACCCTGAGTTGTGAACGGAGCCATTGTTCACTTCAACACCTACTTATCATCGTTGGAGTCCTACTGGTCGAACTCAACCTCGGTATCTTCACCGAGGGAACTTTGCTGCTATCCTACATCTCACCTTCCACTTGGGGTAACCAACGAAGGGCGAGAATCCATTACCACTTCCACGCCATCAAGCGTCATGGTGCTGGGAGATCCACCTACTGCCCATGAAAACTACGCCATCTCACTTTGAACAGAAAGATCCTCGAGCAAGAAAGAGTCAGTTTCATGAACGAAGTACGTCGCATCCTGGTGGAAGACTTTGGACTCACAGTGGTTTATCATAGTACGTATCCTCTTGGAGCCGGTCTGTTTGGGTTCTCTTCCTCCATTGTTAGAGACGATCTGATTATGATGGGGAAGTAACCGTATGATAATGATTACACATTCTCTACGGTTAGACATGATGAAGGTCTCAACATGCGCATCCCTGTTTTTGAGGCTGACGCGTGGATTGTCCTGCTTGGTTTCCCCTTAGACTATCAGACAGATTACTATATCAATAAAGTATTGTCAAGTTTTGGTAGGTTGTCTCTGTGGTAAAGCCCTGGATCGAACATGGCTCGAGTGCTTGTGAGAGTGTTGGTCACCGGCTTCAGAGATGTCCCCTACAACATTTTTGTGAAAAGGGCTGATCTATATGGTGGCCTTGGAAGATCCTGGACGGTCCCGGTTTATATTTTGCACAATCATCCCACCAATCCCCCAAACTAGGGCAATGAAGAACCACCACCTCCAATGAATGCATCACCTCACCCTCACCAACTGCCTTACCTGACGGCTGCACAAGAGCATCAGCTCCAACAGCATATTTGGAACCAGCAAAATGCAGATGTGGTATGGGCTCAAGATGTCCAACCTCCAGCACCTGTGCAGAACAATGGTTGGGGATTCTGGCCTCCTAACATCCCTCCCTTCCGGGGAACCAGCTGGCGCAAGATTACTGGTTACGATGGCCCATCGATGATGGATGGAGTCCATCAAACTAGGGACATCTTAGATGATGGAGCGGATGCCTGGGATGAATATGTTTCAGAGATAGAGAGGGTTGTTGATGATCTGTCCAATGGGACACACAAGAGCTCTCTGAATTTTGTCAGAGCTGGAGGAGTTGATTTTATCATGGAGGTTTCTTCTCTTGAGGCATTCTTCAAATTTATGAGATCATTCATATACAAACCTAGTTTGCCTACAATCACTCTGCCTTCAGAACCTGCAGTTGACATGGGAGTTAAGATCAGCAACACCCTATGGGAGTTTTTCTCTGCTTCCATAATGCACAGTTATTGGCCTGGGTTCTGGACTACAGATAATGCTTGCAAGGAAATCATCATCCCCAAGATAAACTGGGACATTGCATTTGGCGCTCTGACTGAAGAAGAGGACAGTGAAGATACACCCAGGCCCAAGAGAGCTAGAGGTACAGCGAACCACATCACTCTCAGCAGTAACAGTCCTCACAGTGTGCAGACGTCAGACGTTGAAGGCAACCTGAGCCACAAGAATTTCTCTCTGGTCCCTGCTCAGGATCTCAATCTCAGAAGGAGCACTCGAGCAAACAAGTACGATGGTTTTAAGGTAACCAATTATAATGAACGCAACACCTATAAATCCAAAGTTGTTCCTCGAGTTAATTTTCAGAAAAATCAATATCCTCCTAACAGTCCAGTTTCGTCTCAGCCTGAGGCAGATCAGAATATGAGGATTCCGGAAGCCAAGAGCATCCACACCATGCATCAGATAGGAGTGGAGCTTTGTGGTGTGCCACCAGAAGATTTAACGGAGGACAAGCTCCAAGCTGTGCCGAAGAAGGAGACCACCACCTCTTAGTTTTACTTTCAGTCTAAGTTTGCAGTTATGAAATTCAAAAATTGGAATATTTTCTATTGGAATATTCATGGTACTAACTCACATAATAAGTTGTTTGCTATCAGTAATTGCATTGATACATCTGGTTGTGATATTCTGTGTTTGCAAGAAACCAAAAGGCAAGATTTTGATTTACAGTATATAAAATCTTTCTGCCCCAAAATATTAGATAAGTATGCCTTTGTTCCTTCGAGAGGTGCATCAGGAGGATTGATCACAATGTGGAACAGTTCAGTTTTTACTGGGACAGAAATATCACAGAACTTTTTCTCACAAACTCTTTCCTTTTTGATCCACACAATCTGACCAATGTTGGACCCTTGTAAACATTTATGGCCCATGTGAAGGTGAAGATCGTATTACTTACACTGATTGGCTCATGAATCTCAATATACCTGATAATGAAAAATGGCTTTTACTTGGCGATTTCAACTACATTCGAGGCCCTGAAAACCGAAATAAACCTGGAGGTAACGTGGATAATATGCTGACGTTCAATGAATTTATTAGATCACATAACCTAGTTGAGTTTCCCATCAAAGACAGAAGATACACATGGAGTAACATGAGACTGGTCCCCCTAATGGAACAACTCGATTGGTTTTTTACCTCCAACTCCTGGACTTCAGTTTTCCCTAATACTGTAGTCACATCCTCAGCTAAACCAGTCTCGGATCACTGCTCGTGTGTTGTTAGCATCACCTCCTCTATTCTGGCTAGAAAAAATTTCAGGTTCGAATCTTACTGGACTCGTCAGAGAGGCTTCTTTGAGGTAGTTCAAAACTGCTGGAACACGCCATGTCATCTCAATAACAATGCAACCAAAATGTGCCATAAACTCAAACGATTGAGGTACACTCTCAAGAAGTGGAGCAAGAATATATCACATCTAAGGATCAAGATTGAAAACACTAATTGGGCCATCAATGGGTTAAATTTCATAGAAAACCTACGCCCACTCACTTTGCCTGAGAAGAACTTTCGCAATATCCTTAAGAAACATGTACTGCATTTGTTGGAAAGTCAGAAACAACATTGGAAGAAGAGATGCACCATTCGAATAGTTAAGTTTGGAGATTAAAACACAAAGTTCTTTCAGAGAATGGCTACAGAGAGATTTCGAAACAACAACATATCCTCCTTGCAAACTAGAGATGGATCCATACTCTCTGATCATGCCGGAAAAGAGAGTGTCTTATTCAAGGCTTATAAAGACATAGTAGGGGCCAGCATGAACACCACGATGAACTTCAACCTGAATTCTATTATCAGAAGAATTGATGGTCTTGATGAGCTATCAACCCCCTTCACCCGAAAGGAAATTGATGAGGCCGTACAAGCCATGCCAGCTCATCGTGCCCCGGGTCCAGATGGTTTTTGTGGACATTTTATCAAATAATATTGGCACATCGTCAAAGAAGATTTTTATTCTCTATGCGATGACTTCCACACTGGTAACCTGAACATTGAGAGCATAAACTATGGTTATATCACCCTGATACCTAAAATCCAATGCCCATAAACTGCAAGTGATTATAGACCAATTACACTATTAAATTGCTGCCTCAAGTTGATTACTAAGTTGCTTGCTGATAGACTGCAGAGGTGGATCCGTAAAATTATCCACAGGAATCAATATGGGTTTCTAAAAGGAAGAACCATACAAGATTGTCTTGCACGGGCGTTCGAATACATACACCAATGCAAGAGCTCTAAGGCAAAAACATTCATACTCAAGTTATATTTCTCCAAGGCTTTTGATACTATCAGCCATGAAGCTATGATTCAAATCATGATCAGTATGGGCTTCGATGATAAATGAATTAATTGGATGCACAACATCTTTGCTAGTGGAAAATCCTCTGTCCTTCTTAATGGTACACCTGGGAAAACATTCAAGTGTGCGAGAGGGGTGCGGCAAGGGGATCCCTTGTCGCCTCTAATCTTCGTCCTGGAGGCAGACCTTCTCCAGGATGCAGTAAATGATGTTGTTCGAAATTGCCATATGACACAACCTATACCCCCTATTGGAAATCGAGACTTCCCTATCATCCAGTACACCAACGACACGATCCTAGTAATGCAGGCCTCTATAACCCAGACGCAACATATGAAGAGCATCTTGTCAGAGTACGTTGATACAGTAGGCCTGAAAATCAATTTTTAGAAATCGAGCTTGGTGCAAATGAAGATGACAGATGCGGAGGCCGATGAGATGGCTACAATATTTGGCTGTGAATTGGGAAGCATGCCTTTTACTTACCTCGGCCTACCAATGGGAACTACAAACCCCACGGTCACTGATCTGATGCCCATGGTCTCCAAAATTGAGAGGAAATTGTCGTCGACTTTGTGTATGGTGTCATATGGGGCCAAACTCACACTTGTGAATTCAGTTCTTACCTCGATTGCTGTATATGCTATGTGCTCAATAAGATTGCCAGGGAAGATTGTGGAACATGTGGACAAAATCCGGAGTCTATGCTTGTGGAGGAAAAACACAGAGACTAGAACGGCTCACGGGGCCCTTGCGGCATGGCACATGATATGTAAACCCAAAGAGAAGGGAGGTTTTGGCATTTTGGACATAAAAATGCTGAATACTGCGAAGCTGCTGAAATTCTTAGATAAATTTTACAACAAGAAAGACTTGCCCTGGGTTGATCTGGTGTGGAACACCTACTACCTAGATACAATATCGCATGCATCCCCTACCCAAGGATCCTTCTGGTGGAAGGAGATATGCTCTCTTATGCCTATCTTCAGAGGTATTTCTTCGGTGCAAATTGGAAGAGGAGATTATGCCTTGTTTTGGAAAGACAACTGGTGCGGCCAAATCCTTGAGGAGCAATTCCCCGGAGCGATTTCATACTCTGGTAATGAAGATATATCAGTTCGAGTCATTCTGCTGGCGTCAGAAGCCGCTGAAGTTTTCCATTCACCCCTTTCTATGTTGGCACTGTCTGAAGCCCAATGCATCCAAAGAGAGATAGAAAACTTTCAGGTACACCCTGAAAACACAGACGTATGGGTGTTTGACTGGGGGAGTACACGTCGTCCAGGTTCTATAAACATGCCTTCTCGGATGAACAAGAACACAGAACCCTCAAAAAGGTGTGGAAATCCAAGAACACCATGAAACGGAAAGTATTCGCTTGGCTTATGATCACTGACAGGCTTAACACAAAAAATATGTTGACAAGAAGACATTATATACAAGGCGCTAGAACTGCTGACAAAGATGCATGCGTGCTTTGTGACCAAGACACAGATGAGGATGTGACTCACTTGTTTCTGCTCTGCCCCTTCTCTGTATCCTATTGGACTAAACTTGGTATGACCTTCCCCCCAAGTACGGATATGACCAGTGCTATTGAGAGGGCAAAGGAAGAATGGAGGGATCCAATGTTTTTGGAGATATTTATCACAGCAGCATGGTCAATCTGGAAAGAGAGAAACAATGTGATCTTCAGAGGGATACCAAACACTATTGAATCCTGGTTAGGGAGGTTTAAAGAAGACTTTTCTGCTCTTAGATATAGAACAAAACCTGAGTTGTCTCTGTTTATATCCCACTTTGTAATAACACTTTGATAGGCCTGTAGCTTCCCCCCCCCCTCCTCCCCCCCCCCTCTCTCTCCTGAGTCATAAGAGCATGACTTAATTGTAAATCCCCTACTGTATTCCCCCGTATCCATTCAATAAAAAAAGACTGTGGGAGGCTCTCCCCGAGTCATCTTTCCATCAAAAAAATCAGCAGACAGAAACTAGCACTGGGTGCACTGAGTTAGTAGGTTAGTCCAGATATGTTGAAAAGGTATGAAAGTGTAGCAAAACACATAGCAATATCACCCATATAAGCATGGAACAAGCAGAAATTATAGATACATTTGGGACGTATCAATGGACATACCCAACATAAGAATTGCAACGTGATCAAGTCACAAAGTTCATCATTGCGATAACTATAGTAACCTACTCCTTGGACCATGAGATCATTTCTAATCACTATCACCAGAGGCTTCCTTGATTGCATCAACCATCACACCGTAACAGGGTGATCATAAAGGTGTCACACGGGTATTCTAAAGGGATAATTTGGGGCGTATGTATCGAGATCAAGATTTGTTCTTCCACGTGACAGAAAGATATTATTGGCCCTGATGACCCTCAATTGTAGGGGATCGAGATAGTCTTCACGGGTAAGATAACCCAATTTATTGATTCGACACAAGGGGAGCCAAAGAATATTTATAAGATTTAACAGTTGAGTTGTCAATTCAACCGCACATGAGATATACTTGCTTGCAATAAAATATTAATAGCAACGGTGGTATGATAGTGGTAGTGGTGACAGCGAAAGCAAAACAGCGAAACTAAACAACTAGTAACCAGCAGGATTGAAAACACTGTAGGCTAGGGATATGGATGGTTGGGTGATGCTTGGAGAAGAGTGAACATGTAATAAATTTTAATACGGGACAAGGCACACAGAAAAGCAATGATCATCTAGGCAAATATCAAACATTAGGCATATATCCCGTAGGTAGTTGTGCGTACTTGCAATAAGAACTTGCACAACATCTTTTGTCCTACCATCCCGCTATGAACGGGGCCAAAAGGAACTTATGGAGATTAAGGTGCTCCTATCAAAGATCACCCGAACAAAGCAATAAACTCAATGGATACACATGAAATCCTCAAATTATGGACCATCCCCTTTGGTGTCCCAAGTTGTCACCTTTGGGATCGCCGGTTCCGGACCATAATAGGTGCATAAAACTCATAGATAGGATCAAGAACATAAATATACTCATGAAAACACAAGTGGTTCAAATCTGAAAACATGGCACTCGGGCCCAAAGTGACAAGCATTAAGAGCAACAAGTTGTAGCAAAGATGATAAACACCAAAGTACATGATAGGCAACATGCCCCCAACAATCTGACGAACTATTACATTATCTAACTCATCCAATCCGTACCATCCCCTTTGCCTACAGCAGGGAATTACTCACACATGAGAGAAGAATTCGTGGAGGGAGGATGGAGTGGTGATGACGATGACGATGGCGATGATCTCCCCTCACCGGAGGCCAAATCAGCCTCTAGATTAGCCCTCCCGAAGAATAACAGAGTGGCGGCGGCTCCGCGACGGAAACTGAGAAAACGACTTCTGTTCTGGGGTTTTTGCGTCACGGGAATAAATAGGAGCCTCGGTAGGGCACCAGAGAAGGGGGAGTCCCCAGGCGGCCTCCTGGCGCGGCCAGGGGTGGGGTCGCGCCAGCAGGGCGCCTGGAGCCCCTCTGGCCCCACTTCTGGCTCATGGAAGCTTCGGGTGCCTGGATTTCTCGTGAATTTTCCTGGAAAATAATCCATTTTCCTGCACACAATAAAACCATACAGGCAGCTCTGCTGAAAACAGCGTCAGTCTGGGTTAGTTTAGTTCAAATCATGCAAGAATGAGGTCAAAACAATAGCAAAAGTGTTTGGAAAAGTAGATACGTTTGAGACGTATCAACTCCCCCAAGCTTAACATATTGCTTATCCTCAAGCAATTCAGTTCAACGAACTAGACGCGACAAAGAAAACTTTGACAAACTCTTTTGCTTCATAAGACGTATATAAGCATGTACTACGAAAAGAGTTTGGCAAGTATTGAAACAATACTATGAGGACAATGCACGAAGCAATCCTTCTTTCAAGTGATCAATCACAAACAACCAAAAGTAAATAATAAGCTGCTAATAATCAAGACAAGATCACAATGCACATGGCTTGAACATACTAGAGTGGTATCTTGCTAGCCTCCATGAGTGAAGCAAAACATAAATGCAGAAGCTCCTCCGGAGTTTTAATGGAGACTAGAACTAAGAATTTCAGAACAAGTAATATCACAATCATGCAGAAGACAATGTGGTACTTTGGGACAATGCATGTTACACTAAGAATGACAATTATGCTCTTAATAGTTGGTGCTTTGGAGAAAGAAGGGGAGACTCTCGAACCGTGGCTTTTGATGACAAGGTTGAAAACCCGTGGTTGGAAGCAAAGACTAAACAAGTACCATAGCTCTTGGTTTTGAAAACAGAGATAAAATTCCGTTTGAGAAGTGCAACTTTCCAGTCAACGGTGAACGGTAAAGGTCTCTCAACATCTCCCATGCCAACCATATCAGTGCTATTTTCTTACACTTTTGTTCCCTTATCCATAAATACTTTGACGGTCTATGGTGCCTTTTTATTTTGCCTCAAGTATGGAAGGAAATTTCTCGTTCCATCTATCATTAGCAGCATTTGGCCCATTTCATTCCATCATCAAGTATGGGGGAGGTGTAACTGTTTCTTCTTTTTTTATATAAATTTGACTAGTTAAAACTTTCGTCAAAATATTTTTGGCATGGTAGATACTGATTTTCCCTCACCGCGCCATGAGCTTGTACGGTTACAAAAGGGAAGCTTTTGAATAAATTTCTAGATGGCACAAGAAATTCTAAGTTAGGGATAGCCAGTAAATACCATATATAGGAAGGTATGGTGGACTCAAGTGGAATAACTGGTTTGAAAAGGAGTTTGGATACAGAAGCAGAATTCCGCTTAGTGCGAGTGAAGGCTAGCAAAAGACTGGGAAGCGACCAACTAGAGAGAAATAATTGTCATAATCATGCAGAGCGACAAAGCAACATTGAATCGGGCATGAAAGTGATATAACTATTCTGAAATAAAAAGATCATCAAGGCATGATAGACTTTTTAGTCATAGACATGTGTGAACATGTGCCAAGTCAATCCGATAATTCTCCGAAGGGAAATACCATTTCAATATGCCAAACCATGAACAATGCAATGCATGTAAATCATTTCAACAACACATTATGCACTTTAGCTATTTGAGATCAGCCACAAAGAACGCATGAACACTGGGAAAGCAATGTAAACATAGCACTATGTCGCTACAAGCTGGTCTCTAGATCATAAGTACAGGCATATGTACAAAAGTAGAAACAAGAAGAGTTCATACTGGTTTTCCTTGTTGCTTCCCTTACGTCAATCTTCGTCATTACTGCATTGTCACTTGCACGACCGAACGTGGGAAATATAATCAAATGCCATTACGGACTCGAGCTGGACTCTGAAAACAAAGCAAACCAAAGGGAGAAAGGAAAATCTTTTTGGGTTTTTTCAAAGGTTTAACGAAAGTAAAAGAGAGAGAAATCTTTTTGTTGTTTTTGCAAATTAAAATAGAATAAAGAAGAACGGGCAAAAACTTCGAAAAGATCAAAGCGAACAAAATAAAACGGATAATAAAATGGAAAAGGGAGAAGGGCACGTACTCCCCCAAGCTTAAACTTTTGGCCTAAGTCGGTAACAGCTACTGCCCCCAGGAGCCTCCTGATCCGGGGTGGTACGGGTAAGTCCAAGAGTCGTATGGGGCTTCAGGTGCATACACCGAAGTTCTGGGATCCTCCCATGAGGAACGCTCCGCGCTCCAAGCAGAGGAAGACCCTTCACCGAACTGGGTGACGGTCTCCCCCTGGAAAGGTGGGAACTCACCGTGCTCCTCCTCGTCGGGAACAACCCCCGCCGTGGGGTTATGAGACTTATACTAGGCCACAAACTCATCAAATTGGATATCGTTGAAGGACCATCCGTTCATGCGGGTGTAATCAAACAAAAGTGGTGCATGTAGACGGATCTCTCGAATAATAGTCTTTTCAAATCTCAAAATATAATTAAGGTTACCAAACTCGGAAGTCCTGGTAACGAACGCGTGCCTCTTTATGGCAGCAAGATCAAAACTTGAATAAATAAAAGGAACATCATCAGGATGTGGGGTGCCGTTAAGAGACTCAAGGATAAGTGTGGCGTAAACGCCACCAAATAAATCTCCCTTGTTACCATTCATAGCAAGGCGTCGAGCAATTAAGGCACCCACATTATAATCTGATACGTCCCAAACGTATCTATAATTTCTGCTTGCTCCATGCATGTTTTGTGTGACTTTGACATGTTTTGCTTGAACTCTCATACACTTTTTATCATATTTGTACTAACCTATTAACTCAGTCCACCCAGTTACCAGTTCCTGTTTTTCTCCTTTTTTGTATTTCAGGTTTTCCGGCCATTAAAAGTGCCCAATAAATCCCGGAAAAATTATATAAAAATCAGCGTCACAGAAGCTTTCGGAATAACCAAGATATGGCAGGAGGGCCACCACCGGGGGCCCAGGAGGGTCCCTGGCGCGGCCCCACCCTAGTCCGCGCCAGGAGGCCTCCTGGCTTCCTGGTGGCCCCCCTCGGTGCCCCCTTCGCCTATATTTACCCCCCGTGACGGAAACCCCTAATATCGATCTTCTATTCCCATTCTCCTCTTTGTTCCACCGCCACCACCGTTTCAAGATCGGGGCTGCCAGGAGAAGCTGCCCCGACACCCTGCCGGAAGGAGGAATACCCTCCGGGAGACCATCCATCGCCATGGACACCTCCCGGATGTGCCGTGAGTAGTCCCCCTTGGACCATGGGTCCGTGACCAGTAGCTATGTGATGTACTCAATGAAAAAAATAGCGTGCTATAGCGTCGCTATTAGCACGCTATAGCGTTTTGGGCAATGTCTCGCTAAATGAATCTGTGTACAATGTCTTGATAATAGTGCGCTATAGCATGAAATAGCACGCTAATAACATATTTTTAGGGCCACGCTATTTTTTCATAGCACGCTATTTTTTTCATTGGATGTACTCCTCCCCTCTTTGTGCTTCCACTTTCGACACCTCATGAGCTGCCTCACATGATCGAGGCACTTTTGTAGTTTTCTATGTTGCTATGCTGAGTTTGCTGGGATCTGATGGATTATGAGATTATGTTCAGATTGTGATGAGTAATATATTTGGTTCTCTTTTATATTTGTGTTCTTTAGTAAATTCTTTCATGTTCTCCGTTGCCGTATTTTACTTTGGCCAAGTGATTTGTTGCAACTCCAAGAGGGAGCGTTATGCTTGATTGTGGGTTCAGCCCCTTGATGTCTAGCTTGAGTGAAAGAAACATGAGACTGTGGGATGTCATGTTGCCACCAGGTATAAAACAACGGTGCTTGTACTTGCGGGTGCAAGGATTGTTTACTTTACGCATGGTTCTTTTAATGCAGTTGTTTGTTGCTTTGGGTTTACACTTTGGGTGGGATTCGCAACTTAATACCAGCGAGATGTTTTGGATAGATATCTCAAGGTGGATGATTCGTGGTAGATGCAGATGGATTTCGGTCTACTTACCTTGGCGTACTGCCCATTTCTTTTGAGCATCTTCCTTTCTTTTGTAGCATAGTTAGCATTGCGATGCGTTTATACTCCTGTCAATTGCCCAGCTGTGATTTGTTTACCTCGCTAGGACTTTTATCGTCTTTTGGGAGAGAGACGTCACTAGTGAAAATCACGGGACCACGGTCCATATTCACATCATTGTTTACACTTTCAATTTACTTTCAGTTCTTACTTTCAGTTGCCACTATTATTATCTCTTGCGTTGATCCTTTGTAAATAGCAAGGCCGGAGGAATTGACAACTCCTCTGTACTCGTTGGGAGCAAAGTTATTTGCTGTGTGTGCAGGTCCAGGCGAAGTTAGCAACCTCGGCGCCACTGTTCACTTTACCACCTTCTTGTATCTCTGCGAGTCCTACGGGAGACGAACCCTATCCTCTACATAGGGGAAATTCTTCTGCTATGCTACATCTCACCTTCCACTTGGGGTAACCAACGAGGAGCGAGAGAAGTATCTTCCTTGCCAGCATCAAGCAATTTCTGGCGCCATTGTCGGGGACTCCAGCCTACAAGATAGGGGAGTTGCACACTATCTTTTATCTTTGCTTTTTAGTCTTACTAGTTTACCTTTCAGTTTTTGCTTTCGTGTCCCTTATCAAAAATACCAAAAATACCTGCTACTACTATGGGTTCCAATGAAAACACTAAGTTGTGTGACTTCACTAGTCACAACAACAGTGACTTTATCTGCACTCCTATTGCTCCACCTACCACTTCAACACCTTATTATGAAATTAAACCTGCTTTGCTTAATCTTGTTATGAAAGATCAATTCTCAGGTGCTGGAGAGGATGCTGCCTTGCACTTAAATAATTTTTTTGATCTTTTTGATATGCAAAAGTACAAGGAAGTAGATGGAGACATCGTCAAGCTGAAGTTTTTTCCTTTCTTCTTGAGAGGAAGAGCCAAGGAGTCTCTGCAATCCTTACCTAAGAATAGTATTGATTCTTGGGACAAGTGTAAGGATGCTTTTATTGGGAAGTACTATCCCCCTGCTAGAATTATCCAGTTAAGAAGTAACATTATGAATTTTAGGAAATTGGATAATGAACACGTTGCCCAAGCTTGGGAACGAACGAAATCTCTTGTTAAGAACTTCCCTACACATGGTTTGACTACTTGGATGGTTATCCAGACTTTCTATGCAGGCTTAAACTTTACCTCGCGGAATCTGCTAGACTCGGCCGCGGGAGGAACTTTTATGTCAACCACACTTGGTGCTGCATGGAAACTACTTGATGAGATGATGTTGAACTACTCTCAATGGCATACCGAACGATCTCCAACTGGTAAGAAGGTCAATTCTATCGAGGAGATCTCCTCTGTTAATGAAAAGGTTGACTTAATCATGTCTCTACTTACCAAGCAAGCTCCTATTGATCCTCAGGATGTTCCTTTAAATTCCTTGGTTGCTCAAGAACAAGTAGATGTGAACTTTATCTCTAGAAACAACTTCAACAATATTGCTTATAGGATTAATTTTGGTAGCAAAATCCTAGACCTTTCCCATCCAACAACTATGGGAACAATAACACTTATCCTAGCACCAAAAACTCCACTTCTGAACTAGAGAGTATGCTTAAAGACTTTATCACTACCCAAAAAAGCCTTCAACAAGAGTGTAGAAGAGAAATTAAACAAATTAGATATCCTCTCTTCGAAGGTAGACAACATAGCCCATGATGTTGAGATGCTTAAAATTAGAACTTCTCCCCCCGAGGAGAGGGAGACCACTCCTATGAATGCTATCCAAGTGCAAATTAATGAAAACATTAGGATGTTGGGCAAACTTAAAGAGAGATGGGCTAGAGAAAAGGAGGAAGAAGAGAGATTTAAGAGCCTTCCTACCTATCACACAGTAGCTACTATCCAAGTTGTTGAGAATGCCAAACTGTTAGCACCCATCACACCCCTAGTCCCATTGGACCTATCAATGGTGATGCTACCACCTCAACAATAGATGAAGAAACCTCTATGAACATAGAGGCTTTCAAACAAGTGAGCCTAAATGATATCAATACCTCCTTGATGGATAGTAGTGATCTAGACTTTGAAAATTGCACCTTACCTGAAGTTATTGGTTTCCTACACAAAATGTCTAGAGACCCCCACACTAGCACACTTAATCTTGCCTTCACAGAGCATATCACTAATGCTCTAATCAAAGTTAGGGAGAAGAAGCTTAGACTAGAGGCCTCCATACCTAGGAAGCTAGAAGATGGTTGGGATCCTATGATAAAAATCAAATTGAATAACTTCTCTTGCTTTGCTCTTTGTGATGTTGGAGCTAGTACCTCCGTTATGCCCAAAAGAATGTATGATATGCTTGAATTGAAACCTTTTGATCCTTGTTCTTTTGGTGTTCGTCTTGTCGATTCTTCCGTAAAGAAACCTTTGGGGAAGATCAACGATGTACTTGTCATTGTCAATGACAATTATGTTCCCGTTGATTTTACTATTATGGACATAGAGTGTGAGCCTTCTTGTCCAATTATTTTGGGACGCCCTTTTCTTCGCACCGTGGGTCTTGTTATTGACATGAAAGAGGGGAATATCAAATACCAATTACCTCTCAAGAAAGGTATGGAACATTTCCCTAGGGAAAAGATTAAGTTGCCTTTTGAGTCCGTCACACGGGCTAGTTATTTTCTTGATAAGACTTGATCTTTTGCTTTAGGCCTAGCTAATGGCTTTAAAGAAGCGCTTTCAGGAGGCAGCCCGCAACGAATTTAGGTTTTCCTTTTTGTTTTTCTTATTTTTTTAGTGGTCTTGATGATTTTTACTACTGTAGCAACATCATTGTATCTTTACATTTCAAGCTTTGTGCCATTTATAGCCTCATATGACAAGGGAAGTGAAAGTTGTGACATGATGTCCAGAAAACAGATTCTGTACTCGTGACGGGAAAAATCGTAGAAAAATCCCAGTTCATCTTTTTGAGCTGAATTTTTTACACAGCATGCTCTATACAATCACGGAACTTTCGTATGCTCTGAGTGTTTTGATTTGAGTTGCATAAGTATCCCTAAAAAATTCTTTACTACCTATTGTTTTTTTTCACAGATTCTGTCATGTTTTGTCTCTCTTTACTTTTGCAAACCTTAAGCTTGCTTTTTCTTTGTAAAAACTTTTTGGCAATCTTGAGAAATAGTAGCTCTTCAAGAATATCTTTATTTTAAGTAGAGGAAAATTACTTTAATAGGGTACTAACCTCTCTAATCAGTTTACAATGAGTTATGTATGAAGGGAGTTTTCATGTGTGCGATGGAAGATGATGAAAGAAGATCCTGGATTGTCAAACGATCAAGCCTGGGGATGCCCATGTGCACCCGCAATAAATATTCAAGGAGACTCAAGCGTCTAAGCTTGGGGATGCCCCCCGTGCATCCCCTTCTTCATCAACAATTATCAGTTCGTCCCTCGTTGCACTATATTTTTATCACTTCATGCGTTATATGCTATGCTTGGAGCGTCTCGCTCTTTACTTTTCTTAGGTTTGTTTTTTCTTTGTTTGCTTTTCATAACAAGTTAGACCCACATTTCTTTTGTGTGGGAGAGAAACACGATCCGCTTGAACTAGAACTCCTCATAGGATTTGCATGCTTATTCTCTTAGTTGTGAGTTGTTCTTTTTCTTTTCTTAGCTGCTGGCTTGTTTAGTTATAGTGTTTTAGTTTTCTTCTAGAGTTTTTTTTCTTGTCTTAGGTTGAACTTTCTATAGGTTGCATGTTTTATCTTGTTAGAAATTTTGCCTATTGCACTGAGTTTTGTGTCTTGACTAGAAAGTAGGTAGTTGAAGTTGCTATTCTCTTTATAGTAGTAACTTGCAATAGTTTTGAGGTATTGACTGGAGTAATGTTTGAACTTTTGGTGTCAAGATCTCGAGCCTATTAGTGATAGATGTCGTATTTTGGGCAATCCGTGTTTATTTTCGAAAACCAAAATCCATGTTCAGAACTCTAGCTACTAGATGGATCACTAACCTCTAGAGGGTTCGAATATTAGAGTACACTCACGTACCATGAGTCGAGGATGCGTGATAACCCTCAACTAGAGGGGATCGAGATAGTCTTCGCGGTCAAGATAACCCAATTTATTGATTCGACACTTGGGGACACAAAGAATACGTACAGGCTTTGACAATTGAGTTTTCAATTCAACCGCACCTGAAATAAACACTTGCTTGCACAAAGGTATTAGTAGCAACTGTGATATGGTGGTGGTAGTGGTGATTATAATAGTGGTGATAGTGATAGTGGAACAGCAAAAGTAAACAACTAGTAACCAGTAGAAGGAAAACACTGTAGGCTAGGGAGATGGATGGTTGGGCGCTGCTTGGATGAGAACGAACATGTAACAGATTCTAACTTGGGCAAGGCTCACAGAAAACAAAGGATCATCTAGGCAAATATCAAACATCAGGCATGTATCCCAAGGTAGTTGTACGTGCTTGCAATAAGAACTTTGCACAACATCTTTTGTCCTACCCTCCCACTACAAACGGGGCCAAAAAGAACTAAGGGAGATTAAGGTACTCCTGTCAAAGAGCACCGGAACAAAGCATCAACAATTCATGGATACACGGAATCCTCAAATTATAGTACATCCCCTTTGGTGTCCCAAGTTGTCACCATTGGGATCGCCGGTTCCGGACTATAATAGGTGCATACAACTCATAGATAGGATCAAGAACACCACAAACTCAAGAAACAAAAGGGTGATCAGATCTGAAATCATGGCACTCGGGCCCAAAGTGACAAGCATTAAGAGAAACAAGTTGTAACAGAGATGATAAACACCAAGTAGATGATAGGCAACATGCCCCCAACAATCTGATGGAACTATTACATGATCTAACTCATCCAATCCCTACCATCCCCTTTGCCTACAGCAGGGAATTACTCACACATGAGATGAGAAGTCATGGAGGGGTGATGGAGAGGCGATGATGATGACGATGGCGATGATTTCCCCCTCACCGGAGGCCAATTCAGCCTCCAGATTAGCTCTCCGAGGAAGAACAGAGGGTTTCGGCGGCTCCGCGACGTAGATTGGAAAAGCGACTTCTCCTTCGGGGTTTCCTCGACGGGGGAATAAATAGGGCCAAAGTAGGGCACCAGGGGGTGTGGGACCCACCCAGGAGGGCAGGTGGCGCGGCCAGGAGCTGGGCCGCGTCAGGCACCCTCCTGGCTGCCCCCTGGCTGGCCTGGTGGAAGCTTCCGGAATGCTGATTTTTTATATATTTTTTGGGATTTTTCCAGCGTACCTAAATATCCAGAAACCTGCACAAAAGAAAACAGCACTGGTAGCTCTGCTGAAAACAACGTCAGTCCGGGTTAGTTTCGTTCAAATCATGCAAGAATGAAGGCAAAACAATAGCAAAAGTGTTTGGAAAAGTAGATACGTTTAGGACGTATCAACTCCCCCAAGCTTTAGCTATTGCTTGTCCTCAAGCAATTCAGTTCAACGAACTAGACGCGACAAAGAAAACTTTGACAAACTCTTTTGCTTCATTAGATGTATATAAGCATGTACTACGAAAGAGTTTAGCAAGTTTTGACATCATGCTACAAGGACAATGCACGAAGCAATACTTCTTTCATGTAATCAGTCACAAACAAACGTAAAGTAGATAATATGCTGCTGAAAATCAATTCAAGATCACAATGCACATAGCATGAACATATCAGAGTGGTATTTCGCTAGCCTCCATGAGTGAAGCAAAACATAAATGCAGAAACTCCTCCGGAGTTTTAGAGGAGACTAGAACTCAGAGTAAGAAACATCATAGTCATGCAGAAGACAATGTGGTACTTTGGGACAATGCATGTTACACTAAGAATGGCAATTATGCTCTCATAGTTTGGTGCTTTGGAGAAAGGGAGGTGGAGACTCTCAAACCGTGGATTTTTGATGGCAAGGTTGAAAACCCGTGAAAGGAAGCAAAGGCTAAACATGTGCCAGAGCTCTTGGTTTTGAAAACAGAGATAAAACTCTTTTGAGAGGTGCAACTTTCTAGTCAACGGTGAATGGTAAAGGTCTCTCAATATATCCCATGCCAACCATATTAATGCCTTTTTCTTACACATATTCCCTTATCCATAAATCCTTTGATGGTCTACGGAACCTTTTATTTTTCCTCAAGGATGGAAGGAGGGTATCGTTCCATCTATCATAAGCAGCATTTGGTCCATTTCACTCCATCATTAAGTATGGGGGAGGTGTAACTCTCATATTTTTTTCTTGACTAGTTAAAACTTCCATCAAAATATTTTTGGCATGAAAGATACTGATTTCCCCTCACCGCACCATGAGCTTGTACGGTTACAAAGGAGAAGCTTTTGAATAAATTTCGAGATGGCACATGAAAGCCTAAGTTAGGAGTGGCCGGTAAATACCACATATAGGTAGGTATGGTGGACTCAAATGGAACAACTGGGTTTAAAAAGGAGTTTGGAAGCACAAGCAGAATTCCGCTTGGTGCTGGAGGAAGGCTAGCAAAAGACGGGGAAGCGACCAACTAGAGAGCATAACGGTCATAATCATTCAGAGCGACAAAGCAACATTGAATCGGGCATGAAAGTGATATAACTACTCTGAAGTAAAAAGATCATCAAGGAGAAATAGACTTTTTAGTCTTAACATGCGTGAACATGTGCCAAGTCAATCCAAGAATTCCCCGGAGGGAAATGCCACACCATGAACAATGCAATGAATGACAATCACTTCAAGCAACAAATTATAAACTCTAGCTATTTGAGACTAACCACAAAGAAAGCATGAACCACTGGGAAAGCATTGTAAACATAGCACTATGTCGCTACAAGCTGGTCTCTAATCACAAGTACATGCATATGTACAAAAGTAGAAACAAAAAGAGTTCATATCGGCTTTCCTTGTTGCATCCCTTCCGTCGATCTCGTCATTACTGCCTTGTCAATTGCACGATCGAACGTAGGAAATTATAATCATCACGGACTCGAGCTGGACTCTGAAAACAAAGCAAACTAAAGAGCAAAGGAAACATATTTTTGGGTTTTTTAAGGTTTTAACGAAAGCAAGGGAAAGGAGAAATCTTTTTGGGTTTTGCGAACTAAAAGAGCAAAGAAGAACAGGCAAAAACTTGCAAAAAGGATAAAATCGAACCAACGGTAGATACAATGGAAAGGGGAGGAGAGCACGTACTCCCCCAAGCTTAGGCTTTTGGCCTAAGTTGGGCTCTTCTACTGCGGTCCCGAGGAGCCTCCTGCTCCCGGGTAGTACTAGTGCATCCATGGGTCGTAGGGGAAGTCGGGAGCATACACCGACGTCCTGGGATTCTCCCACGCGGAGGAGGAAGGTCCCGACCCCCATCCAGAGGAAGACCCTTCACCCCAGGGGGCGACGGTCTCCTCCTGAACGGGTGGATACACGACACACTCCTCCTCATCTGGCTCGACCCCCTCTGTGAGGTCGTGATACTGGTATCTCCCTGTGATCTCATCGAATTCGGCCACTGAAAATCGATATCCATTCCTGCGAGAAAAATCAAACACAAGTGGTGCAGGTAGACGGACAGTGCGTGTCACACCATCTTTGAACCGCAAAATATAATCAAGTGTAAAGCGGTCAGAGGCCTTAGTAACAAAGAAATTCCTCTTCATGGCAGCTAGGTCACTACTAACAAAAGGAAAGATAGCATCATCTGGGCGCGGTTCTCCTTGGAGAGACTGCAAAAGAAGTGTGGCATAGACGCCACCAAAATTGTTCCCCTTGCTACTGTTAGTAGCAAGGCGTTTTGCAATAAGCGAACCCACATGATGCTCATGCTTCCCTGAGAGAGAATTTTCCATGATGGCAGTATCAGGCGTGGAAGTGTTGCTCGTGTTGTCTCGAGCCAACACTCCCCTAGCAATATAATAGGCGAAATACCTGAGGTGAGGAAACATAATGTTGGAGATCTTCTGCCGGTTGGATGGCCTCACTTCGGTGTTGCAGAATGAGTCGAGGAGGGTGTTAATTTCAACAGTCGGGATATTTTTCCTCTTCTTCTTCTCGACCAAGCCTGGAAAACTTAAAACTTCACAAAATTTACTCATAGGCATGGTCAGCAACCTTTCATAAAGTCGAAACACCACAGTATCATTGTCAGAATAAAATCTGAAACTGTTAACAAAAATAGCGGTGAGTGTCTCGTACTGTGGTACACGTCTTGTAACAAGCCGTGTCAAACCTGCATTCTCACACGGAGCATAAAACTCTTCTTTTATGCCGGCATTCTCCATAAAATCATCGCATGGAGATGCCATGGCCTTCGCGGGTAACACGTCCAACATCTCTACGAGTATGATATCTTCATTGTAGCTTGCCCTTGTGGTAGAAGGTGAAGCTGCGGAACGCGTGACACGGATAGAGCACTCGGGTTTCTTCTTCCCAAGCCACTTCCCTAGTTTCTCCATTTCTGAAATTTTTAACAATTCACAAAAACGAAGATTTAAGCAAAACTAGTTTGGGCATAACATTCTACTTACTTAACCAAGGCTCAAACTAGCAGCAAAACTTGAAAAATACATTTCTACACAAACATTTAAGCTTAACTAAACAGCACCAAGAACCACTAAATACTCACTAATGAAGCTACTAACTAGAAAACTAATTGGAGGGGTGAGGGAGTCACATACCAGGGAGCACTTGTTCCAAAAATCAGCTCAAACAAGTGGCTAAATGGAGAGATCAAAGGTACGTGCTCAAGAGCAGCAAGAACGAAGAAACCAAAGGAATAACTCGTGTTTTGGGGAAGAAGGAGAGAGAGTGAGAGGAGAGATGCCACCAGGGGGTGTGGGACCCACCCAGGAGGGTGGGTGGCGCGGCCAGGAGCTGGGCCGCGCCACCTGGCCTTCTGGCCTGGTGGTGCCCCCCCCCTGGTCAGCCAAAGGTGCCCCCTGATGGATTTTTACCTGAAAACTTTGAATATAAATTTTTTGGAATTTTCTGGGCAACTTTACTGTAGAGAATTTTTCAAAGTTCAAAAAGCTGCAAAAACTTTCGTGAACTTGAGGCAAAAGTTAGAACAGGTGAAGCTTTAAACACAAAAACTTTGGTACAGCAAGGAGAATAAAAACTAAAGGAAATGAAAACATAACAAGCTCAACTTTTTACCTATATAAAACTTGCTAGTTAGCAAGGTTGATCAAGTCTTACCAACACACTGGTGATATATAGCGCAGAAAGTCTCGCCTCTTATGAAGTGATCATTGCACTCTCACTTTAATGGACATTGTGCCCACCATAATTGTTTTGTATTTGTGGTCTACATGTAATGTACAATCTCATTCTCCAATCTTCACGGTCTCGATATTCTCAATGGAGTTAAGGCCATGCCTTTTGTCGATTTTCTTCGGAAAATACATCGTGTGTTCTTTGTCATTTACGTTGAAGGTAACCTTCCCTTTATTGCAATCAATAACGGCACCTGCGGTGTTAAGAAAAGGTCTACCAAGGATAATGGACATGCTCCCATCCTCGGGCATGTCAAGCACAACAAAATCAGTAAATATTAAGCAATTGGCAACTTCAACAGGAACATCCTCACAAATACCGATCGGGACGGCCGTGGACTTGTCGGCCATCTGAAGAGAGATATCTGTAGGAATTAGTTTCTCTAAACAAAGCCTTTTGTAGAGAGAGAAGGGAATAACACTCACTCCTGCACCAAGATCACATAAGGCAGTTCTAACATAATTATTCTTTATGGAGCAAGGAATGGTGGGTATACCTGGATCACCGAGCTTCTCAGGAATCTTGCCACTGAAAGAGTAGTTAACAAGCATAGTAGATATTGCCTCATTGGGGACTTTTCTTTTATTAGTAACAATATATTTCATATATTTTGAGTAAGGAGGTAATTTAATAGCATCAGTCAAAGGAATTTGAAGAAAAAGAGGTTTCATCCACTCACAAAACTTGTTGCAGTGCTCTTCTTCTTTGGATTTGACGGACTTGCTTGGGAAAGGCATGGGTTTATGTACCCATGGTTCTCGTTCCTTCCCGTGTCTCCTTGCAAGGAAGTCTTCTCTAGTATACTTCTTGCACTTATCGGGTGCTTCTTCTTCACGAACCTCAGGTAGATCATTCTTTTCAGTATCTTTTTCAGGTTCAGCACCGTCTTCAGTCTCAGCATCGGATGTAGATATGATGTTTGGATCCACAGCTTGTTCTTCTTCTTCTATAGGATCATTGGAATTGTCAGCTTCCTTGTGTTTCTTTTTCTTCTTCTTCTTCTTTGGGGAGCTAACAATTTCTTCTTCCTGCACTTGAGAATCTTGCTCGATCCTCTTTGGATGCCCCTCTGGATAGAGAGGGTCCTGGGTGTGTGTGCCACCCCGGGTCTTTATACCGTAAGCTTGTAAATTGTCCTGTTTGGCATTTTTAGCAAGAAAATCTTTTTGCACATTAGAAATTTGTTCAAGCTGAGTTTGAACCATATGAAAATGCTTCACAAGACATTTAACATCATTAACTGTTCTACCTAGAACATCAAGAAAACTTTTGATAGCAAGAGTATTATCATGCAACTGACCTTGTATCTTCTTATTGAAGTGATTATGTTTCATAATAAAATTATCAAGCTCATCTAAACATTGGTCAGGAGGTTTACCTTTAGGGATGTCACTTGCATTGAAATCTAAAAGAGAGTGTACTTATACCATAGGTGGGTGAGTGGTAGGCTCACACAGCTTCTCAATTGGAGGTAGATTCTTCACGTCGTTAGCTTTAATACCTTTCTCTCTTATGGACTTCTTTGCTTCTTGCATATCTTCCGGGCTTAGGAATAGCATGCCCCTCTTCTTTGGTGGTGGAGGTGGTTCAGGCACGGACCAATCTTCATGGTTTTTGGCAATTTTGCCCATCAATTCTTCCGCATCGTTCGGTGTTCTTTGCCTGAAAACACAACCAGCACAACTATCTAGGTAGGATTTAGACCCATTGGTTAGACCAGCATAAAATATATCAAGTAATTCATTTTTAGGGATTTCATGTCCCGGTCTAGCCTTTTGCAAACTGCAAAATCTCCCCCAAGCTTTAGGGAGATGCTCATCCTGCAACTGTTTAAAGTTATAAATTCTTTGTAAAGCAGCATGTTGCATATGAGCAGGAAAAAACTTATCAACGAAAGATATAGAAATATCTTGAGGACTCTGAATGGAACCACATGGTAGTGTATCATACCATGCTCTAGCATCTCCTTTCAAGGAAAAAAGGAAGAAGCTTGGTCACATAAAAGTTCCGGATCCTTTCATCTGTGGTAAACAAGCCGCCTAACTCAGTGAGTTTGGTCAGGTGCCCGATAGCATCATCATTTTCTCTGCCATAAAAGGGATCAGCTTCAACTGTGGATATAAGTGAATGGTCAACAGAGAAATCATAATCAGGATCAGTGATGCGTATAGGAGACGTAGCAAAAGTAGGATCAGGAGTAAACTTGTTCTTCAGGGAGTGTTTTGCTAGCAACTTCTTTATAGTAGCAGGGTCGGAATCAGCACATTCATTAAGTTCCCTGCAAAAATCATCATCAAGTGTAATATAATCATCCTCAAGGAGTTTCTCCTTAAGGTCAGCAAAGTTATGAGTTTTCCCACTAGGAGTTTGGATAACAGGAATTTCAACACCCGAGAGTCGGGCGGCAGCAGCCATCTGTTCTTCTATAAAAGAACCAAGTGAACCTGTAGTCTCAAAAGTAGTAGAAACATCATCAAAAGTATCTGACATATTGCCAGACTCAGCAGAAGTAGCATGTAACTGAGGTGAATCAAACTGACTCATAACCGAAGGTGAATCAAGTTTAGCACTAGTGCTAAGAGTAGTACCTCGTCTCGTACGGGATGGTAAGATCGGAACTTTAGGGTCTCCTTTCTTACCCATAGTGGATAACGTGCAGCAGGTAGGATACTTCGAGTAGACTTGTAAATAAAGCTATGGTCCCCGGCAACGGCGCCAGAAAACAGTACTTGATAACCCTCAACTGTAGGGGATCGAGATAGTCTTCGCGGGCAAGATAACCCAATTTATTGATTCAACACTTGGGGACACAAAGAATACGTACAGGCTTTGACAATTGAGTTGTCAATTCAACCGCACCTGAAATAAACACTTGCTTGCACAAAGGTATTAGTAGCAACTGTGATATGGTGGTGGTAGTGGTGATGATAATAGTGGTGATAGTGATAGTGGAACAGCAAAAGTAAACAACTAGTAACCAGCAGAAGGAAAACACTGTAGGCTAGGGAGATGGATGGTTGGGCGCTGCTTGGATGAGAACGAACATGTAACAGATTCTAACTTGGGCAAGGCTCATAGAAAACAAAGGATCATCTAGGCAAATATCAAACATCACGCATGTATCCCAAGGTAGTTGTACGTGCTTGCAATAAGAACTTTGCACAACATCTTTTGTCCTACCCTCCCGCTACAAACGGGTCCAAAGGAACTTAGGGAGATTAAGGTACTCCTGTCAAAGAGCACTGGAAATAAGCATTAACAATTCATGGATACACGGAACCCTCAAATTATAGTCCATCCCCTTTGGTGTCCCAAGCTATCACCATTGGGATCGCCGGTTCCGGACTATAATAGGTGCATACAACTCATAGATAGGATCAAGAACACCACAAACTCAAGAAACAAAAGGGTGATCAGATCTGAAATCATGGCACTCGGGCCCAAAGTGACAAGTATTAAGAGCAACAAGTTGTAACAGAGATGATAAACACCAAGTAGATGATAGGCAACATGCCCCCAACAATCTGATGGAACTATTACATGATCTAACTCATCCAATCCCTACCATCCTGTTTGCCTACAGCAGGGAATTACTCACACATGAGAGGAGAAGTCATGGAGGGGTGATGGAGAGGCGATGATGATGACGATGGCGATGATTTCCCCCTCACCGGAGGCCAATTCAGCCTCCAGATTAGCTCTCCGAGGAAGAACAGAGGGTTGTGGCGGCTCCGCGACGTAGATTGGAAAAGCGACTTCTCCTTCGGGGTTTCCTCGGAGGAGGAATAAATAGGGCCAAAGTAGGGCACCAGGGGGTGTGGGACCCACCCAGGAGGGCAGGTGGCGCGGCCAGGAGCTGGGCCGCGCCAGGCACCCTCCTGGCTGCCCCCTGGCTGCCCTGTGGCCCCCCTTTGGCATGGTGGAAGCTTCCGGAACGCTGATTTTTTATATATTTTTTTGGGATTTTTCCAGCGTACCTAAATATCCAGTAACCTGCACAAAAGAAAACAGCACTGGTAGCTCTGCTGAAAACAGCGCTAGTCCGGGTTAGTTTCGTTCAAATCATGCAAGAATGAAGGCAAAACAATAGAAAAGGTGTTTGGAAAAGTAGATACGTTTAGGACGTATCAATGCGCAAGGATAACCAAACCCCCATACACTCCTCCTCGGGGTACCTGTCTCTTTGAGAACCTCCTGATTAGATTGAGAGTTACCGATAATAAGTGCATGAGTTCTTTGGACTAATGTGAGTATTCGAATGTTGACACTTCCACCTTCCCATATTTTTCTATCCTCTCATGTGCCGTGCATTGCCTCCTTCTCACTCCGAGAGTTAGCGTCCACCTTCGCCGGTACATCCAAACCCTTGGCATGGTACGCTCTGTCATCATAAACCTCCTTATATCTTTCCTCAAAACAGCCACCATACCTACCTATCAAGGAATTTCCATAGCCTTTCCGAGATACATTGCCATGCAACATCCATCTTATCATGACTTGATCTTCATGTCATACATGCCACTTGCTTGATCGATGATCCGCATGCTAGTTGGGCCTTGCCCTAATCATTGCTACATGACGCGCTAGTATCATTGCATATCCTGCTACCCTGGCAGAGGCATACATTTGCATCATGATAGTTACATTTTCTTTATGTTAGTACCTTTGTAAAGTGTGAAAGATCTCCTATATTATTGTAAAATATAGAGTGTTTCCCCTAAAGTGAGGAAAAGATCCCAAAAAGGACATAATCAAAAGATCCCAAAGAGGACAAATGAGAGAAATAGAAAGAGCCATTGAGGCCACCAAAAAATAGAAAAAATAGAAAAAAGAGAAAAATAAAAATAAAAAGAGAGAAGGGGTCACACTACTATTCCTTTTGAGAGATCCACACTAGTACTTCATCCTCTATCCCTTGTACTCCATAGATATTATCATACATGCATATAGCTATGTGGGGACCCTTCACACTATAAAACTTGGCTTGTATATTCCAATGATGAGCCTCCTCAAACGAGCTCTAGGTCTTCTTGAGCAAGCAAGTTGGATGCACCCCCACTAGTTCCCTTGGAGAGCTTTTAGCTCACATGTGCATTTGTTGCATGGCAATCCCTACTCCTCACATCATATCTATCATATGGCCTTCTCTCGCCTATGATTTTCCTCATTGATGTGAGCCTTTCACACCTTTTTTGTCTTCCTCCTCCACCTTCTTTCTGTTTCGCCTTTTAGGTGTCAACTTTCTTGCTCACGCTTATCCATTGCATGAGTGCTCAAAATATCGAAAGGGAGTGGATCAAATTGACTTGTACCTGACTAGTGGTCTGGGGACGAGTCCAGATAAGAATCCAAAGGAGACTAAGTGTGAAACTTTAGTAGATAGTGGTTCTCAACAATTATTTTTTATCTCATATTCCCTATCCCCTTTCTTGCACGCAAACACCATCTGGAGACATTCGAGTCACGGACAGCGAGAGCTCTTGCACCGTTTGTTCTTTTTTTACTTGTGTCAATGCTAATATAGACTCTTGCTTGTTAAGACTTGAATTGAATTGCATGCTTTGACTGCTTTACTTAAAAGTCTTTATATGGTTGTGTGGCATGTCACCATAGAAATTATGCTTGTTATCATTTACCTACTCGAGGACGAGCAGGAATTAAGCTTGGGAATGTTGATACGTCCCAAACATATCTATAATTTCTGCTTGCTCCATGCATGTTTTGTGTGACTTTGCCATGTTTTTCTTGAACTTTCGTACACTTTTTATCATATTTGGACTAACCTATTAACTCGGTGCACCCAGTTGCCAGTTCCTGTTTTTCTGCTGTTTTTGTATTTCAGGTTTTCCGGCCATTAAAAGTGTCCAATAAATCCCGGAAAATATATATAAAAAATCAGCGTCACGGAAGCTTTCGGAATAACCAAGATATGGCAGGAGGGCCACCACCGGGGGCCCAGGAGGGTCCCTGGCGCGGCCCCACCCTAGGCCGCGCCAGGAGGCCTTCTGGCTTCCTGGTGGGCCCCCTCGGTGCCCCCCTTCGCCTATATTTACCCCCCGTGACGGAAACCCCTAATATTGATCTGCTATTCCCGTTCACCTCTCTGTTCCGCCGCCACCGCCGTTTCAAGATCGGGGCTTCCAGGAGAAGCTGCCCCGGCACCCTGCCAGAAGGAGGAATCCCCTCCGGGAGACCATCCATCGCCATGGACGCCTTCCGGATGTGTCGTTAGTAGTCCCCCTTGGACCATGGGTCCGTGACCAGTAGCTATGTGATGTATTCCTCCCCTCTTTGTGCTTCCACTTTTGAGACCTCGTGAGCTGCCTCACATGATCGAGGCACTTTTGTAGTTTTCTATGTTGCTATGCTGAGTTTGCTGGGATCTGATGGATTATGAGATTATGTTCAGATTGTGATGAGTAATATATTTGGTTCTCTTTTATATTTGTGTTCTTTAGTAAATTCTTGCATGTTCTCCGTTGCCGTATTTTACTTTGGCCAAGTGATTTGTTGCAACTCCAAGAGGGAGCGTTATGCTTGATTGTGGGTTCAGCCCCTTGATGTCTAGCTTGAGTGACAGAAACATGTGACTAGGGGATGTGTTGTTGCCACCAGGGATAAAACAACGGTGCTTGTACTTGCGGGTGCAAGGATTGTTTACTTTACGCATGGTTCTTTTAATGCAGTTGTCTGTTGCTTTGAGTTTACACTTTGAGTTGGATTCGCAACTTAATACCAGCGAGATGTTCTGGATAGATATCTCAAGGTGGATGGTTTGTGGTAGATGCAGATGGATTTCGGTCTACTTACCTTGGCGTACTGCCCATTGCTTTTGAGTCTCCTCCTCTTTTTGTAGCATAGTTAGCATTGCGGTGCGTTTATAATCCTGTCAATTGCCCAGCTGTGATTTGTTTAACTCGCTAGCACTTTTATCGTCTTTTGGGAGAGAGACATCACTAGTGAACGTCACGGGACCCCGGTCCATATTCACATCATTGTTTACACTTTCAATTTACTTTCAGTTCTTACTTTCAGTTGCCACTATTATTATCTCTTGTGTTGATCCTTTGTAAACAGCAAGGTCGGAGGAATTGATAACTCCTCTATACTCGTTGGGAGCAAAGTTATTTGTTGTGTGTGCAGGTCTAGGCGAAGTTAGCAACCTCGGCGCCACTGTTCACTTTACCACCTTCTTGTATCTCTGCGAGTCCTACGGGAGACAAACCATATCCTCTACATAGGGGAAATTATGCTGCTATGCTATATCTCACCTTCCACTTGGGGTAACCAACGAGGAGCGAGAGAAGTATCTTCCTTGCTAGCATCATAATCATTCCTCCCTGAGAGCCGTTGCTCGTGTTGTCACGAGCCAACACCCCTCTAGCAATAAAATAAGCAAAATACCTGAGGTGGGGGAATAAGATGCTGGAAATCTTTGTACGCCAAATATCCCTCATCTCCTGGATACAAAGAGTCGAAGAGTGTCCTCGGCTCCGAGGGATGAATGTGCATCTTTGCCGTCTGTCCAACGTTTGGCACGCCTATTATATCACAAAATCTCGCCAACGACATGGTCAGAAGATCGTTGTAAATTTTAAACTCAATAATGCCAGCATCATGATTATCTGAAACTATTAATAAAGCAGGAGGTGAGTTTACTATATTGTACAACACGACACAATGCGAGCCGTGTCAAACCTGCATTGGCACAAAGGCCGTAAAATTCCTCCTTAATTCCTGCAGCTTCAAGGAAAGAATCGCACGGATACATCATTGAGCGTGTTGAACTCGTGTTTTCCAACAACTCTAGGGGAACATGATCTTCATTGTATCTCACCCTAGCTGTCGAGGGTGAAGCTGCAGCTCTAGTAACTCAATCGGAGCGCTCAGGCTTCTTCTTCGCAAGCCACCCCTTTGCTTTTCCTAGCAAACTCATTTCTAAAAAAATTTGACATTTCAGAAAAACAAGGATTTAAGCAAAGTGAGTTGGGGAAAACTACTCTACTCACTTACCTAAGTCATAAACATGCATCAAAACTTGGAAAATAAATTTCTACACATGCATGCAAGCTCATATGAACAACACCAAGAACTACTAAATACTCACAAATGAAGCCACCAATCAAAAATCTAATTGGAGGGGTGGAGGAATCACATACCAGGGAGTATTTGCCAAAAATCTCAGCTCAAATGATGGGTTGTAGAGAGAGATCAAAATTCTGGACGGAGAGCAGCAAGAACGCAAGTTCCAGGTGCAGAAATCGTGTTTTGGGGAAGAAAGAGAGAGAGTGTAGCGACCCGGTCCCGAAGGGAACCAAGTCTACTGTGCTGCTGTGCTATCCCTGGATCAGTATGCTAGCACACACAGGTACTCGATGAAATACCATAGTATCACATGTCATAAATTAACTTAAATACATGGTATTTATTACCTTACAACCCTTAGGCTAGAATACATAGCAGAACAATCAATATATAAGTGGAATCCCATCAACGCCAACGGCAAAGTTGAGTTAGACTTCACGACCCTATATCGTCTCACTTACTCGTCATATATAATCTTGCAACACCGAAGGTTACAGCCCGACAACGGGTCAGTACATTTGAATGTACGGCAAATCATATCCCAGAAAGAAGTAAAATTTCCTATAATACATGCAATTTGGCTGGTGGAGCTTCTACATTTATTTTTGCAAAAAAACTAATTTTTCCTATAGAATAATAATAACTAAGTTCTACAATAGCATACGATTGAGATGGGAACCCCCACTCAATCTATCCCAAAGTGATTAAACCAATCAGTTAATTAAAGATGATGAGACAAATCAATATTTCCACATCTAGTCGCTCAAATTGTCCATAACCGGGGACACGGCTAATCGATTAGTTTTATACTCTGCAGAGGTTTGTGCACTTTTCCCCACAAGACTCGATCGCCTCCTTTGTAGTTCGTCACACTGCATGGTGTATGACAACCGGAAGATCGAGACATGGTCTTTCAGAAGTGTTTCCCCTTAACCGCTGGATAAACCGGTACACCTATAAAAATCTACATCTGCTAGTCTATCCCGGAAAGAGGTCACACAACGTACTCAACTAAGCCAGAGCCCATAATAGCTTGTGGCTGCACACGTAAGCTTCTAGATATGTCAATACAACCAGTCCCTTTGAGCCCTGGTGGCTTTCCGCAGTCATCATTGGCCATCTCCAAGATACTCGCAACCATCCCTCCCAAGTAGTTCATTAACTTTATCTTGGTCCTAATTACTACATTATCACTCATACCTCATAATGATTCACTTCCCAATCCACGTCTACTTAGCATAGCAATATCTTAGTATACGATGGTGACAATGATGTAAGGATCAGACCTACCTCAATGAACTACTGGGTGTAAATAGCATAGCATAACCTATCATACAATCTAAAGAAAAGAACTAATGCATTGAAAACATAGGTAATAGGGAGTATGATCAAAGATATGAATTGCCTTGAATCTTGATGAAGTATTCGCACTCACAATTTCGACAATTCTATTCGTCACACTCCGATCAATCTATTGCGATCAAACAAAGTTCACAATCAACACACGATACCAGACAATAGCAAAACAAAATCAAAGAAACTCCGAAAAGAACCAAAAATAAAAGTTTTTTTAACAGATCACAAATGCGTTCAAGGTGGTTTTCAAGATGTCTAGAATATAGGGTTTAGCTAGGGTTTCCGTTTGCAAAAAGAATCAATCAAATCCGAGTTGTAAAACAAAAGATACGATCAAAAGAAACTTGAATTTCAATCTGATCAGATTTGAATATTTTCGAAAATCAAAAATAAAATTTTAGGGTTTTACTGGATAGAGAATTTCAAAATAAAACCGTGGGCTTTGGAATCACGCAAAACGGACATACGGTCAAAAAGATATTACAAGAACAAATCTACACATGATTTAGAAATCTTTTTTTTTCTCAAAACTTGGATCTACAGTACCCAATATGTAGAAGGTTTCAAAACAACGAATTTGCCACTGGTTTCGTCTAAAACGGAGCAACAGATAAAAAGTTACGGCGTTTTTACTAACCGCGGCATGCAGATTTGACGCGACGAAGACGACGATTCCGGCGATTTTCGGCGTCAACGGGGACGTCTAGGATGTAGGGCTTGATTAGGAGATCACAACGGTGGTGGTGATGATCTCCAACGTCGTCCGTACGGGCGTGACGACGCGATGAACCGAGCGCGCTCCGATGAACTCTCGCGGTGCGCGTACAATTTGGGGATCAATCTTGCGCGAAAAAATAGAGAGGGAAAAGATGTCCATTAGATGCACAACGAAGAAAGAAGTCGGTATGCAAAATTTGGGTTCAACGGGAGGCTCACCGGTGACGGGATCTACCGGCAAAGTCGAAACTTTCCAACGAAATCTACCTCGAAATTGGCTCGATTTGGGATGGTTTGAGGCGAAATTTTGTGGGAAATCGGCGAAGAGGGGCGTGCGGTATTTATGGGACAAGTTTGCTTGGAAAAAAGGGCAAGCCGCCGTGCTTTGCTCGAGTCCGCTCCGGACTCTGGAGAAGAACGTACGGGAGCACATGTGTGCTCGTGCGCGTGAGGCGCTGGCTGCTCGGTCGGCGGCCTGGCTGGCTGGCCGGCCGGCCGGCTGGGCCGGCCTCGGCCCGTCTAGTTTTTTTTTTAGGCAAACTTTTCTTTTATATATATATATAGACGTATTTTTAATATATTAAAAATAGTCCAAAAAAAATAACATCTTAATTTTTTAAAATAAAAAAAACGTAATTACGTTGATTTATATATATACGTACTTTTCTTAATCTTCAAAAAGTTTTAGAAAATAAAATATAAGTCTGAAAAAAAATATGAAATAAATTCCTAAAATTTAAGGATAATTTAAATAGAATATTCAATGACTTTTTATCCAAAATAAAAAAAGGTTTTCTAATAAATCCAAATAAATTCCAAGTAAGGTTTTAAATCATTGTCAAATGAAATTGAAGAAGTCATGTTATCTTCCCTCATTTAATTTTTTTTATTTTAAATATAAAAGTATTAAAAATAAGATCCAATAAAATAAAATGAAAACTTTTATTTGAAACATTTTCCCAACTTTATTTTATTTATTGAAGGAGTCATATTACCTTCTCTCTATTTTTATTTGTTGGATTTGTTTTAAATAATAAATGTAAAAGAACGAAAATGAATATTAGGGAAAACCATTTTATTCCCTCTCATTTTAATATTCATTTAAAATCCAAAAGTTTTAGATTCTAGCCTATTTCACTCACATCAATTACATACAAATCAAGCAAGACAATCATAACAATCTAATTATTATAACATTCCAAAATTTAGAATTTTGGGATGTTACAAATCTACCACCCTTAAAATGAATCTCGTCCTCGAGATTCGAAGAGGCTAGAAAGAAAGGTTAGGTTTTTGGGGTCCTCTGTATTCAAAATGTACTGATCCTCCGACGGTCTAGGGTGCTACCACCCTTAAAAGAAAATTTCCAGGTCTTCAAGAATCTTGCTCTTTCGATGAATTCTTTGTACATATATCCCTTTTTTTAGGTATTGAATCCTTTATCCAAATGAACAGTCTTTCATATGTTGATCCTTCATGAATGACAGGTCGAACGCCAATACTAACAAATATCGGGTACTCTCATGGTGGTCAACATGAGGGCTTCCTGCAGAAAATGGGTCTTGGCTTATTCTCACCGTATTACTTATGATTCACGAGGGTTGCGATGTACAGGGTCAACATCGTACCATTCTAAAGTTTTTGGCTTAGCGTCGTCGTCTCTCTCTATTATAGGTAAGTCACTCTAGATCTACCATCCCACATAGCAAAGCGAATAATAAGAGTAGCCAGTATGGTGATCAATCCATCCTGCACCCAAATCATTACCTTGTATATGGTTTAGCGAATCTCGCATTCTAACACTCGGGCATACTCACAAGCACTTCAGAATTATCTCCTCCACGAACTGAGTTCGGGTAAATCCATGGTTTCTGCATGCCAACCAAATAGCTATCGTTTCTTCACAACTCTCAGGTATTACGTACACTCCTATAAGATTGTCGGTTGGAAAAGTCGTAGCTTCCTCCATGGTCCTTCTTTCCGCAAGAGCATGCTTGATTCTTAACCGATCATGTAGTTTGGGGGTTATGGCCCACCTCATCTATTGCAAATATTAACTCCACCTTGGGTTGCAAATATTCTCCATCTCAAACATAAGTCTTGCTTCTCATTCTTAAAATCCGACTATACTCCTTCCTTAATATCTTAATGCGGACTATCACATCTCCAAACGGACTCATTACTTGTCAAAACTCCATTATGAGGTCCGATGTAGTTAACACTTCGATCATTCTTCGGGTAATAAAAAAAATACTATCACCCTTAAAATGAAAATCCAAGGTCTCTTCCTTATCCTTACATTAGCTTCCAAATCACTTCTCCTTGCTTGTAGTGTTACTGCTCATAAAAATCCAATTCACACAAGTGGTTGTTTCCTGTCCACGGGCACATACTAGCTTCACTGATTCTCATTATTGCAATCTCATGGAATTACACATATCCATCTGACGTTTCTATTTTACAACATATTTCCTCCTACTCTTATTTCATGCTTCACAACTAATATCTCAGCATAACACTTCTATCCATTACGATATTCTCCGGCAAAGTGATCTTTCTCATTGCAGCAAAACAAATTTCTCCTTTCCAGTCTCTGGGTCTCATTGTGATTACTTAAGCTCCTTGAGGCTTTGTCTTCCTTTCGGGGCATTTGGTAGAGTAGTGCCCTGTTTCTCTGCACCTAAAACATATGACTTGATTTCGATCCTTCTTTGCAGAAATTGTGTTCTTCTGGGGATACACACTGCTTTCATCATCTCCATCCTTGGATTTCTGGGATGCATACATCTCCTTATATTCTTAACGTATTTAAAACACGCGGTGCTCTCTGGGGTGTAAGGCTTCTTTTGTGAATCTTTAGGCGTCCTCTTCTTGTTCGTCTGGGTTTTTCTTCTTGCGTGATGATCATAGTCTTTACAAGGGCAACCAGGTGCATAACGTCCTTCCTTGTTACAATGCCAACACGTGACACTTCCAGACACCTTGTGTTTCTTCCTCGAACTTTCTATGTTACTCCAATCTTCTATTTCTTGTTGGTCATACCCCACTTCTATTGTCAGGAATTTACCCAGATACTCGTCCCCCTTCTTTGTGCAGTTTTGTGAAATATGTCCTTCTTCTCCACATGAATAGCATGACTTGATGAAAACTGGGGTTGATATTTCTTCAAGAGGGTCTTTAACATATTACTTCATCATGAATACTTCTATCTGTTTACTAAGAGCTTACTTCATCCCTTCCTTATGTTGTTGGATCACTTTCTGTACCATGGGGTATAAGTTACACTGGGCGGGGTAATGGGTAGTTCCTTCACACAAGAAACAGGTAACCTACCTAGTGGGACATTCTTCAGCTAGGTGACTTTCTTCACAATAAGGGCATTCATCCTGATGTTCCTCGTGGGTGTGTCCTATTTCTCCACAGATCCTGCATGCACATGGTTTCTTCATATCGTTTCCACTAGGCTTCCTTGTTCGGGGGACAAGACGAGATCTTAGTAGAGTCAGTTTGAATTCCTCCCAAGTGATTTCTCCTCGCCATCCATTGATAGCTTGGTACATCCTCCACCAAGTAGCAGCACCTTTTGCAAAGTACTGAAGAGCATATTGCACCATATCGTTTCTTCCAACACTGTTATCCTTCATGTGATCCTCCATGTTCTGAATCCATTGTTCGGTCTCCAACTGAGTCATTGCTCCTGAAAAAAAGAGTTCATCTCCATACACCATCTATTGGGTCCAAGGGTTTTGGGTTTAGGGGATAAGTTTGGAGGGGAGGGGAAAACAACACAAAAAAACACACAAATCACCGCATCTAACGTGAGCATATAACAGGGTTTTAGTCCTTTAAAGGTCATGGGTTGTCTTGGGATCTTCAGAGTCTTCAAAAAATCTTCGAGTCTTGAAAATCTTCGATACTTGTAGTTGGTAACTTCCATTCTTCCAATGCACGGTATAATCCTCTTTACACTGAGTTGATCATGAATCCAATAACTTGTCCTTCTCGATGTAGCATAAGATGATCCTTCCAAGTACTAAAAGTTGCATGGGTAAAGTCTAACTTGTTTGGGGTAAGAGGGAGTGTTTGATAAAACTCGGAAAAGATGAGAAGTAATGGATTTTTTTTCAAAATAATATTTTTAGCAATAGAATTTCCTATGGCTTTAAAATTTCTAGGGTCACGGCCTACAGTCAACATGTGCTCTGATACCATCTGTAGCGACCCGGTCCCGAAGGGAACCAAACCTACTGTGCTTCTGTGCTATCCCTGGATCAGTATGCTAGCACCCACAGGTACTCGATGAAATACCATAGTATCAAATGTCATAAATTAATGTAAATACGTGGTATTTATTACCTTACAGCCCTTAGGCTAGAATACACAGCAGAACAATCAATATATAAGTGGAATCCCATCAACACCAACGGCAAAGTTGAGTGTAGACTTCACGACCCTATATTGTATCACTTACTCGTCGTATATAATCCTGCAACACCGAAGGTTACATCCCGACAACGGGTCAGTACATTTGAATGTACGGCAAATCATATCCCAGAAAGAAGTAAAATTTCCTACAATGCATGCAATTTGGTTGGTGGAGCTTCTACATTTATTTTTGCAAAAAAACTAATTTTTCCTATAGAATAATAATAACTAAGTTCGACAATAGCATACGATTGAGATGGGAACCCCCACTCAATCTATCCCAAATTGATTAAACCAATCAGTTAATTAAAGATGATGAGACAAATCAATATTTCCACATCTAGTCGCTCAAATTGTCCATAACCGGGGACATGGCTAATCGATTAGTTTTATACTCTGCAGAGGTTTGTGCACTTTTCCCCACAAGACTCGATCGCCTCCTTTGTAGTTCGTCACACTGCATGGTGTATGACAACCGGAAGATCGAGACATGGTCTTTCAGAAGTGTTTCCCCTTAACCGCTGGATAAACCGATACACCTATAAAAATCTACATCTGCTAGTCTATCCCGGAAAGAGGTCACACAACGTACTCAACTAAGCCAGAGCCCATAATAGCTTGTGGCTGCACACGTAAGCTTCTAGATATGTCAATACAACCAGTCCCTTTGAGCCCTGGTGGCTTTCCGCAGTCATCATTGGCCATCTCCAAGATACTCGCAACCATCCCACCCAGGTAGTTCATTAACTTTATCTTGGTCCTAATTACTACATTATCACTCATACCTCATAATGATTCACTTCCCAATCCACGTCTACTTAGCATAGCAATATCTTAGTATACGATGGAGACAATGATGTAAGGATCAGACCTACCTCAATGAACTACTGGGTGTAAATAGCATAGCATAACCTATCATGCAATCTAAAGAAAAGAACTAATGCATTGAAAACATAGGTAATAGGGAGTATGATCAAAGATATGACTTGCCTTGAATCTTGATGAAGTATTCGCACTCACAATTTCGACAATTCTATTCGTCACACTCCGATCAATCTATTGCGATCAAACAAAGTTCACAATCAACACACGATTCCAGACAATAGCAAAACAAAATCAAAGAAACTCCGAAAAGAACAAAAAATAAAAGTTTTTTTAACAGATCACAAATGCGTTCAAGGTGGGTTTCAAGGTGTCTAGAATATAGGGTTTATCTAGGGTTTCCGTTTGCAAAAAGAATCAATCAAATCCCAGTTGTAAAACAAAAGATACGATCAAAAGAAACTTGAATTTCAATCTGATCAGATTTGAATATTTTCGAAAATCAAAAATAAAATTTAGGGTTTTACTGGATAGAGAATTTCAAAATAAAACCGTGGGTTTTGGAATCACACAAAACGGACATACGGTCAAAAAGATATTACAAGAACAAATCTACACATGATTTAGAAATCTTTTTGATCAAACGCAAAATAATTTTTTTCTCAAAACTTGGATCTACAGTACCCAATATGTAGAAGGTTTCAAAACAACGAATTTCCACTGGTTTCGTCTAAAACGAAGCAACGGATAAAAAGGGCAACCGGAGAGGAGTATAAGATTAACACGATCGCCGCCGTGCTTTGCTCGAGTCCGCTCCGGACTCTAGAGAAGAACGTACGGGAGCACACGTGTGCTCGTGCGCGTGAGGCGCTGGCTGCTCGGTCGGCGGCCTGGCTGGCTGGCTGGCCGGCTGGGCCGGCCTCGGCCCGTCCAGTTTTTTTTTTTGGCAAACTTTTCTTTTATATATATATATATAGATGTATTTTTAATATAATAAAAATAGTCCGAAAAAAATAACATCTTATTTTTTTTAAATAAAAAAAACGTAAAACGTAATTACTTTTATTTATATATATACGTACTTTTCTTAAACTTCAAAAAGGTTTATAAAATAAAATATAAGTCGGAAAAAAATATGAAATAAATTCCTAAAATTTTAGGATAATTTAAATAGAATATGCAATGACTTTTTATCCAAAATAAAAAAAGGTTTTCTAATAAATCCAAATAAATTCCAAGTAAGGTTTTAAATCATTGTCAAATGAAATTGAAGAAGTCATGTTATCTTCCCTCATTTAATTTTTTTTATTTTAAATATAAAAGTATTAAAAATAAGATCCAATAAAATAAAATGAAAACTTTTATTTGAAACATTTTCCCAACTTTATTTTATTTATTGAAGGAGTCATATTACCTTCTCTCTATTTTTATTTGTTGGATTTGTTTTAAATAATAAATGTAAAAGAACGAAAATGAATATTAGGGAAAGTCCTTTTATTCCCTCTCATTTTAATATTCATTTAAACTCCAAAAGTTTTAGATTCTAGCCTATTTCACTCACATCAATTACATACAAATGAAGCAAGACAATCATAACAATCTAATTATTATAACATTCCAAAATTTAGAATTTTGGGATGTTACAGAGAGGAAGAAGACTCACCTGGAGAGGGGCCCTGTGGGACATAGGCGACCTGTGGGCGCGGCCAGGGGGCAGGCCGCGCCAGCTGGACGCCTAGGACACTGGTGGCCTCCCTCGTCAGCCCTAGGTGCCCCTGGGTCACTCTCGACGTGGAATTTTTTTAAATTTTTCTAAAAAAATTCTGACAACTTCACTGTTGAAAAAAATTCGAGGTTCAAAAAGCTGGGAAACTTTCTGAAAACTTGAAATAATGATTAGAATTATCAAGCTTCAAAAACAAAAAAAACTTGGTACAACAAGGAGAACAAAAGCTAAGGCAAATGAAAACATAACAAGCTCCACTTTTTACCTATATAAAACATGCTAGCTAGCAAGGTTGATCAAGTCTTACCAACAAATCGGCGATATATAGACTAAAAAGTCTCACCTCTCATGAAGTGATCATTGCACCTTTACTTTAATGGACATTGTCCCCACCATAATGGTTTTGTATTTTTGGTGCGCATGTAGAGGACAATCCCATTCTTCAATCTTCACGGTCTCGATATTCTCTATAGAGTTAAGGCCATGCCTTTTGTCGATCTTCTTTGGAAAATACACCGTGTGTTCTTTATCATCAACGTTGAAAGTAACCTTTCCTTAATTGCAATCAATAATAGCACCTGCGGTGTTAAGAAAAGGTCTACCTAGAATAATGGACATGCTCCCATCCTCGGGCATGTCAAGCACAACAAAATCTGTAAGAATTAAGAAATTAGCAACTTCAACAGGAACATCCTCACAAATACCAATTGGGACGGCTGTTGACTTGTCAGCCATCTGAAGAGAGATATCTGTAGGGATTAGTTTTTCTAAAAATAGCCTCTTGTAAAGAGAAAAGGGCATAACACTCACTCCTGCTCCAAGATCATATAGAGCAATTTTAACATAATTATTGTTTATGGAGCAAGGAAGGGTGGGTATACCTGGATCACCAAGTTTCTCAGGAATCTTGCCACTGAAAGAGTAGTTAGCAAGCATAGTAGATATTGCCTCATTAGGGACTTTTCTTTTATTAGTAACAATATCTTTCATTTATTTTAAATAAGGAGGTAATTTGATAGCATCAATCAAAGGGATTTGAAGAAAAAGAGGTTTCATCCATTCACAAAATTTATTATAGTGCTCTTCTTCTTTGGTTTTGGGAGACTTATCTGGAAAGGGCATGGGTTTCTGTACCCATGGTTCTCTTTCCTTCCCGTGTCTTCTTGCGATGAAGTCTCCTCTAGTATACTTCTTGCGTTTATCGGGTGCTTCTTCTTCTTGCACTTCGGGAGGATCATTCTTCTCCTTATCATTTTCTTCGGGCTCGGCACCGTCTTCAGTTTCAGCATCGGAGGTAGATATGTTGTTAGGATCAACAGTAGGTCCTTCACTTGTAATAGGATCATTGGAGTTGTCAGCTTCCTTGTGTTTCTTCTTCTTCTTCTTCTTTTTCTTCTTTGGAGAGCTAAAAATCTCGTCTTCTACCTGCACTTGAGAATCTTGCTCGATTCTCTTCGGATGCCCCTCGGGATAGAGAGGGTCCTGGGTGTGTGTCCCACCCCGAGTTTTTATACCATAAGCCTGTATATCCTATTTGGCATTATTAGCAAGCAAATCTTTTTGCACATTAGAAATTTGTTCAAGCTGAGTTTGAACCATATGAAAATGCTTAACAAGAGATTTAACATCATTAACTGCTCTACCTAGAACATCAAGTAACTTTTGATAGCAAGAGTATTATCATGCAATTGACTTTGCATCCTCATATTAAAATGGTTTTGCTTCATAATAAAATTATCAAGCTCATCTAAGCATTGATCAGGAGGCTTACCTTTAGGGATGTCACTTTCATTGAAATCTAAAAGAGAGTGTACCACTACCAAGGGAGGGTGAGTAGTAGGCTTTTCTTGTAGTGGATGGTAAGATCGGAACCTTGGGGTCTCCTTTCTTACCCATAGCGGATGAAGTGCAGCAGGCAGAATACTTCAAGTAGACTTGTAAATAAAGCTATGCTCCGCGGTAACGGTGCCAGAAAATAGTACTTGATGACCCTCAACTGTAGGGGATCGAGATAGTCTTCGCGGGTAAGATAACCCAATTTATTGGTTCGACACAAGGGGAGCCAAAGAATATTTATAAGCTTTAACAGTTGAGTTGTCAATTCAACCGCACCTGAAATATACTTGCTTGCAACAAAATATTAATAGCAACTGTGGTATGAATGTGGTAGTGGTGACAGCGAAAGCAAAATAGCGAAAGTAAACAACTAGTAACCAGCAGGATTAAAAACACTGTAGGCTAGGGAGATGGATGGTTGGGTGCTTCTTGGATAAGAGTGAACATGTAATAGATTTTAATATGGGGCATGGCACACAGAAAAGCAATGATCCTCTAGGCAAATATCAAACATTAGGCATGTATCCCGTAGGTGGTTGTGCATGCTTGCAATAAGAAATTGCACAACATCTTTTGTCCTACCATCCCGCTATGAATGGGGCCAAAAGGAACTTAGATATTAAGGTGCTCCTGTCAAAGAGCACAGGGAAAAAAGCAATAAACTCAATGGATACATGAAATCCTCAAATTATGGACCATCCCCTTTGGTGTCCCAAGATGTCACCTTTGGGATTGCCAGTTCCGGACCATAATAGGTGCATACAACTCATAGATAGGATCAAGAACATAAATATACTCATGAAAACACGAGTGGTTCAGATCTGAAAACATGGCACTCGGGCCCAAAGTGACAAGCATTAAGAGCAACAAGTTGTAGAAAAGATGATAGACACCAAAGTAGATGATAGGCAACATGCCCCCAACAATCTGATGAACTATTACATCATCTAACTCATCCAATCCCTACCATACCCTTTGCCTACACCAGGGAATTACTCACACATGAGAGAAGAAGTCATGGAGGGAGGATGGAGTGGTGATGATGATGACGATGGAGATGATCTCCCTGTTGGGAAACGTAGTAGAAAACAAAAAAATTCGGCCTACGAATCAAGAACCCAAGATCATCCAAGAAGATTGCATACAAGGTTTTAGGTCATGGCTCACCAACCGATGTAGCGGAAGTAGAGTTGGTGAAGCTCGTGGACGTAGTGGAAGTAGATCTCGCAAGTTCTCCCACGAACAGTCCCTCGATCAATCCCACGAACAAGTCCCGCGATCTAGTCCCACGGACAAGTCCCATGAACAAGCTCCTCGAAAAAGGGTCGAAGGTACGACCCCTCCATTAGTATCCACACATCCCGTAGCAGCAATCCAGCAGCGCTCCGCCGTCCAGAGATGAACGCCACCGAGAAAACTAGAGGGAGAAAACCCTAACGGATTCCAATCTAGAACAGCGTCTAAACCGGGGTCTAATTGTGGAGCAACGGGGTTTAGAGGAGGGAGGGTGGCGCATAGGCCTTGGGGACAAGTTGTGCTGCGCCCCCCACCCCTCCCCCACATTATATAGGTGGCCAAGAGGCCCTTGGGGCGCAATAAGGGGGGTGGGGAGTCCAACTTGGACTCCCAAACCTCCCAAACCTTCCCACCGGAAACCTGCCATATTGGAGAGTTGGACTTTCCACCTGGAGGGGGATTCCTTCCCCTTGGTGTGCCCCCACCCCTTGGCCGGCCAGGGCAGCCTAGGTGGCTTGCCCCCCAAGGCTAGGGGCGCAGGGGAGTGGGTGGTACTGTCCGGAACCTTCTGGAACCTTCCATGACCTTCTAGAAGCTTCCAGGACCTTCCGGGACATACCGGGACCGTTTCGGGACATTCCGGACACTTCTGGAGCACTTCCAGGACCTTCCGAGACCGTTCTCGGACGTTCCGGAGCCATCCGGATAGTTTCCAAGACCATCCGAGTTACAGTTTAAGCCACCGGATGACCTCGAAGGTTGTCGGGACGCCCAGCGATTATCCGGAAACTATTCCGGTTGATCCAGGACTTCCCCAGTACCATTCTCATATGTTCCGGAACCACCTGGGACTACTCCAGAGTGATCCGGACATAACCTTAAATACCCAGAACTACTTCTGGTGCCCTTATGAACAATTCCATAAATCTCCGGAACTACTTCCGGTACCCGTTTGAACTATTCTGCTTTGCTTCCACTAAACCTTCTACCATACTAGTATTCTAACAGACTACTGCTCGTTAAGTGTGTGACCCAATAGGTTCGGTATAATGCGGATATGACTCAGAACATCTTCCGGACATAGGTCAACAGCCTTTTGTCAATAGCCAATAATCAACAGCGGAGCCATGGACACCCATGTTGACTCCCGCACATACACGAAGAAACTTCGAGTGAACCATTATGTTTATTCATGTACCATTCCCTTTGCTTCGTGATATATGACAAAGTTAGAGGAGAGAAGTTTGGCACCCATGTGTAACAACTTTTGAACACAAGCCACTCGTTATCCTCTTTGCTCGTTTGTCCCTTTTCTCGTTATCGTATTCCGGTATCCCCGTGACTGAATCACAATGCGTCTGGCCAGACTATAATGGATACCGTCATACCGAGTGGGCCCGAAGTGAATATCTTCTTCATCGTGAAGGAGCAAATCCCATTCTTGAACTATCACAGTCACTAGCCACACCATCTGACATACCCAGAACTTATTTTACTACTTCCCATTTACAGGAGGATTCATCTAAGAACCAAAGCATGTCTTCCTGTGTGAAGCAACTCGATACTCTCATGGTCTAAGGAATTACGTATATGAAAACATTTCATGATATGACTTATAACGTAGTTACGATGTGATCTCTAAGTATATCATTCAATACTGGGGTCGGTTCAACATCATTGTTCTGCTAACAATATGTTCCCATTGCTACTGACATCCTTGTTACAAGAACAATGTCCATGATTAAGAAAACGTAATCATCAGTTAGCACATGAGCTGGTCTTAGAGGCTAAACCAGGAACTCTTGGTGTTTACATTTCCACACATGCAAATGAGTTTTCTTCTGAATCTCACAGTCAGGGTCATTGCAATTATAGCACAGAAATATAAACATTAATTATGAACGTGGAAATATATATATAATAACATTTTATTATTGCCTCTAGGGCATATTTCCAACACTCCCCTCACCGGAGGCCAAATCAGCCTTCAGATTAGCCCTCCCGAAGAAGAATAGAGGGTGGCGGCGGCTCCGCGGAGGAAACTGGGAAAACGACTTCTGTTCTGGCGTTTTCGCGTCACGGGAATAAATAGGATCCTCGGTAGGGCACCAGAGTAGGGGGAGCCCCCCAGGCGGCCTCCTAGCGCGGTTAGGGGTGGGGCCGCGCCAGCAGGGCGCCTGGAGCCCCTCTGCCCCCCCCTCTGGCCCCACTTCTGGCTCGTGGAAGCTTCGGGTGCGTGGATTTTTCATGAATTTCCTGGAATTTTCTGAGGCACCTAAAAATCCATTTTCCTGCACACAATAAAACCATACAGGCAGCTCTGCTGAAAACAGCGTCAGTCCGGGTTAGTTTAGTTCAAATCATGGAAGAATGAGGGCAAAACAATAGCAAAAGTGTTTGGAAAAGTAGATACGTTTGAGACGTATCAGGCCCACTCAGTGCGATTACATCTCTAAAGCTACGCAGCATGTGACTAGGTCACTAGGATAGAATATCAGGGGAGCGAGTTAAGTACCACTTGTCTATAACAATATTGAACTAGGTATGATGATACCGATGATCAGATCTTGGACTAGTTTAGTATCAAAGTGACGTTTATGGTTCAAGCGACATATTCTCGTAGGATGCACCCTAGGGTTTGGGGTGTCTTGGTCCCACCTTGGTCATCTCCCTAGCCCCCCTTGGTGTGCCCTCCCCTTCCCCCGTATACAAGGTAGAGGGCAAGGGGAGGGAGCTCCACCTAAACCCATCTAGTGGAGAACTTTTCTCCTGTTTGGGATAATATTTCTCTGTTTTCTCTTCCACGTGTGATTCCTCGAAGAGCTGCGTACATGGAAGTTAACTCCACCACACCACATGGTCGTGCTACTGGTATTCCGGTCCATTAGATTTACTTCCGCAATCTCCGCTGGATCGGAGACTGGGAGACGCCATCATAAATCGTACGTGTGCGATTCCACGGAGTTGCTGCCTATTGTGGCACCTGGAGTCGTGGGGATGTACATGGAATTGAGGTTGGACGCGTGCAACTACATCAACCACATTCACACGGGAACGTTTTCCCGTATTTTCATCTACAACAAGGGTATGTTACCGAATCCTCTCCGTTACAACATTACTCCTAGATATATCTTGGGTATTTGGATACGCTAGTTAGAAAAATTGTTTTTTTCTGCTGCGAACCCCATCAAAAACATTGCAACCATAGATGTAAATCATAAGTATTTTAGTTCATAAAGTCTACCACAGATATATCTGATCCACAACATTATAACCATCGAATTCAGTACATTACAACTGGAATTACTAAAGGGTTAACGACGCTTCAGACGAGAGAATGAATACTTCTCCGTACGTATGGGAAGATCCTTGCAAACCAGCTTTCATTCGTACATGATGATCACTACAACATCGTTGAAGTCCTCCTCTGAATACTCATTTGGATCCTTGTCTGCATCCTCCATCTGCTTGTTCAGGTATATGTGCACTATAGGGGTGTCTCCTTGTCATGCGGACTGATAAATTGTCTGGGAGCTGGGGGGTGATCTGCTTGGGTTTACTCATGGATGTCGACCCTTCATCGGCGTACCGTAGGGAGCTCCTTTGATTAATGTATTGTGGGGTAAAAGTTCCACCCTCATCGTCATATTGATGTTGAGTGTCTTGTACGGTGAATCTAGCTGTTTTGTTGGTCGTCGGCACCCTACGCTTTTTTTGGTGAAGTTGTTGCAATCATACCCGTAGCTCATGTTCTTCTCTTCTTAACAATCTTGCTTCAAGCATGTTGCCCTTCACCTTGATCTCGACGTGATAATTTTTGATTTTCTTGGTTGCTTTTATCAGTTTCAGACGACTACCATCATGACGTGGGTTGCCGAGTGGCTCGTATATAATTTCTGCATCGCGGCTATTGAAGTCGCTTGAAGACTTTCCTTCACCGTTGGTATTATATTGCTTCCATGAACTTTGGAGAGTTTCTTATCTAGGGCATCTCCATTGCTTGACGTGGCATTCTTGTTATTTACACCTTATTACTTGTAGATTGAATTGTAATGTCTGATAAAGATGATGGATGACTTTCTAACAAGTTACTTTCGTCGTCTTCGTACTAGTCTTCGATCTCGCCATGAGGTATATGGTGGTTGAGCTGAAGGTATTACCCAACAAGGTCATGGGGATAAGATTTAACATCCGATTCGATAATTCCCAAGAGTTGGTATAACCTAGAATCGTTTTAAAAATACTCAAATTGCGCCTTTCCTTGATTCTGGGATGACCCAGCGAGGAAGTTGCATTGTGATGATCCGATCCGACTTCTGATCCGATAATTGTTGAATTTGTGGATCTTGGGTCGGTTTTGGTTCCAAGGTTGCATCGGGAGTCATATGATCCTCCAGGGTTTGTCTTTAAATTGCGTCTGTGCTGTTGAGATCCGCAGCATGCGTCTCGCCGACGATTTTCACAATCTGGATTGGGAGAGGTTTTTATGTGATCGAGTAGACCGATTCTGTTGGCGATGAAGGTGATGTCGCTGAAAACGATTGACTGTCCTAACGGAAGTATAGTGTTGAAAAAAATCTTCAAGTTGATATTGACTCCCATCGAGATACGTTGATCGCCTAGAAGGACATGTATGGGCCACCAATGTTAGTATTGATTTTGGTGAATCCCTTAATGGGGTGTCCTAAGCTAGAGGGCGATGTCAATGGTAACAGGAGACGAGTTCCAACCTCTCATAAGGGATAAATTCCTACTTTTCCGTGTTCTTGATTATGATGAGGTGTAATATCGGGTACAATGATCGAGAGATTGGTGCTATGTCTCTAGAGGTCTACGCCAACGGGTATCGAGGATTACACAAGTTATACCTCGATAAGGTTAAGGAGACTATACCGACCACAATACCACCATCGTATCCTCCACGGCAAATAATGGACCTTTCTCTATCAGATCATGGGCTTCATCTACCAGCTTTCCAATTTGGTTATCCATATGGCCCAAGATTCGGCCTAAAGGGTCAGACCCGTCACTGTAGGAGACCTATAATCGAGGACACCGACACATAGGATAAAACTAACATACAGGTATACGTAAAAGTTGTGATATACTAATCTATATACTAAGTATATGAAGCAGACATAGGTGTGGTGGAGCCAAAGCTGGCCAAATAGTTAGCTTCACCACTGAAAATACATATGACTCGTCTAGTACTAATTTCATTTTTGTTAGATTGAAAAAAAATGTTTCATGATTTTTTTTAATGTACTATATTATTTATTTCATGACATCTCTAAATTCGAGATTATTTTTTGAATTTATGAACTTTAAATTTGTGAACTATTTTAAATGTATGAAGTTTTTTTGAATTCGTCAATTTTTTTAAATTTTATAAAAATCAAATTCATGAGCCGTTTCAATCTATTAGAAAATCAAGCTGATTCTTTTATACTGATTATTTTTTCCCATATGAGAGAGCGAGAAAAAAAAACACAAGCGTACACCCAGTGTAGACCACATGCAAGCTTAAGAGGTACAACGCAACTTTTTTTTGAGGGGAGGTACAACGCAACTGGGCGCGTAAAGCGCCAAATAGAAGTTTCTGCTATCTTGCCTCTGAACGCTGCTCCATGGGCCACACACGCCTTTGGAGGAGCAGCTGTCGCCGAGGTATCGCAAAATCACTAGTTTAAGACTATTCATTGTAACGAGTACCGCGTTTTCTCCGCGCGCGACTGCGCGTCAAGTGGCGCGCTCTGGTGTTTTTCCGTTTTTCCTATTTTTTAGAGGCACGAGTGTCTCAAAAAAGGAGGCACGAGTGCCTCAAAAAAGAGGCACGAGCACCTCAAAAAAGGCACGAGTGCCTTTTCACGTTTTTCTATTTTTTCTGTTTTTAGAGGCACGAGTGCATCAAAAAAGGAGGCACGAGTGGCTCTAAAAAGGAGGCATGAGTGCCTCAAAAAAGGCACGATAGTGCATTTTCACGTTTTTTTATTTTTTCTGTCTTTTGAGGCACGAGTGCCTCAAAAAAGGAGGCACGAGGCACGACTCGTGCCTCCCGCGGAGGTAAGGTCGTGCCTCTTTTTTTTCAAAAAAATAGTTTGATTTTTATTTTCACCAAAACGTATAGAAAAAACGTGCGAAAACCGTAAAAGTCGAAGAAACCACCGAAAAGACCAATTTTAAACATAAAAAACGCGTACACAAAAAAAAATGAAATCCTGAGGGATCGCTGTGAGCGCGACACGTGGCGCTGTTCGCTGGAGCAGGCTGCGAACGAGTACTCCCTAATTAGTTGCTCCCGAGGTATCGAGCACTTTTTCGTTCACAACCATTCAACTCAGGAGCGGATTGCCTACTCGAATTTTGATTGGGTCGAATCCTTTTTTTTGAAAAAGCAAATATATTAATATCACGAAGATACCAATTACACCTGACCTTTGGAACTGGGTCGAATCCTTCGTCTTCAAACCTTACACTTTTTGTTTTTAGAAGTATGATACTTATTTTGAAAGCTTAGAATCTAAGCAGTGTTTATCAAAAAAATGTAAAAAATTATCAAATTGTTGTCTCATCCTTTTAAAGGCATATCATGGCAGTAAGCACAAATTCATATTTTATAAACTATCTACATTTATTTAGGACAGTATAATCGGACCTAAAGCGAGCCCTTTCAGCGCTTCGCATTTTCGGCCGTCCGTTTTCGTAATCTAATTGTTTCCGGCCGTTGGATACATCGTGTGTTTACGTTAGTTATCTGTCCTAAGGGACATCTGCTCCGGTAGCCTAAAAGCGAGTGATGTGGTGCTTCGTCCGTTTTAGAAGCCCAGGCGTCGTGTCTTCGCACCTCCCCACACTGTGCTACTGCTGCGTCGCCGGCCCTCATGTCCACCTCCAGCCGCCTCACCTGAGATCTGACCCGACGAGATGCCGGTCGACGAGCAGTGCACCGCCGCGCCACACGCCCAAGCCGCCATACAACCGAAGAGCAGCGCATTGACTCCTTCGCGAGCCGCCCTCCCCGTGCTGCCTGGATCTCCAGCAAAGCCTCTCCCATCTCCATGACCGGCGACGAACACTGAGAAGTCAACAGATTGAGGTAGACGTTGAGGCCAGACAATTAAGCCACGCATGCAGCCGTCGACATCGCGCCTATCCTGCTGGCAACCCGCACGCGCGCCGGGTGAGGACGTGAGGCGACCTCAACCAGCGAGACCCACTCCGCCCTCGACGTTCCCGCGTGCGAGTGGCCCGCGAGACCATCTTCACCTTTGCGTCTGCCGCCGATGGAAGGTATGATCGATGCGAGACACATCTACAATCGCTTCTCCCTCTTCGATTTTACCATGGTGATCCAAAACTGCTACTGCGTTTCTCTGCAACTTCTCCTTCCTGCTACCCACATCCCCTGCTGAACGACCACTCTACCTTCTGCCTACATTGTATGATGGATCTCAAACCAAAAATCAGCAATCTGAACCGTCCTTGTTTCGAGCGGATCAGGCTTCATCGAATTTGTGAATTCCCTAACACCAATCTTTGGAAACGGTGGAGATGGTTCCTTGCTATTTGGTCATTAGATGGAGAGGTAAATCTTATCATCATCTAGGTGGTTTTGTATATACAAAGATTTCACATCAGCATGTTCCAGAGGTGTTTGAGGCTGTATTGGGAGGTACTTAGTTTTATCATTCTTTTTAGGTGCTATCAGTTCGATATAGTTGATTCTCGGGAGTTTATTACATCCAATGCTTATGTGTGTAAAGTAAATGTTCTGCTATTCATGTAGTAATTCATTATTCATACAATTACCTTGTCTGATTCCCCTTTCCGTATAATTAATTGTGTCCACCTATCAATGAAGACCTTTCCAATATAAGTTCATCTTGGATCTATTTTGACTAGCTTGATTTTACTGCTTTATTATCATAGACAAATTACTGAAATTTGTATCTTAATATTGCTAGATAAGGTCCCTTTGTTGAGAGCATATCGCTTCCAAAACCACGTGCTGCTCAAATAGGTGACAAGATTATTCTTGAGATGAGGACAGTTCTTGAATAATCTTGAGATGAGGTCAGTTCTTGAATTGATTAAATAAATACACATTGTTTATATCTTGTTTACGGGAAAATTCAGAGTTTTGATGCAATGGACATCTTGCTAATTCTTTCAGGTGGATACTATTTTAGATAAGGTTTTTTTTAAAATTGGACGACCTTTTGACGAGGATGAAATAATACAGGAGGGCAAAACACTGAACACTCGCCTAATTAATTTGTACGATTTCACTTCCCGAACACTGTTTCTTTGTGTTGTTTATCCATTTCTCCGAGCTGTATTTAATATAGATTTTATTTGAACATCTTCATTTGCTGATATCGTTTTAACTTTCCTTACGTATGATTATCTGTATAATGTATAGAGACACTTAGTATGGTTGATGTGCACGTTTTTGTGTCCAAGTCAAGATACGTACTAAACTTGGCATAAAGTTCCCACTTGAGCTTTGACTAGTAGTGTCAACTGCTTATATGATTCTAAATCTTATTTAATCAACCAAATAGAGTTGTACCCTTTCAACTTGTTCTTTACTCTTTTCTACCTTGACTGGTCAATGTTTATGCTCCAGAAGATGAAATGTCCCGTGTTTTTAACAAGAAATGATATTAATATATATTTAAGATACTGCAATTATTTGAGCACTATAAAATTATTTAATAATAAACTATCTGTTTATTCTGGAGTGTGTCCAGTTTATAAAAATAAATTAATGTGTCTAAATTTATGAAAAATTCTACCATGTTATTTAAACAAAGGACGAGCGCGGCAACGTGTTGTGCCCAGCGCATCCGCCCCTCCATCCGCCATTTCCAAGTACAAACATGATCCTGTCTTCCTCCCTCCCTCGCTTGCTGTGTTCCTCTTCGTTTCTTGCGGTTTCAGACGATTATTGGGCCGATATGTGTGTGTGTGTGTGTGTGTGTGTGTGTGTGTGTGTGGACCTTCAGGGCTGGAGGGCGTGACCATGGAGGTGGACATGCGATCTGCCACCCAAGATCTTCCCCTTGCCATTCTCAATCTGGCAGGCCTGGCTCTTCCTTGATGCCAGAGTTGCTGATACATTTCACTTGCTTTAGTTTAATCATAAGTGCTTTATTTTCCATTGTTTAGGTTGTGGATAAAGAGAAGAGGAAGCAAGAAGCGGAGCAATGGATTCAAAGCAAGGGACACATGTACTTGCTTGTCGCTTTAGAAGAGACACGGGTGAGCTCTGACATGAACATGATACAAGGCACTCTCATTGACTGCAAATACAATCAAAAAGATTTAAAAAGGTTGAATCGTGTGAGTTTTTTAGTGTACATTGTATAGGATCTGATATATTTTTATTGATATTTGCTCTTTTGCAAAATTTAGCAGTTTTTGTTTAGCTTAACATAGAAAAGTTGAAAACATACTTAGATTCTATCACAGGAATGGATAATTAAGTGTGTTACGCACTTAATTCTGAGGGGAAACCACATCCATCTTAATTCAATATTCATTTGTCTAGCCAGGTTAACTAATTCATTTATCTTATTTATTTATTGTATTCATTGCCAATTTTAGTTACTCTCCACATCTCTTGAAAATATTACACGAACAAAGTTGTACTCAATCTGTAGTGCAGAGACCATATTTGAAGCTGACATTCATAAGAAGGATGATTGTGTACCCCTGTAAGTCATCCACTGTCACACTAATTATATTATTAGCACTAACTTGGGTAAAAACTGTAATTTCCTCTTTGAAAAATGATGTTAGTAATAAAATCAATATTAATTTTGTACTTTTCGAAAGAGTCAAGTTTTCCATGCAACATTTTTCTGGCTCATCTAGAACTATATAAATTACAATTATGGTTGCTTCCCCTTTTAACGATTTATATTCAAGATGTGCCTATCATTCTCAAACATCGAATATCACATCTTTTTGCGACTCTGAAGCCGCTTCTTGGATTTTTTTTGTAAACATAGCTAACCATTCATATATATTACGAAAACTTCAACCCATACAGAAGCTCGTTTTACATTAAATGTTTTGGTTTTAGTCATTTTCTATCTTCCATCGGTAAGTTCAACCATGCACAAGACTTGAGATTGTTTCATGTGCGGGCCTGGGTACATGACTAAGATTTTTCCCTATTAGCCCAACTTAAGCCTGGTAAAAACTTTTTTATAACAAGAAAATATTAAGCCTGGAAGAAAATAAGTAAAACTAGATAATTTTGGCTACGAGCTTGTCCTTTCTGAAGACTGGCTAGCTTCAGTCATGGATACCTTTAGTAGGAATAAAATGAATATTTCTCCTTTTGGCCATATTTGTAGTGGGCTTCTTCTTCAAGGTTAAATCTAAATTCACATAATTATGTGAGGAATACAAAGATCACATATTATTACCGTCGAACTACTTGTAGCTCTTCACTTTTCAATCAAGTAATTATCCAATAAAATAATTCTCTTTGCTCTACTTGTTTAGGATAGACTCTCGCTTAACCAACTTTGGCACTCCAAAGTTCTGTAGTGCTTCACTTCTCAAGTTGCAGGACCACCTCATTTTGTAGAAAATTAGTCTAGCTGTGCGTCCCTCGTATGCACAGGAACAATTTCAACCATGTGTAGGATTACAGGTAAGAGCACGTGTACTGTTTATTTCAATACAATTCACATGAGCTAAGACCATCTTCATTTTCTCTTAAAGATCTAAGATAATCATCCTTAGTAAATCTGCATGTCTTCTCAGATGATATTTCTAGATGGTTTATAGTTTTACTACCTTAACATAGATGTAGCGATACTTAATCAAAAGATACAGATTGGGAAGACAAATTTCCAAGTGACAAGAACAGCTATGGAAGGAAGAAAAGAACGAGTACAGAAGGAACACAAGATCCATACTAGGTAGACATGTTTTGAAGGTACTATCATAGGTCATGGAAGTACTGCTACGGATGGTTCCAAAATCCATGTGAGGTCGATGAAAGTTGTTACATCTTCTTGATCTATATCTCTAATCTTATGGTGGTCATCCGTGGATTTTGCTAGATCAACTTTTATTATTTTGTCCCTTGATTAGGTATGTGAAAAAAAGTAGATAATGGGGAATTGCAAGAAGAAGAGCTTGAGATTATATAGTCATATAATCTCTCCCTCGTATAACTTCTAATATTTTTCTTGTTCATGGCTTATACTTTAGGCCACTTATGCTAGAACAAGAGCTTGAGATTACATAGTCATCTCTCACTCAATTTTTTCCCTATTCCTGTTGACATGTGCTATCTTTGTATCTCATAAGTATGGCTCTTTTTTCTCTTTGTGTTAGTAATTTCCAATGTTAATTGATGCAAAACCGAGATAGAAAATTCTGGGGCCGATAGAAAAGCAATATCTTCCAATTTAGCGATCAACTTACCATATATTTAGGAAGTTTTGATCATTATATTGGAAAAACGGACGGGCGCGGCAACGGGCGCCTTCGATGATCTAGTATACTTTAGAATTACCAAACCAATAAGCTCTAGTTTGGCGGTCGAGTCTTGGCACTCTCGTGTTTGGAAATTTCCTTTTATTTTCCTGGATAAAGCTGAATATAGAATCAATAACACAAATAAGATATTCGATCCATTTATCATGATTCTTTCACGTAGTTACAATTCATTTTATATATTATATTAAAAAATACCAAGAAATCCATGTAGTGACTTAAATACAGAAAATGGATAAAAAAATTCAAAAATTGACATAAAAGACGCAATAATATAATGTAGAAAAAGTTGCAAGTCAACATGATAAAGAATAAAATTAGACATTTTCCTGAGCAAATTCAAATTAACCTTTATTTGCATATTATTGATATTTTTACTTATTTGTAAAGCATAAATATGATTAAAAAATAAAGTTCTTATACTATATAAACCTATTTTTTATAACTTTTAAAATAAATTACTCTATTTGAACTAATCAATCAAATGTTATTGATACCAAAATGATGCATAGATTACCAATAGCATGGCATATATGGATACATCTATTTTTTAGAGAATTTTAAAATTAATTAATATTCTAAAAAAACAAAAAAATGCGGATACTTCAAAATTCATGAGTCTATTAATATTCAAAAATTAAAAATAAAATAAAATAAGCATGGATTCAAAGCAATTGTTCACAATAATAAATACAGTACATTTTCACAAAGTAATGATCGCATATTTGCAGAATGTTCATGGTTTAAAAACTATGCATGAACTTAAAGGACGTTCAAAATTCTGTCTAGAAACTTGACATTTTTTTTCAAATCATGAACTTCGATAAATTAAGAATTATTAATCAAAAATTTATCAATGTGTCCAAAAAAATCCATGATCTTTTTAGATTGATAATGAATTAAAATTAAATTAGAAACTGAAAATAAGAAAAGAAGATATTAGAGGGTAGAAAGAAAAGCGGAGTAGGTGAAATTGGAACGCGAAAAGAAATAAAATAATGTGCAAAAAGAAGTGTGTCTTGCCCACACTGGGACGACCTAACTAGTATCGCATATCCATCGCCATACATACGGAATAGGAGGGATGTCCTATTCAGCGGATTTAGAGACAAAATGCCCTATTTTGTACAATGCAAGGTGCTTAATAAAATAAATTGATCTTTTCTAAATTATCTGGTGCTTATTTCTATAGCAGGATGCATAATTAACCTTTTATCCTCTATAAATTAGCACTAATGCTTAAAAAATTAGGTTTATTTTTCTAAGCACCCTCTAAGCATACCATTGTACAAGGCCTAACACGCTCGGTGTGTCACGGTTTATTAGCGCTCGCTACATGACCCACCTACTGCCAACTCTCGCTGGTCTCCAATTAGTTGCCTATGATATTGTTAATCCACTCGCTTGCTGACTTGAAACGGAAAAAAATCCTATACGACCGGGTCGTATCAAGGCGATTGTGAGACCCTCTTTAGCTTGGGACGCGTGGCAATAGGAATCGTAAAGCAACAGCCGTCTCTTTCCCCGACCAGTTGAACTTTTTCATCGCCCCCAAACTCCAGCCGCCGGTGTAATACCTCCGGCTGCTTGCCATATCGCCGCCGGTATTTTCCTTGAGGCGAAATACACCACCCCAGCTCAGTGCGCTCCACCCCCGGCCACTTTCGTCGGCGGCCCAGCTGGCGGCACCGCCCCAGCTACTTGTCCTCGCCGGCCACGGCGATGCTCCTGAGCGCCTCCACTTGCCGGCTGCACGCACTTGTTTGCTGCGGCCAAGATTCTTGCCACCGGTGTCTTTACTAGGCTGGTTGTGTCTCCTAGCCTGGGTTCAATAGGCACTCAATCAGCACTTTGTGTGTAAATTGTTGATGCTTGACACCAATGGCGAGACCCTCTTCAGCAGAGAACACTTGGCATCAACAAATCTCAACGCAGCCTAGTAGCCTACCATTTAATCTTCTAATTTCCGAAAGAAATTTCTAATTCCGTTCCTGTTCCAAACATCCAGCCGCCGTCTACCAGTAGCAATGCGGCGAGCAGAGAACTGCGCCTGAAGGACGAGCAGCCGGGCCGCCGACGAACGAGCTCGTGTACGGAGGGGGAGAGCAACGGGGGTGGTGGCCATGGGCGCGGCCGCGACGAGCGAGATGCCGGAGCGCCGAGGACCACGGTCGACGGAGAGCAGCAAGGCCTGCGACGACGGCCGCGGCGAGCGAGCCGAAGAAGGAAAGAGGAATTCATACGGCGGCGAGGGTTAAGATAAGGAACACGATTTGTTAATAAAAACAAGGGATATCTGCATGCTTTGAGATTAGTTTTGCCAGATGTCCTTCGCTGCGGAGGGTCTCATTGTCGGGGTGTACGACCTGGGTCGTATAAGATTTTCTTCCACTTGAAACACCCGATAGCTCCTTCAATAGAAAAAAACAATTTTTTTCACATTTAGCAAATTATGAACTAAATAAATATTCTTGGAAATTTTAAGAAATCGTGAATCTTTAAAAAAAGCTTCATATTGTTTTCAAAATACACATGGATTTCAAATATAAAAGTATGTTACATATTAAAATTATTCATTAATTTTTTAAATATTACTCCTCCCATTCCTAAATATAAGGTGTATTATTTTTATTATTAAATATTATACTTGTTTAACTTTGACCCGATTTGTAGATAAATATATCGATATAAATTGTACCAAAATGACAACATAAGATTTATCTTGAAATGTATTTTCATATTTTATCTATTAAATATCATATCTTTTAATTATTTACTATAAATTTGGTGAAAGTTAAAAACTTTGACTTCAAAAATATTATACACCTTATACACAAGAACGGAGGGAGTAATAAATTCTAAAAACATTCAAGGATTTTAATGTACTCCCCCGGTCCGAAAATAAAGGTCTTAACCTTGGTACAACTTTGTACTAACTTTAGTACAAAGTTCAGACAGTGATTTTTGGACGGAGGGAGTATATTCTATTTATTTAATATACAAGAATACTTTAAAAAATGCCACAATTTTTGAAAAGTTTGTTAAATATAAAAATTAAAACAAACAAAATATATAGTATTCCAAATTCAAATGATATTAAAGGACTTTTTTAGAATATTTACAACAATAAAAGGGACCAAAACTAGATGCAATCCTTGATTAAAATAAATCACGAAAGATAGAAAAATGAGAAAGTAAAATATGGAGAATAAAAAACCCCAGAAAAGGAGAAATAAAAATAGTGAAAAGGAAAGGAAAAACCGAAAGACGCCCCAAAATAATAGGAAATTAGAAAAGCCACCGAATAGATTCCCTCTATGGAAAAGAAAATAATCTCATCAGTTGTGTTTCCCTCCCCAGGTATGTAGGATAGGATAATTATTCCCCCCACCCCCCCCCCCCCCCCGCCCCAATTATGCGGAACAAGCACAAAATTGGGAATTTTGGAATAGGACCTGCCTTGCTAGATTTGCTTAAAAAAATTAGGTAATTTTGTCAAAATTTATATCTTAGTGCTTACAAATATAGAGTAAAGAATTTGCTCACAAAAGTGAAACCAGGCTAGCTTTATTGGGAAAATCCATCTACACATGTTGCCTGACCTTTTTCTATTAGGGTGAGGCACTAATTTTCTCCATGACGAATGGCCATGATAACCACCAAAAATGTTGGCATTGCTTAATTTTACTTCCACATTTTTTGTACATAGGAAATGATATTTTTATAATTCGGTACAAATTTATAAGCTGTTTTATTTCACTCATATAGCCATCTAGTTTAATTTATCAACCAAATATTAAATAAGAAAGGAATATACATACTTGGATTGTATAGAGGGGGTTACTATTTTAATGAATCACACGTAGAGATATTGCTAGCTCACAGATTAATCATAGTCACATTTGATAACTTAATGGATTGAGCAGCAGGTCATAGACCGCCCGAAAAACTATATCTGATATTTAAGCTATATCTTGTCATAAAAAGAAGTTTAATAGAAGTAATACTTGAAACTTGTCTAAGACTGTTAAATAATAATGTCAATATGCGATTGAGAAACTTTTAGATACTCTCAGCCCAGACGAGCACAACCCAGTCAAGTAGTCTCCATGACCCGCAGTCCGTAGCATTTTAACCCCTTTTTTCATGGATGCGATTTTAGCCTTTGTTTCACCCAAACACAGTCGATCCTCAGAATGGAGAAGTCACATTTAAATCCTGAATTCGTAGAGATTTCCCAGTATAAACCTCGAATTCAATATTTATATCATCTTTATCCCGAACAATTGACTAAATCAAATGTTGTATTTGTTTGCCGCATCCAAAAAAATGGATGAGCTCCACCTGAGTGGTTGGTTGGATATTAGGATGAATTATGGCAGCCCATTAGTGTAGGTGGCACTGCTCTGATTTTTATCTTTTTCATTTTATTATAAAATAATAAAAAACATAGTGACTATATATGTATTTTGAATTATGAAAAAATACATTACAAAATTAGGAAGTTTTTAAACTTCTAAATAATATTTGAAATATACTATCATTTTCAAGTATTCCCAATCATTTTACAAAAATATGAAAAATGAACTTTTTATGATAATATTTACAAATTTGGTTTAGGATTCAAAAATTGTTCCCATATTTTTAACAATGCCTATGTTTCAAAAAGGTTAAAATTTTCAAAATTAATTATCATGTAAAAGAATGTTCTTATAGGAATCTCCAAACTTAAAAAATGTTTGCTCATTTTAAAAATTGCCAGAAGTTAAAGAAAGGATCTTGTTTGCTATTTTTGGCCACAAATTTCGAAATGTTTATGTTTTCCAAAATTGTTCTTTATAGGGCATTTTGTGACCCTAATTAAGCTATTTGCTTTATCTTAAATAGTTTTACAGAATATATTTTGTAAAATATTTTCATAGAATATATTTTATAAACTATTTTTGTAAGCAATTTTCGTGGATTACAATTTGGAAACTATTTTTTACAAAATAGATATATATTTAAATAAATTTAAAAAAGGTTCATGTTTTCATAAATTATTTTCTTTTTTACAAATACAAATTTCATTAATTTTTACCACAAATTTTTTTAACATTTATTATCTTAACGAAAATGAAAAATGAACTAAGAATATTTTTTAGAACAGACCGTGCGAGCGATTGCCCTAATAGATCCGTTCAATTTGTTTTAATGTCTAGCTACCAAGTTCAATCGAAGTACTTAGATGCAGGGATCCTTTAAACCTTAATTCAATAACCTAAAGTGCGATAGTAATTTTGATTTTAGAGTTTAAATCGCCGAATCTTTATGAATCTAGGGTTTAAAATAGACTTTATTTTCTCTTAGAATGAGATGGGAAACACCGTATCTTTTTCCCTAAATGATCTTAGTTTGAACTTAAGTACACAGCTAACCCCCGTAATAACTTATTCCCATATTTGTTCCCTTGAGTTTTTGCTCGAAAAATCATTAGATGTTTTAGAACGGTGAAAGGTCAATATGCCTAGTTGGCAGTCAAAAGCGCATGATTAACTACTGCCAACTAGATGTCTTAACATTTCAACGCCCAGAAACGTCTAAAACATCTAATGGTTTGTCTACAGGTAAAGATGTAGGCTAACGGTTAACCGTTTTACAAAAGTATTAGATGTGGAAATGAGTTCTTTTAGGGGTCAGTTCAAATACTTGAAGTTCAAACTAAGATGGAAAAAGTCTGAAATAAACCTTAAACTTGTAGACGAAAGCTAAATCAAACCCTGAACTTTGAATCCCGGTCGTTTGCACACTAAACTCATGAATCCCGGTCTAAATTAAACCTTATACCTGTTTGGCAGACCGGGAATTGGAGTATCCGCCGGGATCGCGCTTACTATTCAACAAAACGATTTGGGCCGGCCCATTACCGCAGAAACTTGCGTTCGTTTTTTCTTTTTTCGTTTATTTTTATTTTCATTTTATTTTATTACTTTTTTCACATGAAAAATGCATGTAGTGTATTAAAATTTCAAAAGTATTTGCGCTCCAGTTTTTGAAAATTTGTAAACATATTCTCATTCGATTTTTCAAAATTTAAAAAATGGTACCAATTAAAAATGTTTGTTCTGCTCGATTTTTTTTTTCTCAGTACCCAATACACATTTTTCGCGCACACATGAAATATTTTTTGATGTATTTAATAAATATGTTAACTGATTTATACATATATTTTTAAGTTATATTATTTTTGAAAATTTGTAAACATATTCTCATTCGATTTTTTAAAATTTTAAAAACCTTACCAATTAAAAATGTTTGTTCTGCTCGATTTTTTTCTCAGTACCCAATACACATTTTCCGCGCACACATGAAATATTTTTTGATGTATTTAATAAATATGTTAACCGATATATATATATATTTAAGTTATATTATTTTTGAAATTTATTAATATAAACCAAGAGTCTGATATCATTTTCTCTAATAAAAATAGAAGGGATCAAACTGACAACCTCTATGTACGCGGCAGAGGATCAACCGGCACACCAAGACATCTTTTATGTTATTGGGTGATACCCAGATGCTATAATGTTTATAAAATATTGTATTAACAAATAATTTTATTTTATATTAATTACAAAATACCTATTAACAAATAATTTTAATTTATATTAATTATAAAATACTTATTAACAACTAGTTTTATTGTATATTGCATATTAAAAAATTTATTGTATATACAAGTAACGAATTTTGTTGTACATTGCCTATAAAATATACATAAATTGTATATACGAGTAGCGAATTTTATTTAATGTATGTTGGGTACCAAGGACATGTATTTATATTTTACGCGCACACATGAAATAAATTTTCTCACTAAATTGCCGCGCACTTAAACGTATTTATTTTTTCGTACATATATATTATTTTTTATTGTGAATTCTTAGTTTTTCACACTTTTAAGTGTTATCAATTATTGAAATACGCAATAAAATTGAATTTTTATGTTTTTTGTGTGCGAACATTTTTTTAATATAATGCAAATGTGAATAAATGATAAAAATAAAAATAAAAAACCAGCGTGCGAGCTACTGTGCAAATGGGCCGGTCCGGTTAATCCTCATATCCCAGCGATCCCACTCAAGGTTTAAATTAGACCGGGATATAAAAGTTTGGGGTACTGATTTCCGGGATTGTAAGTTTGGGGTTCAGTTGAGCTTTCGTCTACAAGTTCAGGGTTTATTTTAGACTTTTTCCAACTAAGATCATTTATATTAGGGCAAAAGATACGGAAACACTGGGAACTCGGTCACAGCACACGTGCCGTGACGCGTTTACGTGTCACATCCCCCGAGGCAGGGCACGGTGCCACGGTGTTGTCCAGTACGGCAGCGTGCAGTACGGACACGTCGGACCAGAGGGCCACCCTCCTCGTCGTGGGCGCCACTGGGAAGATGAGATAAGCTTCACCAAGTTCGAGATTATTTCAGTCACGTGCCACCACCCAAACAAAATCTCGCAAAATAGAACCCAATCCATCTACACAACACACCCTTGGCGCTGTTTTGATGGTACAGCACTACTCCATTTACACAGTACAAATTTGATTTATATTTTACAGGGAGGTCCTTCTTTATTCAGCACGAGAAGACCCAAACACAAGAGCGGAGCTCATATACACACGAACTATTTACACATATATGCACTACAGTACCATTTGTACCCGATACACTCTTTCTTGGCTAGCAGGCAGATTTGACGGACTCAACTTCACTTGTCGCTAACACTGTGCCGATAGTGCTACTACACCAGCGTGGAGCAGGCGGACGTGGCGGGGTCGAACAGCGCCGGCAGCAGGTACTTCCTCCCGTGCGCGCCGTGGGCGTTGTAGCTCGCTCCGGTGGCGCCGTCCACCAGAAGCTGGCCGGCGTACCCGGGGTACGCGCCCTTGCCGTACACCCCCGGGCACGCCGTCGCGGCCTCCAGCGGCGCCTCCCGCTCCCCCTGGTAGAACCCGTCGCCGAACGGGTTGGTCACCGCGCCGGCCACCATGCTCGCCACGTTGATGATGAGCCCGTCCATGCCCACGTCGCCGTTCGGCGCCGCCAGCGCCGGCGCCTGCGGCCCGTACGCCGGCTGGTGGAACGGCCACGCGCACTGCCCGGCGCACTGCGTCGCCGGGTTGCCGGCCCACACGTACGCCGTGCCGGACTTGGCGTCCACGGTGCCGTGCCGGCCGCACCGGCTCACGCAGAACCCCTCCACGCCCACGTCCTGCGCCGTGAGCACCAGCGCGATGCCGCCCTTCGCGGGCCGCGCCTTGGCCGCCAGCGCCGGCAGCTGGGACAGCTTCAGGCTCTTCCCCAGCGAGCACCTCTCATCAGAGACCTGGCCGGACATCACCACGCGCGCGGCCTTCGTGGCGCCGTGCTCCCCGTGCTTGCCGACGGCCGCCGCCTTGGAGAGGTACAGCTGGTGGATGCTGCTCCACCACTGCGAGACGGACGGCGCCGGGGACGCGCGCGTCGGGGCGGAGAGGGAGAGGAGGAAGTCGGAGACGATGGCCTTCTGCGCTGCCGTGAAGCGGCCGTACCAGAGGACGGAGACGGGGATGTCGCCGTGGAGCACGGCGCCGTTGTGGTACGTCAGCTGGTTCGGCTGCGGCTGGACCAGGAACATGAGCTTTCTGGTGGTAACCGACGACGCGGCCGCCATGCTTGCGGTGGCGAGCACCATTAGTGCTAGGAGGAGGAGGTTTCTCTTGGCCATTTGGGGAAGAGGGGTTTAGATTTGGGAAAAAGGTTTTGGGTACGTGTCCGTGCCTTGGATGGTGCTGCTTTGCTGTGAGTGTGTGGGGAGCAATGGCAAGCGGGGATTCCTTTTTTATAGGGAAGCCCGGTGCGAACTGTGATGAGTGCAGCCTTGTTGCGCATATGTTAAACGAGCGGTTTCCTATGTCAAGATAATCAGGGTATGCTAGCTAAATCTCAATCGAATAAGATTTAACAAAGTCTCAATCAATACTGTATTCATGAAATTATGTGTGAAATTTTATTTAGAAAAATATTATCTTTTACATTTTTATCACTTAACTAAAACTTTTTTAAATTTTAATTGACTAAAACCTAAACACACAGATGCTACAAACCAACCAGTGGCTTACACAAACGGGCATGCACTAATGCGGTCACATCCTTTGTTTTATCTCATAATGTACTAAGACTAACTTTTTTATAATAAAAAAGATACTCACTCCCTTTCAAAGTAATTGTCGCAGCCTTAGTACAAATTTGTACTAGAACTAGTATAAAGTTGAGACAGTTATTTTGAAACGAAGGGAGTACAAAACAATTGCACAGTTATGTTAGGTTGCAATTAATTCAGTAACTATGAGCATTGAAAGAGTAGTTTTGTATTCTCACCCCTGGTGTGAAATTTGTTTACCGAAGTTTTACGTCCAATCCAAAATGTACATCAGATTAGCACTTTTACCAATCAAACAGTTTCAGTACAAACACTAAAATACTACTCGTGGCGTAGTTAGAATTTTTCAATGAATCTATTTTGTTAGTGAGACAAAATGTTCACAAAAATAATAATGAAAATATCATATTTTTTGCAGGGAATTCAAAATATCATTTTGAAGTGATCCGACATCTAGAAACACCTTCATCGTGGAGTATTTTCATTTTCTGTAAGAATATGCTTGCCATTCATTTTGTCCTGTAGGAGATGTGGGGGCAATTTGTGATGATTGGATCCCATCCATTGGCTGCCAAAGTTGACTCGAAAAACCACAATCAACTAAGAGCACTCCCAATGCTAGTATCTTAGCACGAAATCATAGGTAATTTGCTTATGTGGCATAGTGTTTAATGAAGAAAGAGAGGGAGGTTGTATCTTAGCTAAGATACAATCCTTGCACGTGGCCATATGCAAAAAAACATGATTAGACCAATCACGTTTATGCATGGAGCTAAAATCATTAAATAAGATACAACATCTAAGAAACAATGCATTGTGGGGGTTGTATCTTAAGTTTTTATTGCTCCTATGATATTGTGCTAAGAAACAATGCATTGGGAGAGCCCTAATTATGCAATCCAATGCTAATGAATAAAACCATGAAGCGACTAAGAGCAATTACATCAGAGTTGTATTCACCTGAGGGCTCTCCCAATGCATTGTTTCTTAGCACAATATCATAGGAGCAATAAACATTTAAGATACAACCCCTACAATGCATTGTTTCTTAGAGGTTGTATCTTATTTAATGATTTTTGCTCCATGCATAAATGTAATTGGTCTAACCATGCTTTTTGCATATGACCACGTGCAAGGGTTGTATCTTAGCTAAGATACAACTTCATTCTTTTTCTTCATTAAATAGTATGTCACATAAGCAAAATGCATATGATTACGTGCTAAGAAACAAGCATTGGGAGTGCCCTGATAGTCATAATAATTTGCTAAAAAATAGTCAAAATAATAATTAATACAGTGATTGTACACGAAGATGTCATTCTAGTAGAGTCGTCAAGTTTAGAGCTTTTTAGGGTTGAAACTGTAGCACAATCGTTCTATAACATTATATCAATAAAAAAAGTATTTACATATGTTACAAAAGCAAAACAATCAGCAATTAGCCTATTCCCGTTCCACTGAATTCCATGATCAAAATTCTAGACAATAAGATGATGTGGCCAATTTTGTAATCTAGCTCTGTATTTTTGCTTAATTGTGAAAATAAGCAGTTTAAGATAAGAATGAAGAGCTCTATTCCAATCTTGTATAGATGTGGTTTGATTCATGAAGATCTTATTGTTCCTTTGCATCCCTATGTGCCAACAACCAATGGTTATGATCTCCCATGCAATTCCTTTGGGCAGGCAAAGTTCCAATGTAGTAGTTTCATACTTTCATCCATGATAGAGATTCCTCTATTCTTATTCGATGCAATCGATTCCCGGCAGTTTGGAGAAAATCTCTAGTCCCGAATCAAATGATGTGATGTTTATCGGCCCAACAGGAACCGAGGTACCCTGGGTCGTACCTTGGGCCTAGGATGCATCAGGGCATGACCAAGGAAGAGCCTCGGCCAACTTTTGGAGCCTCTTCCCTCAAAGATAATGTGTACTCGAGGACTTCCTGAAGGCATCCCCTCTTGAAGACGTCGACCCCCCGAAGAGGCAAAGAGCGTCGACAAGGAACGAGCAAGGACAGATAAGGGCACTAAGGCTTCCTTCCCGATGAAGGTTTGCCGACCCTCCTGAAGGCCGCTCTCCTTCGAGATGAAGTCAAGTCCAAGGCAACAACCTCCAAGACCGTACTAATTTAGCTAAGGCAAATAGCTTTGGTTAGGATAAGGACAAAGCATGTTCCCATCACCATTGGCCTCATGTGGGTACCCTTCCCACCAACCTGTGGGGGAAGATGACTAGGGCAACTATATAAGGGTCAACTAGGGCACCATAGCAAAGGATCGGCCATTCCAGATCTCAAACTTGTAGATCTCCATGTTCATCTTCATCGGAGCAATCCCACACATGCAAGAGTAGGGCTTTACACCTCCATGGTGGCCTGAACCTAGGTAGCTCCTTGCGTCCTCACCGCGTTGTGTGTGTGTTGTACTTGCAGATCAGATCATCTTCGCCACTGTCATCGTCGAGATCGTGAAGCCAAGCCCCAAGTGTTCGAACTAGGGTTTTGGAAGGTTTCCCTCAGACAAATCTCTCCGACATTTGGCGCGCTAGGTAGGGGGCTTCGTCTTCACATATCCGACCTCGACGTCGCCATGATCACGATATGCGCCAATCGAGCCTGCAGCGGACGAGGTGGTTGTGGTGGAGGCCATGCGGGACCCAGCGCCAAAGATCCCATGAGAGGGGCAAGCAGGGAGGGGATCAAAGTACTTTAAGTGGAATGAGGTGTGAAGTGGCTAGGGTTTTGTCTGCATGTGGATAGGGAGGTGATACTTGTGGGTAGGGGTGGGGTCAGGAATGGTCGGATTCAACGTGGGGGATTCATTCGGGCGCGTCCGAGGCTACCCATATATGGATCAAGTATGGGAGATGTCAAACAACTAGGGTGTATAAAGGCAGTTTGAGAGGTCTAGTTAGGTTGGATCGAATGATGGTGATCGATTCCTGATCGGGCAGTCTGCCAAAACTTATAAGAAAAATATGAGGGATTTTGCTGTAGATGCTCTTAGTGATATCTTTCCTAGTATTTCTTTTTTCTAATCAAGGGTCGAAAAACTGAGATTGGGAAATGTTTTATTTAATTTTACTGAAATGAGCTATAATTTTGATTGAAGGTAGTAGTATTTTCTACATTATAGACTAGGTTAGAGAGTTTGTGGGAAAAGATTTCGTGGAGTTTTTTTTCATGAATAAGTAATGATTTCAAAAACCATACGACATAGGGAAACATATGAGATATATGTGTCACGAATCAAAGTTTCTTCTCTAACATCTCAAAAAGAGAAGTTTTTCAAGAGCATTGATTCGGTGCCGGGGTGCATGGAAACAATAAATAAATAAATATGAAAAAAGCTCAAAAAATACTAATTTTTTTGTGGTGGAAGAGGCTTACTGCGAGATGTTCGTGAATTTATTTAAGAAGTTCAGACATTTGTGGAGCTCGCGAAAAAAAAACAAATTTGCGGTTTTCTTAAATGTTACTGTGCATGCACTATTACAAACTGAATATGTCTTTTTTGCCACGAGCTCTCTAGATGTCCAAAAAAGCTCAAGTTTTAGACAAACATCTAGCCCATAAGCATCTTTCATCATAAAAAATATTTTTTTAAGCTTCTTCGTATGTATGAGCCTGGGTTCAGATTCAAACTACTCAAGTTTTCCCCATAGAGACAACAGTGTCACAGCCTCCGCAAACAAAACAGACCATGGAAAGATTCACAAAAAGATGCTCAGATTGAAACGCAAAATTATGGGAGTGTTTAAGATGACGAAGGGCTTTTGCAAAAGATATATAAGAACGCATATGATTTATGCAAATGGTTAAACCAAAAAGAGGAGGTGGTCTTTGCTTTCGAGACAGGCTACTTGTACTTTGCATTAGAACAGGCAGGATGCCAATCAGTGGAGCAAAGGACCAGAAAGGGTCGCAGATCTTTCAACTAAGAAACACGCGTGTGTGCGTGGAAGTCCAACCGGAGAATACCATGTACGGGCCACACATAATTGGAGGGACCCCCTCTCATCTCATGATCATCTGAGACGAGACGGTGGCCTCCCATAAGCGCAGAAACTGGCTTTCTAATCGTCCTGGATCGAGACGAGAGGCTGGTTGGATCTCTGGACCGGGCACGGAAAAGTTGCTGCCGAACTTGACGGATACGTCGGTCGATGAGAGACCGTAAATACATGCATGGAATCCATCCATCCATGCATGCACAAGTGCGAGGGCGAGGGCGGATGCACCCGTGGGCGATCGCGATCCGGTCGTCGTCCTATCGTGATGATGGACCGGCCGCTGGATGGCCCTGTCCATGCTCCCATGAAAATGAAATGGGATTTAAAAATGGCGCCATTTCCTGTGTGGGATACAGTGGTGAACAGTTATCATTGTCCATTTGTTTTTCCTGGATCTCAATCATTGCCGTTTTTAAATGCTCCCTTTGTTCAAAATTTAAGGAGGTTCGTTTTTGTGAGTGGGAATGGGTGTGACCTCTGCCCAGTCGGAGCCCAAACAAACTTGGCATCATTAGCTCAGGGGAAATGATTAGAGCATGGTTAATAGTATAGCTAGCTGCTGGCTATAAAAAAATGTCATGTCATCTATAATTAACCTTATAGTCAACAAGTATAATAGTAAGGTTAGAGCATGGTTAATAGTGTAGCCGGTTGTTGGTTATAAGGAGATGTCATGTCATTTATAATTAACCTTATAGCCAACTAGTATAATGGTTAGTTATAAATATATACTACTCTATTGATACATGACCCACATGTCTATCTTACAAAGTGCCTAGGAGGACGTGCTGCAGCTGGCTACTAATCTGTAGTCCGCTTCTCTTCTCTCTTCTCTCCTCTCTCCTCCACCTCACCTCAAATATAATATTTTAATGCTTACAGCCTGCTAACTGTACCTTATTGTATTTGCTCTTATAAGGAGTACTACTTTAGCAATATATGACTCACATGTTTATCTCACAAAGTGTTTAGGAGCACGTGTTGCAGCTGCCCGCTTTTTTTCTCTCTCATTTTTTCTCTTCTTCAACTAAGTACAAATATACTATTTAAATCTTTATAGCCAGCTGACTAAACATTATTATACTTGCTCTTAAAGTGTCCATGGTTGAACTTCTGATAAATAATCAAGAGCTTTATCTACGGAGTATTCTACTCAGTCACACTTCTGATAACCAGGAGCTTTATCCTTATCCCACTAGTTTTTTGTCCACACTTCTGATAACCAGGAGCTTTATCTTTATCCTGCTAGATTAATTGTTTAGGATAGCTTCTTGGCCCCTAAACTATAGCTATATTCAACTCAATCGGCTTGCTGCCGGTGCTAGGACAGCAGTACTCCAATACAGTAGCTAGCCCAGCATCCAGTAATGATTGTGAGTAGGTCATAGGCCGAACCCCTACGACTGCTAGCTAGTACTCCTACATCATGCCCCATGAGTGACCCACCCACCAGGCTTAGCCACACTGACAAAGATTATCGACAAAGCGAGCAGAGCACTTAAACCCAAAACACTGCAACCCCATCATCGCTCTTCCCAGCCGAGCTGTCGCGCATGCAGGCGCTGCCGCCGGGTCCCGGCCGGAGCACGACGTGCCGTCGAGGCACCGGCGGCGAGGGGGCAGGCGCCCTCCCCTGCATTTGCAGCTGATGGTGACGAGGACGACGCACTGACGCACGCCCCTGCTCGTCCACGGGACACAGACGGGGCGCCTGTCGCCATTGATTGATTAAAGCCAGCCAGCCATCCTGTGTGAGGTTCAGGGAATCGTCAGGCATCGGTCGTCGAGCCGCCATCAAGTTTTGCACGCACGCTTCATTTCCCCCGGCCCCGCCTGCTCCCCTCGCCCGTCTCGTTTCCATTTCTCGCTCGCTGTTCCGAGGAGACGTGCGGTGTAGTGCAGTGCAGTGCGTGACAGGAGGAGGATGGATGGATGACTGAGCAGTGAGCACGCACGGGCTCACGTCCGGCAAGCGTCGACCAGAGCGGGCGCAGGGGATGGATGGGGGAGGTTGAGGGGTCTCATTAGCAACAGCTGCCGCCGCCTGTGTCGGCTTTGGCCGGAGGCGACGTCCGCGTCGGAGCGCGACGGGCGGTGCCGACGAGAGGCGTCCAGGCGACCGGCGACGGCAGCTAGCATGGGTCACGTGTGGGTTTGGCTGGGTGGGTGCACGGGGGAGACGAGACGAGCAAGCGCTGGTCCAAGGGCGGCCGCCTGAGCTGATTGGCTGATTGGGTCCGGGACGGGCCATGGTGTCGTCGTCGCGGGGTTTTGTCCGGGCAGCGCGGTGCTGGGTGGCTTCACGGTTCCAACTTGCTGTTGCTCGGGCGAGCTGATCGTGAGGACCACCGGATCACCGCATGGCGCGTACACAGGAGATAAGGTGCTGTGTGGGGCTGGCTTGCGAACCGTGATGGCTGAAGGTTTGGGTTGGGTTCATGTGTTTCTCCCAATGAGTACCTACGGTCTTTACCAGCTGCTGCAGTGCCAATGGGAGATGCATGCATGGAGGACGACGAGGTCACGGTACAAGGGCCTGTCAAGCGCACACTTTTTCTTTCTCCGACCATCTTCTTTGTAATCGTACTGTATAGTACTGTGTCTTATAACATCAGAAGATTCGTTTTTAGGAGGAACCTAAAGATTTTCTAAGAGCATCTACAATCGAAGGGCCGTGAATTCGATTTGTTCGAAGGCTGTTTAAAGGTTTCTTCGCCATATAATCGAAAGAAGCAAACCTGATTCGAACGATTGGGTTGATCGACGTCTCTCATATCCTGTCCATATGTCGGGCGAATGTAAGAATGACCGAACATATCGAACACCCATAGATGTGTCTGCCACAATGGATTGGTGAAAGCCCATCCCTCCCCCCTTCGCGCTCGCGCGAAAACCCTTTCCCATCTTACTCTTCTCCCCCTTTTTAAGTTGGAGCTGCCACCACCATGGTTCGAAGCAAAATCACGTACTACAACATACTCATGGCCGAGCGCTTGAGGGAGCTCTATACAGATACATGTCAGGAAGAAGGCGCGTTTGTGCCACACACACATTGTGGTGAGGTTGCCTCCGGATAGCCTAGATTCAAAGGAGCCGAAGACGACGAAGGTGGTGAAGGAGGAGGAGGATGCGGAGGCGGAGGCGGAGGATGGCGATAAGAAGACCTCCCATGCCGAGGAGAGGGAACGTTCGCGATGGAGGGTATGCTCGCGCTCATTGCGGAGGAGGAGGAACGAGAAACACACCATCCTCGTCTCCATCCATTGGGAGACGAACGCAAATCATCACTTCATCCACAAGAAACGTGCGAAACCAGACCATCCATTGGGAGACGAACGCAAACCATCGCTTCATCCACAAGAAACGCGCGAAACCAGACCCTATCCTCGTGAAACTGTTGTCAAAGGAGGCCGAGAAAGCGTCGCCGTCAAGCCCGGTCATCAACGACTATAAGGTCGGTGGATCTGACATGAACGTCTTGGATATATTGAACGATGATGATAATTTACTACTAGCACTAGTATTTTATTTAGATCTTTTACGTTGCACACTTTTATATTAAAATGAAACTATGGTCATGAGAAATATGATTAGGAAGTGTTAAAAAATAGGATTGTTCAAGCATTGTTCACAAACATGACCGGTCATGTTTACAGACGTTTAGAACTTAAATTAGCCAATTTTAGTTGTAGATTCCCTAATAACCTTTCTCGGATGTTCTATGGCTCAGTTAGACCACGATATATAGCGATGTACTAGAAGTGTATGCGAGTTTTGCGGTGCCGGACTGCCGGCTGCCTCCGAACACCTCTTTGGAATTTGGATGCTACTTTTTTTAAGTGAAGTCATCGTCCTAAGGTCATTTCAATAGTATATTTGTAGAACACGGGCCAACCACACTCCTTTCTCCTAACACCTCTACCCATGCTTGATTTTGCTTGTATGTTCCACCGTTTCTTGAAAATTTAACTCCTGATTTGTTCTTTCAAGAAAATATCATCCCCTTAGTTCATAACCAAAGTCCGAGTTGCATTATCGATACAAACGATAGTTGGTTTTGCATTGTGGAGTAACCAACCAGGCATTATAGACGAAGAAACCGAATTTCTTTGTTACTTGAAGAATCATACTGATCGGTTTGGGTAGACCGAACAACTAGTCTTACGAAATCCCATATAGTGATAGTAAATATTCACATGAAGTTATCAAAGGGACCCACCAACACATTTACCCAATTAAAATTGTGGGGTAAAATATGAAATTATCCACCTCAATTGATTGTGAGAGCTTCAACCCCCTAAGGAGCTTAGTGAATAAAAGGATGACGGATCACTTTAATAATAACTTTTCGGAAATCTACTATTTGGAACAGGCACCAGCTGACCATGTCTTTTTTTTTTCTAAACTTAAGATCATGCAACTTCTCGAGACAACCAAGCGACCAGACTAGTCAATTTTGCATTTAAGCATCCATTTGGATAGGAGGAACTGAAAAATCAGCAGACAAAAGGAGGAACTGAAAAATCAGCAGACAAAACACACTATTGAGATGTATATTATTGATTTATATCGGTCGCCCATACTATTCAACGATTTCTACGTCTACAAATTATCTATAAGTACAGTTTTTAAATTTCTAGAGTTGCAACACATATCTATACATATGTATATTAGTAAGGATTTTCGTATTATGCTTTCAAAGAATCTTTTCATCAAGAACATGAATCGCCTTATGTGTAATTAAGATAAAAACGAAAACTAATCAATGGTACGATGGTTAGGAGAGTGTTTTTACTCTCAACTTATCAGGGTCTGGTTTGATGTTTTGATATTTATTTAACACAGATTCTCTTGGTGGAAGGCAACGTTTCACTCGCTGACTGTGTTAACTTCGTCAATAATAAATTTTCGTGTGTGTGTGTGTGTGTGTGTGTGTGTGTGTTGGGGAGGGGGGAGGGTTACAAATTATTCTTCGGGTGGAAAGTGATTTTTTTTCACTCGCTGTGTGTGTTGATTTTGTCGATCATGAAGTTCGAAGACTAATCCAGTTTTCCATAAGTGTTGAATAAGTGAGTGTGTGTGCGCCTGTGTCGCACTTGATATATTTTTATAGAAAAAGGATTAGACCTTTCGCTGCGGTTTATCATGACATTTAATTCTATAGGATATGTAAAAACATGGGCTTTCAAGCTTACTTTTTCTCCTTGTATCCTTTATGAATTCTCTAAATCAAAACGACACCTATAAATAATACGTACCACGTAATTTGCATGATTTTTCTTACATTTTATATAAATTTGTGAGCCATTTAATAAACCCTTGATTCACCCTTCATGTCTGATTTCCTGATCCTTCTTCTTCCTTCTCATAAATTTGGTCAAAAATAAGAAAATCCCTTAGTCTCAACAAATGGAGGTTTGGAGAATAAAAGCAATGCCCATTAAAAAGGCAAAAAAATCATCAAATACGTTGGTGGTAGTTTGCCATTACTATTGGCAAAAAAAAACCCTATGATACCGCCTACAAGTGGTTACACCTAGAGACAAAAGACACTCGCTCCTCTGCCCACTTAAGTAAGTATCACGAATGGATCAAATGAGTATCACAAATGGATCAAATGAGTACCCCGTTATACATAACCTGCATTACCTTGCATAATCATTTGGTTGTTAGGGTTGGGAGAATAGTCTCTTGTTCTTCATAGGCTTACATAAAGAGGGTAAATTGTGGGGATATAACAACTACACGAGATGGCAAGGGCAGGGAAAGAAAACTGCTCACTCGTTAACAGAGAGACGAGTGCCGGGACACATCAGATGAATGACACACTAATAATGTGTGTAGGTGGTAAGTGAGGAGATGTAGATGCATTTCTGATAAAGGAGGAGGTATCGATGACAAACTATTATTTGAGCATTAAAAGACATTATCATGGATGCAAACATAATTTGTATTTTCTTTGTGATTTTGATGTTGAAATTTATGCTTTTTGTGTCGTTGATAAGTCGAATCACCTATCCGCCCTTAACGCTTATTTATTGCCACTCCCTCCAAAGTTCAAAGAAAATACATCAATAAAAGGTTATACGATTCAGAGTATACAAAGTAAATCGAATCTCAAAGGACTCCAACGACAACCACCTCTCCATCTATACTACAAGGGGACCAAGATGCACTAAGAATGGGAGCCTCTCTCTCTCCCCCTTGCCTTACTTTTAGCCTAAACCACGTAGAAGGTTTCAATGGTTCATGCCAGAATCATCACCATCATCACAACTCGTTGCGTCCCTCACACCATATTGCAATCCCGGTAATCTCAACATATATAAGAACAAAGCAATGCATGAAGTAGCGATTTTACCATCATTGGCGGCTTTAATATGGGTTAAAGGATCGTGATGTCGACTACATGGGGGATGGTATGAATAGGCAACTACCAATTTTTACTTCTTATTAATAAATTAAAGCTCAACACAAAGTAAGTTTCTTAGATATGCAACTAGATGAACAACCTATATGATAAAAAACACTAAGCAACTAGCACGCATATAAGATAAAGAAAATAAAAAAGTGCTACAAGAAAGTAAAGGGGATAAAACCGCAAGTGGACGCAAGAATGTGTTTTACTGAAGTTCCTTCTATTGCAAGAAGTATGTCTCCGTTGAAGAGGTGTTGAGGCACAATGCTCCCAAAAATGTCACTAGGATCACCCTAATCTCCAACACGCCTTGACACAATGCGAGGTGTCGTGTATCTATTAACGGTGCCTTAAAGGGTTACATGAAACCTTTAGAATCAAAGATGGTGTCACACTACGGAGATGAATGGGAACGGTAGAAGAAAACAATAAATTTTCCTAACTAGCGTACGCCCATGCCCAAGATCTAGGAGTAATGCTGTAACGGGAGGAAACGGTGACATACCATATGTAGATCGTTAAGCGGAAAACGTTCTCGTGTGAACGTGGTTGATGTAGTCGTACACGTCCAACCTCAATGCCGTGTAGTCCTCGCACGACTCTCAAATCCACTTGGTCCTCGTAGACCGATGACAGGATAATTTCCCCGTCGAAACGTTGTCGGTGAAGATGGACGTCCACGCATACCTTAGGGTTGCGTAAACATCCTAACGATGTCGAGTGCCACACATGTCACACCTCGTAGGACTCGCACACATACGGTGCTCGACAATGATTTCCGATCTTCGATCTAGTAGAGTGGCAGAAGAAGGCCCTTACGGACCGAAATCCTGCAAATAAACACTGTTGCATGGTGCGAAGGTGTTATCTCCCATGTACACGGATCTTAAAGGAACCACACTCCTAGGAAAAAAGGAGAGAAAATAACTCTTCTGAATTTCGTGGAAATTTTCCTTTATTTTTCGGTGCCAAAAAAGATGTAGCATCCTTTCTTTATATAGGGGAAAAAGTGTGTGTGTGTGTGTGGGGGGGGGGGGGGGTGATGCGCGAGATGATGATAATGGTTTCTCGCCCTTCGTTGGTTACTCCAAGTTGAAGGTGAGATGTAGGATAGCAGCAAATTTCCCCTATGTAGAGGATAGGGTTTGTCTCCCGTAGGACTCCCACAATGATAAGTAGGTGTCAGCGGCGCAACTGACGTGGACCTGCAGACAACACAAATAACTTTGCTCCGAACGAAGTTCAGAGAGATTGTCAATCTCTCGGGTCTTGTTGTTTACAAAGGATCAAAACACAAGGGATAATAATAATGACAACAACTTAAAGTAAAAGCAGAAAAGTAAATGAGCGTGTAAACAATGATGAGAATATGGACCGGGGTCCCGTGATGTTCACTAGTGATGTCTCTTTCCCAAAAGACGATGAAACTTCTATGCGAGGCAAACAAATTACAGATGGGCAATTGACAGGATTATAAACGCACCGCAATGCTAACTATGCTACAAAGAAAGGAAGAGGCTCAAAAGCATGGGCAGTACGTCAAAATAAGTAGACCAAAATCCAACTGCATCTACTAATAATCATCCACCTTGAGATATCTATGCAGAACATCTCGCTGGTATTAAGTTGCGAGCCCCACCCAAAGTGTAAACCCAAAGCAACATACAACTTCATTAAAAATCACTTTGCGTAAAGTAAACAATCCTTGCAACCGCGGTTACAAGCACCGTTATTTTCCCCCTTGTGGCAACAGCACATCCCCTAGACTCATGTTTCTGTCACTCAAGCGTGTCATCAGGGGGCATGAACCCACAATCGAGCATAACGTTCCCTCTTGGATTTACTACCTACTAATTGGCCAAAGCAATAAACAATAACGGAGAACATGCAAGAATTACTTAGGAACAAAAATATAAAAGATAAGAACCAAATATATTACTCTATCACAATCTGAACATAATCTCATAATCCATCAGATCCCATCAAACTCAGCATAGCAACAACAGAAAGATTACATATGTGCCTCTATCATCTAGGGAAACTCACGAGGTCTAAACCATGAAGAATAAAGAGGGGAGGAGAACATCACATAGCTATTGATCAAAGACCCAAGGTCCAAAGGAAACTACTCACGACACATCCGGGAAGCGTCCATGGTGAAGGGGAAGCTCCCGGAGGTCGATCCTCCCTCCGGCAGGGTGCCGGGAAGATGTCTGCTGGCGCTCCCAATCTTGGAAGCACGGCGGCGGCGGAACAGAGGCGAGATCGCGAAAAGGGGTTCTCTCTTCGGAAGTTTCACGTCACGGGGAATATATAGGCGAAGTGGGGAAGCCAGGGGGCCACCAGGAGTCCAGGCGCCCCCTGGCGCGGCCAAGCCCTAGGTCGCGCCAGGTGGCCGCCTGGGCACCTGGTGGTGCCCCCCGACCCTCCTTCGAGGTTCCGGAAGCTTCTGTTGCGCTGATTTTTTATCCGATTTTCCCGAATTTTTGGAGCACTTTTAATATGGGGGAAACCTGAAATAAAAAATAGCAGAAAACAGAAACTGGCACTGGGGTGCACTGAGTTAATATGTTAGTCCAAATATGACCAAAAGTGTATGAAAGTGTATCTAGATCATAGCAATATCACACAAAATATGCATGGAGTAAGCAGAAATTATCGATACGTTTGGGACGTATCAACATCCCCAAGCTTAATTCCTGCTTGTCCTCGAGTAGGTAAATGATAACAAGCATAATTTCTGTGGTCACATGCTAGCAACCATATAAGAACTTTGAAAAGTAAAGAAATCAAGGTATGTGATTCAATTCAAGTCATAACATGCAAGAGTCTATATTAAGATTGAAACAAGTAACAAAAGAACATTAGGTGCAAGAGCTCTCGCTGTCCATGACTCGAATGTCTCCAAATGGTGTTTGCGTGCAAGAAGGGGGATAGGGAATACGAGAAAAAATATTTTTGTTGAGAACTCAATCTACTAAAGTTTCACACTTGGTCTTCTTTGGAATCTTATCTTGACTAGTCCCCAGACCACTAGCCAGGTACAAGTCAATTTGATCCACTCCTTTTCGATATTTTGAGCACTCATGCAATGGATGAGCGTAAGCACGAGAATTGACACTTAGGATGGAAAAGAGAGAAATATGGTAGAGGAGGAAGACAAAAAGGGTGAGAAAGGCTCACATCAATGAGGACAATCATAGGTGAGAAGGCCAAATGATAGATATGATGTGAGGAGTAGGGATTGCCATGCAACGGATGCACATATGAGCTAAAAATCTCTCCAATGGAACTAGTGGGGGTGCATCTAACTTGCTCGCTCATGAAGACCTAGAGCTCTTTTGAGGAGGCTCATCCTTGGAATATGCAATCCAAGTTCTATAGTGTGAAGGTCCCCACATAGCTATATGCATGTATGATCATCTCTATGGAGTACAAGGATAAGAGGGAGTACTAGTGTGGATCTTTGAAAAGGATAATAATGTTGCCCCTTTCTCTCTTTTTATTTCTTTTTTCTCTTTTTTTGTATTTTTTTGGTGGACTCAATGGATTTTTCTATTTAACTCTCATTTGTCCTCTTTGGGATCTTTTATTTTGTCCACTTTGGGATCTTTTATTTTGTCCACTTTGGGATTTTTTATTTTGTCCACTTTGGGATCTTTTCCTCACTTAAGGGTAAAACTCTAATTACAAGAGGGTATAGAAAATCTTTCACACTTTACAAGGTACTCAAATCATAAAGAAGATGTAGCTATCATGATGTATGCAATGTATGCCGCTGCCAGTGTAGCAGGAACATGTATGACATGAAGATCAAGTCATGAAGAGGTGGATGTTGCATGGCAATATATCTCGGAAAGGCTATGAACATGCCTTGATAGGTAGGTATGGTGGCTGTTTTGAGGAAGGATATAAGGAGGTTTATGATGACAGAGCGTATCATGCCAAGGGTTTGGATGTACCAGCGAAGGTGGACGCCAACTCTCTGAGTGAGAAGAAAGCAATGCACGGCACGGAAGAGGCTAGAAAATATGAGGAGGTGGAAGTGTCAACTTTCAATACTTACATTAGTCCGAAGAACTCATGCACTTATTATCGGTAACTCTCAATCTAATAAGTAGGTTCACAAACAGACGAGTATCCCGAGGATAAGTGTATGGGGGTTTTGTTATCCTTGCGCATCCTCGACTCATGGTATGTTAGTGTACTCTAATATCCGATCCCTCCAAAGATCAGCGATCCATCTAGTAGCTAGAGTTCTCAACTAGTCTTGTAGATTTTGAAAATAAACATAGATTTCCCAAAATACGACACCTATCACTAATAGGCTAGAGCTCTTGACACCAAAATTTCAAACATTACTCTAGTCAATACCTCAAAACTATTGCAAGTTACTACTAAAATTAAATAGCAAGCTCAATTACCTACTCTCAATACAAGACACAACTCAGTGCAACAACCAACTCTCTTAACAAGATAAACATGAAAACTAAAGAGAGTTCCAGCAACAATCTAAACAAAATCCAAGGCTCTTGCTAAAGACAAACTAAAACTAAACATGGCAGTAGCTACGAAAAGATAAAGAAGACACAACAGTAAAAAGATAAGCATGAAAAATCCTATGATGTGTTCTAGATGGGAGTGGAGCGTGTTTCTCTCCCACACAAAGTAAGATGGGGTCTAACTTGTTACGAACAACAAGAAAAGCTAAAGAAAACTAAAAATAAAACCTAAGAGCGAGACTCTCCAAGCATAGCATATAACGCATGAAGTGATAAAAATATAATGAGACGAAGCACAAACTGATGATTGTTGATGGAGAAGGGGATGCATGGGGGCATCCCCAAGCTTAGACGCTTGAGTCTCCTTGAATATTTATTGGGGATGCATGGGGGCATCCCCAATCTTGAGAGCTTGACACTCCCGGATCTTCTTTCATCATCTTCCCTCGCACACTTGAAAACTCCCTTCATACATAACTCATCATAAGCTGATTAGAGAGGTTAGTACCCTTAATAAAATATTTTTTCCCCACTGGATATAAAGATATTCTTGAAGAGCTACTGTTTCTCAAGATTTCCAAAAGGTTTTTGCAAAGAAAAAGCAAGCTTAAGGTTTGCAAAAGTAAGGAGAGGAAAAACGTGGCAGAATCTGTGAAAAACAGAACAACAGGTAGTAGAGAATTTTGTCGGGGCACTTCTGCAACTAAAAAAAAACTCAGAACATACGAAAGTTTAACAATTGTATAGAGCATGCCGTGTAAAAATTTTAGCTCAAAAAGATGAACTCGTGATTTGTTCTGATTTTTTCCGTCAAGAAGACATAATCTATTTTCTAGACAACATGTCACAACTTTTTGCTTCCCTTATCAGAAGAGGCTATAACTTGGCACAAAGCTTGAAAATAAAGATACAATGACGTTGCTACAGTAGTAACAATCATCAAGACCACTAAGAACAGAAGTAAAAACATCTTGGGTTGCCTCCCAACAAGCGCTTTCTTTTACGCCTTTAAGCTAGGCATAAAGTTTATAGAAGATGCTCTCACAAGAGAACAAGAGTTGAAGAAAAGGAGAGCATCAAGAAGCAAATATGAAACACTTTTAAGTCTAACCCACTTCCTATGCATAAGGATCTTGTAACCAACTAAATCAATGAAGCACATAGTAACAAGTATAAGAAGGTAGAACAATAACAACTTCGAAAATTTCATCATGGAGAGAGGGAGTTTAATATCATTGAGATATGTAAAGCCATGTCTCCCTTTCTCATAGTAATTTCCAGTGGCATCATGAATAAACTCAACAATATAAGTATCACATAAAAAATTCTCATCATGATCCACAAGCATATAAAATTTATTACTCCCCTCATAAGCAAAATCATCAATAGTAGTGGGAGCAAACTCAACGAAATAGCTATCACATGAATCATTCTTATGATGATACACTTGTAAAAATTTATTTTTTATAGCATAAGTGTCATCACAATAATCATCATAGATAGGAGGCAAAGTATCATCAAAATAAATTTCCTCATCAAAACTTGGGGGGGGGGGCTAAAAATATCATCATCAAACGTAGCATCCCCAAGCTTATAACTTTGCATATCATTAGCATCAAAATTATTCAAAGAAGACATACTAAAGACATGTGTACTAACATGAGTGTTATGCAAATAATAAAGCTCCATAGGCTTTTTGATTTTCTCTTCAAACACTTCATGTCCTAATTCAAGGTAGAGCTCATAAAGCTCTCTCATTTTTGTTGTTGTTTTCCATAAAGAAACATAAGAAAAGTTAAAAACTAGAATGTCGGGACCCGGGGTTAGCGTATGCAAGACTCGCTACAACACAATCATATGGAGAGCCGAGAACCGTACCCACTTGTCTAAGCAGACAAGGCCAAGCACAGAACGTTCTCGGAAAGCATCGAGCGTGAGGGGCATCCCAACTAGGCCGGATGATCAACTGAGATGGGTCCTCATTGTCCGCACACAAGTCTAAATGATATGGGTGGTGAACTCCCATACCCATAGACAAGTCGCCTCAACCATACTATCGATTGTATTATAACCCTTACATAGGCTTACTCCAGCCCGATCACTTAGTCGGGGTCTAGGGCGGGCTCGATCATACATCAAAGTGTGCACGTGACGGAGTCACGAGCAATCGCATCGCGATGCCCCAAGCTGCGCACATCTAAGGGCCACTTGGTGTATAAAAGACCGCCAGCCAGATCACAACTAAGGTCTCGAAAACCCATACTAAGACATGCATGATATAATCAAACACGCAGCACACATGTCCAGTATGAACAACAGGTATCATTGCAATTCTCTACAAAGTATACAACTTTATTGTTAACTCTTACAGAGTGCACACAGAGATCAGAAGTCTGTGATCCAACATTACATCAAACATGCGGAAGCAAAGTAGGTCTGAGTATAGACAAGTTTAACAAATGGCTTAGAGAAGCCTTATCTATAAACAAGCCCTTCCACGAGGGAACCAGTCTGCTGACTGGGACTACACTAGCTTGGTCTTCAGTCGTCGAGCTCGAGGAAGAATCCACCTTCGGGGTCAATGGGTTCATCTAAAACATAGAATAAGCAAACGTGAGTACAAAGTCGTACTCAGCAAGACTTACGTAGGAGCTATACTACTCATGCACATGTATCAAGGTAAAGGGAGGTGGGGTTCAATTGCAGAAGTGCGAGCTTTGACTTGGCTAGTCCTGAACTACGAGTACCAGACTTGAGGTAAGAAGCGTACACGAGTCCACTACATCTCTTCAACCAATTACACCACTATGGTGCCTTCCTCGACTTCCCCACGAGAAAGCACGCCATAGCACTCACGCTTATCTTGGCAAGTTTTATAAGTATCCAGTTCAAGTTGTCTAATAATCAAGCTAAGCTTTCCAAGCAGTCCTTAACCGCAGACGCGGCTATTCGAATAGTTTTGTTAACCCTGCAGGGGTGTACTACTACACACACGTGTCATCACTTACCGCCTTTTGCGTGTCACCGTTCAAGAGGTGACAGCGAGGATGCCACCACAACACTTCGCCCACAGCTCCATTCTAGTCCAGAGAGTCGCCTATCTGAGGGGGATCCGTATGGAAGTCCGACCGACTCACAAAAGAGTAACCTCATTATAACTTTAATCATGCAATAATCGGTAACAGTTGCAGGGGTCACATGATATCAACCAACTCCTACATCTTCTAGGATTGTGGTTTGCTTACTACTGTGACAAAATGATAGGTCATGCAAAGGTTCAACTATGCGGTAGAAACACATCATGGTAATCATCCTAAACAATGCATAAGCGAGATTGAGAGGGAATTGGGATTTTATCGACATGATCAATGGGGGGTTGCTTGCCTTGCTGACGAGGTTCAGTATCGGGGTCTTCAACGAAGGGGGTGATCTCGGGTTCCGGCTCCACCTCTATTCGAGCAAACAATGAAAACAAAGTGATCAACATAAGGTACAATGCACAAGCACATGATCAATTGTATAAGGTGATGTTCATGGTACTGATGTGTTGAGCATTCCATTTAAAAGGAGTATATTGTATTTGAAATGCAAATTCAAACTCCATTTGATTTATCGATGAATTTCAAATGCATTTTAATCCATGAATGTTCATTTGAAAAGTTTGAGCATGAAGTGATGTTGTAAAGGTGAGGTAAAGTTTATGATGTGTGGATGAATCCATCTAAAAGAAGTGTGTTGCAAAGTCATTTGCAAATTCACTCCAAATTTGAATTCAAAAGAATGCCATATGCATGTTTGCTACTGTTCACCAATCTTAAAATGGTCAAACATATAAAAAAGTTGCATATTCACAATGCTTGCATTTTTCTGATAATTTTAGACATATTGTAAGCTTAATTTGGAGTTAAAATGAATTAGTTATGAATTATTGAAGTTTAATCTATTTTCTGGAATTTCTCTGAATATTTTAATCGATTTAATCATTTATGGCGTCATGCTGACGCAGGGCTGACGTGTGGGGGGGGGGCTGACAGGTGGGTCCGTCTTCTCAGTGACACTGGTTAATTAATCCAGTGGATTAATTTAAAATGGGGTGGGGGTTAGTGGCCTTGGGCCCACGTGTCAGTGTCACTAGGGGTGTAATTAGAGGGGTGGTTAGCTCCTAATGACGCCCACGTCATCAAGCCACCGGAGGCTAGACGCCGGTGACATCCCGACGCGGCGGCGACACACTGGACGGCGACTCCGGCGACCAAATGGTACACCGCGACCACCAAACGAATCCCCGTGCTTGCGCGCTTCACCCAGGGCACGACAGCGTCACCGGGGAGCACTGGAGTGACGCCGGCGACGAACTCCCGCGGCGGTCGTGGCTCGGCGATGATGCAGACGTCGCCGTAGTGCTTCTCCGCGGGCGTGTGCTGGTGCAATGCGTTCCTGGGAACCTCAGGAACGCGACGGACAGGCTGGGCTGGTCAGTAGAGCACGGTAGCGAGCATATCGTCGACCATGGCGGCGAGCTCGCTCGGCTCCTGATACGTCCAAAACGTATCTATAATTTCTTCTTGCTCCGTGCATGTTTTGTGTGATATTGCTATGATCTAGATACACTTTCATACACTTTTGATCATATTTGGACTAACCTATTAATTCAATGCACCACAGTGCCAGTTCCTGTTTTCTGCTGTTTTTCTATTTCAGTTTTTCCCCATATAAAAAGTGCTCCAAAAATTCGGGAAAAATCAGATAAAAAATCAGCGCAGAAGAACCTTCCGGAAGAACCTGAGTGGGGCCAGAGGGCCACCACCAGGGGCCCAGGCGCTCTGTTGGCGCGCCCCAGGGGCTGGCCGCGCCAGGGGGGCGCCTGGACCCCTGGTGCCCCCCCTGGCTGCCCTCCTTCGCCTATATATTCTCCGTGACGAGAAACACTCGAGGACAGAACCCTTTTTTGCGATCTCGCCTCTGTTACGCCACCGCCGCGCTTCCGAGATCGGGAGCACCAGCATGCCTCTTCCCGGCACCCTGCCGGAGGGAGGGCCGACCTCCGGGAGTCTCCTCTCCAGCATGGATGCTTCCCGGATGTCTCGTGAGTAGTTTCCTTTGGACGATGGGTCCGTGATCAGTAGCTATGTGATGTTCTCCTCCCCTCTTTGTTCTTCATGGTTTAGACCTCATGAGCTGCCCTACATGATCGAGGCACTTTTGTAATCTTTCTGCTGTTGCTATGCTAAGTTTGATGGGATCTGATGGATTATGAGATTATGTTCAGATTGTGATTGAGTAATATATTTGGTTCTTATCTCTTATATTTTTGTTCTTAAGTAATTCTTGCATGTTCTCCGTTGCTGTTTATTGCTTTGGCCGAGTAGTAGGTAGTAACCCCAAGAGGGAACGTTATGCTCGATTGTGGGTTCATGCCCCCCGATGACACGCTTGAGTGACAGAAACATGAGTCTAGGGGATGTGCTGTTTCCACAAGGGGGAAAACAACGGTGCTTGTAACCGCGGTTGCAAGGATTGTTTACTTTACGCAAAGTGCTTTTTAATGCAGTTGTCTGTTGCTTTGGGTTTACACTTTGGGTGGGGCTCGCAACTTAATACCAGCGAGATGTTCTGGATAGATATCTCAAGGTGGATGATTAGTAGTAGATGCAGTTGAATTTCGGTCTACTTATTTTGGCGTTCTGCCCATGCTTTTGAGCCTCTTCCTTTCTTTTGTAGCATAGTTAGCATTGCGGTGCGTTCATAATCCTGTCAATTGCCCTTCTGTAATTTGTTCACCTCGCATAGCAGTTTTATCGTCTGTTGGGAGAGAGACATCACTAGTGAACATCACGTATCCCGGTCCATATCCTCATTACTGTTTTCACACTCATTTACTTTTCTGCTTTTACTTTCAGTTGCTATCATTATCCCTTGTGTTTGATCCTTTGTGAACAACAAGACCGGAGAGATTGACAACCTCTCTGAACTTCGTTGGGAACAAAGTTATTTGTGTCTGTGTGCAGGTCCGCGTCAGTTGCGCCGCTGACACCTACTTATCATCTCCGGAGTCCTACTGGAGACAAACCTTGTTATCTTTACTGAGGGAAATTTGCTTCTGTGCTACATCACACCTTCCACTTGGGGTTTACCAAAGAAGGGGGAGAAATCACTATCATCACCTCGCACATCAAGCCAAATTTCTCGAGCCGTTGCCGGGGACTCCTAGTGCTAAGATAGGGGAGTTGCACACTACCCTTTACCTTTGTTTTTTAGTCTTGTTAGTTTACCATTCAGTTTTTATCTTTGAGTCTTATATCAAAAATCACAAAAAAAATCTGCCACACTTGCTGCTGCTATGGGTTCCACTGAAAACACCAAGTTGTGTGACTTCACTAGTCACAACAACCAAGACTTTATCTGCACCCCCATTGCCACACCTGCCACTTCAGCTACGTCTTATGAAATTAAACCTGCCTTGCTAAACCTTGTTATGAGAGATCAATTCTCTGGTGCTGGAGATGATGCTGCTTTACACTTGAATTTTTTTTTGAATTATGTGATATGCAAAAGTATAAAGAAGTAGAAGGTGATATTGTTAAGCTCAAGCTCTTTCCTTTCTCTTTAAGGGGAGAAGCTAAAATCTGGTTTCAATCTTTGCCTAGGAATAGCATAGATTCTTGGGATAAGTGCAAATATGCTTTTATAGGGAAGTACTACCCACCTGCTAAAATTATCCAATTAAGGAGTAAAATTATGAATTTTAAGCAATTGGATAATGAACACGTTGCCCAAGCTTGGGAACGAATGAAATCTCTTGTTAAGAAATGCCCTACACATGGTTTGACTACCTGGATGGTTATCCAGACTTTTTATGCAGGCTTGAACTTTACCTCGCGGAACCTGTTAGATTCGGCCGCGGGAGGAACCTTTATGTCAACTTCACTTGGTGCTGCCACGAAGCTTCTCGATGAGATGATGACCAATAATTCCCAATGGCACACCGAACGCGCTCCAACAGGTAGGAAGGTAAACTCTGTCGAGGAAATTACCTCCCTCAATGAAAAAGTTGACTTAATTATCTCTCTACTTACCAAGCAACCCTCTATTGATCCTCGTGATGTCCCTTTAAATTCTTTGGTTGCCCAAGAACAAGTAGATGTGAACTTTATTGCTAGAAACAACTTCAAAAACAATGCTTATAGGGGTAATTTTGCTAGCAATCCTAGACCGTTTCCATCCAACTATGGGAACAACAACACCTACCCTAGCAACAAGAACCCCTCTTCTGAATTGGAAAACATGCTTAGAGATTTTATCACTACCCAAAAAGCCTTCAATAAAAATGTAGAGGAGAAATTAGCTAAATTAGATAATCTCTCTTTGAAGGTAGAAAGCTTAGCCCTTGATATTGAGATGCTTAAAATTAGAACCTCTCCCCTTGAGGAGAATAAGGCCACTCCTATTAATGCTATCCAATTGCAAATTAATGAAAATATTAGGATGATGGCTAAACTTAAAGAAAGGTGGGCTAGAGAAAAAGAGGAAGAGGATAGAATTAAGAGCCTTCCTACACACCACACAGTTGCCACTATAAAAATTGTTGAGGACACCCAAACTATTAGAACCCAATGCACTCCTAGTCCCGTTGGACCTATTAATGGTGATGCTAATACCTCAACCAAAGATGAAGAAACTCCTATGAACATAGAGGGTTTCAAACAAGTGAGCCTAGACGACACTACTACCACCTTTGATAGTAGTGATATTGATTTTGATAGTTGCACCCTCTCAGAAGTTATTAGCTTGCTACACAAAATGTCTAGAGACCCCCACACTAGCACACTTAATGTTGCCTTCACGGAGCATATCACAAATGCTCTCATCAAAGCTAGGGAGGAGAAGCTTAGAGTAGAAGCCTCCATACCTAGGAAGCTAGATGATGGTTGGGACCCTATGATCAAAATTAAATTGAATAACTTCTCTTGCTATGCTTTATGTGATGTTGGAGCTAGTACCTCCGTTATGCCCAAAAGAATATATGATATGTTTGAATTGAAGCCCTTTGAGCCTTGTTCTTTTTGTGTTCGTCTTGTTGATTCTTCCGTAAAGAAACCTTTGGGGAAGATCGACGATGTTCTTATCATTGTCAATGACAACTATGTTCCCATTGATTTTATTGTTATGGATATAGAATGTGAACCTTTGTGTCCAATTATTTTGGGACGTCCTTTTCTTCGCACCGTTGGTGCGGTTATTGACATGAAAGAGGGGAATATAAAATTCCAATTCCCTCTCAAGAAAGGGATGGAATACTTCCCTAGAAAGAAAATCAAGTTACCTTTTGAGTCCGTTACTCGGGCTAGTTATTCTCTTTCTCTTGATAAAACTTGATTCTTCGTTTGCATCATGCCTAGCTTAAAGGCATAAAAGAAAGCACTTTTGGGAGGAAGCCCACAACGAATTAGGCTTCTTTTTGCTTTTTTGTGTGTCTTGATGCTCGTTACTACTGTAGCAACATCATTGTATCTTTATTTTTCAGCTTTGTGCCAAGTTATAGCCTCTTATGATAAGGGAAGCAAAAGTTGTGACATGCTGTCCAGAAAACAGATTCTGTCCCTTGACAGAAAAATTCGAATAAAATCACCAGATCATCTTTTTGATCTGATTTTTTTGACAGCGTGCTCTATACAATTGTGAAACTTTCGTATGTTCTGAGTTTTTTGAGTTGCAGAAGTGCCCCGAAAAAATTCTCTACTACCTGCTGTTCTGTTTTTCATAGATTCTGCCACGTTTTGGCTCTCTTCACTTTTGCGAACCTTAAGCTTGCTTTTTCTTTGCAAAAACTTTTTGGCACTCTTGAGAAACAGTAGCTCTTCAAGAATATCTTTATATCCAGTGGGAAAAAAATATTTTATTATGGGTACTAACCTCTCTAATCAGCTTATGATGAGTTATGTATGAAGGGAGTTTTCAAGTGTGCGATGGAAGATGATGAAAGAAGATCCAGGAGTGTCAAGCGCTCAAGCTTGGGGATGCCCCCATGCATCCCCAATAAATATTCAAGGAGACTCAAGCGTATAATCTTGGGGATGCCCCCGTGCATCCCCTTCTCCATCAACAATCATCAGTTCGTCCTTCGTCTCACTATATTTTTATCACTTCATGCGTTATGTGCTATGCTTGGAGCGTCTCGCTCTTAGGTTTTATTTTTAGTTTTCTTTAGTTTTGCTTGCTGGTCATAACAAGTTAGACCCCATCTTACTTTGTGTGGGAGAGAAACACGCTCCACTTTCAAAATCTAGAACACATCATAGAATTTTTCATGCCTATCTTTCTCTGTTGTGTGTTCTTTATCTTTTCATAGCTGCTGCCATGTTTAGTTTTAGTCTTAGGTTGTCTTTAGCAAGAGCCCTGGCTTTTGTTTAGTTTGTTTCTGGAACTCTTTTTTAGTTTTCATGTTTATCTTGTTAAATAGAGTTGGTTGTTGCACTGAGTAGTGTCTTGTCTTGAAAGTAGGTAATTGAGGTTGCTATTTAATTCTAGTAGTAACTTGCAACAGTTTTGAGGTATTGATGTGAGTAATGTCTGAACTTTTGGTGTCAAGAGCTTTAGCCTATTAGTGATAGGTGTCGTATTTTGGGCAATCCGAGTGTATTTTCAAAACCTACAAAACTAGTTGAGAGCTCTAGCTACTAGATGGATCACTAATCTTTGGAGGGATCGAATATTAGAGTACACTCACGTACCATGAGTCGAGGATGCGCAAGGATAACCAAACCCCCATACACTCCTCCTCGGGGTACTTGTCTCTTTGTGAACCTCCTTATTAGATTGAGAGTTACCGATAATAAGTGCATGAGTTCTTCGGACTAATGTAAGTATTGAAAGTTGACACTTCCACCTTCCCATATTTTGCTAGCCTCTCCCGTGCTGTGCATTGCCTTCTTCTCACTTCGAGAGTTGGTGTCCACCTTTGCCGGTACATCCAAACCCTTGGCATGATACGCTCTGTCATCATAAACCTCCTTATATCTTTCCTCAAAACAGCCACCATACCTACCTATCAAGGCATTTCCATAGCCTTTCCGAGATATATTGCCATGCAACATCCACCTCTTCATGACTTGATCTTCATGTCATACATGTTCCTGCTACACTGGTAGCGACATACATTGCATACATCATGATAGTTACATCTTCTTTATTATTTTGAGTACCTTGTAAAGTGTGAAAGATCTCCTTTACCTTCTTGTAAAATAGAGTGTTGCCCTTAAGTGAGGAAAAGATCCCAAAGTGGACACAATAAAAGATCCCAAAGAGGACAAATGAGAGTTAAGTAGAAAGAGCCATTGAGGCCACAAAAAAATAGAAAAAAGAGAAAAAGAAATAAAAAGAGAGAAAGGGGCAACACTACTATCCTTTTGAGAGATCCACACTAGTACTCCCTTTATATCCTTGTACTCCATAGAGATGATCATTATGCATATAGCTATGTGGGGACCTTCACACTATAGAACTTGGCTTGCATATTCCAAGGATGAGCCTCCTCAAAAGAGCTCTAGGTCTTCATGAGCGAGCAAGTTAGATGCACCCCCACTAGTTACATTGGAGAGATTCTTAGCTCGTATGTGCATCCGTTGCCTGGCAATCCCTACTCCTCACATCATATCTATCATTTGGCATCTCTTGCCTATGATTGTCCTCATTGATGTGAGCCTTTCTCATCCTTTTTGTCTTCCTCCTCCGTACTCCTCTCTTTGCCATCCTAAGTGTCAACTCTCGTGCTTACGCTCATCCATTGCATGAGTGCTCAAAATATTGAAAAAGGAGTGGATCAAATTGACTTGTACCTGGCTAGTGGTCTGGGGACGAGTCAAGATAAGATTCCAGAAAAATACCAAGTGTGAAACTTTAGTAGATTGAGTTCTCAACAAATAAATGCTTTTCTCGTATTCCCTATCCCCCTTCTTGCACGCAAACACCATTTGGAGACATTCGAGTCACATACAGCGAGAGCTCTTGCACCTAATGTTATTTTGTTACTTGTTTCAATGCTAATATAGACTCTTGCATGTTATGACTTGAATTGAATTTCTAACCTTGATTGCTTTACTTTTCAAAGTTCTTATATGGTTGCTAGCATGTCACCACAAAAATTATGCCGTTATCATTTACCTACTCAAGGACGAGCAGGAATTAAGCTTGGGGATGTTGATACGTCCAAAACGTATCTATAATTTCTGCTTGCTCCATGCATGTTTTGTGTGATATTGCTATGATCTAGATACACTTTCATACACTTTTGATCATATTTGGACTAACCTATTAACTCAGTGCACCACTGTGCCAGTTCCTGTTATCATTTACCTACTCGTGAGCTGCCCTACATGATCGAGGCACTTTTGTAATCTTTCTGCTGTTGCTATGCTGAGTTTGATGGGATCTGATGGATTATGAGATTATGTTCAGATTGTGATTGAGTAATATATTTGGTTCTTATCTCTTATATTTTTGTTCTTAAGTAATTCTTGCATGTTCTCCGTTGCTGTTTATTGCTTTGGCCAAGTAGTAGGTAGTAACCCCAAGTGGGAACGTTATGCTCGATTGTGGGTTCATGCCCCCCGATGACACGCTTGAGTGACAGAAACATGAGTCTAGGGGATGTGCTGTTGCCACAAGGGGGAAAACAACGGTGCTTGTAACCGCGGTTGCAAGGATTGTTTACTTTACGCAAAGTGCTTTTTAATGCAGTTGTCTGTTGCTTTGGGTTTACACTTTGGGTGGGGCTCGCAACTTAATACCAGCGAGATGTTCTGGATAGATATCTCAAGGTGGATGATTAGTAGTAGATGTAGTTGGATTTCGGTCTACTTATTTTGGCGTTCTGCCCATGCTTTTGAGCCTCTTCCTTTCTTTTGTAGCATAGTTAGCATTGCGGTGCGTTCATAATCCTGTCAATTGCCCTTCTATAATTTGTTCACCTCGCATAACAGTTTTATCGTCTTTTGGGAGAGAGACATCACTAGTGAACATCACGTATCCCGGTCCATATCCTCATTACTGTTTTCACGCTCATTTACTTTTCTTCTTTTACTTTCAGTTGCTATCATTATCCCTTGTGTTTGATCCTTTGTGAACAACAAGACCGGAGAGATTGAAAACCTCTCTGAACTTCGTTGGGAACAAAGTTATTTGTGTCTGTGTGCAGGTCCGCGTCAGTTGCGCCGCTGACACCTACTTATCATCTCCGGAGTCCTATTGGAGACAAACCTTGGTATCTTTACTGAGGGAAATTTGCTTCTGTGCTACATCACACCTTCCACTTGGGGTTTACCAACGAAGGGTGAGAAATCACTATCATCACCTCGCACATCAGCTCCCATGGCGGATCGAGCTAGAGGTCAAACGGGGAGGCGATAAGTTGGGGGAAACGGGATGCTGCTCACCCTGGAGCTATTGGAGGGAACGGCGGAGTCGTAGGGGCTCTGGAGGCGACGATATCCGGCGAGGTGCTCACGGCAGCCGACGGCGAGTTGGTGAGGATTGCGACGGCTCGGGGTCTTCCTGGATCGATTCCATGAGCAAGGCGACGTAGTCGAGCATGGCGGAGGCGAGGGACAAGGTGGCGAGGGAGGAGGGGCTCTCTGGCCACGGTGGCGCGGTGGCTTGCTCCGGCGGGGCGCTCGGTTCGTCTCCGATTCCGTTGACAGAGCGAGGGTGGGTGAGCTAGAGGAGAGGGGATAGACTCGCGGGGCTCTGTGCTTCTCCGTGGCGCGAGAAGAAGACACGGGAGAGGCCAGGCAGGCAGGGAGCTGCTCGTCGGCGTCGGCATGCGCTCCAGCGAGCTGCTTGCCGCGCTGGGGAAGAAGACAAAAGGAGGGGCAGGCCTGGGCCGTGGGAAGGTAAGTTGGCCCTCGGGCCCAAGTTGAGTGGGCTTCTTTCTCTTTTCTATTTCTTCTCTGTTTTCTTCTGTTATTTGTTTTGGCACTGCTAAATAAAATAGCAAACCATTTTATAAAATGTTGAAACTTTTTATATGGCTTCATAATATAATAGGCTATCCACTTGTAAAGTTTGAACATTTTTAAAATTCAAATCATTTGAACTTTAATTCAAATAGGGGTTTAAATTTAAAACCATGCTCCTGTTTGAATAATTGAAAAATCTATGAGCATGGGGTTGGTCCCACATCACTTGATATGTGATCACACTCATTTTTGCGAGTTTTCAAAAATACAAAAGGAATTTTTGGAGCAACTTTTTATCTGGCCATTTGAATTAAATTCATCTGGGGGTGTTCTCTTCCCATTTCAATTTCTTTTGAAATTTTTATCATGATGCAAAGTGACTTGCCATTCCTAGCACATACCTAACTTGGGGTTGTGACAAGTCGCCCCCACTCAAAAGAATCTCGTCCCGAGATTCAGAAGTTTGCGGGAGGAAGGAGGGGTACTCGGCACGGAGACAGTCTTCTCTTTCCCACGTGGCTTCTTTCTCAGAGTGGTGTGACCATTGCACTTTCAGAAACCTAATCTTCTGACGACGAGTGACACGATCTGCGGAATCAAGAATACGAACAGGGTACTCTCAATAAGAAAGGTCATCTTGGAGATCAAGCGTTTCATGGTCGACTTCGCGGATGGGGTCCTTGAAGCAACGCCTGAGTTGTGACACATGGAATACATCATGTACTCGGGAAAGGTGCGGGGGTAGTTCAAGTTGGTAGGCAACTTCTCCACGTTTATCAAGAATGCGGAAAGGTCCGATGTAACGTGGGGCCAACTTGCTTTTGATACCGAAGTGTTGGGTTCCCTTCAGAGGAGTAACCCGAAGGTAAGCCTTCTCATCCAGATTGTAGCTTTCTTTTCTATGATGACGATCATAGTAGCTTTTCTGACGAGACTGGGCTGCTTTCAATTGATCACGAACAATGCGAACTTACTCTTCTGCTTCCATGATCATATCCGGTCCAAAGAATTGTCTTTCACCCGTTTCTGACCAGTTTAGGGGTGTTCGACATCTTCGTCCATATAGGAGTTCAAAAGGAGCCATGTTCAGACTAGATTGGAAACTATTGTTATAAGAAAATTCGGCGAATGGCAGAGATTTCTCCTAATTCTTTCTGAAAGAGATAACACAAGCTCTGAGCATGTCTTCCAGGTATTGGTTAACCCTTTCGACTTGACCACTAGACTGAGGATGGAAAGCTGTACTAAAGGAGAGATGAGTTCCCATAGCATTCTGAAAGCTTCCCCAAAATCTAGAGGTGAAAAGGCTACCACGATCAGAATTGATTTCCAAAGGAACACCATGAAGAGACACAATTCTAGAGACATACAAGTCCGCTAACTGGCTAGCAGTTATAGACTCGCGAACTGGAAGGAAGTGAGCAACTTTGGAAAGTCTATCTATGACAACGAAGATGGCATCATTTCCTTTCTGGGTTTTTGGAAAGCCGGTGATGAAGTCCATACCAACTTTGTCCCATTTCCACTCCGGAATAGGCAAAGGTTGAAGTGTACCAGCAGGTCTTTGATGTTCTGCCTTAATGCGACGACAAACATCACATTCGGCAACAAATCGAGCAATGTCTCTCTTCATCCTAGTCCACCAAAATCTCTGGCGTAGATCTCGGTACATTTTTGTGCTACCGGGATGAATCGAGAGGGGTGTGTCATGGGCTTCTTTGAGGATGAGTTGCCTTAGTTCCCTATTCTTAGGTACTACCAAACGATTTCCAAAGAATACCGTTCCTTTGCTATCTGCGGAGAAACATTTAGCAACTCCGCTAGCAATGTTCTCCTTGATCCGGCGAGCACCTCGTGCACGCCTTTGTGCAACTATGATTTGATCCTCAAGTGTTGGTTTCGCCACCAAGTTGAAAGGAGATCCACGAGGAACAATCTCTAGATTGAGTTTTCGAAATTCCTCATGAATAAGTGGTTGATACTGTTGTAACATGAGGTTGTTACAATACGACTTACGACTTAGTGCATCAACCATGACATTGGCTTTGCCTGGGGTGTAAGAAATTCCTAAGTCATAATCTTTTATCAACTCTATCCAGCATCTTTGCCTAAGATTAAGATCTGGCTGGGTGAATATGTATTTGAGGCTTTGGTGGTCGGAATAGATCTCACAACGATTACCAAGGAGGTAATGTCGCCAAGTTGTCAGGGCATGAACTACGACAACGAGTTCAAGATCATGGGTAGGATAGTTCTCTTCATGTGGACGCAACTGTCGTGAAGCATAAGCTACCACATGTCTATCTTGCATAAGTATGCATCCTAACCCTTGCCGTGAGGCGTCACAAAAGATCAGGAAATCCTTTTTGGTGTCTGGAGGCGCAAGTACGGGTGCAGAAGTCAATCTTCTTTTTAGCTCTTGAAAGCTTTCCTCACACTTGGGAGTCCATTGGAATTTCTTATCTTTCTTGAGGAGTTCAGTTAGAGGCTTTGAAACTTTAGAAAAGTTCTCGACGAAGCGGCGGCAATAGCTGGCTAGGCCAAGAAAACTCCTAACTTGCTTAACCGATTCAGGTGGAGTCCACTCAAGGACGACCTGAACTCTCTCGGGATTCACAGCAATGCCTTTTGCAGAAATCACGTGGCCTAAGTAGGTCACTTCTGGTAGCCAAAATTCACACTTGGAGAACTTGGCATAAAGGCGGTGCTCTCTAAGTTTCATCAATACCAGCCTGAGATGTTCGACATGTTCTTCTTCGTTCTTCGAGTGGATGAGAATGTCATCGAGATAAACTACAACAAATTTATCTAAGTACTCCATGAAGATCGAATTCATCATGCGCGAGAAAGTGGCGGGGGCATTGGTTAAACCAAAGGACATGACGGTGTACTCGTAAAGACCATAACGAGTAGTAAAATCCGTTTTTGGAATGTCCACGTTTCGGATTTTGATTTGATGATAACCTAATCTCAAATCCATCTTGGAGAAGACAGAGGATCCAGCAAGTTGATCATAAAGATCATTGATCCTGGGCAGTGGGTACATGTTCTTTATCGTCGCTAGATTTAGCGGGCGATAGTCTACGCACATCCTTTCTGTTCCATATTTCTTCGTTATGAACAGAACGGGGCAAACCCATGGCGATGAGCTAGGGCGGATGAAGCCTTTTGCCAACAAAGCTTCAAGTTGGATTTTAAGCTCAGCTAACTCACGTGGGGCCATTTTGTATGGGCGTATGGAAATTGGTGCGGTTCCTGGGGCAAGATCTACAATGAATTCTACACATCTGTAAGGAGGCATTCCTGGCAGTTCTTCAGGAAAGACATCTGGGAAGTCAAGAACCACCGGAATATCTTCAAGGTCGGGAAGGGGAAGCACATTCAAAGAATGCATCTGGGTTCTCGTTCTGGGTGAGGTGTAGTTGACTGTCTTGCCTGAAGGGTGGGTTAGTTTCACTGATTTTCCTTTGCAATCAAGGTAGGCATTCTGCCTTGATAGCCAATCCATACCAAGGATGACATCAATGTCTGAAGACTTGAGGGCTATGAGTGAAGCAAGGAATACTAAACCCTCAATTGCAATTTGATTGCCATGGCTTACTCTATTCGTTTGCCACTTGGAACCAGGAGTTTGAATAATCATTGGGGTGAACATTTCATCAAAAGTAAGTCGTATTGTAATAACCTCATGTTACATGGCTCCCACCCCGCTCCCACCCCCTTAGCCCTAGACGTCACCTCGTCGCCGGCGATCTCTACGTCCAACCGTGAGATTCGAAATCGGCTCCCACCCCTCTCTTCTCTGCGTTGTTCTGCATCGACTGATCTCCATTTTTATGGCGGTCCATGCATCAATCTCCTTGGGACTTGACTTTGCCCCGGGGATCAAGCTGGCCGAACACGTTCATCGGATCTTCAAACGCACGGTACACCCTGATGAATCTGGTCACTTTACTCTGGTTGTTTCTTTTGTGAGGCATTCATTCCGTTTGAATGAAGATAATGTCAGTCTGGCGTTGGAAGCTTCCATTGGAGGGTTTTGTTCCAGGCTTAAGGTTTTCCATTTGCAAGATCGGGTTTTTGGTTTTCATGTATCTTGCAAGGATGTGGGTTTTTTCATATACCATCAGAAGACCTTTGTTTGCCCTCAGTTTCATTGCATGTTTCATCTTTGGGGTAATGGTGGTCCTGATTGGAAGAAGGAATTTCGTTCTTGGCAAGTGGAATGTGATGAAGAATGGACTCTGGTTAGTCCCTCTAAACATCGAGCTAAACTAGGTTTAGCTGCGATGGAGAAATCTCCATCCAAGTCGGCGTTCAAGTCCCCGATCCCCAGACACAAAAAGGTTAAGTTTGCGAATTTTATGAACTATGAAGCTTGTAAGGGTTATCGTTTTCTCCCTACTGGTAGGGACACCCAATTGGTTCTTGAAGCTGGTTACTCCTTTTCACGTCATGAAATTTCTCATCTTCATGTCAACACTGCTGTTCACGATCGCCCTCCGTCGCCACCTACGTCTCCGGCGACGTCCGATCGGCCGGTGATTCAGTTTGGTAGTTTTTCCGCCGTCCCTATCGGTTTGGAAGCTGTTGATTCTAGCCCGGGTCAGTCGGGATCACCTTCCATGCATAATTCGGAAGAATCTCCTTCCAATGCGAAACTGGACGATAGGGTTGTTTCAGCTGAGATTTTTTTGGAGAAGAAAGGGACTCCTATCTTGTCTAGGTTGGTGGATTATGATTCTGATCGCGATTCTCCGGTTAAGATCCCGTCACCTAAAGAGGCAGTTAAGAAATTTCAAAGTTTTGACGAGATGATTGAGGAGATGGCTGCTAGTTCCTGGGATTGCCAAAACTGCATCAGCATGGGCCATGCAACTAACGCGTGTACTAACCGGGTGCGTTGTAGACTGTGCTTCCGGTCTGGTCACGTAAAAAAGAATTCCCAGGCCTCATTAATGTAGCTCCTATCTGGGTGCCTAAAGTCCCATCTAAAACCTTTGGGGGTCGAGCCCCAGCTTTGTCCTATCTTGACGATTCGGTTTCACCTCTGATACGCACGAGCTCTCCCGCAAAAACCCCCAATCTTAGCAGCGGCGGCTCCCCTGCTTCATCCTCATCGCCGCTTTGCTCCCCCCACAGTGCTCCATGGCTTGCATCGCCGCAGAACTCTTCTGCATCCATGGCTAACTTCGAGCTAGATCCTCGTCGTTTTCTCCCTGCGGGTCATGACATTGTGGATGGCGTCCCAGAGTGATTTCCCCGGACTTTCTACTCTGCATCGCAACCTCCGCCACGGATGCATGAGCACTACATGGTGGCGATTGTGGAGCCACCACCGCCGGCGCACTTGGTTGGTGTCCGACGTGAGCAAGTGCTCCACTTCCTCACCCAGGAGCTTCAGGTGATTGTTACCTCCGCCTAGACCTGGTTCCAAGGGGTAGGTTTGTTTGAAGTTGAGAATCCTGTGGTTCGAGCATCTTTTTTTGGGCATGCACCTTTTGCGCTGGGCTTTGATGAAGAAGGAGATGAGTTTTTTGTTAGATTCATTCCTCACAATGAAGGAGAAGGGGCTATTCATGGTCACCGCACTGGATGGCTCATGCTTATTGGGGTGCCTCTGGATTATAGGAATACCCGCTATCTCTCTGAGGTGATTGGCACTTTTGGGCAGTTCATCGAGTGGGATCACACTGACAGGCGCATGGTCCGGTCGCTGGTTCATGCCTCCTTCCCTGAAAATGCTCTTGTGCAGAGGGATGTGGTCTTCAGGGAATTTTCTCAATGGGGGGGGGGCACGGTGGTTTCTTGGACTGCAGCAATCTATATTCTCACTGCCAACTTTGTGGATGCTGTACTACCTGCAGATGAGGACTTTATGCCACTGGATGGAAATCCCCATCCCATGCCAGGTCATATTCCACCCCCTTTTCCTGCCTGGGGGGCCCCACCGTACCCTGCATTGGGTTGGAATGAAGCTGCACTGCAACATCAACCTCAACATGAACAAGGGAACAATGATGCTGCACCTGAAGATGACGCTGGATGGCCTGCTTGGGAGGAAGAGGTTGCAGCTGAGAATGAGCCGGTTGATGTTATGCCCCCACAGGACCAGATTTCCATAGAGAACAACTCTTCCGCGGGCTCCAGTTCCTCTTCTGACTCTGAGGTGATAGAAGTCCAGGCGCCAATTGTGGAGGATCCTGAGCCCGTTTATAATGTGCAGGATTGGGCCATTGTGCCATACCAGCCTCTGGTCATTGTTCTGGATCCAATTGAGGAAATCCATCGTGTTCAGTTTGGCCCAGTTCTCCCTCCTGAGATGATCCTGGATCGAACAATGAGGGGTTATTTCCAGCTATCTCTGCTCGGATCATCCCTAAGAGTATCAATATCCTGCCCTCAATACTTCCTCCATCTGGAGACTGGTCCCTTCTTCTTCAAGCTGATGAGGACCCAGTGTTGGTTGCTGAACCTCTGAGAATTGAACCTCCCCCTGTGGATAGTTCTTCAATGCCTGCTGTACTTGCTGCTTTGGAACCTACTGTTGGTAAGAAGTGTCGTAATCGGCCACCTCTGGTGCGTGATGATGTGGACTTCTCCACACGACGAATTACCAAAAGCTATGCTAAGAAGTCTGGTTTCAAGCCTACCTCTGCTTTTCAGATGAAGCCCAGTCCTTTGAGGAAGCCATGTGCAAAAAATCCAAGACTTCAAGCTCCTCCGGCTGCACATACTGAAGATGATCTTCATATCCATCCGCCCACCCCAATCCGTGCAATGCAGGTCATGGACATCGCTCTGGGCATCACTCCTGAAGACCTTACTACGTCCAAGCTTATGGCGGGACCGTCTGCTCCAGCATCTCCTGAAGTTTAATCATGATTGATAAAACTTTTATCTTCTATAGGAGTGTGGACTGTAGTAATTGTGGTCTTTTGTTTAGTTTGAACTATGGTCTCTATGCTTCGGTCTTTTGGTACGACTGCACTGGATTTTATCATGTCTGTTATGCAAACATGAGTTCTGTTTTACCCAACTTTGTTTAGTATGAATAGTTATCATTATCGTAATTGGCGTGTTATGTGCTGGAATGTGCGTGGTCTGAACTCTGCTGAAAGACAGCGTGATGTGCGAGCGAAGATTAATGAAAGTGGCTGTTCCATTCTTTGTCTGCAAGAAACCAAATGTGAAAATTTTGATCTTCGTCTGGTCAGAAAGTTTTGTCCTCGTAGATTTGATAATTTTGCTTTTTCCCCTTCTGTGGGAGCTTCTGGTGGCCTTATTGTGGTCTGGTGTTCATCCATGTTTCATGGAACACTGGTGGAGTCTAATCGCTTTGGTATTACCGTCACCTTCACCTCGGTTCATAATGCTGAAGCTTGGACTTTGGTCTCTGTCTATGGACCTTGCCAGGGGCCTATGAGGGATGAATTTGTGCAATGGTTATATGATCTTAACATTCCTGATGGTGACAACTGGTTATTGTTAGGGGATTTCAATTTCATCAGATCTTTCGAGAACATAAACAGGCCTGGTGGTGATCTCAATGACATCCTCCTATTCAATGAGATTATTGGACACCTTGGGATTCTTGAGTTGCCACTTAAAGGTAGAGCTTTTACCTGGTCTAACATGCAGGATGAGCCATTGCTGGAACAATTGGATTGGTTTTTTACTTCCAGTTCTTGGATCACTGTTTATCCAAACACAATTGTTCTTCCCATGGCCAAGACCTCATCTGATCATGTGCCTTGTATTGTGTCCATAGACACAGATATCCCAAAGAGTAATCGTTTCAGGTTTGAAAACTATTGGGCAGGTTTTCTGGATTGTGTGAAGAATTCTTGGAATGCTCCTATTGATGCTGATTCTGCTGCTTCCATTCTATCTAAGAAATTTAAAAGGCTCAGATATGCTCTCAAGAAGTGGTCTTTCAATATGGCATCTCTCAAGAAAGTCATTCTCAAAGTCTCTCAGGTGGTGTTAGTCTTTGATTCTTTGGAAGAATTAAGACCCCTAACTAGACCTGAGTTTAATTTCAGGCAAATTGTGAAATCCCACCATGAACATCTTCTCAGATTTCAATATTTATATTGGAGATAGAGGTGTACTATCAGGGATATTAAAGTAGGAGAGGAAAATTCGAAATTCTTTCATGCTATGGCTTCTGAAAGAATGAGGAAGAACTCCATATCATCTTTAAATGCTCCTGATGGGGCTGTTCTCTCTGATCATGAGCAGATGGCCAACTTTTTGTGGAGCTCTTACAGAGAGAGAATGGGGGTCTCCCAAGGTATCCAGATGGAGTTCAATCTCCCTGATTTAATCCACCCAGTGGAGGGTTTTCAGGATTTGACCACTCCCTTCTCTCAGGCTGAGATTAATGAGGTTCTCAAAGATCTCCCTGTAGACAGAGCTCCTGGGCCAGATGGTTTCAATGGCTTATTCCTTAAGAAATGTTGGCCCATCATTCAATCTGATTTTATGAATCTGATTTCTCAGTTTGCTGATGGCTCTCTCAAGTTGGAATGTCTAAATGGTTCTTTAATCACCTTGATTCCAAAAATGCTAGCTCCTGTTTGTCCTAATGATTTTAGGCCTATATCTCTGACTAACACCTGCCTGAAATTCGTCACAAAGTTGCTTGCTAATAGACTTCAGAAGGTTATTCTACAGTGCATTCACTTGAATCAATATGGCTTTCTTCAGTCTAGATCTATTCAGGATTGCTTAGCATGGGCTTTTGAGTATATCCACCAATGCAAACAGTCTAAAAAGCCCCTTCTTATTCTGAAGTTAGACTTTGCAAAAGCTTTTGACATTATTGAACATGAAGCTGTTCTTCAGGTTTTGGAACACAAGGGGTTTTGTCAGAAATGGATCAGTTGGATTAGAGAGATTTTAGGCTCTGGATCTTCATCCATCTTGTTGAATGGAGTGCCTGGTAAACAGTTATATTGCAAGAGAGGGGTTAGACAAGGAGATCCTCTGTCTCCCCTGTTGTTTGTATTGGCTGCTGATCTGTTACAATCAGTAGTCAATAAAATTCTCCATGATCAACTACTGACACTGCCAATTGATTCTCATGATCCATACTACCCTATCATTCAGTATGCTGATGACACTATATTGGTAGTTCATGCTGATGAATCCCAGTTGTTGGCTATCAAGGAGATGCTTATAAGGTTCCATGCTTCCACTAGTCTCAAAGTGAACTTCAATAAATCCTCTTTAATCCCCCTGAATGTTGATGTGGCTATGACTGCTCATCTTGCTGAAGTGTTTGAATGCTCCATGTGACAAATGCCTTTCACTTACCTTGGTTTACCTCTGGGTACTACCAGGCCTAAATTCAGGATTTGATGCCTTTGGTAGACAGGGTGGAAAGAAGACTCTCTGCTAGTTCTGCTATGCTAAACCAAGGGGCAAGGCTTTAGCTACTCAACCTAGTAATTTCCTCCATGCCCATTTATCACCTTTGTAGTCTTGCTATCCCTCAGGGCATCTTCAAACAGCTAGAGAGAATTCAGAGACAATGCCTCTGGAGAGGGAACTCTGACACCCCAAGACAATCTCTTGATGCTTGGGAGCTTGTTTGCAGGCCTAAAAAGAAAGGTGGTCTGGGTATTGTCAACCTGCAAATTCAGAACAAAGCTCTACTTCTGAAGCACTTGCATAAGTTTATAATAAGGAGAATGTTCCTTGGGTTTCACTTATTTGGAACACTTATTATAATGGCAATGTCCCACATGCAACAATGCTTTGTGGATCCTTTTGGTGGAAGGATATCCTTAAACTAAGTGACCTATATAGACCAGTGACCCCTGTTATGATCAATGCTGGGGATTCTGCACTTTTTTGGTCAGATGGGTGGCGCATCAATGGCTCATGTAGACCTCTGCGATATAGGTTGCCTCATCTTTTCTCTTTTGTGAGAGATGACAAGCTATCTGTTTATGATTTTTTGAGCTTGGAGGATGAAGAGATTTTGTTTCACTTGCCACTCACACAACAAGCTGCTGATGAATACTTCTGTCTTAAGGACTGGATTTCTAATCTTCAGAGAGATCCTCAAGCTGCTGATTCTTGGAACTGGCCTGGTAAATATGGTTATACTGCCAAAGGATTCTACAATCTTATGCATTCTCACATGCCTACTGATCAATCTTGTGCCTGGATATGGAGGAGTAAGTGCACCATGAAGATAAAAGTTTTTGGCTGGCTCCTGATGTTTGACAGATTAAACACTAAAGATCTACTTGTTAGGAGACACTGGAGACCACCACTGAGGATAATTCTTGTGTGATGTGTCACTCAGATGATCTTGAAGACAGACTGCATTTGTTCTTCTCTTGCAACTTTAGTTGCAGAGTTTTGAACTATCTACAAATTACATGGGGGGCCAATGGATCCTTGCATTCCTGTTTACAACAGGCCAAAGATTCATTTGGCCAGTCTTTCTTCATGGAAGTCATGCTTACTGCCTCCTGGTGTATCTGGATAGTCAGAAATGGGAAGACCTTCAGGAATGAGAGACCTTCTTTTCATTCCTGGAGAAGGCACTTTGTGCATGATATCACCTTGCTTTCACATAGATTGCAGGGTGATCCTAAAAACAGATTGATTTCATGGATCAATTCACTGCAATAGTATAGGTAGGATTAGTTTTCTTCCTTTACTTTCTTGTTCTGTTTTACTATTTACCTGTACCATTCTTTGAGAACCTTTGGTTCTCCCATGCAATAAATTACTGTGGAGCTCATGCTTCATAGTCTTAAAATTAAAAAAAAAACATTTCATCAAAGGATATCTCATGCCGAAGTGCATAACTCTCCGACATGAATGAGTGAGATTCTCCTGGATCGAAAAGGACAGAAGTGGGAACATAATTGACTGGGAGCGTACCAAGAATGACGTCAGAAGTACCATCAGTATCCTCAGCTGAGATTTGGTTCACACGTCCAAGATTTGCGGAAGAAGATGGCTTGGTGGTGGAGACCTTCGGGGGTGGCTTGGCACGAACATTGGGGTTCCCTTTGGCATGAGGTGGAGCATTCTGATTGATGGGGCACTCATGAGAATAGTGACCAGGCTGGCCACATCTGAAGCAGGCTCCAAAGGTAGTGCGGGCAGTTGGGTTATTTGGTGGAGCTGATGGACGAGGCGCCACAAAGGATGGCCTCGGTGGGTTGTTCTGGCGGAACATGCTATTGGGGATCCAGATCTTGCGCTTCTGAGGGCCTGAACTGGATGAACCATCGTCTCTAGGGTGCTTGTGGGAATCTTCGGAAGTGATCATATCCTCCGTCTTGATGGCCTTGTTGACAAGGATTTGGAATGTGGCGAAGTCATGAAGATTGAGCTCACGACGAAGTACAGAATTGAGTCCCTTGCGGAACCTCTCTTGCTTCTTGGAGTCGGTGGAGACCTCTTTGGGAGCATAGCGGGCAAGACGATTGAACTCCCGACTAAACTCGTCAACGGACCTTCTTCCTTGGGTGAGATTGCAAAACTCCTCTCTCTTGCGGTCCATGAGTCCCTTAGGAATGTGATGCTCGCGAAAAGCGTCACAGAACTCATTCCACGAAGTCAACTTTCCAGCTGGACGCATGTTCAGAAAGTTCTCCCACCAAGAGCTAGCTGCACCTTCGAGGTGGTAGGTGGCATAGTTGACTCTGTCACCATCTGCAACATGTCTAGAATGGAGCTTTCTCTCGATGCTGTGAAGCCAGTCATCGGCATCAAGGGGCTCAGTGGAATAGCTGAAAACTGGGGGATGAAGCTGGATGAAGTCATTCAACGACACAAGCTCATTCCGCTGTTGGGCACTGTTCCTAGCAATGACCCCCAACAACACATGAGAGTCCCTACGGTTTCTTTCAACCTCCATGAGAACTCCGGCCACGGGTTCCTTGAGACATCCTGAAGGATAAGATCAATGTCAAACAGAGTTGAATGAGTTTGCAAATGCATCAGATTATGAAGATATCTGGAATGACTCGGACAGCATAACGACTGTAATTGCAAGAGAAAACAATTTTCTTACAACATAGAAACAACACTTACATACGATGTAAGAAATCAGGAAGCATAACAACTATGGCAAACCAAACATAACTTTCCTACGGCTACAAGGAAGCAAACAACGAGATGTTCTAGTAAGACATAGATGAGCCTAGTCCTATCTTCCCGTAGAAAAGATGAGGGTGACTCAGAACTCAGAACGATGAAGGTAAGGAGAAAAAAGAAGCCTTACGTTTTTCCCTTATATACCCAGAGTAACTATATAACTATAGAAGGCTAGACTTAACTTCGACCAAGGCTGATAATCTTACAGTCAGTCCTGCTCTGATACCAAGTCTGCCGGGACCCGAGGTTAACGTATGCAAGACTCGCTACAACACAATCATATGGAGAGCCGAGAACCGTACCCACTTGTCTAATCAGACAAAGCCAAACACAGAACATTTTTGGAAAGCATCGAGCGTGAGGGGCATCCCATCCAAGCCTGATGATCAACTGAGATGGGTCCTCATCGTCCGCACACAAGTCTAAATGATATGGGTGGTGAACTCCCATACCCATAGACAAGTCGCCTCAACCATACTATCGATTGTATTATAACCCTTACATAGGATTACTCCAGCTTAATCACTTAGTCGGGGTCTAGGGCGGGCTCGATCATACATCAAAGTGTGCACGTGACGGAGTCACGAGCAATCGCATCGCGATGCCCCAAGCTGCGCACATCTAAGGGACACTTGGTGTATAAAAGACCGCCAGCCAGATCACAACTAAGGTCTCGAAAACCCATACTAAGACATGCATGATATAATCATACACGCAACACACATGTCCAGTATGAACAACAGGTATCATTGAAATTCTCTACAAAGTATACAACTTTATTGATAACTCTTAAAGAGTGCACACAGAGATCACGAGTCTATGATCCAACATTACATCAAACATGCGGAAGCAAAGTAGGTCTGAGTACAGACAAGTTTAACAAATGGCTTAGAGAAGCCTTATCTATAAAGAAGCCCTTCCACGAGGGAACCAGTCTGCTGACTGGGACTACACTAGCTTGGTCTTCAGTCGTCGAGCTCGAGGAAGAATCCACCTTCGGGGTCAGTGGGTTCATCTAAAACATAGAATAAGCAAACGTGAGTACAAAGTCGTACTCAGCAAGACTTACGTAGGAGCTATACTACTCATGCACATGTATCAAGGTAAAGGGAGGTGGGGTTCAATTGCAGAAGTGCGAGATTTGACTTGGCTAGTCCTGAACTACGAGTACCATACTTGAGGTAAGAAGCGTACACGAGTCCACTACATCTCTTCAACCAATTACACCACTATGGTGCCTTCCTCGACTTCCCCACGAGAAAGCACGCCATAACACTCATGCTTATCTTGGCAAGTTTTATAAGTATCCAGTTCAAGTTGTCTAATAATCAAGCTAAGCTTTCCAAGCAGTCCTTAACCGCGGACGCGGCTATTCGAATAGTTTTGTTAACCCTGCAGGGGTGTACTACTACACACACGTGTCATCACTTACCGCCTTTTGCGTGTCACCGTTCAAGAGATGACAGCGAGGATGCCACCACAACACTTCGCCCACATCTCCATTCTAGTCCAGAGAGTCGCCTATCTGAGGGGGATCCGTATGGAAGTCCGGTCGAGGTTCTGATACGTCCAAAATGCATCACTATTTTATATAGTAATTCCTTCTTATTCATTGATATATTTCATGATATGATGCTATTCTTATGTTGTTTTGGCTTATTTTACACAGTTTGCAACTTTCCGGTGCCGAAGCAGCAGACGCAGGATTCAGCGGTAAAAAGTGGACGATGAGTTGCTGAAGAAGAACACCTCCAAATTACCTGAAAATCGACGGAGGCTGTTTTCCAGAAGGATCACGAAGACACGCAAAAGAGCTACCAGAGGGGGCCACAGGGTGCCCAGGTGGCCACCTGGCGCGGCCCCACCCCTGGCCGCGCCGGGAGGGCGCCTGGACCCCCGGGGCCACTCCCGGCTCCCCCCTCTGGCCTATTTACTCCTCGTCGTCCAAAAACCCTAAAAAGAGGAGAGTTTCCGGAGTTCGGCCGCCGCTCCGAGGAGGAAACCTACAGAGAAGAAAATCCATCTCTGGCGGGCAGATTCCGCCGGGGAGATCACCTCCTGGAAGGGGAGATCGTCGCCATCGTCATCACCATCGTCACGGGCATCATCGAGATCATCATCAACATCATCCCCATAATCAGCACCATCTCCACCTCCATCCAATCTTGTCTCACAATTGCAACTCGTGTTGTAATCCGTACTATCTATCCTCTCTACTCTATCGGTGTTGATTACTACTTTGTGGTGAATGCTATTGAGTTTTGTTGGAGAATTATTATTGTGTTTAGATTGTTTATCATCTATTTATCCCCACTGATCATGATCTCTTTTATGTCTTGTGAGTAGTTACTTTAGTTCTTGAGGACATGGGAGAAGTCTAGTTGTTAGTAGTCATATGATGTTGAAGTAATATGTGTTGGTTGGTATTTAAGTTGTGTTGTTATTTCCCTAGTGGTGTTGTGTGAGTCGAACACTCAACACTTCGCCTTATCAAGGACCTAGGGGAATGCATTGTGTATAAAGAATGCTTACGGTGGGTTGCCGGAGTGACAGAAACCTGAACCCCAGTTTGCACGCTTTTGCACAAGGGAACAATGGATCACCGATCGTATTGCTATGGTTAGGCTTATGCCTTAATTACTATCTTGTATTTGCGGGAACTTGCAAGGTTTTTAATCATAAGAGTACACTTATCTTAGTCTAGAGGGTGTACTAGCATAGATCCACCCACTCCACACTTATCAACACGGCACATAGTACCGATACGGAATATGGCGAAAGCACATGACTACCTCTCCCATGTGTCCTCAAGAACTGTTTAGCTTTTATAAGTTCAGTTGCTAGGCCTCTCCTTTGCTAAGAAAGGATTTGGCCACTCTTTACTATTCAGTATCTTTTACTTTGCTCGTTTTTACTATCCTGTCGCTTATACCAAGAAAACCCCTAAAAAAGTTATCTTTCAGTGCTTGCAGTTATCTCCTTACCAAAGTCACTTGCTAATACCTTCTGCTCCTCGTTGGGTTCGACACTCTTACTTATCGAAAACACTGCAATAGATCCCTCTACGTTGAGGGTCATCAAGCTACGTTTTCTGGCGCCGTTGCCGGGGAGTGTAGCGCTATTAGTAAGTGAAGCCGGTAAGGAAGTTTTTATATTTCTGTTTTAGTTTTGCTGTTGCTGCTTTTGTCCTTATGGAGACCCCTACTATTGGATCGTTGTTCTTGGGGAGCCGCCCCACAACTAAGGTAGTTACTCCTGACCCTGCTGAAATTGTGCCTTATAAGATACCATCTGGTATTATCGATTATGTCCCAGCTAATCGCTATGCAGGAGACAGACATCCAGGTGAACACTTGCTATATTTATCACAACTATGTTCATTATTCAAGCTTGCAGGTGTGTCACTGGAGTTCGTTATGAAGAAATTATTCTCCGTATCGCTTACAGGCAAAGCTTCAGATTGGTATAAGCTCCTCGATAACTCACATTCTCTTAATTGGGAAGAGCTTATGTCTCTCTTTTATACAAAGTTTTACCCTTTTCATGAAGTTTATCGAGACAGGAATTACATCTATAACTTTAGGTCTCGCGACGGAGAGAGCATCGCTCAAGCTTGGGGGAGACTTAAATCCCTAATGTTCAAATGTCCTATCCATAAGCTCCCCAATGATATTATACTTACAAATTTTTATGCCATGCTTTCTCGTCAGGATAAGGAAAGGCTGGATACCTCCTCTAGCGGGGTATTTCAGACAAAGAGCGTTGAAGAAAGATGGGATCTCATCGAAAGGATCCGGAAGAATACTGAAGATTGGGAAATCGATAAAGGTATTGAACCTGCTATAAATTATGAGCATGATTATATTGAGAGCTATGTGAAAACTGATTATTTTAATACCTTTTGCTCTAAGATTGGTCTGGATTCCCATCTAATGATTGATTTTTGTAAGAACTTTGCCTCTCATATTGATTCTTCTAAGATGAAGAAGGATCAGTACCATAAGCCTTTCAAAGAAGTACCTATTGATATTCACGTTGCTGATCCTGTTTTGCCTGCAGTTATATATGAACAGCCCCCTTTTCCTTCAAGAATAAGGGAGACCTCTTTTGTGACAGGCATCATAAATAAAAGTGAGAGAAGAACAGGCGAACCTGAGGACCAGATCAGAGTCGATCCTCAAGTTTCTATGGTTAAAGATTTAGTTACTAAGGATGTTTCAGATTCTATTATAAATTTTTGCGCTGTTTCAACTAACATTGTCATAGCCAAGAATAAAAGCCCAATTTAAGGTACACCAGTTGTATCTGTTAAAATAGGACATCACAATTATTACGGGCTATGCGATCTGGGATCAAGTGCTAGCGCGATTCCTTATTCGCTTTATCGAGAGATCATGAGTGAGATTTCACCCTGTAAACTTGAAGAGATTGATGTTACTATTCATCTTGCAAACAAAGCTACTATCTCTCCTATTGGGATTGTGAGAGATGTTGAAGTCCTATGTGGAAAGGTAAAGTATCCTACCGACTTTCTTGTACTTGGTTCAGTACAAGATAGTTTTTGTCCTATTATTTTTGGTAGACCTTTTCTCAGAACCTGTGGAGCTATTATAGATTGCAAGAAAGGTAAAGTTTCTGTTGAATTCAATGGTGAGCCTTATGAATTTAACTTTTCTAAGATTTCCAAGCAGCCTCGTGGCACTAAATTACCTAGTGATTATAAAATCATTGAAAGTATTGCTTCTATTGCTATTCCCCCTAATGATCCTTTGTAGCAATACATGGAGGACCACGAGAATGATACTCATATACAGGAAAGAAATGAAATTGATGAAATCTTCTTGAGACAACCTGCTATCCTGAAACACAACCTTCCGGTTGAACCTTTGGGAATTCTATCCAAACCAAAAGAAGACCCGGTGTTTGATCTCAAACCTCTTCCCGATACGCTCAAGTATGCTTATTTAGATGAAAAGAAAGTATATCTCGTTATTATCAACTCTAACCTTTCATGATATGAAGAAGAGCGATTATAGGAAGTACTTCGTAAACACCGTGGTGCAATTGGCTATACCCTTGATGACCTTAAGGGAATTAGTCCATCTATCTGTTAACATACTATCAACCTCGAGCCCGATGCTAAACCTGTTGTTGACCATCAACGACGGTTGAACCCAAAGATGATGGATGTTGTGAGGACCGAAATCCTCAAGCTTCTAGCCGCAGGTATTATCTACCCTATAGCCGATAGTAAGTGGGTAAGTCCAGTTCATTGTGTTCCTAAGAAAGGAGGGATAACTGTAGTCCCTAATGATAAGAATGAACTAATACCTCAGAGAATTATTATTGGATATAGAATGTGTATTGATTAAAGGAAGTTGAACAAGGCAACGAGGAAGGACCACTACCCGCTGCCCTTTATTGATCAGATGCTTGAGAGGTTGTCGAAAAACACCCACATTTTCTATCTTGATGGGTACTCTGGCTTCTCTCAAATTCATGTTAACACTGCCGATCAAGAGAAGACCACTTTCACTTGTCCTTATGGTACTTATGCTTATAGGCGTATGCCTTTTGGTTTATGCAATGCCCCTGCTACTTTTCAGAGATGTATGTCTCCAATATTTCATGGTTTCTGTGAGGAGATTGTGGAAGTCTTCATGGACGATTTCTCCGTCTATGGAACTTCCTTTGACCACTGTCTCCACAATCTTAATAAAGTTTTGCAGAGATGCGAGGATACAAACTTAGTTCTAAACTGGGAAAAGTGCCACTTCATGGTTAACGAAGGGATCGTGCTTGGCCACAAGATTTCCGAGAGGGGAATTGAAGTGGACAAGGCGAAGATTGAAGCTATCGAAAGGATGCCCTATCCAAGGTACATTAAAGGTATTCGTAGTTTTCTCGGTCATGCTGGTTTCTATAGAAGATTTATTAAAGACTTTTCTAAGACCTCGAGACCCCTCACTAATCTTCTCTAGAAGGATGTTCCTTTTATATTTGATGAAGATTGTAAGGAGGCTTTCGGAGTTCTTAAGAAAGCTTTAATAACCGCTCCTATAGTACAACCGCCTGACTGGAATTTGCCCTTTAAAATTATGTGTGATGCTAGTGATTTTGCTGTTGGAGCTGTTTTAGGACAAAGGGTTGATAAAAAGTTGAATGTTATATATTATGCTAGTAAGACCCTTGATAGTGCCCAAAAAGAATTATGCTACTACTGAGAAGGAATTCTTAGCAGTAGTGTTTGCTTGTGATAAGTTTAGGCAGTATATTGTTGATTCTAAAGTTATTATTCATACTGACCATGTTGCCATTAAGTATCTTATGACGAAGAAGGATGCCAAACCAAGGCTCATCAGATGGGTACTCCTTCTTCAAGAATTTGATTTGCAGATTGTTGATAGAAAAGGAGCAGACAACCCTGTAGCGGACAATCTTTCAAGGATGGAAGATATACCGCATGATCCCATCCCAATCAACGACAGTTTTCCAGACGAACAACTTGCCGTTGTTAAAGTACAATCTCTTTCCGATCCTTGGTTTGCAGATTATGCTAATTTTATCGTTGCATAGTATTTGCCTCCAGGTTTAACATTTCAGCAAAGGAAGAAGTTCTTCCATGATTTGAGGCATTACTTTTGGGATGACCCACATCTTTTCAAAGAAGGTCCGGACGGGATCGTGAGAAGATGCATACCGGAGCACGAGCAGAAGGACATTCTCAAGCAATGTCACGATAGTCCCTACGGAGGACATCACGCCGGTGAGAGGAACGCACATAAGGTTCTCCAATCAGGTTTTTATTGGCCTACTCTCTTTAAAGATGTTAGAAATTATGTTTTAGCCTGTGATAAATGTCAGAGAGTTGGTAATATTAGTAGGAGGAATGAGATTCCTATGAATTACTCACTAGTGATTGAGCCTTTTGATTGCCGGGGTTTTGATTTTATGGGTCCTTTTCCTTCTTCGCACAAGTACACTCACATATTAGTTGCTGTTGATTATGTAACCAAGTGTGTTGAAGCAATCCCCACTAAAAGTGCTGATCACAAAACATCTTTGAAAATGTTCAAAGATTTAATTTTCCCTAGGTTTGGTGTACCTAGGTATCTCATGACTGATGGAGGATCACACTTCACGCATGGAGCTTTTAGAAAAGCTTTATCCAAGTACGATGTCAATCATAGAATTGCGTCACCGTACCATCCTCAAACTAGTGGGCAAGTTGAGCTCACCAATAGAGAGATCAAGTTGATCTTGCAAAAGACAGTTAACAGAAATAGGAAGGACTGGTCAAATAAGTTAGGAGATGCTTTGTGGGCGTATAGAACTGCTTACAAAAACCCCATGGGCATGTCTCCCTATAAAATGGTCGATGGCAAGGCTTGCCATTTGCCATTAGAGTTAGAGCACAAAGCTTTCTGGGCTGTTAGAGAGCTTAATGCTGACCCAAAGTTAGCTGGTGAAAAGCATCTCATGAACTTGACTTCTCTAGATGAGTGGAGAAGTGAAGCTTACGAGAGCGCTAAAATGTTTTGTGCCTCTTGTTTAGCTCATGAGGAAGTAGTAGGTAATTCATGATCTTCTTAAGTTGGACAAGTTTTACCCCGGGATTGCATGTCTAATCTGCAAACCCATAATACGAGGAGGAACTGGCATGAGTGCGCCCAGCTCGAAAGATAATATAACAAACAAACCCTCCTTCACGCTTGGTCTATGAGAAATCAGAAACTTTGGCAGTGATAAACAAAGGAGATTAAGGGGATGTGATCGTCCTCACTTGGGAGCCGTTCCTCGAAACTTGTCCATCTTGAGAAGTAATTGAGCTATCTATTAGCATTCGTTGACAAACTATGCACCGGACCAAAATCTACTTTTATTCTGTTTGATTTAAGGATAACACATGAGTTTTACCTGCTTGCCCTTTACAAGTACTTTCTTCCACTTTCATGTTGAGTCAGTTTTACCACTTCCTTCTTTTCCCTAAGAGAACAGACATTTGATGTTGATGAGGATTCATCTATATAGAGCTGCATTAAGTTTTGCCATGCCATATCCTTGTTGACATTATCTTTTGATAAGAAAGTTGTTTGCGAAAGCTTTTGCCTAGCGAGCATCTTCCTTTGTGTTAGCATTTCCACTTCATGACTATTAACATGTCTTTTCAAAAGCTTCAAATCGTTTGTAGTTGTCCTTTGACCAAGGTTATGTTTGCCATGATTTGATGAGTTTCCTCAGCCTTACTTTTGATTATAATTGTTATTACTTTCTCATAAGGGACTTACGAGTTGAGGTTGTTGTTGAGGATGCTTGAGTTTGATGAAGGAACCTTGATGCTTCTTGTCCGTATTTTATTTATCGACACTTCACTCTCTAAACTCGTGGACAGTTACCGAGCTCAGTATTCGCTTGGGGACAAGCGAGGTCTAAGCTTGGGGGAGTTGATACGTCCAAAATGCATCACTATTTTATATAGTAATTCTTTCTTATTCATTGATACATTTCATGATATGATGCTATTCTTATGTTGTTTTGGCTTATTTTACACAGTTTGCAACTTTCCGGTGCCGAAGCAACAGACGCAGGATTCAGCGGTAAAAAGTGGACGCTAAGTTGCTGAAGAAGAACACCTCCAAATTACCTGAAAATCGACGGAGGCTGTTTTCCAGAAGGATCACGAAGACACGCAAAAGAGCTACCAGAGGGGGGCCATAGGATGCCCAGGCGGCCACCTGGCGCGGCCCCACCCCTGGCCGCGCTGGGAGGGAACCTTGACCCCCGGGTCCACTCCCGGCTCCCCCTCTGTCCTATTTACTCCTCGTCGTCCAAAAACCCTAAAAAGAGGAGAGTTTACGGAGTTCCTCCGCCGCTCCGTGGCGGAAACCTACAGAGAAGAAAAGCCATCTCTGGCGGGCAGATTCCGCCGGGGAGATCACCTCCCGGAAGGGGAGATCGTCGCCATCGTCATCACCATCGTCACGGGCATCATCGAGATCATCATCAACATCATCCCCATCATCAGCACCATCTCCACCTCCATCCAATCTTGTCTCACAATTGCAACTCGTGTTGTAATCCATACTATCTATCCTCTCTACTCTATCGGTGTTGATTACTACTTTGTGGTGAATGCTATTGAGTTTTGTTGGAGAAATATTATTGTGTTCAGATTGTTTATCATCTATTTATCCCCACTGATCATGATCTCTTTTATGTCTTGTGAGTAGTTACTTTAGTTCTTGAGGACATGGGAGAATTCTAGTTGTTAGTAGTCATATGATGTTGAAGTAATATGTGTTGGTTGGTATTTAAGTTGTGTTGTTATTTCCCTAGTGGTGTTGTGTGAGTCGAACACTCAACACTTCGCCTTATCAAGGACCTAGGGGAATGCATTGTGTATAAAGAATGCTTACGGTGGGTTGCCGGAGTGACAGAAACCAGAACCCTAGTTTGCACGCTTTTGCACAAGGGAACAATGGATCACCGATCATATTGCTATGGTTAGGCTTATGCCTTAATTACTATCTTGTATTTGCGGATGCTTGCAAGGTGTTTAATCATAAGAGTACACTTATCTTAGTCTATAGGGTGTACTAGCATAGATCCACCCACTCAACACTTATCAACACAGCACATAGTACCGATACGGAATATGGCGAAAGCACATGACTACCTCTCCCGTGTGTCCTCAAGAACTGTTTAGCTTTTATAAGTTCAGTTGCTAGGCCTCTCCTTTGCTAAGAAAGGATTGGGCCACTCTTTACTATCCAGTATCTTTTACTTTGCTCGTTTTTACTATCCTGTCGCTTATACCAAGAAAACCCCTAAAAAATTTATTTTTCAGTGCTTGCAGTTATCTCCTTACCAAAGTCACGTGCTAATACCTTCTGCTCCTCATTGGGTTCGACACTCTTACTTATCGAAAACACTGCAATAGATCACTCTACGTTGAGGGTCATCAGGTTCCAATACAGCCTCAAACGATGTGTGCAGGGTCCCAAGCCGGTCTTGAAAAGCCGTTCATCCACTTCGCAGACCGTGCCACAGCCCTACCAGAACTCCGAACTACTGCGACTTCTGGGGTTCGAACGGGGTGAGGTACTAGGATGAGAGGGGTCAGTGAGCCCAATGTGTGGTTGTACTCTTCTTCTTGGATCACCACACAAGAACTCGGACTGAAGGAGGTGTTCAACGAGACAACCCACTGTGTACTCCTACACAGCCTCTCATCGTTCACCTTGTATTAGGGTAGATTCACCAACACATTTCCACCATCATCAACATGATCACTACCATCCCGACTCACAAAAGAGTAACCTCGTTATAACTTTAATCATGCAATAATCAGTAATAGTTGCAGGGGTCACATGATATCAACCAACTCCTACATCTGCTAGGATTGTGGTTTTCTTACTACTGTGACAAAATGATAGGTCATGCAAAGGAATGGGTTCAACTATGCGGTAGAAACGCATCATGGTAATCATCCTAAACAATGCATAAGCGAGACTGAGAGGGAATTGGGATTTTATCGACATGATCAATGGGGGGTTGCTTGCCTTGCTGACGAGGTTCAGTATCGGGGTCTTCAACGAAGGGGGTGATCTCGGGTTCCGGCTCCACCTCTATTCGAGCAAACAATACAAACAAAGTGATCAACATAAGGTACAATGCACAAGCACAGGATCAATTGTATAAGGTGATGTTCATGGTACTGATGTGTTGAGCATTCCATTTAAAAGGAGTATATTGCATTTGAAATGCAAATTCAAACTCCATTTGATTTATCGATGAATTTCAAATGCATTTGAATCCATGAATTTTCATTTGAAAATTTTGAGCATGAAGTGATGTTGTAAAGGTGAGGTAAAGTTTCTGATGTCTCGATGAATCCATCTAAAAGAAGTGTGTTGCAAAGTCATTTGCAAATTCACTCCAAATTTGAATTCAAAAGAATGCCATATGCTTGTTTGATACTGTTCACCAATCTTAAAATGGTCAAACATAGAAACAAGTTGCATATTCACAATCCTTGCATTTTTCTGATAATTTTAGACATATTATAAGCTTAATTTGGAGTTAAAATGAATTAGTTATGAATTATTGAAGTTTAATCTATTTTCTGGAATTTCTCTGAATATTTTTAATCGATTTAATCATTTATGGCGTCATGCTGACGCAGGGCTGACGTGTGGGGGGCAGCTGACAGGTGGGTCCGGCTTGTCAGTGACACTGGTTAATTAATCCAGTGGATTAATTTAACAGGGGGTGGGGGTTAGTGGCCTTGGGCCCGCGTGTCAGTGTCACTAGGGGTGTAATTAGAGGGGTGGTTAGCTCCTAATGACGCCCACGTCATCAAGCCACCGGCGGCTAGACGCCGGTGACATCCCGACGCGGCGGCGACACACTGGACGGCGACTCTGGCGACCAAATGCTACGCCGCGACCACCAAACGAACTCCCGTGCTTGCGCGCTTCACCCAGGGCACGGCAGCGTCACCGGGGAGCACTGGAGTGACGCCGGCGACGAACTCCCGCGGCGGCCGTGGCTCGGCGATGATGCAGACGTCGCCGTAGTGCTTCTCCGCGGGCGTGTGCTAGTGCAACGCGTTGCTGGGAACCTCAGGAACGCGACGGACAAGATGGGATGGTCAGCAGAGCACGGTAGAGAGCATATCGTCGACCATGGCGGCGAGCTCGCTCGGCTCCCATGGAGGATCGAGCTAGAGGTCAAATGGGGAGGCGATAAGTTGGGGGAAACGGGATGCTGCTCACCCTGGAGCTATTGGAGGGAACGGCGGGGTCGTAGGGCCTCTGGAGGCGACGAATTCCGGCGAGGTGCTCACGGCAGCCGCCGGCGAGTTGGTGAGGATTGCGGCGGCTCGGGGTCTTTCGGGATTGATTCCGTGCGCAAGGTGACGTAATCGAGCACGGCGGAGGCGAGGGACAAGGTGGCGAGGGAGGAGGGGCTCTCTGGCCACGGTGGCGCGGTGGTTTGCTCCGGTGGGGCGCTCGGTTCGTCTCCGATTCCGTTGACAGAGCGAGGGAGGGTGAGCTAGAGGAGAGGGGATAGACTCGCGGGGCTCTGGGCTTCTTCGTGGCGCGAGAAGAAGACACGGGAGGGGCCAGGCAGGCAGGGAGCTGCTCGCCGGCGTCGGCATGCGCTCCAGCGAGATGCTTGCCGCGCCAGGGAAGAAGACAAAAGGAGGGGCAGGCCTGGGCCGTGGGAAGGTAAGTTGGGCCTGGGGCCCAAGGTGAATGGGCTTCTTTCTCTTTTCTATTTCTTCTCTGTTTTCTTCTGTTATTTGTTTTGGCACTGCTAAATAAAATAGCAAACCATTTTATAAAATGTTGAAACTTTTTATACGGATTCATAATATAATAGGCTAGCCACTTGTAAAGTTTGAACATTTTTAAAATTCAAATCATTTTAACTTTAATTCAAATAGGGGTTTAAATTTAAAACCATGCTCCTGTTTTAATATTTGAAAAATCCATGAGCATGGGGTTGGTCCCACATCACTTGATATGTGATCACACTCATTTATGTGAGTTTTCAAAAATACAAAAGGAATTTTTGGAGCAACTTTTTATCTAGCCATTTGAATTAAATTCATCTGGGGGTTGTTCTCTTCCCATTTCAATTTCTTTTGAAATTTTTATCATGATGCAAAGTGACTTGCTATTCCTAGCACATACCTAACTTGGGGTTGTGACATAGAAAGTAAACTAACAAGACTAAAAATCAAAGATAAAAGATAGTGTGCAACTCCCCTATCTTAGCACTCGGAGTCCCTGACAACGGCACCAGAAATTTTCTTGATGTGAGAGATGATGATAATGGTTTCTCGCCCTTCGTTGGTTACCCCAAGTGGAAGGTGAGATGTAGGATAGCAACAAATTTCCCCTATGTAGAGGATAGGGTTTGTCTCCCGTAGGACTCCGGCAATGATAAGTAGGTGTCAGCGGCGCAACTGACGTGGACCTGCACACAACACAAATAACTTTGCTCTCAACGAAGTTCAGAGAAGCTATCAATCTCTCCGGTCTTGTTGTTTACAAAGGATCAAAACACAAAGGATAATGATAATGATAGAAACTGAAAGTAAAAGCAGAAAAGTAAATGAGCGTGTAAACAGTGATGAGAATATGGACCGGGGTCCCGTGATGTTCACTAGTGATGTCTCTCTCTCAAAAGACGATAAAACTTCTATGCGAGGTAAACAAATTACAGATTGGAAATTGACAGGATTATAAACGCACCGCAATGCTAACTATGCTACAAAGAAAGGAAGGGGCTCAAAAGCATGGGCAGTACGCCAAAATAAGTAGACCGAAATCCAACTGCATCTACTAATAATCATCCACCTTGAGATATCTATCCAGAACATCTCGCTGGTATTAAGTTGCGAGCCCCACCCAAAGTCTAAACCCAAAGCAACAGACAACTGCATTAAAAAGCACTTTGCGTAAAGTAAACAATCCTTGCAACCGCGGTTACAAGCATCATTGTTTTTACACTTGTGGCAACATCACATCCCCTAGACTCATGCTTCTGTCACTCAAGCGTGTCATAAGGGGGCATGAACCCACAATTGAGCATAAAGTTTCCTCTTGGAGTTACTACCTACTACTTGGCCAAAGCAATAAACAACAACGGAGAACATGCAAGAATTACTTCGGAAAAACATATAAAAGATAAGAACCAAATATATTACTCTATCACAATCTGAACATAATATCATAATCCATGAGATCCCATCAAACTCAGCATAGCAAGAGCAGAAAGATTACATATGTGCCTCGATCATGTAAGGAGCTCACGAGGCCTAAACCATGAAGAACAAACAGGGGAGGAGAACATCACATAGCTACTGATCGCGGACCCATGGTCCAAAGGAAACTACTCACGGCACATCCGGGAAGCGTCCATGGTGAAGGGGAAGCTCCCGGAGGTCGATCCCCCCTCTGGTAGGGTGCTGGGAAGAAGTCTGCTGGCGCTCCCGATCTTGGAAGCGCGGGCGCGGCGGAACGGAGGCGAGATCGCAAAAAGGGGTTCTCTCTTTGGTAGTTTCACGTCACGGGGAATATATAAGCGAAGGGGGGCAGTGAGGGGGGCCACCAGGAGTCCAGGCCCCCCTGGCATGGCGAAGCCCTAGGCCGCGCCAGGTGGCCGCTTGGGCACCTGGTGGTGGCCCCCTGGCCCTCCTTCGGGGTTCCGTAAGGTTCCGTTGTGCTGATTTTTTATCCGATTTTCCCCAAATTTTTGGAGCACTTTTAATATGGGGGAAACCTGAAATAAAAAAACAGCAGAAAACAGAAACTGGCACTGGGGTCCACTGAATTAATAGGTTAGTACAAATATGATGAAAAGTGTATGAAAGTGTATCTAGATCATAGCAATATCACACAAAACATGCATGGAGCAAGCAGAAATTATCGATACGTTTGGGACGTATCAGGGGGGAGGCACCTTGGCAGGCCAAGGGCCCATGGCCTCCCCCCTGTCGTGGGAAAGTCACGACGGATGTCCTCATTAGAGAACTTAGTGTGGGACCTTTGCTGCGAGGTGGTTTCGAGGAGGTGAGTTGGCGAGAACACAAGACACGAGATTTACCCAGGTTTCGGCCCCTCGTAAGGTAAAGACCCACTCCTGCTTTTCTATTATGGGGTGTCGACTTCTCGAATACAAATATGCGAGATCGCTGCCTATGCCTCGAGAGGATCTAAGTTGAGTTGTCCTGTTTGGTCCGAGGGGGTCGGTTTATATAGGTAACGAGTCCCTCGTTTACATGAATCCGACTTCCATATGAGATGGAGTCCTAGTCTAGTTCTATAACATAATTTCCTTATTACACAAGATAAGTCTATTTCCTTCTACTGTCTTCTAGCTTCATGATGACGTGAACCGGCCCGAGCTGGGTCTCCTTCTGGGCCTTTTCCTTACTGAGTCGGCCTGTGGTTCTTCCGTATGCCGGGTCATGGCGCTGGGCCATCCTCCCGACACCCCCCACATGGTAGGAGCCTTCCTCCCCTTCCATATTGGGCCTCTTTTCCAAAGAAGGCCCAATTTGGATGGATTACCATTTTAATGTAAATAAATAAATATATATATATGTATTTATTATTTCTCTTAATTAATAATAAATATGTATGATTTAATCCCTTTTCTCCGGAGCACCTTCCGGTTCATTGTGTACACCTTTCGAATCCTCATGGAACCTTTTTGATTCCTTATTCTTTTTTCCTGGTAATTCCAATTGTTTCAAAACCATCTTTGATATGTCATCGAACCCTAAAGTGTCTTACCCTATGGTTCGTGAAGACTCTAAAAATGACCGAAACACCTCTCCGACCAATGGTCATGAGCGTGACCGGGACGTCCATAATGACCCATATGCATTCAACGATTTAACTTTATCGCTTGAACCATAAACGTTAAGTCATATTCTCTTTTTCAGTGCGATACTTGAATTGTCCGAGATCTGATCATCCGTATCGTTGTACCTAGTTTAATATCATTATCAGTGAGTGCTATTTAACTCGTTCCCATGATATTCTATTCCCGTGAGTTAGTCACATGTTGCAACTTCGAACGTAATCTCACCGAGTGGGGCTAGAGCATCTTTCTGTCACCAGGAATGGACAAATCCTGATCTTGATCCATACGCCTCAACGTATCCCTTTGAAATAGCTGAGATGTACCTTTATGGTCACCCTTCCGGTGTAACGGTTGCAGGGCCGGTCCAATGAAATATTAGGTCCTGGGAGAATCATAATAAATATTTTTATTACTAAATTTATATACTTATTGAGCCAGGGCCGGTTCCAGACTTGAGCCTTCAATTTGCCGCTCGGCGCCCGGTAGACACACGGGTACTTGTACGGATTCTGCGGCATGCTGCTGGCCTTAGATGCTATATGTTGCATGATCTTGGTGACCAAGGTGCTATCGAGAATGGGAGGTTCTTTAAGAAAGTTCAAGATCAGTTTGTTTGTTCCAAACATTTATCTCCACAACATTGTAGGCTTTACTAGCTAATTTTTGTGTATAGTACATTGCAAAATGAACACCAGACATATTTGCATTATACATGGCCGGTCCAATGAAATAAATATAATAAATATATTATTTACTAAATTTATAAACTTATTTAGATATTCATTTTAATATGTTTTAGTGTTACAAGTATAATTTTATTTTATTGGCTTAGTGTAAGTTTATCTAGTGCCCTTTGAGGTTTTGGAGTATTTGATGAAAAAACAGTTAAGGGACTGATGTGTTTGTGAGTGTACTCAGTAAAACAGTCCCTGAAGAATAGGTTAACCACCGTTGTCGACCCCCCCAAAATGTTGAGGAACATTTAAGAAATCGGTGTATTTCCTGAAGACTGACGAGGCGCGAAATCCTGAGGAATCAGGATCCTGAGGCATTCGGGTAATGCTGAAGAAGCCCTGCATCATCCTGAGGCATCTCGCGCTGAAGCCGAAGTTGAAGCGTAGTCTACGTTAAGACTTTTATACTTCTTGAGTCGTAGGAAAACACCGCACTGTTGGAGGGGTTGAGGAAAATGAGTTATGTATTTCCGAGGAAGTGCTCAAATAGAAATCCTGAAGAAAACCCTGAGGAATCTCCTGCAGAAGAAGTTCAGTTCCTCGGGTGTCTGAGACCTTGTTCTTCAGGACACTGAGGAATCTAACTTTGGTTGAGGAGTCAGGAAACTGCCAGCGCAACTTTCCTGAAGAAGAGAGAGAATACTTTGTACCGTGCCACGTGTTGCGTGATAAGAGGCTAGAACCTGTCTAGCAGCGGTCCGAAGGGTGGGCACGATGGTAATTTCGTGCATGGGCATTTATGTCCTTTCACCTGGGGTTGTTCCCCGGCTATAAATATCCCCCAGCCCCATTGGAGGGTTGGCTGCTCCGAGAGAGAAACTGACACTTGTCATTTGAGAGCAACCCACCTCTGAGGAACCTGAAGAACCTAAGTGAGGAAAACCACCATCCTGAGTAGTTAATCATTTCTGAGGAAGTCGGTTCGAGTGATCCAAATATTTTTACTCTTGAAGACTGTGATCTTCTAGCCGGTGTAGGAGTCATCGTTTCGAGGAAGTCAAGATGCAATTGTGACTTCCCTGAGTGAACGGAGTCTGTGAAGGTTTCGGAAGTCTACCTTGAAGACTCACGTGAGTAATTGGATGGAGTCTGAGGACTTTAGTTCAAGGAGAATAAGGTGAAGACCATGTCTTCTGAGTTCAATCTCAGCCTCTCTGACCAGATGTAGAGTTGTCACAACAACTTGAACTGGTCCATCAAATTAGTGTCTTCAGTGCCCTGGTGCTATTTCTTCAAACTCTGCTCTTATGTTTATGCGCTGATGACTTGTCCGGATGCCTTCCCTTATGTGTTTCCTCAGTTCTATTTCCTCATGCATTGCATCAGTTACTCTTTATCTCTTTCGGTTGAAGTTCTTTTCCCTGCAATATGATGCTTTGTAGTCATGTCTACATTCCGTAATGTTTCTATACTTCCTCGTTCTGTGAGTTTCCTCAATTTCGAATTGCCTCAGTCCCGAGGAAATTGAAATTCCTCCAGAAATTTGAAAATCTCCCATTCACCCCCCTCTGGTCGATATACTGCGCTTTCAATTGGTATCAGAGCAAGGTGCTCCCTTGTTCTGTGTTATTCGGTTTAACCACCCGGAGTTTTAGTTATGTAGACCTCAGGTACAATGAACGTTGCGTCGAACTGCCCAAGCTTCGATGGTACGGACTACCCGTACTGGAAGAACAAGATGAGGATGCATCTTGAAGCCATTGACAAGGACCTCTGGGATATTTTTGATCAAGGCATTCCCGAACCTACCTTGATGACTCCTCCTGATGTTGTCAAGAGAAACTGGCAACTCGACGCGAAAGCTTGAAGCATCATTGGTGGTCACCTCAACAAGGCTCAGTTCAACCGTATCAACGGTCTGGATACTGCAAAGAAGATGTGGACTAGACTGTCCAAAGTCAATGAGGGAGTTTCCGCACAACGAGACTCTCGAGTTGACACACTTCACAGTCTCTTCAATAGGTTAAAGAGGCTGGACAATGAACATCTGCATCAAACCTTTGACAAGCTCACCGATATATCAAATGAGCTTCAAGCACCGGTGCCACTGATATCACAGATCACGAAGTGGTGAAGAAACTACTGAGGTCTCTGGAAGACTCATTTGAGTTTTTATCACTGATGATTCAAGAACGTCCTGACTTGAAGACTCTCGATCCTTCCAACATCCTTGAGCGTCTCAATTCTCATGAACTGAAGCTTTATGAGAAACGAGACTTATACAAATCCACCCCAAAAGTCCGTGCGCTAAAAGCTAAGGCACGAAAGGTATCCTATGATGAAGAATCTGAGGCTGACTCTGATGATCCTAAAACTCTCAGTCGAGAATTGGCTCTCCTCACCAGAAAGTTCCAAAAGTTCACTAAGAAGAATCGTTTCGGAAATTCCTCAATATCTACCTCAAGAAGAAACATATATGATGACTCTGTTGAGGCAAGAAAAAGAGTCTACCACAAATGCAAGAAAACTGGCCATTACATCGTTGAATGCCCTCTTTGGGAAAAGGAAGCTAAGCTGAAGAAGAGGAATAAAGGGAAAGATGACAGTTCTGATGAAAGGTCAAAGAAGAAATCCTCAAGATCCTCAAAGTCTGCTGGATACAAGAACAACAGCTCCCGCAAGGCTCGTGCATATCTCGGCAAAGAATTGGACTCTGAAGAATCTGATTCCGATCCTGATGCTGAGGAAGAAGGGTCTGAAGAATTCGAAGGTGTTGCTGGTCTTGCTCTTGCCACAACACTTGTCAGCAAGTCAATCTTCAACGCTGAGGAATCTGTCACACACCGCGTTGATGACGAGGCTGAAGATACCTCTCCCGCCTTCTTCTTCATGGCCAAGACCGCCAAGGTATCTTCTCACTCTTCATGTGATGATGCCTCAGATGAAGAACTTGATGAAAACTATGCTAAACTTGCTAAACTTTCTTCAAAGCAACAACGTGCATTTGAGAAAATTCAAAACTCATTAAACAAGAGTGATGATATGTTGGTTGAGGAAATGACGAAGTCTCAGAACTTGACTGATGAATCTAAATTTCTTCAGTCAAAGTTTGATGATTTGATCAGCCGTCATGAAGCATTCCTCACCGATCATGAGAAGTTGGCTCATGAGTTCCTCATGAGAAAGCAAGAACTTGAGCGGGTGAGGATGTATCATGACGACTAATACGTCCCAAACGTATATATAATTTCTGCTTGCTCCATGCATGTTTTGTGACTTTGCCATGTTTTTCTTGAACTTTCATACACTTTTGAACCTATTTGGACTAACCTATTAACTCAGTGCACCCAGTTGCCAGTTTCTGTTTTCTGCTGTTTTTGTATTTCAGGTTTTCCGGCCATTAAAAGTGCTTCGAAAATTCCGGGAAAAATATATAAAAAATCAGCGCAACAGAAGCTTCCGGAATCACCAAGAGAGGGAAGGGGGGCCACCACAGGCAGCCAGGAGGGCAGGTGGCGCGGCCCCACCCTGGGCCGCGCCAGGGACCCTCCTGACTGCCTCGTGGGTCCTCTCGATGCCCCCTTCGCCTATATTTACTCCTCGGGGTGGAAACCCCTAATATCGATCTCTTTCTCGCGAACTCCCCTCTGTACCGCCGCCGCCGCCGTTTCAAGATCGGGGCTGCCTGGAGAAGCTGCCCCGGCACCCTGCCGGGAGGAGGAACCCCCTCCCGGAGACCATCCATAGCCATGGACACCTCCCGGATGTACCGTGAGTAGTCCCCCTTGGACCATGGGTCTGTGACCAGTAGCTATGTGATGAATCTCTGCCCCTTTTGTGCTTCCACTTTCGAGTCCTCGTGAGCTGCCTCACATGATCGAGGCATCTATGTAATTTCTGCTGTTGCTATGCTGAGTTTGTTGGGATCTGATGGATTATGAGACTATGTTCAGATTGTAATGAGTAATATATTTGGTTCTTCTCTTTTATATTTTGTTCTTGAGTAAATTCTTGCATGTTCTCCGTTGCGGTATTTGCTTTGGCCAAGTATTTATTTGCAACTCCAAGAGAGAGCCTTATGCTCGATTGTGGGTTCAGCCCCTTGATGTATAGCTTGAGTGACAGAAACATGAGACTAGGGGATGTGCTGTTGCCACCAGGGATAAAACAACGGTGCTTGTACCTGCGGGTGCAAGGATTGTTTACTTTACGCCTAGTTCTTTTAATGCAGTTGTCTGTTGCTTTGAGTTTACACTTTGGGTGGGATTCGCAACTTAATACCAGCGAGATGTTCTAGATAGATATCTCAAGGTGGATGATTCATAGTAGATGCAGATGGATTTCGGTCTACTTACCTTGGCGTACTGCCCATTGATTTTGATCCCTTCCTTTCCTTGCAGCATAGTTAGCATTGCGGTGCCTTCATAATCCTGTCAATTGCCCAACTACGATTTGTTTACCTCGCTAGCACTTTTATCGTCTTTTGGGAGAGAGACATCACTAGTGAAAATCACGGGACCCCGGTCCATCTTCACATTATTGTTCACACCCTCAAGCTTTTACTTTCCTTTGCACCTTTTATCTCTTGCGTTGATCCTTTGTAAATGACAAGGCCGGAGGAATTGACAACTCCTCTGTACTCGTTGGGAGCAAAGTTATTTGTTGCTATGTGCAGGTCCACGACAACACCCTAGTTAGGAAGAAATTTCTGGCGATGTTGCCACCTACTTGTATCTCCTGAGTCCTACTGGCTCGATAACCTTGGTATCTTCATCGAGGGAAACTTGCTCCTGCACTGCATCTCAAACCTTCCACTTGGGGTAACCAACGATGGGCGAGAAGCCATCAAGCAAATTTCTGGCGCCGTTGCCGGGGACTCAAGTCTACAAGATAGGGGAGTTGCACACTATCTTTTACCTTTTCTTTTTAGTCTTGTTAGTTTACCTTTCAGTTTTTACTTTTCTGTCCCTAATCAAAAATACCAAAAATACCTGCTGCTACTATGGGTTCCAATGAAAACACTAAGTTGCGTGACTTCACTAGTCACAACAACAGTGACTTTATCTGCACTCCTATTGCTCCACCTTCCACTTCAGCACCTTCTTATGAGATTAAACCTGCTCTGCTTAACCTTGTTATGAAAGATCAATTCTCAGGAGCAGGAGAAGATGCTGCCTTGCACCTAAACAACTTTATCGAGCTCTGCGACATGAAGAAGTACAAGGAAGTGGATGGAGACATCGTCAAGCTGAAGCTTTTTCCTTTCTCTTTGAGAAGAAGATCCAAGGAGTGGCTACAATCTTTGCCCAAGAACAGTATCGATTCTTGGAGCAAATGCAAAGATGCTTTTATAGGGAAGTACTATCCCCCTGCTAAAATTATTCAATTGCGGAGTAACATTATGAAATTCAGGCAATTGGATAATGAACACGTTGCCCAGGCTTGGGAACGTATGAAGACGCTTGTCAAGAACTGCCCCACACATGGACTGACTACCTGGATGGTTATCCAGACTTTTTATGCAGGCTTGAACTTTACCTCGCGGAACCTGTTAGATTCGGCCGCGGGAGGAACTTTTATGTCAACCACGCTTGGTGCGGCCACAAAGCTACTAGATGAGATGATGCTGAATTACTCGCAATGACACACCGAGAGATCTCCAACCGGTAAGAAGGTAAAATCTGCCGAGGAGATCTCCTCTTTAAATGAAAAGGTTGACCTTATCATGTCTCTACTTACCAAGCAACCCTCTATTGATCCTCAAGATGTTCCTTTAAATTCTTTGGTAGCTCAGGAGCAAGTAGATGTTAATTTTGTCTCTAGAAACAACTTCAACAATAATGCTTATAGTAGTAACCTTGGTAGCAACAATCCTAGGCCTTTCCCATCCAACAACTATGGGAACAACACTTATCCTACCACCAAAAACTCCACTTCAGAACTAGAGACCTTGCTTAAAAAATTTATCACTACCCAGAAAGCCTTCAACAAGAGTGTGGAAGAGAAATTAGATAAATTAGATATCCTCTCTTCGAAGGTAGGCAACATAGCCCATGATGTAGAGATGCTGAAGATTAGAACCTGTCCCCCCAAGGAGAGGAAGACCACTCCTATGAATGCTATCCAATTCCAAATTAATGAAAACATTAGGACGTTGGGAAAACCAAAAGAGAGATGGGCTAGAGAAAAGGAGGAAGAAGAGAGAATTAAGAGCCTTCCTACCTACCACACAATAGCCACTATCCAACTAGTTGAGGACGTCCAAACTGCTAGCACCCATCACACCCCTAGTCCCACTGGACCTATCAATGGTGATGCTACCACCTCAACCTTAGAAGAGGAAACCTCTATGAACATAGAGGCTTTCAAACAAGTGAGCTTAAATGATATCACTACTTCCTTGGTAGATAGTAGTGGCTTAGACTTTGACAACTGCACTTTACCAGAAGTTATTGGTTTCCTACACAAGATGTCTAGAGACCCCCACACTAGCACACTCAATCTTGCCTTAACAGAGCATATCACCAATGCTCTAATCAAAGTTAGGGAGGAGAAGCTTAGACTAGAAGCCTCCATACCTAGGAAGATAGAAGATGGTTGGATACTATGATAAAAATTAAATTGAATAACTTCTCTTGTTATGCTCTTTGTGATGTTGGAGCAAGTACCTCTGTTATGCCCAAAAGAATATATGATATGCTTGAATTGAAACCTTTTGATCCTTGTTCTTTTGGTGTTCCTCTTGTTGATTCTTCCGTAAAGAAACCTTTGGGGAAGATCGACGATGTTCTTATCATTGTCAATGACAATTATGTTCCCGTTGATTTCACTATTATGGACATTGAGTGTGAGCCCTCTTGTCCAATTATTTTGGGACGTCCTTTTCTTTGCACAGTTGGTGCTATCATTGACATGAAAGAGGGAACTATCAAATTCCAATTCCCTCTCAAGAAAGGGATGGAACATTTCCCTAGGAAAAAGATTAAGTTACCTTTTGAGTCCGTCACACGGGCTAGTTATTCTCTTGAAAAGACTTGATCTTCTGCTTTAAGCCTAGCTAATGGCTCTAAAGAAGCGCTTTCGGGAGGCAGCCCGCAACGAATTTAGGTTTTTCTTTTTGCTTTTGTTCTGTTCTTAGTGGTCTTGATGATTGTTCCTACTTTAGCAACATCATTGTATCTTTACTTTTCAAGCTTTGTGCCAAGTTTAGCCTCAGATTGCAAGAAAGGTCAAAAGTTGGTGCTTGCTGTCCAGAAACCGATTCTGTCTGCTTGACGGAAAATTTCTCAGTAAATCACCAGATCACCTTTTTGATCTGAATTTTTTTGACAGCATGCTCCATACAATTGCCTTTCAGGAGTATGTTCAAAGTTTTTTGATTTGAGTTGCAGAAGTACCTCGAAAAAATTCTCCTTTCTCTGCTGTTCTGTTTTTCTCAGCTTCTGCCCCGGTTTTTCTTTTCGCAGTTTTGCAATCCTTAAGCTTGCTATTTCTTTGAAAACTTTTTTGGGCAGGCAAGAGAAACAGTAGCTCTTCCTGGAAATCTTTATTTGCAGTAGAGGAAAATTATTTTATTAGGGTACTAACCTCTCTAATCAGCCTACAATGAGTTATGTATGAAGGGAGTTTTCAAGTGCGCGATGGAAGGTGATGAAAGAAGATTCAGGAGTGTCAAACGCTCAAGCTTGGGGATTCCCATGTGCACCCCCAATAAACATTCAAGAAGACTCAAGCGTCTAAGCTTGGGGATGCCCCCGATGCATCCCCTTCTTCATCAACAATCATCAGTTTGTCCCTCATTGCACTATATTTTTATCACTTCATGCGTTATGTGCTTTGCTTGGAGCGTCTCGCTCTTTACTTTTCTAGGTTTGATTTTCTTTCTTTGCTGTAGTAACAAGTTAGAACCCAACTTAATCTTTTGTGTGGAAGAGATTCACGCTCCGCTTGAACTAGAACTCCTCATAGGATTTGAATGCTTATTCTTTTAGCTGTGAGCAGTTCTTTTTCTTTTCTTAGCTGCTGTTCTGTTTAGTTGTAGTGCTTTAGTTTTTCTAGAGCTTTTCTTTTGTCTTAGGTTGAACTTTCTATAGGTTGCATGTTTTATCTTGTTAGAGAGTTTGCCTTTTGCACCGAGTTCTGTGTCTTGACTGAAAGTAGGTAGTTAAAGTTCCTATTCTCTTTGCAGTAGTAACTTGCAATAGTTTTGAGGTATTGACTAGAGTAATGTTTGAACTTATGGTGTCACGAGCTCTTGCCTATTAGTGATAGATGTCGTATTTTGGGCAATCCGTGTGTTTTTCGAAAACAAAAAAAACCCTGTTGAGAACTCTAGCTACTAGATGGATCACTAACCTCTGGAGAGTTCGAATATTAGAGTACACTCACGTACCATGAGTCGAGGATGCGCAAGGATAACCAAACCCCCATACACTCCTCCTCGGGGTACCTGTTTCTTTGTGAACCTCCTGATTAGATTGAGAGGTACCGATAATAAATGCATGAGTTCTTCGGACTAATGTGAGTATTCGAAAGTTGACACTTCCACCCACCTATACTTTTTCTAGCCTCTTCGGTACCGTGCATTGCCCTTTCTCACCTCGAGAGTTGGCGCATACTTCGCCGGTGCATCCAAACCCTTGGCATGATACGCTTTGTCATCATAAGCCTCCTTATATCTTTCCTCAAAACAACCACCATACCTACCTACAAGGCATTTCCATAGCCTTTCCGAGATACATTGCCATGCAACATCCACCTTCTCATGACTTGATCTTCATGTCATACATGCTACTTGCTTGATCGATGAGCCGCATGCTAGTTGGGCCTTGCCCTAATCATTGCTACATGACACGCTAGTATCATTGCATATCCTGCTACCCTGGAAGAGGCATACATTTGCATCATGATAGTTACATTTTCTTTATGTGATTACCTTTGTAAAGTGTGAAAGATCTCCTATATTCTTGTAAAATATAGAGTATTGCCCCTAAAGTGAGGAAAAGATCCCAAAGAGGACAAAATCAAAAGATCCCAAAGAGGACAAATGAGAGTTAAATAGAAAGAGCCATTGAGGCCACCAAAAAAATAAAAATAAAGATAAATAAAAAAATAAAAAGAGAGAAGGGGGCATACTATTATTCCTTTTGAGAGATCCACACTAGTACTTCATCTTTTATCCCTTGTACTCCATAGAGATCATCATCATGCATATAGTTATGTGGGGACCCTTCACACTATAGAACTTGGCTTGTATATTCCAATGATGAGCCTCCTCAAACGAGCTCTAGGTCTTCTTGAGCAAGAAAGTTAGATGCACCCCCACTAGTTCCCTTGGAGAGCTTTTAGCTCACATGTGCATCCGTTTTATGGCAATCCCTACTCCTCACATCATATCTATCATATGGCCTTCTCTCGCCTATGATTGTCCTCATTGATGTGAGCCTTTCACACCTTTTTGTCTTCCTCCTCCACCTTATTTCTGTTTCGCCTTTTAGGTGTCAACTTTCTTGCTCACGCTTATCCATTGCATGAGTGCTCAAAATATCGAAAGGGAGTGGATCAGTTTGACTTGTACCTGGCTAGTGGTCTGGGACGAGTCCAGATAAGAATCCAAAGGGGACCAAGAGTGAAACTTTAGTAGATTGTTGTTCTCAACAACCTTTTTTCTCTTTGTTCCCAGTCCCTTGCTTGCACGCAAACACCATTTGGAGACATTCGAGTCACGGACAGCGAGAGCTCTTGCAGCCTTTGTTCTTTTGTTGCTTGTGTCAATGCTAATATAGACTCTTGCTTGTTAAGACTTGAATTGAATTGCATGCTTTGATTTCTTTACTTAAAAGTCCTTATTTGGTTGTGTGGCATGTCACCACTGAAATTATGCTTGTTATCATTTACCTACTCGAGGACGAGCAGGAATTAAGCTTGGGGATGTTGATACGTCCCAAACATATCTATAATTTCTGCTTGCTCCATGCATGTTTTGTGTGACTTTGCCATGTTTTGCTTGAACTTTCATACACTTTTGAACCTATTTGGACTAACCTATTAACTCAGTGCACCCAGTTGCCAGTTTCTGTTTTCTGCTGTTTTTGTATTTCACGTTTTCCGGCCAGTAAAAGTGCTCCAAAAATTCCGGGAAAAATATATAAAAAATCAGCGCAACAGAAGCTTCCGGAATCACCAAGAGAGGGAAGGGGGGCCACCACCAGGAAACCAGGAGGGCAGGTGGCGTGGCCCCACCCTGGGCCGCGCCAAGGACCCTCCTGACTGCCTCGTGGGTCCCCTCGATGCCCCCTTCGCCTATATTTACCCCTCGGGGTGGAAACCCCTAATATCGATCTCTTTCTCGCGAACTCCCCTCTGTACCTCCGCCGCCGCCGTTTCAAGATCGGGGCTGCCTGGAGAAGCTGCCCCGGCACCCTGCCGGGAGGAGGAACCCTCTCCAGGAGACCATCCATAGCCATGGACGCCTCCCGGATGTACCGTGAGTAGTCCCCCTTGGACCATGGGTCCGTGACCAGTAGCTATGTGATGAATCTCTCCCCCTTTTGTGCTTCCACTTTCGAGTCCTCGTGAGCTGCCTCACATGATCGAGGCATCTATGTAATTTCTGCTGTTGCTATGCTGAGTTTGTTGGGATCTGATGGATTATGAGACTATGTTCAGATTGTGATGAGTAATATATTTGGTTCTTCTCTTTTATATTTTGTTCTTGAGTAAATTCTTGCATGTTCTCGGTTGCGGTATTTTCTTTGGCAAAGTATTTTATTTGCAACTCCAAGAGAGAGCGTTATGCTCGATTGTGGGTTCAGCCCCTTGATGTCTAGCTTGAGTGACAGAAACATGAGACTAGGGGATGTGCTGTTTCCACCAGGGATAAAACAACGGTGCTTGTACCTGCGGGTGCAAGGATTGTTTAGTTTACGCAAAGTTCTTTTAATGCAGTTGTCTGTTGCTTTGAGTTTACACTTTGGGTGGGATTCACAACTTAATACCAGCGAGATGTTCTGGATAGATATCTCAAGGTGCATGATTCGTAGTAGATGCAAATGGATTTCGGTCTACTTACCTTGGCATACTGCCCATTGCTTTTGAGCCCTTCCTTTCCTTGCAGCATAGTTAGCATTGCGGTGCCTTCATAATCCTGTCAATTGGCCAACTGTGATTTGTTTACCTCGCTAGCACTTTTATCGTCTTTTGGGAGAGATACATCACTAGTGAAAATCACGGGACCCCGGTCCATCTTCACATTATTGTTCACACCCTCAATTTACTTTCAGCTTTTACTTTCCTTTGCACCTTTTATCTCTTGCGTTGATCCTTTGTAAACGACAAGGCCGGAGGAATTGACAACTCCTCTGTACTCGTGGGGAGCAAAGTTATTTGTTGCTGTGTGCAGGTCCACGACAACACCCTAGTGAGGAAGCAATTTCTGGCGACGTTGCCACCTACTTGTATCTCCTGAGTCCAACTGGTTCGATAACCTTGGTATATGCACCGAGGGAAACGTGCTGCTGCACTGCATCTCAAACCTTCCACTTGGGGTAACCAACGAGGGGCGAGAAGCCATCAACGACCTGAGGAAAGAAAATGATTCACTCCTCTCCCAATAGATCATCATGCCTCAAGAAGGGTTTAATCCTCCTTTTTTAAAGTGCATTGAACATGACCATATCACTTATGTACATAGTTCTTCAATATTTTCAGAATCTGTTATATCAACTGCCTATGTGGTATCTAACCCCTCATCCGAGGATACCATAGACATTGCTAAAGAAAATGCTAGGTTGAAGAGTCTTCTAGAACCGTATGTTGAAGAGTGTGAAGGGGCATTTAACTCTTTGTGACATCCTCAAGAAATAGATCCTCAACATGAATCTGAGGAAAGAAGGTGTCAGTTTCACCCGAAACCTCAATGTCCGTGGCGCTTACTGAAAATTAGAGCAATACCCAAAGACCACTTGGGTTCTGGAAAAAGTGCCTCCTCCTGATCCCTATACTTTATCTGGATATGACAATGCTTACTCAGATGTGCTGGTTGAGTCTTTTGACTCAAACTATAAACTGTTTAAAGATGTTAATGGTGAGGTATTCGCCAGATACATCAGGACTAACTGCAGGAACGGTGCTCCAGTAAAGCAGATCTAGGTTCGAAAGGAACTCATTACTAACCTTCCTGTGAATGCAGACACAAATGAGTTGAGGGTATCTGATGGCGTGGAAGTGGTAATGGCTTCTCGCCCTTCGTTGGTTACCCCAACTGGAAGGTGAGATGTAGGATAGCACCAAATTTCCCCTATGTAGAGGATAGGGTTTGTCTCCCGTATGACTCCGGCGATGATAAGTAGGTGTCAGCGGCGCACCTGACGCGGACCTGCAGACAATACAATTAACTTTGCTCCCAACCAAGTTCAGAGAGGTTGTCAATCTCTCCGGTCTTGTTGTTTACAAAGGGTCAAACACACAAGGGATAATGATAATGATGATAGCAACTGAATGTAAATACTGAAAAGTAAATGAGCTTGTAAACAGTGATGAGAATATGGACCGGGGTCCCGTGATGTTCACTAGTGATGTCTCTCTCCCAAAAGACGATAAAACTGCTATGCGAGGTAAAAAATTTACAGATGGGCAATTGACATGATTATAAATGCACCGCAATGCTAACTATGCTACAAAAGAAAGGAAGAGGCTCATAAGCATGGGCAGTACTCCAAAATAAGTAGACCGAAATCCATCTGCATCTACTACTAATCATCCACCTGGAGATATCTATCTAGAACATCTCACTGGTATTAAGTTGTGAGCCCCACCCAAAGTGTAAACCCAAAGCAACAGACAACTGCATTAAAAGAACTTTGCGTAAAGTAAACAATCCTTGCAACCGCAGTTACAAACACCGTTGTTTTCCCCCTTGTGGCCATAGAACATACCCTAGACTCATGTTTCTGTCACTCAAGTGTGTCATCAGGGGGAATGTACCCACAATTGAGCATAACGTTCCCTCTTGGATTTACTACCTACCACTTGGCCAAAGCAATAAACTGCAACGGAGAACATGCAAGAATTACTTAGGAACAAAAATATAAGAGATCAAAACCAAATATATTACTCTATCACGATCTGAGCATAATCTCATAATCCATCAGATCCCATCAAACTCAGCATAGCAACAACAGAAGAATTACATAAGTGCCTCGATCAAGTAGGGCAGCTCACGAGGTCTAAATCATGAAGAACAAAGAGGGGAGGAGAACATCACATAGCTACTGATCACGGACCCATGGTCCAAGGTAGACTACTCACGACACATCCGGGGAGCGCCCATGGTGGAGTAGAAGCTCCCGGAGGTCGATCCTCCCTCCGGCAGGGTGCCGGGAAGGTTCCTGACGGTGCTCCCGATCTTGGAAGCGTGGCGGCGGCGGAACAGAGGCGAGATTGCGAAATAGGGTTCTGTCTTCGGAAGTTTCCTGTGACGGAGAATAAATAGGCGAAGGGGGGCAGCCAGGGGGGCCACCAGTGGTCCAGGCGCCCCCCTGGTGCGGCCAGGCTCCTGGCCGCGCCAGGTGGCCGCCTGGGCGCCTGGTGGTGGGCCCCTGGCCTTCCTTCGGGCTTCTGGAGTCTTCCGACACGCTGATTTTTTATCTGATTTTTCCCAGATTTTTGGAGCACTTTTTATATGGGGGAAAACTGAAATAAAAAATAGCAGAAAACAGGAACTAGCACTGGGGTGCACTGAGTTAGCAGGTTAGTCCAAATATGATCAAAAGTGTAGGAAAGTGTATCTAGATCATAGCAATATCACACAAAACATGCATGGAGCGTGCTGAAATTATCGATACGTTTGAGACGTATCAGTATCATCTGAGAACGATACCTCAAAGGGCAATGACTATAATTATGTATCAGTTAATCATTTTGTTCACAGGGAAGCTCCTCATAAGAACGCCTATTCATTTGAGTATCTTGATACCATTATGCAACATCCCATTAGTTCTCATCATCCTCGTCGGTCCTCATATGCTTCAAGGCCACCCATTCAAATGTGGGTGGTGAAGAACTAATCCTCTTTGCAAGAACCCGTCCTGTGGCAATCATAAACTTTGCAGATCATATGCCCACGACGATATTACTTGAGTCAGTTGAATAAAATTTACTGTATTTGATTTGTAGGAATCAATCCTGAGGAACATCCTGAGGAATTAATTATGAGGAAATATAAATTCTTCAAACTAATACTGGCTCATAACCTGCTGTATGAGATACTAATTCCTCTGCAGGGGAAGACCGAATGGGTAATGGATAGTGGATGTACTAATCACATGACTGGTGATAGAAGCCTCCTCATGGAATCATCACTTAGTCCTTCATCAAATAAAACCATCACCTTCGCCGATAAAGGTAAAAGTAAGGTATTGGGCCTCGGCAGAGTTGCTATCTCTCGAGACCAACATATTGACAAAGTCATGATTGTTGAATCCCTCAGGTACAACCTGATCTCTTTGTCCATGCTATGTGATCTTGACCTCGTTGTCCTCTTCGGAAAATATGGCTGTGGTGTGTATATGGTTAGTGATAACTCCATCGTCTTTTGAGGAGTTAGGAAAGGCGACCTGTATATTGTAGACTGTTCTTAAGGTCCTCAGGTCGCTACCTGCCTCATGGCTCGAGCCTCATAGTGCTGGTTATGGCATAGAAGACTCGGACACGCTGAAATGAGGAACCTCAAAAAACTAGTTCTGAAGAAACATGTCCTCGGGATTGAGGAAATCATATTCACCAAGGACCGGCTATGTGGAGCGTGTGAAGCTGGAAAGGTGACCAAGGCCAAGCATCCTACGAAGACCATCATGACGACAACAAGACCTCTGGAACTACTTCACATGGATCTATTCGGTCCTCTAAAGTATTCAAGCTTTGGAGGTAGTATGTATGGTCTCGTTATTGTTGATGACTTCTCACGATATACTTGGGTGCATTTTCTTCTCTATAAGTCAGAAACTCCAGCCATCTTCAAGCGCTTCGCCCAGCGAGTCATGAACAACTACAACCTGAAGATCAAGCACATTCTAAGAGACAACGGCATTGAGTTCAAGAACATTGGCGTGGAGGAATTCTTCGACGATTTGGGCATCACTCATGAGTTCTTAGCACCTTATACTCCTCAGCAAAATGGAGTTGTTGAGAGAAAGAACAGAACACTCATCGAGATGGATCGAACGATGTTGGCTGAGTACATGATACTCTATCCTCGTTGGTTACCCCAAGTGGAAGATTAAATGTGGTGTAGCGGCAAATTTCCCCTATGTAGAGGATAGGGTTTGTCTCCCGTAGGACTCCGACAATGATAAGTAGGTGCCAACGGCGCAATTGACGTGGACCTGCACACAATACAAATAACTTTGCTTCCCAACGAGTACAAAGAAGTTGTCAATCTCTCCGGCCTTGTTGTTCACAAAGGATCAATGCCACAGATAATAATGATAATGGTGATGGCAACTAGAAAGTAAAGACAGGAAAATAAAAGAGCGTGTAAACAGTGATGAGAATATGGACCGGGGTCCCATGATGTTCACTAGTGATGTCTCTCTCCCAAAAGACAATAAAACTGCTATGCGAGGTAAACAAATTACAGCTAGGCAATTGACAGGATTAAAAACGCACCGCAATGCTAACTATGCTACAAAGAAAGGACGAGGTTCAAAAGCATGGGCAGTACGCCAAAATAAGTACACCGAAATCCAAATGCATTTACTACTAATTTTCCACCTTGAGATATCTATCCAGAACATCTCGCTGGTATTAAGTTGCGAGCCCCACCCAAAGTGTAAACCCAAAGCACAAGAGAACTTCATTAAAAAGCACTTTGCGTAAAGTAAACAATCCTTTGAACCGCGGTTACAAGCACCGTTGTTTTCCCCCTTGTGGCAACAACACATCCCCTAGACTCATGTTTCTGTCACTCAAGCGTGTCCTCGGGGGGCATGAACCCACAATCGGGGGGCATAATGTTCCCTCTTGTAGTTACTACCTACTACTTGGCCAAAGCAATAAACAACAACGGAGAACATGCAAGAATAAATTAGAAACAAAATATAAAATATAAGAACCAAATATATTACTCAATCACTATCTGAAAATAATCTCATAATCCATCAGATCCCAGCAAACTCAGCATAGCAACATCAGAAAATTACATATGTGCCTCGATCATGTAGGGCAGCTCACGAGGACTAAAACCATGAAGACAAAGAGGGGAGGAGAACGACACATAGCTACTGATCACGGACCCATGGTCCAAGGGAAATTACTCATGACACATCCGGGAAGAATCCACGGTGGAGGGGAAGCTCCTGGAGGTCAATCCTCCCTCTGGCAGGGTGCCGGGAAGAGGTCTGCTGGCGCTCCCGATCTTGGAAGAACGGTGGCGGCGGAACAGAGGCAAGATCGCAAAAAAGGGTTCTGTCTTCAGAAGAATCCCGTCACGGAGAATATATAGGCGAAGGGGGCAGCCAGGGGTTCCACTAGGGGTCCAGGCTCCCCCCCGACACGGCCAGACCCTAGGCCGCGCCAGGTGGCCACCTAGGTTCCTGGTGGTGGCCCTCTGGACCCACCCAGGTGTTTCCGGAAGGTTCCTTCACGCTGATTTTTTATCCGATTTTCCCGAATTTTTGGAGCATTTTTAATATGGGGGAAACCTGGAATAGAAAACAGCAGAAAACAGGAACTGGCACTCTGGTGCACTGAGTTAATAAGTTAGTCCAAATATGATCAAAAGTGTATCTAGATCATAGCAATTTCACACAAAACATGCATGGAGCAAGCAGAAATTATAGATACTTTTGGGACGTATCAACATCCCCAAGCATAATTCCTGCTCATCCTCGAGTAGGTAAATGATAACAAGCATAATTTCTATGGTGACATGCTTGCAACCATATAAGAACTTTGAAAATAAAGCAATCAAGGTATGTGATTCAATTCAATTCATAACATGCAAGAGTCTATATTAGCATTGAAACAAGCAACGAAAGAACATTAGGTGCAAGAGAGCTCTCGCTGTCCGTGACTCGAATGTCTCCAAATGGTGTTTGCGTGCAAAAAAGGGGGATATGGGAATACGAGAGAAAAAAAGTATTTTTTTGTTGAGAACTCAATCTACTAAAGTATCACACTTGTTCTTCTTTGGAATCTTATTTGACTCGTCCCCAGACCACTAGCCAGGTACAAGTCAATTTGATCCACTCCTTTTTAATATTTTGAGCACTCATGCAATGGATGAGCGTAAGCACAAGATTTGACACTTAGGATGGCAAAGAGAGAGATATGGAGGATGAGGAAGATAAAAAGGGTGAGAAAGGCTCACATCAATGAGGACAATCATAGGAGAGAAGGCCAAATGATAGATATAATGTGAGGAGTAGTGATACGTCCCAAATGTATCAATAATTTCTGCTTGCTCCATGCATGTTTTGTCTGATATTGCTATGATCTAGATACACTTTCATACATTTTGATCATATTTGGACTAACTTATTAACTCAGTGCACCACAGTGCCAGTTCCTGTTTTCTGCTGTTTTTCTATTTCACTTTTCCCCCATATTAAAAGTACTCCCAAAATTCGGGAAAAATCAGATAAAAAATCAGCGCAACGGAAGCTTCCGGAACCCCGAAGGAGGGCCAGAGGGGCCCCACCTGGTGCTCAGGCGGCCAAGTGGTGCGGCCAAGCCCGGCGCCTGACCCCTGATGGCCCCCTGGCTGCACCCCTTCGCCTATTTAATCTCCGTGACGTTAAACCCCCGAATACAAAACCCTTTTTCGCGATCTCGACTCTTTTCCGCCGTTGCCGCGCTTCCAAGATCGGGAGCGCCAGCAGATTTCTTCCCAGCACCCTGCCGGAGGGAGGATTAACCTCCGGGAGCTTCCCCTCCACCATGGACGCTTCACGGATGTGCCATGAGTAGTTTTCTTTGGACCATGGGTCCGTGATCAGTAGCTATGTGATATTCTCCTCCCCTCTTTGTTCTTCATGGTTTAGTCCTCGTGAGCTACCCTACATGATCGAGGCACATATGTAATCTTTCAACTGTTGCTATGCTGAGTTTGCTGGGATCTGATGGATTATGAGATTATGTTTAGATTGTGATTGAGTAATATATTTGGTTCTTATCTTTTATATATTTGTTCTTAAGTAATTCTTGCATGTTCTTCGTTGCTATTTATTGCTTTGGCCAAGTAGTAGGTAGTGACTCCAAGAGGGAACGTTATGCTCGATTGTGGGTTCATGCCCCCTGATGACACGCTTGAGTGACAGAAACATGAGTCTAGGGGATGTGATGTTGCGACAAGGGGGAAAACAACGGTGCTTGTAACCGCAGTTGCAAGGATTGTTTACTTTACACAATGTGCTTTTAATGCAGTTGTCTGTTGCTTTGGGTTTACACTTTGGGTGGGGCTCGCAAATTAATACCAGCGAGAGTTTCTGGATAGATATCTCAAGGTGGATGATTAGTAGTAGATGCAGTTGGATTTCGGTCTACTTATTTTGGCGTACCGCCCATGCTTTTGAGCCTCGTCCTTTCTTTGTAACATAGTTAGCATTGCAGTGCGTTTTTAATCCTGTCAATTGCCCAGCTGTAATTTGTTTACCTCGCGTAGTAGTTTTATCGTCTTTTGGGAGAGAGACATCACTAGTGAACATCATGGGACCCCGGTTCATGTCCTCATCACTGTTTACACGCGTATTTACTTTCCTGCTTTACTTTCTAGCTGCTATCATTATCACTATAATCTGTTGCGTTTATCCTTTGTGAAAAACAAGGCCGGAGAGATTGACAACCTCTCTGTACTCGTTGGGAAGCAAAGTTATTTGTGTTTTTGATACGGTGAGGATCTCTCACTCCTCGTTGGTTACCCCAAGTGGAAGGTGAGATGTAGCGTAGCAGCAAATTTCCCCTATGTAGAGTATAGGGTTTGTCTCCCGTAGGACTCACAGAGATACAAGAAGGTGGTAAAGTGAACAATGGCGCCGAGGTTTCTAACTTCACCTGGACCTGCACACAGATACAAATAACTTTGCTCCCAACGAGTACAGAGGAGTTTTCCATTCCTTCGGCCTTGCTGTTTACAAAGGATTAACGCAAAAGATAATGATAGTGATAGCAACTGAAAAGTAAACTAAGGATGTAAACAATGATATGAAGATGGACCGGGGTCCCGTGATTTTCACTAGTGATGTCTCTCTCCCAAAAGACGATAAAAGTGCTAGCGAGGTAAACAAATCACAGTTGGCCAATTGACAGGATTAAGAAGGCACCGCAATGCTAACTATGCTGCAAAGAAAGGAAGGGATCAAAAGCAATGGGCAGTATGCCAAGATAAGTAGACTGAAATCCATCTGCATCTACTACGAATCATCCACCTTGAGATATCTATCCAGAACATCTCGCTGGTATTAAGTTGCGAATCCCACCCAAAGTGTAATTCCAAAGCAACAGACAACTGCATTAAAAGAACTTTGCGTAAAGTAAACAATCCTTGAATCCGCGGATACAAGCATCGTTGTTTTATCCCTGGTGGCAACAGCACATCCCCTCGTCTCATGTTTCTGTCACTCAAGCTAGACATCAAGGGGCTAAACCCGCAATCAAGCATAACGCTCCCTCTTGGAGTTGCAACAAATCACTTGGCCAAAGTAAAATACGGCAACGGAGAACATGCAAGAATTTACTCAAGAACAAAATATAAAAGAGAAGAACCAAATATATTACTCATCACAATCTGAACATAGTCTCATAATCCATCAGATCCCAACAAACTCAGCATAGCAACGGTAGAAATTACAAATGTGCCTCGATCATGTGAGGCAGCTCACGAGGTCTCGAAAGTGGAGGCACAAAGAGGGGAGAGATAGATCACATAGCTACTGGTCACGGACCCATGGTCCAAGGGAAACTACTCACGGTACATACAGGAGGCGTCCATGGCTATGGATGGTCTCCCGGAGGGGGTAGCTTCTCCCGGCAGGGTGCCGGAGCAGCTTCTCCAGGCAGCCCCAATCTAGAAACGGCTGCGGCGGCGGTACAGAGGCGAGATCGCGAAAAAGGAGTTCCCCCCAAGGGTTTCCGTCACGTGGGGTAAATATAGGCGAAGGGGGGCACCGAGAGGGGCCACAGGGCAGTCAAGAGGGTCCCTGGCACGGCCCAGGGTGGGGCCGTGCCACCTGCCCTCCTGGCTGCCTGGTGGTGGACCTCCTCCGCTTCTTTGGTGTTTCCGGAAGTTTCCGTGACGCTGATTTTTTATATGATTTTTCCGGATTTTTTGGAGCACTTTTAATGGCCGAAAAACCTGAAATACAAAAACAGCAGAAAACAACAACTGGCAGCTGGGTGCACTGGGTTAAAAGATTAGTCAAAATATGCTCAAAAGTGTATGAAAGTTCAAGCAAATCATGGCAAAGTCACACAAAACATGCAAGGAGCAAGCAGAAATTATAGATACGTTTGGGACGTATCAGTTGTGTGCAGGTCCACGTCAGTTGCGCTGCTGACACCTACTTATCAGCTCCGGAGTCCTACTAGAGACAAACCTTATTATCTTCACCGAGGGAAATTTGCCGCTATCCTACATCTCACCTTCCACTTGGGGTAGCCAACGTGGGGAGATATATCCACCATCAAGCTAATTTCGGATGCCGTTGCCGGGGACTCTGAGTGCTAAGATAGGGGAGTTCCCCATTACCTTTTACCTTTTCTTTTTAGTCTTGTTAGTTTACCTTTCAGTTTTTATATTTGTGTCTTATATCGAAAATCGCAAAAAAAGAATTTATCTTGTTGTTTGTAGTCCTCCTTGTTTAAATGAACATGTTAGGACTTGGTGCTTTGCGGGAATCGGAAGTTCTCGGTTTCGTCAAAGGGACGGAGAAAATATGAAGAAGGAATGAGACAGAATTTCTGAAGAAGATAAAAGGATTATGTCTTGGATACCTATAAAAATTGTGCTTAGGATTTTTTACCATGGTCTTTTTAAGTGGTGTATACACTCTCTTGATATTATAGCTGAAGGAGACTTTTTAGAGTGTGATGAAGCTAGAGCTCTTGATATTTTTCATGGTCTATCTAGTTCTTTTGTTTATGATCGTAGTATTGATACTGTTGTAGATAGACTTGCCACTATTGAAAAGAGGATGGATGCTCTAGACTTGAGGAAGGAAGAGGAACTTAAGTCCAACAAGAAAGAAATGTTGGAAATAGATGATGATTGGGAGCCCTTTGTTAGGATTAGTATCTCTAACCAATACTTCCTTGCTTTTTGTGATCTTGGATCCATAGTTTCTACCATGCCAAAAGTAGTTTACGATTCTTTGAAACTAGATATGGATAAATTTTATCATGAACATGCTAATGGAGATATTTCAGAGGTTAAAGGAAAGGTAAAAGAAGTCCAAGTTGCATTTATCCATAGGGTTGCACCAATGGATTTCTTCATCATGGAGCCAAACCAAAGTAATATCGTACTTGGGAGGGACTTCCTCAGAGCTATGAAAGGATTCATTGATGTTGGTAACGGGCACATACTCTTACGCGGTAAGGCAAAAGGTAAGTACCTCTTTCCTAGGAAGAAGAAGAATGAGCTTGTTGAAAATCAATTTGAAGGTTTTTATGACTCCGATGATCTTTGAGACCTTTGATTCTTCTTTTGCTTTATGCCTAGCTTAAAGGCGTAAAAGAAAGCGCTTGTTGGGAGGCAACCCAAGATGTTTTTACTTCTGTTTTTAGTGGTTTTGATGATTGTTGCTACTGTAGCAACATCATTGTATCTTTATTTTCAAGCTTTGTGCCAAGTTATAGCCTCTTATGATAAGGGAAGCAAAAGTTGTGACTTGCTGTCCAGAAAACAGATTCTGTCTACTTGACGGGAAAAATCGGAACAAATCACCAGTTCATCTTTTTGAGCTGAATTTGTCGGGGGATTGGTACCCGGGTAGGCTCACCCAAGCGGAAGCAACCTTTCAAGACAAGGATGGACCGATTGGGCTGCAGCTGGGCCGAGCTTGGCAACCTTACCGAATGCCAGCAGTCGGCCCAGGCGCAACCTATCCGCTGGTTGAAATAGAATGGATCATAAGTAATGTAGAGTCCTTGCCTGTTGATAAGTCGGGTTCCGAAGGTGTAGTCGATCGCACGCTCGCAACGTCTCCGAGAGGTAACCGCGAAGCACACAAGACGGAAACACTGGAAAGCAATCAACGGTGCACCACTATTACTACGGAGCAATACAAGATCAAAGAAACAACACAAGGCACGGCAACACGATACGGATCTATCGTCGGGAACGGTTACTAACGATTTAAGTGGAGTACTCGTCACACACGACGATACCGCACGTTTACGGTGGTTCAAGTTGTTTAGCTACAGGTGACCAAACAACGGTTATTAACATGGCAACTCAAGCAAGCATGGCATAGCACACAAACAGGTCAAGAGGTGTAGCAAGAATAAACTATCTGGGCTAGTCAATTTAAGTGGGGGTAAAACCTATACATGCAAACTATTGCGGACCCCACGATAAATATTGCATTAGGTACTGTTTTGCCCTAAACAATATTTTACTATTTTTATTAGCAAGCAAGAACAGAAAAAACACAACCTACATGCAATTCTAGTCAAGTTACATATAAGAAACATTTCAAACGGAGCAACAGATAAAAAGTTACAGCAGTTACAGTTTACAGTGGAAGGCAGTGTAATTAGCAGTCAAACAGCAGGTAAACAAAGTCAAACATGACAACAAGCAACAAATTATTAAACTAGACACAATTCTAAGCAAGTTTCATATTTAAATCGTCGCAATCGGAGCTACGGTTAACAAGTTACGGGCACTGCAAAAAATCTAATACAACTGCCTAAATAAATAAATAAAAACTAGCAGCAGGAAAAAAAACTAAACGGGCCGAAATCTACTGGGCCCAACTAACTAAAAAAAATAAATAACAGAAAAAAAATAAAAAAAGGCAGCAGGCGCCTCACCCACGGGCTGTGGCCCATCTGGCCGAGGTGGGCTGCCTGGGGGCGCTGGGCTGGCCTCGCTGGGCCGCGGCGTGGCCCACCTGGCTGGTGCGGTTGGAGGCAGCACTCTGCTTCTCCCGTTCCCGCACGGGGAGGCAGCGGCGGCGGCTTCTGGCCGGCTGGCCTCCGGCAAGGCGAGGCGAGGAGGACCCTAGGAGGCGCGGGAGCGGCGGGAACGGGCGCGGCGGCGGCCGCTGGTGCAGGGTCCGGCGGGAAGGGCGGCGCGACGAGCTCTTCCCGAGCTCCCATGGCGCTGCGGTTGGTGAGCTCGCAGAGAGAGAAGAGGGAGAGAGTTAGAGGAGGAGGAGGCAGGGGAGAAGACCGTGGCGCAGGTGGGGCGGCTCACCGGAGCAGGGGCGCCGGCTGGCTCGCCGGGGGTGGCGGCCGGAGGCGGCGTGGGGCGCGGGCGTGGGCTTCCAGGGCGCTGACGTGGCGCAACGAGGGCCGCCGGATCTCAGATCCGAGGGCTGGGAACGCCCCTGATCTAGGGTTTCGGGATTTGGGGCAGAAATGGGGGCAGATCTGAGACAGATCAGGGGGGTGGCTGCAAAATTGGCTTAGGGAAACCCTAAGTGGGGGTGGGAGAGTGGTGGTCTATTTATAGCATGGTTGGCTGACAGTTTGCAAAAACATCACCGGTTTTTTATTTCGGGCGCGCGGTGCTCACGTTTCTGACCGCCGGGGGTCCGCAGTACCTCCGATTCGGGTAAAACTTCGAACTGCGCGATCAGTGCGTCGAGCCGGAGGCGTTCACCTGGCGCTGGAACCGTTCCGAAAACACTTTCCGGCGCGCTATAAAAATATTCTGTTTAATTATTAAACGGGGTTTTTTGTTCCGTTGGCTGCGGCTGGTCTCGTGCGGCTTCCGCGACGGTGATCGGGTTAAACCCGGTGTCGCAAAGGTCGAGTGTCAGGGTGGCAGGGGTCGGTCTCCGTCCGATACGAGATAAGAGGGGGGAAAATAATCGCCGATCGATAAATCGGGGATGCAAACACCGCAAACAAATCAGACAATCAAACATTTCACACCGAAAACAAAATTTTTAATTTTTGCAAAAACTGGGCTGTTACAGGCAACACCACCAACAAGGGATCTCGTCCCGAGATCCAGGACGATCCGGGGGGAGGGGGTGGAGAGAAAAGAGACGACAATCTTCAACACCACCAACAAGGGACTCTGCTCCATGTCGACGTCGAACTTCTGTCGAGATAAATTTCCGCAGAGAGACGACATCGTCGGAATAACGAAAACGTCAGTGACAAGAGGAAGAACGATCGCGTAAACCAGATCAAGGGATAGTGATTTTCGACGCAAGTCATAAAAACACCGGCAAAGGGATGGATGGCAATGAATGACCCAGATGATTCCCGAAGTCGGAGAATCTAAAGGTACTACAGGAATTCCCACCTGAGCTCGGAATCGAGACAATACGCTGCAAGCAAGGCATTGTAACTATTCCGATACTCCACACACTCGAGATCCTAAAGTTTGAAAGGGATAAGGCGAGAACAAAACACTTACGGCACTTGTCCTGACCAGAGCAAAGGTAAGGAGTAAAAAGAATCCTACTCTCCGATAACTAACTTAGTAACTACAAAATAATTTTTGTCTAGACTCGACTTCGGCCAGAGAGGGGATCCTACGGTCGGTAAGGCTTTGATACCAAGTTGTAATGCCCGATATGCGGTACTGTTTCAGATTCGGACGTTTCCGCCCGAACCCGAGGACGAAGCACATATCGGACCCACCGCGACATATGACAAAGCCATATGCCCCGGATTTCCAACATGATATCACAACATTACAGATACAGGATACAACATCTCATACAATCGGCATACAACTGCCTCAAATATAATACAACAGCGGAAGATACATGTCTGAGTACAGACTACAAGTAAATGCCTACTGGCAAAGAGAAAAGCATCGATCCCATAACCACACGGGTCCAGGCCCTCCGCCGGGATCCGCCTAACTAGTCGTCGTCGAGTCTCCACGTGAAACGTCGATCACCATACCTGTTGTCGATCAAGAACCCTGAAAAGAGTTTGGGGGTAGTATCATGAGTACAGAGGTACTCAGCATCCAACTGTAGTGGTCATCTGACCCAGCAAGGACTTCATCACTCGTCATTCTAGGACAACTAGTAGTTTACGGTAAGGAAGGGGTAAGTGGTGAGGTTGCTGCCGCACTAGCATTTATGAAGTGGCTAACGATCTAGAGAGTAAGATAAGAAGCCAAGCATTCGATGAGGAATCGCCTCCAACAAGTCTTGCTATCAACTACTTACGCAAACATAACACCTATCCTATCCTTGTCCTCCTCTTCGCATCCCGACGAAGAAGAAGCAGTCAAGGCACACACACACGTTGATCAAGTTATATTAAGATTATCTCAGTTGTTGTTGTCTATGAACAAGGAGTAGGTCTCAAGTCGTCCATAACCGTGGACACGGCTTCTCGAAAAGATTTAACCCTGCAGGGGTGTACCAACTGCCCATTACGAGGCTCCGCACGCACGTCCATCACTCTCAGTTGCTACCCATTATAGGCAACCATTTTATGATTTAGTTCCGAGAGATCCGAAACGACAGGTCCCTCTAACTAACAACGCACATATCCGGGTGGCCCCCGGTGAGTCGACATCCAACTCAAAAGCCGGCCGCGCTCTCGAATCGGCCTCTACCGTCTGGATGAGGTCGGGTTAGCTACCCAAACAGATGTGGGCAACCCCCTAGCTCCCTGAGGTGGACCAACAAAGAAACCATGTCTCCGCTGGCCCAAGTTGTTTTAAAAGATATCTGCTAGGAGCGACCCGACAAGATATATATGCATGTTTTCAAATGGTAAATCAGCTTGGGCCACCACTAGAAATGTTTGAAGCTATATAGGTAAGAAAAGGGGACCCCATAAAATCCCACACGCGGTTAGGCACGCTCAGTCTTAAAACCAATACCCGGAACTCGGATCCTAGGTGACTCGAATGGAACAAAGCGTCGGGGCGGGATAGCCTAGACCTTCCATCCTTCGTCGAATATAGTCAACATTATAATAATAATCATATCATCAACAATAATATAATAAGGTGATATCCCAAACCAAGGAGTAACAGGGTAACATCGTAGCATCCTAAGCATGCATACAAAGCAGGGGCTGAGCAACGAGCAATAGTAACATAGCAGTACAAGGTTTGCTGGGAAGGGACATGGCTGTATCGGTTTGAAAAAGGCTGTAAACATGTGGTAGGATCAAACATCGAACCTAACCTATACTAGCATGCAAACCGCTGGTTGAAATAGAATGGATCATAAGTAATGTAGAGTCCTTGCCTGTTGATAAGTCGGGTTACGAAGGTGTAGTCGATCGCACGCTCGCAACGTCTCCGAGAGGTAACCGCGAAGCACACAAGACGGAAACACTGGAAAGCAATCAACGGTGCACCGCTATTACTACGGAGCAATACAAGATCAAAGAAACAACACAAGGCACGGCAACACGATACGGATCTATCGTCGGGAACGGTTACTAACGATTTAAGTGGAGTACTCGTCACACACGACGATACCGCACGTTTACGGTGGTTCAAGTTGTTTAGCTACAGGTGACCAAACAACGGTTATTAACATGGCAACTCAAGCAAGCATGGCATAGCACACAAACAGGTCAAGAGGTGTAGCAAGAATAAACTATCTGGGCTAGTCAATTTAAGTGGGGGTAAAACCTATACATGCAAACTATTGCGGACCCCACGATAAATATTGCATTAGGTACTGTTTTGCCCTAAACAATATTTTACTATTTTTATTAGCAAGCAAGAACAGAAAAAACACAACCTACATGCAATTCTAGTCAAGTTACATATAAGAAACATTTCAAACGGAGCAACAGATAAAATGTTACAGCAGTTACAGTTTACAGTGGAAGGCAGTGTAATTAGCAGTCAAACAGCAGGTAAACAAAGTCAAACATGGCAACAAGCAACAAATTATTAAACTAGACACAATTCTAAGCAAGTTTCATATTTAAATCGTCGCAATCGGAGCTACGGTTAACAAGTTACGGGCACTGCAAAAAATCTAATACAACTGCCTAAATAAATAAATAAAAACTAGCAGCAGGAAAAAAAACTAAACGGGCCGAAATCTACTAGGCCCAACTAACTAAAAAAAATAAATAACAGAAAAAAAATAAAAAAAAGGCAGCAGGCGCCTCACCCACGGGCTGTGGCCCATCTGGCCGAGGTGGGCTGCCTGGGGGCGCTGGGCTGGCCTCGCTGGGCCGCGGCGTGGCCCACCTGGCTGGTGCGGTTGGAGGCAGCACTCTGCTTCTCCCGTTCCCGCACGGGAAGGCAGCGGCGGCGGCTTCTGGCCGGCTGGCCTCCGGCAAGGCGAGGCGAGGAGGACCCTAGGAGGCGCGGGAGCGGCGGGAACGGGCGCGGCGGAGGCCGCTGGTGCAGGGTCCGGCGGGAAGGGCGGCGCGACGAGCTCTTCCCGAGCTCCCATGGCGCTGCGGTTGGTGAGCTCGCAGAGAGAGAAGAGGGAGAGAGTTAGAGGAGGAGGAGGCAGGGGAGAAGACCGCGGCGCAGGTGGGGCGGCTCACCGGAGCAGGGGCGCCGGCTGGCTCGCCGGGGTGGCGGCCGGAGGCGGCGTGGGGCGCGGGCGTGGGCTTCCAGGGCGCTGACGTGGCGCAACGAGGGCCGCCGGATCTCAGATCCGAGGGCTGGGAACGCCCCTGATCTAGGGTTTCGGGATTTGGGGAAGAAATGGGGGCAGATCTGAGACAGATCAGGGGGGTGGCTGCAAAATTGGCTTAGGGAAACCCTAAGTGGGGGTGGGAGAGTGGTGGTCTATTTATAGCATGGTTGGCTGACAGTTTGGAAAAACATCACCGGTTTTTATTTCGGGCGCGCGGTGCTCACGTTTCTGACCGCCGGGGGTCCGCAGTACCTCCGATTCGGGTAAAACTTCGAACTGCGCGATCAGTGCATCGAGCCGGAGGCGTTCACCTGGCGCTTGAACCGTTCCGAAAACACTTTCCGGCGCGCTATAAAAATATTCTGTTTAATTATTAAACGGGGTTTTTTGTTCCGTTGGCTGCGGCTGGTCTCGTGCGGCTTCCGCGACGGTGATCGGGTTAAACCCGGTGTCGCAAAGGTCGAGTGTCAGGGTGGCAGGGGTCGGTCTCCGTCCGATACGAGATAAGAGGGGGGAAAATAATCGCCGATCGATAAATCGGGGATGCAAACACCGCAAACAAATCAGACAATCAAACATTTCACACCGAAAACAAAAATTTTAATTTTTGCAAAAACTGGGCTGTTACAGGCAACACCACCAACAAGATATCTCGTCCCGAGATCCAGGACGATCCGGGGGGAGGGGGTGGAGAGAAAAGAGACGACGATCTTCAACACCACCAACAAGGGACTCTGCTCCATGTCGACGTCGAACTTCTGTCGAGATAAATTTCCGCAGAGAGACGACATCGTCGGAATAACGAAAACGTCAGTGACAAGAGGAAGAACGATCGCGTAAACCAGATCAAGGGATAGTGATTTTCGACGCAAGTCATAAAAACACCGGCAAAGGGATGGATGGCAATGAATGACCCAGATGATTCCCGAAGTCGGAGAAGCTAAAGGTACTACAGGAATTCCCACCTGAGCTCGGAATCGAGACAATACGCTGCAAGCAAGGCATTGTAACTATTCCGATACTCCACACACTCGAGATCCTAAAGTTTGAAAGGGATAAGGCGAGAACAAAACACTTACGGCACTTGTCCTGACCAGAGCAAAGGTAAGGAGTAAAAAGAATCCTACTCTCCGATAACTAACTTAGTAACTACAAAATAATTTTTGTCTAGACTCGACTTCGGCCAGAGAGGGGATCCTACGGTCGGTAAGGCTTTGATACCAAGTTGTAATGCCCGATATGCGGTACTGTTTCAGATTCGGACGTTTCCGCCCGAACCCGAGGACGAAGCACATATCGGACCCACCGCGACATATGACAAAGCCATATGCCCCGGATTTCCAACATGATATCACAACATTACAGATACAGGATACAACATCTCATACAATCGGCATACAACTGCCTCAAATATAATACAACAGCGGAAGATACATGTCTGAGTACAGACTACAAGTAAATGCCTACTGGCAAAGAGAAAAGCATCGATCCCATAACCACACGGGTCCAGGCCCTCCGCCGGGATCCGCCTAACTAGTCGTCGTCGAGTCTCCACGTGAAACGTCGATCACCATACCTGTTGTCGATCAAGAACCCTGAAAAGAGTTTGGGGGTAGTATCATGAGTACAGAGGTACTCAGCATCCAACTGTAGTGGTCATCTGACCCAGCAAGGACTTCATCACTCGTCATTCTAGGACAACTAGTAGTTTATGGTAAGGAAGGGGTAAGTGGTGAGGTTGCTGCCGCACTAGCATTTATGAAGTGGCTAACGATCTAGAGAGTAAGATAAGAAGCCAAGCATTCGATGAGGAATCGCCTCCAACAAGTCTTGCTATCAACTACTTACGCAAACATAACACCTATCCTATCCTTGTCCTCCTCTTCGCATCCCGACGAAGAAGAAGCAGTCAAGGCACACACACACGTTGATCAAGTTATATTAAGATTATCTCAGTTGTTGTTGTCTATGAACAAGGAGTAGGTCTCAAGTCGTCCATAACCGTGGACACGGCTTCTCGAAAAGATTTAACCCTGTAGGGGTGTACCAACTGCCCATTACGAGGCTCCGCACGCACGTCCATCACTCTCAGTTGCTACCCATTATAGGCAACCATTTTATGATTTAGTTCCGAGAGATCCGAAACGACAGGTCCCTCGAACTAACAACGCACAAATCCGGGTGGCCCCCGGTGAGTCGACATCCAACTCAAAAGCCGGCCGCGCTCTCGAATCGGCCTCTACCGTCTGGATGAGGTCGGGTTAGCTACCCAAACAGATGTGGGCAACCCCCTAGCTCCCTGAGGTGGACCAACAAAGAAACCATGTCTCCGCTGGCCCAAGTTGTTTTAAAAGATATCTGCTACGAGCGACCCGACAAGATATATATGCATGTTTTCAAATGGTAAATCAGCTTGGGCCACCACTAGAAATGTTTGAAGCTAGATAGGTAAGAAAAGGGGACCCCATAAAATCCCACACGCGGTTAGGCACGCTCAGTCTTAAAACCAATACCCGGAACTCGGATCCTAGGTGACTCGAATGGAACAAAGCGTCGGGGCGGGATAGCCTAGACCTTCCATCCTTCGTCGAATATAGTCAACATTATAATAATAATCATATCATCAACAATAATATAATAAGGTGATATCCCAAACCAAGGAGTAACAGGGTAACATCGTAGCATCCTAAGCATGCATACTAAGCAGGGGCTGAGCAACGAGCAATAGTAACATAGCAGTACAAGGTTTGCTGGGAAGGGACATGGCTGTATCGATTTGAAAAAGGCTGTAAACATGTGGTAGGATCAAACATCGAACCTAACCTATACTAGCATGCAAACCGCTGGTTGAAATAGAATGGATCATAAGTAATGGAGAGTCCTTGCCTGTTGATAAGTCGAGTTACGAAGGTGTAGTCGATCGCACGCTCGCAACGTCTCCGAGAGGTAACCGCGAAGCACACAAGACGAAAACACTGGAAAGCAATCAACGGTGCACCACTATTACTACGGAGCAATACAAGATCAAAGAAACAACACAAGGCACGGCAACACGATACGGATCTATCGTCGGGAACGGTTACTAACGATTTAAGTGGAGTACTTGTCACACACGACGATACCGCACGTTTACGGTGGTTCAAGTTGTTTAGCTACAGGTGACCAAACAACGGTTATTAACATGGCAGCTCAAGCAAGCATGGCATAGCACACAAACAGGTCAAGAGGTGTAGCAAGAATAAACTATCTGGGCTAGTCAATTTAAGTGGGGGTAAAACCTATACATGCAAACTATTGCGGACCCCACGATAAATATTGCATTAGGTACTGTTTTGCCCTAAACAATATTTTACTATTTTTATTAGCAAGAAAGAACAGCAAAAACACAACCTACATGCAATTCTAGTCAAGTTACATATAAGAAACATTTCAAACGGAGCAACAGATAAAAAGTTACAGCAGTTACAGTTTACAGTGGAAGGCAGTGTAATTAGCAGTCAAACAGCAGGTAAACAAAGTCAAACATGGCAACAAGCAACAAATTATAAAACTAGACACAATTCTAAGAAAGTTTCATATTTAAATCGTCGCAATCGGAGCTACGGTTAACAAGTTACGGGCACTGCAAAAAATCTAATACAACTGCCTAAATAAATAAATAAAAACTAGCAGCAGGAAAAAAAACTAAACGGGCCGAAATCTACTAGGCCCAACTAACTAAAAAAAATAAATAACAGAAAAAAATAAAAAAAGGCAGCAGGCGCCTCACCCACGGGATGTGGCCCATCTGGCCGAGGTGGGCTGCCTGGGGGCGCTGGGCTGGCCTCGCTGGGCCGCGGCGTGGCCCACCTGGCTGGTGCGGTTGGAGGCAGCGCTCTGCTTCTCCCGTTCCCGCACGGGGAGGCAGCGGCGGCGGCTTCTGGCCGGCTGGCCTCCGGCAAGGCGAGGCGAGGAGGAACCTAGGAGGCGCGGGAGCGGCGGGAACGGGCGCGGCGGCGGCCGCTGGTGCAGGGTCCGGCGGGAAGGGCGGCGCGACGAGCTCTTCCCGAGCTCCCATGGCGCTGCGGTTGGTGAGCTCGCAGAGAGAGAAGAGGGAGAGAGTTAGAGGAGGAGGAGGCAGGGGAGAAGACCGCGGCGCAGGTGGGGCGGCTCACCGGAGCAGGGGCGCCGGCTGGCTCGCCGGGGTGGCGGCCGGAGGCGGCGTGGGGCGCGGGCGTGGGCTTCCAGGGCGCTGACGTGGCGCAACGAGGGCCGCCGGATCTCAGATCCGAGGGCTGGCAACGCCCCTGATCTAGGGTTTCGGGATTTGGGGCAGAAATGGGGGCAGATCTGAGACAGATCAGGGGGGTGGCTGCAAAATTGGCTTAGGGAAACCCTAAGTGGGGGTGGGAGAGTGGTGGTCTATTTATAGCATGGTTGGCTGGCAGTTTGCAAAAACATCACAGGTTTTTATTTCGGGCGCGCGGTGCTCACGTTTCTGACCGCCGGGGGTCCGAAGTACCTCCGATTCGGGTAAAACTTCGAACTGCGCGATCAGTGCGTCGAGCCGGAGGCGTTCACCTGGCGCTGGAACCGTTCCGAAAACACTTTCCGGCGCGCTATAAAAATATTCTGTTTAATTATTAAACGGGGTTTTTTGTTCCGTTGGCTGCGGCTGGTCTCGTGCGGCTTCCGCGACGGTGATCGGGTTAAACCCGGTGTCGCAAAGGTCGAGTGTCAGGGTGGCAGGGGTCGGTCTCCGTCCGATACGAGATAATAGGGGGGAAAATAATCGCCGATCGATAAATCGGGGATGCAAACACCGCAAACAAATCAGACAATCAAACATTTCACACCGAAAACAAATTTTTTAATTTTTGCAAAAACTGGGCTGTTACACAAGGCATCGCATTGAGCTCCTGGAGAAGGAGGATCAAGAGGATGAAGAAGGAGAGGCTGGCCCGTCGTGTTTCGGTCATCGTATTCGGACCGAGAAGTTTCCCAAAGGCTTCACGCTGCCGAGAGACACGCCCAAGTACAATGGTTCTGTGAAGCCAGAAGATTGGTTGTCCGATTACCAGACCGCAGTTCGCATTGCAGGAGGCAATCGGCGTGTAGCAGTCTGATATGCACCTCTGAGGCTGCAGGGATCGGCTCGGACATGGTTAAACAGCCTGCCCAAGGACAGTGTAAACTGCTGGGAAGATTTCACAAGTGCATTTATCCATAACTTCAGAAGCACGTATGAGCGGCCGAACCTCCCGAGGCAGTTGGCTCTTTGTGTGCAGGGCAAGGATGAACCCCTCCGAGATTATTTATCTCGGTGGATCAAGCTGAAGAACTCATGTGAAGGAGTCCATGAGATCCAGGCCATTCAGTACTTCACAGATGGATGCCTGGCCGACTCAATGTTAAAGCACAAGTTGCTCCGCAAAGACTTCATGTCGCTCGCCGAGCTCATGAAGGTGGCAAATGCGTTCGCTATGTCCGATTCTGCGATGCGCCCTATCCAGATCGAAGTTGGAGGTGTAATCCAATCACCAGGGGCTCCGCAGTCGGACACAGGGAACCAAGGCCTCAGTCGGAAGGAAAGGAGAGAGAACAACAACAACAACAACAACCAGCAGAACAATGGCAAGCGCAAGGATGAGCAACCTGATACTCAGTATGGCAGTCGGCAGGTGGCCGCTGTCCAGAACGAAGAAGATCCAGCGGCTGCAGGAGGCAATCGAAAGATGAGACCAAATGTGAGGCCCCCGGGGCAGATGAAGCCCAAGTACACATTTGATGATATGTTGGATGCACCGTGTAAGTTGCACAGCACACCTGGCAGGCCGTCTGCGCACACCACTCGGCAGTGAGATTTCGTGAGAAGGATCGCGAAGGGAGAAGCTTTACCACCTCCACCCCCACCACCACCCCAGAACAGATTACCACCTCAGCAGCAGAACCAGTTCCCGCAGCAAGACGCCGCCTACATGATTTTCACCAGTGAGTCCACGGACAAGGGCAGTCGGAGAGCCCGAGCTCAGGAGGTCAATGCCACTATGCCGCCGATTCCTCAGTTCATGCATTGGTCCGAGTGTCCTATATCCTAGGACAGAGCAAATCATCCCACCATCTTGCCAAATCCAGGCAATTATCCGCTTGTGGTTGATGCTCTGTTCGCAGGACCAAGGTTCTCATGCAAGTTCTCCCGAGTGCTCGTCGATGGAGGAAGTACAATCAACATTCTGTACAGGGACACATTGATCAAGCTAGGGCTCACAGAGAAGGACCTAGAGCGCAGTCAGACGACTTTCCACGGGATTTTCCCTGGGTTGTCTTGCACCCCCATGGGTCGCATTCGGCTGGATGTTATATTTGGCACAGAAGAAAACTTCAGGAGGGAGCCGATTTGGTTCGAAGTCGCCGACCTCAGCAGTCCTTATCATGCTCTGTTGGGATTGCCCGCATTTGCCAAGTTCATGATCAACGCACAGCAGACTTACCTCAAGATGAAGATCCCAGGACCAAACGGCGTCATCACCGTCACCGGGGACTTCATGAAGTCCCTCGAGTGCACGTCGGTGGGCAGCAGTTTGGCTGACTCTCAGGTGGTTGAGACGGAGAAGCGTCAGCTCAGCAAGGTGATTGCAATGGCGCAAGTACATAGAAAGAATCCACTACCAGTCGGCTCAGCCAAGAGAGTAGATGAGGAATCGGCTTTTCAGTCGGCCAAGGACAGCAAGAAGATCGCTCTAGATCCCTCCGACTCAGAAAAGTTCGTTGTAGTTGGAGCTGGACTTAGCGATAAATAGGAAAGCGAGCTCGTCGAGTTTCTCCGTGATAATCGGGACATCTTCGCATGGTCTCCACAAGACATTCCTGGTGTGCCGAGAGAACTCGCCGAGCACAAGCTGCACATTCGGCCAGGCTCGAAGCTGGTCAAGCAACCCCTGAGACGTTTTTCTGAAGTTAAGAGAAGGGCAATCGGCGAAGAGATTGCGAAGCTGCACGCTGCAGGTTTCATTATGGAAGTGTTTTACCCCGAATGGCTGGCGAATCCAGTCCTCGTCATGAAGAAGAACAAGACCTGGCGCATGTGTATTGACTACACTTGCTTGAACAAGGCGTGCCCGAAGGACCCGTTTGCTCTGCCCCGTATTGATCAAGTGTTTGATTCTACGGCCGGCTGCGAGCTTTTGTCTTTTCTGGATACCACAGCTGGCTATCACCAGATCAAACTTGCTGTGGAGGATCAAATAAAAACTGCATTTATAACCCCTTTCGGGGCTTATTTCTATATCACCATGCCTTTTGGTTTGAAAAATGGAGGTGCCACTTATCAACGCACAATTCAGAGGTGTACACACTCTCAACTCGGCAGAAATCTCCACGTTTACGTGGACGATTTGGTGGTGAAGTCGGAAAAGGGAATCACACTTCTAGACGACCTCAGAGAGACATTTGCAAATTTGAGAACTTATCAGATCAAGCTCAATCCGGAGAAATGTGTTTTTGGAGTCCAAGCCGGCAAGCTCTTGGGATTTCTCGTTTCCGAGAGAGGAATCGAATGCAATCCCGAGAAGATAGTCGCGATAGAGCGCATGGAACAACCCAAGAACCTGAAGCAAGTACAGAAGTTCACCGGTTGCCTCGCATCACTCAGCCGATTCCTCAGTCGGCTAGGTGAAAAAGCAATCCCGTTGTACCAACTGATGAAGAAGATGGAGAAGTTCACCTGGACCCCCCAAGCAAGAGAAGCATTCCGAGAGCTCAAGCGCACGCTCTCCACCGTGCCGAGTCTGGCTTCCCCGATTGAGAAGGAGCCAATGATGTTGTACATTGCGGCAACCAATCAGGTGATCAGTGCAGTTATGGTGGTGGAGCGGCCCGAGAAGGACAAGGCACAGCAGATTCAGCGACCCGTATATTACATCAGTGAAGTGCTCTCGGCGTCCAAGCAGAACTACCCTCACTACCAGAAGATGTGCTATGGGGTGTACATGGCAGCAAAGAGACTGAAGCCATATTTCCAAGCTCACTTGGTCACGGTCGTCAGCTCGGCTCCATTGGCCGACATTATGGGAAGCAGAGATGCAACCGGAAGAGTGGCGAAGTGGGCAATCGAGATCGCCAACCACGGCATCCAGTATGAGCCAAGAACATCAATCAAATCGCAAGCATTTTCCGATTTCCTGGTAGACTGGGTTGAAACTCAGTATATGCCACAGCTCCCAGGATCGGATTTCTGGCGAATGCATTTTGATGGTTCCAAGATGAAGAGCGGCCTAGGGGCTGGCGTAGTGCTCACTTCACCAAGAGGAGATCAATTGCAATATGTGCTCCAGATTCACTTTGCAGCATCAAATAACGTTGCCAAGTACGAAGCCCTTGTGCATGGTATCAAGCTTGCCAAGGAAATCGGCATTCGGAATATTGAGTGCTTTGGTGACTCCGACCTAGTAGTACAACAGTGCACAGACACTTGGGATGCAAAGGATGCAAATATGGCGAGCTATCGTTTCCTGGTGCAACAGATCAGTGGGTACTTTGAAGGATGCGAGTTCCATCATGTGCCGAGAGCAAACAACGAGGCAACAGATGCGCTATCCAAGCTCGGCTCAACAAGGCAAGCTATCCCTCCAGGTGTGTCGCTTGAGCACATCACAAAGCCATCCATCACGCCATCCCCAGAATCTGAATCCATCTTCATCTCGGAGACCAACCTTGAAGCATTGAAGAAGGCGAAAGAAGCTCAACCGACAAAGATTCCAACCCTGAAGAAGCAGTCCAGCGCCCAAGGTGCGTCAGCAACAGCAGAGCCGACAGCACCAGGGGCTGCCGATTGCAAACCAGGGCCTGCCGATTGCAAGCGAGGGGCTGCCGAATGACGCAAGAAGAGCAAGGTCAAAGAAAAGCAAGCAGAGGCAATGCCAGGTGGCACAGCCTCAGAAGAACCAATGATGTTAGAAACTGCTGATTGCAGTGAAGAAGTTCCAACTCCAGACGAGCAGTCACCACCAGGGGCTGCCGAATGCGTGCCAGGCGCCGCAATCGGTAGTTCAGAGGAAGAAGTCGAGATGACAGAAGTACGAGCGGCCGAGATCGAAGAGGCCAGTGGCCAAGAAATCGAGATCCAAGAAGAAGTCCCACCCCAGCATGCAGCAGTAATGGTAGTTATCACTGCGCCATCATGGGCACAACCGATTAGAGATTTCCTAGCAGACGGAGTCCTCCCAGAAGACGAAGCAGAGTCAAGGCAAATCAGCCACCGATCTTGGGCGTACACAATAATCAACAACGAGCTAGTGCGCAAGAGTGTAACTGGTGTCTTTCAGAGATGCGTAGAAGAGGACAGAGGCGTGGAGTTGCTCAGACACATTCGTCAAGGTGAATGCGGTCATCATGCATCTGCAAAAGCCATCGCCAGCAAAGCTTTCCGACATGGTTTCTACTGGCCGACTGCGCTCGCAGCGACAGAGAATTTGGTGAAATATTGCAAGGGTTGCCAGCGGTTCAAGGCAAGAAGTCATCAGCCAGAATCGGCATTGAAGACAATCCCAATAGCATGGCCATTTGCAGTATGGGGTTTGGATATGGTTGGTCCATTCAAGAGGGCTCGAAGTGGCATGACACATCTCTTGGTCGCAGTGGACAAGTTTACCAAGTGGATTGAGGCCCGCCCGATCAAGAAGCTGGATGGTCCGACTGCGGTCCGATTTGTGGCCGACATCGTGTGCAGATATGGTCTGCCTAACAACATCATCATCGACAACGGCACAAATTTTGCAAAGGGTGCACTGGCTCGATATGCATCTCAGCAGGGCATTCGGCTGGATCTCGCATCTGTGGCGCACCCGCAGTCAAATGGTCAAGTAGAAAGAGAAAATGGCCTCATCCTCTTGGGTATCAGACCCCGACTGGTGGAGCCACTTGAGAGGACACCCGGAGCATGGATTGAAGAGCTCCCTGCAGTACTGTTCAGTTTGAGGACCACGCCGAACAGGTCGACTGGATTCACTCCTTTCTTCCTGGTGTATGGTTCAGAAGCAATCATCCCATCCGACATCGAGTTTGATTCGCCTCAGAATACCTTGTACACCAAAGAAGAAGCCAGGTTAGCACGAGAGGACGGCGTCGACCTCAAGGAAGAAGCCTGTTTGCTGGCCTTGTCCAGATCGGCAGTCTATCAGCAGAAGTTGCGGCACTACCACAGCAAGAAGATTCGTCCTCTCGCCTTCCGAGAGGGCGACATGGTGCTACGCCGAATTCAGAAGTCAGACGGGCAGCACAAGCTATCCTCACCCTGGGAAGGACCATTCGTCATCAGCCGGGCACTCAAGAACAACTCTTATTATTTGATCGACTACACCAAGGGTACTCGGCACAAGGACACATTAGGAGTAGAAACGGAGCGGCCGTGGAACGCTGAGCTGTTATGTCCGTTCTATAGTTGAGCGGCAGAAATTTATGTACGCCATTTGTCAAACGATCAGTAAAGCTATCATGCCTCTAAAAAAGAGCATTCGATTACCTTTGCATAATTTCATTCGAAAAGCTAGCCCAAGTCGGCAACGCTTAGTCATACCCGAGACATGCGTAACGCACTCGGGGACTGACCGACCACGAGGTCAGACGAATAGGCCATCGAGGCACGGGGACTGCAGGCTAGCACTCAACTTAGCACCTAACTCAAGCGCAAATCACAAAAGTGTTTGTGGCATTGAGAAGGGCAGCGGTTGGGGCAGTCAGCAGTACAAGTTCCCGAGAAACAACTCGAAACGCTCTGCAAAGGGCATAGTCAATAAATCAAGTTACCGATTGCGCCGCGAACCAAGGCATCGAGCTCGATAGCGGGCAATCGGCTCCTAACGTCGCAGAATCCTTTGCGTTAAACCTTGTCGTGTAAATATGAAAGGCTTATCGAACCTTGGCTGGAAATCTACCTTTGATCCGATTGCAGACCGCATGTCGGCAGCAATATAGACAAGGTAGACACCCCCAAGTGCAGACTGATAAAGGAAACCGACAAAGACGCAAAGTCGATCGCACAAGTAAAAACTGGAAATGAGCAATCGGATTGCATAAGAGATAGCAGGCCTAAGGCTGAATGAGTTCATTACATCGAAGTCACACCCAGTGGGTGTCGGCAGAATTAAAATCATGTCTTACAAGCAACTAGTCGGAAAGAAAAAACAAGATAAGGCCGATCCAAGGTCGGCAAGCTGCAGTAGGTGACATCATCGGCGGCTTGGCTCAAGAAATCGGGGCAGTCGAAGGCGCAGAGCTGGCAGTCGGAGCAGTCGGATCGGCGTGTGCGGCAGCGACGTCTGGCTCCGACTGTGCATCAGAAGAGGTGTCCCCAGCACGCTTGGACCTCAGAGAGGTATGGGACGAACTGCTGTCAGAAAGCTCTTCGGCCAAGCCAGAGATAGAAGTTGCAGCCAGCGGGTTCCCTCCCTCGTCGAGATATGGGGTATAGTCATAAGGAGAAAACCAGTTCACCATAGCGCTGGCGAGCCGGTTCACTTCAGCATAGGTCTTCTCAAGCACGTCGGTGGCGTTCTCTCTGAGGCTGTGGAGCTTGGAAAGTTTCACTTGCGGATACCAGCTCAGCACAGTTTGAAGAGCAGTCTCAGCGCCAGTCCGACCAGCAGAGTTAAGCAAGACGTCGATCCGACGAGGAATGGCCTTCAGAAGAATCCGAGTCTGCTCGGTGGTAGCATTCGTAGCATCTCCCTTGCCAGAGTCTTCTTCGTCCAGGGGAGCCGACGTGGGGATCTCGGCAGAGGAGCTGGCAGCATGCTTCATCCTTTGAAGTCCAATCTTGAGCTCGGTCGGCGACCACAGCAACTCAGCAATCTTCAGAATGCCGAATTTTAAGGACAAGGCAATCCCCTTGATGACGGGAATGCGAGCTGCTGTTCCAATCAAATACTCATGCCGAGTCCAGACGTCGTCTTCAAGCTGGCAGGACCCCCCGGCCGCGATGGTCTCCTCCCGAGATTTGGCTACGGCTGCATAAGAAGCTGCTTCAGATTCAGGCCAGGCCTCTGCATCATGAATAAAAGAGTGAGTAATAGCGCAAAAGAAGGATGCAGTCGGAAATGCACTCGGAGGCAAGATGCACTTGCCACTGAGAAGGGCGTCCATCTCGCTCATTGTGTCGCAGAGGCCCTTGGCCCGGCGGCGCATTTTTGTGGTGTCTTCATAGTTGCGTTTCTCCAGCTCTTCATATTTGGCGATATGATCATCACGATCCCTTCGGATAGAGTCCCGCGCACCAATACGATTGCTCCATCTCCGCCACAACGCTCCGACCCAGTCTTTGCCCCCGTCCTCTCTACCACCTTGCCCGTCCTGACGACCACTTCGCCGATCATAGCGACAAATCCACCAACCGCAGCAACCACCTCATTGATCATGATGACCACCTCGCCTATCATGACAACCACTCCGCCGATTGTGGCAACTACCTCGACCTCATCTCACCCGATTGCGCCACGGCCACGATCAAGTGCCTCCGACCTTTTGGCGACGTCGGCGCCATCGCTCTCTACCGTCATCAACTCTGCTGCCGCGATGCAAGCTTCATCACCACAGCCGACCTCTTCCGCGTCGGAGATTCTGATGCGCTCGGTAGACCAATTCCGGGCCGAGTATTCTCGCACCCGCCATCTTGGCACCGATCCCGACGCTCCGCATCGCACTCAAGGTGCTCTGACGACAGCCTTCAGTCGAGTGAACGACTTTGCCGCCGCCATTGCTCGGGACCTCCAGCAGCTCGACCGCCATCATGTGGTAAGCTCTTGAATTTTCCTTTACTCGGGAGACTTTTCTTCCGGTGGGTGCGTGCAAGCGCACCCACTGGGTGTAGTCCCCGAGATTCGGGCCGATTGATTGCAATCGGTTCGGATCTTTTTATGCTCTTTGCTTTTTCTCCTGCCTTCCTCCAATCGGGAGACTTTTCTTCCGGTGGGTGCGCGCAAGCGCACCCACTGGGTGTAGTCCCCGAGATTTGGGCCGATTGATTGCAATCGGTTCGGATCTTTTTATGCTCTTTGCTTTTTCTTGGCGCGCACCCACTGGGTGTAGTCCCCGAAATTTGGGCCGATAGATTGCAATCGGTTCGGATCTTTTTATGCTCTTTTCTTTTTCTCCTGCCTTCCTTCAATCGGGAGACTTTTCTTCCGGTGGGTGTAGTCCCCGAGATTCGGGCTAATTGATTGCAATCGGTTCGGATATTTTTATGCTCTTTGCTTTTTCTCCTGCCTTCCTCCAATCGGGAGACTTTTCTTCCCGTGGGTGCGCGCAAGCGCACCCACAGGGTGTAGTCCCCGAGATTCTGGCCGATTGCTTGCAATCAAATAGGATCTTCTTTTAGCTGCTGTATCTCTAAATTTCATCTTGCTGTTCTTCTCAGGCTGTTATGGAAGAAAAACGCGAGATCTTCGAAAAACTCCTCGACGCTTATACCGCTAGCCTCCGAACTCTCGCCCAAGCCCAGCTCGAGGTCAACAACCAATCGGCCGAGATCATGCTCTATACAATTGTGAAACTTTCGTATGTTCTGAGTTTTTTGATTTGAGTTGCATAAGTACCCCAAAAAAGTATTTACTACCTTCTGTTCTGTTTTTCACAGATTATGCCACGTTTAGCCTTTCCTTACTTTTGCAATCCTTAAGCTTCCTTTTTCTTTGCAAATTTTTTTGACACTCTTGAGAAACAATAGCTCTTCAAGAATATCTTTATATTCAGTGCAGAAAAATTATTTTATTAAGGGCACTAACCTCTCTAATCAGCTTATGATGAGTTATGTATGAATGGAGTTTTGAAGTGTGCGATGGAAGATGATGAAAGAAAATCCGGGAGTGTAAAATGATAAAGATTGGGGATGCCCCCATGCATCCCCAATAAATATTCAAGGAGACTCAAGCGTCTAATCTTGGGGATGCCCCCGTGCATCCCCTTCTCCATCAACAATCATCAGTTCGTCCTTCGTCTCACTATATTTTTATCACTTCATGCGTTATGTACTATGCTTGGAGCGTCTCGCTCTTAGGTTTACTTTTTAGTTTTCTTTAGTTTTGCTTGCTGTTAATAACAAGATAGACCCCAGCTTACTTTGTGTGGGAGAGAAACACACTCCACTCCAATCTATAACACATCATAGGATTTTTCATGCCCATCATTTTACTGTTGTGTGTTCTTTATCTTTTTGTAGCTACTGCCATGTTTAGTTTTAGTCTTAGTTTGTCTTTACCAAGAGCCTCGGTTTTCGTTTAGTTTTTTTTAAGCTTTAAAACTGAAGGGTAGAACACCCCCAACATTTTATTAAAGGCCCATAATATTTACAGAATTTACAACAAAGCTTAAAAAAAATAAGCCCTCAAGGGGGCAAAAAGTCAATCCATCTAAGTACCTCCTATTTAAACCTAGGTTTGATCTTGTAACTAAGCAAGGTAAGGTCATGGATGAAGCCCATTTTCCACTTTTCAAAGTATGGCCTGTCATGTTTGAAGCATTTGGCATTCCTGACCATCCATATATTCCACCAGGCAGTGAAAAGAACCTCAGCAAAGAAAGGTTTCTGAAAAGCCTCTCTAGCTTGTGTTGCTACCTGCACCATATAAGTCCCCAAAGACCAATCAATTTGAAGATATGTCCATATCCTAGCACTGAAGTTACAATGAAAGAACAGATGATCTCGGGTCTCCAGGTGTTGAGTGGGGCATAACACACATTCTGGCCCATCCTCAATATGCCAGTGTCTTCTAATGATCATGTCCTTGGTGTTCAGACGATCCATAATCACTAGCCATGCAAAAACCTTAGTTTTGAGGATGCAACAAGATTGAAAGTACGTGGATGTCGCCTTGAGGGGGGGGGGGTGAATAGGCGTTTAAAATAATTACGGTTTCGGCTTGAACAAATGCGGAATAAAACTCAACGTTTAATTTGCCAAGCAAGAAACCTAAATAAGCCAGGCTCAACTATGTGCACCAACAACTTATACTAAGAAAGATAAACAACTATGTGATAGCAAGATATATAACAAGAACACTAAGGCTATCACAAAGTAGGTGCACAAGTAAATAGGTTGACTAGAAGAACAACCTATGGGACAAGCAATGTACAATAATATCAGCAAGCACAAGATAAACATTGTAATAAGCTTGCTCAAGGTAAGGGTAGAGATAACCGCAAGTGGAGCCGAAGGAGACAAGGATTTGTTACCGAAGTTCCTTCTCTTGCGAGAAGTACGTCTCCGTTTGGAGAGGGTGAGGAGCACAATGCTCACACGAAGCCAACGAGGGCCACCCTATTTATCCTCACGCTCTTACCAATGCAAGATGCCATGATTCCACTATTAGGACACTTGAGGGCGGTCACCGAACCCTACAAATGGAAACCCTTGGGGGCGGTCACCGAACCTGTACAAATGCTCGGGGCAATCTCCACAACCGAATTGGAGGCTCCCGTAGCGTCCCGAAGCTTTCCACCACAATGATTGAGCTCCGTAACAACAAGCCTCTAGGTGCCAACGCACCCACGAGGAACAAGCTCTAGAGTGCCAATGCACTCAAGAGTAGCTATCTTCACAACTTCACTCACTACAAAGAATCCTCGGAGAGAACTCAAACCGATGCACCAAATGCAATGGAAAGAGCACACGAAGTGCTCAAGTCCCCAACTCTCAAATCCCACCAAAGCAACAAAAAGCTATGGAGGAATATGAGAGGAAGAACAAGGAGAACACCAAGAACTCCAAGATCTAGATCCACAAGGTTCCCCTCACTTAGAGAAGAGATGGCTTGGTGGAGAATGTGGATCTAGACCTCCTCTCTCTTTTCCCTCAAAAAGGAGCAAGAATCATAGGAGGGGAAGAGAGTAAGCAAGCTCAAAGAGGTCAACAATGGGGGGAAGAACTTGCACAAAACCGGTGGGGACAAAGGAAGAAGAAGACCCCCTTTTATAGTCCCCCACGAATCCAGCCGTTGGGAACCGTTGGCAGCCCACCAACCACGGTACTACCGCTCGGTACTACCGAAGCCCAGTACCGTGCCCACTACCGCAGAGTCCAGTGGACTTACGGTAGTGAGTGCGATACTTGCCCACGGTACTACCGTGGCATGGTACTACCGCCCTGGGAGCGGTACTACCGCCCCATGGTACTACCGGGGGCCAGTATCGTGCCCACTACCGCAAAGTCCAGTGGACTTACGGTAGTGAGTGCGGTACTCGCCCACGGTACTACCGTGGTGCGGTACTACCGCTCCAAGAGCGGTACTACCGCCCTGGAAGAACCAGGGAGCCCAGGACACACAACAGATGAACTCCAAAGAAACAGGCAAACCCTGAATTTCCACAACTTCTGCAAATGAACTCCGATTAAGGAAAACTCAAGCTTGATGGAAAGCTAACGAACAGAGCTGCCTAATCACGACAAAGCCATATTGGTTGATGGAATTATTTAGAAGTGGCAAGGGAATTGTGTGAAACCTCTAACCGAGACGACCCGGCAAATCTCCCACATCGAAAAACATATGAGAAGACGCATATGAAATCCGTTTTCGATGAACAAGAGCTTGTCATGAAGAAGACCACAAGCTCCAAAACTCACACGAAGAAAAGCCAAACAAGAACCAATAAAGATGATGCCAAGGATGCAAACGGTTTGAGCTCTCCACGAACGACTCGGCCTAGCCTATAACACGGTCTCCTAACTACTACCAAGAGACCGGTAAACTAGACACCTATCTAGTCAAACCTTTGTCTTGCGCATAATCCACTTGAGCTTGATGATGACGATCATGCCCGCCTCAAGTTGGAACATCTTCCTTGATTCCTCCGGCTCGATGAAGACTTGTAGATAGCTCCCCCATACTCCATTATGGGTGAGCCTCTTTTAGGCACATCTTCACACGACCATTATCACCAAATGGTCGGCAAGCTCCAAGCATACGATATCTTTGTGATGCTCCTCTTGACCTTGCACACATCTACTTGACCAATCTTTGGATAGCTCCATGAAGAACACCTTGGTCAACACGTAATCTTCATCTTACAACCTTGAAGCCACCATATGATCTTCAAGTGTTGCCTATGGACAAACCTTAAAGTATAACTCGAGGAATTAGTCCATAAAGATTGTCATCAATTACCAAAACCAAACATAAGGGAACATGCCCTTTCAAAGATTTCCAGATCCAATTTAGCAGAGGGTTGGATTGAATAGGAGCATGAACCATGGTATAAAATTTCTTTGCAGTGTAAGTCTCCTTAGAACTATGCCTCCAGGTCCAGCAATCTGAAGCCAGCTGTGAACTGTGATTCTGAAGTATCAGGGTAAGTTCCATGAACTCCTCATATGCTTGAGCAGAAAGTGGTAGATTAAACAGTTCAGTGAGCTTAGTTGTACCCAAAACCTCCTTGACAGAAATCAAAGGATCTTTAGCATAGGAAAACAATCTAGAAAATTTGTTAGCTAGAGGTCTATTCATCTGTTCAATCCATTGATCCTGCCATAACAAAACAGAATCCCCACAGCCAATCTGAATCTTGGAGATAGCCACAAAACTATCGATATATTTGGCTACATCCCTCCACCAGAAAGAACCACAGAGCTCAGTTGCATGGGGTACTCTTTGATGGTAATATGAGTTCCAGATAAGAGTCACCCAGGGCACCTCCTCTTTGTTATAAAATTTCTTCAGGTGCTTCATAAGTAGGGCCTGATTCTGCAGCTGCAAATTTAAGATTCCCAGTCCCCCTTTGTTTTTGGGTCTGCAAACCAGATCCCAAGAAGCCAGAGATTTACCAGAGTCCTGACCATATTTCCTCCACAGGCACTGCCTCTGTATCCTTTCAAGTTGCTTAATTATGCCAATGGGTATATTCAGAGAGCAAAGGAAGTATATGGGCAAAGAGGAAATAACTGAGTTTAATAACTGTAACTTTCCTCCCTGAGAGAGAAAGCAAGAGCTAGCAGTAAGCCTCCTCTCCATGCAGTCAACCAGAGGAAGAAGATCCACCATTTTAGGTCTTGTGGTTCCCACTGGTAGCCCCAGATAAGTGAAGGGCAATTTCCCCACTTGACACCCAAAAGCAGCAACCAATTGGGAGACAGTAACCTCATCAATGTTAATGGGGATCATTGATGATTTGTTGTAGTTTATCTCCAGGCCAGTGGTCTCAAAAAAGTTATGAAGAGCCTTCTTCAACACCAAAACTTGTTGGACATCAGCAGGAAGCACCAGGATGGTATCATCAGCATACTGCACTACAGGAAAATCAGTTTCATGGCATGGAATGGGAAGGCTGAGGAGTCCCTTTCGGAGAAGGTCATTGATCACTGATTGCAGCAGGTCAGCAGCAAGGACAAAAAGAAGGGGTGACAGAGGATCACCCTGCCTAACTCCCCTTCTGCATTTAAACTGTCTCCCAGGAATTCCATTCAGCAGGACAGATGAGGACCCACACTCCAAATGCTGCTACACCCAAATACTCCACTTTTGAGGAAACCCTTTATATTTGAGAATCTCAAGGATAGCAGAGTGCTCAATGGAATCAAAAGCCTTTTCAAAGTCAATTTTGAGGAGCAGCAGTGGTCTCTTAGATTGGTGGCACTGAAGTAGATACTCTAGAGTACAGGCAATGCAGTCTGAATAGATATATCCTTGATAAAGCCATATTGGTTTTTGTGAATGCACTTTCTAATATCCCTTTGCAATCTATTTGCAGCCATCTTAGTGATGAACTTGATACCAACACTAGTGAGGGAAATAGGTCTGAAATCATTCACCATTTCAGGACTAGCTTTCTTAGGAATTAGGGTGATGTAAGAACCATTGAGACCCTCCAAGTGAGCCGTGCCAGTATGGAACTCAGCAGCCAAGTTATAGAAATCATTGCAGATGATAGGCCAGCAGGTTTTAAGGAATTTACCATTGAAGCCATCAGGCCCAGGTGATTTATCAGTAGGCATGGAAAGCACAGTTTCGTTTAGTTTGTTGCTGGAACTCTCTTTAGTTTTCATGTTTATCTTGTTAAGAGAGTTGGTTGTTGCACTGAGTTGTGTCTTGTCTTGAAAGTAGGTAATTGAGGTTGCTATTTAATTTTAGTAGTAACTTGCAATAGTTTTGAGGTATTGTTGTGAGTAATGTTTGAACTTTTTGTGTCAAGAGCTCTAACCTATTAGTGATAGGTGTCGTATTTTGGGCAATCCGTATTTATTTTCAAAAACCTACAAAACTAGTTGAGAACTCTACCTACTAGATGGACCGCTAATCTTTTGAGGGATCGGATATTAGAGTACACTCACGTACCATGAGTCGAGGATGCGCAAGGATAACCAAACCCCCATACACTCCTCCTCGGGGTACTTGTCTCTTGTGAACCTCCTCATTAGATTGAGAGTTACCAATAAGAAGTGCATGAGTTCTTCGGACTAATGTAAGTATTGAAAGTTGACACTTCCACCTCCTCATATTTGCTAGCCTCTTCCGTACCGTGCATTGCCTTCTTCTCACTCCGAGAGTTGGCGTCCACCTTCGCTGGTACATCCAAACCCTTGGCTGGTACATCCAAACCCTTGGCATGATACGCTCTGCCATGATAAACCTCCTTATATCTTTCCTCAAAATAACTACCATAACTACCTATCAATGCATTTCCATAGCCTTTCCGAGATATATTGCCATGCAACATCCACCTCTTCATGACTTGATCTTCATGTCATACATGTTCCTGCTACACTGGCAGAGGCATACATTGCATACATCATGATAGCTACATCTTCTTTATGTTTGAGTACCTTGTAAAGTGTGAAGATCTTCTATACCCTCTTGTAAAATAGAGTGTTGCCCTTAAGTGAGGAAAAGATCCCAAAGTGGACAAAATAAAAGATACCAAAGAGGACAAATGAGAGTTAAATAGAAAGAGCCATTGAGGCCACCAAAAAAATACAAAAAAGAGAAAAAAAAATAAAAAGAAAAAAAAAGAGAGAAAGGGGCAACACTACTATCCTTTTGAAAGATCCACATTAGTACTCCCTCTTATCTTTGTACTCCATAGAGATGATCATACATGTATATAGCTATGTGGGGACCTTCACACCATAAAACTTGGCTTGCATATTCCAAGGATGAGCCTCCTCAAAAGAGCTCCAGGTCTTCATGAGCGAGCAAGTTGGATGCACCCCACTAGTTCCATTGGAGAGCTTTGTTAGCTCATATGTGCACCCGTTGCATGGAAATCCCTACTCCTCATATCATATCTATCATTTGGCCTTCTCGCCTATGATTGTCCTCATTGATGTGAGCCTTTCTCATCCTTTTTGTCTTCCTCCTCCACCATATCTCTCTCTTTTCCATCATAAGTGTCAACTCTCGTGCTTACGCTCATCCATTGCATGAGTGCTCAAACTATCGAAAAGGATAGGATCAAATTGACTTGTACCTGGCTAGTGGTCTGGGGACGAGTCAAGATAAGATTCCAAAGAAGACCAAGTGTGAAACTTTAGTAGATTGAGTTCTCAACAAAAATATTTTTTTCTCGTATTCCCTATCCCCCTTCTTGCACGCCAACACCATTTGGAGACAATCGAGTCATGGACAGCGAGAGCTCTTGCACCAATGTTCTTTTGTTAGTTGTTTCAATGCTAATATAGACTCTTGCATGTTATGACTTGAATTGAATCACATACCTCGAGTGCTTTACTTTTCAAAAGTTCTTATATGGTTGCTAGCATGTCACCACATAAATTATGATTGTTATCATTTACCTACTCGAGGACAAGTAGGAATTAAGCTTGGGGATGTTGATACGTCCCAAACGTATCTATAATTTCTGCTTGCTCCATGCATGTTTTGTGTGATATTGCTATGATCTAGATACACTTTGATACATTTTTTAATCATATTTGGACTAACTTATTAACTCAGTGCACCACAGTGCCAGTTCCCGTTTTCTGCTGTTTTTCTATTTCAGTTTTCCCCCATATTAAAAGTGCTCCAAAAATTCGGGAAAAATCATATAAAAAATCAGTACAACGGAAGCTTCCGGAACCCCGAAGGAGGGCCAGAGGGGCCTCACGTGGTGCCTAGGCGGCCAGGTGGCGCGGCCTAGGGCTTGGCCGCACCACCAGGGCGCCTAGACCCCTGGTGGCCCCACTGGCTGCCCCCTTCGCCTATTTAATCTCCGTGACGCAAAACCCCCGAAGACAGAACCCTTTTTCGCGATCTCACCTCTGTTCCGCCGCCGCCGTGCTTTCAAGATCGGGAGCGCTAGCAGACTTCTTCCCGGCACCCTGCCGGAGGGAGGATTGACCTCCGGGAGCTTCCCCTCCACCACGGACGCTTCCCGGATGTGCAGTGAGTAGTTTTCTTTGTACAATGGGTCCGTGATCAGTAACTATGTGATGTTCTCCTCCCCTCTTTGTTCTTCATGGTTTAGTCCTCGTGAGCTTCCCTACATGATCGAGGCACATATGTAATCTTTCTGCTGTTTCTATGCTGAGTTTGTTGGGATCTGATGGATTATGACATTATGTTCAGATTGTGATTGAGTAATATATTTGGTTCTTATCTTTTATATTGTTGTTCTTAAGTAATTCTTGCATGTTCTCCGTTTCTATTTATTGCTTTGGCCAAGTAGTAGGTAGTGACTCCAAGAGGGAACGTTATGCTCGATTGTGGGTTCATGCCCCCCGATGACACGCTTGAGTGACAGAAACATGAGTCTAGGGGATGTGATGTTGCCACAAGGGGGAAAACAACGGTGCTTGTAACCGCGGTTGCAAGGATTGTTTACTTTACGCAATGTGCTTTTTAATACAATTGTCTGTTGCTTTGGGTTTACACTTTGGGTGGGGCTCGCAACTTAATACCAGCGAGATGTTCTGGATAGGTATCTCAAGGTGGATGATTAGGAGTAGATGCAGTTGGATTTTGTTCTACTTATTTGGGCGTACCGCCCATGCTTTTGAGCCTCGTCCTTTCTTTGTAGCATAGTTAGAATTGCGATGCGTTTTTAATCCTGTCAATTTCCTAGCTGTAATTTGTTTACCTCGTATAGCAGTTTTATCGTATTTTGGGAGAGAGACATCACTAGTGAACATCACGGGACCCCGGTCCATATCCTCATCACTGTTTACATGCTTATTTACTTTCCTGCTTGTACTTTCAAGCTGCTATCATTACCACTATTATATGTTGCGTTGATCCTTTGTGAACAACAAGGCTGGAGGGATTGACAACCTCTTTGTACTTGTTGGGAAGCAAAGTTATTTGTGTTGTGTGCAGGTCCACGTCAGTTGCGCCACTGACACCTACTTATCATCTCCGGAGTCCTACTAGAGACAAACCTTGGTATCTTCACCGACGGAAATTTGCCGCTATCCTACATCTCACCTTCCACTTGGGGTAACCAACCAGGGGAGATATATCCACCATCAAGTAGGGATTGCCATGCAACGGATGCACCTATGAGCTAAGGTAAGCTCTCCAATGGAACTAGTGGGGGTGCATCCAACTTGCTTGCTCACGAAGACCTAGAGCTCGTTTGAGGAGGCTCATCCTTGGAATATGCAAGCCAAGTTCTATAGTTTGAAGGTCCCCACATAGCTATATGCATAAATGATCATCTCTATGGAGTACAAGGATAAGAGGGAGTACTAGTGTGGATCTTTCAAAAGGAATAGTAGTGTTGCCCCTTTCTCTCTTTTTATTCTTTTTCTCTTTTTTCTATTTTTGTATTTTTTTTGGTGACCTCAATGGCTCTTTCTATTTAACTCTCATTTGTCCTCTTTGGGATCTTTTATTTTGTCCACTTTGGGATCTTTTCCCCACTTAAGGGCAAAACTCTATTTTACAACAGGGTATAGAAGATCTTCACACTTTACAAGGTACTCAAACATAAAGAAGATGTAGCTATCATGATGTATGCAATGTATGCCCCTGCTAATGTAGCAGGAACATGTATGACATGAAGATCAAGTCATGAAGAGGTGGATGTTGCATGGCAATATATCTCGGAAAGGCTATGGGAATGCCTTGATAGGTAGGTATGCTCGCTGTTTTGAGGAAAGATATAAGGAGGTTTATCATGACAGAGCGTATCATGCCAAGGGATTGGATGTACCGGCGAAGGTGGACGCCAACTCTCGGAATGAGAAGAGGGCAATGCTCGCTACGGAAGAGGCTAGAAAATATGAGGAGGTGGAAGTGTCAACTTTCAATACTTACATTAGTCCGAAGAACTCATGCACTTATTATCGGTAAATATCAATGAGGAGGTTCACAAAGAGACAAGTAGCCCGAGGAGGAGTGTATGGGGGTTTGGTTATCCTTGCGCATCCTCGACTCATGGTACGTGAGTGTACTCTAATATCCGATCCCTCCAAAGATTATTGATCCATCTAGTAGCTAGAGTTCTCAACTAGTTTTTTTAGGTTTTGAAAATAAACACGGATTTCCCAAAATACGACACCTATCACTAATAGGCTAGAGATCTTGACACCAAACGTTCAAACATTACTCACAACAATACCTCAAAACTATTGCAAGTTACTGCTAAAATTAAATCGCAACCTCAATTACCTACTTTCAAGACAAGACACAACTCAGTGCAACAACCAACTCTCTTATCAAGATAAACATGAAAACTAAAAAAAAGCCAAGGTTATTGCTAAATACAAACTAAAACTAAAACTAAACATGACAGTAGCTACGAAAAGATAAAGAACACACAACAGTGAAAAGATAGGCATGAAAAATCCTATGATGTGTTCTAGATTGGAGTGGAGCATGTTTCTATCCCACATAAAGTAACATGGGGTCTAACTTGTTATGAACAACAAGCAAAGATAAAGAACACAAAAAAATAAACCTAAGAGCGAGATGCTCCAAGCATAGCACATAACGCATGAAGTGATAAAAATATAGTGAGACGATGGAGAAGGGGATGCACGGGGGCATCCCCAAGATTAGACGCCTGAGTTTCCTTGAATATTTATTGGGGATGCATGGGGGCATCCCCAAGCTTGAGCGTTTGACACTCCCGGATCTTCTGTCATCATCTTCCCTCACACACTTTAAAACTCCCTTCATACATAACTCATCATGAGCTGATTTGAGAAGTTAGTACCCTTAATAAAATAATTTTTCCCACAGGATATAAAGATATTCTTGAAGATCTACTGTTTCTCAAGATTGTCAATAGGTTTTTGCAAATAAAAAGCAAGCTTAAGGTTTGCAAAAGTAAGGAAAGGCAAAACGTGGCAGAATCTCTGAAATACTGAAAAGCAGGTAGTAGAGAATTTTTTCGGGGAACTTATGTAACTCAAATAGAAAACTTCAGAACATACGAAAGTTTCAAAATTGTATAGATCATGCTGTGTAAAAAATTCAGCTAAAAAATATGAACTGATGATTTGTTTCGATTTTTTTGTCAAGCAGACAGAATCTGTTTTCTGGACAAAATGTCACAACTTTTGCTTCCCTTATCATAAGAGGCTATAACTTGGCACAAAGCTTGAAAATAAAGATACAATGATGTTGCTACAGTAGTAACAATCATCAAGACCACTAAGAGAAGAAGTAAAAACATCTTGGGTTGCCTCCCAACAAGCGCTTTCTTTTACGCCTTTAAGCTAGGCATAAGTCAAAAGATCAAGTTGTATCAATTGACCCATCATCAAGATCATCAAAAAGCTCTTCAATTGTACAACTGGTCTTAAGAGGTCTTTCGAATAAAGGCCTAATGAAGATACTTCTAGGGAGAAAACCAAAAGGCGGAAAATCAATGGAAGTTTCATTTATAAATTTATCAAGAAGGGGTATTTCTTCCAAAGTTTTCACGTTTCAACTTCTTTGGCAATAGGAGGGTTATTTTTGTGTCGGGGAACCTTAGGGACATAATTGAACTTAGGTTCCTTTCTTGCCGGAGTTTCTACCTTTTTTGGTTTGATTGAGGAGAAAGTAGTTCCTAGAGTATTAATGATTTCCTCAATCTTATCAATCCTAGAAGGATCCATATCATGGGATTTGATGGTCTCCAAAGTTTTAATAATTTTAGCCATGGAGCTATCAAGCCTATTCAAATTCCCTTGAATCTTGCGATCCAACTCATTTATCTTAGTTACACTTGGTATTTCTAACTCTATCTTTTCAAGTTTTTCAATAATGTGAGCTAGAGTTATATCTTCTTGTATGCTAGCAACACGGAGATTTCCAACAAGATTTTCAATAACATTAAGAGACTCCCAAATCGGGGTTTCTAGGAAATTCCCATTGATAGCAGTATCTAGAATGAACCTATTCCAAGGAGTAATTGATGTTGGGCCTCCAAGCGCAGATGTTTGTAGGACAACAAAAATTTCCCTCAAGTGGATGACCTAAGGTTTATCGAACTCAAGGAAGTAGAGGTTGAAGATGGTCTCTCTCAAGCAACCCTGCAATTAAGATACAAGAAGTCTCTTGTGTCCCCAACACACCTAATACAACTAGGAGTTGTATAGGTGCACTAGTTCGGCGAAGAGATGGTAAAATATGGGTGATAAGTGTGGCAAAACAAAGTAATATAAATCTGTAATAAAAAGTGCAGCAAGCAAACATGTAACAAAAGTGAGTGAAAACGGTGTAACAATGATGGAAACAAGGCCTAGGCTTCATACTTTCACTAGTGGCAACTCCCAACAACATTAAAATAGTCTAATCACATGATATTTCCCATAAAACATGCAATGGAGACGCACTCGGAGGTCATTCCTTTGTGGTCAAGAGAGGATGAGAATTATGTAGGGCTACAAAAAGCACACATCAAAGTTCGTAGTTCTCAATCTAATAAGGAGGTTCACAAAGAGACAAGTACCCCGAGGAGGAGTGTATGGGGGTTTGGTTATCCTTGCGCATCCTCGACTCATGGTACGTGAGTGTACTTTAATTTTCGATCCCTCCAAAGATTAGTGATCCATCTAGTAGCTAGAGTTCTCAACTAGTTTTGTAGGTTTTTGAAAATAGACACGGATTTCCCAAAATACGACACCTATCACTAATAGGCTAGAGCTCTTGACACCAAAAGTTCAAACATTACTCACATCAATACCTCAAAACGATTGCAATTTACTACTAAAATTAAATAGCAAACTCAATTACCTACTCTCAAGACAAGACACAACTCAGTGCAACAACCAACTCTCTTAACAAGATAAACATGAAAACTAAAGAGAGTTCCAGCAACAAACTAAACAAAAGCCAAGGCTCTTGCTAAAGACAAACTAAAGCTAAAACTAAACATGACAGTAGCTACGAAAAGGTAAAGAACACACAACAGAGAAAGATATGCATGAAAAATTCTATGATGTGTTCTAGATTTTGAAAGTGGAGCGTGTTTCTCTCCCACACAAAGTAAGACGGGATCTAACTTGTTATGAACAGCAAACAAAGCTAAAGAAAACTAAAAATTAAACCTAAGAGCGAGACACTCCAAGCATAGCACATAACGCATGAAGTGATTAAAATATAGTGAGACGAAGGACGAACTGATGATTGTTGATGGAGAAGGGGATGCACGGGGGCATCCCCAAGCTTATACGCTTGAGTCTCCTTGAATATTTATTGGGGATGGATGGGGGCATCCCCAAGATTGAGCGCTTGACACTCCTGGATCTTCTTTCATCATCTTCCATCGCACACTTGAAAACTCCCTTCATACACAACTTATCATAAGCTGATTCGAGAGGTTAGTACCCTTAATAAATAATTTTTACCCACTGGATATAAAGATATTCTTGAAGAGCTACTGTTTCTCAAGATTGCCAAAAAGTTTTTGCAAAGAAAAAGCAAGCTTAAGGTTTGCAAAAGTTAGGAGAGACAAAACGTGGCAGAATCTGTGAAAAACAGAACAGCAGGTAGTAAAGAATTCTTTAGGGGTACTTCTGCAACTCGAATCAAAAAACTCAGAACAGACGCTCGAAAGTCAATTGTATGGAGTACGCTGTCAAAATCAGATCAAAAAGACGATCTGGTGATTTTAGGCTAATTTTTCCGTCCAAGGACAGAATCTGTTTTCTGGACAGCATGTCACAACTTTTGAACTTTCTTGCAATCGGAGGCTAGAGTTGGCACAAAGATTGAAAATAAAGATACAATGATGTTGCTATAGTAGTAACAATCATCAAGACCACTAAAAACTGAAAGTAAAAACTCAAACTAAAGATAACAAGGGTTGTCTCCCTAGAGCTCTTTCTTTATAGCCATAAAGATAGGCTTAAGATTTTTAATGATGCTCTCATAGGAATAAGGAATAAGAGTTGAAGAACAAAAGAGAGCATCGAGAAGCAAATACCAAACACATTTAAGTCTAACATGCTTCCTATGCAAAGGGATCTTGTAGATAAATAACTCATTGAAGCATAGAGATATTAGCATAGGAAGGAAAAATAAGTGCAACTTCAAAACCTTTAACATAAAGAGAGGGAATTTGACATTATTGAAATATCTATAAGAATGTGTTCCCTTCTCATAATAATTTTTAGTGGGATCATGAATAAACTCAACAATATAAGTATCACATAAAAAATTGTTACCATGATCCACATGCAAAAGGGTACTCTTACTCTCCACATAAGCATAATCTTTCTCATTGGTAATAGTGGGAGTAGGACTATCATAAACAACTTGAACACTATAGATTAATTGTGTATTAGGAAGATGGTGTTCAACAAGGGAGTAATTCCCTCCATGGTCATGACAAGTTTCATAAGGATAATTTCTCCTTATGTCATAGGTACCTTTATAATCACTAAAAATAGGAGTTATAACATCATCATAGTAGATAAGAGCATTATCATTGCTAGAAACTATATTTGTAAACATGTTGTCTTTATTATTACTAGAAAAAGAATTATCAACTACCCCATCACTAATGGGTAAAGGACTTGCAATCCTATCATCCCCAAGCTTGGAGCTTTCCATATCATCACTCTCAGAGTTGGTACCAAAGAGATTTTCAAGGTCATAAGTAGCATTATCATCATTTTCCCAACCACAAAAAGTAGCATGCATATCATAATCAAAATCATCTTCAATAGTACCTACAGACTTATCTTCAAGATAATAATGAATGCAATCAAGCTCACCATCCTCCATAAATTTCTGTCCGTTAGGATAAAAATCGATGCGAGGAATATGCTCAGGCCAGGTTGTTACCCATTCTTCTTCCTTCCCGCTCCTCTTCCTCCTCCTCTTCTTTTTCTTCTTCTTCACCTTAGGAAGGAGTGGTTGGAGAGAAAGCTTCTCCTCATATCCTGGTTTGTCATTAGAAACAATAGGGGAAACTTGGGAGAAACTCTCCTTTTTATTAGTAGAAACATAAGAGACATTTTTATACTTTGGTAAAGTTCCCTCCTTTCTAATATTTTTTATGTAATCATTATCATGGAAATTAACAACACAATAGAGATGGCAATTCTGCAAAGTGTTATTTATTCCCAAAGCATGAACATCTAGCCAAGAAGTCTTTTCTGATAACTCTTCACACATCAAAAATAACATAAGCTCATCATAAAGATCAGGGGTGATCATGTCATCACACAACTGGCTAACAGTTATGTTTTGAAAGTACATGCACTGAAAATTGAAGTGACCCTTTATGCAGCAAAGTTCACAAGTAAAAGGATAAAGGTCACACAATTCTCTAGCAATTTCATTTAAATCTCTAACCCAAGTGATTGTTCTTTCATGCTTATGTTGCTTACAATACTTCTCTTCTTCAATCATAGGCCTTTCACAAGGTCTATCCACTCCACAAAAATTAACATGCTTATATAAAACTTCATTTTCAGGAATTGGATCATGCATGTTGCAATCATCATTAACAATTTTATTTTCTTTGCAAATCTCTTTAAAAGGTTCATGATGCTTGATCCAATTCTCCTTAGGCATATTAAGATGTGAAGCAAAAGATTTGAGGAAATCAACAAGGAGTTGAGAATCAAGCCCAAACTTAGCACTAAACTTATTAAAACTTGCAGTTTCAACAAAGGACTTAATGCAATCATACTCATAAATTATACCTAACTCTTTACCTTTGTCGATCTCCCAATCTTCAGAATTGTGTTGGATTCTTTCAACGAGTTCCCATTTAGAATCAATCTTTTTGTTTGTGAAAGAACCCATCGAGGAAACATCGAGCAAGTCTTTATCCTGTCGAGATAGCCTTGCATAGAAATTAGTAATAATCATATCTTTGGGGAGCCCATGGTTAGGACATTTTAGCATCAAAGTTTTCAGTCTCCCCCAAGCTCGAGCTATGCTCTCTCTACATCATGAGGATAGAAATTATAAATATAATTCCTATTCTCATGGACTTCATGAAGAGGATAAAACTTGGAGTAAAAGAGAGACTGGATCTCTTCCCAATCCCGTAGGTGAGAATCATCTAGTAGCCTATACCATTCCAATGCTTTTCCTTTCAGTGGCAAGGCAAATAATTTCTTCATGACTTCACCTCTTGTCAAACCTGAAATGTTAAATAACTCACAAAGTTCTGTAAGTTTCAACAAATGAATACTAGGATTGACTGTCCCATCATAACAATCATTAATAATTATTTCAACTATCCCAAGTGGTATTTGGAACGGGATACATTCAGTAGGTGGCGGAGACTTCTCTACCACAGGTGTGGCAAAGTGGTCTCCCCGAAGCAGCGAACTAATATTGCAGCTTTCCATAAACCTAACTAGTGAAAATAAAAACAAGAAACAAAAAGATTTAATTGCATAATATAAAGATATACCTTCAAGCACTCACCTCCCCGGCAACGGCGCCAGAAATAGCTTGATGTCTACGCACGCTTCTATTCTTGTAGACTATGTTGGGCCTCCAAGCGCAGAGGTTTGTAGGACAACAGAATTTCCCTCAAGTGGATGACCTAAGGTTTATCGAACTCAGGGAAGTAGAGGTTGAAGACGGTCTCTCTCAAGCAACCCTGCGATTAAGATACAAGAAGTCTCTTGTGTCCCCAACACACCTAATACAACTAGGAGTTGTATAGGTGCACTAGTTCGGCGAAGAGATGGTAAAATATGGGTGATAGGTGTGATAAAACGATGTAATATAAATCTGTAATAAAAAGTGCAGCAAAGAAACAAGTAACAAAAGTGAGTGCAAACGGTGTAACAATGATGGAAACAAGGCCTAGGCTTCATACTTTCACTAGTGGAAACTCCCAACAACATTAACATAGTCTAATCACATGATATTTCCCATAAAACATGCAATGGAGACGCACTCGGAGGTCATTCCTTTGTGGTCAAGAGAGGATGGGAATTATGTAGGGCTACAAAAGCACACCTCAAAGTTCGTAGTTCTCAATCTATGGATTTCCCAATGTCGCCGCGGTCATCCAAAGAGAGTACCACAATCACCACAACATATCTAAATGATAGTCAAAGACAAGCACCAAAAAACTCTCAATCTTCAATCCACACACAAAAGAGGAAATCACTCATGATAATATTCTTCTAACCCATGTCCAAGAGACCGCTGTCACCATGGTCTCGGGGATTATACTAGATAGGATCAAGTGAGTACATCAAATCTAATACATAGAAGAAGGGGAAACATCATGGGATCACCCTAGATTAACATAGCCAATGATCACAACAAAGATCACATCATGGGAGAGAGAGAAACCACATAGATCAAGATACAAGCCTTAGCCCCAAAGGGAACTACTCAAACATGGACATGGTGAGAGGGAGAGTTGTTGATGGAGAGGTGCAGCCCGGAGAAGATGAAGGAGACGGCGACGGCGGCGGCCACGACCCTTTGGGGCAGCGGCCCTTGGCCCCTTCTTCTTCCTTGGAGATGGTGATGCTGTGGAGATTGATCTCCCCCTCAAGACGGCTGCCAAGGGGAGGAAATTTCGTGGTGCCCTTTGACCTAGGTTTCCTCTCTTTATATAGACTCTTGGATTCCCGTCATCCAGATTAAGTCTTCTATATTTCGGGGTTTCTGGAAGCATCCGGACTCCGATTGGGCCTAATTTTATGTCTACATCCACCGGAAAAAAATTCCCTACAACTTTGTAGTTTTAAGTTTTTCCATTTGAGGCCGTCTTCTAACATTTCCAAGGCGATCTTTAAAACCTGTTTGGTGGGGACAGATTTCGGGAAAGTAAGTGTCCAACTCCTACAAGGCTCCTTTTTGTGATATTTACTTTATCCAAGTAATTCCTACACATAAAGTTTAAAAACAAGAACTTGTGCACTCTTGCAACTATTAATAGGTTAGTTCCAAAATATGTTATAAAAAGATATGAAAGTGTATCAAAAGCATAGCAATATCACACAAAACATGCATGGAGCAAGCAGAAATTATAGATACGTTTGGGACGTATCAGTAATCCCAACATAAAAATTTCTAAGCAGGATAGTAGTGGATTGCTTCTTGCTGGCTCTTTTCTGAGAATCATTAATTCTATACCAAGTATCTTTTAAACTTTCACCACCTTTTTGTTTATAGGTGAGAACCTCTATTTCAACAAAGGCAAAAGGACCAGACATAATGACAGCTACTAGCAAGATAAATAATTTTTTTTGTGATTTTTGATATAAGACACAAAGATAAAAACTAAAAGGTAAACTAACAGGACAAAAAGAAAAGGTAAAAGATAGTGTGCAACTCCCCTATCTTAGCACTCGGAATCCCCGGCAACGGCGCCAGAAATTTGCTTGATAATCTATCCTCGTTGGTTACCCCAAGTGAAATTTTAGATGTGGTGCATCAGCAAATTTCCCGTATGTAGAGGATATGGTTTGTCTCCCGTAGGACTCCGGCAATGATAAGTAGGTTCCAACGGCGCAATTGACGTGGACCTGCACACAATACGAATAACTTTGCTTCCCCTCGAGTACAGAGAGGTTGATAGCAACAGATAATAATGATAATGGTGATAGCAACTAGATAGTAAAGACAGGAAAATAAAAGAGCGTGTAAACAATGATGAGAATATGGACCGGGGTCCCATGATGTTCACTACTGATGTTTCTCTCCCAAAAGATGATAAAACTGCTATGCGAGGTAAACAAATTACAGCTGAGCAATTGACAGGATTAAAAACGCACCACAATGCTAATTATGCTACAAAGAAAGGACGAAGCTCAAAAGCATGGGCACTACGCCAAAATAAGTAGACCGAAATCCAACTGCATCTACTACTAAATATCCACCTTGAGATATCTATCCAAAACATCTCGCTGGTATTAAGTTGCGAGCCCCACCCAAAGTGTAAACCCAAAGCAACAGACAACTGCATTAAAAATCACTTTGCGTAAAGTAAACAATTGCAACCTCGGTTACAAGCACCGTTGTTTCCCCCTTGTGGCAACAACACATCCCCTAGACTCATGGTTCTGTCACTCAAGCGTGTCATCGGGGGACATGAACCCACAATCGAGCATAACGTTACCTCTTGGAGTTACTACCTACTACTTGGCCAAAGCAATAAAAAGCAACGGAGAACATGCAAGAATTTCTTAGGAAAAAAAATATAAAGATAAGAGCCAAATATATTACTCAATCACAATCTGAACATAATCTCATAATCAATCAGATCCCAGCAAACTCAGCATAGCAACAACATAAAATTACATATGTTCCTTGATCATGTAGGGCAACTCATGAGGACTGAAACCATGAAGAACAAAGAGGGGAGGAGAATATCACATGGCTACTGATCAAGGACCCATTGTCCAAGGGAAACTACTCACGGCACATGCGGGAAGCGTCCATGGTGGAGGGGAAGCTCCTGGAGGTTAATCCTCCCTCCGGCAGGGGGCCGGGAACAGGTCTGCTGGCGCTCTCGATCTTGGAAGCGCGGCGGCGGCGGAACAGAGGCAAGATCACGAAAAAGGGTTCTGTCTTCAGAAGAATCCCATCACGGAGAATATATAGGCGAAGGGGGGCAGCAAGGGGGGCCACCAGGGGTCCAGCCCCCCCCAGCGCGGCCAGACCCTAGGCCGAGCTAGGTGGCCGCCTGGGTCCCTGGTGGTGGCCCTCTGGCCCCACCCAGGTGTTTCCGGAAGGTTCCTTCACGCTGATTTTTTATTCGATTTTTCCCGAATTTTCGGAGCATTTTTAATATGGGGGAAACCTGGAATAGAAAAACAGCAGAAAACAGGAACTGGCACTGTGGTGCACTGAGTTAATAAGTTAGTCCAAATATGACCAAAAGTGTATGAAAGTCTATCTAGATCATAGCAATATCACACAAAACATGCATGGAGCAAGCAGAAACTATAGATACGTTTGGGACGTATCAGTACAACACCCCACTCATCTGGTGGGCTGAAGCAATCAACACTGCCTGCCACATCGTCAATCGAGTGTATCTTCATAAGTTCTTCAAGAAAACATCATATGAGCTAATGGTCGGTAAGAAACTCAATGTAAGTTACTTCAAGGTATTTGGTGCACCATGTTGGATTCGTGGTCCTCATCACCAATCCAAGTTTGCACAAAAAGCATGTGAGGGTTTCATGCTTGGTTACAGTATTGATACGTCCAAAATGCATCACTATTTTATATAGTAAATCTTTCTTATTCATTGATATATTTTATGATATGATGCTATTATTATGTTGTTTTGGCTTATTTTACACAGTTTGAAATTTTCCGGTGCCGAAGCAGCAGACGCAGGATTCAACGGTAAAAAGTGGACGCTGAGTTGCTAAAGAAGAATACCTCCAAATTACTTGAAAATCAACGGAGGCTATTTTCCAGAAGGATCACGAAGACACGCAAAAGAGCGACCAGAGGGGGGCCACAGGGTGCCTATGCGGCCACCTGGCGCGGCCCCCACCCTGGCCGCGCCGGGAGGGCGCCTAGATCCCTGGGACCACTCCCAGTTCCCCCCTCTGGCCTATATAACACACATCATTCAGAAACCCTAAAAAGGGGGGAGTTTACGGAGTTCCGCCGCCGCTCCGTGGAGGAAACCTACAGAGAAGAAAAGCCATCTCTGGCGGGAAGATTCCGCCGGGGAGATCACCTCCCGGAAGGGGAGATCATCGCCATCGTCATCACCATCGTCACGGGCATCATCGAGATCATCATCAACATCATCGCCATCATCAGCACCATCTCCACCTCCATCCAATCTCATCTCACAATTGCAACTTGTGTTGTAATCCGTACTATCTATCCTCTCTACTCTATCGGTGTTGATTACTACTTTGTGGTGAATGCTATTGAGTTTTGTTGGAGAAATGTTATTGTGTCCAGATTGTTTATCATCTATTTATCCCCATTGATCATGGTCTCTTTTATGTCTTGTGAGTAGTTACTTTAGTTCTTGAGGACATGGGAGATGTCTAGTTGTTAGTAGTCATATGATGTTGCAGTAATAGGTGTTGTTTGATATTTAATTTGTGTTGTTATTTTCCTAGTGGTGTTGTCTGAGTCGAACACTCAACACTTCGCCTTATCAAGGACCTAGGGGAATACATTGTGTACAAAGAATGCTTACGGTGGGTTGCCGGAGTGACAGAAACCTAAACCCCAGTTTGCACGCTTTTGCACAAGGGAACTATGGATCACCGATCGTATTGCTATGGTTAGGCTTTTGCCTTAATTACTATCTTGTATTTGCGGATGTTTGCAAGGTGTTTAATCATAAGAGTGCACTTATCTTAGTATAGAGGGTGTACTAGCATAGATTCACGCACTCAACACTTATCAACACAGCACATAGTACCGATACGGAATATGGCGAAAGCACATGATTACCTCTCCCGTGTGTCCTCAAGAACGCTTTAGCCTTTATAAGTTCAGTTGCTAGGCCTCTCCTTTGCTCAGAAATGATTGGGCCACTCGTTACTCTCCAGTGCCTTTTACTTTGCTCGCTTTTACTTTCCTGTTGCTTATACCAAGAAAACCCCTAAAAATTTATCTTTCAGTGCTTGCAGTTATCTCCTTGCTATTACCTTCTGCTCCTCGTTGGGTTCAACACTCTTACTTATCGAAAACGCTGCAATAGATCCCTTACGGTTGTGGGTCATCAAGTACCGTTTTCTGGCGCCGTTGCCGGGGAGCGTAGCGCTATTAGTAAGTGAAGCTGGTAAGGAAGTTTTTATATTTCTGTTTTTAGTTTTGCTGTTGCTGCTTTTGTCCTTATGGACACCCATACTCTTGGATCGTTGTTCTTGGGGAGCCGCCCCACAACTAAGCTAGTCACTCCTGCCCCTGCTGAAATTTTTCCTTATAAGATACCATCTGGTATTATCGATTATGTCTTAGCTAATCACTATGCAGGAGACAGACATCCAGGTGAACACTTGCTATATTTATCACGACTATGTTCATTATTCAAGCTTGCAGGTGTGTCACTGGAGTTCGTTATGAACAAATTATTCTCCATATCGCTTATGGACAAAGATTCAGATTGGTATAAGCTCCTCGATAACTCACATTCTCTTAATTGGGAAGAGCTTATGTCTCTCTTTTATACAAAGTTTTACCCTCTTCATGAAGTTCATCGAGACAGGAATTACATCTATAACTTTAGGTCTCGAGACGGAGAGAGCATCGCTCAAGCTTGGGGGAGGCTTAAATCCCTAATGTTCAAATGTCCTATCCATAAGATCCCCAAAGATATTATACTTACAAATTTTTACGCCAGGCTTTCTCGTCAGAATAAGGAAATGCTGGATGCCTCCTCTAGCGGGGTATTTCAAACAAAGAGCGTTGAAGAAAGATGGGATCTCATCGAGAGGATCCAGAAGAATACTGAAGACTGGGAAATCGATAAAGGTATTGAACCGGCTATAAATTATGAGCATGATTATATTGAGAGCTATGTGAAAACTGATTATTTTAATACCTTTTTCTCTAAGATTGGTCTGGATTCCCATCTAATGATTGATTTTTGTAAGAACTTTGCCTCTCATGTTGATTCTTCTAAGATGAAGAAGGATCAGCACCATAAGCCTTTCAAAGAAGTGCCTATTGATATTCACGTTGCTGATCCTATTTTGCATGAATTTATATATGAACAGCCCCCTTTTCCTTCAAGAATAAGGGAGCACTCTTTTTTGACAGGCATAATAAATAAAAGTGAGAGGAGAACAGGAGAACCTGAGGACCAGATCAGAGTCGATCCTCAAGTTGCGATGGTTAAAGATTTAGTTACTAATGATGTTTCAGATTCTATTATAAAGTTTTGTGTTGTTTCAACTAACATTGTCACAGCCAAGAATAAAAGCCTAATTTCAGGTACACCAGTTGTATCTATTAAAATAGGAGATCACAATTATTACGAGCTATGCGATCTGGGATCAAGTGCTAGCGCGATTCCTTATTCGCTTTATCAAGAGATCATGGGTGAGATTTCACCCTGTGAACTCGAAGATATTGATGTTACTATTCATCTTGCAAACAAAGCTACTATCTCTCCTATTGGGATTGTGAGAGATGTTGAAGTCCTATGCGGAAAGGTAAAGTATCCTACCGACTTTCTCGTACTAGGTTCAGTGCAGGATAGTTTTTGTCTTATTATTTTTGGTAGACCTTTTCTCAGAACTTGTGGAGCTATTATAGATTGCAAGAAAGGTAAAGTTTCTGTTGAATTCAATGGTGAGCCATATCAATTTAACTCTTCTAAGATCTCTAAGCAGCCTCGTGGTACTGAATTACCTAATGATGATAAAATTATTGAAAGTGTTGCTTCTATTGCTATTTGATGGCTTCTCGCCCCTTCGTTGGTTACCCCAAGTGGAAGGTTGAGATGTAGTGCAGCAACAGTTTTCCCTCGGTGAAGATACCAAGGTTTGTCTCCAGCACGACTCCAGAGATGATAAGTAGGTGTCAGCGGCGCAACTGACGCGGACCTGCACATAGACACAGATAACTTTGTTGCCAACGAAGTTCAGAGAGGTTGTCAATCTCTCCGGTCTTGTTGTTCACAAGGATAAAATGCAAGGGATAATGATAGCAAGTAAAAGCAGTAAAGTAAATATAGCGAGGAAACAATAATGAGGATATGGACCGGGATACGTGATGTTCGCTAGTGATGTCTCTATCCCAAAAGATGATAAAATTACTATGCGAGGTAAACAAATTACAGAACGGCAATTGACAGGATTATGAACGCACCGCAATGCTAACTATGCTACAAAAGAAAGGACGAGGTTCAAAAGCACAGGCAGTACGCCAAGATAAGTAGACCGAAATCCATCTGCATCTACTACTAATCATCCACCTTGAGATATCTATCCAGAACATCTCGCTGGTATTAAGTTGCGAGTCCCACCCAAAGTGTAAACCCAAAGCAACAGACAACTGCATTAAAAAGAATTCTGCGTAAAGTAAACAATCCTTGTGACCGCGGTCACAAGCACCGTTGTTTTCCCCCTTGTGGCAATAGCACATCCCCTAGACTCATGTTTCTGTCACTCAAGCGTGTCATCGGGGGGGGGGGGACATGAACCCACAATCTAGCACAACGTTCCCTCTTGAAGTCACTACGTACTACTTGGCCAAAGCAATAAACAGCAACGGAGAACATGCAAGAATTACTTAGGAACAATAATATAAGAGATAAAAACCAAATATATTACTCTATCACAATCTGAACATAATCTCATAATCCATCAGATCCTATCAAACTCAACATAGCAATAGCAGAAATATTACAAAGGTGCCTCGATCATGTAGGGAAGCTCACGAGGTCTAAACAATGAAGATCAAAGAGGGGAGAAGAACATCACATAGCTACTGATCACAGACCCATGGTCCAAGGAAAACTACTCACGAGACATCCGGGGAGCATCCATGGTGGAGAGGAGACTCCCAGAGGTCAATCCTCCCTACGGCAAGGTGCCGGGAAGAGGTCTTCTGGTGCTCTTGATCTTCGGAAGCGCGGCGGCGGCGAAACAGAGGCGAGTTCGTGGAATAGGGTTCCTCTTCTAGAGTTTTCCCGTGACGAAGAATAAATAGGCGAAGGGGGGCAGCCAGAGCTGGCCAGGGGTGGGGCCGCGCCGGGTGGCCGCCTGGGCCCCCCTGGCTCCCCTCTGGCCCCTCCCGGGCTCTTCGCGAAGCTTCCTCCACGCTGATTTTTTATCTGAATTTTCCCGAATTTTTCTGGCACTTTTTATATGGGGGAAAACTGAAATAGAAAAATAGCAGAAAACAGGAACTGGCACTGGGGTGCACTGAGTTAATAGGTTAGTCCAAATATGATCAAAAGTGTATGAAAGTGTATCTAGAACATAGCAATATCACACAAAACATGCATGGAGCAAGCAGAAATTATAGATACGTTTTGGACGTATCACTATTCCCCCTAATGATCCTTTGCAGCAATACATGGAGCACCACGAGAATGATACTCATATGCAGGAAAGAAATGAAATTGATGAAATCTTCTTGAGAAAACCTGCTATCCTGAAGCACAACCTTCCGGTTGAACCTTTAGCAATTCTATCCAAACCAAAAGAAGACCCGGTGTTTGATCTCAAACCTCTTCCCGATACGCTCAAGTATGCTTATTTAGATGAAAAGCAAGTATATCATGTTATTATCAACTCTAACCTTTCAGGATATGAAGAAGAGCGATTATTGGATATACTTCGCAAACACCGTGGTGCAATTGGCTATACCCTTGATGACCTTAAGGGAATTAGTCCATCTATCTGTCAACATACTATCAACCTCGAGCCCGATGCTAAACTTGTTGTTGACCATCAACGACGGTTGAACCCAAAGATGATGGATGTTGTAAGAACCGAAATCCTCAAGCTTCTAGCCGCAGGTATTATCTACCCTATAGCTGAGAGTAAGTGGGTAAGTCCAGTTCACTGTGTTCCTAAGAAAGAGGGACAAATGTAGTCCCTAATGATAAGAATGAACTAATACCTCAGAGAATTATTATTGGATATAGAATGTGTATTGACTACAGGAAGTTGAACAAGGCAACCAGGAAGGACCACTACCCTCTGCCCTTTATCGATGAGATGCTTGAGAGGCTATCCAAAAACATCCACTTTTGCTATCTTGACGGGTATTCAGGCTTCTCTCAAATTCATGTTAACACTGCTGATCAAGAGAAGACCACTTTCACTTGTCCTTATGGTACTTATGCTTATAGGCGTATGCCTTTTGGTTTATGCAATGCCCCTGCTACTTTTCAGAGATGTTGTCTGCAATATTCCATGGTTTCTGTGAGGAGATTGTGGAAGTCTTCATGGACGATTTCTCCGTCTATGGAACTTCCTTTGACCATTGTCTCCACAATCTTAATAAAGTTTTGCAGAGATGCGAGGATACAAACTTAGTTCTAAACTGGGAAAAGTGCCACTTCATGGTTAACAAAGGGATCGTGCTTGGCCATAAGATTTCCGAGAGGGGAATTGAAGTATACAAGGCGAAGATTGAAGCTATCGAAAGGATGCCCTATCCAAGGGACATTAAAGATATTCGTAGTTTTCTCGGTCACGCTGGTTTCTATAGAAGATTTTTTAAAGACTTTTCTAAGACCTCGAGACCCCTCACTAATCTTCTCCAGAAGGATGTTCCTTTTGTATTTGATGAAGATTGTAAGGAGGCTTTCGAAGTACTTAAGAAAGCTTTAATAACCGCTCCTATAATACAACCGCCTGACTAGAGTTTGCCCTTTGAAATTATGTATGATGCTAGTGATTTTGCTGTTGGAGCTGTTTTAGGACAAAGGGTTGATAAAAATTGAATGTTATACATTATGCAAATAAAACCCTTGATAGCGCTTGATATGTCTCAAACATATCTACTTTTCCAAACACTTTTGCTATTGTTTTGCCCTCATTCTTGCATGATTTGGACGAAACTAACCCGGACTAACGAAATTTTCAGCAGAGCTGCCTGTATGGTTTATTTGTGCGCAGGAAAATGGATTTTTTGACGTTCCAGAAAATTCCCAGAAAAATACCAGAAAATCCACGCACCCGAAGGAGCCAGATGCCAGAAGTGGGACCAGAGGGGAGTCCTGGGGGCCCTAGGCGCCCCCCTGGCGCGGCCAGGGGTGGGGCCGCGCCCTCTGGCCGCCTGGGCAGCTCCCCCCTCCTCTGGTGCCCTTCCAATACTCCTATTTATCCTCGTGACGAGAAAACCCCAGAACAGAAGTCGTTTTCCCAGTTTCCGTCGCGGAGCTGCCGCCACCCTCTGTTCTTCTTCGGGAGGGCTAATCTGGAGGCTGATTTGGCCTCCGGAGAGGGGAGATCGTCGCCATCGTCATCACCATCGCCACTCCATCCATCCTCCATGACTTCTCTTCATATGTGTGAGTAATTCCCTGCTGTAGGCAAAGGGGATGGTAGGGATTGGATGAGTTTGATCATGTAATAGTTCGTCAGATTGTTGGGGGCATGTTGCCTATCATCTAGATTGGTGTTTATCTTCTTTGCTTCAACTTGTTGCTCTTAATGCTTGTCACTTTGGGCCCGAGTGCCATGTTTTAAGATATGAACCCTATGTGTTTTCATGAATATATTTGTGTTCTAGATCCTATCTATGAGTTGTATGCACCTATTATGGCCCGGAACCGGTGATCCCAAAGGTGAAAGCTTGGGACACCAAAGGGGATGATCCATAATTTGAGGATTTCATGTATCCATTGAGTTTATTGCTTTGTTCCGGTGCTTTTTGAAAGGAGCACATTAATCTCCATAAGTTCTCTTTGGCCCCGTTCGTAGTGGGATGGTAGGACAAAAGATGTTGTGCAAGTTCTTATTGCAAGCACGCACAACTACCTACGGGATACATGCCTAATGTTTGATATTTGCCTACATGATCATTGTTTTTCTGTGTGCCTTGCCCCGTGTTGGAATCTATTATATGTTCATTCTCATCCATGCAGCGCCCAACCATCCATCTCCCTAGCCTACAGTGTTTTCAATCCTGCTGGTCATTAGTTGTTACTTTTGTTGTTACTTTTGTTGTTTCCACTATCACTATCATATTATCGCTACCACTTATCTATCGTTGCAAGCAAGTATATTTCACGTGCGGTTGAATTGAAAACTCAATTGTCAAAGCTTATAAATATTCTTTGGCTCCCCATGTGTCGAATCAATAAATTGGGTTAACTTACCCGCGAAGACTATCTCGATCCCTTACGCCTGTGGGGCATCATCGCTCAAAAGAATTATGCTACTACTGAGAAGGAATTCTTAGCAGTAGTGTTTGCTTGTGATAAGTTTAGGCCGTATATTGTTGATTCTAAAGTTATTATTCATACTGACCATGCCGCCATTAAGTATCTTATGACGAAGAAGGATGCCAAGCCAAGACTCATCAGATGGGTACTCCTCCTTCAAGAATTTGATTTGCAGATTGTTGATAGAAAAGGAGCAGACAACCCTGTAGCAGACAATCTTTCAAGGAAGGAAGATATACCGCATGATCCCATCCCAGTCAACGACAGTTTTCCAGATGAACAACTTGCCATTGTTAAATTAAAATCTCTTTCCGATCCTTGGTTTGCAGATGATGCTAATTTTATCATTGCAAAGTATTTGCCTCCAGGTTTATCATTTCAGCAAAGGAAGAAGTTCTTCCATGATTTGAGGCATTACTTTTGGGATGACCCGCATCTTTTCAAAGAAGGTCTAGACGGGATCGTGAGAAGATGCATACCGGAACACGAGCAGAAGGACATTCTCAAGCAATGTCACGATAGTCCCTATGGAGGACATCACGCCGGTGAGAGAACCGCACATAAGGTTTTCCAATCAGGTTTTTATTGGCCTAATCTCTTTAAAGATGCTAGAAATTATGTTTTAGCCTATGATAACTGTCAGAGAGCTGGTAATATTAGTAGAAGGAATGAGATGCCTATGAATTACTCACTAATGATTGAGCCTTTTGATTGCTGGGGTTTTTATTTTATGGGTCCTTTTCCTTCTTCGCACAAGTACACTCACATATTAGTTGCTGTTGATTATGTAACCAAGTGGGTTGAAGCAATCCCCACTGAAAGTGCTGATCACAAAACATCTTTGAAAATGCTCAAAGATGTAATTTTCCCTAGGTTTGGTGTACCTAGGTATCTCATGACTGATGGAGGATCACACTTCACGCATGGAGCTTTTAGAAAAGCTTTAGCCAAGTACGATGTCAATCATAGAATTGCTTCACCGTACCATCCTCAAACTAGTGGGCAAGTTGAGCTCACCAATAGAGAGATCAAGTTGATCTTGCAAAAGACAGTTAACAGAAATAGGAAGAACTGGTCAAATAAGTTAGGAGATGCTTTGTGGGCGTATAGAACTGCTTACAAAAACCCCATGGGCATGTCTCCCTATAAAATGGTCTATGGCAAGGCTTGCCATTTGCCATTAGAGTTAGAACACAAAGCTTTCTGGGCTGTTAGAGAGCTTAATGCTGACCCAAAGTTAGCTGGTGATAAGTGTCTCATGAACTTGACTTCTCTAGATGAGTGGAGAAGTGAAGCTTACGAGAGCGCTAAAATGTTCAAGGAAAAGGTAAAGAAGTGGCATGACAGGAGGATTCTGAAACGTGAATTTAATGTTGGTGATAAAGTTTTATTGTTTAGATCCCGTTTCAGGTTTTCTCCAGGTAAACTACTTTCCAGGTGGGAAGGGCCATTTCATATCGAAGAAGTCTACCGGTCTGGTGCAATCAAGATTAACAATTTTGAAGGCACAAAAACTCAAGTTGTGAATGGGCAAAGACTCAAGAATTACATGGCGGGAGATCCCGTCAATGTTGATGTAAATATAATACGCACAACAACTCATGAAGAACATGTTGCAGCCCTGTTTCAAACACCAGCAGAAGCAGAATAGAAATGGTATGTATTACGGTAAGGAAACATCGCGAACCGCCATAAAAGTTCCATATTATGAGTTTTAGAAAAATTAGGAAAATTCGAGGCCTAAGTGGAGCCAGAGAGGAGCTCCAGGGGGCTCAGGCGCCCGTCTCCGACCCCACTTTGGCTCGTTACCTTCCTTTTGTTGCAGAAATTTTTGCTATATATTAGCCCGGATCGTTCCGGCAACGTATCTCGCGATTTCGTGTGTTTTCTTTTCAATCTATTTCTGCCAGGGTAAAAAGTTATTGTTAGATATGTCTTCTTGTGGTTAAAGTGGAGAATACTTCATGGGACGACGTCTATGTAAAGTTCAGAAAGACCTCAACCAAGGGAAATACGTAGATTGGGCCACGGAAGAAGAAATCGCTGCGAGGCGAGCGGAGATGGAGTGTTCCGTGAGAGAAGAAGTCAAGATCATCAACGCCCAGCAATTAGGGGGTCCATCAACACAAGGAGGAAGATCAAGCAACCCCATCATGGTGGGGAGTGTCCAACCTTATTATGATCTTTCTCTTAACCTTTCAGGAACGGCCGCTGCACTTGAAAATCAACGTACGATTTCTACCATCTCTAAAGCTTACCGCCTCACCAATCAACTGTGTGAAGATTTCCGTGTACTAAAGGTGCAAGTGGATATTTTGGAGGAGGAAAACCAAACCCTTCGTGGTGTCATCAAAGATTTGAAGAATCAACAACAACAGGAGTGAGGAGTGAAATCTCCTTGGGTAATGGCATCCCCTTGGCTTGTTCCAAGCTTGGGGGAGTGCCCGGTATCTTTATCTTTATCTTAGTCTTTTAGAGTCAAGTAGAGTCATATCATATCTAGGGAGGTCATTATATGAAATAGGTGTTTGCATCGAGGTCTATCACTCCTTCTGTGGAGATATTTTATCCGTGAGTGTGGAGTCGTCTATAATGTAATATTAATGAGAAGTCTATTAGTTCCTTCGCTGCACTCGGTATTCTCTTCGCGCAATCGGCCTCATATGACGATTCTTATGGGGAGTATTGACCTTATATCAGGTATGGCTTTGAAAACTTTATTTAATTTTGGCAAACATTGCTTTGGTCATGACAACATGCATGTTTTCAAAAGTAGCGACATAGCCAAAACCTTTATGTTATTATGCTTCAAGTGTTATGTTGACAAGGAAGACAACTTGATGTGTTATGCTTACCTTAATCTTTATGCCTTATATGTTTTGCATCTAAATTAGCATCAATTGTCTGTTCTCTCAAAGCCCTTGCTAGCCAAACTCTTTGCCAAGTAGATTTCTGCTTGTGCATCCATACCCTGAAACCAATACCTTCCTATTCGTGGTATTCCCCTACCACTCCTATAAGTATAGAATTTATGTGTTATCCTTAAATGTTCAAAATCTTCTGTTTGTTGCCTCTTGTTTAGCTCATGAGGAAGTAGTAGGTAATTCATGATCTTCTTAAGTTGGACAAGTTTTACCCCGGGATTGCATGTCTAATCTGCAAACCCATAATACGAGGAGGAACTGGCATGGGTGCGCCCAGCTCGAAAGATAATATAACAAACAAACCCTCCTTCACGCTTGGTCTATGAGAAATCAGAAACTTTGGCAGTGATAAACAAAGGAGATTAAGGGGATGTGATCGTCCCCACTTGGGAGTCGTTCCTCGAAACTTGTCCATCTTTAGAAGTAATTGAGCTATCTATTAGCATTCGTTGACAAACTATGCACCGCCCCAAAATCTATTTTTTATTCTGTTTGATTTAGGGATAGCACATGAGTTTTCCCTGCTTGCCCTTAACAAGGCCTTTCATCCACCTTCATGTTGAGTCAGTTGTCCCACTTCCTTCTTTTCTCTAAGAGAACAGACATTTGATGTTGATGAGGATTCATCCATATAAAGTTGCATTAAGTTTTGCCATGCCACGTCCTTGTTGACATTATCTTTTGATAAGTAAGTTGTTTGCGAAAGCTTTTGCCAAGCAAGCATCTTCCTTTGTGTTAGCATTTGCACTTCATGACTAATAACATGTTCTTTCAAAAGCTTCAAATTGTTTCATTAAAAAGAAAGAGCAAGAGTAAAAGTTATTAGTTGTCCTTTGACCAAGGATATGTTTGCCATAATTTGATGAGTTTCCTCAGCCCTACTTTTGATTATAATTGTTATTACTTTCTCATAAGGGCCTTATGAGTTGAGATTGCTGTTGAGGATGCTTAAGTTTGATGAAGAAACCTTGATGCTTCTTGTCCGTATTATATTTATTGACACTTCACTCTCTAAACTTGTGGACAGGTTTACCGAGCTCAGTATTCGCTTGGGGACAAGCGAGGTCTAAGCTTGGGGGAGTTGATACGTCCAAAATGCATCAATATTTTATATAGTAAATCTTTCTTATTCATTGATATATTTCATGATATGATGCTATTCTTATGTTGTTTTGGCTTATTTTACACAGTTTGCAACTTTCAGCAGATGCAGGATTCAGCGGTAAAAAGTGGACGCTGAGTTGCTGAAGAAGAATACCTCCAAATTACCTGAAAATCGAAGGAGGCTATTTTCCAGAAGGATCACGAAGACACGCAAAAGAGCGACAAGAGGGGGGCCACAGGGTGCCTAGGCGGCCGCCTGGCGCGGCCCCTACCCTGGCCGCGCCGGGAGGGCGCCTAGACCCCTGGGACGACTCCCAGTTCCCCCCTCTGGCCTATATAACACACATCATTCATAAACCCTAAAAACGGGGGAGTTTACGGAGTTCCGCCGCTGCTCCGTGGCGGAAACCTACAGAGAAGAAAAGCCATCTCTGGCGGGCAGATTCCGCCGGGGAGATCACCTCCCGGAAGGGGAGATCATTGCCATCGTCATCACCATTGTCACGGGCATCATCGAGATCATCATCAACATTGTCCCCATCATCAGCACCATCTCCACCTCCATCCAATATCATCTCACAATTGCAACTTGTGTTGTAATCCGTAATATCTATCCTCTCTACTCTATCGGTGTTGATTACTACTTTGTGGTGAATGCTATTGAGTTTTGTTGGAGAAATATTATTGTGTCCAGATTGTTTATCATCTATTTATCCCTACTGATCATGGTCTCTTTTATGTCTTGTGAGTAGTTACTTTAGTTCTTGAGGACATGGGAGAAGTCTAGTTGTTAGTAGTCATATGATGTTGAATTAATAGGTGTTGTTTGATATTTAAGTTGTGTTGTTATTTTCCTAGTGGTGTTGTGTGAGTCGAACACTCAACACTTCGCCTTATCAAGGACCTAGGGGAATACATTGTGTACAAAGAATGCTTACGGTGGGTTGCCGGAGTGACAGAAACCTAAACCCCAGTTTGCACGCTTTTGCACAAGGGAACAATGGATCACCGATCGTATTGCTATTGTTAGGCTTTTGCCTTAATTACTATCTTGTATTTGCGGATGCTTTCAAGGTGTTTAATCATAAGAGTGCACTTATCTTAGTATAGAGGGTGTACTAGCATAGATCCACCCACTCAACACTTATCAACACAGCACATAGTACCGATACGGAATATGGCGAGAGCACATGACTACCTCTCCCGTGTGTCCTCAAGAACGCTTTATCCTTTATAAGTTCAGTTGCTAGGCCTCTCCTTTGCTCAGAAAGGATTGGGCCACTCGTTACTCTTCAGTGCCTTTTACTTTGCTCGCTTTTACTTTCCTGTTGCTTATACCAAGAAAACCCCTAAAAAGTTATCTTTCAGTGCTTGCAGTTATCTCCTTGCCAAATTCACTTGCTATTACCTTCTGCTCCTCGTTGGGTTCGACACTCTTACTTATCGAAAACGCTGCAATAGATCCCTTGCGGTTGTGGGTCATCAAGTATCAAATCGCACACCTACAGAGTCTACAATATCAGTCATCACAAAATTGTTGAGAGTGTAGATGTGCGGTTTGATGAATCTGACGGCTCGCAAAGAGAGCACCTGCCACCTGTTCTAAATGAAGCTTCACCTGATGAACAGATCAAGAAGATGGGTGCTGGTGATATCATACCCGTGGACCATCCTAATGAAACACACATACCCCCTGCTCCTGAAGAACACCCAAATCCTGAAGCAAATGATCCTGAAGACGATCTTGATCCTGAGGCTCCTGAGACTCCTGAAGCACCTGAAGTTGATCCTAATGAGTCTGATGACAATGATTATGATTCACCTCAAGATCATCGACCTCGTCTTCCTCGAGTGGAGAATGAAGTTCAAGTCGACAAAATCCTTGTCGACGTCAACATACCAGGTTCTCTCACTCGTGCTAGAGCAAATCGAATAGCTAACTTTTGTGGGCATTTCTCCTTTGTATTCATTTCAGAGCCCACCAAAGTTGTCGAGGCATTCCAAGAAGCGGAATGGATTCAAGCAATGCAAGACGAACTTCTTCAGTTCAAACTGAATGATGTCTGGGAACTGGTCAAACGGCCTGATCCTCGAGTTCACAATATCATCAGAACGAAGTTGATATACCGCAACAAAACTCGATGAAGATGGCCAAGTCATCAGGAACAAAGCTCGTCTTGTAGCGCAAGGATACACTCAAGTTGAGGGTATCGACTTCGGTGAAACCTTTGCTCCTGTTGCTAGGCTTGAATCCATTCGCATCATGCTTGCATTTGCTAACCATCATAATTTCAAGTTATATCAGATGGATGTGAAAAGTGCATTCCTCGATGGTAATAACGAGGAAGAAGTATATGTTTCTCAACCTCCAGGTTTTGAAGACTCGAAGAATCCTGACATGGTGTACAGATTGAAGAAATCTCTTTACGGACTGAAGCAAGCCCCTCGGGCTTGGTATGACACACTAAGAGATTTACTCATCAGTAAGGGCTTCAAATCTGGTTCCCTCGATCCAACTCTTTTCATCAAACGTTATGATGATGCCTTATTCATATGTCAAATCTATGTTGATGACATTATATTTGGATGCACTAACAAGAAATACAGTGAAGAATTTACCTTCTTGATGAGTGAGCAGTATCAGATGTCCATGATGGGCGAACTGAAGTTCTACTTAGGGCTTCAAATTCGCCAGCAACGCAATGACATCTTCATATCTTAGGAGAAGTACCTCAAGGAGTGCGTGAGAAATTCGGGATGCAAGACTGCAAAAGCATCAAGACACCGATGCCTACAAATGGACAACTCGGTCCTGATGAAAATTGCAAGGACTACGGTCAAAAGGTATACCGCTCCATGATAGGTTCTCTTCTATATTGATGTGCGAGGTAATGATAGTGATTTCTCGCCCTTCGTTGGTAAACCCCAAGTGGAAGGCGTGATGTACCACAGCAGCAAATTTCCCTCGGTGAAGATACCAAGGTTTGTCTCCAGTAGGACTCCGGAGATGATAAGTAGGTGTCAGCGGCGCAACTGACGCGGACCTGCACACAGACACGATAACTTTTTTCCCAACGAAGTTCAGAGACGTTGTCAATCTCTCCGGTCTTGTTGTTCACAAAGGATAAAACAGAAGGGATAATGATAGTAATTGAAAGTAAAAGCAGAAAAGTAAATGAGCGTGTAAACAGTGATGAGGATATGGACCGGGATACGTGATGTTCACTAGTGATGTCTCTCTCCCAAAAGACGATAATATTGCTATGCGAGGTAAACAAATTACAGAAAGGCAATTGACATGATTATGAACGCACCGCAATGCTAACTATGCTACAAAAGAAAGGACGAGGCTCAAAAGCATGGGCAGTACGCCAAAATAAGTAGACCGAAATCCAACTGCATCTACTACTAATCATCCACCTTGAGATATCTATCCAGAACATCTCGCTGGTATTAAGTTGCGAGCCCCACCCAAAGTGTAAACCCAAAGCAACAGACAACTGCATTAAAAAGAACTTTGCGTAAAGTAAACAATCCTTGTAACCGCGGTTACAAGCACTGTTGTTTTCCCCCTTGTGGCAACAGCACATCCCCTAGACTCATGTTTCTGTCACTCAAGCGTGTCATCGGGGGGCATGAACCCACAGTCGAGCAAAACGTTCCCTCTTGGAGTCACTACCTACTACTTGGCCAAAGCAATAAACAGCAACGGAGAACATGCAAGAATTACTTAGGAACAAAAATATAAGAGATAAGAACCAAATATATTACTCAATCACAATCTGAACATAATCTCATAATCCATCAGATCCTATCAAACTCAACATAGAAATAGCGGAAATATTACAAAAGTCCCTCGATCATGTAGGGCAGCTCACGAGGTCTAAACCATGAAGATCAAAGAGGGGAGGAGAACATCACATAGCTACTGATCACGGACCCATGGTCCAAGGAAAACTACTCACGAGACATCCGGGGAGCATCCATGGTGGAGAGGAGACTCCCGGAGGTCAATCCTCCCTCCGGCAGGGTGCCGGGAAGAGTTCTTCTGGTGCTTCCGATCTCGGAAGCGCGGCGGCGGCAGAACAGAGGCGAGTTTGCGAAATAGGGTTCTGTCTTCGGAGTTTCCCCGTGACGGAAAATAAATATGAGAAGGGGGGCAGCCAGAGGTGGACCAGGGGCCCCAGGCGCCCCCCTGGCGCGGACAGGGGTGGGCCGCGCCGGGTGGCCGGCCCCCTCTGGCCCCTCCCGGGCTCTTCTCGAAGCTTCCTGTACGCTGACTTTTCCTGTATTCTTCCCAGAATTTTTCTGGCACTTTTTATATAGGGGAAAACTGAAATAGAAAAACAACAAAAAACAGGAACTGGCACTGGGGTGCACTGAGTTAATTGGTTAGTCCAAATATGATCAAAAGTGTATGAAAGTGTATCTATATCATAGCAATATCACACAAAACATGCATGGAGCAAGCAGAAATTATAGATACGTTTTGGACGTATCAACATCCCCAAGGTTAATTCCTACTCGGCCTCGAGTAGGTAAATGATAACATCATAATTTATGTGCTGACATGCTAGCAACCATAAAAGAACTTTGAAGAATAAAGCAATCAAGGTTAGAGATTCAATTCAAGTCATAACATGCAAGAGTCTATATTAGCATTGAAACAAGTAACAAAAGAACATTAGGTGCAAGAACTCTCGCTGTCCGTGACTCAAATGTCTCCAAATGGTGTTTGCGTGCAAGAAGGGGATAGGGAATACGAGAAAAAATTGTGTTGAGAACTCAATCTACTAAAGTTTCACACTTGGTCTTCTTTGGAATCTTATCTTGACTCGTCCCCAAACCACTAGCCAGGTACAAGTCCATTTGATCCACTCCTTTTCGATATTTTGAGCACTCATGCAATGGATGAGCGTAAGCACAAGAGTTGACACTTAGGATGGCAAAGAGAGAAATATGGTGGAGGAGGAAGAGAAAAAAGGATCAGAAATATGGAACCAGTGGGGGTGCATCTAACTTTCTCGCTCATGAAGACCTAGAGCTCGTTTGAGGAGGCTCATCCTTGGAATATGCAAGCCAAGTTCTATAGTGTGAAGGTCCCCACATAGCTATATGCATAATGATCATCTCTATGGAGTACAAGGATAGAGGAAGAAGTACTAGTGTGGATATCTCAAAAAGATAGTAGTGTTGCCCCTTTCTCTCTTTTTATTTCTTTTTCTCTTTTTCTATTTTTTTGTATTTTTTGTGGCCTCAATGGTTCTTTCTATTCAACTCTCATTTGTCCTCTTTGGGATCTTTTAATTGTGTCCACTTTGGGATCTTTTCCTCACTTATAAAGGGCAACACTCTATTTTACAAGAAGGTAAAGGAGATCTTTCACACTTTACAAGGTACTCAAAATCATAAAGAAGATATAACTATCATGATGTATGCAATGTATGTCGATGCTAGTGTAGCAGGAACATGTATGACATGAAGATCAAGTCATGAAGAGGTGGAAGTTGCATGGCAATGTAACTCGGAAAGGCTATGGAAATGCCTTGATAGGTAGGTATGGTGGCTGTTTTGAGGAAAGATATAGGGAGGCTTATGATGACAGAGCGTATCATGCCAAGGGTTTGGATGTACCGGCGAAGGTGGACACCAACTCTCGGAGTGAGAAGAAGGCAATGCACGGCGCAGGAGAGGCTAGCAAAATATGGGAAGGTGGAAGTGTCAACTTTCACTACTTACATTAGTCCGAAGAACTCATGCACTTATTATCGGTAACTCTCAATCTAATAAGGAGGTTCACAAAGAGACAAGTACCCCGAGGAGGAGTGTATGGGGGTTTGGTTATCCTTGCGCATCCTTGACTCATGGTACGTGAGTGTTCTCTGATATTTGATCCCTCCAAAGAGCAGTGATCCATCTAGTAGCTAGAGTTCTCAACTAGTTTTGTAGGTTTTGAAAATACACACGGATTGCCCAAAATACGACACCTATCACTAATAGGCAAGAGCTCTTGACACCAAAAGTTCAAACATTATGTCAGAACCCTCTGTTAGGTAATGTGCTAGGATCAAATTCATCTTGCATCATGTTAAAATTTTCAAAAGAAATCATTGAAATTAAATTCAAAAGAAAAATGGGAGAAGGACCCCCCCCCAGATGAATTAATTCAAAAGGCCAGATAAAAAAATCTTCTCCAAAAATTCATGTTAGATTTTTGAAAAGTCTTATAAATGAGTGTGATCACATATCAAGTGATGTGGGACCCACCCCATGCTCATGGATTTTTCAAATATTCAAACAGTGCCTTGGAATTAATCAAAAACCCCTATTTGAATTTGAATTCAAATATTTTGAATTTCAAAAATGTTCAAACTCTGGATATGACTAGCTACTGGTCATGTAATGCCATATAAAAGATTTGAGCATTTATAAAAATGTCTAGCTAATTATTTAGCTAAGACAAAACTAATTACAGAAAAGAAAATTAGAAAAGAAGAACAGAAGCTTACCTGGGCAAAGAAGCCCGACTAGCTCCCCCGCAGCCCACCTGGCCGGCCCAGCCCACCTGGAGCTCCCCTGTCGTCTTCCCCGGGCACGAGCACACTGCTGCGTGCCCGGCATGCCGCAGCTGCCGCGGTGGCAACCTCCCAGCCACGCCCCTGCATCCACCTCGACGCAGAGACGCCTGGAGACGCCCCGTTTCTTTTCCCCTCCCTCCAGAGCCACCTCCCCCTCCTCCCTCGCCGTGTTCGTCGTCGACGGAAGAAATCGCCGGAGCACGGAAGCGCCCCCGCATGGCCATTGACGCCGAGGGGCCCGCCCAAGATGTCCAGGACGCGCGTCGTTCTCGTCTTCGTTGCCGTGCAGAAGTAATCAGGCTCGGAGCCACCGTAGCCGCCGCAATCGTCACCGGCGCCCCTCTGCCCTCCCCGACCTCGTCATCGCACTCAGGGTGAGCAGCAGCCCTTTTCCCCTCAACTAGCTAGCCCCCTCTCGCCCTCTAGCTCGATCCGCCATGGGAGCCGGGCAAGGTTGCCGCCGCGGTTGACCATACGCTCGCTCCCGTGCGCCTTCGTCCTCACCAACGCGTCCGTAGTACTCCTGGAGCCCCCAACAGCCCAACGCACCCACGCACGCTTCACCCCGTGCTCGTTTTGCAAGCGTTGCTCAGAACCGAAGCTCCGGCCGCCGCCATGGTTGAAGACGACGTCGCCTGGAGCCTCCCCGACGACGCCCGAGTAGCGCAGGCGATGCGGCTCGTCACGGGCCATCTTCTGGTGCCCTTGGCGCATGGAATGATGGTCGAGAACGTGATCCCGACATAGCGCCACCGCGTACAGGACCGCCGGCGTCAATCCGCCGGCCTGTCAGGCTAACCCCGGACTAATCACCCCTTTAATCCCCTCCCTAGTGACATTGACCTGTGGGCCCAGCCACACTAATCCCCCCCTTGTTAAGTTAAAATTAAATCTAATCATTTTAATTAAACAGTGAGAGGCTGACCAGTGGGTCCCAGCAGTCAGTGGACCCCTGACGTCATGCTGAGGTCAAAATGACGCAGTAAAAGGTTTTCCAGAATAAAAAGAATTCAAGAAATTCCAGAAAATCCAGAAAAAGGCTGAAACTTTGGAAGTTCATAGAAAATTCATATCAACTCCAAATTGGACAAATAATATATGAAAAATGATCAGGAGAAAATATGCTATCCAAATATCCAACTTTCAACCATGTTTGAGTTGAATTTAAAATGTGATCAGTAGCATTTGCTATTTGATTTAAATGGAATTAAATCAAATTCTTTTCAAATACTTTTGCAACTTGAACCATGGCAACATACTACATTTCAATTACACATCAGAGGCATATCATACACATTTCAAAATAATTCAACTTGATCAAACAATGTCATATGCAACTTGGCTAAATTGAATTCAAATTGGAGTTTGAATTTGCAATTCAATTTGCAATATACTCCATTTAAATGGAATTGCTTCACACATCAAAGCATATACATCAAGTTTCAACCTTCAACCATGTGATTGTGCATTGTATTTACTTTGCTACCTTGTTTGTTGTTTGTCGAGTAGAGGTGGAACCGGAACAGGAGGTTGCCCCCTTCGTTGAAGACCCCGAACCCGAACCTCGTCAGCAAGGCAAGCAAACCCCCATTGATCATGTCGATAAAATATACTAAGATACTACTACATCCTCACTAAATAAGACCACAGGCGGTCCCACTCATCTCCATCTCCATAGTAGTCCTCGTAAAAGTTACCCGCGTATCCCGGTAGCTGAAGGTGACCATCGGAAAACACGGAGGCCTGTGGACCCTGATATCCATTTTGTCAAGGATGGGGCCTAGGTCCAGCGTAGGTTGGAAGAAGAGGACCACGGGGTGGAAAAATGCCTCCAATCTCGGGCCAAGCAACTCGAGAAGGCATCTGAGTCCTCACAGGGTAGATAGCATCATACTCGACTGATCCAACACTGACGAAGGGTGCCAAGAGTGTCAGTGCTCGATACAGACGAACACGGGTGGCGTGAAGCTCGAAACGGAGAGCGCGTGCATCACGATCTCGATCACTAGCAAACATAGCAGTCATCTGAAGTACTGGATCTTCTGCAGAATGATCTGAGTAGAGTCCGGTGTAATACCCCTCTTCTCTTGGAAGTGCAGCAGGTATATAGCGGAACGAGGTCTCTCTCAGCATAGTGTGCTCCTCTCTCAGTAGTGTAATGCATGAATATGCAGCATCCTGCACAGCCATGTTCTCAGTCATGCCAATGCCATGTCCAAAGTGGATAGGCTGAGTGACTCCATTGTGGTGCGGGTAGATCCTGACAATGCAGTGGAACTGGGTCTGGTTGAAGTCAAGGAACTGCTCCTCGACGGTGTACTCAGGATACCATCGATATCCCACATAGGACATCATCTCGATCAACGTGGCGGGATGGCCACGCACACCGAGGCACCTGGTCAAACGAACAATCTGCCGAGGGGGAAGATCTGCCATCTGAAACAGAAAGAAGGAGTTTGCAAATGCATCAGATTATGAAGAAACTTGGAATGACTCGGACAGCATAACGGCTGTAATTGTAAGAAATGTCTTTTCTTGCAATGTAGAAACAACACTTACATACGATGTAAGAAATCAGGAAGCACAACAACTCTAACGAAACAAACACAACCTTCCTACGGCTACAAGGAAGCAAACAACGAGATTTTCTATTCAGACATAGATGAGCCTAGTCCTATCTTCCCATAGAATAAGATGAGGGTGACTCAGAACTCAGAACGAAGGGGTAAGGAGAAAAAATAAGCCTTACGTTGTTCCCTTATATACCCAGAGTAACTATATAACTATAGAAGGCTAGACTCGACTTCGGCCAAGGCTGCTAGTCCTACAGTCAGTCCTGCTCTGATACCAAGTCTGTCGGGACCCGGGGTTAGCGTATGCAAGTCCCGCTACGACATAGTCATATGGAGAGCCGAGAACCGTACCCACTTGTCTAAGAAGACAAGGCCAAGCACAGAACGTTCTCGGAAAGCATCGTACGTGAGGGGCATCCCATCCAGGCCGGATGATCAACTGAGATGGGTCCTCATCGTCCGCACACGAGTCTAATGATATGGGTGATGAACTCCCATATTCAAAGACAAGTCGCCTCAACCATACTATCGACTATCTCATAACTCTTACATAGACTTACTCCAGCCCGATCACTTAGTCGGGGTCTAGGGCGGGCTCGATCATTCCACAAAGTGTGCACGAGACAGAGTCTCGAACAATCGCATCGCGATGCCCCAAGCTGCGCACATCTAAGGGCCACTTGGTGTATGAAAGACCTCCAGCCAAATCACAACTAAGGTCTCGAAAACCCATACAAAGACATGCATGTTATAAACATACACGCAGCACACATGCCTTGTATGAACAGCAGGTATCATTGCAATTCTCTACAAAGTATACATCTTATTGATAACTCTCAAAGAGTGCAAACAGAGATCACAAGCATGTGATCCAACATTACAACAACAATCGGAAGCAAAGTATGTCTGAGTACAGACAAGTTTAACAAATGGCTTAAGAAGCCTTATTTAAAAACAAGCTCTCCACGAGGGAACCAGTCGTCTGACTGGGACTAGACTAGCTTGATCTTCAGTCGTCGAGCTCGATGAAGAAGCCACCTTCGGGGTCAGTGGGTTCATCTAAAACATAGAATGAGCAAACGTGAGTACAAAGTCGTACTCAGCAAGACTTACATAGGAGCTATACTACTCATGCACATGTATCAAGGTAAAGGAAGGTGGGGTTTCACTTGCAGAAATGCCAGCTTTGACTTGGCTAGTCCTGAACTACGAGTACCAGACTTGAGGTAAGAAGCGTACACAAGTCCACTACTTTCTCCAACCAATTACACCACTATGGTGCCTTCCTCGACTTCCCCACGAGAAAGCACGCCATAGCACTCACACTTATCTTGGTATGTTTTAGAAGTATCCAGTTCAAGTTGTCTAATAATCAAGCTAAGCTTTCCAAGCAGTCCTTAACCGCGGACGCGGCTATTCAAATAGTTTTGTTAACCCTGCAGGGGTGTACCGCTACACACACATGATCATCTGTTACCGCCTTTGTACTCGACACCGTTCAAGAAGTGTCGGCGAGGATGCTCGCCACAACTGTTACCTCATAGCCTATCTAGTCCAAGAAAGCCGCCTACCTGGGTTGGCTACCACTATAGTGAACCCGGCCGGTTTACCGAAGTGGACCCAGATGATGTGTGCGTGGTGCGTAAGCCGGTCTCGAATGATCCGTTCTCTCACTTAGCAGCCAGGCCATAGACCTACCAGAACTCCGAACTATTGCGACATCTAGACATCGAAAGGGATGAGTTAATAGGTTGAGAGGGGTCAGTGAGCGCAATGTGTGGTTGTACTCTTCATCTTGGATCACCACACAAGAACTCGGACTTAGGGCGGTGTTCAACGAGAAAACCCACTGTGTACTCCTACACAGCCTCTCATCGTTCACCTTGTATTAGGGTAGATTCACCAACACCTTTCCACCAACATCATCATGATTACTACCATCCCGACTCACATAACAGTAACATCATTGTATCACTCTAAGCATGGAATAAGCAGTAACAATTGCAGGGGCCACATGATATCAATCAACTCCTACAGTTTCTAGGATTGTGGTTTTCCTACTACTGTGACAAATGATAGGTCATGCAAAGGAATGGGTTCATCTATGCGGTAGAAACGTAGCATGGTAATCATCCTATACAATGCATAAGCGAGACATGAGAGGGAAGTGGGATTTTATCGACATGATCAATGGGGGTTTGCTTGCCTTGCTAACGAGGTTCGGGTTCGGGGTCTTCAACGAAGGGGGCAGCCTCCTGTTCCGGTTCAACCTCTACTCGATAAACAGCAAACAAGGTAGCAAAGTAAATACAATGCACAATCACATGGTTGAAGGTTGAAACTTGATGTATATGCTTTGATGTGTGAAGCAATTCCATTTAAATGGAGTATATTGCAAATTGAATTGCAAATTCAAACTCCAATTTGAATTCATTTTAGCCAAGTTTTCATTGACATTGTTTGATCAAGTTAAATCATTTTGAAATGTGTATGATATGTCTCTGAAGTTCAAGTATAATGTGATATATTGATATGGTTCAAAATGCAAAAGCATTTGAAAAGAATTTGATTTAATTCCATTTAAATCAAATAGCAAATGCTACTGATCACATTTTAAAATCAACTCAAACATGGTTGAAAGTTAGATATTTTGATAGCTTATTTTATCCTGATCATTTTTCATATATTATTTGTTAAATTTGGAGTTAATATGAATTTTCTATGAATTTCCAAAGTTTCAGCCCTTTTTTGGAATTTCTGGATTTATATAAATCATTTATTCTAATTACTGCGTCAGACTTGCGCAAGGGTGACGTCAGGGGGGGTCTGACTTGTGGGGTCCAGTGGTCAGTCACAGTGGGGTTAATCCCTCTCTGTTTAAAAATAACATAGGGGTTAAGGGCTGGGGGTCCCACCTGTCATTGACCTGGGGTCAACTAACAGGGGGGTTTAGCCCCTAATCAGATGGCCTCGCCGGCGGCTAGCCGCCGGTGGCACCAATACGCGGCGGTGCACACAGGGAAGGGGGTTCCCGGCCACCATTTGGTGCGCCTCTTGTACCAATTTGCAGCCAGTGCAGTCGCACGTCGTAGGGAAGGTCCAGGCGACCTCGGGGGCCACCGGAGTGACGCCGGCGACGAGCGAAGGCGGCGACCGTGGCTCGACCGTGAGGTGAAACTCGCTAGGAGGCGCGCCTGGGGGTGGGGCTGGGGTGGTTCGACGCAGTGGAGCACCGTGAGTGCAACTGACATGGCCTCGGGTTCGATTGCGTAGCGGTTGCTCGCCGATGACGACCGTGGCGGTGAGGTACTCCGGCTTCCATGGCAGAACACGAAGGAGACACGGATTGGGAGCTCAAGCAGAGGGGGTTTGACCATGAGCTCACCAGGAACTCGACGGAGGTGGCGGCGAAGGCTAAGGTGGCTCGACGGCGACGAATTCGACGTCGATCTTCCTCAGCTCCGGCGAGAAGGAAACGACGATTGCGGCGGCTCCTTGATCAATTAGGTCACCATCTTCAACGGCTTGGCGTGGACGACGACGTAGCGCGAGGGGGACACGGTCTCCGGGCTTCTCTCCGGCGTTGTCTGCGGTTCCTCACGGCGGCGAACGGCGGATGCTCTCGGGGAAGAAGGGGATGAGCGGCAGAGTGCGCGAGAGCGAGGGGAAAGGGGTGAAGAGTGTCGAGGGCGACCACGGCTCTCTCCTGGACAGGTTGGAAGAGGTAGGGAGGCATCTGCGTGGCCTGCCCGTCGTCGGCGGCCTCGGCATGCCGGCCACCGAGCTTCTTGTCGTCGTGGAGGTAGACGACAAGAGCTAGGTGGGCTGGGCTAGGTCGGTTTGGAGGCTGGGGGTTAAGTTGGGCTGCTTCCAGGTGAGCCCCTTTTTCCTTTTTCCTTTCTGTTTTCTTTTCTGACATTTGTTTTAGCTAGCAAAAATAAATACCTAGCCATTTTCTAAAATGCTGAAACTTTTTATATGGCCTCATAATAATGTAGACTAGCCACTTGTAAAGTTTGGCACTTTTAAAATTCAAATAATTTAAATCTTAACTCAAATAGGGGTTTTTGATTAATTCCAAGGCACTGTTTGAATATTTGAAAAATCCATGAGCATGGGGTGGGTCCCACATCACTTGATATGTGATCACACTCATTTATAAGACTTTTCAAAAATCTAACATCAATTTTTGGAGAAGATTTTTATCTGTCCTTTTGAAAAATTCATCTGGGGGGGTTCCTTCTCCCATTTTGCTTTTGAATTTGATTTCAATGATTTCTTTTGAAATTTTTAACATGATGCAAGTGACTTGTTAACCCTAGCACATTACCTAACAGAGGGTTCTGACACAAGATCATCAAAAAGCTCTTCAATTGTACAACTAGTCTTAAGAGGTCTTTCAAATAAAGGCCTAATGAAGATACTTCTAGGGAGAAAACCAAAAGGCGGAAAATCAATGGAAGATTCATTTATAGAATTATCAAAGAGAGGTATTTCTTCCAAAGTTTTCACGGTTTCAACTTCTTTGGCAATAGGTGGTTTATTTTTAGGTCGGGGAACCTTAGGGACATAATTGAACTTAGGTTCCCTTCTTGCCGAAGTCTCTACCTTTTTTGGTTTGATTGAGGAGAAAGTAGTTCCTAGAGTGTTAATGATTTCCTCAATCTTATCAATCCTAGAAGGATCCGTATCACGGGATTTGATGACCTCCAAAGTTTTAATAATTTTAAGCATGGAGTTATCAAGCCTATTCAAATTCCCTTGAATCTTGCGATCCAACTCATTTATCCTAGTTATACTTGGTATTTCTAACTCTATCTTTTCGAGTTTCTTCATAATGTGAAATAGAGTTATATCTTCTTGCATGCTAGCAATAGGGAGATTTCCAACAAGATTTTCAATAACATTAAGATACTCCCAAGTCGGGGCTTCTAGAAAATTCCCATTGATAGCAGTATCTAATATGAACCTATTAAAAATTTCTAAGCAAGATAGTAATGGATTGCTTCTTGGTGGCTCTTTTTTGAGAATCATTAATTCTATACCAAGAATATTTTAAACTTTCTCCACCTTTTTGTTTAAAGGTGAGAACCTCTGTCTCAACAAAGGCAAAAGGGCCAGACATAATGACAACTAGCAAGATAAATAATTTTTTTGTAAATTTTGATAAAAGACACATAGATAAAAACTGAAAGGTAAACTAACAAGACTAAAAAACAAAGGTAAAGGGTAGTGTGTAACTCCCCTATCTTAGCACTCGGAGTCCCCGGCAACGGCGCCAGAAATTTGGCTTGATGTGCGAGGTAATGATAGTGATTTCTCGCCCTTCGTTGGTAAACCCCAAGTGGAAGGCGTGATGTAGCACAGCAGCAAATTTCCCTCGGTGAAGATACCAAGGTTTGTCTCCAGTAGGACTCCAGAGATGATAAGTAGGTGTCAGCGGCGCAACTGACGCGGACCTGCACACAGACACGATAACTTTGTTCCCAACGAATTTTAGAGAGGTTGTCAATCTCTCCGGTCTTGTTGTTCACAAAGGATAAAACACAAGGGATAATGATAGTAATTGAAAGTAAAAGCAGAAAAGTAAATGAGCGTGTAAACAGTGATGAGGATATGGACCGGGATATGTGATGTTCACTAGTGATGTCTCTCTCCCAAAACACGATAAAATTGCGATGTGAGGTAAACAAATTACAGAATGGCAATTGACAGGATTATGAACGCACCGCAATGCTAACTATGCTACAAAAGAAAGGACGAGGCTCAAAAGCATGGGCAGTACGCCAAAATAAGTAGACCGAAATCCAACTGCATCTACTACTAATCATCCACCTTGAGATATCTATCCAGAAATATATTACTCAATCACAATCTGAACATAATCTCATAATCCATCAGATCCTATCAAACTCAACATAGCAATAGCAGAAATATTACAAAAGTGCCTCGATCATGTAGGGCAGCTCACGAGGTCTAAACCATGAAGATCAAAGAGGGGAGGAGAACATCACATAGCTACTGATCACGGACCCATGGTCCAAGGAAAACTACTCACGAGACATCCGGGGAGCATCCATGGTGGAGAGGAGACTCCCGGAGGTCAATCCTCCCTCCGGCAGGGTGCCGGGAAGAGGTCTTCTGGTGCTCCCGATCTCGGAAGCGCGGCGGCGGCAGAACAGAGGCGACTTTGCGAAATAGGGTTCTGTCTTCGGAGTTTCCCCGTGACGGAGAATAAATAGGAGAAGGGGGCAGACAGAGGTGGACCAGGGGCCCCAGGCGCCCCACTGGCGCAGCCAGGGGTGGGGACGCGTTTGGTGGCCGCCTGGGCCCCCTGGCTCCCCTCTGGCCCCTCCCGGGCTCTTCTCGAAGCTTCCTGTACGCTGATTTTTCCTGTATTCTTCCCGGAATTTTTCTGGCACTTTTTATATAGGGGAAAACTAAAATAGAAAAACAGCAGAAAACAGGAACTGGCACTGGGGTGCACTGAGTTAATAGGTTAGTCCAAATATGATCAAAAGTGTATGAAAGTGTATCTAGATCATAGCAATATCACACAAAACATGCATGGAGAAAGCAGAAATTATAGATACGTTTTGGACGTATCATATATCTATGTGCATCTAGGACTGATATAATGTTGAGCGTTTGCATGTGTGCCCGATTCCAAGCGGCACCAAAGGAATCTCATCACCAAGCGGTGAAATGAATTCTTCGATATTTGGCTCACACCCCGTCGCTAGGATTATGGTATCCAAAAGGCACACAGCTGGATCTTGTTGGGTACTCAAACTCAGATTATGCTAGAGATCTCGTGGATAGGAAGTCTATCTCAGGAATATGTCACTTCCTCGGACGCTCACTGGTGTGTTGGTCATCGAAGAATCAGAATTGTGTCTCCCTCTCCACTACTAAAGCTGAATACATCACCGCTGGTGCAAGCTGCTCACAACTTCTATGGATGAAGCAAACTCTCAAGGACTACGACATCAACCTGAAGAAAGTTCCACTTCTATGTGACAATGAGAGTGCCATCAAGATATCTCAGAACCCGGTCCAGCACTCGAGGACGAAGCACATTGAGATTCGGTATCACTTTCTTCGGGATCATGTGTTGAAGGAAGACATCGCCATCAGCCACGTGAAGACGGAAGACCAACTTGCTGATATATTCACTAAGCCTTTGGATGTGAAGAGTTTTAGCACTCTGAGGTGTGAGCTAAATATCTTAGATTCCTCAAATGTCCAGTAAATGGACAAACATCCTAACGCTTAAACACTATTGAAGAATCCTGATGTACAACACACGATGCGTTGTACTCCTCAAATCATGAGGAACTACCTTGCTAAGTGTGAAGAAATTAACGTGGAATTGACTCAAGATCCATACGATAATTGTATGGTATCATGTGTCTTATTCCCTATAAGGTGGGTAGCGCCACCGCCCAAATTCCTCAGGAATCATTTGTCCTCAGTTTCCTCATTCGTGTCTTCATTCTGATGCTTACTGTTTTGTCCTCAACAACATTCACCTATAGTTTTTGGTCTTCAAAATTTGTTTATTCATCTAGGTGAATGTGATCGGACCCGTCCATCTGTGCTCACTTATCCAATCCTTCTATCTTAAGTATGTGTTCATTTGAAACTCACAAGTTTCTCAAACTGAAGCTTTAATTTTATCCTCAAAATTCTCATTGTCCTCAGTTTCCTCATGATGAGGACCTTGTTTGAAATCTTATCCCTTGTTCGTTGCAATTTTACCGCGGATCGTGCCTATCCATCAATCAGATAAGCCCAAAAGCCGAACCGCCAGGGGTAATCTCGTCCACAAATTTCGCGACCCCTCAGTTTACCCCTCTATAAATAGAGACCCCCCGCGGTCATTCCCCCCCCCCACACCTCATTCCCTCTTGTGCGGCCGCCCTTGAGCTCTTCAAGCTCTATCACTGTCGACGTCGGAGACCATCGTTGCCGGAGAAGACCATCTTGGTTTCCTCAGCATTCGCCTCATCTCTGGTACGACCATGTCTCATCTGTTAATTCCTCAGTACTGCACCTTCTTCAAGATTCCTCAAGCCACTAAATTCATCAGCAGTACTGAAATCTAACTGAGACCTATGCTTCATCAATTTGATTTCCTCAACACTTTACTCATGAACGCATATAACCGTACCCCACTTCCCTCGCAACTTAATTCTTTCACAGGTACATGTCAGCTGAGGAATCATATGGTTCTCATAGTCTCACTTCATTTGCACCTCAGCTCGAACTTACGATTCCTCAATCTCCTTCACTGAAGAAAATAGATCCTCGTCGCAAACTCACTGAGACTGCTCGTGACTTGCCCCCGGCACTGTATGAGAAGATGAAGACTCCAGAACGAGAAACTGCCGGTGAACGGAAGAAACGTATCCAGAAAATCACGAGGGAATGGGCTTCATATCAATGGCTCAATCCTCAACATGAGGAGATGTTTGCGGTCAATCCTCCTTTGAAGACATTGGGCATCAAGTATCGTCCACCTTCTGAACCGGGTGTTGTTCCTCATCCCTCAAGCTTGAAGACTCCTGATGACTTCCCTAATGCTTATCAGCGCTACCTCAAAAGGACGACTCATCTTGCTCGAAGTCTGGCCCGTGACTTGGCTGCCTTAGTGCAGATTCCGCCTCAGCCTGCTGCTCAGCCGCAGCCTCAGGCTCGGCCTCCCGGTCAGCCTCGCAGAAAGACTCCTGGCATCAAACCATCCATGAAATCCTCAGCAAAGCCTCAAGCTCCAAGCTCCTCATGCCAACGGACGTCTTGAGCTGCTCCTGCCTCAAGACTTCGAACAGATGAGTCTGGTAGTGCACCTAAGGCATCCACCACAATGCCTCGCCCTGAATTGAAGAACAAGACGACCATTCATCGACGCATCAGACCCTCTCCCAAGAAAACAGCCATGCGCGGTTCCATTCAGACTGATTTCATCTCAGATGAAGAAGATGAGTTTGAGGATCTAGCCAGCTTTGTGGCCACTGAGGAACAAAAGATTGAATATGTGCGTGCTACAGCCAGACGCAAAGCTGAAGCCACAGGCTCTGAAATACCACTTCTCCTTGATCCCAAGAAGATCTTGGAGTATATTGAAATCTGGTCTGTGAAGCCTGATACTCCTCTTGATGACTTGGATATACCCAAAGACCTCAGGTCTATATTCAATAGTTCCTCATCAATGAGATTCATCACCGAGACCTCAAAAAGCAGTTGCAACATCAACTGAAGAACGTTCACCGTGAATTCAAGAAGAAACCTGTCACTGATGTTACTCCTTAAGAATTCATTGAGTATTAGTATGAAGTTCAACGACTCACTACTGAGTTTGAAGCAAAATGTGCCTACATAGGAAAATCAAAGGAACGGATGTCCAGGCAGATGAACAATTTGATGAAACTTCGGCAGCCACAGTCCTCAGTACCTCCTGCTGCCCCAGTACAATCTTCTGCCAAGCCTGAGGACTCTCACGACGCCTCAAGCGCATGCCTGAAGCCTCACCTTCCAGTCCTCCAGCGGCTAAGCGGCCCACACTTGAGGCTACTACTGAGGTTCCCATTGATGCTGCTCCCATCTCGTCTGCTCCTCCTGCATCAAGAAATCCCGAGGCTTCCACAACAGCCCCTGCTGCATCACGCCTGCAAGAAAATTCTGAGCGCCGCCTGATTGTCTTCACTCCACCCTCCAAGGAAATTGTGTCTCGGTCTGGCACACCCATCATTACAACACCTCAGTTCCCTCCTCCTCCAATCATCACTGAAATTGAGGACATGGATTTTAATATTGAGGATACCGGAACTCCACGTATCATGGATGAGGACTATGAGTTGGAGAACTCCCCCACTCACACAATTTTCTCGGTTGAGCCTCACTCCCCCGCCACCACAGAAGTCCTGCCTGATACAGTTCAAGACTCTGAGGACTCTGTGCATGAAGCCTCTGCTGCAGATGATGACGCTAATGATACAGACGCTGCTTCTGATGATGTTGATGAACCTGAAGCTGAAAGGGCTCCGCCAGCCACTGAAACTGAGGCAGAGCACATAACCAATTTTGAACCCGAAGCTGCAAAGGATAATTCCGCTGAAAAACAGGTCACATCTCCCTCAGCCACATCTGCCTCACCAAAACCTGGCCCTGATGCCTCAGCGGAAGCAACTGTGTCCCCACCAGTGCCCCCACCTGCTTCAGACACACCAATTCCTCAGGAGAAAGCATCAACACTTTCTCTCTGTCCGAAGCGGAAGAAGCCATTTTATCGCAACATTGAGGCTGATGCACGTCCAAGATTCAATGTTGATGCATTCTTCAACGCCATGAGCATCTTTCAAGCTGGGATTCAGAATCCATATCACTCTGCTCCGCCAAGCAAGCTGCTGAGGTTCTGGACTGCAACCCAAAAGAATTATTATGCCTCAATCCTCTACATGCAGCATAAGGTCTTTCCTCATAAGCACATTCCTCATTCGGATATGGAGGACATTCCATGCTTCAACAATGCGCTTCAAGACCTCTTCCATGCCAAACTGCTTCAGTTTTTCTCTGAGTGCATACACTGGAATGAAGAGCTTGTGCTTCAGTTCTACGCAACTTTATTTGTCTTAGGCGATCCCAAGGACATCAACACTTGGGTTCTAGAATGGATTACTGAGCATCAGCACTATAGTGCCCCAGTGCCTGAGATCATTGAGATTCTTAAGATGCCTCTCTTTGATGCCTCCGTTCCCAGTACTTATGGCGCTCCACTTCTGAGGGATGATCTGATGAACATGCTCATGAAGCCTCAAGCCCCTGAAGCTCCTCCTCGTACCAAGTTGCTCGTCCGAGAGCTTCAATATCTGCCAAGCACTCTCTACAGAATTCTGGCCAAGTCCTTCTGCCCGATCAAGGGGTATGAATCCACTGTTGAAGAAGTTGTTGGCATCATGAAGAACATCTTATACAACCTTTGCATGTCTGCGCCAATCAACCTCTCAGACTTCTTCTTGAGGACAATGCTTGATGCTGCCCAGAACCCTCACATCCTGAAGCCATATGCTCCGTGGATTATGAAGCTGATTTGTGCCAAGACAGGTATCAACTATAAGCCTGATCAGCCGAATCATCGCACGTATTTGCCTCCAGTCGAAGTGCTTTGCATACACTTGCTTCAAATGCAAAAGGGAAAGATGTGTTCTATGAGGAAGTTCTTCCAGAAAATTCTCTTGGCGGAAATATTAGACAACCTCAGTCCCGAACTACTCATGATGAACGCACTCATGCCTCAACTGAGGAAACAACCCAAGCTCGTGTAATGACCGACAAAGAGCTTCTTATCAGTCTTCATCAGAAGGTCGACCGCAACCATGACTAGACCAAGCGTCAGATTGGTGACATCCTCAGGTACATGACGCAAATGCATACATCTCAGAAGAAAATTCATCAGTATGCACATCACACCTATCAAAGACTTGATGCTCTTCTCACCGAAGTGATTGTGCCTGAAGACCTCACCCAACTTGGCCTCAAGCAGCCTCAGGTCTCTGAGATTCGGCCTCCTCGTCAGTTCCGTTGATGCAACACACCTCCTCTGGCGATGGATTCCTTCTCTTCGCAACAAGAGATCTCTCCTGAGGACGCTAAAGACACTGCGGCTTGTCCTCACACTGCAACGGCTTGCCTCCGGTATGATTCACCTCAGCCCTGAGGCATTACTCTTGGGACGCTAGTATTCGTTCTCGCTTTTTTGTTCATTTAATGACAAAGGGGGTAAATATGTTAGTCTTCAAGCGGGTCTATATGGGGTTCCTCAGTTACTACTCTCGTTCTTCAGACTATTTTTGTAACAAGTTGTAAACTGATATTTTTGTGATTGGCTGGTACCTTTGCATTACCTCATGAAATTACTTAAGGTCGTTTTATACCCATAATTTTCTCCAGCAATCACTTTCCTCAGTGTTGTGTGTAATCTTCAAGCATTCTAGTTTCATCACTGATTTTGGACAATACTGGATATAGGGGGGAGCTCCTCATCTTTTTCAAAAATATTCACTAAGTTCAAAAGTCCTTAATATATGCATATCCTCAGGGGGAGCATCTCTATATCCAGACAGAATGAATTGTTTTTCTTCAAATTTTATTACTCAAAATTACTTATTTAATCCCATTGAAGCTTTAACCTGATTGTCATCAAATCACCAAAAAGGGGGAGATTGTAAGTGCATCTTGTGCCCCTTTGAGGTTTTGGAGTATTTGATGACAAAACGATTAAGGGACTGATGTGTTTGTGAGTATACTCAAGAAAACAGTCCATGAAGAATAGGTTAACCATGGTTGTCGACCCCCCAAAATTTTGAGGAACATTGAAGAAATCGGTGTATTTCCTGAAGATTGGCGAAGCGCGAAATCCTGAGGAAACAAGATCCTAAGGCATTCGGGTGATGCTGAAGAAGTCCTGAGGCATCTCGCACTGAAGCCGAAGTTGAAGCGTAGTCTATGTTAGGACTTTTATACTTCTTGAGTCGTAGGAAAACACCGTACTGTTGGAGGGGTTGAGGAAAATGAGTTATGTATTTCCGAGGAAGGGCTCAAATAGAAATCTTGAAGAAAACCCTAAGGAATCTCCTGCAGAAGAAGTTCAGTTCCTCGGGTGTCTGAGACCTTGTTCTTCAGGACACTGCGGAATCTAACTTTGGTTGAGGAGTTAGGAAACTGACAGCGCAGCTTTCCTGAAGAAGAGAGAGAATACTTTGGACCGTGCCACGTGTTGTGTGATAAGAGGCTAGAACCTGTCTAGCAACGGTCCGAAGGGTGGGCACGATGATAATTTCGTGCATGGGCATTTATGTCCTTTCACCTGGGGTTGCTCCCCGGCTATAAATAGCCGCCCCAAGCCCCATTGGAGGGTTGACTACTCCGAGAGAGAAACTGACACTTGTCATTTGTGAGCAACCCACCTCGAGGAACCTGAAGAACCTAAGTGAGGAAAACCACCAGCCTGAGTAGTTGAGCATTTCTGAGGAAGTAGGTTCGAGTGATCCAAAGATTTTTACTCTTGAAGACTGTGATCTTCCAGCCGGTGTAGGAATCATAATTTTGAGGAAGTGAAGATTTAATTGTGACTTCCCCGAGTGAACGGAGTCTGTGAAGGTTTCGAGGGTCTACCTTGAAGACTCACCCGAGTAATTGGACGGAGTCTGAGGACTTTAGTTCAAGGAGAATAAGGTGAATACTATGTCTTCTGAGTTCAATCTCAGCCTCTCCAACCAGATGTAGAGTTGTCACATCAACTTGAACTGCTCCATCAAATCAGTGCCCTAGTGCTATTTCTTCAAACTCTGCTCTTATGTTTATGCGCTGATGACGTGTCATGATGCCTTCCCTTTTGTGTTTCCTCAGTTCTAGTTCCTCATGCATTGCATCAGTTACTCGTTAGGTCTTTCGGTTGAAGTTCTTTTCCCTACAATATGATGCTTTGTAGTCATGTCTACATTTCGTAATGTTTATATACTTCCTCGTTCTGTGACTTTCCTCAATTTTGAATTGCCTCGGTCCTGAGGAAATTGAAATTCCTCAAGAAATTTGAAAATCTTCCATTCACCCCCCCCCCTCTGGTCGATATACTGCGCTTTCACTTAGTTCAACCACATGACAATGTTAATAAATATTAATTAGTGTGTTTTATGTATTTATTCAAGCAAAGATGGTTAGATGTATTTTGTAACAAAACTTTAAGCTAGAACTATGTTTTCCATAATACATATTTATACTATTTTATGCTAATATCTGCAAAGAGTATAATCCAACAAATATCACATCATTAGAATATAAATTAGCCAATGATATTATTGTTTAATTTTTTTGTTTAAATTTGTTTAGCATGCATATTTTGTACTTTCTATTAATATAAAATGCTTAGAGTAATCGTCAATAAATATAAAACTGTGTGCATTATAATTGGTATCCATATGTAAATTTTACTATTTCATAGAAGTCACATGCCAGTTTATGAAATAAAAATGTATTGCACATAATTAAACATGTAAATACTTTAAAATCATTACCAAAGTTGTGCATTCTTTGAACGAAATGACATTCATGCTCAAATTTTAATTGAGAGTACTAATATTTGTATATCATAGTGAGTATATATTTTACCATTTTGGACCCTTCCATTCTCGGGACCCTAGGGCGTCGCCCTTTTCCCTCGGCTTATGGGTCGGCCCTGGACGGTTGATACAATCAAGGAAGCCTCCGGATATAGTGATTAGATACGATCTCACAGTCTCAGAATTAGGTTACTACATTTCATAATTATCACAAAGTTGAATATTGTGACTTGATCGCATTGCAATATTTATATTGGATAAATGTCCATCACATCATTTCTCCTAATGACATGACCCCATTGCCACCAGACATATAATGTCTCATGATCAGAAAATCTTAATCATCCGTTGCCCAATGGATCAGTTGAATAGAGGCTACTAGGGACCTGGTTTGTTCATATACCACACGTGTATTAATGTTTCCGCTTGAATCGGTTATAACATGGTATAAACTTATTATGAACTAATGAAATATGATAATAAACATGCTTTATTATTTGCCTCTAGGACATATTTTCAACAGGAGAGTCCCACCAACCCCATGAAACTTCACCATAATGGAATGAGTCTCCAAGGTCACCTCAAGCCCTTGGAGAGCACCAAGCTCCAAGAGTAAAAATTCCACTACAATATGGATGGGTAACAATATTCCCTTTGAATGGAAGTGTAGATCTAGATCTCCTCTCTCAATCCCTAGAAAATTAACAAGTTTTGCTGGCTAGAAAAAGAGATTGGGAAAGAATAACCTTTGGGCATCAATGAAGGAGAGAGGGGGCAAGAGGTGGGGCAGAACAAAGAAGAAGCCTCCCTTATATGGTGCCCATAAAAATCCAACCATTATGTATTGGAAAGCAGATGAGTGGTAGTATCGGTTGGAGTGCCGGTACAACTGGTCAACTAGGCAGAGGCTATCGCTGGGGCAAACCCTAGCTGGAACAGGGCAGGCGGCGCCAGTAGTGTCCGAGTGGTAAAACCACTAGACACAACCGGCAGTACCGATTTAATTCACCAAAGTGATTTATCGGTACAACCGAGCTGCCACCGTCCGACCACCGCTGCTCAGCAGAGCGCTTTGCCTCCTGTAACGACCCGGTTCCTCACAAACTGGAGTCTCTGTGCATTCTTGTCTAGTCCCTGGATCAATAGCTAGCACACACAGTACATGATGTAATATCAAGAATAAACCACATGTCATATATATTACATCGAAGATCCAGTATATAATAAATCATACCTGCATAGCTCAAGGCTAGCTTACAATTAAAATACAGCCGAAAAACAATAAAGAGCTTTGTGGCGTCCATCAACTCCACCGGCATAGTTGAGTATAGACATCGTAACCCTACATCGCATCACTTACTCATCGCATACAATCCTGCAACACCGAAGGTTACAGCCCGACAACGGGTCAGTACATCTGATTTGTACAGCAAGTGACACGGAAAAGTTTATATAAAGGACCTACAACTACATGCAAGGTAAGTCAAAGGAAAGGCTTATGGTTTTGTTTTGCAGAAAGCCAGTTTTCTCCTGAACTAAACTAGTCAAAGTTTTAAGTTGAACTCTACCTGAAACACACAGCAACCCATGCCCCATGCTACTCTTGTCCCAACCAATTATTATTAAGTGTTCATCTGTCAAGATCATTCATCAACAGTACTGACTAGTTGCTCAAAGTTCGTCCGTAACCGTGGACACGGCTAATCATGACCAGTTTATACGCTCTGCAGAGGTTGTACACGTTCCCCACTGGACTCAACCCGAAGATTGAGACAAAGACTTTCTGAAGAGGTTGCTGAAGGGTTCGTTGCATAGAAAACAAAAAATTTCCTACGGTTGTAACAGCCAAGATCACATCTAGAAGATCACTTGTAACGGTTTGAGAAGGACTCACCCTCGAAGACCAAAAGCTTTAACGAGAACTATTCTCGTGGGTGATGTAGTCGAACACTCGCCGACCTCAAGGTCGTGATGAAGACTTGACGCCACGAACGGGCAGCGTCTCCGTAGTCGGTCACACGTACAGATCAGTGACGACCTCCGCCCCTTGCTCCAGTTGGGCAGCGGAAGTAGTGGATCCTCGGGAACTCCAGCAGAACTACAACATAGTGGTGGTGGTGGTAGAGAAGATCTTGAGCAGGGCTTCGCCTAAGCACCGTACTCGTGAAACTGGATCAGCTAGCAAGGGGAGGAAGATGCCAACCAAAGGGCATATGAGAGATGGAGGAATTTTGTTGTGTGAGGACCTCCACCCATCTATATATAGGAGGGGGAGGCAGCCCCCAAGGGGTAGCACGCCCCAAGAGGTGCCCCCACCTCTCCCTTCATCATGTGGGTGGACTCTCCACTCACAAAAACAAAGGGTCACACATTATTCCCATAACTTCCATAATTCTCCACTCAAAATTCCAAGAGTTTATCACATTAAAACACTTTTAATTATCTTGTTTAATGTCACTCAAATTAATGAACACTTCATTCAATGAGTACTTCATTGATGAACACTTCATTCAATGAACACATTAACAATTATCCCCTTGCACTATTTTGATATACCGAAACTATTCCAGCAGTTTTATCAAAACAGTCCATGTGCTGTCCAGTATATTCTCCGGCGTTCCGTATCCACTCAAACGCGTCAACGAATCCTTAAGTGTGTCACCCTACGGTTCGTGAATAAAATGGACATGACAGAGACTCTTCTCTGATCAATAATCATCAGCGGGATCTGGAGATCCATGATGACTCCCACTTACTCAACGATGAACTAGTGATCGTGTGAACCAAAAACTCCGTAACCAATTCCTTTTGTCTCGCGATATTTTACTTGTCCGAGATCTGATCATTTGGTATCATCCATACCTAGTTCGATCTCGTTACCGACAAGTACTCTTTACTCGTTCCGTGATATAACATCCTCGTGAGCCAGTCACGTGCTTGCAAGCGATGTCAATGTGATATCACCGAGAGGGCCCAGAGTATATCTCTCCGTCATCTGGATGGACAAATCCCACTCTTGATCCACGAGCCTCAACTAACACTTTCCAAGTACCCAACGACACCTTTATAATCACCCTGTTACGGTGTGACGTTTGATGGAATCAAAGTACTCTTCCGGTGTCAGTGATTGACGTGATCTCATGGTCTAAGGATTAGGGTTACTTCGTGAAAGTTTGATACAGCAATAGAAACTTGATGACATGATCGTATTGCTATAACTACTGTGGGTGTATGTTCATCACATCATTCTCCAATGACATGACCTTGTTATTAACAACATCCAATGTTCATGATCAGGAAACCTTGATCATCCGTTAATCAACAAGCTAGTATAAAGAGAGGCATTACTAGGAACCTTTTCTCTGTTTATTAAACACACATGTATTAACGTTTCCGGTTAACACAATTATAGCATGAAAATAAACATTTATCATAAACATGGAATAAGATAATAACCACTTTATTATTGCCTCTCGGGCATATTCCCTTCAGTCTCCCACTTGCACTAGAGTCAATAATCTAGTTTGGTACTTGTGCATCCAACACCTATGGCATTCAGGTGTTATCCATATGCATTGCTAGTGGTAAACCTAATATCCAGATCTGACACTTCAGGTCCGTGTGTATTTGCATTTCTTTGCTTCTCTACGCATCACTCATTCACCAATGAGATGGCATTGCATAAATTTGGTCCTCCGGTGAGACCTTAGTCCTTTGAGCTCAAAACATGTTGAATCTATTGTCGTACAATAGATCTTCATAGTATTAGCTCGCTTGGAACTACACCTAGTTTGTCAAACAAACTTCTTGACACAAATGCCCTCCTTTGCTGCTGCTAGAGCAGTCATATACTTAGCCTTTCGTTGTAGTATTTGTTATAATGTCTTAACTTTGGAACTCATCCAAATCCATTTGGAACTATTCCAAATCTATCATGGAACTTTCTTCCATTACATTTTGCCACCTTAACATACCACCAAAATTGAGATAAATTTAGATTGTATCTTGCGACACAACTAGTATCAATGTAACACTTTACAATGAACTATTGTCCAACATACATAATATATATTCTTAGTCCTTCCAAAGCACGTAAGGATATCTTTACTATTGTCCAATGATCATCTTATGAATCATTCTGGTATATGCTCATAACATTTAGAGCATAGGACATTCTGGAATTGTACATATCATGGTGTACATGATTGATCAAATCATTCATGTGATTTTACTCACCAAGTGTCAAAACACTTGAATCTCGCTTCAACCTTTTCCATGCGGCAAGAACCTTTCTCGTCATTTCCATATTGAACTTATTCAATATTTCATATATGTACTTCGGCCCAACCATATTAGCACCTCAATCTATCTATATAGACCATATTAGCCCAATATACTGGTTTTGCCCAAATCTTCCATTAAAATCAAATTTTCAATGAAACTTCACCCGTGTCAATAAAATATACATCATTTCCAATCAACAATATGTCTTCTACATAATGTATTAGAAATATGTCTCAGCGCTCCCACTTAATTTCTTGCAAAAGCAAGCATCTTCACCGTCTCTGATGAAACTAAACGTTTTAACAATTTCATCATGATGAAGATTCCAACTCCGCGAATGCTTATTTCAACCATTGAAATTTGCATGCTATTTTAGCATCCTTTGAATTAACAGAACCCTTTGGACCGTGTCCTGTACACGTCCTAGGTAACCATTCTATTAGAAGAACGTTGTTCCGTTTGTTCAACTACCATATACCAAAACTAGCATATGTAGTGGTTGCTACAATAATCCGTCCAGACTAAATATCGTTATGAAAGATCAAATCTTGTCATAGCCAACTCTTTGAACATAATCGTAAACCATTTTAACGATATGTCGAATATTTCATAGATGTGAGAACATCCACGTCTGTTTCTTTATAGATCCAAACACGGTATCTAGAGGGTCTTCCAAGTTCAGAAACTTGGTTTCTCGTGTATGGAACTATCACGGATTTTATAGCTTCTAGCCATTTTGACGGAGTCGGGGCCCATCATTGCTTCTTTGCATGTAGTCGGTCCATTATTATCAAATAACAATGATTCAATCTCAAATCTTACTATTTGATCGATTATCCGAACTATGCGGTTCAATAGGAACTTAGATCGTCGTGACCACAACCTTTGGGACACGGGAGCCAAGAGCATTGCGGCCGCTTCCGGGACACTTTCCGGCGCTGCGCCACTTAGCACATAAAGCTTAGGTTCAACAACCTAATCGAAGTTCTACTGTCCTCCCACTTAACTTTTCGCAAAAAATTCCTTCTCAAGAAACTTGATGCACTTAGCCACAAAACACTTTTGTCTTTATGGAGGAATAACCAACGGTTACATTGGGATAACCTACAAAGACGTACTTTATCCGACTTTGGTTGTAAACATTTTACATATGCCTTGCATACCAAAATTTAAGAAAAGACAAATTGGGTTTTATCCCATTCCACAACTCATATGGTGTCATTTCAACGGATCTCGATGGCGCTCTTTTCAATGAAAAGCGGTAGTCTCTAAAGCTTAATCCTTAAAATATAATGGCAATTTTATAAATAACACCTTTGATCCTTACCATGTCAAACAAGGTTTGATTACATCTCTCGAACACTCCATACTCCTATGGTGTTTCGGGAAATGCAAGTTTTGGAACGATTCCTAAACTCTCAGGCATTTGCTAAACTTTTAACTCAAAAAATCTTCTTTTATGATCCAATCATAAACTCTTATTTTCTCGTTACAATGATTTTCACTTCATCTTGAAATTTATTTGAACATTTTCAAACATTTCATACTTCTTCCTTATCAAGTAAATATACACATATATCCACTCAAATCCTTGGTTAAAGTATATGAAGTTATAAGACCCACCACACACGGCTACACATAATGAACTATACACATCAACATGCATAATGTCCAATAAGTTAGTCGTCCGTTCTTCTTTGCCTATGAACGGAGTTTCAATCATTTCTAGGAAATTCTTACAAGCGTCAGTTGATTCAAAATCAAAAGACTCCAAAATTCCACCAACATGGAGTTTCTTCATGTTATCTTTCCAATATGATTTAAACGGTGTTTCAATCATCTCTAGAAATTTCTCACAACCGTCAATTGATTCAAAATCAAAAGACTCCAAAATTCCATCACCATGGAGTTTATTCATGTGTTTCTTTCCAATATGATTCAAACGGTGGTGTCACTCATAAGTGATCTTCTAATCATTTGTCTTGCGACATGTTTAGCATCAGTTATTATGGATGTGATTTCTCCAACAAGATTTATAGAGTTCATCCATCTTCTATGAATATGGTGATAATTTGAACAACTATTGTTCGTATAACACCAGAACAGAATAACAATTATTCAAATAAATCTTGAAGGCTAGGTTTAATTCCAACGATAAACACAATAACACTTTATTTTGTTCTTGATGAGAATCATCCCATATTCATTTTCTAGTTACTCAGGGCATTGCAACTCTTGTATTGCGTTGTTCCGTATGACACTTCATACCAACCAATCAGTATCCAATACTCAAGAATCACACTGTTCAACAAGCAATGAATATACCCATAACATGTATATCATCTATATACCCGAGCTGGACATTTCCAGTCTTTTCCTTTTTCTTTTCGCCAAAATATTTTTTAGATCCTCTTTCAGCAATTCCTTTCCTTTTTAGAAGAATTTATCAACATCACTTGTGGCACCATTCAAATGACACATAATCCAAAGTGTGTTAGTCAAATACTAACACCCTTTGATTCTCACTTTGATGTAGATCACCGTCATCAAATGTTTGGTGTTCTTCCAAATTCCATTCTTTAGTAATCTTATAGTGTAGTAAACATTTTACCTACATCTTCCATTCATCCTATCATGACAACTTTCATGACAAAACTACCATAGCTCATAGGGACAAACTGTGAGTACAATATTAGTTCCCAAAACCTTTTTGAGAGATTAGGACACATAGAGTCTCCAACCTTCACAAATTCTCATACAATATGAGAACATGTTTCTCACTAAATTTTACTCTATCACATTGCAACTAAACATTGTTTCAGATATCGCTATATCTTCAACACATGATAGTTTCTGAAACAATCCTTTCGGCTCCTAGATAACCTTGATAATAACAAACAACATTTGAATATCAAGGATCATGGAGGCAAGTGTGATACTTAGACACTAACACTGGAATTGTTACTCTCGATTTAATACACATTATTAAACTTCATGGAGTAAGCAAGGTTTGCTAAAGTTTGCAATAAGACTTTAAACTTTAGATTGACACTCAAACAATACGGTACCAGTCCGTAAAGTTAAATATCCAGAATGCTATAGTTCTATTATCTCAATTATAGCTAAGCGCAAAGGTAGTAAACAAATGCCAATGACTACAACGAACTATGCAAATTCACTTTGATTTAGTTCATGATAAAATGAGTTCATCTAACTCCCACTCAAAAACAACATCCCTCGAGTCGTCTTTGGTGATTACACGAACCAAATTCACTACACCACGACCGATCATCACGTGAGGCAGTGTAGCTGCAATGGCGAGCATCTCAATATGGTTCATCATATCATCCATATGACTCGTGCTTAACCTTTCAGTCCATGTTCCGAGGCCATGTCTGTACATGCTAGGCTCGCCAAGTAGAACCTTAGTATTTGCATGTGTTTCAAGGCCATGTCTGTACATGCTAGGCTTGAAAACACCCGTTGTATGCGAACGTAGAGTCTATCACACCCGATCATCACGTGGTGTCTCGAAACGACGAACTTTCTTAACGGTGCATACTAAGGAAGAACATATAATTATCTTGATATTTAGTGAGAGGGATCATCTTATAATGCTACCGCAGCGATCATGATCGTAACTAAGCAAAATAAGATGCATAAAAGGATAAACATCACATGCATGGATAATGTGATATGATATGGTCCTTCTCGCAATAGATCTCCATCTTTGTGCGTCTTGGTATGATCTCCATCATGCCACCGGCACGGCACCAAGGTCCATGGCGCCACCACCATGGTCGTCCTTCTCCATTACAATATATCTCATGGATATATATACAGCACGCAGGCCTTAAAAAGGAAAAACCACAACCATATGGCTCCTGCCGGTTGTTTACAATAAATCTCATTTCATACAACAATTTTGTAACAATGACCATATCACATCACATGGCCTGCAAAAACAAGTTAGACGCTTCTAAATTATCTTTGCAAATTTTACGTGGTTTTGGGCTTCCTAGGAAAGAACTGATCTTACCTACGGACAAGAACCACAACGTTGATTCGCTAGTTGTTTCTTTTCATCCCTTTCCAGGGCCCTCCGTTGCAAATGCCATATCACTAATGTTAGAGAAACTGACACCCCCAAAGCCACTTTATACGGTACAAGCCGTATGTCAAGCGTGACACGCAATCTGCGCTTAGGGCTGCTTCAATCCAACATTGCCGCAATATGAACAAGTGCACAAAAGAGGGTAACAACTAGAGGATCAACGCCCACATCTCTATGTGTTCTAACCGTACAAAGCATCTACGCATAGACGAGGCTCTGATACCACTGAAGGGTTCGTTGCATAGAAAACAAAAAATTTCCTACGGTTGTAACAGCCAAGATCACATCTAGAAGATCACTTGTAACGGTTTGAGAAGGACTCACCCTCGAAGAACAAAAGCTTTAACGAGAACTATTCTCGTGGGTGATGTAGTCGAACACTCGCCGACCTCAAGGTCGTGATGAAGACTTGACGCCACGAACGGGCAGCGTCTCCGTAGTCGGTCACACGTACAGATCAGTGACGACCTCCGCCCCTTGCTCCAGTTGGGCAGCGGAAGTAGTGGATCCTCGGGAACTCCAGCAGAACTACAACATAGTGGTGGTGGTGGTAGAGAAGATCTTGAGCAGGGCTTCGCCTAAGCACCGTACTCGTGAAACTGGATCAGCTAGCAAGGGGAGGAAGATGCCAACCAAAGGGCATATGAGAGATGGAGGAATTTTGTTGTGTGAGGACCTCCACCCATCTATATATAGGAGGGGGAGGCAGCCCCCAAGGGGTAGCACGCCCCAAGAGGTGCCCCCACCTCTCCCTTCATCATGTGGGTGGACTCTCCACTCACAAAAACAAAGGGTCACACATTATTCCCATAACTTCCATAATTCTCCACTCAAAATTCCAAGAGTTTATCACATTAAAACACTTTTAATTATCTTGTTTAATGTCACTCAAATTAATGAACACTTCATTCAATGAGTACTTCATTGATGAACACTTCATTCAATGAACACATTAACAATTATCCCCTTGCACTATTTTGATATACCGAAACTATTCCAGCAGTTTTATCAAAACAGTCCATGTGCTGTCCAGTATATTCTCCGGCGTTCCGTATCCACTCAAACGCGTCAACGAATCCTTAAGTGTGTCACCCTACGGTTCGTGAATAAAATGGACATGACAGAGACTCTTCTCTGATCAATAATCATCAGCGGGATCTGGAGATCCATGATGACTCCCACTTACTCAACGATGAACTAGTGATCGTGTGAACCAAAAACTCCGTAACCAATTCCTTTTGTCTCGCGATATTTTACTTGTCCGAGATCTGATCATTTGGTATCATCCATACCTAGTTCGATCTCGTTACCGACAAGTACTCTTTACTCGTTCCGTGATATAACATCCTCGTGAGCCAGTCACGTGCTTGCAAGCGATGTCAATGTGATATCACCGAGAGGGCCCAGAGTATATCTCTCCGTCATCTGGATGGACAAATCCCACTCTTGATCCACGAGCCTCAACTAACACTTTCCAAGTACCCAACGACACCTTTATAATCACCCTGTTACGGTGTGACGTTTGATGGAATCAAAGTACTCTTCCGGTGTCAGTGATTGACGTGATCTCATGGTCTAAGGATTAGGGTTACTTCGTGAAAGTTTGATACAGCAATAGAAACTTGATGACATGATCGTATTGCTATAACTACTGTGGGTGTATGTTCATCACATCATTCTCCAATGACATGACCTTGTTATTAACAACATCCAATGTTCATGATCAGGAAACCTTGATCATCCGTTAATCAACAAGCTAGTATAAAGAGAGGCATTACTAGGAACCTTTTCTCTGTTTATTAAACACACATGTATTAACGTTTCCGGTTAACACAATTATAGCATGAAAATAAACATTTATCATAAACATGGAATAAGATAATAACCACTTTATTATTGCCTCTCGGGCATATTCCCTTCAGTTGCCTCCACCCTTTGGTAGCCGGTACACCTAACAACACATCTACATCAGCTAGCTACCAGGGCCAGGTTCCCCACAACGTACTCATGCTAAGCCAGAGCCCATATAGCCAGTGGCTGTACACGGAAGCTACTAGTAATATTGCATGTCTGATCTTTTTGAGCCTGGACGGCGCCCACTGCGTCAGAGGGCAGACACCATGTCGCACCCGGTTCACCACCAAAACAACCATTGGGTGCATTTAACCCCGGCACTGTCCTTAGACAAGGCACAACTACCGGGATGCAACCCGCCCGTCCAGAAGTGATTACTATTTATTATAAAGTTGCTACACAGTTTAATAAAATAGCTCACATGCACTCCATGAATTCTCACAACCCAACCACGTCTACAAAGCATAGTAATAAAGTAACAACACGGCTAGGTTGATCTACGGTAGACAAGTCAAGTCATGTGTCTATCCTAACTGGTTTTGCAGCAACAGTAAAGTAAACTACCTATCATGCAATAGGGTGATATTCTTAACATAATGCATATAGAAAATATAGGTATGAGTATGGTCAAAGTATCACTTGCCTTATACATTCGATGAAGATCTTCGGTCTCATGTTCCAGTCAACTCTATTCGTCACACTCCGAGAATCTTTCTCAACGAAGGAACTCAAATAAGCAATCACATCACAACAAGACAAACAAAAGATCAACAAACAAACACAAAGATTTTAGCAACAAAACAAAAAGTTTTGAAGTGCAGAGGTGTCGATGTGCTCGAAGGTGACCGGTGGAAGTGACCTCGAGAGAGTCAACGGATAAAATAATTGTCGATACAAGATTATGATCAAGGCATCATGAATTCAAGGTAAAGATCATAGCATATTGAATGGTGTGTGGATATTTACCGATAAGACGTCTCAAATGATCCAATATGCAAAAAGAATCACGTGAAACGGAACACTACAACACAGGTCATAGCGAGTGCAAAAATTGATTTGAATTTGAATTTAAACAGATCAATAAACTTATGAATTTTTGTGTACACATGATATAAACATAAGGTACATGACACGAGTGATCCAACGCAAAAAGAATCACTCGATTTGGATCAACGGTATACAAGATACGGCCACCGGAATTTGAATTTGAATTTGAAATAAATTCAAATTCAAAAGTGTGCAAACTGTGCTGATATTTATACCATGCAAAAGTACATAACAACACGAGCGCGTAGCAAAAAGTTTCACCTCGATCCGACTTACGGTGTAGAAGATATTGCGGGTGCGAGAACGGGGTGTTTTCTGCCAACAGGGACATGTGCGCAAATAAAATAACTTCGCAAAAAGCAATCGGGTCCCCGGCGGCAGTTGACCAGATCTGGATAGGGGTTGACCTCCGGCGAGGTTGCTCCGGCGAGGCTCGCGGTGGTCCGGCGACGTGGGGAGACGGCGAGGCGGCACCGGCGAGAAGTGGTCGGCGGCCTGGGTGAGGGCGCGGCCTCGGGGCGCGGCCGGCCGTGGCGGCGTCAACGCGGGAGGCGCGGCGGCTTGGCGTGCAGGAGGTGCGGCGGCACTGCTCCGGCGAGCTTGGCCGGCTCGGGCGGCAGGAGTGGCCGGCTCGGGTCCCGCCGATTTCCTAGGGTTTTCTTTTTTTTAAGAGAAAAAGGAAAAAGAGGAAAATAGATTTTCCAAAATCTATTTATAGACAGAGGGAAAAAAATAAAACCGGGTCCGAGTTGGGCTCGAATTGCGCTCGCGGCGTAGACAAACCACTGGGCCGGGCTACGGATTTTCTTCTTATTTAAAACCAGAACTTTAAACAATTGTAGAAAAATAAATATACATCGGAAAAATATGAAATAAATTTCTAAATTTATCAAATAATCTAAAGAAAATTATGTAATGGAAATATTTTCCGAAAATGTAAAATAAAAATAAAAACATTTTCTAAATACTTTATTTAAATATAAAATACTTTTCATAAATCAAATAAAATCCAATAAATTATTAAAACAATATTAAAACAATTTTATTTGGTCAAAAGCATTGACAACCCATTTCTAAATAATAAAATTTAAAATTTAAAATATTCACACCAATAAATAATTTGGTAAAACAAAAATATTCCATCGAAAAACTTTTCAACTCTTTTTAAATATTTAATAAATAATTTTAATGAAATAAAAACTCTCTTAACATTATAAAATCCCTAAAATAATTTTAGAGTTATTTATAATACTCAAAATAAATTTTAAAAGCTTTAAAGTAATATTCTAAATATTTTAAAACTTTATTAAAAAGGGGATAAGTCATTTTATATCCTCTCAAATGAATTTCCTTCAGTTGAAAAATATTTTGAATATTCAAAGAATTCCAATAATGATTTAAAACATTTTCCAAACTTTTAATATGTTGAAGGAGTCATATTACCTTCTCTCATTTTGTTTTGTTGGTTTTGTTTTAAAATAATAAATTCCAAAAACACCAATTATGAATATTAGGGAAAGTCCTTTTATTCCCTCTCATTTTAATATTCAATAAACTCGAAAAAGTTTTAAATCCCAGAAAAAATCCAACACATCAAGCAAACAATCATTATCTATTTAATTTTATTAACATTCCGAAATTCGGAGAATTTTGGGATGTTACACACTACCACCCTTAAAAGGAATCTCGTCCTCGAGATTCGAGAAGGCTAGAAAGAAAGGCTAGGATTTGGGTTTTCTTGGCAGTCCATCGATCCTCCGATGAGCTAGGATGCTACCACCCTTAAAAGAAATGCGACGTGGTCTTCAAAAGCTTTCTCCCTCAGCGAAGTCCTCACACATAATCCTCATACTCCGTTGGGGCATTGAATTCTTCATCACAAGTGTGGGCTTCCAGTATCTTAATCCATCGATGACATTCTTCGTAAAGATCCCACCTTCGGTCTTCGAGGTTTTATGAATTCCTCCTCTGAGGTTTCCATTCCTTAGCAAGAGAGTGGTCTTCCAAGTACTGAGACTTCAGGGCTGACAGGTCAGACGCCACTAATAAACAACTATCGATTTCTCTCTTGGTGGTCATCACAGATACTTCTACGAGATACCTGCAGCAAATGGTCTTGGTCCATACTCACCGTATAACACAAACGGTAATCTCCTACAGGGGTCACACATCGTACCATTATATTGTTTAGGATTAACATCGTCGTCTCTCTTCTTTAGGTAAGTCACTCAAGATTTACTATCCCGCATAGCAAGAGCGAATAATAAGAGTACTCGGCATGATGATCAATCCATCCCGCACCCAAATCATTTCCTTGTATATGGTTTAGCGAATCTCGTAATCTAACACTCGGTCATCCTCACAAGCATTGCAGAAAGTTCCTCTTGATCATGAACCGGGTTTAGATAAATCCATTGGTTCTGCAAGCCAAACAAAACATCTATCGTTCCTTCACAACACTCAGGTTTACGTAGCCTGCTACAAAACGTGCACCGGTGAACTATAACTTCCTTCGGGGTTCTTCCTTCAGCAAGATTGTGCTTGCTTGTTGTAAGATCCTGGCACACGGGGCTAACTTTGAACTTGGCATTCAGTTACATCCATCTTTATCCCAGCCTTGACATTAGCAGCCATTGTAGTAGCTTCTTCGGTGTAGGATGAGGATGAGAGGGAATAGAATGTAGGTAGCGAGGTAGAGAGAGAGAGAGATGGGGAGATATTCCCATACAAACATCACATTAGTTTTGAAAATTAGTTTTGATGTGTAGCTGTCGATAAAACAGAAATGACAGCTCACAGAAATGATCTAACGGTAGAACTTGAATCTTCCAGGTCTTCAAGTCTTCAGGTCTTCAATGACGGTAGCTTCAGTTTCGCGTTGTTGAAGTCATCTTCGTATTGTTGAGTTACTTGCCAATTTACTCTTCTTTTGGTTGTTTCTTCTTTAGTCTCAAAGCATACTAAGTAGATGAGGGTATAATGAAACGTAAACTTATTCTACTCGCATAGAAGAACCACAAAGCACAACACATCGCATCAAAACAAGACATAACAGGGTCAAGGCCACAAGCAAAACTTAACAAAACAATCATGACATAACACATCTAGTTCAACCAGCAGAACATGCTGCGAAACACAACTCCAGCTAACAAAGAAAAGGTAACAACGTACACTTAGTGCACACCATGAATATTCTATTCTCCAATTGCAAAACATAAGCTTCAATATGTCGACGTCTTTGCTCCAATGTTTACATCTTCTTCTTTCTCTTCAATTCGGGACACATATTGTTGTAGTGTCCCATGTTCCTGCACCGATAGCACTCAATTTGGCTAAGGTCCTTTATCTTCTTCATCCTGAGTGCTTCCTTTAATTCTGGACACATGTTGGCGTAATGTCCCATATGCCTGCACCGGAAACACTGAATGTGGCTAATGTCCTTCTTTTTATTCTTCACGGGTGCTTCCTTCAATTCTTGGATAGCTTTCTTCATTACTTCCTTTTGATGTTGAACCACTTGTTGTGTCACGATGAAAAATTTACACTGAGCGGGGTAATGATCAGTTCCTTCACACGTAAAACATGTGACTTGAGTAGTGGGACATTCTTCACCCGAGTGAATTTCTTCACAATAGGGACATCCATCTTGGTGTCCTTCATAGGAGTGCCCTGCTTCCCCGCAAATTGTACATGCACGGATCCTCTTAAGGGTTACCGTCCTTTGCATCGGGGTGACAAGGCGGGATCCCAACAAAATCTTTGTAAATTCCTTCCAAGTAATCTTCCTTCGTGTTTCTTCAATCGCTTGATGCATCCTCCACCAAGTAGCAGCCTCTTCTACCAAGTACTTAACAGCATAGGGGACCATGTCCTCACTTCCACCCTTGTTTATCTTCATGTGCTCCTCCATATTACGAATCCATTGCTCCACCTTCAGTCTCGACATCGCCCCAGGAAAGGCGAGTCCCACTCCATACTCCATCTATTAAACCCATACGACAAGGGTTAGGGAAAATCTATAACACCGACAAGACAACAACTAAAGATAACACCAAACATATGCACTCAAAAAAGGAAGCGGCAAAAACACCTACGTTCGACAGTAACACACAACAACAAACAATACAGTCACAAAAGTCAAACACACAAACAACACCTAGAGTAAGGTCATATGTGCAAGACATACGATCTCATCATACTACGTGAAATTCGTTCATCTAACTTCACCTAAAAGGTGGTGGTCTGATCCTAAGCTTCCTCCTTCTCAGCTAAGTTGATCTTAAATCCTCATTGTCAAAACTTCTTGAACTTCATAAGATACTCCTTCTAGTTCCGTTAGTCGTAACTTCAACTGGTTCACGAGGTTGATGATATACCTCTCAAAAATCATATCTTCAGGGGCATAAGAAACTCAGAGGGGTATTTACAGTAAAACAAGATGACAAGTTTAGAAGATGAATAATAGATGAGAGATACTAGTGGAGAGAGTAAGTAATCAAAGATTGAATAACTAATTTTGTTCCTATGGCTTTTCCTATCCATTTTCTAGGGTCACGACCTACAGTCAACATGGGCTTTGATACCATCTGTAACGACCCGGTTCCTCACAAACCGGAGTCTCTGTGCATTCTGTGCTAGTCCCTGGATCAATAGCTAGCACACACAGTACATGATGTAATATCAAGAATAAACCACATGTCATATATATTACATCAAAGATCCAGTATATAATAAATCATACCTGCATAGCTCAAGGCTAGCTTACAATTAAAATACAGCGGAAAAACAATAAAGAGCTTCGTGGAGTCCATCAACTCCACCGGCATAGTTGAGTATAGACATCGTAACCCTACATCGCATCACTTACTCATCGCATTGTCAGAACCCTCTGTTAGGTAATGTGCTAGGATCAAGTAACCTTGCATCATGTCAAATTTTCAAAGGAAATCAACTTCAAAATCCAAATGGGAGAAGGAACACCCTCCAGATGAATTAATTCAAAAGGCCAGATAAAAATCTTCTCCAAAAATTCATGTTAGATTTTTGAAAAGTCTTATAAATGAGTGTGATCACATATCAAGTGATGTGGGACCCATCCCATGCTCATAGATTTTTCAAATATTCAAACAGTGCCTTGGAATTAAAGAAATACCCCTATTTGATTTAAGATTCAAATTATTTGAATTTTAAAAATGTTGAAATTTTATAAGTGGCTAGTCTTTATTACTATGAGGCCACATAAAAAAATTCAGCATTTAAAAAAATGTTTAGCTATTTTATTTAGCCAAACAGAACAAATGACAGAAAGAAAATTAGAAAAGAAAACAGAAACCTTACCTGGCGCCCAGGCGAAGCAGGCCCACCCCAGCCCAGCCGGCCCACAGGGGCAGGGGCGTCTTCTTCCCCCCCCCCCCCCCCCCCCCCCCCGCGCCTCCAAGCTGCTCGGTGGAATGCCACCGAGCTAGCTGGTGACGACACGTCGTCGTCGAGGAGCTTCCAACCCTCCCCGTGGTCTCTTCTCGCACCTGGACGCGCCTGGAGACGCCACCCGAGAACTCGCTGGAGCACCGCAGCGCTCCCGCGTGGCCATTGACGTCGAGAAGCCAAGCCAAGGTGTCCAGGGAGTTCGTCGTCGTCGTCTTCACTGACTTGCAGAAGGAATCGATCCCGGAGCCTGCGTAGACGCCGAATTCTTCCTCGAGTCCCCGCCGGCCGCCGTGAAGGACTTCGTCGATTCCGCCGCCGTTGAACCACCCCAGCCCTCGCCACCACCTCTACTGAGTTCAGGGTGAGCTTGCAAGCGAAACCCCTTTGTCTCCCCCCTGGATTGCTCACTCTAGCCGGATCTCCATGGTTGCCGAAGCATGTCGCCGCCATGGATGAGCTCGAGGTCGCCCTTGTGCCCCTTCGTCTCAGCCAGAGCGTGCGTTTGGCTCCTGAGCATGCCAGCGTTCGAACGCACGCGAGATCAAACCGAAACGTGCGCTACAACGTCGACTACGACCTCGCCGTGGTTCTGCTTCCGACGGAGTCGTCGCCGTCGTCGCTCCCGACCTCCCCGCGACCCCTTGTTGCCTCCAGAAGACGCGGACGACCTCCAGGAGCAAGCCGGTGCCCTCCGTTTGCCCTCCCATGGCCCCTAGCTCACTCCGGCGAGTCGCCGCCGTGGCTCCAGTCGCCGGCGTCAAGCCGCCGGTGGGTTAGCCACTAATCACCCAGTTAGTGACCCCCTGGGTCACTGACCAGTGGGCCGAGTGGCTTAATTAAGCCACTGGATTAATTTAACCCACGGGTTAAGTTAACCCAGCCACTGACAGGTGGGACCCCCTTGTCAGCCCCCCCCCTGACGTCAGCTTTGCGCAGTAAATCATTTAAATGAATTTCCAGAGATTATTTGAATTAAAAGAATTCCAGAAAATCCAGAAAATACCCCAAACTTTGGAAATTCATAGAAATTTCATATTAACTCTAAATTGGACAAATAATATATGAAAAATGATCAGGAGAAAATTATATTTCCAAATATGCAACTTTCAACTCTGTTTGAGTTGAATTTAAAATGTGATCAGTAGCATTTGCTATTTGATTTAAATGGAATTAAATCAAATTCAAATCAAATATTTTTGCAACTTGAACCATGGCAACATACTACATTTCAATCACACATCAGAGGCATATCATACAAATTTTGAATTGTTTCAAAATGATCAAACTATATCACATACAACTTGGATAATGTTGAATTCAAATGTGGAGTTTGAATTTGCATTTCAAATGCAATATACTCCACTTAAATGGAATTGCCTCACACATCACAACTTATACTTCAAGTTTCAACATTCATTCATGTGCTTGAGCATTGCATTCATTTGATTGCTACTTCGTGCTTTGTTTGTCGAATAGAGGTGGAACCGGAGCAAGAGGTTGCAACCTTCGTTGAAGACCCCGAACCCGAACCTCGTCAGCAAGGCAAGCAAACCCCCATTGATCATGTCGATAAAATCCCACTTCCCTCTCATGTCTCGCTTATGCATTTTTTAGGATGATCACCATGTTACGATTCTACCGCATAGATGAACCCATTCCTTTGCATGACCTATCATTTTGTCACAGTAGAAAGCAAACCACAATCCTAGCAAATGCAGGAGTTGTTTGATATCATGTGGCCCCAGCAATGTTACTACTTATTGCATGCTTAGTATGATACCGTGTTGTTACTGTGATGTGAGTCGGGATGGAAATGATCATGTTGATGATGGTAGAAAAGTGTTGGTGAATCGACCCTAATACAAGGTGAACGATGAGAGGCTGTGTAGGAGTACACGGTGGGTTGTCTCGTTGAACACCGCCCTAGTACGAGTTCTTGTGTGGTGATCCAAGATGAAGAGTACAACCACACATTGGGCTCACTGACCCCTCTCAACCTATTAACTCATCCCTTTCGATGTCCAGATGTCGCAATTGTTCGGAGTTCTGGTAGGCTTGTGGCCTAGAGGCTAAGTGAGAGAACGGCTCATCCGAGACCGGCTTATGCACCACGCACACATCACTTGGGTCCACTTCGGTAAACCGGCCGGGTTCACGATTGTGGTAACCAACCCAAGTAGGCGGCTTTCTCGGACTAGATCGGCTATGAGGTAACAGTTGTGGTGAGAATCCTCGCTGGCACCCCTTGAATGGTGTCGAGATCAAAGGCGGTAAATGATGGTCATGTGTGTGTAGCGGTACACCCTTGCAAGGTAAACAAAACTATTCGAATAGCCGGGTCCGCGGTTATGGACTGCTTGGAAAGCTTAGCTTGATTATTAGATAACTTGAACCGGATACTTCTAAAACACACCAAGATAAGTGTGAGTGCTATGGCATGCTTCCTCGTGGGGAAGTCGAGGACGGCACCATAGTGGTGTATTGGTTGGAGAAAGTAGTGGACTCGTGTACGCTTCTTACCTCAAAGTCTGGTACTCGTAGTTCAGGATTAGCCAAGTCAAAGCTGGCACTTCTGCAAGTGAACCCCACCTCCCTTTACCTTGACACATATGCATGATTAGTATAGATCCTATGTAAGTCTTGCTGACTACGACTTTGTACTCACGTTTGCTTAATCTATGTTTTAGATGATGCCACTGACCCCGAAGGTGGCTTCTTCATCGAGCTGGACGACTGAAGACCAACTAGTCTAGTCCCAGTCAGACGACTGGTTCCCTCGTGGAGGGCTTTGTGTTTAAATAAGGCTTCTTAAGCCATTTGTTAAACTTGTCTGTACTCAGACATAATTTGCTTCCGCCTGTGTTGTAATGTTGGATCACATGTATGTGATCTCTGTTTGTACTCTATAAGAGTTATAAATAAAATGTACACTTTGTAGAGAATTGCAATGGTACCTGCTGTTCATACAAAGCATGTGTGCTGCGTGTATGTTTATAACATGCATGTCTTTGTATGGGTTTTCGAGACCTTAGTTGTGTTCTGGCTTGCGGTCTTTCATACACCAAGTGGCCCTTAGATGTGCGCAGCTTGGGGCATCGCGATGAGATTGCTCGAGACTCCGTCTCGTGCACACTTTGTGGTATGATCGAGCCCGCCCTAGACCCCGACTAAGTGATCGGGCTGGAGTAAGTCTATGTAAGAGTTTGGAGATAGTCGGTAGTATGGTTGAGGCGACTTGCCTTTGAATATGGGAGTTCACCACCCATATCATTTGACTTGTGTGCGGACGATGAGGACCCATCTCAGTTGATCATCCGGCCTGGATGGGATGCCCCTCACGTACGATGCTTTCCGAGAATGTTCAGTGCTTGGCCTTGTCTGCTTAGACAAGTGGGTGCGGTTCTCGGCTCTCCATATGACTATGTCTTAACTGTACTTGCATACGCTAACCCCGGGTCCCGACACGCATACAATCCTGCAACACTGAAGGTTACAGCCCAACAACGGGTCAGTACATCTGATTTGTACGGCAAGTGACACGGAAAAGTTTATATAAAGGACCTACAACTACATGCAAGGTAAGTCAAAGGAAAGGCTTATGGTTTTGTTTTGCAGAAAGCCAGTTTTCTCCTGAACTAAACTAGTCAAAGTTTTAAGTTGAACTCTACCTGAAACACACACCAACCCATGCTACTCTTGTCCCAACCAATTATTATTAAGTGTTCATCTGTCAAGATCATTCATCAACAGTACTGACTAGTTGCTCAAAGTTTGTCCGTAACCATGGACACGGCTAATCATGATCAGTTTATACGCTCTGCAGAGGTTGTACACGTTCCCCACTGGACTCAACCCGAAGATTGAGACAAAGACTTTCTGAAGAGGTTGCCTCCACCCTTTGGTAGCCGGTACACCTAACAACACATCTACATCAGCTAGCTACCAGGGCCAGGTTCCCCACAACGTACTCGTGCTAAGACAGAGCCCATATAGCCAGTGGTTGTACATGAAAGCTACTAGTAATATTGCATGTCTGATCTTTTTGAGCCTGGACGGCGCCCACTGCGTCAGAGGGTACACACCATGTCGCACCCGGTTCACCACCAAGACAACCATTGGGTGCATTTAACCCCGGCACTGTCCTTAGACAAGGCACAACTACCGGGATGCAACCCGCTCGTCCAGAAGTGATTTCTATTTATTATAAAGTTGCTACACAGTTTAATAAAATAGCTCACATGCACTCCATGAATTCTCACAACCCAACCACGTCTACAAAGCATAGCAATAAAGTAACAACACGGCTAGGTTGATCTACGGTAGACAAGTCAAGTCATGTGGCTATCCTAACTGGTTTTGCAGCAACATTAAAGTAAACTACCTATCATGCAATAGGGTGATATTCTTAACATAATGCATATAGAAAATATAGGTATGAGTATGGTCAAAGTATCACTTGCCTTATACATTCGATGAAGATCTTCGCTCTCATGTTCCAGTCAACTCTATTCGTCACACTCCGAGAATCTATCGCAACGAAGGAACTCAAATAAGCAATCACATCACAACGAGACAAACAAAAGATCAACAAAAAAACACAAAGGTTTTAGCAACAAAACAAAAAGTTTTGAAGTGCAGAGGTGTCGATGTGCTCGAAGGTGACCGGTGGAAGTGACCTCGAGAGAGTCAACGGATAAAATAATTGTCGATACAAGATTATGATCAAGGCATCATGAATTCAAGGTAAAGATCATAGCAATATGAATGGTGTGTGGATATTGCCGATAAGACGTCTCAAATGATCCAATATGCAAAAAGTATCACGTGAAACGGAACACTACAACACAGGTCATAGCGAGTGCAAAAATTGATTTGAATTTGAATTTAAAAAGATCAATAAACTTATGAATTTTTGTGTACACATGATATAAACATAAGGTACATGACACGAGTGATCCAACGCAAAAAGAATCACTCGATTTGGATCAACGGAATACAAGATACGGCCACCGGAATTTGAATTTGAATTTGAAATAAATTCAAATTCAAAAGTGTGCAAAGTGTGCAGAAATTTATACCATGCAAAAGTACAGAACAACACGAGCGCGTAGCAAAAAGTTTCACCTCGATCCGACTTACGGTGTAGAAGATATTGCGGGCGCGACAACGGGGTGTTTTCTGCCAACAGGGACCTTTGCGCAAATAAAATAACTTCACAAAAAGCAATCGGGTCCCCGGCTGATGGCTTCTCGCCCCTCGTTGGTTACCCCAAGTGGAAGGTTGAGATGCAGCGTAGCGGTAATTTCCCTCAGTAAAGATACCAAGGTTTGTCTCCAGTAGGACTCAACGATAAGTACGATAGGTGGCAACGGCGCCAGAAATTATTCTGATGCGTGGAGTTGTCGTGGACCTGCACAAAACAAATAACTTTGCTCCCAATGAGTTCAGAGGAGTTTTCAATTCCTCCGGCCTTGTCGTTTACAAAGGATCAAACGCAAGAGATAAAAAGGTACTAGTAAAAGTAAAAACAGAAAGGTAAATAGTGGGTGTGAACAATGGTATGAAGATGGAGCGGAGTCCCGTGATTTTCACTAGTGATGTCTCTCTCCCAAAAGACGATAAAAATGCTAGCGAGGTAAACAAATCACAGTTGGGCAATTGACAGGATTATGAAGGCACCGCAATGCTAACTATGCTGCAAAGAAAGGAAGGGCTCAAAAGCAATGGGCAGTACGCCAAGGTAAGTAGACCGAAATCCATCTGCATCTACTACAAATCATCCACCTTGAGATATCTATCCAGAACATCTCGCTGGTATTAAGTTGTGAATCCCACCCAAAGTGTAAACTCAAAGCAACAGACAACTGCATTAAAAGAACTTTGCGTAAAGTAAACAATTCTTGCACCAATAGGCACAATCACCGTTGTTTTATCCCTGGTGGCAACAGCACATCCCCTAGTCTCATGTTTCTGTCACTCAAGCTAGACATCAGGGGGCTGAACCCACAATCGAGCATAACTCTCTCTCTTGGAGTTGCAAGCAAATAACTTGGCCAAAGAAAATACTGCAACGGAGAACATGCAAGAATTTACTCAAGAACAAAATATAAAAGGGCAAACCAAATATATTACTCATCACAATCTGAACATAGTCTCATAATCCATCAGATCCCAACAAACTCAGCATAGCAACAACAGAAAATTACATAGGTGCCTCGATCATGTGAGGCAGCTCACGAGGTCTCGAAAGTGAAAGCACAAAAGAGGGAGAGGACATCACATAGCTACTAATCACGGACCCATGGTCCAAGGGGGACTACTCACGGCACATACGGGAGGCGTCCATGGCTATGGATGGTCTCCCGGAGGGGTGATCTCCTTCCGGCAGGGTGCCGGGGCAGCTTCTCCAGGCAGCCCCGATCTGAAAACGGCGGCGGCGGCGGAACAGAGAGGTTTCCGCGAAAAAGAGTTCTTGTTTAGAGGTTTCTACCCCGAGGGGGTTATATAGGCGAAGGGGGCGTCGAGGGGCCACCCAGGGCAGCCAAGAGGGTGTCTGGCGCGCCCTAGGGTTGGGGCCGCGCCAGGGACCCTTCTGGCTCCCTGGTGGTGGTCCCGCCTCTCTCCCTTGGTTATTCCGGAAGCTTCCTGGCCGCTGATTTTTAATATAATTTTTGCGGAATATTTTTGGGCACTTTAATCAGCCGGAAAACCTGAAAAACAAAAACAGCAGAAAACCAGAAGCTGGCAACTGGGTGCACTGAGTTAGTAGGTTAGTCCAAATTGGTTTAAAAGTGTAATAAAGTTCAACCAAAACATGGCAAAGTGACACAAAACATGCATGGAGCAAGCAGAAATTATAGATACGTTTGGGACGTATCACCGGCGGCAGTTGACCAGATCTAGATCGGGGTTGACCTCCGGCGAGGTTGCTCCGGCGAGGCTCGCGGTGGTCCGGCGACGTGGGGAGACGGCGAGGCGGCACAGGCGAGAAGTGGCCGGCAGACTGGGTGAGGGCGCGGCCGACCGTGGCGGCGTCCAGCGTGGGAGGCGCGGCGGCTTGGCGTGCAGGCGGCGCGGCGGCACTGCTCCGGCCAGCTTGGCCGGCTCGAGCGGCGGCAGTGGCCGGCTCGGGTCCCGCCGGTTTGCTAGGGTTTTCTTTTTTTTAAGAGAAAAAGGAAAAGAGGAAAATAGATTTTCCAAAATCTATTTATAGACAGAGGGAAAAAAATAAAACCGGATCCGAATTGGGCTCGAATTGCGCTCGCGGCAGAGACAAACTACTGGGCCGGGCTATGGATTTTCTTTTTATTTAAAACCAGAACTTTAAACAATTGTAGAAAAATAAATATCCATCGGAAAAATATGAAATAAATTTCTAAATTCATAAAATAATCTAAAGAAAATTATGTAATGGAAATATTTTCCAAAAAGGTAAAATAAAAACAAAAACATTTTCGAAATACTTTATTTAAATATAAAATACTTTTCATAAATCAAATAAAATCCAATAAATTATTAAAATATTTTTATTTAGTCAAAAGCATTGACAGCCCATTTCTAAATAATAAAATATAAATTTTAAAATTTTCACACCAATAAATAATTTGGTAAAACAAAAATATTCCATCGAAAAAATTTCAACTCTTTTTAAATATTTAATAAATAATTTTAATGAAATAAAAACTCTCTTAGCATTAAAAAACCCTAAAATAATGTTAGAGCTATTTATAATACTCAAAATAAAGTTTAAAAGCTTTAAAGTAATATTCTAAATATTTTACAACTTTATTAAAAAGGGGATAAGTCATTTTATATCCTCTCAAATGAATTTCCTTCAGTTGAAAAATATTTTGAATATTCAAAGAATTCCAATAATGATTTAAAACATTTTCCAAACTTTTAATATGTTGAAGGAGTCATACCTTCTCTCATTTTGTTTTGTTGGTTTTGTTTTTAAATAATAAATTCCAAAAACACCAATTATGAATATTAGGGAAAGTCCTTTTATTCCCTCTCATTTTAATATTCAATAAACTCGAAAAAGTTTTAAATCCCAGAGAAAATCCAACACAACAAGCAAACAATCATTATCTATTTAATTTTATTAACATTCCAAAATTCGGAGAATTTTGGGATGTTACACCTCCTCTCCTAGTAGTCGGGTTCGGTACCCCGGTAGTACCGCACCCTGGTACGGACGATATTGTCGGTTAACTAATCGGTACCACCGCCCTTGGGCAATTGGTCAGTATTGGCTGGATGGGGCAGTACAACTGCCCTATCTGGCCGGTACAACCGGCCACACATTGTAAGCAGCTCCAGGTGGATTCATTGCCATCCAAAGACGCGAAAGATATCATGGGCAACGAAACGAGGTGCTAGATGATCCTCATACGCAAGTCTTCACACGGGACCCTTTCGGTAGTGCGGGAGTCCAACACATAAAGGAAAAAATGTGTCGGATATGTCGTCATTGTACTTTTCCAAATAGAAGGACACCTAACCGTCTTGTGCCACATGGATATATTTGTGTAGCTAATGCCCACGATTAGTCCGCAAAATTGCATTGGCATCAACACCAACACATTTATGGCGGAAAATGCCCTTTCAATGGAAATACTATATTTTCCCTAATTTTTGTATTGTAGGCACCCTAAATGACTGGAAGTGTTGTTTTCCTCATGAGGGACCCCGCATCATTGTTTGGGTTCTCGTAAAATCTCTCGACAACTGACACCGATCGTGGAGACGTCCCAATATCGTAGAAGCTCTACAACATCAACACTTTCTTTGATATTGCTAGAAATTATGAAAAATACTACTGTGGATCCCTAGGACTCGACAACAACGCTGGCACACACACCGATGCAAGACAACACGAGCCACATCGTTGCTCGAGGTCTATCCAGTGCCTTGAAAGTTATTGAGTACTCCTTATTAGTTGGTAGGTAATGTTTGAAATTAGGTCTGTTTCAACCGTGCAAAATTTAGCCATGAACCGATGCCAAATATCCGGCTAACTCCTAGGAACCGAGGTGTTGTTCGGGTCCATACAAGAATTAGCCGATACTAACAAAACATGAATAATAGATGACTAAAACATCATTTCAATTTTAGCCCGATCACGCTCCAATCTGTAGTAAACTCCAATGAGTGGATCCAATCTGATTTCATCTCCACCACTCTGAGACTTACCATATGATCTCCGTTTGAAGTCGTATTTTGTGGAGTTGTGCGTCTCATCCTCATGCACATATCCACAAAATTTGAGCCTATTTAGATGGCCAGATCTCTGGTTTTGCACTCGCAACGACTTACTATTTGTTATGGACGGACCTGGCGAGGATTTTTTTATTAGAATCTTGTATCAGTCGATGAACTAAAATGAGATATTCAGGTGCGACTTTGGAATCATTATAACCCCATGCAAGGGCGGTGATGTTTGTGGCTTCATTAGTGTCTTTATCAACAACTTCATCAGATCCAACGACCACTACGCTCGTGATTTCACTGACATCATCAACCCCATCAACAACATCCAATTCTTGGTAGAACACTTCGTTAATTGCGACAGGAAAATCTATGACCTAGGAGATAGACCCATTTGAAAGAAAACCCCCATAAAAATCACACATGCTTAAGACGCAGATCCCAACAAAAATCTTTGCATAAGGGCTGCCCCTCATCAACTACAAAGTCATCAAGGCGACCATAAGCAACCAAGAAGAAACTAATCCATGAGGCACGTAATAGTTTGCATCAACCCACACGACAATCAGCTGAGAAGACAAAAGGCGATGGAAAAGACCACACTTTAGATACCACGATAACTCTAGGATTTGGACACACGATTTAAAAGGTTTTTTAATTACTCAAGAAAACAATCAATATTCCATCCTCATGCGGAAAATTATAAGAAATCCATCAAATTCTATGATTGCGATAAATGACAGACATGCAGTTCGTCACATATCATCATACAAAAACGTGTGATAACCTATGCAAGAGGTAGCCCTTACTAATGATTTTGAAAAAATGAAATAGGATCATCATGGTTGTTGCAACAAAATCCGATTAAGCTTTAAGGGCATCAAAACAAAACCATCTTATCTTTGTCTTGCCATATAATTTGGAAATTACAATAAAACATAATGTAAAATGAAGCATTTCTTACTCTTATCTCTAGTAACTAAAAATATGATGAAAATATCGTTGCTAAAATATTATCTTTTCAATAAAAAGAAGATGTTTTTTCTTGTAATTCTGTTTTCCACCACATCAGCATTTATGCGACATGGCATTGCTAACATAGCATTATTATGCATCGAATAATGCCAATGTAGCTCGAGCTACTTGTAGCTCGTTTTTTTAGAAAAATCATAAAAAGTAGTAAAATAGTTCAAAATAAATTTAATTTTTTTATGAATATACATACACATGTATATGAGATTTGTACCAATTTTCATACCATTATGCCTTAATGCGCCACGGGAATAAAAAAGACAAATACCTAATTTTAAATGGGCTTTTTTTTTCTTGTTCTTGGGCCGAAATTTTGTTATTTTTAGGCAGACTACATATTACAATATTTTGAAATGAATTTTTACACGTTTGAGCAGAGTACACATAAGTTTCCACAGAAAAAAAATTGATTTTTTTTGAAACTTTTAAATATTTTTTTCGATTTTTTTAAAATAAAGAGCTACAAGTAGCTCGAGCTACACCAATTCGCATCCTATTATGCATGCCCTAACTCGACCCACATTAATGCTTATACAAATTACGGAAGGATGACAAACAACATGTCAACCTTTTCTATTTTGAACGTGTGAGCTGTTGTGCAACTTGTAGCTTCCCTACGTAGTGGACTGGCCCTTTAACGTTTTGCGTCGATTTTGATCGCGATAGGGTTCAGTTTTTCCGAGCCATTTTCTTTTAAAACCGACTAGTGCAAGAATTATTTAAAAAATCAATATTGAAGGAAAAATCCTCATAAATTTGATTATTCATTAATTATAAAATTATTATTGAATTAAAATATTTATGTACTTTAGATATTCATCGAATTAAAAAACACAAAAATTATAATTTCCATAATTTTTAAAACTTATGATTTATGAAACAGAAAGATAAAGCAAAAAAGGAGATAAGATTTAAAAAGAGCTTGAAGAAAACAGTAAAATAGAACCCAGTAGAGCGCAATATTACATCGAAGATCCAGTATTACAATAAAACATACCTGCATAGCTTAAGGCTAGCTTACAAATAAAATACAGCGGAAAAGTAATAAAAGCTTCATGGCGTCCATCAACTCCACCGGAATAGTTGAGTATAGACATCGTAACCTACCTCGTACCACTTACTCGTCGTATACAATTCTGCAACACCGAAGGTTACAGCCCGAACACGGGTCAGTACATCTGATTTGTACGGCAAGTCACACGAAAAATTATATAGCAGAACTACATCTTCATGCAAGGTAAGTCAAAGGAAAGGCTTATGGTTTAGTTTTGCAGAAAGCTGATTTTTCCCTCACATACTCCAACTAATCAAATTTTAATTTATCTTTCTAGTCCTAAGTATGGTTGAATCGGGCTACACCAATTCCAACCATCCCTTTATTAAAAGTTCCCACTCAAATTCTTATTAAGGTGAATTATCTGTCAAGACCATCCAACAACAATAATGCCCAGTTGCTCAAAGTTGTCCGTAACCGTGGACACGGCTAATCATGATCAGTTTTTACACTATACAGAGGTTTGTACACTTTCCCCACTGGACTCAACCCGAAGATTGAGACATAGTCTTTCAGAAGAGGTTGCCTCCACCCTTTGGTAGCCGGTACACCTATCATATCTACATCAGCTAGCTACCAGGGTCAGGTTCCCCACAACTTACTCATCTAAGCCACAGCCCATATAGCCAGTGGTTGTACATGGAAGCTACTAGTCACACTGTCTGTCCGATCTTTTTTTAGCCTGGACGGCGCCCACTGCGTTCAGAGGGTACTCGCCATGACGCACCCGGTTCACCACCAAAACAACCATTCGGGAAGCATTTAGCCCTGGTCTCTCCTTATCCAAGGCACGAGTCCCAGGATGCATTCCCTGCCTGTCCAGAGGTGATTTCTATTTAAATTTGCTAGTCAAGTCATTAATCCTCACATAGCTCAATGATAACTCAACCAGCCACCTTCTACAAAGAAATAGCAATATATAACAATCACGATCCTAGGGCAACAATAAAATACAAGGTCAGAACATATGGCTATCCTACTAGGTTTAAATCATAACTAATATATAGTCCTACACATGCATAGAGTGATAATTTGCTACATGCATAATAGAAAATATAAGTTGAGGTATGGTCAAAGTGTAACTTGCCTTTTCCAATCGGTGAAGTTCTTCGCTCTCGCGGTCCAGTCAACTCTACTCGTCACACTCCGAGAAATCTATCGCAACGAAGGAACTCAAATAAGAAATCACATCACAAGGCAAATAAAAGAACAACAAAACAAACACAAACGGTTTTAGCAAACGAAAACAAAAAGCTTTGAAGTGCAAAGGTGTCGATGTGCTCGAAGGTGAACGGTGGAAGGTGAACTCGAGAGAACAGATAAAGGATTATCGGTAAAGAATTGTGATCATGGACATTTATGAATTCAAGGTGAATATCATGCCCACCTGGAAAGTGTATAAATCTTACCGATAACATGTCTCAAATGATTCGATATGCAAAAAGAATCACGTGAAACGGAATACCACAACACAGGTCATAGCAAGTGCAAAATTGAATTGAAATTGAATTTAAACAGAACAAGAAACATTTGAATTTTTGTGTACACATGCTATAGACAGAAAGTACATGACACGAGTGATCCAACGCAAAAAGAATCACTCGATTTGGATCAACGGTTTAAAAGATATGGCCTCCCGCAATGTGAATTTTGAATTTGAAATAACTTCAAATACAAAAGTGTGCAAAGTGGGAAAAGTTGATTCCATGCTAAAGTACAGAACAACACGAGTGCGTAGGAAAAAGTTTCACCTCGATCCGACTTACGGTTGCGGAGATATTGCACGTACGGCGCCGGGGTGTTTTCTGTCAAAAGGACCTATCCGCAATTAAAATATCTCCGCAAAAAGAAATCGGGTCCCTGGCGGCGGATCTGGCCGGAGTTGCTCCGGCGAGGCGGTTTCCGGCGAGGGGGCGGCTTCCGGCGAGACGCGGCGGCGTGCTGGCGCGAGGGGAGGCGGCGACGCACGGGGTGGCGTGGCACGAGGCAGCAGGGCGCGCAGCGCACGGGAGTGGCGCGGCGGCATGCTGCGGCCTGGCCGCTGTGACGGCGGCGCGGTGGCGCACGGGCAGCAGTGGCCGGCCGACGGCGACTGGCCGTCCAGGCGGGGAGGCCGGGGCGGGGCGCGGGGTGGAGGCGGCGGCGTCGGGTGGCGTCTCCGACGGCGGGCGGCCGGCTGCGGGGCGGCGGGGAGAGCGGCGCGACCGCGGCGGCGGGTTCCGGCGACAGCGGCGGCGGTGCTCTGGCTATGCGGGGCCCGACGGCGGCAAAGCGGGTCCCGCTAGGGTTTTCTGAAAAAAAGTGAAAAGAAAAAAAAAGAAAAGAAAAGTTTTTCTGAAAAACCTTAAATAGCCAGAGAAAAGGAAAAAAATGAATCCGTCCTGGGCTCTAATTGTGCTCGCGGTCGGAAACAACTACTCGGCCGGGCTACGGATTTTTCTTTTATTCAAAAACCGAAACTTCAAACAATTAAATCAAATCAATCGTAACTCCGAAAAATATGAAACAAAATCCCAAATTCATCAAATAAACTAAAGGAAATTATTTAATGAATATATTTTCCAAAAAGGAAAATAAAAATTAAAACATTTTCTAAATACTTTATTTTAATATAAAATACTTTTCATAAATCAAATAAGATCCAATAAATTATTTAAAATGTTTTTATTTGGTCAAAAGCATTGACAAACCATTTCTAAATAATAAAATATAAATTTTAAAATTGTCACACCAATAAATAATTTGGTAAAATAAAAATATCCCATTGGAATACTTTTTCCACTCTTTTAAAATATTTAATAAATCATTTAAATGAAATAAAAACTCCCTTAGCATTATAAAATCCCTAAAATATATTTTTTAGAGTTATTTATAATACCCAAAATAAATTTTAAAAACCTTAAAGTAATATTCTAAATACTTTCCAACTTGATTAAAAAGGGGATAAGTCATTTTATATCCTCTCAAATTAATTTCCTTGAGTTGAAAAATGTTTTGAATATTCAGAAGAATTCCAATAATGTTTTAAAACATTTTCCAACCTTTTAATATGTTGAAGGAGTCATATTACCTTCTCTCATTTTGTTTTGTTGGTTTTGTTTTAAATAATAAATTCCAAAAACACCAATTATGAATATTAGGGAAAGTCATTTTATTCCCTCTCCTTTTAATATTCATTTAAACACCAAAAGTTTTAAATCCCAGAGAAAATCAAACACATCAAGCAAACAATCATTATCTATTTAATTTTATTAACATTCTAAAATTCGGAGAATTTTGGGATGTTACACACTACCATCCTTAAAAGGAATCTCGTCCTCGAGATTCGAAAAGGCTAGAAAGAAAAGGTTAGGGTTTGGGTCTTCATGACAGTCCATCGATCCTCCGATGATCTAGGTTGCTACCACCCTTAAAAGGAAAGCGACATGGTCTTCAAAATCTTACTCCATCGATAACCTCCTTCGAAGAGATTCGCCTCCTCGTATCAGGTCTTGAATCCTCAGCCAAAAGGGGAGTCTTCTGTATACTGAACCGTCATGGCTGACAGGTCAGGCGCCAATACTAAGCAACTATCGATTTTCTCATGGTGGTCATCAAGAACACTTTTACGGGATACCTGCAGGAAACGGTCTTTGTCCATAGTCACCGTATAACATACTATTATAAACGGTAATCTTCTACAGGGGTCAAACATTGTACCATTCTATGGCTCAGGTTTAACATCGTCGTCTCTCTGCTATAGGTAATTCACTCAAGATTTACTATCCCGCATAGCAAGAGCGAATAATAAGAGTAGTCGGCATGGTGATCGATCCATTCCGCACCCATATCATTACCTTGTATATGGTTTAGCTAATCTCGCAATCTAACACTCAGTCATCCTAACAAGCATTGCAGAAGTCCTTCTTTTTCATGAACTGGGTTCAGATAAATCCAAGGTTCTGCAATCCACACGAAACAATTATCGTTTCTTCACCACTCTCAGGTTTACGAGAACTACTGTACGTACACTTGTGAACTCCAACTTCCTCCGGGGTTCTTCCTTCATCACGATTGTGCTTGCTTGTTGTAAGATCCTGGCACACGGGGTTAACTTTGAACTTGGTATTGGTTGCATCCATCTTTATTCCAGTCTTGACATTAGCAGCCATTGTAGTAACTTCTTCAGGGTAGGATGAGGATGAGGGGGAATAGAATGTAGATAGCGAGGTAGAGAGAGAGATAGCGAGAGATACCCATACAAACATCACTCTAGTTTTGAAAACATAAGTTTTGATGTATAGCTGTCAGTAAAAACAAGAAATGACCGCTCGCCGTAACGATCTAACGGTAGAAACTTGAATGTTCCAGTTCTTCAAGTCTTCAGATCTTCAATGACGGTAGCTTCAGTTTCGCATTGTTGAAGTAATCTTCGTATCGTTGAGTCACTTGACAATTTATTCTTCTTGTTGTTCTATCTCCTTTAGTCTTGAAGCATACTAGATAGATGGGGGTCTACTGAAACGTAAACTTATTCTACTCGCATAGAAGAAAGACAAAGGACAACACACGACATCAATCAAATACATATCAGGGCCACAGGGTACAAGACAAAACTTAACAAAACAATAATGACATAAAACATCTGGTTCAACCACAACAAAACATGCATCGATCCACATCTCCAACTAACATGAAAAGGTAACACCTTCCACTTAGTGCCCACCACGAATATTCTATTCTCCAATTGCAAAACATAAGCTTCTTCAAGCCAGCATCCTTGCTTCCACGTTCACAACTTCTCCTTCCCCTTCAATTCTGGACACATATTGCTGTAGTGTCCCATGTTCCTGCACCGGAAACACTGAATGTGGCTAATGTCCTTCTTTTTCTTCTTCACGGGTGCTTCCTTCAATTCTTGGATAACTTTCTTCATACCTTCCTTTTGATGTTGAACCACTTGTTGTGTCACGATGAAAAATTGACACTGAGCGGGGTAATGATCAGTTCCTTCACATGTAGAACATGTGACTTGTGCAGTGGGGCATTCTTCATCCGAGTGAATTTCTTCACAATAGGGACATCCATCTTGGTGTCCTTCATAGGATTGTCCTGTTTCTCCGCAAATTGTACAGGCATGGATCCTTTTAAGGGTTACCGTCCTTTGCATCGGGGTGACGAGGCGGGATCCCAACAAAATCTTTGTAAATTCCTTCCAAGTAATCTTCCTTCGTGATTCGTCAATCACTTGGTGCATTCTCCACCAAGTAGCAGCCTCTTCTACCAAGTACTTAACGGCACAGGGTACCATGTCCTGACTTCCAACCTTGTTTATCTTCATGTGCTCCTCCATACTACGAATCCATTGCCCCACCTTCAATCTCGACATCGCCCCAGAAAAGGCGAGTCCTACTCCAGACTCCATCTATTAAACCCATACGACAAGGGTTAGGGCAAAACTATAACACCGACAAGACAAAAACTAAAGATAACACTAAACATATGCACTCAAACAAGAAAGAGAAAAAAAACCTACATTCAACAACAACACATAACAACAAACAATATAGTCACAAAAGTCAAAACACACAAACAACACCTAGAGTAAGGTCATATGTGCAAGACATACGATCTCATCATACTACGCGAAATTCGTTCATCTAACTTCACCTAAAATTGGTGGTCTGATTCTAAACTTCATCCTTCTCAGCTAAGTTGATCTTAAAGATTCCTCTCATAGTGTCTAAACATATTGATCACCATAAGTTACTCCTTCTAGTTCTTGTGGTCATCACTTCAATTGATTCACGAGGTTGATGATGTACTTCTCAAATGTCTTGTCTTCAGGGGTATGAAACTCAGAGGGGTATTAACAGTAAAACAAGATGAGAAGTTTTAGAAGATGAATAGTAGATGAGAAATACTAGTGGAGAGAGTAAGTAATCAAAGAGTGATAAAATGTTTTTGTTCCTATGGATTTTTCTATCCATTTTCTAGGGTCACGACCTACAGTCAACATGGGATCTGATACCATCTGTAATGACCCGATTCACTAAGAATCCAAGTCTCTGTGCATTCTGTGCTAGTCCCTGGATCAATAGCTAGCACACACAGTACATGATGTAATATCAAGAATAAACCACATGTCATAAATATTACATCGAAGATCCAGTATTACAATAAAGCATACCTTCATAGCTCAAGGCTAGCTTACAAGTAAAATACAGCGGAAAAGCAATAAAAGCTTCGTGGCGTCCATCAACTCCACCGGCATAGTTGAGTATAGACATCGTAACCTACCTCGTACCACTTACTCGTCGTATACAATCCTGCAACACCGAAGGTTACAGCCCGAACACGGGTCAGTACATCTGATTTGTACGGCAAGTCATACGAAAAAGTATATAGCAGACCTACATCTACATGCAAGGTAAGTCAAAGGAAAGGCTTATGGTTTAGTTTTGCAGAAAGCTGATTTTCCCCTCACATACTACAACTAATCAAATTTTAATTTATCTTGCTAGTCCTAACTATGGTTGAATCGGGCTACACCAATTCCAACCATCCCTTTATTAAAAGTCCCCACTCAAATTCTTATTAAGGTGAATTATCTGTCAAGACCATCCAACAACAATAATGCCCAGTTGCTCAAAGTTGTCCGTAACCATGGACAAGGCTAATCATGACCAGTTTTTACACTCTGCAGAGGTTTGTACACTTTCCCCACTGGACTCAACCCGAAGATTGAGACATAGTCTTTCAGAAGAGGCTGCCTCCACCATTTGGTAGCCGGTACACCTATCATATCTACATCAGCTAGCTACCAGGGCCAGGTTCCACACAACTTACTCATCTAAGCCAGAGCCCATATAGCCAGTGGTTGTACATGGAAGCTACTAGTCACACTGTCTGTCCGATCTTTTTTGAGCCTGGACGGCGCCCACTGCGTTCAAAGGTTACTCGCCATGACGCACCCGGTTCACCACCAAAACAACCATTCGGGAAGCATTTAGCCCTGGTCTCTCCTTATCCAAGGCATGAGTCCCAGGATGCATTCTCTGCCCGTCCAGAGGTGATTTCTATTTAAGTTTGCTAGTCAAGTCATTAATCCTCATATAGCTCAATGATAACTCAACCAGTCCCCGTCTACAAAGCAATAACAATATATAACAATCACGATCCTAGGGCGACAATGAAATACAAGGTCAGAACATATGGCTATCCTACTAGGTTTAAATCATAACTAATATATAGTCCTACACATGCATAGAGTGATAATTTGCTACATGCATAATAGAAAATATAGGTTGAGGTATGGTCAAAGTGTAACTTGCCTTTTCCATTCGGTGAAGTTCTTCGCTCTCGCGGTCCAGTCAACTCTACTCGTCACACTCCGAGAAATCTATCGCAACGAAGGAACTCAAATAAGAAATCACATCACAAGGCAAACAAAAGAACAACAAAACAAACAAAAATGGTTTTAGCAACGAAAACAAAAAGATTTGAAGTGCAAAGGTGTCGATGTGCTTGAAGGTGAACGGTGGAAGGTGAACTCAAGAGAACAGATAAAGGATTATCGGTAAAGAATTGTGATCATGGACATTTATGAATTCAAGGTGAATATCATGCCCACCTGGAAAGTGTATAAATCTTACCGATAACATGTCTCAAATGATTCGATATGCAAAAAGAATCACGTGAAACGGAATACCACAACACAGGTCATAGCAAGTGCAAAATTGAATTGAAATTGAATTTAAACAGAACAAGAAACATTTGAATTTTTGTGTACACATGCTATAGACAGAAAGTACATGACATGAGTGATCCAACGCAAAAAGAATCACTCGATTTGGATCAACGGTTTAAAAGATATGGCCTCTGGCAATATGAATTTTGAATTTGAAATAACTTCAAATACAAAAGTGTGCAAAGTGTGAAAAGTTGATTCCATGCTAAAGTACAGAACAACACGAGTGCGTAGGAAAAAGTTTCACCTCGATCCGACTTACGGTTGCGGAGATATTGCACGTACGGCGCAGGGGTGTTTTCTGCCAAAAGGACCTATCCGCAATTAAAATATCTTCGCAAAAAGCAATCGGGTCCCTGGCGGCGGATCTGGCCGGAGTTGCTCCGGCGAGGGGGCGGCTTCCGGCGAGACGCGGTGGCATGCTGGCGCGAGGGGAGGCGGCGGCGCACGGGATGGCGTGGCACGAGGCAGCAGGGCGCGCGGCGCACGAAAATGGCGCGGCGGCGTGCTGCGGCCCGGCCGCTGTGACGGCGGCGCGGTGGCGCGCGGGCGGCAGTGGCCGGCCGGCGGCGACTGGCCGTCCAGGCAGGGAGGCCGGGGCGGGGCGCGGGGTGGAGGCGGCGGCGTCGGGTGGCGTCTCCAGCGGCGGGCGGCCGGCTGCGGGGCGGCGGCAAGAGCGGCGCGACCGCAGAGGCGGGTTCCGGCGACAGCGGCGGTGGTGGTCCGGCGATGCGGGGCCCGGTGTCGGCGAAGCGGGTCCCGCTAGGGTTTTTTGGAAAAAAAATGAAAAGAAAAGAAAAGAAAAGTAGTTCTGGAAAACCTTAAATAGCTAGAGAAAAGAATAAAAAAACGAATCCGTCTTGCGCTCTAATTGTGGTCGCGGTCGGAAACAACTACTGGGTCGGGCTACGGATTTTTCTTTTATTGAAAAACCAAAACTTCAAACAGTTAAATCAAATCAACCGTAACTCAGAAAAATATGAAACAAAATCCTAAATTCATCAAATAAACTAAAGAAAATTATTTAATGAATAAAATTTCCAAAAAGGAAAATAAAAATTAAAACAATTCTAAATACTTTATTTGAATATAAAATACTTTTCATAAATCAAATAAGATCCAATAAATTATTTAAAATATTTTTATTTGGTCAAAAGTATTGACAAACCATTTCTACATAATAAAATATAAATTTTCAAATTTTCACACCAATAAATAATTTTTTAAAATAAAAATATCCCATTGGAATACTTTTTCCACTCTTTTAAAATATTTAATAAATAATTTAAATGAAATAAAAACTCCCTTAGCATTATAAAATCCCTAAAATAATTTTTTTAGCATTATTTATAATACCCAAAATAAATTTTAAAAACTTTAAAATAATATTCTAAATACTTTCCAACCTATTAAAAAGGGGATAAGTCATTTTATATCCTCTTAAATGAATTTCCTTGAGGTTAAAAATGTTTTGAATATTCAAAAGAATTCCAATAATGTTTTAAAACATTTTCCAACCTTTTAATATGTTGAAGGAGTCATATTACCTTCTCTCATTTTGCTTTGTTGGTTTTGTTTTAAATAATAAATTCCAAAAACACCAATTATGAATATTAGGGAAATTCCTTTTATTCCCTCTCCTTTTAATATTCATTTAAACACCAAAAGTTTTAAATCTCAGAGAAAATTAAGCACATCAAGCAAACAATCATTATATATTTAATTTTATTAACATTCCAAAATTCGGAGAATTTTGGGATGTTACACCGGGTGCATATGCACCCGGGGAGATAAAAAATAAAAAAAAATGAAAAACTCAAAAATTTCATACTTTTTGTGGTGGAAGATTATTACATCTGAGATGTTCGTGCAAATTTTCAAGAAGTTCGGACATCTGGAGAGCCCTCGGTAAAAAAGAAATATTTGCAGTTTCTTTAAACGCCACTATTCATGCACTATTCTGGACAGGATTTGTCTTTTTTACCGTGAGCTCCCTAAATGTCTAAAAAAGTCAAAGTTTACACAAACATCTAGTCCTGAAGCATATTTCACCATAATAAAAGTTGATTTTTTGAAAAAGTGTTTTTATATGTCTTTTCAATAGTTTCTTGTATAGGAGCATATGAATCTGAGCTCAGATTTGAATATCCCTAAAGAACCTTCCAAAACTATGGATAACATTGTTTTTTGAGCGACATATGGATAAGAATAACATTGTTGTGATTGTGGTTCCAATTCCTTTTCTGTTTCGCAAGGATTCCAATTGACCTACAAGCGTGGGTCAGCCATATTAACGATACTTCTTTGTTATTTTAGAAAGATTTGGAAAAAAAATTATTTAGTTTTTTGTCCTTTTCTCTGTTCGTGTTACTGGTTCTTTTGGTATTTTATTTTTGGTTTATCTGTTTTTTATTTTACACTCTATCTTATTTTTCTGTCATATTTCCCCCTTTTTCATTTCGAATACATGATTTGTTTTGGTCAATTCACACATTATTCCAAATTCCATTTTTAAAAGTTCATGACCTTTATTGAAATCTGGCAAGCGAAATCAAATTAATGAACACTTAAAAAAATTAAATTTAGTTTTTTTATATTCATGTTTTTAATTATACAACATTTCTAAATCTTGAGAATTTGTAAATTGGAGAAAAATATTCTAATTTTTTAAACTTTGGGAATATTTCTGAAACATATTTTTAAAGTTTTGGTTACCATTTTAATATTTGTGATTATTTTTATACTTCATGAAAAACTTAAATATTTCTAAAAATATAAAAAGGTAGAAAATATTAATAATTAATGTTTTGGTTTAAATTCAGAGACTATTTTTCAGAATTTTGAGCATTTTGGAAGTTAGTGAATTTTTGTAAATGTGGTAACAATATATATTAGTGAAGCTTTGTAAAGACGTACATACATTTTTTAAATCCATGAACAATATTCAAATTCTTATTGTATTGTTAAAATTATGAGCATTTATTTGATACTTTTAAAAAATAGGGGAAAAAAGACTATGCAAGGCTTTGCGCAAGTGCATCACGAAGACGTTTATTATGCTATTTATTAGCTAGAAAGTATGGAAATAAATTATCTACAGACAAAAAATTGGCCGATCTACGCGTCAACCATTGCGAGCGAGGCATCAACCACGAGCGGAATGGGATGTCTCCGATGTCCAATCTTGTCGAGCCTCTCCGTAGTTACTTTTGGGATGTGGCGTTTTTGCATCTGGGAGCATATGCTTTTGGTTTTTTAAATTTATTTTAACATGTTTAAAGCATAAAAAACTTTGGATTGAATTTTTTGGGTGTACATCTTGATGTTTTAAGTATTTACGAAGTCGTTTCGTAAAAATGATATATTTTGTATCATGTGTAAAAAAGACAAGAAATTGTTGCTAAAAAGACTTTCCATGGGACATTTTGTTCTCTTTTTACAGAAGCTAAAAAAATGTTTAATTTCCATAAAACTTGGTGTGCACATATAGAACATTAAGATGTACATGCCAATATTTTGTTCCGAATTTCTTTATATTTTGAAATTTCATTTCCAAGAGGCAAGAGCATATACTTCGATGTGCATAATTGGATTTCTCATATTTTGTTGGAACCCCTTATTCATATAAACTAAATTATGAGGTGGAAAAGAGAGAAAACATAAAAAAATGATTGGCTTTTTAAAGTAAAAGATGATTCCTTAGTAATAATAGCTTTCATCACATATTAAAAATATCTAGTTACGAAAGATAATATCAAGAATGGTTCGTTAGACATAATTTTTAATTGTATTTTTTGATTACATGGAGGGCTAAACATAAAACTATTTTATCAATCATTGTACTTTTTTAGAGCACCTTCAACAACAACTTTACAATAGAACACTAAAAAGTAGTTGAAGCACAATTTTTAGTACAAAAAAGGTAATTTTTATGACCCGAGGAAATGAGAAACTCCTACAATAGTTCTAAAATAGGCATAAAATAGGGCATCAGTGCTCCAATAGATGTCCTGAATTAGGCCAGTCGCACCACATCAATTTTTTCTCCACAATTGCATACGTACTTCATACAAAATATGAACTATATGTAGATTTTGAACTTTACAAGATCACTACACACATAAGAAACAATATGTCAAATTGAATTTCAAATTCACATATCAAATTAAAATCCAGTCCACAATCACAGTGCATCACCAATACAAACAAAAAGTTCATACACATAGAATAAATCTTCTCAACTCTCATTTTCTCCATTACAACTTGTACTGCCATTGTTGACGTGGCTTGCAACAGTAGTCTCATTGTCACCACTGGCCTCATTGCCACCATTGTATTTTTTTTGTTTTCATTGCCATGCATGGTACCATCCATGCTTCCTCCCATGGCGCCAGCCATAGCCCTCTCGAAGTCACCTCCCGTGGTACCCATCACGCCACACCATGCCACCTCCCATTAATCCTCTCATCATGTTCATCGACTTCATCACCAATACATGATCGTGACAAAGCTCAACATATGTTTTTTGATTTGCATATTGACCACTTGTGTTCATGAACATAATCTTTTCCTCTTTCTCCTTGGTCTCCTTCATCTCCTTGATCACCACATACCTGTACTCAACCCTTTTGCTTATCACCCCCAAACTTCTGCTGCTCGATTGTCGCCAGCCTCTTCTCAGCGACAACCCTCCTCTCCTATATCATCACCTTTCGCAGCTTGGCCGCCTTCCTCTCCTCCATTTCCTTAATCTTCACGGGACTTATTTTTTGGCATACCCTTCTCATGCATTGAAGGTGGCTTTGAATGATTCCTTCATACCGTTATCTACAACGTTCATTCTATTTTATTTTTTCCTTTAATCGTGCCTTCCCATACGATCAATCGAGTTGGTGATACGTCCCAAACGTATCGATAATTTCTACTCGTTCCATGCATGTTTTGTGTGATATTGATATGATCTAGATACACTTTTGATTATATTTGGACTAACCTACTAACTCAGTGCACCCCAGTGCCAGTTCCTGTTTTCTGCCGTTTTTCTATTTCAGTTTTTCCCCATATAAAAAGTGCTCCAAAAATCCGGGAAAATCAGATAAAAATTCAGCGTGCCGGAAACTTCCAGAACCCCGGAGGAGGGCCAGGGGCCCACCACCAGGTGCCCAGGCGGCCACATGGCGCGGCCAGGCCGCGCCAGGGGGGGCGCCTGGACCCCTGGTTTCCCCTCTTCGCCTATTTAATCTCCGTCACGGAAAAAATCCGAAGACAGAACCCTATTTCGCAAACTCGCCTCTGTTCCTCCGTTGCCGCGCTTCCAAGATCGGGAGCACCGTCAGGACCCTTCCCGGCACCCTGCCGAAGGGAGGATCGACCTCCGGGAGCTTCTCCTCCACCATAGACGCTTCCCGGATGTGCCGTGAGTAGTCTACCTTGGACCATGGGTCCGTGATCATTAGCTATGTGATGTTCTCCTCCCCTCTTTGTTCTTCATGGTTGAGACCTCGTGAGCTGCCCTACATGATCGAGGCACATATGTAATTCTTCTGCTGTTGCTATGCTGAGTTTGATGGGATCTGATGGATTATGAGATTATGTTCAGATTGTGATAGAGTAATATATTTGGTTTTTATCTCTTATATATTTGTTCCTAAGTAATTCTTGCATGTTCTCCGTTGTTGTTTATTGCTTTGGCCAAGTAGTAGATAGTGACTCCAAGAGGGTACGTTATGCTCGATTGTGGGTACATGCCCCCTCATGACATGCTTGAGTGACAGAAACATGAGTCTAGGGGATGTGATATGGCCACAAGGGGGAAAACAACGGTGCTTGTAACCGCGGTTGCAAGGATTGTTTACTTTACGCAAAGTTCTTTTTTAACGCAGTTGTCTGTTGCTTTAGGTTTGCAACTTAACACCAGCGAGATGTTCTGGATAGATATCTCAAGGTGGATGATTAGTAGTAGATGCAGATGTATTTCGGTCTACTTATTTTGGCGTACTGGCCATGCTTAAGAGCCTCTTCCTTTCTTTTGTAGCATAGTTAGCATTGCGGTGCGTTTATAATCATGTCAATTGCCCATCTGTAATTTGTTTACCTCGCATAGCAGTTTTATCGTCTTTTGGGAGAGAGACATCACTAGTGAACATCACGGGACCCCGGTCCATATTCTCATCACTGTTTACAAGCTTATTTCCTTTTCAATATTTACTTTCAATTGCTATCATCATTATCATTATCCTGTGTTTTTGATCCTTTGTAAACAACAAGACCAGAGAGATTGACAACCTGACAACCTCTCTGAACTTCGTTGGGAGCAAAGTTAATTGTGTTGTGTGCAGGTCCGCGTTAGGTGCGCCGCTGACACCTACTTATCATTGCCGGATTCCTACGGGGGACAATCCTAAAACCTCGGTATCTTCACCGATGGAAACTTGCCTCTACGCTGCATCTCACCTTCCACTTGGGGTAACCAACGAAGGGTGAGAAGCAATTATCCTCTCTCGTGTATCAAGCAAATTGCTGGCGCCGTTGCCGGGGACTCCGAGTGATAAGATAGGGGAGTTTCCCACTACCTTTTACCTTTACTTTTTAGTTTTGTTAGTTTGCCTTTCTATTTTTATCTTTTTGTCTTATATCAAAAATCACAAAAAAATCATTTATCTTGCTTGTAGCTGTCATTATGTCTGGTCCTTTTGCCTTTGTTGAGTCAGAGGTTCTCACCTTTAAACAAAAATGTGCTGCAAGTTTAAAAGATGCTTGGTATAGAATTAATGATTCTCAAAAAAGAGCCACCAAGAAGCAATCCACTACTATCCTGCTAACAAATTTTTATGTTGGGATTACTCCTTGGAGTAGGTTGATACTAGATACTTCTATAAATGGGAATTTCCTTGAAGCCCCAATTTGGGAGTCTCTTAATGTTATTGAAAATCTTGTTGGAAATCTCCCTATTGTTACCATACAAGAAGATATAACTCTAGCTCACATTATGAAAAAACTTGGAAAGATAGAGTTAGAAATACCAAGTATAACTAGGATAAATGAGTTGGATCACAAGATTCAAGGGAATTTGAATAGGCTTAATAGCTCCATGCTTAAAATTATTAAAACTTTGGAGACAATCAAATTCCATGATATGGATCCTTCTAGGATTGATAAGATTGAGGAAGTCATTAATACTTTAGGAACTAGTTTCTCCTCAATCAAACCAAAAAAGGTAGCAACTCCGGCAAGAAAGGAACCTAAGTTAAATGATGTCCCTAAGGTTCCTCGACCTAAAAATAATCCGCCATTGCCAAGGAAGTTGAAACCGTGAAAACTTTGGAAGAAATACCTCTCTTTGATAAATTTATAAATGAAACTTCCATTGATTTTCCGCCTTTTGGTTTCCTCCCTAGAAGTTTCTTCATTAGGCCTTTATTTGAAATACCTCTTAAGACTAGCTGTACAATTGAAGAGCTTTTTGATGATCTTGATGATGGTTCGACTGATACAACTTGATCTTTTGCCTTATGCCTAGCTTAAAGGCGTAAAAAATGCGCTTGTTGGGAGGCAACCCAAGAGGTTTTTTACTTCTGTTTTTAGTGGTCTTGATGATTGTTAATACTGTAGAAACATCATTGTACCTTTATTTTCAAGCTTTGTGCCAAGTTATAGCCTCATATGACAAGGGAAGCGAAAGTTGTGACATGCTGTCGAAAAAACAGATTCTGTCGTTGTGACGGGAAAAATCGGATCAAATCACCAGTTCATCTTTTTGAGATTAATTTTTTACACAACGTGCTCTATACAATCGCGGAACTTTCGTATGTTCTGAGTTTTTTATTTGAGTTAAAGAAGTACCCCTAAAACTTTTGCAAACCTTAGGCTTGCTTTTTCTTTGCAAAAAACTTTTGGATATCTTGAGAAACAGTAGCTCTTCAATAATATCTTTATATCCAGTGGGGAAAAATTATTTTATTAAGGGTACTAACCTCTCTAATCAGCTTATGATGAGTTATGTATGAAGGGAGTTTTCAAGTGTGTGATGGAAGATGATGAAAGAAGATCCAGGAGTGTCAAGCGCTCAAGCTTGGGGATGCCCCCATGCATCCCCAATAAATGTTCAAGGAGACTCAAGCGTTTAAGCTTGGGGATGCCCCCGTGCATCCCCTTCTTCATTAACAATCATCAGTTCGTCCTTCGTCTCACTGTATTTTTATCACTTCACGCGTTACGTTCTATGCTTGGAGCGTCTCGCTCTTAGGTTTTATTTTTAGTTTTCTTTAGATTTTCTTGATGTTCATAACAAGTTAGACCCCGTCTTACTTCGTGTGGGAGAGAAACACGCTCCACTTTAAAAAAATCTAAAACACATCATAGGATTTTTCATGCCTATCTTTTTACTGTTGTGTGTTCTTTATCTTTTCGTAGCTACTTCCATGTTTAGTTTTAGTCTTAGTTTGTCTCTAGCAAGAGCCTTGTATTTTTTTTAGTTTGTTGCTGAAACTCTCTTTAGTTTTCATGTTTATCTTGTTAAAAGAGTTGGTTGTTGCACTGAGTTGTGTCTTGTTTTGAGAGTAGGTAATTGAGATTGCTATTTAATTTTAGTAGTAACTTGGAATAGTTTTGAGGTATTGATTTGAGTAATGTTTGAAATTTTGGTGTCAAGAGCTCTAGCCTATTAGTGATAGGTGTCGTATTTTGGGCAAACCGTGTCTATTATCAAAACCTACAAAACTAGTTGAGAACTCTAGGTATTAGATGGATCGCTAATCTTTGGAGGGATCGAATATTAGAGTACACTCACGTACCATGAGTCGAGGATGCGCAAGGATAACCAAACCCCCATACACTCCTCCTCGGGGTACTTGTCTCTTTGTGAACCTCCTCATTAGATTGAGAGTTACCAATAATAAGTGCATGAATTCTTCGGACTAATGTAAGTATTGAAAGTTGACACTTCCACCTCCTCATATTTGCTAGCCTCTCCCGTGTCGTGCATTGCCTTCTTCTCACTCCAAGAGTTGGCGTCCACCTTCGCCGGTACATCCAAACCCTTGGCATGATAAGCTCTGTCATCATAAACATCCTTATATATTTCCTCAAAACAGCCACCATACCTACCTATCAAGGCATTTCCATAGCCTTTCCGAGATATATTTCCATGCAACATCCACCTCTTCATGACTTGATCTTCATGTCATACATGTTCCTGCTACACTGGCAGCGACATACATTGCATACATCATGATAGCTACATTTTCTTTATGATTTGAGTAACTTGTAAAGTGTGAAAGATCTTCTATACCCTCTTGTAAATTAGAGTGTTGCCCTTAAGTGAGTAAAAGATCCCAAAGTGGACAAAATAAAAGATCCCAAAGAGGACAAATGAGAGTTAAATAGAAAGAGCCATTGAGGCCACCAAAAAAAGAGAAAAAGAGAGAAAAAGAAAATAAAAAGAGAGAAAGGGGCAACACTACTATCCTTTTGAAAGATCCACACTAGTACTCCCTCTTATCCTTGTACTCCATAGAGATGATCATGCATATAGCTATATGGGGACCTTCACACTATAGAACTTGGCTTGCATATTCCAAGGATGAGCCTCCTCAAAAGAGCTCTAGGTCTTCATGAGCGAGCAAGTTATATTTACCCCCACTAGTTCCATTGGAGAGATTTTTAGCTCATATGTGCATCTGTTGCATTGCAATCCCTACTCCTCACATCATATTTATCATTTGGCCTTCTCGCTTATGATTGTCCTCATTGATGTGAGCCTTTCTCATCCATTTTGTCTTCCTCCTCCACCATATTCTCTCTTTTCCATCCTAAGTGTCAACTTTTGTGCTTACGCTCATCCATTGCACGAGTGCTCAAAATATCGAAAAGGAGTGGATCAAATTGACTTGTACCTGGCTAGTGGTCTGGGGACGAGTCAAGATAAGATTCCAAAGAAGACCAAGTGTGAAACTTTAGTAGATTGAGTTCTCAAAAAAATATTTTTTTTCTCGTATTCCCTATCCCCCTTCTTGCACGCAAACACCATTTGGAGACATTCGAGTCACGGATAGCGAGAGCTCTTGCACCTAATGTTCTTTTGTTACTTGTTTCAATGCTAATATAGACTCTTGCATGTTATGACTTGAATTGAATCAAATACCTTGATTGCTTTACTTTTCAAAGTTCTTATATGGTTGCTAGCATGTCACCACAGAAATTATGTTTATTATCATTTACCTACTTGAGGACGAACATGAATTAAGCTTGGGGATGTTGATACGTCCCAAACGTATCGATAATTTCAGCTCGTTCCATGCAAATTTTGTGTGATATTGCTATGATCTGGATACACTTTCATACACTTTTGATCATATTTGAACTAACCTACTAACTCAGTGCACCACAGTGCCAGTTCCTGTTTTCTGTTGTTTTTCTATTTCAGTTTTTCCCCATATAAAAAGTGCTCCAAAAATCCGGGAAAAATCAGATAAAAAAACCAGCATGCCGGAAGCTTCCAGAGCCCCGAAGGAGGGCTAGGTGTCAACCACCAGGTGCCCAGGCGGCCACCTGGCGCGTCCAGGGGGCGCCTGGACCCCTGGTGGGCCCCCTGGTTGCCCCCCTTCGCCTATTTAATCTCCGTCACGGGAAAACTCCGAAGACAGAACCCTATTTCGAAAACTCGCCTTTGTTCCGCCGCCGCCGCGCTTCCAAGATCGGGAGCAACGTCAGGACCCTTCCTGACACCCTGCCGGAGGGAGGATCGACCTCCGGGAGCTTCTCCTCCACCATGGACGCTTCCCGGATGTGCCGTGAGTAGTCTACCTTGGACCATGGGTCCGTGATCAGTAGCTATGTGATGTTCTCTTCCCCTCTTTGTTCTGCATGGTTTAGACCTCATGAGCTTCCTTACATGATCGAGGCACATATGTAATGCTTCTGTTGTTGCTATGCTGAGTTTGATGGGATCTGATGGATTATGAGATTATGTTCAGATTGCGATAGAGTAATATATTTGGTTTTTATCTCTTATATTTTTGTTCCTAAGTAATTCTTGCATGTTCTCTGTTGTTGTTTATTGCTTTGGCCAAGTAGTAGATAGTGACTCCAAGAGGGAACGTTATGCTCGATTATGGGTACATGCCCCCTGATGACACGCTTGAGTGACAGAAACATGAGTCTAGGGGATGTGTTGTGGCCACAAGGGGGAAAACAACGGTGCTTGTAACCGCGGTTGCAAGGATTGTTTACTTTACGCAAAGTTCTTTTTTAACGCAGTTGTCTATTGCTTTGGGTTTACACTTTGGGTGGGGCTCGCAACTGAATACCAGCGAGATGGTCTCGAGTTATATCTCAAGGTGGATGATTAGTAGTAGATGCAGAAGGATTTCGGTCTACTTATTTTGGCGTACCGCCCATGCTTAAGAGCCTCTTCCTTTCTTTTGTAGCATAGTTAGCATTGCGGTGCGTTTATAATCCTGTCAATTGCCCATCTGTAATTTGTTTACCTCTCATAGCAATTTTATTGTCTTTTGGGAGAGAGACATCACTAGTGAACATCACGGGACCCCGGTCCATATTCTCATCACAATTTACAAGCTTATTTCCTTTTCAATATTTACTTTCAGTTGCTATCATCATTATCATTATCCTGTGTTTTTTATCCTTTGTAACCAACAAGATCGGAGAGATTGACAACCTCTCTGAACTTCGTTGGGAGCAAAGTTAATTGTGATGTGTGCAGATCCGCGTCAGGTGCGCCGCTGACACCTACTTGTCATTTCCGGAGTCCTACGGGGGACAATCCTAAAACCTCGGTATCTTCACCGAGGGAAAATTGCCGCTACGCTGCATCTCACCTTCCACTTGGGGTAACCAACGAAGGGCAAGAAGCAATTATCCTCTCTCGCGTATCAGTTGGTAGTGGGGATCCTTTTTCATTCGTAACCACTTGATGCATCATCATCATGTTCAACTATTGTGGTATCTCCAACCAAGCTCTTAGAGTTATATTTATTTAATTTTTCATATAACTCCGGTTCTTCCATTCTCCTTATTTCGAAGCTCCTTCTAACAATGATGCAAAGTGAATGGCTTTCCTTTCTTCTTCTTCTTCTTCTTCTTATTATTATTATTATTATTATTTCTCTCTTTCTACCTTTTAAACCTTGAGCAAGCATGACCTACACACCACAATTGAAAAAATAATTTAGGCACATATACATACTAAAAGAGCAAGCATGATCTCCATACCAATATTAAGAAATCATTTTTGAATTTAAGCAAACAATAACCTTATCATCATGTTTTCAGCCACTTGGGCGTTTGACATTCGTCAAGCAAGCCGACCACTTTTGATAATATATGGGTATTGTGGACCCTCGTTAGCGGATAGAAGTGACTGATTGTTCATAGAAACTAGTGTTGCATACATAAAGAACTCTTTGATCCACATTCAGCAAGTGCTCATTGGTTGCTGGTACGTCCAAAACGTATCTATAATTTCTGCTTGCTCCATGCCTCTTTTCTGTGATATTGCTATGATATTGATGAACTTCCATACACTTTTGATCATATTTGGACTAACCTATTAACTCAGTGCACCCCAGTGCCAGTTCCTGTTTTCTATTGTTTTTGTATTTCAGGTTTTCCCATTATTTAAAGTGCCAGAAAAATTCCGGGAAATATATAGGAAAAATCAGCGTACGGGAACCTTCCAGAAGAGCCAAAGTGGGACCCGAGGGGGCCAGGGGTGGACAAGGCGGTCACCTGGCGCGGCCACCCCCTAGGTCGCGCCAGGGGGCGCCTGGGGCCCCTGGTCCACCTCTGGCTTCCCGCCTTCGCCTATTTATTCCCCGTGACGAGAAACCCTCGGGGAAAGAACCCTTTTTCGCGATCTCTCCTCTGTTCCGCCGCCGCCACGCTTCCAAGATCGGGAGCACCAGGAGACCTCTTCCCGGCACCCTTCCGGAGGGAGGAACCACCTCCGGGAGCTTCTACACCACCATGGATGCTTCCCGGATGAACCGTGAGTAGTCCACCTTGGACCATGGGTCTATGATCAGTAGCTATGTGATGTTCTCCTCCCCTCTTTTTTCTTCATGGATTAAACCTCGTGAGCTTCCCTACAAAATCGAGGCACATATCTAATCTTTCTGTTGTTGCTATGTTGAGTTTGCTAGGATCCGATGGATTATGAGACTATGTTCAGATTGTGTTAGAGTAATATATTTGATTCTCCACTTTTATATTTATGTTCTTGAGTAATTCTTGCATGGTCTCCGTTGTTGTTTATTGCTTTGGCCAAGTAGTAGGTACTGACTCCAAGAGGGAGCATGATGCATGATTGTGGGCTCATGCCCCCTGATGACTAGCTTGAGTGACAGAAACGTGAGTCTAGGGGATGTGATGTTGCCACAAGGGAGAAAACAACGGTGCTTGTACTTGCGGGTGCAAGGATTGTTTACTTTATGAAAAGTTCTTTAATGCAGTTGTCTGTTGCTTTGAGTTTACACTTTGGGTGGGATTCGCAACTTAATACCAGCGAGATGTTCTGGATAGATATCTCAAGGTGGATGATTAGTAGGTAGATGCAGATGGATTCCGGTCTACTTGTCTTGGCGTACCGCCCATGCTTTTGAGCCTCTTCCTTTCTTTATAGCATAGTTAGCATTGGTTTGCGCACATAATCCTGTCAATTGCCCAGCTGTAATTTGTTTACCTCGCATGGCTATTTTATCGTCTTTTGGGAGAGAGACATCACTAGTGAATATCATGGGACCCCGGTCCATATTTCCAACACTGTTTACACCCACTATTTATTTACCTCTTTATTTACTTTTTCGTTGCTATCACTATCATTATTATCCCGTGCGTTTGATCCTTTGTGAACAACAAGGCCGGAGAGATTGACAACCTTTCTGAACTCGTTGGGTGCAAAGTTATCTGTTGTGTGTGCAGGTCCACGTCAACCGCCTAACTTCTGGCGCCGTTGTCACCTTCCTGTAGTTGCTGGAGTCCTGCTGGAGACAAACCTTGGTATCTTCACCGAGGGAAATTGCTGCTATCTACATCTCAACCTTCCACTTTGGGTAACCAACGAGGGGGCGAGAACTCGTACCATCAGTTGCTCTCCACCGACGGGTGCATCCAGACAATTTTCCCAAGCCAAACATAGCAATGTGTCTCGATCATTTTGGTAGTTTGTTGTTTTCCCCCTAGGAGTTGCATCAAGAAAACCCTTATCAACATTTTCAAGATCATCATATTTTGTTTCATATCTTTTGAGAGGTGATTTATTGAGAGACAAAATATTAATTATCAACATTTGTATATTAAAAATGGTGCCATCATCGACATTACATGCACATAAAATTGAACATAGACACGCATCACCTCAAAATTCACATTCAACATGAAAAGAATAATACCAAAATAAATATATTTTTACCTTTGCAACATTTTGTAGAACATGTTGTGGACGCCGTTGGTGGTTTAGACGGATGACGATGGCCCCTCCTCCACAAATTGACGTGGGGCGCATCGGGCTGCAGTAGTTGCTACTGTCAAACCAACAACCAATGTCGTGACATTCCTCTTCTTCGACCGTGAAGCAACTAACTTGGGTTCGCGCGGTGGCCTCTTGATGCCATCGCCTCATGGTTGGCCATGGTGGCATTGTTCTTCCGAGGCGGCGACACATCACCTCTTGTCGTGGCAATGACTCGTAGGGCCGGAAAATAGCCGCGGGGACCAATGGCGGTCATGGGAACACTACTGGAAAATAGCTTATTAGTGGCGCACCTCTTTTTGGTACTAATGGCGCACATCCGGTGCTCCATTACTATACACCATTAGTAAGCGATAGTAATGGCGCACATTTTTACCGCTTTATTTAATTTTCCGTTGCTATCACTATCATTATTATCATGTGCATTTGATCCTTTGTGAACAACAAGGCCGGAGAGATTGACAACCTCTCTGAACTCGTTGGGGTCAAAGTTATCTGTTGTGTGTGCAGGTCCACGTCAACTGCCTAACTTCTGGCGCCGTTGTCACCTTCCTGTCGTTGCTGGAGTCCTGCTGGAGACAAACCTTGGTATCTTCACCAACGGAAATTGCTGCTATCTACATCTCAACCTTCCACTTTGGGTAACCAACGAGGGGGCGAGAACTCGTACCATCAAAAGCAATTTTGTGCGCCGTTGTCCGGGGACTCCACTCTTCAAGATAGGGGAGTTCCACACTATCTTTTATCTTTGCTTTTTAGTCTTGTTAGTTTACCTTTCAGTTTTTACTTTAGTGTCCTTTATCAAAAATCAAAAAAATAGTTACCTTGCTAGTAGTTGTCATTATGTCTGGTCCTTTTGCCTTTGGTGAAGCAGAAGTTCTCACCTTGAAACAAATAGGTGGTGAAAGTCTTAAAGAGGCCTGGTATAGAATTAATGATTCTCAAAAAAGGGCCACCAAGAAGAAATCCACTACTATCCTGATTAGAAACTTTTATGTTGGAATTACTTCTTGGAATAGGTTTATTCTAGATACTGCTATCAATGGGAATTTCCTAGAAGTCCCAGTTTGGGAAGATCTTAGTATTATGGAAAATCTTGTTGGAAACCCCCCTGTTGCTAGCATTCAAGAGGACATTACCCTAACTCACATTACGAAAAAACTTGAAAAGATAGAGCTAGAGATGTCAAGCATTAATAAGATAAGTGAGTTGGATCGTAAGGTTCAAGGGAATTTGAATAGACTTGATAGCTCCATGCATAAAATTTTCAAAACCTTGGAGACCATCAAATCCCATGACTTGGACCCTTCTAGGATTGATAAGATTGAGGAAATCATTGACACTCTAGGAACTACTTTCTCCTCAATCAAAATCAAAAAGGTGGAAACTCCGGCAAAGAAGGAACCTAGGTTCGTTTACGTTCCAAAGGCTCCTCGTTTCAAAAATAATCCATCTATTGCCAAAGGGGTTGAAACTGTGAAGACTTTAGAAGAGATACCTCTCTTTAATAGAATAAATGAGACTCCAATTGATCTTCCGCCTTTTTCTTTTATTCCTAGAAGTATCTTTATTAGTCCTTTATTTGAAAGACCTCTTAAGAGTGGTTGTACTATTGAAGAGCTTTTTCATGATCTTGATGATGGTTCAATTGATACAACTTGATATATTTGCATTAAGCCTAGCTATTGGCTTTAAAGAAGAGCTTTCGAGAGGCAGACCGCAACGAATTTAGGTTTTCCTTTTTGTTTTTTTTTCTGTTTTTAGTGGTCTTGATGATTGTTACTACTGTAGCAACATCATTGTATCTTTACTTTTCAAGCTTTGTGCCATTTATAGCCTCATATGACAAGGGAAGTGAAAGCTGTGACATGTTGTTCACAAAACAGATTCTGTCCTCGTGACGGGAAAAATCACAGAATATTCGCAGTTCATCTTTTTTACACAGCGTGCTCTATACAATTACGGAACTTTCGTATGTTCTGAGTTTTTTTATTTGATTTGTAGAAGTATCCCTAAAAAAATCTTCACTACCTGTGGTCTGTTTTTCACAGATTCTGCCCTGTTTTGCCTTTTCTTTGTTTTGCAAACCTTAAGCTTGCTTTTTCTTTGCAAAAACTTTTTGGCAATCTTGAGAAATAGTAGCTCTTCAAGAATATCCTTATTTCCAGTAGAGGAAAAATTATTTTATTATGGGTACTAACCTCGCTAATCAGATTATGATGAGTTATGTATGAAGGGAGTTTTCAAGTGTGCGAGGGAAGATGATGAAAGAAGATTCAGAAGTGTTAAGCGCTCAAGCTTGGGGATGCCCCCATGCATCCCCAATAAATATTCAAGGAGACTCAAGCGTCTAAGCTTGGGGATGCCCCCATGCATCCCCTTCTCCATCAACAATTATCAGTTCGTCTTTCATTCCACTATATTTTTATCACTTCATGCGTTATGTGCTATGCTTGGAGCGTCTCGCTCTTAGGTTTTATTTTTTAGTTTTCTTTAGCTTTGCTTGCTGTTCATAACAACTTAGAACCCAACTTTCTTTGTGTGGGAGAGAAACACGCTCCACTTTCAAAATCTAGAACACATCATAGGATTCTTCATGCTTATCTTTGCTGTGTGTGTTCTTTATCTTTTTCATAACTGCTATCATGTTTAGCTCTTAGTTTTCATGTTTATCTTTTTAAGAGCTTTTGTTTAGTTTGTTGCTAGAACTCTCTTGGGTTTTCATGTTTATCTTGTTTCGAGAGTTTTGCCTGTTGCACTGAGTTTTGTGTCTTGACTTGAAGTAGGTAATTGAGGTTGCTATTCTTTTGTAGTAGTAACTTGCAATAGTTTTGAGGTATTGCCTTGAGTAACGTTTGGACTTTTGGTATCAAGAGCTTTAGCCTATTAGTGATAGATGTCGTATTTTGGGCGATCCGTGTTTATTTTCAAAACTTACAAAATTACTTGAGAACTTTAGCTACTAGATGGATCACTACTCTTTGGAGGGATCGAATATTAGAGTACACTCACGTACCATGAGTTGAGAATGCGCAAGGATAACCAAACCCCCATACACTCCTCCTCGGGGTACTTGTCTCTTTGTGAACCTCCTTATTAGATTGAGAGTTACCGATAATAAGTGCATGAGTTCTTCGGACTAATGTGAGTATTCGAAAGTTGACACTTCCACCTTCCCATATTTTTCTAGCATCTCATGTGCCGTGCATGTTGGGAAACGTAGTAGAAAACAAAAAAATTCGGCCTACGAATCAAGAACCCAAGATCATCCAAGAAGATTGCATACAAGGTTTTAGGTCATGGATCACCAACCGATGTAGCGGAAGTAGAGTTGGTGAAGCTCGTGGACGTAGTGGAAGTAGATCTCGCAAGTTCTCCCACGAACAGTCCCTCGATCAATCCCACGAACAAGTCCCGCGATCTAGTCCCACGGACAAGTCCCATGAACAAGCTCCTCAAAGAAGGGTCGAAGGTACGACCCCTCCATTAGTATCCACACATCCCGTAGCAGAAATCCAGCAGCGCTCCGCCGTCCAGAGATGAACGCCACCGAGAAAACTAGAGGGAGAAAACCCTAACGGATTCCGATCTAGAACAGCGTCTAAACCAGGGTCTAATTGTGGAGCAACGGGGTTTAGAGGAGGGAGGGTGGCGCATAGGCCTTGGGGATTGATTGTGTGTCTCTTCCCCCACCCTTGGCTCACCTTATATAGGTGGCCAAGGGGCCTAGGGCGCAGCTCAAGGAGGTTTGGGAGTCCAACTTGGACTCCCAAGCCTTCCAAACCTACACATACATTCCCACCGGAAACCTTCCATAATGGTATTTGGAAATCCCACCTGGAGGATCTCCCACCCCTTTTTGGTGCGCCCCCACCACCTGGCCGGCCAGGGCAGCCTAGGTGGCTTGCTCCCCAAGGCCAGGGGCGCAGGGCAGTGGGTGGTACTGCCCGGAACCTTTCGGAACCTTCTAGAAGCTTCCAGGACCTTCCGGGACCTACCGGGACTGTTTCGGGACATTCCGGACACTTTTGGAGCACTTCCAATACCTTCCGGAACCTCTAACGAATTTTCTGGAGCCATCTAAATGGGTTTCGGAGCCATCCGGGCAAAGGTTATTATGTCCGGTGAACACAACATATTGTTTAAGCTGTCCACCGATCACCGAAACTATTCCGGTTGATCGTAAACTTTCCCATTACCATTTTCATATGTTCCGGAACCACCTGGGACTACTCCAGAGTGATCCGGACATATCCTTAAATACCCAAAACTACTTTTGGTGCCCTTATGAACTATTTCATAAATCCCCGGAACTACTTCCGGTACCCGTATGAACTATTCTGCTTTGCTTCCACTAAACCTTCTACCATTCTAGTATTCTAACAGACTACTGCTCGTTAAGTGTGTGACCCAATAGGTTCGGTATAATGCGGACATGACTCAGAACATCTTCCGGACATAGGTCAACAGCCTTTTGTCAATAGCCAATAATCAACAGCGGAGCCATGGACACCCATGTTGACTCCCGCACATACACGAAGAAACTTCGAGTGAACCATTATGTTTATTCATGTACCATTCCCTTTGCTTCGTGATATATGACAAAGTTAGAGGAGAGATGTTTGGCACCCATGTGTAACAACTTCTTGAACACAAGCCACTCGTTATCCTCTTTGCTCGTTTGTCCATTTTCTCGTTATCGTATTCCGGTATCCCCGTGACTGAATCACAATGCGTCTGGCCAGACTATAATGGATACCGTCATACCGAGTGGGCCCGAAGTGAATATCTTCTTCATCGTGAAGGAGCAAATCCCATTCTTGAACTATCACAGTCACTAGCCACACCATCTGACATACCCAAAACTTATTTTACTACTTCCCATTTACGGGAGGATTCATCTAAGAACCAAAGCATGTCTTCCTGTGTGAAGCAACTCGATACTCTCATGGTCTAAGGAATTACGTATATGATAACATTTCATGATATGACTTATAACGTAGTTACGATGTGATCTCTAAGTATATCATTCAATACGGGGGTCGGTTCAACATCATTGTTCTGCTAACAATATGTTCCCATTACTACTGACATCCTTGTTACAAGAACAATGTCCATGATTAAGAAAACGTAATCATCAGTTAGCACATGAGCTGGTCTTAGAGGCTAAACCAGGAACTCTTGGTGTTTACATTTCCACACATGCAAATGAGTTTTCTTCTGAATCTCATAGTCAGGGTCATTGCAATTATAGCACAGAAATATAAACATTAATTACGAACGTGGAAATATATATATAATAACATTTTATTATTGCCTCTAGGGCATATTTCCAACAGTCTCCCACTTGCACTAGAGTCAATAATATTATCAGTGCTTGAGCATTTTACACCTATGGCATACCGGTGTAATACATGCTTCATTTGTGGTATAGACTTCATCATCGGATCTGACGTTTCAGACCCGTTTGTATCTTGCATATCTTCGCGTTTTCACGCTATCATAAAATTCACTAATTTTATCAGTTTAGTTTTGTATATGTTTGAATCATTTGGTAGGACCTTGGTTCCTTAGAATAAGTCATGAAATCATTCATCAATGTTCCATGAGCTTCAAGCATCTAGGAAACCATACCATGTTCATAAATGAACTGATGGTTCAAAATACCCTCCCTTGCCACAGTATCTAACTTTAACACAGTTCCTTCATACTGTGCCACCCTTATGTGTGAAACACATAATCCCAATTAAAATCGAAAATTGGTCGGAGTAAGTATGAAGACTGAATTGGTGTAGCTGTTTACATCAAAATTCAGCTGGTGTAACTTGTTACAACGAGCTCTTCATTATCTCCATTTTCCGAGAAACATATCTTATCTATCATAAGTTTAACTTTTCACTGTTTGTCCAATGATCATCATATTGATCACTTTGGTATCTTCCTCACAACCTTTTGGAGCGCTGGACATATCTGGTCGTTTTACATATTATGGTGTACATGATTAATCCAAACACAAAGGTGAGTGAAAACCAATTCACGTGTTTTTGCTTATCTGTGTTCATCAACATTGATTTCTGCAAACTACTTTTCACCACGACTTCGGCAAGAACATGTTTCTTGGCATTTCATACTAAACTACTTTAGTATCATGTCAATATGTAGTGTTGGCTTTAGCATGATCAGGCACTTACTATCTTCATAGATCACTGTGCTCAATACTAATGCTATATCAGCCCAAGTTCTTCAACTGAAAACTATTTCCAGCGAAGTCCTTAATTGTGTCAAGAAATTTACATCATTTCTAATCAACAATATGTCATCTACATAAGGTTTTAGAAATATCATTCAGCTCCCACTTACTTTCTTGAATATTCAAGCATCTTCATTATTCCTGATGACAACAAACTCTTTTGGCAATTTCATCATAACGAAAATTCCAACTCCATTGTGCTAGCTTCAGTCCATCACTGGACATCCAAGGCTTGCATCTATTTTAGCATCCTTTGAATCGACAAAACATTCCGGTCGTATCACATATACGTCCTTTGTTATTTTTCCGTGTAGGAACGTTGTTTTGACGTTCATTCTACCATATCCTATAAATGAGATATGTAGTAATTGCTAATATAACCCGAACTGACTAAAGCATTTCTACGGTCGACACTATTTCGCCGTAGTCAACTTTTGAACTTGCTAGAAAACAATTTTCAGCTTTATGGATAAAACAATTTCATCCGAATCAATTATAGATCCATATATATATATTCTTCAGACTTTTTAGTCTTTCGGAGGGTCTACCAAGTTCAAAACTTGACTTACTTCCATGGATACTATCTCGGATTATTTGGCATTTAGCCAAATCCTGGAGTCGGGGCCCATCAACGCTTCTTTGTATATCACAGGTTTATCATTGTCAAACAAAAATATCTCGTTTTACATATCATGAATGTTTGTACGAGTTTTGTCTAACCTGTGTGGTTCAGCTGCGCACTTATTTGAAGAGTCAACAATCTTTAACAAGTTGCACTGTCCTCCCACTCACTCTTTTGCAAGAAACCATTTTCTTCAAAACACATTGTTCTTAACAGCAAACAGTTTTGCTTTTGTGTAGTGATAGAGGAATACCAAAACTTTTGGCATAACCTTAACAAAGTAGCACTTATCTGATTTGGGGTTTTGAGTATGTCAAACATATGCCTCATGTACCCAAATTTTAAGAAAAGACAACATGGTTTTAACAGTCCATACCACATCTAATATGGTGTCATTTCAACAGATTTGATGATGCTCTTTTCAGTGTAAAAGCCGTAGTCACTAACGCATAACTTTAATAAGTATAATGGCAAATTGATAACGTCATATTTGATCTTTACCGTGTCATACATGGCTTGATTACATCTCTCGAACACTTTACTCATAGTGATGTTCCGGGAGACGCAAGTTATGAAAGTTCTTCACAACTCATCAGACGTTCACTAAACTTGTAACTAAAATATTACTTTCTACAATCTAATTTGAAGAAGCTTTATTTTCTTGTTACAATGAATTTCTATTTCACTCTAAAATTCCTTGAACATTTCAAAGATTTCAGACATATGTCTCTATTGAACAGATATCCACATATCTACTTCAACTCATGAGTGAAGATAGGGAATCCACTGCACACAACTACACTTATTGGACTACACACATCATCATGTATGATTACCAATGGTTTAGTTGCCCGTTCATGTATGGCCTATTAACGGTGTTTTAGTCACATTACTTCGAGACAAAGATCGCAAGCGTCAAGTGATTCATAATCATATGACTCGAAAGTCCATCACTTATGGAAATTCTTCATGCATGTTATGTCACTTGTGATAAACGGCAGTGCCACATCTATGTGGTATTTCTGTCAGTCTTGCGACGTTTAGCGTCAGTGTTATGGATGTTTAGTATTATTATCAAGATTCATAACATACACCCTATTCATAATGGAAGTATGGCCTTTACGTTATTCATACCTTTGAACAACTCTCTTGCAACAAACATGATTCAAAATGATGTTTTGCAACAAGGCTAAAGTGTAGTAACAATTTACTCAACTCTAAAATGAATTATGAAGATAATCATAGAGTCAACACACGGTATAGTAAACCTTTTACCGTGTTCCCGAGCGTGTCAAAACTCATCATTAGCTAGTCATAAAGGCCATAGTATTTCTTGCATCGATTTACAACAATATGCAGTCGATGTGATATTCCGGTGATCAACAGTTTAATCACAATATACAGAATCCAAAATTAACTGCTTAATCATGATTCCCAAGAATTACATCTCTTGACCAGCAATGAATTCATCTATAACTCCGTATGACTTTCATTTCTGAGCTGGTTATTCCAGTCTTCTTTCGTTTTGCCTTTATATGTATCATAGTTCTATTTCCAATGTCACTCCTACTCACAGAAGATCATACATGATCAAGGGTGGCGCATGCCATGGACTTTCCGGCGTGTAAGTCTTACTAACACCCTATGGAACTTCCTTTCCCTTAATCCTCATCATCATATGATCAGTGTTCTTCTGGATCCCACACTTATCAGTTTTGTTTAGAGCACAATGAACATTTTCACTAATGCTTACAATCATACATTGTACTAGATATCTTATATCCAACATTAATTGTCTTACTACTGAAAACAATTTTTCAGTTCCATGAATATAACATAACTATCCCAAACTTTTCGAAGTTCGGGTTTCATGGTGGTGAAGACAATGCACTTAGCTGTGGTGGAATTCTAGCATTTTGGATTATGGACATAAGTCACATCATCCATAGCATTAGCGGGAGAGCATAAAAAATTTGCGATAGGACATGGTCCTTCTCGGCACTATTGAGGATAGTCCTCACAATACGGTACCAATCGTAAAGTTTTTACCATATAATACAGTTAATCAAAATCAATTGGGAAGGTGGTAACGCGAGCCATTATTCTACAACGATAATGCAAATACTAAGACTTTGTTCATAATTAAGTTGCACTTGTGATTAATCAATTTAATTACTAAGTGCGCTCCCACTCAGATCAATATCTCTCGTAATTGATGCTGGAGTGATTCAAGATCCGACCCAATCGTCCGCCATTGATGTGACATCACTGATGACTTAGATTGGACCGGTAGGCCAACTTGCCAATCACAACACATGTGATTCTTGTTCATCTTTCGATGGGCGTGTTCCGGTAGCAAACTTTTATCCAAACCGTCAAGACAACCAAGTGTAATGCGCTGTGTGTTCTTTTAACACACCCGCCTTTTATGCGTCACACACGTGTGCACCCATGTGACATGACCTGCTCCGATGTGAAACATAGTATAGACGGTGCTACAGTTGGAAGAACACTATCAACTTGATATTGTTTTGCGAGAGATCACCCTAATAAAACACGACTACCGCGCATCAAACAAGGGTGCATCAAAGGGATAAACATCACAGGCAGTTCATAAAATTATGTGATATGATATAGCCCTTTGCTTCGTGAAGTCTTCGTAGTCTTCACGCCGTCGTGGTAGAAGTCACCGCGTCCACCAACTTTCTCCTTGGCGCCGGGAACATCACCACGGCTTCCGGCATGTGCGTCGGGGTCCACCTCCGCATCGTAGATCATCACCTTGCATCTATCTATTGCTTTGCCTCGAGCTAATAAACAGTTCTGGCACGCAGGCCATAATTAAGTGACAATCATATGACTCCAGTCATCATGCCGTACCACGACACGCAGGTCGCGAATAAATATTACATAACATATAGCATCTCATACAAACACATTGCAAATCTTGAAGGCTATACCACATCACATGCATACTCTGCAAAAACGAGTTAGATCGCCATCTACACGGGTTGTTGCAACTTTTATCATGGTTGTTAAGCAGGTTTACAAGGCAAACGAGAAACCCTAGATAAAACAAAACACGATACTTCTTTTGTTGCTAGTTTAACATACGGGGTGCGTGCAGCAACTAATGCCACAAGCCAAACTTCGTTAAACGCGTGACCCCCGTGTGGATTTGAGTTCATAAAATCCACAAGCCCCTCCATGTTAAATCTTCTATTGCGAGATTAAGATGAGATCCAAGGAGTTTGATGTAGACCATGATCAAGGCAACCAGCATACTGAAAGAAGCATAGAGGGATCGATGGAAAACTCAATCCTTGTAGCAAAACCTCAACTTGCCATCAAGCATAGAAAAAATCACATGACAGGGAAGCAACAAGAAAATCAATGCCTCATATCACACATATGATCTAGACCTAACCATGCATCTAATCAAGGATCGCTCATGATACCACTGTTGGGAAACGTAGTAGAAAACAAAAAATTTCGGCCTACGAATCAAGAACCCAAGATCATCCAAGAAGATTGCATACAAGGTTTTAGGTCATGGCTCACCAACCGATGTAGCGGAAGTAGAGTTGGTGAAGCTCGTGGACGTAGTGGAAGTAGATCTCGCAAGTTCTCCCACGAACAGTCCCTCGATCAATCCCACGAACAAGTCCCGCGATCTAGTCCCACGGACAAGTCCCATGAACAAGCTCCTCGAAGAAGGGTCGAAGGTACGACCCCTCCATTAGTATCCACACATCCCGTAGCAGCAATCCAGCAGCGCTCTGCCGTCCAGAGATGAACGCCACCGAGAAAACTAGAGGGATAAAACCCTAACGGATTCCGATCTAGAACAGCGTCTAAACCGGGGTCTAATTGTGGAGCAACGGGGTTTAGAGGAGGGAGGGTGGCGCATAGGCCTTGGGGATTGATTGTGTGTCTCTTCCCCCACCCTTGGCTCACCTTATATAGGTGGCCAAGGGGCCTAGGGCGCAGCTCAAGGAGGTTTGGGAGTCCAACTTGGACTCCCAAGCCTTCCAAACCTACACATACCTTCCCACCGGAAACCTTCCATAATGGTATTTGGAAATCCCACCTGGAGGATCTCCCACCCCTTTTTGGTGCGCCCCCACCACCTGGCCGGCCAGGGCAGCCTAGGTGGCTTGCTCCCCAAGGCCAGGGGCGCAGGGCAGTGGGTGGTACTGCCCGGAACCTTCCGGAACCTTCTAGAAGCTTCCAGGACCTTCCGGGACCTACCGGGACTGTTTCGGGACATTCCGGACACTTTTGGAGCACTTCCAATACCTTCCGGAACCTCTAACGAATGTTCTGGAGCCATCTAAATGGGTTTCGGAGCCATCCGGGCAAAGGTTATTATGTCCGGTGAACACAACATATTGTTTAAGCTGTCCACCGATCACCGAAACTATTCCGGTTGATCGTAAACTTTCCCATTACCATTTTCATATGTTCCGGAACCACCTGGGACTACTCCAGAGTGATCCGGACATATCCTTAAATACCCAAAACTACTTTTGGTGCCCTTATGAACTATTTCATAAATCCCCGGAACTACTTCCGGTACCCGTATGAACTATTCTGCTTTGCTTCCACTAAACCTTCTACCATTCTAGTATTCTAACAGACTACTGCTCGTTAAGTGTGTGACCCAATAGGTTCGGTATAATGCGGACATGACTCAGAACATCTTCCGGACATAGGTCAACAGCCTTTTGTCAATAGCCAATAATCAACAGCGGAGCCATGGACACCCATGTTGACTCCCGCACATACACGAAGAAACTTCGAGTGAACCATTATGTTTATTCATGTACCATTCCCTTTGCTTCGTGATATATGACAAAGTTAGAGGAGAGATGTTTGGCACCCATGTGTAACAACTTCTTGAACACAAGCCACTCGTTATCCTCTTTGCTCGTTTGTCCATTTTCTCGTTATCGTATTCCGGTATCCCCGTGACTGAATCACAATGCGTCTGGCCAGACTATAATGGATACCGTCATACCGAGTGGGCCCGAAGTGAATATCTTCTTCATCGTGAAGGAGCAAATCCCATTCTTGAACTATCACAGTCACTAGCCACACCATCTGACATACCCAGAACTTATTTTACTACTTCCCATTTACGGGAGGATTCATCTAAGAACCAAAGCATGTCTTCCTGTGTGAAGCAACTCGATACTCTCATGCTCTAAGGAATTACGTATATGATAACATTTGATGATATGACTTATAACGTAGTTACGATGTGATCTCTAAGTATATCATTCAATACTGGGGTCGGTTCAACATCATTGTTCTGCTAACAATATGTTCCCATTACTACTGACATCCTTGTTACAAGAACAATGTCCATGATTAAGAAAATGTAATCATCAGTTAGCACATGAGCTGGTCTTAGAGGCTAAACCAGGAACTCTTGGTGTTTACATTTCCACACATGCAAATGAGTTTTCTTCTGAATCTCATAGTCAGGGTCATTGCAATTATAGCACAGAAATATAAACATTAATTACGAACGTGGAAATATATATATCATAACATTTTATTATTGCCTCTAGGGCATATTTCCAACAGTGCATTGCCTCCTTCTCACTCCGAGAGTTGGCGTCCACCTTCGCTGGTACATCCAAACCCTTGGCATGATACGCTCTGTCATCATAAACCCCCTTATATCCTTCTCAAAACAGCCACCATACCTACCTATCAAGGCATTTCCATAGCCTTTATGAGATACATTGCCATGCAACATCCACATTCTCATGACTTGATCTTCATGTCATACATGCTACTTGCTTGATCGATGAGCCGCATGCTAGTTGGTCCTAGCCCTAATCATTGCTACATGACGTGCTAGTATCATTGCATATCCTGCTACACTGGCAGAGGCATACATTTGCATACTTCATGACAGTTTCATTTTCTTTATGATTTGGGTACCTTTGTAAAGTGTGAAAGATCTTCTATACTTCTTGTAATATATAGACTGTTGCCCCTAAAGTGAGGAAAAGATCCCAAAGAGGACAAAATCAAAAGATCCCAAAGAGGACAAATGAGAGAAATAGAAAGAGCCATTGAGGCCACCAAAAAAATAGAAAAAAGAGAAAAATAAATAAAAAGAGAGAAGGGGGCACGCTACTATTCCTTTTGAGAGATCCACACGAGTACTCCCTCTTATATCTTGTACTCCATAGAGATTATCATTCATGCATATAGCTATGTGGGGACCTTCACACTATAGAACTTGGCTTGTATATTCCAATGATGAACCTCCTCAAAGGAGCTCTAGGTTTCTTGAGCAAGCAAGTTGGATGCACCCCCACTAGTTCCATTCGAGAGCTTACCTTAGCTCATATGTGCATCCATTGCATGGCAATCCCTACTCCTCACATCATATCTATCATTTGGCTTTCTCTCTCCTATGATTGTCCTCATTGATGTGAGCCTTTATCATCCTTTTTGTCTTCCTCCTCCACCATATTTCTCTCTTTGCCATCCTAAGTGTCAACTTTCTTGCTTACGCTCATCCATTGCATGAGTGCTCAAAATATCGAAAAGGAGTGGATCATTTTGACTTGTACCTGGCTAGTGGTCTGGCGATGAGTCAAGATAAGATTCCAAAGAAGACCAAGTGTGAAACTTTAGTAGATTGAGTTCTCAACACAAAAATACTTTTTTCTCGTATATCCCTATGCCCTTTCTTGCACGCAAACACCATTTGGAGACATTCGAGTCACGGACAGCGAGAGCTCTTGCACCTTTATGTTCTTATGTTGCTTGTTTCAATGCTAAATATAGACCCTTGCCTGTTATTACTTGAGTTGAATTACATGCCTTGATTGATGTACTTAAAAGTTCTTATATGGTTGGTAGCATGTCACCACAAAAATTATGCTTGTTATCATTTACCTACTCGAGGATGACCAGGAATTAAGCTTGGGGATTTTGATACGTCCAAAACGTATCTATAATTTCTGCTTGCTCCATGCCTCTTTTGTGTTATATTTCTATGATATTGATGAACTTCCATACACTTTTAATCATATTTGGACTAACCTATTAACTCAGTGCACCCCAGTGCCAGTTCCTGTTTTCTGCTGTTTTTGTATTTCAGGTTTTCCCATTATTTAAAGTGCCAGAAAAATTCTGGGAAAATATAGGAAAAATCAGCGTACGAGAACCTTCTAGAAGAGCCAAAGTGGGACCCGAGGGGGCCAGGGGTGGCCCAGGCGGCCACCTGGCGCGGCCACCCCTAGGCCGCGCCAGGGGGCGCCTGGGGCCCCTGGTCCACCTCTTGCTTCCCCCCTTCTCCTATTTATTCCCAGTGACGAGAAACCCTCCGGGACAGAACCCTTTTTCTCGATCTCTCCTCTGTTCCGGCGCCGCCGCGCTTCCAAGATTGGGAGCACCAGGAGACCTCTTCCTGGCACCCTGCCGGAGGGAGGAACCACCTCCAGGAGCTTCTCCACCACCATGTATACTTCTCGGATGAACCGTGAGTAGTCCACCTTGGACCATGGGTCTATGATCAGTAGCTATGTGATGTTCTCCTCCCCTCTTTGTTCTTCATGGATTAGACCTCGTGAGATGCCCTACATGATCGAGGCACATATGTAATCTTTCTATTGTTGCTATGTTGAGCTTGTTGGAATCCGATGGATTATGAGACTATGTTCAGATTGTGTTTGAGTAATATATTTGATTCTCCTCTTTTATATTTATGGACTTGAGTAATTCTTGCATGTTCTCCGTTGCTGTTTATTGCTTTGGCCAAGTAGTAGGTAGTGACTCCAAGAGGGAGCGTTATGCATGATTGTGGGTTCATGCCCCCTGAGGACTAGCTTGAGTGACAGAAACATGAGTCTAGGGGATGTGCTATTGCCACAAGGGAGAAAACAACGGTGCTTGTACTTGCGGGTGCAAGGATTGTGTACTTTACGCAAAGTTCTTTAATGCAGTTGTCTGTTGCTTTGAGTTTACACTTTGGGTGGGATTCGCAACTTAATACCAGCGAGATGTTCTGGATAGATATCTCAAGGTGGATGATTAGTAGGTAGATGCATATGGATTTCGGTCTACTTGTCTTGGCGTACCGCCCATGCTTTTGAGCGTCTTCCTTTCTTTATAGCATAGTTAGCATTGGTTTGCGCACATAATCCTGTCAATTGCCCAACTGTAATCTGTTTACCTCGCATGTCTATTTAACGTATTTTGGGAGAGAGACATCACTAGTGAACATCATGGGACCCCGGTCCATATTTCCAACACTGTTTACACCCACTATTTATTTATCGATTTATTTACTTATCCGTTGCTATCACTATCATTATTATCCCGTGCGTTTGATCCTTTGTGAACAACAAGGCTGGAGAGATTGACAACCTCTCTGAACTCGTTGGGTTTAAAGTTATCTGTTGTGTGTGCAGGTCCACGTCAACCGCCTAACTTCTGGCGCCGTTGTCACCTTCCTGTCTTTGCTGGAGTCCTGTTGGAGACAAACCTTGGTATCTTCACCGAGGGAAATTGCTGCTATCTACATCTCAACCTTCCACTTTGGGTAACCAACGAGGGGGCGAGAACTCGTACCATCAGTTGCTCTCCACCGGCGGGTGCATCCAGACAATTTTCCCAAGCCAAACATAGCAATGTGTCTCAATCATTTTGGTAGTTTGTTGTTTTCCCCCTAGGAGTTGCATCAAGAAAACCCTTATCAACATTGTCAAGATCATAATATTTTGTTTTATATCTTTTGAGAGGTGATTTATTGAGAGACAAAATATTAATTATCAACATTTGTATATTGCAAATGGTGCCATCATCGACATTACATGCACATAAAATTGAACATAGACACACATCACCTCACAGTTCACATTCAACATGAAAAGAATAATACAAAAATGAATATTTTTTACCTTTGCAACATTTTGTAGAACATGTTGTGGACGCCGTTGGTGGTTTAGAAGGATGACAATGGCTCCTCCTCCACAAATTGACGTGGGGCGCATAGGGCTGCAGTAGTTGCTACTTTTGAAGCAACAACCAATGTCGTGACCTTCCTCTTCTTCGACCGTGAAGCAACTAACTTGGGTTCGCGGGGTGGCCTCTTGATGCCATCGCCTCATGGTTGCCCATGGTGGCATTGTTCTTCCGAGGCGGCGACACATCACCTCTTGCCGTGGCAATGACTCGTAGGGCCGCAAAATAGCCGCGGGGAGCAATGGCGGTCATGGGAACACTACTGTAAAATAGCTTATTAGTGGCGCACCTCTTTTTGGTACTAATGGCGCACATCCGGTGCACCATTACTACACACCATTAGTAAGCGATAGTAATGGCGCACATTTGTGCGCCATTACTATCCCGGACACTAATGGCGCACCAGGAGTGCGCCATTACTAAGGCCAGAGGTGCACCATTGAGGTCCAGAATAGTAGTGCACCACCATAACATAGTGCGTCACTACTAACAAAAAATTGCAAAGAAAAATAACTTTTTTTAAAATTATTTTAATTTTCTTCTTCTTAATCCTAGGTCACTATGCTTAATCTTAGGTCAAATTGACCTCTGTAGTCAAATTTTCCCAAAGGTCACCCATCCTCACACTACTCCAGCCCAGCACCCTTAACTTCTCAGTTCCATTCAACTTCAATCCTAGCTTACTTAATAGACACTTGTTGATATATGTATCATATCAATCCTATTAAACCTTGTTGATGCATAGGACCTTATCTAGTGACACACCTAGCCAATAGTGCTCAACTACTAAGTTTGATTTTTTTCAATTTTTTTGGCCTCCAAATCTTAAAAGCATCATAACTTTTTTCTGTTAGGTTTTTGAGGATTTTAAAAATCTTCAATGGCACACCTATACAAAGTGCGCCATTACTATGTCTAGGATTGGGTCAAACCTTGGTCAAACATAGTAATGACGCACTTTGTATAGGTGCACCATTACTAAGTTTGCACCTATACAAAGTGCGCCATTACTATGTTTAGGACTAGGTCAAACCTTGATCAAACATAGTAATGACGCACTTTTGTAAAGGTGTGTCATTGCTATGTCAACTTAGCAATGGCGCACCTATACAAAGTGCGCAATTACTATATCCAAGAATGGGTCAAATCTTGGTCAAACATAGTAATGGTGCACTTTTCACCTGGTGCGTCATTACTGTTTAGGTTACTAATGGTGCATTCTGTATAGGTGCGCCATTACTATATAGTAGTGGCGCATTGCATGAATAGTGCGTTACTAGTGTCCATATTATCTATAGCATGTTTTTCAGTAGTGCAAGGGCGATGGGGAAAACGAAGGAGGAGCCACAGAGAAGCCGGGATCGGTGACGGGCTTGAAAGAGCGGCCCATTGCGGTCCGATGGTTGGTGCAACTATAGTAGGCTGTAGGGAAGTCCTCAAGTGGCGGTTGGGCTCGGATGACTATTTTAGTTTTGCGACTCGGTTGGGTTGTGACGTTGTATATTTACAACATTTTTTTCTTGGGCTATCCAAAAAAAATTAGAGCAAATTTTACAAACATGGAGCGGTTGAAGCACTTTTCAGGATAAAAATGCCTAGAAAATGATTATGCCCCATTATGAAACAAATGGTTGGAGATGGTCTTACATTCTTCTTTCATAGTACCACCCTTACCTGGTTCGAAAGCAGTTTGATAACTTACTGCGCTACGTAGGCCTCTCATACATGTTGCTTGTTCGATTTGATTCAAAATATTTTAGGAGTGTATCCCTTCAACAACAACTAACCAGGAAAAAACTTAGGCATGGATATTAAGGATATCTCCAATGACAATTCCTAAAACAGATAGATTATTCGAATGCGGACCATGAGTGAAATCGTCCGTAGATATAGTACAAGAGTCAGCTATCCAACCATAGACGTTATAACCAGAAAATAAAGGTGGGTCAGACAGAGGCAAAGTACAAAACTCAAGGGGGAGAAAGGAAAAAAAAGATACATGATAACTTTTGGTTGAAGATGCAGTGTTCAAACACTGTTAATTCTCCCACAGTTTTACTACTTATATATAGGAATTTGAACATGTATTATGATCCATAGATATATAAGGATCTTCATTGGATGTTAAAAATAATCCAAAAATATATTGGAGCTTTCATGATCGATGTTAGAGATGCTCTAAATACTATCCGAGCAAAATTGTTGGTAACCTATCGACTAGGACTTAGCGCATCTCCTACACCGACCCTCTAACCTTTCGCAAACTTAGCCAACCAACACGGTCATGTATCCGTTCACGCGACGGTCCTCATGTCCGTTTATCCGCAAATCTAACTCAAATGTGTGAGCGCGCTCGCGGTGGGGGGCTGCTTTGCGGGAGACTGGACCACCGCAATGTTCTCACTTGACACCCCATCCCACCCAAATACCCTTTGCGTCAGTATCCTCTTAGCGTGTGATGACCCACCACCGTAAGGGATCGAGATAGTCTTCGCGGGTAAGTTAACCCAATTTATTGATTCAACACATGGGGAGCCAAAGAGTATTTATAAGCTTTGACAGTTGAGTTGTCAATTCAACCGCACCTGAAATATACTTGCTTGCAAAAAAAAATATGTGGTAAAGGTAATATGATAGTGATGGTGACGACAGCAAAAGTAAACAGCAAAAGTAACAACTAATGACCAGCAGGATTGAAAACACTGTGGGCTAGGGAGATGGATGGTTAGGCGCTGCATGGATGAGAATGAACATGTAATAGATTCTAACACGGGGCAAGGCACACAGAAAAGCAATGATCATCTAGGAAAATATCAAACATTAGGCATGTATCCTGTAGGTAGTAGTGCGTGCTTGCAATAAGAACTTGCACAACATATTTTTTCCTACCATCCCGCTACGAACGGGGCCAAAGGGAACTTATGAAGATTAAGGTGCTCCTGTCAAAGAGCACCGGAACAAAGCAATAAACTCAATGGATACATGGAATCCTCAAATTATGGACCATCCCCTTTGGTGTCCCAAGCTGTCACCTTTGGGATCGCCGGTTCCGAGCCATAATAGGTGCATACAACTCATAGATAGGATCAAGAACACAAATATATTCATGAAAACACATAGGGTTCAGATCTGAAAACATGGCACTCGGGCCCAAAGTGACAAGCATTAAGAGCAACAAGTTGACGCAAAGAAGATAAACACCAATCTAGATGATAGGCAACATGCCCCCAACAATCTGATAAACTATTACATGATCTAACTCATCCAATCCCTACCATCCCCTTTGCCTACAGCAGGGAATTACTCACACATGTGAAGAGAAGTCATGGAGGAGGGATGGATTGGTGATGGTGATAAAGATGGCGACGATCTCCCCTCTCCAGAGGCCAAATCAGCCTCCAGATTAGCCCTCCCGAAGAAGAACAGAGGGTGGCGGCGGCTCCGTGACGGAAACTGGAAAAACGACTTCTGTTTTGGGGTTTTCCCGTCACGAGAATAAATAGGAGTCAAAGTAGGGCACGAGAGGAGGTGGAGGCCTACCAGGCGGCCCCCCGGCGCGGCCAGGGGTGGGGCCACGCCAGCCACGCGCCTGGGGCCACGCCAGCCACGCGCCCGGAGCCCCCAGGGCTCCCCTCTGGTCCCACTTCTGGCTCCTGGCTCCATCGGGTGCGTGGATTTTCTGGTATTTTTCTGGGAATTTTCCGGGATCTCTAAAAATCCATTTTCCTGCACACAATAAAACCATACAGGCAGCTCTGCTGAAAACAGCGTTAGACCGGGTTAGTTTCCTCCAAATCATGCAAGAATGAGGGCAAAACAATAGCAAAAGTGTTTGGAAAATTAGATACGTTTGAGACGTATCAACTCCCCCAAACTTAGCATATTGCTTGTCCTCAAGCAATTCAGTTCAACGAACTGGACGCGACAAAGAAAACTTTGACAAACTCTTTTGCTTCATTAGATGTATATAAGCATGTACTACGAAAAGAGTTTAGCAAGAATTGAAACAATGTTATAAGGACAATGCACGAAGCAATTCTTCAGTTGTTTGTGATCAATCACAAAAACCTAAAAGTAAATAATGAGCTGCTGAAAATCAAGACAGGATCACAATGCACATAGCTTGAACATACTTGAGTGGCATTTCGCTAGCCTCCATGAGTGAAGCAAGACATAAATGCAGAAACTCCTCTGGAGTTTTAAAGGTGACTAGAACTCATAATTTCAGACTAGCAATAACACAAGCATGCAGAACACAATGTAATACTTTGGGACAATGCATGTTACACTAAGAATGACAATTATGCTCTCATAATTGGTGCTTTGAAGAAAGAAGGTGGAGACTCTTGAACCGTGGCTTTTGATGGCAAGGTTGAAAACCCGTGAAAGGAAGAAAAGACTAAACATGTGCCAGAGCTCTTGGTTTTGAAAACAGAGATAAAACTCTTTTGAGAGGTGTAACTTTCCAGTCAACGGTGAACGGTAAAGGTCTCTCAATATCTCCCATGCCAACCATATTAATGCCTTTTTCTTACACATATTCCCTTATCCATAAATCCTTCGATGGTCTACGGAACCTTTTATTTTGCCTCAAGGATGGAAGGAGGGTATCGTTCCATCTATCATAAGCAGCATTTGGTCCATTTCACTCCATCATCAAGTATGGGGGAGGTGTAACTCTCATATTTTATTTTACTTGACTAGTTAAAACTTCCGTCAAAATATTTTTCGCATGCAAGATACTGATTTCCCCTCACCGCACCATGAGCGTGTACACAAAAGGGAAGATTTTGAATAAATTTCGAGATGGCACATGAAAGTCTAAGTTAGGAGTGGCCGGTAAATACCACATATAGGTAGGTATGGTGGACTCAAATGGAATAACTGGTTTCAAGGATTTTGGATGCACAAGCAGAATTCCGCTTAGTGCGAGCGAAGGCTAGAAAAAGACTGGCAAGCGACCAACTAGAGAGTAATAACTGTCATAATCATGCAGAGCGACAAAGCAACATTGAATCGGGCATGAAAGTGATATAACTATTCTGAAACAAAAAGATCATCAAGGAATAATAGACTTTTTAGTCATAAACATGTGTGAACATGTGCCAAGTCAATCCAAAAATTCTCCCAAGGGAAATACCACTTCAGTATGCCAAACCATGAACAATGCAATGCATGTAAATCATTTCAACAACACATTATGTACTCTAGCTATTTGAGATTAGCCACAAGGAAAGCATGAACACTGGGAAAGCATTGTAAACATAGCACTATGTCGCTACAAGCTGGTCTCTAGATCATAAGTACATGCATATGTACAAAAGTAGAAACAAGAAGAGTTCATACCGATTTTCCTTGTTGCTTCCCTTCCGTCGATCTTCGTCATTACTGCCTTGTCACTTGCACGATCGAACGTGGGAAATATTATCAAATGTCATCACGGACTCGAGCTGAACTCTGAAAACAAATCAAACTAAAGAGAGAAAGGAAATCTTTTTGGGTTTTTTTAAAGGTTTAAACGAGATCAAAAGAAAAGAGAAAATCTTTTTGTTGTTTTTGCAAAGAAAGAATCAAAGAAGAACAAGCAAAAACTTCGAAAAGATCAAAGCGAACAAAAATAAAACGGATAATATAATGTAAAAGTGAGAAGGGCACGTACTCCCCCAAGCTTAGGCTTTTGGCCTAAGTTGGTAGTAGCTAATGTCCCCAGGAGCCTCCTGCTCCAGGGTGGTACTGGTGAGTCCAAGGGTCGTATGAGGCTTCCGGTGTGTACACCGAAGTCCTCGGATCCTCCCACGAAGAAGGATCCGCGCTCCAAGCAGAGGAAGACCATTCACCAAACTGGGTGACGGTCTCCCCCTAGAAAGGTGGTAACTCACCATGCCCCTCCTCATCGGGCACAACCCCCTCCATGGGGTTATGAAACTGATGCTGGACCATGAACTCATCGAACTGGATAACATCAAAGGACCATCCGTTCCTGCAAGAGAAATCAAACAAAAGAGGTGCAGGTAGACGGATCTTGCGTTCCGTGGTGGCTCCGAAACGCAATATATAATCAAGGTTACCAAACTCGGAAGTCATGGTAACAAACTTATGCCTTTTCATAGCAAGATCAAAACTTAAATAAGTAAAAGGCTTATCATCAGGGTGTGGGGTGCCATTAAGAGACTCTAGGATAAGTGTGGCGTAAACGCCACCAAATAAATCTCCCTTGTTACCGTTCATAGCAAGGCGTCGAGCAATTAAGGCACCCACATTATAATCAAACCTCCCCGAGAGGGCGGTTGCCAGGATAGCAATATCCGGCGCAGAAATGTTGCTCGTGTTGTCACGAGCTAACACCCCTCTAGCAATATAATACGCAAAATACCTGAGGTGTGGGAATAAGATGCTGGAGATTTTTAACCAATGAATATCCCTTGTATCCATGCTACAGAGAGAGTTGAAGACGGTTCTCAGCTCGGAGGGCTGAGTGCTTATCTTCGCCGTCAGTCCAACGTTCGGCACACCTATTACTTCACAAAACTTCTCCAAAGGCATGGTCAAAAGATTATTGTAAATTTTAAACTCAACAGAACCAGTATCAAGGTTATATCTAAAACTATTAATGAAACAGGAGGTGAGTTTTTGATACTGAGTAACACGGCACGTTGCGAGTCGCGTCAGACCTGCATTAGCACAAAGATTATAGAACTCCTCCTTAATTCCTGCAGCTTCAGGGAATTCATTGCACGGGAAAGTCATTGCACGTGCTGGATTTGTGTCCTCCAACAACTCTAAGGGCACATGATCTTCGTTGTAGCTCACCCTAGCAGTCGAGGGTGAAGCTGCAGCTCTTGTAACTCGATCGGAGCGCTCGGGCCGTTTCTTCCCAAGCCATCCCTTTGCTCTTCCTAGCAAACTCATTTCTGAAATTTTTGACAAATTACAAAAACAAGGATTTAAACAAAGTGAGTTAAGGAAAACTACTCAGCCCACTTACCTAAGGCAAAAACTTGCATCAAAACTTGGAAAATAAACTTCTACACATGCAAGCAAGCTCATCTAAAAAACACCAAGAGCTACTAAATACTCACAAATGAAGCCACCAACCAAAAATCTATTTGTAGGAGTGGAGGAGTTACATACCAGGGAGTATTTGCTCAAAATCTCGGCTCAAATGATGGGTTGTGGAGAGAGATCGAAAATCACCTCCACGAACAGCAAGAACACAAGTTCCAGGGCCAGAACTCGTGTTTTTGGAAAGAAAGATAGAGAGAGGAAGAAGACTCACCTGGAGGTGGGACCTATGGGCCCCAGGCGCCCTATGGGTGCGGCCAGGGGGCAGGCCGAGCCAGCTGGCCGCCTGGGCCACTGGTGGCCCCCCTGGTCAGCCCCAGGTACCTCTGGGTCATTCCCGGCATGGAAAATTTTATTTTTATTTTTCTGGAATTTTACTGAAAACTTCACTGTTGAAAATTTCTCGGAATTCAAAACGCTGCAAAACTTTCTGAAAACTTAAAGCGGTGATTAGTATTGTGAAGCTTCAAAAACACAAAAACTTGGTACAGCAAAGAGAATAAAAGCTAAAGCAAATGAAAACATAACAAGCTTAACTTTTTACCTATATAAAACAAGCTCACTAGTAAGGTTGATCAAGTCTTACCAACAAACCAGCGATATATAGAACAAGAAGTCTCACCTCTTATGCAGTGATCATTGCACCTTTACTTTAATGGAAATTGTCCCCACCATAATGGTTTTGTATTTGTGGTGCACATGTAGTGGACAGTTCCATTCTCCAATCTTCACGGTCTCAACATTATCTATAGAGTTAAGGTCATGCCTCTTGTCGATCTTCTTTGGAAAATACACCGTGTGTTCTTTATCATCAACGTTGAAAGTGACCTTTCCTTTATTACAATCAATAATAGCACCTGCGGTCTTAAGAAAAGGTCTACCAAGAATAATGGACATGCTCCCATCCTCGGGCATGTCAAGCACAACAAAATCTGTAAGGATCAAACAGTTAGAAACTTCAACGGGAACATCCTCACAAATACCAATGGGGACAGTTGTTGATTTGTCATCCATCTGAAGGGAGATATCTGTAGGGATTAGTTTCTCTAAACAAAGCCTCTTCTAAAGAGAGAAAGGAATAACACTCACTCCTGCACCAAGATCACATAAAGCAGTTCTGACGTAATTATTCTTTATGGAGCAAGGAATGGTGGGTATACCTGGATCACCAAGCTTCTCAGGAATATTTCCACTGAAAGAGTAGTTAGCAAGCATAGTATATATTGCCTCATTAGGAACTTTTCTTTTATTTGTGACAATATCTTTCATATATTTCGAATAGGGAGGTAACTTAATAGCATCAGTCAAAGGGATTTGAAGAAAAAGAGGTTTCATCCATTCACAAAATTTATTATAGTGCTCTTCTTCTTTAGATTTGAGGGACTTACCTGGAAAGGGCATGGGCTTCTGTATCCATGGTTCTCTTTCCTTCCCATGTCTTCTTGCGATGAAGTCTTCTCTAGAGTACTTCTTGAGTTTATCAGGTGTTTCTTCTTCTCTTACCTCGGGAGAATCATCCTTCTCCGCGTCCTTTTCTTCAGGCTCGGCACTGTCTTCTGTTTCAGCATCGGAGGTAGATATGCTGTTAGGATCAACAGCTGGCTTTTCACTTATAATAGGATCATCGGGATTGTCAGCCTCCTTGTGTTTCTTCTTCTTCTTTTTCTTCGGAGACCTAACAGTCTCGTCTTCTTCTTGTACTTGAGAATCTTGCTCGATCCTCTTTGGATGCCCCTCAGGATAGAGTGGGTCCTGGGTGTGTGTTCCACCCCTAGTTTTGATGCCATAAGCTTGTATGTCCTGTTTGGCATTATTAGCAAGAAAATCTTTTTGCACATTAGAAATTTGTTCAAGCTGAGTTTGAACCATATGAAAATGCTTAACAAGACATTTAACATCATTAACTGTTCTTTCTAGAACACCACACAAACTTTTGATAGCAAGAGAGTTATCATGCAACTGACTTTGTACCCTCCTATTAAAATGGTCTTGCTTAATAATAAAATTATCAAGCTCATCTAAGCATTGGTCGGGAGGCTTACCTTTAGGGATGTCACTTTCAGTAAAGTCTAATAGAGAGTGTACCTCTACCAAGGGAGGGCGAGTAGTAGGCTCACACAACTTTTCAATAGGCGGTAAATTCTTCACGTCTTCGGCTTTAATGCCTTTCTCCTTTATAGACTTCTCTGCTTCTTGCATATCTTCGGGGCTCAGAACTAGCATGCCCCTCTTTTTAGGTGGTAGAAGTGGTTCAGGAATGGACCAATCTTCATAGTTCTTGGCAATTTTGCACATTAATTCTTCTGCATCGTCCGGTGTTCTTTGCCTGAAAACACAACTAGCACAACTATCCAGGTAGGATCTGGATTCATCGGTTAAACCAGCGTCAAATATATCAAGCAGTTCATTCTTTGGGACTCCATGTCCCGGCATAACCTTAAGTAAATCACAAAACCTCCCCCAAGATTTAGGGAGGTGCTCATCCTGCAATTGTTTAAAGTTATAGATTCTTTGCAAAGCAGCATGTTGCATATGAGCTGGGAAATATTTATCAACAAAGAATTGGACTAAGTCCTGAGGACTCTTAATGGAACCATAGGGTAGTGCATCGTACCATGATTTAGCATCTTCCTTCAAAGAAAAAGGAAAAAGCTTGGTCACATAGAAGTTTCGTATCTTCTCATCAGTAGTGAATAGGTTACCTAGCTCAGCGAGTTTGGTCAAGTGTGCTATAGCATCGTCATTTTCTCTGCCATAAAAGGGGTCAGCCTCGACTGTAGATATAAGTGAAAGATCAACAGAGAAATCATAATCAGGATCAATGATGCATATAGGGGATGTGGCAAATTTAGGATCAGTAATAACTTTGTTCTTCATGGAGTGCTTTTTGAGCAACTCCTTAACAGCACCAGGGTCAGAGTCGACACACTCTTTGAGTTCCCTGAAAAAATCATCATCAAGAGTAACATAATCATCATCGAGGATTCTCTCCTTCAGTTCATCTAAGCACGGGTAACCAAAGGTTTTGCAGGTAGGAATATAGGTAGCAGGGGTCTCGGTCTTGGATCCTGCTGCAGCCTTAGCAGTCTGAGTTTCAATATAGTAGCCAAGAAAAGTAGTATCATCAAGAGTAGTGGAAGCATCATCAAAAGTATCAGACATAGTGACAGACTCAGTAGAAGCATCATGTCGTGGTGGTGAAGTAAACTTACTCATAACAGAAGGTGAATCAAGTGTAGCACTAGTGTTCAGAACAGTACCTTTTCTTGTACGGGATGGTAAGATCGGAACCTTGGGGTCCCCTTTCTTACCCATAGCGGATGATGTGCAGCAGGCAGGATACTTCAAGTAGACTTGTAAATATTGCTATGCTCCCACAACCGTAAGGGATCGAGATAGTCTTCGCGGGTAAGTTAACCAATTTATTGATTCGACACACGGGGAGCCAAAGAGTATTTATAAGCTTTGACAGTTGAGTTGTCAATTCAACCGCACCTGAAATATACGTGCTTGCAAAAAAATATAAGTGGTAAAGGTAATATGATAGTGATGGTGACGACAACAAAAGTAAACAGCAAAAGTAACAACTAATGACCAGCAGGATTGAAAACACTGTGGGCTAGGGAGATGGATGGTTGGGCGCTGCATGGATGAGAGTGAACATGTAATAGATTCTAACACGGGGCAAGGCACACAGAAAAGCAATGATCATCTAGGAAAATATCAAACATTAGGCATGTATCCCGTAGGTAGTTGTGCGTGCTTGCAATAAGAACTTGCACAACATCTTTTGTCCTACCATCCCGCTACGAACGGGTCCAAAGGGAACTTATGGAGATTAAGGTGCTCCTGTCAAAGAGCACCGGAACAAAGCAATAAACTCAATGGATACATGGAATCGTCAAATCATGGACCATCCCCTTTGGTATCCCAAGCTGTCACCTTTGGGATCGCCGGTTCCGGGCCATAATAGGTGCATACAACTCAAAGATAGGATCAAGAACACAAATATATTCATGAAAACACAAAGGGTTCAGATCTGAAAACATGGCACTCGGGCCCAAAGTGACAAGCATTAAGAGCAACAAGTTGAAGCAAAGAAGATAAACACCAATCTAGATGATAGGCAACATGCCCCCAACAATCTGATAAACTATTACATGATCTAACTGATGTGCGAGGTAATGATAGTGATTTCTCGCCCTTCGTTAGTAAACCCCAAGTGGAAGGCGTGATGTAGCACAGCAGCAAATTTCCCTCGGTGAAGATACCAAGGTTTGTCTCCAGTAGGACTCCGGAGATGATAAGTAGGTGTCAGCGGCGCAACTAACGCAGACCTTCACACAGACACGATAACTTTGTTCCCAACGAAGTTCAGAGAGGTTGTCAATCTCTCCGGTCCTTTTGTTCACAAAGGATAAAACACAAGGGATAATGATAGTAATTGAAAGTAAAAGCAGAAAAGTAAATGAGCGTGTAAACAGTCATGAGGATATGGACCGGGATACGTGATGTTCACTAGTGATGTCTCTCTCCCAAAAGATGATAAAATTGCTATGCGAGGTAAACAAATTACAGAAAGGCAATTGACAGGATTATGAACGCACCGCAATGCTAACTATGCTACAAAAGAAAGGATGAGGCTCAAAAGCATGGGCAGTACGCAAAAATAAGTAGACCGAAATCCAACTGCATCTACTACTAATCATCCACGTTGAGATATCTATCCAGAACATCTCGCTGGTATTAAGTTGCGAGCCCCACCCAAAGTGTAAACCCAAAGCAACAGACAACTGAATTAAAAAGAACTTTGCGTAAAGTAAACAATCCTTGTAACCGCGGTTACAAGCACCGTTCTTTTCCCCCTTGTGGCAACAGCACATCCCCTAGACTCATGTTTCTGTCACTCAAGCGTGTCATCGGGGGGCATGAACCCACAATCGAGCAAAACGTTCCCTCTTGGAGTCACTACCTACTACTTGGCCAAAGCAATAAACAGCAACGGAGAACATGCAAGAATTACTTAGGAACAAAAATATAAGAGATAAGAACCAAATATATTACTCAATCAAAATCTGAACATAATCTCATAATCCATCAGATCCTATCAAACTCAACATAGCAATAGCAGAAATATTACAAAAGTGCCTCGATCATGTAGGGCAGCTCACGAGGTCTAATACATGAAGATCAAAGAGGGGAGGAGAACATCACATAGCTACTGATCACGGACCCATGGTCCAAGGAAAACTACTCACGAAGCATCCGGGGAGCATCCATGGTGGAGAGGAGACTCCCGGAGGTCAATCCTCCCTCCGGCAGGGTGCCGGGAAGAGGTCTTCTGGTGCTCCGATCTCGGAAGCGCGGCGGCGGCGGAACAGAGGCGAGTTTGCGAAAGAGGGTTCTGTCTTCGGAGTTTCCCCGTGACGGAGAATAAATAGGAGAAGGGGGGCAGCCAGAGGTGGACCAGGGGTCCCAGGCGCCCCCCTGGCGCGGCCAGGGGTGGGGCCGCGCCGGGTGGCCGCCTGGGCCCCCTGGCTCCCCTCTGGCCCCTCCCGGGCTCTTCTTGAAGCTTCCTGTACGCTGGTTTTTCCTGTATTTTTCCCGGAATTTTTCTGGCACTTTTTATATAGGGGAAAACTGAAATAGAAAAACAGCAGAAAACAGGAACTGGCACTGGGGTGCACTGAGTTAATAGGTTAGTCCAAATATGATCAAAAGTGTATGAAAGTGTATCTAGATCATAGCAATATCACACAAAACATGCATGGAGCAAGCAGAAATTATAGATACGTTTTGGACGTATCAACATCCCCAAGATTAATTCATGCTCGTCCTCGAGTAGGTAAATGATAACAGCATAATTTCTATGGTGACATGCTAGCAACCATAAAAGAACTTTGAAAAGTAAAGCAATCAAGGTTAGAGATTCAATTCAAGTCATAACATGCAAGAGTCTATATTAGCATTGAAACAAGTTGTCGTGGTAATACCTAGGGTATACCCTCATGAACCTTATATCAGGGGGTATCCCTAGCAGAACCACCTCTTGAAAAATATCTATAAAATAAAACACAAACAAAAAACCTCTTTCTCTTTCTTTTTTCATCCGAGTAAGAAGCTACTCGGATAAAATCAGATTCATCTGAATAGTTAGCTTATTCGGTTGACACCACTACAAAGGCAGCCCTACTCGGATAAGACCTTGCCGAGTAAGGCGTTACTCGGAGCAAAGCACTACCGACCGAGTAAGCTGGTTACTCGGAAGCAAGAAAAGCCGAACTGCACGACACTCGGACAAGAAGAGGAAGAGCCACCAAGACTTTAAATCCATATGCGTTACCCCTACTTAAATGACTGTAATGGGGGACGTTTCTCATTGTAATAACAGCCATCATTAACTCTGTAATTAAAACCCACTACTAGGAAGTGAAGGGACATGGCGCACTCTATATAAGCCCATCCTTTTCACCCTAGGAGGGGGGAGAATAGATCGACACTTTGAGCAAGAACACCCCGGTTTACCTGGGACAGGATTAAGGTTGTTATCTCCAAGGAGAGGCCTAACTTGTATAACTTCTCCCTGTGTCACCATCTTTGCGTACAGATCTTCATAGTTCCATCACTACCCCTATATCTATTGTTAGGTCCATAACTACAACAATTGGCGCCCACCGTGGGGCTGAGCTAATCAGCAACCGTAAAGATGGGATTCTTTTCTTCTTCCTCGTCGACCCGCGGTCCTCAACTCGTCCACGGCAAGAGTTTTCTCTTTGGATCGCTAGCCTTTGTGGCCGACGACTCCGCTTGGCTGGCGGATGCACCGCTCCAGGCGCAGCTGCTGCCCTCAAGGGGTAGCGTACACTTTCAAGCCGACACATCGGGGGCTCTTCGCCTCCAGTTACCAGCACGTCCTCAGACCCAGGTTCTGTGGCCTATCCAGCACAAGAAGAAGAGGTCAGGCCTCCCACGCGTTCCTTATCGGAACAAGCCCCGCCCGATTCAGCAGGTGGCAGTCATCGATTCTGTGGAGTCAGCTCAGCAGGCCATTAATGAGCTGATCGCAAAGGAAGGTCCGAGTGCATCACTCTTGCACATCTTCAACTCCGGCGACGATGAAGACCTTCTGATGTCTGACCCGGAGCCGGAGGCCGAACAAGAAGGGAGCAACGGTTCTCCTGTCACCATGGCATAAGTTTGTATGGCCGGAACTCCACCACCTCAGGGGTCACTAACCAGAGAAGGCGGAGATCGGACTAACGAAGTAGCTCGGGGCAATGAAGAGATACCACTCGGAGGAGGACGTCGGCGGACATCTGCTTTCAGGCGTCTAGAGCTTGGAGGTCCCAGTCGACGGCCCCTTACTCGGGAAGAACAAGCGACGGCAGAAGCAGCAGAGCAGATGTTGCAAACCCCCATAGACACCTCGACTCCAGAAGGGCAACACTTAGAGGCAGCCAGGCTAACCAATTTAGCTGAACGGCAACGTCTAACCGAACTACAGAATACATTGGAACATCAGGCTCGGGAGGTGGCTCACCTCAAGCAGAGTAGAACCAGTCGGCAACTGAGGGGGAATGGCGAAAATCGATCCTTCCGAGCTCTGGATACTCCAATGGAAAATCTAATAGCAGCTACTCGGATTGCACTAAAAAGAGCATCATCAAATCTGTTGAAATGACACCATATTAGATGTGGTATGGACTGTTAAAACCATGTTGTCTTTTCTTAAAATTTGGGTATATGAGGCATATGTTTGACATACTCAAAACCCCAAATCAGATAAGTGCAAGTTTGTTAAGGTTATGCCAAAAAGTTTTGGTATTCCTCTATCACTACACAAAAGCAAAACTGATTGCTGTTAAGAACAATGTGTTTTGAAGAAAATGGTTTCTTACAAAAGAGTGAGTGGGAGGACAGTGCAACTTGTCAAAGATTGTTGAATCTTCAGAGAAGTGCGCAGCTGAACCACACAGGTTAGAAAAAACTCGTACAAACATTCATGATATGTAAAACGAGATATTGTTGTTCGACAATGATAAACCTGTGATATACAAAGAAGCGTTGATGGGCCCTGACTCCGGGATTTGGCTAAATGCCAAATAATCCGAGATAGTGTCCATGGAAGTAAGTCAAGTTTTGAACTTGGTAGACCCTCCGAAAGACTAAAAGTCTGAAGAATATATATATGTGGATCTATAATTGATTCAGATGAAAAAAATTTATCCATAAAGCTCAACTCGTTGGAAAATTGTTTTCTAGCAAGTTCAAAGGTTGACTACGGCGAAGTAGTTTCGACCGTAGAGATGCTTTAGTCAGTTCGGGTTATATTAGCAATTACTACATATCTCATTTATAGGATATGGTAGAATGAACGTCAAAACAAAGTTCCTACACGGAAATATAACAAAGGACGTATATGTGATACGACCGGAATGTTTTGTCGATTCAAAGGATGCTAAAATAGATGCAAGCCTTGGATATCCAGTGATGGACTGAAGCTAGCATAATGGAGTTGGAATTTTCGTTGTGATGAAATTGCCAAAAGAGTTTTTTTTCATCAGGAATAACGAAGATGCTTGAATATTCAAGAAAGTAAGTGGGAGCTGAATAATATTTCTAAAACCTTATGTATATGACATATTGTTGATTAGAAATGATATAAATTTCTTGACACAAATAAGGACTTTATTGAAAATAGTTTTCAGCTGAAGTACTTGGGCTAATATAGCATTAGTATTGAGCGCAGTGATCTATGAAGATAGTAAGTGCCTGATCATGCTAAAGCCAACACTACATATTGACATGATACTAAAGTAGTTTAGTATGAAAACACCAGGAAGGATGTTCTTGTCGAGGTCACGGTGAAAAGTTGTTTGCGGAAATCGGTGTTCATGAACATAGATAAGCAAAACACATGAATTGAATTTCACTCACATGTGTGTTTGGATTAATCATGTACACCATAATATGTAAAACGACCAGATATGTCCAACGCTCCAAAAGGTTGTGAGCAAGATACCAAAGTGATCAATATGTTGATCATTGGACAAGCAGTGAAAAGTTAAACTTATGATAGATAAGATATGTTTCTCAGAAAATGGAGATAATGAAGAGCTCGTTGTAACAAGTTACACCAGCTGAATTTTGATGTAAACAGTTACACCAATTCAGTCTTCATACTTACTCCGATCGATTTTCGATTTTAATTGGGATTATGTGTTTCACACATAAGGGTGGCACAGTATGAAGGAACTGTGTTAAAGTTAGATACTGTGGCGAATTCTATAACAGAGGCTAAGTATATTGTTGCTTAAAGAAGTAACAAGGGAGGGTATTTTGAATCATCAGTTCATTTATGAACATGGTATGGTTTCCTAGATGCTTGAAGCTCATGGAACATTGATGAATGATTTCATGACTTATTCTAAGGAACCAAGGTCCTACCAAATGATTCAAACATATACAAAGCTAAACTGATAAAATTAGTGAATTTTATGATAGCGTGAAAACGCGAAGATATGCAAGATACAAACGGGCCTGAAACGTCAGATCCGAAGATGAGGTCTATACCACAAATGAGGCATTTATTACACCGGTATGCCATAGGTGTAAAGTGCTCAAGCACTGACAATATTATTGACTCTAGTGCAAGTGGGAGACTGTTGGAAATATGCCCTAGAGGCAATAATAAAATGTTATTATATATATATTTCCACGTTCATAATTAATGTTTATATTTCTGTGCTATAATTGCAATGACCCTGACTGTGAGATTCAGAAGAAAACTCATTTGCATGTGTGGAAATGTAAACACCAAGAGTTCCTGGTTTAGCCTCTAAGACCGGCTCATGTGCTAACTGATGATTACGTTTTCTTAATCATGGACATTGTTCTTGTAACAAGGATGTCAGTAGCAATGGGAACATATTGTTAGCAGAACAATGATGTTGAACCGACCCCAGTATTGAATGATATACTTAGAGATCACATCGTAACTACGTTATAAGTCATATCATGAAATGTTATCATATACGTAATTCCTTAGACCATGAGAGTATCGAGTTGCTTCACACAGGAAGACATGCTTTGGTTCTTAGATGAATCCTCCTTTAAATGGGAAGTAGTAAAATAAGTTCTGGGTATGTCAGATGGTGTGGCTAGTGACTGTGATAGTTCAAGAATGGGATTTGCTCCTTCATGATGAAGAAGATATTCACTTCGGGCCCACTCGGTATGACGGTATCCATTATAGTCTGGCCAGACGCATTGTGATTCAGTCACGGGGATACCGGAATACGATAACGAGAAAAGGGACAAACGAGTAAAGAGGATAACGAGTGGCTTGTGTTCAAAAGTTGTTACACATGGGTGCCAAACTTCTCTCCTCTAACTTTGTCATATATCGCGAAGCAAAGGGAATGGTACATGAATAAACATAATGGTTCACTCGAAGTTTCTTCGTGTATGTGCGGGAGTCAACATGGGTGTCCATGGCTCCGCTGTTGATTATTGGCTATTGACGAAAGGCTGTTGACCTATGTCCGGAAGATGTTCTGAGTCATGTCCGCATTATACCGAACCTATTGGGTCACACACTTAACGAGCAGTAGTCTGTTAGAATACTAGTATGGTAGAAGGTTTAGTGGAAGCAAAGCAGAATAGTTCATACGGGTACCGGAAGTAGTTCCGGAGATTTATGGAATTGTTCATAAGGGCACCAGAAGTAGTTCTGGGTATTTAAGGTTATGTCCGGATCACTCTGGAGTAGTCCCAGGTGGTTCCGGAACATATGAGAATGGTACTGGGGAAGTCCTGGATCAACCGGAATAGTTTCCGGATAATCGCTGGGCGTCCCGACAACCTTCGCGGTCATCGGGTGGCTTAAACTGTAACTCGGATGGTCTTGGAAACTATCCGTATGGCTCCGGAACGTCCGAGAACGGTCTCGGAAGGTCCTGGAAGTGCTCCAGAAGTGTCCGAAATGTCCCGAAACGGTCCCGGTATGTCCCGGAAGGTCCTGGAAGCTTCTAGAAGGTCATGGAAGGTTCCGGAAGGTTCCGGGCAGTACCACCCACTCCCCTGCGCCCCTAGCCTTTGGGGGCAAGCCACCTAGGCTGCCCTGGCCGGCCAAGGGGTGGGGGGCGCACCAAGGGGAAGGAATCCCCCTCCAGGTGGAAAGTCCAACTCTCCAATATGGCAGGTTTCCGGTGGGAAGGTTTGGGAGTCCAAGTTGGACTCCCCACCCCCCTTATTGCGCCCCAAGGGCCTCTTGGCCACCTATATAATGTGGGGGAGGGGTGGGGGCGCAGCACAACTTGTCCCCAAGGCCTATGCGCCACCCTCCCTCCTCTAAACCCCGTTGCTCCACTTTTAGACCCCGGTTTAGACGCTGTTCTAGATCGGAATCCGTTAGGGTTTTCTCCCTCTAGTTTTCTTGGTGGCGTTCATCTCTGGACGGCGGAGCGCTGCTGGATTTCTGCTACGGGATGTGTGGATACTAATGGAGGGGTCGTACCTTCGACCCTTCTTCGAGGAGCTTGTTCATGGGACTTGTCCGTGGGACTAGATCGCGGGACTTGTTCATGGGATTGATCGAGGGACTGTTCGTGGGAGAACTTGCGAGATCTACTTCCACTACGTCCACGAGCTTCACCAACTCTACTTCCGTTACATCGGTTGGTGAGACATGACCTAAAACCTTGTATGCAATCTTCTTGGATGATCTTGGGTTCTTGATTCGTAGGCCGAAATTTTTTGTTTTCTACTACGTTTCCCAACAAGAATAGCAGTCCAGATAGGAGGGGTGGAGATGAGATAGCCATGATGCACCTTCCCCTGATGCTGGAAGGCTCAGCTCGGACATGGCTAAACCAGCTTCCACCAAACATCATCTGGGTATGGGAAGATCTAGTCAGAGTTTTCATCAAGAATTTCGAAGGAACCTACAAGAGACCTGGAGGGCTGACTGAATTACAGTTATGCACTCAAGGTCACAATGAGCCCACTCGAGAATATATTCAGAGATGGATCACACTCCACAACTCGGTAGAAGGAGTCTCCAAGTTCCAAGCAATTCATGCCTTTAAGCAAGGTGTCAAGTATAAGGAGTTAAGCTGGAAGCTCGCAAGGTCCCCTGATGTCACTTCACTTAGTAGATTGATGGAAATCACAAACAAATATGCTAATGGGGAAGAGGAAATTCGGCAGAAATCTCAGCAGTATCGAAGTGGTAACAACTCGGCCTCCAACCCCAAGCAAAAGAATGGAGGTGGGGGAGTAAGAGAAAGGCAGAAGGAGCACCAACAGACGCCGAATTGGTAGCGGCCGCAAACGCGGCAGGGATCCATAGCAAAAATCAGCCAAGGAAGGAGTGGCAGCCTCATCAGAAAAGGCCTTCAAATGATGATGATATCCTAAACCAGCCTTGTCCTCTTCATACCACCCAAGATGCTGAAGGAAAGACAGTTTTCCCGAATCATACCGCCAGGCAGTGCCGACTGATCAAGAGAGCTGCGCAAAATGCAAAGACCAGGCCACAGCAGGACAAGGGAAAGAAAAAGGAAGGAAGTCCAGATCTGGACAGTGAAGGTTTTCCTCGGGAAGACGGAGTTCTGGTCATTTTTGTAGGCCGAGAATCGAAGAGAATTGAAAAGTTGAGGTTCAGAGAAGTTAACACTGCTGCTCCAGCCGTTCCGAGTTATATGAAGTGGACAAATGTTCCGATTACGTTTGATCAATCGGACCATCCCCCTCATATCCCTCACCCTGGAAGACATGCTCTGATAGTTGACCCATTGGTGGAAACAGGAAATGGCAATTTTAGGCTGAGGAATGTCTTGATGGATGGAGGCAGTGGCATAAATATTTTATATGCTAGTACCTTAAAAAGCATGAACATCCCGATGTCTAAACTCAGTAACAGTTACTTGGAATTTCACGGGATCATCCCGGGAAAGAAAGCACACTCGCTAGGAATGATTACTCTGAACGTAGTCTTCGGTACACCTGATAATTTTTGGAAGGAAAATATTACCTTCGAAGTAGTCGAATTTCCGAGTGCTTATCACGCGCTACTCGGACGGCCCGCTTATGCAAAATTTATGTCCATTCCTTGCTATGTTTATTTGAAGTTAAAGATGCCAGGCCCTAGCGGTGTGATCACCGTATCTGGAGATTATAAACAAGCAGAAGAATTGCTGAAAAAAGGATCATGAATAGCTAACCAGCAAATGGCAGAAGTAGAGTTGGCCAAGTTGAAGAAAGCCGTCGACGCACCGAGTTGTTGCAGCCCAAGAAATCATCTTCGTTCGAGTCAGCAGGAGAAACCAAAAAAGTGCGGATCCATCCTGACGATGAGGACAAGTTCACCAACATCGCCACTGATCTGAATCCTAAATAGGAATTTGAGCTCATCAACTTCCTCTGTGAGAATTAGGACATCTTCGCGTGGAAGCCATCTGACATGCCCGGAGTCCCAAGGGAGTTGGCTGAGCACAAATTGCGGGTTGACCCGAAAGCAAGACCAGTAAAAGAGTCCCTTAGACTTTTTTTCGGAAAAGAGAAAAGCCATTGGACAAGAAATAGCAAGATTGCTAGCAGCTGGATTCATCAAGGAAATCTTCCACTCAGAGTGGTTAGCAAATCCTATGATGGTTCCAAAGAAAGATAAATCTTGGAGAACTTGCGTTGATTTCCGACATCTCAACAAAGTTTGTCCAAAAGATCACTTCCCTCTTTCTCGCATCGATCAGATTGTGGATTCCACATCTGGGTGTGAAAGACTATGTTTTCTCGATGCATACTCGGGTTATCATTAAATCCGATTATATGAACGAGATGAAATATTAACCGCATTTATAACTCCTTTTGGTTGTTTCTGCTACGTCACCATGCCATTCGGACTTAAAAATGCGGGGGCTACATATCAGCGCATGATGCAGAATTGTTTGATCTGGCAGATCGCTAGAAATGTCGAAGTGTATGTTGACGACATTGTAATTAAGACAGCTGAGGGAAGTAACTTACTGGCCGACCTGGCCGAAACCTTTCAGAGTCTTCGATCTTATAACATCAAATTAAATCCAGCAAAATGTGTATTTGGTGTTCCAGCAGGAAAGCTACTCGGATTCATGGTTTCTGAAAGAGGAATTGAAGCCAACCCAGAGAAGATAGCAGCAATTCAGAACATGAAGCCGCCTCAAAAGCTCTGAGATGTCCAAAAGTTAACAGGGTGCCTCGCAGCACTCAGTCGATTCATTTCCCGACTCGGAGAAAAGGCACTCCCCCTCTATCAGCTAATGAAAAAGTCGTCAAACTTCAAGTGGACCGAAGAAGCCCAGGAGGCCTTTGAAGAATTGAAAAAACAGTTATCAACTCGGCCGGTTCTCGCAACACCGAAAGAAAAGGAGCCACTCTTATTGTACATTGCAGCCACAAGCCAAGTCGTCAGCGTAGCTATAGTGGTGGAAAGAGAAGAGGAAGGAAAAATACAGAAGATTCAAAGGCCTATGTATTTCATCTCCGAGGTCCTCACACCATCCAAGCAACGATATCCTCATTACCAGAAGCTGGCAATGGGAATTCACTTGGCATCACAAAAGTTGGCTCACTACTTCCAAGACCACTCGGTTACAGTAGTATCAGAAGCTCCTTTGGCCGAAATCATGAATAACAGATACGCTACGGGAAGAATTTCAAAATGGGGATTAGACCTTTTACCATATGATATTCATTATCAACCCAAGAAGGCAATCAAGTCACAGGCTTTGGTAGATTTTTTGGCCGAATGGACAGAAGTACAGAGCATCCCACAACCAATCCCTGAGCACTGGACTATGTTTTTTGATGGGTCAAAGATGTTAAATGGGGCAGGAGAAGGAGTAGTGCTGGTCTCCCCAAGAAAGGACGAAATGAGATACGTCCTTCAAATCCATTTCCCAGCAACAAACAACGAGGCCGAGTATGAGGCCCTTTTGTATGGATTACGAATGGCCATTTCACTTGGAATCAGAAGGTTGATGATTTTTGGAGACTCCGACCTGGTGATCAATCAGGTCATGAAAGAATGGGATATAAGGAGCCCAGCAATGACAACCTACTGTGTAGCAGTCAGAAAACTGGAGAAAAAATTTGATGGGCTGGAGCTCCATCATATCCCAAGGGCACAAAACCAGGCAGCGGATGACTTAGCCAAGCTAGGATCAACTCGGGGGCAAATCCCCCCAGGAGTTTATCTGGAGCACATACACGCCCCAACTGTGAAGGAAGATCCCTACTCGGATGCCGATCCAAGCATGTTGCCAGATAAGAACATTCCGGACAAAGAAGATATTCCTGCAGTTGTGGATCTTGTTTTTGACATAGAGGTAATCCCTCCCGAGTGGTCCTTTCCCATTCTGAGATACTTACAAAAGCAAGAACTGCCAGATGACGAAGTAGAAGCCAAGCAAGTAGTGCGAAAAGCAAAATCGTACTCCGTGATCAATAATGAGTTGTACAGAAACAGTGTTACAAAACTTCCCCAGCGGTGCATATCGGAATAAGAAGGTCGACTCATCTTACAAGACATACATTCCGGCGAATGTGGTCACCATGCGTCAAGTCGGACACTAGTGGCCAAGGTTTTCCGAGCAGGATTCTTCTGGCCCAATGCTTTAAGGGATGCCAAGAATATTGTCGATCATTGCAGAGGATGTCAGTTTTACGCAAATCATCCACACAAGCCAGCATCCGAGTTGAGGACAATACCTCTAGCATGGCCTTTTGCTACATGGGGTCTGGACATGATAGGGCCACTCAGAACAGGCACCTCAGGATTTACACATATCCTAGTAGCTGTAGACAAATTCACAAAATGGTAGAGGAAAAACCAATAAAAAGCTTAGACTCAGCCGCTGCATTTAGCTTTATCCAGGGCATTGTACACCGTTTTGGTGTTCCCCACGATATCATCACCGACAACGGGTCGAATTTCAAATCAGCCGAGTTCAAGCAGTTTTGCTGGAACATGGGTACCAGAGTAAACTTCGCCTTAGTGGCACACCCGCAATCCAATGGCCAGGTAGAGCGAGCAAATGGGTTGATCTTGAAAGGAATCAAACGACGTCTTATGCGCGAACTAAAGGAAGCAGCAGGAGCCTGGGTTGAAGAGCTACCCTCAGTATTGTGGGGATTGAGAACGACTCCAAACCGGTCCACTCGGGCGACCCCCTTTTTCCTGGTGTATGGTGCAGAAGCTGTCCTGCCGAGTGACCTGAAGCACAATGCTCCTCGAATAACTCAGTATACTGAAGAAGAAGCCGAGACAGCTCGGCAGGATGGTATTGACCTTTTAGAAGAAGAGAGGAACTTAGCCCTAACACGCTCGGCATTTTACCAACAAGACCTTCGACGATATCACGAGCGTCATATCTGAGCTCGCTCCTTTCAGGAAGGTGACATGGTTTTGCGTGTCAAGCAAACCTCTGATCACAAGCTAGCCCCTCCCTGGGAAGGTCCTTACATTGTAACCCGAGTCTTAGTTAATGGAGCCTATCGGCTATATGATGTAACGAATAATAGAGAAGAACCACATGCATGGAATGCCCAAATGTTACGGCGCTTCTATGCATGAGATTCTTATCAATCGATTCAATAAAGAGATTCTGCCTTCATCAATTGCATTCTTAATTCAAGCTTTTCGTCCGAGTTGTACGCAGCTCGGACAAAAGCTTAAGCTGACTTTTACTAAAAACCTTGAAAACCCGAGAAGAAGAGGAAAAACAATGATTTCAGAAACATAGTTCTATATCCTTGCAGATAACTGGTTATAGCAAGTTACCCAACAAGTTGTTCGTCCGAACTGTAAGCAGCTCGGACGAAAGCTTACGAAAATTTAACTAAGTTACCCAACAAGTTTTTCTGAAACTTGGGGGCTACTTAACGTTGCGAAAAATCCAAGTTTTCCGTCCAAGCTGTACGTAGCTCGGACGAAAGCTTAAGAAAAACTTAACTAAGTTGCCCAACAAGTTTTTCCGAAACCTGGGGGCTACTTAACGTTGCGAAAATTCCAAGTTTTTTCGCCCGAGCTGTACGTAGCTCGGACGAAAGCTTAAGAAAAACTTAACTAAGTTGCCCAACAAGTTTTTCCGAAACTTGGGGGCTACTTAACGTTGCGAAAATTCCAAGTTCTTTTCGCCCGAGTTGTACGCAGCTCGGACGAAAGCTTAAGCAAAACTTAACTAAGTTATCCAACAAGTTTTTCTGAAACTTGGGGGCTGCTTAACGTTTCGAAAATTCCAAGTTTTTTCTCCCGAGTTGTACGCAGCTCGGACGAAAGCTTAAGCAAAACTTAACAAAGTTACCCAACAAGTTTTTCTGAAACTTTGGGGCTACTTAACGTTGCGAAAAATCCAAGTTTTCCGTCCAAGCTGTACGTAGCTCGGACGAAAGCTTAAGAAAAACTTAGCTAATTTGCCCAACAAGTTTTTCCGAAACCTGGGGGCTACTTAACGTTGCGAAAATTCCAAGTTTTTTCGCCCGAGCTGTACGTAGCTCGAACGAAAGCTTAAGCAAAACTTAACTAAGTTGCCCAACAAGTTTTTCCGAAACCTGGGGGCTACTTAACGTTGCGAACATTCCAAGTTTTTTCGCCCGAGCTGTACGTAGCTCGGACGAAAGCTTAAGCAAAACTTAACTAAGTTTCCCAACAAGTTTTTCCGAAACTTGGGGGCTACTTAACGTTGCGAAAATTCCAAGTTTTTTTCGCCCGAGTTGTACGCAGCTCGGACGAAAGCTTAAGAAAAACTTAACTAATTTATCCAACAAGTTTTTCTGAAACTTGGGGGCTACTTAACGTTTCGAAAATTCCAAGTTTTTTCTCCCGAGCTGTACGCAGCTCGGACGAAAGCTTAAGCAAAACTTAACTAAGTTACCCACCAAGTTTTTCTGAAACTTTGGGGCTACTTAACATTGCGAAAAATCCAAGTTTTCCGTCCAAGCTGTACGTAGCTCGGACGAAAGCTTAAGAAAAACTTAGCTAAGTTGCCCAACAAGTTTTTCCGAAACCTGGGGGCTACTTAACGTTGCGAAAATTCCAAGTTTTTTCGCCCGAGCTGTACGTAGCTCGAACGAAAGCTTAAGCAAAACTTAACTAAGTTGCCCAACAAGTTTTTCCGAAACCTGGGGGCTACTTAACGTTGCGAAAATTCCAAGTTTTTTCGCCCGAGCTGTACGTAGCTCGGACGAATGCTTAAGCAAAACTTAACTAAGTTGCCCAACAAGTTTTTCTGAAACCTGGGGGCTACTTAACGTTGCGAAAATCCAAGTTTTCCGTCCAAGCTGTACGTAGCTCGGACGAAAGCTTAAGCAAAACTTAACTAAGTTGCCCAACAAGTTTTTCCGAAACCTGGGGGCTACTTAACGTTGCGAAAATTCCAAGTTTTTTCGCCCGAGCTGTACGTAGCTCGGACGAAAGCTTAAGCAAAATTTAACTAAGTTGCCCAACAAGTTTTTCCGAAACCTGGGGGCTACTTAACGTTGCGAAAATTCCAAGTTTTTTTGCCCGAGCTGTACGTAGCTCGGACGAAAGCTTAAGCAAAACTTAACTAAGTTGCCCAACAAGTTTTTCCGAAACCTGGGGGCTACTTAACGTTGCGAAAATTCCAAGTTTTTTCGCCCGAGCTGTACGCAGCTCGGACGAAAGCTTAAGCAAAACTTAGCTAAAGTTACCTAACAAGTTTTTCTGAAACTTGGGGGCTACTTAACGTTGAGAAAATTCCAAGCTTTTTCGCCCGAGCTGTACGCAGCTCGGACGAAAGCTTAAGCAAAACTTAACTAAGTTGCCCAACAAGTTTTTCCGAAACCTGGGGGCTACTTAACGTTGCGAAAATTCCAAGTTTTTTCGCCCGAGCTGTACGCAGCTCGGACGAAAGCTTAAGCAAAACTTAGCTAAAGTTACCTAACAAGTTTTTCTGAAACTTGGGGGCTACTTCACGTCACGACAAAACTCAAGTCCCTTATCCGAACTGTACACATCTCGGATGGAAGCTTAAGCCGCATTTTACTAAGTTGCTCAACAAGTATTTCAAAAACCAGACAGAAAGGAGGAACAATGATTTCATAAACATAGTTCTATATCCTTGCAGATAACTGGTTATGGCAAAACACATCAACACCTCAGAGTCAGGCCTTCTTAATAAAGGGTGGAAGTTTTCGAGACAAATTGTGCACCCAGGGCACAATAATAAGACATAAACTATTTATTACAAAACCTCTCGGCATTCCGAGGCAAATTCAATGATCTATCTCCCAGCATGATCAGGCATCACTAGCCTCATCAGATTCACTGGTACCTCCAGTAGATTCCACGAAGAAATCGAGATCTGGCATCTTCGCAATACGACTCGCAGTCTCAGCATAACGGGACAAGAAGGTCGTGCAGCTCGGACCATGCTCTGGGTCACCATCTCCGACTCGTTCCAGATTATGAATTTTCTCCGAAAAATGAGCTTTAGTCAGGGCCAGAGCATAATTCGCGCCACTCCGAGCTGAAGACCTTTTCCAACGAGCAATTTGCTATGGAGCTGCTTGAAGTAGAGGAACAACTGTATCCAGATGAACACGATTCTCCTCAGTAGGCGAGATGTAATTCTTCAAACCTAGGGTGGCACCCATGGTTTCTTCAGCATATTTCTTTGCACTCGCGCACCTCATGGTCAGAAGGCCTTTGGACAAGGAAAATTCCGTCGTCTTGGGAGTATAATTTTCCTTCTTCATCAGCTCGGCAAACTCGGCCATACGCGCCTGTTCCGCCTCAGGATTGGTGGAATAAACTGCAAAAACACAATAACTGTAAAAATCAAACGAGATGACTTAGCAGCAACAGGTCGGACGCACGATGCAAGGAAAACAACTTACTGGATAGCATCTCACTAAACGAAGCAAATCTCCCGGCACAGTACTCTTCAGCTTTTTTGACAGAATCCCGAGTTGCTGCCAGCTCAGCTTCATGGTTCTCCTTATCTTTAGAGCGTAGCTCGGACAGCTTCTGCAGGTCGGATTGAAGCTAGGAGATAGTGGCTTCTTTCTCTTCAAGAGCCTTCTTCTGGTTGGCCACTTGTTTCTCCAAAACCTTCTTCTCCTTCGCACGTTTCTCAGTTTGCTCAATCTCCTTTTTCATTTTATTGACAAATTCATCATTTTCTTTCACCTTCGCATCAAATGCTTTCTTTGCAGCCTCTGCAGATTGAGCTGTTAGAAACATCACATGGCGAACAATTTGGAAACTCCTAATTTCCTACTATAAACATAGCCTTACCATTATCCTCAGCATGCCTTTTCTTTAAAGCTTCATGTTCTCCTTGTAGTTTCACAAAATCAGTGCCAAGTTTGCAAGCCTCCTGGCACAGGAAAAATCATCCAAATCAAAAAATTCTACAACATAAGACTCCGAGTAACTTCAAGAAGTTACTCGGAGCCTTGGGGGCTACACCCAGTGGGTGCACTAAGAAGTGCCCCCACTGGAAGATTATCAAGCCAATAGTCTCTATAACATAAGCCTCCGAGTAACTTCAAGAAGTTACTCAGAGCCTTGGGGGCTACACCCAGTGGGTGCACTAAGAAGTGCCCCCACTGGACGATTATCAAGCCAACAGCATCTAAAAAACAACTCGGAAATTGAATCCGCACACCCAGTGGGTACAAGGCTTGCATAAGTACTTACATGAAACTTGGTCTTCATCATCCCAGCGTCGGAGGCTAACTCACGTAACCGCAGCTCAATTTCCGAGGCCTTCGTCAAAGACTCCTTCAATCCATCTACTGTGGCATCCTCAATCGAGATATCAACCGAGACGGAAGTAGGAGGAGGCCGAATTCCGCCTGAGGCTGCAACAGAAACAGTAGAACTCTTTTCGGCGCCTGTCACCCCAGAGGTAGCAGGAGGAACAGGCGTGTTTTCGGCATCCACCCCCGAAGTGACAAGTTGAACTGGCGTAGAGGCAATAACCTCCTGATTGGTAGAAGCTTCTGGAGTAGCCGGGGCGCTGGAAGCAGGGAAGGTCGCCACATTTGCAGTAGGGATCGGGTCTACGTCAAGGCTAACATCCATATCTAACAAAAAGAAAACTTGTAAGCAAGAGCACGGAGCAAGGATAAAATCTAGAGCCAAAGAACGAGTATTCACCAACGACTGGAATTTGCTCCGGAATAGAATCCAGCACCTGGAAATCAGTCACAACACAGTTACTGGCATCTTCATAAGCTGCAGAATCATGAGTCTCAACACCAGGGAGCGACTCGGATCCACTCGGACGAACACTGCAATATGAGGAAAGTTAAGATTTGCAAAATCAACAAAGGAGGAAAAATAAAAGCTGTCGGATATTACTTCCGAGCTGTTTTAAGAGTTCGTCGTGGGGGAGCAACAGCGGCGGGAGCAGCCTGAACAGACACTGACCCGGAAGACTTCCTGGGAATCTCGGCGGCATCCGTCGAAGCATTAACCTTTCTCCCGCCAAGGGTAGAAAGCGTTTTCCGCTGTTTCATGGGAGCCACTTTCCCATGACTCGGGCTAAGAGCGGTGGCCTTGCCACTACTTTCCCCCTTACTCGGAGATAGGGGACGTTTCGTCCCCCGAGCAGATCCTTCCCGAGCTGCCTCACGGTCGTGATTACCCTTGGAACGCTGCTCGGCAGTTGGGCGAGGAGGCACCACATCGGACTCCGTCTCCTCGTCATCTTCAACCCCGAGTCCCGCGTCGTTGTTGTTGTCCTCGTCTTCTTCGACAGGGTGCTGTGGCACTAGGGGGATTGGAGATGGAGCGATGTTCGTCTAAAAAATAGACGAAATAACCAGATTAAAACTCAAGATTTAGCACAACACTCAAAAGACTAGTCGGTTCAAAGAAAATCACCAGAGCTGGAGGACGGCTAATATCAAGAGGCCTAACTCGGCCAGACATCTGCGCACCATGAGTCACGCTGGTGATGATCTTCATGAGTTGTTCAAACTCCTTCTGAGACATGGCCGAGTTGTTATAGCGGGTGTTATCATCAATCCCTGTGTACTCCCACATCCTCCTAGCTCGGGCTTGCAAGTGTTGAATTCTCCGACTAACGAAAAGAGCAATAAGATCCATAGCATCCAGCCCTGCCTTCTTCATCCTCACCACCTCCCTCATTAAGGGTAAAACACGCTGTTTCTCGGAAGCAACCAACCGAGGATTCCAGCCTCGGGAGTCGGACAGCCTGACATCCGAGTAAGGAGGCAGCGTCTGAGTGCCCGGGGCGGTATCTACCTTACAGTAGAACCAGCTATTCTGCCAGTTCTTCACAGAATCGGGCAAACTGGAGGCAAAATACTGGATACCTTGCCTCTTCACCAAGAACATCCCCCCACAAAGATGATTTATCTCTACTTCCCCAGAGTTCTTTATCTTTTGGGGCTTTATGGTATAGATGGTGCGGAAAAGGTTCCAATGAGGATCTATCCCAAGAAAGCCCTCACACAAAGAGAAAAAGCTAGACAAAAGAGTGATAGAATTGGGAACGATATGATGCAGCTGAGATCCGGTGAAAGCAAGAAAATCAAGGAGGAAAGGGTGAGGCGAAAGAGAAAATCCCCTATCCCCATGAGAAAGAAGAAGAACTCGCTCATCCTCTCTAGGGTGAGGTTCAACCTCACCTGGGCCAGGAAGGCGACAGCCATGGCGAGGGATTAACCCCTCGTCTTGATAGCGCCGGATGAGCTCCGTCGTGACAACGGAAGGCAACCATTCCCCCGCAGACATGATGCCAGGGGACACGCAGAAGGGAGCCCCGCCGGTTCGAAGAAGACCTGGAAAGTCACCAACGGGAGGAGAAGCTCTCAACTTAGAAGAACACTGGTAGAGAAGAAGCAGGAGCGAGCGCTGTACTGAGGAGGAAGAAAGAGGAAGTCATATTTATAGATGCGAGGAGAAGGCTCACGCAATTTTCAAGGCACTTAATGAGGGCGCCTGTTACGGTCCCCCAAATCTAGCCTCCTTAAAAGGCGTGCAGTTAATGATAGAATAACTGACGGGCCCGGAAATCGAGGAACCGCTCTGACAGAATATCTGACAGAAAAGGTCCTCTGACAGAAAAAAGATTCGCTCCCATGGAAAAACAACTTGGAAGCAAGACATACAAAAAAAATTAAGTTGGCTCAGCTCGGAAGTAAAAAACCCTTAAAATGATGTCTCCGAACAGGATCTCAACTCGGAAGAAAAATAGGCAAATGACCTTTCCGAATAAGCCGCAACTCGGAAAAGGATCTCATCACTCTAAATCTGTTCTGAATAAGTCACCACTCGAAAAAGGATCATCAAGATCAATCCGAGTAAGTCAGCATTCGGAACTGCTAAGTCAGGAAGCCACCTTCGAAAGACCCCGAACTAGCTCTAGTAGGCATCACAGAAGAAATTCCGAACAAGAAAAATCGCTTATAATCCGTCTCTGACGCAGATTGCCAGATTATTAGCATGATACGGTGTGAGGGGTAAAGAATTAATATCCCATGGGATATGATTTAAAGATCATCAACTGATGCTTTAAATATCAAACTTTACAGATCTGGTTACATATGGGGTTTAAGGCCTTTTTACCCTACGACACGCCTCCCGAGGCCTCAGTCCACCTCTTCCGAGAGACGCCCGAGTGTCGCCGATCTTTCCAAAAAAACAACTCACCCTGCGCATAATCGAGGGGATAGTTTAAACATTGATAAAGTCCTTCCGGGCCTCTTATCGAAGTAAATCTCCGTGCACCTCATGAATTCTCATGAGCACCCAGAAGCACTTGGGGGCTACTGTCGTGGTAATACCTAGGGTATACCCTCATGAACCTTATATCAGGGGGTATCCCTAGCAGAACCACCTCTTGAAAAATATCTATAAAATAAAACATAAACAAAAAACCTCTTTCTCTTTCTTTTTTCATCCGAGTAAGAAGCTACTCAGATAAAATCAGATTCATCCGAATAGTTAGCTTATTCGGTTGACACCACTACAAAGGCAGCCCTACTCGGATAAGACCTTGCCGAGTAAGGCGTTACTCGGAGCAAAGCACTACCGACCGATTAAGCTGGTTACTCGGAAGCAAGAAAAGCCGAACTGCATGACACTCGGACAAGAAGAGGAAGAGCCACCAAGACTTTAAATCCATATGCGTTACCCCTACTTAAATGACTGTAATGGGGGGACGTTTCTCATTGTAATAACAACCATCATTAACTCTGTAATTAAAACCCACTACTAGGCAGTGAAGGGACATGGCGCACTCTATATAAGCCCATCCTTTTCACCCTAGGAGGGGGGAGAATAGATCGACACTTTGAGCAAGAACACCCCAGTTTACCTTGGAGTCACTACCTACTACTTGGCCAAAGCAATAAACAGCAACGGAGAACATGCAAGAATTACTTAGGAACAAAAATATAAGAGATAAGAACCAAATATATTACTCAATCACAATCTGAACATAATCTCATAATCCATTAGATCCTATCAAACTCAACATAGCAATAGCAAAAATATTACAAAAGTGCCTCGATCATGTAGGGCAGCTCACGAGGTCTAAACCATGAAGATCAAAGAGGGGAGGATAACATCACATAGCTACTGATCACGGACCCATGGTCCAAGGAAAACTACTCACGAGACATCCGGGGAGCATCCATGGTGGAGAGGAGACTCCCGGAGGTCAATCCTCCCTCCTGCAGGGTGCCGGGAAGAGGTCTTCTGGTGCTCCCGATCTCGGAAGCGCGGCGGCGGCGGAACAGAGGCGAGTTTGCGAAATAGGGTTCTGTCTTCGGAGTTTCCCCGTGACGGAGAATAAATAGGAGTAGGGGGCAGCCAGAGGTGGACCAGGGGCCCTAGGCGCCCCCCCTGGCGCGGCCAGGGGTGGGGCTGCGCCGGGTGGCCGCCTGGGCCCCCCTGGCTCCCCTTTGGCCCCTCCCGGGCTCTTCTCGAAGCTTCATGTACGCTTATTTTTCCTGTATTTTTCCTGGAATTTTTCTGGCACTTTTTATATAGGGGAAAACTGAAATAGAAAAACAACAGAAAAAAATAACTGGCACTGGGGTGCACTGAGTTAATAGGTTAGTCCAAATATGATCAAAAGTGTATGAAAGTGTATCTAGATCATAGCAATATCACACAAAACATGCATGGAGCAAGCAGAAATTATAGATACGTTTTGGACGTATCACTAACTCATCCAATCCCTACCATCCCCTTTGCCTACAGCAGGGAATTACTCACACATGTGAAGAGGAGTCATGGAGGAGGGATGGATTGGTGATGGTGATGACGATGGCGACGATCTCCCCTCTCCGGAGGCCAAATCAGCCTCCAGATTAGCCCTCCCGAAGAAGAACAGAGGGTCGCGGCGGCTCCACGACGGAAACTGGAGAAACGACTTCTGTTCTGGGGTTTTCCCGTCACGAGAATAAATAGGAGTCGAAGTAGGGCACGAGAGGAGGTGGAGGCCTCCCAGGCGGCCCCCCGGCGCGGCCAGGGGTGGGGCCGCGCCAGCCAGGCGCCTGGGGCCCCTATGGCCCCCCTCTAGTCCCACTTCTGGCTGGTGGAAGCTTCTTGTGCGTGGATTTTCTGTGAATATTCCCGGAATTTTCTGAGATACCTAAAAATCCATTTTCCTGCACACAGTAAAACCATACAGGCAGCTCTGCTAAAAACAGCGTTAGTCCGGGTTAGTTTCGTCCAAATCATGCAAGAATGAGGGCAAAACAATAGCAAAAGTGTTTGGAAAAGTAGATACGTTTGAGACGTATCAGCGTGCAAAATGATTGGCACATATTTATGTCGATCAGGCCACTCTAGAGCAGATATGACTCATCGGGGTTTGTGCTGGTCAGAGCAACGTGACCAGTCACTGAAGCGGTACCTCCATTTTCCGTGCCCGTTCAAATGCCGAAGAGGTGACCGATGAGCCAACTCCGACCCCATTGAAGTTGCCCCGCGTATATTTAAGTATGGCTCCTGCATATATTGTCCCACCCCAAACCGAGTCTCTCTTCGCTCCTCTCCATACCTTCTTCATTATATTCACCATCAGCCTCCATGACATTGTCCCGATTCTCCGTGTTGATTGGTGGAGGTAGTGGGGTGGATCATATAGATCGCATAGGCTGTGGCACAAATCCCCGGGACCTTCTGCATGTATGACGCCTGTCTCTTTCGGCGACAAGATCTTACTCTCGTTCGACAAGGAGGAGGATCAGAAGTCGCAACAACAACCGCATCTCCTCGATGGAGTTTCCCAGATGGTGAGGAGTTAGCAGCGCAAATAGAGGGCGCAATCCAGCGATCGCTTCGCTGTGATACCTCGACGACGATGCCTGCTCTTCGACGCGCCATGAAGCCTAAGCGTCCCTTGCCATTGCATCTCCAGACCGTCAAGGCAGAGCGTCCATGGTCACCGCCTCTCCATCACGTGAAGACTGAGTGTGCATCACGCCACCGATCTATCTCAAGCGTGGTGTCCAGATTGAACGTCGTTTCAAGGAAGAACCAGCCTCGTCGCCGAACAGCGCCTGCGCAGTATTGATGCTAACTCCTCGTTGGTTACCCCAAGAGAAAGGTTGAGATGTAGCGTAGTGTAATTTCCCTCAATAAAGATACCAAGGTTTGTCTCCTGTAGGACTCCAGCAATGACAAGTAGGTGACAACGGCACAAGAATTAGCACGAGTTGACGTGGACCTGCACACACATACAACTAATTTTTCTCCCAACGAGTACAGAGAGGTTGTTAATCTCTCCGGCCTTGCTATTTACAAAGGGTCAAACGCAACAGATAAAAGATAGTGATGGATATAACTAGAAAGCAAAAGCAGGAAATAAATTGAGGGTGTAAAAGTGGTGCAAATATTGACCGGGGTCCCATGATGTTCGCTAGTGATGTCTCTCTCCCAAAATACGATAAAACTTCTATGCGAGGTAAACAAATCACAGCTGGGCAATTGACAGGATTACGGGCGCAAACCAATGCTAACTATGATACAAAGAAAGGAAGAGGCTCAAAAGCATGGGCGGTACGCCAAAATAAGTAGACCGAAATCCATCTGCATCTACTACTAATCATCCACATTGAGATATCTATCCAGAACATCTCGTTGGTATTAAGTTGTGAGCCCCACCCAAAGTGTAAACCCAAAGCAACAGACAACTGCATTGAAAGAACTTTGCGTAAAGTAAACAATCCTTGCAACTGTGGTTACAAGAACCGTTTTTTTCCCCCTTGTGGCAACAACACATCCCCTAGACTCATGTTTCTGCCACTCAAGCTAGTCATCGGGGGGGGCATGAACCCACAATCAAGCATAACGCTCCCTCTTGGAGTCACTACCTACTACTTGTCCAAAGCAATAAACAACAACGGAGAACATGCAAGAATTACTCAAGAAAAAAAATATAAAAGATAAGAACCAAATATATTACTCAATCGCAATCTGAACATAGTCTCATAATCCATCGGATCCAAGCAAACTCATCATAGCAACATCGGAAAGAATTACATACGTGCCTTGATCATGTAGGGTAGCTCACAAGGTCTAATCCATGAAGAACAAAGAGGGGGGAGAACATCACCTAGCTACTGATCATGGACCCATGGTCCAAGGTGGACTACTCACGGATCATCCGGGAAGCGTCCATGGTGGTGGAGAAGCTCCCGAAGGTCAATACTCCCTCTGGCAGGGTGCCAGGTAGAGGTCTTCTGGCCCTCCAGATCTTGGAAGCGCGGCGGCGGAACAGAGGTGAGATCGCGAAAAGGGGTTCTGTCTTTGAGGGTTTCGGAGGACGGAGAATAAATAGGCGAAGGGGGGCAGCCAGGGGGGGCACCAGGGGAACAAGCGGCCCCCTGGCGCGGCCCCACTCCTCGCCGCGCCAGGAGGGCGCCTGGGGCCCTGGTGGATCCCCTCCGCCCCCCCTTCGGGACTCTCGAAGCTTCCGAAGCGCTGATTTTTTATTGGATTTTCCCAGAATTTTTGGAGCACTTTTAATACGGGGGAAACCTCAAATAGAAAAACAACAGAAAACAGGAACTGACACTGGGGTGCACTGAGTTAATAGGTTAGTCCAAATATGATCAAAAGTGTATGAATGTGTATGTAAAACATAGCAATATCACACAAAACATGCATGGAGCAAGCAGAAATTATAGATACGTTTGAGACGTATCAACATCCCCAAGCTTAATTCATGCTCGTCCTTGAGTAGGTAAATGATAACAAGCATAATTTCTGCGGTGACATGCTCACAACCATATAAGCACTTTGTAAGTAAAGCAATCAAGGTATGTAATGCAATTAAAGTCATAATAAGCAAGAGTCTATATTAGCATTGAAACAAGCAACATAAGAACATAAAGGCGCAAGAGCACTCGCTGTTCGTGACTCGAATGTCTCCAGATGGTGTTTGCGTGGAAGAGGTGGGCGATGGGAATACAAGATTTTTTTTATTTTTTCAGAACTCAATCTCCTAAAGTTTCACACTTAGTCTTCTTTGGAATCTTATCTTGACTCTTCCCCAAACCACTAGAAAGGTACAAGTAAATTTGATCCACTCCCTTTCGATATTTTGAGCACTTATGCAATGGATGAGCGTAAGAACGAGAGTTGACACTTAGGATGGCAAAGAGAGAGATATGGTGGAGGAGGAAGACAAAAAAGATGTGAAAGGCTCACATCAATGAGGACAATCATAGGCGAGATAAAGCTAAATGATAAATATAATGTGAGGAGTAGGGATTGCCATGCAACGGATGCACATACGAGCTAAGAAAATCTCTCCAATGGAACTAGTGGGGGTGCATCCAACTTGCTCGCTCAAGAAGACCTAGAGCTCGTTTGAGGAGACTCATCATTGGAATATACAAGCCAAATTCTATAGTGTGAAGGTCCCCACATAGCTATATGTATATATGATCATCTCTGTGGAGTACAAGGTATAAGAGGGAGTACGAGTGTGGATCTTTCAAAAGGAATAGTAGTGTTGCCCCCTTCTCTCTTTTTATTTTATTTTTCTCTTTTTTCTATTTTTTCTATTTTTTGGTGGCCTCAATGGCTCTTTCTATTAAACTCTCAGTTGTCCTCTTTGGGATCTTTTAAATTTGTCCTCTTTGGGATCTTTTCCTCACTTAAGGGCAACACTCTATTTTACAAGAAGTATAGAAGATCTTTCACACTTTACAAGGTACTCAACATAAACAAGATGTAGCTATCATGATGTATGCAAATGTATGCCCCTGCCAGTGTAGCAGGAACATGTATGACAGGAAGATCAAGTCATGAGAAGGTGGATGTTGCATTGAAATGTATCTCGGAAAGGCTATGGAAATGCCTTGATAGGTAGGTATGGTGGTTGTTTTGAGGAAAGATATCAGGAGGTTTATGATGACAGAGCGTATCATGCCAAGGGTTTGGATGCACCGGTGAGGTGGATGCCAACTCTCGGAATGAGAAGAGGGCAATGCACGGTACTGAAGAGGCTAGCAAATATGAGGAGGTGGAACTGTCAACTTTCAATACTTACATTATTCCGAAGAACTCATGCACTTATTATCGGTAACTCACAATCGAATAAGGAGGTTCACAAAGAGACAAGTACCCCGAGGAGGAGTGTATGGGGGTTTGGTTATCCTTGCGCATCCTCGAATCATGGTACATGAGTGTACTCTAATATCTGAGCCCTCCAAAGATTTGTGATCCATCTAGTAGCTAGAGTTCTCAACTAGTTTTTGTAGTTTTCGAAAATAAACACGGATTGCCCAAAATATGACACCTATCACTAATAGGCTACAGCTCTTGACACCAAAAGTTCAAACATTACTCACAACAATACCTCAAAACTATTGCAGGTTACTACTATAATTAAATAGCAACCTCAATTACCTACTTAAAGTCAAGAGACAACTCAGTGCAAAAACAAAACCTCTTAATAAGATAAACATGAAAACTAAAGAGAGTTCCAGCAACAAACTAAACTAAAGCTCTTGAAAAGATAAACATGAAAACTAAGAGCTAAACATGACAGCAACTACGAAAAGACAAAGAACACACAACAAAAGAAAGATAAGCATGAAAAACCTATGATGTGTTCTAGTTTGAAGTGGAGTGTATTTCTCTCCCACACAAACAAATTTGGGTTCTAACTTGTTATGAACAGCAAACAAATCTAAAGAAAACAAAAAATAAAACTAAAGAGTGAGACGCTCCAAGCATAGCACATAACGCATGAAGTGATAAAAATATAGTGAGACGAAGGACGAACTGATGATTGTTAATGGATAAGGGGATGCACGGGGGCATCCCCAAGATTAGACGCTTGAGTCTCCTTTAATATTTATTTGGGATGCATGGGGGAATCCCCAAGCTTGAGCGTTTGACACTCCAGGATCTTCTTTCATCATCTTCCCTCGCACACTTGAAAACTCCCTTCATACATAACTCATCATAAGATGATTAGAGGGGTTAGTACCCGTAATAAAATAATTTTCCTCTAGTGTAAATAAAGATTTTCTTGAAGGGCTACTGTTTCTCAATATTGCAAAAAAGTTTTTGCAAATAAAAACCTAGCGCAAGACTTGCAAAACTGAGGAAAAGCAAAACGTTAAAAAAACAGACCAGCAGGTAGTAAATAATTTCTTGGGGGTACTTCTACAACTCAAATCAAAAAACTCAGAACATACGCTCGAACCAATTGTATAGAGCACGTTTTCAAAAAAATCAGATAAAAAAGATGATCTGGTGATTTATCGTGAATTTTTCTGTCCAAGGACAGAATCTGTTTTCTGGACAGCATGTCACAACTTTTGAACTTTCTTGTAATCAGAGGCTAAACTTGGCACAAAGCTTGAAAATAAAGATACAATGATGTTGCTACAGTAGTAACAATCATCAAGACCGCTAAAACAGAAGTAAAAAACATCTTGGGTTGCCTCCCAACAAGCGCTTTCTTTTACGCCTTTAAGCTAGGCAAGAAGCAAAAAAAGAAGAATCATGTCGTATCAATCGAACCATCATCAAGATCATCAAAAAGCTCTTCAATTGTACAACTAGTTTTAAGAGACCTTTCAAATAAAGGCCTAATAAAGATACTTCTAGGGATAAAATCAAAAGGCGGAAAATCAATTGGAGTTTCATTAATAAATTTATCTAAGAGAGGTATTTCTTCCAAAGTTTTCACGGTTTCAACTCCCTTGGCAATGAGTGGATTATTTTTAGGTCGGGGAACCTTAGGGACATAATTGAACTTAGGTTCCTTCCTTGTCGGAGTTTCTACCTTTTTTGGTTTGATTGAGGAGAAAGTAGTTCCTAAAGTGTCAATGATTTCCTCAATCTTATCTATCCTAGAAGGACCCAAATCATGGGATTTGACGTTCTCCAAACTGTTGATAATTTTATGCATGGAGCTATCAAGTCTATTCAAATTCCCTTGAATCTTGCGATCCAACTCATTTATCTTATTGATGCTTGGTATTTCTATCTCTATCTTTTCAAGTTTTTTCATAATGTGAACTAGAGTGATATCCTTTTGAATGCTAGCAACAGGGAGGTTTCCAACAAGATTTTCAATAACATTAAGATACTCCCATATTGGGGCTTCTAGGAAATTCCCATTGATAGCAGTATCTAGAACGAACCTATTCCAAGGAGTAATTCCAACATAAAAGTTTCTAAGCAAGATAGTAGTGGACTGCTTCTTGGTGGCTCTTTTCTAAGAATCATTCTATACCAAGCATCTTTTAAACTTTCACCACATTTTTGTTTAAAGGTGAGCACTTCTGTCTCGACAAAGACAAAAGGACCAGACATAATGACAACTACTAGCAAGGTAAATAATGTTTTGTGGTTTTTGATAAATGACATGAAGATAAAAACTGAAAGGTAAACTAACAAGACTAAAAATCAAAGGTAAAAGATAGTGTGCAACTCCCCTATCTTGAAGAGTGGAGTCCCCGGCAACGGCGCCAGAAATTTACTTGATGCTAACACCTCGTTGGTTACCCCAAGCGGAAGGTTGAGATGTAGCGTAGTGTAATTTCCTCAGTAAAGATACCAAGGTTTGTCTCCCGTAGGACTCCAGTAACGACAAGTAGGTCACAACGGCCCTAGAATTAGCACGAGTTGACGTGGACCTGCACACAGATACAAATAACTTTTGTCCCAACGAGTACATAGAGGTTTTCAATCTCTCCGGACTTGCTGTTTACAAAGGGTCAAACGCAATAGATAAAAGATAGTGATGGCTATAACTAGAAAGTAAAAGCAGAAAGTAAATTGAGGGTGTAACAGTGGTGGAAATATAGACCGGGGTCCCATGATGTTCACTAGTGATGTCTCTCTCCCAAAAGACGATAAAACTGCTATGTGAGGTAAACAAATCACAGCTGGGCAATTGACAGGATTACAGACGCAAACCAATGCTAACTATGCTACAAAGAAAGGAAGAGACTAAAAAGCATGGGCGGTACGCCAAAATAAGTAGACCGAAATCCATCTGCATCTACTACTAATCATTCACCTTGAGATATCTATCCAGAACATCTCGCTGATATTAAGTTGTGATCCCCACCCAAAGTGTAAACCGAAAGCAACAGATAACTGCATTAAAAGAACTTTGCGTAAAGTAAACAATCCTTGCAACCGCGGTTACAAGCATCATTTCCCCCCCTTGTGGCAATAACACATCCCCTAGACTCATGTTTCTCTCACTCAAGCTAGTCATCAGGGGGCATGAACCCACAATCAAGCATAACGCTCCCTCTTGGGGTCACTACCTACTACTTGGCCAAAGCAATAAACAACAACGGAGAACATGCAAAAATTACTCAAGAAAAAAATATAAAAGATAAGAACCAAATATATTACTCAATCACAATCTGAACATAGTCTCATAATCCATCAGATCCCAGCAAACTCATCATAGCAACAACAGAAATAATTACATATGTGCCTTGATCATGTAGGGCAGCTCACAAGGTATAATCCACGAAGAACAAAGAGGGGAGGAGAACATAACATAGATACTGATCATGGACCCATGGTCCAAGGTCGACTACTCACAGATCATCCGGGAAGCGTCCATGGTGGTGGAGAAGCTCTCGGAGGTCAATCCTCCGTCCGGCAGGGTGCCGGGAAGAGGTCTTCTGGCGCTCCCGATCTTGGAAGCACGCCGGCGGCGGAGCAGAGGCGAGATCGCGAAAAGGGGTTCTGTCTTCGAGGGTTTCGGAGGACGGAGAATAAATAGGCGAAGGAGGGCGCCTGGGGCCCTGGTGGGTCCCTCCGGCCCCCCTTCGGGACTCTAGAAGCTTCCGAAGCGCTGATTTTTTATTGGATTTTCCCGGAATTTTTGGAGCATTTTTAATACGGGGGAAACCCGAAATAGAAAAACAGCAGAAAACCAGAACTGGCACTGGGGTGCACTGAGTTAATAGGTTAGTCCAAATATGATCAAAAGTGTATGAACGTGTATCTAAAACATAGCAATATTACACAAAACATGCATGAATCAAGCAGAAATTATAGATACGTTTGGGACATATCAGGTATTCAACCGCACGACACCATCATCGGATCAGAATTGGCACAACAAGATCATATTGAAGGAGTTGCCACGATCGACCATGAAAGAGAGCGATCGCCTTCAATACTGCCTCATCTGTGATGATGGATCCTCATTGCGGGCCCTCACCTCTGTGGAGGAGAGGTCGGGGAGGAGGCATGGAAGGAGCGGCGCAACAAGGAACACCGTTGTGTGTTCTCCAAGTTCGACAAGGCGTTCGCCTGGATCCTCGCTGACGAGAACCTCATGAAGGCCCGGTTCCGCGAATGTTCGATCACCACGACGGACACGGCCAAGCGACATCTCCGCCAGCTAGACGAACAACTAGGCAACATGGACGAGGAGTAGTCCGTCAACGACTCCGCCGCCTTCGGCAGCGCCAAGGGAAAGGGTCGGGCCGTTGCTCCGATGAAGCCACGGTTGTCCGTTGCCGAGGTCGCCCTTTGCTTATTGAAGGAGTACGAGCAGCTCCGCTGCGAGCGGCAGGGGGTGAACGGGCAGGATAGTTGCGACCTGACGCCCTTTCGCCGCTGAAAGGACGACGACGATGATGACTGTATGGACGTAGATGGAGGGGCTGCGTGGAAGCCCGATCATGCTTACGAGGTCATCGTCCATGATTTTTATTACTTTTCATTTTTTAATTTAATAGTTGAAAGAGCTAAATATCATCTAATTTATATAAAGTATATCTAAACTTTAATTAAATTCATCTAATTTATAAAATATATTTGAATTTTCTTTGTTTTAGTGGACGGTTGGTTTTTGCATCGGTTTTCGCTGAATGGTCTCTCAACGCATGAACGAATGCAATATTTATTTTAGAGATCAACGTTGAAGATGCCTTTTACTTCTCGGATAGAGAGGACACACAGGAAATTCTTGATACCAGATTTCCATGGATCTTTATGTACCAATGCACCCCGTACTTGCAACGTACAAAACCACTAGAGTAAAGATTACCCACTGCTTGGCCTCCAAGCTAGGCTTCCACTCCATCTAATCAGTGGTCACGAAGGAAGGTATATTTTAGCCCCCTAGAAATATCCGACTATTCGTAGGTTCAAGATCACACCACCACATACGAATTTCTCTCGTCGAGCCTAGCTAGGAGATCGATGGCGTCCGCTCTCGGTGTCTTCCATCTCCGAGGCCATGCTCTGGTTGTGCTCGTGCTGGCGCTGCTGAGCATAGCACATGGCACCACGGGAGCCAGGAGGCTCATGGAGCTGTACGAGCCGGATCCCAGCGAGCGCCTCACGTACCACCACGGCACCGTGCTGAGCGGCGACATCCCCGTGTGCATCCTCTGGTACGGCCGCTTCACGGCGGCGCAGAAGGCCATCGTTTCCGACTTCCTCGCCTCCCTCGCCGCCGCGCCGGGAGACTACCCCGCCCCGTCCGTGCCGCAGTGGTGGAGCAGCATCGACCGGCCCAAGGCGGAGGCCGCCGGCAAGAAGGCATCCAACAAAACGCGGGTGATCCTGTCCGGCCAGGTCACCGACGAGGGCTGCTCGCTGGGGCGGAGCCTGACGCTGTCCCAGCTCCAGGCGCTGGCGGCCGCGGCGAAGCCCGTGAAGGGCGGCGTCGCGCTGGTGCTCACGGCGCAGGACGTGGCCGTCGAGGGGTTCTGCATGAGCCGGTGCGGCATGCACGGGTCGGACGCGAAGGCCGGCACCGCCTACGTGTGGGCCGGCAACTCGGCCGCGCAGTGCCCCGGCCAGTGCGCGTGGCCGTTCCAGCAGGAGAAGCCGGCGGTGGTGCCGCCGAACGGCGACCTGGGCATGGACGGGCTCGTGATCAACGTCGCCAGCATGCTCGCGGGCGCGGTGACCAACCCCTTCGGAGACGGGTTCTACCAGGGAGAACACGAGGCGCCGCTAGAGGCCGCGACGGCGTGCCCGGGAGTCTACGGCAACGGCGCGTACCCCGGGAACGCCGGGGAGCTGCTGGTGGACAAGGCGACCGGAGCTAGCTACAACGCCAACGGGGCTCACGGGAGGAGGTACCTGCTGCCCGCACTGCTCGACCCCGCATCGTCCGAGTGTGACACGCTGGTTTGAGCAAGAGTCTCTTTACGGTGCATCTGAATATCTATGCGTTGGACCAGACGGTCCAAATCCGAATATGATATACTGATGTTACGTGCGTGTATCATGAGAAGGCCCGATGAATATGTTTGATATAAAAATTATTATAACATTTATTTAATTTTTATTAAATTAATAAATTTTAATTATAAAATAGAACAATATTATCCTATGAACAATTTTTTTGTTTGAAAGACAGGTTCTTTTGAACCATTATTCATTTGGGCTTAAATAAGGCTCATGTAATTTTAACCGTTGGATCATCCAAAATGATACACCTTCCCTTCTGTATCATGATGCACTGTAAAATTTCTCTTGAGGAAACGCGCGGTTACTGGAATACGAGCACAACGACATGACCGCAGGATATCGAGATATAAAATTTGTGTGCAAATGTGCATGTGTTTTGTGTTTGCAATTCCACTTAAAACAAATAATACCTCTATACCTAAATATATGTTGTTTTGACAGACTAAACTAGCTTACCAAAATTTCATAGGCTAAACTAGCTTACCAAAACGTCATATATTTAGATGACGTTTTGATAGGCTAAATTAACTTTCCAAAACGTGATGTATTTATGTGAGTTTTTGGTAGGCTAAACTAGCTTTTCAAAACGTCATATATTTAGGTACGGAAAGAGTATTTTAGAGTACAATAAAACTTACAATAAATATTATTTCCATGTCATGCAAATTGCGCATGATAAAGAATAAAATAAATCTTTGAAAGCGAACGAATTTTTTTAGGGCTGGTGTGAACTGCCTCTCCTTTTCCTTTGCACGGATCACGATATATATATTTTTTACCTTGCCAAATTTCGTTCTTTCATTATAACATATAAAGGGGTGTGGATGCCTTTCCTAACGAAGCATGTGATTAGTACACCAATTATCTTGTTCTGCAGTATGTTGATGACACTTTTATCTTATCTTCAGCTTGTCCCACTCAAGTTTCGAGAAATGAAGGAAATGATGCATTCAAAGTTCGCAGAATTGCAAGAAATAAAAAATCCTTGAAAGAAAAACAAGACCGGATGTTCCCTATTGTTGTCGGGAACGAGACGTGGCATCTTCTTTAATAAAAGGATAGGGGCTGGCTTCATTGCAATCAGGATACTCAGGAGAGGATTACGATCCATACAACGCCAATTAGACATACATATATGATAGATTTGGTTGCTGATGAGGTTATGATCAATTTGTCAGAAATTTTGGGTTGCACTCTTGGGTCCTTCCCCTTTACTTATCTTGGCAGCCCCCTCAGTCATTGAAAGTCAAAGATGGAGCATTTCCTTTTCCTTATCAACAAGATTATGAAAGGACTAACCCTTTGTTCTCAGTAATTAAGTTATGATGGAAGAATGCTGATGATTAATGTTGTCTTTTCCTCTTTACCGACCTACACCGTGAGTTTTCTTCTTCTATATAAGGGCATCATTGAGAAAATTGACAAATAGAGAAGACATTTTCTTTGGAGGGGCAAAGATCTTGAAAAGTACCCCCCCCCCCCTTAGCTGCTTGGGATTTAGTGTGTAAACCCAAGAATAAGGGGTGGGGTTTGGGTGTTCTCAATTTGCACACTCAAAATAGTACCGTATTGATCAAAATGATTCATAAGTTCATCAATCAGCAGGATGTCCCATGGGTAAAATAAATTTGGGAAACTTAGAATGTCCAAAGTGGAATAAACCTCGTAGTTCATAATTCTTCCTTCTGGTGGACTGATTGTCTTAAGATGATGCATGAATATAAGACTTTGCTACATGTACTGTACATAATGGAAGTCCTTCCAGATTTTGGGCTGACAATTGGGATAACGTGCCAAAAAAGGAGATAAACCACTTTCACTTGCAATTGTTTGAAGATGCCTATGAATAATATCAGGAATCACATCAATGTCTCACTAATTTGCAACTGCCAAATGATTAAGTTGATGCTTGGAATTTCCCTATTAGAGCTGCTAATTTCAAAGTTTCCAATGCCCATTCTTTGCTAATTGCACTTCCTGATCCTCCTCTTATTCCAAAATGTCTTTGGAAAATCGACTATCAGCTCAAGCACATGATTTTCTTCTGGCTAGTAATTCATAACAGACATATTGCAAGGGCAATGCTTCTAAGGAAACAATTCTTTCTGTAGGGTTATAATTGTGCCATGTGTGATTCTGGAATTCTTGCAACAAGAGATCATCTTTTCATTTCTTTCCCTTTTGCCAGGAATTGCTGGCAATATACCTGCCCTTCTTGGCAACCACAAGGTTCCACATTTGAGTTGGAAGTTGCTCTTCTCAAGCACATAATCAAATTACCCTTTGCCTTGGAGGTGATTATCCTGATCTGCCGGGCAATTTGGATTTCCAGGAATGATTTCATTTTCAACCAAGTGCAACCTAACCTTTCCAGTTGCAGAAGAAAAAAAAGACTGAGTTGCAATGGTTCATCCTGAGGGCAAAGAGAACGGATTACAGTGGGCTAGATGCATGGGTCTTTGCTTTCACATGTTAGCATTAGCTTGCTCTGTTTGTATTGTGGTATGTATGTTTATTTATCTTCTTTTGGACACCATAGGGTCTTTTGCTTTTGTATACCTTCTTCCTTCTATAAATTCTTATACCATTTATTTGAAAATTAATAAAAATACACAACAGAGTCCTGCTGGTTCTCTCAAAACAAATCATATTTCACTCTCTTTTCCTATTTTTCTCATCAAAGAAGGTAAATTATGCAAAAAAACATAACATTTGTTTTGAATACATCGCATATTTATAACAAAAGAAGCTTTCCTTTTTTTTCACTAGACGGAAAAAATATGTAGCTTTAGATACATGGATATTTTTTAATTTTTCCATGGAAATTTTATCTTTTTGTATTTCCCATGGATTCTTACTTCAATTTTATAGATAATGGCAAATTAACTTTTAATGTAATCAAATCAATTCTAATTTGTAGACCGTGACAACTTTTAATTTCTAACCAAGCCAAATTTAGGTTTTCCGGATCATAATAACTTTAATTTATGTAGCATGGCAAATTTATTTTTGGATAATGGCCATATTTTAAATTTGATCATGGTAATTTTAATTTTTAATTATGACAATTTTAATTTTTTAGAATGGAAAATCTAATTTTTGACAAGGAAAATTTCAACCAAAAATAGTTATCTTAGCACAAAATGTGATGGCAAAGTTGACATTTTTTCTTTGGCCGCACAAAATGCGATCAAGTGGTTCGCTCTCACACAAAAGGGTGCAGACGCCTTTCCAAACGAAGCATGTGCCAAGTGTACTGATTTTTCGGAACGAGTTCGTCTGACGTAGAGCTAAGTACTGCAGAGGGACGTACTACACATGACTGTGGTTCGCTCGTTTCTCATCCGTCCGTCCGACCGCAGAAGCTCTCTCAAACCCCCCGCCGCTGGGAGGGAACGCATCGAATCAGTCGGCCCAAAGCCCAGTTTAGCAAAGGGATAGAGAGCCGCTCCAGCTTAAAAAAAAGACTCTCATCTGGAATTCCTCTTACTCGCCGCCGGCATCCGTCGTCCGCTCCCCGGGACGCCCAGCTTCGGCTGCGTGGCCTCCGCCACCCCCGCCTCCACCCCCTTCGTGGCCTTCTTCGCTGGCTCGATCGCGGCCGTTCACGCCTTGGTAGTTCGCCGCGAGCACGAGACTGTGTCGTCCTGGTCGCCGCGCTCGACCTGTACGCTGCCGCTTTCGCTGCCCCGACGCACGTTGACCGCCTCCTCCAAGAGGAGGAGAAGGAGCCCGTGTCATCCTGGTTGCCGCACTCATCCTCTATGTTGCCGCCGGCGTTGAGCTTGCTGGTCGTCTCCTCCTATTGCCATTGTCGCTATGACTGAATAAGCACTTTAGTTGCAATTTGTACATGTGTAGAAGTAAATTGAACATATTGTAAAGGAAAATGATCCTGTGTTGTCCATGTACAGAAATTTTTGTTGCAAATACGAGCTGAAATGGATGCCAATTAAAGCAAAATTACATATGGATCAAGGATTGTTCCAGGAAAAAATTTACATGTGCAAATTGGAACAGATGTACATATGCAGAGATCTGAACTGAATGGCAGACACAACTGAATTTCAACTGAATAAAATGGCAACCATAGTCCAAAATTGAACTGGATGACACCCAGAACTGTATTAAACTTTGATTTTTATAATTGTACATAACTGATAGCATGAACTCCCACATAAATCAAAGCACATGATTGACCAAAAACACAAATATAATGCCACCTAGGAAGTACACTGAGCATGCATACAGAAATTCAATTTGTGAAAACCATGCTCATCTGCATATGATTTAAGTAAAGAGAAGATGATCGCCCAACAACCGTACTACTTCACCATAACCCGGTGAATAAACCATTAGTAATTGGTCCCTACAAAGTAAGTAAATAAGTAAGTTTTAAAAAGAGAACTATCAGCTCTAGAATTCTAAACAAACTATTTGCCACCATCTGCAACTTTGTCGTCACTATTGTAAATTGTATCATTTGTACCTTGTCTACCAACATTGTAAACTATATGATCTGCAGCTTGCCCACCACCAGCACATGCATCTTTCCCAACATCGTGGATCTTGAAAATCAAGAAAATTTGGGGTTATGATATTTAATGGACAGAATAATAACATTGAAAAACTTACTTAATACTATTTAATGGACAAGCTTCATCTGCATTTATGCATTCCATGCCAACATGAGGTACCAAATCAGGCAACACAACTCTGTGATGTAAAATTTTCATAAGTCAGCTTACTAATCTGTGAGATATCAGGTCAAACTGAATCGATTAACAAAGTAGGGATAATGAAATTACTTATTGGAATCAAGATCATGGTGCACTTTCTCAACCCCATCTTCTATCTCAGTCGCCTCTTCCATGAGAAATCGGATGTTTGATTGGATCAACAAGCTACTTGCAAATAAATGAAAATCTGACGAAGTTCCAAGCAATTTGAAGATTGCAGTTCGTGGAGAAACAGAGAGAAGCAGACTTACTGAGATTGATGAGCAGAGCACCGCGTTCCCCGTCCCAAATTCTTCCAGGCGATCTCCTTCTGATGTGGCGCCAATTCCTTCCAGTCTTGCGCCTTTTCTCGCCCTTGTCTGTAGTAGTTTGCTGCACGCACTTGTCAACTGGGCCGCATGGGCTGCTTATTTCCCTTGCCAGCCGAGCTAACGAGAGAGTTTAATGCGATTGTCGTTAGATGCAGAACGAACGGACCAGAACAACTACGTCCCTCTGCAGTACTTTCGCCAAAGTCAGAGGATCTCGTTCCGATTTTTCTCTCCATGCTCAACCCGATAGATCTGGGTTCGAATCCTAGTTTCTCTCTCTTTTCTTTTTTTCCATCAAAGGTGGAAAATTATGCAAAAAATCATATTTAAAAAAATACACCACAAGTTAACAACGAACAACTATATTTTTTCTACTATCACAACATGAAAAATTATGCAAAAACTAGTTGTAGATACATTACGTTTTATTATTTGTTCTATTTGTCCATGGAAATTTTAATAATTCTGTTTTCATATTTTCACAGTGGCATTTTTTTGTAACATGGAAAATTTAATTTTATATATCGTGGCAAGTTTATTTTTTATGTATTCATGATGATTCTAATTTATTCACTATGATTTTTTTAAAATTTCTTAATTATGCTAAACTTAGTTTTTGGGCCATGGAAAATAAGATTTTTGTACCAAGGCAAATTTATTTTTGGTCCATGACGTTTTGAGTTTCTGTAGCATAATTTTTTTAATCTTGAATCATAGCAAACTTAATTTTTACAATGGAAAAATTTAAAAGAAATAGTTTTTCGCACAAAATGTCAAGGCAAAATTTCCATTATTTTCTTTCTTTGACCACATAGCAATTGAAATGTTTAGATAGTGTTTGTATGTAGTCTCATGGCAAATTTATAAAAAAAGTTACATATGGCTATACATTTTGGCATGGTGAACCTTTTACTTCGCAAAACTTATCTCATGGTAATTTTCATATTTTATGAACTTCCATTATTTATTAATTATGGTAAACTAGGATTTTTTTTTACTCAACTGAAGTGGCCATCAGGCGTTGCACTGATGCTAGGATCATAGTGAACATGATAGTTCCCTCGTTCCTTCCTAGGAACGAGCAATCGCTCCATGGCATTTTTTGTATGACAGGACAACTTTAATTTTATATACCATGGAAATTTTACTTTGTATGTAATCATGATTATTCTAATTTATACACAATCAATTTTTTATTTCTTGATTATGCCAAATTAGGTTTTGGACACTAACAAAATTGATTTTTGTAGCATGGTAAATTTATTTTTGGTCCATGACAATTTTAGTTTCTGTAGCATGATAAATTTAATTTTGAATCATAGTATTTTTAATTTTTTAGCATGGAAAAATTAAAAATAAATATATCTTTCACACAAAATTTCATGGCAAATTTGTCTTTATTTTATTTCTTTGACCTCATAGCAATTTTAATATTTAAATAGTGTTTTGTATAGTCTCGTGAGGATTTTATGATTTTTTACGTATGGTATACATTTTTTCCATGGTGAACCTTTTAGATGGAAAATTTGTCTCATGGTAATTTTCATATTTTCTTGATTTACATTTTTATTAATTATGGTAACCTTGACCTTTTTTTTACTCAACTTGTGGCTATCCGGGGCTTCACTCATCCTGGGGTCATAATGAACATGATGGTTCGATCGTTCCTCCTAGGAATGAGCAATTCGCTCTGCCCCCCTCCCCCTCAACCGGTCCCCAAAGTTGACGGTCGCTCCCAGTTCAGATCCTATAATAACTAGAAGTGCATGAAAAACGACAGCCTGTAATATTAGTTTTCCAAACTAAAATGTATAACCATAAAAGCTAATAAACTTGCCCATCATGCTATTTTTTCAAACGCAATGGCATTGCCTTATTTATTTTCTTATGATGAAACTTGTAAACCTAAGGTAAGAGGTAAATACATCATTTCATTCGTTAAAAAATATAGTGCTAATGATTTGCAAAAAAAATGCTAAGAGTACTATTTCATTAATATAACACCATACATGCATGGATCTGCACGCTGTGTAACAGGAAAACAATAGTCTTCGAAGGAGAAGCAATCGGATGGTCTAAACAAGTAAAAGATTGAGAGATGGTTAGGACTTGTAAGATCGAGGCTTTTTAATTAGGGTTTAGGGAGTTGAAATTTAAGTTTTTTAGGAACCACTGGAGCCTGGAGGGAGAGTTCTTTCATCAAATATATTGCTAAAAAAGAATAATGTTCTTGATTATTAGCTGATCCGCTTTTAAGAAAAACCAGATCCAAATCCTATACAAGTTGATTTATTTATAAGGAAAAGCCTACCGAAAAACGTACAAGTAAAAATGGTCATAACAATAAGAGAAGAAACAAGCCCATAGGATAAGGCACGACCTACCTACTAGATAAAAGGACTATCACCATGAGAGACAAATAGATGTGTGGTCAAAGAATCATAATACCAAAATTTTGCAAACAATCCAACGCACTGCACCGACGTGCGTACCAAATGTCACGACACAACACATGAGCATTTACAATCAACGAGTGTCATAGAAAACATGAACCTTGATGGGAAGCTCCGCGACAAGAAATCAAAATGATTAGTAAGCTGGAAAGGAATCTTTGCGTCGTTATTGAGGAAAGGTGAACCGAGACAACACCAAAATCACGAAGCTTATCGCAACACAACAACAATTATTGAAGGGTCTTGATCAAGCACATCAACACGACGACACACCACAGGATAATGCTACACCTATGCAAATTCTTAGGTAAACCGACGATGAATTAGATGGCTCCTGGTGCTAGTGGAGGTACCAATCGTGCGGCGAACGGTGGCAGCCGTGGTGGCCACTCTGCTAGCTCCACACATGCCCTGGGTGAAATTAGTCGCGCTCGACAGTGATCCCGATGATCGGTCTTGGAATCGGTTCATGCTCCTCATGAACTACCTTCCTCCGTACACCATCGCCTGCAGCGACACCGACATTAGACTCCGCGTGGCCACGAAAGTAGTGATACGCGGTGATGTTGGTGCGCTGGGCCGCCACACTATGACCCAGACGGAGTACAACTTTGTCGGGGAGCGATATAGGGTGACATGTGCTCGCTTCAACGCCGAAAAGTGAGGGGCCACCTTCAAGAGCTCCGAGTATATACTACCCACGACCTTCGGCGACCAAATATTCAATGTTCTTTTTTCAGTGTTTGTGTGCTCCGGCAATGTTTTCGGCTAGTTTGATCCACGAAACTATCTTTTATTTGAAATATGTAATATGCCGCATGAGTTTACCGTATCTATACTACTAGCATCCGTTTCTTACTGCAAAAACATTTTGCGGCGACCCGCATCTTGGATTTGCAAGCAGAAGATTTAGTGTATATGTTAAAGTTTCTCTAAGCAACCCCAAACACCCACAAAAGTACTCTTGCTTCCTGAGTATCACGTTCCCTTTGGTTGGTCAATCAACGGGTGAAGGCAAAAGAGGATTTTTTTGTCAAAAAGACTAATATTACCATTCGAATGTATATGTGAAAAACACAGTAAAAAAATCATCGTACATTAGCAGCACGTCCGCCAAGCGACACATGGCAACGTGCCACCATCACTGGTGGCCGCACGTTGTGACGTGGCCACCATCATCAGTGGCTGCACGTGGTGATGTGGCAACCTGCCGCCAAAGACAACGGTGGCACGTGCCACATGTTGACTTCTAGACGAGCCAATAATGTACGGCGGTTCTTTTTGATAATATTTTTCATATGTGAACTTTTTTGACAAAAAATTGTGAAAGACAGGAGAAGCAACGGGTCAACGGTGGCATCTCCTGACTTTTGACTGGACTATTTATCTTGTGTTTTAATCATGTTTATACAGATCATGGAGTTTTATATACCCTTTTGCTACTTGGGCAATTTCGCCGATGAGTGCAAAACCAGAAACATGTTTATATGGATTTGGCATTTGCATCGACCATTTAACCTGAGAGCACAATGGAACGCAGTGGGATCGGCAGTGTGTCGACAGTCTACTCACGCAAGCAATGACGCCACGATTGAACACCAGTACCACGACCCACAGATCCAAGTTCAGCAACCGCGCGCGGCGTGCCCATTTAATGATGCGCTCGGCTATCCGGAAGCGCAATCAAGCAGACCGCACGCACCCGTCGGTCTCCAAGAAGCGGACGCGGGCTATCCGGGCACGATGTCGCCGGCGGTGAAGTTGTACGGGTGGGCTATGTCGCCGTTCGTCGCGCGCCCGCTGCTGTGTCTGGAGGAGGCAGGCGTCGACTACGAGCTCGTCCGCATGAGCCGCGAGGCCGGCGACCACCGCCAGCCGGACTTCCTCGCCAGGAACCCCTTCGGCCAGGTGCCCGTTCTCGAGGACGGCGACCTCACTCTCTTCGGTAATTCCCTCATTATCTCTTTTTTCACACAGCTGGGTCTGGTCTGCTACAAAATTTTAAAGAACCGGTACTAGTGATCAGATTTTTCACGCAGAATCGCGCGCAATCGCCAGGCACGTGCTACGCAAGTACAAGCCGGAGTTTCTGGTAGGCGACGGCTCGCCGGAGTCGGCGGCCACGGTGGACATGTGGCTGGAGGTGGAGGCCCACCAGCACCACCCCTTGTTGGTCGCCATCACGATGCAGTGCCTCGTCGCGCCGCTCCTCGGAAACGCGCGGGACCAGGCCGTCGTCGACGAGAACGTGGAGAAGCTGAGGAAGGTGCTGGAGGTGTACGAGGCGCGTCTGTCGGCGTCCAAGTACCTCGCCGGGGAATCGGTCAGCCTCGCCGACCTCAGCCATTTCCCAATGATGCGCTACTTCATGGAGACAGAGTACGCGGCGCTGTAGAGGAGCGCCCGCATGTCAAGGCGTGGTGGGAGGAGCTCAAGGCGAGGCCGGCGGCGAGGAGGGTGACGGAGTTCATGCCGCCGGACTTTGGGGTTGGAAAGAAGGAGGAGTAGTGATGCGACGACAACACTGGCGGACTGGCCTGCGGGCGATGCTCATCGTCGTACGTTCTGTGGTCTGTGAAGCTATGGCTCAATCTTTTTGTCTGCTTGGATTTCATGCATGAATGAAACACAATGACACACGTTTCGTAGACGAATATTCAATTCTGATCTCGAGCACATCTCAACGCAAGATTGCATCTTTTTTGCCTTTCAATATATGTGATTGGAAAAGGTTTATTTTAAACCTTGAATTCGTAGAAATTCGGAGATTTAAATCTTAAAATCAAAATTCAGAGATTTAAATCTTAAATCCAACCTTGATTTTTTCATGGCACCGGAAAAAGAAGAATCCCGGTCGAACTAGCTGGTTGCACATTTTAAAAAGGGTGTGTGACCACTTGGCACAAGTGGTAAGCTACCTCAAGAAAAAACAAAGGTTGTGTCTAGATCTCATCGACTGAGATTTAACCAAGTTTAAGTTAAATCATAAATATGTAAAAAATAAAAATTGTAACAAAAAGGCTTGTATCTCTACATGAGAAATTTGGGAATCACTATTTGGGGGGCACCCTTCCGCGCCCCCGCAAAGGTCATTTTGCTACGCTCCGGAGCCGCCACGTGCCGCGTTTTACCTGTGTCCCATGCGAACAGACAACAGCGGCTGCGCGCGATCTGTGGCTGGACATGTGGCTCGCGAAAACTGTGCTTGCACCTATGGTTGCGCGAAAAACTGTGACCGCACCTGTGGTTGTGTTTTAGCTGCGTGGAAAATGTGGTTGCGCCTGTGGCTGTGGCTGCACGTTGTGGCTGGGCATGCAACAGTGAGTCCAGAAAACGCCACGCGTCAATCGCGGAGGGACTGAAGAGAAACCCCAAAACACACCAGATCGTGACACTTGTACGTTCAGAGGCGCGCGACTGACCTCTGCAAGAGGTACCCTTCGACTAATGATTGGAGAGAAAACTAGCATCGATTGAGATTTCGATATGTCTTAGTCGGCTGATATTTGGGCCAGCCCATTATCGCTATCACTCGCGTGCTCGCACAACATTAATTTTTTTCGTTTTCGTCTTAGCTTTATTCCTTTCCCTTTCCCTTTTAAATTATTTTTTCTTTCTTATTCATTTTCGGTTTTTTTGCATGGAAAAATGAATATTTTTTGAGTTATTTTTGTAAAAAATCTGATATTCTCAGAACAATTTATTACTTTGCACTATACTATTTTTAAATGCTAGCACTATTTTTTTTAAATGTACGCTATGCTCGGAACTTTGTTTTATCACTATCGAATACTATTCACACTCAAAGTAATTTTATTTAAAAATGTTTGCAGTTAAAAACTGGATTAAAATATTAGTTGTTCACACTTACAAAATATTTTCAAATGTTAGCACCATTAAATGTGTTATATTGTTCACATATAAAAATACATAATTTTTGAGGTTGAGAAATTTAAAAAGTGATGGAAAAAAGAATAAAAACATAATAAGGAAATAAAATGTTCCAATCAAAGTGAACATTTAGAAGTGCAAAATTTATTTTTATTTTTATTTTTAAGAGTAAAGTTTTTCTAGAAGCGATGCAATAAAAAAAAGTTAAATGTTCTAAATTGTGCGAATTTTTTTAAGAAAATACAAAAATTGAGTTTAAATATTTTTATAATTTCAAAATCTTGGAGTGCGAACATTTTATAAAAATTAACGCATAACATGTTCATTTTTCATGTGAAGAAAAAGTAAAATTAACATAAAAAAGGCAAAGAAAACAAATAAGAAAAAAAACAAAGAAAACAAAAAATATAAAAAAATTGGAAAATAACAGAAAATGTAATAGAAAAAGGAAAAAATAAATACGAAAGCAAATCAAAGCTAAGAAACCATATGAGCAATTGTGCTAATGGGTCGGCCCAATTCGTTCCAATGTCGGGCTAGCCAACCCGACCGGGATTCTCCTTTCCCTAGTACACCAAACAGATCCAAGGTTCGATTTAGACCAGGATTTAATAGTTTAGGATACGAACAATATGGATTTTGATTTTGGGGTTTAAGTCGCCGAACTTCTACGAATTCAGGGTTTAAAGTGAAAATTTTCCTATGTGGTTTAATTGAGTCTGCTGAATGGATACATGATAAGTATGTTTTGTGCACATATATATCTTCCTTAGCCTGTCTTAGAAGAAATACTGCATGGTGTTTGATTTCAATTTGTTCTAGGCAGATGTAGAATGTATGGTGTTTGATTACATGCAATACTTGTGGTTTGGTAATCTTTTATTTACTAGATGATGCCCCGCGCGTTGCTGCGGGATTCTTTGTTAATTGTTTTGAGAAAAGTCAGGATCCAAATGGAAGTGACAAAATGACTTGTACATTTTACGTGGCTGGAGTTCTACATTGAAGTAAGGTCAATAGGCAAACACATGGAGGTTTGCAAAAAATGGGCAGATGATATCATATACCAACAACTCACAAAAATCATTGCCAGATAAAATATATGTACACTTTAGAGTATTGAAGTTTAATATACCATTGGAATTTGCTGCTAGTTTCCTGTCGGGGGAATGACCCCTGGGTAGGGTCACCCAGGGAAAATAGTTCATCAAAGCAAAGATCACCGAGCTGGAGGTCACTAATCTATTCAAGGCCGAGCTAAACAAGAGAAACCAAGAAGTGGGTCGAACTGTTCCAAGTGAGGGCCGATTGCCCTGGAGAGGGCGCAATCGGCCTCATCCAGGAGCATCCGGCCGAAGTAAGAAGAGCAGCGTCCGAGCAGAAGTCCAGATCGGACACCTGGTACAAGAGCATTCAATGCGCAATCCCTGAAGATCGGGACTGTCAGAGGCGTGCGGCCTCCCCCAGCGCCGATCACGCGGACAGGCCGACAGGCCTAAGTACCTAACCTTACTGTTCATAACCGAGGTCTACGGGATAGCGGCATGGCGAGCCGCAAGTCTACACCGGGTCATCCGGAGAAGCACGATGCTAGGTCCCTAGCCGATCTGAGACAGACAGCTGGGCCCTTCCTCTTGTGTATTTACCTTCGTACCCTGGGCTCGGCCTATAAGAGCCCCGGGTACCCCTCCTGCGTGAGGGAGGACGACAAAGTAGTTATTGCAATCTCACCCACCAGAGAGAGCAAGGAGAGAGTAGAGACCTGAGGCCCTCTTCTTCTTCCTCTCAAATAGCTCAAGGAGCATTCATTGTAGCCAGAGTTATTGCATATAGCTAGCTCGGCAGGACTAGGGGTGTTATCTCTACGGAGAGCCCCGAACCTGGGTACATCGTGTTGTCTTACCGTGTGTTCCCATTCTCGTTTCCGGTACCAGCGACATTAACCTCGGTCTGTCCCCCTCTTTAGCCATCCCCATGGCATCTGCCGTTACATATCGACGACAGTTGGCGCCCACCATGGGGCAGGCCGAGGCGTCGACTGGAGTTCTGATCCGGACGGGACCATCATCTGCATCGCGCGTGCGCTTCGCCTCCGGCCTGGTGATGAGGAGCGGAGCATGGGACTTCGTCATCGACAACGCCTCGCGGTTTGGGGCCAGAATTCCTCTACCGCGCGGCGTCATCATTCCTTTCTGCGGACATCGCGTCTTCGTCGCATCACTCACTGGCGTGTTTCCCAGGGAGGTTCGGGTGTTTTCTGAGCTCACGGATCCGTTGCCAGGAGGGCCGGATGCCGTGGAAGCAGAGGGCATGACTGCGCACATCCGTGCGGATGTCATGATGGCAGGGGCGTCAAGTCGCCACAGTTCCACTTCAGCTTCCCGAGCCGCGAGGGCAGCAACGGCAGCAGCGGGAGGCCCAAGCAACCCACCGGACGTGCTCACCACTCCCGTGGATCTTCATGCCGATCCATCTATGGCTCACGCCGAGCTGGAGAAGGTGCGTCAAGCTTTGAAGGAGCAGTCAGATCGGATCGACGCTGAAAAGCGCCGAATGGAGGCATCAGTTCGGGAGTACAACACAGCGCATGGCATTCGACAACGTGTTATCCCACCCCCAGTCATTGAGGAGCTTCGGGTAGCAGGCCGAGAGGTCGGCAGAGAGCTGGCAGGAGCCCAGCAGCCTGTAGCGTCCATCATTGTGGCACCACAGATTTCATACAGTTCTCCTATGAAGAACATGAGAGCTTCCCAGCAGATCGCCACAGAGCTGGAGCATCTGGAAGGAGAAGAGCTGCGGGAGAGGACGCGCCGAATGCGCGACCTCATAACCACATCGAACCAGCAGCAAAGGGCGGCCACCGAGCAGCAAGGGCCAGCAGCATCAAAATCGCTTCGGGCGACTGCGGGTGCGAATCAGCCGAATGCGCTGCAGCGGCAGCAAAGACACGCATCTTCACCGCATGGCAGTTTGCACCGCAGTCGGAAGAATCAAGGGGCTTCAGGAGGCAGTTGGAGGGATGAGCCAGCAGTTAACAGCAGGCGTAATGAGCAACCGGCGGCATCAGTCCAACCGGTAATCAGCCAGCGGTTAGGTCCCCGAGCAATCGCAGACAACGACGCAAGACACCGAATCGAGCAGTTGCAGCAGGATAAGCAACCGGAAGATGATGCGCCGGCGGGTCCAGCATGTTTCGGCCCCCGCATTCGGCAAGAGCAGTTCCCCAAAGGTTTCACATTGCCCAGGGACACCCCCAAGTACAATGGATCAGTCAAGCCAGAAGATTGGCTGGTCGATTATATGACAGTCGTTGGTATCGCAGGAGGTGGTCGGCGTGTAGTTGTACGCTATGCTCCCCTCATGCTCCAAGGTTCAGCTCGGTCTTGGTTGAATAGTTTGCCCAGCAACAGTGTCAATTGCTGGAAGGATTTTGAGGACGCGTTTGTCCGCAATTTCACGGGTACTTATGAGCGCCCAGGTTTGCCTCGGCACCTGGCTCTCTGCGTACAAGGAAAAGACGAGCCCTTGCGCGATTACCTTCAGCGGTGGATCAAGCTCAGGAACACTTGCGAGGGAGTTCATGAAATCCAAGCCATCCAGTACTTCACTGACGGCTGCTTGGACGGGTCTTTGTTGAAGCACAAGCTCCTGCGCAAGGAGATAACATCTTTGGCCGATCTGATGAGGATAGCCAACTCATTCGCCGCATCTGACTCTGCAATGCGCCCGATCACGTTAAGTCCCAGCGGTTTCATCCAAGGGCAGACATCCGGCCAGCAGAAGCAATCGGCAGAAGCAAATGGTCCCAACCGGCGCGAGAGGCGCGAGATCCAGAGGAACAACAATTTCAACAACAACAACAACAACAACAACAACAACAACAACAACAACAACAACACTGGTTTCAACAAGAGGAAGGATGAGCATCCGGATGCCCAGTATGGCAACCGGCAGGTAGCAACAGTGCAACACCAAGAGGAACAAGGGGCTGCGGGAGGCAGTCGGAAGATGAAGCCTGCAGAAAGACCGCCAGGTCAACCCAGGCCCCCGTACACGTTTGAGGATATGATGAACCAGTCGTGCAAGATGCACAGTGGAGTAGGCAAGCCCGCATCGCACACCACTCGGCAGTGCATTTGGGTCGAGCGTCTGGCAAAAGGAGGGGCAGGAAATCCACCCCCACCGCCACCCCCACCCCCAGGGCCACCCCCAGCAAATGCTCGGCAGCAGTTCCCACGTCATGATGCAGCACATATGATCTTCACCAGCGAGTCAGATGACAAGGGCAGTCGGAGAGCCCGTGAGCAGGCAGTCAATGCCACCATGCCAGAAATTTCTCAGAGGCTGAGCTGGTCGGACAGTGCCATAACATGGGGTCCAGAAGACCACCCGAGCGTAATGCCCAACCCGGGAAGTTATATGCTCGTGGTGGACGCAATCTTGGCGGCACCATTGTATTCATGCAAGTTCACCAGGACGCTTATTGATGGAGGCAGTGCCATCAACATTCTGTACAGAGACACAACGATCAAGCTCGGCATCAGCGAGAGTGCGTTAGAGCCCAGCAGAACTACGTTCCATGGGATAGTGCCCGGCCTGTCATGTACCCCATTAGGCCGCATTCGGCTCGAGGTAGTATTCGGATCGGAAGATAATTTCCGCCGAGAACCGATCTGGTTCGAGGTGGCCGATCTGAGAAGCCCATACCATGTTCTGCTCGGGTCGCCTGCAATCACCAAGTTCATGTTCAACATCATGCAGCCATATTTGAAGATGAAGCTCCCAGGGCCGAATGGTCCAATCACTGTGTGTGGTGACTACAGGAAGTCACTGGAGTGTTCATCCGTTGGTTCCAAGCTAGCTGATGCTCTGGTCATAGATGCAGAACGGCGCCAGCTGGACAAGGTAGTGGCAGCAGTCCAAGCCCAGATGAAGGACCCCATGCCGAGCACGAAGGACAAGAGGCCGGATGATGAGACCATATTTCAAGCGGCAAAGGACAGCAAGAAGATCGCCCTGGACCCCTACGACCCGAGAAAGTGCGTCATTGTTGGGGCCGGACTCAGCAGCAAATAGGAAGGAGAGCTCGTCGAGTTCCTCCGTGAGAACCGTGACATCTTTGCATGGTCCCCACATGACATGCCTGGTGTACCGAGGGAACTTGCCGAGCACAAGCTTCATGTCCGACCTGGATCCAAGCCGATCAAGCAGCCACTTCGGCATTTTTCAGAAGAGAAGAGAGGAGCAATCGGCGATGAGATAGCCAAGTTGCTTGCAGCAGGATTTATCAAGGAAGTGTTCTACCCAGACTGGCTAGCTAATCCAGTTCTGGTTCCGAAGAAGAATGGAACTTGGCGCATGTGTATAGATTACACTTGCCTGAATAAGGCCTGCCCCAAGGATCCTTTTGCGTTGCCCCGTATTGATCAAGTGATTGATTCTACGGCTGGCTGTCAGCTCCTGTGCTTTCTGGATGCCACGGCAGGCTATCACCAGATTAAGCTTGATGTAAACGATCAAATTAAAACAGCTTTTATTACCCCTTTCGGGGCTTATTGTTACATCACCATGCCATTCGGCCTGAAAAATGGTGGCGCGACTTATCAGCGTACTATGCAGCGGTGTGTTCGGCCTCAGTTAGGTCGGAACATACATGTATATGTAGATGACCTCGTGGTCAAATCAGTGCTGGGATCAACCTTGTTGGATGATCTCAAGGAAACATTCGCAAACTTACGGGCATACCAGATCAAGCTCAACCCAGAGAAGTGTGTGTTCGGCGTGCCAGCCGGCAAGTTGCTTGGTTTTCTGATATCCGAAAGAGGGATAGAGTGCAACCCTGAGAAGATTGCAGCAATTGAGCGGATGGGCAAGCCCAGGAATCTTAAAGATGTGCAGAAGTTCACCGGATGCTTGGCATCGCTCAGTCGGTTTCTCAGTCGGATGGTAGAGAAGGCAATCCCACTATACCAACTAATGAAGAAAACAGACAAGTTCAGCTGGACGTCGCAGGCGGACGAGGCATTCAAACAGCTCAAGCGTATGATGTCCACTCCTCCAGTGTTGGCAGCTCCGAAGGAAAAAGAGCCAATGATGTTGTACATTGCAGCAACCAATCGGGTGGTTAGTATTGTTATGGTGGTCGAACGTCCTGAAAAGGACAAGGCACAACCGGTCCAGAGGTCAGTGTATTATGTCAGTGAAGTGCTCTCCACCTCCAAGCAAAACTATCCCCACTATCAGAAGATGTGCTATGGTGTGTACATGGCAACAAAGAAGCTGAAGCCTTATTTCTAGGCGCATCCGATCACGGTGGTCAGTTCGGCTCCATTGGCAGAAATCATTGGCAGTCGGGACGCATCCGGTCGGGTGGAAAAATGGGCCATAGAAATTGCAACGCATGGGATCAAGTATGAGCCTCGGACGGCGGTCAAGTCTCAGGTTCTGGCGGATTTTTTGGTGGATTGGGCAGAAACTCAATATACCCCCCCTGCCCGGACTCTCAGTTCTGGAAAATGCACTTCGATGGTTCCAAGATGATGACCGGACTAGGGGCTGGCGTTGTTCTCACTTCCCCAAAAGGTGACAAGCTTGAATATGTACTACAGATTCACTTCGCAGCATCAAATAATGTAGCCGAATACTAAGCTTCGGTGCACGGTGTCCGAGTGGCCAAGGAGATCGGCATTCATCGAATTCTATGTTACGGTGATTCAGATCTGGTGGTGCAGCAATGCACCGGCACTTGGGATACAAAAGATGAAAATATGGCACGCTACAGATTCCTTGTGCAGCAGTTGTCTGGATTCTTTGAGGGGTGTGAGTTCCATCATATTCCCAGAGCTGAAAATGAAGCAACATACGTACTGTCCAAGTTGGGATCCACCAGAAAGGAAGTTCCTCCAGGAATATCACTAGAAAATATCCACAAGCCATCCATCAAGCCTTCCCCAGAATCAGAGTCAATCTTTATTCCGGCCGACCTGAAGATGGTAGAACTAGAAGCAAAAAAGAAAAAAGCAAAGGAGCATTCGGTAGCACCAGGGGCTGCCGATTGCAAACCAGGGGCTGCTGTCGTCAGCTCGGAGACTGAGGAGACCATGCCAGATACAATTGGCTCTTCCCCCTCCGAGATGCCAGTAGCGGTAGACGCACAACCAGAGCCAGAAACAGTTACTGTAATGGTGATTGTGGCGGCGCCATCATGGGCAGAATCATTCAGAGATTTCCTGGTAGATGGCATACTCCCAGAAGATGAAGTAGAATCTCGGCAAATCCAGCGCCGATCTGGAGCATACACAATCATCAACAACGAACTGGTGCACCGAAGTACAACAGGAATTCTTCAGCGGTGTGTGGAAGAGGACAAGGGGCTGGAGCTGCTCCGAGACATCCACCAAGGTAAATGCGGTCATCATGCATCAGCAATAGCAATAGTCACCAAGGCTTTTCGCCATGGTTTCTATTGTCCGACTGCGAAAGCAGCGGCAGAAGATCTGGTCAAGCATTGCAACGGGTGTCAAAGGTTCAAAGCAAAGAGCCACCTACCAGCCTCAGCACTGAAGACAATTCCGATCACATGGCCATTTGCAGTCTAGGGTCTGGATATGGTAGGGCCGTTCAAAACAGCGATAGGTGGTATGACACACTTACTGGTAGCAGTGGACAAATTTACCAAGTGGATAGAGGCAAGGCCGATCAAGAAACTAGACGGGCCGACTGCGGTCAGGTTAATGGCAGACATCATGGTCAAATATGGAGTGCCACACAGCATCATCACTGATAATGGAACAAACTTTGCCAAGGGGGCGGTAGCTCGGTTTGCTTCCCAGCAGGGCATACGGCTGGACGTCGCGTCTGTAGCGCACCCCCAGTCAAACGGTCAAGCAGAGCAGGCGAATGGTCTCATTTTGTCAGGAATCAAGCCAAGATTGGTGGAGCCACTGGAAAGAGCACCCGGCGCATGGATTGATGAGCTGCCAGCAGTACTTTGGAGTTTGCGCACCACGCCGAACTGTTCAACTGGATTCACCCCTTTCTTCCTTGTATATGGCGCCGAAGCAATGCTCCCTTGCAACATTGAGTTCGATTCACCTCGTCATGCCATGTACACAGAAGCAGAAGCCAAGGAAGCTCGTGAGGACGGCGTTGATCTCAAAGAAGAAGCATGCCTCCTGGCTTTGTCCAGGTCGGCAATATACCAGCAGAGGCTGCGTCACTACCACAACAAGAAGATCAGTCCCCTAGCTTTTCGTGAGGGTGACTTGGTGTTGCGCCGAATCCAGAAATCGTATGGCCAGCACAAGTTATCCTCTCCTTGGGAAGGTCCATTCGTCATCAGTCGAGCCCTAAAAAACAATGCGTATTACCTCATCGATCTCAGGAAGCCGACCCGATACGTGGACACTTCGGGGCAAGAAACGGAGCGTCCTTGGAACGCCGAGCTGTTATGTCCGTTTTACAGTTGAATGGTATTGTTGTATCCCCTCCCTTTGTGGAATTGTTATCAATGAGAATAGCCGTGCATCCATGAGACTGCATTCGGCAGGAGTATGAAATCATTTGTTTTAACATGTTTTAGTCCCGAGGTCAGCAAAATTAGACCCGGGGACTGGCCGGTTGCCCCGAAAAGGGTATACTTGGAGAAAAAGCGAAACGAGTGAAGAGTTTTGTGAAACCCGGTCCAAACCGAATGCAGACCGCAGGTCGGCTGTAATGTCGGGGGGATGCGGTCGAACAGAATTATCAATCGGAGAGTTTATACTCAAGGTATACCTAGTTCGGAGCAAGCCATTTACAATCCGCCGATTGCGACCAGGCCAGCTGGCCAAGCAATCGGCAGGTTGTAAGCGGCCCAGTTACAAAATTTTCACCTTTGCGAGAAAAACCGGGAACCTAGAAGTATCTGTCAGAAGTTCTTTTTAAGGCCTGTTCTCCGATGCAACCACAGACCGCAGGTCGGCTGTAAGGTTGGTAAGAGTTGTTGACCAAGAGAGAACAAATGGCAAAGAAAAAGGCAATCGATCGAAAAACGCAAAGGCGGAATGCCATGATCATTTAAGCAAACATTAGGTTCACAAGCAAAGATAGGGCCAGTTGGCCGAATGATATTCATTACATGAAAGTGGTCCTCGACGGACGCACTTGGAATTTAATTGTTTATCGAGTAAAAGCGGGAAACAAGTTTGGTGTGCCGAGCTCAAGCAGCTGGGGCATCTGGAGCATCCGGGGCATCCGGCGTAGAGGGAGCGATCGGAGCAGTACTCACGGCACCTTCAGGAGCAGAAGAGGCGGTGGTCTTGGCTTGATCGCGAGGGGGCTCCTGGGCGGCACTCACCGAGTGCCCGTCGGAGGAACCCTCGCTCTCGTCCTCAGCATTATCGTCGGCGTAATCTGAAGAATGGGAGTTCTCGCTGCCGACCTGACGAGCAGGTCGGGACTGAGGCGCATTTTCCTCGCTGGTGGTATACAGAAGGTCGCTGAAGGAGGCAACTCCAGCCGGCTGGCCAGCAGAATCAACATAGGGAGTGACTTCCAGGAGATCTATACCATTGGCAAGCTCCTGGGCAATATGGCAGATCTGAGCCCAGAGCTCACCGATGGATTCTTCCGAGCCCTCCCGTAGGGCAGTCATCAGTTGCAGATCAAGTCCGTGATAACAGCTCTTCGCGATAGAGAGGGCAGCCTGCACCCCAGATCGGAAGGCAGAATCAAGCATATGGTCAACCTGGCGGCCTACAACTTTCAGACTCCGAGCAACATCTTCATGCTTATCGAATACAATGGTCTTCTGCTTGCCCTTGAACAGCTTGTCATTCAACTTCTGGATGCAAGTCTTGTATGTGCACAGGGCACCTTTCACATAAGGAATCCGAGCGTCCAGGGCAACCACAAAGTCTTCGGCGTCCCAGCCGGCATCAGCAGCAACTACCACACCCCGCACTCGGAGGGATGCGTCAACTGCTTCGTCGGCAGTAGCGTTGGAATGAGGCCAGGCATCTGGCAGGAGAAATCGGAGAAGGAAGTTAGTCCGGTCAGGGCAAAGTTAGATCGGAGTGGCAAAAGCAAGAATTACCTGCAAGAGCAAGATCTACTCGGTGAAGGCAGGTGTGGGAAAGATCAACACTAACTTGGGCGCGTTGGATCTCTATGATCTGCTGGGCGTCCATGTCTTCAGCACGTTTAACCACGGCATCCCTTTCCTTCGTGAGTTGGCCCTCAACCTCAATTTGGGCATCGGAGAGCCTCTGGAGTCCATGTTCATGAGTGCGTCGGGCAGCGGCGAGATCATCGACGGCTTGTTGCAGTTTTTCCTGAAGCTCAATCTCGGCGGCGGCCAGGCGCTGGTTGTTTTGTTCGGCGAGGCCGAGCTGGATATTCTTCTCACCGAGCTGGGTCTCCAGTTCGGCGATTCTCTTCTGAGCATCCTCCATCTCGGAGAAACGAGTGGCAGCAGCTACAAGTGTGCAATGGAGTAAGGATACAATAATGGTCGGAGAAAGCAAGAAAGGGCAGGCAGGATGTACCTGTGAGTTCCTGAATCTTGGTAGCTTGGGCATCAGTATTCTTCTTGAGAGAGGCAATGGACTTCTGACCCGCTAAATAAGCGGCCAGAAGCTCCTCAAATATAGCTTTACTCCTATCGCAAATGGCCTGAAAAACAGACCGATCAAAGTTAAAGCAAGAGCATAAGGTAACAAGGAGAAATAAAGATCCGAGCAGATTGCAAGCAATCGGCCCGAATCTCGGGGTCTACACCCAGTGGGTGCGCTAGGCGCTCCCCCACTGAAAAGAGAGCTTACAGTAACAGAGTGGTTGGACGCAAGAATTTGTCCCAGCGAGGCATCGGCGAAGCGTCGGATATCGGTGGCAAGACCACCTAGCCGATCCAGAAGCTGGGACGGAAGTTGGTCTTCGGAGCCACGAGGCGGAGGAGTGGCCGAATCGGCAAGTGGTCGGACAGGCGAAACGTCGGAGGTGCCAAGGTACGCCTCGCGGAACCGGTCGGCCAGTGCAAGCTGGCGGCCGGATGGCGGTTGGCGAACAAGAGCACCGGAGGACGGTGCTGTAGAAGCACTGGGTCCGGCGGCAACATAAGGGGCAAGTGGAGCAGTAGATGGTACATCAGTGGGCTCGGTGGGGATGGCAGCAGCGCTCCCCGAGCCAGCAGCGGGGGAGGAATCAGCGGCAGTGGCCTGGGCTGGAGAAGCTTCAGGCTGAGGAGGGTCAGCGCTAGGCCGATCTGGCATCGGCACATCGACATGTGCGATGCCAGAAGGGTCCAGCAGAATTGGAGACGATGGCGGCGGAGGCGGAGGAAATCTAGATCCAAGCCCACCTATGGTGGCGGAGGAGGAGTGGCGGCAAGGGCGGTGAAGTGCGGTGGCTCTGGGCGTCGGAGGAAGTGGCAACGGCACGGCGGGGCGAGCGATGCGGCAGCGGAAGCAATGGAGAAAAACTCGAGGAAGGAGATGGAGTGAGGGGTGCGAGACACATCTCTCACCCCGTCGGGTATTTAAAGACACGGTAAAGAGGTAGCGGGATCGGCTGTGCCGATCCAACAGGCGGTGTGGCCGCGTGTATCCACAGAGCGGCGTCAGTTCGGAGCACAGAAGATCCGGCGGATGGGACGGGACGTGTGCGCGTGGGTCGAGGCAGCGGTTATGGCATGTCAAATCATGGCACGACGTCCCGTGTTTTTCGGTGAATTCGAAGCGGCAAGTTCGGTCAACATTCCAGTCAAACCAACCGTTGGGCGGATCGGTCGAGGAAGACAAGACAATTCGGAAAAATTAAGTGCAATCGGCCTATTGAGAGCAGTTGATACGAAGATCAAGAGCAATCGGAAAAATAGAAGCAATCGGAAGATTAAGAGCAATCGGCAGGTAGCAAGCAACCGGCCTATTGGAGCAATCGGTCAGAGACAAGGAAAGTATTTTTAAGGAACCTGTGCAGGCCTCGCCATCTCTGAGTTCGGCGGGACCTCCGCAGCTTCAGGGGCTACTGTCGGGGGAATGACCCCTGGGTAGGGTCACCTAGGGGAAATAGTTCATCAAAGCAAATGTCACCGAGCTAGAGGTCACTAATCTATTCAAGGCCGAGCTAAACAAGAGAAACCAAGAAGTGGGCCGAACTGTTCCAAGTGAGGGACGATTGCCCCGGAGAGGGCGCAATCGGCCTCATCCAGGAGCATTCGGCCGAAGTAAGAAGAGCAGCGTCCGAGCAGAAGTCCAGATCGGACACCTGGTACAAGAGCATTCAATGCGCAATCCCTGAAGATCGGGACTGTCACAGGCGTGCGGTCTCCTCCAGCGCCGATCACGCGGACAGGCCGACAGGCCTAAGTACCTAACCTTACTGTTCATAACTGAGGTCTACGGGATAGCGGCATGGTGAGCCGCAAGTCTACACCGGGTCATCCGGAGAAGCACGATGCTAGGTCCCTAGTCGATCTGAGACAGACAGTTGGGCCCTTCCTCTTGTGTATTTACCTTTGTACCCTGGGCTCGGCCTATAAGAGCCCCGAGTACCCCTCCTGCGTGAGGGAGGACGGCAGAGTAGTTATTGCAATCTCACCCACCAGAGAGAGCAAGGAGAGAGTAGAGACCTGAGGCCCTCTTCTTCTTCCTCTCAAACAGCTCAAGGAGCATTCATTGTAGCCAGAGTTATTGCATATAACTAGCTCGGCAGGACTAGGGGTGTTATCTCTACGGAGAGCCCTGAACCTGGGTACATCGTGGTGTCTTACCGTGTGTTCCCATTCTCGTTTCCGGTACCAGCGACATTAACCTCGATCTGTACCCCTCTTTAGCCATCCCCATGGCATCTGTCGTTACATATCGACGTCATTTCCTCAGTAAATTTGTTTTTTCTAGCTATATAGGGTTTCAATGAAAGAAAACTTTGTGTTAAAAATTAAAAGATCGAATGAAGAATTAAATAAGTATGCAGATCTATGAGTGGTACGTAGTTTCAATTTTTTATCTGTATCATCAAAGACAGCCACACTAATTGATGTTGTATTGTCTTGAAATTCCTTGGCTAAGGATAGTTGGATTATAAAGTACTGGCCATTAGATCAATGGGTCAAGTGCATGGTAGTAATCTAAAATCAAAGATGCAACTTTTTTTCATGAAGAGTGGAAAATTGAGGGATCAAGGAGAACCTTGTACAGAGAGGGGATTAAAACAGGTTGTTGTTGGCTTCGACGACGCAAATATGACCCAGCCTCGGAATTTTCCTACCTCTGCCTAATGACTGCAAAAACAATATGTAGAAAACTATGGCATGGATATATTCCAATTCAGCACTACACTATGACTTCCGTTTTCAAATCAAATTGAACAACTTAGTAACTTATTGGATTACTAAAAGTAATGTACCGATCAAAATAAAGAGATGGTAAAGCATGTTTCTCTAGGTATCAGCTTACTTACAATAACACAGTGGTTTATCCTATATGGATTTTACTTAATTTGTACACATATTCAGTTTTCAGTAAATGCTTTGTAGCTATATTTAGATGTAATTGAAGGGTTCGTTGCATAGAAAACAAAAATTTTCCTACGGTTGTAACAGCCAAGATCACATCTAGAAGATCACTTGTAACGGTTTGAGAAGGACTCACCCTCGAAGACTAAAAGCTTTAACGAGAACTATTCTCGTGGGTGATGTAGTCGAACACTCGCCGACCTCAAGGTCGTGATGAAGACTTGACGCCACGAACGGGCAGCGTCTCCGTAGTCGGTCACACGTACAGATCAGTGACGACCTCCGCCCCTTGCTCCAGTTGGGCAGCGGAAGTAGTGGATTTCTCGGGAACTCCAGCAGCACTACGACATAGTGGTGGTGGTGGTAGAGAAGATCTTGAGCAGGGCTTCGCCTAAGCACCGTACTCGTGAAACTGGATCAGCTAGCAAGGGGAGAAAGATGCCAACCAAAGGGCATATGAGAGATGGAGGAATGAGTGAGTTGTGTGAGGACCTCCACCCATCTATATATAGGAGGAGGGGGAGGCAGCCCCCAAGGGGTAGCACGCCCCAAGAGGTGCCCCCACCTCTCCCCTCATCATGTGGGTGGACTCTCCACTCACAAAAACAAAGGGTCACACATTATTCCCATAACTTCCATAATTCTCCACTCAAAATTCCAAGAGTTTATCACATTAAAACACTTTTAATTATCTTGTTTAATGTCACTCAAATTAGTGAACACTTCATTCAATGAGTACTTCATTGATGACCACTTCATTCAATGAACACATTAACAATTATCCCCTTGCTTGATATACCGAAACTATTCCAGGAGTTTTATCAAAACAGTCCATGTGTTGTCCAGTATATTCTCTGGCGTTCCGTATCCACTCAAACGCGTCAACGAATCCTTAAGTGTGTCACCCTACGGTTCGTGAATAAAATGGACATGACAGAGACTCTTCTCTGATCAATAATCATCAGCGGGATCTGGAGATCCATGATGACTCCCACTTACTCAACGATGAACTAGTGATCGTGTGAACCAAAACTCCGTAACCAATTCCTTTTGTCTCGCGATATTTTACTTGTCCGAGATTCGATCATTTGGTATCATCCATACCTAGCTCGATCTCGTTATCGACAAGTACTCTTTACTCGTTCCGTGATATAACATCCTCGTGAGCCAGTCACGTGCTTGCAAGCGATATCAATGTGATATCACCGAGAGGGCCCAGAGTATATCTCTCCGTCATCTGGATGGACAAATCCCACTCTTGATCCACGAGCCTTAACTAACACTTTCCAAGTACCCAACGACACCTTTATAATCACCCTGTTACGGTGTGACGTTTGATGGAATCAAAGTACTCTTCCGGTGTCAGTGATTGACGTGATCTCATGGTCTAAGGATTAGAGTTACTTCGTGAAAGTTTGATACAGCAATAGAAACTTGATGACATGATCGTATTGCTATAACTACTGTGGGTGTATGTTCACCACATCATTCTCCAATGACATGACCTTGTTATTAACAACATCCAATGTTCATGATCACGAAACCTTGATCATCCGTTAATCAACAAGCTAGTATAAAGAGAGGCATTACTAGGAACCTTTTCTCTGTTTATTAAACACACATGTATTAACGTTTCCGGTTAACACAATTATAGCATGAAAATAAACATTTATCATAAACATGGAATAAGATAATAACCACTTTATTTTTGCCTCTCGGGCATATTCCCTTCAGTCTCCCACTTGCACTAGAGTCAATAATCTAGTTTGGTACTTGCGCATCCAACACCTATGGCATTCAGCTGTTATCCATACGCATTGCTAGTGGTAAACCTAATCTCCAGATCTGACACTTCAGGTCCGTGTGTATTTGCATTTCTTTGCGTCTCTACGCATCACTCATTCACTAATGAGATGTCATTGCATAAATTTGGTCCTCCGGTGAGACCTTAGTCCCTTGAGCTCAAAACATGTTGAATCTATTGTCGTACAATAGATCTTCATAGTATTAGCTCGCTTGGAACTACACCTAGTTTGTCAAACAAACTTCTTGACACAAATGCCCTCCTTTGCTGCTGCTAGAGCAGTCATACACTTAGCCTTTCGTTGTAGTATTCGTCATAATGTCTTAACTTTGGAACTCATCCAAATCCATTTGGAACTATTCCAAATCTATCATGGAACTTTCTTCCATTACATTTTGCCACCTTAATACACCGCCAAAATTGAGATAAATTTAGATTGTATCTTGCGATAAAACTAGTATCAATGTAACACTTTACAATGAACTATTGTCCAACATACACAATATATTCTTAGTCCTTCCAAAGCACGTAAGGATATCTTTACTATTGTCCAATGATCATCTTATGAATCATTATGGTATATGCTCATAACATTTAGAGCATAGGACATTCTGGAATTGTACATATCATGGTGTACATGATTGATCAAATCATTCATGTGGTTTTACTCACCAAGTGTCAAAACACTTGAATCTCGCTTCAACCTTTTCCATGCGGCAAGAACCTTTCTCATCGTTTCCATATTGAACTTCATTCAATACCTCATGTATGTACTTTGGCACAACCATATTAGAACCTCGATCTATCTGCATAGACATTGATGTCCAATATTCTGGTTTTGCCCAAATCTTCCATTAAAATCAAATTTTCAATGAAACTTTACCCGTGTCAATAAAAGATACATCATTTCCAATCAACAATATGTCTTCTACATAATGTATTAGAAATATGTCTCAGCGCTCCCACTTAATTTCTTGCAAAAAGCAAGCATCTTCACCGTCTCTGATGAAACTAAACGTTTTAACAATTTCATCATGATGAAGATTCCAACTCCGTGAATGCTTATTTCAACCATTGAAATTTGCATGCTATTTTAGCATCCTTTGAATTAACAGAACCCTTTGGACCGTGTCCTGTACACGTCCTAGGTAACCATTCTATTATAAGAACGTTGTTCCGTTTATTCAACTACCATATACAAAAACTAGCATATGTAGTGATTGCTATAATAATCCGTCCAGACTAAATATCGTTATGAAAGATCAAATCTTGTCATAGCCAACTCTTTGAACATAATTGTAAACCATTTTAACGATATGTCGAATATTTCATAGATGTGAGAACATCCACGTCTATTTCTTTATAGATCCAAACACGGTATCTAGAGGGTCTTCCAAGTTCAGAAACTTGGTTTCTCGTGTATGGAACTATCACGGATTTTATAGCTTCTAGCCATTTTGACGGAGTCAGGGCCCATCATTGCTTCTTTGCATGTAGTCGGTCCATTATTATCAAATAACAATGATTCAATCTCAAATCTTACTATTTGATCGATTATCCGAACTACGCAGTTCAATAGGAACTTAGATCGCCGTGACCACAACCTTTGGGACACGGGAGCCAAGAGCATTGCGGCCGCTTCCGGGACACTTTCCGGCGCTGCGCCACTTAGCACATAAAGCTTAGGTTCAACAACCTAATCGAAGTTCCACTGTCCTCCCACTTAACTTTTCGCAAAAAATTCCTTCTCAAGAAACTTGATGCTCTTAGCCACAAAAAACTTTTGTCTTTAGTGTTATGGAGGAATACCCAACGGTTACTTTGGGATAACCTACAAAGACGTACTTTATCCGACTTTGGTTGTAAACATTTTACATATGCCTTGCATACCAAAATTTAAGAAAAGACAAATTGGATTTTATCCCATTCCATAACTTATATGGTGTCATTTCAACGGATCTCGATGGCGCTCTTTTCAGTGAAAAGCGGTAGTCTCTAAAGCTTAATCCTTAAAATATAATGGCAATTTTATAAATAACACCTTTGATCCTTACCATATCAAACAAGGTTTGATTACATCTCTCGAACACTCCATACTCCTATGGTGTTTCGGGAGACGCAAGTTTATGGAACAATTCCTAAACTCTTAGGTGTTTGCTAAACTTTTAACTCAAAAATCTTCCTTTATGATCCAATCATAAACTCTTATTTTCTCGTTACAATGATTTTCACTTCATCTTGAAATTTATTTGAACATTTTCAAATATTTCATACTTCTTCCTTATCAAGTAAATATACACATATATCCACTCAAATCCTTGGTTAAAGTATATGAAGTTATAAGACCCACCACACACGGCTACACATAATGAACTATACACATCAACATGCATAATGTCCAATAAGTTAGTCGTCCGTTCTTCTTTGCCTATGAACAGAGTTTCAATCATTTCTAGGAAATTCTTACAAGCCTCAGTTGATTCAAAATCAAAAGACTCCAAAAATCCACCATCATGGAGTTTCTTCATGTGTTTCTTTCCAATATGATTCAAACGGTGGTATCACTCATAAGTGATCTTCTAATCATTTGTCTTGCGACATGTTTAGCATCAGTTATTATGGATGTGATTTCTCCAACAAGATTTATAGAGTTCATCCATCTTCTATGAATATGGTGATAATTTGAACAACTATTGTTCGTATAACACCAGAACAGAATAACAATTATTCAAATAAATCTTGAAGGCTAGGTTTAATTCCAACGATAAACACAATAACACTTTATTTTGTTTTTGATGAGAATCATCCCATATTAATTTGCTAGTTACTCAGGCCATTGCAACTCTTGTATTGCGTTGTTCTGTATGACACTTCATACCAACCAATCAGTATCCAATACTCAAGAATCACATTGTTTAACAAGCAATGAATATACCCATAACATGTATATCATCTATATACCTGAGCTGGACATTTCCAGTCTTTTCCTTTTTCTTTTTCGCCAAAATATTTTTCAGATCCTCTTTCAGCAATTCCTTTCCTTTTTAGAAGAATTTACCAACATCACTTGTGGTACCATTCAAATGACACATAATCCAAAGTGTGTTAGTCAAATACTAACACCCTATGATTCTCACTTTGATGTAGATCACCGTCATCAAATGTTTGGTGTTCTTCCAAATTCCATTCTTTAGTAATCTTATAGTGTAGTAAACATTTTACCTACATCTTCCATTCATCCTATCATGACAACTTTCATGACAAAACTACCATAGCTCATAGGGACAAACTGTGAGTACAATATTAGTTCCCAAAACCTTTTTGGGAGATTAGGACACATAGTGTCTCCAACCTTCACAAATTCTCATACAATATGAGAACATGTTTCTCACTAAATTTTACTCTATCACATTGCAACTAAACATTGTTTCAGATATCGCTATATCTTCCACACATGATAGTTACTGAAACAATCCTTTCAGCTCCTAGATAACCTTGATAATAACAAACAACATTTGAATATCAAGGATCATGGAGGCAAGTGTGATACTTAGACACTAACACTGGAATTGTTACTCTCGATTTAATACACATTATTAAACTTCATGGAGTAAGCAAGGTTTGCTAAAGTTTGCAATAAGACTTTAAACTTTAGATTGACACTCAAACAATACGGTACCAGTCCGTAAAGTTAAATATCCAGAATTCTATAGTTCTATTATCTCAATTATAGCTAAGCGCAAAGGTAGTAAACAAATGCCAATGACTACAATGAACTATGAAAATTCACTTTGATTTAGTTCATGATAAAATGAGTTCATCTAACTCCCACTCAAAAACAACATCCCTCGAGTCGTCTTTGGTGATTACACGAACCAAATTCACTACACCACGACTGATCATCACGTGAGGCAGTGTAGCTGCAATGGCGAGCATCTCAATATGTTTCATCATATCATCCATATGACTCGTGCTTAACCTTTCGGTCCATGTTCCGAGGCCATGTCTGTACATGCTAGGCTCGCCAAGTAGAACCTTAGTATTTGCATGTGTTTCAAGGCCATGTCTGTACATGCTAGGCTTGAAAACACCCGTTGTATGTGAACGTAGAGTCTATCACACCCGATCATCACGTGGTGTCTCGAAACGACGAACTTTCTTAACGGTGCATACTAAGGAAGAACATATAATTATCTTGATATTAAGTGAGAGGGATCATCTTATAATGCTACCGCAACGATCATGATCGTAACTAAGCAAAATAAGATGTATAAAAGGATAAACATCACATGCATGGATAATGTGATATGATATGGTCCTTCTCGCAATAGATCTCCATCTTTGTGCGTCTTGGTATGATCTCCATCATGCCACCGGCGCAGCACCAAGGTCCATGGCGCCACCACCATGGTCGTCCTTCTCCATTACAATATATCTCATGGATATACATACAGCACGCATGCCTTAAAAGGGAAAAACCACAACCATATGGCTCCTGCCGGTTGTTTACAATAAATCTCATTTCATACAATAATTTTGTAACAATGACCATATCACATCACATGCCCTGCAAAAACAAGTTAGACGCTTCTAAATTATCTTTGCAAATTTTACGTGGTTTTGGGCTTCCTAGGAAAGAACCGATCTTACCTACGGACAAGAACCACAACGTTGATTCGCTAGTTGTTTCTTTTCATCCCTTTCTAGGGCCCTCCGTTGCAAATGCCATATCACTAATGTTAGAGAAACAGACACCCCCAAAGCCACTTTATACGGTACAAGCCGTATGTCAAGCGTGACACGCAATCTGCGCTTAGGGCTGCTTCAATCCAACATTGCCGCAATATGAACAAGTGCACAAAAGAGGGTAACAACTAGAGGATCAACGCCCACATCTCTATGTGTTCTAACCGTACAAAGCATCTACGCATAGACGAGGCTCTGATACCACTGAAGGGTTCGTTGCATAGAAAACAAAATTTTTCCTACGGTTGTAACAGCCAAGATCACATCTAGAAGATCACTTGTAACGGTTTGAGAAGGACTCACCCTCGAAGACCAAAAGCTTTAACGAGAACTATTCTCGTGGGTGATGTAGTCGAACACTCGCCGACCTCAAGGTCGTGATGAAGACTTGACGCCACGAACGGGCAGCGTCTCCGTAGTCGGTCACACGTACAGATCAGTGACGACCTCCGCCCCTTGCTCCAGTTGGGCAGCGGAAGTAGTGGATTTCTCGGGAACTCCAGCAGCACTACGACATAGTGGTGGTGGTGGTAGAGAAGATCTTGAGAAGGGCTTCGCCTAAGCACCGTACTCGTGAAACTGGATCAGCTAGCAAGGGGAGAAAGATGCCAACCAAAGGGCATATGAGAGATGGAGGAATGAGTGAGTTGTGTGAGGACCTCCACCCATCTATATATAGGAGAAGGGGGAGGCAGCCCCCAAGGGGTAGCACGCCCCAAGAGGTGCCCCCACCTCTCCCCTCATCATGTGGGTGGACTCTCCACTCACAAAAACAAAGGGTCACACATTATTCCCATAACTTCCATAATTCTCCACTCAAAATTCCAAGAGTTTATCACATTAAAACACTTTTAATTATCTTGTTTAATGTCACTCAAATTAATGAACACTTCATTCAATGAGTACTTCATTGATGAACACTTCATTCAATGAACACATTAACAATTATCCCCTTGCACTATTTTGATATACCGAAACTATTCCAGCAGTTTTATCAAAACAGTCCATGTGTTGTCCAGTATATTCTCTGGCGTTCCGTATCCACTCAAACGCGTCAACGAATCCTTAAGTGTGTCACCCTACGGTTCGTGAATAAAATGGAAATGACAGAGACTCTTCTCTGATCAATACTCATCAGCGGGATCTGGAGATCCATGATGACTCCCACTTACTCAATGATGAACTAGTGATCGTGTGAACCAAAACTCCGTAACCAATTCCTTTTGTCTCGCGATATTTTACTTGTCCGAGATCCGATCATTTGGTATCATCCATACCTAGCTCGATCTCGTTATCGACAAGTACTCTTTACTCGTTCCGTGATATAACATCCTCGTGAGCCAGTCACGTGCTTGCAAGCGATGTCAATGTGATATCACCGAGAGGGCCCAGAGTAAATCTCTCCGTCATCTGGATGGACAAATCCCACTCTTGATCCACGAGCCTCAACTAACACTTTCCAAGTACCCAACGACACCTTTATAATCACCCTGTTACGGTGTGACGTTTGATGGAATCAAAGTACTCTTCCGGTGTCAGTGATTGACGTGATCTCATGGTCTAAGGATTAGAGTTACTTCGTGAAAGTTTGATACAGCAATAGAAACTTGATGACATGATCGTATTGCTATAACTACTGTGGGTGTATGTTCATCACATCATTCTCCAATGACATGACCTTGTTATTAACAACATCCAATGTTCATGATCACGAAACCTTGATCATCCGTTAATCAACAAGCTAGTATAAAGAGAGGCATTACTAGGAACCTTTTCTCTGTTTATTAAACACACATGTATTAACGTTTCCGGTTAACACAATTATAGCATGAAAATAAACATTTATCATAAACATGGAATAAGATAATAACCTCTTTATTTTTGCCTCTCGGGCATATTCCCTTCAGTAATAAGACCGAAATCGTAGCAAGCTTCAGCCGCTCAAAGTTGTACAAACAAATCAAGAAAACAATTTTCAGTTTTCTAGATTGAAGAATGAACCATGTAGGCATGATGACGAGGAGATCCAGCTACGAAGAAGGCATGTCACATAACCACACAAGCAAAGATTCCAACAATGTCGAAGAGGAGCCCGTTGGACCATTCACGTAGGCCGCCGGGGCGGCGAGCGCAGCGAAGGTCGACAAAGATGACCCCGGCTTCCCCACAAACACCACCATCAATTCGCGTTCTGCCGGTTCAAAGAGCCAAGATCCAGCCGACGTCATATGCCGTGGTAAGGTGGGTGAGGCATGCAAGTTTGCGTACCTGATGGACTTGGTGATCTGACGGTGAACACGAGGACAACGACGAGGAGCGAGAAATTGCTAAACATGATCGGGCAGGGCCGCAGGGGATGAGGGTGCCACCTCCTGCGCGACCGAGGCAACATCTCCCATCGGCAACCGTCTATTTCTAGAAGCTTGCACCCTCTTCCTCCTCCAGCAAGTGACGTGCGTAGAACCGGGGCAGGGAATTTGTTAGTATCCAGCTAATCTGTAAGGGTGAAACTGTTAGTATCCAGCTAATCGCCGGGGTACGGGGGATGACGTTATTCAAGGGCTAAACTTGAATACGTGATGAATCCTCTCAAACCGATGATGATTCTTCAAGGGCTAAATTCGCTTTTATGTACTCCATTTGTTCGGTGGAGAAGAAGAAAAGGCATCGTTGTAGAAGATGGAGAAATTGATGGAAAATCAACCAGTGGGGAGTTGATTAGGGAGATGATAAATGTGTGTATCAGTTATTGGGATGGGAAGTCAAGATGCAAAACGCAGGGGGCAACATTAATTTCCAGACTCACTCAACCATGTGTGTGCAGAAGAGAAGATGAAAGCCGTGTTGGATGGCTAGTAAAACATGTGAACGTGGGAAAAAAAAAGGCCATGCATGCAGAAGCTGGAATGGAGGGCTAGCGCTGATATGGCTGTAGGGGAATGGATGCTGACGTGGATTGCCTGCATGCTTAGAGAAATAGGATAGTGGGTCTCAATCTCTTAGGTATTATAGATGTGGTGATTTATGATTTATCATCAAACTGACAAGCAGAATAAACATAAATATGCATAGCATAAACCCATAATTCAAAGTCTCAATACACAATTGATAGGCAGGTAAATGATAAACAATGCCATCAAAGTCTTTCTAAGGTATAAAAAAACCTATGGTGCATAGATTATTTTCTAGACATTCATGGCAAAAGCCTCGTCATGCTTCATGCACTTAGAAGTCCTTGTCGTTAATGATGGACACCTTCAAGGTCTTGGGTTTTGGTAGCATGAAGGGGGTGAGGTGCTCGATCCTGATCTGGTGAACGACAGCGAAGAGGCCAAACCCTTGTCTATGTGTCCTTGCGTGTATCCTCTGACACCCAAACTGTTGGGGAACATAGTAGAAAACAAAAAAAATCGGCCTACGTAGCAATCACCCAAGATCATCTATGAAGATTGCATACACGGTTTAGGTCATGCTCACCAACGTTGCAACGGAAGAGTAGATCGAGTTGGTGAAGACCGTCGGTGCAGATCCCCGCAACTAGGAATTTCAATGACCTCCCAACCGCGAGGATATCGATCACTCGAACCATCCCTCGATCTAGTCCCTCGAACAAGTTCCTCAAAGAAGGGTCGAGGGCACGACCCCTCTATTAGTATTCACACGTCCTATAGCAGCAATCTAGTAGTGCTCCGTCGTTCAGAGTAGAACACCACCAAGAAAACTAGAGCGAGAAAATCCTAACGAATTCCGATCTAGAACAGCGTCTAAACCGGGGTCTAAAAGTGGAGCAACGGGGTTTAGAGGGAGGAAGGGTGGCGTAGGGGCCTTATGGTTTGATGTGTTGCACCCCACCCGTGCCCCTCATTATATAGGTGTCCAAGAGGTCCCTAGGTCGACAAAACCAGGGGTGGAGTCCTTCCAGGACTCCTCCCTTGGGGGGGTGGACTTTTCCCTAGGACTCCTTCCTAAAAGGGAATCCTTCCCACCTTGGGAGTCCTAGTCCTAATATGACTAGGACCAAATTTCGGCCAGCCCCTATGAGGAGCCTTGCCCCCCCCCCTCAAGGCTAAGGGGGGGATAGAAGCATATGGTATTGTCCGGAAGCTTCCAGGACCCTTTGGGTCCATTCTCGGGCATTCCCGGATATTTTGGGATGGTTTTGGGACATTCCAGGACCTTTTCGGACCGTTTTCGCATGATCCAGAACTATATGGATAGGTTCTGAGACGATCAGGGTTACAGTCTAATATATCTGATGATCGCAAAAGTTGTCGGGACGCCCGACGATTATCCGAAAACCATCCCGGTTGATCCAAGACTTCCCCAGTACCATTATCATATGTTCCGAAACCACCTGGGACTACTATAGAGGGATCCCGACATATCCTTAAATACTCATAACTAGTTCCGGTGCCCATATGAACGATTCTATAAATACCCCGAACTTCTTACGGTGCCCGTATGAACTATTCTGATTTTTTTCCACTAAACCTTCTACCATTGCAGTATTCTAACAGACCACTGCTCGTTAAGTGTGTGATCCAATAAGTTTGATATTATGCGGACATGACTCGGAACATCTTCCGGACATAGGACAACAACCTTTTGTCGATAGCCAATAGTCAACAACGGAGCCATGGACACTCATATTGACTCCCGCACATACATGAAGAAACTTCGAGTGGACATTTATGTTTAGTCATGTACCATTCCTTTTGGTTCGCGATAAACGACAAAGTTAGAGGCGAGAAATTTGGCACCCATGTGTAGCAACTTCTTGAACATAAGTCAATTGTTAACCTCTTTGCACGTTTTTCACTTTTACTCGTTATCGTATTTCGGTATGCCCATGACTAAATCACTTTGTGTCTTAGCTAGACTATTATGGATACCGTAATACCGAGTGGGCCCAAAGTAAATATTTCTTCATCGTGAAGGAGAAAATCTCAGTCTCAATTTATCGTTGTTACTAGACACACTATGTGATGTACCTGGAACTTATTTTACTATCACCGAGTGACGGGTAGGTTCATCTAAGAACAAAAGTATACCTTCTTGCGTGAAGCAACTCGATACTCTCATGGTCTTGTGTGACATTATCCTTTTATAAGAAACATGAACCATGTCACGGTCACACATTGCACATGGATTGTGTTCCGGTCACCTCCAGCAACGATAACGGTTCACCGCAGCTCCGCCTTTTGCAACATGGCACATGCTACAACACTGACGGAGACCAGCGGTCGCCCGCCTTGCAACACCGACTACTCATCCAAGTTTAGCAGGTCTTTCAACTTGTCATCATTGCCAACTTCCATGGGCGACGCCGTCCCCGTTTGTGTCACCCTGAACTGGCATGTGCAATGGAAGTCATCTCCTATCTTTCGAGTCGGCTGCTACTTCTCGTACACCCATTCGACTCTTCCAACAACTAGCATATGCTTTCTTGATATGGTTGCGTGTTTCTCTACTCACTCACTGAGGTGCTAGACGTTGGGTGCTTCTTTCCTACCTTCTTGCCTGCTTCTTGTATGAGTAGTCTCCATCCTAGAGTGTACTGTGTTGAAGGGGGCTGAAGAACGACGGGAAGAAGAAGGCGTGAGGAAGGGAGATACATGGATGGGATTCGGGAGAAGATAATGTTGGAATTTAATCCCTCAGATCACTTATATAAAATACCCACAAACACGCAAACATAAATTTATAGCCAAAAGCACGTGTCGTGTCTCTTCTTTTTTATTGCTTTTTTTATTTTCTCCGCGGTGTTGTTCTGATTACAAAACTCACACATATACTCATGTATATATAACACACCTGCTAACCGACTCAACTAGCTAACGGAACCCAATCCAAATCGGACTCACCTACAAGCCAGCCTATCTAGTCTAACACGGACACACATTGGCATGTTGATTTCCTAACTCTAGACTAAACACAATCAGATTGGAACTAGTACTACTACGTGACACTACTAACACACAAGATTACCTAATAATCACGCCCTAATCTTGATACTTTGTCTTCTATGCTTCTCTTGATCTTGACTCGTTGAAGATCCATCCCTTGTCGACTCATCTACTCGCTCCACGACAAGTTAAACTGGCTCTCCCCAATTTTCACTTGGCGAATTTACGAATCAAGTCAAATATGCCTTGGACTACCCAACATCGCTAGTAACCTCGTGGAACACCCCAGCCGGTGGACTACACTATCCACCCTAGCGAGATACACGCCGACCTCCCGTGAACTACACCATCCACTCCGGCCTCATGTAGAGACATGTCCTAATTGAAGAGACTCACCTTCACTGGTTTACCGCCCCCGCATATTTGAACTTGACCCTCTCGTCGAGACACATAGGCGACTTGGGTATGCTTCATCTTCAACAGATCCTCACATAGACAAGCACACGGACAATACGACGACTCACTGACGCGACGACAACTGACCGTGCAAACTCGCACGACTCCTTTACTCATACTTCCCGGACAATGATCTTGAGGGCTTTCCGACACCGCACCTCGGCACCACTTCTTCCATCAACGATCTCCTTCCGTTGAATTTTTTGACGACAACCAGTCGTCTTCCTTCTTGTTGCTCCATAGAACGACGATCACCTGATTCTCCTCCTCGCTGCATCATCCAGCGATTTCATGGCCCGCTCCTTCTCTTGTCGCCGTACTTCCTAGCGACTATATTGCCCGCCCCGAGGCGCTAGTCTGGCGCTACCCCGGGGCAAGCATGAATTTGGATCGACCTTGCTCTAGATACCAATTGTTGGAATTTAATCCCTCGGGTCGCTTATATAAAATACCCACGAACACGCAAACACAAATTTATAGCCAAAAGCACGTGTCGTGCTTCTTCTTTTTTATTTCTTTTTATTTCCTCTGCGGTGTTGTTCTGATTACAAAACTCACACATATACTGTATATATAACACACCTGCTAACCGACTCAACTAGCTAACGGAACCCAATCCAAATCGGACTCGCCTATAAGCCAGCCTATCTAGTCTAACACGGACACACATTGGCATGTTGATTTCCTAACTCTAGACTAAACACAATCAAATTGGAACTAGTACTACTACGTGACACTACTAACACACAAGATTACCTAATAGATAAGTCTACAAGGAAAAGCGATGGGCGGGCCTCGGTGGTGATACATTTTTTTTGAAAGTCTCGGTGGTGATACATGTAATCCATGGGAAGTGTCCGAAGCATAAAAAGATGGGAGAAGCTATGTTGCACCGCCGCACCCGTAGCGCAACTATGCGGCGGCTCAATCCATCCAACTCCTATCTGTGTACGTGTTATCTTTCCAAATTCAAATGTTAAAAATTATCTCTTAAACCGTTAATTCGATCGATGATCCATTTTCGCAATTAGATTTGTCGCGACGAGATCTTCGAAACAAGATCTCATATTGATATGTTTCGATTAAATTTTTTTGTCACCGTCAGTTGCCAGATTAAGTCACTCTAGCTGCCATTTTTACTGTAAACTGTTGCCACAAATGTTTGTACATAGTTGCCGGGGGAATAGTTCTGTATACTTAAGCTTACAATACAACCCGATAAAATAAAATGGCAACTCAAACTGATAAAACCGGAAAGCAAAATAAACCATCATGTCAATTAGATGTAAAGAATACGGCAACCGAACATAAATAAAACGGTAATAAATCGTTCAAGCACAATAAGTTATTATGACATTTGGGTATAAATAACATGACAAGTATTTGTGTTTTTTATATGATTCTAAAGAGAAACATATACAAATGCCACAAAACAAGGTTTTCATTTATGTATATTTGTGTACAGTGTTTTAACAACCAATTTGGTATAATATGATAATTATATGAATAATTATCAGATAAGTAGAACAATAATGTGGTAAGTACTAATGAAAAAAAAAGATTTAACAACCAAGTTGGTATAATTCGGCAACTATATGAATAATGATTAGGTAAGTAGAACATTTATGTGGAAAGTACTGATAAAAAAAGTTTTAACAACCAAGTTGATATAATTTGGCAACTATATGAATAATTATCAGGTAAGTAGAACAGTAATGTGGCAAGTACTCATGAAAAAAAAGTTTGTCAAAACATGTTGACATGGGATCTAGTTTCGAAGATCTCGTCGCTAGGAAGCTAACGGTGAAAACGGATCGTCAATTGAATTAACGGTTTGAAAGATAAAACTTTTACAAAAAATTAAAGCTAGAAAATCTAGCCTTTTTTGCTAATGATGAATTGCTTCTTTTATTCTTGCTTTTTTACTCTGCTCTGCATGCGGTGCCAATTGCTATTTAGAAGCCGCCGCACGGCTAATGCGCTGGTGCGGCGCCGCCCTGTAGTGGCGTCCCAAAAAGATCCATCGGATGAGGGTCGTTTCCCTTCAAGAATATGCTTCTTTTGGGAGAAGTTGCAAACTATCAGGTTTTTTTAAGAAAAATAGAACACTTCATCTCCGACTCCTATTAGGCTTCATTTGGATGTTGATATTCATAGCCTTAGGATTGAATTGGCCGCAATATCAAATCTTTCGGTCCGGGATATTGACATTGCACCAAAATTCAATTGTTTGGATGCTCAAACAATTGATACCTGGAATTCAGATGATATGGTCAATTTGGAAGCTTGTTTGGATTATCATTCTCTACAATGAATATTTTTTATTTTGCAAATATTTTTCAATTTTTCTCACATTGTTTGAGATCCATGAATATATTTTAAATTCATGAACATCTCATATAAAAATTATGTGATTTTAATTCACAATTTTAACAAAAATCCATGAACATGTTTTCATTTTAAAACCCATTTCAAATAAATAAATGATAGCCATTTTTTACTACCACTTAAGCGAGAAAAAAAACTAAACGAGGTACCCCACCCAATCTAAACAAGCGAGAGCTTAATGGGCTAGGCGATGTGAGTCTTAGAGCAACAATTCCATAGTTCCTGGATGGCATAGATGATCCCAAGGGGCACCACAACAAACACTAGCTGAACCAAGACTGAAAAGTGTAAGAAGATCACAACCACGCACCGAACAACTTCTCTCCTTTCAGAGCAAATATTGTCTTCAATGGAAGCCCAACATAATAATGAATAAAAAAGTATCATGAGAACATAATTAAAACCCAAATCAACACAGATAAATCAAAATAAAACAATCAATCACAATAATACGTTAAAGTAAAAGTTTAATCCTACAAGTTAAAAACAATGTGGAAAAGCACGCGTTACCCTCTAGTATAAGCCATGATAAAAATAAAAGGAAACGGTCAATTGAGTTCATGTAGAACACGGTTTCAAGAAATTGCCGATTTAATTTAGATTATTTTAAATTACTTCATATATATTTGTATTTATTTTATGTGATATCGATTGAGGTTAACAAAAGATCCTCAGGAAAGCAAACGTGAAAAGAACATGAAAAAAAATGAGGCGAATGTATCGACTCTTTTTTAATAATCTATTGAGATTATGAATGCAAATTGTAAGAGCATCTCCAGTCGCGCTCCCAAGAGACGCCCAAGCCGACGAAATCCGCCCAGTCGCGCCTCCAAGGACCCAAATAGCGCCGGATTGGGCCGATTTTGAGTCTGGCGATTCCAAGCCGACCCGGCGCGCTGGGGGTCGCTTGGGGGCGCCGGACGAAGCGAAAAAAGCCGGTTGGCCCACTAACGGGGCAAACCGCCCAAACATCGACCGCATCTCCCCCACCGCCCTTGTCGCCGCCGGTGCCGCGCCGCCGCAAGGTAGCCGTTGCGTCGCCTCCAAACACGCTGCTGCTCACCCCACCGCCCCCTTCCAAGCCTTGCCCAGTACAACGACGGTTGGCCGACGTGTCGCGCCCAATCGAGACCATCGGCGGCTGGCCGCGCCCTAGGTGTTCGGCGAATTGCCGCGCCGAGATGGACTCCGACGACGAGGCGCTCTTCGCCGCACTGATGGAGAAAGAAGAGGCCGCCGCTGGCGCCCAGGACGACGAGCACCTTATGATGCTCTCCACCTTGGCCGGCCTGTTCGGCGCCAACACGGCGCCGCAGCGAGGCGGGTCCAAGATGGGCCGCCGGAAGGCAAAGGAGAGGCACCGTTCGGAGGCTACTACTTGCTCTATTCTGACTACTTTGCCGATGTTCCCCTGCACGGCGAGAAGGTATTCCGGTGCCGGTACCGCATGGGCCGAAAGCTCTTTCTTCGCATTGTCAATTCACTGCGAGAGTACGACAACTAATTTGTTTGCAAGAAAGATTGCACCGGCATAGTTGGATTCTCCTCACTTCAGAAGTGCACAACGGCCATGAGGATGCTTGCATACGAAGCTCCTGATGATCAACAAGACGACTATGCACGCATGGCCGAGTCCACCGCGCTTGATTGTTTGTACAGGTTTTGCAGAGCAGTGGTGGGATGCTTTGGAGGACAGTACTTGCGAGCACCCAATGCAGAAGACACAGCTCGAATCCTAGCAGAGAATGAAGCAAGAGGATTTCCTGGGATGTTTGGAAGCATCGATTGCATGCATTGGGAATGTAAGAACTGTCCATTTTCTTGGCAGGGGATGTACAAGGACGCAAAAGGTCACTGCAGTGTGATACTTGAGGCAGTTGTTACACATGATCTCTGGATTTTGCATTCCTTCTTTGGCATGCCAGGAACACACAATGACATCAACGTCCTGCAGTGCTCAAATGTATTTGCCAGGCTTGTCGAAGGTAACGCTCCTCCGGTGAACTTCGAGGTCAATGGGCACCAGTACAACAATGGATACTACCTAGAAGATGGGATCTATCCAAGATGGTTGGTATTTGTGAAAACTATCTCAAACCCTATGCCAGGAGGGAAGTACGCCCACTTTAACAAGTGCCAGGAGGCTTGCAGGAAGGATGTCGAGCGGGCATTTGGGGTGCTCCAATCTCGATTTGCCGTTGTCCGATACCCCGCTCAGACTTGGTCGAAAGATCAAATGTGGGAGATGATGAATTGTTGTGTCATCTTGCACAACATGATAAAGATGATCTAGTGTATGACACTGAACCATATCTCAACCAGGGGCCTCTTGCAGTTGTTGATCACCAGATACCACCAGATTGAATAGCCTATCTCAACATGCTCCAGGAGATCTGAGACCCGCATGTGCATCGTCAATTGCAGGAAAATCTAGTGGATCATCTATGGATGCGCAAAGACAATGCCTAGTTAGATTTGTATTTGTATTCGTGCCGAACTATGTGTTTGTATTCCACGTTGTGCATCGAATTATGCCGAATTGCATCGATATTTCATATTTTTATGTTGAATTTGCGTTTAAAAGATAAATTTACGTCGTTCTTGGGTCGAATCTGGACAGAATCTGTGCCGGCACCACCCGATTTGGGGCCGGCTAGAGGGTCGGCCGCCCCAAGCCAATTTCGCCGTCCGAACGTCTCCAAACGGTGCTAAAATAGCGTCGAAAACCGGCTTCTAAGAATGAAACTTCAACGAAAAGCGAGAATATTACCGGCACATGGTGCCCTTTCGAATCGCGCATTTGTTTTGCGCTGTGCGTCTCTTCTTTAGATCGATCGGCTGCTACGGCGAAACGCGGTTTGCGGTGAGGCGAACATATTTGAGTTTGACCTCAGAGAGCTGCTTTGCCCTTTTAGTGCTACATAAAAATCCCTGTGGCAACGACATGACGGCGGCAAAGTGTGCATGGCGCGCGCGCTTGTTCCTTTTTATCCTTTTTTGCAGGGAACGCGAGGGCTTGATGATACAGGAGGCGAACGCACAAGTTGGCCATAAGTTAGGCCGGCCGGATATTGTTCGGCCTGCCGGAAGAATACTTTTTTACATGAAATGGACTAACCGCTTTCAACAAAGGCAGTTTCATACTGTCATCTATCTGTTCCTAGAAACAAAAGTCAGGGGTCCAACGCATACAATGTTCACATACGACACACATGGGAATCCACGCCGTCACCGTGCTACTACGCCTCTCACTAATAAACTAGTAGTAGTACAAATAAATATAGATCCTAACTCACAACATGCCCAATACATACACATTTTAAATCTTGTTGGGTGGAAGTAGCCGCGAAAAGGTAGACAGTTTAGGCGAAGTTCTTGTAGCACATTGTAAATTTTACTTTTAGGATTGTTTATCACGCCGCCTTAATTTATAAACCTTTTTGTGATTTTCATGTACAAAAAGTTCGTGTCGTATAAAAAAATAGTGGAAACCTGGGAATAGAATTTGTTTCACGATTTGATTCGTTTGGTTTGTAGAAAATAGAGCAAAAAAAGTAAGAAAATATTTCTGTAATCTCACTTTTAAAGAAGAAATGTATTACCTCCGATCTATATTAATAAAATCAACTTTTTCTAGATTCGTATGTATCTAGTTAATTATTTATACTAGATGCATGTGTATCTAGACAAATTTAAGTCCATTAATATGGATCGGAGGGAGTAGAAGTTTTGTATCGTGTCTCCTTAGGCTTTGTTTGGTTATACAAGAACCAATCCATTGGTGGAATTAATCCATCCAGAAACATGGATTTTCATATATGTTTTGCTATCAGTTCTCGGTGGATTTATTACACACCTGCGGGACGATTCTTCTATGCCCCGTGGAACGAAGTGGATTGGGCTACGATCCACTGTAATCCACGTGGATTTTTAACTAACCAAACAAGGCCCAGTTTAGGGGAAGTTCTTGTAACAGATTGTAAATTTTACTTTTAGGATTCTTTATCACGCCGCCTTAATTTATCACCCTTTCCGTGATTTTCATCTACAGAAAGTTCGTGTCGTATAAAAAATTTAGTGGAAACCTAGGAATAGAATTTGTTTCACGATTTGATTCGTTTGGTTTGTAAAAAATGGAGCAAAAAAGTAAGGAGATATTTATGTGATCTCACTTTTAAAGGAGAAGTGTAGAAGTTTTGTATCGTGTCTCCTTAATGTTCAAAACTTTAAAGTGAAGGAAATATTTTCAAATGTTTGTATCTTGCCGCTAAATTTTTTACCCTTTAGGTATTTTGATTGTATAAAAAAATAAAACAAATTTAGGTTTTGCGCATTTCACCTTCCAAGGACTCATAGGAATTGTATTTATCATTTATCCAAAAAAATACTATCAAAATAAATGATGCGTATGTTTTTATAGTGCAAATGTAAAATAATTATGTATGGATTGTGCCAAATTAACTAACAAGGAAAATACATACAAAGCAGTCAAATCTAACGAGATCATTATATTCTACTTTCTTTGCAAGACATTTATAATTCACTCTATAAGTAATTACAACCTAGCGAAATAAGAATAATAACTATCGAGCAACATATTGCAGTTAATTTTTTCATCGTAAAAAAATCTAGACACCAAGTGATCAGTGTATCATTGATTGTTGCGTGCATCAATATATGAAGGACCACATTCCCTTTGGACATGGATTATCTGTTCTTGGGTGCATATGTGATTGGATGAATACTAAAATATAAAAATATTTTTTTATGATAAAAATGGTGAGTATTTAATCTGCGTGCAAATTTTCGTGATGGTATAACATTCGTGGAGGCCCCATATAGAAAATACAATTAATGCTCTGAATATACTATTTTTTCGCAAGAAAAGAATATACTATTTTTTAAAGCATTATGAAGCACCGATTTTGGGCCGTGTATGGACACATCCACAAATGTCATTTCATCACAGATATTCACACACAGGAAAAAAAATAAGCAAAGATTGTTGTAAAAAAAGAATTTATTTTCTTTTGACAGACTTTTTTACTGTTCATAGCAGGAGCATTTGAACTCGGGACTAGAATGGCATCTTCCTCCCGTTTTCCTTTTTGTTTAACCTTCACCCCCTCCTGTTTGTAGCATCTTCAAATCCTCCTCATATATCATGCACATAAATCTACAATTCCCAATAATTCTTATTTGACTACATAACAACATGACACATCAATTACAAAAATATTAAAAATTAATTTCCTACTATTATCAATCTGCAACCTACCTCGAGCTTGCAAAGACAGTGTGCAATTTTAACTTTCTATATTCATTTTAAAAATAGCTATGCAACCTATATTCTGGTCCATATCATCAATGAAGCAAGAAAATGGCCTCTTTGATTCACATGAGTAACAAAGCACATGAATATGAAAATATAGAATTGCAATGTCAAGTCCATTTGATTTTTCTATCTTTGATTGCATCAAATGAATAAAAAAAGGTTTTTTGTTCAAGTGGTTTGTATGTATGCTAAAATTCCTATGAACTGTAGTACAAATAAATTCTTAGAAAAAATTATACATGATTCAGTCCTACAAATCAAACAACCAACGTCAAAACATTTATAAACATTACAATTCCTATGAAAAAACTTTGAATCAAAGAGGCTAACATCTTTGAATTGTAAGGATATTATAGGAAATTTGAAGGGTCGCAATCCTACTATATCTTGTTTGGTTGATTTCCCTTGGACTAAAGCAATAATTCTACCTATAATACAAATCTCCCTATGGATTAGTTTAAAATGTTCCAGCTTCTAGGATACCACTAAAACATCTTTTTAATTCACAACCATGTAGGATCAACATGCTTTTCCCCATGTTTTACCTGTGCTCCATAGAAACGGCTATTCGTACATTGTTCTATTCTGTATTCCATCGGAAATTTTGGCAAAGATAAATGATATGTGTACGGCGGTTTTCATCCAACCTTTGTATGACAAACCAAATGTACCATTGATTTGACTCATTGTCTAAATACAATTGGTTTGGAACAATGTATCATTGTGGAACCAGACTTGAACTATTGTATGCATAAGTATCTATTGTGATAAGTTACATATTTATTCATGGTCCACAATTCGTGATAGGGATACTAGAATCGGACTTTAAAATACCATATGCATATGTATTTTTGTGTGTTAAATTGTGTGTTAATATCTTCATGTAATTTTCGATCACGCGATCAAAATATGGGCTATTCCCTATGAACTCTTTGGAGAAAGAAAAATAAAGTCCAAGTTAAGTTTCTTCATAATATAATTTTTATATTGTCATAAGCAATGCCAAATCTCTCCGAAATTTGTAGGCATATTTGATCCAAGTGTTCTCAGAATTTTTCAAGGGGCGATAAAGAAAAATAGATTGTTATTTTTCTACTTTTATCCCAACCAAACATATAAGTCGATCTGATCTCATTATTGATTCATGCTCTAGTTAATTGCTAAAAAACTAAACTTTTGAAAAGGGATGGGCAAATCAACACATTTTTGGCATGAAGATCAATGAAGCAAGGTAATGGCCTCTTTGATTCACTGGGGTCACAAAACACATGAATATGAAAATATAGAATTTCAATGTCAAGTCTATTTGATTTTCCTTCTTTTCATCGCAATTTATGAAAAAAATAGAAGGATTATGTTCAAGAGGTTTGTATGGATGCTAAAATTCCTATGAAATGTAGTACAAACAAATCCTTCAGAAAATCTTACATGACTCAGTTCTAAAAAGCAAAAAAGCAATGTCAAAACATTTCTAAGCATTCCAATTCTCCAATATGTCAATGAAAAATCTTTGAATCAAAGAGGCTGACATCTTTGCATTGAATATTATAGAAAATTTGAAGGATTGCATCCTACATGATCTTTTCATGTGGATTACCTTCGGTTCGAAGCAATAATACTACCTGCTAGATCATCATTGACGCGCGTTGCTGCGTCCATCTATTTAGCATTATGATAAAATGAATTTCTATAAATAACACAAAGAGATAAAAAGGTAAACATTACTTCAAAATAAACTATTGAAATAGTAAAATTTTGTTTCTTTTGAAAACGTGAGAGTCAGTAACAAGTACAGTTATAACTAAAAGAGAAACACTAAGTATTATCGCAAAAAAAACACTAAGTAGGAACATGTTATCCCCATTTTAGTTCGTGTATACATTATACATGTCCATTGTAGCTTATGGCTACATTCAAATGAAAAGGTTGAATATAAATTGACTTAATAGGTACTCTCTTGAACTTCTACTCGGCACTGAACTACCATGAACATACACAAAAACACAACTGAAAGTAAATAGCCTTGATCATGGAGAAGTAGCTAGCCTTCAGAGAACTCTGTTGCAAAAGCATAACTCTACCAAAGCCACTTCATGGAAGCTATGATTTTTGTGAGTGTCGTAGTACACGCATCATCAGCTCCAATCAAATAATTGATGAATCTAAGTTCCTAACATGAATCGCTTTATAAGATATAGATGCTTCATCTTTTGTTTCTGACGTCTTCTTAGATTGATTTATGTTCTTCTGTTTTGATTTGCAAAGTCCCTGTGAAGATGTGTACAACATGACAGCAAAAATCATTTGGAACAAGCCAAAAGACAAACGACTTGTTAAATAGAGGACAACTTATTACATGTAAGTCAACTGGAAGCAGTTACAAATAGAGGTAAATCTATACTGAAAGAATCCTACCTGAATTAGTATTACCTGCGGGCTGTTATTCATTGTTGAATGCAATAATAGAGGTTATAGGAAGATGAAAGAGAACCATTGTTGTTCATATTCATGGCAAGAAATAAAAGTCTGAAGCTATGTGTTACTACCAGCAACAAAAAAGAACAATGAATTACCATCTAAAGGTCATGCTCTTAAATTTCCACTGAATTTGCACATACCAACACGCAACACAAATGGAAGTGTTAATCTAATTTGCTAGCATAAAATTCATAGGAAGTTATCAAGACGGATGTGATACAGGCTCCATGGGGGGTCGTTTGATCTAGTCGCATCATGAAACTCGATAAGCGCCATAAATTGAAACACATACAAGATCTTACACAAAATATGATTGCTAAAACTGACATTCAAAGTGACATGATCAGAATAATAACCTTTTGATCCAACAGACCGGAGCCCGGAGGGTTCCATTCATGTAAATTATCTTCAGGGGTTGAACATAAACTGAACATGGTTGCTATAATACATCTGATATGAATATACTCCAAGTTGCATTTCTATCGGCAATACCAAAGGATACATCAGCATTGGTAGAGTAGAGCTGAGAGCCATTGCGATTCGTTAGCTGAAAAAAAAATCCCCAAACACATATACCAAAACCAACACCGAGCACTTGGATTGGCAGAACCTACAATCAACATAGTAAAAGTCACTTCAAAGAAATCGAACAGAGTTGGACTATGGATAGAAAAGGGATTCTGTAGTGGGAAGAAAACAAATTTGTAGAGGCTGGAGATGGAGGGGCAACCTAGTGGATCGGAGAAGTGTTGCTGCTGGCCTGCTAGAGGCGGGAGCTCCATGTCGTCGGTGCCATGATGCAGACATGCGTCTCATCGTGCAAACGAGGTGAGATCCTGTACCGGTGTACCGTCTTCACCTCCATGGCGGCCAAGATCGAAGCCTTGGCGAGGTTGCTCTGGCCATGACGGATCTGGCTGGATCCTAGATGTTGAGTGTTCGCGGCCAACGAAGTCACCGATTAGAAAGGAGAGGAGGCTTATATCCTGAAGCTTCAGATTTCTAAGTCCGTTGAAGGGGAGAAGGGTAGACTTTACCTGGTTGATGTGGAACATCGTAGTCGCCATCACTATGGTGCACAAATCCATGGGTAGAGATCAGTTTCCTCTGTCGCTCTCCTCGCCCACACCACATGCCTTTCTCTGGAAGCGACACCTTCACTCAAGGTAGTCAATTTTGCCGGCGGCAGTGTCAGGAGCACAAGGAGAAGTCGAGGAGCGGAGGGGGCGGTACGAGAGAGAGCGTGGGAGCGGAGGGGGCGGTGGCGCTGGGAGAAGATGCCATGTCGAGCAACCTTGTTACATGGGCTTCGCATCGTCCAAAGCCCAATTAACCTCAGATCTCCGTTTTTTCTATCGGAGCAGCGGCCCTCAAGGACAACTTGCCCGTTTTTCTAAATTTGACGGCCAGAAGCGAGTAAACCACGTGATCAGACGGCCGAAAATGTCAGGACCGTGAGAGGGCTAGGAAGTAGTCCAGTTTTACTGTCCTTAATAACCAACTATCTCCCTATGGATTAGGTTCAAATGTTGCAGTTTCTAAGATGTTGAACATCCACTAAAACATCTTTTTAATACACAATCGTGTAGGATGAACATGCTTTTCCCCTTGTTTTTCTCGTGCTCCATCGAAACGGCTATTCATGCGATATTCTCTTCTGTATTGCACCAACAAATTTATAAAAGAGCAATGCTATGTGTATGGCATTTTTCATCCAATCTTTGTATGACAAACCACATGGATCGTGTATTTGACTCATTACTTAAATCCGTGTTGTTTGGAGCTGTGTATAGTACTGGAATCGAACTTGAACTTTATAGGCATAGTTATTAATTGTGTTAAATTATGTGTTTATTCTCGTCCCGCTATTCTCAATAGATACTGGAATCAGACTTGAATTGCCATATGCATAGGCATTTCTTATGTTACATTACATGTTTAACCTCTTCATGCAATTCTCGATCACGCGATCCAAATATGGGCTAATTCAAATGAACGCTTTGAAGAGATATAAATAAAGTCCAAGTTCAATTATTTTTTCATAATATACTTTTTCTATTGTTACAAGCACCGTCATTTCTCTTCGAAATTTGTAACTACACCGGATGCTAGTGTTGTTAGAATTATTCAAGGGGTGAGAAAGAAAAACAGATTGCCAATTTTTCTGTTTTCTGTTTCCCAACTAAACATATCAATATCATTATTGAATTCATGCTCAGCTAGATGAAAAAAGACGAGCAATATATTTCAACACTCCCCTCTCGCCTAGGCATTTTAGTCCTTTATCGTGAAATTGTTGTAGGCACCATATCTTTCTTTTTTTAATACTGTGTTGGTAGAGTTTTGAATTTGAGGCCTGTTGACTCAGATACTATATTGAACCCATCCTTCAGCCAATTCATTCAAAAATCCGGCTTAATGAAAAGAGATGGATAATATATTTTAACACTCATGACCTTCGAAAATGTCCCAGAGCCATTTCAGAAAGACAACTTTCAGTCTTTCCATGGATATAGAGTACTGTGCAATACACAGAATACAGTGATGTTCTTTTACTAGACTGTAGACCAAGAAATATGAGCACGCATGATTGATGGCGCCGCTCACACATCACCAATCGGATGGGAACAAGAACGCCCTGCATCTCACAACCGAACAGCACACCCGATCCTCCAAAGATTTCCTTGGTCTTGTCAATTGCCGTGATCTCCATCCCATCCCGACCCCGGTATAGGAGGTCGCATATAAAAGCCCCGGCATGGCCCTTTTCCCGGCGGTCCTATCGTCCCGTCCGCTCCCGACGATCCTCGGAATGGAATAGACAAATGCTTCAATCAAGTCATATGAAATGGAGAAAACTATGTTCGCAGTCATCGCGGAAAGCTCCGGCTGCCTGCCGTAAACATCTCTCACGCGTCGATTGCAGCGGCCGTGTCAGCGAGGTGATTGGGCCGCCTGGATCCGGCGAATCCCGGGGCCGGGAAGAAAGAAACGGGAGGGCGAAATTAAAACGCTTTCTTATTATTCCGTGGCCAGCCACGCCGCGCCAAGCCGGCCGTCAGAGCGGATCACGTGTCCAGGGCTCCAAAGGATACGACTCTCTCTACGCACGCCATGTAGTATGTAGCCGTACGTCTACGTAGTAGCTTTTGCTTTTGTATCGTACTGTACTTTTGTATTGTATTCGTCTCTCTCTTTCTCTCTGGGAAATGTAGCCATGGTCGTCAGTGAGCTCGACAGCGAGGAGCGAGCGTGAGAGAAAGAGATAGAGCGAGATCTTCCCACCAGGAGCCCTGGAGATTTTGTTCCGGAGCACACGATCTTGCCCGCCCAGTAGAGTGTGAATGAATATATGCGTCCTGACCAAATCTAGGGTAACATCACCAAACATATCCGCTTCGAAATCCACGACGACGACCTAGCTAGTAACTAGCTCGCTCGCTCGCCTATTTAGCTAGCCCTGGGCGTACTGTGCTGGCCAGTCAGTGCGTACTGTGAGCACGATCGAGTGAGCAGGAGCTAGGTAGCTAGAGGTAGAGGTAGGATCATCGATGGGAGCGGCCATGGCGGAGGAGAGGAGGGCGGCGCACGCGATGATGTTCCCGTTCCCGTGCTCGGGCCACATCAACCCCACGCTGAAGCTGGCGGAGCTGCTGCACTCGCGCGGGGTGTACGTCACCTTCGTCAACACCGAGCACAACCACGAGCGCCTCCTGCGCACGGGCGGCGCGCGCCTCGCCGGCCGGGAAGGGTTCCGGTTCGAGTCCGTCCCTGACGGGCTGGACGACGCGGACCGCGCCGCCCCCGACAAGACGGTCAGGCTCTACCTGTCGCTGCGGAGGAGCTGCGGCGCGCCGCTGGTGGCCCTGGCGCGCCGGCTCGGGGAGCAACAGGGCGTGCCGCCCGTCACCTGCGTCGTGCTCAGCGGCCTTGCCAGCTTCGTGCTGGGCGTCGCCGAGAGTCTCCGCGTTCCGTCCTTCGTCATTTGGGGCACCAGCGCCGTCGGCTTCATCTGCACGCTCCGGCTCCGCCAGCTCAGGCAGCGAGGCTACACGCCGCTCAAAGGTATTTGTCGTCTGAACGATGATCGGCCGATCGCCGGCGCTCGTCAAGTTTGATGATCGTTGCATGAGCACACATGGGTGCTGCACGTGTCGCACTTGCAAATGCTCAATCCGTATATGTTTCTTTCTTGGGTTGGCTTGGCGGCAGATGAGAGCTACTTGACCAACGGGTACCTGGACACGCCTATCGACTGGATCGCCGGCATGCCGACGGTGCGGCTCGGCGACATCTCCAGCTTCGTCCGTACGCTGGACCCGAACGGCTTCGGCCTGCGCGTGGAGGAGGAGGAGGCCAACAGCTGCGCCAGGGCGCAGGGCCTCATCCTCAACACCTTCGACGAGCTGGAGTCGGACGTCCTCGACGCGCTCCGGGACGAGTTCCCGCGCATCTACACCATTGGGCCCCTGGCAGCCGCCATGCACCGCCGCGTCGGTGCCGACCACGGCGCGCCCGGGCTGAGCCTGTGGGAGGAGGACGCGGCGTGCATGGCGTGGCTGGACGCGCAGCCGGCGGCGGGTTCGGTGCTGTACGTCAGCTTCGGGAGCCTGGCGGTGCTGTCGCTGGAGCAGCTGGCGGAGTTCGCGTGGGGCCTCGCCGCCAGCAAGCGCCCGTTCCTCTGGGTCGTGCGCCCCGGCCTCGTCGCCGGCGACCGCGGAATGGACGCCCTGCCGGTGGACTTCCTCGCGGAGACCAAGGGCCGGCGCTTCATCGCGGAGTGGTGCGCGCAGGAGCAGGTGCTGCGGCACCGCGCCGTGGGGGGCTTCCTGACGCACAGCGGCTGGAACTCGACGACGGAGAGCATCTGGGCGGGCGTGCCGATGATCTGCGCGCCGGGGTTCGCGGACCAGTACATCAACAGCCGGTACGTGTGCGGGGAGTGGGGCATCGGGCTGCGCCTGGACGAGCAGCTCCGGCGAGAGCAGGTCGCGGCCCACATCGAGGAGCTCATGGGCGGCGGCGAGAGAGGCCAGGAGATGCGCCGCAGCGCCGCCGAGTGGAAGGCTCGGGCCGAGGCGGCGACGGCGCCCGGGGGATCGGCGTACGAGAACCTCGAGAGGCTGGTCGACGAGCTCCGGCTGGAGGTGCCGCCCAAGCTTGCCACGGCCACGCACGACCGGTGACGTGAGTACGTGATCACCACCGGGCATGGCATGCCCCACTGTCGCGTGCGTCATGTAGTAGTACGATCTCGGACTTTTGGGTGCATCATCATATTCACATCCTGTTGTTTTCACTCGATCGATCTCAAAGTTGTCAGTTATCGTCAAGATCTGGCTCAGCGACTGGCACTGGCACATCGATGGTTTCTTGCACGCATGGCTCACTCCAGACACTGCAGATCATGGGGTTAACTGATGTCCTAGTTCCGATTAACCGGGAAATGATCGATGTGTGCTTGAGACTGACGTGTCTATAAACGTGGCTAAACCCTGTTCCATATATGTTTATTGTCCATGATAGTACCAATCATATGAGGCAACATCGTTTTCGACACCTCACGGACGACAACATCGTTTTTGACTGGAAGTGGCAGCCGCCGGCCGAACGGGTCCCCGTGAACCATTTCCAAACACCTCACTCACGGCTGATGGTTTTGGTTGGCCGGTCTGAAAGCAACATACTCCCATTGTTTAACCGATCGAATATGTCCCAAAGAAAGATATATCGGCTGTGACGGCAGTCGTCTTCCGCGGCGGCCACCTCACGAAGCCGCTCCTTGTCAACGGGAAAAGTCGCTAAATATTTGAATTGCCTTTTTCTTAAAGAAAAAAAAAATGCAAACGTGCTCGGTAATGAATGAAAGTGGATGCTACCGTAACTCGGAAGAATTGAGAGAAAAACACATGATCCATTGATCATTGATTTGAAGTATTTAGAACCTCTTCTGATTCCCTCTGATTCACAACTCTGCTCCCGGAGCACATGAACATCACCGAACATATCTACCTTTAAGGAGCGGCCAGACCGGAGCAGGCAATCCGTAGTACTCCTACATTTCTTCAGAGTTGAAGAAATGAAACGTACAACAACAAACATAAAAATGAGAAGACGTCCGTCGTTCGTTACAAGAGGAGGTTCATGTACGAGGCGTCGGTCGGATGAATAGGCTCTTTGTTTTGATAGATAAAAGACGCAATCGAGTTCAAGGAGGACTCAAACCTTATTCGATTTTAAATTAACAAAGTCATCAACTGATCAGGGCAAAACTGCAGTATACAACAACAAAAATAAAACGAAAAGATACAAAGGTGTTGAATAGCAGCTAACACGCCTCGAGCAATTCACGCGGAAAGGATACACCAAGAAACAAAGAGGTGAAGCATCGAGCTCCTTTAACATGATTGAAGCAACAAGAACAAGTAGCGTGCCGGCTCAGGAGGCGAACTGAAGATAAGCACCGACATGTCACGAGATCACCAAATACTAAGAGCCCCGACACAATATAACAGCCACCTCCATCTTCGAAGGAGACCACTACCTCCTCGCCTGGATCGCACGCGCCGCACCATAAGTAGAACGGAAAGTTCTTCAGAACAAGGATGAATATTGTTGGAGGATCAATCAGCTAGGAACAAAACAACCTTGATGCGCCATCTTGAAAATTACATGATGTATTAAGAAAATGTTCAACATATACTACAAAAATGTTCAATTTGTATTAGAAAATTGTTCAACATATATTACAAAAGGTCCACTATATATGAAACAAAATTTTCAGTTTGTATTTTTAAAAACTCATCATATATAATAAAGATATTTTATAAAATGTTTCTCCTATATTACAAAAAATATTATAGTACAGAAAATTTAACAAAAGATCAGGAAAAAAATTTATTTTCGAGAAACGGAAAAAATAATACAAGGACGGGAAACTGATTTGCTCCGACAAATACTTACTAGGCCAGCCCATTTTCACTCGACCCTCCCCTGTGAATTGCTTCCTCTGCCTGACACAAAGGTGTCGAACAAGCGCCAGAGCTATATATCTCGCCCGTACTGATTCCATTTACAATCGTGTATCGACACATATTATTGGACAACCGAACAATGTAGAGTAAGTTTGTTTTTTCAGTTTTTTTAACTCTTGTAGCATGGTCATTTTGTTTTTACGTAGGGTTTATTTTCTATTTTATTTTTCAATTTCATATGTTCTTTTCGTTTTCTTGATTTTTTTCTTTTTACTTTTTGAATTTATAGTTTTCTTCATTTTTTATTTCGAAATAAGTGTTTCATCACACTATATGATGTCCTGCGTTTTGCTTCGGGAATCTTGCTAAAAAACGCATAACATACCAAACATCTAAAATGAATGGAAAGAAAATATAATCTATAAAAATAAAAATGGTATAACAAAAGGAAAAGTTGATAAATTCCGTTTAACAAAAATATAAAGTATGAATTACGTACAAATGTTGCAACCGCGCAACACATATATTTTCAACATAAAATATATTATATAAAACAATGTATGCCTAACATGCATGAATTAATGATGTGGTAGTGCAACATGCATAGTGTATTGCGAAATCATTAAATTTTTACTTGCATGTATGCTTTGTTTATGTGGCATGGTTGCATGTATAGAAAAAATAGCTAGCGAGTTGTAGCTATTTAGGAATAGAAGATGTATTAGAAATAATTTTAATACTTTATTATTATTTTTATATGTACATGATTAACATTTTTTTTCAACATATATTTTACATGTAGTAAAAATTTATATACATCATAGACATTTTTTATTATATTTCTAAACTCTTCCAAATTACATTATTACCATATTTTCAAATATATGTTTTGATGTCAAAAAATTTATATATGTTCTATATTTTTCGTAAACATCATGAACGTTTACATGTTAACATTTTTTAATACAATTATTAAAAAAAGTATACGCGTTTAACATGTTTCAAATACAATGATTAACATTTTTTTTGAAATGTTGCAATTGTTTGAAGGGTATGAACTATTTGTTTTTTAATTACATTAACACTTTTTATAATGTTAACATTTTTATCAAAATTTAGGTACATGTTTTAAATGCATGAGTATTTTTAAATGTTGATACTTTTTTTGAATGATTTGTTTTCTAAAAGTAGGATGAACATTTTTTTACACTACAATTACATACTACCTCTGTAAATTTCTATAAGACATTTTAGATTACTAAAATAGTGATCTAAAACATCTTATAAAAGTTTACGGAGGGAGTATTTTTTTCACATTATGTTAACATACTTTACACTATATTTTATTATCTTTCTCATAATATTAAACATAAGATAAATAAATAAATTTTGTAAACTTTCAGGACTATCTGTGGTCATTCCGGAACCTTTCGAAGCCTTATAGAACCATTTTTCGTGGTCACTCTGCGACCTTCCGAACCTTATAGAACCATTTGGGGTCGTTTCTGGACGTTATAAATCAATCGGATAACCACAGAACAATCCATGTTACCATCTAAGATATCCCATGACATTCGTCCCATTTGGAACATCATGCGGTCATCCGATTTTTTTAGGATAATGCAGGACATCCCCTGAATCATTGTTTGAAGTTTCAGAGCCATCCGAGAGCATTCCTAAATGTTTCGGAAGCATCGTAAAATATTCAGAACTCTTCCAAGCCCTTTGAAACATATTTTATGCCCGTCCATAATTCACCTTTTCATTTTAGTGTTCTAAATTCTAACAGGCTACTAACCGTTAAGTGTGTGACCCTGTAGGTTTGATACTACGCGGATATGATAGATAATATTTTTTCGAAAATAATCAATAGCGGGATTTGGACACTCATATTGACTCCCACACATACAAGTATAAGTTTTGAGTGAACCTTCTTGTTATGCACCATTTAAACATGCACCTTTTTTGTTTTTCACCAAATTTATTTATGTGTTTTCTTAATTTTACTATGATTTTATTTTATTTTTCATTTCCTTTTTTTTCATAACTTGGTATCCTTTCCTTTGGTATTTTTTTGCTTTTTTGTTTCTTTGTTGGTTTTATCATTTTTAACACATGTTTAATTTTTTCCAGTACACATTATACAAGTTTAGAGAAAACATGAAATATTTTTTGATATACGTTGGACATTATTTAATACATGATTTTCATTTTTCTAAACTTCATACTTTAAACATTTTTTGAGTACATGGAAATATTTTCAAATACATATCATACATTTTCTTATGGAAATAAATAATTTTTTATGTATGCAAACAATTTTTATTTACATTATATAAACTTCTTATATAATTCACAAACATTTTTGGAAACACGTGAATATTTATTAAAATGTCACATACATTTTTAATGGAAATAATGTTTTTTACATTGTATATAACATTTTAAAATGTCACAAACTTTTTTTTAAATGGAGGGTGGGATATTTTCTTGAAATGCCAGATGCATTTTTATTGTATAAAACCTAGTTTTGCATTGCACAGACTTTTTTACATTGTATGCACATTTGAAAAAAAATGAAATTCATATTTTTGAAAAACATCAACATTTTTTCTTTGTCACGAACATTTTTTTGGAAGTTATCAACATTTTAAAAAATTGCACCACGTTTGTTTTCAAATTTGTGGGTTTAAGCTTTATTTAGGGATTTTTCATGAATTATATTCATTTAAAATAAAAATAGAAAAATATAAATAAATTCTACGGACGTCAACGTGTCATCTAAACCTCCCTATTGAGCCGGCCCACCACATTCTCCCCTTCACGCGATGCGAGTGTTTGGCTACAGGTGATACATAGCCGCGGTTAGGGGGTCTGCGCTATGACATACAAAACTATATAAAAGAAAAGGTTGGTTTTCCTTTCCCTGTCGTAAATCAAATGTGCTAGTGCCTAGTTGAAATTCTGTATGAGAGCTATTGACTCACTGAACTTACTCAAGAAGCGGAGACAGACAGTTAAAACAAGTTCTCAGAGCCCCAAAACTATCGAAAACAGGGGACCCCGGAGGAACAGCCTAGAGCAACCAAGCAACAAGGGGTCTTTTCAGTCACAGCTAGCCGCTATTTATTCGTTTATACGGCCCGTGGGCTTGATTTCATGGCGGTCGTTGGTTTAAGCAAACAATGAAACAAGCTACTACATAATGCAGTATGTTTGCCTAAAAAAAACATAATGCAGTATGTATGTGTAACTTAATTTTCTCCTAATAGATCTGCTTATTTTTGACGAATATATTTTTCAGAACTTAAGAAATGAATGCAGAACAATGAATGAAATAGATGTTTATACTTGTCTTTTTCTAGTCAAAGCATCCTGAGAGACTGTTACAGACCATCAATAACTTAGGCCGCATCAGGTCCATCGAGGTGGGAACAATAACTTTTAATCAGAAAGCGGTCAGTTTGGAATCAATAAGAATCTCTTTTTTCTCAGCCTTGAGCTGCATGCCCCATCAGGCACCCTGGTGAGTGTTGTTGTTTGCGTCCGCCGGCGCCGCAGCTGGAGGAGAGAAAGCCTGGCCGCCAGCCGATTGCATATCTGCATCCGACATTAAAACATTAATACTTTGAGTTGCCTATAAACTCAGTGAAATAAATAAATAAAGCGCTTAATCCTGAGCAGGACAAGGCCATACCGGCCGCGTTGGAAGGCAGCATGGACAGTGCATGAGGGGGCGGCTGCAGCGCGAAGTTGTGCGGCAGAGAAGACATCTGCATGAAAGAAGCCTGGATGTGCGCGGCCGCCGACGGATGAGGCACGTACGGCTGCCCCGCCGCCGCGATCTGCTGCGCCACCGGCGAGAGCACCGCCGCCCTCGGCGTCGGAGTCGGCATGTACCCCACGTACTGATGGTAGGGCGGTGGCCCTGTCGGCGACGCCAGCCCATACATCTGAGCATAGTAGTTCTGCAGCACTTGAGGGCTCATCATGGCCTGCAGATCACTCAAGAGTTATCATCACACTGACAAACGTCGTATAGGAAACATGAGCACAGCTGGACATCAGCCTGTCTCAGTCATTGCCTGAACAATTAGCCCCGATCGATCATTCGGAAATGATCCGATCGACGGCTGGTAAAGTGTCTCTAAATCCTAACGGTGCAAGTAATCCTACGTGCCGAGATCTTGGAATGTTTCTGTCAAAGTCACGGGTGCAGCAAGCAAATCATGACTGAGCCGTGCGGTTTATGTATCTATCTAGGCAGCGCAAGCTGGGCATGTGGAGCAAGTAGCTAGCGTGCACTGGGCTACTAGTGTGTCATGGTGCATGTGATGGATAAAAGGCAAGGCAGGCGAAGCAAAGAAGGTGGGCGTTGAGGGGGACATGCTTACCTGTTGGTATTGATAGTCAGGTGGGTACCAGTACCTGCAAAAGACATGGCAAAGCTTCTTCAGCGAGTGATATGATCCGGAAAAAAAGCTTGCCCCCCCCCCCCCCCCTTGGTACAAGTAGTTAATAAGAGGCCTACTTATCCATTGCCAAGGCTGTAAAGTTCAGAATCTAGATCATTGACCTGCCTAGGTCACAGCTAGCTAGGACCATCCTGCTTAACTAGAAAAAGCTTCCTTCCCTCTTTTTTTTCACTTCTACCACTAGATAAAACTGCTCATGTTCCTCTTTCCTTTCTCAAGGAAAAAGATTCTACTGCCCTAAAACATACTATCAATCAGAGAGAAACAATAAACAGAAGAGAACAGATTATGAACTTGCACACCATATTAACTATCAAGGACATATGTTTGATTACTAGTAAAAAGAACAAGCTTATCACTGCTGTCCAAAGACCTAGAAAACTAGAGCGGGAGTGGCAATGCTGCAGCACGGTGGACGCATTGAAAACCCTGCAGCAAAGCAAGAAGGGGTGCAGGAAATGTTAGCAGGCGAGGCAACCAACGCCCTGCATGGCGAAAGAGACCCACGAGAAGAAAAGTGTGTGTGGGGGACCGTCGACCCAAACTCACAGTCTCTCCGTCAGTTAACTATCACCCATGCAGATGCAGGTATGCTTGTAGGCATGTGGAATTTGCAGAGAGGAGACTAGTAGAGGAGGATCAGAGGGCTCACCCGTATTGCTGCGAAGGGTGGTGGTGGTAGATCGCAGGGCCAGGGCCAGGGCTGGGCATGAGGCCCATCTGCGGATGTGGGTGTGGAGCCCTGGGCACGTAGTACTGCTGCATCGGAGTCGTCGGCGTGCCCTGCTGCTGCATGTAGGCCCCAGGGGACGGCCTCCCTGTATCCATTCATCCATTCATGTCAGTAATTTACAGGTAAGAGGAGGATGAAACAATTTATCATCTGCCATGTTATTGGCCGCAGAGAGGCAGATGGGTTCGAAAGCAACAACACCAAGCAAGAAAGCAAAGCAAGCAGCAAAAAAGGGAGTAAATGAAGCAGGACGAGTTGGCTGAGCCAGGGCGTCAGATTTATGCATGTACAGTACAAACAATTGTACTACGTTTACTGCCGCAGGGGCGCGCAAAACGCTAGGAAGTACTACTCGTAAAACGGTTGCCTGCGCCGGAGAGCTGGGAAAAGGCCCAGCCATGTGCGCCGCTTTGACTGGCCGGTTTTGGCAGTACCACCACTACTGTTGGTGACTCTCGCAAGCCACATAAGCCTTTTGCCTTCCTTCCCAGAAGAAAAAAAAAACAACTGGTCACTACTATGTCTATGTACAGCCTACATACATAGGAGCATCAAATTATTATGGTTCCCGTCGTGGCCCTCTTGGTGTTAAACTAGTGGGTTTTCTGAGCAAACAAGATGCCCCTAATGACCAGGTAAGTACTAACTAAACCGGTCAAAGGGATATACTACAGTACTAGGTCAGGTGGCAGCATTTTTCTATGGGTTGCTTGCTGGATTCTGTTTTTACCGCTGGAAAGCGGGTTCCCGATCCTCCACCCGACCCGACAGTTATCTTGTCCTTTACACCACATCCTCGCTGCCATGCCATGCCGCAACCGACCACGCCACATCCAGTCAAAGCAGTTCCTCTCGCCAGCTGCTTACTCCATCATTTCTTATTTGTTCTTGGTTTTTATACGTTACAAAACAAAGAAGAAGAAGAAGAAGCTACTTCTGCATTAAGCATGATTATAATAAAGGAATCTGATCAAGGTACTAGTACTAGAACAGTATCCTTTATCCTCTGAAAATGGTTTTGATTAAGCCCCACGCGACGCGACCCATGGCCATGGATGGACGCCCATAACTGCCGTTTCTAAACTCTGCTAACTGCCAGTTTGGTGCAACGCCAATAAAGAATCCATGCAGCAAATTCGGCTAGATTATTAGCTGTCCCCAAAACTTTGTGTGCGCAAATATATATATCTGCCTATCTGTTTATCTATCTCTAGGCGTGGACGTGGTGGCGTGGTGGGGCACGCACAGGACTACAGGAGGACGCACCGAGGCAAACTGACAGGCCAGCCTGGTGAAGCCGAGCCGCCACACCCGCACCCACACTAGCTGCTGCCTGGCCTGGCTCCCGTGCGCTGGCATGGCAGGCGGCACTAACCGGCCCGGCCCCAGCCGTCAGCCTCCACGGCTTCCATTTGGCACGCAAAGAGGCGGCTTTGGATTGGTTGCCGCGGCTCCGGTTCGTTTTTCGTCTGTCTACGACGTGTTCGTGGGAGGGGAATTTGGGTGGAAGGGGACAAAATTTGCTCTTGTTTTTCCTTGTAATGGTCGACGGACGGATGGATGGATGGATCACTGACCTCGGGGCTGGGCGGGCCGCGGCGGCCCCAACGAGGCAATGTTGCAGTTGGCGCGCCGCCCGGTGATCGTCGGGTTCGGGTCCTGCACCGCCCGCCGCGCCGCCTCCGCCTCCCGGAACGTCACCTGCGACCATCGATTTTCGTTAGGAGAGGAGAGGAGCGACCAAGCCGAGGGAGGAAAGAGGGGGAGAGGGGCTTACGAATCCGTAGCCCTTGGAGCGGCCGGTGAGGCGGTCCGTGATCACCACCGCCTCCAGGATGTCGCCGTACTGCTCGAAGTGCTGCCGGAGCCCCTCCGACGGCGTCTCCCACGCCAGCCCGCCCACGAACACCTTGGTCTGCGTCGTGTCGCCGAACCGGGACCGGTACGTCGACGCCGTCGACGGCGACGCCGCCGCCATCGCGCGCGCGCGGACCCCTTGCTAAGAGTTCTTGGCGCAAGAGGGGAGAAGCTGAAGCCAAGCCGCCGTGGAGGGTCGAACGGTTGCTAGACTAACTTGCGCGCTGGGGTTCGTTGGTTGATTCCGGCGCGCCGCCGCCGCCGCCCACGATGATCAGTGCGGTCTTGCTGTCTATGGCTGCTTCTAGGCAGTGGCGGGGCGCACTAGTACCATATATAGCCTAGGAGCTTGCTGTGATTTGCTGGCTTAATGATCAGAAGAGGTGGAGGAGGAGGATTCTGATCGGGCAGTTGCAAATTGCAATTGGGGTGGCCGGTGGAAGAAGAAGAGGGGAGGAGGTTCAGTGGGGAGGGAGGAGAGACAGGCAGGCGCAAGGGGTTGTGCGCTGGAAGAGACGGTTATGGTGGGGTGACAGCTATGTGCAGCCTTTTATACTGTTCCTTTTTCTCCCTTTTCCTTCCCTTATGGGCGCCTTTTTTTTTTTTGTTCATCAAGCTCATATCCCCTTTCCTTTCATTTTAATTATCACATTTCCTTTCAATTGAAGGAGAAAACTCTTAACGTGTCCTTTTTAGAAGGCAAAATTAAGTCACTTATCCTCTACTAAAAACTCGCATGCTTCAAATGGGTGCCTCCGCGCAGCTTTGCGAGGAAATGGTCACTTTGTAGAGAAAATGATGGTTCGGGCTAGGGTGCGGACAAAAGCAAACCGTGTCGAACAAGCACTACGTTGCACACCTATGTGTTGTTTTTGCTGCCGCTTGATGATGAAGGGTAAAGAATCCTCGAAACACGTGTCGTAGGAACTGAATGGAGATACAAACGGGAGGTGGGGTTCACGACGAAAATCTCTACAACACATATTGAGAGGATGCAAGAAGCGTGTGCAATGCATCTTTTAGTTGAAAGAGAAAACTCGACTTATCCTTTTCAGAAGTGGTGAGTTTGGAGAGCAGAGGATGGTCCGGGCTAGGATGCGGACAAAAGCAAAACGTGTTGAGAAAGCACAACACTCCATCCCTATTCGACGTCTTTGTGCTATGGATAAAAGATAGAGAACAAAGAATGCTCAAAACACGTGTCATGGAAAACGAATGGAGAGGCACAGGGTCCATGGCAAAGAATTCTACATCGTGAAGGGTGCACAAAGCGTGTGCAACGCGTATTTTTTGTCAATATTGGGCCTAGAATTGAAACAGTCAACTTTGACCGACAAGATGTATGTACCTAGTGCACGGTTTACTCATCGTGTCGAAAGAAGTAGGTGCATGATGGAATGAAAAGAATAAAGCAATAAAATTTTGCAACATAAAAGTTTACATGAACATTATGTATTATATAAGCACATGAACAAATATCGATACCTCGATAGATGGATAAAAAGAATTCCTCTAAATGACCCAGTGATGGTACAAGGTATCAGTGGTATACGACCTTCGGTGAAATGAGCCAATCAAGCCATCCTCAGATCCCAGATAGGGCCCACGCCCCTCGCCCCGCTAGTGGTCCTTCTTCCAGAAGCCCCATTGACTTCCCAAGACGTGATCTCGCAAATCCAGCTAAACTGTTGGGTCAACAAGATCCAATTAAGACTCATGTAACCCTAGGAATTGTCCTACTTTATAAGGCTAGGCTAGGACTAACACTTGGACATCTCATAACAATCCCTAGGCTCGATAGAGCCTACATAATCTCCATTGTAACCCCTCATATGAGGCACCATACATCAATACAATTCAATTCAATCTAACAGAGGTAGGGTATTTATATCTCTTATAAAGAAAAATCCTACTAAGATGCATTTAAGGTGTCTATCTCAACATGCAAGCTATCCACATCACCTACTATTGTATCCAATCATTTGTCCATGTCATCCACTAACAAAACTCAACTAACATGAATTTGCGGTATCTATCTCAACATGCAAGCTATCCACATCACTCAATATTGTAGTAATTAATTTATCCATGTCATCCACTTTCATTTACATGCATCTTATACCCTTTCAAGTTACATTATAGGGTTCTTATAGAAATTTCCGCTGCAACGCGCGGGGTATTCTTCTAGTTATCTCCATGATGTGTGCTCGAACCTGGAAAAAACTTGAATGTGAACTCCATTATGGTACTTCCGGTCAGGTACACCACCCTATTTCTAATACTATCGGTTTCATGGACCGATAGTTGATGCACCAGGTACGGGTTGCACTGGCAGTAACCCAATCTAGATCGGACCTCAAGTTTCAACATGCGCATACGCTCCAAGCCAAAAGTTTAGTTATGGTGCCTATATCTTCGTCGACAACTCCATGGGTGAATCGACATCGATGATACCCTTGTCGAAGGCCAAGTTCTCATCCTTAGGAGCTTAGAGTTCATCATTGATCGGTTCGGTGATATACAACTTAGTGACACAGCACACCACCGGCAACAGGAGTAGGCTTCTAGGCGTTGCCTGGAGTCTACATCAACAACCCACCTGCTCTAGTTTACTATCTGGTGCGGATGGTTAACCCCTTCTTCCCCACCTCGTACCACGAGACCGAGAAGGTGGATAACTTGACAACAACCCCGTGGGTGAGCTCTAACAACTGCCCAGTTGTGATCGGGCTAGAGGAAATCTACATGATCGACACCAGTAATACCGGTGAAGGCGGTGATAGCCACTAGCAATATACCGATGCCAATGCCTCGGTACTATAGTAGAAATGGTCATCGCTTCTAAACTCCAGCTACTCACCACGGTCATAATGTGCGAGGACATTACAAGCAAGGCCTCGGAGGCCTTGAATATGGTTGATCTTGTTGAATGACTCTAACTCTAAAAGGAGAAGGACGAAGTTGTCGCAAGACAATTCCGATGGTTTGCAACTATGTAGGATGAGTGTCATTGTTTACCCCTCATTTAACGATGTGATGTGGTTGCCACAACCTTGCCACTTCACAATCAAGTGTTGGAAAAGTGCCCTAGAGGCAATAATGAATTTATAGCCATGATCATAATTAAGTTTATATTTATGTGCTATAATTGCAATGGTTCTTGAATACGAGGTATGGGAAAAAATTCACATTTCTAACCCTTTTTCGAATGAATTTCACAAACTGGAACTATTTCACAAAACTAACCCCTTTTAGTAACGCCCAACACATAGGCGTTAAGCCCTTGTATATAACGCTTACGTGATAGGCGTTAAGGTCTTGCCACCGTGGCGGACCGGGACCCATGCGAGCCCCACACCGGTTGTGTAACGCCTTTGGCGTAGGCGCTACACGTAAGGGCATAACGCCTTTCCCATAGGCGTTAAACGCCTACATGACTTAAGGCCCCGCGGCCCACGCCCGAGGCCAGACACACACAAAGGGGCTTCTTCCTCTCGGGATGGAGGAGACAGAGGGCGCGGCGGCGGCGCAAGTCCCCCTCCCTCTCAAATCCACCCCCAAATCGAGAAGATCTGAAGGATTGAACCAAGGGACTTGTTCTCAACCCATCCCCCAAGGTATTCTCCTCCATTCCCTTCATTTTCATACAAAAAATCCATCACATTTTCCCTCTTTGTGCAAGTTAGGTTGAAACCCTAAATCCCATTTGTTCTTGAATTTGTTATGGTAGAATGGTATGTTTCTTTGTTCTTTAGCAATAACATTGTTGTAGTAATCATTGCACAAATTAGTATGACTAATTTTAGTGAAATCCTAAAACTCATTGGATTTAAACATGTTATGTTAGTGTGTGATTATTTTTGTATGGAGCAATTACATGATTTATGTTCACCAATGGCATGAAATTGTAATGGAACTATGTGCTTTAGTTTGTTAAGACATGATTAATATGGATGGAATGAATGTGTATTTTTATATGGTAGTATGTGTCTTACATAGTGAAATATGGATCTTGAGCACTACCATTGCGAAAGAAAATTACTTTGTTATGGAAAAAAGTGATAATGGAATGTTGTTGTTTCAAAAATATAGGACGATGTGGCTTCTCCATGATCACTATGATGTTGAACACCGATCTTATGCTATGGCGGTGCAAAAGAAGGTAATAATTTTGTTGACCTTGTTTGTTTTCAATTACGTATTCCCTTGGCTTTTCATGACCAAGTTTGTTCGATTGATTTGCAGAAGCTTACACCCTTGAAGCTTCGATTTCATGGGTTCTCTTTGGGTGAAATGTCGTACGATGAGCGGTACCCACCGTACATCGAGGTATTTGGATTCCTCCCATACATATAGCTAGTGAGACGGTCCACTCCTAACCTGAATGCAACGGGAATCATAACGCTTGTGGACCGGTCTAGTCCGGAGACACATAGTTTCCACCTTCGGACCGGGGAGATGATCGTGACACTTCAGGATGTGGCGATGATCTTTGCACTTTCTATCGCTGGGCTGCCTCTGTGTATGAGCATAGATTCTGAAGGGTGGCGTGAAGAGATGACGGCCATGATTGGTATTTCTCTTGTCGATAACAAGAAGAATAAAGTTCCAGTCGACGCTCTTTACACGTGGGTCGTAGAGCACTTTAGGACTTGCCCTCCAAATGTTGATGCTTCGGTGGTCAGGACATATGCTTGCGTGTACACGTGGTATGTTCTCTCTAGGAAACTATTTGCCGACGCCACGGGCAAGGTAGCGCAGCGGATGTGGCTCAATGCGTTGACCATTTTTTATTCCATATTTAGTTGGGGTATGGCATCACTGGCCTACTTGTGCCGGCAGGTAATCAACTGTTAATTAGAATTTGGTCCTACTTTTCCTAGACCTGACATGACAGTGTTTTCTTTTCTGTGCAGTTGGATGATGCGTGTCGTACTTGCACATTAGGAGCATCCATTGGCGATCCTTTGGTCCTACTTTCGATATGGTCTTGGGAGCGCTTGCCAGTTGGACGATCGAGGAGTGTGACATTCAAGCCATGGAACGATCATAAGACTCTTCTACGTCAAGCCACTTGGGCTTACAAGTGGGACGTCGTATCCGAGATGACGAACGATGTGGACATCATGTAAAAGCAGTACATCAACGGGTTGGATACTCTTACCACTGAGAAGGTATCTATTGTCGTTACATGTATGATTGCTTGCCCCTTCATTGCATAAAAACTAGGTATGAATGCTTTGTGCTAACTTTCAGGTGGAATGATTGTTGTGCGGTGTTGGAAAAATGATCGGTATTACACACAAATTCGATGTCAACCCAATGTGTCTAGCGGAAGGGCATCTTTGGAATATGAAGTGTCCAATGATATGTATGTGGGAAGTTGAGTTTCATTTGCCACATTGTGTGCTGAGGCAATTTGGGCAGTTTTAGTCTCACCCACCGGAGTGGGTGAACAAAGACATTGTGCTTCACGTGTAAGAGAGAATTACATGTCTTCACTTAGCATCGAAGCACCATATTTTGTTTTTCTAATAGTGGTTGTCTTATCTTGTAGGTTGTATAGGAAGAAGCGAAGATCGATTAAGGATTGGAGTAGCCATCACAACAGTTACATAGAAATTGTGAAATAGTTTCGAAGTAGGTTCAGATTGTGACATTGTTTCGCAAAAGGGTCAAAAAATGTGGATTTTGCGAGGTATGGAGGAAAAGAAAGTTGCATGTGTGGAAACATAAACAACAAGTAGATCCCTAGTCTCGCCTCTAATACGAGCACAATATTGTGTGATGGTCATGTTTTTCTTATCACGGAGCATTGATAAAGGAACCAATATGCCACAATAATGAGAACAATGTTGGCAAGAAACTAATGTTGGATAGACCCAACTTATGATATACTACGAGATCCCATTGTCACCGCATTATTACTATTATTATGACATGCGTTTATGTATATTCATGTCCTTACACCATGAGCATATCGCTGACCTTCACACCAGATGGTGATTTTGGGCTTGACAAATGTTACCCACAATTTCGTAATCATAACGGAAATTCTTTGGTACATCAGAAAAGTAAGTCATGGGACTCGATAGTTCTAGACTGGGATTTGCTCCTTCGATGATGAGGAGATACTCTTCCTCCCCACTTCGTATTATGGTATACATCATCATCTGGTCAAACATAGCGTGATAATGATCATGGGGATACTAAAATATGGAAACAAGGACACATAACAAAACTGATAATGAAGATAACTGCTCATTGTGATCAAGATGTTGCTTCACAAGGAACCAATAAAGGTCTCACCTAGGATTATGTATCATGAAGCAAATATAATTGTGTACAAAAACATAAATGTTTGCTCAATAAATATCTTCGTGTGTATGTGGAAATTATATGGGTGTCAAGATCCCACTTTTGATTATTGACCGGAAGGTGTTATATGTCATTTTCATATATTGTCGAACCCGCGGGGTCACACGTTTAATAGTTAGCGGGTTGATAGAGTACTAGGAGGTCAAAGGTGAAAGAGAGATATGCTTCCGAACACACGTCAAGTGAGTTTTGGCCGAGGGCCCCGACTTTCTTTCTGGGCATTATCCAGTGGAAGTGTGTTGGTGATGGCCTCGTTGTGGAGAGTGGTAGGTTCATCCTTTGCATTGTGTCTGTGTAACGTATATTGATGCCTCTACCACCGTCCATGAGCACCTTGGATAGTTGAAAGCCCCTAGTTATTGGATCCAGGACGAGGGTTGTTTTCCTAGGGTTTGGGATGTAGTCGGGGCGATCCAACCTATCGAAGGAGATCAACGTCTCGGACCAATCTAGGTATTAGGGCACTCCTGGCACCAGTGCATAGCCTCCCTAGATGTTTTTATTAGACTTGTGTAACACCCTCAGTGTCAAGCTACAATAATTATTTTGTTAATATTAAGTCACCGTGATTAGCAAGTACTTAATCACCCTTGATCATGCACAAGTCAAATTCAAACTAAATTGAATGGCCAAAACGAAAATGGAAATTAAACTTGAACCAAAAATTGTGCAACCATTTTTATTAAATGCCTAAAAGTCAGTACGTCATGATACTATAGCAATGGGATCTTATTACAATGTTTAAATATTTTAAACAAATAAAACAGTAGCTAAAGCATCATATTATAATAATTTGTTGTTTATATAAAATTCAAAGGAATTTATTAAAGGCTCAAAGTTTTTGTAACAGTATATTAAAGTGTAACAGAAATAGTGGGCAAAGTTTCACTCATTACAAAAACAAAATGCTAGCTAAACAAAATATAAAAAGTGCCAGCCCAACCGGCCCACCTAGCCCACCTCCCTCGTCTCTCCTCTGTTCACCCCCCTGCATGGCGCCATGGCAGCAGTTGTTCGATGGATGCCGCCGTGTGATGCTCGACACTGAGGCACTACAGTGCACACCACTAGATTAAGTACTCCCCCGTGCCCTCGTGGGCGAACAATAGCCCAGTTTCCCCCTCCCTCCCCTCGCCAACGCCGCCGCAGAAACACCCGAGCGCCGCCGTTGCCAATGCCATGGACTCGCACGACCACTGACTCCCTCACACCACGCTGATACGTCTCAAACGTATCGATTTTTCCAAACACTTTTGCTATTGTTTTGACCTCATTCTTGCATGATTTGAATGAAACTAACCCAGACTGACGCTGTTTTCAGCAGAGTTGCCTATATGGTTTTCTTGTGTGCAGGAAAATAGATTTTTAGGGTCCTAGAAAATTCTAGTAAAAAATAGAGAAAATCCACGCACCGGGAGGAACACCTGTCAGAAGAGGGCCCAGAGGGGGCTGCCCCTGGCCCAGGCGGCCAGGTGGCGCGGCCAGGCCCCTGGCCGCGCCAAGGAGGCGCTTGGGTGGGTCCCACACCCTCTGGTGCCCTACCAGGACTCCTATTTTTACCCTCGGTGAGGAAATTACAGAATAGAAGTCGTTTTCCCAATTCTTGTCGCGGAGCCGCCGCCATCCTCTGTTCTTCTCCGGGAGAGCTAATCTAGAGGCTGTTGTGGCCTCCGGTGAGGAGGAATCATCGCCATCGTCATCACCATCACCACTCCATCATTCTTCCATGACTTCTTCTTTCATGTGTAAGTAATTCCTTGTTGTAGGCAAAGGGGATGGTAGGGATTGGATGAGTTAGATTATGTAATTGATTATCAGATTGTTGGGGGCATGTTGCCTATCATCTACTATGGTGTTTATCATCTTTGCTACAACTTGTTGTTCTTATTACTTGTCACTTTGGGCCCAAGTGCCATGATTTCAGATATGAACCCTATGTGTTTGCATGAATATATTTGTGTTCTTGATACTATCTATGAGTTGTATGCACCTGTTATAGTCTGGAATCGGCGATCCCAATGGTGACATCTTGGGACACCAAAGGGGATGGACTATAATTTGAGGATTCCATGTATCCATTGATTGTTAATGCTTTGTTCCGTTGCTCTTTGACAGGAGTACCTTAATCTCCATAAGATCCTTTTGGCCCCGTTTGTAGCGGGATGGTAGGACAAAAGATGTTGTGCAAATTCTTATTGCAAGCACGTACAGCTACCCTTGGGATACATGCCTAATGTTTGATATATGCCTAGATGATCATTACTTTTGTATGTTCCTTGCCTCAAGTGAATTACATGTTATCTCTCATCCATGCAGCGCCCAACCATCCGTCCCCCTAGCCTACAGTGTTTTAATTCTGCCGGTTACAAGTTACATTACTTTTACCGTTTTTACTTTCATTGCTTTACCACCACTATATCCGTTGCGCCATCACTTCCATATCACCGTTACCACTAATATCTCGTTGCCAAGAAAGTATCTTTCAGGTGCAGTTGAATTGACAACTCAACTGTTAAAACTTATAAATATTCTTTGGCCCCCCTGTGTCGAATCAATAAATTGAGTTATCATACCCGCGAAGACTATCGTGATCCCCTACACTTGTGGGTCATCACATGACGTCGTGTCCTTCGTGATCGCCATCATTGTCCACATCTTCGCGCACAAGGAGCCGCCCTGAAAGCCCCTACACGCTGCACAACGCCGTCATCTTCAACCCCTGCCTCGCCGCATGACGTCGTCGATTCCGCCGTCGTGGAACCCTCCCCGAGCAAATTGCCTTCCCCTACGCCCTTTGGCGAGCTTTGCCTCCGTCACCAACCCATCTCGCCCTTTCCTCTCGTTGTGGCTCGATCCGCCATGGGAGCCGTGGATCTCCGCTGCAGATAAACTCGCCGCCGTGGTCATGGCGGTGGTAACGCGCGTTCGAGCACGACTTCGTGCTCAGCTTGCTCCCGTAAACCCAACGCCCGCTCCACAATTAAAATCGTGCACCGTGGAGTCATCTTCGTCGTCGTCGTACTACGGCTGCCGCTCGCCGTCGATGTCACGCTCGACTCTGACCACCCTAGCCTTCGCCGCCACCACCAATCGACGTGTCACACTCTCCTCGTCCGAACGCAACAAATTGCGCTCAAAATGGCGCACCACAGCCTAAACTCGAGCCCTCCCATGCAGCACCGCCGTGATTTGGTCGCCGGAGACTCGCCACTGGCGAGCACTAACGTGGCTCGTGATTAATTACTAATTATTTCCCCCCAGCCTATGGCAAGTGGGCCCTGCCCCTTAATTAAACTTGCCGTTAAATTAAATAGATAACCCCTGTTAATAAGACTGAGATAATGACAATGGGCCCTTGACCATTAACATAATTCCTTGTGAATGAAAATGTTTAGTTAAAAACTGAGTCACTGATATCTTGGCCCCACAGATAGATTTATTTAAATAAATGCATTTGGATAAATAATAGAGTATGACAAGTGGGCCCCTCTATACTGTTTAAATAAATAAATTGATTTAATAGCCACTACCTATGACATGTGGGTCCCTCTAGCCAGAATACTGTTGTGGATAAAGACATGGATAATGTTGATTTAAATAATTAAATAAATTCTAGAAAATGTTTAAAATTATTTAAAACTTTGAAATTGAATATCTTTTAAACCGTAAATCAGATTAAAATAATTTATATGTGAAACTAGATCAGAAAAATACAGCGAATAAGAATACACTACCCGTATACCAACCACCCCCCACTAACATACCAAACACGAGACTTTACCCCTCCTGGTCGTGTGCCCATAATCACCTGGAGCTGGCAGTTCATCCCCGGATGAATTCCCACTCTGAGAAAAGCATCTAGCACTTCATTAGAACACCAGCAACATTGAATTTGCCATGCCATGCATCTGCTTGCATATGATTGTTTTATATTTACTATTTCCCCCCTTCCTTTCGGTGACCCCGCGACTGGCGCGGACGACACCACAGAGTATGACTACTACGTCTACGACCAGTCCCCTACTACTGAGCTTCCAGGAAAGCAAAGCCCTTCCCCTCTCCCACATATCGCCTACCTTTTTCGTGTTATTATTGCACTAGGCGCTACTGCTACTGCTAATATTCCTCTTCTACTGCATATCCCTTTATTGTTGCCTGCTATTGTACCATACCTTTATCCTATTATGCTTACTTTAATAATCATCAGTTGGTCCTACTCCCTTGTCCATCCGCTATGCTTAGTTATCGGGTCGTGATCACTCGAGGGAGTGAACGTGGAACTTTACCTTTATGCAACTTCATCGGTACGCGAACCAAGGTAAGGAGTCGGGTGACCCAATGGTGCTCGCGAGAGGTATTGCGATGGGACGACAGGCGGACAGGGTAGGCACGTACCGGTGTGTTGTGGTGAAAGGGAATGTGCCCTCATGTTTAGTTTTGGTAAGTGATGACAAACTTTATGGACTAATGGTTTCCTTGAGTTATACTTTAAGGTTTGTCCATAGGCATCGCTTGAAGTGTAGGGGAACGCGGCAGAAAACAAAAAATTTCCGCACTACGAACAGCCCAGGACCACTATGGAGACTGCATACAAGGTTTTGATCTGATCGTTACCGACTCGTAGCGCAGCGGAAGTAGAGTCGATGTAGATCGTTGGTGCAGACCCCCGCAGCTAGGATTTACAACCTCCCAACCGCGAGGATGTCCTCCCTCGTCTGCTCCTCGGACAGCGCTCCGAGAGGCGGTCGGACAGTCCCTCGGACGATGTCACGGACAGCCCTTCGGGAGGCCCCTCGAAACTCGATCGGTAACTCGGACAGCCCTTCGGGAGGACCCTTGAAACTCGAACGATAATTTGGACAGCCCTTCGGGAGGACCCTCGAACAGCCCCTCGGGCAAAAGATCGAAACTACGACCTCTCTACGGGGTTGCACACATACGGTGTCATCTATCCGGCAGGGCTTCGCCGTCCAGAACTAGTTCCTACCGGAACCCAGACAGCCTTTCGGCTCTACGAAACTATTTCGTGGGAGGGAGAGAAGAAAGCCAGATCATGCAATGGCACTTGTTGAGAGTTCAAGTGAGAACTTGGATCAGATTTGAGAGACCCCTCTCCACCCCTATTTATAGGGTGAGAGGCTATGGGGAAAAACCCAAAATGCCCTCCAAACTGCATCATTGCCTGCATCATCATGCAAGCTGCATCATCGCCTGCATCATCATGCAAGCTGCATCATCGCCTGCATCATCATGCAAGCTGCATCATCGCCTGCATCATCATGCAAGCTGCATCATCGCCTGCATCATCATGCAAGCTGCATCATCGCCTGCATCATCATGAATAGTGTATCCACTATTCATGAAGACATTTATCTGCGACCGTAAAATCCGAAACTTTTCTGTAGGTCTTAGAAAAATTCCAGTACCCACTAAAAGGATTTTGGACGCGTTCCGAAACAATTCCGGATTAGTGATTTTCATCTGCGAAAAGCAACCAAAGCGGTTCCGGCAGCTCCGGAACATTTCCGGTTTTTTCTCTCTGGAAAAATCCCAGAAGTTCCCAGAACAATTCTGGCACCCTCCAAGAATTTCCAGGCGTGTGCCGAAACCATTTTGACTTAATGATATATTCCGAAACAACTTTTCGGTTTTACCGAAATTATTCCGGTGTTCTCTTTCCGGAACTTTTCCGTTTTCTCCGAAACCTTTCCGGTGACTTTCTCTCAGACTCCCTGTCTAGTATTCAGCAGATAGATGACCCTTAAGCGTGTGACCCTATAGGTTCGGTGAAGTATAGACATGACCCGGAACACTTTCCGATCAATGATCAACATCGGAGCCGTGGACACCCATATTGACCCCTATACCCACACGAATAAATATTCGAGTGAACCTCCAGTTGCCGTGTGCTATTCCTGTTGCTTCGTGATATGTTACAAATACCCGAGGTGAGACTTATCGGCATCCCCGTGGATCAACACTTGTCCACTATGCCAGTTACCTCGTTACTAGTATTGTTATCTTTTCTCGTTCCCGCGTTCCGGCATCCCTGTGATCAAATCACACTGTGTCTGGCCAGACGATGGTGGATACCGTAACACCGAGAGGGCCCGAAGAATATCTCTCCATCGACGGAGGAGCAAATCCCAATCTTGAGCTACCTAGTTCCTTGTCATACTTTTCCGTGAACCCGTAAGCCGCCGTAATAGCCACCCTTTTACAGATGACGTTTAACAAACCCCAAAGTTCACGAAGCAAGTACGAAGGAACTCGATACTCTCATGGTCTAAGGAATTATGCAAACGCTCAACTTTCTCTGTGTTATAATCCATTAACTGGTGACGAATGTATCTCATAGCATAACATCAATCTGGGTCGATTCAACACAAATGTTCTTCTAACATTGTGCCCTCAAAATTGCCGGCATAGTCATGCCCATGATCAGGAAAACAGAACCATCATGCAACACTTGAGCTAGTCTTAGAGGCGAGACTAGGAATATATATTTTTTATCCGTTTATTATTCCACACGTGCATATGAGTCTTCCTCCGAGCCTCGTGGTTATTGCAGACTCGAGAACCATAGCAGTTATAGCATGGAATATAAACATAATTAGGAACATGGGGATAAATAATAACATTTATTATTGCCTCTAGGGCATATCTCCTACAGACTCCCACTTGCACTAGAGTCAATAATCTAGTCAATGCTAATGCACTTTACACCTACGGCATACTGGTGTAAAATATGCTTCACATGTGGTATAGCCTGATGTCCAACGGATCTGACAACTTCAACTCCGTGTGTATCTTTGCATATCCTCGCGTTTTCACGCTTTCACAAAATTCATATTTTGTGTGGACTTGGCTTTGTATATATGCGAATCACTGGTCGAACCTTGATTCCTCAGACTGAGCTATGGAGCAACTATCTTCAATAGTGTTCCATTGACCAAAGCCATATTGGAACCATACTAAGTTCATGAATGAACTATATGATTCAACATTTTCTTTGTTGCTTCTAAAGCAGCAACATACATAGCCATTTGTTATAGAATTTCGCCACAGTAACCTGTTATGAACAATTCCAACTTACTGTGCCACCATATTGTGTATTACACACACAAAAACTTTAACTCAAATCGAAAATCGCATGGAGCATTGATGAAAACCGTATCGATGTAATTACTTACAACAAGTTCTTCATAATCTCTTCTTGCGAGAAAACATGTCATCAGTGCTACTTTAGTACTCAATGACATTTTTCACTGTTGTCCCACGATCAGTTCTTTGATCACTTTGGTATCTATACTCGCAACAACTTTGGAGTATTGGACATATCTGGTTGTTTTACATACCATGGAATACATGATTAATCCCAACACGAAGGTGTGTGGAATCTCCATTATGTAATTTGCTCATCAGTGTTTTGGGACACTGAGTCTTGCAAAAACTCTTTCCATGTGACTTTGGCAAGAATCACTCCTTGTCGTTTTTAACGCTAAACTGTTTTAGCACCTTGTCAATATGTATTTTGGCTTAGCCCTATTAGGCAATTATATCTCGTAGATAATTATGCCTAATATCAAGACAACTTAGCCCAAGCACTTCGTTGAAAAACTATTTTCAATGAAGTCTTAATTTGTGTCAAGAAATTTATATTATTTCCAATTAACAATGTGTTAGGCACACAAGGTTTTTAGAAATATTATTATGCTCCCACTTACTTTCTTGTAGCCACAAGCATCTTCGTTATCCATCGATGAAATCAAACTCTTTTGATTATTTCATCAAAAACGAAGATTCCAACTCCATTATGCTCTCTTTTGTCCATCGCAGGAACTCTGAAGTTTGCATACTTACTAGCATCCTCTGGACTGACAAAATACCTTGGACTGTATCTCCAAGGCAGTATTTCCATCTCATGGAAATCCTTTTGGCATCCATGTTTCATATCTCATGAATGAAATACGTATTAATTGCTAGTTTAACCCGAACCGACTTTAAGCATCGCTACGGAGAGACAATCTCGCCGTAGTTAATTCCTTGAAATTGTTATAAGCAACAAGTCGAGCTTTATGGATAAAACATTTTTATCCGTATCAGTTTATAGTTCCATTAATATTCGTTAGACTCTAAGTCTTCCGAATGGTCCATCAAGATACAATCTTGAATTACGTATATGGAAACTATCTCGGATTTGTATTGGCATTTAGCCAATTCCGGAGTCAGGGCCCATCATCGCTTCCTTGATTATCGTAGGTATGCTGTTGTCTAACAACAATATCTCGTTTGCGCACCTGAGAGGTTTGCACGAGTTTTGCCTACGTGGCTCAGTTGCAAGTTTGACCGAAGTCCATACATCTCATGTAGAGGCTTCCGTATCAGTTGCAGTAGGAAACTCTGGAATCACTTCCAAGGTTCCTTTCCTTTGATCTGATGACGAAGATACTGTTATCTCGTCGAGTTGCACTGTCCTCCCACTCACCTTTTTTCAAGAACCATTCTCTTTAAAAGCATACCGTTCTTTGTGGCAAAACCTTTTGCCTCGGTATAGTGGTGGAGGAATTCCCAATAATTTGGGATAACCTACAAAGTAGCACTTGTCTGATTTGGAATAGGTTTGTAAACAGTTTACACAATCCCCATATTCCAAATGTTAAGAAAAGATAAAACATGGTTGGGCGTACCATACCATGGCGTCATTTCAACAGACCTGATGGCGCTCCTTTAAGTGTAAAAGCCGTAGTCTCTAAAGCATTACATTAAAAGGGATAATGGCAAATTGATTTATGTCATCTTTGATCTTACCATGTCATAAATGGTTTGATTACATCTTCAAGGACATTCCACTTGCAGTGGTGTTCCGGGAGGTGCAAGTTATGAAAACTCTTTTCACAACTCATCAGACATTGGCTAAACTTGTAACTCAAAAATTCCTTTCTGCAATCAAATTGTAGAAACATAATTTTCTTGTCACAATAACTTTCACTTCATTTTTGAAAACCTTTCGAATGATTTCAAAAGATCCAGACTTACGTCTCATCAAGTAAATATCCATATATCTACTTGAGTCTTTTCTGAAGATAGATAAATCCACTACTAACAACATTTATCGGACTACACACATCAAATGTATGATCACCAATAAGTTTGTTGTTCGTTCCTCATGGCCTGTGAACGGTATTTCAGTCACTTAACTTTTCGGACGAAAGTTGCAAGTGTGAGATGATTCATAATCAAATGACTTCAAAATCCATCATTATGGAATTTCTCCATGCGGGTTTCTCCAATGTGACCAAATGCAGTGCCACACATATGTGGTATTCTTTTAGTCTTTCGACATTTAGCGTCATTGTTATGGATGTATCATATTACCATCAATATTCGTAACATACATCCCATCCCCGATGGAAGCATGGCCCTTTATGTTATTCATAATACTGAACAACAATTGTTCTTTTATGAACAACCTTCTTGCAACATACTTTATGCAATGGGCTAGAGTGTATAAAACTCTAAAACGAATTATGAAAATAAATACAGATGGTGATACACCGATGGAAGGTATAGTAACTTTTACTATGTTCCCAGCGCGTATCTAAAACTCATTACTGGCAAGTCTTTTAGGCCGTAGTGGTTCTTGCATCGAGTTGCAACAGAATGCAATCGAGCGGGTATTCCTGTGATCAACTTTTAATCATAATACCCAAGAATTATGGACTAACTGTTTAATCACAATCCCAAGAACTATTTATTTTTGACCAGCCTTCCATACATCAATAACTTTCATGATTTTTATACATGAGCTGGACATTCCAGTCTTCTTTCTTTTTGCCCTTATACTTTTAACAGTTTAACTTTCAATATATTTCTCCTACTCTCAGAAGAAGCACCCAACTTTAAGAGTGGCGTTAGCCCCGGACTTCCTAGGCGTGTGAGTCATACTAACACCCTTTGGACATTTCCTTTCTCTTTAAGTTGTTTGTTTTATTCACCTTCATCATATGACAGGCGTTCTTCTGGATCCCTCTCTTATCAGTCAAATGCCCAGTAAACACTGTACTAATACTTTGCAAACAGATATTGCTTTGGATATCTCATATCTTTTAGCCTTTGTCTGTATCTGAAAACAATTTTCAGTTCCATGAATATTACATAACTATCCCAAACTTGTGAAGTTCGGGTCTTATGGAAGCAAACGTATTGCACTTGACCACAATGGAATTCTAGCTTTTGGATCGAAGGACGAGAGTCACATCATCCATAGCATTAGCGGGAGGACACCGAAAGCATGCGATAGGACAAAATCCTTCTCGGCACTCTTGAGGACAATCCTCGCATTACGTTACCAACCGTAAAGTTTTAACCAGATATTTAACAGCTTATTCAATTTTAATAGGGAAGGTGGAAACGCGAGCCATTATTCTACAACTATTAGCAAATTATACTTAGACAGTGTTCATAATTAATTGCACTCAGAATTAAACAAGTTAATTCTAAAATGCGCTCCCACTCAAATCAATATCTCTCAAAATTGATTATGAGTGATTCAAGATCCAAATATCAATACAACGCCATAGAATCATCATCTCATGACGAGGATTTTGATTTGGTAGGCCAACTTGCCGATCACATCTCTATGTGACTCTTGTTCATCTTTCGATGCATGTGTTCCGAGCTCAGGACGATCCTGCCATGAACGTCAAGACAACCAAGTGATCTTGCTGCGAGGTCTGACCTCACCCGCCTTACATTTCTCCAATCGTTCGTACCCATGCATCCATGGCGCACCCCGAAAGGATAGATGCTGTGACGGTGCTACATTTGGGAGAACACTAACTACTTGATATTTTAAGTGAGAGATCACGCTAATAAAAAGCGACTACCGCGCAATCAAGAAGGGTGCAACTTAAGGGATAAACATCTCAGGTAATTTATAATTGCATGATATGGTATAGCCCCTTCTGACGGAGAAGTCAAGTATTTCTTCGTCTTTGGCATTTGCGTCGGAGTTCACCTTCGCGAAGTTTGCCACCACCTTGTCGATGCACCAAATAATATTGCTATCTCTATAGCTAATAAAATAAGTGCATTACATAAGGTTGACTCGCAGGTCATTAAAGTGACAATCATATGGCTCCAGCCATCATGCCAAATCATGACACGCAGGTCATGTTAATAAATTTACATTATATAGTCATCTCATACATAATCAAATTAATATGAGCTTTGCTATACCACATCACATGCACATCCTGCAAAACCAAGTTAGATGCCTCTAATCGGTTTATGCAAAATTTTATTTTACGTGGCTTCTAAGGTTTTGACTTAAACCGCAGCTACCAACGTTTATCATCAAGCATGATTATTCAAGTCGCTAGATTAACTTTGCGGGGTGTATGAAACACGAGATAATAAAATCTCGAGCCCCATACTGAACTTCGTCATACGCGTGATCCCCGTGCAGATCATATCTGCATTGCCCTTTAGTCTGCAGAATTTCTTCTTTCTCTAACTATGGTGGAATTCAACGAACTGTTAGCACTTCTTTGATCAATCAGGATCGCAGATTGCCAGAACTTTGAAACTCCACCATACTGTTATTGAGATCAGAAATACACAAATTCCAGGGAAGCAACAAGAACATCGGGTAACAGATTTCATCTGCCACCCGCATAAATAATTTTCAGCAATAGATCTGATCTACTCTAAAATTATATTATGCAATACCCATACATCTCTATGTATTCTAGATCGCAACATGCATCTACGCATAGCACGGCTCTGATACCACTGTAGGGGAACGCGGCAGAAAACAAAAAATTTCCGCACTACGAACAGCCCAGGACCACTATGGAGACTGCATACAAGGTTTTGATCTGATCGTTACCGACTCGTAGCGCAGCGGAAGTAGAGTCGATGTAGATCGTTGGTGCAGACCCCCGCAGCTAGGATTTACAACCTCCCAACCGCGAGGATGTCCTCCCTCGTCTGCTCCTCGGACAGCGCTCCGAGAGGCGGTCGGACAGTCCCTCGGACGATGTCACGGACAGCCCTTCGGGAGGCCCCTCGAAACTCGATCGGTAACTCGGACAGCCCTTCGGGAGGACCCTTGAAACTCGAACGATAATTTGGACAGCCCTTCGGGAGGACCCTCGAACAGCCCCTCGGGCAAAAGATCGAAACTACGACCTCTCTACGGGGTTGCACACATACGGTGTCATCTATCCGGCAGGGCTTCGCCGTCCAGAACTAGTTCCTACCGGAACCCAGACAGCCTTTCGGCTCTACGAAACTATTTCGTGGGAGGGAGAGAAGAAAGCCAGATCATGCAATGGCACTTGTTGAGAGTTCAAGTGAGAACTTGGATCAGATTTGAGAGACCCCTCTCCACCCCTATTTATAGGGTGAGAGGCTATGGGGAAAAACCCAAAATGCCCTCCAAACTGCATCATTGCCTGCATCATCATGCAAGCTGCATCATCGCCTGCATCATCATGCAAGCTGCATCATCGCCTGCATCATCATGCAAGCTGCATCATCGCCTGCATCATCATGCAAGCTGCATCATCGCCTGCATCATCATGCAAGCTGCATCATCGCCTGCATCATCATGAATAGTGTATCCACTATTCATGAAGACATTTATCTGCGACCGTAAAATCCGAAACTTTTCTGTAGGTCTTAGAAAAATTCCAGTACCCACTAAAAGGATTTTGGACGCGTTCCGAAACAATTCCGGATTAGTGATTTTCATCTGCGAAAAGCAACCAAAGCGGTTCCGGCAGCTCCGGAACATTTCCGGTTTTTTCTCTCTGGAAAAATCCCAGAAGTTCCCAGAACAATTCTGGCACCCTCCAAGAATTTCCAGGCGTGTGCCGAAACCATTTTGACTTAATGATATATTCCGAAACAACTTTTCGGTTTTACCGAAATTATTCCGGTGTTCTCTTTCCGGAACTTTTCCGTTTTCTCCGAAACCTTTCCGGTGACTTTCTCTCAGACTCCCTGTCTAGTATTCAGCAGATAGATGACCCTTAAGCGTGTGACCCTATAGGTTCGGTGAAGTATAGACATGACCCGGAACACTTTCCGATCAATGATCAACATCGGAGCCGTGGACACCCATATTGACCCCTATACCCACACGAATAAATATTCGAGTGAACCTCCAGTTGCCGTGTGCTATTCCTGTTGCTTCGTGATATGTTACAAATACCCGAGGTGAGACTTATCGGCATCCCCGTGGATCAACACTTGTCCACTATGCCAGTTACCTCGTTACTAGTATTGTTCTCTTTTCTCGTTCCCGCGTTCCGGCATCCCTGTGATCAAATCACACTGTGTCTGGCCAGACGATGGTGGATACCGTAACACCGAGAGGGCCCGAAGAATATCTCTCCATCGACGGAGGAGCAAATCCCAATCTTGAGCTACCTAGTTCCTTGTCATACTTTTCCGTGAACCCGTAAGCCGCCGTAATAGCCACCCTTTTACAGATGACGTTTAACAAACCCCAAAGTTCACGAAGCAAGTACGAAGGAACTCGATACTCTCATGGTCTAAGGAATTATGCAAACGCTCAACTTTCTCTGTGTTATAATCCATTAACTGGTGACGAATGTATCTCATAGCATAACATCAATCTGGGTCGATTCAACACAAATGTTCTTCTAACATTGTGCCCTCAAAATTGCCGGCATAGTCATGCCCATGATCAGGAAAACAGAACCATCATGCAACACTTGAGCTAGTCTTAGAGGCGAGACTAGGAATATATATTTTTTATCCGTTTATTATTCCACACGTGCATATGAGTCTTCCTCCGAGCCTCGTGGTTATTGCAGACTCGAGAACCATAGCAGTTATAGCATGGAATATAAACATAATTAGGAACATGGGGATAAATAATAACATTTATTATTGCCTCTAGGGCATATCTCCTACATGAAGATCATATGTAGGCTTCAAGGTTGTAAGATGAAGATTACATGTTGACCAAGGTGTTCTTCATGGAGCTATCCAAAGTTTGGTCAAGTTGATGTGTGCAAGGTCAAAAGGAGTATCACGAAGATATAATATGCTTGGAGCTTGCCGACCATTTTGTGATAATGGTCTTGTGAAGATGTGCCTAAAAGAGGCTCACCCATAATGGAGTATGAGGGAGAAATCTACGAATCTTCATCGAGCCGGCGGAATCAAGAAAGATGTTCCAACTTGAGGCGGGCATGATCGTCATCATCAAGATCAAGTGGATTATGCGCAAGACAAAGGTTTGACTAGATAGGTGTCTAGTTTACCGGCCTCCTCGTGGTAGTTAGGAGACTGGGTTATAGGCTATGCCGAGTCGTTCGTAGAGATCTCAAACCTTTTGCATCCTTGGCATCATCTTTATTGGTTCTTTTTTGGTTTTTCTCTGTGTGAGTTTTGGAGCTTGTGTTCTTCTTCATGACAAGCTCGTGTTCATCGAAAACGGATTTCGTATGCATCTTCTCTTGTGTTTTTCGATGTGGGAGATTTGCCGGTTCTTCTCGGTTAGAGGTTTCACACCTCTATTTGTTTGACATTTATCCCTTGCCACTTCTAAATATTTGCATCAAGCTTGAGTTTGCCTTAATCAGAGTTCATTTGCATAAGTTGTGGCAGTTCAGGGTTTGCCTGTTTCATTTGGAGTTCATCTGTTTTGTGGCATGGTCTCCCTGGCTCTAGCAGGGCGGTAGTACCGCTCGACTTGTGGTAGTACCGCGCCACGGTAGTATCGTGGTCTAGTATCGTACTCACTACCGTAGTACTGTAGTACGGTAGCACTGGGCCTTGGTAGTACCGTGGGCGAGTACCGTACTCACTACTATAAGTCCTCTGGACTCTACGGTATTGGGCCTGGTACTGACCCTCGGTAGTACTATAGGGCGGTAGTACTGCTCCCGGTGTGGTAGTACCGCACCACGGTAGTACCGCTCGCAGAGCGGTAGTACCATGGTTGGTGGGTTGCGAACGGCTGGATTCGTGGGGGACTATAAAAGGGGGTCTTCTTCTTCCTTTGTCCCCACCGGTTGTGTGCAAGTTCTTCCCCCCATTGTTGACCTCTTTGAGCTTTCTTACTCCCTTTCCCTCCTATGATTCTTGCTCCTTTTTGAGGGAAAAGAGAGAGGAGATGTAGATCTACATTCTCCACCGATTCATCTCTCCTCTAAGTGAGGGGAGTCTTGTGGATCTAGATCTTGGAGTTTCTTGGTGTTCTCCTTGTTCTTCCTCTCATATTCCTCCATAGCTTTTGTTGCCTTGGTGGGATTTGAGAGTGGGGGACTTGATCACTTCGTGTGCTCTTTCCATTGCTTTGGTGCATCGGTTTGAGTTCTCTCCGAGGATTCGTTGTAGTAAATGAAGTTGAGAAGATTGCTACTCTTGAGTGCATTGATACTCTAGAGCTTGTACTCTTGAATGCATTGGCACTCTAGAGCTTGTTACTCTTGGGTGCGTTGGCCCCTAGAGGCTTGTTGTTGCGGAGCTCAATCATTGTGGTGGAAAGCTTCAGGACGCTACGGGAGCCTCCAATTCGGTTGTGGAGATAGCCCCGAGCATTTGTACGGGTTTGGTGACCGCCGCCAAGGGTCGCCATTTGTACGGGTTCGGTGACCGCACTTAAGTGTCCTATAGTGGAATCACGACATCTTGCATTGGTAAGAGCGTGAGGAGAAATAGGGTGGCCCTCGTTGGATTCGTGTGAGCATTGTGTTCCACACCCTCTCCAAACGGAGACGTACTTCTCGCAAGAGAAGTAACTTCGGTAACAAATCCTTGTCTCCATCGTCTCCACTTGCGGTTATCTCTACCCTTACTTTGAGCAAGCTTATTACCTTGTTTATCTTGTGCTTTCTCATATTATTGTTCCATTGCTTGTCCCATAGGTTGTTCATCTAGTCAACCTATTTACTTGTGCACCTACTTTGTGATAGCCATAGTGTTCTTGTTATATATCTTGCTATCACATAGTTGTTTATCTTGCTTAGTATAAGTTGTTGGTGCACATAGTTGAGCCTATATTATTTAGGTTTCTTGATTGACAAATTAAACGTTAAGTTTTATTCCGCATTTGTTCAAGCCTAAACCATAATTATTTTAAGCGCCTATTCACCCCCCTCTAGGAGACATCCACGTGCTTTCAGGTGGGCCTAGACTTTGACCATTGTACGCGATATACCCTTTGAACCACGATATTTAGCCAACTGCCAGGTTGCTCACGAAATAAGGTAAGGAGACAGGCCACCCAAAAGGGTACCCACGAGAAGTGACGGGACAACAGGGCAGGCGGATACGTCTAGAGAGTGAGGTGGGCATGACTCCTGTTCGTTGTCCTTGAGTTACCCATTCGGAGCGACGATCACAGTCGTCTCAGCGAGATATTAATAAAGTGCTAATGGATCGGTGTCAGTGATCTGAGTGGCTGTATGCCTTATACGCACAACCTCTGCGCGGTATTATGGGTATGGCCCCCTCGACGTCATACATTATCTATCGAAAGCTCTTCAGATGTCACAACTTATGTGTCCTGATCGCCGGGATTGGATGATAACTGCCCCGCTCTGGTAATGGGGAGGTAGGTCTGCTTCGCCGGCCAAACTCGCAACGTGCAGGAGTACAAAGGGCGATGGCCCAAGACCCATGCATACATAGGATTTAGACTGACGTGTTGGCCTCTCTATTGAGCCTAGATAGGTCTACGGCGTGTCGAATAGCCTTGGTAGGACATGCCTGAGTAAGGTGTACGAGACCCGGGGATCCGAGCGTATAGGTTAACAGTTGTGCACCCCTGTAGGGATTTAATCTATTCGAATAGCCGTGTCCACAGTAACAGGATGCTCAATGTTGTATCCTTACATGCAACTACAACTACGAACTATTATGGTTATAGTATGAATTGTTGTTATTGTTCCCGGGATTGCATTCTCGCAGGGTTGTCGAGAAAGGATCTCGGGGCTTGATGTTATTACTACTATATATCATTATTAATACAACCTTATGAAATATTGGTTATTCTCTTCTGATGCTGCAAGATCACTTGAAGATCTTAGTCTTTGATAGGCCTAGCTTGTCCCCCTTTACTCTAGCTTTCTGTAGTTCAGTCCACTATATAGCCTCTCCTTTCCATTTGATACAAGTGCATAAATGCTTAGAATGCCTGGACGTAAGACTCGCGAGTATGCTAGATACTGACCCCCTTGCTTTTCTATTTCTATACCCGATTTTTGCGATCAGACGTTGGAGCCCAGGAGTAGGAGTACCCTAGAGGTGCCTAGTACGACATGGAGATCCCCGGGGACCTGGAGTAGTTTGGAGGTTCCCAGGCAGGAGGCCTCGCCTTTTCGATTTGTATCGTTTGTGCTAGCTTTCTTAAGGAAAAACTTGACTAACTATGTTTGTACCGAGATACTATGGTTTCTATGACTTATGTATTCGGGTCCTCATGATCCCTGATACACGAGATAATTTCTCGCCCCTCGTTGGTTACCCCAAGTGGAAGGTGAGATGTAGCGTAGCGGCAAATTTCCCTTAGCGAAGATGCTAAGGTTTAGGATCGACCAGTAGGACTCCAACAGATACAAGAAGGTGGTGAAGTGAACAATGGCGCCGTTTACAACCGAGGTTGATTACTTTACCTGGACCTGCACACACAACAGATAGCTTTCCTTCCCAACGAGTACAGAGGAGTTGTCAATTCCTTCGGCCTTGTTGTTTACAAAGGATAAAACGCACGGGATAATAATGATAGTGATAGCAACGGAAAAGTAAATACTAAAAGTAAATTGATAGTGTAAACAGTGTAGGAAGTATGGACCGGGGTCCTATGATGTTCACTAGTGATGTCTCTCTCCCAAAAGACGATAAAATAGCCATGCGAGGTAAACAAATTACAGCTGGGAAATTGACAGGATTATGTGTGCAAACCAATGCTAATTATGCTATAAAGAAAGGAAGAGGCTCAAAAGCATGGGCGGTACGCCAAGACAAGTAGACCGAAATCCATCTGCATCTACCTACTAATCATCCACCTTGAGATATCTATCCAGAACATCTCGCTGGTATTAAGTTGCGAATCCCACCCGAAGTGTAAACTCAAAGCAAGAGACAACTGCATTAAAGAACTTTGCGTAAAGTAAACAATCCTTGCACCCGCAAGTACAAGCACCATTGTTTTCTCCCTTGTGGCAACAAAACATCCCCTAGACTCATGTTTTTGTCACTCAAGCTAGTCATCAGGGGGCATGAACCCACAATCATGCATAACGCTCCCTCTTGGAGTCACTACCTACTACTTGGCCAAAGCAATAAATAACAATGGAGAACATGCAAGAATTACTCAAGAACATAAATATAAAAGAGGAGAATCAAATATATAACTCAAACACAATTTGAACATAATCTCATAATCCATCGGATCCCAGCAAACTCAGCATAGCAACATCATAAAGATTACATATGTTCCTCAATCATGTAGGGCAGCTCACGAGGTCTAATCCATGAAGAACAAAGAGGGGAGGAGAACATCACATAGCTACTGATCATAGACCCATGGTCCAAGGTGGACTACTCACGGTTCATCCGGGAAGCGTCCATGGTGGTGGAGAAGCTCCAGGAGGTGATTCCTCCCTCCGGCAGGGTGCCGGGAAGAGGTCTTCTGGTGCTCCCGATCTTGGAAGCGCGACGGCGTCGGAACAGAGGAGAGATCGCGAAAAAGGGTTCCTTCCCCGAGGGTTTCTCGTCACGGGGAATAAATAGGCGAAGGGGGGCAGCCAGAGGTGGGACATGGGCTCTAGGCGCCCCCTGGCGCGGCCTAGGTGGTGGCCGCGCCGGGTGGCCGCCTGGGCCCCCCTGGGCCCCCACTTTGGCTCTTCTGGAAGGTTCCCATAAGCTGATTTTTCCTATATTTTTCCCGGAATTTTTCTGGCACTTTAAATAAGGGGGAAACGTGAAATAGAAAAATAGCAGAAAACAGGAACTGGCACTGGGGTGCACTGAGTTAATAGGTTAGTCCAAATATGATCAAAAGTGTATGGAAGTTCATCAATATCATAGCAATATCACACAAAAGAGGCATGGATCAAGCAGAAATTATAGATACGTTTTGGATGTATCAATCCCTGACTTGTAATTTAAAGACTTTGTTACATTTGTGTCTAGAGTTGTGCTGTGATATTCTTACCGTGCGTCTCTGATTTCGATCGTGTACATTGCGTGTATGATTTGTACATGATCGCAAATCGGGGGCATTACAACTCGCTTGGATTCGACCCCCTAAAGATCATCTTGACCCTTCTGACGTATTTTGAGGAAAAATGTTGCTTCCCTTCCACATGCTGCTCGTTGCTTGTTTGGAGCATTTTCCGGTGGTGGAGATCTCTCGTCATCTGCGTCCATTTATTCATCTGGGTTGTTGTTTTTCTCATCGGCAAGCATTTTGTTTAGGGAACTGTCTCGAGTGATATGGTTCGCATTGTAGGCGTCGTGGTTATGGTATCTACGTGGGTTGCTCATGATGTCCTTGTAGGTTCATTGAGATTGCTTGACCTTGCTATCCCACTTCTGCTTTTGTCGCCGACGCCTTTTCCGAAATCGGGCTCCCCAGTTGCTGCAACATGCTAAAATTATAGTTTGACTACTTGCCTGTCCTTTTTTTTTACATTTTGGTGGCAATTTATCCCATTGTTTTTTGGATCATTTCCCTATGCTAGTTCTTGGATGTAGTAGTGACCAGCTCATTCTGTTTCCTAGCCCATGGCATATTCATTGGCGATCTTCACAAGGTCGGCCATCGTCTTGAGGTCTCCTTTTTCTTGGTTGTTGTTTTTATTGTGGCACATCCTTGATTAATGGATGCCATTCATGAATGCCATGATGGCAGGATCATTCGAGATTGAGATCAGCGCATGCAAGCTCCCCATCATCCAATTGTTCCCTTCAAAATAGCTGCAAAGGGAGAATGGTGCTGAGATTCTAGGGCTAGCCCTGATCCGAGCGGAGCCTCATTGACACCTGTCCAAGCCCACACCACAACATCGACGTGGCCAATACTTATTTATTAGATCAACCTCAACCTGTTTGGATCCGAAAAGAAAAATGACAAAGCTAAATCCTTCACCATTCACGATGAAACATCTCGCAAAACCAAACTAGCCTTGCAAATATTCCAATCGTTTTCCCATGTTCTCAGTCCCCATTACAAACTGCAGCGCATGCACTTCTTACTTCACAACATTTCAAAGCTCTCGAACTGACTCGGGGTCCAAGCCCCAATAGTTCTAACTAATGCAATTCTGGGACTAGCAGGGTTGCCTCATAACCTGTGCTAAGTTCTCCGGCGTTAGTACATTTTTCATTTAGATTCCCTTTGAGCTCGCTCCCCTCGCTAAATGATGGCTTCTCTCCCCTCGTTGGTTACCCAAAGTGGAAGGTTGAGATGTAGACATCAGCAAATTTCCCTCGGTGAAGATACCAAGGTTTGTCTCCAGTAGGACTCTGACAACGACATGAAGGTTACAACAGCGCCAACAATTAGGCGGTTGACGTGGACCTGCACACACAACAGATAACTTTGCTCCCAACGAGTACAGAGAGGTTGTCAATCCCTCCGGCCTTGTTGTTTGCAAAGGATCAAACACACGGGATAATAATGATAGTGATAGCAACAGAAAAGGAAATAAAGCAGAAAATAAATAGCAGGTGTAAACAGTGGTGGAAATATGGACTGGGGTCCCATGATGTTCACTTGTGATGTCTCTCTCCCAAAAGACGATAAAATAGCCATGCAAGGTAGACAAATTACAGCTGGGCAATTGACATGATTATGTGGGCAAACCAATGCTAACTATGCTACAAAGAAAGGAAGAGGCTCAAAAGCTTGGGCGGTACGCCAAGACAAGTAGAACGAAATCCATCTGCATCTACCTACTAATCATCCACCTTGAGATATCTATCCAGAACATCTCACTGGTATTAAGTTGCGAATCCCACCCGAAGTGTAAACTCAAAGCAACAGACAACTGCATTAAAGAACTTTGCGTAAAGTAAACAATCCTTGCACCCGCAAGTACAAGCACCGTTGTTTTCTCCCTTGTGGCAACAACACATCCCCTAGACTCATGTTTCTGTCACTCAAGCTAGTCATCAGGGGGCATGAACCCACAATCATGCATAACGCTCCCTCTCGGAGTTACTACCTACTACTTGGCCAAAGCAATAAACAGCATCGGAGAACATGCAAGAATTACTCAAGAACATAAATATAAAAGAGGAGAATCAAATATATTACTCAAACACAATCTGAACATAGTCTCATAATCCATCAGATCCCAGCAAACTCAGCATAGCAACAGCAGAAAGATTACATATGTGCCTCGATCATGTAGGGAAGCTCACGAGGTCTAAATCATGAAGAACAAAGAGGGGATGATAACATCACATAGCTACTGATCATGGACCCATGGTCCAGGGTGGACTACTCATGGTTCATCCGGGAAGCATCCATGGTTGACGGGGATCAACCCCGGCAAATCCCATGGTCAGGGACCCTGGGTTAGTCATAGAGATAGGAACAGGTTGGACGATACTCGTCGGCTAATAGAAGAAGAACTTCCTGCTCGATATTATTGCGTGAGGAGGCGATTACAGTGGAGGCCAAGGCGAGTTCTTGCAAGGCTAGGATGAGTAGATGCGTATTGAGTTGATCCGGACGTCTCCCCTCCCAGCCTTTATATACTAGGCTAGGTCTCAGGGAGTTCGTACTAGGTTACAAGGATAGTTTCCTAGTTCTAGTCTTGCCTTGTACGCCAAGTTGCACCTTCCATGTTAGTCGCGGAATCCTACGTCGGTGCTTGGTTTGGCCAATCATGGGCTTGTCATAGCTTCCTAGCGGGCCTTCTATCTTCATACGCACCAGGTAGACCTACGTACAGGAGTCGTGGGGTCATCCCCTCGTCAGTAGCCCCCGAGTGCCTGGGGGACTCGAAGAGTCGCGCAGGGACTCAAATTCATCTGCATTTTATTATTTTGTAAGCGTGGCATCGCCACGGGTCGCTGGCAGTTTTGATCCATGACAATATCTGTTTCGAGGGATTGCTAAGCTGAAAGGGCCCAAGGAGTCGACTGGTGTCGGGACCCGGGGTTAGCGTATGTAATTCCAGTCACTATGCAATCACATGGAGAGCCAAGAGCCGTACCCACTTGTCTAAGCAGACAAGGCCAAGCACAAAACACTCTCAGAAAGCATCGAACGTGAGGGGCATCCCATCCAGGCCGGATGATCAACTGAAATGGGTCCTCATCGTCCGCTCACAAGTCTAAATGCTTATGGGTGGTGAATCCCATACTCATAGACAAGTCGCCTCAACCATGTTATCGATTGAATCCTAACTCTTACATAGACTTACTCCACCCCCATCACTTAGTCGGGGTCTAGGGCGGGCTCGATCATACAACAAAGTGTGCACGTGACAGAGTCACGAGCAATCGCATCGCGATGCCCCAAGCTGCACACATATAAGGGCCACTTGGTGTATAAAAGACCGCCAGCCAGATCACAACTAAGGTCTCGAAAACCCATACTAAGACATGCATGTTATAAACACACACGCAGCACACATGCCTAGTATGAACAGCAGGTATCATCACATAACTCTACAAAGTGTATCTTTATTGACTTACACATAGAGCATACAAAGATCACATGTCTGTGATCAACATTACATCATACAACGGAAGATAATTAGGTCTGAGTACAGACAAGTTTAACAAAGGGCTTAGAGAAGCCTTGTAAACATACATGCCCTTCCACGAGGGACCAGACTGCTGTCTGGAACTATACTACCAAGGTCAACATCGAGCTTCACGAAGGTGACTCTATCGGGGTCCGGATTCTCATCTAAAACATAGAATAAGCAAACGTGAGTACAAAGTCGTACTCAGCAAGACTTACATTAGAACTACACTACTCATGCTCAAGTATCAAGGTAAAGGAGGTGGGGTTCAACATGTAGAAGTGCCAGCTTTGACATGGCTAGTCCTGAATACGAGTACCAGACTTGAGGTAAGAAGCGTACACGAGTCCACTACAAGGTCTCCAACCAATACACCACTATGGATACTTCCTCGACTCACCACGAGGAAGCCCACCATAGCACTCACGCTTATCTTGCGATTTTTAGAAGTATCCATTCGAGTTGTCTATGATCAAGTAAAGGTCTCCAAGTAGTCCATAACCGTGGACACAGCTATTCGAATAGTTCAATAGCCCTGCAGAGGTGTACATCTTCACACGCGTGTCATCACTTATCGTCTCGTTCTTGTCACCCTTCAAGCGGGTGTCAGACGTGGATGAAACCAAGGCACTACCCTCACATCACCTTCTCTAATCTAGGAGTCGACTACCTGAGTTTGTCACCGCTCGAGAGTCCGGCCGGTTCCACGAAACGGACTCAGATAATGCAAGGAACCGAGACGCCACCTTTGATAGATGGTTTCACTGCCTCACAGGTCCACCCACATATCTATAGTTAGGTCAAATGGAAAGCCCGAATCTAGTGTGACTCCTGGACCGGATCGGGTACGTAAAGAGGCAAAACGGGGCTCCCTTAAAACCCTACATGTGGTCATACTCTTTGTCTTGGATCACAAAAAAGGAACTCGGGGCCTAGGGCAGTGTTCAACGAGACAACCCACTGTGTACTCCTACACATCCTCTCATCGTTCACCTTTGTTTAGGGTGGATTCACCAACACGTTATCATCAGCACCACTGTGTTCATTTCATCCCGACTCACAATCATAACATCCTCATTGTAACACTAAGCAGCAATAAGCATTAACAGTTGCAGGGGCCACATGCTCATCATTCAACTCCTAAATCTGCTAGAATTGTGGTTTGCTTAATACGGTGACAAAAGGATAGGTCATGCATCGAAATGGGTTCAACTATGCGAAAGAACGTGTCTCGGTGATCTCCTAAACATGCATAAGCGAGACTGAGAGGGAAGTAGGATTTTATAGACATGATCAATGGGGTTTGCTTGCCTTGCTGACGGTACACGGGTCTTAACGGTGGTCTTCTTCTTCAGGGGTGATCACCGTCTCGAAACGTCTGTCATCGGAGGCAATCATCAACAAGGGGGGGAGGACAACTTCGGAAGTAAAATGCACATACACATGATAAGGTTGTCCATGATGTGAATGGTACTGGTTTGTAGCATATTCATCTTAATTGAAGTATATTGCATTTGAAATGCAAATGCAAACTCCAAATTCAAATTCAAATTAAGCCATATACACATTTGCTTCTGTTACCCCATTTTAAACTGGTCAAACATAAAAACAAATTGCATATTCTTAATCCTTGCATTTTTCTGATAATTTTTCATATATTATATGTCCAATTTGGAGTTATTATGAATTAGTTATGAATTTCCAAAGTTTAATTGATTTTCTGGATTTTCTCTGTTTTCTTTAATTCTTTTAATTTCTGGAAACTGTTTATAGCATCAGCATGACGCAGGACTGACGTCAGGGGGCCTCTGACGGCTGGGTCCCACTGGTCAGTGAGACAGAGGGGGTTAATCCCTCTCTGTTTAGACTAACAGGGGGTTTAGGGGGCTGGGGCCCACCTGTCATGGGCTCTGGGAGGGGATTAGGGGTGGATTAGTGACTAACTAATCGGGCCCGCCGGAATGTCGCCGGCGGCGACCACAGACGCGGCGGAGCTTCTCGATCAGGGGGTTCCCGGCCACCCTTTTTCCCGCCGAGGCCATCTACATGGAGCTGGGACTCGTGCGCACCCCCTGGTGCACAAGTGGACAAGGGGAGGCGCCAGGGCGACGACAGGTTCAAGCGGCGCGGCGGCGGGAGCTCGGTCTACGACGGCACAATGATTGGGAGAGCGGGAGGGGCCAGGGCTAGGGGGAAAACATCGAGGATCTTACTGAGAAACAGATGGGGAGGCCGGGGAGGCAGGAAAATGCGAGGCGGTGGCGCAATCGACGGTGAGGACCTGCGGGTCCGGCGACGTCTCGTCGTTGAATTCGACGTCTCGGGGGCGTTCCGGCTCGTGATCTCCTTCGGGGTGACGAAGTAGACGGAGGTGAGCTCGCTGGACCGGTCGGGGCAGCTCCTCGTCGCCGTTGGCCGCGTCGGGCACGGCGGCGTGCTCCGGCCGAGCTCGGTTGTTGCGCGGAAAAGGCGATGCCGGGAGGAGAGGTTGACCACGGTCTAGGGGGAAGGGTGCGGGCTCTCTGGGGGACCTGTGTGGCGTGAGGAGAGGCCATGGAAAGGCCTAGAAGGTGGCCGGCGTCGAGGTGGCGTCGTCGAGCGCTCTGCTGCCTCCAGCGAGCAGCTTGAGCTAGACGACAGGAGAGGGGAGGTGGGCTTGGGCTGCTGCTAGGCTAGGGGGGTAAGTTGGGCCGGATGCCCAGGGGGTTTCCTCTTTCCTTTTTCTTCTTCTTTTCTTTTTCTGTTATTTTGTTTTGCCTCAGTAAAAAAATACCATAGCATTTTATAAAAAAATGCCCAAATATTTTTATAAATCCTAGGTGGCCAGTAGCAAGCCACTTGTGACTTTTGGGTATTTTTGAAATTCAATCAATTTGAATTTCAATTCAAATAGGGGTCAAATTTAATTTCCAGGGCACATTTTGAATTTTTGAATATTCCATGGGCATGGGAAAGAACCCAAACCACTTTTAAAATGATCACCATCATTTATAGGAATTTTCCAAATATTCAAATGATTTTTGGAAAAAGATTTTTATCTGGCCATTTGAATTAATTTCTTAGGGCTTTTCTTTTCCCCATTTTTGAATTTCTTTTTGAATTTTTCACATGATGCAAAGGCACAATTAAACCCTAGCACTTACCTAAACTTGGGTTGTGAAAACTCGCCCCCACTCAAAAGAATCTCGTCCCGAGATTCAGAAGTCGTCGGGAGGAAGGTGGGGTACTCGACACGGAGGCGGTCTTCTCTTTCCCAGGTTGCTTCTTTCTCGGATTGATGTGACCATTGCACTTTGAGGAACTTGATCTTCTGACGGCGAGTGACACGTTCTGCTGAGTCAAGAATACGAACAGGGTACTCTTGATAAGAAAGGTCATCTTGGAGATCAAGCGTTTCATGGTCGACTTCGCGGATGGGGTCCTTGAAGCAACGCCTGAGTTGTGACACATGGAATACGTCATGTACTTGGGAAATGTGCGGAGGTAGTTCAAGTTGGTAGGCAACTTCTCCACGTTTAGCTAGAATGCGGAAAGGTCCGATGTAACGTGGGGCCAACTTGCCTTTGATACCGAATCTTTGGGTTCCCTTCAGAGGAGTAACCCGAAGGTAAGCCTTCTCATCCAGATTGTAGCTCTCTTCTCTATGATGACGATCATAGTAGCTTTTTTGACGAGACTGTGCGGCTTTCAATCGATCACGAACAATGCAAACTTGCTCTTCTGCTTCCTTGATCATATCCGGTCCAAAGAGTTGTCTTTCACCGGTTTCTGACCAGTTTAGGGGTGTTCGACATCGTCGGCCATAGGGGAATTCAAAGGGAGCCATGTTTAGACTAGATTGATAGCTATTGTTATAAGCAAATTCGGCGAATGGAAGAGATTTCTCCCAATTCTTTCCGAAAGAGATAACACAAGCTCTGAGCATGTCTTCCAAGATTTGATTAACCCTTTCAACTTGACCGCTAGATTGAGGGTGGAAAGCTGTACTAAAGGATAGATGAATTCCCATAGCATTTTGAAAACTTTCCCAGAATCTAGAGGTGAAAAGGCTACCATGATCAGAATTGATTTCCAAAGGAACACCGTGAAGAGACACAATTCTAGAGACATACAAGTCCGCTAACTGGATAGAAGTTATAGACTCGCGAACTGGAAGGAAGTGAGCAACTTTTGAGAGTCGGTCAATGACAACGAAGATGGCATCATTTCCTTTCTGGGTTTTTGGAAAGCCGGTGATGAAGTCCATACCGACCTTGTCCCATTTCCACTCGAGAATAGACAATGGTTGAAGAGTACCAGCAGGTCTTTGGTGTTCGGCCTTAATGCGACGACAAACATCACATTCGGCAACAAATTGTGCAATGTCTCTCTTCATCCGGGTCCACCAAAATCTCTGGCGTAGATCTCGGTACATTTTTGTGCTACCGGGATGAATTGAGAGGGGAGTGTCATGAGCTTCCTTAAGGATCAACTACTTTAGATCTTCATTCTCAGGAACTACTAAACAATTTTCAAAGAATATTGTTCCTTCATCATTTGCAGAGAAACATTTAGCAACTCTGCTAACAATGTTCTGCTTGATCTCTTGAATACTACTATCTTGTTTCTGGGCGGCTATGATTTGATCCTCAAGGGTTGGTTTCGCCACCAGGGTAGAAAGAAATCCATGAGGAACTATCTCAAGATTGAGCTTGCGAAATTCCTCATGAAGAAGTGGTTGATACTGTTGTAACATGAGGTTGTTACAATACGACTTACGACTTAGTGCATCAGCCATGACATTGGCCTTGCCTGGGGTGTAAGAAATTCCTAAGTCATAATCTTTTATCAACTCTATCCAGCGTCTTTGCCTGAGATTAAGATCTGGCTGGGTGAACATATATTTGAGGCTTTGGTGATCAGAATAGATCTCACAACGATTACCAAGGAGCAATGTCGCCAAGTCTTCTGGGCATGAACTACGACAGCGAGTTCAAGATCATGGGTTGGATAGTTCTCTTCATGTGGCCGCAACTGGCGTGAAGCATAAGCTACCACATGTCGATCTTGCATAAGTATGCATCCTAACCCTTGCCGTGAAGCATCACAATAGATCTCGAAATCCCTTTTGGTGTCTGGAGGTGCAAGTACGGGTGCAGAAGTCAATCTTCTTTTTAGCACTTGAAAGCTTTCCTCGCACTTGGGGGTCCATTGGAATTTCTTATCTTTCTTGAGGAGTTCATTAAGAGGCTTTGAAACTTTGGAGAAGTTCTCAACGAAGCGGCGACAATAGCTTGCTAAGCCAAGAAAACTCCTAACTTGCTTAACCGATTCAGGTGGAGTCCAGTCAAGGACGGCCTGAACTCTCTCGGGATTGGCTGCAACACCTTTCGCAGAAATCACGTGGCCTAAGTAGGTCACTTCTGGTAGCCAAAATTCACACTTGGAGAACTTGGCATAAAGGCAATGCTCTCTAAGTTTCATCAATACCAACCTAAGATGTTCTGCGTGCTCTTCTTCGTTCTTCGAGTAGATGAGAATGTCATCAAGATAAACCACAACAAATTTATCTAGGTACTCCATGAAGATCGAATTCATTAAGCGCGAGAATGTGGCGGGGGCATTGGTTAAACCGAAGGACATGATGGTGTACTCGTAAAGACCATATCGAGTAGTGAAAGCCGTCTTGGGAATGTCCTCGTTTCGGATTTTGATTTGATGATAGCCTAATCTCAAATCCATCTTGGAGAAGACAGAGGATCAACAAGTTGATCATAAAGATCATTGATCCTGGGCAGTGGGTACTTGTTCTTTATCGTCGCTAGGTTTAGCAGGCGATAGTCTACGCACATCCTTTCTGTTCCATCTTTCTTCGTTACGAACAGAACGGGGCAACCCCATGGCGATGAGCTAGGGCGGATGAAGCCTTTTGCCAACGATGCATCAAGTTGGGTTTTTAGCTCAGCTAACTCATGTGGGGCCATTCTATATGGTCGTATGGAAATTGGGGCTGTGCCTGGTATAAGATCAACTATGAACTCTACACACCTGTCGGGTGGCATTCCCGGCAGCTCTTCAGGAAAGACATCCGGGAAGTCACGAACCACCGGAATATCTTCAAGGTCAGGAAGGGGAAGCACATTCAAAGTATGCATCTGGATTCTAGAGCTGGGTGATGTGTAGTCAATGATCTGGCCTGAAGGATGGGTGAGTTTAACTGACTTGGCTTTACAATCAAGGAAAACATTCTGCCTTGATAACTAGTCCATGCCTAGGATGACATCAATGTCTGAAGACTTGAGGGCTATAAGAGAAGCAAGGAATACTAAACCCTCAATTGCAATTTGATTGCCATGGCTTACTCTATTAGTTTGTGTGACGCCCCCAAAATCAGACCGTGTATAGTAATCATACACACAGGGTACATGACTGAGATTAGGGTGCCACGGTGATAATATCACAGCACAACACTAAACACAAAAGGATAAACAAATATGTTACAATAGAGGGGGTCACGCGGACCCGAATACATAAGTCATACAAGCCATAATATCTGAGTACAGACATAGTTAGTCAAGTTTTGCCTTAAGAAGGCTAGCACAAATCACATCAGAGATACGGATCGAAAAGGCGAGGCCTCCTGCCTGGGATCCACCGAACTACTCCTGGTCAACGGGAAACTCGACGTCGTAGTAGGCGCCTCCGGGGTACTCCTGCTCCTGAGCTCCAACGTCGGCTGCAACGGCCGATCAGGCAAAACAGTAAAGGAAATAAAGCAGGTGAGTATCTAGTATACCTGCGAGTCTTACGTCCGCTACTAAGCATTATGCATTGTATCAACGGAATGAAGAGGCTGTATATAGTGGACTGAAAGACAGAAATTCAGAGCAAGGGTAAGAAGCTAGGCCTATCGAAGACTAGCATCTTCCGTCGATGTCTTGCAGCATGAGGTAAGAATCAGCCAACAGTTTATATAAAGCAGTAAAGTAACAATGAAGTAGAAGTTTCTGCAACATTGAATAATAATAAGTTGTTATAATTAACAATGCCTCCGAGTTCACCTCCTCGACATCCCCGCGAGGAAGAGAACTCGGAACCATACAGTTTAATAATAGTTTCTAGTGGTAAGATCCAGCTTCAGCATAAAGCGTCCTGTTACCGTGGACACGGCTATTCGAATAGATTAATCTTCCCTGCAGGGGTGCACTTGTGTTATGCTACACACACGGATCTCCAGGGTGGCGGGAACCTTGTTAGGGAACGCTCCACCGAGGCTATCCGACACTTCATAGCCCATCTTTCAAACTCAACAGAGAGGCCATCCGCCGGTCTAAATCCTAAGTACGCCGGGCCTTGGACCCCAACCCGAACGTACTCTTGCACGGTGCGTGGCTGGTCGGTGAAGTTGAAGCAAATCCAAATAAGACATCACCGCGCGAGCAAATAAGACAACACCACTTCCCGACAATCAGCCCGCAGTACTGCTGATGTCTGAAGAGTCCTCGGACGACACTAAGAAGCGGAGGAGCCCATAACTCGTAGTTCCCATGGGTAGGTAGTGCGTACATGGCATATAGCCAACTCAAGACATTCACTGAACCATTTAGCATTTTAATTAACCTGCGTGACAACCGTTATCGTTGCCTCGACTTAACCGACCCGCGGACAACGACAGCAGCCAGGACTACCAGTACATCGGTGCCTGCCCCGTCGTCCCACCAAGTCACTGCGGTTACCAACAAGGTGAACCGTCTCCTTACCTTGTCTCGCGTGTGCTCCTGGAGGAGCTCGACTTTCGTAGTTTGGTAACTCTCGCGGCCAACGATCAGGGGCCAAGCACACCGGTACACTGGTCGTACCCTCCCTGTCGTCCCGTCGCAATACCACTCGCGGGCACCGTTGGGTCGTCCGACTTCTTACCTTTAAGGACACCCATTGGTTCGAGTCCCTACCATTAAGTGAAACCAGGAGGAATCACCCTCGATGGTACACTTGAGCTGGCTCGACTGAGATATCAGCTGAATGAACTAAAGAGGTAAACCTCGTATCATCCCGGTGATGCTACGCTACTGAGCCGACGAGAGTGAAATACGAGTCCATTCCACTCGTAAGTCAAACTCGAAGCGACTCGGCAGAGTCTCGCCGTTGTAGGTTCCCTAGGGCATCTGCATTGATCTGTACCTGTTGCAGTTGTAATATATCGTTCCCGCGATCGCTCCCAGAGTGATCACGTCCCGCTATTCTAAACCTAGCTAACAATGCGCAGGGTTTACTGCTGAATAATGCATAAGTAATAATAGGAAGCATAGGATTAAAGGAAGGTACATCAAGGGGCGACAAAAACAGGCTATGCAATTGAATAGGATTGTAATCGTAGAAGCAACAGTAACAATGCCTAGTGCAAGAAATGTACGGAAAGATAGGCGATATCTGGGGAAGAGAATGGCTCTGCTTGCCTGCAAGCTCGACAGTAGCGGTACGGTCGTCGACGAAGTAGTCGTACCCAGCATCGGTGTAGTCGACGGCAGCAGCGGGGTCTACCGGAGATTAAGGGGGAAGAAACAATAAATACACAACAATAATAGCAATACAAATGCAAGACATAACAGATGAATTGTAAACGGGGTTCTATCGCAGTACGATGCACGTTGCTCGGAGCGGGAATTCATCCGGGGATGAACTACCGGCTCCGGGTGAATATCGGACAAGGTGTCCGGAGGGGGGGGGAGGTATCATGCCGGACGTGTCGTGGACATCCTACACATGTGTGGGTGGTGTATCCGGGTTAGTTGAACCATTCCGAACAACTTTCATGTTCAGAACAAATTCATCCGGAGGGTTTATCGGTATCAGGCAATTATCGGACTGACGGTACCAGAGGGGGACGGTTCGACGTTTGGCATGTTAGAGGGGTGTGGTGGGAGTATGAGTAACGTATTCATAATCGTGGATCCGTTCTGAGTAACTTTCGTATACAAAGTATTTTGATCCGGGCAATTTTTATCGGTACCGGGAATTATCGACAGACGGCCCGAAGGGGGGAAATGTCGATGTTCGGTAAGTTAGAGGGGGGTGGTAGACATACAGATAGCGTATCTATATTCGTTATATTTTTCTGATCAATTTTCATGTATAAAGTTTTTGAATCCGAGTTACGGTTTAAAAGCTATTGAATTTCAAAGTTTTAAATCGTTTTAAATGATTTTCAGGATTTATTTTCTTATTAAATTAAACATTATCCACAACAGTACCAGTTGACTGGTCAACCCTGACAGGCGGGGCCTACTGTCCAGTGGGTCCCACTTGTCATACACAGTACTAATAAAACTGATTTAATTTAATCTAAATATTCCAGGGGGCCCACATGTCATAGACACACAAAATTAATAAATCAATATCTTAAACTACTGACAGCTGGGGCCCAGGTGTCATAGACACATATGTTTAATCAAAAGTTTAATTAAGTTAAAGGGTAGGGTGCCCATCTGTCATACTAATAAGCACAATTAACATTAACGGTTTCTTTTAAATTAACCCAAAGGCCTAGGGCCCACGGATCAGAGGTAGAGGGGGAGGGGGTTAACCCGTGGCCTAAGCCACAACACGGGCTCGCCGGCGGCGAGCCGTAGAGGGCGATGAGCGGGGCACGCGGCCGGAATCAACGGGTGAGCGGCGGAGCAAGGGCGGCCAGCAGCGTGATTCGCCGGTGGCGTTGCGGCCGTGCGGGGGGGGGGGGGGGGGGGAGTAGCGCCTGGGCTGGGCGCGACGGCCAGTGGGGTGCGCAGCGGCCGGAGTTCGGGCCACGATGACCAACTGCGGCAAAATGGAGGGGGAAATTGGGGAACCGGCGACGGTGCTCACCAGGAGCACGATGGCGAAGTCGGGAGGGGCAGAGGAGCTTCACCAGCGACGGAATTCCTCGTCGGAATCCCACGCGGCCGGAGCTTCCCGTGACGCAGGCGTCATCTCCAGAGGACCCGGGTTCGAGATCTTCGACCAGGAGGAAGAGGGCGATGGTGCGGATCTCCAGGACAACTTGGTTTGACGAGGGGTGGCCGTTGGCCACGTGCGCGCCCGGCGACGAGCTCGACCGAGCTTGGGCGGAGCGAGGCGGCGCACAGAGGAGGGGAAAAAGGAGGGGCTCGGCTACGATTTCGGGTGGGTGGGAGAGGGGGCATTCCTATCCATTGGGGGGGCGTAGGTGATATGGGGAGAGGGAGCAGGTGAGCGGAGGGGGCCGGCGGCATGGCCTCCCTGCCATGGCGCGTGCGGCATGGGGGGAGGGGGGGGGGGTTGGTGGGGATGAGACAGGGGAGGGGAGAGAGAAGGGGGGGCCGGGGCTGGTGGGCCTCGCCCCAGGCGTAGGTTAGGTTTATTTCTTTTTGTGTTTATGTTTCTTTTAAATTTCTTTTCTGTTTGTATTTAGTTTGGCTAGGTTTTGATTTTTGTAAAATGTTATACTTGCACCTATATTAGGGTTACACTTTAACATGATGCCACAAAAAGTTTGGTACAAAAATAAAATCCTTTAGACCTTTAAATTATTTAATATGAGGTAAAAGTTATTATTTTGCTACTGTTTTTATTTATCTACATTATTAAAACATGGTAATAAAATCCCAAATCACTTTTATTATGGCCTACTGATTATTAGGAATTTTATAAAATTGTTTCCATAATTTTTAGTGCATTTAAAATTTTCATATGTTTATTAAAATTATCATGGCAACTTAATAGTGTCCTGAAGCTATTGTTTTATTTTAAATATTATTCCTTTATGTTACTATACCATTTTTAATAAAACAACCATTGTTATATTATCATGGCTAAAGATTGCTAGGAATTTTATAAATAGATTCCATTATTTTGGTTCAACTAAGATTTCCATTTTTATATTAACTTTCAAAATAATTTTTGATGACACCACAAGATTGGTCTCACAATCAACATAGACTTGTGATTATTCTAATGACTAAGGGTGACTTGGTTTAAGTTTTTGCATGATGGTTATCAGTCACCCATAAATTATTGGAGCAATTCAATAGTCCACACAAATTTGAAAATTATATCAGGGTTGGAATTTGACAGAGCTATGATCAAAGGTGATCATGGCTTGATCATCAACAGTAATGATCACTAACAGTGGAATCACTGTAGTGATTACTGTACTGGGTCTGAGGGTGTTACAAATCTCCACCACTACAAAGAATTCTCGTCCCGAGAATTAAAAGTAGTGCGAGGGGCAAGGTTCCGGTTTCGCCTTCTAACAAATCTTCTAGTCCTAGTTGTCGTATTCGAAGAAATTAATCCTTCTCGTTGGGGCCTTCACTGCACGACATCGGTGCATCTCGATGGGTTTTCATCCTTTCTTCCAGGCTTCATCGCACTCACGAACAGGTTAAGAGGGAAGCTTAAGGGGGTCGGATCGATACAAGATCCATCAAATGGGGTTGTTCAAGGGTAGGGGGTACAAAGTCTTTCCGAGTTTAACCTCAGGGAAGTACATCGTGAGAATTTTTAAGCGGATAGGCACGTATTCGATGCTGATGACGGAAGATGGGAAAAGGGGCCCCGATCATCAGACACAAGCAACGAGTCTGATATTGGACAGAATATCACAAGGTAGAGGACAAGAGTCAGGTTTTGGTCCTGTGGAACTGTGGGTATGGGCCCACATAGAACCAGGGTGGTGACATTCAATGCGATCAAGTTGGAAGGTATGACAGAGAACAACTTGTTAACTATGTCGGCAACAACATCAGTGCCAAGGGCGAGGGACGAAGAGAACCATTTTCCTGCTTGTTAAGACGAGGCGGACCAATTGGCAAAGTTCTCGTCCATCGGTGGTCACCGAAAAGTCATCAACAATCGTAACTGGTAGTACAGACAAGGTAGCACACCAAAGTGTTTACATAAGCAGGCAATTTCACTGCTTCGGTAAGATACATTACAAGAAAGATTAAACAGACCAATGGAAAGGAAAAGGTGATGATACACAAGTATGAGGTGTATATCTTTCCCAAGGGAAAGCAGAGAACGATATACACGACCAAGTTGTATTGGCAGAGAGTCAAGGGAGTTGTCGATGATAACACAAAGCATCGAGGGGCAAGGATGGTATTTCACACAATGAATCCAATCGAAACATGGAAGAAGCCACGTAAGCTTAGTCAGATAATAATCCACGAAAAGGTCGGATGGTTCGCAAAGGATCTGATGTGAGTATCGGCACTCAACCAGAAGGGGAAAGAATGCCAATGCATCGGGTGATGGAAGCATCGGAATAGTTCGATGCTTAAGTACAAGGAAATGGTGATTTCCAGATCGGGAGGTGGATGCAATTATCCACACGGACTTATCGGTGGCAGGGGATTGCAAAGGCGATGAACACGTAGGTTCTCGGGAATTTATCGGAGAGAAATCGTCGAAATCTTCAGGTGAATCAGGCGATCATCGGGAATGCAGAAGGTACGTGAACCTAAGCCAGAGTTATTAAAACTTTACCAGCAAGGATAAGAGAGCAGAGTCCCAGAGCATAGGTACGGAGAAAAAGATCCTAATACCAAAGATACCACACGTAGTGACATCGATGTGGGCCCGTAAGCCAAACATTAAGTTAGCAAGTAGTTTTGCAAATAATAGACTCGACTTCGACCAAGGAGTGGTTAGGGGCTTCCTACAGGCAGTCGGCTCTGATACCAACTTGTGACGCCCCCAAAATCAGACCGTGTACAGTAATCATACACACAGGGTACACGACTGAGATTAGGGTGCCACGGTGATAATATCACAGCACAACACTAAACACAAAAGGATAAACAAATATGTTACAATAGAGGGGGTCACGCGGACCCGAATACATAAGTCATACAAGCCATAATATCTGAGTACAGACATAGTTAGTCAAGTTTTGCCTTAAGAAGGCTAGCACAAATCACATCAGAGATACGGATCGAAAAGGCGAGGCCTCCTGCCTGGGATCCACCGAACTACTCCTGGTCAACGGGAAACTCGACGTCGTAGTAGGCGCCTTCGGGGTACTCCTGCTCCTGAGCTCCAACGTCGGCTGCAGCGGCCGATCAGGCAAAACAGTAAAGGAAATAAAGCAGGTGAGTATCTAGTATACCCGCGAGTCTTACGTCCGCTACTAAGCATTATGCATTGTATCAACGGAATGAAGAGGCTCTATATAGTGGACTGAAAGACAGAAATTCAGAGCAAGGGTAAGAAGCTAGGCCTATCAAAGACTAGCATCTTCCGTCGATGTCTTGCAGCATGAGGTAAGAATCAGCCAACAGTTTATATAAAGCAGTAAAGTAACAATGAAGCAGAAGTTGCTGCAACATTGAATAATAATAAGTTGTAATAATTAACAATGCCTCCGAGTTCACCTCCTCGACATCCCCGCGAGGAAGAGAACTCGGAACCATACAGTTTAATAATAGTTTCTAGTGGTAAGATCCAGCTTCAGCATAAAGCGTCCTGTTACCGTGGACACGGCTATTCGAATAGATCAATCTTCCCTGCAGGGGTGCACTTGTGTTACGCTACACGCACGGATCTCCAGGGTGGCGGGAACCTTGTTAGGGAACGCTCCACCGAGGCTATCCGACACTTCATAGCCCATCTTTCAAACTCAACAGAGAGGCCATCCGCCGGTCTAAATCCTAAGTACGCCGGGCCTTGGACCCCAACCCGAACGTACTCCTGCACGGTGCGTGGCTGGCCGGTGAAGTTGAAGCAAATCCAAATAAGACATCACCGCGCGAGCAAATAAGACAACACCACTTCCCGACAATCAGCCCGCAGTACTGCTGACGTCTGAAGAGTCCTCGGACGACACTAAGAAGCGGAGGAGCCCATAACTCGTAGTTCCCACGGGTAGGTAGTGCGTACATGGCATATAGCCAACTCAAGACATTCACTGAACCATTTAGCATTTTAATTAACCTGCGTGACAACCGTTATTGTTGCCTCGACTTAACCGACCCGCGGACAACGACAGCAGCCAGGACCACCAGTACATCGGTGCCTGCCCCGTCGTCCCACCAAGTCACTGCGGTTACCAACAAGGTGAACCGTCTCCTTACCTTGTCTCGCGTGTGCTCCTGGAGGAGCTCGACTTTCGTAGTTTGGTAACTCTCGCGGCCAACGATCAGGGGCCAAGCACACCGGTACACTGGTCGTACCCTCCCTGTCGTCCCGTCGCAATACCACTCGCGGGCACCGTTGGGTCGCCCGACTTCTTACCTTTAAGGACACCCATTGGTTCGAGTCCCTACCATTAAGTGAAACCAGGAGGAATCACCCTCGATGGTACACTTGAGCTGGCTCGACTGAGACATCAGCTGAATGAACTAAAGAGGTAAACCTCGTATCATCCCGGTGATGCTACGCTACTGAGCCGACGAGAGTGAAATACGAGTCCATTCCACTCGTAAGTCAAACTCGAAGCGACTCGGCAGAGTCTCGCCGTTGTAGGTTCCCTAGGGCGTCTGCATTGATACGTACCTGTTGCAGTTGTAATATATCGTTCCCGCGATCGCTCCCAGAGTGATCACGGCCCGCTATTCTAAACCTAGCTAACAATGCGCAGGGTTTACTGCTGAATAATGCATAAGTAATAATAGGCAGCATAGGATTAAAGGAAGGTACATCAAGGGGCGACAAAAACAGGCTATGCAATTGAATAGGATTGTAATCGTAGCAGCAGCAGTAACAATGCCTAGTGCAAGAAATGTACGGAAAGATAGGCGATATCTGGGGAAGAGAATGGCTCTGCTTGCCTGCAAGCTCGACAGTAGCGGTACGGTCGTCGACGAAGTAGTCGTACCCAGCATCGGTGTAGTCGACGGCAGCAGCGGGATCTACCGGAGATTAAGGGGGAAGAAACAATAAATACACAACAATAATAGCAATACAAATGCAAGACATAACAGATGAATTGTAAACGGGGTTCTATCGCAGTACGATGCACGTTGCTCGGAGCGGGAATTCATCCGGGGATGAACTACCGGCTCCGGGTGAATATCGGACAAGGTGTCCGGAGGGGGGGGGAGGTATCATGCCGGAGGTGTCGTGGACATCCGACACATGTGTGGGTGGTGTATCCGGGTTAGTTGAACCATTCCGAACAACTTTCATGTTCAGAACAAATTCATCCGGAGGGTTTATCGGTATCAGGCAATTATCGGACTGACGGTACCGGAGGGGGACGGTTCAACGTTTGGCATGTTAGATGGGTGTGGTGGGAGTATGAGTAACGTATTCATAATCGTGGATCCGTTCTGAGTAACTTTCGTATACAAAGTATTTTGATCCGGGCAATTTTTATCGGTACCGGAAATTATCGACAGACGGCCCGAAGGGGGGAAATGTCGATGTTCATAAATTAGAGGGGGGGTGGTAGACATACGGATAGCGTAGCTATATTCGTTATATTTTTCTGATCAATTTTCATGTATAAAGTTTTTGAATCCGAGTTACGTTTTAAAAGTTATTGAATTTCAAAGTTTTAAATCGTTTTAAATGATTTTCTGGATTTCTTTTATTATTAAATTAAACATTATCCACAACAGTACCAGTTGACTGGTCAACCCTGACAGGCGGGGCCTACTGTCCAGTGGGTCCCACTTGTCATACACAGTACTAATAAAACTGATTTAATTTAATCTAAATATTCCAGGGGGCCCACATGTCATAGACACACATAATTAATAAATCAATATCTTAAACTACTGACAGCTGGGGCCCAGGTGTCATAGACACATATGTTTAATCGAAAGTTTAATTAAGTTAAAGGGTAGGGGGCCCATCTGTCATACTAATAAGCACAATTAACATTAACGGTTTCTTTTAAATTAACCGAAAGGCCTAGGGCCCACAGATCAGAGGTAGAGGGGGAGGGGGTTAACCCGTGGCCTAAGCCACAGCACGGGCTCGCCGGCGGCGAGCCGTGGAGGGCGATGAGCGGGGCACGCGTCTGGAATCAACGGGTGAGCGGCGGAGCAAGGGCGGCCAGCAGCGTGATTCGCCGGTGGCGTTGCGGCCGTGCGGGGGGGGGGGGGGGGAGGGGGGGGGGGCGAGTAGCTCCTGGGCTGGGCGCGACGGCCAGTGGGGTGCGCGGCGGCCGGAGTACGGGCCACGACGACCAACTGCGGCAAAATGGAGGGGGAAATTAGGGAACCGGCGACGGTGCTCACCAGGAGCACGATGGCGAAGTCGGGAGGGGCAGAGGAGCTTCACCAGCGACGGAATTCCTCGTCGGAATCCCACGCGGCCGGAGCTTCCCGTGACGCAGGCGTCATCTCCAGAGGACCCGGGTTCGAGATCTTCGACCAGGAGGAAGAGGGCGATGGTGCGGATCTCCTGGACAACTTGGTTTGACGAGGGGTGGCCGTTGGCCACGTGCGCGCCCGGCGACGAGCTCGACCGAGCTCGGGTGGAGCGAGGCGGCGCACAGAGGAGGGGAAAAAGGAGGGGCTCGGCTACGATTTCGGGTGGGTGGGAGAGGGGGCGTTCCTATCCATTGGGGGGGGCGTAGGTGATATGGGGAGAGGGAGCAGGTGAGAGGAGGGGGCCGGCGGCATGGCCTCCCTGCCATGGCGCGTGCGGCATGGGGGGAGGGGGGGGGGGTTGGTGGGGATGAGACAGGGGAGGGGAGAGAGAAGGGGGGGCCGGGCCTGGTGGGCCTCGCCCCAGGCGTAGGTTAGGTTTATTTCTTTTTGTGTTTATGTTTCTTTTAAATTTCTTTTCTGTTTGTATTTAGTTTGGCTAGGTTTTGATTTTTGTAAAATGTTATACTTGCACCTATATTAGGGTTACACTTTAACATGATGCCACAAAAAGTTTGGTACAAAAATAAAATCCTTTAGACCTTTAAATTATTTAATAAGAGGTAAAAGCTATTATTTTGCTACTGTTTTTATTTATCTACATTATTAAAACATGGTAATAAAATCCCAAATCACTTTTATTATGGCCTACTGATTATTAGGCATTTTATGAAATTGTTTCCATAATTTTTAGTGCATTTAAAATTTTCATATGTTTATTAAAATTATCATGGCAACTTAATAGTTTCCTGAAGCTATTGTTTTATTTTAAATATTATTCCTTTATGTTACTATACCATTTTTAATAAAACAACCATTGTTATATTATCATGGCTAAAGATTGCTAGGAATTTTATAAATAGATTCCATTATTTTGGTTCAACTAAGATTTCCATTTTTATATTAACTTTCAAAATAATTTTTGATGACACCACAAGATTGGTCTCACAATCAACATAGACTTGTGATTATTCTAATGACTAAGGGTGACTTGGTTTAAGTTTTTGCATGATGGTTATCAGTCACCCATAAATTCTTGGAGCAATTCAATAGTCCACACAAATTTGAAAATTATATCAGGGTTGGAATTTGACAGAGCTATGATCAAAGGTGATCATGGCTTGATCATCAACAGTAATGATCACTAACAGTGGAATCACTGTAGTGATTACTGTACTGGGTCTGAGGGTGTTACAGTTTGCCATTTGGAACCAGGAGTTTGAATGATCATTGGAGAAAACATTTCTTCAAAAGGAAATTCATGACGAAGTGCATAACGCTCCGACATGAATGAATGAGAAGCTCCTGGATCGAAAAGAACGGAGGCGGGAACATAATTGACTGGGAGTGTGCCAAGGATGACGTCAGAAGTAGCAGTGGTGTCCTCAACTGAGATTTGATTCACACAACCACTACTAGTGGTTGAAGGCTTTGCTGGAAAGGTTTTGGTGGTGGATTTCCTTGGAGGCTTATGACTAGGTCGACGTGGTGCCACCAACACTGTAGGGCATTGTCGGAAGTAATGGCCTGTCAGACCACACGTGAAACACATCCTGCCTGAATTGCTGGGAGCAGGATTACTTGAATGCACACCATCATTCCTGGGAGGAACAATGTGTTGAGGTGGATGGCATATATTGGATGGTGGTATCTGAAGAAAGTTTTGAGGTATGGCACGAGTTGGAATCCATATTCTGCGTTTCTGAGGGGCTGAACTAGAAGAAGGAGCAAGCTCAAGAGCATGCTTGCGGGACTCTTCGAACACTTCATTGCCATGCTCAGCTCTGAAGGATCTGTTGACTAAATCCTCAAAGGTGGCAAATTCAAGGAGGTTGGGATCATGGAGAAGGATGGGGCTAAGTCCCTTACGGAACCTTGCCTGCTTTCTGGCATCGGTGGTGATCTCATCTTGGGCATAACGAGCAAGACGGTTGAACTCTCTCACATACTCATAAATGGACATCTCTCCTTGAGTCAGATTGCAGAACTCTTCCTTCTTGCGCTCCATTAACTCATACAGAAGGTGGTACCCTCGAAAGGCATCACGGAACTCCTGCCAAGTCACTAGGTGACCATCAGGCTGCATCGCAACATAGTTCTCCCACCATTCAGCAGCATCACCTTCCAGAAAGTATGCCGCGAATATAACTCGATCATCGGGAGCAACATGTGCAGTATCAAGCTTACGCTCGATGGAACGGAGCCAATCATCAGCTTCAAGGGGCTCAGAAGAACATCGAAATACCGGTGGCTTGAGGAGGATGAAGTCCTGAATGCTCACAACCACATTGCAATGACGTGAGGTATTCTGCTCGATGAGCTCCAGAAGACGTGTTTGATCACGTCGATCCTTCTCAGCTTCCATCATGATTTCCGCCGCAGAAGGCGGTGGTGGAGGTGCATCATCATTTTGATTCCGATCACGGTCTCGATTGCGATGAACAGCACTACGAGTTCCACCTGACATCCTGTGTGATAGAGATCAACAATCAGAACAGGTTGTATGATGGAATCAAAGACAAGAAGGACATGACAAAGACGGAAAAGATTGTAATGCAAGGCAAAGATTCATTGAAACACGGAATAAATCGGGCAGCATAACGGCTACACCGGGATGGAAAACAAGGCAACCTCGAGGAGATTGGACAGAACTTTCTCAAGGAACTCAAAACACGGAGAATCTGGATGACCACAAGAATCCTACGGCTACAAGGAAGCACTCAACGAGATGTTCTAGCAAGACATAGATGAGCCTAGTCCTATCATCCCGTAGAAAAGATAAGGGTGAATCAGAACTCAGATCGATGAGGGTAAGGAGAAAAAGAAGCCTTACGCTGTTCCCTTATATACTCAAGTAACTATATAACTATAGAGAGCTAAACTCGACTTCGACCAAGGGTTAAATAATCCTACAGACAGTCCTGCTCTAATACCAAGTCTGTCGGGACCCGGGGTTAGCGTATGTAATTCCAGTCACGATGCAATCACATGGAGAGCCGAGAGCCGTACCCACTTGTCTAAGCAGACAAGGCCAAGCACATAACACTCTCGGAAAGCATCGAACGTGAGGGGCATCCCATCCAGGCCGGATGATCAACTGAAATGGGTCCTCATCGTCCGCTCACAAGTCTAAATGCTTATGGGTGGTGAATCCCATACTCATAGACAAGTCACCTCAACCATGTTATCGATTGAATCCTAACTCTTACATAGACTTACTCCAGCCCGATCACTTAGTCGGGGTCTAGGGCGGGCTCGATCATACAACAAAGTGTGCATGTGACAGAGTCACGAGCAATCGCATCGCTATGCCCCAAGCTGCACACATCTAAGGGCCACTTGGTGTATAAAAGACCGCCAGCCAGATCACAACTAAGGTCTCGAAAACCCATACTAAGACATGCATGTTATAAACACACACGCAACACACATGCCTAGTATGAACAGCAGGTATCATCACATAACTCTACAAAGTGTATCTTTATTGACTTACACATAGAGCATACAAAGATCACATGTCTGTGATCAACATCACATCATACAACGGAAGCAAATTAGGTCTGAGTACAGACAAGTTTAACAAAGGGCTTAGAGAAGCCTTGTAAACATACATGCCCTTCCACGAGGGACCAGACTGATGTCTGGAACTATACTACCAAGGTCAACATCGAGCTTCACGAAGGTGACTCTATCGGGGTCCGGATTCTCATCTAAAACATAGAATAAGCAAACGTGAGTACAAAGTCGTACTCAGCAAGACTTACATTAGAACTACACTACTCATGCTCAAGTATCAAGGTAAAGGAGGTGGGGTTCAACATGTAGAAGTGCCAGCTTTGACATGGCTAGTCCTGAATACGAGTACCAGACTTGAGGTAAGAAGCATACATGAGTCCACTACCAAGTCTCCAACCAATACACCACTATGGATACTTCCTCGACTCACCACGAGGAAGCCCACCATAGCACTCACGCTTATCTTGCGATTTTTAGAAGTATCCATTCGAGTTGTCTATGATCAAGTAAAGGTCTCCAAGTAGTCCATAACCGCGGACACGGCTATTCGAATAGTTCAATAACCCTGCAGGGGTGTACATCTTCACACGCGTGTCATCACTTATCGTCTCGTTCTTGTCACCCTTCAAGCGGGTGTCGGACGTGGATGAAACCAAGGCACTACCCTCACATCACCTTCTCTAATCCAGGAGTCGACTACCTGAGTTTGTCACCGCTTGAGAGTCCGGCCGGTTCCACGAAACGGACTCAGATAATGCAAGGAGCCGAGACGCCACCTTTGACAGATGGTTTCACTGCCTCACAGGTCCACCCACATATCTATAGTTAGGTCAAATGGAAAGCCCGAATCTAGTGTGACTCCTGGACCGGATCGGGTACGTAAAGAAGCCAAACGGGGCTCCCATAAAACCCTACATGTGGTCATACTCTTTGTCTTGGATCACAAAATAGGAACTCGGGGCCTAGGGCAGTGTTCAACGAGACAACCCACTGTGTACTCCTATGCAACCTCTCATCGTTCACCTTTGTTTAGGGTGGATTCACCAACACGTTATCATCAGCACCACTGTGTTCATTTCATCCCGACTCACAATCATAACATCCTCATTGTAACACTAAGCAGCAATAAGCATTAACAGTTGCAGGGGCCACATGCTCATCATTCAACTCCTAAATCTGCTAGGATTGTGGTTTGCTTAATACGGTGACAAAAGGATAGGTCATGCATCGGAATGGGTTCAACTATGCGAAAGAACGTGTCTCGGTGATCTCCTAAACATGCATAAGCGAGACTGAGAGGCAAGTAGGATTTTATAGACATGATCGATGGGGTTTGCTTGCCTTGCTGACGGTACACGGGTCTTAACGGTGGTCTTCTTCTTCGGGGGTGATCACCGTCTCGGAACGTCTGTCATCGGAGGCAATCATCAACAAGGGGGGGACAACTTCGGAAGTAAAATGCACCTACACATGATAAGGTTGTCCATAATGTGAATGGTACTGGTTTGTAGCATATTCATCTTAATTGAAGTATATTGCATTTGAAATGCAAATTCAAACTCCAAATTCAAATTCAAATTAAGCCATATACACATTTTCTTCTGTTCCCCCATTTTAAAATGGTCAAACATATTTTTTTGCATATTCTTAATCCTTGCATTTTTCTGATAATTTTTCATATATTATATGTCCAATTTGGAGTTATTATGAATTAGTTATGAATTTCCAAAGTTTAATTGATTTTCTGGATTTTTCTCTGTTTTCTTTAATTCTTTTAATTTCTGGAAACTGTTTATAGCATCAGCATGACGCAGGGCTGACGTCAGGGGGCCTCTGACGGCTGGGTCCCACTGGTCAGTGAGAGAGGGGGTTAATCCCTCTCTGTTTAGACTAAATGGGGGGGGGGGTTAGGGGGCTGGGGCCCACCTGTCATGGGCTCTGGGAGGGGATTAGGGGTGGATTAGTGACTAACTAATCGGGCCCGCCGGAATGTCGCCGGCGGCGCCACAGATGCGGCGGAGCTTCTCGATCAGGGGGTTCCGCGTTGAGGACCCGCGGGTCTGGCAGCGTCTCGTCGTCGAATTCGACGTCTCGGGGGCGTTTCGGCTCGTGATCTCCTTCGGGGTGACGAAGTAGACGGAGGTGAGCTCGCTGGACCGGTCGGGGCAGCTCCTCGTCGTCGTTGGCCGCGTCGGGCACGGCGACATGCTCCGGCCGAGCTCGGTTGTTGCGCAGAAAAAGCGATGCAGGGAGGAGAGGGTGACCATGGGCTAGGGGGAAGGGTGCGGGCTCTCTGGGGGACCTGTGTGGCGTGAGGAGAGGCCAGGGAAAGGCCTAGAAGGTGGCCGGCGTTGTGTTGGCGTCGTCGAGCGCTCTGTTGCCTCCAGCGAGCAGCTTGAGCTAGACGACAGGAGAGGGGAGGTGGGCTTGGGCTGCTGCTGGTCCAGGGGGGTAAGTTGGGCCGGATGCCCAGGTGGTTTCCTCTTTTCTTTTTCTTCTTATTTTCTTTTTCTGTTATTTTGTTTCGCCTCAGTAAAAAAATACCATAGCGTTTTATAAAAAATGCCCAAATATTTTTATAAATCCTAGGTGGCCAGTAGCAAGCCACTTGTGACTTTTGGGCATTTTTGAAATTCAATCAATTTGAATTTCAATTCAAATAGGGGTCAAATTTAATTTCCAGGGCACATTTTGAATTTTTGAATATTCCATGGGCATGGGAAAGAACCCAAACCACTTTTAAAATGATCACCATCATTTATAGGAATTTTCCAAATATTCAAATGATTTTTGGAAAAAGATTTTTATCTGGCCATTTGAATTAATTTCTCAGGGCTTTTCTTTTCCCCATTTTTGAATTTCTTTTTGAATTTTTCACATGATGCAAAGGCACAATTAAACCCTAGCACTTACCTAAACTTGGGTTGTGACAACTGGTCGAGCCTTGGTGAATTGTTCTAGTGACAAATACCATAGTAGCCCAATCAAGCCCACGTCCCTCGACATGAACTTGGAACACTGGTGTCATGAAAAGTCATGCCGTTGCAGGTCTTATAGGATCAATTGCTGCCAGTCTAAGCACATAGCCTGAGCGCATCCGCTCGGCTCTTTCTATCATGCGGGCGCATGGAAAAGGTCGGGAGTGAAATCACTCTGCGGGAAGTCCCGACCCGGCCGTTGTGCGCAGCGGGGTCTTACCTACACGCTAAGCTTGCGTGGCATCTGGGTACAGTGTGTCGTAGCCCAGGAATAATTGTCTTTGTAGAGGCATGGAGCCTGATTAGCGATGCACCCACTTGGAATAAACGATCAAGTGAGTTGTTTAGTCGTCACTCGCGGAGTTTGTAGTGGACTCATCCCTCAGGCGAGGAAAATAAGATAGCACCCACTCTGAATGTCGTCGAGTGCGCGAGTAAGTCATGTTTTGCTGAAGTGCGAAGTCTTTTTTGCGAGTGGTCACTCGAATGCTTTTCTTCTTTCGGGGTGAGGGAGCACCCGAACTCTGAGAGTATGTTGTTTTTGCTGGTGCGAGTGATCACTCGAGCACATCTTTTCCTTCTGGGTGAGGGAGCACCCGAACTCGAATAAAGGTACTCCCAATGGGAGTAAAAGATTTTTTGAAATAACATGAAAAAGCTTGTAAAGAGCTGGATGCTGACCGAAGATGCGTGCTTGAGACGCGTTGCTGAGGTGTGACGTTTTCTGGTTCGCCTGACAGGTTGGGTCGCCATGTCAAGTCAAAATGGAGTGACTTGACATCTGTTGCCCAAAAATTTCGCACTTCGTGATGATGGCCCTCGTTTTTCGCGCGCGGTTGGCGGTATGGTTAGTGCGCCGGTTGAGTTTTCCATGTTTCTCGGCTATTGTGGGATCGTGCAACGTCTTCTGGATTCCACAACGAGTGGTGACGATTTGCTTGCTTCGGCTATTGGTTAAATACCGGGGGGTCTGGTGTGTTTAGGTTTTCACCCAGCCATTGCCTTCTCCTGCCTCTCTTTCTTCTTCCTTCATTGTTCTTTGCCTTTCGCCTGTCTTTTCGTGCGGCTTGCTAGTTAAGATCCATGTCCAAGCATCCCCGTAGTGCAGCCCAAAAGTCGGCGAGGATGGCCGGTAGATGGGAGCGCTCTGCTTTTGGAGCTGCAGATCTGGATGAGCTGGTGGCCGACGGCGTGGTGGCGCGTGATGCCGCCCGGATTCCTGGTGATGAGGAGGTTCCTGCGCCCCGTCCAGATGAGCGGGTATGCTTTCAGAGTTTCTTCCCCTGTGGTTTTGCACTTCCCATTCATCCTTTCCTCCGGGGGTTGCTTTGCGCCTATAAGTTGCAACTGCATGATTTTACCCCCAATGGGATTCTGCACATTGACTGTTTCATCACGCTCTGTGAGGTTTTTTGGGAATCTATCCCCATTGGGGCCTCTGGAAACGTCTCTTCAATGTGAAGAGGAGAAATTCTGAATATGCCATTGGGGGCGTGGGTATTTCCATTAAGGATAAATATTCCTATTTTGATCTGGAGAAGTTGGACTCCGTATTTTCGTGGCGGAGGACCTGGTTTTATCTGAAGGACCAATGCGTTGAGGGCCAGCGGCTTGGTGTGCCCCCTTTCGATCCTGCTGCGCGGGCGGTTAAGCGATCTTCATGGGCGCATCCTTTGTCTACTCGCGAGTCGTCTCTCGTGGAACCGTTTGTGCAGAGGATTACTGCTTTGAAGGATGAAATGACTGGTGGCCAGCTTATCTCCGTGTTTTTCAAGAGACGTGTGCAGCCGCTTCAGCATCGGGTGCGTCCCATGTGGCAATACACTGGGCCTGATGACTCGACCAGGTGTTCACCCGAGGAGTTTTCCGATGACGACCTTTTGGACCGGGTTCAGCAAGTCACAAAGTGCACGAGCATTGGGGAGTAGAGTCTTGTTCGTCCTTACTCTGCTGACTTGCCGCTTCCTTATGTACTTGTCTTTGATTTACTTTTGTACTGGTGACTCGTTTCTGTTGACTGCTGATGTTGGTTTGATCTATAGGGTCACATCCCTTTGTTGAACAATCCGCCGCAGCCTGCAGATGCGGATATACTCGATGAACCTGGTGAGTTTGATGCTGATCCTGTGCCTGCGGGTGGTAGGGGTGCTTCTGGCGCTTCGGGTGTTGTTGCTGTCGAGTCCGTGGGTGCCCCAGTTGCTGATGACTCTGGGGATTCAAGTCCTCTTCGTGTCAAGCGCACTCGCCCTGCGAGTGGTCGTGATGCGGCGGGTGACGGTGATGTCTTGCCAGCGGTTGTGCAGCCTGCTGTGCCGTGTCCTCCTCCCGCTGCCTCGAAGAAACGCAGGTTCGGGGTATTGCTGCGTCCAGGCGCTGCGCCAGCTCGGTTAGTATACATTTCCGCTTTGTCATCTTTGATTTTCATTGCTTTGGCGGGTGTTCTGAAGATAAACTGTCTTGTAGTACTGCTCCTGCTTCGGATGCTTCCTCTGCGAGTGCTGGTGCTGTCGCTGCTCCTTCGACTGATTCTGGTGCTGCGTCTAATCGGCTGGCTGGTTCCACCACTCCTGCGGCTTCGGGTGCTGGGACGACTCCTGTGACTGCAAGCGCGGAGGGAACTTCTGCGACTGCTCTGTCTGGGGGGTCCGCCGCGGCTGTTGCAGCTCCTGAAAGGGACTTTCCTCCGGACGTTAAGCCTGTGATCCCTGAGGAGCACTTCTTGACAAGGCGGGATCTTTCTGCCGAGGATAAAGCGAAGTTCTTTGATCGTATGGCGGAGCAGGTATGTGATTTTTTTGCCCTTCTGTGCTTTGCTATAGTAGCCCCCGAGGCTACAAGAAGTCACTTGTGAGTGGTTGTAGTCTACGATTTTGGTCTTCTCTTATTCATATTGGGAGCACGGCAATGCTCCCAATGGGAGTATCCCCCGAGGCTGCAAGCAATCATTTGTGATTGGTTGTAGTCTTTGATTTTCTTCTTTCCTTTGCTCTTGTCTTGACGTATTTGCTTTGGTGCAGCCTTTGTTCCGGATGTGCGAACGTGTGCTGTCTGAAACTGATCGGTGGCGACGCGCTCACGACTCGGTCCAGGGGAGCTTGACTGCTATGAGACGTGAGATCCTGATTCTTGGTCTTTGTTTCTTTTGCTCATTGATTTTTCCTGACCGATGTTTTGTTCCGTAGGCCGTAAGAAGGGTGCTGACAAGCGGGCGGAGGCTGCAAAGAAGGAGCTTGCCGAGCTTCTGGCTGCTCTGGAATCCAAGGAAAAGGAGCTGCAGGCGCAGCATGGCGAACTCGAGCGGTTGCAGAGGGTGGAGCAGCACTTTCTCCAGGTCGAGAAGGCTGAGTGCGAGCGCCTGCAGGATTTGTCGGGCTCTTTGACTGGTGAGTGGGCCCTTCCTGTCGTCCGTTTACTGGGGTTTGTTTGTCTCTGAGATTGTTGGAATTTTAAACTTTTTTCCTTTTTCCAGGTTCTGCGGATATTGGAGCAGTGGAGGTTGCTGCTGCATGTTCGGGTGTTCTCTGTGGCTCTGTAGATGCTGTCTCAGGCGCTGTTGTGGCTGTTGGGGATGTCTGTGCTCGGGCTTCAACTCTCCTGAAGCTTCTCCATGAGCATATGTTCCCAGATGCGGCGGAGCGTCCTGAGGGTCTTGATTCTCTGGTAGCTGCATTTGGTCCGGATGGTGATCAGCTGGAGGGCTTGGTTCGTGCGAACGTGGTGAGTGGGCTTGCCACGTCTATTGTTGTTCTTCTGGGCCATGGTCTCCCAATTGAGGATTCCATGGTGGATACTTTGCCTGATTACACGGACGAGCAGAGTGCTCGGGCTACTCGGCTGGCCCGCCAGCTGCAACTGGTCGTAGAGGCGAACAATTCTGCAGCCGAGGAGTAGGGTGACCCTGTTTTTTTTTGAAAACTTTCATTTGTAATGTGCCTCCTGTGGGATGGCGGATCTAATTCATGGACCTGCTTTGCTTTCTTGTGCTGCTTGTTGCCTTGTTTCTTTTGACTTGTTTCTCTTTGCGGTAGGCCATTCCGGGCGTTTCTCGGGCTTGGAATTTACTGAAGGAGGATGCTCGTGAAGGTGCTTACGAGTCCGTTTGCTTGAGGCTGAAAGAGGCCGAACGTGAGATCGTTCGACTGAAAGGTGCTCTTGCGGTCCATCGCTCGAAACGCGAGCGTACTGAGGCTGTCTTGGGTGGCTTGGCAGCTTGGATGGTGAAGATGTCTGACCTTCTGAAGGGTGAGTTTGCTTTTTTCTTCGACCGCTCGGCTGTGCGGGTTCTTTCCTTTGTGCTCTGCGACTGACCTTTGTTCTTCGTTGCGAAGTGCTTGCTGGGCGTTCTCGCGAGGAAGAGGAGGCAGTACAGTCTGAGTTGCTACGGCTGGAGGACCCGGTTGTGCAGGCGAACAATCCTTTCTGGATGGACAAGGCGCATGCTCGGGTGTTCGCCGTTTTGCGGATGCGGGTTGAGAGGGTACCTCGGGCTCTTGATTACTGCCGCGGAGTGTTTGGCAGGATTTTTGAAGAGTTTTACCCTTTGGACCCTGTTCCTTCATCTCTTGAGAAGCTTTGTCGGATGTTCTCCCAGCCGTGCTTTTGCCTTTGTACATAGTCATTGGCCGGGGGTTGATATTATGTTGGCAACTCGAGGTCCTCCTGGTGGTCGAGCTCAGCCGATGGGCGACCATTACGCCGTGGCAGATGAGCCTGCAAGTGAAGTTGTGAAGTGGGTGGTCGAGGATAATGACCGTCGGTTGGGTGCTCTGTGTAAAGTAAAGTCAGAGCCTGGGGATTAGCCTTTGCTTGGCGTTCGTTCCTTTGCTGAGCAACATTTTGTTGCTATTCTATTTTACTTTACTTTGTTCATCTGCTGTAAATCAAACTTGCATGGTATAGGTTTGTCTTGTCGGCTGCTGACTTTTTGGGCGAGGGGTCCCTTCTTGCCGATTATTAGAGTCGCGTATGCGAAGAACGCCTCGGGGAGCGGCTGCTTCGGCGAGCCCCCCGAGTGACAATTTTTTAGAGTCGCGTTTGCGAAGAACGCCTCGGGGGGTGGCTGCTTCGGCGAGCCCCCCCGAGTGCCAATTTTTTATAGTCGCGTTTGCGAAGAACGCCTCGGGGGGTGGCTGCTTCGGCGAGCCACCGAGTGCCAATATTTTATAGTCGTGTTTGCGAAGAACACCTCGGGGGGTGGCTGCTTCTGCGAGCCCCCGAGTGCCAATTTTTTATAGTCGCGTTTGCGAAGAACGCCTCGGGGGGTGGCTGCTTCGGCGAGCCCCCGAGTGCCAATTTTTTAGAGTCGCGTTTGCGAAGAACGCCTCGGGGGGTGGCTGCTTCGGCGAGCCCCCGAGTGCCAATTTTTTAAAGTCGCGTTTGCGAAGAGCGCCTCGGGGGATGGCTGCTTCGGCGAGCCCCCGAGTGCCAATTTTTTAGAGTCGCGTTTGCGAAGAACGCCTCGGGGGGTGGCTGCTTCGGCGAGCCCCCGAGTGCCGATGAAATGAACTTTTGGAAAAATATTTTCAATATTTCTCCTTTGGTTCTTACACGAGGGGGGGATGTTGCTTGAAGACAGCCCCTTTATTTGGATCGATGGCTTAGTATCCCTCAGGACGGTAGATTGCTGTGTCTCCCTTTTGCTTCTATGGTAGGGCCTCTTCCTCTGATGTTGTGGCTCCGCTGGCTTGGTGTGCTCCGAAGGTTTCTGATATTTTGTGGAACTCTTTGTCGCAGCGGTCGGATCTGACGAAGCTGCCGCTGACTGTGATCACTCCTCGCGGGCCTGGCATTTCATCTTGAGGTAGGCATAGTGTGGCACTGCCATGAAACGCGCGAAGGCTGGTCGTCCTAGTATGGCGTGGTATTGCGATTTCCAGTTGACCACTTCGAAATCCAATGTCTCTTTGCGGAAGTTGCTCGTGCTGCCAAAAACCACCTCGAGACTTATTTTTCCGAGGGGGTATACTTCTTTCCCTGGCACGATTCCATGAAACGTTGTGCCTGAAGTTTTCAGTGCTGAGTTTTAGATGAGCATTTCTTCCAGGGTTCTGGTGAATATGATGTTGATTCCGCTGCCGCCGTCCATGAAGACACGTGACATGTCGTAGTTTATGATTCTTGCTTCGAGTACTAGTGCGGCGTGTCCTGGGCGCGGGATGGCTGGCAGGTGGTCTTCTCGGGAGAAGGTGATTTCAGTCTCGGACCCGCGCAGGTATTCTGGGACAGCAGGGTGCGAGGAGACTGCGAGGAAAACTTGTCTGGTGACCTGCTTCTGTTGCCTGTTTGATGGTCTTCCTTCTTGTATCATGTAGATCCGGCCATGCGCTTCTGGGTATTTTTCTTCCTCGGGTGTCGTGCTCCGTTCTTGGATTACTGCTACTTGGCTTGTTGGTATTGCAGGCGCTGGCGGTGCATTGTGGGAGATGGTTTCGACTGCTACGCTTGCAAGAGGCTGTGCTGTTGTTGTTGTAGATCGGATTTTATTTTCTGAGAGCTCGATGAATCGCTTGCAGTTCCTGACGGTGTGCCCTGATCTGATCTCTCTGCGCTCGTTTCTGAACCCGTGTATTGTGCACGGTCCGTCGAGCTGCTCTTTAGCCGAACGATATGCTCGGGTGTCGTGTCGTGGCTGCCTTGTTCTCCAGTCCCGTTTTTGAATTTGGGGTGCTTCTTCTTGGTTGTCCCTGTGCTGTATTCTCCTGTTGTCGCGATGTCTGCCTTCTCTGTCATCTGGGAAGCCGGCCGCGACCATATCGGGTCCTCTGTCGTCGTAGAAGTTGCGCCTCGGGCGTTTTCTTCTTCTGTCGAATCCTTTGTCGCTGGTGTGGTAGTCGTCGTCGCGTTCTGAGCGCGCTGTCTGGATCTCTGATTCGTTCCGTACAGAGTCTTCTCCATCTGCCCAGTTGTTGGCTTGCTCGAGCAGTCGTGCGAGTGTTCGGACTTTCATCTTCCCGAGCTGCTCCTTGAAGTCGATGCGTTGCAAGCCCCTCCTGAATGTGTCGATTGCGCTTTCTTCTGATATGTCCTCGGCTGAGTTTTTGAGTATGGTCCATCGTTGGATGTATGATCGCAGGGATTCTCTGGATCCTTGTTTGCAGGCCCTCAGATCCTCAAGTGATGCCGGTCGTTTGTAAGTGGACTTGAAGTTCTCGATGAAGGCGCTGCGGAACTGCCTCCAGGAGTCGATTGATCCTCGTGGTAGGTTCTTCAGCCAGTGTCGTGCTTAGCTCTCGAGCATGAGTTGTATGTACTGCATTGCTGTGATATTGGTTCCGCGCTGGAATTTTACGGCCGTTAGGTAGTCGTCGAGCCATGCTTCTGGTTCTTCCATCCCGTCGTACTTGTTCGTTGTGGAGTTTAGCTTGAAACCTTTCGGCATCCTTGTTTTCCGTATGGACCGTGTGAAGCACAGTGCTCCGCATGGTTCTACGTTCTCATCGGAAGCTTGCTCGTCCGAGTACTCTTCGCGGGCTGCTCGCCTAAGTCTTCCACGGTTGACTTTGCTTTGTGTTATGTCGTCACGTGCGTCTCGCCGATTGTTGTTTCGTCTTGCTGTTGTCGTCGCTGTCGTGGTTTTTGTTTTTGTTTGGGCTCTTGCGCCAGTCGTCGCTGCTGTCGTCGTCGGGTGAACTGGGGTCCCTGTCCGGGGTCAGCTCGCGGGGAGCTCGTCTTGCACCTGCTCTTTTGGGGCCTAAGATGGCGTCTTTCATTATTTTGAGTGCCATCGTTGTGTTGTGATCTAAGCTGCCTTTCTTGCCTTTCTGAGTACGGGATAGGTACTCTTGGGCAGTGAAAAGGGCTTCGGCTGGCGTGAGTTGTTCTTCCTCTTCGTCGTCCTCCTTTAGCTTGAAGTAGTCATCTAGCTTGCGGGCCACCTTCTTCTTGTCCGTGCGTTTTAGATTGCTGAATCTAGATCTTGCTCGGATGGGAGAGTCGTAGTCGGAGGAGTCGCTTCTGGAGATGCCCTGCGGTTGTTTCTTGGGTCGATGGTAGCTTTTCCTTGCTTCTCTAATTCTAAGCGTTGCTGTCTTGCTCTCTTGGTGGCGTCACTCGCCAGTTTGTTGTATGCTCTGAGCTCGTCTCGTGTTGCGTTCTCCGGGAGTAGTTTGTCGCGTTTCACTGCGTCCCTAATTCTGGTGATTGCTTCCTTGTACAGGTAGATCTTTTCTATGTGATGGTCCTCTTTCTCCATGCCTGGGGTCTGATGCTTGCTGCTTTCTTGCTCGTTGATACGGTGAGGATAATTCTCTCACTCCTCGTTGGTTACCCCAAGTGGAAGGTGAGATGTAGCGTAGCAGCAAATTTCCCTCGGTGAAGATACCAAGGTTTGTCTCCAGTAGGACTCATAGAAATACAAGAAGGTGCCAACGGTGCCATAAATTAGCTTCTGACTATGGAGTTGACATGACCTGCACACAGAAACAAATAACTTTGCTCCCAACGAGTACAGAGGAGTTGTCAATTCCTCCGGCCTTGCTGTTTACAAAGGATCAACACAAGAGATAATAATAGTGGCAACTGAAAGTAAAGACTGATATTAAACTAAGGGTGTAAACAATAATGTGAAGATGGACCGGGGTCCCATGATTTTCACTAGTGATGTCTCTCTCCCAAAAGACGATAAAAGTGCTAGCAAGGTAAACAAATCACAGCTGGGAAATTGACAGAATTATGAAGGCACCGCAATGCTAACTATGCTGCAAAGAAAGGAAGGGCTCAAAAGTAATGGGCAGTACGCCAAGGTAAGTAGACCGAAATCCAACTGCATCTACTACGAATCATCCACCTTGAGAGATCTATCCCGAACATCTCGCTCGTATTAAGTTGCGAATCCCACCCAAAGTGTAAACTCAAAGCAACAGACAACTGCATTAAAAGAACTTTGTGTAAAGTAAACAATCATTGCACCCGCGGATACAAGCACCATTGTTTTATCCCTGGTGGCAACAACACATCCCCTAGTCCCATGTTTCTGTCACTCAAGCTAGACATCAAGGGGCTGAACCCACAATCAAGCATAACGCTCCCTCTTGGAGTTGCAACAAACTACTTGGCCAAAGTAAAATACTGCACCGAAGAACATGCAAGAATTTACTCAAGAACAAAATATAAAAGAGAAGAACCAAATATATTACTCATCACAATCTGAACATAGTCTCATAATCCATCAGATCCCAGAAAACTCAGCATAGCAACAACAGAAATTACAAAAGTGCCTCGATCATGTGAGGCAGCTCACGTGGTCTCGAAAGTGGAAAAACAAAGAGGGGAGAGGTACATCACATAGCTACTAGTCACGGACCCATGGTCCAAGGGGGACTACTCACGGTACATCCGGGAGGCGTCCATGGCTATGGATGGTCTCTCGGAGGGGGTTCCTCCTCCCGACAGGGTGCCGGGGCAGCTTCTCCAGGCAGCCCCGATCTTGAAACGGCGGCGGCGGCGGTACAGAGGCGAGTTCGCGGAAAATAGATCGATATTAGGGGTTTCCACCCCGAGGGCTAAATGTAGGCGGAGGGGGGTGTTGAGGGGACCCACAGGGCAGCCAGGAGGCCCCCTGGCGCGGCCTAGGGTGGGGCCGCGCCAGGGACCCTTCTGGAGTCCTTGTGGTGGCCCCCCTCCGCTGCCTTGGTGATTCCGGAAGCTTCCGGGTCGCTGATTTTTTATTTGATTTTTCCGGATTTTTGGAGCACTTTTAATGGCCGGAAAACCTGAAATACAAAAACAGCAGAAAACAGCAACTGGCAGTTGGGTGCACTGGGTTACCAGATTAGTCCAAATATGCTCAAAAGTGTATGAAAGTTCAAGCAAATCATGGCAAAGTCACACAAAACATGCATGGAGCAAGAAAAAATTATAGATATGTTTGGGACGTATCAACATCCCCAAGCTTAATTCCAGCTCCTTCGAGTAGGTAAATGATAACAAGCATAATTTCTGTGGTGACATGCCACACAACCATATAAGGACTTTTAAGTAAAGCAATCAAATCATGCAATTCAATTCAAGTGTTAACAAGCAAGAGTCTATATTAGCATTGACACAAGCAACAAAAGAACAAAAGGTGCAAGAGCTCTCGCTGTCCGTGACTCGAATGTCTCCAGATGGTGTTTGCGTGCAAGCAGGGGACTGGGAAAAAGAGAGAAAAAAGGTTGTTGAGAACAACTATCTACTAAAGTTTCACACTTAGTCTCCTTTGGATTCTTATCTTGACTCGTCCCCAGACTACTAGTCAGGTACAAGTCAAACTGATCCACTCCCTTTCGATATTTTGAGCACTCATGCAATGGATGAGCGTGAGCAAGAAAGTTGACACCTAAAAGGAGAAACAAAAAGAAGGTGGAGGAGGAAGACAAAAAGGTGTGAAAGGCTCACATCAATGAGGACAATCATAGGCGAGAGAAGGCCATATGATAGATATGATGTGAGGAGTAGGGATTGCCATGCAACGGATGCACATGTGAGCTAAAAGCTCTCCAAGGGAACTAGTGGGGGTGCATCTAACTTGCTTGCTCAAGAAGACCTAGAGCTCATTTGAGGAGGCTCATCATTGGAATATACAAGCCAAGTTCTATAGTGTGAAGGTCCCTACATAGCTATATGCATGATGATGATCTCTATGGAGTACAAGGGATAGAGGATGAAGTACTAGTGTGGATCTCTCAAAAGGAATAGTAGTGTGCCCCCTTCTCTCTTTTTATTTTTCTTTTTCTCTTTTTTCTATTTTTTCTATTTTTTTGGTGGCCTCAATGGCTCTTTCTATTTACTCTCATTTGTCCTCTTTGGGATCTTTTTATTTTGTCCTCTTTGGGATCTTTTCCTCACTTTAGGGGCAACACTCTATATTTTACAAGAATATAGGGGATCTTTCACACTTTACAAAGGTACCCACATAAAGAAGATATAACTATCATGATGCAAATGTATGCCTCTGCCAGGATAGCAGGATATGCAATGATACTAGCGCGTCATGTAGCAATGATTAGGGCAAGGCCCAACTAGCATGCGGCTCATCGATCAAGCAAGTAGCATGTATGACATGAAGATCAAGTCATGAGAAGGTGGATGTTGCATGGCAATGTATCTCGGAAAGGCTATGGAAATGCCTTGTAGGTAGGTATGGTGGCTGTTTTGAGGAAAGATATAAGGAGGCTTATGATGACAGAGCGTATCGTGCCAAGGGTTTGGATGCACCGGCGAAGTATGCGCCAACTCTCAAGGTGAGAAAGGGCAATGCACGGTACCGAAGAGGCTAGAAAAAGTATAGGTAGGTGGAAGTGTCAACTTTCGAATACTCAAATTACTCCAAAGAACTCATGCACTTATTATCAGTAACTCTCAATTTAATCAGGAGGTTCACAAAGAGACAAGTATCCCGAGGAGGAGTGTATGGGGGTTTGGTTATCCTTGCATCCTCGACTCATGGTACGTGAGTGTACTCTAATATTCGAACCCTCCAGAGGTTAGTGATCCATCTAGTAGCTAGAGTTCTCAACAGGGGTTTTTGGTTTTCGAAAAACACACGGACTGCCCAAAATACGACATCTATCACTAATAGGCTCGAGCTCTTGACACCAAAAGTTCAAACATTACTCTAGTCAATACCTCAAAATTATTGCAAGTTACTACTACAAAGAGAATATCAACTTCAACTACCTACTTCTAGTCAAGACACAAAACTCAGTGCAACAGGCAACTATCGAACAAGATAATACATGCAACCTATAGAAAGTTCAACCTAAGACAAAAGAAAAGCTCTAGAAAAAACTAAAGCACTACAACTAAACAGAGCAACAGCTAAGAAAAGAAAAAGAACAACTCACAGCTAAAAGAATAAGCATGCAAATTCTATGAGGAGTTCTAGTTCAAACGGAGCGTGTATCTCTCCCACACAAAAGATTAAGCTGGGGTCTAACTTGTTACTACAGAAAACAAAGCAAAAACAAACCTAAGAAAAGTAAAGAGCGACACGCTCCAAGCATAGCACATAACGCATGAAGTGATAAAAATATAGTGCAACGACGGACGAACTGATAATCGTTGATGGAGAAGGGGATGCACGGGGGAATCCCCAAGCTTAGACGCTTGAGTCTCCTTGAATATTTATTGGGGGTGCACATGGGCATCCCCAAGCTTGAGCGTTTGACACTCCAAGATCTTCTTTCATCATCTTTCATCGCGCACTTGAAAACTCCCTTCATACATAACTCATCATAATCTGATTAGCGAGGTTAGTACCCTACTAAAATAAAAAATTTCTCTACGGGGAACAAAGATAATCTTGAAGAGCTACTGTTTCTCAAGATTGCCAAAAAGTTTTTTCAAAGAAAAAGCAAGCTTAAGGTTTGCAAAACGAAGAAAAGGCAAAACAGGACAGAATGTAGAAACGAATTTTTTAGGGGTACTTGTGCAACTCAAATAACAAAACTCAGAACATACGAAAGTTTCGTATTTGTATAGAGCACGCTGTGTAAAAATTACAGCTAAAAAAGATGAACTGGGATTTTTCTGTGATTTTTCTAGTCACGAGGACAGAATCTGTTTTCTGGAGAGCATGTCTCAACTTTCACTTCCCTTGTCGTATGAGGCTAAACTTGGCACAAAGCTTGAAAAGTAAAGATACAATGATGTTGCTACAGTAGTAAAAATTATCAAGACCACTAAAAACAGAAGAAAAGCAAAAAGAAAAACCTAAATTCGTTGCGGGCTGCCTCCCGAAAGCGCTTCTTTAAAGCCATTAGCTAGGCTTAAGGATTATAAAAGGTACTCTCACAAGAATAAGAATTTGAAGAAAAAGAGAGCATCAAGAAGCAAATATGAAACACATTTAAGCGTAACCCACTTCCTATGCATAGGAATCTTGTAAGAAAATAAATCAAAGAAGCACAAAGTGACATGCATAGGAAGGTGGAAAAAGAACAACTTCAAAACTTTCAACATGAAGAGAGGTGTTTTAGTAATATGGAAGTTTCTACAACCAAACTTCCCTCTCTCGAAATAATTTTCAGTAGTATCATGAACGACATCAAGAATATAACTATCACATAAATCATATTGTTCATGACCTACAAGCACACGTGTATATTTTTCAACACGGTCTTTAGGAACATAAGATAAATGCAACCCATCACATTGAGCCTCAATAAGAGCACAATTCTCCGGAATACGAGTTGGAGATTTCAAAAAGATAATAGGACAATCAAGTGTGGGCGCAATAGCAAAAATTTCATGCTCAACATGAGGAACTATAACAAGTTCATCTCCGTAAGCATCATCCATAGTGGCATCACGGCCATAAGCATAGAAGGTATCAACTTCATCAAAAAGGGACATTTCAAAAGAATCCATGGGATCATAACACTCACATAAGGTAAGAGTCAAAGAGTTACTCTCATTAGAAGGTAGACGTGGATGGCTCAATTCTTCCTCCTCTTGTTCGTCACTCTCCTCCTCTTTTTCATCCAAGGAGCTTTCAGGTTCAGTAATTTCTTCTTCCATAGAGTCCTGCAAATCATTAGTCTCTTCCTTTGGGGGAGAGATTATCTCAAGATGATCAGTAATATAATAATTTGCATCGTAATTTTCTAGACAATAGTTAAGTATAGCAAGACTCTCAGATTTGTAAGGGGCATCATCAATATTTTTAAAGAGAGAAGTAATTTCATAGGCACCCTTATAAGCAACAAATTCTTCTATTTCCTCTGCATCATAAAAATCATAGTTTCTCTTAGCATAAGAAGCTAAGGTTTCATCATCATTGTACTCACATTGGAAAGCAAGCTGTTTGTGCGTTATAAAGCAACAAGATTCATCCCTGCAGAAAGATATATTATATATTGAGCACAAGTTTCTAGCATAGTCATACAACTGATGTATTTGTTTCCATAAGTATATCCCATTTTGAGACAAGCGGTGTTCCTTGTACCACTTTTGTTGATCCTCGGTGAATCCTCCATGCCAATAAGATCTAGTTTCAAAGAAGTTAGACATTGATTGGCAAGTAAGGAACTAGACATACTATATATATATATTTTTGGATTTTTGATAAAGGACACTAAAGCAAAAACTGAAAGGTAAACTAACAAGACTAAAAAGCAAAGATAAAAGATAGTGTAGACTGGAGTCCCCGGCAACGGTGCCAGAAATTGGATTGATATGGTGAGGATAGTTCTCTCACTCCTCGTTGGTTACCCCAAGTGGAAGGTGAGATGTAGCGTAGTGTCGGGACCCGGAATATGCGTATGTAATTCCAGTCACAACCCAATCACATGGAGAGCCGAGAGTCGTACCCACTTGTCTAAGAAGACAAGGCCAAGCACAGAACACTCTCGGAAAGCATCGTACGTGAGGGGCATCCCATCCAGGCCGGATGATCAACTGAGATGGGTCCTCATCGCCCGCTCACAAGTCTAAATGATTATGGGTGGTGAAATCCCATACTCATAGACAAGTCACCTCAATCATGTTGTCGATTGAATCATAACCCTTACATAAAAAAACTCCAGCCCGATCACTTAGTCGGGGTCTAGGGCGGGCTCGATCATACAACAAAGTGTGCACGTGACAGAGTCACGCGCAATCGCATCGCGATGCCCCAAGCTGCGCACATCTAAGGGCCACTTGGTGTATAAAAGACCGCCAGCCAGATCACAACTAAGGTCTCGAAAACCCATACTAAGACATGCATGTTATAATCATACACGCAGCACACATGTCTAGTATGAACAGCAGGTATCATCACATAACTCTACAAAGTACTTCTTTATTGACTTACACATAGAGCGTACAAAGATCACATGTCTGTGATCAACATTACATCATACAACGGAAGAAAATTAGGTCTGAGTACAGACAAGTTTAACAAATGGATTAGAGAAGCCTTGTAAACATACATGCCCTTCCACGAGGGACCAGACTGTTGTCTGGAACTATACTACCAAGGTCAACGTCGAGCTTCACGAAGGTGACTCCATCGGGGTCCGGGTTCTCATCTAAAACATAGAATAAGCAAACGTGAGTACAAAGTCGTACTAAGCAAGACTTACATCAGAACTACACTACTCATGCTCAAGTTTCAAGGTAAAGGAGGTGGGGTTCAACATGTAGAAGTGCCAGCTTTGACTTGGCTAGTCCTGAACTACGAGTACCAGACTTGAGGTAAGAAGCGTACACGAGTCCACTACATGTCTCCAACCAATACACCACTATGGTTACTTCCTCGACTTCCCCACGAGGAAGCTCACCACAGCACTCACGCTTATCTTGCGAGTTTTATAAGTATCCATTCAAGTTGTCTAATAATCAGGTCCCAGCTACAAGCCCGTACTCCGTACCACTGCTCAATACTCTGGATCACTGTTCAGTATACAGGGGAACTATTCACTATGCAAAACCTAGAAGCTAACGACATGGAGAGCCGAAGATCTACTCCGGATAAACCGGAGAGCCTACATCATGAGGGCCCCAGCTCGTCACCAGAGGCTTACAACTGGGTCCTCCCACTCTGTGTAATTCCTTTAGTACCCCGGGCTCGGCCTATAAGAGCTCCCGATACCCCTCCTTCATGAGGACGACCACTGCATTTACTCCATTTTCACCCACCAGAGAGAGCAAGGAGAGAGTTGTGCCTAGATCCATCTTCTCCTTCCTCTCATACAGCTCACGGAGCATTCATTGTAGGCAGAGTTATTGCTTATAGCTAGCTCGGCAGGACTAGGGGTGTTATCTCTACGGAGAGCCCTGAACCTGGGTACATCGCGGTGTCTCACTGTGTTTTTCCCCACTCTCGATTCCGACACCATCGACACTCACCTCGGTTTATGCCCCTCTTTATCCATCCCCATGGCATCTGCCGTTACAAAACAACGATAGTTGGCGCCCATCGTGGGGCAGTCCGAGATATCGACTGGAGTTCTGATCCGTACGGGACCATCATCTGCATCGAGCGCACGCTTCGCATCCGGCCTGGTTCTCAGGTACGGATCATGGGACTACGTCATCGACAACGCCTCACGGTTTGGGACAGGAATGCCCCTGCCGCGTGGCGTCATTGTTCCTTTCGGCAGTCATCGCGTTTTTGTCGCGGCACTTCCAGAGGTATATCCCAGGGATATACAAGTATTTTTCGAGCTCACAAACCCGCTTCCGTTTGGGGTGGGCTCTGTGGATTCGGAGAGTACGACTTCGCAAATCCGTGCGGAGTTTATGATGGCGGGATCGTCAAGTCGCCACAGCTCCACTAGCAATGCAGCCCGAGCTGCGAAGGAGGCAGCCAACACTATTGCGGGTCCGAGCAATCCACAGGACGTGCTCCGCACTCCTGTGGGCCTTAGCGCAGATCTGGCGGTAGCTCATGCCAAGCTGAAGAAGGCATGCCAAGCTTTGGCCGAGCAGTCAGATCGGATGGACGTTGAAAAACGTCGTCTGGAAGCAACAGTTCGGGAGTACAATGTTGTATATGGCATTGGGCCGCGCATCATCCCACCCCCAGTGTTAGAAGAGCTCCGTGTTGCTGGCCGAGAGGTCGGCAGAGAGCTGGCAAGAGCCCAACAACCGGCAGCATCCACCATCATAGTCCCACAGATCGCATACAACTCTCCTGTGAAGAACATGAGAGCTGCCGAGCAGATCGCCAACGAGCTGAAGCATCTGGAAGGAGAGGAGTAAGCCAACAACAGAAGGCGGCTACCGAGCAACCTCAAGGGCCCGTGGCGTCAAAAATAGTTCGGGCAACTGCAGGTGAAAACCAGCCGAAGGCACCACCTTGACAGCAAAGGCAGGCATCTTTGCCACATGGGAGTCAACACCGCAGTCGGAGGAACCAAGGGGCTGCAGGAGCAAGTGATACATCCAAAACGTATCTATAATTTCTGCTTGCTCCATGCATGTTTTGTGTGATATTGCTATGATCTAGATACACTTTCATACACTTTTGATCATATTTGGACTAACCTATTAACTCAGTGCACCCCAGTGCCAGTTCCTGTTTTCTGCTATTTTTCTATTTCAGTTTTCCCCCATCTAAAAAGTGCCAGAAAAATTCAGATAAAATATCAGCGTGACGGAAGCTCCGAGAAGAGCCCGGGAGGGGCCAGAGGGGAGCCAGGGGGGCCCAAACGGCCACCCGGCGCGGCCCCACCCCTGGACGCGCCAGGGGGGCGCCTGGGGCCCCTGGTCCACCTCTAGCTGACCCCCTTCACCTATTTAATCTACATCACGGGAAAACTCGAGAGGAGGAACCCTATTCCGCGAACTTGCCTCTGTTCCGCCGCCGCCGCGCTTCCGAAGATCGGGAGCACCAGAAGACCTCTTCCCGGCACCCTGCCGGAGGGAGGATTGACCTCCGGGAGTCTCCTCTCCACCATGGATGCTCCCCGGATGTCTCCTGAGTAGTTTTCCTTGGACCATGGGTCCGTGATCACTAGCTATGTAATGTTCTCCTCCCCTCTTTGATCTTCATTGTTTAGACCTCGTGAGCTGCCCTACATGATCGAGGCACCTTTGTAATATTTCTGCTATTGCTATGCTGAGTTTGGAGGGATCTGATGGATTATGAGATTAAGTTCAGATTGTGATAGAGTAATATATTTGGTTTTTATCTCTTATATTTTTGTTCCTAAGTAATTCTTGCATGTTCTCCGTTGCTGTTTATTGCTTTGGCCAAGTAGTAGGTAGTGACTCCAAGAGGGAGCGTTGTGCTAGATTGTGGGTTCATGCCCCTCGATGACACGCTTGAGTGACAGAAACATGAGTCTTCGGGATGTGTTGTTGCCACAAGGGGGAAAACAACGGTGCTTGTAACCGCGGTTACAAGGATTGTTTACTTTACACAAAGTTATTTTTAATGCAGTTGTCTGTTGCTTTGGGTTTACACTTTGGGTGGGGCTCGCAACTTAATACCAGTGAGATGTTCTGGATAGATATCTCAAGGTGGATGATTAGTAGTAGATGCAGATGGATTTCGGTCTACTTATTTTGGCGTACTGCCCGTTCTTTTGAACTTATTCCTTTCTTTTGTAGCATAGTTAGCATTGCGGTGCGTTCATAATCCTGTCAATTGCCCTCCTGTAATTTGTTTACCTCGCATAACAGTTTTATCGTCTTTTGGGAGAGAGACATCACTAGTGAACATCACGTATCCTGGTCCATATCCTCATTACTGTTTCCAAGCTATATTTACTTTTCTGCATTTACTTTCAAGTTGCTATCATTATCCCTTGCGTTTTATCATTTGTGAACAACAAGACCGGAGAGATTGACAACCTCTCTGAACTTCGTTGGAAACAAAGTTATCTGTGTCTGTGTGCAGGTCCGCGTCAGTTGCGCCGCTGACACCTACTTATCATCTCTGGAGTCCTACTGGAGACAAACCTTGGTATCTTCACTAAGGGAAAAATGCTGCTTTACTGCATCACGCCTTCCACTTGGGGCTCACCAACGAAGGGCGAGAAGCCAATAAGAAAGAGTATTTCTGGCGCCGTTGCCGGGGATTCCGAGTGCTAAGATAGGGGAGTTGCACACTACCTTTTACCTTTGTTTTTTAGTCTTGTTAGTTTACCTTTCAGTTTTTATCTCAGTGTCCTTTATGAAAAACCAAAAAAATAGTTGCTACCTTTTGCCTTTGTCTTGCTTTGCCTATTTATGCTAACCTCACCATGGGTGATGAACCACCCAAATATGGTAGGATGGACATGTTTCACTTGGATCGTGTTCGATCAATTTGTGCTCGCGCTAAAAACCCAACCGACTTGTGAGGGAAAATCATTGGATGAGCATGCTCATTATACGCGGCACCGCCTATCTCAGAAAGGGAAACACTTATGGGATCAAATACATGTTTCTTATTGCCATGCTAAACTTTTGTGCCACATTTATGATTTTACTTGTTGTTCTAATATAGATCATAAACACCTCCCTTTCCAATGTGAGTTTAATGAAAATGAGATCTTATCTTCTTATGCTAAAGGTGTTTATGATTACTTTGATGTTGAAAAGATTGAAGAGTTTGTTGCTTTTAAAGGTGCCTATGAGATTGCTTCTTTGATTGAAAATATCACGATACTATTTTCGAGTCTGAAAACTTTGTAGTTCTTGCTTATTGCTTCGAGAATTATACTTCCAATTCTTATATTGAGGATTTTAAAAATAGAATGCTTGCTGCCCAAGAAGAGGCTAATGATTGCTATGAAGAGGAATCTTATGATTCCGAGGACTCACTTGATACTTCCCTTTCTGATGATTTTGATACTTGCTTTGTTGATGGCCATGATGCCACTATGGATGATGCTTACAAAGATGAACTCTCTATAGTTCCTTATGTTAAGCATGAAATTTTTGCTATTGCACCCACACTTGATTGTCCTATTATCCTTTTGAAATCTCCAAATCCGGAGAACTTTTCTCTTATCAAGGCTCAATGTGATGGGTTGCATTTATCTTATAATCCTAAAGACCGTGTTGAAAACTATACACGTGTGCTTGTAGGTCATGAACAACCTGATTTATGTGATAGTTATATTCTTTATGTTGTTCATGATACTACTGAAAATTATTTCGAGAGAGGGAAGTTTGGTTGTAGAAACTTCCATGTTACAAAAACACCTCTCTTCATGTTGAAAGTTTTGAAGTTGTTCTTGTTCTACCTTCCTATGCATGTCACTTTGTGCTTCTTTGATTTATTTTCTTACAAGATGCCTATGCATAGGAAGTGGGTTAGGCTTAAAGGTGTTTCACATTTGCTTCTTGATGCTCTCTTTTGCTTCGATTCTTATTCTCTTGTGAGCATCTTTCATAATCTTTAAGGCTAGCTAATGGCTCTAAAGAAGCACTTTCGGGAGGCAGCCCGCAACAAATTTAGGTGTTTCTTTTTGCTTTTGCTGTGTCTTGATGATTGTAACTACTGTAGCAACATCATTGTATCTTTATTTTTCAACTTTGTGCCAAGTTATAGCCTCTTACGGCAAGGGAAGTAAAAGTTGTGACATGCTGTCCAGAAAACAGATTCTGTCCTCGTGACCAGAAAAATTCCAGAAAAATCCCATTTCATCTTTTCGAGCTGAAAGTTTTACACAGTATTCTATATACAATTACGAAACTTCCGTATGTTATGAGTTTTTTGATTTGAGTTGTAGAAGTGCCCCTAAAAAATTCTTTACTACCTGCTGTTCTGTTTTTCACAGATTCTGCCACGTTTTGTCTCTCCTTACTTTTGCAAACCTTAAGCTTGATTTTTCTTTGCAAAAACTTTTTGGCACTCTTGAGAAACAGTAGCTATTCAAGAATATCTTTATATAAAGTGGGGAAAAAGTATTTATTAAGGGTACTAACCTCTCTAATCAGCTTATGATGAGTTATGTATGAAGGGAGTTTTCAAGTGTGCGATAGAAGATGATGAAAGAAGATCCAGGAGTGTCAAGCGCTCAAGCTTGGGGATGCCCCCATGCATCCCCAATAAATATTCAAGGAGACTCAAGCGTCTAAGCTTGGGGATGCCCCCGTGCATCCCCTTCTCCATCAACAAATCATCAGTTCGTCCTTCGTCTCACTATATTTTTATCACTTCATGCGTTATGTGCTATGCTTGGAGCGTCTCGCTCTTAGGTTTTGTTTTTAGTTTTCTTTAGCTTTGATTGCTGTTCATAACAAGTTAGATCCCTTCTTACTTTGTGTGGGAGAGAAACACGCTCCACTTTCAAAATTTAGAACACATCATAGGATTTTTCCTGCTTATCTTTCTGCTGTTGTGTGTTCTTTATCTTTTCATAGCTACTGCCATGTTTAGTCTTAGTCTTAGTTTGTGTTTAGCAAGAGCCTTGGCTTTTGTTTAGTTTGTTGCTGGAACTCTTTTTAGTTTTCATGTTTATCTTGTTAAAGAGAGTTGGTTGTTGCACTGAGTTGTGTCTTGTCTTGAAAGTAGGTGATTGAGGTTGCTATTTAATTTTAGTAGTAACTTGCAATGGTTTTGAGGTATTGATGTGAGTAATGTTTGGACTTTTGGTGTCAAGAGCTCTAGCCTATTAGTGATAGGTGTCGTATTTTGGGCAATCTGTGTGTATTTTCAAAACCTACAAAACTAGTTGAGAACTCTAGCTACTAGATGGATCACTAATCTTTGGAGGGGTCGAATATCAGAGAACACTCACGTACCATGAGTTGAGGATGCGCAAGGATAACCAAACCCCCATACACACTTCCTCGGGGTACTTGTCTCTTTGTGAACCTCCTTATTAGATTGAGAGTTACCGATAATAAGCGCATGAGTTCTTCGGACTAATGTAAGTATTGAGAGTTGACACTTCCACCTTCCCATATTTTGCTAGCCTTTCCCGTGCCATGCATTGCCTTCTTCTCACTCCGAGAGTTGGTGTCCACCTTCGCCGGTACTTCCAAACCCTTGGCATGATACGCTCTGTCATCATAAGCCTCCCTTTATCTTTCCTCAAAACAGCCACCATACCTACCTATCAAGGCATTTCCATAGCCTTTCCGAGTTATATTGCCATGCAACATCCACCTATTCATGACTTGATCTTCATGCCATACATGTTCTTGCTACACTGGCAGCGACATACCTTGCATACATCATGTTAGTTACATCTTCTTTATGATTTTGAGTACCTTGTAAAGTGTGAAAGATCTCCTTTACCTTCTTGTAAAATAGAGTGTTGCCCTTAAGTGAGGAAAAGATCCCAAAGTGGACACAATAAAAAGATCCCAAAGAGGACAAATGAGAGTTAAATAGAAAGAGCCATTGAGGCCACCAAAAAAATACAAAAAATAAAAAAAAGAGAAAAAGAAATAAAAAGAGAGAAAGGGGCAACACTACTATCCTTTTGAGAGATCCACACTAGTACTCCCTTTATATCCTTGTACTCCATAGAGATGATCTTTATGCATATAGCTATGTGGGGACCTTTCACACTATAGAACTTAGCTTGCATATTCCAAGGATGAGCCTCCTCAAACGAGCTCTAGGTCTTCATGAGCGAGCAAGTTAGACGCACCCCACTAGTTCCATTGGAGAGCTTCTTAGCTCGTATGTGCATCCGTTGCATGGCACTCCCTACTCCTCACATCATATCTATCATTTGGCATCTCTTGCCTATGATTGTCCTCATTGATGTGAGCCTTTCTCATCCTTTTTGTCTTCCTCCTCCACCATATTTCTCTCTTTGCCATCCTAAGTGTCAACTCTCGTGCTTACGCTCATCCATTGCATGAGTGCTCAAAATATCGAAAAGGAGTGGACCAAATTGACTTGTGCCTGGCTAGTGGTCTGGGGACGAGTCAAGATAAGATTCCAAAGAGGACCAAGTGTGAAACTTTAGTAGATTGAGTTCTCAATAAAAATACTTTTTCTCTCGTATTCCCTATCCCCTTTCTTGCACGCAAACACCATTTGGAGACATTCGAGTCACGGACAGCGAGAGCTCTTGCACCTTTTGTTCTTTTGTTACTTGTTTCAATGCTAATATAGACTCTTGCATGTTATGACTTGAATTGAATCACTAACCTTGATTGCTTTACTTTTCAAAGTTCTTTTATGGTTGCTAGCATGTCACCACAGAAATTATGCTTGTTATCATTTACCTACTCAAGGACGAGAAGGAATTAAGCTTGGGGATGTTGATACGTGCAAAACGCATCTATAATTTCTGCTTGCTCCATGCATGTTTTGTGTGATAATGCTATGATCTAGATACACTTTCATACACTTTTGATCATATTTGGACTAACCTGTTAACTCAGTGCACCCCAGTGCCAGTTCCTGTTTTCTGCTGTTTTTCTATTTCAGTTTTCCCCCATATAAAAATTGCCAGAAAAATTCGGGAAAATTCAGATAAAAAATCAGCGTGACGGAAGCTTCGAGAAGATCCCGGGAGGGGCCAGAGGGGAGCCAGGGGGGCCCAGGCGGCCACCCGGCGCGGCCCCACCCCTGGCCGCGCGAGGGGGGGGGGGCGCCTGGGACCCCTGGTCCACCTCTGGCTGCCCCCTTCCCCTCTTTAATCTACGTCACGGGAAAACTCGAGAGGAGGAACCCTATTCCGCGAACTCGCCTCTGTTCCGCCGCCGCCGCGCTTCCAAGATCGGGAGCACCAGAAGACCTCTTCCCGGCACCCTGCCGGAGGGAGGATTGAACTCCGGGAGTCTCCTCTCCACCATGGATGCTCCCCGGATGTCTCGTGAGTAGTTTTCCTTGGACCATGGGTCCGTGATCAGTAGCTATGTGATGTTCTCCTCCCCTCTTTGATCTTCATTGTTTAGACCTCGTGAGCTGACCTACATGATCGAAGCACCTTTGTAATATTTCAGCTGTTGCTATGCTGAGTTTGGAGGGATCTGATGGATTATGAGATTATGTTCAGATTGTGTGTCGGGACCGGGAATATGCGTATGTAATTCCAGTCACAACTCAATCACATGGAGAGCCGAGAGTCGTACCCACTTGTCTAAGCAGACAAGGCCAAGCACAGAACACTCTCGGAAAGCATCGTACGTGAGGGGCATCCCATCCAGGCCGGATGATCAACTGAGATGGGTCCTCATCGCCCGCTCACAAGTCTAAATGATTATGGGTGGTGAAATCCCATACTCCTAGACAAGTCGCCTCAACCATGTTATCGATTGAATCCTAACTCTTACGTAGACTTACTCCAGCCCGATCACTTAGTCGGGGTCTAGGGCAGGCTCGATCATACAACAAAGTGTGCACGTGACAGAGTCACGAGCAATCGCATCGCGATGCCCCAAGCTGGGCACATCTAAGGGCCACTTGGTGTATAAGAGACCGCTAGCCAGATCACAACTAAGGTCTCGAAAACCCATACTAGGACATGCATGTTATAAACATACACGCAGCACACATGCCAAGTATGAACAGCAGGTATCATCACATAACTCTACAAAGTACTCTTTATTTACTTACACATAGAGCATACAAAGATCACATGTCTGTGATCAACATTACATCATACAACAGAAGCAAATTAGGTTTGAGTATAGACAAGTTTAACAAATGGCTTAGAGAAGCCTTGTAAACATACATGCCCTTCCAAGAGGGACCAGACTGCTGTCTGGAACTATACTACCAAGGTCAACGTCGAGCTTCAGGAAGGTGACTCCATCAGGGGTCCGAATTCTCATCTAAAACATAGAATAAGCAAACGTGAGTACAAAGTCGTACTCAGCAAGACTTACATCAGAACTAAACTACTCATGCTCAAGTTTCAAGGTAAAAGGAGGTGGGGTTTCATCATGCAGAAGTGTCAGCTTTGACTTGGCTAGTCCTGTACTATGGGTACCATACTTGAGGTAAGAAGCATACACGAGTCCAGTACATGTCTCCAAACAATACAACACTATGGTTACTTCCTCGACTTCCCCACGAGGAAGCCCACAATAGCAATCACGCTAATCTTGCGAGTTTTAGAGTATCCATTCAAGTTGTCTATGATCAAGTAGAGGTCTCCAAGTAGTCCATAACCGCAGACACGGCTATTCGAATATTTCATTAACCCTGCAGGGGTGTACATCTTCACACGCGTGTCATCACTTATCGCCTCGTTCTTGTCACCCTTCAAGCGGGTGTCGGACGTGGATGAAACCAAAACACTATCCTCACATCACCTTCTCTAATCCAGGAGTCGACTACCTGAGTTTGGCACCGCTCGAGAGTCCGGCCGGTTCCACGAAAAGGACTCAGAGAATGCAAGGGACCGAGACGCCGCTCGAGAGTCCGGCCGGTTCCACGAACGGCCGGTTCCATAAAACCCTACATGTGGTCATACTCTTTGTGTTGGATCACAAAACAGGAACTCGGGGCCTAGGGCAGTGTTCAACGAGACAACCCACTGTGTACTCCTACACAGCCTCTCATCGTTCACCTTTGCTTAGGGTGGATTCACCAACACGTTATCATCAGCATCACTGTGTTCATTCCATCCCGACTCACAATCAAAGTAACCTCATTGTATCATTAAGCAGCAATAAGCAGTAATAGTTGCAGGGGCCACATGCTCATCATTCAACTCCTAAATCTGCTAGGATTGTGGTTTGCTTAATACGGTGACAAAATGATAGGTCATGCATCGGAATGGGTTCAACTATGCGAAAGAACGTGTCTCGGTGATCTCCTAAACATGCATAAGCGAGACTGAGAGGGAATTAGGATTTTATAGACAGGATCAATGGGGTTTGCTTGCCTTGCTGACGAAACACGGGTCTTAACGGTGGTCTTCTCCTTCGGGGGTGATCACCGTCTCGGAGCGTCTGTCATCGGAGGTAATCATCAACAAGGGGGGACAACTTTGAAAGTAAATGCACAAGCACATGATAAGTTTGTCCATGATGTGAATGGTACTGGTTTGTTGATAATTAAATTTAATTGAAGTGTATTGCAAAGGATTTACAAATTCAAACTCCAAATTCAAATTCAAATTAAGTCATATACACATTTGCTTCTGTTCACCCATTTTAAAATGGTCAAACATAAAACAAATTGCATATTCTTAATCCTTGCATTTTTCTGATAATTTTTCATATATTATATGTTTAATTTGGAGTTCATATGAATTTTCTATGATTTTTGGAAGTTTATTCAATTTTTAGCCTTTTTTGTAATTATTTTAATTGCTTTTCTATTTATTGCGTCAGCAGTGACGTGTGGATGACCTCACTGGTGCTCTGGCCAGTGGGCCACCTCTGTCAGCCACAGTGGGGTTAATCCCCTCTGTTTAAATTAGCCACTGGTTTAGTTTAGGGCACTGGGGCCCAGGGGTCAGTGGCTAGGGTTAGGGGTTAGTGGGTTATTAGGCTCGGGTTAACGGCGCCGGCGTGGTTAGCTCGCCGGAGCTTCGCCGGAACGGCGATTTCGGGCACGGGGAGTGGCTTGGGTGGCATGGGCGCGTAGCCCTCAAGCTTGCGCACCCCCTGGAGCTAGCCACGGCTCGCGAGGAGGCCCGAGGCCATGGCTATGACGGCAATGGCGGCGGCCGGAGCCTCTGACCATGGAGAATGGCGACAGAGGGGACGGGAAGAGGCGCTAGGAGGTGGAAAAAGGTCGGGAGCTCACGGCGGTTGCAAAGGCGAGCTCGGGGCGGCCGGGGAGGAGCTGGGGGCGCCGGATTTGAGCTCGAAGATGTCGACGGCCGGCGGCAAGTTCTTGAGGCTGTCGTCGTCTCCGTTGGCGAAGAGCTCGAATTGATGAAGGGGATCGACGAAGACGGCGTCTGCGGTCACGCTGGACATCTTGGTTCGGCTGCTCGGCGACGATGGCCACGGTGGCACACGCACGGCGGCGACGCGAGCTCTCTGGTGCGGGGCGAATCCGGCGAGAGAGAGGGGAAGGAGATGACAGGGGCATCTCTGGGCGTCTCCGTGGCATGCAGATGAGGCCCTAGGTGGCCTGGAGGTGCCTCGGTGGCGTGCGCGGCGGTGAGCGCGCCACCGAGCTGCTTGCCTGTCGGTGAGGAAGGAGACAAGCGGGTGGAGGTGGGCTGGGTCGCCTGGTGGGCTGTGGGGGGGGGATAAGTTGGGCCACTTTGCCCTCTCTGCCTTCTTTTCTTTTTAAATATTTCTGCTCTGTGTTCACTTTGATAAAACAAATACCAAAATATTTTTATAAATCCTCAAAACATTTATATGGCCTCATGTGACATGTAGCTAGCCACTCACAAGTTTTGGAGATTTTTGAAATTCATATAATTTGAATTTCAAATCAAATAGGGGTTTATTTAATTTTCCAAGGCATTATTTGAAAATTAGAAAATTCCATGAGTATGGGATTGATCCCAAACCACTTTTAAAATGATCAGCATCATTTATAGGAATTTTTCAAATGTTCAAAAGATTTTTGGAAAAAGATTTTTATCTCGCCATTTGATTTAATTTCTCAGGGCTTTTCTTTTCCCCATTTTTGAATTTCTTTTGAAATTTTCACATGATGCAAAGGGCACTCAAACCCTAGAACATACCTAAACTTGGGTTGTGACAACTCGCCCCCACTCAAAAGAATCTCGTACCGAGATTCAGAAGTCGTCGGGAGGAAGGTGGGTACTCGGCACGGAGGCGATCTTCTCTTTCCCATGTGGCTTCCTTCTCGGAGTGACGTGACCATTGCACTTTGAGGAACTTGATCTTCTGACGACGAGTGACACGCTCTGCTGAGTCAAGAATACGAACAGGGTACTCTCGATAAGAAAGGTCATCTTGGAGATCAAGCGTTTCATGGTCGTCTTCGCGAATGGGGTCCTTGAAGCAACGCCTGAGTTGTGAGACATGGAATACATCATGTACTCGGAAAAGGTGCGGGGTAGTTCAAGTTGGTAGGCAACTTCTCCACGTTTTAGCAAGAATGGGGAAAAGTCCGATGTAACGTGGGGCCAACTTGCCTTTGATACCGAATCTTTGGGTTCCCTTCAGAGGAGTAACCCGAAGGTAAGCCTTCTCGTCAAGATTAAAGCTTTCTTTCCTATGATGACGATCATAGTAGCTTTTCTGACGAGACTGAGCGGCTTTCAATCGATCACGGACAATGTGAACCTGCTCTTCTGCATCCTTGATCATATCCGGTCCAAAGAGTTGTCTTTCACCGGTTTCTGACCAGTTTAGGGGTGTTCGACATCGTCGCCCATAAGGGAGTTCAAAAGGAGCCATGTTCAGACTAGATTGGAAACTGTTGTTATAAGCAAATTCGGCAAATGGAAGAGATTTCTCCCAATTCTTTCCGAATGAGATAACACAAGCTCTGAGCATGTCTTCCAAGATTTGATTAACCTTTTCGACTTGACCGCTAGACTGAGGATGGAAGCTGTACTAAAGGAGAGATGAGTTCCCATAGCATTCTGAAAGCTTCCCCAGAATCTAGAGGTGAAAAGGCTACCACGATCAGAATTGATTTCCAAAGGAACACCGTGAAGAGACACAATCCTAGAGACATACAAGTCCTCCAACTGGCTAGCAGTTATCGACTCGCGAACGGGAAGGAAGTGAGCAACTTTGGAAAGTCGGTCAATGACAACGAAGATGGCATCATTTCCTTTCTGGGTTTTTGGAAAGCCGGTGATGAAGTCCATACCGACTTTGTCCCATTTCCACTCTGGAATAGGCAAAAGTTGAAGTGTACCAGCAGGTCTTTGGTGTTCTGCCTTAATGCGACGACAAACATCACATTCAGCAACAAATCGAGCAATGTATTTCTTCATCCTAGTCCACCAAAATCTCTAGCGTAGATATCGGTACATTTTTGTGCTATCGGGATGAATTGAGAGGGGTGTGTCATGGGCTTCTTTGAGGATGAGTTGCCTTAGGTTCTTATTCTTAGGTACTACCAAACAATTTCCGAAGAAAACCGTTCCTTTACTATCTATGGAGAAAGATTCAGCAACTCCGCTAGCAATGTTCTCCTTGATCCGGCGAACACCTCGTGCACGCCTTTGGGAAACTATGATTTGATCCTCAAGGGTTGGTTTCGCCACCAAGTTGAAGAGATATCCACGAGGAACAATCTCGAGGTTGAGCTTTCGAAATTCCTCATGAAGAAGTGGTTGATACTGTTGTAACATGAGGTTGTTACAATACGACTTACGACTTAGTGCATCAGCCATGACATTGGCTTTGCCTGGGGTGTAAGAAATTCCTAAGTCATAATCTTTTATCAACTCTATCCAACGTCTTTGCCTGAGATTAAGATCTGGCTGGTGAAAATATATTTGAGGCTTTGGTGGTCGGAATAGATCTCACAACGATTACCAAGGAGGTAATGTCGCCAAGTCTTCAGGGCATGAACTACGACAACGAGGTCAAGATCATGGGTTGGATAGTTCTCTTCATGTGGCCGCAACTGGCGTGAAGCATAAGCTACCACATGTCTATCTTGCATAAGTATGCATCCTAACCCTTGCCGTGAAGCATCACAAAAGATCTCGAAATCATTTTTGGTATCTGGAGGTGCAAGTACGGGTGCAGAAGTTAATCTTCTTTTTAGCCCTTGAAAGCTCATCTCGCACTTGGGGGTCCATTGGAATTTCCTATCTTTCTTGAGGAGTTCAGTAAGAGGCTTTGCAACTTTAGAAAAGTTCTCGACGAAGCGGCGGCAATAGCTTGCTAGGCCGAGAAAACTCCTAACTTGCTTAACCGATTCAGGTGGAGTCCAGTCAAGGACGGCCTGAACTCTCTCGGGATTGACTGCAACACCTTTCGCAGAAATCACATGACCTAAGTAGGTCACTTCTGGTAGCCAAAATTCACACTTGGAGAACTTGGCATAAAGGCGATGCTCTCTAAGTTTCATCAATACCAACCTAAGATGCTCGGCATGTTCTTCTTCATTCTTCGAGTATATAAGGATGTCATCGAGGCAAACCACGACGAACTTGTCCAAATACTCCATGAAGATCGAGTTCATCATGCGCGAAAAGTGGCGGGGCATTGGTTAGACCGAAGGACATGACGGTGAACTCGTAAAGACCAAAACGAGTAGTGAAAGCCGTTTTTGGAATGTCCTCGTTTCGGATTTTGATTTGATGATAGCCTAATCTCAAATCCATCTTGGAGAAGACAGAGGATCCAGCAAGTTGATCATAAAGATCATTGATCCTGGGAAGTGGGTACTTGTTCTTTATCGTCGCTAGATTTAGCGGGCGATAGTCTACGCACATCCTTTCTGTTCCATCTTTCTTCGTTACGAACAGAACGAGGCAACCCCATGGCGATGAGCTAGGGTGGATGAAGCCTTTTGCCAACGAAGAATCAAGTTGGGTTTTTAGCTCAGCTAACTCATGTGGGGCCATTCTATATGGGCGTCTAGAAATTGGGGCTGTGCCTGGTATAAGATCAACTATGGATTCTACACATCTGTCGGGTGACTAGGTTTAAGTGGTTGGATCTCTGGATAGCTTCCTAGAGGATGACCAAGGTTTACTAGGGGCTACAACAGATATGTCAGAGTAGCAAAGTACCCCAACACGATGGTTAGTGTGGTTCTTCTGCCTAGAAAACATCTAAAGTGGGAGGAGAAGCTGGAAATGAATCACTAAAGGTTTCTAGAACAATACCTTCAACAAACTCTAGAGAACTGTCGGGCATGCCACCTAGAAGTTCTTCTAAAAGGACAACCGAAATGGAGAGAAGGATTTAGCAAATGCATCAGATTATGAAGAAACCTGGAATGACTCGGACAACATAACGGCTGTAATTGCAAGAGAAATGAAAATTCTCACAACATAACAACAACACTTACATAGGAAGTCTCAAAATAGGAAGCACAACGACTCTAGACAACCGAACACAACTTCCCTACGGCTAAAAGGAAGCAAACAACAAGATGTTCTAGTAAGACAGAGATGAGCCTAGTCCTATCTTCCCGTAGAACAAGATAAGGGTGACTCAGAACTCGGATCGATGAGGGTAAGGAGAAAAAGAAGCCTTACGTTGTTCCCTTAAACCCAAGTAACTATATAACTATAGAATTCTAGACTCGACTTCGACCAAGGGTTTGATAATCCTACGGACAGTCTTGCTCTGATACCAAGTCTATCGGGACCCGGAATATGCGTATGTAATTCCAGTCACAACTCAATCACATGGAGAGCCGAGAGTCGTACCTACTTGTCTAAGCAGACAAGGCCAAGCACAGAACACTCTCGGAAAGCATCGTACGTGAGGGGCATCCCATCCAGGCCGGATGATCAACTGAGATGGGTCCTCATCGCCCGCTCACAAGTCTAAATGATTATGGGTGGTGAAATCCCATACTCCTAGACAAGTCGCCTCAAACATGTTATCGATTGAATCATAACTCTTACATAGACTTACTCCAGCCCGATCACTTAGTCGGGGTCTAGGGCGGGCTCGATCATACAACAAAGTGTGCACGTGACAGAGTCACGAGCAATCGCATCGCGATGCCCCAAGCTGCGCACATCTAAGGGCCAATTGGTGTATAAAAGACCGCCAGCCAGATCACAACTAAGGTCTCGAAAACCCATACTATGACATGCATGTTATAAACATACACGCAGCACACATGCCTAGTATGAACAACAGGTATCATCACATAACTCTACAAAGTACTCTTTATTTACTTACACATAGAGCATACAAAGATCACATGTCTGTGATCAACATTACATCATACAACGAAAGCAAATTAGGTCTGAGTACAGACAAGTTTAACAAATGGCTTAGAGAAGGCTTGTAAACATACATGCCCTTCCATGAGGGACCAGACTGCTGTCTGGAACTATGCTACCAAGGTCAACGTCGAGCTTCAGGAAGGTGACTCCATCGAGGGTCCGGATTCTCATCTAAAACATAGAATAAGCAAACGTGAGTACAAAGTCGTACTCAACAAGACTTACATCAGAACTAAACTACTCATGCTCAAGTTTCAAGGTAAAAGGAGGTGGGGTTTCATCATGCAGAAGTGCCAGCTTTGACTTGGCTAGTCCTGTACTACGAGTACCAGACTTGAGGTAAGAAGCGTACACGAGACCACTACATGTCTCCAAACAATACACCACTATGGTTACTTCCTCGACTTCCCCACGAGGAAGCCCACCATAGCACTCACGCTTATCTTGCGAGTTTTAGAGTATCCATTCAAGTTGTCTATGATCAAGTAGAGGTCGCCAAGTAGTCCATAACCGCGGACACGACTATTCGAATAGTTCATTAACCCTGCAGGGGTGTACATCTTCACACGCGTGTCATCACTTATCGCCTAGTTCTTGTCACCCTTCAAGCGGGTGTCGGACGTGGATGAAACCAAGGCACTATCCTCACATCACCTTCTCTAATCCAGGAGTCGACTACCTGAGTTTGGCACCGCTCGAGAGTCCGACCGGTTCCACGAAACGGACTCAGATAATGCAAGGGACCGAGACGCCACCTCTGCCAGATGGTTTCACTTCCTCACAAGTCCACCCACATATCTATATGATGCAACCTTTTCTTCATTCTTTTTCTATGCACATGCCAAATGGAAAGCCCGAATCTATTGTGACTCCTAGACCGGATCAGGTACGTAAAGAGGCCAAACGGGGCTCCCATAAAACCCTACATGTGGTCATACTCTTTGTCTTGGATCACAAAACAGGAACTCGGGGCCTAGGGCAGTGTTCAACGAGACAACCCACTGTGTACTCCTACACAGCCTCTCATCGTTCACCTTTGCTTAGGGTGGATTCACCAACACGTTATCATCAGCATCACTGTGTTCATTCCATCCCGACTCACAATCAAAGTAACCTCATTGTATCATTAAGCAGCAATAAGCAGTAACAATTGCAGGGGCCACATGCTCATCATTCAACTCCTAAATCTGCTAGGATTGTGGTTTGCTTAATACGGTGACAAAATGATAGGTCATGCATCGAAATGGGTTCAACTATGCGAAAGAACGTGTCTCGGTGATGTCCTAAACATGCATAAGCGAGACTGAGAGGGAATTAGGATTTTATAGACATGATCAATGGGGTTTGCTTGCCTTGCTGACGAAACACGGGTCTTAACGGTGGTCTTCTCCTTCGGGGGTGATCACCGTCTCGGAGCGTCTGTCATCGGAGGCAATCATCAACAAGGGGGGACAACTTCGAAAGTAAATGCACAAGCACATGATAAGTTTGTCCATGATGTGAATGGTACTGGTTTGTTGATAATTCAATTTAATTGAAGTGTATTGGAAAGGATTTGCAAATTCAAACTCCAAATTCAAATTCAAATTAAGTCATATACACATTTGCTTCTGTTCACCCATTTTAAAATGGTCAAACATAAAACAAATTGCATATTCTTAATCCTTGCATTTTTATGATAATTTTTCATATATTATATGTTTAATTTGGAGTTCATATGAATTTTCTATGATTTTTTGAAGTTTATTCCATTTTCAGCCTTTTCTGTAATTATTTTAATTGATTTTCTATTTATTGCGTCAGCAGTGACGTGTGGATGACCTCAGTGGTGCTCTGGCCAGTGGGCCACCTCTGTCAGCCATAGTGGGGTTAATCCCCTCTGTTTAAATTAGCCACTGGTTTAGTTTAGGGCACTGGGGCCGAGCGGTCAGTGGCTAGGGTTAGGGGTTAGTGGGTTATTAGGCTCGGGTTAACGGCGCCGGCGTGGTTAGCTCGCCGGAGCTTCGCCGGAACGGCGATTTCGGGCACGGGGAGTGGCTTGGGTGGCATAGGCGCGGAGCCCTCAAGCTTCCGCACCCCCTGGAGCTAGCCACGGCTCGCGAGGAGGCCCGAGGCCATGGCTATGACGGCAATGGCGGCGGCCGGAGCCTCTGACCATGGAGAATGGCGACAGAGGGGAAGGGAAGAGGTGCTAGGAGGGCGAAAAAGGTTGGGAGCTCACGGCGGTTGCGAAGGCGAGCTCGGGGCGGCCGGGGAGGAGCTGGGGGCGCCGGATTTGAGCTCGGAGATGTCGACGGCCGGCGGCGAGTTCTTGAGGCTGTCGTCGTCTCCGTTGGCGAAGAGCTCGAATTGATGAAGGGGATCGACGAAGACGGCGTCTGCGGTCACGCTGGACATCTTGGTTCGGCTGCTCGGCGACGATGGCCACGGTGGCACACGCACGGCGGCGACGCGAGCTCTCTTGTGCGGGGCGAATCCGGTGAGAGAGAGGGGAAGGCGAACGGTGAGAGAGGGATATGACAGGGGCCTCTATGGGCGTCTCCGTGGCGTGCAGATGAGGCCCTAGGTGGCCTGGAGGTGCCTCGATGGCGTGAGCGGCGGTGAGCGCGCCACCGAGCTGCTTGCCCGTCGGTGAGGAAGGAGACAAGCGGGTGGAGGTGGGCTGGACCGCCTGGTGGGCTGGGGGGGGATAAGTTGGGCCACTTTGCCCTCTCTGCCTTCTTTTCTTTTTAAATATTTTTGCTCTGTGTTCACTTTGATAAAACAAATACCAAAATATTTTTATAAATCCTCAAAACATTTATATGGCCTCATGTGACATGTAGCTAGCCGCTCACAAGTTTTGGAGATTTTTGAAATTCATATAATTTGAATTTGAAATCAAATAGGGGTTTATTTAATTTTCCAAGGCATTGTTTGAAAATTAGAAAATTCCATGAGTATGGGATTGATCCCAAACCACTTTTAAAATGATCAGCATCATTTATAGGAATTTTTCAAATGTTCAAAAGATTTTGGGAAAAAGATTTTTATCTGGCCATTTGATTTAATTTCTCAGGGCTTTTCTTTTCCCCATTTTTGAATTTCTTTTGAAATTTTCACATGATGCAAAGGGCACTCAAACCCTAGCACATACCTAAACTTGGGTTGTGACATTGTGATAGAGTAATATATTTGGTTTTTATCTCTTATTTTTTTGTTCCTAAGTAATTCTTGCATGTTCTCTGTTGCTGTTTATTTCTTTGGCCAAGTAGTAGGTAGTGACTCCAAGAGGGAGCATTATGCTAGATTGTGGGTTCATGCCCCCCGATGACACGCTTGAGTGACAGAAACATGAGTCTAGGGGATGTGTTGTTGCCACAAGGGGGAAAACAATGGTGCTTGTAACCGCGGTTACAAGGATTGTTTACTTTACGCAAAGTTCTTTTTAATGCAGTTGTCTGTTGCTTTTGGTTTACACTTTGGGTGGGGCTCGAAACTTAATACCAACGAGATGTTCTCGATAGATATCTCAAGGTGGATGATTAGTAGTAGATGCAGATGGATTTCGGTCTACTTATTTTGGCGTACTGCCCGTGCTTTTGAACCTCTTCCTTTCTTTTGTAGCATAGTTAGCATTGCGGTGCGTTTATAATCCTGTCAATTGCCCTCCTGTAAATTGTTTACCTCGCATAGCAGTTTTATCGTCTTTTGGGAGAGAGACATCACTAGTGAACATCACGTATCCCGGTCCATATCCTCATTACTGTTTCCAAGCTATATTTACTTTTCTGCATTTACTTTCAAGTTGCTATCATTATCCCTTGCGTTTTATCATTTGCGAACAACAAGACCGGAGAGATTGACAACCTCTCTGAACTTCATTGGGAACAAAGTTATCTGTGTCTGTGTGCAGGTCCGCGTCAGTTGCGCCGCTGACACCTACTTATCATCTCTGGAATCGTACTGGAGACAAACCTTGGTATCTTCACCGAGGGAAAACTGCTGCTTTACTGCATCACGCCTTCCACTTGGGGCTCACCAACGAAGGGCGAGAAGCCAATAAGCAGCAAGTCGAAAGGATGAACCGGCAGTGAACATTCGGCATCATGAGCAACCGGCGTCTTCAGTTCGGCCGACAATGATTCAGCGTTTGGGTCCCGAGCAATCGCGAGCAATGATGCAAGGCACCACATTGAGAAGTTGCATCAAGATCAGCAGCCAAAGGATGATGCACCATCGGGTCCGGCCTGTTTCGAGTAGCGCATTCGGCAAGAGCAGTTCCCCAAAGGTTCACATTGCCCAGGGACACCCCCAAGTACAATGGACCAGTCAAGCCAGAGGAATTTATGGTCGATTACATGACCGCAGTTGGTATCGCAGGAGGCAGTCGGCGTGTGGCAGTTCTCTATGCACCACTCATGCTCCAAGGTTCAGCTCGATCCTGGTTGAACAGCTTGCCCAACAACAACATTAACTGTTGGGTGGACTTTGATGATGCGTTTGTTCGCAACTTCACTGGCACGTATGAGCGCACAGGTCTGCCACGACACCTGACGTTCTGTGTACAAGGAAAGGACGATCCCCTTCGCGATTACCTTCGGCGGTGGATCAAGCTCAGAAACACTTGCGAGGGAGTGATACGTCCCAAACGTATCTATAATTTCTGCTTGCTCCATGCATGTTTTGTGTGATATTGCTATGATCTAGATACACTTTCATACACTTTTGATCATATTTGGACTAACTTATTAACTCAGTGCACCACAGTGCCAGTTCCTGTTTTCTGCTGTTTTTTATACCAGGTTTCCCCCATATTAAAAGTGCTCCAAAAATTCGGGAAAATCGGATAAAAAAAATCAGCGCAACGGAAGCTTCCGAAACCCCGAAGGAGGGCTGGGGGGCCACCACCAGGGACCCAGGCGGCCACCTGGCGCGGCCTAGGGTCTGGCCGCGCCAGGGGGGCGCCTGGACTCCTGGTGGCCCCGCTGGCTACCCCCCTTCGCCTATTTATTCCCCGTGACGCGAAACCCCCGAGGACAGAACCCTTTTTCGTGATCTCGCCTCTGTTCCACCGCTGCCGCGCTTCCAAGATCGGGAGCGCCAACAGACTTCCTCCCGGCACCCTGCCGGAGGGAGGATCGACCTCCGGGAGCTTCCATTTCACCATGGACGCTTCCCGGATGTGCCGTGAGTAGTTTCCTTTGGACCATGGGTCCGTGATCAGTAGCTATGTGATGTTCTCCTCCCCTCTTTGTTCTTCATTGTTTAGACCTCGTGAGCTGCCCTACATGATCGAGGCACATATGTAATCTGTCTGCTGTTGCTATGCTGAGTTTGATGGGATCTGATGGATTATGAGATTATGTTCAGATTGTGATAGAGTAATATATTTGGTTCTTATCTTTTATATTTTTGTTCCTAAGTAATTCTTGCATGTTCTCCGTCGCTGTTTATCTCTTTGGCCAAGTAGTAGGTAGTAACTCCAAGAGGGAATATTATGCTCGATTGTGGGCTCATGCCCCCTAATGACTCGCTTGAGTGACAGAAACATGAGTCTAGGGGATGTGTTGTTGCCACAAGGGGGGAAAACAACGGTGCTTGTAACCGCGGTTGCAAGGATTGTTTAGTTCACGCAAAGTGCGTTTTAATGCAGTTGTCTTTTGCTTTGGGTTTACACTTTGGGTGGGGCTCGCAACTTAATACCGGCGAGATGTTCTGGATAGATATCTCAAGGTGGATGATTAGCAGTAGGTGCAGTTGGATTTCGGTCTACTTGTTTTGGCGTACTGCCCATGCTTTTGAGACTCTTCCTTTCTTTGTAGCATATTTAGCATTGCGGTGCGTTTATAATCCTATCAATTGCCCGTCTTTAATTATTTCACCTCGCATAGCAGTTTTATCGTCTATTGGGAGAGAGATATCACTAGTGAACATCACGGGACCCCGATCCATATTCTCATCACTGTTTGCACGCTCATTTACTTTTCCTCTTTTACTTTCAGTTGCTATCATTATCATTATCCCTTGTGTTTTGATTCTTTGTAAACAACAAGACCGGAGAGATTGACAACCTCTCTGAACTTCGTTGGGAATAAAGTTATTTGTGTTTGTGTGCAGGTCCACGTCAGTTGCGCCGCTGACACCTACTTATCATCTCCGGAGTCCTACTGGAGACAAACCTCAGTATCTTCACCGAGGGAAACTTGCCGCTACGCTGCATCTCACCTTCCACTTGGGGTAACCAACGAAGGGCTAGAAGCAATTATCTCTCGCGTATCGGAGAGTTCATGAGATCCAAGCCATACAGTACTTCACTGACAGCTTCTTGGATGGGTCAATGCTGAAGCACAAGCTCCTGCGCAAGGAGATCACATCTTTGGCTGATCTGATGAAGATAGCCAATGCGTTTGTCGCATTCGATTCTGCAATGCGCCGAACCAGTTGAGTGCCAATGGCCTCATCCAGGGACAGTCCTACGGACAGCAGCAGCAGCAGCGAATGGCAGAGGCAGGAAGAGTCGGTCCCAATCGGCGCGAGAGGTGCGAGATGCAGCGCAACAACAACAACACCCCCAACTTCAACAACACCGCCAACTATAACAACAACAACACTGGCTTCAACAAGAGGAAGGATGAGCAGCCAGATGCCGAATACGGTAATCGACAGGTAGCAGTAGTTCAGCAGCAAGATGAGCCAGGGGCTGCGGGAGGCAGTCGGAGGCAGAAACCTGCAGAAATACCACAGGGCCCGATCCGTCCCCCATACACCTTTGAGCACATGACGAACTAGCCATGCAAGATGCACAATGGAGTCGGCAAGCCCGCATCCCATACCACTTGGCAATGCATTAGGGTAAAGCGTCTGTCAGAAGGAGGAGCAGGAAACCTCCCACCACCCCACCCCCACCCCAAGGTCCACCACCACCGAATGCGCGTGCTCAGTTTCCGCGCCAAGATGCACCTTATATGATCTTCACCAGTGAGTCAGACTACAAGGGCAGTCGGAGAGCCCGAGAGCAGGCAGTCAATGCCACCATGCCAGCGGTCCCCGAGTACATGGACTGGTCGGACAATGTAATCACATGGAGCAGGAAGTACCACCCAGTCCTGATGCCGAACCCCGACATCTATGCGCTAGTGGTGCATGCAGTTCTGGCAGCGCCCAAGTATTCATGCAGATTCACCCGAACTCTCATTGACGAGGGCAGCTCCATCAACATTCTGTACCACTGATGTCTACGCGCGCTTCTATTCTTGTAGACTATATTGGGCCTCCAAGCGCAGAGGTTTGTAGGACAACAGCAATTTCCATCAAGTGGATGACCTAAGGTTTATCGAACTCAGGGAAGTAGAGCTTTAAGATGGTCTCTCTCAAGCAACCCTGCAATTAAGATACAAGAAGTCTCAACAAAGTGATAGGTGTGGCAAAGCAAGGTAATATAAATCTGTAATAAAAAGTGCAGCAAGCAAACATGTAGCAAAAGTGAGCACAAATGGTGTAACAATGGTGGAAACAAGGCCTAGGCTTCATACTTTCACTAGTGGCAACTCTCAACAACATTAACATAGTCTAATCACATGATATTTCCACTAAAACATGCAATGGAGACGCACTCGGAGGTCATTCCTTTGTGGTCAAGAGAGGATGAGAATTATGTAGGGCTACAAAAGCACACCTCAAAGTTCGTAGTTCTCAATCTATGGATTTCCCAATGTCACCGCGGCCATCCAAAGAGAGTACCACAATCACCACAACATATCTCAAGGATAGTCAAAGACAAGCACTAAGAGACTCTCAATCTTCAATCAACACACAAAATAGGAAATCACTCATGATAATATTCTTCTAACCCATGTCCAATAGAACGCTGTCACCATGGTCTCCGGGATTATACTAGATAAGATCAATTGAGTACATCAATCCAATACATAGAGGAAGGGGAAATATCATGGGATCACCCTAGATTAACATATCCTATAATCACAACGAAGATCACATCATGGGAGAGAGAGAATAACACATAGCTACTGGTAGAAACCTCAGCTCCGAGGAGGAACTACTCCCGCTTCATGGAGGAGGGAAGCAACGGCGATGGAGATGAATCCGGGGGCACTTCCCCGTCCCGGCAGGGTGCCGACACAGGAATACTGGTCCCTCAAAGCTTGGGACGTATCAACCGCAATAAGATGATCAAGCTCGGCATCAGCGAGAGTGAGTTGCAGCCCAGTCAGACCATCTTTCATGGTATTGTTCCTGGCCTTTCATGCACTCCAGTGGGCCGCATTCGGCTGGATGTTGTGTTTGGTTCGAAGGACAATTTTCGTCGCGAGCCGATCTGGTTCGAGGTGGCCGATCTGAGCAGTCCGTACCACGTTCTGCTCGGAGTGCCCGCAATCACCAAGTTCATGTTGAATGTCTTCCAGCCATACTTGAAGATAAAGCTCCCAGGGACGAATGGTCCCATCACCATGTGTGGTGACTACAAGAAGTCCCTACAATGTTCATCCGCTGGCTCCAAGCTGGCCGATTCCCTGGTCATCGATGCAGAACGACATCAGCTCGACAAGGTCGTAGCAATGACCCAAGATCAGATGAAGGCACCTCTGCCGAGGACGAAGACCAAGAGATCGGATGATGAGACCATCTTCCAAGAAACCAAAGACAGCAAGAGGATTGCTCTGAGCCCTTCCTACCCAAGCAAGTGCGTGATCATGGGAGTTGGCCTGAGTAGAAAATAGGAAGGCGAACTCGTCGAATTCCTCCTGTGAGAACCAGGATATCTTCGCATGGTATCCACAAGACATGCCTGGAGTACCGAGGTAACTCTCCGAGCACAAGCTTCACATCCGACCTGGATCAAAGCCGATCAAGCACCCTCTTCGGCGTTTTTTTGAAGACAAGAGAAGAGCAATCGGCGATGAGATCACCAAGTCGCTCGCAGCTAGTTTTATCATGGAAGTGTTCTATCCGGACTGGTTAGCCAACCCAGTTCTGGTTATGAAGAAGAATAGAACTTGGCGCATGTGTATAGACTACACTTTCCTGAATAAGGCCTGCCCCAAGGATCCTTTTGCTTTGCCCCGTATCGATCAAATCATAGAATCTACGGCTGGCTGTCAGCTTTTATCTTTTCTGGATGCCACAGCTGGCTATCACCAGATCAAACTCGCTGTAGAAGATCAAATAAAGACTGCATTTATCACCCCTTTTGGGGCTTATTGCTATGTCACCATGCCCTTTGGCCTGAAAAATGGCGGCGCGACTTATCAGCGTACCATACAGCGATGTGTCCGACCTCAACTCGGCAGAAACATTCATGTATATGTGGATGACCTAGTGGTCAAGTCAGTTCAGGGAGCAACACTACTAGAGGATCTCAGAGAGACATTTGCGAATTTGCGCACTTACCAGATCAAGCTCAACCCAGAGAAGTGTGTGTTCGGTGTTCCATCTGGCAAGTTGCTTGGTTTCCTCGTTTCTGAGCGTGGAATTGAATGCAACCCCGAGAAGATTGCAGTAATTGAGAGAATGAGCAAGCCCAGAAACCTCAGAGAAGTCCAGAAGTTCGAAGGGTGTTTGGCATCCCTCAGCCGATTTCTCAGTCGATTAGGAGAGAAGGCAATCCCTTTGTATTAATTGATGAAGAAGACGAACAAGTTTACCTGGAATCCGCAAGCGGACGGAGCATTCACCGAACTCAAGTGTATGTTATCCACTGCTCCAGTGCTAGCAGCTCCGATTGAGAAGGAGCCAATGATGTTATACATTGCAGCTACTAGTCGGGTGGTCAGTATTGTGATGATAGTTGAGCATCCTGAAAAGGACAAGGCACAATCGGTCCAGGGACCAGTGTATTATATCAGTGAAGTGCTCTCAACCTCCAAGAAAAACTACCCCACTACCAGAAGATGTGCTATGGTGTGTACATGGCGGTAAAGAGACTGAAGCCTTACTTCCAGGCGCATCCGATCACGGTCATTAGCTCGGCACCGCTGGAAGAAATTATAGGCAGCCGAGATGCATCTGGTCGAGTGGCAAAGTGGGCCGTCGAGATTGCAAACCATGGTATCAAATATGAGCCACGCACTTCAATCAAGTCCCAAGATCTGGAAGATTTCCTTGTTGATTGGGAAGAAACTCAATATGAGCCCCCCTGTCCAGACTCCCATTTGTGGAAAATTCACTTTGATGGCTCCAAGATGAAGACCGGACTAGGGGCTGGCATCGTTCTCACATCTCCAAAGGGTGACCAGCTCAAGTATGTGTTGCAGATCCATTTCGCTGCATCGACCAACATGGCCGAGTACGAGGCACTGGTCCACGGTATCCGATTGGCCAAAGAGACCGGCATTCGGCGGATTTTATGTTATGGAGACTCCGATCTGGTGGTGCAGCAATGGACTGGCAGTTGAGACGCAAATGATGCAAACATGGCGAGTTATAGATTCCTCGTGCATCAACTCTGTGGTTTCTTTGAGGGATGTGAGTTCCATCATGTTCCCCGATTTGAAAACGAAGCAACAGATGCACTGTCCAAACTGGGATCCACCAGAAAAGACATTCCAGCAGGCATTTCATTGGAGAACATCCAGAAGCCATTTATCAAGCCTTCCCCAGAATCACAGTCCATCTTTATTCCGGCCGACCTGAAGATGGCAGAGCTTGAAGCAGAAAGATCAGCCAAGAGGCAAAAGCAGGCGGAGCATTCAACCACTCCAGGGGCTGCCGATTGCGAACCAGGGGATGTTGTCGTCAGCTCAGGGACTGATGTGGTCATGCAAGATGCAACTGGCTCCACCTCCTCCGAATTTCCAATAGTTGAAGCCGAAAAACCAGAACAAGAAGCAGTTGCTGTAATGGTAAGACTGGTCGAGCCACTGGAGAGAGAGAACCCGGAGCATGGCTTGACGAGCTGCCAGCCGTGCTTTGGAGTTTGCGCACCACACTAAACCGCTCAACTGGATTCACTCCCTTCTTCCTCGTATATGGCTCGGAGGCAATCATTCCTTCTGATATTCAGTTCGACTCACCTCGTCACGCCATGTTGATAACCCTCAACTGTAGGGGATCGAGATAGTATTCGCGGGCAAGATAACCCAATTTATTGATTCGACACTTGGGGACACAAAGAATACGTACAGGCTTTGAAAATTGAGTTGTAAATTCAACCACACCTGAAATAAACACTTGCTTGCACAAAGGTATTAGTAGCAACTGTGATACAGTGGTAGTAGTGGTGGTGATAATAGTGGTGATGGTGGTGGTGAAACAGCAAAAGTAAAACAGCAAAAGTAAAACAGCAAAAGTAAACAACTAGTAACCAGCAGGAAAGAAAACACTGTATGCTAGGGAGATGGATGGTTGGGCGCTGCTTGGATGAGAACGAACATGTAATAGATTCTAACACGGGAAAGGCTCAAAGAAAATAAAGGATCATCTAGGCAAATATCAAACATCAGGCGTGTATCCCAGGGTAGTTGTACGTGCTTGCAATAAGAACTTTGCACAACATCTTTTGTCCTACCCTCCCACTACAAACGGGGCCAAAAGGAACTTAGGGAGATTAAGGTACTCCTGTCAAAGAGCACCGGAACAAAGCATTAACACTTCATGGATACACAGAATCCTCAAATTATAGTCCATCCCCTTTGGTGTCCCAAGCTGTCACCATTGGGATCGCCGGTTCCGGACTATAATAGGTGCATACAACTCATAGATAGGATCAAGAACACCACAAACTCAAGAAACAAAAGGGTGATCAGATCTGAAATCATGGCACTCGGGCCCAAAGTGACAAGCATTAAGAGCAACAAGTTGTAACAGAGATGATAAACACCAAGTAGATGATAGGCAACATGCCCCCAACAATCTTATTGAACTATTACATGATCTAACTCATCCAATCCCTACCATCCCTTTTGCCTACAATAGGGAATTACTCACACATGAGAGAGGAAGTCATGGAGGGGTGATGGAGAGGCGATGATGATGATGATGGCGATGATTTCCCCTCACCGGAGGCCAAAGCAGCCTCCAGATTAGCTCTCCCGAAGAAGAACAGAGGGTTGCGGCGGCTCCGCGACGTAGATTGGGAAAGCGACTCCTGTTCTGGGGTTTCTGGGTCGGGAGAATAAATAGGGCCAAAGTAGGGCACCGGGGGACGTGGGACCAATCCAGGAGGGCAGGTGGCGCGGCCAGGGGCTGGGCCGCGCCAGACACCCTCCTGGCTGCCCCCTGTGGCCCCCCTTTGGACTTGCGGAAGCTTCCGGAACGCTGATTTTTTATATATATTTGTGGGATTTTTCCAGCGTACCTAAATATCCAGAAACCTGCACAAAAGAAAACAACACTGGTAGCTCTGCTGAAAACAGCGTCAGTCCGGGTTAGTTTCGTTCAAATCATGCAAGAATGAAGCCAAAACAATAGCAAAAGTGTTTGGAAAAGTAGATACGTTTGAGACGTATCAACTCCCCCAAGCTTAGCTATTGCTTGTCCTCAAGAAATTCAGTTCAACGAATTGGACGCGACAAAGAAAAGTTTGACAAACTCTTTTGCTTCATTAGATGTATATAAGCATGTACTACGAAAGAGTTTAGCAAGTTTTGACACCATGCTATAAGGACAATGCACGAAGCAATCCTTCTTTCATGTAATTAGTCACAAACAAACAAAAAGTAAATAATATGCTGCTGAGAATCAATTTAAGATCACAATGCACATAGCATGAACATATCAGAGTGGTATCTTGCTAGCCTCCATGAGTGAAGTAGAACATAAATGCAGAAACTCCTCCGGAGTCTTAAAGGAGACTAGAACTCAGAACTCAAAGTAAGAAACATCACAAGCATGCAGAAGAGAATGTGATACTTTGGGACAATGCATGTTACACTAAGAATGACAATTATGCTCTCATAGTTGGTGCTTTGGATAAAAGAAGGTGGATACTCTCCAACCGTGGCTTTTGAGGGCAAGGTTGAAAACCTGTGAAAGGAAGCAAAGACTAAACATGTGCCAGAGCTCTTGGTTTTGAAAACAGAGATAGAACTCTTTTGAGAAGTGCAACTTTCTAGTCAACGGTGAACGGTAAAGGTCTCTCAATATCTCCCATGCCAACCATATTAATGCCTTTTGCTTACACATGTTCCCTTATCCTTAAATCCTTTGATGGTCTACGAAACCTTTTATTTTTCCTCAAGGATGGAAGGAGGATATCGTTCCATCTATCATAAGCAGCATTTGGTCCATTTCACTCCATCATCAAGTATGGGGGAGGTGTAACTCTCATATTTTTTTATTGACTAGTTAAAACTTCCGTCAAAATATTTTTGGCATGAAAGATACTGATTTTCCCGCATCGCACCATGAGCTTGTACGGTTACAAAGGGAACAACTTGGTTTAGAAAGGTGATTGTGGAAGCACAAGCAGAATTCCGCTTGGTGCTGGAGGAAGGCTAGCAAAAGACGGGGAAGCGACCAACCAGAGAGCATAACGGTCATAATCATGCAGAGCGACAAAGCAACATTGAATCGGGCATGAAAGTGATATAGCTCACTCTGAAGTAAAAAGATCATCAAGGCAGAACATACTTTTTAGTCTTAACATGCGTGAACTTGTGCCAGTCAATCCAAGAATCCCCCGGAGGGAAATACCACTTCAATATGCCACACCATGAACAATGCAATGCATGTCAATCATTTCAAGCAACACATTATGAACTCTAGCTATTTGAGACTAACCGCAGAGAAAACATGAACCACTGAGAAAGCATTGTAAACATAACACTATGTCGCTACAAGCTGGTCTCTAATCATAAGTACAGGCATATGTACAAAAGTAGAAACAAAAAGAGTTCATACCGGCTTTCCTTGTTGCATCGCTTTCGTCGATCTTCGTCATTACTGCCTTGTCACTTGCACGATCGAACGTAGGAAATTATAATCATCACGGACTCAAGCTGAACTCTGAAACAAAGAAAACTAAAGAGCAAAGGAAACATTTTTTTGGGTTTTTAAGGTTTTAACGAAAGAAAAATAAAGGAGAAATCTTTCTGGGTTTTTGCAGACTAAAGGAACAAAGAAGAACAGACAAAAACTTGCAAAAAGATAAAAGCGAACCAACGGTAGATACAATGGAAAGGGGAGGAGAGCACGTACTCCCCCAAGCTTAGGCTTTTGGCCTAAGTTGGGCTCTTCTACTGCGGTCCCGAGGAGCCTCCTGCTCCGGGGTAATGGTAAGCCCAAGGGTTGTAGGAGCCCTCCTGTGCGTACACTGAAGTCCTCGGATCCTCCCATGAGGAAGGTCCCTCATCCCAACCAGAGGAAGACCCTTCACCCCAGGGGGTGACGGTCTCCTCCTGAACTGGTGGATATACCACGTGCTCCTCCTGAACGGGCGGATACACGACGCGCTCCTCCTCGTCTGGCTTGACCCCCTCCCTGGGGTGGTGAAACTGGTATCTCCCCGTGATCTCATCAAACTCGGCCACTGAAAAACGAAATCCGTTCCTGCGAGAAAAATCAAACACAAGTGGTGCAGGTAGACGGACAGTGCGAGACACACCGTCTTTAAACCGCAAAATATAATCAAGTGCATAGCGGTGAGAGGTCTTAGTAACAAAGAAATGCCTCTTCATGGCAGCCAAGTCAAGGCTAACAAAAGGAAAGATTGCATCATCTGGGCGCGGTTCTCCTTGGAGAAACCGCAAAAGAAGTGTGGCATAGATGCCACCAAAGAGGTCCCCCTTGTTACTATTAGTAGCAAGGCGTTTCGCAATAAGAGAACCCACATGATACTCGTGCTTCTCTGAGAGGGCATTCTCCATGATAGTAGTATCAGGCGTAGAAGTGCTGCTCGTGTTGTCTCGAGCCAACACTCCTCTAGCAATATAATAGGCGAAATACCTGAGGTGAGGGAACATAATGTTGGAAATCTTCTGACGGTTTGATGGCCTCACTTCAGTGTTACAGAATGAGTCGAGGAGGGTGTTGAGTGCAACAGTTTGGACATTTTTCCTCTTCTTCTTCTCGACCAAGCCTAGCAAACCTAAAGCTTCACAAAATATACTCATAGGCATGGTCAGCAATCTTTCATAAAGTCGAAACACTACAGTATCATTGATAGAATAAAACCTGAAACTGTTAACAAAAATAGCGGTGAGTGTCTCGTACTGTGGTACACGGCTCGTAACAAGCCGTGTCAAACCTGCATTGGCACACAGAGCATAGAACTCTTCTTCTATGCCGGCATCCTCCATGAAATCTTTGCATGGAAATGCCATGGCTCTCGCGGGTGACGCGTCCAACATCTCTATGGGTACGATATCTTCATTGTAGCTCACCCTAGTGGTCGGAGGTGAAGCTGCGGAACGCGTAACACGGCTAGAGCTCTCGGGTTTCTTCTTCCCAAGCCACTTTCCTAGCCTCTCCATTTCTGAAATTTTTAACAATTCACGAAAACGAAGATTTAAGAAAAACTAGATTGGGCAAAACATTCTACTTACTTTACCAAGGCTCAAACTAGCAACAAAACTTGAAAAATAAATTTCTACACAATCTTTTAAGCTCAACTAAACAGCACAAAGAACCACTAAATACTCACTAATGAAGCCACAACCTAGAAAACTAATTGGAGGGGTGAGGGAGTCACATACGAGAGAGTATTTGTTCCAAATTTCAGCTCAAATGAGTGGTTGTAGAAGGAGATCGAGGTTCCGTGCTCAAGAACAACAAGAACAGCAGAACCAGAGCAAGAACACGATTTTTGGGAGGAAGGAGAGAGAGTGAGGGAAGAGAGGCCACCAGGGGGTTCCTGTGGCCCCCAGGAGGGTTGGTGGCGCGGCCAGGAGCTGGGCCGCGCCACCTGGCCTCCTGGGCCAGGGGTGGACCCCCTAGTCAGCCTCAGGTGCCTCCTGATGGCTTTTTACCTGGAAATTTTGATTTTGATTTTTCTGGAATTTTCTAGGCAACTTCACTATAGAGAATTTTTCAAAATTCAAAAAGATGCAAAAACTTTCGTGAACTTGAGACAAAAGTTAGAACAAGTGAAGCTTTAAACACAAAAACTTGGGTACAACAAGGAGAATAAAAGCTAAAGGAAATGAAAACATAACAAGCTCAACTTTTTACCTATATAAAACATGCTAGTTAGCAAGGTTGATCAAGTCTTACCAACAAACCTGTGGTATATAACGCAGAAAGTGCCGCCTCTTATGAAGTGATCATTGCACTCTCACTTTAATGGACCTTGTCCCCACCATAATAGTCTTGTATTTATGGTATACATGCAGTGGACAATCCCATTCTCCAATCTTCACTGTCTCGATATTCTCAATGGAGTTAAGGCCATGCCTTTTTTCGATTTTCTTTGGAAAATACACCGTGTGTTCTTTGTCATTCACGTTGCAGGTAACCTTCCTTTTATTGCAATCAATAACAGCACCTGCGGTGTTAAGAAAAGGTCTACCAAGGATAATGGACATGCTCCCATCCTCGGGCATGTCAAGCACAACAAAATCAGTAAGTATTAAGCAATTGGCAACTTCAACAGGAACATCCTCACAAATATCGATCGGGACGGCTGTGGACTTGTCGGCCATCTGGAGAGAGATATCTTTAGGAATTAGTTTCTCTAAAAAAAGTCTTTTGTAGAGAGAAAAGGGCATAACACTCACTCCTGCACCAAGATCACATAAAGCAGTTCTAACATAATATTTTTTATGGAGCAAGGAATGGTGGGTATACCTGGGTGACCGAGCTTTTCAGGAATCTTTCCACTGAAAGAGTAGTTAGCAAGCATAGTAGATATTGCCTCATTAGGGACTTTTCTTTTATTAGTAACAATATCTTTCATATATTTAGAGTAAGGAGGTAACTTCATAGCATCAGTCAAAGGGATTTGAAGAAAAAGAGGTTTCATCCACTCACAAAACTTGTTGCGGTGCTCTTCTTCTTTGGTTTTGACGGACTTGCTTGGGAAAGGCATGGGTTTTTGTACCCATGGTTCTCGTTCCTTCCCATGTCTCCTTGCAAGAAAGTCTTCTCTAGTATACTTCTTGCGCTTATCGGGTGCTTCTTCTTCACGAACCTCGGGTGGATCATTCTTTTCAGCATCTTTTTCAGGTTCAGCACCGTCTTCAGTCTCAGCATCGGAGGTAGATATGTTGTTTGGATCAATAGCTTGTTCTTCTTCTTCTTCTATAGGATCATTGGAATTGTCAGATTCCTTGTGTTTCTTCTTCTTCTTCTTCTTCTTTGGAGAGCTAACAATTTCTTCTTCCTGCACTTGAGAATCTTGCTCGATCCTCTTCGGATGCCCTTCTGGGTAGAGAGGGTCCTGGGTGTGTGTTCCACCCCGGCTCTTTATACCATAAGCCTGTAAATTGTCCTGTTTGGCATTATTAGCAAGCAAATCTTTTTGCACATTAGAAATTTGTTCAAGCTCAGTTTGAACCATATGAAAATGCTTCACAAGACATTTAACATCATTAAGTGTTCTTCCTAGAACATCAAGCAAACTTTTGATATCAAGAGTATTATCATGCAACTGACCTTGTATCTTCTCATTGAAGTGACTCTGCTTCGTAATAAAATTATCAAGCTCATCTAAACATTGGTCAGGAGGTTTACCTTTAGGGATTTCACTTGCATTGAAATCTAAAAGAGAGTGTACCTCTACCATAGGTGGGTGAGTGGTAGGCTCACACAGATTCTCAATTGGGGGTAGATTCTTCACGTCTTTAGCTTTAATTCCTTTCTCTTTTATAGACTTCTTTGCTTCTTGCATATCTTCGGGGCTTAGGACAAGCATGCCCCTCTTCTTTGGTGGTGGAGGTGGTTCAGGCACGGACCAATCTTCATGATTTTTGGCAATCTTGCCCATCAATTCTTCCGCATCGTCCGGTGTTCTTTGCCTAAAAACACAACCAGCACAACTATCTAGATAGGATTTAGACCCATCGGTTAGACCAGCAGAAAATATATCAAGTAATTCATTATTAGGGATCTCATGTCCCGGTCTAGCCTTCAGCAAACTGCAAAATCTCCCCAAGCTTTGGGGAGATGCTCATCCTCCAACTGTTTAAAGTTATAAATTCTTTGCAAAGCAGCATGTTGCATATGAGCAAGAAAATAATTATCAACGAAAGATATAGCCATATCTTGAGGACTCTGAATGGAACCACATGGTTGTGCATCATACCATGTTCTAGCATCTCCTTTCAAGGAAAAAGGAAGACGCTTGGTCACATAAAAGTTCTGGATCCTTTCATCGGTAGTAAACAAGCCACCCAAGTCAGTGAGTTTGGTCAGGAGCTCGATAGCATCATCATTTTCTCTTCCATAAAAGGGATCAGCTTCAACTATGGATATAAGTGAAAGATCAACAGAGAAATCATAATCAGGATCAGTGATGCATATAGGAGACGTAGAAAAAGTAGGATCAGGAGTAAACTTGTTCTTCAGGGAATGCTTTGCTAGCAACTTCTTTATAGTAGCAGGGTCGGAATCAGCACATTCCTTAAGCTCCCTGCAAAAATCATCATCAAGCGTAATATAATCATCCTCAAGGAGTTTCTCCTTAAGGCTAGCAAAATTATGAGTTTTTCCAATAGGTGTTTGGGTAACAGGAATTTCAACACCCGAGAATCGGGCAGCAGCAGCAATCTGTTCTTCAATAAAAGAACCAAGTGAACTTGTAGTCTCACAGGTAGTAGAAGCATCATCAAAAGTATCTGAAATATTGCCAGACTCAGAATAAGTAGCATGTAACTGACGTGAATCAAACTGACTCATAACTGAAGGTGAATCAAGATTAGCACTAGTGCTAAGTGCAGTACCTCTTCTCGTACGGGATGGTAAGATCGGAACCTTGGGGTCTCCTTTCTTACCCATAGTGGATAGCGTGCAGTAGATAGGATACTTCAAGTAGACCTATAAATAAAGCTATGGTCCCTGGCAACGGCGCCACAAAACAGTACTTGATAACCCTCAACTGTAGGGGATCGAGATAGTCTTCGCGGGCAAGATAAACCAATTTATTGATTCGACACTTGGGGACACAAAGAATACGTACATGCTTTGACAATTGAGTTTTCAATTCAACCGCACCTGAAATAAACACTTTCTTGCACAAAGGTATTAGTAGCAACTGTGATACGGTGGTAGTAGTGGTGGTGATAATAGTGGTGATGGTGGTGGTGAAACAGCAAAAATAAACAACTAGTAACCAGCAGGAAATAAAACACTAGGCTAGGGATATGGATGGTTGGGCGCTGCTTGGATGAGAACGAACATGTAATAGATTCTAACACGGGCAAGGCTCAAAGAAAAGAAATGATTCTCTAGGAAAATATCAAACATCAGGCGTGTATCCCAGGGTAGTTGTACGTGCTTGCAATAAGAACTTTGCACAACATCTTTTGTCCTACCCTCCCGCTACAAACGGGGCCAAAAGGAACTTAGGGAGATTAAGGTACTCTTGTCAAAGAGCACCCGAACAAAGCATTAACACTTCATGGATACACGGAATCCTCAAATTATAGTCCATCCCCTTTGGTGTCCCAAGCTGTCACCATTGGGATCGCCGGTTCCGGACTATAATAGGTGCTTACAACTCATAGATAGGATCAAGAACTCCACAAACTCAAGAAACAAAAGGGTGATCAGATCTGAAATCATGGCACTCGGGCCCAAAGTGACAAGCATTAAGAGCAACAAGTTGTAACAGAGATGATAAACACCAAGTAGATGATAGGCAACATGCCCCCAACAATCTTATTGAACTATTACATGATCTAACTCATCCAATCCCTACCATCCCCTTTGCCTACAGCAGGGAATTACTCACACATGAGAGAGGAAGTCATGGAGGGGTGATGGAGAGCTGATGATGATGACGATGGCAATGATTTCCCCTCACCGGAGGCCAAAGCAGCCTCCAGATTAGCTCTCCCAGAGAAGAACAGAGGGTTGCGGCGGCTCCGTGACGTAGATAGGAAAAGCAACTCCTGTTCTAGGGTTTCTGCGTCAGGAGAATAAATAGGGCCAAAGTAGGGCACCGGGGGACGTGGGACCAAGCCAGGAGGGCAGGTGGCACGGCCAGGGGCTGGGCCGCGCGAGGCACCCTCCTGGCTGCCCTGTGGCCCCCCTTTGGACTTGCGGAAGCTTCCGGAACGCTGATTTTTTATATATTTTGTTGGGATTTTTCTAGCGTACCTAAATATCCAGAAACCTGCACAAAAGAAAACAACACTGGTAGCTCTACTGAAAACAACGTCAGTCCGGGTTAGTTTCGTTCAAATCATGCAAGAATGAACCCAAAACAATAGCAAAAGTGTTTGGAAAAGTAGATACGTTTGAGATGTATCACATGTACACGGAGGCAGAAGCCAAGGAAGCTCGAGAGGACGTCGTCGATCTAAGAGAAGAAGCATGTCTCCTGGCCTTGTCCAGGTCTGCAATTTACCAGCAGTAGTTGCGGCATTATCACAGCAAGAAGATCCGTCCCCTAGCATTTCGTGAGGGTGATTTGGTGCTTCGCCGAATCCAGAAATCGGCGGGCCAGCACAAGTTAGCCTCTCCTTGGGAAGGTCCATTCATCATCATTCGGGCGCTCAAGAACAATGCATACTACCACATCGATTGCAGAAAGCCGACTCGATATGTGGACACTTCAGGACAAGAAACGGAGCGTCCCTGGAACGCCGAGCAATTTTTCCCGTTTATAGTTGAGCGGTATTGTTGTATTTACCTTTGCAATATTATCAATGAGAATCGTCGTGCGTCCATGAGACTGCATTCGGTGGGAGTTAAAAGAAAAAATTGTGCATTCATTCCCAGTCCACAGGTCGGCAAAAAGCGGACTCGGGGACTGATCGGTTGCCCCGAAACGGGTATACTTGAGAAAAGAACAAAAATGAGTTTGTGTATGTCAGTTCGAACAGAATGCAGACCGCAGGTCGGCTATAATGTCGGGTGAACGTGGCCGATCAGAACCATCAATAGGAAAATTCGTACTCTAGAGTATATTCAGTTCGGGACTAGCCGACAGCAGACACAACCGATTGTGACCAGACCGGTTGGCCAACAGATGGACAGGTTGCAATCGGCCCGTCCGCAAACCCTTACCTTTACGCCAAGAGCTCCAACCTGGAAGTACTTGTCAAATTTCCTTTGAGGTCTATTCTCTGATCCAACTGCAGACCGCAGGTCGGCTGTATGGTTGGCAGGAATATCGACTAAGGAAGAAAAGAGGCAAAGAAAAAGGAAATCGGCTTGAAAACGTAAAGGCAAGAGAGAATTGATAACTAGCAAAGAACCATGTTCACAAGCATACCTGGCCGATTGGCCGAATGTTGATTATTGCATGAAAGTGGCCCTCAGCGGGCGCACTTGAGTTTGACCGAACTGTGTTGAAAGTAAAGCAGGTAAATAAAGCAAGCCGAACTCAGGCAGTCGGCGCATCTAGAGCAGTTGGAGCGTCGATAAAAGGTTCAATTGCCTCCGGTGCAGGGGTAGCTGAAGCAGTTGGGGTCGTGTTGGTGGCGCCTCCTGGAGCTGAAGTGGCAGTGGCTTCGGGCTAAGTGATCGGTGGCTCTTGAGCTGCGCTCTCCGATTGCCCATCGGACGAATCTTCACCCTGTTTAGAAGTTTGAGCATACTGTGAAAAATTGGATGCAACAGTTCGCCGGTGAGCAGGTCGGGAGTTGGTACCTTCCTCACTAGTGGTGTAGAGAAGCTCACTGTGACACCCCCAAAATCAAGTCGTGTACGGTAATCATACACGCAAGGTACACGATCGAGATCAGGGACTCACGGTAAAATATCACAACACAACTCTACAAATAAAATAATACAAACTGTTTAATACAAGCCAAGGGCCACGAGGGCTCGAATACACAGCTTGAGAACACAAAATTAGTGGAAGCAATAGTATCTGAGTACAGACACCAGGTACACATGATCTGCCTTAAGAAGGCTAGCACAAATAACAACAGATCGAAAAGGCGAGGCCTCCTGCCTGGGAACCTCCAAACTACTCCTGGTCGATGGGGAACTCGACGTCGTAGAAGGCATCGAGGATCTCCTGCTCCTGGACTCCAAGTCTCCAACGTCGACTACAGCGGCCGATCAAGCAAAAAAAGGGGGAAATAAAGCAAAGGTGAGTATCTAGCATACCCGCGAGTCTTACGTCCGCTACTAAGCATTTATGCATTTGTATCAAATGGAAAGGGGAGGCTGTATATAGTGGACTGCAAGGTAGAAAATCAGAATAAGGATAAGAAGCTAGGCCTATCAAAGACTAGCATCTTCCGACGAGTCTTGCAGCATGAGGGGAGAATAGACAACAGTTTATATAAAGCATAAACTAACAATGCAGCAGAAGTTGTTGCAACATTGTATAATAGTAAGTTGTAATAATTAACAATGCCTCCGAGATCACCTCCTCGACTTCCTAGGAAGGAAGGAAACCCGGAACCAAACAATTTAGTAATAATAGTTTGTAGTAGTAGGATCTGGCTTAAGCATAAAGCGTCATGTTACCGTGGACACGACTATTTGAATAGATTAATCTTCCCTGCATGGGTGCACTTGTGTTACACTACAATGCATGGATCTCCAAGGTGGCGTACACCTTGTTAGGGAATGCCCCACCGAGACTATCCGACACTCCTTAGCCCATCTTTCAAACTCAACAGAGAGGTCATCCGCCGGACTAAATTCGATGTACGCAGGGCTTTGGACCCTAACCCTGACATACTCCTGCACGGTGCGAGGCTGGCCGGTGAAGTTAAAGAAAATACAAATCAAACTGCTCGAGCAAAGAAGACAACACCTCTTCCCGGCGCAGGCCGCGGTACTGCTGACGTCTGAAGAGTCCTCAAACGAGACTATGAAGCAGAGGATCCCATAACTCATTATCCCACGTGTAGGCAGCGCGTACAAGCCAAACGGTTACTCAAGTCATCCTCCGAACCCTTAGTCATTTTATTATCTCGCGTACAACCATTATCGTTGCCCGACTAATTAACACAACGGACAACGCACAACAGCCTCGACCACCAGTACATCGGTGCCTGCTCTATCGTCCCGTTAAAGCGCGCGGTTACTGATACGTCCCAAACGTATCTATATTTTCTGCTTGCTCCATACATGATTTGTCTGACTTTGCCATGTTTTACTTGAACTTTTGTACACTTTTTATCATATTTGGACTAACCTATTAACTCAGTGCACCCAGTTGCCAATTCCTGGTTCTGCTGTTTTTGTATTCCAGGTTTTCCGGCCATTAAAAGTGCCAAATAAATCCCCGAAAAATTATATAAAAAATCAGCGACCTGGAAGCTTCCCGAAGAACCATAGTGGGAAGGAGGTGGACCCACCAGGTCCCCAGGAGGGTCCCTGGCGCGGCCCCACCCTAGGCCACGCTAGGAGGCTTCTTGGCTGCCCTGTGGCCCCTCTCGGTGCCCCCTTTGGCCTATATTTAGCCCCCGTGAAGGAAACCCCTAATATTGATATGCTATTCCCGTTCTCCTCTCTGTTCCACCGCCGCCACCGTTTCAAGATTGGGGCTGCCAACAGAATCTACCCCGGCACCCTGCCGGAAGGAGGAATCCCTTCGGGAGACCATCCATCACCATGGACGCCTCCCGGATGTCTTGTGAGTAGTCCCCCCTGGACCATGGGCCCATGACCAGTAGCTATGTGATGTTCTCCTCCCCTCTTTGTGCTTCCACTTTTGAGACCTCGTGAGCTGCCTCACATGATCGAGGCACCTTTGTAATTTCGGTGTTGCTATGCTGAGTTTGCTGGGATCTGATGGATTATGAGATTATGTTCAGATTGTGATGAGTAATATATTTGGTTCTCTTTTATATTTGTGTTCTTTAGTAAATTCTTGCATGTTCTCCATTGCCGTATTTTGCTTTGGCCAAGTGATTTGTTGCAACTCCAAGAGGGAGCGTTATGCTTGATTGTGGGTTCAGCCCCTTGATGTCTAGCTTGAGTGAAAGAAACATGAGACTAGGGGATGTGCTGTTGCCACAAGGGATAAAACAACGGTGCTTGTACTTGTGGGTGCAAGGATTGTTTACTTTACGCATAGTTCTTTTAATGCAGTTGGCTGTTGCTTTGAGTTTACACTTTGGGTGGGATTCGCAACTTAATACCAGCGAGATGTTCTGGATAGATATCTCAAGGTGGATGATTCGTAGTACGTGCAGATGGATTTTGGTCTACTTACATATGCGTACTGCCCATCGCTTTTGAGCCTCTTCCTTTCTTTTGTAGCATAGTTAGCATTGCGGTGCGTTTATAATCCTATCAATTGCCCAGCTGTGATTTGTTTAGCTCGCTAGCACTTTAATCGTGTTTTGGGAGAGAGACATCACTAGTGAACTTCATGGGACCCCGGTCCATATTTCCATTATTGTTTACACCTTCAAGTTACTTTCAGTTCTTACTTTCCGTTGCCACTATTATTACCTCTTGTGTTGATCCTTTGTAAATGACAAGGCCGGAGGAATTGACAACTCCTCTGTACTCGTTGGGAGCAAAGTTATTTGTTGTATGCGATGAAAAAAATAGCGCGCTATTTCACGCTAATAGCGGCACTATAGCATATCTGTGAGTTGAAGGCTACACTATGCATTTCAGCCACGAGAGCGCTACACGCGCTAAAGACGCACTATTTCACGCTATTCGTGTTATTCGCTATTTCTCTATAGCACGCTATTTTTCAGAGTGAATTTTTCAGTAGCCTATTCCACATTTTGTCCCTAATCCAGGCCACTCTGACCGAATCAACCACTCCCACGTTGCTCCTCAATCCTTGTTCATGCTACTAAGCTACTTCCTAGTTCCTAATTTGTTGTGTGATTGGAATTCTGGACTATATCTATGTCTATTTAATACTTGTTGAACTTCGACTATGTAATAATAATGGAGCTATGTACTATGTTAACCACCTCTAGTTGATGTTTGGCCGGAGAATACTATATCTGAGATTTTTTTTATTTTTTTATGCAAAATGGTATATATAGCTACTGAAATTCTGATTTATCATATTTTTTGTCAGACGCTATTTTGAAAAATAGCGCGCTAATAGCGCGATATAGCGTTTTTTGAAGGGCCACGCTATTTACGATAGCGCGCTATTTTTTCATTGGCTGTATGTGCAGGTCCAGGCGAAGTTATCAACCTCGGCGCATTGTTCACTTTACCACCTTCTTGTATCTCTGTGAGTCCTACGGGAGACAAACCCTATCCTCTACATAGGGGAAATACTGCTTCTACGCTACATCTCACCTTCCACTTGGGGTAACCAACGAGAAGCGAGAGAAGTATCTTCCTTGCTAGCATCAAGCCATTTCTGGCGCCGTTGCCGGGGACTCCAGTCTACAAGATAGGGGAGTTGCACACTATCTTTTATCTTTGCTTTTTAGTCTTGTTAGTTTACCTTTCAGTTTTTATCTTCGTGTCCTTTATCAAAAATCCAAAAATAAAGTATGTCTAGTTCCTTACTTTCCAATCAATGTCTGACTTCTTTGAAACCAGATCTTATTGGCATGGAGGATTCACCAAGGATCAACAAGAGTGGTACAAGGAACACCGCTTGTCTCAAAAGGGGATACACTTATGGAAACAAATACATCAGTTGTATGAGTATGCTAGAAACTTGTGCTCAATATATAATATATCTTTCTGCAAGGATGAATCTTGTTGCTTTATGAGGCATAAACACCTTGCTTTCCAATGTGAGTACAATGATGATGAAACCTCAGCTTCTTATGCTAATAGAAACTATGATTTTTATGATGTAGAGGAAATAGAAGAATTTTTTGCTTACAAGGGTGCCTATGAAATTACTTCTCTTCTTAAAAATATTGATGATGCCCCTTACAAATCTGTGAGTCTTGCTATACTTAACTATTGTTTGGCAAATTACGATGCAAATTATTATATTACTGATCAAATTGAGGGAATTGATACGATGAGGATCTCTCACTCCTCGTTGGTTACCCCAAGTGGAAGGTGAGATGTAGCGTAGCAGCAAATTTCCCTCGGTGAAGATAGCAAGGTTATCGAACCAGTAGGACTCCAAGAGATACAAGAAGGTGTCACGGTGCTTGACGTGGACCTGCATACAGAAACAAATAACTTTTCTCCCAACGAGTACAGAGGAGTTTTCAATTCCTCCGGCCTTGCCGTTTACAAAGGATCAACGCAAGAGATAATAATAATAGTGGCAACTGAAAGTAAACTAAGGACGTAAACAGTGATGTGGAGATGGACCGGGGTCCCGTGATTTTCACTAGTGATGTCTCTCTCCCAAAAGACAATAAAAGTGCTAGCGAGGTAAACAAATCACAGCTGGGCAATTGACAGAATTATGAAGGCACCGCAATGCTAACTATGCTGCAAAGAAACGAAGGGCTCAAAAGCAATGGGCAGTACGCCAAGGTAAGTAGACCGAAATCCAACTGCATCTACTACGAATCATCCACCTTGAGATATCTATCCAGAACATCTCGCTGGTATTAAGTTGCGAATCCCACCCAAAGTGTAAACTCAAAGCAACAGACAACTGCATTAAAAGAACTTTGCGTAAAGTAAACAATCATTGCACCCGCGGATACAAGCACCATTGTTTTATCCCTGGTGGCAACAGCACATCCCCTAGTCTCATGTTTCTGTCACTCAAGCTAGACATCAAGGGCCTGAACCCACAATCAAGCATAACGCTCCCTCTTGGAGTTGCAACAAACTACTTGGCCAAAGTAAAATACTGCAACGGAGAACATACAAGAATTTACTCAAGAACAAAATATAAAAGAGATGAACCAAATATATTACTCATCACAATCTGAACATAGTCTCATAATCCATCAGATCCCAGAAAACTCATCATAGCAACAGCAGAAATTATAAAAGCGCCTCGATCATGTGAGGCAGCTCACGAGGTCTCGAAAGTGGAAGCACAAAGAGGGGAGAGAAGTACATCACATAGATAGTGGTCACGGACCCATGGTCCAAGGGGGACTACTCACGGTACATTCGGGAGGCATCCATGGCTATGGATGGTCTCCCGGAGGGGGATCCTCCTCCCGGAAGGGTGCCGGGGCAGCTTCTCCAGGCAGCCCTGATCTAGAAACGGCGGCGGCGGAGGTATAGAGGCGAGTTCGCGGAAAAGAGATCGATCTTAGGGGTTTCCACCCCGAGGGCTAAATATAGGCGGAGGGGGTGTCGAGGGGACCCACCAGGCAGCCAGGAGGCCTCCTGGCGCGGCCCTCCTGGTCTCCTGGTGGTGGCCCCCCTCCGCTGCCTTGGTTATTCCGGAAGCTTCCGGGTCGCTGATTTTTTATCTGATTTTTCCGGATTTTTTGGAGCACTTTTAATGGCCGGAAAACCTGAAATACAAAAACAGCAGAAAACAACAACTAGCAGCTGGGTGCACTGGGTTAATAGATTAGTCCAAATATGCTCAAAAGTGTATGAAAGTTCAAGCAAATCATGGCAAAGTCACACAAAACATGCATGGAGCAAGCAGAAATTATAGATACGTTTGGGACGTATCAACATTCCCAAGCTTAATTCCTGCTCGTCCTCGAGTAGGTAAATGATAACAAGCATAATTTCTGTGGTGACATGCCACACAACTATATAAGGACTTTTAAGTAAAGTAATTAAAGCATGCAATTTAATTCAAGTCTTAACAAGCAAGAGTCTATATTAGCATTAACACAAGAAACAAAAGAACAAAAGGTGCAAGAGCTCTCGCTGTCCGTGACTCGAATGTCTCCAGATGGTGTTTGCGTGAAAGCAGGGGACTGGGAAAAAGAGAGAAAAAAGGTTGTTGAGAACAACTATCTACTAAAGTTTCACACTTGGTCTCCTTTGGATTCTTATCTTGACTCGTCCCCAGACCACTAGCCAGGTACAAGTCAAACTGATCCCCTCCCTTTCGATATTTTGAGCACTCATGCAATGGATGAGCGTGAGCAAGAAAGTTGACACCTAAAAGTCGAAACAGAAAGAAGGTGGAGGAGGAAGACAAAAAAGGTGTCAAAGGCTCACATCAATGAGGACAATCATAGGCGAGAGAAGGCCATATGATAGATATGATGTGAGGAGTAGGGATTGCCATGCAACGGATGCACATGTGAGCTAAAATCTCTCCAAGGGAACTAGTGGGGGTGCATCTAACTTGCTTGCTCAAGAAGACCTAGAGCTCGTTTGAGGAGGCTCGTCATTGGAATATACAAGCCAAGTTCTATAGTGTGAAGGTCCCCACATAGCTATATGCATGATGATGATCTCTATGGAGTACAAGGGATAGAAGATGAAGTACTAGTGTGGATCTCTCAAAAGGAATAGTAGTGTGCCCCCTTCTCTCTTTTTATTTTTTTTCTCCTTTTTCTATTTTTTTTGTATTTTTTTGGTGGCCTCAATGGCTCTTTCTATTTAACTCTCATTTTTCCTCTTTGGGATCTTTTGATTTTGTCCTCTTTGGGAACTTTTCCTCACTTTAGGGGAAACACTCTATATTTTACAAGAATATAGGAGATCTTTCACACTTTACAAAGGTACTCACATAAAGAAGATATAACTATCATGATGCAAATGTATGCCTCTGCCAGGATAGCAGGATATGCAATGATACTAGCGCGCCATGTAGCAATGATTAGGGCAAGGCCCAACTAGCATGCGGCTCATCGATCAAGCAAGTAGCATGTATGACATGAGGATAAAGTCATAAGAAGGTGGATGTTGCATGGCAATGTATCTCAGAAAGGCTATGGAAATGCCTTGTAGGTAGGTATGGTGGCTATTTTGAGGAAAGATATAAGGAGGATTATGATGACAGAGCGGATCGTGCCAAGGGTTTGGATGCACCAGCGAAGTATGCGCCAACTCTCAAGGTGAGAAAGGGCAATGCACGGTACCGAAGAGGCTAGCAAAATATGGTAAGGTGGAAGTTTCAACTTTCGAATACTCACATTAGTCCGAAGAACTCATGCACTTATTATCGGTAACTCTGAATCTAATCAGGAGGTTCACAAAGAGACAAGTACCCCGAGGAGGAGTGTATGGGGGTTTGGTTATCCTTGCGCATCCTCGACTCATGGTACGTGAGTGAACTTTAATATTCGATCCCTCCAAAGATTAGTGATCCATCTAGTAGCTAGAGTTCTCAACTAGTTTTGTAGGTTTTGAAAATACACAAGGATTGCCCAAAATACGACACCTATCACTAATAGGCTAGAGCTCTTGACACCAAAAGTTCAAACATTACTCACATCAATACCTCAAAACTATTGCAAGTTACTACTAGAAGAAAATAGCAACCTCAATTACCTACTCTCCAGACAAGACACAACTCAGTGCAACAACCAACTCTCTTTAACAAGATAAACATGAAAACTAAAAAGAGTTCCAGCAACAAACTAAACAAAATCCAAGGCTCTTGCTAAAGACAAACTAAGACTAAGACTAAACATGGCAGTAGCTATGAAAATGTAAAGAACACACAACAACAAAAAGATAAACAGGAAAAATCCTATGATGTGTTCTAAATTTTGAAAGTGGAGCGTGTTTCTCTCCCATACAAAGTAAGAAGGGATCTAACTTGTTATGAACAGCAAGAAAAGCTAAAGAAACCTAAAAAACCTAAGAGCGACACGCTCCAAGCATAGCACATAACGCATGAAGTGATAAAAATATAGTGAGACGAAGGACGAACTGATGATTGTTGATGGAGAAGGGGATGCACGGGGGCATCCCCAAGCTTAGACGCTTGAGTCTCCGTGAATATTTATTGGGGATGGATGGGGGCATCCCCAAGCTTGAGCGCTTGACACTCCTGGATCTTCTTTCATCATTTTCCATCGCACACTTGAAAACTCCCTTCATACATAACTCATCATAAGCTGATTAGAGAGGTTAGTACCCTTAATAAAGAATTTTTCCCCACTGGATATAATGATATTCTTGAAGAGCTACTGTTTTTCAAGAGTGCCAAAAGGTTTTTTCAAAGAAAAAGCAAGCTTAAGGTTTGCAAAAGTCAGGAGATACAAAACGTGGCAGAATCTGTGAAAAACAGAACAGGAGGTAGTAAAGAATTTTTTAGGGGAACTTATGCAACTCAAATAAAAAAACTCAGAAAATAAGAAAGTTTCACAATTTTATAGAGCACGCTGTCAAAAAAATTCAGATCAAAAAGATGATCTGGTGATTTAATTCGATTTTTTCTGTCAAGGGTCAGAATCTGTTTTCTGGACAGCATGTCACAACTTTTGCTTCCCTTATCATAAGAGGCTATAACTTGGCACAAAGCTGAAAAATAAAGATACAATGATGTTTCTACAGTAGAAACAAACATCAAGACACAACAAAAGAAAAAAGAAAAACCTAAATTCGTTGCGGGCTGCCTCCCGAAAGGGCTTCTTTAGAGCCATTAGCTAGGCTTAAAGATGATAGAAGATGCTCTCACAAGAATAAGAACTTTGAAGCAAAAGAGAGCATCAAGAAGCAAATGTGAAACAAATTTAAGCCTAACCCACTTCCTATGCATAGGCATCTTGTAAGAAAATAATTCAAAGAAGTACAAAGTGACATGCATAGGAAGGTAGAACAAGAACAACTTCAAAACTTTCAACATGAAGAGAGGTGTTTTTGTAACATGGAAGTTTCTACAACCAAACTTTCCTCTCTCAAAGTAATTTTCAGTAGCATCATGAACAACATCAAGAATATAACTATCACATAAATCATGTTGTTCATGACCTACAAGCACACGTGTATTATTTTCAACACGGTTTTTAGGATGATAAGATAGATGCAACCCGTCACATTGAGCATTGATAAGAGAAAAATTCTCCGGAATAGTTGGAGATTTCAAAAGGATAATAGGGCAATCAAGTGTGGGTGCAACAACAATAATTTCATGCTTAACATAAGGAACTATAGCAAGTTCATCTTCGTAGGCATCATCCATAGTGGCATCATGGTCATCAACAAAGCAAGTATCAAAATCATCAGAAAGGGAAGTATCAAGTGAGTCCTAGGAATCATAAGATTCCTCTTCATAGCATTCATTAGCCTCTTCTTGGGCAGCAAGCATTCTATTTTTAAAATCCTCAATATAAGAATTGGAAGTATAATTCTCAAAGAAATAAGAAAGAACAACAAAGTTTTCAGACTTGTGAATAGTATCATAATACTTTTCAATCAAAGAAGCAATCTCATAAGCACCTTTAAAAGCAAAAAACTCTTCAATCTTTTCAACATCAAAGTAATCATAAACACCTTTAGCATTAGAAGATAGGATCTCATTTTCATTAAACTCACATTGGAAAGGAAGGTGTTTACGCTCTATATTAGAGCAGCAAGTAAAATCATAAATGTGGCATAAACACTCGGCATAGCAATAAGAAGTTTGTATTTGGTCCCATAAGTTTTTCCCTTTCTCAGATAGGCGGTGTCGCGTATAATGAGCATGCTCATCCAATGATTTTCCCTCAACCAAGTCGGTTGGGTTTTTAGCGCGAGCATAAATTGATCGAAGACGAGCCAAGTGAAACATGTCCATCCTATCATATTTGGGTGGTTCAACACCCATGGTAAAGATAGCATCAATAGGTATTTTTGATTAAGGACACAAAAGTAAAAACGGAAAGGTAAACTAACAAGACTAAAAAAAACAAAGGTAAAGGGTAGTGTGCAACTCCCCTATCTTAGCTCTCGGAGTCCCTGGCAACGTCGCCAGAAATTCGCTTGATGGCTTCTCGCCCCTCGTTGGTTACCCCAAGTGGAAGGTTTGAGATGTAGCGCAACAGAAAGTTTCCCTCGGTGAAGATACCAAGGTTTGTCTCCCGTTGGACTCCGGATATGATAAGTAGGTGTCAGCGGCGCAACTGACGTGGACCTGCACACAGACACAGATAACTTTGTTCCCAACGAAGTTCAGAGAGGTTGTCAAGCTCTCCGGTCTTGTTGTTCACAAAGGGTAAAACACAAGGGATAATGATAGCAATTGAAAGTAAAAAGAAGGAAAGTAAAGATAGCGTGGAAACAGTAATAAGGATATGCACCGGGATACGTGATGTTCGCTATTGATGTCTCTCTCCAAAAAGACGATAAAACTGCTATGCGAGGTAAACAAATTACAGAAGGGCAATTGACAGGATTATGAACGCACCGCAATGCTAACTATGCTACAAAAGAAAGGAAGAGGCTCAAAAGCATGGGCAATACGCTAAAATGAGTAGACCAAAATCCAACTGCATCTACTACTAATCATCCACCTTGAGATATCTATCCAGAACATCTCGCTGGTATTAAGTTGCGAGCCCCACCCAAAGTGTAAACCCAAAGCAACGGACAACTGCATTAAAAAGCACTTTGCGTAAAGTAATCAATCCTTGCAACCGCGGTTACAAGCACCGTTGTTTTCCCCCTTGTGGCAACAGCACATCCCCTAGACTCATGTTTCTGTCACTCAAGCGTGTCATCGGGGGGCATGAACCCACAATCGAGCATAACGTTCCATCTTGGAGTCACTACCTACTACTTGGCCAAAGCAATAAACAATAACGGAGAACATGAAAGAATTACTTAGGAACAAAAATATAAGAGATAAAAACCAAATATATTACTCTGTCACAATCTGAACATAATCTCATAATCCATCAGATCCCATCAAACTCAGCATATCAATAGTAGAAAGATTACAAAAGTGCCTCGATCATGTAGGGCAGCTCAGGAAGTCTAAACCATGAAGAACAAAGAGGGGAGGAGAACATCACATAGCTACTGATCACGGACCCATGGTCCAAGGGAAACTACTCACGAGACATCCGGGGAGCATCCATGGTGGAGAGGAGACTCCCGGAGGTCGGCCCTCCCTCCGGCAGGGTGCCGGGAAGAGGTCTTCTGGTGCTCCCGATCTCGGAAGTGCGGCGGCGGCGGAACAGAGGAGAGATCGCGAAAAAGGGTTCTCCTTCGGAGTTTCCCCTTGACGGAGAATAAATAGGCGAAGGGGGGCAGCCAGAGGTGGACCAGGGGCCCCAGGCGCCCCCCCTGGCGCGGCCAGGGGTGGGGCCGCGCCGAGTGGCCGCCTGGGCCCGCCTGGGCTCCCCTGGCTCCCCTCTGGTCCCACTCGGGCTCTTCGCGAAGCTTCCTATACGCTGATTTTTCCTGTATTTTTCCCGGAATTTTTCTGGCACTTTTTATATGGGGGAAAACTGAAATAGAAAAACAGCAGAAAACAGGAATTGGCACTGGGGTGCACTGAGTTAATAGGTTAGTCCAAATATGATCAAAAGTGTATGAAAGTGTATCTAGATCATAGCAATATCACACAAAACATGCATGGAGCAAGCAGAAACTATAGATACGTTTTGGACGTATCAGTACCCATAATAAAATTATTTTTTCTCTACTGCAAATAAAGATAACCTTGAAGAGCTACTGTTTCTCAAGATTGCCAAAAAGTTTTTGCAAAGAAAAAGCAAGCTTAAGGTTTGCAAAACGAAGGAAAAGCAAAACATGACAGAATCTGTGAAAAAAAGACCAGCAGGTAGAAACGAATTTTTTAGGGGTACTTCTGCAACTCAAATAAAAAAACTCAGAACATACGAAAGTTTTGTAATTGTATATAGCATGCTGTGTAAAACATTCAGCTCAAAAAGATGAACCGGGATTTTTCTGTGATTTTTCTAGTCACGAGGACAGAATCTGTTTTCCAGACAGCATGTCACAACTTTCACTTCCCTTGTCTTATGATGCTATAAAAGGTACAAAGCTTGAAAAATAAAGATACAATGATGTTGCTACAGTAGTAAGAATCATCAAGACCACTAATAACAGAAGAAAAGCAAAAAGCAAAACCTAAATTCGTTGCGAGCTGCCTCCCGAAAGCGCTTCTTTAGATCCATTAGCTAGGCTTAAAGCAGAAGGTCATGTTTTTTCAAGAGAATAACTAGCCCGTGTGACGGACTCAAAAGGTAATTTAATCTTTTTCCTAGGGAAATTTTCCATCCCTTTCTTGAGAGGGAATTGAAATTTGATATTCCTCTCTTTTATGTCCATAACAACACCAACTGTGCGAAGAAAAGGACGTCCCAAAATAATTGGACAAGAGGGCTCACACTCAATGTCCATAATAGTGAAATCAACGGGAACATAATTGTCATTGAAAATGATAAGAACATCTTCGATCTTCCCCAAAGGTTTATCTACGGAATAATCAACAAGACGAACACCAAAAGAACAAGGATCAAAAGGTTTCTATTCAAGCATATCATACATTCTTTTGGGCATAACAGAGGTACTTGCTCCAACATCACAAAGAGCATAACAAGAGAAGTGGGACTAGGGGTGTGACGGGTGCTAACTGTTTGGAAATCCTGAACTACTTGAATAGTAGCTACTGTGTGGTAAGTAGGAAGGCTCTTAATTCTATCCTCTTAATCTTTTTCTCTAGACCATCTTTCTTTGAGTTTAGCCATCATCCTAATATTTTCATTGATTTGTAACTGGACAGCATTCATAGGAGTGACCTTACTCTCCTCAAGGGGAGAGGTACTAATTTTTAACATCTCAACATCAAGGGCTAAGTTCTCTACCTGCAAACAAAGATTATCTAATTTAGCTAGTTTTTCTTCCACATTCTTGTTGAAGGCTTTTTGGGTAGTGATAAAGTCTCTGAGCATACTCTCTAGTTCAGAGGTGGGGTTCTTGTTGCTAGGGTAGGTGTTGTTGTTCCCATAAGTGGACGGAAACAGCCAAGGATGTCGGGACCCGAGATTAGCGTATGCAAGCCTCGCTACAACACAATCATATGGAGAGCCGAGAACCGTACCCACTTGTCTAATCAGACAAGGCCAAGCACAGAACGTTCTCGGAAAGCATCGAACGTGAGGGGCATCCCATCCAGGCCGGATGATCAACTGAAATGGGTCCTCATCGTCCGCACACAAGTCTAAATGATATGGGTGGTGAACTCCCATACTCATAGACAAGTCGCCTCAACCATACTATCGATTGTATTATAACCCTTACATAGACTTACTCCAGCCCGATCACTTAGTCGGGGTCTAGGGCGGGCTCGATCATACATCAAAGTGTGCACGAGACAGAGTCTCGAACAATCGCATCGCGATGCCCCAAGCTGCGCACATCTAAGGTCCACTTGGTGTATAAAAGACCGCCAGCCAGATCACAACTAAGGTCTCGAAAACTGTAAGAGCAAAGTTATAACCCCATGAGTTTTGGATATTTTTGGTCAAAACAGTAGAGGAACTAACAAGTTTTCCAGTATGAAACATATGGTTAGGTTCCTGAAGTTATAGGTTGGTGATAAAGCTTCAACGAAGATTTACACTTTTACTGAAGCATATCCTCTGGAGTGAAGCTCATCACGGATGTGGACCCCTAAAAAGATAAGGAATCCTGAAGCACGTCTCATCGAAGAAGATGACCAAGATGGCGCAAGACTTAGTTGTTTTTGCGTAGTTCTTTTTCACTTCCTTGAGTCGTAGGAAAGACCGTACTATCAAGAGGGGTTTAGTAAATGTACTCCGAAGGTTTTGGTGAAAAGACTCAGATTGAATCCAAACCAGTGAGAATCCAGAGTTGAAGAAATCTCATGTGTGCTAGGTAATGCTTCACCAGCGAAGACTTAGTTCTTTCGGCTCCTGGAGCAGAACCAAGTCCGTGAGTCAGCTTTACTTGGACCACAAGTAAAGTTGCGCTTTGATTGGAAATATGACCGTTGGGGACAGGTGTCAAGCTGTCACATCGGGTCACTTCAGTCATTTCGCACCTAGGGATTGCCACCTATAAATACGCCACCCCCGCCCTCATTGGCCGGCGGGCTGCTCCGAGATCATTTCCTTACAGAGGAGAGAGAGAGCAACCCCACCGAAGCAAACCAAAACCCATCCACCGAAGCATAAGTCCTATTGATCTGAGTTGATTCATTATGACTTAGGAAGAAGTTTGCTAGCCTTTTTATCTTGGAGAACTGCAATTCTCCTAGACGGTTAGAGAGTTGTTCTTCAGAGAGCGAAGAGTTATTGTCGCCTCGAAGTCCAGTTTGTCAAAGGTTTCCGTGATTTCCTCAATAATCAACCATGAGTGAAGAACTGACCAATCTCAAGGAGATTGGTGCAGTGGAGATACGGACGGAGAGAGGTTAGCTCCTGTGTTCAATCACAAGTCCCTCCAACCAGACGTAGCACTTTGCAGAGTGTGAACTGGTCGAACAAACATCGCCGATTCAAGAGTTTGTTTTACTTTCCGCACTTACATTCAGTTTATCAATTGCTTCAGTGATCTACTTCAATGCAATTGATTCAATGCTTTTGATTCGCTATGTTTTGCTTCAATCATGTTCTGCTTCGATGTTTACCTTTCTGTTGAATCTCTTCTGCTGTTAAGTTATGCTTCACTTCATAGTTTCATGCAAAAATTTGAAGTGATCATTCACCCCCTCTCCCTCTGATCACATACTTGAACTTACAATTGGTATCAGAGCTAGGCACTCTTTATTTGGATTAACCTCCTGGAGTGTTTTCAAGTATGTCTTCTAGTATGTCTTTCGCAGCTATTCGCTCTGGCGAACCTATTCCTATTTTCAATGGGAAGGACTACCCGTACTGGAAGGACAAGATGAAAAGGAATATCATGGCTATCAACTCAACTGCCTGGCAAGTTGTCTTGTATGGAGTCACTGTTGCCGATGAGAAGGAGATCACCCCTAAAGAAGCAACGCTGATTGATCTTGATTCTGTAGTTTGGGTTTTCATCACCAATCACTTGACACCTGAAAAGTATCATGAAGTGAAGAATATTCCAACTGCCAAAGGTGTCTGGGACTATCTTGAGAAGATTGGTGAAGGTGTTTCTACCCAGAAAGATGCCAGAATTGACACTCTCCGAAGCAAATTCTATCGCTTCAAGAGAAACGAGGGTGAAAAAGTCAGTTCCATTTACAGCAGACTCACAACTCTTGCTAATGAATTGATTTCCCTCGGTGCTGATGACATTACTCCTCACTCTGTTGTGAGAACCTTGCTTCGCTCATTGGATGATTCGTTTGATCACATAGTGCTGATGATCAAGGAAAGGACTGATTTCAGACGTCTTGTTGCTGCTGATGTTCTTGAGAGACTCACTACCTTTGAAATGGAAGAAGAAGAGAAACGTGACATAAATGGTTCTCGAACAAGATCCCATGCCCTGAAAGCAAAAGCTTCGCGTCATTCTTCACCCGAAGTCAGTTCTGCTTCAGGTGTCGAATCAGATGATCCCTCAAGCATTGGAAAAGATTTAGCACTGATCATGAGACGCTTCAATCGCTTTCAAAGAAAAGGTTTTTCTTCACCCAAGAAGAGTTATCCGTCAAGAAGCTCAAGTCATTCTTCCTCCCGTTCATCCTCTAGAAGCTCCCCATCAAAAGACAATTGTTGCTACAAGTGCAAGAAACCAGGTCACTACATTGCTGATTGTCCTCTGTGGGAAGCTGAGAACAAATCGAAGCATTCATTCAGAGACTCTTCATCGAAGTCTCACAGATCCTCCAGAAGAAATGAGTCAAAGAGACATGATTCCAGTTCAAGAAGAGAAAAGAAGAAAGATTCTGATGATGATAAGAGGAAGAAGTATCATAAGAAACGTGAGGGTTCTTCATCGAAGACTTACTCGTCTCGTCGAAGCAGCTCTCCCCGTTTCAAGGCCTATCTGGGAAAGGAGATGAACTCTGAAGACGAAGCCTCTGGTTCCGAAGCTGAACAAGATTCAAGGTCTGCATCTGGGTCCGAATCAGATGGTGTTGCTGGTTTGGCCTTCGCTTCGGCAGATGCTTCAGTCAATGCTTCGAGCTCATTCTTCACCAACAACAGTAGTGAAGATGAAACTCCTGCATATTGCTTCATGGCCAAGGAAAAGGTATCTTCATCTAAGTCAAACTATGATACTTCTGATTGTTCTCATATGAAAGTGACTCAAAGATAAGCTATGCTAAACTTGCTAAAATTGCTTCAATCCAACAAGATGAACTTGATTCACTAAGCAAAACCATTAAGAAATCAGAAACGTTGTTGATCGATGAGATCGAGAAAGGTCAAACTTTAACTAATGAGCATGCTGCTCTGAAGGAGAAGTTTGAAGAATTATCCTCTCGGCATGATCTTCTTTCAGTTGATTATGAGAAGCTCACCTATGAAGTTCTTCAGAGGAAAATGGCTCTCGAAAACTGAAAGAGGCTCATGAAGAATTGGAAAATGTCAATCTCTCTCTCATCGCTCAAAAAGGTTCTAAAGCAAATCATAAAACTGAATCACCTTGTTTGGACTGCTTGGAACGAAGCAAAACTGATTCCAAAGGGAAAGCTCCTATTATTTCTGATGATACTAATGCCTCCGATGAGGAAAATCTTGCTGTTACCGAGGAACTCCTCAGGTTGAAAAACTTATTTGAATCAGGCATGTTCAAAAGTGTGCAAGGACATCAATATCTCTGTGATATCCTGAGGAAGGCTCTCCTTCACAGGAATCCCAGAAATGAAGGTGTTGGTTTCGAAAGGAAGATAAATCCTGATGGCACATACTGGGAGCCTGAACAGTATCCTAAGACTGTTTGGGTTCTAGCGAAGGAGAAACCCATTGATATTGCTAACCTTTCAGGTTTTGACTGCAAAATGAACAAAGTCATTGTGGATGAATCACTTGATTCAGACTACAAATTCGTGAAAGATGATCAGGGAAAAGTTTCAGCTGAGTATGTAGGTACTCCACCAAAGAATGGACTCTATAAGAGGCAGATATGGGTGCAGAAAGCACTTGTGGAAAAACTGCCTGCTAACCATTCTATGCAGGGAAAGTCTTCGGTACCACCGAATCATTTCTACTCTCTTGAGACGAGAAATGATCCATTGGTGACCGAATCAAATGTTCCGCAGCAGCAATACTATCGTACTGGTCGCCACACGTATCGTCCTCATAATAATCGTACTAAGATTGCATATGCTCATACTTATGCTAACCGTTCGCAGAGGACTTACATTTATGGTGTGCTTGATGGTTCACCGAAGCAATACACTCCTGTTCGATTTAATATTGCTTCGACCAGTGCTTCAACGTCTTCTCAGTCACCTGCTCGTTTGTGGGTGGTTAAGAAGAACTAATTCTCCTGCAGGGCTATGTCTCCGGTGGATCCGAATGGGTCATGGATAGTGGTTGTACAAATCATATGACCGGAGACAAGGAGTTATTCACCGAAGAAAAACTATCTCAATCTTCTCTGAAGTACATTACCTTCGGTGATAACAACAAAGGTAAAGTGTTAGGTTTGGGTAAGATTGCCATATCGAAGGATAAACACATGGACAAGGTTATGCTTGTCCAATCTCTTGGATATAATCTTATGTCTATCTCAAAGTTATGCGATAAGGGTATGCTTGTTCTGTTTTCTGCTTCACGTTGTGTTGTCTTTTCACAGGATGACTATACGTTTGTCTTCGAGGGTTACCGAAAGGGAGATCTATACATTGTTGATTTTTCTTCGGGCCCTGCTGTATCCACTTGCTTAATGGAAAAAGCTTCATCTGGATGGTTATGGCATCGAAGACTTGGTCATGCAGGGATGAGAAATCTTCATAACTTAGTGAAGAAGAATCATGTTATTGGCCTTAGCGAAGTAAGATTCGATAAGGATCGTCTCTGCAGTGCTTGCAAAGCTGGTAAAATTACAAAGAAACATCATTCAGCGAAGACCATCATTACTACCACTCGTCCTCTTGAATTGCTTCATATGGATCTTTTTGGTCCACAAAATTATGCAAGCCTGGGAGGAAACAAATATGGTCTAGTTATTGTTGATGACTTTTCTCGTTATACTTGGGTTTTCTTTTTGGATGACAAGAGCAAAGTGGTTGAAATCTTCAAGTCATTCGCAAAGAGAGCTCAAACAGAATATGAATTATCTCTGAAGCATATCCGAAGTGATAATGGAACTGAGTTCAAAAATACTCATATTGAAGATTTTCATGATGATTATGGTTTTTCTCATGAGTTCTCTGCTGCCTATACACCTCAACAGAATGGTGTAGTTGAAAGGAAGAATAGAACTCTTATTGAGATGGCCAGAACTATGCTTGCTGAATATAAGACTCCTATTAGGTTCTGGGCCGAAGCAATCAACACTGCATGTCACATCATCAACAATGTTTACCTTCACAAATTCATGAAGAAAACTTCACATGAGCTTATCACTGGTAACAAAAATGTCTCATATCTTAGGGTATTTGGTGCTCCATGCTTTATTAGAGATATGAATCATAGCTCCAAATGTGCCCCTAAGGCACATGAAGGTTTTCTTTTAGGTTATGGCTCAAACTCTCACACTTACAGAGTCTATAACTCTCACTTTGGGAAAGTTATGGAAACTGTGAATGTAAGGTTTGATGAAACTAATGGCTCTCAAAAGGAGCATTTGCCTCATGATCTAGATGAACCTCCTCTTGATGAAGTAATAAGGTCCATGGCTATTGGTGAGATTCGCCCTGTTGAAGCCAATCAACGTCAAGCTGTTAGGGATGATGATGGTCCAATGTTCCCACACATAGCCCGGGGCGCTGGAGATCAACATCCTAAAGCTAATGATGAACAGGACGAAGAAGGTCAAAGGAACGAAGGAAATGCTAATCCTGAAGGAAATGCTGAAGCTGAAGGTGAAGCTGATCCCGAAGCTGATGCAGATCCTGAAGCAGAAGCTGAGCCTGAAGCAAATAATACTACGTTATCACGAGTTCGAAGAAGATTTGATGTGGATTCGATCCTTGAAGATATCAATCAACCAGATCGTCCCACTACTCGATCTCGTACTCGTTTGGCTAACTTCTGTGGAAAATTATCTTTTGTCTCCATGCTAGAGCCTTCAAAATATGATGAAGCCATGAAGGACCCTGATTGGTTATTGGCTATGATGGAAGAACTTCACCAATTTGAAAGAAACAAAGTATGGTCACTTGTTGAAAGGCCAGATCCCACGAAGCACAACGTTATTGGCACAAAGTGGATATTTCGCAACAAGCAAGATGAAGATGGTATTGTGGTAAGAAATAAGGCTAGATTGGTAGCACAAGGTTACACTCAAATCGAAGGCATTGACTTTGGTGAAACCTATGCTCCAGTAGCCCGTCTCGAATCCATTCGAGTCATGCTTGCTTTTGCTAACCACAAAAATATATTGCTATATCACATGGATGTCAAGAGTGCTTTTCTTAATGGTGAAATCGAAGAAGAAGTGTATGTTATGCAGCCTCCAGGTTTTGAAGACTCGAAGAATCCTGATATGGTGTACAGGCTTCACAAAGCTTTGTATGGACTGAAGCAAGCACCTCGTGCTTGGTATGAAACATTGAAGGATTTCCTCCTGAAGAAAGGCTTCAAACCAGGAACAACTGACCCCACTCTTTTCACTCGATCATATAACAATGATCTTTTTGTGTGTCAGATATATGTAGATGATATTATATTTGGCTGTACTAACACTGAAATCAGCGAAGAATTCGCAAGAATGATGTCGAAGAAATATGAGATGTGTATGATGGGTGAATTGAAATTTTTCTTTGGACTTCAGATTCGACAATAGAAGAATGGCACCTTTATTTCACAAGAGAAATACTTGAAGGATTGCCTGAAGAAGTTTGATCTTGCTGAATGCAAGACCATTAGAACGCCCATGCCTACTAATGGTTTTCTTCATGCAGATGAGAAAGGGAAACCCTTCGATCAGAAGAAGTTTCGGTCTATGATAGGTTCACTCTTATACTTATGTGCATCTAGACCTGACATCATGCTATCAGTCTGTATTTGTGCTCGTTTTCAGGCAAATCCGAAGGAATCTCATCATATTGCTGTGAAGCGAATTCTTCGATATCTAGCACATACACCTTCTTTGGGCCTTTGGTTTCCAAAGGGTACTCAGTTTGATTTGATTGGACATTCTGATTCAGACTGGGCTAGTGATAGGGTTGACAGGAAATCTACCTCAGGCACTTGTCATATTCTTGGTAGATCTCTTGTGTGTTGGGCTTCGAAGAAACAGAACTGTGTCTCAATATCTACTGCTGAAGCTGAATACATTGCTGCTGGCTCATGCTGCACTCAAATACTTTGGCTTAAGCAGACGCTGAAAGATTATGGTATATTTGTGAAGAAAATCCCTCTGCTTTGTGACAATGAGAGTGCCATCAAGATTGCTCACAATCCTGTACAACACTCTCGAACGAAGCACATTGATATTCGTCATCATTTTCTTCGAGATCATGTTCAGCGCGAAGACATTGAGATTAGCCATGTAAGAACTGAAGATCAATTGGCAGATATATTCACGAAGCCATTGGACGAGAAAAGGTTTTGTACATTGAGATGTGAGCTAAACATCTTAGACTCACACAATGTTCAGTAAGATCGAAACTTTTCATTGTATATATTCACCTTCGTTGTGTATTTATGTGTTTAGTTTCGATTGAGTTTTCCTTCGTCTTAATTTAGTTTCGTTTGCCATTTTCTTTCTGTTCAGTGTGTTCTTTATTTGTTCGTTTCTTTTGTCCCCTATGCTTGTCACTTTTAGCTTCGTTGTTGTTCTTCGAAGTGATAAGTTTCGGACCCTATCCCTCTTTTCTGATTCGCTCCCAATCTTTTCTATCTTGAATGATAAGCACAATTGAAACGGAAAGCATATTGCTTCGAATGTCATTGAGTTCCGAAACAAATGCTTCCAACTTTATCGAAGTTTTTTTTGCTCTCGGTCAAGACTTATTCTTCGGCCGTTGAGTCCCCGTCTTTTTCGGGTCGTTGAGATTCGCTCGCGATACGCCACTTCATCTGAGCCGTTGAATCGGAAGAGTCACTCACTGAGAACCGTTCGATCTGATCTGGTAACCGCTCCAGATCGGGCCTATTTAAGGCGTTCCCCCAGCGAAACGGTTCCCCACGATTCATTCTCTCTGATTTCCCCCCGTCTTCCACCTTGAGCAATCCGCAGAGCTCTCGTCCCCGACGTCGCCGTAGCCGCTTCACTGTCGGACCGTCGCCGCCGTGTGCAGGAGATATGCCCTAGAGGCAGTAATAACAGTTATTTTGTATCTCCGAGTTTGTAATGAATGTTTATGTTCCATGCTATAACTGCAATGATTCTCGAGTCTGCAATATCCACGAGGCTCGGAGGGAAACTCATGTGCACGTGTGGTATAATAAATAGTAAAATGTATTCCTAGTCATGCCTCTAAGACTGGCTCATGTATTGCATGATGATCCTGTTTTCCTGATCATGGGCATGTCTATGCCGGCAATTTTGAGGGCACAATGTTAGAAGAACATTTGTGTTGAATCGACCCGAATTGATGTTATGCTATGAGATACATTCGTCACAAGTTAATGGTTAATAACACAGAGAAAGTTGTGCGTTTGCATAACTCCTTAGACCATGAGAGTATCGAGTTCCTTCGTACTTGCTTCGTGAACTTTGGGGTTTTGTTAAACGTCATCTGTAAAAGGGTGGCTATTACGGCAGCTTGCGGGTTCACGGAAAAGTATGACAAGGAACTAGGTAGCTCGAGATTGGGATTTGCTCCTCCGTCGTTGGAGAGATATTCTTAGGGCCCTCTCGGTGTTACGGTATCCACCATCGTCTGGCCAGACACAGTGTGATTTGATCACAGGGATGCCGGAACGCGGGAACGAGAAAAGAGAACAATACCAGGAACGAGGTAACTGGCATAGTGGACAAGTTGTTGATTCACGGGGATGCCAATAAGTCTCACCTCGGGTATTTGTAATATATCGCGAAGCAACAGGAATAGCACACAGCAACTAAAAGTTCACTCGAATAATTCTTCGTATGGGTATTGGGATCAATATGGATGTCCTCGGTTCCGCTATTGATCATTGATCGGAAAGTGTTCCGGTCATGTACTTCATCGAACCTACAGGGTCACATGCTGAAGGGTCATCTATCTGTTGAATACTAGACAGGGAGTCTGAGATAAAGTCACCGGAAAGGTTTCGGAGACGGCGGAAAAGTTCCGAGAGAGAAAACCGAAAAGTTGTTTCGGGGTAAACCACTAAGCCGAAAAGGTTTCGGAGAGCACCTGGTAATTTTGGAGAGTGCCAGAATTGATCTGGTAACTTCTGGAATTTTTCTGGAGAAAAGATTAAAATATTTTTTTCGGAAATATTTCGGAGCTGCCGGAAATGTTCCGGAGCTGTCGGAAATGCTTAGGTTGCTTTTCGCAGATGAAAATCACTAATCCGGAATTGTTTCGGAATGCGCCCAAAATCATTTTAGTGGGTGTTGGAATTATTCTAAGACCCACAAAAATATTTTCGGAATTTTCGGACGCGAAAAAGTGGTGTCATGAATAGTTAAAAGTACTACTTGAGATATTTTTGGAAAGCCTTCTAGAAGGACTTGGGAGCCAAGAAAGCCCCCTTGGGTTTCCTATAAATAGAGGTGTGAGGGCAGCCCCATATCCTTGATCCAAGCTCTCACTTGAGTTCTCAACACATGCCATGCAATTATCTGGCTTCTTCTCTCCCTCACACGAAAGAGTTTCGTAGAGCCGAAAGGCTGTCTGGGTTCCGGCAGGAACTAGTTCTGGACGGCGAAGCCCTGCTGGGTAGCTGACACCGTATGTGTGCAACTTGGTAGAGAGGTCGTTGTTTCGATCTTAGTTCGAGTGTGCCTCCCGAAGGGCTGTCCGAGTTACAGATCGAGTTTCGAGGGTCCTCCCGAAGGGCTGTCCGTGACATCGTCCGAGGGACTGTCCGACCGCCTCCCGGAGCGCTGTTCGTGGGGCAGACGAGGGAATACATTCTCGCGGCTGGGAGGTTGTAAATCCTAGCTGCGGGGATCTGCACCGACGATCTTCATCGACTCTACTTCCCGCTGCGCTACGAGTCGGTAACGATCAGATCAAAACCTTGTATGCGTCTCCATAGTGGTCCTGGGCGTGCTCGCTATACCGAAAATTATTGTTTTCTGTTGCGTTCCCTTACAGTGGTATCAGAGCCGTGCTATGCGTAGATGCATGTTATGATCTAGAATACATGGAGATGTATGGGTATTGCATAATATAATTTTGGAGTAGATCAGATCTATTGCTGAAAATTATTTATGCGGGTGGCAGATGAAATCTGTTACCCGATATTCTTGTTGCTTCCCTAGAATTTGCGTATTTCTGATCTCGAGACAGCATGGTGGAATTTTACAAAGTTCTGGCAATCCGCGATCCTGATTGATCAACGAAGTGCTATCAGTTCTTTGGGTTCCGCCATAGTCAAAAGAAAGATGAAATTCGCAGACTAAAGGGCAATGCAGATATGATCTGCACGGGGATCACGCGTATGACGAAGTTCAGTATGGGGTTCGAGATTTTATTATCTCGTGCTTCATACACCCCGCAATGTTAATCTAGTGACTTGAATAATCATACTTGATGATAAAACTTTGGTAGTTGCGGTTTAAGTCAAAACCTTAGAACCCACGTAAAATAAATTTTTGCATAAACCGGTTTAGAGGCGTCTAACTTGTTTTTGCAGGATGTGCATGTGATGTGGTATAGCAAATCTCATATTAATTCGATTATGTATGAGATGACTATATAATGTAAATTTATTAACATGACATGCGTGTCATGATTCGGCATGATGGCTGGAGCCATATGATTGTCACTTTAATGACCTGCGTGTCAACCTTAGGTAATGCACTTATTCATTTGCTATAAAGATAGCAATATTATTTGGTGCATCGACAAGGTGGTGGCAATCTTCGCGAAGGTGAACTCCGACGCAAATGCCAAAGACGAAGAAATACTTGACTTCTCCGTCAGAAGGGGCTATACCATATCATGCTATTATGAATTGCATGGGATGTTTATCCCTTATGTTGCACCCTTCTTGATTGCGCGGTAGTCGCTTTTTATTAGGGTGATCTCTCACTTAAAATATCAAGTAGTTAGTGTTCTCCCAAGTGTAGCGCCGTCACAGCATCTATACTCTCGGGGTGCGCCATGGATGCATGGGTACGAACAATTGGAGAAATGTAAGGCGGGTGAGGTCAGACCTCGCAGCAAGATCACTTGGTTGTCTTGACGTTCATGGCAGGATCGTCCTGAGCTCGGAACACACGCATCGAAAGATGAACAAGAGTCACATAGAGATGTGATCGGCAAGTTGGCCTACCAAATCAAAATCCTCGTCATGAGATGATGATTCTATGGCGTTGTATTGATATTTGGATCTTGAATCACTCATAATCAATTTTGAGAGATATTGATTTAAGTGGGAGCACACTTTAGAATAAAATTGTTTATTCACTAGTGCAAAAATCATTATGAACAAAGTCTAAAGTGAAACTTGTGTTTACCTTTGTAGATCAAATGGCTCGCAACACCTCTTTCAACTTGGGGCCATTGTTAGAGAAAGAAAAGTTAGCTGCGACTGGAAACAACTATGCGGACTGGGTCCGTAACCTGAGGATTGTCCTCAGGAGCGCTAAGAAAATCTATGTGCTTGAAAAAGCTCTTCCAGCTAAACCGGCGGCAGGTACCTCGGAAGATGAACAAAATATCTGGGCCACTCAGGATGATGATCACAACGCAGTACAGTGCCTCATGCTAGCTTGCATGAGTCCAGAGCTCCAAAAACGTTTTGAATTCCATAAACCCCGTGATATGATCCGGGAATTGGATGCTCTGTACAAGGAAACCGCAAGGTCTGAACGTTTTGATATCATGAATATCTTGATGAATTTCAAGATGGCTGAGGGCGGTTCAGTTGGCGAACACATAGTCAAAATGATTGGCTATGCTGAAAGGCTTAAAACCCTGGAATTTCCAATTCCAGCATCCCATATGATGGACATGATGCTTTCTTCACTCCCCCCGTCTTACAACGGTTTTGTCATGAATTACAACATGAGTGGGATGGAGAAAACACCAGAAGAGGTGCTCGCCATGCTGAAAACTGTGGAAGAAGGACTGCGGAAAAATCACAAGCAAGTGTTGCTTGTGAATAAAACCGCCAGTTTCAAAAAGAAAGGCAAGCCAAAGAAGGGCAAGGGTGCCGGTAAGACCGGCTCCCAAAGCAACTCTAAGGGCGGAGCCAAGAATGAAACTGAGTGCTTCTACTGCAAGGGCACAGGACACTGGAAGAGAAACTGCAAGAAGTATCTGGCCGATAAGAAGTCCGGGAAAACTGGAAAAGGTATAATTGTTATACAAGTTAATGTCATTGATGTTTTGCTTGCTAGCGAAAATTCTAAGTCTTGGGTATTTGATACCTGATCGGTTGCTCACATTTGCAACTCGATACAGGGAATGCAGAAGGTCCGCAAGCTAGCAAAGAATGAAGTCATGATGCGCGTCGGGAACGGCGCTGGGATCGCCGCTCAAGCCGTCGGCATTATGCCTCTACGTCTCCCTTCAGGATTTATCTTAGAGCTAAATAAATGTTATTTTGTTCCACTATTGTGTAGAAACATTATCTCTGGATCATGTTTAGTACACGATGGGTATTCGTACAAGTGTGAGAACAATGGTTGTTCACTTTATTGTAAGGATATGTTTTATGGATTTGCACCCATTGTTGGGGGCCTTTTCATACTAAATCTTGAATGTGAAAATGATGTCTTTAACATGAATGCTAAACGCCTTAAGAAGGTTGATACCACAACCACTTATTTGTGGCACTGTCGGCTTGGCCACATCGGAAAGAAACGCATGCAAAGACTCCAAAGAGATGGAGTTTTACCGTCCTTTGATTTTGAATCATTTGACACATGTGAAGCTTGTCTAATGGGAAAAATGACCAAGATGCCATTCAAGGGTCATCCTGAACGGGCGGGTGAATTATTGGAAATAATACATAGTGATGTATGTGGTCCAATGAGCACAGCCGCACGGGGTGGGTATTTCTACTTCGTGACTTTTACTGATGATTTAAGTCGGTATGGCTACATCTACTTGATGAAGCATAAGTCGGAAACCTTTGAAAAGTTCAAGGAATTTCAGAATGAGGTAGAAAATCATCGTGACAAAAAGATTAAGTTTTTGCGGTCTGATCGCGGAGGCGAATACCTTAGTCATGAGTTTGGCCAACATCTAAGTGACCGTGAAATCGTTTCACAGCTTACGCCTCCCGGAACTCCACAGCGAAATGGAGTATCGGAAAGACGTAACCGAACCTTGTTAGACATGGTAAGGTTGATGATGTCTCTTACAGATCTGCCGATATCTTTTTGGGGTCACGCACTAGAAACTGCCGCTCACACACTAAACCGAGCACCGTCTAAGTCTGTTGAAACGACACCACATGAGATGTGGAATGGGAAGAAACCCAGTTTGTCGCACCTTAAAATTTGGGGATGTGAGGTACTTGTAAAACGTTTACAACCAACCAAACTCGATCCCAGATCAGACAAATGTAACTTTGTAGGTTATCCAAAAGAAACAATTGGGTATTCCTTCTACCTACCCTCCGAGCACAAAGTGTTTGTCGCTAAAAGCGGAGTCTTTCTTGAGAAAGAGTTTCTCGCCAAAGAAGTAAGTGGGAGGACAGTACAACTTAATGAGATTAGTGAATCTTCGGCGACCGTTGCTATGGCTAAAGAACCGGAAGTAATTCCGCAAATTATCCCTACAACCGAGCCGGAAGTTGTCGCATATAATGCAAAAACTTCAGACAATGTTGTAACTGAACCGCGTAGATCAGGTAGGGCTATCCAGCCACCTGAGTGGTTTCATGATGAAATCTTCATTCTTGAAGACGATGAACCTGCGCACTACAAAGAAGCGATGGCGGGGCCCAGCTCAAGGGAATGGCACAGAGCCATGAAATCCGAGATGGAATCCATGTACGAAAACCAAGTTTGGAACTTGGAAGAGGAAGGCGTAAAGCCCATTGGTTGTAAATGGATTTTCAAAAGAAAGACGGATGCAGATGGTAACATTACTATCCACAAAGCTAGACTTGTCGCGAAAGGGTTCACGCAAGTTCCAGGAGTGGACTACGACGAGACGTTCTCGCCAGTAGCTATGCTTAGGTCTGTACGGATATTACTAGCAATTGCTGCTTATTTCGACTATGAAATATGGCAGATGGACGTCAAAACGGCTTTCCTAAATGGAAACCTCAAAGAGGATGTATACATGATACAGCCTGAAGGTTTTGTCATTCATAAGGATGCTAAAAAGGTATGCAAGCTTCAGAAAGCCATTTATGGTCTGAAGCAAGCATCAAGGAGCTGGAACATTCATTTTGATGAAGTAGTCAAACGGTTTGGCTTCATCAGGAATGACGAAGAATCTTGTGTTTACAAGAAGTTTAGTGGGAGCGCAAAAGCATTTCTAATCTTGTATGTGGATGACATATTGTTGATTGGAAATGATGTGAATTTCCTTAGCGAAATAAAAGACTCATTGAAAAGGAGTTTTTCAATGAAAGACTTAGGCGAAGCGGCATATGTATTGGGCATTAGGATCTATAGAGATAGATCAAGACGCCTGATAGCGCTTAGCCAAAGCACGTACATTGACAAGGTGTTGAAAAGGTTCAACATGGAGAACTCCAAGAAAGGCCTACTCCCCATGTCACCTGGCATAGTGCTTTGCAAGAATCAGTGTCCTCGGACTCTCGATGAGCGAGTACAAATGAATGATGTTCCATATGCCTCGGCAGTTGGTTCTATTATTTATGCCATGCTATGTACAAGACCGGACGGTTCCTATGCGCTAAGTGTTAGCAGCCGGTACCAAAGTGATCCAGGATTGGAACACTGGGCTGCAGTCAAGGGTATTCTTAAGTACCTCAAACGGACCAAGGATTTACTCCTTGTGTACGGAGGTGATGAAGAGCTCATTGTAAGTGGTTACACTGATGCAGGCTTCATGACTGACCCAGATGACTTCAAATCTCAATCAGGCTATGTTTTCATATTGAACGGCGGCGCAGTTGATTGGAAAAGTTCCAAACAAAAGACTGTGGCGGATTCTACGACAGAGGCGGAATATGTTGCTGCTTCAGAAGCCTCCAAAGAGGCGGTATGGATCAAGCAATTTCTTGAAGACCTTGGTGTGGTTCCAAGTGCTCTGGACCCGGTGGAGATCTATTGTGATAATAGTGGCGCCGTGGCTCAGGCAAGGGAGCCAAGTTCACACCATAAGACAAGACATATTGAACGCAAATATAAACTCATTCGACATCATGTCGAAGCGGGTTTACTGAAAGTACGCAAAGTTCACATGGATCTGAACGTGTCAGACCCGATGACAAAGCCTCTACCACGAGCAAAGCATGAGCAGCACCGGATAGCCATTGGTGTTAGGGAAGCCATGTAACTGGATTATGACTCTAGTGCAAGTGGGAGTCTGCAGGAGATATGCCCTAGAGGCAGTAATAACAGTTATTTTGTATCTCCGAGTTTGTAATGAATGTTTATGTTCCATGCTATAACTGCAATGATTCTCGAGTCTGCAATATCCACGAGGCTCGGAGGGAAACTCATGTGCACGTGTGGTATAATAAACAGTAAAATGTATTCCTAGTCATGCCTCTAAGACTGGCTCATGTATTGCATGATGATCCTGTTTTCCTGATCATGGGCATGTCTATGCCGGCAATTTTGAGGGCACAATGTTAGAAGAACATTTGTGTTGAATCGACCCGAATTGATGTTATGCTATGAGATACATTCGTCACAAGTTAATGGTTAATAACACAGAGAAAGTTGTGCGTTTGCATAATTCCTTAGACCATGAGAGTATCGAGTTCCTTCGTACTTGCTTCGTGAACTTTGGGATTTTGTTAAACGTCATCTGTAAAAGGGTGGCTATTACGGCAGCTTGCGGGTTCACGGAAAAGTATGACAAGGAACTAGGTAGCTCGAGATTGGGATTTGCTCCTCCGTCGTTGGAGAGATATTCTTAGGGCCCTCTCGGTGTTACGGTATCCACCATCGTCTGGCCAGACACAGTGTGATTTGATCACAGGGATGCCGGAACGCGGGAACGAGAAAAGAGAACAATACCAGGAACGAGGTAACTGGCATAGTGGACAAGTTGTTGATTCACGGGGATGCCAATAAGTCTCACCTCGGGTATTTATAATATATCGCGAAGCAACAGGAATAGCACACAGCAACTAAAGGTTCACTCGAATAATTCTTCGTATGGGTATTGGGATCAATATGGATGTCCTCGGTTCCGCTATTGATCATTGATCGGAAAGTGTTCAGGTCATGTCTATACTTCATCGAACCTACAGGGTCACACGCTTAAGGGTCATCTATCTGTTGAATACTAGACAGGGAGTCTGAGATAAAGTCACCGGAAAGGTTTCGGAGACGGCGGAAAAGTTCCGAGAGAGAAAACCGAAAAGTTGTTTCGGGGTAAACCACTAAGCCGAAAAAGTTTCGGAGAGCACCTGGTAATTTTGGAGAGTGCCAGAATTGTTCTGGTAACTTCTGGAATTTTTCTGGAGAAAAGATTAAAATATTTTTTTTGGAAATATTTCGGAGCTGCCGGAAATGTTCCGGAGCTGCCGGAAATGCTTAGGTTGCTTTTCGCAGATGAAAATCACTAATCCGGAATTGTTTCGGAATGCGCCCAAAATCATTTTAGTGGGTGTTGGAATTATTCTAAGACCCACAAAAATATTTTCGGAATTTTCGGACGCGAAAAAGTGGTGTCATGAATAGTAAAAAGTACTACTTGAGATATTTTTGGAAAGCCTTCTAGAAGGACTTGGGAGCCAAGAAAGCCCCCTTGGGTTTCCTATAAATAGAGGTGTGAGGGCAGCCCCATATCCTTGATCCAAGCTCTCACTTGAGTTCTCAACACATGCCATGCAATTATCTGGCTTCTTCTCTCCCTCACACGAAAGAGTTTCGTAGAGCCGAAAGGCTGTCTGGGTTCCGGCAGGAACTAGTTCTGGACGGCGAAGCCCTGCTGGGTAGCTGACACTGTATGTGTGCAACTTGGTAGAGAGGTCGTTGTTTCGATCTTAGTTCGAGTGTGCCTCCCGAAGGGCTGTCCGAGTTACAGATCGAGTTTCGAGGGTCCTCCCGAAGGGCTGTCCGTGACATCGTCCGAGGGACTGTCCGACCGCCTCCCGGAGCGCTGTTCGTGGGGCAGACGAGGGAATACATTCTCGCGGCTGGGAGGTTGTAAATCCTAGCTGCGGGGATCTGCACCGACGATCTTCATCGACTCTACTTCCCGCTGCGCTACGAGTCGGTAACGATCAGATCAAAACCTTGTATGCGTCTCCATAGTGGTCCTGGGCGTGCTCGCTATACCGAATATTATTGTTTTCTGTTGCGTTCCCTTACACTGTGGACATTCCCCGTCGACGAAGAGCACGTCTCCGCACCCCGTCGCCGTAGCCGCTTCGCGTCACCAAGTTAGGGTACGCAGAGCTTCTTGGATCCAATCTTGCTCTCCGTGTTCTTCATCTAGGGTTTGGATCTAAGAATTGTTAGGGTTTTTTGTTTTTCTTTTTATAGGACTGTTTGATCCGTGCTGATCGTTGCTCCTTGGGAAAACTGTTCTTAGAATCAAAGTGATCCCATCTTCTCAGGTCAGTATTTGAGACTCGATTCTTCTGTGGTTTGGATTAGGTTAGGTCTTGTTCTCGAACTGGTTCTAGCCAAATCCATTAACAGAATTACATCCAATCTTAGATTGATCTGAGCTCCTGTCAAAATCTTTTGGTTTTGGTCGAAACCTTTGCCTGTGCTTATTCATTCCCTCTCTTGGTTTCCCTCTTGTCTATAATTCTTTTCACAGGATGTCTGACGAAGAGGCTGCTATGGGGAATGAGTCTCCCATTGTTGAAGGGATCGAAAACTATCCAGAGCCACCGAAGCAAAAAGGCAAAGAAGGAAAAAGGAAGGAAGTCAATAATGCCCGAGGCATACCCGAAGCCATTCGCATCAAGATGGGCTATGACACCCCGCCAGAAGAAACAGATCATGATAGAAATATGCGACTGCAAAGGATTCGACGCTATTGGGCTATCAGATGGTACAAGTTCAAAAGCATCCCAACTTGGAAGTGGGCAATGCAGTTTGCTTTCAGCCCACCTTATCGGTACACCACCTCTATGTGTGGTCAATACACTGCAGCTAACAGGAAGAAGTACTACCCGAAGCCTCCGGCTGTTCCACACCCAAATACGCTCAAGACTCCGGATGATTATCCTGAAGAGCAAGAGAGGCTTGCTATTCTGGCTGAGAAGAAGAGGATTCGAGAAGAGAAAAAGGCAAAATCTCTTGCTGCTGTAGGGCTTGATGAAGCCAAAGCTTCGAAGCCTAAGAAGAGGCGAAAGCTTCGCAAATTAAGTGCTTCACCCCCTCCTGCTTCTGAAGAAGAGGGTGATAATGAAGCTGACAATGAAGCTGATGATGAAGCTGATGCTGCTGCACAGCTGGAAGATTCGATTGATGAAGATCCTGCTGACGAAGAAGATGATGAGTCTGAACACTCTCCCATTCCCCCAAGTCCTAAGAGGAAAATGATTCGGAACCCACTGAAGAAGAAGGCTGGAGAGAAACCGTCTGCTCCAAAAGGAGTTAAGTTTCAAGATCCCACTGATCCTCCTGCTCCCAGGAAAAACATAGGCTTGACGAACTTGGTGGTTGAGGCTCCCCTGTCTTCTAAGCCACCTCGCCATCCTGTTCCTGCTGAGCAGAGGACCAAGGAAAGGCATGACCCAAAGGCTAAGCCTGCTACTAGGCCCGAAGCTAAAGCTCCTGAACAAGCCAAAGCTTCAAAGCCTAAGACAACTGTTGCCAAGCCTGGCCAGACTTATGCCCAGGTCGGCACAAAGAAGCTGTCTGAAGCTGAACTACGCAAGAGAGACCGTGCAATAGCTGAACATCTGCATGCTGAAGCACAAGCCCAAGCTAAGGCTGATAAAGAAGCTAAAGAGAAAGAACGAGCTGACAGAGAAGCTGCAGAGTTAGAGAAGCAAAGGAAAGAGCTGGCTGAGTCTAACCAGAAAGCTGAAGCGAAGCACAAGCTAGCTGAAGCTAAAGCTCAAGAGGCTAAGGCTGCCGCCGAAGCCAAACAGCTCAGTGAAGCTGGAGCCAAGCGCCAAGCTCAATTGGATGTGCTTCGCACGAAGAAGGCTGAGAAACTTGCTAGAGCCTCTCAGAAGGAAGCTGCAGTTGACATGGCTCCAAAGGACATTCCTCCGAAGCCAGTCGTTGTTCCTGTCCCCGAAGCTCATATTGAAGCTGAGCACAGTGAACACAACTTCCCAGATGCAAGAGAAGGTGAACTCTGGGACTGTTTGAGCATACATCAGGCATACTGTCTGCTTGCTGAAGCTGTTAATCCCAAGGTTGTGGATATTGGGAATACCTATATTTCACCAAATCTTTCTGCTATGATTGAAACTTTATACTATCAGCTGAGGGATTTTCATGCAAGGGACAGATCTGAATCTGCTAAGATTCTAAAATTCAAGAAGAAAGCAGATGATGAATCAGATGAGGATTTCAAGAGCGAAGCCATAGCTGCTTCGAAGAAAATTGCTGTTGTCAATGAGGAAACGAAGAAAAATTTACAAGTCTATCAAGACAAGATAAAGTCAGCTATTGAAGAATGTTGCAAGAATCACAATGCTTCAGTCATGGCTCTTGACTCAAAGAAGCGCGAAGCCATGCTCAAGCAATTAGCTTCACCACTTCCCAAGCTGCAACAAAGAAAGAGACGTTTTATTGCTGACACAGAAGAAGCTGATGAGGTAAGCTCTCATCCAGCCAAGAAGGCCCCAAGAAAAGCATCGCCTCCTCGATGCAAAATCATCAAGCTTACCAAACCTTCTTCGAAGCCTTCCGCCCCCGAAGTCGCTCCACCCCGGGCTCCAACTCCACCTCCTCCTCCACCCGCTCCTCAACCGTCCGCTCAAGACAACTTTGCGCCAGAACCTTCTCCACCACCTCAAGCCATTCCTGAAAAGGATTATTCTTCAGCTCACTCTGCTGAGGAGTCTGAAGAACGAGAAGGTGAAGCCAAAGACCGAGCTGTTGAAGCCAATGCAGATGCCGAAGCCGAAGCCGAAGCCGAGGCCGAAGCAAATGAGTTGGCCATAATCACTCAACCGCCAAGGCGAGTCACAGATGCTCGAAGGCACTGCATTCCTGCTCAAGACACTCAACTGGACTCCATTTACCCCAGAGAAAAATTTCCTATATTCCTGGGAGAAGGATCATCTTCAAGACATGGTCCTGAGTTTGATCTTGAAGTTCATCGCCAGAAGCTTCGCCTCTTTGGCTCTAGTCCATATGATTCCCCAAGGACTGCTGATGACCTTCGATTCTGGACTACTGAACAACAAATTCTATACACGAAGCTTTATTGCCAGAAAGGTGTTCTGTTCAGGCACAAGTACTTAGACTTGCACAGTCTATCTTCTGCAACGTGCTTCCAAAATATCATGGAAACCATCGAAGCACAGAATTTGACTGGCCTGTTTGACATGGAGACTCCATTCAATTCCGAGCTAGTGAAGCAATTCTATGCCACTCTCTATGTCTCTGGAAACCCTGATGATACAAGTTCATGGATTCTTGAATGGATGATTCAAGGGAAAGTGTTTCGGATGCATTCTGATGAATTTATGGATATAGTAAACATCCCAAGGCACACTGGAGAACTAGCTAAGGTTCATATGTTGCGTGATCCCACTGAAGCCGAATTTGCTTCACTCTTGGATCCCGAAGTCACTGGCGATCACATGCCTGAAAACATTCGCCCGAAGCATCTGGTATTCATATCTAAGACATGGTTTTACATCCTGTCAAATTCACTTATGCCTCTCAGCTCTGCGAATGAAGAATCCAACATTCACAATCATACTCGACGTGCTCTAATGAAGCTTACTCATGGACATGTGTTTGACTTCGAGGACTGTTTTCTTCGATATATGGTACAAGTTGCTGAGTTAGTAAATCAATTGAAGCCATATGCTCCTTGGCTGCAAGCCATTTGCAACCATGGACGCTGGGAAGATTTTGTTGCCAAGCATCACCCGAAGCTGTTCTGCCCTCCTGTCCGAGACTCTATGAATATCTTCAGAAGGCCAAATGATCCAGTTGCCACATATGTCGGAGTCAGACAGCACATCAATGAACGCAACATGTCGAAGAAATTCCAGAAAGAAGTATACCACTTTGAAGTTGCCATTCGTAACCAGCAATTGCTAGAAAACTTCATTGAAGGAAATCAGCGCCAGATGCAACATCTTTCAGATGAGATAAATAGAGTTGGCAACATTGCCTTGAACAACAACCAGTATTTGAAGGTTTTGAAGCGCCACTCCTGGAAAGGTTTACGGAAATTCAACTCTGTGAAGAAACTTGAAGCCGACCGGATTTTCAAGGAGTATCCACATCTTCAACGTCATTTTTCAAGAAATTATTCGATCGACCGCCCCAACCCAAAGATCCCTTCGCTGGACAAGATTGATGAAGTCCTCTTTGTCAACCCTGCTGAACAGATTCGCCCCGATACCTTCTCGGATGAAGACTCCCATACCTCGAAGCAAGAAGATGATCCTCTCGACGACAGCGACCTTGATTTGCTTCAAGCGTCGATGGACTTCGACGAGGAAGAGTCACCTGCTTCGACCAAAGGAGATACTTCAGGCGATGCATCTTCTTCAGGCGAAGACAATGTGCAGGGTCCCAGGGTTGCAGCTAACGCGTAAATGCCTCTTGATTTACAATCTCAACCTTTTGTCCAATTATTGACAAAAAGGCGGAGAAAGTAGCATCGATTGAGTTTAGATTCGCTGCGGGGTTTAGGGTTTTGATTCGATCTTTTGCATGTTAAGTTACGACAAACATTCCATTCTCTTCGATTGGGTTGTAACTTAAGTATTTCTTCGGTTGTGAACTGTTTCATCTTATATGTTAATAACCCCCGTGCTTGCAAGCTGCTCTCCTATTTTTTCTTGCAGGTGGTTATTATCCTTAAGTTCACAGGTCATTGGATGATTGCATATTCTTCAAGTCATATTCTCTATGTGCAATTGATTCACTAAGATATGTGTTAGGCTTCCCATTGATGATATTCTTCAACAAGCGTTCTCTTCGATTATATAAATCTTCAATGCTTGCATTCAGGGGGAGTCATAGGCTTCACATCTTAGTGTTTGCTCTCAACTCAACTCAAAATTCCAAATATTTTATCGATGCCTGTTTTGTCAACAATGGTCCAAAAAGGGGGAGATTGTAAGAGCAAAGTTATAACCCCATGAGTTTTGGATATTGTTGGTCAAAACAGTAGAGGAACTAACAAGTTTTCCAGTATGAAACAGATGGTTAGGTTCCTGAAGTTATATGTTGGTGATAAAGCTTCAACGAAGATTTACACTTTCACTGAAGCATATCCTCTGGAGTGAAGCTCATCACGGATGTGGAACCCTAAAAAGATAAGGAATCTTGAAGCACGTCTCATCGAAGAAGATGACCAAGATGGCGCAAGACTTAGTTGTTTTTGCGTAGTTCTTTTTCACTTCCTTGAGTCGTAGGAAAGACCGTACTATCAAGAGGGGTTTAATAAATGTACTCCGAAGGTTTTGGTGAAAAGACTCAGATCGAATCCAAACCAGTGAGAAAACAGAGTTGAAGAAATCTCATGTGTGCTAGGTAATGCTTCACCAGCGAAGACTTAGTTCTTTCGGCTCCTGAAGCAGAACCAAGTCCGTGAGTCAACTTTACTTGGACCACAAGTAAAGTTGTGCTTTGATTGGAAATATGACCGTTGGGGACAGGTGTCAAGCTGTCACATCGGGTCACTTCAGTCATTTCGCACCTAGGGATTTCCACCTATAAATACGCCACCCCCGCCCTCATTGGCCGGAGGGCTGCTCCGAGATCATTTCCTTACAGAGGAGAGAGAGAGCAACCCCACCGAAGCAAACCAAAACCCATCCACCGAAGCATAAATCCTATTGATCTGAGTTGATTCATTATGACTTAGGAAGAAGTTTGCTAGCCTTTTTATCTTGGAGAACTGCAATTCTCCTAGACGGTTAGAGAGTTGTTCTTCAAAGAGCGAAGAGTTATTGTCGCCTCGAAGTCCAGTTTGTCAAAGGTTTCCGTGATTTCCTCAATAATCAACCATGAGTGAAGAACTGACCAATCTCAAGGAGATTGGTGCAGTGGAGATACAGATGGAGAGAGGTTAGCTCCTGTGTTCAATCACAAGTCCCTCCAACCAGACGTAGCACTTTGCAGAGTGTGAACTGGTCGAACAAACATCGCCGAGTCAGGAGTTTGTTTTACTTTCCGCACTTACATTCAGTTTATCAATTGCTTCAGTGATCTGCTTCAATGCAATTGATTCAATGCTTTTGATTCGCTATGTTTTGCTTCAATCATGTTCTGCTTTGATGTTTACCTTTCTGTTGAATCTCTTCTTCTGTTAAGTTATGCTTCACTTCATAGTTTCATGCAAAAATTTGAAGTGATCATTCACCCCCTCCCCCTCTGATCACATACTTGAACTTACAACAACCCATACAAAGACATGCATGTTATAAACATACACGCAGCACACATGCCTTGTATGAACAGCAGGTATCATTCCAATTCTCTACAATGTATACATCTTTATTAATAACTCTTACAGAGTGCACACAGAGATCACAAGCATGTGATCCAACATTACAACAGACAAGCGGAAGCAAAGTAGGTCTGAGTACAGACAAGTTTAACAAATGGCTTAGAGAAGCCTTATCTAAAAACAAGCCCTCCACGAGGGAACCAGTCGTCTGACTGGGACTACACTAGCTTGGTCTTGGTCCGAGTCTTCATTCTTCGAGCTTCGGTTAGAAGTCACCATCGGGGTCGGTGGGTTCATCTAAAACATAGATTAAGCAAACGTGAGTAAAAAATCGTACTCAGCAAGACTTACATAGGAGCTATACTACTCATGCATATGTATCAAGGTAAAGGGAGGTGGGGTTTCACTTGCAGAAGTGCCAGCTTTGACTTGGCTAGTCCTGAACTACGAGTACCAGACTTGAGGTAAGAAGCGTACACGATTCCACTACATCTCTTCAACCAATTACACCACTATGGTTACTTCCTCGACTTCCCCACAAGAAGCACCCCATAGCACTCACGCTTATCTTGGTGTGTTTTAGAAGTATCCAGTTCAAGTTGTCTAATAATCAAGCACATCTCTCCAAGTATTCCCTTACCGCGGACGCGGCTATTCGAATAGTTTATTAACCCTGCAGGGGTGTACTGCTACACACATGAAACTATCAGTTACCGCCTTTCTACTCGACACCGTTCAAGAGGTGCCGGCGAGGATAATTCCCACAACTTTTACCTCACAGCCAACTCAAATTCAATGGAGACGCCTATCTGGGCTGGAATCCACATCGTGAACCCGGCCGGTTTACCGATGTGGTCCCAGAAGATGTGTGCAGGGTCCCAAGCCGGTCTGAATAGCCGTTCTTCCACTTCGCAGACCGTGCCACAGACCTACCAGAACTCCGAACTAATGCGACTCATTGAACTGAGAAGGGGTGAGTTAGTAGGTTGAGCGGGGGTCCATGTGCCCAACATGTGGTAGTACTCTTCGTCTTGGATCACCACACAAGAACTCGGGCTTAGGGCGGTGTTCAACGAGACAACCCACTGTGTACTCCTACACAGCCTCTCATCGTTCACCTTGTATTAGGGTAGATTCACCAAAACAATTCACTTTCATCAACACCATGTTTACCATCATCCCGACTCACATCAAAAGCAACCTCATTGTACCACTAAGCATGCAATAAGCAGTAACAGTTGCAGTGGCCACATGATATCAACCAAATCCTACATATGCTAGGATTGTGGTTTGCTTACTACTGTGACAAGATGATAGGTCATGCAAAGGATATGGGTTCAACTATGCGATAGAAACGTTATCATGGTGATCATCCTAAACAATGCATAAGCGAGACATGAGAGGGAAGTGGGATTTTATAGACATGATCAATGGGGGTTTGCTTGCCTTGCTGACGGGGTTCAGTCACGGGGTCTTCAACGAAGGGGGTGGCCTCCGATTCCGGTTGCACGTCTATCAGCAACATGACAATCATAGGATCAACATAATGTACAATGCACGATCACATGAATAAGATTGTAATGGTGATGTTCATGGTACTGATGTGTTGAGCATTCCATTTAAAAGGAGTATATTGCATTTGAAATGAAAATTCAAACTCCATTTGATTTATCGATGAATTTCAAATGCATTTGAATGCATGAAAGTTCATTTGAAAATGTTGATCATGAAGTGAGGTGGTATAGTTGAAGTAATGTCTCTGATGTGTGGATGAATTCATTCAAAAGAAGTGTGTTGCAAAGTCATCTGCAAATTCACTTCAAATTTGAATTTGAAAAGGATCCATATGCATGTTTGCTACTGTTCACCCATTTTAAAATGGTCAAACATAGAAACAAGTTGCATATTCATATTCCTTGTATTTTTCTGATAATTTTAGACATATTATTTGCCCAATTTGGAGTTAAAATGAATTAGTTATGATTTTCTAAAGATTTGGCTATTTTCTTGATTTTTCTGTAATTGATTTAATCAATTTAATCGACTTATTGCGCCAGGCTGACGTCATGGGCTGGCCTGACAGGGGTGTCCCACTGGTCAGCCTCACTGGTTAACTAACCCGGTTAGTTTTAAACTAACCAGGGATTAGGGGGGTTCTGGGCCCCACTGTCAGTGAGAGAGAGAGGGATTAGGAGGGGGGTTAACTCCTAAACTAAACCGCCCACCGGCGGCGGCCACTGTGCACGGCGGAGACACGCCGGGGTGGCCTTCCGGCCACGGTTTGGCACGGGGAAAGCACGGGGAGGCACCCCTTGATCGCCCGCATCAAGCCATGGGCTCGGGGCAGGCTGGGAGTGGCCGGAGCCTCGTCGGCGTCGACGTCTGGCGGAGACAGAAGAGCAGCGACGATGAACTCGGTGAATCGAGCGACAACATTGAGCCTGCGCTTGTGCTACGTGTTCAGGAGGTCACCAGAAGCACCGTGGGCCTACGGGTTTGGGCTGGGACGCATGGGGTCGAGCTCAAGGTCATCCATGGCGGCGACCTTGCTCGGCTGCCACGGAAATCGGCGACAAAGGGCAAGAGGGGACGGGCTAGGTTAGGGGAAACACTCACCCAGACGCAGTGAGTGTAGCGGCGTAGTCGATGGAGGCGGGGAGGGCTTGACGACGATGAATTTGACGGCGAAGAAGCCACGATGGCCGGAGCACCTCGGTAAGCTAGCGTCGGCTCTGGTCGGCGCGTCCTTCTTCTAGACGACGAAGTCGTTGATGGCGAGCACGACGGACATCTTGGAAGAGGCTCTAGATCACGGTGGCCACGATCTCCAGCGTCGGCGTCCTGCGGTGGCGCTCTGTCGTCGGTGGGGAAGAACAGCAGAGGGCGCGAGAGCGAGGGGAAAGAGGGGGAAGTGAAAGGGGAGAGCACGGGGCGTCCCCCGGCGCCGCTAAAGAGGTGGGCAGCAGCCAGGCAGCTGCCTGGCAGCCATGCGATGGCCGGCGGCGAGCTGCCTGCCTGCCTGGCCTGGGAGGAAGACGACCCTGCCCTTTTGGGCTGGGCCTCCTCTGCTGGGCCAGGTGGGCCAGGTAAGTGGCTTCGGCCTTTTCTGTTTCTTTTTCTCTTTTCTGCTTTATGTTTTATTTGTCTTGCTCTGAAAAAAATATCAAAGCATTTTAAAAAACCCCCAAATATTTATCTTGGACATATGTGACATAGTACTAGTCACTCCCAAGTTTTGAAATTTTTTGGAATTCAAATAATTTGAATCCAATTCAAATAGCATTTAAATTTAATTTCCAAGCCTCTGTTTGAATATTTTAAAAATGCATGAGCATGGGTTTAACTCCAAATCATTTTTAAAATGATCATACTCATTTATAGGAATTTTCCAAATACTCAAATGATTTTTGGAAAAAGATTTTTATCTGGCCATTTGAAATAATTTCTCAGGGCTTTTCTTTTCCCCATTTTTGAATTTCTTTTTGAATTTTTCACATGATGCAAAGGGACTTGCTAATCTTAGCACATACCTAACTTGGGGTTGTGACAACTCGCCCCCACTCAAAAGAATCTCGTCCCGAGATTCAGAAGTCTGCGGGAGGAAGGAGGGGTACTCGGCACTGAGACGGTCTTCCCTTTCCCACGTAGCTTCTCTCTCAGAGTGGTGTGACCACTGAACTTTCAGAAACTTGATCTTCTTTCGGCGAGTGACACGCTCTGCTGAATCAAGAATACGAACAGGGTATTCTCGATAAGAAAGGTCATCTTGTAGATCAAGCGTTTCATGGTCGACTTCGCGGATGGGGTCCTTGAAGCAACGCCTGAGTTGTGACACATGGAATACATCATGTACTCGGGAAAGGTGCGGGGGTAGTTCAAGTTGGCTGGCAACTTCTCCATGTTTAGCTAGAATGCGGAAAGGTCCGATGTAACGTGGGGCCAACTTGCCTTTGATACCGAAACGTTGGGTTCCCTTCAGAGGAGTAACCCGAAGGTAAGCCTTTTCATCCAGATTGTAGCTCTCTTGCCTATGATGACGATCATAGTAGCTTTTCTGACGAGACTGGGCAGCTTTCAATTGATCACGAACAATGCGAATTTGCTCTTCTGCTTCCTTGATCATGTCTGGTCCAAATAATTGTCTTTCACCGGTTTCTGACCAGTTTAGTGGTGTTCGACATCGTCGTCCATATAGGAGTTCAAAAGGAGCCATGTTCAGACTAGATTGAAAACTATTGTTATAAGCAAATTCGGCACCGGAAAGTTGTAAACTGTGTAAAACAAGCAAAAAAAACATAAGAACAATACTTTAAAGTGGAATATATCAATGAATAGGATGAAATTACAATATAAAATAGTGATACTTTTTGGACGTATCAACTCCCCCAAGCTTAGACCTCGCTTGTCCCCAAGCGATTGCTGAGCTCGGTAAACCTGTCCACAAGTTTAGAGAGTGAAGTGTCGATAAAAGAATACGGACAAGAAGCATCAAGATTTCTCACCAAACTGAAGAATCCTCAACAACAACCTCAACTCATAAGGTCCTTATGAGAAAGTAGTAACAATTATAACAAAGTAGGACCTGGAAACTCATCAAATCATGACAAACATAGCCTTGGTGAAGGAACAACTAATAACTTTTACTTTTGCTCTTTCACTTATAATGGAGCCAGTTGAAACTTTGGAAAGAACATGTTATTAGTCAAGAAGTGCACAAGTTAACACAAAGGAAGATGTTTACTAAGCATAAGCTTTTGCAAACATGTCACAACCCCAAGTTAGGTATGTGCTAGGATCAAAGTAACCTTGCATCATGTTAAAAAATTCAAAAGAAATCATTTGAAATCATTTTCAAACTCAAATGGGAGAAGGAACACCCCCCAGATGAATTAATTCAAAAGGCCAGAAATCAATCTTCTCCAAAAATTCATGTTTAATTTTTGAAAAGTCTTATAAATGAGTGTGATCACATATCAAGTGATGAGGGACCCACCCCATTGTCAGAACCCCAACTAGGGTAAGTGCTAGGGTTTTTTGATCCCTTTGCATCATGTCAAAAATTCAAAAAGAAAATCAAAAATAGGGAAGCAGAAAGCCCTGAGAAATTATTTGAAATGGCCAGATAAAAATCTTTTTCCAAAAATCATTTGAATGTTTGGAAAATTCCTATAAATGATGCTGATCATTTTAAAAGTGGTTTGGGTATTTTTCCCATACTCATGGAATTTTCTAATATTCAAATAGTGCTCTGGAAATTAAAGTTTACCCCTATTTGAATTGAAATTCAAATGTTTTGAATTTCAAAAATGTCCAAATTATTTATGTGACTAGCTACTGGTCACCTAGTATTTTTAAAAGTATTTGGAAATTTATTAAAAATGCCTAACTAATTTAATTAGTGGGGCCAACCTATTTACAGAAAATTAAAAAGAAAAGCAAAAGGAGAGGCTTACCTTGCGCCCACAGGCGAGGCCCACCTCTCCACTGGCCTGGCCCAGCCCAGCCCGAGCTCTGTCGTCTTCTACCCCTCGCCCCGAAGCTGCTCCGTGGCGGACGAGAGCGCGCCGACGCCACGTCGCCGCCGTGAGAGACGTCTAGGCCTCCCCTGCCTTTCTCCTTCCGCCACGCCACGCCCAGAGCATGCCCCGCTCTTCTCCCCCTCTCTCTGGACCTCCTCCCCCTCTCCCTCTCCCGTTCCTGCGCAGAACCAAAGCCACGCCGGAGCACAGCCACCGCGTACTCGTGGCCGCCGTGATCCCCTCGCTGCCCTGCCGTGTCCCGTGGACTCCCCGTGGTCGACTTCATCGCGCTGCAGGACGAATCGAAGCCGAGGACGACTCCAGGCGACCCCCGCTTCGAATCCTCACCGCCGGCCGCCTTCGACTCCGGCAAGAAATTCGTCCGCTCCGAACTCCCTCAAGCCTCGCCGTGCCCATCGTTGGATTCTGGTGAGCTCTGCGGTCATTTCCCCTCTCTCCCAGCTCCTCCCCGTCCACCGTAGCACCGTGCAACCAAAACCGAGCCACAGCCGCCGCGACATATAGACGCCGGCGAGGCTCCGGCCACCCCCTTACCTCCCCGTGGGCAGCAGCAGACGAGGACGAGCACGAGGAGCGTGCTGGTGGTCTCGCCGTGCTCTCCCATGGCCGGAGACGCCGGCAACCGTGTGCGCCGCCGTGCGGCTTGGTCACCGCCGGCTAACCGCCGGCGGGACATTTAGCTTAGGGGCTAATCACCCTCTAATTGACCCCATGGGTCAATGACAGGTGGGTCCCAGCCCCCTTAATTCCCCTGTTAAGTTTTAATTAAACCGGGTTTTGACACTGTGTCACTGACAGTGGTGGCCCACTGGTCAGCCCCCCCCTGACGTCACCCCCACGCCATGCTGACGCAGTCAATGGAAAAACATTTAAAATAATTACAGAAAAGGCTGAAAATTGAATAAACTTCCAAAAATCATAGAAAATTCATATGAACTCCAAATTAAACATATAATATATGAAAAATTATCAGAAAAATCCAAGGATTATGAATATGGGATCTGTTTTCATGTTTGACCATTTTAAATTGGGTGAACAGTGCAAAACATCCATATGGCTTTATTTCAAATTCAAATTTGAAGCACATTTGCAAATGACTTTGCATTTGACTTCTTTTAAATGGAATTTTACCCACTTTGTGACCAAGAACATCACCATTTCAGTATTGATCATGTGTTTGAGCATTGCAAATAAATTTATACCTTGTTTGCTTGTTTGCTCGATAGACGTGCAACCGGAACCGGAGGCCACCTCCTTCGTTGAAGACCCCGATATCGAATCTCGTCAGCAAGGCAAGCAAACCCCATTGATCATGTCTATAAAATCCTATTTCCCTCTCAGTCTCGCTTATGCATGTTTAGGAGATCACCGAGACACGTTCTTTCGCATAGTTGAATCAATTCCGATGCATGACCTATCATTCTGTCACCGTATTAAGAAAACCACAATCCTAGCAGATTTAGGAGTTGAATGATGAGCATGTGGCCCCTGCAACTGTTACTGCTTTTGCTGCTTAGTGATACAATGAGGATGTTTTGATTGTGAGTCGGGATGGAATGAACACAGTGGTGTTGATGAAAGTGAAACGTGTTGGTGAATCCACCTAAGCAAAGGTGAACGATGAGAGGCTGTGTAGGAGTACACAGTGGGTTGTCTCGTTGAACACTGCCCTAGGCCCCGAGTTCCTGTTTTGTGATCGAAGACAAAGAGTATGACCACATGTAGGGTTTTATGGGAGCCCCGTTTGGCCTCTTTACATACCCGATCCGGTCTAGGAGTCACAATAGATTCAGGCTTTCCATTTGGCATATGCATAGAAAAAGTATGAAGAAAAGGTTGCATCATCCTAGATATGTGGTGGACTTGTGAGGCGGTGAAACCATCTGGCAGAGGTGGCGTCTCGGTCCCTTACATTATCTGAGTCCGTTTCGTGGAACCGGCCAGATTCTCGAGCGGTGCCAAACTCAGGTAGTCGACTCCTGGATTAGAGAAGGTGATGTGAGGTTAGTGCCTTGGTTTCATCCACGTCCGACATCCGCTTGAAGGATGCCAAGAACGAGGCGATAAGTGATGACACGCGTGTGAAGATGTACACCCCTGCAGGGTTAAATGAACTATTCGAATAGCCGTGTCCGCGGTTATGGACTACTTGGAAACCTCTGCTTGATCATAGATAACTTGAATGGATACTTATAAAACTCGCAAGATAAGCGTGAGTGCTATGGTGTGCCTCCTCGTGGGGAAGTCGAGGAAGTAACCATAGTGCTGTATTGGTTGGAGATGTAGTGGACTCGTGTACGCTTCTTACCTCAAAGTCTGGTACTCGTAGTACAGGATTAGCCAAGTCAAAGCTGGCACTTCTGCATGATGAAACCCCACCTCCTTTACCTTGATACTTGAGCATGAGTAGTATAAATCTGATGTAAGTCTTGCTGAGTACGACTTTGTACTCACGTTTGCTTATTCTATGTTTTAGATGAGAACCCGGACCCCGATGGAGTCACCGATCTGAAGCTCGACGTTGACTAAGTTAGCATAGTCCCAGACAGCAGTCTGGTCCCTCGTGGAAGGGCATGTTTGTTTATAAGGCTTCTCTAAGCCATTTGTTAAACTTGTCTGTACTCAGACCTAATTTGCTTCCGTGGTATTGATGTAATGTTGATCACAGACACGTGATCTTTGTATGCTCTATGTGTATATCAATAAAGAGTACTTTGTAGAGTTATGTGATGATACCTGCTGTTCATACTAGGCATGTGTGCTGCGTGTATGTTTATAACATGCATGTCTTAGTATGGGTTTTCGAGACCTTAGTTGTGATCTGGCTGGCGGTCTTTTATACACCAAGTGGTCCTTAGATGTGCGCAGCTTGGGGCATCGCGATGCGATTTCTCGTGACTCTGTAACGTGCACACTTTGTTGTATGATCGAGCCCGCCCTAGACCCCGACTAAGTGATCGGGCTGGAGTAAGTCTATGTAAGAGTTAGGATCCAATCGATAACATGGTTGAGGCGACTTGTCTATGAGTATGGGATTCACCACCCATAAGCATTTAGACTTGTGAGCGGACGATGAGGACCCATCTCAGATGATCATCCGGCCTGAATGGGATGCCCCTCACGTTCGATGCTTACCGAGAACGTTCTGTGCTTGGCCTTGTCTGCTTAGACAAGTGGGTACGGTTCTCGGCTCTCCATGTGATTGTATCGTGACTGGAATTACATATGCTAACCCCGGGTCTCGACAGACTTGGTATCAGAGCAGGACTGTCTGTAGGATTAGCAACCCTTGGTCGAAGTCGAGTCTAGCATTCTATAGTTATATAGTTACTTGGGTATATAAGGGAACAACGTAAGGCTTCTTTTTCTCCTTATCCTCATCGATCTGAGTTCTGAGTCACCTTATCTTTTCTACGGGATGATTGGACTAGGCTCATCTATGTCTTACTAGAACATCTCGTTGAGTGCTTCCTTGTAGCCCTAGGATTGTTGTGGTCGTCCAGACTCATCGGTTTTGAGTTCCTTGAGGAAGTTATGTCCAATCTCCTCAAGGTTATCTTGTTTTTCATCCCGGTGTAGCCGTTATGCTGCCGGATTTATCCCGTGTTTCTGTGGATCATTGCCTTCGCATTACAATCTTTTCCGCCTTCATCATGTCTTGTTATCGTTGAATCCATCATTCAACCTGTTCTGATTGTTGATTTTTATCACACAGGATGTCAGGTGGAACTCGTAGTGTTGTTCGTCGGAATCGAGACCGTGTTCGGAATCTAAATGATGATGAACCTCTACCATCATCTTTTGCGGCGGAAATCATGATGGAAGCTGAGAAGAATCAACGTGATCAAACACGCCTTCTGGAGCTCATCGAGCAGAATCCCTCGCGTCATTGCAATGTGGTTGTGAGCATTCAGGACTTCATCCTCCTCAAGCCATCGGTATTCCGATGTTCTTCTGAGCCCCTTGAAGCTGATGATTGGCTCCGTTCTATCGAGCGTAAGCTTGATACTACACATGTTGCTCCCGATGACCGAGTTATTTTCGCGGTATACTTCTTGGAAGGTGCTGCTCTTCAATGGTGGGAGAACTATGTTGCTATGCAGCCAGATGGTCACGTAGTGACTTGGCAGGAGTTCTGTGTTGCCTTTCGAGGGTACCACCTTCTAGATGAGTTGATGGAGCGCAAGAAGGAAGAGTTCTGCAATTTGACTCAAGGAGAGATGTCCATCCATGAGTATGTGAGAGAATTCAACCGTCTTGCTCGGTATGCCCAAGATGAGATCACCACTAATGCCAGAAAGCAGGAAAGGTTTCGTAAGGGACTTAGCCCCATCCTTCGTCATGATCTCAACCTCATCGAATTTGCCACCTTTGAGGATTTAGTTAACAGATCCTTCAGAGCTGAGCATGGCAATGAAGTTTTCGAGGAATCTCGCAAGCATGCTCTTGAGCTTGCTCCTTCTTCAAGTTCAGCCCCTCAGAAATGCCGAATTTGGATTCCAACCAGAGCCATACCTCAAAACTTTTTGCAGAGACCAACCTCCAGTATATGCCATCCACCTCAACACATTATTCCACCCCGGAATGATGGTGTGCAACCAAGCAATCCCACTCCCAGCAATTCAGACAGGGTATGCTTTAAGTGTGGTCTTCCAGGCCATTACTATCGTCAATGCCCTCAGGTCTTGATGGCACCACGTCATTCTCGACCCAAGCCTCCAAAGAAATCCACCACCAAGACCATCCCAGCAAAGCTTTCAGTCACAAGTAGTGGTTGTGTGAACCAAATCTCAGTTGAGGACACCACTGATGCTTCTGACGTCATTCTTGGCACACTCCCAGTCAATCATATCCCCGCCTCCGTTCTTTTCGATCCAGGAGCTTCTCATTCATTCATGTCGGAGAGTTATGCACTTCGTCATGAATTCCCCTTTGAAGAAATGTTTTCTCCAATGATCATTCAAACTCCTGGTTCAAAGTGGCAAACTAATAGAGTAAGCCATGGTAATCAAATTGCAATTGAGGGTTTAGTATTCCTTGCTTCACTTATAGCCCTCAAGTCTTCAGACATTGATGTCATCCTAGGAATGGATTGGTTATCAGGGCAAAATGCTTTCCTTGATTGTAAAGCCAAGTCAGTCAAACTCACCCATCCTTCAGGCCAGACCATTGACTACACATCACCCAGCTCTAGAACCCAGATGCATACTTTGAATGTGCTTCCTCTTCCAGACCTTGAAGATGTTCCGGTGGTTCGTGACTTCCCGGATGTCTTTCCTGAAGAACTGCCGGGAATGCCACCCGACAGGTGTGTAGAATTCATAGTGGATCTTATACCAGGCACAGCCCCAATTTCCAGACGCCCATATAGAATGGCCCCACATGAGTTAGCTGAGCTAAAAACCCAACTTGATGCTTCGTTGGCAAAAGGCTTCATCCGCCCTAGCTCATCGCCATGGGGTTGCCCCGTTCTGTTCGTAACGAAGAAAGATGGAACAGAAAGGATGTGCGTAGACTATCGCCCGTTAAATCTAGCGACGATAAAGAACAAGTACCCACTGCCCAGGATCAATGATCTTTATGATCAACTTGCAGGATCCTCTGTCTTCTCCAAGATGGATTTGAGATTAGGCTATCATCAAATCAAAATCCGAAACGAGGACATTCCAAAAATGGCTTTTACTACTCGTTATGGTCTTTACGAGTACACCGTCATGTCCTTTGGTTTAACCAATGCCCCCGCCACATTCTCGCGCTTGATGAATTCGATCTTCATGGAGTACCTAGATAAATTTGTTGTGGTTTATCTTGATGACATTCTCATCTACTCGAAGAACGAAGAAGAGCACGCAGAACATCTTAGGCTGGTATTGATGAAACTTAGAGAGCACCGCCTTTATGCCAAGTTCTCCAAGTGTGAATTTTGGCTACCAGAAGTGACCTACTTAGGCCACGTGATTTCTGCGAAAGGTGTTGCAGTCAATCCCGAGAGAGTTCAGGCCGTCCTTGACTGGACTCCACCTGAATCGGTTAAGCAAGTTAGGAGTTTTCTTGGCCTAGCCAGCTATTGCCGCCGCTTCGTCGAGAACTTTTCTAAAGTTGCAAAGCCTCTTACTGAACTCCTCAAGAAAGATAAGAAATTCCAATGGACTCCCAAGTGCGAGGAAACCTTTCAAGAGCTAAAAAGAAGATTGACTTCTGCACCCGTACTTGCACCTCCAGACACAAAAAGGGATTTCGAGATCTATTGTGATGCTTCACAGCAAGGGTTAGGATGCATACTTATGCAAGATCGTCATGTGGTAGCTTATGCTTCACGCCAGTTGCGGCCACATGAAGAGAACTATCCTACCCATGATCTTGAACTCGCTGCCGTAGTTCATGCCCTGAAGACTTGGCGACATTACCTCCTTGGTAATCGTTGTGAGATCTATTCCGATCACCAAAGCCTCAAATACATATTCACCCAGCCAGATCTTAACCTCAGGCAAAGACGCTGGATAGAGTTGATAAAATATTATGACTTAGGAATTTCTTACACCCCAGGCAAGGCCAATGTCATGGCTGATGCACTAAGTCGTAAGTCGTATTGTAACAACCTCATGTTACAACAGTATCAACCACTTCTTCATGAGGAATTTCGAAAGCTCAATCTCGAGATTGTTCCTCGTGGATCTCTTTTCAACTTGGTGGCGAAACCAACCCTTGAGGATCAAATCATAGCCGCCCAGAAACAAGATAGTAGTATTCAAGAGATCAAGCAGAACATTGTTAGCGGAGTTGCTAAATGTTTTTCTGCAAATGATCAAGGAACGATATTCTTTGAAAATCGTTTTGTAGTTCCTGAGAATGAAAACCTAAAGCATCTGATCCTTAAGGAAGCTCATGACACTCCCCTCTCAATTCATCCCGGTAGCACAAAAATGTACCGAGATCTACGCCAGAGATTTTGGTGGACCCGGATGAAGAGAGACATTGCACAATTTGTTGCCGAATGTGATGTTTGTCGTCGCATTAAGGCAGAACACCAAAGACCTGCTAGTACTCTTCAACCATTGTCTATTCCCGAGTGGAAATGGGACAAGGTCGGTATGGACTTCATCACCGGCTTTCCAAAAACCCAGAAAGGAAATGATGCCATCTTCGTGGTCATTGACAGGCTTTCCAAAGTTGCTCACTTCCTTCCAGTTTGCGAGTCTATAACTGCTAGCCAGTTAGCAAACTTGTACGTCTCTAGAATAGTGTCTCTTCACGGTGTTCCTTTGGTGATAAATTCTGATCGTGGTAGCCTTTTCACCTCTAGATTTTGGGAAAGTTTTCAGAATGCTATGGGAACTCATCTATCCTTTAGTACAGCTTTCCACCCTCAATCTAGCGGTCAAGTTGAAAGGGTTAATCAAATCTTGGAAGACATGATCAGAGCTTGTGTTATCTCTTTCGGAAGGAATTGGGAGAAATCTCTTCCATTTGCCGAATTTGCTTATAACAATAGCTATCAATCTAGTCTGGACATGGCTCCCTTTGAATTCCTCTATGGCCGACGATGTCGAACACCCCTAAACTGGTCAGAAACCAGTGAAAGACAACTCTTTGGACCGGATATGATCAAGGAAGCAGAAGAGCAAGTTCGCATTGTTCGTGATCGTTTGAAAGACGCTCAGTCTCGTCAAAAGAGCTACTATTATCGTCATCATAGAGAGGAGAGCTACAATATTGATGAGAAGGCTTACCTCCGGGTTACTCCTCTGAAGGGAACCCAAAGATTCGGTATCAAAGGCAAGTTGGCCCCACGTTACATCGGACCTTTCCGCATTATTGCTAAACGTGGAGAAGTTGCCTACCAACTTGAACTACCTCCGCACCTTTCCCGAGTACATGATGTTTTCCATGTGTCACAACTCAGGCATTGCTTCAAGGACCCCATCCGCGAAGTCGACCATGAAACGCTTGATCTCCAAGATGACCTTTCTTATCGATAATACCCTGTTCGTATTCTTGATTCGGCAGAGCGTGTCACTCGTCGTCAGAAGATCAAGTTCCTCAAAGTGCAATGGTCGCATCACTCCGAGAAAGAAGCAACATGGGAAAGAGAAGACCGCCTCCGTGCCGAGTACCCCACCTTCCTCCCGACGACTTCTGAATCTCGGGACGAGATTCTTTTGAGTGGGGGCGAGTTGTCAGAACCCCAACTAGGGTAAGTGCTAGGGTTGTTTGATCCCTTTGCATCATGTCAAAAATTCAAAAACAAAATCAAAAATGGGGAAGCAGAAAGCCCTGAGAAATTATTTGAAATGGCCAGATAAAAATCTTTTTCCAAAAATCATTTGAATGTTTGGAAAATTCCTATAAATGATGCTGATCATTTTAAAAGTGGTTTGGGTATTTTCCCATACTCATGGAATTTTCTAATATTCAAATAGTGCTCTGGAAATTAAAGTTTACCCCTATTTGAATTGAAATTCAAATGTTTTGAATTTCAAAAATGTCCAAATTATTTATGTGACTAGCTACTGGTCACCTAGTATTTTTAAAAGTATTTGGACATTTTTAAAAAATGCCTAACTAATTTAATTAGTGGGGCCAACCTATTTACAGAAAATTAAAAAGAAAAGCAAAAGGAGAGGCTTACCTTGCGCCCACAGGCGAGGCCCACCTCTCCACTGGCCTGGCCCAGCCCAGCCCGAGCTCTGTTGTCTTCTACCCCTCGCCCCGAAGCTGCTCCGTGGCGGACGGGAGCGCGCCGACGCCACGTCGCCGCCGTGAGAGACGTCTAGGCCTCCCCTGCCTCTCTCCTTCCGCCACGCCACGCCCAGAGCACGCCCCGCTCTTCTCCCCCTCTCTCTGGACCTCCTCCCCCTCTCCCTCTCCCGTTCCTGCGCAGAATCGAAGCCACGCCGGAGCACCGCCACCGCATACTCGTGGCCGCCGTGATCCCCTCGCTGCCCTGCCGTGTCCCGTGGACTCCCCGTGGTCGACTTCATCGCGCTGCAGGACGAATCGAAGCCGAGGACGACTCCAGGCGACCCCCGCTTCGAATCCTCACCGCCGGCCTCCTTCGACTCCGGCGAGAAATTCGTCTTCTCCGAACTCCCTCAAGCCTCGCCGTGCCCATCGTTGGATTCTGGTGAGCTCTGCGGTCATTTCCCCTCTCTCCCAGCTCCTCCCCGTCCACCGTAGCACCGCGCCACCAAAACCGAGCCACGGCCGCCGCGACATGTAGACGCCGGCGAGGCTCCGGCCACCCCCTTGCCTCCCCGTGGGCAGCAGCAGACGAGGACGAGCACGAGGAGCGTGCTGGTGGTCTCGTCGTGCTCTCCCATGGCTGGAGACGCCGGCTACCGTGTGCGCCGCCGTGCGGCTTGGTCACCGGCGGCTAACCGCCGGCGGGACATTTAGCTTAGGGGCTAATCACCCTCTAATTGACCCCATGGGTCAATGACAGGTGGGTCCCAGCCCCCTTAATTCCCCTGTTAAGTTTTAATTAAACCGGGTTTTGACACTGTGTCACTGACAGTGGTGGCCCACTGGTCAGCCCCCCCCTGACGTCACCCCCACGCCATGCTGACGCAGTAAATGGAAAAACATTTAAAATAATTACAAAAAAGGCTGAAAATTGAATAAACTTCCAAAAATCATAGAAAATTCATATGAACTCCAAATTAAACATATAATATATGAAAAATTATCAGAAAAATCCAAGGATTATGAATATGGGATCTGTTTTCATGTTTGACCATTTTAAATTGGGTGAACAGTGCAAAACATCCATATGGCTTTATTTCAAATTCAAATTTGAAGCACATTTGCAAATGACTTTGCATTTGACTTCTTTTAAATGGAATTGTACCCACTTTGTGACCAAGAACATCACCATTTCAGTATTGATCATGTGTTTGAGCATTGCAAATAAATTTATACCTTGTTTGCTTGTTTGCTCGATAGACGTGCAACCGGAACCGTAGGCCACCTCCTTCGTTGAAGACCCCGATATCGAACCTCGTCAGCAAGGCAAGCAAACCCCATTGATCATGTCTATAAAATCCTATTTCCCTCTCAGTCTCGCTTATGCATGTTTAGGAGATCACCGAGACACGTTCTTTAGCATAGTTGAACCCATTCCGATGCATGACCTATCATTCTGTCACCGTATTAAGCAAACCACAATCCTAGCAGATTTAGGAGTTGAATGATGAGCATGTGGCCCCTGAAACTGTTACTGATTTTGCTGCTTAGTGATACAATGAGGATGTTTTGATTGTGAGTCGGGATGGAATGAACACAGTGGTGTTGATGAAAGTGAAACGTGTTGGTGAATCCACCTAAGCAAAGGTGAACGATGAGAGGCTGTGTAGGAGTACACAGTGGGTTGTCTCGTTGGACACTGCCCTAGGCCCCGAGTTCCTGTTTTGTGATCCAAGACAAAGAGTATGACCACATGTAGGGTTTTATGGGAGCCCCGTTTGGCCTCTTTACATACCCGATCCGGTCTAGGAGTCACAATAGATTCAGGCTTTCCATTTGGCATATGCATAGAAAAAGTATGAAGAAAAGGTTGCATCATCCTAGATATGTGGTGGACTTGTGAGGCAGTGAAACCATCTGGCAGAGGTGGCGTCTCGGTCCCTTACATTATCTGAGTCCGTTTCGTGGAACCGGCCGGACTCTCGAGCGGTGCCAAACTCAGGTAGTCGACTCCTGGATTAGAGAAGGTGATGTGAGGTTAGTGCCTTGGTTTCATCCACGTCCGACATCCGCTTGAAGGATGCCAAGAACGAGGCGATAAGTGATGACATGCGTGTGAAGATGTACACCCCTGCAGGGTTAAATGAACTATTCGAATAGCCGTTTCCGCGGTTATGGACTACTTGGAAACCTCTGCTTGATCATAGATAACTTGAATGGATACTTATAAAACTCGCAAGATAAGCGTGAGTGCTATGGTGTGCCTCCTCGTGGGGAAGTCGAGGAAGTAACCATAGTGCTGTATTGGTTGGAGATGTAGTGGACTCGTGTACGCTTCTTACCTCAAAGTCTGGTACTCGTAGTACAGGATTAGCCAAGTCAAAGCTGGCACTTCTGCATGATGAAACCCCACCTCCTTTACCTTGATACTTGAGCATGAGTAGTATAAATCTGATGTAAGTCTTGCTGAGTACGACTTTGTACTCACGTTTGCTTATTCTATGTTTTAGATGAGAACCCGGACCCCGATGGAGTCACCGACCTGAAGCTCGACGTTGACTAAGTTAGCATAGTCCCAGACAGCAGTCTGGTCCCTCGTGGAAGGGCATGTTTGTTTATAAGGCTTCTCTAAGCCATTTGTTAAACTTGTCTGTACTCAGACCTAATTTTCTTCCGTGGTATTGATGTAATGTTGATCACAGACACGTGATCTTTGTATGCTCTATGTGTATATCAATAAAGAGTACTTTGTAGAGTTATGTGATGATACCTCCTGTTCATACTAGGCATGTGTGCTGCGTGTATGTTTATAACATGCATGTCTTAGTATGGGTTTTCGAGACCTTAGTTGTGATCTGGCTGGCGGTCTTTTATACACCAAGTGGCCCTTAGATGTGCGCAGCTTGGGGCATCGCGATGCGATTGCTCGTGACTCTGTCACGTGCACACTTTGTTGTATGATCGAGCCCGCCCTAGACCCCGACTAAGTGATCGGGCTGGAGTAAGTCTATGTAAGAGTTAGGATCCAATCGATAACATGGTTGAGGCGACTTGTCTATGAGTATGGGATTCACCACCCATAAGCATTTAGACTTGTGAGCGGACGATGAGGACCCATCTCAGATAATCATCCGGCCTGAATGGGATGCCCCTCACGTTCGATGCTTACCGAGAACGTTCTGTGCTTGGCCTTGTCTGCTTAGACAAGTGGGTACAGTTCTCGGCTCTCCATGTGATTGTATCGTGACTGGAATTACATATGCTAACCCCGGGTCCCGACACCCATGCTCATGGATTTTTCAATTATTCAAACAGGACCTTGGATTAATTCAAAAACCCCTATTTGAGTTAAGATTCAAATAATTTGAATTTTAAAAAATGCCATACTTTGCAAATGGCTAGTATATATTATTATGAGGCCATGAAAAAAGTTTTAGCATTTAATAAAATGTCTAGCTATTTTTTTAGCTAAGACAAAACAAATTACAGAAAAGAAAAAGAAACAGAAAAAGGAAAAAGGCTTACCTCGCATCTGGCCCAACTCAACGCCCCCTGGCCCAAGCCCACCTCCCCTCCCGTGTCGTCTTCCTCAAGCAGGGGCACGCACTGCTTCGTGTCGTCCATGCCGTGGCCGCCGACGTGCCCTGGCCACCTCCTGCTTCCTCCCGTCCACGTAGTCGCGCCTGGAGATGCCCTGGAACACGTCGCATCCATTCCCCCCTCTCCTGTTCGTCTCTCCCTCTCCCCGCGTGAGTTCGTCGACGCCCGAGAAGATCAGCAGCGCACCCGCCATGGAAACTCGTCACTGGAGCCCGAGCTAGGCCCCCAGAGCTTGTCCTTACTCCTCACCATCTTCGTCTTCGTCTCTGCGCAAGGAATCGCGAGCTGAATCGACTCCGAGCCAACGGAATCATCGTCAAGTCGTCGTCAGACCCGCGAGATCCCGCCGACGAATTCGTCGCCTCCACGCCACCGTTCGCCTCGCCGCCTGCACCGTTGAGCTCAGGGTGAGCTTCTCCCCGTTTTCCCCAAGTTATCACGGCCCCTCGCACCCTCTGTGCCATTCCACCATGGGATCCGAGCTCCGTCGCCGCCATGGCTGACCCCGAGCTCGCCCCCGTGCCTCTACGACTTGGTTCGAGCGCGCATCGTGTTTCCCATTGCCACAACTTCACAACGCGCTAGGCCACGCTCGTTTTCGTGCACTACAACATCGTCTTCATCGTAGCTGTGTTTCTGCCGCCGCCACGAGTGCTCGCCGCCGACGACTCCAGCCTCCCCGGTGACGCTGAGGTGCTCGAGGTGATGCGCGCGACCAAGAGGAGTCGTCTGGTGGTCGCTGAAGGGTTCGTTGCATAGAAAACAAATTCTTTCCTACGATTGCAACTGCCAAGATCACATCTAGGAGATAACTTGTAACGGTTTGAGAAGGACTCACCCTCGAAGACCAAAAATCTTTAACGAGAACGATTCTCGTGGGTGATGTAGTCGATCACTTGCCGACCTCAAGGTCGTGATGAAGATGGGCGCCACAAACGGGCAGCGCCTCCGTAATCGGTCACACGTACGGATCAGCGACGACCTCCGCCCCTTGCTCCAGTTGGGCAGCGGAAGTAGTGGATCCTCGGGAACTCCAGCAGCACTACAACATAGTGGTGGTGGTGGTAGAGAAGATCTTGAGCAGGGCTTCGCCTAAGCACCGTACTCGTGAAACTGGATCAGCTAGCAAGGGGAGGAAGATGCCAACCAAAGGACATATGAGAGATGGAGGAATTAGTGTGTAGAGGGGTCTCCACCCATCTATATATAGGAGGGGGAGGCAGCCCCCAAGGGGTAGCACGCCCCAAGAGGTGCCCCCACCTCTCCCCTCATCATGTGGGTGGACTCTCCACTCACAAAAACAAAGGGTCACACATTATTCCCATAACTTCCATAATTCTCCACTCAAAATTCCAAGAGTTTATCACATTAAAACACTTTTAATTATCTTGTTTAATGTCACTCAAATTAATGAACACTTCATTTAATGAGTACTTCATTGATGAACACTTCATTCAATGAACACATTAACAATTATCCCCTTGCACTATTTTGATATACCGAAACTATTCCAGCAGTTTTATCAAAACAGTCCATGTGCTGTCCAGTATATTCTCTGGCGTTCCGTATCCACTCAAACGCGTCAACGAATCCTTAAGTGTGTCACCCTACGGTTCGTGAATAAAATGGACATGACAGAGACTCTTCTCCGATCAATAATCATTAGAGGGATCTGGAGATCCATGATGACTCCCACTTACTCAACGATGAACTAGTGATCGTGTGAACCAAAACTCCGTAACCAATTCCTTTTGTCTCGCGATATTTCACTTGTCCGAGATCCGATCATTTGTTATCATCCATACCTAGTTCGATCTCGTTACCGACAAGTACTCTTTACTCGTTCCGTGATATAACATCCTCGTGAGCCAGTCACGTGCTTGCAAGCGATGTCAATGTGATATCACCGAGAGGGCCCAGAGTATATCTCTCCGTCATCTGGATGGACAAATCCCACTCTTGATCCACGAGCCTCAACTAACACTTTCCAAGTACCCAACGACACCTTTATAATCACCCTGTTACGGTGTGACGTTTGATGGAATCAAAGTACTCTTCCGGTGTCAGTGATTGACGTGATCTCATGGTCTAAGGATTAGAGTTACTTCGTGAAAGTTTGATACAGCAATAGAAACTTGATGACATGATCGTATTGCTATAACTACTGTGGGTGTATGTTCATCACATCATTCTCCAATGACATGACCTTGTTATTAACAACATCCAATGTTCATGATCAGGAAACCTTGATCATCCGTTAATCAACAAGCTAGTATAAAGAGAGGCATTACTAGGAACCTTTTCTCTGTTTATTAAACACACATGTATTAACGTTTCCGGTTAACACAATTATAGCATGAAAATAAACATTTATCATAAACATGGAATAAGATAATAACCACTTTATTATTGCCTCTCGGGCATATTCCCTTCAGTCTCCCACTTGCACTAGAGTCAATAATCTAGTTTGGTACTTGCGCATCCAACACCTATGGCATTCAGGTGTTATCCATATGCATTGCTAGTGGTAAACCTAATATCCAGATCTGACACTTCAGGTCCGTGTGTATTTGCATTTCTTTGCGTCTCTACGCATCACTCATTCACCAATGAGATGGCATTGCATAAATTTGGTCCTCCGGTGAGACCTTAGTCCCTTGAGCTCAAAACATGTTGAATCTATTGTCGTACAATAGATCTTCATAGTATTAGCTCGCTTGGAACTACACCTAGTTTGTCAAACAAACTTCTTGACACAAATGCCCTCCTTTGCTGCTGCTAGAGCAGTCATATACTTAGCCTTTCGTTGTAGTATTCGTCACAATGTCTTAACTTTGGAACTCATCCAAATCCATTTGGAACTATTCCAAATCTATCATGGAACTTTCTTCCATTACATTTTGCCACCTTAACATAGCGCCAAAATTGAGATAAATTTAGATTGTATCTTGCGACAAAACTAGTATCAATGTAACACTTTACAATGAACTATTGTCCAACATACATAATATATATTCTTAGTCCTTCCAAAGCACGTAAGGATATCTTTACTATTGTCCAATGATCATCTTATGAATCATTCTGGTATATGCTCATAACATTTAGAGCATAGGACATTCTTGGACATTCTTGTAAATGATTGATCAAATCATTCATGTGGTTTTACTCACTAAGTGTCAAAACACTTGAATCTCGCTTCAACCTTTTCCATGCGGCAAGAACCTTTCTCGTCGTTTCCATATTGAACTTATTCAATATTTCATATATGTACTTCGGCCCAACCATATTAGCACCTCAATCTATCTATATAGACCATATTAGCCCAATATACTGCTTTTGCCCAAATCTTCCATTAAAATCAAATTTTCAATGAAACTTCACCCGTGTCAATAAAATATACATCATTTCCAATCAACAATATGTCTTCTACATAATGTATTAGAAATATGTCTCAGCGCTCCCACTTAATTTCTTGCAAAAGCAAGCATCTTCACCATCTCTGATGAAACTAAACGTTTTAACAATTTCATCATGATGAAGATTCCAACTCCGTGAATTCTTATTTCAACCATTGAAATTTGCATGCTATTTTAGCATCCTTTGAATTAACAGAACCCTTTGGACCGTGTCCTATACACGTCTTAGGTAACCATTCTATTAGAAGAACGTTGTTCTGTTTGTTCAACTACCATATACCAAAACTAGCATATGTAGTGGTTGCTACAATAATCCGTCCAGACTAAATATCGTTATGAAAGATCAAATCTTGTCATAGCCAACTCTTTGAACATAATCGTAAACCATTTTAACGATATGTCGAATATTTCATAGATGTGAGAACATCCACGTCTGTTTCTTTATAGATCCAAACACGGTATCTAGAGGGTCTTCCAAGTTCAGAAACTTGGTTTCTCGTGTATGGAACTATCACGGATTTTATAGCTTCTAGCCATTTTGCCGGAGTCAGGGCCCATCATTGCTTCTTTGCATGTAGTCGGTCCATTATTATCAAATAACAATGATTCAATCTCAAATCTTACTATTTGATCGATTATCCGAACTACGCAGTTCAATAGGAACTTAGATCGTCGTGACCACAACCTTTGGGACACGGGAGCCAAGAGCATTGTGGCCGCTTCCGGGAAACTTTCCGGCGCTGCGCCACTTAGCACTTAAAGCTTAGGTTCAACAACCTAATCGAAGTTCTAGTGTCCTCCCACTTAACTTTTCGCAAAAAATTCCTTCTCAAGAAACTTGATGCACTTAGCCACAAAACACTTTTGTCTTTAGTGTTATGGAGGAATACCCAACGGTTACTTTGGGATAACTTACAAAGACGCACTTTATCCGACTTTGGTTGTAAACATTTTACATATGCCTTGCATACCAAAATTTAAGAAAAGACAAATTGGGTTTTATCCCATTCCATAACTTATATGGTGTCATTTCAACGGATCTCGATGGCGCTCTTTTCAGTGAAAAGCGGTAGTCTCTAAAGCTTAATCCTTAAAATATAATGGCAATTTTATAAATAACACCTTTGATCCTTACCATGTCAAACAAGGTTTGATTACATCTCTCGAACACTCCATACTCCTATGGTGTTTCGGGAAATGCAAGTTTTTGGAACGATTCCTAAACTCTCAGGCATTTGCTAAACTTTTAACTCAAAAATCTTCTTTTATGATCCAATCATAAACTCTTATTTTCTCGTTACAATGATTTTCACTTCATCTTGAAATTTATTTGAACATTTTCAAACATTTCATACTTCTTCCTTATCAAGTAAATATACACATATATTCACTCAAATCCTCGGTTAAAGTATATGAAGTTATAAGACCCACCACACACGGCTACACATAATGAACTATACACATCAACATGTATAATGTCCAATAAGTTAGTCGTCCGTCCTTCTTTGGCCTATGAACGGAGTTTCAATCATTTCTAGGAAATTCTTACAAGCGTCAGTTGATTCAAAATCAAAAGACTCCAAAATTCCACCAACATGGAGTTTCTTCATGTTATCTTTCCAATATGATTTAAACGGTGTTTCAATCATCTCTAGAAATTTCTCACAACCGTCAATTGATTCAAAATCAAAAGACTCCAAAATTCCATCACCGTTGAGTTTCTTCATGTGTTTCTTTCCAATATGATTCAAACGGTGGTGTCACTCATAAGTGATCTTCTAATCATTTGTCTTGCGACATGTTTAGCATCAGTTATTATGGATGTGATTTCTCCAACAAGATTTATAGAGTTCATCCATCTTCTATGAATATGGTGATAATTTGAACAACTATTGTTCGTATAACACCAGAACAGAATAACAATTATTCAAATAAATCTTGAAGGCTAGGTTTAATTCCAACGATAAACACAATAACACTTTATTTTGTTCTTGATGAGAATCATCCCATATTCATTTGCTAGTTACTCAGGCCATTGCAACTCTTGTATTGCGTTGTTCCGTATGACACTTCATACCAACCAATCAGTATCCAATACTCAAGAATCACACTGTTTAACAAGCAATGAATATACCCATAACATGTATATCATCTATATACCCGAGCTAGACATTTCCAGTCTTTTCCTTTTTCTTTTTCGCCAAAATATTTTTTAGATCCTCTTTCAGCAATTCCTTTCCTTTTTAGAAGAATTTATCAACATCACTTGTGGCACCATTCATATGACACATAATCCAAAGTGTGTTAGTCAAATACTAACACCCTTTGATTCTCACTTTGATGTAGATCACCGTCATCAAATGTTTGGTGTTCTTCCAAATTCCATTCTTTAGTAATCTTATAGTGTAGTAAACATTTTACCTACATCTTCCATTCATCCTATCATGACAACTTTCATGACAGAACTACCATAGCTCATAGGGACAAACTGTGAGTACAATATTAGTTCCCAAAACCTTTTTGGGAGATTAGGACACATAGTGTCTCCAACCTTCACAAATTCTCATACAATATGAGAACATGTTTCTCACTAAATTTTACTCTATCACATTGCAACTAAACATTGTTTCAGATATCGCTATATCTTCCACACATGATAGTTTCTGAAACAATCCTTTCAGCTCCTAGATAACCTTGATAATAACAAACAACATTTGAATATCAAGGATCATGGAGGCAAGTGTGATACTTATACACTAACACTGGAATTGTTACTCTCGATTTAATACACATTATTAAACTTCATGGAGTAAGCAAGGTTTGCTAAAGTTTGCAATAAGACTTTAAACTTTAGATTGACACTCAAACAATACGGTACCAGTCCGTAAAGCTAAATATCCAGAATTCTATAGTTTTATTATCTCAATTATAGCTAAGCGCAAAGGTAGTAAACAAATGCCAATGACTACAACGAACTATGCAAATTCACTTTGATTTAGTTCATGATAAAATGAGTTCATCTAACTCCCACTCAAAAACAACATCCCTCGAGTCGTCTTTGGTGATTACACGAACCAAATTCACTACACCACGACCGATCATCACGTGAGGCAGTGTAGCTGCAATGGCGAGCATCTCAATATGGTTCATCATATCATCCATATGACTCGTGCTTAACCTTTCGGTCCATGTTCCGAGGCCATGTCTGTACATGCTAGGCTCGCCAAGTAGAACCTTAGTATTTGCATGTGTTTCAAGGCCATGTCTGTACATGCTAGGCTTGAAAACACCCGTTGTATGCGAACGTAGAGTCTATCACACCCGATCATCACGTGGTGTCTCGAAACGACGAACTTTCTTAACGGTGCATACTAAGGAAGAACATATAATTATCTTGATATTAAGTGAGAGGGATCATCTTATAATGCTACCGCAGCGATCATGATCGTAACTAAGCAAAATAAGATGCATAAAAGGATAAACATCACATGCATGGATAATGTGATATGATATGGTCCTTCTCGCATTAGATCTCCATCTTGTGCGTCTTGGTATGATCTCCATCATGCCACCGGCGCGGCACCAAGGTCCATGGCGCCACCACCATGGTCGTCCTTCTCCATTACAATATATCTCATGGATATATCTACAGCACGCAGGCCTTAAAAAGGAAAAACACAACCATATGGCTCCTGCCGGTTGTTTACAATAAATCTCATTTCATACAAAAATTTTGTAACAATGACCATATCACATCACATGCCCTGCAAAAACAAGTTAGACGCTTCTAAATTATCTTTGCAAATTTTACGTGGTTTTGGGCTTCCTAGGAAAGAACCGATCTTACCTACGGACAAGAACCACAACGTTGATTCGCTAGTTGTTTCTTTTCATCCCTTTCCAGGGCCCTCCGTTGCAAATGCCATATCACTAATGTTAGAGAAACTGACACCCCCAAAGCCACTTTATACGGTACAAGCCGTATGTCAAGCGTGACACGCAATCTGCGCTTAGGGCCGCTTCAATCCAACATTGCCGCAATATGAACAAGTGCACAAAAGAGGGTAACAACTAGAGGATCAACGCCCACATCTCTATGTGTTCTAACCGTACAAAGCATCTACGCATAGACGAGGCTCTGATACCACTGAAGGGTTCGTTGCATAGAAAACAAATTCTTTCCTACGATTGCAACTGCCAAGATCACATCTAGGAGATAACTTGTAACGGTTTGAGAAGGACTCACCCTCGAAGACCAAAAAGCTTTAACGAGAACGATTCTCGTGGGTGATGTAGTCGATCACTTGCCGACCTCAAGGTCGTGATGAAGATGGGCGCCACAAACGGGCAGCGCCTCCGTAATCGGTCACACGTACGGATCAGCGACGACCTCCGCCCCTTGCTCCAGTTGGGCAGCGGAAGTAGTGGATCCTCGGGAACTCCAGCAGCACTACAACATAGTGGTGGTGGTGGTAGAGAAGATCTTGAGCAGGGCTTCGCCTAAGCACCGTACTCGTGAAACTGGATCAGCTAGCAAGGGGAGGAAGATGCCAACCAAAGGGCATATGAGAGATGGAGGAATTAGTGTGTAGAGGGGTCTCCACCCATCTATATATAGGAGGGGGAGGCAGCCCCCAAGGGGTAGCACGCCCCAAGAGGTGCCCCCACCTCTCCCCTCATCATGTGGGTGAACTCTCCACTCACAAAAACAAAGGGTCACACATTATTCCCATAACTTCCATAATTCTCCACTCAAAATTCCAAGAGTTTATCACATTAAAACACTTTTAATTATCTTGTTTAATGTCACTCAAATTAATGAACACTTCATTTAATGAGTACTTCATTGATGAACACTTCATTCAATGAACACATTAACAATTATCCCCTTGCACTATTTTGATATACCGAAACTATTCCAGCAGTTTTATCAAAACAGTCCATGTGCTGTCCAGTATATTCTCTGGCGTTCCGTATCCACTCAAACGCGTCAACGAATCCTTAAGTGTGTCACCCTACGGTTCGTGAATAAAATGGACATGACAGAGACTCTTCTCCGATCAATAATCATCAGAGGGATCTGGAGATCCATGATGACTCCCACTTACTCAACGATGAACTAGTGATCGTGTGAACCAAAACTCCGTAACCAATTCCTTTTGTCTCGCGATATTTCACTTGTCCGAGATCCGATCATTTGGTATCATCCATACCTAGTTCGATCTCGTTACCGACAAGTACTCTTTACTCGTTCCGTGATATAACATCCTCGTGAGCCAGTCACGTGCTTGCAAGCGATGTCAATGTGATATCACCGAGAGGGCCCAGAGTATATCTCTCCGTCATCTGGATGGACAAATCCCACTCTTGATCCACGAGCCTCAACTAACACTTTCCAAGTACCCAACGACACCTTTATAATCACCCTGTTACGGTGTGACGTTTGATGGAATCAAAGTACTCTTCCGGTGTCAGTGATTGACGTGATCTCATGGTCTAAGGATTAGAGTTACTTCGTGAAAGTTTGATACAGCAATAGAAACTTGATGACATGATCGTATTGCTATAACTACTGTGGGCGTATGTTCATCACATCATTCTCCAATGACATGACCTTGTTATTAACAACATCCAATGTTCATGATCAGGAAACCTTGATCATCCGTTAATCAACAAGCTAGTATAAAGAGAGGCATTACTAGGAACCTTTTCTCTGTTTATTAAACACACATGTATTAACGTTTCCGGTTAACACAATTATAGCATGAAAATAAACATTTATCATAAACATGGAATAAGATAATAACCACTTTATTATTGCCTCTCGGGCATATTCCCTTCAGTCGCAACGCTTCAAATGGACGCCTGAGGCATCGACCCTGTGCAGCGCCGCCGTCTCGGTTGCTCGCCGGCGACTAGCCGCCAACATGCCAACGTGGCCGGATTAGCTTAAGCTTAATCCCCCCCACCAGAGACTGACATGTGGGCCCAAGGCCACACTAATCCCCCTGTTTATGTTAAATTAGTTTAAATCGTTTTATTTAACACATGAGACACTGACCAGTGGGTCCCCCTTGTCAGTGGCCCCCTGACGCCAGCATGACCTCATGCTGATGCAGTAAATCAGTTTTTCTAATTAAATCAATTTCATAAAATCCAGAAAAAGGCTTAAACTTTGGAAATTCATAGAAAATTCATATTAACTCCAAATTTAACATATAATATATGAAAAATGATCAGGAGAAAATAATCTATCCAAATATCCCACTTTCAACTATGTTTGAGTTGATTTTAAAATGGTACCAGTAGCATTTTCTATTTGGTTTAATTGGAATTTAATCAAATTAAATTCAAATGCTTTTGCAATTTGAATCTTAGCAACATGCCACATTTCATATGAACATCAGAGGCATAGCATACACATTTAAAAATAAGTTGCATTGCTCAAACAATAGCATTTGTAACTTGGTTAAAATGAATTCAAATTGGAGTTTGAATTTGCAATTTCATTTGCAATATACTCCATTTAAATGGAACTGCCTCACACATCATAAGCATATACATCAAGTTTCAACCTTCAACCATGTGATTGTGCATCGTACTTATTGTGCTCCTTTTCTTGTTGTTTGTTGAGTAGAGGTGGAACCGGAACAGGAGGTTGCCCCCTTCGTTGAAGACCCCGATACCATACCTCGTCAGCAAGGCAAGCAAACCCCCATTGATCATGTCGATAAAATCCCACTTCCCTCTCATGTCTCGCTTATGCATTGTATAGGATGATTACCATGCTACGTTTCTACCGCATAGATGAACCCATTCCTTTGCATGACCTATCTTTTGTCACAGTAGTAAGCAAACCACAATCCTAACAAATGTAGGAGTTGAATGATATCATGTGCCCCCTGCAATTGTTACTGCTTATTGCATGCTTAGAGTGATACAATGTTGTTACTGTTATGTGAGTCGGGATGGTAGTGATCATGTTGATGATGGTGGAAATGTGTTGGTGAATCTACCCTAATACAAGGTGAACGATGAGAGGCTGTGTAGGAGTACACAGTGGGTTGTCTCGTTGAACACCGCCCTAAGTCCGAGTTCTTGTGTGGTGATCCAAGATGAAGAGTACAACCACACATTGGGCTCACTGACCCCTCTCAACCTATTAACTCATCCCTTTCGATGTCCAGATGTCGCAGTAGTTCGGAGTTCTGGTAGGTTTGTGGCCTGGCTGATAAGTGAGAGAACGGCTCAACCGAGACCGGCTTATGCACCACACACACATCATCTGGGTCCACTTCGGTAAACCGGCCGGGTTCACGATAGTGGTAGCCAACCCAGGTAGGCGGCTTTCTTGGACTAGATCGGCTATGAGGTAACGGTTGTGGTGAGCATCCTCGCTGACATCCCTTGAATTGTGTCGAGATCAAAGGTGGTAAATGATGATCATGTGTGTGTAGCGGTACACCCCTGCAGGGTTAATAAAACTATTCGAATAGTCGTGTCCGCGGTAAGGGACTGCTTGGAAAGCTTAGCTTGATTATTAGACAACTTGAACTGGATACTTATAAAACTTGCCAAGATAAGTGTGAGTGCTATGGCGTGCTTTCTCGTGGGGAAGTCGAGGAAGGCACCATAGTGGTGTAATTGGTTGGGGACAGGTAGTGGACTCGTGTACGCTTCTTACCTCAAAGTCTGGTACTCGTAGTTCAGGGCTAGCCAAGTCAAAGCTGGCACTTCTGCAAGTGAAACCCCACCTCCCTTTACCTTGATACATGTGCATGAGTAGTATAGGTCCTATGTAAGTATTGCTGAGTACGACTTTGTACTCACGTTTGCTTATTCTATGTTTTAGATGAACCCACTGACCCCGAAGGTGGCTTCTTCATCGAGCTCGATGACTGAAGACCAAGCTAGTGTAGTCCCAGTCAGACGACTGGTTCCCTCGTGGATGGCTTGTGTTTAAATAAGGCTTCTTAAGCCATTTGTTAAACTTGTCTGTACTCAGACCTATTCTGCTTCCGCTTGTTTGTTGTAATGTTGGATCACATGCTTGTGATCTCTGTCTGCACTCTGTGAGAGTTATCAATAAAATGTATACTTTGTAGAGAATTGCAATGCTACTTGTTGTTCATACAAGGCATGTGTGCTGCTGCTTATTGGCTTCTCGCCCTTCGTTGGTGAGCCCCAAGTGGAAGGCGTGATGCAGTAAAGCAGCAGTTTTCCCTCGGTGAAGATACCAAGGTTTGTCTCCAGTAGGACTCCAGAGATGATAAGTAGGTGTCAGCGGCGCAACTGACGCGGACCTGCACACAGACACAGATAACTTTGTTCCCAACGAAGTTCAGAGTGGTTTTCAATCTCTCCGGTCTTGTTGTTCACAAATGATAAAACGCAAGGGATAATGATAGCAACTTGAAAGTAAATGCAGAAAAGTAAATATAGATTGGAAACAATAATGAGGATATGGACCGAGATACGTGATGTTCACTAGTGATGTCTCTCTCCCAAAATACGATAAAACTGCTATGCGAGGTAAACAAATTACAGAAGGGCAATTGACAGGATTATGAACGCACCGCAATGCTAACTATGCTACAAAATAAATGAAGAGGTTCAAAAGCACGGGAAGTATGCCAGAATAAGTAGACCGAAATCCATCTGCATCTAATACTAATCATCCACCTTGAGATATCTATCCAGAACATCTCGCTGGTATTAAGTTGCGAGCCCCACCCAAAGTGTAAACCCAAAGCAACAGACAACTGCATTAAAAAGAACTTTGCGTAAAGTAACCAATCCTTGTAACCGCGGTTACAAGCACCGTTGGTTTCCCCCTTGTGGCAACAACACACCCCCTAGACTCATGTTTCTGTCACTCAAGCGTGTCATCGGGGGGGCATGAACCCACAATCTAGCACAACGCTCCCTCTTGGAGTCACTACCTACTACTTGGCCAAAGCAATAAACAGCAATGGAGAACATGCCAGAATTACTTAGGAACAAAAATATAAGAGATAAAAACCAAATATATTACTCTATCTCAATCTGAACATAATCTCATAATCCATCAGATCCCTCCAAACTCAGCATAGCAACAGCAGAAATATTACAAAGGTGCCTCGATCATGTAGGGAAGCTCACGAGGTCTAAACAATGAAGATCAAAGAGGGGAGGAGAACATCACATAGCTACTGATCACGGACCCATGGTCCAAGGAAAACAACTCACGAGACATCCCGGGAGCATCCATGGTGGAGAGGAGACTCCCGGAGGTCAATCCTCCTTCCTGCAGGGTGCCGGGAAGAGGTCTTCTAGTGCTCCCGATCTTGGAAGCGCGGCGGCGGCGGACAGAGGCGAGTTCGCGGAATAGGGTTCCTCCTCTGGAGTTTTCCCGTGACGTAGATTAAATAGGCGAAGGGGGGAAGCCAGAGGTGGACCAGGGGCCCCAGGCGCCCCCTGGCGCGGCCAGGGGTGGGGCCGCGCCGGGTGGCCGCCTGGGCCCCCTGGCTCCCCTCTGGCCCCTCTCGGGCTCTTCTCGAAGCTTCCATCACGCTGATTTTTTATCTGAATTTTCCCGAATTTTTCTGGCACTTTTTATATGGGGGAAAACTGAAATAGAAAAACAGCAGAAAACAGGAACTGGTACTGGGGTTCACTGAGTTAATAGGTTAGTCCAAATATGATCAAAAGTGTATGAAAGTGTATCTAGATCATAGAAATATCACACAAAACATGCATGGAGAAAGCAGAAATTATAGATACGTTTTGGACATATCAACATCCCCAAGCTTAATTCCTGCTCGTCCTCGAGTAGGTAAATGATAACAAGCATAATTTCTGTGGTGACATGCTGGCAACCATAAAAGAACTTTGAACAGTAAAGCAATCAAGGTTAGAGATTCAATACAAGTCATAACATGCAAGAGTCTATATTAGCATTGAAACAAGTAACAAAAGAACAAAAGGTGCAAGAGCTCTCGCTGTCCGTGACTCGAATGTCTCCAAATGGTGTTTGCGTGCAAGAAAGGGGATAGGGAATACAAGAGAAAAAGTATTTTAGTTGAGAACTCAATCTACTAAAGTTTCACACTTGGTCCTCTTTGGAATCTTATCTTGACTCGTCCCCAGACCACTAGCCAGGTACAAGTAAATTTGATCCACTCGTTTTCGATATTTCGAGCACTCATGCAATGGATGAGCGTAAGCACGAGAGTTGACACTTAGGATGGCAAAGAGAGAAATGTGGTGGAGGAGGAAGACAAAAAGGATGAGAAAGGCTCACATCAATGAGGACAATCATAGGCAAGAGATGCCAAATGATAGATATGATGTGAGGAGTAGGGAGTGCCATGAAACGGATGCACATACTAGCTAAGAAGCTCTCAAATGGAACTAGTGGGGGTGCATCTAACTTGCTCGCTCATGAAGATCTAGAGCTCGTTTGAGGAGGCTCATCCTTGGAATATGCAAGCCAAGTTCTATAGTGTGAAGGTCCCCACATAGCTATATGCATAAAGATCATCTCTATGGAGTACAAGGATATAAAGGGAGTACTAGTGTGGATCTCTCAAAAGGATAGTAGTGTTGCCCCTTTCTCTATTTTTATTTCTTTTTCTCCTTTTTATATTTTTTTGTATTTTTTGTGGCCTCAATGGCTCTTTCTATTTAACTCTCATTTGTCCTCTTTGGGATCTTTTTATTGTGTCCACTTTGGAATCTTTTTCTCACTTAAGGGCAACACTCTATTTTACAAGAAGGTAAAGGAGATCTTTCACACTTTACAAGGTACTCAAAATCATAAATAAGATGTAACTAACATGATGTATGCAAGGTATGTCGCTGCCAGTGTAGCAGGAACATGTATGCCATGAAGATCAAGTCATGAAGAGGTGGATGTTGCATGGCAATGTAACTCGGAAAGGCTATGGAAATGCCTTGATAGGTAGGTATGGTGGCTGTTTTTAGGAAAGATAAAGGGAGGCTTATGATGACAGAGCGTATCATGCCAAGAGTTTGGAAGTACCGGCGAAGGTGGACACCAACTCTCGGAGTGAGAAGAAGGCAATGCACGGCACGGGAAAGGCTAGCAAAATATGGGAAGGTGGAAGTGTCAACTCTAAATACTTACATTAGTCCGAAGAACTCATGCACTTATTATCGTTAACTCCCAATCTAATAAGGAGGTTCACAAAGAGACAAGTACCTCGAGGAGGAGTGTATGGGGGTTTTGGTTATCCTTGCGCATCCTCGACTCATGGTACGTGAGTGTTCTCTGATATTCGATCCCTCCAAAGATTAGTGATCCATCTAGTAGCTAGAGTTCTCACCTAGTTTTGTAGGTTTTGAAAATACACACGGATTGCCCAAAATACGACACCTATCACTAGTAGGCTAGAGCTCTTGACACCAAAAGTCCAAACATTACTCACATCAATACCTCAAAACCATTGCAAGTTACTACTAAAATTAAATAGCAACCTCCATCACCTAGTTTCAAGACAAGACACAACTCAGTGCAACAACCAACTCTCTTTAACAAGATAAACATGAAAACTAAAAAGAGTTCCAGCAACAAACTAAACAAAAGCCAAGGATCTTGCTAAAGACAAACTAAGACTAAGACTAAACATGGCAGTAGCTATGAAAAGATAAAGAACACACAACAGCAGAAAGATAAGCAGGAAAAATCCTATGATGTGCTCTAAATTTTGAAAGTGGAGCGTGTTTATCTCCCACACAAAGTAAGAAGGGATATAACTTGTTATGAACAGCAAGCAAAGCTAAAGAAAACTAAAAACAAAACCTAAGAGCGAGACGCTCCAAGCATAGCACATAACGCATGAAGTGATAAAAATATAGTGAGACGAAGGACGAACTGATGATTTGTTGATGGAGAAGGGGATGCACGGGGGCATCCCCAAGCTTAGACGCTTGAGTCTCCTTGAATATTTATTGGGGATGCATGGGGGCATCCCCAAGCTTGAGCGCTTGACACTCCTGGATCTTCTTTCATCATCTTCTATCGCACACTTGAAAACTCCCTTCATACATAACTCATCATAAGATGATTAGATAGGTTAGTACACTTAATAAATAATTTTTCCCCACTGGATATAAAGATATTCTTGAAGAGCTACTGTTTCTCAACAGTGCCAAACAGTTTTTGCAAAGAAAAAGAAAGCTTAAGGTTTGCAAATGTAAGGAGAGACAAAACGTGGCAAAATCTGTGAAAAACAGAACAGCAGGTTGTCGGGACCCGGGGTTAGCGTATGTAATTCCGGTCATAATGCAATCACATGGAGAGCCGAGAGCCGTACCCACTTGTCTAAGAAGACAAGGCCAAGCACAGATCACTCTCGGTAAGCATCGAACGTGAGGGGCATCCCATCCAGGCCGGATGATCAACTGAGATGGGTCCTCATCGTCCGCTCACAAGTCTAAATGCTTATGGGTGGTGAATCCCATACTCATAGACCAGTCGCCTCAACCATGTTATCGATTGAATCATAACACTTACATAGACTTACTCCAGCCCGATCACTTAGTCGGGGTCTAGGGCGGGCTCGATCATACCACAAAATGTGCACGAGACTGAGTCTCGAGCAATCGCATCGCGATGCCCCAAGCTGCGCACATCTAAGGGCCACTTGGTGTATAAAAGACCGCCAGCCATATCACAACTAAGGTCTCGATAACCCATACTAAGACATGCATGTTATAATCATACACGCAGCACACATGTCTAGTATAAACAGATGGTAATCACAACATGAACTCTACAAACTCATAGTCTTTATAACTTCTGCTAAACAAAGCAGACATAGTAGTTTTATTACAAGCAGACATCACATGGATGTGATCCAACATTACATCAAGCATCAACGGAAGCAAATTATGTCTTAGTAAAGACAAGGTTAACAAATGGCTTAAGAAGCCTGAAAGAAAATACAACGACCCTCCAAAGGGCACAGGCTGCTGTCTGGAACTATACGACCTGGTCCACGTCGAGCTCGAGGTAGAGGCCACCATCAGGGTTAGTGGTCTCGTCTCTAAAACATAGAATAAGCAAACGTGAGTACAAAGTCGTACTCGGCAAGACTTACATAGGAACTATACTACTCATGCACATGTATCAAGGCAAAGGGAGGTGGGGTTTCACTTGCAGAAGTGCCAGCTTTGACTTGGCTAGTCCTATACTACGAATACCAGAATGAGGTAAGGAGCGTACACAAGTCCAAGTAACAAGTCTTCAACCAGTACACCACTATGGAGACTTCCTCGACTTCCCCACGAGGAAGCACGCCATAGCACTCACACTTCTCTTGACAAGTTTTAAGAGTAACTGTTCAAGTTTTCTATGATCAAGTAAAGGTCTCCAAGTAGTCCATACCCGCGGACACGGCTATTCGAATAGTTCATTAACCCTGCAGGGGTGTACTGCTACACACACGCCTCATCAGTTACCGCCTGGGGATGGACCCTTCAAATGAGTACCGGCGAGGATGCTGCCACGACACTTCACTCACGGCACCATCTCTAGTCCTAAGGAGTCGCCTATTTGAGTTGGGACCACAATCGGAATCCGGTCGATTTTTCCGATGCGGACTCAAATGTTGTGTGACCGCCATCAAGCTCAACTCGATCATGATCACTTGATTCAACGTGCCCACAACCTACGCCAACCACTTACCTTGGTTCCACCTGCTTGAGATCATTAAAGGGCGAACTACTTGCGACTCCTGGACTGGTCCGGGGTGAGGTACTAGGTCGAGAGGGGTCAGTGAGCCCAATGTGTGGTCGTACTCTTAGTCTTGGATAACAACACAAGAACTCGGGCTTAAGGCAGTGTTCAACGAGACAACCCACTGTGAACTCCTACACAGCCTCTCATCGTTCACCTTTGTTTAGGGTAGATTCACCAACACGTTACCACCATCATTCACATGATCACTACCATCCCGACTCACAACAAATTAGCCTCAGGTAACAACTCCAAGCAATGCAATAAGCTGTAACAATTGCAGGGGCCACAAGATAACAACCAACTCCTACATCTGCTAGGATTGTGGTTTGCTTACTACTGTGACAAAATGATAGGTCATGCAAAGGAGTGGGTTCCACTAGCGGTAGAACGTATCATGGTGACATCCTAAACATGCATTTGCGAGAATGAGAGGGAACTGGGATTTTATCGACATGATCAAAGAGGGGGTGCTTGCCTTGCTGACGATCACGAGGTACTAGCCTTCTGACGTGAGGTTGAACTCGTCTCCGAGATCAACTCTACCGAGAAGAAGCAATCACCGAAGCACTGGAAGTAAAGCACAATCAAGATAATACAATGCACATTCAATATGCAAAACATAGCATGGCAAGGTGCTGATGTGACTTATGTTTGAATTGCAACATGTTAATTGAAGTTGATTTGAAAAGTGAATTCAAATTCAAACTCCAAGTGTTATTCAAATTTGGTCAACTTGCATTTGCTAAAGTTTGTTCATTGTAAACCAATTTGTCATGTGTGTGAAATGCTTCTAAAGTGTAAGTGATTACCTTTGCATTGCATTGGTTGAATTTCAAATGAGCATTGTAATTTATTTGATTTAATACAAAAGAGCCAATTAGCAAAATGCTACTGATCCCTCATTGTATTCATTTCAAACATGGTTGAAAGTTGGTTATTTGGATAGAGAATTTTATTCTGATAATTTTTCATATATTAAACTTTGAATTTGGACTTATAGTTTAAAAGATATTCAATTTCAAAGTTTTGCTTATTTTCTGGAATTTACTGAATAAATTAAATGATTTCTCTTTAATGCATCAGGGTCATGTCATGCTGACGCAGGGGCTGGCCTGACAGGGGGATCCCACTGGTCAGTGACTATGGGGTTAATCCCCTCTGTTTAAAATTAAACCCTGTTTAATTAGTGGCCTGGGGCCCATCTGTCAGCGAGAGAGGGGAGGGTTAGGAGCTGGGTTAGGGGTGCTAATGGTGTCGTCGTCGGAGGCCACTGTAGCCGGCCGGAGTTCACGCCGGAGAGGGGAAACGGGCACGGGGGAGGAGCGGGGAGGCACTGGGACGAAGCCCTCATTTCGTGCATCGTGTAGGGCTAGTGGGGGCTCAAGAGGAGGCCTGTGGCCACGACCTCGACGGAGAGTGCGGCGGCTGGAGCTTCTGCGGTGGCGTGGAAGGCAACATAGGCATTGGGAGAGCCACGAATGGGGGTGGACGAAGCTCCGTTCTCACCTGAGCACGAAGGCGAGCTCGGGGCGGCCGGGGAGGAGCTGGACGAGGCGGATTTCTCGCCGGAGTTTGTTGCGGCCGGCGGCGAGGATGTGAAGGGGGCGACTCCTCTGGTGAAGCTCTGCTCAAATCAGCGGCGTGTACCGACGAGGAGCTCCTCTGTAGGTCTTCTGGACACTGCGGTTCTACGGGAGGGAGCCGGTGGCCACGCGGGCGCACGGTGGCCGCTCCGGTGAGCTCTCGGGGGTGGCGCGGAACTGGCAGAGGAGAGAGGGAGATGAACCTGCGAGGGGGGAAAAGGCTTGGGAGCTTCTGGGCGTCGTCCAGCGCGAAGGAGAAGAGTGGGGAAGCACTGCGCGGCGAGGATGAGGTGGCAAGCATGCCACGGCGCACGGTGCGGCCGTCTCTCCTCCTGGCAGAGAGGAAGAAGACAAGGCGGCTAAGGTGGGCTGGGCCAGATGGGCCTTCGCCCTAGGCGTAAGGTAAGGTCTTTTCCCCTGTTTTTCTTTTTATTGTTTCTGTTATTTGTTTTTCCCTTGAAATAAAAATACTAGGGCATTTTATAAAATCCCCAATTATTTTTATAAAACCTAGGTGACTTAGTATTAGTCAACCCCAAGTTTTGGGAATTTTTGAAATTCAAATTATTTGAATTCCAATTCAAATAGGAAATTGATTTAATTTCCAAGCCACTATTTGGATTTTTGAAAAATCTATGACCATGGGATTAATCCCAAATCACTTTTAAAATGATCACACTCATTTTTAGGATTTTTCAACACATCCAAAAGAATTTTGGAAAAAGATTTATTTCTGGCCTTTTTATTTAATTCATTTAGGGCTTTTCTTTTCCCCAATTATTTTTCTTTTGCAATTTTTTTTCATGATGCAAAAATGCTAGCTTGGAAAAGCACAAACCTAAATTAGGGTTCTGACAACTTGCCCCCAATCAAAAGAATCTCGTCCCGAGATTCAGAAGTCGTCGGGAGGAAGGTGGGGTACTCAGCTCGTAGACGATCCTCTCGTTCCCAGGTAGCTTCTTTCTCTGAATGATGCGACCACTTTACTTTGAGGAATCTGATCTTCTGACGTCTGGTGCTACGCTCGGCTTCATCAAGAATACGAACAGGGTACTCTCGATATGAAAGGTTATCTTGGAGATCAAGCGTTTCGTGGTCTACTTCACGGATGGGGTCCTTGAAGCAACGCCTGAGTTGAGAGACGTGGAAGACATCATGAACCTGGGAGAGGTGAGGGGGTAGTTCCAATTGGTAGGCAACTTCTCCACGTTTAGCGAGAATGCGAAAGGGACCGATCTAACGTGGGGCCAACTTGCCTTTGATACCGAAGCGATGGGTACCCTTGAGAGTAGTAACCCGAAGTTAAGCCTTCTTATCCAGATTATAGCTTTCTTCCCTATGATGACGATCATAATAGCTTTTCTGACGAGACTGGGCTGTTTTCAATTTGTCACGAACAATGCGAACCTGCTCTTCTGCATCCTGAATCATATTCGGTCCAAAGAATTGTCTTTCACCGGTTTCTGACCAGTTTAGGGGTGTTCAACATTTCCGTCCATAGATAAATTTAAAAGGAGCCATGCCCAAACTAGATTGGAAGCTATTGTTATACGCAAATTCGGCAAAAGGAAGAGAATTATCCCATTTCTTTCCGAAAGAGATAACACAAGCTCTGAGCATGTCTTCGAGAATTTGATTTACCCTTTCTACTTGACCACTGGACTGCGGGTGATAAGCGGTGCTAAAGGAGAGGTGGGTTCCCATAGCATTCTGGAAACTTTCCCAAAATCGAGAAGTGAAAAGACTACCACGGTCTGAATTGATTTCCAAAGGAACACCGTGAAGTGACACGATTCGGGAGACATACAAGTCCGCTAACTGGCTAGCAGTTATGGACTCACGAACGGGAAGGAAGTGAGCAACTTTGGAAAGTCTATCTATGACAACGAAGATGGCATCATTTCCTTTCTGGGTTTTTGGAAAGCCAGTGATGAATTCCATACTGACTTTATCCCATTTCCACTCGGGGATAGGCAAAGGTCTAAGAGTACCAGCAGGTCTTTGATGTTCTGCCTTAACGCGACCACAAACATCACATTCAGCAATGAACTGAGCAATTTCTCTCTTCATCCTAGTCCACCAAAATCTCTGGCGTAGATCTCGGTACATTTTTGTGCTACCGGGATGAATGGAGAGGGGTGTATCATGGGCTTCTTTGAGGATGAGTTACCTTAGTTCCCTATTCTTAGGTACTACCAAAAGATTTTCAAAGAATACCGTTCCCTTACTATCTGTGGAGAAACATTTAGCAACTCCGCTAGCAATGTTCTCCTTGATCCGGCGAACACCTCGTGCACGCCTTTGGGCAACTATGATTTTATCCTCAAGGGTTGGTTTCGCCGCCAAGTTGAAAAGAGATCCACGAGGAACAATCTCGAGGTTGAGCTTCCGAAATTCCTCATGAAGAAGCGGTTGATACTGTTGTAGCATGAGGTTGTTACAATACGACTTCCGACTTAGTGCATCAGCCATGACATTGGCTTTGCCTGGGGGGTAAGAAATTCCTAAGTTATAATCTTTTATCAACTCAATCCAGCGTCTTTGCCTGAGATTAAGATCTGGCTGGGTGAAAATATATTTGAGGCTTTGGTGGTCAGAATAGATCTCGCAACGATTACCAAGGAGGTAATGTCGCCAAGTTGTCAGGGCATGAACTACGGCAGCGAGTTCAAGATCATGGGTAGGATAGTTCTGTTCATGTGGCCGCAACTGGCATGAAGCATAAGCTACCACATGTCTATCTTGCATAAGTATGCATCCTAACCCTTGCCGTGAGGCATCACAAAAGATCTCGAAATCCTTTTTGGTGTCTGGAGGCGCAAGTACGGGTGCAGAAGTCAATCTTCTTTTTAGCTCTTGAAAGCTTTCCTCGCACTTGGGGGTCCATTCGAATTTCTTCTCTTTCTTGACAAGTTCAGTTAGAGGCTTTGAAACTTTAGAAAAGTTCTCGACGAAGCGGCGACAATAGCTTGCTAGGCCAAGAAAACTCCTAACTTGCTTAACCGATTCAGGTGGAGTCCACTCAAGGACGGCCTGAACTCTCTCGGGATTGACAGCAATGCCTTTGGCAGAAATAACGTGGCCTAAATAGGTCACTTCTAGTAGCCAAAATTCACACTTGGATAACTTAGCATACAGGCGATGCTCTCTAAGTTTCATCAATACCAGCCTAAGATGTTCTGCGTGCTCTTCTTCGTTCTTCGAGTAGATGAGAATGTCATCAAGATAAACTACAACAAATTTATCTAAGTACTCCATGAAGATCGAATTCATCAAGCGCGAGAATGTGGCGGGGGCATTGGTTAAACCGAAGGACATAACGGTGTACTCATAAAGACCATAACGAGTAGTAAAAGCTGTCTTGGGAATGTCCTCGTTTCTGATTTTGATTTGATGATAGCCTAATTTCAAATCCATCTTGGAGAAGACAGAGGATCCTGCAAGTTGATCATAAAGATCATTGATCCTGGGCAGTGGGTACTTGTTCTTTATCGTCACTAGAATTAGCGGGCGATAGTCTACGCACATCCTTTCTGTTCCATCTTTCTTCGTTACGAACAGAATGGGGCAACCCCATGGCGATGAGCTAGGGCGGATGAAGCCTTTTGCCAACGAAGCTTCAAGTTGGATTTTGAGCTCAGCTAACTCACGTGGGGCCATTCTATATGGGCGTCTGGATATTGGGGCGGTTCCTGGGATAAGATCTACAACAAACTCTACAGATTTGTCAGGTGGTATTCCTGGAAGCTCTTCTGGAAAGACATCCAAGAAGTCACGAACCACCGGAATATCTTCAAGGTCTGGAAGAGGAAGCACATTCAAATAATGCACCTGGGTTTTAGAGCTTGGTGAGGTGTACTTGATTGTCTGGCCTGATGGATGGGTTAGTTTCACTGACTTGGCTTTACAATCAAGGACAGCATTCTGTCTTGATAACCAATCCATTCCTAGGATGACATCAATGTCTGAAGACTTGAGGGCTATAAGTGAGGCAAGGAATACTAAACCCTCAATTGCAACTTCATTCTCATGACTCACCATGGTGGTGTTCCATCTAGATCCAGGGGCTTGCACAACTAAGGGGGTGGATAACATCGAAAAAGAGATGTCATGTGACAGTGCAAAGTCCTGGGATATAAATGAGTGAGATGCTCCTGGTTCAAACTGAACCGAAGCTGGGGTGGAATTGACAGGAAGGGTTCCGAGTACAACATCGGTTGACTTGTGGGAATCTAGAATGGATACATGATTCACATAACCATGTTCATAAACAGGAGGCTTGACATTGGAAGTCTTGGGTGGTGGCTTACCACGACGAAAAGCTTGCTTTGGATTAGGGGTGGTGGCTACATGATTTTGAGGACACTCTCGAACATTGTGGCCTGATTGTCCCCATTGGAAACAAACACCACGTGGAATGAAAGGAACTTGAGCACTTGATTGTCCAACAAAATTCCAAGGAGGAAGTTTGGGTTGAGGTTGACGATATATGGTGGTTGGTGGTCTAGAAGCACTTACAGCACGACTGACGTCATTGAAGGGAATCCAAACACAGCGTTTCCGAGAAACTGGGCTAGAAGATTGTGCAAACTCACGATGACGCTTGCGAGACTCTTCATACAACTCATTTCCATACTCGGCCTTGAAGGATTTGTCGACCAAGTCCCTGAAGTTGATGAACTCGTGAAGATTCAGGTCATGACGAAGGACGGGGCTAAGTACCTTGCGGAACCTTGCTTGTTTCTTGGCATCGGTGGATACTTCTTCTTGGGCATAGCGTGCTAGACGAGTGAACTCAGTCCTATACTCATGAATAGTCATCTTTCCTTGGGTCAGATTGCAAAATTGTTCTCTCTTGCGCTCCATCAGCTGATCCGGAATATGATATCCTCGGAAAGCATCACAGAACTCTTTCCAAGTCACCACGTGACCTACTGGTTGCATTGCTACGAAGTTCTCCCACCATTGAAGAGCAGCACCTTCCAGAAAGTATGCCGCGAATAGCACACGATCACTTGGAGCAACATGGGTTGTCTCAAGCTTACGCTCGAGGGAACGAAGCCAATCATCGGCATCAAGGGGCTCAGAAGAACATCGGAATACTGGCGGGTTGAGGAGAATGAAGTCCTGGATGGTAACAACACTATGATGCTGACGAGAAGTGTTCTGCTCAATACGCTCGAGAAGACGTGTCTGATCACGACGATTCTGCTCAGCCTCCATCATGATTTCTGCCGTTGAGGTTGGTGGTGGAGGTTCTTCACCGTCTATGTTACCGGAACTGGGATCAACACCCTGATTTGCACCTGACATTCTGTGTGATAAGAATCAACAATCAGAATAGGATTTAGGACACAAATCTATGCTAAGATAGAAGACTATAATGCAATAGCATCAAAGCCACAAACGGACAGCATAACGGCTGCACCGGGATGGAAATTGAGACAACCTACAGGATGACGGACATCACTTTCACAGAACACTATGGAATGATGACTCAAAAAGACCACAACACTCCTACAGCTACAAAGAAGGAATCAACGAGATGTCCTAGTAAAGACATAGATGAGACTAGTCCTATCTTCCCGTAGAATAAGATGAGGATGACTCAGAACTCAGATCGATGAGGGTAAGGAGAAAAAAGAAGCCTTACGTTGTTCCCTTATACCCAAAGTAACTATATAACTATAGAATGCTAGACTTGACATCGGCCAATGGTTTGATAATCCTACATGCAGTCCTGCTCTGATACCAAGTATGTCGGGACCCGGGGTTAGCGTATGTAATTCCGGTCATAATGCAATCACATGGAGAGCCGAGAGCCATACCCACTTGTCTAAGCAGACAAGGCCAAGCACAGATCACTCTCGGTAAGCATCGAACGTGAGGGGCATCCCATCCAGGCCGGATGATCAACTGAGATGGGTCCTCATCGTCCGCTCACAAGTCTAAATGCTTATGGGTGGTGAATCCCATACTCATAGACAAGTCGCCTCAACCATGTTATCGATTGAATCATAACCCTTACATAGACTTACTCCAGCCCGATCACTTAGTCGGGGTCTAGGGCGGGCTCGATCATACCACAAAATGTGCACGAGACAGAGTCTCGAGCAATCGCATCGCGATGCCCCAAGCTGCGCACATCTAAGGGCCACTTGGTGTATAAAAGACCGCCAGCCAGATCACAACTAAGGTCTCGATAACCCATACTAAGACATGCATGTTATAATCATACACGCAGCAGACATGTCTAGTATAAACAGATGGTAATCACAACATGAACTCTACAAACTCATAGTCTTTATAACTTCTGCTAAACAGAGCAGACATAGTAGTTGTATTACAAGCAGAGATCACATGGATGTGATCCAACATTACATCAAGCATCAACGGAAGCAAATTATGTCTTAGTAAAGACAAGGTTAACAAATGGCTTAAGAAGCCTGAAAGAAAATACAACGACCCTCCAAAGGGCACAGGCTGCTGTCTGGAACTATACGACCTGGTCCACGTCGAGCTCGAGGTAGAGGCCACCATCAGGGTTAGTGGTCTCGTCTCTAAAACATAGAATAAGCATACGTGAGTACAAAGTCGTACTCGGCAAGACTTACATAGGAACTATACTACTCATGCACATGTATCAAGGCAAAGGGAGGTGGGGTTTCACTTGCAGAAGTGTCAGCTTTGACTTGGCTAGTCCTGTACTACGAATACCAGAATGAGGTAAGGAGCGTACACGAGTCCAAGTAACAAGTCTCCAACCAGTACACCACTATGGATACTTCCTCGACTTCCCCACGAGGAAGCACGCCATAGCACTCACACTTGTCTTGACAAGTTTTAAGAGTAAATGTTCAACTTGTCTATGATCAAGTAAAGGTCTCCAAGTAGTCCATAACCGCGGACATGGCTATTCGAATAGTTCATTAACCCTTCAGGGGTGTACTGCTACACACACGCCTCATCAGTTACCGCCTGGGGATGGACCCTTCAAATGAGTACCGGCGAGGATGCTGCCACGACACTTCACTCACGGCACCATCTCTATTCCTAAGGAGTCGCCTATTTGAGTTGGGACCACAATCGGAATCCGGTCGATTTTTCCGATGCGGACTCCTACATCTGCTAGGATTGTGGTTTGCTTACTACTTTGACAAAATGATAGGTCATGCAAAGGAGTGGGTTCAACTAGCGGTAGAACGTATCATGGTGACATCCTATACATGCATTTGCGAGAATGAGAGGGCACTGAGATTTTATCGACATGATCAAAGAGGGGGTGCTTGCCTTGCTGACGATCACGAGGTACTAGCCTTCCGACGTGAGGTTGAACTCGTCTCCGAGATCAACTCTACCGGGAAGAAGCAATCACCGAAGCATTTGAAGTAAAGCACAATCAAGATAATACAATGCACATTCAATATGCAAAACATAGCATGGCAAGGTGCTGATGTGACTTATGTTTGAATTGCAACATGTTAATTGAAGTTGATTTGAAAAGTGAATTCAAATTCAAACTCCAAGTGTTATTCAAATTTGGTCAACTTGCATTTGCTAAAGTCTGTTCATTGTAAACCAATTGGTCATGTGTGTGCAATGCTTCTGAAGTGTAAGTGATCACCTTTGCATTGCATTGGTTGAATTTCAAATGAGCATTGTAATTTATTTGATTTAATACAAAAGAGCCAAATAGCAAAATTGCTACTGATCCCTCATTGTATTCATTTCAAACATGGTTGAAAGTTGGTTATTTGGATAGAGAATTTTATTCTGATATTTTTTCATATATTACACTTTGAATTTGGACTTATAGTTTAAAAGATATTCAATTTCAAAGTTTTGCTTATTTTCTGGAATTTACTGAATAAATTAAATGATTTCTCTTTAATGCATCAGGGTGATGTCATGCTGACGCAGGGGCTGGCCTGACAGGGGGGTCCCACTGGTCAGTGACTAGGGGGTTAATCCCCTTTGTTTAAAATTAAACCCTATTTAATTAGTGGCCTGGGGCCCATCTGTCAGCGAGAGAGGGGAGGGTTAGGAGCTGGGTTAGGCGTGCTAATGGTGTCGTCGTCGGAGGCCACTGTAGCCGGCCGGATTTCGCGCCGGAGAGGGGAAACGGGCACGGGGGAGGAGCGGGGAGGCACTGGGACGAAGCCCTCATTGTCGCGCATCGTGTATGGCTAGTGGGGGCTCAAGCGGAGGCCTGTGGCCACGACCTCGACGGAGAGTGCGGCGGCCGGAGCTTCTGCGGTGACGGGGAAGGCAACAGAGGCACGGGGAGAGCCACGAATGGGGGGGGGACGAAGCTCCGTTCTCACCTGAGCACGAAGGCGAGCTCGGGGCGGCCGGGGAGGAGCTGGACGAGGCGGATTTCTCGCCGGAGTTTGTTGCGGCCGGCGGCGAGGATGTGAAGGGGGCGACGCCTCTGGTGAAGCTCTGCTCAAATCAGCGGCGTGGTCCGACGAGGAGCTCCTCTGCGGGCCTTCTGGACACTGCGGTTCTACGGGAGGGAGCCGGTGGCCACGCGGGCGCACGGTGGCCGCTCCGGTGAGCTCTCGGGGGTGGCGCGAAACTGGCAGAGGAGAGAGGGAGATGAACCTGCGAGGGGGGAAAAAGGCCTGGGAGCTTCTGGGCGTCGTCCAGCGCGAAGGAGAAGAGGGGGGAAGCACTGCGCGGCGAGGAGGAGGTGGCAAGCATGCCACAGCGCACGGTGCGGCCGTCTCTCCTCTTGGCAGAGAGGAAGAAGACAAGGCGGCTAAGGTGGGCTGGGCCAGATGGGCCTTCGCCCTAGGCGTAAGGTAAGGTCTTTTCCCCTGTTTTTCTTTTTATTGTTTCTGTTATTTGTTTTGCCCTTGAAATAAAAATACTAGGGCATTTTATAAAATCCCCAATTATTTTTATAAAACCTAGGTGACATAGTATTAGTCAACCCCAAGTTTTGGGAATTTTTGAAATTCAAATTATTTGAATTCCAATTCAAATAGGCAATTGATTTAATTTCCAAGCCACTATTTGGATTTTTGAAAAATCTATGAGCATGGGATTAATCCCAAATCACTTTTAAAATGATCACACTCATTTTTAGGATTTTCAACACATCCAAAAGAATTTTGGAAAAAGATTTATTTCTGGCCTTTTTATTTAATTCATTTAGGGCTTTTCTTTTCCCCAATTCTTTTTCTTTTGCAATTTTTTTTCATGATGCAAAAATGCTAGCTTGGAAAAGCACAAACCTAAATTAGGGTTCTGACACAGGTAGTAAAGAATTTTTTAGGGGCACTTCTACAACTCAAATAAAAAAACTCCTGACATACGGAAGTTTCGTAATCTGTGTAAAAATTTCAGCTCAAAAAGATGAACTGGGATTTTTTTGGAATTTTTCTGGTCACGAGGACAGAATCTGTTTTCTGGACAGCATGTCACAACTTTTACTTCCCTTGCCGTAAGAGGCTATAACTTGGCACAAAGTTGAAAAATAAAGATATAATGATGTTGCTACAGTAGTAACAATCATCAAGACACAACAAAAGCAAAAAGAAACACCTAAATTCGTTGCGGGCTGCCTCCCGAAAGCGCTTTCTTTTATGCCTTTAAGCTAGGCATGTAGATTATAGAAGATGCTCTCACAAGAATAAGAATTTTGAAGCAAAAGAGAGCATCAAGAAGTAAATATGAAACACATTTAAGCCTAACCCACTTCCTATGCATAGGCATCCTGTAAGAAAATAAATCAAAGAAGCACAAAGTGACATGCATAGGAAGGTGGAACAAGAACAACTTTAAAACTTTCAACATAAAGAGAGGAGTTTTAGTAATATGGAAGTTTCTAAAACCAAACTTCCCTCTCTCAAAATAATTTTCAGTAGTATCATGAACAACATCAAGAATATAACTATCACATAAATCATGTTGTTCATGACCTACAAGCACACGTGTATAGTTTTCAACACGGTCTTTAGGATTATAAGATAAATGCAACCCATCACATTGAGCCTTGATAAGAGAAAAGTTCTCCGGATTTGGAGATTTCAAAAGGATAATAGAACAATCAAGTGTGGGTGAAATAGCAACAATTTCATGCTTAACATAAGGAACTATAGAGAGTTCATTTTTGTCAGCATCATCCATAGTGGCATCTTGGCCATCAACAAAGCAAGTATCAAAATCATCAGAAAGGGAAGTATCAAGTGAATCCTCGGAATCATAAGATTCCTCTTCATAGCAATCATTAGCCTCTTCTTGGGCAGCAAGTATTCTATTTTTAAAATCCTCAATATAAGAATTGGAAGTATAATTATCGAAGCAATAAGGAAGAACTGCAAAGTTTTCAGACTCGAAAATAGTATCGTGATACTTTTCAATCAAAGAAGCAATCTCATAGGCACCTTTAAAGGCAACAAACTCTTCAATCTTTTCAACATCAAAGTAATCATAAACACCTTTAGCATAAGAAGATAAGATCTCATTTTCATTAAACTCACATTGGAAAGGGAGGTGTTTATGATCTATATTAGAACAGCAAGTGAAATCATAAATGTGGCACAAAAGTTTAGCATGGCAATAAGAAACATGTATTTGATCCCATAAGTGTTTCCCTTTCTGAGATATGCGGTGCCGCGTATAATGAGCATGCTCATCCAATGATTTTCCCTCAACCAAGTCGGTCGGGTTTTTAGCGCGAGCACAAATTGACCGAAGACGATCCAAGTGAAACATGTCCATCCTACCATATTTGGGTGGTTCATCACCCATGGTGAGGATAGCATAAATAGGCAAAGAAAGACAAAGGCAAAAGATAGCAACTATTTTTGTGGTTTTTCATAAAAGACACTGAGATAAAAACTGAAGGGTAAACTAACAAGACTAAAAAACAAAGGTAAAGGGTAGTATGCAACTCCCCTATCTTAGCACTCGGAGTCCCCGGCAACGGCGCCAGAAATACTCTTGCTTATTGGCTTCTCGCCCTTCGTTGGTGAGCCCCAAGTGGAAGGCGTGATGCAGTAAAGCAGCAGTTTTCCCTCGGTGAAGATACCAAGGTTTGTCTCCAGTAGGACTCCAGAGATGATAAGTAGGTGTCAGAGGCGCAACTGACGCGGACCTGCACACAGACACAGATAACTTTGTTCCCAATGAAGTTCAAAGAGGTTGTCAATCTCTCCGGTCTTGTTGTTCACAAATGATAAAACGCAAGGGATAATGATAGCAACTTGAAAGTAAATGAAGAAAAGTAAATATAGCTTGGAAACAGTAATGAGGATATGGATCGGGATACGTGATGTTCACTAGTGATGTCTCTCTCCCAAAAGACGATAAAACTGCTATGGGAGGTAAACAAATTACAGAAGGGCAATTGACAGGATTATGAACGCACCGCAATGCTAACTATGCTACAAAAGAAAGGAAGAGGTTCAAAAGCACGGGCAGTACGCCAAAATAAGTAGACCGAAATCCATCTGCATCTACTACTAATCATCCACCTTGAGAAATCTATCCAGAACATCTCAATGGTATTAAGTTGCGAGCCCCACCCAAAGTGTAAACCCAAAGCAACAGACAACTGCATTAAAAAGAACTTTGCGTAAAGTAAACAATCCTTTTAACCGCGGTTACAAGCACCGTTGTTTTCCCCCTTGTGGCAACAGCACATCCCCTAGACTCATGTTTCAGTCACTCAAGCGTGTCATCGGGGGGGCATGAACCCACAATCTAGCACAACGCTCCCTCTTGGAGTCACTACCTACTACTTGGCCAAAGCAATAAACAGCAACGGAGAACATGCAAGAATTACTTAGGAACAAAAATATAAGAGATGAAAAACAAATATATTACTCTATCACAATCTGAACATAATCTCATAATCCATCAGATCGCTCCAAACTCAGCATAGCAACAGCAGAAATATTACAAAGGTGCCTCGATCATGTAGGGCAGCTCACGAGGTCTAAACAATGAAGATCAAAGAGGGGAGGAGAACATCACATAGCTACTGATCACGGACCCATGGTCCAAGGAAAACTACTCACGAGACATCCCGGGAGCATCCATGGTGGAGAGTAGACTCCCGGAGGTCAATCCTCCCTTCGGCAGGGTGCCGGGAAGAGGTCTTCTGGTGCTCCCGATCTTGGAAGCGCGGCGGTGGCGGAACAGAGGCGAGTTCGCGGAATAGGGTTCCTGCTCTGGAGTTTTCCCGTGACATAGATTAAATAGGCGAAGGGGGCAGCCAGAGGTGGACCAGGGACCCCAGGCGCCCCCCTGGCGCGGCCAGGCGTGGGGCCGCGCTGGGTGGCCGCCTGGGGCCCCCTAGCTCCCCTCTAGCCCCTCCCGGGCTCTTCTCGAAGCTTCCGTCACGCTGATTTTTTATCTGAATTTTTCTGGCACTTTTTGTATGGGGGAAAACTAAAATAGAAAAATAGCAGAAAACAGGAACTGGCACTGGGGTGCACTGAGTTAATAGGTTAGTCCAAATATGATCAAAAGTGTAAGAAAGTGTATCTAGATCATAGCAATATGACACAAAACATGCATGGAGCAAGCAGAAATTATAGATACGTTTTGGACGTATCAGCTGCGTGTATGTTTATAACATGCATGTCTTTGTATGGGTTTTCGAGACCTTAGTTGTGATCTGGCTGGCGGTCTTTCATACACCAAGTGGCCCTTAGATTTGTGCAGCTTGGGGCATCGCAATGCGATTGCGCGAGACTCTGTCTCGTGCACACTTTGATGTATGATCGAGCCCGCCCTAGACCCCGACTAAGTGATCGGGCTGGAGTAAGTCTATGTAAGAGTTATGAGATAGTCGATAGTATGGTTGAGGCGACTTGTCTTTGAATATGGGAGTTCATCACCCATATCATTAGACTTGTGTGCGGACGATGAGGACCCATCTCAGTTGATCGTCTGGCCTGGATGGGATGACCCTCACGTACGATGCTTTCCGAGAATGTTTTGTGCTTGGCCTTGTCTGCTTAGACAAGTGGGTACGATTCTCGGCTCTCCATATGACTATGTCGTAGCGGGACTTGCATACGCTAACCCCGGGTCACGACAGACTTGGTATAATAGCAGTACTGACTGTAGGATTATCAGCCTTGGCCGAAGTCGAGTCTAGCTTGCTATAGTTATATAGTTGCTCTGGGTATATAAGGGAACAACGTAAGGCTTCTTTTTTCTCCTTACCCTCATCGTTCTGAGTTCTGAGTCACCCTCATCTTATTCTACGGGAAGATAGGACTAGGCTCATCTATGTCTTACTAGAACATCTCGTTGTTTGCTTCCTTGTAGCCGTAGGGAAGTTGTGTTCACTTTGTTAAGATTGTTGTGCCTCCTGATTTCTTACATCGTATGTAAGTGATGTTTCTACATTGCAAGAAAAGATATTTCTTACAATTACAGCCGTTATGCTGCCCGAGTCATTCCAAGTTTCTTCATAATCTGATGCATTTGCAAACTCCTTGTTTCTGTTTCAGATGGCGGATCTTCCCCCTCGGCAGATTGTTCGTCTGACCAGGTGCCTCGGTGTGCGTGGGCATCCCGCCATGCTGATCGAGATGATGTCCTACATTGGATACCGATGGTACCCTGAGTACACAGTTGAGGAGAAATTCCTTAACTTCAACCAGACCCAGTTCCACTGCATTGTCTGGATCTACCCGCACCACACTGGAGTCACTCAGCCTATCCACTTTGGACATGGCATTGGCATGACTGAGAACATGGCTGTGCAGGATGCTGGATACTCATGTATTACCCTGCTAAGAGAGGAGCACACTTTTCTTGGAGACACATCCTTCCTCTATATCCCTGCTGCACTTCCAGGAGAAGAGGGTTATTACACCGGATTGTACACAGATCACTCCTTGGAGGACCCTTTGCTTCAGATCAATGCTCGGCACGCTTGTGATAGAGATCGTGATGCACGCGCCCTTCGTTTTGAGCTTCACGCCACCCATGTCCGTTTGTATCGAGCACTTACACTCCTGGCTCCTTTTGTGAGTGTTGGATCAGTGGAGTATGATGCTATCTACCCAGTCAGGACACAGATGCCTTCTCGAGTTGCTTGGCCCGAGATTGGAGGCATTTTTCAACCCCGTGGTCCTCTGCTTCCACCCTACGCTGGACCTAGGCCCCATCCTTGCCCAAATGGATATCAGGGTCCACAGGCCTCCGTGTTTTCCGATGGTCACCTTCAGCTACCGGGTTACGCGGGTAACTTTTACGAGGACTACTATGGAGATGGAGATGAGTGAGACCGCCTGTGGCCTTGCTTTAGTAAGGATGTAGTAGTATTTTAGTATATTGTACGCAAGGTGTTCTAAGTTCCAGAGGCTTAGATAAATAATGTATAGGAAGTCGGAGTGCCTCTGAAGGATGTATCATCTTCATCACGTTTGTATTAGCTTGGCGCTTGTACTAAAATGATGTATGGTTTGTATGACAGCTTGTGAATATATGGCTTGTATGCTTTTATCACCATGTTGTCAAGATAATTACTTCCTTTGCTCTGTGATTCTTCCAGTACCTTCAATACCTTGTTTAGAATCTTCCAATAAACTCTGTTTGACTTTGGTTTTCACCTTCAGGATCTCTCAAGGAACCCGTGGCCAGCTTGGTCGTGGGAATGAACCGGAGGAAGGCAACCTTCCATCCCCACCAACGATGGCTTAGGTTCTGATGGAGGTTGAGAGGAACCGCCGAGACTCTCACCATTTTCTCGAGGTCATTTCCCGCAACTGTCAGAACCCCAACTAGGGTAAGTACTAGGGTTGCTTGTGTCTTTGCATCATGCAAAATTTTCAAAAGAAAATCAAAAATGGGGAAAAGAAAAGCCCTGAGAAATTTATTCAAATGGCCAGATAAAAAGTTCTTCCAAAAATTCCTCTAGTATTTTGAAAAGTCTTATAAATATGCATGATCACATATAAAGTGAAGTGGGTCCCACTGCATGCACCAAGATTTTTCAAATATTCCAAACAAGGCTTGGAAATTAAATTATACTCCAATTTGAATTTAAATTCAAATTGTTTGAGTTCCAAAAGTCACCAAAACTTGTGAGTGGCTAGTGGCTTGAACCCTAAGCCCACATAAAAGTTTTGGGGATTTTTCAAATTGTTTTGCTATTTTTACCAGAGCAAAACAAAAGAAACAGAAAAGATTAAAAGGAAAACAGAAGAGAGGAAGTTACCTGGCGCCCTGGGCAAGGCCACTCACCTGTTGGCCTCGGCCCAGCCCACCCGGGCACTTGTCGTCTACCTCCCCTCCCCCCCAAGCAGCTCGGTGGAGGGCACGGGCGCGTCGATGGCCACCTCGATGGCCAGGGGGCCTTCTAGGCCTACTCCTCGCAGCCGAGCACGCCACGGAGCTGCTCACACACCCCGCACCCCCTCCCTCTCTCCCAGGTCCCTTTCCCCGCTCCTCAGCTCGCAAATTTGGCCGCCGCAGAGAGCACGCCGGAGCGCCCCCGAGCAATCACGCGGCCACCGGCCTCCTTCCTCTTCGCCGTGATGTCCAGGAGGACAAGCTACGCCGTATCCGTCGAAGAGCGCATTCAATTGAGCCCGAGGACGCCCTGAGCCGTCGCTAACTTCACCGCTTCCCGCCGACCGCCGTGGAAGATCTCCATCGAATTCGCCGCCGTCCCAGCGCCTCCGGCCTCCTCTCCAACCTCTTCGTCCACCCCACGCTCCGGTGAGCATTTTCCCCCATCTCCCGGTCTCCTTCGTGCATCGCAGCGCGATTTCGTCTTCACCCGACGCCGGCCGCCGCCATTGTCGTCGTGGCCGAGCTCCACGGCCTTCCCCGAGACCCCCCAATGGGACCGTTGGGTGCGGGAGCCCGCGAGGAGCGCGCCCGTGCCCCCAAACCCCCATCCCGTGCACATTTTCTAAACTCCGGCGAAACTCCGGCCGTTTTCCGGCGGCGACGCCATTAGTGCCCCTAAACCGGTTGCTAATCCCCCTCCCTCCTCTCACTGGCAGTGGGGCCAGGCCCCCTAATCCCTCTGCTTATTTAACTTAAAACAGGGATTAACCCCACTGTGGCTGACAGAGAGACCCCACCAGTCAGACCCCCCCCCACCACGTCATGCTGATGTCAGCATGACGCAGTAAATCTTTTTTTATTTATTTAAAAGAATTTAAAGAAATTCCAGAAATTACAGAAAATAGCCAAAACTTCAATAAATCATAGAAAATTCATATTAACTCCAAATTAATCATATAATATATGAAAAATTATCAGAAAAATGCAAGGATTAAGAATATGCGAAAAAAAATTATGTTTGACCATTTTAAATTGGGACAACAGTAGCAAATGTGCATATGGCTTAATTTGAATTCAAATTTGAAGTTTGAATTTGCAATTCTTTTGCAATACACTTCAATTAAATGGAATTGTCAACACATCAGTACCATGTACATCATGTTTTCAGAACTTGTCATGTGCTTGAGCATCGCAATTATATTTATTCCTTGATTGCTTTGTTTGCTCGATAGAAGTGGAACCGGAACCGGAGGCCACCCCCTTCGTTGAAGACACCGTGTGTGAACCTCGTCAGCAAGGCAAGCAAACCCCATTGATCATATCTATAAAATCCCAATTCCCTCTCAGTCTCGCTTATGCATGTTTAGGAGATCACCTTGTATCGATTCTACCGCATAGTTGAACCCATATCCGATGCATGACCTATCATCTTGTCACAGTAGTAAGCAAACCACAATCCTAGCTGACATAGGAGTTGATTGTTATCATGTGGCCACTGCAACTGTTAATGCTTATTGCATGCTTAGTGGTGCAATGAGGTTGCTTTTGATGTGAGTCGGGATGATGGTGAACATGGTGTTGATGAAAGTGAAACTGTGTTGGTGAATCCACCCTAATACAAGGTGAACGATGAGAGGCTGTGTAGGAGTACATAGTGGGTTGTCTCGTTGAACACCGCCTTAAGCACCGAGTTCTTGTATGGTAATCCAAGACAAAGAGTACAACCACACATTGGGCTCACTGACCCCTCTCGGCCTAGTACCTTGATCCGTGTCGACGTCCAGGAGTCACATTAGTTCGGGTTTTCCATTTGGCATCTACATAGAAAAAGAATGAAGGAATGGTTGCATCATATAGATATGTGGGTGCACCTGTGAGGCAGGAAAACCATCTGCCAGAGGTGGCGTCACGGTCACTTACATTGTTTGAGTCTGTTTCGTTGATCCGGCAGGGCTCTCGAGCGGAGCAAAACTCAGATAGTCGACTCCTGGAATAGACCAGCTGTGAGCGAAGTGTCGTGGTGAACATCCTCGCTGTCACCTCTTGAACGGTGGCGATCAAAAGGCGGTAACCGATGGTCATGTGTGTGTAGCTTACACCCTTGCAAGGTTAACAAAACTATTCGAATAGCCTTTAACCGCCTCGGTTATGGACTACTTGGAACCTATACCTGATTATTAGACAACTTGAATGGATACTTCTAAAAACTCGCAAGATAAGCGTGAGTGCTATGGCGTTCTTCCTCGTGGGGAAGTCGAGGAAGTACCCATAGTGGTGTATTGTTTGGAGACTTGGATAGTGGACTCGTGTACGCTTCTTACCTCAAGTCTGGTACTCGTAGCACAGGACTAGCCAAGTCAAAGCTGGCACTTCTGCATGTTGAACCCCACCTCCTTTACCTTGGAACTTGAGCATGAGTAGTATAGATCTGATGTAAGTCTTGTTGAGTACGACTTTGTACTCACGTTTGCTTATTCTATGTTTTAGATGAGAACCCGGACCCCGATGGAGTCACCGATCTGAAGCTCGACGTTGACCTTGGTAGTATAGTTCCAGACAGCAGTCTGGTCCCTCGTGGAAGGGCATGTATGTTTACAAGGCTTCTCTAAGCCATTTGTTAAACTTGTCTGTACTCAGACCTAATTTGCTTCCGTTGTATGATGTAATGTTGATCACATACATGTTATCTTTGTATACTCTATGTGTAAGTAAATAAAGAAGTACTTTGTAGCGTTATGTGATGATACCTGCTGTTCATACTAGGCATGTGTGCTGCGTGTATGTTTATAACATGCATGTCTTAGTATGGGTTTTCGAGACCTTAGTTGTGATCTGGCTGGCGGTCTTTTTATACACCAAGTGGCCCTTAGATGTGCGCAGCTTGGGGCATCGCGATGCGATTGCTCGTGACTCTGTCACGTGCACACTTTGGTGTATGATCGAGCCCGCCCTAGACCCCGACTAAGTGATCGGGCTGGAGTAAGTCTATGTAAGAGTTAGGATTCAATCGATAACATGGTTGAGGCGACTTTTCTATGAGTATGGGATTCACCACCCATAAGCATTTAGACTTGTGAGCGGACGATGAGGACCCATCTCAGTTGATCATCCGGCCTGGATGGGATGCCCCTCACGTTCGATGCTTACCGAGAACGTTCTGTGCTTGGCCTTGTCTGCTTAGACAAGTGGGTACGGTTCTCGGCTCTCCATGTGATTGCATCGTGACTGGAATTACATACGCTAACCCCGGGTCCCGACCGACTTGGTATCAGAGCAGGGCTATCTGTAGGACTATCAAACCCTTGGTCGAAGTCGAGTCTAGCATTCTATAGTTATATAGTTACTTGGGTATAAAGGGAACAACAAAAGTCTTCTTTTTCTCCTTACCTTCGTCGATCTGAGTTCTGGGTCACCCTTACCTTTTCTACGGGATGGTAGGACTAGGCTCATCTATGTCTGACTAGAACATCTCGTTGTTTGCCTCCTTGTAGACGTAGGACAGTTGTGGTCGTCCAGACTCATCGTTCTGTTGAGTTCCTTGAGGAAGTTCTGTCCAATTCCTTCGAGGTTGTTTCATTTTTCATCCCGGTGTAGCCGTTATGCTGCCCGATTTATTCCGTGTTTCTTGGAATCTTTTCCTTGGCATTACAATCTTTTCCTTCTAGTCATGTCCTCTTATTGTTGATTCCATCATACAACCTGTTCTGATTGTTATTTTTATCACACAGGATGTCAGGTGGAACTTGTAGTGCTGTTCGTCGGAATCGAGACCGTGTTCGGAATCGAAATGATGATGAACCTCCACTACCGCCTTCTGCGGCGGAAATCATGATGGAAGCTGAGAAGAATTGACGTGATCAAACACGCCTTCTGGAGCTCATCGAGCAGAATACCGCCCATCATCGCAATGTGGTCGTGAACATTCAGGATTTCATCCTCCTCAAGCCACCGGTATTACGATGTTCTTCTGAGCCCCTTGAAGCTGATGATTTGCTCCGTTCCATCGAGCGTAAGCTTGATACTGCACATGTTGCTCCCGATGATCGAGTTATTTTCACGGTATACTTCCTGGAAGGTGCTGCTATTCAATGGTGGGAGAACTATGTTGCTATGCAGCCAGATGGTCACGTAGTGACTTGGCAGGAGTTCTGTGTTGCCTTTCGAGGGTACCACATTCTGGATGAGTTGATGGAGCGCAAGAAGGAAGAGTTCTGCAATCTGACTCAAGGAGAGATGTCCATTGATGAGTATGTGAGAGAGTTCAACCGTCTTGCTCGGTATGCCCAAGATGAGATCACCACCGATGCCAGAAAGCAGGCAAGGTTCCGTAAGGGACTTAGCCCCATCCTTCGTCATGATCTCAACCTCCTTGAATTTTCCACCTTTGAGGATTTAGTCAACAGATCCTTCGGGGCTGAGCATGGCAATGAAGTGTTCGAAGAGTCTCGCAAGCATGCTCTTGAGCTTTCTCCTTCTTCAAGTTCAGCCCCTCAGAAACGCCGAATTTGGATTCCAACCAGAGCCATACCTCAAAACTTTCTGCAGAGACCAACATCCAATATCTGCCATCCACCTCAACACATTGTTCCTCCCCGGAATGATGGTGTGCAGCCAAGTAATCCCAATGCCAGCAATTCAGACAGGGTATGCTTTAAGTGTGGTCTTCCAGGCCATTACTATCGTCAATGCCCTTAGGTCTTGATGGCACCACGTCATTCTCGACCTAAGCCTCCAAAGAAACCAACCACCAAGACCTTCCCAGCAAAGCTTCCAGTCCCAAGTGGTGGATATGTGAACCAAATCTCAGTTGAGGACACCACAGCTGCTTCTGACGTCATCCTTGGCACACTCCCAGTCAATCATGTCCCCGCCTCCGTTCTTTTCGATCCAGGAGCTTCTCATTCATTCATGTCAGAGAGTTATGCACTTCGTCATGAATTCCCTTTTGAAGAAATGTTTTCTCCAATGATCATTCAAACTCCTGGTTCAAAGTGGCAAACTAATAGAGTAAGCCATGGCAATCAAATTGCAATTGAGGGTTTAGTATTCCTTGCTTCACTTATAGCCCTCAAGTCTTCGGACATTGATGTCATCCTAGGAATGGATTGGTTATCAAGGCAAAATGCTTTCCTTGATTGTAAAGCCAAGTCAGTTAAAATCACCCATCCTTCAGGCCAGACCATTGACTACACATCACCCAGCTCTAGAATCCAGATGCATACTTTGAATGTGCTTCCCCTTCCAGACCTTGAAGATGTTCCGGTGGTTCGTGACTTCCCGGATGTCTTTCCTGAAGAGCTGCCGGGAATGCCATCCGACAGGTGTGTAGAATTCATAGTGGATCTTATACCAGGCACAACCAAAATCTTGAGACGTCCATATAGAATGGCCCCACATGAGTTAGCTGAGCTAAAAACCCAACTTGATGCTTTGTTGGCAAAAGGCTTCATCCGCCCTAGCTCATCGCCATGGGGTTGCCCCGTTCTGTTCGTAACGAAGAAAGATGGAACAGAAAGGATGTGCGTAGACTATCGCCCGCTAAATGTAGCGACGATAAAGAACAAGTACCCACTGCCCAGGATCAATGATCTTTATGATCAACTTGCAGGATCCTCTGTCTTCTCCAATATGGATTTGAGATTAGGCTATCATCAAATCAAAATCCGAAACGAGGACATTCCAAAAACGGCTTTCACTACTCGTTATGGTCTTTACGAGTACACCGTCATGTCCTTCGGTTTAACCAATGCCGCCGCCACATTCTCGCGCTTGATGAATTCGATCTTCATGGAGTACCTAGATAAATTTGTTGTAGTTTATCTTGATGACATTCTCATCTACTCGAAGAACGAAGAAGAGCACGCAGAACATCTTAGGTTGGTATTGATGAAACTTAGAGAGCATCACCTGTATGCCAAGTTCTCCAAGTGTGAATTTTGGCTACCAGAAGTGACCTACTTAGGCCACGTGATTTCTGCAAAAGGTGTTGCATTCAATCCCGAGAGAGTTCAGGCCGTCCTTGACTGGACTCCACCTGAATCGGTTAAGCAAGTTAGGAGTTTTCTTGGCTTAGCAAGCTATTGTCGCCGCTTCGTCAAAAACTTTTCTAAAGTTGCAAAGCCTCTAACTGAACTCCTCAAGAAAGATAAGAAATTCCAATGGACTCCCAAGTGCGAGGAAAGCTTTCAAGAGCTAAAAAGAAGATTGACTTCTGCACCCGTACTTGCACCTCCAGACACCAAAAGGGATTTCGAGATCTATTGTGATGCTTCACGGCAAGGGTTAGGATGCATACTTATGCAAGATAGACATGTGGTAGCTTATGCTTCACGCCAGTTGCGTCCACATGAAGAGAACTATCCTACCCATGATCTTGAACTCGCTGCCGTAGTTCATGCCCTGAAGACTTGGCGACATTACCTCCTTGGTAATCGTTGTGAGATCTATTCCGACCACCAAAGCCTCAAATACATATTCACCCAGCCAGATCTTAATCTCAGGCAAAGACGCTGGATAGAGTTGATAAAAGATTATGACTTAGGAATTTCTTACAGCCCAGGAAAAGCCAATGTCATGGCTGATGCACTAAGTCGTAAGTCGTATTGAAACAACCTCATGTTACAACAGTATCAACCACTTCTTCATGAGGAATTTCGAAAACTCAATCTCGAGATTGTTCCTCGTGGATCTCTTTTCAACTTGGTGGCGAAACCAACGCTTGAGGATCAAATCATAGTTGCCCAAAGGCGTGCACGAGGTGTTCGCCGGATCAAGGAGAACATTGCTAGCGGAGTTGCTAAATGTTTCTCCACAGATAGCAAAGGAACGGTATTCTATGAAAATCGTTTGGTAGTACCTAAGAATAGAGATCTAAGGCAACTCATCCTCAAAGAAGCCCATGACACACCCCTCTCGATTCATCCCGGTAGCACAAAAATGTACCGAGATCTACGCCAGAGATTTTGGTGGACCAGGATGAAGAGAGACATTGCTCGATTTGTTGCTGAATGTGATGTTTGTCGTCGCATTAAGGCCGAACACCAAAGACCTGCTGGCACACTTCAACCTTTGCCTATTCCCGAGTGAAAATGGGACAAAGTCGGTATGGACTTCATCACCGGCTTTCCAAAAACCCAGAAAGGAAATGATGCCATCTTCGTTGTCATAGATAGGCTTTCCAAAGTTGCTCACTTCCTTCCCGTTCGCGAGTCTATAACTACTAGCCAGTTAGCGGACTTGTATATCTCTAGAATTGTGTCTCTTCACGGTGTTCCTTTGGTGATCAATTCTGATCGTGGTAGCCTTTTCACCTCTAGATTCTGGGGAAGCTTTCAGAATGCTATGGGAACTCATCTATCCTTTAGTACAGCTTTCCATCCTCAGTCTAGCGGTCAAGTTGAAAGGGTTAATCAAATCTTGGAAGACATGCTCAGACCTTGTGTTATCTCATTCGTAAAGAATTGGGAGAAATCTCTTCCATTTGCCGAATTTGCTTATAACAACAGTTTCCAATCTAGTCTGAACATGGCTCCTTTTGAACTCCTCTATGGACGACGATGTCGAACACCCGTGAACTGGTCAGAAACCGGTGAAAGACAATTCTTTGGACCGGATATGATCAAGGAAGCAAAAGAGCAAGTTAGCATTGTTCGTGATCGTTTGAAAGCCGCACAGTCTCGTCAGAAAAGCTACTATGATCGTCATCATAGGCAAGAAAGCTACAATCTGGATGAGAAGGCTTACCTTCGGGTTAATCCTCTGAAGGGTACCCAACGCTTCGGTATCAAAGGCAAGTTGGCCCCACGTTACATGGGACCTTTCCGCATTCTTGCTAAACGTGGAGAAGTTGCCTACCAACTTTAACTACCCCCGCACCTTTCCCGAGTACATGATGTATTCCATGTGTCACAACTCAGGCGTTGCTTCAAGGACCCCATCCGCGAAGTCGACCATGAAACACTTGATCTCCAAGATGACCTTTCTTATCGAGAGTACCCCGTTCGTATTGTTGATTCAGCAGAGCGTCTCACTCGTCATCAGAAGATCAAGTTCCTCAAAGTGCAATGGTCGCATCACTCCGAGAAAGAAGCAACCTGGGAAAGAGAAGACCGCCTCCGTGCCGAGTATCCCACCTTCCTCCCGACGACTTCTGAATATCGGGACGAGATTCTTTTGAGTGGGGGCGAGTTGTCAGAACCCCAACTAGGGTAAGTACTAGGGTTGCTTGTGTCTTTGCATCATGCAAAATTTCAAAAGAAAATCAAAATTGGGGGAAAGAAAAGCCCTGAGAAATTTATTCAAATGGTCAGATAAAAATTTCTTCCAAAAATTCCTCTGGTATTTTGAAAAGTCTTATAAATATGCATGATCACATATAAAGTGAAGTGGGTCCCACTGCATGCACCAAGATTTTTCAAATATTCCAAACAGGGCTTGGAAATTTAATTAAACTCCAATTTGAATTTAAATTCAAATTGTTTGAGTTCCAAAAGTCACCAAAACTTGTGAGTGGCTAGTGGCTTGAACCCTAAGCCCACATAAAAGTTTTGGGGATTTTTAAAATTGTTTTTCTATTTTTACCAGAGCAAAACAAAAGAAACAGAAAAGATTAAAAGGAAAACAGACGAGAGGAAGTTACCTGGCGCCCTGGGCAAGGCCACTCACCTGTTGGCCTCGGCCCAGCCCACCCGGGCACTTGTCGTCTACCTCCTCTCCCCCCCCCAAGCAGCTCGGGGGAGGGCAGGGGCGCGTCGTCGGCCACCTCGATGGAGAGGGGGCCTTCTAGGCCTCCTCCTCGCAGCCGAGCACGCCACGGAGCTGCTCACACACCCCGCACCCCCTCCCTCTCTCCCAGGTCCCTTTCCCCGCTCCTCAGCTCGCAAATTTGGCCGCCGCAGAGAGCACGCCGGAGCGCCTCCGAGCAATCACGCGGCCACCGGCCTCCTTCTTCTTCGCCGTGATGTCCAGGAGGCCAATCTACGCCGTCTCCGTCGAAGAGCGCATTCAATTGAGCCCGAGGACGCCCTGAGTCGTCGCTAACTTCACCGCTTCCCGCCGACCGCCGTGGAAGATCTCCATCGAATTCGTCGTCGTCCCAGCGCCTCCGGCCTCCTCTCCAACCTCTTCGTCCTCCCCACACTCCAGTGAGCATTTTCCCCCATCTCCCGGTCTCCTCCGTGCACCGCGGCGCAATTTCGTCTTCATCCGACACCGGCCGCCGCCATTGTCGTATTGGCCGAGCTCCACAGCCTTCCCCGAGACCCCCCCCCAATGGCACCGTTGGGTGCGGGAGCCCGCGAGGAGCTCGCCCGTGCCCCCCAACCCCCATCCTGTGCACATTTTCTAAACTCCGGCGAAACTCCGGCCGTTTTCCGGCGACGACGCCATTAGTGCCCCTAAACCGGTTGCTAATCCCCCTCCCTCCTCTCACTGACAGTGGGGCCAGGCCCCCTAATCCCTTTGCTTATTTAACTTAAAACAGGGATTAACCCCACTGTGGCTGACAGAGAGGCCCCACCAGTCGGACCCCCCCCCCACGTCATGCTGATGTCAGCATGATGCAGTAAATATTTTATTTATTTATTTAAAAGAATTTAAAGAAATTCCAGAAATTATAGAAAATAGCCAAAACTTCAATAAATCATAGAAAATTCATATTAACTCCAAATTAAACATATAATATATGAAAAATTATCAGAAAAATGCAAGGATTAAGAATATGCAATTTGTTTTTATCTTTGACCATTTTAAAATGGGACAACAGTAGAAAATGTGCATATGGCTTAATTTGAATTCAAATTTGAAGTTTGAATTTGCAATTCTTTTGCAATACACTTCAATTAAATGGAATTGTCAACACATCAGTACCATGTACATCATGTGTTCACAACTTGTCATGTGCTTGAGCATCGCAATTATATTTATTCCTTGATTGCTTTGTTTGCTCGATAGAAGTGGAACCGGAACCGGAGGCCACCCCCTTCGTTGAAGACACCGTGTGAACCTCGTCAGCAAGGCAAGCAAACCCCATTGATCATATCTATAAAATCCCAATTCCCTGTCAGTCTCGCTTATGCATGTTTAGGAGATCACCTTGTATCGATTCTACCACATAGTTGAACCCATATCCGATGCATGACCTATCATCTTGTCACAGTAGTAAGCAAACCACAATCCTAGCTGACATAGGAGTTGATTGTTATCATGTGGCCACTGCAACTGTTAATGCTTATTGCATGCTTAGTGGTACAATGAGGTTGCTTTTGATGTGAGTCGGGATGATGGTGAACATGGTGTTGATGAAAGTGAAACTGTGTTGGTGAATCCACCCTAATACAAGGTGAACGATGAGAGGTTGTGTAGGAGTACACAGTGGGTTGTCTCGTTGAACACCGCCTCAAGCACCGAGTTCTTGTATGGTAATCCAAGACAAAGAGTACAACCACACATTGGGCTCACTGACACCTCTCGGCCTAGTACCTTGATCCGTGTCGACGTCCAGGAGTCACATTAGTTCGGGTTTTCCATTTGGCATCTGCATAGAAAAAGAATGAAGGAATGGTTGCATCATATAGATATGTGGGTGCACCTGTGAGGCAGGAAAACCATCTGCCAGAGGTGGCGTCTCGGTCACTTACATTGTTTGAGTCCGTTTCGTTGATCCGGCCGGGCTCTCGAGCGGAGGCAAACTCAGATAGTCGACTCCTGGAATAGACCAGTTGTGAGCGAAGTGTCGTGGTGAACATCCTCGCTGTCACCTCTTGAACGGTGGCGAGCAAAAGGCGGTAACCGATGGTCATGTGTGTTTAGCTTACACCCTTGCAAGGTTAACAAAACTATTCGAATAGCCGCGTCCGCGGTTATGGACTACTTGGAACATGTACCTGATTATTAGACAACTTGAATGGATACTTCTAAAAACTCGCAAGATAAGCGTGAGTGCTATGGCGTTCTTCCTCGTGGGGAATTCGAGGAAGTACCCATAGTGGTGTATTGTTTGGAGACTTGGATAGTGGACTCGTGTACGCTTCTTACCTCAAGTCTGGTACTCATAGCACAGGACTAGCCAAGTCAAAGCTGGCACATCTGCATGTTGAACCCCACCTCCTTTACCTTGGAACTTGAGCATGAGTAGTATAGATCTGATGTAAGTCTTGTTGAGTACGACTTTGTACTCACGTTTGCTTATTCTATGTTTTAGATGAGAACCCGGACCCCGATGGAGTCACCGATCTGAAGCTCGACGTTGACCTTGGTAGTATAGTTCCAGACAGCAGTCTGGTCCCTCGTGGAAGGGCATGTATGTTACAAGGCTTCTCTAAGCCATTTGTTAAACTTGTCTGTACTCAGACCTAATTTGCTTCCGTTGTATGATGTAATGTTGATCACATACATGTGATCTTTGTATACTCTATGTGTAAGTAAATAAAGAAGTACTTTGTAGCATTATGTGATGATACCTGCTGTTCATACTAGGCATGAGTGCTGCGTGTATGTTTATAACATGCATGTCTTAGTATGGGTTTTCGAGACCTTAGTTGTGATCTGGCTGGCGGTCTTTTATACACCAAGTGGCCCTTAGATGTGCGCAGCTTGGGGCATCGCGATGCGATTGCTCGTGACTCTGTCACGTGCACACTTTGTTGTATGATCGAGCCCGCCCTAGACCCCGACTAAGTGATCGGGCTGGAGTAAGTCTATGTAAGAGTTAGGATTCAATCGATAACATGGTTGAGGCGACTTGTCTATGAGTATGGGATTCACCACCCATAAGCATTTAGACTTGTGAGCGGACAATGAGGACCCATCTCAGTTGATCATCCGGCCTGGATGGTATGCCCCTCACGTTCGATGCTTACCGAGAACGTTCTGTGCTTGGCCTTGTCTGCTTAGACAAGTGGGTACGGTTCTCGGGTCTCCATGTGATTGCATCGTGACTCGAATTACATACGCTAACCCCGGGTCCCGACAGCAACACCACTCAGCAGCGCAACGAGTTGGTGTCTTTGAAGGACTTCATCCGGCTTCATCCCCTGGTGTTCAGCTACTCCACCGAGCCCCTTGATGCCGATGACTGGCTTCGCAGCATCGAAAGGAAGCTCCAGGCAGGCCATGTTGCAGATGGTGACAGGGTCAGCTATGCCACCTACCACCTCGAGGGTGCAACTAGCTCTTGGTGGGAGAATTTCCTGAACATGCGTCCCGTTGGACCGCCCACAACTTGGGATGAGTTCTGCACTTCATTCCATGAGAACCACATCCCAAAAGGTCTTATGGACCGTAAGCATGAGGAGTTCTGCAACCTCACCCAAGGCAGAAGGACCGTTGATGAGTTTAGTCGTGAGTTCAACCGACTGGCTCATTATGCTACTGAAGAAGTCTCCACCGACGCTAAGAAGCAAGAGAGGTTCCGTCGTGGACTAAATTCCGGACTCCGTCGTGAGCTCAACCTACATGACTTTGCCACCTTCCAGGTCCTTATCAACAAGGCCATCAAGGCAGAGGACATGAACACCCCCAATGACTTCCGCAAACACCCTAGAGATGATGGTTCATCCAGTTCCGGCTCTCAGAAGCGCAAAATCTGGATTCCCAATAGTATGTTTCGCCAGAACAACTCACCGAGGCGATCCTATGTGGCGCCTCGTCCACCAGCTCCGTTCCACCCAGCTCCACCGAACAACCCAGCTCCACGCACTGTCTTTGGAGCCTGCTACAAGTGTGGTCAGGCAGGCCACTACTCCCGAGAGTGTCCCCAGAACCAGCTCCAGAATCAGAATGCTCCACCCCGTGCCGGAGGGAACAACAACGGTCGTGGCAAACCACCCCCGAAGGTCTTCACCACCAAACCTGCTCCTCCCGCAACTCGTGGATGTGTGAATCAGATTGCCGCCGAAGAGACTGACGACACCACTGACGTCATTCTTGGTACGCTCCAAGTGAATTATGTTCCTACTTCGGTTCTTTTCGACCCAGGAGCATCTCATTCATTCATGTCGGAAAGTTATGCACTTCATGATGAGTTATCTTTTGTTCAATTTTCCACCCCAATGATTATTCAAACTCCAGGGTCAAGATGGCAAACTAATATAGTAAGCCATGGTAATCAAATTGAAATTGAGGGTTTAGTATTCCTTGCTTCACTCATAGCCCTCAAATCTTCGGACATCGGTGTAATCATTGGCATGGATTGGCTGTCAAGGCAGAATGCCTACCTTGATTGCAAAGGCAAATCAGTGAAACTCACCCACCCTTCAGGCAAGACAGTTAGCTACACCTCACCCAGAACAAGAACCCAAGTGCATTCTTTGAATGTACTTCCCCTTCCCGAACTTGAAGATATTCCGGTGGTTCGTGACTTCCCGGATGTCTTTCCTAAAGAGATGCCGGGCATGCCACCCGACAGATGTGTAGAGTTCATAGTAGATCTTATGCCAGGAACCGCACCAATTTCCAGACGCCCATACAAAATGTCCCCACATGAGTTAGCTGAGCTTAAAACCCAACTTGAAGCTTTGTTGGAAAAAGGCTTCATCCGCCCTAGCTCATCGCCATGGGGTTGCCCCGTCCTGTTCGTAACGAAGAAAGATGAAACAGAAAGGATGTGCGTAGACTATCGCCCGCTAAATCTAGCGACGATAAAGAACAAGTACCCATTGCCCAGGATCAACGATCTTTATGATCAACTTCTTGGATCCTCTGTCTTCTCTAAGATGGATTTGAGATTTGGTTATCATCAAATCAAAATCCGAAACGAGGACATTACAAAAACGGCTTTTACTACTCGTTATGGTCTTTACGAGTACACCATCATGTCCTTTGGTTTAACCAATACCCCCGCCACTTTCTCACGCATGATGAATTCGATCTTCATGGAGTACCTAGATAAATTTGTTGTGGTTTATCTCGATGACATTCTCATCTACTCGAAGACGAAGAAGAACATGCCGAACACCTAAGGCTGGTATTGATGAAACTTAGAGAGCATCGCCTGTATGCTAAATTCTCCAAGTGTGAATTTTGGCAACCAGAAGTGACCTACTTAGGCCACGTGATTTCTGCAAAACGCATTGCTGTGAATCCCGAGAGAGTTCAGGCCGTCCTTGACTGGACTCCACCTGAATCGGTTAAGCAAGCTAGGAGTTTTCTTGGCCTAGCCAGCTATTGCCGCCGCTTCGTCGAGAACTTTTCTAAAGTTGCAAAGCCTCTGACTGAACTCCTCAAGAAAGATAAGAAATTCCTATGGACTCTCAAGTGCGAGGAAAGCTTTCAAGAGCTCAAAAGAAGATTGACTTATGCACCCGTACTTGCACCTCCAGACACCAAAAAGGATCTCGAGATCTTATGTGACGAATCACGGCAAGGGTTAGGATGCATACTTATGCAAGATAGACATGTGGTAGCTTATGCTTCACGCCAGTTGTGGCCACATGAAGAGAACTATCCTACCCATGACCTTGAACTCGTTGCCATAGTTCATGCCCTAAAAACTTGGCGACATTTCCTCCTTGGTAATCGTTGCGAGATCTATTCCGACCACCAAAGCCTCAAATACATTTTCACCCAGCCAGATCTTAATCTCAGGCAAAGACGCTGGATTGAGTTGATAAAAGATTACGATGTAGGAATTTCTTACACCCCAGGCAAAGCCAATGTCATGGCTGATGCACTAAGTCGTAAGTCGTATTGTAACAACCTCATGTTACAACAGTATCAACCACTTCTTCATGAGGAATTTTGCAAACTCAATCTTGAGATTGTTCCTCATGGCTATCTTTCTACCCTGGTGGCGAAACCAACTCTTGAGGATCAAATCATAGTTGCCCAAAGGCGGGCACGAGGTGTTCGCCGGATCAAGGAAAACATTGCTAGCAGAGTTGCTAGATGTTTCTCCACAGATAGTAAAGGAACAGTATTCTTTGGAAATCGTTTGGTAGTACCTAAGAATAGGGAATTAAGGCAACTCATCCTCAAGGAAGCCCATGACACACCCCTCTCAATTCATCCCGGTAGCACAAAAATGTACCGAGATCTACGCCAGAGATTTTGGTGGACTAGGATGAAGAGAGACATTGCTCGATTTGTTGCCGAATGTGATGTTTGTCGTCGCATTAAGGCAGAACATCAAAGACCTGTTGGTACACGTCAACCTTTGCCTATTCCAGAGTGAAAATGGGACAAAGTCACGATAGACTTCATCACTGCTTTCCAAAAACCCAGAAGGGAAATGATGCCATCTTCGTTGTGGTAGATAGGCTTTCCAAAGTTGCCCACTTCCTTCCAGTTCACGAGTCTATAAGTGCTAGCCAGTTAGCGGACTTGTACGTCTCTAGAATTGTATCCCTTCACGGTGTTCCTTTGTAAATCAATTCTGATCGTGGTAGCCTTTTCACCTCTAGATTTTGGGGAAGCTTTCAGAATGCTATGGGAACTCATCTCTCCTTTAGTACAGCTTTCCATCCTCAGTCTAGCGGTCAAGTCGAAAGGGTTAACCAAATTCTTGAAGACATGCTCAGAGCTTGTGTTATCTCGTTCAGAAAGAATTGGGAGAAGTCTCTTCCATTCGCCGAATTTTCTTATAACAATAGTTTCCAATCTAGTCTGAACATGGCTCCTTTTGAACTCCTATATGGACGACGATGTCGAACACCCCTAAGCTGGTTAGAAACCGGTGAAAGACAATTCTTTGGACCGGATATGATCAAGGAAGCAGAAGAGCAAGTTCGCATTGTTCGTGATCAATGGAAAGCAGCCCAGTCTCGTCAGAAAAGCTACTATGATCGTCATCATAGGCAAGAGAGATACACTCTGGATGAGAAGGCTTACCTTCGGGTTACTCCTCTGAAGGGAACCCAACGATTCGGTATCAAAGGCAAGTTGGCCCCACGTTACATCGGACCTTTCCGCATTCTTGCTAAACATGGAGAAGTTGCCTACCAACTTGAACTACCCCCGCACCTTTCCCGAGTACATGATGTATTCCATGTGTCACAACTCAGGTGTTGCTTCAAGGACCCCATCCGCGAAGTCGACCATGAAACGCTTTATCTCCAAGATGACCTTTCTTATCGAGAATACCCCGTTCGTATTCTTGTATTCCATGTGTCACTCGTCATCAGAAGATTATGTTTCTGAAAGTGCTTTGGTCACACCACTCTGAGAGAGAAGCCACGTGGGAAAGAGAAGACTATCTCCGTGCCGAGTATCCCTCCTTCCTCCCGCAGACTTCTGAATCACGGGACGAGATTCTTTTGAGTGGGGGCGAGTTGTCACAAGCCCAAGTTAGGTATGTGCTAAGATCAAAGTCACCTTGCATCATGTTAAAAATTTCAAAAGAAATCATTTTCAAACTCAAATGGGAGAAGGAACACCCCTCAAATGAATTAATTCAAAAGGCCAGAAATAAATCTTCTCCAAAAATTCATGTTTGATTTTTGAAAAGTCTTATAAATGAGTGTGATCACATATCAAGTGATGTGGGACCCACCCCATGCTCATGGATTTTTCAATTATTCAAACAGGACCTTGGATTAATTCAAAAACCCCTATTTGAGTTGAGATTCAAATAATTTGAATTTAAAAAAATGCCAAACTTTGCAAATGGCTAGTATATATTATTATGAGGCCATGTAAAAAGTTTTAGCATTTAATAAAATGTCTAGCTATTTTTTTAGCTAAGAGAAAACAAATTACAAAAAAGAAAAAGAAACAGAAAAAGGAAAAAGGCTTACCTCGCATCTGGCCCAACTCAACGCCCCCTTGCCCAAGCCCACCTCCCCTCCCATGTCGTCTTCCTCAAGCAGGGGCACGCACTGCTGCGTGCCGGCCATGCCGAGACCGTCGACGTTCCCTGGCCACCTCATGCTTCCTCCCATCCACGTAGTCGCGCCTGGAGACGCCCTGGAACACGCCGCATCCATTCCCCCCCCCCTCTCATGTTTGTCTCTCCCTCTCCCCGCGTGAGTTCGTCGACGCCCGAGAAGATCGGCAGCGCACCCGCCATGGAAACTCGTGGACGGAGCCCGAGCTAGGCCCCCAGAGCTTGTCCTTCCTCCTCGCCGTCTTTGTCTTCGTCTCTGCGCAAGGAATCGCGAGCTGAATCGACCCCGAGCCAACGGAATCATCGCCAAGTCGTCGCCGGACCAGCGAGAACCCGTCGACGAATTCGTCGCCTCCACGCCACTGTTCGCCTCGCCGCCTGCACCGTTGAGCTCAGGGTGAGCTTCTCCCCGTTTTCCCAAAGTTATAACGGCCCCTCGCACCCTCTGTGCCATTCCACCATGGCAGCCGAGCTCCGTCGCCGCCATGGCTGACCCCGAGCTCGCCCCCATGCCTCTACGCCTTGGTTCGAGCGCGCATCGTGTTTCCCATCGCCACAGCTTCACAACGCGTTAGGCCACGCTCGTTTTCGTGCACTTCAACGTCGTCTTCGTCGTAGCCGTGTTTATGCCGCCGCCACGAGTGCTCGCCGCCGACGACTCCGGCCTCCCCGGTGACGCTGAGGTGCTCGAGGTGATGCGCGCGACCAAGAGGAGTCGTCTGGTGGTCGCAGCGCTTCAAATGGACGCCTGAGGCGTCGACCCTGTGCATCGCCGCCGTCTCGATTGGTCGTCGGCGACTAGCCGCCGGCATGCTAATGTGGCCGGATTAGCTTAAGCTTAATCCCCCACACCAGAGACTGACATGTGGGCCCAAGGCCACACTAATCCCCCTGTTTATGTTAAATCAGTTTAAATCGTTTTATTTAACACATGACACTGACCAGTGGGTCCCCCTTGTCAGTGGCCCCCTGACGCCAGCATGACCTCATGCTGATGCAGTAAATCATTTTTTCTAATTAAATCAATTCTAGAAAATCCAGAAAAAAGGCTTAAACTTTGGAAATTCATAGAAAATTCATATTAACTTCAAATTTAACATATAATATATGAAAAATGATCAGGAGAAAATAATCTATCCAAATATCCCACTTTCAACTATGTTTGAGTTGATTTTAAAATGGGACCAGTAGCATTTGCTATTCGGTTTAATTGGAATTTAATCAAATTAAATTCAAATGCTTTTGCAATTTGAATCTTAGCAACATGCCACATTTCATATGAACATCAGAGGCATATCATACACATTTCAAAATGAGTTGCATTGCTCAAACAATAGCATTTGTAACTTGGTTAAAATGAATTCAAATTGGAGTTTGAATTTGCAATTTCATTTGCAATATACTCCATTTAAATGGAATTGCCTCACACATCAGAAGCATATACATCAAGTTTAAACCTTCAACCATGTGATTGTGCATCGTACTTATTGTGCTCCTTTGCTTGTTGTTTGTCGAGTAGAGGTGGAACCGGAACAGGAGGTTGCCCCCTTCGTTGAAGACCCCGATACCGAACCTCGTCAGCAAGGCAAGCAAACCCCCATTGATCATGTCGATAAAATCCCACTTCCCTCTCATGTCTCGCTTATGCATTGTATAGGATGATTACCATGCTACGTTTCTACCGCATAGATGAACCCATTCCTTTGCATGACCTATCTTTTGTCACAGTAGTAAGCAAACCACAATCCTAACAAATGTAGGAGTTGAATAATATCATGTGGCCCCTGCAATTGTTACTGCTTATTGCATGCTTAGAGTGATACAATGTTGTTACTTTTATCTGAGTCGGGATGGTAGTGATCATGTTGATGATGGTGGAAATGTGTTGGTGAATCTACCCTAATACAAGGTGAATGATGAGAGGCTGTGTAGGAGTACACAGTGGGTTGTCTCGTTGAACACCGCCCTAAGTCCGAGTTCTTGTGTGGTGATCCAAGATTAAGAGTACAACCACACATTGGGCTCACTGACCCCTCTCAACCTATTAACTCATCCCTTTCGATGTCCAGATGTCACAGTAGTTCGGAGTTCTGGTAGGTTTGTGGCCTGGCTGCTAAGTGAGAGAACGGCTCAACCGAGACCGGCTTATGCACCACGCACACATCGTCTGGGTCCACTTCGGTAAACCGGACGGGTTCACGATAGTGGTAGCCAACCCAGGTAGGCGGCTTTCTTGGACTAGATCGTCTATGAGGTAACAGTTGTGGTGAGCATCCTCGCTGACATCCCTTGAATGGTGTCGAGATCAAAGGCGTTAAATGATGATCATGTGTGTGTAGCGATACACCCCTGCAGGGTTAATAAAACTATTCGAATAGCCGCGTCCGCGGTAAGGGACTGCTTGGAAAGCTTAGCTTGATCATTAGACAACTTGAACTGGATACTTATAAAACTTGCCAAGATAAGCGTGAGTGCTATGGCGTGCTTTCTCATGGGGAAGTCGAGGAAGGCACCATAGTGGTGTTGTCGTCGATATGTAAACGGCAGATGCCATAGGATGGCTAAAGGTGGGGGAACAATGCGCAGACGACGGTGCTCCGGACGGGTCTAGGTACAAGCACGATGATGAACACAGCGAGGTACCCAGGTTCGGGGCTCTCCGTAGAGATAAAACCCCTACTCATGCCTGTCTGGACTATAGGCATATATCTGTACAGTGGTGCTCCTTGAGCTGTATCTACTAAGCTATTTGGCTCATGGCCGAGATGCGCTGCTACCAGCCGAGCTACTACTTGAAGGGATGAATGAATGGAGTCAGCTCCTTGCTCCCTCCTCTTGGTGCCCTTATATAGGAAGGCCCAAGGGGACAAGGAGACAAGAAGGTACAAAGGAGAAGGGGACAAGGGGACAAGGGGAGCATGGGCGAAAAGGTGGATGTGATGTAATGTGACACCTCCACTTTACACTATTCACCATGTCATGATCTGACTAAAGGCATCATGGCTTGTCTAATCGGCTCGTCTTGTCTGCTTGATGTAGGTGTCTCGGTTGACCTCTTGGGCAACCAAGTGCAGGACAGTCGGCCGAGTGCGTGGGCAGTCGGCCGAGTGCGGGCAATCGGCTGGCGCCCGAGCTGGGGCGCAGTCGGCGGGGGGAGCATTCGGCGGAGTGCGCGGGGCAGTCGGCCGAGCTGAGCTGAGGGCGCAATCGGCGCCCGCTGCTTTCGAAGATTATTCCCTCTGCTTGACCCTACCGGGGGTATATTCCCCCGACAGTAGCCTCCGAGCCTTCGGGTGACTCGGAGAGTCATCCGGAGGGTCTTCTTCCTTGTCGGTGGAGATGGACGTCGATTGCACTTGGTGCAGCTTCTTTCCAGTGGGGGCGCGCAAGCGCACCCACTGGGTGTAGCCTCCGGGTGACTCGGAGAGTCATCCGGAGGGTTTCTTCTTCGTCGATGTAGATGGACGTCGGTTGTACTTGGTGCAGCTTCTTTCCAGTGGGGGCGCGCAAGCGCACCCACTGGGTGTAGCCTCCGAGCCTCCGGGTGACTCGGAGAGTCATCCGGAGGGTTTCTTCTTTGTCGGTCTAGCCGAATGCCGATTGCACTTGGTGCAGCTTCTTTCCAGTGGGGGCGCGCAAGCGCACCCACTGGGTGTAGCCTCCGAGCCTCCGGGTGACTTGGAGAGTCATCCGGAGGGTTCCTTAATTTTTTTTGCAGTCGATGGCGTCGAGGGTCTCAGTAGTTTTCCCCCGGAAACAATCATGCATACGACAAACGTTAGTTATCTCAGATATATCAAGTACTTCTTATTTTTCTAAAAATGTAGATTTGTGCAATCGGGAGGCCGACTCGGCTTTGCCTTCGCCCCGCAGTCGTTTTTCTGTTCATTCCACCCTTTGGCTCTTGCTCTTGCCAGCATTACAGCCGGCTTGCGGTCTGTAGATGGATCGAACAGTCGGCCGCAAGATGAAGTGTACAGTACTTAGACTTTGGGGAGCAAACTCAACCGAGCAAACTTCTAAAAGGAAACGATCGGGTCGTCCAAATTGTTTTCTCTTTGGACGTTGTTCATGTGCAGTGACCTCCAGCTTTTGCTTTTTGCCAGCGTTGCAGCCGGCATGCGGTCTGCAGATGGATCAAATTGCAGGCCTTTGGCTCCGTACACATTACTAATCCGTCTGTCGGAAATAACTATTTGGGTTATCCGGCCTGCCCAGAGGCAGCCGGTCCCGGGCCGAACATGCAGCTGACTAGAAATAACGCGGAGATAACCCCCGAAGACTACTCAGGTTCATCCGTCATGCTTGCTATGGTAAGCAGTATTGAGTGGAACTCACATTGAATTTTTGGCGCAGTCGGAACACCCACTGGGTGAAGGTGTAGCCTCCGGGTGACTTGGTGAGTCATCCGGAGGGTTTCTGTTGATGTAGTTGACGGGACACTCGGCAGGCTCGTCCTCCGAGCCTCCGAGTGACTCGTCGAGTCGTTCGGAGAGTCTTTTGTTGATGAAGACGGGGCACTCGGCGGGCTCGTCCTCCGAGCTTCCGAGTGACTCGTCGAGTTATTCGGGCAAGTGATCCCTTGTGGTTGCTCCGGCGGATGGTCTGCCATCCGGGTCACAACCACACTTCTTTTTCGCAATCGGCTGACCAGTCAGCGCAATCGGATTGGCATCGGCCGACCTCTTTTTTTTTGGCAGTCGGATGCCCGACAGACGCAAACGGATGCAACTTCAGACGGTCATGCGCAATCGGACTGACATCAGCCGATCTACTGAGCAATCGGCTCACCATTTTCTCTTGTCGTAGCTGGTCCAACAAACAACAGCCGACCTCTTCTTTTCTTCTCTCGGCCGAGCTGGCGCACTCGGCAAAACAGAGCAATCGGCCTTCGCAAAGTTGCAACCGGATCTCTCTTTTTTTTTGCCGATTGATTTTTTCTCTTTTTTGAATCTCTACAACTTTTCTTCTTTCTGCTTCTTCAGCGTACGTGAGAACTCGGCAACGGCTCGGCCAACTCCAATCGGAGGACGCGGAGGCGCAGCTGTGCGGGCCGCAGCTCGGAGAGGCCGCAGTCGGAGGAGAGCGGAGCCGAGGTGACTGGCTTAACTGGAGCAGCGCTTGCGATGAGGGAGCAGGCGGCGGCGAAACTGGCGCACTCGGCGAGGCGCACATCCGGAGGAGGGACTCGGACCGCGACGAGCTTTCGGAGCCCAAGGCGACCGGACTGGAGGGCGGCCAGCTCGGAGACGTCGCGGGGCGGCCGATCTGAGGGCGCAATCAGCGGATGCCATGGGAGCAGCCGGGAGGTAGCTCTTCCTACTGTCGGAGGAAATACCCCCGGGTATACCAAAGTCACCGATTCTTACCTCAAAGTCTGGTACTCGTAGTTCAGGGCTAGCCAAGTCAAAGCTGGCACTTCTGCAAGTGAAACCCCACCTCCCTTTACCTTGATACATGTGCATGAGTAGTATAGCTCCTATGTAAGTGTTGCTGAGTACGACTTTGTACTCACGTTTTCTTATTCTATGTTTTAGATGAACCCACTGACCCCGAAGGTGGCTTCTTCATCGAGCTCGACGACTGAAGACCAAGCTAGTGTAGTCCCAGTCAGACTGTAACATCCCAATTTTCTAAATTCGGATGTTAATAGATCATCATATGCATCTCATGCTGCTTCCGCATTTTTCTGGAGTTTTAAAATATTTTTAAGCATTTTTCAACACATGGCAGTTCGGTGGAGAGGATATAAAAGGACTTATCCCCATTTTTTATTTGTTGGAAAATAGTTTAAAATATTTTTTTAAGACTTTTTAAATTTACTTTGGAGTTATAAATATTTTCTATAAATATTTTTGCGAATTTATTTATGCTTCGGAAAAGTTTTAAAATCAATTTTGGGTTTTTCGGTATTTTTTTAAAATGCCAGAAAAGTATTTTTAAAATATTTAAAAATAAGTTGCAATGTTTTTTTATTTAATTTTTTTGATAAAGCCAAAAATTCAGTTTCATTATTTTAAAAATATTGGCGAAGACGGAATTTAAAAATAAATTTCCGTGATTTTTTTATAATTGTTTTGGGCCTAACGGACCGTTCTGGTTTTTTTCCGCAGACCGAATTAGAGTTTAATTCGAATTTAAAAAAAATGCGGATCGGGTTATAAAACCCGCGGGGCGTTTAGGGTTTCACCCAAACCTGCCACCGCCCGACCCGTAACCCGCCGCCGCCGCCGTCGCCCGCCGCCTGGAGCACCGCCGCCGCCGGGTGAGCCGCTGCCCCGCCCGCGCCTCCTCACCGCCGCCTCTCGCCGTGGCCGCCGCCGTCGGCCGCCCTGCCGTCCGCGCCGCGCGCCACCGCACCGGCCAGCCGCCGGCCAGATCCGTTTTTTTTTTCTCGCGCAGGGACCCGATCGCGTTTTTTATGTTATTTTAATTACGGATAGGCCCCTGTTTGCAGATTAGACCCCGAAATCGCGCAGTACCGTTTTTGCGAGTACGTTTTAACCGTAACTCGGAATCGAGTGATCCCAGTTGCGTTGCGAGTGTGGTGAACTTTTCTAGCCAGTAGACCAAGTGTTACTGAAGTTTGAAGTTTTCAAATTTGAATCCCAAGCAGATCCAAATTTGAACTTCCGGTAGCCGTAACGTTTTAACGGTGCGCCCGTTTGCGCCGTTTCTTTTTGCGTTGATTTTATTTTGACAAGTACTTTAAGTTTAGATACTATTAGGAAAGTTTTGCTGCTGTTCTTTGTTCTTTTATTACTGTTTGTGCATATTTGTATTGAATATATGTTGATTGGTGCTATGTTTGCTCGTATAGATTGTCCGGAGTGCGCCGCCTCGTATTATGAGGATTGTGACCGTCAGGAACAGCAAGAAGGCAAGTGATGCTTTGACCATACTCATACCTATATTTTCTATATGCATTATGTTAAGAAATATCACCCTATTGCATGATAGGTAGTTTACTTTACTGTTGCTGCAAAACCAGTTAGGATAGCCATATGACTTGACTTGTATTAGTAGATCAACCTAGCCCGTGTTGTTACTTTATTGCTATGCTTTGTAGACGTGGTTGGGTAGTGATAATTTCATGGAGTGCATGTGAGCTATTTAAATAACTTGTGTAGCAACTTTATAATAAATAGAAATCACTTCTGGACGAGCGGTTTGCATCCCGGTAGTTGTGCCTTGTCTAAGGACAGTGTCGGGGTTAAATGCACCCAATGGTTGTTTTGGTGGTGAACCGGGTGCGACATGGTGTCTACCCTCTGACGCAGTGGGCGCCGTCCAGGCTCAAAAAGATCAGATATGCAATATTACTAGTAGCTTCCGTGTACAGCCACTGGCTATATGGGCTCTGGCTTAGCACGAGTACGTTGTGGGGAACCTGGCCCTGGTAGCTAGCTGATGTAGATGTGTGTTAGGTGTACCGGCTACCAAAGTGTGGAGGCAACCTCTTCAGAAAGTCTTTGTCTCAATCTTCGGGTTGAGTCCAGTGGGGAACGTGTACAACCTCTGCAGACCGTATAAACTGATCATGATTAGCTGTGTCCACGGTTACGGACGAACTTTGAGCAACTAGTCAGTACTGTTGATGAATGATCTTGACAGATGAACTCTTAATAATAAGTTTGGTGGGAAAGAGTAGCATGGGTTGCTGTGTGTTTCAGGTAGAAGTAAACTTAAAACTTTGACTAGTTTAGTTCAGGAGAAAATTGGCTTTCAGCAAAACTAAACCATAAGCCTTTGCTTTGACTTACCTTGCATGTAGTTGTAGATCCTTTATATAAACTTTTCCGTGTCACTTGCCGTACAAATCAGATGTACTGACCCGTTGTTGGGATGTAACCTTCGGTGTTGCAGGTTTTTCAGACGACCAGTAAGGTGCGTTTAGGGGTTGCGAGTCTACACTCAGCATGTTCGCATGTGGCTGTTGATGGGACTCCACGTTACTTGCTTTTGCTTCCGCTATATTTATATTGAATAAGCTAGCCTTGAGCTATGCAACTTGTTATTTATTTTACTCTGGATCATACGTTGTAATAATGATGCACTTGTACTTTGATATACATCTATGATACTGTGTGTGCCAGCGAATTCGATCCAGGGACTGGCACTTGAGCACAGAGACTTCAATTATGTGTGAATTGGGTCGTTACACATGGTATCAGAGCAGTGTGTTGACTGTAGGACGTGACCCTAGAAAATGGATTAGAAAAGCCATAGGAATCAAAATATTACTTTATATCACTCTGTCTTGTACTTACTTACCTTCTCTATCTCGTATTCATACTTGTTCTAATCTTGCCTTACCTCTCTTGATTATGGATGACCACTTTGTCATACCGCGCTATGGCGTTTGGACCTGAGCTCAGGGGGATTTTCCACTACCTGACCATCTACGCGCCAGTCTTTCACCCGGACATCGTGGAGACAAGGGGAGCTGATGACAACTGGCAAGTGGAGACTTTCATCCTTGGCAGCATGGAGAATGAAGAAAGGGTGATCACGGAGTCATTCGAGGTGCATGCCCAGCAGAAGGAGTGGTGTGTGCGCATGGCCGCTCACATAGCTCTTGGACGCATTGTGGAGACGTACGCCACCCGGCTAAAGGGTACGGTGTACGCGGAGATGGCCAAGGTTCTCCCATCGGGGAACATAATACCGAAGAGGTTCAGGTATGTGCCTGGGGCTATTTGGCCAGGTACAACCAGCTACATCGTCCAAAGCCTGGAGAAGCACATCCATTGCCTGGAGAAGAGCACTCAGTCAGACCTCTACACCAGTACTGAGTTGCAGCAGAAGAACACCAGGCTCAAGAGGGACAACAACAAGCTGAAGAAGGAAAGGTTGGAGAGGCAAGCAGAGATAACAAGGCTGAAGGAGAAGATGAAGGCCAATGGGATTGAAGAACCAGAAGAGGAGCCAGAAGTAGAGACCTCGGCAGAAGAAGATGAGCCGAGTCCCAAAAGGCGCAACCGCATTAGCGGGCGCGAATACCGCATGCTGTTTAGCAAAGAAAGCATTAAGAATTACTTCACCGAAAATTAGTGCACCACCGTTATCGTGTTAGCGTATTTGACCATGTCGACTTATTCGGTGTGGCAATACTAGGTTGCTTGATATACTCTTATGTTATTCGTGGTTATATTGAGGATCTTATATTACCCGTGGTTGTTTTGAGGATCTTATATCAGTTATAAAATATATTTTAAACTATATGGTGTGATATGTGATGGTATTCCGTATGAGTGCATTGGTTGATGATTGTTATATGTTTGATGCTATGGTGATATTTTTTGGTTAAGTTGATTGGTGATATATGTATTGTATATATAATGCTTGCCATGATCATCATAAGCATATGGGTAGGAGTATATTTCCCTAGCTACTTTCTGTCTACAACTTACCTATTCATACCCAACAGATGCCGCCGAGGCGTGATCCCACGGGGAATGAGAACAACAACAATGGAGTGTCAGCCTACATGCAGCAGTTACTTCAAGGACAAGCTCAGCTGATCCAGTTGCTCACTCAGAATATGGGCAACGACAACAATGCGCCACCACCACCACCTGTGGACACGCTTGCAAGGTTCCTGAGGTTGAATCCTCAGAGGTTCTCTAGCACTCCTGAGCCCATAGTGGCGGATGACTGGCTTCATTCCTTGGGCCGGAACATGGAGACAGTTGGCTGTACCGAGGCAGAGAGAGTGAGGTTTGCCTCACATTTGCTGGAGGGTCCTGCCGCAGCATGGTGGGACAACTACTTGCTGACTTACCCCATCGACACCATCACTTGGGCGCAGTTCCAGTCTGCCTTTCGCGCTGCACATGTTTCAGCAGGCGCCATGAGCTTGAAGAAGAAGGAGTTCCGCAGTTTGCGTTAGGGAGGCCGTTCAGTGGCCGAGTATGTTGAGGTGTTCAACAAGCTTGCAAGATATGCTCCAGATGATGTCAGGAATGATGCAGCAAGGCAAGAGAAGTTCTTGGAGGGGCTGAATGATGAGTTGGGAGTCCAGTTGACAGTGGCTACTTTTGCTAACTGCCAGGCGCTCATACACAAAGCTATTGTGTTGGAAGGCAAGCAGCAAGCCATTGAGAACCGCAAGAGGAAGTACAACAACAACAATGGTGGCAAGTATAACTCTGGACCGCATCAGAAGCCACGCAATTCTTATGGTGGCAATGGAGGACATAACCATGGACATAACCACAATGGTGGGAATGGCCATGCTCACAGTGTAGGACACAACCATCATGGTGGGAATGGTCACAACCATAATGTCCACAACCACCACAATGGTAACAAGAATGGCAATGGCAATGTTAATGGAAGGAACAATGGGAATGGGAGAAGCAATGGAGCCAATGGAGGCAATGGAAACAACCGTCAGAATGGCCAGGCACCAAAGGAATTGAGTCACATCCAGTGTTTCAGGTGCAAGAACATGGGACACTATGCCATAGACTGCCCGGAGTCCAATGGGAATGGAGTCGTCAAGCCCAATCCTTTCAACAAGGGGCATGTGAACCATGTCAACGTGGAGGAGATCTATGATGAGCCTGATGCTGTGATTGGTAAGTTCTTTATCAATTCAGTACCCGCACTTGTTCTTTTTTATTCTGGTGCATCGCATTCTTTCATATCGAGGGTATTTGTGGATAAGCATGAGTTACCTACCGTAGTTCTTAAGTCATCTATGCTCATAAGTTCACCGGGAGCGGAGATGTCAGCTAGTTTGGGATGCTATCAGTTGAGCCTAGCCATAGGGAAGCATGTTTTTCCTACGGATTTGATTGTATTGAAGTCACAAGGTTTGGATATTATATTGGGCATGGATTGGTTAGCCAAGTACCAAGGTGTTATTGATTGTGCCAGTCGGTCTATCACTCTCCGTACACCGAATGGACAGAAGATCAGATATGTGTCCAAGTATAAGCACCAGCACGCTCAGGTGAATTCTCTTAAGGGGGGTAGCCTGGATGATGTGCGTGTTGTGAGGGATTATCCGGATGTGTTTCCAGATGAGTTGCCAGGTATGCCACCGGATAGGGAGATTGAGTTCCTTATTGATTTAATACCAGGAACGGGGCCTATTACTAAGAGAACGTATAGGATGCCCGCTAATGAACTTGCAGAGTTGAAGGAACAGATCAGAGAGTTGCAAGGCAAAGGGGTTCATTCGCCCAAGCTCGTCACCTTGGGGATCTCCAGTGTTGTTTGTTGAGAAGAAAGATGGAACCCAGAGGATGTGTGTTGATTACCGTTCTCTGAATGATGTTACTATCAAGAACAAGTATCCTTTACCTGTGATTAATGATCTATTTGACCAGTTGGAGGGAGCTTGTGTATTCTCTAAGATTGATCTTCGTTCTGGTTATCATCAAGTGAAGATTTGGGAAAAGGATATTCCAAAGACTGCTTTTACTACAAGGTATGGGTTGTATGAGTATACTATTATGTCATTTGGATTGACTAATGCTCCTGCATACTTCATGAATATGATGAACAAGGTGTTTATGGAGTTCTTGGATAAATTCGCTGTGGTGTTCATTGATGATATATTGGTGTATTCCAAGAATGAGCAAGAGCATGAGGCACATTTGCGTTTGGTATTGGAGAAGCTCAGGGAGCACAAATTGTATGCCAAGTTCAGCAAGTGTGAGTTTTGGTTGAAGGAGGTAGAATTCCTCGGACATGTTGTGTCAGGAGAAGGAGTAGCTGTGGACCCATCCAAGGTTTCAACAGTTACAGAATGGGAGACACCCGCGACAGTTGGAGACATTCGCAGTTTCTTGGGTCTTGTAGGATATTATAGGAGGTTCATTGAGAATTTCTCCAAGTTTGAAAAACCAATGACTGAGCTGTTGAAGAAAGATAATAAGTTTGATTGGAGTGAGGCATGTGAGACCAACTTTCAGGAAATGAAGAAAAGGTTAGTAACTGCACCTGTTTTATGTTTGCCAGATATACATAAGGATTTCCAAGTATATTGTGATGCATCTCATCGAGGACTTGGTTGTGTTTTGATGCAAGGGGGTAGAGTTGTTGCTTATGCTTCATGTCAGCTTAAGAACCATGAGCAGAACTATCCTACACATGATTTGGAGTTAGCTGCAGTTTTTCATGCATTGAAAACATGGAGGCAATATCTTGTTGGTAATCATTGTGATTTTTTTACTGATCGTAAGAGTTTGAAGTATATATTTACTCAGAAGGAGTTGAATCTCAGGCAGAGTAGATGGCTGGAGCTTATTAAGCATTATGATTTGAATGTGCAGTATCATCCTGGTAAAGGGAATGTGGTTGCTGATGCATTGAGCCGTAAGAGTCATGTCAATGTTGTAATGTGGAGGATATGCCACGTGAGCTATGTGAGCAGTTCAAGAATCTCAGGTTGGAGATAGTTCCTAAGGGATATGTGGCAACATTGGAAGTGAAGCCAAATCTGTTGGAAAGAATCAGAGAGGCTCAGAAGGGTGATGCAGAAATTGATGAGATAAAGGAGAATATGACCAAAGGGAAAGCAGAGGGTTTCCGTGAGGATGAGCATGGAGCCATTTGGTTTGAGAAGCGCATTTGTGTGCCGCAAGATGCGGAGATCGGGAAGTTGATTCTTCAGGAGGCACATGATTCACCTTATTCTATTCATCCCGGGAATACCAAGATGTATTTGGATTTGAGGGAGAGATTTTGGTGGCCTAGCCTGAAGCGAGAGATAGCCCGGTATATTGCTTTGTGTGATGTTTGCCAGAGAGTCAAGGCTGAGCATCAGAAGCCAACAGGATGGTTGCATCCTTTGCCTATACCAGATTGGAAGTGGGATCAGATAGGTATGGACTTTATTACTGGTTTACCCAGGACTCGGTCAGGATATGATTCTATTTGGGTGATTGTTGATCGTTTGACCAAGGTTGCCCACTTCATTCCAGTAAAGACAACTTATACAAGTGCCAAGCTAGCCAAGATTTATATGTCCAGGATCGTGTGTTTGCATGGAGTTCCAAGCAAGGTTGTGTCTGATAGAGGTACTCAGTTTACTTCAAAGTTTTGGTGTCAGTTGCATGAGACCTTAGGCACTAGGCTGGAGTTCAGTACAGTGTTCCATCCTCAGACAGATGGGCAGACCGAGAGAGTCAATCAGATCTTGGAGGATATGTTGAGAGCTTGTGCGTTGGATTATGGTTCGAGTTGGGATGACAACTTACCGTATGCTGAGTTCTCGTATAACAACAGTTACCAGGCTAGTCTTCAGATGGCACCATTCGAGTTACTGTATGGCAGGAAGTGAAGGACTCCGTTGATGTGGGATGAGGTAGAAGAACGTCAGTTGTTTGGACCTGACATGATCAGAGATGCCGAGGAGAAAGTCAAGTTGATCCGTGATAGACTGAAGATAGCACAGTCCAGGCAGAAGAGTTATGCAGATGCGAAGCGCAAGGATGTAACCTATGAGGTTGGAGACCGTGCGTATCTCAGAGTTTCACCAATTCGCGGAATCAAGAGGTTTGGAATCAAGGGCAAGTTGGCACCACATTTTGTGGGGCCTTACAAGATCTTGGAGCGCATAGGAGAGGTAGCTTATCAGTTGGAGTTGCCAGAAGCTTTGTCGGGAGTTCATGATGTGTTTCACGTATCCCAGCTGAAGAAGTGTCATGCAGAGATGGCAGATATTCCTTTGAGAGATACAGTGCCACTTGAGGCAATTCAGTTGGAGAGTGGCCTGACTTATGAGGAGAAACCTGTGAAGATTCTGGAGACTGCAGAAAGAGCTACCAGCACCAAGACGATCAGGCTATGCAAGGTTTAGTGGGATCATCATACCGAAGAGGAAGCAACTTGGGAGCGTGAAGAAGATCTGAAGCAAGACCACCCACATCTCTTTGCTAGCCAGCCCGAATCTCGAGGACGAGATTCATCTTAAGGGGGTTAGGTTTGTAACATTCCAATTTTCTAAATTCAGATGTTAATAGATAATCATATGCATCTCATGCTGCTTCCGCATTTTTCTGGAGTTTTAAAATATTTTTAAGCATTTTTCAACACATGGAAGTTCGCTGGAGAGAATATAAAAGGACATATCCCCATTTTTAATTTGTTGGAAAATAGTTTAAAATATTTTTTGGAGACTTTTTTAATTTACTTTGGAGTTATAAATATTTTATAAAAATATTTTTGGAAATTTATTTATGCTCCGGAAAAGTTTTAAAATCAATTTCGGGTTTTTCGGTATTTTTTAAAATGGCAGAAAAGTATTTTTAAAATATTTAAAAATAACTTACAAAGTTTTTTTTTATTTAATTTTTTGGTAAAGCCAAAAATTCAGTTTCATTATTTTGAAAATATTGGCGAAGACGGAATTAAAAATAAATTTCCGTGATTTTTCTATAATTGTTTTGGTACTAACGGGTCGTTCTATTTTTTTTCCGCAGACCGAATTAGAGTTTAATTCGGATTTAAAAAAAATTGCGGATCAGGTTATAAAACCCGCGGACCCGCGGGGCGTTTAGGGTTTCGCCCAAACCCGCCGCCGCCCGACCCGTAACCCGTCGCCGCCCGTACAGCGCCGCCGCCGGAGCCCGCCGCGTGGAGCACCGCCGCCGCCGGGTGAGCCGCCGCCGCCGGCCGCGCCGCGCGCCACCGCGCCGGTTAGCCGCCGGCCAGATCCGTTTTTTTTTCTCGTGCAGGGAACCGATCACGTTTTTTATGTTATTTTAATTACGGATAGGCCCCTGTTTGCAGATTAGACCCCGAAATCGCGCGGTACCGTTTTTGCGAGTACTTTTTAATCTTAACTCAGAATCGAGTGATTCCAGTTGCGTTGCGACCGTGGTGAAATTTTCTAGCCTGTAGACCAAGTGTTACTGAAGTTTGAAGTTTTCAAATTTAAATCCCAAGCAGATCCAAATTTGAACTTCCGGTAGCCGTAACTTTTTAACGGTGCGCCCGTTTGCGCCGTTTCTTTTTGCGTTGATTTCATTTTTACAAGTACTTTAAGTTTATCTACTGTTAGGCCAGTTTTGCTACTGTTCTTTGAATTTTTATTAATGTTTGTGCATATTTGTATTGAATATATGTTGATTGGTGCTATGTTTGCTCGTATAGATTGTCCGGAGTGCGCCGCCTCGTATTGTGAGGATTGTGACCGTCAGGAACAGCAAGAAGGCAAGTGATGCTTTGACCATACTCATACCTATATTTTCTATATGCATTATGTTAAGAAATATCACCCTATTGCATGATAGGTAGTTTACTTTACTGTTGCTGCAAAACCAGTTAGGATAGCCATATGACTTGACTTGTATTAGTAGATCAACCTAGCCCGTGTTGTTACTTTATTGCTATGCTTTGTAGACGTGGTTGGGTAGTGAGAATTTCATGGAGTGCATGTGAGCTATTTAAATAACTTGTGTAGCAACTTTATAATAAATAGAAATCACTTCTGGACGGGCGGGTTGCATCCCGGTAGTTGTGCCTTGTCTAAGGACAGTTTCGGGGTTAAATGCACCCAATGATTGTTTTGGTGGTGAACCGGGTGTGACATGGTGTCTACCCTCTGACGTAGTGGGCGCCGTCCAGGCTCAAAAAGATCAGACATGCAATATTACTAGTAGCTTCCGTGTACAGCCACTGACTATATGGGCTCTGGCTTAGCACGAGTACGTAGTGGGGAACCTGGCCCTAGTAGCTAGCTGATGTAGATGTGTGTTAGGTGTACCGGCTACCAAAGGGTGGAGGCAACCTCTTCAGAAAGTCTTTGCCTCAATCCTCGGGTTGAGTCCAGTGGGGAACGTGTACAACCTCTGCAGAGCGTATAAACTGATCATGATTAGCCGTGTCCACGGTTACGGACGAACTTTGAGCAACTAGTCAGTATTGTTGATGAATGATCTTGACAGATGAACACTTAATAATAAGTTTGGTGGGAAAGAGTAGCATGGGTTGCTGTGTGTTTCAGGTAGAAGTCAACTTAAAACTTTGACTAGTTTAGTTCAGGAGAAAATTGGATTTCAGCAAAACAAAACCATAAGCCCTTCCTTTGACTTACCTTGCATGTAGTTGTAGGTCCTTTATATAAACTTTTCCGTGTCACTTGCCGTACAAATCAGATGTACTGACCCGTTGTCGGGCTGTAACCTTCGGTGTTGCAGGTTTTTCAGACGACCAGTAAGGTGTGTTTAGGGGTTGCGAGTCTACACTCAGCATGTTCGCATGTGGCTGTTGATGGGACTCCACATTACTTGCTTTTGCTTCCGCTATATTTATATTGAATAAGCTAGCCTTGAGCTATGCAACTTGTTATTTATTTTACTCTGGATCATACGTTGTAATAATGATGCACTTGTACTTTGATATAAATCTATGATACTGTGTGTGCCAGCGAGTTCGATCCAGGGACTGGCACTTGAGCACAGAGACTTCAATTCTGTGTGAATTGGGTCGTTACACAGACGATTGGTTCCCTCGTGGAGGGCTTGTGTTTAAATAAGGCTTCTTAAGACATTTGTTAAACTTGTATGTACTCAGACCTATTCTGCTTCCGCTTGTTTGTTGTAATGTTGGATCACATGCTTGTGATCTCTGTGTGCACTTTGTGAGATTTATCAATAAAATGTATACTTTGTAGAGAATTGCAATGATACCTGTTGTTCATACAAGGCATGTGTGTTGCGTGTATGTTTATAACATGCATGTCTTTGTATGGGTTTTTGATTCCTTAGTTGTGATCTGGCTGGCGGTCTTTCATACACCAAGTGGCCCTTAGATGTGCGCATCTTGGGGCATCGTGATGCGATTGCTCAAGACTCTGTCTCGTGCACACTTTTATGTATGATCGAGCCCGCCCTAGACCCCGACTAAGTGATCGTGCTGGAGTAAGTCTATGTAAGAGTTATGAGATAGTCGATAGTATGGTTGAGACGAATTGTCTTTGAATATGGGAGTTCATCACCCATATCATTGGACTTGTGTGCGGACGATGAGGACCCATCTCAGTTGATCATCCGGCCTGGATGGGATGCCCCTCACGTACGATGCTTTCCGAGAAAGTTCTGTGCTTGGCCTTGTCTGCTTAGACAAGTGGGTACGGTTCTCGGCTCTCCATATGACTATGTCGTAGCGGGACTTGCGTACGCTAACCTCGGGTCCCGACAAAACAACTCACTTATCAAAAGATAATGTCAACAAAGATGTAACATGCTAACTTTCAATGCAGCTTTGTATGCAAGAATCTTTATTAAAATCAAGTGTATGTTCTCTCTCAAGAAGGAAGGAAGTAGGAAGGACTGACTCAGCACAAAATAAAGGATAAACCCCGTGCAAAGGGGTAAGCAGGGGAAAACTCATGTGCCATCCCTAGATCAAACAGAATAAAAACAGACTTTTGGGAGGTGCATAATCTGTCAACGACTGCTGATAGATAACTCACTCACTTCATGATTTGGACAAGTTTCGAGGAAAGGCTCCCATGTGGGGACGATCATATCCCCTTAAATTCCTTTGTTTATCACTCATGAATGGGCGAAGGAACTTGTGTGTTAGTATTTATCTTTTACGAGCTGGGCACTCATGCCAGTCCCTTCTCGTATTAGGGGTTTGCAGATTAGACATGCAATCCCAAGATAAAACTTTTCCAAATTAAGAAGATCATGGGTTACCAACCACTTCCTCATGAGCTGAATCAGTGGCACAAAACAGAAGATTTTGAACATCTAGAGATAGCACATAAATTATATACTTTAGGAGTGGTAGTGGAATACCACAAATAGGAAGGTATGGTGGACTCAACTGGAAGATGTTGGTTTCAGGGTATGGAAATACAAGCAGAATTCCGCTTAGTACAGAGTTTTGGCTAGCAAGGCTTTGAGAGACCAGACAATTGATACAACTTAGATGCAAGCAATACAAAGCATAAACATTAAAACTAGCATGAAACAACAAGTTGTCTTCCTTGTCAACATAACACTTCAAGCATAATAACACAAAGGTTTTGGCTATGTCGCTACTTTGAGAAAAACATGCGTGTTGTTATGACCAAAGCTATACTTGCCAAGATTTAAATAAAGTTTTCGAAGCCATACCTGATATAAGGTCAATACTCCCCATAAGAATCAGCTCATAATGTCGATTGCGTGAAGAGAATACCGAGTGCAGCGAAGAAACCAATAGACTTCTCATTAATATTCCTTCATAGAAGACCCCACACTCACGGATACAAAGCTCTCCACAAAAGGAGTGATAGACCTCAAAGCAACACCTATTTCATAAAGTAACTTTCCTAGACATGATACGACTCTACTTGACTCCTAAAGACAAAGATAGAGATAAATATACCCGGCACTCCCCCAAGCTTGGAACAAGCTAAGGGGATTCCATTACCCGAGGAGATTTACTCCTCATTCTTGTTCTTATCAGTCACGTACTCCTTGGCGAAGCGCTTCCATGTCAGTTGTTCTCCAGTCTCGAAGGACATTCCCGTCTCCAAGATCCTGCACTCAGCACCTAAACCCATGCGCAGAAACTCTAGTTCATACTCACAGTCCTGGTTCTGCAGATCATAGATCTGTGCTTAGAGTTCATAAACTTTTTCTTCTAGTGCGGCCAGACTCGACCACATCTCCTTCATCTCCTTCTTGTGGGAAGCCTCGATCTCGTTCATGATGTCGAAGTTAGCTTCAACACCGCGCTCCACCATCTTCTTGAACTTGAATACCTCATGTTCCATCTCCTTCAGCCGCTCCTCGGTGCTCCATTCCTTGACTGGTCCCTTCAGATCTTCCTTGTGCAGAACACCGTCCTCCACACGAAGGACCTGGGGGTGCTTCCTCACCTCAGCGAGGTAAGGGTTGATGACGTTGACAACGAACTTGTCCTTGGGGGAACTTGGGGAAGCCATGGCACCTAGATCTTCTGAAAGTTTTCATGGAAGAAACAAACCGAGAAATAAAACACGCGAAATCGAGAGATACGGTGTCGGGACTATCCAGGAAAATATATAGCAAAAATTTCCGCAACAGAAGGAAGGTTTCAAGCCTAGGTGGAGTCGGAGTCAGAGTCCAGGGCACCCAGGAGGGTGCCTGGCGCGTCCAGGAGGGGGCGCGCCAGGAGGCCTCCTGGGCCCCCTGGAGTTCCTCTCCGGCTCCACTAGGGCTTGGAATTTTCCTAATTTTGCAAAAACTTTGAAAAGTAAACTTTTAATGACGTTCGCGATGTTTCCTTACCGTAATACATACCTTTTCTTATTATGCTCCTGTCGAAGTCTGAAACTGGGCTGCAACATGCTCTTTGTGAGTCTTTGTATATATCATGTTCACATCCACATTGATTGGATCACCTGCCATATAATGTTTGAGTCTTTGTCCATTCACAACTTGAGGTTTGGTGCCTTCGAAATTATTTATCTTGATTGCACCAGACCGATATACTTCTTCGATAAGAAAAGGCCCTTCCCATCTAGAAAGTAGTTTTCCTGGAGAAAACCTGAAACGAGATCTAAACAACAAAACTTTATCACCAACATTAAATTAACGTTTCAGAATTCTTTTATCGTGCCACTTCTTTACCTTTTCCTTCAACATTTTAGCGCTCTCATAAGCTTCACTCCTCCACTCATCTAGAGAAGTCAAGTTCATGAGACGCTTTTCACCAGCTAACTTTGGGTCAGCATTTAGCTCTCTGACAGCTCAGAAAGCCTTGTGCTCTAACTCTAATGGTAAATGGCAAGCCTTGACATAGACCATTTTGTACGGAGACATGCCCATGGAGTTTTTGTAAGAAGTTCTATACGCCCACAAAGCATCTCCTAGCTTCTTTGACCAGTCCTTTCTAGAACTGTTTACTATCTTTTGTAAGATCAACTTGATCTCCCTATTGGTGAGCTCAACTTGCCCACTAGTTTGAGGGTGGTACGGTGATGCAATCCTATGATTGACATCGTACTTGGCTAGAGCTTTCCTAAAAGCTCCATGCGTGAAGTGTGACCCTCCATCTGTCATGAGGTACCTTGGTACTCCAAACCTAGGAAAAATTACATCCTTGAGCATTTTCAAAGATGTCTTGTGATCAACACTCTCAGTGGGGATTGCTTCAACCCACTTGGTTACATAATCAACAGCAACTAAGATGTGTGTGTACTTGTGTGAAGGAGGAAAAGGACCCATAAAATCAAAACCCCAACAATCGAAAGGTTCGATCACTAGTGAGTAATTCATAGGCATCTCATTTCTCCTACTAATGTTACCAACTCTTTGACACTTATCACAAGATAAAACGTACCTTCGGGCGTCTTTAAAAAGAGTAGGCCAATAAAAACCTGATTGTAAAACTTTATCTTAGGTCCTTTCACCAGCATGATGTCCTCCATAGGGACTATCGTGACATTGTCGAAGAATGTCCTGCTGCTCGTGCTCCTGTATACATCTTCTCACGATCCCATCTGGACCCTCTTTGAAAAGATGTGGATCATCCCAAAAGTAGTGCCTCAAATACGTGAAGAATTTCTTCCTCTGCTGAAATGTAAAACCTGGAGGCAAAAACTTTGCAACGATAAAATTGGCATAATCTGCAAACCAAGGGTCGGAATGAGATTGTACTTTTACAACAGCAAGTTGTTCATCTGGGAAACTTTCATTGACTGGAATAGGATCGTGCGGGATATCTTCCATCCTTGAAAGATTATCCGGCACCGGATTGTCTTCTCCTTTTCTATCGACAATCTGCAAATCAAATTCTTGAAGAAGGAGTACCCATCTAATGAGTCCTAGTTTGGCGTCCTTTTTCTGCATAAGAAACTTAATGGCAGCATGGTCAGTATGAATAATAACTTTAGAATCAACAATATACGGTCGAAACTTATCACAAGCAAACACCACTGCCAAGAATTCCTTCTCGGTAGTAGCATAATTATTTTGAGCACTATCAAGTGTCTTGCTGGCATAGTGGATGACATTCAACTTCTTGTCAACCCTTTGTCCTCAAACAGCTCCAACAGCAAAATCACTAGCATCACACATAATTTCAAAGGGCAAATTCCAGTCAGGTGGTTGTACTATAGGAGCGGATATCAAGGCTTTCTTAAGAACTTCAAAAGCTTCCTTACAATCTTCATCAAATACAAAAGGAGAATCCTTCTGGAGAAGATTGGTAAGGGGTTTCGAGGTCTTAGAAAAGTCCTTGATAAATCTTCTATAGAAACCAGCATGACCTAGAAAACTACGAATACCTTTGATGTCCCTTGGATAGGGCATCCTTTCAATAGCTTCAATTTTTGCCTTGTCCACTTCAATTCACCTATCGGAAATCTTGTGTCCAAGAACTATCCCTTCGTTAACCATGAAATGGCACTTCTCCCAATTGAGCACCAAATTTGTTTCTTCACATCTTCGTCAAGATAGCAGAAGTGGGTGTTTTTAGACAGCCGCTCGAGCATCTGATCAATAAAGGGCAGAGGATAGTGGTCCTTCCTGGTGGCCTTGTTAAACTTCCTGAAATCAATACACATTCTATATCCAATAATAGTCCTCTAAGGTATTAGTTCATTTTTATCATTAGGAACAACAGTTATACCTCCTTTCTTAGGAACACAATGAACGGGACTTACCCACTTACTATCAGCTATAGGATAGATGATACCTGCGGCTAGAAGTTTGAGAACCTCCGTCCTAACCACGTCCTTCATCTTTGGGTTCAACCGTTGTTGATGATCAACAACTGGTTTAGGATCGGGCTCGAGATTGATAGTATGTTGGCAAATGGATGGACTAATACCCTTGAGATCATCAAGAGTATAGCCAATAGCACCTCGGTGTCTGCGGAGTGTCTCCAATAATCGCTCTTCTTCATACCCTCAAAGGTTAGAATTGATAATAACAGGATATACTTTCTTTTCATCTAAATAAGCATACTTGAGCGTATCGGGTAGTGGTTTTAGATCAAACACTGGGTCTTCTTTTGGTTGCGAGAGGATTCCTAAAGGTTCAACCGGGAGGTTGTGCTTCAGGATAGGAGTTTGTCTTAAAAATATGTCTTCTAGTTCATGCCTCTCCTGCATATGTATGTCATTCTCGTGGTCTTCCATAAATTGCTGCAAAGTATCATCAGGAGGAATAGCAATAGAAGCAATTTCTTCAATAATTTTGTCATTACTTGACAAGTCAGTACCACGAGGCTGCTAGAAAACTTAGAAAAATTAAATTCATACGGCTCACCGTTGAACTCAACAGAAACTTTACCTTTCTTGCAATCTATTATAGCTCCACAAGTGTTGAGGAAGGGCCTACCAAAGATAATAGGGCAAAAACTATCTTGCACTGAACCAAGTACAAGAAAGTCAGTAGAATATTTTACCTTCCCGCAGAGTACTTCAACATCTCTCACAATCCCAACTGGAGAGATTGTTTGTTTATTTGCAAGATGAATCTTGACATCAATGTCCTCGATCTCACACGGCTGAATCTCGTGCATGATCTCTTGATAAAGTGTGAAGGGAATAGCGCTGACACTAGATCCCAAATCACATAGCCCATAGTAATTATGATCTCCTATTTTGAAAGATACCACTAGTGTGCCTGAAATTGGGCCTTTGTTCTTGGCTGTGACAATGTTAGTGGAAACAGCACAAAAACTAATAGTGGATTCTTTAATATCACTGGTTACCAGATCCTTGACCATTGCAACTTGAGGCTTGACCTTGATCATGTCCTCAGGTTCATCAGTGGTCCTTCCGTTTTTGTTTAGAATACCTGTAACAAAAGAGTGTTCCTTTATCCTTGAGGGATAAGGAGGTTGTTCATACACAACTGCAGGTAAAACATGATCAGTAACATTAATCACAATAGGTGACTCCTTGAAAGGTTTATGATGTTGACTCTCCTTCTTCTTAGAAGAATCAATATGAGAAGCAAAGTCCTTGCAAAAGTCAACCATTAGCTGGGAATCAAGACCAATTTTAGAGAAAAAGGTATTAAAGTAATCAGTCTTCACATAACTCTCAATGTAGTCATGCTCATAGTTTGTAGCGGGTTCAATACCTTTATCAACTTCCCAGTCTTCAGTGTTCTTCTGGATCCTTTCTATAAGATCCCATTTTTCTTCCATACTTCTGGTCTGGAATACCCCGCTAGAGGAGGCATCCAACATCTCCTTGTCCTGACGAGAAAGCCTGGCATAAAAATTTGTAAGTATAATTTCCTTGGGGAGCTCATGGGTTGGGAATTTGAGCATCAGGGACTTCAGTCTCCCCCAAGCTTGAGCGATGCTCTCTCCGTCGCGAGACCAAAAGTTGTAGATGTAGTTCCTGTCTTGGTGAATTTCACGAAGAGGATAAAACTTTGCATAAAAGAGAGACATAAGCTCTGGCCATTCAAGCAGATCAGAGTTATCGAGTAGCTTATACCAATCTAAAGCTTTATCCTTGAGTGATATGGAGAATAGTTTCTTCATGACGAACTCCATCGTTACACCTGCAATCTTAAATAAAGAACCTAATTGTGATAAATATAGCAGGTGTTCTCCCGGATGTCCTTCTCCTGTATAACGATTATACAAGACATGATCAATAATACCAGGTGGTATTTTATAGGGCACAATTTCAGTAGGGGTAGGAGTGACCACCACAGTCGTGGGGTGGCTCCTTAGCAACAACGAACCAACAGTAGCAGAGTCCATAAGGACTGAAAGTAATAACAGAAAATAAAGGTTTCCTTACCGGCTTCACTTACCAATAGCGCTACACTCCCCGGCAACGGCGCCAGAAAAGCTCGTTGATGGCGGTGAAGTTAATAGGTTTAGTGGGATTGCCTCCCCTATTAACCGCGCCAATAAACGATTCTTGATAACCCACAAGTCTAGGGGATCAATTGTAGCTTTTCGATAAATAAGGATGTCGATCCCAGCGAGGAGCAGAAGGTGCTGATAAGTGACACTGGATAAGGAAAGGATGCACACACTCAAAGGTAAATATTTAAGAGTTTTTGGTTTAAGCAACAGAAAAGTAAAAGATAAGCAAAGTAAACAGGGTAACTGAGGAGTAGCAAGTGGCCCAATCTTTTCACAAGGATAAGCCTAGGAACTAAACTTATAAAAGCTAAAGCGTTCTCGAGAACACACGGGAGAGATAGCCAAGTTACTTTCACCATACTCCGCCAAGTAATATGTATTGTGTTGATAAGTGTTGGTGGGTGGATCAATGCTAGTACACCTTCTAGACTAAGATAAGTGTACTCTTATGATTACACACCTTGCAAGCATCCGCAAATACAAGGTAGTAATTAAGGCATAAGCCTAACCACAGCATTACGATCAAGGATCCATAACTCCCTTGTGCAAAAGTGAGCGAACTGGGGTTCAGGTTTCTGTCACTCCAGCAACCCACCATAAGCATCCTTTGTGCACAATGTATTCCTCTAGGCCCATGAAAGGTGAAGTGTTAAGTGTTCGACTCACATAACACCACTAGATAAATAACAACACAACTTAAGTATCAAACAACACATAATACTTCAACATCATATGACTACTAACAACTAGACTTCTCCCATGTTCTCAAGAACTAAAGTAACTACTCACAAGACATAAAAGAGATCATGATCAGAGGTGATAGATGGGTGGCAAAAAATCTGGACACAATGATATTTCTCCAACAAAACTCAATAGCATTCACCACAAAGCAGTAATCAACACAAACAGAGTAGAGAGGATAGATAGTACGGATTACAACACAAGTTGCAATTGTGAGATGAGATGGGATGGTGATGGAGATGGTGCTGATGTTGGGGATGATGTTGATGATGATCTCGATGATGCCCGTGACGATGATGATGATGACGGCGACGATCTCCCCTTCCGGGAGGTGATCTCCCCGGCGGAATCTTCTCGCCGGAGATGGCTTTTCTCCTCTGTAGGTTTCCTCCCCGTGGCGGCGGAGAAACACGGAAACTCTTCTGTTCTTAGGGTTTTCACCCCAGGGGGGTCTTATAGGCGAGAGGGGGAACCGAGGGGGGCCATCAGGCATCCAGGAGGGTGTCTGGCGCGGCCAGGAGGGGGGCGCGCCAGGCACCCTTCTGGCTGCCTGGTGGGTCCCCTCACCTCCCTCTTCGGTGATCCCTAGTCAATTCCCATAAAAACGATCCCCGTAAATTTTCATCGCATTTGGACTTGATCTGATTCAGCAACTTGGTGTCCACTTTTCACCGTTGAATTCTGGTTCTACTGCTTCAGCACGGAAAGTTGTAAACTGTGTAAAACAAGCCAAAACAACATAATAACAATACTTTAAAGTGGAATATATCAATGAATAGGATGAAATTACAATATAAAATAGTGATGCTTTTTGGATGTATCACTTACCTTAAGGACAACCGTGGCTCGGGGCCCTAGGGCGGCTATACAGAGCCAGCAACGAGTGGAGTACGAGGATTAATCCTTGATAGCTCACACTTGATGTGGCTCGGCAGAGTCGAGGTAGGGGCCTTAGGCGATGTTTGCATTGTACCGTACATGTACAGTTATAATGGTTGTATCCGCATTCACTCCCCAGAGTGTTCACGACCCACTATCTAATCCTAGTTGACTAACAATGCTCAGGGCTCACTGTTGAATAATATATATAGATATATAGGCAGCATAGGATAATGAAAGGTACATCAAGGGGCGACAAAGACATGCTATGCAATTGAATAGGATTGTAACATAGTAGCAGCAGTAACATTGCCTAGTGCAAGAAATATACGGAAAGATAGGCGATATCTTAGGAAAAGAATGGCTTTGCTTGCCTGTAAGCTCGACGGTAGGGGTACCGTCGTCGACGACGTAGTCGATCACAGGGGCATCGACAGCGGTCGTCGGGACTACCGGGCAATAAGAGAGGGGGAAGAAACAATAAATACACAACAATAATAGCAATAGAAATACAAGACATGGCAAACGTTAGGGGTGAACTAACGTAGTGCTACACGTTGCATCCGAAACGAGAATTCAACCGGCAATTTTACCGGCTCCGGGTGATTACCGGACAAATGATCCGGAGGGGGAAAGTATGGTTTGCGGTATGTTAGAGGGTTGTGGTGGGGGTATGGGTAGCGTATCCTTTTTCGTTATATTTTTCTGATCAATTTTCATGTATAAAGTTTTTTCATCGGAGTTACGGTTTCAAAGATATTCATTTCTGAAGTTTTAAATCATTTAAAAGATTTACATGATTATTTTTATTATTTAAATCCTAAAATTATCCACAACAGTGATCTTTGACTAGTCAAACCTGACCAGTGGTTCCTATATGTCATAGGGAGGGGCATTTAAATTCATTTTATTTAATTAACAGAATAGAGGGGCCCACATGTCAGTCACTACATTTTTATAAATCATTTATTTAATGAAATCTGCTAGTGGGGCCCATCTATCATCCTAAGATATTTTAATTTGTTGTTTAATTAACAAGCAAGCAGCTAGGTCCACCTATAAGTGACAGAGGGGGTTGTTCTATTTAATTTTAATAGCAGGGTTAAGTGGGGGGTACTGGCCCACATATAAATCTCTCATCTTAGTTTAACACCAGTTAATCTTAAGCTAAAGGCCTTGGGCCCATCTGTCAGTGTGAGGGGGGGTAGCATGTGGCTAATCTATGTGCGAGCCCGTCGACGACGAGCCGAGGCACGGCTGCTCAACCGTTTCGTCCAGCCCCGGCAAGGGCAGGGTCAACCGGCGGTAGGGGTGAGGGCAGGGGCGTGGCCACCGCGGGCAGGCGGCGGCGTGCAGCGGCCCGCCGGAGTTGGGCAGAGGAAGCCTCGACCGAGAGTGGCATGGCGCGCACGGGGGCGGAAAAGTCGTGTGCTGGGCGCGACCACCGGCGCCAGGGGCGCACGGAAGTGCGGCCACATAGTGGTGAGCGCGGTCCGGCAAGGTCGGCCGCAGCAACAAGTGCATGGCGGCCAGAGACAGAGCAACGGCAAGCACCAGCAGCGATGAATGGCGTTGGGAGAAGGGAGAAGGGGGAAAACGGGAGGAGGCTCACCCCGGGGAGGCCGTGGACGAGCTCGAGGGGAGCGAAGGTGCTCGGAGCGGCAGGGACCGAGCGGCGTCGTCGCGGTGGCCGTGGCGGGTAGGAGCTTGATGCGGGCGCCGAGGTTCTCCCCGAGACAAACTAGAGCACCAAGGCGAAGAACACGAGCGCGGTGAAGCTTCCAGACAAGCCCATGGGGCTAGAGCGCGACAGTGGTCGCGGGATCGAGGGGGGTCGCGCCATGGCCGAGCTTGGTGGAGAGTGAAATCAACAAGGGGGTGAAATAAGAAGGGGGGCTTCTAGGGTTTCTCCTGGGGGGAGTTTGGGGTCTTATCCCCTCCTTGCTTCTCCTGTAGTGCCAAACGTCAAACATCTGCGACCACACACCGTCGATGGCCGCCAGCGCCATAGTTCCCGCTCCTGTAGCGTGAGGTAGGGGAAGCGAGTGGGGGTGGGCTAGGCCCTAGGTGGGCTTCGCCCTGAGCGGTAGATAGGTGCTTCTATTTGTTTTGTTTTCTAATTTGTTTTTTATTCTTTTTCTCACCCTTACATTTTATTTTATTAGCATTTTATATTTGAAAAATTGTGCCACTGGTCCTAATATTCATGTTATATTATTTTGCTTTACTACAAAAATTTTGGAGCAGAAATAAATTCATTTGAATATTATATAAATTACAAAGGATTTATTATGGCTCTTTTAGCTACTATTTGATTTGTTTAGATTATTTAAATAATTTTATAAATCCCCAACTCTATTTTATTATGACCTACTGGTTATTAGGTATTTTATAAATATTATTCCCTAAATTTTGATGTTACTTCTATATATCAGTTTTATTTAATTTTCCCGGGGCAATTTAACAATTCCCAAAATATTGATTTGAATTATATTATTTCCTACGGGCTACTTGCACGGTTATGGATATCTCTATTTTATCAACCTTACAAAGTTTTATCTTGACTTGTCTTTTAAATATGCATTGAGGTGGCATTATTCCCAAAGAAAATTTTAACGAGGATGGTTACGATGACAAGGCAGTCCAATTAGCTTAATGACAGTGATAAGATCTGGGGGTGTTACAAATCTCCCCCACTACAAAGAATTCTCATCCCGAGAATTAAAAGGTAGGGTAATGGTTAGAGTTTTGGTTTCGTATTCTAACAAATCTTCTGGTTCTTGTTTCCCTTCTCGAAGAAGTTAATCCTTCTCATTGATGTCTTCATTTCTCTGCATCGGTGCATCTCGACGAGTTGTTATTCTTCATGTGGGGGCTTGATCGTACCTACGAATAGGCTAGGAAGAAAATTTAAGGGGGTTAGACCGGTGCAAGGTTAGTCATCCGAGGATGTCCAAGGGAATGGGGTACAAAGTATGAGTTGAACTCAGGGAGATACAACGAGAGAAACAAAAGAAGGCATGAGTAGTTTTCAAGCGGATATGCAAGCATTCGACGATGATAACGGATGATGAAAAGGGATCCAGAGCATCAGGCATAAGCACTGAGTCTGATATCGAACTGAATATGACAAGGTAGAGGACTCGTGAGTTTCATGTGAGGTCAAGCAAGAGGATAACCTCGAGAACAGAAAGGTACAAGAGAGTCAGGTTTCGATCCTGTGGAACTATGGGTTATGGCCCACATTGAATAAGAAGGGTGGTGACAAACAATGCGATCAAGTTTAAGGTAATTCATAGAACAACTTGTTAGCTATGTCAGAAACAACGTCGGTGCCAAGGGCGAGGGAAGAAGAGAACCATTTTCCTGCTCGTTAAGACGAGGCGGGCCAATAGGAAAAGTTCTCGTCCATCGGTGGTTACCGAAATGTTATCAATAGTAGTAACAGGTTGTACGGACAAAGTAGTACACCGAAGTGTTTACATCAGCAGGCAATTATCACTGCTCGGATAATTTATATTCAAAGAAAGGTTAAACAGACAAATGGAAAGGAAAATGTGATGATACACAAGTATCAGGTGTATATCTTTCCCAAGGGAAACCAGAGCAAGATATACATGACCAAGTTTGTATTGGCAGGCAGTCAAAGGGGGTTGTCAATGATGACACAAATCATCGAGGGGAAAGAATGGTATTTCCCACAATGAATTAAATTGACACTTGGAAGAAGGAAAAATGTTGATGATGACCACGACACATCATGTCAAAAGGTTTCAAGAAAATACAATCTAACAACGGCGACATCAAGCAAAAGAAATGGTTAAGAAAAAGTATTCGGGGTTCCCGGTTGACGACAACCCAGAACCATGAAATGGCTATGACAGGGATATGCATTGTTTCATCACAATTCATTAGATGTAGTGCAAAGGCATGATATCATCGAGATACCAGGGGTAATAGTCGAAGGTAGAATGGTGGATCATAGATGCAAGAAGAATTTCTACCAAGGGGACAATTACTTTTACAAGAAGCTTTCATGATAAGTTCTACATAGTATCCATGGGCATGTACAACAAAGTTTCAGGGTCGACTCCCGCTTCTTCAATGCATAGCCTTTCATTCACTTCTTGATGTCGATGAATTTGTAGCGTTCAAAAATTCATCTGGCATAACACCAGTAGAGTCAGACCAGTAGAAGTTCATGGGTTCACACAGATTGATGAAGCATAGGTACAAACCATAGGGACATTTTACGAATCCATACGACAAACAATAGGAACAAGAGATACAAGTTTGAAAGCAGAAGGCTGATGACACGGACCAGATGATATCGTTCACCAAAGGAATTTCGTATCAGGGGAAGCTCTTCAATGATTTAGGACACAAGGGGACGGCAGGTAGTAATCCACCAAAAAGGTCAGGTGGCGCACAGAGAGTCTGGTGCGAGTATCAGTACTCAACCATAAGAAGAAAGAATGTATAAGCAGCGGAGATAGAAGCATCTGAATAGTTCAACGCTTGCACAAAGGAATTACGATATCCAAAAGACGGACAATCAAGGAAGGTTTGATTTACCGAGATCCAGCTCATGTCCGGAATGACGTCTGAGCCAGAAGACTGAATTTATAGGGACCAACTGATGATTGTGTGCTCCCGCACACATAATGATTCAACAAGATCAGGATGACAACGACAAGGGGTGTCAATGAAGAATACTCAGACATATGTAATTAACCATAATGCCAGTAGGTAAGAAGAATCTCCAAAAGTAGAAGGCTGCGGATGGATTCACGGGAGTCAGATAGTATTTCAAAGTATTTCAGAATCACAGGAACAACTGGGGATGAATGTATCCTCGGTAAACGTGAGGAATTATCCGAAGTGTGAAAAGAAGCAGCAAGGCAGTATGCACAAAGGATTTACCAATCAACGGAGAGTATATCGAGGCATCTTGTAAACACAAGAGCATCTTGGATTGTATGGATGAACGGAAGGTGCATGCAGTTATCCATAATATCTCATCAGTGGTAGGGCATAGCAAGGGTGATGGGCACACAGGGTCTCGGCAATTTATCGGAGAGCATCTTCGAGATCTTCTGGTGAATTAGGTAATCATCAGTGATGAGGGCTCTCCGAGAGGAAGCATTCACGAGAACCTATTGTCAGACTTAGCAAAATCTTTAACCCGGAAGAGAAGAGAGATCAGAGTCCCAGAGTAAGGGTGCGGAGAAAAAGATCCTAATACCACCCATTTTGCGACGTGGGCCGATAAGCCACACGACACTGTTAGTAAAGTAGTTCTGCAAATACTAGACTCAACATTGACCAAGGAGTTGAAAGGGGGTATCCTAAAGGCAGTCGGCTCTGATACCAACTTGTGATGCCCCAAATCAAGTCGTGTACAGTAATCATACACGCAAGGTACACGATCGAGATCAGGGACTCACGGTAAGATATCACAACACAACTCTACAAATAAAATAATACAAGCTGTTTAATACAAGCCAGGGGCCACGAGGCTCGAATGCACAGCTCGAGAACACAAAATTAGCGGAAGCAATAGTATCTGAGTACAGACACAATGTACACATGATCTGCCTTAAGAAGGCTAGCACAAATAACAACAGATCGAAAAGGCGAGGCCTCCTGTCTGGGAACCTCCAAACTACTCCTGGTCGATGGGGAACTCGACGTCGTAGAAGGCATTGGGTATCTCCTGCTCCTGGACTCCAAGTCTCCAACGTCGACTGCAGCGGTCGATCAGGCAAAACAGAAAGGGGGAAATAAAGCAAAGGTGAGTATCTAGCATACCCGCGAGTCTTATGTCCGCTACTAAGCATTTATACATTTGTATCAAATGGAAAGGGGAGTCTGTATATAGTTGACTGCAAGGTAGAAAATCAGAATAAGGATGAGAAGCTAGGCCTATCAAATACTAGCATCTTCCGACGAGTCTTGCAACATGAGGGGAGAATAGCCAATAGTTTATATATAGCATAAAGTAACAATGCAGCAGAAGTTGTTGCAGCATTGTATAATAGTAAGTTGTAATAATTAACAATGCCTCCGAGATCACCTCCTCGACTTCCCAGCGAGGAAGAAAACCCGGAACCAAACAGTTTAGTAATAATAGTTTGTAGTAGTAGGATATGGCTTCAGCATAAAGCAACCTGTTACCGTGGACACGGCTATTCGAATAGATTAATCTTCCCTGCAGGGGTGCACTTGTGTTACACTACAATGCACGGATCTCCAGGGTTGCGTACACCTTGTTAGGGAAGACCCCACCGAGGCTATCTGACAATCCGTAGCCCATATTTAAAACTCAACAGAGAAGTCATTCACCGGACTAAATCCTATGTACGCAGGGTTTTAGAACCTAACCCTGACGTACTCCTGCGCAGTGCGAGGCTGGCTAGTGAAGTTAAAGCAAATAAAAATCACACTGCTTGAGCAAAGAAGACAACACAACTTCCTGGCGCAGGCCGCGGTACTGCTGACGTCTAAAGAGTCCTCGAACGAGACTATGAAGCAGAGGAGACCATAACTCATTATCCCACGTGTAGGCAGCGCGTACAAGTCAAAAGGCTACTCAAGTCATCCGTCGAACCCTTAGTCATTTTATTATCTCGCGGACAACCTTCATCGTTTCCCGACTAATTAACACAACGGACAACAAACATCAGCCAGGACCACCAGTACATCGGTGCCTGCTCTGTCTTCCCGTCAAAGCGCGCGATTACCAACAAGGTGAACCGTCTCCTTACCTTGTCTCGCGTGTGCTCCTGGAGGAGCTCGACTTTCGTGGTTTGGTAACTCTCGCGGCCAACGATCACGGTCCAAGCACACCAGTACACTGGTCGTACCCTCCCTGTTGTCCCGTCGCAATACCACTCGCGGGCACCGTTGGGTCACCTGACTTCTTACCTTAAGGGCAATCGTGGCTCAGGGCCCTAGGGCGGCTATATAGAGCCAGCAACGAGTGGAGTACGAGGATTACTCCTTGATAGCTCACACTTGATGTGGCTCGGCAGAGCCGAGGTAGGGGCCTTAGGCGGTGTCTGCATTGTACCGTACATGTACAGTTATAATTGTTGTATCCGCGTTCGCTCCCCGGAGCGTTCACGGCCCGCTATCTAATCCTAGTTGACTAACAATGCATAGGGCTCACTGCTGAATAATATATATAGATATATAGGAAGCATAGGATAAAGGAAGGTACATCAAGGGGCGACAAAGACAGGCTATGCAATTGAATAGGATTGTAACGTAGCAGTAGCAGTAACAATGCCTAGTGCAAGAAATATATGGAAAGATAGGCGATATCTGGGGAAGAGAATGACTCTGATTGCCTGGAAGCTCAACGGTAGGGGTACGATCGTCGAGATTACCGGGCAATAAGAGAGGGGGAAGTAACAATATATACACGGCAATAATAGCAATACAAGTACAAGACATGGCAAACACAGTGTTAGGGGTGAACTAACGTAGTGCTACACATTGCAGATGAAACGGAAATTCAACCGGCTCTAGGTGATTACCGGACAGACGATCTGGAGGGGGAAAGTCTGGTGTGTGGTATGTTAGAGGGGTGTGGGGGGGGGTACGGGTAGCGTATCCGTATTCGTTATATTTTTCTGATCAATTTTCATGTATAAAGTTTTTTCATCGGAGTTACGGTTTAAAAGATATTCATTTCTAAAGTTTTAAAACATTTAAAAGATTTACTGGATTATTTTTATTATTTAAATCCTAACATTATCCACAACAATGATCTTTGACTGGTCAAACCTGACCAGTGGGTCCTACATGTCATAGGGAGGGGAATTTAAATTCATTTTATTTAATTCACAGAACCGAGGGGCCCACATGTCAGTCACTACATTTTTATAAATCATTTATTTAAATAACTCTGTCACTGGGGCCCAACTATCATCCTAAGATATTTTAATTTCCTGTTTAATCAACAAATAAGCAACTAGGTCCACCTGTAAGTGACAGAGGGGGTTGTTCTATTTAATTTTAACAGCAAGGTTAAGTGGGGGGTACTGGCCCACATGTAAATCTCTCATTTTAGTTTAACACCATTTAATCTTAAGCTAATGGCCTTGGGCCAATCTATCAGTGTGAGGGGGGTTTGCCTGTGGTTAACCTGTGTGCGAGCCCGTCGGCGACGAGCCGACGCACGGCGGCACGGCCGTTCCGGCCAGCCCCGGCAATGGTAGTGTCAACCGGCAGTAGGGGTGAGGGCAGGGGCGTGGCCACCGCGGGCAGGCGGCGACGTGCAGCGGCCCGCCGGAGTTGGGCGGAGGAAGCCTCGACCGGGAGTGGCATGGCGCACACGGGGGCGCAAAAGGCGTGCGCTGGGCGCGACCACCGGCGCCAGGGGCGCACGAAAGTGCGGCCACGTAGTGGTGAGCGCGGTCCGGCAAGGTCGGCCGTAGCAAGAAGTGCATGGAGGCCGGAGACAGAGAAACGGAGAGCACCGGCAGCGACGAATGGCGTTGGGGAGCGGGAAGAAGGGGGTAAACGGGCGGAGGCTCACCCCGGGGAGGCCGTGGACGAGCTCGAGGGGAGCGAAGGAGCTCGGAGCGGCAGGGATCGAGCGGCATCGTCGCGGTGGCCGTGGCGGGTAGGAGCTTGATGCGCGCGCCGAGGTTCTCCCCGAGACGAACTAGAGCACCAAGGCGAACAGCACGAGCGTGGTGAAGCTTCCAGACAAGCCCATGGGGCTAGAGCGCAACAGTGGTCGCGGGATCGAGGGGGTCGCGCCATGGCCGAGCTTGGTGGCGAGAGAAATCAACGAGGGGCAGGTGAAGAGAAGAAGGGAGGCTGCTAGGGTTTCTCCAGAGGGGGGGTTCGGGGCCTTATCCCCTCCTTGCTGCTCCTGTAGTGCCAAACGTTGAACATCGGCGACCACGCACCGTGGATGGCCGCCAGCGCTATGGTTCCCGCTCCTGTAGCGTGAGGTAGGGGAAGCGAGTGGGGGTGGGCTGGGCCCTAGGTGGGCTTCCCCCTGAGCGGTAGACATGTGCTTCTATTTGTTTTGTTTTCTAATTTGTTTTTTTATTCTTTTGCTCACTGATACGTCCAAAACGTATCTATAATTTCTTCTTGCGCCATGCCTCTTTTGTGTGATATTGCTATGATATTCATGAATTTCCATACACTTTTGATCATATTTGGACTAACCTATTAACTCAGTGCACCCCAGTGCCAGTTCCTGTTTTCTGCTGTTTTTCTATTTCAGGTTTCCCCCTTATTTAAAGTGCCAGAAAAATTCCGGGAAAAATATAGGAAAAATCAGCGTACGGGAACCTTCCAGAAGAGACAAAGTGGGAACCCAGGCGGCCAGAGGGGGCCCAGGCGGCCAGAGGGCGCGACCCCATACCTGGCCGCGCCAGGGGGGCGCCTGGAGCCCCTGGCCCACCTCTGGCTGCCCCCCTTCTCCTATTTATTCCCTGTGACGGGAAACCCTCGGGGACGGAACCCTTTTTCGCCATCTCTCCTCTGTTCTGCCGCCTCTGCGCTTCCAAGATCGGGAGCACCAGAAGACCTCTTCCCGGCACCTTGTCGGAGGGAGAAAACACCTCCGGGAGCTTCTCCACCACCATGGATGCTTCCCGGATGAACCGTGAGTAGTCCACCTTGGACCATGGGTCTATGATCAGTAGCTATGTGATGTTCTCCTCCCCTCTTTGTTCTTCATGGATTAGACCTCGTGAGCTGACCTACATGATGGAGGCACTTATGTAATCTTTCTGCTGTTGCTATGCTGAGTTTGCTGGGATCCGATGGATTATGAGATTATGTTCAGATTGTGATTGAGTTATATATTTGATTCTCTTCTTTTATATTTATGTTTTTGAGTAATTCTTGCATGTTCTCCGTTGATGTTTATTGCTTTGGCCAAGTAGTAGGTAGTGACTCCAAAAGGGAGCATTATGCATGATTGTGGGTTCATGCCCCCCGATGACTAGTTTGAGTGACAGAAACATGAGTCTAGGGGATGTGTTGTTGACACAAGGGGGAAAACAACGGTGCTTGTACTTGCGGGTGCAAGGATTGTTTACTTTATGCAAAATTCTTTAATGTAGCTGGCCGTTGCTTTGAGTTTACACTTTGGGTGGGATTCACAACTTAATACCAGCGAGATGTTCTGGATAGATATCTCAAGGTGGATGATTAGTAGGTAGATGCAGATGGATTTCGTTCTACTTGTCTTGGCGTACCGCCCATGCTTTTGAGCCTCTTCCTTTCTTTATAGCATAATTAGCATTGGTTTGCGCACATAATCCTGTCAATTGCCCAGCTGTAATTTTTTTTACCTCGCATGGCTATTTTATCATCATTTGGGAGAGAGACATCACTAGTGAACATCATAGGACCCCGGTCCATATTTCCAACACTGTTTACACCTTCAATTTACTTTCAGTATTTACTTTTCCGTAGCTATCACTATCATTATTATTCCGTGCGTTTTATCCTTTGTAAACAACAAGGCCGGAGGAATTGACAACTCCTCTGTACTCGTTGGGAGCAAAGCTATCTGTTGTGTGTGCAGGTCCAGGTGAAGTTAGCAACCTAGGTTGTGAACGGCGCCATTGTTCACTTCACCACCTACTTGTCGATCTTGGAGTCCTACTAGAGACAATCTAAAACCTTAGCATCTTTGCTAAGGGAAATTTGCCGCTACGCTATATCTCACCTTCCACTTGGGGTAACCAACGAGGGGCGAGTATTATCTCGTGTATCAAGAAAATTTCGGGCGCCGTTGCCGGGGACTTCACTCTTCAAGATAGGGGAGTTGCACACTATCTTTTATCTTTTCTTTTTAGTCTTGTTTGTTTACCTTTCCAGTTTTTGCTTTTGCCTTTGTGTCTTATATGAAAAAACACAAAAATAGTTGCTACCTTTTGCCTTTGTCTTGCTTTGCCTAGTGATGCTATCCTCACCATGGGTGCTGAATCACCCAAATATGGAAGGATGGACATGTTTCACTTGGATCGTCTTCGATCAATTTGTGGTCGCGCTAAAAACCCAACCGACTTGGTTGAGGGAAAATCATTGGATGAGCACGCTCATTATACGCGGCACCGACTATCTCAGAAAGGGAAACACTTATGGGACCAAATACAAACTTCTTATTGCTATGCTGAGTGTTTATGCCAAATTTATGATTTTACTTGTTGTTCTAATATAGATCACAAACACCTTCCTTTCCAATGTGAGTTTAATGAAAATGAGATCTTATCTTCTTATGCTAAAGGTGTTTATGATTACCAATGAAAAAAATTGCGCACTATTTCACACTAATAGCGGCGCTATAGCATATCTGTGAGTTGAACGCTACGCTATGCATTTCAGCCACGCTATGGCGCTACACGCGCTAAAGACGCGCTATTTCACGCTATTCGTGTTATTCGCTATTTCGCTATAGCACACTATTTTTCAGAGTGACTTTTTCAATAGCCTATTCCACATTTTGTCCCTAATCCAGGCCACTCTGACCGAATCAACCACTCCCACGTTGCTCCTCAATCCTTGTTCATGCTACTAAGCTACTTCCTAGTTCCTAATTTGTTGTGTGATTGGAATTCTGGACTATATCTATGTCTATTTAATACTTGTTGAACTTCGACTATGTAATAATAATGGAGCTATGTACTATGTTAACCACCTCTAGTTGATGTTTGGCCGGAGAATACTATATCTGAGATTTTTTTATTTTTTTTAATGCAAAATGGTATATATAGCTACTGAAATTCTGATTTATCATATTTTTTGTCAGACGCTATTTTGAAAAATAGCGCGCTAATAGTGCGATATAGCGTGCATAGCGTTTTTTGAAGGGCCACGCTATTTACGATAGCAAGCTATTTTTTTCATTGATGATTACTTTGATGTTGAAAAGGTTGAAGAGTTTGTTGCTTTTAAAGGTGCTTATGAGATCGCTTCTTTGATTGAAAAGTATAACGATACTATTTACAAATCTGAAAACTTTGCAGTTCTTACTTATTGCTTCGAGAATTATACTTCCAATTCTTATATTGAGGATTTAAAAAATAAAATGTTTGCTGCCCTAGAAGAGGCTAATGATTGCTTTGATGAGGAATCCCATGATTCCGAGGACTCACTTGATACATCCCTTTCTGAAGATCTTGATACTTGCTTTGTTGATGGCCATGATGCCAATATGGATGATGCTTACGAAGATGAACTTGCTATAGTTCCTTATGTTAAGCATGAAATTGTTGCTATTGCGCCCACACTTGATTGTCCTATTATCCTTTTGAAATCTCCAACTCAAATTCCGGAGAATTGTGCTCTTATTAAGGCCCAATGTGATGGGTTGCATCTATCTGATGATCCTTAAAACCGTGTTGAAAACAATACATGTGTGCGTGTAGATCATGAACAACATGCTTTATGTGATAGTTATATTCTTTATGTTGTTCATGATGCTACTGAAAATTATTTTGAAAGAGGAAAGTTTGGTTGTAGAAAATTTCATGTTACAAAAACACCTCTCTTTATGATGAAAGTTTTTAAGTTGTTCTTCTTGCACCTTACAATGCTTGTTACTTTGTGCTTTCATGATTTATTTCTTTACAAGGTTCCCATGCATAGGAAGTGGGTTAGGATTAAATGTGTTTCATGTTTTCTTCTTCATGATCTCTTTTGCTTCAAATCCTTATTCTTATATGAGCATCTTTTATAATCTTTAAGCCTAGCTAATGGCTTTAAAGAAGCGCTTTCGGGAGGCAGCCCGCAACGAATTTAGGATTTCATTTTTGTTTTTCTTCTGTTTTTAGTGGTCTTGATGATTTTTAATACTGTAGCAACATCATTGTATATTTACTTTTCAAGCTTTGTGCCTTTTATAGCCTCATACGACAAGGGAAGTGAAAGTTGTGACATGCTGTCCAGAAAACAGATTCTGTCCTCCTGACTAGAAAAATCAGAGAAAAATCCCAGTTCATCTTTTTGAGCTGAATTGTTTACACAGCGTGCTCTATACAATTAGGAAACTTTCGTATGTTCTGAGTTTTTTTATTTGAGTTGCAGAAGTATCCCTAAAAAATTCTTTACTACCTGCTGGTCTGTTTTTCACAGATTTTGTCCTGTTTTGCCTTTTCTTCATTTTTCAAACCTTAAGCTTGCTTTTTCTTTTCAAAAACTTTTTGGCGATCTTGAGAAACAGTATCTCATCAAGATTATATTTATTTCCAGTAGAGAAAAAATCATTTTATTAAGGATAGTAACCTCTCTAATCAGCTTATGATGAGATATGTATGAAGGAAGTTTTCAAGTGTGCGAGGAAGATGATGAAAGAAGATTCAGGAGTGTCAAGCTCTCAAGCTTGGGGATGCCCCCATGCATCCCCAAGAAATATTCAAGGAGACTCAAGCGTCTAAGCTTGGGTATGCCCCCGTGCATCCCCATCTCCATCAACAATTATCAGTCCGTCTCTCGTTTCACTATATTTTTATCACTTCATGCGTTATGTGCTATTCTTGGAGCGTCTAGCTCTTAGGTTTTATTTTTAGTTTTATTTAGCTTTGCTTGCTATTCATAACAAGTTATAACCCAGCTTTCTTTGTGTGGGAGAGAAACACGCTCCACTTCCAAAATCTAGAACACAACATAGGAATTTTCATGCTTATCTTTGTTGTGTGTGTTCTTTATCTTTTCGTAGCTAATGTCATGTTTAGCTCTTAGTTTTCATGCTTATCTTTTCAAAGAGCTTTTGTTTAGTTTGTTGCTGGAACTCTCTTGAGTTTTCATGTTTATCTTGTTTAGAGAGTTTGCCGGTTGCACTGAGTTTTGTGTCTTGACTTGAAGTAGGTAATTCAGGTTGCTATTCTTTTTGTAGTAGTAACTTGCAATAGTTTTGAGGTATTTTTTTGAGTAATGTTTGGACTTTTGGTGTCAAGAGCTTTAGCCTATTAGTGATAGATGTCGTATTTTGGGCAATCCGTGTTTATTTTCAAAACCTACAAAATTAGTTGAGAACTCTAGATACTAGATGGATCACTACTCTTCTGAGGGGTCGAATATTAGAGTACACTCACGTACCATGAGTCGAGGATGCGCAAGGATAACCAAACCCCCATACAGTCCTCCTCGGGGTACTTGTCTCTGTGTGAAATCTCCTTATTAGATTGAGAGTTACCGATAATTAGTGCATGAGTTCTTCGAACTAATGTGAGTATTCGAAAGTTGACACTTCCACCTTCCCATATTTTTCTAGCCTCTCCTGTGTCGTGCATTGCCTTCTTCTCACTCCGAGAGTTGGCGTCCAACTTCGCCGGTACATCCAAACCCTTGGCACGATACGCTCTGTCATCATAAGCCTCCTTATATCCTTCCTCAAAACAGCCACCATACCTACCTATCAAGGCATTTCCATAGCCTTTCCGAGATATATTGTCATGCAACATCCATCCTCTCATGACTTGATCTTCATGTCATACATGCTACTTGCTTGATCGATGAGCCGCATGCTAGTTGGGCCTTGCCCTAATCATTGCTACATGACGCGCTAGTATCATTGCATATCCTGCTACACTGACAGAGGCATACATTTTCATACTTCATGATAGTTACATCTTCTTTATGATTTGAGTACTTTGTAAAGTTTGAAAGATCTTCTATACTTCTTGTAATATATAGAGTGTTGCCCCTAAAGTGAGGAAAAGATCCATAAAGTGGAGAAATTAAAAGATCCCAAAGAGGACAAATGATATAAATAGAAAGAGCCATTGAGGCCACCAAAAAAATACAAAAAAATACAAAAAATAGAAAAAGAAAATAAAAAGAGAGAAGGGGGCACACTACTATTCCTTTTTGAGAGATCCACACTCGTACTCCCTCTTATATCTTGTACTCCATAGAGATTATCATTCATGCATATAGCTATGTGGGGACCTTCACACTATAGAACTTGGCTTGTATATTCCAATGATGAGCCTCCTCAAATGAGCTCTAGGTATTCTTTAGCAAGCAAGTTGGATGCACCCCCACTAGTTCCATTGGAGAGCTTACCTTAGCTCATATGTGCATCCGTTGCATGGCAATCCCTACTCCTCACATCATATCTATCATTTGGCTTTCTCTTGCCTATGATTGTCCTCATTGATGTGAGCCTTTCACACATTTTTGTCTTCCTCCTCCACCATATTCTCTCTTTACCATCCTAAGTGTCAGCTTTCTTGCTTACGCTCATCCATTGCATGAGTGCTCAAAATGTCGAAAAGGAGTGGATCATTTTGACTTGTACCTGGCTAGTGGTCTGGGGATGAATCAAGATAAGATTCCAAAGAAGACCAAGTGTGAAACTTTAGTAGATTGAGTTGTCAACATAAAAATACTTTTTCTCGTATATCCCTATCCCCTTTCTTGCACGCAAACACCATTTGGAGACATTCGAGTCACGGACAGCGAGAGCTCTTGCACCTTTATGTTCTTATGTTGCTTGTTTCAATGCTAAATATAGACTCTTGCCTGTTATGACTTGAATTGAATTACATGCCTGATTGCTTTACTTAAAAGTTCTTATATGGTTGTTAGCATGTCACCACAGAAATTATGCTTGTTATCATTTACCTACTCGAGGACGAGCAGGAATTAAGCTTGGGGATGTTGATACGTCCAAAACGTATCTATAATTTCTGCTTGCTCCATGCCTGATTCAGCTTAGGAAGCAGTCTGCTTCGCTTGCTTCGCAGTAGCAACAACTTTCTGTTTCTTAGTGCGCTCGGCCTTGGAGGTCTTAGCGGCAGCAGCCCTTTTGCGAGAAACCACTGGCTTGGAGGAAGTCGCGGAAGCAACGGGGCGATGGGTCGGAGCAGCTCCGGGCACCACAGCATCAACATATCGGACATCCCTGCAGTCCGAGGAGCACAAGTTAACGGAGCAATCAGACAATACAAATAAAGCAAGAAGGAACAAGAGGAAATACCCAGCAACTCGGGACAGATTGGCAGCAAAGTTTGCCATGGAGAAGCGTGGAGGAGCGATGTTCAAGGACGCGGGAGTCAGCGCAGGGCCAGATGGCCTAGGAGCAGTCGGAGGCGGAACTTGGCCCCTCAGACCATGGGACCCTTTCTTCTTGGGGACCTTGAAGGTGCCAGGAGCTAGATCTTCTTGTGGGAGTTTCCCTTCCGCCACCTTCTGCGCAGTCGGTTGGGACTCTGCGCCATAATCACCAGGAGCGTCATCAGCATCGCTATCACTCCAATCTTCCATGAAGTGTTTGATGGAGGAATCGGACTCACCCGGCCGATTGCAGCCAAGTCCCAAGCTGGCGGTGCGGGCCTCGGTCTCAAGTCTCCGAATGCACCACGAGTTCCAAGTCCTCGGTGTCCTCGGCCTCGCGGTCGGGATGGTAGACAAAGAGAGCTTTCCCATCTTGCATAGCCCTTGAGCCAATGAATTCCTGCGAAAGCAGTCGATCAGAGTCAACCAAGAGAGCAGAGAAAGAGGAGCATGAGATCGGAAGCAGAATCATACCGTGGGAGGAGGACGTTGTCGGTTGTAGGCCCTCAACCCAAACTTGAAGGGATCAACGAGATCGGCGTCAGTCTGCAGGCGTATTCGCCGAACAAGTTCTTCTTTGTTCATTTTGAAGGTGGAGATCCGAGTTGGATCCCGCCGATTGCTCATATTGCAGATCATGTGGCACCGGCGCTGCAGGGGGAGCACTCGGCAGCAGAGCCATGCGGCAACCAGGTCGGCAGGGCACAATCCTTCAGTGATCAGTTCGCCGATACGAGCCACTTGGGCATCCAGATCGGTGTCACCGTGCCCAGGCTTCTCCAACCAATTATGTTTGGTCGGCGACGACAGAGAGAATTCAGGCAGGTTCAAGCAATCATCCTTGCCCTCCTGCGTCCGAACATAGAAGAAACCCATTTTCCAGTCCTTGATGGACTGCAGTGGCTGAGGATGGGGGTACGATCCAGATCGGCGAACATAGATAACGCCGGCTCCGCATTCGGCGCCACCCTCGCCTCCTTGTTAGGCCCACCCGTTGGATCCGGGGCGAACACTCCGGTACCCACTCGGAAGGACCGCAGATGGAAGAGTCGTACCCACAATCCAACAGTGGGTCACACTCCGAGGTACCCCTCGCACAAAGTGACGAAGGTCGAGAGAAGCATCACGGCATTAGCGCCGAGGTGATGTGGTTGAAAGCGAAAGAAATCGAGGAAGTCGCGGAAGAACTTGCTTACAGGAAGCCCGAACCAACGGTCAAAGTGCGCGAGGAAAACGACGCGCTCGCAGGCGTTGGGGGCCGGCACCAGCTCATCCCCGGGGACGCGGAACTCGATGTCCACCGGGATCTTGCGCGCGCGGCGGAGGAGTATATCCATCTCCTGGACGTTGGAGCCTTTCCAGGCGCCACACATGCCGGGAGCGGCGGCGTTTTCCCCCATGGATGTGTCGGAATCCGTGGTGGAAGAAGAGGAAGATGAAGGCGATGGCGGCGCTCGGGAGCCGCGTCCACCGATGGCGACGACGAGCGGTGGCGGTGGCGGCGGCGAGTGGCAGGAAGCAGAGAGCGGAGGCTGTTGGGCTAGATCCAATCTCAGTGGAAGCATCGGCGACACATATCCTTCTTATTCTTTTACTTTAGAATTGGCTTCACATATTTTGTATGCATCCTTTCAGCATGAACTTTCTTTGGAGTGTGGTAGGATTGCATCCCAGTTGCCAAGCTAGTGATCTGATAGTAGACTACCTTTTGTTCAGTGGGATTGTAGGGATTTTCTCTAAATTGATGTCCTTTGGATTTCTTCCACATTTTCCTTTTCTTTCACTGGAAACATCCACCTTCAAACCTTGTTCAATTTGTTTCATTGCTTTCTTCCAAATTCTTTGTATATTCCACACACCTACTCCAAAAAAATTCGTAATGTTTTTCTTATCATCTATGTTGAACTTTCCTCCTCTACTCATACACAATGCATGCAATGCAACATAAGCAAGATATTTTTGCTTTTCATCGAGGCTATCCCTTTTTTAATTGCTTTCTCAACACGTACACCAAGAAATACGACAATGAAAACATATTACTCCTACTGAAATGATCAAATGATCCAATGTTGCTATGAGTAGTATTGGTGATGAGCTAGGAGTAGCTATGATACTTGCTATGAGTAGTGTTGGTGATGAGCTAGGAGTAGTTATAATACTTGCTATGAGTAGTATTGCTATGATAATGTGCTAACTTCTCAATATTTCTTCTTTTTTGAATGAACATTTCATGCAAATTATTCATCCAAAGCTGGACTACGACAAGAAGAAATGGGTGAGTGAAAGGTTTACCGGGATCAATGCCCTCTTCTTGTTGATCGGGATTGATGCCCTCTTCTTCTTTCATGTTGATATCGTCATGTTGATCAACGTGGATTGCTGCCGGTATGTGCTCTTCTTCTTTGGGTGGAGTACAATTAAGGTCAAACCCCATGGATCACCACCGTTATTGTTGTGATGCAACTGATGTTGTGTTGCCTGCCTGGATTACCCTGTTAGGAGCTAGGCCTGGGTGGAGATCTCCTCCCACAAGGAGAAGGCGGGGAGCAGCCATGGTGCGGCGGAGGAAGACAATGATGAGGATTTCACATTAGGGGCAGCGATGTAATTTCATTCGTTTTTTATCTGGTCAGAACTTTTTCCCCAACAACCTATATTTCCATATGAAGGGAGTATATGCTAACAAAGTATATACAAACAAACGGTTGCTAATTGGTGAATGGCGTTAACCTTGATACCCATAAAATGATTATAAATATCAATAACCATTACTCTGGCAGCAAGGCAGACCATGCAACACGGTGAAGATGCCATGGAAAATGCCGGCAGATCTGTTGCACAGTAGGACAGGGTCAGAAGCGCCAAGGCCCTCGGGTCAACTTCGGTGGACTACGGTGTCGCGACCCACGTACGATCCAGCACACTCTCTTGCGGTGCAAGTTACCACCGGCAGTAAACATTAGCCGGCGAGAGCCATCAAACAAACGAATCGTATCATACTAACAATATACTTTGATGTAGTGGGAAGCTTCCTCTGTCATTGGACGCGCCAGTGCCACCACTACTCTGCGACTGCGATCACAAGTTTTTCAACTGGACTTGCATGGATTAGTGTCGTTGCCATCCAGGTAGGTGACATGTATCCACCTCAGGAGGCAGACATGTAGTGCAAATTACAATTGATCGTAAATTCCAAGGACAACGGCATTGAAATGTGGACACTCCATCTCGTCGCCGTCGACGTCGACACGTACAAGATTTTGGTCAGACTGATGTGGCTTTGTACGCGCGTAGCTCGGCGTATTACCATTAGTTTTTGTTATCTTCCCATCAAGTGGCGTGCTGGTGCTGCTCTTTCCTTTGTTTTGTGAGCTTTTGTAGCATTGTAGTAGTACTAGCTTGTAGTTTAGGTGTTGTGTATAGCTGGACAGAATAGTCCGCGATCGATCGAAATCATTTTCGGATGATTCAGCCTGCCGTGGCTGCCTCTTTTTACCGGTGCAGGTTTTGTCAACGAGTAGCTGGATAAAAAGAGTGTTAGTAGGAGTTTTGGAACGAAGTGGTCAGTTCGGGGAAGTGACCATGCTATTGTAACGCTAGGAGCTAGCCTTGAATACCCCGGTCATACGCGGTAAAGAACGGTAAAGGAAAACATCCTCCTCACAAACGAGATGAAATCTGATTTGTCGTGTTTGCGACTTTGCGTAGTATCGCACTGGGATTTTTACGGTTTAAAAAATGAGTGTCGTTCCCCCCTACACTTTATGTAGCGCGTTAAGAAGACCGCAGAATTTTCATTTTTATCACTCCAAAATAAAGAAAACAAACTGTACACTGGCATCACCAGAATTGTAGGAATGGACCCGAAATATCCCCGATGACCTTCAATTTTTTTATTACCTCCGACCCATATTAATGTACTCAACTTTGTCTAGATTCGTATGTATCTAGTTAAGTATTTAGACTAGATGCATGTGTATCTAGACAAACTTAAGTACATTAATATGGATCGGAGGGAGTACATATATTCCAAAATAGTAAAATAACATTTTAGAGGTGTTAACCTCTTTTATCATTATGGCATTCCACAACCCATTCACAAAAAAGATTATGGCATCCCCGCATGGCATTCCCAAGGGTACAACATTGTCAACCTAGTATGATTTAACCCACAAATTCAGGGCATCTGAATATCAACAATAGATGAGGTGATACATACAAGAATATTGGCTATTAGTTGTGGTTTGTGCAACCTCCTTTATTTGCGTGTAATTTCTTATTATTCGCACTCCAACAAGGTTGTTATCAAGCATGTGCATCTCTAGCACTTTTGAAGGTCCTGAACCAATCCAAGTTATGGTTCTTCCCTCCCTATGAGCAACCTCCGTTCTTGGCTGAAAGGATACCTAAGAGGCTTCTACCCATCGTAGGGCGTGACCCCACTCCATATATTTTTTAAGCGATCACCGGGGGGGAGAGATTCCCCACCTGAATATATTGCATCAAAACGTTGAGGACAAGGCCTCCATTACATCAAGATAGAGATTGTAGTTTAGCTGAGAGGAAAGCTAGCCATGCCCTAGCGGCACTTTTATCAGAGTTACATTGAAAACGAAAGGACCAGAGAGATAAGTCATCGACAATGTTCCTTAGAATTTTCTTCGCCGAGAGAGACTCATGTCTGAATACTAGGGCGTTTCTTGCGTCCCAGAGCTTCCATAGAATAAGAAGTGCCATTGTTGGCCAGACAGTGGGGTCTAGGCCATTTGGTGTAACTGTCTCCCAAACTTGCTCGATGGAGTGGGGAATGGGGAGGCCGATGGCATTCCACAGCTGGACTGAGAAGGAGCAGCGAAGAATCAAGTGAGTAGCATCCTCAAAGGGGTCACCGCAGCGTGGACAAGCGGCCTCGGTGGCCATATGTTTCTTTTTCAAGTTCCCCTTGGTGTTGAGCCGGTCTTTGAAGAGGAGCCATGCGAATACCTTGACCTTGATCGGCGCCTTGGAGGACCAGAAGTAATCTTGATTGGCGTCAGAACAGCTTCCCGAGGAGATGGTATTGTAGGCGTTCCTCGAGGAGAAGGGGAGGCCACGCACGAGGGCACGATCATCCGTCCGGTCTGAAGAGGGGAAATCCTGCAAGAGAGAGATCACACCGGCAAGTTCTTGCAAAGCCACATCAGTTAGGCGGGCATGCGGGTTAGCTAATAAACCATTTTCCCAGACAGTAGCAACTAAAATCTTGTCATCCGTAGAGTGGGAGTAAAGGTTTGGGTAGGCTTCTTTTAGAGGTTTATTAAGTAACCAAGTGTCAAGCCAAAAAAAAGGTTGAGAGGCCATTGTAGGTGATGACAAAGGAGCAGCTAATCAGAAGTGGTATTTGCTTGTTTACTACTTTCCAAAGGAATGACGGTGCAGTAGGTTTTTTGGTGAAGTTGTAGGAGAAGTTTTGTTGGAACCACTGAACCCAGGGAAGGCTTGGTCATTGTAAGAGTTTGAATGCTACTTTCATGAGAAGACAGTTGTTTTGCAATTTTAAATCTGTAATGCCTAGACCACCAAATTCCTTTTGTTTGCAAACGTTCTTCCAAGCCACTAGACACTTGGACCCAGTACAGGTTTCTTCATTAGACCAGAAGAATGAGCGACGTAGAGCGTCAAGGGTTTTTAAGATTTTAGCTGGCAACTTGAAAACCGACATAAAATAAACAGTAAGCGCGTCTAGGGTGGAGGAGATGAGGGTGATTCTAGCTCCTCGGGAGAGAAGTCGTGCGTGCCATCCAAACAGGAATTTCCTAAAGTTGTCTATGATTGGGTTAAAGACTGAGACATGAAGTTTAGTAGGAGAAAGCAGAAGGCCGAGGTAGATGAGGGGGGAGGTTTGAGTGGAGCATTGCATGGCAGTGGCAATATCCATGGTGGTCTGGGCGTCCGTTCTAGTGGGAAGAAAGGCTGTTTTTGAGAAGTTGATAGCTAAACCTGTGGCCCTTGCAAAGGAGTCGAGGATCTGTTTGAGCGTACTGGCCGCGTTAGGGTTCGCTTTAGCAGTAATCAGGGTGTCGTCGGCGTATTGAAGTGTAACCGGTGGATCATTAAGCGATAAGGGGTTACAGAAAGCATTTGGGGTGAAGTTCGTTTGGATCATACGTTGTAGAATATCCGCAACAATAAGGAAGAGGTAGGGGGAGAGTGGGTCTCCCTGTCTGAGACCCTTCCTACATTTGATCCATTTGCCGGGGACGCCATTAAGGAGGACCGCAGTTTGTCCAGTGGTAAGAATATTTGAGATCCATTGTTGGAATGAAGGGGAGAAGCCTCTAAAATTGAGAATAGATAAGAGTGCATCCCATGAGACCGAGTCGAAAGCTTTTTTGAAGTCTAGTTTAAAGATCATTGTTGGTTTTTTTCGAATGTGACAAGCAGTGATCAAGTCAGCCGCATAGAGGAAGTTTTCCGCTATATTTCTACCGTGGAGAAAGCCGGTTTGGTCGTTGTGGATAATGTCCGGGATCAAGATTTTGAGTCTAGAAGTTAGGATCTTGGCTATAGCCTTGGGAAGGCTATTTTGGAGAGAGATTGGTCGAAAGGAGTCCGGTGTGGTAGGTGCTGCGTTTTTTGGGAGGAGCACCATGAAAGCTTGGTTGAAACGAGCTAGGGAAGTCGTGTGAGCATGGAACTGAGAGCAAAACGGGATAATTGCTGATTTGAGTGAGTGCAAAAACCTACGATAGAAGCAAGGACCAAAACCATCAGGGCCCGGGCTAGCGTTAATGTTCATGGACATGAATGCGTCTTGGATTTCTTGGTCTGAAAAGGGAGCGTCGATGGAAGGAGGTAGGGGGTTTTGGTTAGGGTATAGGTTTTGGAGATCAAGTTGAAGAGAGGGATCAGAGGGGGTTCCAATGAGGTTGTGGAAGAACGAGTGGAGGATTTCTGCCTTTTGAGCGTGGGTGTGGATTTCACGTCCCTGATCTATCAGCATTGGGATTTTATTGTTCCTAAGGCGTTGGGTGGCCAAGGCGTGGAAAAAGCGCGTGTTTTCGTCACCGTCGACAGTGGAGAGGACTTTGCTTCGTTGTTTCCAAAAGGAAAATTTGCGTCTGATGGCGAGGTGCAGGGTGGCTGTGATTACGGATCTAAGTTTAAACTCAGCCAAACTAAGTAAGCGAAATTCTTCAATGAGGTCGAGAATTTGGATTACAATTTTGCAGCCAGATTCTTGCCTATAGATGGGTTTAAGTTTTTTGGCCCAAACCTTTAGATCCGCCCTGGTCTTTTTGATTTTCCTGGCGAGAGGGAGATCGGCTTTTGGGCTGGGAGTGACGTCCGAATTGAAGGGGTTGGGCTCAGGGGCCCAGATGGCCGAGATAATTTTGTTGCATTCAGGGAAGCAGGTCCAGTTTTTTTCAAAACGAAAGAGGCGAGAAGATGGGACTTGGGATGCCACAGACACTAGGAGCGGGACGTGGTCAGAGGTAGTCCTAGGTAGGGAAGATAGTTGTGTGTTTGGAAACGTGTCGTCCCAAGCGAGGTTTATGAAGGCGCGATCAAGTTTTTCAAGAGTAGGGGTAGCTCGATTATTAGTCCAGGTGAACAAACGGTCTAAAAGGGGGAGTTCTATGAGAGCTAAGTTGTCGATAGTGGTGTTGAAAGCGTCTGCAGTGGCTCTGTGAAATTTCTGGTTATTTTTTTCATAGGGGAAACGGATCATGTTAAAATCTCCAATTACAATCCAAGGGGTGTCGGGGTTTGGTTCGATTTGGGCGAGTTCGGCTAGGAATGCAGGTTTTAGGGGGAGGGTTGAGGGAGCGTAAACATTTGTGACTAGGATGTCTTTTTTTGAGGCTAGACATGCAAGGGAGATAGAGGTGGTGAAGCGTAGATGGGATGTATTTTTAAGAGTGAAGTGTCGGGAGTTGGCGGCAGATAGGATTCCTTCGGAGGTGCCAATGGCGTCAACATGCGAGTGTGAATCAAGGAATCTGGGCAAGATCGATCTGGTCTTAATGTTGTCTAGCGAGGGTAGCTTGGTTTCTTGTAGCAAGGCAATGGAAGGTGAATTTTGAGTGAGTTCAGAGAGGATATCCATGCATTTAGAGTTATCACCTAGACCTCTAACGTTCCAGGAGATGATGGAGTAAGAGAGGCAATTCATAAAAGAACTAGTTGATCACCATTCATAGAGGTCATTACATCCATTCCTAAGCCAGAAGAGCAGCGAACATTGGTGACAGAACAACCTAACACACTACTACCGGAACAAGCCAAGGCTGACAGGGGTCCAATTAAGGAGCAAAAGTATGGCACCCCTAAACACGACTGATACTGATACTGGGATGTAGAGCAAAACCACCCTTCCCATGGGTAAGAAAAAATAAATATAGAAATGGATTGGCTTGGTCACTCAGAATGGTAACATCTCCAAGGAGGACCTTCAAAGCTCCGTTATATGTTTGGACCATGGTATCCAGACCAATTTACAATAACTTTGACATTCAATGAAGACCCTTATATGTGCGCGGACCGGTTCGGATGTCCAAACTCCCGTATATTGGTAGAAAATTTAGGGGAGCTTTGAGAATGTCCGGATATGGCATCTTCAACCTCATTCAACCATATTTTTTATTATTATTCTCTCCCCCCCCCCCCCCCATCTTCTTTCTCCTTTGGACCCGTCTGTACTTTTTCTATTCGAATTTGACGTTCATGGTTGGGTGGCTGGTTGGCTCTTGTATCATGTCCACGGATGCGTACAAACGTGATCCATACATAAATAGTGTGTCCCTTTTAGGGGTTAGCGTTGAAGATACCTTACAACCGAGTAATGCTAGACATATGTGGAGGTGAACTACAGAGTTAACGGGCAACCCGGCGTGGAAGATTAGGATTGGAGATAGAAAAGGAAAGGACCCCACCTTTGAATAATTCAGGAAGGGAAAGGAGATTAGTTGGCAGGTTTCATAGAAAGCATGTAAAGTGCTTGTAGTTCTAGTAATTCTAAAATGTACTCCCTCCGTTCCTAGATATAAGGTGTATAGTTTTTGGTACGGAAATTAAAGAACACACATTGAAGAAAAATTACACCAGGTTTGGACAAGATTACATCTAGCTAATTGACGTGAGAAAATAGAGGGGTTTCCAAAAAATAAGGAAACATGATCAAATCTTTAAAAAATTTATCAAGATGAGTGGTGCAATGCAATACACCCTATATTTTAGACTTTTTCTCAAAAACTTATACACCTTATATTTAGGAATGAAGGGAGTATCACTTAGAGGCTATTAGGGTCTTTCATTTTCTAGTAAATAAAACATTACAATAATTTTTTAATACAATATACATGGGACACAACTTTTTTTTTAAACTGTAACGGCTTAACTAGATTTTTCCTCAAAAATAGGTTTGTTAAGCAAGCGTAATTCCTACTTTGCGTGAGCCACATGGGAAATATTATTAGATGCCCTGTGGAGCGTCAAAAGGAATGTTGTTGTTTCAATGTAGCAAGGCTCCTGACGGTCTAGTTGGTCCAGCCCACGGCCTCTCTGTTTTGTCTAATTTTTTTTGTTTCTTTTCGTTTTTCTTTCCTTTTCTTTTCCTTTACATTTTCATGTATTATAAAAATTTACTGTGTGCTTATATACAAAATTTTCATTGTATATTCATCATATATGAAGAAAATGTTTAATATATTTTAAAAATGTTCAAACATATATAAAATATTCAATGTATATTTAAATATTTTTCAAGAGATATATATATATAATTTCATTGTGTATTTTAAAATTGTTCAACATATATCACAAAAATGTTCAATGTGTATTTAAATATTGCTCGGTGTATATAACAAAAATGTTCAATGTATATTATATATTTTTTAATATATATTTCAAAAACAATTATCCCTCTATGCAAGTTCTTAACAAAAGTATGCCTCTTTCCCGGGGTACCCCTCTAAGCAATCTCGCGTTGCCAAAATTTTAATTAGAAATGTATATTCATCATATATTAGAAAATTAGTACATTTTCTACTATATATCCACCCTCAAGCATACACCTATCGATTTTTGCACTGTTGATTTCAAAGTGAGACTTCGAGTCGCTCCATGAAGGGGCATATACAATTACTCCTGTGTTTTGACAATATGGTTAAATAACATCTTTTACACTTAGCACAATTAACAACATACACTAATGTTAAATATTTACTATAATTTCTATATACTTAAATAAAATAGACAATATTGTTTTTAGCAAAGTTCTATGTGTTTCTCTCTCAAGATTTCGTTGGACTTGTTTCATTGTAAAATATCTATGTGCATGCACATTTCCTATGTAAAAGAAAAAAAACAAGAAAAACACAAATTCTTATTGGCTTAGTGCGAGCTACTGACATCTCTTTAGTATCTATAAATATGATGATCGATAGCTCTAGAACATGCTTATCTAAAAATATGTTGATAGTGCTTACCTAAGAGGCCTCTACAAATCGTAGGGCGTAACCACACTCCATATATTAAGAAACAATAAATATAGGGATGGGTTGTCTTGGTCACTCAAAATGGTAACATCTCCAAGGAGGACCTTCAAAGCTTCGGTATATGTTTGGACCGGTGGCGATTCTACTAGGGGGGCTCAATAGGCTGAAGCCTACCCTCCAATTTTTGTATTTCAGCTAAAAATACCATTTGGTTACTATATTGAGGTGTTTTACATGCAACAATGAATGCATGTGCTAATTAGGCTTCAAAAGTTGATGTTTTGAGCCTACCCTCCATTATCATGCTAGATTCACCACTGGTTTAGACCATGGTATCCGGACCACTTTACAATAACTTTGACATTCAATGAAGACCCTTATATGTGCACGGACCGGTTCAGATGTCCAAACTCCCGTACATTGGTAGGAAATTTAGGGGAGCTTTAAGATTTTCCGGATATAGCATCTTAAACTCATTCAACAATGTAGCTTTTTCCCTTCTCTCTCCCATTGCTTTGTCCTCTGGACCCGTCAGGCCCACCGTAATTTTTTTTTCAAATTTGACATCTATGGTTTGATGGCGAGTTGCTCCTGTATCATGTCCACGGAGCGTACATACGAGATCCGTAAATAAATAGTGTGTCCCTTTTAGGGGTTAGCGTTGAAGATACCCTAAAACTGAGTAATGTTAGACATATGGGGAGTTGAACTACGGAGTTAACGGACAACCCGGGTGGAAAATTAGGATTGGAGATAGAAAAGGAAAGGACCCCACCTAGAAAAATTTCAGGAAGAGAAGGGGGGATTAGTTGGCAGGTTTCACAGAAAACATGTAAACTGCTCTTAGTTCTAGTTGTTTTAAAATGTATAATTTAAAGTTTTTAGGATCTTTCATGTTCTAGTAAATACAACATTGCAATAATTTTTTAATGAGATTAACATAGGACACAACTTGTTGTAAAAAACACTAAGTGCTTAACTAGATTTGTTTTCCTCAAAAATAGTATTTTTAAGCAAGTGTAATTCCATTATCAATCCATTCACGGGCTAATGGATACTTTGCGTGGCCCACGTTGAAAATACTATTTGAAGCCCCCGAGCGTCAACAGCATGTAGTTTCGTTTTAACGGATTCCGCCTGACACTCTAGTTGGCCCGGCCCACGGCCGCTCTGTTTTGTCTCCTCTTTTTAGTTTCTTTTTATTTCCTTTTGCTTTTTGTTTTGTTTTCTTTCCATTTTTATGTATTATACAAAGTTCACTGTGTGCTTATATACAAATTTTCATTGTATATTTAAGGAAATATTCATCATATATTAAGAAAAATTTCAACATCTTAAAAAAATCTTCAAACATATATAAAATATTCAATCTGTATTTAAATATATATATATATATGTATATACATCCCTATATATATGAGGGTTTCATTGTGTATTTTAAAATTCTTCAACATATATAACAAATATGTTCAATGTGTATTTAAATATTTCTCTGTGTACATATAAAACATTCTGTGTGTGTGTGTGTGTGTGTGTGTATATAATGTTCAAGTTCAAAATTTTGTTTGAAAATACGAAATTTTTCACTATTACAAACATTTTCCGTGTTAAAATAATATTCACAAATTATCAACAAATGGTTGAAAATTTTCAATTTGTTTTAATCTGCCACTACATTTAGTTCTTAAACTTTAGCTCTGCCTAAAAATCGTTTACAATCAATAGTTCAAAAACCAAGGACGTAACCTAGATCGTCTCGAGATATTGTGAAAGCAATGCATGGTAATCCGTCACTCACAAAACCACCATCGACGTTAATTTTGCAATAGCCAGCAAAGGGTTGTTTCCATCGAACAGGGTGAGTTGGAGCATGCGATAATGAACGAGAGCTTCTAGGTGTTTTTAAGGGTAGAGCTTCTAGTTGGTCACTGAGCATGCAGTGCCCTCCTAACTTATTAGTATCGCGCCAAATATATTTTCCGATTAATGTGAGACACAAGCCCAGCATGCAAGCTTTCGTAAAAGGTGCACCCCGATTGATCTAGCCCATTTACAGCGAGAGTAATTTTTTCTGTTTTTATTTCCCGGTTTTTATTTTTTATTTTTTCACTTTATTTGGACGGTTTAGTTATTTGGTGTGTAACCAAAAATGACCACCGTGAAAAAACCCAACATATATTTAAAAAGCTTATTCTATATTAAAAGTGTGTTCACATATTAAGAAATGTTCACTATATAAAATATAAATTCAATGCATATAAATAAATTTTCACTGTACATTAAATATATAAAAAATCAATACTAGTTAAAAAAATCAACATATTATAAAAATATTCATCGTAATTGTTTTTAGAAAAAATCAATGTATATCAAAAAACCATTATACATTTTTTTAAATATATATAAAAAAATTCAACGTGCATTTTGAAAAGTTCAACATGTTCTAAAGAAGAAAAAATAAATTTGAAACCAAAAAAGAATAGAAAATAAAAAATGAAACAGGAAAAAGAAGAAGAATAAAAAGTAGTAAAGATTAAAAAAAAAGGAAGGGGGTCTGGCACACTTAGCGCCGCTCGATGGAATCCTTCTGCGAAAGGACGTCAGTTTATCGGATGCATACGGTAAGTAGGGTTTGTGTATTCAGTGTGTTTAACAATAAATGAAATATAGCAACGCTGCTAAGGAGAGGGCCGAGTACAAAAAGGCCTAACATAGACCGAGCTACACGTAGCCCTTTATTTTGAAAAAATCATAAAATATATTTACATTATCCAAAAAGTATTAATTTTTTATGAATACACATACACATGTATATAACATATGCGCAAATTTTGATACCATTATACTTTCACATGTGGCGTATGAAAAAAAGAAAAATATTTGATTTTAAATGGGCTTTTTGTTGTTGTTTTTGGGCTGGAAATTTGTTTTTTTTTGTGTAGGCTGCATATTACCATATTTTCAAACGAAATTTGACATGTTCATATGGAATACATATAAGTTTCCACGGATTTTTTTTCGGATTTTTTCAAAACTTTTAACTATGTTTTACGATCTTTTCAAAATAAAGGGCTACGTGTAGCTCGGCCTCCAGAAATCCGCACTCGGGCCGAGTAGGGCTAATAGAGGGAGAATTAAGGAAAGAAAACACTTGGGCCATAGCTAGGATTCAGTCCAAATAAAATATAAACGAGCTCTTCTAATTTTAGGAAAAATTAAAGAGGCTATATAGAATATTTATAAGCTAAATAAAGAATTCTAAATCCAAGATACAGGCTGGGCCATGGTGATGAGGGCCGATGGACGAGGATGGGGGAAGGTGGGAGCATGGGTCACATGGGTAGGGTTTTGACGTGTTGCCACTCGGCTTTCATTAGCCTCGGCAGACGGTGTGATGGGATTAAGGCAAATTTGATCTTTTGCCCTATTTTACTTTGCAATTTGATGATTTGCCCTCCCTTTGAGAATGACAAGGGGTTCGGGGTCCACCCGTCATTGAGACAACTCATGGTAAATCATCAAATGACAAAATAATGTGGGGTAAATCATTAAATCCAATGCGTGTTGGACACCGTTTGTTCTTAATTCAGTGATGCAAATTCAGTTCTTTTTTGCGGGTAAAACATTATTACTCAAACTTCACCATGTTAGAATATAAATATATTGCATAGCCCTTTCCATCAGTTTGGACTTTTGAAGTAACTGGTTAGTGCATTAATTCAATATGTTATTCGAGCCAAAAGGTCTCGCGTTCAAGACCATGCCAACGCAGTATTAAATAATTGATTTTGCGGCCTGCATCAAACCCACGCTAAGGACAATACATCAGGGTTATAATCTTGAAGGTTAAACTCGGTCAGTTCAGACTTTTGAGTAACTGACTAGTACATCAATTCAATACATCAGGGTTATAATCTTGAAGGTTAAACTCTAGTACCTCTTGAGGACCTAACTCAACCCAAGTCATTGTACTCTCCTCATTACATGCAAAGTACGCTAAAGAATTGTTGATCCAATTTTGACTTCTAGAAATAAGAGTAATAGAAATTTCACGAAGACTTAACAAAGGCCTAATCTCATTCATCAATGACGAGTATAACGTGCTGATGGCCATACTAGAATCAAGTTCTATAGCAATAGGGCTCTCTTATCTTGGCTTTGCCAAGGAGAGGCCCTCCATGCACGCACCCAGCTCAGCCTCCAGGGGTTCTCCGCACGCAAAGAGTTGACGACATGCAAGAGTTGACACAAATGCAGTTATATTTCAGGTATAAATAACTTTTTTCCCCTAGAATACCATGTTATAGGAGCACCTGCTAACACTTATGTCAGCTACCATGTGATTAGAACACTCATGCGTTTCATACCAAGAAATTCTTATTCCACCCACATGGTGCATGTTGCTTCCCCGTTTATGCCTTCTCAAATATTCCAGGTACATGTGGTTGTATCTCTCTTCACTCTCTCTATCAAACACTAATGGCGATGTTACATGTGATGAAGCTGTCAAGTCAATGTATTCATGGATCGATAAATAGAGATGTGACGCCATATACCACCGTTGAGCCTGAAAAAGATCTAGATCAGGAAAACCGTTCATTTTTGTGGGCGCGATTTACCAGCGAAAATCCTTCAGCATCCGCAGGCTCGCCATGAACTGGCCGGTGCGTCTCGCTCTCGCAGGTCATCGCCGTGATGCGACGCGAACGCCACTTGCACCGCGATTAGCTAACGCAATCACCATCACGCATTCACGCCGCACTGTCACCTCCGCCAGTTGCGAGCGCTCCCCGGCCATTTTTGTTCGTCCGCGTCACTGTAGCCTCCCCCGGTTTGGCTGCTTTTGAGAGCTATGGGCTCGAATGTGGCAAAGATACTTCGATTGCGGTGAATTCGCAGAAGTCGTCGTAGCCGTCTGTCGGATGGTCCGGTCAGTTATGGGCGTCGGTGTCACCTCGCCCCAGTCAGGTTCTCCCAGAATTTATGGGTTTGGTATTTGATGTACGGTACGAGCCTGGCCGTCAATCCTAGTAATATTTTGTGCGATATTTGAGTGCTCGATTTCGAAAGTTACATGAGCGATTGCACCGGAAGGGCGTCAGGATATTTCTGGGAGAGGGTGAAACTCTGACCATGACGTGCAGCGTGGGAGAACGTAAAATTCTGCTTTCTGAGGGCTTGCGGTTGCGGAACAAGGAGATGGATTGCGCTAGCTGATCAAGGCCAATCGGAGGAACCATGGAACATGAAGTACTACGTAGATGCTCGATGCTCCAAGTCACTATTGGGTTTTTCTACTGATGGAATACAAAGCACTGATACTTTCAAAATCTGTGTATCGGCGTATAATACTTCACCGATACTCCGATACGGCCGATACTTCATCGATACTTATTTAAAAGAAAGAAAAAAAATCTTGATACAACCATTGTTGTATGCAAGCACCACAAGGATTGAGTAATTTGATGATCAATCCGTTATGAAGAAGACGATGACTTGATAAAAATAGACATGAATGCAGCAAATGAGACATATGTCGATTTTATCTCAAGCATTTAATTATTTATTGTCTTGATAATCTGATATCTTATTAAATATTTATATATACTCACCGTATCGCAATATTGTTTTTTTTAGAAATGGCGTATCCCGTATTGCAGTATCCGTATCGCCGTATCCGTATAACCGTATCGATGCTTCATAGCTGATGGAAGCATGGACTTCGGACGAGGCACGGTTGGTTGGGGGCCAAGAGTTGTCATTGAACATCGATGAAATTTCAATCGATATTTCTTCAAGCTCCTAGATTTAAGGAAGATTGCTCCCTGGCAGAGGTCCCAAATCGGCAACGAGCTTTGCTCATGTCGCGTCACCTAAGCATGCGGAAGTGCTGGTTTTTTAAGGACTTGCGTGTGATTTCTTAATCTTGTAAGAAAGCTTTTGTAAGGGTTGGTCTTACCTAATATATTTCCTACAGACTTTCCACGAAAGAAGAAGATGATGGAACCCTCCTTAGGCTTCTTTGTAATTTTTCTGTAGGGGTGTTTCTATAAGAGAGATTTTACGGTGCATCATGATATACAAGAGAAAAGGTGTATCATTTTAGATGATTCAACGGTTCAAATTTTATGGGCCTTACTAAAGCCTAAAGGAATAATGGTTCAAAAAACCAACAGTCCAAAGAAAAAAAATCGGTTCACAGGATAATATCGTTTAAAATTTTCAATTAAATTTTATTCATTTCATAGCAATTAAATAAATGTCAAAATAATTTTTATATCGAAAATATCCCTCGGGCCTTCTCATGATACACGTAACATCAGTGTATCATACTCGGATCTGGACCGTCTAATCTGGTCCGACGGACGGTCCATATTCACTTGATGCACCATAAAAAGACTCTTCTATAATGCCTTAGTTTTTCAATATGTTAGGCCGAGGGCTCTTTCAAAGAAAAGAAAGCCCTATGTCTCGGGTTTCTCAGCAATAGGTACGTTGTGCATGGCCTGATCAGCAGGACGCCTAAATCCAATTCATCAGCACCACATGTTACATGCTGCATCGGTTCCCGCATCCCATGCACCCACAGAGCGCGGGATCATCAGCCCACAGCCGCGCCGTGCCTATATTAAACCGGTGGCGGAGCACCCAGTTCCTCGTGCCACTCCTCATATCATTCCTCCCCTCGCCGCACTCTCAGCCAGCCAAGCAGCGTACGTACACACACGGCGATCAGAAGCGACCGACGAGACCCCAAGAGAAATCATATTAGCTCGGCCGGAGCCGCACCAGGTGGTTTGGTGTGCGGAGATGGCTACAGGCGCGAAGACCGTCCGGCGGTTCCCTGCCGCCGGCGACGTGGAGGTGCCGGCGCTCCTCGCCACGGAGACGGGCCGGCCGGTGGACCCGGTGATCTGGGCCGACGAGGAGCGGATGAAGAAGGAGCTCATGGCCTGGGCCAAGGCCGTCGCGTCCATGGCGCTCAGCGTCTCGTCGCCGCCTTCCATGAGGACATACGGCACCAAGTGCACGACTTAGGCAACTAGCTTTCTTCGATGTGGTGCCTCGTGCGTAGTATTTGATCTCGCAGCTGCAGAGAGATGGAGCATGTGCATGGCACGTGTGATTGCCCGAAACCTCAATCATGGCCTGTACTTATATGCCATGTTTGGCTGTTTGCTTGGCTGCTTTACATGCTAAACTCAGTAATTGGAGCATGTTAGCTTGCTTTTGGGGGAAGGCTCGTATATGGAGTTTTCCTTGGGGCCCTCCACACATATCAACTATGAAGAATTTCAAGTTGTGACTTTTATGTTTGTTCTCCTAATCCAAGCTAAGATTATTGATGATCAATGATGAGCTTATGTTTGCAAACAATCGCCTTGTGAAGGTTTGCGATATGGTGGCCCTATTCCGCATGAAACACAAAAATCATCGAAGATACATGAAGCTACCATATGCGGAACTTAAGGAAATGAACATTTGTGATGGCAGGTGCTATCACAAACAATCTGTACTAAACAACTGTATGGGATATATTCAATATCACCCATGCTTCGATAAAATTAACGTTTGCGTTCTCACTCCATGTCCCAAACTATTCTGTGATAATTTCCGCGCGCACGTCAAATTCACGGTTCATGACAGAAAATCTATGAGATTTTGATGTGACTGGTGGTGTGGCGACAGTCCCTTGTGCTTGCAGTTCCTGACCACTGCTCCTCTCTTAATATCTCGGTGTTTGACCTTGCTCAGAATAACTGGGACCTTGCCCTCCATCGTTTTCTGACCCCTGAAGAGTTGGCTAACTGGCAGCGTCTTGTTGCCTTGATCCCTCCACTCTCGACTCAATGGATTCAGTTGTTTGGCCCCATACTGCTTTCGGCGGTTCAAAGTTAAATCCGTCTACTCCATTTTATATCTTGGGTCTATAACCACAAAGTTCAATGAGGTGAGGCCGGCTCGCATTCCACTGAAGATTAAGATTTTTGCGCTCTTTGTTCGTGTAGGGAGAATTCTAACCACATTTTGTTTAACTGTGAATTCACCTATCTGCTTTGGGCCTACACCAGGTGATTGTTGGGTGTAAACTGGAATCATAGCTCCTTTGCGGAGTTGCTGCGGCTTTTTTCTTCCCTTTTGGGTCAATACAGGTGCCTTTTCTTGTTTAGCTTTGTGGCTATGTGCTCGATCTTATGGACTTTGTGGAATAAATTTACTAAGGGAAAAGTACGTTTTTCGTCCCTAAACTCTTTCAAAAGTATAGAATTGATCCCTTGACTTTAAAAAGTATAGAATTGGTACCTCAGCTTTTCAAATCGGTTACATTTAGTCCACTGTGCAGTTTTAAATGATTTTTCACTGATGTGGATTACTTTAAATAAATAACAAAGAGTGGGATAAGGTTGTGCGCTGCCTACAGCCCTTGACCGCCTACCATCGATAAAGTATGACATGCATAGATCTTTCTTTTTTTCTCTTCTGAAACATCTGATGTTGTTTTTAAGCTAATTATCTTCTTCAGCAGTGAAAGCCGCTCGCCAAGGAGGCCGGCAGAGACTGCATTGAGCAGCTAATATACAAGGTGCGGGACTCGGCGAATTTCCTGTTATGACAATCAAAATTCAATGGCGTAGTCTATGGGTCTTCTCTGTTTGCATGTTCCTGTAATTTGGCCTAAACTTTTGGTGTGCTAGTTGTTGGTTTGCGTACCTTTTATTTGTTGCGTGGGCAATTGTATCCTCATACTATTTCTGAACTCATTTTGATTCGTTCGTGAATTTATTATATAAAGTTGGGCCCTAGACTTTTCTCTTAAGAAAAAACTAATAGTGCTACTGGAGGGCCATCACTCCATACCATCAACAAAGCAAGTTGCAAGAATCACAGTGATTTTGGTTCATTCACGTCGTTGTGGTCAATCTCCCCTGTAAATTCCTGTTTGGTCACCAGGAGGCAAGATTCTTGAATGGTTCGAATGAGACAGTGATATTTTTCCTGTAGTACGAAATACATATACAGGGACCTTACGATACAAGTAGTTATACCACTTCAAAAAATAAAAGTTACAAGTACTTATGGGCCTCACGTCGGTCAAATCAGTTGCCAAGAATATGCGGATTTGGCACTTCTTGGCGCCTCTTGCTCCTTGGATCATACTCAGTGCCAGATTCGGACGCTCGCTTTGGACAGATATGCACCTCCAATTAATCATGATTTGGCTGGCAGACAGCCCCATGTATAGCTCCAAATTCGTGATCGAATCGTACAATTAGCAAGATCATTCTGTTGATTTCTCCACGCTCGAATGCTTGATGCTGCCGCCAAACTCGTCTCCATCTCATGTTCTCAGAAGCACAGTCAGCTGACAGCTGCTGGTTGGTTATCACCACCACGTTTTAAATGCTGCACCCGTGTGCCATTGTCAAGCTCGCGTATGAAGATCATCGGCCGACAATGCTAATGGTTGGACAAACCCGTGGTCATGCCGTAAGGATGTGGAGTGGAGATCGTATCTCACGTACGTACTGTATCTTGGACTTTTGAGTAAGTAACAGTACAATTGATACGGCAGTCGGATGATCTCACTGAAATCTCAATATCCGTTTGCGTACACTTGGACTCTCTAGTTATGATTCATTTCGAAGCATGCATGTAGCAGTTGCAATCAGAATTTGGAAATGAAACGGAGCTGTAAACATCAGACTCGCTTCGACCATGGTGTGGAGATATGCACTAGAATAAGAAAAAAGGCACGCGACAGCACGTGAAATTAGAAAATTCAGTGGAACCATTTTCTTCGCCGCAGACCACCATTATTAGCAGAGCGGCAGCGTTGTGTGTGGGTGTCTCGAAGTCAATCCGCGTCCGTCCCATTCCGGCGGACGGCGACGCCCTAACCAACTCGCTCCAGAAACCCGGCACCAGCAGACGCGGTGGTCTCGGCGCCACACGGACGTGCTGCGGCGTGCATATAAAACAGGGCAGCCAGTGCTGTTCATCTTCATCCTCTCCAAGTTGCCATAGGCCTACTACTACCTTCCTCCACACACCACACAACCCTCGCTCTCAATTCTAAGTCTAAGGCTCTAAGCCAGCGAGCTCTCGGTGGCCGGAGTGTTGTGCCCAGAGAGATGGCCACAAGGGCGGAGACCGTGCGGCCTTTCCCAGCCAGCGGCGACGTGGAGGTGCCGGCGCTCCTCGCCACTGGCAAGAACTGGCCCGTGGATCCGGTGATCTGGAGCGACGAAGAGCGGATGAAGAGGGAGCTCATGGCGTGGGCCAAGGCCGTCGCCTCCATGGCCCTCGACGGCTCCGTCGGCTCATCGTCGCCGCGTTCCATGGTTCGACGAGAGAGGAGGCAGTGCGCAAGCCGTCTCCAGGGTAGTGCATAGTTGGTTTTTTAGATAGATCGCTTACTTTACTTTTGATCTGGCTGTTGCTTGAATCTGAATGATAACGGCCATGTATTATCATTGTCTGTTTGCAATGGTATATTTTTCTTTTCTTTTTTTTGCGAAAAAAACTTCCGATCTATTCATCTTCAATCATGGTAGTACAACAAATACCAAAAATAGTAAAAATTACATTTAGATTCGTAGACCACCTAGCGACCACTACAAGCACTGAAGCGAGCCGAAGGCGCGCCGCCGTCATCGCCCCTCCCTCGCCGGAGTTGGGCAAAACTTGTTGTAGTAGACAGTCGGGAAGTCGTCGTGCTAAGGCCCCATAGGACCAACACACCAGAACAGCAACCGTCGCCGCTGAAGAATAGAGTAGATCGGAAGGATCAAACCTGAAGACACACAAACGCAAACGAACTACGACGAGCTCCGAGCAAATCCACCATTGATAAATCTGCCGAAGACACACCTCCACACGCCCACCGATGATGCTAGACACACCACCGGGATGGGGGATAGGCGGAGAGACCTTTATTTCATCTTCAGAAATCCGCCACCATCTCATCTTTCTGAGCAAGAAACAAACCCTAACAAAATTTAGAAGAAACATCTAAAACGATGCCCTCCCACCGACAACAACCGAGATCTACCGCGTCACCATGGCCCTAAGGCCACGGAGACGAGGCGGATCAGCAGTAGCGCCAAAATTTGATCAAATATTTGGCTAGCAAAATATAAATTACATGCCACACAAAAATTGTACTGTTAGATTCATATTCAAAGGAAGTTTTGTTAGTCAATTATTTTTATCAAAATTTAATAGAAAGATGACTAATAAACCCAGAGGGGGGAAGTATGGTTCCACCACACAGAATTAGAAAAAGTGATATTTAAATAATATGCAAAGGATTTAAAGAGCACTAAACATAGAAAAAAGTTCATCCAAAATGATCAAACCGAGGAGCATCAAATACTACCATAGATGTTGGAGTAAAACCTCAAACACATCCTCATAAGCAACCTCAAATGGGATTGGTATTTTGATACCGCGTCAACACCGATGTCACCATTCATCATGCCAACGTACAATTCTTGAGCACCACATCACAATCAATAAAAAAATCATAAACATATTCAATCACACCAGACTATCATACACAATGAGATTGCAATTTGTTGATAAGAATTGATTTTTTTACCTTGCAGACATTGTGTCAAACACCTCGACCGTGTCATCCATGGTAATTTCAGTGTTAGTGACAATGATAGGCTATGGGTCAACATTCAGAGGTGTTGGAGTTGAAGCTCGTGATGGGTGCTAGAGAGGCCCCGAACTAGTGTGAAGAACCGCACCAAGGTGTGGCATTGTGCGGCCATATCACCACCCTTCTTTGTGGTTGACGTATCAGTATACCACTCGAGACAATGTCGGGAAGCCCCAATGAAGGAGGGTCTGATGGGAGTGGCATTGAGGGATCCAGTTGGTGACAATGGTTGGCAAGATGGTGTCCATGGTGGCAAGACGACGACGATGGCAATAGGAGGCGCGTCACAGTCAGGAGCTAAAAATGTGGGACTAGCCCCCTCCAAGACCCAAGAACGTATCTGGTGCACCCGGTCAATTGGTGCTAGCGGTGCACCCATCTTCCGTTGCACATTCAAAAATGTTCGGAAAAATCTGAAAAAAAAATAGTGTATTGACACCACATCAATGTATGTTGTCCCAAAATTTCAGCTCCAAAGTCCTAACAAAATTTGAGAAACTAAAAAGACAAATCCGGCTAGAATAGTGTCATGGGTGTCACAAAAAGACAAAAACAAAAAATGGCACTATTTGTAGTCAGATTTGTCTTTTTAGTTTCTCAAAATTTGTTAGGAATTTGAAGCTGAAATTTTGGGACAACATACATTGATGTTGTGTCAATACACTAAATTGTTTTCAGATTTTTTTAAACATTTTTGAATATGCAACGTAGGACGCGTGCACCGGTAGCACCAATTGACTGGGTGCACCAGATACGTTCTTCCAAGACCCATCCATGCATGTAGGGTGTGTCTCTGGGTATGGCATGCCGGTTGGTTTTCCTTATAAAAATGTTGGTACTAGAGATGATACACTGCATATTGCGGTGGAAATTGGTGGTGGTTATTTGATGAGTGTGGATTTGGTCCCCACCGTGCGTAGTGCCCCTTTGTTTTAAATTGTGCGATGCACATCCTATGGTTATTTATTAAGAATGTAAAAACACTGTAATTAGAATAAAATGTTGCTCTCGGGTACATGCGTCAGTGTATGGTAACATTTGTGTGCATGTTAGATTTCTGCATGTCTCATTTAGCTACCATTTCTCTGAGCAATGTAAACTTTTTCAGCTGAAAAAATATGCAATAAGTGGATGCATCTAATATGCTATCTACCATTTCAGAAATAATGTATCCATGACGGCACGACATCTAATATGCTATTTTGACTCAAAAAAGTCGTGTATCTAATACACTAGTATTTTGACGTAAAGTTTGTTCTTCTTGTCGAACAACTTTGATGCTTCAATCATTTTAACCCAAGATCGCATGTGGCATGCGGATCCAAAAAATCGAACTAGCTTAGACTGAAAAGCCCCATTTCAGCCCATACCGGACCCAAAATCCCCCTTTTGGACCGAAGAGCCCCATGTAAGCCCAATTTAAGTTCCGGTGAGCCCCAACAAGGCTGACATGCATATATAGTTGATTTTTCAAATCGGTAAATATTTTTGAATTTCATAAAAAAAAATACAAAAATGATTTGATGTTCTGCACATCATAAAACTAAGTTTAATCTCAAAAAATTGCAAACCACCAATTGGCCTTCTATCATCCAAGCAACCAGTCCAATACGCATGAGTGAATTGCAAAAAACCACGACATTGAGGGATAGGATTGCCCGAAACACACTTGTTGGTAATCCTTTCAGAAAACACAGGTTTTTTTCCTTAAACTTTGCAAAAACCACAAATCGCGTGATTAGTCCATTTTAACCACATTTCTGACAGATGGGGCCACATTTCTGACATATCAGACCCACTTGTAAGGATGGCGTTTTGCAAAAAGATCCCTCCAAAGAAAATAAAAAAGCAATCGAGTCCTCTTTGCGCCGTCGTGCTCCGGCCGACCGCCGGCGAGCCGAGCCGCCGTGCCTACCTCGTGCGCCGCCCGTGCTTCGGCCGAACGTCGGCGAGCCGAGCCGCCGCGCCTCCCTCGTGCGCCGCCCGCACTGCTGGTAGCCGCCGCGCCGCGCCCGCCATGGCCCCCAGCTCCTGCATCGAGCCGGGCGTCGGCCCCACGCTCGGCCGGCGTGGTAGCCTCGGCCTCGGAACGGGCGGCGACGTGCACCTCCTTGGCGCGTTGGCGTCGTCGTCACCCTCCTGGAGCTCGTTGGCCTCGCCGGAGAAGGAGAGGGAGGCGGGACGCGGCAGCTCGGCTCGCCGGCGGTCGGCGGAAGTACGGACGACGCGAGCACGCCTCGCCCTGGGGAGCAGCAGCAGCAGGGCGCGCCTCTCCCTGGGGAGCAGCAACAGGGCGCGTCGGGCGGCGCACGGGCGCGGCTCGCCGGAGCCAGCGGCGGCGGCTGTAGGGCTGCCCCTTGTGCTGCAGTTAGGGAACCCCGAGGACCCGATTGCTTTTAAAAAAGAAAATTAAGGGCTTTTTTGCAAAATATAATTTTTACATATGGGTCCCACATGTCATAAACATACTTAAATGAAGCTAATCGGGTAATCTGTGGTTTTTGCAAAGTTTAAGAGAAAAAAAACTGTGTTTTCTGAAAGGATTACCAACAAATGTGTTTCGGGCAATCATATCCCTCAATGTCGTGGTTTTTTGCAATTCACTCAATACGCATCGAAGAAGGTACTAATAGCGAGTGAAGGATGATTTGTTGAATCTCAGGCCAATAGCCAATATATTTTTCACATATCTAAAAATATGCTTGGGCTGTCCAATGAACTGTGATGGATACATGAAAAAACTGACATATTTTATTAACTGCAACAGAAATTTGGACATTGATCTGCAACAACCTGTCTCGTAGTAAAAGTTAGTAATGCTACCGGTGCAACATGTGCACCACTCGCACTCGAGGGCCATCACGGCGTGTACCATCAACAAAGCAAGTTGCAAGAATCGCTGTGATTTTGGTCCATTCGTGTCGTTGTGGTCAATCTCCCCCGTATATTCCGGTCTGATCACTAGGAGGCAAGGTTTTTGAAAATGGATCGAATGAGACGTACAAAGATATTCTTCATCTTGTGGTACGAAATACTGGTAGAGGGACCTGATGATACGGCTAGTTAAGGGCCTCACGTCGGTCAAATCAGTTGCCAAGAATATGCGGATTTGGTACTTGGCTAGCTTCTTGCTCCATCGATCATATTCAGTGTCGGATTTGGAGGCTCGATTTGGACAGATATGCACCTCGGATTAATCCCAAGTGAGATCGAGCAAGAATAAAGGCCCCCAACAAACCTCGAGTTATTTAACAAGAAGACTGGCCAGTACTCTAGCCTAACAATTACCGAGATCCTCTGGTTAACAGTACGGCCAAACTAACGGGGTTGTACTTCATGGTCCATCAGGGTATTGGGTTTCCTCGATGGAGGAACGAAATCACGATTTTCAAATTTGAGGTTGAATTGTACAATTAGCAAGATCATTCTCTTCACCTGTGTGTGCTTGATGCATGTTACCGCCAAATTTGTCTCCGTCTCATGTTTCTCAGCAACACACTCAGCTGCTGGAGGCGACCTGGATCTCTCTGAATGGCAGCTTGTCATTCTGCTGTTTGCCCCTTCTTGTTTAGTTAGTACTTAGTATCTAGACACCTGGTTATTTCTGTGTATGCCCTGCGTGGCCTTAATTCCTGTTGCCTGTTAAAAATTTGTGTGTGTGTGCTGGATTTAGGTTATGGTGCTCTGAACTGGTTTTTGTTGCTCGAACTTTGATTTCTTTAATGAAATCGGAAAGGAGAGACCCTTTCTTCTGCTAAAAAAAACACAATTAGCTGAGGTGACGGCTGCTCACCACGTTTTAAATGCTGCACGGGCCCATGCACCCGTGTGCCACATACCGCATGTCCAGATGCGCGGTCATTGTCTACGTATGTACGAAGATCATTGGCCGCTAATGCCAAAAGAATGTGGAGTGGAGGACTTTTGAGTAATTATTAAGTAACAGTACCAGTGATCATGCATGCCACCTCTAGTTGAGAGGTACGGCGATCGGATGATCTCACTGAAGTCTCAATATCCCTTTTGCGTACAGTTGGACTTCAGTTATGATTCATTTTGAAGAATTTAGTTGCAATCGAACGTTGAAAATCTGAGGGAGCTGGCGAAACCAGACTCCATTCGATCAAGGCGTACAGAACTAGTACAATAAAAATAGGAGGCACGCAACAGCACGTGAAATTAGAAAATTCAGTGAAACGATTGGTTTCCTTCTCCGCAGACCATTCGTACACACAGCAGAGGGTGTGTCTCGAAGTCAATCCGGCCGCGTCCGTCCCATTCCGGCCGACGGCGACGCCCAAAATAACTCGCTCCAGAACCCTACACAAGCAGACGCGGTGATCTCGGCGCCACACGGACGTGCTGCGGCCATGCCGAACGCCTTGCGGCGTGCATATGATATAAACACCTTCCTCCACACTCCACACACAGACACAACACAGCCCTCGCTCACAATTCTAAGCCAAGCTCGCTCTCGGTGGCCGGAGCGTTGTGACCAGAGAGATGGCTACAAGGGCGGAGCCCGTGCGGCGTTTCCGGGCCACCGGGGACGTGGAGGTGCCGGTGCTCTTCACCACTGACAAAAACCGGCCCGTGGATCCGGCGATCTGGGGCGACGAGGACCGGATGAAGAGGGAGCTCATGGCGTGGGCCAAGGCCGTCGCCTCCATGGCCCTGGACGGTTCCGTCGGCTCATCGTCGCCGCTTTCCATGGTTCGACAAGAGAGGAGACAGTGCGCAAGCCGCCTCCAGGGTAGTACTACGTAGCTGGTTTAGCAGATACTCCTAGATCGCTTGTTTTCTTTTCTTTTGATCTAGCTGTTGCTTGAATCTGAATGATGACAGCCATGTATTATCCATTGTCTGTTTGCAATGGTATTCAACGGGGGCATGAAATTGTTGCTCCCTCTTCTGTGCAGGAGTGTATACATAACTACATATAAAATATTCAAGGTTTTAGATCCTCGCGTGCTTTTGATTATTGGTTCATCGGTAGGAGTCAGGATTTCTAGTAAGATCATCTCCACCAAATTATCCTAAAAATTCAGATCCCGTAAACCTCAGCCGTTCAATTTTATTTTCTCCATTCAGTGCATCTGCACAACATTTGAACTCGGTGTACTTTTTCCGCCCTGGTTTATTGGCATCCTCTTGTATTTTAGTTGGTCAAATTTTGAACATTCATTTGACTAGCAAAATATAAACTATATGCCACAAAAATTCTATTGTAAACCTCGCGATAGAAAGAAGTTTTCAGCGGTGCAATTTTTGTGGCATATATCTTACATATTTTTGTCAAAATTTTCATCAAAATTTAACACGAGAACTAGTAAACCCCGAGGAAGGAAGTATGGTTCCACCGCATATAATTAGACAAAAATTTAATCCATGATTTTTAAATGGCATGCAAAGGATGTGTAGAGCACTAAACATAGAACAGAAGTTCACCCAAAATGATCAAATGTTGAGCATCAAATACTACCATAGATGTTGGAGTAGGGACCTCAAACACAACCTCATATGCCACCTCCAATGGATTTGTTATTTCGATGTCGTCAACACTGACTGCATTATTCATCATACCAACGTACTCCCTCCAATCTATAATAAATATCGCTCATTTTGTACTAAACTAGTACAAACTTTATACTATATAAGCGGCACTTATTATGGATCGAAGGGAGTACAATTCTTGAGCACCAGATAACAAGCATGATAAAAAAAACTTACCATAAGAATATTCAATTGCAATAGACTATCATATGCAATCAGATTGCAATCCTTGATAACAAATGATTTATTTCTAGCTTGCAAACATTATGTCGAACACATCGGCTATGTCACACCCATGGCGATTTAAGTGTCACTGACAATGATTGGCAAAGGGTCAACACTGGTAGGTGTTGGTGTTGGAGCTCATATGTGATCGCTAGAGAGCCCACGATGCTAGTGTGAAGCATCACACCATGGTGTGGGACCTGCGGCCATCACCACCCTTCTGTGCGGTCGATGCATCAATGTATACCACCCGAGACAACATCGGGAAGTCGAATTGGAGGAGGTTCCTATTGGAGTAGCGTTGAGTGGCTGAGTTGGCGATAGTGACTGGAAGGATGGTTTTCATGGTGGAAGGACAATGACGATTGCAATAGGAGGTGCATCACAATAGGGAACTAAAAATGGTGGGAATGGACCCCTTCAAGACCAATTCATGCATGTAGGGTATGTCTCTGGTACGATTAGGATGGTTGGTTTTGCTTATAAAATTGTTGGTACTAGAGATGATACCCCACATGTTTCATGTTGTGATGAGAATTGGTTGTAGTTATTTCATTGTGGTTTTACTGGATGGAATGTTTATATTTAGATTAATAATATGAGAACAGACACAAAAACATAGAAGTTGTTTTTTTTTTTTAATGGCGGTTATCCTGCATTCCTTAAGAAGAAAAGAGTTGCTTAGTTAATTTGGGAAAACCGAGCGAACACCAAGTTGCCCAGTTGATTGTGGAGAAGTTATTGTATTGATTATTGCATAGTTATAGAATATTTTATTTTATGTAGCATGCATGGTGCATTTTAAAGGTGAGTCCTTTTGCATGTATGGTGAGTTGTCATAGTTGAATATGGACTAGTCTAGAGAGAATTGCGGATAGTGGGAACCAACAACTTAGGTATATTGTATTTTGAGATCATTTATGGAAACAATCCATTTTTTGCGTTGGAATAGCTTGCCTTCTTATCGTGTAACTCAATTTATACCTTTAAAGTGGATGGTATCTACTATTCTTAAGAAGTTGCTCCGCACTACCTCTATTATCTTAACATGCACACATGCCACCTCATCAAAGACCCACCACAATATGCATGAGAACAAGCTATTTATTATTAGTTATTTTCATGCACACATCCATTTCATGACACATGCCACCTCACTCAACATACATGAAAAAGTTTTCTATTATATTACGGCACTTATAATTAATAAATATTTTCAACTTTACAATAACAAAATACAACACGTATATAACATGTATTTTTTTGTTTTATATAATTAATTCAATTATTCATGTTTCATACAATTAAATTATCTAAAATATATTTCAATCGATTCCCGCAGCAACGCGCGGAGTATCCTCTAGTTATAAGTTAGTGCCATGCATATAATACTAGTCTTTCATACTAACTTTACAATGCATAATATCATAAATTTGTATCATAGACACTACAAGAAATATGTCAACTTATGACCTTCTGTTAGTGACCCTGGAAGAAATGGTCGTAAATCTACAGTGCCAATCTCTGGCCAAATGGTTTCCTTACACGAAATAGTCGTAAAGCAAATAGCACTGGTCGGCTGCCTTATTTCTAGTTGATCACGACCAATATAGATGGTCATAGCCTTGTAAATTGTGGTGCATTGCTATGACTAGGCGCCACCTCATCAGTTTTGCCTATGTGTCATGTCCATGTGTCAATTTTTGTCCTATAGGTTGTGAAGCAGCCTACATTTCTGTCATTCCTAAAATTCCCAAAAAATTCTCATAAATTCTTTGGATCATATCTTCCTCAAATATGTCAAAAACCTTCCTTGCCTGGTTCAAAAATAATTCAGGAATATTCATTTTCCTATTCTGTTCAGCTAGAAGCTTTGTGAAGGAAGTACTAGCTAGGAAAATCCTAATGAGTTGAATTTTTGCCACATCTTCTATATGCCCAAATAATAGCCCTCCACAAAATTTGAGCCCCATCTAACAATCCATGTGAGCTCACCATCCAATCTTTGTTTCTGGTAATATTTTCAGTTTGTGAAGTAACTATAATTTGTATTGCTTTACAATTGCTAAAAATTTACCAGGACATGACCCTGCCCATAGAACCTCCCTACACCAAATTTTAGCTCATTTAATTTAGCCAATTTCCCTCAATATTGTTCCCAATTTTTCGTTCAGTGGAGAGCATTGTGAAGGAAGTACCATTTTTATTTATCCAAATGGTATGGAAATTTTACAGTTCCTTCATATGCCCAAATTATCATCCTCCTCCAAATTTCAGCTCAAATCAATCATCTATATTAGCCCAGCTTCAATTTTTATTTTCTCTAGACCCCTCCTATTGCCCTCAAACTTTTTGTGCACTCTTTCATATCTAAATCATTGCCACATGCCAATATTCAGCTCCATTTGCCTAGTAAATCTTCCTCAAAAATTTCCAGAGTTTCTATCCAGAGAGAAGCTTTGTGAAGGAAGTACTAGCTAGGATTATCCAAATGATCTGATATTTTTCAAAATCTTGCATATGCTCAAATCATCACTCTCCACGAAATTTGAGCTCTATCCAGCAATCCATGTGAGCTCATCATCCAATCTTTTATTCTGGTCGTATTTTTAGTTTGTGAAACAGATATATTTTATATTGCTTAATTATTTCTGAAACTTTACCAGGGCATGTTACTACCTATATAACTTTGCTGCACAAAATTTGAGCTCATTTCATTTAGTCAATTTCTCTCAATAATTTTCCCAAGTTTCTGTCCAGAGAAGAGCATTGTGAAGAAAGTACCACTTTGGCATGTCCAAATGGTATCAAATTTTTACAGTGTTTTCCTATGACCAAATGACCATCCTCCACTAAATTTCAGCTCAATCCATTAATTCATTTGAGCCCAGCTTCAACATCCATATTTCTGTCCAGTGTGGTACTTTGCAAAGCAAGTGCCACCTAGGCTCTTCCAATTGAGCTGCAAATTTGCCAAGACGGTCTCCTTAGTAGATGATCATCCTCAGCCAAAACTCAGGCCCATTCTCCATGTGCATTTCCCCCACCGCAAATCAAACACTTGGCTGCTAATTCATGTTTGAGCTTAGTTCAGTCTCCTCGTGAGATTCTTCTGTTGTATTCTTCTTCCTAACACCTACTGGGGGAGTGCCCAACCCACCAGACATTCCTAGGCCGGCTAGAACACCTGGCAACGCCATGGTCACGCGGTGACCACGCGGCTGGCATGCTAGTTTGCGCGCTCTGGAGTTGGGGCCCTCAGCCACCGTGCATTATTCTAAGTTTGTTGGTTTTTATGGTTACTAGGACATATGTTAGGATGCAACGCGAAGGTTTTACATTTTTTTTATTTTTTTTGAATTTTAAATGCCCATTTCAAAATGCGGTCAAAACGGCGGGCATGACCGGTGATAGCTAGGGGTGGAATCTTGGAAAAATCTTGGTGGATCACTGATTAAATGACTACTTGCGTACCTAGAAATGATTTTTTGGAAAAATAAAGAGCAAACTATAAGGCAACTGCAGTTCAAATTTGACCCGCTTCCAGCTGAATCTGCGGAAATTTGTCTTATTTAGGAGAGGTGGATAAAATCATTTATAATGCAAAAATTTGATCAATTGTTAATAAAATATGGTCTAGTATTTTACAAAAATGGAGTGGTTCAAATTCACACCAAATATTTGGTAGCTTCTTCACAAAACAACCCTACTTTTGGCACTCGAAAAATGAAAAATGGATTTTTCGTACAACGAAAATGAAAACTTCCTTTGGTAAACTTGTTGCCCATTCCAATATGCACCCATTTGCACAAAATGAGATCATTTGGGAAAACTATCCTTTGAAACTAGCACTAACATCGGTCATTTGGCTTGAAAGCCACGAACCTTCATACTCGATAGCTCATTTTGAGAAGACTTTTTTAATATATTTGCATTATTCCAAGTTTGTTGGTTTGTATGGTTACTAAGACATAAATTAGGATGCAACGCGAAGGTTTTACATTTTTTTGATTTTTTTTGAATTTTAAATGCCCATTTCAAAATGCGGTCAAAACGGCGGGCATGACCGGTGATAGCTAGGGGTGGAATCTTGGAAAACTCTTGGTGGATCTATGATTAAATGACTACTTTTACCTAGAAATGATTTTTGCTAAAAATCATGAGGAAACTATGAGGCACCTGTAGTTCAAATTTGACCGGCTTTCAGCTGGATTGACAGTAATTTGTCTTTTTCAAAAGTGGTGGATGGAAAACTTTTTAGAGGCAACCACTTGGTGTTTTGTACATATAACATGGTCTAGTATTTTTTTTAAATGGTTTTTTTCAAAAATTTCAACACATTTGTGGTAGGTGCTTCACAAAAAAACCCATTTTTTGCACTCGGGAAATGAAAAAAATGATTTTTTGTGCATGGAAAAAAAAACTTTCTTCGTCAACATTGTCTGTGGTTCCATGATGTACGCTTGTGCGCAATATGAGGTCATTTAAACAAATTATGCCCTGGATGTGGCCATAACATCTGTCATTTGGCCCGAAAGCCAAGAATCTTTGTAAAAGATAGCTCATTTTTTAGAACACATTTTCAATATAATTGTCGTGATCCAACTTTATAGTTTTGTATGGATACGAGGACACATATAATGACACCACACGAAGGTTTTACATCCTTTTGATTTTTTTTTAATTTTATATGTCGGTTTCAAAATACGGTCAAAACGGCGGGCACGACCGTTCGTAGCTCATTTCTAAGAACAGTTGATGAATTGTGCATTAAATACGATATATTATTTTTGAAATTGATGAGGTCCAGTTTTACAAAAAATATTTGGTAGATTCTTCACAAAATACTCACTTTTGGACATTTAAAAAATGAAAAATGAATTTAACACTATGTTGCGTTCTGATTGGTGCATGGGCATGCCACACGGATCATGCATCAGACACCGTCGGATTTCCCCGGATCCAACGGCAGCCCTCATCCCCTCACCCTATCTCCCCTCGTCCCTCTCATCCCATCCACCCACCAACACATCACGAGCTCCTTTCTCGCTCGTCTGCCCCTCTCCCCCGCACCACTCCTCGCCGCCACAACCACCGACGACGGCCCTTTCCAGCGGCCTCGAGGAGCTCCCAGCACTCCCACGTGATCTCCTCGATGCGCTCCTACATCTCCTCCGACCAGATCCGACGAGCGTGTTCTCCAGCGGCTATGCGTGACCCTCCCCATCCTCGAGGGTTTCGGCCGCCGCGCCGCCGGCGTCGCTCCGGTGACTCGGGTGAGTCAATCCACTCCTCCTCATCACATCCTCCCTCTCTTGCTCACCACATTCCCTATCCCTCTCAGATCCAGCAAGCTCTAACACTGCGACGCCGTGGACGGGGTGGTTACTGACTTTCTTCCTCCGCTGCCCCAACTCCATGCCATGGAGGACGCAGCTCCACCACTACTCCGAGGCCATCCAGTTCAGGTCCGCCCCCTTTCCTCTCATATCCTCTTGGATTTCTTCTTCCTTCCCTTAGATCCCCTTGACAGGTTCATTTTGATTTTCTTCCATGAGCAGGAGCAGCAGCGTGGGTGACATCCATCAGCGTGGGTGAGCGTCATGCCCAGCAGCAGCGGCTCCCTTGCACCACCAGATGATAAGACCACAACCCCTCATTCTTCCCTGCTCTCTCTCTGGACACATGACTGTTCGTTTTTTCCTAGTACTAATTTTTCCACCTCGAAGTTGCTATGTGCACTGCATGCTGACCCACCTGAACAAAGAAAGAAATGAACAAACTATGGAGAAATTTGTGCGACTTCCAGAGTAGTATAAGTACGCCGTGCAAGGATTGGATGTATTCGCTGCAAATTGCTCATCCTTCTTCCTTCCGTGCTCGATTGTGTTTTGTTGAGTAGAAACATGTTCAGCAGAATTGGCTGATTTCATTTAGTAGAACCATGTTCATAGAGTTGAGTGGATTCATGTAGCAGAAATATGTTCAACACTGGTTTAACGCATCCAGTTTATTCTTTCTATCATCATATAAGAGTTGTGTGTTCAGAGTAGCTATGTTTATTTTTGAGAGAGAAGCAGGTATTTATGCAGTAGAGAACTAGAATTATATTATTGCGGCTATGTGTGAAGGAAGTAGCTCTCAAATATGTTCTATTTAGCCTTATTTATTTATGTAATGAGGTATATTTTGTCACATCTCTAAGGGGCGTGAGGAAGGCATGTCATATTGCCTTGCAACACTACTTGTACTTACATGTTTGCTTAATATCGTACTTACAGAGATCACAAGTAGCATGGACATTGATGTGAGATGTTGCGCATTCAAGATGACAACCCTGAAGCATGCGTGTCTGTCGCCAACATGCAGATTGCCTGCCTTCAGGTATCTTGGTTTACTCCTTAGTTTACTTGAACCTGGCTGGGGCTTTTCGAACTTGGCTGTCATGTGTCATGTGATCTGAGCCATATGGCAGATTGTAATATTTTTATTGCTAGTTTTTATGTATGATGTCATGAAGATGTATGTTTGATATGTTGCTTCAACAGCGAAATTGTATTCCTGTGTACATGCTGCTTTGACAGCTAAATTGTGAAAATTTTAACCAGTATATACTCGTTAAGCATCTGTTGTCCAATATTCTGGGCTAAAAATGGTTTTCTTCTCGAATTGTTTATTTGATTTGAAATTTTGGTAGAAAATGTAAATACCAAAATAATAATAATTCTGGATCAAATGCTAAATGGGTTAATAAAAGGCCAACAACAAAAAAAAAGACCTAATAAAAGAGCCACAACATTGGGCTAGTCAGAAAGGAAAAGGCCAAAGAATAGAGCCGTAAAATTGGGCTTCGCCCATTTAGCTAACCAAAATCACTCATGAAAAAAAACATATATATGTTGAATTGTTGGGCTAGGCCCATATAGACGGCTCAATTGGACCGGGCTGATTTTGATCTACGTCATCTTGCCACGTTGGATCTGACGTGGACTGGGCAAACACCTAAAGACCAAACCAGTTTTGTTTTGGTCGTTAAGATCTATGGGCATTTCAAAAAAAAAAGGTCGCAGTGTCCGCTTTGCGACCCTCAGCTTTTGACCAACTGATTTTGGTCACAAAAAGGTCAAAAAATGATAATCAGTGACCTTTCAGGACCAATATGAAGGGTCACAAGATAACATATTTCTTGTAGTGAGATGACCTCACGTATTACTTTATATACGCATATTATTATTTATTTATTATAATACAGTATCATAACAACATACTAATGCTTTTTATTCACCGTCATACTATATCATTTATATGGCTAGTTGACATTGCATGATACCCGAAGATCTGAAGGGATCCACCAAAACACATATTAGTATATTATTATTTGTGATTTTTCTCTATGAGTAGCTTGTAGTTTGTCTCAAAATATCACATGTGCTTGTAGTTTGTCTCTCTCTCTCTCTCAAATACTAATGGTGATGTTACATGTGATGGAGTTGTTAATGTACCCCATAGATTTTATAAGTGTCGGTGTGATACCATATACCACTCGGTTGGGTATGAAAAAGATTGAAATCTTTTCTATAATAAAGATATTGAAATCAGGAAAACTATCTTGCACTATCAGCCCGTGTTATCGAATGAGTTTTCCTGTGTTTCAACTAAAAGAAACTCTACGTGTACTAAGGGCAACTCGAAGGACGATACCCAAATGGACGCAGCTTTGTCCCTTTTTTTATCCGTTTAGGTCGCCAAACGGAGTGATGTGTGGTCGATGTACGATCTCATCAGGTCGCTGCATCCAACAGGGGGGGCGGGAGGCGATTCATTTGGCCAGGGATCAATTTTTAGTTCCACCTCACCGTCGAAGGGCCTCACCAAGGTGTTTATAAGGAGGAAGCATAGAATCATTGTTCACATTGGTACTATAGCAAAGCCACAAACTGTCGCTCTTGTGGAGCTTTGCTAGCGACCATGGGGGTGAACGATCTGAAATTTAGATTCGTTCACCTCCATGTAAGACATGTATATCATCATAGCATAGCTCCTCATGTGAGCGGTCATTATTGTATTTACTATAATTTTTGCATATTCGGCTATGTTCCGCCGAAGGGCCTCTACTATATATTTTTATTTTCATATACACCTTTATTCCGCCAAAGGGCCTCGATCATGGAACAGGTTCTTAGTCCCACCTCACCATCGAAGGGCCTCACCGAGGTGTTTGTAAGGGGTGACCACATAGATTTGTTGTCCACATTTGTATTATAGCAAAGCTAAAAGTGTTCGCTGTCCTCGGGTGTCCTCCCCCGTCAGCGGCCATTATTATCTTTACTATAATAATAAAAAAATACGTCCTTGTGATGCAGACAAGCGGACCAGTGGATGCAGGGGCGCGCGAGGAGTGAAGGGGTGTTCATGACGCAGACAGGTAGACCAGGGGAAAACAAGGAGGGATAACCAGGGCATCCGCTTCGCGTTCGATGTGTATCCGTGCGGATCCAAATCCATCTTCAATTTAAACTTAAAATGAATTTCAACGAACCAAAAAACTAATCTATATCCGTTTTGGTTGCCTAGTTGAACAGTGAGTTTTATCCGTACAAACTCAAACGGAGACCGGGGGACCATATGAAAACATTTTGGGTCTACCCGTAAGAGTTGCCCTAATAAGCAAGTGAGTCATGCACCACATATGCTCGCCTTGCCTTCAACCTGTTCAACTGGCCGGACACCTTTGCTCTCACAGATCATGGACGTGACGCAACACGAACACCACTTTTCTAAACCGCTGATAGGTAATGCTTTTGTGAAATCATCTGTAAACTGATTCTTTGAAGAAATAATTTTGGTTTTTAATTATGGACCGCACTACGCGGCGGCGCCGCACGTAGGTCTTATCGTGCGGCGGCTCTCTAAATACATTTGTTAATCGTGGTTTAATGTGCATGCATGGGCGGAAAGGAATTATACCGTGCTACAGCCTTAATTCTCTTAGGCATGTGACAGGGCTTGCATGTATAGCAAAAAAGGCTAGATTTTCTAGCTTTAATTTTTTTAAATGTTTTATCTTCCAAACCGTTAATTCAATTGACGATCAGTTTTCACCATTATAGCTTCCTCGCGACGAGATCTTCGAAACTAGATCCCATGTCAACATGTTTTGACAAACTTTTTTTTCATCAGTACTTGCCACATTATTGTTCTACTTACCAGATAATTATTCATATAGTTTCCAGATTATACCAACTTAGTTGTTAAAACTTTTTTTATCAGTATTTGCCACATTATTATTCTACTTACCTGATAATTATTCATATAGTTGCAGATTATACTAACTTAATTGTTAAAATACTATATACTAACATACATACATAAAAAAATGTTTTGTGGTATTTGCAAATGTTTCTCTTTAGAATCACCTAAAAACACCAATACTTATCATGTTATTTGTACGCAAATGTCGTAATAACTTATTGTGCTTGAACGATTTGTTATCGTTTTACTTATGTTCGGTTACCGTATTCTTTATATCTAACTGACATGATGGTTTATTATTTTTGTCATTTTTATCAGTTTGAGTTGTCATTTTATTTTATCGGGTTTTATTCTAAGATTAAATATACGGAACTATTCCCCCGATAACTATGTACAAACATTTGTGGCAATAGTTCACGGTAAAAATGTCAGCTAGAGTGATCTAATCTGGCAACTGATGGTGACGAAAAAAATTCATCGAAACATATCAATATGGGATCTTGTTTCGAAGATCACATCGCGACAAATCTAATGGTGAAAACGGATCATCAATCGGATTAACTGGTTAAGAAATAAATCTTTTAGAAAATTTGTATTTGGAAAAGCTAACACGTACCGCGGATGGATTGAGCCGCCGCACAACATTGCGCCCGGTGCGGTGGTGCTTAGTAGGCTTTCCCTTTAATTATATATTACCATTTCGTTCTCTGATAAAAATAAAATTCTACTCCTATCTCGCTATGCTTAGTTTGATATGAAATACTGGATTGACAGATAAATTTAGAGGAATGGCGGGAGATGATGGTAAAGCAAGGGATTCTTTACAGTACATCGTACTACCAAATCTAATGGGTAGTATTAAATTAATCCAACGGCTAATATGCATTACTTTTAATTTTAGCCTGAGGATAATCTGGTAATTTTACATAATCCTTTCACATGTTAAATCTAATTTTTCTAATTAACAGAGTCGCAGATGAATACGCTTCTCATCCGTCACATGGTTCCCTAGTCCTTCGGTATCCTAACGACTCGCATCGGCTCAATAATTTTCAACGTATTTCTCCGCCATGAATCTTCCGTTGATACATTTGGCTGAGAGACACACGTATGAAGCAAGCAACGTAACCAGGCAACCAGGCAGGTTGATTTGTTCTTGTGCTAAACTCACGTATAAGCTAAGTATTGAATAGATCCCCGCGGAGGCTAGCTAGTACATTATTTAGTTATTTACTAGCCAATGGATATCTCGCCGTTGATCGCCGAAAAAGGAGCAGCGGCGCCAGCACGCTGTACACGTTGTTGCGGCTACTACGCCTATATGACCAACAAAAATATACGGAAATCATGCCCAAAATGCCCATTAAGACAAAATATACTACCCAAAATTTGATATAGTATTATTATATCTGAGTCGTTGAATCACAAAAAATTTACGGCCAAAAATAATCTGATGTACTGTAAAAGGTCTCAACAACGACGATTGAGGAATGGCGGATGCCAGGAGAGGGTTGTGCAGTGAGAGGCGGCCCGGCTGATGCTAGAAGGTGGACCAGAAAAGGAACGGCTGGAGATTGAAGAAAGTACAGGAGTGGCTTCTAAATTTTATTCGATCATAATTGGCATACATAACATAATCCACGCTGAGAAGGCCTACCGAATTCCAAATTTTATTCGGACCATAACGCATTGGCGTCGGTCACGATCGAAACTAGCTCGAGCAGCGCGGTGCCGCGCCTATATACAACCGGACACAGAGCACCCACCTCCTGGTGCCTGCAAGTCCTACTCCATCGCCTACCCTACCCTCATCTTGCCGTGCTCTCTGCCAAGCAGCCGCGCGCACACACAGTGATCGAGATACGACACAAGAAAAATTAGCTCCGCCGGATCAGGTGGTGTGGTGTGGTGTGCCGAGATGCCTACTGTGGCGGAGACCGTCCGGCCTTTCACGGCCATCGCCGGCGACGTCGAGGTGCCGGCGCTCCTCGCCACGGACAAGGAACGTCCGGTGGCCCCGGTGATCTGGGGCGACGAGGACCGGGCGGTGGACCCAGTCATTGTTTGACCACTATTTAACTTAGTCATAAATCAAACAACTTCTTAGTCTATTCTTTTTTTTAAATCGATTACTTTTAGTTCCTTGTATCACTAAAGATGATTCTACGGGTGTGGATTGTTATAAATAATAAAAAGAAGAGCAAGAAAGGATGCACGCTCTCTACGGCCCTCATCACGCTTATCTCCGCCACTTAGGTTGTTGTCTCGTAGACACACAAGTAGAGCAGCAACACTGTACATTTATGCATGCTGGATATATCATATGCATATCGTACCTTGTCAATGGTTCGTGATGAGGGTTGTAGGCAGTGGACCACCTCCCCCCACTTATTTTTCATTATTTATTGCAATCCACATTGATAGAAAATTATTCGAAGCGACATAAGGGACTAAAAGTAACATATTTTATAAGTTAATGATCTAACTCTGTATATTTTTTTAAAGTTGAAGGACCAATTCTATATTTTTGAAACAACTTAGGGCCAGTTCTTTTGCGTTACAGCTTATGCATAAGCCGCGGTGGAAAGAAGCCCCTGAGAAGCCATTGTAAAATTAAGCCCAGTGAAAATAAGTCATTCAGTTCTTTTCAGCTTCTGCCCATTAGCTTATTTTTATCCATCTAGTGAAAAATCCGTAATACCCCTTGGAACTGACGCGGGACTGACTGGAGAGATGGGTTCGAGGCGTGGGGCAGTGCTAGTCGCGGGACTGACCCGACCGACCTCGAGCTCAGGGACCGTCGGAGGTCAACCGGCGAGAGAGGAAGGCGGGGGACCTCGACCTCGGGGAGGCGGCGGAGGGAGGCGGGGCTGGCGGCGGAGGCGAACCCTAGGGGCTGGCGGCGACGGCGAACCCTAGGGCTGGCAGCAGCGGGGGGGAACTGGGGAGAGGAGGAGAGGATGGGGGAGACTACGCGAGGGGATGAGACGGCGGCGGTGCGACCTGGGGAAAGAGGGAGATGAGGGCCACCGCCCGCGGTCAAGAGGGAGGCGGGGTCGAGGCGGTTCAGGAGGGAGAGGAAGGCCACCGCCGGCGGAGGGAGGCGGGGTCGGAGGGAGAGGAGGGCCAGCGCCGGCGGCGGTGCGACCAGGGGAGTGGGGAGAGGACGAGATGGGGCGGGGAGAGTGACGAGAGCTCGTTTCGTTCGCTGGGCTGGGAGTGGCATTTTTTTCGTAATAACGACCACATGCGAGGCCACTCCAACGTACTGCTTCGGCTCTTTGCGGGAAGCCGCTCGAAGCTGCCCCGACCCAGCTTTTTTCCATCGTGAAGAGAAGGCCAGTGGAAATAAGCTAAGCCCATATGCGAAAATGAGTTCTATTGGGCTTCTAGCTTATTTTGGCAATAAGCTGCTAGAAGCTCCAAAAGAACTGGCCCTTAGTGACTAAAGCTATACTTTTCCCTATAATATATGTCATCTTTGGTTAGCTACATGTTAAACTCACTAAACTGGCGCGTGTAGGATTGCTTCCGAGCATGCTCATGTATTTTTTTTATTTGGGTGTGGCTTAAGTAGTTTTTCATCCTATCAGAGCATCTTATGTATAAAATTATAAATCATTTAGGTTCAAAAACATAGCTTCAACAGATGATAGCTGGAGTAAAATGCATACATCACCAGACATGTACTGATGTAAACGACAAAAGGCCGCACGAATGTCCAACTACCAATTTATAACTCCCCGCCTCCCTCTACCGGTGATTTTGACCCGAAAACACCGCCAACATTGCTCCTCTGTCCACCCTCCAGACTGTGCCACCCATCCCCGCTGCCCGCAACACCGCCGGAGCCCCCATCGACCCACCAATTTTGATTTGTTGTCGCCACCGTTTGTTCAATCGATTCGCTTGTTCGTCGAAGCAACGATGATGGTTATGGCTCCAACAACTCATGGCCACCTTCCGAAGTAGTGTTGCTCGCTGCCGTGATTAGCAGGCGTAGCCGCGCGACCACCGTGACCCCGAGGAGCATCCATTGCTTCGGTCGACGGTGTCGGCGTTGCGTCGCCGCCAGTTGACTCCTTCGCTAGCCGCCAACCATCCAGAAATCGTAGTAGACCCAGCCGTCCACCCTCATCGGTCGGTGTGAGCACCATTAAGGCTCCGACTAGCATTCGACTAGTTTCTTCCACCTTGCACACAACGTGTTCCCCAAAATTCCTCCAAGGTAAAACTTCACACAAAATTTCCCGAAGGCACAAAATCATTCACTACAACTTGTTTATAGAATAATTTATGCATTGAGGATATTAACTAACACATTATTCTTATACACTTGGCAAAATTAACAACATAAAATAATGTTTAATGTTTATTATAATTTTGATATATATACCTCTATATAACAGACAATATATTACTTTTAGCAAAGTTGTATATGTCTTTGTCTTAAACTTCTCTTTGAGTTGTTGCATCATAAAATGAGCAGACACTTTATGTAGGTTGCTATCATCCTTGTGTTAGAGTACTTAAGTGTATTGTAGTAAGTGTTCACATTTATTTAGTTTCTATAAATATCTTGATAGGTAGCTCTAAAGCGCGCATGTCTAAAAAATATGTTGATAATGGTTGATACATTATATGATTGCTAAACTTATGTGTATGTCAATAGAAAGTTCTCGAGTGTATAAAGAGCTTTAATTTTGTTTTTCTTTGCATTATTAGCAATGTTCACTTCCTTTTTGTTTTGTGCTAAAATATATCTGTCGTTGATTCTTAGATAATGTCAATATCATTATCTTGATAGATAGCTCTAAAGCGTGCATATGCCATGAAAATATGTTGATAGTGGTTCATACATTATATGATTGCTAAACGTATGTGTATGTTAATAGAAAGTTCTCGAGTGTATAAGGTGTTTGAATGTAGTAGTTTTTCCCGCATTGTTAGCAATTTCACTTCCTTTTTCTTTTTTTCTAAACTCTATATGTCGCTGATTCTTAGATAATGTACATATCATTACAGAAAGAGGGGATAGCTGAGAACGTGATGAAGTGTTCATCAAGCAGACATCGATGTATACAAGTTAATGGCATTTCTAATGTAGATCCTTAAAACGGACAACACATCCGTTCGCGGATCGGGGGACTAGTCCGCAGACACTGGTGTGAAAGCCGACCATCCAACAATAGCGAACGGAATGCATTCAAATTCTAAAATAATTTATACCAATCGTACGCCTTACATGCAAATCGGATGGTTTTCATAAAAATCGGACTTTCACATAGTCTAAAACCACGCTTATACCTGTGAACAACGGTCATGAGCTCCATGAATTGAAGTTGATTCAGTGCTTCTCCGGATGATCGGCATATAGAAGCTCCAGAAATTGAAACCATATTGGTTGTGGTGGATAGAGTTGAGGAAGAAGGACAGTAGCCGAGACTAACGCCTTTTGGGGGTGTGGATGATATCGAAGCCGTACTTAAATACACGTGGGCGACTTCAATGCGGTCAAAATTAGCCAATCGAGCTCCTCTCCAGCATTGAACCGACACGAAGAATGGAGGCTCCGCTTCAGTGAGCGATCACGTCGCTCTGATCGGCATCAATGCCGACGAGTCACGTCCGCTTTGAAGCGGCCTGATCAGCATGAATGCGCATCAACCGCTTCACGCATGAAGAGGGTTTTTAGCGCATAGGGTTTTGGGGTGGGATGGGGGTGTCGGCGAGGACTTGTTGACGGCTAGGTCAGATTTGCGAAAAAATGAACATGTGGACCGGTCCGTAAACGGATACAACGCCGCATTGAATGGCAAAATTTCAGTGAGATCAACGGGTCGGTGAGCAAAAATAATTCCACCCAATAACCTCGAGATATTTTACAATGGAAATGTGAACGAACTAACTCTAGCCTAACAATTATGAGGAGCCTGGTTAACATCACGACCACACTAACTGAGTATTTCATATTCCATCATGGGATGGGGTCTCCCGGTCGACGAACGAGATCAAGAGTTGATTGTCAGAAACGTCCACATTATTTCAGATTAGTATGAGGCAAGCTTTTAGATCTCCGATGAAAAAAAATCTCGTGGGGCATCGGGATTTTTGGTTACCGTGGTAACCAAAAAATACCGTGCGGTTAACGAACGGATTCTAAAATGAATTTTGAATCCAAGAAAAAATTAGACAATTATCAATTATAATTCATTCAAATTCTTAAAAAATCAGGATTTTTTTTGTTTGGTAAGACGATTTTGTTGGGTACCGGGATTCACGATTACCGTACTATAACCGGGTTTTTTTTCTCGATACCCGAAACCTTAGTATGAGGTTGAGTTTTGAAATGATTTACAAGTACATGAATAAGTATTTGTACACACTGCACATCTCGACATCACTAGTGGACAGACCCCCCTTTCGTCCAGCCCAAAAAAGGCATCGCTCCCGGTTCATTTCAGAACCGGGACCGATGCCGGGCAACGGTCCCGGTTCGTCTGGAAAGGGCAACGGTCCCGGTTCATGTGGGGCAACGGTCCCGGTTGTTGCCACAAACCGGGACCAATGCTCTGGCGACCAACACGTGGCGCACTGCGAGGCATTGGTCCCGGTTGTTGGCAAAAACCGGGACTGTTGCCCTGGCTATATAAGCCCCCAACCAGCACTTTGCCATTTTGCCTCACAAAATTTCAGGATTGTGTTGGGGTGGGGTGGGTGCTAGAATTTTTTTCCTTTGATTGCACACCAGGTGTTCGACGAAATGTCCGAGCCACACTTAGGTCCTCAGAACACCGTATCCTCAGCCGAGGTTAGCAACCTTATCTTCTCCATCTGTAACTGATACAAAAATACTGCACGTGTGCATATATAGTGGTCTTTTCACTATTCACGAAGTTATTGTAATGGTTAATTATATGACGCAGATCGAAGCACGGATGCGATGGATGTACAGCGATCGACGCGGGTCCGAGTTTATTACAAACCTGCATACATTTCTCAATGTGGCTAATGCAAACAAAGTGGATAATTTTATGCCTTGTCCCTGTATTGACTGTCGGAACGTGGCGGAGTACTCTTCCTCGAGAACACTTCAAGGCCACCTGCTTCGAAGAGGTTTCATTCCCGAATATTATTGTTGGTCCAAGCACGGAGAAAGAGGGGTTAGGCAGGAAGACAATGAAGAAGAGTAGGATGATGATAGCTATCCTATGTCCCCTGAAGAATTCGGTGAGACTGCAATGGAAGACAATGAAGAAGATGGAGCTCCTCGAGGTGACAATGAAGAATAACAACGGGAATCGGATGAGATCGCTTATGGTCTTGGTCGGGTCATCTCTGATGCAAAGCGAGACTGTGAAACAGGAAAAGAGAAGGAGAAGTTGGAGACCATGCTAGAGGATCACAAAAAGCCCTTGTACCCAAATTGCGAAGATGGCAGCACAAAGCTCGGTACCACACTGGAACTGTTGAAATGGAAGGCAGATTTTGGTTGTTCTGACACCGGATTTGAGAAGTTACTGCAAATAATGAAGTCGAAGCTTCCACCGGATAACGAATTGCCCGCGACAACACACGAACCAAAGAAGGTTATCTGCCCTCTAGGATTAGATGTGCAGAAGATACATGCATGCATTAATGACTGCATCCTGTACCGCGGTGAAAAGTACGAGAGTATTGATAAATGCCCGGTATGCACTGCGAGTCGGTACAAGATCAGACAAGATGACCCTGGTGATGCTGAGGGAGATGACGAGCCCCCGAGGAAGAGGGTTCCTGCTAAGGTTATGTGGTATGCTCCTATAATACCACGGTTGAAACGTCTGTTCAGAAACAAGGAGCATGCCAGGTTGCTGCGATGGCACAAAAAAGACCGTAAGAAAGACGGGAAGTTGAGACACCCCGCTGATGGGTCGTGGTGGAGAAAAATCGAGAGAGGCCACTCAGACTTTACAGATGAAGCAAGAAACTTATGGTTTGGTCTAAGTACAGATGGCATGAACCCTTTTGGAGAGCAGAGCTGCAGTCACAGCACCTGGCCTGTGACTCTATGTATCTACAACCTTCCTCCTTGGGTGTGCATGAAGAAGAAGTTCATCATGATGCCAGTGCTCATCCAAGGACCGAGGCAACCCGACAACGACATTGATGTGTACCTAAGGCCATTAGTCGATGAACTTTTGGAGCTGTGGGCCAAACCAGGTATACGCGTGTGGGATGAGGACAAACAGGAGGAATTTGACCTGCGAGCGTTGCTTTTCGTAACCATCAATGATTGGCCCGCTCTTAGTAACATTTCAGGACAGTCAAACAAGGGATACAATGCATGCACGCATTGTTTAGATAAGACTAAAGGTATATATTTGGATAAATGTAAGCAGGTTGTGTACCTGGGGTGTCGTCAATTTCTGCCGCCCAATCATATCGTGAGAAAGAAAGGCAAGCATTTCAACGGTGAGGCAGATCACCGGAAAAAGCCTAAGCTCCCTAAAGGTGCTGATGTATTTGGTATGGTGAATGACCTAGAAGTAATCTTTGGAAAGGGTCCTGGCAGTCAATCTATTCCGAAAGACGCCGTTACCGGACACGCGGCCATGTGGAAGAAGAAATCTATATTTTGGGAGCTACCCTATTGGGTAGACCTAGAGGTTCGTTCTTCAATCGACGTGATGCACATGACGAAGAATCTTTGCGTGAACCTGCTAGGGTTCCTGGGCGTGTATGGGAAGTCAAAAGATACACCAGAAGCACGGGAGGGCCAGCAACGTATGAAAGACCCATACCACAGGCATACTGATAAAGGGCATCTAAGCAGCTACGCTCTTACCAAATTAGAGAAGGAAATCTTTTTTGAATGCCTTAGAAGTATCAAGGTCCCGGCAGGCTTCTCGTCAAATATAAAGGGAATAATAAATATGGCAGAGAAAAAATTCCTGAACCTCAAGTCTCATGATTGCCACGTGATTATGACGCAGTTGCTTCTGGTTGCATTGCGGGGGATTCTACCAGAAAATGTTCGAGTACCCATTGTGAAGCTATGTGCATTTCTCAATGCAGTATCTCAGAAGGTAATCGATCATGCAAGTCTGGAAAGGCTACAGAAGGATGTGGTCCAATGTCTCGTCAGTTTTGAGTTGGTGTTCCCCCCTTCCTTCTTCAATATTATGACGCATCTGCTGGTTCACCTGGTCGACGAGATTGCCATTCTAGGTCCTGTATTTCTACACAATATGTTCCCCTTCGAGAGGTTCATGGGAGTTTTAAAGAAATATGTTCGTAACCGTGCAAGGCCAGAAGGAAGCATCTCCAAGGGCTATGGAACAGAGGAGGTCATTGAGTTCTGTGTTGACTTTATTCCTGACCTTAAGCCGATTGGTGTTCCTGAATCGTGGTATGAGGGGAGACTGAGTGGAAAAGGAACGCTAGGAAAGAAAGCAAAGATATTTCAGGACGGGCATTCTTTGACTCAAGCACACTACACAGTTCTACAAAGTTCTATCTTCGTCCAACCGTATATCGAGGAACACAAGAATGTTCTACGCTCCAAGTTCCCGGGGGAGGATGACCAATGGATTCAAGTCAAACACATGGAGACTTTCTGCACTTGGTTGCAATTACGTCTCATGCATGACACCACTATTGGAAATCAACTCTACTTGCTGGTCGCGACACCGTCTGAGACTGTATTGACTTTCCAAGGGTACGAGATAAATGGGAATACATTTTACACGGTCGCCCAAGATAAGAAGAGCACCAACCAAAACAGTGGTGTCCGCTTTGATGCAACAAACAAGGATGGTACAAAGGACACATACTATGGTTACATAGATGAGATATGGGAACTTGACTATGGACCTACTTTTAAGGTCCCTTTGTTTCGGTGCAGTTGGGTCAACATGAATGTAGATGGGGTAAAGGTCGACCAGCTGTACGGAATGACAACAATGGATCTCAAGAATCTTGGTCACACAGATGACCCATTCGTCCTAGCCAGAGATGTGGCTCAGGTTTTCTATGTGAAGGACATGTCTTCTAGACCGAAAAAAGGAAAAACAAGGATACGAATACATCAGACAATGAGCCCAGGCGTCACATAGTTCTTTCAGGAAAAAGAAACATCGTGGGAGTCGAGGACAAGACAGACATGTCCGAAGATTACGATAAGTTTCATGAAATTCCTCCATTCACAGTGAAAACTGACCCAACTATCCCATTAAGCAATGAAGATGCTCCGTGGTTACGGCCCAAGAAGCCATCATAAGCAATGTAGGAAACAAGTGATGTGTAATAATGTATTGAACCATTGGTGATTTTTTTGTGATGTTTGCAATTAGCCAAGTTTGAACATGATGCTTTCCAATTGTAGTGCTTTCCAATTTCAAAATGAGGTCAAAACGGGGGAGGGGGGGCATGGCCGGTGATAGCTAGGTGTGGAATCTTGCAAAACTCTTTGTAGATCTCTGATGAAATGAGTACTTTTGCACTTGGAAATGTTTTTTTGAAAAAATAAAGAGCAATCTATCAAGCACTTGTAGTTCAAATTTCACCCCGTTCCAACTGAATTGGCGGCAATTTGTCTTTTTCAGCAGAGGTGCATAAGAAACATTTTACATGGAAACTTTTGTAAATTGTTAATAAAATATGGTCTAGTATAATACAAAAATGGTTTGGTTCAAATTGACATCAAATATTTGGTAGATCCTTCACAAAAAGACCCTACTTTCGGCACTCGAAAAATGAAAAATGGATTTTTCGTGCAACGAAAATGAAAACTTCCTTTGGCAAACTTGTTGGCCATTCAAATATACACACATATGCAAAATATGAGATCATTTGGGGAAACTATCATTTGAAATTAGCTATAACTTCGGCCATTTGGCTTGAAAGCCATGAACCTTCATACTCGATAGCCCATTTTGAGAAGACTTTTTTAATAGATTTGCATTATTCCAAGTTTGTTGGTTTGTATGGTTACTAGGACATAAATTAGGATGCAACGCAAAGGTTTTATAATTTTTTTGATTTTTTTTGAATTGTTTAAGCACCGATTTCAAAATGCGGTCAAAACGGGGGAGGGGGGCATGGCCGGTGATAGCTAGGTGTGGAATCTTGAAAAACTCTTTGTAGATCTCTGATGAAATGAGTACTTGTGCACTTGGAAATGTTTTTTGAAAAAATAAAGAGCAATCTATCAAGCACTTGTAGTTCAAATTTCACCCCGTTCCAACTGAATTGGCGGCAATTTGTCTTTTTCAGCAGAGGTGCATAAGAAACATTTTACATGGCAACTTTTGTAAATTGTTATAAAATATGGTCTAGTATAATACAAAAATGGGTTGGTTCAAATTGACATCAAATATTTGGTAGATCCTTCACAAAAAGACCCTACTTTCGGCACTCGGAAAATGAAAAATGGATTTTTCGTGCAACGAAAATGAAAACTTCCTTTGGCAAACTTGTTGGCCATTCAAATATACACACATATGCAAAATATGAGATCATTTGGGGAAAAACTATCATTTGAAATTAGCTATAACTTCGGCCATTTGACTTGAAAGCCATGAACCTTCATACTCGATAGCCCATTTTGAGAAGACTTTTTTAATAGATTTGCATTATTCCAAGTTTGTTGGTTTGTATGGTTACTAGGACATAAATTACGATGCAATGCGAATGTTTTATATTTTTTTGATTTTTTTTGAATTGTTTAAGCACCGATTTCAAAATGCGGTCAAAACGGGGGAGGGGGCATGGCCGGTGATAGCTAGGTGTGGAATCTTGCAAAACTCTTTGTAGATCTCTGATGAAATGAGTACTTGTGCACTTGGAAATGTTTTTTTGAAAAAATAAAGAGCAACCTATCAAGCACTTGTAGTTCAAATTTCACCCCGTTCCAACTGAATTGGCGGCAATTTGTCTTTTTCAGTAGAGGTGCATAAGAAACATTTTACATGGAAACTTTTGTAAATTATTAATAAAATATGGTCTAGTATAATACAAAAATGGGTTGGTTCAAATTGACATCAAATATTTGGTAGATCCTTCACAAAAAGACCCTACTTTCGGCACTCGGAAAATGAAAAATGGATTTTTCGTGCAACGAAAATGAAAACTTCCTTTGGCAAACTTGTTGGCCATTCAAATATACACACATATGCAAAATATGAGATCATTTGGGGAAACTATCATTTGGAATTAGCTATAACTTCGGCCATTTGACTTGAAAGCCATGAACCTTCATACTCGATAGCCCATTTTGAGAAGACTTTTTTAATAGATTTGCATTATTCCAAGTTTGTTGGTTTGTATGGTTACTAGGACATAAATTAGGATGCAACGCGAAGGTTTTATATATTTTTGATTTTTTTTGAATTGTTTAAGCACCGATTTCAAAATGCGGTCAAAACGGAGGAGGTGGTGGAATCTTGCAAAACAAAAAATGGTTTTGGATTAGTTAATTAAATTGAAGCACTTTTGCTGTTAAAAGTTTTTTCAAATTCCAAACAAAAAATCATTTTAAATTGAAACACCTAACTAATTAAAAAAGAAAATAAATTTAAAAAGGGCGGGAAGCCGAAAACATTGCATAAAAGGGTCAACGATCCCGGTTGGTAGCACCAACCGGAACCAAAGACTCAACGGTCCCGGTTGGTGCTACCAACCGGGATCGATGACCCTGGTGCGACGTGGCAGCACCACGCCCCTCCCCGCCCAGGCCAACGATCCCGGTTGGTAGCACCAACCGGGACCGTTGAGTCTTTGGTCCCGGTTGGTGCTACCAACCAGGACCGATGGCCCTTACTATAATACGCGCCAACACTTCTTCTTCCTCCCCCAACTCCACCAAATCCCCCAACTCTTCTTCTTCCGCGCGGAATTCGCCGTCGACGCCGGCAGGCTGCCCACCAATTCGCCGCCCTATGGTCAGGGGAGCCCCCTTCCACCACCTCCGCCTCCCTACGTCGAAGCCCCCTTCCACCACCTCCGCCGCCCTACGAATCAGAGAAGAACCCGCCGCCGGAACCGCAAGACCTCACCGTCGATTACGCCGTCTCCGGCCTCCCTCCGGCTCCCCCGACCTCACCGTCTTGCTCACGGTGAGCACGCGCTCCGTTTCCCCCACTCCTCGCTCTCTTCCGTGGCCTCGTGCCCGTTTTCGTCCGTTCCAGTCGCCGGCCGCCGCCAAGGATGAAGACGCCGCCGCTTTGGAGCTCCTCCTTGAGCCCCTGCTGGCTCCATTCGATGGAGGAGAGCAAGGGCTCTCTCCTGGTGTTTATTGCGCGTCAAATGGAGGCCGGGAGCCTCCTCCCCGTGCAGCGCCGCCGCGGATTTGGTCGTCGCCGGCCAAGTTTCCGACGAGCCTACGTGGCCCAGTTTAATTAACCTAAACCTACCACTAAACCTAACCCTAACCCACTGACAGGTGGGACCCTAACCACTAACCCCCTCTCTGTTTAATTAAACAGAGGGGTTAAACCCCACTGTGGCTGACACAGTGGCCCCACATGTCAGCCCCTCCTATGACATCACCCCTGCGTCATGCTGACGCCATAAATGGATTAAAGATTAAAAGAATTCAGAAATAGGCTGAAAATTGGTTAAACTTGTAAAATTCATAGGAAATTCATATTAACTCCAAATTTAACATATAATATATGAAAAATTATCAGGAGAAAATCCTATATCCAAATTTCCAATTTTTAGCTATGTTGGAGTTGATCTTAAAATAGGATCAGTAGCTTTTGCTATTTGGTTTAATTGGATTTATTTCAAATTGAATACAATTGCTATTCCAATTATCAGGAGAAGCCGCGGGCCGCCCGGAACTCGCCGTTGCCCCCCTGGTCCGCGTAGCCCTCGACGGACTCCACCGAGCCACTCCGCCCCTCTCCTCCGCGCACTCCATGTGAGCCCCTCCCCCCCCCCCCCCGAGCTCTCCCCCCCTCCATTTAATTTATTTATTTATTAACTGTGTCACTGACCAGTGGGACCCACTGGTCAGTTAATTAAAATGAATTATTAATTGAATTTAATTAATAAAAGAATTATTAAATAGAGAATTGATTTAAATGTTTTTAAAATGAATTAAACTGATTAAATTAATATCTTTTAATCCGTATATCGGATCGAAAAACTTTATACATCAAAATTGCTCAGAAAAATACAACGAATACGAATACGCTATTCGTTGGTCTACCGCACCCCTCTAACATACCGAACATCGAACCGCCCCCCTCCGGACCGTCAGTCCGATGATTCGTCTGGTACTGTTAAAGTGCCCGGATGAATTTATTCCAAACACGAATGTTTCTCAGAATAGATCAACTAGCGCGGATACACCCCCCTTATGTTTGTCCGGTACCCACGACACCTCCGGCTTGATCCCCCCCCCCTCCGGACACCCTGTCCGGTAATCACCGGCGAGGTCGCCATTAGCGCCGAGCTTATTGCATCGTTTTACGTTAGATCACCGATTGCATTTCGTTTGTCATGCCTTGTATTGTTTGCCATGATTGCCGTGTATTTACTGTTTCTCCCCCCCCCCTTTAATCTCCAGTAGACTCTGCTGCTACCGTTGACTACACCGCTGCCGCCTACGATTTGCATTATAATAGCTTGCAATTCTTAATTTGCAGATACTATGGATCCAATATTTCATAGATATGAAAATGAGGAAAACTTGCTTCACGATATGATCAACGACAATGAAGGTCAAGATGTCACCCGCCGGTTTCTGAACGATTCCGGTGAGGGAGACGAGTCTCTCCACCGAGAAGAAGCATCGGACGGGAGACAAGCCGGCTCCGGCTCCGCCTCCGGCGGAACCTTTAAACTCGAAAACACCGGCGAGGTTGATATATATGTAAATTACTGTTAATTAAAATGCAGCTGTATATGTACATGCATATATTAACACTCTTTCTTCTTTTAGCCCTCCGGATCCGGCCATTCCTCCGCAAAACCGAAACGAGGCCCAACCAAAAAGTTGGCTGACAATGTGAGGTATAGGATCGAAGAGGTCGGTCCAGACGGCGAACTGTTAGCTCCGGACGATGTCAAGAAAAAAATTGTGAAGGCATGCGGAACTCTCGTGAGGGACATCATCCCGATCACCATTCGAGAATGGATGCAGCTAAAGGACCCTACAATCTCGTTTGTGTGCGACACCATGAAAGACAGGCTTTGGAACATGCTCATGCATAATTTCCTCCTGCGGATGCCAGAGGTGGATAATCCAGCTCAGGAGGCGGCAGCTAGACTGGAGCTAGAGGCTAGAGTCAAGAAGTTTTCTCTCAGCAAGATGGCCGAGCAATTCAAGAATTGGAAGAAAAACTTGTACCTAAAATATGTCAAGTTAGACAAGACTCCGGATTTCGAACACGGCTATGGTAAGATAAGAGAGCAGTGGGATGATTTTGTGGCGTACAAGAAATCGGAGCACGCGCAGCAAAGGTCTGAAATAAATCAGACGAATGCCACTAAGAAGATTTACCACCATAAAATGGGGCATGCTGGCTACGCCGGTTGCATGCCTAGGTGGGAGGATATTGAGGCCAAGTATTTTGATGCCGGGATCACTCCAGAGCCTACAACATGGAACGAACGGACAAGAAACTGGTTTTACGGCCATGGGGGCACGTTGGACAAAGATGGGATGGCAATATATAACCAGTCACACATAGATGATCCTCTGCTGCCCATCGATGATATTAGAGATGCAGTACGTGATATTGAAGAGGGACGGTTCATTCCCGATAGAGAGGACGACGAGCTCACACGCGCCCTAAAAAATAAAGAACACCCAGGACGAGCACGAGGCACGCCAGGCTCCAAGTGTTGGAAACTTGCCTTCCCTTCGGAAAGCAAGAAATATCCAGATAAAATCCATCAGAGGAGGAAGGAAAGGGAGGCAGCTGAGAAAGCGGCGGCTGGGAGAGAGAAAGTGGCGAATGAGGCTGAGAAAACGGCTACCATAGAGCGGCTGCGTAATGTAGAAGAAGGCTTAAAGCGGGCGGAGGAGCTGATCGGCAGACTTAGCCAGCAAAGTGGCGGCCAACCTCAACAACTCTTGTTAGAAACTGGATTCGATGCTACCGGCGCCCCATCGAATCGGAAAAGCTCCCAAGCTTCCACGCAGCTCCAGCAGGATGATGATGATGCACTGACAACGGCTACTCCTAAACGCTACCCAGTGGATTATATCACGGAGAGCACACGTTGTGAGCTTAAGGTGCAAGTGATGAACTTAAAGGTGACGGTGGCGGTCGGCATGGCCCTATCAATCCCGGAGAAACCAACTTATCATTGCAACCCGACTCCAGAAGGGTACGCTGTCGTCATGGTGGATGATGTGACGGATGATTATGAGGAGCTGAAGCTGGACCACCCTGCAGGTGAAGATGGGGAGCTGAAAGAACTAGGAGAAGCAAAAAAGGGGAGTGTTCTATGGCGAAAGGAGCACATCGTGCTTCCAAATTATGTGCCGCCAAGGTCACCCACTCTTCAGAAGAGCAATCCACCTTCGCCGCCACGTGACCATTCTTCACCGCAACCATCGCCTTCACCGCCTCACCACTCTCCGGCTCAGCCGTCTCCACCGTCGCCTCAGGCATCTCCACCGTCGCCTCAGCCGTCTCCATCTCCTGAGCCTCAGAGCCAGAAGCGGAAGCGTACCTATACTAGGAGGGGCAGCAAGAAATCACCGAAACGTAAGCGATCACCCCTCCCAAAAGTTCCTCACCAGAATATGAAGAAGCTACCCGGAGAGATGACACCTGAGGAACTGGAAGTGTCCGTAAAAATGTCTTATGAAAAGTGGAAGATTGATGTGGCCAACAAGAAGAAGCCGATAGAGCCATTGTTCCCGCGCACCCCAGAAGATCACGCCGCGTGCGCGAAACTGAAGAAGAAGCTTCACAACCCCATACCGCTCACATCAGACTATGAACGCTCTATTACAAAGTCGGCTGAGGCAAAAGAGCGGAGAGTCGGAAAAGAGATTGCCCAGCTCGGACTACAGAAAGAACAATCGATCGAACCGCTCAAAGTGCACACTTGGCCGCGCCCCCAGCAGCATCAGGTCGATGCGTATGATCCGAACAAAGATCCGGAGTTTATAAGACAGTACGGAGAAAAAGCCCAGGCAGTAGGATTATCTATTACTGATTACCTGAGCCGTCTGGATGAGTTCGGGAACGACGAGGAATTCGTACCGGCATACCAATACCAACACGGGTATCCTCTCGTCAAACCCGAGTTAGTCAACGATCTACCAACAAAGATGCGAAAATTGCATGACTGGTACATGGAAAAATCTGCTAAATCCGAAAACTGGATCTACGCTAAATTTTAGAACGAGCATTACGGGCATGGACAAGGCTTCGATCTGATTGAATTCTCAGAATATTTCAGTTTTACAATGGAGACGCCTCGACAAATCTATCGTCAGTGCATATTGTCTGTAAGTACCATTAATTTCAGTGATCAAGCCTTTCTAGCTCAGTTCATTCGTTTCATGTACAATCTTACACTCATCACTAAACTAATTATATATGCAGAATGAAGATTCTCGAATGCAAGAAAGGACAAATCTATGACATTGGGTTCGTTGACTGCCAGTTCGTTCATGAAAGAACTCTCAAAGAGAAGCCCAACCAGACAGAGAACAACTTGTTGCAATCGTTGACGTATTTCGGCACAAGAAGGGAAATACTATTTCCTTACAACTTCGAGTGAGTGTTACTGTCTCGCACACATTCTATTTTTCTTGCTCGGTGTTAAGCGTATAATTGACTCTTTATGCGTGTGCAGCTTCCACTTTATTCTGTTGATCATTGTTCCGGACGAAGGAGTAGTAAAAGTCATGGACCCGGGACGCAAATTTATGAAATCATGGGAGGACATGCAAGCATGCCTCCAGAGGGTTTGGAAACGGTTCACCGCCAAAACACCGGGTCTTCCGGCAAAGCTTACATTTGAATCACTGAATGTAAGTACTACTTGCTAGATCCGTGCATCTTTTTTATTCTAGTTTCAGTATAATTATCATGCTGATTATAATATTCATTGATCTCCGTTCTCGTAAAGTGTTTGAGACAGGGACCCGGGAATAACTTATGTGGATATTATGTCTGCGAGTTCATTCGCCACACGACCAAAGAGACGGCCGCAACCCGAAACATAAGGAAAATTGAAGTACGATAAACAACATTCAATACTTTAATTTATTGCGTTAAATTGTGTTTAGTTTCATTCATATATATTGACCCCTTTCTTTTAATTAGATCGAACGAATGCGGGACGGTCTTCTACCACGAGAACGCGTGCGAGCAATTCAAGAGGAAATCGCCCGATTCTTATTAGACCATGTCATAGCTCCGACCGGAGAGTTCTTTCACCCTCATTTTTTGGAAGACAAGCTGTAAATTAGATCGAACTCGTGTGAGTACCGTTTGTGTAATACATGTTCGACCAAGCACGAGGAATGAGATGGTGTATATGATATATTCGTGACGATAATGTGTAATATATATTGTGGTTCCTTCATTGTTGCTTTAATTTATATATATATATATAGTACCATTTAATTGAATACAAAACACAAAATAAATAAATGAAAAAAAATCAGAAAATAGGGCTAAAAAGGAGGGCAGTGGAGCCTCTTCGGTCCCGGTTCTTCCTATCAACCGGGACCGATGACCCCTCCCCCCCCCCCCTCGCTGCGTGCCTGGCCACGTGGAGCCTCTTCGGTCCCGGTTCGTGGGCCAACCGGGATCATCATTGGTCCCGAGTTATTGGTCCCGGGTGTGGAACCGGGACCGAAGGCCCATATGAACCGGGATAATATGGGGGTCTGTCCACTAGTGCATGTTTCTGTTCCTGTGTAACTAAAGTCTCATGTTTCTCAATATTAAAGCGAATATTTTATTTTGTTTCACAACCAATTGGAATAACACTTTTTACAACAATGATTGAAATAACTGGCATGCTGCCTAGCCTTCGCTCAGAAAAGAAGAATGTAAAAACTGGAAATGGATGAACGTTTCGTATGCACGGTGTCAAATTTTACGATCAGATGGTCTCACTGAAATCTCGTCATTTGTTTGCATACATTTAGACTTTAGTTACAATTCATTTTACAGAATTTTATTGCAATTAAATGTTGGAAATAAGTTGGAGAAGTCAAAACCAAACTTATGAATCAGTTCGTCCACAAAGCTAAAATAGAAAAAGGATTGCTAAATCTCAGTGGATTGCTAAACCTTTTGCACGAAGATTCATGTTAGACCGAGCACCCGACCAACGCGTTCTTGCACCACGTCCTCGCAGCATGTCTCATCTGCCGACCAATTGATCTCACTCAACTAAGCCTTAGGAAATTTGTTGCTTGTGCAAATGAGAAGCTTGATATCTGTTACAATAGTTCAATCGCAGAAGCTATTGCGGTTAGGTTCGGCTTGAACTTAGCCAGGACTATGGGCTGTTCTAGGATTGAAGTGGAATCAGATTGTCTGAAAGTAATTGATGAACTACTGGAGGGCTCTTCTTCTTCAGTAGCAAGTTCTATCATTGATGATTGTTATTTCATGTCCTTAGATTTTAGCCATGTCATTTATCAACACTGTAATAGGGAGAATAATGGTGTAGCTCATGAACTAGCTAGGTTAGCTAGGAATTCTTTTCCTCATACTTGGATTGACACTCCCCTGATGGTGTGATCCAGCTGATTGTACGTGATGCTACGGTGGTGGAGTAAAGGTGGTTTTAATATTGCAAAAAAAAAGTCATTGAGTTCTAGACGTGCCCAACAAAAATTGTGAAAACAAAGGGCAGACACATGTGGCTGCACGTGAAAGTAGAAAATTCAGTAAAACGGTGGCCAGCGCCTATGAGGCTTTCTTCTTAGGTGGGGTAATAGGTTAGAGTTCTGCCCGATAGTATGAGGGTTAGGCTGTTGGCCTCTCATATGTAAATTGTAACAGCCCTGTACTTTTCTTTTCTCTTAATATATAAGACTTGCAGGTTGCGTGTTCTTCAAAGTAAAACGATTTTCAGCCTCTTCTTCCCTGCAGACCACTCGTACGTGTCTCGAAGTCAATCCGGCACCCGACTCTGGCAGACGCGGTGCTCTGGGCGCCACAGACGCCTGGCATTCCCGGCCTACGGGCGCGCCTGATATTCTAGTCGCGCATGCCGCAAGCCTGTGCTGCCTGCATATAAAACAGGGCAGTGCTGTTCATCCTCGCCATAGCCCTCCTGCTCATACCACCTTCCTCCATCCAAACGTCCACACACAAACCTCGCTCTGCAAGTCTGGAGCTGCCGCTGGCCTTCCATCGGTGACCGGAAGCCGTACGAGCCGCACGGCAGCTAGCTGTTGGCCTGAGCGCTGTGCGGGCATGGCTACGGAAGCGGAGACCGTTGGGCGACTCGTAGTCGCCGGCGTCGTCGGGGAGGCACAGTCGTTCCTGGTCGCCACGGACAAGGACCGGCCGGTGGACCCGGTGATCTGTGGCGACGAGGACAGGATGAAAAGGGAGCTCGTCGCCTGGGCCAAGGCCGTCGCGTCCATGGCTCTCAACGGCCCCGTCGGCTCGTCCTCGCCGCTTTCGATGGGTCGACGACAGAGGAGACAGTGTGCGAGTCGTCTCCAGTGTCACACGTAGACGGTGTACAAGCTTTTTAGATGAGATCAGTGCTTACGATTACTTTGATTGTTACGACGACAAAGGAGTAAGTTACATCTCGATTTTATAAGTAAAACTATAAGGTGCCAACGAGCTCACGACCAAAATGAAACATTTTAGACTAAGTTTAAAGAAAGAGAATTGTTAAATCTCAGTCGACTAAAAATTAATTGAGTCTTAATCAATACTATATTCGTGTGATCATGTGTGAAGATTCGTAAAAGAAAAATATTTATTCTTTTTACATTGTCTATCACTTAACTGAAATTTTGTTAAGTCTTAGTCCACTGAAATTAACACACATCCTTAAATAAAAGTGATACGTATGTCACAACCAGCGCCCGAAGGCAATTACGTACAAAAGCCAACAGAGGCAACAAAAGCAAGAAGGAGGGGCTTGGTCGGTTGGTCTCGTCGCTGGGGAAGCATGGAGGCCGTGGCTTGTATGCGGGTGAATATCAGCTCCACGTCCTTTTTCCTGCCTTCCTTAGTCAATGATTTTCACATATGTAAAATAGCAATCGGTTTATAAATACAGTCACCCGGCCGTTTTGGGAAAGAGTGCTCGGTGGTAAACTTCTTCCTGACGGTTCATAATGTCAAGAAACAACCGAGAAGAGGAACCAAAACAAGCGACCGACATGTCCGGGCAAGACAACACACGCCAATAAAAGAGGCAGAGTTCTACTCCCTCTGTTCTGTTTTATATGTCGCTGGAGTTAATCAAGTTTGAGTTGTTCTGAGTCAGTGTCTGAAAAGTCTATAACGACTTATAATAAGGAACCGAGGTAGTAGTTGTTACCCATCCACGAACGGATATAACTCCAAAAGAACTTAGCCAAATCACAATGGAAAAATATGTGTTCTAAGGATTCGGGCGAAAGACACAGTGCACACGCGTCCGAGATAGACGAATTACCCTTACAAATTTGATCATAAGTGAAAGTTTGCCCTGAAAAGGTTGCCACGTGAAAATCTTAACTTTGGGAGGGATGCAATCCTTCCACAACATCGAGAATATCAAAGTGCAAGAACCATGGATAATGTGCACATAAAGGGATTTGATCGTGAACCGGCCCGAGGGAGAAAGAGTTCAAGAGACCTCATGTCCTCATCTTCTCCTTTCGAGAGCTTGGCGAGGAGGGCAGCAAGACGATGCCACTCCTCGAGCTCTGCAGAAGAGAGATAGTGGCGGAAGCCAAAGCCCCATCTTGACGCCGCTAACTACGAGATGGATATGTCAACATCCGAACAATAAGAAAGCAACATCGGAAACGAAATATCAAGGCTCCTAACTAGCGACCAGAAATCACGCCAAAACCTAACCGACTTGCCATTATGAACTGAAAACCTTACGTGAGACCTAAAAATGTCCTTGGGTCTAATGAGATAACGCCAGAACTATGAACTTTGGCAACAGAATTAGACTGTGCACTAATCACACAGTATATGACACCTTTAAATAGAGCTAGCAGCTCCCCGCCTACCAGTCTGAATAAACCTGATATCAAAACATCACTTCCCTACTGTATACTCTATAAAATTACAGGAGAAAATAAAAGGGTTGTCGTAACAATGTTAGATTATGACTTGTTGGGTACAATAAATTCAAACCTCTCTCCTCCCTCCCCCCCCACACACTCTTTTCAAAGGGGTTGCTTATAACCCTGTGAGTAATAGATTTTTGGCTCATTTTATACATAAAGCAAATGTCTATGCATGACAGGAAATTTAAGAGCAACAAAGTTGAGAATAGCTTGCCACAACATCAACCCAAAGATAATGAGGGAAAAAGGACACCAAGTGGCCTAAAACTTAGCTGGACGTAGTGGAGATGAGGCAACATGCAGCAACATTCCTCGTGTCTAGCATGTTGCCCAGTTGGTTGTGGTCTCTCTAGTAAGCGGGTGTCAGTGCTACAAGAAGTCCAAGAACTATAATAACGAGTTAGAAGCCCGCAATAGAAAATCAGCTCACTAACCATCTTATTTCTCGTCATCCATAGAGTCCAGGCCAATCCGCGAACATAAAAAAATAGATGTCTATCTTTTTGGTTTGGTTGGATCGGGTTTGGAGGGATCTAGACAGATCCAGGGCCGTCAGGTCCAGGGAATCCATGAGAAGATGTGGGTTCCGATCTCTACGGGGCACCACAAAAATGGCAAAGGTTGTCCCTCGTACCATTCCTTTTGATCACATCCGTACCAATAGAAGGCGATCATGTAGGAGCTTACATATGAATATCTTAATATTAAGTGGTATGGAAGCTTTCCACAACAGAGAGGTCCAGGCGAGGGACGGTTGCCGACACAGGGCAAGGTATGCTAAGCTAACATAAAAATACCCCAAGGGCGATAAACACAATGTGACTACATCTGAATAGTCTGGATAAAGCGATGGAATGGTTGCCTACATACTGGCCCAAGCAATGCTTTATTCAGGTCCAAATGTTTGACGAAACAAGATGTTCCATCTTCCATCGTGGGTAGTCGAGGATACCAACAGAACATATCTTAGTAGATGGCAAACAGTTTCGAAAGTCCATACAAAGCAAAGATCGTGCACCCACGGGTCAAGCAAAATAAGGTCCTCATGGAGGCAGAGAGGCCTAGGGGAATCTCATGCTTGAGAGACTAGATGGACTTATAGAACCAGGATCCCTCCCTCCAACCACAAGCAAGGGATTTCCTTGGAGTTGTTTCTCCTGGTAAGGTGTATCCAAAGATCTCCAACTCCATGAAGGATCTGCCACACCCATCGAAGAATGAGGGTCATAGTCATACGATGGGAAGCAGGGATACCAAGTCCACCATGGTCTTTGGGTATACATACGTCTTTCCATTTGACCATATGGTATTTCTGCTTCCCATTTGTTGCTTGTCAGAAAAAAAGAGGTTCTTTTCAAAGGAGCTATGTAGCCTTTTTGGTAGAAGATATAACATCATCATATACATAAGGAGACTAAAAAGACACGAGTCAGTAAATACGATCTTACTTCCCTTTGAGGTGAAGTGACCTATCTGTACCCTATTCCTGGTAATGTTTTAGATAATCTTAGCATTGCATGCATCATGTTAGATTCAAACAAATTTGAATTGAGGGTTAATAAAAGCCTCAAAAAATTAAATAAAAAGGAAAAACATAAAATAATTCCAAAGAATTCCCAGATACCTTTGAAAAAACCTCATAAATAGGCATGGAACTATAAGTAATGTTGTGATACCCACTCTAATTAAATGGTATTTTTAAAGGATTTATGCTTGGACTTGCAATTAGAAGAGTATTGCATTTTACATTAAAATTAAATTTATGAAATTTCAGTAAATCTTAAACTTAGTGAGTGGCTTTGGACAAGTTAGTTAATCCCAAAATAAAAGTTTAAAAAATATTGAAAATTATTTGATGCCCGAATCAAAACGAACAACACAAATTGAATAACAATAAAACAGAAAAGTTCAAAGAAAAAAAACTAACCTGGAAGCCCACCTACTCCAACATGGAGGCAGCCAAACCCACTAGGGGTAGGGTAGTCTTCCTCCTCTGACAGGAGGATGCCCTCGAGAGTTGTTGTGGGTCGTGCATGCCCTTGCCGGATCTACCTCATGCCCTTATCCTGGCGTCGGGGATAAGCTGCATCCACCCTCTTTCACTTTCCCTATTCTTTTGGTCGCCAAATCTGAGCCACCCGAGAGCACCTTGTTGTCGTTGCTCACCATTCCTCGTGCCCACTATCGTTGCGAAAAGAAAATTTCATGTTGGAGCAAAAAGATATGATAAAATATAATGAGGAAAAGAAACCTAATAATAGGATTTTGCAGATGTTTTCATAGTTGATGGCTGAAATTCAGTTCGACTCTTTGAAACATACGATTCTCTACTCATGAAAAATAATTTAGCAAATGTCAATTTTTTTTAAAAAAATTAGATGTGTTTATTGTCACACCCCAATACCACCTGCAAGTTTTTTGGAGGAAAGCTTAAGCATTTTAAACTATACAAGAAAAAATCAAACGCCAAATATTACACTTAAGTTTTTTTTTATCGCCAAAGCACTACTCAAATATTTTAATCTACTAATCTATTCTATGTAGATTCAAAGATAATAAGAAAGTTATTTTTTATCAACAAAGCACTACTATCTCCTTTCGCATGGAAATTGTCAAGCATTCTTGTTACAGTAACAAGAACATCTAAACAAATAAAGTTTTCAAATTTTATATAGTATTTATTTTGAATTTATTGTATGCTCACGGGAGCCAAAACAACCATCCTGATTGATGGCTCCAACATTTTTCCTTGGAGCATCCGGTGGTGTTATTCTGTCTCATCATCATGGCATTCGGAATTTATACATAAAATTGGTAGAAAAAATAAATCAATATGCTTATGTGGAATTGTAAGATATAATTTGTGTACCGCCATCAACACACCACTCTTAACCCAAAAAACTAACATCCAAACAAATATTTTCAACACGCTTAATTTTTACTGAATCGACTTGAATAAAAAACATATGACTAGCATGAAAGATTTTATACGAAAAATAAAAGAAAATGTACTAGTTCATTGAGACCATAGTTAGCTAAAACCGGGCGCAATGGCTAATCTGAATAAACCAATGCAAACAAATTGCATAGAAGTACCACATAGGACTTGGAATTTTAAACATGAAAGAAAGATACTAGGCGACGGCATGAAAATAGATACAAGCAAGGTACTGTACGATAATAAGAAGCTAAGGTGAAAATAGATACAAGCAAGGTACTGTACGATAATAAGAAGCTAAGGTGAAAATAGATACTTCCTCCGTCCCATAATGTAGTAAAGTTTATTATGGGACGGAGGGAGTACGTAACAAATAAGCTTTATCAGTTTGATTTATATTGTAATCTTTATTATATAAATGAGACATATTAGGACACACAAAATAAATAACAAAACACTGTATGTACTACTCCTATACTAGATAAGAAGAAGCTGGGTGACAGGAAATGGTACGAGATATGTGAAATGGAGATGCAAAAGAACCAAATTTTGGCGTAAAAAAATAAGAATGGAGATGCGGGGGATCGAACCCCGTGCCTCCCGCATGCAAAGCGGGCGCTCTACCATTTGAGCTACATCCCCTTTTGACAAATTTATTTGAAGGCCCGTATGTGATTTAGACTGACTGGCGCGCTTGCACAGGCGTGATAACCTGAGGGCTCAGCGAGCTTGGAAAAAGATTAGTCCCACCTCGCCCGGCGGGAGGGAGCGCGCAGAAGCGAGGTCTATAAGAAGGGACGGGGTGCGCCCTGGTAAATCATGATCCTTCAGGCAGCAAAGGGAAATGATGAGTGGTACAGGCTCGCAAAATTATGCAGAGAGGGATGCCTGCCCCAATAAGCCTGTTACGACACTGGGGCATTCCCGTGATTTACCATCTGATCCTGAACTTTAATTATAAAATTTGAATTTTCTCCTTTTAAAACTATTTTTTTTCTTGGTTTTGTTTTGCTATTTTTTGCGACCTTCTTATTTTGGATTTGCTTTTGATTTTTGTTTTTGATTTGTCTCTTTTCTATCTCTTGTTTGCTGAGTTTTTTATGGTTGGTGCTGGAAAATAATGTACTTTAGCCCGGTCGTCTTTGCGGCCAGTTCTGGAACACACACAGATCAGTTCTGAAACACACACAAAACGCTTACTCTGCGGTGTTCTTATCAGAAGGAACCGAAGACGAGCTCACATAGATTGGGCTTTGTGCATTTGACCGCCCACCTTCTTACGAGGAGGTGGGCTGCAGGAAATGCGAATTGTAAGAACAATAGAGTCCAGGCAAGGAACAAATATCTCAGTACGGAGATAGCTTACTTGGAGCTCTTCTTCGGACCCGGGGCTCCAACCTTCAAGTGTCACGGCCTCCTAAGCGGAGAAACAGAGGCCTCATAAGGAGAAGAATCGGTTCTCAACCCTGAAGCTGAGAACCTCTCTTGTGGGTAGTTCGGTTGCTCTTGAGCCCTCTTCTTCAAAGGTGGTTACAGGTTGACGATCGCTGGGTTCGCAAGGGGCGGCCTCTCCCATTCCAAAACCAATTCAGTTAATTCTGTGATGCTAGGAAATTCTTTCGGTCCAGAAGGATTTGGGTCAGCCAAATCAGGCTCCGCTTCAGCTCCTCACAACCGCTTTGGAGTGGGAACCCTCTCCCATTCTGGAGGCGTTGTTTCCTGGACCATTTTTTTTGGAAGAAGAGCCCTTGGAAAACACTGTTAATGAACAATCGGGCTCTTCAAAAGGCGATCTCCTCAACGGAGGAGGATATCGTGGTGCAGCCCAGATCACTGCCTCTTGCTTGCATCATCATGAGAGGAGGAGGCATGGACCGAAAACCTACGAACTACTACGAAAAGCAAAGCCACCTTACTATAAAGATAATAATACATATAAACAAAGGCAAGAACGTTTTGGTTAAGGAATACCTTGCCGAGAGGTTTCCCTTCATGATACGATTCTACACAAGGGTTATCTTATCCAAAGAAACATGAGAAACAAAGTGTAGGCGAGCCAGGAGCCGTCCTTACTGAGAACCCTACGTAGCATCCGGGTATGATCATCTGGCCCGACATATTCGAACGGCATGGTCACTGCGTGCACAAGGATAGGACTCCTAGTATTACCATAGTTGCAAGTCAATTCTATCATGTAACCCTAGGCCTCGTCCATCCATACATAAGGCGAGACCAGGGAAAGCTTGAGATACATTGACATCTTGTTATCAATCTCGATAGATTAGGCAACATTGTTTCTCTCTCTTCTGAGGTGACCATACACTCGCATACAAATCTAGCAGTAGTAGGGCTTTGCCTCTGTCATGAGGGGCCAAACATGGGTAAATCCCTTGCATGTTCTCCTCTCGGGTACTTCTGACCACTCGAACCACCCTACTGGGATATCTACCGATTTTTTGCAGCGTCGGCCATTATGTCCTACTTTATCAATTAACACAAAACACTCCCATCGTTCACGGGGGGTTAAAAATAAAAGAGGTGGGATCATCTACTCAATTACACAAAAACATTACTCTCATACAATTGTTTGGAAAATCTTGTGAGCGGACCCATTGACTTCTAGATCCTTGAAATGAACATCTCTATCCCTGTCACCAATCTACGCAATAAGCATGCGCCACCACCCCTTCAACCCATCACGTGCTCGAGCCCATAAGTGCTTTAATTACTTCAAAAGAATCAAATTCTGCGACCACTTGATTGGATCATATAGACACTACAAGTTTAAGCCCCCAACTGTTAAATATGCTAATCTTGATTTATCTACCGCAATTATGGATTGAGTCTCGTAAAAAGTTGCTCATATTATCAACAGTAGACTAATTGTATCTTAAAGTCCTATATACGTGAATTGATTTCTTTTCTACAAACTATGTTTAAATGTAGGAAGAAATGATGAAGAGACAGAATAACACCATTAGGAGCTCCCAAGGAAATTGTTGGAGTCACCAAGCATCCAAAACATTTACTCTCAAAGAGGAAGAGAATGAGAAAACCAACGACAACTAAAACTAGGGAAAAGGAGGTTTTTTTAGAGGGAGGGGGAACGAGATGTACGACATAATAGACGGAGATAAAAATATATGTAAAACATATAGAGAAACAAATAAACTTAATGATGATATGAGAACTTCTTGTCTCAAAGACAAAGAGTTCGACTGTTCGGCATGAACCATTATGTCAAAACATTTCAACAAAACACAACGAAAATGAGAAGGAAAACGTATGACATTATGACAACAATAACGAGTAAAGACAAAGATATAATGCAGAACCAAATAAAATTGAGAAATTAGATAGGAAAAAAGAAATTTAATGATGACAAGAAATTTTATGATAGAATACAACGACTACATAAAAAGATACAAAAGTAGATTAGGATGACATGAAACTCAATAAGTACTGACGTATTATTAAAAATGGAGATGCGGGGGATCGAACCCCGTGCCTCCCGCATGCAAAGCGGGCGCTCTACCATTTGAGCTACATCCCCATTGTTGAGCGTAGCCATTTGAGCTCTTAATTCTTATTAGTGGTGCAGCGCGGGAAGACTAACCAACCGTACGGGACCACCAATGTATGATTATTTACGATGACCGGCCCACTTGTGCAGGCCTGATGGCCCGTAGCAGATATAGCATTACCCTCCTAAAAATGGATAGCGGGGAGAGGGTTCAACGAGATTGAAACATATTAGTCCCACCTCGGCCGGGAGGGAGCGAGCGCGCAGAAGCGACGTCTTTAAGAAGGGACGGACTGCGTCCTGATAAATCATGATCCTTCAGGCAGCAAAGGAAAATGATGAGTGGTACAGGCTCGCAAAATTATGCAGAGAGGGGTGCCCGCCCCAAATAAGCCTGTTACGACACTGGGGCATCCCCGTGATTTACCATCTGATCCTGAGCAAAATATTCCAAAATCTATAAAAAAAAACTTCTTTTCATTGCTTTATTTTGCCTATCTCTTTTTAAGTTTCTTGTTTCTGCATTTTGTGTAGACTAGGAAAATTGCGGAGATGAGAGATTTTTTATCCATAATTTAATTTTTATTTTAATTTAATTTTAATTCTGACTCGTATCGATAAAGCGCATTGCCATTAAGCACCTATACGATGCCACCTCGCATTGAGAAGGTTGGTCTTTGAATAAAGTCTATGTAAAAAAGCCTATGTGTCACCGTTATGTGCAATGAAACACAACTTAAAATTGTACATATTTATTTAATTATAAACCATTATTTTTTAAAAGAAGGATGACCCCCAATTTTTGCATCAAGGCCGATGCATGTGGTTATTTTATTAATTATTCATCAAGACGTTGTAAAGTAATACATCAGTAAGTTTGAAGTTACCATCTTGACAACAAATATTGCTATTCATATCTTTTTGATGGAGTGTAAATTGTCGGGTTCGCCTACGCAGACCTCACAACAAAGTCCAACAACTAAAGGCGAAAGTCCAAACCAAGCCGAATTGCCCGGTCTCGGTCACACATCGGTCCGGCAGATCGTTGACACAGTTTTTCGTCAATCCATCTTTATAGCAGAAGTAACGCATCGACCTTGCCAGGCCTGTCGTCGATGTCACAATAGCGCCAGACGAACGTCATCTTCCTATACGTGTCCGTCATCACGCATCCCTCGCCGAGTCTCAGCGGTGTCATGCCGCCGAGACTCCATGTGGTCACTATGTTACATGAAAAGAAGGATGACCCCCGATTTTTGCATCAAGGACGATGCATGTGGTCATTTTATTAATTATTCATAAGACATTACAAAGTAATAAATCAGTAAGTTTGAAGTCACCATCTTGACAATAAATATTGTTATTCCTATCTTTTTGATGAACGAGTGTAAATTATCGGGGCCACCTGCGCAGACCTCATAACAAAGTCCAACATCTAAAGTCGATGGTCGCAAGCAAACTGAATTTCCCGTTATGGGTCACACACCGATTCGGCACACTCTCAGCGGCACCGCATGTGCACGCCGCACAGATCATATGCATAGTTTTTTGTCGATCCATCTTTAAAGCAGAACTAACGCATCGACCTCGCCAAGCCTGTCGTCGATGGCACAATAGCGCCAGATGAACGCTACCTTCCTATGCTTGTCCATCATCACGCATCCCTCGCCGAGTCTCAGCTGTGTCACGCCGCCGAGACTTCACGTCGTCACTGCGTTACATGAAGCGCTGCGCCACCACTGGAATTTTCCACTGATTCTAGTATAAACCAAATGTTCATGACTATCATAATAATTGTACTCATATTTCAAAATAGATGTTCACGAACTTCAAATGTTCATAATTTTCCTAAGTGTTCGTGTAATCCCATAATGCATCCCATAAAAAAATATTCGTGCCTTCACAAAAAAATTGAATTTTGTAATCCGTTTTGCCATCAAATTTTGAATGAATGTAGTACACATAGGTTTTGAAAAAAAAGAAAAAAAACCACAGTACCCCTTAATTCCGTTTTATTTGAACAAAAACAACCATTTAATGTACCATAAAAGCACACAATTCCATTTTACCACGTCATGCATGTATGGAGTTGATGAGGACATCCCTACTACCAACACATCTCCAGTTCGTCATGAAGAACAAGTTGATTCAACAAAGAAGAAGGATGATGAAATCAGAATTGGACCTATTACAAGAGCTCGTGCAAAGTTGATAGAACAACAGGTGAACTCGCTCTTAATAGATTCTGATATATTATACAATGAGAATTTTATACTGCCTAAATCTTTGTATGTTTGCATAATCAGGTATCATGACGGAGACGAGGATCCAGAAGGAGGAGAAGATGAGACATGCTCCAACTTTCGGACGTCCGACCCATTTCGGACGTCCGACATCAGCGAGAAAGTTTGCGACCTCCGTATTCAGAAGACCTCCAAAACCGAAGACGGATTTCCGACAGGATTTCGGACGTCCGACGCATCGGACGTCCGACACATGACGGACGTCCGACATGAAGGTCCGCGAGAAGAGCCTCCTATCCAGGACACCTCACCGCCAGAGTCGGATTTCCGACATGTTTCGGACGTCCGACGTGACGGACGTCCGAAACCCTTCGGACGTCCGAAACCCGCGCGCAGATCAGACGGACTGCAGCCCCTGTAATCCCTTAGCTTATAAATACCCAGCTCCCACGAGTTTTAGGGTTAGACTACCTTTTAGATAAACCCTAGATATTGAGAATAGCTTCAAGCTTTCCTCTTGAATCATTAAGACTTCAATTCGTATCGATCTGAAGTTCTTCTACTGCAAGTTATGTGTGATCTATTGTTCCACTGGGGATTAGTAGATTGCAAATTACCGTCTCGTGGTCGACGGCTACGTTGCGCAAGTGTGTGAAGTTGTGAATATCCAAAGGGTAGAGAGCTGTCGCATTGGCAACAGGGATCTAGCAAGGAGAGTTCATTGGCTACATACAAGTTATCTATCATCGCCCTCATATTCACCGTCCGCTTACTGAGAAGATCGGGCCACCCCATATCAGGAGTCATGTTTAACTTCAGTCAACTCAGCCATGCATGTCCCGCCTTGATTTATCATGCCGAGTAACGTTCAACATTTTTTTTCTTTCCTCCTTCCCGTTTGAAGCAACGCATCGCCCACCAACTGGCCCATAAACCCAACATGCTGGCGCAAAAAAAAGCTGTGAAGAAGCGTGGGCTGAGGCCCAATGTTGCAGCAAAAAAAAAGAAACGTTTTCTCACTTAAAAATGGAGGGCGGGTTGATACAACTAAAAGGGAGGGGCTTCTTAGCAAAATTGCTAAAACGGACTAAGAAAGCCACCTTCCTTTATTATTAGGTATAGATTTTTGTTATGGTTCAGCAAAGTTTGATTTTTCTTTAGGCTTTTTCCTGTTGAGGTGTTTTTGAGATATGAGTTTTTACTGTTAAGACAAGGAGGAAGGAAGGGTGCGGTGCTGCATCGCCAGAGGATTTTTTTTTCTATCACTGGTCTCCTTATTTCAAACCTCGAACGATTAATATAGTTCTCATGTGGCATTTTTTTCTTGAATACGCACAAGCATGCGTATCATTCATTAAAAAAGAAAGGAAAAGACTCCCAAATCCGCAAGGTTACAAGGCATTTACAGCTAGCCGACCCACCCACACATCTAGCTACGCGCCTATCCCTCGTCGACTACCCGCGGCAGAACCTCACTTGCTCCGAGTAGTCCAGCCTTCCTCCTCAAGTTTCGGGAGGCATGCCTGGACCGATGGTGTGGCTCCGTCGAACATCACCGCGTTGCGGTGCTTCCAGATGATCCATAGACCAAGGAGGCAGCGCGCTCGCACCGAGTGCCTCCTACCTCTGTCGAGCTCCTGTCGGTTGCACCAGTCTACTAAGTTTTCCTCCTCTCTAGGCTCAAAGTCCGGCCGACCCGAACCAGCCACAAACCAACGCCACACTTGTCGCGCGAAGACACAATGTAGCATGAGATGCTGCATCGTTTCTGCCTGCTGGTCACAAAGTGGGCATACGTCTTGGTGCGGTATCCCCGTCTCGCCAGTCTGTCCGAGGTCCAACAACGATTCTTTATCGCCAGCCACGAGAAGAAACAACATTGCAAAGGCGCCCTGGATTTCCACGTGTCGTTGGTGATACCTCCAGCCCCATAAACTTGGCGGCGTAGGCTGACCGCGCCGAGAAGTGGCCTTCTTACTCCCACGACCACGAGACTATATCCTCCACGCCGCTCCCTAAGCGGACAAGCGAGATGCGCCGCCAGAGTTCCAAGAATTCAGCGAGTTCCTCCCCCATGAGGTCGAGCCCCACTTCCCGGGCCCAGGCTCCCTGGGCGAGCATATCCGAGACGCATCGTTCCGTCCTTAATCGCCGAGGGATCCACGCACATATAGTCGGGGCAATCTCACTTGCCTGAAACCCGTGGACCCACCTATCCTCCCAGAAGAGGGTGGAGGCGCCATTGCTCACCTCAACCCTCGTTGCTGCCTGGAACAGGGCTGCTGGCGAGTCCGCGGATACCTGGATTGCAAATTCTGCCCAGGGCGCAAGCTTTAACATAGGAAGCGATGTTCAATAGATTAGTTTGATTGCATATAAAACAACTTTAGAACAACAAAAAGAAAAACAGTGCGGCAAGGAACGCTTTTCCTTCCATTACATTTTTTTTCTTGCGCTTCTACTAGTATACATTAACGGTAGAGGCTTCAGTATTCACTGGCACACCACGGCCCAAAACAAGAGGCACGGTATGATCACGTAGTAGCTAACTACGGCGACCGGAGTCGGCAGCACGAGCACCGAAGACGAAGCGGACTCGTTGTAGTAGGGAAGGTAGCCGGTCGGGGGCGCCTGGTAGTACGGCTGCTGGGGCGTGTTCTGGCCGCCGCAGCAAACGGGCGCCGCCGGCGGGCACGGCGCTTGCATCCCCGGCGAAGGCGGTCTCGACGGTGGCGTCATCGGCGTCGATGGTGGAGGGTTGCCACCGTAGATCGGCAGCGGATGCGGCGGTGGCTGCGGCTGGCATGGGGCGCCGTTGCACAGGAAAGGAGCCGCGGAGGCGTTGCCGCCTGCGGCGTCAACCTCGGACGCTGCCGCCACGGCTGCACCTGCCAGCAGCAAGGCGTGCAGCAGCAAGAGAAGCGTCATGGTGAGTGCTCGATGTTGCCGTCGTCGTCGTAGTAGTAGTTGTACCAAGAGAAGCGTTGTGGGTGGAATGGAGAGTATATAATCGGCATGTGTGTAGAGGTAGGGTGGCATGCATCGTGACACATGGAGAGCCATGTGTTAGAGGCTAAGGAGCCCTACGCTAGCTTGTGGAGATGGTGACACCAGCCGCTCTGTCTCTTCTCGTGGTCAGCTTATGGAGATAACTGGATACACACGAGTTTGTAGCGTATGTACAAGTAGTTTCCAGCTCCATCAGCGGTTCAACTTGTGCGCATACTGGGGCTACACGACTATGTTCACCTACCAGGCTACCTCAGCCGCCTTGTCATAGTACCATCGCAGTTTCAGTGGATACCATATTTTTCCAATACCAACACAACTACGTACACAAGAGTTTCTGAAGCAACTTTAGCACATCCAACCATCACACAATGGTATAGATCAGGGCTATGGAGAAGGAGCACTGTGCGAGGTATCTTTCATCAAGATCACTTGGGTGGTAGGTTTGTCGGGTCCCGTCGACGCGCTCCAGTGGGGGCGGTTGGACGATACGTCGAGGCGACGACTCGGGATGTGGTGCGGCGTTCGTGGTATGTGTGCGATTGCTCTGTGCAGCATGGGCTGCGTGCGTCCTTGTCGTGCGGCGTTGTTGCCCGAGTGCGGGTTGTGGCATGTCGGGGTGGCGGCCCCGAAAGATGGTGTTGGTGGGCTGCGCAGGGCGCGGCGTGGTTGGTGTGGTGACGGACCCGAGATTTCAATGGCATCAAGCGCCTTAAACCTCGTTGCACTTCTGTGGCAACGCTGACCGTGGGAGTGATGTCGGCGACGCGACAATGGTTGAGATAGTCGGCTCTTCTCCGGTGTGTCTACGGGATTTCGATGGCATCAAGCGCCTTAAACCTTATCTTTCCGTCATTTTTTTGAGTTTTTATTTATTTATTTTTTAGTGAATGAAAATTGGTGTGGCTATTATGATAGGTTTCGGTGTAAAAAACAATATTTTTTCTAGATACGATAACCATATGCCCAAGTATCTATACTATGCAGGTGTAAAGTAACAGAGGGAATCAATGTTCATTCCTTTGAAGACCAAAAGTAAAAAACGTTCTCACGAACATAGTTGACATAGACATGTAGTCGTACGATTCCTACTGCCTCTGAGCCATGTAGACGTCCCGTGTATATAAAAATAAGCTAAAAAGACAGAAACTAAAAAGAACTCATTGATTTATTGCCAAGTGTTTATTCTCACAAAGGTTTATTTTTATGGAAGCTTATGCATAAGCTACACTTAAAAAAGAATTGACCTATCGTTGAAGTAAAGAGGTGAAAAGATGGATAAAACTATATAAGTTTCTGTCATTTGACCCATGCCCGTTGGTTCATTTATTTCTTAGAACATCTTCAACAGGCGCCGCACGCTAAATTTTTTATAGCGCGCCGGCGTCAACAATTGCTTGAGCGAACGCTCCATATTTTGGCGTGCTCCAGCAGACGCCTAAAAATGCAGCGCGCGCACAAAACACATTCATCCTTTTTTTTACAAACACGATTAAATATTGAAATACGAGATTCAAACACGCACAGACCTACAACATTTTATTGAAAAAAATGTAAAAAACTACACGTCATCCTCCTCGTCATCGTCGGAGACATCGTCTTCGGTGTTGGAGATGTCATCTTTGGCGGTTTCTCGCGCGCGGGGGCGCGTTTGGCACGCGTGTTGGAGATGCTCTTAGGGGAGAACCCCATGTAGTATAGAGGATGATACCTTAAAATTAAATTAACATGCATTACCAAAAATAAACAAATCATGAATTTACACAATCAAAACAAGCATGATCGTTTTTTTTTGAGAGAACACAATACAACGCAGACGCTCGTATACATGAGTATATACTCACCCCTATGAACGTAAACACGCATACCCTACCCCTATGAGCATCTTCGCAATACTGAACCGGCATATCATCCTGAAATTAACAAAGTCATCACCGCTCGTCTTCAACGGAAACGTCTCCTCACACTAAAAGCGCATAGCCAGAAAGCCTGGAATAAATCCAGAAAAATGCGGCACTAATGTCAAATCTAGAATTTAAATCTGATAGGCTGGAGATATCACTGTCCCTCTAACCAACTGAACATTCGCACAAACATGCTCCGGTTGAGATCCTCTATTGTTACTATATGTACTGTACCATCAACGACGCGTGGGGCCGAGACTCATACAACAACGATTGTAAACTGCAACAGTATGAATCCAGCGTGATCACACCGGTAAAATAGCGGTGCAAAACTTACCCACCATGGCATTTTTCTCATCACCTTGTGGGCTGTTACCAGAAAATCACCGGTGTACCGCAGTCACAAAGGGCGAGAGATTTCGAACGTTTGAAATTTCGAATCTCGCGGCTCTTCGCCTGGCACCTCCATCCTCCGAGGACCCAGCCCATGCGCCGGCACACCCAACAAGCGCCCCAGATCCCCACGCGCACACGGTCCAGACGCGCCCGCGGTCCATACACCAGGTCCTTGCTTCCGAACCCTCCCCTGGCACCCACGACTCTCCCCTCAATTTATTGGCCGCCGCAGCTTTCCCCTTCTCGCCTCCTCCCATTCCCGTTGCGCTCATCTTCCCCAGCAGTTCAAACTTCAAACAGCGAGAGAGAGAGAGAGAGAGACAGGAGATCCAGGAGAGGAAGAGGGGGAGGAGATGGCCGGAGCGGTGGCGTACGAGGAGCAGCGCCGGAGGCAGGTGGAGGAGAACAAGCGGAAGCTGGAGGAGCTCAAGCTGCACCACCTCTCCGCCGCCGTCAGGGACGCCGCCGCATCCCCCAAGCCCTCGCCGGTCAGATCCGCCGCCCTCGCCTCCTCCCGTCCGATTCCACCGGTTGTTTCGTTCCTTTGCTTGACTCGCCTGGTTTCCGGTCCGTGCCGCAGGCCAAGTCGGTGAAGCGGAAGCGGCTGCCGCGGGACGGCGGCGAGGACACCCCGGTCCGCCGCTCCGGCCGCGTCGCCAGCCTCCCCGAGCAGCCCAAGTACCGTTTCGAGGTACTGTACTTCCTTGCTGATGATGCAAAGGACTTTGATTACTTTCCCATTTTTGCATTTGTTCGATTGCCAACCGAAGAATGCATCTTTCGTGTGATATGTGTAGGATGTCTATCAAATCTTGGAGAGGAAGATCAGGAGGTAATGTCTCGCCCGATTCTTCATCTCCAGCGAATCATCTGATGCCTACTTAGTATCTTGATTTCCTGGCTGTTTTCGAGCAGGGGGAACACGGCGTACAGCACGAGGAGTGACTTGATAAATCGAGTGTACGCGACCGACGAGGCAAGAGAGTATGCCACTACCATGGCCGAAGAGCTGCAGGACAAGCTGGGGTCCAGCTACCCCAGTTTTGTCAAGCCCATGACTCAATCTCATGTCACCGGAGGATTCTGGCTGGTAAGCATAAGACTTTCACAGTTTCACTGCTGCATTCAGTTTTCTGATACGAACTGTTGCATTCAGTTCACTTCCTGACTAAAACTGACGATATCTTGATGTTGATTTGGATTACTGGCAGGGCCTCCCAACTCAGTTCTGCCGGAAGTATCTCCCCAAGCGTGACGAGAGGCTCAGTTTGGTGGATGAGGAAGGTGATGAATCGGAAACACTCTACCTTGCGCTTAAGAACGGCCTCAGCGCCGGGTGGAGAGGGTTCGCCATTGAGCACAAGCTGGTTGATGGTGATTGTCTAGTGTTTGAGCTGATCGAGCGGACAAAATTCAAGGTAAGATTCTAATATGCTTTACACTCCCTTGTTTGGAAGTTGGAACTTTATCTATCTATGAAACCCTGTATCCTGTGATATTACATGTGCATTGCATAAGTTTCTGCAGATTGCGATTCCAAATGTCTCCTATGATTCTAGAAAATCTTGAAGCTTTGATGGTTTGGTGTTTTGCTGACTATTTATCTGGTGAATAAATGTCTCATATCATGAATTTTGCACAATATTTGTACACCTAAATAAATGAGGTGATCATGTGAAACTGAATTAAGTCATGATAAATTTCTGGTTATGGTTTGGGCATATCCAGCGTAGGCCTTCTGAAGCGCCTGTGCATATCGGGCGGTTAAGGCGTGCTGATAATGTCAAGAGAGGTCGGGGGAGGCCAAACTTGACTTGGGCAGTGAAGAGAGACCTGAAGGACTGGGCTATCAACAAAGATCTAGCTCTGGACAGGGGTGCGTGGAAGTTAGCTATCCACGTGATATCTTTTGGGTTTCAGCTCTAGCCTACCCCAACTTGTTTGGGACTGACAGGCTTTGTTGTTGTTGTTGTTGGTGGTGGTCATATATAACCGTATACATTAAGCATTGGACTTCTGTGATTCTTTATGTTATAGAATTAAACTGTTGAGTTGAGACACAGATCTATTTATAAATGAATATGAAACTTGCAAACAATGTCTGATCATTGAAACAGAATGACAAATTGGGCCTGTTTATTGCCGAAACATTACTATTCAACAATCAACATCCTTATGACATTCCTTCATTCCAAAAGCAGATTGTACAATGCTATAAATACATGCTTCCTTGTAGCTTGCCTTTCGTTGTACGCAAATTGGAAATATTTTATGGACGGACTAACAGCCGAAAAATCATGTGCGTCACTGTTAACAATGCAGACTCTGTTATGTAAATGATGCAGGTCTATATTATCAGGCAAAGTTCCTACGATGAATGATGACTTGAGGGTTCGAGACACTGAAATTCAAATATGCACTTAGAGCAGGTAAATTTTTCAAATTATTGTCGGCAGTGGTTGAATATTTGAATTGAGTAGATGCCCTATGCAAGATTGTGCTTGTGTGGCTCTCCCCGATAGTTGATTACATGCCACTTGAACTATAAACTCCACTTTTGAACATGGATCTTTAGTTCTGTGCAGCAAAATTTGTTTTTCACATGGCTAATATTCAAAACAGCACTAATCTATTGTCTAGTAGACACCTTGTGTGTTAGAAGTTTAAAAGAATGACAACACCACACCTGTTCAACTAAATCGTTTCTACATTCTGAATCTTAATACTTTCATGAATGTGTCATATCTGAGGGGAAGATGTTATGTTACTTTTCTGTTTTCGTTGGGATTTTGCGTGTTCCCCTTAAAGACATGCTGACTCTTGCACATACTTTGTTCTCTCTTCTATCTTATTGAAAAAAGCTGTGCTCCTCTGGGTTGTTCGAGAAAAAAAAACGTTTCCACATGTCCTGACAATTTATTATTATTGTCTAATCTTACCCTTGTTCTGTTTTTACTAAAAAATTCAGGTCTTTTGGTCGATTAGGTCTACCGGCAGGAATTGGACGAGTTTGCAAATGGAGATTGTAAACTGTGTTCAGCCTCTCGTTTGACAGGCAATGTTCAAAATATGAACTTTGCGGATTCTCCTAGTAGTTATATTTGGACTTGTCTATCGGAACTGATGATGGTTGTAAATTTTGTCTGTGATGCCCCAACCTTAGTCCCCAACTTCTTGTGACGCCCAATTTAATCTACTATACAAGCATGCGTCCATCAAAGGATGCATGTTGGCTTGTGGCTGTATTTGATCTTGACTTTATGATTCTAAAGCAACATGGCGTTGTGAGCTGGAGAGGGCTCAATCTCTCCCTTGCTGTAACAGCTTTGCAGCATAGGTTTAGGATTATGCTATAGCACCACAATGATAATTCTAGACGTATAGATTTTTTACGCGTTGGTTACGGATCCTTTGATAGCTAAATCTCTCGCCCCCCTGATTTTCACCGTGTGGCCCCCCTCCCTTTCCCTTTTCCAATAGTTGTGCGCCGCCTCAGTCTGTAATAGATCCCTGTAAAAAAATGTCTGTACGTCTAGCATTGCTCGCACCACAAGCCATATACATAAAGGTGAGGAAGATGATAATTCTTCAACCTTAATCTGACGGCTAGAGAGGTAGTCACGGTTTTTTTTTCTTTGTAAGCACTCAATGCTGGCAAAATCTTGACTATTTAACAAATATTTTTGCTGAACCAATGCTTCACCGTCCATCAGCCAGGAACTCATCATTGTTTTTCTTTTTTTTTTGAGAAACAACTCATCATTGATCTTGGTTAAATTTATAGGTCTTGATGTTTTGTTACTGCGACAAGGATGACCAGGGCTGCTATGGCCTTCAATTTGTGGCATTGACTATGAATGATCACTGTCCACAATTCCTTTGTTGAGCAGGTCGTGATCCATAATTTTTTCCAAAGGCCAGATGCAAAACATAGTGTGAAAATAATAATCTGGCAGTCATACTCCTGCCTCCAAAAAGAACATGAATTTATAAAGTGTTACTTTTTTCATCAAAATGAACAGTCATGGATTTGTTTGCCACTTTTACTTTGACCCTGAGCCACTGAGCTGAATCTCATGCACTTGGCACCTTAGCTCGTGAGAGTGACCATCAAACATAACTAGGGCTCATCGTTGTCCTTCCCAGCTGTTAGTCAAACCACTAATGTCATGAGAGATCTTATGACAGACTAGCCATATTTGACATTGTCACCGTTAAAACAATAGACCCGGACGTACTAATTTAATTCTCTAAGTATATAGCGTGAACAGTCGCGCGAAAAGATGGCAAGCGCGATTGAAAAGGCTGGCAGGTACTACACTCGAAAAAAATAAATGGCAAATCTGGTTAGTGTATGGCAATTGAAAAAAAGAAAAAACTACAACAAATTACCATGCACACCGTATTGAAAATTTGAAATTGACATACGCGACAACGCATGTTGCCATAAAAAAGGTTCACGCTTGCCATGTTTCCCAGCGACCAGTCGCTGTGTATAAGGATCAATTTAATTTGGTTATGCCACGGCTGCTGCTGATTTTTTTAGAGAACATTTTTGGATTTAATTGGCATATAAAATTCTACTCCGTTCCAAGACACACTGCATATTTATTTCGTTAGAACAAACCTCTGAACCAACAAAGAAAAACTAATGGCATATAGTGTCAAGTTAGTATGTACTCACTAACATGCTAGTAAAAGAACAAATGATACTTTGCTCACTAAGCACACAACACAAAATTTTCACATAAAGAATAGAAAAAATGGTAGAGCATTTGCAAATGGAGGTTCTAGCGCTCAGATTTTCCATAGCATAGTATTGCATACCTAAATACGTAGGAGCCACAACACTACAACAGTTCCCAAAGACTTCCAAGATTTAACAAAGGAGGCTGCTGCGCCTGGAGTGCGGAGAGCGGCAAAACCCGTCATCGACGAAGGAGGACGTTTCTCATTGGAAGCAGATACCTACACTAATTGGGCAACTCTAGCTTCCAGGTGCTACCTGCTGCCCACTTGGCTGCACCAACTTTTGTTTTCCTGCACACATGTCAAATGCTGGTGTCATTGATGCCCTCATCTTGTGTTGAACTTGAATATGCATGTACAGTACAGGTCTTCTCTTCCATAACATAAACATACAAGTCCCAGGCTTCTCACAATAGGAGATAACTGAATTGCAGCAGATTCATGCACTTGGTATGAAACACATAGTGAATGCGGTGGACGTTTGACTGTCTAATGATAGTGGAAGACGTACCCAAATCCATTTGGTGAAATGATACCAAAGCGCAATCGTGTTAAAATATAAACACTGTGCTCTTACTATATCGTAAAATGTGTCATATATTCCTGTGCTCAATTGTCTAACCCAATTATTTTATTCTATACAATCATTTGCAGCCATGCATGGAAAAATTGGAAATGGATAAGATCGTAGCGCACTGGTACACAAACTCATCAGTAGGTCACCTGTTCTTCCTGGGTGGAAGGTCCCTGAAATCGGATGACAGAGACTTAGGAATGAGAATAGACTTCCTCTTCAACAGTACTGCAAAACATATATCTAATGAAGAAAAATCAGTACTTTTCACTTGATTTTTCTATTTGTCAGGTAGAAGACATCAGCAAAGATCTTGGCAGATTATGTATTACAAATGAAACCTACAGGAAAAAAGCAGTTGGTGAGAGTTTCAACCTGTCGAAGTGCTAACTCATGACATATACATGTACCAGATTTATTCTTTACTAAGATTTTTAGAAGAGTGAAACTTGCCTTCCAATGTGCATTGAGATGATAAACACGATTGCCTTTGTGGCTCTGAATATTATACATGCTGAATCACATTGTTATTTCACAATGACAAGGAAAAATAAAAATGTTGTTCTCCAATTTACCCCAATAAAAAATGGAAATAGGGATGGTGCAAACAGAGCTATACAAAAATTGACCAGTTTTTTTGCAAGTCTTCATAAAGTGAATAAACAGAATCACACCATAGTCACTCCTTGAAAGGATATATGTGTATATGTTCATAGTGCATACAGCTTGACATGAGTACATGACACAGCATGAAGAGCCTAACCAAGGAGTGCCTAATTAAAGAACATAGGAGTATTTGATGTAATGACTAATGAGATCATCAAGGACGACAGACTCAACCAACTTTGACTGAGACAGTGGGATTCACTATTTTTTTTAAATGTGAAACTTAAAACAGAGAATATAATGATCTGACTTTGCACAGAGACCAAATTGGAGTTAGCAACCCAGACCAATTGTAATGAAGCCTTCAAAATTGTCTGCAATATTAAGCATTTGATATGATCTGACCAGTCCTATATTCCTAATCAAGTAGATAGTTACCAGGCACAGTTTCTGTTTAATCTTTGTAGTAATCTGCAACAAAAAAAATTACTTCTTCCGTCCCAAATTAACTGAATCAGATTTATCTAGATATGGATGTATCTAGAGTTACTTTTAAGTCTGCATACACCCATATCTAGAAAAATTTGCAACGCTTATTATGGGACGGAGGGAGTATAGAAATAGAAAGGTCTAGAATACTCTAGACAAATAACAACCTATAGGTAAATTAACCAATAACATACTAGATGATATAAGTCTAGGAGTCAATGGACATCAGAAAACAAACAACATAAAGATGTGAACAGAAATCACTTGTACACGCAGTGATTTGCATTGGCCTATATTTCTCAGGGCATTATGCTTCTGTCAAGTGGTGGATATAGATTTGTTTATGGACCCAAATAACAGGACAGGAGGAAGAAAGACAAGGTGACAAGAGCTCCATGGCTGCTTTCTTCTCATGTTGCGTGCATGGGTGGATTACAGAAATATAAAATCTGAACCCACACCTGGTAAAGCACGTGGAATGATGGATACCGCATGCTACATGAAACCAGACAAAAATAATACCTGGAGTTGGTAGTTACGACTTATCAAGAAGAGGCAAGAAAATGTATATATTCTCATATTGCGTGCTTTCCCACTGCCCTCATGTTGTCTCATGGAGCCCATGAATCTGGAATTCAGGCTTCCGTTTGTCTAAATTCAAGTTGAAGAGTGATGCAATTTTTTCCATCTCCGTGCGAACTCACAGCCAACATGTGACATGATCTGGGCTTCACAATTATTCAGAACTTTGTGTTGTCCAGCAAACCTTGTTAAGCTGTATGTCCAATTCTATGTCCTGCTGATACTCTGATGTAGCCTCAATGAATAATCTGACTGCATTATACACCAATACAACAGCCTAGTCGCTAGCAGCCACGAAGTTTCTTGGTTACTTGTTGTATCCCATGCCTTGAACATGGACCCTTCACTTGCTTCATTCAGAGTATCATAAACCTTTCTCTGTTCCCTATCCTGTGCAAAGGGAACACAGAGTAAACACATAAGTACAACAAATGTAATTTTTTAAGTCAAAGCATACTGAGTTAAAGCTCGATCATCTGGCTACCTTCCGTTCCATAAAACCATACATGCTCCAATGAAAAGCGAAAAAATATGGACCATCAATTATTTAATTTGGTGATCATTCAAAAACAAACTATCTCATGGAACTATTGTTAAATATCTATATCTAACAGAACCAAGCACAAAATTACACACATAAAACAACTAGTAGCACAGGACAAAGGTAGGAGAAAAGAAGCAGGTGAGATTTCTGTCACTATCACATTGTGGTCATAGTGATTGCTCAAATGGCCAGCATACACAAGTCAACAGAACCAAGTGCCACATATTTTTTTATTGTATGGACACAGACAGGACCTGAGCCCAAGACCATGCACATGCAATTGCATGCACCAGCAAAGCTATCTATCATAAAGTGAACTCAAATGTTAAGGGCATATCAGTCTTTTCCATTTGAATAATTATGTGTAGACTCTAGAGTGGTGTTCTTCCTAGGAAACATGTATCAGCAAGCCATTATATATAGGAAGGTATGTTCAAGCGACCAGCAATCTGGAAGACAGGAACGCTAAGGTGTGAAGGGGAGGCAGATCGTCTTCTCTAGGACTGGTCTTCCCCATCCTGCCGGCATTGACCTGTCTCTCCTATTCTTATCCATCAATGGGGAGGCCGCCATCTAACGATGAGAATGGCCTCAAGAAGGGCCCCTGGACTACTGAAGAAGACGAGAAGCTCATGAGCTACATCCAGAAGCATGGCCATGGAAGCTGGAGGGCCTTACCTCAACTTGCAGGTACTCGCTCATACATGACACATCTCCCTCCCTCTCTCTGCCTCATGCACATTTCCTTCAACAAGGATGTTGCTCACCATATTTTTCTTGCAGGCCTGAACAGGTGTGGTAAGAGTTGCAGGCTAAGATGGACCAACTACCTGAAGCCAGACATCAAGAGAGGGAAGTTCTCCCAGGAGGAAGAGCAAACCATCCTCCAGCTACACAACATCCTTGGCAACAAGTACTAACTGCACCTACGTACGTTTGACTGCATAAATCTCAGATGAACTTATTTAGCTAATATTAATCAAACCAGGTGGTCGGCTATTGCGAAGCATCTCCCTGGACGGACAGACAACGAGATCAAGAATTTCTGGAACACCCACCTCAGGAAGAAGCTCATCAAGATGGGCATCGATCCAATGACCCACCGTCCGAGAACAGACTTCTTTGCGGCCCTCCCGCAGCTCATCGCACTCGCCAACCTTCATCAGTTCATCAATCAGAAACCATGGGATGATCACACTTCCCAGCTGCAAGCTCAGGCAGCCCAGACTGCCAACCTCCAGTACATGCAGTCACTGCTTCACTCCGCTGCCTCCATTGCCGCCAGTCCCACTACCAGCAGCAGCCTCAACAGTCTCACCATGGACCTGGAGCAGATCAACTTCCTGAGCCCTCCACAGATGCTTTCTCCAAGTGTACTCAACGGTATTGGTGGCGTAGACTTAGCAGGGCAGGTGTCTCAGAACCAAATGCCTGATATTACCTTTGATCACACAATTTACAACATCAACCCGGGTTCAGTTAACAATACTGGAAGCAGTGAGCAGCACCGAAGTGAGGGAGAGAGCAGTAGCCAGAAAATGTTGTTTCTCTCTGAAAACTCCCTTCCACCACTCACTGACATGGCAGTTTCCAACATTTGTAATACCATTAGCACCTCAAACTTTACCAACATCAGTAGCCCGTTGCCTAGTTGGTCAGAAATCCTACTTGATGAAGAGCTGCTGAGCGAGTTTGCATGATGTAAACTGAATTCCCTAGCATGAATTGCATTCTAGCCTGTGGGTTGCATTTTTGGAATTTTGGCTTATCGTTTTACAATTTTTTTACATAGTTTCGTTAGATTTTTCTTGTATGCACTTGTAGGCTCATAAAGAAACCCGTAGATAAGCCTACAAGTATGACATATTTTCTTTTTTGACAAGTATGGGGTGTAATGTACATATAATACACATGTAAGGTTGCTTGGGTTGTTTTTATTTTTTCTCTCTCTTCCATTATATCTTAGTTCCTGGAGTACTGTTTTGTCCTAGTAGCTCGAAAATAGGTCCTTTCAAATTTTTATGATGCAATGGGTGTGATTTTTTTTTGAACCGGGCTACGACCCCTTTCCATTAATCGCTTAACGGAAATACACCAAGTTTTGGTAGGGAGGATGCAATGGTGTGATGATATAGCTGGAGTGCAAAGTTCCTGGATGATATACACACATGAAGGAAAATACCGCTCACTGCTAGGGGTGCAAAGCGGCGCCTGGTCCGCCCCGCTTTGTATTCAACTTTGGAAAAACCAGTTCTAGTTGAATTACAATGCGTTGGTTCAATTTACACTGGGTTAACACTTTCTCGGGCCTTCGCGGGACACCGCTTTGCACCCCTACTCACTGCTACGACATCAGAAGCAATCCATCATATGCCAGAACTAATAACATAAAGAAAAGCTTGCCTAGTTGCAATCCATCCGTGCCTTTAGAGCAGGTAAAAGTTTGCCCCATTTTCCTCCAAGAAATTAACTGCAAAAACATGTTTTTAAAGAGGAAGCAGCCTAACATCAACATCAACACTAAGATGTGTGCTTGCATACTTTCCAAAAATGCGAAAAGCGCAAATTTTAAAGCACATTGCATATCTAATTTGCAGCCACCAATTACTCCACTTGCAAAATACTGCTTTAAGATATGTGCAATTTTTTAAGAGCATATCAGATTCAACACCACTTTAAGAGAGGGCATAGACATTTAGAAGAGAAAAAGGTCATATGCATTTACATCACTATATGTTGGAAAGAGCAATACGTTTCCTATGCTACTGATGAAAATGAAGATTTAAGTCGAATCATAGGTTTCAACTACTACACTACACCAGACCTAGACTTGCGTGTTTGGTAGAACTAGGAAAGAAAAATAGACAGGTCATGATCCTATCAGATAAATAGCTTTCACTGGTAGTGAGTTGTAACTAGGCAGGCAGTCAATCCTTATGACACAAACATAATCATATAGCCCTTACGTTGGAGTAAATAGATTTTTGTTCAAACTTCTGTTTACGCGTCTGAAGTTTGATACGATACAGATAACAGTAGTATCTTCAACTGTCAGGTGCATGGTGGACATGTTGATTCGACGCTATGTCGCTATCTACAGCCCGGGCCTAAGAATCATGTTACAGACTTCTGCTAAAATGTACAGTGGTCTGGAACGGAAAATGTTGGACACACGAGCTTCCGACACCCACAACCTAAGAAGGAGCTATGATGTTTATTCAGCAGTGGTGGAAGGTGGACATACATCAGCCGGGGCAATCGAATCAGGGTGCGCATCACATTACATTTCTTCCCTACCCAACCAACCAACGCGCACAGATTCATGCCTACATTTCCTCTCTACCACATCAACGCCCTGAGACACCAGTGTACTGAATCCTGGTAACCTGGAGGTAATTCAGAGTGAATCGCATCAAGACAAATAGTACATGTTTGGTCCTTAAAAATACAGTTTATGAGCTTAATAAATAAGGTGACCCGTGGAATCTAGAGGAGTGATAAGGTAATTAGAGCGCGCTTCCCTACTGAAATCTCCCTAAGATCTCCTCGGAAGTCGACCAAAAGGACATTGTACCGTATCGTACCATTCGATGCGTTCGGAGGGGCTCACCGGACTCAAACTAATTACCTTAAAGATTCTTTCTTTTGGCAGGCGGAGCCTTTGAGCCGGCGGGTAGGGAGAGTTCGAGCTCCGCCACCACGTCTACCTGCGCAGCCTCCGTCCGTCGGGTGCGCCGCCAACCCAACAATCTCCGTCCTCCAGTGACCCGGTGCTAGCGGAGGAAGAAAGACAGAGAGGGGCGGCCAGGCAGGCTTGAGAAAGCTGGGCCAGACACGGCCCGATCCTAACTTACTTAGATGGGCTTCCTTGAACCCCAGTATCAAAAGTTCAAAACTACCCTGAAAAAAACGCCATTGAACTATCGTTAGTTTTAACGAAATCACTAATTTACGAGTACTCGTAGCAACAAACACCGTAAACTCTTCCACACGCGACACGTGGACTTGTCGCGCTCTGAAGCTTTTTCCTTTTTCCTTTTTTTAGAGGCATAAGTGCCTTTCACGGAGGCACAATAGTGCCTTTCAAGGAGGCACGAGAGTGTCTCTCGCGGAGGCACGTTAATGTCTTCCAAGGAGGCACGATAATGCCTTTTCACGGAGGCACGAGTGGCATTCGCGCGGAGGCACGTTAGTGCCTTTTCACAGTGGCACGATAGTGCTTTTCAGAAGGCACGCGGCGTGCCTCCCGCAGAAGTAAAGTCGTGCCTCTCGCGATAGTAAATTTGTGTCTCTTAAAAAAAATCACCAAAATGTAAAAAAAATACGCGAAAAACAAAAAACACCAAAAAAATCATTTTTTAAGCACCTTGCGCGCACAAAGTTAAAACGAATTTCCGAGGGAAACCTTCAACGCGCGACACGTAATGCGTTGTCAACGCATTAAAAATGCTCATTGCGGGGGCTCCCGAACGAATACTCTAGAACAAGTTGCTCTCTAGTTTTAAGCAAACTTGAAGTGAACGTTGTGTTGCCCGTTCAATGAAGCCACACGAATCACGACGCAAGGATGCACTAGTAGAAAACAGACCTTTTGTTCCGGTTGGTAAGAGCCTTTAGTCCCGTTTTTTCAACCAGGACAACTCAATCGGGACTATTAGTTTCGGTTGGATTACGAACCGGGACTAAAGGGTCTCCACGTGGCCGCGGTCGTGCGCCGTGGATGCAGGAACAACAGGGACTAAAGGTTTCCATCTTTCTTTTTTTCTATTCGCTCCTATTATTGTATGATATTAATCTCTAGTTTCTCTATTCGCTCCTATGATATTAATCTCCTTTTTAATGACACTTTAATCTCTAGGTTAAATTGTTTATCTATTATCAAAATTTTCAGTCGGTCACCCATCCTTACATTGTGTGACGCCCCCAAAATCAGACCGTGTACAGTAATCATACACACAGGGTACACGACTGAGATTAGGGTGCCACGGAGATAATATCACAGCACAACACTAAACACAAAAGGATAAACAAATATGTTTCAATAGAGGGGGTCACGCGGACCCGAATACATAAGACATACAAGCCATAATATCTGAGTACAGACATAGTTAGTCAAGTTTTGCCTTAAGAAGGCTAGCACAAATCACATCAGAGATACAGATCGAAAAGGCGAGGCCTCCTGCCTGGGATCCACCGAACTACTCCTGGTCAACGGGGAACTCGACGTCGTAGTAGGCGCCTCCAGGGTACTCCTGCTCCTGGGCTCCAACGTCGGTTGCAACGGTCGATCAGGCAAGACAGTAAAGGAAATAAAGCAGGTGAGTATCTAGTATACCCGCGAGTCTTACGTCCGCTACTAAGCATTATGCATTGTATCAACGGAAATAAGAGGCTGTATATAGTGGACTAAAAGACAGAAATCCAGAGCAAGGGTAAGAAACTAGGCCTATCGAAGACTAGCATCTTCCGACGTTGTCTTGCAGCATGAGGTAAGAATCAGCCAACAGTTTATATAAAGCATAAGGTAACAATGCAGCAGAAGTTGTTGCAGCATTGTATAATAATAAGTTGTAATAATTAACTATGCCTCCGTGTTCACCTCCTCGGCATCCCCGCGAGGAAGAAAACCCGGAACCATACAGTTTAATAATAATAGTTTGTAGTGGTAAGATCCAGCTTCAGCATAAAGCGTCCTGTTACCGTGGACACGACTATTCGAATAGATTAATCTTCCCTGCAGGGGTGCACTTGTGTTACGCTACACGCACGGATCTCCAGGGTGGCGGGAACCTTGTTAGGGAACGCTCCACCGAGGCTATCCGACACTTCATAGCCCATCTTTCAAACTCAACAGAGAGGCCATCCGCCGGTCTAAATCCTAAGTACGCCGGGCCTTGGACCCCAACCCGAACGTACTCCTGCACGGTGCGTGACTGGCCGGTGAAGTTAAAGCAAATCCAAATAAGACACCACCGCGCGAGCAAATAAGACAACACCACTTCCCGGCAATCAGCCCGCAGTACTGCTGACGTCTGAAGAGTCCTCGGACGACACTACGAAGCAGAGGAGCCCATAACTCGTAATTCCCACGGGTAGGTAGTGCGTACATGGCATATAGCCAACTCAAGACATTCATTGAACCATTTAGCATTTTATTAACCTGCGTGACAACCGTTATCGTTGCCTCGACTTAACTGACCCGCGGACAACGACAGCAGCCAGGACCACCAGTACATCGGTGCCTGCCCCGTCGTCCCACCAAGTCACCGCGGTTACCAACAAGGTGAACCGTCTCCTTACCTTGTCTCGTGTGTGCTCCTGGAGGAGCTCGACTTTCGTGGTTTGGTAACTCTCGCGGCCAACGATCAGGGGCCAAGCACATCGGTACACTAGTCGTACCCTCCCTGTCGTCCCGTCGCAATACCTCTCGCGGGCACCGTTGGGTCGCCCGACTTCTTACCTGAAGGACAACCGTTTACAGGACCCTATGGCGGCAAGACAAAGTCAGCCTCGAGTGGAGTACAAGGATTACTCCTTGATAGCTCACACTTGAGGTGACTAGGCATAACCCAGATAGGGGCCTTAGACGGTGTCTGCATTGTACCGTACCTGTGCAGTTATAATATCTGTATCCGCGTTCACTCCCCTGAGTGATCACGACCCTCTATCTAATCCTAGCTAACAATGCGCAGGGCTCACTGCTGAATAATGCATAATAATAATAATAGGCAGCATAGGATAAAGGAAGGCACATCAAGGGGCGACAAAATTAGGCTATGCAATTGAATAGGAATGTAATCGTAGCAGCAGCAGCAGTAACAATGCCTAGTGCAAGAAATGTACGGAAAGGTAGGCGATATCTGGGGAAGAGAATGGCTCTGCTTGCCTGCAAGCTCGACGGTAGTAGTAGGGTCGTCGACGAAGTAGTCGTACTCAGCAGCGGTGTAGTCGACGGCAGCAGCGGGGTCTACCGGAGATTAAGGGGGGAAGAAACAGTAAATACACAGCAAGCATATACAAACAGATGCATGACAAGACGGATGAAATGTTAACGGTGTTCTAACGCAGTGCAATGCACATTGCTCGGACCGGAAATTCATCTGAGGATGAACTACCGGCTCCGGATGATTACCGGACAGGGTGTCCGGAGGGGGAAGGATCAAGCCGGAGGTGTCGTGGGTACCGGAAAAACATAAGGGGGGTGTATCCGTGCTATTAGATCTATTCCGAACAACATTCGTGTTCGGAATAAATTCATCCGGGCACTCTAACAGTACCGGACAATTTATCGGGCCGTCAGTCCGGAGGGGGACGGTTCGATGTTCGTTGTGCTAGAGGGGTGTGGTAGACATACGGATAGCGTATTTGTATTCGTTATATTTTTCTGATCAATTTTCATGTATAAAGTTTTTGAATCCGAGTTACGGTTTAAAAGATATTCAAATTCAAAGTTTAAATCCTTTTAAATCAATTTCTAATTTATTTTATTATTGAAACAGAACATTATCCACAGAGAGGGTTGACCAGGTCAAACTGACAGAGGGGACCCACCTGTCAGCCTCTAGTTATTTAATTAAATCTTTATTTTTATTCCAAAATCCTCTGGGTCCACATGTCATACACAGTACACTAATAAATCAATTAATTTATTTAATTAACCCAGGGGGGCCACTAGTCATACTCAGTGGGGATTTTATCTCCTCCATTAGTGCTAATCACTCGGGCGGGTCCCACCAGTCAGTGAGCCAGCCCGGGCTGTGCTCGCCGGCGGCGACACAGGACGGCGGCGAGGTTGGCCCTGCTGTCGACCGGGGCCACGGGAGGGGCTGGGGCTGGGCGCGTTCGACAAAGGGGAGAACAGCGCGTCGAATGGTGGCCGTAGCAGCGACCGGGGGTGGCCGGAGTGAAGCTCGCCGTCGACAATGGAAATCGGGGGTACGGGGTGAAATCGAGCGCGCAACTCATCTTAACCGAACCTATGCTCTACCAGGAACACAGTGGTGCAAGCGGCGTGAGCTGAAGCTCACTGGAGCGAGCGCACGTCCTTCCTCGGCGGAGACGTGCTCGGCTCCAATGGTGGCGGCCAGTACAGGGGGAGAGAGGGGGCGCGAGTACATGGGGAAGGTGACCCAGCTCACCCAGAGACGGTAGAGGAGGGCAGCGGGCGCGGTGGTGGTCCGCAGCGGCCGGAATTTGGCCGGAGGCACGCCGGAGTCGAAGATGAAGCCGGCACCGATTCGCCGCGTACAGGGGCTCCGGGCACGCCTTCTCCTCCGAGGTGATGAAGTCGTCGTTTGCGCTCCCGATGGACACGTTTTCGTGGCCCGTCGTCGTCGATGGCCGCGAGTTGGCGCGGTAATGGCGACGGTGGCCTCGGGCGGTTCCTTCCTCGTCGAGCGCGAGGTGAGGGGGAAGGGGAAAAGGGGTGGGGGTTGTCCAGGGAGCTTCTGGGGTTGGCCTTATCGCCTCCCCGGTCGTAGGGAGCAAGTGAGGGAGGGGAGGGCTCCAGCGGCGCCCGTGGCCACGACGTCGAGCAGTTGGCCGACGTGACGGGAGCAGGTGGGAGGTGGAAGACGGGCCGGGGTGGGCCGTGGTGTGGGCTTCGCCCAGGGGCGACAGGTAAGTCTTCGGTTTGTTTTATTCTTTTCCTCTGCTTTTGTTTACTGTTGTAATTAAATTAATCACTTCTGCATTTTATTTAAATGTGTTGGTGGTTTGTAAATTAGTTGTAAATTTGTTTTATTTTTCATTCAAATAAGTTTCAACTAGGGTTTGGTTTGTTAGATGAGCAAGGTGCATTTGGCTTTGGGTTTTGATCCCAAGGGCCCAAGTACATGGTGCATGGGGTGTTGATCAACCACAGTAAGGTTTGATCATTAGCATCACAAAGTTTTATCAAGGACAAGGGAGATCAATCAGTGATAATCCAACAGTGATGATCAACAGTAATGATGGTTACTGTTACAAGCAACTGAGGGCGTTACACATTGCTCCATCCCCAACACGCTTAACTTTGGAGTTTCTTCCACACTAGCGTCCAAGACTGCGTCCATGATTTCGCGATAATATTATGCTATCAATCCTATTAACCACTAGATTTTGATGTCACATGATTTTATTTTTTGAATTCCAAACAATTATTAAAAAAATAACAATGATTAAGTAATAGTAATTTGTTAGTGTCAGTAGTTTTCAAATTTAAATAGTTTAAATTTGAATTTTGTGTGAATGACTAGTTTGTGAATAACTTTAGTTTAAGAGTGATTGTTTTCCTGTTATTTAATATTAGTATATATTTTTAGTATGTTCAATTTCTAAATTTTTAAGATATTGTAAATAGGTGTTTTAATCAAAACAAGATTTTGTTTAACTCTTTTAGTTTTATCCCTTCATTTGTTTTAAATATTTTAGTTTATGTTTTCTTGTTATTCTTTTGCCAAATTATATTATGTTTCTGTTAGTCAACATGAGGAGTTTTAATTTTCAACCCTTACTTACTTCATTTGATATTTTTCATGCATTTAATTAAAAAATTAAGCTAAATGACTCTAAAATTGAAAAGCATTACAAATGAACTCTGAAAATGTTAAAACTTGGCATGGTCTTATTATTTCACCCACGTAACATGTGCTAAAAAGTTGAGAGGGTTACGGCAAAAACTAGATGCACTAAGTGTACAAACTGGACCATCTCCTTGTAAGTATGAGGGTTTTGGATGAAAATTCATTTGTTACAAAGAAATTTTCATTTTCTTTACTTATTAAACTCCAGAATTTTTGTACATTCAATATGCATCATTCAAAGCCACATCCTCAAATTTCAACCCTTTCTAACTTCATTTGCTATTTTTATGTATTTAATGATTTTTTTGCGCTAGATGACCCTGAAATTGGAAAGTAGTATAAATGAACTCTGAAAAGGTTGAAACTTGGCATGGTTTCATAATTTCACACACATAGCATGTGCTAAAAATTTTCATTGAAGTTCGTATGCAAAAGTTATGATCATTTTACAAATTCTAAAGAGATTTAGCAAAAACAGTTGAAATTCATGTTTGTTAATTTTCCTAACAACTAGAACACATAACACATGGGCAACTCGAAGAATTTCTAATTTTGAAATTTTTATCATTTTTTATTTTTTCTAAACTGAAAAGACGATCCACGTGGGGGGGGGTTATTTTGTGTGGACCTTTAGTCCCGGTTGGTGGCTCCAACCGATACTAAAAATAGCTCCAACCGGGACTAAAGATAGACCTTTAGTCCCGACTGGTGGCACCAACCGGGCCTTTTACGGTGCGACTACCTTTAGTCTCGATTGGTGTCTCCAACCGGGACTAGAGCTGGTCGAGCCCCGTGCGGCGTCCTGGCCGCTCGAACTGGGACTAATGGGCTAAAGGTCATTTTCGGTTTGGACGAAATCCCTGTTTTCTACTAGTGGGTCCATGGTCACCACGTCAGCTTGCGGGATTGTTCACTAACTATAACAAATCACACAAATGCCATTTCTTTTACCCCACGTCCCTGCACCCACCCACCCAATTGCCCCATTCAATCTCAGTGAGCGAGTGAGAGAGAGAGAAATTTAGAGAAGCAAAGATAACTAAGACGGGGTTGCGGCAGCGCGTCGAGTGCCAAAGTTCGTAGGAGCACACGGTGTGGCCAAGATTATAGGTGAACCACATAATGAAGATCCCAACTTTTTTTGGACTCCCAGTCAACGACGTCGTTAATGACCCGAGGTGATGTTAGGATGCGGGGTATATCTTTGATGTCCATTAGAATAAAGTATTGGCAAAGAAAGTCCATTCCATAGGACCCGTGCTTACCCGTCGAAGTCTACACGCAACTTGGTTTGTGATGAGCTTGCCAAAGTTCTTGCGTGCAAGCCATCTATCTCACCCCTCCCCCCCCCCCCCCCCACACACACACACATATGTGGATTTGTGCCCCATTGCAGATGCGCCATATGAACCCATTCTTCTGGAGTTCCATCCCATGCCATGTGGCTTGTCATGTTGCCAACACGTTCCTGAAGAACACCGCATCCTCTAGTCGCTCCTCAGTTTAATATCGAGCTTTTAAAATCTATGCACACAAATTATCATGCTTTGTTAGGAGTCTCCCAACGAAGCAATCATGGCTTGGTTAATATTCCAAAAATCTTTGAACCCCAAATCGCCCTTCATTTTATGCACTGTGATACTAGGCCAAGATCGCTAATGAGTTACACGCTTCCCTATCAAGGTTTCCCATCAAAAGGTTCGAACCACCCGGTGCAAGTTATCACGCATAGAGAAAGAGAGCTTGAAGACACCCATCATATAGGTTGGGATCGCTTTAATCATTACCTCCTTCCATGCAAGAGACAGTGTGTTGCCCCCACACAATTATTCTCTTGGGTAAACATGCTTAAAGGTTCTGAAATTTTCCTCTAGGCATATGCTCTTTCGGTATAGGCAACCACAAATATTTCTCCTCAAATGCCATCAAGTGAACATATAAGGCAACATGTGCCCTCTCTTGGTTGCTTGCGCGTCTTCCCAAACATTATACATCATTTATTTGGGTTAATAAGATGACATGTAGCTGTCTCATAAGTCACGATGATATTTTAGACTTCACTCGCTTGGTCTTCATCCGCCTTAAATAACAAGTGAGAGACCCTAAGGGGCCCGCCGCGCACTTTAAGGCTTCATTTGGCTAGAGGGGATCCCTGCTTTTCCCCGGGTGGGTAAACCATGAGCTACGTTTTCCTCGAGGAAGCGAACAATGTCATTTGGTAGCACGTGAGGGGGGATCCCGTACCTTTCCACGTCACATTCCCGGGATAGATCTTCCCATGTCGATAGGTCAGGGAGAAAACCCTCGCTCGCTTGCTTTACTCTCCCTTGTGACCGAGAGGCGATGCCTCTACCTCTAGCCTATGCTTTTGTGTTTCTCCGTCTCACTACCTACAAGTGACGCCCCCGGCCCCTCCCTCTAGAGAACCGCCTCCAGGTTCCGCCCCTCAGGAACAACGACGGCCAGGAGGTCATCCTCGTCTTTCACCAAGGATATCCCTTCATTTGTTTCTTTTACCCAACGTTTTTCTGGACATAATCTCCTCTCCTTTACCTTGTTGTCCAAACTGATGTGGATCTTCCCGCGGTGGGAGAAGATCCCATATGGCCACGAAAAAACTCACAATGGGGATCAGAGCCCTAGTATGATGTCTTCTTGCAGCCAAATTAGGCCCGAGAAGGGAGATGAGAGGGGGAGGGGGGATTTCCCCGTACTTCACCATACTTCAACAAACCCCCACGCGACGATGTGAACGAATTCAATGAATTCCATTAAATTTGATAGTGTATCCCGACGTGAGGCAAGTCATAGTCCAGTTTACGCATCAATGAGCAAAACTCATATTTGCCTCATTCGCTTCAAAAAGATCCGATCATAAGCTTTAGAAAGATTCAATTTATAAGCAAAAAAACACAGGAATCATGAAGGAACTAGAGAGAAACCAGAGATAGATTGCACTGGACTTCTAAAAAATAAAATAACTCTGCGATCATGTTGAGTTTTCTATGATACTGTGGGGTACTTAGTAATGCGGAAACTCTAATCCTTTTTTCCAACTGGTTCAATACAGAGAAATTTTCTACAAGTTTGAACCATCAAAAGTTTTTTGAGGGAAATATAGTTAACCAATCAAATATATTCTTGTGAGCGAACATAATTCGTGGTAGCTCACAAAAAAGCTGCAACATACGAACACTAGAACACTCAACTCAATGAACCTTCCTGGAGATTAAGGATGTCAGCTTGCCATGTACTCTCACGGAGGTCACTAGGCCACATCGAGCAAAGCAGAGGGCACTGAGCAAAGAAGACCCGATCGAGCACAACTCAAGGTGCTCAGGGTTGCCACGAATAAATCAAGGTTCATATGATGAATATTCCACAACAGAAAACTCCGTTTCTTATTATTGTTCTCATAAGGATTGCACCAAGTGTGCATTGCCCACGTGGTATTGGCACGTCGATTCTAATGCAATATTGGGTAGTACTACTAATAAGCCCTCGAGGATTTCTTACTTCAGAGGTACTACAAGATAAGCGGAAGATAGGGTTACATATTGGTACACATGCTTTAGAATCTGAGTACTCTACAAATATTTACAAGCATGATCAGGGGGTCGCTGCAGTCAAGTCCCAGAGTTGTGCCTTTGTTTCACCTCCATAGATCCATAAGCGAACTAGTTTTCCTAGAGACATTTTACTTTACCACTTCCAGTCAAACTCTAATGAATCCTATATATACTTACAAAACTGTACACGTCATCAGGACAAAGCATGCCATGAGTCTCAACGGCTTAAGAGAAGTTGTGAGCAGTCACAGATTCCAAATTCCAGGTCTCTCAGTGCGGCAGACCGTGAGCATCTCATCATACTTGGAAGCATTGACGAAGCCCCACAACTGCGTTGGAAACGTTTTGTTACTCTCGAAGTTTCACCATGAGGAAATAGCGATGCTGAGTTAACTGATATGCATAGTACTGAAGTACTGATCATGTACCTCAACGTGTTTGACTTCAAAGTCCTGGGAAAGCGACAGGCATGGGTTGTTAAAGGTTTCTGAGGTGGAACTTGAACCATTCAGGCTGCACAGATCAACAAACAATAAATGTGAGCATGTGAGTTGCATGATCAACAACATGTTAAGCTGGTAAACACTTGCAAAGAAAGGCGTAAAGGTACATGCTTGTGACTAAAGTTGGCATACTGAGACATCAACATGGGAACAACACAAAAATTATGTGTGAGAAGGTGGGAGGGCAGGACAGAGGTTAGTAGATTACAGGTCTTCACCGAGATAAAGTGCAAAGTGACCACCACCTCCCATTGCCAGATAATCAGGGGAGCAAAATGTGAAATAGTTATTAGCACCTGCAATTGGAAATTTAACAGTGACCCTAATGAGGCAATAAAATTAGGAGCACAAAACTGATATTCACTTCTACAAATACAAGGGGTCCCAACAATAAGGCAATAAAGTTATCACAACATTTTCTCTATCAATTACTATAGGATCTACAACAACATATGAAAATATATCAATCTTATGATCTTATGTAAAGGCACATATCATGGTTTGTACTGTACCAGGGAGTCACCTTAGTGCTAGTATCACATATGGTTGTTATACAGATGGGAGTATATATCTCTTATGAAATGCAAATCCTGTCAAAGTACAGATAAGTACCTGTTTGACGGTATATAACAGGGCGACCAGCTACATTAGTGAATACGAAGCAGTTCTTGGTCCCCTAAAAGATGGTGTAAACTACAATCAGTGTAATCCTGTAAGGTAGAATACACATCCTAGAAACACCATAAGAATATGTGTGGAAGTGAAACCTGGTACTTCCTTTGCATGATCGGACGCAAAGGGGTCTCTACTAAACCACCAAAAACTGCTCCCTTTTTATCCCCAATTATCTGTCAAAGCACAAATTAGGAAGTGGAAGTGAGCAACTAAATTATACAAAAATCAAGAGAAGATTTGTTCTAAGGAAAACAAAAACAGTACCTACATTACAGTTTATACAGCAATTTCTATAGCTTAAAAACCCCAGAATGCAGTTTCTAAGGACCAAATCAAAATGGCACAAAAGAGCGAAACTGTTTGCTTAGAAAATTAGAAGCTACAAAAATATATGTAATAAAATTATCTTTTTCTTTTGGTTTCAACTAGTGGAATGCTTCGTGGATGGCAAATCTTTCAGTGATCCATGCAACAACTTTACTTACTGACCTCCATACTCAGCGGCAATTCTACGTGTAAGCTGTGGGGTCAACTGACCCCACAGCTATTTTTATTGCAAGCCTAATCTTGTTCATACTTATGTATAAAATTAAGCCTAATTCTAAGGGATTAGTGCACTTGAACCCACAGACTTTTGCTGCTGGCACCGCCACTGTCCATACTGCTCACAAATAAATTGGAACTAGACACGGAACTACCTTTGCGTTCATGACTACATCATGTTTTCATTTTCTCAGCTTCCAAACAACCTGCTCTTTCACCCCAGGGGATTGTGTAGAGACAGAAATTCGGAAATTGCATGTAGTCAATTTTAACAACAATTTAATATCACCAGACCAAAGTCAGCTAAATTATAAGATGCCTGCATGATCCAGGTTCGAATAGATCATGGTGGAAGGTGCTGGACGCAACCAAAACAAACTTGGCGCTCAGAGCCTCGGACCAAAGACACATTGCAGGTGAAAATTTCATATGCACCAATAAATTAAGTCCTTAGCAAGCCCTAAAATTCTAATGGAATAGCTTAGGAAGGTGAAATTAATTAGGTGAACGAGAAGGTTATATAAACTTGCCAGTGCTACTTGACAAACATGTATCTTTCGGTACTATATTCAGATGATATTATATTGCACATGAGGGCATGAAAAATTGAAAGTTATACAAAAGCATGGCAAGTAGCATACCAGAAGTGAATCACCAGCGCAAAGCATGCTCCTTCTGTAAAGAGTAGATAAAGATGTACCGTGCCTCCAGGTACTGCACAATATTGAGCATAGCCATCAAAGAATCAGTTGTGTTGGCAAAATGGCAATAATCTAATCAGTACATATGTGGATTCAAAAGATAACCTGTAAACCAACATCCAGTTCTTTCCTTGAACAAGAACAGGAAGAGATGGATAAAGAGCATTTCGCATCATTTCTGATAGAAGCATTGATGGTTCAGACATAGCTGGCAACTTATGATTTGAAGCAGACTCCTTCGATACCTTGGGATCCAAACCGGATGAAATTGACTCTGTTTGACTTGCTATTTCACTATCAATGATGTGGCCAAGGTTTTGTCTGAAACCACCAAGCCTACCTGCCTTGTTAATAATCTTTCCAATGGAATGCTTGCCTCTGCTAAGCAACCCCTTCCTTTCCTTGTTTCCCCTCCCAACGGGTGTTAGCGTTGGGTATTCCATATGCAGATCCTGCTCAGGTATGATCTCCATCGAATCATCGCTAGAGCTAGATGCGGACATAAATGACATCAGAAATGCTCTAAATGAAGATGTGTCAGGGCCATTAGGAATTTCAGAATCTTCGTCATCATACAGATTTTCCAGCCCTTCAGTGGCCTCCTACAAGATAGATATGTATGAACTTTAAGCTTCTAGCCCAAGCATGGTCACTAAAATGATAAGCAGTACATGTCAATCTAGTTCCCAATTGCTCCTATACAAATTATTATAATTAGCAGGTTCAGTATCTTTTCTTTCAGAAAACCACCGTACAAACATGACCTTGATGAGTTATGGGCAGTAGAGTTGTGAATGTGCAGTAGCGTGAGATCCTGGTTCTGTCCCCAGCCAAGCACTCACTCGCGGAGGTGAAAACATCAACTCTCCAATCACAAAAAAGCAATAATGATTTTCAATCACAGAAAAAAAAGGTTGCAGCATTACAGGCAAAAGCGATATTTTTCCATGGGAAACTTTGCCTTTGGCACTTGACAATTTGCCATTAGCCAGGCGTGAATCTCAACAGAAAGGGGAAATAATTCAAAACCCCATAGAACCAAAAACGACATCACATTAAGGTAGGTATTAAAGTAAGTAATGTTTATTCTAAGGGTTGTCCAAAGTCCAAATACACACAGGAGAACTGGAATAGGCAGCAATTTATCAGTGGAAACTACCTATTAGATGGCCAATCACACACTATCACCCTAGTTTACTTGTACAGCTATACTACAGACTGATCCCCATGCTCCCACAGTACATATTTTGACCTACAATAGCCCTAAAACATTCAGATGTCGATAATAACCCTACCGGTATTGGGTCTAGCATCTCAATCTGCAGCACAGCAGCAAAGGACGCCACAACCCGCAGGAATTGGGCACTGCGTAGTCCAAAAACATGCGGATAAATCCTAGGAGTTGTCCGATTGAGCGGATTGCGAATTACAGGCGCAGAAATGGGGACGAACGCTGCGGGTCTGGTGCAGGTGAAGTGAGGGTGAAACCTACGGAGGGAGGGAGGGAAGGGATGGGGGGCGCTCACGGGGAGGTGGGAGGAGCGCTCCCGCTCGTGGCCGGAGACGGGGTTGAGGATGACGGTGGCGAGGTCGGACACGAGGTGCGCCGCCTTTCCGCCCAGCGACGGCATGTAGCCCATCCCCGCGACACGCGCGCCCTTGTGGTTCTATCCAGAGCCTAAGAGCCGGGCGGGGCGGTCACCATGGGCAGCCTCGTCCTCTTCTTTGCCGCTGGTCGCTGGAATCGAGAGCGCTTGGAGGTCGATCGAGGCGGCGCCGGAGGCGGGGCAGGGGGACGGGGGGAGCGGCGCTTGCCGGAGTGGATTTGGGGGCGCGGAGGACACGTGAGGCGAGGTGCCCCGTCTGGTTTGCTCTACTCGGCTGCGGCGGTTGCCACGCGGCAGGGCGACGACGGGGAAGGCACACTGACGACTGGGGCAGGCGCTTTCTGCGCGGGTGTTGTGGCCAGGAAGTGGAACAAGACTCGGTCCGTCTTTTTTTTTCTTTTTCAAGTAACAGCGCGGTTTTATTTCATCAGTTTTGGTGAACATCAGTCATCTGAAATTTGAATTTTAAATTTGGATCAGTCGATTTGCTGAAGAAGAAAGCAGGCGTTGACGTACATCATCGAGGCCATCAACGGTGTGTCAGGAATGCCGGCAAGGCCTCGATCATGAACGTAGCCGGCAGCCAGCGGCAGCTTGTGAAGGAGAGTCTAAAGATTGACGATTTTGGTGCAGGAGTGCAGGTTCGTCGAAAAATCGGATGGTCCATCGATTTGAAAGGGTGGCCGGTGGCGGTAGCAAGCACGACAGTTGGGGGAGATTGAGCGGATGGTGGGGGCAGCGAGATAGTCATGGGAGGATCGACAATCGCAGGCAACGAAGGCATACGGTTCAATCGATGATCGTGGGTGGTTTCATATCAGGATCACGATAAAAAAGAAGATGAACAATGCCTCTAACAAGATAGAAGAAGATTTGACCTTACATCCAACGGTTGAAAAAAATAATCAATTGGCCTAATTTCAAAATTTTAACGGGGTATAAAGATGTTCGGGGGGGGGGGGGGGGGTTAAAGACCTTCTGGACGGTCTTTTTTTTCCTTTTCAAGTAACAGCGCAACTTTATTTCATCAGATTTTTTGGATGTCGGTCATCTGAATTTTGAATTTGGATCAGTCGATTCGCAAAAGAAGAAAGCAGTGGACGACGGGCATAATCGAGGTCGTCGATGATGAGTCGGGGTGAGAAATTACGAGGCCCAAAAATGTCAGCAAGGCCTCGATCAGGAACGAGCCAGGCAGCAGGCAGCAACATCTTGTCAAGGCGGATCTGAAGGTTGACAATTTTGATGCGGGAGTGGAGGTTCATCGGAAAACAGGACGGTCCATCAATATCTAGGGATGGTCGGGGGGGTTGTAGCAAGCACGACAGTTGGTAGGGGATGGTGGGGCGACAAGACAATCGTGGAAACATCGACAACCGCATGCAATGAAGGCATACGGCTTAGCCGACGATCGTGGGTGGCTTCATATCAAGATCATGATAAAGACAGTGAACAGTGCTTTTGAGGAGATAGAACAAGATTTGACCATACATCCAACGGCTAACAAAGAAAATCAATTGGCCTGATTTTCAAAAATTAATGGGATATAAAGATGTTCAAGGGGTTTTAAGAAACCAAACATGATTCTCACCTCACGTGGTCGTCATTTTAGCTATTGTATATTATTTTTTCCATTGCTATCATGCTCCACATGGCAAATTCGACCTGCAAGCTTTGATATTTCACAAAATCATGGAGAGATATTCCAAGTTGTACATGGATTTTAGCTCTTTAACAACTCTCAAACAATCGGATGCAACATAAATTATGAGGAGATGCAGATCCTATCCCAAAGTAAAGGTTTCTCAACATGCATACGCTTCAAAAACCTTCATGTTCAGAATTCCTTCGAGACCAGAGCAGACGCTCCTTGGAAAACACCCCGACCACCCTTGTTTTCATATTTAACTATCGTGTTATCGTCGTTCAGTGTCGCCACCCCTCTAAGTTGGGAGGCCACCACTTTTGGGTTGGTTATGTTTGTTGTGGTACTTTATGCGTTTTGGACATAACATTATAACCCTACTGTCGGAGGAAATACCCCCGGGTATACCAAAGTCACCGATTCGACGCAACGCCAACTGCGCGCCTTCGCCGACTGCGCTCCGGCTCGGCCCCCGCCGACTGCTCCATGCCGATTGCGCGCCAGCTCGGACGCCGGTCGATTGCCCGTGCCCATTGCCCGCACTCGGCCGACTGTCCGCGCACTCGACCGACTGTTCGCGCACTCGGCTGTCCAAGAGGTCAACCGAGATGACAAGCCGACAAGACAACTGAGTGACATCTCTAGTCATGTCAGGAATAATATAGTGGTTACATGTCACATTACATCACATCCAGGGGTCACCTCACATGTACTCCCTTTCGTCCTCTTCCCCTTGTCCTCACCCGTGGAGCATCCTTGCCACCACTATATAAGGGGCAAGGCATGCCCACGGTGGGAGGGGGGCATTCGACTCTTTGATCACTTCCATAGAAGCCAACTCGGGTGACAGCATCCCAGCTCGGCAGTAGCAAATATACAGCTCAAGGAGCAAACATGTACACAGATATGCCTATAGTCCAGACATGCAGGAGTAGGGGTTTTATCTCTATGGAGAGCCCCGAACCTGGGTACTTCGCGGTGTCCGACTGTGCTTGTACCTAGACCCGTGCCGGAGCGTCGGTCATCTGCGCGTTGTTCCCCCACCTTTAGCCATCCCCATGGCATCTGCCGTCACATATCGTCGACAGTTGGCGCCCACCGTGGGGCAATATGCAGCGACCGGAGTTCCGCTCCGGCCGGGATTTCTTCATCATCAACATTTCTTCGGTACTAGTTCTTCTGGATCCGGATCCAGCAGGCTGGATCGCCCGGAGGCTATGTGCGCAGGCCGGGAGGCTATGTGTGTCGGCGCCTCCACGGGCGCCGGGTAGCCCGCCTGTCGTCTTCGTCCTCGGCTCCAGCCCGTTGCCCGGATAGCAGCTCCCGCATCTCCCCTGGGTGGTCCTCCGGCAAGTGCTCCTCTTCGCCCCCGCCGCTGCTCGTCCCCTGCTTTGCCCTGGTCCGCGGATGTGCGCGTACCCAGCAAGCAAGAGCTCCCCGGGTTGCGCTGCCTGCCTCGCCGTGAACAGCGGCGGTGCCGCCTCCTCCGTCGGCGAGTTTCTTGGACGGCGGTCGTCTTCAGCCCTCAGGCCGTCTTGCGCGGCTCCTCCGCGCCCGCACCTGCTCCACCGAGCAGCAGGCGGCGGCAGCCGCCCGCGCAGTCCCTTCTCCGTCCGCCCCTCTGCGTCCAGCCAGCGGCGCCCGTGGCATCTCTCTACCTGTGCCGTGGATCTGCCGCGTCTCCCTCGAGCGATTTCTCCTCTCCGGACGCTGGCTCTCGCAGCAGCGGATCTTCTCGAGCATTCGTTCCGTGGACTACTCCTCCCACGATCCAGCCATATAATCCCTGTATAGTGCGCCGTACTCTTCCCAGATAATGGTCCGGCTGCCTGTTCTTCAGTTTGGCCGCGCCGACTCCTGGCCACTGAGCTGCGCCCAGCACGGCCTTCCTGATGCGCTCATCCCGGTCGAGTTCTCCCTCGCTGATTGCGCCCGCAGGTTCGCTGCCGATTGCGGCCAGAGCTGCGGCACGGCACGGCCGACCTCCTCGCCGCTCCGCTTCGTCCAGCTCGGCCCCGTCGCTTCCGCGTGCTCGAGTGCGCCTCGCCACCCGCGTGATGGTAGCGCTCGCTGCGGGGCTGCTGTGACGCCGTTTCCGCGCGGTCAACACCGACGTTGGCTCCGTTTCTGTCAGCGACCGATGTTGGGCTCCGGTGGAGACACACCAAGAAAAGCAAGTGAATCAAGAGGATTTGTGTTCAGCTCGACTGCTAGTCCAGTATATCAAAGTAATCCATCCAGCTGCTTATGGATTCAGTGCTGCACGAGCACGTACATCATTTCAGCTCGAAGGAGGTCAGCTGATCGGCATCGTCTCCTCCCCCGTGCCCGCCGGTTTACCCCTCCTCCGGATGTGCGCCTCACCGAGTGCGCCGCCGGCACTCCACGGACGCCCCGGTTGCTCCCTCGTCGCGCCGGCTGCGACAAGCCCGGCCGTGCCGAGCGCTCCCTGTCAACTCGGCTTGGTCGCGCCGAGTGCTCCCTCCCAGGTCGGCTGGCCGCACCATATGCTCCTGTCAGCTCGGTGGCGCGTCGGCTGTGCCGAGCCCACCCGACTTCGACCTGCCTAGGCCTGCTGCACCGGCTGCCCAGCTCTCAGCCGCTCCTCCCACGGTTTTCAGCAAGTTCAGAGAAGAAGTTTCAGAAAAAGAGAAGAGTTCAGAAGAAGAGGCTGCCGAATGCTCCAGCTCGGCAAAAAAAAGTGAGCCTGCGGGTTGGGTTTGGTTGTGCCAGCTCGGCCAGCCGGCTGCTCACCTCAGCGTCTCCACGTCGGGCTTAAGAAACAAAGAATAAACAAAGAGGTTCAGAGAGGAGGCAGCCGACTGCTGCGATAGCTGGTCCGATTGCGACCTCGAGTCGGCTATAGGAAAAAGTGAGTTCTTGGACAGATTGCATCTGCTCGGCCAGCAAAAAAAAAGTTGGTTCTGCCGATGTCAATCCGATTGCGCTGACCGGTCAGTCGATTGCGAAAAAGAAGTGTGGTTGTGACCCGGATGGCAGACCATCCACTGGAGCAACCACAAGGGATCATTGCCCGAATAACTCGACGAGTCACTCGGAGGCTCGGAGGATGAACCCGCCGAGTGCCCCATCTTCATCAACAAAAGACTCTCTGAACGACTCGACGAGTCACTCGGAGGCTCGGAGGACGAGCCTGCCGAGTGCCCCGTCTGCTACATCAACAAAGAACCCTCCGGATGACTCACCAAGTCACCCGGAGGCTACACCTTCACCCAGTGGGTGTTCCGACTGAGCCAAAAAATCCAATGTGAGTTCTCGCTCAATACTTCTTACCATAGCAAGCATGACGGATGAACCTGAGTAGACTTCGGGGGTTATCTCCGCGTTATTTCCAGTTGGCTGCATGTTCGGCCCGGGACCGGCTGCCTCTGGGTAGACCGGATAACCCAAATAGTTATTCTCGACAGACGGATTAGTAGTGTGTACGGGGCCAAAGGCGATTTGATCCATCTGCAGACCGCATGCCGGCTGCAACGCTGGCAAAGAGCAAAAGCTGGAGGTCACCACACATGAACAACGTCCAAAGAGAAAACAATTTGGACGACCCGATCGTTTCCTTTTGGAAGTTTGCTCGGTTGAGTTTGCTCCCCAAAGTCTAAGTACTGTACACTTCATCTGGCGGCCGACTGTTCGATCCATCTACAGACCGCAAGCCGGCTGTAATGCTGGCGAGAGCAAGAGCCAAAGGGTGGAATGAACGGAAAAATGACTGCGGGGCGAAGGCAAAGCCGAGTCGGCCTCCCGATTGCACAAATCTACATTTTTAGAAAAATAAGAAGTATTCGATATATCCGAGATAACTAACGTTTGTCTAATGCATGATTGTTTCCGGGGGAAAACTACTGAGACCCTCGACGCCATCGACTACAACAAAATCAAGGAACCCTCCGGATGACTCTCCGAGTCACCCGGAGGCTCGGAGGCTACACCCAGACTGGAAAGAAGTTGCACCAAGTGCAAGCGACGTCCGTCTACATCGACAAAGAAGAAACTCTTCGGATGACTCACCGAGTCACCCGGAGGCTCGGAGGCTACCGTCGGAGGAAATACCCCCGGGTATACCAAAGTCACCGATTCGACGCAACGCCAACTGCGCGCCTTCGCCGACTGCGCTCCGGCTCGGCCCCCGCCGACTGCTCCATGCCGATTGCGCGCCAGCTCGGACGCCGGTCGATTGGCCCGTGCCGATTGCCCGCACTCGGCCGACTGTCCGCGCACTCGACCGACTGTTCGCGCACTCGGCTGTCCAAGAGGTCAACCGAGATGACAAGCCGACAAGACAACTGAGTGACATCTCTAGTCATGTCAAGAATAGTATAGTGGTTAGATGTTACATTACATCACATCCAGGGGTCACCTCACATGTACTCCCTTTCGTCCTCTTCCCCTTGTCCTCACCCGTGGAGCATCCTTGCCACCACTATATAAGGGGCAAGGCATGCCCACGGTGGGAGGGGGGCATTCGACTCTTTGATCACTTCCATAGAAGCCAACTCGGGTGACAGTATCCCAGCTCGGCAGTAGCAAATATACAGCTCAAGGAGCAAACATGTACACAAATATGCCTATAGTCCAGACAGTAAGGAGTAGGGGTTTTATCTCTACGGAGAGCCCCGAACCTGGGTACTTCGCGGTGTCCGACTGTGCTTGTACCTAGACCCGTGCCGGAGCACCGGTCATCTACGCGTTGTTCCCCCACCTTTAGCCATCCTCATGGCATCTGCCGTCACATATCGACGACACCTACAACTCCTTAGATAGCGGTTGATGAATGTATGAATCAAAAGAGGGTTTCCAAACTCATTCTCATTAATTGCATGTCTCCTCACGTATCATATAGACCACAGTGTGATCAAGACCTTAATTAACTAGATGTACCCCGCGCGTTGCTGTGGAAATTTTAGCAAATAAAAGTAAAAATTAAATTAAAACAATTATTTGATTAAATATTAAATAGTAATAACTAAATGGTAGAAAAATTAAGTGTAAGAAAAATGAAAATAAGCCAATCGATCATGCATAGAAACATCCTCTGAAAAGAAATTCAAACATGAACATTCAGTGTCGGGCCGCCCGGGCGGTGGTCGCCTCGGCCAGTTGTACTCAGAGCACTGTAGCCACGCTCTTCGTATCGTCGATGATGTGTCGTCGTGTCCTTGGTACAGTGAGAAGTGACGAGCGCTGACTCTAGGCATGACAGATGCCTCCAGTCGGCTGGCCGGTTGCCGGGCCTAGTCGACATTCGGCTTAGGGGGGCGACTGTTGGAGTTAAGCCGCCCCATTTATTTTGAAAGGTTATTTTTCCTCCTTGGCCCTATCGGGGGTCATTCGCCCGACAATCTGGGGCAACTGGAGCCTTGTCCCAGCACCTGATGGCTTCTCGCCCTTCTTTGGTTACCCCAAGTGGAAGGTTGAGATGTAGCGCAGCAGCAAGTTTCCCTAAGTGAAGATACCAAGGTTTGTCTCCAGTGGGACTCCAGAGATGATAAGTAGGTGTCAGCGGAGCAACTGGCGTGGACCTGCACACAGACACAGATAACTTTGTTCCCAACGAAGTTCAGAGAGGTTGTCAATCTCTCCGGTCTTGTTGTTCACAAAGGGTAAAACACAAAGGATAATGATAGCAATTGAAAGTAAAAGCAGAAAAGTAAAGATAGCGTGGAAATGGTAATAAGGATATGGACCGGGATACGTGATGTTCGCTAGTGATGTCTCTCTCCCAAAAGACGATAAAACTGCTATGCGAGGTAAACAAATTACAGAAGGGCAATTGACAGGATTATGAACGCACCGCAATGCTAACTATGCTACAAAAGAAAGGAAGAGGCTCAAAAGCACGGGCAGTACGCCAAAATAAGTAGACCGAAATCCAACTGCATCTACTACTAACCATCCACCTTGAGATATCTATCCAGAACATCTCGCTGGTATTAAGTTGCGAGCCCCACCCAAAGTGTAAACCCAAAGCAACAGACAACTGCATTAAAAAGCACTTTGCGTAAAGTAAACAATCCTTGCAACCGCGGTTACAAGCACCGTTGTTTTCCCCCTTGTGGCAACAGCACATCCCCTAGACTCATGTTTCTGTCACTCAAGCGTGTCATCGGGGGGCATGAACCCACAATCGAGCATAACGTTCCCTCTTGGAGTCACTACATACTACTGTTGGGGTTCGCAGCAGAAACACAAATTTTTCTAACTAGCGTTCCCTTAACCCAAGATCTAGCTAACCGTATTACCGTAACGGACAGTAGTGCGGAAATAACATACCTCGGGGTGTAGTCCGTTGCGCGGGAAACGTTCCCGCAAACGTGGTTGATGTAGCCGATCAAGTTTCACAGCCCCCTGGCTGTGTTGAGCACCCGGATGGGTGTAGTGCCACACGTGCAGCACCTCGTAGTACTCGCACACGTACGAGACTCGATGACGACCTCCGTTCTCCGATCCAGTGGAGGGGGCGGAAGCAGACCTCCGGACGGAGCTTCGGCAGCACGACGGCCTCCGATTCTAGCAGAGAGGTCTCAATTCCACTACAGGCTCACACTAGGGAGCCCACCGTGGGAGAGGCCAGAGAGGGGAGGAGACCGGAGAAAACCGATCTCAATTCAGAGTTATATTTATTTTCTCACGAATTTCTGTGTATTAATTATGTGCACCCTGCCTGTCTTTATATAGGCTGGGGAAGGGAGTCAACCCACCTCCCCTAGCAATGTGGGACTAAACCCTTTGCTAGGGGGTGGTTGGCCGGCCAAGGGGGGAGAGGGGGCGCACCCCTCATGGGACCTAGGGCCCATGGCGCCTCCCCCCCTTTTTCTTTTCTTTTTTCTTTTCCCTTTAATTCCTTAATGGGTCTTTTTCTCCACTAAGGCCCATAGCACATATTAATTAGAAATAAAATGATTTTAATTATTAATTCAATTAATTAATAACTAAAACATATTATTCCATCTCCCGGTGCTCCGGAAACACTTCCGGCTCACTCCGAACTTGTTTCGGTTCAATACGGTACTCCTCCGATATTGTCTCCTTTATTCCCTGGTTGCTCCGATGGTTCCGAAAAGGTCTCCGATTTCATCGAGCCCTTAAGTGTGTTACCCTACGGTCCGAGAACACTCCAGCCATGACCGAGCAGAGGCAACAGTCAATGATCATCAGCGGGACCTGGATGCCCATAATGACCCCTGTGCATTCCAGATATCAACACCGATTGGACCTTACGCCGTATAGCATTCCCTTTGTCAGCGATACTGGATTGTTCCGAGATTCGATCAATGACATCCTATGTTTGGTTCAACCTCGTTCCGAACTAATCCTCATTCACTCGTTCTCGTGATATTCATCCCCGTGACCTAGTCACACGCTGCGCAGCTTTATGGATGGAATCTCACCGAGTGGGCCCTGAGTATCTATCCATTATATGGATTGACAAATCCCGCTCTTGTAAACAATACTCCTCAACGTATCTCCACGGAATACCTAAGATACAACCGTTATGACCCGCATATTTCAGTCAGGTGGTGGGATGTAAGTCAAAGCATCCGGGAAGATAGTGATTATGCACGTACTCACGGTCAAAGGAACGGTCTACCACGTTCTGTAATTACAACACTGAACCTTCATAAGATTTGATCATGCTGTAATGCTTACTTTGGGTAATGTTCATCACGTCACTTAACCAGTGAGGTGACCTCATAGTCAAGAGACTTAATTGTCCATGATCGCGAAACCACGATCATCATGTTGACCATGAACTAGTTATCGATGTAGAGGCTAACTAGGAACTCTGGGGGTTTCTATACCACACCTGCATCATTGTTTCACTGATGCAGTTCTAGTACGGTATGAAACTGGTTATGAACTTGATTAGATATATTGGAATAATCATATATTATTTGCCTCTAGAGCATATATCCAACAACTACTTGGCCAAAGCAATAAACAACAACGGAGAACATGCAAGAATTACTTAGGAACAAAAATATACGAGATAAAAACCAAATATATTACTCTATCACAATCTGAACATAATCTCATAATCCATTAGATCCCATCAAACTCAACATAGCAATAGCAGAAAGATTACAAAAGTTCCTCGATCATGTAGGGCAGCTCACGAGGTCTAAACCATGAAGAACAAAGAGGGGAGGAGAACATCACATAGCTACTGATCACGGACCCATGGTCCAAGGAAAACTAGTCACGAGACATCCGTGGAGCATCCATGGTGGAGAGGAGACTCCCAGAGGTCGGCCCTCCCTCCGGCAGGGTACCGGGAAGAGGTCTTCTGGTGCTCCCGATCTCGGAAGCGCGGCGGCGGAGGAACAGAGGAGAGATCGCGAAAAAGGGTTCTGTCTTCGGAGTTTCCCCGTGACGGAGAATAAATAGGCGAAGGGGGGCAGCCAGAGGTGGACCAGGGGCCCCAGGCGCCCCCCTGGCGCGGCCAGGGGTGGGGCCGCGCCGGGTGGCCTCCTGGGCCCCCTGGCTCCCCTCTGGCCCCACGCGGGATCTTCGCGAAGCTTCCTGTACACTGATTTTTCCTGTATTTTTCCCGGAATTTTTCTGGCACTTTTTATATGGGGAAAAACTGAAATAGAAAAACAGCAGAAAACAGGAACTGGCACTGGGGTGCACTGAGTTAATAGGTTAGTCCAAATATGATCAAAAGTGTATGAAAGTGTATCTAGATCATAGCAATATCACACAAAACATGCATGGAGCAAGCAGAAATTATAGATACGTTTTGGACGTATCAACATCCCCAAGCTTAATTCCTGCTCGTCCTCGAGTAGGTAAATGATAACAGCATAATTTCTGTGGTGACATGCTAGCAACCATAAAAGAACTTTGAAAAGTAAAGCAATCAAGGTTAGAGATTCAATTCAAGTCATAACATGCAAGAGTCTATATTAGCATTGAAACAAGTAACAAAAGAACATTAGGTGCAAGAGCTCTGGCTGTCCGTGACTCGAATGTCTCCAAATGGTGTTTGCGTGCAAGAAGGGGGATAGGGAATACGAGAAAAAGTATTTTTGCGTTGAGAACTCAATCTACTAAAGTTTCACACTTGGTCCTCTTTGGAATCTTATCTTGACTCATCCCCAGACCACTAGCCAGGTACAAGTCAATTTGATCCACTCCTTTTCGATATTTTGAGCACTCATGCAATGGATGAGCGTAAGCACGAGAGTTGACACTTAGGATGGCAAAGAGAGAAGTACGGAGGAGGAAGACAAAAAGGATGAGAAAGACTCACATCAATGAGGACAATCATAGGCAAGAGATGCCAAATGATAGATATGATGTGAGGAGTAGGGATTGCCATGCAACAGATGCACATACGAGCTAGGAAGCTCTCCAATGGAACTAGTGGGGGTGCATCTAACTTGCTCGCTCATGAAGACCTATAGCTCGTTTGAGGAGGCTCATCCTTGGAATATGCAAGCCAAGTTCTATAGTGTGAAGGTCCTCACATAGCTATATGCATAATGATCATCTGTATGGAGTACAAGGATATAAAGGGAGTACTAGTGTGGATCTCTCAAAAGGATAGTAGTGTTGCCCCTTTCTCTTTTTTTTTTCTTTTTTTCTCTTTTTTCTATTTTTTTGTATTTTTGTGTGGCCTCAATGGCTCTTTCTATTTAACTCTCATTTATCCTCTTTGGGATCTTTTATTGTGTCCACTTTGGGATCTTTTCCTCACTTAAGGGCAACACTCTATTTTACAAGAAGGTAAAGGAGATCTTTCACACTTTACAAGGTACTCAAAATCATAAAGAAGATGTAACTAACATGATGTATGCAATGTATGTCGCTGCTAGTGTAGCAGGAACATGTATGACATGAAGATCAAGTCATGAAGAGGTGGATGTTGCATGGCAATATATCTCGGAAAGGCTATGGAAATGCCTTGATAGGTAGGTATGGTGGCTGTTTTGAGGAAAGATATAAGGAGGCTTATGATGACAGAGCGTATCATGCCAAGGGTTTGGATGTACCGGCGAAGGTGGACACCAACTCTCGGAATGAGAAGAAGGCAATGCACGGCACGGGAGAGGCTAGCAAAATATGGGAAGGTGGAAGTGTCAACTTTCAATACTTACATTAGTCCGAAGAACTCATGCACTTATTATCGGTAACTCTCAATCTAATAAGGAGGTTCACAAAGAGACAAATACCCCGAGGAGGAGTGTATGGGGGTTTGGTTATCCTTGCGCATCCTCGACTCATGGTACGTGAGTGTTCTCTTATATTCGATCCCTCCAAAGATTAGTGATCCATCTAGTAGCTAGAGTTCTCAACTAGTTTTGTAGGTTTTGAAAATACACACGGATTGCCCAAAATACGACACCTATCACTAATAGGCTAGAGCTCTTGACACCAAAAGTTCAAACATTACTCACATCAATACCTCAAAACTATTGCAAGTTACTACTAGAATTAAATAGCAACCTCAATTACCTACTTTCAAGACAAGACACAACTCAGTGAAACAACCAACTCTCTTTAACAAGATAAACATGAAAACTAAAAAGAGTTCCAGCAACAAACTAAACAAAAGCCAGGGCTCTTGCTAAAGACAAACTAAGACTAAGACTAAACATGCCAGTAGCTATGAAAAGGTAAAGAACACACAACAGCAAAAAGATAAACAGGAAAAATCCAATGATGTGTTCAGAATTTTGAAAGTGGAGCGTGTTTCTCTCCCACACAAAGTAAGACGGGATCTAAATTGTTATGAACAACAAGCAAAGCTAAAGAAAACTAAAAATAAACCTAAGAGCGAGACGCTCCAAGCATAGCACATAACGCATGAAGTGATAAAAATATAGTGAGACGAAGGACGAACTGATGATTGTTGATGGAGAAGGGGATGCACGGGGGCATCCCCAAGCTTAGACGCTTGAGTCTCCTTGAATATTTGTTGGGGATGCATGGGGGCATCCCCAAGCTTGAGCGCTTGACACTCCTGGATCTTCTTTCATCATCTTCCATCGCACACTTGAAAACTCCCTTCATACATAACTCATCATAAGCTGATTGGAGAGGTTAGTACCCTTAATAAAATAATTTTTCCCCACTGGATATAAAGATATTCTTGAAGAGCTACTGTTTCTCAAGAGTGCCAAAAAGTTTTTGCAAATAAAAAGCAAGCTTAAGGTTTGCAAAAGTTATGAGAGACAAAACGTGGCAGAATCTGTGAAAAACAGAATAGCAGGTAGTAAAGAATTTTTTTAGGGGCACTTCTGCAACTCAAATAAAAAAACTCAGAACATACGGAAGTTTCGTAATTGTATAGAATGCTGTGTAAAAATTTCAGCTCAAAAAGATGAACTGGGATTTTTCTGGAATTTTTCTGGTCACGAGGACAGAATCTGTTTTCTGGACAGCATGTCACAACTTTTACTTCCCTTGCCGTAAGAGGCTATAACTTGGCACAAAGCTGAAAAATAAAGATACAATGATGTTGCTACAGTAGTAACAATCATCAAGACACAACAAAAGCAAAAAGAAAAACCTAAATTCTTTGCGGGCTGCCTCCCAAAAGCGCTTCTTTAGAGCCATTAGCTAGGCATACATATTTTAAAAGGTGCTCTCATAAGAATAAGGATTTGAAGCAAAAGAGAGCATCAAGAAGAAAATATGAAACACATTTAAGCCGAACCCACTTCCTATGCATAGGCATCTTGTAATAAAATAAATCAAAGAAGCACAAAGAAACCAACATAGGAAGGTGGAACAAGAACATCTTCAAAACTTTCAACATAAAGAGAGTAGTTTTAGTAATATGGAAGTTTCTACAACCAAACTTTCCTCTCTCAAAATAATTTTCAGTAGTATCATGAACAACATCAAGAATATAAATATCACATAAATTATGTTGTTCATGACCCACAAGCACACGTGTATAGTTTTCAACACGGTCTTTAGGATTATAAGATAAATGCAACCCATCACATTGAGCCTTGATAAGAGCAAAATTCTCCGGAATAGTTGGAGATTTCAAAAGGATTATGGGGCAATCAAGTGTGGGTGCAATAGCACCAATTTCATGCATAACATAAGGAACTATAGCAAGTTCAGCTTTGTAAGCATCATCCATAGTGGCATCATGGCCAAAAGTATAGAAGGCATCAACTTCATCAAAAAGGGATATTTCAAAAGAATCCATAGGATCATAACACTCATCATATAAAGTAAGAGTCAAAGAGTTACTCTCATTAGAAGGTAGACATGGATGGCTCCATTCTTCCTCCTTTTGTTCGTCCAAAGAGCTTTCAGGTTCAGTAATTTCTTCTTCTATAGAGTCCTGCAAAACATTAGTCTCTTCCTTTGGGGGTGAGATTATCTCAAGATGATCAGTAATATAATAATTTGCATCATAATTTTCCAAACAATAGTTAAGTATAGCGAGACTCTCAGATTTGTAAGTGGCGTCATCAATATTTTCAAGAAAAGAAGTAATTTCATAGGCACCCTTAAAAGCAACAAATTCTTCTATTTGTTCTGCATCATAAAAATCATAATTTCCCTTAGCATAAGAAGCTAAGGTTTCATCCTCATTGTACTCACATTGGAAAGCAAGGTGTTTGTGCCTCATAAAGCAACAAGATTCATCCCTGCAGAAAGATATATTATATATTGAGCACAAGTTTTTAGCATACTCATACGATTGATGTATGAGTCTCCATAAGTGTATCCCTTTTTGAGACAAGCGGTATTCCTTGTAATATTCTTGTTGATCCGCAGTGAATCCTCCATGCCAATAAGATCTAGTTTCAAAGAAGTTAGACATTGATTGGCAAGTAAGGAACTAGACATACTATTTTTTGGATTTTTGATAAAGGACACTAAAGATAAAAACTGAAAGGTAAACTAACAAGACTAAAAAAAAAAGGTAAAGGGTAGTGTACAACTCCCCTATCTTAGCACTCGGAGTCCCCGGCAACGGCGCCAGAAATTCGCTTGATGGCTTCTCGCCCTTCGTTGGTTACCCCAAGTGGAAGGTTGAGATGTAGCGCAGCAGCAAGTTTCCCTCAGTGAAGATACCAAGGTTTGTCTCCAGTAGGACTCCAGAGATGATAAGTAGGTGTCAGCAGCGCAACTGACATGGACCTGCACACAGACACAGATAACTTTGTTCCCAAGGAAGTTCAGAGAGGTTGTCAATTTCTCCGGTCTTGTTGTTCACAAAGGGTAAAACACAAAGGATAATGATAGCAATTGAAAGTAAAAGTAGAAAAGTAAAGATAGCGTGGAAACAGTAATAAGGATATGGACCGGGATACGTGATGTTCGCTAGTGATGTCTCTCTCCCAAAAGACGATAAAACTGCTATGCGAGGTAAACAAATTACAGAAGGGCAATTGACAGGATTATGAACGCACCGCAATGCTAACTATGCTACAAAAGAAAGGAAGAGGCTCAAAAGCACGGGCAGTACGCCAAAATAAGTAGACCGAAATCCAACTGCATCTACTACTAATCATCCACCTTGAGATATCTATCCAGAACATCTCGCTGGTATTAAGTTGCGAGCCCCACCCAAAGTGTAAACCCAAAGCAACATACAACTGCATTAAAAAGCACTTTGCATAAAGTAAACACTCCTTGCAACCGCGCTTACAAGCACCGTTGTTTTCCCCCTTGTGTGCAACAGCACATCCCCTAGACTCATGTTTCTGTCACTCAAGCGTGTCATCGGGGGGCATGAACCCACAATCGAGCATAACGTTCTCTCTTGGAGTCACTACCTACTACTTGGCCAAAGCAATAAACATGAACGGAGAACATGCAAGAATTACTTAGGAACAAAAATTTAAGAGATAAAAACCAAATATATTACTCTATCACAATCTGAACATAATCTCATAATCCATCAGATCCCATCAAACTCAGCATAGCAATAGCAGAAAGATTACAAAAGTGCCTCGATCATGTAGGGCAGCTCACGAGGTCTAAACCATGAAGAACAAAGAGGGGAGGAGAACATCACATAGCTACTGATCACGGACCCATGGTCCAAGGAAAACTACTCACGAGACATCCGGGGAGCATCCTGTTGGGGTTCGCAGCAGAAAACACAAATTTTTCTAACTAGCGTTCCCTTAACCCAAGATCTAGCTAGCCGTATTACCGTAACAGATAGTAGTGCGGAAATAACATACCTCGGGGTGTAGTCCGTTGCGCGGGAAACGTTCCCGCAAACGTGGTTGATGTAGCCGATCAAGTTTCACAGCCCCCTGGCTGTGTTGAGCACCCGGATGGGTGTAGTGCCACACGTGCAGCACCTCGTAGTACTCGCACACGTACGAGACTCGATGACGACCTCCGTTCTCCGATCCAGCGGAGGGGGCGGAAGCAGACCTCCGGACGGAGCTTCGGCAGCACGACGGCCTCCGATTCTAGCAGAGAGGTCTCAATTCCACTACAGGCTCACACTAGGGAGCCCACCGTGGAAGAGACCAGAGAGGGGAGGAGACCGGAGAAAACCGATCTCAATTCGGAGTTATATTTATTTTCTCACGAATTTCTGTGTATTAATTATGTGCACCCTGCCTGTCTTTATATAGGTCGGGAAGGGAGTCAACCCACCTCCCTTAGCAATGTGGGACTAAAGTCCCCTTTGCTAAGGGGTGGCCGGCCAAGGGGGGAGAGGGGGCGCACCCCTCATGGGCCCTAGGGCCCATGGCGCCTCCCCCCCTTTTTCTTTTCTTTTTTCTTTTCCCTTTAATTCCTTAATGGGCCTTTTTCTCCACTAAGGCCCATAGCACATATTAATTAGAAATAAAATGATTTTAATTATTAATTCAATTAATTAATAACTAAAACATATTATTTCATCTCCCGGTGCTCCGGAAACTCTTCCGGCTTACTCCGAACTTGTTTCGGTTCAATACGGTACTCCTCCGATATTGTCTCCCTTATTCTCTGGTTGCTCCGATGGTTCCGGAAAGGTCTCCGATTTCATCGAGCCCTTAAGTGTGTTACCCTACGGTCCGAGAACACTCCAGTCATGACCGAACAGAGGCAACAGTCAATGATCATCAGCGGGACCTGGATGCCCATAATGACCCCTGTGCATTCCTGATATCAACACCGATTGGACCTTACGCCGTATAGCATTCCCTTTGTCAGCGATACTGGATTGTTCCGAGATTCGATCAATGACATCCTATGTCTGGTTCAATCTCGTTCCGAACTAAATCCTCATTCACTCGTTCCCGTGATATTCATCCCCGTGACCTAGTCACACGCTGCGCAGCTTTATGGATGGAATCTCACCGAGTGGGCCCCGAGTATCTATCCATTATATGGATTGACAAATCCCGCTCTTGTAAACAATACTCCTCAACGTATCTCCACGGAATACCTAAGATACAACCGTTATGACCCGCATATTTCAGTCAGGTGGTGGGATGTAAGTCAAAGCATCCGGGAAGATAGTGATTATGCACGTACTCACGGTCAAAGGAACGGTCTACCACGTTCTGTAATTACAACACTGAACCTTCATAAGATTTTGATCATGCTGTAATGCTTACTTTGGGTAATGTTCATCACGTCACTTAACCCGTGAGGTGACCTCATAGTCAAGAGACTTAATTGTCCATGATCGTGAAACCACGATCATCATGTTGACCATGAACTAGTTATCAATGTAGAGGCTAACTAGGAACTCTGGGTTTTCTATACCACACCTGCATCATTGTTTCACTGATGCAGTTCTAGCACGGTATGAAACTGGTTATGAACTTGCTTAGATATATTGGAATAATCATATATTATTTGCCTCTAGAGCATATATCCAACACATCCATGGTGGAGAGGAGACTCCCGAAGGTCGGCCCTCCCTCCGGCAGGGTGCCAGGAAGAGGTCTTCTGGTGCTCCCGATCTCGGAAGCGCAGCGGCAGCGGAACAGAGGAGAGATCGCGAAAAAGGGTCCTGTCTTCGGAGTTACCCCGTGACGGAGAATAAATAGGTGAAGGGGGGCAGCCAGAGGTGGACCAGGGGCCCCAGGCGCCCCCTGGCGTGGCCAGGGGTGGTGCCGCGCCGGGTGGCCGCCTGGGCCCCCCCGGGCTCCCCTCTGGCCCCACTCGGGCTCTAGAAAGTGACGGTGGCCAAGTGTATGAAAGTGTATCTAGATCATAGCAATATCACACAAAACATGCATGGAGCAAGCAGAAATTATAGATACGTTTTGGACGTATTAGCACCTCACCTGAGGGGGAGATAATCCCCGGAGGCCTATTCCTCTTCATGCTTGCCTCCCGGATGAGTTGTGAGTAGGCCACCCTTAAACCATGGGTCCATTGGCAATAGCTAGATGGTTTTCTTTCTAATCTTATGCTTCACCAGAAAGAATGTTTGGTGCAGAGGGATTTTGGGTGGGGCCAGGTTGTCAGATGAGGATATTTCGGCGGTCCTGACTCCCGTAAAGCCCCCCAATTTGAGTCAGATCTGCGAGAAAATAGACATGTGTATCAGCCCGCGGACGCATACATGATCGCATTGGATGGCAAAAGTGGCGTGGACAACCCAATCCAAATGCATGCAGGAGTTTTAAGGGTCACCGTTTGGAATGCCCTAAGATCACTACATTGCCGCGAAAATTCCACAACCCTTCCTCCATCACCCTCTCCTAATCTCCCGAGCACGAGAATTGAAGCGTAAATAGATTGTCTTCCAGAGGGCAGATTTGCACCTGCTGCGCCAGGTACCATGCTGCTCTCATTATTTTGAATAAAACAAATTGACTAATGATAGCGACTTCTAGCGGCAAAGGTTCTTCCCCCTCGACCACTACATCATTCAGATTGTTCTCTTGGGGTCCAATTACCACATCAGAGTTCTACATTGGCCGATCTGACTTAGCCTTCAATACTGCTCTAACCCATGAAAAATCTATCGAGCTTTTGAAACACCAAAACCCTAACCCTTAGAGCGTCTCCAGCCGCGCCCCCAAGAGGCCCCCAAGGCGACTTTTTCCGCGCCGGGCGGACGAAATTCGCCTAGCCGCGCCCCCAAGAGGCCGTTTAGCGCCGGATTGGGCCAAAAGTGGATCCGGCGATCCCAAGCCAAACCCAGCGCCCTGGGGGTCTCTTGGGGTCGCCGGATGAAACGGAACGACGCGTGGGACCGCTCTGTCGGCGTGATAGGCCCTCCCCTCCCGCCATTTTCCACCCTCCCCCCCGCCATTTGCCCCCATCTCCCGCCATCTGCCCCAGATCTCCCCCCATGGCGCCGAAGAAGAAATACGAGCCCCCTCGCCGCGCTGATGGCGCACAACTTCTGCCGGCCAAGAAGCCCAGAAAGCCGAGAGCGCCGCCACCAAAGCCGGAGGGCTTTACGGACGCCGAGTGGCTCGCCGACGAACAACGCCGCTCGTTTTCCACGACCGACCGGCGCAACCGCCTTTTGAGCCAGAAGTCCCGGGAGATCATGAAGGCCACTCAGGATGCGGCGGCGAAGAAGCTGGAGGCAACGGAGGCCGCGGCGGCCGCGGCGAGGCGTGAGCTCCAGGACACGCTCGCGCAGACTGCGGCGGCCAAGGAGGCAATTGCGGCGGCGGCGGCTCTCCGCTCCGGCGGGGTGCTGTTCCCTCTCCCAACTCAGCAGAGCGTCACCTCCCCCGCCGGCAACTTCTCGCCTTCTACGCCGGCGGCATGGGCGGCGTCTCCTGACCACAACGGCTTCAACCCCAACCTCGCCTTCCCCCACATGCCTCTGCCGCGGACAACCTCGGCGTCCTGCTCGTCGGTCTACTCGCCGGCCTACGCGACTACAGCCCCGTCCTTGCTGCGTCGAGAATCCATCCCGTTCTCCACGGAGATGGAGGACATCATCGCCGCGGGGTCCGAGGCACACGTCGTCGTCGGTTCAGAGGCCTTCTTCGCCGACGACACCGACTTCGCCCAGCGCGCCGACGAGGACACGCAAGACTTTGAGGTGGACGACAACAAAGAAGCGCCGGAGGAGTTGGCCGGCAAAGGGAACAAGAAGAGGAAGAGCGGCGAGCCGTCCTTGAACCGCTACAAGTGGACGACCAAGGAGGACGAGTGCCTCGCCGAGTCATGGAAGATGGTGAGCTTGGACCCCATCACCGGCTCCAACCAAAACGACGACACATACTGGAAGAGGATCAAGGCGGCTTTCGACAAGCGCAAGATGGTCGACCCCAAATTCAAGGAGGTCTACATGGAGCGCGGCGCGAAAGCCATGTCAAACCACTGGGCGGCGGTGCAGACGGCGTGCAACAAGTGGCACGGCATCCAAGAGGAGGTGAATGCTCGGCCGGAAAGCGGCGCCAACGCCGACCAAAAGGTATGATCTCGACGCGAACTCGCCGCAATCTCGCCCGTCGTTCGCACGCCTGTACTGACATTCGTTTGGTAGTATGCGCGCATGTTCAGCATGTACCAAGATGACACCGGCACCGAATTCAAGTTCATCCACGTCTTCCCGCTGATCGAGATGTGCGACAAATGGGCGGAATGCCGCGTGTTGCTCACCAAGACCAAGAACGGCGTCTACGACCCAGACGCGTCGGCGCCACCGGCGTCCGAAGGTCGCCCGGCCGAGCGTAACAAGAAGGCCAAGGCGTCAAGGCTGCCGCGCCGGATGCCGAGCGACTGCAGTCGGCCATCGAGAAATGCATCGCCGACGCCGCGAGCAACGCCGCGATCAGGGAGGAGGCGTCCATGGCGAGGTGGACCGAGCTTTTGGGCAAGCAGGACGCCAAGCTAGACCTCCTGAGGAACACCGCCGCCGCCAAGAAGTGGAACACTGATCTCGCCTTCCTGTCGACAATGGCGACGATGGATTTGGGATCGGTGGACGCGCAGATGAGAGCCTGGCTTGTCTCCGAGCGCGACAAGATCTTGCCCCAGATGGCGCCGTCCGTTGCCACGCCCCCCACAGCCCCGCCTGCGTTGGTCGTGCCTGCCTCGCCCTCGGCGGACACGCCGACGACACCGTACACGCCGTCCACGCCGGTTGAGACATTCGGTGAGCAACCGGCTTTTGCGGTCGACCTGGACGGCCCGCTTTGAGCTGCCGGCGTCCTACTTTTTTGTTCCCCGCGTAGATCACGCCGTCTGTGGCATGCTTGATCGCCGTACCATGGCACGTTTCGCCGAACTTTGCTGTTTTTTGAAGCGTGAAGAAAACTATTCGAATTTGTGCGGCACGTCGCCGTTTTCTTGGGTTCGAACTTGGGGGCGCGGCTGGAGGGAAACTCGCCCCAAGACCTATCGCCGCGCCGAGCGCCCCCAGGCGGCGCTAAAAATAGCGCCGCAAAACGCCTTGGAGGGGGGGGGGGCTGGAGATGCTCTTAACTCCTTCGCTAAACTATTGAGCGGATCCGATTGTTCGAGGACCTCCCGCAGCAATCTTCATTCTCCAGAGGTGTGTGGCGGGAGAGTAGAGAGGATCTCAACGACGATCGCCGCCGCCGAGAGTATGAAAAGCCCTAATGGGAGGGTATAGTTTTCACTTGTAACTTTGTAAGTCCATCAAATGCTTGTGTTGACTGACTCGGTCGCGCTCTCTCGTTCGGTCTCTTTCGCCTTGTTGTGTGTGTGTGCGGCGACGGCCCAGGAGGGGAGCCCGCGATGTTAACAGGTTACTGGTCTGCCACTTGGATCGCTCACAAGAAGAAGAAAAAACTGCCACTCGTGATAGCTATCACTTCATCAGGACCGACAAAATGGTCGCGACCGTTCACACACACGGTGCACCAACCTCCTCCAAGCGAGTGCAGTCCAAACTCCAAAAGCACACATGGCTCCTCCCCCTCACACCTCACGGTGAGCTGTTGTGTTTATCTTTCTTTGCACCAGAAGTAATTTTCTTATTATTCACGATGAGCTGTTGCCCGCGCCAAATTACGCTACTCCATTATTATTATTATTACACACTCCCATCATTAAAAAAATTACATCCTCCCAGACTTAGCGCTTAAGCATAGAGATCGATGGTTGCAGAGCACAAGGCAGCAGCCCCCCGTGCATCACGCGCCCATACAGTAGTACAGTATCACAGTGAGATCCGAGCAAAAATCCAGGTCAGATCGTGGCTGCTGTCACCTGCCAGTGCTCCCCCACCCACTAATTACACGGCCCCCACCCACCGATTTCCTTAAACCCCTCCTCTCCCCGCACCCATTATAATAGCCCCCCCTGACCCCGACCCTCTGCAGAAACGCGCAATCCATTCCCCGCCCGATCTCGCGACCCCACCCCCACATCGCCGCGTCCGACACCCACACCCGACCCGATGGCGACGCTCAAGGTGCCCTCCTCCGTGCCGGCGCTCGCCGACGACTGCGACAACCTCCGCAAGGCCTTCCAAGGTACAGTACACTCGCCGCGCATCGCTCCCCCGCGTTTCGTGATCGCCGTCTGATCTGTCGGTTTTTGTTGTTGTTGTTGTTGTCGTCTCTGCAGGGTGGGGCACGAACGAGGCGCTCATCATCTCCATCCTGGGCCACCGGGACGCCGCGCAGCGCCGCGCCATCCGCAAGCACTACGCCGACACCCACGGCGAGGAGCTGCTCCGGAGCATCACCGACGAGATCTCCGGCGACTTCGAGGTCAGAAACCCACTCACTGATCGACTGACTCACCAGTACGGCTTTCCCTTTGCGCGAATCATCTCCAGATCTCTGATCGAACGTTTTCGTCTGTTGTGATGATGGAATCAGAGGGCCGTGATCCTGTGGACGCTGGACCCCGCTGAGCGGGACGCGGTGCTCGCCAACGAGACCGCCAGGAAGTGGCAGCCCGGGAACCCCGTGCTCGTCGAGATCGCCTGCGCGCGCGGCTCCGCCCAACTCTTCGCCGTCAGGCAGGCCTACCATGACCGCTTCAAGCGCTCGCTCGAGGAGGACGTCGCTGCCCACGTCACCGGCGACTTCCGCAAGGTACTGTGTTGCCCCGTCCCCATCTTCCTGCACATTCAGTATTTCGATAGTACCACACCCTGCCGTATAACGGTGCGTCCCTAAATTCGACTGTCTGTAATTTTACCCGGCGCTAACAAAATTCATTGAAGCTACCATTAACAATGGATTTGCTCTGCACCATGTGGTAGAATGCCAACAAGGTTTATCGATCTAAAGATTCAGTGGTATGAAAGGAAATTACCGTGGACCCTTTTGTTAATAACGACTCTGTTCTTTACATTCAAGAAAGTGATGTGAAAGCGCTTCTTCTATCTTGCATGCTATTTACTCATGAAATTCGAAACTGCAAAATGCACTCTCATATCCCTTTAGGCTAACATTTTTACCAAATTCAAATGCCATGTTGACTCTGGTTACTTTGTTCCTGGCCATTTTCTGATCTTGGGGTGTTTACTCTTACTCTTAAACCAAGGTTGATATGCATCAACATTGTATTGCTATGCTACTTCAGAACACGACACAGGGTTACATGGTTTCAATTTATTCTTGCACTGCGTTCCACATATACGGATTGTGATTTTTGTTCTTGACTAATGTAAATATACAATGTTTTTGGAAAAGGAGGCCTGAATCTTTGTTTGTTTTATTAAGCTTTTGGTGCCACTTGTAAGCTCATACCGCTATGAGGGACCAGAGGTCAACACAAGGTTGGCTCATTCAGAAGCCAAAATACTGCATGAGAAGATCGAGCATAAGGCTTACGGTGATGATGAGATCATCAGAATCCTCACCACCAGGAGCAAAGCTCAGCTGCTTGCAACGCTCAATTATTACAATGACACATTTGGTCACCCGATCACCAAGGTGAATACATATCTTACGCCCTGTTTTTACCTTCTGTTGTTTTAAATCTGAAAGGTGTGGTTTAATTTGTTGCACCTATCTTCGCTCAACATTTCATTCTGCTACAGTTAGATTCAGTCATCCAATTTGTTTCAAAAAATAAGTATGGTGCATCACACCATATTGTAGCACAGTTACATATAGCTCATCGTCTATGCTAATGTTATACTCCCTCCGTCCGGAATTATCAACCTGATAGGGATGTTGGAGCATGTATTCAGGAAAACCATATTCTAGTGCTAGTTCTCAGCTGAATTTTTGGATAAATGTCTGATTGTGTTACCTTTGTTTTTGTTTTTCACAAAGACAGGTGCATATTGCCGGTCCGTGTTTAATCTGTGTTAAACTTGAATATAAGTGTATTCATTGCTGTAGTTTCTAGTATTACTTGTTGCGTTTAACTACTCCCTTTGTTCATAATTATCAGATCTACATAGACGCGGTTGTGTCTTTGTTCATTCATTTTTGTCCATATTTAGTCCATATTAAAATATTCAAAACATCTTATATTTGTGAACAGATGGAGTACTATATTTTATCAAACATAGGGAACTTAATAGTAGTTAGCTAATGATTTGTCATATTTTATCAACACTGTAATTCTGCTCTGCTGTATAGTTTATGAAGTGGGAACTTAATAGTAGTTATCCAATGATTTGTCATATTTTATCAAACAGAGTAGCCAATCTTGTAAAGCTTCACCACCATGTGACTGCCCCAATCATTTGTATATATGTTCTTTTGTGCTAGCATCTGATTTCCTCAGTTTCGTTCTTGCAGTCGATGACATTTAGCGAAATTGTGCATATGATTTGTGTCAATATCTTCCTTAGCTAATCATTTTTATCCGTTGAAGGCCTGCTTTCTTACAACCTCAGCTATTTACAGGATCTCAAGGCTGATCCCAAAGATGAGTTCCTCAAAACCCTTCGGGCGGTCATCCGGTGCTTCACCTGCCCTGATAGGTACTTTGAGAAGGTCCTGAGGTTGGCCATTGCAGGGAATGGAACCGATGAGAACTCCCTCACCAGGGTCATCACCACCCGCGCCGAGGTGGACCTGCAGCTGATTAAGGAGGCGTACCAGAAGAGAAACAGCGTTCCCCTAGAGAAGGCAGTCGCCGGCGACACCTCCGGCGACTACGAGAGCATGCTCCTTGCCCTCCTGGGGCAGGAGTGAGCCTTTGCCTCTGTATCCACCACCCCTGTTATCCTTTTATATATCTCAACCGGAGAATAAATCCTGGTATGCAAGGCCGTAGTCACTCTGGTTATGAACCTTGCATAACAGTGAGAATAAAATAGAGATATATATGTATGCTTTATGATGAGTCATTCATGGTAGTACCTTTTGTACTTAGATGTCCGTGTGAAATGCAGAGGAGACGTTTGAAAGTTAAAGTTTTCTGTAAGCAGAGTGTTCAAATTCATTTACTGTACTCGCATCTTACGTAGGGTGTTAGAGGGTTCCGATTCCGTCTCGTCTTCGTTTGCAGGTTCCGATTTGGTAGTGCCAAACCGACTCCAAATCGACCTTACTCGTCGATTACGACTCGGGTTGATTCTTACCTCCACAGCTCCCTACCCTCTACATAAGTCAATCTCCCCTCCCCTCCCACCACCAGAGGGATCAACAAATCTATTCCACACCGCTTCATAATCGACAGAGCGATGGGCGGTTGGTCGGAGTCGGAGGAGGGGTCCTTCTCCTCCTCGCCGTCGTCTAAACGGCGGCGGTGTAACTGTAACTGCGACTGCGCCGAGAGCAGCAGGCCGCGGCTGAAGCAGCACCTCTACCTGGCGCTGGACGACTGGAGCGGCGGCTACAGCATCCACCGATTCATGGTCATGGCGCGGCGGAGAGCGCAAGCTTCCCGAGCGCGCCGCCTTCCGGATAAGGTCGCCGGTGCGCGGCCCCATGGACTTCGGCGCCATGGGCACCGACATCTTCTTCGCCGCCAGCCCGCGGTTCTACTCCGGCGGCCACGCTCCCCCGACCTTCGTCTACGACACGAAGAACGCCGCCCTCGCCGTCGGCCCGCCGCTACCGGCCGGGCTCCACGGCCTGGAGGGCGCCATGGCCGTCGATCGGAAGCTCTATGCGTTAACCAGCCCCTGCTTTCCCGCGGCGCCCCGCCTGCAGGCCCTGTCGTGGGACGCCGCCGAGCCCGAGAGAAGAAACGCATGGGACCCGGAGTTCAACTGGTTCTGGAACGCCGTGCCGTCGTCGTCGTCGCCGCCGCCGCCGTGCGCCGGGGTGGACGTCGTCGCCCACGCGCTGCACCCGGACGGACGCACCGTGTTCGTGTCCACCGATTCCGCCACCTTTTCCTTGGACACCGACGACAACGGCGCGTGGACGGAGCTCGGGGACTGGGTGCTGCCTTTCAGCGGCCAGGCCCACTTCGACGCCGGCCTGGACGCGTGGGTCGGGATCCGTCGCGAGGAGGACGGGCGCATCTGTTGCTGCCCCGTCGCCTCCCGCAGCGCCGCCGCCAGACGGCCGCCGGAGTGCAGGGTGCTCAAGGAGAAGCTGTTCCTCCGTGACAAGGAGAAGACGCAGGGGAAGGGCGGCCGTCACCTCAAGGCCACTCTCACCTACATGGGTCGCTCTGGCAGGTTCTGCGTCGTGGAGAACGTCTTGCGTCGCAGGGATGGTCTGGAGAGCGTGGTCCATGTCACCTTGTTTAGCCTCGGGTATGATCGCATGGGGGAGCTCCGGTGTAAGGTTCGGCCTCGCACTAGGTCCTATGCACTGTCCAAGAATACTACCACCTTGTTCTCTCATGCGGCATTCTGGATGTAATTAGGATCTAGCCGGCGTTCCGCCGACGCCTCCACCCGGTTCCTAGTTAAGATCGTCGGAATTCGTTGCAGTTAACTTTGTTTTTTTTGGGGCAATGCCGCAATTGCAATAGTTGTTTTTTTGTCTTTTCATACCAGAAGAGGGAAAAAGAAAGGAAACCTAGGTCTTTAAGCTTTTTTTTTAATCAGATGTATATAGTCCATATTAAAATATTCAGAGCTTCTTACATTTATGAACAAAGGGAGTAATACCATACGAAAAAAGGGACACACATATCAACTCCTTAGAAGTTAGAACCGAAGAAAATAAAAGAACAAACAAAAATGATCTTGGAAGTGTTACTCTTGTTCGGGGCACAAATGTATCGTTGCGATCCGTATTTTTTTTAAATCTGTTTTTTTATGAACATTCATAAGTGCATGCAAAATTTCACCACGGAAACAAATTGGTAGAGGCGTGTGCCCAAAAAACCAATAATGAGTCTTTCAAATGCATCGTTATAACTTTTGTAGGATGTTAAAACATTTGTTGATATTCATCCAAAGAATCATTTTCTTTGTATTTGTTTTACTATTTTTTCATTGTGGTCGCCTTGTGAGCATGCTCGCAAAAATTAAAATTGACATGAGGATGACTCCTCACGCTTAGTAATAGCGCCATGGGAGACCGCACAAAGTCCATCAACCAAAAATACATGCTTGGGAAGGTGGGCGTTGGAGAATGTGGACGACGATCGACGCAGGCGCTATGACTAGGAGGAAGCGGATGGCAAATGGCAACGTCGAGAAGGAGGGGCCAGGCACGAAAAGGGATGATGAAAGAGGAGAGGTGGTGTAGGGGGGTCGATTTGAGGTGGCTCCAGCTTGGATCATGCGTCAATCTGTTCAAATTTTGCTTTGACACGAATGTGGTGCGCTCAACCCTGCATGGTTCGATTGATCAGGTGCAGATGATCATCTCTATTCTCCAAGGCAGGCGCGGTAGACGAGTGCAATCCATGACGATGCTTGTACTATGGCACATATGGTAGAAAAAAAGTGCTTGCACGTTCGAGAAGACCTCTATGATGGAAGCAATCTCCAGAGAGATTCGGAGCTCTGGAGATTGGCCGGGGCTGCTTTCTTAGACACCCATTTTTGTGATCCAGGTTGAGATATTAGAGCAATTTTAGCAGATACGCTATATCCCTTTGTTTTGTAAAATAGTGTAAGAGCAAGTTTTGCCCCCGAAGGTTTTGGACATTGTTGGACAAAGCAGAAGTGGAACTAATATTGTTTTCGAGTATAAACAGATACTTAGGTTCCGAAAGAATGGAGTTTGCATGTAGAAGGTCGAAGGACAACTCACTGCAGTAAAGCTGCAGTCATCTACCGAAGCCTTTGAAGGAAGACGACCCCTAAAAATGTTGTCGAAGAAGATGTTTCTCTCGAGCAAAATCGCAACGAGGAGAAAGCTGAAGCTGGTCGAAGACCTTATCCGGAAGGCGGCGCGCTCGGGAAGCTTGCGCTCTCCGCCGCGCCATGACCATGAATCGGTCGGGACGTGCCATTCCCCGTGTCAATTTTCCCGAAGATTTTCACTCCTCCAGTTCGTGAAGTATTGCAGGTTGTTGCTCGACCCAACGACCCTTTTGCTGAGCACACTGGCATCCGCGCCCACTTAACTGAGCGCAATATTCGCTCGAAGTTTATCAAGCCAGTGCATCATATGGAAGTTTCTCTTCGGTCTCAGCAAATGCTTCAACATCACATTGATCAAGATTTTCTTCAGAAGCAAGCTCTGATGGATGAGATCAATCACTTGCGTAACATTACCATGAACAACAATCAGATGCTGCGTGAATGCCTTCGCCGTGATTGGAAAGGTCTTCGGAAGTTCAATTCCCTCGGTCAACTTCAACGTTGCGGGTTCGAAGAATATCCTCCCCATTTGAACAGGAATTGGACCAATGATGATCGAGTAGATCGACCGGATCCCAATATCCCTCGTCTACCGAAGAACAGAGATGTGCTCAGTGTCGATGATTATTATCATATCACTCTGGACAATTTATCCTCTGACTCCGAGCAAGAAGAAGAAGCCCCTCCTCACCGTCAACCCAGAGTTCCCTCGCCACTTCCTCGAAGCCCCAGAACCCCGCCGGAATCGCAGCTGGAATCTTCAGGAGATCAACATTCATTCCGCACGAAGATTACTCCTCCAGCCGGAATCGCAGCTGTACCTTGGAAGAATCTGAGTACAGCATGAACCGGCAGCAATATACTCGGCTTCAGCCGTAGAGATAGATACACAATTCTGTTTCTTCGAGGCCCAACAGACAAGAGATCTACCGAGAAAATGACATGTGCCTGAGGTAGATTTCCTGTCGACTCGATCACCAGCCCAGTCGGAATCAGAATATCCAACGAGATCAAACTGGGCACCCTTGGGATACCAAAGACCCAAGGTTGGTGTGTGTGCAAGATATCGAAGGATTCGCTTGACAGCAATATGATGAGATTCCTTCGGATTTTCCTGAAAACGAGCACACATACATACTGATAGCATAATGTCAGGTCTAGATGCACAAAGGTAAAGAAGCGAACCGATCATCGAGCGATATTTCTTCTGATCGAAAGGTTTGCCCTTCACATCTGTATCTAGATGAACATTCGTAGGCATTGGAGTCTTGATAGTTTTGCAACCGACAAGATCAAACTTCTTCAGGCAATCTCTGAGATACTTCTCTTGTGAAATGAAAGTACCATTCTTCTGTTGACGGATTTGAAGCCCGAGAAAGAACTTCAATTCACCCATCATAGACATTTCATATTTCTTCGACATCATACGAGCAAATTCTTCGCTAATATCAGGGTTAGTACAGCCAAAGATAATTTCATCGACATAAATTTGACACACAAAAAGATCATTTTTGTATGCACGAGTAAAAAGAGTCGGATCAGTTGTTCCTGGTTTGAAGCCCTTCTTAAGAAGAAAATCCTTCAGCGTTTCATACCAAGCACGAGGAGCTTGCTTTAACCCATATAGGGCCTTGTGCAATCTGTACACCTTATCAGAATTCTTCGGGTCTTCAAAACCTGGTGGCTGCATAACATACACTTCTTCTTCGATCTCACCGTTAAGAAATGCACTTTTGACATCCATTTGATATAGTAGAATACCATTGTAATTGGCAAAAGCAAGCATGACACGAATGGATTCAAGTCGAGCAACTGGGGCATAAGTCTCACCAAAATCAATACCTTCGATTTGACTGTAGCCTTGTGCAACCAGTCGAGCTTTATTCCTTACCACTACGCCATCTTCATCTTGCTTGTTGCGAAAAATCCACTTCGTACCAATGATATTATGCTTCGTGGAATCAGGTCTATCGACAAGGGACCAGACTTTATTTCTCTCGAACTGGTTAAGTTCTTCGAGCATAGCAGTCATCCAATCTGAGTCCTTCATGGCTTCATCGAATTTTGATGGTTCTAGCATGGATACAAACGAAAAATTTCCACAGAAGTTAGCTAATCGAGTACGAGAACGAGTGGTGGGACGACCTGGTAAACGAATTCCTTCGAGAATTGAGTCGACATCCACTCTTCTTCGAACACGAGGAAAAGTTTCTTCATCTTGTGGATCAGGTTGATCTTCGGGATCAGCTTGTCCTTCGGGATCAACATATTCTTCGTTTATGCGTTCTCCTTCGACCTGTGCATCAATTTCTTCAGGATGTTGATCTCCAGCGCCCCGGGCTATGTGTGGGAACATTGGACCATCATCATCCCTGTTGGCTTGTTGAGCATTTCCTTCGACAGGTCGAATATCTCCAATAGCCATGTACCTGATAACTTCATCCAAAGGAGGTTCATCCAGGTTAAGAGGTAATTGCTCCTTTTGAGAGCCGTTAGTTTCATCAAATCGAACATTTACAGTTTCTACAACTTTGCCAAGATGTGAGTTGTAAACTCTGTAAGTGTGAGAATTTGAACCATAACCTAGAAGAAAACCTTCGTGAGCCTTTGGGGCAAACTTGGAGCTGTGATTCATGTCTCTGATGTAACATGGAGCACCAAAAACCCTGAGATAAGACACATTTGGCTTTTTACCAGTGATGAGTTCATGTGAAGTTTTCTTCAGAAACTTATGCAGATAAACCTTGTTGATGATATGACATGCAGTGTTGATAGCTTCGGCCCAGAACCTGATAGGAGTCTTGTATTCAGCAAGCATTGTTCTGGCCATTTCAATAAGTGTTCGATTCTTTCTCTCGACCACACCATTTTGTTGCGGTGTATAAGCAGCCGAGAATTCATGAGTAAAGCCATATTCATCAAGAAAATCTTCGATATGAGTATTTTTGAATTCAGTACCATTATCACTTCTGATATGCTTGAGAGATAATTCATATTCAGTTTGAGCTCTCTTTGTGAAGGTTTTGAAAATATCAACAACCTTGCTCTTGTCATCTAGAAAGAAAACCCAGGTATATCGAGAGAAATCATCAACAATAACCAGACCATACTTGTTACCTCCAAGACTAGCATAATTTTGAGGACCGAATAAATCCATATGAAGTAATTCAAGAGGACGAGTAGTAGTCATGACGGTTTTTGCTGAGTGATGTTTCTTGGCAATCTTTCCTGCTTCACAGGCACTGCATAGGCGATCTTTATCGAATTTTACATTATCAATTCCAACGATGTTCTTCTTCGAGATAAGAGTTTGAAGATTTTTCATTCCTGCATGACCAAGTCTTCGGTGCCATAACCAACCAGAAGTGGCTTTGGCCATTAAACATGTGGACACAGCAGGTCCCGAAGAAAAATCAACGACGTAAAGATCACCCTTGCGATATCCTTCGAACACGAAGGAATAATCATCCTGTGAAAAGACAACACAACGAGACGCAGAAAACAGTACAAGCATACCCATATCACAAAGTTTCGATATAGACATAAGATTATATCCTAGAGATTGTACAAGCAAAACCTTATCAATGTGCTTGTGTTTCGATATAGCAACTTTACCCAAACCAAGTACTTTCCCTTTGTTGTTGTCACCGAAGGTAATATATTTCTGTGAAGATTCAGACAGTTTTTCTTCGGTGAACAAATCTTTGTCTCCGGTCATATGATTTGTACATCCACTATCCATGACCCATTCGGATCCACCGGAGACATAGCCCTGCAGAAGAATTAGTTCTTCTTAACCACCCACAAACGAGCAGGTGACTTAGAAGGCATGGTAGAGCTAGATGGATCAGCAATATTATATCGAACAGGATTGCATTGTCGATCAGGACCATCAAGCACACCATAAATATAATTCCTCGACGAGGGGTTAGAGTAACGATGGGTAATGGCAATTTTGGTACGATTGTCACGATGACGATAAACAGTTCTATCTATACGATAGTAATCCTTCTGGGGAACATTTGAAGCAGGCACCAAGGGTTCATTTCTATCCTCGAGAGAATAGTAGTGATTCGGTGGTACTGTGGGTTTTCCCTGCATTGAATGGTTAGAGGGCAGTTTTTCTACGAGAGATTTGCGAACCCAAATCTGTCGTTTATAAAAGCCATTCTTTGGAGGAGTACCAACGAACTCAGCCGACACCTTTCCTTCCTGATCTTTGATAAGCTTATAGTTAGAATCAAGTGATTCATCGACAATAGCCTTATCCATTTTGCAACTGAAACCTGAAAGATTAGCAATATCAATGGGCTTTTCCTTCGCAAGAACCCAGACAGCTTTAGGATACTGTTCGGGTTTCCAGTAGGTTCCATCAGGATTGATTTTCCTTTCGAAGCCAACTCCTTCGTTTCGAGGATTCCTGTGAAGAAGAGCCTTTCGAAGGATATCACACAGATAATGGTGTCCCTGCACACTTTTGAACATGCCTGTTTCAAACAAATTTCTCAACCTGAGGAGTTCCTCGGTAATGGTTTCCTCGTCCGAGGGGTTAGCATCATCAATAACAATAGGTTTCTTTCCTTTCGATCTCTCATAAATAGAATCAATTTTACTTCGTTCCAAACAAGTCAAGCAAGGTGAAACAGATTCATTTTTATCTTCTGAGCCCTGTTGAGCCATGAGAGTGAGATTTACGCTTTCCAACTCTTCATTAGCCTCTCTCAGTTTTTTGAGAGCCATTTTCCTTTGAAGGAATTTGTAGGTTAGCTTCTCGTAGTCCACTGAGAGAAGTTCATGACGAGAGGAAAGTTCATCATACTTTTCTTTCAGAGAAACATGCTCATTTGTCAAAGTTTGACCCTTCTCAATCTCATCGATCAACAAGGTCTCAGATTTTTGAATGGTTTCACTTAGAGAATCTAGCTCATCTTGTTGGATAGAAGCAATTTTAGCAAGTTTAGCATAGCTCATCCTAGAGTCACTTTCATAAGCAGATCCATCAGAAGTATCGTAGGATTTCTTAGATGAGGATACCTTAGCCTTGGCCATGAAGCAGTAAGCTGGAGATTCATCTTCACTGCTCTGGTTGGAGAAGAATGAACTTCAATTCTTGTTCGAGGCGAATGCTATCCCAGCAACACCATCAGATTCAGACCCAGAACCAGAACCTGATCTTGACTTTGATCCTGCTTCAGAACCGGATGCTTCTTCTTCAGAGTTCATCTCTTTACCCAGATAGGCTTTGGCTCGGTGCGAATTCTTTCGACGAGAGGAATGAGATTTTGATGAAGAACCCTCTCGATGCTTGTGATACTTCTTTTTCTTGTCATCATCAGAACCATCTTTCTTGTCTTTTCTGGACCTTGAATCATATCTCTTCGAATCGTGATTTTTGCTCGATCTGTAAGACTTGCTTGAAGAGCTGCTGTGAGGGTGCTTTGATTTATGTTCAATTTCCCAGAGAGGACAATCAGCGATGAAGTGACCTGGCTTCTTGCACTTGTAACAACAGTTATCTTTCGCAGATGAGTTTTTGGATGGTGACCGATGCTGAGATGAAATGCTAGAATGTTTTGAAGAATAGTTTTTCTTCGGTGAAGAGGAGTTCCTTCTCTGAAGGCGATTGAATCTTCTCATTATCAGTGCAAGATCTTTCCCAATGTTCTCGGGGTCATCAGAGGCACCATCAGATTCACAACTGGCTTCAGGAGAGGAGTGATGTGAAGCTCTGGCCTTTAGTGCATGAGATTTCTTTCGACTCCCATTGACATCACGCTTCTCATCTTCTTCCATCTCGAAAGTATTAAGCCTTTCAAGAATATCAGCGGCAACCATATCCTTGAAATCAGTTCTTTCCTTAATCATCAGCACAATGTGATCGAAGGAATCATCAAGAGAACGGAGCAAGGTTCTGACAATAATCCGATTGGTAATGTCATCTGCACCGAGGGAAATCAGTTCATTTGACAGCGCAGTGAGTCTGCTGTATATGGAACAAACTTTTTCTCCCTCGTGCCTCTTGAACCGATAGAACTTGCTTCGAAGGGTGTCAATTCGAGCATCTTTCTGAGTAGAGACACCTTCACCAATCTTCTCGAGATAATCCCAAACACCTTTGGCCGAAGGAATATTCTTGACCTCATGATATTTTTCAGGAATCAGATGATTTGTGATGAATACCCAGACTTCAGCATCAAGGGACATCTTCTTAGCCTCTTCAGGAGTGATGGCATCAGTGTCCTCGACAGTTACACCATTCTTGACAACTTCCCAAGCGGCAGAGTTGATAGCCATGATATTCCTCTTCATTTTGTCCTTCCAATAGGGATAGTCCTTCCCATTGAATATAGGGATCGGTTCCCCCGAGCGAACAGCTGCAAACGACATTCTTGACAACACTCCAGGTTGTTAGACCAAAATACGCAGAGCGTAGGGAGTGCCTAGCTCTGATACCAATTGAAAGCTCAAGAATGATCACAGGGGGAGGGGGTGAATGATCACTTCTAAAAATTCTAAGGAACTTAGAAGGAAATCATGCAAACATCGTAGGACTAAAGACATCTCGAAGGAAATACAGTATCGAAAGTAATGCAAGGCTCGAAAGGATTTGGAGCGAAGGAAAACATCGAAGACAAACAGGCTACGAGTAAATACTTGAAGTAAATGCTAGAAGGAAAACGAGCCTGACACAGCGATGTTTGGTAAACCAGTTCACACTCTGCAAAGTGCTACGTCTGGTTGGAGGGACTGGTGATTGAACACCTGGAGCAAAACTCTCTCCGTCCTATTCTCCACTGCAACAAACTCCTCGAGCTTGTCCAGTTTTCACTCGTGGTAGATGATTCAGGACATCTCCGAGACCTTTACAAACTTCCTTCAACAGTGACAATTACTCTTCGACTGCTTGACAGGCGACGCCCAACCTTCTAGGAGACTTGCAGTTCTCCAAGATAAAAAGATCGGCTAATCTCAACCTAAGTCATAGTGAATTGCTCAACTCAGTTCAGACTTGGGTGTAGGTTTTCTCTCGATGAATCTCTTCGGGATGCACTCAGACTTCTGTCTTAGAATCTTCAGTGGAGCAGCCAACCCGAACTGGCGGGTGGGTGCGGGGTATTTATAGTTGGCGATCCCGATGGGTAAAATGACTGAAGTGACCCGATGCAACCGCTTGACGCGTGTCCACAACGGTCGGATTCCAATCACTGCGCAACTTTACTTGAGGAACAAGTAAGCTGACTCACCGAACGAGTTCTCTCTCGAAGGCACGAAGTGCAATGACTTTGCCTTCGAGCTATTTGCTCGACTCGGTGAGATTTCTCTCGGTAGGCTTTTGTGGGTTTTGGTTGAGCTGAGCAACTTCACTTCGACAAAGATCTCAACTAGCAAACCCCTCTTAATAGTACGGTTTTTCCTACGACTCAAGAAAATAAAGAGAAACTAGCAAAAAGACTAAGTCTTCGACCAGCTTCAGCTTTCTCCTCGTTGCGCTTTTGCTCGAGAGAAACATCTTCTTCGACAACATTTTTAGGGGTCGTCTTCCTACAAAAGCTTCGATAGATGACTGCAGCTTTACTGCAGTGAGTTGTCCTTCGACCTTCTACATGCAAACTCCATTCTTTCGGAACCTAAGTATCTGTTTATACTCGAAAACAATATTAGTTCCACTTCTGCTTTGTCCAACAATGTCCAAAACCTTCGGGGGCAAAACTTGCTCTTACATCTTCGATGTTTCCCTTCGCTCCCAATCCTTTCGAGCCTTGCATTACTTTCGATACTGTATTTCCTTCGAGATGTCTTTAGTCCTACGATGTTTGCATGATTTCCTTCTAAGTTCCTTAGAATTTTTAGAAGTGATCATTCACCCCCTCCCCCTCTGATCATTCTTGAGCTTTCAATTGGTATCAGAGCTAGGCACTCCCTACACTCTGCGTATTTTGGTCTAACAACCTGGAGTGTTGTCAAGAATGTCGTTTGCAGCTGTTCGCTCGGGGGAACCGATCCCTATATTCAATGGGAAGGACTATCCCTATTGGAAGGACAAAATGAAGAGGAATATCATGGCTATCAACTCTGCCGCTTGGGAAGTTGTCAAGAATGGTGTAACTGTCAAGGCTACTGATGCCATCACTCCTGAAGAGGCTAAGAAGTTGTCCCTTGATGCTGAAGTCTGGGTATTCATCACAAATCATCTGATTCCTGAAAAATATCATGAGGTCAAGAATATTCCTTCGGCCAAAGGTGTTTGGGATTATCTCGAGAAGATTGGTGAAGGTGTCTCTACTCAGAAAGATGCTCGTATTGACACCATTCGAAGCAAGTTCTATCGTTTCAAGAGGCACGAGGGAGAGAAAGTTTGTTCTATATACAGCAGACTCACTGCGCTGTCAAATGAACTGATTTCCCTCGGTGCAGATGAAATTACCAATCGGATTATTGTCAGAACCTTGCTCCGTTCTCTTGATGATTCCTTCGATCACATTGTGCTGATGATTAAGGAAAGAACTAGTTTCAAGGATATGGTTGCCGCTGATATTCTTGAAAGGCTTAATACTTTCGAGATGGAAGAAGATGAGAAACGTGACGTCAATGGGAGTCGAAGAAAATCTCATGCACTGAAGGCCAGAGCTTCACATCACTCCTCTCCTGAAGCTAGTTCTGAATCGGGTTGTGCCTCAGATGACCCCGAGAACATTGGAAAAGATCTGGCACTGATAATGAGAAGATTCAATCGCTTTCAGAGAAGGAACTCCTCTTCACCGAAGAAAAACTATTCTTCAAAACATTCTAGCATTTCATCTCAGCATCGGTCACCATCCAAAAACTCATCTGCGGAAGATAACTGTTGTTACAAGTGCAAGAAGCCAGGTCACTTCATCGCTGATTGTCCTCTCTGGGAAATTGAACATAAATCAAAGCACGCTCACAGCAGCTCTTCAAGCAAGTCTTACAGATCGAGCAAAAATCACGATTCGAAGAGATATGATTCAAGGTCCAGAAAAGACAAGAAAGATGGTTCTGATGATGACAAGAAAAAGAAGTATCACAAGCATCGAGAGGGTTCTTCATCAAAATCTCATTTCTCTCGTCGAAAGAATTCGCACCGAGCCAAATCCTATCTGGGTAAAGAGATGAACTCTGAAGAAGAAGCATCCGGTTCTGAAGCAGGATCAAAGTCAAGATCAGGTTCTGGTTCTGGTTCTGAATCTGATGGTGTTGCTGGGATAGCATTCGCCTCGAACAAGAATTCAAGTTCATTCTTCTCCAACCAGAGCAGTGAAGATGAATCTCCCGCTTACTGCTTCATGGCCAAGGCTAAGGTATCCTCATCTAAGAAATCCTACGATACTTCTGATGGATCTGCTTATGAAAGTGACTCTAGGATAAGCTATGCTAAACTTGCTAAAATTGCTTCTATCCAACAAGATGAGCTAGATTCTCTAAGTGAAACCATTCAAAAATCTGAGACCTTGTTGATCGATGAGATTGAGAAGAGTCAAACTTTGACAAATGAGCATGTTGCTCTGAAGGAAAAGTATGATGAGCTTTCCTCTCGGCATGATCTCCTCTCAGTGGACTACGAGAAGCTAACCTATGAATTACTTCAAGGGAAAATGGCTCTCGAGAAACTGAGAGAGGCTAATGAAGAGTTGGAAAGTGTCAATCTCACGCTCATGGCTCAACAAGGCTCAGAAACTAAAAATGAATCTGCTTCACCTTGCTTAACCTGTTTGGAACGAAGTAAAATTGAGTCTATTTCTGAGAGATCGAAAGGAAAACAACCTATTGTTATCGATGATACTAACCCCTCGAACGAGGAAAACATTACCGAGGAACTCCTCAGGTTGAAGAATTTATTTGAAACAGGCATGTTCAAAAGTGTGCAGGGACACCAGTACTTATGTGATATCCTTCGAAAGGCTCTTCTTCACAGGAATCCTCGTAACGAAGGAGTTGTCTTCGAAAGGAAAATCAATCCTGATGGAACCTACTGGGAACCCGAGAAGTATCCTAAAACTGTCTGGGTTCTTGCGAAGGAAAAGCCCATTGATATTGCTAATCTTTCAGGTTTCAGTTGCAAAATGGATAAGGCTATTGTCGATGAATCACTTGATTCTAACTATAAGCTTATCAAAGATCAGGAAGGAAAGGTGTCGGCTGAGTTCGTTGGTACTCCTCCAAAGAATGGCTTTTATAAACGACAGATTTGGGTTCGCAAATCTCTCGTAGAAAAACTTCCCTCTAACCATTCAATGCAGGGAAAACCCACAGTACCACCGAATCACTACTATTCTCTCGAGGATAGAAATGAACCCTTTGTGCCTGCTTCAAATATTCCCCAGAAGGATTACTATCGTATAGATAGAACTGTTTATCGTCATCGTGACAATCGTACCAAAATTTCCATTACCCATCGTTACTCTAACCCCTCATCGAGGAATTATATTTATGGTGTGCTTGATGGTCCTGATCGACAATGCAATCCAGTTCGATATAATATTGCTGATCCATCTAGCTCTACCATGCCTTCTAAGTCACCTGCTCGTTTGTGGGTGGTTAAGAAGAACTAATTCTTCTGCAGGGCTATGTCTCCGGTGGATCCGAATGGGTCATGGATAGTGGATGTACAAATCATATGACCGGAGACAAAGATTTGTTCACCGAAGAAAAACTGTCTGAATCTTCACAGAAATATATTACCTTCGGTGACAGCAACAAAGGGAAAGTACTTGGTTTGGGTAAAGTTGCTATATCGAAAGACAAGCACATTGATAAGGTTTTGCTTGTACAATCTCTAGGATATAATCTTATGTCTATATCAAAACTTTGTGATATGGGTATGCTTGTACTGTTTTCTGCGTCTCGTTGTGTTGTCTTTTCACAGGATGATTATTCCTTCGTGTTCGAAGGATATCGCAAGGGTGATCTTTACGTCGTTGATTTTTCTTCGGGACCTGCTGTGTCCACATGTTTAATGGCCAAAGCCACTTCTGGTTGGTTATGGCACCGAAGACTTGGTCATGCAGGAATGAAAAATCTTCAAACTCTTATCTCGAAGAAGAACATCGTTGGAATTGATAATGTAAAATTCGATAAAGATCGTCTATGCAGTGCCTGTGAAGCAGGAAAGATTGCCAAGAAACATCACTCAGCAAAAACCGTCATGACTACTACTCGTCCTCTTGAATTACTTCATATGGATTTATTCGGTCCTCAAAATTATGCTAGTCTTGGAGGTAACAAGTATGGTCTGGTTATTGTTGATGATTTCTCTCGATATACCTGGGTTTTCTTTCTAGATGACAAGAGCAAGGTTGTTGAAATTTTCAAAACTTTCGCAAAGAGAGCTCAAAATGAATATGAATTATCTCTCAAGCATATCAGAAGTGATAATGGTACAAAATTCAAAAATACTCATATCGAAGATTTTCTTGATGAATATGGCTTTACTCATGAATTCTCGGCTGCTTATACACCGCAACAAAATGGTGTGGTCGAGAGAAAGAATCGAACACTTATTGAAATGGCCAGAACAATGCTTGATGAATACAAGACTCCTATCAGGTTCTGGGCCGAAGCTATCAACACTGCATGTCATATCATCAACAAGGTTTATCTGCATAAGTTTCTGAAGAAAACTTCACATGAACTCATCACTGGTAAAAAGCCAAATGTGTCTTATCTCAGGGTTTTTGGTGCTCCATGTTATATCAGAGACATGAATCACAGCTCCAAGTTTGCCCCAAAGGCTAACGAAGGTTTTCTTCTAGGTTATGGTTCAAATTCTCACACTTACAGAGTTTACAACTCACATCTTGGCAAAGTTGTAGAAACTGTAAATGTTCGATTTGATGAAACTAACGGCTCTCAAAAGGAGCAATTACCTCTTAACCTGGATGAACCTCCTTTGGATGAAGTTATCAGGTACATGGCTATTGGAGATATTAGACCTGTCGAAGGAAATGCTCAACAAGCCAACAGGGATGATGATGGTCCAATGTTCCCACACATAGCCCGGGGCGCTGGAGATCAACATCCTGAAGAAATTGATGCACAGGTCGAAGGAGAACGCATAAACGAAGAATATGTTGATCCCGAAGGACAAGCTGATCCCGAAGATCAACCTGATCCACAAGATGAAGAAACTTTTCCTCGTGTTCGAAGAAGAGTGGATGTCGACTCAATTCTCGAAGAGATTCGTTTACCAGGTCGTCCCACCACTCGTTCTCGTACTCAATTAGCTAACTTCTGTGGAAATTTTTCGTTTGTATCCATGCTAGAACCATCAAAATTCGATGAAGCCATGAAGGACTCAGATTGGATGACTGCTATGCTCGAAGAACTTAACCAGTTCGAGAGAAATAAAGTCTGGTCCCTTGTCGATAGACCTGATTCCACGAAGCATAATATCATTGGTACAAAGTGGATTTTTCGCAACAAGCAAGATGAAGATGGCATAGTGGTAAGGAATAAAGCTCGACTGGTTGCACAAGGCTACACTCAAATCGAAGGTATTGATTTTGGTGAGACGTATGCCCCAGTTGCTCGACTTGAATCCATTCGTGTCATGCTTGCTTTTGCCAATTACAATGGTATTCTACTATATCAAATGGATGTCAAAAGTGCATTTCTTAACGGTGAGATCGAAGAAGAAGTGTATGTTATGCAGCCACCAGGTTTTGAAGACCCGAAGAATCCTGATAAGGTGTACAGATTGCACAAGGCCCTATATGGGTTAAAGCAAGCACCTCGTGCTTGGTATGAAACGCTGAAGGATTTTCTTCTTAAGAAGGGCTTCAAACCAGGAACAACTGATCCGACTCTTTTTACTCGTGCATACAAAAATGATCTTTTTGTGTGTCAAATTTATGTCGATGATATTATCTTTGGCTGTACTAACCCTGATATTAGCGAAGAATTTGCTCGTATGATGTCGAAGAAATATGAAATGTCAATGATGGGAGAATTGAAGTTCTTTCTCGGGCTTCAAATCCGTCAACAGAAAAATGGTACTTTCATTTCTCAAGAGAAGTATCTCAGAGATTGCCTGAAGAAGTTTGATCTTGTCGGTTGCAAAACTATCAAGACTCCAATGCCTACGAATGTTCATCTAGATGCAGATGAGAAGGGCAAACCTTTCGATCAGAAGAAATATCGCTCGATGATCGGTTCGCTTCTTTACCTTTGTGCATCTAGACCTGACATTATGCTATCAGTATGTATGTGTGCTCGTTTTCAGGCAAATCCGAAGGAATCTCATCATATTGCTGTCAAGCGAATCCTTCGATATCTGGCACACACACCAACCTTGGGTCTTTGGTATCCCAAGGGTGCCCAGTTTGATCTCGTTGGTTATTCAGATTCTGACTGGGCTGGTGATCGAGTCGACAGGAAATCTACCTCAGGCACATGTCATTTTCTCGGTAGATCTCTTGTCTGTTGGGCCTCGAAGAAACAGAATTGTGTATCTATCTCTACGGCTGAAGCCGAGTATATTGCTGCCGGTTCATGCTGTACTCAGATTCTGTGGCTCAAGCAAACGCTGAAAGATTATGGTATTCTTGTGAAGAAAATTCCATTGCTTTGTGATAACGAGAGTGCAATCAAAATTGCTCATAATCCAGTGCAACACTCTCGAACGAAGCATATTGATATTCGTCATCATTTTCTTCGAGATCATGTTCAGCGAGAAGATATTGTTATCAGTCATGTTCGCACCGAAGAACAATTGGCTGACATATTCACAAAGCCCTTGGATGAAAAGAGGTTCTGTACACTGAGGTGTGAGTTGAACATCTTGGATTCACGCAATGTGCAGTAAGATCATAACTATCGGTACTATGTATTATAAATTTTCATTGAGATTTACTTTCGTTAATTTTCTATCGTGTTTCCTTTTCGTTTATTTATGTTCGCTTGGTGTTGTCCTATACACTTATCATTCCGAGTTTTATCGCTGTTTTTCCCCTCGGATTGACTAAGTATCGGACCCTGTTTTCCCTCTATTTTATCCCTACCTATTCTATGCTTTTCTCTCGTGAACATGTATATATTGTACTCGATCAAGATTCCCTTCGAATGTCATTGATTCAGAAGGAAAATCTATCGAAGTTTTATCTTCTTTTTATACTCGATGTTCGATGAGTTTGGTCTCGGACGTGGAGCAACTTTCTTTCGGTTCGTTGGGATTTCCCGCGATTACCGCCACAAAATCCGTCCGTTGAATGCGGAGAGACGCGAAATCTGCGCCGTTGGATCAGATCTGACAGCTCGGTCAGACCCTCCCTTATAAATACTGATCCACTCCACCGGCTTAGACATCGCTATTCCTTCGACTTCGTCTCTTCGCCTCCAGAAGCTCTCTCTCTCGCGCGCCGCCGTGCTGTCTCGTCGCCGTCGACTCCCTCGCCGCTTAACTGCCGGAAGGAAGCCGCCGGAGGCGTTCCCGTCGACGAAGATCATCATCCGCGTCGCCGTAGTCGCCTCACATTACCAAGTTAGGGTATGTGTGGGTCTGGAGTCGATTCAATCTCGTTCTGTTCATCGTTTCCAGCTTTTATGTTGATTTTTTCTCTGATTTCTTTTAGGTCAGTTTGATCCGTTTGGATCTTTGAAACTTGGGAAATCTGTTTCTAGCTTTTCTGTCGATTCCCCATCTGTCCTTGGTAAGAAATCCCTCGGATTCTCTCACTTAGGCATATCCTACAGTATCGTTTCGATAGATTTAATCTTGTGCGATTTATTCATACAAGTTCTTCGTTAGATTTCCACCCGATGAAAATCTAGCCTAGCACTTTCATGAAAACTTGCGATAAGACAAATCTCTCGAAAAGATTGCTGCATTCAAAATGTTTTTTCCTCGAAATTGTTGGTACTTGTTCACAACTTTCCTATATTCCCTCGTATCCTTCTTTTTCGCAGGAAAATGGCTGATAACGAAGGAAATATTAGAGTTCCCAAGCGTGTGGTAGGCCGAACAAGAATCACCAATAACTCTGAAGGTTTGTCTGAGGAAGTGATCATTGAGAAGAATTTGAGAACGCCGCCAGGATCTGAGGATGATCGTACAAGAGAGAATCGTCTGCAAGAGATTCGGAGACTTCAAGCTCTTCGTTGGTATGAATACAAGTCTCTTATTCCTCGTTGGGAGAGGCTGTTTGCTATGAAGAATCCTTGGGTTGATGTCAAAGATCTAAGGCCAAAGTGGACGAAATTTAATCGACCACCTCCTCCTGCTGATGCTCACCCTACAGCTCTCAAAACACCTGCTGATTTTAAAGAGCTCGTTGAAGCTCGAGAAGCTCGAGCACAAAAGAGAAGAGAAGCTAAGGCACGAAAGGAAGCAGCTGCTGCTAAAGCTGACGAAGAAGTTGGCCCTAGCGCCAAATCGAAAGGTGGCAAGCAGTCTGCCAAGAGACAGAAAAAGGTTGTAATAGTTTCACCTCCTGATGCAAGCTCCGAAGGAGAAGCTAATTCAGATGATCAAGACCCTGGTACAGAGGCTGATGTCGAGGACTTACCTCTGAAGAAAAAGCCGAGCAGTAAAGGCATAAGGATCCAGGAGCCAGCTCCACAGGCTCCTCGAGGAAATATTGATTTGACCAACTTGGTCACAGATCCACCTATTTCATCTGCTCCACCTGTTCCTGCTCGCCAACCAAAACCTTTGGCTCCATCGAAGGGAAAGCAAGCTCAAGTTGGTGAAGATGATGAAACGCTTATTCAGCGAAAGGAAAGACTGGCCAAGCAAAAGGAACAAGAAGAAAAAGACTTGATTAATTCTAAGCTCCTAAACTTTCACAGTCAGCCCGAGCATAAAAAGGCTCTGGTTGCTCAACAACTGGGCATTCTTCACTTGGTCAGTGAAAAATATCGACGACAGGTTTCTGCAGGCACTATCCCTAGTGACCCGAAATAAAAGGTCACCGAGAAAGTTGTGACTCCCACAGTCACGAAAGAAAAGGTCATAGCCCCTAGTGCTTCGATGAAGAATGCTGAGGTCCCTAGTGCCTCGAAGGATAAAGCAGTGGTCTCAAAACCCATTGCTGCTGCCAAAGCCACCAAGGAAGCCGAAAAGAAAGCCAAGGAGGCAAGACAGAAGGCTCAAGCTGCTCCAGTTCCTCGAGCTGCACCAGCTCCTGCCCCTGTTGCACCTGCTGTTTCCGGCCCTCGTGCCGATGAAGAAAGTTCCAATGAAGGAGAATCTAATGCAAATGCTCCTTGGTATGCTGCACACATTTCTCACATTCTCTGGAAGATGGCTACTACACCGAGCAAAGTCACTGCCGAGGATGATGTTCCTGCTGAAATCCAAGAGCATGTTGCTCGATACATGATACGCTGGGAAGGCTACATCACCCAGGATCGAAAGGATAAGGAGCAAGTCAGGTTTTACACCAGGCAACTCCAAGAGGAAACCGAGGACATTGAGTCCCGAAATTTTTTCAAGTCCAAGATTGCATCTGCTGAAGCTTCCAGGAGGACTCAGAAAGAAAATTTAACTGCTGTGTTTGACAAGGTAAAACAAGTTGTGTCTGCTGTTTGCAAAGAGCATAATGATGCTCTATTCCAAAGACAATCTCGAAAGAGAAAGTCTGCTGCCCCAACCTCTGAGCGTGGGACGCCAGAGATCGAGAAGAACGCCAAGAAGGCCAAGTCCACCGAGGTCGTTGCTACCACAGAACGACAAGAAACTGAACCAAACCCCACCAAGCAACCCACTCCTCCCCGTAAGAAAACTCCACCACCTCGCCAAACAAGTTCACCGCCTCGACAAACAACTCCACCCCCTCGTCAACCTACACCTCCACCCCTACAACAAACACCTACACCTCCACCCCGACAACAAACACCTCCACCTCCATCTCCACCCCGTCAACCCTCACCACCAAAAGCCTCGCCACCACCTCAAAACCCACCATCTCCACCTCATGTCATTCCATCGACCACCCACGCCACTGACATCGAAGCTCATGCAGAGACCGAGCAAGTTGTTCGTGTCGAGCAAGAAACTCAAGTCCAGAAGGATTACTCTTCTGCCCGGACTATGCCTGAAGGAGAAGATGTTGATGTTGACATCACGACAGTTTCCTCTCGACGAGATTCTGTCGTAAGCAATAGTTCTGGAGATGACAGTTCAAGTAATAATTCTTCATCCTCCTCATCCAGTTCTTCGAACGAAGAAATGGTTGATGCGTTTGCTCAATTTAATGAAGACTTGGAGGCCATGGAAATTGAAGAGGCCGCACAAAATGCTCAAACCGACGAAGGAGATGCCGTCGTAGCTCAGGCCGAGGAGAATGCTCCTGCAGTCACTCCGGCTCAGGATTTTGTCAACATTCCATCATCTATCTCTCGACCTGCTGAACTAGAGTTCCAGCTGCCAGATAATGCTGTTGAGGTTTTTCCCATTGATGAGCTGCTTCACTCTGCTCATCCGAGAGAAATGCTGCCTTTGTTCCGCTCAGATGTTCCTCGTGGAGGTCCCATCTTCAAAAGGCGCGAACATAAGCCATTTTTCTTCGGTACCAATCCCTACGAGAAGTCCATAAGTGCTTATTCTCTTCGGTTTTGGACCCAAGAGCAAGCTATCTATTATACTCGTGTGTTGTACAACAAGGCAAGAGTTTTCCAGCATCAATATCTTGATATGCCTTCGGTGTACTCCACTACTTGTTTCGAGAACATTGCCGAGACAATTGATAGCCTGCATGCTCACAAGATGTTTGCTCTCGATTGTGGTTACAATCCCGAGCTTATCAAACAGTTTTATGCAACACTTTATGTCTCTGGAGATCCTGAGAACTCGAAGACATGGAAGTTTGACTATATGATTCAAGGCCAAGTTTTTCATATGACTGTCGATCAATATTTGGCCATCATCAATTTACCTCGGTTCGAAGGATTACCTCACAAAATTCATGACTTACCTGCTGCAACTCCTGCTGAATTCTCTACGCTGATGGATCCAGAAGTCGTAGGAGATCACTACCCCACTGAGCCGAAGCCAAGACACTTGGTATTTGAAGCAAAGCCATGGTTTTATATTCTCTTGAAGACTTTGATGCCAATGCTTGATGTGCACGATAATTTTCCAATTCCAAATGATGTGCAACTTGCTCTGTTGAAGTTAGTCCACGGTCATCCCTTCAATTTTGAAGACTACTTCCTCAGAACTTTGGTGTCTTGTGCTGATGACCACAATTCCCACAAGCCATATGCACCATGGCTGATGGCAATCTGCAATTTCTCTCGGGACGTGCCATTCCCCGTATCCATTTACCCGAAGATTTTCACTCCTCCTGTTCGTGAAGTATTGCAGGTTGTTTCTCGACCCAACGACCCTTTTGCTGAGCACACTGGCATCCGCGCCCACTTAACTGAGCGCAATATTCGCTCGAAGTTTATCAAGCCAGTGCATCATATGGAAGTTTCTCTTCGGTCCCAGCAAATGCTTCAACATCACATCGATCAAGATTTTATTCAGAAGCAAGCTCTGATGGATGAGATCAATCACTTGCGTAACATTACCATGAACAACAATCAGATGCTGCGTGAATGCCTTCGCCGTGATTGGAAAGGTCTTCGGAAGTTCAATTCCCTCGGTCAACTTCAACGTTGCGGGTTCGAAGAATATCCTCCCCATCTGAACAGAAATTTGACCAATGATGATCGAGTAGATCGACCGGATCCCAATATCCCTCGTCTACCGAAGAACAGAGATGTGCTAAGTGTCGATGATTATTATCATATCACTTTGGACAATTTATCCTCTGACTCCGAGCAAGAAGAAGAAGCCCCTCCTCAACGTCAACCCAGAGTTCTCTCGCCACTTCCTCGAAGCCCCAGGACCCCGCCGGAATCGCAGCTGGAATCTTCAGGAGATCAACACTCCTTCCGCACGAAGATCACTCCTCCAGGCGCTCGTCCAATTCGTCGTGCTCCAACGCTCGCCGAATCTTCTCGTCGTCGCCGGAGCCAGCGTCGCGAGTAGGGATTTCTTTCGACCCTATTCTCTCGATCTTTTTGTACGTTGTGACAAAAAGGGGGAGATGTAGTGGCATCGAAGAAATTAGTTTGCCTACGGGGTTAAGGGTTTTGCATTCCATTCGATAAACTCTTGATTTTGAGGTTTCTGAGTAGTTTCAACAAACTTTCGATTCACATTCGATCTGGTTGTAACTAACTCTAAGTAGGACTGTGAACTGCTACTCTTTTCGTAAGATATCTATCTGCTGCTTGCTATACTTAACCATTTTTGCAGGAAGTTATCTTTCATATAAGTTCACAGGTCATTCGAGGAAATTGAATACTTCACATTGGATACTATCTGGAATGCAATTTCTCTCACTAAGACTATTGATGTTTTTCCCTCGACACTACTTGTCAAATATGCACTTCACAGGAAATCTTTATCTTCCGTGCATACATCTAGGGGGAGTACTTCATCGATCTCAGCACTGGTTTATCATCGAAAACTCAAACTTTTTCAAATTATTTATCGATGCCTGTTTTGTCAACAATCGTCCAAAAAGGGGGAGATTGTAAGAGCAAGTTTTGCCCCCGAAGGTTTTGGACATTGTTGGACAAAGCAGAAGTGGAACTAATATTGTTTTCGAGTATAAACAGATACTTAGGTTCCGAAAGAATGGAGTTTGCATGTAGAAGGTCGAAGGACAACTCACTGCAGTAAAGCTGCAGTCATCTACCGAAGCCTTTGAAGGAAGACGACCCCTAAAAATGTTGTCGAAGAAGATGTTTCTCTCGAGCAAAATCGCAACGAGGAGAAAGCTGAAGCTGGTCGAAGACTTAGTCTTTTTACTAGTTTCTCTTTATTTCTTGAGTCGTAGGAAAAACCGTACTATTAAGAGGGGTTTGCTAGTTGAGATCTTTGTCGAAGTGAATTTGCTCTGCTCAACCAAAACCCACAAAAGCCTACCGAGAGAAATCTCACCGAGTCGAGCGAATAGCTCGAAGGCAAAGTCATTGCACTTCGTGCCTTCGAGAGAGAACTCGTTCGGTGAGTCAGCTTACTTGTTCCTCAAGTAAAGTTGCGCAGTGATCGGAATCCGACCGTTGTGGACACGCGTCAAGCGGTTGCATCGGGTCACTTCAGTCATTTTACCCATCGGGATCGCCAACTATAAATACCCCGCACCCACCCGCCATTTCGGGTTGGCTGCTCCACTGAAGATTCTAAGACAGAAGTCTGAGAGCATCCCAAAGAGATTCATCGAGAGAAAACCTACACCCAAGTCTGAACTGAGTTGAGCAATTCATGGAGACTTAGGTTGAGATTAGCCGATCTTTTTATCTTGGAGAACTGCAAGTCTCCTAGACGGTTAGGCGTCGCCTGTCAAGCAGTCGAAGAGTAATTGTCACTGCTGAAGGAAGTTTGTAAAGGTCTCGGAGATGTCTTGAATCATCTACCACGAGTGAAAACTGGACAAGCTCGAGGAGTTTGTTGCAGTGGAGATTAGGACGGAGAGAGTTTTGCTCCAGGTGTTCAATCACCAGTCCCTCCAACCAGACGTAGCACTTTGCAGAGTGTGAACTGGTTTACCAAACATCGCTGTGTCAGGCTCGTTTTCCTTCTAGCATTTACTTCAAGTATTTACTCGTATCCTATTTGTCTTCGATGTTTCCCTTCGCTCCCAATCCTTTCGAGCCTTGCATTACTTTCGATACTGTATTTCCTTCGAGATGTCTTTAGTCCTACGATGTTTGCATGATTTCCTTCTAAGTTCCTTAGAATTTTTAGAAGTGATCATTCACCCCCTCCCCCTCTGATCATTCTTGAGCTTTCAAATAGCCACCTTTACTGTTTATTCTCCTCCTAGCTCCTTTGTCACCGATGATCTCAGGATCTTGGCTCCTATTTTACAACCCCTTTACCCGCATCATATATTGAAAACCAACGAATTTGCTGGAACTCTCAAAAGAATAAAAAAACTTGGCCAGATAGCATATTTATCGACACTTCGGTACCTTTCACACAGGAAGGAAAAAACAACAACCAGATTATATGAGCAATAGTAAATGGTTGTTTGGATAACTAGTATTTGGAACAAGTTTTAGCAATACTAGTTTTCAGAGGATGTTTAGGAAAATCAGTTTTGAGTTGCTTACTTTTTTTTAGATAAAAGACGCAACCGAGCCCGAGAGGGGTTGCAGTCTAGTCTGACTTTGAATTAACAAAGCCATCAACCGATCAGGATACACTTGCAACATCCAACAGAAAACACGAACACACAAAAGCGGGAAGATACAGAGGCGCTGGAAAGTAGCTAACAAGCCTCACATGCTTCATGCAAGAAGGATCTACAAGGAGCACAGAGCTGAAGACGTCGAGGGCCTCCAACACGACTATACATTGAACGGAGGCAATGCCAACACTAAAGAGGAGAAGAAATGCATCTACACGGTATGTTGTCATTGACTACAACCATCCAGCTCTGTCTTCGAAAGAGGCCACAACCTCCTCGCCTGGATCGCAAGGTGAAGCACCGTCGAAGATTGGAAAGTTCCCTGAACAAGGATGGAGTTGTCGAGGTTCCCCAAAAGCGGACCAGAACCCACCAAAATGTCGAAGCGGACGATCGTTTCCTACAAATACGGTATCCAAAAAAAACCTAAGTTCAGGAAGATAAACGAAACTCGGTGGCACAGAACAATCAATGATCATTCTCACTTCGTAGTAGAAGTACTCCTTCCGTTTTCTTTTACTCCGCATATAAGATTTGGTCAAAGTCAAATTTGATAAAGTTTGACTAAATATATATGAAAAAGTATCAACATTTACAACATCAAAGTTTTACCATATGAAAATTAATATCATGATGCTTCTAATGATATTGGTTTCATATTGTGGATATTGATAGATTTTTCTATAAAATTGATCAAACTTTAGCAAATTTGACTTTGGCCAAATCTTATATACAAAGTAAAAAGAAACGGAGGGAGTACTACTCAGTAAGTAGTAACATGACTAACATCAAACAGAAACACTAGCTTGTCTCTCGTTCCCCGCGGAATAAGCTGCTCCGCCCTCTCGATCTGCTTCCGTACGTCTAGTAGCCAACGATACTTCCCAGAACCTTAGAAGCAATGAAATATATCCCTGCATACTTCAGGCACTCGCTGATCCCTTCTCCTCGGCGATATTTGCGCCTACAGGTTGAGATGAAACAAAATTGCAAATTTTAAGCATAATTTTTTTGTATAACTTTTGTAGAAAAACTATAAGGAAAGCAAGAGTGTATATATTGTGCGAATGTTTGTATGTATACCAGAGGGGATCACTGCGTCTTGGATCAATCTCCCCAGACAGATACTCCAGCACCCGAAAGTGGGCATAAACCGAGTTGTGCCGTTCCTGCGAGGTCATGGCAGTGTACAGATCCTCTTTCATCTTCTTTACTTGCCACGCGGTCGCGTCTTTTAGCGCCTCGTTTTCACCCTGCGGCAGGGCTCGATCCACAAAAGATAATGAGCTTTAGTACAGTAATAAGGCTATGAATTCCTTTGTGGAGATCATGCTGGCTGAATCATGGATGTTTTCTTGTTGGTTAATTACAAGATCGAGAAAGAGACCTTTGCGTGGCTGCAGGAGGTGGTGGTGAAGGGAGACACGCGAGGAAAAGAGAGAGGCGCTGCGCCGCTGTGGATGAGCGTCCGCCGTTGCTGCTCCTCGACGGCCGCCCGCGTCCGCTGCAATGCGCGGCCTCCGACTCCGACGGTCCTCCTCGCCGCGTACCGAAGCGCCGCCGACATCGCTGTTTGCTTTCGCTTTCTCCGGATCCTGTACTGTTTTGTTTGTGGAATCGACTAGGTTTGAGGACTTGTATTTATCGATCTGTCTAACTCTATCCATATTTACTACGCGGCTGGGCTGGCGGCCTGGACATGACCCCTGAAATAAATAAATAATTAAATCAAAAAAATAAGTCAAAGATAGAAGAGCCTAGATTTCAAATGAAGAAATTAAAACTCGAAAAAGATGCTTCCTAAACGAGAAGACGTCGTATTCGGTTCCGCTTCTTCTTCTTTCAGTTGTTGTTAGAATTGTTACCTATCTCGACCTCCTTTGTCTAAAAAAAACCCTATCTCGCCCTCTTCCTCATCTTTCTCTCTCCAGCCTAAATTAATTTTCCTCCACAAGAATAAACAACACAAGGTATTGACATATATCTATGCTTCCTTAAATTGGAATGCAATTGCCCACTCTTAAATTAAAATCCCTTCAAAGCTGAGTCACCTACAATGGATTTGCTCCACACTATGATTAGGTTTTATAAATGGGCAGCGATACGCGTCAACCGGTGGATCAGATCCGCTGCCTCCCATACCGTTAGATTAGGTGTAACCAACGGTTTCTCATATTTGCAACAACGACAGTGGTGCAGAATACTTTGCAACTGATGCCTTGTAGCAAAGGGTCTTTGCAACTGAAGTCTTATTGCGCTAAGCCTTCTGCAATACAAATCTTGTTGTAATCCCTTTGCAACAGGGATCTTGTTGCAATCTTTCTCAAACGCGTAGCATCTCATGGCGCGGGGTGGCCGGCATCCGCCATGGCCAGGAGATTCACCTACGGCACCTCCCCTGTAACCTTGGTTCATCAACTGGCCCGCATGTGAGGTGCCACTATCGGTCCGCCCTTGCAGTAGAGCAACCATGGAAGCAGTTGCCTTGCAACACGCCGGCAAACTAATATCTCAATGGTGCCCTGTAGTAGCACAGTAGACTGACTCTTGTGGTTGGAGAAGAACACAAGGAAAGAGGAAGAGTTGAACCGAAGGAGAAACGTGGGGAAGTAATGAATGAATGGATACGAGAAATACAACTGTAAGAGAGAAACTCGAGGGAAAGCGGTGGCAGGGCCATAGGCCACGTGGCGTTCTAGGAAGGCGGTCGACGTGGTCTATGATTTCAACCGGTTGATGGCGAGCTTTTCCCTTTATAGATCTATAAATACTCTATTAATAAATGTGATGATGAGAGAGGAGAGGCAGCGACGGTGTAGGAGTGCGAATTGAGGTGGCTCCAACTCGATTCATTGGTCCATCTCTTCAAATGATGCTTTGACATGGATGTGGTGCGCTCAACCCTGCTGTCTGGGGCACCCAACATGGTTCGATTGATTAGGCGCAGATGACCATCTCCATTCTCCAAGGCGGGCGTGGTAGACGAGCACAATCCATGACGATGCTTGTACTATGCCACATATGGTAGAAAAAAAGTGCTCGCACGGTCTGCCCTGTGATGGCAGCAATCCGAAAAGATTCAGAACACTGGAGATTGGTCGGGGCTGCTTTCTTAGAGAACCATGATCTTGGCTCCTGTTTTACAACCCTCTACCTGCTTCATATATTGAAAGCCAGCGAATTTGTTGGATCTCTCAATTTTTTTTGCCATATACATACTTATCGATACCTCGGTAGCTTTCACACAGAAAGGAGAAAAATGACCAGATTATATGAGCACATCAGTTTTCGTTAAACAAGTTCCCTACAAATACGGTATCCAAACAACCCCTAAGTTCAAGAAGATAAGCGAAACTCGGTGGCAGCACAATTAATGATCATTCTCATTAAGTACTTTCTCTGTGACGATTTAGAGCAAGTACAATAGTGCCTAATCAGCTGGCTATAAGGAATTAAATAGTATATTTGTGCTTAGTTGGAGGAGAGAGAAGAGAAGATAGAAAAGAAGCGGGTTACTAATTAGAGCATGGTTAATAGTATAGCCAGCTGCAGGCTATACGGCGTTGCCATATCATCTATAACCAACCTTATAGCTAGCAAGTACAATATTCACATATAAAAATATACTACTTTGTTGATATATGGCCCACTTTACAATCTCACAATATGCCTAGGAGCACGTGTTGCAGCCGGCTGTTAACTAGTAGCCCCTAAAATATTATATTATATGCCTTACAGCCCGCCTAGTCATCCTATTGTACTTGCTCTTAGTAGCCAGCTGCAACACGTGCTCCTAGGCACTTTGTGAGATAGACATGTGGGCCATATATTGCTAAAGTAGCACTCGTTATAGTCTTACTATTGTACTTGTTGACTATAAAGTTAGCTATAGATGACATGTCATCTACTTATAACCAGCAGCTGGCTATATTATTAACCATGCTCTTAGAAGGCACGCTTGGAAAATCTCTGAAACCAAGGTAGTCACCGATTGGTTGTGAAATATAGCAAAAGTAGCATCAATAAATGATTGAAGTAGTAGTATTAATTACATTCACACCATGCATGCATCAACTCCACCCGGAGAGTATGCATGCATACATGAGTGAAATAATAGTACTAATTAATAGAAGTAATTGCCTTCGCGGTAGTACTAATTAATAAAAGTAATTTCCTTCGCGCCTTAAACCATGTCTATTACGAAAACACACGCAAGTTTAACCGTGCCTTCTAAACCGTAACGGAGGGATTAGTAACATCACACTGAAGCACTAGCTTGTCTCTTGTTCCCGCGGAATAAGAGCCGCTCCGCCCTCTGGGTCTGCTTCCGTCTAGTAGCCAACGCAATGTTCCATAACCTTAGAAGCAATGAAATACATCCCTACAAACCTCAGGCAATCGCTGATGTTTTTTCGCCGATGATATGAGCGCCTACAGGTTGAGATGATATATATATATAAGAAAACAAAATCGTAACTTTTGTACTAGAAAAACCTATAAGTGAAGGAAGGAGTATGTTGTGCAAATGCATGTATGTATTGTATACCAGCGGGGATCATTGGGTCTTGGTTCAATCTGCTCAGAAAGATGCTCCAGCAGCCGATAGTGGGCATATTCCGAGTTGTGCTGTTTCTGCTCAGTCATAGCAGTGAACAGCTCCTCTTTCATCTGCTCGACTTGCCACTCGGTCGCGTTTTTTAGCGCCTCGTTTTCACCCTGCGGCAGGGCTCGATCCACAAAAGATAATGAGTTTGTACTGTAAAATAATAAGGCTATGAATTCCTTTGTGATGATCATGCATGGATGTTCGCATAATGTGTTGGATAAATTATGTACAGTAGTATGTGTTTTTTGTTGGTTAATTACGTACAAGATCGAGAAAGAGACCTTAGAGAGAGGCGTGCCGCTGTGGATGAACCTCCGCCGTTGCTCCTCCTCGACAGCCGCCCGCGTCCGCTGCAATGCGCGGCCTCCGACTCCGACGGTTCTCCTCGCCGCGTACCGAAGCGCCGCCGCCGACATCGCCGTTTGATTTCGCTTTCTCCGGATCCTTTTTTTGTGTGGAATCGATTGCGTGGGAGGGAGGGCTTGTATTTATCGATCTGTCTATCTATTTATCTTTCTTTTTTGAATGGTGTCTATCTATCTACTATTCTACGCAGCCGCTGCTGGGCTGGCGGCGTGGCCTGATACCTGATCCTCCTAGACGAGACACGAGAGAGAACGTATTCGTTTTGTTTCGTTTCGTTTTGAACAAAAAGATCAAGATGTGTTATTTTTGAGTTGTCGTTAGAGTTGTTACCTATCTCCGCCTCTCCTTACCTTTCTCTCCGGCCTAGTCTAATTTTCTTCCACCTCTGGTCTATTTATTTCGCGAATACGTGAACAACCGTTCTCCGAGAGTTAGGGTTTACCTCCCCTATTCCGCCGAGTTAGGGTTTACGTCCCCGGCGACTTCGATCGCACGGGTTTTTGGGTCGTCGGCGATTCCTTGAAGTTTCTCGCCTGCTAGTCCTCACGCTCTTCTGCAGATCGTGCTGTGCATGCGATTCTAGGGCCTCCCAAAACCCTAGATCATGGAGCGCGGAAGTTCAAGTGCTTCTGGGGATTCTCTGGATGGTCTCTTGGGGAGGCTTAACCTCTAGGAGGAGGATGGTGTGGAGTTCGTTTGGGAAGAAGAAGTTAAGGAACCACCTGTGGCGGTGAAGTGGCTCGCCATTGCTAGGGTTCTCACGGACAGATCCTTCGGCCATAGCGTCCTATTTGCGGATATGCGGGCGGCTTGGAGCCCTGCTAAAGATGTTGTCTGGAGAAGGGTGGATGATAACTTGTTCACTATCCAATTTGGATGTTTGGCGGATTGGAACAAAGCCTTGTTCATGGGACCGTGGTACTTTCGAGATAAGGCGCTGATAAAAAGGAGTATGATGGATATACCAACCCTAGATCGATTGTGTTGGATAAAATAGCAATATGGGCTCAAATCCATAAGTTACCAGACAATTTTCTGCATGAACACATTGTGAAAGGCCTGTGATGTCCTGGAGGTCCAGCTGAAGCTTCCAGCAGGTTTCGTGGGAGAATTCGTGAGGGTCAAAGTTGATATGAAGGTGGAGAAGAAGATCACTCGTTTTGTCTCAATCACAAAAGATAAAAAGAAAGAGTGGTATCAAGTTAAATATGAGAAGTTCCCTGTTTTTTGTGGTGTCTGTGGTTTGATGGGGCACTGGCACCAAGAGTGTGGAGATGGGGTTCATGACGACAGAAAGCTAGAGTGGGGGCAATTTCATCTTGGCAGATGCTGGAAGAGGTAGAGGACGATCATGGGGCAATAGGACTACTCCTAGCAGTCGTGTCCCAGGTGCGCCTGGAAGAGGGGAAACACATGAGTATGGAAGAGGTAGAGGGCGCGGTGCTATGTTTGGCCGGACTGGTAATGGCACGGCAGAAGCTATAAGCTGGAGATTCAATGCACTCGCTCAGAAGACAGATTTGAACGTGACAGAACCGAACAAAAATGCTGAGGAGGATGCAAATCAAACGGAGAGAGCTGATGATCAACTCCTAGGGAAACAAATGGCGGAGGACGCTGTCTCAACTGACCCAGATGCATTACGAGAGAACGAGAACCAAAACAAAGAGGTGATTCCGTCGGGGATAGGAAGTTCAGTGGCTTCTATGGTGGGTTTGTTTGATGGTGTTTCGGAAGAAAAGGAACCTCCTCTAACACCACAGAAGAGTGCAAATCGGAAGAAACAGAAGGGAAAAGATGAGAACAATGTAGGTGATGCTTTCATCCCTACCATGGATATATCGGCGGCATCCTCCGAGGATGACCACCGGGAGCAATGAGTTTGTTATGCTGGAACTGTCGTGGTTTGGGTAATCCCACGACAGTTCATGAGGCCTGCGACTTTGCGGTGAAATTTGCCCCGGCCATATTATGTTTGATAGAGACACAAATTTCAAGCGGCCGTGCAGAGGATCTAGCCCAATCTCTGGGTTTTGATAATTCATATGCAGTGGGAAGTAGTGGTAGAAGTGGAGGAATAGCTATCTACTGGAATAGTGATTATGAGATTGAGATATCGGATTTCTCTCGGTATTTCATTGATACAAAGGTGAAGGGTCTGTCTTCGGACGCAATGAGAGTCACCTTTGTGTATGGAGAAGCCCAACTGGCTGATAGATATAGAACTTGGGATTCTTTGAAATCAATTGCAGGAGCCTCTGGATTGCCTTGGCTTGCTTTGGGAGATTTTAATGAGGTTCTCACCAACATGAGCATGATGGTGTAAATAGAAGAAGCCAATCGCAGATGGACGGTTTTCGGGATGCTCTGGATATCTGTGGCCTAATGGACCTGGGCTCGAAAGGAAGAGCTGGACCTATGAGAAAAAAAGTTGCGGGAGGTTCTTTTACTCGAGTCAGACTTGACAGGGTTGTTGCTGACACGGCATGGTGTGCTCTCTTCAGTGCAGTAGAAGTGTCAAATTTGGTTGCGGTTGCATCAGATCATGGACCGATCCTTGTAAATCTGGACAGTTCGGTTTCAGCTAAAAAGCCGAATTTGTTTAGATATGAGCAAATGTGGGATAGACACCCTGATCTTCAGGGTTTTGTTGCTGAACAATGGGCGGCTGCTGGGCCAGCTGGTACTGCCCAGGAACTTGGATCGAAACTGGAGAGTCTTTCTAAAAACCTTTCCAGCTGGGACCGAAGCACCTTTGGTCATGTGAAAGGTGAGATCAGAAACCTGAAAATGGAGGCTGAAATCTTCCAGAGTGTACCGGGTAGAGTCTGTCCAAGTCTTAGAGAAATTAAGATCAACGAAAGGCTGTTGGAGCTGTACTATAGGGAGGAAATCATGCAAAAACAGCGGTCCAGAGTGGAATGGTTGACAACAGGCGATAAGAATACATTTTTTTTCCAGCTAAGGGCCTCTTTAAGGAGGAAGAAGAACTTCATCAAAAAACTGGAAAATGAAGCTGGTGTAATGGTGGATGATGACAAGGAGATGAGTGATATGGCGACGGCTTATTATAAAGATTTGTTTAAATCAGAGGGCACAAACAATATGCAGGATGTAATCGATAAAGTTCCAAGAAGAGTCTCAGACGTAATGAGGGCTGACTTGGACGCACCCTATTCCCATGATGAAATTAAGATAGCTCTTTTTCAGATAGGACCGACGAACGCTCCGAGTCCGGACGGTTTCCCGGCCCATTTCTTTCAGAAACACTGGGTTGTCTGTGGACCAGAAGTAATTAAGGCAGTGCTGGGAATTCTTGAAGGCAAGGAAAATTCGGAGGCCATCAATAAAACGTTACTGGTTCTTATCCCAAAAATAAAGAATCCAGTGCTCCTTTCTCAATTTCTTCCTATCAGTTTATGCAATGTTCTATATGAAATTGCTTCGAAAGTTGTATCGAATCGGCTAAAGAAGGTCCTCCCGTCCATAATCTCGGAGGAACAATCGGCATTTGTGCTGGGAAGAATGATTGCTGATAATATTATCATTGCTTATGAATGTTTGCATTTCATTAAGAGAAATAGAGCGATCAAACATAGACATTGCGCTTTGAAGCTTGACATGATGAAAGCTTATGACAGGGTGGAGTGGATCTACCTAAAGGAGATTATGCTGAAGCTTGGTTTTTCTGAGAGATGGGTAGCCTTGGTGATGAGTATGGTGAGCTCAGTTTCTTTCTCAGTGATGTTTAATGGGAGAAGACTGGAAGATTTCAAACCTTCCAGAGGGATTCGACAGGGAGATCCAATCTCCCCTTATTTGTTCCTTATTGCAGCAAAGGGCCTTTCATGCCTCCTTAACTCTTGTGTTGAATCATCTCAAACTGGTGGTTTACAGGTGGCTCCGTTGGCACCTCCTATTAACCACCTTTTGTTTGAAGATGATAGCCTGTTGTTTTTTAAGGCAAACATTGAAGGGGCGACTATGGTTTCAAACCTATTGATGATCTATTGTGCGGCTTCGGGTCAGAAGATTAATCCACAGAAATCAACTATCTTCTTTAGCAAGGGTTGCCCCGAGAATGTGAGAGAGGAGATAAAGCAATTCCTCCATGTCCCAAATGAAACACTGAATGATAAATATCTTGGCCTTCCTTCTGATGTTGGTTCTTCTAAGAATGGTGCTTTTAAGTATCTTAAGGAAAGATTATGGGGAAAAGTGAAGGGATGGTTGGAGAAACTCTTCGCCACGGTTGGCAAAGAGGTTTTGATCAAGTTAGTAGCTCAAGCTATACCAGTTTACTCTATGTCATGCTTCAAACTCCCTCGGGGGCTTATTGAACAACTGAACAAAACTATCCGGCAATTCTGGTGGGGGAGCAAGGCGGGGAAGCGCAAACCTGCATGGGTCTCATGGAAAGATATGACAAAACCAAAGCATTTGGGAGGTGTAGGTTTCCGTGATTTTGAGCCGTTCAACCTATCCTTGTTAGGCCGGCAAGCGTGGAGATTGCTTAAAAACCTAGGATCTTTATGTGCGAGGCTGATGAAGGCAGTATACTACCCTACGAGGGATATCCTATCGGCAGAACTAGGATCTCATCCTTCGCTGATCTGGAGGTCGGTTCTGGAGGGAGCTGACATCCTGAAGCGTGTGGGGTCATAACTGGATCCCTAGGGAGATCAATATGAGACCCCCGGTCCGGCTGAGCACCCATCCCCCGAATCTTGTATCCGATCTGATAGTGGTCAGTGAACATATTTGGAATGAGGAAGTTCTTCAGCTACACTTCCTGCCGGCTGACATTGCTGAGATAATGAAGATCCCGCTGCCTTCACAGAACGTGGATGATATATGGGCTTGGTGTTATGAGAAAGATGGTATGTTCACGGTTCGATCTTGCTATCGTATGCTGGTAAATACGATCCAGAGGCGGACTGATTGGCTTGAAGGGAGATCGGGACACTCGAACCCAGTGGTTGAGGAAACAGGCTGGAAATCGCTTTGGAAGGTTAAAGTTCCAGGTAAAGTTCGTCACTTTCTCTGGAGACTTGCTAGACTCTCTATCCCAACTGAAGACATTCGGAAATCTCGCAAAATGTCTCAGTCCGATAGTTGTTCTTTGTGTGGAATGCAATATTCTTTGAGGCATTCTTTGTTGGAGTGTTCTTCTGCCCGACGTGTCTGGGCTTTGTCAGAGGACGAAATCCTTGATCACTTGATGGCGCATACTCAAACCAATTCTAAACAGTGGCTTTTTTCACTGATTGACAATTTGCCACATGCGGATCTTACCCACATAGTCACGAAGCTGTGGGCTATCTGGCATTCTAGGAGGAAGATGCTACATGAAGAAATTTATCAAAGTCCATTATCCACCCATCTGTTTGTGCAGCGCTATATTGAGGAGTTAAATTCTTTATCCAATATTCCTTCTGTTGTGACTGGAGCTCGCCCGAGGAGGAATCTACACGAAATATCAACCCCAGAAGTGGTTACGATTTGTGTGTGGGGTGGATGCTCGAGAGATGGCAAAAGGGGAGTAGCCGCTGCAATTGCGCGAGACGCGGATGGAGCTTACCTAGGCTCGTAGGCAAGGGTGGTCCCTGGAGTTTCTGATGATCGGTGTCTTACGACAATGGCGTGCAGGGAGGCCCAATCACTGGCACATGATCTAATGCTACACCGTATCATGATTTCATGTGAGGATAGAGGAGTGGTGAAAGATATCAAGGATGGGTCAGATGGACTTCATGCAATGTTGATCAAGGAGATTCATGATGTGTTACTTTCTTTCCAGTTTTGTAATTTCTTTTATAATAGGACCACCACTAGGGAGGCCTTTAAGTTTTTTAAGTTTGCTTCTTCTTTATCTGTCTGTAGACATGTGTGGTTGCTAAATCCACATGATATCATCTGTATCCCTAGGTTGTTGAACTCTGTGCAATAAAGTGTTTTACCCGCTCAAAAAAAATCGCGAATACGTAAATTTGCGTATCTTTTCATTGATAAAAAAAAGTATAATAGAGGAATACAGGTAGGCATCATCATGGAACCCAGAGCACAGACAAAGGGATACTCAACCCGAATAGGAAAAAAGAAAAAAAACAATGTTTTAAAGAGCGGGCTATGTCAAATAGAGGCGTCCCTTTAAATCAGCTATAGCGGAGATATAGCGAGGCTATAGTCGGCTATTTCAGAACATTTTCGAACAGTTGTACATGAATAGTGGCGAGCTCAATTTAGCGGCACACTATTTCAAACTACGGGAAAAACATTACTAACCCACCAAACCTAGAAGTTGGGAGGTAAGCCAAAACAACAAGACGTCAAACATCTTCAAATCCGACATTGGGAACACCGCGAGCGGGCAAGATTCCGCCTTCAAGAAGTGGAACAACGTAGAGACGCGCTACCATCCGATCCGAAGAACCAGGCCTAGGATTTTCCCTGATTCTCGAAGAGAGACACAGATAAAGACCATGGCAACGCCTCAAAGAAGGGAAACGACACATGTGAATGTCACCGTTGACAGCTTCAACAAGCCAAGCATGGATTTCTTCTAGTCTGAGTCCGAGCAATCCCATAGCCACTGGATCGGGATTTGAAGATGAGGAAGCAAGCCTGTTGGACGACCACCACCATAAAAGTGAGAGAAGGTGGGGTTGCACCTACCACCGTCGGGAATGTGAGCTTTGGAGCCAACATAACATGTAGGTGGACGATGTCGAGAAGGTAGTATGTATAGAGCCAACGCGAAGGGTGAGTGGTGACTAATGCCACCGACAATCCAGGAACCAAAAAAGGAACGCAGATCCGAGCTGCCGGAGGTAGCACCATCAAAACACCGATGAGCTAAGCTAGAAGGGGCCGCAACAGCCACAGCGCCAGGCTGAACACCGCCTTGGTAGAGGACGTCGACGAGCTATGGACGTTGGAGAATGCAGGTCCTTGGCTGCCGGTAACGGTGCAATGCCATCAAGAAACCACTGCGAAGCTTCGAGCGAATGGCAAAAGGAACCAACGTGACCACATACATGCAAAAGTCGCCACCACCGCCCGGAGGACACGTCGTCGGAGACGGAGGTTGGCCTGCACCGGAGAAGCACCAAACCTAGGCCAGCCCGACCACCTCCACACAAGAACCACGCCGCACATGAGTTACGCCGCGAAGAGGGAGGAGCACCACAGGCGCGGCCGCGTTGAATGGGCAGGAGGAACACAACAGTTGGAGGGGCTCACCAGTGGATCGCCGGATCTGGGTGGTGGGGAGCGCTCTGGCGTGAGGGGAGGGGATGAAACCGCCCCACTGCCACCATCCCCATGCACGTGCCACTACACCGGTTCGCCCTTCGGCGGCGATGGTGCGGGCGAGGGATGGGGTGGAGGAGGATCTCTTGGAATCGTCAAGGGTTTGGGGCTCCAGCGCAAGGGGCGAGGGATGAAACAACCTCACCTCCGCAATACCCGAACGCAGCGCGGCTTCGCTGATCGGCCCTCCGGCAACGACATTGCGGGAGGGGGTGTTGGTGGTGATGGAGGGACTCGCGGCGGCGGCGATGGTTTCCTCGTGTCGCTAGACGTGGGCGACGCGGCGGTAGATGGGAGTTCCTTCGATTACTCCACCTCTAGTCTAGAATAATACAAGGTATTGTGTTGTTCCATTTGTATCTTCTCTGCCATATATATGTGCTTCCCTAAATTGGAATGCAATTACCCACTTCTAAATATAACATAAAAATTATACCATTTAAAAATATAATATCTGAAGTTTATCATGATATTTTTTTATAATATATATCTTGTGTGATATTGGTTAAATTAATGACCTAGGGGTACGTGCATTCCCTGTAAACTGTAAAGGAGATAGTATTATGAATTTTTGCATTTTGTTTTTTGAAAGATTCAGCTTGCCGGTGGCTTTTCATTGAATTTAGCAGGTAGAGGATGACAAAATGGACCAATGATCAAGTGATCATGAGGCCAGGTTCGGTGGCATATTACAAGAAGGGGTGAGGTAGAGCCCTCATGTATATCTCTCATGTTATATCCCTAAGGGTAGCTCTATGCACTTATCGTCGGCAAGGCGCCATTGCTTCATGTCTCTCTTGCAGGCTGCCAGTATGTCCTCAACTTTCTGAAGCATGCCCTGAAAGTGCATGGGTTGCGCTCCACCCATTTCTGCCATGCGATGAGTGACACCATGCAATGAGTGCCCTTGAGGTTCTGGGAGCCGCAACATTGCTGATCGCCTGGATGACCTTCGTGGATGAATTCCCGTCTCTCCAACACGCCGGTTGTAGGGCACTACAGCCGCCTCACGCTGCCGCCCCTGCCCAGACCGCAATGGCCGTGGGGCCTTCCCAGAAAAGGTGCATGGATGATTCAAGGCTCCTCATGCAGAGAGCGCAGAAGTAGCAATTACTCCATTCGCGCCGTTGTAGACGGTCGTTGCACCATAGCCTGTTGAGGACGAGAACCCAGAGGAACATCTAATTTTTTTCCTGGGGCCTAAATCTTCCAGATCAATGGCCCAAGGTTGCAAGATTGCGCATCTTGCAACTGGGCGTGGTATGTAGAGGCCGAGCTGTACTCTTCCGATGGGTGGAGGAGACGTAGCACGAACTACTGCAGAGGGACGTTCATCGTTGTGGTCCGTTCATTTGAGCATCGACGACGCCGCGTGAACTCCAGCCCGTGCCAGGCAGGTCGCTCCTTGGAGCGAAGGGGGTGGCGGCCCAATGGGAAGCTCTTGGTCGACGTTGCTGCTGAACCCGAAAGCAGGGGTGGAGTCCACAGGGGCTATCGCTGCCGCTCTCCCCCAGCGACGGCGACTCGGCAGGCCTTGCAGCAATCTCCGGTGCGGTCCACATTTCCCACCAGTGACAGTTCTCTTAACGATGCTCCAACGCCACCTCGCCCGGACGACCACCTCGGCAACACGTCTCTCACACCATGTGTCTTCTCAAGCACTGCTGACCACCCTGGCTGTTGGAATTAACCACGATGTCCGTGTCCGGATTGGACCGGAAACAAGCACCTAATAGAACTAGGATTCAAACTCGTATTGTAACCGGCAATGTTAGATTGAGTTAGTCCTAGTACTATATATACATACGTGTACCCCTTGTAATCTTCAGGCCGTGAGCTGAGTTGAATAAAGAAAAGAACCGGGCGCGATACGTGCCCGTGGAAATATGCCAACTCGCCGAGCTTTGTGATTGCTCTACGTGGGTCTCGTGTACTAGCTAGCTGGGCTGGATTGATCCATCACGATCAGTTTTTGCTAGCTTTGCACATCGTATTGGAGCACGTATTTACGGTTAGCTTCCTTGTGGTGCGGTGCTGTTCGGCGTAAGAGTATCTCGTCGGATTGCATCAGCAAGGATCGGCTCAAGCCATCGTCGTTCGTCGTTGATCATCGTCGCCGGAAAGTACTCGGCAAGTTGCGTCGTTGAGGTCGGGACCTGCGCCAACAATTGGTATCAGAGCAAGATTGAAGTCAACTATATTTGCACCGACGATCAACTTGCAGATATCCCAACCAGATCTTTAGGACGACAAAAATTCGTGAAGATGCGAAAGAGGATTGACGTTCAAGATGTGAAGTGAGGATACCGTATTTAAGGGGGTGATTGTTAGAATAAACTACGTTGTCCGAGTCTGGTATGGACCGAAATCAGTCACAGGATAGGATAGATATTGCTAGGTTTGTACTAGTATATATACACCTATGTACCCCTTGTAACAAGAACTAGATCATTAATACAATCACAGGACCGACACGGCCCTATTGCTACAACTCGTGTCTTGTGTGCTGTTTCGTGCGTAGCTAGCTAAACAATCGATCAAATGCTGGTTGGGGCTAGTAGTATACGTACACATTGTCGCCGGCAGCCCATGACTTTACGACGCTCGTATCTAGCCGGAAAGTACTCGGCAAGTTGCGTCGTTGAGGTCGGGACCTGCGCCAACAGGCACATCCTCCTCTGTCCTCCGGACGACAACCTTGGAGCCTGGTGTGCACGAGTGCACCATCTGTAGGTTGCGCGGCCAATCCAAGCGCGCCTCGCCGCCAAGGAGCTTGCTTCCTTCACCGACATGACGACGCGTGCTGTCCGCGCAAAGGCAACCCGCATGTCTGCGGACGAGAGCGAGCGAGAGACTGGAGCGAACAAGGGAACGGGCTCAGTTCACGCGGCGTCGTCGATGCTCAAATGAACGGACCACAACGATGGACGTCCCTCTGCAGTAGTTCGTGTTACGTCAGACGATCTTGTTCCGTTGGCGGTCCCCTCACAATGGGAGATGTCGGCGCCTCAAATCCGCCTAGCTAGGGCCACCACCCGGTGGAGAAGATGGTTGCAGTCGCCCCGTCGGATGTCCAGGAGCCAGCGATCCTCACTTGCATTTTGGTAACTCATGAATTTCAAAAATATAAATTACAGTCCCGTATTTACATTTAAACCAAATACACGTGACATATTTACTTTCGTTACTTTGCTCCTGACCATTTTCTAACCTTGGAGTTCTTACCCTTACTCTTACAACAAGAGTGACATGCCAATCTTATAAAGCTTCATAATCTCTTCTCCTATGTAGGTTATTTCCTGTTGTACGATTGGTTTCGTACGTGGTCAATTCTGCATCGATCGGAATCGCGATTCAAGGCGATGTGTATGCAGTTGGAGCGGGTGGCAGGAAAGTTTTTATCCAACAAGGGTAGCAACATAATCTCTGAATCGGTCCATGACGGGGATCAACCCCGGAAAATCCTATGGTCAGGGACCCTAGGTTTCGTGTAGGAGGAAAGACAGCGACGTGGACTGCGCGTTGATAGGATTCGGAGGTGACAAGCGACACATGGGGCACGATTTACCCAGCTTCAGGCTCCCGGAGGGAAAACCCTACATGTTGCTTGTCTGATCTTGTATTGATGATGATGTACAAAGGTGTCGTGAGGGCTTTGGTGGAGAGAGATCTGTCTAGTCCTATGCGTGGGGGTTGAGAGGAGTTGTGAGATTGTCTAGAGAGGTGCCCCTGCCTCGCTTTATATAGATAGCCAGGTAGGGTTTACAAGAGTCCTAGTCGACTACAAGTAGGAGTCCTTGTCTTGCGCCCAAGTCTTCGGCTTCACGTCTTATTCCATTATGTCGGTGTCCACGAGTGGGCCCCTGGTGGGCCACAAGCCATGACACGCACCAGGTACCCTCACGTAGAGGAGTCGTGGGGGTATCCCCTCGTCAGTAGCCCCCGAGTGCCTGGGGGACTCGAAGAGTCGCGCAGGGACTCGAATCTGCAGTAGCCGCCGTAGTGCGTGTCGGTCATTTGCTGATGAGCAGTCGAAGATGTCGTGAGTATGCTCCCGATGGGAGTATTTGGATGAAGCATCGAAATTGCAGTCCGGTTCGTCTTCTTGTATGATGTCCGAGCAGCGGTCGTCGGGTGCGCGTCAGCGCTCCCGATGGGAGTAGCCCCCGAGGCTATGTGCGACTTGTAGAGTCGCGCATAGGCTCAACTTGTTTTTAAGCTAACCCCGTCGTTCTTGTCAGCTGCGCGAGTAGTGCTTGTCGGGTGCGCGTCAGCGCTCCCGATGGGAGTAGCCCCCGAGGCTATGTTCGACTGCTTGCAGTCGAGAATAGACTCAAGACTTCTTCGTCGTCGAGTAATTGTCATCCGAGGAAGTGCTCGACTCGGGTCTTGCGTCGTAAGCGTGAGTTGTTGTAGGGATCAGTCGTGGATGAGGAGGTTGGTGTCGTCGCGTCATGAGGGCGCCCAACCCCCGAGTATCTGCTGAGAAGGAGAAAAAGGATGCAACTGTATTAAGATGTACTTGCGCAATATACAAAAGAATTGTAAGGTGTATGATTTGCAGACATTGCACTTTTGTCGAGTGGAAAATGTAGCATCATATAAAGTTCATGCGTGTCTTTTCATGAGTAGGCCCTCCGGCAGCATACTCTTGCCGGGTAACAGGGACGCTATGCCAGACTTGTTGAACCCGGAGACAAGAGCGGCCTTTTGGTACCCAGCCTCACTATAAACGCGAATAAACACAAATAAAACTGAGCATGATCCAAAGAATGATTTTGTAGCCTTCAAAAGTTTGTGCGCGACTGCGTAGCCGGTATGATAGTTTTGGGTGCGACTGTGTAATCGTCGTTGGCGACTTATCGAGAATGCATAAAGGTTTTGGAATCATAGCATAAGAATGTAAAGAAAACTTAGCTGTAGGATCGACGCGGCGGAGGATGTCGAAGATGAGTAGTCGAGCAGTCGACGATGAGCAGTTGACGAGGCGAGAACAAAGTCGATGTGACGGCGACTGCGACGTTCAGCCCACGAGTCCGCGAGCCCCCGAGCATCGAGTGCGCGTCGTGATTCGTCCGTGGTTGATGTGGAGGACGGAGTCGATGTGGCGCGCGTAGTCGATGCCTCGCCCGTAGACGTGCGCAGCCTGATTCCGCAATCGGTTGCGGCGACGGTTTCGACTGCGTTTTTTTCTTCTTCTTCGATCTGGATCTTCGTAGTGAATCATTGTTGATGTAGTCGCCGAGTCGTCGAGTTGTCGATTTCTCGTCGTGTGCTGTTGTTGTAGCGGCTCGAGTCGATGTAGAAACATTGGTGAGTCATCCATGGCATAAGTTGGAGTAGAAGCCTTGTGGCTCAAGATTGAACCCGGATTCGCGATTGGAAATTCTCGATCTTGCGTAGATCCAAAAATGCGTTGCAGTGCGAGAGCCGCCGACGGAGATCTAACCGTTGGAATTTTCGGAATTTTTTTGTGCTGATGGAGGATTGAATTCCGCAACTTTTCAACAGAGGGATCTTCGAGTTGATGTCCGAGCTAAAGTCTGGAATGTTTTTGCTGGAGTCGCGCGGAGTTCCGTCAGATTCCAAGTGTGCTTCAGTACGGGAGTCGCTGACGGAGATCCAGCCGGTGGAATTTGCTAAAATTTTCACAGATTTTCGAAAATTGGATTTCGCATCTTTCCACCGAAGAGATCGTCGAGATGAGATCCGAGTCGCCGCCGCGAGTGCCCGCAACACATACGTTTTTTCTGTTCTGTAGGCTGCGCGTGAGCGCTTTTGTTGATGTCGATCTTCGAGGGGCGCGCTCGAAAATTTTCTTGTTTTCTCTGTGAGCTTGATGTAGATCTTGATGTAGTTGTTGAAGAAGCCGGGATTGCGATGAACCCAACTTGAATAGATCCTTCCGAAGTCGACGGATCGTCGATTTTCGATGTAGGTTTGAGCCGCCGATCCGTGATTTCAACGCGCATGTCTTTCCCACATACGGCGCCAATTTGCGGGGATCAACCCCGGCAAATCCCATGGTCAGGGACCCTAGGTTTCGTGTAGGAGGAAAGACAGCGACGTGACCTGCGCGTTGGTAGGATTCGGAGGTGACAAGCGATACATGGGGCACGATTTACCCAGCTTCAGGCTTCCGGAGGGAAAACCCTACATGCTGCTTGTCTGATCTTGTATTGATGATGATGTACAAAGGTGTCGTGATGGCTTTGGTGGAGAGAGATCTGTCTAGTCCTATGCGTGGGGGTTGAGAGGAGTTGTGAGATTGCCTAGAGAGGTGCCCCTGCCTCGCTTTATATAGATAGCCAGGTAGGGTTTATAAGAGTCCTAGTCGACTACAAGTAGGAGTCCTTGTTTTGCGCTCAAGTCTTCGGCTTCACGTCTTATTCCATTATGTCGGTGTCCACGAGTGGGCCCCTGGTGGGACACAAGCCATGACACGCACCAGGTACCCTCAAGTAGAGGAGTCGTGGGGTATTGCCTCGTCAGTCCATCTTCTCCGTTGAAATAGGCATAGTTTCGATCTCATATGATTTTACTGTTGCCACTTGGTCGTTTTTTTATCGGACTATTTTTTTGATGGTTGTGTGCATTTTATCTATATAGAAGCTGGGGGTTGCTTTTTATTCTTTGTGTTGACTCGATGCTACATTTTAAATTTAATAATAATGACTTTTATCAAAAAAAGAAAAAGAATAATAAAAAAAACAATGAAGACTACCGTACACGCCACTATTGTTTGTGAACATGGGGCTTGACACTTTTCACTTTCTTTCATTTGAACGAGGCCTTTTCATAACAATGTATTGGAGAGAAACTTTTTGAGGGTTCAGAATTCAAAACAAATTCAAGTCGTTGCCCCAACACGGCTGGCCATTTCAGTATAAGAGCATCTCCAGCCGCGACACGAAGAGGCCCCCAAGCCAGCGCTACTTGCGTCGACTGAACAAATTTCGTTCAGTCGCGCCTTTAAGGCCCCAAATAGTGTAGGATTGGGGCGAATTTTAGTCCGGCGATCCCTAGCCGACCCGGCGCGCTGGGGGTTGTTTGGGGGCGCCGGACGAAAGAAAATGGAGCGAACGTGGAACCGTTCGCGGGCTTTCGCGCCCGTCGCGTCGGCGGCCCCACTTGTCGGCGTCTTTTCCACGTGGCGTCTTCAACCTCTCGCCTCGGCTTCCCCGCGCCTGGCGTCGCCGCAGAGGAATCAATGTGGCGTCGGAGTCCAGTCCAATTGCCGAAGCCGCCGCAGGCGAATCAATGCGGCCGCGGTGAGTAGTCCACTCGACTGCCCACAGCGCCGCCACGTGTCCCGCGCGATAACGCTGCGCGTCCTCACCCTCCCGCTATAAAAACCGAGCTCGCCGTAGAACGCCGCACACTCGCCTCCTCTCCTCACCGCGCTCTACTTCTCGCCGCGCTTCCTCGCTTCTTCTTCTCGCCGCACTCCGCCCCCTCCTCGTCGCCATGGACGGGCTCGCGAAGAACGACTTCACTCGCCGCACCCTCCACCTGATGGAGGCGATCCTCCTCGCTCAAGTGGGCTACCCCTGCCCGCCGGACACGCGCCCGCCGCACGACTGGGTGCTCAGCAATGGCGGCGTGCCGGTGCCTCGTGAGGGCGCCCCCTTCGACATAGAGGTCCAGACCGTCCCCGCCTCCATGACAAAGGCCGAGCGCGTCGATCCGGCGAAGGCGCCGAGCAACGTTGATACACGAGATAGCTTCTCGTCCCTCGTTGGTTACCCCAAGTGGAAGGTGAGATGTAGTGTAGCGGAAAATTTCCCTTGGTAAAGATACCTAGGTTGAAAAGATCGTCTCTCGTAGGAATCCAACAGATACAAGAAGGTGGTGAAGTGAACAATGGCGCCGTTTACAACCTAAGTTTGCTTACTTCTCCTGGACCTGCACACACAACAGATAGCTTTGCTCCCAACGAGTACAGAGGAGTTGTCAATTCCTCCGGACTTGTTGTTTACAAAGGATAAAACGCACGGGATAATAATGATAGTGATAGCTACGGAAAAGTAAATACTAAAAGTAAATTGATAGTGTAAACAGTGGTGGTAATATGGACCGAGGTCCCATGATGTTCACTAGTGATGTCTCTCTCCCAAAAGACGATAAAATATCCATGTGAGGTAAACAAATTATAGCTGGGCAATTGACAGGATTATGTGCGCAAACCAATGCTAATTATGCAAAACAGAAAGGAAGACACTCAAAAGCACGGGCGGTACGCCAAGACAAGTAGACCGAAATCCATCTGCATCTACCCACTAATTATCCACCTTGAGATATCTATCCAGAACATCTCGCTGATATTAAGTTGCGAATCCCACCCAAAGTGTAAACTCAAAGCAACGGACAACTGCATTAAAGAACTTTGCGTAAAGTAAACAATCCTTGCACCCGCAAGTACAAGCACCGTTGTTTTCCCCCTTGTGGCAACAACACATCCCCTAGACTCATGTTTCTGTCACTCAAGCTAGTCATCGGGGGGCATGAACCCACAATCATGCATAACGCTCGCTCTTGGAGTCACTACCTACTACTTGGTCAAAGCAATAAAAAGCAACGGAGAACATGCAAGAGTTACTCAAGAACATAAATATAAAAGAAGAGAATCAAATATATAACTCAATCACAATCTGAACATAATCTCATAATCCATTAGATCCCAGCAAACTCAGCATAGCAACAGCAGAAAGATTACATATGTGCCTCGATCATGTAGGGCATCTCACGAGGTCTAATCCATGAAGAACAAAGAGGGGAGGAGAACATCACATAGCTACTGATCATGGACCCATGGTCCAAGGTGGACTACTCACGGTTCATCCGGGAAGCATCCATGGTGGTGGAGAAGCCCCCGGAGGTGATTCCTCCCTCCGGCAGGGTGCCGGGAAGAGGTCTTCTGGTGCTCCCGATCTTGGAAGCGCGCCAACGGCGGAACAGAGGAGAGACCGGGAAAAAGGGTTCCGTCTCCGAGGGTTTCTCGTCACGGGGAATAAATAGGCGAAATGGGTCAGCCAGAGGTGGGCCAGGGGCTCCAGGCGCCCCCCCTGGCGCGGCCAGGGGCCTGGCCGCGCCCTCTGGCCGCCTGGGCCCCCTGGCTCCCCTATGGGCCCTCTCGGGCTTTTCTCGAAGCTTCCGGTACGCTAATTTTTCCTATATTTTTCTTGGAATTTTTCTAGTACTTTTAATAAGGAGGGAACCTGAAATAGAAAAAGAACAGAAAACAGGAACTGGCACTGGGGTGCACTGAGTTAATAGGTTAGTCCAAATATGATCAAAAGTGTATGGAAGTTCATCAATATCATAGCAATATCACACAAAAGAGGCATGGAGCAAGCAGAAATTATAGATACGTTTTGGACGTATCAACATCCCCAAGCTTAATTCCTGCTCGTCCTTGAGTAGGTAAATGATAACAAGCATAATTTATGTGGTGACATGCTAACAACCATATAAGAACTTTGTAAGTAAAGCAACCAAATCATGCAATTCAATTCAAGTCATAACAGGCAAGAGTCTATATCTAGCATTGAAATAAGCAACATAAGAACATAAAGGTGCAAGAGCTCTCGCTGTCCGTGACTCGAATGTCTCCAAATGGTATTTGCGTGCAAGAAAGGGGATAGGGATATACGAGAAAAAGTATTTTTTTTGTTGAGAACATAATCTACTAAAGTTTCACACTTGGTCTTCTTTGGAATCTTATCTTGACTCATCCCCAGACCACTAGCCAGATACAAGTCAAAATGATCCACTCATTTTCGATATTTTGAGCACTCATCCAATGGATGAGTGTAAGCAAGAAAGTTGACACTTAGGATGGCGAAGAGAGAATAAGGTGGAGGAGGAAGACAAAAAAGGTGTGAAAGGCTCACATCAATGAGGACAATCATAGGCGAGAGAAAGCCAAATGATAGATATGATGTGAGGAGTAGGGATTGCCATGCAACGGATGCACATATGAGCTAAGAGCTCTCCAATGAAACTAGTGCGGGTGCATCCAACTTGCTTGCTCAAGAAGACCTAGAGCTCATTTGAGGAGGCTCATCATTGGAATATACAAGCCAAGTTCTATAGTGTGAGGATCCCCACATAGGTATATGCATGAATGATAATCTCTATGGAGTACAAGATATAAGATGGAGTATGAGTGTGGATCTTCTAAAAAAAGAATAGTAGTGTGCCCCCTTCTCTCTTTTTATTTATTTTTTTTTGTATTTTTTGGTGGCCTCAATGGCTCTTTCTATTTAACTCTCATGTCCTCTTTGGGATCTTTTAATTTGTCCACTTTGGAATCTTTTAATTTTGTCCACTTTGGGATCTTTTCCTCACTTTAGGGGCAACACTCTATATATTACAAAAAGTATAGAAGATCTTTCACACTTTACAAAGTACTCAAATCATAAAGAAAATGTAACTATCATGATGTATGCAAATGTATGCCTCTGTCAGTGTAGCAGGATATGCAATGATACTAGCGCGTCATGTAGCAATGATTAGGGCAAGTCCCAACTAGCATGCGGCTCATCGATCAAGCAAGTAGCATGTATGACATAAAGATCAAGTCATGAGAAGATGGATATTGCATGACAATGTATCTCGGAAAGGCTATAGAAATACCTTGATAGGTAGGTATGGTGGCTGTTTTGAGGAAGGATATAATGAGGCTTATGATGACAGAGCGTATCGTGCCAAGGGTTTGGATGTACCGGCGAAAGTGGACGCTAACTCTTGGAGTGAGAAGAAAGCAATGCACGTCACAGGAGAGGCTAGCAAAATATGGGAAGGTGGAAGTGTCAACTTCGAATACTCACATTAGTCCGAAGAACTCCTGCACTTATTATCGGTAACTCTCAATCTAATAAGTAGGTTCACATGGAGACAAGTACCCCGAGTAGGAGCGTATGGGGGTTTGGTTATCCTTGCGCATCCTCGACTCATGGTACGTGAGTGTACTCTAATATTCGACCCCTCAGAAGAGTAGTGATCCAACTAGTAGCTAAAGTTCTCAACTAATTTGTAGGTTTTTGAAAATAAACACAGATTGCCCAAAATACGACATCTATCACTAATAGGCTAATGCTCTTGACACCAAAAGTCCAAACATTACTCAAAACAACACCTCAAAACTTTTGCAAGTTACTACTACAAAAAGAATAGCAACCTCAATTACCTACTTCAAGTCAAGACACAAAACTCAGTGAAACAGGCAAACTCTCTAAATAAGATAAACATGAAAACTCAAGAGAGTTCCAGCAACAAATAAAACAAAAGCTCTTAAAAAGATAAACATGAAAGCTAAGAGCAAAGCATGACAGTAGCTACGGAAAGATAAAGAACAAACACAACAAAGATAAGCAGGAAAAAGTCCTATGTTGTGTTCTAAATTTTGGAAGTGGAGCGTGTTTCTCTCCCACACAAAGAAAGCTGGGTTCTAACTTGTTATGAACAGCAAGCAAAGCTAAAGACAACTAAAAACAAAACCTAAGAGCGAGACGCTCCAAGAATAGCACATAACACATGAAGTGATAAAAATATAGTGAAACGAGAGACGAACTGATAATTGTCGATGGAGAAGGGATGCACGGGGGCATCCCCAAGCGTAGACGCTTAAGTCTCCTTGAATATTTCTTGGGGATGGGGGCATCCCCAAGCTTGAACGCTTGACACTTCTTAATCTTCTTACATCATCTTCCCTCGCACACTTGAAAACTCCCTTCATACATAACTCATCATAATCTGATTAGCGAGGTTAGTACCCATAATAAAATAATTTTTTCTCTACTGGAAATAAGGATAACCTTGAATAGCTACTGTTTCTCAAGATTTCCAAAAAGTTTTTGCAAAGAAAAAGAAAGCTTAAGGTTTGCAAAACGAAGAAAAGGAAAAAGAGGACAGAATCTGTGAAAAACAGACCAGCAGGTAGTAAAGAATTTTTTAGGGATACTTCTGCAACTCAAATAAAAAAACTCAGAACATACGAAAGTTTCATAATTGTATATAGCATGCTGTGTGAAAAATTCAGCTCAAAAATATGAACTGGGATTTTTCTTTGATTTTTCTAGTCACGAGGACAGAATCTGTTTTCTCGACAGCATGTCACAACTTTCACTTCCCTTGTCGTATGAGGCTATAAAAGGCAGAAAGCTTGAAAAGTAAAGATACAATGATGTTGCTACAGTAGTAACAATCATCAAGATCACTAAAAACAGAAGAAAAACAAAAAGGAAATCCTAAATTCGTTGCGGGCTGCCTCCCGAAAGCGCTTCTTTAAAACCATTAGCTAGGCTTAATGCAAAAAGAAGGAATCAAAGATCGTCATAATAATCAGAGTTGTAATATGATTCAAATGGTTCCTCAACAAGTTCAGCCTTGCTGTTTTTAGGAAAGGGGTACACACCTTTTTCCTTCCCGCGTAGGCGTATTTGTTCCTTACCTATATCAATGAAGCCTTTCATGGCTCGGAGGAAATCCCTACCAAGCACTATGTTTCCTTGGTTTGGCTTCATGACAAAGAAATCAACCATTGCAATCCCTTTAAGGAATGTCACTGGTACATCTATTATCCTTCCCTGGATCTCAGAAATATCTCCATTAGCATGTTCATGATAGGATGATAATTTGTCCATGTTAAATTTTAAAGAATCATAAACAACTTTTGGCATAGTAGAAACCATAGATCCAATGTCACACAAGGCAAGGAAGTCTTGGTTAGAGATGCTAAATCTAACAAAGGGTTCCCAGTCACCATCTATCTCATAAACATCTTTCTTATTTGGCTGGGGTTTCTTTGCCTCTTTCAAGTCTAGAGTTTCCAATCTATTTTCAATAGTAGCAAGTCTATATATAACAGTATCAAAACTATGATCATAAACAAAGTAACTAGATAGTCCATGTATAATTTCAAGAGCTCTAGCTTCATCACAAGCTAAGAAATCCCCTTCAGCTATAATATCAAGAGAGTGCTTGCACCATCTAAAAAGACCATGGTAAAAATTTCTAAGCACAACTTTTATAAGTATCCAAGGCATAACTCTCCTATGTGCATCGGAAATTCTATCCCAAGCCTTCTTCATATTTTCTCCATCCCTTTGATGGAAGTCTAAGACCTCAGACTCCTTCAAGGCACCAAATCCTAACATGCTTGACTAAACAGAAAGGATAACTAAAAGCAAGATAACTATTTTTTGATTTTTGATAAAAGACACTAAAGCAAAAACTGAAAGGTAAACTAACAAGACTAAAAAGCAAAGATAAAAGATAGTGTGCAACTCCCCTATCTTGAAGAGTGGAGTCCCCGGCAACGGCGCCAGAAATTTGCTTGATACACGAGATAGCTTCTCGTCCCTCGTTGGTTACCCCAAGTGGAAGGTGAGATGTAGCGTAGCGGCAAATTTCCCTTGGTAAAGATACCAAGGTTGAAAAGATCGTCTCCCGTAGGACTCCAACAGATACAAGAAGGTGGTGAAGTGAACAATGACGTCGTTTACAACCTAAGGTTGCTCACTTCACCTGGACCTGCACACACAACAGATAGCTTTGCTCCCAACGAGTACAAATGAGTTGTCAATTCCTCCGGCCTTGTTGTTTACAAAGGATAAAACGCACGGGATAATAATGATAGTGATAGCTACGGAAAAGTAAATACTAAAAGTAAATTGATAGTGTAAACAGCGGTGGTAATATGGACCGAGGTCCCATGATGTTCACTAGTGATGTCTCTCTCCCAAAAGACGATAAAATAGCCATGTGAGGTAAACAAATTACAGCTGGGCAATTGAAAGGATTATGTGCGCAAACCAATGCTAATTATGCAAAACAGAAAGGAAGAGGCTCAAAAGCACGGGCGGTACGCCAAGACAAGTAGACCGAAATCCATCTGCATCTACCCACTAATTATCCACCTTGAGATATCTATCCAGAACATATCGCTGGTATTAAGTTGCGAATCCCACCCAAAGTGTAAACTCAAAGCAACAGACAACTGCATTTAAGAACTTTGCGTAAAGTAAACAATCCTTGCACCCGCAAGTACAAGCACCGTTGTTTTCCCCTTGTGGAAACAACACATCCCCTAGACTCATGTTTCTGTCACTCAAGCTAGTCATCGGGGGGCATGAACCCACAATCATGCATAATGCTCCCTCTTGGAGTCACTATCTACTACTTGGCCAAAGCAATAAACAACAACGAAGAACATGCAAGAGTTACTCAAGAACATAAATATAAAAGAAGAGAATCAAATATATAAATCAATCACAATCTGAACATAATCTCATAATCCATCGGATCCCAGCAAACTCAGCATAGCAACATCAGAAAGTTTACATATGTGCCTCGATCATGTAGGGCAGATCACGAGGTCCAATCCATGAAGAACAAAGAGGGGAGGAGAACATCACATAGCTACTGATCATGGACCCATGGTCCAAGGTGAACTACTCACGGTTCATCCGGGAAGCATCCATGGTGGTGGAGAAGCCCCCGGAGGTGATTCCTCCCTCCGGCAGGGTGCCGGGAAGAGGTCTTCCGGTGCTCCTGATCTTGGAAGCGCGGCGGCGGCGGAACAGAGGAGAGATCGCGAAAAAGGGTTCCGTCCCGGAGGGTTTCTCGTCACGGGGAATAAATAGGCGAAAGGGGGCAGCCAGAGGTGGGCCAGGGGTTCCTGGCGCGGCCAGGGGCCTGGCCGCGCCCTCTGGCCGCCTGGGCCCCCCCTGGCTCCCCTCTGGCCCCTCTCGGGCTTTTCTCGAAGCTTCTGGTACTCTGATTTTTCCTATGTTTTTCCCGGAATTTTTTTGGTACTTTTAATAAGGGGGAAACCTGAAATAGAAAAACAGCAGAAAACAGGAACTGGCACTGGGGTGCATTGAGTTAATAGGTTAGTGCAAATATGATCAAAAGTGTATGGAAGTTCATCAATATCATAGCAATATCACACAAAAGAGGCATGGAGCAAGCAGAAATTATAGATACGTTTTGGACGTATCAAACGTCGCCCGCTGGACGGCGTACTTCGAGGAGCGCTGCACCCAGGCGATCGCCTCCCCCAACGGCCTGCATCCGGTGGCGGGCCGGCAGAACCGAGCCGGCCGGAGGCGGTGGTGGAGCGCGGAGGGATGCACCCTCCCCGCCGTCCTTGACTACATCGAGGACGGCACCGAGCCGCGGCTCTAGTACCCGCCACTTGGGCAGGGAGCGGCGCCCCGCCACTCGTACTCTTGCCCATGCACGTTGTGTGGGCGACCTTGCCGAGGGGTATGGAGGGGCGGCGTCCTCGTCGTCCAGCGGATCGGCGTCCCGCTCCACTGGCTCACACTCCTCCGGGCCGGCGTACTCTCCCCCGGCATTCCTTCCGGTCAAGACCGAGGTGAAAACCGAGGTCAAGACCGATCCGGGGACGCCTCTTGGGCGCCAAACGCGCTCCGGCGGCGTCGTCATCAACTCTGACGCCTCCTCCTTGTCGGGGCCTGCTTTCTCGGCTTGGCCTGAAGCCGAAGAAGGAGAAGGACGTCGTCGAGCCCCCACCGGCCGCCGCGGACGAGGAGGAGGACGAGGACCCCGGCCTCGTCTGGGCGTGGAACGACTACTTCCTCGGCGAGATGGCGCGACAGAGGAAGCAATACGACTTTTTCGAGGCGTAGAAGCGCCTCCAAGCCGCAAAAGGGGGCAGCAGCTACCGGAGCAGGACCGCACCACCGTCGTGGTGGTGCTCAATGACGACGAGGACCGGGCCTTGCTGCGGGTGAGGAGGAGGAGGGGTCGTCCACCGGCGACACATGCAACGCCCAAGCCGGTGTGAAGCTAGAGCCCAAGACGATGGCGCCGCTGGCGGGGCCGCAGGAGGAGGCGTCGGAGAGCTCAACTACGATGAGCTCTACAGTTTCTTTAGTTTCCAGTAGTTTTTTTTATTTTTATTTTCTATTCATGTAAATTAGACCAAATATTATGAATTTGGTTAAAGTTCATCCAAATCTGCCTCATTTTTAACCAAAGTTCGCCGAATATGAGGGACCGCAATGGGGCCGCGGCTGGATGGCCGGTCAGCCCCAAGCCGGTTTCGCCGCCGAGGCGCCCTCAAAGGGCGCTAAAATAGCGCTGATAAGCGGCTTGGGGAGCCGAACGGCTGGAGATGCATGCTCTAAGATACAGTAAGCATATCACCTTTTCAACAACATAACAGCATGCACCAGCTTGAACGAACATGTCATACAACATACATGACCACTGATGAAACCTAGCAGCGCTACTAATACAGTGAACTAATTGCAGTCATGGCAGCCACTACATAATTAAGATGGTCTGGTCTGTGATCCATGAGCAGATCTAAACTAGACAACTAGTGGAAACTTGGAAGCATGAGTAGATCCAAAAGTCAGGTGCATGATCAGCTAGGACGCACCCGCTCCCGAGGGCTTGAAAGGAGACACGTATCCACCATTGCCGTCGTCAGACGCAGACTGGTCCCAAACCTTGACGACCTCGACGGGAACGATGCTGTGAGCGACTTCCCTGGGACAGACGCCGCCGGCGCTGCCATGCCAATCGGCGTGCTTGATCTGGAGCTCGTGGGGTATGTCGATAGGCTGCTCCAGCCGGACGACCAGGCGGAGCGTGGAGAGGTCATCAGGCGCGGCGAGCCAGGCGGGGTCGATCTCGACCACATGGCCGATGCTGGCCATGTTGAAGCCGATGTCCTTCTCCGTCCGCGCCTCCCTGGGATAGTTGTCCAGGTTGATGTGGACGAGGTAGTCGTCCAGGTTCCTCTGCTGCACCGAGGGCTTGAAGGGAGACACGTACCTCCCATCGCCGTCGTTGGACGCAGATAGGTCCCAGACCTTGACGATCTCGACGGGTATGATGCAGCGAGCGACCTCCATGGGACAGACGTGGCCATGAAAACCAACGTAGCGGAGCCGGAGCTCGCAGGTGATTTCGCGAGGGTTCTCCGACCGCACGACCAGCCGGAGAGGGGAGAGGCCCGGCGCCGTGAAGCAGGCGGGGTCGATCTCGACGACGTGGCCGATGCTGGAGCAGTTGGAGTACATGTCTTTCTCCGTGCGCTCCTCCTCGGGGTAGTTGTGCAGGATGATGTGGACGAGGTAGTCTGCCCGGCACGGCCGGCAGTTCTTGGGTTCATGCCCTATTTCCACCGAGTAGCCGTCGTGCTCGAACGGCTGCCTGGCGATGGCCGCCGCCCGGTCCTCTGGCGAGGCGAAGCGCAGGCACATGTCGGAGAGCTCGAACTGCAGGTCCGGGGCCGCGGCGTGGACGGCGGCGCGGACGAGGGCCTTGATGTCCGTGGCCTCGAGGCCAGCGGCCTCGGGGTCGGGAGTGATGAAGGCGTAGCCGGTGCGCCTGGCCTCGAGGTCCATCTCAGGGGTCATCTGCAGGTACACCGTGGGCCCGTGGAGCGGGCGGCGGGAGCTGAAGCTGATCTCCGGGGGGTCTGGAACCCAGTGGCGGAGCGCAGACGCAGGGACGGGGTGGTTGAGGGGCTTCATCTTGCAGATGAAGGCCGGGTGGCCCTCGGGCGCCTCCAGCGGAGAGGCGCCGGCGGGGAGGCGGGAGCGGCGGGGCGGCATCTTGCTTGCAGCCTCTACACGGACGACGAGAAGACAGGTCACAGGTGTGGAGAGCGAGGAGTCTGATGGAGTGGAGGAGCAAGGAAGTGGTGTGGCCGGCTTTGTGCACAGCCCAGCATTCACTCCGGCCTACGGCAGGTGGTGGCGCAGTAAAGAAGAGGTCTCCGACTGGCGCGGCGTGGGGGTTGAGTTCGAGGCCACTTTGCCATCAACGGAGCGAGTAGTGGTAGTAATGGCGGGACTGCCATGGACGCTGGGTACCTCAGTTGCTCATTGTCCTTGGGGCGCATGGAGTGGTCGCGTCAGGGACGCAGGGTATGGACGACCAAAGCATCTCGTAGGTCCTAGCCTCTGGGGAGAGCCGTTGAGCGCTGGTGTGACGGTATCGATAACTTCCGAAAAGAGGACGAAGGGCGGGATGCAGCTGGGATTTCGCCGCGCCCAGCCGTCCAGCTCCAAAGCCTGTGTTCGACCGAATTCTAGCCGTTAATGTCGATTCTAGAAGAACCATGTTAGAGCATTTTAGTAGAGCTTTTATAATGTGAAACTGTACACAAGATTTTCAGTTTGAGATTTGAGATTTTCACGTCAATCACTAATTAGCGGACACCCTCCCACGCGCCTCCGCAGATGTCACTTTTGGCGCTCTCTGCATCCGACACGTGTCGCGTTTTTATTGTGTCCCGCGCGAACAACAATTGTTGTTGCGCACGGACTCTCCTGTGGCAGTGCGAGGAGCCCGAGGACCTGTGGCTTGGACTGTGGCAGGTCTGTGATTCAAAAAAACTCTTGTTGTGGCTGAAAAAACTCTTACCGTGGCTGAAAAACTGTGGCTTTGACTGAAAACTGAGCTGTGGCAGGGAGCTGTGGCCGAAACAACTGTGACTGTGGCAGAAAAAATTGTGCCTTTGGCTGAAAACTGGGCTGTAGCAGGGAGCTGTGGATGAAAAAACTGTGGCTTTTGGCAGAGGTTGTGGCTGAAAAAACTATGGTTGTGGAGCTGTGGCTGAAAAACGGAGCTGTGGCAGGACTATGGCTGCACGGAAAACTGTGGCAGGATCTGACCTACGCTGTGGCCGCGCGCTGTGCGTCCAAAACGTGCCACGTGGCGACACCGGAGCGCGTGAAAAGTGATCTCTAGGCGAGCGTGTGGGAGGGTACCCGCTAATTAGTTGCTCCCGATTTTTACGGGTTGAATCATCATCGCGCATAACACAGAAAGAAAAAAGTCTGAAATAAACCTTGAACTTGTACATCAAAGCTAAATCAAATCCTAAACTTTGAATCCCGGTCCTTTGCACACTAAACTCATGAATCCTGGTTTAAATTAAACTTTAGACCAGTTTGGCAGACCGAGAATTGGAGTATCCCGGTCGGGATCGCTTACTAGACAACAAAACGAATTGGGCCGGCCCATTAGCGTAGAAACTTGCGTTCGTTTTTTTGTTTTTCGTTTATTTTTTATTTTTTATTATTTTATTATTTTTTCACATGAAAAAATGCATGTAGTGTATTAAAATTTCAAAAGTATTTGCGCTCCAATTTTTGTTTTTTTCATATTATCATTCAATTTTTTAAAATTTTAAAAATGGTACCAATTAAAAATGTTTGTTCTGCTCGATTTGTTTTTCTCAGTACCCAATACACATTTTCCGCGTACACATGAAATATTTTTTGATGTATTTAATAAATACGTTAATGGTTTTTTATATATATTTTAAATTTATTAAAATAAACCAAGAGTCTGATATCATTTTCTGTAATAAAAAATAGATGGGATCGAACTCACAACCTCTATGTACGCGGCAGAGGATCAACCAGTACACCAAGACATCTTTTATGTTATTGAGTGATACCCAGATGCTATAACATTTATAAAATATTGTATTAACAAATAATTTTATTTTATATTATTTACAAAATACCTATTAACAAATAATTTTATTTTATATTAATTATAAATATTTATTAACAACTAATTTTAATTTATATTAGTTATAAAATCTTATTAACAACTAATTTTATTGTACATTGCATATTTAAAAAACTATTGTAGTATATACAAGTAACGGATTTTGTTGTACATTGCATATAAAATATACATAAATTGTATAGCGAATTTTATTGAATGTCTGTTGGGTACCGAGGACATGTATTTAAATTTTCCGCGCACACATGAAATAAATTTTCTCATTAAATTGTCGCGCACTTGAATGTATTTAATTTTTCACACATAAATATTATTTTTATTGTGATTTTTTAGTTTTTCACACTTTTTAGTGCTATCAATTATTGAAATGCGCAACATAATTGAATTTTGATGTTTTTGAGTGCGAACATTTTTTTAGTATAATGCAAATGTGAATAAATGTTAAAAATAAAAATAAAAAACAAGCGTGCGAGCTACTGTGCTAATGGACCGGTCTGGTTAATCCTCATATCCTAGTGATCCCAGTCAAGGTTAAAATAGACCGGGATATAAAAGTTTGGGTAGTGATCTCCGGGATTGTAAGTTTAGGGTTCGATTTAGCTTTTGTCTACAAGTTTAGGGTTTATTTCAGACTTTTTCCTAACAGAAACAACAAACCGATCCTTAAATTTTTAAGCTTCCATATTCACGGGAACAAAAACTAGTTCTTCATCGCCGCATAGAAACTACTTCTACTATGGCAGCATCTACATTACAAACCGAAGCCCATCGGGGAGGATCTTGTCCTCGTCGGAGACAAGGTCTACGTAGACCTTCTCCTTCTCCACGCGGGGCGACGCCATTCTTTCTGTTTTTCCAGTGTGGTGCGCTCACCGGCAAGCCCCTTCTTGAGCAGAAGATCGCCGATTTCGGTGTCGCGGCGGTGCTTCTTCTCTAGCTCGTCCTCCTCACGCCCGTTGCGCTCGAGGATGATGCCCATGAAGGTGGTCTCAGAGGGGCTGGGCCAGCGCGAGGACGAAGATGACCCGCGTGAGGAAGAAGACTAGTCGCCACTCCACTTCTCGGTGCGGGGGCACCGGATCAATGCGCGGCGGCGCAGTATCTATGATCGGCAACGACTAATTGCTCACCAGAGAGCACGGGGTGCGGTGGATTTTGCGGCGGCGAGGGTTCGTGGTGTGACCTGCAAACGTGGTAGACATAGAGTTCCGGGGGATTCTTTAGCGGGCCGTTGTAAATTGTTTATGGGTCGGATCGGCTATATAGGCTCTATTCTGTCCAAAAAATGGACCAAACTCGTATAGTCGCCAAAATTATACAATTTTAACCTGTGTATAGGCTCTGGTAGAGATGCTCTTAAAGTATCTTCACCATGCTAAACCCTAAAAGACCATTTGTGGAACAAAGTCCAAGGCTGAATTAAAAAATCATTATTCACAACGGACAAAGAGGTACATTGGAATTGTATAGGCTAAACTATGGTGTAATTATCCTTCTTCCTAAGATCATGGGGCTAAAAGAATCAGTAATTCAGGCCCATTTGTCTGCGCTATTTTTTTCAAATAATACATCTTTTCTATAACGAGAGAAATAATATGCCGTTTCAAAAAATTTAAAAAATAATATAACGCCGGCTTAGCTGTAGCCGATTGGACCAACTCGGTAGTGGCTAGGCCGACAGTCTAGTCGGGTTGGCCCAAGCTGATTGGGAGCTGATTAGAGACTAATCAGCTTGACGAGACTACGAAACTACACTGGACCGCTTACCCACCTTACAGTAGATGGGGTTTTATAGGTCGAGAAGAGGAGAATAGGCGGGAACTCATAAACGGGAAACTATGGCGAGAGACATAAGCGGGAAACTATGGCGAGAGACATAACCGGGAAACTATCGTGAGAGATATAAGAGGAAAACTATGGCAGGAGATATAAGCGGGAAACTATGGCGGGAGATATAAGCGGGAAACACTGCTGCCGACTGGTCGCTTTGCGGCAGGTGCCACGTGTTGACTGGCGCGGTTCCCGCCATAGCCTATGTTTTTTTTGTCAATCTGGTCAAGAGGTAGTCCTTTTTGTTAATTAGATTAGCCAAGGTGGTATTTTTGAAAACAAACATGGTTGCATGCGGATGTTCACTTTGCCAAAGTCAATGGGAAGTAATTGGTTTCGCCGAAACCAATTAGTGCTAAATGGTCACGCTAAAACCAAACCGATTGGAGCTCCCCCTTTGGCTGAGTGGCCAATCGACCTGGCCGAAGTCCATCCTCTGGCTGAGTGGCCAATCGACCTGGCCGAAGTGGACTGAATCTGAGACTAATTGGCTTCACCGTGACCAATTAGTCCAAATCGGCTACTGCTAAGCCGAAGCTATATTATTTTTGTTAAATTTTGACACCGCACATATTATTTCTCTAATTAAAGAAAAGAAGTATTATTTAAAAAATTAGCTTTGTATGCATCAAAATGCTTTCATCAGAAATAGGAACATTATGGATGGGGTGCTAAGTTTGCATGTTGTATTATACTCATGTTAAAAAGAAGGTTGGGATCGTGAGAAAACTGGATTTTGAAAAAGCCTACGACAAATTGGGACTTCTTGCTTGAATGCTTACGCTTGCATAGCTTCATCCCTAAATGGTGTGAGTGGATCCGCAGTATTGTGCATAGTGGTATGGCCTGTGTGAAGCTTAATAATACTTTGGGTCCCTATATTCAAAGTTCTTATGACGTGGCGAACTTTCAAACCATGTATAAATATCACTTTAAGTCAATTAAAAAGGGCACGGTGATTGACACACTACATGTTTAAGAAAACAAACAAGAGCGGCACTAATTATCTCAACTCAAGAACACACACTTTGCGTGTGTGTTCTTGGGTTCTGGTCCGAGAGAGTAGAAGAGGTGCTGCAAAACAGGAGGCAGTGCCAACGTGAGATCCCCGGATGCTAACACTGAACAACAGCTTGTAACGCATAAGGATAAATATCAATCATAAAAATATTTTTTATTTATGCACATGGGGCGTGAAACTTTTCACTTTTCCCCAATTGAACGAACCTTTTCATAACCATGTAGTGAAGAGAATCTTTTTGAGAGGGTTCAGAATTGATTTGTTTGTTTTTCAGGTCTTGCCCCAACACAACTGGCCATTTCATTCCATATTGATTACAAACGTACCTTTCACCAGAAATTAAGCTCAGAAAAGATACATCATACATAGTATACTGTTATGTTCTGCTGCAGATAGGATACATATACTGTCTTGTTTTTTTGCGGGGAAGATAGATATACTGTTATGTTATGTTGTTCCTTATCTGGGATTAACATAACAAATAGACTGTCCTAATTACTGGCATGCCAAATGTTAATTTTTGCTTTTATAACGAATGTTAGCATAAGCTTGAACAACATAACATAAAAAATGTACTCCAACATAACATCATAACTTGAACGAACATGGCACATCCCCTTGACGAAACCCAACACTAGTGCAAAACAGGTCATTAGAACCGGTTCTAGGGTGCTGAAACCGGTTCTAAAGGCTCGGTGCTAAAGAGTAAAGCCTTTAGAACCGGTTCCCCACGAACCGGTTCTAAACCAGCTCCAGCCAGGCCACGTGGTTGCACGGCAGCGCGAGGGCTTGGGCACCTTTAGCACCGGTTGGTAACATAAACCGGTTCTAAAGGTTTCGTGGTTTAAGGGTCCGTTTGTTATTTTCTTTTGGGTTTAATAGTTTTGTTTTTGGATTATTAATTAAAGGTTCTCCGCAATCTTATTATTTAATAAAGATGATCAATATATGAATATATCAAGCGGTTCCTGCGTCATACACTTACATGATGTGTATCTCGGTACATATGCTTCACAACATCTCATACACACAGACAATATAGTCTAAATATATCGATCACATCTCATTTATATAGGACAATATAAAATTTAATTTCAATAAGAACAAGTACGAAAGCCATTATATCCAACACAAAGAGTTTTCCTAGTTTAACTTCGATAACCTAATTTCTTCGGATACACTACTAAAATATATATAGGACATAATTCTTCGAATTCACTCATAATATATAGGATCTAATCAAACACGCGAAGGTAACAAGAAATAAACCAAAAAAGGAAGTCCATATTCTCCATGATAGAGGATAGAGAACAACCTGTCTCTAGGTTTTGGATTCTTCTGAACCACTATCTTTAACCATGCTTTGATTTTGACACAACCATCTGATCCACTTTCAGTGTAGTAATCATGTTGGAAAGGTTCTGTCCAAGGCCGTGCACAAACAATTGTAACTTCGCCTTTAAATCCCAACATCCATTTAGGCGTACAAGTTTGCGGTATCTTCTGTTGAAGAACATACATATTAGTAGCATAGTTAGCAATGAGTATAATTAATAAAATGTCTTTTTGAAGAAGATATAGGCTACTGAGAGAGAATGATAAAAATCATACCAGGCTAGGCCATTTAAGCATATAGTCCTCCAACTTAAGGACAAATGGCACATATGCTCCAAAAGGACGGCCAACCCTTAAATAGTTCGCATACGAAGGTACCAATTTAATAACTTCGATAAATGCATCTTGTTCATTCATACTTAGGTCGAAGCCATTGTTATAGAAGGTACAATAAAAAATATCTTGTACTTCTTCCGTGGCAAGAACATAAGCTGGCAATTATAAATGAGTTGTCAAACATTTGGAAGCAAAGAAAAATAAGTTGTAGAAGTAACAAAATTGTTGTTTAACAAATTCACATGAACATCGAACTGGAATCATGTTGCCTAGTTCCATCGAAATTTCATCATCATGAAAAACATTGGATCCTCGACGAGAGAATGATAAAAATCATACCAGGCTAGGACATTTAAGCATATAGTCCTCCAACTTAAGGACAAATGGCACATATGCTCCAAAAGGAAGGCCAACCCTTAAATAGTTCGCATACGAAGGTACCAATTTAATAACTTCGATAAATTCATCTTGTTCATTCATACTTAGGTCGAAGCTATTGTTATAGAAGGTACAATCAAAAATATCTTGTACTTCTTCCGTGGCAAGAACATAAGCTGGTAATTATAAATGAGTTGTCAAACATTTGGAAGCAAAGAAAAATAAGTTGTAGAAGTAACAAAATTGTTGTTTAACAAACTCACATGAACATCGAACTGGAATCATGTCGCCTAGTTCCATCGAAATTTCATCATCACGAAAAACATTGGATCCTCGACGGCGGCGTCCAAGATCAAATGCTATTTTCATATTATCATGAAAAACATATGTCTTGCATAATGCATCCCATTTTGAACAGCCAAAGAATGTGACATTTGGTTGATTAAAGATCTTAACCTTAAGAACGAAATTTTCGTCTTAATGTGAACTTCTTTATTAATAGTTTCATCGAAATCTTGAATATTGATCTTGTCACAAACGTGGCGTATTGCAAAGCAAGCGATGCACTAGTTGAATTAGAAAAAAAATGATACGTTATAAACATAAACTTAAGTCATGCATGCATGCACCATAACAAGAACATGTCGTGCAAGTTACATACCGTAACATTTTGGAACCAGTACCTAAGCATGATGAAGAAGTATGTGTCTGCTTCATCAAAGACGGGATCGTTGCATCGACCCGAGTCGTCTAGACAAATCTCGCACTTGGGATGAGACATACTATGTGTTCATAATTATAAAATTAATTCAAAGTAATAAAAATATAATGAAAATTATAAAAATATAACATGAGAAGTAATACAAATTGTGCCTCATTGGTTAGAAAATAGATCAAGAATGTCTGTTCTATCAATTTTTGGTTTATCAAAAAAAGTCCTCCACTTTCTTTTTACTTGTGTTCTCTGAAAACATACAAACTTGTGGAACCCTAATTTACACTATAGCTTGCACCATCAAATTCTCTCTAAAGCCACGACCAATTTCACTTCAAAGAACAAAGCACCATCTAACTATCTCTCTGTTTTGGCAATACACAAAATAATCCTAGCAATTTCAACAATTTCAACACCAATAATCCTAGAAATAATCAACACCAATTTCACTTCAAAAAATCACATGGCGGCATAGATTATTGCACACAACCTATCAATTGCACATGGCAATCCTAGCATTCCTGAGAAAAATATGAACATAGAGGAGGAGGGGAAAGGGGAGTAGGGGAGGGGTCACCGGACGCTAGACTGCGGCGATGGCTTGAACGGCGGGGTCGGGGGCGGCTTGAACGGTGCGGGCGGGGGTGGCTCCGGTGGCGGCGTCGGAGAGGAGGGTGGGCGGCTCCTGGCGGCGTGGACGGCGATGGCGACGGCGAGGCAGCGCAGCAGCCTGGCGGCGTGGTTCGACCTGAAGCGGTGGGCGGAACTGACGCTAAGTGCTGGTATATATATAGCATGGACCTTTAGCACCGGTTTGTAGCTCCAACCGGTGCTACTGGCTCTTTAGAACCGGTTTCACTCACAAACCGGTTCTACAGGTCACCAATTTCATCCATTTTCGGCGAAAAATACACGAGGGAAGGGGAGGGACCTTTAGCAGCGGTTCGTGGTTGAAACCGGTTCTAAACCTTTATTTTTTAGATTTAGATCTGTTTTTATATTTTGACTAGCTATTAGAATAGTTGGAGTTTTTAAATAAATCTTTTTATTTTAGTTTAAAACATAATTAAAAATATTCTGTTCGTGGCAGTGGTTTTCAAATTTAAATAGTTTCAAGTTGAATTCTTTTGAAATACTAGTTTGTGAAATACTTTAAAATAGTCAAAAAATCATTAAATGCATGAAAATTAGCAAATGAAGTCAGAAATGGTTGAAATTTTAGTATGCGGCTTTGAATGGTGCATATTGAATGCAAAAAAGTCTTGAGTTGAAATAAGTTTAGAAAAATGAAATGTCTTTGTAACAGATGAGTTTTCGTCTGAAATCCTTGCTCTTTGAAAGAGATGGTCCAGTTTGTACACGAAGTGCATCCAGTTTTTGCCGTAATCCTCTCAACTTTTGCACACATGTTATGTGGGTCAAATGATGATACCTTGCCAAGTTTCAACCTTTTCTGAGTTCAGTTGTAGTGCTTTCCAAATTCAAGGTCATTTAGCTCAAAATAAATCATTAAATGCATGAAAAATAGCAAATGAAGTCAGAAATGGTTGAAATTTTAGTATGTGGCTTTGAATGGTGAATATTGAATGCAAAAAAAGTCTTGAGTTGAAATAAGTTTAGAAAAATGAAATGTCTTTGTAACAGATGAGTTTTCGTTTGAAATCCTTATACTTTGAATGAGATGGTCCAGTTTGTACACGAAGTGCATCCATTTTTTGTCGTAATCCTCTCAACTTTTGCACACATGTTATGTGGGTCAAATGATGATACGTTGCCAAGTTTCAACCTTTTCTGAGTTCAGTTGTAGTGCTTTCCAAATTCAAGGTCATTTAGCTCAAAATAAATCATTAAATGCATGAAAAATAGCAAATGAAGTCAGAAAGGGTTGAAATTTTATTATTTGCTTTGAATGGTGCATATTGAATGAAAAAAAAGTCTTGAGTTGAAATAAGTTTAGAAAAATGAAATGGTTTTGTAACAGATGAGTTTTCGTTTGAAACCCTTGTACTTTGAAAGAGAAAGTCTAGTTTGTACACGAAGTGCATCCAGTTTTTGCCGTAATCCTCTCAAATTTTGCACACATGTTATGTGGGTCAAATGATGATACCTTGCCAAGTTTCAACATTTTCTGAGTTCAGTTGTAGTGCTTTCCAAATTTGAGGTCATTTAGCTCAAAATAAATCATTAAATGGATGAAAAATAGCAAATGAAGTCAGAAAGGGTTGAAATTTAAGTATGTGGCTTTGAATGGTGCATATTGAATGCAAAAAAGTCTTGAGTTGAAATAAGTTTAAAAAAATGAAATGTCTTTGTAACAGACGAGTTCTTCTGGGGCATATGTCCTGGTTCCAGCCAAGAACCGAGACCAATGCACCTCGCTCCTGGCCCACAAGCATTAGTCCCGGTTTGTGGCTCGACCCGGGATTAAAGTCACGCCCACAAGCATTAGTCCAATTTCAGGGTCATTTAGCTCAAAATAAATCATTAAATGCATGAAAAAGAGCAAATGGTGGCGGCGACGCGGCAAACTTAAAACATTCAACAACTTAACATCTCAAACCTAGAATATAAAAAAACTACTCCTCCTCGTCGTCGGAGAAATCGTCTTCGGTGTCAGAGCTGATGTCATCCTCCAGCGCTATCCAGCGGGGGTCACCGAGGGGCCAGTTGGCGGCGTCTCTCGCTAGTTCCTCCTCCGTCATCGCCTTGGCCGCCCGCCGTCTTCCCGCCATTCATGACGCTCTTGTCGCCGCTCCGCGTGTTGGGATACGGTGCAGAAAACAGAATTTTTTCATACCTACGGTACCCGAACCCAAGATCTATGCTATGGCGATGTAAAGTAACGGAGGGAATCGGTGTTCATACCTTTGAAGACCGAAAGAGGGAAACGTTCTTGCGAACGTGGTTGGCGTAGACCCAGAACTACGACCTCCCTGTCGTGTCGAAGACCACCACCGGCGAGGATGACTCCCGGTAAACCTCCAGCGACGAAGTAGCACCACAGGTGTAGTGTCTCGAAGAGATTATACACGTACGGTACAATCGATGTTCCTCCCGGGCCCCGAACCAGGCGAGCAGCGGAAGAAAGACGGCTACGGATCCCGAATCCAGCAGAGCGACGACCTGCCTTATGGTGGAGAACTCCAATCCTGGTGCAGACTCCAAACAAGGGGAGTCCACTTCCGGGAAGGAGAAGGAGGAAGAAGGAGATATTGGTGTGTAGGGAAAAGGGGGGTCTACCCCTCCTTATATAGGCCAAGGGGGGGGGGGGGTGATCCTCCTCCCCTCCCCCATGTGGGACTAAACTCCCAAGGGGGGGGGGAGTGCGCCGGCCATAGGGGGGGTTGGGCCCCACCCTTGGCGCCAAGCCCGAAGGGGGGAAACCCCTTCCTCCCCTAATGGGCCCCATGGGCCCATATAGCCTTTTTGCCATTTTTTTAATTTATTTAATATGTTTTAAATATTTAATTCAGATAATTAAATAATAAAACATTATTAAAACAATTAAACTTTATTTTGAACTATTCAAAATGTCCGGAAACCATTCCGTCCTCCTCCGGAACTATTCCGGTGATTTCTCCTATTTCACCGATTGATCCCGTAACTGTCCTATGCATCGATTGCCCTTAAGTGTAACACCCTAACGGTCCGGGAAACAGCAGACATGGTCGAGACTCTTCTCATTGACCAATGACTAGTCAGTTGGAGTTACAATCCTTGACAGCCCCTGCGCTTCCATCGAATGAACTTCGATCGCTTTTGGAAACCGTTAACGATACGACGTAATCCCTTTGTGCTGCGGTACTTTGTTTGTCCGAGGTTTGATCGTCGGTATCCTACATACCGTGTTCACATCTCGTTCACAACAAACAACTTCTCTCGTCCATGATCATTGCATCTCTTGTGACCTAGTCACGTCCTTGCAAGGTGTTGATGCAATATCACCGAGTGGGCCCAGAGTACCTGTCCTGTCACAAGGACTGACAAATCCCGCTCTGATCTATTAACATACTCATCAACCATCTATTTCGGAATACCCAAAGTGCACCGTTATAGCCAGCATATTTCAGTCAGGCGGTGGGATACAAATCAAAGTCTCCTCATAGATGGTAATTACGTATGATCATTACGGTCTAAGGACTAAGCCATACGTTACAAAGTCATAGCAACGCTGAACTATGTGACTCGATCACATTGCAATACTTTAGGTGGGTGTACGTCCATCACATCATTCCCCTTAATGATATGACCTCATTGTCAATGGACTTAAGTGTCGCCATGATCAGGAAAGCTTGATCAATCAATTGCCCAATGAGATAGTTTACCCGAGTTAAACTACGGACCATGTTTTATACTACACCTGTATTAGTATTTCCAAGTAATACAGTTATAGCACAGTATAAAACATATTATGAACAAAACGGATATGTGACAAATATCTTTATTAATTTGTCTCTAGGGCACATATCCAACACCGCGCTCTCGGCCGCCAGCCTCGTCCAGTGTTCCGCCTCCTCCGAGGCTTCACGGGGATGGCTCGCGTACCAATCCTGCACGGCACGCTGGTCCTGCTCCGAGGTGAGGCCGAGCACCGCTCGTCGACGATGGAGGCGGTGGTCCTCTTCAGTGAGGAGCAGCGGCGGATCTGCCATGTCCTCCGCCTCTTCCAAGCTACGACAGTGGTGGTTATTCATCTCCGCGCGCGGGCGGCCGAGCCTCCACGCCGCAATGTCGTACGCGCGGGCGGCTAAATATGCATGCCAGAACCTCCCGAGACACACACGCTCGTTGTTGGCGCAAGTGATCACCGCCATGAATGTGTGATGTGCGAGGTGATGATAGTGATTTCTCGCCCTTCGTTGGTAAACCCCAAGTGGAAGGCGTGATGTAGCACAGCAGCAAATTTCCCTCAGTAAAGATACCAAGGTTTGTCTCCAGTAGGACTCCGGAGATGATAAGTAGGTGTCAGCGGCACACCTGACGTGGACCTGCACACAGACACAGATAACTTTGTTCCCAACGAAGTTCAGAGAGGTTGTCAATCTCTCCGGTCTTGTTGTTTACAAAGGATCAAACACAAGGGATAATGATAGCAACTGAAAGTAAAACCAGAAAAGTAAATGAGCGTGGAAACAGTGATGAAGATGTGTACCAGGATACGTGATGTTCACTAGGGATGTCTCTCTCCCAAAAGACGATAACACTGCTATGCGAGGTGAACAAATTACAGAAGGGCAATTGACAGGATTATGAACGCACCGCAATGCTAACTATGCTACAAAAGAAAGGAAGAGGCTCAAAAGCATGGGCAGAATGCCAAAATAAGTAGACCGAAATCCAACTGCATCTACTACTAATCATCCACCTTGAGATATCTATCCAGAACATCTCGCTGGTATTAAGTTGCGAGCCCCACCCAAAGTGTAAACCCAAAGCAACAGACAACTGCATTAAAAAGCACTTTGCGTAAAGTAAACAATCCTTGCAAACGCGGTTACAAGCACCGTTGTTTTCCCCCTTGTGGCAACAACACATCCCCTAGACTCATGTTTCTGTCACTCAAGCGTGTCATCAGGGGGCATGAACCCACAATCGAGCACAACGTTCCCTCTTGGGGTTACTACCTACTACTTGGCCAAAGCAATAAACAGCAACGGATAACATGCAAGAATTACTTAAGAACAAAAATATAAGAGATAAGAACCAAATATATTACTCAATCACAATCTGAACATAATCTCATAATCCATCAGATCCCATCAAACTCAGCATAGCAACAGAAGAAAGATTACAAAAGTGCCTCGATCATGTAGGGAAGCTCACGAGGTCTAAACCATGAAGAACAAAGAGGGGAGGAGAACATCACATAGCTACTGATCACGGACCAATGGTCCAAAGGAAACTACTCACGGCACATCCGGGAAGCATCCATGGTGGAGAGGAGACTCTCGGAGGTCGGCCCTCCCTCCGGCAGGGTGCCGGGAAGAGGTCTGCTGGTGCTCCCGATCTCGAAAGCGCGGCGGCGGCGGAACAGAGGCGAGATAGCGAAAAAGGGTTCTTCCTCTGAGGGTTTCTCGTCACGGAGAATATATAGTCGAAGGGGGGCAGCCAGGGGGCCACCAGGGGTCCCGGCGCCCCCCCGGCGCGGCCAGCCCCTAGGGCGCGCCACCAGGGCGCCTGGGCCCCTGGTGGTGGCTCTCTGGCCCCACCTAGGTTCATCTGGAAGGTTCTTCTGCGCTGATTTTTTATCTGATTTTTCCCGAATTTTTGGAGCACTTTTTATATGGGGGAAAACTGAAATTTAAAAACAGCAGAAAACAGGAACTGACACTGTGGTGCACTGAGTTAATAGGTTAGTCCAAATATGATCAAAAGTGTATGAAAGTGTATCTAGATCATAACAATATCACACAAAACATGCATGGAGCAAGCAGAAATTATAGATACATTTTGGACGTATCAATGTGCCGTCCGAGCGCTCGCAGACGCCGTGGTAGCTTGGTGGGCGGCGGCGGAGCGGCATGGTGGCGGTGGCTTGGAAGGGGAAAGAGTGCACGAGAAAAGAACTAGTGGCGACTGGCGTTGCGTGGAGTCCTCTTCCACGCGCTTTTAACCGTACACGATTTTGAATCCAACCAATCAGGAAGAAGCACACGGATCGCGTGTTTCTTTCAAGCGCTAGTGATTCATTGGATCAGGCTTCTGAGCCGTTGGATCCAACCAATCAGGAAGAAGCACACGGATCGCGTGTTTGTTTCAAGCGCTTGTGAGTCCTTGGATCAGGCTTCTGAGCCGTTGGATCCAACCAATCAGGAAGAAACACACGGATTGCGTGTTTCTTTCAAGTGCTTGTGAGTCGTTTGAAGACCGAAAGAGGGAAACGTTCTTGCGAACGTGGTTGGCGTAGACTCAGAACTACGACCTCCCTGTCGTGTCGAAGACCACCACCGGCGAGGATGACTCCCGGTAAACCTCCAGCGACGAAGTAGCACCACAGGTGTAGTGCCTCGAAGAGATTATACACGTACGGTACAATCGATGTTCCTCGCGGGCCCCGAACCAGGCGAGCAGCGGAAGAAAGACGGCTACGGATCCCGACTCCAGCAGAGCGACGACCTGCCTTCTGGTGGAGAACTCCAATCCTGGTGCAGACTCCAAACAAGGAGAGTCCACTTCCGGGAAGGAGAAGGAGGAAGAAGGAGATATTGGTGTGTAGGAAAAAGGGGGGTCTACCCCTCCTTATATAGGCCAAGGGGGGTGATCCTCCTCCCCTCCCCCATGTGGGACTAAACTCCCAAGGGGGGGGGAGTGCGCCGGCCATAGGGGGGTTGGGCCCCACCCTTGGCGCCAAGCCCAAAGGGGGGAAACCCCTTCCTCCCCTAATGGGCCCCATGGGCCCATATAGCCTTTTTCCCATTTTTTAATTTATTTAATATGTTTTAAATATTTAATTCAGATAATTAAATAATAAAACATTATTAAAACAATTAAACTTTATTTTGAACTATTCAAAATGTCCGGAAACCATTTCGTCCTCCTCCGGAACTATTCCGGTGATTTCTCCTATTTCACCGATTGATCCCGTAACTGTCCTATGCATCGATTGCCCTTAAGTGTAACACCCTAACGGTCCGGGAAACAGCAGACATGGTCGAGACTCTTCTCATTGACCAATGACTAGTCAGTTGGACCTGGTTACAATCCTTGACAGCCCCTGCGCTTCCATCGAATGAACTTCGATCGCTTTTGGAAACCGTTAACGATACGACGTAATCCCTTTGTGCTGCGGTACTTTGTTTGTCCGAGGTTTGATCGTCGGTATCCTACATACCGTGTTCACATCTCCTTCACAACGAACAAGTTTACTCGTCCATGATCATTCCATCTCTTGTGACCTAGTCACTTGCTTGCAAGCTATTGATGCAATATCACCGAGTGGGCCCAGAGTACCTGTCCTGTCACAAGGACTGACAAATCCCGCTCTGATCTATTAACATACTCATCAACCATCTATTTCGGAATACCCAAAGTGCACCGTTATAGCCAGCATATTTCAGTCAGGCGGTGGGATACAAATCAAAGTCTCCTCATAGATGACAATTACGTATGATCATTACGGTCTAAGGACTAAGCCATATGTTACAAAGTCATAGCAACGCTGAACTATGTGACTCGATCACATTGCAATACTTTAGGTGGGTGTATGTCCATCACATCATTCCCCTTAATGATATGACCTCATTGTCAATGGGCTTAAGTGTCGCCATGATCAGGAAAGCTTGATCAATCAATTGCCCAATGAGATAGTTTACTCGAGTTAAACTACGGACCATGTTTTATACTACACCTGTATTAGTATTTCCAAGTAATACAGTTATAGCACAGTATAAAACGTATTATGAACAAAATGGATATGTGACAAATATCTTTATTAATTTGTCTCTAGGGCACATATCCAACAGTCTCCCACTTGCACTAGAGTACAAATTACACTAGTTTACATCAGGTATGTATCTAACACCAATGGTCTCTCGGTGTTCTTAAAACTTGCCCTATGGAAGAGGTTTAGTCATCGGGTCTGCTGCGTTCAGATCCGTATGTATCTTGTGAATCCTAGTGTGTCCATCCCTGACGTAGTCTCGCGTCACATGGAACTTTCGGAGGATGTGCTTGGCTGTAGAGTGAGTTCTTGGCTCCTTCGCGTTAGCAATGGCACCCGTGTTGTCGCAGAAGATTCCCACGGGGTCAGTGCAACTGGGAAAGACGCCAAGCTCGATCACGAACTTCTTCAGCCACAGCGCCTCGTTTGACGCTTCGCAAGCGGCAATATACTCCGACTCCATTGTAGATTGAGCGACGACTGACTGTTTGCCGCTCCTCCAGCTAATTGCGCCACCGTTCAACATGAAAACATATCCCGTCTGGGATTTCGAGTCATCTAGATCTGAGCCGAGGCTTGCGTCAACGTAACCTTTTACGGTGAGCTCCTCATCAACTCTTCCATAAACGAGAAAGAGATCCTTGGTTCTTCTTAAGTATTTAAGGATGTTCTTTACTACTGTCCAGTGAGCCATTCGCGGGTTACTCTGGTAGCTATTAGTCATACTAATGGCCAGCGCTAAATCCGGTCTGGTACATAACATAGCATACATGAGAGAACCTATGGCTGAGGCATAGGGCTTTGAGGACATCTCCTCCTTCTCTTTTGCTGTGGTTGGGCATTGAGTCACACTTAATTTGACACCTTTTATAACTGGCAAGAGACCTCTCTTGGAGTCATCCATTTTGAACCTTTTCAATATCTTGTCAATATAAGTGTTCTGACTTAAGGCCAACCGACGATTAGGTCTATCTCTATAGATCTTAATCCCCAATATGTACGCAGCTTCACCTAGGTCCTTCATGGAAAATTGTCCATTCAGATATTCCTTCACTTCCTCTAAGAATTTCTTATCGTTCCCTATTAGTAATATGTCATCTACATATAACACAAGGAATGCTACAGAGCTCCCACTCAGTTTCTTATAGACGCAGAACTCTTCGACGTTTTGGACAAATCCAAAAGCTTTAATGACCTCATCAAATCGAAGATTCCAGCTCCGAGATGCTTGCTTCAACCCATAGATGGACCGTTGAAGCTTGCAAACCTTACCAGCGTTCCTTGGATCGACAAACCCCTCTGGTTGCATCATATACAACTCTTCCTCAATGTTGCCATTCAGGAATGCAGTTTTCACATCCATCTGCCATATCTCGTAATCATGATATGCAGCTATTGCTAGTAGGATCCGAATAGACTTTATCATCGCTACAGGAGAGAGCGTCTCCTCGTAGTAAACTCCTTTAATTTGTCGGAAACCCTTCGCGACAAGTCGAGCTTTGTAGACAGATACGTTTCCGTCTGCGTCAGTCTTTTTCTTGAAAATCCATTTATTCTCGACGGCCTTGCGGTCCTCGGTAATATCCACCAAAGTCCATACTTTGTTGGTGTACATGGAGTCTATTTCGGATTTCATGGCTTCAAGCCATTTCTCGGACTCGGGTCCCTCCATTGCTTCTTTATAACTTGTAGGTTCATCCGACTCATCAGCCGAGATTGCATTCACAAGCTGTCCGTAAAACTCAGTAGGTTGACGGACTCTTGATGACCTACGGGGCATAAAAGGTTCCTCTTCATTCTCATCATTAATGTCATGATCGTTATGAATGTCGTTCTGGCCATTCTCTTCAGCTCCCACTGTGGAAGATGGTTCCAGAACAATTTCCGTAGCCGTTTCTTCCAATTGGAGTGATTGGTCAGTCACTTCATCGAGGTCTATTTTCCTCCCACTCAACTCTTTCGCGAGAAAATCCTTCTCAAGAAAGTGTCCCGTCTTGGCAACAAACGTTTTGCTGTCAGACTTGTTGTAGAAGGTGTATCCACAAGTTTCCTTGGGATAGCCCACAAAGATGCACTTATCCGCCTTGGATTCAAGTTTGTCAGGCTGTAGTTTCCCAACATAAGCCTCACAACCCCAAATCTTCAGGTGAGACAACTTAGGTTTTGTGCCATGCCATTCTTCAAATGGTGTTGTCTTTACGGATTTGGATGGTGCCCTATTAAGAATATGAATGGCAGTTTCTAATGCATACCCCCAGAATGACACAGGCAAATCAGTATGAGACATCATCGATCGTACACTATCCAATAGGGTTCGATTACGTCGTTCAGCCACACCGTTTCTCTGAGGTGTGCCTGCCGGCGTAAGCTGTGGTACTATGCCACAAGACTTCAGATGATTGCCAAACTCGTGAATCAAATACTCGCCACCTCGATCCGATCGAAGGTGCTTGATTTTTCTTCCGAGTTGATTTTCGACCTCATTCTGAAATTCCTTGAACTTTTCAAAGGTTTCAGACTTGTGCTTCATCAAGTAAATATACCCATATCTACTCAAGTCATCAGTAAAGGTCACGAAATAACGAAGACCATTGCGAGTGGGGACGTTCATGGGTCCACATACATCCGAGTGTATGATCCCCAATAAAACATCCGCACGCTCCATTACGCCATTGAATGGAGTCCTTGTCATTTTGCCCATGAGGCATTGTTCACATGTATCAAGGGATCCAAAATCCAATGACTCAAGAAGTCCATCCTTATGGAGCTTCTCCATGCGTTTTATACCAATATGACCAAGTTGGCAATGCCACATCATCATGTGATCTTCATCATTCTTCAATCTTTTGGCCTCAATATTGTTAATGTGACATACGTCACCATCGAGATCAAGTACGAATAAACCATGCAACTCCGGTGCGTGAACATAAAACATTTTATCCTTATAAATCGAACAACCAATTGTATCAGACTTAAAAGAATAGTGGTCTCGCTTCAAGCAAGAGCCACTAATGATGTTCACACTCAACGCGGGTACATAGTAGCAATTATTCATAACTAAAACCAATCCCGAAGGGAGACTAAGATGCTTCGTGCCGACTGCCAAGACCTCAATCCGACAGCCATTCCCCACGCGCATCGTCACTTCATCTTTGAGCAAGCGTCTCCTATTCCTTAGTCCCTGAATGGAATTAGAAATATGAGCGACAGATCCTGTATCAAATATCCAGGATGTGTTCCCGGCGCTTGTCAAGAGAAGATCAACAATATGTATATCAAATATACCTTCGTCTCTCTTGGCGACCTTGCCAGCCTTCTTGTCCTTTAGGTACTTGGGACAGTTGCGTTTACAGTGACCTTCACCCTTGCATTAGAAGCACTCCACTCCGGGTTTAGACTTGGGTGCCTTGGGAGGAGAGGCAACTGACTTGCCATCCCTCTTGGGGCCACCTCTCTTGGCCTTCTCCCGCCTGCTTGACTTCTTAAAGTCAGTGGTCTTGTTGACCATGAAGACGGCGTGCTCCTTCTTGATCTCAACCTCAGCGCTCTTCAGCATGGAGAACAACTCAGAAGGGGTTTTGGTCATCCCCTGCATGTTGTAGTTCAGCACAAAGCCTTTGTAGCTAGGGGGAAGCGACTGCAACACCCTATCAACAGCAAGTTCATCTGGAATCTGGCATTCCAGAGCATTCAAGCGCTGAACGTAGCCAGACATTTTGACTACGTGCTCACTCACGCTGCCGTGCTCGTCCATCTTTGCTAAGAAGAAGGCTTCAGAAGCCTCGTACCGTTCAGCCCTGGCTTGAGGTGCGAAGACCGCCTTGAGGTCGGTGATAATCTCATATGCACCCATCCTCTCAAAGCGTTTCTGCAGCTCAGCCTCCATGGAGTAGAGCATGCCACTCTGGACAAGGTTGTAATCATCAGTCCTGGAGAGATAGACATTCTTCTCGTCTTGACTGGCATCATCTGCTGGTGCGTCACCTAACGCGTCCTCTAGTACGTATGCCATCTTGAGGGGAACGAGGAGAATCCTCAGGGTGCGGAACCAGTTGGTGAAGTTTGTCCCATCTGTTTTTAGCTTATCTTTCTCTAGGAATGATCCTAAGTTGAACGAGGGGCGAGGTGCTGCCATCTACAAGGTTGATTCACAAGGATACATATTTAGACTATTGTTCATAATGTGGAGTTTCAATTTGATCTCAAAATTCTAGAAAGCTCCCACTTAGATAAACACCTCTCAATTTAACTAAGTGATTACACAATCCCAGCCCCCATACCTCCCCCGATCGTCACGGCCATCAGTATGAGAACCAGGTAGGCCTCTAAGCCAATCACATCAGGCATGTGACTCGTGCTCGACCTTTCGGTCTTCTGTGTTCCAGGCCCGCATCTACATATGTCAAGCCTGCCAATCGAACCTTGATGTTAGCTGTTCAGCAAGGCCATATCTGCATATGCCAGGCTTGCCGAACCCAACCTCATGCGAACTCCGTTTAATATGTAGGACAACTCCGGTATGTACGGAGCATCAAGCCATATGGGAGAACCTTCCAGGCGGTGCCCACCAAGGGAGAACACAATGTTGGTATTGTGAGAGATGGTCCTGTTTCGTGCTACCGTCGATATATCTAGCATACTAGCATAAAACAGGAAGTAAAACTGTAAATCATACAACCTATGCTCCCCCTTCATGCAAAGAAAAGTTAAACGCCTTTCTACTTTAGCTTGTGCAAGTGTTACGTGGATGCTAGGGGTTTCGAGAGAGAGAACCGTTTCTATCCTGCGAAAAACATGCCACAACACCGTCTCCCATCCGTCTCTATTACACCCCTGTCGGGGCCCTCCATTGCAAACATCTTCGCATTGCTAATGCAGAGAGACAGACACCCCCAGCCACTTTATATGGTACAAGCCATATGTCAAGCGTGGGACCAGTCTCGCGTAAACGCGTAAGGTCGGTCGGGGGCCGCTTCATCAAACATTGGCGCAACGCTAAATGAGTACACGTGGGAGGGTAACGAATGAAGATTCGATGCCCACATCCAAGATGTGTTCTACCCGTACAATACATCTACGCATAGCTAGCTCATGATACCACTGTTGGATACGGGGCAGAAAACACAAAATTTTCATACCTACGGTACCCGAACCCAAGATCTATGCTATGGCGATGTAAAGTAACGGAGGGAATCGGTGTTCATACCTTTGAAGACCGAAAGAGGGAAACGTTCTTGCGAACGTGGTTGGCGTAGACTCAGAACTACGACCTCCCTATCGTGTCGAAGACCACCACCGACGAGGATGACTCCCGGTAAACCTCCAACGATGAAGTAGCACCACAGGTGTAGTGCCTCGAAGAGATTATACACGTACGGTACAATCGATGTTCCTCCCGGGCCCCGAACCAGGTGAGCAGCGGAAGAAAGACGGCTACGGATCCCGACTCCAGCAGAGCGACGACCTGCCTTATGGTGGAGAACTCCAATCCTGGTGCAGACTCCAAACAAGGGGAGTCCACTTCCGGGAAGGAGAAGGAGGAAGAAGGAGATATTGGTGTGTAGGAAAAAGGGGGGTCTACCCCTCCTTATATAGGCCAAGGGGGGTTGTGATCCTCCTCCCCTCCCCCATGTGGGACTAAACTCCCAAGGGGGGGGAGTGCGCCGGCCATAGGGGGGTTGGGCCCCACCCTTGGCGCCAAGCCCAAAGGGGGGAAACCCCTTCCTCCCCTAATGGCCCCCATGGGCCCATATAGCCTTTTCCCCATTTTTTTAATTTATTTAATATGTTTTAAATATTTAATTCAGATAATAAAATAATAAAACATTATTAAAACAATTAAACTTTATTTTGAACTATTCAAAATGTCCGGAAACCATTCCGTCCTTCTCCGGAACTATTCCGGTGATTTCTCCTATTTCACCGATTGATCCCGTAACTGTCCTATGCATCGATTGCCCTTAAGTGTAACACCCTAACGGTCCAGGAAACAGCAGACATGGTCGAGACTCTTCTCATTGACCAATGACTAGTCAGTTGGACCTGGTTACAATCCTTGACAGCCCCTGCGCTTCCATCGAATGAACTTCGATCGCTTTTGGAAACCGTTAACGATACGACGTAATCCCTTTGTGCTGCGGTACTTTGTTTGTCCGAGGTTTGATCGTCGGTATCCTACATACCGTGTTCACATCTCGTTCACAACAAACAACTTCTCTCGTCCATGATCATTGCATCTCTTGTGACCTAGTCACGTCCTTGCAAGGTGTTGATGCAATATCACCGAGTGGGCCCAGAGTACCTGTCCTGTCACAAGGACTGACAAATCCCGCTCTGATCTATTAACATACTCATCAACCATCTATTTCGGAATACCCAAAGTGCACCGTTATAGCCAGCATATTTCAGTCAGGCGGTGGGATACAAATCAAAGTCTCCTCATAGATGGTAATTACGTATGATCATTACGGTCTAAGGACTAAGCCATACGTTACAAAGTCATAGCAACGCTGAACTATGTGACTCGATCACATTGCAATACTTTAGGTGGGTGTACGTCCATCACATCATTCCCCTTAATGATATGACCTCATTGTCAATGGACTTAAGTGTCGCCATGATCAGGAAAGCTTGAGCAATCAATTGCCCAATGAGATAGTTTACCCGAGTTAAACTACGGACCATGTTTTATACTACACCTGTATTAGTATTTCCAAGTAATACAGTTATAGCACAGTATAAAACATATTATGAACAAAACGGATATGTGACAAATATCTTTATTAATTTGTCTCTAGGGCACATATCCAACACCGCGCTCTCGGCCGCCAGCCTCGTCCAGTGTTCCGCCTCCTCCGAGGCTTCACGGGGATGGCTCGCGTACCAATCCTGCACGGCACGCTGGTTCTGCTCCGAGGTGAGGCCGAGCACCGCTCGTCGACGATGGAGGCGGTGGTCCTCTTCAGTGAGGAGCAGCGGCGGATCTGCCATGTCCTCCGCCTCTTCCAAGCTGCGACAGTGGCGGTTATTCATCTCCGCGCGCGGGCGGCCGAGCCTCCACGCCGCAATGTCGTACGCGCGGGCGGCTAAATATGCATGACAGAACCTCCCGAGACACACACGCTCGTTGTTGGCGCAAGTGATCACCGCCATGAATGTGTGATGTGCGAGGTGATGATAGTGATTTCCCGCCCTTCGTTGGTAAACCCCAAGTGGAAGGCGTGATGTAGCACAGCAGCAAATTTCCCTCAGTAAAGATACCAAGGTTTGTCTCCAGTAGGACTCCGGAGATGATAAGTAGGTGTCAGCGGCGCACCTGACGTGGACCTGCACACAGACACAAATAACTTTGTTCCCAACGAAGTTCAGAGAGGTTGTCAATCTCTCCGGTCTTTTTGTTTACAAAGGATCAAACACAAGGGATAATGATAGCAACTGAAAGTAAAAGCAGAAAAGTAAATGAGCGTGGAAACAGTGATGAAGATGTGTACCAGGATACGTGATGTTCACTAGTGATGTCTCTCTCCCAAAAGACGATAACACTGCTATGCGAGGTGAACAAATTACAGAAGGGCAATTGACAGGATTATGAACGCACCGCAATGCTAACTATTCTACAAAAGAAAGGAAGAGGCTCAAAAGCATGGGCGGAACGCCAAAATAAGTAGACCGAAATCCAACTGCATCTACTACTAATCATCCATCTTGAGATATCTATACAGAACATCTCGCTGGTATTAAGTTGCGAGACCCACCCAAAGTGTAAACCCAAAGCAACAGACAACTGCATTAAAAAGCACTTTGCTTAAAGTAAACAATCCTTGCAAACGCGGTTACAAGCACCGTTGTTTTCCCCCTTGTGGCAACAGCACATCCCCTAGACTCATGTTTCTGTCACTCAAGCGTGTCATCAGGGGGCATGAACCCACAATCGAGCACAACGTTCCCTCTTGGGGTTACTACCTACTACTTGGCCAAAGCAATAAACAGCAACGGAGAACATGCAAGAATTACTTAAGAACAAAAATATAAGAGATAAGAACAAAATATATTACTCAATCACAATCTGAACATAATCTCATAATCTATCAGATCCCATCAAACTCAGCATAGCAACAGAAGAAAGATTACAAAAGTGCCTCGATCATGTAGGGCAGCTCACGAGGTCTAAACCATGAAGAACAAAGAGGGGAGGAGAACATCACATAACTACTGATCACGGACCCATGGTCCAAAGGAAACTACTCACGGCACATCCGGGAAGCATCCATGGTGGAGAGGAGACTCTCGGAGGTCGGCCCTCCCTCCGGCAGGGTGCCGGGAAGAGGTCTGCTGGTGCTCCCGATCTCGAAAGCGCGGCGGCGGCGGAACAGAGGCGAGATCGCGAAAAAGGGTTATTCCTCTGAGGGTTTCTCGTCACGGAGAATATATAGTCGAAGGGGGGCAGCCAGGGGGGCCACCAGGGGTCCAGGCGCCCCCCCCGGCGCGGCCAGCCCCTAGGGCGCGCCACCAGGGCGCCTGGGCCCCTGGTGGTGGCTCTCTGGCCCCACCTAGGTTCATCTGGAAGGTTCTTCTGCGCTGATTTTTTATCTGATTTTTCCCGAATTTTTGGAGCACTTTTTATATGGGGTAAAACTGAAATTTAAAAACAGCAGAAAACAGGAACTGGCACTGTGGTGCACTGAGTTAATAGGTTAGTCCAAATATGATCAAAAGTGTATGAAAGTGTATCTAGATCATAACAATATCACACAAAACATGCATGGAGCAAGCAGAAATTATAGATACGTTTTGGACGTATCAATGTGTCGTCCGAGCGCTCGCAGACGCCGTGGTAGCTTGGTGGGCGGCGGCGTGGAAGGGGAAAGAGTGCACGAGAAAAGAACTAGTGGCGACTGGCGTTGAGTGGAGTCCTCTTCCACGCGCTTTTAACCGTACACGATTTTGAATCCAACCAATCAGGAAGATGCACACGGATCGCGTATTTCTTTCAAGCGCTTGTGATTCATTGGATCAGGCTTCTGAGCCGTTGGATCCAACCAATCAGGAAGAAGCACACGGATCGCGTGTTTCTTTCAAGCGCTTGTGAGTCGTTGGATCAGGCTTCTGAGCCGTTGGATCCAACCAACCTGGAAGAAACACACGGATTGCGTGTTTCTTTCAAGTGCTTGTGAGTCGTTTGATCAGGCTTGTCGTTGCCTATATATATATATAGCCCACCTCTAGGACATGTTCGACACTCAGTTCATCGGCCGAATACGTACAAACCATTCGGATTCGCCTGCATACGTTCGACGGTGCATTTTATATGCTTGCACTCATGAGCCACCGTCGGGCTGTATGCAGGCGAAATCGTATGTTTTGTTGATCTTACATATATCTAGCTAGAAATCATTCACTTCATATCAACCAAATACAAATCATTTGGATTGCCTGCATACGTCCGATGGTGCATTTTATATGCTTGCACTCATGAGCCACCGTCGGGCTGTATGCAGGCGAAATCGTATGTTTTGTTGATCTTACATATATCTAGCTAGAAATCATTCACTTCATATCAACCAAATACAAATCATTTGGATTGCCTGCATACGTCCGATGGTGCATTTGATATGCTTGTACTCATGAGCCACCGCCGGGCTGTATGCAGGGGAAACCTTGTGTTTTATTTGATTGGAAAAAAAAGTATAGCAATTTCATTATAGGATGTCAACGGAAGATTACTGCACACCCTGTACACCATAAAGGACAATTTCGGTTAAGCCCCGATTGGTTTGCAAATCTAACAATCTGCCCACCAATCAAGGTTCAACCGAAATTGCCTTTACAGTATACAAGATATAGATGAATCACTCGTGGACAACCTTTATTAAACTTGCTATGCTACGATAAGTCCACTCTGACCCGTGCTTATAAACCGGTCGAACTCCTCTTCGGCTAGCGAGGTGGTACTAAACTTAGTGCACCTTTAGAACCGGTTTGTACTACCAACCGGTTCTAATGCTGCTAGGTGGCCCGCATGCCGAACGATAACCTGCCACCACATCTTTAGAACCGGTTGGTAGTACAAACCGGTTCTAAAGGGGCGCTGGCAGGGCACCGCTGGGCTGGGGGCCCACCACACGAACCGGTTCTAAAACCCGGAGCCACGAACCGGTTTTATTGGGCCAGTAGAACCGATTCGTGTTCGAACCATGACCTTTGCTCATATCCAAAGGCATGTTTTGTACTAGTGCAACAGCGTTACTAAGAGCATCTTCAAGAGCCTTTGCATAATGAATTTGTAAAAACTAGGTATAGCAAAAGGAGAGAGAGAGTTTACAAAGCCAATCCCCTTGACGAAACCCTAGACTATACTAATTGTTGGCATGCCATTGCAAGCCAGTACATAATTAAGCTGGTCTGATCTATGATCCATGTGCAGATCTAAACTAGGGCAAACTTAGAAGAATGAGCAGATCAAACCAAAGGCCAGCGACTACATAATTAAGATTTATTAGTAGCTGCATGATTAGCTGGGCTTGAAAGGAGACACGTAACTTCCATTGCCGTCGTTGGAGGCAGACTGGTCCCAAACCTTGACGACCTCGACGGGTACGGTGCTGCGAGGGACTTCTCCGGGACAGACGCCGCCGCTGCCATACCCACCGTACTTGATCTGGAGCTCGTGAGGTATGTCGCTAGGGTGCTCCAGCCGGGCGACAAGGCGGAGCGTTGAGAGATCATCAGGCGCGGCGAGCCAGGCGGGGTCGACCTCGACCACATGGCCGATGCTGGCCATGTTGAAGCTGATGTCCTTCTCCGTCCGCTGCTCCCTGTCCCTGGGGTAGTTGTGCAGGTTGATCTGGACGAGGCAGTCCGGCCCGGACTGCTGCTCCTCGGGAACGACCTGCGGCGAGGGCTTGAAGGGAGACACGTACCTCCCATCGCCGTCGTTGGACACAGACCGGTCCCAGACCTTGACGATCTCGACGAGTATGATGCGGCGAGCGACTTCCCTGGGACAGACGTGGCCACAAAAACCAACGTACCGGAGCCGGAGCTCGCGGGTAATTTCGCGAGGGTCCGCCGTCCGGACGACGAGCCCGAGCGGGGTGAGGTCCGGCGCCGTGAAGCAGGCGGGGTCGATCTCGACGACGTGGCCGATGCTGGAGCAGTTGGAGTAGATGTCTTTCTCCGTGCGCTCCTCCTGGGGGTAGTTGCGCAGGTTGATGTGGACGAGGTAGTCCGCCTGGGACGGGAGGCAGTTCTTCGGGTTAGGACCGATCTGCACCGAGTAGCCTTTGAGCTCGAACGGCTGCCTGGCGATGGCCGCCACCCGGCCCTCCGGCGAGGCGAAGCGCAGGCACATGTCGGCCATCATCGGGGAGACGGCGAAGAGCTCGAACTGCAGGTCCGGGGCCGCGGCGTGGATGGCGGAGCGGACGAGGGCCTTGGTGTCCGCGGCCTCGGGGTCGGGGGTGATGAAGGCGTAGCCGATACGCCTGGCCTGGAGGTCCATCTCAGGCGTCATGTGCACGTACACCGTAGGCCCGCTCTCCGGGCGGCCAGAGCTGACCTCCGAGGGGTCCGGAGCCCAGTGGAGGAGCGCAGAAGCAGGGACGGGGCTGTTGAGGGACTTCATCTGGCAGATGAAGGCTGGGCGGCCCTCGTGCGCCTCCAGCGGAGAGGCGCCGGTGGGGCGGCGGGAGCGACGGGAGCGGCGCGGCGGCATCTTGCTTGCAGTCTCTCAGCACGGAAGGCAGCGGACAACGAAATATGGCGTGGAGCGCGAGGAGTGCTAGGAGGAAGGAAATGTGTGGCTTGCTTTAAGCACAGCCCAGCATTCACTCCGGCCTACGGCGGGTGGTGCCTCAGTAATGGAGAGGTCCGACAGGCGCGGGCTAGTAGGCCAGTAGTAACGGCGAAACTGCCATAGACGCTGGTTTCCTCAGTCGTCCATTGGGCCTTGGGGGGCATTGAAGATAGCGCATGGAGTGGTCGCGTCACGGCCAGGGTATGGGCATCAGAGAATATCTAGTGCTACCACTAGTTTATGTGCTACAAGTGCTACCATTCGAAAAAACATTTTAAAAAATTTCAAAAAATTCTGCGAAAAAGTGTGATAGTTGACAAGACATGCTTGAGCATGTTCTAAATTTTTCAGTTCAAAATTCAAAATGTGCATTCAGAAACAAAAAAGACAAATCTAGGATGAATAGTGCAAAAAAGACAAATCTAAGATGAATAGTGCCGCATCCTAGATTTGTCTTTTTTGTTTCTGAATGGCCACTATTCATCCTAGATTTGTCTTTTTTGTTTCTGAATGCACATTTCGAATTTTGAACTAAAAATTTTAGAACATTCTCAAGCATGTCTTGTCAGCTACCACACTTTTTTGCAGAATTTTTTGAAACTTTTTAAAATATTTTTTGAATGGTAGCACTTGTAGCACCTAAACTAGTGGTAGCACTAGATATTCCCTCGTATGAGCATGGCCAATGCATAACCCCAAACGTAGTGCCCCATGAGCCAACTAGACTCGGATGCCAGGCTGGAATAAAAGTAGATGCTTCAAATGTGTCAGTGTAGTTTGCAGAGGAGCCGATTGCTTAGGCTAGTCACAATGGAGAGTAACTTAGATTAGTAACATACACGTATTATGAGTCTATGTTACTACCTTTACAATGGGTAGTAACATATATATACGGTGTCATATAAGAGTTCATTTATTAGATTATAGACTCATATTGTCTTGGTATGTGTGATGTTACTCAAGGAGTAACTTCAGCAGTAACATAGAGTCCAACTCAGCAATTTTGCTTGTGTGACAATGAGTTAATGAAGAAAAAAAGGAAGGTGGTAACTTAGCTAGTTACTTGCTCTTTGAGTAACATCATATATACCAAGATAATATAAGTCTATAATCTAATAACGGTTTGGCTAAAACTTAGTCGACGAGCCAGCCATTGGATCGCTGGGTGCTTTCAGATTCGTGTTGATCTTTGCTCTGTACCGTTTTTCGGCCCACCAAGCGGTTGTATTATTATTTTTTGTCGCGGCAGGCAGATGGCGTTTTATTGCGGGCTGGCAGCGAGACTAAGGCCCCGAAGGATGGCCTTTCATCGCGTTGCCGTTTTGTTGTGTTATTTTTTTTGTCCGTGAGGCTGTGTGTGTGTGGACTGCGGGGTCAGGAGATGTCATGGTTTTCTGGTTTTCCCCTTCCTACAGGAAACCAAATCGACGTTCTCCAGTCCACGGAAGAGACAACAAGATCGAGAGAGGCTAAGGGGGGAGATCGGCCAGGAGAAGCAGTCAAGCAGGCGCTTCAGATAGAAGATCCAAATCCCATTTCCGTGGTCAGTGCTTCAGTCATGTTCTATTTTCTTCATTCATATCCAGATCCATCGTATTCTTAGTCCGGCCTTGCTAAGTCTTAGTCGACTGAGACTTCGTTAAGTCTCAGTCGATGCTATATTCGTAAGATTTTACGTTGAGATCAGTGCACAATTTTATTTTTGATTTTTTTTCTCTCTTTTGCATGTTATGTGACATGATTGAGACTTGGTTAAATCTCAGTCGACTGATACCTAGCCATACCTTCTTAGTCGGTACGAGGCAGGCTTCATTGAAACATATATTTTTTATTTTTTTAAAAAATATATTTTTTATTTTTTTTAAAATTCAAAATAGGCTAGAGGACCAATCGGGAAGTTAAAAAAAGTTGACGATTTTAGATAGTAACATTAAAAAATTTTAAAAAATTCAAAATATGCTAATGGTCCCATCGAGAAAGTTTCAAAAAAATGTTGAAAATTTTAGCACACCCAGGAACATTAACAAGGTCCTAGACATCAACATGGTTTAATAGGATTTATATGTTAGATATATCAACAAGTGCTTGCTCGGTGAGCTGGATTGAGAGTTGAATAGAATCAAGAAGTTAAGCGTGCTGGGGCTGGAGTAGTGCTAGGATGGGTGACCATCGGGGAAGTTTGACCTGAGATTAAGCATAGTGACTAGACATTAAGCGTACTAACCTGAGATTAAGAAAAAATTGAAATAAAATATATTTTTTTGTTTTCCAGATTCAAAATTTAATTTTTTTAATAGTGGCACATTTTCAGAATGCGCCACCCCTAAGACTCTTATGGGTGGCGCATTTGGGCTTATAGGTGGCGCATTTCGAAATGCGCCACGCATAAGAGTTTTAGGGGTGACACATTTGAAATGCGCCACTATTAAGACCTTATTAGTGGCTTGTCCTTAGTGGCACATTTGAAATGCGTCACTAAAGGACAAAAAAGGACGCCACTATAAGGCCTTTTACTAGTAGTGTATACATGAGCTTTTCTGTACTAGTGAGGAATGGAAGGGGGTGCAGTGTCACGGCCTTTGGATGGTTGGTCATCACGGCGTGGATCTGTGCTCCGAATGAGCGGTAACAACCTTCAACAGCTGAATCCCACCTCTCGGCCTAGCCATGGATCTGCCAATAGATTCGTCATGGAGGGGTTGCTTCATTGGGATTTCAACCCAGGCCTTGCCATGGAGGAAGAGGTGAGTCGTCGCTTTCACTCCTCGGTGCACTTCTCTGCCGGCAACACCACCAAGGAGTTATTTTTGGTGGTCACCTTCTCCTCTGCCTCCTTCTCTCTCTCGTGTTCTCTTGTTGCCCTTCCTCTTCAATGTTGTCTGAGCAGTGTTGTCTGGAAGATATTGGACGGCTGATAGACTGCAGAAGCGCGGTTGGGATAACTGTGGCCTCTGCCCTCTTTGCAAACAGGAAAACGAGACAACGTCCCATTTGTTTTTCAACTGTCAATTCACCATGTGTGTTTGACGACTGGTGAATGATTGGACCGGTTTGGGCGACATGGACATCAACAGATGATCGACTTTAGAATCCGTCAAGCAATGGTGGACGGATATGGCACGCCCCGGCATTAGACATCGTAAGGCGAGGGAAACCCTCGCCATGCTTGTCACCTGGGTCATTTGGAACGAGAGGAATGCGAGGATATTCAGGAAGAAGTCGACACCGCCATTCTACATCCTCAAACTCATCCAACACGAGGCAAGGCTCTGGATCACGATAGGAGCGAGGCACTTGAGTGAGATCATGCCGCGAGAGTAATCTGATTTTTTAGGCTCCAGGCCTATGATGTTTGTAACTTGTGTCACACACTTTCACATTCTCCTTAATTAATAAAAAAGGCAAATCTTTTGCCCGGATTAAAAAAATTTGTTGTCTGAGCGGTTTAGCCTCTGCTTTCAAAGTGATTCATCTGGATGATCGGAGTTATCGATTCTCGATGGCATCAAACAAAGTGGGTCATTTTATATATGCTCTTCGAGACAGAATATGGCCGGATTTCATATGCCATTTTAGCATATTCAAAGATCGTGGTGCGGTTTCATTCATTGATCCAAGTGGTTAGTCTGTTGATGGTGAGATTAATGTTATTTCTCAGAGATCCCCGTGTGCTATATGTTCAAATCTTATTATCTTAATATCCTGTATTCCAGTGGACGCAATGATCATTCTACTTTGGAGCTGTCCAAATTTGGTCTTAGCCCCGTCGCCACCAATCCGACTGGGAAGAACCTTATGGGTTTATTCAATCAATCAGGAGAGATGTTTTGTGAACAATCTGAACATATGAAAAATTCTCAGGTCACCTTTGATAAACACTAGTAGAATGCCCGTGCGTTGCAACGGGCCTTTTAATATATTTTTCTAATTGCACATATAAATATAATGAATATCAAATTCCACATATATTAAAAAGATAGGTTCAACAATAAAAAAAACCCACTCCACTTGCAATGTAATAGGACAATGTCCGTTGCTACGGGGGACATTATGTTCTACCAATTCTCTAATTTGTATGATGAATAAATCATTAACTTCTTTTAGTGATACTTTTTGAGATCATTAGGAAACTCTCAAAATTTTGGGTCATCATGGGTGCAAAATGGGTCGACGAGTGAAACGAAGGGTGTCCAAAGGGATGGAAAGAGATAACAATCGGTCGGAAAATGAACCTTGCTTATTTTTTAAGAGATTGCTTATTTTTTGAAGTAGTAGATAAAGATTATTATAACACAATAAGTTAATTAATCAGGAATGTACGGGAAGGTATTAACGTGATTAGTGGTATGAAAAGATTTAATTAATGTGATTAAACAACATATGAGAAGGTTTAATTAATGTGATTGAACACATGTGGGAAGGCATTAATGTGATGGAGTGGTATATGGTCATGTACGGTTAAATAAGATGTGGTGGGATAAAAAATAATAAAGGGCCGATGAAAGGAAGTAAACCGGTTGACGAAACTGTTAAGAAAATGCTTGAATGGATCGTAAGGAACCATTAGCTTATTTCTAGATAGTAGAGATAAAGATTAATGTGTAATAGAATCATATCATTTATAATTACTATGTTCAAGCGGCATTTATATTATTATGTCCATGCTGATAGAATCTTGAAAAGAAACCACATATTTAGAAATGCACTCATTCCTCATTATATGTCCGAGAAAACTGCACTTCATATGCATCACTAACCCAGTGATCCATAAATAATATACAATCTTCAGTATTTGAGCGATTTTTCTTAGTTGTGCTCATGTGAAATGACAAACCGATAAACATCAAATCATCATATTGGACAACCTTCAGTGTCAAGCACTATCTATTGGAAGGTATAAAATTTCAATATCAAAATATTTAACTGAGGATGCTGCTACCAAATAAATATAGACTGGACACACGAAAACCTTGGTAACATAACACGATGATTCAAAAGAGATGTGCATCTGGGCGAGGCATTGCAATGGATTCAGCACACGAGATTTTTCGCCTAGCTGCAAGATCTGCATTGCGCTGAGCACGAAGAGCCCGTCTCTCCTCGGATGGTATGTTCTGCCTGCGTGCTCTTCGGCGGGCATTCACCTCTTGCCTTTGCTCACCTGGCTTATTTTTACGGGCGAACCTTCTACGGGCGTTCATCTCTTGCCTGTCCTCGTCTGTCAGACTTTGCCTAGATGTCCTTTGGCTTGCATTCCTCTCTTCAATTGTTTTATTTTTCCTAGTTGCTCTTCGTTGTGCATTTATTTCCTCTCTTTGCTCATGTGTTAGCCTATCTCGTCGTGCTTTATCACGGGCCCGTCTTTGTTGATTTTTGTCTTGTGTAACACTTGCATTGGAAGCAATATGTTCCACACCACTTGGTGTTCTTTGAAGTGTTGTAGGGTTTTCTACAAGGGAATTGTGTAAATTGTTAAACCTTAGATATAATTTGAAGAAATAGTCGGTGCATGTTAGACTTGACAAATCCAGACCTATAAATAACTATACTCAAATGAAAAAAATGCCATATGAAAGGATGATACCAATTGATGTTTCATCATGTTCTCTCCGCTCCAATGCTATGTGGGTATTGGTTGTGGGAAGTGTCGTAGTTAATTGGATAGATGGATCACATATGAACATACCAACTGTTCCACATCAAGTATTAGATTGTCACATAGTCAATTACAAATGTCCATTAAGACCTTAGTCTACACATTTTGATATAATATACACACCTCTTTCCCCCTTATCAGATATGGTTTCTGTATCCTCTGACATCTTATAAGCAATTGTTGTGCGGATAATGATTAACGACTTCAAAACCTTCTGCACCGTGGTGCATAAACAAAAAGAAATAGTTAGCGCTATCATTTCAGGCAATAATCAATTCATAGTGCAGAACTCACACAAAAACCGACAAGTTCTAATAAATTTAGTAGTAAAATGGTAGTGATTAATAATAGCTTATCTAACATATAAATTCTCGATTGTCGTGCCATCATAATTTTTTTAATTCAGTTGCATCTACAAGGTGACTGTGAAGATCACAGAGGAACGACACCACGAAACTGGTGGTATAAGATTACATCTACCAGGATTGTTAAGACCACTGAGAAACAACAACATGGCACCATGAAATAAGATTCGTAACAGAGTCGATGTCCTGGGTAAACTCACCTCCGGGCGGCAAAGAGAGATTGCAGAGTTGGTTGATGGACTGCGACGAGTGTATTTGATGATAAACTTTCCTCGTGGTCCGTCCTGTGTCTTATGGGGGGAAGATGAGCCAAGGGTGACCGGTATTGATCAATAACAAAACATACTTAAATAACAAAGAGTATTTGAGGGGCTCTCAATTGTGTTTGGCAACTAAATATCTGTATGATATTAGGAGATTCTTTACATATCTTTTACCCAATGTTTAGTATGTTATCACGCTATTATATCAATCTAATTATTTTTAGGATTATTTATGCTTATTTCCATGTATAGTATACATCTCTTTTAATAGTAGAGATTGTCGGGCAACCAAATATATTCATGATAATTGGTGATTCTCTTCCATATCTTATGCCTAATGTTTAGTATGTAATCAGGATAAGAATTGCGAGGATTATTTGGGTTTGTTTTCACGTATAGGTAATTTCTTCTGATGTCCAGAGTCTGTCTATTGTACTAATCAAACAAATTCTGCGAGTCAATAATGTGTGCCAAACACAATTGATAATATTGTTCAAGGAAAATCGATTCAAAGGATAATATCGTTCAAAAATTTTAATTAAGTTGTAGTATCAATTTAATAGCAATTAATTAAATGTTAAAATATTTTTTATACCGAAAATACCCATCGGGCCTTCTCATGATACACGGGGCATCAGTGTATCATATTCGGATTTGAACCATCTAATCTGATCCAACGGACGATCCATATTCACTTGATGCACCGTAAAGAGACTCATTTTCAATGGGTTCATGATTCATATTATTACAGAATGAAGATTAATGGAGACTTACATGCTATCTGAAATTTAATTTTAACTTTACCCATGATTCCAAGTGATTCCAATATGCAACATCCTACCTTCAAGTGCTAAAATCTTAGGCAGATACCTACAATATTAAAGGGGTAAACCAAAATGAAGATGTGTGTAGAATACATAGATATGCATGGCACGAAAGAATAAACATAAAACTTGAGGGGTTACTAATTATATGGAGGAAGAAGTTTAGAGCAAAAAGTGTATCCCTGTTACCACTTAATTATAATAGAGTAACATGGACCATAGTCTAACAACCACCTAAATTTTGAAATACAATTTTGTACACCAAAAACCAGGTAGATGGGTAGCATATGAGTAGTTGTCACATAATTTCTATTCTGACAGTGGTGTAATTGATTAAAGACTAATTTTGAAGTGGATTACTGAAACCTTTGTATGTGAATAGTTGTCACACCATCACTATTAAGCTGATCAGGTTGTTGTGCAGGGCACATGAGCTGACTAATAATCAACTGGACAGTAAGATGCAACAACAGGACATGCTGGCATTGGGATTGGACCACAACCAGATCCATGAGTTATCAATTGGCGGTTAGGGCATTGAGAGTACCTCGCGTGCAGCAGCCAAAAAATCTATATTGAGCCAAATTATTTAAATGCAACATGAAACATTAATCGGGCTTATTCAAATGAAACACTAAGTACCGCCCAGCCTCAAATTTTTGATAAAGCAGAAATCTAACTCACCCAAGCTGAAACCTAGCTCGTCTAGTGCCAGAACATCTGGAGAAGCTATTCAAATGTGAGAATCAGTTTACCACTGAGCAATCAAAAAATTCAAGTGTTTGTTTACCAAAAGTTTTCCTAGAAGGTTTGTGATTCATAGTTAAAGCTCCATATATATGCATCACAGAGAGTTGCCAGGCAAACACCAAGAGCAAGTCAGGGTAATTAAATCTGTCATAGATGTACTCAGTGTTGCAATACTGTATATGTAGTAATAGAAACAAACTACCTAAGAACTTTCAACATACGTGAGCTTTCAGAGTTATAATATGTCTTATAATAGCTTCAGATCTATACTGATAGATGTATAAAAAGCATGAACTTTAGATGTATAAAAAGTACATATACCTGAATCTCTAAATCGGAGAATTGAATTGAGCATCAATCTGTAAATCCAGCTAGGTATAAAGGTGTCAATCACTCAACTGTATAGTGAAGTAAACAAAGTTAGCAGTATAACATAATTTTGTACTTTATATTCACTTGTTTGGGACTTACATTGTTATGTTCAGGCTAACAAAAGAAAATAATAAGCCTATTTTCTGAATATCAACACTTGAACATCTTACTGTCCAGTGTATGATAAGCCATCCAACCAATTATAGTTGCGCCATGTAAATCGACAGTGGCCCCAAAATTCTGTTTTTGCAGCTCCTTCCTAATCTAGCATTTCATGTTTGTACCACTAAGATAATCCACATCGAACAATTGCTAAGAAAACAAGGATAAGCTATGAGATAAGAGTTGGGTGTGATTGGAAAAATTCGATAGGTGAGACTGATTGCAGTACCCTCATTTTCGGTGGCGGTAGAACATCTCCATTGTTCAACTTTTCTACCCAAATTTAGCTCATTGATTAATGATTTTGCCAGCATCCGAACTTTAGATTCTTTCCAGCAGAAGCACGAACATAAAACACACGTCGATGGATGTCCTGTCGAGATTGTAGAGACACTCATCTCCTTATTCCACCGTAGGCTCAGCATCAAGGTGACCGAACGGGTAATTGATCTTGGATGGTTCAGAGCACGGGTATTAGCTGAAACAAAAGGTAAAGTGTAGTTATAATCGATTGTAGAGACACTCATCTCAGTATTTTTTCACACTTGCTGAAACAAAAACGTGAAGAGAAGTTATAACTCAATTTTAGATAGTTCAGAGCAGGGATATTATAGCATAATGACAGAATACATTGACATATGTATGAAAGAACCATGCTATACTTACCAAACAAATTCTGCATCATTCACTCTAAGAGATCCGCGTCCTTGGAAGAATTGGTCCTGCAAGACGCTGGAAGATACAAACATAATTAGAAACTCGTAGATGCACATGGCATTGAAGGAATATTCAGTTGGCTCTAATCTGTAAGGCAATCCTGAACGCCCATCAACCTGCAGGAAGCACCGCCGTCTATGCCACCAACACCACCAATGGAAACCTCGATCTTCAGTGACCGAGGACGAAAAGAATTTGAGGTGTGGCGGACTAATGACAAAAATATACCGGTGTCTACATACACATGATCAAATAAATCAGATCGTCACCCCGCGTGCTGCTCCTGCCTGCTGGCTGCCGCTCATGTGTTCGTCGTCGTCAGTTCGCTTTGACCCGTCTACTGAATCGTGAGAGAACAAACGAAGGAGCTGGCTTTGGATCGAACGTCATGGACTGGATGATAAGATCAGTGTTCTTATTTTGGAGAAACGACATGATTGATGGCTGAGTGTGGTTCAACCGTGATTTGCATATGGCTCAAAATAAATGCGTGATCAACATACAGCCTAGTAAGGCATGGATAGGAGGATCGGAGCTGAGGAACACCGTGGTTTTTCTTTTTGCTGGAGCTTTATAGCAATCGATCTGACTTGTATGCGTATGGATACAATATATCGCCGGGAACTCAAGGTAGGGCTAGCGCCCAACTTCGCCCTAGCAGGAGCTCCGCCCCTATCGATCTTGGCGCTGATGGAGGAGGGAACGGAGGTCTCCTCCTCGGCCTGGTGGCGTTCGGCGGTGCTTCCCGACGGCGACCACCGCTTCCACGTCCATGTCGAGCAGTGGGTGGACGAGGGGGGCGACGGCTGCTACTGAACCCAAGGAAGCGACCAAGGGGAAAGGAGGGGGCGGGGGAGGCGAAAGAGGACGGAGCAGCAGGAGGAGGGCCGAGAAGATCCTGTGCGGCAGCGGCGCAAGAAATTGGGGGAGAGGAGCGGCTTGCGGGAGGCGACGATAGGAGAGTGGCTTGCTCGCTCGGCCTGTTTTTTTTTCAGAAATAAAATCTCTAAGCGTACGGGAAAGAAAAACCTACCGATCGAAGGGAGGGGGGAGTTCAACGTACGAGGTACGAACGAACCATCACCAACCGCAGACTCCCCCTTTAGGAGTAGAGATGCTCAGGATAAAATTCATGATCGAGCTGGTTTGGCTTTCAATTCTTTGCTATCTCCAATTTTCGCAGGCCGTGATTGCCCCCCGCATTCAATTTGGTACTATGGAAGCTCTGAATTCACAGCGTACTCACCATAGTTTGCCTGGTCGGTTTATGGGGAAAAGATTTGTCTCCTGCCTTTGGGATTCGTTGGATGATACAGTAACACATTGGAAACCATTCTTGATTGGAGGCAAGCTGAATATTCTGATTCTGATATCTGTCAAGCGATTGCCGTCACTGATATTCCGCCGTCTGACTGCATTTCTCGTAAATTCGGTAAGTCTGATAAAATCATAATGTCACCCCTGATATCTGGTGATGAATTGGATTTGTATGCCTGATGTTGGTAGCGGTTCAGAGAATATGCCGCAGTCTGGTTATGGAATGTGATCGAAAATCAGCTATGCGTATGATGATTGATAATATGGAAAATTAAAATTGCATCGTCCGTTCAACGGAATGTTGTCCCATCACAAGCTGCCGCCCTACCCAGGAGAAAATTCCATAAACCTCATCCCGATTACCTTTACTGAAGCAGGTTTGGCCTAGGAAATTGATATCGGCTTGTGACCAGACAAAGACCAAGACCGGCCCCTCGCCTCTCCCGCTTCCCCAGTGCTCCCCCTAGAAACCCTAGCTTACCCCTTGCCGCTGCCCCGCTGACGCCTCCCCTCCCGAACCAAGCTATGGCGAACTTCCTTGTTTGTACGTTCCATTTTGTGCCGATGGGGTCGGAGATTGAAAGGGGTCCTGAGCACAGAGACTGGCGAGGAACATGATCACTGTTGATGATCTGCCACTGAGCCACGAGAGGTACGCCATTGTCACTGTTCAATGTTCATCCTGAGATCCCCGAACGCTTTAAGCAGTTGGTGCTGCCTAAGGTTATTAGAATCATGACGGAAGATTTTCTTTTGCCCGTTTCGGAGTCGTTTGTTTACCCACTCGGTGGGGGGTATGGTTTGCTTTCTTAGATGTTGCTCTCGGTGATCAGTATCTACTAGTTAGCGTGCACGTGCAATAATACATTTATAATGCATAAATATTTAAAATATGTTACAAATAATAAAAAATATCTCTTACTATGATTGCGAAAAATATTTTTTTGTCGGACAAATAATTGTTGTATTTGAAAATTGTTTCCATCCAAAAGGTAGAATTATAGCTTATTGTAAAATAACATTCCTTTGTTTGTGAGTTTTCTACATAATAGTTGACATCTTTACAAGTTCATGTTTGAAGCTTGAAATAAACTTCAAATTAACAAAAAACATTGGTGCTATTTAAGATAAATAACTTCTGCAAACTTGGGTGGTGCTTGCGTGTTAGCTATCCTACTTTCAGCGGCTAGCACTCGGGTGGTGCTTAATGGCGAGCCTGGCCCCCGATTTGGCATCGGAGGGACTTGAGACAGGGAGACCCCCTGTCTCCAATGTTGTCCGTGTTGTTTATCAACACGCTCAACAGGCTCTTGGCGAGGGCCCTTGAGTTTGGGTTGTTACGGCGTATTTCCTCTCGCGACTTGGTGACGACAGTGTCTCTCTACGCGGATGATGTGGTGATTTTTTGTCACTCGGATGAGCCGGAGCTGCGCACGGTGCGCGCGCTGTTGGATATTTTTGGGTAGGCTCGGGTCTCCGCACAAACTTTGCCAAGTGCTCGGTTTCTCCGATTGCTTGTTCTGAAGATGAGGCCTTGAGGGCGGCGGCGGTTATGGAGTGCCAGGTGGCACCCTTCCCGGTCAGGTACCTTGGGATACCACTGTCGCTACGACGGCTTTCCGCTGCGGCTCTTCAACCCTTGGTGGACAGTATTGCCTAGTGGTTGCCGACCTGGAAGACCTTCATGATGACGAAGGCGGGGCACCTTGCACTGGTTAAATCGGTACTTATGGAGATACCTCTCCATCAGATCATGGTCCCGGGGCTCAACAAGACGACACTCAAGAAGATTCAGAAGATTGTCGAAGGTTTTCTCTGGGCTGGCAGAGCGGAGGTTAGCGACGGACATTGCCACATCAACTGGGAGAGGGTGTGTAGGCCGTTGTGCTATGGTGGTCTGGGGGTACCGGACCTAGCTCATACGACACTCAGCCTTCGTGCTCGTTGGATTTGGCGGATGCACATGGACCCACTACGGCCTTGGCGCGGCCTAGGCGTGCACCTCTCCAAGATCGAGCTTTAGGTCTTCGACGCCTGCACTACGATGGCGGAGGAGATGGAGCGCCACGCTCTTCTGGCTTGACAGATGGATCGATGATAAGTCCATTGGGGAAATAGCGCCATGTCTACTAGCGCTCATCCCGAGTTGCGTCAGGAAACACCGCACTGTCAGGGAGGCCATGGTGGAGCGTCGTTGGATCACTGACATCCAAGGCGTGCTTTCGGCGCTGGCCCATTGGCAGTATGTGTAGCTCTGGACGTGGTTGCGTGACTTCGTGCTCTCGGAGGTGTCAGACAAGCTACTTTGACGGTGGACGACGGATGCGCGTTACTTGGCTAGATCTTGTTATGAGTTCCTCTTTCATGGCTCAACAATCTCTAAATCTTGGAAGCTGAACTGGAAGGCCTAGGCCCTCCCGTGTGTCAAGTTCTTTGTGTGGCTTGCTTGCCAGGATCGCTGTTGGATGGCTGAGCGGCTTGCAAGGAGGGGGTTGGCTCATCCCCCACGCTGCCCGTTGTGCGACCAAGAGGAGGAAACAATGACACACTTGCTGGTCCGCTGCTCATTCTCCAGGTTGCTATGGCACGAGTGCTCTCCTGGGTTCGATCCATGGCCTCACTTCCAAGTGGAGACGACGACTTCATGGACTGGTGGCTTTAGGAGGTCCGTTCAACCCCGAGGGCTTTGTATAAGGGGACTTCCTCATTAATCATGCTCACGACATGGTGGATATGGAAGCAGCGTAATGCGGTGGTATTCAATAACGTGTCTCCTAGCTTGGGTTGTCCTCTCGCTACGATTCGATCAGAGGCGCGCTCCTGGGCGGCCGCCGGTGCGAGCGGGCTGGGGATCTTGATCCCCGCAGCTCCATAGGTTTAGCGGGTTGAGTTGTAAGGGTGGGCGCCTGGCGTCTTTGTAAATCCTGTACACGACTCTCTTCTTTTCTATCATGCATCGAAACGCAAGGCTTTTGCGTTTTCGCGAAGAGAAAAAAAACTTCTGCAAACTTACTTTCCTAACAACATTAGGTTTCTTTCTCATAGTTACCATACATGTAACATTGCTATGGCAGTTTACAAACACAACATACCGATTTGTTATGCCTCAAATTGTCTTGCAATCTACATTTACATACGTGGTGTCATTGGGGATTCTAACAACAAATAACATCTCTATTCCATAGCTTACTATGGAATATAACATCAAACTGGAGATGTGCACTATGAAACAACCAATTGTAATCAGAATGGACCAAATATTAAACAATTGACCATTCTTTTGCTGAAAGACACAACATTTACACCATGTATAGATCTTCAAAACGTTACATACATAGTTCTAGCCTTCGAAATATTTGAAACATGAAGCGGATCAGCACCAGTGGAGGATGAACGAGTAGTAGTCGGCCTCTTCATCTTCATAACAGACGACATATTCATCTTCAATGGTGATGAAGTGTGGTGGTCAAACATGAAATGAAGACAGGGTATGCTTATAAAGCACCGTCCAGCTTGACAGCCGATGATACAACCATCAAACTCGTTGCTGCCTCTCAGCGGTTTATGTCAGGAGAATAAGCATTCAAAACTAACATTTTATGGCAGGAGACAAAGCGTTGAAAGCTAGCGCCATTCACGACTACCGCGGTTGGCTGGACGCAGCGTCCCCGCATCATCAACATACAAATTAGTACTGAAAATGTATTCTTTATTGATGTATTACTGGCATCAAACATGTTGGTCGTGACTTATTTTGGACAACGTGATAATAATGTTAAACCCACAATAGTTTGAAGAAATATTTTCCATTTGTAGCTTCTTAGAAACTAGATAGATCAACAACCATATAAACCATTAATTAAAAAACTTATTACCATTCATTCTAACAGAAGATTAATCTAGGTTGCAAAGTTCACAACATCAGACATCTTCTTGTGAATTTTAAAATACTACATGGAAACTAAAGCCAAGGACATTGGGAAAATGTCTGAGGCATTCTATATCGCTCTAGGATTGTATCATGGACAAGGTTGCTTCGGACTTGATGGTATGGTAAAGCGTCATAGGTCTGTGAACCTACATATTGTAACTTTTGCTAGTCAAGATCGGAAAATAACTCGGCTTTAGCAATTAGGCAGATTGCACCTTGTAATCAAGTCATTGCTTCGTCGATGTCTGGGTTGAAATATAGCCGAGAGAGCTGAGTCGTATGTGCGATATCCCCTGAAATTTATAATAAAAAAGGCTTGAAAGTATTAGTAGACAGCTTAAACACAATGGCAGACAGACAAAAGCAAAATAGTGAAGTGCATACCATATACTCGTAGCATTGTTGCAGAAATAATAGTGGTATAAGGCATGCATCTCCACCAGTTCTGAATATGATCCATAACAAAAAATTATGGGACACTTAGTGTTAGGAATTGGAGGCTGAAAGCAAAGAATATAGTAGGCAAGAAAGTGTGAGTCATATAAACCAGTTAGTTAATATGTTCAAATATGGATACAATGGGATGCACAAGTTTATCGTTCATCCAAGAGGCGGACAACTTTAGTGACTCTTCCATCATCATTGTCACCGCGATCCATTCGACTACATCTCATAACCACACCAACATTTGTTTTATCATTCATCTCGCATGCAAATCAGCCTCATTTTTGTATGAACTTGTACGAAAAGTATTTTGATCATTAATGCGCGGGCCTTCCAATGTGATTGAAAACATTTGCAAATGGTACAAAACCGATAAATCGTGGCATCTCTCCTACATCCATCAGTTAGTTGATGGCAGTTTCAACACCAAAGATGCATACAAATGGATGTTCTAAAATCTCGGACTCCCTAGCAATGGGTCGTACATGTACATGCTCCAGATAGTAAACTTCACCCTCAATTAGAGAAGTATTTATAGGATCGATTTGCTCATTATTCATCACCGCAAACATTATTTTTTCCTATATGATTCATATCATGATCCCAGTCTTAAGTACCAAGTTGTCGTAAATTAATAAGCAAACGACATAATATAAAAGAGGCTAGTAACTCGGTACTTAAGACAGAGATAATGTAGCATCTTTTATTTTATGTCGTCTACTTATTTCCGATAAATCAGTACTTAAGACTGAGGTCGTGATATGAATCATATAGGGGGAACTAATGTTTGCGGTGATACAGAATGAGAAAATTAATCGTCTAGATACTTCTCTAATTGAGGGTGGAGTTTACTATCTGGAGCATGTACATGTACTGTCCATTGCTAGGGAGTCCGAGATTTTTTAACATCCATTTGAATGCATCTTTGGAGATGAAACTCCCATCAATCGACTGAGGATGTAGGAGAGATGCCACAATTTATCGGTTTTGTACCATTTGCAAATGTTTTCAAACGTATTGGAAGGCCCGCGCAATAATGATTAAAATATTTTTCGTACATGTTCATAAAATTATGAGTATGATTTTTGTGTTGGATGAATGATAAAATAGATGTTGGTGTGGTTACGAGCTGTAGTCGAATGGCTCGTGGTGACAATGATGATGGAAGAGCCACCAAAGTTGTCCGTCTCTTGGATGAACGGTAAACCTGTGCAACCCACTATACCCATATTTGAACATATTACCTAACTGGCTTATATGACTCACATTTTTTTTTGCCTGCTATATTCTTTGTTTTTAGCGTCCAATTCCTAACACTAAGTGTCTTATAAAATTTTTTATGGATCATATTCAGAACTGTTGGAGATGCAAGACTAATATCACTGTTATTGCTGCAACAATGCTATGAGTAAATGGTATGCACTTCACTATTTTGCTTTTGTATGTCTGCCATTGTGCTTAAGTTGTATGCTAATACTTTCAAGCCTTTCTTATTATAATTTCTGGGGATATCGTGCATACGACTCAGATCTTTCGTCTCTACTGCAACCCTGACATTGACGAAACAATGACTTGATTACAAGGTGCAATCCGGCCGATTGCTAAAGCCGAGCTATTTTCCGATCTTGACTAACAAAAGTTACAATATATAGGTTCACAAAACTACGACGATTTCTCGGACCATCAAGTCTGAAGCATCCTTGTCCATGATACAATCTTTCAAGATATAATAAAGCCTAAAGTGTCCTTGTACATGATACAATCCTGGAGCGATGTAGAATGCCTACGACATTTTCTCAATGTCCTTGGCTTTAGTTTCCATGTAGTATTTTAAAATTCACAAGAAGATGTCTGATGTTGTGAACTTTGTAACCCAATTTAATCTTCTGTTAGAATGAATGGTAATAATTATGTTTTAATTAATAGTTTATATGGTTGTTAATGTATCTAGTTTCTAATTAGCTACAAATGGAAATTATTTCTTAAAACTCTTGTGGGTTTAACAGTGTTATCACGCTGTCCAAAATAAGCCACGACCGTCATGTTTGATGCTAGTACTACATCAAGAAGTAATACATTTTCATTGCTAATTTGTATGCTTGTGAGGCTGCGACGCTGCGAGCGGCCAACCGCGGTAGACGTGAAGGGCGCTAGCTTTCAACGCTTTGTCTCCTGCCATAAAACGTTAGCTTTTAATGCTTATTCTCCTGCCATACACCGCTGAGAGGCAGCAACGAGTTTCACGGTTGTATCATCAGCTGTCAAGGCTGGACGGTGCTTTATAAGCACACCTTACCTTCATTTCACGTTTGACCACCATACTTTATCACCCTTGAAGATGAAGATGTCGTCTGTTATGAAGATGAAGAGACCGTCTACTACACGGTTCATTCTCCACCGGTGTTGATCCGCTTCATGTTTCAAAGATTTCAAAGCCTAGAACTATGTATGTAACATTTTGAAGATCTATATATGGTGTAAATGTTGTGTCTTTCAGCAAAAGAATGATCGATTCTTTAATATTTGGTCCATTCTGATTATAGCTGGTTGTTTCAAAGTGCACATCTGCAGTTTGATGTTATTTTCCATACTAGTTAAATTAATTGGTCCTAATGTTGCAGTTCACATATGTTGATGTTGATCTTCGGAAGCATGAAAAATGCAATCTGGACTGCAAAAATTCCCGGTGCCACTGGGTTTACCCAATGATTACTACATGCGCTGATTATGATATCTGATCATACCAGTGTTAATATGATTCTTGTCAACCATGATGTTTGAGCATTTCTATGATAGACGCTTTGAATTGATTATCTTGTACATAAGTGTGCTTGTGTAAATGAACTGAGCTCGTCTCCAGCTATGGAATAGAGATGTTATTTGTTGTGAGAATCCCCAATGACACCACGTATGTAAATGTAGATTGCAAGACAATTTGAGGCATAAAAAATGGGTATGTTGTGTTTGTAAACTGCCATATAGCAATGCTACATGTGTGGTAACTATGAGAAAGAAACCAAATGTTGTTAGGAAAGTAAGTTTGTAGAAGTGATTTATCTTAAATAACACCAATGTTTTTTGTTAATTTCAAGTTTGATTGAAGCTTCAAACATGAACTTGTAACGATGTCAACTATTATGTGAAAAACTCACGAACAAAGGAAATCTATTTTCCAATTGAGGGACCCAGCATGAAACTGCCCGTTTCGGTATAGCACTTGGATTCTTCTGTTAGCCTTCCCCATGGACCCAGCATGAGACTGCCCGTTTCAGTATTGCGCTTGGATTCTTCTGTTAGCCTTCCTCATGATGAAGAACGTGTGCTGGTTCACGTCCTGATCAGTGACATTGCTCAAGTTTCTCGTAGCCTCGTGATACGACGCATGTACTAGCACTCCCTGGTATGGGGCGTTCGTGGACAGTACCTATTTATCTCCTCAATGGAAGGCATTCCCTTCCTGGCCTCATGGGGAATGAGGATCAGCCCCGGCCCATGAATGTGTCTCCGCACCCACTCGAGCTCCCTTATCTGACTGCGGTCCAGCAATGGCACTTTGATCAGCAGACCCTGTGCCAACAGAAGATTGAAGAAGCGTGGAATCAAGAGGGGATTCTGCAAGTTCGGGGGGGGGGGGGGGGGGGGGGGCGCTAATCTACCAGAATGTCTTCAGTACAACGACCCCTCTCTGATGGATAGTGTGGAGCAGGAGGATAACGTGTTGGATGATCCCCAAGATGAATGGTCGGTGTATTCGGAAGTTGCTGAAGCTGCTGATGATCTGGTTCTTGCAGAAACTAACTCTGCTTTTAGGTTCGTCAGGGCTGGTGGTGGAGCGCGTATGGTTGCCTTCTCTGCGGACTCTGCTTTTCTGAATTAGCTCTGGGGCATATCTTTTGGTAGATTTCAGAGGCGCATCTCGGCCCGACTGAATCATACATGGTGCACCTTCCCTGCAATCTCCTATCGGTCTGTACTAACGTCACCATTGTGGTCATGTCTAAACTTTCTGCAAACCCAGCTCACACGATGGATTCAGATATCTGGGGTCGGCTGCACTTCTCCTTGTGTGCTGGCATCTACATACAGGCTGAAATTTGGTCTCCGTATGCTGAAGTGATGACTGTTGAATTTGGGTCGCCTTCGCAAGCCCACTCCACTAAGCGCGAGATGATTGGCGATTTGAAGAAGTATGCTCCCGCTGATCCCGATTCTGAAATACAGCAGCAGCTCTCTGAAATTGACGCCGTTGTTTCTGATCAGTTCACCCTGCAGCAGATGACTGAGAATGAACCTGGACCGGTGGACACCACACACTGGAGAAGTTCCAGGTCCACCAAGTTCGATGGTTTCAAAGTCACCCAGGTCACGGATGCTAAGCCGGCAGCGACCAAGGTCAAGCGCAGAAAAGCTTCGTCTGTCACTTCGGGCTTCAATGCTACTGCACCTCATAAGGATTGCGCTCGCTGAAATATGATGCTGAATCCGAAGACATCCCCCCGCCTACACCGATCAGCGCTATGAGGTACATTGGTGTCTGTCAGTGTGGGGTTCCCCCACTGAACTGAGGCCTGCAAGGCTGATGGCTAGTCAGCAGGACAAGCAGAACCAGAAGTAGCGGCTCATATAAAGCTATGAGTGTATGAAAACTCTCCAATAAAACTAATGGGGATCTATGCCGTCGAATAAAAGCTAGAACATTCTTTGTTGAAATGTACGGGGGATCAATTATGAAAAAAAATAAGTTGGCCATCTGTAATGCTATCGATATTAGTGGTTGTTCCGTAGTGTGTTTTCAAGAAACTAAACGTGCTACCTTTGATTCTTCTTTTATCAAGCTCTTTTGTCCTAAAAAGTTTAATAACTTGGCTTATATTTCGTGTGATGGAAATTCTGGTAGTTTGTGCACTGTTCGGATGAGTTCTGTGTTCTCAGGCGTTACTGTTATCTCTGAATCATTTGCTTTGGGTGTTCAGTTTACATCGACCAACACTGACTAGGAGGTGTGGACCTTGGTTAATAATTACTAGAGCGGTGATGGCGCGCGTTGCTGCGCCCGTTTATTTTATCTTTTAGTTATTCAACATATAAAGTATTCCATATATATATTTTTGGAATACTTTGACGAAGTGTCGTGCTTTCTTGTAGCTTATGCTTGTTTCCTCCATTTAAAAAAATAATGGTATGTAACTCAAGAAATCTGATAGGTTATCAAGAAAGTAGTGTGTTAAGCTTTTTTATTTCTTATTAGGTCGAATAGACTTGGTTTGCGATTGGGTTTCAACTGTATGTGCTTTGCATTAGGATATGACTATTGTTCTTTGCAGGATAACGCGACAGAACACAAAGTACAACAAATATGTTTAAATAACAAATAACTATAAGTACATGATGAAATGTATGCAGCTTCCAAAAGCAGATAATAACACATGTACATATTAGTCAAGGTTAAGAGGTGGCATTACAATCGTGATGTCACTCTTAACACGTAGGTTAGAGATCTTGCAATACACCTCTCTAGACTCTAGTGTCTACTAAACCAGAATGTGTGGACCTTCATTACCTTTTATGTTAATATTCACCATCCTTAGCCTGGTAGCGGCCTTAGTTGTCTTGGTTTTCTAATCACCATTGCAATTCAGCATCTGTTGGTCTATGTTTTCAGATCCTCGACAGCAGCAGCTCAATCACTCCTGGCGATCAATGGTAGGCTTGAAACACACGATGCCAAAATCCTTCAAGGAAAGCTAAAGCTTGCTTTCCGAGACTTCATCTTTGCAGCTCAGAACGTGGCGACGTTACTATTAAATATGGGTGAAAGCTCGTTGGTAGTAGTGTCATCAACCGAAACAACTCCTGAAGATCTCTTTTCGCCCATCGTCAAGCTTGTTGTCCCAATCTTCTGAACATTCTGTAAAGAAAAAAGTGACATAGTTCATGATGAATAGCTCCACCATCTAATCATGTACATTTACTGATGGTTCTTACAAACAAATGAGGACAACTCGTTTTGCCTGATACAACAGATCAAAACAAGTTATAACTAAACATGTAATCGAGAAAAGCAAGAAGAGTGTCAGCTTGACATGAACATGGAGAGGAATTAGATGCCTGCTATAGTAGATCAATTCAATCTGCAACTTAACATGTAATAACTATGGCGGATTAGGGAAAAAGGCGGAAATTCTTGGGCATTGAAATAAAGTGAAGGCAGCAACAATGCCTCATGTTTCTTGTGGTGATGCTCGTGAGGGAAAGTTTGTGACGCTCAAGGCAGACTGGAACCTTCTTTGTATGCATAACAGGCCCGTTGCCGCAATCATTTGTGCAGATGGAAGGCTTAGAAACGGAGGAGGGCCAACACAGATCAGAGAGCAATAGGCTGATAATAGCGCGGCTGTTGTGGCGCACCTAGTTTTACCTGTAGATCATGAGGCCACCCAGCAATAGGCCGAATTCTAGAATGAGGCCACCCAACTGGCAATAGTATGAAAATGTTAGAAGCCTTCCAAATTCTAGAATGTGCCTCTGAATGTGCGATGTCACTGGGATCACAATCTTTCACGCCCATGTTAATATTCACTATAAGCCATGTAAACATGAAACCCTCGACCAATGGTCTGTATATTATCCTTCTGAACAAACATGAAGCATGTGCTCCGAATATCAAAATGGCTAGCAGCAGAGATAGCAAAGTTGCTTCCAATGATATCGGAGAAAGAAGCACATCTACATAGAGCAAACTGGAATTAATTGTACCAATCACATAAATATACCTCATGTTTTCAGTTTTGAACCTTTTTCACCGTGTGGTTCACAATTTAGATCAACATTGAGCATAGTCCTAGAGCAGCAGAAGGTGTTATTGATTAGAAGGTGCTAATGGTTTTTTAAGCAAGAGGTGCTAACTCAAATATAATCATATAATAATTATTATTTCGAAAAGGATCATTCTAAAATATACTGACAGAAAAAGCTTAGTCAGGGCCACAATCTACCAGCGAGACGAAGGACCCTCAAGAAAGATACATGTATAGGATAAATATAAATTAGAACATGCAGGGATTACAATCTGCCATGGATCTATCAGACGTCACAATAAGGTGAGAATCTTCTATACCTAGGAAGGGGGTGCAGACTGCGAAGACGGTAAGGCTGTTGACGTGATGTTTTGCTCGGGAGAGGAAATCCACCAGTCACCACACAGGCTGCTAGAATCTGGCCGACTACCGCGAGCTACGCCGCCACTTCTTTCATCCATATACAAACACTCGCCGGTTCGATCTGTTTCGATGGGCCTTCCCGGCATCACAGCCGTTAGTATGCTCACCAGTCCACGATACTGAGCACTCCCTGCACGACCCTTTCGCACTTCCCCTTAACCTCACCATCAAGCAACTCGTTCGCATGGAGAATGAGTTTGGATCGACGGCGACGAGATCAGCAGACCAATGAGCACATGCGAAGGAGGCGGACGGGGCAGTGCTCGCAGGACGGAGGAGGACACCGGCTAAGGATAAGAGAGAATGGGAGCGACAGGGTAACGTCGCTGCAGCGCCCATACGCAAATCAACCCTATGAATCTGTGATGCTGCCATGATGCTATCGGAAGATAAGGCGTCGACGACTCATCGTGATCCACATCCACGAGAGAGGCGCCGTGAGTTTGACTGGGCTTTACGGGACTAAGGCCCAATTAACCACAGTCTTCGGATTTTTCTTCCGGAGCAGCCGCCCTTTAGGACATGCGGCCCTGTAGGCGAGCTAAAGCTAGATCGTATGGCCAGAAACGTTGTAAAAACGAAATCCAATGGTCGAAATCGCTAATAACGCGAAAGAGCTCGGTTTAGGTCCAGTTTTACTGTCCTAAAAATGGGCCTGGTGCGGGGACTGGTCGGTCTCTTTTTACTTCCTAGCTATTTGATGTAATCATCCCGTCTGGTGAGGATTGGCTCCTAGCCAGTGATTTTAACTATATTCGTGCGCCTGATAAAATAAATAGGAGCAGCGGAAATGCTAAGGCCCCTCTTGGCTGGCCGTTTTAGCTAAATACAATTATAGAAAAAATACTGATCTCGCTAGGGTTGTTTTCTTTCCGACTGGATTTTGTACTATGGCCAGTATAATATACTTGTAAATTAAATACATCTGTATATTTTACATTCAATCCAAACATGGCCTAATGATATGATTTTTTTTGGGAATTTCCTAATGATATGATGATCTTCAATGATCAAGTGCTTTGGGTGAAGAGAATTCTCCACGATTATGCTACGTTAGTTGACCTTCATATCAATTTTCACAAATCCACGTTGGTGGCCATCAACATTTGTCGGAGGGATGATCCCAGGTACGCCCAGTAGGGCGAAATAACCTTTCAAGACAAATGGGGAGGCCTAACTGCCCTTGCTGACTGGCCCATGGGCCGGATGCGCTCGTCGACTGCCGACTGGCCTTGACCAGACGGCCTCCGGCTATGAGCGGCCGACCCAAGGACGTTAGAGACGATCCCACAGAATATGTGTCACGTACAAAGACCCACGTACCCGAGAGCACATGAGACGTTTCTACGATACCACCAACCCAGCAGTCAGTGTGACCAGCTCCCGGACGGCGTGACGATGTAGCAGCCGCACCTAGCTATGGAGGCGCCGCAGTCTACAGCCTACTTGTCCTCCACGTCGGTCCAGGCGTGCTGGCTACAATGCATGGCTCCATGAAGACCACAGCCGGCGGGACCCACGCATGACACACTCAACGGAGCCTCCACAGTTCCCCTCTCCCGGAGGACATGCAGTCGGCGAGCCCCAGCAAGCTCTAGAGAGTCTGCCAGGTGGGCCTAGTCTATTTCCCAACAATATTTTAACCTAGGGGTCGGCCTATGAGGTCTTGACTTTGTTAGACTCTTTCCACATACACACTTGGGACGCAGGAGAGAGCAGTGCTCAGAGCCTTCCTCTCCTTCCTCCAATATACATCTCAAGGACGCAGGAGAGAGCAGGAGTAGGGGTGTTAGCTCTCCACGAGGGCCCTGAACCTGGGTACATCGCTTGTGCCCAATTTCGTCTCCGGCATCCTCATGGAATCTGTCGTTACATATCGACGACAACATCTCTGACGCTTGCGCAGAAAGTCTAGCTGGCGAGATGGATTGCACTGTCGGGTCGATGTCGTTTACTTATCGTGACTTGCCCTCGGTCCAGGATCTGATGCCCATGGTCGCGTCGGTTGAGCGTCGATTATCCACGACTGCGTCCCTCTTGGATTATGGGTCAAAACTGACACTTGTTCACTCGGTCATCACCTCTTTGTCAGTGTATGCGATGTGATCTGTCAAAATTCCTCTGAAAGTAATCGAGCATCGTGACAAGCTAAGAAGGCTTTGCTTGTGGTCGAAAAAAGACGATCAAGTTATTAAGTCGAACCCTCTGGCGGCTTGGGACCTAGTGTGCCGTCCCAAGAATCGTGACGGCTTGGGAATTATCAATTCGAGAGTGCGGAAACAAAGGATGATGTTGAAACAGCTCCACAAGTTCTACCATAAAGCTGGTGTGACGTGGCTTTGACTCGTCTAGGAGACCTACTACAAAGATGTGGTGCCTCATGCATCCAAACCTTGTGGGTTGTTCTGGTGGCGAGGTATTGCGCAACTCTCCCCCATGTATAGAGCAATTACATCGGTCGAAAGTTGGCGCGGGGAATACGGTGCTATTCTTGAAATATATATGGTTGCAAGATGTTCTTGAGGACTGTCATCCCAGGCTCTTCTCCTTTGTGAAAGACGAAGATGTTTCGGTTCAAAAACTGATGTCCTCTCCCACACTAGGTCTAAATTTTCATCTTTCGATGTCGGTGCACCAAGGAGACGAGCTGCTTGATCTACAGTTGGCTTTGGCTGGGACTGCTCTATCTATCGATAAACTGAATGAATGGGTCTGTGTTTGGGGATCGCGCAAGTTCACGTCAACCCAATACTACGCCCACTGTTTCAGGGATTTGTTGTCGGATGATGCTTTCTCATGGGTTTAGAAAACCAGTTGTACGAACAAATTGAGGGTCTTCGCCAGGTTGCTATTGGTCGACTGATTGAACACACGTAACATGCTGAGGAGGCGCCACTTTAACCTGCAGGATGGAAACTATGCTTGCCTTCTCTGTGACCATCTGCCTGAGGAGATTGTCGAGCACCTGTTTTTTCACTACACGTTCAGTATGTTGTGCTGGACCAAATGGGGCATCTGTTGGCCTATGACTGGAGTCAGATTGTCTCTGCTACATAAAGGAAAACAATCAATGCATCACCCCATGTTTATCGAGATCTTCGTGGTAGCTGCTTGGGGCCTGTGGAAAGAGAGGAATGATTTCCACTTTAGAGGTGTGATTCCAAATGTGGACTCCTAGACATAAAGATCCAAGACAAGCTTCGAGATGCTTAGAAATAGATCCAAAAAGAGCCTAGAGACTTTTATTCTGCAACTTGTTAACTACATTCAATAATTATTTGTGTTTAATTACTTGATCTAAAGATTATAGATTGCTAACCAAGTATCCAATTCCAGATCTTCTATGATTATAATCTTTGTTTCGACGAGATCTCTGGAACAAGACTAATATTGAATACTTTTTTATTTTTCAAATTCGACTTGGAACTTATAAATATTGCGACCACAGATAATAATCGAACGAAATCTATCGAAGGGCCGGAGGCCGAACTTTATTAGATAGAGGGAAAGAGAGCAGTACAAGAAATACAGTCTAGGAGTGCTAGACTGAAACACCATACAGGGTGAGTGTAGTGTAAGGCCCGATATGCGGTACTATTCCAGATCTAGATGTTTCCATCCAGATCCGGGGACGAAGCACATATCGGTCCAACCGCGACATATGACAATGTCATATGCCCCGATTTTCAACATGATATCACAACATTACAACTACAAGGATACAACATCTCATACAATCGGCATACAACTGCCTTAAATACATTACATCAGCGGAAGATACATGTCTGAGTACAGACTACAATCAAATGCCAAGTGGCAAAGGGAAAAAGACATCGCTCCCATAACCACACGGGTCCAGGCCCTCCGCCGGGATCCGCCTAACTAGTCGTCGTCGAGTCTCCACGTGAAACTTCGATCACCATACATGTTGTCGATCAAGAACCCTAAAAAGAGTTTGGGGGTAGTATCATGAGTACAGAAGTACTCAGCATCCAACTGTAGTGGTCAACCGACCCAGCAAGGACTTCATCACTCGTCATTCTAGGATAACTAGTAGTTCACGGTTAGGATGGGGTAAGTGGTGAGGTTGCTGCCGCACTAGCATTTATGAAGTGGCTAACGATCTAGAGAGTGAGATGAGAAGCCAAACATTCGGTGAGGAATCGCCTCCAACAGGTCTTGCTATCAGCTACTTACGCAAACATAACACCTATTCTATCCTTGTCCTCCTCTTCGCATCCCGACGAAGAAGAAGCAGTCAAACACACGTTGATCAAGTTATTAAGATTATTTCAGTTGTTGTTGTCTATGAACAAGGAGTAGGTCTCAAGTCGTCCATAACCGTGGACATGGCTTCTCGAAAAGATTTAACCCTGCAGGGGTGTACCAACTTCCCATTACAAGGCTCCGCACGCACGCCCATCTCTCCCAGTTTCTACCCGTCACAGGCAGCCATTTTATGATTTAGTCCCGAGAGATCCGAAACGACAGGTCCCTCTAGCTAACAACGAACAAATCCGGGTGTCCCCCGGTGAGTCGACATCCAACTCAAAAGCCAGCCGCACTCTCGAATTGGCCTCTACCGTCTGGACGAGGTCGGGTTAGCTACCCAAACCATTTGGGCAGCCCCCTAGCTCCCTGGGGTGGAACAACAAGAGAAACCATGTCACCATTGGCCCAAGTTATTTTAAAGGATATCTGCTAGGAGCGACCCGACAGACATATATGCATGGTTTTCAAATGGTAAATTAGCTTGGGCCACCACTAGGAATGTTTGAAGGTAGGTAGGTAAGAAAAGGGACCCCATAGAATCCCACACGCGGTTAGGCACGCTCGTCAAGAGACACAATACCCGGAACTCGGGTCCTAGGTGACTCGAATGGAACAAAGCGTCAGACGGGATAGCCTAGACCTTCCATCCTTCGTCGAATATAGTCAACATTTATAATAATCATATCATCCACAATAATATAATAATGTGATAGCCCAATCCAAGGAGTAACAGGAGGTAAACGTTGATAACATCCTAGCATGCATACTAAGAAGTGGCTGAGCAGCGAGCAATAGTAACATAGCCAAACAAGGTTTTCTGGGATGTGGAGGACATGGCTGTTTGGGTTTATTTGAGAGGCATGAATATGAAGTGGTAAGATCAAGCAATCGTTCTATCCTACACCTAGGCGCGAGTGAGATGAAAGTTATAAGCATGATATATGCTCTCCCTTACCTGATGAGAAGACGAAACCGAAGGTGAAGTCGATCGCAAGATCGCAACGTCTCAGAGAGGTACCCGCAGAAGCACACAGGAAGGAAACACTGGAAAGCAATCAACGAGCAAGAATCTATTACTACGAAGCGATAACAAGTAAGAAACAACTAGAAGGCAACACGAGACAATGCACCACGGTATCGCATCTATCGTCGAGAGCGGTTACTAACAGGTTAAGTGGAGTACTCGTCACACATGACGATACCGCATGTTTTACGATGATTAAAGTTGTTTAGCTACACAACATGAGCAAAGGTTGTTAACATGGCATATCAATCAAGCATGGCATAGCACACAATCATGGAAAGAGGTGAAGCATAAATAAACTATCTAATCTAGTCACTTTAAGTGGGAGGTAAAACCTATACATGCCAACTATTACGGACCCCACGATATTTATCGCATTTGTTGCTTATCTGCCCAAAACCATATTTTATAATTTTTATTAGCAAGCAAGAGCAACATATTCACAATCTACATGCAATTCTAGTCAAGTTACATATAAGAAACATTTTTACCGGAGCAACGGTTATAAAGTAATGGCTAATTACATTGACAGTGGCAAGGTTGTAATTAGCAGGTAAAAAACATGTAAACAATTTATAACATGGCAAAGGAGCACATTTTATTAAACTAGACACAATTCTAAGCAGGTTTCATGTTTAAAGCGTCGCGATCCGAGCTACCGTTAAAAAGATACATGCATCGCAAAAATACAATATAATCTGCCAATTAATTAAAACCAGAAAAGGAAAAAAAACTACTGGGCCGAAACAGAGGCGCAAACTAACTAAACAACGCACAAGGGAGAGAATTACATCTTGGGCCGGCCCATTAGTGGAAAAAAAGAAAAGGTGGAGCTGCCTCACCTTGCTGGGCCTGGCCCAGGAGGCAGCGGTGGCCGGAGGTTAGCAGGGCGTGCCCATGTGCGAGGGAAGCAGCCGGCCGTGGGGGCGCTGGAGATGTGACGCGTGGGGCGTCTCGGCCCATAGCGACGACAGCGGTCGGCTCGACCTAGTCTCCAGGTCGGAGCGGCTGTGGCCGGCGGCGCCTAGTGGTCTTCTCCGACGAGGGGGCTAGGTGGCGCTGGGCGATGGGGATAGGTGGATCGGGCGTGGCGGTGCGGATCCCGCTGGAACCGGCGATGGCAAGTCGTCCGGTGGCGGCGGCCGAGCTCGGCCTCCATGGCTTGGCCATGGCGCTAGGCGGCCTCGGGCTCTTGCGAGGGAAGAAGAGGTGAGGGGAGGGAGAGAAAGGAGGAGAGGAGGGGGTGCGACCTGCGGGGGCATGCGGCTCGCCGGCGGCGGCGCTGGCCGGCCGGAGGCAAGGGCTCGGTCGGGGTGGCTCAAGGAGCATGGGATCGTGAGAAGCTCCATGAGCTTCGGGCATGGACGAACTGGTGACGTGGCGCGTCCTGGGTGGTCCGATCCAGATCGGACGGACCAGATCGATCCGATTGGATCTGAGATGGGGTTGGTGGCTGGTTCTCCATGTGGCGGCTGTGGAGAGGTTGGGTGTGGAAGTTGAGGGGAGTAGGGGCTAGGGTTTCGAGATTAGGGAGGGGGCTTGTCCATTTATAGAAAATGCTAAGGGAGGTTAAAAAGGTTACAAAATGGGCTATTTAGAGTGGTTTTTGGGCCAGACTTTTGGGTGGGCTTGGATTAGCAGATAAGAGGGAAATATCTCGTTGGTCGGTTGGCTGTCCGCATGACGTTTTATAAATATACCCCTGGATTTACACCGGCTACTATGCCTGGCACATCCAGTCGTTTACCTACCCGACGAAGTCATACTCGGACGAAAATCGAAACACTGCCTCATAGCATCGAACTGACGCCGTCTAGAACGTTTCCCACCAAACCGAGAACGTCGAGCCCCTCCCAATAAAATAACCCATTTAAATATAAATGGGGGTTTCCGCACCGATGGTAATGGCTGGTCTTGTGCCGGACGTTGCGACGGTGCTCGGGTGAAACCTGGTGTCGCAACCGGTCGTCTGCCATGGTGGAAAAGGGTCGGTCTCGCATAAGATACGAGAAATATGGGGGGAGAAATATTCACCGATTAATAATTCGACGAAGCACACGCTGCAAACAATACAGACAATCAAACAATTCACGCAGAAAACAAAATTTTCAATTTTTGTGAAATCTTGGCTGTTACAATACAACACCACCAACAAGGGATCTCGTTCCGAGATCCTGGATGATCCGGGGAAGAGGAGGGGAGAGAAAAGAGAGACGAAGATATTCATCACCACCAACAAGGGACTCTGCTCCATGTCGACGTCGAACTTCTGTCGAGATAAATTTCCGCAGAGAGACGGTAACGTCGGAAAACGAAACCATCAGGAGATCAAGAGGAAGAACGAAAACGAAAGCTCGATCAAAGGACAGTGCTTTTCGACGCAAGTCGTGGAAACACCGGACAAAAGGATGGATGGCAACGGGTGACGAAGATAATATCCAAGACTGGAGAAACTAAAGGTACTGCAAGAATTCCCAACCTAAGTTCGGAATCGAGACAATATTCCGAACTCCACACTCTCGAGATCCTAATGTTTTGAAGGGGACAAGGCGAGAATAAAACACTTACAACACTTTTCCTGACCAGAGCATGGGCAAGGAGGAAAAATAATCCTACTCTCTGATAACTAACTTAGTAACTACAAAATAGTTTTTGTCAAGACTCGACTTCGGCCAGAGAAGGGATCCTACGGTCGGTAAGGCTCTGATACCAAGTTGTAAGGCCCGATATGCGGTACTGTTCCAGATCTAGATGATCCGGGGACGAAGCACATATCGGTCCAAACGCGACATATGACAATGTCATATGCCCAGGATTTCCAACATGATATCACAACATTACATCTACAAGGATACACCATCTCATACAATCGGCATACAACTTCCTTAAATACATTACATCAGCGGAAGATACATGTCTGAGTACAGACTACAATCAAATGCCTAGTGGCAAAGGGAAAAATACATCACTCCCATAACCACACGGGTCCTAGTCCTCCGTCGGGATCCGCCTAACTCGTCGTCGTCGAGTCTCCACGTGAAATGTCGATCACCATACCTGTTGTCGATCAAACACCCTGAAAAGAGTTTGGGGGTAGTATCATGAGTACAGAAGTACTCAACATCCAACTGTATTGGTCAACTGACCCAGCAAGGACTTCATCACTCGTCATTCTAGGATAACTAGTAGTTCACGGTAAGGATGGGGTAAGTGGTGAGGTTGCTGCCGCACTAGCATTTATGAAGTGGCTAACGATCTAGAGAGTAAGATGAGAAGCCAAGCATTCGGTGAGGAATCCCTCCAACAGGTCTTTCTATCAGCTACTTACCCAAATATAACACATATCCTATCCTTGTCCTCCTCTTCGCATCCCGACGAAGAAGAAGCAGTCAAGGCACACACACTTTCATCAAGTTATTAAGATTATCTTAGTTGTTTTTGTCTATGAACAAGGAGTAGGTCTCAAGTCGTCCATAACCGTGGACACGGCTTCTCGAAAAGATTTAACCCTTCAGGGGTGACCAACTGCCCATTACAAGGCTCCACACACACGCCCATCTCTCTCAGTTTCTACCCATCACAGGCATCCATTTTATGATTTAGTCCCGAGAGATCCGAAACGACAGGTCCCTCTAGCTAACAACGAACAAATTCGGGTTGCCCCCGGTGAGTTGACATCCAACTCAAAAGACGGTCACGCTGTCGAATTGGCCTCTACAGTCTGGACGAGGTCGGGTTAGCTACCAAAACCATGTGGGAAGCCCCCTAGCTCCCTGGGGTGGACCAACAAGAGAAACCATGTCTTCGCTGGCCAAGTTATTTTAAAGGATATCTGCTAGGAGCGAACCGACAGACATATATGCATGGTTTTCAAATGGTAAATCAGCTTAGGCCACCACTAGGAATGTTTGAAGCTAGGTAGGTAAGAAAAGGGGACCCCATAGCATCCCACACGCGGTTAGGCACGCTCGTCAAAAGACACAATACCCGGAACTTGGGTCCTAGGTGACTCGAATGGAACAAAGCGTCGGGGCGGGATAGCCTAGACCTTCCATCCTTCGTCGAATATAGTCAACATTTATAATAATTATATCATCCACAATAATATAATAATGTGATAGCTCAATCCAAGGAGTAACAAGAGGTAACAGTTGATAACATCCTAGCATGCATACTAAGAAGTGGCTGAGCAACGAGCAATAGTAACATAGAAGAACAAGGTTTGCTGGGATGTGGAGGACATGGCTGTTCTGGTTTATTTGAGAGGCATGAATATGAAGTGGTAGGATCAAGCAATCGTTCTATCCTACACCTAGGCGCGAGTGAGCAGAAAGTTATAATCATGATATATCCTCCTCCTTACCTGATGAGAAGACGAAACCAGAGGTGAAGTCGATTGCAAGCTCGCAATGTCTCAGAGAGGTACCCGCAGAAGCACACAGGAAGGAAACACTGGAAAGCAATCGACGAGCAAGCATCTATTACTACGAAGCAATAACAAGTAAGAAACAACAAGAAGGCAACACGAGACAACACACCACGGTATCACATCTATCGTCGAGAGAGGTTACTAACAGGTTAAGTGCAGTACTCATCACACATGACGATACCACACATTGTACGATGATTAAAGTTGTTTAGCTACACAACATGAGAAAAGGTTGTTAACATGGCATATCAATCAAGCATGGCATAGCACACAATCATGGCAAGAGGTGAAGCATAAATAAACTATCTAATCTAGTCAGGGGGGTAAAACTTATACATGGCAAATATTACGGACCCCACGATATTTATTGCATTTGATGCTGATCTTCCCTAAACCATATTTTATTATTTTTATTAGCAAGCAAGAGCAGCATATTCATAATCTACATGCAATTTTAGTCAAGTTACATATAAGAAACATTTTACCGGAGCAATGGTTAAAAAGTTATGGCCAATTACATTTACAGTGGCAAGGTTGTAATTAGCAGGTAAACAACATGTAAACAATTTCAAACATGGAAAAGGAGCACAATTTTATTAAACTAGACAAAATTCTAAGAAAGTTTCATGTTTAAAGCGTCGCGATCTGAGCTACCGTTAAAAAGATACGGGCATCACAAAAATACAATATAATCTATCAATTAGTTAAAACCAGAAAAGGAAAAAAACTACTGGGCCGAAACAGAGGCGCAACCTAACTAAACAACACACACGGGCGAGAATTACATCGTGGGCCGGCCCAACAGTGGAAAAAAAGAAGAAAAGGTGGAGCAGCCTCACCTTCTTGGGCCTGGCCCAGGAGGCAGTGGTGGGCGGAGGTTAGCAGGTCGCGCCCATGTGCGAGGGAAGCAGCCGGCCGTGGGGGCGCTGGAGATGGGTCGTGTGGGGCGTCTCGGCCCATAGCGACATCAGCGGTCGGCTCGACCTTGTCTCCAGGTTGGAGCAGCTGTGGCCGGCGGCGCCTAGTGGTCTTCTCCGGCGAGGGGGCTAGGCGGCGCTGGGCGATGGGGAGAGGTGGATCCGGGCATGGCGGGTGCGGATCCATGCGGATCCCGCCGGATCCGGCAATGGCAAGCCGTCCGGTGGCGGCGGCCGATCTCGGCCTCCGTGGCTTGGCCATGGCGCGAGGCGGCCTCGGGCTCCTGCGAGGGAAGAACAGGTGAGGGGAGGGAGAGAAAGGAGGAGAGGAGGGCGCGCGACCTGCGGGTTGCGGCGGCTCGCCGCCGGCGTGGCTGGCCGGCCGGAGGCAAGGGCTCGATCGGGGTGGCTCGAGGAGCACAGGATCGGGAGAGGCTCCATGGGCTTCGGGCATGGATAAACTGGTGACGTGGCGCTTCCTGGGTGGTCCGATCCAGATCGGACGGACCAGATCGATTCGATTGGATCTGAGATGGGGTTGGTGGCTGGTTCTCCATGTGGCAGCTGTGGAGAGGTTGGGTGCGGAAGTTGAGGGGAGTAGGGGCTAGGGTTTCCAAATTAGGGAGGGGTCTTGTCCATTTATAGCAAATGCTAAGGGAGGTTAAAAAAGGCTACAAAACGGGATATTTAGAGTGGTTTTTGGGCCAGACTTTTGGGTGGGCTTGGATTAGCAGATAAGAGGGAAATATCTCGAAGGTCGGTTGGCTGCCGCATGACGTTTTATAAATATACCCCTGGATTTACACCGGCTACTATGCCTGGCACATCCGGTCGTTTACCTACCCGACGAAGTCAGACTCGCACGAAAATCGAAACACCGCCTCATAGCATCAAACTGACGCCGTCTACAACTTTTCCCACCAAACCGAGAACGTCGAGCCCCTCCCGATAAAATAACCCATTTAAATATAAATGGGGGTTTCCGCACCGATGGTGATGGTTGGTCTTGTGCCGGACGTTGCGACGGTGCTCAGGTGAAACCCGGTGTCGCAACCGGTCGTGTGCCATGGTGGAAAAGGGTCGGTCTCGCATCCGATACGAGAAATATGGGGGAGAAATATTCAACGGTTAATAATTCGGCGAAGCACACGCTGCAAACAATACAGACAATCAAACAATTCACGCAGAAAACAAAAATTTTAATTTTTGTGAAATCTGTGTTGTTACATGTAGCACCCGCATAAAATTCAGGCACCACATTGCGTTCGTTCAGACTAGAGAAGAAACCCCTTCTACGCCTAGGAACAGGTTTACAGCTCAAGATCACTTACGCATCCTGCAGTTTTCCACACCTGCAAGTCTTCCCTGATCAGGTCAAGAACCCTGTCGACTGAGATTTCTTTACCTTCAAAGAATCTGGCGTTCCTCTCCTTCCATATTCTCCAATGGACCAGGATCACCACAGTATCAAAATTCTGACGAACAGATTTTGGAATGCTTGCCCTTGCCGTAAGCCACCAGTCTTCAGTGCTCTTAATACGTGCCTTCGGAATCGAAAATACCGCTCTAGTCCATGACCTGAAACGCTGGCATAAAGAAAAAGCTACAGCAGTTTACAAACAAATGCGTGCAGTCTTCATGTTCTTCCCGACAGAGCGGACAACAGCCATTTGAAGGCCACCCCCTTCTCTCAAGGTTATCCGCTGTCAAGCACCGACGATGCACCGCCAGCCACATGAAAAATTTGCAGCGTGGAGGGGCCTTGGATTTCCAAATTGGTTTTTGACAAGCAAAAAGAATATTGGCCATGAAGAACATCTCGTATGCACTCTTGACAGAGAAATGCTGCTCCTTTGTTAGTCTCCATATGGCTTTGTCCTGTCGATCATATGTGATTTCTGTAGCTTGTACTATGTCCCAAACTTTGAGATATTGAGCAATGGATCTCGTGGATAAGCCTCCCTTTAAATCTCGCAGCCAAGAATCATTTAGAATGGCTTCCGCAACCGAACCACCGGAGTCTTTCACAAAGGAGAAGAGCGTAGGCGCTATAGACCTGATGGAGTTACCATCCAGCAACCAATTATCCGTCCAGAATTTGGCTGAGGTGCCATTACCCAGGTTAATATAGCAGGCCCTTTCAAAAATATCCAACACTTCCTTCTTAGTGCTCTCCTTAAAATTGTGCGAGGGGCGATCGTCATGATCCCATCTTAACCACTGCCAACGGCAGCGTAGAGCCCAGCCAAAAAACTTTAGGGGCTGCACACCCAGGCCTCCAAATTTTTGTGGCATGCAGACTCTGGACCACGGTAATAAACAGTGACCGCCACTGATCTCCGAATCTCCCTTCCACAAAACAACTTCTACACCTGCGGTCTATGATCTTGATGGCCCAGGCAGGCAAAGGTAGCGTCGACATGAGATGCACGGGCAGTGCCATCAGGATCGATCGAGTCAGTGTGAGGCGTCCAGCGGCAGCGAGCAACTTGGGTTTCCAGCCTTGCATCTTGTTTGAAAATCTATTGAATCAGGGGGAGAACATCTTGGCGTCCGAGTATGTAAATAGAGAGGGGCAAACCCAAGTACTGGAAGGGGAAATTTTGTTGCAGGTGAAAGGACGTGGATGTCGCCTAGAGGGGGAGGGGGGGTGAATAGGCGCTTAAAAACAATTACGGTTTCAGCTTGAACAAATGCGGAATAAAACTTAACGTTTAATTTGCCAAACAAGAAACCTAAATAAGCTAGGCTCAACTATGTGCACCAACAACTTATACTAAGCAAGATAAACAACTATGTGATAGCAAGATAAATAACAAGAGCACTAAGGCTATCACAAAGTAGGTGCACAAGTAAATAGGTTGTCTAGAAGAATAACCTATGGGACAAGCAATGTACAATAATATGAGCAAGCACAAGATAATCAATGTAATAAGCTTGCTCAAATTAAGGTAGAGATAACCGCAAGTGGAGCCGATGGAGACAAGGATTTGTTACCGAAGTTCCTTCTCTTGCGAGAAGTACGTCTCCGTTTGGAGAGGGTGAGGAGCACAATGCTCACACGAAGCCAACGAGGGCCACCCTATTTCTCCTCACGCTCTTACCAATGCAAGATGCCGTGATTCCACTATTAGGACACTTGAGGGCGGTCACCGAACCTGTACAAATGGCAACCCTTGGGGGCGGTCACCAAACCCGTACAAATGCTCGGGGCAATCTCCACAACCGAATTGGAGGCTCCCGTAGCGTCCCGAAGCTTTCCACCACAATGATTGAGCTCCGCAACAACAAGCCTCTAGGGGCCAACGCACCCAAGAGGAACAAGCTCTAGAGTGCCAATGCACTCAAGAGAACAAGCTCTAGAGTGCCAATGCACTCAAGAGTAGCAATCTTCTCAACTTCACTTCTACAATGAATCCTCGGAGAGAACTCAAACCGATGCACCAAATGCAATGGCAAGAGCAGACGAAGTGCTCAAGTCCCCAATTCTCAAATCCCACCAAAGCAACAAAAGCTATGGAGGAATATGAGAGGAAGAACAAGGAGAACACCAAGGACTCCAAGATCTAGATCCACAAAGTTCCCCTCACTTAGAGGAGAGATGGCTTGGTGGAGAATGTGGATCTAAACTTCCTCTCTCTTTTCCCTCAAAAAGGAGCAAGAATCATAGGAGGGGAAGAGAGTAAGCAAGCTCAAAGAGGTAAACAATGGGGGAAAGAACTTGCAAAGAACCGGTAGAGACAAAGGAGGAAGAAGACCCCCTTTTATAGTCTCCCACGAATCCAGCCGTTGGAGCCCATTGGCAGTCCACCAACCACGGTACTACCGCTCGGAGAGCGGTACTACCGTGGCGCGGTACTACCGCACCGAGAGCGGTACTACCGTGGCGCGGTACTACCGCACCGAGAGCGGTACTACCGCCCCACGGTACTACCGAAGCCCAGTGTCGTGCCCACTACCGCAAAGTCCAGTGGACTTACGGTGGTGAGTGCGGTACTTGCCCGCGGTACTACCGTGGCACGGTACTATCGCACTGGGAGCGGTACTACCGCTCCACGGTACTACCGGGGGCCAGTACCGTGCCCACTACCGCAAAGTCCAGTGGACTTACGGTAGTGAGTGCGGTAGTCGCCCACGGTACTACTTTGGCGCGGTACTACCGCTCCAAGAGCGGTACTACCGCCCTGGCAGAACCAGGGAGCCCAAGCCACACAACAGATGAACTCCAAATAAAACAGGCAAATCCTGAACTGCCACAATTCTGCAAATGAACTCCGATTAAGGCAAACTCAAGATTGATGGAAAGCTAACGAACAGAGCTGCCTAATCACGACTGGAAATATTTCAAAGAGGCAAGGGAGAAATGCCAAACACATAGAGGTGTGAAACCTCTAACCAAGAATAACCGGAAAATCTCCCGCATCGAAAATCATAAGAGAAGATGCATATGAAATCCGTTTTCGATGAACACGAGCTTGTCATGAAGAAGACCACAAGCTCCAAAACTCACAAAGAGAAAAGCCAAACAATAATGGCAAGGGAGAAATGCCAAACACATAGAGGTGTGAAACCTCTAACCAAGAACAACCGGCAAATCTCCCGCATCGAAAATCATAAGAGAAGATGCATATGAAATCCATTTTCGATGAACAAGAGCTTGTTATGAAGAAGACCACAAGATCCAAAACTCATACGGAGAAAAGCCAAACAAGAACCAATAAAGATGATGCCAAGGATGCAAAAGGTTTGAGCTCTCCACGAACGACTCAGCCTAGCCTCTAACACGGTCTCCTAACTACTACCAAGAGACCGGTAAGCTAGACACCTATCTAGTCAAACCTTTGTCTTGCGCATAATCCACTTGAGCTTGATGATGACGATCATGCCCGCCTCAAGTTGGAACATCTTCCTTGATTCCTCCGGCTCGATGAAGACTTGTAGATAGCTCCCCCATACTCCATTATGGGTGAGCCTCTTTTAGGCACAGCTTCACAAGACCATTATCACCAAATGGTCTGCAAGCTCCAAGCATACGATATCTTCGTGATGCTCCTCTTGACCTTGCACACATCAACTTGACAACCTTTGGATGGCTCCATGACGAACACCTTGGTCAACATGTAATCTTCATCTTACAACCTTGAAGCCACCATATGATCTTCAAGCGTTGCCTATGGACAAACCTTAAAGTATAACTCAAGGAAACCATTAGTCCATAAAGATTGTCATCAATTACCAAAACCAAACATAAGGGCACATGCCCTTTCAGCAGGCAATTGAAATGGCTTGCAACTGCAACAACAGTCTCCTCGTCACAACGAATGCATGTGGTCGCGCACTTCTGCAGATTGATCTGTAACCCGGATGCCTGCCCAAATAACTTGAGAATAGCCGATATCACTTGGAGATTAGTGGCCACGGGTCTGAAAAAGAGGATGGCATCATCTGCGAAGATTGAAACCCGAGCAACCTTGCTCCGAAATCCCAGGTCCATTAACAGTCTATGATGACATGCCCATTGCATCAAGGCATGGAGAGAGTCAATGGCCAAAATGAAAAGAGTCGGGGACAATGGATCGCCCTGTCGAACACCACGACCAAGAGTAAAGGCATCACTAAGTTCACCATTTATAAGCACAGAAGAGGATGCCGAGGAGAGAAGCCCGCAGATCCAGGAGCACCACCTCTGACCAAAGCCCCGTCTAACCAAAACTTCCAGCAAGAACTCCCAGGAGATGGTATCGAAATCTTTCGAAATATCAATCTTCATGAGGGCCGTGGCTTGCTTGCGACGATGTAGATCTCTGGATGCATTTAGGACAAAGTTGAAGTTTTCATGAATGTTTCGGCTGCTAACAAACACACTCTGTGCATTGGATATGAGACTCGGCAGCAGAGGGGCCAGGCGAGACATCAACACTTTTGCAAAAATCTTGGCAAACCCATGGATCAAGTTGATAGGCCGGAAATCCGACACCTCTAAGGAATTCTCCTTTTTAGGCAGCAAAGTGAGGATGGAGCAATTGAGCCTGGCAAAGGAGGAAAAATTACCTCCATGGAGCACCTGTAACACAGCCAAAATATCCTCCGGTATAATCTCCCAGCAGACTTTATAGAACAAACCAGTAAAACCGTCTGGTCCAGGAGCCTTGTCCGAAGGCATGTCCATCACCACCTCCTTAACCTCATCAGCCGAGAAGGGAAGTTCAAGGTCTCTAGCTGCCTCAGGGGGCAGTTCTCCCAGCCTTAGGTTTTGCAGGTGGAAAATATTATCTCTCCTAGCAGCCTGACCCATCAGACCCAAAAAGAAATCATGTGCCATGCCCAGCTTGTCCTCCATGGAAGAGGCCATATGCTCACCGGCTTTGAGGAAAGGTATGTGGTGTTTTCTGCGCCTGCCATTGGCCTTCATATGGAAATATTTGGAGTTCGCATCACCTTCCTGCAGGTCTCGCACCCTGGCCCTTTGTCGCAGCCTAATTCTCTCCAAGGAAGAAAGGCCAGGCATTTTCCTTTGAGGAAAGCACACAGTCTTCTCTCTGCAACAGTGAGCAATCTCTTCTCTTGAGCCCCATCAAGACGTAGGGTCAACTCACTGGCCATCTGAGACTGTAATGCCATCAGGCTCATCTTTCTTTGACCCCAACTTCTAAGCGCCTTGGCAGTGCGACTCAGCTTGATACTCATGATTTTCACCGGATCTCGAGACTGCACTCCTTCCTCCCATGATGCTTTGACCACCTCCAAGAATCCTGGGAGCTTACACCAAAAATTACCAAAACGGAAGCGAAAGGATCTTGGGCGGGCTGTGGAGCATGACAGCAGGAGTGGACAATGATCCGATATATTGGAGCTAAGGGGCAGCAAATCACTGATGGGGTATAAGTCCTCCCAAGGGCCATTGAAGAAAAGTCTATCCAACCTCGCCATGATAGGATTTTCTTGCTCATTACACTAGGTGAAACGTCGCCCGATAAGTGGCATCTCCAGCAACCCGAGCGTATTTATAGTGTGGCAAAATTTTGTTTGCCAGCCTCCTTTTTACCCTGCCCGAGATACGCTCAGACTCGTTTCGTACCAGATTGAAATCTCCATTCAGAACCCATGCCTCCGTGACCTGTTCACCAATGTGCACAATCTCTTCAAGGAACCTCAACTTGTCATTCAACTCCTGCGGCCCATACACAGAATACACCGTCCAGCTCTTCCCATCAGAGAGCGAACAAACACTAGCGGAGACGCTGAACTCCCATTTGTGAACCGTCGAAACCCCTAAATGATCCGACCTCCAAGCCAACAGGATACCTCCTCTAGTGCCCTCCGCTGGCAAGAAATAAAAACAATGAAAGACCGGCCCAAGAGTTTGACGCACCACCACCTCATCAACCACCGCCAGTTTATATTCTTGAAAACAAATAAGAGATACATTGCAGGACTGCATGAACAGCCGAATGGCAACCCTCCTCGCGGGGCTATTAAGCTCCCGCACATTCCACACCAAAGTATTGGGCGACATGACCATTACATTGAATGGAGGCCCAAAACAAAGAAAACAAAAGAGCTAAGCCCCGCATGGTTCCACCGCGTCCGGCAGAGAGAAGGCGCTGAGCCCGTGATGAGCCAGTTCGTCGAAATTTACATCTCTCGGAGCAAACAGAGCCGTCACCGCCTTGATATGGTGTGGCGCTAGCGGCTTGCTGAAGAGCTTCAAGTATTCTTCTAAAGCTGTCTCGGGGACCTGCTCTTTGACTTGGATTATACCCATGCGGCGCAGAAGAACCATTTGTGATTTCTTCACTGGACCCTTATTGATTCCATTGTCATTTTTGCATAGCCAGGCGCTCCTCCTAGGGGTAAAACCCTCAGGAATGACATTTCTACGACGGACCGGTGACGACGTCGCCGGCCTGGGGCCCAAAATAGAGCGATATGGAGCAGAGGTCACGCCTTGAAGCATCACATCCACAACAGTGATGGGGCCCTGGGTGGGGGGGGCATGACAGAGTTGATCATCATTTAGGGGGATGGCCACAGGAGTGCGGACTGGGCTAGTACACTGGTTGTTCTGGCTTGGCACCTTGATGGAGATCTTCTCATCAGCATTGGTGAAGAGTGATGAGCCCCCAACATGAAGAAAATTGAGATCTTCATCCATAGAACCGTCAAGTATAGTGGCCTCCCGATTCACTGAGTGCGCCAAGCGTTGGCTCAGGGGGGGGGACAATCCGGGGGTGTCGGGCAAGGCGCGCCATTCACCGGTGACTTGGCCGGCTCCACCTAAGACAAAGCATGCGTGTCCTTTGGCTGGTCACCCGCAACAGGTGATGTTGGCGGGCTGAAAAACAGGCACCGTGGGGAGAAGGGGCCCCAGATTGAAGTGCGAGGAGGCAGGGGAGTGGAGCCACACGCCTTGGAGCCCACTGCTATCTTGGAAGCCGACAATTGGAGGTGTGGGGGTATCAACCATGGCCTGTGAACCCACCACCGTGGTTGCCAGCGAGCCCGCCCCCTGGGCAGCGGATTCCGACGCCCCAACATCTCCAACCTCACAAGCTGGGCTCCTGAGAGCATATGGTTGTGGAGATATGGAAGTGACCCTCTCAAAAGGAGGCACTATGCCGCCTGCCGATGACAGGACGCCCGACAGCCCTCGACCACCTCCCCAGTCACCTGCCATGCCTAGACCACCAGGGCCTCCAAAGGTGTGTCCTCCAGAGTACGGGGTGCTACCCCTGCACGTGCCATCAATTCTCCCTCTTTAACAACTTCTTGAGTAATCGTGCCTCCTGGTGAGATCTTCATCCTCTTCTGGCTCATAATCCGGGGGAAGTTCCATGTACGGCACCGTGCGATCAACCACATCAATGACATGCAGAGTCAGCCGATGGATTAGGGTACGCCGCTCGGAAGGCGGCGCCGGTGGCGACGACAACATTGGGTAGTCTTATTCGTCAAAAGAATCGGGCACCCCCACCGGCTCTGGGATCTCCAAGTCATAGAGCTTGGGCACTCCAGAAGGATTTCTCAGCCAGGCGATCACCACCAGTTGCCACCGGTCATCCGGAGGCAATATCTCCACTAGCTGACCAGTAAGGTTGTTGAGGAGCTGGAAGCCCCTCGATATCGATCTTGCAGAAAAACTCCATCTTTCCACTAGTGGCCTGCGCGCTTCTATGCCAACGTTGGAAGGAGATCGGGGCACCGACACAACGCACCATACCAGTGAAAGAGAACACCTTGTTCAAGTCCGCCGTGGAGGCGAACGAGATGAAGAAGTCAGCAGGGTGGGTGACCTCGATCCTCACATGCCGACGCTCCACCCCGCGGATCCGGGAGAGAGCCTCGAGCAGCGCCTCGGGTGAGACAGACGACCTCCTTCCCCCAACCGTCGCCATCAGGGCGCGATTACGAAAATCCCCCTCCATCTCGTCCATGCCAGGGGTGTGGGAGATTACCCCTCCTCCAAGATTCGGTCGCAGATCCGGGTCGCCATGGGTGAGGATTTCCCCCGGGAAGCGCTCACGGGCCAGGGGTGGGTAGTGAGCCATGCTCTGAAGTGGAGGAGGACGGCGGCGGTGCTGGCCAGAGGGATTCGTCCGACGGAGATGCAAAGCAGCAGCCGGTTGCCGAGCACTAGCAGATTTGGTAGGAGGCCGGCCTTTTTGGGGGAGAGCTGGAGTGGGGGGAGCAGTCACGGGCGAAGTGACCTGAGACCCAACACTTATGGCAACGAATCTCGTCGGTGCATCCAGCTTTGTGGTGGACCGGGTCTAGACATTTAAAGCATCTTCCCAACAACAAGCGTGGGATCCTAGGCTTGGGGTCAACGTGCTACCTGACGGAGGGAGCGGCGACGGAACGACGTTGACGGCGGCGGTTTCAGACTTTCACCCAACCATCATCAGTAGGTTCCAAATCCGCAGAGGCGGGTCTTGATCGACCGGGGAGGGGCACGTCGGACCCAGAGCTAGAGGCGGATGCAGCGTGGCTCGTGGGCTTGATCCTGTATTCTGGACGTCGGACCTCGGAGCGAGAGACCGGCGGAGGCTGCAGGCGCCGACCGTGGGATTGGCCGGTGGTGGCGGTGGAGGGGGTGATACGTTCAAAATGCATCACTATTTTATATTGTAATTTAACCCTATTCATTGATATATTCCACTTTAAAGTTTTGTTCTTATGTTGTTTTGGCTTGTTTTACACAGTTTGCAACTTTCCGGTCCTGAAGCAGCAGAAGAAGAATTTAGCGGTGAAAAGTGGACACCAAGTTGCTGACTCAGATCAACTCCAAATTTGACGAAATTTGACGTGGATCATTATTTTGGAGATTCACCGGAGGAGACCAATGATTGACAGGAGGGGACTCACCAGGGCTCCATAAGGGTCCCTAGCGCGGCCCCTCTAGGGCGCGCCAGGCACCCTCCTGGATGCCTGGTGGCCCACCTCGGTGCCCCCTCTGGCCTATATTTCCCCTTGGGTTAAAAACCTAAAAAGAAAGGAGTTTCTGAGTTTCGCCGCTGCCTCGTGGCGGAAACCTACAGAGAATAAAAATCCATCTCCGGCGGGCAAATTCCACCGGGGAGACCACCTCCCGGAAGGGGAGATCATCACCATCGTCATCATCATCGTCACGGGCATCATCGAGATCATCATCAACATCATCCCCAACATCAGCACCATCTCCTTCTCCATCCCATGTCATCTCACAATTGTAACTTGTGTTGTAATCCGTACTATCTATCCCCTCTACTCCGTTGGTGTTGATTACTACGTTGTGATGAATGCTATTGAGTTTTGTTGGAGAAATATCATTGTGTCCAGATTGTTTGCCTCCCATCTATCACCTCTGATCATGATCTCTTTTCTATCTTGTGAGTAGTTACTTTAGTTCTTGAGGACATGGGAGAAGTCTAGTTGTTAGTAGTCATATGATGTTGAAGTATTATGTATTGTTTGATACTTAAGTTGTGTTGTTATTTTCGTTGTGGTGTTGTGTGAGTCGAACACCCAACACTTCGCCTTATTAAGGACCTAGGGGAATACATTGTGTACAAAGGATACTTATGGTGGTTTGCCGGAGTGGCGGAAACCTGAACCCCATTTCGCACACTTTTGCACAAGGGAGTTATGGATCCTCGATCGTAATGTTGTGGTTAGGCTTATGCCTTAATTACTACCTTGTATTTGCGGATGCTTGCAAGGTGTGTAATCATAAGAGTGCACTTATCTTAGTCTAGAAGGTGTACTAGCATAGATCCACCCAATCAACACTTATCAACACAACACATAGTGCCGATATGGAATATGGCGAAAGCACATGACTATCTCTCCAGTGTGTCCTCAAGAACGCTTTATCCTTTATAAGTTCAGTTGCTAGGCCTATCCTTCTGACAAAAGGATCGGGCCACTTGTTACTCCTCAGTGTCACTTTGCTCGTTTTTTATCTTCTCGTTGCTTATACCCGAAAAAACCCTAAAAAGTTATCTTTTAGTATTTGCTGACCTTTCCTTATCCTGGGTCACTTGTGATACGTCCAAAACGTATCTATAATTTCTGCTTGCTCCATGCATCTTTTGTGTGATATTTATATGATATTGATGAACTTCCATACACTTTTGATCATATTTGGACTAACCTATTAACTCTGTGCACCCTAGTGCCAGTTCCTGTTTTCTGCTGTTTTTCTATTTCAGGTTTCCCCCATATAAAAAGTGCTCCAAAAACTTTGGGAAAAATCCAATAAAAAATAAGCGTATAGGAAGCTTCCAGAATCACCGAGGGGGCCATAGGGGACCCACCAGGGCCCCAGGCGCCCTCCCGGCGCGCCCTAGGGTGGGGCCGCGCCAGGGGGCCGCCTGGACCCCTGGTGGCCCCCCTGGCTGGCCCCTTCGCCTATTTAATCCTCGTGATGCAAAACCCCCGTGACGGGAACCCTTTTTCGCGATCTCTCCTCTGTTCCGCCACCGCCGCGCTTCCAAGATCGGGAGCACCAGAAGACCTCTTCCCGGCACCCTGCCGGAGGGAGGAACGACCTCCGGGAGCTTCTCCACCACCATGGATGCTTCCCGGATGAACTGTGAGTAGTCCACCTTGGACCATGGGTTTATGATCAGTAGCTATGTGATGTTCTCCTCCCTCTTTGTTCTTCATGGATTTGACCTCGTGAGCTGCCCTACATGATCGAGGCACATATGTAATATTTCTGTTGTTGCTATGCTGAGTTTGCTGGGATCCGATGGATTATGAGATTATGTTCAGATTGTGTTTGAGTAATATATTTTATTCTCCTCTTTTATATTTATGTTCTAGAGTAATTCTTGCATGTTCTTCGTTCCTGTTTATTGCTTTTGCCAAGTAGTAGGTAGTGACTCCAAGAGGGAGCGTTATGCATGATTGTGGGTTCATGCCCCCCCCCCGATGACTAGCTTGAGTGACAGAAACATGAGTCTAGGGGATGTGCTGTTGTCACAAGGGGGAAAACAACGGTGCTTGTACTTGCGGGTGCAAGGATTGTTTACTTTACGCAAAGTTCTTTAATGCAGTTGTCTGTTGCTTTGAGTTTACACTTTGGGTGGGATTCACAACTTAATACCAGCGAGATGTTCTGGATAGATATCTCAAGGTGGATGATTAGTAGGTAGATGCATATGGATTTCGGTCTACTTGTCTTGGCGTACCGCCCGTGCTTTTGAGCCTCTTCTTTTCTTTATAGCATAATTAGCATTGGTTTGCGCACATAATCCTGTCAATTGCCCAGCCGTAATTTGTTTACCTCGCATGGCTGTTTTATCGTCTTTTGGAAGAGAGACATCACTAGTGAACATCATGGGACCCCGGTCCATATTTCTAATACTATTTACACCCACTATCAATTTACTGCTTTATTTACTTTTCCATAGCTATCACTATCATTATTATCCCGTGCGTTTTATCCTTTGTAAACAACAAGGCCGGAGGAATTGACAACTCCTCTGTACTCGTTGGGAAGCAAAGTTATTTGCTGTGTGTGCAGGTCCCGGTGAAGTTAGCAACCTAGGTTGTAAACGGCGCCATTGTTCACTTCACCACCTTCTTGTATCTGTTGGAGTCCTACTGGTTCGATACACAACCTTAGCATCTTCGCTAAGGGAAATTGCCGCTACGCTACATCTCAACCTTGCACTTTGGGTAAACCAACGAGGGCGAGAAGTAAACTCTCGTAACATCAAAGCAATTTATAGCGCCGTTGCCGGGGACTCCACTCTTCAAGATAGGGGAGTTGCACACTATCTTTTATCTTTGATTTTTATTCTTGTTTGTTTACCGTTCAGTTTTTTTTCTTTAGTGTCTTTTATAAAAAATCAAAAAAATAGTTACCTTGCTAGTAGTGGTCATTATGTCTGGTCCTTTTGCCATTGGTGAAGCAGAAGTGCTCACCTTTAAACAAAGGGGTGGTGAAAGTCTGAAAGATGCCTGATACGTCCCAAACGTATCTATAATTTTTGTTTGCTCCATGCATGTTTTGTGTGATATTGCTATGCTTTTGATACACTTTCATATCTTTTTATAACATATTTTAGAACTAACCTATTAATGGTTGCAAGAGTGCACAAGTTCTTGTTTTTCTACTTTATGTGTAGGAATTACTTGGATAAAGGAAAGATCACAAAAAGAAGCCTTGTAAGAGTTGGACTCTAACTTTCCCGAAATCTGTCCCCACCAGATAGGTTTTAAAGATCGTCTCGAAAACGCTAGAAGTTGGCTTCAAACAGAAAAACTTAAAACTACAAAGTTGTAGGGAATTTTTTTCCGGTGGATCTAGACATACAACTAGGCCCAATCGGAGTTCGGATGCTCCCTGGAGTCCCGAAATACCGAAGACGTAATCTGGATGACGGGAATCCGAGAGTCCGTATAAAGAGAGGAAACCTAGGTCAAAGGGCACCACGAAATTTCCTCCCCCTTGGCAGCCGTCTTGAGGGGGATATCAATCTCCACAGCAGAACCATCTCCAAGGAAGAAGAAGGGGCCAAGGGCCGCTGCCCCCAAGGGACGTGGCCACCGCCGTCGCCGTCTCCTTCATCTCCTCCAGGCTGCACCTCTCCATCAACAACTCTCCCTCTCACCATGTCCATGTGTGAGTAGTTCCCCCTCGGGGATAAGGCTTGTATCTTGATCTATGTGGTTTCTCTCTCTCCCATGATGTGACCTTTGTTGTGATCATTGGCTATGTTAATCTAGGGTGATCCCATGATGTTTCCCCTTCTTATATGTATTGGATTTGATGTACTCAATTGATCCTATCTAGTATAATCCCCGAGACCATGGTGACAGCGGTCTATTGGACATGGGTTAGAAGAATATTTTCATGAGTGATTTCCTCTTTTGTGTGTTGATTGAAGATTGAGAGTCTCTTGGTGCTTGTATTTGACTATCCATGAGATATGTTGTGGTGATTGTGGTACTCTCTTTGGATGGCCGCGGTGACATTGGGAAATCCATAGATGGGAACTACGAACTCTGAGGTGTGCTTTTGTAGCCCTACACAATTCTTGTCCTCTCTTGACCACAAAGGAATGACCTCCGACTACGTCTCCATTGCATGTTTTATGGGAAATATCATGTGATTAGACTATGTTAATGTTGTTGGGAGTTGCCACTAGTGAAAGTATGAATCCTAGGCCTTGTTTCCACCATTGCAATACCGTTTGCGCTCACGTTTACTACTTGTTTGCTTGCTGCTCTTTTTATAACAGATTTATATTACCTTGCTTTGCTACACCTATCACCCATATTTTACCATCTCTTCGCTGAACTAGTGCACCTATGCAACTCCTAGTTGTATTAGGTGTGTTGGGGACACAAGAGACTTCTTGTATCTTAATTGCAGGGTTGCTTGAGAGAGACCATCTTCAACCTATACTTCCCTGAGTTCGATAAACCTTAGGTCATCCACTTGAGGGAAATTGCTGCTGTCCTACAAACCTCTGCGCTTGGAGGCCCAACATAGTCTACAAGAGTAGAAGCGTGCGTAGACATCAATGCGTGGTATAGAATTAATGATTCTCAAAAAAGAGCCACCAAGAATCAATCCACTACTATCCTGCTTAGAAACTTTTATGTTGGAATAACTTCTTGGAATAGGTTTATGAGCTCTATCTTGAGTTAGGACATGAAGTGTTTGAGGAGGAGATCAAAAAGCCTATGGAGCTTTATTATTTTAACAACACTCATGATAGTAGTAATGTTATTAGCATGTCTTCTTTGAATACTTTAGATAGAAGTGCACCATGATAAGAATGATTCATGTGATAGCTATTTTGTTGAGTTTGCTCCCACTATTACTAATGAGAAGGGTTTTTCTTATGTGGAGAGTAACAAATTTCTATGCTTGTGGATCATGATAGAATTTTTTATGTGATACTTATATTGTTGAGTTTATTCATGATTCCACTTGAAATTATTATGAGAGGGGAACATATGCTTATATATATTTCAATAATATCAAGTTCCCTTTCTTTATGTTGAAGGTTTTGAAGTTGCACATTTTTTGCCTTCCTATGCTAATATCTTTATGCGTCAATGAGTTATTTATATACAAGATCCCTTTGCATAGGAAGCATGTTAGACTTAAATGTGTTTGGTATTTGCTTCTTTATGCTCTCTTTTGTGTTTCAACTCTTATTCCTATGAGAGCATCACTAAAATCTTAAGCCTATCTTTATGGCTATAAAGAAAGAGCTCTAGGGAGACAACCCTTGTTATCTTTACTTTGAGTTTTTAATTTCTGTTTTTAGTGATCTTGATGATTGTTACTACAGTAGCAACATCATTGTATCTTTATTTTCAAGCTTTGTGCCAAGTTATAGCCTCATATGACAAGGGAAGTGAAAGTTGTGACATGCTGTCCAGAAAACAGATTCTGTCCTCGTGACGGGAAAAATCAGATCAAATCACCAGTTCATCATTTTGAGCTGAATTTTTTACACAACGTGCTCTATACAATCACGGAACTTTCGTATGTTCTGAGTTTTTTTTATTTGAGTTGCATAAGTACCACTAAAAAATTCTTTACTACCTGTTGTTCTCTTTTTCACAGATTCTGCCACATTTTTTCTCTCCTAACTTTTGCAAACCTTAAGCTTGCTTTTTCTTTGCAAAAACCTTTTGGCAATCTTGAGAAACAGTAGCTATTCAAGAATATCTTTATATCCAGTGGGGAAAAATTATTCGGCGGAAGCCCCTCGATGTCGATCTTGCATATGGAGAGTAACAAATTTTCTATGCTTGTGGATCATGATAGAATTTTTTATGTGATACTTATATTGTTGAGTTTATTCATGATTCCACTTGAAATTATTATGAGAGGGGAACATATGCTTATATATATTTCAATAATATCAAGTTCCCTTTCTTTATGTTGAAGGTTTTGAAGTTGCACATTTTTTGCCTTCCTATGCTAATATCTTTATGCTTCAATGAGTTATTTATATACAAGATCCCTTTGCATAGGAAGCATGTTAGACTTAAATGTGTTTGGTATTTGCTTCTTTATGATCTCTTTTGTGCTTCAACTCTTATTCCTATGAGAGCATCACTAAAATCTTAAGCCTATCTTTATGGCTATAAAGAAAGAGCTCTAGGGAGACAACCCTTGTTATCTTTACTTTGAGTTTTTAATTTCTGTTTTTAGTGATCTTGATGATTGTTACTACTGTAGCAACATCATTGTATCTTTATTTTCAAGATTTGTGCCAAGTTATAGCCTCATATGACAAGGGAAGTGAAAGTTGTGACATGCTGTCCAGAAAACAGATTCTGTCCTCGTGACGGGAAAAATCAGATCAAATCACCAGTTCATCATTTTGAGCTGAATTTTTTACAAAGCGTGCTCTATACAATCACGGAACTTTCGTATGTTCTGAGTTTTTTTTATTTGAGTTGCATAAGTACCCCTAAAATATTATTTACTACCTGTTGTTCTCTTTTTCACAGATTCTGCCACATTTTTTCTCTCCTAACTTTTGCAAACCTTAAGCTTGCTTTTTCTTTGCAAAAACCTTTTGGCAATCTTGAGAAACAGTAGCTCTTCAAGAATATCTTTATATCCAGGGGGAAAATTATTCGCCGGAAACCCCTCGATTTCGATCTTGCAGAAAAACTCCATCTTTCCACTAGTGTCCTGCGCGCTTCTATGCCAACGTTGGAAGGAGATCGGAGCACCGACACAACGCACCATACCAGTGAAAGGGAACACCTTGTTCAAGTCCGCCGTGGAGGCGAACGAGATGAAGAAGTCAGCAGGGTGGGTGACCTCGATCCTCACATGCCGACGCTCCACCCCGCGGATCCGGGAGAGAGCCTCGAGCAGCGCCTCGGGTGAGATAGACGGCCTCCTGCCCCCAACCGTCGCCATCAGGGCGCGATTACGAAAATCCCCCTCCATCTCGTCCATGCCAGGGGTGTGGGAGATTACCCCTCCTCCAAGATTCGGTCGCAGATCCGGGTCGCCATGGGTAAAAATTTCCCCCGGGAAGCGCTCACGGGCCAGGGGTGGGTAGTGAGCCATGCTCTGAAGTGGAGGAGGACGGCGGCGGTGCAGGCCAGAGGGATTCGTCCGGCGGAGATGCAAAGCAGCAGCCGGTTGCCGAGCACTAGAAGATTTGGTAGGAGGCCGACCTTTTTGGGGGAGAGCTGGAGTGGGGGGAGCAGTCACGGGCGAAGTGACCTGAGACCCAACACTTATGGCAACGAATCTCGTTGGTGCATCCAGCTTTGTGGTGGCCCGGGTCTAGACATTTAAAGCATCTTCCCAACAACCAGCGTGGGATCCTAGGCTTGGGGCCAACGTGCTGCCTGACGGAGGGAGCGGCATAGATATCCGGTACTGTTCCAGATCTAGATGTTTCCATCCAGATCCGGGGACGAAGCACATATCGGTCCCACCGCGACATATGACGAAGTCATATGCCCCGGATTTCCAACATGATATCACAACATTACAGATACAAGGATACAACATCTCATACAATCGGCATACAACTGCCTTAAGTACAATACATCAGCGGAAGATACATGTCTGAGTACAGACTACAATCAAATGCCTAGTGGAAAAAGAAAATCATCGATCCCCATAACCACACGGGTCCAGGCCCTCCGCCGGGATCCGCCTAACTAGTCGTCGTCGAGTCTCCACGTGAAACGTCGATCACCATACCTATTGTCGATCAAGAACCCTGAAAAGAGTTTGGGGGTAGTATCATGAGTACAGAGGTACTCAGCATCCAACTGTAGTGGTCATCTGACCCAGCAAGGACTTCATCACTCGTCATTCTAGGACAACTAGTAGTTTACGGTAAGGAAGGGGTAAGTGGTGAGGTTGCTTCCGCACTAGCATTTATGAAGTGGCTAACGATCTAGAGAGTAAGATAAGAAGCCAAGCATTCGATGAGGAATCGCCTCCAACAAGTCTTGCTATCAACTACTACGCAAACATAACACCTATCCTATCCTTGTCCTCCTCTTCGCATCCCGACGAAGAAGAAGCAGTCAAGGCACACACACGTTGATAAAGTTATATTAAGATTATCTCAGTTGTTGTTGTCTATGAACAAGGAGTAGGTCTCAAGTCGTCCATAACCGTGGACACGGCTTCTCGAAAAGATTTAACCCTGCAGCGGTGTACCAACTGCCCATTACAAGGCTCTGCACGCACGCCCATCTCTCTCAGTTGCTACCCATGATAGGCAACCATTTTATGATTTAGTCCCAAGAGATCCGGAACGACGGGTCCCTCTAACTAACAACGCACAAATCCGGGTGGCCCCCGGTGAGTCGACATCCAACTCAAAAGCCGGTCGCGCTCTCGAATCGGTCTCTACCGTCTGGACGAGGTCAGGATAACCTACCCTCGCCCTGGCAGGCTCCCTAGCTTCCATATTTGGACCAACAGGATATACCATCCCACTGGCCCGGTTTGTTTTAAATCCACTGGCTGCAGACCAGTTATGCATGCGGTTTTCAAATGGTAAAATCAGCTTGGGCCACCACTAGAAATGTTTGAAGCTAGGTAGGTAAAACAAGGGGACCCCATAGCATCCCACACGCGGTTAGGCACGCTCAATCTTAAAACCAATACCCGGAACTCGGATCCTAGGTGACTCGAATGGAACAAAGCGTCGGGGCGGGATAGCCTAAACCTTCCATCCTTCGTCGAATATAACCAACATTTACAATAATCATATCATCAACAGTAATAATAATAATGTGATATCCCAAACCAGAAGTAACAGGGTAACATCGTGGTATCCTAAGAATGCATACTAAGCAGGGGCTGAGCAACGAGCAATAGTAACATAGAAGTACATGATTTGCTGGGAGGGGACATGGCTGTATCAGTTTAAAAAGAGGCTGTAAACATGTGGTAGGATCAAACATCGAACCTATCCTAGACTAGCATGCAAACCGCTGGTTGAAATAGAATGGATCATAAGTAATGTATAGTCCTTGCCTGTTGATAAGTCGGGTTCCGAAGGTGTAGTTGATTGCAAGCTCGCATCGTCTCCGAAGGTACCCGCGGAAGCACACAAGACGATAAACACTGGAAAGCAATCAACGAGCAAGCATCTATTACTACGAGGCAACACAAGATCAAGAAGACATCACACGACACGGCAACGCGATACGGATCTATCGTCGAGAACGGTTACTAACGATTTAAGTGGGGTACTCATCACACACGACGATACCGCACGTTTAGAGAGGTTCAAGGTGTTTAGCTACAAGTGATCAACCAACGGTTATTAACATGGCAAGGCACCCAAGCATGGCACGTCACACAAACATGACAAAAGGTGAAGCACAGAGTAAACTATCTGTGCTAGTCAATTTAAGTGAGGCACAATCCTAAACATGGCATCCACTAAGTGCCGCACGACAAGTAAAGGATTTGGTACTGTTCTTTCCTAAACCATATTTTAGGTTTGTTAACAGCAGCAAACAATAGAATAAACGCAAAGTACACGAAAAACTAATCAAGTTACATGTAAAGAACACCCCAAACGGAGTTACGGTTAAAAAGATACAAGCAAAACAAGTTACGGGTACAAACTACCAACATCACGAAGCACACTTTAGAGCAATGCACAAACAGGATAAACAATGCGAACATGCTCACAAAAGATATGGAACTAAATTAGACATGACAAAGAAGGCATAGCAAAAAGAATCATGCAAATAGGCATCACGGATCAAAAGATATTAAGCAAACAACATGGCAGAAACTACTATTTTTATGCTGTATAAACAGGGGTATAACTATATGCAAAAGTGCAGCAACATGACATAGCAATACATGGGCATGACGTAGACATGATGCTTAACAATATTCAATTGGAATCACTCAATTCTGATAAACGGTCGCGACACACTCGTCGACCGAAGTAGCAACAAAATAACAGTTTCAGCAACAGCAGCACATTTACATCAGGATCACCACTTTGGAGCAAGATTTAATATAGCTAAAGCACCCAAACATGACATGTTAAAGCATGGAAAAGAAGTACACATGGTGCTTAAAACATAGGAAAAAGAATCAAAGCAATAGGCCTCATGGATGTGTCACAAATATCATGCAAAGTTGCAATAAAATAATAACAGCAGCACTAAACAGGAATTTCTAGCAGTTTAACGGCCTGATGCCCACTTTAGCACACGATTACACAAACAAGATGAGCTCAAATGGAAAAACTTTCTACATACGAATGCTAGAGCACGCAAAACTGAGCAACTTTCGTTTTGGGGGCACGTTCATCCGAGCTACGGTTTGATCGCAATAATCGTCGCAAAACTGATTACAGCACACAATTTACTCCAGACTTAGCAAAATTCCAGCAGGGTCTAAATCAGAAAAAAAAGGCATTGGCATCTCGGGCCTCCCCACTGGGCTAGGCCCATCTGGCCAGAGGGATGCGCGGCTGGGCCGCTGGAGGCACCTGGGCCACGTGGGCGCGTGGCCTTGCTGGGCCGCTGGAGGGCACGCCGGCCCACCAGGCGACGGGGTGGTTGGAGGAGGCCGAGCTCGGGGCCTCCCGTGCCCGTGCCTCGGCGGCGGCGGCCTCGCTCGGCTCGCCGGCCGGCAGCCCGACAGCGGAGGGGGCGGAGGCAGGGCGTCCGGATCCGCCACGGATGGCCTCGTCGGCGCCGGATCTAGGTGCGACGGAGGGCTGGCGGCGACGGGGAGCCATGGGGGCGCGGCTCGAGCTCCCTCGGGCTCCCATGGCGGCACGGCCCGGCGGCTATCCTGCAAGGAAGACGAGGCGGTGAGAAGAGAGGTGAGGGAGGAGGGAGAAGAGGAAGGAGGAGAGGGAGAGGAGGGTGGCCGCGGCGGCTTGGCTGCTGGTCGCCGGCGGCGGCCTCAGGCCCGGCGGCGCGCGGTGCCTCCACGAGAGGGGAGAGGAGGTGAGGAGAGAGATGGAGGGGGCTCCACGGGGGCGACGTGGCGACGTCCTGGCCGTCGGATCTTCGGATCTGACGGCCCAGAACTCATTGGGCTGACTCCAGATCTGGGAGCTAGGGTTTGCTGCGAAAATGGGGCTATTTTTGGGGCAAAGTGGAGGGGGTGGCTGCAAATTGTGTGCTAGGGAAACCCTAGAAATGGGTGGGAGTGTGGTGGTATTTATATAGCCCCGGTAGCTGGCAGTTTGCAAAAACATCCCTGGTTTTTCTCTCTCGTGCGCGGTGCTCACGTTTCTGACCGCCGGGGGTCCGCAGTACCTCCGATTCGGGTAAAACTTCGAACTGCGCGATCAGCGCGTCGAGCCAGAGGCATTCACCTCGCGCTGGAACCATTCCGAGAACACTTTCCGGCGCGCTATAAAAATAACCCGTTTAATTATTAAACGGGGTTTTTCGTTCCATTGGTTGCGGCTGGTCTCGTGCGGTTTTCACGACGGTGATCGGGCAAAACCCGGTGTCGCAAAGGTCGGGTGTCAGGGTGGCAAGGGTCGGTCTCCGTCCGATATGAGATAAGAGGGGGAAAATAATCGCCGATCGATAAATCGGGGACGCAAACACCGCAAACAAATCAGACAATCAAACAAGTCACACCGAAAACAATTTTTTTAATTTTTGTGAAAACTGTGCTGTTACAATACAACACCACCAACAAGGGATCTCATCCCGAGATCCAGGACGATCCGGGGAGAGGGGGAGAGAAAAGAGAGACGACGATCTTCAACACCACCAACAAGGGACTCTGCTCCATGCCGAACGACGAACTTCTGTCGAGATAAATCTCCGCAGAGAGATGGCGACGTCGAAAAACGAAACCATCAGGTGATCAAGAGGAAGAACGACAATTCAACGCGACGATCAAGTAAAGCATTCTCACTGAAATCGTGAGGATAATCGGCAAGGGAAATGAAGTCAACAGAAGACCAAGATGTTTACCCATAGTGGGAAGAACTAAAGGTACTACAGGATTTCCCAAACCTGAGCTCGGAATCGAGACAATACGCTGTAAGCAAGGCATTGTAACGGTTCCGATACTCGACTCACTCGAGATCCTAAAGTTTGAAAGGGGATAAGTCAAGATTAAAACACATATGACACTTGTCCTGACCAGAGCAAGGGTAAGGTGTAAAAAGATTCCTACTCTCCGATAACTAACTTAGTAACTACAAAATAGTTTTGTCTAGACTCAACTTCGGCCAGAGAGGGGATCCTATGGCCGGTAAGGCTCTGATACCAAGTTGTAAGGCCCGATATGTGGTACTGTTCTAGATCTAGATGTTTCCATCCAGATCCGGGGACGAAGCACATATCGGTCCCACCGCGACATATGACGAAGTCATATGCCCCGGATTTCCAACATGATATCACAACATTACAAATACAAGGATACAACATCTCATACAATCGGCATACAACTTCCTTAAATACAATACATCAGCGGAAGATACATGTCTGAGTACAGACTACAATCAAATGCCTAGTGGCAAAAGAAAATCATCGATCCCCATAACCACACGGGTCCAGGCCCTCCGCCGGGATCCGCCTAACTAGTCGTCGTCGAGTCTCCACGTGAAACGTCGATCACCATACCTGTTGTCGATCAAGAACCCTGAAAAGAGTTTGGGGGTAGTATCATGAGTACATAGGTACTCAGGATCCAACTGTAGTGGTCATCTGACCCAGCAAGGACTGCATCACTCGTCATTCTAGGACAACTAGTAGTTTACGATAAGGAAGGGGTAAGTGGTGAGGTTGCTGCCGCATTAGCATTTATGAAGTGGCTAACGATCTAGAGAGTAAGATAAGAAGCCAAGCATTCGATGAGGAATCGCCTCCAACAAGTCTTGCTATCAACTACTACGCAAACATAACACCTATCCTATCCTTGTCCTCCTCTTCGCATCCCGACGAAGAAGAAGCAGTCAAGGCACACACACGTTGATCAAGTTATATTAAGATTATCTCAGTTGTTGTTGTCTATGAACAAGGAGTAGGTCTCAAGTCGTCCATAACCGTGGACACGGCTTCTCGAAAAGATTTAACCCTGCAGGGTGTACCAACTGCCCATTACAAGGCTCTGCACGCACGCCCATCTCTCTCAGTTGCTACCCATGATAGGCAACCATTTTATGATTTAGTCCCAAGAGATCCAGAACGACAGGTCCATCTAACTAACAACGCACAAATCCGGGTGGCCCCCGATGAGTCGACATCCAACTCAAAAGCCGGCCGCGCTCTCGAATCGGTCTCTACCGTCTGGACGAAGTCGGGATAAACTACCCTCGCCCGGGCAGGCTCCCTAGCTTCCAGATTTGGACCAACAGGATATACCATCCCACTGGCCCTGTTTGTTTTAAATCCACTGGTTGCAGACCAGTTATGCATGCAGTTTTCAAATGGTAAAATCAGCTTGGGCCACCACTAGAAATGTTTGAAGCTAGGTAGGTAAAACAAGGGGACCCCATAGCATCCCACATGCGGTTAGGCACGCTCAATCTTAAAACCAATACCCGGAACTCGGATCCTAGGTGACTCGAATGGAACAAAGCGTTGGGGTGGGATAGCCTAGACCTTGCATCCTTCGTCGAATATAACCAACATTTACAATAATCATATCATCAACAGTAATAATAATAATGTGATATCCCAAACCAGAAGTAACAGGGTAACATCGTGGCATCCTAAGCATGCATACTAAGAAGGGGCTGAGCAACGAGCAATAGTAACATAGAAGTACACGGTTTGCTGGGAGGGGACATGGCTGTATCGGTTTAAAAGAGGCTGTAAACATGTGGTAGGATCAAACATCGAACCTATCCTAGACTAGCATGCAAACCGCTGGTTGAAATAGAATGGATCATAAGTAATGTATAGTCCTTGCCTGTTGATAAGTCGGGTTCCGAAGGTGTAGTTGATCGCAAGCTCGCATCGTCTCCGAAGGTACCCGCAGAAGCACACAAGACGATAAACACTGGAAAGCAATCAACGAGCAAGCATCTATTACTACGAGGCAACACAAGATCAAGAAGACATCACACAACACGGCAACGCGATACGGATCTATCGTCGAGAACGGTTACTAACGATTTAAGTGGAGTACTCATCACACACGACGATACTGACGTTTAGAGAGGTTCAAGTTGTTTAGCTACAAGTGATCAACTAACGGTTATTAACATGGCAAGGCACCCAAGCATGGCACGTCACACAAACATGACAAAAGGTGAAGCACAAAGTAAACTATTTGTGCTAGTCAATTTAAGTGAGGCACAATCCTAAACATGGCATCCACTAAGTGCCGCACGACAAGTAAAGGATTTGGTAGTGTTCTGTCCTAAACCATATTTTAGGTTGGTTCACAGCAGCAAACAATAGCATAAACACAAAGTACACGAAAAACTAATCAAGTTACATGTAAAGAACACCCCAAACGGAGTTATGGTTAAAAAGATACAAACAAAACAAGTTACGGGTACAAACTGCCAACATCACGAAGCACACTTTAGAGCAATGCACAAACAGGATAAACAATGCAAACATTCTCACAAAACATATGGAACTAAAGTAGACATGACAGAGAAGGCATAGCAAAAAGAATCATGCAAATAGGCATCACGGATCAAAAGATATTAAGCAAACAACATGGCAGAAACTACTATTTTTATGCTGTATAAACAGGGGTATAACTATATGCAAAAGTGCAGCAACATGACATAGCAATACATGGGCATGAAGTAGACATGATGCTTAACAATATGCAATTGGAATCACTCAATTCTGATAAACGGTCGCGACACACTCGTCGACCGAAGTTGCAACAAAATAACAGTTTCAGCAACAGCGGCACATTAACATCAGGATCACCACTTTGGAGCAAGATTTAATATAGCTAAAGCACCCAAACATGACATGTTAAAGCATGGAAATTAATTACACATGATGCTTAACACATAGGAAAAAGAATCAAAGCAATAGGCCTCATGGATGTATCACAAATATCATGCAAAGTTGCAATAAAATAATAACAGCAGCACTAAACAGGAATTTCTAGCAGTTTAAACGCCTGATGCCCACTTTAGCACATAATTACACAAACAAGATGAGCTCAAATGGAAAAAAATTCTACATACGAATGCTAGAGCACGCAAAAATGAGCAACTTTCGTTTTGGGGGCACGTTCATCCGAGCTACGGTTTGATCGCAATTATCGTCGCAAAACTGATTACGACACACAATTTACTCCAGACTTAGCAAAATTCCAGCAGGGTCTAAATCAGAAAATAAAGCTCGGCATCTCGGGCGTCCCCACTGGGCTAGGCCCATCTGGCCATAGGGATGCGCGGCTGGGCCGCTGGAGGCGCCTGGGCCGCGTGGGCGCGTGTCCTTGCTGGGCCGTTGGAGGGCACGCCGGCCCACCAGGCGACGGGGTGGTTGGAGGAGGCCGAGCTCGGGGCCTCCCGTGCCCGTGCCTCGGCGGCGGCGGCCTCGCTCGGCTCGCCGACCGACAGCCCGACAGCGGAGGGGGCGGAGGCAGGGCGTCCGGATCCGCCACGGATGGCCTCGACAGCGCCGAATCTAGGCGCGGCGGAGGGCTGGCGGAGACGGGGAGCCATGGGGGCGCGGCTCGAGCCCCCTCAGGCTCCCATGGCGGCGCGGCCCGGCCGCTATCCTGCAAGGAAGAGGAGGCGGTGAGAAGAGAGGTGAGGGAGGAAGGAGAAGAGGAAGGAGGAGAGGGAGAGGAGGGTGGCCACGGCGGCTTGGCTGCTGGTCGCCGGCGGCGGCCTCGGGCCCGGCGGCGCGCGGTGCCTCCACGGGAGGGGAGAGGAGGTGAGGAGAGAGATGGAGGGGGCTCCACGGGGGCGACGTGGCGATGTCCTGGCCGTCGGATCTTCGGATCTGACGGCCCAGAACTCATTGGGCTGACTCCAGATCTGGGAGCTAGGTTTTGCTGCGAAAATGGGGCTATTTTTGGGGCAAAGTGGAGGGGGTGGCTGCAAATTGTGTGCTAGGGAAACCTTAGAAATGGGTGGGAGTGTGGTGGTATTTATATAGCCCCGGTGGCTGGCAGTTTGCAAAAACATCCCCGGTTTTTCTCTCGGGCGCGCGGTGCTCACGTTTCTGACCGCCGGGGGTCCGCAGTACCTCCGATTCGGTTAAAACTTCGAACTGCGCGATCAGCGCGTCGAGCCGAAGGCACTCACCTCGCGCTGGAACCGTTCCAAGAACACTTTCCGGCGCGCTATAAAAATAACCCATTTAAATATTAAACGTGGTTTTTCGTTTCGTTGGTTGCGGCTAGTCTCGTGCGGTTTTCGCGATGGTGATCGGGCGAAACCCGGTGTCGCAAAGGTCGAGTGTCAGGGTGGCAAGGGTAAGTCTCCGTCCGATACGAGATAAGAGGGGGAAAATAATCGCCGATCGATAAATCGGGGACGCAAACACCGCAAACAAATCAGACAATCAAACAATTCACACCGAAAATTTTTTTGTGAAAACTGGGCTGTTACACCCCCATACACTCCTCCTCGGAGTACTTGTCTCTTTGTGAACCTCCTTACTAGATTGAGAGTTACCGATAATAAGTGCATGAGTTCTTCGGACTAATGTAAGTATTGAAAGTTGACACTTCCACCTCCTCATATTTGCTAGCCTCTGTTGTGCCGTGCATTGTCTCCTTCTCACTCCGAGAGTTGGCGTCCACCTTCGCCGGTACATCCAAACTCTTGGCATGATACGCTCTGTCATACATGCTACTTGCTTGATCGATGAGCCGCATGCTAGTTGGGCCTTGCCCTAATCATTGCTACAGGACGCGCTAGTATCATTGCATATCCTGCTATCCTGGCAGAGGCATACATTTGCATCATGATTATTACATCTTCTTTATGTGAGTACCCTTGTAAAGTGTGAAAGATCTTCTATACCCTCTTGTAAATTAAAGTGTTTCCCTTAAGTGAGGAAAAGATCCCAAAGTGGACAAAATAAAAGATCCCAAAGATGACAAATGAGAGTTAAATAGAAAGAGCCATTGAGGCCACCAAAAAAATACAAAAAAATAGAAAAAAGAGAAAAATAAAAATAAAAAAGAGAAAAAGGGGAAACGCTATTATCCTTTTGAAAGATCCACACTAGTACTCCTTCTATATCCTTGTACTCCATAGAGATGATCATACATGCATATAGCTATGTGGGGACCTACACACTATAGAGCTTGGCTTGTATATTCCAATGATGAGCCTTCTCAAACGAGCTCTAGGTCTTCTTGAGCAAGCAAGTTGGATGCACCCCCACTAGTTCCCTTGGAGAGATTTTAGCTCACATGTGCATCCGTTGCATGGCAATCCCTACTCCTCACATCATATCTATCATTTGGCCTTCTCGCCTATGATTGTCCTCATTGATGTGAGCCTTTCTCACCCTTTTTCTCTTCCTTCTCCACCATATTTCTATCTTTGCCATCCTAAGTGTCAACTCTCGTGCTTACGCTCATCCATTGCATGAGTTCTCAAAATATCGAAAAGGAGTCGATCAAATTGACTTGTACCTGGCTAGTGGTCTGGGGAGGAGTCAAGATAAGATTCCAAAGAAGACCAAGTGTGAAACTTTAGTAGATTGAGGTTTCAACAAGTATACTTTTCTCTCGTACTCCCATATCCCCCTTCTTGCACGCAAGCACAATTTGGAGACATTCGAGTCACGGACAGCAAGAGCTCTTGCACCCTTTGTTCTTTTGTTGCTTGTGTCAATGCTAATATAGACTCTTGCTTGTTAAGACTTGAATTGAATTGCATGCTTTGATTGATTTACTTTCAAAGTTCTTATATGGTTGCTAGCATGTCACCACAAAAATTATGCTTGTTATTATTTACCTACTCGAGGACGAGCAGGAATTAAGCTTGGGGATGTTGATACGTCCCAAACGTATTTATAATTTTTGCTTGCTCCATGCATGTTTTGTGTGATATTGCTATGCTTTTGATACACTTTCATATCTTTTTATAACATATTTTGGAACTAACCTATTAATGGTTGCAAAAGTGCACAATTTCATGTTTTTATACTTTATGTGTAGGAATTACTTGGATAAAGGAAAGATCACAAAAAGAAGCCTTGTAAGAGTTGCACTCTAACTTTCTCGAAATCTGTCCCCACCAGATAGGTTTTACAGATCGCCTCGGAAACGCTAGAAGTCGGCCTCAAACGGAAAAACTTCAAACTACAAAGTCGTAGGGAATTTTTTTCCGGTGGATATAGACATAAAATTAGGCCCAATCGGAGTTCGGATGCTCCCTGGAGGCCCGAAATACCGAAGAAATAATCTGGATGACGGGAAATATAAAGAGAGGAAACCTAGGTCAAAGGGCACCACGAAATTTCCTCCCCCTTGGTAGCCGTTTTGAGGGGGAGATAAATCTCCACAGCAGAACCATCTCCAAGGAAGAAGAAGGAGGCCAAGGGCCGCTGCCCCCAAGGGTCGTGGCCACCGCCACCGCCGTGGTCGCCGCCGTTGCCGTCTCCTTCATCTCCTCCGGGCTGCACCTCTCCATCAACAACTCTCCCTCTCACCATGTCCATGTGTGAGTAGTTCCCCCTCGGGGCTAAGGCTTGTATCTTGATCTATGTGGTTTGTCTCTCTCCCATGATGTGATCTTTGTTCTGATCATTGTCTATGTTAATCTAGGGTGATCCCATGATGTTTCCCCTTCTTCTATGTATTGGATTTGATGTACTCACTTGATCCTATCTAGTATAATCCGCGAGACCATGGTGACAGCGGTCTATTGGACATGGGTTAGAAGAATAGTTTCATGAGTGATTTCCTCTTTTGTGTGTTGATTGAAGATTGAGAGTCTCTTGGTGCTTGTCTTTGACTATCCATGAGATATGTTGTGGTGATTGTGGTACTCTCTTTGGATGGCCGCGGTGACATTGGGAAATCCATAGATGGGAACTACGAACTCTGAGGTGTGCTTTTGTAGCCCTACACAATTCTCGTCCTCTCTTGACCACAAAGGAATGACCTCCGAGTATGTCTCCATTGCATGTTTTATGGGAAATATCATGTGATTAGACTATGTTAATGTTGTTGGGAGTTGCCACTAGTGAAAGTATGAATCCTAGGCCTTGTTTCCACCATTGCAATACCGTTTGAGCTCACGTTTACTACTTGTTTGCTTTCTGCTCTTTTTATTACAGATTTATATTACCTTGCTTTGCTACACCTATCACCCATATTTTACCATCTCTTCGCCGAACTAGTGCACCTATACAACTCCTAGTTGTATTAGGTGTGTTGAGGACACAAGAGACTTCTTGTATCTTAATTGCAGGGTTGCTTGAGAGAGACCATCTTCAACCTCTACTTCCCTGAGTTCGATAAACCTTAGGTCATCCACTTGAGGGAAATTGCTGCTGTCCTACAAACCTCTGCGCTTGGAGGCCCAACATAGTCTACAAGAATAGAAGTGTGCGTAGACATCAATGCCTGGTATAGAATTAATGATTCTCAAAAAAGAGCCACCAAGAAGCAATCCACTACTATCCTTCTTAGAAACTTTTATGTTGGAATTACTTCTTGGAATAGGTTTATTCTAGGTACTGCTATCAATGGGAATTTCATAGAAGCCCCAGCTTGGGAAGCTCTTAGTGTTATGGAAAATCTTGTTGGAAATCTCCCTGTTGCTAGCATTCAAGAGGACATTACCCTAGCTCATATTATGAAAAAACTTGAAAAGATAGAGCTAGAGATGCCAAGCATTAATAAAATAAGTGAGTTGGATCGTAAGGTTTAAGGGAATTTGAATAGACTAGATAGCTCCATGCATAAAATTTTCAAAACCTTGGAGATCATCAAATCCCATGACTTGGACCCTTCTAGGATTGATAAGATTGAGGAAATCATTGACACTCTAGGAACTACTTTTTCCTCAATCAAAACCAAAAAGGTGGAAAATCCGGCAAAGAAGGAACCTAGGTTCGTTTACGTTCCAAAGGCTCCACGTTCCAAAAATAATCTATCTATTGCCAAAGGGGTTGAAACAGTGACTTTGGAAGAGATACCTCTCTTTAATAGAATAAATGAGACTCCAATTGATTTTCCGCCTTTTGCTTTTATTCCTAGAAGTATCTTTATTAGGCCTTTATTTGAAAGACCTCTTAAGAGTGGTTGTATTATTGAAGAGCTTTTTGATGATCTTGATGATGGTTCAATTGATACAACTTGGTCTATTTGCATTAAGCCTAGCTAATGGATTTAAAGAAGCGCTTTCGGGAGGCAGCCCGCAACGAATTTAGGATTTCCTTTTTGTTTTTCTTCTGTCTTTAGTGGTCTTGATGATTGTTACTACTGTAGAAACATCATTGTATCTTTACTTTTCAAGCTGTGAAAGTTGTGACATGCTGTCCAAAAAACAGATTCTGTCCTCGTGACTAGAAAAATCACAGAAAAATCCAAGTTCATCTTTTTGAGCTGATTTTTTTACACAGCGTGCTCTATACAATTACGAAACTGTCGTATGTTCTGAGTTTTTTTATTTGAATTGCAGAAGTATCCCTCAAAAATTCTTTACTACCTGCTGGTCTGTTTTTCACAGATTCTGTCCTGTTTTGCCTTTTCTTCGTTTTGCAAACCTTAAGCTTGTTTTTTCTTTGCAAAAACTTTTTGTAAATCTTGATAAACAGTATCTCTTCAAGATTATCTTTATTTACAGTAGAGAAAAAATATTTTATTATGGGTACTAACCTCGCTAATCAGATTATGATGAGTTATGTATGAAGAGAGTTTTCAAGTGTGCGAGGGAAGATGACGAAAGAAGATTCAGGAGTGTCAAGCGCTCAAGCTTGGGGATGCCCCCTTGCACCCCCAAGAAATATTCAAGGAGACTCAAGCCTCTAAGCTTGGGGATTCCCCCATGCATCCCCTTCTCCATCAACAATTATCAGTTCGTCTCTCGTTTCACTATAGTTTTATCACTTCATGCATTATGTGCTATGCTTGGAGCGTCTCGCTCTTAGGTTTTATTTTTAGTTTTCTTTAGCTTTTATTTCTGTTCATAACAATTTAGAACCCAGCTTTCTTTGTGTGGGAGAGAAACACGCTCCACTTTCAAAATCTAGAACACAACATAGGACTTTTCATTCTTATCTTTGTTGTGTGTGTTCTTTATCTTTTTCATAGCTACTGCCATGTTTTGCTCTTAGCTTTCATGCTTATCTTTTCAAAGAGATTTTGTTTAGTTTGTTGCTGGAAATCTCTTGATTTTTCATGTTTATCTTGTTTAGAGAGTTTTCCTGTTGCACTGAGTTTTGTGTCTTGACTTGAAGTAGGTAATTGAGGTTGCTATTATTTTTGTAGTAGTAACTTGCAAAGTTTTGAGGTATTCTTTTGAGTAATGTTTGGACTTTTGGTATCAAGAGCTTTAGCCTATTAGTGATAGATGTCGTATTTTGGGCAATCTGCGTTTATTTTCAAAAGCTTACAAATTATTTGAGAACTTTAGCTACTAGATGGATCACTACTCTTCTGAGGGGTCGAATATTAGAGTACACTCACGTACCATGAATCGAGGATGCGCAAGGATAACCAAACCCACAAACACTCCTCCTCGGGGTACTTGTCTCTTTGTGAAACCTCCTTATTAGACTGAGAGTTACCGATAATAGGTGCATGAGTTCTTCGGACTAATGTAAGTATTCGAAAGTTGACGCTTCCACCTTCCCATACTTTGCTAGCCTCTCCTGTGCCATGCATTGCTTTCTTCTCACTCCGAGAGTTGGCGTCCACCTTCACCGGTACATCCAAACCCTTGGCACGATACGCTCTGTCATCATAAACCTCCTTATATCCTTCCTCAAAACAGCCACCATACCTACCTATCAAGGCATTTCCATAGCCTTTCCGAGATATATTGCCATGCAACATTCACCTCTTCCTGACTTGATCTTCATGTCATACATGCTACTTGCTTGATCGATGAGCCGCATGCTAGTTGGGTCTTGCCCTAATCATTGCTACATGACGCGCTAGTATCATTGCATATCCTGCTACACTGGCAGAGGCATACATTTGCATACATCATGATAGTTACATCTTCTTTATGATTTGAGTACTTTTGTAAAGTGTGAAAGATCTTCTATACTTTTTGTAATATATAGAGTGTTGCCCCTAAAGTGACGAAAAGATCCCAAAGAGGACAAAATTAAAATATCCCAAAGAGGACAAATGAGAGAAATATAAAGAGCCATTGAGGCCACCAAAAAATACAAAAAAATAGAAAAAGGAGAAAAATAAATAAAAAGAGAGAAGGGGGCACACTACTATTACTTTTGAGAGATCCACACTCGTACTCCCTCTTATATCTTCTACTCCATAGAGATTATCATTCATGCATATAGCTATGTGGGGACCTTCACACTATAGAACTTGGCTTGTATATTCCAATGATGAGCCTCCTCAAATGAGCTCTAGGTCTTCTTCAGCAAGCAAGTTGGATGCACCCCCACTAGTTCCATTGGAGAGCTTACCTTAGCTCATATGTGCATCCGTTGCATGGCAATCCCTACTCCTCACATCATATCTATCATTTGGCTTTCTCTCGCCTATGGTTTTCCTCATTTATGTGAGACTTTCACACCTTTTTGTATTCCTCCTCCACAATATTCTCTCTTTGCCATCCTAAGTGTCAACTCTCTTGCTTACGCTCATCCATTGCATGAGTGCTCAAAATGTCGAAAAGGAGTGGATCATTTTGACTTGTACCTGACTAGTGGTCTGGGGATGAGTCAAGATAAGATTCCAAATAAGACCAAGTGAGAAAATTTAGTAGATTGAGTTCTCAACACAAAAATACTTTTTCTCGTATATCCCTATCCCCTGTCTTGCACGCAAACACCATTTGGAGACATTCGAGTCACGGACAGCGAGAGCTCTTGCACCTTTATGTTCTTATGTTGCTTGTTTCAATGCTAAATATAGACTCTTGCCTGTTATGACTTGAATTGAATTACATGCCTTGATTACATTACTTAAAAGTTCTTATATGGTTGTTAGCATGTCACCACAGAAATTATTCTTTTATCATTTACCTACTCGAGGACGAGCAGGAATTAAGCTTGGGGATGTTGATACGTCCAAAACGTATCTATAATTTCTGCTTGCTCCATGCCTCTTTTGTGTGATATTGCTATGATATTCATGAAATTCCATACACTTTTGATCATATTTGGACTAACCTATTAACTCAGTGCACCCCAGTGCCAGTTCCTGTTTTCTGTTGTTTTTCTATTTAATGGTTTCCCCTATATAAAAAGTGCTCCAAACATTCGGGAAAATCCAATAAAAAATCAGCGTGCAGGAAGCTTCCAGAATCACCGAGGGGGGCAGAGGGGACCCACCAGGGCCCCAGGCGCCCTCCCGGCGCGCCCTAGGGTGGGGCCGTGCCAGGGGCCGCCTGGACCCTTGGTGGCCCCCCTGGCTGCCCCCCTTCGCCTATTTAATCCTCGTGACGCAAAACCCCCCGTGACGGGAACCCTTTTTCGCGATCTCTCCTCTGTTCCGCCGCCGTCGCGCTTCCAAGATCGGGAGCACCCGAAGACCTCTTCCCGGCACCCTTCCGGAGGGAGGTACCACCTCCGGGAGCTTCTCCACCACCATGGATGCTTCCCGGATGAACCGTGAGTAGTCCACCTTGGACCATGGGTCTATGATCAGTAGCTATGTGATGTTCTCCTTCCCTCTTTGTTCTTCATGGATTAGACCTCGTGAGCTACCCTACATGATCGAGGCACATATGTAATATTTCTGCTGTTGCTATGCTGAGTTTGCTGGGATCCGATGGATTATGAGATTATGTTCAGATTTTGTTTGAGTAATATATTTGATTCTCCTCTTTTATATTTATGTTCTAGAGTAATTCTTGCATGTTCTCCGTTGCTGTTTATTGCTTTGGCCAAGTAGTAGGTAGTGACTCCAAGAGGGAGCGTTATGCATGATTGTGGGTTCATGCCCCCCCCCCCCCGATGACTAGCTTGAGTGACAGAAACATGAGTCTAGGGGATGTGTTTTTGCCACAAGGGGGAAAACAACGGTGCTTGTACTTGTGGGTGCAAGGATTGTTTACTTTACGCAAAGTTCTTTAATGCAGTTGTCTGTTGCTTTGAGTTTACACTTTGGGTGGGATTCGCAACTTAATACCAGCGAGATGTTCTGGATAGATATCTCAAGGTGGATGATTAGTAGGTAGATGCAGATGGATTTCGGTCTACTTGTCTTGGCGTACCGCCTGTGCTTTTGAGCCTCTTATTTTCTTTATAGCATAATTAGCATTGGTTTGCGCACATAATCCTGTCAATTGCCCAGCTGTAATTTCTTTACCTCGCATGGCTATTTTATCGTCTTTTGGGAGAGAGACATCACTAGTGCACATCATGGGACCCCGGTCCATATTTCTAATACTGTTTACACCCACTATCAGTTTACTGCTTTATTTACTTTTCCGTAGCTATCACTATCATTATTATCCCGTGTGTTTTATCCTTTGTAAACAACAAGGCCGGAGGAATTGACAACTCCTCTATACTCGTTGGGAAGCAAAGTTATTTGCTGTGTGTGCAGGTACAGGTGAAGTTAGCAACCTAGGTTGTAAATGGCGCCATTGTTCACTTCACCACCTTCTTGTATCTGTTGGAGTCCTACTGGTTCGATACTCAACCTTAGCATCTTCGCTAAGGGAAATTGCCGCTATGCTACATCTCAACCTTCCACTTTGGGTAAACCAACGAGGGGCGAGAAGTAAACTCTCGTAACATTAACTTGTCAATACCTTCTGCTCCTCGTGGGATCGACATCCTTATTTATCGAAAAGCTATAATTGATCCCCTAGACTTGTGGGTCATCAAGAATCGTTTATTGGCGCGGTTGACAGGGGAGGCATCCCAACTAAACCTATCAACTTCACCGCCATCAACGAGCTTTTCTGGCACCGTTGCCGGGGAGTGTAGCGCTATTGGTAAGTGAAGCCGGTAAGGAAACCTTTACTTTGTGTTGCTATTTTTATTTTTTTTCTGTTGCTACCCTCAGTCCTTATGGACCCCTCTATTGTTGGTTCGTTGCTGGTGAGGAGCCGCCCCACGACTGTGGTGGTCACTCCTACCCCTACTGAAATTGTGCCCTATAAAATACCAATTGGTATTATTGATTATGTCTTGGCTAATCGTTATACAGGAGAAGAACATCCTGGAGAAAACCTGCTATATCTACAACTTTTGTTCTCGCAACGGAGAGAGCATCGCTCAAGCTTGGGGGATACTGAAGTCCCTGATGCTCAAATGCCCCAACCATGAGGTCCCCAAGGAAATTATATTTACAAATTTTTATCCCAGGCTTTCTCGTCAGGACAAGGAAATGTTGGATGCCTCCTCTAGCGGGGTATTCCAGACCAGAAGTATAGAAGAAAAGTGGGATCTTATTGAAAGGATTCAGAAGAACACTGAAGACTGGGAAATTGATAAAGTTATTGAACCCGCTATAAACTATGAGCACGACTACATTGAGAGTTATGTGAAAACTGATCTTGATTCCCAGCTAATGATTGACTTTTGCAAGGACTTTGCTTCTCATGTTGATTCTTCTAAGAAGAAGGAGAGTCAACATCATAAACCTTTCAAGGAGTCACCTATTGAGATTAATGTTACTGATCCTGTTTTACCTGCAGTTGTGTATAAACAGCCTCCTTATCCCGCAAAGATAAAGGAGCACTCTTTTGTTACAGGTATTCTAAACAAAAATGGAAGGACCACTGATGAACCTGAGGACCTGATCAAGGGAAAGCCCCAAGTTGCAATGGTTAAGGATCTGGTAACCAGTGATATTGAAGAATCTATTATTAGTTTTTGTGTTGTTTCCACTAACATTGTCACAGCCAAGAACAAAGGCCCAATTACAGGTACACCAGTTGTATCTGTAAAAATAGGAGATCATAACTACTATGGGCTATGTTATTTAGGATCCAGTATCAGCGCTATTCCTTTCACACTTTATCAAGAGATCATGCACGAGATTCAGCTGTGTGAGATCGAAGACATAGATGTCACGATTCATCTTGCAAATAAACAAACAATCTATCCAGTTGGGATTGTGAGAGATGTTGAAGTTCTCTGCGGGAAGGTAAAATATCCTACTGAATTTCTTGTACTTGGTTCAGTGCAAGATAGTTTTTCCCTATTATCTTTGGTAGGCCCTTCCTCAGCACTTGTGGAGCTATAATAGATTGCAAGAAAGGTAAACTTTCAGTTGAATTCGACGGTGATCCGTATGAATTTAACTTCTCTAAGTTTTCTAAGCAGCCTCGTGGTACTGATTTGTCTAGTAATGACAAAATTATTGAAGAAATTGCTTCTATTTCTATTCCTCCTAACGACACTTTGTAGCAATTTATGGAAGACCACGAGAATGACATGCGTATGCAGGAGAGGAATGAGCTAGAAGACATATTTTTAAGACAAAATCCTATCCTGAAGCACAACCTCCCGGTTGAACCTTTAGGAATCCGCTCGCAACCAAAAGAAGACCCGTTGTTCGATCTCAAACCACTTCCCGATACGCTTAAGTATGCTTATTTAGATGAAAAGAAAATATATCCCGTTATTATCAATTCTAACCTTTCAGGATTTGAAGAAGAGCGATTATTGGAGACACTCCGCAGACACCGAGGTGCTATTGGCTATACTCTTGACGATCTCAAGGGTATCAGTCCATCCATTTGCCAACATACTATCAATATCGAGCCCGATGCTAAACCGGTTGTTGATCATCAACGACGGTTGAACCCAAAGATGAAGGACTTGGTTAGGACGGAGGTTCTCAAACTTCTAGGCGCATGTATCATCTATCCTATAGCTGATAGTATGTAACACCCCGGGTGTCACACTACAGTAATCACCTACAGTAATCACTTTTACTGTTGCCAATTCACTGTGGTTAAGCATGGATGATCACCCTTGATCATAGTGATCCAGATTAAGCCTAGATAAAATTTCCAAATCTAAGTGGAAATAAAACATTGCCAAAAATTCATGCAACCAATTTGGGAAAATCCCTAAAATCAGTAGACCATGTTCAACCAACATTGGATATTTATTTGAATATTTAAATATTGCAAACAAATCTTAACAATAGCAAAACAACAATATTTAATCATTTTAAATATAGCCATGATTTAAATGAATTTATTTGGGCACAAAACTTTTGGTGGCACTATTATAAAGTGCCACACTAATATAGATGCAAGTTACACATTTTATAAAAATGCTAAAGCAGTTAAAAAAACAGAATAGAAAAGACAGAAAAAAAAGAATAGAAAAGAAACAAAAGACTAAATCTCGCCCACGGGCGAGGCCCATCCACCCGGCCCATCTCCCTCCCTCCTCTCTCCTCCCACTTGCCCCCTGCCCCCGCCTCGCTGTCGCCATGGCCATGGCCAGGAGCCCTCCGACACTGACCCTGGACCCCCCCCTCGCCTCCCTCGTCGACACGAGCTATAGCTCGAGGATAAGAACCCCCAGTGCCTCCGTGAGCAAGCCAGATATTTTCTTTCCCCCTCGATCCACTGCTCCCCTCCTCCCAGTTCTGTACGCCCGAGCCCGTCGTCGCCGCCGCTGTGAACCGAGCCCCTCTCGCCTGTCCAAGATGTCCACCATGTTCTTCGTCGACTGCTTCGTCGTCCCACAGCGGGAGACGCGCCCGGGAGACACCTCATGCTGCGGATCGACGCCGTCGTCTTCCTCGGGCCACCGGACGCGCCGAGCGATTCCACCGCCTACACGTCGTCCTCGAGCCCACACCCACCCTCTGCCTCCTCACGGTGAGCCATTGGTCCTTCGCCGACTGGTCACGCTCGTCCGCTAAGCCCCTGCCGTCGTTCCCCTTTGACTTGCTCCGACCGCCACCATGGCCGGCCAAGCGCACGCTCTCGTGCCGCTCAGCGCGCGCCAGAGGCACTGACCTGCGCTGGGTCATCTGTAGAACGCGCCCGGCGAGCTCCCACATTCGTTTGCACACTTGAGCCACCATCCCGTGCTCCCTGAAAATTCTGCTGCCGCGGGCTCGATTCCGGCGAGCACCGCCCACCCCCGCCCTCGTCGTTTTCACCAATGGGCGTGCCTCCTTGCGCCAGTTCTGTAGGGCAAAACCATGGTCGATTTGGTCAACCGTGGAGCGATTCTGACGAGTTCCCGCGCCGGCGTTGTACTGTAGCTCGTCGGCGACAGTTAACGTGCTGACGCGGCCTCCCCTGTGTCGATGACACATGGGTCCCGCATGTCAACCCATTAGGTAGGCACTAATATCCCAAGCTTAACCCCTGTTAGATTAAGATGAGTCAATGACATGTGGGTCCGCCCCTTTAAATAAACCTTTAGATTAAATTAAACTGATAAATATAACTCTGAGTCTATGACAGGTAGGCCCCACTGTCAGGTTAATATTTAAAAGAATTTAGATTAATTCGAGTGTATGACATGTGGGCCCTGTGCCAATTTAAATTTAATTAAATGTTTTATTATTACTGTGAGGCTGACAGTGCGACCCACTGGTCAGGTTTGACCTGGTCAACCCCCTTGTGGATAATGTTGAATTTTAAATAATAAAAGAAATTCCAGAATTGATTTAAACTTTAGACATTAATATCTTGTAAACCGTATGTAAAATTCAAAAATGTTATACATCAAAATTGATCAGAAAAATATAATGAATACGGATACGCTACCCGTATACCCACCTCACCCCTCTAACATACCGAACATCGAACCGTCCCCCTCCGGACCGTTTGTCCAATGATTGCCCGATACCGATAAACTATCTGGATGAATTTATTCTGAACACGAAAGTTGTTCAAAATGGATCAACTAACACAGATGCACTTTTCACATGTTTGTCAGATGTCCACGACACCTCCTGCATGGTACCTTCCTCCTCCAGTCACCCTGTCCGAAAAATACCCGAGCTGGCAGTTCATCCCCGGATGACTTTTCGCTCCGAGCATAATACATCATACTGCGCTAGAGCATCGTTAACATTTCATATGGCATGCCTTGCATCTGTTTGCTATGATTGCTTTGTATTTACTGTTTCTTCCCCCCTTATCACCGGTAGACCCTGTTGCTGCCGCCGACTACACCGTTGCTGAGTACGACTACTTCGTCGACGACCCTACCCCTACCGTCGAGCTACCAGGCAAGCAGAGCCATTCTCTTCCCCAGATATCGCCTATCTTTTCCGTACATTTCTTGCACTAGGCATTGTTACTGCTGCTGCTACGTTACAATCCTATTCAATTGCATAGCCTGTTATTGTCGCCCCTTGATGTACCTTCCTTTATCCTATGATGCCTATTATAACTATGCATTATTCAGTAGTGAGCCCCGCGCTTTGTTAGCTAGGATTAGATAGCGGGTTGTGATCACTCAGGGGAGTGAACGCGGATACGATATATATATATATAACTACACAGGTACGGTACAATGCAGACACCGCCTAAGGCCCCTAGCTCGGCTCTGCCGAGCCACCTTCAAGTGTGAGCTATCAAGGAGTAATCCTTGTACTCCACTCGTTGATGACTCTGTATAGCCGCTTTAGGTACCTGAGCAACGGTTGTCCTTAAGGTAAGAAGTCGGGCGACCCAATGGTGCCCGCGAGCGGCATTGCGTCGGGAACGACAGGGAGGGTACGGCCGACGTTACTGGCGTGCTTGGCCCCTGCTCGTATCTCGCGAGAGTTACCAAACCACGAAAGTCGAGCTCTACCAAGAGCACACGCGAGATAAGGTAAGGAGACTATTCACCTTGTTGGTAACCGCAGAGACTTGGTGGGACGACAGGGCAGACACCGATGTACTGGTGGTCCTTACTGCTGTCGTTGTCCGCGGGTCAGTTAAGTCGAGGCAACGGTAACGATTGTCACGCAGGTTAATTAAAATGCTAAATGGTTCGGCGGATGAATTGAGAGACCCGTTGGTCTGTACGCACTACCTACACGTGGGATTATGATGTGGGCCCTCCGCGTCGTAGTTCGTTCGAAAGCTCTTCAGACGTCAGCAGTACTGCGGCCAGATCGCCGGGAAGCCGTGTTGTCTTATTTTCTGCAGAGGGTGTGTTTGGATTTGCTTTTTCTTCACCGGCCAGACTCGCACCATGCAGGAGCGTGCAAGGGTGAGGGACCTAGACCCCTTGGCGCATAGGATATAGTCCGGCGAATGGCCTCTCTGCTGATCCTAGGATAAACTGCGATGTGTCGGATAGCCTCGGTGGGGCATTCCCTAACAAGGTGTACGCCACCCTGGAGATCCGAGTGTGCAGGCTGAATAGTAGTGCACCCCTTCAGGGAGTTTAATCTATTCGAATAGCCGTGTCCAAGGTAACAGGACGCTTTATGCTAAAGCTGGACCTTACCACTACAAACTACTACTATTAAAATGTATGGTTCCGGGTATTCTTCCTCGCAGGGAAGTCGAGGAGGGAAACTCGAAGGTATTATTATTATTAATCATTACAACTTACTATTATACAATGCTGCAGCAACTTCTGCTTCATTGTTACTTTATGCTTTATATGAACTGTTGGCTGTTCTCATCTTGTGCTGCAAGACTCGTCAGAAGATGCTAGTCTTCGATAGGCCTAGCTTCTTACCCTTATTCTGATTTCTACCTTGCAGTCCACTATATACAGCCTCCCCTTTCCATTTGATACAAATGCATAAATGCTTAGTAGCGGACGTAAGACTCGCGGGTATGCTAGATACTCACCTTTGCTTTGTTTCCCCCTTTTTGTTTTGCCTGATCGGCCGCTGCAGTCGACGTTGGAGCTTTGGATTCCAGGAGCAGGAGATCCCCGATGTCGACCACCGCAACATGAAGATCCCCGATGCCTTCTACGATGTCGAGTTCCCTGTTGACCAGGTTTAGTTTGGAGGTTTCTAGGCAGGAGGCCTCGCATTTGCGATCTGTTGTTATTTGTGCTAGAATTCTTAAGGCAACCTTGTATCCTTGTGTCTGTACTCAGATACTATTTCTTCCGCTAACTTTGTGCTCTTGAGCTGTTGTATTTGAGCCCTCGTGGCCCCTGGCTTGTATTAAAAAATCTTGTATTATTTTATTTGTAGAGTTGTGTTGTGATATGTTACCGTGAGTCCTTGATCTCGATCGTGTACCTTGCGTGTATGATTACTGTACACGACTTGATTTTGGGGGCGTCACATAGTAAGTGGGTAAGTCCAGTTCATTGTGTTCCTAAGAAGGGAGGTATGACTATTGTTCCTAATGATAAAAATGACTAATACCTCAGCGGACTATTATTGGATATAGAATGTGTATTGATTTCAGGAAGTTGAACAAGGCCACCAGGAAGGACCATTATCCTCTGCCCTTTATTGATCAGATGCTTGAGCGATTGTCTAAAAACACCACTTTTTCTATCTTGATGGGTATTCTGGCTTCTCTCAGATTCATGTCAACACTGCGGATCAGGAGAAGTCCACTTTCACGTGTCCTTACGGTACTTATCCTTATAGGCGTATGCCTTTTGGTTTATGTAATGAACCTGCTACTTTTCAGAGGTGTATGTCTGCTATATTTCATGGTTTCTGTGAGGAGATTGTGGAGGTCTTTATGGACGACTTTTCTGTCTACGGAACCTCCTTTGACCACTGTCTCCACAATCTTAATAAAGTTCTGCAGAGATGTGAAGAAACAAATTTGGTGCTCAATTGGGAGAAGTGCCATTTCATGGTCAATGAAGGGATAGTTCTTGGTCACAAGATTTCCGAAAGGGGAATTGAAGTGGACAAGGCAAAGATTGAAGCTATTGAAAGGATGCCCTATCCAAGGTACATCAAAGGTATTCGTAGTTTTCTCGGTCATGTTGGTTTCTATAGAAGATTTATCAAGGACTTTTCTAAGACCTCGAGACCCCTCACCAATCTTCTCCAGAAGGATGTTCCTTTTGTATTTGATGAAGATTGTAAGGAAGCCTTCGAAGTTCTTAAGAAAGCCTTGATAACTGCTCCTATAGTACAACCGCCTGACTGGAATTTGCCCTTTGAAATTATGTGTGATGCTAGTGATTTTGCTGTTGGAGCTGTTTTAGGACAAAGGGTTGATAACAAGCTGAATGTCATACACTATGCTAGCAAAACCCTTGATAGTGCTCAAAAGAATTATACTACTGCTGAGAAGGAACTCTTAGCAGTGGTGTTTGCTTGTGATAAGTTTAGGAAGTATATTGTTGATTCTAAGGTTATTATTCATACTGACCATGCCGCCATTAAGTATCTTATGCAGAAGAAGGATGCCAAACCAAGGCTCATAAGATGGGTAATCCTTCTTAAAGAATTTGATTTACAGATTGTTGATAGAAAAGGAGAAGACAATCCGGTAGCGGACAACCTTTCAAGGATGGAAGACATTCCGCACGATCATATTCCAGTCAACGATAGTTTTCCAGATGAACAGCTTGTTGTTGTAAAAGTACAATCTCATTCAGACCCTTGGTTTGCAGATTATGCTAATTTTATCGTTGCAAAGTTTTTGCCTCCAGGTCTTACATTTCAGCAGAGGAAGAAATTCTTCACGGATTTGAGGCATTACTTTTGGGATGACCCACATATTTATAAAGAAGGTGCGGACGGGATCGTAAGAAGGTGTATACCGGAGCATGAGCAGAAGGACATTCTTCGACAATGTCACGATAGCCCCTATGGAGGGCATCATGCCGGTGAGAGGACCGCACATAAAGTTCTACAATCAGGTTTTTATTGGCCTACTCTTTTTGAGGACGCCAGAAAGTACGTTCTATCTTGTGATAAGTGTCAGAGAGTTGGTAACATTAGTAGGAGAAATGAGATGCCTATGAATTACTCGCTAGTAATCGAACCTTTCGATTTCTGGGGTTTTGATTTTATGGGTCATTTTCCTCCTTCGCACAAGTACACACACATCTTAGTTGCAGTTGATTATGTAACCAAGTAGGTTGAAGCAATCCCCACTTAGAGTGTTGATCACAAGACATCTTTGAAAATGCTCAAGGATGTAATTTTTCCAAGGTTTGGTGTACCAAGGTACCTCATGACAGATGGAGGGTCACACTTCACGCATGGAGCTTTTAGGAAAGCTCTAGCCAAGTACGATGTCAATCATAGAATTGCATCACCGTACCACCCTCAAACTAGTGGGCAAGTTGAGCTCACCAATAGAGAGATCAAGCTGATCTTACAGAAAACAGTGAACAATTCTAGAAAGGACTGGTCAAAGAAGTTAGTAGATGCTTTGTGGGCGTATTGAACTGCTTACAAGAACCCCATGGGCATGTCTCCGTATAAAATGGTGTATGGAAAAGGTTGCCATTTTCCATTAGAGTTAGAACACAAAGATTTATGGGCTATCAGAGAGCTGAATGTTGACCTAAAGTTAGCTGGTGAAAAGCGTCTCATGAACTTGACTTCTCTAGATGAGTGGAGAAGTGAAGGTTACGAAAGCGCTAAAATGTTCAAAGAAAAGGTAGAGAAGTGGCACGATAAAAGGATTCTGAAATGTGAATTTAATGTTGGTGATAAAATTTTATCGTTTAGATCTCGTTTCAGGTTTTCTCCAGGTAAACTACTTTCCAGATGGGAAGGACCTTTTCATATCGAAGAAGTATATCGGTCCGGTGCTATCAAGATTAATAATTTTGAAGGCACCAAACCTCAAGTTGTGAATGGACAAAGACTCAAACATTACATGGCAGGTGATCCTATTAATGTGGATGTAAATATGATATACACAACAACTCATGAAGAACATGTTGCAGCCCAGTTCCAGACACCGGCAGGAGCAGCATAAGAAAATGTATGTTTAACGGTAAGGAAACATCGCGAACGTCAATAAAAGTTTAATTTTCAAGGTTTTTGAAAAAATAGGAAAATTCCAAGCCCAAGTGGAGCCGGAGAGGAGTTCCAGGGGGGCCAGGAGGCCTCCCGGCGCGCCCCCCTCCGGCCGCGCCAGGCACCCTCCTGGGTACCCCGGACTCCGACTCCACATTGGATTGAAACCTTCCTTCTGTTGCAGAAATTTTTGCTATATATTTTCCCAGATAGTCCCGGCACCGTATCTCTCGATTTCGCGTGTTTTCTTTCTCGGTCTGTTTCTGCCAGGAAAACTTTCAGCAGATCTAGGTGCCATGGCTTCCCCAAGTTCCCCCAAGGACAAGTTCGTCATCAACGTCATCAACCCTTACCTCGCAGAGGTGAGGAAGCACCCCAGATCCTTCGTGTGGAGGATGGTGTCCTCTACAAGGAAGATCTCAAGGGACCAGTCAAGGAAGGAAGCACCGAGGAGCGGCTGAAGGAGATGGAACATGAAGTATTCAAGTTCAATAAGATGGTGGAGCGTGGTGTTGAAGCTAAATTCAACATCATGAACGAGTTAGAGGCTTCCCACAAGAAGGATATGAAGGAGATGTGGTAAAGTTTGGCCGCACTAGAAGATAGAGTTTATGAGCTTCAAGCATAGATCTATGATCTGCAGAACCAAAACTGTGAGTATGAACTTAAGTTCTTACGCATAGGTTTGGGTGCTGAGTGCAGGATTCTGGAGACTGGAATGTCCTTCGAGACTGGAGAACCTTTGCCTTGGAAGCGCTTCACCAAGGAATACGTGATCAACAAGAACAAGAATGAGGAGTAAATCTCCTTGGGTAATGGCACCCCCTCAGCTTGTTCCAAGCTTGGGGGAGTGCCTGGTATCTTTATCTTTATCTTTGTCTTTAGGAGTCAAGTAGAGTCGTATCATGCCTAGGGAAGTTACTTTATGAAATAGGTGTTCATTGAGGTCTATCGCTCCTTTTGTGGGGAGTTTTGTATCCGTGAGTGTGGAGTCGTTTATGAAGGAATATTAATCAGAAGTCTATTGGTTTCTTCGCTGCACTCGGTATTCTCTTCATGCGATCGACATTATGAGCTGACTCTTATGGGGAGTATTGACCTTATACCAGGTATGGCTTCGAAAACCTTATTTAATCTTGGCAAGTATAGCTTTGGTCATAACAACAAGCATGTTTTTCTCAAAGTAGCGACATAGCCAAAACCTTTGTGTTATTATGCTTGAAGTGTTATGTTGACAAGGAAGACAACTTGATGCGCCATGATAGTTTTAATGTTTATGCTTTGTATTGCTTGCATCTAAGTCATCATCAATTTTCTGGTCTCTCAAAGCCTTGCTAGCCAAAACTCTGTACCAAGCGGAATTTTGCTTGTACTCCCATACCCTGAAACCAACATCTTCCACTTGAGTCCACCATACCTTCCTATTCGTGCTATTCCACTACCACTCCTAAAGTATATAATTTATGTGTTATCTTTAGATGTTCAAAATCTTCTATTTTGTGCCTCTGATTCAGCTCATGAGGAAGTGGTGGGTAACCCATGATCTTCTTAATTTGGACAAGTTTTATCTTGGGATTGCATGTCTAATCTGCAAACCCCTAATACGAGAAGGGACTGGCATGAGTGCCCAGCTCGTAAAAGATAATTACTAACACACAAGTTCCTTCACCCATTTATGAGTGATAAACAAAGGAATTTAAGGGGATGTGATCGTCCCCACATGGGAGACGTTCCTCGAAACTTGTCTAAATCATGAAGTGAGTGAGCTATCTATCAGCAATCGTTGACGGATCATGCACCTCCCAAAATCTGTTTGTATTCTGTTTGATCTAGAGATGACACATGAGTTTTCCCTGCTTACCCTTTTGCACGGGGTTTATCCTTTATTTTGTGCTGAGTTAGTCCTTCCTACTTCCTTCCTTTCTGAGAGAGAACAGACACTTGATGTTGATAAAGATTTTTTCATATAAAGTTGCATTAAGAGTTAGCATGTTACATCTTTGTTGACATTATCTTTTGATAAGTAAGTTGTTTGCAAAAGCTTATGCCTAGTAACCATCTTCCTTTGTGTTAACATGTGCACTTCTTGACTAATAACATGTTCTTTCAAAAGCTTCAACTTGTTTCATTATAAGTGAAACAGCAAAAGTAAAAGTTATTAGTTGTTCCTTGACCAAGGTTATGTTTGCCATGATTTGATGAGTTTTCTTGGCCCTACTTTGTTATAATTGTTACTACTTTCTCATAAGGCCTTATATGTTGAGGTTGTTGTTGAGGATGCTTCAGTTTGGTGAGAAATATTGGTGCTTCTTGTCCGTATTCTTTTAATCGACACTTCACCCTCTAAACTTGTGGACAGGTTTGCCGAGCTCAGTAATCGCTTGGGGACAAGCGAGGTCTAAGCTTGGGGGAGTTGATACGTCCAAAATGCATCACTATTTTATATTGTAAGTTAACCCTATTCATTGATATATTCCCCTTTAAAGTACTGTTCTTATGTTGTTTTGGCTTGTTTTACAGAGTTTGCAACTTTCCGGTGCCGAAGCAGCAGAAGCAGAATTCAGCGGTGAAAAGTGGACATCAAGTTGCTGAATCAGATCAACTCCAAATTTGACGAAATTTTACGTGGATCATTATTTTAGAGATTCACCGGAGGAGAACAAAGATTGACCGGAGGGTACCCACCAGGGCTCCAAAAGGGTCCCTGGCGCGGCCCCCCCTAGGGCGCGCCAGGCACCCTCCTGGATGCCTGGTGGCCCACCTCGGTGCCCCCTCTGGCCTATATTATCTCCCTGGGGTAAATACCCTAAAAATAGAGGAGTTTCGGAGTTTCGACGCCACCTCGTGGAGGAAACCTACAGAGAAGAAAAAGTCATCTCTGACGGGCAAATTCCGTCGGGGAGACCACCTCCCGAAAGGGGAGATCATCGCCATCGTCATCATCATCGTCACGGGCATCATCGAGATCATCATCAACATCATCCCCAACATCAGCACCATCTCCATCCCATCTCATCTCACAATTGCAACTTGTGTTGTAATCCGTACTATCTATCCCCTCTACTCTGTTGGTGTTGATTACTACTTTGTGGTGAATGTTATTGAGTTTTGTTGGAGAAATATCATTGTGTCCAGATTATTTGCCACTCATCTATCACCTCTGATCATGATCTCTTTTATGTCTTGTTAGTAGTTACTTTAGTTCTTGAGGACATGGGAGAAGTCTAGTTGTTAGTAGTCATATGATGTTGAAGTATTATGTAATGTTTGATACTTAAGTTGTGTTGTTATTTTCCTAGTGGTGTTGTGTGAGTCGAACACCCAACACTTTGCCTTATTAAGGACCTTGGGGAATACATTGTGTACAAAGGATGCTTACGGTGGGTTGCTGGAGTGACAGAAACCTGAACCCCAGTTCGCACACTTTTGCACAAGGGAGTTATGGATCCTCGATCGTAATGTTGTGGTTAGGCTTATGCCTTAATTACTACATTGTATTTGCGGATGCTTGCAAGGTGTGTAATCATAAGAGTGCACTTAATCTTGGTCTAGAAGGTGTACTAGCATAGATCCACCCACTCAACACTTATCAACACAACACATAGTGCCGATACGAAATATGGCGAAAGCACATGACTATCTCTCCCGTGTGTCCTCAAGAACGCTTTAGCCTTTATAAGTTCAGTTGCTAGGCCAATCCTTCTGACAAAAGGATCGGGCCACTTGTTACTCCTCAGTGTCATTTACTTTGCTCGTTTTTTATCTTCTCGTTACTTATACCCGAAAAACCCCTAAAAAGTTATCTTTTAGTATTTGCAGACCTTTCCTTATCCAGGGTCACTTGTCAATACCTTCTGCTCTTCGTGGGATCGACATCCTTATTTATCGAAAAGCTACAATTGATCCCCTAGACTTGTGGGTCATCAAGAATAATTTATTGGTGCGGTTGACAGGGGAGGCATAACAACTAAACCTATCAACTTCACCGCCATCAGGGGGCGTGGGAGCAAGCGGACCGTTGGGGAGCCATTCTCATATGAGGGTTCGCGACATCGGCGGCGAGCAGAGGAGATCCGCTGGTGTTGAGAAGAGCGATCGTGAACGGCAAGGGTGACCTACCTAATTGCGCCGGCGTCGAGTAGTATAATCGAACCAGATCTAAATCTGTATATCTCCAACATTAGTCTTGTTTCGAACATCTCATTAAAACAAAGATGACGATCAAACCAAATCAAAATTCGAATGTACAGTTCAATATATATGGTCATTCCTACATTTGAAGAAAGAAATGTGGGAGAGTAAAATGGCCATTCAATATTATTTGCAGATATTTGTTTTCATTCGATTTAAAAAACGGATTGCTTTTCATAACCAAACGATGTCGGAACAAAACAACGAAACACTGCCACGTTACTTGCGAGCAGGCTGCAGAGTCTTGAACAAGACGAGAATTTTACACCACTTATTTATTTCAATTCATAGTTCATAGTACTAAGCATGATTACAAGAGAAGCTTTCACCACAAATTAAGCCAAACAAGCTAAGTACAAACATTAAACATCACACAAACCTGACAAACAACACCCGAACTTAAAACGAACACTAACACATCAGCACATCTCGCCGGGGATGTTGCGGTGGTGCACGAGCTTGACGACAACATAACATAAAAACTGTAGCTTCCATACCACCTTTCAAACAACATAACAACATAAGCTTGAACGAACATACTATCATAATTAAGCTAAATAATTAAGGTGGTCTGGTCTGTGATCCATGTGCAGATCTAAAGTCTAAACTAGGGCAAACTCGGAAGCATGAGCAGATCTAACCAAAGGACAGCCACTACATAATTAAGATTTATTAGTTACTAATAATTAGCTGCATGATTGTCTAGGGCACCCCGATGCGGAGGGCTTGAAAGGAGACACGTAACTTTCATTGTCGTCGTTGGACGCAGACTGGTCCCAAACCTTGACGACCTCGACGGGCACGGTGCTGCGAGAGACTTCTCCGGGACAGACGCCGCCGCTGCCATACCCACCGTACTTGATCTGGAGCTCGTGAGGTATGTCGCTAGGGTGCTCCAGCCGGGCGACAAGGCGGAGCGTCGAGAGATCATCAGGCGCGGCGACGATCTCGACCACGTCGCCGATGCTGGCCATGCTGAAGCCGATGTCCTTCTCCGTCCGCTGCTCCCTGGGGTAGTTGTGCAGGTTGATCTGGACAAGGTGCCCCTCGGGAACGACCTGCGGCGAGGGCTTGAAGGGAGACACGTATCCCCCATTGCCGTCGTTGGACGAAGACCGGTCCCAGACCTTGACGATCTCCACGGGTATGATGCAGCGAGCGACTTCAATTGGACAGATGTTGGCAAAAACACGAAGGTAGCGCAGCCGGAGCTCGCGGGTGATTTCGCGAGGGTTCTCCGACAGGACGACGAGCCGGAGCGTGGAGAGGTCCGGCGCGGTGAAGCAGGCGGGGTCGATCTCGATTACGTGGCCGATGTTGGAGCAGTTGATGGCAATGCCTTTCTCCGTGCGCTCCTCCTGGGCAAAAAAGTTGTGCAGGATGATGTGGACGAGGTAGTCCAACTGGCAGTTCTTCGGCTTAGGGCCGATCCGCACCGAGTAGCCGTCGAGCTCGAACGGCTGCTTGGCGATGGCCGCCACCCGGCCCTCCGGCGAGCCGAAGCGCAGGCACATGTCGGCCATCATCGGGGAGACCTCGAAGAGCTCGAACTGCAGGCCCGGGGCCGCGGCGTGGATGGCGGACCGGACGAGGGCCTTGGTGTCCTCGGCCTCGGCCTCGGGGTCCGGGTGATGAAGGCGTAGCCGGTGCGCCTGGCCTCGAGGTCCATCTCAGGGGTCATCGTCATGTACACCGTAGGCCCGCGGAGCGGGCGGCCGGAGATTTCCTCCGGGGTGTCCGGATCCCAGCGGCGGAGCGCAGAGCCGCAGACGCTGGGATGGGGTGGTTGAGGGGTTTGATCCTGCACAAGAAGGACGGGCGGCCCTCGGGCGCCTCCAGCGGAGAGGCGACGGCGGGAGCGGCGGGGCGGCATCTTGTTCGCAGTCTCAAGTTCAAGTTCAACACGGAAGGCAAAATGATAGGTGTGGAGCGCGAGGAGTCTGATGGATGAGCAAGGCAGGGGGTGGCCGGCTTTAAGCAATAAGCTCGGCCAAGCATTCACTCCGGCCAACGGAGGTGGCGGGCTGGTGGCGACTGGCGAGTGAGGTTCGACTGAAGCGGCGTGCGGGTTGAGTTCGAGGCCACTTTGCCATTACACTACCCAACCCATAGTGGAAGTAACATCACTAGCAACATCACACTTATCTATGCAAAATAAATGATGTGGCAAATAGTTAATGAGGAAAGAGAGAGATGTGATAACTTAGGGCACTCCCAATGCTAGTATCTTAGCACGATATCATAGGCATTTTGCTTATGTGGCATAGCACTTAATGAAGAAAGAGAGGGAGGTTGTATCTTAGCTAAGATACAACCCTTGCACGTGGTCATATGCAAAAAGTATTGTTAAACCAATCACATGTATGCATAAGACCAAAATCATTAAATAAGATACAACCCATAAGAAACAATGCATTGTGGTGGTTGTATCTTAAGTTTTTATTGTTCCTATGATATTGTGCTAAGATACAATGCATTGAAAGAGCCCTAGGTAGTTACTTGCTTTTTGAGTAACATCACACATACCAATACAATATGAGTCTACAACACAATAAATAAAGGGTTGTATGACACCACATCTATGTTACTCCCCACTATAAAGGTAGTAACATAGACTAGTAACAACGCGATGTTACTAGTCGAAGTTACTCCCCACTATGACTAGTCTTACCAGAGGGAGGAGTGGGGGTGGTAAATGGCAGAACGGAATTGCTTCACACACGACAATTTTCATCCGATCCTTGTACGATACTTTCATTGCAAATTAATTAATTATACCACAGCTTTGTGACAGCGAGCTTTTCACGCGCTGGAAAACAAACGAGTAGAACGCTTGGTTTGATATGGGCCGGGCTGAGATTTGAACACTTGGATAACAATTTTCTTCCGAGAGCAACTAATTAGGGAGTGAGGGCAACTAATTCTAAAATACTCATTTGTATCTCAGTCCAACAAACAGCGTCACGTGTCGCGCTTACAACGATTCCTTGGAATTTTATTTTATTTTATTTTTGTGTATGTATTTTTTATGTTTAAAATTGCTTTTTTATGATTTTTTTTACTTTTCTGGTTTTCACACGTTTTTTATATACGTTTTGGTGAAAAAAAAGTGGCACAACCATGGCTTCGTGGGAGGCACGAGTCGTGCCTTAAAAAAGGAGGCATGAGTCGTGCCTCGTGCCTTCGCGAGAGGCACCATCGTGCCTCAGAGAAAGGCATTGTCGTGCCTCAGGTAAAGGCAAAGGCACTATCGTGCCTTAGGAAATGGCACACTCGTGCCTCCCGTAAAAAGGCAGTATCGTGCCTTCGCGAGAGGCACTCGTGCCTCTAAAACAGGAAAAACGGAAAAAACTCCAGAACGCGCCACTTGGCACGCGCGGAGAAAACGCACTGTTCGTAGCTACGAGTACTCTTAAATTAGTGATTTCGTTAGGGAGTACTCGTTCACACTCTAGTTCAGCGAGCAGCGCCACGATTTCGTCGGGATTTCGTTTTTTTTATTTTCGTGCCTCGTGCCTCCGCGAGAGGAACTTGTCCCTCTAAAAAACAGGAAAATAGGAAAAGCACCAGAGCGCGTCACTTGGCGCGCGCGGAGAGAACGTGTTGTTCGTTGCTACGGATACTCTAAAATTAGTGATTTCGTTTTCTTTCACTAAAAAAATAAGTATCTTTACAAAGCACTTGTCGTTGCCGCCGTCGTCCATGTCCTCGTCCGGCAGGTAGATCCGATTGCCCGCACCCGGCGGCGGCGACGACGACCGAGAAGGGGGTGGGGGAGGGGACGAGTCGCGGCGGCGGCGGCGCCCGGAGCCGGAGGCTTCGTGGCCGTTCTTGCTGCGGCCGAACCATTTCAACATGGCGCGGTGGTTCGGCCGCAGCAAGAACGACCACGAGGCCTCCGGCTCCGGGAGCCGCCGCCGCCGCGACTCGTCCCCTCCCCCTCCCCCACCCCCTTCTCGGTCATTGTCGCCTCCGCCGGGTGCGGGCAACCGGATCTACCTGCTGGACGACGACATGGACGGCGGCGGCGACGGCGTGTAGGCCGGCGTGGCACATTTTTATGGTTTTTTAGTTAATTTCTGTTTTTAATGTAATGTGGACGGTTAAGACGTGTTTAAGTTTTTTTAAGTTTAATTTCATATTTGTTATTAGATCGGTTTTTGCATTTGCGTCGGCGCGATGGGGGGCCGCGTGAACGTCGGACAAAAAACGGACACGTGCGCGGATGCGTCCCAGCAAACTGAACTAAAACGTTTGTTTGTATTGACGCGTTAAAATTGCCTTTATCTCCCTTGCTGCCTTGCAAGTGATGCCTCTCATAAAGCTCACGTTGTGAGAATTTTCTGACACAAGTCAATGGCACAATACTGCTAGGCTGCTGGCAACGAATAATCGAGGCTGAGCGGAGGGGATAAGGCACAAGTGCTTTGTAAATAAAAATGATTTTTTAGTGAAAGAAAATTGTTATCCAAGCGTCCAAATCTCAGCCCGGCCCATACCAAACCCAAGTGTTCGACTCGTTTGTTTTCCAGCGCATGGGAAGCTCGCTGTCAAAGCTATCGTACGAGTATCGGACGCATTTTATCGTATGTATAGTAGCGCTCATGGCAGAACTGTCATGAACGCTGGTTTCCTCAGTTAACCATTGGGCCATTGAAGATGGCGCATGGAGTAGTCGCATCACAGGCTCAGGGTATGGGCAACCAAAGCATCTTGTAGGCCGTAGCGCCTGAAGAGATAGGCGTTGAGCACTCGGGCGACGCCATTGATAACATTTGAGGCGAGAAGGACCAAGGGGGACTGAGATCCAGTGACTTTACGAAGCAAAGTCACACGAGTGATTTTTCCAAAATAATTCAATTTTAAATGTTTCAAATAATTCTGAAAAAATTTGTGGATATTCACATCATATGAATGTACAATCCCTAAAAATTCCAGCTTCAAATTCAAAATATACATTGAAAAACAAAAAAGATAAATCCAGCATGAATAGTGACATTTTGAATTTTCTTTTTGACACTATTCATATTGAATCTGTTTTTTTTGTTTTTCAATGTATATTTCGAATTTGGACGAGAAATTTTTAGGAATTGTACATTCACGTGATGTGAATATCCACAAAAAATTTAGAATTTTTTGAAACATATAAAATTGAATTTTTTGGTAAAGTCACCGTGTGACTTTGCTTGCCAAAGTTACCGAATCTCAATCCGACCAAGGGCGGGATGCAGCTGGGATTGCGTCGCGCCCAGCTTCGAAATTTGTGTTCCCGTGTTAGACCGAATTCTAGCCGTAATTTCGATTTCAGCAGCGCCATGTTGAAGCATCTTCAACAGCGGGCACAATGTACGGAGTGGCTTTTAGAGCATCTCATATTATCTCATATTACATACTAAGTCCTTCACACGTCCCCTTATTTTTAACGGCTTTGCTAGGTCTCAGACGATAAGTCTGAGTCGATGCTATATCCGTGAGATTTAACATTAAGATCGATGCAAAACTGTCATTTTATTTTATTGTTCTTTTTCTCTTTTGCATGTTATGTGACATGACTGAGACTTGGTTAAATCTCAGTCGACTGAGACCTAGACACACCCTTTAACACTTTATATTTCTATTAGCAAACAAAAGTGATTTTTAGCTGAACACTTAAATCATAACTCCTTCAAGAAAAAGAAACAATTTCCATTAAAATAGTTGAATTTTTTTCCATTCAAGCAAAAATTCAATCTACATTATATAACATGGTTGCTATATTATCCTGTTCAAAGGATATTTATACTACTCGTCCTGATTCGTATTATTTATGGCTCGAACCAAGGTATCTAGAAATATTTCAATACTAGATCTATTCAATTGAGCAACAGGTAATATGGATCAGAGGAAGTACACTATATATACTACTTGATTTATATATTATCTCCGACCCATATTAATGTACTTAACTTTGTCTAGATTCGTATGTATCTAGTTTAGTATTTAGACTAGATGCATGTGTATCTAGATAAACTTAAGTATTACCTCCGACCCATATTAATGTACTCAACTTTGTCTAGATTCGTATGTATCTAGTTAAGTATTTAGACTAGATGCATGTGTATCTAGACAAAATTAAGTACATTAATATGGATCGGAGGGAGTATTAAAAATTAGCCTAATTTGATTCGTTCATAAACTTGTCTCAATCAATAGCCCTGTTTGGTTTCATGGGTTAGAGTCAGAGTTGGTTAGATTGTACCAAACTAACCCCAAAACATCCAAACATGAGGGTTAGAGTTCGTTAGATGCATCTAACCCACCCAAAAAATCTAACCCATCCAAAAGGTGCTTATTTGGGTTAGAGTTAGGTGGGGCCCAAAAAAGTTAAGTTTCCCTCTACTTCCACCAATCAAATCCTAAATAAAGTAGTCAAATAATTGAAAAAGGTATATTTATTGCCAATCTAACCCCACCATCCAAACACCTTTTTGGTTAGGGTTAGTTCAGGGTTAGTCTAGAGTTAGAATCTAACTCTAACCTTTAACCGAGTTAGAGTATCCAAACAGGGCCAATAACATCATCGGAGTCGTTGTTATAGAGACCGAAGTCATGGAGCAAAGGTCTATAATTGACACATCGGACGGGCCGACCTCGTTGGTATCCCCCTTCTTGTAGTACTCGAGACAGGGGCGCTCCTCGGCGACGAGGTCCGGGTTATTCTCGTGAAGATTGACCATGTTTGCCTCATCACGCGATCCGTCTTGAGCCGCTCGAAAGCATCTAATTCTCTCGCACCTTCTAACAGGAGACCACGTGTTGATCGGAAAAAATTCGAGACATAGCAACTGTCGAAGGAGAATTTGATCTTCACCCAACTATCATGGGTCCCACCGCCCTTACGGCTTACTGCATGCTGCACCGATTGGAATGAGCGAATTCAATGATATCAGCGTGTTTTCCAATCAGTACTATTCAAGACCCAAGCACCTCTCACGATCGTTGCCAACACCGTCGTACTTCCTCTTCAACGACGATGGCAGATTGGTGAAGGAATGGAGGGTGTGTGTTTTCGCGGTCTCAGGGCGGCTGGTCGTCGCGGCTTGGATCCGCGCTCTGAATCGACGACAACAACCTCCGGTGGTTGGATCACACCATTTCAAGGTGCGATGGTCGATTGGAAGTGTCGTGGGGGGCGGGTGTGGGTTGTAGCACAAGGGATCTGATAGGTGAGTTTTGGTGGAGGCGGTGTGGACGCAATCGAGCAGAGAAGAGATGCAGCCGTGGGGGAGGGAGTGTGATTTTTTTTTGTGAAACGATATCGATTAAGTAAATATAAATGATCGTTGATGAGATGAGTAAAAAATTTGAAGGGCTAAAAGGGATAAGAGAAAAGATGTCGATCATGTAAATATAAATAATCGTGCATGCGATGGGTAAAAGATTTGAAGGGTTAAAGGGGATAAGGGATCGATTAGGTGCGATTTGACCCACTCTTGCATCTTGCCTCATATCTATAATTATATGTGTTTAGCCTTTTTATCTGCACACAAAAAGGATATATATTTCTAACCGTCTGTCCAATTCTAGGTCCTTTTTTAATATACTCTTTGTTTCGACGAGATCTTTGGAACAAGATCAATATTGAATACTTTTCATTTTTCAAATTTGACTTGGAATATTATAAATATTGCGGTCAAAGATGATAATCAAACCCGATCTAAATTCGTATATCTCCAAATATTAGTGTTGTTTCAAACATCTCATTAAAACAAAGATGACTAGCAAACCAAATCAAGATTCGAATATACGGTTCAATACATATGGTCATTCCTACGTTTGAAGAAAGAAATGCGGGAGAGAAAAATGGCCATTCCATATTACTTGTAGAACTTTTTTCATTCGATTTACAAAAGAACGGATCGGGTTTCATAACCAAACGACATCGGAACAAAAACAAGGAAACACTGCCACGTTACTTGCAGGCTACGTACAGAGTCTTGAGCAAGACATTACACGCACAAGAATATTTTTTTTGACGAAACCGCAGGAGAGCTGCGTTTGCCTTTATAGAAGAAGATGACACGAGGGTCCGAACTGCTCGGTTTATTAGAGGAAAACTGGGCGAAAACCCGAACAACGGCAAGTCACACCTACCAACCTAGGTGGATCGCACCACAATACATACAAAACGCCAGAAGGACAATTAGGCAGCCACACGCATATCCGCCAACCTCGAAGAACAGAGAGGAACGATAAGTCCGAAGGGAAGCGAGCTTATGCCGCTCTGCTCACGAGATTGATAAACATAGTATGCCCGGCGCTCCTTGCATGTAGAGGGTGCATCAGCTGCCCGCCGCTGATGGGAAACGTGAGCTGACGTCGATCAAACCCACGAACCACGGGTCCCTCTGACCAGAGCCATCTCCAAAAACGATGCCCTCAAGAGGGGATTCGGCACCAAGCATAGCTAGGAAGGCCGCCATCGTTCGATCCGGTAAACCAGATAAAGGGTTACCCCTGGAGCATATTGGAGCGGGAGACAAGAGCTGCTACATCGACGCCTTCAACAAGGAAAACAACGGCCGCATCCGTCGCCGTCGATGATTCCGGTGAACACCGGAATACAACTTTCGTCGGCAGGCTCTCCTCCCAACCCCAAGATCCGGTCAGCCACCTACATCCGCAACCGCGACGTGCGCCCACGGATGCACCAGTAGCGCCTCCTGGATCTGAACAGAGAAATCCAGATCCGCCCTCGACGGGCCACCCGCGCAACCAGCAGGGAGAAGCCGCGCCGCGCCTGGCCTTCACCGCGGGCCCCTCCAGGCCGTCGCCGCTGCGCGCCGGCTCTTCTGGCAGCGCCCACGCGCCGCTCCTGGTCGCGCCCGCACACGCCCGAGCCGGGGACGCCTCCGCGCAACGCACGCCGCGCGCGCGAGTCACCATCGCCAGGCCGCGGCCACCCGCTGCCCGGCGGCCACCGAGCAAGCGAGCGGGCTGCAGGTGTCGTGGATGTAAATCTGACAATAGATATAGGGGTATGAAAGGAGCTAAATGAATCTGTACGCAGAGATGGTTGACGCAAAGGGGGGTTATACAGGTTAGGCCTCTTCGTAGAGATAAAAACCTTAGTCCTGTCCCAGGATTACTGGGGTGTTCTTTCTTCAGAAATGCTGAGAGTGAGATATGTTGCGCGTGCCCATGCCGGAGGGGAGGGGGTGTCTTATATAGAGTGCGCCCCTGCCTCCTTAATGCCCTGGCTTAAATGGGTCTTAATTACAAGATTAAATACGTACTTAAATATAAAACGGTCTGCCCATTACTACTAATAAAGGAGGAGAAACGCCCGCAGCATTAAATGCCTCCCGTCCGTTGGGTTTCCCATCTTCTGAGTAGGGGGGGCCTCGCCGATTGCTTCCGAGTATCGGTCTACTCGGATCTTGCTGGGCTTCCGAGTAGCTGCGTACTCGGAAGCGACTCCTGGTCTCCGAGTAACATGTTACTTGTAGATTGCCAATGCTTCGTGTTTTTTGTTGGTCTTATTTTGCTGGGTGTGCTTTGGGGAAACCCAGGGCTTAAGGGTACCACTGGGTTTCCCTCGCCTAGGGGTATGCCTTTAGTATTACCACGACAGTAGCCCCCAAGCGCTTTCGGGTGCTCGTAAGTGAGGTGGCTGACATTTGTTAGTCTTTCTGAGGTATGCGAAGATTGAACTCAGTAAGAGGCCCGGAAGGGCTTTATTGATGTTCGAACTTTTCCCTCGAGTGCGAGTTGGGCAGGTTAGCGGAAAAATTTGGCGACACTCAAACGTTTCTCGGAAGAGGTGGACTGAGGCCTCGGAGGGCGTGTCTCGGAGTAAAAGGCCTTAAACTCCATATGAACCAAATTTGTAAAGTTCAATGCCCTAGGACATCGCGTCGAGTCCTAGGCCATGCCACATGGGACATTGATTCTTTACCCCCTGCGCGGGGTCTTACTGGTGGCCTGGCATTCTACGTCAGAGAAGGGCCACCAGCGAGCTAGTTACTCGGATTTTTACCCGAGTAACCGGGTGCGGGATTTTTCGTTTCGTGAGGAACCTTCGAGTGGTTCTTTTCGTGGTGCTTCTGAGTGACAGCTTACTCGGACGCTGCGGGACCTTTGCAATTTCTTCCGAGTGATGGCGTACTCGGAGAGTTTGATCGGTGTGCGTTATGCTTCGCATCTTCCGAGTAGTTGGGGTGGTTCCGAGCTTCGGGTCGAAGTCGGATTTGATCTTTAACAAAGGATTTTGCCTTGTCAGAGAATCTTCTTGCCCAGATGAGTGGGCGCACTATTTGGGCCTGTCTCCTCGATTCCCGTGGCGGTTTTATAGGGTAATAATTAACTGCCTGTGGGGAAGTGGGAGGGATTATGGGGAAGTGGAGCGGTTTTATGGGGAGAGCAACCGGCAGGCCCATTAGTGGGGTGCGGATCTGACGCGCGACAGTTGCCACCTCGAGCTATAAAAGCACCCCTTCCTTTCGGTTTGGAACAGATCCGCTCATTTCCTCCCTGCACAGCCGTTCCCACTTCTCTCTCTCGCTCCGCCTCTTCCTTGCCTGCTTGGTCTCACCGCCGAGACGCCTCCGCCGGCCGCCCATGCTCCATCCTGGGAGGCCGCCACTCGCGATGTCCCTCCGCCGCCGTTGAGACCATGTCTGCGGGGGAGTGGCTTCTGTCGATGGTGACGGAGGACATGTTACTGGGGTACCAGGACGCCAGTCTGGTCCCCCGCAATGGTTGCCGCCTTCCCGCGGCCGGGGAGGACGAGCCTGCTCCACGGGAAGGTGAGAGAGTCCTTCTGCTGTCGCATGTGGATCGTGGGTTTTCTCTTCCTCCTCATCCCTTCTTCTTGGACTTTTTGGCTTTCACGGATGCTCAACTTCACCACATTGTCCCCAATGTTGTTACCCTCCTCTCTAGTTTTTTTACTCTTTGTGAGGGGTTCTTAGGCATAGAGCCCCACTGGCATATTTTCTGTAGTATATACGCCATCAAGCCTCAGAAGGCGAAGAAATCTAGGGAGGGTGGCGGTGTTGAGTTCAATCATCTCTGCGGCGGCCTGTTTTTGGCCAAGAAGCAAGGGGTACAGTACTTCCCTTCTAGCCTGCCTGATTCTGTCAAGAACTGGCACAATAGTTGGTTCTACTGTAAGGTGGCCGAGGGGCCGGGGGTGCGTACCTTGCCTCCTTACTCGGACGTTAGACTGACTTCCTCTCAAGGCTGGAATCCCCGACTCACCAATGATGAGAAGGAGCAGGTGCTCCCATTGATGCGTGAGGTCATCAGGCTGAAGAAGAATGGTCTGGACGCCATGGATCTGATAGCTACTTTCGTGATTCGGAAGATTCAGCCGCTCCAGGCCCAAGCTCGGGGGATGTGGACATATTCCGGGTTGCAGGATGACACCCGTTATAGCAACACTGAGATGCCGCTGGACGAGTTTGAACTTCAGATGAAGATAATAACCAGCGTGACCCACGGTCTTCAGGCGACTGGCTGAGTTAGACCCCTCAGCATTGAGAATCCTCCCACCTTGGTATGCTGACTTGTGCCATATGTACTTTGAACGTGTTTCGCTTGTTGGCTCTAACTCGGACTTCCTTATTTTTGCTAGGATTTTACCCAGTTTCGGTCCTCTATCCCTCTGGCTCCGCAACATCCTGCCGAGGAGGATGAAGACAGTACCGCTGGTGCCTGAGTCGGAGTCGAGGCGGGGGAGGAACTGGAGTCCGAGGTAGCTCGGGCTCAGGCAGCGTCCGAGCAGTGCTCGAAGAACAACCAGGACCGTCCAGTCGGCGCGGGAGGGACTTACTCGGACCCGCAAGAGGGCTCATACTCCGAGTGGCGAAGAGGACAGCGGGAAACTTCCGCCCTTGAGTCTCAGTTCTGGGAAGGTTGCGCCCATGAAGAAGAAGAAGCTTGTCACACTTAGGGGCCGAGAGGCTAATCCCCCATGGGGGGGTTGCTGTTGAAAAGGCCAAGGGGGCTGGGTCTGGTCCGGCCAAGGTTGCTCCTCCGAGGCTTGGCTTGAAGACCGTCCACAAGTAAGACTGTTAGTTTTCATATGCTTTGACACTCTTTTGGTTTCCCAGGCCCATTCTTAGTTGTTTCCTTCTACAGTGTTCGTCCGAGTGGTTCTGAGACATTGCCTGGGATCGAGGATCCCGAGGCCGAAGCTGTGGAGGATGTTAGCACTTGTGAGGTGACTGACTTTCCTGGAATGGACGCTATTCCAGAAGATACTGCGGCTGTTGGTGAGAACTCTTCGCTGTTTTTGTTGAGACTTTTACCGTTGTCGTCTCTTTGCTTTTGATTGTTTGATGTTTCTGCCACAGACATGGATGTTGACTCTACTGCTGACCCAACTCGGATTGCTACCGAGCTCGCCGCTGCTGGGGTCACTCCTCCTAAGGTGATAGTTCCTGAGGGGACAGTATCCTCTGGGTCTGGTTCCCGAGCTGCCGCACCTGATGCTCCAGCTGGGGAGGCTGTTAAGGAGACCCCTGTCGCCTCGGCGGCTGCTCGAGGGGGTGAGTCTGCTAGCTCGGTGGCCATTCCAGTCGGAGCCCCAGTGGAGAGTGCTATTATTGGTGGGTTGAAGGAGTCCTTGGTGAAGGCGACTCAGTTTGAGCTGCGGCTGCGGGAGCTAGCATCTGAGGCTGAGTTGGTGAAGTCCAACATGCACGTAAGTACTTAGGTAAGTTTTCTTATCCACTGGTGTAGCCCCCAAGGCTCCGAGTAACTTTGTAAAGTTATTCGGAGTCTTTTGATAGGAGGTTTTTATTTTAGTGAACTTCCAGTGGGAGCACTTCTTAGTGCACCCACTGCGTGTAGCCCCCAAGGCTCCGAGTAACTTCGCGAAGTTATTCGGAGTCTTTTGATAGGAGGTTTTATGTCAGTTAACTTCTAGTGGGAGCACTTCTTAGTGCACCCACTGGGTGTAGCCCACAAGGCTCCGAGTAACTTCGCGAAGTTATTCGGAGTCTTTTGATAGGAGGTTTTGTTTCAGTTAACTTCCAGTGGGAGCACTTCCTAGTGCACCCACTGGGTGTAGCCCCCAAGGCTCCGAGTAACTTCGCGAAGTTATTCGGAGTCTTTTTATAGGGGGTTTTATTTGAATATGGCATTCCTCTTGTCTTCATAGGAGGCATGCAAGCTTGGGTCGGCCTTCGTGAAGTTGCAGGAGGAGAAAACTGCTGCCCAGAGTGCGTATGAAGCACTGCTTGAGGATCACAACAAACTGAAGAAACGGCATGCTGAGGACAATGGTAAAAACTCTTGAGTTTCTAAGTTGCCATTGTTCATCTTCTTATTTTTTCGTTTGACGTTCTGCTTGCAGAGGCGGCAAAGAAGGCCTTTGATGCGAAAGTCAAGGAGAACAATGATTTTGTTGCCAAGATGAAGAAGGAAATAGACCAGGTTGAGAAACAAGCCAAGGCTCAGAAAGCTTTGGAGACCAGTCTTCATTATTGCAAACAGGCAGTGAAGGAAAATGAGGCTTGCATCTCGAAGCTGGAGTCTGACTTGGAAAAACTATCCGAGCTGCGTGCCGAAGATAAGAAGAAACATCAAGCCGAGTTGGAAACCACTCGGAAGGCGGTGAAGGCGGCTGAAGAGTATTGCGCTGGGCGGTTCGCCGTTTTCAGTGAGACCTTGTCTGGTGAGTTTTGCCGTCCGAGTTGTGATAGGGACATGTTTCCCAGTCTTAGATTGTGTACTTATTTTCTCCTTTGATGCAGCATATGGAACAGATCCGGAGGCTAAGCAAGCTCGCATGGCCGACTTTGCGGAGTTCATGAAGAGGGATAACTATACGCCAGTGACCACAGAATTTGCTCTGGCTCGGGGACTGCTGACCATGAGGTGCGCCAAAGCGAAGAAATTTGCTGAAGAAGTTATGGGTGCTACCCTGGCTTTGAAGAGCAAGTTGTCGCCTGATGAGGGAAGCAGAGTGAAGTTAGATACTGTTGTGCCCGTCCTCCAGGAGGCCCCTCATCAGCTGGCCCGATGGAAACGCTCAGCGGCACAGAGCGGTGCGAATTACGCACTGGCGTTGACCAAGGCGCATTTTCCGGAGCGGGTCCATAATCTTGAGCGGGTTGGCGGTGGGGATCCGAAAGAAGGTCAGAGCTGCACTTCCTTCCTTCCGTGTTATGCTGAAACTGCGAGCCGAATTGCCCTGATGCCCGATCTGGATTTCTTTGTTGAGTCAACTGGTGTAACCAGTGAGTCGGACGAGGCGGGCGAGGAATGATTGAAGTGTTGTAAAAAACACTGGTTTGAGATTTGCCTCGGGATGCCGAGTGGATCTGTAATAAGTTGCACTCTGTGGTTGTGTCATGACACTCCTACATTTGGTTGATGAACTCGTATTCTGTTTCTTTGTGGGAAACGAATATTTCTGCCGATGCTTGCTCGTCTTTTTGTATTAATTTTCTAAGTTTTCATTCGGGCCGCACATAGTTCGGAAGAAAACATGATTTTATCACTTTAAGTAGCCCCCAAGTCTATTGAGACTTGAAGGCACTTAGAAATTTTTCTATTGATGATCTTGTAGACAAGATCCTCAATGCAGATGATGTTGTGCTTCCCCGAGCTTGTGGGGTGTTGGTGAGCACTTAACATAAGTTTTCTAAGTTCTCGTCCGAGCTGTTCGCAGTTCGGATGGAAAACCTGATTGATAGTTTTCGTCCGAGCTGCGCACAGCTTGGAGAAAATCCTGTTTTTACAACTTTAAGCAGCCCCCAAGTCTCCTGAGACTTGAAAGTACTTAGAAATTTTTTCTATTGATGATCTTGTAGACAAGATCCTCAATGCAGATGATGTTGTGCTTCCCCAAGCCTGTGGGGTGTTGGTGAACAGTTAACATAAGTTTTCTAAGTTCTCGTCCGAGCTGTTCGCAGTTCAGATGGAAAACCTAATTGATAGTTTTCGTCCGAGCTCTGCACAGCTCGGAGAAAATCTTGTTTTTACAACTTTAAGCAGCCCCCAAGTCTCCTGAGACTTGAAAGTACTTAGAAAAAATTTCTATTGATGATCTTGTAGACAAGATCCTCAATGCAGATGATGTTGTGCTTCCTCAAGCCTTTGGGGCATTGGTGAGCACTTAACATAAGTTTTCTAAGTTCTCGTCCGAGCTGCTCGCAGCTCGGATAAAAAACCTGATAGGGAGTTATGAAAACAAAATCGAGAAAGACGCGCTATGCATACGAAGTAATATTTATTCAGATCTTACAAGCGTGCTCATGCATAGAAGCGGCGCAGTAACTGGGCGTTCCATGCATGAGGCTCTTCTATCTTATTAGTTACATCGTACAGGTGATAGGCCCCATTGTGCAGTACTCTGGAGATGATAAATGGACCTTCCCATGGGAGAGCTAGTTTGTGATCCGAAGTTTGCTTGATGCGAAGTACCATGTCGCCCTCTTAGAAGGAGCGAGCTCGAACGTGTCGGTCGTGGTATCGGCGAAGGTCTTGCTGATAAAACGTCGAGCGGGTGAGAGCTAAATTTCGTTCTTCTTCCAAGAGATCAACGCCTTCTTGTCGTGCTTCTTCAGCTTCGGCTTCTGTGTACTGGCTTATATGGGGGGCATTGTGCTTGAGGTCACTCGGAAGGACTGCTTCTGAACCTTAGACGAGGAAGAAGGGGGTTGACCGAGTTGAGCGATTGGGAGTTGTACGCAATCCCCACAAGACTGAAGGGAGTTCATCAACCCAGGCGCCCGCTGCTTCCTTTAGTTCCCGAAGTAACCAAGGCTTGATTCCTTTGAGTATTAGTCCGTTGGCTCGTTCGACTTGGCCGTTGGACTGTGGGTGTGCGACTGAGGAAAAGTTGACCTGAATGCCATTGGACCAACAAAATTTATTGAATTCAGTCGAGTTGAAGTTCGATCCATTATCAGTAATGATGTCATGCGGGACACCAAACTGACGTATGATGCCTATCATAAAGCTGACTGATGTGGCGGAGTCCTGGGTCTTGATAGGTTTTGCTTCTATCCATTTTGTAAACTTGTCTACGGCGACCAAAATGTGGGTGAAGCCGTGCTTGCCCGTTCGGAGTGGTCCGATCATATCTAATCCCCATACTGCAAATGGCCAGGCTAGGGGGATTGTCTTCAGCTCGGAAGCTGGTTTGCGGGGCTGGTTGGCATAAAACTGGCAGCCTTCGCAGTGGTCCACGATGTACCGAGCATCGCTGAGGGTGTCGGTCCAGAAGAAACCAGCTCGGAAAGCTTTTGCCACCAACGTCCGACTTGAGGCATGATGGCCACAATCTCCCGAGTGGATTTCTTGTAGTATGCAGCGGCCTTCTTCCTCGGAGATGCATCGCTGGGGGACATGAGTGATGTTGTTCCTGTACAGCTCCCCATTGATCACCGAGTAGGACTTGGATTTGCGGACGATCTGTTTGGCTTCTATCTCGTCGTCAGGTAACTCATGTTTTTGCAGATAAGCAAGGATTGGAAGTGTCCACTCGGGGGGAATAACCTCCACATCAAAAACCAGATCCACTACTGCGGGTATATCCTCTTTGTTGGGGATGTTCTTGTCAGGCAGCATATCTGGATCCGCTTCTAGGAAAGGGTCCTCCTTGACTGTTGGGGAGTGCAAATGCTCCAAATAAATCCCTGGCGGGATCTGACCCCGAGTGGAACCCAATTTGGCTAGGTCATCTGCTGCCTGATTCTTAGCCCTTAGAATATGATGGAGCTCAAGCCCATCAAAAGTTTTCTCCAATTTTCTCACTGCTACGTAGTAGGTTTTCATTGCTGGACTTCTGATGTCCCACCCTTTCATTACTTGGTTGATTACCAGGTCTGAATCTCCGAATATCATAAGTCTCCTGACTCCGAGTGAAATGATCATTCGCATACCGTACAGGAGAGCTTCATACTCGGCTTCGTTGTTTGTTGCTGGGAAATGAATCTGGAGGACGTATCTCATTTCATCCTTTCTTGGTGAGACTAGTACCACCCCTGCCCCTACGCCCTGTAACATCTTGGATCAATCAAAGAACATCGTCCAATGCTCTGGCGTTGGCTGTGGGGGATGCTGGACCTCAATCCACTCGGCCAGGAAGTCCACCAGTGCTTGTGACTTGATTGCTTTTTTGGCTTGGTAACTGAGGTCAAAGGGCAGTAGGTCCAGACTCCATTTTGCTATTCTTCTTGTTGAGTATCTGTTATTCATAATTTCTGCCAGGGGAGCTTCAGAAACTACTGTGATGGAATGATCCTGGAAGTAATGTGCGAGCTTTTGAGATGCCAAATAAATTCCCATTGCTAGCTTCTGGTAGTGGGGGTATCTTTGCTTGGATGGGGTGAGGACTTTGGAGATGTAGTACACCGGTCTTTGTACCTTTTGTGACCTTCCTTCTTCTTCCCTTTCCACCACTATGGCTACGCTGACAACTTGGCTTGTGGCTGCAATGTATAACAACAACGACTCTTTTTCTTGGGGCGCTGCCAGGACTGACCGAGTTGACAGTTGCTTTTTGAGTTCTTCAAACGCCATTTGAGCTTCCTCCGTCCAGACGAAATTCGGCGATTTTTTCATCAGTTGGTAGAGAGGTAAGGCTTTCTCTCCCAATCTGGAGATGAACCGACTGAGTGTTGCGAGGCAACCTGTCAACTTTTGGACGTCTCGGAGCTGCTTGGGAGGCTTCATGTTCTGAATTGCCGCGATTTTTTCCGGGTTGGCTTCTATCCCTCGTTCGGAGACCATGAATCCGAGTAGCTTCCCAGATGGCACACCAAAAACGCATTTATCAGGATTGAGCCTGATGTTGTAGGCTCGGAGGCTCTGAAAAGTTTCAGCTAGGTCGGCTAGTAAACAACTTCCTTTAGCCGACTTGATCAAAATGTCATCCACATAGACCTCCACGTTTCTGCCGATCTGCCAGATCAGACAATTCTGCGTCATGCGCTGGTACGTGGCGCCTGCGTTTCTCAGTCCGAATGGCATCGTGACATAACAAAAACATCCGAATGGGGTTATGAATGCTGTTTTGAGCTCGTCTCGTTCGTATAGTCGGATTTGATGGTAACCCGAGTATGCATCGAGGAAACATAATCTCTCGCAACCTGATGTGGAGTCCACAATCTGGTCAATGCGAGGAAGAGGGAAATGGTCTTTTGGGCAAAATTTATTGATATGACGAAAATCAACACAAGTTCTCCAAGATTTATCTTTCTTCGGAACCATTACAGGATTTGCTAACCACTCGGAGTGGAAGATTTCCCTGATGAATCCGGCTGCTAATAATCTAGCTATCTCCTGCCCGATGGCCTTCCTTTTTTCAGAGGAGAACCGTCGGAGGGACTCTTTCACCGGTCTTGCTTTTGGATCCACGTGTAACTTGTGCTCGGCCAACTCCCTTGGGACTCCAGGCATATTGGCAGGTTTCCATGCGAAGATGTCCCAATTCTCACGGAGGAAGTTGACGAGCTCGAGTTCCTATTGGGGGTCCAGATCGGCGGCAATGTTGGTGTATTTCTCTTTATCTGTGGGATGTATCTGCACCCTCTTGGTCTCTCCGGCTGACTCAAATGAGGATGTCTTCTTTGGCTCTAGTAACTCGGACGGGTCGGCAGTTTTCTTGTACTCAGCCAGCTCGACCTCAGCCATTTGCTAGTCAGCTATCAGGGACCCCTTTTGCAGCATCTCTTCGTCTTGCTTGTAGTCTCCCGAGACAGTGATCACGCCGTGCGGGCCAGGCATCTTTAATTTCAGGTAGACATAACAGGGGATGGCCATGAATTTTGCATAGGCCGGCCTTCTGAGTAAGGCATGGTATGCACTCGGGAAGTCCACTACTTCAAAGGTGATCTTCTCTTTCCGAAAGTTACTCGGAGTACCGAAGACCACATTGAGGGAGATCATTCCGAGTGAGTACGCCTTTTTCCCCGGGATTATCCCATGAAATTCCAGATAGCTTTTGCGGAGCTTGGAGATTGGAATGTTCATGCTCTTCAGGGTGCTTGCATATAGGATGTTAATTCCACTACCGCCATCCATCAAGACATTTTTTATCCTGAAGTTCCCATTTCCTGTTTCCACCAGAGGATCCACAGTCAGGGCGTGCCTTCCCGGGTGAGGAATGTGAGGGGGGTGATCCGACAGATCGAAAGTGATTGGGATGTCGGCCCACTTCATGTAACTCGGAACTGCCGGAGCTGCCGAGTTGACTTCTCTGAACCTTATCTTTTCTACTCTCTTCGATTCTTGTCCTGCGAAGATGACCAGCACTCTGTCTTCTCTTGGGAAACCTTCGTTGTCCAGTTCTGGGCTGGGCGCCTTCTTTTTCCCGGTGTCCTTATCTTGCTGAGGGCCTGTTCTTGCGTTCTGGGCTGCTCTCTTGATCAGGCAGCACTGTCGAGCTATATGCTTTGGAATAATCAACTTTCCTTCGGCATCACGGGTGGTGTGGAGAGGACAAGGTTGATCCAGAACTTCATCGTCATTGGACGACTTTTTCTGCCGCGGTTGCCACTCCTTCCGTGCCTGACCCTTGCCATGAAGGCCCGAAGCGTTTGCTGCAGCTACCAGCTCTGCGTCTGTTGGGGCGTCTTCTGCCTTTCTCTTGTTGTTGTTTGCGGTCTTCTGCTTCGGGTTCGGCGCCGAGTTGCCACCTCGTCTATGCTGCTAGTTCTTCTGCCGAATCTCCTCTTCACCATTGGCATACTTGTTCGCTATCTCCATCAGCTTCCCGAGTGAGGTGATGTGCGGTGATCTGGCCAGCTTGAGACTTAACTCCCTGTACTTGACCCCTTGTTTGAAAGCGTGAATGGCTTGGAACTCGGAGACGCCTTCAACCGAGTTGTGGAGTGTGATCCATCTCTGGATGTAGTCCCGAGTGGACTCGGTGTTGCTCTGGACACACAATTGCAGCTCGGTCAGGCCTCCGGGTATCTTGTATGTCCCTTCAAAAATTTTGATAAACACTTTCTCGAGGTCTTCCCAAACCCAAATGCTACTCGGAGGGAGATGATTCAGCCATGCCCGAGCTGAGCTCTCTAGCATCAACGACATGTGCATCATGGCTATTTCATCGCCACCCCCTCCGATTTGCACGGCTATTCTGTAATCATCTAGCGATGTCTGGGGTTTAGCATCACCTCGATACTTATCCACCCCCTGAGCTATCCTGAAGTGTGGCGGAATAGGGGTAGACCGAATCCTTTCACTGAAGCAAACCGGCCCTGTGGCCATTGAGGGCCGAGCCTGATCCTGACGATGAGATCGGGCGCGGTCGACTCGTCTCTGGACAAGATGGCTTCGAGCATCGTCTTCAACATCAAAATAACGGTCGTCCCGGTGCCGAGGGAACTCCTCTCTCCGCGGTGCGGGCCGACCCGTCCCGCGAGCTTCTGTCCTCCTGAGATCTTCATGCCGATACTGCTCTTGGCGATGATCTCCTCGGTGTTCATCTCTGTGCCGAGGCGAATTGTTCTTGTTCCTCCGCGCTTCCCCATAGGGCGTGTGTACTGACAGCGACGTCCTCGCAGGGGGAACTTGGGAATGGATCCGCTGTTGTGATTGACTGACAGCAGCGTTTTGATCGACTGCGGTTTGTAACAAAAACGCCAGGTGCTGAATTTCTTCTGCCGCCGATCCACTGGGCTGCAGAGAATTTGCAATCCGAGTCGCCGCTATGAGATTTTCCACTGGGGTACCCATAGCTCGAAAAGGTTCTCGGCCTGGCCCCCGCAGTTGACGACTCGTTCTGCTCTGTCCGAGCCGAGCTACCTCCCGAGCCTGACGCTCCAGAGTATTTTCTAGCTCGGCCAGGCGCTCTCGCTCAGCCAAATTAGTTAATCTGGCTGCCTCCAGGCCTCGCCCTTCTGGAGTGCTTGTGTCAATGGGGGTGTTTAGCAGCCGCTCGGTCGCTTCTGCTTCTTCCCGCTCCTCCCGAGTAAGGGGGCGGGGTTGTCGACTTGTCTCTCCGAGCTCCAACCTTCGGAAAGAGGAAACACGTCGGGTCGCCTCCCGAGCGCCAGCCCTGGATAGGCTGTTGGCTTCATCTCGGGCGTGATTGTCCCGAGCTGGCGATGGCTGAGAGGGTGGGGTCTCGGCCATACACACTTCTGCAACCGCGAATGGAGCGTCACTGCTGCCTTCTTGCTCGGTGCCTGACTCGGGGTCAGATGCTGCCATGCCTTCTTCTTCAACCAAGTCGAACAAGGGTAAGAGGGATGCTGTGGAGCCTTCTCTTGCGATTAGTTCGTCCAGAGCCTTGTGGGATGACTCCACCGAGTCGATGACTGCCACCTGCTGGACCTTGACCGATTTTACGCGATGGTGAGCGCGCGGGCGGCCCGAACGATTCTTCTTGTGGCGGACAGATAACAGCGTGGGTGCTTGACGATGGGCTGACAGCTGGAGGCGCAGGGCCCCCGACTCGTCAACTCGGAAGTGGACGCTGCCTCTTGAAGGCAGAAATTGTGCCTGGAGCGGAGAATCCGCCAACCAGGCCGAATCATCAGCTATGAAAGCCAACGATCCCAAACGGAAAACCTCTCCGACGATGAGCTCGGAGCCGCGAATCGACGAAGAGGATGAGAAAAACGCCATCTCTACAATTGCTGATCAACTCAGCCCCAAGGTGGGCGCCAACTGTCGTGGATGTAAATCTGACAATAGATATAGGGGTATGAAAGGAGCTAAATGAATCTGTACGCAGAGATGGTTGACGCAAAGGGGGGTTATACAGGTTAGGCCGCGGCCACCCGCTGCCCGGCGGCCACCGAGCAAGCGAGCGGGCTGCAGGGGCACGAACCGCGTGGATCTGGCGGCCCCTGCACGCCACGCCTCGATGCCGCCGTGTGAACCACCCTGCTCGCCTCCAAGGACGCAGAGGACCGCCGCCTGGCCGAGGCCACCCACCGCCCGACGGCCACCGCGCGGATCTGACGGCCCCTGTTCATCACGCACGGATCTTGCGGCCGCCGCGCGAACCAGGCGGAAGGAGCCCCGCCGTCACCTTCCTTGGGGCTGGCCCGGCCTTTGCCAGCGTCCCCTCCGGCAGCGGCGAAACTAGGAAGGGGAGAGAGGAGGAGCTCCGGCGGCTAGGGTTTGCTCCCCCGAGCCGCCAGGGAGGCGACGCGGGGGTCAGGGTCGCGACGGATGGTGCACACGTGCGGTGGTACCAGGATGTATAAAGACCTTCGTCAACGGTACTGCGGCTAGCTTGAAGATGGCCCCCTTCAAAGTTCTATACGGACGTAAATGTCGAACCCCCCTGAATTGGTCAGGAACTGGGGAACGACCCTACTTCGGACCGGATCTTGTCCAAGAAGCTGAAGAACAAGTTCGCATTGTGCAAGAAAAACTCAAGGCCGCACAGTCTCGTCAGAAGAGCAACTATGACCGCAAACACCGTGAAATGGAGTATCAACCTGGTGAATACGCGTACCTCCGTGTCACTCCCATGAGGGGCACTCATCGCTTTGGTATCAAGGGAAAGTTGGCTCCTCGCTACATTGGCCCGTTCCGTATCCTTTCCAGGAGTGGACCCGTGGCATACCGGTTGGAATTGCCGCCGAACCTCTCCCAAGTCCACGATGTCTTCCATGTGTCGCAACTCCGTCGATGCTTCAAGGACCCTATCCGCGAAGTGGAGCATGCTATGATCGAGCTGCAGCAGGACTTGACTTATCAAGAACATCCGAGCCGCATTCTCGATCAGTCCGAACGTCGAACCCGCAACAAGACCGTCAAATTCCTCAAAGTTCAATGGTCGAATCATTCTGAAGATGAAGCCACTTGGGAACGCGAAGATCGTCTTCGTGAAGAATACCCCAATCTTTTTCTCACTACCACTTAAATTCTTGGGACGAGAATTCTTGTAGTGGGGGAGATTTGTAACACCCTCTGATGCCTGTAACAGTAACCATCATTACTGTTGATCATCACTGTTGGATTATCACTGATTGATCTCCCTTGTCCTTGATAAAACTTTGTGATGCTAATGATCAAACCTTCCTGTGGTTGATCAACACCCCATGCACCATGTACTTGAGCCCTTGGGATCAAAACCCAAAGCCAAATGCACCTTGCTCATCTAACAAACCAAACCCTAGTTGAAACTTCTTTGAATGAAAAATAAAACAAAATTGCTCAAATAAAGTTGTTCCAAAAATCATGAAACTATTTTGTAAATTGCCTAAAATCATTATAATCATGTTGGATCAACTTTGGTAATTTTTGCAGTTATGGAAAATCCCAAACAATTATAACAGTAGCTTATAAGGCCCTTTTTAATCCTAAAATGTTTAAAAAATACCCACTGAGTTTTAAAATGCACCAAATCTTTTATGTAACCTACAGATGACATACAACTAATTTACAAACCACCAACACATTTAAATAAAATGCAGAAGTGATTAATTTAATTTCAACAGTAAACAAAAGCAAAGGAAAAGAATAAAACAAACCGAAGACTTACCTGTCGCCCCTGGGTGAAGCCCACACCACGGCCCACCCCGGCCCGTCTTTCACCTCCCACCTGCTCCCGTCACGTCGGCCAACTACTCGACGCCGTGGCACAGCCGTGGCCACGGGCGCCGATGGAGCCCTCCCCTCCCTCACCTGCTCCCTACGACCGGGGAGGCGGTAAGGCCAACCCCAGCAGCTCCCTGGGCAACCCCCACCCCTTTTCCCCTTCCCCCTCACCTCGCGCTCGGCGAGGAAAGAACCGCCTGAGGCCACCGTCGCCATTGCCGCGCCAACTCGCGGCCATCGACGACGACGGGCCACGAAAACGTGTCCATCGGGAGCGCAGACGACGACTTCATCACCTCGGAGGAGAAGCCGTGCCCGGAGCCCCTGTACGCAGCGAATCGGCGCCGGCTTCATCTTCGACTCCGGCGTGCCTCCGGCAAAATTCCGGCCGCTACGGACCACCACCGCGCCCGCTGCCCTCCTCTACCGTCTTAGGGTGAGCTGGGTCACCTTCCCCATGTACTCGCGCCCCCGCCCCCTCTCCCCCTGTACTGGCCGCCGCCATTGGAGCCGAGCACGTCTCCGCTGAGGATGGACGTGCGCTCGCTCCAGTGAGCTTTAGCTCGCGCCAGCTGCACCATTGTGCTCCACGTAACGCGTAGAATCGATTAGACCCAACGCGCCGCTCGATTTCGTTGTGGGCCATCACCTGCCATTGTTGGCCGCACGCTGTTGCCGCTGCCCTCGTCGCCGGCGAGGCTCCGGTCAACCTCCACCCACCCCGCTGCCTCCTTTCGACGCGGCTCGACGCGCTGCACCCGTAGGAACAGACGGCACCTAAAACGGCGCCCTAAATCGTCGGCACGGTCACCGGCCGTGAGCTTGCTCGCCGCCGGCGAGCTCCTCCTGTGACTGACATGCGGGGCCCAATCGTCAGAGTCATCATCAACGTTAAGCTAATCCCCCTTGAGTCACTGACAACGGGCCCCACCCCCTCTAATCCATCTGTTAAAATTAAAACTGGAGTTAACCCCCCTGGTGTATGACACCTGGGCCCCATGCCCATTCCAATTAGTTAAAATGATTAAATTGCTACTGTGAGGCTGACACCTGGGCCCCACCAGTAATTTAGACTAATTAAATTGTTTTAGCTTAATACTAGAGAATGACATGTGGGCCCAGAGGCTATTTCTGTTTTAATAAAATGTTTTATAAATAAACAGAGGCTGACATGTGGGTCCCACATGTCAGGCACTGTTGTGGATAATGTTTTGGATAATGTTGAGTTAATTAATAAAAAGAAATCCAAAAAATGATTTAAAAAAATTGATTAAACTTTGAAATTCAATAACTTTTAAACCGTAACTCGGACTCAAAAACTTTATACATGAAAATTGATTAGAAAAATATAACGAATACGAATACGCTATCCGTATGTCTATTACACCCCCCTAACACAACGAACCTCGAACCGTCCCCCTCCGGACCGACTGTCCGATAAATTGTCCGGTATTGTTAGAGTGCCCGGATGAATTTATTCCGAACACGAATGTTTCTCGGAATAGATCAACTAGCACGGATACACCCCCCTTATGTTTGTCCGGTACCCACGACACCTCCGGCTTGATCCTTCCCCTCCGGACACCCTGTCCGGTAATCATCCGGAGCCGGTAGTTCATCCCCTGATGAATTTCCGTTCCGAGCAACGTGCATTGCACTGCGTTAGAACACTGTTAACATTTCATCTGTCATGTAATGCTTTTGTTTGTATACTATTGTTGTGTATTTACTGTTTTCTTCCCTCCCCTTAATCTCCGGTAGACCCCGCTGCTGCCGTCGACTACACCGCTGCTGAGTACGACTACTTCGTCGACGACCCTACTACTACCGTCGAGCTTGCAGGCAAGCAGAGCCATTCTCTTCCCCAGATATCGCCTATCTTTCCGTACATTTCTTGCACTAGGCATTGTTACTGTTGCTGCTACGTTACAATCCTATTTAATTGCATAGCCTGTTTTTGTCGCCCCTTGATGTGCTTCCTTTATCCTATGATGCCTATTATTATTATGCATTATTCAGCAGTGAGCCCTGCGCATTGTTAGCTAGGATTAGATAGAGGGCCGTGATCACTCGGGGGAGTGAACGTGGATACCAATATTATAACTGCACAGGTACGGTACAATGCAGACACTGTCTAAGGCCCCTATCTGGGTTATGCCTAGTCACCTCAAGTGTGAGCTATCAAGGAGTAATCCTTGTACTCCACTCGAGGCTGACTTTGTCTTGCCGCCATAGGGTCCTGTAAACGGTTGTCCTTCAGGTGAGAAGTCGGGCGACCCAACGATGCCCGCGAGAGGTATTGCGATGGGACGACAGGGAGGGTACGACCAGTGTACCGGTGTGCTTGGCCCCTGGTCGTTGGCCGCGAGAGTTACCAAACTACGAAAGTCGAGCTCCTCCAGGAGCACACGCGAGACAAGGTAAGGAGACGGTTCACCTTGTTGGTAACCGCAGTGACTTGGTGGGACGACGGGGCAGGCACCGATGTACTGGTGGTCCTGGCTGCTGTCGTTGTCCGCGGGTCCGTTAAGTCGAGGCAACGATAACGGTTGTCACGCAGGTTAATTAAAATGCTAAATGGTTCAGTGAATGTCTTGAGTTGGCTATATGCCATGTATGCACTACCTACCCGTGGGAATTACGAGTTATGGGCTCCTCTGCTTCGTAGTGTCGTCCGAGGACTCTTCAGACGTCAGCAGTACCTCGGCCTGCGCCGGGAAGTGGTGTTGTCTTATTTGCCGCGGCAGTGTGATTTGTATTTTCTTTGATTTAACTTCACCGGCCAGCCTCGCACCGTGCAGGAGTACGTCGGGGTTAGGGTCCAAATCCCCGCGTACATAGGATATAGTCCGGCGGATGACCTCTCTGTTGAGTTTGAAAGATGGGCTATGAAGTGTCGGATAGCCTCGGTGGAGCGTTCCCTAGCAAGGTTCCCACCACCCTGGAGATCCGTGCGTGTAGCGTAACACAAGTGCACCCCTGCAGGGAAGATTAATCTATTCGAATAGCCGTGTCCACGGTAACAGGACGCTTTATGCTGAAGCTGGATCTTACGACTAGAAACTATTATTATTAAACTGTATGGTTTCGGGTTCTCTTCCTCGCAGGGATGTCGAGGAGGTGAACTCGGAGGCATTGCTAATTATTACAACTTATTACTATACAATGTTGCAGCAACTTCTGTTGCATTGTTACTTTATGCTTTATATAACTGTTGGCTGATTCTTACCTCATGCTGCAAGACATCGTCGGAAGATGCTAGTCTTCGATAGGCCTAGTTTCTTACCCTTGCTCTGGTTTTCTGTCTTTCAGTCCACTATATACAGCCTCTTCTTTCCATTGATACAATGCATAATGCTTAGTAGCGGACGTAAGACTCGCGGGTATGCTAGATACTCACCTTCTTTATTTCCTTTACTGTTTTGCCTGATCGGCCGCTGCAGCCGACGTTGGAGCCCAGGAGCAGGAGTACCCCGGAGGCGCCTACTACGACGTCGAGTTCCCCATTGACCAGGAGTAGTTCGGTGGATCCCAGGCAGGAGGCCTCGCCTTTTCGATCTGTATCTCTGATGTGATTTGTGCTAGCCTTCTTAAGGCAAAACTTGACTAACTATGGCTGTACTCAGATATTATGGCTTGTATGACTTATGTATTCGGGTCCGCGTGACCCCTCTATTGTAACATATTTGTTTATCCTTTTGTGTTTAGTGTTGTGCTGTGATATTATCACCGTGGCACCCTAATCTCAGTCGTGTACCCTGTGTGTATGATTACTGTACACGGTCTGATTTTGGGGGCGTCACAAGTTGGTATCAGAGTCGACTGCCTGTAGGAAGCCACCCCACCACTACTTGGTCGAAGTTGAGTGTACACTTTGAAAAACTATTTTGCTAACTTAATATTTGGCTTACGGGCCCACATCGATGTCACTACGTGTGATAACTATGGTATTAGGATCCTTTTCTCCTTACCTATGCTCTGGGAATCTGCTCTCTTATCCTTGCTGGTAAGTTTTACAAAATCTGACATTAGGATCATGTTCTCTTGATTCCACCCGGCGTTTTTGGTGCTTCCCCATTGATTAAGTCGTGTCGCAGGAGTCATACCCCAGGTCCCGGACCGCGGATCCCATTCTCATTCTGGGCAGGCCGCGCGTCCTCTGGCATTAACTCCTGTGGCCAACAGTTTTCTTGCGGCGTGATTGACATAGTGGAATCTATGTCGCGTCGTGTAATCCTTACCGCGGTCTGCGCGCCGCCTAGTGAGTCCTTTTTCCTTAATTTCTACGACGTTGCGCTGCCCGATTTTCGATTGACTCTGTGTGTGAATGTGTATGTCTTATATGACTACTCCTATATATACCTGCGCCTCCTTTTCGTTGTTGTTTTACTTCAGGCTTGATTCCGGTATCTCGTTAAATTTTCATCGCTGAAATACCCCTGTTAAATTCTAGCAGGATGGCTGGTCGTGGTGGTCGTGGTCGTGGTCGTGCTGCCAACGACCCACCTCCGCGCCGGATTGCATGGCAGCGATGATGCAGCAGTTCGAGATGAACCGTCAGTTCATGCAGAATATCATGGCTCAGTTCCCCCAGCCGAATCAGAATGGGCACCACCATCAGCATGCCACCGTGACTCTGCACGACTTCACCCGCCTCAACCCCACTATGTTCCGCAACACTGTTCAGCCGTTGGATGCTGATGACTGGCTTAGCGACATCACTCACGAGCTGGAGTCCGCTAATGTCGATCCAGCCGACTATGTGAACTTTGCGTCTTATCATCTGAAAGGCGCCGCTGCTCAGTGGTGGAATACCCACAAGCGTTCACTACCAGTTGGAGAAGTCATCACTTGGGATGAATTTCAGTCTGCCTTCCGCGCCCGCTACATTCCTCAGGGGATCATGGATCGTAAGGCGGAATAATTCCGTAACCTCACTCAGGGCGACATGACTGTTGAAGCCTATCAGCGCGAGTTCCTCAACCTCTCTCGCTATGCGGAAGGAGAGATCACCACTGATGCTCGCAGGCAGCAAAAGTTCCGTCGTGGCCTCAACACCGACCTCAGGCTCGCTCTTGCCGTTCATGATTTCGCCAACTTCGCCACCACGGTGAACAAGGCTATCACCGTCGAGACTGCCCAGATGGAGCACAAGAATTCTCTGAAGCGTTATCGTGACGTTGGCTCATCTTCGGGCGCAAAGCAGAAGCGTCGTATCTGGCTCCCTACCAGTGTGACCCATTCAGCTGTCCCTGCTCCAAGGCCGTCTTATGCTGCACCCCGTCTTCCTCCGCCACCGCAGATGCCAAGAGCTCTGCCTGCACCACCCAATGCTACACCCCTCCATCCTCAGGATGGATTATGCTTCACGTGCCGCCAACCGGGGCATTTTTCCAGAGAGTGTCCCCAGAAACAGAAGCAACTGGTAGTTCACCCCGCTGGCCGTGGCAATGGTCGTGGCAACAACAGGACCCCCAACTATAATACTGGGTCTGCTGCTTATGCTCGTGGACATGCTAACAACGTCAATGTTGAAGAAGCTCAGCAACAACCCGCTACCATGATGGGTACCCTTCTCGTTAATTCCGTACCTGCTACTGTTTTATTTGATACAGGAGCATCGCATTCATTCATGTCGGAAGCATTTGCATTTTCGCATAACTTCAAGTACGAAACGATGAAACCACCGATGGTTGTTTGCACTCCGATTGGCCAATGCCGAACCACCATGCTTGTGCCAAACACCACCATTGAAATCGAAGGAGTTGAATTCTTTGCTTCGCCCATCCTCCTGAAGTCTTCCACCATAGACCTCATTCTGGGAATGGATTGGTTGAAATTTCACGATGCCGCACTCTATTGTGGCACCAAGTCTGTCCAACTTTTTCACCCCTCCGGCGAGATTGTTAACCACAACCCCCGAGTTACCCGTAATGCAGAAACACAGATCTTTATGATGAATGCTTTGAATATCTCACCTCTGGAAGGAATCCAGAACGTTCCGGTTGTTCGCGATTTTTCCGACGTCTTCCCAGAAGAACTGCCGGGAATACCTCCGGTCAGAGAAGTTGAATTCGTCATCGACTTGAAGCCAGGCACTGTTCCTATTGCCAAGCGTCCTTACAAGATGCCACCACATGAACTCCTTGAACTTAAGGAGGAAATCGACAAGGCACTTCAGAAAGGATTCATTCGCCCCAGTTCCTCAGCTTGGGGAGCACCTTCGCTCTTTGTCAAGAAGAGCGATGGGACAAACCGATTGGTCCAAGATTATCGGCCCATTAACCAAGCCACCATCCAGAACAAATACCCACTTCCCCGGATCAACGATCTGTATGATCAACTTGCCGGATCCAAGGTGTTTTCTAAACTCGACTTGAGGTTGGGTTATCACCAAATCCGAGTCCGTGATGAGGACATTCCGAAGACTGCCTTCATTACTCGCTATGGTTCATACGAGTACACTGTCATGTCCTTTGGCTTAACCAATGCTCCAGCCACCTTCTCCAGATTGATGAATTATATTTTCAAGGAGTACCTCGACCAGTTCGTCGTGGTTTATTTGGATGATATATTGATATATTCCAAGAATGAAGAAGAACATGTTGAACACCTTCGTCTTATACTGGAGAAGCTGCGAGAACACAAACTCTACGCTAAGTATTCTAAGTGTGAGTTCTGGCTTCCCGAAGTAACCTACCTTGGGCATGTGATTTCCAAGGATGGCATTGCCATCACCCCTGAACGTATCCAGGCTATTCTTGACTGGACTCCTCCCAAGACCGTCAAGCAAGTCCGCAGTTTCCTCGGGCTCGCTAGCTATTTCCGCCGTTTCGTCGAGAATTTCTCCAAGATTGCCAGGCCTCTGACTAATCTGCTTCACAAAGGCGTCAAGTTTGAGTGGACAGATAAATTTCAAGAAAGTTTTCAAGCACTCAAGGAAAAGCTAACTTCTCCCCCGGTGCTCGCTCCCCCTGATACTCAGAAGGACTTCGTGATATATTGCGACGCGTCTCGTCAAGGATTAGGCTATGTCCTAATGCAAGAGCGCAAAGTGATTGCTTATGGCTCTCGTCAGTTGCGTGCTCACGAAGACAAATATCCAACACATGATCTCGAATTGGCAGCAGTAATTTATGCATTGAAGATGTGGCGACACTACCTCGTCGGTAATCGTTGCGAGGTCTACACCGACCACCAAAGTCTGAAGTACCTGTTTACTCAGCCAGACCTGAATCTTCGTCAACAACGATGGCTCGAGACAATAGCCGACTTCAACATGGATATTTCGTATACCCCGGGCAAGGCTAATGTGATGGACGATGCCTTGAGCCGCAAAGCTTACTGTTCTGAACTTGAGGTTCAGGTGCGGCAACCACTTCTGTATGAAGAGTTTCGCAAGTTGAACCTCGAGATTGTTCCTCAAGGTTACGTCAATAACCTGGTTCTCGAGTCAAAACTCGACGCCCTCATCAAGAGTAGACAATCTCTGGCCCCTGACATTGTGAAGATCAAGCAGGACATCGCAGAAGGAAAGCCCTCCTCTTTTACCATTGATACCAATGAAGGTGATACTGTGTACTTCAAGGGCCGCTTAGTAGTTCCTGTGAGCCCGACCCTCATTAACTGTGGTCCGGATATCATGGAAGAAGCCCATAAGTCTCCCTTGTCAATCCACCCTGGAAGTACCAGGATGTATAAAGACCTTCGTCAACGGTACTGGTGGCCTTACATGAAGCAAGACATCGCCCGCTATGTTTCTCGGTGTGACGTTTGCAGTCGCGTCAAAGCCGAACATCAGAAACCTGCTGGTTGGCTGCGACCACTCCCTCCTCCTGATTGGAAGTGGGACAAAGTCGAAATGGACTTCGTCACCGGTTTTCCTAAGTCACAGAAAGGTAACGATGCCATCTTTGTCGTCATCGACCGATTCTCCAAGATTGCACACTTTCTGCCGGTCAAGGAGACGATCACTGCTAGTCAGTTAGCACACTCGTATATCTCCCGAATTGTGTCACTCCACGGTATTCCAATGGAGATCAGTTCAGACCGTGGCAGCATTTTCACCTCACGATACTAGAATAGTTTCATGGAAGCTTTCTGGACTCGTCTGAATCTCAGCACCGCTTATCACCCGTCGCAAGGCCAAGTTGAACGAGTTAATCAAGTGCTGGAAGACATGCTTCGCGCTTGTGTCCTTTCATTCGGCATGAAATGGGAGGATGCCCTCCCGTACGCGGAATTCTCGTACAACAATAGCTATCAGGCTAGCTTGAAGATGGCCCCCTTCAAAGTTCTATACGGACGTAAATGTCGAACCCCCCTGAATTGGTCAGGAACTGGGGAACGACCCTACTTCGGACCGGATCTTGTCCAAGAAGCTGAAGAACAAGTTCGCATTGTGCAAGAAAATCTCAAGGCCGCACAGTCTCGTCAGAAGAGCAACTATGACCGCAAACACCGTGAAATGGAGTATCAACCTGGTGAATACGCGTACCTCCGTGTCACTCCCATGAGGGGCACTCATCGCTTCGGTATCAAAGGCAAGTTGGCTCCTCGCTACATTGGCCCGTTCCGTATCCTTTCCAGGAGTGGACCCGTGGCATACCGGTTGGAATTGCCGCCGAACCTCTCCCAAGTCCACGATGTCTTCCATGTGTCGCAACTCCGTCGATGCTTCAAAGATCCTATCCGCGAAGTGGAGCATGATATGATCGAGCTGCAGCAGGACTTGACTTATCAAGAACATCCGAGCCGCATTCTCGATCAGTCCGAACGTCGAACCCGCAACAAGACCGTCAAATTCCTCAAAGTTCAGTGGTCGAATCATTCTGAAGATGAAGCCACTTGGGAACGCGAAGATCGTCTTCGTGAAGAATACCCCAATCTTTTTCTCACTACCACTTAAATTCTCGGGACGAGAATTCTTGTAGTGGGGGAGATTTGTAACACCCTCTGATGCCTGTAACAGTAACCATCATTAATGTTGATCATCACTGTTGGATTATCACTGATTGATCTCCCTTGTCCTTGATAAAACTTTGTGATGCTAATGATCAAACCTTGCTGTGGTTGATCAACACCCCATGCACCATGTACTTGAGCCCTTGGGATCAAAACCCAAAGCCAAATGCACCTTGCTCATCTAACAAACCAAACCCTCGTTGAAACTTCTTTGAATGAAAAATAAAACAAAAGTGCTCAAATAAAGTTGTTCCAAAAATCATGAAACTATTTTGTAAATTGCCTAAAATCATTATAATCATGTTGGACCAACTTTGGTAATTTTTGCAGTTATGGAAAATCCCAAACAATTATAACAGTAGCTTATAAGGCCCTTTTTAATCCTAAAATATTTAAAAGAAATACCCACTGAGTTTTAAAATGCACCAAATCTTTTATGTAACCTACAGGTGACATACAACTAATTTAAAAACCACCAACACATTTAAATAAAATGCAGAAGTGATTAATTTAATTTCAACAGTAAACAAAAGCAAAGGAAAAGAATAAAACAAACCGAAGACTTACCTGTCGCCCCTGGGCGAAGCCCACACCACGGCCCACCCCGGCCCGTCTTCCCCCTCCCACCTGCTCCCGTCACGTCGGCCAACTGCTCGACGTCATGGCACAGCCGTGGCCACGGGCGCCGCTGGAGCCCTCCCCTCCCTCACCTGCTCCCTACGACCGGGGAGGCGATAAGGCCAACCCCAGCAGCTCCCTGGGCAACCCCCACACCTTTTCCCCTTCCCCCTCACCTCGCGCTCGGCGAGGAAAGAACCGCCCGAGGCCACCGTCGCCATTGCCGCGCCAACTCGAGGCCATCGACGACGACGGGCCACGAAAACGTGTCCATCGGGAGCGCAGACGACGACTTCATCACCTCGGAGGAGAAGCCGTGCCCGGAGCCCCTGTACGCAGCGAATCGGCGCCGGCTTCATCTTCGACTCCGGCGTGCCTCCGGCCAAATTCCGGCCGCTACGGACCACCACCGCGCCCGCTGCCCTCCTCTACCGTCTCAGGGTGAGCTGGGTCACCTTCCCCATGTACTCGCACCCCCTCTCTCCCCCTGTACTGGCCGCCGCCATTGGAGCCGAGCACGTCTCCGCTGAGGATGGACGTGCGCTCGCTCCAGTGAGCTTTAGCTCGTGCCAGCTGCACCATTGTGCTCCACGTAACGCGTAGAATCGATTAGACCCAACGCGCCGCTCGATTTCGTTGTGGGCCATCACCTGCCATTGTTGGCCGCACGCTGTTGCCGCTGCCCTCGTCGCCGGCGAGGCTCCGGTCAACCTCCACCCACCCCGCTGCCTCCTTTCGACGCGGCTCGACGCGCTGCACCCGTAGGAACAGACGGCACCTAAAACGGCGCCCTAAATCGTCGGCACGGTCACCGGCCGTGAGCTTGCTCGCCGCCGGCGAGCTCCTCCTGTGACTGACATGCGGGGCCCAATCGTCAGAGTCATCATCAACGTTAAGCTAATCCCCCTTGAGTCACTGACAACGGGCCCCACCCCCTCTAATCCATCTGTTAAAATTAAAACTGGAGTTAACCCCCCTGGTGTATGACACCTGGGCCCCATGCCCATTCCAATTAGTTAAAATGATTAAATTTCTACTGTGAGGCTGACACCTGGGCCCCACCAGTAATTTAGACTAATTAAATTGTTTTAGTTTAATATTAGAGAATGACATGTGGGCCCAGAGGCTATTTCTGTTTTAATAAAATGTTTTATAAATAAACAGAGGATGACATGTGGGTCCCACATGTCAGGCACTGTTGTGGATAATGTTTTGGATAATGTTGAGTTAATTAATAAAAAGAAATCCAAAAAATGATTTAAAAAATTGATTAAAGTTTGAAATTCAATAACTTTTAAACCGTAACTCGGACTCAAAAACTTTATACATGAAAATTGATCAGAAAAATATAACGAATACGAGTACGCTATCCGTATGTCTATTACACCCCCCTAACACAACGAACCTCGAACCGTCCCCCTCCGGACCGACTGTCCGATAAATTGTCCGGTACTGTTAGAGTGCCCGGATGAATTTATTCCGAACACGAATGTTTCTCGGAATAGATCAACTAGCACGGATACACCCCCCTTATGTTTGTCCGGTACCCACGACACCTCCGGCTTGATCCTTCCCCCTCCGGACACCCTGTCCGGTAATCATCCGGAGCCGGTAGTTCATCTCGTGATGAATTTCCGTTCCGAGCAACGTGCATTGCACTGCGTTAGAACACCGTTAACATTTCATATGTCATGTAATGCTTTTGTTTGTATACTATTGTTGTGTATTTACTGTTTTCTTCCCCCCTTAATCTCCGGTAGACCCCGCTGCTGCCGTCGACTACACCGCTGCTGAGTACGACTACTTCGTCGACGACCCTACTACTACCGTCGAGCTTGCAGGCAAGCAGAGCCATTCTCTTCCCCAGATATCGCCTATCTTTCCGTACATTTCTTGCACTAGGCATTGTTACTGCTGCTGCTACGTTACAATCCTATTCAATTGCATAACCTGTTTTTGTCGCCCCTTGATGTGCTTCCTTTATCCTATGATGCCTATTATTATTATGCATTATTCAGCAGTGAGCCCTGCGCATTGTTAGCTAGGATTAGATAGAGGGCCGTGATCACTCAGGGGAGTGAACGCGGATACCAATATTATAACTGCACAGGTACGGTACAATGCAGACACCGTCTAAGGCCCCTATCTGGGTTATGCCTAGTCACCTCAAGTGTGAGCTATCAAGGAGTAATCCTTGTACTCCACTCGAGGCTGACTTTTTCTTGCCGCCATAGGGTCCTGTAAACGGTTGTCCCTCAGGTGAGAAGTCGGGCGACCCAACGGTGCCGGCGAGAGGTATTGCGACGGGACGACAGGGAGGGTACGACCAGTGTACCGGTGTGCTTGGCCCCTGGTCGTTGGCCGCGAGAGTTACCAAACTACGAAAGTCGAGCTCCTCCAGGAGCACACGCGAGACAAGGTAAGGAGACGGTTCACCTTGTTGGTAACCGCAGTGACTTGGTGGGACGACGGGGCAGGCACCGATGTACTGGTGGTCCTGGCTGCTGTCGTTGTCCGCGGGTCCGTTAAGTCGAGGCAACGATAACGGTTGTCACGCAGGTTAATTAAAATGCTAAATGGTTTAGTGAATGTCTTGAGTTGGCTATATGCCATGTACGCACTACCTACCCGTGGGAATTACGAGTTATGGGCTCCTCTGCTTCGTAGTGTCGTCCGAGGACTCTTCAGACGTCAGCAGTACCGCGGCCTGCGCCGGGAAGTGGTGTTGTCTTATTTACCGCGGCAGTGTGATTTGTATTTTCTTTGATTTAACTTCACTGGCCAGCCTCGCACCGTGCAGGAGTACGTCGGGGTTAGGGTCCAAAGCCCCACGTACATAGGATATAGTCTGGCGGATGACCTCTCTGTTGAGTTTTAAAGATGGGCTATGAAGTGTCGGATAGCCTCGGTGGAGCGTTCCCTAGCAAGGTTCCCGCCACCCTGGAGATCCGTGCGTGTAGCGTAACACAAGTGTACCCCTGCAGGGAAGATTAATCTATTCGAATAGCCGTGTCCACGGTAACAGGACGCTTTATGCTGAAGCTGGATCTTACCACTAGAAACTATTATTATTAAACTGTATGGTTCCGGGTTCTCTTCCTCGCAGGGATGTCGAGGAGGTGAACTCGAAGGCATTGCTAATTATTACAACTTATTACTATACAATGCTGCAGCAACTTCTGCTGCATTGTTACTTTATGCTTTATATAACTGTTGGCTGATTCTTACCTCATGATGCAAGACATCGTCGGAAGATGCTAGTCTTCGATAGGCCTAGTTTCTTACCCTTGCTCTGGTTTTCTGTCTTTCAGTCCACTATATACAGCCTCTTCTTTCCGTTGATACAATGCATAATGCTTAGTAGCGGACGTAAGACTCGCGGGTATGTTAGATACTCACCTGCTTTATTTCCTTTACTGTTTTGCCTGATCGGCCGCTGCAGCCGACGTTGGAGCCCAGGAGCAGGAGTACCCCGGAGGCGCCTACTACGACGTCGAGTTCCCTGTTGACCAGGAGTAGTTCGGTGGATCCCAGGCAGGAGGCCTCGCCTTTTCGATCTGTATCTCTGATGTGATTTGTGCTAGCCTTCTTAAGGCAAAACTTGACTAACTATGTCTGTACTCAGATATTATGGCTTGTATGACTTATGTATTCGGGTCCGCGTGACCCCTCTATTGTAACATATTTGTTTATCCTTTTGTGTTTAGTGTTGTGCTGTGATATTTTCACCGTGGCACCCTAATCTCAGTCGTGTACCCTGTGTGTATGATTACTGTACACGGTCTGATTTTGGGGGCGTCACATGGGGCCGCTCTGTCGGCGAGATAGGCCTTTCCCTCCCGCCGTTTTCTCCCCCTTCCCCCGCCATTTGCTCCGTCTCCCGCCATTTCCCCAGATATCCCCATGGCGCCGAAGAAGAAATACGACGTCCCTCGCCGCGTCGAGGGCGCACCTGTGCCGCCCAAGAAGCCGAGGAAGCCGAGAGCGCCGCTGCCAAGGCCGGAGGGCTTTACGGACGGCCAGTGGCTCGCCGACCAAACGCGGCGCTCTGTGTCGACGACCGGCCGCCGCATCCGCCTCTTCGCTCAGTAATCCAGGGAGCTCCAGGAAGCCGCGGCGAAGGAGCTGAAGGAGACGGCAGACGCCGCGGTGGCGGCGAAGCGTGAGCTCCAGGAGACGCTCGCGCAGACGGTGGCGGCCAAGGAGGTAATTGCGGCCGCGGCGGCTCTTCGCTCCGGCGGGGTAATGTTCCCTCTCCAAACTCAGCAGAGTGTCACCTCCCCCGCCGGAAACTTCTCGCCTTCCACGCCGTCGGCTTGGGCGGCGTCGCCTGACCACAGCGGCTTCAACCCCAACCTCGCCTTCCCGCTACCCCGGACTACGTCGGCGTCCTGCTCGCCTGTCTACTCGCCGGCCTACGCGGCGGCCATAGCTTCCCCGTCCTTGCTGCGCCGAGAGTCCATCCCGTTCACCACGGAAATGGAGGACATCATCGCCGCGGGGTCCAAGGCTCGCATCGCCGTCGGTTCGGAGGCGTTCTTCGCCCAGGACACCGACTTCGGCCAGACTGCCGACGAGGAGACGCAAGACTTCGAGGTTGACGTCGAAGAAGAGACCCAGGCGCCGCCGGAGGACTTGGGCGGCAAAGGGAAGAAGAAGAGGAAGAGCGGCGAGCCGTCCTTGGGCCGGTACAAGTGGACGACCAAGGAGGACGAGTGCCTCGCCGAGGCATGGAAGATGGTGAGCATGGACCCGATCACCGGTTCCAACCAAAGCGGCGACACGTACTGGTTAAGGATCAAGGCAGCTTTCGACGAGCGCAAGATGGTCGACCCCAAATTCAACACCACCTACATGGATCGCGGGGCGAAGGCCATGGCAAACCACTGGGCGGCGATCCAGACGGCGTGCAACAAGTGGCACGGTGTTCAAGCGGAGGTGAACGCCCGGCCGGAAAGCGGTGCCAGCGCCGATCAGAAGGTATGATCTCGACGCGAACTCGCCGCGCTCTCGCCTATACTGACATGTCTTTTGCAGTACACACGCATGTTCAGGATGTATCGAGATGACACCGGCACGGACTTCAAGTTCATCCACGTTTTCACGCTGATCGAGACATGCGACAAATGGGCGGAGACGCGCACGATGCTCGCCAAGACCAAGAACGGCGTCTACGACCCAGACGCGCCGGCGCCGGCGGCGTCCGAAGGGCGTCCCGCCGAGGGCAACAAGAAGGCCAAGGCGGTGAAGGCTGCGGCGCCGGCTGCCGAGCGGCTGCAGTCGGCCATCGAGAAATGCATCGCCGACGCCGCAAGCAACGCCGCGATCAGGGAGGAGACGTCCAGGGCGAGGTGGGCCGAACTGTTGGGCAAGCAGGACGCCAAGCTCGACCTCCTGAGGAACACCGCCGCCGCCAAGAAGAGGAACACCGATCTCGCCTTCCTTTCGACAATGGCGACGATGGATTTGGGATCGGTGGACGCGCAGATGAGGGCCTGGCTCGTCTCCGAACGCGACAAGGTCTTGCACCAGATGGTGCCGCCGCCGCCCTTTGTCACGCCGCCCGCGCCCCCCGTACCTGCCTCGCCCAAGAGCACGCCGCCGACATCGGGCACGCCGTCTACGCCGGTTGAGACATACGGCGAGCCGCTGGCTTCTGCGGTCGACCTGGACGGCCCTTTTTGAGAGCTGCCGGCCGGCCGGCCTACTTTTTTTGTTCCCCGCGTAGATCACGCCGCTTGTGGCGCGTTTGATCGCCGAACCATGGCATGTTGATCGCCGAACTATGCTGTTTTTTGAAGCGGGAAGAAAACTATTTGAACTTGTGTGCGCGTCGCCGCTTTTTTTGGGTCCGCCCTTGGGGGCGCGGCTGGGGGAACCTTGCCCCAAGAGCTATCGCCGCGCAAGTGCCCCCCAAGCGGCGCTAAAAATAGCGCCGAAAGTAGTCTTGGGGGGCCGAACGGCTGGAGATGCTCTAAGAGCTGAGTAGCTGACTAGCTAGGACGCCGCCGAGTGCGCGAACATAGGCACGTACTCTCCGTCAGAAACCATGAGGATGCGGACAGGCACGACGTTGCGGAACCCATGGTCGCCGTACCTGATCCGGATCTCGCCGGGGATGTTGCGGGCGTGCACGACCCTGAAGACGAGGTGGACCGGGCACAGGTCAGGCGTGGCGAAGCAACCAGGGTCGATTTCCACCACGAACCCGAATCCGCCGCAGCTGCGGCGGATGCCCTCCTCGTCGCGCTGCTCCTTGGGGTAGTCGAGCAGGGCGACGTGGGCGAGGTAGTCCGCCCGGAAGCGGAACTGGTTCTTGGGCGGCGGGTGGATCGTGATCTCCACCGAGGGGTCCTGCAAGCGTCGCTGCAGGTCGTCCATGGTTGTCTCCGGGAGAGGCGGCGCCGGGGGCATGAACACGTTGGTGAAGGCCGGGCGGGCCATCGGACGCTCCCGCTCCGGAGTGGTCGCGCGGACCGCCGTCGCCGGAACTGGGACGCTGTCGGGAAGAAACACGTTGAGGAAGGCCGGGCGGGCCGAGTCGCTGTCCCACTCCGACGCCGACGCGTCGGCAGGCGGCTGTTGCACTTGCACCGAGGCGGCGACGGCGTCAGCGGGAACGTTGGCGCTGCCGGGCTGCATAGTCATAGTGTAGTGCTATCCGCCAGGCCACGCTCACCCACGGCAGCGGCGGAGGGGGGTTTGAACGTAGCGGCGGTGGAGTGGATGGAGTTTGTTGCGGGGAGGAGGGAATGGAGTGGAGGGTATGGCCATAACCTAGCTGTAGGTAGGTGGTGACAGAGGGTGGATACCAGGCGGTACCACGCTTCAAATCATACCATGGTCTCACGTTTCAAATCTTCAATTTGCAATTGCAATTTTTCAAAAAGGAATGATGTTTTTTGTGCGTTTCGAATTTCGCTCTAACGTTTTTAGTAATTGTGCACACATATGTTTAAAAAAAATGTAAACTATAAATTTAAATTTAAAGGAGTGCATCGAGCTATCTCATGAAGTTTGTAACAATATCATATATCTATTTTTATGCCCTTCGTGAGCCTTCTGGTTTAAGCATTTTAGAGATGTGCCTTGTCTTCATGTGGTTGCCTTGGTGAGTGTGTCGAAGTTGAGGGTGGATGGGTGGATGAAGGGGATTGGGCCGTATTGGAATTACTAAAAGGTTACTAATAGCAAGTACAATAGTGCCTAGTCAGCCGGCTATAAGAAATTAAATAGTATATTTGTATTTAGTTGGAAGAGAGAAAAGAGGAGAGAGAAAAGTGTTAGGAATAGTTTATGCCCAAAGCATCCTTCCGTAAAGTCATGTCTCTTATGTATAGGAACCTCTTCAATCTCTCTTTTCCAACAATCATGTCCCTTGTAACAGATGTCATTGCCACCCCAAATCCTTATATAAATAGGGCTTTACCCACAAGGAATAAATACAAGTTTAGATCAATCATTTCTATTCTTCATACGTTATCAGCCACGTTGTTCTCCATCGAGCGAATGGATACCGAAGAACTTCTCTTCGGTGGAGGCGACGCAGCCTAGGCCTCTGGCCCGTCGGTGGCATCTCCGGTGCCCTGTCCTCTCCGTTGGAGATCTCGTCGCCGGCGAGAGGTCCTCACGGCGTACAGCGCCACAAGGAGACGTCAGCCCTGACGTTGCTCCTCTAGAGACAGAACCGCGCCCATCCGGCCGCCGCCCCACGCCCGACTGTGCTTCGCGCCTCGTGCGTGCGTTCCCGTCCTCGCAGCGCCGGCCGCCCGTGCGCCCCGCGCGGTCGCCGTGGCCGCTCTCACGCGTGGCCGGAACAGCCTGCGCGAGCCCAAGCGCCGCCCAGTGCCCTGCAGCACCGCTCCAGCACCGCGCTAGTGGCCGCCCGGCGTGCCCTCCGCGGCTTCCGGCTTCGTGTGCGGCGAGGCGGCGAAGTCCCCAGCCTGGGCAGTAACTGCCCCGACGACGCACGCAGAAGAGTTTCCCTCGTACGGGGGGAATCTACACCAGGGGAATGGATTAGATTGATGATTCCTATCCCCGTACAGGAGAAGAAAGGAAAATCAATCTTATCTCTTTGCAAGCTTTGCATTTTAGCCCTTGCGGTTTTACCTATTTTTAAATAGGTCAAAGCTTGTGTTAATGGTGATTTTACGGTTAATTTTAGCAGTGATTTTATTCATGTTATAGACCGTTAAATCTGGTACATATATTCCAGTACCATTTTCTGTTGAATACCAATGTATTGCAGATACTAAATTGATGTATTTATTTTTATGTTAAACACATATCGAGAATAATACGTATATTTGCAATTGAGATTTTTTTTGCAAATACATATGCAAAATTCGAGGTGATTCTTCAAATTGATGTTTGGGATCACAAGGTAGTCATATGGATCTACTGCCTACGCAGATTATCGTTGACTACTGATAAAGCCTACAGTTTGTCGCCTCGACAGTATGATTGCTTTACAAAGTGCTCTCCCACACATTTTACTAAGTCATGAGATAAGGCATTAGGAACGAGTATCTACTGATTTCATCAGATTATACTTCCTACTGCTGCGAGATCTACTCCACTTCGGAAATTATCTTCAAAGTATCATACTTAGCAGTTTGAGATACACACTAATAATTTCAAGTCACCTTCTTGAAATCTATTAATTTTGCAACATTATGATGTATTTATATTACGCAATTTGTAATATAAATAAATTAACGGTTTTTCACCGGAGATAATATGTTCAATGTGTTTGCATTTTGCAATCCTTATAACATATACACATGGTACAACATATTATTTTGCAATGGAAATATCAATTCACCATCAATTAAGTCAAAAAAATGATTGCAAAGCACAAAATTAACTTAATTCGAATTGAAGTGATATGCAAATTATCATCTCAAATTTATATATGGGATCACAAGCTAATGTGGCATCTACTGCGCAATATGCAGATTCTACATTTTGTCAAAATTGGCATTATGACTACCTTCATAGTGCTCTTCCATATTATTTAATCATATAATAACATAAGGTACTAAGACCAAGGCATCTACTGACTATAGTCAGATTATGTTTCTTAGTACTGTGAGATATACCTCATAATATATGTAATTATCTCCAAAGTGTTATCATAGATGATTTGAGATCTACATTCAAGTCTTCACTTGAACTCATGACTTTGCAAAATTTTATTACAACATTTCCATGATGACTTCTAAATTACTGACAAGTAAATAAAATAAAAGTCTATGGTTTGAACCCCATGTAAGCCAAGATGACCATAATTCGATGATCGAACTCTCGACGGTCACAACTAATCTACATGGTGTATGGATGTTGAGGTCAACAATGTGTCTCATGGAATTATAGCAGCACTTCAACCACCCCATGGTGCATGCCCCGCTAGCAAATCAAAATTATGAGTGAACATGTGGCAAGTTACAATAAGGTATGAACATCACGTGGCAATCATCTTGCCTAAAGAAAATCATGACTGAACACATCTCCGACTCCAAGGTTTAAATTCGTGGGAGAATACCATCATGAGGTTCATAAAATTTTCTTCAGCTTGCAATTTGCAAAAACAACCCACATTATGGTGAAAATATAATACATTGTCTACTATTTTTATCGTTGATAGGATCTTAATTATAGCAACAAAATCGTGCAAAAGATTCCTATTTTATCTCTGATTTCCTACATTTACTACTCTAGGAGGAGAAACTTGATGAAATCTTTAACAATCATCATTACAACCATGTCGGTGTTTCTCCTCTACATGTTGTATATGCACATTTTCGGGATATCACAGTTTGATGGCTCTCCTAGAAGTCAATCAACAAACTGCAAAGGGAAATGCAAATGCAACAAGAAGCACAAGCCACATGCATCGGACAAAGACGAAGTTTCATAAAAACTAATCTTTGTCAAAAGTGTGTATGCTACCAGCATCCCCCAAATGCCATACTCTACGACATATGATTAATTTGTTCAAACAATCCATGACACAACCGATCCACTGATGGGTAAAGATATGAAGCACACTTCAATCTTCAATCTGACTGTGTCCAGAAAGCTATTGTTCACATCATGTAACAACAAAGCTCTTCTACAGTCATGAAATCCCATGAACAAGGAGAACATGCTCATTAAATATGCTTTACATGACATGTTTTCGAGACTTCACTAGTCTTCCAACTCCTTATCAACATCCAGTTATTGTTGTAATACATACATTGTTGTAGTTGTCATCATATATTGTTCATCACAATATAGTGTATCAGCACTTTGATACAATAACATTTGTATGTGTTCTATATATCTAATAAAGATTTCTCATATTGAGAATCTTCAAAACTATATATAGATTTCTACGGGGGTCAATCTGATGAAAGAGTATAAGTGCCTTGTGGACATATGCACCACAAACTCTATAGTTAGGGCGGTAAAAAAATACATCTCCACTCTTACTTAGAGAGAAAGAGACCTTTTAACAATCGCTAGACGCGATGATGTAATTATTGGTTCAATTTGAGTCATATTACTGTCCCTATGGATACTCAAGAACCATCAAGGATTTCTTTATTGAGTCCAGGTTCAACTCGTATCCCACTAAAATATAGAGATATCTGTCAAAATAGTTTCTATATAGAAACTCATGATGACAACAAAGAGAAATATATTCTCTTTACCATATGCAACAGATATAAAAGCACATTCTTTGTGTATCATCAGAATTGCACTACACATACTTAAAAGCCTGTAGCACATGTTGCATACAAGATAGTTTTCCAGAATGTTATTTACATGACAAATTTGGCACACTCGCCTTGGTCATTCTGACATTGACTTCAAATGAAAACTATCAACAATTCCATTAATCATGCCTAAAATGATGCTAAGTTCTAACAATATTTGGATTTTTTTTGTGCACTACATGTGACAAAGAAAGCTAATTTTAAGGTCCAGGCACCTTAAAGTGTTTAACCACTCAGATTCCTTGAACGCATCAAGTCAAGGTAAGTGGTACTTCTTAACCATGGATTGGACTATTCAGGTTGTTCCTTGGTTCTAAAAGGCACATCTACACGATGGTCTTCTGTGTGCATCTACCCACATGAACCATTGACTCATTATCCTAAAGATCAATTTCAATGAAATTTGAATGAACAATGTTGCAATTTTCTCTCTGTGCCGTGAACATGGCCCTATGATGTGAATTAAGCACTTTGTCCCATATGTCCAGATTCAAAGTGGTTTGATAGCATCCTGTATCCAAATAATTAAGCTCATTGCATGATCTTTACTTCAAAATTGTAGCTTACCAACTTCACGTTGGAGTCATGCAGTTTTACACACCGCTGACTTAATTCAACTGTAACATACTACATATCGTAGTACGCCCCCTGTAAAATTAGTACGAGGAAATCATAAGTATTTCCCATCTGCGATAATTCGGTTCCATACCGAAATCACCACCATAGCATACATCAATGGCCCTTCACAGAAAATTGAGATCTATGTGAGGAATAACTGTATTTCCGTCATCTATAAATACCTTAAGCCCTTATCAGGGGGAGTTATTCATGGCTAGTATGCTCAGTGAGGTACATTTCCAGGCATTAGGGGGAGATTTTAAGTACCAAAAATAATGCCAGGAAATCACTTGGAATGTTCAACATATTTCTACCTCAAATCCACGTACTCGAAGATCTAAACCCATTGTTTAGAAGATTTGCAACACATTGCAAATAACCTGCCAATCTCATTTACCGACTATAATGGTGTCACACAATCCTATAATCCTAATAAAATGCGCTCAAAAGAGTGGAGGTACCAACAAAAACCACTCAACTACCCATTCAAAACAAGAATGGTAGAAGTACGGCCACAACATATCAGGATTCAGCTTTCCGCAAGCAACAAAGGATATCAAGGCCTCTGACTCGGTAAATGCAAGTCAACTTCACGTTGATAGACACCTAATGGGTAGTATACACCCAATGAGAGGGAAACCTCCCTAACCCAGCTCAATAGTGCACACGATGACTGGGACATCGGAAACCTAGACTCAACCGTATTGGGAAACACGAAGAGTCATCAAGGGTAACAAGATTTCACCAAAATTTTATACATTCTGGAGAATCATATAAAAGAAAGACTACAACTATCGACATAAATTTCTCATGATTGCAAACAACCTTTCCACTGATCCGGATCCAAAGACCATGGCCATGGCAGAGTTTAAATAATACTCGCTCGGACTGGACTCAAACAAAGGATGCAATCCAAGAAGAAATAGCCTCGCTCAACAAAAGGAAGGTATCCACAAAAGTAATACCTACACTAGTTTAAATGTGGTGAATAGCAAGGCTTGTAGCACAAGGGTTCACGCAGATACCCAAATCGATTATCCATACACAAGTGAAATCAATTTCCGATAACTTATCTCAATGGCAGTACAAATCATCTATTTATGCAGTTGATAGATGTAGTGACCACATATATTAATGTGTCACTTGATTCAGACATATACATTCCTCATGGGAATCCCAATTCTGAATCCAAAATGAAAGTGCAACATGTTTTGTGTAAACTCAATAAGTCACTACATGACTTACAATAGTCGAAATAAATTTGGTACAATCAACTTACTGAGTTCCTTATGCAAAAGGATACTCCAACGATAGTGATGATTTCCCATGTGTGTTCATCAACAAAATCCTCATTAGGATTCCACTATCAGTGCATAGTAATGATTATAACATCATTGACAACACACACGATATTGATGAAAACGTAATCATCCATAGACGAAATTTGAGATGAAGGATGTAAGTAAAAATAAACTTTGCTTCAGCTACAATTTGAGCCCCTTCACTCATATATTATTATACACCATGTTGTCTATATCCAGAATATATTGGACATGAACAAGTCTTATCCATATATAACTTTCATGGTTGTTCAATCTCTAGACGTAGAGAAAGATCCATTTTAAACCATGAGAAGATGGAAATAAGATATTGGAACCAATGTTCCATACTCTAGTGCCACTAGATCCACCCAACACAATTGGTTTGGACTCGTGAATATCTTTGATATCTCCAAGGCACAAAACACATTGTCCTAGTTTTTCAATGAAATATGGACAGCAATATCATCGGATACATCGATCAGATCCCCACTATGTCAGATCGTAGACACACGTCATGTACTCACTTGATGTGATAGCCATCCTATGGAAGTCTTTAAAATAGACCTTAATGGCTACATCTACCAATCATTCTGAAATACATGACCTCATATTAATATATGTTGCTTTACAGAATGATAAACCACAGACAACAACCATGTGGAATTGGTTCTATTGAATCACCAACTATTATCTATACCGATAATAATAATACTTGTGTTGCTTAGATGCAAATGGGTTATATAATAAGCAATATCACTAAGAGTATTGCCCTAAATTGCATGGAACAGGGGGAGTCCTTTCCTGAAATATAACCTGTCCAAACATTGTATTATACTCTTTTTCCCTTTATGAGTTTACTCTCAAGGTTCTCATCAAGGTTTTTAATGAGGTAATATCAACACAAGAATATATGTCATACCTCTTATTTTTCCCCATCGGGGTTTTTAACGGATGTATACAAGGCATATTAATTGTCCTCTAAACTTTCTAATTGAGTTTTGTCCTTTCAAGGTTTTCTCATATAAGTTATCAAAGAGACAATTACCATCATATGTCATATCATTTTCTTCTTATTTTTTTCCCACTGGGTTTTAAAGGAGTTTTCAATGACATATCAGATCACACTCTTTTTCCTTATGAGCTTTCTCTCGAAATCTCACATAAAAGGTTTTAATGAGGCGATATATGCAATACTTTCAACATTCTCCAATAGGGGTTTTATATGAAAGTATATCAAGCATATATATTGTTCTCCAAACTCGTCAACGAGTTTTTCTCCTTCTTCGAAGGTTTTTCTCAAAAGAGTTATCAAGGAGACAATAATTATTATATGTTGCATCATCTTCTCCTTATTTTTTCCCACTGGGTTTAAAGGAGTTTTAGCAACATATCTACACTATTCTCCTAATTTTTTCCCACAGGGTTTTTGGAGGAGTTATACAAGATCATATACGCTTGTGATCAAGACCAATATTTTCAAGATTATACAAGGAATACAAGATATACAAGACGAAGCTTTGTGCAAGGGGGAGTGTTAGGAATAGTTTATGCCCAAAGCATCCTTCCGTAGAGTCATGTCTCTTATGTATAGGAACCTCTTCAATCTCTCTCTCCCAACAGTTGTGTCTCTTGAAACAATCACGTCCCTTGTAACAGATGCCATTGGCACCCCAAATCCTTGTATAAATAGGGCTTTACCCACAAGCAATGAACACAAGTTTAGATCAATCATTTCTATTCTTCATAAAGAGAAGCGGGTTACTAATTAGTAGCCAGCTGCAACACGTGCTCCTAGGCACTTTGTGAGATAGACATGTGGGCCATATATTGCTAAAGTAGTACTCCTTATAGCCTTCCTATTGTACTTGTTGACTATAATGTTAGCTATAGATGACATGGCATCTCCTTGTAGCCAGCAGCTGGCTATATTATTAACCATGCTCTAAGGTTTCGGATCAAGTAAAATGAACCCCCCTTCCATATTCTTCGCTAGCTTCGCCACACACATAGTTGTGGCATAATTAGTATTATTAAAGGGTTAGTTTGAGGGCACGGATCAAGAGAAATGTACTCGATCGTTTGCCACAACAAGAACCCCCTTATCCTCTACTAGCTCTGCACAGACATAAGTGTGGCATAATTTGTTTTACTACATGATTGTTAAGGGCTAAAATAGAGGAAAATGCATCCCACCCCCCGCGCCCCCCTCATATCCTCTGCTAGTTTCGCTAAACACACACAGTCGAGGCACAATTACTATCACCGAACGGTTCTTTAGGAGTCCAGATCAAGGAAAATGTACTTGTTTGCCACACCCTTCTTCATATCATCCTCTACTTTGCCACAAACACAAACATGCCATGATTAGTATTACTAAAGGGTTTTTTAGGGGCTCAGATCAATAAAAATGTACTCGTTCCCCCAACCCCCTACACCTTCACTAACTCCGCCACTGGCCCTAATGGTTGGTGCTTGGGTGGTACGGGGTAAGCCTCTAGGATGATCTGGTCTTCACGAATTATTTATGCATATGGTGTTTCTCTTATTGTTAGTGCATTCATAGTATTAGTTTCCCCAGCCAGTGACAGAACTATTCTAGCACGGGGGTGGGCCGTGGGGCATCCCCTTGTAGTGGTGGCATAATTATTGAATAACCTTTGGGTTGGGTCATGCATCCTTGGAATACAACATACATGACACCCTCCCCCACAACCCCAACACAATCATTTGGAGAACCCTGATTTGCAAAATCCTAATTCTTCCATTCTACAGAAATTCCTTTATAAAATGCTTAAAAAATCTATGTAAATTGCAGAGACTCCTCTCCACTCATACAAACACATTTTAGAAGAAAAAAACATCTCATGCTTGAATGGAATAGCTAGAATCAAAATTTATTCCTTATCTATCCTTCTTGGCCATAAATTCAAAATCCCACTTTTTTAACCCTAAACAACCGGTGAAAATATCCGACAGCTCCTTGTGATCATTTTTGACACATATGTGCAACAACATGGGGGGCCTCTCCTTCATCTAAATCCTATAGGTGGGCTTAAATCACTCTTACGAATAAACTCATAACTCATTTTGTCCTTTTAACGGAAACTTGGTCACAAGCATAACACTTGATGACATACCTATCAACCCAATCTCACTTTTGTTTGACCACCCCAGAAGTCCCCTACCCAACAACAAACATTTTGGCAACTTTTTAGTTGCTTTAGTTTGTGATTACTTGTTTCGGTTGATTTTGCCCTATCTTGTCCCCATCTCTCCCTACCATCACTCTGGCACATGTTAGCAAAGGGTGCAAAACCACGAATGTTGCCATACACATGGGATGCAAGAGGTATCATACACGTGTGTATTGGCTTTGCTAGAACACGCCACATACACAACCATGCACCACGATAGCAACTTTCTCACATGTTGTCCTCTCACGTCACAACTTTTCACTTCCTTCTTCTGACCCTCTGCACTTCCATCACCGACAGGAGTGCTCGTGCCAGCACCAACATTGAAGGTCGCTAACAATCCTGATAACTATACGATCAACAATGACGTCCCTTGCTGATCTATCTAGGTTATGGGTTATTTTCTATGAGAATTATGTTCATGGGATGAACAACCCTCATGGTCGCTAGCTTGGTGGCTCGTGAACAAAGATGCAAGAAGTAAATTCTAGGAAAAGAGCATTAATATCTTTAACAATTGGACCGTAGCACACCATACTCTCCGTCTTGATTTCATCCACCACCATCTTACAGTCAGAGGCTATATGCCGCTTGTTGATGTAGATATCGCTCGACAACACCATAGCCTTCCTGATTGCAAGAGCTTTCAAAGAGGAAGGATCGACAATACTTTTGTAGACCACGGATGATGCTTTTAAAAAATTGCCTGACTCATCCCTGGCAATCGCAAGTTGGTGAGGCCTACATACATTTGCTGACACGCACGGCCCCCTTATCTGTGGGCTGTGCCGGGCCAGGCCAGGCTTGGCATGTCTCGGGCTGGCCCGTTTGCCATCTCTGCCCAAGGCCGGAAAGCCCGGAACGCCAGAAGGGGGATTAGCTTTTTGAGATCCGCCGAAAAAACGGCGCCGCCTCCTCTCCGTTAACGCGTCGTCCCGTCGAGCGCCACCGCACTGGTTTCCTCGCCGTCGCGCGCCACCTCCGCTCACCTATCCGCCTTCATCATACGCCGCCGGCCCCGTTTCCCCTGCTCATAAGAGTATTCCTTCGCGGGCGTTGAGGCCAGTCCTCTGCAAAGCGGACCGGTGGCGGCGAACGGCGGCCAGAGGAGATGCTCAAGTTCCTGTCCAGGGTGGTGGTGGAGTACAGCCCTCTGGACCCGCGCAAGGCGGCGGCCGTGGAGCTCCTCGCGCAGTGCAACGGCCGCAAGGCCAAGGACTCCAACCCCACCTGCTCCGTCGAGCTGCGGCGCCTGCCCTCTCCGGCCGCGGACGATGGTGACCCCAAGGCCCAGCCTCCTCCGCGCGTCCTCGTCACCTACCTCAACGGCGCCGAGGAGGCCTTCGTCGCCGCCGACGGCGCCACCGCGCAGGGCATGCGCGAGCAGATCCTCGCCCGCGGCCGACTCCTCGAGACCGAGCAGCTCTTCCGCGAGGCCGGGGAGAAGTGGCCCGTCGTCATCCCCGACGAGGAGCTCGGCATGTCGTTCCCCGGTATCAAGGTGCCTCTTCTACTTTGTTGTTTCGTTAACTTAACCTTCTGTCGAACACCTTACGTGCGTGGGTGTATCTTACTACTTTGCGCTGAAATCTTTCGTCCTAACATTGGAATACAGATATTTTCTGTGTACATTATTGCACATTCAATTTATATATGTGGTCATCGAACATCTTATGCGCACACAAGTGTTATGCTATTGTCAACATATAGAATGGACTAATTATTTTTGGTAGATTAATAACGATGTGGCGTTACCGGTGTTTTGCTTCGCCTGTAGCGTTGTACCATGTTTCACATTTATCACCTGAGGCATACTTATATATGTTTGGTTAATGCTTGTTTCGGTTGTATTGCTACTGTTGGGTTTGATCTAACCTCTTTTAGCTTCCTATCATTTCTTCAAGCATTGCTAACATTGTGTCTTTTGTTACAACATCTTGCGTATTGCATAATTATATGGCTTGTATGTGATTATTGTTCATTTCATTCAATACCGTGAATGCATACTTATTTTTGTGGGCATGAATTACTTCGTCAGAATTGGTTCTGCGCATATGTATTGGGAAAAACCATTAAAATAACATTTTAATGCATGATCCTTTCTAGCTGCTTCATGAAATTCAAGTTCTTGTATACTATTGTCAAGGTTGGTTTTGGCATTTGTAATCCAGTTCGTTAAGGGGAATTTGAATCACTACTTCAAACCCATAAGCTGCTACTACACATTTAACCCTGACACATGGAACATACTCATTTGTAGTCATCCATAACATTACAACAACAAAGAATGTCACTCCCAAACAAGTTGGGGTAGGCTAGAGTTGAAACCCATAAGATATCAAAATCTCTCTTGACATTCTCAGCACGCCTTAACCGCCCGATATGCACTAGCGCTTCAGGAGGCCTACACTGAATATGTCCAAACCATCTCAGACGATGTTGGACAAGCTTCTCTTCAATTGGTGCCACCCAAACTCTCTCCCGTATATCATCATTCCGGACCTGATCCTTCCTTGTGTGGCCGCATGCGCATCTCTCCTAGTTGTTGGACATGTTGCCTTTTAGTTAGCCTAAATTCAACGCCATACAACATCGCAAGTCGAATCGCTGTTCTGTAGAACTTGCCTTTTAGCTTTTTTGGCACTCTCTTATCACAGAGAACGCCAGAAGCTTGGTGCCACTCTAGCCATCCAATTTTGATTCGGTGGCTCACATCTTCATCATTAACCCCAAATATTGTAAGTTGTCCTTATGAGTAACACCTGCCCATCAAGGCAAATTTCTCCTCTTCCTCATGCCTAGTAGTACTGAAACCGCATCTCATGTGCTCAGTTTTGGTTCTACTAATCCTAAAACCTTTCGATTCTAAAGTCTGTTTCTACGGTTCTAAGTTTTGCTCCCTGTATCTCTCCATAAGTTGTCGTACCGAGAAAATGGCTTCCATGGTCGACCTCCAAGGCATGAAACCAAACTGGTTTTTGAACATGCTTGTCGTTCTTCTTAAGGCTTTGTTTGGTTATGATTGATCCAGCTCAATTTCTCTTGCTATTTCTTCGGTCGCCTGGTGGATTCATTCCACGTCTCAAGGGCGATTCCTTTTTTCCCTGTGGATTAAGGTGGAATGTGGTGTATTGACCGGTGGATTTTCCACGTTCGAGGATAACCAAACAAGCCCTAAGCGGTCCTCAATGACTCTCCCATAGCTTCCTTCATTCAGATATATTTTAGTTTCTAAAGAATTTCCAATCTGCAGAAGTAGAACCTGACGATAGTTTGAATTTTAAATTTACTATAACGGTTCACGGTTCATTTTTTATAACTTGATAACATTATTATTTAAGTTATTTTAGAAACTGCCATCAGTAGAAGAAGACAATGTGATATGTAACGTGTACTTGTGTGGCTATGCTTTAGAGAAAAAGGTTTACTAATAGTTGGATTGGACTTCCATATGGTTCTCTTGGGCACAAGATTTCCACTGAAATACTCAAATAACCACCTGCATATTGAACATACCAGTAGTTCCTTGACATATGGATAACATTTTTCTAATTACCCGTATGTACTGTTTCCTGTCATATAACTATTTTAAAACCAAACCGGACACGGCCTTATGTTTCTCTTGGGCACAAGTTTTGCACTTAAGTACTAAAAAATAATGAACTGCACATTGCACTCTCTAATAGTTCTTGGATATCATATACTTTCTAATTGTCCATACTGTCGTGTACCTGTGTACAGTACATACATACTCCCTCCGTTCACAAATATAAGATGTTTTGGATATTTCAATATGGACTACATGCAGAATGAAACGAGTGAACAAACGAACTACGCGTCTGTGAACATCCGATATAGAAAAAAGTTAGAACATCTTATAATTGTTAACAGAGGGAGTTCTTTTTTATGTTGTGTATGACCATATATTTCTTTCCGCTCACGAAATCTGTATTCTTCACAGTAGCACAGCATTTGATTTTATTTTAATCCTAGATGTGTTTCGCGCACCAAAGGCTCTTTTCCTTACAAATAATGATACTGTTGTTTTCAACATTTATATCTCATTCGTTCCTACGATTGAATGAAATTTACTATGCATACTTATCTCTGGTTGCTGTCATACCAATTGTGATGTTTGGAGAAGCATATTTGTTTCTCTTGGGCCATAGTATGCCACTGATGAGTTGGAGAGTCATTTGGAAGTAAAATTTAGGAGCTATGTGTTTTTTCATTTTCATGATGTTTAGATGCAATATTCTTTAGATATCTAAGTCATGCAGTCATAGAGATTACGGGTTTCAAAGTGTGGGTGTTGTTTCTTGCTTTGTTTGTAGTTCCAAAGATATCTTGGACATGCATGGTAGATTTATTTCCTTTATATATACAAGGTGTTACCCATTATTGTAGGAAACAATTTTCTGTATGGTGCTACCACAGAGAAACCCATATGTTGCTGTGGATTAAGAAAAGAACATACTACATGTTTACAAGATTAATTACTTCACTGAATTGAGGTGTTTTTCGGCATATTTGCATCGTTCTAGATTGGGTTTTTTTTTGCTACATATATGTAAGTAGGCTGTGAGCAATCCCATCTCAGTCTCACTTGTTTATAGCAGATTGGTCACCACCAGCTGGTTTTGTATGGGACTGAATATCTGTGCCGTTGGTAATTTTGATTGTATGCTTGAAATTTGAATTTAATGGACCAGGCCTGCTATCATCCAGTACTCTGGAAGTATTGAGTTTTTGTTCCTCCTGTGAATTCTTAATGAAAATCTTGCTATCTGTTTTCCTTTGCAGCCAAAGAAAGCCGAGGACAAGCCCCAGGCTGCCTGATCAAGGCAGTGTGCTCTTTTAGTCTGGTGTTGTTAACTAGCAGAACATCTGTTCTCGCATAAATGCACCGTTGACCATTATTTCACCAAAGAAAACTTTGCCGCATTTGGGAACTTGTCTAAGACTAGTTCTACATTCAGTCTAATGGTTGCTGATTTTTTCACTGAAATCGCTGAACTATTTACCTCTGTTCACGTTACTTATTTCCGAACAGAGGGAGTATTCATTTGGATCAGTTGGCTAGTTCGCATGATTAGACATGGCAACACTTAAGATATACAGTAGTATTGGAGGATTTTTTTTTTGAGATAATAGTATTGGAGGATATGGTCTGGTGAAAATTTCCCGCTTTTGTCGAGAACAAATTAATGGGCCCGATTGAAGAGACCTCTCGCATAAGCCAGCCCAAGTGCATCATGCTCTCCTAAAAATAGTGCAATGCCCCCGTGGTCAAAATACAGTCACAAAATCACCAAACCAATAGCTATCGACAGTATCGAGGTATAGTCCATGTGTGCCGTTTGGTCAAGTGTCCTTTGTTTTGTTTGATTGATGCAAAGAAGAATCCTTGCATGTTGGAAGCAAGGTACGTAGGAGACTTCACTGCAAAGATGCGGTTAATTTCCTTGACGTAATAGGTCTTCGATGATCTAAATCATTTTAGCGTGCGAAAAGTGTCCCCGAAGAAGAGATGAAGTTTTTCTTTGTCAAAGGTTTCAGCTCGAGGGGAGGAGGGAACGCAGTCGGAATCTTGCACCCTTTTGCAGTCGTCTTCTCGTGTTGATATTGTCTAAATCCGACCTGGCGAAACGATGTGCCACTATGCCAATACCAGTACCCCGTACCCACGTTGGAGCTGACGTGTCCTTGAGAGAAAATAATGGTTTTTAGCTGATCTCGATGCTCCAAACCTTGTAAAATAGTATGGCAAAGTCAGAAGTGGAGCTGCAGTTGGGTTCCTCTGACTTGTCGAGCGAGGCCACGCTCTTCCGATCGCAGCCATTGGGGGGCTCACGCGATCAACAACCTACGCACACACAGCTGCGGCGACCACCAGACCAAAGAAGCCAAAAAATGATTCACATCCCGTGCACAGTTGTAATAAATAGGATAATTATTAACCATCGCGTTTGTGTTTGGCACGATGCGCGCATGTACTACTGTACAAGTGTACCCCGTATCTGGATTTGTCAGATCGCGTATCGTCGGAGGGACTAGGTTAATTACGGCGCTACGCAAGCAGCTAGCACCGACGGCCAGGGAGGCAGCAGGGCGTCCGGGTGCATGCGTGCGTGCAGGCGCAGCACCACTGCTGCGCAACTTGGCATATGGCGCGCACTTCACCTTCAAGACTCGGATGTGTCCATGCGCGCTCATCCTGCTCCTGCATGCACGCACACGTAAAGAAACTAGTTTCTTTTTTCAAAATAATAATGGACGTCACTATGTAGTGGCGCCACACGGACGGCTTTGCTATCCAACCATCCAACAAATGTGCTAGCTTTGCTATCCATCCATCCAACAAATGTGTTAGTTTTGCTATTTTTCAAAGTTTGAATTTTTTTTATCTTCTAAACCGTTAATTCAATTGATGATCCGTTCGTACCATTAGCTTTTTCGCGACGAGTTCTTCAAAACTAGATCTCATGTCAACATGTTTTGACAATTTTTTCTTCATCAGTACTTGCCACATAACTATTACTTACTTACCTGATAATTATCCATACAGTTGTCAGATTATACCAACTTGGTTGTCAAATCATTGCACATTAATGTATATATATATATCGTGTTTTGACTGTGACAAACTATTTCTCGGTAACTATGTACAAACAATGTGGCAACAGTTCACGATAAAAAATGTCAACTAGGATGAACTAATCTGGCAATTGACTGTGACAAAAAAAATTCGTCGAAACATATCAACATGGGATCTTGTTTTGAAGTCCTCGTCAAGACAAACCAAACGGTGAAGACGAAACACAAATTGAATTAACGGTTTGTAAAATAAATTATTTTAAAATTTGAAATAAGCATTTAATGTAGTGATGTCAGCATGAGGTAATAGGATCTCTTGCATGCATTCCTTGCATGCACCAGTCGCACAAGATGTCTATAATGCGACGTCTCTTCATAGTTTTTCCAATAATAATATATATACTGATATCGTGAAGCTATCAGTTACACATAACCTCTGCACGTACAAGAGATATCGTAAGAGCAAGTCTAGTAAGATGCTCCATCCCGTCGCCGTCCGTATATATACGGATTTTTTGGCGGTCGGGGAGTTTTTTCGATCAGAACAGATTCATCGAATGTCGTCTGGCTCGTAAATATTTTGTGAATCACCCGCAAAATCTGGGGGGTGAGGGGGGCATATAGGGTTACCGTCTCTCATCCATCCCCCTCCGCCGCCGCCGCATTTTATTTTCTCCGCCGCATAGACTGTGCAACTCTGACGAGAAATTTCACGGCTTCCCGTGGGAGAGCATGTCCCGGCAGTGGCGTGAACGCCCGCGGAGACGGTTGGTGGCCCTCTACCTCTTGCATGCTGGCAATGGTCTTCTTCCGCACCGGCAACGAATCCATCGATGAACCGTGGAAGCGGTACGTCCAGTCCAGCTCTACCAATACCTTACGACATACACCATCACACTTCGCGTGGCGGATGATGTACGATAGGCCGCCATCGACGTCGTCATCCGGCGAGAGAACTTCGCAGTGGAGCGGTTCACAGAGGCCCAGACAGCGTATGACTTCGCCATGGAAAAGTACAACACGCGTGCGCCCTCTTCGAGCCTATCTAGGGCGTGGGCGGTCAAGCTACTACCCAGGTGACTCCCGGCGACCTCCGGTGATGTAGATTGGGTTTTAATTTCCCGTCTTTTAGTTGCTCCTCTCGCGGGTACCTCCCGAGCCAAGCCCCACCGCACCTCCCACCATCAAGCTACCACCCGACATCCCCAACCAAGGCCGCCACCAACAACCACCGCGCCCGCAAGGAGACTACCTCATCTCGCGGGTACCTTCCAAGCCTAGCCCCCCCTCACCTACTTAGGTTAGTACCCCCGATCCGCCTCAGGCCCATATCGAACTTGCCCGAGCACGAACTCCAGATCCGGGCCTCCACCATCGCGCGTGTATCCGGCACCACTGGTACCGGCCCAGTCCCGCACACTGTCGGTTTAATCTGAATCCAAAAGAATATAAGCAAGCACCACCTCCCCGCGCCGCCTGCGCCACTGATGTCTACACAAGTTCACACCGTCGCCCCACCCATGAGGAGCGGAGCCACCAACGTCATTAGCCACCACCGCCAGGAAGCGGCAAGTGGCCATCGGACCTAGCCGATGTGGTCCATCGCCTGCCGGACAATGGTCGGGTCCTGTCATCGCCGGCCAAGCACACAACACTTCGCGCAACCCTCCACCCCACTAACACCCGACACAGCTCCTCCACGCTGGCGAGCCGCTGCACCACGATGCCCCACACCTGCGTCGCACCCTGGCCGGAGCTGGCCGGAGGGGATCAACCCTAGCCGCCCTGACGCGTAAGAGAGGAGAAGAACCCCGCCGCCGCCAACGACGGCCGGGCTTCGCTCGACCGCACCCTTTAACGGTGGCAAGGGAGAGAAAGGAGGAGGATGTATGCTGGTGGAGGGGAGAGACGGTGTCCTCCCCGCCGGAGGGGTAAAACCTAGCAGGTCGCTCAATTCTATGTATTAACAAACTAAATACCTCTAATATTTTAAAAATGAAGAAAGCATGCAACTTAGAAGCCTCCGTAACAAAATGAAGATGTTTCTTATGTCCTATGCAAAATCACAAAACATCTTACGTACATTTTAATACAGGTACTACTCCTAAATAACAAATGTGACAGTGGGTACGAGCTGACATTACAAGCATCGATGAGAAGACCAGACATCCCGTGCCTAGTTGCACATATATACAGTAATACAGTACCATTACCCCTACAAAAAAAGTACTAATACAGTACCATTTCAATCGGGCTGCATGTGTTGACTCTCGAGTCTTGACCCCGAAGCACGAGCCAACAACCAATTGATCGGAGCTCTGACTCTCCAAGAGCATCCGCTGCTCGTTGACAATATCATCATCACGCTTATCATGCTAGCGATCCTACTATTAGCTTCCAATGATGCATGGTGCATTAGCCATTGGCACATGATTAAGCTAGCTCTTAGTTGCGTTTAAACAAGCCATCGCTTCGATCGCAAGTGATTAGGGGCACGGATTGTGCGGGATATCATGTCAGATACTGTCGCGGGATTGGAATCATTGGCGTGCGGGTGGAGTGGGAGCGAAACAAAACCGGTATCGATTCCCAATCCTCCTAATCATCTCGCAAAATTCCTCTTGCAAGTTGCGGCGGCGCACGCGGTTCCCGCTTCCCGGGCTCCGGTTCAGTGGACGTAACCATGATTTCATTAATTTGGAAGATGAGCTGCTAAGAGAGTCAACGGCCAATTCCCTTGTTTTGTGAGACACATGCATATGCATTGCAGCGATAAGGTGATAACTAATATATACTCAACTGCTCGTACGTTAGAGCCCCCAGATCTGTGCAACCCAGATCGGCAATGCCTTGGGTTTTTCTCTTTTGAGTATAAGTAATAAAATATCTGAACCTAGTTTTTGTTTTGTGGGGTTCAGGAAATTTCTGAACTTACTAAAGAACTGCACAACTTGATGTCTTTGTTGATGAAAGGTGACGATCATTGTATTTCAACGCTGAAGAACATATTACAAGCCTCAGACAGAACACAGAACAACACTATAACAACATCACATCAGCACAACAACACAACACCAACTCGCACTAGTGTAAAAATCTAGTTCACCTGATTGAACTAAGAAGAGTCAGAGGGTAGGAACCACAAATTTGCATCCCGGTATGAGTATTTAAAAGAACAATGCAAAATGTATCCGTTGGAGAGCCCTGCTCTGGCGACCACACGGACGTCCGTCGCGCCAAGCTATTACCGCTCTCTGCATCGTTGCCGCCACCCTGTTAGGCTGGCGCGGGGCCCTTGTGTTGATTTCCATTATGTGGGCATCTATGCAATGAGGGTGACAAGATGGCTTACTCGAGGACAAAGTTACCAGAATCGAGAATTCTGAATCGAATCGGAGCTCCGTTGGTAGGATCGTAGAAGCTTAGATTCTATGGGAAAAATCGTAGAACCGGAGGGGTTCGTTTGGATCATAAGGTCATACGATTCTTAGACTTGAGCCACGATTCTGACAACCTTGCTCAAGGGGCATTCATGATTCTATTCCTCTATCATGTTCCTCACCCCTTCACTCGGACCTGGTTCATGGTACTCGCCGGATATTCCGGCCTGGCCAGCGGCAAGGCTCACGGGGTTCGTTTTCCTTCTTGGAGCGTCACTTTAAAATTCTCTCTCTCCTCATCCCCCTACTTTCTCTTGAGTGAAAAATCTTAACTGCCTAGACTAGATGGTGATAATGTCTTTTGGAATCACTGACGATGCAGAAAACTGACAGATATCTCGGTAGGGTGGTTCAAGTGGCTGGAAGTATCAGAGAGGAGAACATGCAAGAGATTTACCTAGATTCAGGCCCTCATGGCGGAGGTACAACCCTACTTATGCTATATTTGATTATGGATGTATAGTCGCGCTCATGAGAGGGGTTTACAATTGTCTAGCTAGGCTACATAGATTGATGATGAGATGTCAATGTGTCTCAAGCTCTCCCTGGCATCACCTTATATATGAGGAGACGAGGCCTAGGGTTACATGATAGATTCAACCTACAACTATGGTAATATCGAGAGGCCTATCCTTGTGCACCAAGTTGATGCCACTTCTGGAAGGAGGGATCTATGCTTCTCACGGAGACCTATTGAGGTGCGCACAGTAGGGCTCCTTGGGTCGGCTGGCATCCCAACTGAGCTACGTATGGATCACCCTAGTATAGCGCACCATCAATCACAATCTTCTTAAAGACGCCTTCTTGGGAGCATAGGCGGGTTGTGGGCACGGCGATCTTCGGGGTGTAGAACTATAGATGGCACGACATGGTAACCAACATCTTCTTCTCTTCGTATTGACGGTTCCATGACCTTGACAGATGTGCTCTCATGGTGAGCTTGCTTCGGCGACGGGTTGTGTTTGGAGGCCTCCCCTATGGCTTGTGGCGTGAATCTCCATCCATGACGTAGGGTGAGCATATTCTTCGACCAAATGTGTCGAGCCTTCCAATCTAGGGAGGGAGACATAGAATGCTTTCAACAAATGTCGAGTTGATGGCAATGGTATGCAGGGTCAATCATGATGTTTGAAGGGCCCTACGACCAATTTCAAAATAGGGCCCTAAATTTTGTTGTGAAATTACATGTCTACAACCCATGTTGCATCAAATTACATGAGTCATGGGCCCTAAATCAACTTGGGCCCTAGGCCATTTCACCCATTGCCCTGCTCTAGGGCCGGCCCTGGTGGTACTACCTCCCTTGATGACTTGTCCCCTCTTGAGTGAGATGCCCTCAGTATTTGCTCCATTACTCGATCACAAATGAGGCACAATGACTCCATGCAGTGCTCTTCATTTTTCATTTTGATGTTGGCTCGCACATTGTAATATGGGGTAAGGTGTCTGTTCCTTGACAACTTTGTACCTTATCATTTCCTTTGGTGTGTTTGTGTGAAGTGGTGTTGCGTTGTACCTGTTTTATTAATTTAAAGCCAAAGCTTCTTTCTACAAATAATGGTGTTATTATATGTATTATTTCCCACAATAGGATCAATAATCATGTGATAGTAATTTTATAGTCCATATAACATGATTCATAGTTCATACACCAAAATTAATTATGTAGTTAGCATGTACCGATGCAACCAAGAGAGTTCTTGCAGTATAATTTACAACCACCGTGGAAAAAGGCATAAAAAGAACAATAGGTGTGATGCAATGCACTGACAACTCTGTCCATGCTGGCAAGCGTTGAGCATCCTTTTTCTGATAAGCAGCTAACCAAATTCTGGCGTACGTTGTACATGGCCCTAACCAGGTTTGTCCAAATCAGTATGCACCACATATTCTTGTTATTGAAACTAAAAAAACGACAACATATTCTTCTTGTTGCTCTAGGGTGAGAATTTATATTAGTGTCAAACAGATCCACACATTATTGACAAATTTATATATAGAAGATAACATAAGCAAAGCAAAATCAACAGATAATCTGTACATGGGATATAATTGAGCTTTAAAAAAACATGTATAGAATGATTCTTGCCGTGGTTGCACCTGCATTAAGCTCGGTTCGTTGCTTGAGCCAAACTGCCAGGGAGTTAGGAAAGGAATGCTGTTTCAAACATAAAATGTCAACCATGATGGGATCTCTCAGAGTCAGAGCGCTCAGGGCCATCCATTTCCATTCAGTCCTGCCGAACTGCAGCTTGCACAACAAGGTTATCTCAGCCATGGAAAGGGGGAAGAAAAAGAAACACAAAATAGAATAGGGAAGAACGAAACGTGTAGATGCCATTCCCTCAAAGAAATTAAAAAAAAAACGTGTAGACGACACAAGCAAGCAGCTGACGATTTGGGACGAACAGAGAAGGGAGATGACGCGATCTTCAGTGCTCCATCCCTATCTCTTTGTAATTAACAAGAGAAATCTTGCTTGCAAGGACGTTATTCTTGATTAAATACTGTAACTTTTGATCATGAGTAATATAGTGCAGTTGAATTTGGGAGCTTTCCTTCCGTAGGGAGGCTTGGGCCGGCCCTTATCTTGTTGAAGAAAACATCAAACGTACACGAGTGGGAAGGGAAATTCAACGAGAGAAGGAATGTCACATCTAATCTACGTACGTAGCTGCTGCATGGCTTCGATTTAGAGGCCTATAGTTCCCCCTTGGGTGCAAGGGAACAGTTCAATTTAGGTTGCCTTCCATTGATAATAGCAAGACTAAAATCGCAGCCCAAACTGTTTGAAGAACAGTTATCCGTGTGCGTATACCTGCCGTCACCGAAGAGGTACGATGGAGACGATCAAACACGGCCGGTCGACCGCGGCACACGACGTCCCAGTTAACACGTACCCGAACTCAATCGTAGTACCAAGTTGCTGGGCAATCGATCGGCATTGACCTCACCTCCCTTACTCGCTAGTTGATGCAGAAGCCAATTAAAAGGCCCACATGGAGCACCACCATGCCGTATCAACAAGATCGTCCATCACCTCGCATCTCATCTCATCGCATGTCAACGTCACGGCCGATACATCCACCCATGCACGCACGCGCGGACCATACATCCACCCATAATCCATATGGGCAAGGCATGGAACAACAACAACAACAACAACAACAACAACAACAACTGATTATTACTAATGGCTACTTGCAGCGCATTAATTAATCGGATCGAGGAAGCATGAGTTTTGATGAGGCCTCGATCCATCGTGCTTGTTCATGGCCTCCAACATTTGCATCCCGCGGGCGCGGGGTCGTCCGTCGTCGGGTGGAGCCGTGGAACGATCCGCGCCACACGTTGGTACGTAGGCTGTAGCTCTCCCTTGTCCAACCGAGACCGAGTGTTGGATGGACTCGACGACGACGTGAGCCCGACTCCTTTGATCGGGTCTCTCCTCTCCGCGTGAGTTTGCTTCTCCGTGCCGATTCGGCTCGGCTTCCACACCGACTCACAATTCCAGCAGCGGCCGGCGACGTCGCCAAGTTTCACCCACACAGACACCCGAGCACCTGGTTTCACCACGTGATGCTCGCGGACCGAACCGTGTGTGTGTTTCGATTCGGTTCGTTTCGTTTCGTTGCGAAGGTGGCACGGCGGCGACGGGGACGCAAATGGTCACATGCACGAGCACTTGTTCTCCAGTTGAATTCAAAAACAGCTGCTGGCTGGTATACTGTCCAAAACTCCACTTTATTCTCGGCTAGGAGGAGAATGAGAAAGTAGTAGTGCGTGCTGGAGCGTATATATCATCAACGAACGCATGATATGCTTGCCTCGGAAGAAAATGGCCTCCTCCCTTTTCTCACTCTCTTTTTGGTGGATTCGAGATGTGGAATTGGATTTAGTGCACCAACACAACCACGTTGTTTTACAACCATTTCTTTGGGACAAGTGGGCTATGTGTAGTAGAGTACGTAGCATGCATCTAAAACAACTAAGCTAATTCCCCTTCCAGAAAAGACGACACATGTATTGCCCTCACTGCAGAAAGAAAAGGGAGAACCAGAAATGGCAAAAGAAAAGGAAAAGTGTGTCAAAAGAAGGCACAATAATTAGGTTTACTAACAATAGAAAGCAAAAAAAAAGTTTTAGTGAAAAAAATCTAGTACTAAAAAAGGAAGAACCCCTATATTTTGAAAAGGGGAACTTTATGTGAAAAGAAAGCAAAATAAATTATTCCGACCATAAATTGTAAAGAGTTTAAGAATAAAACCAAAAAAATTATGCACACATATACATGTGGTACATTTATTTTCTTCAGAACCTATCTATACCTCAGTTTTCCTCTTTGGAAATTTTTAAAAACAAATTTGATATTACTCCATTTTTTTTTAAAGAAACTGGATTTTAACAACAAACATGGTTGAATGTTCTACATTTGTGCAAACTTTCATGGAATAATAGCAATCGTAATGCTCTAAGAAAAATAAATGAACGCTCCAAAAACAATTTTTAATAAATGATTTTTTTCCCAGAACATTACGAAAGTTTTTTCTTCATAAAATTTGCAGGTATGTAAAACCTTCAACAATATCTTTAGTTGCTTAAAAAAACTTCTTTTACAATTTCACTGTACAGAAAATACAAGTGTAAACTCGGAATGGTCAGAAGAGCAATTTGGTTGCAGTATAAACCTCAGCTCATTAATTCTACCAGCAAACGGCGGCTCCTCATGCGATGTGCATGAATTAAATGAAGCCACAAGGCCAGGTCAACCAGCCATCACGCGTGGCGCCACTCCGATCCTCCCGCTTCGTTCACACCCTCTTCCCCCTCCTTCTCCCCGCGCTCCGGCGCCCTATATAAAGGCCAAGGCCGGTAGCCATTGCTCCCCAGGAGAGACACGCCCCGCGCCCCCACACCACACCGCGCCACCCATCGCCATCATCATCACCAAGCACACACGCACACACAGCCATCCATTCCCCTCCCATCATCCACGGCCCATACTCCACTTCCACGGCGAGGCTGAGCGATCTTTCCCCAAACACGAACGCGACGGAGCACCCGCGCCACACCGGCGACCGCAGGTTTGTTCTCTGAACCCTCTTCTTCGGGGACGCCTCTCTCGCCTGCTATTTGATCAGGCACGACAGGGTTCCTTGAGAAGCTTCTTTTATTTTTATTCTTCTTCTTCTTCCTTTGCTCGCATGCAAAGCTTTTCTTCTAGTTCTTGCTAGTTATCCCAGAGAACAGAGATCCAGAGAACCTTTTTACCCCTCTGGATTCCTCCTGTTCCGCTTTCTTTTTAGCCTTTCTTGCGAGCCGGCAGAGGGGTTGTTTTTACAGAGCCCCTTGAGCTTCATCTCGCCCCTGTTCTTCGCTTTTATTGAAGAAAACAGGGCCTAGTAGTTAACTAGTTATCCCAAGATTATTCTTTCGATTTTCCACCCTTTTTTCTAGTTCGGTTTCTGCACAAAAAAGTTTCGATTTTCTTAAAACTTTCTAGCTCGCAATGGCCGCCATAGATCTGTATGGCGGCGCGAACCAGTTGAGCTCCTCATCGTCGTCGTCCTCCTCGGACCAGGAGCTCATGAAAGCGCTCGAACCTTTTATCAGGAGCGCTTCCTCGCCCACCACCTCCACCTCCGCCTCCTCCCCATTTTCCTACTACAGTTCCTCTCCACTGCCCCAAGAATCCTCCTACTACTGCTACCCTGCCTCCTCCTCCTCTTACAGTTACACCACGCTTCTCCCGGCTCCGTTTGCTCCCGCCGTCGACACCACCACCTCCTTCTCGCAGCTCCCGCCTCTGCCGCCGACCTCGCAGTACAGCACCTCGCCGCTGGCCACGTACACGTCGGCGGGGCTGACCAGCCTGGGCCCAGAACAGATCCATCAGATCCAGGCGCAGCTCTTCCTCCAGCAGCAGCAGCAGCAGCAGAGGGGGCTCTCGGCGTCGCTCCTCGGCCCGCGGGCGCAGCCCATGAAGCAGGCCGGGGCGCCGTCGTCCGCCGGGAAGATGTACCGCGGCGTGCGCCAGCGGCACTGGGGCAAGTGGGTGGCGGAGATCCGCCTCCCCAAGAACCGCACGCGGCTGTGGCTCGGCACCTTCGACACCGCCGAGGACGCGGCGCTCGCCTACGACAAGGCGGCCTTCCGCCTCCGCGGCGACGCGGCGCGCCTCAACTTCCCCAACCTCCGCCGCGGCGGCGCGCACCTCGCCGGCCCGCTCCACGCCTCCGTCAACGCCAAGCTCGACTCCATCTGCCAGAACATCTCGTCGTCCAAGTCGTCCTCGAACACCGGCGCCGCGGCTCAACCGGACTCGCCCAAGGCCTCCACGTCAACGTCGACGTCGACGGAGGGAGACGGGTCGGTGCTCTCCGCCGGCTCGACGCCGCACCCTCCGCCGTCGTCGTCGCAGCACTACCAGTACCAGCAGCCGGCGGCGCCGCTCCACGAGATGGCCAACCTGGACTTCTCGGAGGCGCCGTGGGACGAGTCCGACGCCTTCCACCTCCACAAGTGCCCGTCCTGGGAGATCGACTGGGACTCCATCCTCTCGTGACACCACTGAGCAGCAAACGGAAGCTCCATTAATTGATTGATCAAGCAGTGTAATTAATCCTGCAGCGGCCAAGGCTCGATGGAATATTAGACATCGGCCACAGCCGCTGCGGTTAGGGTTTAAGGAGTTCGTCGTCGCCGTAGTAGTAGTCATCGTTAAGAAAGGGTTTAAGCTTAAAGTTTACGTACTTTATTGTATTATTAGTGATCTCCTGGTTGCTTCGCCGGTTGTTTTTTCTCCGAGCAAGGCCAGTCGAGACTGTAATGTAATGTAATGTAACTCTTCGTTACCGCTGAATTTGAATTTTATTACCAGTCTCTCATTGTGATCTATCCTCTGCATATTTCAATTGTTTTCCTGTTGTTGTACATCTGTTCATCAGTGACCGAGGTATTCCATTGACCAGATTTAAGAACTCTGTGGATCATGCATTTGAATTCCCACTTAGCCGCAAGGGACTTTATTTTACAGGTAGCTTGTTGAGCATGGATGCGTTGGAATGCAAAAAATAGAGTATAACGAAAGAAGAATTAGGGGGAAAGCACGGCGGGTCAAAAGTAGCATCCTTCTCTTGCAATCCAACCTTCCACGGAAAAAAAAGTTTATGTTTCCAAACTGGAGTTGATTGAGAGGATGAATACTTCAGACACACACAAGCACCTAGAAAAAGAGGCCCATTGTTTGGAGATGTTTATATTCCAAGTTGGAAAATTCATTTCATAAGCATCATGGATCAATCTCCCACGAAAGGGACCTCAAGATCATCCACAACGAGGGGCAAATTAATCTTGATAAATAATTAATCGTCCACCATATGTATGTAGGATCTGCTTGTCCAAGTGGCCCTGGGAGGTGTGTGAAACGTTTGAGGAAAGAGGCGAGGAATTATTTCATGTGTGGAAGCACAACTGAATATGTTCTTGTTATCCTTCCCTTGGCTGCTAAGAATTCTGCTCCTTGGCTTTTCTTTCACACTGGTTTGGTTTCCTTGGACCAATGGCAACTGCCCTGTCAAAATCAAATTCCTGTAAACTGCCAGGCACACCTGCTGCCTTTGCTCGCCGGATGTTTCCACATTTCAGGATGACTTGCAAGCTAGCAGGATGCAAGAGTGGGGCACATCGCTCAATTGGTGGTTCACTTCGATCACGCAACTGATTGTCATATCTTTGGTGAGCAGGAATGACTTGCATCGATGGATCAGACTAGCATCGGTGCCTGCAATTTGTGAATTGTGGCTTGAGAATGGAGTAGGGTTTGTTTGTACTTTGTAGTGTAAGATAGGCTACTTGTCTTTAACTTGAGCCCATTAGATGAACTAGCAGGTTGTTGGCGCGGCGTCACGCCGCACCCGTGCTGTTGCCCATGTTATTTTAGGACTTATTGAAACTGTGTAGAGTATCTGATAAAGCCCATTTCAAGATTATTATTGCTTCAAAAATTATTCTGTATCTTCTGTTTCCTTGTACATTATATATTTTGGAGAATTTATTTAGTTGCTCCGTTGTACTTATTCTCGTATGTTGGTGCCTACGTTTAGTTATATATCTACCTTTATGGTCAACATCAAGATAATCAAAATCATGTATATGAGCACCTTATTCAATTCCATCTAATTTAAACGGCAAAGATTGTACACTAAATAAGGAATCATATATATCAAACATAGGTTCAGCCTTAGGCATAAATAGTAAATCTTTTTGTACACGTATACTAAATAAGGAATCATAGATAGCAGACACAGGTTCAGCCTTAGGCATGAATATTAAATCTTCTTGTACACGGATGAGAATGTACACTCAATAAGGAATCATATATAGCAGACACAACTTTATCCTTGGACGTTAATAGTATATCAAAGAGCTGGAACCTGCGCCTGCAAAGCTCGATGACAGCCCGCTAGAGATTGAGATGGAGGAGTTAAGAATTCATGGGATTGGGGGGGGGGGATTTTCGAAATTCACACGGATATAAGAAGTAGAACCCTCACCCGTAGAGTTGCAAACACAATTTGTTAACCAGAAGATTCAGCAGCGATCTAGTACTTGTTGGGCATAGGTCTCTTCACGTAAATCCGACGGGAAATTGGGATTTGTTAACTGCATATTAATGTGCAGCTTTAACACTTTCACGTTCCGCCACAACGGAGACATGATCAAAGAAGCCAATAATCTAATTTTTTGCTCCTCCTTCTATAACAGGAAGCACTTGTCTGAAATCACCAAGGACTACAACCTTGCCTCTAAAAGGAAGAGTAGATTTACTGCTATCAATAACAGAAAGAATATCTCAAAAAGTTATATCGACCACTTCAAAACAATGATGATGAGCCATTGGAGCTTCATTCCATAACACCAAACATGCTTTGTCCAATAAAGTAGCATGTGGGGAGCCTCTTGAATACTACAATGACTGTTTGCGTTTACATCAATGGGCATCCTGAATCGAGAGTGGCCAGTTCGACCACCCGGCAAAAGTAAAGATGCAACACCAGAAGATGCCACAGCAAGCACATCTGTGAGTCTGATCTCAAAGTTGTGTGTTAAAAAAAAGCTTTCCCTATACCACCATAGACCATGACCTGACACATAATAAACTCCTCCGGATTTAGAATCAACAGCAACCATAATTTGATTATAAAAAACTGACTGGTCATTATTTAGTTTGTCACACGTCATCCTTGATTGAGCAAATAAAGCGTCTGTATCATATGTTCGTTCTTCAGCAATCAGCTTGTTAACACATTCTGTATTCACTGGTATATATCAAGATGTGAAGGAGGAGTTAACCAACAGGATAGGGCAAGAGTACCTTCTGATATAGTATCACAACTTAGAAATACTCTGGAGCAACCATGAACACGCTTGTAGACAGCCTCAATAATGTGATTTACCATTGTATTAGTTGGGTACACAATAGCAAGTTGCTCAAGCTAATCAGTATCAAAATAATTGAAGAGGAATTCATATACACTATCAATAGCAGCAGATATGTTCTCCGATGTAGGCAGCAGTAATGTGTTTTTGGGAATGCATACAGAAGAAGCAGAGACCTCTCTTAAAGTGGCCTTGTCTGCCATAGACTGAGTAGAAATATTGTCGTTTGAAATGTTTTGCAGCTACTGAGCACATTCAGATAGTTCTTTCCATGACTGTCATCACAGACCCTGGTGTGCAAGGCGCGTGTTGGTGCGCATCTACCATAGAGAAAACATAACCAAAGAAGCCCCAACAATCTCATTGTTGGCGCCCCCTTCCGCAACAGGGATCCCTTGCCCAAAGTCACCACACAGAGCAATGACCTTTCTCTAAAGAGGAAGAGCAGATCTTCTACTATCATGTAAATCAATCAATACTTGTACATGTCATGAATCAGTTCCACTTGAGTGCTTAAAGATCTGGAGATGAAATCAAACCCATGATCAAAATACCAAGTAAGAAGAGGAGACACCGAAAGCCTGAAAAAGCAAGATCTTTAGTGTTAAAACATACAAACGTAACCTAGCCAACAACTTAGTATCCTGATTCTACTTACTATCATTAAGTAAGATAATTAAATATTGATCACTTTCAAGTAATTATATAACATGGAACACAAAAAATAGAACCACCATACTTTAATGTGGCAAAACATCTAGAGCACCAAGGCACAGTTTTGTACATACCGGAAGAATTTTACATGTCTCCTTTTTGAAGGCTTTGTAGACCAAAATAGTATGATCTTTTTCTTTACGCTACAAAAATGCAACGTTCTCAAACCAATATATAATAGTGACATGTGTTCCTGCCAAAATGAGAAAGATTGTTATAAGTCGTAAATGATCAAGTAATCCAATAAATGATCACTAAATTAATTAGTTGATAGTTAGGATAGTTGGCCAGAAATACTGAATTTTAAAAATAATAAACAATACAGGTGTCAGGCTCTGCAAATCCTACCATTACGATACAATTTAACAATCTCATGTTCTCTGTATTTTTATTTATATAATAAAACTTTGGATATTAGCAATAATGATGATAGAAATTAGCAGCAATTATATGGTACATAATAAGAAACTTCTAAATCATTTGGAAAATAGTGTAATGTAATGTGTTCAGTGTAGGGGAACGCGGCAGAAAACAAAAATTTTCCGCACTACGAACAGCCCAGGACCACTATGGAGACTGCATACAAGGTTTTGATCTGATCGTTACCGACTCGTAGCGCAGCGGAAGTAGAGTCGATGTAGATCGTTGGTGCAGACCCCCGCAACTAGGATTTACAACCTCCCAACCGCGAGGATGTTCTCCCTCGTCTGCTCCTCGGACAGCGCTCCGAGAGGTGGTCGGACAGTCCCACGGACGATGCCACGGACAGCCCTTCGGGAGGACCCTCGAAACTTGAACGGTAACTCGGATAGCCCTTCGGGAGGACCCTCGAACAGTCCCTCGGGCAAAAGATCGAAACTACGACCTCTCTACGGGGTTGCACACATACGGTGTCATCTATCCGGCAGGGCTTCGCCGTCCAGAACTAGTTCCTGCCGGAACCCAGACAGCCTTTCGGCTCTACGAAACTATTTCGTGGGAGGGAGAGAAGAAAGCCAGATCATGCAATGGCACTTGTTGAGAGTTCAAGTGAGAACTTGGATCAGATTTGAGAGACCCCTCTCCACCCCTATTTATAGGGTGAGAGGCTATGGGGAAAAACCCAAAATGCCCTCCAAACTGCATCATTGCCTGCATCATCATGCAAGCTGCATCATCGCCTGCATCATCATGCAAGCTGCATCATCGCCTGCATCATCATGAATAGTGTATCCACTATTCATGAAGACATTTATCTGCGACCGTAAAATCCAAAACTTTTCTGTAGGTCTTAGAAAAATTCCAGTACCCACTAAAAGTATTTTGGACGCGTTCCGAAACAATTCCGGATTAGTGATTTTCATCTGCGAAAAGCAACCAAAGCGGTTCCGGCAGCTCTGGAACATTTCCGGTTTTTTCTCTCTGGAAAAATCCCAGAAGTTCCCAGAACAATTCTGGCACCCTCCAAGAATTTCCAGGCGTGTGCCGAAACCATTTTGACTTAATGATATATTCCGAAACAACTTTTCGGTTTTACCGAAATTATTCCGGTGTTCTCTTTCCGGAACTTTTCCGTTTTCTCCGAAACCTTTCCGGTGACTTTCTCTCAGACTCCATGTCTAGTATTCAGCAGATAGATGACCCTTAAGCGTGTGACCCTATAGGTTCGGTGAAGTATAGACATGACCCGGAACACTTTCCGATCAATGATCAACATCGGAGCCGTGGACACCCATATTGACCCCTATACCCACACGAATAAATATTCGAGTGAACCTCCAGTTGCCGTGTGCTATTCCTGTTGCTTCGCGATATTTTACAAATACCTGAGGTGAGACTTATCGGCATCCCCGTGGATCAACACTTGTCCACTATGCCAGTTACCTCGTTACTGGTATTGTTCTCTTTTCTCGTTCCCGCGTTCCGGCATCCCTGTGATCAAATCACACTGTGTCTGGCCAGACAATGGTGGATACCTTAACACCGAGAGGGCCCGAAGAATATCTCTCCATCGACGGAGGAGCAAATCCCAATCTTGAGCTACCTAGTTCCTTGTCATACTTTTCCGTGAACCCGTAAGCCGCCGTAATAGCCACCCTTTTACAGATGACGTTTAACAAACCCCAAAGTTCACGAAGCAAGTACGAAGGAACTCGATACTCTCATGGTCTAAGGAATTATGCAAACGCTCAACTTTCTCTGTGTTATAATCCATTAACTGGTGACGAATGTATCTCATAGCATAACATCAATCTGGGTCGATTCAACACAAATGTTCTTCTAACATTGTGCCCTCAAAATTGCCGGCATAGTCATGCCCATGATCAGGAAAACAGAACCATCATGCAACACTTGAGCTAGTCTTAGAGGCGAGACTAGGAATATATATATTTTATCCGTTTATTATTCCACACGTGCATATGAGTCTTCCTCCGAGCCTCGTGGTTATTGCAGACTCGAGAACCATAGCAGTTATAGCATGGAATATAAACATAATTAGGAACATGGGGATAAATAATAACATTTATTATTGCCTCTAGGGCATATCTCCTACATTCAGGAGGCGGCTATTGGTTTTGGCTCTGGGGTCCAAAGTGAGTGTCGTCGCCGACCCTAACGGGGTTCACGCGGGGAGCTGCTACCGTTCGTTCTGTCGCCTGTTGCACGCCATACACCAATACATACAAGCCACTTTCAATGATTTTCTAAACCAGCCTCATCATAAATTGCTCGTGGCTCAGATCCACAGAAGCGACTGAATGTCCAGGATACCAAGATCATATGGACCCGAGAAGCGTATCTCATCATAAATTTCTCGTGGCTCAGATTCACAGAAGCAATTGAATGTCCGATACCAAAATCATCTGAACCCGAGAGCCAAAACGCTACTCCCGCTGAATTCCCAATTACATTGTTTCATATTCTATGTTCAGCTTCAGTTTACCACTGGACCCTCGAAATAAAGATTTATAAAACATTTTATTAACGTAAGATTCTAATAACATAATGTTCAAGGAGAATCGATTCTCATACCACTGCACCTTTATCTATATCTTCATTTCACACATACTGAACTATGACGAAAGGATTATGTACTATGAAAAAAGGTTGGCACTATTCTAAAATGTTTCTCTATGGATGCCAATAAGAAGCAGTGAAGCACACAGAACTACTCCTAAGCTGTGTAAAGTATTTACCCAATGCAATCAATCAAAAAATGAAAAATAAATTCCCTTGAACCAGAGCAACCACATAATTTTATTTCAAAAATGGTTGAGTTCATTTTGAAAAAAACTAAATCAGAAAATAAAATAGCCTAAGACTTATGTGGATTGTAATAATTGATTCATTGCTCATCTGAATACTTGAAAAAACGCACTGCTCATCTATGCAATTGACAATCAGAACAGGTTTTCCCCATTGACATAAAAAAGTTGGAGAAGCTAACTGTGCATCTATGCAATCTAGGGTCAGTATCAGAAATCGTTTGTATAACTAACCAAGATTTCTTCCTTCTCCTCCTCCTCTTGGTCTAGGATTCAGTGGTGGTGCTGCTGCTGAGCGCCCACTGGTCGTCCTCGTCGACAACCTCTATGGGACCGCACTCCTTCTATTCATGGTTTGTTTGATTAGTCGCTGCCTTCCACTCTGGACAGAGAGAGCAGTGGCACAACCAAGAGAACCAAGAGGACAATTTTCCTCGCGAATCGCAATCTGGTGACACCGAAGGTTCCCCAAAAGGTTTTTACCTACTAAAAAAGAACAACAAAAAGTATTTACCTTGACGATGATGAAATATACATACCAAACTGGCCAACCTTTTCCTTTTCTCTAAATTATTATCTGTGTATTCTCCAATTGCCATGCACTATATTTTCCTGAATATGGCAGTTGAGAGGACGAAACACGTAGAAAATTTCAGTAGCAGTTGTTGTCATTCCAAAGCACTCCTTCCAAACATTCCAACTTTCCAAATAACCTATTATAAGACAGTAATTACTACAAGTCAAGGTTGAAAATTTTTAAGAAGTAATGAATCTAAAACAAAATATGCCATGAAGTAACAGACTCACTGGACAATATTGAAAGCAGTTGTTTTCATTTTATAGCACTCCTTCCAAATCTGAAACAAAATATGCCATGAAGTAACAATCCGAACAATATTCAAAATAACCCTTGGCTAAAATTAAGATGATCAAAAGTATGCACTTGTAACTTGTAGGTGAGTACCAGCTTTCTGTTGATAGTACATACACTGCTGCCTACCTTTTGGTGATTAAATAAGTCATATAAAAAGCCAGTAGTGCTTTTGAAGTTCATATATCCGAAGAACAAAAAATAGATACAAATTTACAGCACCTCTAATCTTACCTACTCTTTATCTATTTTTTTTATATATCTACATTGTAAATATGTTGCAGTTAGCTTGTCCCATACATACATCATTGATTTATGGATCCATGAGTAAAACATACAAGTGTCTCACAGAACCGGTAGTGGATTAACCTCAACAGAGCTTTTTATTGCCAAAAATAGATAAGAGAAGAATGAAGGGCAAAAGCTCACCTCATGCCAAGCATCCACCAAAAGTTTTACGTGTGGGCAGGCCGCTGCAGATCAGGATTTGGAGGCACCGGAGGAACTCCTAACCTATGCACCTACAACCTCCTCATCAGATTCTGTTGCCCCGCAGGTTGCCGGGGCCTTCCCCGTTCAACCATTGTCTCGTCCAATTGCTCAAATAACAAATAAACACCGGAAGAGTCTACATATTTGCAATGGATTCAGGTGTAGTAGGCGACAGGGCTTCCTGAAAATTCGATGGGCCCAACACTGTACGCGCAACTGAAGCAGAAGGTGGCCGCAATTGGGGTAGGAAATGGGTGATGGACTACAATGGGTCTCGCCTCATCGCCACATATAGAGAGATGATATAGTGACGCCATGCCGAGCATGCCATGTCGGGCGTCCGATATTTCTTCTCCGTGTCCTTGAACCCCCTCCTTGCGTCAACGCCGTCGCAATAATCTACTGCATCAAGGCATGAACACCAAATAAAAAAATCAGATCAACCAATTAGTCAACCTGCAAGGATCCGATGATGATATGAGCCTTTGGAATTCGGATTAGGCATACCTAGTGGGGCCTTCTACTTCCGGAAGAAGGACTTGACGTCCGATGCTCTCTCCTACCTCCCCCATCAAGCTGCCCTGCTAGAGAGAAGAAAGGAAGGGAGGAGAGGCGGCGCTAGATGGGAACCTGGCAGCAGGGGTGAAGGTGGGGGAAGAAAAAGTGGCACACGATGATGGGCTTCTAGAGAGCCCGAGACTCGCTCGTGGAACGATCGACGATCGGCGGGAGCAAAAGCGGTGGACCGGGAAGCTTCTCGTCAGCCCACGAGCGAGTGAAAAAACAAACTGCAGCGCCCGAACTGAACCGAGGCTAAGACCCAACAAGTAAACCGAAACTGTAGCAATAGCAAAACAGCTGTCAAGCTGTCCTTGATCGCTGGCTAACCCAAAAAAATAACAAAATTAGAAGCCTTCACACTTTAGTTTTGTGATGTATGTAGACGAACCGGGCTGCCAGGGGCATGGGTTGCTGTTAAGCAAAGCAGGCAACTGTGGAATCAACTACTAACAGATCACCTAAAAGAGTGAAAATTCCTGCTTCCTTCAATCCATATTGTTTGAATGGCTCGGGCATTGCTATCTGAAAATGGAGTGAAAAACATACTTTCGCCGGTCGTATCAAAGAGGGCCACGGACCGCAAAGAACCCGTCTTCACAAAGGTAGTTGCAGGTGCTGAAATTGACAAAGCACCTGATGTACAAGAGAATTATGAAGACATTGAAAATGTTCACGATGAATCACAGTCGAGGTCTCTGATGACATTCCCCTTGTGCAAAATTCCCAAGTCGAAGTAGTTCCGCCCGAGCCATGTCCGTAAAGAAATTATTGCGACATAGCAATATGTTAAGGCAAATGCTAAAAATACTGATAAACGAGAGGTTCATGAAGCCTTTGAAGGACGGTTGTTTCTTATCAACTCTGTCCTTACAAATATTATTTTTTATATATACTTTTAATCTCTAAAAAGGATCACGCAAAGGCTAAATTATTTGAAATCTAAGATCGTTGGCAAGAAGACAGTAAAAGGAAGGAAAAAACAGATTGAATCCAGAAACTAGTCTCATGCATGCTTCCCGAGTACGTACTCTTCTTCGACGGTGAAAGAGTGTTACAAAACCAGTTCATATCACTTGTCTTTCTGGTCTTTCAGAATCTCATCGAATACTAGTAAATGCTTTCGAAGTGAAAATGGAAACACTAGAGAGCTTGTTTCTCCGGACTTGTTTAACACGAACGCACACAACCAGCAACCATGACAAAGCCTAAACCTACCTAAGCTGCAACCAGCAACCGAGTACTCTTCTTGGACAGTGCTCAGCTCTTGGATGGTTTAAGGCGTTTCAAATTCTTAATGCTACTACCACAGCTGATCCAGGACAGATTTTGTTCGATGGGGATTAGATCCAACCATTTCAGAGATCCCCGTTCATCCCAAGACTAACCCGTGCCGACCTAAACAAATCTCCTGGTAGCAGAGTTATAATGCAGCTGCACTCCAAAATCCAAATTAGCCTATTGTTAGGAATCGCTCGGGAATCGAGGACTCGGAGAAACAAACCCAGGACGGAACAGATGCCCGGCGCCGGTTTGCAGGACTGCCGCTTCCAAAACACCTTGATACTTAATGCGTTGATGGAGATACGGGAGGATTTGATGGCAGGTATGCGATACCTTTGACAGATCGACAGAATGTGCAGAGGAAAAGGACGGAGGAAAGTGCCGAGGAGGTGGACGAGGTTTGGATCGGCCGTGAAGCTGGAGATCGAGCATGCGTGGCTCGTACTGGCCTCAGGATTAGTACAGCCTTGGGAGTTGGGATGCGATACGTTTTGGACTGTAAAATTCAGCGAAAATATCACTTCTTCTCGCCCTTGATATTGCATCCTTGGCGTGTAAACGAGTCTTGGGTCTGACTGATTTACACTAAGGTCTGCTCAGTACTCAGTTTGTGTTATGAAACGAACAAGATCTTTGACGAGCTCGAGAAGTGGAATCGGCTTGCAATGATTTGTAATTGATCTCAAGCCAATTTCAAGCCATATGAAAGATAAGCCTTTCATTAATCCACTTTATTACACACCACAAAAATAATTTCAAGTCGACAGGAGAGATCCTGTTCCGTTTTTATGTGGAGTTTTGAGCTCGCTATCCTACCAGACAGGCAGAGGGAAGGCTAGACGGTGGTTTTCTCAATATAGAATAATGTCTTTTCTGCCTAGCCTTCGTCTCGATGATGTGCATTTAGCGTCGTCAGAAGACGCGGGAAGGAGTGCCTTCGGCATATCTTACGGAATTCTAGAATTCTTCTTCTTCGATGAACTTGTTTGAATTGAGTCTTAGTTCGTCTTTAGTGGATCCATCTGGATCCGACCAGCCATCGTCTTTATTCGTGTATTTACATGTTTGATCCTTTTGATCAACTTTTTTGGCTATTTTTCAGTGCTGATCATGTTGGGTCGTTGTGTCACAACTTTTCAACTGTCTATTGTAACAAGATTTGCTCGGATCTGGTGAGGAAGGGACAAAGACGGTGGCGCACCCTCGACTTGATTCAATACTGATAGTCAACGCTATCTGGCCCACGAACCCGTTTGTATTTTGTATTGTTTCAAATAGTTTTGTGCTGCCATGAAAAATTATGGATGGATCAAAATAATTTAAGAAAGATAACACGCATGAAAATTGGTCGCGGGCTTCTTGGAACCTGGTATTTTGGGATTGATATTTCAAAGTTTTTTGAAATATAAGGTTTTTCTGTGATAATTTAAACATCTTTGCTACAGATCTGTAATATTTTGTTAAATAATATGGTGATTTGTATGCTACACAATTTTTTTCCTCTCCCATTAAAGAAAAGTAAACCTATTTTACTATGCTTATTTATCTTTTTTGTGTATTATATGTATGAAAATATATTATCACATAACTTCACATGTATATAATATACATGTATTGTTTTTGCATATTTTTCTCCCTTTTTTTCATGTGGAAAATAAATTATTGAGAAAGAAAATATAACAAGCTATAACGAAACCGTACGGCGAAAGGAAATTATAATCCGGCAAATAAGTGACTAGATATAATCCGGCAATTATAGCAACTTGGTTATAGCTGGCCTTCACAAATTATAGCCTTTTATAATTGCCGGATTATAGCGCCTTAGTCCCAAATCAACTTAGTTGCCGGATTATATCTAGTCACTTGACAACCAAGTTGCTATAATCCGGTAACTAAATGGATAATGACCTAGTAAGTAAGTAACAAAAAATTGACACGTACTAATATAAAAAAGGTTGTCAAAATAAGTTGAATTGCAATCTAGTTTTGAAGATTTCGTCGTGAGAAAACTAGTGGTGAAAATGAATCATCAATTGAATTAACGGATTAAGAGATAAAAAAATTTAAATCAAATATGGAGGAATCTTCTGCTCATGTCATACGCATGAATGCAGAATGCATGTGAGAGGGTGGGGAAACCACTGCACGGTAGTGCATATATGCGCCTTCGCTCCCTAGTCGTGTCCTAGTTTAAAAGCTTTTGCGCTTACTGTGTGTGTATTTTCTATATGGTTTTATTACTTTACACATTTTTTTAAAAATATCTCTACTTTCGTACAACTATGTACTACATTTAGTATAAAGTTGAAACACTTATTTTAGGATGGAGGAAGATTTTTTTTAGTTTTGTGTCTTTTGTATTGGCTGCCTTTGGTTTTTTGTTTTTTTTTCTTATTTTGCGTATATTTTTTTATTTCTATTTGTATTTTAATATACATGTTTAATTTAATTTAAAAAATTAATTTTTGTATATATCTAATTTTTTCATACACGTAGAAAATTTCAGACAAATAATGAATATTTTGTTAAACACGTGTTAAAATTTTCTAATTAAACACAGAATATTTTTTAATTGGCACTAGTTTTTGTAAACTGCATGAATATTACTTCCTCCGTTCCAAAATAACTGTCTTTGTCTTAGCCTGTAAAAAGCTGAGACGGTTATTTTAGAACGGATGGAATATTTTACATTGTGGATTTTTTTAGATATTCTGAACATATTTTTAAACACATGATTATATTTGTAAATGACAAGTATATTATTTTAGTAGTACAAACCATTATAATAATTACAATTTTTACACATTGAACATAATTTCAAAAAAAATCTTATGAACATTTTTTTGAACATTGAAGAATTTTAAATGTCACAAACTTTTTATTTTGAATGCTATCAATATTTCTCAAAAGTTATGCAACATCTATTTTACACTACATGATTTCTTGAAATCATGTTTTTGTAGAAACATATATTTTTTTTCAATAAAATTAATATATTTTTAACAAACTACTCCGGTATTGCGCCGAACAGATAGTAACAAATATTAGGACTTTCTAGAACTCGGCGAGAGCAAGATAACCCTTGCGACGGACAGATAGTGACAAACTACTCCATGCAACAAGAGAAGTGATTCGATTTCACTAATTAAGGAATAACCCTCGCGACGACCACTTCAAACTTTCCAATGGCTGATTAGTGGTGCATTGCATGTGTGTTATTTATCACAATCTATCGTGTTCCCTTTTTTTGTAGTTTTTTTAATATTTATCTATTTATTACTCCCTTTTTTGGTTGGCTGAATGCATTCGTACTGTCTTTTGGGCATTGCGTAGTTGCAGAGGCCGGGTGCAATTGGTATCTTACGATATTAATATATTCTTCTTTTCCAAAAAAAATCAATACTCCCTTCGTTTCTTGATATAAGGTGACTAAGTTTTTTGCACGAATATTAACACGCACGTATAATGCTACAATTGTACCGATCTGCCCCTAGAAAATTCGGGAGGAAACAACAAAGAATAGGAAAAAGACCCTCCTTTCATCCGATTAAAGGGATTCCATGCGATTTATCCATAGGTACATTTGCCCAACGGGGACTAATATCAATATGCTCTGTCTTTTGGATTTTTTTTAAACATTAGGCACCTTACATCAACGAACGGAGGGATTATTGTGTTCATATTCTGTATCGTTTTCACTGTTGGATTGCTCGTGTTGTGTACTTTTTAAACCAAATCTCATGTTAATAGGTTTTAACTAACTTTTTGTTTCCCTAGAGGCACATTTGTGCCTTTCATGGGCGTAAACTCGTGTCTCTAAAAACACAAATATGTGTCTTTCACGGAAAAATACACATTTTTTTCTGTATCGAGAGGCACGACCATGGTCCTCGCGTAGAAGCAAATATGTTTCTCCGCGAGAGGCATATTTGTGCCTCTTATAAAAAAACCAATGTTCGGGATATCGCTTCTCGTTACCGTATCGGTCGACCCCCGATAAGAGATAAATCGGCTTATCGGCCGATTTATCGATTTTATCGGTTGACCATTTATCGACAAGTTTTTTAAAATCTCAAGATTTCCTAATCAAAATAATATAAAATATGCTATATTATACACATAAAAATATTGGAAAATAATATTAACTTGAATTTTTGCACTCGAGCTAGCTCCGACTATATACATATATATATTATTTTCAATAACACTAAATTGTTTTAAAGATGGATATCATTAATCCCACGTTTTGGCATTGAAATATCGGAATATCGGCCGAAAAATCGCTTGTCGGACCGATAAATCGACCAAAACGATAAACGTAAACGATAAGCATTTATCTTATCGGTGACACCCCGATAAGCGATAAATCGGGGGATAAATCGGCTTATCGGCCGATATTTTGAAAAAAACATGATTTTTCTACCTTTTTAGAGGCACAATTGTGCGTCTTGCGGAAGTTTGCCTCTCGTAAAATTAAAAGAAAACATGTTTTTTCCCTTTTTGGGAGGCACTCGCTGAAGCAAATCTATGGCTCCAGGAGAGGCACACTCACGTTTTTTACATTTTTGACAAACACAATCGTTCCTTTCGCGAAAGCTAAACGTACACCTCTAGAAAAAGTAAATTGGTGCCCCTTGAGGAATCTTCCAAATCTAAGAAAAACCATGCGAAATTTGAGAAGCCAGAAATACCAAAAAACCACTCTAAAGCCTGGAAATGTGTAAAATAAAATAAAGAAAAACAAATCATGAATTTGGAAAGTGTTGAAACATGATGATGAAAAATGATTTGCTTAATTTTTTTAGATAACATTAGGAAAATATTTGCGCTATTTCAAAAAATGTTCACACATTTCAAATATTGTGGGTGGCATTAAAAAATGGTATGCAATATAAAATTATATAATTCGAAAAGTATTTCATATCATTCCAAATTAAACATATGCTGCCTTTAATAAACTGTTAATGTGTTTCAAAATTTTATTTGCGGTATTTTAAAAAGAAATTATACAATGTAAAAAATGTTCGCGTAGTTTTATACTGAAATATTTCATACTATTAAAATAATTAATTCATCGTGCATTTGAACAATAGTTAACACATATTGAAAATATGTTCAAAAGCATGTATTTTTTGTATAAATATTTTTCTAGACTGGAATAGTAAGAGAGGCTACTATTCTATATTAATATGAAAATGTAGATTTACATGTTTGGGTGAGGGGGAACGGGAGTAAAATGTCCAAAATTAGAAAAACAAAGTTTAAATACAGGAAAAACAGTTTAAATGAATTTACAAAAGAAGTGATGTAATCACAGAGATCAGAGGACGCTAGTGTTTTTGCCAGGTAAGGTCAGCCTTAGTTCACTCCAGCCAAACTCCATGGTAAGTATTGATCTTTTTGAAAATAAGGTTATGTCTCTCCTTCAAAAAAAAATTGGCAGTTATGGTGAATATTTCAAAAAATAGTCGACTTAATCAAATTTTCCTTTTCTCTTTTATAACATTTGCCCTAGAGGTACTAGAAGTATGTATGATACCAATTCCTGACCAGCAAATTTGCCTATTAAAACCACTGTTCAAGATATCTTCTGATATTTTGATAAATCGGTCGATTTATCGCTTACCCGTGTCTCGCCGATAAGATAAATTGGCCTATAAATTGGTCGATATGTAAATAAATCAACCGATTTACCCCTTTATCTTGAGTTAACCGGTAAGTTCTTGATAAGCGATTACCCCAACGTTGATTAAAACAATTAAAAAATAAGTTGACAATGTCTCTTCAACCCGAGCAATGCATATCACAGAAGGGTCAATATCTTTGACCTAAAAATATCGCTTTTTGAACATGTTACTTTTATTCATTCTTTGTGCTAGAATAGGCCACATGAAAAACTTTACTTTCATTTGAAGTTTTTATATCCAAATCCATTTAATATGCTCCTGACATATGATCGGTCTATGACAGTGGTTGTAGATTTTTTCCGTTTTGAAAAATAGACTGGACCCTATGGGTAAAACCAATGATCAAAAGATTTTGACTCATTAATGTGTGGTGGTTTAATAGTTTCAATAGTGTGGAGTTTGGCTCATTGAGGGCCTCAGAAGATAGAGGCAAATTGAATAGTGTGTTTGGATCATTAGCCTCATAGAACAAATGATCTAAAATATTTTCCATCTTGATGTCTGAATAAAGGCAGGCTAAATTTTCAAAAAGAATTATGCCATTATAGTTGTCATGCCACACAGACACATTTAATCCATTACCAACTCACATCTTGCGGATCCTCTGTAGATATGCAACAGATTGATCAAGGTGTGCGACCAAATAGAACCGCACTTAGGGGGAGCATGTGGACCAGGACAAGTATAGTATAATTCCATAATAAGTTTACCCGTTGTATATCCGTATCTTACATCTTACATCTTAAATCTTAAATTCTTAAGAAGTTGATCCCCACTACTACCAATTCTCTCAACATGCACACACTCCACCTCATCATGCATGCCACATCACCCTTCACTAGCATATTTCTCTCAACATGCAAGCATGTCACATCATCATCCAATATGCATGAGAAAGACCCACCTCTATATGCCACTATGCATAATAAAAACCCACATGCAACAAGCATGCATGGGAATTTTTATTCAATTATGATATTTATATTGAATCCATATATTAGTTCAAAAGTTATTGTTTCAAATATACATGTTTCATTTAACTAAACATTTTCACTGAAATACTTTGCAAAAGAAAAATCCGTAACAACGTGCGGGACATCATCTAGTGATTAAAAATGTGTTCAAAAAGTTTAGGTGGAGAGCTTTATTATGAATTTTAAAGTTAATCACTTCAAGCCTCCATTATCTTTGGGACAAAACACTCTTTTCCAAGAGCCAAAGGAATTGCAAGACCCTCCTTATTCAGAGTTTTTGGTCCATAAAAATGTTTTCGATTTTTCTTAAAAGTATCAAGAAATTTTGCCAGAAAATTTAAAAGTGCAAGCAAATGTGACCATGGAGGAGATTAGCAAATTTGTCAGGATGATTTTCGCCCCATGGCACAAAAGAGCCATGGTATTGGAGATACGTTGCTCCATACGATGTGTTAAAGGCATAAAAAAGTAAACAACGTACTTGAAAATATTTTTTATGTTTATCAAAAAAGTACAGTGCGTATGAAACAATAGACATCAAGATATATATTTGAATACATATTAATAATTTATTAGAAAAATGTATAATTTTTTTCAATAATATATAGAAATGTAGATATGTGTTAAAAACAAGCAATTTAAAAGAAAACTCGGTGTCAACCAAAGAAACAAGCAAATAAAACCAAAGCAAATAACAATAAGAAAAACTCTTGAAAAACAACACATAACTCCACTGTAAATCAATACAGAAAACATAAAAAACAACTAAATTTGGGAAAGGAAAAAATTAATAAACTAAACTCTTCTAAAAAAACAACAGGATGAGAAAAAGCATGGACAAAACGAAAGTATCTAATCACTCTAAGTGAGGGGTACCCCTTGCGAAGGTCACTAGCGCGCGCTCCGTGCGCGCCAAATATCACACGTGCGGCTCGGATTTTTTTCCTTTAGACCCAACGCGGTCGACACGTGGTAGATTTTGGACGCACAACCGCAGCCACAAATACAAATGTTGCCACAGGTGCAACTACATGCATAGCCACAACCACAACCTTAACCTCGGGTGGAGCCATAATATTTCACGCAGCCACTGTTCTCGCTCAGTTATAGGCGCAACCACAGTTTGCACTCAGCCACAGATACAACCACAATGCCAGCACAATCGCAGTTATCGCTTAGTGCGGAACACAGTCAAAACGTGACATATGGCGAATTGGCGATTCCAGAGCGCACCAAACTGACCTCTACAAAGGTACGCAAAAGGATTTTCTCTAACTGGTGATTCTCAAGAAGGTACCAAAAAATCGCTCCCGTGGGAACCATAGGGGTCGGTCCATAGCGCGCTCGCCTATTGTGACATGGTAGGCGAGAAATAGCTCTTGCACGCAACAAGCGCAGTGGTTGCTTCTTGAATTCGTAACTGGCCGGATCTACTATTTTGTTCAGCCCGTACAAGCAAGTAGATTGGGTCGGCTCACTCGCTTTCAGACGGGCTCTATCTCAAATCAAACTAGCAACCTTGGGCACAAGAATTTTCAATTTGTCCATGAATAAGTGGTAAGTGGATCAGAAGCGTCCCCTAAAAAATAGTGGATCAGAAGCGTCCGGAAATTGTTTAAATTCCAATGTGGTTACCAGAAAATCTAGAATTCTTGATTTTTTTACTTTTTTATTTCTTAAAAAAAAAGAAGAATATATTAATATCGAAAAGATACCAATTACTAAGGGTGAAAGTGGTTAGGATAATTTCCGTCCGAAACCGTTTTTATAGGATACGGTAACATAATTTTTACATCCGATAAAAATCCGGTCCGAATCTGAATCCGTTTGATAGGATACGATATAGGATATGGTATTAAAAATATCCGACATAATAGGATACTCCATTTTTTCTTGCCGGATAATCCGAACTTTTAATATCTGAATCCGATTGATGGACCATGTTTAAAGTATTAATGAGTAGAATGTGAATGTTATCTTTGCTTATCAGACAAGACATATGCTTGTTAGTGATTTATTTAGACTATTTCAATACTATCTAGTGCTTTATGTGTTCTTAAAGTTTATAAGTAGTTATATTTTCTCATTCTATATTTATAATTTTAGTTTAAAGTATTTAAATATTCCTTATATATGAATATGGTAAATGTTTGTTTTCGATCCGATACATTTTCGTTATCATACCGCTTTCGAATCCGCCTAATCCGGTATTCGAATCTGCATAATCCGGTATTCGAATTCGCATCCGTTCCGCTTCCGAATCCGAAAATAAATATGGAATAGGATACGGTATAGAGATTATCCGTCTGAATCTGATTCGGTTTCACCCCAACCAATTACACCCGACCTCTGCAACTACGCACTGCCCAAAAGGCAGTATGGATGCACCCAGCCAACCAAAACAAGAATAGAAGAAATAAAAAGAAAAAGAAAAGTCCCGCGCTACAGAGTTACAATCCTTGCAGCAGCAGCAACACAACCACCACCAAGCCAACACTTAAGGCCAGTTCTTTTGAGGTGTGGCTTATCCATATGCTCCTGTGAAAATAAGCCTCAAATAAGCTCCTATGAAAATAAGCCCATGAAAATAAGCCAACGAGTTCTTTTTAGTTTTTGTCTCTTCAGCTTAATTTTGCTATGCCTGGTGAATTGTCTATAATGTCCTTGGATTGCAATTTTTCTGATATTGAATTTTGTATTACTGCATATACATAATGAGAAAGAGGTATGAGACAGAAAAAATTGAGCGTTCCTTGTCCAAATTGAAGTTCGTGTTTTCCTAGCCAGAAGAGGTGCATCGGGGAACTGCAGTCGCTGGAGTACGCGTCAACATCCTTGGATTGGGGAAGAAAGGTGACCTGCAGGTGGATTTGGAGTGGGTCACCGCCTGGAGTGGAGCTTTGCCTGGAGTGGAGATGGAGCATGGGGACGGCTTGGCCTGGAGATGGACCGTGGGGATGGCTTCGCCGGCGTCAGGATCGAGCTTGGCCGCCGGAGCAAAGGAAGGCCACCGCGGCAGAAGGGGGTGGGGGATGAGGCGGAGTGCTGGCGGAGGACGGCGAGGGACGGCGGCGGCGGCTCGAGGCAAGGTAGGCGGCGGCGGCTCGACCCTAGGAGGCGACGGCGGGGTGCGGACGAACTAGGAGAGAGGTGGACGAGAGATGAGGCGTCAAGGGATTTGTTTTCTTACAGGTGTCTTCGATGGCATTTTGTCCGTAATACTCTCCAAGTGTGAGGGCAAGGGGATATACCCCTTTGTTACTTTGCGGGAAGCTGCCCTTCCCAAGCTTTTCTACATTGTGAACAAATGGGCTGTGGAAATAAGCTAAGCCCAGTTTTGAAAATCAGTTCTTTTGGGCTTCTGGCTTATTTTGACAATAAGCTGCTAGAAGCCTCAAAAGAACTGGCCCTTAATGTCCAATTCTTCAAAAAGCACCGCCTTCAAGAAGGAATCAGTGCCAGACACAACCAATTAAGGCCAGACCTTGGGTTTTCACCCTGAAGATAGTCCCCGCTTTCAAAACAATGTCATTAGCAAGACCATTGCCAGACACAACCAATTAAGGCCAGACCTTGGATTTTCATCCAAAAAGGTAGGACTTTGAACTTCACCTGTATTGTCGCCCCCGCTTACATACTGCTGCCACGATTCCTGAAACTCCGAGCCAGTTACTCATCGACACAAAGACTCCAATCACCATTGCAAGTCCTCCAATCTCAGCCATCATGACATTCTCACCTCTGACTTCACCATGGATTCGCCCATGATGGCAACAGAGCAGAACTTCACGCCACTCCTTGCGTTGCGATCGAACCCCACCCGATCCAGCAATCTCCAGGCATATGCCCAAGAAAAATCACTGGCGGAGCCATCCGGAACCCGTCACTCCGGCCAGATCAAAGAGGACAAGCGTCAGGAAGATCTTCTTCGACGCAGTTTGGAACCCTAGGACCACCACCTTTATTCACGGCAGCAGGCCCCCATGCCGCCTCGATCCAATCCGTCGCTGTCATGCCGGCGCCGACAGATCTGGGCGAGGAGATCCATCCTCCCCGGAGGCACACGCCGCAGCCGCATTACCGCATACCGGATGAGATCCGGGTCGCACAGAGATCCACCGCGACCGCGCCCCCACCCCTCGCCGGATGCTGCGCACTAGGCCGCCATCGGCATGGCAGACATCACGGCACCCCCACGGGCCAGACCGGACCAAAACCAGGTAGGGCTTTGCCTCACACCGACCCGGTCAACGAGCACTGCCGGTGAGGGGCCCCGCAGCACCCGCAGCCGCCACAGACCATATCTGGCCGAGCCAGATCCGTCCGCAGCCGCCAGCACGAGGGGCACCTCCACGCAGCCCTCCACGCCGAGCAGGCGACCACGACCCTGCCGCCAACCGCCACCCACTGCCGGCGCACCCTGCAGACGCGACGCCGCCGTCACCGGACGCCATGGCCCGCGCCACAGACCTCCACTGCGGGGAGAAGAGTCGAGCCGCCGCCGACATCGACCGGGCTTTTCCCGGCGGCGCGCATCGGCGACGGTGGGAGGGAAGAGGAGGAGGTAGGGGGAGTTGGGCGGGGGGCAGGGACTGCCGCCGCCACCGCTCGCGGAGCAGCAGGACGGCTCAGTGATATGTCCCAAACGTATCTATAATTTCTGCTTGCTCCATGCATGTTTTGTGTGACTTTGCCATGTTTTGCTTGAACTTTCATACACTTTTGAGCATATTTGGACTAACCTATTAACTCAGTGCACCCAGTTGCCAGTTCCTGTTTTCTGCTGTTTTTGTATTTCAGGTTTTCCGGCCATTAAAAGTGCTCCAAAAATTCCGGAAAAATTATATAAAAAATTAGCGTCCCGGAAGCTTCCGGAATCACCAAGGAAGGAGGGGAGGGCCACCACAGGGACTCCAGAAAGGTCCCTGGCGCGGCCCCACCCTAGGCCGCGCCAGGCACCCTCCTGGCTGCCTTGTGGCCCCCCTGTGCCCCCCTTTGGCCCTATTTTTACCCCCGCGGAGGAAACCCTGATTCCGAACCCCTTTTCTCCAGAAGCAATTCCGATCTTCGCCGCCATCGCCATCAAGTTTCGGGGGGACAGAATTCCTGTGCCGTCACCCTGCCAGGACGGGGAAGTGCCCCCGGATTCATCTCCATCGCCATTGCTTCCCTCCTCCATGAAGCGGGAGTACTTCCTCCTTGGGGCCGAGGTTTCTACCAGTAGCTATGTGTTCTTCTCTCTCTCCCATGATGTGATCTTCGTTGTGATCATAGGCTATGTTAATCTAGGGTGATCCCATGATATTTCCCCTACCTCTATGTATTAGATTGATGTACTCACTTGATCTTATCTAGTATAATCCCCGAGACCAAGGTGACAGCGGTCTATTGGACATGCGTTAGAAGAATATTATCATGAGTGATTTCCTCTTTTGTGTGTTGATTGAAGATTGAGAGTCTCTTGGTGCTTGTCTTTGACTATCCTTGAGATATGTTGTGGTGATTGTGGTACTCTCTTTGGATCGCCGCGGTGACATTGGGAAATCCATAGATTGAGAACTACTAACTTTGAGGTGTGCTTTTGTAGCCCTACATAATTCTCATACTCTCTTGACCACAAAGGAATGACCTCCGAGTGCGTCCCCATTGCATGTTTTATGGGAAATATCATGTGATTAGACTATGTTAATGTTGTTGAGTTGCCACTAGTGAAAGTATGAATTCTAGGCCTTGTTTCCACCATTGTTACACCATTTGTGCTCACTTATGTTACATGTTTGCTTGCTGCACTTTTTATTAAAGATTTATATTACTTTGTTTTGCCACACCTATCACCCATATTTTACCATCTCTTCGCCGAACTAGTGCACCTATACAACTCCTAGTTGTATTAGGTGTGTTGGGGACACAAGAGACTTCTTGTATCTTAATTGCAGGGTTGCTTGAGAGAGAACATCTTCAACCTCTACTTCCCTGAGTTCGATAAACCTTAGGTCATCCACTTGAGGGAAATTGCTGCTGTCCTACAAACCTCTGCGCTTGGAGGCCCAACATAGTCTACAAGAATAGATGCGTGCGTAGACATCAAGCTATTTCTGGCACCGTTGCCGGGGAGGTAAGCGTTGAAGGTATATCTTTAGATCTTGCAATTAAATCTTTTCGTTTCTTGTTTTTAGTTTTCACTAGTTATGCTTATGGAAAACTGCACTCTTAGTTCGCTGTTTGGGGAAGGCCGCTTTACCACTCCCGTGGTAGAGAAGTCTCCTCCACCTACTGAATGTATCCCATTCAAAATACCAGTTGGGATAGTTGAAATAATTATTAATGATTGTTATGATGGGACAGTCAATCCTAGTATTCATTTGTTGAAACTTACAAAACTTTGTGAGTTATTTAAGATTTCAGGTTTGACAAGAGGTGAAGTCATGAAGAAATTGTTTTCCTTGTGACTGAAAGGAAAAGCATTGGAATGGTATAGGATACTAGATGATTCTCACCTACGGGATTGGGAAGAGATCCAGTCTCTCTTTTACTCCAAGTTTTATTCTCTTCATGAAGTTCATGAGAATAGGAATTATATTTATAATTTCTATCCTCACGACGGAGAGAGCATATCTCAAGCTTGGGGGAGACTGAAAAATTTAATGCTAAAATGTCCTGACCATGGGCTCCCCAAAGATATAATTATTACTAATTTTTATGCGAGGATCTCTCGACAGGATAAAGACTTGCTCAATGCTTCCTCTATGGGTTCTTTCACAAACGAAAATATTGATGCTAAATGGGAACTCCTTGAAAGAATTCAACGCAATACTGAAGACTGGGAGATCGACAAAGGTAAAGAGTCGGGTATAAATTATGAGTATGATTGCATTAAGTCCTTTGTTGAAACTGCTAGTTTTAATAAGTTTATTGCTAAGTTTGGGCTTGATTCTCAACTCCTTGTTGATTTCCTCAAATTTTTTGCTTCACATCTTAATATGCCTAAGGAGAATTGGATCAAGCATCATGAACCTTTTAAAGAGATTTGCAAAGAAAATGAGATTGTTCATGATGATTGCAACATGCATGATCCAATTCCTGAAAATAAAGTTTTATATAAGCATGTTAATTTTTGTGGAGTGGATAGACCTTGTGAAAGGCCTATGATTAAAGAAGAGAATTATTGTAAGCAACATAAGCATGAAAGAACAATCACTTGGGTCAAAGATTTAAATGAAATTGCTAGAGAATTGTGTGACCTTTATCCTTTTACCTGTGAACTTTGCTGCATAGAGGGTCACTTTAATTTTCAATGCATGAACTTTCAAAGCATAACTGTTAATCAGTTGTGTGATAACATGATCACTTCTGATCTTTATGATGAACTTATGTTATTTTTGATGTGTGAAGAGTTATCAGAAAAGACTTCTTGGCTAGATGTTAATGCCTTAGGAATTAACAACACTTTGCAAAATTGCCATCTCTATTGTGTTGTTAATTGCCATGAAAATGATTACATAAGTAAGATTAGAAAGGATGGAACTTTACCAAAGTATAAAAATGTCTCTTATATCTCTACTAATAAAAAGGAGAGTTTCTCCCAAGTTTCCCCTATTGTTTCTAATGATAAACCAGGATATGTGGAGAAGCTTCATCTCCAACCACTCCCTCCTAAGGTAAATAAGAATAAAAAGAAGAGGAGGAGGAAGAGGAGAAAGAAGGAAGAAGAATGGGTATCAACCTGGCCTGAGAATATTCCTCGCATCAATTTTTATCCTAACGGACATAAATTTTTGGAGGACGGTGAGCTTGATTGCATTCATTATTATCCTGATGTTAAGTTCGTAGGCACTATTGAAGATGATTTTGATTATGATATGCATGCTATTTTTGTGATTGGGAAAATGATGATAATGCTACTTATGATCTTGAAAATCTTTTTGGTACTAACTCTGAGAGTGATGATATGGAAAGCTCTAAGCTTGGGGATGATAGGATTGCAAGTCCTTTATCCATTAGTGATGTGGTAATTGATAATTCTTTTGCTAGTAAGAATAAAGACAACGTGTTTACAAATATAGTTTCTAGCAATGATAATGCTCTTATCTACTATGATGATGTTATAACTCCTATCTTTAGTGATTATAAAGGTACCTAGGACATAAGGAGAAATTATCCTTATGAAACTTGTCATAATCATGGAGGGAATTACTCCCTTGTTGAACACCATCTTCCTAATACACAATTAATCTATAGTGTTCAAGTTGTTTATGATAGTCCTACTCCCACTATTACCAATGAGAAAGATTATGCTTATGTGGAGAGTAAGAGTACCCTTTTGCATGTGGATCATGGTAACAATGCTTTATGTGATACTTATATTGTTGAGTTTATTCATGATCCCATTGAAAATTATTATGAGAGGGAACATATGCTTATAGATATTTCAATAATATCAAGTTCCCTCTCTTTATGTTGAAGGTTTTGAAGTTGCACTTGTTTTGGCTTCCTATGCTAATATCTTTATGCTTCAATGAGTTATTTCTCTACAAGATCCCTTTGCATAGGAAGCATGTTAGACTTAAATGTGTTTTATATTTGCTTCTTGATGCTCTCTTTTGTTCTTCAACTCTTATTCCTATGAGGGCATCACTAAAATCTTAAGCCTATCTTTATGGCTATAAAGAAAGAGCTCTAGGGAGTCAACCCTTGTTATCTTTACTTTGAGTTTTTAATTTCAGTTTTTAGTGGTCTTGATGATTGTTACTACTGTAGCAACATCATTGTATCTTTATTTTCAAGCTTTGTGCCAAGTCTAGCCTCTGATTGCAAGAAAGTTCAAAAGTTGTGACATGCTGCCCAGAAAACAGATTCTGTCCTTGGACGGAAAAATTAGCCTAAAATCACCGGATCATCTTTTTGATCTGAATTTTTTTGACAGTGTGCTCCATACAATTGACTTTTGAGCGTCTGTTCTGAGTTTTTGATTCGAGTTTCAGAAGTACCCCTAAAAAATTCTTTACTACCTGCTTTTCTGTTTTTTCACAGATTCTGCCACGTTTTGTCTCTCCTAACGTTTGCAAACCTTAAGCTTGCTTTTTCTTTGCAAAAACCTTTTGGCAATCTCGATAAATAGTATATATTCAAGAATATGTTTATATCCAGTGGGGAAAAATTATTTATTAAGGGTAATAACCTCTCTAATCAGCTTATGATGAGTTATGTATGAAGGGAGTTTTCAAGTGTGCGAAGGAAGATGATGAAAGAAGATTCCGGAGTGTCAAGCGCTCAAGCTTGGGGATACACCCATGCATCCCCAATAAATATTCAAGGAGACTCAAGAGTCTAAGCTTGGGGATGCCCCCGTGCATCCCCTTCTCCATCAACAATCATCAGTTCGACCTTCGTCTCACTATATTTTTATCACTTCATGCGTTATGTGCTATGCTTGGAGCGTCTCGCTCTTAGGTTTTATTTTTAGTTTTCTTTAGCTTTGCTTGCTGTTCATAACAAGTTAGATCCCGTCTTACTTTGTGTGGGAGAGAAACACGCTCCGTTTGAACTAGAACTCCTCATAGGATTTGCATGCTTATTATTTTAGCTGTGAGTTGTTCTTTTTCTTTTCTTAGCTGCTGCTCTGTTTAGTTGTAGTGCTTTAGTCTTTCTAGAGCTTTTCTTTTGTTTTAGGTTGAACTTTCTATAGGTTGCATGTTTTATCTTGTTAGAGAGTTTGCCTGTTGGACTGAGTTTTATGTCTTGACTAGAAGTAGGTAGTTGAAGTTGCTATTCTCTTTGTAGTAGTAACTTGCAATAGTTTTGAGGTATTGACTAGAGTAATGTTTGAACTTTCGGTGTCAAGAGCTCGAGCCAATTAGTGATAGATGTCGTATTTTGGGAAATCCGTGTGATTTTCGAAAACGAAAACCCCTGTTGAGAACTCTAGCTACTAGATGGATCACTAACCTCTGGAGGGTTCGAATATTAGAGTACACTCACGTACCATGAGTCGAGGATGCGCAAGGATAACCAAACCCCCATACACTCCTCCTCGGGGTACTTGTCTCTTTGTGAACCTCCTGATTAGATTGAGAGTTACCGATAATAAGTGCATGAGTTCTTCGGACTAATGTGAGTATTCGAAAGTTGACACTTCCACCCACCTATACTTTTTCTAGCCTCTTCGGTACCGTGCATTGCCCTTTCTCATCTCGAGAGTTGGCGCATACTTCGCCGGTGCATCCAAACCCTTGGCACGATACGCTCTGTCATCATAAGCCTCCTTATATCTTTCCTCAAAACAGCCACCATACCTACCTACAAGGCATTTCCATAGCCTTTCCGAGATACATTGCCATGCAGCATCCACCTTCTCATGACTTGATCCTCATGTCATACATGCTACTTGCTTGATCGATGAGCCGCATGCTAGTTGGGCCTCGCCCTAATCATTGCTACATGACGCGCTAGTATCATTGCATATCCTGCTATCCTGGCAGATGCATACATTTGCATCATGATAGTTATATCTTCTTTATGTGAGTACCTTTGTAAAGTGTGAAAGATCTCCTATATTCTTGTAAAATATAGAGTGTTGCCCCTAAAGTGAGGAAAAGATCCCAAAGAGGACAAAATCAAAATATCCCAAAGAGGACAAATGAGAGTTAAATAGAAAGAGCCATTGAGGCCACCAAAAAAATACAAAAAATAGAAAAAAGAGAAAAAGAAAAATAAAAAGAGAGAAGGGGGCACACTACTATTCCTTTTGAGAGATCCACACTAGTACTTCATCCTCTATCCCTTGTACTCCATAGAGATCATCATCATGCATATAGCTATGTGGGGACCTTCACACTATAGAACTTGGCTTGTATATTCCAATGACGAGCCTCCTCAAACGAGCTCTGGTCTTCTTGAGCAAGCAAGTTAGATGCACCCCCACTAGTTCCCTTGGAGAGCTTTTAGCTCACATGTGTGTACGTTGCATGGCCATCCCTACACTCCTCACATCATATCTATCATATGACCTTCTCTCGCCTATGATTGTCCTCATTGGTGTGAGCCTTCACACCTTTTCGTCTTCCTCCTCCACCTTCTTTCTGTTTCGACTTTTAGGTGTCAACTTTCTTGCTCACGCTTATCCATTGCATGAGTGCTCAAAATATCAAAAGGGAGTGGATCAGTTTGACTTGTACCTGGCTAGTGGTCTGGGGACGAGTCAAGATAAGAATCCAAAGGAAACTAAGTGTGAAACTTTAGTAGATAGTAGTTCTCAACAACCTTTTTTTCTCTCTTTTTCCCAGTCCCCTGCTTGCACGCAAACACCATCTGGAGACAGTCGAGTCACGGACAGCCAGAGCTCTTGCACCTTTTGTTCTTTTGTTGCTTGTGTCAATGCTAATATAGACTCTTGCTTGTTAAGACTTGAATTGAATTGCATGCTTTGATTGCTTTACTTAAAAGTCCTTGTATGGTTGTGTGGCATGTCACCACAGAAATTATGCTTGTTATCATTTACCTACTCGAGGACTGATAGCCCTCAACTGTAGGGGATCGAGATAGTCTTTGCGGGAAAGATAACCCAATTTATTGATTCGACACTTGGGGACACAAAGAATACGTACAGTCTTTGACAATTGAGTTGTCAATTCAACTGCACCTGAAATAAACACTTGCTTGGACAAAGGTATTAGTAGCAACTGTGATATGGTGGTAGTAGTGGTGGTGATAATAGTGGTGATGGTGGTGGTGAAACAGCAAAAGTAAAACAGCAAAAGTAAACAACTAGTAACCAGCAGGAAAGTAAACACTGTAGGCTAGGGAGATGGATGGTTGGGCGCTGCTTGGATGAGAACAAACATGTAATAGATTCTAACACGGGCAAGGCTCATAGAAAAGAAAGGATCATCTAGGAAAATAGCAAACATCAGGCGTGTATCCCAGGGTAGTTGTACGTGCTTGCAATAAGAACTTTGCACAACATCTTTTGTCCTACCCTCCCGCTACAAACGGGGCCAAAAGGAACTTAGGGAGATTAAGGTACTCCTGTCAAAGAGCACCGGAACAAAGCATTAACACTTCATGGATACACGGAATCCTCAAATTATAGTCCATCCCCTTTGGTGTCCCAAGCTGTCACCATTGGGAACGCCGGTTCCGGACTATAATAGGTGCATACAACTCATAGATAGGATCAAGAACACCCCAAACTCAAGAAACAAAAAGGTGATCAGATCTGAAATCATGGCACACGGGCCCAAAGTGACAAGCATTAAGACTAACAAGTTGTAACAGAGATGATAAACACCAAGTAGATGATAGGCAACATGCCCCCAACAATCTGATTGAACTATTACATGATCTAACTCATCCAATCCCTACCATCCCCTTTGCCTACAGCAGGGAATTACTCACACATGAGAAGGAAGTCATGGAGGGGTGATGGCCAAATCAGCCTCCAGATTAGCTCTCCCGGAGAAGAACAGAGGGTTGCGGCGGCTCCGCGACGTAGATTGGAAAAGCGACTTCTGTTCTGGGGTTTCTGCGTCGGGAGAATAAATAGGGCTAAAGTATGGCACCAGGGGGTGTGGGACCCATCCAGGAGGGCATGTGGCGCGGCCAGGGGCTGGGCCGCGCCAGGCACCCTCCTGGCTGCTTCCTGGCTGCCCTGTGGCCCCCCTTTGGACTCGCGGAAGCTTCCGGAACGCTGATTTTTTATATATTTTTGTGGGATTTTTCCAGCATACCTAAATATCCAGAAACCTTCACAAAAGAAAACAACACTGGTAGCTTTGCTGAAAACAGCGTCGGTCCGGGTTAGTTTCGTTCAAATCATGCAAGAATGCAGCCAAAACAATAGCAAAAGTGTTTGGAAAAGTAGATACGTTTGAGACGTATCAACTCCCCCAAGATTAGCTATTTCTTGTCCTCAATAAATTCAGTTCAACGAACTGGACGCGACAAAGAAAACTTTGACAAACTCTTTTGCTTCATTAGATGTAAATAAGCATGTACTACGAAAGAGTTTAGCAAGTTTTCACACCATGCTACAAGGACAATGCACGAAGCAATCCTTCTTTCATGTAATCAGTCACAAACAAACAAAAAGTAAATAATATGCTGCTGAGAATCAATTTAAGATCACAATGCACATAGCATGAACATATCAGAGTGGTATCTCGCTAGCCTCCATGAGTGAAGCAAAACATAAATGCAGAAACTCCTTCGGAGTTTTAAAGGAGACTAGAACTCAGAACTCAAAGTAAGAAACATCATAAGCATGCAGAAGACAATGTGATACTTTGGGACAATGCATGTTACACTAAGAATGACAATTATGCTCTCATAGTTGGTGCTTTGGAGAAAGGAAGGTGGAGACTCTCGAACCGTGGCTTTTGATGGCAAGGTTGAAAACCCGTGAAAGGAAGCAAAGACTAAACATGTGCCAAAGCTCTTGGTTTTGAAAACAGAGATAAAACTCTTTTGAGAAGTGCAACTTTCCAGTCAACGGTGAACGGTAAAGGTCTCTCAATATCTCCCATGCCAACCATATTAATGCCTTTTGCGTACACATGTTTCATTATCCATAAATCCTTTGATGGTCTACGAACCTTTTATTTTGCCTCAAGGATGGAAGGAGGATATCGTTCCATCTATCATAAGCAGCATTTGGTCCATTTCACTCCATCATCAAGTATGGGGGAGGTGTAACTCTCATATTTTTTTTATGGACTAGTTAAACTTCCGTCAAAATATTTTTGGCATGAAAGATACTGATTTTTCCCTCACCGCACCATGAGCTTGTACGGTTACAAAGGGGAAACTTTTGAATAAATTTCGAGATGGCACAAGAAAGTCTAAGTTAGGAGTGGCCGGTAAATACCACATATAGGTAGGTATGGTGGACTCAAATGGAACAACTGGGTTTAGAAAGGTGATTGTGGAAGCACAAGCAGAATTCCGCTTGGTGCTGGAGGAAGGCTAGCAAAAGACGGGGAAGCGACCAACTAGAGAGCATAACAGTCATAATCATGCAGAGCGACAAAGCAACATTGAATCGGGCATGAAAGTGATATAGCTCACTCTGAAGTAAACAAATCATCAAGGCAGAACAAACTTTTTTGCCTTAACATGCGTGAACATGTGCCAAGTCAATCCAAAAATCCCCCGGAGGGAAATACCACTTCAATATGCCACACCATGAACAATGCAATGCATGTCAATCATCTCAAGCAACACATTATAAACTCTAGCTATTTGAGACTAACCACAAAGAAAGCATGAACTACTGGGAAAGCATTGTAAACATAGCACTATGTCGCTACAAGCTGGTCTCTAATCATAAGTACATGCATATGTACAAAAGTAGAAACAAAAAGAGTTCATACCGGCTTTCCTTGTTGCATCCCTTCCGTCGATCTTCTTCATTACTTCCTTGTCACTTGCACGATCGAGCGTAGGAAATTATAATCAAATGCCATCACGGACTCGAGCTGAACTCTGAAACAAAGCAAACTAAAGAGAAAAGGAAACATTTTTTTGGGTTTTTTAAGGTTTAACGAAAGCAAAAGAAAGGCGAAATATTTTTGGGTTTTTGCAAAATAAAAGAACAAAGAAGAACAGGCAAAAACTTGCAAAAGGATAAAAGCGAACCAACGGTAGATACAATGAAAAGGGGAGCAGAACACGTACTCCCCCAAGCTTAGAATTTTGGCCTAAGTTGGGGCTCGTCTACTGCGGTCCTAAGGAGCCTCCTGCTCCAGGGTAATGGTAAGCCCAAGGGTTGTATGAACCCTCCGGTGCGTACACTGAAGTCCTCAGATCCTCCCACGTGGAAGAGGAAGGTCTGGCCCCCCATCCAGAGGAATACCCTTCACCCCAGGGGGTGACGGTCTCCTCCTGAACGGGCGGATACACGACGCGCTCCTCCTCGTCTGGCTCGACCCCCTCCGTGGGGTCGTGAAACTGGTATCTCCCCGCGATCTCATCAAACTCGTCCACTGAAAAATGAGTTCCGTTCCTGCGAGAAAAATCAAACACAAGTGGTGCAGGTAGACAGACAGTGCGTGCCACACCGTCTTTAAACCGCAAAATATAATCAAGTGTATAGCGGTCAGAGGTCTTAGTAACAAAGAAATGCCTCTTCATGGCAGCCAAATCAAGGCTAACAAAAGGAAAGACTGTATCATCTGGGCGCGGTTCTCCTTGGAGAAACTGCAAAAGAAGTGTGGCATAGACGCCACCAAAGAGGCCCCCTTGTTACTATTAGTAGCAAGGCGTTTCGCAATAAGTGAACCCACATGATACCCGTGCTTCCCTGAGAGGGCATTCGCCATGATAGCAGTATCAGGCGTAGAAGTGCTGCTCGTGTTGTCTCGAGCCAACACTCCTCTAGCAATATAATAGGCGAAATACCTGAGGTGAGGGAACATAATGTTGGAAATCTTCTGACGGTTGGATGACCTCACTTCAGTGTTACAGAACGAGTCGAGGAGGGTATTGAGTGCAACAGTTTGGACATTTTCCTCTTCTTCTTCTCAACCAAGCCTGGCAAACCTAAAGCTTCACAAAATGTACTCATAGGCATGGTCAGCAATCTTTCATAAAGTCGAAACACCACAGTATCATTGTCAGAATAAAACCTGAAACTGTTAACAAAAATAGCGATGCGTGTCTCGTACTGTGGTACACGGCTCGGAACAAGCCGTGTCAAACCTGCATTGGCACACAGAGCATAGAACTATTCTTGTATGCCGGCATCCTCCATGAAATCTTCGCATGGAAATGCCATGGCTCTCGCGGGTGACGCGTCCAACATCTCTATAGGTACGATATCTTCATTGTAGCTCACCCTCGTGGTCGAAGGTGAAGCTACGGAACGCGTAACACGACTAGAGCGCTCGGGTTTCTTCTTCCCAAGCCACTTTCCTAGCCTCTCCATTTCTGAAATTTTTAACAATTCACAAAAACGAAGATTTAAGCAAAAATAGTTTGGGCAAAACATTCTACTTACTTTACCAAGGCTCAAACTAGCAAAAAAACTTGAAAAATAAATTTCTACACAAACATTTAAGCTCAACTAAACAGCACCAAGAACCACTAAATACTCACTAATGAAGCCACCAACTAGAAAACTAATTGGAGGGGTGAGGGAGTCACATACCAAAGAGTATTTGTTCCAAATTTCAGCTCAAATGAGTGGTTGTAGAGGGAGATCGAAGTTCCGTGCTCAAGAACAGCAAGAACACGAAACCAGAGCAAGAACACGAGTTTTTGGGTTGAAAGAGAGAGAGTGGAAGAAGAGATGTCAGCAGGGGTGCCTGTGGGCCCCAGGAGGGTGGGTGGCGCGGCCAGGAGCTGGGCCGCTCCACCTGACCTCCTGGGCCAGGGGTGGACCCCCCTGGTCAGCCACAGGTGCCTCCTGATGGCTTTTTACCTGGAAATTTTGATTTTGATTTTTCTGGAATTTTCTTGGCAACTTCACTGTAGAGAATTTTTCAAAGTTCAAAAAGCTGCAAAAACTTTCGTGAACTTGAGACAAAAGTTAGAACAAGTGAAGCTTTAAACACAAAAACTTGGGTACAACAAGGAGAATAAAAGCTAAAGGAAATGAAAACATAACAAGCTCAACTTTTTACCTATATAAAACATGCTAGTTAGCAAGGTTGATCAAGTCTTACCAACAAACCTGTGGTATATAGCGCAGCAAGTCTCGCCTCTTATGAAGTGATCATTGCAGTCTCACTTTAATGGACATTGTCCCCACCATAATTGTCTTGTATTTATGGTATACATGTAGTGGACAATCTCATTATCCAATCTTCACGGTCTCGATATTCTCAATGGAGTTAAGGCCATGCCTTTTGTCGATCTTCTTCGGAAAATACACCGTGTGTTCTTTGTCATTCACGTTGAAGGTAACCTTCCCTTTATTGCAATCAATAACAGCACCTGCGGTGTTAAGAAAAGGTCTACCAAGGATAATGGACATGCTCCCATCCTCGGGCATGTCAAGCGCAACAAAATCAGTAAGTATTAAGCAATTGGCAACTTCAACAGGAACATCCTCACAAATACCGATCGGGACGGCCGTGGACTTGTTGGCCATCTGGAGAGAGATATCTGTAGGAATTAGTTTCTCTAAACAAAGTCTTCTGTAGAGAGAAAAGGGCATAAGACTCACTCCTGCACCAAGATCACATAAAGCAGTTCTAACATAATTATTTTTTATGGAGCAAGGAATGGTGGGTATACCTGGGTCACCGAGCTTTTCAGGAATCTTGCCACTGAAAGAGTAGTTAGCAAGCATAGTAGATATTGCCTCATTAGGGACTTTTCTTTTATTAGTAACAATATCTTTCATATATTTAGAGTAAGGAGGTAACTTAATAGCATCAGTCAAAGGGATTTGAAGAAAAAGAGGTTTCATCCACTCACAAAACTTGTTGTAGTGCTCTTCTTCTTTGGTTTTGACGGACTTGCTTGGGAAAGGAATGGGTTTCTGTACCCATGGTTCTCGTTCCATCCCATGTCTCCTTGCAAGAAAGTCTTCTCTAGTATACTTCTTGCGCTTATCGGGTGATTATTCTTCACGAACCTCGGGTGGATCATTCTTTTCAGCATCTTTTTCAGGTTCAGCACCGTCTTCAGTCTCAACATCTAAGGTAGATATGCTGTTTGGATCAACAACTTGTTCTTCTTATTCTACAGGATCATTGGAATTGTCAACTTCCTTGTGTTTCTTCTTCTTCTGCTTTGGAGAGCTAACAATTTCTTCTTCCTGTACTTGAGAATCTTGCTCGATCCTCTTCGGATGCCCTTCTGGGTAGAGAGGGTCCTGGGTGTGTGTTCCACCCCGGGTCTTTATACCATAAGCCTGTAAATTGTCCTGTTTGGCATTATTAGCAAGCAAATCTTTTTGCACATTAGAATTTTGTTAAAGATGAGTTTGAACCATATGAAAATGCTTCACAAGACATTTAACATCATTAACTGTTCTACCTAGAACATCAAGCAAACTTTTGATAGCAAGAGTATTATCATGCAACTGACCTTGTATCTTCTCATTGAAGTGACTCTGCTCCATAATAAAATTATCAAGCTCATCTAAACATTGGTCAGGAGGTTTACCTTTAGGGATGTCACTTGCATTGAAATCTAAGAGAGAGTGTACCTCTACCATAGGTGGGTGAGTGGTAGGCTCACACAGCTTCTCAATTGGGGGTAGATTCTTCACGTCTTTAGCTTTCATTCCTTTCTCTTTTATAGACTTCTTTGCTTCTTGCATATCTTTGGGGCTTATAACAAGCATGCCCCTCTTCTTTGGTGGTGGAGGTGGTTCAGGCATGGACCAATCTTCATGGTTTTTGGCAATCTTGCCCATCAACTCTTCCGCATCGTCCGGTGTTCTTTGCCTGAAAACACAACCAGCACAACTATCTAGATATGATTTAGACCCATCGGTTAGACCAGCATAAAATATATCAAGTAATTCATTCTTAGGGTTCTCATGTCCCGGTCTAGCCTTAAGCAAACTGCAAAATCTCCCCCAAGCTTTAGGGATATGCTCATCATGCAACTTTTTAAAGTTATAAATTCTTTGCAAAGCAGCATGTTGCATATGAGCAGGAAAATACTTATCAACGAAAGATATAGCAAAATCTTGAGGACTTTGAATGGAACCACATGGTAGTGCATCATACCATGCTCTAGCATCTCCTTTCAAGGAAAAAGGAAGAAGCTTGGTCACATAAAAGTTCCGGATCCTTTCATCAGTAGTAAACAAGCCACCCAACTCAGTGAGTTTGGTCAGGTGCTCGATAGCATCATCATTTTCTCTGCCATAAAAGGGATCAACTTCAACTGTGGATATAAGTGAAAGATCAACAGAGAAATCGTAATCAGGATCAGTGATGCATATAGGAGACGTAGCAAAAGTAGGATCAGGAGTAAACTTGTTCTTCATGGAATGCTTTGCTAGCAACTTCTTTATAGTAGCAGGGTCGGAATCAGCACATTCATTAAGCTCCCTGCAAAAATCATCATCAAGCGTAATATAATCATCCTCAAGGAGTTTCTCCTTAAGGCCAGCAAAGTTATGAGTTTTTCCAACAGGTGTTTGGGTAACAGGAATTTCAACACCTGAGAATCGGGCAGTAGCAGCAATCTGTTCTTCAATAAAAGAACCAAGTGAACCTGTAGTCTCAAAGGTAGTAGATGAAGGGAATATGCCCGAGAGGCAATAATAAAATGGTTATTATCTTATTTATAATAGATGTTTATTTCTCATGCTATAATTGTATTAATCGGAAACGTTAATACATGTGTGTTTAATAAACAAGGTATAGGTTCCTAGTTATGTCTCTCAATATACTAGCTTGTTGATTAACGGATGATCAAGGTTTCCTGATCATGAACATTGGATGTTGTTAATAACAAGGTCGTATCATTAGAAGAATGATGTGATGAACATACACCCACAATAGGTATAACAATACGATCATGTCATCAAGTTTATATTGTTATATCAAACTCATACGAAGTAACTCTAATCCTTAGACCATGAGATCACGTAAATCACTAACACCGGAAGAGTACTTTGATTCCATCAAACATCACACCGTGACAGGGTGACTATAAAGGTGTAGTTGGGTACTCGGAAAGTGTTAGTTGAGGCTCGGGGATCAAGAGTGGGATTTGTCCATCCTGATGACGGAGAGATATACTCTGGGCCCACTCGGTGATATCGCATCGACATTGCTTGCAAGCACGTGACTGGCTCACGAGGATGTTATATCACGAAACGAGAAAAGAGTACTTGTTGGTAACGAGATCAAACTAAGGTATAGTTGATACCGATGATCGGATATCGGACGAGTAAAAATATCGCGAGACAAAAGGAATTGGTTACGACGTTGAAGGTTCACACGATCACTAGTTCATCGTTGAATAGATGGGAGTCATTATGGATCTCCATATCCCGCTGTTGATTATTGATCGGAGAAATGTCTCGGTCATGTCTATCTTGTTCACGAACCGTAGGGTGACACACTTAAGGTTTGTTGACGCTTTTTGAATGGATACGGAACACCGGAGAAAATATTGGACAACACTGAAATTGTTTCAGGATATCTGAATAGTCCAGGGGGTTAAATGTTAATGTTTGTTGATTACAAGAATTAACAAATATTAAATCTCAAATAAAATATTTAAAAATGTTTTATTCATTTATGGGAGATAAACTCTTGGGATTTATGAGTGGAAGTTTTCTACCAAATTAAGAGGAGGTATTAAATGAGTTTAAGAGGGAGTTACCTCTCCCATGAAGAGGGGAGTAATGGGGGCGCCATTCCTCCCTTGGGGCTGCCCCCTCTCCTATAAAAGGAGGAGGTGGAGACCTCCTCTCCACTAGCTCATTCCCTCTCCTTCTCGCATGTCCTTTGGTTGACATCTTCCTCTCCTTGCTTGTCCTCTACTCGAGCACGTGCTTAGGCGAAGCCCTGCTGAGTTTTTCTCTCCACCACCTCCACCATGTCGTAGTGCTGTTGGAGTTCCCAAGGATCCACTACTTCCGCTGCCCAACTGGAGCAAGGGACGGAGGTCGTCATCAAGCTGTACGTGTGACCGACTACGGAAGCGTTGCCTCTTGCAACGTTCTTCATCACGATCTTGAGATCGGCAAGTGAACGTCTACATCACCCACGAGAATTTTTCTCGTTGAACACTTTCGGTCTTCGAGGGTGAGTCCTTCTCAAACCGTTACAAGTTATCTCCTAGATATGATCTTGGCAGTTTTGTTGCAATCCGTAGGAATTTTTTTTGTTTTTCCTTGTTGCGATCCCATCAGTGGTATCATGAGCGATGTCTATGCGTAGATTTTTTGTACGGTTAGAACACATATGGATGTGGACGTTGATGATCATGTTATTGCAAATTTTTGTGTATTTTGGATCATGGTGGCATAGTGGAATTGAAGCGGCCCGGACTAACCTTACATGTCCGCGCACATGAGACTTGTTCCACGATTGACATGCAACTTGCTTTGCATATGTGGCTAGCGGGTGTCAGTTTCTTTCACTATAGTTGTGATCTAATCTACAACGGTTTGCTAATAATATGTTTATCACCGTTGTGGTTTGTTGTTCGTAGGTAAGAACGGTTCTATCCTAGAAAGCCCAAAACCGCGTAAAATATGCAAAAATTAATTAGAGACGTCTAACTTGTTTTTGCAGGGGCATGTGATGTGATATGGTTAATGTTACAAAATTGATGTATGAAATGATCTCTTTTGTAAATTATGACAACCGGCAGGAGCCATATGGTTGTTTTATTCTTTTCATGGCCTGCGTGCTATATATGTTTATGTCCATGTGATATATATATTGTAATGATGAGAGTCAACCAAGATGGAGGCGCCATGGACCTTGGAGCCACGCCGGTGGAATGATGGAGATCATGCCATGACGCACAAGATGGAGATCAAGTGCAAGAAGGACCATATCATATCACATTATCATGCATGTAATGTTAATCCTTTTATGCATCTTATTTTGCTTAGATATGATCATGACGGTAGCATTATAAGATGATCCCTTTTTTTAATATCAAGATAATAATTTGTTTTTCCTTAGTATGCACCGTTAATAGAGTTCGTCGTTTCAAAGCACCACGTGATGATCGGGTGTGATAGACTCTACGTTCGCATACAACGGGTGTAAGACAGTTTTACACATGCGAATACTAAGGTTCTACTTGGCGAGCCTAGCATGTACAGACATGGCCTCGGAACATGGACCTAAAGGTTAAGCATGAATCATATAAATGATATGATGAACATATGATGTTCGCCATTGTAGTTGCACCACCTCACGTGATGATCGGTCGTGGTGTAATGAATTTGGTTCGTGTAATCACTAAAACCAACTAGAGGGATGTTGTTTTTGAGTGGGAGTTATCATAGCAATTTTATGAATTAGCTTGAACTCAATCTATTATAAACTTAGTCTAAATAACTTTGCAAATATGTTGTAGATGGCACCCCCTGCTTTCAATTTCAATTTGTTCATGGAGAAAGAGAGACTAGCTACCAATGGTAGCAATTTCACCAACTGGGACCTCAACTTGAGGATTCTCCTTAAAGCTGCTCAAAAGACCTATGTGCTTGATGCGCCTCTAGGTGCCCCACCTGCTGATGATGCTCCCGACGAAGAGAAAAATGTTTTCTTGACTCGCCAGGAGGACCACAGTTTGGTTCATTGCGGCATATTGTATGGACTTGAGCCTGAACTCCGAAAGCGTTTCGAGAACAGCACTGCCTATGATACAATGCGGGAACTGAAAATGATTTTCGATTGCCATGCTGCTGTAGAGAGTTATGAAGCTTCAGAAAAGTTCTTTAGCTGCATGATGGAGGAACACAGCTCCGTTAGCGAGCATGTACTCAGAATGTCTGGGTACGCCGAGAAGCTCATAGCTCTGGGAATATCGATCCCCATTGAGCTAGGAATTCATCGTGTTCTCCAGTCTCTGCCACCAAGCTACAAGAGTTTTGTGATGAACTATAACATGCAGGGCATGAAGAAGTCTCTCCCCGAGCTTCTGTCAATGCTAAAGACTGCAGAAGTGGAGATCAAGAAAGAACATCAAGTGTTGATGGTGAATAAGACCACCAGTTTCAAGAAGAAAGGCAAGAAAGGCAAGTCCAAGGGTAACTTCAAGAAGGACGGCAAGTCTGTTGCCAGTTCTGAGAAGAAGACCAAGGCTGTCCCTAAGCCCGATACTGAGTGTTTCTACTGCAAGGGAACTGGGCACTGGAAGCGCAACTGTCCGAAATATCTGGCGGATAAGAAGGACGGGAAGGTGAACAAAGGTATATATGATATACATGTTATTGATGTGTACCTTACTAGTAGTCGCAGTAGCGCCTGGGTATTTGATACCGGTTCAGTTGCTAACATATGTAACTCGAAGCAGGGGCTAAGGAATAGTCGACCACTTGCAAGGGATGAGGTGACGATGCGCGTCGGCAATGGATCAAAGGTTGATGTGATCGCCGTCGGGACACTACCTCTCCATTTACCATCGGGATTAGTGATAAACCTAAATAAATGTTATTTGGTGCCTGCGTTGAGCATGAACATTATATCTGGATCTTATTTATTGCAAGACGGTTATTCATTTATGTCTGAGAACAATGGTTGCTCCTTTTATATGAATAATATCTTTTATGGTCATGCACCTGAGAAGAATGGTTTATTCCTTTTGAATCTTGATAGTAGTAGTACACATATTCATAATGTGAATGCAAAAAGAATCAAGCTGAATGATGATATTGCTGCATACTTGTGGCATTGCCGTTTAGGTCATATTGGTGTAAAACACATGAAGAAGCTCCATTCCGATGGACTACTTGAATCACTTGATTATGAATCATTTGAGACATGTGAACCATGCCTTATAGGCAAGATGACTAGGACCCCGTTTTCCGGTTCTATGGAGCGGGCAACCGACTTATTGGAAATAATACATACTGATGTATGCGGTCCAATGAGTGTGTCGGCACGCGGTGGATATCGTTATTTCGTGACTTTCACGGATGATTTGAGTAGATATGGATATATTTACTTGATGAAACACAAGTCTGATACATTTGAAAAGTTCAAAGAATTTCAGAGTGAAGTTGAAAATCATCGTAACAGAAAGATCAAATTTCTACGATCCAATCGTGGAGGAGAGTATCTTAGTTACGAGTTTGGCACACATATGAAACAATGTGGAATAGTTTCACAACTCACTCCCGCCGGAACACCACAACGTAATGGTGTTTCCGAACGTCGTAATCGAACCTTATTAGATATGGTACGATCTATGATGTCCCTTACCGATTTTCCACTATCATTTTGGGGTCATGCACTAGAGACAGCTGCATTCACTTTAAATAGGGCACCATCAAAATCCGTTGAAACGACACCGTATGAATTATGGTTTGGCAACAAACCTAAGTTGTCATTTCTAAAAGTTTGGGGATGTGATGTTTATGTGAAGAAACTTCAGCCTGATAAACTCGAACCCAAGCGAAAAAATGCGTCTTCATAGGATACCCTAAAGAAACAATTGGGTATACCTTCTATCACAGATCCGAAGGCAAAGTTTTCGTTGCCAAGAATGGATCCTTTTTGGAGAAGGAGTTTCTCTCAAAAGGGGTGAGTAGTAGGAAGGTACAACTCGACGAGGTTATTGAACCTTCTCTTCATGAAACGGCGAGTGGCGCAGCACCGGAAGATGTTCCAGTGTTGACTTCACCGAGTGAAGAGGGAACTAATGATGAGGATCATGAAACTCCGAAAGAGGACACTACCGCACCTCGCAGGTCAACAAGAATACGTTCAGCTCCTGACTTTTATGGTCATTCTATGGATGTCATGGTAGTTGAGAGCGATGACCCTGCGACCTATGATGAAGCGATGATGAGCCCAGATTCTGACAAATGGCTTGAAGCCATGCAATCCGAAATGGGATCCATGTACGAAAACCAAGTATGGACTTTGGTAGACTTACTGTCGGGGGGTTGGTACCCGGGTAGGCTAACCCAAGCGGAAGCAAGCTTTCAAGACAAGGATGGGCCGATTGGGCTGCAGCTGGGCCGAGCTAGGCAGAGGTACGGCCGATTGCTCTAAGGCAATCGGACATACCAAGTGCCGGCAGTTGGCCCAGGCGCAATCGGTCCACCCTTTTGTTCATTGAAGACGATCGTCCGATTGACCTGCTGCTGGATCGAGGTCGTTTCCTAGAAGACCGATTGCCCAGAGCAATCGACCTTACCCAGGAACCACCAGTCGGTCCAGGCGCAATCGGAGCTACCTGACACCCAGTCGGGGGAATGATTACGAGGTCATAAATGCCATATCCTGAGATATCTGGGTGGCAGGAAGGCCAAGTCACATCGAGGATTTCCGGGAGATACGATGTCGACCTCTCCGCCGATTCCGCGGACAGGCCGACAAGACCGTACCTCATAGCTCCACTGTTCATCACTAGACCCTACAAGGTAGCAGCATGGGTCGCCGCTCGTAGGCTCCCGATCACCCGGATAGGAGCAGTCGGTGGGCCCAGGCCGACTAGAGGTTGACAGCTGGGCCCATTCGGCACTGAAGTGACCGAAGTACCCTGGACTCACACTATAAGAGCCAGGGTACCCCCCCCTGCGCGGGGGACGCCACACCTGAGATCTCATTAACTCTTTCTCCCTTCAGTTCATTTACTGCCCGTAGTTACTCCTCAGGGAAGCAGGAGAAGACCTTGCCCACGGCGGCGGTTCACTCCTTCCCCTGAGAAGATAGAAGAGCAGTTATTGTAGTTCCTTCATTGATATATAAGAGATAAGCAGGAGTAGGGGTGTTATCTCTCCGGAGAGCCCCGAACCTGGGTACATCGTGGTGTCTTCACCGTGCTTGTGCCCAACCCGATTCCGGCACCATCGACATTCCCTCCCTCGTGTTTTCCCCTCACTTTAGCCATCCCCATGGCATCTGCCGTCACATATCGACGACAGTTGGCGCCCACCGTGGGGCAGACCGAGGCGTCGACTGGAGTCAAGATCAGGACGGGATCAATCTCTGCATCGGGCGGTAGCCACGCCTCTGGCCTGATTCTAAGGCATGGGGCAATCGACTATGTGGTGGACTACTCGGCGCGGTACAAGGAAGGAGCTCCCTTGCCGCTCGGGGTGTCGCTGCAGGTGGGAAGTCACCGTCTCTTCATCGGTGCCTTCCCTGAGGCATATCCAAGAGACATCCGAGTTTTCTCATGTGCTAAAGGGGAGGGCCGACTGCACGCTGCAGTCATGATGGCGGGAGCGTCGTCCTCGACCAATCGGGACCCAGCAAGCGCAGCAAGGAAGGCAAAGGAAGTGGCTGATGCAGCAGAGCGAATCGGCACCAGTGCGTTGCGGGATGTGTTGTACACACCCGTGAACAGGAATGGTGATCCGGAGCAAGTGCATACCGAGCTGGAAACGGCACGGCTTGCACTGGCTCGCATGGCCGAGCAAGTGCTGGCTGAGGAGCGTCGGCTGGGAGCCATCACTCGGGAATACAACGCAGCGCATGCAGGACCGTGTCGGCCGATTGAGCCCGCAGTCCTGGAAGACCTGAGAAGCCGAGGCCGGGCAGTCAACCAGCAGTTGTCTGGGGCGGAGCAACCGGAGCGTCCGAGAAGGCCAGCACAACCGGAGCAACCGGTGCAATCGGCATTTGTCCAAAGGCCCACATGTAGCACACCCGACAAGAATCTGAGAGCAGCCGAGCAGATAGCGCTTGAGTTGGAAGAGTTGGAAGGAGATGAGCGGCGCGAGCAGTCGCGCCGAATGCGTGAACTGATAGCGGCCGCAAAAGAGCAGAGGCTTGTGGAAAGGGGCAATCAGAACGCTGAGCCAGAGGCATCAAGAGGGACAATGAGGCCGAATGCGGGAGCCAGCCAGCGGCCGAATGCGTCGCGCCAGAATCGGCACCAGCCCGCGCCATGTCGGCATGACAGCAAGGTCAGAAGCAATCGCCCAGCAGCAAGCAGAAGAATGGAAGAGCCGGCTGTTAACAGCAGGCGCCATGACATGCCGCAGCAGTCGGCACCGAGACCAGCAATCAGCACCCGACTTGGCCCTCGCCAAATCGGTCAGAATGATGCAAGGCATCGCATTGAGCTCCTGGAGAAGGAGGCCCAGGAAGATGAAGAAGGAGAAGCTGGCCTAGCATGTATCGGTCATCGCATTCGGACGGAGAAGTTCCCCAAAGGCTTTACACTGCCGAGAGATACCCCCAAGTACAATGGCTCGGTAAAGCCTGAGGACTGGCTGTCCGACTACCTGACAGCAGTTCGCATTGCGGGAGGCAATCGGCGTGTGGCAGTTCGCTATGCACCGCTCATGCTGCAGGGTTCAGCTCGGACATGGCTGAATAGTTTGCCCAAGGACAGTGTGAACTGTTGGGAGGACTTCACGACTGCGTTCATCCACAACTTCACAAGCACATATGAAAGGCCCAACCTCCCTCGGCAGTTAGCTTTGTGCGTGCAAGGCAAGGACGAGCCCCTCCGAGATTACCTGTCTCGGTGGATCAAGTTGAAGAATTCGTGCGAAGGAGTCCATGAGATTCATGCCATTCAGTACTTCACGGATGGATGCCTGGCCGATTCAATGCTGAAGCACAAGCTGCTCCGCAAAGACTTCACATCGCTCGCCGAGCTCATGAAGGTGGCAAATGCTTTCGCTATGTCCGATTCTGTGATGCGCCCTATCCAACTCGGAGTTGGAGGTGTGATCCAGTCACCAGGGGCTCCGCAGTCGGACGCAGGAAACCAAGGCCTCAGTCGGAAGGAGAGAACAGAGAACAACCGCAACAACAACGACAACCAGCAGAACAACGGCAAGCGAAAGGACGAGCAACCGGACACTCAGTATGGCAGTCGGCAGGTGGCCGCTGTTCAGAATGAGGAAGACCCAACGGCCGCAGGAGGCAGTCGGAAGATGAGACCCAATGTGAGACCCCCAGGGCAGATGAAGCCCAAGTACACGTTTGAGGACATGTTGGATGCACCATGTAAGTTGCACAGCACGCCTGGGAGGCCGTCTGCGCACACCACTCGGCAATGTGATTTTGTGAGAAGGATAGCAAAAGGAGAAGCTTTACCCCCACCACCACCACCACCACCACCGCAGAACAGAGGACCACCTCAGCAGCAAAACCAGTACCCACAGCAGGATGCAGCATACATGATTTTCACCAGTGAGTCCACGGACAAGGGCAGTCGGAGAGCCCGAGCTCAGGAAGTCAATGCAACTATGCCACCGATCCCCCAATTCATGCACTGGTCAGAATGTCCGATATCCTGGGACAGAGCAGATCACCCTACCATTTTGCCGAACCCGGGCAACTATCCGCTGGTGGTGGATGCTCTGGTCGCAGGGCCTAAGTTTTCATGCAAGTTTTCAAGAGTGCTAGTTGATGGAGGAAGCACAATCAACATCCTGTACCGAGATACGATGCTCAAGCTAAGACTTACAGAGAGGGATTTGGAGCGCAGTCGGACGACATTTCACGGGATCGTCCCTGGGTTGTCTTGCACCCCCTTGGGTCGCATTCGGTTGGATGTCATTTTTGGCACAGAGGAGAATTTCAGGAGAGAGCCGATTTGGTTCGAGGTGGCCGACCTCAGCAGTCCATACCATGCTTTGTTGGGATTACCAGCATTTGCCAAGTTCATGATCAATGCACAACAGACATACCTGAAGATGAAGATCCCGGGGCCAAACGGCGTCATCACAGTCATCGAAGACTTCAGGAAGTCCCTCGAGTGCACATCCGCTGGCAGCAGTTTGGCTGAGTCCTTAGTGGTGGAGACAGAGAAGCGTCAGCTCGGCAAGGTGATTGCAATGGCGCAAGCGCAGAGCAAGAATCCACTGCCGGTTGGCCCAGCAAAGAGAGCAGAGGAGGAATCGTTTTTTCAATCGGCCAAGGACAGCAAGAAAATCGCTCTAGATCCCTCCGACTCGACCAAGTTTGTTGTGGTCGGAGCTGGACTTAGCGACAAATAGGAAAGCGAGCTCGTCGAGTTTCTCCGTGAGAATCGGGACATCTTTGCATGGTCTCCACAGGACATGCCTGGTGTTCCGAAAGAACTCGCCGAGCACAAGCTGCACATTCGGCCAGGCTCGAAGCCGGTCAAACAACCCCTGAGACGTTTTTCTGAGGACAAGAGAAGAGCAATCGGCGAAGAGATTGCAAAGTTACAAGCTGCAGGTTTCATCATGGAAGTGTTTTACCCCGAGTGGCTGGCCAATCCAGTCCTCGTCATGAAGAAGAACAAGACTTGGCGTATGTTTTTAGATTACACTTGTTTGAACAAGGCATGCCCCAAAGATCCGTTTGCTTTGCCCCGAATTGACCAAGTGGTTGATTCTACGGCCGGCTGCGAGTTGTTATCCTTTTTGGATGCTACTGCTGGATATCACCAGATAAAGTTAGCCGTAGAAGATCAGATCAAGACAGCATTCATAACCCCTTTCGGGGCCTATTGCTATATCACCATGCCTTTTGGTCTGAAAAATGGAGGTGCCACTTATCAGCGCATGATGCAAAGATGCACACACTCTCAGCTCGGCAGAAATATCCACGTTTACGTGGACGACTTGGTGGTGAAGTCGGCAAGGGGAGTCACATTGTTGGACGACCTCAGAGAGACCTTTGCAAATCTGAGAACCTATCAGATCAAGCTCAAGCCGGAGAAGTGCGTGTTTGGAGTCCAAGCCGGCAAGCTCTTGGGGTTTCTCGTTTCCGAGAGGGGAATCGAATGCAACCCCGAGAAGATAGCCGCAATAGAGCGCATGGAGCAGCCAAAGACCTTGAAGCAAGTGCAGAAGTTCACCGGTTGCCTCGCATCCCTCAGCCGATTCCTCAGTCGGCTGGGCGAGAAGGCAATTCCTTTGTACCAGTTGATGAAGAAGACAGAGAAGTTTACTTGGACCCCCCAGGCAAATGAAGCATTCCGAGAGCTCAAGCGCATGCTATCCACGGCACTGATTCTGGCTGCCCCGATTGAGAAGGAGCCCATGATGTTATACATTGCGGCAACCAATCGGGTGATCAGCGCAGTTATGGTGGTGGAGCGGCCCGAGAAGGACAAGGCACAACAAGTCCAGCGCCCAGGGTACTACATCAGCGAAGTGCTTTCGGCATCCAAGCAGAACTATCCTCACTACCAGAAGATGTGCTATGGAGTATACATGGCGGCCAAGAGATTGAAGCCATATTTTCAAGCCCACTTGATCACTGTTGTCAGTTCGGCTCCATTAGCCGACATCATGGGAAGCAAAGACGCAACCGGAAGAGTGGCGAAATGGGCAATCGAGGTGGCCAGTCATGGCATCCAATATGAGCCAAGGACTGCCATTAAGTCGCAGGCACTAGCCGATTTCCTGGTGGACTGGGCTGAAACTCAGTACATGCCACAGCTCCCCATGTCGGATGTCTGGCGAATGCACTTCGATGGCTCCAAGATGAAGAATGGCCTAGGGGCTGGGGTGGTGCTCACGTCCCCAAGGGGAGATCAATTGCAATATGTGCTCCAGATTCACTTTGCAGCATCAAACAATGTAGCCGAGTACGAAGCCCTTGTGCATGGTATCAAGTTGGCCAAGGAAATCGGTATTCGGAATATTGAGTGCTATGGTGACTCCGATCTGGTGGTACAGCAGTGCTCGGGCACGTGGGATGCAAAAGATGCTAACATGGCGAGCTACCGATTCCTGGTGCAGCAAATCAGCGGATATTTTGAAGGTTGCGAGTTCCACCATGTTCCAAGAGCAAACAATGAAGCAGCAGACGCCTTGTCCAAGCTTGGCTCCACAAGGCAAGCAATTCCACCAGGCGTATCTTTCGAGCATATCAAGAAGCCGTCCATCACTCCATCACCAGATTCCGAGTCCATTTTTTATCTCGGAGACCGATCTTGAAGCTCTGAGAAAGGCAAAAGAAGTTCAACCGGCCAAGCCTGCAACCATGAAGAAGCAATCCAGCGCTCAGGGTGTCTCGGCAACAGCACCAGGGGCTGCCGATTGCAAACCAGGGGCTGCAGAAGAGAAGAAGAAGAGCAATACCACAGAGAAGCAAGCAGAGGCTGCGCCAGAGGGCACAACCTCTGGAGAACAAGTGATATCAGAAATTGCCGATTGCAGTAATGAAGTTTCAACCCCAGATGAGAAATCAGCACCAGAGGCTGCCGAATGCGTGCCAGGCGCCGCAGTCGGCAGTTCGCAAGCAGAAGAAGATATAGCAGAGGTTCAAGAGGTCGAGATCGAGCAGGCCAATGCTCAAGAGACCGAGATCCAAGAAGAAGCCTTACCCCAGCAGGCAGCAGTAATGGTAGTGGCCAGTGCGCCATCATGGGCACAGCCAATTCGAGATTTTTTGGCAGATGGGATCCTTACACCAGATTTGGCATTGTCCAGACAGATCAGTCGCCGATCTTGGGCATATACAATCATCAACAACGAGCTGATGCGCAAAAGTCCGACTGGTGTTCTTCAGAGGTGTGTTGAAGAGGACAGAGGCTTGGAGCTGCTCAGAGACATCCATCAGGGTGAATGTGGTCATCACGCGTCAGCAAAAGCAATCGCCAACAAGGCTTTCCGACATGGTTTCTACTGGCCAACTGCACTCGCAGCAGCTGAAAATCTGGTGAAGCACTGCAAAGGTTGTCAGCGATTCAAGGCAAAGAGTCATCAGCCAGCATCGGCACTGAAGACCATCCCAATAGCTTGGTCGTTTGCAGTTTGGGGTTTGGACATGGTCGGACCATTCAAGAGAGCTAGAAGCGGCATGACACATCTCCTGGTGGCAATCGACAAATTTACCAAGTGGATCGAGGCAAGACCAATCAAGAAGTTGGATGGACCGACTGCAGTCAAGTTTGTGGCCGACATCGTATGCAGATATGGTGTTCCTAACAGCATCATTACCGACAACGGCACAAACTTTGCAAAGGGGGCATTGGCTCGATATGCATCTCAGCAAGGCATTCGGCTTGATCTGGCATCTGTGGCACACCCACAGTCCAATGGTCAAGTCGAAAGGGCAAATGGACTAATCCTATCGGGTATCAGGCCCAGATTGGTAGAGCCACTTGAGAGGGCACCTGGGGCATGCATTGATGAGCTCCCTGCAGTACTTTTCAGTTTGAGGACCACGCCGAATAGGTCGACTGGATTCACTCCTTTCTTCCTGGTATATGGTTCAGAAGCAGTCATCCCCTCCGACATCGAGTTTGATTCACCTCGGCACGCTTTATATACTGAAGAAGAAGCCAAGTTAGCAAGAGAAGACGGCGTCGACCTCAAAGAAGAATCTTGTTTGTTGGCCCTGTCTAGGTCAGCAATCTATCAGCAGAAGTTGCGGCACTACCACAGCAAGAATATTCGACCTTTCTCTTTCCGAGAGGGGGACATGGTGCTCCGCCGAATCCAGAAGTCAGATGGGCAGCACAAGCTATCCTCACCTTGGGAAGGGCCGTTTATTGTCAGTAGAGCGCTCAAAAACAACTCCTACTACCTGATCGATTGCACCAAGGGAACTCGGCACAAGGACACATCGGGAGTAGAGACAGAGCGGCCGTGGAATGCCGAGTTGTTATGTCCGTTCTATAGTTAAACGACATAAGTTTATGTAAGCCATTCGGCAAACAACCAGTTAAAGTTATCATGTCTCTGAAAATGAGCATTTGAGTATTCGTATAATTCCATTCGAAGAGCTAGCTGTAATCGGCAACGCTCCGTCAGACCCGAGATGTGCATAGCATACCCGGGACTGGCCGACCACGAGGTCAAGAAAATAAGCCATCGTGGCACGGGGACTGCAGGCTGGCTCGCAATCGGACACCCAGCTCAAGCGCAAATCACTAAGGGGTTTGTGGCATTGAAAAGGGTGACGAGTGAAGTAGTCGGTAGTACAAATCCCGGGAAACAACTCGAAACATGCCGCAAACTCGGACACTAGATCCAGAAGCGAGCAATCGGCGCCTGCTGTTGCAGAATCCTTTGCGTTAAGAATCTTGTCGTGTAAAAATAAAAACTCATCGAACCTTGGCTGGACGTTTTACTGTTGATCCGATCGGGGACCGCATGTCGGCGGCAAGATCGACACAGTAAACATTCCCAAGCGCAGCCGATGAAAGAAACCGGCAAAGACGCAAAGTTGATCGCACATGAAAACAGTTAAAACAAGCAATCGATTTGCATCAAAAGTAACAGGCCCAAGGCCGAATAAGTTCATTACATCAAGTGGGTGTCGGCAGAATTAAAATTGTCTTACAAGGAAAAGTAAAACCGATCTAATATCGGCGGGTGGACAGTCCGAATACAAATCAAGAGGGCACATCTCAAGCAGTCGGAGGCACCGAGCTGGAGGATGGAGCAGACGGATCCGATTGAGCTTCAGAACCGGCAGCATCAACTCGCTTTGTCTTCGGAGAGGTCTGAGATGAGTCGCTGTCGGAAGGCTCCTCGGCTAGCGCGGAGATAGTTGAAGCAGGGAGTGGGTTACCTCCGTCGTCAAGGTATGGAGTGTAGTCATACGGAGAGAACCAATTCGCCATGGTGCTGGCCAACCGATTGACTTCAACGTAGGTTTTCTCAAGAAGGTCCCCGGCACCGTCTCGGAGGCTGTATAACTTGGAGAGTTTCACCTGAGGGTACCAAGTCAATAGTGTCTGAAGGGCGGTCTCCGCACCAGTACGACCCGCGGAATTCAGCAGAACGTCGATCCGACGTGGGATAGCCTTGAGGAGAATCCGAGTTTGCTCAGTGGTCGCATTCGGAGTTTCCCCTTGTTCAGAATCTTCCTCCTCTTGTGGGTCGTCCTTGCGAACCTCGGCGGAGGAGTCGGCAGCATGTTCCATTCTTTTTAGTACGGCCTTGAGCTCAGTCGCCGGCCACAGGGCTTCGGCAATCTTCAGAATTCCGAGCTTGAAGGACAGGGCCACTCCCTGGATGACCGGAATGCGAGCTTGAGTGCCGATCAGATATTCATGTCGGGTCCAGACGCTGTCCGCGCGGTCACAAGTCCCTCCGGCAGCGATATGATCCTCCCGAGATTGGGCGACAGCGGCGTAGGCAGCCGCCTCAGATTCGGGCCAGGCCTCTGTGCCAAGAAGGAAAAATGTGAGAAATCAGATACAAGAAGAAAGCAATCGGAAAATGCAATCGGCATAAAGGAAGACTCACCGCTAAGGAGAAGATCCATGTCAGTTAGCGAGTCGCAGAAACCTTTGGCTCGGCGGCGCATTCGGGCATTCTCTTCAAGATGCTGCTTCTCCATTTCTTCATATTTGGCGATCTGCTCGTCGCGATCCTTGCAAATGGAATCCCGCGCGGCGACTGCTTCATCCCTCTCGGCTTGTAAAGCATCTCGGGTGGAGACTGTGGCATCCCGCTCGGCAAGAAGCCCAGTGCTAGTAGCTGTCACAGCAGCAACGTCCACAAGATGTTTCTTTTCAAGAGCTGCCATCTCGGCGCGAAGATTGTGAATAGTCCGGTTCAAGTCAGTCTCTACCCCTTGCAGCCGAGTCACTTCTTCAGAAGCTTTGGCGAGAGCTGGGCTCTGCTGGTTAAGTTCTGCAGTTAATTCAGAAATCCGGCCCTGGAGGTCACCTACCAGAGGAATAGTAGCTAGAAGAGAGCATAGAGATATGAGCGCTAGAGCAATCGGCTAGTGGAGAAAAGGCAGATGGGCTAGAAGATACCTTTCAGTTTGGAGGTCTCGGCTGACAGGTTGTTGACCTGCAGCTGGGCCTGGGCGAGGGTCCGGAGGCTGGCGGTATAAGCTTCAAGAAGTTTCTCGAACACATTTCGTTTCTCCTCCATAACAGTCAGTGATAGAGCAAAGAATATTGAAGATCCGAACCGATTGTAACCCATCGGCCCGAATCTCGGGGACTACACCCAGTGGGTGCGCTTGCGCGCACCCATCGGAAGGAAAGTCCACCGATTGAGGAAGGCAAATGAGAAAAGCAAAAATGCTAAAAGATCCGAACCGATTGTAACCAATCGGCCCGAATCTCGGGGACTACACCCAGTGGGTGCGCCTGCGCGCACCCACCGGAAGGAAATTCCACCCGATTGAGGAAGGCAAACGAGAAAAGAGAAAGTACTAAGAAGATCCGAACCGATTGTAATCAATCGGCCCGAATCTCGGGGACTACACCCACTGGGTGCGCTTGCGCGCACCCACCGGAAGAAAAATGTCTAAAGTAAAAGAAGGAAAAGAAGGAAAGCAAGAGGTTACCGTATGATGCGAGGCGAGCTGTTGCAGATCCCGAGCAATGGCAGTGGCGAAGCGGTTCACTCGGCTCAGCGCGGACGCCATGGGCTCTTGAGGAGGAAGCGCAGCGTCAGCCTCAGCACTAGCATGACGGGCGCGAGAGTACTCGGCCCGGAATTGATCCACCGTGCGCATTAAAACTTCTGAGGCAGTGGGGGTCGGCGTCGGCGCTGAGGTTGGAATCGCGATGGAAGTGGCAGTTGTAAGAGCTGGTGGCACCGTCGTCACTTGAAAATCAGAAGTACCCGATTGCGGCGGTGGCACAATCGGGCGAGTCGGAGCAGCGGTAGTAACGATGACTGGGGAAAGAGTTGTGGTCGTCGGCGGCGCTGATAGAACAGCGGGTGGCGTGGTAGCGATGGTTGGCGGTGCCAACATCACAGTCGGCGGCGATATCGTCACCATTGGTGCGTCGGGCACGGCGATCGACGGAGCGGGAGAAGTTGTAGCAGCGACGGCCGGGCTGGAGCGGCGTGGCGGGGACGGGGCAATCGGATCGACCGATTGCATTCCCCCGACACCAGGAGATACCGGGTCGGCCGCACGCTTGATAATCTTTGGGGCGAGGTCGGAAGGAGACGTCTTCTGGGCTGCTGCGAGCCGAGCTCTCTTGGCAGCACGTTCGGCGTCTTTGGAGGAGTGATGGGTGGCGGTTGGCCGTTTGCGAACAGCCGCAGCAGAAGCAGCGGGCGAGATGATGGCGCCGACACGAGCCGGGATCTCGGTGTCGATGTCATCAAGCCCAATCGGCTCGCTGAAGGGAGAAGAGTCAGTAGAAGCAGAGGTAGCAAAGTACTGCGCAGAAAGTCAGAAGCATACCCGATCGTTCGAGGTGCGCCGGCAGGCATTCGGCAGCGGAGTGGGGCGACATTCAGCGGCGCCTGAGTGGTCGGCTTTCGAGCTGTCGTCTTCTGGGCCTGCTTGCCTTTGTGGGCAGTCGGCGCGGTTTGGATGACCTTGGAGGGAGCGGTACCAGAGGAAGAGCCAGCTGCCGAGATGCGTTTGGCTGGCACCCTGGGAGTCTTATCCCGAGGAGCTGCAGCAGGTGCAGCACCCGTTGAGATACTATCATCGTCACTCCAATCAGCCAAAAGTCGCTCAAGGGAAGAGTCGGGCGTACCCCCTTGAGCTGGCAGCCGAGTGGCGGTCCTTGGAGGGATGGCGCGCGCAGCATCATCATCTTCGGCGTCCATGGGGTCGGAGGATTCCCTAGAGGACTCGTCTTCATCCTCATCATCTTCACTGAGGTCGGCGGAAGGGATCTCGCCATTGTACTCAAGGTCAATGGGGTCCTCTTCCGTGCGATCAGGGGCAAACACACCAGCTTCCTGGCCGTCCTCCATGCGGTCGGACTGAATGAAGTGCTAAAAGGGGCACAAGTGATCAGAGCAATCGGAAGAGCATGTAGTTGAAAGAAAAAGCAATCGGAAGAGCAGGCAGTCGGACTGAATGAAGTGCTGAAAAGAAGGCACAAGTAATCGGAGCATACCACAGGCGGTTTCTGCTGTCGGGTAAGGTAGGCAAGCCCGAACCGGAAAGGATCAGGCAGCGCACTGGCGGTGATGGCTTTCACTCGGGCGCAGAGGATCTCGGTCTTCATTTCCCATGTGCAGAGCCGAGTGGGGTCCCGAGGCCCCGACACGTCGCAGAGACGGTGCACTCGGCGCTGCAGGGGAAGAATTCGCGCGTGAAGCCATGCCGCTATCAAGTCGGTGGGAAGGAGTTCCTCTCGCTCCAGCTGGGTGACCCTGGTGGCTTGAGCGTCGACGTCGCAATCCCCAGCACCGTGCTTCAGAGCCCATTGATGTTTCTCAACCGGCCTAGCGAGTGAGAACTCGGGCAGGTTGAGGAGGTCGGGGCCTTGATCGGGAGACTTGACGTAGAAGAACGACGTCTGCCAGTTTTTGCAGGACTGGACGATGTCGGGGCTGGGATATTTTATCTTGCCGGCTGCGGCAAGACAACGGCCGCAGTCGGTCATATCAGTCGGATAGGAGGGTTTGCCGCCTTCGATGGTGGGGGCAACGATCTCTCCTGTTCGAGCATTGTGGGCTCGGAGGTTGAAGAAGCGCTTGAAGAGCGCGATGCTAGGTCGGCAGCCGAGATAGCCCTCGCAGAGTGTCACGAACCCGGAAAGGTTCATGATGAAGTTGGCGGCGAGATGATGAGGCTGAAGTCGGTGGAACTCAAGGAACTCGCGGAAGAAGGCGCTTGCGGGAAGGCCGAATCCACGCTCAAAGTGAGCGAGGAAGACGACCCTCTCGCCCGTGCGCGCGCTGGGCACGACGTCGGCCTGGCCCGGGATCCGCCATTCGATCTCTGCGGGCATCTTTCGGGCGCGAATCAGCGCTTCGACGGCGACGGCGGTGGCTTGGGATCCTTTCCAGCACCCGCGGCTCTCCTGCGAGATGTCTCGTCGTGGCGCCATTGGTTCCGCAGAAGAGGAAGGAGAGGAAGCAGACCGAGGCGAAGCGCGAGAACGACGCCGGCGAACCGCTGCGGCGGCGGCGGAGGCGGCGAGGAGCGCGAATCAGTTGCCGGAGCAGGCGGGAGAGCAGAGGTCCGCGGGTGAGAAGTCTGCGCGAGGAGCGGCAATGGCGCAGAGAGAGAGAGAAAGCTGGAGGTTGAAGGAGATGTGTTGGAGAAGGAAGAGGCGAGGCTCCCCCCCCGGTGGCTTATATGGGCGGCGGGGGAGGGGAGTGGGATCACCCTGTGGCCATGTGGCCCGGTGTGACCTAGGGCACGAGAAGGCCAACCGACAGATCAGCACAGAGGATCCTGGCACAGAAGGAGAGACGTGCGACGTGGGGGTCGGTCCTTGCAGTCATGTCACGTCGCGCGTGGGTCGTGGGTTCCAGCTCATTGATTACGTCGTGGGCAAGTCGGAGGTAACCGTTGGAGCGCAATCGGCAGAAGGTACTGTTCCAGAAAATGAAGATACGAAGCGAGAAGGAACCACATCCAATCGGATGGGAACGAGGTCAGCCGAGTGTGATCTCCGAGTCGGCCGACGAACTCGGAATGACGCACTCGAAGAGGCCATAGCAGTCGGAAAACCTCAAGACAAATTGAAAAACTGCAAAGGCCCCGCGGTCAAGTGACCGTGGAACCTTTACAGCTTTAGGGGCTACTGTCGGGGGATTGGTACCCGGGTAGGCTAACCCAAGCGGAAGCAAGCTTTCAAGACAAGGATGGGCCGATTGGGCTGCAGCTGGGCCGAGCTAGGCAGAGGTACGGCCGATTGCTCTAAGGCAATCGGCCATACCAAGTGCCGGCAGTCGGCCCAGGCGCAATTGGTCCACCCTTTTGTTCATTGAAGACGATCGTCCGATTGACCTGCTGCTGGATCGAGGTCGTTTCCTAGAAGACCGATTGCCCAGAGCAATCGACCTTACCCAGGAACCACCAATCGGTGCAGGCGCAATCGGAGCTACCTGACACCCAGTCGGGGGAATGATTACGAGGTCATAAATGCCATATCCCGAGATATCTGGGTGGCAGGAAGGCCAAGTCACATCGAGGATTTCCGGGAGATACGATGTCGACCTCTCCGCCGATTCCGCGGACATGCCGACAAGACCGTACCTCATAGCTCCACTGTTCATCACCAGACCCTACAAGGTAGCAGCATGGGTCGCCGCTCGTAGGCTCCGGATCACCCGGATAGGAGCAGTCGGTGGGCCCAGGCCGACTAGAGGTTGACAGCTGGGCCCATTCGGCACTGAAGTTACCGAAGTACCCTGGACTCACACTATAAGAGCCAGGGTACCCCCACCCCTGCGCGGGGGACGCCACACCTGAGATCTCATTAACTCTTTCTCCCTTCAGTTCATTTACTGCCCGTAGTTACTCCTCAGGGAAGCAGGAGAAGACCTTGCCCATGGCGGCGGTTCACTCCTTCCCCTGAGAAGATAGAAGAGCAGTTATTGTAGTTCCTTCATTGATATATAAGAGATAAGCAGGAGTACGGGTGTTATCTCTCCGGAGAGCCCCGAACCTGGGTACATCGTGGTGTCTTCACCGTGCTTGTGCCCAACCCGATTCCGGCACCATCGACATTCCCTCCCTCGTGTTTTCCCCTCACTTTAGCCATCCCCATGGCATCTGCCGTCACATATCGACGACACTTACCCAGTGACCGCAAGGCCGTTGAGAACAAGTGGATCTTCAAGAAAAAGACAGACGCTGATGGTAATGTGACCGTCTATAAAGCTCGACTTGTCACGAAAGGGTTCCGACAAATTCAAGGAGTTGACTACGATGAGACTTTCTCACCGGTAGCGATGCTAAAGTCAGTTCGGATTATGTTAGCAATTGCTGCAGTTTTCAATTATGAAATTTGGCAGATGGATGTCAAAACCGCATTCCTTAATGGTAACATTGAGGAAGAGTTGTATTTGATACAACCCAAGGGTTTTGTTGATCCTAAGGATGTTAACAAGGTGAGCAAACTTCAGCGATCCATTTATGGATTGAAGCAAGCATCACGAAGTTGGAATCTCCGTTTTGATGAGGTGATCAAAGGGTTTGGATTTGTCCAAACTTAAGGAGAAGCTTGTATTTACAAGAAAGTGAGTGGGAGCTCTATAGCATTTCTGATATTATATGTGGACGACATATTATTGATTGGAAATGATTAGAACTTTTGAAAAGCGAAAAGGATTACTTGAATAGTAAGTTTTCAATGAAGGACCTTGGTGAAGCTGCTTACATTTTAGGCATCAAGATCTATAGAGGTAGATCAGGCGTTTAATTGGGCTATCACAGAGTACATACCTTGACAAGATTCTGAAGAAGTTCAGAATGGACGAGAGTAAGAAAGGGTTCTTACCCATGTTACAAGGTACGAAGTTGAGTAAGACTCAAAGTCCAGCTACAGCAGAAGATAGAGAGGTGATGAATTTGAAACCCTATGCCTCAGCCATAGGCTCTATCATGTATGCTATGCTGTGTACAAGACCGGATGTGGCACATGCTATTAGTTTGACTAGCAGGTACCAATCTGATCCAGGTTTGGAACACTGGACAACGGTTAAGAATATCTTTAAGTACTTAAGAAGAACTAAGGATATGTTTCTCGTGTATGGTGGTGAAGAAGAGCTCGTCGCAAAGTGTTACGTCGATGCTAGCTTTGACACCGATACAGATGACTCTAAGTCACAATCTGGATACGTTTTCCTCATGAATGGAGCAGCGATGAGTTGGAGGAGCTCCAAGCAACCCGTAGTGGCGGCATCTTCAACGGAGGCGGAATATGTTGCTGCTTCAGAAGCAGCACAGGAAGCGGTTTGGATGAAGGAGTTCATAACTGAACTAGGTGTGGTTCCAAGTGCTTTGGATCCAATGGTTATCTATTGTGACAACAATGGTGCCATTGCCAATGCTAGAGAACCAAGGTCTCACAAGAATTCCAAGCATATTAAGCGCCGGTTCAACTCCATCCGTGACTATGTCAAAGATGGCGATATAAAGATTTGCAAAGTACACACGGATCTGAATGTTGCAGATCCGTTGACTAAGGCTCTCCCAAGGGAAAAACATGATCAACACCAGAACTCTATGGGTGTTAGATTCATCACAATGTAATCTAGATTATTGACTCTAGTGCAAGTGGGAGACTGAAGGGATATGCCCGAGAGGCAATAATAAAATGGTTATTATCTTATTCCTTATTTATAATAGATGTTTATTTCTCATGCTATAATTGTATTAATCGGAAACGTTAATACATGTGTGTTTAATAAACAAGGTATAGGTTCCTAGTTATGCCTCTCAATATACTAGCTTGTTGATTAACGGATGATCAAGGTTTCCTGATCATGAACATTGGATGTTGTTAATAACAAGGTCGTATCATTAGAAGAATGATGTGATGAACATACACCCACAATAGGTATAACAATACGATCATGTCATCAAGTTTATATTGTTATATCAAACTCATACGAAGTAACTCTAATCCTTAGACCATGAGATCACGTAAATCACTAACACCGGAAGAGTACTTTGATTCCATCAAACATCACACCGTGACAGGGTGACTATAAAGGTGTAGTTGGGTACTCGGAAAGTGTTAGTTGAGGCTCGGGGATCAAGAGTGGGATTTGTCCATCCTGATGACGGAGAGATATAGTCTGGGCCCACTCGGTGATATCGCATCGACATTGCTTGCAAGCACGTGATTGGCTCACGAGGATGTTATATCACGAAACGAGAAAAGAGTACTTGTTGGTAACGAGATCGAACTAAGGTATGGTTGATACCGATGATCGGATCTCGGACGAGTAAAAATATCGCGAGACAAAAGGAATTGGTTACGACGTTGAAGGTCCACACGATCACTAGTTCATCGTTGAATAGATGGGAGTCATTATGGATCTCCAGATCCCGCTGTTGATTATTGATCGGAGAAATGTCTCGGTCATGTCTATCTTGTTCACGAACCGTAGGGTGACACACTTAAGGTTTGTTGACGCTTTTTGATGGATACGGAACGCCGGAGAAAATATTGGACAACACTGAAATTGTTTCAGGATATCTGAATAGTTCAGGGGGTTAAATGTTAATGTTTGTTGATTACAAGAATTAACAAATATTAAATCTCAAATAAAATAATTAAAAATGTTTTATTCATTTATGGGAGATAAACTCTTGGGATTTATGAGTGGAAGTTTTCTACCAAATTAAGAGGAGGTATTAAATGAGTTTAAGAGGGAGTTACCTCTCCCATGAAGAGGGGAGTAATGGGGGCGCCATTCCTCCCTTGGGGCTGCCCCCTCTCCTATAAAAGGAGGAGGTGGAGACCTCCTCTCCACTAGCTCATTCCCTCTCCTTCTCGCATGTCCTTTGGTTGACATCTTCCTCTCCTTGCTTGTCCTCTACTCGAGCACTTGCTTAGGCGAAGCCCTGCTGAGTTTTTCTCTCCACCACCACCACCATGTCGTAGTGCTGTTGGAGTTCCCAAGGATCCACTACTTCCGCTGCCCAACTGGAGCAAGGGACGGAGGTCGTCATCAAGCTGTACGTGTGACCGACTACGGAAGCGTTGCCTCTTGCAACGTTCTTCATCACGATCTTGAGATCGGCAAGTGAACGTCTACATCACCCACGAGAATTGTTCTCTTTGAACACTTTCGGTCTTCGAGGGTGAGTCCTTCTCAAACCGTTACAAGTTATCTCCTAGATATGATCTTGGCAGTTTTGTTGCAATCCGTAGGAATTTTTTTTTGTTTTTCCTTGTTGTGATCCCATCAGTAGAAGCATCATCAAAAGTATCTGACATATTGCCAGACTCAGCAGAAGTAGCATGTAACTGAGGTGAATCAAACTGACTCATAACTGAAGGTGAATCAAGTTTAGCACTAGTGCTAAGAGCAGTACCTCTTCTCGTACGGGATGGTAAGATCGGAACCTTGGGGTCTCCTTTCTGACCCATAGTGGATAGCATGCAGCAGGTAGGATACTTCAAGTAGACCTGTACATAAAGCTATGGTCCCCGGCAACTGCGCCAGAAAATAGTACTTGATAACCCTCAACTGTAGGGGATCGAGATAGTCTTCTCGGGAAAGATAACCCAATTTATTGATTCGACACTTGGGGACACAAAGAATACGTACAGGCTTTGACAATTGAGTTGTCAATTCAACCACACCTGAAATAAACACTTGCTTGCACAAAGGTATTAGTAGCAACTGTGATATGGTGGTAGTAGTGGTGGTGATAATAGTGGTGATGGTGGTGGTGAAACAGCAAAAGTAAAACAGCAAAAGTAAACAACTAGTAACCAGCAGGAAAGTAAACACTGTAGGCTAGGGAGATGGATGGTTGGGCGCTGCTTGGATGAGAACAAACATGTAATAGATTCTAACACGGGCAAGGCTCACAGAAAAGAAAGGATCATCTAGGAAAATATCAAACATCAGGCGTGTATCCCACGGTAGTTGTACGTTCTTGCAATAAGAACTTTGCACAACATCTTTTGTCCTACCCTCCCGCTACAAATGGGGCCAAAAGGAACTTAGGGAGATTAAGGTACTCCTGTCAAAGAGCACCGGAACAAAGCATTAACACTTCATGGATACACGGAATCCTCAAATTATAGTCCATCCCCTTTGGTGTCCCAAGCTGTCACCATTGGGATCGCCGGTTCCAGACTATAATAGGTGCGTACATTTCATAGATAGGATCAAGAACACCACAAACTAAAGAAAAAAAGGTGATCAAATCTGAAATCATGGCACTCGGGCCCAAAGTGACAAGCATTAAGAGCAACAAGTTGTAACAGAGATGATAAACACCAAGTAGATGATAGGCAACATGCCCCCAACAATCTGATTGAACTATTACATGATCTAACTCATCCAATCCCTACCATCCCCTTTGCCTACATCAGGGAATTACTCACACATGAGAGAGGAAGTCATGGAGGGGTGATGGAGAGGCGATGATGATGACGATGTCGATGATTTCCCCTCACCGGAGGCCAAAGCATCCTCCAAATTAGTTCTCCCGGAGAAGAATAGAGGGTTGCGGCGGCTCCGCGACGTAGATTGGAAAAGCGACTTCTGTTCTGGGGTTTCCGCGTCGGGAGAATAAATAGGGCCAAAGTAGGGCACCAGGGGGTGTGGGACCCAGCCAGGAGGGCAGGTGGCGCGGCCAGGGGCTGGGCCGCGCCAGGCACCCTCCTGGCTGCCCAGTGGCCCCCATTTCGACTCGCGGAAGCTTCCGGAACGCTGATTTTTTATATATTTTTGTGGGATTTTTCCAGCATACCTAAATATCCAGAAACCTGCACAAAAGAAAACAGCACTGGTAGCTCTGCTGAAAACAGCGTCGGTCCGGGTTAGTTTCGTTCAAATCATGCAAGAATGAAGCCAAAACAATAGCAAAAGTGTTTGGAAAAGTAGATACGTTTGAGACGTATCAAGGACCAGCAGGAATTAAGCTTGGGGATATTGATACGTCCCAAACGTATCTATAATTTCGGCTTGCTCCATGCATGTTTTGTGTGACTTTTCCATGTTTTGCTTGAACTTTCATACACTTTTGAGCATATTTGGACTAACCTATTAACTCAGTGCACCCAGTTGCCAGTTCATGTTTTCTGCTGTTTTTGCATTTCAGGTTTTCCGGCCATCAAAATTGCTCCAAAAATTCCGGAAAAATATATAAAAAATCAGCGTCCCGGAAGCTTCCGGAATCACCAAGGAAGGAGGGGAGGGCCACCACAGGGACTCCAGAAGGGTCTCTGGCGCGGCCCCACCCTAGGCCGCGCCAGGCACCCTCCTGGCTGCCCTGTGGCCCTCCTGGTGCCCCCCTTTGGCCCTATTTTTACCCCCGCGGAGGAAACCCTGATTCCGAACCCCTCTTCTCCAGAAGCAATTCCGATCTCCGTCGCCATCGCCATCAAGTTTCGGGGGGACAAAAATCCTGTGTCGGCACCCTGCCGGGACGGGGAAGTGCCCCCGGATTCATCTCCTTCGCCGTTCCTTCCCTCCTCCATGAAGCGGGAGTAGTTCCTCCTCGGGGCTGAGGTTTCTACCAGTAGCTATGTGTTCTTCTCTCTCTCCCATGATGTGATCTTCGTTGTGATCATAGGCTATGTTAATCCAGGGTGATCCCATGATATTTCCCCTACCTCTATGTATTAGATTGATGTACTCACTTGATCATATCTACTATAATCCTCGAGAAAGGTGACAGCGGTCTATTGGACATGGGTTAGAAGAATATTATCATGAGTGATTTCCTCTTTTGTGTGTTGATTGAACATTGAGAGTCTCTTGGTGCTTGTCTTTGACTATCCTTGAGATATGTTGTGGTGATTGTGGTACTCTCTTTGGATGGTCGCGGTGACATTGGGAAATCCATAGATTGAGAAATACTAACTTTGAGGTGTGCTTTTGTAGCCCTACATAATTCTCATCCTCTCTTGACCACAAAGGAATGACCTCCGAGTGCGTCCCCATTGCATGTTTTATGGGAAATATCATGTGATTAGACTATGTTAATGTTGTTGAGAGTTGCCACTAGTGAAAGTATGAAGTCTATGCCTTGTTTCCACCATTGTTACACCGTTTGTGCTCACTTTTGTTACATGTTTGCTTTCTGCACTTTTTATTACAGATTTATATTACTTTGTTTTGCCACACCTCTCACCCATATTTTACCATCTCTTCGCCGAACTAGTGCACCTATACAACTCCTAGTTGTATTAGGTGTGTTGGGGACACAAGAGACTTCTTGTATCTTAATTGCAGGGTTGCTTGAGAGAGAACATCTTCAACCTCTACTTCCCTGAGTTCGATAAACCTTAGGTCATCCACTTGAGGGAAATTGCTGCTGTCCTATAAACCTCTGCGCTTGGAGGCCCAACATAGTCTACAAGAATAGAAGCGTGCGTAGACATCACTCAGTCGCGAGAGGTTAGGGGTGTAACACCCCGGGTGTCATGCTACAGTAATCACCTTGTGCTAAGGTCAAGACACCTTGTTTAGCTTGTGATGATCACCATTGATCAAGCTTGTTCAAATTCTAGCCCAAATAAAATTCCAAAAACAAAGTGAACATAAAAGTTCCCCCAAAAATATGGAAAGAAATTGTGATAAAACTTGGTAATAATCATTTGACCATGGTGTGGATTGTCACCAATATTTCTTGAAGTATATAACTATTTTAGATCGGTAAAAACAATATGTTGTCATTATTAAATTTCATTGGATTTTTTAATAAGAAAGTAGAAATTTAAATCGAACTAAAAATTGGGCAATCATTTCTATTAAATACCTAATAATCAGTGGATCATTCCAACATAGTAATGGTAATTTATTAAGCTATTTAAATAATGTAAACAAATAAAAATAGTAGAAAAACAAACCATTTTGTCCTTTAATAATTAAATGCAAATTCAAGTGGATTTTAATATGCCTCAATATTTTTGTAGCGGTGCAAAAAAAATGTAACTTGAATATTGGAACCACTTTCACACTTAGCAAAAATCAATTGCTAGCTAAACTTAAATAAAACAGAAAGCAAAGAAATAAAAAATAAAAAATAAATAAATACGAATGCCCTTATCCTACGCCTAGGGAGAGGCCCAGCCAAGGGCCCAGCCCAACCCCCATCCCTTCTCCTCTCCTTCGTCGCTACAAGGGAGGCAGGGCGTGCGTGGCAGCCATCCCACGGCGCCATGGCCATGGCTGCCTCGCTGCCTGCTATCCCCCGGCTCCCCTGGAGTATAAGACCCCTAAGCCTCGCGCCCCCTCTCACCAGAAACCCTAGCTCCCTTACCCCGTGCCCCCTCGCGCCGTTCCTTTCACTGCCGCCGTCGCCCGAGGCGCCCGTCGCTGCGCCGCCGTGGCTCTCGTGGCCACCGGCCACCCTGTGCCACCCAGGGACGTCTGGGAGGACCGCCATGCTCCTCCACGTCGTCTTCCCCAATCGATTCGAGCCGAGATGCGCCGCAAGCTCCCTATTGTTCCGCCCTCGTCACCACGGTCGTCGCCGCACCAGCTTCAATTTCGGTCGGCCCCGTCCTCCCCTCGTCTCCTCGAGCGCGCCATCTGCACCACTGTGAGTCGCCGCGCCTGTTCCTCCCTCTCCCCCTTCGATTTCCACCTGCTAGACCCCGCTGCCGTGGACGGCGAGCTCCGGCCGTCGTACTGCTCCCCACGGCTCCGCTCACCGCGCCCCCAGCCATGCCCCGTGTGGGCACGCGCATGCCTAGCCGCGCGTGGGCACGCCCCCACGCCTCGCCGCGCACCCCCGTTGTGCCTCCTGCACCGGCCACCGCAATGCCCCTCAACGCCGGCCTCATACGATTGGGTTAGCCAGTGGGCTAACCCCCCCCCCCTTGCTAATAACCCCCCTCCATCTCTATGACCAGTGGCCTAATTGCCTGTTAAAATAAATAAAATAAATAAACCCCCCATGTGGGTATGACAGTGGGCCCAAGGCCATTAGTATTAAGCTAATATTAAATAACTGGTTGATTAGGTAAACCATGTGACTTACATGTGGGTCCATTTGTTGTTAAATTTAACTAAGTTAATTTAATTAATTATGTTAGTATGACATGTGGGACCCCTTTGTCAGTGGCACTATTCTGGATAATGTTAGATTTAATAATTAAAAAAATCTAGAAAATGATTTAAATTGAATATAACTTTGAAAATCAATATCTTTTAATCCGTAACTCCGATGAAAATATTTTATACATCAAAATTGATTGAAAAAATACAACAAATACGGATACGCTACCCATACCCCCACCACACCCCTCTAACATACTGCACACGAGAAATTTCCCCTTTGATTGCACTGTCCGATAATTACCCGGTACCGGTAAAACTTTCCGGATAAATTTATTCTGAACACGAAAGTTGTTCAGAATGGATCAAATAACACGGATAGACCTTTCACATGTTTGTCGGATGTCCACGACACCTCCGTCATGGTACCTTCCCCCTCCGGATCATCTGTCCGGTAATCACCTAGAGTCGGGTAAACATCCCGTTAAATTCCCGTTTCGTCTACAACGTGTAGCACCGCGTTAGTTCACCTCTAGCTTAACGTTTTCCATGTCTTGCATTTGTATTGCTATGTATTTATTGTTTCTTCCCCCTCTCTTATTGTCCGATAGTCCCGACGACCGCTGCCGATGCCCCTGTGATCGACTACGTCGACGACGATCGTACCCCTACTTCCGAGCTTCCAGGCAAGCAGAGCCATTTTCCTTCCCTAGATATCGCCTATCTTTTCGTACATTTCTTGCACTAGGCATTGTTACTGCTGCTGCTAAGTTACAATCCTATTCAATTGCATAGCCTGTTTTTGTCGCCCCTTGATATACCTCCTTTGTCCTATGCTGCCTTTAAATATATGTATATAATATTAAGTAGTGAACCCTGCGCATTGTTAGCTAGGTTTAGCATAGCGGGTCATGATCACTCTGGTGAGTGAACGCGGATTACAAAATATTAAAACTGGAACAGTTACGGATCAATGCAGACGCCCTAGGGAACCTACAACGGCGAGACTCTGCCGAGTCGCTTCGAGTTTGATTTACGAGTGGACGGACTCGTATTTCACTCTCGTCGGCTCAGTAGCGTAGCATCACTGGGATGATACGAGGGTATTCCTCTTTAGTTCATTCCGCTGGTGTCTCGGCACCACCGGGGTAATACGAGAATATTCTTCTTTAGTTCATTCTGCTGATGTCTCGGTCGAACGTCTTCAAGTGTACCATCGAGGGTGGTTCTTCCTGGTTTCACTTGATGGTAGGCACTCGATTCAACTGGTGTCCTTAAAGGTAAGGAGTCGGGTGACCCAACGGTGCCCGCGCATGGTATCTTAGCAGAACGACAGGTCAGGTGTATTCCACCGGTGTGCGGCGGGCCTGGTACTGTTCGTGGCCGAGAAGTATCCTGGTGTACGAAAGTCGAGCTCTTCAAAGAGCAAACGCTAGACAAGATAAGGATACGGTTCACCTTGTTGGTAACCACACGAGTTGGTGGGACTTCAGGGCATGAACCGATGTTACTGGTGGACCTGACTGCCGTCGTTGTCCGCGACTCACCAAAATAAATGTTGGGAATCGGAGTAGAAAACAAAAAAATTCGACACTACGAAACCAAACCCAAGAACGGATCTAGGAAGATGCAGATGAGAAGATCGATCTTGTTACCTTCTTGCAACCGTTCAACGGATGCACTTCTCTCGCAGCGGAAGATGTTGATGGAGAGTCGGAGAAGCGTGAAGATGAACACTCCCACGAACAGGTCTAATCACCGTGGAGTCCCTCGAACGAAGATCGAACGTACGGTCTCTCTACGGTTGATCCACACGTACAGTGTAGATGATCCGGCAGGGCTCCGCCGTCCAGAGCTCGGCGCCATCAGAGTAGAGAGGAGGGAGGAGCAGCCCTTCGGGAGGGTGGAGATTGGATCTAATGAGAGGGAGAGAGGGGGGGCAGCCCTTCGGCGGAGAGCAATCTGAATTGTGTGTTGAAGGGATGCCCCCACCTCCTCTATTGATAGGGGGAGGGGGAGGGAAGCCATCATGGAGGAGGGGGCAGCCCTAAGGGTGGTGCCCTAGGGTTTCCCCTCCCTTAGGGATGCGCCAAGGGGGAGGGGGGAAGCTTCCTGGAAGCTCCCCCAAGGCGCCCTCCCCTCTTGGGCTCCTTTGGCCCAAGTGCTCCCTCCCCACTTGGGCCTTCCAAGTGAGAGGGAGCCCATTGATATTAAATTCATTAAATTAATTCCGAAACCTTTTCGAAATACATAATAAATGAATATTAAATATATCTAGACCAATTCGGAACTTTTCCGGCCCTCCGGTTTTACCCGGTTTTCTTAAAACTCTTCCCGGTACTTTACCGGGTCCCCAAAACAGTTCCGGTTTTCTCATCGATTATAACCCGATCACTCCGAGACTTTCGCGGTGTGATAAATACATGCTCCTATCACTCTAATACTCTACAGATCATCTACCTTTAAGTGTGTGACCCCATAGGTTCGGTAGGATACGGACATGAACCGGAAACTGACTTTCCCGCGGAACAATAACCGATAGCGGAGCCATGGACACCCATAACGGTTCCCGTACCTACACGAATATAAATTCGAGTGAACCAAAAGCTTAACATGCCAGTCCTATTTGCTTCACGATACTATACAAAACCTGAGGTGAGATATATTAGGTATCTGCATGATTAACCATTAATCATTATACCAAGTCATCCTCCTTCTCGTTTTGTTCCATTTTTCTCGTTTAGTATTCCGGTATCCCTTGTGATCAATTCACAGTGTCTGTCCAGACGATGTTGGATGCCGTAATACCGAGAGAGCCCACAGAAGTATCTCTCCATCGTTAGAGGAGAAAATTCCCAACTCGAATTGTTAAGTCCCTTGACACACTTTTGGGTGTGAGTGATCAAAGCCGTTATTGCCACGCCTGTTACGGGTGGTGTTGGGACAGTGTCAAAACCCACCCTCCGGTATGAAGTTACGAAACATTCTTATGGTCATGAAGGACACATGCATATTAACTTTAGATGATTTTACTTATAACATGAAAACGATGCGATCTCAAAGTAAATCATACAATTGGGTCGGTTCAGCACCCTTGTTCTGGCAACAATGTGCTCCCATGTGTTACCGGCATTCCCAGTGCCCTATGAACAGGAAAACATGTCATCCATAACACACGGGTTAGTCCTAGAGGCAGACTAAGAACACTTGGTGTTTATACTCCACACCTGCATATGGGTTTTCCTCTGGAGGCAGTTAACATGCTACTTGGCAAACCTCCGCATAAGCCATTGCAGTTATAGCACAGACATATAAACATTAATAATGAACCTGGAATTATAATGATAGAATTTATTATTGCCTCTAGGGCACAATTCCAACAGTCTCCCATTTGCACTAGAGACAATAATCTAGTTGCATAGTTTACTCAGACCAATGGCACTTTGGTATTCATGCTTTCTCGTGGTATAGACTTCGCCACGGAGCTTAACGCTTTTAGGCTCGTCTCAATCCTGCTTATCTTAATGTACCCCTTCATACTTTATGAAGTATTTAAAGATATGGCACTATCGTTCAACATGTTTGGACTACAGTGAGATTTTAGCTTACTTTGTTTTGATCATGATGCTCATATCAATATATGGTTTATGTAGATCAAGCGTTCGGAACTATGCCAATCACTATGATGGTGTTCCTGATCCAAATACCCTCCTATGCAACTTCCAGAGTTGCCATGTTTCACGTCTACGTTGTAGAAATCCCTCTATGTGCCTTAGTTTGACAAACAATTTTTTCAACATCCAATTTTGCTACTTAGCAATAGACCGATTAAAAATATTACAAATCATTATGAAACTTTCTTTCATCTATTTGTAATGAACTCTTCAGTTTTCCTCATAGAACCTTTCTTCATCTGAGGTACTTCAAGAGAATTAATCTACTAATTAGATTACTTTGGTGCTCGTTGCACTTTCAGAACATCCAATACCTTAGTGCTTTATTTTGCTAAAATATTTATTCTCAATCACTCATATGTTATTCACATATATGATTAGAATCGTGCTCCCACTTAATTCCATATCTTATATGACTGTTGATGAAATGATAACTTTTATAACTTCATCAAAAAACTATTACTCCAGCTCTATGATATTTGCTTCAACCATGGACTGATCTTTGAAGCATTCTCACTTTTACTAATATCGTATAGATCATTAAATACTTTCAGGTTGTATCAAGCATACACCCTTTGTTTAATTTTTGCTCAGAAGAAAAAAAATCCATATATCATACTTCGGAAGTATGTCGCGATTATCAGTAATTTTCCATATGAACATTTTCATCACTACACATATTGTAGTCAACCTTTTTGAACTGTATCGAAAAACTTTATTTTACAATAAGTTGAGCAATATCATCGATGAAGCTTATCGTCTATGTTCATATCTATGAAAGTCAAATCCACTCTAATGATCGGGTATCCTTAGGAGGGTTTTACCAAGTTCTCAACTTGATTTGGATGGCTTTCATATAGTTTTTATGGTTTTAAGCCATACTGTGGAGTTAGTGCTCGTCATGGTTTCTTGTAGTTCACAGGTTTATCACACTATAGAACCACCTTGGTCCAACGTGAATTTACAAAGCTGTGTGATACATCATAGGACTTGATCATTTCATCTCTTAAACACATTTCAGAGTTTTATCCTTCCTTTTCATCAAATGTAGGAATTTCTGGTTTGGTCACAGAGTTTATCTCTAGAACGAGTTTCTGAGTTTCATTCCGTAGAACCAAATGATTCAAGAGAGCAATTTTCTCAAGAAAAATCCCATGTCCCGTGATAAACATTTTTCCCGGGTATGGTAGTGGAAGTGTTGTTTGTAACATGATGTTTCTACAATACTTATATTCGGGATCGAGTATATTCTAAATACATCTCTGAAATTATGAAACAACAATTGGAGTTCTCATCCATGCCATATTCTTTATAGGGCATTGTTTCAACAATCATATGACGATGCTCTATTTAGTTCGTAAGTGGTTTATCAAAAGCGTTAAGCAGTATAGTAAATGGGAGTGTGGTTTAAGTTCATCACCGACCTCACTATGTCATGCTGGAATTCAGGGTAGAAAACGATTTTAATACCAATATGTCATATCAGCTGGGTTATGCGTCAAGTTACTCCGTAGCTATACGGGGTTTCAGGTGACGCTAGTTTATGAACTGACTTCATACACTCGATAGTGTTTGCTAATTTTTTTAACTCATTTATTTTACGATCACATCATCAAATATTTGATCTATGTGTGATGATGATCCTCTTCGTGTTGAAACAGTTTTGAACATATTCAAAATTACAGACTTTATGTCTTGTCTAAATATCGGTATATCTATACAAGTCATCTTCACAAAGTTTTATGTAAAGTGCTCTTTATTGGATCTTCACACATCGATATGTGTTATTACCAATAGTTTACTCAACACTTGAACAATTCATTTAATCAATAATCTTGTCTATTAGAAAAACATTGCATGTGTCAAATGACTCAAAGTCAAGAGATTTAATGATTTCATCGATATGAAACTTCTGCATGCCCTTTCTTCTAATGCATCTAAGTCATTTATGCTATTACAATAATGTCATTATCATCACATAACTTAATTTATTTAGCAATCAAGAAAATAGACATAACATCAAGATTTCAACTTAAATAATTCACCACGAAGGGTGACATTCAGAGAGTAATAATTTTCGAACAACCATTATTCAAAACGTGGATAACACATCCACCGTGTAGACGACATAATACGATATTAATGTTTTACACAACCTCTGAATCAAATAACTTTTATTTAAATTCTAAGATAAATCTTGATAGACGAACGCCGACGGCCTTGGATGACTTGGGCACCACTTCCGACGCGGACTTGCACTTCATTCATTCTTCTCCTTTGGATTCTAAGAATTCCCTGTACCGATTTGCGAACCATTAGCAATCGATATGGTATTAATTATACCTATGAAGGTGAAATAATGAAGTTTGTCTATTAACTTAGTATAACTTATTTATACCTTTGGTGATCAGACCATTTTTCGGATCTCCCAGATACTTCTTGCAATTCCTTTTCCAGTGCCCCTTGTTCCTGCAGTAGTGACACTCAGAATATTTAGTTGGGCCAGTCTTGGTCTTCACCTGAGCTTTGGTCTTACCACCGCTCTTGGCATTTCTGCCTTTGCCCTTCTTCTTGAAACTGGTAGTGTTCATCACAGCCAACACGTGGCTTGGATCATTCTACATAGATGCTTCCGCAGTCTTCAACATAGCGAACAATTCGTCTGTGGTCTTGTCAAGCCCATTCATGTTGTAATTCATGATAAAGCCGTTGTAAGATGGAGGGAGTGACGCAAGGAGAATGTTAGTGCCGAGTGTCGTAGGGATCGCAAATCCCAGAGCATTCAGCCTCTGTGCGTAACCAACAAGTTTGATCACGTGCTCGCTTAGGGAGCTACCTTCTGCCATCTTGCATTCCCACAGCTGCTTCGTTACCTCATAACGTTCAGTTCTAGCCTGCTTCCGATACAGAGCATTCAGTTGTGTCACCATGTCCACAACGGAGAAGTTCTCAAACCGCTTCTGAAGCTCTGTATCCATGCATGTAAGCATCAAGCATTGTACTGCGGTGTGGTCATCACTTTAGTCGCATAGACGTTCTTATCGTCCTGCGATGCATCCTCAGTGGGAGCGGCTGGGAGAGCTTCTTTGAGAACATAGTCCTTCTTAGCAACTTTGAAGACAAACCCAAGATTACGGAACCAGTCCGCATAGTTGCCCCCATTTGGAGCAAGCTTCTCTTTTTCAAGCATCGGTCCTAAGCTAAAAGCATTGTTGTTGCGGGCCATCTCTCTACAACGATATAAACAGATTGATTTAGACATGGTTCAAAATTAATTGCATTAATCTTAACAAGTTTAATCTAATGCTCCCACTAAAACCAATATCTCTCAAAATTGATCTTAGGGTAATCAAGATCCGGATCAATACACCTGCCACCGGTGTAACACTCAGCCATGGAGGAGATCAACCCGGTAGGTCTAACTAAACCAATCATAACCGACTTATGACTCTTGTATTAGTCTTTCGACACTTGTACTCCGAGCTCAGATCGGATAAGCTAGAACGTCAAGACAACCAAGCGCTATTGCTGTGGAGACAACTCAATCCACCCGCCTCTTTGTTACCTTTCCGTTGGTACTCGTGTTACACGACGCACCTCGGGTGGCATTTATTACAGGCGGTTGCACGGTTGGGAGAGCACGGACTTCTTGATATTTTAAGAGAGATCATCCTATTAAAATTACGACTAGTGCACAATCAAAACAGGCAATGAAAAGGATTAACATCACAGGCAGTTTAATGTATGTGATATGGTATAGCCCTTTTATTCAAGAAGCTCCAAGCACCATGCTTTTCTTTATTCATCTTCTTTTGGCGGAGAGCATCACCTCCACGCACGACATGTCGTCAAGCACCATGACTTATGATCATCATCTTCATGTAGATACTACAACTATTGCTAGCATCTATTCTACTAAAATAAAATTACATGAAGTTTGGCACACAGGCCGAATAAATGACAATCATATGGCTCCAGCCATCATGCCGTACCATGACGTGCAAGTCATGAAAATTTAACATGTACAAAGTATAATCATCTCATACAACTTTTATCATGACGAAGACTATACCACATCACATGTTCCTGCAAAAACAAGTTAGACGTTCTTCTACTCGATCTTTGCACCTTTTACGTGGCTTCTAGGGTTTGCAAGGAAAAACATTTTGCTAGCTACGTAACCACATAAAGCACAATCTTTAAGTTGCTAGATTAACACTCGGGGCGTATCAACCATGAGACTAAAATTTAATCTCATGACCAATACTGAACAATCGTCAATACGCGTGATCCCCGTGCTAGATCAAAAATCTAACATGCCCCTTTTGTTACACAATTTCTCCAAACCAAAAGCAAGACCCAAATCATCTTCGCACGACCAGCATACTCAGGAGCAACATAGAAGGACCCCGTGGGGCAAGATGTTTGTAACAAAATCAAGCAATGCAGGAGGGATCAACTTGTGCAATTAGAGGGGAAGCAACTAGAAGATTCGGTTTAGATCTATTATCAAAAACCGCGCACAATGAAAATTTTTGTGCAATGCCCGTTCATCACTTATGAACTCTAGATCGAACCTGCATCTAGCACTAGAATAGCTCTGATACCACTGTTGGGAATCGGAGTAGAAAACAAAAAAATTCGGCACTACGAAACCAAACCCAAGAACGGATCTAGGAAGATGCAGATGAGAAGATCGATCTTGTTACCTTTTTGCAACCGTTCAACGGATGCACTTCTCTCGCAGCGGAAGATGTTGATGGAGATCGGAGAAGCATGAAGATGAACACTCTCACGAACAGATCTAATCACCGTGGAGTCCCTCGAACGAAGATCGAACGTCCGATCTCTCTACGGTTGATCCACACGTACATTGTAGATGATCCGGCAGGGCTCCGCCGTCCAGAGCTCGGCGCCACCGGAGTAGAGAGGAGGGAGGAGCAGCCCTTCGGGAGGGTGGAGATTGGTTCTAATGAGAGGGAGAGAGAGAGGGGACAACCCTTCAGCGGAGAGCAATCTGAATTGTGTGTTGAAGGGATGCCCCCACCTCCTCTATTTATAGGGGGAGGGGGAGGGGAGCCATCTTGGAGGAGGGGGTAGCCCTAAGGGTGGCGCCCTAGGGTTTCGCCTCCCTTAGGGATGCGCCAAGGGGGAGGGGGGAAGCTTCCTGGAAGCTCCCCCAAGGCGCCCTCCCCTCTTGGGCTCCTTTGGCCCAAGTGCTCCCTCCCCACTTGGGCCTTCCAAGTGAGAGGGAGCCCATTGATATTAAATTCATTAAATTAATTCCGAAACCTTTTCGAAATACATAATAAATGAATATTAAATATATCTACACCAATTCGGAACTTTTCCGGCCCTCCGGTTTTACCCGGTTTTCTTAAAACTCTTCCCTGTACTTTACCGGGTCCCGAAACAGTTCCGGTTTTCTCATCGATTATAACCCGATCACTCCGAGACTTTCGCGGTGTGATAAATACATGCTCCTATCACTCTAATACTCTACAGATCATCTACCTTTAAGTGTGTGACCCCATAGGTTCGGTAGGATACGGACATGAACCGGAAACTGACTTTCCCGCGGAACAATAACCGATAGCGGAGCCATGGACACCCATAACGGTTCCCGTACCTACACGGATATAAATTTGAGTGAACCACAAGCTTAACATGCCAGTCCTATTTTCTTCACGATACTATAGAAAACCTGAGGTGAGATCTATTAGGTATCTGCATGATTAACCATTAATCATTATACCAAGTCATCCTCCTTCTCCTTTTGTTCCATTTTTCTCGTTTAGTATTCCGGTATCCCTTGTGATCAATTCACAGTGTCTGGCCAGACGATGTTGGATGCGGTAATACCGAGAGGGCCCACAGAAGTATCTCTCCATCGTTAGAGGAGAAAATTCCCAACTCGAATTGTTAAGTCCCTTGACACACTTTCGGGTGTGAGTGATCAAAGCCTTTATTGCCACGCCTGTTACGGGTGGTGTTGGGACAGTGTCAAAACCCACCCTCCGGTATGAAGTTACGAAACATTCTTATGGTCATGAAGGACACATGCATATTAACTTTAGATGATTTTACTTATAACATGAAAACGATGTGATCTCAAAGTAAATCATACAATTGGGTCGGTTCAGCACCCTTGTTCTGGCAACAATGTGCTCCCATGTGTTACCGGCATTTCCAATGCCCTATGAATAGGAAAACATGTCATCCATAACACACGGGTTAGTCCTAGAGGCAGACTAAGAACACTTGGTGTTTATACTCCACACCTGCATATGGGTTTTCCTCCGGGGGCAGTTAACATGCTACTTGGCTAACCTCCGCATAAGCCATTTTAGTTATAACACAGACATATAAACATTAATAATGAACCTGGAATTATAATAATACAATTTATTATGGCCTCTAGGGCATAATTCCAACAATAAAGACAACGATAACGGTTGTTCCGACAGAAAATGAATAAACTGCTTAATGGATTTGGCGGATGACTTGAGTAGCCTTTTGGCTTGTACGCGCTACCTACACGTGGGATAATGAGTTATGGGCTCCTCTGCTTCATAGTCTCGTCCGAGGACTCTTTAGACGTCAGCAGTACCGCGGCCTACGCCGGGAAGTGGTGTTGTCTTATTTCCCGCGGCAGTGTGATTTGTATTTTCTTTGATTTTTATTCACCGGCCAGCCACACACCATGCAGGAGTACGTCGGGGTTGGGGTCCAAGGCCCTGCGTACTTAGGATTTACGCCGGCGGATAGCCTCTCTGTTGAGTTTGAAAGATGGGCTATGGAGTGTCGGATAGCCTCGGTGGAGTGTTCCCTAACAAGGTGCCCGCCACCCTGGAGATCCGTGCGTTGTAGTGTAACAGAAGTGCACCCCTGCAGGGAAGACTAATCTATTCGAATATCCGTGTCCATGGTAACATGACGCTTTATGCTGAAGCTGGATCTTACCACTACAAACTATTATTATTAAACTATATGGTTCCGGGTTTTCTTCCTCGCTGGGATGTCGAGGAGGGAACTCGGAGGCATTGCTAATTATTACAAGTTATTATTATACAATGATGCAGCAACTTCTGCTGCATTGTTACTTTATGCTTTATATAAACTGTTGGCTATTCTCTCCTCATGCTGCAAGATTCGTCGGAAGGTGATAGTCTTCGATAGGCCTAGCTTCTTATCCTTATTCTGATTTCTACCTTGCAGTCCACTATATATAGCCTCCCCTTCCTTTTGATACAAATGCTTGCTTCATCGTGGAGTTTCCCCCTCGACCAGGAGTAGTTTGGAGGTTCCCAGGCAGGAGGCCTCGCCTTTTCGATCGTTGTAGTTTTTTGTTCTAGCCTTCTTAAGGCAGATCATGTGTACCTTGTGTCTGTACTCAGGTACTATTGCTTCCGCTGACTTTCTGCTCTCGAGCTGTTGTATTCGAGCCCTCGTGGCCCCTGGTTTGTATTAAACAACTTGTATTATTTTATTTGTAGAGTTGTGTTATGATATCTCATCGTGAGTCCCTGATCTCGATCGTGTACCTTGCGTGTATGATTACTATACACAACTTGATTTTGGGGGCGTCACAAGTTGGTATCAGAGCCGACTGCCTGTAGGACACCCCCTTCCAACTCCTTGGTCGAAGTTGAGTCTAGTCTTTGAAAAACTGATTTGTTAACTTCGTTGTGTGGCTTAAGGGCCCACAACGCAACTGGGATGGCATTAGGATCTTTTACTCCGTACCTTTACTCTGGGACTCTGCTCTCTCATCTTTTCGGGTTAAAGATTTTGCTAACATTAACTCTAGGTTCTCGCACCTCTGTCCTTCCGGAGAGCCATTCACGCAAGATGATCGCTTGCTTCACCTGAAGATTTCGAAGATTAATCTCCGATAAATCCCCGAGAACCTGCGTGTTCATCGCCCTTGCAATCCCCTGCCCCTGATAAATTCGTTTGGATAATTGCATCCACCTCCCGATCTGGAAATTATAATTCCCTTGTACTTAAGCATCGAATTATTCATGCTTCTATCACTCGATGCCTTTGCATTCTTTCTCCTTCTGGTTGAGTGCCGATACTCACATCAGATTCTTTGCGAACCACCCGACCTTTGGTGGATTATTATCCGACTAATCTTACATGGATTCTTCCATGTGTCAATTTGATTCATCGTGTGAAATACCATCCCTGCCCCTCGATGATTTGTGTTATCATCGACAACGTCCTTTGACTCCCCGCCAAAACAAACTTGGTCATGTATGTCTTGCTCTGCTTTCCCTTGAGAAAGATATACACCTGATACTTGTGTATCATCACAATTTCCTTTCCATTGGTCTATTTAACCTTTCTTGTAATATATCTTATCTGAGCAGTGATAATTCCCCTGCTTATGTAAACACCTCGGTGTACAACCTTGTTAGTAACCCCTTGTTGCCATTGTTGATGACTTTTCGGTAACCATCGGGACGAGAACTTTGCCAATTGGTCTGCCTCGTATTAACGAGCAGGAAAATGGTTCTCAATGTCCACTGCCCCTGGTATCGATGTTGTTGACGACATAGATGACAAGCTATTCTCTGACCATCCTTGCATCGTGATCGCGTAATATGCCACCACTCTAAGCCACAGTTCCACAGGACCGAAACCTGACTCTTGTCACCTACAGTGTGTTATTCAGTCCGTTACCAGACGAAGTGCTTATGCCTGATGCTCTGGACCCCTCTTTTGTCATCCTTCATCGGCATCGAATGCATGCCTATCCGTTTGAAATTTCTCATACCTTCTTTTGTCTCTCTCGATGTATTCTCCTGAGTATCAACTCGGAAGATACTTCGTACCCCATTTCCTTGGACAATCTCGGTTGATTAACCGGGTACCGATCTGACCCCCTAAGTTTTCCCCTCCTACCTTATTCGTAAGTACGTTGAAGACCCCGATGAAAGAATGACAAGTCATCGAGATGCACTGATGAAGAGAAATGAAGACATCAACGAGAAGGATCAACTCCTTTGAGAAGGATAACAAGACCTAGAAGAATCGTTAGAAGACAAAAACTGAAACCTTACCCCTTACCCTACTTTTAATTCTCGGGACGAGAATTCTTTGTAGTGGTGGAGATTTGTAACACCCCGGGTGTCATGCTATAGTAATCACCTTGTGCTAAGGTCAAGACACCTTGTTTAGCTTGTGATGATCACCATTGATCAAGCTTGTTCAAACTCTAGCCCAAATAAAATTACAAAAACAAAGTGAACATAAAAGTTCCCCCAAAAATTATGGAAAGAAATTGTGATAAAACTTGGTAATAATCATTTGACCATGGTGTGGATTGCCACCAATATTTATTGAAGTATATAACTATTTTAGATCGGTGAAAACAATATGTTGTCATTATTAAATTTCATTGGATTTTTTAATAAGCAAGTAGAAATTTAAATCGAACTAAAAATTGGGCAATCATTTCTATTAAATACCTAATAATCAGTGGATCATTCCAACACAGTAATGGTAATTTATTAAGCTATTTAAATAATGTAAACAAATAAAAACAGTAGAAAACAACCCATTTTGTCCTTTAATAATTAAATGCAAATTCAAGTGTATTTTAATATGCCTCAATATTTTTGTAGAAGTGCAGAAAAATGTAACTTGAATATTGGAACCACTTTCACACTTAGAAAAAATCAATTGCTAGCTAAACTTAAATAAAACAGAAAGCAAAGAAATAAATAATAAAAAATGAATAAATATGAATGCCCTTATCCTACGCCTAGGGCGAGGCCCAGCCCAACCCCCATCCCTTCTCCTCTCCTTCGTCGCTACAGGGGAGGCAAGGCGTGCGTGGCAGCCATCCCATGGCGCCATGGCCATGGCTGCCTCACTGCCGGCTATCCCCCGGCTCCCCTGGGGTATAAGACCCCTAAGCCTCGCGCCTCCTCTCACCAGAAACCCTAGCGCCCTTACCCCGTGCCCCCTCGCGCCGTTCCTTTCACTGCCGCCGTGCCGCCGTGGCTCTCGTGGCCACCGGCCACCCTGTGCCACCCAGGGACGTCCGGGAGGACCGCCATGCTCCTCCACGTCGCCTTCCCCAATCAATTTGAGCCGAGTTGCGCCGCAAGCTCCCCATCGTGCCGCCCTCGTCGCCGCGCCGACTTCAATTCCGGTCGGCTCCGTCCTACCCTCGTCTCCTCGAGCGCGCCATCCGCACCACTGTGAGCTGCCGCACCTATTCCTCCCTCTCCCCCTTCGATTTCCACCTGCTAGCCCCCGCTGCCGTGGACGGCGAGCTCCGGCCGTCGTACTGCTCCTCACGGCCCCACTCACTGCGCCCCGGCCATGCCCCGTGTGGGCACGCGCGCGCCTAGCCGTGCGTGGGCACGCCCCCACGCCTCGCCGCGCACCCCCCCCCCCCCCCCCCCGTTGTGCCTCCTGCACCGGCCACCGCACTGCCCCTCGCCGCCGACCTCATACGACTGGGTTAGCCAGTGGGCTAACCCCCCCCCCCCTTGCTAATAACCCCCCCTCCATCTCTATGACCAGTGGGGCCCAACCCCCCTAATTGCCTGTTAAAATAAATAAAAGAAATAAAACCCCCATGTGTGTATGACAGTGGGCCCAAGGCCATTAGTATTAAGCTAATATTAAATAACTTGTTGATTAGGTAAACCATGTGACTTACATGTGGGTCCCTTTGTTGTTAAATTTAACTAAGTTAATTTAATTAATTTTGTTAGTATGACATGTGGGACCCCTTTGTTAGTGGCACTATTCTGGATAATGTTATGGATAATGTTAGATTTAATAATAATAAATGAAATCTAGAAAATGATTTAAATTGAATATAACTTTGAAAATCAATATCTTTTAATCTGTAACTCCGATGAAAATATTTTATACATCAAAATTGATTGGAAAAATACAACGAATACGGATACGCTACCCATACCCCCACCACAAGCCTCTAACATACCGCACACGAGACATTTCCCCTCCGATTGCACTATTCGGTAATTACCCGTTACCGGTAAAACTTTCCGAATAATTTATCCAGAAGAAGAAAGTTGTTCAGAATGGATCAACTAACACGGATACACCTTTCACATGTTTGTCGGATGTCCATGACACCTCCGGCATGGTACCTTCCCCCTCCGGATCATCTGTCCGGTAATCACCTAAAGTCGGGTAAACATCCGGTTAAATTTCTGTTTCGTCTGCAACGTGTAGCACCGCGTTAGTTCACCTCTAGCTTAACGTTTGCCATGTCTTGCATTTGTATTGCTATGTATTTATTGTTTCTTCCCCCTCTCTTATTGTCCGATAGTCCCGATGACCTCTGCCGATGCCCCTGTGATCGACTACGTCGACGACGATCGTACCCCTACTTCCGAGCTTCCAAGAAAGCAGAGCCATTTTCCTTCCCTAGATATCGCCTATCTTTCCGTACATTTCTTGCACTAGGCATTGTTACTGCTGCTTCTATGTTACAATCCTATTCAATTGCATAGCCTGTTTTTGTCGCCCCTTGATGTACCTCCTTTGTCCTATGCTGCCTTTAAATATATATAATATTCAGCAGTGAACCTTGTGCATTTTTAGCTAGGTTTAGAATAGCGGACTGTGATCACTCTGGTGAGTGAACGCGGATTACAAAATATTAAAACTGCAACAGGTACGAATCAATGCAGACGCCCTAGGGAACCTACAACGGCGAGACTCTGCCGAGTCGCTTCGAGTTTGACTTACGAGTGGACGGACTCGTATTTCACTCTCGTCGGCTCAGTAGCGTAGCATCACTGGGATGATACGAGGGTATTCCTCTTTAGTTCATTTCGCTGGTGTCTCGGCACCACCGGGATGATACGAGAATATTCCTCTTTAGTTCATTCCGCTGATGTCTCGGTCGAACCTCTGCAAGTGTACCATCGAGGGTGATTCTTCCTGGTTTCACTTGATGGTAGGCACTCGAATCAACTGGTGTCCTTAAAGGTAAGGAGTCGAGTGACCCAACGGTGCCCGCGCTGGGTATCTTAGCGGAACGACAGGTCAGGTGTATTCCACCGGTGTGTGGCGGGCCTGGTACTGTTCGTGGCCGAGAAGTATCCTGTTGTACGAAAGTCGAGCTCTTCAAAGAGCAAACGCGAGACAAGGTAAGGAGACTGTTCACCTTGTTGGTAACCGCACGAGTTGGTGGGTCGTCAGGGCATGCACCGATGTTACTGGTGGACCTGACTGCTGTCGTTGTCCGCGACTCACCTAAATAAGGACAACGATAACGGTTGTTTCGACAGAAAATGAATAAACTGCTTAATGGATTTGGCGGATGACTTGAGTAGCCTTTTGGCTTGTACGCGCTGCCTACACGTGGGATAATGAGTTATGGGCTCATCTGCTTCATAGTCTCGTCCGAGGACTCTTTAGACGTCATCAGTACCGCGGCCTGCGCCGAGAAGTGGTGTTGTCTTATTTGCCGCGGCACAGTGATTTGTATTTGTTTTGATTTTGCTTCACCGGCCAGCCACGCACCATGCAGAAGTACGTCGGGGTTGGGGTCCAAGGCCCTGCATACTTAGGATTTAGACCGGCGGATGGCCTCTCTGTTGAGTTTGAAAGATGGGTTGTGGAGTGTCGGATAGCCTCGGTGGACCGTTCCCTAACAAGGTGCCCGCCACCCTGGAGATCCGTGCGTTGTAGTGTAACAGAAGTGCACCCCTGCAGGGAAGATTAATCTATTCGAATAGCCGTGTCCACGGTAACAGGAAGCTTTATGCTGAAGCTGGATCTTACCACTACAAACTATTATTATTAAACTGTATGGTTCCGGGTTTTCTTCCTCGCTGGGATGTCGAGGAGGGAACTCGGAGGCATTGCTAATTACTACAACTTATTATTATACAATGAGTTAAATACACTGGAGGTGCTACAACTTGTCCGGTGCGATCAGTTTGGTGCTAAAAGTTGCAAAATACATGAAAGTGGTGCTCTAACTTGTCATTCAGTGCAAATACGGTGGTAAAATACGTATGCAACAGTATTCCCAGCTTGCATCGCTTTATCTACTAGAATCAAACGGGCAACAAAACCAATTTACCTTGTTCGATTTTTTTTTAAATCGTAAAAGGTAAAACAATTTTTATACTGTTTCTGAAATAATATACATATAAATAATAAATAAATTGCAAATAAGTAAATACATAAATATTAACTCATATTTTGCTTAAAATGCATATAATATAAGTAAGTAAATGCACAATTATTAACTTATAAAATAAAAATAAATATATTAAACTTTTTAATGCACACAATTAAATTAATATATAAATAAATTATTTAATGGAAAATTAACTGAAGGTATCTGACATAAAATATGCTCGATGGTGTTTACAAATGTAATTATAAATTATATAAACTTTCATATAAAATAAATACAAATTTATTATTCAATAATTGAATTATATGGTTTTCGTATTTTTTTAATTTATTAAATGGAAATTTGTATTTATTAACTAATACTATAGTTTTTTGTATTTAAAATTCTAAATAAATTGAGGGTGTAAATGGGCCTTGTAGCCCGTTTAGCAGTATAATGATATAAAACTTAGGATGAATTAATTACATCTAAGTTGCTTTACCGTGGTGGTTTGCGCTTTGCGTGCTCAACGATAGATTCCGAGTTCGTTTCTTGTCGGAGCATTATTTTTAAAAAGCTTTCTTAATTTATTGACAAGTGGGTCCCATGGGGCAGTTGTTTATCCACTAATAATAGTGCTGGTATATAATTAAAATAAAATACAGGGTGTTAGCTGTAAAAAAATACAATGCAGAAATTAATCAGCCATTTATTTATTTTCAGTCACTGGCATGTGGGCCATCGCCACCTTGGCATGCCATGCAAGCAGGGAATACCGTTGCATACGTATTTTACCACCGTATTTGCACCGAATGACAAGTTAAAGCACCAGTTTCATGTATTTTGCAAGTTTTAGCATCAAACTGATCGCACTGGACAAGTTCTAGCACCTCCAGTGTATTTAACTCTTATACAATTATGCAACAACTTCTGTTGCATTGTTACTTTATGCTTTATATAAACTGTTGGCTATTCTCTCCTCATGCTGCAAGATTCGTCGGAAGGTGCTAGTCTTCGATAGGCCTAGCTTCTTATCCTTATTCAGATTTCTACCTTGCAGTCCACTATATATAGCCTTCCCTTTTTTTTGATACAAATGCATAAATGCTTAGTAGTGGACGTAAGACTCGCGGGTATGCTAGATACTCACCCTTGCTTTCCCCCCCCCTTTTTGTTTTGCCTGATCGGCCGCTGCAGACGACGTTGGAGGCTTGGAGTCCAGAAGCAGAAGATCCCTGATGCTTGCTTCATCGTGGAGTTTCCCCCTCGACCAGGAGTAGTTTGGAGGTTCCCAGGAAGGAAGCCTCGCCTTTTCGATCGTTGTTGTTTTTTGTGCTAGCCTTCTTAAGGCAGATCATGTGTACCTTGTGTCTGTACTTAGATACTATTGCTTCCGCTGACTTTGTGTTCTCGAGCTGTTGTAGTCGAGCCCTCGTGGCCCCTGGCTTGTATTAAACAACTTGTATTATTTTATTTGTAGAGTTGTGTTGTGATATCTCACCGTGAGTCCCTGATCTCGATCGTGTACCTTGCGTGTATGATTACTGTACACGGCTTGATTTTGGGGGCGTCACAAGGGGTCACGTCCTTTTCTATTTCTTTTGTTTACCACAAAGCATTTGAGCCCAGGAGTGGTTAGTCTAGGTATGGTTAAACGTGCAATGTATTTATCTTTCCATCTCATACAGGAAGGGACACCTTCCTTCTTTGTTTTTGCACTCAGGGTTAAAATTTGAAGGTAGTGATCATTTCCATTGTAGAATCCTTGAATTCGGTGATGTACTAGGAGTAGGTGATTTAGCGAGAGTGGTTATGTTGTGATTTATCGCCGTGAATTTGCTAAGCGCTTCAACCGCTCGAATTGTTGAGTTCGGTGATTTATTAGGAGCTAAAGAAGTTGTTATCTTCTTGAAAACATCGTCGTAGTTCTTCTGTTCGTGGTGAGTCCTCAGATAAAAATCTTAATCCTTTGGGTCGACAATGGCGGTTTGCATTCCCCATCTGAGGGCGTTGTCGTGGTGGCTAGGTGTCTTAGGCCATGTCGTCATGGTGCTTCTGATCATCCTATGCTTAGTCGTTCGACCACTATGTTGTTCCGTTATTAAGAAAACTGTTGTGTCGGAGGGATACCCCATTATATTGTACTGTTTCGCCATGTAATTTAGGTGCTGTTGCTTTATCTATCAAGAGGAATGGAAGCTTACTTTCTGAAGCTAATGAAGTTTTCAATTGAAAAAGTTTATTTTAAACATTGAACTTGTAGACGTTCAGCAACTCAAACCCTAACCTTCAAATCCTGTCGTTCGCACCCTGACCTATGCAATCCTGGTCTAAATTGAATCCTGAACCTGTTTGGCGGACCGGTAAACGAAAGATCCCGGTCAGGTTGGCTAGCTGGCAAACTGGGCCAGCCCATCAGCACCGTCGCTCGTGCCTTGTATTTTTTTATTTCCGTTTTCTTTTCTTTCATTTTCTATTTTGATTTTTCATTTCCTTTTCTTTATAAAATTTTAAAAACGTATTAAAAGATGTTAACATATTTACTAATAGTTTGCACTTTAAAAATGCATAAATTTTTAATACAATTAGAAAATGCAGTGATGCATTTGAACTCATTTTTAAGTGCAGAAAGTTTTTATATACGTGAACATTTTAAATGTTGCAATTTCTTAAGTGCGAACGTATTTAAATGTAATGCAAAAAAGAATAAAAGAGAAAAATAAAAAACTCCCAGAAAAACGAACATTTTTAATTGCAAACAATTTTAAATTTCTTAAAACTTTTGAGTGCGATTTTTGTGTGTAATTATTGCTAAAAAATGAAAAATATAAAAAAACGAAAACAAAAAACAGAGCAGAGTAGACGAGTGTGCACGACAAACTGTGTTAAAGTGCCGGCCTAAGCTAGCCAGACCGATCGGGCTCCTCTATTTTTATTACATCTAAGTGTGAACAATTATTTGAAATGCGTGATTTTTTTAAAAATACCCCAAGGACTTTTCAAATTTATGAAAACAATCAGTGAAGTGTGCAGATCGAGCGTGCGAGGGTCTGCGCTAACATTCACGAACACTTTAGCACGGATTTTAAGTTCAAACAATTGAAAAATCGTATTAATTCATTTTAATGCAGTTTTTCGAGCAATTTTTTAAAAATATGTGTACATTTATTTATTTTGAAATTTCTTGAGCGCTTACATTTTTAAAATGTAATAAAAATAATAAAATATACAATAAAATGTTCAATTAGAGTGAACATTTCTTAAAATTAAATCAATTGAGTTCATATTTTAAAACTAATGAAATTTTAAGTGGAAATATTTTTGAAAAGTGTACTCATGAATGTTTAAAGAAAATATACATAAAAAGAAAAATTGAAAAAAAAAACAGAGCAAACCGAGCGCGGATGAGCGACCACGCTAATGGGCCGGCCGAAGCCAGCCAACCCCATTGAGACATGTCTAGGGTTCAATTTAGACCGAAATTACATAGGTCAGTTTGCGAATATTTAAAGTATGAGGTTTGATTCGACGAACCTCTACAAGTTCAAAGTTTAAAGTTTTTTTTTTCTTTTCACTTCTTTCAGAACGATTTGAGCAATTTCTTTAGAACCGTGATAAGGATGTACATGGATCAATGCATAGACATAAAAAATGTGTGACTCAAACATGGTCCGATGGACAGTTGGAACTTCCAACAGGTATATAGAAATAGGCACGGTACTCTCCAATTATTAGACGACACGCCCGCCGGCGCATGCATGCATACTGTACGGCGAACGAAACGAAGCACCAAGCTCACCATGCCCATCAGGTTGGGTTATGCTATGCACGAATTGAGCGCGCGCATGTGAGCAGCTGAGTCAGCCCATGCATGAACCAGGGCAACCAATAGTATCGATCTCCTCCTACTGACGAAAATCACTATTCTGACATTTTATTCAAACTTCAGCACATTTTGATCCTCCGTCGAAACCATTTTAAAATTTAACCCAATAGGTTAGCGCTCTTCCAAGTGGCGCTACCCTCTGTGGTGTAGCGTCATCGTCAATGGCGTTATCATAGTGCCACCGTGGCACGCTGGGTCCTGCACCTCGGTAGGGTAGCGCCGTCATAGGTGGCGCTACCCTCTATAGGATAGCGCCGTCACTGGTTGCTCTATCCTCCTGAATTTTTAATTTTACCTGTTTTGCATTGCTTGTATCTTTTTAACCATAGCTTCGTTTGAGATGTTCTTTATATGTAACTTGACTAGAATTTCATGTAGATTATGATTTTGCTATTGTTTTATGTTGTTAACTAATGTAAAATATGGTTTAGGGCAGAACATTAGTAAAACTAGTCGTGGGGTACTTAGTGATATGTCATATTTAAGAAATTTACCTCTCTTCAATTGACTAGCATATATAGTTTACTTTATGCTTCACCTCTTGACATGTTTGTGTGAGATACCATGTTAACAACCTTTGCTCAATCTTAGAACCGATTGGAGCTAGATAGGTAAGACAAGGGGACCCCATAGAATCCTCGACACGATAGGTAAGCTAGATAGCCCAATTCAGTGAGTAACAACAGAAATAAATAGATAGCATCCTAGCATGCATACTAAGTAGTGGTCAAGCAAGCAAGGTACATGGTCAAACAAAGGTTTGCTAGGACGTGGAGGAACATTGTTGTTTGGGTTTCAAATATGGAGGCCTGAATATGAGGTGGTAGGATCAAGCAATCGTTCTATCCTATACCTAGGCAAGACAAGCTGAAAGCTATAAAACATGATATATGATCCCCCTTACCTGTTGAGAAGCCGGTGCCGAAGGTGTAGTCGATCGCAAACTCGCACCGTCTCCGAGGGTAACCGCGGAAGCACACAAGAAGAAAACACTAGAAAGGAAATTGACAAGTAAGCATATATTACTACGAAGCAATCAAGAGCAAGCATCAATAAGAAGGAAACACGAGACAACGCACTACGGTATCGCATCTATCGTCGAGAACAGTTACTAACAGGTTAAGTGAAGTATCGGTCACACACGACGATACTGCACATTTACGATGGTTCAAGTTGTTTAGCTACACAACATGATAAAAGGTTGTTAACATGGCATCTCACACAAGCATGGCATATCACACAATCATGGCAAGAGGTGAAGCACAAAGGAAACTATCTATGTTAGTCAATTTAAGTGAGGCTCCAACCTAAACATGACATATCACTAAGTACCCCACGACAAATTAAGCATTTGATAATGTTCTTCCCTAAAACATATTTTAGGTTGGTTAACAACAACAAACAATAGCATAAACACAAAGTAAAAGAAATTCTAGTCAAGTTTCATATAAAGAACACCCCAAACGGAGTTACGATTAAAAAAATACAAGCATCACAAGTTATGAACAAAATCTGCCAACAACAGGTAACACACTTGAGAGCAATGCAACAACATGATACATATTGCAAACATGCACCAAAATGACATGGATTTACCGTAGACATGACAAGCAGGACATGGCATCAAGGTTTCATGTTCAGAGGCATCAAGAATAAATAATTACAACCCATGCAAAAAACTATTTTATGCTACTGATTTAGTACTTAGTGAAATTAGGAAAACAGACAAAAGGTTAATATCATGCTCTCTAAACAGCAGGTAAAACAATATCAAACAAACAAACTTCAAATGGAAGATCAGGCTATCCCGCCTTGGCGCTTTGTTCCATTCGAGTCACCTAGGATCCGAGTTCCGGGTATTGGCTCTAAGACTGAGCGTGCCTAATCGTGTGTGGTATCCTATGGGGTCCCCTTGTCTTACCTATCTAGCTCCAATCGGTTATAAGAATGAGCAAAGGTTGTTAACATGGTATTTCACACAAGCATGGCAAGAGGTGAAGCGTAAAGTAAACTATCTATGTTAGTCAATTGAACATAGGTAAAATTCTAAACATGGCATATCACTAAGTACCCCACAGCTAATTTTACTAACGTTCTACCTTAAATCATATTTTACATTGGTTAACAACATAAAACAATAGGAAAATCATAATCTACATGCAAATCTAGTCAAGTTACATATAAAGAACATCTCAATCGGAGTTATGTTAAAAAGATATAAGCAACGCAAAACAGCTAAAATTAAGTATTCAAGAGGGTAGAGCCACCACCACCTATGATGGCGCTACCCTACCGGGGTGTAGGACCCAGCGTGTCACGATGGCACTATGATAGCGCCATTGGCGACGATGCTACACCACAAAGGGTAGCGCCACTTGGGCGGGCGCTACCCTATTGGGTTAAACATTGAAATGGTTTCGACGAAAGGTTAAAGTGTTATAACAGTGATTTCCCACCCTCCTACTCGGGAACAGAGGGAGTAGTATTGTGTGTACTTGTGCAGTGTCGTTTCCACCCAGAATATTCCAGCTCGCCCTCCCCGCCCCGGGGAAGGAGAATCTCGGTCAATGCGTGTCAAGATTCCCGGTCCAATATCAATATCATTGACAAATATGGCAGTTCTTGGACGTTAGTAGGTGCACAATAAAGGGCAAGCCGGCTACTGTACGTATAGCGGTACAGCTCTGCGATGGCGTCCGGGTTTATAAAACGACTTTGGAGACGCGACGGAACATCTTTTGATCGATCCACACGTGAATCGCCTTATCCTGGCCGGTCCTGTGTTGGTTCCTCGAGATGCGCTCGCGATTCCGGGACGGAGTCGCAGAAAGTGCAAGTTGGCGAGCCTTGAGACGAATCCACAACTATACGAATCCAGAACTATAGCTAGAACATATGGATCGGTCTTATCGTCTCGGTATGTACGTACGTGGCGCCAATTATCGTAGCCCATGTGGAACGTTAGGCAGTTCTGAACGTGGTGGAGTAGGTGCATGCCACAATGGAAACCTTGGCATGTCATGGCACATTATATATGTGTCAGATCCACGTCGATTACACTGGCCACGTACTACTACTGGAGTAGTAGTATACGGTTACCCGTGAGAGAGAGAGAGAGAGAGACACTATGTCCATACCAAAAAGACTAGATCGATCGTCCAAAGCACACTACAGTAGAATTTATGTGTTTGTTCATATTTACGTAAAATATAAATATGTACTTGAATGTAAAGGTAATGGTGGAGTTATATGAGGGTGAAATGAAAGAAAACTAAGACTACATCAGATTAAGCTTGGTTTCACTGTCCTAAATAGGCGATCACCAATGCCATTCAAGGCTAGTGTACGTACGTACGTACGTACGGTCAAGGTAGCAGCAAGTGCTAGCGCGCAGGCACAGTTGCACGCATAGCGCAGAGGTTGTTCCGCTGGTCTTACGGTGCGGCCGCCGGCTGAGAGTAGTCGAGTGTCCCCGGTCCGGTACGACACCTGCCTCTGGGATGTTGTGCGCACTGCGCAGGCACAGTTGCATGCATGCAGAAGGGACCGACACTGCCAAGCGCGCACCAACCGAGGCGGGAGCTGCAGCCGGCCGGCACGCCTGGCTCTCGACTTGTCACTCCCGCACCACATGCACTCCACTCCACTCCACTCACCGCTGCAACATCGGCCGGAAGGCCAGTGATCAACCGTGACGCGTCGTGTCGTGTCCTTCATCCCTCTCCGTGAGAATGTGAGATGGGCAAGTACATAGAACTCGTAAGAGGCATTCCGTAGTTCTAGCATTTTTGTATTACTACTCAACTGGCTGGCTGTATCCGATTGTAGATCGGTTCGTAACTCCATTTTTCCGCAAATCTAATCTGACCGAAGGGATTTGTGGGAATCCGGACTGTCAAAATGTTCTACCCGGGTCCACCCCAAAACTTCCCCGCGCAAAACAAAATACTTTGGATGCGAAGCGTTTGGCGAGTATTCATGCCGGTCAGGTCGTTCCAAAGCGAACGCGACTTATCAATATTGATACCGATCAAAGCGACATGACTTGTCGGAGAAGTGCCCGTGAGCCTACTTCGATCGCATTGAGGCCACACACGTGTACTTAACTACGACTTTGGCACCGTCCACACCCCCAATCCACGCTCCTCTACGCTCGTGTCCTCTCCTTCTCCGCTCTATCCACCATCCCCGATCACCATGAAAAAGTCCTTGTTCTCCGCGTCGATCGGTGGCAACAGTGGAGATATATCTCCATCGAGATTTTGGAGGCAGTGTCGTAGATCTTGCGGTCCTTCTTCCTCCACAGCGCTCGGGTTCTTCGATAATGAGATCATCATCTCATTCGGCGACAAAGAGGAACAGGCGCCGCAACAACCGACGGAACAGTTGCCTCAACCTAGTATGCTCATTGAGTCCGCCCAAAAAGAAACATATGAGGAGTTTGCGCGTGGATGGACTACGTAATCCAACGCTCGCTTCTCTACGACATCAGACTGACGCTACCATTTCCTTTCCTACGTGCCTTCAAGGAGGAGCGCCACTCACCGCCGCATCTCATGCATGTCAAGACGGAGAGTGTCCTGAACTTTTTAGTCTTATGTCGTGAACTTAAGTTGAACTTGTGAACTATGTCATGAATTTTTGTCGTATATCGTGAACTTCAGTAGAATTTGTGAACTTTCGACTATTGTCGTGTTATACAATAATCTTCAATGCATGATGACCTCTAAAACGGATACCACACCCGTTTACTGATTAGGGGATCAATCCATGGGTATTGATGCGGGAGCCGAACATTTAACCCTAGACATAATTTTTTTACTAAAGTAAAATAAATTCATAAAATATTATATAAATTAAACAAATTTTATTTAGACTCGAATAGATTTTAGATAAATTGAACGACATTTCATCCTTTCAACTACTTATAATAACAATCCTCCAAGAAAAAACAAAAAACAAACAATCTTATAATAACCTCGGTGAACTCGTAAGCATGGTCGGCTTACCCCACAACACCTCCATCGCCGTTTGTGTCGTCCTAGTACATCTAGCGGCGGAAAGGCGCGGGATCACCACAGTCCTGCTCGACCATCCCTTGCGCTCGCGGCAGAGCAATTCGTACTCCCACGCTATGCCAAGAGTGGCGCCAAAATTGAACGATCGTGTCATCACTAGTCCAACGGCCCGACCATTACCCTTGGCACTGCTGGAGGCGGCGGAATCGCTGAGTGACAACTCCTCGCCCATCTTAGCGAGTTGTTCGTCCAGCCAGCGAAGGCTCTACAATGATCTTGGGCTCGGGTCTTCGCGAGGTTCTGATCGGCGAGGACCCAAGCGGGCACGTCATCGAACTTGGCTAAGGCTGAGCGTCATGCCTTATTGCGCCGCTCCTTCTGCGCCTCCTCTTTGGCTTCCCTCTCCTTCGTGGAGGTGAGGGCCCGCGACATAGAGTCGTCGTCGTGTCCCCAACCGAAGTAGTGTAGGAGGCGGCCACGCACCTTCGCAATCAGCAGTAGAAACTCCTGCTATGGTCTTACCGCATCGACGCCCCGTGTTTGAACATCGCGTATGCGCTATTTGGTGGTCATGCCGGCTCGACCTTAACTCGGTGTCCGATCTAGATGCCACAGTTGCGGTGGATATGGGGCGCGAGGTGTGCTCCTTCTTCATCCGATGTATAGGCGGCGAGGTGACACACTCCGTCTTGACGGGCATGCCATGCAACAGCGAGGGGAGCTCCTCCTTGGCATCGTGTTGGAAAGGAGACGGTGGCACTGGTCCGCCGTCGTAGATGAGCGAGCGAGTCCGGAAGACTCAATGTCTTCGACTCGGAAGGCCATGCTGCTCCACCTCAAGACCCCTCCAACCAACACATGCTCCCAAAAAAGATGCCTGGAGAGGCAAAAAAGGGCAATGCATGCGGCAATCGTGTGATGCGGGACCCAAATCTAGGGTTTTGCTAGAGCATCATGGGTGAGAAGAAGACAACTCCAACGATGGATTTAACAAGAAAACACACAAATAAGCCGTTATCATATGCCATGACCGAAGTCGGTGTGGTTTTCACCGACGATCGCACCTCCTCGAACCCACAGTTAGCTTTCGATTCACAAACCGCGAATGGCTGCGGATCTTCCGCATCAAGCACCTTCGACGCCGGAGAAATCTTTGACTGCCATGCACCTCTAGCAACCAACACAGGTACGGGATCTATTGATCATCCTCCCGAAAGATCAGCCATATGAAGCCACCTCTTAGCCCGTCATCCCCGACGAAGGGGGTGCCGCCGCTGCCGTGTGCGTAGCCACTGCTCCATGAATGGGCGTGTGTTTGTTTTCATGCAGCAGTGATCAAGTGATGAGTAGTCCATGCAGTCCCATGCAGTATTGATTCGATCGTCTAGAAACTCAACTTATCCGGACGACCCGAGAACGGAAAGAAGAAGCACTAGTTCAGTCCAATATAACAGTTGACACACTAGCACGACAATCATATCTTAGCATGTAGGAGTAGGAGCGAATCAGCGATGTCGTCCTGCATCCATGCCTCTATCTACGTACGTACGTACTTTGCGTATGGAACTGTACGTAGATGCGGACGCTACATCCTGCCCAGCTGGCCACCCAACTTGCTGGTCAGCAGCTAGCAGGGAAGAGCAAAATTAAGATCGTGCATGCATCAGTTTTTTTTTAATAAAAAGCTTATGTCCGACTTTATAAATAAAGTCACATCGACAGAGTCAACAAGGCGATAGGGTCCAAACCAGTTCAAAGGCCAGCGGCCACAATCAACGCAAATGAGTTCGATAGAAGGCCGAAGCCAAATAGGGCACGCAGGCCAACTACCTACGAACAGCGGAGAGCAGAAAGACGTAGCCAAGCCGAAGATCAACCACCATTATCTGGCCTTGGAGAAAGACATGACGCCACAATAATCTTCATCTTGACAATGATTGACACCATGTCCTCCGCCTCCTTACTCAAGTATCTCTTTACATTTGTAAGAAGCCGACTAGTTTATAAACACAAGTTGCGAGACATTTAGGAAAAATCCTTTTGATAGTAAACTTGTTTCGAGTTTGCATGCAGCAGTTCGTGTAAGGATCGATCGACCATCGAAGCACGGGTGTTGTGTCGTGCGTGGATCAGCTAATCTGATCGATGCGCGCTTGGCAGTAGTGCTGGCTACATGTGGCCGCGACAAGTGTCATGTGCCCTGCACTCTGCGCTCATGCTAGCTTAATGGGCAGGTCAGAGCTGTGTTTGTGCAGTAACAGTACAGTATTGCCCGTCGGCTCGGATGGCGCCGGCGCGCACGTTCTTGGCCAACACATTGACCGGCCGTCTCCCATATCACATGTTGACACATCACACATACTCCTATATCTATATGCTACTTAAGGCTTTTAAGTTAGAGCATGCTTTTATGGGAGACTCCGAAATAAGAGAGTGATCTACACTGTCTAGACTCTAGACCAGCCACAGTAAGTGGAGTAGTTTTTAAGCTAATGCCGTGCAAAGTGAACCCAATACGTTGAAACACTTGTCGGTTGTTAATAGATCGATGGAGATTCCTAGGTCCTTAAACATAGATTATCTGGCCTAGCTAGTAGCAATCAAGTGGCAGCCGATGAAGATTAAGAATGTCATCGCCTTGGTAGACAGCTAGGCCTTGTACATCTGCTTTTCCGACTTGTGTGCCCAAATATGGACAGGTCGCATCTATCTACTCCTATATCATCATATTGAACTGTTGGTTTCAGAACCAACTGGCAGCTACCCAGTGGCCAGCATACATATTCCTGTTGATATACTATCTCCGTTTCTAACTCCAGCAACATGGATGCATTGGAACGTCAGAGGAATTCATTATAATATGACGCTTGTTTTCACTTTTCATGTAAGCACTCAACGCATGCATTATGCAAGCTGGAATATACTCTGGCATCTGCTTGCTTTTTTGTCACGGGGTCATGAGTGTAGTTCAGTTATACTGTATGCAGCAGCCTCAGATTCTTCAGAGGGCATCAAATTGACAAAAGATTCGATCACAGCACGCGGAGTTTAAGGAACGCCAACCAATTACTGAGCTTGATTGGGTCCAAGGGACATGGGATGTGGTAGTTAAACTTACATTTTCTATGTTGCTCCCTGTGCTAGATACATCCTACTCCAGTCGCTATCTATCGGGTAATATTGACAACTCAATAATGTGTCTACACGTTGGGGCATAAGAAGTTCGTTTGTAGACTAGCTGTAGATGTAGTTTTAAGGAGACTCAGTTCAGTGTGTCACATGGCAAACTGAACTTTCTATTGTTTAAATCTGTTTTTTTAGAGGAATTCTACCCTCAACTTGATCTTCCTTATTGGTCGACTTAATCCGTTCATGCATGGATGCTCCATCAATCGGCCTATTTTGCGGAAAACAAATGCAGTAATACAACACATAATTTTTGCATAGAGGCATTTTTGCATGCCATGTAATGCTTGATGGAAATTAATCAGAGCATCTTTAGTCAAAGCCTCAAAAATGGCAAACTCCTCAAAAGATTTCGTTCTGAGGAGTTAAGCGCACCTAGCCAAATTCTCAAACAATCAACGCCTCACAATTTGAAGGTGTTAAGTAAGACATCTATCCCATTCTCTCAATTTTGAGCAGCCGCCAACACTTCTCAGCAAAATATTCTCTCTCATGTCCCTTGCCCGCAGCGCCATCCATTCCCGCCTTCGGCTCCGCCTCCCAATGTTCAGAGCTTAGCCAACGGTGGTTCCGATTCCAACGGAAATGGGACCATCGCTCATCTATGCAACCCCATCGATCACTCCCACCGTCATTATTCCACCGCCGTCCAGGAACGCGCCACCTCATGTGCCTAGGAAGCAGTTCAGGATGCAACTGTGTCTGTCGCACCATCCACAAAGGTCGGCTTGTGCAAAAAATGATTTTTTGCCCTCTAGTTGCTTCGATTGACGCCAAACGGATGAGGAAGCTGAAACTGCCGAGCTGGGCCCTCGAGGAGTCAACGACGAAGAAAAGGAACAAGTTTCCACTTCGATACCTTATCCATGTCTGGTGACCCCCACTCATTTTCTTCCATCTCCGGCCACCTCCTCACCTCCTCTCTACTGCCACCTATGTGCATCAAATATGGCGGCGATGAACATTCCTGCCAAGTTTCCTAAGCAATGACCTAAGTGATGAATGTGCGAGCAGGAGGAGCTTAGGATTGCACTCGAGGATGATAGTCTTGCAAAAGAGAAGAACGTCGAAGAGCGTGCTATCATGTTCATGGACCCGATCTTGATGGATGCAATAATGAGGCAATATTGGAAACTCACTCGTGGTGAGATTTTGGAAAAAAAAATTAATGTTTGGTAGTGGCAGTGATGGTGGCGGTTGTGGTGATGGTGAGCATATAAGTGGCTGAGTTCGTGTAACAAGAACTTGATAGGGGTTGGTCCACGATATTATACATGTTATGTGGTGGTTTGTTGGATAAACTTAGTTGATTTGGTAGGTTTTGGATGAAGTATATGCATGTTTTAATTTGACATGAATTACATGTGAGTTTTTAGTCGAATTGTTACATAAGGTGCATTTGAATCATTTGAATTACTGATGAGATAATGTGCAATCATTTAAAATGTATGTGATAAAGGATGAAATAATCGGTCTAATTTTCATAGAGTTACATATAAGGGTTCAATTAATCCTACCACTTTCTTAACTCATCATATTTGAGGAGTTAAGGTATGAGACAACAATCGAAGGAGTTATATGATAGGTGTTCAGTTAGACATACCCTCATACTCTGTTCTATTTATGACAAAAATGGTTGGTATCACGGCTTTGATCAATTTAGCAAGATTTGGATGACAACGAGGTCTTGGAGATACGAGGTGTTGAAGAAAGATGGGCAGTCGGGACACACGAGACCTAGGTGAGGTTTCATGCCAACCACAACGCCACCCCCCCCCCCCACTTCTTCAAGTACCATCTTAAGAGGGTGGTGTGAGGCTTAGCGGGGGTGGCACCAATGCTTCATTCTCAAGTGACTGTCTTTGAGGTGGTCGTCTCTGTTTGCGCTGGGAGTACTGCATGTATTCCATCCTCAGGTGTTGACCATATTAGTTTAGGCGAGTGAAGTTCTAAATTTAGTCAAAGCATTCTTAAGAGGGTCTATCAACCTTTCTTGGCTTCTCAAAATGGTTGGCCTTTCTCGCAGATTGTGGCATTGTTGTCATTATCGAGAAAAGAAGAGGGTTGGGGGTATCTCACCGTAAGAGCTTGAAATCTAAAGTTAGCAGTGTGTACAGACACCAATGCTTCATTCTCAAGTGACTGCCTTTGAGGTGGTCATGTTTGTTTGCGTTGGGAGTACCACATGTATTCCATCCTCTATGTGATTAGTCTCTTTCTGTTTTCTCTTCACCTTTTAATTCTTTTTAGCTTCTTCTCTTCTTTGACTTGTTGCCTTGTTGGTCATGGTGTATTGATTTTACAAGAATGAGTGATTTATAGGCTCAAATAAAGAATCAAGGGGATATAAACATAATAACTATATACCGGCTTTGTATAGTTAGCATGCACATTTTTAATATCAACACACATACATAAAAGACACTTCAACAGATAATAAAATCATATAAAATCAAAGCTATGCATACACGAAATGATACCTTAGTATAGTAGTACCATGTGATGGTAGTGTCATAAGGTAGTAGCAACATGGACAAAACAAAAGTACTGAAAGCATGTCATACCTAGGTAACATAATGTTAAAAGCGTTTTATTTTAAGTTATGGAGGGAGTATATATAAATACATCCGTTTCAGCGCCAATTAATTCTGAACTGAATCACACGCTTAAATGCACTCCCTCAACAACAAGAGCAACAACAACTAACCACACGCTTAAGTGCATTTTGTGTACATGCCCTGGACATGACATAACCTCCCATGAACTCTAGGCTAGATCGTAAGCACGCACGTAGTGATCACCGTGGTGGATGGGCACCCACACGTACGTACGCGTGAAGTGTCTTGATCGCACACGCACAAAGAGGCACGCACGTAGCACTCCTTGTTTTTCCCAAGCCCTAGCTTTGGTCGCAAGCGCGCACCTACGTCGACGACGATGCCCCGACAAAACCCAGCTAGCCATCGATATCGTCCTATCCACCGCTTCTTTGAATCTCAACTCCCTCGCTGATCGCCGTCGTCACAGGTCAACTTGCAATCGTCGGCGGCGGGAAGCGCGGCCAAAACGTACTTCCTTTCGAAAAGATCCTAGAGAACTCCGGTGCCAGCGCAATTACTAGTAAACGCATGCAACTGCTCAGGGCATCTGTCACATACGCCGCCAAAACTACAAATGGGCGGAGGTACCTATACGGCTATGCTCCTGCTGGCTACTGCGCGCTCATCGACCGTTGTAAAGAAAATATTTCATTTTTTCTTATATACGGCTGAAAGATGATGCTAAGATGCGTATAATCCTAAAGATGGAGGTTTGTTCGTGTTTGAGTAAAAAGGTGTGAAAATTTGTCGATCAAACGACACAAGCTAGTGAGAGAGAATTGTTTGCTTGTGCGTTTGGAGTATCCAAAGTCTACAATGCAGAAAAAAACGTTACCTTGGTGCTACCGGATCTCCATCGTTCAATCTTTCGCACCGATCACAGGGCTGAAAAGATTGTCGCGTTAGCTTTTTATTTTGTGGGTAAATCTCCTAATAGTTTTCATAGCACAGCCGTGAAAAGATGTAATAATTTGTTGAAACATGACAAGTCAGTTGTTATTGCTCTTGACAAGCAAAGAAAACTCACTCAAGAGGAGTATATGATTTGGTTGAATAATTCTATAAGTGCCGCTCGATACTTGCTGCATCAAGGTCTAGCATTCCGTGGTCATGATGAATCAAAAGAATCTAAGAACAAAGGAAATTTTCGAGAGCTATCAATTCTTTTGGCAGAGCAAAATGAGAACACAAAGAGGGTTGTGTCAAGAGATGCTCCTGGAAATAATAATTTGATAGCTCCAGAAATTCAAAAGGACGTTGCTGAATGCTATGTTGAGGTAATGATTGGTTGCAATTATTATTATATCTTAAAAATGATGAAAATACATATAGCATTCTTTAAACTAATTTTTTATTTGTGCAGATCATAGTCAAATCTATTATTGCTGAAATTGGAGGTGGAGTTTTCTGTTTATTGGTTGATGAGTCTGCTGATGTTTCAGATAAGGAACAGATGACTGTAGTTTTGCGGTATGTCGACTAGTTTGGAGAAATCCAAGAAAGACTTATTGGTGTTGTTCATGTGACAGAGACATCTGCTTCATGTCTCAAATCCAAAATTGATGAATTGTTCACTAAGTATGGATTGCGCATCCAAGTTCGAGGCCAAGGGTATGATGGGGCTAGCAACATGAGAGGTGAGTTCAATGGCTTGAGAGCTTTGATCATGAGGGAGAATAGATCAGCATATTATGTTTATTGCTTTGCTCATCAACTTCAGTTAGTGATTGTGGCAGTAGCTAAAAAGAATGATGATGTTAGTGACTTCTTTGACATGATATATCTTTTACTTAATGTGGGGGGAGCTTCTTGTAAACGAAAATATATGATTAGAGAGAGTCAACGGGAGAGAGTGAAGAAAGCTATTGGTTGTGGACAACTAAATACTGGAACGGGATTAAATCAAGAGCAGTCACTTCAAAGAGTCGGAGACACTCGTTGGGGTTCTCACTATAAAACTCTTCAGAGCATACATAAATTGTTCCCAGATGTTATTGAAGTGCTCAAATATGTTGAAAAAGATGGGCCAAGTGATGCAAAGAAGCGTCAAGCTCGTGGTCTTTTAGATTATGTCAATGATTTGACTTCTCGTGTTTCATCTACATTTTATGATTCTTATCTTGGGACATGCAAATGCTTTATCTCTATCTTTACAGAGGAAAGATAAGGACATCTTGGAGGCTATGGTAGAGGTGAGGTTAACCAAGCAAAAATTTCATAAAATCAGAGATGACGGTTGGGAGCCTCTATTGGAGAGAACCAACTCATTTTGTGAGCAGTATGATATTCCAAAGTTGAACATGGAAGAAGAGTATATAGATGGACATAAACCAAGGAAAAAAGACCAACCACACTAATTATGAGCACTACAGATATGCTGGCTTGAACCCTATTATTGACTTGCAGCTTGGAGAATTCAATGATCGTTTCAATGAGGTAAATTCGAGTCTTATTACTCGAATGGTTGCATTCAATCCAAACGATTATTTTGAAGGTTTTAGTGTGGAGAGCTTAGTGAATTTGACTACGTCGTCCTATCCAGATGATTTTGATACCATCCAATTGAAGAATCTTGCTCAAGAGCTTTCTTTCTACATTGATAATGTGCAAGCAGATGAAAGATTTGCGGGTCTAAAAACTATTTCTGAACTTGGTATGCCGATGGTTCGTACAAATAAGCATCTTGCATTTACTTTGGTCTACCAGCTTCTGAAGCTAGTATTAGTACTTCCAGTCGCCATTGCATCAGTTGAGAGCTGTTTCTCTGGAATGAAAATAGTGAAGACTGTGCTACGTAATCGCATTGGTGATGATTTCATGAACCACTGCATTATTTGCTTCTTGGAGAAAAGACTTCTATATTCAATTTCACGAAAGGATGTGATATATTATTTTTTGAAGATGAGAGATCGTAGAGGTCAAGAAAAATAGAGATGTAACTTTTTTTGTAATCAAAGATTATTTCTTATGAACTTATGACACATAAGCAATTGTGATTTTTTATTTATGTCGGTGTATTAGAAAAATACTAAAGACGTGTTAGTTAATACGAGTTACACATTTTTAGCCATATATTATTGCTACTTTGTTTTTGAGGGGTACCGTAGTTCGTCTTGACCATAAAAGGAAAGTGAACGCCTCCCTCTAGCCTTCACCCTGGCTTCAAATTATAGTCTTTTCATTTTATTTACTTTTTCTCAGAGATAGAATTTTTTAATAAAAATGTTTAATTAGGGCATCTCCAACGCGGACCTTCAGGCCTCTCGTAAAGGTCTGGACCATGCTATTTTGACCACGATTACCATCCAACGCGGTCATCTATCGGTCTGCGGACTTGTTCATATATATGTCATTTTTTCGCAAATCCTACCCTACTCTGTAGGGTTTTGGGGGAGTCCTTATATTTGCATGCCCAACCTGCTCAACCAAAAGCAAGCACATGGTTCCTATTTTTTCATTTATCTCTTTTTCAAACGACCGCATCCCATATAATATGTCATTTAAATCAGTCTGGCCCACTTATATGTCCGGATTTAGTGAATATGGTTCGATGGTTGTCTCCCGCATCACGTTCCCGGATCCATACGGATACGGTTTGCGGATATTTACGGTGTCTGTTTTAGGGGTCAGCGTTCGAAAGTCTCTTACATGAAAATTTTACAACAAAAACTCTTTTCCAATAGAAGGCAAAAATCTAGAAAAATAATACTATAGTTTAGGTACATTGCAAATTTCTTGTTGTTCATTTTTTATGTAACCATGCAATTTTAATTCATAAACCATGACAAATTTATTTTTCAACCATGGAAAGTTTGCTTATTGGACAATGGAAAATTTAGTTCTCCTAGCATGCCCATTTTATTTTTGTACATGGAAAATTCAAGTTCTATACAATGGAAAGATTAGTTTTTGATCATGGAAATTTAGTTTTTGTATCAAATAAATTTATTTTTGGACCAAGGCAATTTTAATTTTGGACCATGGTAAATTTTAGTTTTAAATTCGTTGATACCATGGCAATTTCATTTTACACCCCATGACAATTGTATTACATACACTATGAACAATTATTTTGACATAACATGAAAATTTTGGTTTTCTAGTATAAATAAGATGGAATTTTTGGTAACTTATTCTCATGAAGTTTTGTGGAGTTGTATGTTCTTGATTACATGACATGTCAGAATGTTCTAAAAGTGCTTCATATAGTATTATGATAATTTTGCAACTTCTTAGATTTTAAAACATGACATTTCTTGCAATCAACATGTTTTTTAATATATGTCAGACATTGATAATGAGGTTTTTACAAAAAAAATAAAATAAATTGTTAACTGGGCTTCTGAGCCACCCGAGATCACATTGGAATGGAGGATTGAAAGAGAACACAAAATATTTTCTTGACCGAACCACCCTAAGCGAACAATTCGTTCGTGCCAAGGGCCCCCCTCGAACCAGTCACGCGCTATTGTGGTCCTTGGAGTAAGCCATGATAGATGACTCAAGCTACCGTGCATATTTCTTATTTATTTTGAATTTACTGTTCACCCATGAGCATTTGCTCTCGAAATCCAAATAACCATCCCTATCCAATATTAATGTTTATCTTAATAAAGCTTCTCTCTTTTCGTTGCCTTTCCAGTTCAAAACGATGAAGTTGTGATAAGCTTTGAATGAAAGACCATGTAAATGACTGCAGTAATTTTATTCGGTCCTATAGTGCTTTCCTTATCAATATGAGACAATTATCTGAAGAGTACGAAAAATGAATGCGCGTCACTTTGTTTCTTTTAGGACAAAGTTTTCGTTGGATCAGATCTTTCATTTTGTTGAATTCATATAGTGAAAAGTTGTGGTTTTAGGGCATCTCTAACACGGATCTTGAAACCGTCTGAATACATCTAACGCGGTCATGTATTTGTCAATAGAACGCATTCGCTTTCCCATAAATCAAACACAAACCGAGGGGAGGAGAGAGAAAGAGGGCTTTGTGGGCATCTAGGTTATTTTCTCGTATGAGTTCGACAACCTAGTCCTCTTCTTCGTAAAAAAAAACTATCTTCCCACACAAAGAGGTTGCCACACATTCATGCAGGCCACCCCGTTTCAAAATGGGCATGACCGGTTGGGATTCAAGATGGCAATGGTTAACCGTTACCTGCATCCCGTGATTAATTACTCTATTAGGGAACGGGGATGGGGTAGTTTAAATACCCATGGGAAGCTCTTCCACTACTAGATTTCTTTTTCAATTTTTTGCTTAATCTCACAAGGGACATTTTTTATTTTTTGTCGTCGGATGTAACTTTTCGAGTAGATAATTTTTCATATAAAAAACTTTTTCATCAGAGTTCGTATGCAATTATGACCATTTTACGGAAACACGATGACTTTTTGCAAACAAACTCAAATTTCATGTTTGTTAATTTTCTTAACAAATAGAACACATAACACATGGGCACCTCGAAGGATTTTAAATTTTGAATTTTTTTTATCATTTTATTTTATTTTTTTCTAAACTGAAAAGGCAGCCAGGGGGTGTGCTTGTGGGAATTTTGGGGATCTAGTTGCTTCCAGGTTAGCAATGGCGCACCTCCTAGGAATGCGCTATTAGTAGCCAGGGTTACTAATGACACACATTTTGTGTGGTGTGCCATTGCTATTTCTCTGCCTGGGACCACCTCTCCCCAGACTTAGCAGTGGCGCACCAGAGGAAAGTGCGCCATTAGTATCAAAAATAGCAGTGGCGCACTTTCCCCTGGTGTGCCACTGCTAAGTCTGGGAGGGGTGTGGGCCCAGCAGAAACTTAGCAGTGGCGCACCCATGTCTGGTGCGCCACTGCTATATATAGCAGTGATTCATAACATAGATAGTGTGTCATTAGTGTCCATATTAGCTATAGTCGTTTTTCTAGTAGTGTTGGGTCAAATACCTCACCCAACAGGTAAGACGGGTATGAGGATGGGATAACATTACCCGTACCCGTTACCTACCTTACCCATGAAGGCCTTATATGTGGGCCCTAAAATTAGTAAACCCTACATAATTTCCGCACATACCAATCCAAGTTTCTACCCATCTCGATCATTTTCCCTAAAAATGCCAAAGAAAACCCTAACCTAGCTACACCACATGCCCCAAAAGGCCTTACATGTTGTTTATTGTGTTGAAATAACGTATTTTATGATGAAATGTTGTTGAATATTTCTTCTAATTACGGGTACGAGTTTTCCCCATGGGGATGAAAAAACCGACGAGGATGGGGATGGGTGATTTTTGTCCCCATGAGCAGAGACGGGGATGCAGATTGGCATGTAGCGATTGTCTATGGGACGGGGACGGGAGTCCAATACCCGTCTGTGTAATCCCCATTGCCAGCTTGAGTTGGGATTGATGTCGGTCAAAACGACATGAATGGTCAGTGAAGCCGCATCAACGTGCCAGACAAGAGCTCTGGTATCCGGAACTTGTTCAATGTTCTAAAGATGCGACAGGATGATGTTTAATTGTCGATGCTACAACCAAGAAGCTTACTTAGGCCACATTGAAGACGGTCCGCCTGTTTGCCTACCAGTGGATATTTAAGCCGGGCAACGAGCCTCAACCCTAGCCACTTTCATTTGGAGCTCTCCCACCAGTACGCGCCGCCACTCCCAACCCTATCTAATATAGCCATCCACACCCAAGCTGGTAGCCATGGTCCACAACCAAATCACCACCTACAAGATTATGACGCCAACACACCACGGATCTCCTAGGGAAGATCGAGTACCGGTGCGCCGCTCACATTGTTGCCACATGTTGTCATAGGAGAAGGAGGAAGAGGAGGAGGAGTTGACTCTCGCACTCTAGTTGGATCTCCTAGAGAAGCTCCAAAACTGCCACGCGACTCAACTTTTCATCGTCTTGCCTTCAGACTGTGTGGATGAGGAGGAGGCGGAGAAGGAGAAGGAGGAAGTTGAGACAGATCCGATGGACCTAATGCAGGTCATGACGAAGCAACAGACCATCCACAAGTCCCTTTAGTTGGAGCTTGAGGTCGTTACAAACTGTTGCTACCTCCATGAGGCGCATATGGAAATGGAGGAAGCCTTCGTGGGCTTGGCGAGTTATACGAGAAGCCAAAGTGACCAACGACGAGGAGCCGAACTTGGAACCCAACGAGGAGTTGAATAAGGTAGTTTATGTTTTCTTAAGTTTTAAGTTGAGTAGACAACTATCATCTATTCTTTTGTAAATTATTTTGAATTTGAATAAATTTCATTCATATTTGTCTAAATTTGACCGAGTTTGTACGTATTACCGACAAACTTATGCTGACAACCTTTGAATGTCCGGTTTCTTTATCACTGTTCATGAATGCATACAGATTTAAATATCGTGTTCGATTTAGGGGCCGTCCCTGGTGATACCTTATGTAGTAACAATTAACCACTAATCGGTTCGTATAAAAGTGATTTTCCATATCCAATTGTTCAGGCCAAACCTTTCTTTAATACATCACTTCCACTAATAAATGCCATGCCTGCTTACCTAGCATGGCGTCATTAAATTTATGAAAATCACGAAATACTAGCGCTCCCCTATTTCTTGGGAATGAAAATTTATCCCAAGCTTTTCATTGCATACCTCTTTTATCGAGTGAACCTTTCCATCAATACTTGGACATAGACCATTATTGGCAATAAGCGAATCAAGCTAAAATAAATTGAGATCGTTTGCTTGTTTACACACTGGGCCGTGATACGCGAGAGATGATAATTGCTTCTCGTCCTTTGTTGGTTACCCCAAGTGGAAGGTGAGATGCAGCGTAGTGGCAAGTTTCCCTTGGTAAGGATATCAAGGTTGAGATCGACCAGTAGGACTCCGATAATGATAAGTAGGTGGCAAGGAAACAATGGCACCGTTTTAGACAAAATTTGCTTCCTTGACTTGGACCTGCACACAGACACAAATAACTTTGATCCCAACAAAGTTCAGAGAGGTTGTCAATCTCTCCGGCCTTGTTGTTTATAAAGGATCAAAACACAAGGGATAATGATAATGATAGCAACTTAAAGTAAAAGAAGAAAAGTAAATGAGCGTGTAAATAGTGATGAGAATATGGACCCGGGTCCCGTGATGTTCACCAATGATGTCTCTCTCCCAAAATACGATAAAACTGCTATGCGAGGTAAACAAATTACAGATGGGCAATTCACATGATTATAAACGCACCGCAATGCTAACTATGTGACAAAAGAAAGGAAGAGGCTCAAAAGCATGGGAGGTACACCAAAATAAGTAGACCGAAATCCAACTACATCTACTACTAATCATCCACCTTGAGATATCTATCCAGAACATCTCGCTGGTATTAAGTGCGAGCTCTACCCAAAGTGTAAACCCAAAGCAATAGAAAACTGCATTAAAAGCACTTTGCGTAAAGTAATCAATCCCCCTTTCCCCGAACTAAATCGCCCTAAAACCGTTAATTCATATTTTCCCATCCTTTGAACCGCGGTTGCAAGCACCGTTGTTTTCCCCCTTGTGGCAACAACACATCTCCTAGACTCATGTTTCTGTCACTCAAGCGTGTCATCAGGGGGCATGAACCCACAATCGAGCATAACGTTCCCTCTTGGAGTTACTACCTACTACTTGGCCAAAGCAATAAACAGCAACGGAGAACATGCAAGAATTACTTAGGAACAAAAATATAAAAGATAAGAACCAAATATATTACTCTATCACAATCTGAACATAATCTCACAATCCATCAGATCCCATCAAACTCAACATAGCAACAACAGAAAGATTACATATGTGCCTCGATCATGTAGGGTAAATCACGAGGTCTAAAACATGAAGAACAAAGAGGGGAGGAGAACATCACATAGCTACTGATCACGGAACCATGGTCCAAAGGAAACTACTCACGGCACATCCGGGAAGCGTCCATGGTGGAGGGGAAGCTCCCGGAGGTCGATCCTCCCTCCGGCAGGGTGCCGGGAAGAGGTCTGCTGGCGCTCTCGATCTTGGAAGCGCGGTGGTGGCGAAACAGAGGAGAGATCACGAAAAGGGGTTCACTCTTTGGAAGTTTCACGTCACGGGGAATATATAGGCGAAGAGGGGCAGCCAGGGGGCCCTCCAGGAGTCCAGGCGCCCCCCTGGAGCGGCCAAGCCCTAGGCCGCGCCAGGTGGCCGCCTGGGAACCTGGTGGTGGCCCCTCGGCCCTCCTTCGGGGTTCCGGAAGCTTCCGTTGCGCTGATTTTTTATCCGATTTTTCCCGAATTTTTGGAGCACTTTTAATATGGGGGAAACCTGGAATACAAAAACAGCAGAAAACAGAAACTGGCAGTGGGGTGCACTGACTTAATAGGTTAGTCCAATATATGATCAAAAGTGTATGAAAGTGTATCTAGATCATAGCAATATCACACAAAACATGCATGAAGCAAGCAGAAATTATCGATACGTTTGGGACGTATCAACACCCCCAAGCTTAATTCCTGCTCGTCCTCGAGTAGGTAAATGATAACAAACATAATTTCTGTGGTGACATGCTAGCAACCATATAAGAACTTTGAAAAGTAAAGCAATCAAGGTATGTGATTCAATTCAAGTCATAACATGCAAGAGTCTATATTAGCATTGAAACAATTGACAAAAGAACATTTGGTGCAAGAGCTCTCGCTATCCGTGACTCGAATGTCTCCAAATGGTGTTTGCGTGCAAGAAGGGGGACAGGGAATACGAGAAAAAAGAGTATTTTTGTTGAGAACTCAATCTACTAAAGTTTCACACTTGGTCTTCTTTGGAATCTTATCTTGACTCGTCCCTAGACCACTAACCATGTACAAGTCAATTTCATCCACTCCTTTTCGATATTTTGAGCACTCATGCAATGGATGAGCATAAGCACGAGAGTTGACACTTAAGATGGCAAAGAGAGAAATATAGTGGAGGAGGAAGACAAAAGAGGGTAAGATAGGCTCACATCAATGAGGACAATCATAGGAAAGAGGGCCAAATGATAGATATGATGTGAGGAGTAGGGATTTCCATGCAACGGATTCACATATGAGCTAGAAAATCTCTCCAATGGAACTAGTGGGGTTGCATCTAACTTGCTCGGTCATGAAGACCTAGAGCTCGTTTGAGGAGGCTCATCCTTGGAATATGCAAGCCAAGTTTTAAAGTGTGAAGGTCCCCACATAGCTATATGCATGAATGATCATCTCTATGGAGTACAACGATAAGAGGTAGTACTAGTGTGGATCTTTCAAAAGATAGTAGTGTTGCCCCTTTCTCTCTTTTTATTTATTTTTCTCTTTTTTATATATTTTTCTATATTTTTTGTGGCCTCAATGGCTCTTTCTATTTAACTCCCATTTGTCTTCGTTGGGATCTTTTATTTTGTCCACTTTGAGATCTTTTCCTCACTTAAGGGCAACACTCAAATTTACAAGAGGGCATAGAAGATTTTTCACATTTTACAAGGTAATCAAATCATAAAGAAGATGTAGCTATCATGATGTATGCAATATATGCCTCTGCCAGTGTAGCAGGAACATGTATGACATGAAGATCAAGTCATGAAGAGGTGGATGTTTGATACGTCTCAAACGTATCGATAATTTCTGCTCGCTCCATGCATGTTTTGTGTGATATTGCTATGATCTAGATACACTTTCATACACTTTTGATCATATTTGGACTAACCTACTAACTCAGTGCACCCTAGTGCCAGTTCCTGTTTTCTGCTGTTTTTTATTTCAGTTTTCCCCCATATAAAAAGTGCTCCAAAAATCCGGGATAATCAGATAAAAAATCAGCGTGTCGGAAGACTCCAGAAGCCCGAATGAGGGCCACGGGGCCACCACCAAGCACCCAGGCGGCCACCTGGCGCGGCCAGGGGCCTGGCCGCGCCAGGGGGCGCCTGGGACCCTGGTGCCCCCCTGGCTGCCCCCCTTCGCCTATTTACTCTCCGTCACGGGAAACTTCCGAAGACAAAACCCTATTTCGCGATTTCTCCTCTGTTCCGCCGTCGCCGCGCTTCCAAGATCGGGAGCACCGTAAGGACCCTTCCTGGCACCCTGCTGGAGGGAGGATCGACCTCCGGGAGATTCTCCTCCACCATGGACGCTTCCCGGATGTGCCGTGAGTAGTACACCTTGGACCATGGGTCCGTGATCAGTAGCTATGTGATGTTCTCCTCCCCTCTTTGTTCTTCATGGTTTAGACCTCGTGAGCTGCCCTACATGATCGAGGCACTTATGTAATTCTTCTGTTGTTGCTATGCTAAGTTTGATGGGATCTGATGGATTATGAGATTATGTTCAGATCGTGATAGAGTAATATATTTGGTTTTGATCTCTTATATTTTTGTTCCTAAGTAATTCTTCCATGCTCTCCGTTGCTGTTTATTGCTTTGGCCAAGTGGTAGGTAGTAACTCCAAGAGGGAACGTTATGCTCGATTGTGGGTACATGCCCCCTGAGGACACGCTTGAGTGACAGAAACATGAGTCTAGGGGATGAGCTTTGGCCACAAGGGGAAAACAACGGTGCTTGTAACCGCGGTCGCAAGGATTGTTTACTTTACACAAAGTTCTTTTTAATGCAGTTTTCTGTTGCTTTGGGTTTACACTTTGGGTGGGGCTCGCAACTTAATACCAGCGAGATGTTCTGGATAGATATCTCAAGGTGGATGATTAGTAGTAGATGAAGATGGATTTCGGTCTACTTATGTTGGCGTACTGCCCATGCTTATGCGCCTCTTCCTTTCTTTTGTAGCATAGTTAGCATTGCGGTGCGTTTATAATCCTGTCAATTGTCCATCTGTAATTTGTTTACCTCGCATAGTAGTGTTATCGTCTTTTGGTAGAGAGACATCACTAGTGAACATCACGGGACCCCGGTCCATATTCTCATCATTGTTTACAAGCTCATTTACTTTCTCGCATTTACTTTCAGTTGCTATCATCATTATCATTATCCCTTGTGTGTTTGACCCTTTGTAAACAACAAGACCAGAGAGATTGACAACCTCTCTGAAATTTGTTGGGAGCAAAGTTAATTGTATTGTGTGATGGTCCACGTCAGTTGCGCCGCTGACACCTAATTATCATCGCCGGAGTCCTACGGGAGACAAACCCTATGCTCTACATAGGAGAAATTTGCTGCTAGCCTACATCTCACCTTCCACTTGGGGTAACCAACGAAGGGCGAGAAGCCATTACCACTTGCACGCCATCCAGCAAATTTCTGGCGCCGTTGCCGGGGACTCCGAGTGATAAGATAGGGGAGTTTCCCACTATCCTTTACCTTTACATTTAGTCTTGTAAGTTTACCTTTCTTTTTTTATCTTTGTGTCTTATATCAAAAATTATAAAAAAATCTGCCACACTTGCTGCTACTATGGGTTCCACTGAAAACACCAAGTGGTGTGACTTCACCAGTCTCAACGACAAAGACTTTATCTGCACTCCTATTTCCAAACCTTCCACTTCAGCTACCTCTTATGAGATTAAACCTGCTTTCCTAAACCTTGTTATGAGAGATCAATTCTCTGGTACTGGAGAAGATACTGCTTTACACTTGAATAATTTTGTTGAATTATGTGATATGCAAAAGTATAAAGAAGTAGAAGGTGTTGTTGTTAAGCTCAAGCTTTTTCCTTTCTCTTTGAGGGACGAAGCTAAAATCTGGTTTCAATCTTTGCCTATGAATAGCATAGATTCTTGGGTAAGTGCAAAGATCATTTTATTAGGAAGTATTACCCACCTACAAAAATTATCCAATTGAGAAGTAACATTATGAATTTTAGGAAATTGGATAATGAACGCGTTGCCCAAGCATGGGAACGTATGAAATCTCTTGTTAAGAAATTCCCTACACATGGTTTGACTACCTGGATGGTTATCCAGACTTTTTATGCAGGCTTGAACTTTACCTCGCGGAACCTATTAGATTCGGCCGCGGGAGGAACCTTTGTGTCAACTACACTCGGTGCTGCCACCAAACTCCTCGATGAGATGATGACCAACTATTCCCAATGGCACACCGAACGCGCTCCAACAGGTAGGAAGGTAAATTCTATCGAGGAAATTACCTCCCTAAATGATAAAGTTGATTTAATTATGTCTCTACTTACCAAGAAACCCTCTATTGATCCTCATGATGTTCCTTTAAATTCTTTGGTTGCTCAGGAACAAGTAGATGTGAACTTCATTGCTAGAAACAACTTTAATAATAATGCTTATAGGGGCAACTTTGCTAGTAATCCTAGACCGTTTCCATCCACTTATGGGAACAACAACACTTACCCTAGGAACTCCTATCTTAGTCACAAGGAAAGAGACCTACCCAGCTATGATAAATTGATGGAAATAGAGAAGGCTACTAAGAATTATATGCATACCCAGTTTGAACAAAACAAAGCCTTCTATAAGCAAATAGGCGAGCACACTTCCATTCTGCAAAACATTAGTGAACAACTTGAGAGCCTGAACAGTGAGATCTCTAATCTCCAAACTAGACTTACCGCCACCGAAACCATTGTTTAGAATATGTCCCATACCCAATCTACTTTGATAAATCAAATGGCAGCCAAATCAGAAGTTATCCCTTTGGAAGATGATAGAATTAAGAGCCTTCCTACACACCACACAGTTGTAACTATCCAAATTGTTGAGGACACCGAAACTATTAGCACCCAATGCACTCCTGGTCCCATTGGACCTATTAATGGTGATGCTAATACCTTAACCGTAGAAAAAGAAACTCATATGAACATCGAGGGTTTCAAACTAGTGAGCCTAGAGGACACTAATACCACCTTTGATAGTAGTGATATTGATTTTTATAGTTGCGCCCTCTCAGAAGTTACCAGCTTACTACACAAAATGTCTAGAGACCCCCACACTAGCACTCTCAATCTTGCATTCACGGAGCATATCACAAATGTTCTCATCAAAGCTAGGGAGGAGAAGCTTAGGATAGAAGCCTCCATACCTAGGAAGCTAGATGATGGTTGGGACCCTATGATCAAAATTAAATTAAATTACCTCTCTTGCTATGCTTTATGTGACGTTGGAGCTAGTACCTCCGTCATGCCCAAAAGAATGTATGATATGTTTGAATTGAAACCTTTTGATTCTTGTTCTTTTGGTGTTCCTCTTGTCGACTCTTCCGTAAAGAAACCTTTGGGGAAGATCTACGATGTTCTTATCATTGTCAATTACAACTATGTTCCCGTTGATTTCATTATTATGGATATAGAGTGTGAACCTTTATGTCCAATTATTTTGGGACGTCCTTTTCTTCGCACCGTTGGTGCAATCATTGAAATGAAAGAGGGGAATATAAAATTTCAATTCCTTCTCAAAAAGGGGATGGAACACTTCCCTAGAAAGAAAATCAAGTTACCTTTTGAGTCCGTTACACGGGCTAGCTATTCTCTTTCTCTTCATAAAATTTGATTCTTCCTTTGCTTTATGCCTAGCTTAAAGGCGTAAAAGAAAGCGCTTGTTGGGAGGCAACCGAAGATGTTTTTACTTCTGTTTTTAGTGGTCTTGATGATTGCTACTACTGTAGCAACATCATTTTATCTTTATTTTCAAGCTTTGTGCCAAGTTATAGCCGCATATGACAAGGGAAGTGAAAGTTGTGACATGCTATCCAGAAAACAGATTATGTCCTCGTGACGGGAAAAATCAGAACAAATCACCAGTTCATCTTTTTGAGCTTAAATTTTTACACAGCGTGCTCTATACAATCACGGAACTTTCGTATGTTCTGAGTTTTTTTATTTGAGTTGCATAAGTATCCCTAAAAAATTCTTTACTACCTGCTGTTCTGTTTTTCACAGATTCTGCCACGTTTTGTCTCTCCTAACTTTTGCAAACCTTAAGCTTGATTTTTATTTGCAAAAACCTTTTTCCAATCTTGAGAAACAGTAGCTCTTAAATAATATCTTTATATACATTGGGGAAAAATTATTTATTAAGGGTACTAACCTCTCTAATCAGCTTATGATGAGTTATGCATGAATGGAGTTTTCAAGTGTGCGATGGAAGATGATGAAAGAAGATTCGGGAGTGTCAAGCGCTCAAGCTTGGGATGCCCCCATGCATCCCCAATATATATTCAAGTAGACTCAAGCGTCTAAGCTTGGGGATTCCCCCGTGCATCCCCTTCTCCATCAACAATCATCAGTTCGTCCTTCGTCTCACTATATTTTTATCACTTCATGCGTTATGTGCTATGCTTGGAGCGTCTCGCTCTTAGGTTTTATTTTTAGTTTTATTTAGCTTTGCTTGCTGTTCATAACAAGTTAGATCCCGTCTTACTTTGTGTGGGAGAGAAACATGCTCCACTTTCAAAATCTAGAACACATCATAGGATTCTTCATGCCTATCTTTTTGCTGTTGTGTGTTCTTTATCATTTCTTAGCTACTGCCATGTTATGTTTTAGTCTTAGTTTGTCTTTAGCAAGAGTCTTGGATTTTGTTTAGTTTGTTGCTGGAACTCTCTTTAGTTTTCATGTTTATCTTGTTAAGAGAGTTGGTTGTTGCACTGAGTTATGTCTTGTCTTGAGAATAGGTAATTGAGGTTGCTATTTAATTTTAGTAGTAACTTGCAATAGCTTTGAGGTATTGATGTGAGTAATGTTTGAACTTTTGGTGTCAAGAGATCTAGCCTATTAGTGATAGGTGTCGTATTTTGGGCAATATGTGTTTATTTTCAAAACCTACAAAACTAGTTGAGAACTCTAGCAACTAGATGGATCACTACTCTTCTGAGGGGTCGAATATTAGAGTACACTCATGTACCATGAGTCGAGGATGCGCAAGGATAACCAAACCCCCATACACTCCTCCTCGAGGTACTTGTCTCTTGGTGAACCTCCTCATTAGATTGAGAGTTACCAATAATAAGTGCATGAGTTCTTCGGACTAATGTGAGTATTGAAAGTTGACACTTCCAGCTCCTCATATTTGCTAGCCTTTCCTGTGCCGTGCATTGCCTCCTTCTCACTCCGAGAGTTGGCGTTCACCTTGCCTGTACATCCAAACCCTTGGCATGATACGCTCTGTCATCATAAACCTCCCTATATCTTTCCTCAAAATAGCCACCATACCTACCTATCAAGGCATTTCCATAGACTCTCCGAGATATATTTCCATGCAACATCCACCTCTTCATGACTTGATCTTCATGTCATACATGTTCTGCAACACTGGCAGCGGCATAAATAGCATACATCATGATAGCTACATGTTCTTTATGATTTGAGTACCTTGTAAAGTGTGAAAGATCTTCTATACCCTCTTGTAAATTAGAGTGTTTCCCTTAAGTGAGGAAAAGATCCCAAAGTGGACAAATAAAAGATCCCAAAGAGGACACATGAGAGTTATGTCTTGTTTTGAAAGTAGGTAATTGAGGTTGCTATTTAATTTAAGTAGTAACTTGCAATAGTTTTGAGGTATTGATGTGAGTAATGTTTGAACTTTTGGTGTCAAGAGCTCTAGCCTATTAGTCATAGGTGTCGTATTTTTGGCAATCCGTGTTTATTTTCAAAAACCTACAAAACTAGTTGAGAACTCTAGGTACTAGATGGATCAGTACTCTTCTGAGGTGTCGGATATTAGAGTACACTCACGTACCATGAGTCGGGGATGCGCAAGGATAACCAAACCCCCATACACTCCTCCTCGGGGTACTTGTCTCTTTGTGAACCTCCTCCTTAGATTTAGAGTTACCGATAATAAGTGCATGAGTTCTTCGGACTAATGTAAGTATTGAAAGGTGACACTTCCACCTCCTCATATTTGCTAGCCTCTCATGTGCCGTGCATTGCCTCCTTCTTACTCCGAGAGTTGGCGTCCACCTTCGCCGGTACATCCAAGCCGTTGGCATGATACGCTCTGTCATCATAAACCTCCTTATATCTTTCCTCAAAACAGCCATCATACCTACCTATCAAGGCATTTCCATATCCTTTCTGAGATATATTGCCATGCAACTTCCACCTCTTCATGACTTGATCTTCATGTCATACATGTTCCTGCTACACTGGCAGCGACATACATTGCATACATCATGATAGCTACATCTTTTTTATGATTTGAGTACCTTGTAAAGTGTGAAATATATTATATACCCTCTTGTAAATTAGAGTGTTGCCCTTAAGTGAGGAAAAGATCCCAAAGTGGACAAAATAAAAGATCCCAAAGAGGACAAATGAGAGTTAAATAGAAAGAGCCATTGAGGCCACCAAAAAATACAAAAAATAGAAAAAAGAGAAAAAAGAAAATAAAAAGAGAGAAAGGGGCAACACTACTATCCTTTTGAAAGATCCACACTAGTACTCCCTCTTATCCTTGTACTCCATAGAGATGATCATGCATATAGCTATGTGGGGACCTTCACACTATAGAACTTGGCTTGCATATTCCAAGGTTGAGCCTCCTCAAACGAGCTCTAGGTCTTCATGAGCGAGCAAGTTAGATGCACCCCCACTAGTTCCATTGGAGAGCTTTTCAGCTCATATGTGCATCCGTTGCATGGCAATCCCTACTCCTCACATCATATCTATCATTTGGCCCTCTCGCCTATGATTGTCCTCATTGATGTGAGCCCTTCTCACCCTTTTTGTCTTCCTCCTCCACCATATTCTCTCTTTGCCATCCTAAGTGTCAACTCTCGTACTTACGCTCATCCATGGCATGAGTGCTCAAAATATCGAAAAGGAGTGGATTAAATTGACTTGTACCTGGCTAGTGGTCTGGGGACGAGTCAAGATAAGATTCCAAAGAAGACCAAGTGTGAAACTTTAGTAGATTGAGTTCTCAACAAAAATACTCTTTTTTCTCGTATTCCCTGTCCCCCTTCTTGCACGCAAACACCATTTGGAGACATTCGAGTCACGGATAGCGAGAGCTCTTGCACCAAATGTTCTTTTGTCAGTTGTTTCAATGCTAATATAGACTCTTGCATGTTATGACTTGAATTGAATTGCGTACCTTGATTTCTTTACTTTTCAAAGTTCTTATATGGTTGCTAGCATGTCACCACCGAAATTATGCCTGTTATCATTTATCTACTCGAGGACGAGCAGGAATTAAGCTTGGGGATGTTGATACGTCTCAAACGTATCGATAATTTCTGCTCGCTCCATGCATGTTTTGTGTGATATTTCTATGATCTAGATACACTTTCATAAACTTTTGATCATATTTGGACTAACCTACTAACTCAGTGCACCCCAGTGCCAGTTCCTGTTTTCAGCTGTTTTTTTATTTCAGTTTTCCCCCATATAAAAAGTGCTACAAAAATCCGGGAAAAACTAGATAAAAAATCAGCGTGTCGGAAGACTCCAGAAGCCCGAAGGAGGGCCAGGGGGCACCACTAGGAACGAAAGCGGCCACTTGGCGCGGCCAGGGGCCTGGCCGCACCGGGGGTGCGCCTGGGGCCCTGGTGGCCCCCTTCGCGTATTTATTCTCCGTCACGGGAAACTTCCGAAGACAGAACCCTATTTCGCAAATTCTCTCCTATTCCACCGCCGCCGCGCTTCCAAGATCGGGAGCACCGTCAGGACCCTTCCCGACACCCTGTCGGAGGGAGGATCGACCTCCAGGAGCTTCTCCTCCACCATGGATGCTTCCCGGATGTGCCGTGAGTAGTCTACCTTGGACCATGGGTCCGTGATCAGTAGCTATGTGATGTTCTCCTCCCCTCTTTGTTCTTCATGGTTTAGACCTCGTGAGCTGCCCTACATGATCGAGGCACTTATGTAATTCTTCTGCTGTTGCTATGCTGAGTTTGATGGGATCTGATGGATTATGAGATTATGTTCAGATCGGGATAGAGTAATATATTTGGTTTTGATCTCTTATATTTTTGTTCCTAAGTAATTCTTCCATGTTCTCCGTTGTTGTTTATTTCTTTGGCAAAGTGGTAGGTAGTAACTCCAAGACAGAACGTTATGCTCGATTGTGGGTACATGCCCCCTGAGGACACGCTTGAGTGACAGAAACATTAGTCTTGGGTATGTGCTATGGCCACAAGGGGAAAAACAACGGTGCTTGTAACCGCGGTTGCAAGGATTGTTTACTCTACGCAAAGTTATTTTTAATGTAATTGTCTGTTGCTTTAGGTTTACACTTTGGGTGGGGCTCGCAATTTAATACCAGCGATATGTTCTGGATAGATATCTCAAGGTGGATGATTAGTAGTAGATGCAGATGGATTTCGGTCTACTTATTTTGGCGTACTTCCCATGCTTATGAGCCTCGTCCTTTCTTTTGTAGCATAGTTAGCATTGCGGTGCGTTTATAATCCTGTCAACTGCCCATCTATAATTTTTTTACCTCGCATAGCAGTTCTATCGTATTTTGGGAGAGAGACATCACTAGTGAACATCACGGGACCCCAGTCCATATTCTCATAATTGTTTACAAGCTCATTTACTTTCTCGCATTTACTTTCAGTTGCTATCATCATTATCATTATCCCTTGTGTGTTTGACCCTTTGTAAACAACAAGACCGAAGAGATTGACAACCTCTCAGAACTTCGTTGGGAGCAAAGTTAATTGTATTGTGTGCAGGTCCACGTCAGTTGCGCCACTGACACCTACTTATCATCGCCGGAGTTCTACGGGAGACAAACCCTATCCTCTACATAGGGGAAATTTTCTGCTATCCTACATCTCACCTTCCACTTGGGGTAACCAACGAAGGGCGAGAAGCCATTACCACTTCCACGCCATCAATGTGGCATGGCAATATATCTCGGAAAGGCTATGTAAATGCCTTGATAGGTAGGCATGGTGGATGTTTTGAGGAAAGATATAAGGAGGTTTATGATGACAGAGCGTATCATGCCAACGGTTTGGATGTACCGGCGAAGGTGGACGCCAACTCTCGGAGTGAGGAGAAGGAAATGCACGGCACGGCAAAGGCTATCAAATATGAGGAGGTGGAAGTGTCAACTTTCAATACTTACATTAGTCTGAAGAACTCATGCACTTATTATCGGTAACTCTCAATCTAATAAGGAGGCTCACAAAGAGACAAGTACCCCGAGGAGGAGTGTATGGGGGTTTGGTTATCCTTGCCCATCCTCGACTCATGGTACGTGAGTGTACTCTAATATCCGATCCGTCCAAAGATTAGAGATCCATCTAGTAGCTAGAGTTCTGATACATCCAAAATGCATCACTATTTTATATAGTAATTGTTTCTTATTCATTGATATATTTCATGATATGATGCTATTCTTATGTTTTTTGGCCTATATATCGCTCATACATCAAAAACCCTAAAACAGGGGGAGTTTACGGAGTTCCGCCGCCGCTCAGTGGCGGAAACCTACAGAGAAGAAAAGCCATCTCTGGCGGGCAGATTCCGCCAGGGAGATCACCTCCCGGAAGGGGAGATCATCGCCATCGTCATCACCATCATCACGGGCATCATCGAGATCATCATCAACATCATCCCCATCATCAGCACCATCTCCACCTCCATCCAATCTCATATCACAATTGCAACTTGTCTTGTAATCCGTACTATCTATCCTCTCTACTCTATCGGTGTTGATTACTACTTTGTGGTGAATGCTATTGAGTTTTGTTGGAGAAATATTATTGTGTCCAGATTGTTTATCATCTATTTATCCCCACTGATCATGATCTCTTTTATGTCTTGTGAGTAGTTACTTTAGTTCTTGAGGACATGGGAGAAGTCTAGTTGTTAGTAGCCATATGATGTTGAAGTAATATGTGTTGGTTGATATTTAAGTTGTGTTGTTATTTTCCTAGTGGTGTTGTGTGAGTCGAACACTCAACACTTCGCCTTATCAAGGACCTAGGGGAATACATTGTGTACAAAGAATGCTTACGGTGGGTTGCCGGAGTGACAGAAACCTAAACCCCAGTTTGCACGCTTTTGCACAAGGGAACAATGGATCACCGATCGTATTGCTATGGTTAGGCTTTTGCCTTAATTACTATCTTGTATTTGCGGATGCTTGCAAGGTGTTTAACCATAAGAGTGCACTTATCTTAGTCTAGAGTGTGTACTAGCATAGATCCACCCACTCAACACTTATCAACACAGCACATAGTACCGATACGGAATATGGCGAAAACACATGACTACCTCTCCCGTGTGTCCTCAAGAACACTTTAGCCTTTATAAGTTCAGTTGCTAGGCCTCTCCTTTTCTCAAAAAGGATTGGGCCACTCATTACTCTCCAGTGTCCTTTACTTTGCTCGTTTTACTTTCCTGTTGCCTATACCAAGAAAACCCCTAAAAAGTTATCTTTCAGTGCTTGCAGTTATCTCCTTGCCAAATTCACTTGCTATTACCTTCTGCTCCTCGTTGGGTTCGACACACTTACTTATCGAAAATGCTGCAATAGATCCCTTACGGTTGTGGGTCATCAAGTTCTCAACTAGTTTTGTGGGTTTTGAAAATAAACATGGATTTCCCAAAATACGACACCTATCACTAATAGTCTAGAGCTCTTGACACCAAAAGTTCAAACATTACTCACATCAATACCTCAAAACTATTGCAAGTTACTACTAAAATTAAATAGCAACCTCAATTACCTACTTTTGAGACAAGACACAACTCAGTGCAACAACCAACTCTCTTAACAAGATAAACATGAAAACTAAAGAGAGTTCTAGCAACAAACTAAACAAAAGACAAGGCTCTTGCTAAAGACAAACTAAAACTAAAACTTAAACATGGCAGTGGCTACGAAAAGATAAAAAACACACAACAACAAAAAGATAAGCGTGAAAAATCCTATGATGTGTTCTAGATTGGAGTGGAGCGTGTTTCTCTCCCACACGAAGTAAGATGGGGTCTAACTTGTTATGAATATCAAGCAAAGCTAAAGAAAAGTAAAAAATAAAACCTAAGAGCGGGACGCTCCAAGCATAGCACATAACGCATGAAGTGATAAAAATATAGTGAGACGAAGGACGAACTGATGATTGTTGATGGAGAAGGGGATGCACGGGGGCATCCCCAAGCTTAGACTCTTGAGTCTCCTTGAATATTTATTGGGGATGCATGGGGGCATCCCCAAGCTTGAGCGCTTGACACTCCCGGATCTTCTTTCATCATCTTCCATCGCACACTTCAAAACTCCCTTCATACATAACTCATCATAAGCTGATTAGAGAGGTTAGTACCCTTAATAAAATAAATTTTCCCCACTGGATATAAAGATATTCTTGAAGAGATAATGTTTCTCAAGATTCCCAAAAGGTTTTTGCAAAGAAAGGCAAGATTAAGGTTTGCAAAAGTAAGGAGAGGCAAAACGTGGCAGAATCTGTGAAAAACAGAACATTAGGTAGTAGAGAATTTTTCGGGGCACTTCTGCAACTCAAATCAAAAAAATCAGAACATATGAAAGTTTCACAATTGTATAGATCATGCTGTGTAAAAACTTCAGCTAAAAAATATGAACTGGTGATTTGATCCGATTTTTTCCGTCAAGAAGACAGAATCTGATTTCTGGACAACACGTCACAACTTTTGCTTCCCTTATCATATGAGGCCATAACTTGGCAAAAATCTTGAAAATAAAGATAGAATGATGTTGCTACAGTAGTAACAATCATCAAGACCACTAAGAACAAAAGTAAAAACATCTTGGGTTGCCTCCCAACAGGCGCTTTCTTTTACGCCTTTAAGTTAGACATAAGGCAAAATAAGAATCAAAGGTCTCCAAGATCGTCGGGATCATAAAAACCTTCAAATTGATTTTCAACAAGCTCAATCTTCTTCTTCCAAGGAAAGAGGTACTTACCTTTCGCCTTACCGCGTAAGCGTATGTGCCCGTTACCAATACCAATGAAGCCTTTCATAGTTCGGAGGAAGTCCCTTCCAAGCACGATGTTACTTTGGTTTGGCTCCATGATGAAGAAATCCATCGGTGCAATCCTATGAAGGAATGCAACTTGGACTTCTTTTACCTTTCCTTTGACCTCTGAAATATCTCCATTAGCATGTTCATGATAAGATGACAATTTATCCATATCTATTTTCAAAGAATCATAAACTAATTTTGGCATAGTAGAAACCATGGATCCAATATCACAAAAAGCAAAGAAGTCTTGGTTAGAGATGTTAATCCTAACAAAGGGCTCCCAATCATCATCTATCTCCAACATTTATTTCTTGTTGGACTTAAGTTCTTTTACCTTCCTCAAGTCTAGAGCATCGATCCTCTTTTCAATAGTGGCAAGTCTATCTATAACAGTATCAATACTACGATCATAAACAAAATAACTAGATAGACTATGAAAAATATCAAGAGCTCTAGCTTCATCACACTCTAAAAAGTATCCTCCAGCTATAATGTCAAGAGAGTGTTTACGCCACTTAAAAAGACCATGGTAAAAATTTCTAGGCACAATTTTTATAGGTATCCAAGGCATAATTCTCTTATGTGCTTCAGAAATTCTGTACCATGCCTTCTTCATATTTTCTCCATCCCTTTGACGGAAATCGAGAACTTCCGATTCTCGCAAAGCACCAAGTCCTAACATGTTCATCTAAACAAGGAGGACTACTAACAGCAAGATAAATATATTTTTTTGATTTCTGATATAAGACACAAAGATAAAAACTGAAAGGTAAACTAACAAGAATAAAAAGCAAAGGTAAAAGGTAGTGGGCAACTCCCCTATCTTATCACTCGGAGTCCCCGGCAACGATGCCAGAAATTTGCTTGATACGCGAGAGATGATAATTGCTTCTCGCCCTTCGTTGGTTACCCCAAGTGGAAGGTGAGATGCAGCGTAGAGGCAAGTTTTTCTTGGTGAAGACACCAAGGTTGAGATCGACCAGTAGGAATCCGATAAACATAAGTAGGTGGCAAGGAAACAATGGCACCGTTTTAGACAAAAGTTGCTTCCTTGACCTGGACCTGCACACAGACACAAATAAGTTTGCTCCCAACGAAGTTCAGAGATTGTCAATCTCTCCGGTCTTGTTGTTTACAAAGGATCAAAACACAAGGGATAATGATAATGGTAGCAACTGAAATTAAAAGCAGAAAAGTAAATGAGCGTGTAAACAGTGATGAGAACATTGACCAGGGTCCCGTGATGTTCACTAGTGATATCTCTCTCCCAAAAGATGATAAAACTGCTATGCGAGGTAAAAAATTTACAGATGGGCAATTGATAGGATTATAAACGCACCGCAATGATAACTATGCTACAAAAGAAAGGAAGAGGCTCAAAACCATGGGCGGTTGATACGTCCCAAACGTATCTATACTTTATGCTTGCTCCATGCATGTTTTGTGTGACTTTGCCATGTTTTGCTTGAACTTTCATAAACTTTTGAACCTATTTGGACTAACCTATTAACTCAGTGCACCCAGTTGCCAGTTTCTGTTTTCTGCTGTTTTTGTATTTCAGGTTTTCCGGCCATTAAAAGTGCTCCAAAAATTCCGGGAAAATATATAAAAAATCAGCGCAACAGAAGCTTCCGGAATCACCAAGAGAGAGAAGGGGGCCACCACCAGGCAGCCAGGAGGGCAGGTGGCGCGGCCCCACCCTGGGCTGCGCCAGGGACCCTCCTGATTGCCTCATGGGTCCCCTCGATGCCCCCTTCGCCTATATTTACCCCTCGGGGTGGAAACCCCTAAGATCAATCTCTTTCTCGCGAACTCCCCTCTGTACCGCCGCCGTCGCCGTTTCAAGATCGGGGCTGCCTAGAGAAGCTTCCCCGGCACCCTGCCGAATGGAGGAACCCCCTCCGGGAGACCATCCATAGCCATGGACGCCTCCCGGATGTGCTGTGAGTAGTCCCCCTTGGACCATGGGTCCGTGACCAGTAGCTATGTGATGAATCTCTTCTCCCCTTTGTGCTTCCACTTTCGAGTCCTCGTGAGCTGCCTCACATGATCGAGGCATCTATGTAATTTCTGCTGTTGCTATGCTGAGTTTCTTGGGATCTGATGGATTCTGAGACTATGTTCAGATTGTGATGAGTAATATATTTGGTTCTTCTCTTTTATATTTTGTTCTTGAGTAGATTCTTGCATGTTCTTCGTTGCGGTATTTGCTTTGGCCAAGTATTTTATTTGCAACTCCAAGAGAGAGCATTATGCTCGATTGTGGGTTCAGCCCCTTGATGTCTAGCTTGAGTGACAGAAACATGAGACTAGGGATGTGTTGTTGCCACGAGGGATAAAACAACGGTGCTTGTACCTGCGGGTGCAAGGATTGTTTACTTTATGCGAAGTCTTTTAATGCAGTTGTCTGTTGCTTTGAGTTTACACTTTGGGTGGAATTCGCAACTTAATACCAGCGAGATGCTCTGGATAGATATCTCAAGGTGGATGATTCGTAGTAGATGCAGATGGATTTCGGTCTACTTGCCTTGGCGGACTGCCCATTGCTTTTGATCCCTTCCTTTCTTTGCAGCATAGTTAGCATTGCGGTGCCTTCATAATCCTGTCAATTTCCCAACGTTGATTTGTTTACCTCGCTAGCACTTTTATCATCTTTTGGGAGAGAGACATCACTAGTGAAAATCACGGGACCCCGGTCCATCTTCACATTATTGTTCACACCCTCAATTTACTTTCAGCTTTTACTTTCCTTTGCACCTTTTATCTCTTGCGTTGATCCTTTGTAAACGACAAGGCGGGAGGAATTGACAACTCCTCTGTACTCGTTGGGAGCAAAGTTATTTGTTGCTGTGTGCAGGTCCACGACAACACCCTACTCAGGAAGCAATTTCTGGCAACGTTGCCACCTACTTGTATCTCCTGAGTCCTACTGGTTCGATAACCTTGGTATCTTCACCGAGGGAAACATGCTGTTGCACTGCATCTCAAACCTTCCACTTGGGGTAACCAACGAGGGGCGAGAAGCCATCAAGCAAATTTCTGGCGCCGTTGCCGGGGACTCAAGTCTACAAGATAGGGGAGTTGCACACTATCTTTTATCTTTGCTTTTTAGTCTTGTTAGTTTACCTTTCAATTTTTACTTTTGTGTCCCTTATCAAAAATACCAAAAATACCTACTTATGCTATCTTCACCATGGGTGTGGAACCACCCAAATATGGTAGGATGGACATGTTTCACTTGGATCGTCTTCAATCAATTTGTGCTCGCGCTAAAAACCCAACCAACTTGGTTGAGGGAAAATCATTGGATGAGCATGCTCATTATACGCGGCACCGCCTATCTCAGAAAGGGAAACACTTATGGGATCAAATACAAGTTTCTTATTGCTATGCTGAGTGTTTATGCCACATTTATGATTTTACTTGCTGCTCTAATATAGAGCGTAAACACCTTCCTTTCCAATGTGAGTTTAATGAAAATGAGATCCTATCTTCTTATGCCAAAGGTGTTTATGATTACTTTGATGTTGAAAAGATTGAAGAGTTTGTTGCTTTTAAAGGTGCTTGTGATATTGCTTCTTTGATTGAAAAGTATTACGATACTATTCACAAGTCTGAAAACTTTGTTGTTCTTGCTTATTTCTTTGAGAATTATACTTCAAATGCTTATATTGAGGATTTTAAAAATAGAATTCTTGCTGCCCAAGAAGAGGCTAATGATTGCTATGAAGAGGAATCTTATGATTCCGAGGACTCACTTGATACTTCCCTTTCTGATGATTTTGATACTTGCTTTGTTGATGGCCATGATGCCACTATGGATGATGCCTACGAAGATGAACTTGCTATAGTTCCTTATGTTAAGCATGAAATTATTGTTGTTGCACCCACACTTGATTGCCCTATTATCCTTTTGAAATCTCCAACTATTCCGGAGAATTTTGCTCTTATAAAGGCTCCATGTGATGGGTTGCATCTATCTTATCATCCTAAAACCGTGCTGAAAACAATACACGTGTGCTTGTAGGTCATGAACAACATGATTTATGTGATAGTTATATTCTTGATGTTGTTCATGATGCTACTGAAAATTACTTTGAGAGAGGAAAGTTTGGTTGTAGAAACTTCCATGTTACAAAAACACCTCTCTTCATGTTGAAAGTTTTGAAGTTGTTCTTGTTCTACCTTCCTATGCATGTCACTTTGTGCTTCTTTGATTTATTTTCTTACAAGATGCCTATGCATAGGAAGTGGGTTAGGCTTAAATGTGTTTCACATTTTCTTCTTGATGCTCTCTTTTGCTTCAATTCTTATTCTCTTGTGAGCATCTTTCATAATCTTTAAGCCTAGCTAATGGCTCTAAAGAAGCGCTTTCGGGAGGCAGCCCGCAACGAATTTAGGTTTTTCTTTTGATTTTCTTCTGTTTTTAGTGGTCTTGATGATTGTTACTACTGTAGAAATATCATTGTATCTTTACTTTTCAAGCGTTGTGCCTTTTATAGCCTCATACGGCAAGGGAAGTGAAAGTTGTGACATGCTGTCCAGAAAACAGATTCTGTCCTCGTGACTAGAAAAATCACAGAAAAATCACAGTTCATCTTTTTGAGCTGAATTTTTTACACAGCGTTCTCTATACAATCACGAAACTTCCGTATGTTCTAAGTTTTTTTATTTGAGTTGCAGAAGTACCCCTAAAAATTTCGTTTCTATCTGCTGTTCTGTTTTTCACAGATTCTGCCACATTTTGTCTCTCCTTACTTTTGCAAACCTTAAGCTTGATTTTTCTTTGCAAAAACTTTTTGACAATCTTGAGAAACAGTAGAACTTCCTGGAAATCTTTATTTGCAGTAGAGTAAAATTATTTTATTAGGGTACTAACCTCTCTAATCAGCCTACAATGAGTTATGTATGAAGGGAGTTTTCAAGTGCGCGATGGAGGATGATGAAAGAAGATTCAGGAGTGTCAAACGCTCAAGCTTGGGGATTCCCATTTGCACCCCCAATAAATATTCAAGAAGACTCAAGCGTCTAAGCTTGGGGATGCCCCCGATGCATCCCCTTCTGCATCAACAATCATCAGTTTGTCCCTCGTTGCACTATATTTTTATCACTTCATGCGTTATGTGCTATTCTTGGAGCGTCTCGCTCTTAGGTTTTGTTTTTTAGTTTTCTTTAGCTTTGTTTGCTGTAGTAACAAGTTAGATCCCAGCTTACTTACTCTTTTGTGTGGGAGAGATACACGCTCCGCTTGAATTAGAACTCCTCATAGGATTTGCATGCTTATTATTTTAGCTGTGAGTGGTTCTTTTTCTTTTCTTAGCTGCTGCTTTGTTTAGTTGTAATGCTTTAGTTTTTCTAGAGCTTTTCTTTTGTCTTAGGTTGAACTTTCTATAGGTTGCATGTTTTATCCTGTTAGAGAGTTTTCCTGTTGCACTGAGTTTTGTGTCTTGACTGAAAGTAGGTAGTTAAAGTTGCTATTCTCTTTGTAGTAGTAACTTGCAATAGTTTTGAGGTATTGACTAGAGTAATGTTTGAACTTATGGTGTCAAGAGCTCTTGCCTATTAGTGATAGATGTCGTATTTTGGGAAATCTGTGTGTTTTTCGAAAACCAAAAAACCCCTGTTGAGAACTCTATCTACTAGATGGATCACTAACCTCTGAAGGGTTCGAATATTAGAGTACACTCACGTACCATGAGTCGAGGATGCGCAAGGATAACCAAACCCCCATAAACTTCTCCTCGGGGTACCTGTCTCTTTGTGAACCTCCTGATTAGATTGAGAGTTACCGATAATAAGTGCATGAGTTCTTCGGACTAATGTGAGTATTCGAAAGTTGACACTTCCACCCACCTATACTTTTTATAGCCTCTTCGGTACCGTGCATTGCCCTTTCTCACCTCGAGAGTTGGAGCATACTTTGCCGGTGCATCCAAACCCTTGGCATGATACGCTCTGTCATCATAAGCCTCCTTATATCTTTCCCCAAAACAGCCACCATAACTACCTACAAGGCATTTCCATAGCCTTTCCGAGATACATTGCCATGCAACATCCACCTTCTCATGACTTGATCTTCATGTCATACATGCTACTTGCTTGATCGATGAGTCGCATGCTAGTTGGGCCTTGCCCTAATCATTGCTACATGACGCGCTAGTATCATTGCATATCCTGCTACCCTGGCAGAGGCATACATTTGCATCATGATAGTTACATTTTCTTTATGTGAGTACCTTTGTAAAGTGTGAAAGATCTCCTATATTCTTGTAAAATATAGAGTATTGCCCCTAAAGTGAGGAAAAGATCCCAAAGAGGACAAAATCAAAAGATCCCAAAGAGGACAAATGAGAGTTAAATAGAAAGAGCCATTGAGGCCACCAAAAAATAAAATAAAAGAGAAAAAGAGAAAAAAAAGAGAAAAGGGGGCATACTACTATTCCTTTTGAGAGATCCACACTAGTACTTCATCTTCTATCCCTTGTACTCCATAGATATCATCATCATGCATATAGCTATGTGGGGACCCTTCACATTATAGAACTTGGCTTCTATATTCCAATGATGAGCCTCCTCAAACGAGCTCTAGGTCTTCTTGAGCAAGCAAGTTAGATGCACCCCCACTAGTTCCCTTGGAGAGCTTTTAGCTCACATGTGCATCCGTTGTATGGCAATCCCTACTCCTCACATCATATCTATCATATGGCCTTCTCTCGCCTATGATTGTCCTCATTGATTTGAGCCTTTCACACCTTTTTGTCTTCCTCCTCCACCTTCTTTCTGTTTCGCCTTTTAGGTGTCAACTTTCTTGCTCACGCTCATCCATTGCATGAGTGCTCAAAATATCGAAAGGGAGTGGATCAGTTTGACTTGTACCTGGCTAGTGGTCTGGGGACGAGTCCAGATAAGAATCCAAAGGAGACCAAGTGGGAAACTTTAGTAGATAGTTGTTCTCAACAACCTTTTTTCTCTTTCTTCCCAGTCCCTTGCTTGCACGCAAACACCATTTGGAGACATTCGAGTCACGGACAGCGAGAGCTCTTGCACCCTTTGTTCTTTTGTTGCTTGTGTCAATGCTAATATAGACTCTTGCTTGTTAAGACTTGAATTGAATTGCATGCTTTGATTGCTTTACTTAAAAGTCCTTATTTGGTTGTGTGGCATGTCACCACAGAAATTATGCTTGTTATCATTTACCTACTCGAGGACGAGCAGGAATTCAGCTTGGGGATGTTGATACGTCCCAAACGTGTCTATAATTTCTGCTTGCTCCATGCATGTTTTGTGTGACTTTGCCATGTTTTGCTTGAACTTTCATACACTTTTGAACCTATTTGTACTAACCTATTAACTCAGTGCACCCAGTTGCCAGTTTCTGTTTTCTGCTATTTTTGTATTTCAGGTTTTACGGCCATTAAAAGTGTTCCAAAAATTCCGGGAAAAATATATCAAAAATCAGCGCAACAGAAGCTTCCGGAATCACCAAGAGAGGGAAGGGGGCCACCACCAGGCAGCCAGGAGGGCAGGTGGCGCGGCCCCACCCTGGGTCGTGCCACGGTCCCTCTTGACTGCCTCGTGGGTCCCCTCGATGCCCCCTTCGCCTATATTTACCCCTCGGGGTGGAAACCCCTAAGATCGATCTCTTTCTCGCGAACTCCCCTCTGTACCGTCGCCGCCGCCGTTTCAAGATCGGGGCTGCCTAGAGAAGCTGCCCGGGCACCCTGCCGGAAGGAGAAACCCCCTCCGGGAGACCATCCATAGCCATGGACGCCTCCCAGATGTGCCGTGAGTAGTCCCCCTTGGACCATGGGTCCGTGACCAGTAGCTATGTGATGAATCTCTTCTCCCCTTTGTGCTTCCACTTTCGAGTCCTCGTGAGCTGCCTCACATGATCGAGGCATCTATGTAATTTTTGTTGTTGCTATGCTGAGTTTCTTGGGATCTGATGGATTATGAGACTATGTTCAGATTGTGATGAGTAATATATTTGGTTCTCCTCTTTTATATTTTGTTCTTGAGTAAATTCTTGCATGTTCTCCGTTGCGGTATTTTCTTTGGCCAAGTATTTTATTTGCAACTCCAAGAGAGAGCGTTATGCTCGATTGTGGGTTCAGCCCCTTGATGTCTAGCTTGAGTGACAGAAACATGAGACTAGGGGATGTGTTGTTGCCACTAGGGATAAAACAACGGTGCTTGTACCTGCGGGTGCAAGGATTGTTTACTTTATGCAAAGTTCTTTTAATGCAGTTGTCTGTTGCTTTGAGTTTACACTTTGAGTGGGATTCGCAACTTAATACCAGCGAGATGTTCTGGATAGATATCTCAAGGTGGATGATTCGTAGTAGATGCAGATGGATTTCGGTCTACTTACCTTGGCGTACTGCCCATTGCTTTTGAGACCTTCCTTTCTTTGCAGCATAGTTAGCATTGCGGTGCCTTCATAATCCTGTCAATTGCCCAACTGTGATTTGTTTACCTCGCTAGCACTTTTATCATCTTTTGGGAGAGAGACATCACTAGTGAAAATCACGGGACCCCAGTCCATCTTCACATTATTGTTCACACCCTCAATTTACTTTCAGCTTTTACTTTCCTTTGCACCTTTCATCTCTTGCGTTGATCCTTTGTAAACGACAAGGCCGGAGGAATTGACAACTCCTCTGTACTCGTTGGGAGCAAAGTTATTTGTTGCTGTGTGCAGGTCCACGACAACACCCTAGTCAGGAAGTAATTTCTGGCGACGTTGCCACCTACTTGTATCTCCTGAGTCCTACTGGTTCGATAACCTTGGTATCTTCACCGAGGGAAACTTGCTGCTGCACTGCATCTCAAACCTTCCACTTGGGGTAACCAACGAGGGGCGAGAAGCCATCAGCGGTACGCCAAAATAATTAGACCGAAATCGAACTGCATCTACTACTAATCATCCACCTTGAGATATCTATCCAGAACATCTCGCTGGCATTAAGTTGCGAGCCCCACCCAAAGTGTAAACCCAAAGCAATAGACAACTGCATTAAAAGCACTTTGAGTAAAGTAAACAATCCTTGCAACGGCGGTTGCAAGCACCGTTGTTTTCCCCCCTTGTGGCAACAACACATCCCCTAGACTCATGTTTCTGTCACTCAAGCGAGTCATCAGGGGGCATGAACCCACAATCGAGCATAACGTTCCCTCTTGGATTTACTACCGACTACTTGGCCAAAGCCATAAACAGCAACGGAGAACATGCAAGAATTACTTAGGAACAAAAATATAAAAGATAAGAACCAAATATATTACTCTATCACAATCTGAACATAATCTCATAATCCATCAGATCCCATCAAACTCAGCATAGCAACAACAGAAAGATTACATATGTGCCTCGATCATGAAGGTTAGCTCACAAGGTCTAAACCATGAAGAACAAATAGGGGAGGAGAACATCACATAGCTACTGATCACGGACCCATGGTACGAAGGAAACTACTCACGGGCACATCCGGGAAGCGTGCATGATGGAGGGGAAGCTCCCGGAGGTCGATCCTCCCTCCGGCAGGGCACCGGGAAGAGTTATGTTGGCACTCTCGATCTTGGAAGCGCGGCGGCGGCAGAACAGAGGCGAGATCACGAAAATGGGTTCTCTCTTCGGAAGTTTCACGTCACGAGGAATATATAGGCGAAGGGGGGCAGCCAGGGGGGCCACCAGGAGTCCAGGCGCCCCCCCTGGCGCGGCCAAGTCCTAGGTCGCGCCAGGTGGCCGCATGGGCACCTGGTGGTGGCCCCCCGGCCCTCCTTCAGGGTTCCGGAAGCTTCCGTTGCGCTGATTTTTTGTCCGATTTTTCACGAATTTTTGGCGCACTTTTAATATGGGGGAAACCTGGAATAAAAAAACAACAAAAAAAGAAATTGGCACTGGGGTGCACTGAGATAATAGGTTAGTCCAATATATGATCAAAAGCGTGTGAAAGTGTATCTAGATCCTAGCAATATCACACAAAACATGCATGGAGCAAGCAGAAATTATCGATACGTTTGGGACGTATCAGGCCGCACCTATGTTGTATATCTCCAACACTTCATCAAGATGGTGAGCACTTTTCATGGTTTTGCCTTCATAAACATAAGGCAGCAAAAAGTAAGCGAGACATCCATGGATCTTGAAAAGAAATCTTATGCACAATCAACCCACCCATTATCATAATTATTGAGTAAACATGATAATCCTTCATCATAAATTAGAAAAAGGTAGGGTGAAATAGTATCACGTTGCCTTATACTCCTTAATGGTTTTAGCATAGGAAGGTGAGAAACCATTCACATACACACATTATAATCGCAAAAACCCACCTCTCAGCAAGAAACCAAGCTTTATCATGACCCCTTCAAAATATGACTACTCAAAACACATGTATTCCTTCATCATACCTAGATTTAAAACCCCAAAGGCGGATTTTTTTTCAATTTTACGCATCATTAAGTGAATACAGAAATAAGCAGTCAAGACATTCTCGGTGATAATCCTACCTCGAACAAAGGCACTCTACTCCTCGGCTAAAAACTCATAAAGTATAAGTCTGTGCCAGTTAGCAAGAACTTTATATAAGACTTATAGATCACATTGTAAACTACAATGGATCAAAACTAAGAGTTCCAGTGGTAATTTTACCTTTTAGTATGAGAACTATAACAAAAAAATTATAATAAGTGATATATCATCACCATTAAGGAAACTTAGGAAAACATCAGAATATCTTCTTTAATCAAAGGTCAATGCTCTTGATAAAAAACCTGATGTGAATCCGTCCACACCTAGGACCTTGTAGTGGCCGTAGATACTATTTTTAAAAATTTCCATCTCATCAAACTCCTGACACAACTGGAAATACATAGCATGTGAAACTTTGGGAGAAACACCAAGTGGAAAAAAATTAGGTCAACAAAATCTTGAGCCTTAAACAAGGACTCATAAAATTCTTGGGCAATTATATGAACGTCATTTTTTAAATCATGCAACACCCCTGAAATGTCCTTTAGAGAAGTTTTTTTTTCTGTTGTGAGTCGTGGCACACCCATGAGATAATTCCGTGTTTCTCTCACTAGGCTTTACCCAATCAAGTCTGGCTTGCTGATTACCCATGATCTCCTCCCTTTACAAGAGTTTTGAGATTTTCCCATCCAAATCATTTTCACTAACAGAAGGACCACTATACAAGGTGTACGAGCGTTCCAGTTGAAACCCCCCACGGCAAGCCTTACGGGTCTTCTTCTTGATAGCCCCAAACTTCTCCTGCCACTCCACTTATTCATATGCTCTTGAAGATAGCCTAACCAACCCATTAGGCCTAAACCATTTCATCATATGTATCATCTCTCGCCCATGCATTATCATACCGAAACATGCGCCAACCTCTGTCATAAACATAAACCGGGCCCTGCAGCTTCGTGAACAAAATGGAGTTGATGGAATTTTGGGAAGGACATGTATCCGACCAACAAATCTGGATACAACTGCAACAAAGTTGGTGAATCAATCATTCTATCAAGATGGATTTTTACATTTTCATCACCCTCTTATCTATTATCCCATGTGTAGGGAACTCCTTTGTATCGCATGTCTTGGAGATCACTAGTATTAAAAATTTCTTTGAATCCATTCATTTTCCATTCTTTCCTTTTGTGTGTACCAAAGTATTCTTCATTAGAAATTATTTCATTAACCCCCTCCACAAAACCATGGAAGATTGCTTTGAGATGCCAACCACTCAGTAGGACACCAACTCTCCCTTCTATCTTGCATTTTTGGTTTCCTATACAAGCTCCTAAATTGATGTTCAATGTTATCACCATCAATATCTTGGAAAACCACGTCAATATGGGATGGGGAAACTATCTTGAGAGATACAGATACCTTATGTGACCAAAAAATGTCCAATCATCCACTAGGACCAACGAAACAAAGCTTTCGAGCAATGCCTTGGGCATGAGATCCCTCAATATTTGTTTCAAAAACGAAAACCAGGGTGGACACTTCGTGCGTCACTCATTCATGGAGCTCACAAACTTTCTGAGGGTTCCCAAGCCCCCAATAATTCCAACATAATTAACACTAAGACTGAGCCTCTGCAATATTAGTGGTGTCATCAACAAGATCACATGTGTTTCTTAGGATCACACATAATATCCCCTACCTTGCCTGGAGAATTTACAATAATAATTATTGTATTATTGTGCAAACCATCCAGCTCCGTGAGCATGGCATCGTTCTCATTGGTCGGCACTATTTCATTAGGAACTATCCTCTTGACAACATATTGTTCACTGCCATGGACGTTGAATATAAAGACTGCACAATGTTACTAGGGGGAGGAGGTGGCCTGCGAAGATCCCAACCCCCATTCCTCTTCATATTACCATATTTTCTTCTTTCCAGCATTTGGAGCACTGACATTGGATGATCCAACATGCTGCATACTTGAGTTTATAGATTTCTCCTAATTTACCCCATGCAACCTGATGCTAGTAGAAGCATCTTCTTTGGGCGAAATATGGTTCGGACATCAAATATCCAGGTGGCCAAGCTTGTCACATGCAAAACAAAAATATGGGAGATGCTCATATATAATACCATACTTATCAACGACTTGGCATATGAAAGAATTGATCGTGATAACCCGCTACAGAGGGGCATTGAACTCGATCATAAAATTTGCACACATGCTTTGTCTCCAACCCAGCTAGTGTCCAAAACATCCTATTTAATGAAATCCCCTATTTGACTAGCCACAAATGTTGCTCCCGGTTCATTCATCCTATTGAAGGGGAAGTATTGGCACCGAATCCAGATCGGGAGTTTTTTAAACTTTATCTCATGTAGTCGCATACTCCACTCAAACTTATCAAGCACCAGTACATGGTTATCAGTCAACCAGGGTTCTCCATCCCACATGCGGTCTGGATTTCTCTCAGATTTGAGTGTAGCCACACAAATATTTTTTCACATTGCTTGGAACTAAAGTCCTTTTGAATTCCCTCATGCGGGTCGCCAGGCATTCTTGATAATCTAAACATGGAAGTCATTGATCTTCAAAACCTTTCTAGCAATTGCAAACTTTGATCTTTCTCCCACATCATCAAGATCATCGATCACCATGACTTATTTTTCTTTTTCATACAGATTCAACTCACGTGACAAATCGGTTACTCCATCATATCCTCTCTTTCCCGATATCTTATGCTCATTGCCGACTCCCCGTAGTCCACACATTTTCTAGCCATGGCTCCTCCACCAAGGTCGGGCAGGGACGCAGAGGCTCCCCTCCCCCGTAGTCGACCCAACCGTTAGGGACCAGGGAATTTAGAGGGGCGATACACGGATTTTGACCAGAGACCCAAGTACAAGATGCCACAGAAGAAGAAAAAAAGTTTGTGTGTTGTTGTTGTTACTCAAACCCTGGAATAGTGGTTTGAAGTTGCATGTCTTAGGAACACTAGGAGATATAAGGTTACTCATATATTCTTTGCACTGCATTCTTCTCAAAATTTTAGTTTCCTGCCAATTGTGCATCACCACTTCACTCACTATTGGTCTTCTTTTTTCCACTGAGTTGTGCCATGACATTCGTCTATAATGCAATGTATATTCAAGTAAAGTGGGTCATATATGATAAAGACAATCCAAGTATTAAAACAGTGTGTACACCTAGTCTGTGTGTGATAGTAGGTATCAAATTCAAGTGGTCTGGTAAGGAAGGATTCACGCTCCTTGTATTCCTCTCATCTTCAAGCGATAAGCGCCATGACTATAAACAAATATCATTTCAATGGCCTGATATAATAAATACTTGTAAATAAAATATTACACAAAAATGACAAAGTACTGCTAATGCACAAGACTAACTTGAATTCTAGAATAAAATTTGCGTACCAATCTAGTTCTCTCCTCTACCACTCCCCACCCAACTAAGTTTGATTCTCGACCTTCATGGTTGTCCTAAAATCACAAGGGTGGGTAAACAGAAAATATAAGATTAAATTATTACAATAATGGACTTACGTACTGTTTGATGGCATATATCACAACTAGAACCATAATTTGACCCATCCAAGTTTCTATGATTCTTCTCATCCCCAAAATAACCATCATTTGCTTTTTTCGGTGATTCATCAATAATACCATAACCAATTGGATAACTAGTGGGACATATATCTTTGGAATGTCTACAATAACTTCTATGTAGTGCTTGCTCACATACTTTTTTTGCGCAAGGTGCCAAAACTGTCTCCGTTGCGTACAGAGCAAAACCGGTTGAAACGACAAACGAATGGACAACCGATGATGAGGTGATCTGTCGTTTCCCAGCGGTGAGGAGCTGAGGGGGCACCTGGTCAGAGCCTCCTCGATGATGTTCCTCCGAAGGTAGACATCCCTAGTATGAATGCGGGACCGAAACCCCCAATCCGGGACCATTGCTTTTCTCGTTTTTGCATCTTCCTTCCCACATTGGTTTAGTGGTATCTTCGTGGGCCAGAAGCCCATTGTTCAAGTTGATATTTTCTCTTACAACCAAGAGGAAACACATGTGAAGGATTGTCAAAATGACTAAATATTTTATCCATATAATAAAGTATTATATATTTAACTTCCCACAACCTCCAAATTAAGCACCATTAGATTATAACCTTTTCTTGTGATATGGCTAAAAATAGAAAATAAATATTATTAATACGGAGTACGTATTGATATGGCAGGATGAATACGGAGTAGTTTATGATTCTTGATTGAATGGTCGGTCTATATTAGATACACTTTAAAAACGTTGGTTGTGCCTATAATTGTACACCTTTTATTCTATGAAGGAGAAACTGACACATGGGGTTAGAAAATGGAGGGTCCCCTCCCTGAACTATTCCGCTCTGCTCTGTCTGCCTTTAAGTACCGTCGACACTTCGCCATTGGCTTCCTCCCCTCACTCTGGAAAAAACCGCTCCTCCCTGAACTATTCCCCACTGCCACCACTGTCGACTGCTCCTACGCAGTGTCGCGAGCACACGTGCGCCATGGCGAAGCAGGAGGTGGTGTTCCGGCCGGACATGGGCGGCATAGCGGCGGCCGCAGCCATGCCGGGCTCCTCCTCCAGCCTTGAGATCTTCGCATGCCGCCGACCCTGCGCCACGAACTGGGTCGTCGAGGCCATGCGGGCGTCCTCGCCGGCCCGCTCCTCAGCCGACGACGAGTACGCCGCGTGGACGGTGAGTTTTCCGGCTGGTTTGATTCGATTAGGCGCGCGCGTGCCCGGGCATTGCTGCCTGCGCGCGCGTGCCATGCGGGTGGTTTGTTGTTTTCCGTCCATTGCAATGGTGATCGAGTTGCTTTTCTTGGTTGGCGCGTGCAGAAGAAGCACCCGTCGGCGCTGGCCAGCTTCGAGCAGATCGCGGCCGCGGCCAAGGGGAAGCAGGTGGTCGTGTTCCTGGACTACGACGGCACGCTCTCCCCCATCGTCTCCGACCCCGACACGGCGTTCATCAGTGCTGAGGTGAGAGCCATCGTCCTCGTCATGGCTAGCTAGCTAGGTACTTCAAGTTCAGGTTGAACTCCTTGACGCTGACATCGTCGTCCATGCGCTTAATGATCCAGATGCGGGAGGCGGTGCGCGGCGTGGCGGAGAACTTCCCGGCGGCGATCGTCACCGGGCGGTGCGTGGAGAAGGTGCACGGCTTCGTGGGCCTGTCGGAGCTCTACTACGCGGGCAGCCACGGCATGGACATCAAGGGCCCGGCCTCCAACGTACGCTCGCCATCCATCTCTCTCCAGCATCTCTTTATCACGCAAGAATCTAGCTCGCCATGCATGGCCCGCCCATTCCTCCCCAATCATTTGCGCCTGATTTGATTCCATCAATCATTCATTCCTCCCGATTTGCAGGCGGGAGAGGTCCTGCTGCAGCCGGCTCGCGAGTTCCTCCCGGTCATCGCCGAGGTACACATGAGCATAGTTAGTTGAGGCACGAGGAACTCACCGACGGCGCATGTTCTAACAAATCTCACGTTTTCTTTCTGGGTTTCTTTTGTTCGGGTGCCAGGTTTACGAGGCTCTGGTGGAGAAGACCCAGAGCACGCCGGGGGCTAGGGTGGAGAACAACAAGTTCTGCCTCTCCGTGCACTTCCGATGCGTGGATGAAAAGGTAATCGTTCACCAATCAAACTCAGTGAATCCAAGTCAAACAAGAAGGTTTTTAAGTTAATCAACGATATCCTCGTCAATCTCAACTGCTCCCATCCGCTGTGCAGAGTTGGAGTCCATTGGCGGAGCAAGTCAAGGCGGTGCTCCAGGACTACCCCGATCTCAGGCTCACCGAAGGCAGAAAGGTCCGTTTGATTGGCCATGAGCGATCTGAATTCTGACCACACGCCCTCGAACCGTGGATCGATCATGGAGTTACTAGTTAATTAACATTGTTGGTTCACTGAGTGTTTAATGAATCTACTGGGTGTAGGTTTTGGAGATCCGGCCGTCCATCATGTGGGACAAGGGCAAGGCCGTGGAGTTCCTGCTCCAGTCTCTCGGTAAGTGCCACTGCCACTGTCACCCCCGTCTTCTTCGTCTTCCTCCATCGCCATTAAGAATCTTGGTCCCTCTCTCTAGGATTCGACGGACGCAGCGACGTGCTGCCGGTGTACATCGGCGATGACCGGACCGACGAGGACGCATTCAAGGTGCATAAACTAAACTTAAACTAACCCACAACTGCTGTCCTTGTACAGATGTTAATTATGATTTCACTGGTTTTGGATGCTTGTTGCAACCGTTCTAATCCTCCGATTTTGTTGATGTCAACTAGATGCTGAGAAAGGGAGGTGGCGATGGCCTGGGAATCCTTGTCTCCAAGTGCCCCAGGGAGACGGACGCCTCCTACTCTCTCCAGGACCCCACCGAGGTACATTTATACACATACAGCACTTATCATGACGCACATCCAGCCTGCTTAATCTAGTCACCGGTGATTGTATTGTATCTCGATCACATTGATTAATTTGAATCTCCTTGTTTTCGTCAGGTCATGGAGTTCCTCCACCGGTTGGTGCAGTGGAAGCGCCGGCGATCGCCATCGCCGGCGGTGCGCGCAAGGGTCTAGCACAGTCATCACCGTTTGGCATGTCTCGCCATCTATCAAGAAGTTTAAGACTGTTTTATTTAGCTGTACTTATTTCCTATTGTAATTGTAATGTACTGTAGCTGGTTAATTAGTTTATTTAGCTGTACTTATTTCCGTATGTAAGAACCCTTTCCGTATGCAGTTCTCGCTTTGTACCTTTGTTGCATGGGTTTGGGAGGGATTGCATCTGCAAGCTAGGCTGCCCCTCACCAATTCCTTTTTTATTTTATTTTCTGCGGGTATATTCCCCTGGATGAAGAAGACTATCAGATCTGGACATACCAGTTAAGTGTAATATATATGTAAGAATCTTAATGGCGAGAGTTATCACCTTGTCTTCTTAAGAGCTTCCTTAAAAAAGATTGGAGATCGCATGCTGCTTCTTTTTCTCTATTTGTTTGCGCATGTTGTTGATGATCATGCTAGCTACCAGCAACTAGCAGGGTAGCACAGCTCCGCACAGGAGACACAAGGTTGAAGGTTTCTTGATTCAAAGGAATTAGTAGGAGTTTTTAGAAAATTGGATTTCTTAGAAAAATAATAATCTATGTTGATCCTTTGATTCCCTCGGTTCAAAGGATCAACTGTACTACTTCCTCCGTTCACAAATAAGTGATATTTGTAAATGGAGGGAGTACGTATGCCATACAAAATCTACAGTTCAGTCCCTTTTTTTTGTACAATTTAGCAGAGCGTAGTACAGTTTCGCACTCTTTAGGCCCAATTGGTTAAGTTTGCCACATTCTATCATAGCCTTTTCTGTTTGGAAAGGAGGTACACTGCCGGCCTCTGTATTTGGTGATGCACATGAACTTTTTTTATTTTTTTGTGATTCCACATGAGCATTTTATTTTCTAGAATTTGAAAATGCATGAGAAAATTAAATTTAAACGGAAGAGCCAATTCATTTGGGTACATTACAATTACAATAGGAATTACATGCTACACCTTCACCTCATGGCTCAGTGTCTCACATAATTCTACCGTCTACCATATACCACCATCCAAATACGGCAGGCCTACTTTCTCCAAGTGTTTGTACCCAAAAACCAAAGAATCCCTCTCCTCCACACGCTGCAGTAAGCACCACACACGGATGCAACAATGAGTAGACACGAAAATAACATGTAGAAGTAGGAAATAAGAAATTCATCCGTTAGTAAGTTTTTAGGACGGTTTGACATAACACAACAGAAAGCACACACTCATGAAAAGGTTTGAACTTTTTGTCGTCTATACCCCCCACCCCACTACCTACTTCCCAAACATATTACAAACACTAGTTATTGTACATAATCCCGTTTAATGCAATCAATACTCAACCATGGACACTAAAATAAGCTTAGGATGGCAATAAATTTCGCATTATGTCCGCATTGGCGGGAAAATTGACCATTGGTAGGTCAACCACCTAAATGACACAAGATTCGATAAGGAACAACTCCCTGAGGGCTCTCCCAATGCATTGTTTCTTAGCACAATATCATAGGAGCAATTAAAACTTAAGATACAACTATCACAATGCATTGTATCTTAGAGGTTGTATCTTATTTAATGATTTTACCTTCATGCATACATGTAATTGGTCTAGTCATGCTTTTTACATATGGCTACGTGCAAGGGTTGTATCTTAGCTAAGATACAACCTCCTTCTTTTTCTTCATTAAGTACCATGCCACATAAGAAAAATACCTATGATTTCGTGCTAAGATACTAGCATTGGGAGTGCCCTGAGACGACAATGCGGTCATGAAGGAGTGATGTTTGTGGTCCTTCCAAAGCAGTACATATATAGAGGGTACATCCAATGAAGGACGAACCATGTTTTTATTTTAGAGAACATATAACAATGACTTTGGGAAGGGAATGTCACTCATATGTAACGATTTGCTAATCTATCTAACCATGGACAAACGAGGTTTGTTTCATCCCAAAGGTTTTGAAATTCTATGCCTAAGTCAATGCAACTGATGTCCACAGGAGCTACCAATCAAAACCCTAATCCTACCAATGTGGATTGTCAGGGCCATCTTCTACTATTGAAACGTGAAGAGGAACGGAGTCTGTCCTACTTGATAATATGGATCGTGAATTTTCCTTCCGATCCCGAAGTTGTGTGGTTAAGCCATCATGTCTTTTGCATGTAGCAGACAGTCGCTCTGCGGATTTCATTAACATAGAGGACAAAGAAAAGTGTGGATTACAAAATATAGGTATGAGGTTGGTTGTAGTTGCCACGTAGTCTTTTTAATCATCCATTGGTCTCTTGTAAGCCATCATGTTTCGTCAATGCTTGATGAGCCAAAAAATTGTCCCAGAGAAGCCAACATCGGCACACACCGCTTGTTGCCATGATTTTCTGACGTGGAACAAGGAGCACACACGACCACCACTATGCATGGCCGACGACCGCTACCATCCAACACAACACAAAAGCATATTTAAGTCGACAACACAAAACATAACTCATAAATGCATACTTTTTCTAGAATCCAATTTGAGAAAATCTCCAGTAGTGTATCGATTTGCCCCCAACTCCTTGAGCCAGCCGCCGCCGGAGGTAGCTCAGATTTGGTTGCATTATGTGTGCCCATGTTTACGACGGGCGGGGGGGGGGGGGGGGGGGGGGGGGGGGTGTTACTTTTTCCATGCCCCGAGCTTCTATGGCGAGTAGGAGCCTTTGAGCGAGAATGATGACTGGAGTTTAGGTCAAAAGCATATGTATGTGGATACTTTTGTGGTTGTTTTTGTACTATATACTTTGGGGAATAATTTATTCATTAATAAAATGGTGAGGTATTATCAACTAGATATGTTCACACACATCGGATGAGATGCGTCGTGCATGCTTCCAAAGTCCCCTTGATCGTCTCATCAGCTATATGTTTTTAATAAAAATTGTAGCATGATAGTTGTCTCAATATGTGTGGTCCAATTAAGTCCTTCTTGGCGTTGGTAATATAAGCTTTGAGTTAAAGGCTTAAAGCTGCACTAAAAAAATGACATGCATGATGGGTGCTTGAACACATCACCGGCATGAGTTTTATATGTTGCATTACGTATCCGATATCATATTAAGAACATACATATACATCAATTAGTGTACGCGTGATAGCGCTAGTGTAAACAATGCTGATGCCCTCTCTAAACATAGTTAGTTAGGTAGGTAGAGTGATATCTTTCTAATGGATGCTCTCTTCCTGTGAGATCTGCATGGAGATAAATAAGCGAGGGAATAAATGTACCCTAGTGAATGTCCTAGTAACCATGATACCACCACCTTGCCCTTTTTTATCAATGATCACTAATGGAGTCCCCTTTAGTTTTGTCTTACAATGTACAATTCTTTTCATTTTGCTTTCCATATTATATGCAACTAAATTGATTATCCTGCTAATCTATTTGTCTCAGTATGTAAACATACATGGAAAATGACTCACCCTACGAAAGAAAGAATGTAAAAAATGTTCAGCCATTTCAATTCTATCTACATTCACTTATATAGTATCTCACGCCTTGTTATGGAAATTGGTTGCAATGTATTTCAATGATATTTTTTTATATGAACATGAATATTTTGGAGTGATAATATAAGAACTGAAACTGTAATACGTATGATTAATGCGTAATTATGAGTGATCTATTGAATATAAGTTGCATAATATAACTAAAATATTAGAGCCATTTTACTTGCATGGTTGCATATTTAGGTGGGCATTTTCTCATCTATTGTTGCATGTCGAGCTGACATAATTGCATGTTCAGATAATATGTTAGTATGGATCACCTACTTTGTTATGTACGATTATCCTAATTATATCGAATAAATATTTAGTAATTACAAAATAGATCAATATGAGTAATGTATGTAATTTTAGTTTTACTTATCTTATTATTAATCTTAATATTTGGATTCCATGTGACCAAATCTTGTTACAATATATTATAATCGAATCCTGCGTCAAGACGTGGGGCATGTATCAGATAGATGTTTCGTCATTTTTAAAAGAAACACAATTGTTTTCACCGTGAGAAAAGCATCTCAACAAGCATCATAAGTGGAAAAATGAGACAACTTAACAAGTAACCATGCATGCAAAACTTTTAGCCATTTTTACTCTACTATATGGTACTTATAATCAATAGATATTTTAAAAATATAGAACGACCAAATACTAGTAGTGCAAAAATTCATGTTTCAAACCACTAAACCTTATTGAAATGTATTGCCACATGTAATAGGTATTGTATTTGCAAACTTGGCGGCGCTGAATTGACTAATTAAGTATGTGTTCCCTACCTAGGAAATGATTCTTCGCCTCAATAAGCCGGCCCTGGCGGACTGTTTATCCCATTTCCGGCAATCATCTCCACTGTTTAGCACTGAGAGGACGGTGCTTAAAAACGTTTGCTTCTTTTAATCCCAGATCATGTGCCAATAAATTGATTCTCTGGGGACCATGTATGTTCTAGGAATCATCGTACTGTACATTTTCAAGTCATGCCAATGAAACGACTCTTCTCGTCCCAAAATATTAATAAACAAAAAGATTCCTCTTCATGAGTGAGGTGGCTGAACAGTATCCTCTCGTTCCAATCACACACAAGTATGCAACATCTGGTCCATAAGGATCAAGGAGCTGTGCGTCATTGATAATTGAGTCGGCAGGGACAGGTTTTTTTTTTCACTGGCATGTGTATGGCTCCGAAATATGTGAACTGGGCCGAAACTAAACAATCGTTTGGATCATATAACCAAGCATCGACCATCATTTAATTTTTTACGAAATTAGAAAAATAGTATGTGAATTTTAAAACGAAATCACTAATTATAGAGTACTCGTAGCAACGAACACGTCCACTTCTTCCGCGCTCGACAAGTGGCCCTCCGCGTGCGTGCCAAGTGACGCAATCTGGCGGTTCCCTTTTTCCTTTTTTATGGAGCATGCGGCGTGCCTTTCGTGCAAGCATGGACGTGCCTTTTTTTTAAGAAGCACGACTCGTGCATTTTTTTAAGAAAAATGACCGTGCCTCTTTTTTAGAGGCACGACTCGTGCCTCCTTTTTAAAGGCACGACGCGTGCCTCCTGCGAAGACACGATCGTACCTTTTTTTATTTTATTCATCAAAATGTAAGTAAAAAACGTGCAAAAACCGTAAAAAACAAAAAAAACTATTTTAAACATCAAAAATACGTACACAAAAATTAAAAAAAGGAAATATCGAGGAACATTGGAGATGCGACATGTGGGGTGTTGTGAGCCTAATAAAGCGCTCACTGGACCGGGCCGCGAACAAGCCTCAAAGTTGTTAAAATGTGTGTACATAGGCCCATTTGAGGCTCCTCGGCCTGGCCTAAGCTAAATAGGGGTCGAAAGGAGAGCAACTTAGCGCTCCTTACAAGGCTCGCGCAACGATCAGTTTGGTGGGCTGACAGCACGCCACGTGTCGCGTGCTGATCATTCCTGCGAAATTTCTTTTTTATATATACTAGTAAAGGTGCACGTGCACGCACGTCTCAATCAATATATGTTTATTTTCAACAAAAAAAGTGGAATGCACACAAGAAACAAATACAAATTGAGTATGTATGTCATAAAGTTATAGCAATGCACTTAACGTGAGTCAAAAAATATATAATTGCACTCAAATTCAATAACTTGCCATTACAGAAATAATATGGTGTGCTTCTCAGGTCTCACACACAATAGTTATATAAAAACCTTCAACCTTCCGCATTCCATCTAAGTATTTCTTTCATTGAAATAATGCTCTAATAAAGTACATTTTAGTCTAAGATTAATCACTTAAGAACCATAGATAGATGACAGTTAGATGAATTGTGTATGCATATTCGTAGCACGGCAACCCAATGATATTGCTCTCGAGTTGATCCGTATTAGCATCACAACTTAATGTGCTTTCTTAATCCAAGTCACACCCGGATGTGCATATACTTCAAGCTAAGAAACCATGTTCCTTTCTTGTTTTATAACATGATGTCCTCCCGTCATGCTTAGCAGGACCTATAAAGCCTTCTTTTCCACCCAAACATTCTACCTAAAAGAGTTCATTCATCAGTGTCATAACAAAAATGACCCAAACTGATGAAAGCTATCTAGGAAACAAAGCTTCTAGACGAAATAAAATAACCATTCAACCTACAGCGAATAAACAATATGATAATGACTCAATTAATGCTAGAGACTTAATTAAATTATAGCTAAAGCTCAGCATCCACATTTTTTGACATCAATAATCATGTAAGTTTGATATTCTCACAAATTTGGATATAAAGTAGTGTTCCGTCTTATTTTCAAGAGGAAACAAGCTCGGCTTCACATATCAATTAAAAAGGCAATAACAAAACAAAGATCACGTCATCCACCAGACTCAAAAGGGTAGTCACTTCCTTTTTTATTAATGCAGCCAACATTAATTTGAATTGATCATAACCCGAAGTGGGCGCTAGTTACCAATTGAAAAAACATAGAAATACCAGAGTCCTAGCAGCCATCTGCGGAAGAGAAACCACTTATGCTACGCATGTTGGTATATCCTACGTCTTGGGCATACCTCGGGTAGGGATATGTTTCTGGCCTTGCAAAAGCTCGTGCTTCAGCCATCAGTCCTGAACCTGTAATATCATATGTCGAACACTGCAACCAGAAAAACCAAAGGTGCGATCTTATAGGACCACATATATAGCAGGCAGTTAGACTGTGAATACTGGAACCACATATCTAGCTAGTTCGTGTGCACGTGCACCCACGTCTTTGCGATAAATATACAATGTTTTCCCTATTGTTAGTCTTGAACATAGGTAGAGCGATCATCGTAGTACTAATCAAAGTTACACTCTCACACTGATCCTTCCACCCATGTAAGGGCAACATATGCACCGGCTAACCACGGCGATTCTAGCGTGTATCCATGAATCTATACTGGAGGTGAGGCACAAGTGCTACCTGCATAGATATATAGAGTGCTTCCATCACTTTAGTAAATTGATTGTAAATTTTCTCATTGTTCTCTACTATTACGAATTATGTTCAAAGCATCCCGAAATCATGAGTACGACAGTTCTCACGAAATTCTAGAAATTATAGTTTGTACTCATGTGAATTGGTGAGTATTCACTTTAGTATCAAGTTTGTCAAAAATATATCCTCCCTTATTTCTATCTAGAGAAAACCAAGTAAGCAAAGCATATTTAGTTCAACTAACATTGGAAGATATCAGAAGGTAATCCTTCAATCGCCGTGTATATACGTAGTTCGACCTCTACACTATTCAAGTATTTTACCGAATCTTTACCAAGGAATTTAAACTGAAAGGTAAATATTCTTAACAGTGACAGACTCAGTTTCAACCTTCAGCATACTAAAAAGGATCAAAGTAATTAACATCAGAACTGACAAAAGTCAAAGCTAAAACATACAGTAAAAATTAACAAAAAAGTTGTGAAAAGGCATATGCTTACAGAAATAGTTTCTCAGAAGAATGGCTCATCATGTAAAAGCAGAGTCATTTAAGCGCTTGTATATGCATTGCCTATACTTTATCCTGCCGTGACATTTCTTTTTAGGATCAGATAAGAACAGACTTTCTTGCTTGGATCAGACCTGCAACTTCCTTAGAGGCAAACTATTAATATTTTCAACTTCAGCGTACAACAACCAACAATCAAACTCTTGAATCCAGGTAAGCTAGATGAGTAAATAGGTGATTAAGAAACATAAAGTACAAAATAAATACATTTAGTTTTTCTGTTGCGTGAGAAAAAAAAGAACACAGAAACAACAAAGGTATTATTTCCTTGCTGATCTGAAAAATCTACAACACCCATTTCTTCAGTGCTCAACATGGAGGTCTCTGATTAGGTGTTTTCTCATCTCTAATCTACGTGACCCATCCAAAAAATTGTAATTGAATAAATGATGTGTACAACAGTATCACTGGGTTAGAAGGAAATTATTATAGATATTTTTTGTGCAGACAAATGTTCAAGAGATCAGAAAAAGTATTATTCCTCAAAAGCTTGAAGAATTAAAATATTAGGACTGAAGCATTAAAAAATAAAGTCTGACCTAACATAAAATTTACAAACCTCTGCTTTAGAGGCTGCATATTCTACCAACTGCCTGTGTAGAAGAAATGAAAAAGTTTGATATGAGGGAATTGAACAATAACTAATCCATCAATGTTAGTGTTAACCACATTATGTACCTTTTCTATATGATTGCTGAAAACAACAAGGCCCTGATTCCTTTCCGTTGCTGCATCTGCAGTTTGTTCTCCTTTTCAATGGTTCAACCTGTATAGGAATTGAACATCTGCCAGTGTTACATCTAGCAAAACAATGAAACAGTATAATAAGGTTATATATGGATGAAGGGAGGTCTAGCATAGAAAGAGAGCAATCAGCCAATGAGGGGAACTCGTCGAACATGTGGTAGGCATCCACGCAACACATGGTGCCGCCTCTGCCACCTCGCTTCCCTGGGGCATTCGTGCATCACGCTACCACACTTGTGGAGGGTGTATCAGCACCTTGTACATTACTGTCGCACAAAGGAGCAGCGGCAGTCGCTTCCATCCTTGTTTGTGCGGAAGAATAACGGCGGCCGCGCAGAGGAACAACAACATCGATTCTGCATCGTCGGCTATGCGGAAGGATGGCGACGGAAGCATCTTGTGCTGACTCCTATGCCCCATAGCTGAAGATGGTAATGGTGATAGCGCGGTTCTTTCTAAAGTGGCGACCGGGAAGCCCAATGTCCTCGTCGGAGGAGACGACTCCTGCGGAGACATGGAGCATCAGCGGCGGCGTGCATGGTTAGGTGTGGGGCGGAGGCCGGAAGAGGAGGGCCGCAACGGGCGTGGTGGCAGGGATCGCCCGATCCAGGCGTCGTGCGAAGGGGAGTTATGGATGCTGCGATGTGGGGGGATCAATTTAGGAGGGCGGTTTTGGTATTGTTCCGTGATTTCGAGATAAGGATCATTGGCCGGATCGGAGCAGAACCGAGGGAATCTTGCGGGCAAAACATTACATCTCAACCGTTCATTTTTTAGGCAGACCATTGAAGTAATCTGGGATGTATGATATGGGTTAGCTGATTTGATCAGCCGGTACTGATTAACCTGTGTACGTTTTGTCGTGTGGTTATAGGAAAACTAATGTTTGCTGTTTTATTAGTAGTGGAGAGGAGATTTGTGCATGCATTTTTCGCCGTTTAGATGAGTTTTTTTGGTTTTTTGCTTTCCCGGTTTTCGTGCAGTTTTTCCTTATATTTTGGAGATTTTTATTATTATTTCAAAAAATAAAAATAAAAAAACAGTTAAAAAAGAGAGGCATGATCGTGCATCTCATAGAGCCACGAATCTGCTTTCACAAGGGGCGCGTTGTGTGCCTCTAAAAATGAACGATCTGTGCCTCCAAAAAAAGGCATGAACTTGTTTCACGTGGAAGCATACTTACGCGACAGGCATGTGTCGTGCCTCTAAAATCGAGGTATGCCGTGTGCCTTTAAAAAAATAGGCGCGCCACTCGTTCCTAAAAAAAAACACGAACGTGCATCTCATAAACATAAAGGCACAGATATGCTTCCACGAAAGACATGTCGCGTGCCTTAAAAATAGGCACGCCCCGAGCCTCCCAAAAAAGCACGATCGTGCTTCGCATGGGGGCCCGAATATGTTTCTGTGAAAGGCACATCATGTGCCTCTAAAAAAAAAAAGACAACATTCATATCGCGAGAAGTTGCGTGCATACAAAGCACCACTTGTCAAGCGTGAAGAATGTTGACGGATTCGTTGGACAAGTACTCGTTAATTAGTGACCTCGGGCCGAAAGGGACTTTTCAATCTCACCTGGCTTGAATAGGGCCGAAAATGTTTTCGGCCTCGCACAGAATGGAAACCCAAGATCCAGGCCTCTCATCGTGCGGCCACTTCATTATTTTTCAGATCGGAAATGGAATATTTTTTGAATTTAATATTTTTTCCTTTTTCCTCTTCCACTTGTTTGTGTTTCCCTTCAAATATTACCGTGTCGTTAATAAAGATTAAAAACCCTAAGTTATGCTTGAGGGAATTATCTTAAAGGAGCAGTGCATGGTCAACCCATTCTTCAAATTCCCAGCATGCTAACTGCACAAATACGTGTAAACGCAAAATGCTAGCATAAGGGTTAATTCAAATCATAAATAAAAAAGAAAGAGAGAAAGAAATCATTTAATAATTTTTATTTATGATTTTATTCCTAGACTCCACACATATTTATTTATGATTTTATTCCTAGACTCCACACAACATATATCCATTTCTTTCTTTATGTTTTCTTTACTATTTTATTAATTTTGAGTTTGTTTGGAATTTTTGTAGTACTACTTATATATGTGGAAATTTCGGCCAATTAAAAATTAATAAAATAAATAGGTAATATATTTTATTCATGATTTCATTCCTAGACTCTACACCAGCATAGATATTTTTCATTATTTATTTTTAAATTATGATTATATTAATTTTGTAGTTACTAGAATTTTTGTAGTTCTATGTTGATGTGGAGTCTAGGAATAAGATACCAATTCCCTGTATTAATTTATATATTTGGACATTCCAACCAACTAAAAATTTAATAATATTACTAATAAATTCATAAAGAACATCATTTTTTATTTATTTATGTTTTTTTAGATTTTTTAGTTGGTTCGAATTTTTGTAGTACTGTGTTGGCGTGGAATCTAGGAATAGGACACAAACTCCTTGTATTTGTTTATATATGTGAAAATTCTAGGTGACCAAAAAATAATTAATTAATTTCTTTTTTATTTACGATTTTATTCATAGACTCTACACCAACGTAGATCCTTTTTCTTTATTTATGATTTTATTAATTTTGGAGTTGGCTGGAATTTTTTAGTTTTATGTTGGTGTGAAGTTTAGGAATAAGATACCAACTCCTAGTATTAGTTTATATATGTGGAAATGAAAAGGATCGACTAAAGTTTATTTTAAGTGTTGTACCAGTTGAACTAGCATAACTGTTGTGTCAGTTTAATTAACGAGATTGTAAATATTTGGAGGGGAAGCACAAAAAAATCAGGTATTACCATCGATCCATATTAATGGACTCAACTTTGTCTAGATTCATATGTATCTAGTTAAATATTTAGACTAGATGCATGTGTATTTAGACAAACTTAAGTCCATTAATATGAATCGAAGGGAGTAGTAAAAGGAAGGAGTAGTCTGTGGTGTACGGAAATCGAAGAGGCGGCAACTTTGAAACATGTTAACGCGAATATGCCTATATTTGGGCTTTTCATTTTGAGCGAGGCCTAAAAGCCCACCAAATCGAGGTTGACCGCTGCCAACCGCTCTACTGCTGTGCGCGGCGGAGCGTAATGCGGACGACGATCTACTTCTTTGGCCCGATTGGAATGAGGCCGTAGTTCGCAGATCAGATGATGGTGGACTACATTCTGTGCATATGGTTTATACGGTCATATGGTTTGGTGTATACGATTTTTTGGTTTGTGCGGTATTAATACTTTGATAAGCACGGTATAAAATTAAAATAAAGTTTGGTTTTCAAAATATACCAAATTATTATTTTATGGTATCGGTATATACCATATTAACCAAAGGAGTATAAAATACTATGCAAACTTCCGACTCATAATACATATTTTTTTATAAACAAAATATAACTATGTACAAGTATATATGCATCGGGAGGTTGGAGGACACTGTCTTCACTGGGAATGCTTCACCCACATGGACTGCTATCAGTCATGGTCTGGAATTATTGAAAAAGGGACTTATCTGGAGAATCGGCGATGGTACAAATATTCGGGTGTGGAGAGATAACTGGATACCGAGGCCTTTCTCGTACAAAACTTTCAGTCAGCAAGGGAGATGCCGAATAAGATTTGTGGCAGGTTTCCTGTATCCTACTGGAGCATGGAATCAGGAGCTCCTGAGACAACATTTTATGCCTGCGGATGTTCTAGAAATTGTAAAAATCAGAACCAATTTTGGAGTGGCAGATACCCTCGCTTGGGGTCCGGACAAGTTTGGGCGTTTTTCAGTTAAATAAGCATATGATCTTGGCTTCCAGGAACTACATTTGGCTGCTGCTACGGGCTCTAGCTCCATCCCAGATGGGAGGAGAGCTTGTTGGTCGTTGATCTGGAAAAGCAGGCCCCCTCCTACTGTCAAAAATTTGCTTGGAGGGCGTCGACGAATTCTCTACCCACCTGGCCTAACATGTTTAAACGCTCCTTGGTTACTTCTGTGTGGTGCCCTATCTGCCAACGGGAGGAAGAAAGCACCTTTCATGCACTATGCCGATGCCCGCTATCTGTTGGCCTCTGGGAATCCATGGCGACAGTTTGGCCCTTGCCGTGCATGTCGGATATTGTTCATTCAGGGGGATAATGGTTGCTGCACCTCCTGGCGCGATTGGATGATCAACAAAGGACCATGGTAATGCTCATCTTCTGGTGCAATTGGTTTGTTAGGAATGAAATTACTCACCATAAAACCCCTCCTCCAGTTCATGTGTCTAGGGAGTTTTTGGTGGGGTATTTGCTCTCAATGTCTTCACTTGACTATCCAGTGTGTGACAAGAAAGGAAAATCTCCCATTATTCCGGGTGCGGTACGGTCACATGTGATATTGAATGAAGGGAGGTCTCGATGCTGGAATCCACCCCCGGTGGGCTGGGTAAAGCTGAATTGCTCCTCGGTTGGAGGCTCCGGAAAATATGGCTGCGGAATGATCCTGAGGAATCATCTTGGAGAAATCTTGTTCTCCTCTTGTAGAGAGCTCTTGTTTTGTCAGGCTGATTTGGAGGCAATTCTTCGTGCTATCAGAGAAGGAGTGCAAATTGCTATAAACAGGGAATGCATGGATATCATCATTGAGTGTTCTTCAAGAACATCGATCAAGCTTCTGGAGGAGATAGAGGCTAATAGATCCATCTATTCTTCTTTGGTGTCGAACATCAAGTTACTGCTTTTGTCTTTAGATTCTTTCTCATTTAATTTTTGTGCTTCTTGTTGTCCTAGTAATCTTCTGGCGAGACTGGCTCTCTCTGAGTCTAGAACCTCCGTCTGGCTTCGCTTTGGTCCAGAGTCCGTTCTGAATGCTTGTAACTTAGATTTGCCCAGTGTTAGGGTCTGAGTAGTGGAGTTTTATTATCGCAAAAAAAGTATATATGCATGCAAGTTTTACTTTATTTATAGACATGCTAAATGTTTTTATGAGAAAAAATAAGTACGTTGGACAATACCAAATGTTAATATGGATGTGTGAATGTTCGATAATGTAAGCGGAACAAGTTCACAAATGAATGCTGCACAATCCAAGCGAGACAAGTTCACTTGCTCACATAACCGATTGCTTGTATGGATGTTCGCTAAAATTATAAACATATTTTATTAATTTGATTTATTTGGTAAACCGTTCGGTTTATATATATATATATATATATATATATATATATATATATATATATATATATATCATGGAAACCATAACTCAAAATGATATGGAAAGCTTGTGCCATATCAAAAACCAAAAATCACAAAATATGTTTGGTTTAATTTATTTCAATATGTTTTTTTAGTTCGGTTCTAAAATGTACAGGGTGACACAGGACTCAGATTTGCTGCCTTTCATGGCGGAAAAAGGCTGGAGATCGTTGAAAAAAGGGAGCTTGGGACGGAGTGGAGAATGACTAAGGGCATCTCCAATGCGGACCCATAAAACTTCCGCATCTGTTTGGACTAGGATGTTATGACCATTTTTTACATCCAACCGGACATGTATCCAGCCGCAGGCTGGTTGGCCTTTCCATTTTCCTGCAATTATAATAAAATTTAAGGGACTTTACGGAAGTCCAGACCACCAAAACGCCCTCTTCCGACAACTTGGCTCACCCAAAAGCCCTTTGTGCCAGAAATCCACTCTGTGTCCAAAGAGGTTGGTAGATGGGCGCTATCGTTCAATGTTGAAGAGACGCTGATGGAGGTCTTCGGCCAGAGCTTCGCTCTCCACGCACGCGTTAATACAAGAGAAACGCGACGGGACGACTTCCAAGCGAAGGCGATGTCGTCAGCGCTCCGTTGTCTGCGCGTGTTCATTGCCAGAGACATGATGGTACGGATTCGAAGCGACGGTGCTGCTTCAACGCAGACGTGTCGGGAGAGAATCCTACCTTGGCGGCATTGAAGCAGGCATGCCCTCACCGTCCTCCTGCTCGTGGCAACGTAAAGCTCGTCGGTGAGCCTCCGATTCATAGCCATTCCATTCGCATTAAACTCTCATCTGCACCACTCCGATATCCATGGTCCGCAAGGTCACCACAAATAAGATGTTCATTATGGCAAGGCGAGTGGAGCTCCTGGTGGAGCATAAGGAGGCTCGACGCATGGAGGAGGAGGAGGAGGCCACGGAGCAGGAATAGGAGGAGGAGGACGATGACAACGAGGAGGAGCACGAGGAGGACGGCGATAAGGAGGAGGACCAGCAACGACGGGAGGAGGAGAGTAGGATGAACTTACTCCGGTACGACGCCGTTAGCTTTGTCGAGAGTAGCAAGACAGACACGTCGTCGAGGAAGCTGTCTTGGAGAATCCACCATGGCGGAACAAAAGGTGATCTTCGAATCCATTCAGTCAGAGCTCAAGGTGCAAGCCAAACGCCGCCTCCTCTGCGAGCAACATGGTAGGATCGACTACTTCAATGACGGTCGTGGGAACAACGAGGTGCGAACCAAGGCCACTGAGGATATGAAGGTGAAGAACGACGACATGGAGGCGGACGTGAAGTTCGATTAGTTATTTATTTATATTTAAATATTATAATAATTCAACGGATGAAATATCATTTGTTTATTTAAATTTTATTCGTATATCAATAAATTTCTTTCAAATGTTCGAGTTTGTGCAAATTTAAATAAAATATGTTGAATGACTGGCTAGAGTTGTATGACCGGCTCCCGCATTAATGTTCACGGACAAAGGGAGTTGGAGATACACTAAGTTTTGGTTCCAAAAGCGTATGAGAATGAATATATGTAGGATTGAAGTGGACCAGTTGGGTCAAGCGGATGCGCCCGATCTTCTTCGTATAGACCCTAAATTTAGATTGTACATGAGGAGTACTAGGAAACATGCCCGTGGGTTAGAAAAACTAGATGATACCCCGCGCGTTGCTGCGGGAATTGTTAAGAAATAATTTAATGTTTGAAAACATGAGAAAATTTATTAAAAATAGTATTATTTGATTATAAATTCTTTTTTGAAAAAATATTGTTTAGAGTAAAAATCTAAGAAAAATGATGAAAAATCCAAAAAATGAGTGGAAACATCTCTACCCTTGACTAAACCTAAAACAATGATACCAATTATAAATGTGCGTAGAAAAATAAAATATGAGATAAATAAAAAAACTTTATAAATCATGAGGCTAAGTGCTTAAAAATATATTATCTATTTAGGTTGCATGCACATGCATAATCAATGAGAGCATGTGCATGAAGAGTTAGTGAAAAATAAATTTTACATGGTCGACCTATTTGATGATGTGGATAGCTTGCATGTCAAGAGAAATAGGTTAGTGGGGAAGAACTATTTAGATATTATAGATTCTATGGGCCCCTAACTAATAACTATCGTTCAACCGTTGTGTCTCACCTGTGTTGCCGCTTATCCTCCTTTCCGTCCTCTCCGACAATGACCACGATATCAACCTAATTAGCAATGCATCCTGGTCCATCTCAAGATGCGATCTAAAAACAAAATAAAACGTGCACGCATGTAAGAAGCATTTAGAATCTTTGAAAATGATTTTTAATGTATTTGAAAAAAATGTGTGCTCAAGTAAATGTTCTTCAAAGCTCCAGAAATACGTCCCATTATAAATTTTCAAAATTTGGGATGTCATCACTTTAAATATAAATTATTTAACCATAAGTGCAATTAAATTTCAAATCAAAGATCTACTAATATGAGAGAGAGTTTCACTTTATGAAATTTCCTAGATTTTAAAATACTCTTAAATAATAGTACGAGGTGCTGTAAATTTGTCGATAAATTTAAGATAACAAATACTCCGTCTGATCTATCACAACTAAATATTAAAAAAATATGCACTAAGCCTCACGATTTAAAAGTGATTTTTTTATAGAAAATCAAATTATAAATTACCTGACATTTTAATTTTCTATGCGACAAATTTTTTTATGCACATATATAGTTGCTATTATTGTTTTAGGTTTAGTTAATGGTGATGTCTCCACTTACTCCACTCAATGTTGTTTCCGTTTCATATAGTCTCACCAGTATATTTTGAAGGTAATAAATTAATAAAAATAAATCACACTCATTTTTACATTTTTCCATAATCATTCATAGTTTTTACTCGAAAAACTATTTATTTAAAAAAGATTTAATAATTAAATTATACTATGCTTCATAAATTTTCTCATATATTAAAATGTTCCAAAAACATAATCTATATGCTTCATAAAAAATATCATGTTGATTTAATCTGCTAAACACAATAGTCATAATTGGTCCAATAAATTTAATATATAGGACCACAATAATTTATGAGAATTTTTTAAAATACAAAAATTTCTTCTCATCTGTAGCTAAAAGATGGTATGCTCATCAATTAGTGCGGTCCTTTTTTCAAATAGGTGTTTTTCCATATTTTCTTGAATATGTGTTAAAAAAAATTCAAAAACACGTTGAAAGATTTCTTTGATAATACAAAATAATTTTTTAACTTGATGAATATTTTTGTTACGTCCTATAAACATTGTTGTAAAATGTTCAGGAATATATTATTTGAAACACGATAATTTTTGAAATTTCACTTACATTTTTCTGGATTAGAGACATTTATATCAAAATCATCTGAAAATCTTCGTATATTGTATAATATTCGCGTTTTGGTAGGCTAAAATAGAGGTAGTACATTAGAAGAATGTGGCATGCATGTTCGTGAATAGTGTGAAACAGTAAAAATATGTGCTCATCTTTTTACATTTTGTTCAAATATTATGGACATTTTTTCTAAAAGTGAGAATATTTTTTATGTATATGTTTTTCTATGCAATTAACATTTTCAGATATTTTATAAACATTATTTTAACGTCTATTTTTTCACAATATTATAAAATTATCTTTGAAATTCTTGAAAAGTGAATTACATTGACTATTTTGTAGGCCATTAGGATATTTCAAAAAGTTGCTCCAACACTTTTAAGCTTAAAGGGCCGGTTTCATTGGGCCAGCAGCTTGCTTCTTGGGCCAGAGACGAGCTAGGAAGAGGAGGCGACGAAAGGAGGGCGTGCGCAATATAACAAACAAATCGCTTTTTCACCTTTTTTTCGATGGTTATGTAGGACTACGGGTGAATTCATAGAAAGGGGAAGGTATTTTTTGCAAAATATAAAACGGACTAGGATATCCACCTTCCATTATTATTACTAGGACAATGCCCGTGCGTTGCAACGGGATACAGTTTTAATCTTGTGATAAAATAGCTATGATATACGTAAAATTAACTTTATATATTTTAAAAAGGCGTAAATGCATATAAAAAATTAAAACATGTGAACACTTTTCATGAGTTTTTCTTTGTGGATACACTTTTTCATCAGTTAGCTACATTTAGGATTTTGGATTAAAACCAACATCATGTCACACCCGATGAAAAAAGTTTAAGAAGAAGGATAAGATATTTCAGATAAAATGAGAGATATTTTAATTTTTCTAGAAGGAGAGATAAGAGATACTTTTATTTTATTTTGGAGCGCTAAAAATAATTACAACAACTTTAGGAAAATGCATTTTACATTAGGTCATTTTAATAAAAAGGGCAAAGTGGCCATCCATTTAACTTGCTCGGTCGTATATTTTCAGCCGCTACGACCCAAAAAAAAGCCCAACAAAGCCGAACGAACATGCGGCAAAAAGCGTGGTCGATTTACCTCCTGTGCGCATTTTTTTGGTCCAACGAAAGAGGCTCAACAAGCCGAACAAACAGAGCAGAGAGACATCCATCACCCTTTATTATTATGTACTAGGACAATGCCTGTGCGTTGCAACGGGAGGACAACTTATATATTTATGGTATCTAAATAGTAGCGAATTTTGGTATGAAATCATTGTGATTTATCTGTTATTACTAATATGATGAAATATGTTGGTAATTAATTGTGCGTGCGTGATTTCCTAACTCCGTGTGCATAGTTTTCTAACTGTGTACGTGCTTATTATGGCTGATTGATAAGGTATAATTGTTAACAGTATAAAATTAGGCTGACGGGTGAGTCTTTGGTTGGTTGACGAAAAAGATGGCAAAACACAATGGAGGACCGTGAGGAACCGTTAGGTTCTCTTTAGATAGTAGAGATAGATAGCAAACATGCCTGTGCGTTGCAACGGGAAAAATAAAAAATTTATTTTAAACCCTAAACTCATAGTTGTTCGTGATTTTAATCCCAAAATCGAAATATCTATCGTTTGTAAACTGAACTAATGAATCCCGATCTAAATTGAAACAATACTTCTTTGGCGCACCAGGAAATGGAGGATCCCATCAGTGTGTGTGTGGATATTAGAATAAACTGAGCCTGCCCATTAGCGCAGAAAAAACTATTTGTAATCAAAAAATAAAATTAAGAAAATGCTTGCACTTAAAAATACTTGCTCTCCTCAGAACATTTTTATTTCTTTTTTATTCTTCTTTTACACCTGCAAGATGTTTGCAGTCAAAAAAATAATATTTCAGAAAAAGTTCATACATAAAAAAGTGTATGACAAACTTAAAATGCATTTATTAAATATTTCATACTTTAAAAATGCGTTAAAATATTGGTGCATTTAAATGTGTTTAATTATTTACACATAACGTTTTTAGTTTCAATTTATAAAAAATAATTCTTATTTTTAAGTTCAAACAATTTTTAAAATGTGTGATTATTGTAAAAAATCAAGGACTTTTTAAATTTATGAAAAGTGTTAGTGCAAAAGAAGCACGTGAGCGACTGCGTTTACATCCTCGATCATTTTCTTTTGCTAAAAAAGAAAATACATACGGGAAAAAAAGAAAAAAAAATAGAATCTAGCTCGGCCCATTTGATGGGCCAGTTTCGTTCATTGCCCAGGCGCGACATGCCGAAGATGGGCCGAAGCCCACGCAGCGCAACGTTTTCACTTTTTTTGTCTGAAACTATGAACTGCGGGTTTATTTACTAAAACGTGAGGGGCTTTTTTTGTAAAACGTCATGACGGAAGGAGAAACCTACCTCCCTTTATTATTAGGGAAAGACTATAGGACAATGCCCGTGCGTTGCAACGGGATATAAATGCGAGAAAAGACCATTTCATCGAACTGATATGCACGCATGCGTCCATCTTCTCCGTGGCTATCAGATGGTCTCGTGATCCAATGGTGATTGTGAACCACTCTCAACTCGAACCAAACGACACATTTTGCAATAGATCCTTTGTTGCAAAGGATCCTTTGTTGATTCTTATTGCAAGACGACACAACACAGCCTTGCGGATGGTGAGAGATAAAAGACGTTGACTTGTTGTAATAAAAAAATGATTGAAGGCTTTGCGGCATAACTCCTATTGCAATGATCGGACCGTAACAAAGCGTATGTTGTAAAGGATGACTATCTTGCGGGTGCGAGCGATCGAGCGACTCTACCTATCTTCGAAGAATGACTGTGCTACCAGTGGATAATTTAAACGCTACGAATGGATGACACGTAGCATCGCTTTATAAATATTATTACATATTACCTTGCGACTTATTTACCCATAAATATTTATCAAATGATGCACGTGATTTATCTTATGTTTGGTTAAAAGTTTTATAAGTAAATTGAAATAAAATTTGTTCCGAGGATAAGTAAATTAATGTGACGGGTTCATATGTGGAAGTGGATGAAAGATGAAATCTTAGATTTTTTAAGTAAAAAATAAAGTAGATAAAGACAATATATCAATTGTATCATCTTTTATCCTTTTTATAGCGCATTACTGTGTTTCCTTTGCGGACATATGCTCATAACTGGGACTAATTGTGGCATGCCCATGCATTGTAACGAAAAATAAAAATTACCGTGTACTAAAATTAATAAGAAATTTATGTACTACAAACAAACAGACGACCTTTTTAAAAAAACAGGACCATGTGCTTTACTGGAAACAAAGATTAAGTTCTTTCAGCGCCGTTTTTATATATTTTATTTCAATTATCTATTAGGGGTACAATTAGGTACAGAAAAGTAGCATTAATAAAAATATATATAATTCAAGTAAATAATTAGAGAATTAACTAAAACTAATCTACGCAGGAATAACTTACAACTAATAATTATATGACCATTTTTAATTCTTCAAACAGTAATTCTAATTGATCTAAAAAAATTCTTATTTATTTATTTTAATTTTTATTACGTACATAATTGTAGTATTGATAATAAGTTTAATCTAATTCCATTAGATATTATTAGAGAATTAATTAAAATTAATTTAGACAGGATTAATTTACAACAAATTATCATATGTTCATTTTTTAATTCTTCAAATAGTAATTCTGATTGATCCAAAAAATGAAGCTATAATTTAGGAGCGCGAAACTACTTTATATTTTTAGGATCTGTAGATTATTTTTGTTTTAGTTATTTATTACTTCCATTTAATAAAAAAGGAAAAGAACTAACAGGACGGGCCAGCAACTATCAATGGGAAAAAAATGGTGAGAAGCAGGTCATCGGCCCACCAAGAAGGCAGGCCCAAGAAGCTGAATCTAATGTAGAAATCGTTTTTTTTTATTTCGGACTATCTGTACTGCGGGTTGATTAACTAAAAAGTGAGGTTTTTTTTGCAAGAATACAAAAATGGACTAAGAAAAGTATCTCCCTTTATAATTAAAAATAAAAAAACGGACTAAGAAAAGTACCTCACTTTATTATTAGGTATAGATTTAAGATAAAGATTAAAGATTAAAGATTAAAGATTGGTCAACCATATACAGCCGGCATAAATTCTACCGACCGATCAGTGACTAGATCAGCCACCCTATCTATAATACTTTCTCCGTTTTTTTACTTCACATATAAGGTTTGGTCAAAGTCAATCTTCGTAAAGTTTGACCAACTATATAGAAAAATTTATCAACATCCACAATATGAAACAATTACCATTAGATTTATCATGAAATTAATTTTCATATTATATAACTTTGATATTGTAATGTCGATGCTTTCTAATATAAATTTGATCAAATTTTATGAAGATTGACTTTGGCCAAACCTTATATGCGGAGTAAAAAGAAACGGATGGAGTACCTAAATAGTTCATCCCCATTAATCTATTTATTTTGACATGCAAGTTATCCACATCATCAAGTAGATCCACAATGTAAAAGTTATTTTTCACTATCTCTTAATGCGCATGCTCTTATTATTTCTGCATGCGCATACAACGTAAAATAAAAAATAATTTTTATGCACTTGACTAATGATTTATAAATGACTTTTTATTAAAAAAAATTAAATTATGAGTTATCTCATATATTTTCTATGCACATCTATAATTGCTATCATTGTTTTAGGTTTAGCCAAAGGTGGAGATGTTTTCACTATCTCTACTCAATGTTGTTTTATTTTTTGACGAAAGCAGTAGCACTGCTTGCATTATATTAAGTAAGGAAAGGATAGTTGGAGGGAATTTACAAGGTGGAAAACAGCCTAAAGGGGCATCCCAGCGACTCGCAGAATGTACAATGTGGAGCTATACTAGGAGAGAGGAGATGAGCCCCGGTTTCCGCGGCTCAAGGGACTGCATGTCTGTCTCAGAGTCATGGGGGCCTCCATCTTGCGCGGAACATCCGACGCCATGGGCGGTGTAACTGGCAGCCCCATGTGTTCATCCTCTCCCTCATTAGGCGTCAGGCAACAGCAGCTGCGCCCCCTTGATGGACGCAGTTCTCCATACGCGCACCTCTTCCATGATTTTGTCGACCAGTACATCATGAGCGGTGTTGCGGCCGTTGAAGATCCTGGCGTTTCTCTCCAACCATAGGTGCCAGCAGACGGTGATGATAGCTGCCGACCACTTCTGCCGAGCCGTTTTGGAACCGGCCGTCATAAAACCCGCCTCCCACCATTCCTTGAACGAGGGGGTCGAGGCATTTGGGGCCGCACTGAGGGGAAGTCCAAATCTGATGAAGCTTGAACGCCAAACCTGAATGGAGTAGGGGCAGATTATGAACAGGTGGAGAGCGGTTTCAGGCACCAATCGACATAGGGAACAACAGGGGTCATGCCCCCAACCTCGCCTCTCAAGTCTGTCCGCGGTCAGGCATCTATTTTGGACACTGAACCATGCGGCGATCCGCAGCCTGGCGGGAACTGGGATATTCCAGACCATCTCCTGCAAGGTCGTTCGGGTCCCGCCCTCAAACTGAGCGAGGTTGGCAGAACGAGCTGAGTAAACTCCATTTGCAGTCCATTTTCAAGTGAGGCGGTCAGGGTCATTGACCAATTGGATATGAGAGACAACATTCCAAAGGTTCACATAGTCTTCCAGGACTGCCTGACCAGGGGACGCCTTGATGCATTGAATCCATTTTCCATGAGCGAGACCCTCACACGATATAATATAAAGGAAATGAATTAACAAAAAAACTTTTTTTATCAAATTTTCTTAGATTTTACTCTAAACTAATTTTTGAAAAATAAATTTATAATCAAATTATATTATGTTTAATAATAAAAAATATGTTTTAAAACATCAAATTATTTCTTAACAATTCCGCCGCAACCGTGTGGGGCATCATCTAGTTATATAAGACGGTATGACAAACATGGCTATATAGATGATCTTATACACCAAAGCTGGTTTTAGTCCGTAGACCTGTCGACGGGCATACTGATAACTAGCGTCTTCTTCTACCTCTGTGGGGAATTCTTTTTCCCCCAACTTTTGTGCCAGCACAGTGACACTGATACTGATATCGATCTTATTCCTACGCAGAGATGTTTCCAACTTTTTACAAGCATCAGTGGTCGCATCCCCAAAGCCCTTTGCATATTTCCGTGCTCCTCCGCTGAACCGTTTCATGTGCAAGGGCACCGGTATATCGTCCGGCAATATTCTGTTTCAGGTGCCTACACTGCAGCACCAGCACCTACAATGCCGATTATTCCGGGCGGCGCATCTGCGGGACGCCCGCCGATCCATGGCATAGCAAGCTTTGCCTTGCGATATGGAGCGCCACCTGAAACTCCATCCGACCGGCCGTTCTTATCTCTCGTGCTCCTGGGATTGTTTGGTTGGTTTGGTTTGGGTTCTTGTAGTGCTCCTGCACTTTCCCGCTAGCTGTTCCCTCTTGTTGGGTGATCAGGAAAGCTCCATTGCCATCACCACCGTGTGGTGTGCATTGGTGCCTGTTCCACCGCTCCCAGCTCAGAGGAGGACAGGGTCCCTGCCTCTTTTCATCGCTGTTGCTTGGGCCCTGTGATGTGAGCATCTCACACTGGTGGGTTGTTTTACTCCCTTGTGTTCACACGCCTCCCTGTGATTGTCTGCACGAGGCACATACATGTTTAGTGGCTTAAGATTCGGCTGTTTGCTTAGCTGCACATTTGCCTGAACAATAGGACACAATGCTCAAAAAACTCCCAAGTCAGACTTTAGGAGAACGCTTGAGTCGTCTATTTCCTCAGATCCAGACTCACTGCAGTGCAATTTACACTATGAAAGATGATGTAGACTGCGATAAATGCAGGTAATCAAATACTCGATCCCTACCCAACGACCTATGTTTCGGTACGCGATGTCCTCAAAGTCTCAAATAGGTTTCACCGAACCATGCTTTTGAGAAACGCGAAAAGCATGCATGCAAACAATCAAATAGACCCTGAGGTGATGCCGAATCTGCACTTACACTTGCAATGTATCACCATGTCTTCCGATTTGGTCTGGTACTTTTCTTTTCTCATTGTTGATGGCCGTCGCCAAGGTGAATGTAGCGAACACGCTCCGGTCATGAAATGCATTTATCTTAGTGCTCATATTGCCAAGAGAAGTCAACATGTCTATGTTTCCAATCATCATTTGCCATTGTGCATCTAGGTAAACAAAACATTCACGTTCACGTTTATGCATGTGGCAATGGAATTTCTGTACAGTGAAAAGCATGCATGCATAGATTTGTTTTGCGGTATGCACATGTAACTACTGTGCTTTTGCTCAAGATTCTTGGGAACATATCCGGGAAGCATCACAGTGAATAGGATATGTTATTAGATCTTGATGCTACATTTCATATGCCGCAATTGCTAGATACATATGTCGAACCTTCTTGCATACAACATTGCAAAAATAATAGATGCTGCGCAACTGAGCTACCAAAGAAAAGAAGCCGGTAGGTAAGTCGACATCAACGAAGTAGACAATACATTAGCAATCACACAGAGCATTACATACAAGTTGAGCTCATGACATCATCAAGTGGAGGGCAGATTTCAAAATAATTATCATTTTTTATATAATAAGAAATGGAAGGCACTATGGAAAGCTAAACACTTGTCGTTCTCACTGGTTTTATGACCCTTCATTGATCTCTCACTCTCATAACTTTGCTCTTGCTACTGTTCTATTGGTTTCATTCGTCACAAGTTTGCAACTTGCAAATAGTGCATCCCTATCCATGTTAATTTATCAGCACAAGATAAGTACCAAAACTGTTACACAAAACATATTCCTGATAGGGAAATTGACTGAAGGGAGCATGCATGCATGACCCCAGCCATCGCCATTAAATAATTATTTATCAGTGTTTAGTCATACATATGCTCTTATAATCTTATTGATAATACTCTGTAGTAGTTATCCTCAAGTACACTATCAGTAACGACATTCATTCGATGGAAGCTGCTGCTGCAGTACTGTTCTTGCATGGTTCCAAGGAGCAGCTACTGTGATTGCTGGAGGCCGGGGAGAATGATGATGAGGCCGCCTTCTTCTCCGGCGCCGATTGTTGCAGCAGCTGCTCGAGCTTCTTATTCAGCTTGGCCTTCTCGTCCCTGAGCTGGGCGCTCTCACGGCGGGCGTCGGCGCACCCCCGCAATGCGCGGTTGAGCTCGTCGAGGAGGCGGCGGTTGGCTCCGCGGAGGTGGTCGGCCTGCGCCCACAGCTCGCTCAGCTGACGCTGCTTGCGCATGCGCGACCGGCGCGCCGACTCCCGGTTAGAGACGATTCGCCGCCGCCTCCTCTCCTCTTCCGCAGCGTCAACTCCAGCACCAGCACCGCCCACCTGGCAGTAGTTTACGCCGCCGGCGTCGGAGCCCGAGCTGGGCGAGCCATTGCCGCCGGCGAGGTGAGCCGCTTCTTCTAGCAGGATAGTGTCAAGATCAAAGGCTGCTGCCACGTCGTAGTCGGCGGCGAGTAGAGCGGCGAGATCGGAAGAGGGCTGGAAGTATGCTTGAGGGGGCAAGGCCATGTTCACGTGGTGGCGAGTGGTGAAGGAGGAGGAAGGGTTTGGAGGCGGGAGGAAGTGGAAGCTGGCAACCTCGCCATGCTTGTCGTCGTACATCATGATCCTGTTTCTTGTCTCCTCTTTGCTTATTGCAGCTTCTAGTGTAGAAGCAGTGGTAGATTGTGACTGCCTGGTGTCAAGTGATTGGTCTTGTTTGCCGGCTATGGCTAATGAGGAGAAGAAGCCATGGGTTGGTGAGGGCCTTTTATAGTGTGGCACAGTGGCTTTGTTGCCCATGAGAGAAATAATGTCTTCTCTTCTCTCTCATTGTGTGTAGGTAGCCTGAGAATCTTACATTACAGTGAGCATCTAAGTGCATCTACAAAGGTGTTACTCTACTAGATTGTTCTCTGTCTCATCCATAAATAAATAAATAAATAAAAACTAGAACTGTGTAAATCTTGGCTTTGTTACTAGTTACCAAGAGAATATATGCATGGATGCATGAGTTGACTCAAGTCAGCCTCGTCGCCCAGGTGAATTTGATCCTCCATATTTGTCAATGCCAATTACTAGTTACCAAGAGAATATATGCATGGATGCATGAGTTGACTCAAGTCAGTCTCGTCTCCAGGTGAATTTAACGCTCTATATTTGTCCATGCCAAACCCTGCCTATAGCTTTTACATATTCTTGTGATACCTTTGCTTTCGGTAACCACCTTTTAATTATTTAGCGGGTAAAGCAAAAGCCTTTCAGGCAGCATGCAGTGTTGCGTGTAAACTTACAAGTGATTTACATTTTGTCCTACAACTTCTGCAATAATTCAGGGGTTTATTCCAGCTTATTTGTCAAACCAGATGAAGAGGTTCCTACCTAAATAGAACCTCATTTCGAGATCAATCCAGAACCAAATAAAGTGACATGCTTATAAGAACAATCGGAATATCGGATCACAATCAGCAAAAACAGCGATGACTCATCAACTACACGACACTATCCATATACATACATCGGATCTAGAGCCGTCGTTCCGATGTCCCTCGATCAAATGCGAGCCACAACGTCGCACGATTAAGATGCCTTGTAATCCGTGCTACATAAATGGACCACGTACAGATCAAAAGCATTGCGCCAAACAATCGTAGGTGTTGCCAAACTTACAAAAGTGGACATACCCCCATATTATCCCGGTTCATATGGGCCTTCGGTCCCGGTTCCACACCCGGGACCAATAACTCGATACCAATGATGATCCCGGTTGGCCCACGAACCGGGACCGAAGAGGCTCCACGTGGCCATGCGCGCAGCGAGGGGGGAAGGGGTCATCGGTCCCGGTTGATAGGAAGAACCGGGACCGAAGAGGCTCCACTTTTAGCCCTATTTTCTGATTTTTTTCATTTATTTATTTTATGTTTTGTATTCAATTAAATGGTACCATATATATAATTTAAAGCAACAATGAAGGAACCACAATATATATTACACATTATCGTCACGAATATATCATATACACCATCTCATTCCTCGTGCTTGGTCGAACATTAATTACACAAACGGTACTCCACACGAGTTCGATCTAATTTACATCGGTCCTTGGCCGCTTGTCTTCCAAAAATTGAGGGTGAAAGAACTCTCCGGTCGGAGCTATGACATGGTCTAATAAGAATCCGGCGATTTCCTCTTGAATTGCTCGCACGCGTTCTCGTGGTAGAAGACCGTCCCGCATTCGTTCGATCTAATTAAAAGAAAGGGATCAATATATATGAATGAAACTAAACACAATTTAACGCAATAAATTAAAGTATTGAATGTTGTTTATCGTACTTCAATTTTTCTTATGTTTCGGGTTGCGGCCGTCTCTTTGGTCGTCTGGCGAATGAACTCGCAGACATAATATCCACATAAGTTATTCCCGGGTCCCTGTCTCAAACACTTTATGAGAACGGAGATCAATGAATATTATAATCAACATGATAATTATACTGAAACTAGAATAAAAAAGATGCACGGATCTAGCAATTAAGTAGTACTTACATTCAGTGGTTCAAATGTAAGCTCTGCCGGAAGACCCGGTGTTTTGGTGGTGAACCGTTTCCAAGCCCTCTGGAGGCATGCCTGCATGTCCTCCCATGATTTCATAGATCTGCGTCCCGGGTCCATGACTTTTACTACTCCTTCGTTCGGAACAATGATCAACAGGATAAAGTGGAAGCTGGACACGCATAAAGAGTCAATTATACGCTTAACACCGAGCAAGAAAAATAGAATGTGTGCGAGATAGTAACACTCACTCGAAGTTGTAAGGAAATAATATTTCCCTTCTTGTGCCGAAATACGTCAACGATTGCAACAAGTTGTTCTCTGTCTGGTTGGGCCTATCTTTGAGAGTTCTTTCATGAACGAACTGGCAGTCAATGAACCCAATGTCATAGATTTGTCCTTTCTTGCATTCGAGAATCTTCATTCTGCATATATAATTAGTTTAGTGATGAGTGTAAGATTGTACATGAAACGAATGAGCTCAGCTAGAAAGGCTTGATCACTGAAATTAATGGTACTTACAGACAATATGCACTGACGATAGATTTGTCGATGGCGTCTCCATTGTAAAACTGAAATAATTCTGAGAATTCAATCAGATCGAAGCCTTGTCCATGCCCGTAATGCTCGTTCTGAAATTTAGCGTAGATCCAGTTTTCGGAATTAGCAGATTTTTCCATGTACCAGTCATGCAATTTTCGCATCTTTGTTGGTAGATCCTTGACTAACTCGGGTCTGACGAGAGGACACCCGTGTCGGTATTGGTATGCCGGTACGAATTCCTCGTCGTTCCCGGCCTCGAACTCTTCCAGACGGCTCATGTACTCAGTAATAGACACTCCTACTGCGTGGGCTTTTGCTCCGTACTGTCTTATAAACTCCGGATCTTTGTTCGGATCATACGCATCGACCTGATGCTGCTGGGGCCAAGTGTACACTTTGAGCGGTTCGATCGATTGCTCTTTCTGTAATCCGAGCTGGGCAATCTCTTTTCCGACTCTCCGCTCTTTTGCCTCAGCCGACTTTGTAATAGAGCGTTCATAGTCTGATGTGAGCGGTATGGGGTTGTGAAGCTTCTTCTTCAGTTTCGCGCACGCGGCGTGATCTTCTGGGGTGCGCGGGAACAATGGCTCTATCGGCTTCTTCTTGTTGGCCACATCAATCTTCCACTTTTCATAAGACAATTTTGCGGACACTTCCAGTTCCTCAGGTGTCATCTCTTCGGGTAGCTTCTTCATATTCTGATGAGGAACTTTTGGGAGGGGTGATCGCTTACGTTTCGGTGATTTCTTGCTGCCCCTCCTAGTATAGGTACGCTTCCTCTTCTGGCTCTGAGACTCAGGAGATGGACACGGCTGAGGCGACGGTGGAGATGCCTGAGGCGACGGTGGAGACGGCTGAGCCGGAGAGTGGTGAGGCGGTGAAGGCGATGGTTGCGGTGAAGAATGGTCACGTGGCGACGAAGGTGGATTGCTCTTCTGAAGAGTGGGTGACCTTGGCGGCACATAATTTGGAAGCACGATGTGCTCCTTTCGCCATAGAACACTCCCCTTTATTGCTTCTCCTAGTTGTTTCAGCTCCCCATCTTCACCTGCAGGATGGTCCAGCTTCAGCTCCTCATAATCATCCATCACATCATCCACCATGACGACAGCGTACCCTTATGGAGTCGGGTTGCAATGATAAGTAGGTTTCTCCGGGATTGATAGGGCCATGCCGACCGCCACCGTCACCTTTAAGTTCATCACTTGCACCTTAAGCTCACAACGTGTGCTCTCCGTGATATAATCCACTTGGTAGCGTTTAGGAGCAGCCGTTGTCAGTGCATCATCATCATCCTGCTGGAGCTGCGTAGAAGCTTGGGAGCTTTTCCGATTCGATGGGGCGCCGGTACCGAGCTTTGTGCTGCCATCTTCGCAATTTGGGTACAAGGGCTTTTTGTGATCCTCTAGCATGGTCTCCAACTTCTCCTTCTCTTTTCGTGTTTCACAGTCTCGCTTTGCATCAGAGATGACCCGACCAAGACCATCAGCGGTCTCATCCGATTCCCGTTCTTCTTCTTCATTGTCACCTCGAGGAGCTCCATCTTCTTCATTGTCTTCCATTGCAGTGTCACCGAATTCTTCAGGGGACATAGGATAGCTATCATCCTCCTCCTCTTCTTCATTGTCTTCCTGCCTAACCCCTCTTTCTCCGTGCTTGGACCAACAATAATATCCGGGAATGAAACCTCTCCGAAGCAGGTGGCCTTGAAGTGTTCTCGAGAAAGAGTACTCCGCCACGTTCCGACAGTCAATACAGGGACAAGGCATAAAATTATCCACTTTGTTTGCATTAGCCACATTGAGAAATGTATGCAGGTTTGTAATAAACTCGGACCCGCGTCAATCGCTGTACATCCATCGCATCCGTGCTTCGATCTGCGTCATATAATTAACCATTACAATAACTTCGTGAACCCTTGAAAAGACCACTATATATGCACACGTGCATTATTTTTGTATCAGTTACAGATGGAGAAGATAAGGTTGCTAACCTCGGCCGAGGATACGGTGTTCTGAGGACCTAAGTGTGGCTTGGACATTTCGTCGAACACCTGGTGTGCAATCAAAGGAAAAAAAATTCTAGCACCCACCCCACCCCAAACACAATCCTGAAATTTTTTGAGTCAAAATGGCAAAGTGTTGGCTGGGGGCTTATATAGCCAGGGCAACAGTCCCGGTTTGTGCCAACAACCGGGACCAATGCCTCGCAGTGCGCCACGTGTTGGTCGCCAGAGCATTGGTCCCGGTTGTTGCCACAAACCGGGACCGTTGCCCAACTTGAACCGGGACCGTTGCCCCTGTACAGACGAACCGGGACAGTTGGGTGGCATCGGTCCCGGTTCTGAAATGAACCGGGAGCGATGCCTTTTTTGGGCTGGACGAAAGGGGGGTCTGTCTACTAGTGTTACCATCTCAGATTGCCCTTATATCACGTTGACTAGGGCGACAAACTCACGACCTACTTGACACTAGGTCGCCACTCATCCTCCTTTCGGCATGCCACTCTGATATACCATTTCTTGTTCTTCAGCTCTGATGCCTCATGATTGGATTACATGCGAACATTCGGATGTGTCCGCGAAGATGGGGTGGAGGCCATTGTAACACCCTCAGTATCTGTAACAGTAATCACTGACACTGTTGATCATCACTGTTGATTAATCACTGTTGCTCCCCTGTCATTACTCAAACTTTGTGTTGAGCTTAATCAAAACCTTGATGTAGGTGATCAACAACCCATGCCCCATGTGCATGATCACTTGAAGTCAAACCCAAAGTCAAAATCCTATTCAAATGAGGTTAGGAAAATTGTGGCAAATTAAACCTTGATCAAAAATTCTGAAACCAATTTTGTAAATTGCCAAAAAATCAATAGAACCATGTTGGACTAACTTTGGGTATTTGTTGAACCATGGAAATTTACAAACAATTAAAACAGTAGCTCATAAATTCCATTTTAATCATTTATATTCTATTTGAAATATCCAATGAATTTTAAAATGCACCAAACTTGTTGTATCACCTACATGGGATACAACTATAATTTAGAAACACCTAACATGATTTGTAAAAAAGGTAAACCATTAAAAACAAATACAAAAAAGAAAAGATAAAACAAAAAGGAAAAGATCATCCCTCGCCCTAGGCGAGGCCCACCTGGCCCGAACCCCTCCCCTTGTCTTCTTCCTCCCGACACTATGGCCTTGTCACGCCCATGCCAGCAAGGCCACTGCCGGCTGGCCCTTTTCTCACCTGCCCCCCTGCCTGTGGATTCGGCGCCGTGATAAAGAAGCCTCCCTCAATAAGTGGATCGAGATCCTAGTCCAATCCTCCTCGCCCCCGTCGTCTTTCACCTCAAGCCGAGCCGCCATGGCCACGGCACCGTGAACCCGCGTGGCCACACTCACCCCCGAGCCCCGAGACTTTCTCCAACCGACGCGCCCTTGACGTCTCCACCACGCTGCAGAAGAGGAGAACCCCGGAGCCACTGCATCGACTGGAATCACCGTCGTCGTCTACCTCCAGCCGCCGGGTTCGATTTCAAATTCCGGCCACCTCGCACCTCCGTCGAGCCCGCTGCCACCGTCTACACGTTCACTGTGAGCTTCTCGTTGTTCGCCTTCTGTCCGTGGTCGTCCGCTAAGCCCGTAGCCTTTTCCCCCAATTCGATAGCTCCGGCCGCCGTGGCTCGTCGTCGTAGCCGTCGACTTGGTCCGTCCCAGCTCACGTCAATGACACCCGCGTGCTCCCCATGGACCATATGGTCGATCCCACCCCGTAGAGCGTTCGATTTCGTCGCATGTAGCAAGGTGCCATTGGAGCCCGACAGCCTCGTCCGCCATTGTTGACCCCGAGCTCATCCTGCTCGTCCCCGTCACCCTCCCCCACCCCTCCCCCACCCCAGTTCGACTCGCGCTGTTCTTCCCGATCGAATGGAACTCATCCCGCACCTAATGATGCACCACAGCGAGCTCTAGCTCGAGTTCGCCGGAGTCCAGTCGCCAGCGCGACTCCGGCGGACCTCCCAGTTACTGCCCAGTAGGGCCCTCTTGTCAGAAATATCATTAGGTTAAGATAATTACCACGATGGGCCACTTACAGGTGGGCCACCACCGGTTAATCCCCTGGTTAAATTAAACAGTGACATAACCCCCCTCCCAGTCACTGACAGTGGGCCCCTGGCCATTTAAAATAAACTAAACCAGTTAAATTAGCACCTGTGTCACTGACCACTGGGCCCCCCTGTCAGTTCTTATTTAAATGGTTTAATAAGAAATTCCAGTGGCTGACATGTGGGCCTAGTGGCTATTTTGAATTATTAAAATGTTTTATAAATAAACAGAGGCTGACATGTGGGTCCCACATATCAGGCAATGTTTTGGATAATGTTTTGGATAATGTTGATATAATAATAAAAGAAATTCAGAAATTCTTTTTAAATGATTTAAACTTTGAATTTGAATATCTTTTAAACCGTAACTCAGACTAAAAACTTTATACATGAAAATTGATCAGAAAAATATAACGAATACGAATACACTATCCATATGTCTACCACCCCCTCTAACTCACTGAGCATCGATATTCCCCCCTTCGGGCCGTCTGTCGATAATTCTCGGTGCCGCTAAAAACCTGCCGGATGAATTTATTCCGAACATGAAAGTTGTCCGGAATGGTTCAACTAACCCGGATACACCCCCTTATCTTTGTCGGATGTCCACGACACCTCCGGCATGATACATTCCCCCTCCGGTTGCACTGTCCGCTAATCACCCAGAGCCGGTAGTTCATCCCCGGATGAATTACCGCTCCGAGCAAAGTGCATTGCACTGCGTTAGAACACCGTTAACATTGCATCTTTTATGCCATGCACCTGTTTGTATATGCTTGCTTTGTATTTACTGTTTCTTCCCCCCTTAATCTTTGGTAGACCCCGCTGCTGCCGCCAACTACACCGCTGCTGAGTACGACTACTTCGTCGACGACCCTACCCCTACCGTCGAACTTTTAGGCAAGCAGAACCATTCTCTTCCCCAGATATCACCTATCTATTCCGTACATTTCTTGCACTAGGCATTGTTACTGCTGCTGCTACGTTACAATCCTATTCAATTGCATGGCCTGTTTTTGTCGCCCCTTGATGTACCTCCTTTATCCTATGATGCCTATTATTATTATTATTATTATTATGCATGATTCAGCAGTGAGCCATGCGCATTGTTAGCTAGGATTAGATAGCGGGCCGTCATCACTCTGGGGAGTGACGCGGATACAACTTATTACAACTGCACAGGTATGGTACAATGCAGACACCGCCTAAGGCCCCCTAACTCGGCTCTACCGAGCCACCATCAAGTGTGAGCTATCAAGAAGTAATCCTTGTACTCCACTCGTTGCTGACTTTGTATAACCGCTCTAGGTACCTGAGCAATGGTTGTCCTTCAGGTAAGAAGTCGGGCGACCCAACGGTGCCCGTGAGTGGTATTGAGACGGGACGACAGGGAGGGTACGACCAGTGTACCGATGTGCTTGGCCCCTGATCGTTGGCCGCGAGAGTTACCAAACCACGAAAGTCGAGCTCCTCCAGGAGCACACGCGAGACAAGGTAAGGATACGGTTCACCTTGTTGGTAACCGCAGAGACTTGGTGGGACGACAGGGCAGGCACCGATGTACTGGTGGTCCTGACTGTTGTCGTTGTCCGCGAGTCAGTTAAGTCGAGGCAACGATAATGGTTGTCCCGCAAGTTAATAAAATGACTAATGGTTCGGCGGATGACTTGAGTAGCCTTTTGGCTTATACGCGCTGTCTACACGTGGGAATTACGAGTTATGGGCTCCCTGCTTCGTAGTGTCGTCTGAGGACTCTTTAGACGTCAGCAGTACCGCGGCCTGCGCCGGGAACTGGTGTTGTCTTATTTTCTCGCGCGATGGTGTCTTATTTGGATTTGCTTTAACTTCACCGGCCAGCCTCGCACCGTGCAGGAGTACGTCGGGGTTAGGGTCCAAAGCCCCGCGTACATAGGATATAGTCCGACGGATGACCTCTCTGTTGAGTTTGAAAGATGGGCTACGGAGTGTCGGATAGCCTCGGTGGGGCATTCCCTAGCAAGGCGTACGCCACCCTGGAGATCCGTGCGTGTAGTGTAACACAAGTGCACCCCTGCAGGGAAGATTAATCTATTCGAATAGCCGTGTCCACGGTAACAGGATGCTTTATGCTGAAGCTGGATCTTACCACTACAAACTTTTATTATTAAACTGTATGGTTCCGGGTTTTCTTCTTCGCTGGGATGTCGAGGAGGTGAACTCGGAGGCATTGCTAATTATTACAACTTATTATTATACAATGCTGCAACATCTTCTGCTGCATTGATACTTTATGCTTTATATAAAATGTTGGCTATTCTCTCCTCATGCTGCAAGACTCGTCGGAAGATGCTAGTCTTCGATAGGCCTAGCTTCTTACCCTTATTCCGATTTCTATCTTGCAGTACACCATATATAGCCTCCCCTTCCTTTTGATACAAATGCATAAATGCTTAGTAGCGGACGTAAGACTCGCGGGTATGCTAGATACTCACCTTTGATTTATTCCCCCCTTTTCGTTTTTCCTGATCAGCCGCTGCAGCCGACGTTGTAGCCCAGGAGCAGGAGTACCCCGGAGGCGACTACTACGCCGTCGAGTTCCCCGTTGACCAGGAGTAGTTCGGTGGATCCCAGGCAGGAGGCCTCGCCTTTTTGATCTGTTGTTATTTGTGTTAGCCTTCTTAAGGCAACCTTGTATTCTTGTGTCTGTACTCAGATACTATTGCTTCCGATAACTTGTGCACTCGAGCTTTTGTATTCGAGCCCTCATGGCCCCTGGCTTGTATTAAACAACTTGTATTATTTTATTTGTAGAGTTGTGTTGTGATATCTCACCGTGGCACCCTGATCTCGATCGTGTACCTTGCGTGTATGATTAATGTACACGGTCTGATTTTGGGGGCGTCACAACCATCCAACCGAAATGTCTCGCACATTTCGAACTGATTTTTTGCGAAGAAGGATAAAATTCATGCTAATCAGGCGATATTTTCTGAATTTTGATATATAATAACCAAACTGATAAAATTTAACAAAGTTTCAACTAAATGGAAGGAAAATTAAGTCAAACCTAAACTAAAAAAGTCAAGGTACCGAACGGTGACGTTGTAGGCACGACTCTGAGGCCACTGGCACCACAGTCATCGTCACTATCGTCTGAGTCATTATCGCCATCCTTTCAGTGGTGGAAGTCTTGCCAGTCATCGAGGCATCCCTCGTCCTCCGTCGATGCATGCTTGCAACGCAACAGCTCAGACGAAGTCACCACCTGCGGTGATAGATGGTTCTGGACTCCGCCTGACGCCGCTCGCCATTGCCTTCGAGTCGAGCCAAGCACTCAGACTCATCCAACCAAACTTTAAGCACTGGTCGTTGAGCCGGTGAAGGCAGCAGACAGAGGTCTGTGCGGTAGTCTTGGATAGGTCCAGGGTTTAGCCTCCGCGAGCACCCAAGTCGATGTGATGATTGACTTTGCGAACATCTCTCGATTTTTTGTGTCGAGTCGCTCCCGACGTTTCTCCTCGAGAGGCATTGATTGGCCTCCGAGGAGAACATGCCACCGACACTGAGGTAGTGGAAGAGGCGATCGCGGGGCTTGGTGTGTGGAGGGAATGGTGGATCCTCCTTCACGAAGACTGGTCGCCACTTTATCTCATGCATCCCATGCATAAAGGAGTGGGGATCCTCATTCAGGTGACACCCAATTTGGACATTACGGTTGTGCAATAGAAAGGGTGATGCCAGATTGTGATCAAAGATCACCGCTGGATCACCATATCCATCTACCATGTGAACTCTTCGTCCATTGTGGAAGTCTCGGCGAGGATCATCAACTTATGCTCCTCATCGTTTGAGGAGATCGGTCCACCTTGATAGGGGATGGATCCCCGGATGATGAATCCATCGGAGACCTTGGGCAATGGCGCCACGATCCAGAGCTCTCCTTGGATCTTTAGGGGTGCGCGGAGTACCACTTCGAGACGTCTAATTTGCCCAACGAGGCGGCCGTAGTTGGAGGTTTGTGGCTTTGAGAAAATGAACAGAGAGATCGGAGGTGTGGTGTTTCTTCCGCAGATGGCAGGCTTAAATAGCCGGAGGATGTTGGTCGGCGCCGCCCAATGCAGGCAGCGACGGGTCTAGGCTTCTTGGTAGTCTCGTCCATGCAGAATGTCATGTTGGTCAGCCGTCTGGTCACGTCGACTGAGAGAATGATATGAATGCGGGTAGGCGGCCATCAGACATCTTCTCTGAGAGAGTGGTTCGTTGGGATTTTCCAGTTGCGCAACTGCGACTTTCGGCTTCGGCTTTGAAGCCAAAAGATCCTATTTAGGGGCTTCCAGCTGCAGATGTGGGTTTCCGGCTGCGACTGTGACAAGGACAAAAGCCATAGATGCAGCCAGAAGTCCCTGAATAGGACCTTTTGGCTTTGAAGCCGAAAGCCGCAGCTGTAGCTGGAAAAGCCCAACCAAACACATGAATGCGGGAAAACCGGCAAAGGAATTTGGAGCGGATGCCTCGGCGAGGGTTTATGGTGGATCCTCGTTGTCAAAGTCTGATGTGGAAGACGTATAAAATCCTCTAAACCTTTCTTATTTATGTTTTGACTCGTGTAATTCTGAACATGTAGACCGTTCGAACAAATTTGTTAATCGTCATTGCATGACTATAAATATACGATCTTTCTTCTCCAAACTTTTAATAGTGATTTGATTATTCACGTTGAAATTGCCATAAAGTAGCAGCTTGCAGCTTGCAACTAATGTTGCATTATTATTGGTTTTTATATACAACGTTGCATTATTTGTGGCAGAGGCTCCAAACTGCAGACTGGATTTGGATGAGAAGAATGACGCCATCCGAGTAATCATTTTGTGCAAAGGCGGCTGGGCGGGCGACGAAGATTTTCAATGATTGAAGAGATGATGGCTTCTCGCCCCTCGTTGGTTATCCCAAGTGGAAGGTTGAGATGTAGCACATCCAAAAATTTCCCTTGGCAAAGATACCAAGGTTGACAGTCAGTGCAGTAGGACTCCAACGACGACAAGTAGGTGGCAAAGTGAACAATGACGCCGTTCACAACCGAGGTTGCTTACTTTACCTGGAACTTCACACACAACAGAAAACTTTTCTCCCAACGAGTACAGAGGGGTTGTCAATCCCTCCGGCCTTGCCGTTTACAAAGGATCAAACGCAAGAGATAATGATAGTGGAAGTGATAAATGCAAAGTAAAGTAAAAACAAGAAATAAAAGTGAAGGTGTAAACAATGGTGGAAATATGGACCGGGGTCTCGTGATTTTCACTAGTGATGTCTCTCTCCCAAAAGACGATAAAATAGCTAAGCTGAGTGAACAAATTATAGGTGGGCAATTGACAGAATTATAAACGCACCGCAATGCTAATTATGCTACTTGAAAGTAAGAGTGCTCAATAGTATGGGTCTATGGGCAGTACCGCTATCACAAGTAGACCGAAGTCCATCTGCATCTACTACTAATCATCCACCTTGATATATCTATCCAAAACATCTCACTGGTATTAAGTTGCAAGCCCACCCAAAGTGTAAACTCAAAGCAACAGACAACTGCATTAACAATCTATGCGTAAGGTAAACAATCCTTGCAACCGCGGTTACAAGCACCGTTGTTTCCTCCCTGGTGGCAACAACACATACCCTAGACTCATGTTTCTGTCACTCAAGCTAGTCATCGGGGGGAATGAACCCACAATCATGTATAAAGACCCCTCTTGGAGTCACTATATACTACTTGGCCAAAGCAACAAACAACAACAGAGAACATGCAAGAATTACTAAGAACAAAATATAAAAGGTAAAACAAATATTGAAGATAGCAACAGCTAGAAGATATAAAAGGTAAAACAAACATAATCTCATAATCCATCGGATCCCAGCAAACACAACATAGCAACAGCAGGAAAATTACATAGGTGCCTTGATCATGTAGGGTAGCTGATGTCACGAGAATTTACTTCTCGCCCCTCGTTGGTTACCCAAAGTGGAAGGTGAGATGTAGCGTAGAAGCAAATTTCCCTTAGCAAAGATGCTAAGGTTTGAGTATCGAACCAGTAGGACTCCAAGTTTGACAAGTAGGTGGTAAAGTGAACAGTTGTCAGATCCTTCTGTTAGGTATGTGCTAGGGTTAGCTAGTACCTTTGCATCATGTCAAAATTTCAAAAGAAATCCTTGAAATCAAAATTCAAAAGCAAATGGGAGAAGGAACACCCCCCAGATGAATTAATTCAAAAGGCCAGATAAAAATCTTTTCCAAAAATTCATGTTAGAGTTTTGAAAAGTCTTATAAATGAGTGTGATCACATATCAAGTGATGTGGGACCCACCCCATGCTCATAGATTTTTCAAATATTCAAACGGTACCTTGGAAATAAAGAAATAACCCTATTTGATTTAAAATTCAAATCTTTTGAATTTTAAAAATGTTGAAAGTTTATGAGTGGCTAGTCTATATTATTATGAGGCCATGTAAAAGTTTTCAGCATTTAATAAAATGGTTTGGTATTTTTATCAGAGCCAAAACAAATTACAGAAAACAGAAAGGAAAGATTAAACAGAAATAAAGAGAAGAGATTACCTGTTGCCCAGGGCGAAAGCCCACCTGGCCCAGCCCAACTCCTCCCTTGACGTCTTCCTCCCCGGCGTCCCAAGCAGCTCGGTGGCGAGCTCACCACCGAGGACGCCACCGAGGCCGCCTAGACCTCTCCCGAGCCCTCTCCTGGCGCCACGCCCTCGCCACAACCCCCGCACGCCTCTCCCTGGCTCCCGTTTCTCCTCTATCCTCTCCGGTGAAGCATCCCGCGACGCAGCCGTGACCGAGCCGGTGCACCGACGACCCCCGACGCGGCGACAGAAGCCCTCAAGCTCCTCCACCGTGTCCAATCGAACCAGCGTCGACGACTTCGTCTTTCCCCCAGGTCAATCGAAGCCCAGGAGCACTCCAAGTGACGCCAGCTTCAAGGAATCGCCGCCGGCCGCCGACGAGTCCAGCCTCAAATTCGTCCACGCCAAGCACTCCCCGGCCTCCCCGAGCCCTTTATCGCGATCAGGGTGAGCTTGCCGTTCTTTTGCCTCCATCCACGCATCCTCCCGTGCCCGTTTGCATGATTCCGACGAGGTCCGAGACCAAGCGCCGCCGCTCGTCGTCGAGGTCATTCACCAGAGCACCCGTTTGACCCCTGGATGGCTCCACTAGCTCCGCACACACCCCAGCTTCATTTCCATGCTCTCGGTTTCCAAATCCATGCACAAAATGAAGAACCCGACGAGTCCAGTGCCCGACTTCCGCCGCCGCTCGTCGCCGATGACGCTCCGGTGATCCCCGTGGCCCCCTGATGACACCACCCGATGCGGACGACCTCAAGGAGCAAGATGCAGTCCTCCCCGTGTTCTTCCGTGGCCGTTTGGTCACTCCGGCGACCACGCCGCCGTGTCCAGAGCCGCCGGCGGCTAACCGCCGGTAGGCTAGGTTAATTAGGGGGCTAACCCCTGTTTAGTTAGGCCATGGGCCACTGACAGGTGGGGCCAGCCCCCTCTAAACTAATCCAAATCGTTAATTTAAAACGGGATTAACCCTGTATCACTGACCAGTGGGACCCCTTGTCAGCTTGACTCGGGTCAAACCCCCCTGACGCCAGCATGATACCGCAGTGACGCAATAAAGGATTTCCAGAGATTAAAAGATTAAAAGAATTCCAGAAAATCTAGAAAATACCCCAAACTTTGGAAATTCATAGAAAATTCATATTAACTCCAAATTGGACAAATAATATATGAAAAATGATCAGGAGAAAATTATCTTTCCAAATATGCAACTTTCAACTCTGTTTGAGTTGAATTTAAAATGTGATCAGTAGCATTTGCTATTTGATTTAAATGGAATTAAATCAAATTCAATTCAAATATTTTTTGCAACTTGAACCATGGCAACATGCTACATTTCACTTACACATCAGAGGCATATCATACACCTTTGAAGATAATTCAAAATTATCAAACTATATCACATATGACTTGGTTAATGTTAAATTCAAATGTGGAATTTGAATTTGCATTTTAAAAATGCAATATATTCCACTTAAATGAAATTGCCTCACACATCAAAACTTATACTTCAAGCTTTAACATTCAATCATGTGCTTGAGCATTGCATTCATATTGATTTCTACTTCGTGCTTTGTTTGTCGAGTAGAGGTGGAACCGGAGCAAGAGGTCACCCCCTTCGCTGAAGATCCAGAACCCGAACCTCGTCAGCAAGGCAAGCAAAACCCCATTGATCATGTCGATAAAATCCCACTTCCCTCTCATGTCTCGCTTATGCATTGTTTAGGATGATCACCATGCTTCGTTTCTACCGCTTAGATGAACCCATTCCTTTGCATGACCTATCTTTTGTCACAGTAGTAAGCAAACCACAATCCTAGCAAATGTAGGAGTTGAATGATATCATGTGGCCCCTGCAAATGTTACCGCTTATTGCATGCTTAGTATGATACCATGTTGTTACTGTGATGTGAGTCGGGATGGTAGTGATCATGTTGATGATGGTAGAAAAGTGTTGGTGAATCGACCCTAATACAAGGTGAACGATGAGAGGCTGTGTAGGAGTACACAGTGGGTTGTCTCGTTGAACACCGCCCTAAGTCCGAGTTCTTGTGTGGTGATCCAAGATGAAGAGTACAACCACATATTGGGCTCACTGACCCCTCTCAACTTACTAATTCATCCCTTTCGATGTCCAGATGTCGCAATAGTTCGGAGTTCTGGTAGGTCTGTGGCCTGGATGCTAAGTGAGAGAACGGCTCATCCGAGACCGGCTTATGCACCACGCACACATCACTTGGGTCCACTTCGGTAAACCGGCCGGGTTCACGACGGTGGTAGCCAACCCAAGTAGGCGGCTTTCTCGGACTAGATCGGCTACGAGGTAACAGTTGTGGTGAGCATCCTCGCTGGCACCCCTTGAATGGTGTCGAGATCAAAGGCGGTAAATGATGATCATGTGTGTGTAGCGGTACACCCTTGCAAGGTTAACAAAACTATTCGAATAGCCGCGTCCGCGGTTATGGACTACTTGGAAAGCTTAACTTGATTATTAGATAACTTGAACCAGATACTTCTAGAACACACCAAGATAAGTGTGAGTGCTATGGCATGCTTTCTCGTGGGGAAGTCGAGGAAGGCACCATAGTGGTGTTTTGGTTGGAGAAAGTAGTGGACTCGTGTACGCTTCTTATCTCAATTCTGGTACTCGTAGTTCAGGATTAGCCAAGTCAAAGCTGGCATTTCTGCAAGTGAACCCCACTTCCCTTTACCTTGATACATGTGCATGAGTAGTATAGCTCCTATGTAAGTCTTGCTGAGTACGCCTTTGTACTCACGTTTGCTTAATCTATGTTTTAGATGATGCCACTGACCCCGAAGGTGGCTTCTTCATCGAGCTGGACGACTGAAGTTAAGCTAGTCTAGTCCCAGTCAGCAGACTGGTTCCCTCGTGGAGGGCTTTGTGTTTAAATAAGGCTTCTTAAGCCATTTGTTAAACTTGTCTGTACTCAGACATAATTTGCTTCCGCTCTGTGTTGTAATGTTGGATCACATGTATGTGATCTCTGTGTGTACTCTATAAGAGTTATAAATAAAATGTACACTTTGTAGAGAATTGCAATGGTACCTGCTGTTCATAAAAGGCATGTGTGCTGCGTGTATGTTTATAACATGCATGTCTTTGTATGGGTTTTCGAGACCTTAGTTGTGTTCTGGCTGGCGGTCTTTCATACACCAAGTGGCCCTTAGATGTGCGCAGCTTGAGGCATCGCGATGCGATTGTCCGAGACTCTGTCTCGTGCGCACTTTGTGGTATGATCGAGCCCGCCCTAGACCCCGACTAAGTGATCGGGCTGGAGTAAGTCTATGTAAGAGTTTCGAAATAGTCGATAGTATGGTTGAGGCGACTTGTCTTTGAATATGGGAGTTCACCACCCATATCAGTAGACTTGTGTGCGTACGATGAGGACCCATTTCAGTTGATCATCCGGCCTGGATGGGATGCCCCTCACGTACGATGCTTTCCGAGAATGTTCAGTGCTTGGCCTTGTCTGGTTAGACAAGTGGGTGCGGTTCTCGGCTCTCCATATGACTATGTCTTAGCTGTACTTGCATACGCTAACCCCGGGTCCCGACAGACTTGGTATCAGAGCAGGACTGACTGTAGGACTAGTAGCCTTGGCCGAAGTTGAGTCTAGCATTCTATAGTTATATAGTTACTCTGGGTATATATGGGAACAACGTAAGGCTTCATTTTTCTCCTTACCCCCTTCGTTCTGAGTTCTGAGTCACCTCATCTTGTTCTACGGGAAGATAGGACTAGGCTCTCCTCTGTCTGATTAGCACATCTCGTTGTTTGCTTCCTTATAGCTGTAGGAAAGTTGTGTCAGGTTTTCCTAGCATTGTGATAATGCTGATTTCTTACATCGTATTATGTAAGTGCCCTTTTTTCATGATTGAAAGAAATTGTCATTTCTTACAATTACAGCCGTTATGCTGTCCGAGTCATTCCAGGTTTATCTCATAATCTGATGCATTTGCAAACTCCTTTCTGTTTCAGATGGCAGATCTTCCCCCTCGGCAGATTGTTCGTTTGACCAGGTGCCTCGGTGTGCGTGGCCATCCCGCCACGTTGATCGAGATGATGTCCTATGTGGGATATCGATGGTACCCTGAGTACACCATCGAGGAGCAGTTCCACGACTTCAACCAGACGCAGTTCCACTGCATTGTCAGGATCTACTCGCACCACGTTGGAGTCACCCAGCCTATCCACTTTGGACATGGCATTGGCGTTACCGAGAACATGGCTGTGCAGGATGCTGCATATTCATGTATTACCCTGCTGAGAGAGGAGCACACCATGCTGAGAGAGACCTCATTCCGCTATATCCCTGCTGCACTTCCAGGAGAAGAGGGATATTACACCGGACTCTACTCAGATCACTCTGCAGAGGATCCAGCACTTCAGGTGACTGCTAGGTTTGCTAGTGACAGAGATCGTGATGCACGCGCTCTCCGTTTTGAGCTCCACACTACTCGTGTTCGTTTGTACCGAGCACTGACGCTCCTGGCTCCCTTTGTGAGCGTGGGATCAGTTGAGTATGATGCGATCTACCCAGTGAGGACTCAGATGCCTTCTCGAGTTGCTTGGCCCGAGATTGGAGGCATTTTTCCACCCCGTGGTCCTTTGCTTCCACCCTACACTGGACCTAGGCCCCATCCTTGCCCAAATGGATATCAGGGTCCACAAGCCTCCGTGTTTTCCGATGGTCACCTCCAGCTACCGGGATACGCGGGTAACTTCTATGAGGACTACTATGGAGATGGAGATGAGTGAGACCGCCTGTGGTCTTACTTAGTGAGGATGTAGTAGTATCCTAGTATATTGTAAGCAAGGTGTCTAAGTTCCAGAGGCTTAGATAAATAATGTATAGGAAGTCAGAGTGCCTCTGAAGGATGTATCATCTTCATCACGTTTGTATTAGCTTAGTGCTTGTACGAAAACGATGTATGGTTTGTATGACAGCTTGTGAATATATGGCTTGTATGCTTTATCACCATGTTGTCAAGATGATTACTTCCTTTGCTCTGTAATCCTTCCAGTACTTCAATACCTTGATTAGACTCTTCAAATCAACTCTGTTTGACTTTGGATTTTTCACCTTCAGGATGTCTCAAGGAACCCGTGGCCAGGTTGGTCGTAACCAAGGTCGTGGGAACAACCAGGAGGAAGACAACCTTCCACCCCCACCCACGATGGCCCAAGTTCTGATGGAGGTCGAGAGGAACCGTCGTGACTCTCACCACCTGCTGGAAGTCATCGCACGCAACACCACTCAGCAGCGCAATGAGCTAGTGTCTCTGAATGACTTCATCCGGCTTCATCCCCCGGTATTCAGTTACTCCACCGAGCCCCTTGACGCCGATGACTGGCTCCGCAGCATCGAGAGGAAGCTCCAAGTCGGCCGTGTTGCAGATGGAGACAAGGTCAGCTATGCCACCTATCACCTCGAAGGTGCAGCAAGCTCTTGGTGGGAGAATTTTCTGAATATGCGCCTAGTTGGACCACCTGCATCTTGGGAGGAATTCTGCACCTCTTTCCGCGAGCACCACATCCCCAAGGGTCTCATGGACCGCAAGCGTGAGGAGTTCTGTAACCTCACTCAAGGCAGAAGGACACTTGACGAGTTTAGTCGTGAGTTCAACCGACTTGCTCGTTATGCAACTGAAGAAGTCTCCACCGACTCCAAGAAACAAGAGAGGTTCCGTCGTGGCCTCAACAGTGGACTCCGTCGCGAGCTCAACCTTCATGACTTTGCCACATTCCAGGTCCTTGTCAACAAGGCCATCAAGGCAGAGGACATGAACACCCCCAACGATTTCCGCAAACACCCTAGAGATGACAGTTCATCCAGCTCTGGTTCTCAAAAACGCAAGATCTGGATCCCCAATAGCATGTTCCGCCAGAACAACCCACCGAGGCCATCCTATGCGGCGCCTCGTCCAACCACCCAGTTCCACCCAGCTCCACCAAACAACCCAGGTCCACGCACTGTTTTTGGAGCTTGCTACAAGTGTGGTCAGGCAGGCCACTACTCTCGCGAGTGCCCCCAGAACCAAGTCCAGAACCAGAATGCTCCACCACGTGCCGGAGGCAACAACAACAACAACAATGGTCGTGGAAAGCCACCCCAGAAGGTCTTCACCGCCAAACCCGCTCCTCCCGCCACTCGTGGACGGCTAAACCAGATTGCTGCTGAAGAGACTGACGACACCACTGACGTCATTCTTGGTACGCTCCCAGTCAATTTTGTTCCTACTTCCGTTCTTTTCGACCCAGGAGCATCTCATTCATTCATGTCGGAAAGTTATGCACTTCGTCATGAGTTACCCTTTGTTGAATTGTCCACCCCGATGGTTATTCAAACTCCAGGGTCAAGATGGAAAACTAATAGAGTGAGCCATGGTAATCAAATTGCAATTGAGGGTTTAGTATTCCTTGCTTCACTCATAGCCCTCAAGTCTTCAGACATTGATGTCATCCTTGGCATGGATTGGCTATCAAGACAAAATGCCTATCTGGATTGCAAAGGCAAATCCGTGAAACTCACCCACCCTTCAGGCAAAACCATCAACTATACCTCACCCAGAACAAGAACCCAAGTGCATTCCTTGAATGTACTTCCCCTTCTCGAACTTGAAGATATTCCGGTGGTTTGTGACTTCCCGGATGTCTTTCCTGAAGAACTGCCGGGCATGCCACCCGACAGGTATGTAGAATTTATAGTGGATCTTGTTCCCGGAACCGCACCAATTTCCAAACGCCCATATAAAATGGCCCCACATGAGTTAGCTGAGCTAAAAACCCAACTTGATGCTTCGTTGGCAAAAGGCTTCATCCGCCCTAGCTCATCGCCATGGGGTTGCCCCGTTCTGTTCGTAAAGAAGAAAGATGGAACAGAAAGGATGTGCGTAGACTATCGCCCACTAAATTTAGCAACGATAAAGAACAAATACCCACTGCCCAGGATCAATGATCTTTATGATCAACTTGCAGGATCCGCTGTCTTTTCCAAGATGGATTTGAGATTAGGTTATCATCAGATCAGAATCCGAAATGAGGACATTCCCAAAACGGCTTTTACTACTCGTTATGGTCTTTACGAGTATACCGTCATGTCCTTTGGTTTAACCAATGCCCCCGCCACATTCTCACGCTTGATGAATTCGATCTTCATGGAGTACCTAGATAAATTTGTTGTGGTTTATCTCGATGATATTCTCATCTACTCGAAGAACGAAGAAGATCATGCCAAACACTTAAGGCTGGTATTGATGAAACTTAGAGAGCATCGCCTGTACGCTAAATTCTCCAAGTGTGAATTTTGGCTACCAGAAGTGACCTACTTAGGCCACGTGATTTCTGCAAAAGGCATTGCTGTGAATCCCGAGAGAGTTCAGGCCGTCCTTGACTGGACTCCACCTGAATCGGTTAAGCAAGTTAGAAGTTTTCTTGGCCTAGCCAGCTATTGCCGTCGCTTCGTCGAGAACTTTTCTAAAATTGCAAAGCCTCTAACTGAACTCCTCAAGAAAGATAAGAAATTCTTATGGACTCCCAAGTGCGAGGAAAGCTTTCAAGAGCTAAAAAGAAGATTGACTTCTGCACCCGTGCTTGCACCTCCAGACACCAAAAGGGATTTCGAGATCTATTGTGATGCATCACGGCAAGGGTTAGGATGCATACTTCTGCAAGATCGACATGTGGTAGCTTATGCTTCACGCCAGTTGCGGCCACATGAAGAGAATTATCCTACCCATGACCTTGAACTCGCTGCCGTAGTTCATGCTCTAACAACTTGGCGACATTACCTCCTTGGTAATCGTTGTGAGATTTATTCCGACCACCAAAGCCTCAAGTATATTTTCACCCAGCCAGATCTTAATCTCAGGCAAAGACGCTGGATTGAGTTGATAAAAGATTACGACGTAGGAATTTCTTACACCCCAGGAAAGGCCAATGTCATGGCTGATGCACTAAGTCGTAAGTCGTACTGTAACAACCTCATGTTACTGCAGTATCAACCACTTCTTCATGAGGACTTTCGCAAGCTCAATCTTGAGATTGTTCCTCATGGCTATCTTTCTACCTTGGTGGCGAAACCAACTCTTGAGGATCAAATTATAGTTGCCCAAAGGCGTGCACGAGGTGTTCGCCGGATCAAGGAGAACATTGCTAGCGGAGTTGCTAAATGTTTCTCCACAGATAGCAAAGGAACGGTATTCTTTGAAAATCGTTTGGTAGTACCTAAGAATAAGGAACTAAGGCAACTCATCCTCAAAGAAGCCCATGACACACCCCTCTCAATTCATCCCGGTAGCACGAAAATGTACCGAGATCTACGCCAGAGATTTTGGTGGACTAGGATGAAGAGAGACATTGCTCAATTTGTTGCCGAATGTGATGTTTGTCGTCGCATTAAGGCAGAACATCAAAGACCTGCTGGTACACTTCAACCTTTGTCTATTCCCGAGTGGAAATGGGACAAAGTCGGTATGGACTTCATCACCGGCTTTCCAAGAACCCAGAAAAGAAACAATGCCATCTTCGTTGTCATAGATAGGCTTTCCAAAGTTGCTCACTTCCTTCCGGTTCGCGAGTCTATAACTGCTAGTCAGTTAGCGGACTTGTACATCTCCAGAATTGTATCCCTTCACAGTATTCCTTTGGAAATCAATTCTGATCGCGGTAGCCTTTTCACCTCTAGATTTTGGGGAAGCTTCCAACGTGCTATGGGAACTCATCTCTCCTTTAGTACGGCTTTCCATCCTCAGTCTAGCGGTCAAGTCGAAAGGGTTAACCAAATTCTTGAAGACATGCTCAGAGCTTGTGTTATCTCATTCGGAAAGAATTGGGAGAATTCTCTTCCATATGCCGAATTTGCTTATAACAATAGTTTTCAATCTAGTCTGAACATGGCTCCTTTTGAACTCCTGTATGGACGACGATGTCGAACACCACTAAACTGGTCTGAAACCGGTGAAAGACAATTCTTTGGACCGGATATGATCAAGGAAGCAGAAGAGAAAGTTCGCATTGTTCGTGAACAATTGAAAGCAGCCCAGTCTCGTCAGAAAAGCTACTATGATCGTCATCATAGGCATGAGAGCTACAATCGGGATGAGAAGGCTTACCTTCGGGTTACTCCTCTGAAGGGAACCCAACGTTTCGGTATCAAAGGCAAGTTGGCCCCACGTTACATCGGACCTTTCCGCATTCTAGCTAAACGTGGATAAGTTGCCTACCAACTTGAACTACCTCCGCACCTCTCACGAGTACATGATGTATTCCATGTGTCCCAACTCAGGCGTGGCTTCAAGGACCCCATCCGCGAAGTCGACCATGAAACGCTTGATCTCCAAGATGACCTTTCTTATCGAGAATACCCCGTTCGTATTCTTGATTCCGCAGAGCGTGTTACTCGTCGTCAGAAGATTAGGTTTCTGAAAGTGCAATGGTCACACCACTCTGAAAGAGAAGCTACGTGGGAAAGAGAAGACCGTCTCAGTGCCGAGTACCCCACCTTCCTCCCGCAGACTTCTGAATCTCGGGACGAGATTCTTTTGAGTGGGGGCGAGTTGTCAGATCCTTCTGTTAGGTATGTGCTAGGGTTAGCTACTACCTTTGCATCATGTCAAAATTTCAAAAGAAATCCTTGAAATCAAAATTCAAAAGCAAATGGGAGAAGGAACACCCCCCAGATGAATTAATTCAAAAGGCCAGATAAAAATCTTTTCCAAAAATTCATGTTAGAGTTTTGAAAAGTCTTATAAATGAGTGTGATCACATATCAAGTGATGTGGGACCCACCCCATGCTCATAGATTTTTCAAATATTCAAACAGTACCTTGGAAATAAAGAAATAACCCTATTTGATTTAAAATTCAAATCTTTTGAATTTTAAAAATGTTGAAAGTTTATGAGTGGCTAGTCTATATTATTATGAGGCCATGTAAAAGTTTTCAGCATTTAATAAAATGGTTTGGTATTTTTATCAGAGCCAAAACAAATTACAGAAAACAGAAAGGAAAGATTAAACAGAAATAAAGAGAAGAGGTTACCTGTTGCCCAGGGCGAAGGCCCACCTGGCCCAGCCCAACTCCTCCCTTGACGTCTTCCTCCCCGGCGTCCCAAGCAGCTCGGTGGCGAGCTCACCACCGAGGACGCCACCGAGGCCGCATAGACCTCTCCCGAGCCCTCTCCTGGCGCCACACCCTCGCCACAACCCCCGCACGCCTCTCCCTGGCTCCCGTTTCTCCTCTATCCTCTCCGGTGAAGCATCCCGCGACGCAGCCGTGACCGAGCCGGTGCACCGACGACCCCCGACGCGGAGACAGAAGCCCTCAAGCTCCTCCACCGTGTCCAATCGAACCAGCGTCGACGACTTCGTCTTTCCCCCAGGTCAATCGAAGCCCAGGAGCACTCCAAGTGACGCCAGCTTCAAGGAATCGCCGCCGGCCGCCGACGAGTCCAGCCTCAAATTCGTCCACGCCAAGCACTCCCCGGCCTCCCCGAGCCCTTTATCGCGATCAGGGTGAGCTTGCCGTTCTTTTGCCTCCATCCACGCATCCTCCCGTGCCCGTTTGCATGATTCCGACGAGGTCCGAGACCAAGCGCCGCCGCTCGTCGTCGAGGTCATTCACCAGAGCACCCGTTTGACCCCTGGATGGCTCCACTAGCTCCGCACACACCCCAGCTTCATTTCCATGCTCTCGGTTTCCAAATCCATGCACAAAATGAAGAACCCGACGAGTCCAGTGCCCGACTTCCGCCGCCGCTCGTCGCCGATGACGCTCCGGTGATCCCCGTGGCCCCCTGATGACACCACCCGATGCGGACGACCTCAAGGAGCAAGATGCAGTCCTCCCCGTGTTCTTCCGTGGCCGTTTGGTCACTCCGGCGACCACGCCGCCGTGTCCAGAGCCGCCGGCGGCTAACCGCCGGTAGGCTAGGTTAATTAGGGGGCTAACCCCTGTTTAGTTAGGCCATGGGCCACTGACAGGTGGGGCCAGCCCCCTCTAAACTAATCCAAATCGTTAATTTAAAACGGGATTAACCCTGTATCACTGACCAGTGGGACCCCTTGTCAGCTTGACTCGGGTCAAACCCCCCTGACGCCAGCATGATACCGCAGTGACGCAATAAAGGATTTCCAGAGATTAAAAGATTAAAAGAATTCCAGAAAATCCAGAAAATACCCCAAACTTTGGAAATTCATAGAAAATTCATATTAACTCCAAATTGGACAAATAATATATGAAAAATGATCAGGAGAAAATTATCTTTCCAAATATGCAACTTTCAACTCTGTTTGAGTTGAATTTAAAATGTGATCAGTAGCATTTGCTATTTGATTTAAATGGAATTAAATCAAATTCAATTCAAATATTTTTTGCAACTTGAACCATGGCAACATGCTACATTTCACTTACACATCAGAGGCATATCATACACCTTTGAAGATAATTCAAAATGATCAAACTATATCACATATGACTTGGTTAATGTTAAATTCAAATGTGGAATTTGAATTTGCATTTTAAAAATGCAATATATTCCACTTAAATGAAATTGCCTCACACATCAAAACTTATACTTCAAGCTTTAACATTCAATCATGTGCTTGAGCATTGCATTCATATTGATTGCTACTTCGTGCTTTGTTTGTCGAGTAGAGGTGGAACCGGAGCAAGAGGTCACCCCCTTCGCTGAAGATCCAGAACCCGAACCTCGTCAGCAAGGCAAGCAAAACCCCATTGATCATGTCGATAAAATCCCACTTCCCTCTCATGTCTCGCTTATGCATTGTTTAGGATGATCACCATGCTTCGTTTCTACCGCTTAGATGAACCCATTCCTTTGCATGACCTATCTTTTGTCACAGTAGTAAGCAAACCACAATCCTAGCAAATGTAGGAGTTGAATGATATCATGTGGCCCCTGCAAATGTTACCGCTTATTGCATGCTTAGTATGATACCATGTTGTTACTGTGATGTGAGTCGGGATGGTAGTGATCATGTTGATGATGGTAGAAAAGTGTTGGTGAATCGACCCTAATACAAGGTGAACGATGAGAGGCTGTGTAGGAGTACACAGTGGGTTGTCTCGTTGAACACCGCCCTAAGTCCGAGTTCTTGTGTGGTGATCCAAGATGAAGAGTACAACCACATATTGGGCTCACTGACCCCTCTCAACTTACTAATTCATCCCTTTCGATGTCCAGATGTCGCAATAGTTCGGAGTTCTGGTAGGTCTGTGGCCTGGATGCTAAGTGAGAGAACGGCTCATCCGAGACCGGCTTATGCACCACACACACATCACTTGGGTCCACTTCGGTAAACCGGCCGGGTTCACGACGGTGGTAGCCAACCCAAGTAGGCGGCTTTCTCGGACTAGATCGGCTATGAGGTAACAGTTGTGGTGAGCATCCTCGCTGGCACCCCTTGAATGGTGTCGAGATCAAAGGCGGTAAATGATGATCATGTGTGTGTAGCGGTACACCCTTGCAAGGTTAACAAAACTATTCGAATAGCCGCGTCCGCGGTTATGGACTACTTGGAAAGCTTAACTTGATTATTAGATAACTTGAACCAGATACTTCTAGAACACACCAAGATAAGTGTGAGTGCTATGGCATGCTTTCTCGTGGGGAAGTCGAGGAAGGCACCATAGTGGTGTTTTGGTTGGAGAAAGTAGTGGACTCGTGTACGCTTCTTATCTCAATTCTGGTACTCGTAGTTCAGGATTAGCCAAGTCAAAGCTGGCATTTCTGCAAGTGAACCCCACTTCCCTTTACCTTGATACATGTGCATGAGTAGTATAGCTCCTATGTAAGTCTTGCTGAGTACGCCTTTGTACTCACGTTTGCTTAATCTATGTTTTAGATGATGCCACTGACCCCGAAGGTGGCTTCTTCATCGAGCTGGACGACTGAAGTTAAGCTAGTCTAGTCCCAGTCAGCAGACTGGTTCCCTCGTGGAGGGCTTTGTGTTTAAATAAGGCTTCTTAAGCCATTTGTTAAACTTGTCTGTACTCAGACATAATTTGCTTCCGCTCTGTGTTGTAATGTTGGATCACATGTATGTGATCTCTGTGTGTACTCTATAAGAGTTATAAATAAAATGTACACTTTGTAGAGAATTGCAATGGTACCTGCTGTTCATAAAAGGCATGTGTGCTGCGTGTATGTTTATAACATGCATGTCTTTGTATGCGTTTTCGAGACCTTAGTTGTGTTCTGGCTGGCGGTCTTTCATACACCAAGTGGCCCTTAGATGTGCGCAGCTTGAGGCATCGCGATGCGATTGTCCGAGACTCTGTCTCGTGCACACTTTGTGGTATGATCGAGCCCGCCCTAGACCCCGACTAAGTGATCGGGCTGGAGTAAGTCTATGTAAGAGTTTCGAAATAGTCGATAGTATGGTTGAGGCGACTTGTCTTTGAATATGGGAGTTCACCACCCATATCAGTAGACTTGTGTGCGTACGATGAGGACCCATTTCAGTTGATCATCCGGCCTGGATGGGATGCCCCTCACGTACGATGCTTTCCGAGAATGTTCAGTGCTTGGCCTTGTCTGCTTAGACAAGTGGGTGCGGTTCTCGGCTCTCCATATGACTATGTCTTAGCTGTACTTGCATACGCTAACCCCGGGTCCCGACAACAATGGCGCCGTTTACAACCGAGGTTGCTAACTTTACCAGGACCTGCACACACAGCAAATAACTTTGCTCCCAACGAGTACAGAGGAGTTGTCAATTCCTCCAGCCTTGTTGTTTACAAAGGATCAAACGCGCGGGATAATAATGATAGTGATAGCAACGGAAAAGTAAATAAAGCAGTAAATAAATAGTGGGTGTAAACAGTATTGGAAATATGGACCGGGGTCCTATGATGTTCACTAGTGATGTATCTCTCCCAAAATACGATAAAATAGCCATGCGAGGTAAGCAAATTACAACTGTGCAATTGACAGGATTATGTGCGCAAACCAATGCTAACTGTGCTATAAGGAAAGGAAGAGGCTCAAAAGCTTGGGCGGTACGCCAAATCAAGTAGACCGAAATCCATCTGCATCAACCTACTAATCATCCACCTTGAGATATCTATCCAGAACATCTCGCTGGTATTAAGTTGTGAATCCCACCCAAAGTGTAAACTCAATGCAACGGACAACTGCATTAAAGAACTTTGTGTAAAGTAAACAATCCTTGCACCCGCAAGTATTAGCACCGTAGTTTTCTCCCTTGTGGCAACAACACATCCCCTAGACTCTTGTTTCGGTCACTCAAGCTAGTCATCAGGGGGCATGAACCCACAATCATGCATAACGCTCCCTCTTGGAGTCACTACCTACTACTTGGCCAAAGCAATAAACAGCAACGGAGAACATGCAAGAATTACTCAAGAACATAAATATAAGAGAGGATAATCAAATATATTACTCAAACACAATCTGAACATATCTCATAATCCATCGGATCCTAGCAAACTCAACATAGCAACAACAGAGAGATTACATATGTGCCTCGATCATGTAGGGCAGCTCACGAGGTCTAATCCATGAAGAACAAAGAGGGGAGGAGAACATCACATAGCTACTGATCATAGACCCATGGTCCAAGGTGGACTACTCACGGTTCATCCGGGAAGCATCCATGGTGGTGGAGAAGCTCCCGGAGGTGGTTCCTCCCTCCGGCAGGGTGCCGGGAAGAGGTCTCCTGGTGCTCCCGATCTTGGAAGCGCGGCGGCGGAACAAAGGAGAGATCGCGAAAAAGGGTTCCCGTCACGGGGGTTTCACGTCACGGAGAATATATGGGCGAAGGGTGGCAGCCAGGGGTCCAGGCGGCCCCCTGGTGCGGCCCCACCCTAGGGCGCGCCGGGAGGGCGCCTGGGGCCCTGGTGGGTCCCCTTTGGCCCCCCCTCGGTGATTCCCGAAGCTTCTTCTGCGCTAATTTTTATTGGATTTTCCCGAATTTTTTGAGCACTTTTAATGTGGGGGAATCCTGAAATAGAAAACAGCAGAAAACAGGAACTGGCACTGGGGTGCACTGATTTAATAAATTAGTCCAAATATGATCAAAAGTGTTTGGAAGTTCATCAATATCATAGCAATATCACACAAAAGAGGCATGGAGCAAGCAGAATTTATAGATACATTTTGGACGTATCAACATCCCCAAGTTGAATTCCTGCTCGTCCTCGAGTAGGTAAATGATAAAAGCATAATTTCTGTGGTGACATGCTAACAACCATATAAGAACTTTTAAGTAAAGAAATCAAGGCATGTAATTCAATTCAAGTCATAACAGGCAATAGTCTATATTTAGCGTTGAAACAAGCAACATAAGAACATAAGGTGCAAGAGCTCTCGCTGTCCGTGACTCGAATGTCTCCGAATGGTGTTTGCGTGCAAGAAAGGGGATAGGGATATACGAGAAAAAAAACATTTTTGTGTTGAGAACTCGATCTACTAAAGTTTCACACTTGGTCTTCTTTGGAATCTTATCTTGACTCATCCCCAGACCACTAGCCAGGTACAAGTCAAAATGATCCACTCCTTTTCGACATTTTGAGCACTCATGCAATGGGTGAGCGTAAGCAAGAAAGTTAACACTTAGGATGGCAAAGAGATAATATGGTGGAGGAGGAAGACAAAAAGGGTGTGAAAGGATCACATCAATGAGGACAATCATAGGCGAGAGAAAGCCAAATGATAGATATGATGTGAGGAGTAGGGATTGCCATGCAACGAATGCACATGTGAGGTACGGTAAGCTCTCCAATGGAACTAGTGGGGGTTCATCCAACTTGCTTGCTCAAGAAGACCTAGAGCTCATTTGAGGAGGCTCATCATTGGAATATACAAGCCAAGTTCTATAGTGTGAAGGTCCCCACATAGCTATATGCATGAATGATAATCTCTATGGAGTACAAGATATAAGATGGAGTACGAGTGTGGATCTCTGAAAAGAAATAGTAGTGTGCCCCCTTCTCTCTTTTTATTTCTTTTTCTCTTTTTTTCTATTTTTTTTGTATTTTTGGTGGTCTCAATGGCTCTTTCTATTTCTCTCATTTGTCCTCTTTGGGATCTTTTAATTTTGTCCACTTTGGGATATTTTCCTCACTTTAGGGGCAACCCTCTCTATATTACAAGAAGTATAGAAGATCTTTCACACTTTACAATGTACTCAATTCATAAAGAAAATGTAACTATCATGAAGTATGCAAATGTAGGCCTCTGCCAGTGTAGCAGGATATGCAATGATACTAGCGCGTCATGTAGCAATGATTAGGGCAAGGCCCAACTAGAATGCGGCTCATCGATCAAGCAAGTAGCATGTATGACATGAGGATCAAGTCATGAGAAGGTGGATGTTGCATGGAAATGTATCTCGGAAAGGCTATGGAAATGCCTTGATAGGTAGGTATGGTGGCTGTTTTGAGGAAGGATATAAGGAGGTTTATGATGATAGAGCGTATCATGCCAAGGGTTTGGATGTACCGGCGAAGGTGGACGCCAACTCACGGAGTGAGAAGGAGGCAATGCACGACACAGAAAAGGCTAGCAAAATATGGGAAGGTGGAAGTGTCAACTTTCGAATACTCACATTAGTCCGAAGAACTCATGCACTTATTATCGGTAACTCTCAATCTAATAAGGAGGTTCACAAAGAGACAAGTCCCCCTAGGAGGAGTGTATGGGGGTTTGGTTATCCTTGCGCATCCTCGACTCATGGTATGTGAGTGTACTCTAATATTCGATCCCACCAAAGAGTAGTGATCCATCTAGTAGCTAAAGTTCTCAACTAATTTTGTAAGTTTTGAAAATAAACACGGATTGCCCAAAATATGACATCTATCACTAATAGGCTAAAGCTCTTGAAACCAAAATTCCAAACATTACTCATAGCAATACCTCAAAACTATTGCAAGTTACTACTAGAATTGAATAGCAACCTCAATTACCTACTCCAAGTCAAGACACACAACTCAGTGCAACAGGCAAACTCTCTAAACAAGATAAACATGAAAACTCAAGAGAGTTCGAGCAGCAAAGTAAAAAAAATCTCTTAAAAATATAAGCATGAAAACTAAGAGCTAAACATGACAGCAGCTATGAAAAAGATAAAGAACACACACAACAAAGATAAGCATGAAGAATCCTATGATGTGTTCTAGATTTTGAAAGTGGAGCGTGTTTCTCTCCCACACAAAGAAAGCTGGGTTCTAACTTGTTATGAACATCAAGCAAATCTAAAGAAAACTAAAAAGGAAATAAAGAGCAAGACGCTCCAAGCATAGCACATAACGCATGAAGTGATAAAAATATAGTGAGACGAGAGACGAACTGATAATTGTTGATGGAGAAGGGGATGCATGGGGGCATCCCCAAGCTTAGATGCTTGAGTCTCCTTGAATATTTCTTGGGGATGCCTGGCGGCATCCCAAAGATTGAGCGCTTGATACTCCTGAATCTTCTTCCATCATCTTCCCTCGCACAATTGAAAACTCCCTTCGTACATAACTCATCATAATCTGATTAGCGAGGTTAGTACCCATAATAAAATAATTTTTTCTCTACTGGAAATAAGGATATTCTTGAAGAGATACTGTTTCTAAATATTGCCAAAAAGTTTTTGCAAAGAAAAAGCAAGCTTAAAATTTGCAAAACGAAGAAAAGGCAAAACAGGACAGAATCTGTGAAAAACAGACCAGCAGGTAGTAAATAATTTTTTACGGATACTTATGCAACTCAAATAAAAAAACTCAGAACATACGAAAGTTCCGTAATTGTATAGAGCACGCTGTGTAAAAATTTCAGCTCAAAAAGATGAACTGGGATTTTTATGTGATTTTTCCAGTCAGGAGGACATTATCTGTTTTCTGGACAACATGTCACAACTTTCACTTCCCTTGTCATATGAGGCTATAATTGGCACAAAGCTTGAAAAGTAAAGATACAATGATGTTGATACAATAGTAACAATCATCAAGACCACTAAAAACAGAAGAAAAACAAATTGGGTTGCCTCCCAACTGATACGTCCAAAACGTATCTATAATTTCTGCTTGCTCCATGCAAGTTTTGTGTGATATTGCTATGATCTAGATACACTTTCATACACTTTTGATCATATTTGGACTAACCTATTAACTCAGTGCACCCCAGTGCCAGTTCTTGTTTTCGGCTGTTTTTCTATTCCAGTTTTCCCCCATATAAAAAGTGCACGAAAAATTCGGGAAAATTCAGATAAAAAATCAGCGTGACAGAAGCTTCGAGAAGAGCCCGGGAGGGGCCAGAGGGGAGCCAGGGGGGCCCAGGCGGCCACCCGGCGCGGCCCCACCCCTGGCCGCGCCAGGGGGGCTTCTGGGCCCCTGGCCCACCTCTGGCTGCCCCGTTTCACCTATTTATCCCCCGTCATGGGAAAACCCCAGAGAGAGAACCCTATTCCGCGAACTCGCCTCTGTTCCGCCGCCGCCGCGCTTCCGAAGATCGGGAGCACCAGAAGACCTCTTCCCGGCACCCCGCCGGAGGGAGGATTGACCTCCGGGAGTCTCCTCTCCACCATGGATGCTCCCCGGATGTCTCGTGAGTAGTTTTCCTTGGACCATGGGTCCGTGATCAGTAGCTACGTGATGTTCTCCTCCCCTCTTTGATCTTCATTGTTTAGACCTCGTGAGCTGCCCAACATGATCGAGGCACCTTTGTAATATTTCTGCTATTGTTTGTTGAGTTTGATAGGATCTGATGGATTATGAGATTATGTTCAGATTGTGATAGAGTAATATATTTGGTTTTTATCTCTTATATTTTTGTTCCTAAGTAATTCTTGCATGTTCCCCGTTGTTGTTTATTGCTTTGGCCAAGTAGTAGGTAGTGACTCCAAGAGGGAGCGTTGTGCTAGATTGTGGGTTCATGCCCCCCGATGACACGCTTGAGTGACAGAAACATGAGTCTAGGGGATGTGTTGTTGCCACAAGGGGGAAAACAACGGTGCTTGTAACCGCTGTTACAAGGATTTTTTACTTTACGCAGAGTTCTTTTTAATGCAGTTGTTTGTTGCTTTGGGTTTACACTTTGGGTGGGGCTCGCAACTTAATACCAGTGAGATGTTATGGATAGATATCTCAAGGTGGATGATTAGTAGTAGATGCAGATGGATTTCGGTCTACTTACCTTGGCGTACTGCCTGTGCTTTTGAACCTCTTCCTTTGTTTTGTACCATAGTTAGCATTGCGATGCGTTCATAATCTTGTCAATTGCCTTTCTATAATTTGTTTACCTCGCATAGCAATTTTATCATCTTTTGGGAGAGATACATCACTAGCGAACATCACGTATCCCGGTCCATATCCTTATCATTGTTTCCACGCTTTATTTACTTTTCTGCATTTACTTTCAAGTTGCTATTATTATCCCTTGCGTTTTATCCTTTGTAAACAACAAGACCGGAGAGATTGACGACCTCTCTGAACTTCGTTGGGAACAAAGTTATCTGTGTCTATGTGCAGGTCCGCGTCAGTTGCGCCGCTGACACCTACTTATCATCTCTGGAGTCCTACTGGAGACAAACCTTGGTATCTTTACCGAGGGAAATTTGCTGCTGTGCTGCATCACGCCTTCCACTTGGGGCTCACCAACGAAGGTCGAGAAGACTACACCCGTCAACCCTCGCGCCATCAAGCAAATTTCTGGCGCCGTTGTCGGGGACTCCAAGTGCTAAGATAGGGGAGTTGCACACTACCCTTTACCTTTGTTTTTTAGTCTTGTTAGTTTATCTTTCAGTTTTTATCTTTGTGTCTTTTATCAAAAACTACAAAAAAATCTGCCACACTTGCTGCTACTATGGGTTCCACTAAAAACACCAAGTTGTGTGACTTCACTAGTCACAACAACCAAGACTTTATCTGCACTCCTATTGCCACACCTGCCACTTCAGCTACCTCTTATGAAATTAAACCTGCTTTGCTAAACCTTGTTATGAGAGATCAATTCTCTGGTGCTGGAGATGATGCTGCTTTACACTTGAATAATTTTGTTGAATTATGTGATATGCAAAAGTATAAGGAAGTAGAAGGTGATGTTGTTAAGCTCAAGCTATTTCCCTTCTCTTTAAGGGGAGATGCTAAAATCTGGTTTCAATCTTTGCCTAGAAATAGCATAGATTCTTGGGATAAGTGCAAAGATGCTTTTATAGGGAAGTACTACCCTCCTGCTAAGATTATCCCATTGAGGAGTAATATTATGAATTTTAAGCAATTGGATAATGAACACGTTGCCCAAGCTTGGGAACGGATGAAATCACTTGTTAAGAAATGCCCTACACATGGTTTGACTACTTGGATGGTTATCCAGACTTTTTATGCAGGCTTGAACTATACCTCGCGGAACCTGTTAGATTCGGCCGCGGGAGGAACCTTTATGTCAACTACACTTGGTGCTGCCACGAAGCTTCTCGATGAAATGATGACCAATTATTCCCAATGGCATACCGAACGCGCTCCAACAGGTAGGAAGGTAAATTCTGTCGAGGAAATTACCTCCCTCAATGAAAAAGTTGACTTAATTATGTCTCTACTTACCAAGAAACCCTCTATTGATCCTCATGATGTTCCTTTAAATTCTTTGGTTGCTCAAGAACAAGTAGATGTGAACTTTATTGCTAGAAACAACTTCAAAAACAATGCTTATAGGGGAAATTTTGCTAGCAATCCTAGACCGTTTCCATCCAACTATGGGAACAACAACACCTAACCTAGCAACAAGAACCCCTCTTCTGAATTAGAAAGCATGCTTAGAGACTTTATCACTACCCAAAAAGCCTTCAACAAAAATGTAGAAGAGAAATTAGCTAAAATAGATAATCTCTCTTTGAAGGTAGAAAGCTTAGCCCGAGATGCTTAAAATTAGAACCTCTCCCCTTGAGGAGAATAAGGCCACTCCTATTAATGCTATCCAGTTACAAATCAATGAAAATATTAGGATGATGGCTAAACTTAAATAAAGATGGGCTAGAGAAAAAGAGGAAGAGGATAGAATTAAGAGCCTTCCTACACACCACACAGTTGCCACTATCCAAATTTTTGAGGACACTCAAACTATTAGCACCCAATGCACTCCTAGTCCCGTTGGACCTATTAATGGTGATGCTAATACCTCAACCATAGATAAAGAAACTCCTATGAACATAGAGGGTTTCAAACAAGTAAGCCTAGATGACACTACTACCACCTTTGATAGTAGTGATATTGATTTTGATAGTTGTACCCTCTCTGAAGTTATCAGTTTACTACACAAAATGTCTAGAGACCCCCACACTAGAACACTTAATCTTGCCTTCACGGAGCATATCACAAATGCTCTCATCAAAGCTAGGGAGGAGAAGCTTAGAGTAGAAGCCTCCATACCTAGGAATATAGAGGATGGTTGGGACCCTATGATCAAAATTAAATTAAATAACTTCTCTTGCTATGCTTTATGTGATGTTGGAGCTAGTACCTCCGTTATGCCCAAAAGAATATTTGATATGTTTGAATTGAAGCCCTTTGAGCCTTGTTCTTTTGGTGTTCGTCTTGTTGATTCTTCCATAAAGAAACCTTTGGGGAAGATCGACGATGTTCTTATCATTGTCAATGACAACTATGTTTCCGTTGATTTTATTGTTATGGATATAGAGTGTGAACCTTTGTGTCCAATTATTTTGGGACGTCCTTTTCTTCGCACCGTTGGTGCGGTTATTGACATGAAAGAGGGGAATATAAAATTCCAATTCCCATTCAAAAAGGGGATGGAACACTTCCCTAGAAAGAAAATCAAGTTACCTTTTGATTCCGTTACACGGGCTAGTTATTCTCTTTCTCTTGATAAAACTTGATTCTTCTTTTGCATTAAGCCTAGCTAATGGCTTTAAAGAAGCGCTTTCGGGAGGCAGCCCACAACGAATTTAGGATTTTTCTTTTTGCTTTTGTTGTGTCTTGATGATTGTTACTTCTGTAGCAACATCATTGTATCTTTATTTTTCAGCTTTGTGCCAAGTTATAGCCTCTTACGGCAAGGGAAGTAAAAGTTGTGACATGCTGTCCAGAAAACAGATTCTGTCCTCGTGACCAGAAAAATTCCAGAAAAATCCCAGTTCATCTTTTTGAGCTGAAAGTTTTACACAGTATGATCTATACAATTAAGAAACTTCCGTATGTTCTGAGTTTTTTGATTCGAGTTGCAGAAGTACCCCTAAAAAATTCTTTACTATCTGTTGTTCTGTTTTTCACAGATTCTGCCACGTTTTGTCTCTCCTAACTTTTGCAAACCTTAAGCTTGCTTTTTCTTTGCAAATTTTTTTTGGCACTCTTGAGAAACAATAGCTCTTCAAGAATATCTTTATATCCAGTGGAGGAAAATTATTTATTAAGGGTACTAACCTCTCTAATCAGCTTGTGATGAGTTATGTATGAAGGGAGTTTTCAAGTGTGCGATAGAAGATGATGAAAGAAGATCCAGGAGTGTCAAGCGCTCAAGCTTGGGGATGCCCCCATGCATCCCCAATAAATATTCAAGGAGACTCAAGTGTCTAAGCTTGGGGATGCCCCCATGCATCCCCTTCTCCATCAACAATCATCAGTTCGTCCTTCGTCTCACTATATTTTTATCACTTCATGCGTTATGTGCTATGCTTGGAGCGTCTCGCTCTTAGGTTTTATTTTTAGTTTCTTTAGCTTTTCTTGCTGTTCATAACAAGTTAGATCCTTTCTTACTTTGTGTGGGAGAGAAACACACTCCACTTTCAAAATTTAGAACACATCATAGGATTTTTCCTGCCTATCTTCTTGCTGTTGTGTGTTCTTTATCTTTTCATAGCTACTGCCATGTTTAGTCTTAGTTTTAGTTTGTATTTAGCAAGAGCCTTGGCTTTTGTTTTAGTTTGTTGCTGGAACTCTCTTTAGTTTTCATGTTTATCTTGTTAAGAGAGTTGGTTGTTGTACTGACTTTTGTCTTGTCTTGAAAGTAGGTAATTGAGGTTGCTATTTAATTTTAGTAGTAGCTTGCAATAGTTTTAAGGTATTGATGTGAGTAATGTTTGAACTTTTGGTGTCAAGAGCTCTTGCCTATTAGTGATAGGTGTCGTATTTTGGGCAATCCGTGTTTATTTTCAAAACCTACAAAACTAGTTGAGAACTCTAACTACTAGATGGATCACTACTCTTCTGAGGAGTCGAATATTAGAGTACACTCACGTACCATGAGTCGAGGATGCGCAAGGATAACCAAACCCCATACACTCCTCCTCAGGGTACTTGTCTCTTTTTGAACCTCCTTACTAGATTGAGAGTTACCGATAATAAGTGCATGAGTTCTTCGGACTAATGTAAGTATTGAGAGTTGACACTTCCACCTTCCCATATTTTGCTAGCCTTTCCCGTGCCGTGCATTGCCTTCTTCTCACTCCGAGAGTTGGTGTCCACCTTCGCCGGTACTTCCAAACCCTTGGCATGATACGCTCTATCATCATAAGCCTCCTTATATCTTCCCTCAAAACAGCCACCATACCTACCTATCAAGGCATTTCCATAGCCTTTCCGAGTTACATTGCCATGCAATTTCCACCTCTTCATGACTTGATCTTCATGCCATACATGTTCCTGCTACACTGGCAGCGGCATACATTGCATACATCATGATAGTTACATCTTCTTTATGATTTTGAGTACCTTGTAAAGTGTGAAGATTTCCTATACCTTCTTGTAAAATAGAGTGTTGCCCTTAAGTGAGGAAAAGATCCCAAAGTGGACACATTAAAAGATCCCAAAGAGGACAAATGAGAGTTAAATAGAAAGAGCTATTGAGGCCACCAAAAAAGAAAAAAAAGAAATAAAAAGAGAGAAAGGGGCAACACTACTATCCTTTTGAGAGATCCACACTAGTACTCCCTTTATATCCTTGTACTCCATAGAGATGATCATTATGCATATAGCTATGTGGGGACCTTCACACTATAGATCTTGGCTTGCATATTCCGAGGATGAGCCTCCTCAAAAGAGCTCTAGGTCTTCATGAGCGAGCAAGTTAGATGCACCCCCACTAGTTCCCTTGGAGAGCTTCCTAGCTCGTATGTGCATCCGTTACATGGCAATCCCTACTCCTCACATCATATATATATCATTTGGCATCTCTTGCCTATGATTGTCCTCATTGATGTGATCCTTTCTCATCTTTTTGTCTTCCTCCTCCACCATATTTCTCTCTTTGCCATCCTAAGTGTCAACTCTCGTGCTTACGCTCATCCATTGCATTAGTGCTCGAAATATCGAAAAGGAGTGGATCAAATTGACTTGTACCTGGCTAGTGGTCTGGGGACGAGTCAAGATAAGATTCCAAAGAAGACCAAGTGTGAAACTTTAGTAGATTGAGTTCTCAACACAAAAATACTTTTTTCTCGTATTCCCTATCCCCCTTCTTGCACGCAAACACCATTTCGAGACATTCGAGTCACGGACAGCGAGAGCTCTTGCACCTATTGTTCTTTTGTTACTTGTTTCAATGTTAATATAGACTCTTGCATGTTATGACTTGAATTGAATCTCTAACCTTGATTGCTTTACTTTTCAAAGTTCTTATATGGTTGCTAGCATGTCACCACAGAAATTATGTTGTTATCATTTACCTACTCGAGGACGAGCAGGAATTAAGCTTGGGGATGTTGATACGCCCAAAACGTATCTATAATTTCTGCTTGTTCCATGCATGTTTTGTGTGATATTGCTATGATCTAGATACACTTTCATACACTTTTGATCATATTTGGACTAACCTATTAACTCAGTGCACCCCAGTGCCAGTTCCTGTTTTCTGCTGTTTTTCTATTTCAGTTTTCTCCCATATAAAATGTGCCAGAAAAATTCGGGAAAATTTAGATAAAAAATCAGTGTGGCGGAAGCTTCGAGAAGAGCCCGGGAGGGGCCAGAGGGGAGCCAAGGGGGCCCAGGCGGCCACCCGGCGAGGCCCCACCCCTGGCCGTGCCAGGGGGCGCCTGGGGCCCCTGGCCCACCTCTGGCTGCCCCCTTTTGCCTCTTTATCCCCCGTCACGGGAAAACCCCAGAGAGAGAACCCTATTCCGCGAACTCGCCTCTGTTCCGCCGCCGCCGCGCTTCCGAAGATCGGGAGCACCAGAAGACCTCTTCCCGGCACCCTGCCGGAGGGAGGATTGACCTCCGGGAGTCTCCTCTCCACCATGGATGCTCTCCGGATATCTCGTGAGTAGTTTTCCTTGGACCATGGGTCCGTGATCATTAGCTATGTGATGTTATCCTCCCCTCTTTGATCTTCATTGTTTAGACCTCGTGAGTTGCCCAACATGATCGAGGCACCTTTGTAATATTTCTGCTATTGCTTTGTTGAGTTTGATAGGATCTGATGGATTATGAGATTATGTTCAGATTGTGATAGAGTAATATATTTGGTTTTTATCTCTTATATTTTTGTTCCTAAGTAATTCTTGCATGTTCCCCGTTGTTGTTTATTGCTTTGGCCAAGTAGTAGGTAGTGACTCCAAGAGGGAGCGTTGTGCTAGATTGTGGGTTCATGCCCCCCAATGACACGCTTGAGTGACAGAAACATGAGTCTAGGGGATATGCTGTTGCCACAAGGGGAAAACAACGGTGCTTGTAACCGCGGTTACAAGGATTGTTTACTTTACGCAAAGTTCTTTTTAATGCAGTTGTCTGTTGCTTTGGGTTTACACTTTGGGTGGGGCTCGCAACTTAATACCAGCGAGATGTTCTGGATAGATATCTCAAGGTGGATGATTAGTAGTAGATGCAGATGGATTTCGGTCTACTTACCTTGGCGTACTGCCTGTGCTTTTGAACCTCTTCCTTTCTTTTGTAGCATAGTTAGCATTGTGGTGCGTTCATAATCCTGTCAATTGCCTTTCTGTAATTTGTTTGCCTCGCATAGCAATTTTATCGTCTTTTGGGAGAGAGACATCACTAGCGAACATCACGTATACCGGTCCATATCCTTATCATTGTTTCCACGCTTTATTTACTTTTTTGCATTTACTTTCAAGTTGCTATTATTATCACTTGCGTTTTATCCTTTGTAAACAACAAGACTGGAGAGATTGACAACCTCTCTGAACTTCGTTGGGATCAAAGTTATCTGTGTTTGTGTGCAGGTCCGCGTCAGTTGCGCCGCTGACACCTACTTATCATCTCTGGAGTCCTACTGGAGACAAACCTTGGTATCTTTACCGAGGGAAATTTGTTGCTGTGCTGCATCACGCCTTCCACTTGGGGCTCACCTACAAAGGGCGAGAAGACTACACCCGTCAACCTTCGCGCCATCACCAACAAGCGCTTTCTTTTACGCCTTTAAGCTAGGCAAAAAGATTTTAAAAGATGCTCTCACAAGAATAAGAATTTTGAAGCAAAAGAGAGCATCAAGAAGCAAATATGAAACACATTTAAGCCTAACCCACTTCCTATGCATAGGCATCTCGTAAGAAAATAAATCAAAGAATCACAAAGTGGCATGCATAGGAAGGTAGAACAAGAACAACTTCGAAAGTTTCAACTTAGAGAGAGGTGTTTTTGTAACATGGAAGTTTCTATAACCAAACTTTCCTCTCTCAAAGTAATTTTCAATAGTATAATGAACACCATAAGGAATATAAGCATCACATAAATCATGTTGTTCATGACCTACAAGCAAACGTGTATTGTTTTCAACACGGTCTTTAGGAACATAAGATAAATGCAACCCATCACATTGAGCCTTGATAAGAGCAACATTCTCCGGAATATGAGTTGGAGATTTCAAATGGATAATAGGACAATCAAGTGTGGGTGCAATAGCAACAATTTCATGATTAACATAAGGAACTATAGAGAGTTCATCTTTTTCAGCATCATCCATATTTGCATCATGGTCATCAACAAAGCAAGTATCAAGATCTTCAGAAAGGGATATTTCAAGCGAGTCCTCGGAATCATGGGATTCCTCATCATAGCAACCATTAGCCTCTTCTTGGGAAGCAAACATTTTATTTTTAAAATCCTCAATATAAGTATTGGAAGTATAATTCTCGAAGCAATAAGCAAGAACTGCAAAGTTTTCGGACTGGTGAATGGTATCGTGATACTTTTCAATCAAAGAAGCAATCTCATAAGCACCTTTAAAAGCAAAAAACTCTTCAATATTTTCAACATCAAAGTAATTATAAACAGATTTAGCATAAGAAGATATGATCTCATTTTCATTAAACTCACATTGGAAAGGAAGGTGTTTATGATCTATATTAGAACAGCAAGTAAAATCATAGATGTGGCACAAAAGTTTAGCTTGGCAATAAGAAACATGTATTTGATCCCATAAGTGTTTCCCTTTCTGAGATAGGCAGTGCCGCGTATAATGAGCATGCTCATCCAATGATTTTCCCTCAACCAAGTCGGTTGGGTTTTTAGCGCGAGCAAAAAATGATCGAAAATTATCCAAGTGAAAGATGTGAAACAAGTCCATCCTACCATATTTGGGTGGTTCAGCACCCATGGTGAGGATAGCATCACTAGGCAAAGCAAGACAAAGGCAAAAGGTAGCAACTATTTTTGTGGTTTTTCATATAAGACACAAAAGAAAAAGAAAAAACTGGAAAGGTAAACTAACAAGACTAAAAAGCAAAGATAAAAGATAGTGTGCAACTCCCCTATCTTGAAGAGCGGAGTCCCCGGCAACGGCGCCAGAAATTGTTGTGATGTCACGAGAGTTTACTTCTCTCCCCTCGTTGTTTACCCAAAGTGGAAGGTGAGATATAGCGTAGCAGCAAATTTCCCTTAGCAAAGATGCTAAGGTTTAAGTATCGAACCAGTAGGACTCCAAGGTCGACAAGTAGGTGGTAAAGTGAACAATGGCGTCATTTACAACCGAGGTTGCTAACTTCACCTGGACCTGCACACACAACAAATAACTTTGCTCCCAACGAGTACAGAGGAGTTTTCAATTCCTCTGGCCTTGTTGTTTACAAAGGATCAAACGCACGAGATAATAATGATAGTGATAGCAACGGAAAAGTAAATAATGAAGTAAATAAATAGTGGGTATAAACAGTATTGGAAATATGGACCGGGGTCCTATGATGTTCACTAGTGATGTCTCCCTCCCAAAAGACGATAAAATAGCCATGCGAGGTAAACAAATTACAGCTGGGAAATTGACAGGATTATGTGCGCAAACCAATGCTAACTATGCTATAAAGAAAGGAAGAGGCTCAAAAGCTTGGGCGGTACGACAAATCAAGAAGACCGAAATCCATCTGCATCTACCTACTAATCATCCACCTTGAGATATCTATCCAGAACATCTCGCTGGTATTAAGTTGCGAATCCCACCCAAAGTGTAAACTCAAAGCAACGGACAACTGCATTAAAGAACTTTGCGTAAAGTAAACAATCCTTGCACCCGCAAGTACAAGCACCGTTGTTTTCTCCCTTTTGGCAATAACACATCCCCTAGACTCATGTTTCTGACACTCAAGCTAGTCATCAGGGGGCATGAACCCACAATCATGCATAACGCTCCGTCTTGGAGTCACTACCTACTACTTGGCCAAAGCAATAAACAGCAATGGAGAACATGCAAGAATTACTCAAGAACATAAATATAAAAGAGGAGAATCAAATATATTACTCAAACACAATCTGAACATAATCTCATAATCCATCGGATCCCAGCAAACTCAACATAGCAACAGCAGAAAGATTACATATGTGCCTCGATAATGTAGGGCATCTCACGAGGTCTAATCCATGAAGAACAAAGAGGGGAGGAGACCATCACATAGCTACTGATCATAGACCCATGGTCCAAGGTGGAATACTCACGGTTCATCCGAGAAGCGTCCATGGTGGTGGAGAAGCTCCCGGAGGTGGTTCCTCCCTCCGGCAGGGTGCTGGGAAGAGGTCTCCTGGTGCTCCCGATCTTGGAAGCGCGGCGGCGGCGGAACAGAGGAGAGATCACGAAAAAGGGTTCCCGTCACGGGGGTTTCACGTCACAGAGAATATATGGGCGAAGGGGGCAGCCAGGGGGGCTACAAGGGGTCCAGGCGGCCCCCTGGTGCGGCCCCACCCTAGGGCGCGCCGGGAGGGCGCCTGGGGCCCTGGTGGGTCCCCTTTGGCCCCCCCTCGGTGATTCCCGAAGCTTCTTCTGCGCTAATTTTTATTGGATTTTCCCGAATTTTTTGAGCACTTTTAATGTGGGGGAAACCTGAAATAGAAAACAGCAGAAAACAGGAACTGGCACTGGGGTGCACTGATTTAATAAATTAGTCCAAATATGATCAAAAGTGTTTGGAAGTTCATCAATATCATAGCAATATCACACAAAAGAGGCATGGAGCAAGCATATATTATAGATACGTTTTTGACGTATCAGTAGCTCACGAGGTCTAAAACATTGAAGAACAATGGTGGAGAGAAGACATCACATAGCTACTGATCACATACCCATGGTCCAACGGGGACTACTCACGGCACATCTGGAAGGCGTCCATGGTGGTGGAGAGGCACCTAGAGGTCAATCCTCCCTCTGGCAGGGTGCCGGGAAGGAGTCTTCTGGTGCTCCCGATCTTCGGAACGCGACGGCGGCGGAACAGAGAGGTAATTCGCGATGCGGGACTTCCTCTTAGGGTTTTCTGGACGGGGGGGGGGGGGGGTAGAAATAGGCCGAAGGGGGCATCGGGAGTGAGCCCCACCTCCCAGGCGCCCTGGTGGCGCGGCCAGGGGTGGGGCCGCGCCACCTGGCCTCCTAGGAGGGGGTGGCCCCCCTCCGGCCCTCCTTCGGTGGTTTCGGAAGCTTCCTCCATGCTGATTTTTATTCAGATTTTCCCAATTTTTTCTGGCATTTTAAATTGGCGAAGAATCACTGCAACTAAAGACATCAGCACACAGGAACTGGCACTGGGTGCACTGAGTTAGTAGGTTAGTCGAAATATGTGTAAAATGATATAAAAATGTAGCAAAACATGTAGCAATGTTACATAAAAGTTCATGGAACAAGAAGAAATTATAGATACGTTTGGGACGTATCAACATCCGCAAGCTTAATTCCTGCTCGTCCTCGAGTAGGTAAATGATAACACAGATAATTTCTGTGGTGACGTGCTAACACACACATATAAGAACTTCAAAGTAAAGAAAGTAAGATATGCAATTCAAGTCAAGACAATAACAAGCAAGAGTCTTAGTATTAATTCTAGCAAAATATAAACATAAAGGTGCAAGAGCTCTCGCTGTCCGTGACTCGAATGTCTCCAAATGATGTTTGCGTGCAAGCAATGGGAGATGGGATTAAGAGAGTATATATATATAGTTAATTGAGAACTCGGTCTACTAAAGTTTCACACTTGGTCTCCTTCGGGATTGACGAGGGGGTGACCCCACGACTCCTACAGATAGGCCTACCCGGTGTCCCTGAAGATAGAAGGCCCATGAAGACCCGCCTAGAACCGCCTTGGCCCGCTAATTGGTACCGACGTAGGAGTCTGCGACTCACAAGGAAGGTGCGAAGACCTGTCGTACGGAGCAACCTAGGGTTAGGAAAGCTTACCTGTAAACGTAGATGAACTCCCCGAAACCTAGCCCAGTATATAAGGGCTAGGAGGGACGACGCCAAAGCCATCCAATATCATCTGTAACCCTAGCCTTGAGCGCTCCAGCCTTGGCATCCACTGTAATCGCATCTCCCTCATCAATAATATCGAGCAGGAACGTGTCCTCCTGTTTGCCGATGAGCTATCGTCCAACCTGTGCCTCTCATGACTAACCCAGGGTCCCTGGCCATGGGATTTGCCGGGGTTGATCCCCGTCAATTGGCGCCGTCTGTGGGAACTACACAGGTTGGGATCACGATCTCGGCGGTCCCGTCTTCAGCAAGCCACAACTCAAGGGCAAGGACCAGATCTAGCCCACTCGAAGGATTCAAGATCACGGCGAACATCTCTGCCACCCCATCAAGATCGCTCGGGCTACAGCTGTGCCAGGACCGACACTACGGTAACGACCAAGTGCAGCGTCAGCGCCGAAGGAGCCGACGACCCAGAAGAACAGCGAGAGGCCTCTACGAAGGAATCCCACTCGACAAACCGCGACGTGCAGCGGAGGACTCGCAAATCTTTCGACAACCCACCGCCGCCCGGGCACCCGCCGCACATCAAGACGATGACTACGAGATCGAAACCATCGATCAGCCGAATCATCGCCAAGGAGGAAGGAATCGCCGACCCAAAAGGAGCGCACGGGAGATCTACGGCAAGGCCCCACTGAACGAGCCACGTCACGCAGCCATGCAACCGACGGCCACTCGACGACACGCCGTCGCACGAGCACCTGCCGCCATCCAGGACAGCGACTCCGAGACACTGGTGGGCGAGTACTATGATGCAGACCGAAGGCCAGATGAATTCTCCAACCTCATCAAGAACCAAGATATGAGTCAAGAAATCGAAACCGACCCTCGTTTCCACGAACACCCGGAGGATCACGAGCAAATCTTCAGAATTTCAAGAAGGAAGAGGCACGCCGGATCTTGCAAACTCACGGTTAGAGAGAAGCTAGCAGGACCCTGCACGATCCACAACTTCGAGGATAACTGGGGATGCGTCAGGTCAGGTCACACTTTGGGAGACTGCAACCTGTTCAACGAGCTAGCCGACGACCTCAAGAAGGAGAAGCAGAAAGAAAACAAGCGCAACCGGCGACCCGAACAATCTCCGCCCTCAAGCCCGGAAGGACGTCACAGCCCGCTGCAAGGACAGGCGCTCATGATCCAAGAGGGAAGGGTGCCGCAAGCACAACGCGACGCCTACACCCTGCAAGCTAGAGCAGCCGAGAGCATAAACATAGTCGAAGTCTACCAGCTACATGATGCGGAGACCAGCATCACGTTCTCACAGGACGACCATCCACCCGCAGTCCCAAGACCGGGGCACGCGCCCCTGGTGCTCGATGCACAAATCGGAGGGTACGACATGGATATGGTCTTCATGGACGGAGGCAGCAGCATGAATATCATCTTCGCCAGCACCCTGCAAAAGATGCTGATCCCACGATCAGTATGGAAGAAATCGAGCACCGTGTTACACGGGGTAGTCCCAGGAGAAGCAACCACATCCCTCGGAGTCGTCGAACTTGAAGTTGTCTTCGGCAACCGACGCAACTTCGCAAAGCATGTCCTCGAGTTCGAAGTACTCGATTGGCAATCGCAGTATCACGCCATATTGGGACGGCCAGCATTCGCGCAGTTCATGGCGGTTCCACACTACGCCTACCTCAAGCTCAAGATGCCAGGATCAACGGGAGTCATCACGATCAACGGAAGCTTCATCAAATCAGATCAATGTGACCGTGACTTTCACAAAATATCTGACACATTTGGAGCCGAACAAGAACTCAGAGAAATAGCCATGGTGAAGGACAAGAGTACCTTCCCATTGTGAGCCGAAGCGAATCTAAGGAGTACGAACGGGACTTCAGCATCGACAGCGACACAGTCACTCACCAAGTTCACCCGACGGACCCGGACAAAACAGTCCGCGTGTACGCCCACCTACCAGAGGAGCAGGCGACGGATCTCGTCGCTTTCCTTCGAGATGAGTGGGAAATATTCGCCTGGTGCCCAGCCGACATGCCTGGAATAACGCGCGAATTCGCGGAGCACGCCCTACGCATCAAGAAAAACACGAAGCCGGTGAAGCAAGCTCTGAGACGATTCTCAGAGCCCAAGCGCAGAGCAATCGGAGAGGAAGTCAACCGGTTACTCGACGCCCAGTTCATCCGAGAAACGAAGAAAGCCACCTGGATAGCCAACCCAGTGCTGGTGCCCAAGAAAGACACGAACGTGTTGCGCATGTGTGTCGACTCCGGACCAGTCAACAAGAATTTCCCGAAGGACCACTTCCCCCTGCCTAGAATCGATCAGATAATCGACTCGACAGCAGGGTGCGATCTACTTTCCTTTCTTGATGCCTACTCAGGATACAACCAGATCAGGATGAAGGAAGAAGACGAAGAGCACACATCGTTCATCACCCCCTATGGAGTATTCTGCTACAGGACCATGCCCTTCGGGCTCAAGAACGCAGGCGCCACATACCAGCGAATGATGCAGGACTTCCTGAAAGAGAAAATCGGAAGAAATGTGCAAGTCTATGTGGACGACATCGTCATCAAGACCTACAAAGCAGCCACACTACTCGACGACCTGCGCGAAACCTTTGCAGCGCTCAACAAATACAGAATCAAACTCAACCCAAAGAAGTGCGCATTCGGCGTACCGGCGGGGAAGCTGCTCGACTATATGGTCTCTGCCCAAGGAATCGAGGCAAACCCTGAGAAAGTCCAAGCCATCGCCCGAATGCAAGAACAAACCGACGTCAAAGGAGTACAGCAGCTCACTGGAAGACTCGCAGCCCTAAGCCGCTTCATCAGCAGGCTGGGAGAACGCACGCTGCCTTTCTATCAGCTGCTCAGGAAAGGAGAGAAATTCGAGTGGACGGAGGAAGCCCACCAAGCATTCGCGGACCTGAAAAAGACACTCTCGACCCCACCAATCCTGGCGGTACCCAAGGAACGAGAGAAGCTATACCTCTACGTGGCAGCACGTAACAGTGTAGTAAGCACAGCGCTCGTTGTCGAACGCACAGAAGAAGGCAAGGTCCAGAGCATCCAGAGACCAATCTACTACCTCAGCATGCTCCTGACCAAATCCCAGTAGCGGTACCCGCATTACCAGAAGCTACTACTGGCCGTCATCATGACCTCAAGAAAGGTGCCCCACTACTTCGACGAGCACCCTATCACAATCGTGAGCAGCGCACCACTCGCTGACATACTCAACAACCCTGGAGCGATTGGACGAGTCGCTGAGTGGAACATTGAGCTCATCCCACGGGACCTGCAGTTCAAGCACCCAACAGCCATCAAAGCCCAAGTACTCCCAGATTTCCTGGTCGAGTGGACGGAGGCTCAGACACCAGCCCCCCCATACCTATCCAATTCATGGTCAATGTTCTTCGATGGGTCCAAGAGACAACAAGGAGCCGGGGCAGGAGTCGTGCTCATCTCCCCTAAAGGAACAAAGCTAAAATACGTCCTCCAGATCAACTTCAGTCACGCCTCCAACAACGAAGCAGAATACGAGGCACTCCTCCATGGCATGCGCATGGCCAAAACATGTGGAGCCACTCGCCTCATAATCTACGGGGACTCCAATCTCGTCGTCCAGCAGACGATGAGAAACTACGACGCAATAGCCGACAACATGGCGGCCTACTAGAAGCTCTACAACACACTCGAAGGAAGTTACGACGGCTGCGAGCTCAACTACATTACCAGGGCCAACAACACAGAAGCTGACGAACTCGCGAACATTGGTTCGACCCGAGAACCAATACCACCCGGCGTTTTTCTCGAAAGCATCAGCCAGAGATCCATCAAGGTACAGGCAGCAGCACCTGAACCAGTCGAGGACGGTGAGGACGCAACAGACCTGGCACAAGTTGCAGCAGTAAGCCCATCAGAAGGCACAAGCACCAGCACACCCGACAGCACAGCTCCGACAGAGCTCGAAGGACCTGTCTGGGAAAAACCGTTCCTCCGATTCCTAATCGAAGGTACGCTACCGCAAGACGTGGCCGAAGCACGACGCATCAACCGATGATCCAAGGCATTCACGATGATCAACAAACAGCTATACAAGCGCAGCATCACCCAGATACTCCAAAGGTGCATCGACGAAGAGGACGGCAAAGCCCTACTGCTCGAAATCCACGAAGGCACCTGCGGGCACCATGCGAGCAGTCGAGTACTCGTGTCCAAAGCATTCCGAGCCGGGTTCTATTGGCCCACAGCCATGAAAAACGCAGAGGACATCGTGCGACGTTGTGTCGCCTGCCAGAAATTCGCCAACAGGCCACACGACCCCGCCTCAGAGCTCAAGACCATACCACTATCCTGGCCGTTCGCCACCTGGGGACTCGACATGGTGGGTCCACTCAAGAAATCATCAAACGGAGGAAGGACACACCTGCTCGTCGCAGTCGACAAGTTCACTAAATGGATCGAAGCAGTGCCCATCACCAGCTCCACAGCCCTCACGGCTGTCAACTTCATCAAATCGATCATCTTCAGGTTCGGAGTGCCACACAACATCATCACGGATAACGGCACGAACTTCACAGAAGCATAATTTCAGAACTTTTGCGAAGAACTGGGCATCAAAATCAATTATGCATCAGTCGCGCACCCGCAGTCCAACGGCCAAGTGGAAAAAGCAAACGGCCTTGTATGCGGGGGAATCAAGAAACGGCTCCTCGCACCACTCGAGCAAGCCGTCGGCAACTGGGTAGAAGAACTCCCCGCGGTACTATGGAGCCTACGAACTACACCAAACACCGCGACCCAGTACACACCCTTCTTCATGGTGTACGGGGCAGAGGCAGTACTACCACATGACCTCAAGTTCGGAGCACCTCGGGTCACCAGGTACGAAGAAGAAGAAGCAGAAGAAGCATTACAAGATGACAAAGATACAGCTGACGAAGCAAGAGAAACAACCCTGGCAAAATCAGTGGGGTACCAGGACAAGCTACGCACCTACCAAAGCAGTCGCTTGCGCACTAGAACCTTCAACAAAGGTGACCTAGTCCTACGGCTGATACAAGAGAAGGTCCATAAACTTGCTCCCCAATGGGAAGGACCATTTATAGTCTCAGAAGTCATCGGAGGTGGCGCCTACAGGCTGAAGAACCCGAAGACAGACGAGCACGTGGGTAACCCATGGAACGTAGAAAACTTGCGACTGTTCTATCCATAGTACCCATCGGTCAGACATGACTGGCAACTCATGTAGCCGCTCGACCACAATAAAATAAATGTTGCCCAAATACTACCATCTCAAAGCACTCGGGGGCTCGAGCACACACTCCCCCCGAGAGACACTATCATCGCCTACGCGATCTCAACCAAAGCACTCGGGGGCTTAAGCATAAAATCCCCCCGAGAGACGCTATCGCCTACGCGATCTTAACCAAAGCACTCAGGGGCTTAAGCATAAAATCCCCCCGAGAGACGCTATCCTCACTCAAGCGATCTTAACCAAAGCACTTGGGGGCTTAAGCATAAAATCCCCCCGAGAGACGCTTTGCCTACGCGATCTTAACCAAAGCACTCGGGGGCTTAAGAATAAAATCCCCCCGAGAGACGCTATCGCCACTCAAGCGATCTTAACAAAAGCACTCGGGGGCTTAAGCATAAAATCCCCCTGAGAGACGCTATCGCCACTTAAGCAATCTTAACCAAAGCACTCGGGGGCTTAAGCATAAAATCCCCCCGAGAGACGCTATCTCCTACGCGATCTTAAGCAAAGCACTCGGGGGCTTAAACATAAATCCCCCCGAGAGACGCTATCGCCACTCAAGCGATCTTAACCAAAGCACTCGGGGGCTTAAGCGCAAAATCCCCCCGAGAGACGCTATCGCCACCTACGCGAGCTCACCTTAAAAACTCGGGGGCTCAAGCATAAGCATTCCCCGAGACACGCTACGGTCCTATTCAAAAACACCAAGTTAGCAATCTTCAAGTCTTCACCCGGATGACAAACAACAAAGACTCGGGGACTACTCTAGAGTTGAACCGCGAGGAAATACGCAAAGTCTTAAGCCTACATTTGACTCTACAACTCAAACGTAGCCTCGGGGGCTACTCCCATCGGGAGCGCTGCCGCGCACCCGATAGAACACACTAGAAAGTTAAAGTCAGTGCATCACGGGAGGAGTCGAAGACATTTCACGCTATCAGATGAAGTCGAAGACATTTCACGCTATCAGATGGAGTCGAAGACATTTCGCGCTATCAGATGGAATCGAAGACATGGCATCACAGGAGTCGAAAACACAGTTTATTGCAAGATCTCAACCACAGCTTGAACTCAACCATAAAGGTATAAAAGGACTCAACTACATTTGGATAGAAGGCAGCTCCTGTTACAAGAGGGAATTACCCAAGGAATTAAGACTTCTACATGTGTGCCCTTGAGGGGTAATCGACTCTAGTACAAGGGCATCACCACAGACAAAGGAAGAAAAAAGGAAGCTAGCAGAGGATGTCAATGACATAAAAAAAGGGTGAAGCTCGACTTATTTGTCGATGCTCCACCAGCTTCTTCTCCTGCTCCACCATCTTCTTCTCCAGCTGCAGCTGCACGCCTTTTTCCCCGGCCGCACAGCTTCTTCTCCGAGTTGTCGGCGAAGATGAGGCCGCCTCCAGTTCTACAAGGTCGCTTGGCGCGCCCGCTTGATCGACGGCTTGACGTCGATGTCCTCTTCGGAGCTGATGGAGACGGCATCACCACCTGAGGAGTCACCAGAAGACGGAGCTATAGAACGTGCAGGTGTAGGACTCCTCGACCTTGTGGAGTTGTCGCTGCTCGACTCCTGCCAGTACGGATCCATGCTGTTGCCGCTCGGGTCGAACGCGCGAACAGTGACAGTGCTTTCGCCGTCAAAGCGACAGCTGAGCATATCGTCATCTCGCAAATTCAACCGCCGAGCAAACAAACTCCAACCAGAGCCAAGAAAAATCAAGCGGGAGCTATCAACCTCCAAGTCAACATAAGAAGGAGATCGACAGCTCCCTTGAAGATGCAGAGGAAAGCCATCTAAGCCACGTTCCGAGACAATGGCGGAAAAAGCAGAGGGAAGAAGAACGCGATTGGCGCTCTAGCCACAAACGCGTGAAAGAAAATCATAGCGCCAGAATCCCTCCTCCAAGGGAGAGGAGGAAGGCATTGGCACCGTACCATGGCGACCACCACGACATGAGCGTGGTGTACGGCTACCACGGCCATGATGAACACGGCAACGGCCAACACCTCGCCTGGGAGCCATCAGAGGAAGAAGAGAAGAAGGAAGAGGCAAAGCAGCAAGATGGATAGAGGCGAAACACTGTGGAAGAGAAAGGCTTATTTATAGAACAAAAATCTCCCATCACAGAGAAGCCAAGACGACAACAGCAATTAATTCAAAGACCAAACGTCGCAGACGTCTCAGATTCCAAAACCAAGATGCTTGCCCACGGGACGCACTGTGCGTGAGACGCGTCAATTGACGCGCATTTCCAACCGGCGTATCGGAAACTCAACCAGCGCCTGCCGCACGCCACAGCGGTCATCATTATGACCGGTCATGAAGACATGACGGTTCACTGGCGGAGCATCCCTGACAGCCATCAAACAGAGGCATCGTTATCCTGACAAGCAGCGAAGAATACCAACAGACATCAAGAATGATTTCTTAAACACATTTCTCAAATATATTTAAACTCCCATCGGGAGCGTACCCACTCAAAACCGAGCCTCAGGTGAGCAGCCGCCTAAAAGTCAGCAATGTGCTCGAGTGACCACTCGCACTCACGAGAGTCTCGGGTGCTCCCTCAACCCGACACAAGACAAACATGCATTCGCCAAGATCATACGACGCTAGGAGTCTCAGGTGCTCCCTCACCTCAAGAGCCGAAACGGCATTCGAGTGACCACTCGCGGAGAACCCCTCGTCGGAGCACTCGAAACAAGCTCCGCAGGTGAATAAGTGAACAACTCGCTTGATTTTTTGTTCCAAGCGGGTGCAATACTATTAGGCTCCGCGCCTCAAAAATACACAATCCTGGAACAAGACACATTGTGCCCAGATGCCACGCAAGATTAGCGTGTAGGTAAGACCCCGCTGCGAAGTTCGGCCGGGCTGGGACTTGCCGAAGAGCGATTTCACTCCCAACCTTTTCCATGCGCTGCGCGTGATAGAAAAAGCCAGGCGGACGCGCCTTAGGCTATGCACATTACTGGAGGCAAATGAACACCGTAAGACCTGAAGCGGCAGGACTTTTGCTCGACACCAGTGTTCCAAGATCACGTCGAGGGACGTGGGTTTGATTGGGCTACAGCGGTATTTGCCACTAGCGCAATTCACCAAGGCTCGACCAGTCGACTCCTTGGGCCCTTTCAGCTTAGCATCCCTCGAAACAGGTTTTGTCATGGCCACAAGACTGCCAGCGACCCGCGGTTGCACCGCGCATACAAACGACCGACAAATGGATGTACTCGAGTCCCTGCGCGACTCTTCGAGTCCCCTAGGCACTCGGGGGCTACTGACGAGGGGGTGACCCCACGACTCCTACAGATAGGCCTACCCGGTGTCCCTGAAGATAGAAGGCCCATGAAGACCCGCCTGGACCCGCCTTGGCCCGCTAATTGGTACCGACGTAGGAGTCTGCGGCTCACAAGGAAGGTGCGAATACCTGTCGTACGGAGCAAGCTAGGGTTAGGAAAGCTTACCTGTAAACGTAGATGAACTCCCCGAGACCTAGCCCAGTATATAAGGGCTAGGAGGGACGACGCCAAAGCCATCCAATATCATCTGTAACCCTAGCCTTGAGAGCTCCAGCCTTGGCATCCACTGTAATCACATCTCCCTCATCAATAATATCGAGCAGGAACGTGTCCTCCTGTTTGTCGACGAGCTATCGTCCAACCTGTGCTTCTCATGACTAACGCAGGGCCCCTGACCATTGGATTTTCCGGGGTTGATCCCCGTCAGGGATCTTATTTTGATTCATCCCCAGACCACTAGTCAGGTACAAGTCAAACTGATCCTCTCCCTTTCGACTTTGAGCACTCATGCAATGTATGAGCACGAGCAAGATACATTAGCACTTGGGTGGAAAAGAGAGAAATAATGGGGAAGAAAGACAAAAAGGTGTGAAAGGCTCACATCAATGAGGACAATCATAGGCGAGAGAATGCCAAATGATATATATGATGTGAGGAGTAGGGATTGCCATGCAACGGATGCATATATGAGCTAAAGTGTAAGGCCCGATATGCGGTACTATTCCAGATCTAGATGTTTCCATCCAGATCCGGGGACGAAGCACATATCGGTCCCACCGTGACATATGACGAAGTCATATGCCCCGGATTTCCAACATGATATCACAACATTATAGATACAAAGATACAACATCTCATACATTCGGCATACAACTACCTTAAAACAATACATCGGCGGAAGATACATGTCTGAGTACAGACTACAATCAAATGCCTACTGGCAAAGAGAAAACATCGATCCCCATAACCACACGGGTCTAGGCCCTCCGCCGGTATCCTCCTAACTAGTCGTCGTCGAGTCTCGTTTGGGGGTAGTATCGTGAGTACAGAAGTACTCAACATCCAACTGTAGTGGTCATCTGACCCAGCAAGGACTTCATCACTCGTCATTCTAGGACAACTAGTAGTTTACGGTAAGGATGGGGTAAGTGGTGAGGTTGCTTCCGCACTAGCATTTATGAAGTGGCTAACGATCTAGAGAGCAAGATAAGGAGCCAAGAATTCGATGAGGAATCGCCTCCAACAAGTCTTGCTATCAACTACTTACGCAAACATAACACCTATCCTATCCTTGTCCTCCTCTTCGCATCCCGACGAAGAAGAAGAAGTCAAGGCACACACACATTGATCAAGTTCTATTAAGATTATCTCAGTTGTTGTTGTCTATGAAAAAGGATTAGGTCTCAAGTCGTCCATAACCGTGGACACGGGTTCTCGAAAAGATTTAACCCTGCAGGGGTGTACCAACTTCCCATTACAAGGCTCCGCACGCACGCCCATCTCTCTCAGTTGCTACCCATTATAGGCAACCATTTTATGATTTAGTTCCGAGAGATCCGAAACAACAGGTCCCTTTAGCTAACAACGAACAAATCCGGGTGGCCCTCGGTGAGTCGACACCCAACTCAAAAGCCGCCCGCTCTCTCGAATCGGTCTCTACCGTATGACTCGGGTTTGGATAACCGGTGAATTCTCATATGAGTCTGGGTCCTCAGCCGGCCAGGTTGAACCAATAGGGAAACCATGTCCCCACTGGCCCGGGTTGTTTGAAAACTACTGGAGGCCGACTAGCACACACACGGTTTAAATGGTAAATCAGCTTGGGCCACCACTGGAAATGTTTGAAGCTAGGTAGGTAAGAAAAGGGGACCCCATAAAATCCCACACGCGGTTAGGCACGCTCGTCAAGAGACACAATACCTGGAACTCGGGTCCTAGGTGACTCGAATGGAACAAAGCGTCGGGGCGGGATAGCCTAGACCTTCCATCCTTCGTCGAATATAGTTAACATTATAATAATCATATCATCAACAACAATAATAATAATAATGTGATATCCCAAACCAAGGAGTAACAGGGTAACATCATAGCATCCTAAGCATGCATACTAAGCAGGGGCTGAGCAACGAGCAATAGTAACATAGCAGTACATGGTTTGCTGGGAGGGGACATGGCTGTATCGGTTTGAAGGAGGCTGTAAACATGGGGTAGGATCAAACATCGAACCTAACCTAGACTAGCATGCCAACCGCTGGTTGAAATAGAATGGATCATAAGTAATGTATAGTCCTTGCCTGTTGATAAGTCGGGTTCCGAAGGTGTAGTTGATCGCAAGCTCGCATCGTCTCCGAGAGGTACCCGCGGAAGCACACAAGACGGTAAACACTGGAAAGAAATCAACGAGCAAGCATCTATTACTACGAAGCAAACACGAGCAAGCATCAACAAGAAGGCAACACGAGACATCGCACCTACCGTCGATAGCGGTTACTAATAGGTTAAGTGGATTACTCGTCACACACGACGATACCGCACATTTGGAAAGGTTCGAGTTGTTTAGCTACAGGTGATCAAAAAAGGTTGTTAACATGGCATCTCACTCAAGCATGGCATAGCACACAAACATGTCAAGAAGTGAAGCTCGAAGTAATCTATCTATACTAGTCAAGTTAAGCGAGGCACAATCCTAAACATGGCATAACACTAAGTACCCCACGACAATTAAAACATTTGGTACTGTTCTGTCCTAAACCATATTTTAGGTTGGTTAACAGCAGAAAACAATAGAATAAACACAAAGTACACGAAAAACTAATCAAGTTACATATAAAGAACACTCCAAACGGAGTTACGGTTAAAAAGATACAAGCAAAACAAGTTTGGAACACAATCTGCCAACATCAGGAAGCACACTTTAGAGTAATGCATAAACATGATAATGAATGCAAACATGCTCACAAATGATATGCAACTAAAGTATACATGGCAGGGAAGGCAAGGAAAAAAGAATCATGCAAAAAGGCATCATGAACAACTAATTATAGCTCATGCAAAATGCAATAAAACATTACTGGTCAAGGACTTAGTGAAAATCAGAGAAACAGGGCAGAAACTGTTATTTTTATGCTGTACAAACAGGAGCAAAACTGTAGGCAAAAGTGAAGCAACGTGACATAGCAATACATGGGCATGAAGTAGACATGATGATGATCAGGTACAAACAACAATCAAGGTCATAGGCATAACAGATCAAAAGATATTAAGCATGCAACATGGCATCGGAACGTTACAGACTTAGAGAAAAACAGAGGTGGCTGTCAAAAACAGTGGGATAGCAACTTTGGAGCTCAATAACTAGATGACCAGCAAGCATATCATGACATAGCAATACATATAATGGAAGTAGACATCATGCTTAACAGTATGTAGAAAGAATCAATGCAATAGGCCTCATGGATGTGTCACAATCATCAACCAAAGTTGCAATAAAATAATAGCAGCATCACATAACAGAAATTAGTAGCAGTTTAACGGCCTGATGCCCACTTCAACACAGATTTTCACCATCAAGATGGCCTCAAATCAAAATGCTCACAAAAGATGGATTGAAGTACACACAATTCTAAGCAAATTTCCTTTTGGGCGCAACGCGATCCGGGCTACAGTTTACTCGCAATAATCGTCGCAAAAACGTAACAGCAGCAAAATTACACATGACTTAGAAAAATTCCAGACAGAGGGAAAAAAACATAAGACCTCATGGGCCGGCCCACTGGCGGCTGAGGCGGTTGGGCTGGCGGGATCTGGGCCGTGGAGGTGCTGTGCCGCTGGGCTCGCCGGCCCAGCTGGCGGCTCGAGGGAGGGGGCGCGGCCCACCGGGGTCAATGGAGCCGGCAGCTCGTCCCGATCCCGTCTCACAGCCGGCGGCGGCGCGGCGCTCCGGCGAGGAGGCGGCATGGCGCGCGGCGGGGATGACAGCGGGCACCGGATCCGGCCAACGAGTCCACTGGGGGCGACGGGCACGGTGGTTGGAGGAGGCCGCGGCCGGCTCGAGCTCCAGGCCAAGGTGGCCATGGCGGCTCCGATGGCGAGCTACGTGCGGGGGCGCTCCGGCGGTTCCTGCAGTGAGCTAGAGGGGGCGGGGTGAGGAGTGAGGGGAAAAGAGGAGGCGGCGGTGCAGGGGCAGCTCATCGTGGTCGCCGGGTGGCGGCCGGCCGGAGTTGGCCGGGGCGAGGCCCCGACGCGTCCCCGGGAGAAGGTGGGAGGTGGAGAGGAGAGAGAAGAGGCAGGGTCGGTGGGAAGCTCCCTGGGCCGTTGGATCGGCTGATCCAACGCTCCAGATTGCAGGATTAGAAATTTCGGGATTTTGGGATAAATTGGGCAGATCTGAGGTTTTCCAGGGGTGTGTCTGCAATTTTGGCTTAGGGAAACCCTAGAAAGAGGTGGGGGAGTGGTGGTGTTTATATAGCCCAGGTGGCTAGCAGTTTGCAAAAAACATCCCCGATTTTTCTCTCGCGCGCGCGGTGTTTACGTTTCTGACCGCCGGGGGTCCGTAGTACCTCCGATTCGGGTAAAACTTTCAACTGCGCGATCAGCGCGTCGAGCCGGCGGCGTTCACCTCGCGCTTGAACCGTTTCGAGAACACTTTCTGGCGCGCTATAAAAATAACTCGTTTAATTATTAAACGGGGTTTTTTCGTTCCGTTGTCTTCGGCTGGTCTTGTGCGGGTTTCACAACGGTGATCGGGTGAAACCCGGTGTCGCAAAGGTCGAGTGTCAGGGTGGCAAGGGTCGGTCTCCGTCCGATACGAGATAAGAGGGGGAAAATAATCGCCGATCGATAAATCGGGGATGCAAACACCGCAAACAAATTAGACAATCAAAAAATTCACACCGAAAACAAAATTTTTAATTTTTGTGAAATTTGGGTTGTTACATAAAGTAAGCTCGCTAATGTAACTAGTGGGGGTGCATCCAACTTGCTTTCTCATGAAGACCTAGCGCTCATTTGAGGAGGCACATCCTTGGAATATGCAAGTCAAGTTCTATAGTGAAAGGATCCCCACATAGTTATGCATGAATGATAATCTCTATGGAGTACAAGTATAGCAATGGAGTACGAGTGTGGATCTTTCGAAAGGAATAGTAGTGTTGCCCCCTTCTCTCTTTTTATTTATTTTTTCTCTTTTTTCTATTTTTGGTATTTTTGTGGCCTCTTTGGCTCTTTCTATTTATCTCTCATTTGTCCTCTTTGGGATCTTTTCCTCAGATAAGGGCAACACTCTATATTTTACAAGAATATAGAAGATCTTCACACTTTACAAGAAGTACTCAAACATAAAGAATAATGCAAAACTATCATGATGTATGAAAATGTATGCCTCTGCCAGTGTAGTAGGATATGCAATGATACTAGCGCGTCATGTAGCAATAATATGGGCAAAGCCCAACTATCATACTGCTCCTCGATCAAGCAAAAGCGTGTATGACAGGAAGTTCAAGTCATGAGATGGTGGATGTTGTATGGAAATATATCTCGGAAAGGCTATGGAAATGCCTTGATAGGTAGGTATGGTTGTTGTTTTGAGGAAGATATAAGGAGGTTTATGATGACAGAGCGTATCATGCCAAGGGTTTGGATGCACCGGCGAAGTATGCGCCAACTCTCAAGGTGAGAAAGGCAATGCACGGTACCAAAGAGGCTTGCAAAATATGAGGAGGTGGAAGTGCCAACAATCGAATACTCGCATTAGTTCAAAGAACTCATGCACTTATTATAGGTAACTCTCTATCTAATCGGGAGGTTCACAAAGAGACCAGTACCTCGAGGACGAGTGTATGGGGGTTTGGTTATCCTTGCGCATCCTCGGCCCATGGTACGTGAGGTTACTCTATAGATTCCACCCCTTCCAGAGGTTAGCGATCCATCTAGTATCTAGAGTTCTCAAATAAAAAAATAGTTTTTGAAAATAAGCACAGATTTCCCAAAATACGACACCTATCACTAATAGGCTCAATCTCTTGGCACCTTGATGTCCAAACATTACTCTAATCAATACCTCAAAACTATTGCATGTTACTACTACACTTGTAATAGCAACCTTAATTACCTACTCATGCAAGACACACAACTGAGTGCAACAAGCCAACTCTCTAAACAATATAAACATGAAGACTAAGAGAGTTCCTAGAACAACCTAAATAAAATCTCTTAAAAAGATAAGCATGATAACTAAGAGCTAAACATGACAACATCTATGAAAAGATAAAGAACACGCACAAAGAAAGATAAGCATGCAAGCTTATGTTGTGTTCTACGGTGGAGTGGAGCGTGTTTCTCTCCCAAAAATGAAGGCTAGGATCCAACTTGTTATGAATAGCAAGGAAAACTAAAACGAACTAAAAATAAAAGAGCGAGGCGCTCCAAGTTTAGCACATAACATATGAAGCAATAAAAATATAGCATGGAGAAGGACGAACTGATGATTGTTGATGGAGAAGGGGATGCACGGGGGCATCCCCAAGCTTAGAAGCTTGAGTCTCGTTGGAATTTCTTGGGGGTGCATGGGGGAATCCCCAAGCTTGAGCACTTGACACTCCCGGATCTTCTTTCATCATCTTTCTTCGCATACTTGAAAACTTTCTTCATACAAAACTCATCATAAGTTGATTAGAGTGATTCGTACCCATGATAAAATAATTTTCTCAACTAGAAATAATATATTCTTGAAGATCTACTATTTATCAAGAATTCCAAAAAGTTTTTGCAAAGAAAAAGCAAGCTTAAGGTTTTCAAAATGAAGGAAAGGAAAAACGTGGCAGAATATGTGAAAAACAGACCAGCAGATAGTAGATAATTTTTTCGGGGTACTTATGCAACTCAAATAAAAAAACTCAGAACAGATGCACGAAAGATAATTGTATAGATCACTCTTTCAAAAAAATTCAGATCAAAAAGATGATCTTGGGATTTTAGCCAAAATTTTCCATCAAGGGGACATAATCTGTTTCTAGACAGCATGTCACAACTTTTGAACTTTCTTGCAATTGGAGGCTAAAACTTGGCAAAAAGATTGAAAATAAAGATACAATGATGTTGCTACAGTAGTACAAAGCATCAAGACCACTAAAACTGAAAATATAAACATCTTGGGTTGCCTCCAAACAAGCGCTTTCTTTTATGCCTTTTAGCTAGGCATGATACAAGAAAATCAAGTTTTATCAATATCAAAAGAGTAGCTTGCCCGTGTAACGGACTCAGAAGGTAACTTGATTTTCTTTCGAGGGAAGTGTTCCATTCCCTTTTTGAGGGGGAACTGAAATCTAATTGTACCCTCTTTCATGTCAATGATATCACCAACGGTGCGAAGAAAAGGACGTCCCAAAATAATTGGACATGAAGGATCACATTCAGTGTCCAAGAAAATAAAATCAACAGGAACATAATTATCATTGACAATAATAAGCACATCGTCAATCCTTCCTAAAGGTTTCTTTACGGAAGAATCAACAAGACAAACACCAAAATAACAAGTATCAAAAGGTTTCAAATTAAGCATATCATACATTCTTTTGGGCATAACGGAGGCACTAGCTCCAACATCACATAAAGCATAGCAAGAGAAGTTATTTAATTTAATTTTGACTATTGGATCCCAACCATCTTCTAGCTTCCTAGGGATAGAAGTCTCAAGTTTGAGATTCTCCTCCCTATCTTTGATAAGATCATTGGTAATATGCTCGGTAAAGGCAATGTTGAGAGTGCTAGTGTGGGGGTCTTTAGCCATTATTTGCAAAAAGGTGATAAGTTCTGAGAGACTAAAATTATCAAAATCAAGATCACTACCATTAATTAAAGTGGTGGTGCTGTCATCTAAGCTTATAGGTTTGGTAGTCTCTAGAGTGATAGGAACTTCTTGTTCTAAAGTTGAGGTATTAGCATCACCATTAATAGGTCCAGTGGGACTAGTGATGTGTTGGGTGCTAAAAGTTTTGAGATCCTCAACATGTATAGTGGAGATAGTAGTGTGTGTAGGAAGGCTCTTAATTCTATCTTCATCTTCCTTTTCTCTAGCCCATCTATCCTTAAGTTTGGCTAGCATTCTAATATTCTCATTAATTTGGACTTGGATAGCATTCATGGGTGTAGTTTTCCTCTCCTCAAGGGGAGAAGTTGTAATCTTAAGCAATTCTACCTCATGAGCTATATTGTCAACTTTAAAAGAGAGGCTATCTACTTTTTCTAATTTCTCTTATACACTCTTGTTGAAGGATTTTTAAGAAGTGATGAAGTCCTTAAGCATGCTCTCTAATTCAGAAGTGGAGTGTTTGGTGCTAGGATAAGTGTTGTTGTTCCCATAGTTGTTGGATGGGAACGGTCTAGGATTGCTACCAAAATTACTCCTATAAGCATTATTATTGAAATTGTTCCTAGAGATAAAATTAACATCAATTTTCTCTCGAGCAACTAGAGAATTCAAAGGAACATCATGAGTATCAATAGGAGTTATCTTAGTAAGTAAATTCATGATCATGTCAACTTTTTCATTTAGGGAGGAGATCTCCTCGACAGAGTTTACCTTCCTACCTGTTGGAGCTATTTCGGTGTGCCATTGGGAATAGTTTGTCATCATCTCATCTAATAATTTTGTGGAAGCACCAAGTGTTGTTGACATAAAGGTTCCTCCAGCGGCCGAATCTAACAGGTTCCGCGAGGTAAAGTTCAAGCCTGCATAAAAAGTCTGGATAACCATCCAAGTAGTCAAACCATGTGTAGGGAAGTTTTCAACAAGAGATTTCATGCGTCCCCAAGCTTGGGCAACGTGTTCATTATCCAATTTCTTAAAATTCATAATATTACTCCCCAACTGGATAATCTTAGCAGGTGGGTAGTACTTCCCAATAAAAGCATCCTTGCACTTATCCCAAGAATCTATGTTATTCCTAGGCAAGGATTGAAACCATATTTTAGCTCATCCTCTTAAAGAGAAAGGAAAAAGCTTAAGCTTAGCAATATCACCTTCTACTTCTTTATACTTTTGCATATCACATAGTTCACAAAAGTTGTTCAAGTGTAAAGCAGCATCATCTCCAGCACCATAGAATTGTTCTTTCATAACAAGGTTCAGCAAAGCAGGTTTAATTTCATAAGAAGATGTTGAAGTAGCAGGTGTAGCAATAGGAGTGCAGATAAAGTCATTGTTGTTGTGACTAGTGAAGTCACACAACTTAGTGTTTTTAGTGGTACCCATAATAGTAGCAGCAAGAAAGACAAGCATTTTTTTGTGATTTTTGATAAAGTACACTAAGACAAAATGATAAATTAACTAACAAGACTAAAAAGCAAAGGCAAAAGATAGTGTGCAACTACCCTATCTTGTAGAGTGGAGTCCCCGGCAACGGCGCCAGAAATTAGCTTGATTGCTTCTCGCCCCTCGTTGGTTACCCCAAGTGGAAGGTTGAGATGTAGCACAGCGGCAAATTTCCCTTGGCAAAGATACCAAGGTTGAGAGTCAGTCCAGTAGGACTCTAACGACGACAAGTAGGTGGCAAAGTGAACAATGGCACCGTTCACAACCGAGGTTGCTTACTTTACCTGGACCTGCACACACAACAGATAACTTTGATCCCAACGAGTATAGAGGGGTTTCCAATCCCTCTGTCCTTTCCGTTTACAAAAGATCAAACGCAAGAGATAATGATAGTGGTAGTGGTAAAGGCAAAGTAAAGTAAAAACAAGAAATAAAAGTGAAGGTCTAAACAATGGTGGAAATATGGACCGGGGTTAGAAGCATCGTTGTTTTCTCCCTCGTGGCAACAACACATCCCCTAGACTCATGTTTCTGTCACTCAAGCTAGTCATCGGGGGGCATGAACCCACAATCATGCATGACGCTCACTCTTGGAGTCACTATATACTACTTGGCCAAAGCAACAAACAGCAATGGAGAACATGCAAGAATTACTAAGAACAAAATATAAAAGGTAAACCAAATATATAACTCATCACGATCTGAACATAATCTCATAATCCATCGGATCCCAGCAAACACAGCATAGCAATAGAAGGAAAATTACATAGGTGCCTTGATCATGTAGGGCAACTCACAAGGTATAAAACATTGAAGAACAAAGGCGGAGAGAAGACATCATGTAGCTATTGATCACGGACCCATGGTCCAAGGGGTCTTACTCACGGCACATCCGGGAGGCATCCATGATACTGGAGAGGCTCCCAGATGTCAATCCTCCCTCCGGCAGGGTTCCGGGAAGGGATCTTCTGGTGCTCCCGATCTTCGGATCGCGGCGGCGGCGGAAAAGAGAGGTAATTCGCGATGCGGGACTTCCTCTGAGGGTTTTCTGGACGAGGGGTAGAAATAGGCCAAAGGGGGCACCGGGAGTGAGCCCCACCTCCCAGGCGCCCTGGTGGCCCGGCCATGGGTGGGGTCGCGCCACCTGGCCGCCTGGGAGGGGTGGCCCCCCTCCGGATCTCCTTCGGTGGTTCGGAAGCTTCCTCCATGCTGATTTTTATTCTGATTTTTACCGAATCTTTCTGGCATTTTAAAATGGCAAAAAATGACTGCAACTAAAGACATCAGCAGACAGGAACTGGCACTGGGTGCACTGAGTTAGTAGGTTAGTCCAAATATGTCTAAAATGATATAAAAGTGTAGCAAAACATGTAACAATGTCACATAAAAGTGCATGGGACAAGAAGAAATTATAGATACGTTTGGGACGTATCAAGCGACTATCCACTACGATGACCCACCGTCATCGTCGACAATTTATGTAGTGTAGGCCTCACACGAAGTGGATAATTAGGGAATGATTGCGGATAACATAGTTTTTTGGAACCCCATGATGAAATCAAGAGCGTGAAAAGTGTTGTGTTTGATTATGGATCAAATATCAAAACACTAGTGATACATGCATAATCCAAGTGAGAAACAAACCCATGAAATGCAAGTTGACAACAAAGTCAACTCAAACTTGCCGGATGTTTCTTTTTTATGTGGGATGCTTGGGTTTTCGCGGATGAAAATCACGGCCCAACGGGGTGATCCAAATGAACCGTTGTCCGTTTTTTGATCTGCCGAGACCCATTTTCAGCTTAAATTTGAGGTAGATTTGGACCCGCACGAATACACAGCAGACACACGTGATATCCCCTCCTTATCTTCCATGGCCCGCCTATTTTCATCCCATTTGTTCCCTCCCCCTCGAGTCCCCAATCTCATCCCGCTCTCGTTATGGCGGACACCCTCGTCGTCGCCGTCCCCATCGAGCTCCACCCCCGCTTCGTCACGACCAGCGCCGGGAAACCAAAGATGCAACACACCCCAAGAAGATGGAGGCCTTGACCGAAGAGACCTCCAAGCGCAACGCCCGGAGGAAGACAGACAAGGTAAAGGAGATGACAAAGATTGCGAAAAAGATGGACGAGGAGATGGCAAGGGCCGCCGCAATCGCCGTGGCCCCCGGTCAACATCACGTGGACATCCTCAATGCCATGCTCATAATGGCTCAACAACATCCGAACTTGTCCGAAGTCATGTCGCCGGCCTCCATGGCGATCTATGTCGGCTTGGTGTCCTAGCAAGCTGGTCGGGCACCAAGGGTGCATGAACCAGGATCTGGGTCTTCGTCGACGTATGCGCCACTAGGCAGCGACCCACCAATGCCCCGCTTCCCCTTCCCCCCACTCGCCTCTCGATGGCTCACCGTAGTTTGCCACATCGATGCCATCCGTGGATGTGTAGTGGCCCATCGACCTCAACGTGGTGCCCAATGGACGCCTTCTCGCCCGATATGCAGTGGAGGGGCCAACAACCTCTGTTGGAATGATCATGTTCAAATCCCTCGCATCTTCAATGATCATGTTGTGTAGAGTTACACAAGAAGTCATAATATTTGAGAGGGATTTCATATCTCGGTAGCGAGCAGGACCTAGAACAATGACAACCCAAGATTGCAGCTTACCAGTTTTGCCTCTCAATGTCTTTTCTGCATGATTTTTGTTCTTGCCTACTGGGTTGCTAATTGTCTTTAGAAATGTTGTCCATGAAGGATAAATATCATCTACTAGATAATAATCCATTGTATAATCATGGCCATTGATGATATAGTTGCAAGCAAGAGATTGTCCACTAGTTAGCTGAGCAAATATATGCGATCTATGCAAGATATTGATGTCATTGAGAGAGCCTGACAATCCAAATAAATATTGCTTAATCCACAAGACATGAGAAGCCATTGCTTCAAGAAAAATTGTGGGTTTATCGTGATGACCCATGTACTTCCCTGCCCAAGATTTTTGAAAATTCTTCAAATTCCAGTGCTTGCAATCCCCACTCCTCCGACTATCTTCTAGCTTCATCCATTGCCACCATATTTTGTATCCTCCTCATTGGGAGGTCGTAGGTATTCAGGACTAATAAAGACACGTATGATAGTTTTTGCAAAAACCTCCACGCATTTGAGCACTGTACCTTCACTAATGCTAAGATACGCATCGGTGTCATCGACAGGGATTCCATAGGAAATCACTCTCGTTCCGTAAATGATGGCAGCGACCAATGTTAAAACATGTTAGGAATCAGTCGGCCAACTATGCAGCGACAAAATATCAACGGTGGTCAACTTGCGATAATAGTGTTTCACCATGCAACATTGTGAATTTGACTTTCGATAACATTGGTCGATCTGAAAAGAAAAAAATGAATGGCTTGCAACGTGTTGCTTCTTACTTGCCAAGTCAGAGTGCCTAACTTATAGCAAGACCCATCGGTTTTGCAGCACAATGGTTAGTCTTTTGTGATTGAAAAAAAACAAGTTTTGCAAAAACCTGCACGCATTTGAGCACTGTACCTTCACTAATGCGAAGATACGCATCGGTGTCATCGACAGAGATTCCATAGGAAATCACTCTCATTCCGTAAATGATGGCAGCGACCAATGTTAAAACATGTTACGAATCAGTCGGCCAACTATGCAGCGGCAAAATATCAACGGTGGTCAACTTGCGATAATAGTGTTTCACCATGCAACATTGTGAATTTGACTTTCGATAACATTGGTCGATCTGAAAAGAAAAAAACGAATGGCTTGCAACGTGTTGCTTCTTACTTGCCAAGTCAGAGTGCCTAACTTATAGCAAGACCCATCGGTTTTGCAGCACAATGGTTAGTCTTTTGTGATTGAAAAAAAACAAGCCTTGTTGCGCTGTAACAAAATGGTTGCACAATCATCGACATTGCACTCACAATTTAATAGAACAATAATCTAACTTTGAAACCAAAAACAACATTAGTGCCCATATTTCCAGCGTCAAGAATCCGAGATATAGCATCATGGTCCCTGCTTTCAACATGGATCGCAATGTTGTTGGTGCTTCCCACGACATGTCTCGTGACATTAGATTGTATATCGTGCCTCGCAACAGGGAAACACTCTCCGACACCACGCTGAAGCGTCTCGCAAGATCTGACTCGCACCATCGGTGACATACCCATGACACAATGACTCTCCCCCAACACGGCAACACGCCTCGGAACATCAATTGATGAAACCGATGACGCTCCCACAACATGATGACACTCTTTCGGACCAATGATGCATTGCAACAACATTGACCATCCTTGAAAGTCCACATGCCCGACTTACTGCATCACACCTCCAACTTGAGCAGCACCAGCCTTATTTTGAATGGCATATTTTCTAATCTTTCTAATCTTCAAGCGCATTGCATCCATCTGGATCTTGTGTCGACCGACGACATCGGCAACATGCAACTCCAATTTCACCTTCTCTTTCAACTCTTTTTTTTATTTTTATTTCCAAGAATTTTTTCTTTTTCAACTAAATTTAACCTCTCGACAAGAGGGTCGGTTTGAAATTCCGGTTCACATACCTCCTAGATAAAAATATCTATGTCAAGTTGGTCGGCATAATTTCCATAAACACTAAATAAAACTAATAGTTATAAAAGATAATATATATATACCACATCTGAATCATAGACCGGACGAGAGCCGACGGGGGCGGATATCAAAACCATGGCACTATATAATAACAAACAATAATACAAATAAGAAAATTAAACAAGTAACTATCTAAATCATACAAGTAATATTTTTTTATTTTAAAAAAAGAACAAGAGGCTCACCACGGTGGTTCCGGAGACGAGATCGGCGCGTGCGATAGATGGCGGTGAGGACGGGGACGGTAAGGCACCCTAAATTAGACTTACACATATGCAAAAAATTAATTTGAGCAAGTGTCATGTTCTCGGGCATTTGATCAAACACCTCTTCTGCATAGGAGAAGGGTTAAAACAAAGTAGCACACACCTCCCACCTTCGATCTGGAAAAAAACAGAGGATATGGGGGTGTGCATGGAGAGTATATAGAGGGAAATTTGTAGTCTCGATTGGTGTCTAAAGCCGGGACAGAAGAGAGACATTTAGTCCTGGTTTCAGACATGAACCGGGACTAAAGGGTGTCGCCCCTGACACAACTCGTTTAGTCCCGATTCGTGTCTAAAACCGGGACTAACGGTCTCACACGAACCGGGACTAATGTCTTCCAAGCCCTGTCAGACGTCCTGGACGCTCGAACCGGGACTAATGCCCTCATTAGTACTAGTTCGTAACGTGATCGGGACTAATGCTCTGATCAGGGGTGAAACAAAGACCTGTTTTCTACTAGTGAGCCTCCCTCTAGTAACAAATTATCAAAGGTGGTCGGTCTTCCATTGTTGTACTTCTGGCTTGGAGCATCGTGTGTCTCTCTTGTGACATCATTGGTCGGCCTCGCAACACCAGCGACGCTCCCAAACGAAAGCACGGCTCGCACCGCCAACTCACAACACTGGCGACAATCCGACGACACGGTGTGGCGCCTTGCAACATCGACTTGCAGCATCGACGAAGCTCACATGACACGGCGGCGTTCCCGCAGCATGGCCACTCGAATTACCAAAGACACTCCTAGGACATGGTAGCAACGCTCCCGTAACATGATGATGTGTGTTTTAACATCAAATCACAGCACCGATGACACCACCATGACATTGTCGCCCTTCTGCAGCACGACAATGTGCCTCACAACATCAACTTTCAACACCAGCGATTCTCCCACAACACGTCAATATTCCTTGCAGCATCGACGATGCTCCGCTGCACAACTACGCGTCGATGCCCCCTCATAGCATTGGCTTGTCGCACGCCTTGCATCACAACAACGACCCATGTAGCACTGTTAGGGACTGGATATAGTTCCACACATAATTCACTAGATCATGGAAGAAGTAGCGATCACGATTACAGATGAAGGATTACAAGAATTGGGGAAAGTAACTAGCGAGGAAGAAGGTGTAGTTGGTAGCCGCCGCCGTTGATGCCGTGATCCACTGGATGAGTCTCTGGTACCAGAAGATGGACTTATATGGAGTTGTCCTTGGTGGGCTCAAACCCACTCTGGTCCGGTCACACGCAGGTTGGGCTTGGCTTGTCTCTTGGGCCTTGGAGACACCGAAGAGGCTGGCAGCTCACTGACAGCCGGGGCCACCATGTCAGGTGTGCTGACATCCCCCCTTCTTGAGTTGCGGCTTGACCCCAAGCCGCTGAAGAAGGAAAACGCGACTGGAGTTCCACGCGGTCTTCCCAGGAGTCCGCGACCGCAGCAGTATTGGACCACCGAACAAGTACCTGTTCCACCATAGAACCATGGCGTCGACGCCATCTCCGATCCAAAATGGACAGTGGCACCACCGGAATGTCAGAGTGGACTGGGAGTTCAGTGGACACAGGCATACCTGGAAAGAGTGCACGGCGGAGCTGGGACACATGGAACACGGGGTGCACACGTGAATGCGCCGGCAACTGAAGCTTGAAAGCCACATCATTGATGCGCCCAATGATGCGGTAAGGCCCAAAGTAACGGAAAGCGAGCTTATGACTCGCTCGCGCTGCAACAGATGTCTGAATGTATGGCTGCAACTTCAGGAAAACCTGTCGCCCACTGCAAAAGTTTGGAGCGAACGCTTCTTATCTGCTTGCTGCTTCATGCACTGGCGAGCACGGTTCAGATGCTGCTGGAGCAAGTCCTGCATGACTTTGCGCTCATCCAGCCAAGATTGCAGCGACGGAACAGAGCAAGTGTTGGATGAAGAAAGCCCCCATTGTCATGGCTCATGGCCATACATAGCACGGAAAGGGGACATACCGATCGCAGAGTGAAATGAAGAGTTATACCAAAATTGGGCAAGAGGGATCCAGTGACTCCAGTGACGAGGACATGCTTGGGTGAAGCACCGGAGAAAGGTTTCGAGACATTGGTTCACACGTTCTGTCTGGCCATCCGTTTGTGGATGATTGACGGAGCTCATACGCAGCCCGGTACCGGCACCCTTGAAAAGTTCCTGCCAGAAATGACTGGTAAACACGGGTCACGATCGGAAACAATGGCTCCTGGCAGACCATGCAAGCGATAGATCTGATTCATGTACAGCTGCGCCACCTTAGATGCTGTGTAAGGGTGTGCCAATGCCAGGAAATGAGCGAATTTCGTGAACTTATCCACAATCACAAAAATACAATTTGACGGACCCGACTGCGGAAGACCATCAATGAAGTCCATGCTGATCAATTCCCATGCCTGTGTTGGCACGGGTACGGGTTCCAGGAGCCCGGGATACGCCGCCCTGTCTGGCTTGGCCTGCTGACAGGTTTGACAGCATCGAACATACTGGAGGATATGTGCCTTCATGTTGGCCCAAGCAAAGAGCCGGCGAACGCGCCGCCACGTAACAGGGAAACCTGAGTGACCGCCCATTGGTGTATCATGGAATGCACCGATCACTTGTTGTTGCATTGCTGCGCTGCCCCCGAGCCAAACGCGGCCTCGAAACCTCAAAATTCCCTGTTCCAAGGTAAAACGACCTTTAGGATCTGGTCGAATGGCCAGCTGCTCCAACATTTTTTGAGCCTGTGGGTTGGAATTGTAGCTGGAAATGACATCCTCCATCCAGCTGGGACGACAAACAGAGATAGCGAAAAGTTGCTCTGAATGAGTAGCTCGAGACAATGAGTCAGCAGCATGGTTGTTTGCGCCCTTCTTATACTTGATGGTGTAGCGCAGCCCCAACAATTTGGTGAACGCGCGTTGTTGCCATGGTGTCGTTAGGCGTTGTTCCTCCAAATGTACCAAACTCTTCTGGTCCGTCTGGATCACGAACTCGTTGTGCTGTAGGTAAGGACGCCATTGATTCACAGCCACGATCACGGCCAAGTATTCTTTCTCATAAGTTGAGAGACCCCGGAACTTGGGGCAGAGAGCCTTGCTCATGAATGCAATAGGATGACCGTCTTGCTGCAATACAGCTCCGATCCCTGCATCACAGGCGTCCATTTCCACCACGAAAGTCTTGGCAAAGTTAGGCAGAGACAACACAGGAGCAGTGACTAGCTTGTTCTTGAGAATAGCAAATGCTGACTCAGTTGTGGCAGTCCAAACAAATGGAACTCCTTTCTTCAGAAGATTGAACAGTGGCCGAGCCACGATGCCAAAGTGACGAACAAAGCGCCTGTAGTAGCCGGCGAGGCCAAGAAAACGACGCACCTCCTTAGCATCTGTTGGGGTGGGCCATTGAGTTACAGCCGAAATCTTGCACGGCTCGGTAGCGACACCATCAGCACTGACCACATGCCCCAGGTAAGAGAGTTGCCGCTGCCCAAATGAGCACTTGGAGAGTTTGACCTTCCAGTCATCTCGTTGCAGCAATTGGAACACCTGAGCTAGATGGGTAGCATGATCCTCCAAGGTGCGGCTGAAGACCAAGATATCATCGAAAAACACCAGGACACACTTACGCAATAGAGGATGGAGAGTGTCATTCATCGCGCCATTGAAAGAGGCAGGACCCCCAGCAAGGCCAAAGGACAGCACGGTATATTCATAATGTCCCGAGTGTGTTTGGAACGCAGTTTTATACTCATCACCTTCAACAATACGGATTTGGTGGTAACCGGATCGCAGGTCCAGCTTCGAGAACCAAATAACTTCGTGTAGCTCGTCCAGGAGCTCCTCGATGACTGGCACCGGGTACTTCGCCAGGGTGGTCATTGCGTTCAGTTGACGGTAGTCCACGCAGAGACGCCATGTGCCATCCTTCTTCTTCACTAGAATTACCGGTGATGCAAACGGGCTGGTACTACGCCGCACAATTCCCAAACGCAGGAGTTCAGCCACTTGTTGTTCGATCTCCGTCTTGTGCTCCGGCTTGTGCCGATAAGGTATGATATTCATAGGCTGAGCTCCAGGAATCAAAGGTATGCTGTGGTCACAGGTGCGGCGAGGGGGTAGCCCTACAGGTTCTCCAAAGACCGAGCCGAATTGATCCACCACAGCCTGAATTTCGACAGGCACTAAATCTGAACCACTGTCCTCTTCAATCTGAAATAACTGGACCATGTGAGAGACAGCCCCTTGACGACACAAACTGTGAAGTTGAGCACCGTTGATGACTGTACAAGCTGAGATGGATGGGTGTCCCTGAAGATGAACGACCCCAGTAGCAGTCGGCATAGCAATGTGCTTGGCCTTCCAATCCACCGTCATAGGACTATGCTCCTCGAGCCAGTCCATTCCCAATATAGCATCATAAGTTCCTAAGGGAAGGATCTTCATGTCAGTAGTGAACTCATGGCCTTGGGTCGACCAGACACAGCGCGGAATAAATGCTGCACATTGCAATTCACCACCCCCAGCAACCTTGACTCGCCCCGCTCTCATCAGAGGAACAATACCAGAAAGCTGGGTAGCTAACTGAGCATCAATGAAAGAGGTGGAGCTCCCAGAATCAACGAGAATGAGGATTTCGTGACCTTGGAGCCAGGCGTGCAGCTGAAACGCCTTCGGAGACGCCTCACCTGTAAGAGCATAGCGCGAAATGGCCATGACAGTCTCCACTGCATCGGATACTTGTTCATCAAAAACTGTCTCAATACCAAAGAGCTCCAGCAATTCTTCAACCACGTGCAATTGAACAGTGGTAGGACAGGTATGATCAGTTCCCCATCGCTCACCACACTTGAAGCACAACCCGCGAGCACGACGGTACTCACGTAATGCCTTCACCTTGGCGTGATCCGCGCGGGCACCCTCAATGCCGCGACGATCAGTAGCTGGTGCCGTAAGAGCGCTCGACGAAGCTCGTGGTGGTGCAGGTAATGGCAGAGGCACCCCGGGACGCGGCGGGCCGTCGAGTGCCCGAAAGGATGGCAGCGGTTGAAAGTTGGACCGCACTTCGCCAGCCACTTCCTCTTGGAGCAATGCCAACGAACACGCCGTGTCTAAATCAGGCGGCCTCTGGATGAACACCACCGCCCTGATGTCCGCCCGCAATCCCTCGACAAAACGTGTCAAATAATAGTAAGGATGAATGGCATCAGAATATGAAGTGAGATGATTAACAATTTGTTGGAATTTCTCAATATATTCCGTGACAGAACTAGTTTGACGGACGGTATAGAACTGGCGGATAAGTAACTGATGCCGATCACGCCCAAACCGAGTACACAGTAAAGTAGTGAAAGAATCCCAATCAAGTTCAGGTAACTTGCGCTGGACAGATTGCAACCAGCCTGATGCAGACCCAGTAAAATTGAGAGCAGCCATCGGCACCCAGAATGAAGTATGAATCGCAAACATAGAGAAATACTGCTCACACAAAGTTTTCCACAGTTTCGGATTTTCACCGGAAAACTGAGGAAAACAAATAGATGGATAAGCCTGTCCTAACCCCGCGAGTAGTTGGCTGGCATGAGCAAATGGAGAAGGGATAGTAGGCGACGCAGGAGACTGGAGGAAGAACTGACCAGCGCCCGGGAGAGGCGCCGGTGGAAACACCGACGACTTCCCCCGGTGTAAGTAGGCGTCGCCGTGGTCCGCAGACCCGTGAGGCAGCTCCCGTGAGGCGCCCGCGTCCGACAAGTCGCCGGGAGCCGACGAGGAGGATCCGCCGGGAAGGGATCCTGGTGCTGCCGCGCTGGACGTCGCCGCCGCCGTCGCGCGCCCTTGCTGCAGATCAGCGACCGCCGTGCTTAGACCAGATCGGGGCGCCACGCAAGGAGATCATCCAGCTTGCTCGCAGACGTGTGAACTGCCGCCGTGTTGTTGCGAAGGTCGACGCGGAATTCCTCCATCGAAGAGGTGATGCGCTCCATATACTCCCGCATCGCTGGATCCATAGCCTCGAGTTGTTGCCGACCGTGACGAAGGCGCCTGGTCTCGATGAACAGCGCCAGATCGCGCGATAGGAAGAGATGGTGGTTGGTCTCTGATACCAGATGTTAGGGACTGGGTATAGTTCCACACATAATTCACTAGATCATGGAAGAAGTAGCGATCACGATTACAGATGAAGGATTACAAGAATTGGGGAAAGTAACTAGCGAGGAAGAAGGTGTAGTTGGTAGCCGCCGCCGTTGATGCCGTGATCCACTGGATGAGTCTCTGGTACCAGAAGATGGACTTATATGGAGTTGTCCTTGGTGGGCTCAGACCCACTCTGGTCCGGTCACACGCAGGTTGGGCTTGGCTTGTCTCTTGGGCCTTGGAGACACCGAAGAGGCTGGCAGCTCACTGACAGCCGGGGCTACCATGTCAGGTGTGCTGACAAGCACGGTGTTCCCTCCCAACACCTCTAGCAATATGCCGATGACATGACATCGCAGCAATGGTGTAAAAACAATATAGTTATAGAAGTAGGGAAAATACTCCCTTCGTTCATAGATGTTCTAATATTTTCTAAATCAAATGTACATAAGTTCTTTTCGCGACTTCTCCTAGAAGCTGCCCTCCCCCAATTTTTCCGAGAAGCCGCCCCAAAAAATTAGGAAGGCTTCCGAAATGGCCGAACACGGGGCATTCCGGAAGCCTTCATAACTTTTTGAGGCGGCTTCTCAAATAAGCTGGGGGAAGGGCAGCCTCTGGGAGAAGCCGCCAAAAGAATTGGCCCTAAACGTGTTTTAATGTGTTTATTCATTTATTTCAATTCATACAGTATGTAGTATATATTAAAAATATAAATGTTTTATATTTATAAACAGAAGAAATATGACACAATAACAAAAGTACCAATTTCTTTTTGCAACGACTGTGGCTAGCTAGTACTCCAGTAGCTTCTATCTAAATACAGCTAGTATACCAGCAACGTTCTATCAGGTGAACCAAAGCCGGCACATGCATGCTGCTAGTGTGAACACACTGGCGCAAGTACTCCCTCCGTCCCATTTTATAAGACGTTTTTCTTTTCTAGTAGGAGTACAAAACTTCTAAAGCGTGTAAATAGTTTTGTTTTCCCAGTTTACCCCCGCGCCCGACAGCCGCTTTTCCCCTCCACTCTGTAGAAGCTCTCACTCCCTTCCCTTGCTCCCTGGCGTCGCCGCCGCCGCCTCCCTCTCGCCGGCGTCCTTGCCACCTCCCTCTAGACGGCCTTGTCACCGCGCTCATCCGCTATGGCATACTCGCCCCAGCCCCCAAAGATGGCGGCGTCTATGCCTCCAAAGATGGCTGCGTCCCCGTCTCCGAAGTTGACATTTTTTACCCAGCCGTGAAGGGCTTCAAGCATACTCGCCGGCGTGGAGGGTTGCGAGCGGATCCGCCCCATCGTGGAGAGCTTCGAGCGTGGAGGGAGTCAACCGGACTGGATCCGTCATGGAGGGATTCGACTGGAGCGGATCTGGCCTGGAGGGAGTCGGCTGGAGCACGGAGAGCTGCAAGCGTCAAGGACCGGATGAGCATCTCCAAGCGTCGCTCGGGGCTCTTCAAGATCTCCCACCTCTACGAAGCCGAGGTGGCGCTGCTCATTTTCTTCCCCGCCGCCGGTAAGTACGCCTCCTCTGTAATTATTGTGATTAGGATGCTGCTTTGCTGGTGCGTACTGTACCTCTGCAATTATTGTGATTAGGACGGCTGGTGCTTATTTTCTGTTGGTTTGAAATCATATACTCCAAATGCACATCAGCTCTTGTTGGTTTAAAATCATTAAGACCTTCTGATTAGGAGTAGTCCAGCACTTTTTGTTGTGATATCCTACTCGATGAAGTAATGCTATCCTAATGTGCTGAGATACTGCTAATTCATGAAGCATCAGGATGTAAATTTTCAGAAATGCTCCAAGCACAACTGGTGTATGCTTGCTGTACATTTTCAGTTAAATTGTTGGCATACATGCATCAGCTAGGAGAATTATTTTGTTTTAATTGAGGCTAAATTGGTTCTTGTTCCCAGTTCCACTAGCAACTGAGGAACAACTATAACTGAGTATGGGCTGATGTCCACTTGATTTTTGTGACTTCTCTTCTTCTACTGGAGCATTAGTTGTGCGGATTCTGAACTTAATATATTATGCTAATATGCTCACACTTGACAGTATATATTATGCTACTGTGCTAATCATTTGTGCTTGAATTCATGTAGGCTGTCTACCCTTTAGTGACAGACAAGTCTATGTTCAGTCAGAGTTTATTTTAAGTCTTGCTTGACTTGATTGCAGTCACAGTTCATGTTCAATCTTGACTAAAAAATAGATAATTTAACAGTCCTTGCTGGTGTTATCAGATGGATGGGTGGATCAATTCCGAAATAGTCTTATTAACTGAATTAACAGAGAAAACAAGACATACAGAATTTTCTGGAGCACAACACATACAATGATCATATCACAAACTTGAAGTACAATTATATGAAGCTTATCCGCAAAACCAACAAGCCTATCACCAGATATCCTCTCCACACAAGCCTCTCATCATATGCACAAGCTTCTCCACGCAAGCAACACGCCTCTCCACACGAGCCTCTCATCAGAACCACCAAGCCTCTCATCAGATATCAAAACCTAGATTCGCCAATGCATTTTCACATATTATGCGAGGAAACCGAACGATGTGAGGTAGAGTTCCTTGCCTTTCATGTCCTAACTTGTTCACATGAGGAATTTTGTAATCATTTCCTCCCGCATTATTCATCACTTCCACCATACATGTTTGCAATGTCAGGAATGTTCTGTTTAGTTTTCCAACCTCGTACTCATCGAACTCTTCTTGAACCCCTTGGATGAGCTCGGGGATGGTAGTGGGGGCTTTGCAATCCGTTAGAGACTCTAGGCCTCTGAATACCCCAAGGCCGAGAGCGTTCAAATCGGGAGAGTTGGGGGATTGGTTCATTAGTTGGATATCCAGACCAACCTCATCACAAGCTGCTTTGAATTCTGCGTCATCCGGACGAATGTGTGTCGTCGCGTTTTCTTGTTGGATAAAGATTGCTTGACGCACGCTATCTGTAGGCCATACTTCCGCTATTGCTGGAACAACTTTCTCAATCATGTATTGCCGCATGACATCTTTGTTCACAATCATCGTTTTTGTTTCTATGGTGCCCCTTTATCTGTTATCGCTCCTTCTAACTGCAACAACTTCCTTGACAAAAGGCCATACACCAATCTTTCCCGAAAATGTGACATTTCCTTGAGCATCATACCTCGGTCGTGCTACTGCTGTGAGAAACATAACTTTTCTGATGCAATTTTTGTTTTGAACAGTTCTTATAGGATCAGCTTCCATAGTGGGCTTCAAGTTGTTCGAATGCCTTCTTATCATTTTAAGCTGGAATTTTCTGTGTAGTGTGGAACGGCTCACACCAAGTGCAGCAGCAAGTGACCTAATGCTCGACCGTCTATTCAGCGGAACTATAGGGATTTGTGATAGAAAGCCATTGATTGGTTTTCTCCCACAATTTCCTTTTTTCTTACTCGACACATCCACCTGCTGACCAAGAGCTATTTGTTTCTTTGCGGTCTTCCAAATTCTCTGAATAAGTTGGATGTCTACGTCAAACAGTGCAGCGACGTCTTGCTTATCCTTCCCTTTCAAGTCCCCACCTTCTCTTTGCATACTTAAGGCACACATTGACATATAAGCAGCATGTCTGTCCTCGTCTGTTAATGATTTTCTTTTCCTCCGCAATTGCTGAACACCTCCAGGTTGATCCTCTTCTATTTCCATAGCTTGGTCCTCTTCTATTTTCTCAGCTTGGTCCTCTTCTATTTACACAGCCTGGTCCTCTTCTATTTTCACAGCTTGGTCTTCTTCTATTTCCAAAGCCTAGTGCTCTTCTATTGGCACAGCCTGGTCCTCTTCTATTGGCACAAGTTGATCCTCTTCATCCACATCTTCTGGAGGAGAAAAATTTAGGTCGAAGTCCATTTTCTTCTTTGCAGAGCTGGATTACAAGAAGCAAATATTTAAATTCTGCTGGAATAGTAAATTCAGAAAGAACTTTATCAGAAAAAAAAAACAGAGTAATAATACTGCTGGAATAGTAACACTGCTGGACTTTGCTGGGACTTAGGGGGTTGATTAAGATTCACTTCGCTGCATCTGCATGGCATCATCTCACTTTCAGTAGTGTCAATATTCAGTTTAGCTTGGTTATGTTCTTGAAGTGTGAATAAGATTCTTGGCTCCGAGTATTAATTTTCAAATTTAACACAATTCAAAAGGCCTTTAACTTCAGTCAGTGCCAGAACAATGTGAAGGCTGAAGCAATGCACTAAATGTTTGAAATGCACTCCTTCTCCTGAGCCAACTCTGCTTTTTTTTACTGTTATAACCTGAATTGATAAGTACAGTAGGTTTTCTACTCTGAATTTCTGTTTTGCTATTGTATTGCACTCATTCATTTATGCACTTCATCAGTACTCCATTTGTCATAAAATAAGCTGAGATTATTAACAGTGATAAATAAGTTGAGATTATGACAGTGATCAGAGTAAGATTGAGATTACATTTTTCATAAATAAGCTGAGATTGTTACTCCGAAACTGAATGGAAACTAACTGGAGTATTTGTTGACAAGCAGCAACCTACGGGGGGTGACGAAGGGCAGCAATTCGCCTGGGAGATCAGTCCGGATCCGCTGGAAGAGGAGGTGGCCTAGCCGCTGGCCAGGAGCCGCTGGGAGAGGGGTTGGCCTAGCCGCTGGCCGCTGGGGGCGCCTGAGCTAGTCGAGGATCGCCTGGCGAGGTGCTGGGAGCGCACGATCCTGGCCGCTGGGTGCACCTGGAGTCTGGGCGCGGCGAGGTGCAGCGCCTGGAGCCCTCGATTCTGGCCGCTGGAAGCCCCTGGAGGCTGGGAACGGCGAGGTGCAGCGCCTGGAGCCCTCGATTCTTGCCGCTGGAAGTCCCTGGAGGCTGGGCGCAGCGAGGTGCAGCGCCTGAAGCGCACGATCTGCCGCTGGGAGCGCCTAGAGCTTGGGCGCCGCGAGTTGCAGGGGCGCAAGAGGAGCGTCTGGATCCTAGGCTCGGCGAGATTCGCCTGGTGCCCTCGAGTCTGTCCGCTGGGAGTGCCTGATGCAGGGGCGAGCGAGGAGCAGGGGAAGATTTGAGTGTCCTAGTTTGAATTGAGGGGAACAATCGAGGAAGAAGATCGCCGGGGTAGAATAGTCTTTTGCATACGAATTGGTGCTGTCGAAAATCTGAAAAACGTCTTATATTTTGGGACGGAGGGAGTACCATGCAAGTATATTACAGTATAGTACAGAAATGGCAACACCTATGTGAACGCCGCGCTACATTGAATAGAAATCCGAATCACGCGTCATTTAAACGATCACAGATCAGACGGCGCAGCGCCAGATCAGCCGGTCGTTTTGAAAAGCTTTCGTTATTTTATGGACCGAAGCGGTTTTAACGGATGTGACATGCTCTAAAGATATACTCTGAGAAGATACATACGTTTTGCCCAAGGTTGCACAACTAATCCATCGTTGGTCTTCCGGTCTAGAAATAATAATGCCACCTACCTGAACAAATTATGTGTAACAAATTAGCAAAAATCAGACCCTAACTAACTAAGCAATGCTGTAATCAGGCAAAACTAGTTCACTTCTTAATGGGACCCTACAACAACCATACCGTCCGGACCTCCAACCCCCGCCACCTTTGCGTATATGTCAACTCTCAACGCCACTACAAGAGCAACAAATCCCAAGCACCGTAGGCACAAACACTCGTGAATCCATCCTCCTTACCGATCGACACACACCTAGCAAGCAGCTTGTGATGGCTGACATGGTTCGGCTTCGGAGCACCTTGATGTTGCTCATTCTCTATAGCGCCGCCGTGCAGGTGCAACTGAGCTCGGTCATGCCCGTTGCGCCGGCCGCCAGAGTGCTGCGGGAGTTTAACATCGGCGCAGGATTGGATAAGGCTGAAGTCAAACCATTCAAGAAAATGGCTAATAGGATGATGGGATGGGGCTGGGCCAGCCGTGCCCCATTGGCCGTCGACGACTGCGGTGACAACGGCGACTCTTTCATCGGCTTCGGCGGCGGCTACTACGACTACGTACCCCTGAACCTACTAATGCCCGAGCTAGGCTACCGCTTCATCATGGGCTAAATGGAAAGATTGGGTATTCTGTCGTTGTTTACTTGTGTTGTCCGTTCTTCGCTAAGTGTATTAGTAGAATGACTGTGCGTTGCTACGAGTTATTTTAATTGCATATATATATATATATATATACTTATATGATTGTATAAAACTCCTTAAATTTTTTACCCCTTCGAATGACATCACTTTGGGGTCCTTGTCAATGGTCTTTGTTTGAACATCGGCATAATCCATCTCCATCTCTCTCATAATCTGAAAAAATAAACTACTCTACATAAAAAATACACATTTTGTGTTATCATGACTCCAATTTGGGTAAGTGCTAGGATTTGAGTGCCCCTTTGCATCATGAACAAATTTTAAAAAAAAATAAAAAATGGGGAAAAGAAAAGCCCTACAGAATTTAATTAAATGGCCAGATAAAAATTGCTTCCAAAATTTCCTCTGGTATTTTTGAAAAGTCTTAAAAATATGCATGATCACATGTAAAGTGAAGTGGGTCCCACTGCATGCACCAAGATTTTTCAAATATTCCAAACAGGGCTTGGAAATTAAATTAAACTCCAATTTGAATTTAAATTCAAATTGTTTGAATTTCAAAAATCCTCAAACTTTGTGAGTGGCTAGCTATATGTCTATTGAGGCCATACAAAAATTTGGGGTATTTATAAAAATTCCTAGCTATTTTTCTAGCAAGGAAAAACAAATAGCAGAAAAGAAAAAAACAGAAGATTAAACAAAAGGGCTTACCAGGGAAGAAGCCAAACTTACTGCACCACGGCCCAGTCCACCTTCCCCCGCTTGTCTCTTCATCCCCGCGCCCCGAAGGTGCTCGGTGGAATGCATGCACTCGCCGCCGACGCTGCCTTGCCACCTCCTGCTCGCCGTGGACATCCCCGAGCCCTCTAGACGCGCCACGACGACGCCTTGGACTGCCCTGCATCCATTCCCCCTCTCCCCAGCCATTTTCCCCCTCGCCTTGGCCGTTTCTTCCATCATCCGAGCGCCACCACAGATCGCCGACGTGCACGGTCGCGGCCAACGACCGAAGTAGAGCCGCCATCGTGGTGTCCAACGCGCTCCTCAACGTCGACTACCTCTCCGTGTTGAAGCAATTGAACCGGGAAGCTCCACAGGCGTCATCCCCATCGTCTTCCTCCTCGCCGGCCGCCGTGAGTCGCAGCCAAAGTTCTTCCCCGTCGAGCCCTCCCCGACCACACCGTTGCCTCCTTCGAGTTTCTGGTGAGCCTCTGCTTCTTTCCAGAGTACTCCCGCGTTCCCCCGTGCCCTCTAACCCGAGACGCCATGGAAGCCGAGCGCCGCCGCCGCGCGTGTCGTCGCCGGCAGTGCTCCGGTGACCAATTGATCATGCGGAGGTGCCCTTTCTCCTCGCCACTGTTCACTGGTTCCGCTTCACTCAAAACCCCCCTCTTTTGCACACTCCAGCATCGCCAGCCTCTGCACCCGAGCGTCGCCCGCCGCTGATGAGGTCGCCGCCGACGTTCCCGACCCCGCACTCCACACCGGAGTACACCCAACGACGCGCGGGCTCACCAGCTTTCGAACGCATCTAGCGGCGCCCCTTTTGGCCGCCGGAATCGGCTGCACGGCCAACGCCGCCGTCTCTGTTGGTCACCGGTGACAAGCCGCCGGTGAGCTGACATAGCTGGCGCAGTTAGTTACTAATTAACCCTCCCTGGGCCACTTACATGTGGGCCCAGGCTGCTAATTAACCCCGGTTTAATTTAAACTAACCGGGACAGTTAACTAACCAACTGACAAGCCGACCCCACTAGTCAGACCCCCCCCGTCATGCTGATGCCAGCATGACGTAATAATCTCTTTTCCAATTAAAAGAAAATCCAGAAAAAGATTTAAACTTTGTAAAATCATAGAAAATCCATATTAACTTCAAATTAAACATATAATATATGAAAAATTATCAAAAAAATGCAAGGATTAAGAATATGCAATTTGTTTTCATGTTTGACCATTTTAAAATGGGTGAACAGTAGCAAGTTTGCATATGGCTTAATTTGAATTCAAATTTGAAGTTTGAATTTGCAATTCTTTTGCAATACACTTCAATTAAATGGAATTGTCAACACATCAGTACCATGTACATCATGTTTTCACAACTTAAATGCAATTATATTTATCCCTTGATTGCTTTGTTTGCTCGATAGAAGTGGAACCGGAACCGGAGGCCACCCCCTTCGTTGAAGACACCGTGTGTGAACCTCGTCAGCAAGGCAAGCAAACCCCATTGATCATGTCTATAAAATCCTACTTCCCTCTTGGTCTCGCTTATGCATGTTTAGGAGATCACCGAGACACGTTCTTTCGCATAGTTAAACCCATTCCGATGCATGACCTATCATTTTGTCACTGTATTAAGCAAACCACAATCCTAGCAGATATAGAAGTTGAATGATGAGAATGTGTCCCCTGCAACTGTTACTGCTTATTGCTGCTTAGTGATACAATGAGGTTACATTGTTTGTGAGTCGGGATGGATGATCAAAGTGATGTTTATGATAACGTGTTGGTAAATCCAACCTAATACAAGGTGAACGATGAGAGGCTGTGTAGGAGTACAAAGTGGGTTGTCTCGTTGAACACCGCCTTAAGCACCGAGTTCTTGTATGGTAATCCAAGACAAAGAGTACAACCACACATTGGGCTCACTGACCCCTCTCGGCCTAGTACCTTGATTCGTGTTGACGTCCAGGAGTCACATTAGTTCGGGCTTTCCATTTGACATGTGCATAGAAAAAGAATGAAGGAATGGTTGCATCATATAGATATGTGGGTGCACCTGTGAGGCAGGAAAACCATCTGCCAAAGGTGGCGTCTCGGTCACTTGCATTGTTTCAGTCCATTTCGTTGATCCGGCCGGGCTCTCGAGCGGAGACAACTCAGATAGTCGACTCCTGGATTAGACCGGTTGTGAGCGAAGTGTCGTGGTGAACATCCTCGCTGTCACCTCTTGAACGGTGGCGAGCAAAAGGCGGTAACCGATGGTCATGTGTGTGTAGCTTACACCCTTGAAAGGTTAACAAAACTATTCGAATAGCCGCGTCCGCGGTCATGGACTACTTGGAACCTGTACCTGATTATTAGACGACTTGAATGGATACTTATAAAACTCGCAAGATAAGCGTGAGTGCTATGGTGTGCTCCTCGTGGGGAAGTCGAGGAAGTAACCATAGTGGTGTATTGGTTGGAGACTTGGTAGTGGACTCGTGTACGCTTCTTACCTCAAGTCTGGTACTCGTAGTACATGACTAGCCAAGTCAAAGCTGGCACTTCTGCATGTTGAAACCCCACCTCCCTTTACCTCGATACTTGAGCATGAGTAGTATAGTTCTGATGTAAGTCTTGCTGAGTACGACTTTGTACTCACGTTTGCTTATTCTATGTTTTAGATGAGAACCCGGACCCCGATGGAGTCACCTTCGTGAAGCTCGACGTTGACCTTGTTAGTATAGTTCCAGACAGCAGTCTTGTCCCTCGTGGAAGGGCATGTATGTTTCAAGGCTTCTCTAAGCCATTTGTTAAACTTGTCTGTACTCAGACCTAATTTGCTTCCGTTGTATGATGTAATGATGATCACAGACATGTGATCTTTGTATGCTCTATGTGTAAGTCAATAAAGATACACTTTGTAGAGTTATGTGATGATACATGTTGTTCATACTAGGCATGTGTGATGCGTGTATGTTTATAACATGCATGTCTTAGTATGGGTTTTTGAGACCTTAGTTGTGATTTGGTTGGCGGTATTTTATACACCAAGTGGCCCTTAGATGTGCGCAACTTGGGGCATCGCGATGCGATTGCTCGTGACTCTGTCACGTGCACACTTTGTTGTATGATCGAGCCCGCCCTAGACCCCGACTAAGTGATCGGGCTGGAGTCTGTTTATGTAAGAGTTATGATTCCATCGATAACATGGTTGAGGCGACTTGTCTATAAGTATGGGATTTCACCACCCATAATCATTTAGACTTGTGAGCGGGCGATGAGGACCCATCTCAGTTGATCATCCGGCCTGGATGGGATGCCCCTCACGTACGATGCTTTCCGAGAGTGTTCTGTGCTTGACCTTGTCTACTTAGACAAGTGGGTACGGCTCTCGGCTCTCCATGTGATTGAGTTATGACTGGAATTACATACGCTAACCCCGGGTCCCGACATATCATGTGCAACATATATAGTTTACGCCGCCGGCATCGGAGCCCAAGCTGGGCGAGCCATTGCCGCCGGCGAGGTGAGCCACTTCTTCTAGCAGGATAGTGTCAAGATCAAAGGCTGCAGCCACGTCGTAGTCGCCAGCGAGTAGAGCGGCGAGATCAGAGGAGGGCTGGAAGTACGCTTGAGAGGGCAAGGCCATGTTCATGTGGTTGTGGTGGTGAGTGGTGAAGGAGGGTGAAGGGCTTGGAGGTGGGAGGAAGTGGAAGCTGGCAAGCTCGCCATGGTTGTCGTCGACTCGTCGTACATCATGATCCTGTTTGCTTATAGAAGCACGGGTAGATTGTGACTGGCTGGTGCCATGTGATTGGTCTTGTTTTTTGGCTATGGCTGATGAGGAGAAGAAGGAAAAAAGTCATATGTTGGTGAGGGCCTTTTGTAGTGTGGCACAGGGGAAGTACCCAAGTAAACCTGAGCTCATATGAGCTCGAGATGAACAGTAAAATCAAAAACAATTCAAAACAAAATAAAAAAAACTGAAATTTTTTGTGGCGAACATTTGAAAAATTTGTGATATGCTTGCAAAATTTTATCACAAAATAACATCCGTGGAATACACAGCAAAAAAAAACAAAATCGATACTCCAAAATGCTGTAAAAAATTAACATTTTGGAGCATCGATTTTGTTTTTTTGTTGTGTATTCCACGGATGTTATTTTGTGATGAAATTTTTCAAGCATATCAAAAAAATTTCATATGTTCGCCACAAAAAAATTCAGATTTTTTTGAAATATTTTTGAATTTTTTTCGATTGTACTGTTCACCCGAGCTCATATGTGCTCGGGATCAATTGCTCCGCGTCCGTGGCACAGCGGCTTTTTTGCCCAAGAGAGAAATAATGTCTTCTCTTCTCTCCCATTTGTGTGTAGCTAGCTTGAGAATCTTACATTACATTGAGCATCTAAGTGCATCTAGGAAGGGAAGTGTTGGATATATTAGCAATTTTTCAAGCAATTTAATCCCTAAAAAAATCATGAATATAGCGCATACAAGATTAATCTTATAATTATATTTAACCACGCAACTCAGATATACGCAAAAAACATATATATGTACGTGGACAATAAGCATGGCATAGATAGAAACAACGATGAACGAGATGAGTAGATCATACCGTCCGTTCGGCCAGTTTACAGCATCGGCTGCGCTGCTACCAGTAGCAAGTTCGTCGGCGGTCTTGTTGGCGGAGGCCTGCTCCTGAAGTAGCTTGTCAGCGGCGGCCTTCTCAGCTTCGGTGGCCATGGCGATGTAGAGGAAGTAGCCGAAGAATACGAGCGGAAGCGAGCAGTCGCGTCGAAGACGCTCCACAAAAACCTAATTGCCCTTCTCTCGGTGCAGGATGGCAAAGGGCAGGGTTCCGGAGGCCGCTCTCCCGTACAACGTGCACGCGTTGGACGGATGGGATCGCCGGAGGCAGCGGAGTGCGTGGAACGACGGTGGGCAGTACGCGAGGAGAAGAGCAGATGAGATCTGTTTTGTTGTGGCGGCTAGGGTTGTCGCGGCTCCAATATATACACAGCCGGGTAGGGCGACGTGGGGCTGGATACACACGTCCGAGTCGGTAACGGCCCACGATTGACGTCTCAGATCTTCCCGTAGTTAACTCATGATTAATTGCATTAACTCATAATTAATGACAATTAATTAGTCATTACTGACTAGCAAAAATTAAGCGCACGCATGACATAGTTATTAGCTCGGCTTGACTCAATTCCGCAAACCGCGGCGCGCGCGCGTCGTGACTAGGCGAGGCGAGACGAGGCGAGGCGGGCGGGGAGGAGGAGTGTGCAGGATCTCTCACTCTTCTATTGCTCCAATAGCATGTAGAAGAGCCTCCCTTATAAGCAAGTGCAAATGTTCCTCCACTTATTGGCGAGATGTTTCTACAAATTTTGGAGAAGTTCATATTTCTGAAGAGCAGCGGTGCGTCAAATATCCGAATTTTGGAGTACTTGTCAAACCACATCAAGATGTTCCTACCTAAATATCAACTCATTTCGAGATTGATCTAGAACCAAGTAAAGTGTCATGCTTATGAGAAAAATCAGATCAAAATAAGCAAAAAAAGCGAAGACTCATCAATCACACAACACTATTCATATACATACATCGGATCTAGAGCCGTCGCTCCGACGTCCCTCACTCAAATGCAAGCCACAATGTCGCACGACTCGGACGCCTTGTAATCCTTGCTACATAAATGGACCACCTACAGATCACAAGCATTGCGACAAACAACCGGAGGTGCTGCCCAACTCACCATCTGAGATTTCCCTTAGATCGCGATGACTAGTGCGACAAAATCATGACCTACATGACACTAGGTCACCACTCATCCTCCTTTCGGCATGCCACTAAGATGCACCGTTGCTTGTTCTTCAGTTGTGATGCCTCATGACTGGATTACAATGGCACATTCAGATGTGTCTGCGAACAACGATCATGTGGAGGCAATCCAACCGCAAATGTCTGGCACATTTCGAACTGATTTTTCACGACGACGGATAAAATTCATGCTTATCAGTCGATATTTATCTAATTTCATATATAGCAACCAAACAGACAAAATTTAAAAAAGTTTCAACTAAATCGAAGGGAAACTAAATAAAACCTAAACTAAACTAGTCAAGGTACCGAATGGTGACGTAGTAGGCACGACTTTGAGGCCACCGACACCACAATCATCGTCACTGCCGTCTGAGCCATTATCGTCATCCTTTCGGTGGTGGAAGTCTTGCCAGTCATCGAGGCATCCCGCATCATCCATTTATGCATGCTTCAAACGCAACCGTTCAGACGAAGCCACCACCTGCGGTGACGGTTGATTGTGGACCCCGCCTGACATCGGTTTGTCGTTGCCTTTGAGTTTTTCCAAGAACTCGGACTCAACCAACCAAACTGTAAGGATGTTGGTCACTGATACGGTGAGGATCTCTCACTCCTTGTTGGTTACCCCAAGTGGAAGGTGACATGTAGCGTAGCAGGAAATTTCCCTTACCGAAGATGCTAAGGTTGAGTATCGAACCAGTAGGACTCACAGAGATACAACAAGGTGGTAAAGTGAACAATGGCGCCGTTCACAACCGAGGGTTGCTAACTTCACCTGGACCTGCACACAGATACAAATAACTTTGCTCCCAACGAGTACAGAGGAGTTGTCAATTCCTCCGGCCTTGCTGTTTACAAAGGATTAACGCAAAAGATAATGATAGTGATAGCAACTGGAAAGTAAACTAAGGACGCAAACAGTAATGTAAAGACGGTCCGGGGTCGTGTGATTTTCACAAGTGATGTCTCTCTCCCAAAAGACGATAAAAGTGCTAGCGAGGTAAACAAATAACAGTTGGGAAATTGACAGGATTATGAAGGCACCGCGATGCTAACTATGCTGCAAAGAAAGGAAGGGCTCAAAAGAAATGGCTAGTACGCCAAGGTAAGTAGACCGAAATCCATCTGCGTCTACTACGAATCATCCACCTTGAGATATCTATCCAGAACATCTCGCTGGTATTAAGTTGTGAATCCCATCCAAAGTGTAAATTCAAAGCAACAGACAACTGCATTAAAAGAACTTTGCGTAAAGTAAACAATCCTTGCATCCGCGGATACAAGCACCGTTGTTTTATCCCTGGTGGCAACAGCACATCCCCTAGTCTCATGTTTCTGTCACTCAAGCTAGACATCAAGGGGCTGAACCCACAATCAAGCATAACGCTCCCTCTTGGAGTTGCAACAAAATACTTGGCCAAAGTAAAATACGGAAACGGAGAACATGCAAGAATTTACTCAAGAACAAAATATAAAAGAGAAGAACCAAATATATTACTCATCACAATATGAACATAGTCTCATAATCCATCAGATCCCAACAAACTCAGCATAGCAACGGCAGAAAATTACAAAGGTACCTCGATCATGTGAGGCAGCTCACGAGGTCTCGAAAAGGAGGCACAAAGAAGGGAGAGATAGATCACATAGCTACTGGTCACGGACCCATGGTCCAAGAAGAACTACTCACGGTACATACGGGAGGCGTCCATGGCTATGGATGGTCTCCCAGAGGGGGTAGCTTCTCCCGGCAGGGTGCCGGAGCAGCTTCTCCAGGCAGCCCCGATCTAGAAACGACGGTGGTGGCGGTACAGAGGCGAGATCGCGGAAAAGGGATTCGTCCTAGGTGTTTCCATCACGGGGGGTAAATATAGGCGAAGGGGGCACCGAGAGGGGCCACAGGGCAGCCAGGAGGCTCCCTGGCGCGGCCTAGGGTGGGGCCGCGCCAGGGACCCTTCTGGAGTCCCTGTGGTGGCCCCCTTCCCTGCTTTGGTGTTTCCGAAAGCTTCCGTGTCGCTGATTTTTTATCTGATTTTTTCGGATTTTTTGGAGCACTTTTAATGGCCGGAAAACCTGAAATACAAAAACAGCAGAAATCAGCAACTGGAAGCTGGGTGCACTGGGTTAATAGATTAGTCCAAATATGCTCAAAAGTGTATGAAAGTTCAAGCAAATCATGGCAAAGTCACACAAAACATGCATGGAGCAAGCAGAAATTATAGATACGTTTGGGACGTATCAGTCACTGAGCCGGTGATGGCAGCAGATAGAGGCATGTGTGGTGGTCTTGGATAGGTCCCGGGTCTAGCCTCCGCGAGCTTTAGGTCCGTGAGCACCCAAGTCGACGTGATGTCTGACATTGTGTACATCACCCCGCTTTGTGTTGAGTCTCTCCCCGCGCTTTTCCTCGAGAGGCATTTATTGGCCTCCGAGGAGAACGTGCCACCGACACTGAGGTAGTGGAAGAGGCGGTCACGGGGCTTGGTGTGTGGAGGTAATGGTGGATCCTCCTTCATGGAGACTGGTCGACACTGTCTCTCGGGCATCCCATTCATAAAGGAGGGGGGATACTCCTTCAAGCGACACCCAATTTGGACGTTACGGTTGCACGAAAGGGAGGGTGATGCCAAATCACAATCAAAGATCCTCGTTGGATCACACTCCATCTGCCATAAGAACTCTTCGTCCATCGTGGCAGTGTCGGCGAGGAACAACAACTTCTGCTCCTCATCGTTTGAGGAGATCGGTCCACCTTGACAGGGGGTGGATCCATGGACAACGAAGTGATACGTCCCAAACGTATCCATAATTTCTGCTTGTTCCATGCTTGTTTGAGTGATATTGCTATGTCTTTTGCTACACTTTCATACCTTTTTCAACACACTTCGACTAACCTACTAACTCAGTGCACCCAATGCCAGTTTTTGTCTACTGATGTTTGTGAATTGCAGGTTAATACCCATATTTACAGTGCCCAGAAAATTATATACAAAATCAGCGTTCCGGAAGACTCCGGAGGCCCGAAGAAGAGACGGAGGGGGGCCACCCCCTTCCAGGCGGCCAGGTGGCGCGGACCCACCCCTGGCCGCACCAGGAGGCCGCCTGGAGGGATGGGGCCTCCCCTCTGGCCCTCCTTTGGACTATATTTAGCCCTGTCAGGAAAATCCTCGGGAGGCACTCCGTATCGCGAATTCCCCCACTGTTCCTCCGCCGCCGGGATCCCGAGATCGAGATCGCCAAAAGACCCTGTCCTGGCACCCTGCTGGAGGGAGGATCGAACTCCTGGAGCTTCTCCACCACTATGAGCGCTTCCCGGGTGTGCCGTGAATAGTCCCACTTGGACCATGGGTCCATGACCAGTAGCTATGTGATGTCTTCTCTCCAATCTTGTGCTTCAATTCTTAGCCTGTGTGAGCTGCCCTACATGATCAAGGCATCTATGTAATCTTTCTGCTCTTGCTATGCTGTGTTTGCTGGGATCTGATGGATTATGAAATTATGTTCAGATTATGATGAGTTATATATTTGGTTCTCCTTTTATATATTTGTTCTTGAGTAATTCTTGCATGTTCTTCGTTGCTTTTTATTACTTTGTCCAAATAGAAGATTGGAACTCTAAAAGGGAGCGTTATGCTTGATTGTAGGTTCATGCCCCCCCACCCCGATGTTTAGCTTGAGTGACAGAAACATGAGGCTAGTGAATGTGCAGTTGCCACCAGGGAGAAAACAATGATGCTTTTAACTGTGGTTGCAAGGATTATTTACCTTACTCATAGTTTGTTAATGCAGTTGTCTGTTGCTTTGGGTTTATATTTTAGGTGGGGCTCGCAACTTAATACCAGCGAGATGTTTTGGATAGATATCTCAAGGTGAATGATTAGTGAGTAGATGATGATGATTAAATGGTCTACTTGTCTTGCGCGAAGAACCACTTCGTGATGTATGGTTTTCCCATCGTGACGCCCGTTGCTAGAAGTTTCTGGGTTTGAGAAAATGAACAGAGATCAAAGTGTGGTGTTTCGTCCGCGGATGGCCATCTTAAATAGTCGAGGAAGGTTGACCAACGCCGCCCAATGCAGGCAGCGACGGGAGTAGGCTTCTCGGTTAATCGTATTTCCCATACGATTAAACCTCTAACTTTCTTGTCGAATAGTTAGTATTGCGGTGCGTTTATAATTATGTCAATTGCCCAGCTATAATTTGTTCACCCAACATATCTGTTTTATCGTCTTTTGGAAGAGAGACATCACTAGTGAACATCATGGGACTCCGGTCCATATTTCCACCATTGTTTACACCTTCATTATTTACTGTTTTTATTTCCTCTTCGTTGCAATCACCACCACTATTTCCACCATGAGTTTGATCTTTTGTAAACAACAAGACCGAACAGATTGACCACCTCTCTGAACTCGTTAGGAGCAAAGTTATTTCTTGCTGTGTGCAGATCCAGGTCAAGTAAGCAACACTTGGTGTAAACGGCGCCATTGTTTTTTTGCCACCTACTTGAAGAACTTGGAGTCCAACTGGTCGACTCAAACCTTGGTATCTTTGCCAAGGAAAACTTGCTACTGACTACGTCTCAACCTTCCACTTTGGGTAATCAACTAGGGGCGAGAAGTTATTTCCCGTCATCACGAAGCCATCGGAGACCTTGGGCGATGGCACCATGATCCAGCGCTCTCCTCAGATATATAGGGGTGCGCGAAGAACCACTTCGTGATGTATGGTTTGCCCATCGCGACGCCCGTTGCTAGAAGTTTCTGGGTTTGAGAAAATGAACAGAGATCAGAGTGTGGTGTTTCGTCCGCGGATGGCCAGCTTAAATAGTCGAGGAAGGTTGACCAACGCCGCCCAATGCAGGCAGCGACGGGAGTAGGCTTCTCGGTTTCTCGTCCGTGCAGAATGCCATGTTGGTCAGCCATTTTGTCATGTCGTCTGATATGAATGTTGGTAGGCGACCATTCAACATCTTCTATGAATGATATGAATGCTGGCCAACGGGGAAAGGATTCTGGAGCGAATGCTTCGGCAATGGTTTAAGGTGGATCCGCATCGTTGAAGTCTGATGTGATGGACATACAAACTTCTCTAAGCCTTCCTTATTTAGGTTTCGGTTTTTGTGATTTTGAACATCTAGACTCTTCGAACAAATTTGATAATTGTCATTTTATTTATTTATTTATTTCGGCTTTGATAATCATCATTGAATGACTAAACATATCTAAACTGTCTTATCCAAAGTTTTAATAGTGATTTGATAATCCACGTTGAAATTGCCCTAAAGTAGCAGCTTGCAACTAATGCTGCATTATTATTGTTTTCTATACACAACCTCTCATTATTTGTGGGAGAGGCTGCAAAATTGGATTTGGATGAGAAGAATGACGCCATCTAAATAATCACTTTGTGCAAAGGCCACAAAGCTTTTCAATGATTGAAGCGACTATCCACTGTGATGGCCCACCGTTGACAATTTATGTAGTGTAGGCCTTACAGGAAGTGGATAATTAGGAAATGATTGCAGTTAACACAGCTTTTTGGAACTCCATGCTGAAATCAAAAGCGTGGAAAGTGTTGTGTTTGATTATGGATGAAATATCAAAACATTGGTGATACATGCATGATCCAAGTGAGAAACAAACCCATGAAAGTAATTTGACTAACAAAGTCAACTCAAACGTGCCGGATGTTTCTTTTTTATGTGGGGTCTTTGTAAGGAGATACTGCAATATGTGGTAAAGTGTATTTTTCTTTTAAGAAATACAGTACATTCAAAACACTCATGAATACATATACACACTTATTTATTAGAACACACATATACACCTTATCTAACATACGTAAGATTGATTTTGATTCGATAAGTGTTAAGGTTTAATGAAATCACTATAAACGCCTCACTATCAACGGAAACGTTAACTTTCATCGAAAAAATATTCACCTTTAATGAAACACCAAAGTATCGAATCCAAAGTTTGATCCCAAGTAAGCTAAAGATACGATAATGGGACGCGGCTATTTGGCTCTGGGGTGCACGCGCTCTCTAATGAATAGTAAAATTAAAACAAATGGTAAAAATATTCAAAAAATCTGATTTTTTTTGTGGATGTTCATATTAGTGTGGCATGTGTGCTTGCCAATTTTGATGCCATATGGTGCAGTGGTTCTTCCTCGACGAAAAAAACAAAAGTACGTATGACGTTTTGCTACATTTGAAGGCATTATTTGGCGTTCGATTTATCTTTTTTTCACAGGCCAAAATATTAAAGCTTTTCACCTGAAATTTTGCATGTGCCATTTGGGTATGACAATTAACATATACAAAAAAAAAATTTGGCATTGACAAAATATACATTTGGCACGCAGGTGCACGTGCACCCCAGAGCCAAAGGGAATATCCCCGTTGTGCCATGACCAACAAGAATTTGACAAGTGAAATTAAATATCTGCCTAGTGATACTTCAACTTCGTTACATTTGTAAGAAATCCACCTGTAGTGAGATGGTAGGAGGATTATCATTAGGGATATTCCCTTTGGCTCTGGGGTGCACGTGCACCTGCGTGCCAAATGTATATTTTGTCAATGTTAAAAAATTTGAAAAAAAATTGTATATGTTAATTGTCATACCCAAATGGCACATGCAAAATTTCAGGTGAAAAACTTTAGTATTTTGGCCTGTGAAAAAAAGATAAATCGAACGCCAAATAATGCCTTCAAATGTAGCAAAACGTCATACGTACTTTTGTTTTTTTCGTCGAGGAAGAACCACTGCAACATATGGCATCAAAATTGGCAAGCACACATGCCACACTAATATGAACATCCACAAAAAAAATCAGATTTTTTTAAAAAAATTACGATTTGTTTTAATTTTACTATTCATTAGAGAGCGTGTGCACCCCAGAGCCAAATAGCCGCGTCCTGGCACAACGTTGCTTTATTCCACTAGGTGAAGAAGCACTAATGAAAATAAATGTCACCTCGAGTGGTGACATTACTTAACATGCATGTGGTTTTCCTTTGTGTAATGAATTGATTAAAGATTGTAACAAGGTTCGTATTGTAAGGGTAACTTCAATGAGACGATCCATTTGTTCGTTTTAGATCCACCGGCTTCTGTTTGGGTTCTCGCGCACAAAAAATGCGGACCAAGGGGGTGATCCAAACAGAAATGTCACCGGCTTCGATTATTTTAGAGTCCTGTTAAGTTAATTGTGCTTTGCTTGAAATGTATACCTATGTAATGATCAATTAGTGATCGAAGTAACTATGTAGTGATCGATGTTTGTGGGATATGAATTGTCTTATAAGTTTTTGAATTGCATATATGTAATATATGTTTGGAATGTATTAAATATAAATAAATTAAATTATTAAATTAAATAAACCAAATCGATCATCATAGCAAAGGACACGGTTCAAGCAAACTGATCGTGTGCATTGAAAATAACTATACGCACGAGTATAAAAACATGAGTGTGTGCGTTGAAAATAACTATACAAACGAGTACAGAAAATAAGCGTATGCATTGAATATAACTATACAAACGACTGAGAAAATATGAGTGTGTAAAATGAAACTATCAATACACACGTCCGTGCATAACTAATCGTGGGCGATGAATAACCTATCACCCATAGTTTATCATGGAAAAATCGTCAGCACTATATCTGTATTCCACACAGTTGGAAAAATGAAATTGTGGGTCATTGTGTCAGGATCACACACGATTTCTGCGTTCAGGATCGTGGGGGAGGACTTACGGATCGCATACGGTTTCTGTGCTCGCCAGCGATGGATCCCCTCATCACACACCCACACAAACACACGGTTCCACAAATCGTTTACAAAGGAGTAAAAACCCGTGTGCATAGCTTCGCTCGATACTAGTGTCGACGACTTAGAAGGTGCTCGCCATCCGGTCCGTGATGGTTGTCGAAACACGGTTCTCCCATCGATCAAAGACTCCTCGTCGGATCTGTGGGAACCTCTCGGCCTCGACCGTTATGAGAACGAAGACAGCCGATGACAGCTTCAGCTGCCCGTCAGCCCCTCCCTTGATTAGCCAGAACTTTGAGATGTGCAAGGGCATGTTCTTTGCTGACCTGCATCGTCCGTAGCACTCTAGCGATAACATTCCTCGCAGACAGGTTTGGGTACCCACCTCAGAAGGATAGCAGCGTCATGCCTGGTAGGGCGTACTGGTTGTCTTGAGGCTGAAAGGCGAATAGTTTTCCCTCCTTGTTAGTGAATCCGAAGAGGTAGAGGTTATCTGATCTTAGTATGAGGCCGATGATGTCTTTGCCTTCGCTGGTTAGTGTGAGGTTGAATCATGTAGCCGGCGATGTTGAAGTTGTGATCCAAACCTTACATTTTTAAGAAGTTGCTCCCCACTACTACCAATTATCTCAACATGCACACACTCCACCTCATCATGCATGCCATATCATCCTCCACTAGCATATTTCTCTCAACATGCAACATCATTCAACATGCATGAGAAAGATCCACCTCAATATGTCACTATGCATAATAAAAACCCACATGCAACATGCATGTATGGGATTTTATATTTTATTATTGTCGTCGATATGTGACGTCAGATGCCATGGGATGGCTAAAGTGAGGGGAAGACGCGAGGGAGAGAATGTCGATGGTGCCGGAATCGGGTTGGGCAAAAACACGGTGGAGGACACCACGATGTACCCAGGTTCGGGGCTCTCCGGAGAGATAACACCCCTACTCCTGATTGTCTCTTATATATCAATACTCTGGCTACAAGAACTGCTTCTCTATCTTCTCAGGGGAAGGTGAGCGCCGCCGCCGTGGGCAAGGCTCTCTCCTGCCTCCCTGAGGAGCAACTACTAGCAGTGAATGCACTGAGGGAAATGTGAGTAATGGTGATCTAGAGTGGATCGTCCCCCACGCAGGAGGGATACCCTGGCTCTTATAGTGTGAGTCCAGGGTACTTCGGTAACTTCACTGCCGAATGGGCCCAGCTGTCATCCTCTAATCGGCCTGGGCCTACCGACTGCTCCTCTCCGGGTGATCCGGAGCCTACGAGCGGCGGCCCATGCTGTAGACCCGTAAGGCCTAGGGATGAACAGTGGAGCTAGGAGGTGCGGTCTTGTCGCCCTGTCCGCGGAATCGGCGGAGAGGTCGACACCGTATCTCCACCAGATCTTCGACATGACTTGGCCTTCCTACCACCCAGATATCTCGGGATATGGTATTTATGACCTCGTAATCATACCCCCGACTGGTGTCGGGGTCGACTCCCTCCAAGGGTAATAAGTTGTTCCGATTGCTCCTGGGCCGACTGTTAGTTCTTGGTAAGGTCGAGTGCTCTGGGAAATCGGCCTTCCAAGTGCCTATCTCGGCCCAGCTGTGGACCAACCGGACGATCATCTTGGTGAAGGAAGGGTGGACCGATTGCGCCTGGGCCGACTGCTGGCATTCGGTACGGCTGATTTCCTTGGAGAAATCGGCCGTACATCTGCCCAGCTCGGCCCAGCTGCGGCCCAATCGGTCCATCCTTGTCTTGAAAGGTTGCTTCCGCTTGAGTTAGCCTACCCGGGTACCAATCCCCCGACAGTAGCCCCTAAAGATGTAAAGGTCCCACGGTCATTTGACCGCGGGGCCTTTGCAGTTTTTCATCTCTCTCTTGCTATCCGCCGACTGCTATGGCCTCATCGGGAGCATCGTTCCGAGTTCGTCGACCGACTCGGAGATCACACTCGGCTGGCCAAATTGTCGTCCGATTGGATTTGGTTCGCTCCCAATTCGTGTCTTCACTTTTTCGAGAAAGACATCTTTTGCCGATTTCCTTCCAACGGTTACCTCCGATTCTTCCGGGATGTGATCAATGAGCCGGGACCCACGACCCACGCGCGACTTGACATAACTGCAGGTCTTGACCCCCAAGTCGCACGCCTCGCCTTTTGCGCCAGGATTCTTTGCGCTGGTTTGCCGGTTGCCCTTCCTGTGCCCTAGGCCACACCAAGCCACACAGCCGCAGATGCATCCCACTCCCCTCCCCCGCCGCCCATATAAGCCACAGGGGAGGGCCTTCGCCTCTTCCTTCTCCCAAACGCCATCTTCAACCTCCAGCTCTCGCCCCTCTGTGCCATTGCCGCTCCACGCGAAGCTCTCTGCCGCTCCTACGACCGCGAACCTCTGCGTCTTGGATTTGCTCCGGCCACGGACCCGTGCTCTCCGCCGCCTCCGCCGCCTCCGCGGTAACTCCTCACCGCCGCTCTCGCGCTCCTCATCCCTCTTCTCCTCTCCGCCCGCGAACGCCATGGCGCCTCGGCGAGACGTCTCATAGGCGAGCCGCGGGTGCTGGAAAGGCTCTCAGGCCACCGTCGGCGCCGTTCAGTCCCTGATTCGCGCCCGGAAGATGCCCGCGGAGATCGAATGGCGCATTCCCGGCGCCGAGGTCGTGCCCAGCGCGCGTGCTGGCGAGAGGGTTGTATTCCTCGCTCACTTCGAGCATGGATTCGGCCTTCCCGCCAGCGCCTTCTTCCGCGGGTTCCTCGACTTCCACCGATTGCAGCCTCACCACCTTGCAGCCAACTTCATCATGATTCTGTCCGGTTTCGTGACACTCTGCGAAGGGTATCTCGGCTGTCGTCCAAGCATTGCTCTCTGGAAGCGATTCTTCAATCTCCGAGCCCATAATGCTCGGACGGGAGCTGTGGTGCCCACCACCATCGAAGGCGACGAACTGACGTACCCGACTGATATGACCGACTGCGGCAGTTGCCTTGTCGCAACCGGCAAGCCGAAGTACAAGAGTCCCGAGATCGTCCAATCATGCAAAAATTGGCAGACCTCATTCTTCTACGTCAAGTCACCTGACCAAGGGCCCGATCTCCTGAATCTGCCCGAGTTCTCCCTCGCCCGACCGACTGACAAACACCAGTGGTCGCTGAAGCATGGCGTCGGAGATTGCGATGTCGATGCCCAGGTCGCCAGGGTCGCCCAGCTAGAGCAAGAAGGACTTCTCCCGACCGACCTGGTGGCCGCTTGGATTCAAGCTCGGATTCTCCCCCTGCAGCGCCGAGTGCACCGCCTGTGCGATATGTCGGGTCCTCGAGATCCCACTCGGCTCTGCACGTGGCGAGTGAAGAAGGAAGACCTCTGCGCCAGAGTGAGGGCTATTACATCTAGCCCTTTGCCCGACCCTTTCCGCTTCGGGCTTGACTGCCTCACTCGCCAGCAGAAACCGCCTGTGGTATGCTCCGATTGCCCTCTTCTTCCGATTGCTTTTTCTCTCAGCTTCTCTGATTATTTTTATCTTCTTTCCAGCATTTTATCCAGTCCGACCTGATGGAAGACGGCCAGGAAGCTGGCGTGTATGCCCCCGACCGCGCGGAGGATGACCCCGCCGACTTTGAGTATAACGGCGAGGTTCCTTCCGCCGAGCCCGGTGATGATGAAGATGACGACGAGTCTTCCGGAGAATCCTCCGACTACATGGATGCCGACTTCGCTGATGCCGGAGCCGCCGACCCTCCGAGGACCGACATCCAACCGCCAGCTCAAGGGGGTACGCCTGACCCTTCCCTTGAGCAATTTTTGGCCGAATGGAGTGATGATGATAGTGTCTCAAAGGCTGATGGTTCTGATGCAGCTCCTCGTGCCAAACCTCCGAAGGTGCCGGCTAAGCGCACCTCGGCCACCAGCTCCTCCGCTGGTACTACTCCCAGCAAGGTTGTTAAAGCCACGCCGAATGTCAGCAAAGGAAAACACCCCCAGGTGACGACCATCCGGAGGCCGACCTCCCAGGCGCCACTGGATGTCGCCCCGCTAAGATGCCGGATGCCCTCTGGAGCGCCAAGAACAGTCGGGTATGCTTTTATCTTCACGCCTTGCACTTTACTGTCCCTCTTTATACTGATTCACTTCCTCTTTCTTCCTTCAGGGAACCGATTGGGCTTGACGACGTCGACGCCGGCGTTCCTGTCCGTACCAGCGTCGTCATCTCTCCTGCCGCATCCGCCGCTGCCATCCACAAACGGCCGCCTGCTTCTCATCGCTCCTCCAAGGACGCCGAGCGCGCTGCCAAGAAGGCCTGCCTGGAGACGACTAAGAAGACTTCTTCCTCTTATGTTGCCTCCAAGACTTCCAAGAGCGCAGCTGATCGGGGAGCTCCTGGCGACAGAGGAACACAATCGGTCGATCCGATTGCCCCATCTCCACCACGCCGCCCCGACCCGGTTTCTACTGTCGCGACTACACCTGCTCCGACTGCCACATTCGAGCCACCGATGGTGACAAGCCCGCCGCCGATCGTGGTGTCGGCGCCACCGACTGCCACAACTGTGCCACCGGTTGTTCTTCCCGTGCCACCAACGACGACGACCTTGCCGCCAGTTGCAATGATCACCTCCGCTTCAGCTCATCCGACTGCGCCGCCACCACAACCGAGTATTTCTGGTCCTCAGGTGACGTCGATGCCACTAGTTATCCCCGCTGCTGCTTCCACCGCCGCTCAAGCTTTAGTACCGACGCCGACCTCCTCTGAGTCGGAGATTCTTATGCGCTCGGTGGACCAGTTCCGGGCCGAGTATTCTCGCGCCCGTCATGTCGGCACCGAGCCTGACGCCTCGCATCGTCCTCAAGACCCTGTGACAACTACTCTGAGTCGGGTGAATGAATTTGCCGATGCCCTTGCTCGGGACCTCCAACAGCTCACCTCTCATCACACGGTAAATTCTTGACTTTATTTTTATGTCCTTCCTTTGTCCGGGAGACTTTTCTTCCGGTGGGTGCGCGCAAGCGCACCCACTGGGTGTAGTCCCCGAGATTCGGGCCAATTGGTTGCAATCGGTTCGGATCTTTCATACTTTTCGCTTTGTCTTTTGCCTTCCTCCAATCGGGAGACTTTTCTTCCAGTGGGTGCGCGCGAGCGCGCCCACTGGGTGTAGTCCCCGAGATTCGGGCCGGTTGCACGCAATCGGCTTGGATCTTCTCTTGACTGTCGTATCTCTAAAATCCCTCTTGCTATTCTTCGCAGGCTGTTATGGAAGAAAGGCGCGAGGTCTTCGAAAAGCTTCTTGATGCTTATACTGCCAGCCTCCGAACTCTCGCCCAGGCCCAGCTGCAGGTCAACAATCAATCGGCCGAGATCGCTAAACTGAGAGGTAACCTCTATACCATTTCTGTCTCCTCTCCGATTTAACAATTAATCTTGCACTCATATCTTTTATGCTCTCCTCTAGCTTCTACTCCCATGGTAGATGACCTCCAGGGCCGAATTGCTGAATTGACTGCAGAACTCAACCAACATAGCCCAGCACTCGCCAAAGCCAAGGAAGAAGCGACCCGACTGCGGGGGGTAGAAACTGATCTAAATCGGACTATCCAAAGCCTTCGCTCCGAGATGGCTACCCTCGAAAGAAAACATCTGGCCGACATAGCTGCCGTGACGACGACTGGTGATGGTCTCCTTGCCGAGCGAGATGCCGCCGTCGCCGCCCACGAAGCCTTGCGAGCTGAGAGGGATGAAGCGGTGGCTTCCCGCGATTCCATTCGGCGAGATCGTGATGAGCACGTCGCTAGATGTGAGGAACTGGAGAAACGCAACTACGAAGAAACCACCCAACTGCGCCGCCGAGCCAAAGGCTTCTGCGAAACAATGACCGAGATGGACGTCCACCTTAGCGGTGAGTGTATCCTGCATCCGAGTGCATTTTCCTATTGCTTTCCTCCTTTATCTTGTTGCTCATACTTTCTTTCGTGACACAGAAGCTTGGCCCGAGTCCGAAGCGGCTGCCTACGCGGCCGTTGCCAAATCCCGAGAAGAAACTGTTGCCGCCGGAGGGACCTGCCAACTTGAAGATAACGTCTGGACTCGGCATGAATATCTAATCGGCACCGAAGCCCGCGTTCCTGTTATCAAGGGAATTTCCTTGTCATTCAAGCTCGGCATCCTGAAAATTGTTGAATCACTGTGGTCACCGACTGAGCTTAAGGTTGGCCTTCAAAAAATGAAACATGCTGTTGGTTCCTCCGCCGGGACCGACAAGGCTGAAGCACAAGATGAAGAAGACTCTGACAGAGGGGAAGCTCCGAATGCTACCACCGAACAGACTCGGATTCTCCTGAAGGCCATCCCTCGTCGGATCGACGTCTTGCTGAACTCTGCCGGTCGGACTGGCGCGGAAACCGCCCTCCAAACTGTGCTGAGCTGGTACCCTCAGGTGAAGCTCTCCCAACTCTACAGCCTCCGAGAAAATGCCTCCGATCTGCTTGAGAAGACCTATACCGAAGTAAATCGGCTAGCCAGCTCTATGGTGAACTGGTTCTCTCCCTACGAGTACACTCCGTATCTCGACGAGGGAGGGAATCCGCTCGCTGCACCTTCAATCTCTGGCCTGGCCGAGGAGCTTTCTGATAGCGGCTCATCTCAAACATCTCCGAGATCCAAGCAGATTGGTGCCACATTTTCTGAAGCGCAATCAGCTCCGACTGCTCCGTCTTCTAGCTCCGTGCCTCCGACTTCCTGAGCCATGCCGCCAACTATGTTACTTGTTGTAGCTTGCCGATACTGGATCGGTTTTATCTTATTTTGTCTTTCGACTATCTGCTTGTAAGACATAATTTTAATTCTGTCGACACCCACTGGGTGTGACCTTGATGTAATGAACATATTCGGTCTTGGGCCTGCTACTTTTGATGCAATCCGATTGCTTGATCTTTGCTTTTACCCGTGCGATCAACTTCGCGTCTTTGTCGGTTTCCTTTATCGGCTGCACTTGGGGATTTCTACCGTGTCATCCTTGCTGCCGTCATGCGGTCCGCAATCGGATCAACGGTAGCTTACCAGCCAAGGTTCGATAAGTTTTTCATTTTTTACACGACAAGATTTAACGCAAAGGATTCTGCGACAGTAGGTGCCGATTGCTCGCTATCGGGCTCGACGCCTTGGTTCGGGGCGCAATCGGCGACTCTGTTTTATCGAATATGCCCTTAGTGGCGCGTTTCGAATTGTTTCCCGGGAATTCGCACTGCCGGCTGCCTCAAATACAACCCTTCTCAATGCCGCAAACCGTTTAATGGTTTGCGCTTGAGCTGAGTGCCGAGTTGAGTGCCAGCCCGCAGTTCCCGTGCCTCGATGGCCTATTCGCTTGACCTCGTGGTCGGTCAGTCCCCGGGTGTGTTATACACGCCTCGGGTATGACTGAGCGTCGCCGATTGAGGCTAGCTCTTCGAATGAAATTATGCGAAGGTAACCGGATGCTCATTTTCTGAGGCATGATAACTTTTACTGATTCTTTGCCGAATGGCTAACATAAGTTTCTGCCGCTCAGCTATAGAACGGACATAACAACTCGGCGTTCCACGGCCGCTCCGTCTCTGCTCCTGATGTGTCCTTGTGCTGAGTGCCCTTGGTGCAGTCGATCAGATAATAGGAGTTGTTCTTGAGCGCTCGGCTGATGACGAATGGCCCTTCCCAAGGTGAGGATAGCTTGTGCTGTCCGTCTGACTTCTGAATTCGGCGTAGCACCATGTCTCCCTCTCGGAAGGCGAGAGGGCGAATCTTCTTGTTGTGGTAGTGCCGCAACTTCTGCTGGTAGACTGCCGACCTGGACAAGGCCAACAGACAAGCTTCTTCTTTGAGGTCGATGCCGTCTTCTCGTGCCAATCTGGCCTCTTCCTCGGTGTATAGGGCATGCCGAGGTGAATCGAACTCGATGTCGGATGGGATGACTGCTTCTGAACCATACACCAGGAAGAAGGGAGTGAATCCAGTCGACCTGTTTGGTGTGGTCCTTAGACTGAACAGTACTGCGGGGAGCTCCTCAATCCATGCTCCGGGTGCTCTCTCAAGTGGTTCTACCAATCTGGGCCTGATACCCGATAGGATTAGTCCATTTGCTCTTTTGACTTGACCATTTGATTGCGGGTGCGCCACAGACGCCAGATCAAGCCGAATGCCCTGCTGAGATGCATATCGAGCCAGTGCACCCTTTGCAAAATTTGTGCCGTTGTCGGTGATGATGTTGTTAGGCACACCATATCTGCACACAATGTCGGCCACAAATCGAACCGCAGTCGGCCCGTCCAACTTCTTGATCGGTCTGGCTTCAATCCACTTGGTAAACTTGTCCACTGCGACTAGAAGATGTGTCATGCCACTGCGAGCTCTCTTGAATGGTCCAACCATGTCCAAACCCCATACTGCAAACGGCCATGCTATTGGGATTGTCTTCAGTGCCGATGCTGGCTGATGACTTTTTGCCTTGAACCGCTGACAGCCCTTGCAGTACTTCACTAAATTCTCAGCCGCTGCAAGCGCAGTCGGCCAGTAGAAACCATGCCGGAAAGCTTTGCTGGCGATTGCCTTTGCTGATGCATGATGACCGCATTCACCTTGATGAATGTCTCTGAGCAGCTCCAAGCCTCTGTCCTCTTCTACACATCTCTGAAGGATACCAGTTGCACTCTTGCGCACTAGCTCATTGTTGATTATTGTGTACGCCCAAGATCATCGGCTGATTTGCCGTGACTCTGCTTCATCCTCTGGGAGGACTCCATCTTCTAGGAAATCTCTGATCGGCTGTGCCCATGATGGCGCGCTGACGACTGCCATTACCACTGCATGCTGGGGTGGGACTTCTTCTTGGATCACAGTTCCTTGGCCATTGGCCTCCTGGATCTCGGCCTCTTGGACTTCTATCATTTCTGCTTCTGTCCCTGAACTGCCGATTGCGACGCCTGTCACGCATTCGGCAACCCCTGGTGTCGACTTCTCATTCAGAGCTGGATCTTCATCATTGCAATCGGCAACTTCTGATATCATTGGTTCTTCGGAGGTTGTGCCTTCTGGCGCGGCCTCTGCTTGCTTCCCTAAAGCTTTGCTCTTCTCACATCCTTTGGCAGCCCCTGGCTCGCACTCGGCAGCCCCTGGCTCGCACTCGGCAGCCCCTGGTGCCGCTGCCGAGATACGTTGGGCGCTGGACTGCTTCTTCACGGTTGCAAGTTTTGCCGGTTGAGCTTCTTTTGCCTTCTTCAGTGCTTCAAGGTCGGTCTCCGAGATAAAAATGGACTCAGACTCTGGGGATGGTATGATGGATGGCTTCTTGATATGCTCCAAAGACACACCTGGTGGGATAGCTTGTCTTGTTGATCCGAGCTTGGACAACGCATATGCTGCCTCGTTGTATGCTCTTGGCACATGATGGAACTCGCAACCTTCAAAGTACCCGTTGATTTGCTGTACCAAGAAGCGATAGCTTGCCATGTTTGCGTCCTTTGCATCCCAGGTGCCTGAGCATTGCTGTATAACCAGGTCGGAGTCACCAAAGCACTCAATATTCCGAATACCGATTTCCTTGGCAAGCTTGATACCATGCACAAGGGCTTCGTACTCGGCGACATTGTTTGATGCTGCAAAGTGAATCTGGAGCACATATTGCAGTTGATCTCCTCTTGGTGAAGTTAGTACCACACCAGCCCCTAGGCCACTCTTCATCTTGGAGCCGTCAAAGTGCATTCGCCAAAAATCCGACACTGGTAGCTGCGGCATGTACTGAGTTTCAGCCCAGTCCACTAGGAAATCGGCTAATGCTTGTGACTTGATTGTCGTTCTTGGCTCATACTGGATGCCATGGCTAGCGACTTCGATTGGCCATTTTGCCACTCTGCCGGTTGCATCTCTGCTTCCCATGATGTCGGCCAGCGGAGCCGAGCTGACGACTGTGATCAAGTGAGCTTGAAAGTATGGCTTCAATCTCTTGGCTGCCATGTACACTCCATAGCACATCTTCTGATAGTGAGGGTAGTTCTGCTTGGATGCTGAGAGCACTTCGCTGATGTAATACACTGGACGCTGAATTTGTTGTGCCTTGTCCTTCTCAGGCCGCTCCACCACCATAACTGCACTGATCACCCGATTGGTTGCCGCAATGTATAACATCATTGGCTCCTTCTCAATCGGGGCAGCCAGAATCGGTGTTGTGGAGAGCATGCGCTTGAGCTCTCGGAATGCTTCATTTGCTTGGGGGGTCCAAGTGAACTTCAAGTGAACTTCTCTGTCTTCTTCATCAATTGGTACAACGGGATTGCTTTTTCACCCAGCCGACTGAGGAATCGGTTGAGTGATGCGAGGCAACCGGTGAACTTCTGTACTTGTTTCAGGGTCTTGGGTTGTTCCATGCGCTCTATTGCCGCTATCTTCTCGGGATTGCATTCGATTCCTCTCTCGGAAACGAGAAATCCCAAGAGCTTGCCAGCTTGGACTCCAAACACGCACTTCTCCGGGTTGAGCTTGATCTGATAGGTTCTCAAGTTTGCAAATGTTTCCCTGAGGTCATCCAACAGCGTGACTCCTTTTGCCGATTTCACCACTAAGTCGTCCACGTAAACGTGGAGATTTCTGCCGAGCTGAGAGTGTGTGCATCTCTGAATCGTGCGTTGATAAGTGGCGCCTCCATTCTTCAAACCAAATGGCATAGTGATATAGCAATAAGCCCCGAAAGGAGTGATGAATGCAGTTTTTATCTGATCTTCCACAGCAAGTTTGATCTGGTGGTAGCCAGCAGTGGCGTCCAGGAAGGACAACAGCTCACAGCCCGCCGTAGAATCAATCACTTGATCAATATGGGGCAGAGCAAACGGATCTTTCGGGCACGCCTTGTTCAGGCAAGTGTAATCTATACACATACGCCAGGTCTTGTTCTTCTTCATGACGAGGACTGGATTTGCCAGCCACTCGGGGTAAAACACCTCCATGATGAAACCTGCTGCTTGCAGCTTCGCAATCTCTTCGCCGATTTCCCTTCTCTTATCTTTAGAAAAACGTCTCAGGGGTTGCTTGACTGGCTTCGAGCCTGGCCGAATGTGTAGCTTGTGCTCGGCGAGTTCTCTCGGAACACCAGGCATGTCTTGTGGAGACCATGCAAAGATGTCCCGATTCTCACGGAGGAACTCGACGAGCTCGCTTTCCTATTTATCGCCAAGTCCAGCTCCGACTACAACAAACTTGGTTGAGTCGGAGGGATCTAGAGCGATCTTCTTGCTGTCCTTGGCCGACTGAAAAGCCGATTCCTCATCTACTCTCTTTGCTGGGCCGACTGGCAGTGGATTCTTGCTCTGCGCTTGCGCCATTGCAATCACCTTGCTGAGCTGACGCTTCTCCGTCTCGACCACTTGAGAATCAGCCAAACTGCTGCCAGCGGATGTGCACTCGAGGGACTTCCTGAAGTCCCCGGTGACAGTGATGACGCCGTTTGGACCTGGGATCTTCATCTTGAGGTACGTCTGCTGTGCGTTGATCATGAACTTGGCAAACGCCGGCAATCCCAACAGAGCATGGTAAGGACTACTGAGGTCGGCGACCTCAAACCAAATCGGCTCCCTCCTGAAATTTTCTTCTGTGCCAAATATAACATCCAGCCGAATGCGACCCATGGGGGTGCAAGACAATCCAGGGACAATCCCATGGAAAGTTGTCCGACTGCGCTCCAGGTCCCTCTCTGTGAGCCCTAACTTGACCATTGTATCTCTATACAGAATATTGATTGTGCTTCCTCCATCAACGAGCACTCTAGAGAACTTGCATGAAAACCTTGGCCCTGCGAACAGAGCGTCCACCACTAGCGGATAGTTGCCCGGATTCGGAAAAATGGTGGGATGATCTGCTCTGTCCCAGGATATGGGACACTCGGACCAATGCATAAACTGGGGAACCGGTGGCATAGTGGCATTAACCTCCTGAGCTCGAGCTCTCCGACTGCCCTTGTCTGTGGAGTCGCTGGTGAAAATCATGTAGGCGGCATCTTGCTGTGGGAACTGGTTCTTCTTCTGAGGCGGTCCTCTGTTCTGGGGTGGTGGTGAGCGTGGAGGTGGTAAAGCTTCTCCCTTCGCAATCCTTCTTACAAAATCGCACTGCCGAGTGGTGTGCGCAGACGGCCTGCCCGGCGTGCTATGCAACTTGCACGGTGCGTCCAGCATATCCTCGAACGTGTACTTGGGCTTCATCTGCCCCGGGGGTCTCACATTTGGTCTCATCTTCCGACTGCCTCCTGCAACCGCTGGATCTTCTTCATTCTGGACAGCGGCCACCTGCCGACTGCCATACTGGGTATCGGGTTGTTCGTCCTTGCGCTTGCCATTGTTCTGCTGGTTGTGGTTGTTGTTGTTGTTGTTGTTGCGGTTGTTCTCTCTCCTTTCCTTCCGACTGAGGCCTTGGTTCCCTGTGTCCGATTGCGGAGCCCCTGGTGACTGGATTACACCTCCAACTCCAAGCTGGATAGGGCGCATCGCAGAATCGGACATAGCAAACGCATTTGCCACCTTCATGAGCTCGGCGAGCGACGTGAAGTCTTTGCGCAGCAGCTTGTGCTTCAACATTGAATCGGCCAGGCATCCATCTGTGAAGTACTGAATGGCCTGGATCTCATGGACTCCTTCGCATGAATTCTTCAGCTTGATCCACCGAGATAAGTAATCTCGGAGGGGCTCATCCTTGCCCTGCACACACAGAGCTAGCTGCCGCGGGAGGTTGGGCCTCTCATACGTGCTTGTGAAGTTGTGGATAAATGCACTCGTGAAATCTTCCCAGCAGTTCAAACTGTCCTTGGGAAAACTATTCAACCACGTCCGAGCTGAACCCTGCAGCATCAAAGGTGCATAGCGGACTGCTACACGCCGATTGCCTCCTGCAATGCAGACTGCCGTCAGGTAATCGAACAACCAGTCTTCAGGCTTCACCGACCCATTGTACTTGGGAGTGTCTCTTGGAAGCGTGAAGCCTTTGGGAAACTTTTCAGTCCGGATACGATGACCAAAACACGATGGGCCAGCTTCTCCTTCTTCATCTTCTTGAGCCTCCTTCTCCAGGAGCTCAATGCGATGCCTCGCATCATTCTGGCCGATTTGTCGAGGGCCAAGTCGAGCGCTAATTGCTGGTCTTGGCGCCGATTGCTGCGGCATGTCATTGCGCCTGCTGTTGACGGCTGGCTCTTCCATTCTTCTGCTTGCTGCTGGGGGTGGCTGATTGCTTCTGACCTTGCTCTCATGCCGAGATGGGGCGAGTTGATGTCTGTTCTGGCGCGATGCATTCGGTCGCTGGCTAGCTCCCGCATTCGGCCTCACAGTCCCTCTCGACAGCCCAGGTTCTGCATTCTGATGATCCATTGCAACGAGCCTCTGCTCCTTTGCAGCTGCTATCAGCTCACGCATTCGGCGCGACTGCTCGCGCCGCTCATCTCCCTCCAGGTCTTCTAGCTCGAGTGCTATCTGCTCGGCTGCTCTCAGGTTCTTGTCCGGCGTGCTGTACGTCGGTCTCTGGACGAATGCTGATTGCGTCGGTTGCTCCGGTTGCACCGGCCTCCTCGGACGCTCCGGTTGCTCGGCTCCCGATAGCTGTTGGTTGACTGCCCTGCCCCGGCTTCTCAGATCTTCCAGGACTGCGGGCTCAATCGGCCGGCGCGGTCCTGCATGCGCTGCATTGTATTCCCTTGTGATGGCTCCCAGCCTGCGCTCTTCTGCCAGCACTTGCTCAGCTCTGCGGGCCAGAGCGAGCCGTGTCGTTTCCAGCTCCGTGTGCACTTGCTCCGGATCACCATTCCTGTTCACGGGTGTGTATAACACATCCCGCAACGCACTGGTGCCGATTCGCTCTGCAGCATCAGCTGCCTCCTTTGCCTTTCTTGCTGCACTTGCAGGGACGCGGTTGGTTGATGAGGATGCTCCCGCCATCATGACGGCGGCGTGCACTCGGCCCTCCTCTTTGCCGGGTGCTGCACTGCAGCCCCTAGTCGAGAGCGGTTCCGTTGTGCACGAGAAGACGCGAATCTCTCTGGGATATGCCTCGGGGTAGCTGCCGATGAAGAGGCGATGACTGCCGACCTGCAGTGACACACCGGGCGGCAGGGGTGCTCCAGCCCTGTACCGCGCCGAGTAGTCCACCACATAATCGATTGCCCCACGCCTTAGAATCAGGCCAGAGGCATGGCTTCCGCCCGATGCAGAGGAAAATCCCGTCCGGATCTTTACTCCAGTCGACGCCTCGGTCTGCCCCAAGGTGGGCGCCAACTGTCGTCGATATGTGACGTCAGATGCCATGGGATGGCTAAAGTGAGGGGAAGACGCGAGGGAGAGAATGTCGATGGTGCCGGAATCGGGTTGGGCACAAACACGGTGGAGGACACCACGATGTACCCAGGTTCGGGGCTCTCCGGAGAGATAACACCCCTACTCCTGCTTGTATCTTATATATCAATACTCTGGCTACAAGAACTGCTTCTCTATCTTCTCAGGGGAAGGTGAGCGCCGCCGCCGTGGGCATGGCTCTCTCCTGCCTCCCTGAGGAGCAACTACTAGCAGTGAATGCACTGAGGGGAATGTGAGTAATGGTGATCTAGAGTGGATCGTCCCCCACGCAGGAGGGATACCCTGGCTCTTATAGTGTGAGTCCAGGGTACTTCGGTAACTTCACTGCTGAATGGGCCCAGCTGTCATCCTCTAATCGGCCTGGGCCTACCGACTGCTCCTCTCCGGGTGATCCGGAGCCTACGAGCGGCGGCCCATGCTGTAGACCCGTAAGGCCTAGGGATGAACAGTGGAGCTAGGAGGTGCGGTCTTGTCGCCCTGTCCGCGGAATCGGCGGAGAGGTCGACACCGTATCTCCACCAGATCTTCGACATGACTTGGCCTTCCTGCCACCCAGATATCTCGGGATATGGTATTTATGACCTCGTAATCATACCCCCGACTGGTGTCGGGGTCGACTCCCTCCAAGGGTAATAAGTTGTTCCGATTGCTCCTGGGCCGACTGTTAGTTCTTGGTAAGGTCGAGTGCTCTGGGCAATCGGCCTTCCAAGTGCCTATCTCGGCCCAGCTGCGGACCAACCGGACGATCATCTTGGTGAAGGAAGGGTGGACCGATTGCGCCTGGGCCGACTGCTGGCATTCGGTACGGCTGATTGCCTTGGAGCAATCGGCCGTACATCTGCCCAGCTCGGCCCAGCTGCGGCCCAATCGGTCCATCCTTGTCTTGAAAGGTTGCTTCCGCTTGGGTTAGCCTACCCGGGTACCAATCCCCCGACAATTATGATATTTATATTAAATCCATATATTACTTCAAAAGTTATTGTTTCAAATATACATGCTTCATTTAACCAAACATTTTCACTGAAATATTCCGCAACAACGTGCGGGGCATCATCTAGTTCATATATAAAGCTAAAGGATGATTTCTGACAGAGAAGAACAGAGGCCCATCGTCTCCTACCAGGGACGCTTCAGGGTGCTGCCGGGAGGGGTGGGGGGGGGGGGCTCGCCCCCTTGGTATGGATCAATATTGGCCTAGGTTTTTCTACCGTTTAAATATACCCCTCGTAGGCCGCTGCACGGAATAAGTTGATCAAGTTGTAAATCACTCGAAAATTGTAAGGGCACTCCCAATGCTAGTATCTTAGAACGTAATCATAGGCATTTTGCTTATGTGGCATGGTACTTAATGAAGAAAGAGAGGGGGGTTGTATCTTAACTCTTGCATGTAGCCATATGTAAAAAGCATGACTAGACCAATTGCATGTATGCATGAAGGTAAAATCATTAAATAAGATACAACCTTTAAGATACAATGGCCCTGTTTGGATACTCTAACTCGGTTAGAGGTATTCTAACTCTAGTCTAACCCAAAACTAACTCTAACCAAAGAGGTGTTTGGATGGTGGGGTTAGATTGGCAATAAATGTACCATTCCAATCATTTGACTACTTTATTTAGAATTTTGTATGGTGGAGATAGTGGAAAAAGTAACTTTTTGTGGGCCCCATCCAACTCTAACCCAAATAAGCACCTCTTGGGTGGGTTAGATTTTTTGGATGGGTTAGATGCATCTAACCAACTCTAACCCTCCTGTTTGGATGTTTTGGGGTTAGTTTGGTACAATCTAACCAACTCTAACTCTAACCCATGGATCCAAACAGGGTCAATGCATTGTGGTACTAGTATCCTAAGTTTTAATTGCTTCTATGATATTGTGCTAAGAAACAATGCATTGGGAGAGCCCTAACACCTCCACGATACTGAAAGTTTGTTGACTGATGCCCATGGTTTTTTACCCTTTTCTTCAGGGGAGTTTTACACGTTAAATCCTTGTGTCCCCGTATCAATTTTTCGTTCTTCTCGTTGTAATTTTTCTTTTCGATTCTCTAAAGGTGCGACGGTTAGCTATGGTCGTGGTAGGACTGGCTGTTGCTTGATGGACTGCGCGGCCGTGGCGCCAACGTAGTTGTCCAGGTTCGCTAAAAAGGCCATGTAATCTTTGGCCTTACTCCCGGTGAGGTCGAAAGAATCGTGCACCGTCGCCCTGCGGTGCACAAATCAGCGGCGGCGATACTTTTATTAGTGCAACTGAGAAGGATTAACAAAAACCAATGCAACTCAGATCAGTAGAGAAATAGAGAGAAGCTAGGGGAGAGAACCCCCTACTTAACGTTGTCTCCGGCGTCAAGGAAGTAGATCTTGCTGGCGGAGTTGTTGGGCGCCAGCTGCGCCTCGCCGTGCAACCCTTGATAAAAGAGAAAATTATAGGCATAGCCCCTAATCTTATGAAAAGGACACCGAAACATGATATAGAAATGCAACCGGGTTCAAACTTTTCCTCGATGAACAATAACTTGGTCCGGCGAAATTCACCGAGAAGAAGCACTAACTTCTACTTGAGGAATAAAGATGGATGCCTTCCAGCCAGATGATACTGAAGCACGCCAGATTAGACCGCCCATCGACCGACACTGCGGACATCGTTGCTCGCAGAGGAGACCACACATCGACCACCGGGTGGGAGGCGTAGCTTCTCTAGGATGACTTCAGTTGATGAGCTCTAGATCCATTCACAAACTGCACATCACCCAACCTCCTGCAACCCATCTCCATCACCACGATCGCATCAAAGGAGAAGGAGAACCGCGAGATCTGCCACAAGAAACAGGGCCACGAGATTATTTGAGGGGATCTCAGAGAAGATCGACGCAGTAACAGTCGTGGACGCTGCTTCGGTGACTTTGTGTGACTAAGTCACGCCGTGACTTAGGTCAATTTTAAATGTTTTAAAAATTTCTGAAAAAATTTGCGGATCTTCACATCACATGAATGTACAATCTCTAAAAATTTCAGGTCCAAATTCGAAATACACATTGAGAAATAAAAAAGACAAATTCAACATGAATAGTGACGTTTCTTAATTCTTTTTTGATACTATTGATAAAGGGGTTCCCCTGTGACGCTCGGCTGTCCTCACAACCATCTACAAATATTTGGACCGAACAGTTTAACACTTTTAGGTCGGATTGGTTCAAACACCCGAAATCCCACAGACCGGCTTAAAAACGGTCGGAGCTCTGTCGCGTTGGACTGACAACCCCCGGAACCATCAAAACCCCATTAGTAGCACATGCAGTTTAAGAGTCCTTCGCTCCTCCTTTCTCTCTATCTCCTCTTCCAAATACCGTCGCTGACATAACCCCCCTCCCTACGCCCAAGGGTTTGTCAGACCCCAAACGGCGCCCAGGCTTTGTCGGATGCCGACGCGAGAAATCAAATTGCATAGAACACATTGAAGGTAAGATAAATCACCAATCATACCTTGAAATGAGTTATGTACTTCCATTTCACAACCAGTGTGACCATCTTATTGCAAGAGCTGTCAAGAACAAAAATGCTGAATATCCTGTCATTATGTACCATTCCTGAACTAGCCAGCAACACTTGACAGATACAACACCATTCTCTCCAAACGTAGCGATGACAAAACCTGGCATTCCTCCTTTCTTCCAAGTCATAGCTGGTACTGTTACTTCCCTTGTCCCGTCAGGATGGGTGTAGTCCGAGAAGCTATCAGCATGAGCACTAAATATAATCCTGTGGAAAGAAAAATGAGTAGGCCCTTTAGTAACATCCTTTTGAGGAACAAATTCAATAAGAATTTGTATGTGCAGGAATTTCTTTTACCAATGTACTACAACACACAGTTTAAGATTGCAGCAGGTAAAAATGCAACAAAAGGACAATCATTAACATGTATAAGTAATTCAACTCACAGCTATAGATTTGCACCTATAGATGCGGTATAGGGAGGACTAACCTTGGTTTAAGCGCTTGAAGAATATATTCAGTTGAATTTGCAGGGAGGGTATGTGATCGATCATATAGCCTCCTACCATCAACTCCGCTGCAGGGTAAAATTAGCACATCAGAATATAATCATCACACCAATAATAAAGGCAATACAGAGGCACACAAATGCTCATTTTTACGCCATTTAATGTTCCAAAATTCAAGACTGCTGATATTAAGAAAACTTCAATAAAGGCAAAGCTCACATGTAATTGCTAAGGATCCACATAAGTATATCAGCATTAGTATGGAGCAGGAGTGATGCCTCTCAACAGAAAAGTATGTTCACAATACACACTGCAAAATTTACCTTTGTTCTGAACTTGGGGAAACAAAAGGATGATCTGAAACAGTTCCATCTGGAAACTTTGGAACACCAGTGACTCCTTTGTCAGACTTTTGGGACTTATGTAGTGGAATATGGAGCAAAAGGACAGGACCTGATCCCAATGTCATGCGGTTTTGCCTCCAACTATAGTCACCGATATTTTGTCTGTTTTCACTTCCCAAAGGAGAATGCTCTCCTCCATTTAACCTTCTCTTTCGGAAGCGACGGCTTTCCTCCTCCAAAACCTTCTCAACGCTGAATCGCAACATGTTGTCACCACAGAGCAGTGCAACCGCATTTAGAGACATAAAGCTGGTATTACTAATCTCAAAAGTGCCACAACCACTTGAATCTAATCCTGGCAAATGCTTGGCCATACGGTGCACCAAGTTACTATCCAAACTCGAACATCCGCCAACATCTTTATCACCTAATACGATATGAACAGGAAGGGAAGAGTACTGCCCCAATATCCCCTCAAACTGTTCAAGAACAGCTATCCATTTGCTCTCGTTCTGCTCTGAACCCCTTGCTGAGATGTCCCCAAGGACTATGATCATATCTGGATTTGTTGTTTGAATAGATTTCTGAGAAAGACACAGCACAGCAAATTATACTTTTGCGAATACCATAAAGTAATAAACATAAATGTGTATAATACTCTCTCTGAACAAGTATAAATAGAGCCAATTTCCAAAAATTAGCCTACATAGCAGCTGGAGTCTACAGATGCTAAATAGTACTGGTACTACTTGAGATACTTGCGGATAACTCAAAAGCTCGAAGAAATCTGGGGTCGCTCGCATCTGAATCTGATCACTTACAGTGAATAGCTTGGCCGTGACGTGGTCCCGGAAGAAGCGGTCGGCGAAGGTGGCGTCGGACCCGACGAGCACCAGGTCGGCGACCAACATCGCTCTGAGGTCTCCGGAGGCGGAGTCAAGGGCGGGCGAGCCGCCGGAGCAGGAGGGCGTGGAGAGCCAGTCCTCGAAGGCGAGCAGGGCGGCGACCAGGAAGAGCGGAAGCCACGGGTTGGGCCACGCCGCCATCACCGGCGAGGTTGACCCGTGGAGGGATAACGCAAGTAAAACGAAGCGAGGGCGAGGTCAGTGCCGCTGCGGCTTCAGTTTGGTCGTCGCCGGCCATGACGCGGGCTATTTGCTTTGTTTATTTCTGGCGGTGAGCTTTCACCGGCGGTAATTGATCCCTCGTTTTTTTTAACATACTCTTTCTCCCCGCCATACGATCGAAGATCCAACGGCTTCGATCAGTACCTACATTGAACACTCATCGGTTGATCCAGCTTTATCTAAAGATTGCAAATTTTTATTTCTACACAATGCGTATTGTCATCTAAAGAAAATGTATCATCAAATTGTTAAGATAAATTATGTATTGTCAACTGTTGCGTTGTATCTATTTACTCCTATAGAAAAAGTGAAATTCAAATCGATAAAAGCACGACAAGGACAAATCCCCAAGAGAAGTTTCGTGCAGGGCTCTTCACGAGCGTGTTATACACGTTGGCAGGTATCTTGAAGTCGTTCGATCGAGGCAGAATATGTTCCAAACTAGCGACGGATCCTGCCTCTCGCATCGGCCCGCGAAAGCCTCATCTAGGCCCGGGAAAATTCGGTTGAAGGCCCTCCTAGTGACTCACGTCGCCTTGGCGCCGCACAGTGGCGATCGGCATAGGTGTCCTCCCGTTATATGCGGCGTGCTACGTGGGAGAGAGAGGAGAGGTCGGTCGTGTAGCGGCATCCCTGCTCCCCTCACCCGCTCTTTTTACTACTCTCTTTCCTGATACGTCTCAAATGTAGTTATAATTTTTTTTGTTTTATGATTGATTATGTGACTTTGCTATATGTTTTGATGCACTTTTATATCTTTTTACAACATATTTGGGACTAACCTATTAATCTAGTGCGCACTGTTAGTTTTGTCTTATTATTATTTGTGCATAGCATGAAAAGGTAAAAAAACAATATTGCCGGAATATTCTAGAAAAAATCTGGAAATTCTAAAAAGTCGAAAGACTCCAGAAGCCCGAAGAAAACCGGAGGGATCCCACCCCCTGGCCAGGCGCCTCCCTAGCGCGGCCAGGGGGGTCGCGTCCCCTAACCGCTTGGCCAGGTGGGGCCACACCGGTGCCCTCTTTCACCCATATATTCCCCGAGTCTCCAAAACCCTCGAAGCGGAGTTCTTTTCCGAGTTTTCGTCTCTGTTTCGTCGTCGTCGCGATTCCCAGATAGGGATCAGCATAAGTTCTGTCTCGGCACCCTGTCGGAGGGTGGATTCATCTTCAGAGGCCACTCCTTCAACCATGCTAGTCTTCGTGATGTGTCATGATTAGTTCCACCTTGGACCTAGAGTTCATGGAAGAAAGGTAGTTGATGTATTCTTTCCAATTTTATGCTTCAACGTTTAGACCTTGTGAGTTGCCTAACATGATCAAGACACATATGTTATAGTTATTGTGTTTATTATGATGTGTTTGCTGGGATCTAATGAATTATGAGATTATGTTCAGATTATGGAAGTTATATATTTAGTTCTATTTTATATCTTATATTTTAATGTTCTTGCATGTTCTTTGTTGTAATTTATTGCTTTAACGAAGTAGTAGATTCTGACTCCAAGAGGAAGTGTTATGCTAGATAGTGGGTTCATGCCTCTCGATGTCTAGCTGCAATTTGTCCGGCTGTAATTTGTGGTGCGATAGTTAGCATTGCGGTGCGTTTATAAATTTTTTCAATTGACCAGTTGTAATTTATTCACCCAACATAAGTTTTATCGTCTTTTGGGAGAGAGACATCAGTAGTGAGCGTCATGACGCCCCGGTCCATATCCTCATTATATATTTACACCGCTGCAATTTACTCGTTTTACTTTCCTTTCTGTTGCATTATTATTTCCCCCTTGCGTTTAATCATTTGTAAATAGCAAGATGGAGGGATTGACAACCCCTCTGACTCGTTGGATGCAAAGTTAGTTGTGTCTTGTGTGCAGGTCTAGATCAGCTAGATTTTGGCATTGTTGCTTACTAACCACCTACTTGAAGTCTTTTGAATCCTTATGGATTCGATAACCTCATGCTCCCGTTTGAGGGAAATTTGCTGCTATCTATATCATCATCACCTTGCACTTAAGTTAACCAACAATGGATGTATCTGCAACAACAAGCAAGTTTCTGGTGCCATTGTCGGAGATTCCAAGATACAAGATAGGATAGTTGCACCCTAAATTTTACCGTTGCATTTTTATCTTGTTAGTTTACTTTTTTGTCTTAGTTTTATTTGCTTTTCTTTCACTCAATGCCTCTTCGTTCATGGGTGGAGGGATCCTAGCATCAACAATTTTTCTGGCAAATAACTCAAGAGTCTAGATATTTGGTCACCGTCTCCTTGTATGCAACCCAACGTTGCTCGGAGTTGATACACATTGTTTTCCAACAGATGTCCATTCCAAACCTTAGATTGTGTTTTCCCTCAAACTCAACAACATCACTTGGCCACTAGTAGAAAAAGGCCCATTTGTCCCGGTTCCAGAGGGCCTTCTGTTCCGGTTCTGGAACCGGGACTAAAGGGTCATTACTAATGCCCAAAACCTTTAGTCCCGGTTCGCTTACGAACCGGGACAGATGGGGCTCCACGTGGCCTCTGCGGCTTGCCCGGGCAGGAGGGCCTTTTGTCCCGGTTGGTAGCACCAACCGGGACCAAAATGCCTCCACGCGTCAGCAGTTCTGTGTCTGGGGTTTTGTTTTTTTTTGAGAGGGGGGATGGGGGTTTTGTAGGGTTAATTTAGGGGTTTCATATATTGTAGCTAATAGAGAGAGGTGTCCACTCTTATCTCCGTGCTTGGTCGACGCTACGTACTATACGTATAGAGAGGACTCGACATGCTAGCTAGTAAGAAAATGAAGGAATTAAACCATTAAGTACAGAAGATCGTCATGAACATATACAGAGAGAAGTGAGATTGTTCGAACAACAAGTTTACGTATATCTATCCGACGCTACTGGCTACATATATACAATATAAGATCTCTTACAATACCCTAACATCTGAAATCAAGTTCCATATGGTATTCTCCCTCTTTCCTGATGACGTGTTCAAGAAAGAATCCCGCCAATTCCTCTTGAATTGCTATTATGCGATCTTGTGGTAGGAGTTCTTCTTGCAGCTCCCAAAGCTAATTCGAAGAAGGGGGTCAATACATATATATGAATGAAACTCAACACAAATGATGGTAATAAAATAAAATTGTGAATATTATTGCTTACTCACATCAAAATCTTTTTTAGAGTAGCCGCCCTTCTTAGAGATCGTAGCGTTGTAGATGTACTCGCATACGTAGTATCCACAAAGATTAGTCCCTTCTTGTTGCCACAACCACTTTACGAGAAATAGAGGTCAATCAAACTGATAATCAAGCATTATATAAATGGTATTGATGAAACTAGCTAGAATCAAATTAATGGGAGATGCGCGGAACTAGCTAGTAGTACTTACTTTCGGGCGTGTAAATTCCATCTCCTTCGGCAGTCCCAAAGATTTTGTGGTGAACGTTATCCAAACCCTGCCAGACATAGAAAATAATTATTACCTAATATCAGGAAATGAACAAAGTTGCCGAAATGCTGCGATAATGATCGATTGCACTTACTTCTTAAGCATTTCAGTGATGATCGCATACGTCTTGGGATCTTTTCGTCTTGAGTCTAACACGGTTACTAGTCCCTCCTCAAGCTTAATCTCTAGGAGAATAAAGTGGAAGCTGCGCACGCATGCATAACTCATCAATCACATTACTATAACATCGAGTAAATAAAGGAAAACCGAATATGCATAGTATAACACTCACTCGAAGTTGTAAGGAAAGATTATTTTTTGTTTGTTTTGATGTTGAAGCAACGATTGTAGCAAGTTGGCCTCGGCTTGTTTGGGATTCTTTTCCATCTCCCATTCATCAAAGATATTTAGGTTAATGAACCCAATATTATAGATTTCTCTTTTCTTGCATTCGACGATCTTCAATCTGCATGATATAGTGAATTATATATATGTACATGCAATGAAAGAGCTGAGCTATATATAGAGAGTTAATTAAAGAAGTGACGATTACTTTATCGATGGACATTGCATTGTAAAGCTGGAATAACTCCTCAAATGGAACACACAACGTGTCAATTCCAAGGAGGTCGTGCTTGTCTTTAACCATAAGCAACACATTATCCAACCCAGAGTTCTTGCAGGTGTCCATGTACCACTCATGGAATCTTCACATCATCGTTGGTAGCTGTTGATCAGGTCTAACGAGAGGATACCCGTGCCGGAATTTGAGTTCGTCCACCTCGAGTCGATCAAATTGTATATCGTCTGGCAGGTAATCACCAGGATTGGTACCGGGCACCATCCCGGCCGGCAGATTTGCGACGACGATATCATTAGACACCTGCAGCGGGGGGCACAATTGTTTCGCCTGTTCGCCGAGCTGGGGAATTTTTTCCCTCTTGCAATTTGTTGTTCTCTCCTTTGGTCAGTTGCAGTGCTTCCGGACCGGCGCGTTTCTTGCACTTTCTTTTTAAGAGCGCGGACATGGTTGTCATCCAGCGGAGCCGGTGCTGGTCGCTTCAGGGCATCCAAAGTGCGCTTCAACTTCACCTCATCTATCTTCTCCTTCGGAGGTGGATTTTTCTTTTTAAAAAAGGCATCCACTTCGCCTTTAGAGATCTTCGCGCTTTCCTCATCGCTCCTCTCGTATGGTAACGTCTCAAGAGGCTTGAGAGATGATGGACCGTATTGGAATCGCCTCCCACCACTGGTTGTACTGCTAGACGCCGGAGCGACGGCTGCTATTTTCCTTTGTTGCGTCGGAGCAGCCGGAGCGCCGGTGGCGGCTCTCTTCTGCTTTTGCTGACGAGGCGGAGGAGGAGACGGGCTGCTCGAACGCGCCGATGCAGGCGGAGAAGGAGGCGGAGGAGGAGGCGGAGGAGGAGACGGGCTGCTCGGATGCGCCGACGCAGGCGGAGAAGGAGGCGGAGGAGGAGGCGGGCCCTTACTCGTCGGAGGAGGAGGCGGGCCCTTACTCGCCGGAGGAGGAGGAGGAGGCGTAGGTGTCGTCTAGTTCGGAAGCTTGATGAATTCCTTCGGCCATAGACATGAAGTCCTCAGAGCATTCTGCAGGAGATTTTCCCCTTCGCCTGTAGGGTAGTCAAGCTCGATCTCCTCATATCCCTCCATTATTTCATTGACCATCGCAACAACATAGCCTTGTGGAATCGGAAGACAGTGAAAAGTTCCGTTGGGTCGAGGAGGTACAACATGGCCGATAGCCACCGTGGGTTTGAATTGCATCAATTGCTTCTTAAGGTGGCATTCTTGAGACTCCGTGATTTCATCCACGGGGTACCTGGAAGCCGTCAAATCAGGTTGCGCAATGACCTTGGTGGAAGCCACGCTGCTTCTCCGCTGAGATCACTACTAGGGAAATAGCTATACATGGAAAGCTTATTAGTGGCGCATTTTATATGTAATGCGCCACTATGTTGTAAGGGGTGGCGCACTGGTAAAAAATGCGCCACCTATAAGCCCTTATAGGTGGCGCATTTTCCAAAATGCGCCACCCCTAAGAGTGGGCCAACCCTGGATCCCCTTATACGTGGCGCATTTGAAGAAATGCGCCACCCCTAAGAACCTTATAAGTGGCGCATTTTGGAAATGCGCCACCCCTAAGAGCTTAGGGGTGGCGCATTCTGGAAATGCGCCACCCCTAAGAAATTATTAGTGGCGCATCCAGAATGCGCCACCCATAAGCTCTTAGGGATGGCGCATTTCCCATATGCGCCACTAATAAGAAAAAACTGGGCGGGAAAATTCCCATATGCACCCCCCCCCTGTGGACCGCCTTTTCAATTTGAAAAAAAATAAAAGAAAATGATAGAAATGTCAAAAAAATAAAAGAAAATAAGTTTTCCAAATGATATGTGGTCTAGTTGTAAGGAAAATTTACAAATATGAATTTCGACTTTTTTTGCAAAATCTCCCGAGAATTACGTAAAATGGGCTTAACTTTTGCATACGACCTCCGATGAAAAAGTTTTTTATATGATAAATCATCCACTCGAAAAGTTATATCCAAATTCAACTGGGTGTAACTTGTTGAACATTTTTAGAATCCTCAAAAACCTAACAGAAAAAAAGTTACGGGCGTTTGAAGATCTGGAGGCCCAAAAAAAGAGAAAAAATTGAAAAAAAATTTGAACTTAGTAGTGGCGCATTTTGTATGAAATGCGCCACTACTAACAATTTTTTTTTTATTTTTTATTTTTTTTAATTCAAAATAGGCTAGAGGACAAATCGGGAAGTTAAAAAAATTTGAAATTTTTATATAACATTAAAAAATTAAAAAAAATAATTTTTTTTTAATTTAATTTTTTTAAAAAAAATTCTAATTTTTTAAAAAAGTTCAAAATATGCTAATGGTCCCATCGAGAAAGTTTCAAAAAAATGTTGAAAATTTTAGCACACCCATGAACATTAACAAGGTCCTAGACATCAACATGGTTTAACAGGATTTATATGTTAGATATATCAACAAGTGCCTGCTAGGTGAGCTGGAGTGAGAGTTGAATAGAACCGAGAAGTTAAGCGTGCTGGGGCTGGAGTAGTGCTAGGATGGGTGACCATGAAGGTTAGTTTGACCTGAGATTAAGCATAGTGATCGGGCATTAAGCATACTAACCTGAGATTAAGAAAAAATAAAAAAATAAAAAATAAAAAAATTGTTTTCCAGATTCAAAATTCAAAATTTAATAGTGGCGCATTCACAGAATGCGCAATGCGCCACCCCTAAGACTCTTATGGGTGGCGCATTTGGGCTTATAGGTGGCGCATTTCGAAATGCGCCACACATAAGATTCTTAGGGGTGGCGCATTTGAAATGCGCCACTATTAAGGCCTTATTATTGGCTTGTCGTTAGTGGCGCATTTGAAATGCGCCACTAAACGCAAAAACAGTGCGCCACTATAAGGCTATTCCCTAGTAGTGGATGGCGGGGTAGCTTCTAGGATAGCTTCGTCAGCTCGATGCCTCTCCTCTAGCGCTTGTACTCTTGCATGCAGGTTCTGTATTTCGCTTTGCTCCTGTTTCCTCTTCCTCTCCCTGCTTTTGTAACCGCCTGCGTTGGGAAACCCATGCTTCCACGGAAGGGAGCCTGCCGTGCCTCGTGTTCGTCCTGGGTGCTCAGGATTCCCGAGGGCCATTGTGAGCTCGTCGTTCTCTCTGTCGGGAACGAACGTCCCTGCCTCCGTTTGGGCGATTAACTCCTCAAGCTTGGTGATCGGTACTCTCAGTTGTTCGTTCGTCCAAAAGCACTTCCCTGTTTCAGGGTGCAAGGTTCCCCCAACCCCGAAGAACCAATTCCCTGCACGCTCTGGCCAGTTCAATGTCCTTGGTACGATCCATTTGTCAAGAAGGTCCTTTTCAGCCTTCTCCCACAATAGTCGGGCTTTGTGGTAGCCACCTGACCCTGTGCAATGGTGATGCTTCTTCTTTGCAGCATTTAGTTTGTTTATCGCTGACATCTTCTTACTCTTCTCCGATGTCTTGTGGGCCACAAATGCAGGCCACTGTTCTCTTATCTTCTCAAATCGGCCGGTGAATGTTGGAGTCTTCTCTTTGTCGACAAACGTTGTTTTTAACTCATTCTTCCACCTCCTGAATAGCTCTGCCATCTTCTTAAGAGCATGAGTCTTGACCTTTTTCTCTGTAACTGGCTCATCTTCCGGTAGGGTGAAATTTGCCTTCAGCGCGGTCCAAAGATCATCTTTCTGTCTATCGGTGACAAAAGACACTTCAGGGTCTCCGGCCTTTGGCTTATTCCATTGCTGGATGCTGATCGGGATCATGTCCCTAACAAGAACCCCGCACTGAGCAGAAAATGCATCTTTGGTCCGGCTGGGTTCAATCGGTTGGTCGTCTCTATTGATGCCGGTGATCGTGAACCTTTCATCCGGGCGCAACTTTTTCTTTAGGCCTCGTCTCGTTACCAAAGTTTGGCTCGATCCGGATACGGAGGGCTAGAAAAGAAGAAAGAAGAGAGTTAATATGTGTACACAGTCCAAAACAATTAATGCATCAATTAGCTAGTCAGCACAGGCTTAATTATTATATATACCTCGCCGGACTTTCCAACAACTCCTTCCTCCGTTCGCTCACAGGAGCCATCATAAGCATGTCCTTCCACCTCCATTGTCCGATCATCGGAGCCTGCTTCACCCTCTTCTTCCAGACCATCGGTGTCATTCAGAAATTGGAAGACATCACCTCCTACCCGGACGATGTCGCCCACCAACAACGGTCCTTCGCGTATGATTTCCCCCAACATCTCTTCTTGTTCTAAGTTTCTTTGACGACCGTCCATAGTTTCTTCAAAATATTAATTACAACATGACACTTAATATACAAACATGATATATATAGCATGGATATATTAGTGTGCCAAACATACAAGTTTTGCCTAAAAACATGGGGGCATGTGTTGACACCAGTTTTTGGCACGACAATAAATCTATATAAGATGGCGCCCTGAGCCAAACATGGGGGCATGATGAAGCCATGGATTTCTTCAATACTTTCACACAAGGCACTACCCTAGTTCCCGACCATCGACCCCTCGGTGACCCTCGACCCTCTATCCTAGTTCCCGACCATCGACCCCTCGGTGACCCTCGACCCTTTACCCTAGTTTCCGACCATCGACTTGGTAAATTTGGGTGGCCTCGGCGACGCTTTACAAATGGTGTTTTGGCTCTTGAGAGTCCGGTACTTCTAAAGTTATTCAAATTGCTCAAGTTTGTATAGACCATTATTGCAACAATGAATACATAAATCTTTTTTTTAATTTTTCAACATTTGTAAAGTACATACGTTTCTGGAATTTCTGATTTAAATTAAATCATTTAAGCTTTATTGCGTCATGCCTGCATCATGATGACGCAGGGGGGGTTGACTGGTCCAACTGACCAGTGGGGCCCTCTGGTCAGTGACTGGGATCTTAATCCCTCTGTTAAATTAAACCGGCTGGTTTAATTAGGCATTAGGGCCCACATGTCAGTGGCTTGGGGGGGTTAGCAGGGGGATTAGGGGCTAAACGGCCAGGGCTGGCCGGCGGCATGACGCCGGTGCCACTGTGCGCGGTGGCGCCCTCCCGGAGTCGAGCTCCCGGGCACGGGGAGGCACGGGGAAGGCACCCGCAAGTAGCCCGCGGCCTCCCGCACCTGATGGTGCACACGGGGGGTCTCGGGGGAGGTCCGAGGCGACCACGGCGACGAGCCCGGCAGCGGCCGGAGCTCTTTCCATGGCGGGAAGGCGAAGGAGAGTGCGGGGAGGAGCGCTGGGAGGGGGAAACGAGGCGGTGGCTCACCCAGAACGCAACGACAACGGGCGCGGGCGGTGGCGACGGCGACGGAGGGGGCGGCGGGCGGCGTCGGTGTCGTCTCCGGCATCGTCGGGGCAGCCTGATGGCGTCGGTGTCGTCTCCGACGGGTGCGCCGGGGGCGGCGGGCGAAGGTTGGGCAGCCTGACGGCGTCGGTTTCGTCTCCGGCGTCGTCGGGGGAAATGGCGAGATTTAGAATTGAAAATTTACAAGTGCCATTTATATACCCAGAGTATTGGTACCGGTTCTTGCGAACAACCGGGACCAATGCCCCCCTTTAGTTCCGGTTAGTGCCACCAACCGGGACCAAAGGTTTTTTTCAGCAGCCGAAAAGGCGGCAAACAGAGACCTTTGGTTCCGGTTGGTGCCACCAACCGGGACTAAAGGGGGGCATTGGTCCCGGTTGGTGGCACGAACCGGTACCAATATTCCCCTTTAGTTCCGGTGGTGCCACCAATCGGAACCAAACGCCTTGCGCCGCGGAGCGGTGGGATGTTTAGTCCCACCTCGCTAGTCGAGGGAGCGCTCGAGCGGTTTATAAGCGCTGCTGCGCGTATCGTCTCGAGCTCCTCTCAACTGCAGGCTTCCGGGCCTAATCTTGTACTACTTGCCTGTGGGCCTATTGGGCCTATTGCGGGCCTGAATCTTGGCCCATGGTTGGGTTTCTAGTCGTATTCAGGCCGTGGTGGCCCAATAGGTGGCTTTTTTTTCTTTTTCCGGTTTTTTTGTTTTCTTTTTTGCTTTATTTAATTTTCCAGTTTCTAGCACTACAAATGAACTCCGAAAATGTTGAAACTTGGCATGGTATCATCATTTGACCCACATAGCATGTGCTAAAAAGTTGAGAGGGTTACAGCAAAAACTGGATGGTGGCGGTGCCGCGGAAGGGGAAGACTTCGCGAGAAGAGAAATAGTGGAGGTTGGCTTTGCGCGTGCTTTTAACCTCACCCGGGTCTGAATCCCACCAATAAGGAAGAAGTACACGGATCGCGTGTTTCTTTTAAGCGCTTGTGAGTCGTTGGATCCGGCTTGTGAGTCGTTGGATCTGGGAACCGGCCTGTACACAGTTAAGGTCTCGCGCTAGTACCGGTTTGTGCTAGCAACCGGGGCTAAAGAGGCACACGACCCCTATATATACCCCACCTCTCGGACACTCGGGGTGTACGAATACAAATCATTCGGATTGGCCTGCATACGCCCAACGGTGCATTTGATGTGCGGGCACTCACGAGCCACAGTTGGGCTGTATGCAAGCGAAACCGTGTGTTTTGTTGATATATCTAGAAATCCTTCAGTTCATCGACCAAATACAAATCATTCGGATTGGCCTGCATACGCCCAACGGTGCATTTGATGTGCGGGCACTCACGAGCCACAGTTGGGCTGTATGCAGGCGAAACCGTGTGTTTTGTTGATATATCTAGAAATCCTTCAGTTCATCTACCAAATACAAATCATTCGGATTCCCTGCATACAACCCGACGGTGCATTTGATATGCGGGCACTCACGAGCCACAGTCGGGCTGTATGCAGGAGAACCGTGTGTTTTGTTGATCTATCTACAAAGGGATTTCATTTTTTTGAACTTATTTGAAATCCAGACTTTTTGTGTGTTCAAAATGAACCATTCAAAGCCACATCATCAATTTTCAACCCTTTCTGACTTCATCTGTCTTCACTTTTTCTTCGCTTGTGTCCTTTGCTTATTGCGCCGTAACCATGGATATTCTTCATCGCTTAACAGGGTGTTTGGATCAGCCTTGACTTTGAAGGGAGGAATTTCATGAAACTTTTCATAATCTTCAGACATGTCCGTCTTGCCCTCCAATCCCACGATGTCTCTTTTTCCTGAAAGAACTATGTGGCGCTTTGGCTCATCGTATGATGTATTCGCTTCCATATCTTTTCTTTTTCTCGGTTTGGTACACATGTCCTTCACATAGAAAACCTGCGCCACATCATTGGCTAGGACGAATGGTTCATCTGTGTACCCAAGATTGTTTAGATCCACTGTTGTCATTACGTACTGTGGGTCTACCTGTACCCCGCCTCCTGACAGATTGACCCATTTGCACTTAAAAAAAGGGACCTTAAAATCATGTCCGTAGTCAAGTTCCCATATGTCCACTATGTAACCATAATATGTGTCCTTTCCCCTCTTGGTTGCTCCATCAAAGCGGACACCGCTGTTTTGGTTGGTGCTCTTTTGATCTTGGGCGATCGTGTAAAATGTATTCTCATTTATCTCATATCCTTTGTAAGTCAATACAGTTGAAGATGGTCCCCTAGACAACGAGAACAACTCATCAGAAACAGTGTTGTCACCTCTGACACGTGTTTCCAACCAATCGCCGAAAGTCCTGATGTGTTCATGTGTAATCCAGTCGTCACACTCCTCTGGGTGTTTGGAGCGCAGACTGTTCTTGTGTTCATCGACATACGGGGCCACCAAGATAGAGTTCTGTAGAACTGTGTAGTGTGCTTGAGACCAAGAATGTCCGTCCCTGCATATTATTGAGTCCCTTCCAATCGTGCCTTTTCCAGTCAGTCTCCCCTCATACCGCGATTCAGGTAGACCAATCTTCTTAAGCCCAGGAATGAAGTCGACACAAAACCCAATGACATCCTCTGTTTGATGGCCCATGGAGATGCTTCCTTCTGGCCTAGCGCGGTTACGGACATATTTCTTTAGAACTCCCATGAACCTCTCAAAGGGGAACATATTGTGTAGAAATACGGGGCCCAGAATGAAAATCTCGTCGACTAGATGAACTAGGACGTGCGTCATGATATTGAAGAAGGATGGTGGGAACACCGGCTCGAAACTGACAAGACATTGCGCCACATCACTCCTTAGCCTTGGTAGGATTTCTGGATCGATCACCTTCTGAGAGATTGCATTGAGGAATGCACATAGCTTGACAATGGCTAATCGAACGTTTTCCGGTACAAGCCCCCTCAATGCAACCGGAAGCAGTTGTGTCATAATCACGTGGCAGTCATGAGACTTTAGGTTCTGAAACTTTTTCTTGGCCATATTTATTATTCCCTTTATATTCGACGAGAAGCCAGACGGGACCTTCATACTGAGCAGGAATTCAAAGAAGATTTCCTTCTCTTCTTTGGTAAGAGCGTAGCTGGCAGGACCTTCATACTGCTTTGGAGGCATGCCGTCTTTTTCGTGCAAATGTTGCAGGTCCTCCCGTGTCTCCGGTGTATCTTTTGTCTTCCCATACACGCCCAAGAAGCCTAGCAGGTTCACGCAAAGGTTCTTCATCACGTGCATCACGTCGATTGAAGAGCGGACATCTAGGTGTTTCCAGTAGGGTAGGTTCCAAAATATAGATTTCTTCTTCCACATGGGTGCGCGTCCCTCGTCATCATTCGGAACAGATAGTCCGCCGGGACCCTTTCCAAATATTACGTGTAAATCATTGACCATAGCAAGTACGTGATCACCGGTACGCATGACGGGCTTCTTCCGGTGATCTGCCTCGCCTTTGAAATGCTTGCCTTTCTTACGACATTGATGGTTGGTCGGAAGAAATCGAAGATGCCCCAGGTACACATTCTTCCTGCATTTGTCCAGGTATATACTTTCGGTGTCAGCTAAACAGTGCGTGCATGCGTGGTATCCCTTGTTTGTCTGTCCTGAAAGGTTACTGAGAGCAGGCCAATCATTGATGGTTACAAACAACAACGCATGAAGGTCAAATTCCTCCTGTTTGTGCTCATCCCACACACGTACACCGTTTCCATTCCACAGCTGTAAAAGTTCTTCAACTAATGGCCTTAGGTACACATCAATGTCGTTGCCGGGTTGCTTAGGGCCTTGGATGAGAACTGGCATCATAATGAACTTCCGCTTCATGCACACCCAAGGAGGAAGGTTATACATACATAGAGTCACGGGCCAGGTGCTGTGATTGCTCCTCTGCTCCCCGAAAGGATTAATGCCATCCGCGCTTAAACCAAACCATACGTTCCTTGGGTCATCTCCAAACTCAGCCCGGTACTTTCTCTCGATTTTTCTCCACTGCGACCCATCAGCGGGGTGTCTCAAATTCCCGTCTTTCTTACGGTCTTCGTTGTGCCATCGCATCAACTTGGCATGCTCTTTGTTCATGAACAGACGTTTCAACCGTGGTATTATAGGAGCATACCACATCACTTTGGAAGGAACCCTCTTCCTGGGGGGGCTCGCCGTCAACATCACCAGGGTCATCTCGTCTGATCTTATACCGCAATGCACCGCATACCGGGGATGCGTTCAAATCCTCGTACGCACTGCGGTAGAGGATGCAGTCATTAGGGCATGCATGTATCTTCTGCACCTCCAATCCTAGAGGGCATACGACCTTCTTTGCTGCGTACGTACTGTCGGGCAATTCGTTATCCTTTGGAAGCCTCTTCTTAAATATTTTCAGTACATCCTCAAATCCCTTGTCAGATATACCATACTTTGCCTTCCACTGCAGCAATTCCAGTACGGTGTCGAGCTTTGTGTTGCCATCTTCGCAATTGGTGTACAACCCTTTTTTTGTGATCCTCTAACATTCGATCAAACTTCAGCTTCTCCTTTTCACTTTCACACTGTCTCCTTGCATCAACAATGACCCGGCGGAGATCATCATCAGGCACATCGTCCGGTTCCTCTTGATCTTCATCTTCCCCCGTTGCAGCATCACCGTATTCAGGGGGCACATAGTTTTCATCGTACTCTTCTTCTTCGCCGTCTTCCATCGTAACCCCTATTTCTCCGTGCTTGGTCCAAACATTATATTGTGGCATGAATCCCTTATAAAGAAGGTGGGCGTGAATGGTTTTCCTGTCAGAGTAAGACTTCGCATTCCCACATATAGAGCATGGACAACACATAAAACCATTCTGCTTGTTTGCCTCAGCCACTTAGAGAAAATCATGCACGCCCCCAATGTACACGGAGGTGTGTCTGTCACCATACATCCATTGCCGGTTCATTTGCGTGCATTAAGTGTGTCAAAAACCATTATTACAGAACATCATGAATATATAAGTGACCAAATTAATAGAAGTTTATCATCACATTAAAACCAAAGTAAATACATAGTTCTCATTGAACAACATATAGCTCTCCAGAGCATCTAATTAAACCATACATTGAAACTATGTAAAACATTTCAATGCAACAACAAATGCGATCATAATCGCAACCAAGGTAACAATTGATCCAACGGCATAATGATACCAAGCCTCGCTATGAATGGCATATTTTCTAAACTTTCTAATCTTCAAGCGCATTGCATCCATCTTGATCTTGTGACCTTCTACGACATCCGCAACATGCAACTCCAATATCATCTTCTCTTCTTCAACTCTTTTCTTCTCTTCTTCAACTCTTTTTAATTTTTCTTTTAAATACTCGTTTTCTTCTTCAACTAAATTTAACCTCTCGACAAGAGGGTCGTATGTAATATCCGGTTCACATACCTCCTAGATAAATACATCTATGTCAAGTTGGTGTCGGCATAATTACCATAAACACTAAATGAAACAAATAGTTATAAAAGATAATATATACCACATCTGAATCATAGAGAGGACGAGGGCCGACGGGGGCGGATACCAAAACCATCACACTATATAATAACAAGCAATAATACAAGTAAGAAAATTAGACAATTATCTATCTAATCATACAAGTAAGAATTTTTTTTCTTTTATAAAGAAGATAAGAACAAGAGGCTCACCACGGTGGTGCCGGCGACGAGATCGGCGCGGGCGATCGACGGTGGTGAAGACGGGGATGGGACGTGACGGACCGCTAAATCTGGACAAATCTTAAGAAAAAATGGAGCTTGGAAGTCGAGTTTGGAGAGGAGAAAGCTTATGTAGTGTGGCTCGGGCATTTCATCGAACACCTCATGTGCATAAGAGGTGATCTAGAGCACCACAAAGCCCTCCCCTTGCCCTCCTCGAAAAAACAGAGCACCAGTGGAGTGCTCTGCTCGCCGGCGAGGGGTATATATAGCCAAATCATTAGTCCCGGTTTGTGGCTGGAACCAGTACTAATGGCCAGCCTTTCGTCCCGGGTTGAGCCACAAACCGGGACTAGTGGTTGTGGGACAGGAGCGAGGCCCATTGGTCCCGGTTCTTGTCTAGAACCGGGACATATGCCCCCAGACGAACCGGGACCAATGCTCCATGAGGCCCGGCCAGCCCCCGGGCGCACGAACCGGGACGTATGACCCCCATGGGTTCCGGTTCGTGGCACAACCGGGACAAATCGGCTGGAGAGGCCTAAACCAAATCCCTGTTTTCTACTAGTGTGGGTCCATCCAATTCAAATCATTCTTCACTTGTTCCAAGATCTCTACATAGTTAGGAATACATTCGGCTCAATATTGCCTTTAAAAAGCATCCTACGGTGAAATTTGGACAGACGAACTACAAAATGTAAACTAAACGGTGATCTACACCAGAGGAGTCGTCGGACGGGCACTCACTCGTCGTCGTTGAGGTAGTAGTCGTATGCGGAGTTCATGAGGACGCGGGTGAAGTCGTACTCCTCCCACGCCACCTCAGGGCGCTCGGCGGCGTCTGGTTCTCCCACCGCCACGGCCTCCCCGGTCTCCAAGAACTTGCGCTCCGTGGCGTGCCAACGCGTCGTCGATGGCCACAGGAGATCATTGATGCGGTGGAACTACGACCGGGATCTACGGTGTCCACAGGCGAGCGCGCCGCGGCTTCGTGCCTACACCGACCTCACCAGATCAGTCGTTCCATGCGAGGGGCCGCGAGATGACCCCGCCTCGTCGTCATTCCGATCGCGCTTGGCCGGAGATGATCACCGTGGAACCTTCCTCCTCTCACCATCTCAATCGCTCACCGGAGTGCAGATATGAAGCGGCGAAGGGGGAGATGTATGCACGGCGGGGAGTGGATGGAATGGGAGACGGGAACCCTATCTCCTCTCCCGCGCCGTAGATATAGCCTCTCGGGGAGGATTTTACGGGTTGCACGCATAATTTTTTTGGGCCGGGGGGAATATGGCGGTTCTGTTCTGCCTAAAAACGCGTACGACCGCCGAAAAACCCGCATATATATGGGCCGACGACGGGATGACGCATCTGCTAGAGTTGCTCTTAGAAGGAAATATGTGGGATGAAAGGTAATATCCCAAATACTTTGGAAGCGTGGGGATTCACACTTTTAGGCCGGCTTGATGCCCACAAGAAAATATTTTTCCCGTTTTAGCTCCTCTATAGGGATGGTTCGAAGATTAGATTCTGGGAGAATAAATAGCTGGGTAATACCACTCTCTCAAAATAATATCCTTCTCTATACAACATTGTACGATACAAGGATGAAACTATTGCCACAGTCATGAAATCCTTTCCACCCAATGTGACGTTCAAAAGAGATCTAATCAGCCCTAGACTAGAACTGTGGAATACATTGATACAACGCCTATCCATAATTCAGTTATCATCTCGGGCCGATGTGTTTTGATGCAATCTAGAGCAAAATGGCAAATTCATGCTAGATTCTATGTATAGAGCTTTACTTCAACCAGATGTGCCAGTTGATAATAAGAAGAAGATCTGGCGTATTAAGATATCACTTAAAATAAAATTATTTGCATGGTATCTTCGTAGGGGAGTGGTTCTTACTAAATATAATCTTATTAAGAGGAATTGGCATGGTAGTTCACAATGTGTTTTCTGTCATCATGATGAAACAATTATGCATTTTTTCTTCCAATGCAAATTTACTCGGTCATCAAAGTAGCTTCTGACTTGTATCTCCATGTAGTATTGCGAACATATTCGATAACTGGTTCCACGGGAATGACCATAGGTTTAGAAATCTTCTTAGGGTGGGAGCGCTAGCCATTATTTGGTCGCTATGCCATTTTAGAAATGATAAGTTTTTTAATGCTAAGATAACTACCTTTTTGCACTCCTAAAAAAGCTTCGTTTTTGCAGGTCATGTACCGGTGTACCAGTATGCTCTGTTTATGGTCGGCTCTTCAACGTGTGGAGCATTGTGGTTTGTTTACGGAGGCCTGTACACGATTGGAGGATACGAGGAGGGGTATTTTTTCATAACGTGGATAGCGGCATAATCTATGTCTTGGCCGCCTTCGTCGACGATGATCAACATCTCTACCTAGTGATGTACTTCCTCCGAACCGAAATATTGGTCTTTGGAGTATTTCGTTATTTTTCGTTTACTTATTTCTATTATGTTCGAATTTAGAGTGGTTGTGTGCATCCTAGTTATGCATAGGTCATGTGTAATGTCTCAAACTATTAGGGCATGGACAACGGATTGCCCCATGGTGATGCTCAGCTAGGCTCGAAGCAAAAAGAAGTAGGTTTGGGTTATGCTCTACCCAAGAGGTTGTCTCCTGCAGAGGAAGTAGCTTCTCCATGGTAAAGGTAGGAGAAAAGGAGGAGAGAGAGGATGGAGAACGAATGAAGAACAAATAGATAAGAGAAAAGAATTGAGATAGGCACCAAGATGAGGTCACGTATGGCTGCCTCCATTGGGTAAAAGATAGTTTATATGGTAGTCCCAATACTTTAAATATAAACAAAGCCATGGGGCAACATCAACGTGATGCCTCCATAGTACATGCCCTTAAGGGCAACTCCAACGCGCCGACACAAAAGGACGCGCGATTTGTCCGGAATTAGTCCGTTTGCGTCGGCTAGAGCGCCGCTGTCCGCGCGCGTCCGCGCTTTTGTGGTCGCGTCGGCCAACGCGCGAGCGCATTTGGGCGTTGTTCGCACGTCGGCGCCAAACGTAATCAATTTTTCATCAAATAACAAGTTCAACACACAGAAAATAAATAGTTTTACAAGTCCAAATAAATATAGTCTCAAATAGTTATTACAACCAAATTGAAATTAATAAAAGTTGATACATCTACTGGTTGCCAACATGTCCCCACATGTTCTCAACCAAATCATCCTGGAGCTGAATATGTGTCTGATAATCTCGCATCTCGGCATGAAATTGGGTGAACTATGCAAACGTAACAGGTACACGCTGAGGCACAACATTTGCGCCCTGGAATTGGAAGCTCTGAAAGTCGATATCCTCCGGACGCTCATCCTCTACGATCATGTTGTGCATGATCACACAAGCAGTCATCACCTCCCACATCTTCTTTGAACTCCATGTACTAGCAGGATGTCGAACAATAGCCCAACAAGACTGAAGCACACTAACGCTCCACATCCTTTCTTGCGCTCTCTTGTGCTTGAGAAAACCTAGCTCTCTTTTCTCCTTGGGGGTTTGAGATTGTCTTGACAAGGGTTGACCACTGAGGATAGATACCATCCACAAGGTAGTTGTAATAGCCCAGTTTTCACAAAATTAAATTTTTTGTTTTAGGTGTGAATTGTTTGATTGTCTGATTTGTTTGCGGTGTTTGCATCCCCGATTTATCGATCGGCGATTATTTTTCCCCTCGTATCTCGTACCGGACGGAGACCGACCTTTGCCACCCTGACACTCGACCTTTGCGACACCGGGTTTCACCTGATCACCGTCGCGAAAACTGCACGAGACCAGCCGCAGCCAACGGAACGAAAAACGGGATTTTTTTATAGCGCGCCGGAAAGTGTTCTCGGAACGGTTCCAGCGCTAGGTGAACGCCGCCGGCTCGACGCACCGATCGCGCAGTTCGAAGTTTTACCCGAATCGGAGGTACTGCGGACCCCCGGCGATCAGAAACATGAGCACCGCGCGCGAGAGAGAAAAACCGGGGATGTTTTTGCAAACTGCCAGCCACCTGGGCTATATAAAGACCACCAACCTCCCACCACCCAATTAGGGTTTACCCTAATGGAAAATTGCAGCCACACCCCCAGATGTGCTCCAAATTTTTGTCCAAAAGCCCCAAATCCCGAAACCCTAGATCAGGGACGTTCCCAGCCCTTGGATCTGAGATCCTACGGCCCTCGTTGCGCCACGTCAGCGCCCTGGACTCCCCACCTAGCTCTCTCTCTCTCTCTCTCCTCTCACCTCATGCCCGTGGAGCCGCCGCCGCACCCGAGCCCTCTGGCCGCCGCGCCTCCGGTGAGCAGCTCCTGCCACGGCCACCTCTTCCCTCTCCTCTTCCTCACCTCCTCCGCCTCCCCTTGCAGCAGGTTGTCGCGCCGGCCACAAGTGCACCAGAGGGACGCCGCCGACCCGCCATTGAAGCGCCTCGAGCTCCGTTGCGCCGCCACGCAGCTCCCGGCCTCCTCCGCCACCCGCCGGCCCCGGGATCCAGAGGCCGCCGCCCTCCATCGTCGTCTGCGCCACCAGCCGGCGCCCCGCGCCTCGCCACGGCCGTCGCCGCCGCAGCCGGTTCCGCTCGGGAGCATCCCGAGCCAGCCGTCGCTGTTGGCTGCTGGTGGGCCTGGCTCCAGCGTCCCAGCCAGCCAGCGAGCCCAGCGCCCACTCCAGCCCAGCCAGTCCAGCCTCCACGCGAGTTGGGCCGAGCCCATCAGGGGTGAGGCCCTTTTTCTTTTCTTTTTTCTTTTTTTTCCTGGCTAACCCCTGTTATTTTTTTCTAAGTCCCTGAAAATTGCTGCTGTGATCTGTTTTGCGCCGTAGTTTGCGAGTGCTCCGTAGCTCCAATGAACGTGCCCCCAAAACAAAAGTTGCTCAGTTTTGCGTGCTCTAGCGTTCGTATGTAGAAAGTTTTTCCGTTTGAGGCCGTCTAGATAGTTTAATTTTTCGTTGAAGTGGGCATCATGCCGTTAATTGCTAGTATTTCCTGTTAAGTGCTGCTGTTAATATTTTGCTTCAACTTTGCATGATGTTTGTGACAAATCCATGAGGCCTATTGCATTGATTCTTTCTCCTATGTGTTAAGCATCATGTGTACTTCATTTCCATGCTTTAACTTGTCATGTTTGGGTGCTTTAGCTATATTAAATCTTGCTCCAAAGTGGTGATCCTGATGTTAATGTGCTGCTGTGCTGAAAACTGTTATTTTATTGCAACTTCGGGAGACGATTGCTTCGCAACCGTTTATCGGAATTGAGTGATTCCAATTGCATATTGTTAAGAATCATGTATAATTTCATTATATGTATTGCATTGTCATGATATGCTTGCTGGTCATATAGTTATTTAGCTCCAAAGTTGCTATGCTGCTGTTTTTGACAGCCACCTCAGTTTTTCACTAAGTCTGTTACTTTGCGATGCCATGTTGTTTGCTTAATATCTTTTGATCTATGATGCCTTTTGCATGATTATTTTTGCCATGCCTTCCCTGTCATGTCTACTTTAGTTCAATATCATCTGTGAGCATGTTTGCATTGATTAACCTGTTTATGCATTGCTCTAAAGTGTGCTTCGTGATGTTGGCAGATTGTGCCCGTAACTTGTTTTGCTCGTATCTTTTTAACCGTAACTCCGTTTGGGGTGTTCTTTATATGTAACTTGATTAGTTTTTCGTGTACTTTGTGTTTATGCTATTTTTTGTTGTTTTAACCAACCTAAAATATGGTTTAGGACAGAACAGTACCAAATGTCTTAATCGTCGTGGGGTACTTAGTGTCCATGTTTAGGGTGTTGCCTCACTTAAATTGACTAGCATAGATAGTTTACTTTGTGCTTCACCTCTTGTCATGTTTGTGTGCTATGCCATGATTGGGTGCCTTGCCATGTTAATAACCGTTGGTTGATCACCTGTAGCTAAGCAACTTGAACCACCGTAAACGTGCGGTATTCGTCGTGTGTGACCGATACCCCACTTAAATTGTTAGTAACCGCTCTCGACGGTAGGTGCGATGTCTCGTGTTGCCTTCTTGTTGATGCTTGCTCGTGTTTGCTTCGTAGTAATAGAGTGTTTGCTCGTTGATTTCTTTCCAGTGTTTACCGTCTTGTGTGCTTCCGCGGGTACCTCTCGGAGACGATGCGAGCTTGCGATCAACTACACCTTCGGGATCCGACTTATCAACAGGCAAGGACTATACATTACTTATGATCCATTCTATTTCAACCAGCGGTTTGCATGCTAGTCTAGGTTAGGTTCGATGTTTGATCCTACCACATGTTTACAACCTCTTTTAAACCGATACAGCCATGCCCCTTCCTAGCAAACCTTGTACTGCTATGTTACTATTGCTCGTTGCTCAGCCCTTGCTTAGTATGCATGCTTAGGATGCTACGATGTTACCTCCTGTTACCCCTTGGTTTGGGCTATCACATTATTATATTGTTGTTGATGATATGATTATTATAATGTTGACTATACTCGACGAAGGATGGAAGGTCTAGGCTATCCCGTCCCGACGCTTTGTTCCATTCGAGTCACCTAGGATCCGAGTTCCGGGTATTGGTTTTAAGACTGAGCGTGCCTAACCGCGTGTGGGATTTTATGGGGTCCCCTTTTCTTACCTACCTAGCTTCAAACATTTCTAGAGGTGGCCCAAGCTGGTTTTACCCTTTGAAAATCGTGTGTGTGACTGGTGAGCTCCCAGCAGATTTTCAAACAACTCGGGCTAGCGGAGACATGGTTTCTTTGTTGGTCCACACCTGGAAGCTAGGGGGCTTCCCACATCTGTTTGGGTAGCTAACCCGACCTCGTCCAGCCGGAAGAGTCCGATCCGATAGCGCGGCCGACCTTTGGATTGGGTGTCGACTCCCCGGGGGCCACCCGGATTTGTGCGTTGTTAGTTAGAGGGACCTGTCGTTCCGGATCTCTTGGGACTAAATCATAAAATGGTTGCCTATCATGGTTAGCAACTGAGAGAGATGGGCGTGCGTGCGGAGCCTTGTAATGGCCAGTTGGTACACCCCTGCAGGGTTAAATCTTTTCGAGAAGCCGTTTCCACGGTTATGGACGACTTGAGACCTACTCCTTGTTCATAGACAACAACAACTGAGATAATCTTAATATAACTTGATCAACGTGTGTGTGTGCCTTGACTGCTTCTTCTTCGTCGGGATGCGAAGAGGAGGACAAGGATAGGATAGGTGTTATGTTTGCGTAAGTAGCTGATAGCAAGACCTGTTGGAGGCGATTCCTCATCGAATGCTTGGCTTCTCATCTTACTCTCCAGATCGTTAGCCACTTCATAAATGCTAGTGCGGCAGCAACCTCACCACTTACCCCATCCTTACCGTAAACTACTAGTTGTCCTAGAATGACGAGTGATGAAGTCCTTGCTGGGTCAGATGACCACTACAGTTGGATGCTGAGTACTTCTGTACTCATGATACTACCCCCAAACTCTTTTCAGGGTTCTTGATCGACAACAGGTATGGTGACCGACGTTTCACGTGGAGACTCGACGACGACTAGTTAGGCGGATCCCGGCGGAGGGCCTGGACCCGTGTGGTTATGGGATCGATGTTTTTCTCTTTGCCAGTAGGCATTTGATTGTAGTCTGTACTCAGACATGTACCTTCCGTTGTTGTATTGTATTTGAGGCAGTTGTATGTCGATTGTATGAGATGTTGTATCCTTGTATCTGTAATGCTGTGATATCATGTTGAAATCCGGGATATATGACTTCGTCATATGTCGCGGTGGGACCGATATGTGCTTCGTCCCCGGATCTGGGTGGAAACACCTAGATCTGGAACAGTACCGCATATCGGGACTTACAGTAGTATCCTTTGTACTGATGGCCATTGACCTCAAAGTTAACCTCTAGGCTATGCCCCTCAGCTAGTCTAGCAAACACAGGAGATCTCTGAAGCACATTGATGTCATTATGAGAACCAGCCATGCCAAAAAAAGAATGACATATCCAGAGATACTGAGATGCCACCGCCTCAAGTATGACCGTGCAAGATTTCATATGACCTTTGTACTGTCCCTGCCAAGCAAATGGACAGTTTTTCCACTCCCAATGCATGCAATCTATGCTGCCAAGCATTCCCGGAAACCCTCTCTCGGCATTGATTGATAACAGTCGAGAATTATCGGCCTCATTTGGTTCCCTCAAGTACTCGGGACCGAACACTGCTACCACGGCCTTGCAAAATCTAAAGTGATGCAAGGCACGTGGATTCACTCATCCGAACATACTCATCTATGAGATCACACGGTACTCCATATGCAAGCATTCAGATGGCAGCAGTGCACTTTTGATAAGAAGAAAACTCAATGTTTCCTAGTGCATCATTTTTTCATATGAAGTAGTCATCATATTCTACCACTCCTTCCCTAATGCGACTAAACACATGCTTAGCCATTCTAAACCGACGGCGGAAATGTTTAGGACCAAACAATGGTTTTGGCACCCTAAAGTAATCATCCCACAACAAGACGTGGCCAGTCACTCGGTTGCTATTCAAAGAAGGTTCATGTCCTACAATCGACCCTCTAAACAACGGCTGCTGGTTTTGAATGTGATTGTTTACGATCAAAGCCGCCATCACCAATTCCTCATCATCACTTGACTCATCCAACGAACAAACAAAATGCTCGAAAAAGAATTCATCACCACTGTCCATTATACCTTGTGGGCAAAGCGTCGAACACCTTGCAGGCACGGTGAAGCAGGGGCCGACGCAGCAGCATCGACGCGTGCCGGAGCGATTGCACGCCTTTCACAGCGGCACATGACACAGTACGGTCGTTGCCGACGAGGGAGTCCGGCGCAGGGGGCGGCGAAGGCACTGCGGCGTCTAGGCCGGGGAAGCGGCGCAGCAGACGAGCACGCGGATGGAGCTGGCGGCGCGACCACCACCGGCGACGGTGAGCAAGCGCGCAGAGAGACAACCGGCGTAGAAGCTCGCGACGGCGACTTGGCGGAGGAGCTGCTGGTGGCGACCACAAGCGGATGGAGTTGGCGGCGCGACCACGAATGGGGCGTGTGAAGGAGAAAGTGTATGCTTCGCCCAATGACGAGCGGGCCAGGGAGAAGGAAGTGGACGCGACGCGGACGTCCGGAGCGCGTCCGCGCCGACGCAAACCAGGCCCAATTTTGAGCCGGAAATGGGTCAAAATGGACGCATATTCGTTTGCGCCGGCGCGTTGGACCGCGATTTCTGTCCGCGCCGACGCATCCGGGCCAAAAAGGACAGAAATATGTGTTTTGCGTGGGCGCGTTGGAGTTGCCCTAAGGACATGCCAATGGTTGTATCCTGCAGAAGAGGCGGTCTCTTCGAGTTTAAAAGGTGAGAGAAAGAATGCATGCTAAGAGAGAGATAGAGAGAGACCGGAAAAATAATGCCATCCATGTGAAAAGAGAGATCTTGAATGATGGGGCGCACAACATGTAGCCACGGTGTGAATCAATCTTTGGTTGAGTTGGTTAAAGGGACACTGTCCACCAAAGTTCAAATTCCAAATTTGATATTGGTGTCGCATTTTTCTGGATTTATTCCAGGCCTTTCGGTGATGCACTTTCAGTGAGAGGAAACGTTCCTGTCGAAGACGAGGTGGTGGCTTCGTTAATTTCAAAATGATGTGCCGGCTCAGTATTGCGAAGATGCTCATAAGGATAGGGTGTGCATGTGTGCGTTCATAGAGGTGAGTATATACTCAAGTATGTGAGCATCTGCGTTATACTGTGTTCTCTCTAAAAAAACATGTAGCCACGGTTGGGTAATAGAATTCACAAATGGTGGTCTCAATTTCTTTTGCTTAAACAAATAGCTGAGGCACTACCAAGATGATGTCCCCATTACTCATGCCTAAGTAATAAAGTGTTCTTTATAAAAAAAATGATTATGTAAGGAAAACCTTGTACCTCCTTTTCCTTCAGCTCAGACTATTAGTAGCAGGCATCAATATTGGTCTTCAGCCTATTCTTCTCGTCCGAAGGTCACCATCATGGAATCGTCTTGATTGTCTTTGGGTGCTTCTCTCGAACAAGATTAGCGAGATCACAAACAGTCTCAATTGCCCAATGATGACATGATTCCTAGGATTTTGTTCTGTCCAAAGAGCCTGACATCCACATAATATGATGCAGACCGAATGCCCTTGCATAGTTTGACCATCAAGCTAATCAATAGCCCAAGTCACAATGTTGAATATGAGTAGCATGCATGATGCGGCACTTTAATGTCAGTGTTTTTCATGCATGATGGCATGATAAGATGACATAGTTGCATTTTAAGACAATTAAAATTAGTGAGATTAACTATTTAGGTATATAGATTTCGAGTAAGCTTCTTTTCTGCGTGTGAATTCGAGTAAGATTCTTCATATAGTTAGCCCCCTTTATTAGTCTTCAGTTAGTAGTAACATACATCAGCCTGACACGTGACAAAAGCAGACAATAATTGATCGAGCTGCAACCTCAACCTGTCAATGGTGGCTACGAACCTTTCTGACCCTTAGCAGTTAAGCTACATATCATACATACAGTACAACTACAAGGACGCGGCTACGACGAGGAGTGCTCGACGGAGCCGCCGTGGCTCTGCGGCGACGCCGGCTTGTCGTGGCCGATCCGCGCGGCCATCGAGTAGCAGTTCCTCATCCTGCCGGCGGCTTCCACCTCGACGCTAAACACGCCGCAGACCGGCCGGTGGTCGGAGAACCTGGACTCCCCCCGCAGGTACTGCAGCTGCTCCACGCCGTCGCCGTGCCACAGTATCCTGTCGCACCTACGCTGGCATGGCGATCCTCAGCAATAATCTCTTTTGAGAGCTAAGCTAGCTTAGAAGTAACTGCGGGCGGCGTTCGCACGTACGTACCATGCCGGCGTCCGCCGCTTCTTCTTGGACTTGACCGTCTCGCCGGCGTACGCGTCGGAGTTCTGCGTGTACTTGTACGTCGGCGCGAAGCAGATCTTGCCCTCCTTCCAGCCCACGAACACCCTTCCCGCCTCCCTCTCGATCATCAGCTGCAATGCAATGCAAGAAAGCCATTGATCGAGCAGAGATAGATAGGTGTGCAGTGTGTGAAGAAAATTTGCAGTTCAGATTCAGACATACGGTACCTGGTCTTTCTCCAGCAGGGCGTCCCAGTCGTTCTCCTCCAGCAGCGTCCTCGTCTCCTCGTAGCTCAGCGAGACTCGGTAGTTCAGGTCCCCAAGCCAGATCATCTTGCTGTTTCACATATGATATAATCAATCGAAGATTGTTTACTTGTCAGAGGAGCTGGAATTGGATTACTCCTGAAGATTGTTAGTAAGATAGAAACGTACTCGTGGTCGAGGATCCGCTCGGGGAGGACGCGCTGGGCGGCGGCGGACTTGCAGGAGCGGGGGAAGTGGGCGCTCTTGAGGATCTCGGCGACGTCGGAGTTCCTCCGGACCTCGTCGCCCTCCTTCTCGCCGGAGGCCAGGTGGCTGCACACGAAGCAGAGGCTGGTGTGGTGCAGCGTCATGCTCATGGCGATGCAGCCCTTGTTGCCGAGCCAGCGCATGATGCCCCTGCCCACGCAGTCCACGCGGAGGTGCCCGACGTGCTCCACCAGCTCCTTCTTCACCCACACCGACAGGAACAGCCCCACCATCTGCTTGCTCGCGATCAGGCAGTAGCTCATGCCGCCGCCGCCGTCGGCCGACGACGGCGACGACGACGGCTCGCACTGCACCTCCTCGTCCCATCCTCCGGAAGCCGTCGTCGTGGTCGTCGGCGTCGCCTCGGCGGCCGCGCTCGTGGAGGGCGCCTCGGCGCGGTACACGGAGTCGCGCACCTCGGTGGCGCGGCGCCGCAGCAGGGACGCCTCCGGGGAGCAGTTGCAGGTCTTGACGAGCGCGCTGTCGACGCGGTAGCTGTTGCTGAGGAGCTTGAGCGACGGCGTCTGGAAGAAGAGGTTGCCGCTGGAGCACCTTGTGGACATGGCTTCGCGCCGGCGCTGCTGCTGCTGCTGCCGTGCGGCCTCCGCCGAGTTGGCCTCTGACGGCGGCGGCGGCTCGTCGCTATCCGACTGTTCTTGCGGATTGTTGAGCGCCTGGTGGATGAGGGCCAGCCACCTCGCCGCCGGCTCGTTGTCCTCCAGGACCAGCACGTTGCCGGCGGTCAGGGGAACGATCTCCTGAAACCTACTCACATAGCGTCCGTAAGCCATGGAAAATGGATACGTTGCATCGCATTGCACCATCAAACTCAAGTGTGTCGGCGTTACCCCAAGACGTATATGTCAGAGGTCTCGTCGACCTGCAGAAAGTCCTGCAGGTTGAGCCCGTCGTTGGGTGTCTTCCCTCCCACGTTCCACGTACCAACAAACACCCTGCATGCAATAACATCACATATGGTGAATTCACAATCATCTTGAAGAGAGAATTATTTATCGAGGCCAAGATTCAGAGATCAGACGAACAAACTGAATTACCTGTATTTGCAGACGTCATCGTTGTGCTGCTTCTTGGGCGAGTCCACGCAGTTGAGGCTGGCGCTCTTGAACCACACGCGCGCTGCTCTTCGATGCGGTGAATCTGGAGAGCCAAATGGGTAGTAAAATCAGCAAAGCCAGAAAAAAATGACTCCAGACGAATTGTTGGTTAAGGTTGGAAGGAAAATTTGCAAGGTGGGTGAAGGAAGAAGGAAATGCAACAGAATGAATCTGAACGGATCTCCAACCTGAACCGCCGAAACTCTTGCCTTTCTTGCCGAAGATGTTGGACATGGTGGTGCGCTACTGGAAGGAGAAAGACAATGCATTGCAAATCAGAGAAGCGCGCCAACGCATTGCATATTTGCATCTGCAGTTATTCATTTACCTTCCCCGTCGAGAGCGAGATCGATCTTGTTGTTACCTTCTTCCTTGTCGTCGCGGTCTATGGCGTCCGGTGTGTGAGGGCGCGGGACATCGACCATTGTTCGGCCGGCATTGGATCGGCGTGGCTATGGCATTGCCGCCGCTTCGGTGGAGAGGAGGAGGATGTCGTGGAGGGAAAATTTGGTTTGCTGGGATCGGGCGAGGAACGTGGGGGGATGGGGCGGGGGAAACGGGGAGGAAACTTGGGTGGTAGGGAGGCAAATCGCCGGGCATGCAGGGGTGTTGGTGCTCGTCGTTCAACTGCCTAGCTACCGGACACCTGTTTTCTCCTCTCCTAGCTTTTTTGACCCTTTAAAAACAGTGGTAAAGTGGTTTTTCCTATAGCGTTTTCACTTTCCAATGTCTAGAAAAACATAAGAAAAACAACAGATTTTGCTATATTTCTACGGCCATGTACAATGCAATGTGTTTAGAAAGATGCTTACAGAAACGGATTTGCTAAGTCACATGTACATGAGATTTAACTAAGTCACATGCAGGTCTAAAACTATTAAATTCATTTGTACTTTTTTCCTTGCGCAAGGATTTTGGCCCAGTTTTCCTTTGTGCTTGCGCTTTTGTTTTTTTTGCTGTTGTGGTGTGTTAGCGGGCATTGCCCACATTGAGTACTCAGGCCTGACAGGGGATTGATATAGCAATGTTTCTTAGTTTCTTTTTCTTTCATTTTTCTGTTTTTTATATTGTTTATTTTCTATTTTATTTTTGCATTTTTGTTTTCTTTTATTATTTTTAAATGATGAATATGATTTACGTAAATATTTTTATAAAATTTTGGATACAAATTATTTTATCCATACATGTATGTTATCATGAGTTGTTTTTAATTTTTCTTTTTACTTCTCAAATTTTTTATTTTTTTTATTTGATTTGAATTTATTATTTTTCTATAAAATTCATGGTTTACATATAAAATTAATTAATTTTCTCCATTTACAATTTTACATTTTTCCTTTTTGTTTTTTCCTTCTTCTTTTTTGAAAAACCCAGTTATAATTCATCAATAGATTCTTGACCGGTTTTTTTTTGTTGAACCAAGTTACCCAACTAGAATTATTTCTTCAACCTAGTTGCAATTTGCTTATCGACTCGCAACTGGAATTTTTACTGACAATCCAGTTGCAACTCGCCATCGACTTGCAACTGTTTTTTTATTATTGCAAACCCAGTTGCAAGTCGTGTATCAACTCATAACTGTTTTTTTGTCAACCCAGTTGCAAGTCGCACATTAACTCGCAACTAGATTTATTTTATTGCAAAACTCAATTGTAAGTCGTTCATCGACTCGCAATTAGATTTATTTTTTACAAAACACGGTTGCAAGTCATACATCGACTTGCAACTGGTTTGTTTGTTGGAAAACCCAGTTATAAGTCATTTATCGACTCGCAATTGAGATTTTTTTGCCAACTCAGTTGCAAGTCGCACATCGATTCGCAATTGGATTTTTTATTGCGAATCCAGTTGCAACTCGCACATCGGTTTGCAACTGTGTTTTTTTCTTGTAAAACTCAGTTACAAGTCACCTATCGACTCGTAACTACGCTTTTTTTTGTAAACTCAGTTGCCAGTTGCACATCGACTCGCAACTAGATTTATTTTACTGCAAAGCTCAGTTACAAGTCCCCATCGACTCGCAATTAGATATTTTTTTGCAAAATCAAATTGCAAGTCGCACATCGACTTGCAGAATTTGTTGTTGTTGTAAAATACAGTTGCAAGTCGCCTATCGACTCGCAATTAAGATTTTTATGACAACTCAGTTGCAAGTCGCACATCGACTCGCAACTAGATTATTTTTTTGAAAAACCCAGTTGCAAGTCGCCCATCGACTCACAACTAGATTTACCTTTCGCAAAATCCAATTTGCAAGTCGCCCATTGAGTTGCAACTGGCTTGAGATTTTCCCACCTTTTTTGCAAATCCAAAACTGACTCGCAACTTTGTTCAACTTATTTTTCTTCGCCAGTTGAAACTCCAATCACTGATTTTTTTTTGACCCAGTTGCAAGTTCACCATCAACTCGCAACTGAGTGTTTTCTTGCTTAGTTGCAAGCACATCACTGACTCGGAACTGACTTTTTTTTCTTGTAGCAGTTACAGGTTTGAATTTTTTGCCTCCCTAATTACAAGTCCGCCACCAACTTGCTACATGGTCCATTTTTCGCCCCAGTTGTAAGTCAACCACTGACATTTAACCTGTCATATTTTTCCCCCTCTAGTTGCAAGTGGTCCCATTTTTAGTCCCAGCTTCAAGTCCACCACATCGACTTGCAATTGTGTTTTTTAAAACCCAGTTGCAAGATGCTTATCGATTCACAACTAGATTTTTTTTTGCAAAACCTAGTTTGCAAGTCGTTCATCGATTCGCATCTGGCTTGACTTTTTTTTTCATCTCCGCTGCAAATCCACAACCAACTCGCAACTTGGTTCGAAATTTTTTCTCCCGCAAGTTGCAACTTCCGCCGTCGACTTTTTTTTCACTTAGTTGCAAGTCCACCACTAACTCGCAACTGGGCTCGACTTTTTGTTCCCACCAAGTTCCAAGCACACCACTGACTTGCAACTGGTCCAACGTTTTTTTAACCGTCCTAGTTGCAAGTCCACCATCAACTTGCAACTGGGCCCATTTTTTTCCGATTCAGTTGCAAGTCCACCATCTACTTGCAATTGCTCCCATTTTTTGGCTCCAGTTGCAAGTCCACCACCGTCCATTTTTCCATCCCAGCTGCAAGTGCACCACTGACTTACGACCAGGCCTATTTTTTGGATGGTTGCAGACGATTGTTTGATGTCTTATTTCTTGTATCTATTTTCTCTATTTATTTTTTGGTTTTTCTTTTGGCATTTTAATTACATTTTTAATTATTATCTTCTTCTTTTCCTTTCCTTTTATTTTTAAAATTCTTGAACCTTTATTAGAATTAAAACATGAAACAATGGGAAGGGCTTGGTAATGGCAGCAAAAGAGAAGGGCTAAAACCCTGATAGTTTTTTTTTTTGCTTTTTGCCTTGTCAATATGTTTAACGAATTTTTGTACACAATATGCCCAAAATTATTCATGTACCGGGATGCAATTAAATATAAGTGTATATATAGAGGAAGTAAAAAAATTGTTCAACCACGTATTATTCTATGTCGTGTGGATCTCACGCGTTGCTAGAAATTCATAATAGAGAATTTGTTCAGTATTGGATTCTATTTGTAGAATTCATCATGTTGAATACAATGATGTAAATAGATTATAAATTTTAGACTTTGTGCTAACAGAAATAATCATCAAAAGAAGAAAGATATACACGTTCAAAGAAGCTAGCTCAACCCCGTCTCGTGAACTGGACACCTCACCTTTGGTTAACTTTCTTGGCACTATAAAAAGCAACTATCACAAGGCATTTTGTGTTTAGCTAAACACAATCAGAAAAGCCCAGCCAAACAAAATTACAAAAGAGAAAAAGGGCAGCGCTGGTGTGGGGAAGGCTTGTGTGGAAAAAAAGAACAGATGATGTTATGTTACATGTTACTTAGTTATGTCACATGTACATAAGCCCTAGTCATTCCCAACAAAAATACTTAAGCGCCGGTGCTTAATTGTAGAAATAGAAGGCATAGTTATGCACTTTATGCTTTAAAAATGAATGTTCATGTTTCATCATTTAATTTTTATTTTTATTTTTGAAAAACACAATACAAACATCGCGCCTTTCATTGAGAAAATGTTTTCATCTTTATGAAACGGTGTGACAAAAATGTGGCTTCATCCTTGATGTTGATGGGATGGAAATACTCTAAGGCAATTAAATTATGCATCATTAAGAAAAATTGTAGTAACTTGATGTTTCTCTCAAAGTGATGAAGTCATCACATACATCTTCCTATTGATGGGAAATTACCTTTCAGCCCTGGTCACGTAAAACAGAATATTCCGTTTTACCATTCGGATTTGCGTGTTCTGCTCGGCCGCAGCTGAAACCCACCTTAAACCAAAAAACACATAGTTTGACAATTTTATCTCATTGTCGTCCAATTCATTACAATTCGAACAACACTTCATCAATTAATATAGTTTGAACAATCTAAGACGACAATTAGCATAGTTTTCCACCTATTTTCCAAATATTTCATAAAAATACCCTCAATATCATCACCAAATCAAGCATCACCGCCGCCGCCACCACCACCACTTGCCTAAGCAACACCGCTGCCCGTCCTCGCTTGCTTCTTTCGCTCCAAGATCTGCTTCCTTGCTATATAATGTGTGACGCCCCCAAAATCAGACCGTGTACAGTAATCATACACGCAAGGTACACGATCGAGATCAGGGACTCACGGTGAGATATCACAACACAACTCTACAAATAAAATAATACAAGCTGTTTAATACAAGCCAGGGGCCACGAGGGCTCGAATACAACAGCTCGAGAGCACAAAGTTAGCGGAAGCAATAATATCTGAGTACAGACACAAGAATACAAGGTTGCCTTAAGAAGGCTAGCACAGATAACAACAGATCGAAAAGGCGAGGCCTCCCGACTGGGAACCTCCAAACTACTTGTGTCAACGGGGGTCTCGACGTCGTAGGAGGCAACATGGGTCTTCATGTTGCGGTGGTCGACATCGGGGATCTCCTGCTCCTGAACTCCAAGGCTCCAACGTCGACTGCAGCGGCCGATCAGGCAAAACAAAAGGGGGGAAATAAAGCAAAGGTGAGTATCTAGCATACCCGCGAGTCTTACGTCCGCTACTAAGCATTATGCATTGTATCAATGGAAAGGGGAGGCTGTATATATAGTGGACTGCAAGATAGAATCAGAATAAGGGTAAGAAACTAGGCCTATCGAAGACTAGCATCTTCCGACGATGTCTTGCAACATGAGAAGAGAATCAGCCAACAGTTCAATAGCATGAATGTAATAACAATGGAGCAGAAGTTGCTGCAGCATTGTATAATAGTAAGTTGTAATGATTAATAATAATAATGCCTCCGAGTTCCCTTCCTCGACTCCCTGCGAGGAAGAAGACCCGGAACCATACAATTTAATAGTAGTAGTTTGTAGTGGTAAGATCCAGCTTCAGCATAAAGCGTCCTGTTACCGTGGACACGGCTATTCGAATAGATTAAACTCCCTGCAGGGGTGCACTAATGTTCAGCCTGCACGCTCGGATCTCCAGGGTGGCGTACACCTTGTTAGGGAATGCCCCACCGAGGCTATCCGACACATCGCAGTTCATCCTAGGCTCAGCAGAGAGGCCATCCCCCGGACTATATCCTATGCGCCAAGGGGTCTAGGTCCCTCACCCTTGCACGCTCCTGCACGGTACGAGACTGGCCGGTGAAGCAAAAGCAAATCCAAAACACACCTGCTGCAGCAAAGAAGACAAGACCGCTTCCCGGCTATCAGCCCATGGTACTGCGGACGTCTGAAGAGCTTTCGAACAAACTACGACGCAGGGGAGCCCATTACTCCTTATCCCACGTGAAGGTAGTGCGTACAGACCAACGGGTCTCTCAAGTCATCCGCCGAACCATTTAGCATTTTAATTAACTTGTGTGACAACCGTTATCGTTGCCTCGACTTAACTGACCCGCGGACAACGACAACAGTCAGGACCACCAGTACATCGGTGCCTGCCCTGTCGTCCCACCAAGTCTCTGCGGTTACCAACAAGGTGAACCGTCTCCTTACCTTGTCTCGCGTGTGCTCTTGGTACAACTCGACTTTCGTGGTTTGGTAGCTCTCGCGAGATACGAGCAGGGGCCAAGCACGCCAGTAACGTCGGTCCTACCCTCCCTGTCGTTCCCGACGCAATACCGCTCGCGGGCACCGTTGGGTCGCCCGACTTCTTACCTTAAGGACAAACGTTGCTTAGGTACCTAGAGCGGCTATACAGAGTCAACAACGAGTGGAGTACGAGGATTACTCCTCAGTGGATCCACTTGATGGTGGCTCGGCAGAGCCGAGCTAGGGGCCTTAGGCGGTGCCTGCAATGTACCGTACCTGTGCAGTTATATATATAGTATCCGTGTTCACTCCCCCGAGTGGTCACGGCCCGTTATCTAATCCTATCTAACAATGCGCAGGGCTCACTGCTGAATAATGCATAATTATAATAGGAAGCATAGGATAAAGGAAGGTACATCAAGGGGCAACAAAAACAGGCTATGCAATTGAATAGGATTGTAATCATAGCAGCAGCAGTAACAATGCCTAGTGCAAGAAAGTACGGAAAAGGTAGGCTATATCCGGGGAAGATAATGGCTCTGCTTGCCTGGTGAAAGGGCATGTGCCCTTATGTTTGGTTTTGGTAATTGATGACAATCCTTATGGACTAATGGTTTCCTTGAGTTATACTTTAAGGTTTGTCCATAGGCAACGCTTGAAGATCATATGGTGGCTTCAAGGTTGTAAGATGAAGATTACGTGTTGACCAAGGTGTTCTTCATGGAGCTATCCAAAGATTGGTCAAGTAGATGTGTGCAAGGTCAAGAGGAGCATCACGAAGATATCGTATGCTTGGAGCTTGCCGACCATTTTGGTGATAATGGTCATGTGAAGATGTGCCTAAAAGAGGCTCACCCATAATGGAGTATGGGGGAGCCATCTACAAGTCTTCATCGAGCCGGAGGAATCAAGGAAGATGTTCCAACTTGAGGCGGGCATGATCGTCATCATCAAGCTCAAGTGGATTATGCGCAAGACAAAGGTTTGACTAGATAGGTGTCTAGTTTACCGGTCTCTTGGTAGTAGTTAGGAGACCGTGTTATAGGCTAGGCCGAGTCGTTTGTGGAGAGCTCAAACCTTTTGCATCCTTGGCATCATCTTTATTGGTTCTTGTTTGGCTTTTCTCCGTGTGAGTTTTGGAGCTTGTGGTCTTCTTCATGACAAGCTCTTGTTCATCGAAAACGGATTTCATATGCGTCTTCTCGTATGTTTTTCGATGCGGGAGATTTGCCGGTTATTCTTGGTTAGAGGTTTCACACCTCTATGTGTTTGGCATTTCTCCCTTGTACATGATTAGGCAGCTCTGTTCGTTAGCTTTCCATCAAGCTTAAGTTTGCCTTAATCGGAGTTCATTTCCAGGAGTTGTGGCAGTTCAGGGTTTGCCTGTTTTATTTGGAGTTCATCTGTTGAGTGGCCTGGGCTCCCTGGTTCTGCCAGGGCGGTAGTACCTCTCTTGGAGCGGTAGTACCGTGGGCGAGTACCGCACTCACTACCGTAAGTCCACTGGACTTTGCGGTAGTGGGCACGGTACTGGCCCCCGGTAGTACCGTGGGGCGGTAGTACCGCTTCCAGTGCGCTAGTACTGTGCCACGGTAGTACCGCACGCAAGTACCGCACTCACTACCATAAGTCCACTGGACTTTGCGGTAGTGGGCACGGCACTGGGCTTCGGTAGTACCGTGGGGCGGTAGTACCATTCTCGGTGCGGTAGTACCGCACCACGGTAGTACCGCTCTCCGAGCGGCAGTACCGTGGTTGGTGGGCTGCCAACGGTTCCCAACGGCTGGATTCGTGGGAGACTATAAAAGGGGGTCTTCTTCCTCCTTTGTCTCTACCGGTTTTGTGCAAGTTCTTCCCCCCATTGTTGACCTCTTTGAGCTTGCTTACTCCCTTTCCCTCCCATGATTCTTGCTCCTTTTTGAGGGAAAAGAGAGAGGAGGTCTAGATCCACATTCTCCACCAGGCCATCTCTCCTCTAAGTGAGGGAACCTTGTGGATCTAGATCTTGGAGTTCTTGGTGTTCTCCTTGTTCTTCCTCTCATATTCCTCCATAGCTTTTGTTGCTTTGGTGGGATTTGAGAGTTGGGGACTTGAGCACCTCGTGTGCTCTTGCCATTGCATTTGGTGCATCGGTTTGAGTTCTCTCCGAGGATTCGTTGTAGTAAGTGAAGTTGAGAAGATAGTTACTCGTGAGTGCATTGGCACTCTAGAGCTTGTTCTCTTGAGTGCATTGGCACTCTAGAGCTTGTTCCTCTTGGGTGCGTTGGCCACTAGAGGCTTGTTTGTGCGGAGCTCAATCATTGTGGTGGAAAGCTTCGGGACGCTACGGGAGCCTCCAATTCGGTTGTGGAGATTGCCCCGAGCATTTGTACGGGTTCGGTGACCTCCCCCAAGGGTTGCCATTTGTACGGGTTCGGTGACCTCCCTCAAGTGTCCTAATAGTGGAATCACGGCGTCTTGCATTGGTAAGAGCGTGAGGAGAAATAGGGTGGCCCTCGATGGCTTCGTGTGAGCATTGTGCTCCTCACCCTCTCCAAACGGAGACGTACTTCTCGCAAGAGAAGGAACTTCGGTAACAAATCCTTGTCTCCATCGGCTCCACTTGCGGTTATCTCTACCTTTACTTTGAGCAAGCTTATTACATTGTTTATCTTGTGCTTGCTCATATTATTGTACATTGCTTGTCCCATAGGTTGTTCTTCTAGTCAACCTATTTACTTGTGCACCTACTTTGTGATAGCCTTAGTGATCTTGTTATATATCTTGCTATCACATAGTTGTTTATCTTGCTTAGTATAAGTTGTTGGTGCACATAGTTGAACCTAGCTTATTTAGGTTTCTTGCTTGGCAAATTAAACGTTAAGTTTTATTCCGCATTTGTTCAAGCCGAAACCGTAAATTTTTTAAGCGCCTATTCACCCCCACCCCTCTAGGCGACATCCACATCCTTTCACCTGGTAGCTCGACGATAGGGGTGTGGTCGTCGATGACGTAGTCGATCACCGGGGCATCAACATCGGTCGCCGGGACTACCGGACAATAAGAGGGGGGAAGAAACAATAAATACACATCAATAATAGCAATGCAAATACAATACATGGAAAACGCAATGTTAACGGTGTTCTAACGTAGTGCATGGGGTATTGCTCGGAGCGGGAATTCATTTGGGGATGAACTGCCAACTCCGGGTGATTATCGGACAGGTTGTCCGGAGGGGGGAAGGGTTCATGCCGGAGGTGTCGTGGACATCCGACAAACGTATGGAGTGTGTATCCGTGTTAGTTGAGCTATTCTGAACAACTTTCGTATTCAGAATAAATTCATCTGAATACTTTAACAGTACCGGACAAATCATCGGACAGACGGTCTGGAGGGGGACGGTTCGATGTTCGGTATGTTAGAGGGGGGTGGTAGACCAACGGATAGCGTATCCGTATTCGTTATATATTTTTGATCAATTTTGATGTATAAAGTTTTTCCATCTGATTTACGGTTTAAAAGATATTGATTTTCAAAGATTTAATCATTTTAAACAATTTTAGAATTTCTTTTATTAAATATTCCAACATTATCCACAATAGGTTTGTTGACTGGTCAAACTGACATCAGGGGCCCACATGTCATACACAGGTGTGTTGACTGGTCAAACCAGGCCAGTGGGTCCCACTGTCAGCCCCACATTTTAGTAATTCATTTTATTAACTCTAAACAGGAGTGGGGCCCAGGTGTCATAGAGTGTAACTATTTTCAGTTATTTATTTTATTAAAAAGGTTAACAGGAGATGGACCCCACATGTCATACACTGGAGGGGTTTATTTCTTTAATTGCGTTTAGCTTAAACCAAATGGCCATGGGCCCACGTTCCAGTGACACACAGAGAGAGGGGGGTTAACTCCAAATAGGGATTAACCCAGTGCTAACCTAGAGCTCACCCATTGCTCGCCGGCGAGCAGACACAGGGGAGGCCGGCGACGCTAGTTCTGGCGAGGGCATGCGGCAAGGCATGGAGAGGGCGTGGCCTCACGGCGAGGACGCGGTCGTGTCCTGCTGCAGCAAGGCGAGCAACAGTGGAGGGGCCACGGGGGCGCGCTGGAGCGCGGGGCACGTGGGCGCGGCGCGGCGGGGGAACGGACAGGGACGAGCGGGCACGCGGCCACGCGGCCACGGCTGCGGGGCATGCACTCAGCGTGGCCAGAGCGAGGCCAGGGCGCGGTCACGGCGACGACCAGCGGGGCGAGCACGGCCATGGGGAAAATGGGGGGCGCAGCCGGCGCATCCACGGCGACCTCAGAACGGCGGCACCAACGACGAAATTAGACAGCGGGGCACGAGGGGGTGGAAGAGGAGCTCGCTGCGAGGCTCCGGTGGACGCGAGAGGGCTCGGGGAGGCGCGAGGAGGTCCAGGGCGCCCGGAATCGACGAAATCTGCGGCGGCGGCCGTGGGCGAGGCAGAGCTCAATTGGCGGCCTGCAGCGTGTCCCGGGCTCGATTCGCAGCTTGATACGACGAGGACGAGGGTGGGGCGTCGACTGGACAACAAGGGACCGCGCGACGGAGTCGTTGGCCGCGCGGGTTCATCGGAGGGCGTCCATGGCGGATCAATCGGAAACAAGGAAGACGATGGCTAGGCGAGGGTGAGGGGAAACTCGATCTAGGGTTACGGAGAAGGGGAGGGGGCTCGGGGGTTCTTATCCACGAGGGGCTCCTGTAGCGGCTCGACGACGAGCGGGCTCGGCTGGCCACGGTCGGCTGCCATGGCGACCGTGCCATGAACAGTGAGGAAGAAGAGAGCGGTAGGTGGGCTGGGGTGGGCCGAGGTTGGTGGGCTTTGCCCGTGGCGTAGAATATGTCTTTTCCTTTTTTCTCTTTTCTGTAATTCTTTTACTCACTATTTTATTTAATATAAGTACTGAATAACTTTTGTAAAAATGCGCCACTGATCCAAATAAATATTGTGTAACATCCTAAGTTGGCACAAAAAGTTTGGGGCACAAATAAAATCATTTGTATTTTATTTAATTATAAAATGATTAAATGGGGCTATTTTGCTATTGCTTTATTTGTTTAGCTATCAAATAATTTTTAGCAAGTATGGAACTTGTTGGTATACTTGTGTTGCACATTGCTGAAGTGCCATAAAAAGTTTGGGGCTTTTATAAAATCTTTTGCTATTTGTTTTTGAGCTACAACTGATAAAAAATGGACTTTTGGCTTCTGGTTTGATTTGTTTTGATTTATGATGAGCAAGGCCCATGGTCACATTGCTTAATGCCAACCACCATGAATAGAAAAATAACAATTTGCAAAGTTTGACCAAGACCAGTTTGAATAACAGTGATTAACAAAAGTGATTAGCAACAGTAACCCTTGATTAGCAAAGTGATTACTGTTCATGACAGTGAGGGTGTTACATAATGCCACCATTTGGTTAAGTCATCCATGTCATACCGGTTCATCATCATTATCTTGTTCTCCTCGGCAAGGAGCTTAGCCACGGACTTGTTCTCCTAGGCAATGGTTCTTCTCTCATCAATATGAGCCTTGCACAACTCCTCCTCCCAGAGTAATTGCCACCTTTGTCCCTTTTCTTGAACTTTCTTCTTAGCCAAGAGCATCTTTGCTTCCAATGTCTTGGCCATCATCATCTCATTTGATTGCAACATGTGATCTATCTCCCCCTCAAGTTTGATGCCCCGACTTGCTTCTTAAGCTTCTTCTTGGCCGTTTTATTGCCATCGGGCTTGTCCTTTTTTCTTCCTCCAAGTGGGTCATCATCATCTTCCATTTTGGCGAGTTTACCTTTTTTGGTTGTGTTTCTTGCTCCCTCAACTTCCATTTTTTCTTTGTTGGAGCAATTTCCAACAATGTTCTAGTGCAAATGGCTTGCCCTTGGAAGTCGGCATGTCCTTGCAAGTTTCGTTTGCAATTCGGTCCTAAGAAAAAAAAACTATGTCAATGTTCAACCATGTCAAACAATGCATAATGACGTGAAAAAACTCACCCAATCGGCCTCATGTTGGTACCACTTGGAGGTGCATTGCACACTTGCTCTAACCATCCACTCCAACAGCTACAAGCCAGTTTGATCACATCCCAATGATCTTGGAGTGGCCTATAGGTGTGTGGGGTTGTGGTACCACTACGAGGAATTAATTGAAAAACTTTTCTTCTATACTTTTCCAATACTACTTGTCGGTTTGGCCATTTCCATGAATGGAATTGAGAGAAATACTCTCCCAAGCCTTGATCAAGGTCTCATCTTCCAATTGGGTATAGTTCGTCGCACTCAGGTGTTTGGTTGCTTGCGACGCGTCGACCCCCCCCCCCCTTCAATCTCCTCCACTTCATCATCTTCCTCCTTAGCGCCACCATCAACACCACCATCGGCCTCGTTATAACTGAAGTGTCCGAGAGGGGTTTGATCAATGTCAACTGCACCCTCGTTCAACAAGTTCACGAAAGAAGTACTAGGTACCTCATACAAGTTGCAGCTGAAAATTTGAACTACTAGTTTACAAACCAACTTGAAATTGAAGCAAAGTGGAAAGGGGTGAAGGATTCATACCTCGCGGGGCCGGCGACTTTGGTGGGCGGAACATGCATTTCGTCGAACACTTGGGAGACGCCGGTGGGGTTGGCGGACGGAGAAGCAATCGGGGCCGCAATAGTCGCTGACTTATTGCGTTTGTGCAGAGCCACTCTTGGTCGCGGTTGCTCCGTCGCGGCCGCGGCGGGAACTGAGGAAGAACCGACACGAGCGACAGCGGTGGCAAGACCGACGACGGTGGCACCGGCTACAACAGCGTCGCCCTAGTGGATGACTTTGCCCAATCACTTGTGTTTCATGCGGCAGAGCAAGCCGAGAGATCTTCCCGGCATGGTGGATTGCTGAATGGCGCCCCCGTGATGTGGATGGTCACTAGCGACGTATGGGAAGTATCCATGGTGGCGCTTGAGGGTCGCGGCGAGGTTGTTCGGAGCGGGGGAAGGGAGATCGGTGGCGGCGGCGAAAGGGGAGCGAGAACTCACGCGAGTGAAATGTCCCGCCCGCCAACTCTTTCCTAGGGATACAGGGCATTGTCTGATCGCCCGTCGAAATAGTTTTTTATCGGTTCGGAGGGTGAAGTTGTAGCAGCCCTAAAAAAGTTATAGGTCGAGGTAGTTTGCAAGTTCTGTTTAGGACGTTCTTTCGGCACAAAAACTATAGTGGGTGGTTATTTCTTAGTTCCACACATTTTAAGGGTTCCGCTAGAGATCGTGTTACCTCCACCGTAGAGGGACATGTATGCACCCTTGTGTCATCATTCATGATATAGCTCCATAGACACCCCCTCTTTACTGTTAGATTTAGAACCACGACAATCATAGTATTCTTCGAATACCTAAAAAAAGTTAGCTGCTAAAAATAACCTATGCTATCATGTTAATTGAAATGAAAATATAATTTCATGTAATTAAAGATAATGCATGTCAATAGTTGTCTCTAAAGTAAATTTTAATAACTAAGATGGTATGTTACGGCCCCTCCCCTCGTCTGAGAGCCTTTCTAGAGTGGCCAGGCCGATCCCGAGCCTACTCCGACGGTGTTGCCGGCCGGAGATGGCGGAGGAGAGGTGTCGGAGTAGATAGGTGTCGGGTCTTCTTCTGCTCTACGCCTCTGCTGCATCGGCGCGAAGGCGAGCGATCGTTATTGGACGGCTTCATGGTGAATCCTTTGGGCGCGAGGCCCTATCCAATAAGCGTGGCGACCTCCGTAGATGTGACATCACGGTTACTTTCCTGCTCTCGGTCGGCCATGGTGGCATGGGGGGAGGAAGGTCTAGCGGTCTCTGTGTTTGTGGTGTGCTGGTCCTGAGTACCGCCGCTATTATTGGCCATGAGCATGGCCCCACTGTGCTCGAGATGTGGTTCTCGAGCATGTTCTTCCTCCTTTGCTGGAGGACCTTCTCCGATCCCAAGTGGTGTTGTCCTCGCTAGAGGCGCAAGTGCCCGCGTCTAGAGATCAAAGCTCATCGGGGCGTTGGATTTGATCGATTTTTGGCGATTTTCTTTAGGGTGTTTGTGGTTAAACTTAGGAACTTGATTGCATTTCTCTTACGAGTTAAATACACTGAAGATGCTAAAAATTGTCCTATGCAGTCAGTTTGGTGCTAAAAGTTGTAAAATACACAAAAATGATGCTCTATCTTGTCATTAGAAGATGCAAATACGGTGGTAAAAGATGTATGATATTTTATACATTAAACTCCTGCATTTTATATTTTAATTAAATACCGAACCCACCGATCAGTACAGGTACAACAGCAACGGGATCGAACCGGTAACCTCTTGTTGAGGAGGCAGCGACATAACCACCGGGATGAAACAATTTAGTTGTCGAACATTCATCCTACAGGTTTATATCGATTACAAAAACCCCATTTACATTTACCCTTTCAGTTTTTTTAGAATTTTAAATAAAAAAATCTATATAATAAATTAGTAAATACGAATTTCCATTTAATAATATTACTAAATACGATATCCATATAATTAAATTATTTAATAAAGTTTATATTTATTATATATGAAAGTTTATATCATTTATAATTACATATAAATTTGTATGTCATAAAGATTTAATTAAATAATTTATACCAAGCATATTTTTATGTAATACAAATTTATTTAATTTTCAATTTAATAATTTAATTATATTTTTAACTTAATTGTTTGCATTAAAAAATATGGGTTTTTCATTTAATAAGTTTATATTTGTGCATTTGCCTATTTCTATTATATGGATTTTGCGTGAATATATGAGTTACTATTTTTGCATTTACTTATTTTCAATTTATTTATTATTTATATGTATATTATTGTGAAATACGATTAGAAGTTTTTTGTCATTTACGGTTTTCTTAAAAAACTAACAAAGCTAATGGGCTTTGCAGCCCGTTTACGTCTACGCGATATAGCAAGCTTCCTCTCAAATAATGATCAAAAGATTTTATTATCGACGATATAAAATCTTTTGACAAGTTTTTTACAGGATGATCGTTAGTTTTGTTGAGAAGACAGGAAGCTCGCTTTGTTCTAGCTGTAGTTGTAGTAGACTGAGCAATCTACGCCTAGGGTCCCGTGTTCGAAGCCCTCGAAATGCAGATTTTTTTGGCCGATTCGCTGTATACTGTGGATGTTATCATCAGTATTTAATTAAAATAAAATACAGGGTTAAATGTAAAAAATATCATGCATGATTTTTTTTGCTTTTAGTCATTGAGGTGTGGGCCATCGCCCCTTTGGCATGCCATGCAAGCAGAGTATACGACCCCATACATTTTTTACCATCGTATTTACACCTAATGACAAGTTGGAGCATCATTTTCGTGTGTTTTACAATTTTTAGCACCAAATTAACCGCACGAAACATGTTTAGCACCTTCAATATATTTAACTCTTTTGTCATCTGTTTTAATGCAGATTTCAGGTCCTACGAAACCTATATCTTTTAAAAATGAGGTAATTACACTGGGACTGCTAAAACTTGACAACAAATTTTAGTTTGGTGCTAAAATTTATGGTATACGTATTAGTAGTGCATAAATTGTCTCTAGCGTGCAAATACGATGCTAATCACGTTTATCTACGAATACAATGGTGAGTTGGCTTGCCAGTGTGGCCTCTGGCCCACTGTCAATGACTAACGAATAGCTGAGGCGTGTACTACACAATTTTACAAATAGCCCTTTAGATTTTTTTCTTTTTAATAAAGACCTCCGTAGGACTGTGGCAGCAAAAAATACAACAGTGGGGATCGAACCTACGGCCTACTGGTTCAAAACGATAGCGCCAACCACATAAACTAGCAATGTTTCTTTCCATATTGCTAAACACAATTTTAATATCCTCGGATCTATACGTGGGCTACTGTACTACGGCCCATTTTATACTATTTTCTTTTTAAAAGTTTATTGATCAAATCTAAATTATAATCATGTATTATAAATAATATATATACTTTAAGTAACATTTAAATGTTATTTAAAGTTAACATAAAGTTAGTATGCTTATAATTTCTATGATTTAAATTAAGTTTTCATTAAAATAATTGTTAAGTAAAATTTTCATCCTTTATATATGTACAATATATAAAGGATGATAATTTTCTTTAACAACTATATTGAAAAAACTTCATGTTACCTTTGTCTTATTTCAAACTTTATTGTTTTTTTATATAAATTAGCTTTATTATATATATAAACTTTATTTATAAGTGCTTATAAAAATTAACAAAAAGTCATGTTTTCTAAAACTATGCTTTATCAGAAAGATATTCTTTTAGTTGAAAAATGAGAGTTAATTTACATAGTGTTTGCTTTTAATAAATTTAGCTTGTTATTGAAAGTATATATATAATATTATCTATATGCATATAATTTATAACACATGATTATATTATATATATATATATCACTAAAAATAAACACTATAAAATGGGACAATAATACAGTAGCCACGTACAGTTCTAAGTATATTTAACTTTCGTTTGGTTTAATAACAAGAAACTCTGTTAGTTCATGTGGTTTGGCCCTTTTTTTTAAGAAGATGCAGGAGAGCTGCGTTATTCATTCAGAGGACGGGCAGGAAAGCCCAACTGTACAGGTGGAAAGCCAGGGAAAGACCCCGCAAAAGCAGAAAAAAGAGGGGGAAAACAAGGAGCGGCATGCGGATCACTCGCGGCATACAAGGTGGCCTGCGCCGGCCAACACCCAGGTGCGCAACTCATCGGAGATGAAGCGAAAGACGGCCTCAGGCGTCGATTCCGTGGTACGGAAAATCCTGGCGTTGCGCTCTCGCCAAACCGCCCATATGACGAGGAGCGCCGTGGAGCGGGAACGTTTCGCGGAATCCGGACGACGGGAGAGGCCAAGAAGCCAGTCAACCTTCGACGCCCCTGGCGTCCAGCAGGTGGGGTCGAAGTCCGGCAAATGCAGGGAAGTCGCCGCCAAGGCCCATAGGCGGCGGGACCAGGAGCACGAGATAATAAGATGCTCTGCTGTCTCCAGGTTCCGGTAGCAGAGAGGGCAGAAGTAGGAGTTAGGCCACTGGCGTGCAAGAAGCCGATCTGCCGTGAGAAGTCTGTTGAGGCCGAACAGCCATCCGAGAAGGCGCATCTTGGCTGGTGCCCATGCTTTCCAGATGGGGGGGGGGGGGGTGTGTAGCGCCGACCTGGTGGATCCCAGGATGAAAAGGTCATACGCGGAGCTGACCGAGAAGGCCCGGTTATCTGTGAGGCGCCACTGAAAGCTGTCGGCAGCGCCCTGGGTGAGCGCAACCCCGGCTACGGCGGCCCAAAGTTGCACGAACTCCGGGAGCGTGTCCGCCGTGATGCGGCCGCGCAGGTCGTGCATCCAACGGCTACCGAAGAGAGCCTCCTTAACCGAGCGATGTTTGCGGCGAGAGGCGGCAAAGATCGTTGGAGCAATGATGAAGGGCGCGCGTCCATCGAGCCAGCTATCAAACCAGAAACGCGCACGCTCGCCCGAGCCCACGATAGCGATGGTCGAGGCAGCGAATAGCTTCCTGTCGGCGGGAGAGCAGGGAATGGGCAGTCCCTGCCAAGGCGGCGCGACGGCCATCCGCTCTGCCCAGAGCCAGCGCAACCGGAGGGCGGTGCCGAAACGCTCAATGTCGATGATGCCGAGGCCGCCAAGCTGCTTTGGCCTGCAGATCCTACCCCAAGCCACCTTGCAGTGTCCACCGTGGCAGGCCTCGTTTCCCCGCCAAAGCCAAGCGCGGCGGAGGCGATCGATCTCTGCCTTGGCCCAGGCCGGGAGGGAGAAGATGGAAAGCCAGTAGACCGGCAAGGCCGATAGCACAGAGTTAAGGAGGACGAGCCTCCCAGACATGGCGAAAAGCTTGAGCTTCCAGAAAGCAAGCCGGGCTCGGAGGTTTGGCCCTTTTTTTTGTACTAGCAGATGGTGGGTTGAATCCCCCCACTGCCTCCACATTTTTGCGACAGTGCTACGTGGCCAGGGCCTTTATTACAAAGAAAAAAAATCCAAGGTTTTTTTGTGAAAACTGCCTCGATTACTCTTACTAACAGTGGGCCAGAGGCCACGCCGGCAAACCAACTCAGCAATGTATTCGTAGATAAACGTGGCTAGTATCGTATTTGCACGCTAAAATCAAGTTTATGCACTACTAATACATATACCACAAGTGTTAGCATCAAACTGAAATTTTTGTCAAGTTCTAGCTTTTCCAGTGTAAATTTTTTTTGAACAGTCACCGGGGAGGAAAGGCTCTTCACCTGAATATATTACCCAAAGAATCTGCGAACAGAGACCGCAGACAGTGTTACATTCGAGCAAGGATCAGGAAGAGAGGTAGTTCCGCCAAGACATGACGGCCTTTTTAGAGCAGGGGTCGGAAAGAGAGGTAGTTTCACCAAAACATAATGACCTCTTTACATGCGGGTATCCTGAAGCGATGGGTCCAAAATGAGAAGTCAAATTCAGTGTTTCACATAGTTGTCGCGGCGTCATGGCGCTTCCCTCTAAAGACTAGTGCATTGCGGGAGTCCCACAACTTGCATAGGATGGTGAGGCAGACCGAAAGCCAGATCGAGTCGTCCAGCCCAGGAGGATTGCGAGCCCCCCAGATGTCCTCCAAGGTTCAGGTCTGGCTGCAGCTCTTTTTATGTCACAAACCAATGATTTGGGAGTGCCCTCTCTATTTCAGCAAGCAATCAGCACCTGCACAAACCCCCCTCCCACCCGACTCAGCCCCTTTCTTCTCTTTGGCATATCCCGGCCCACCTTGCATCCTCTGTGTGTTCACCGCATGATGGCGGCGGCGCTCATGGACAGCGAGCTCGGGAGCTTCTTGAAGGTCTCGGCGGCTGTTTGGGCGGCCATGTACTACGCCCGCATGGCCACCGCGCTCACACGCCCAGGCGCGGCTCGCCTTGCTGCGCTTCTACCCGTCGTTGCGCTCTTCTATGGGATCCCCTTCGCCTTCTCCACGTCCACGTACCGCGGCAGCTCCGCCTTCTTCTTCTGCTGGCTCGGCACCTTCAAGCTCCTTCTCCTCGCCGCCGGCCGCGGACCCCTAGACCCTTCGCTCTCCCTGCCCCACTTCGTCTTCTCAGCCTCCCTGCCGGTCAAGTTCCGGCAGTCCACCTCCGCCAAAGCGAAGAGCCAAGACCCCGCTCCGACCCGCGGACACGGCACCGCCAAGATGCTCGTTTCCGGCGCCGTTGTCCCCTTCATCGTCTACGCGTACCAGTTCAAGAATGTGATGAGCCGGTGGCAGCTCCTCCTTGTGTACGCCGCGCACATGTACTTCACCTTGGAGCTCCTCCTGGGCTCGGTGCACGCCCTGATCCACGGCGTGCTGGGGATGGAGATGGAGCCGCAGGTGGACCGGCCGTATCTGGCGTCGTCGCTGCGTGACTTCTGGGGCAGGCGGTGGAACCTCATGGTGCCCGCCATCCTCCGGCCGTCGGTGTACCGCCCGGTGCGCGCGCGCTTCGGCGACGCGGCGGCCCTCATGGCATCGTTCCTCGTCTCCGGGATCATGCACGAGGTGATCTTCTACTACATGTCGTGGCGGCGACCCAGTGGCGACGTGATCGCGTTCTTTGTCCTGCACGGAGCATGCACTGCGGTGGAGGTGTGGTGGGCGCGGCATCCCGGATGGTGGCGCCCGCCGCGGGTGATGGCGGTGCCGCTCACGCTGGCGTTCGTGGCTGGGACGGCGTTCCGGCTGTTCTTCCCGGCCTTGATTAATGCGGGCCTGGATGAGATTGTGCTGGAGTGCCAGGGCGCTGTGGTGCTCATGGAGCAGGCCGGCCGTTGGCTCACCGGCACCGGCGCCGCTGGTGCCATTCTTTCCACCCGCTGACCAACGGAAAACATGTGCTATGATGAGCACGAGGGGTTGAACGTGTGCTGCATGATTGGGATCAAAGGAGAGATATACTACGTATTGTGTAATGGTCTGTTCAAATCTTGAAGATGTACTGATCCGATCCTTTTGTGATTTATAACATTATCCATAATTAAACATCAGATGTCGGTTAGGGCATGGAGTACAATGTTTTTTTTAACAGTAACCAACTTTATAAAAACTAAAACGAGTTCACAATCTCAGCATAAATAAAACCCAAGATACAATCAGGAGGCACAGAAGGCCAGCACTGACATAAACGCTCACCTAGACCCAGTTTGGCAAGCACATGCGCTGCCGAATTCGCTTTTCTACTCACCCAAGAGATCTTGACATCATCCCAGGTAGTAATTAAGCAGTCCCTTAATCTCTTCCACAAGCGGTCCCAGGGGCAATTGCCCAGATTTTTTTTTGTAAAGCATGCTCTCTAAACTTCTTTTTCCAGTTAGCATAGATGTGTCTAGCACACATTCTGTGTTGTGCCTTTGCTAGGAAGTCTTGCATTGCACTGATCAAGCCCTACAATAATTAAATCTCACAATAAATTAAAAGCTCACAATAATTATAATCTCGTAATAATTAAAAGCTCACAGTTAACAACATACCTTCTGTTGATCTGATATGAACACCCATCCTTCACCTTGATCATTTATATCCAAGTCCTTTATCAATAGGCCAATAAACCACTCCCAAGTTTCTGTTGTTTCTTTCTCCACTACTGCCCAAGCTAGTGGATTCATTTGATTATTGGCATCCCTACCAATAGCACAAAGAAGCTCTCCTTGACATGCTCCTTTGAAAAAACAACCATCAAGCCCAATAACTCTTCTGCATGCTTTAAAACCCTGTTTCATAGCACTGAAGCAAACATAGAAGCTTTGGAAAATATTTTGATCCATGTACTTAGGATCCAAACCAACAAGGATTGTGCTCCCAGGATTGCTCCTAAGCATTTCAAGTTGGTAATCAAAGACCTTGGTGTATTCATCTTTCATTCCAGCAAGTAGCTTCTCTGACACAATCTTCTTTGCAGCCTTGCACTTTGATATCGATACATCGGCAAAGAAATCTTTTAGAACAGTGGCTTTAATGCTATCAATTTTCCATGTGGGGTTGGCTCTTAAAATGTGCTCATATCTACCAGCAATAACTTTAGCAGTGACAAGATGATTGTCCCTGTTTGGTGCACACTCATGTCTATCTTCATATGTGATCACTTGAAATCTAGAACACCTGCTACTGTAAGCACCATATATAGTCCAGGGACATCCAGGCCATCCACACTTTGCCCTAATCCTCTCTTCTTCCGACTTCATAAAATTAATACTTCTAAATGTCAGAAGCCCATATTTTATTAATGCCTTTCTCATCTGTTCCTTGCTCCTGAAAACCATTCCCAAACAAAACATTGGGATATCTGCCTTTGGGTTATACCTTGGGAACTTGGTCTTCCTCCTAAAAAATTCTCCTTCATGATCACTATTCTCATCATACGATTAATCCTCATCATCCGAGTCAAAGTGTTCTTCTCCTATCACTTCTTCCACATTAGCCACTAGATCTATTGGAACAACACCAGATGGATTTCTCTGAGCCCATCTTTTAGAGTCTCTAATTCTCTTCTTAAAAGCCTTTGCTTGTTCCTTCAGTTCTACATATTCCTCTTCTAATCCACTGTCATCACTTGCTGCAACATAATCACTATCATCTTCCTCACTGTCTGAACCTGCAGATACATTGTCATCATTGTCAAATTCCCTTTGTGATGCACTAGCACTTTGTACCTGAACTTGTGAACTTTCACCCCTCTGTTTCCTAACCAAATTGTACTTTGTAGGGCTGCTAATCACTTGGGTTATAACACCACTCTCGTTTGGCACCAGAACATTCTCAGTTACAGCCATAGAATTTGTATTTGCAGTAGTAATTACCTCATCTTCTTTTGCTGTTATGACTACATCTGGTTCTGAATCGCTGCCTCCTTCTAATGGATTGCCCATCTCCTTTTTAAAATCACTAGCACTGTCACTTGCACTTTCATCATCTTCCTCACCACAATACTCCACGTACACCTCAGCTACTCCTCCATCAAATGTGTATTCAGACATCTTCAAAAAACCAGCATCATCACACAAAAATAGTAGGCCATTCGCTAGTTCTTTACCAGGCACCAGGAAGTAAATCTTCATACTTTCTTTCAAAGGAACATGATCATTTACAAAGCCTTTCAATTCTGGCAGGGATAATTTGTCCCTTTCAATCTCAGAAATTCCCTCATCTCCCCCAACATAGTCTAAATTAGGCCCAATTCTAATAAACTGGCCATTGAAGTGAAATCTCACTTTCAGTATGTGGCAAGGATCCATGATGAACACAAAACCCGCCTGCTGCAACATAGAATTCGAAAAAAAATCAACAACCGATACAACCTGAAATCCCTACATTCAAGATCAAATCCAGTACCACCTCAAATCCGTAAGTTCAAGATCAAATCCAACCAAACAGCAGCGGGAGATGCAACTAGCATACAACGAGGGAATTAGAAAGGGATATACCGGCGATTATTCCTCAGCCGCGATCCTCCTGCTATTCCAGCGATCAAGCATCCGAGGTCGCCATTGCCGCTGCAAGCTAGGGGAGGAGACAGGGAATGAGCGGAAACAACGGCTGAGAATCAGGGGAGGGGTTTATGAGTCCCGTGGAGGCCCACTAGTGTACAACTTGGCGTCCTTAATCCCTGCCACATAAGCAATCCCGACTCCCAAACCTCCTATTGGCGCTAATGAGATGGGATTAACCAGGATCAAAAAATACAGGGTGATGATTTCAGGGATTCACAGTTTAGGGTGAGATTCAGACTTTGAGTACGAATTCAAGGTTTTTTTCAGACTTTTTCCTTTTTAATAACTAGACATTCCTAGATTTATGGCGAGAATATTGTTGCTAAGAGATGATCTCTTAAGTAAGAGAAGACACGCTTTTTTCTTAAGACTTCTCTCTCGTCCACTTTAGCATCTGTCATATGTGGCATTGCTAAGATAGCACCATTGTACATGCCCTTAAGTATAGTCTAGCTATATCCTTCCCATTTTTCTAAAAAATATTTTTAAGAAAGAAAATACAAATGCAGATGCTGATAAATACTACATACACTCGTATGTATGTACGTATATATCCATATTCTATACCTCCATGAGCACCTTTAAGAAATTGAATTGATCTTGATTTTGTTAGTTTTGAGATTTAACGAAGCGACCGTGGGCGCCTCGCTATCGGCGAAATCTTCTTCTTCCATTGATTTTTTTCTAAAGGAAGTTATTTTGGTAGACGTGCTAGGCGTCAGCCGGCTGATCCCGTAGAATCGACCTCCTCGAGACCTCGATTGTTGTTCGATTTCTCTCGATTCAACGTCTAACAAAGCAATTCATGTAAAAAAATTACCTGCTAGGAACAACTTGAATAGTTCATATACTCCTAAGGCCTAGTTCGATTATAAGGCATTAGTTTTTCTAGTGGAACTCATCTCTGTAAGGATTAGATGATCACCATATGATTTGATGGGATTGAATCAAGAGATCATTGACATTATCTCCTATTCGTTTAAACCTGGTCATTACTTGCAGGTTATTTTCAGGGCATCGGGATTGATCTGTATGTGATCATTACTCAACACTGCGGGAGCCAATGAACGTTTGGATACTGGATGGAACCGTTGAAAGACGGTAACTTGGGATACCTACAACCGGTTTGAATGGCAGTTCAATAATACGATAGGCGCATAGGCTTCTTTTTTTTATTTTTACCGGTATATTGCCATGTTATCTTGTTACTTAAGCTCTATCAAACATTTATACTTCGTTTAATAAGATGGATGCATGCATTATTTTGATGCAGAAGCTGAAGGTAAAATCTTCTTTTCCAAAAAAAAACGTTTATGGTGTAGCTTTGCTTGAGAGAGAGAGAGGATAAAGAATGCTGAAAAATAGCTAATGGATTGTAGCTATTTAGAAATAGAAAATAAAGGACGCTGATAAATGCCACACATATCGCACTGACACATGGTAAGCCTTGACGTTTTTGAGGCAAGTTTAATAATGCGAGTTGGTAATTTTTGTTGTGAAAGTATGACATTTGATATGGTAATTTTCGTTTTTTCTTTTTCTTTGTTCTTTTTCTAGATGACAATTTTAATTATAAAGAACGTCAGATCCAAGTTGCTTTGTACCACATGTGTAGCACTTATCTTTTTGCAAAGTAAAATAAGGGACGCTCAATCAATACTCGAGGACATACTCGATCGAGTTCATGGGGGGTTTGAGGAACCGAATTAGCTGATCGTGGCTATAGATGTTCTTACACCCCGCTGACCAAGAGAAAACATGTGTTGTGACGAACACGAGGGGCCAAACGTGTGCTGCATGATTAGGATGAAATGAGAGATATGCGTGTTCAGATCTTGAAGATGTGCTGATGCTATCCTTTTGTGATTTAATATTAATCCATAATTAGACATACAGTTGTTCAGATCTCGGATCTCCTGGCTAAGCAAGCTTGGAGACTTATTGATAACCCAGAATCTCTGTGTGCAACCATCCTAAAAGCTAGATACTTTCCTGATGGGAACCTTCTTAATGCTAGTTTGAAAAGAGGCTCTTCATATACCTGGCAGAGCATCATGGCCGGGTTGCAATGCATAAAAAGGGGTTATATATGGAGGATAGGTGATGGACAGAATGTTAATGTATGGTCGGACCCATGGATACCCCAGTCGGATTTGAGGCTGATCATCTCCAGGCGTGGTCACAACTTATTACACAAAGTTTCGGACTTGATTCTCCCATCTGGGGAGTGGGATGAAGACCTGATGTACCAGAGCTTTGTGCCGGTGGATGCTAGGAGGATTCTTTCTATCCCTTTACCAGTACATGAAATGACAGATTTCGTTGCTTGGAACCAATCAAAATCGGGATCATTTACTGTCAAATCTGCCTATGTTCTGGAATGGGAACATCAGTTTGGACACAAGTTGAATAGTGTGGCGGAGGCTTCATCTAGCCCGAAAGTGTGGGATGTGGTTTGGGGTTTAAATTGTCCATCGAAAGTTAAAAAATTTGTCTGGAGAGCTCTTCGTACTGTTGTCCCCTGTCGGGCTGTGTTGGCAGCAAAACACTTGAAGGTCCAAGCCCATTGCCCAGCCTGCAACCTATCCGCGGACACTATCAAGCATCTACTGTTCGAGTGCCCTATAGCTGAGGAAGTATGGACTCTGCTGGGATTAAAAGAGGAGATTCAGAAGGCATGTGCAATTGACAGAGCAGGGGAGGCGGTCCTTGAGTACCTCCTGTGTCTGCCAGGCATTTCTTGTCCAGTCCTCGGCCAAGCAAATTTCAAAGAGATAATTGTTGTTACTTCATGGTATCTTTGGTTTGAAAGAAGAAAGTTAACTCATGAAGAGAGTACCCAGAACACGGGTCAAATTGTTTTAGCTATCAGGAGCCTTGCGTCCAACTTTGAGGCGGACAGTAAACGTAAAGCTAAGCAAAAGATAGAGGGATGGAGCAGACCAAAGCAAGGATATACGAAGCTTAATGTTGATGCGGGCTTCGATCATGACTTGCTAAGAGGGACAGTAGGAGCAGTTCTGAGAGACCACAATGGAAAATTTGTGGCAGGTGCTAATGAAAAGATTGAGATTTGCTATGGCAGTTTCACTGCTGAAGCAATGGCGGTGAGATTCGGACTCAATCTTGCAAAGATAGTGGGTTGCTCCAAGATTGAAGTGGAATCAGATAACTCTGATGTTGTTGAAGCCCTTACGGAAGGCTTGTCTACGTCGGTGGCAAGCTCTATCTTTGATGATTGCTTTTACATGTCTCTAGATTTTAATCATGTAATTTTTGGTCTTTGTAAGAGGGATAACAATGCGGTAGCAGATGAGCTTGCTAGGCTAGCTAGGCACCAAATTCCGCAGGTTTGGCTTGATCTTCCTCCTAATGGCATAGTCCAGCAGCTTGTAACTGATGCTACATTGGTGGTTTGAAGGATGTGTTAAAGTTTCAAAAAAAAGTATAGTATGACAATATTCTACTCGTTATTTTATCCAGGGTAAGAGCATCTCTAGCAGAGCATTATTTAGAGGGCACCCTCCCGCGTGCCTTTGCAGAGGTGATTTTGGTACGTCTCCGAAGCCGCCAAGTGGCGTGTTTTAACTATGTCCTGTGCGAAGCAACAACTGTGGTTGAATCTGTGTCTGCGTTGTAGTTGAAAATTGTGGTTATGCTAAAACTGTCGTTGAATATGTGAACGCGCTGTGGTTGAAAACTGTGGCTCTGGTTAAATTGTGGCTGAATTTGTGTTTGCGTTGTAGCTGAAAACTGTGGCTGCGCGCAAAATATGGCTGAATATGTGTCTGTGCTGTGACTGAAATTGTGGTTGTGCGGAAACTGTGGCTGCGTGAAAACTATGGTTGAATCTGTCATGAGTTGTGGTTGAAAAGTGTGGTTGCGCGGAAACTATGGCTGAATCTGTGTCTATGGGTGCGCGTTGTGCGTTTGAAAACTTGTCATGTGTCGATCGCGGATGAACCAAAGAAAAACACTGAAACGCATCAGAACGCGCCACTTGCCATGTCCAGAACGCACGAGCATGACCTCCACAAAAGGTACCTCTAACTAGTGAATCACGGAAAAGGACGGAAACTGAAAAAATTTCAGCGATTATATGGATTTGGACCACTTTTTCAATCAAATTAAAACCTGTAGTTGGTTCGGCCGTAAAAAAATTTCCACGGCCTACAAATTCACTGTGCCGATCCTTATTCCTACCGTCGGGTGACTCGTTTGCATTTCGCAGCCCATAGTCTCGCAATCGTCGCTGTCGCAAAATCCATCGCACAACCGGTCATATATCTGACGCCGTCGAGCACAGATCCGGTGCCGCAACAGCACCATGTGTCCATGCGGCTTCTCCTTCTCCTCACGCGACTTCTCCTAAACGACGAGCTTGCGGAGGAGCGGCAACGTTGTGTAGTCTCCGACACTGCCCGGAAGCGCAGCGCTCCGATAAACGCAGGTGGGGCTGCCGCCGCGAGGTGAAGGAGTTCGACCGCCACCACGGTCACCGCGTGCTCGAGGTAGGGAGCTCTTCCGGCGCCGCTTGATGCCTTTGCACACCACTGCTTCCAGTGAAAAAGTAGAGGGACGAGGAGCTCCCGACGGAGGCAGTCGTCGGGACATTTGCCCCGGAGGAGTTCACCGAGACATTCGGCGCGGAGATGGTCACAGGGGACAGTGGGCGAAGAAGACTATGGTGCCGATGATGCCACCGAGGCCGCGGTGATGAGGGTCCCTCCTTGTGCGTAGTCAGCAGGAGCAACCAAAAAAGGAGGAGCAACGCCACCTTGACACCGAGATTAACGAGCTACTGCTGGAGCAAATCTTCTCCGTCGAGTGCACCACGCGGAGAAGGAGGACAAGTGGCGCCGCATCAAAGCGAAGCAGGACCCAAGGTCTACGTCCGACGAGGACTAAGCCTCCGCTATGATAGTGATCTCTTTTGTAAATGATGTCGTAGTGATGAAGAACTAGTTTGTATCCGTAAGAAGAATTAGTTACCGCGAGTATTAAATTTTAAGATTTACGGTTCTTTTTGCGGTTTCTATTCTCCATGGTGATGATTTAGTCCGTACAAGTCACGAAACTCAAACTATATGTCGAGTTTACAGTTTCACGGTTTAAGGGCTCTACTAGAGATGCTCTAAACGTCGCCAGATATCTTGTGGACGACACGACTACTTCTTCGATGTTGTTGTTTTGCACTGATCTTATTTTTTTGTTTTAATATAATATGGACACAAACGCCCATCCAATTGAATAATGTGACTAATGCATTGGTTATTCTCGCTCTGCTTTATTTGGATGACCTGGGTTTGAATCTTAGTTCTCCCGTTTTCTCATTGTTCATCAAAGGTTTGCAAAATGTATTAATAAAAATAATTTTTAAAATACATGGCAATTTATAATTATAAAATATTTTTCTATTTTTCACTATATAGGACAATATGTAAAAAATAATTTTAGATACATGGAAAAAATCAATTTGTTCATGATTTTTTTATTAAATTTTATTTTTACCATGACATATTTTTTGAAACATGGCAAGCTTATTTTTATGAATCCTTGCAAAGAAATTTTAAGTATGGCAACTCTAATATGTAGACCATGGTAATTTTTATTTTTGAGCAATGTTATTGTAGAATGAAAAAGTTATTTTCTAACCATGGCATTTTAGTTTCTGTAGCATGGCAAAGTTAGTTTTGGACCATGAAAATTAGTTTCTTTAGGATGGAAAATTTAATTTTTATCTATGGCTACTTCAATTTGTTAGCATGCAAGTTTAATTTTGTAGCATGGCAAATTTTACAAGATTTTTTTTTCGTAACTCAAAATGCAATGATAGTTTTACCATTGTATTTTTTGTTTTTGTCACGTAGCAATTTTAATGATTAGATAGTGTTTAATATACTTTCTTGGCAGTTTTATAATTTTCTGGCAATTATTTGTGTGTAGTTATACACTTTTTCCGTTATAAACAATTTTACATGGAAAAATTATTCTCATGCTAATTATTTATTTATTTATTTTACTTGTTAATCTTGATAAGTTGGGTCCGTTTTATGATCCAACTAAAAGACCATAGACAGTGCGCAGAGGGTGGGATTGTACCTAATGATGATTCACTTGTTTTCCTCTTTCCTAGCAAACGAGTAGTTCATTAGCAAATAGAACAACTTTTCTTTCGGAAAAAGTGAATCACGCGGGCAAGGCAAAAACGAGGCAAATGTGAACGCGGCGCCCCTTTGTTGTTCGTTGGCGCAGCCACTAGTTCCATCTCTCCCCGTCAGCCGTTTCCGTGGCGGGAGGAAGGAAGAACCTCAGATCCACGTGTCAGTTGTGTTCACTATAGATTTAGGGTTGGGGAGAGCCTGTCGACATTGTTGCAACCAATAAGTTTCATCGAGCTACATACGCGGCCAGGTGGGGCTTTTACCTCAGTCTAGGAGCCAGGGGGGTGGGAGATGAGGTTGTGGGCTTTGGTGTCTGAAGGTCGAGCGGTACTAGCCTGGTAAGTCCTTGGGCGGTTGGTGATTTTGCGGAGATGAACCTTCATCCTCCTCATTGGTATTATCTATTGTCGTTCTTCCACTTTCTTTTTGTATTGTTGTTGGAGGGATGTCCTGCTTGCTTGGACGGCTAACCCAACTATCATATCGGGATCAGATCTGAGTTCTCTTCCATCCAAAAGTCGGTGCAGGATTGTTTTGATGCACAAGTATGTCATCATATTTTTGGCCTCGAAGCAAAGAAAAGGTGGATCAATGTAACGGTGATGATGTTGCAATTAAAAATGATGTCCTGGTTGGGTTTAAGCACAGATTCCTTTGTTTGCGAAGGTATTTCACATGGTTTAAGAATACTCTCTTCGTTTTGAAATCAGTGTCTCAATAAAATTGCATTACTAGATTTGAGACACTAATTTTAGAAAGGAGAAAGTATTAGCAATGCCGCAGTTAAAGGAAAAGCAGTCAACATCCGCCACAATGAAAGCGATCTTTCTTCTCTGCTCTCTATATTTCAGGGAAAGGTTCATGGCCGGCCGACCGTCCAAAGCTCAGGCCGGTCGGGCCGAGGCCCATCTTAGTCCATTTTTTGTTTTTATTGCATATGACACATGATAAATGTTGCAATCGTACTATAAAACGTTACTATCTGTATTATTAATATACTAAAATACTATAATGTAGATCTATGTTATTTTTTTCTAAACGGATGTATCTAGTAGTATTTTAGTGCTAAGCGCATTAATTTGGTAACATGATATAAAAATGCTACTAATAATTTTTTCTATAACAAAAAAAATCAAGTGCGATCGGTGATGATGACTCCCGAATTTTGTTGCAACCGTTATAAAAAAACTACAAGCGGTGATCAAATTTGCTTCCACGAATTGATGGTACCATAAATATGGTACGTAAAAAAATTATAATTTTTTTTGCAACAGTGAAAAAAAAAATGCACACAATAAAATTTTGTTGCATCCATGTATCAAATTTTTTACAAACGATAGTAAAAAATACTACCAGCAGCGATTAAATATTTTTATCATAATTCTTTTTCTGCAAAAACACAAAAAAATACTGCATCCGTGTATCAAAAAGTTACAAATGTACCGCAAATATTGCAAAGATACCGCAAATGTTGCAGTCGTATAGTTCGATAAAATACGCGTAAATCTGATTTGTTGGATCACGGAACATCAGACAGCTCGCGACTGACCGGCCCGGTGGACCGGCGCCCAGTACTGCCCTATATTTCAGCAACAAGCAGCGGCAGTGAGCAGCACAAAGCCACAGACCCAAACACCTCCCGGTTCGGCCGCTCACTTCTCTTTATGCTCACAAAATGATGGCGGCGGCGCTCATGGACAGCGATCTTGGGAGCCTCCTGAAGGTCACGGCGGCGATTTGGGCGGCCATGTACTACGTACGCATGGCCGCCGCAGTCACTTGCCCAGGCGCGGTTCGCCTCGCGGCGCTGCTGCCGGCCGTCGCGCTCTTCTACGTGACCCCCTTCGCCTTCTCCACCACCACGTTCCGAGGCATCTCCGCCTTCTTCATTTGCTGGCTCGGCACCTTCAAGATCCTCCTCCTCGCCGCCGGCCGCGGACCCCTGGACCCGTCCCTCTCCCTCCCCCACTTCGTCTTCTGCGCCACCCTGCCCGTCAAGTTCCGGCAGTCCACGTCCACCTCCGGTAAAGCGAAGAACCAGGATCCCGCTCCCGCAAGTGGATACGCCCCGGCCAGGATCCTCGTCTCCGGCGCCGTCATCCCCTTCACCCTCTACGCGTTCCAGTTCAAGAATGCAATGAGCTCGTGGCAGCTCATCCTCATGTACGCCGCGAGCACGTACTTCTCATTGGAGTTCCTCCTGGGTTCGGTGCACGCCCTGATCCATGGCGTGCTGGGCATGGAGATGGAGCCGCAGGTGGACCGGCCGTACCTGGCGTCGTCGCTGCGAGATTTCTGGGGCAGGCGGTGGAACCTCATGGTGCCGGCCATCCTCCGGCCGTCGGTGTACGGCCCCGTGCGCGCGCGCTTCGGCGAGGCAGCGGGCGTCCTGGCGTCGTTCCTGGTCTCCGGGCTCATGCACGAGGTGATCTTCTACCACATGATGCGGCAACCGCCGAGCGGCGACATGACCGCCTTCTTCGTGCTGCACGGGGCGTGCACCGCGGCGGAGGGGTGGTACGCGCGGCACGCCGGGTGGTGGCGCCCGCCGCGGGCGGTGGCGGTGCCGCTCACGCTCGCGTTCGTGGGTGGGACGGGGTTGTGGCTGTACTTCCCGGTCATGGTCAGAGGCGGCCACGTCGAGCATGCGCTGCAGGACTTCCAGGGGTTGGTGGTGCTCATGGATCAGGCCGGCCGTTGGCTCGCCGGCGCCGGCGCCGCCGGTCCCGTTCTTGCGACCGGCTGACCACCGGAAAGCATGCGGTGTGACGAGGCATGGAACGTGTGCCGCACGATTAAGATACACAGTAGGAGTAGACTTGTGTTTGTGATCGACTCAGATCATGCGTTAATTCGTGATTTAATATTCATGAATAGTTAAAAAAAGTCTTTCTATATTTAATTGCTGTTCAGATCTTGGATGACTGCGATCATGTGTACAGTCTGTCGTATCATTTTCGAATCGGCGGCCATCGGTCGCTCACGCATCTCTCTCGCATCCCCCATCTTCTCCGGCGACTCCCCAAGAATAGTGAATAAACCGGCGAGCCCCGTGAGGCTCTGGGATCCGATTGGGAGGTCACGAACCTGATTGAGTTTCTACAGATTTGGGCTACCTAGATCAATAAGAGGAAATGCTTTTCTGGCTAGTGTGTGTGATCATGAACTAAACTCTATGAACGATTAGAAATAAAATGATGATTGAACATATCTTCCTACGTCGGGTCTTTGACATGATCATTAAATATTTGACGTTTTTAGAGCACTGGCATCTGCAATCGAGGCGCAGGGATAAGAGATCATCTCCTTCGAATGTCTGAGGCTCTAGCGGCTGAGGACCGACGTTTCGCTTCGCCTCCTCCCGCAACATGAGCTTTTTGGCGGAGGTCCCCTAGTGTTGTCTGTGATTTTTCTCTTTTTGTCATGGGCTTTATGTGTTGCTACCTCAGCTGGATCTTGGACTATTCTATACTCGCGGGCGATGTTGTGATCGTTGCTTTATCTATAAAGCGGAGCGAAAGCCTATTTCGAGAATAAATCGGCGAGTTACGCGCCTTCTCTTCTCTAACCTTGCAAGAATGCACGCGCTTTTTTGCTGTGAATAGGGAGTCGCGTTCTACAATTTTTCACAGCAAGTGCTACTACGACGCTAGTTGGAACCTCAGAGGCATGCGTGGATGGCTCACGTCTACCATCGCTTCATCACCATGAACGCCCTGGTTGTAACCTCCCTCTCTTGGTTATGGTGGTGGCATCGTCCTCAGTTGTTGCAAGCACATAGGATGGTGTGACCATTGGGTGAAGGTGATACAACATATACGACGATGAGCTGCAATGGGTGCATGGATGCTGCAACGGGGGCGGCAGTGTTGCATTCAAAGTTTTGATGAAACCCAAATGCATTTACTGTGGGATTGTAACTTTATTCACAAGTGTTTAACTTTCTTGATCCCTTCAAACAAAGAGACACTTATATGTATGAAGGCATCGTGTTTTTCTTTTCCATCCTTCCAAAAGCTTTCAGTATGGAAATCATCATCTTAGGATGTTGAAACATATGGCTTCAAAGAAGAAAGAAAAAAAAAACCATCCTTATGTCCAAAATTAAAGAATTAAAATCCCCAACGACCTCACATTACTAAAGATTAAGATCAGGGACAAGTATATATGGTGCTTTGTTTCGAGTATGGCTAAATAACTATTTTTGATCTTTTGGAATGTTTATAGAATTGGCATGGGATGATTTCTTTTTATTTTTCTTTTTAGGATACTTTGCAGAGTTTTCTTCCTCTTTGCTCCTCTCACCATACAACATACCTTGTAAATAATTAAAATTAGAGTAAAATAATTGTTCTACAGTTCAAGGCTTTAAAAATTAGACGACGGTGCTAGGACTAATGTGGTGATGCTAGAACAATACGACAACGAGCTACGATAACTTTTACAAAAGACCCCAACTAAAGCGATATGTCATTGGGGAAGGAGGTGGAGCGAATCATCTGTTTGCTCAGATAAGGGGACGGAAGTGAACCATTGGTTCACTCCGATCCTTGCTCCAGCGTGACTCCTTCCAGTCTATTAGTTGGGTCCACAAAAAGCCTAGTTTATTGTGAATAATTTAAAAAATAAAAATAATTAAATTTACCATAAGAACAATGTTTTCATGTAAAAAGGTATAGCATGGCAAAATAATATAAATATATGAAAAAATGATGTGTGATCAATGGTAAAATACTATGGCATAGTTTCCATGATATTACAATTGCTATGTGACAAAGAAAAATAAAATGTGAAATTTACCATAAAATTTTGCGTCGAGAAAAACTATTTTTGTGAATTTTTCCATGGCAAATTTGCCACAAAAAATTATGTTGAGGTTTTTTTTGCAAAATTTGCCATGATCCAAAACATAAATTTGGCATACTAAAAAATTAGATTTGCCATGATCCAAATACTGAAATTGCCATGTTTCAAAATCAAATGTGACAGGTTATATACACTAACTTTGCCATGGTTCTTAAACAAATTTGACATGCTATATAAACTAAAATGGTCATATCCATAAAATAAATTGGCCATGCTACATAAACTTGATTTTCCATGGTTCAAGAATAAAAGTAACATGTTTTTAAAAAGGAATTTGCCATCTATCTAAACTTTTTTTTGCGTGTAAAATTTCCATGTAATTTTTTCATAATTTTACATCTAGCATAAAAATAAATAAATATTCTTTTTGTCATGTATCTAATTAGTTTTAGCTTTCTTTGCGTATTTGCCATTTTTTTAAACAGAGAAAATTAGGGAAAGTGGGATTCAAACCTTGGTCTGCAGGGAAAACTAGAGGGAATAACCACTGTAATGGGTTATGTGTTCGGTTGGATACATATTTCGCGCGCCAATTGTCCCCCGTGAACGAATAAAAAATCTGACATGAGACTAGTCTTATGGCACGATTCGTGCTACCAGATCTCGTGGTTCACAAAGCTTGAAGCTCCAAATAGTTTTTGCGGCGAGATGCAACCGCTGACGACGGTGGTGGACGGGGAGGTCTATTGAGAAGGAGGGATAATGATCATATTATGCATGTGTCAAAGGTGGTGCACATGAAGTCGGTGGGGTAGAAAAATTGCTCAACTAAAACACAATGACATAACAGATTGGAAGGCAACTGATTCTAAAGCGTCCCTTTAAAAGCAAATTAATGATCATGATTTAGCTATTAACATGTGAGGTTGTTTTCTTCCTCGGGTTCTTTCTAACCTGATTCATACAACTTACATTTAACATACGACGACATTTTCTTGTGATTGATCAAATCCTTTGTTCCTAAAAAGCTGTAATTCGATATATGTTTTAACCATGTAAGAATACCACATATGTAAATCATGTATTTAAGTTATGTGTTCAAAAAGTTATATTAGTCTATGCTTGCAGCATGAGATCATGAATTTCTGCATGTTGGTCATAAGTATATTTTATTTGATTTTATCTTATGAACGCTTTATATGTTGGGTGGTTGCATTATGCCTATGTAATTCATCATTCAAATTATTTTAAATGACATTTGTTTTCTATTTTTATACGCTTCATATGTTTCTTGAGCCAACGTTTCATTTTCAATAGATTCGTACTTTGTAACAATCATCATGCATTTTTTAACAAAGCTCCTGCAACAATCATAATCCTATCTGACGCTAGTGTGCGTTCGACTGGGGAGCTTTCCTGAAGGCGGGATTGATTGGGTCGAGCCCTTTACAACCTGTGCAATTTGTTTTCCTTTTTTCTTGGTTTTTCGTTATTTTATTTTTATTTTTAGGTTTTTAATTGTTTTTTCCGATTTTTAATTCTATATATGAATACTTTTTCTTGGAGGTTATATATATGAGTACATTTTTTTGAGGTTATATATATGAAAACTTGTTCAGTGTGTAATAAAATAAGTCCATCTTGGGTAGACCGAGAAAGCTATATGTTCGAGAGTTTATTTGGATCAAAATATGGCTCGGTATAGATGCTAAACGCTACTTAGCATTTCTTTATTTTTATTTTTATTTTTATTTTTATCTTGTTCATAAATATTTTGAGGTTCAATACCTATATTTTTCTCTCTAGAAGAACGTTGTCATGTAACTTGATCAATAGAACATCTATAAGTGAACTAACCATAGCTCGGATGATTAGATTTGACACTAGTGCTCGTATTTTGCAGAATTTATTTCAAGATTTTTGTGATGCTTGTTCAATGGAAGAAAATGTTTTCCGTCGACTGTAAGATGTCTATGATGAGTTCGTCAATCTCAAGATATTGTACCGACTTAGTATCTTCGAGATGCTCATAGTGTTAGGGTCACTAGTAGGGGGACCTCTTATTAGCCATGTTCCAGTTGGCTTATCGGTTCCAACAATCCACTAGCATGCTACCACTACGACACGGCTCGTAATGGAAAATCAGTGGTGTGCTAGCTGTTTCATTTATTTTCGCAGTTTCATCATTGCCGCCCGCTCTGCCAATATTTCTTCCAACTCTCTACTGGCAACCGTTAAGGTCGCATCGAATGGTCGTGGATGATATCCATAAAGAGTCTCAAATGGAGAGTGTCCAGCTGTTGTATGGAACGAGGTGTTCGTAACACCCTCAGTGTTATGAAACAGTAATTACCTTGCTAATGATAACACTGTTGTTAATCACTGTTTCTCATCATGCTCAGATGAGCCTTGCCTTTTGATCATATCCATTATCATGATGATTGGTATTAAAAACAATGTGCCAACTATGCCTTGATCATCATGAGGCAATTCAACATTCAAAACCCCTTTGAGTTGGCAATAAAAACAAAGTGCAAAATTAAACTTTGTGCTAAAATTATAAAACCACTTTTTTTAAATGCACAATATTCATTGGACCATTGTAAACCAACTTTGAGTATTTATCATGGCACTGAAAAATTCAAACAATTCAAACCAGTGGCTGAACATCAACAATTCTCAGTTGAATATTAAAAAGAAATGATAAATAATTTTCTTTTGCCACCAAACTTTTTGTGGCATCTCAATATGGTGTTACACTAATTTTGGACTATGTTGCATATTTAAAAAAAATATAAAAACAACTAAAATAAATACAAACAGTAAAGGAAAAGAAACTGAAAGTAAAGGAAAACAAATAAAAAATGGAAAATTCCTACGCCTCGCTCAGGGCGAGGCCTACCCGGCCCATCTTCCCTTCCCCCACTGGGCTGAGCCCAGCCCACCCCGCCTTCATCTCCTTCCCCGCTACAGTGGGCAAGGGCACGCCATGGCGTGGCGGGCATCCCCCGGCTGAGCCGTGAGGTGCCGCCGTGGCGGCCATCTGACGGACCCCGGCGGCATAAAGCCCCCCCGCGCCCCTCACTCCCTCTTGGAAATCCTAGCCGCATCCATTAGCCCCCTCCCCCTCGATGTTTTCTTCCTCGCCGGAGCCGCTCGATGCACTCGTCACCACCGCCGTGAACCGCCGCGGCCAACGTGCCTCCCAGCTCCGGCCAGTCTGTCCAGGAGCCTCGCCGGCGTCGTCTGCGACTTCACGCGGAAGGAATCGACACAGGACGCCCCGTAACCGCGCCATCGGGGTCGTCTTCAACCTCTGCCCCGGCGAGGACGACGGTAAATTCCGGCCAACCGTCCCTTCCCCGAGCCCGCTTTGCTCCTCTACACGACCTCTGTGATCTCCCACTCCCTCCCCATCTCCCTGTGCCTCGGTTGTCCCCTCCGGTCACCAGCCCCGCCGGAGCCGTGGCACGACCGCCTCCCGCGCTCGTCGTTGCCCCTGTCTCCGGCCACCTCACGACCTCCCATGGCCTCCCCTGGATGCGCGGAGCTCGTCCCGTTCAGTTCCACCCGCCTGCATTCGATTTGGCCGCCGGAGTGCACCGCGAGGGCCTCGCCGTCACCACTGTTTGCCACCGTCGGCGCGCCACCGTGTTTTCACGTGGGTGTCCCACTGACTTATGGGGCCCGCTCGCTGGGTTAGGCCCTAATCAATGATTAGCAAAGTAAACCCCCCTGGAGTCTCTGACTAGTGGGCCCCAAGCCATTATGTTAATAAAATTGCTAGTTAAATACCACTGTCAGTTACATGTGGGCCCTTGCCCCTTTAATTTAATTAAAATGATTAATTAACCACTGTGTGACTTACACCTGGGTCCCACCTGTCAGCTAATTTATTTAATAAATTAATATAAATTCCAGGTTATGACATGTGGGACCCCACTGTTAATTAAATTATTATAATGGTTTTATTACCTATGAGGCTGACCAGTGGGACCCACTGGTCAGGTTTGACCAGTCAACCCCTCTGTGGATAATGTTGGATTTATTAATAAAAGAAAATCCAGAAATTGATTTAAACTTTGAATTTAAATATCTTTTAAACCGCAAGTCAGATTCAAAAACTTTATACATCAAAGTTGATCAGAAAAATATGTAAAATACGAATACGCTATCCGTTGGTCTACCACCCCCTCTAATATACCAAACATTGAACCATCCCCCTCCGGACCGTCTGTCCGATGATTTGTCCGGTACTGTTAAAGTATCTGGATGAATTTATTCTGAACAGGAAAGTTGTTCGGAATGTTTCAACTGGAACGGTTACACCATACACACGTTTGTCGGATGTCCACGACACCTCCGGCATGATTCCTTCCCCTTCCGAACACCCTGTCCAGTAATCACCCGGAGCTGACAGTTCATCCCCGGATGGATTCCCGTTTCGTGCAACGTGCATTGCATTGCGTTAGAACACCGTTGACATTGCATACGTCATGCCATTCATCTGTTTGCTATGATTGCTTTATATTTACTGTTTCCCCCCCCTTTATTCTCCGGTAGACCCCGCTGCTACCGCCGACTACACTCCTGCCGGGTACGACTACTTCGTCGACGACCCTACCCCTACCGTCGAGCTTCCACGCAAGCAGAGCCATTCTCTTCCCCAGATATCGCCTATCTTTTTCGTACATTTCTTGCACTAGGCATTACTGCTGCTGCTACGATTATAATCCTATTCAATTGCATAGCATGTCATTGTCGCCCCTTGATGTACCTTCCTTTATCCTATGCTGCTGATACGTCCCAAACGCATCTATAATTTCTGCTTGCTCCATGCATGTTTTGTGTGACTTTGCCATGTTTTGCTTGAACTTTCATACACTTTTGAGCATATTTGGACTAATTTATTAACCCAGTGCACCCAGCTGCCAGTTGCTGTTTTCTGCTGTTTTTGTATTTCAGGTTTTCCGGCCATTAAAAGTGCTCCAAAAATCCAGAAAAATCAGATAAAAAATCAGTGACCCGGAAGCTTCCGGAATAACCAAGGCAGCGGAGGGGGGCCACCAACAGGAGACCAGGAGGGTCCCTGGCGCGTCCCCACCCTAGGCCGCGCCAGGAGGCCTCCTGGCTGCCTGGTGGGTCCCCTCGACACCCCCTCCGCATATATTTAGCCCTCGGGGTGGAAACCCCTAATATCGATCTATTTTCCGCGATATCGCCTCTGTACCGCCGCCGTCGCCGCTTCAAGATCGAGGCTGCCTGAAGAAGCTGCTCCGGCACCCTGCCGGGAGAAGCTACCCCCTCCGGGAGACCATCCATAGCCATGGACGCCTCCCGTATGTACCGTGAGTAGTTTCCCTTGGACCATGGGTCTGTGACCAGTAGCTATGTGATCTATCTCTCCCCTCTTTGTGCCTCCACTTTTGAGACCTCGTGAGCTGCCTCACATGATCGAGGCACCTTTGTAATTTTCTGCCGTTGCTATGCTGAGTTTGTTGGGATCTGATGGATTATGATACTATGTTCAGATTGTGATGAGTAATATATTTGGTTATTCTCTTTTATATTTTGTTCTTGAGTAAATTCTTGCATGTTCTCCATTGCCGTATTTTACTTTGGCCAAGTGATTTGTTGCAACTCCAAGAGGGAGCGTTATGCTTGATTGTGGGTTCAGCCCCTTGATGTCTAGCTTGAGTGACAGAAACATGAGACTAGGGGATGTGATGTTGCCACCAGGGATAAAACAACGGTGCTTGCATCCGAATGCAAGGATTGTTTACTTTACGCAAAGTTCTTTTAATGCAGTTGTCTGTTGCTTTGGATTTACACTTTGGGTTGGATTCACAACTTAATACCAGCAAGATGTTCTAGATAGATATCTCAAGGTGGATGATTCGTAGTAGATGCAGATGGATTTCGGTCTATTTACCTTGGTGTACTGCCCATTGCTTTTGAGCCCTTCCTTTCTTTGCAGCATAGTTAGCATTGCGGTGCCTTCATAATCCTGTCAATTGCTCAACTGTGATTTGTTTACCTCGATAGCACTTTTATCGTCTTTTGGGAGAGAGACATCACTAGTGAAAATCACGGGACCCCGGTCCATCTTCATATAACTGTTTACATCCTTAGTTTACTTTTCAGTTTCTATCACTATCATTATCTTTTGCGTTAATCCTTTGTAAACAGCAAGGTGCTGGCTTCTCGCCCCTCGTTGGTTACCCCAAGTGGAAGGTTTGAGATGTAGCGCAGCAGCAAGTTTCCCTCGGTGAAGATACCAAGGTTTGTCTCCAGTAGGACTGCAGAGATGATAAGTAGGTGTCAGCGGCGCAACTAACGTGACCTGCACACAGACACAGGTAACTTTGTTCCCAACGAAGTTCAGAGAGGTTGTCAATCTCTCCGGTCTTGTTGTTCAAAAAGGGTAAAACACAAGGGATAATGATAGAAATTTAAAGTAAAAAGCAGAAAAGTAAATAAGCGTGGAAACAGTAATAAGGATATGGACCGGGATACGTGATGTTCACTAGTGATGTCTCTCTCCCAAAAGACGATAAAACTGCTATGCGAGGTAAACAAATTATAGAAGGGCAATTGACAGGATTATGAACGCACCGCAATGCTAACTATGCTACAAAAGAAAGGAAGGGGTTCAAAAGCACGGGCAGTACGCCAAAATAAGTAGACCGTAATCCAACTGCATCTACTACTAATCATCCACCTTGAGATATCTATCCAGAACATCTCGCTGGTATTAAGTTGCGAGCCCCACCCAAAGTGTAAACCCAAAGCAACAGACAACTGCATTAAAAAGAACTTTGCGTAAAGTAAACAATCCTTGCAACTGCGGTTACAAGCACTGTTGTTTTCCCCCTTGCGGCAACAGCACATCCCCTAGACTCATGTTTCTGTCACTCAAGCGTGTCTGAAAGTGCAATATATCGACCAGAGGGGGGGTGAATGGGAGATTTTCAATTTTACTACCAGATTTTGGTTTTCTTCAGGACTGAAGCAATCATGAAGCTGAAGAAGTAACCAAAATCATGAAGAAATAAAACCTCACAGAATGTAATCATTAGGGCAGCTCATCATAATGCAACAGAAATAAATCAATTCAGATAAGCAGAAGTGCTTCAGATGCATAGTATGAAGACAAAGAGCAAAGGGAGAGCTGAAGCATAAGAAGTTAACATAGCAAATACTGAAGCTTAAGAGGTTGAAGAGATAGCACCAGATATTGAAGACATTGGTTTGGTAGACCAGTTCAAGTTGCTGTGACAACTCTACGTCTGGTTGGAGAGGCTGAGATTCAACTCAGAAGACATAGTCTTCACCTTGTTCTCCTTGAACTAGAGTCCTCAGAATCCGTCTAATAACTCAGGTGAGTCTTCAAGGTAGACTCCCGAAACCTTCACAGACTCAGTCACTCCGGGAAGTCACAATTTCATCTTGACTTCCTCAGACTGAAGACTTCTACACCGGCTGGAAGATCACAGTCTTCAAGAGTAAAAAGCTTCGGATCACTCGAACCGACTTTCTCAGAAATGCTCAACTACTCAGGCTGGTGGTTTTCCTCACATAGGTTCTTCAGTTTCCTCAGAGGTGGGTTGCTCTCAAATGACAATTGTCAGTTTTTCTCTCGGAGCAGCCAACCCACAAATGGGGCTGGGGGTGGCTATTTATAGCCGCGGAGCAACCCGAGGTGAAAGGACATAAATGCCCATGCATGCAATTACTCTCATGCCCTCGGAAATGACCGTTGCTAGACCAGTTCTAGCCTCTCACCACGTAACACGTGGCACGGTCAAAGTATTCTCTCTCCAGTCTCCTCAACCGAAGTTAGTTACCTCAGTGTCCTGAAGAACAACGTCTCAGACACATGAGGACTGAACTTCTACTGCAGGAGATAACTCTCTCTTCAGGAGAACTGCACTCGCAGTCTCCAGACTCCTCAACCGAAGACAGATTCCTCAGTGTCCTGAAGAACAACGTCTCAGAAACCCAAGGAACTGAACTTCTACTGCAGGAGATTTCCTCAGGGTTTTTCTTCAGGATTCCTAACTGAGCAGTTCCTCAGACCTTCGAAACTCGTTTTATTCAACCCCTCCAACAGTGCGGTGTTTTCCTATGACTCAAGAAGTATAAAAAGTCTTAGCGAAGACTACGCTTCAACTTCGTCTTCAGCGCGAACTTCCTCAGGATCGTCTTCAGCTTCAGCTTCAACCGAACGCTTCAGGATCCTACTTCCTCAGGATTTCGCGCAACTTCATTCTTCAGGAAACACACCGATTTCTCCAATGTTCCTCAACATTTTGGGGGGGTCGACATTGGTGGTTAAACACCTCATCAGGTACTGTTCTCCTGTGTATACTCACAAACACATCAGTCCCTTAACCGTTTTGTCATCAAACTCCAAAACCTCAAGGGGAGGGCACTTGATGCACTTACAATCTCCCCCTTTTTGGTGATTTGATGACAATCAGGTTAAGCTTCAACGGGGATAAAATTATGAGTTTGAAGAATAAAAACTTTGAAGAACATTTTTATCATTAAGCTGGATATAATGAAGCTCCCCCTGAGGATATGCATATAAGTTGAAGAATGTTTAATATCTAAAGCATTTTGAGGTATATGAGGAGCTCCCCCTATATCCAGGAATTTTTGAAGAAGTGCATGTTATGAAGTGTTTGAGGAATTTAAACAACGCACAGAGAGAGATGTTTGCAGAGATAATCACATGCATATATGATAAACGTGAGGAAATAGCATGAGGTAACTGAGGAATAGTATCAGGCAAACACCAAAATTACAGTTTACAACTCGTTACAATTTTTTTTGAAGAACGAGAGTTGTAACTAAAGAACCCCATAACTAAAACCCGCTTGAAGACTAACAGATTCTCCCCCTTTGTCATAAAATGAACAAAAAGGAAAAAACTGAAGCTAACGTCCTGTTGAATATGCTTCAAGGCTGAGGTGAGTCACGACTGAGGCAGTCTGTTGCAGTGTGCGGGCAGGCAGCAGTGTCTTCAGCTTCTTCAGCAGTCAACTCCTGGTTTGAGGAATAGGAATCCATGGCCGGAGGAGGAGTTGTGCAACGTCTGAATTGCCTCGGGGGTCGGATTGCAAGAATTGGAGGCTGTTGAAGATTCAAATTTGCAAGGTCTTCAGGGGTGAGTACTTCTTTCATCAAGGCATCAAGATGTTGATATGTATGATGAGTATACTGATGCACTTTCTTCACTGAAGAATGCGTCTGAGCCATGTAGCTGAGGATTTCAGAAAACTGACGCTTCACCCAGTCATGATTACGATCAACTTTCTGATGAAGACTAATCAGAAGCTCTCGGTCATTCATCACTCGAGCCCGAGTTGTATCCTCAGTTGAGGCACGAGTTCTGGTTTCATCTGTTGTGCGAGACTGAGGATGACGAATGTTTCCACCGAGGGAATTGGTTGGGAGAACTGCTTCATAGAAGATGTCTTTGCCTTTGTCATTTGAAGCAATAGTATGCTGAAGCACTTCGACAGGCGGCAGATAGGTCCTGTGTTTCGGGTGATCAGGTTGGAAATCAAGTCCAGTCACGGCTCGGATGAGCTTCATGATCCAAGGCGCATATGGCTTCAGGATATGAGGATTCTGTGCTGCATCAACCATAGTTCTGAAGAAGTCAGGGACGTTGATTGGCCCATACATGCAAAGGTTGTGGAGTATGTTCTTCATGATGCCAATGACTTCTTCAGCAATGGATTCATAGCCTTTAATGGGGCAGAAGGTCTTCGCCAGAATCCGATACAACGTACTTGGAAGATACAGAAGCTCAGAGACAGGAAACTTTGTGCGAGCTGGGGCTTCAGGGGCCTGAGGTTTCATTAGCATGTTCATCAGGTCATCTCGAAGAATTTGAGCCCCATAGGAGCAGGCAGTTGGGGAAGTGCACTGAGGCAACTCAAGAATATCAATTGCTTCAGGAACAGTGATGGTGTAGTGATGATGCTCAGTCATCCACTCGAGGACCCAAGTGTTGATATCCAGAGGATTTCCTGAAACATACAACGTGGCATAAAACTGAAGCACAAGCTCTTCATTCCAGTGTATGCATTCAGAGCAGAACTGAAGCAACTTGGCATGATGCAGATCCTGAAGCACATTGTTGAAGCAGGGAAGAGCTTCCATATCCAGCAGAGGAATATGCTTGTGAGGAAACAATTTGTTTTGCTTGTAGAGCACTGAAGCATAATAGTTCTTCTGAGTGGCAGTCCAGAACCTCAGTAGCTTTCGAGGTGGAGCAGAATGATATGGATTTTGAATCCCCTCTTGGAAGAAACTCATGGCATTGAAGAAGTCAGTAGCATCAAAGCTTGGGGTATCATCAGCTTCAAGGTCAGGGAAGAACGGTTGCTTCTGCTTCGGACACAAAGACCGAGCTTGAATTGGGCTTTGAGGTGGTGAAGGCGCTTGAGGCACTTCAATCTGAAGAGAGGCTTGAGGTTGAGGCGGAGCTGCAGCAGATGCTTCAGGCACAGATGTGGTGAGGTCCTTGGGAAGACGAGGTGATGTAGCCTGTTTGTCGTTAGAGCCATCCTTTGAGGCTTCAGCATCAGCATTTGTACTGTTTTCTGCTTCAGGAGGGGCATTTGTGCTTTTCTCGGCTTCAGCTTCAGTTTCAGTAGCAGAGTTTGTGGGAGCACTTGTGGCTTCTGGGTCATCAGCATCAGACGCTAAGGACGATGCTCCAACTGATTCTTCAGACTGTAGAGAAGTATCAGGAAGCACCTCAGTCACAGTGTTGGAGTGAGGCTCAGGTGAGAAGACCGTATGAGTGGGCGAGGTTGTCAGCCCGTAATCCTCATCATGGACACGAGGAGTTCCATCATCCATAATGTCGACGTCCATGTCTTCAATCTCAGTGATAACTGGTGGCGGTGGGGACGGAGGAGTTGGAACAATTGGTGTTGCAGCAGGGGGTGGAGTGAAGACGATTAAACTGCGCAGAGGATTTTGAGGTGGGGTTGAGGCAGTAGAAATAAGAGCGGTGGTATCAGCGGCCTGTTTTGTCGGAGGAGCTGAGGAAAGTGGCGTAGCATCAATGGGGTCCTCAACAGTAGGCCTCTTTGCAGCAGGTGGAGTTGAGGGTTGGGCTGCAGGCATGCGCTTGAGGCTTTTGGCAGAGGTATCAGTGGGTACTGAGGAAGCAGGCTGTCGAAGCTTCATCAGCTTTGCCATCTGTTGTGAGATTCATTCCTTGGATTTACCAATATAAGCACGGTTGGCAGCGAACTCAATGTTGAGACGTTGAATTTCGCATTGATGCTCTGTAAACTCCTGAGGAGTAACTTCAGTGATAGATTTCTTCTTGAAGTCACTGTGGACTTTCTTCAGTTTGGCCTTCAACTGTTTCTGAAGATCACGTTGATGAATCTCATTTATGAGGAACTGTTGAACATAGAACTTGATGTCTTTAGGGATGTACAAATCATCAAGCGGAGTGTCAGGCTTGACAGACCAAATTTCAATGTACTCCAAGATCTTCTTGGGATCAAGGAGAAGCGGGATTTTTGAGCCCGTTGCTTCAGCTTTGCGTCTAGCCGCAGCACGCACATATTCAATCTTATCAGCTTCAGTGGCAACGAAGCCGGCCAAATCCTCAAATTCATCTTCATCATCAGAGGATTGAGGAGTATGATGAATGGCGCCCCGCATAGCAGTTTTCTTTGGTGAGGGGCAAGGGCTGCGTTGAAGAACAGTTTTGGTCTTCAGCTGAGACTGAGGCATTGTGGTTGAGGCCTCAGGAGCACCAGATTCATCAGTGCGTATCCTTGAGGAGGGGGCAGCCCCATCCGTGCGTTGACATGAGGAGCCAACAACTTGAGGCTTAGCTGAGGTCTTCTGGGAGGGTTTCATGCCGGGAGCCTTTTTGCGGTGCTGAGGCGAAGGTTGTTGTCTGGGTTGAGACTGATCCTGAGGCGGAATCTGTATTGATGCAGTCATGTCACGAACCAGATCCCGGACATGGCTCCGACTGCGCTTGAGATATTGAGCATATGCATCAGGAAAGTCTTCAGGAGTGTGCATTGTTGTGGGATCAGGAATGACGCCTGGTGCAGGTGGAGGTCGAGCCTTGATACCCAAGGTCTTCAGTGGCGGATTAACGGCAAACATTTCCTCATGTTGAGGATTAAGCCATTGATAGGCCACCCAACGCTTGGCCCATTCTCTTGTGATCTTCTGGACCCTTTTCTTACGATCATCAGCAGTTTCACGTTCTGGAGTCTTCAGTTTCTCATAGAGCTTAGGAGGTAGGTCTCTAGCAGTATCAGTGTGCTTGCGCCGAGGAGCCATTTTCTTCAGCTGAGGATACTGAGGAATTGTACGTTCGAGCTAAGCTGCAAATGAAGTGAGACTATGAGAACCATACGATTCCTCAGCAGACATGTACCTGTGATAGAATTAAGTTGCGAGGGAAGTGGGGTACGGTTATATGCGGTCATGAGGAATAGGCTGAGGAAAACAAAGGAATGAGGCATAGGTATAGGTCTCAGAAAGCTAGCAGTACAATTGAGGATTTAACTGGCTTGAGGACACAACAGTACTGAGGAATAATACGCTGAGGAATAATCCACTGAGGAATAAGCATACCAGACTTGAGGCGAATGCTGAGGAACAAAAAGTCTTCGTCTCCGGCGACGGCGAACTCAGGCGACGTGAGTGCACAAGCTTGAGGAGCTCATGGGCGGCGGCGCGAGAGTGAGAGAAGCGGTGGGGGAAATGACCGGGGGGGGGGGGGGTAGATGGCTATTTATAGAGGGGTGAAAGGCTGAGGGGGTTGCGAAATTTGTGGACGAGATTGCCCCGGATTGTTGGGATCCTTAGTGGCTATCTTAATGGTGGATAATCACGACGTGCGGTAAATCGCAACAAATTGAATACAGTTGTAACAGAAAATCCGTGATTTGAGGAACTTGAGGACATGGGCTGAGGATGAAGACAAATGGTCTCAGTCTGAGGAATACATGATTTCCGGATGAACGCATATGAGATAGACAGATTAGATAAGTGAGCACAGAGGGACGGGTCCGATCACGTTCACCTAGATGAAGAAGCAAAAGTTGAAGAACAATAACTATAGGTGAACGCTGTTGAGGACAAACACGATAATCATCAGTAATGAAGACTTCAAATCCTGAGGAAGTTGAGAGACAACAAATCCTGAGGAAGTTGAGAAACAACCAATCCTGAGGTGTTTGGGCGGTGGCGCTACCCACCTTATAGGGAATGAGACACTTGATACCATACAATTGTCGTATGGATCTTGAGTCAATTCCACGTTAATTTCTTCACACTTAGCAAGGTAGTTCCTCATGATTTGAGGAGTACGACGCATCGTGTGTTGTGCATCAGGATTCTTCGATATTGTTTAAGCGTTAGGATGTGTGTCCATTCACAGGACGTTTGAGGAATCTAAGATATTTAGCTCACACCTCAGAGTGCTAAATCGCTTCTCATCCAAAGGCTTAGTGAATATATCAGCAAGTTGGTCTTCAGTCTTCACGTGGCTGATGACGATATCTTCCTTCAATACATGATCCCGAAGAAAGTGATACCGAATCTCAATATGCTTCGTCCTCGAGTGCTGTACTGGATTCTGAGAGATCTTGATGGCGCTCTCATTGTCACATAGCAGTGGTACTTTCTTCAGATTGATGCCGTAGTCCTTCAGAGTTTGCTTCATCCAAAGAAGCTGTGAGCAGCTAGCCCCAGCAGCAATGTATTCAGCTTCAGCGGTGGAGAGGGAGACGCAGTTCTGCTTCTTCGATGACCAGCACACAAGAGAACGTCCGAGGAAGTGACATGTTCCTGAGGTAGACTTCCGATCCACTCGATCTCCAGCATAATCAGAGTCTGAGTACCCGACGAGATCCAGCTGTGTGCCTTTTGGATACCATAAGCCTAGCGACGGGGTGTGAGCCAAATATCGAAGAATTCGTTTAACCGCTTGGTGATGCGATTCCTTTGGTGCCGCTTGGAATCGGGCACACATGCAAACGCTCAACATTATGTCTGGCCTAGATGCACATAGATATAGCAGAGAACCTATCATGGAGCGGTATACCTTTTGATCGTAGTCCTTGCCATTTTCATCAGGGCCAAGTTGTCCATTTGTGGGCATCAGTGTCTTGATGCCCTTGCAGTCTTGCATCCCGAATTTCCTCAGGCACTCCTTGAGGTACTTCTCCTGAGAGATGAAGATGCCGTTGTGTTGTTGACGAATTTGGATCCCTAAGAAGAACTTCAGTTCGCCCATCATCGACATCTGATACTGTTCACTCATCAAGAATGCAAATTCTTCACTGTATTTCTTGTTAGTGCATCCAAATATTATGTCATCAACATAGATTTGACATATGAATAATGCATCATCATATCGTTTTGTGAAAAGAGTTGGATCGAGGGAACCAGATTTGAAACCCTTGCTGATGAGGAAGTCCCTTAGTGTGTCATACCAAGCCCGAGGGGCTTGCTTCAGTCCATAGAGGGCTTTCTTCAATCTGTACACCATATCAGGTTTCTTTGCGTCTTCAAAACCTGGAGGTTGAGCAACATATACTTCTTCCTCGATATTACCATTTAGGAAAGCACTTTTCACATCCATTTGATATAGCTTGATATTATTTTGGTTAGCGAATGCAAGCATAATACGAATGGACTCAAGTCTAGCAACAGGAGCGAAGGTTTCACCGAAGTCGATCCCCTCGACTTGAGTATATCCTTGAGCTACGAGACGAGCTTTGTTTCTGATGACTTGTCCATCTTCATTGAGTTTGTTGCGGTAGATCGACTTCGTGCCGATGACATTATGAACTCGAGGATCAGGGCGTTTGACTAATTCCCAAACATCATTCAGTTTGGACTAAAGAAGTTCGTCTTGCATTGCCTGAATCCATTCCGCTTCTTGGAATGCATCGGTGACTTTGGTGGGCTCTGAAATTGATATAAACGAGAAATGCCCACAAAAGTTAGCTATACGATTAGCTCTTGCACGAGTAAGAGGACCTGGTAGGTTGACGTCAGCGAGGTTTCTATCCACTTGAACTTCATTTGCCACACGAGGAAGTCGAGGAGGATGATCTTGAGGCGCATCTTCGTCACTGTCGTCAGATTCATTTGCATCTGCTTCAGGTGCTTCAGGAGCTTCAGGGGTATCAGGAGCCTCAGGATCAGGATCGTCATCAGGATTATTTGCATCAGGATTTGGATGTTCTTCAGGAGCAGGAGGTATGTGGATTTCTTCAGGATGATCCACATGAATGATATCACCAGCACCCATCTTCTTGATCTGTTCTTCAGGTGGTGCTTCATCTAAATCATGTGGTAGGTGCTCTCTTTGGGAGCCATCAGATGCATCAAATCGCACGTCTACAGTCTCAACAATTTTATAATGACTAATATTGAAGACTCTGTAGGTGTGCGAGTTGATAGCATAACCAAGCATGAAACCCTCAAATGCTTTGGGTGCAAATTTGGACTGGTGATGAGGATCACGAATCTATCAAGGTGCACCGAATACCTTGAAGTAACTTACATTGGGTTTCTTACCGACCATTAACTCGTATGATGTTTTATTGAAGAACTTGTGAAGATACACTCGATTGACGATGTGGCATGCAGTGTTGATTGCTTCAGCCCACCACTTGAGTGGAGTATTGTACTCAGCCAGCATCGTGCGAGCCATCTCGATGAGGGTTCGGTTCTTCCTCTCAACAATTCCATTTTGCTGAGGAGTGTAAGGCGCAGAGAATTCATGAGTGATTCCTGAGTCATCGAGGAATTCTTCCACACCGAAGTTCTTGAACTCAGTGCCGTTGTCGCTTCGAATGTGCTTGATCTTCAGGTTGTAGTTGTTCATGACTCGGAGGGCGAAGCGCTTGAGGATTGCTGGGGTTTCTGACTTATAGAGAAGAAAATGCACCCAAGTGTATCGTGAGAAATCATCAACAATAACAAGACCATACATATTACCTCCAAAGCTTGAATACTTTGGAGGACCGAATAGATCCATGTGAAGCAATTCCAGAGGTCTTGTAGTAGTCATGATGGTCTTGGCAGGATGCTTGGCCTTGGTCATCTTTCCAGCTTCGCAAGCACCACATAGCCGGTCCTTCGTGAATCTGATTTCCTCAATTCCGAGGACATGTTTCTTCAGTACCAGCTTCTGGAGATTCCTCATTCCAGCGTGACCGAGTCTTCGATGCCATAGCCAGCATTCTGAAGCTCGTGCCATGAGGCATGTAGCAACCTGAGGACCTTCAGAGAAATCTACAATATATAGATCACCTTTCCTAACTCCACTGAAGACAATGGAGTTATCGCTAACCATATAGACAATAAAACCATATTTTCCGAAGACAACAACGAGATCAAGATCACATAGAATAGATACAGACATCAAGTTGTATCCAAGTGATTCAACAAGCATGACTTTATCAATGTGTTGGTCTCGAGAGATAGCCACTCTGCCGAGACCCAATACCTTACTTTTACCTTTATCAGCGAAGGTGATGGTTTTCTTTGAATAAGGACTCAGTGATGATTCCATAAGAAGGCTTCTGTCACCAGTCATGTGATTTGTACATCCACTGTCCATCACCCATTCAGTCTTTCCCTGCAAAGGAATTAGTATCTCATATAGCAAGTTATGAGCCAGTCTCAATTTGAGGATTTTATGGTTCCTCAGAATTAATTCCTCAGGATGTTCCTCAGGATTGATTCTATGAAACCAAACAATATAAATATCCTTCAACTGACTCCAATGATGTTGTCCTAGGCATATGATCTGCAGAATTTGTAATTGCCTCAGGATATGTCCCTGCAAGGATGATTAGTTCTTAACCACCCACATCTTAATGGGTGGTCTTAAGGCACATGAGGACTGATGAGGGTGATGAGACCTAATGGGGTGTGAGATGGTGGCATCAGGATAAGCAAATGAATAAGGATTCTTATGAGGAGCTTCCTTGTGGACAAAATGGTTAGCAGATACATGATTATAATCATTTCCTTTTGATGTATCGTCCTCAAATGATATCCTTAGCTCATTTGCATCTGCATTCACAGGAAGGTTAGTGATGAGGTCCTTCTGAACCCAGATCTTCTTGACTGGAGGACCGTTCCTGCAGTTAGTTCCGATGTATCTGGCAAATACCTCACCATTAACATTCTTAAAACGCTTATAGTTTGAGTCAAAAGCCTCAATCATCACATCAGAAGAAACAACATCATAACCAGATAAAGTATAGGGATCAGGAGGAGGCATCTTTGCCCGAACCCAAGTGGTCTCAGGATATTGTTCAGGTTTCCAGTAAGACCCATCAGGGTTGAGTTTCCGAGTGAATGCGACACCTTCTTTCCTCGGGTTCCTGTTGAGGATCTGTTTCTTGAGGATGTCACAAAGGGTCTGATGTCCTTTCAGACACTTGAACATGCCGGTTTCCAGTAGATTCTTCAGCCTAGCATTTTCTTCAGCAATGTCTATGGTATCCTCAGATGAGGGGTTAGATACCACAGAAGCAATAGAAATAACAGAGTCTGAAGACATTGAGGAACTAGGCACAGAGATGATACGATCATGTTCAATGCATTTTAAACAGGGAGGATTGAATCCTTCTTGTGGCATGATGATCTGTTGGGAGAGGAGTGAATCATTTTCTTTCCTCAGATCGTCATGAGACATCCTTATGCGTTCAAGTTCTTGTTTCCTCATGAGGAACTCATGAGCCAGCTTTTCATGATCGGTAAGGAGTGCCTCATGACGATTGAACAAGTCATCAAACTTTGACTGAAGAATTTTTGATTCATCAGTCAACTTTTGAGTCTTCTTCATTTCCTCAACCAACATATCATCACTCTTGTTTAGTGAGATCTGAATCTTTTCAAGTGCACGTTGTTTCTTAGATGCAAGTTTAGCAAGTTTAGCATAGTTTTTATCAGGTTCTTCATCAGAGGGATCATCTGATGATGAGTAAGAAGATACCTTGGAGGACTTGGCCATGAAGCAGAAGGCAGGGGTTGTGTCTTCAGCTTCATCATCAACATGTGATAGACCAGATTCCTCAGTGCTGAAGATTGACCTTGAGACAAGCGTCGTGGCAAGAGCCAGACCGGCGACACCCTTAGATTCTTCAGATTCTTCTTCCTCAGCATCAGGGTTGGAACCAGATTCTTCCGAGTCCAATTTCCGAGATATGCGCGAGCCTTACGGGAACTGTTATTTCTGTATCCAGCAGACTTTGAGGATCTTGAGGATTTCTTCTTAGTCTTTTCATCAGAACTGTCATCTTTCCCTTTCTTCTTCTTCAGTCTAGCTTCCTTTTCCCATAAAGGACACTCAGCGATGTAATGCCCAGGTTTCTTGCACTTGTGGCAGACTCTCTTTCTTGCTTCGGCAGAGTCATCATCTTTGCTTTTTCTTGAGGACGATCTTGAGGAATTTCCGAAGCGATTCTTCTTCGTGAATCTTTGGAACTTGCTGGTGAGGAGAGCGAGTTCACGGCTGAGAGTTTCAGGATCATCAGTATCAGCCTCAGACTCTTCATCAGAGGACACTCTTCGTGCTCTAGCTTTTAGCGCGCGGACCTTAGGCGTGGAGCTGTATAAATCTCGTTTTTCAGAGAGCTTCAGTTCATGAGCATTGAGGCGCTCGAGAATGTCCGCTGGATCCAGAGTCTTGAAGTCAGGACTTTTTTGAATCATCAGCGATAGGAACTCAAATGAGTCATCCAGAGACCTCAGTAGTTTCTTCACAACTTCATGATCTGTGATATCAGCGGCACCCAGTGCTTGAAGTTCATTTGATATGTCAGTGAGTCTGTCAAAGGTTTGTTGCACGTGCTCATTGTCCAGCCTCTTGAATCTGTTGAAGGGACTGCAGAGTGTATCAACCCGTGAGTCTCGTTGAGCAGAGACTCCTTCATTGACTTTAGACAGTCTTGTCCATATCTTCTTTGCAGTATCCAGACCACTGATACGGTTGAACTGAGCCTTGTTGAGATGACCACCAATGATGCTTCGAGCTTTTGCATCAAGCTGCCAGTTCTTCTTGACAACTTCAGGAGCAGTCATCAGATTTGCTTCAGGAATGCCTTGATCAACAATATCCGACAGATCCTTGTCAATGGCTTCAAGATGCATCCTCATCTTGTTCTTCCAGTATGGATAGTCTGTCCCGTCGAAGATGGGGCAGTTTGAGGCAACGCTCATTGTACCTGAGGTCGACATAACTAAAACTCCATGTGGTTAAACCGAATCACACAGAACAAGGGAGTACCTGGCTCTGATACCAATTGAAAGTGCAATATATCGACCAGAGGGGGGGGGGTGAATGGGAGATTTTCAATTTTACTACCAGATTTTGGTTTTCTTCAGGACTGAAGCAATCATGAAGCTGAAGAAGTAACCAAAATCATGAAGAAATAAAACTTCACAGAATGTAATCATTAGGGCAGCTCATCATAATGCAACAGAAATAAATCAATTCAGATAAGCAGAAGTGCTTCAAATGCATAGTATGAAGACAAAGAGCAAAGGGAGAGCTGAAGCATAAGAAGTCAACATAGCAAATACTGAAGCTTAAGAGGTTGAAGAGATAGCACCAGATATTGAAGACATTGGTTTGGTAGACCAGTTCAAGTTGCTATGACAACTCTACGTCTGGTTGGAGAGGCTGAGATTCAACTCAGAAGACATAGTCTTCACCTTGTTCTCCTTGAACTAGAGTCCTCAGACTCCGTCCAATAACTCAGGTGAGTCTTGAAGGTAGACTCCCGAAACCTTCACAGACTCAGTCACTCCGGGAAGTCACAATTTCATCTTGACTTCCTTAGACTGAAGACTTCTACACCGGATGGAAGATCACAGTCTTCAAGAGTAAAAAGCTTCGGATCACTCGAACCGACTTCCTCAGAAATGCTCAACTTCTCAGGCTGGTGGTTTTCCTCACATAGGTTCTTCAGTTTCCTTAGAGGTGGGTTGCTCTCAAATGAAAATTGTCAGTTTTTCTCTCGGAGCAGCCAACCCACAAATGGGGCTGGGGGTGGCTATTTATAGCCGCAAAGCAACCCGTGGTGAAAGGACATAAATGCCCATGCATGCAATTACTCTCATGCCCTCGGAAATGACCGTTGCTAGACCAGTTCTAGCCTCTCACCGCGTAACACGTGGCACGGTCAAAGTATTCTCTCTCCAGACTCCTCAACCGAAGTTAGTTACCTCAGTGTCCTGAAGAACAACGTCTCCGACACATGAGGACTGAACTTCTACTGCAGGAGATAACTCTCTCTTCAGGAGAACTGCACTCGCAGTCTCCAGACTCCTCAACCGAAGACAGATTCCTCAGTGTCCTGAAGAACAACGTCTCAGACACCCGAGGAACTGAACTTCTACTGCAGGAGATTTCCTCAGGGTTTTTCTTCAGGATTCCTAACTGAGCACTTCCTCAGACCTTCGGAACTCGTTTTTTTCAACCCCTCCAACAGTGCGGTGTTTTCCTATGACTCAAGAAGTATAAAAAGTCTTAGCGAAGACTACGCTTCAACTTCGTCTTCAGCGCGAACTTCCTCAGGATCGTCTTTAGCTTCAGCTTCAACCGAATGCTTCAGGATCCTACTTCCTCAGGATTTCGCGCAACTTCATCCTTCAAGTAACACACCGATTTCTCCAATGTTCCTCAACATTTTGGGGGGGTCGACATTGGTGGTTAAACACCTCATCAGGGACTGTTCTCCTATGTATACTCACAAACACATCAGTCCCTTAACCGTTTTTTCATCAAACTCCAAAACCTCAAGGGGAGGGCACTTGATGCACTTACAGTGTCATCGGGGGGCATGAACCCACAATCGAGCACAACGTTCCCTCTTGGAGTCACTACCTACTACTTGGCCAAAGCAATAAACAGCAACGGAGAACATGCAAGAATTACTTAGGAACAAAAATATAAGAGATAAAAACCAAATATATTACTCTATCACAATCTGAACATAATCTCATAGTCCATCTGATCCCATCAAACTCAGCATAGCAAAACAAGAAATATTACAAAAGTGCCTCAATCATGTAGGGCATCTCACGAGGTCTAAACCATGAAGAACAAAGAGGGGAGGAGAACATCACATAGCTATTGATCACGGACCCATGGTCCAAGGAAAACTACTCACGAGACATACGGGGAGCATCCATGGTGGAGAGGAGACTAGCGGAGGCCGGCCCTCCCTCCGGCAGGGTGCCGGGAAGAGGTCTTCTGGTGCTCCCGATCTCGGAAGCGCGGCGGCGGCGGAACAGAGACGAGATTGCGAAATTGGGTTCTGTCTTCGGAGTTTCCCCATGACGGAGAATAAATTGGCGAAGGGGGCAGCCAGAGGTGGACCAGGGGCCCCAGGCGCCCCCTTGGTGCGGCTAGGGGTGGGGCCGCGCCGGGTGGCCGCCTGGGCCCCCTGGCTCCCCTGTACGCTGATTTTTCCTGTATTTTTCCCGGAATTTTTCTGGCACTTTTTATATGGGGGAAAACTGAAATAGAAAAACAGCAGAAAACAGGAACTGGCACTGGGGTGCACTGAGTTAATAGGTTAGTCCAAATATGATCAAAAGTGTATGAAAGTGTATCTAGATCATAGCAATATCACACAAAACATGCATGGAGCAAGCAGAAATTATAGATACGTTTTGGACGTATCAACATCCCCAAGCTTAATTCCTGCTCGTCCTCGAGTAGGTAAATGATAAAGGCATAATTTCTGTGGTGACAAGCTAGCAACCATAAAAGAACTTTGAAAAGTAAAGCAATCAAGGTTAGAGATTCAATTCAAGCCATAACATGCAAGAGTTTATATTAGCATTGAAACAAGTAACAAAAGAACATTAGATGCAAGAGCTCTCGCTGTCCGTGACTCGAATGTCTCCAAATGGTGTTTGCGTGCAAGAAGGGGGATAGGGAATACGAGAAAAAAGTATTTTTGTGTTGAGAACTCAATCTACTAAAGTTTCACACTTGGTCCTCTTTGGAATCTTATCTTGACTCGTCCCCAGACCACTAGTGTGACGCCCCCAAAATCAGTCCGTGTACAGTAATCATACACGCAGGGTACACGACTGAGATTAGGGTGCCACGGTGAGAATATCATAGCACAACACTAAACACAAAAGGATAAACCAATATGTTACAATAAAAGGGGGGTCACGCGGACCCGAATACATAAGTTATACAAGCCATAATATCTGAGTACAGACATAGTTAGTCAAGTTTTGCCTTAAGAAGGCTAGCACAAATAACATCAGAGATACATATCGAAAAGGCAAGGCCTCCTTCCTGGGAGCCTCCGAAACTACTCCTGGTCCTGGTCAACGGGGGTCTCGACGTAGTAGTATCCGCCTCCGGGGTACTCCTGCTCCTGGTATCCAACGTCGACTGCAGCGGCCGATCAGGCAAAACATAAAGGGGGAAAATAAAGCAAAGGTGAGTATCTAGCATAAACACTTGGTTCATCTGAAACTGCTGCATCATCGCGGCCATGTAGTCCGGCGGCGGAGGTGGATCGTTGGCACCACGACCACGACCACGACCACCACGACCAGCCATCCTGCTAGAATTTAACAGGGGTATTTCAGCGATGAGAATTTTTAACGAGATGCTGGAAACGAGTAAGAGGTAAAGCGACAACAAAGAGGAGGCGCGGATATATAGTAGTCATATAAGACATACACATCCACGCATAGAATCAATCGAAAATCGGGCAACGTAACGTCGTAGAAATTAAGGAAAAATGACTCACTAGGCGGCGCGCAGACCGCGGTAAGGATTACACGACGCGACATAGATTCCACTATGTCAATCACGCCGCAAGAAAACTGTTGGCCACAGGAGTTAATGCTAGAGGACGCGCGGCCTGCCCAGAATGAGAATGGGATCCGCGGTCCGGGACCTGGGGTAGAACTCCTGCAACACGACTCAATCAATGGGGAAGCACCAAAACGCTGGGTGGAATCAAGAGAACGTGATCCTAATGTCAGAATTTTTAAAACTTACCAGCAAGGATAAGAGAGCAGATTCCCAGAGCATAGGTAAGGAGAAAAGGATCCTAATACCATAGATATCACACGTAGTGACATCGATGTGGGCCCATAAGCCAAACAGTAAGTTAGCAAAATTGTTTTTCAAAGTCTAGACTCAACTTCGACCAGGTAGTGGTTGGGTGGATTCCTACAGGCAGTCGGCTCTGATACCAACTTGTGACGCCCCCAAAATCAATCCGTGTACAGTAATCATACACGCAGGGTACACGACTGAGATTAGGGTGCCACGATGAGAATATCACAGCACAACACTAAACACAAAAGGATAAACCAATATGTTACAATAAAAGGGGGGCACGCAGACCCGAATACATAAGTTATACAAGCCATAATATCTGAGTACAGACATAGTTAGTCAAGTTTTGCCTTAAGAAGGCTAGCACAAATAACATCAGAGATACAGATCGAAAAGGCAAGGCCTCCTGCCTGGGAGCCTCCGAAACTACTCCTGGTCCTGGTCAGCGGGGGTCTCTACGTAGTAGTATCCGCCTCCGGGGTACTCCTGCTCCTGGGCTCCAACATCGACTGCAACGGCCGATCAGGGAAAACATAAAGGGGGAAAATAAAGCAAAGGTGAGTATCTAGCATACCCGCGAGTCTTACGTCCGCTACTAAGCATTATGCATTTGTATCAAAGGAAACGGGAGGCTGTATATAGTGTACTGCAAGATAGAAATCAGAATAAGGGTAAGAAGCTAAGCCTATCGAAGACTAGCATCTTCCGACGATGTCTTGCAGCATGAGAAGAGAAACAACCAACAGTTTATATAAAGCATAAAGTAACAATGAAGTAGAAGTTGCTGCAGCATTGTATAATAGTAAGTTTTAATGATTAATAATAATAATGCCTCCGAGTTCCCCTCCTCGACTTCCCTGCGAGGAAGAAAACCCGGAACCATACAGTTTAATAGTAATAGTTTCTAGTGGTAAGATCCAGCTTCAGCATAAAGAGTCCTGTTACCATGGACACGGCTATTCGAATAGATTAAACTCCCTGCAGGGGTGCACTACTATTCAGCCTGCACGCTCGGATCTCCAGGGTGGCGTGAACCTTGTTAGGGAACGCCCCACCGAGGCTATCCGACACATCGCAGTTCATCCTAGGCTCAGCAGAGAGGCCATCCGCCGGACTATATCCTATGCGCCAAGGGGTCTAGGTCCCTCACCCTTGCACGCTCCTGCACGGTGCGAGTATGGCCGGTGAAGCAAAAGAAAATACAAACACACCTGCTGCAGCAAAGAAGACAAGACCACTTCCCGACGATCAGGCCGCAGTACTGCTGACATCTGAAGAGCTTTCGGACAAACTACGACGCAGGGGAGCCCATAACTCCTTATCCCACGTGAAGGTAGTGCGTACAGACCAACGGGTCTCTCAAGTCATCCGCCGAACCATTTAGCATTTTCATTAACCTGCGTGACAACCGTTATCGTTGCCTCGACTTAACCGACCCGCGGTCAACGACATCAGTCAGGACCACCAGTACATCGGTGCCTGCCCTGTCGTCCCACCAAGTCACTGCGGTTACCAACAAGGTGAACCGTCTCCTTACCTTGTCTCGCGTGTGCTCTTGGTAGAGCTCGACTTTTTGTAGTTTGGTAACTCTCGCGAGATACGAGCAGGGGCCAAGCACGCCAGTAACGTCGGTCGTACCCTCCCTGTCGTTCCCGACAATATACCTCTCGCGGGCACCGTTGGGCCGCCCGACTTTCTTACCTTTAAGGACAACCGTTACTCAGGTACCTAGAGCGGCTATACAGAGTCAGCAACGATTGAAGGTACGAGGATTACTCCTCGTTAGCTCACACTTGATGGTGGTTCGGCAGAGCCGAGCTAGGGGGCCTCAGGCGGTGTCTGCATTGTACCGTACCTGTGCAGTTGTATATATTGTATCCGTGATCACTCCCCTGAGTGGTCACGACCCGCTATCTAATCCTAGCTAACAATGCGCAGGGCTCACTGCTGAATAATGCATAAATATAATAGGCAGCATAGGACAAAGGAAGGTACATCAAGGGGCGACAAAAGCAGGCTATGCAATTGAATAGGATTATAACGTAGTAGCAGCAGTAAAAATGCCTAGTGCAAGAAAGTATGGAAAAGATAGGCGATATCTGGGGAAGAGAATGGCTCTGCTTGCCTGGAAGCTCGACGGTAGGGGTCGGGTCGTCGACGAAGTAGTCGTACCCGGCGGCGGTGTAGTCGACGGTAGCAGCGGGGTCTACCGGAGAATAAAGGGGGGAGAAACAATAAATACAAAGCAAGCATAAACAAACAGATGAATAGGATGGCGTATGCAATGTTAACGGTGTTCTAACGCAGTGCAATGCACATTGCTCGGAGCGGGAATTCATCCGGGGTTGAACTACCGGCTCCGGGTGATTACCGGATAGGGTGTTCGGAGGGGGAAGGGTTCATGCCGGAGGCGTCATGGACATCCGACAAACGTATGAGGGGTGTATTCGTGCTAGTTGAGCTATTCTGAACAACTTTCGTGTTCAGAATAAATTCATCCGACAGGTTTTTACCCGCACCGGGAATTATCGACAGACAGCCCGGAGGGGGGAATGTCGATGATCGGTGTGCTAGGGGAGGTGGGGTAGACATATAGATAGCGTATCCGTATTCGTTATATTTTTCTGATCAATTTTCATGTATAAAGTTTTTGAATCTGACTTACGGTTTAAAAGATATTCAAATTCAAAGTTTAAATCATTTTAAATCAATTTCTGGATATATTTTTATTAATAAATCCTAACATTATCCAGAACAGTACAATTTGACTGGTCAAACCTTACCAGTGGGTCCCACTGGTCAGCCTCACATGCTAATAAAATGTTTTAATTAAATCTAATTATAGTGGGGTCCCACATGTCATAGACTGGTTAGTCCAGAAATTGTTTTTATTAATAAAATGCGGTGGGGCCCAGGTGTCATTGACACATTTGTTTAATTAACAATTTTATTAATTTTAAAAGGCCTAGGGCCCACATGTCATACACACATGGGGGGTTAGTGGGTTAATTATAAACAGGGGGGTTAGTGGGTTAATTATAAACAGGGGGGGTTAGTGGGTTAATCCCCTAGCTGACATGGCGGGCCCACCGGGCAGTGACCCAGGGGGTTGCCGGCGACGACGGGAGCCATGGCCGCCGGCGAGGTTGGGCGAGGGCATGATTCCGGCGACGAGAGCTTGCGGGGAGGGGCGCATTCGAACGGGGGGACCGAGACGTATCGTTTGGTGGCTTTGGGGTGGCCGGGGGCTCGCCGGAGCAACGGCTACGACGAGCGCGGCGACGACAGTGGCACGGACGTCGACGAGGAGCTCGACCCCGCGGGTTAGAACGAACGGGCGCTACACGGGAGGCTTCCTGGGAACATGGCGAGCAGAAAGACGCGCACGGCGTGCCATACGCGTGCACTGGGGTCGCGGCTATGCGAAGTACGGCGGCGACGGAGCTCGGCTCCAATGGCGCCACGGGCTACAGCGACGGGGAGGACTAGGGGATACATGGGGATGACGGAGAAGCTCACCAGGAGCACGTAGGGCTAGGCAGCGGGCGCGATGGAGCACTGGAGGCGGCGAGTCGGGTGTAGACGAGGCGACGACCGGCGGCGAGGAAAACAAAGGGGGTGGTATCCACGGCGCGACTCAGCTCGATTCCTCCTGCGTGATGATGAGGACGACGACGAGGAGGTGGACGGACACGGTGGCTCGGGCTATGGTGGTCAGTGGCCGCGCGTGGGCACGACGGCGGCCGACGATGGCTCGGGAGAAACTCTCCCCGACGAGAGCGGCGCGAGGAGAGGGGGAAATGGGCTATTGTTTCGCCAGGGCGTCGAAGGGGGAGTACATCACGGCGAGGAGGGTCCTGTAGCAGCGCGGTGGCAGCCATCGCACGGTGCATCGCATCGAGCACCTCTGCCATGGCGCGACGCACACCATGAACAGAGGAGGGAGGAGGGGGAGTCTGGGTGGGCCTGGTGGGCTGGGCTGGGGGAAATGTGCACTTGCTGCACCAGAGGTATGGGCCTCTTTGCTTTTTATTCCTTTTATGTATTTTCTTTTTTGTTTTCTTTTATGTTTGCATTTTGTTTAGTTGCTTAAGCATTTTTGTAAAACTTGTAACTTGCTCCATTATTTGTATTGCCACATGTAGCAATGCTACAAAAAGTTTGGTGATTAAAGAAATTCATTTGAATATTGTTGTTTATTTTAATATGGCTTTTTGTGTTGTTTTCTACTGTTAATAATTTTTTGTAATATATACATATTGCAATAAATTTTCAAAGCATTCTTACCATGGTTCAATGGTTTTTAGGAATTTTTCAAAAGTGGTTTCATAATTTTTGGACAAAGTTTTATTTCCACTTATTTTTTAATATTCTTCCAAAAACATTTCAAGCTTTGCCTTGTTTGCAATTGGTTATGGGATTGGACTTGTGTTGAATTTTCATGATCAATGCACATTGCTTAACAACATCAAAAGGGGAAATTGAATTTGAACTGAACCAAGTTGCTCAAAGAAAAAGTTTTGAACAGTAGTGATCAACAGTAATGGTGATTACTGTTCACTGACAGTGAGAGTGTTACAACTAGCCAGGTACAAGTCAATTTAATCCACTCCTTTTCGATATTTTGAGCACTCATGCAATGGATGAGCGTAAGCACGAGAGTTGACACTTAGGATGGCAAAGAGAGAAGTACGGAGGAGGAAGAAAAAAAGGATGAGAAAGGCTCACATAAATGAGGACAATCATAGGGAAGAGATACCAAATGATAGATATGATGTGAGGAGTAGGGATTGGCATGCAACAGATGCACATACGAGCTAGTAAGCTCTCCAATGGAACTAGTGGGGGTGCATCTAACTTGCTCGCTCATAAAGACGTAGAGCTCGTTTGAGGAGGCTCATCCTTGGAATATGCAAGCCAAGTTCTATAGTGTGAAGGTCCCCACATAGCTATATGCATAATGATCATCTCTATGGAGTACAAGGATATAAAGGGAGTACTAGTTTGGATCTCTCAAAAGGATAGTAGTGTTGCCCCTTTATCTCTTTTTATTTCTTTTTTCTCTTTTTTCTATTTTTCTGGTCACGAGGACAGAATCTGTTTTCTGGACAGCACGTCACAACTTTTACTTCCCTTGCCGTAAGAGGCTATAACTTGGCACAAAGTTGAAAAATAAAGATACAATGATGTTGCTACAGTAGTAAAAATCATCAAGACACAACAAAAGCAAAAAAAAACCTAAATTCGTTGCGGGCTGCCTCCCGAAAGCGCTTTCTTTTATGCCTTTAAGCTAGGCATGAAGCAAAAGAAGAATCAAGTTTTATCAAGAGAAAGAGAATAACTAGCCCGTGTAACGGACTCAAAAGGTAACTTGATTTTCTTTCTAGGGAAGTGTTCCATCCCCTTTTTTAATGGGAATTGGAATTTTATATTCCCCTCTTTCATGTCAATAACCGCACCAACGGTGCGAAGAAAAGGACGTCCCAAAATAATTGGACACAAAGGTTCACACTCTATATCCATAACAATAAAATCAACGGGAACATAGTTGTCATTGACAATGATAAGAACATCGTCGATCTTCCCCAAAGGTTCCTTTATGGAAGAATCAACAAGACGAACACCAAAAGAACATGGCTCAAAGGGCTTCAATTCAAACATATCAAATATTCTTTTGGGCATAACGGAGGTACTAGCTCCAACATCACATAAAGCATAGCAAGAGAAGTTATTTAATTTAATTTTGATCATAGGGTCCCAAGCATCATCTAGCTTCCTAGGTATGGAGGCTTCTACTCTAAGTTTCTCCTCCCTAGCTTTGATGAGAGCATTTGTGATATGCTCCGTGAAGGCAAGATTAAGTGTGCTAGTGTGGGGGTCCCTAGACATTTTGTGTAGCAAGCTAATAACTTCTGAGAGGGTGCAACTATCAAAATCAATATCACTACTATCAAAGGTGGTAGTAGTGTCGTCTAGGCTCACTTGTTTGAAACCCTCTATGTTCATAGGAGTTTCTTTATCTTCGGTTGAGGTATTAGCATCACCATTAATAGTTCCAACGGGACTAGGAGTGCATTGGGTGCTAATAGTTTGGGTGTCCTCAACAACTTGGATAGTGGAAACTGTGTGGTGTGTAGGAAGGCTCTTAATTCTATCCTCTTCCTCTTTTTCTCTAGCCCATCTTTCTTTAAGTTTAGCCATCATCCTAATATTTTCATTAATTTGTAATTGGATAGCATTAATAGGAGTGGACTTATTCTCCTCAAGGGGAGAGGTTCTAATTTTAAGAATCTCAATATCAAGGGCTAAGCTTTCTACATTCAAAGAGAGATTATCTATTTTAGCTAATTTATCCTCTACATTTTTGTTGAAGGCTTTTTGGGTAGTGATAAAGTATCTAAGCATGCTTTCTAATTCAGAAGAGGGGTTCTTGTTGCTAGGGTAGGTATTGTTGTTCCCATAGTTGGATGGAAACGGTCTAGGATTGATAGCAAAATTTCCTCTATAAGCATTGTTGTTGAAGTTGTTTCTAGCAATAAAGTTCACATCCACTTGCTCTTGAGCAACCAAAGAATTTAAAGGGACATCATGAGGATCAATAGAGGGTTTCTTGGTAAGTAGAGACATAATTAAGTCAACTTTTTCATTGAGGGAGGTAATTTCCTCGACATAATTTACCTTCCTACCTGTTGGAACGCGTTCGGTGGGCCATTGGGAATAATTGGTCATCATTTCATCGAGAAGCTTCATGGAAGCACCAAGTGTAGTTGACATAAAGGTTCCTCCTGCGGCCGAATCTAACAGGTTCCGCGAGGTAAAGTTCAAGCCTGCATAAAAAGTGTGGATAACCATCCAGGTAGTCAAACCATGTGTAGGGCATTTCTTAACAAGAGATTTCATTCGTTCCCAAGCTTGGGCAACGTGTTCATTATCCAATTGCTTAAAATTCATAATGTTACTCCTCAATTGGATAATTTTAGCAGGTGGGTAGTACTTCCCTATAAAAGCATCTTTGCACTTATCCCAAGAATCTATGCTATTCCTAGGAAAAGATTGAAACCAGATTTTAGCGTCTCCCCTTAAAGAGAAAGGAAAGAGCTTGAGCTTAACAACATCACCTTCTACTTCTTTATACTTTTGCATATCACATAATTCAATAAAATTATTCAAGTGTAAAGCAGCATCATCTCCAGCACCAGAGAATTGATCTCTCATAACAAGGTTTAGCAAAGCAGGTTTAATTTCATAAGAGGTAGCTGAAGTGGCAGGTGTGGCAATGGGAGTGCAAATAAAGTCTTGGTTGTTGTGACTAGTGAAGTCACACAACTTGGTGTTTTCAGTGAAACCCATAGTAGCAGCAAGTGTGGCAGATTTTTTTTTGTAATTTTTGATAAAAGACACAAAGATAAAAACTGAAAGGTAAACTAACAAGACTAAAAAACAAAGGTAAAGGGTAGTGTGCAACTCCCCTATCTTAGCACTCGGAGTCCCCGGCAACGGCGCCAGAAATTCACTTGATGGCTTCTCGCCCCTCGTTGGTTACCCCAAGTGGAAGGTTTGAGATGTAGCGCAGCAGCAAGTTTCCCTCGGTGAAGATACCAAGGTTTGTCTCCAGTAGGACTCCAGAGATGATAAGTAGGTGTCAGCGGCACAACTGACGTGGACCTGCACACAGACACAGATAACTTTGTTCCCAACGAAGTTCAGAGAGGTTGTCAATCTCTCCGGTCTTGTTGTTCACAAAGGGTAAAACACAAGGGATAATAATAGCAATTGAAAGTAAAAAGCAGAAAAGTAAATAAGCGTGGAAACAGTAATAAGGATATGGACCGGGATACGTGATGTTCACTAGTGATGTCTCTCTACCAAAAGACGATAAAACTGCTATGCGAGGTAAACAAATTACAGAAGGGCAATTGACCGGACTATGAACGCACCGCAATGCTAACTATGCTACAAAAGAAAGGAAGAGGCTCAAAAGCACGGGCAGTACGCCAAAATAAGTAGACCGTAATCCAACTGCATCTACTACTAATCATCCACCTTGAGATATCTATCCAGAACATCTCGCTGGTATTAAGTTGCGAGCCCCACCCAAAGTGTAAACCCAAAGCAACAGACAATTGCATTAAAAAGAACTTTGCGTAAAGTAAACAATCGTTGCAATAGCGGTTACAAGCACCGTTGTTTTCCCCCTTGCGGCAACAGCAAATCCCCTAGACTCACGTTTCTGTCACTCAAGCATTCCCTCTTGGAGTCACTACCTACAATCGAGCACAACGTTCCCTCTTGGAGTCACTACCTACTACTTGGCCAAAGCAATAAACAACAACGGAGAACATGCAAGAATTACTTAGGAACAAAAATATAAGAAATAAAAACCAAATATATTACTCTATCACAATCTGAACATAATCTCATAATACATCAGATCCCATCAAACTCAGCATAGCAAAAGCAGAAATATTACAAAAGTGCCTCGATCATGTAGGGCAGCTCACGAGGTCTAAACCATGAAGAACAAAGAGGGGAGGAGAACATCACATAGCTACTGATCACGGACCCATGGTCCAAGGAAAACTACTCACGAGACATCCGGGGAGCATCCATGGTGGAGAGGAGACTCCCGGAGGTCGGCCCTCCCTCCAGCAGGGTGCCAGGAAGAGGTCTTCTGGTGCTCCCGATCTCGGAAGCGCGGCGGCGGCGGAACAGAGGCGAGATTGCGAAATAGGGTTCTATCTTCGGAGTTTCCCCGTGACGGAGAATAAATAGGCGAAGGGGGTCAGCCAGAGGTGGACCAGGGGCCCCAGGCGCCCCCCTGGCGCGGCCAGGGTGGGGCCGCGCCGGGTGGCCGCCTGGGCCCCCTGGCTCCCCTCTGGCCCCACTCGGGCTCTTCGCGAAGCTTCCTGTACGCTGATTTTTCCTGTATTTTTCCCGGAATTTTTCTGGCACTTTTTATATGGGGGAAAACTGAAATAGAAAAATAGCAGAAAACAGGAACTGGCACTGGGGTGCACTGAGTTAATAGGTTAGTCCAAATATGATCAAAAGTGTATGAAAGTGTATCTAGATCATAGCAATATCACACAAAACATGCATGGAGCAAGCGGAAATTATAGATACGTTTTGGACGTATCACAAGGCCGGAGGAATTGAAAACTCCTCTGTACTCGTTGGGAGCAAAGCTATTTATATATGTGTGCAGGTCCAGGTGAAGTTAGCAACCCTCGGTTGTGAACGGCGCCATTGTTCACTTTACCGCCTTCTTGTATCTCTGCGAGTCCTATTGGTTCGATACTCAACCTTAGCATCTTCGCTAAGGGAAATTTTTTTCTACGCTACATCTCACCTTCCACTTGGGGTAACCGACGAGGAGTGAGAGAACTATCCTCACCGTATCGAGCCAATTTCTGGCGCCGTTGCCGGGGATTCCAAGGTACAACAAGTAGACTGGTCCCGTCAACTTCCTATCCAGAAGCAATTTCTGGCGCCGTTGCCGGGGACTCCAGTCTACAAGATAGGGGAGTGGCACACTATCTTTTATCTTTGTTTTTTAGTCTTGTTTGTTTACCTTTCAGTTTTTATCTTCGTGTCCTTTATCAAAAATCCAAAAAAAGATATTATGTCTAGTTACTTACTTGCCAATCAATGTTTGACTTATTTGAAACTAGATCTTATTGGCATGGAGGATTCACCGAGGATCAACAAAAGTGGTACAAGGAACACCGCTTGTCTCAAACGGGGATACATTTATGGAAACAAATACATCAGTTGTATGATTATGCTAGAAACTTGTGCTCAATATATAATATATCTTTCTGCAGGGATGAATCTTGTTGCTTTATGAGGCACAAACACCTTTCTTTCCAATGTGAGTACAATGATGATGAAACCTTATCTTCTTATGCTAAGAGAAACTATGATTTTTATGATGCAGAGGAAATAGAAGAATTTGTTGCTTATAAGGGTGCCTATGAAATTACTTCTCTTTTTAAAAATATTGATGATGCCCCTTACAAATCTGAAAGTCTTGCTATACTTAACTATTGTCTGGAAAATTACGATGCAAATTATTATATTACTGATCATCTTGAGAGAATCTCTCCCCGAAAGTAAGAGACTAATGATTTGCAGGACTCTATGGAAGAAGAAATTACTGAACCTGAAAGCTCCTTGGATGAAAAAGAGGAGGAGAGTGACGAACAAGAGGAGGAAGAATGGAGCCATCCACGTCTACCTTCTAATGAGATTAACTCTTTGACTCTTACCTTATATGAGTGTTATGATCCCATGGATTCTTTTGAAATATCCCTTTTTGATGAACTTGATACCTTCTATGCTTATGGCCGTGATGCCACTATGGATTATGCTTGCGAAGATGAACTTTCTATAGTTCCTTACGTCAAGCATGAAATTTTTTGCTATTGCACCCACACTTGATGTCCCTATTATCCTTTTGAAATCTCCAACTCCAGAGAATTTTCCTCTTATCAAAGCTCAATGTGATGGGTTGCATTTATCTTATGATCCTAAAAACCGTGTTGAAAACAATACACGTGTGCTTGTAGGTCATGAACAATATGATTTATGTGATAGTTATATTCTTGATGTTGTTCATTATACTACTGAAAATTACTTTGAGAGAGGAAAGTTTGGTTATAGAAACTTCCATATTACTAAAACACATCTCTTCATGTTGAAAGTTTTGAAGTTGTTCTTTTTCCACCTTCCTATGCATGTCACTTTGTGCTTCTTTGATTTATTTTCTTACAAGATGCCTATGAATAGGAAGTGGGTTAGGCTTAAATGTGTTTCATATTTGCTTCTTGATGCTCTCTTTTGCTTCGAAATTCTTATTCTTATGAGAGCACCTTTTATAATCCTCAAGCCTAGCTAATGGCTTTAAACAAGCTCTTTCGGGAGGCAGCCCGCAACGAGTTTAGGTTTTAGTTTTTTTTTTCTTATGTTTTTAGTGGTCTTGATGATTTTTACTACTGTAACAACATCATTGTATCTTTACTTTTTAAGCTTTGTGCCTTTTATAGCCTCATACGACAAGGGAAGTAAAAGTTGTGACATGCTGTCCAGAAAACAGATTCTGTCCTCGTGACTAGAAAAATCATGGAAAAATCCCAGTTCATCTTTTTGAGCTGAAATTTTTACACAGTGTGCTCTATACAATTACGAAACTTGCATATGCTCTGAGTTTTTTGATTTGAGTTGCAGAAGTACCCCTAAAAAATTCGTTTCTACCTGCTGTTCTGTTTTTCACAGATTCTGCCACGTTTTGTCTCTCTTCACTTTTCCAAATCTTAAGCTTGCTTTTTTTTTGCAAAAACTTTTTGGATATCTTGGGAACAGTAGCTATTCAAGATTATATTTATTTCTAGTAAGAGAAAAAAATATTTTAATAGGGTACTAACCTCCCTAATCAGTCTACAATGAGTTATGTATGAAGAGAGTTTTCAAGTGTGCGATGGAAGATGATGAAAGAAGATCTTGGAGCGTCAAACACTCAAGCTTGGGGATTCCCATGTGCACCCCCAATAAATATTCAAGTAGACTCAAGCTCCTAAGCTTGGGGATGCCCCCGTGCATCCCCTTCTTCATCAACAATTATCAGTTCGTCTCTCGTTGCACTATATTTTTATCACTTCATGCGTTATGTGCTATTCTTGGAGCGTCTCGCTCTAAGGTTTTGTTTTTAGTTTTCTTTTGCTTTGTTTTCTTTAGTAAAAAGTTAGATCCCAGCTTACTTTATATTGTGTGGGAGAGTTACACACTCCGCTTGAACTAGAACTCCTCATAGGATTTGCTTGCTTATTCTTTTAGCTGTGAGTTGTTATTTTTCTTTTCTTAGTCGCTGCTCTGTTTAGTTGTAGTGCTTTAGTTTTCTTAGATATTTTCTTTTGTTTTAGGTTGAACTTTCTATAGGTTGCATGTTTTATCTTGTTAGAGAGTTTGCCTGTTGCACTAGAAGTAGGTAGTTGAAGTTGCTTTTCTCTTTGTAGTAGTAACTTGCAATAGTCTTGAGGTATTGACTAGAGTAATGTTTGAACTTTTGGTGTCAAGAGATCGAGCCTATTAGTGATAGATGACATATTTTGGGAAATCCGTGTGTTTTTCGAAAACCAAAAACCCCTGTTGAGAACTCTAGCTACTAGATGGATCACTAACCTCTGGAGGGTTCGAATATTAGAGTATACTCACGTACCATGAGTCGAGGATGCGCAAGGATAACCAAACCCCCATACACTCCTCCTCGGGGTACTTGTCTCTTTGTGAACCTCCTGATTAGATTGAGAGTTACCGATAATAAGTGCATGAGTTCTACGGACTAATGTGAGTATTCAAAAGTTGACACTTCCACCCACCTATACTTTTTCTAGCCTCTTCGGTACCATGCATTGCCCTTTCTCACCTCGAGAGTTGGCGCATACTTCGCCGGTGCATCCAAACCCTTGGCACGATACGCTCTGTCATCATAAGCCTCCTTATATCTTTCCTCAAAACAACCACCATACCTACCTATAAGGCATTTCCATAGCCTTTCCGAGATACATTGCCATGCAACGTCCACCTTCTCATGACTTGATCCTCATGTCATACATTTGCATCATGATATTTATATCTTCTTTATGTGAGTACCTTTGTAAAGTGTGAAAGATCTCCTATATTCTTGTAAAATATAGAGTGTTGCCCCTAAGTGAGGAAAATATCCCAAAGAGGTCAAAATCAAAAGATCCCAAAGAGGACAAATGAGAGTTAAATAGAAGGGATATTTAATTTAGTGCCCCTGGTTCCTTAGTTGTGCTCACTTTTCCCCAAGCTCCAAACTTGTGCTCACTTTTCCCCAATTCCTTAGTTGAAACACTCACAAATGCTCATAGCAGACGCTTCCCGTCTTCACCGTTAACTCTGGCGAGTGGGGCCACGTTGGTCTCTGTTTTTTTACAGGGACGTTTGACTCTGTTGGCTGTCGCTATGTGGCTTTGCTGGTTGGGTCGTGTTTGTGTTCGTAGGACTAGACCGATAATAAAATAAATAGGCCTGCTATGGAGGCGCTGGACAGCCTTTTATGCATGAACGCCGGTACGCACGCAGCCGGGTATGCATGCATTGACGACCTGCTCGCATGCACGCACGCAGACGTCGATTCAGTCGCCCGTCGCTGGATCATGCACGCAAACAGGCGCCGATTCAGTCGCTCTGTCACTGGATCACGCACGCACGCATCGTTTCACGCATCGCTGGATCCCTGCCGCACGGCTGCCGCTTGATCCAATCGCTCCGCAGGCATCGATCCAGTCGCTCCGCACGCTCGATTCAGTTGCACGTAGAGCACGCGCGCAGTCGTTTGACGCGTCGAGTCACGCACGCTCACAGAGATGCGTCATTTCGCACGGTGGCATCGATTCAATTGCTGCGTCGTTTCGCATGGTGGCATCGATTCACGGTCGCATTGATTCCCGCATGCATTGAATGCAGTTCCCCCTTCTCTTCTTCCTCTCCCCCGGCTATTTAAACTGCCCTAGGTTCCTTCTTCCTTCTACACATCCATCTGTGCCTCCCCCCTTCTCTTCTTCCCCAAAAGACAAAGCAAACACACAGCGACGCGAAGACATTGCAGTTCAACGGGCCGACGTTCCGCCTGCCGCCCACCGTGCCGGATATGCGGTACCCCCCTTCGTCGTCGTCGAGCACTCGCTCCGCGTGTGGGAGTTCTCACGCTGGAGGGGTGGTCATGACCTTGCCAGGTGGTTCCTTCGTGCGGGCTTTACCCACCTCCCTCAGGGCTCGCCGTCCATGTTCCGCCTCGAGGGAACATCGTCCAAACAGCCAATCTCCAGCGATAGGGCTTGTCGCCCACTTCACCAACAGGTTTGATGCCTACTACCTACTCAGCAAGGTGTTTTGGTGTGGGTGCGAGTTCATCGCATTCACCACCTACAACATCTTCACCAACTTCGACAGCATCTTCCCCAACGGCATGCATAGCCTCCCGTACTACCTCGGCGAGAACAGCCGGGAGGAGGAGGAGTAGGAGTGAAGACGACGGCGAAGACGACGGTGAAGCCGGCGGTGAAGACATGGCAGTGTTGCCCTACCCTATCTATGTGTAGTGTGAGTTTGGTGTGTGTGTTTCCCATGAGGCGAGTTCTATCTAGGTTTAGGGTCCCCTAGGTTTACGGTTATCTATCTGTGTTGTTTTTATGAAGAACTTGTATCCCTTCGCTTTATTTATCTAAGTTGTTATGTGTGTTATATGTTGGAAACGGGAGCTTGGCTTTTCTTCCTCTTATATCTCGTTATTCACTGTTATATGCATGCTAATCTAAAGGAACCAGCCAGATGCAAATGGGTGCATCTCAGGCCCATGAAAATGCATGCACGGCTCGTACAAGCCACGGCTTGTGCTTATCTAATGAATAAAGCAAACTACCAGAAAAACTAATGTGACATGACGACGAGATTAGACTTGTAATATTATTGTATTTTGTTTGTCCCAAGTTTAGACACGGCTAATTGATGTGGGGAAAACTAACCAAACTAACTAAAAAGTGAAAATGATGTGTTTTGGGATCCATTCTAAAAATAAGAACATATTGTACATGACTTATACTAGCTTGTGAGCAAGCAAAAAAAAGCACATACGGTGAAGAGAAATCAGATCAAATAGACCCATAAATGAAAGCCAAAAAAAAATCCTCAACGAAATAGAAGAGCTTGGGCAATCAAATTACTGAAAAAATCAATCAGAAACAAAAAAGAACAAAGCAATCGTTGAAAAACAAAAACAGAGTCATCGTTGGTTTCTGGGCCTCATCCCTTTATTCTATGTGGGCCTATTGCAGCTTTATTCTCTTTGGGCCCGCAAACTAGTTTTTTTTCTAGCAGTCAGTGTAACTGACGAACTCGAGGAGAAAATTTGGCAAGTGCGAGAGAGAAGAGATGAACTTGATGTATTTGTGCTGCACAAGTACTGCTTACTGTCATCTGACGAGGTAGGGTATGATCAAACAGTCGAGGTTAGCTAACAAAATAACTAGAAAAAATGATAACACTAAACTGGTAGTTGTCTTCTGGCGAAACTGAAAGTGTTGAAAGCTAACACTAAACTGCATACATTCAGAGATCGAGAGTTGCAGGGTTTGCTCTCGCATTTGAGATAGACACGGTGAAATCCATCACATTAAGGTTCCCTGCCATGGATGAAGCTAAACAGTAGCAACAACACAGTACAAACATATCTAACGAGAGATGACCATCAAGTAAAAAAATCCTAGAGCAAGTATTCCTAAAGCTATCAGATTAGATTGCTTCTTCCATTCAATCAGCTGCCTTAAGTTCTTGTTCATCTTCTTCAATTCCCCCTTCAGTTCCGCATCCACTGCCGTCGGAGCAGCACTGTCATGGGGCAAATTCTCCACAGCCGACGGTTGATTGAGCTCGCGGGTTTCATCCCCCCTCGAATCCAGCAAACCCAACCCTTGAAGCCTCTGGATGTGTGCATCCATCCACTCAAAATGGTTGCATTTCTTCACGATCTGAAAACGAAATCATGAACACTAAATCCCAAATCTGACAGAAATGAAATTAGAGATAAAGGATGCGAGAAGAACTCAGATCTAACCTGCCCCTTCGGCCTCCTCTCGCATTTGACGAACTCGCGCCCATAGTTCCCATTCTTGTGCTCCTTCGAAGTCAACCGCTTCAGTGGCCCAGTGTGTGGGCAGTCAGGGCATCGAGTCATCGGCACTGGACCATACACCGGCCACGTGGGATTGGAGGCTGACGAGAAGCTCGACATATCGCTGGAGAGAAGAAGTAGAGGAAAGGAGGTTGCTCTGTCGAGGAAGAAGCAGAGGAAGGGAGGTTACTCTATCGAAGAAGAAGAAGATGGGGAAAGCAATTGGGCGAGCACGGGCTGCTCTGTAGCCAATCAGGATACAGAACCATCGTCACGCGGATCGCCATGATCGGACGGGTGGAGTTTGGCGCTAGGGTATGATCCAACGGTTGGGACCATTCAGCAGGGTTATGAGCCAGTCAACGGGGTTATTAGGGTTTGACCAGATTTCAAATGACCATAACTAAATAAATAAAATCGCAAAAATAAAATTCCAGCGTAGTTCGTCCGTTTATGTGACATAGTTATCAAAAAAACTATAAACTTGGTATAGGGACTTTTTTTGAAAAAACATTTTTTGAAGTGAGTCGTCGAAATCAAGTTCAAATGAGAATAAATAATTCAAAAAAATCAAAATATTACAATTCTTGCGCACATTGCCATCATATGTGACATTGTTATGAGAAAAAATATATAAACTTGGTGTAGGTCATTTTCATGAAAAAAGCTTCACACAAATGAGCTATCACGTATGAAGTTGTTCAGAGTTCGTAGGAGAGTGAGAGAGGGTTTAGGTTTTGTTAAAATTCAAAAAAAATCAAAAAAAATCACCAAAGCTTCATTTTGGAGTGAATAAGAAGGATCTGGACTTACTTTTTGATTTTCATATCTAAAACGTGTTATTTTTATGGTTTTGAATTAAAAGCATATTTTTTCAAAAAAATGTAGTAATATGAATATTAATTCAATAAATAGTGAGACTTCGTTTTTACCCTATATATATGGAACAAGTATTAATAGAAATAATATGCATCATTTAGAGAAGGTCGAAAAAAACTTGATTACAAATAGGCCTATTTACCCTAGGTTTCGAGCTCGTTTCTAGCACATTTCTCCATTTCTCATTCAGATTGATCACCTTCAAATATTGGATTTCAAATGTTCGATCAAATACATAGCACAGAGCAATGGACCTCATATGTTGGTCAACTTCAACTTTGGCTCAAATTCAAATATTGGCTCAAATTAAAATATTGATTCAAATTCAAATTCAAATTTTGATGCAAATTTTAATTCTGACTCAAATAAGATACCAAAGTACAAGCAACATTACAAGTGTCCCTTATTACAACAGATAAGTTTTCACAGTAGCTCAAATTAATACAAATCTACCAAGTTTTAAGCGATTGACTCGCCCTCAAAGTTCAAATTCAAATCTTCGCCTTGCTCCTTGTGTTCACAGCTGGCTTCACAGCCTTGCTCCTGGTTTCCCTAGTTGAGATGCTCTTTTCATTCAGACTCTTGATTCTTTTGATCTTTACTTGGGGTTTTGGCTTCCCCACCTTGATGCTCCCGGTTTTCTTTTGATCTTTTTCATCTGTGGGTTCAATGATCTTTAAAGGAACAACTGGAACAATTACCCCCTCCTCTTCCTCTCTTATATCTTCAAAACCATCAAAGGCCATGGCTTCAAATTCTTCGGTTTATTCATCTCTAGGCCTTTTCTCCCTAGAGCTGGTAAATAAAATTATAAGCCATAGATAAAAAATTGAACAAATGCAAACAAAAGGGTAGCTGCATTCTACAAATGCAAACACATACCAAGGTGTTGGTACTGCTTCATTTGCTTCAATCTCCAGTGTAGCTGCATTCTCCTCTGCATCTTCAATCTCCATTGCTGCTGCATTCTCCTCTGCATTGGCTGCTGTCCATCTTTCCTCCTCTCCAAATGATGCCTCCACTGGATTGGTACAAAGCCTAGCAATATGCCCTAGAACTCCACATTTTCTGCAAGCACGCCTTTTTGGTAGACGACCCTCCTCACCTGTTCTGAACCTGTTTTTCTTTGGTCTTCCTGGTGGTCTAGTCATTATAGAAGAGTGGAGTTTGAACCCTGGATCTACTATGTTCCATTGATCGTTTCCCAAGAGTGCAGACACATTGTCAGCATAAGCAACCATAAATTTGGCAACAAAGAAATACTCAGAGCAATATTGATCAACTTCACCATCTGCACCCACGATAACAGTCATCAGATGTAGGGCATGTATGCATGGCTTCCCACGGATCTGCCATTGCCTACAACTACATTCTCTAGCAGTTAGGTTCACAGGATACCTCCATACCCTATTTTTACTATCAGTATAGGTTACCTCACCCTCATATGTACTAGATCGAATGCATTTCATCTTCTGTCCTCTTGCCTTCAAATGCAATGCCTTAATCAGTGATGGGAGCATTTGATGACCAACATATTGTGTTTCTGCAATTCTTTTACGAAGAGCCATATTTATCATGATCATCTGCCTCATCTTGTCAAATGCTTGCCACAACAACAGCCCTTTCACTGACTTGAACTTTGAATTGAAGCATTCTGCAAGGTTATTGGTCACATAATCTACTTTGCAGATTTCATTGAATTTGCTTCTTGACCACACCTTGCCATGATGTGCATCCATGTACTGCTTCACAAGAAGATTTTCAGCATACAACACTCTCAAATGGTGTTCATGCTTCCTTTTGCTGCATGTGTATGATGATGGCCATAAGTTCTCATCATAAACTTTAACTTTGAACTTCTTTTTGAAATTTTGTGCTAGGTGTCGCATACATTCCCTATGCTCCACTCCAGGGAATACAATTTCTACTGCACTCTCTAAACCCTTGCAAGCATCTGTGTGTATAGCTAAACCTGGTGGTGTGCCTATAATGTTGCGCAACTGCTGCAGAAACCAGACCCAACTTTCCTTGGACTCTGCCTCCACCACACCAAATGCAACTGGGAATAGCCGGTTGTGTCCATCAACTGCAGAACCTGCTACTAGTTGTCCTCTCCATCTTCCAGTCAAATGTGTAGCATCTACGGCCAAATAGGGCCTGCAACCATCTAGAAACCCCTGCCAACAAGCCTTGAAACAAACAAAAGCCCTTCTGAAGCACTCCTTCTCAAATGACTTCCCTTTTATTTTGAATTGAACTGTATGCTTGTAACACCCTCACTGTCAGTGAACAGTAATCACTGTTACTGTTGATCATTAATGTTCAAAACTTTGCTTTGATCAAACTTGGTTCAGTTCAAATTCAATTTCCCTTTTGTTATTGTTGAATGCAAGTGAACCTTGGGCCTTGATCAGCATGGATCAATAACAAAGTCCAAGCCCTTCTTTGAAGTCAAATCAAATGCTCAAATGCCTTTGGTGGAATACTAAAAACAAGGTGAAAATAAAACCTTGTCCAAAAATTGTGATTCCACTTTTATTAAATCACTAATATTCAGTGGGTCATGTCACACCAATTTGGGATTTTTTTAATCTCTAAATTATTTCAAAGAAATCAAAACAGTAGCTAAAAACCCCAAATTAATCATTTAATATTTAAAAGAAATATTAAACGACTTTTAAAGTCACCCAAAGTTGTTGTGGCACTGACTTGGGTTGCAAGCTTAATTATGGACCCCATTAAACATTTTACAAAAATGAATAAGCATTTAAATGAATACAAAATATAAAATATCGAAAAGGAAAAAAGAAAATAAAAGGAAAACAACCTATCTAACTCTCCCCCTGGGCACAGCCCATTTCTCCCTTCCCCCTGGGCCGCGAAGCCCAGCCCACTCGGCGCCCCATCCTCTACCTCACGCTACAGGAAACAGGGGAGGCCGTGGCGACCATCCCTGGTGCCACGCCGGAAACCTCCCCCCGTGGCGCTAATACGGCCGCCGCCGACGTCTACAAGAGGGGTCGGGGCCCCTGCGCACTGCGAACCCTAACCCCGCACTTCCCTCTCACAATCTCCTTGATCTGGAGCCTTTTCCCCCTCGAGCGACGCCGACATAGCCGCCCTCGCTGTCCTCGCGCCGCCGGCGGGGTTCTTCAAATTCCGGCCGCCCACGCGCCCCGAGCCCACTGCCGCACCCCTACACCTCCCCCGGTGAGCCGCCGCGCCATTTTCCCCATCTCGCTGCGCCGATTTCAACGTCGTGGTCGCCTCCCCGCACACGCCCGGCACCACAGCCCGCCATGGCCGCCCGAGCTCTGCTCGCCCGCGTCGCACCCAGACCACACTCTGGCCGCGCACCCTGCCTGGCGTCGCGCGAGCCCGTGCCTTCCCCCACCTTTTCCCTCCTGCCCGCGCGCCGTAGCATCGCCGCCGCGAGCACGGGCTCCGCCGTCCGCCATGGGTGTCGGGCACGCGCGCCCGGTGCTCCTCTGCTCGCCCCTGATGCCCAGATCGACGCCGGGCTAAGTGCCCGTTCGAGCGGGCCCCGGCACGCTGGCTCCCGTGGCCTCTATGCGGGCGCCGCCGCGTCCTGTTGCCGGCGTCGAGCCGCCGGCCAGGCCGGTACGGCCAGGGCCATTAGATGGCTAACCCCCCTCTCTGTGTCCCACTGCCAAGTGGGACCGGTTAAATTGAGTTAATGGCTAACCCCCCCCCCCCCCCCTTAATCAAATTAACCCCTGTTAGTAAATAGAGGCACTTACATGTGGGGTCACCCCCTAATTAAATAGTTAAAATGGTTTTATTAGTTTAGTAGTCAATGACATGTGGGCCCTCTGATATTTTTTATTAAATAAAAAAAGATTTAAATGCCTCTGTGTATGACAGTGGGCCCCCATTGGATAATTAGGATTAATAAAATTGTTTTATTAAAATAGAGGCTGACATGTGGAGCCCACATGTCAGCACTATTCTAGATAAGATTGTGGATAAGGTTGGATTTTATTAATAAAAGAAATAAAAGAAATTCTTTTAAATGATTTTAAACTTTGAAAATCAATATCTTTTAAACCGTAATTCAGACACAAAAACTTTATACATCAAAATTAATCAAAAAAATATAACGAATACGAATACGCTATCCGTATGTCTATTACACCCCTCTAACACAACAAACATCGAACCGTTCCCCCTCCGGTCCGTCTGTCGGATAAATTGTCCGGTACTGCTAAAGTACCCGGATGAATTTATTTCGAACACGAAAGTTGTTCGGAATAGATCAACTAACCCGGATACACCACCCACACGTGTGTCGGATGTCCATGACAACTCCGGCATGATCCCTTCTCCTTCGGACGCCCTATCCGGTAATTACCCGGAGCTGGCAGTTCATCCCCGGATGAATTCCCGCTCCGAGCTTATTGCATCGTACTACGTTAGAGCACCGATAAAATTTCATATGTCTTGTCTTGTATTTGTTTGCATATGTTTGCTTTATCTTTACTGTTTCTTCCCCCTTTGTTCTCCGGTAGACCCCGCTGCTGCTGTCGACTACACCACTGCTGGGTACGGCTACTACGTCGACGACCCCACCCCTACCGTCGAGCTTCCAGGAAAGGAGAGCCATTCTCTTCCCCAGATATCTCCTATCTTTCCGTACTTTTCTTGCACTAGGCATTGTTACTGCTGCTGCTACGTTACAATCCTATTCAATTGCATAGCCTGATTTTGTCGCCCCTTGATGTACCTCCTTTATCCGTTGGATGCTGATGACTCGCTTCGCGACATCACTCACGAGCTGGAGTCTGCTAATGTCGATCCAGCCGACTATGTGAACTTTGCGTCCTATCACCTGAAAGGCACCGCTGCTCAGTGGTGGAGCACCCACAAGCGTTCACTGCCAGTCGGAGAAGTCATCACTTGGGATGAATTTCAATCCGCCTTTGGCGCCCGCTACATTCCTCAGGGGATCATGTACCGTAAGAAGGAAGAATTCCGCAACCTCACTCATAGCAACATGACTGTTGAAGCCTATCAGCGCGAGTTCCTCAACCTCTCTCGCTATGCGGAAGAAGAGATCACCATTGATGCTCGCAGACAACAGAAGTTCCGTCGTGGACTCAATGCAGACCTCAGGCTCGCTCTTGCCGTTCATGATTTTGCCAACTTCGCCACCATGGTGAACAAGGCTATCACCGTTGAGACTGCCCAGATGGAGTTCAAGCACACGCAGAAACGCTATCGTGACGTTGGCTCATCTTCGAGCGCAACACATAAGCGTCACATCTGGCTCCCTCACAGTGTGACCCATTCACCTGCCCCTGCTCCAAGGCCGTCTTATGTTGCACCCCGTCTGCCTCCGCCACCGCAGATGCCAAGAGCTCTGCCTCCACCAACCAATGCTACACCCCTTCGTCCTCAGGATGGATTATGCTTCACGTGCCGCCAGCCTGGTCATTTTTCTAGAGAGTGCCCCCAGAAACAGAAGCAACTGGTAGTTCACCCTACTGGCCGCGGAAATGGTTGTGGCAACAACAGGACCCCCAACTATAACACTGGGTCGGCTGCTCATGCTCGTGGACATGCTTACAACATTAATGTTGAAGAAGCTCAGGAACAACCCGCTACCGTGATGGGTACCCTTCTCGTTAATTCCACACCTGCTACTTTTTTATTTGATTCAGGAGCGTCGCATTCATTCATGTCGGAAGCATTTTCATTATCGCGTAACATTACGTTTGAGAAGATGAACCCACCGATGATTGTTCGCACCCCTGGAAGCCGTTGCCAAACCTCCATGATGGTACACGATGTCACCATTGACGTCGAAGGGATTATATTCCTTGTGTCCCCCATCATCCTGAAAACCTCCACCATATACCTCATTCTGGGAATGGATTGGTTGAAAGTCCATGATGCCGCAGTGTATTGTGGCACTAGTTTTGTCCAACTTTTTCACCCCTCCGGCGAGATTCTTAACCACACCACCCGAATTACCCGTGATGCTGAAACGCAGATATTTATGGTGAATGCTTTGAATGTCTCACCCTTGGAAGGAATTGAGAATGTTCCGGTCGTTCGCGATTTTCAAGACGTCTTCCCAGAGGAACTACCGGGAATACCCCCGACCAGAGAGGTGGAATTCGTCATCGACTTGAAGCCAGGCACTGTTCCTATTGCCAAGCGTCCTTACAAGATGCCGCCACATGAACTCCTTGAACTTAAGGAGGAAATCGACAAGGCACTTCAGAAAGGATTCATTCGCCCCAGTTCCTCTTCTTGGGGAGCACCTTCGCTCTTTGTCAAGAAGAGTGATGGCACGAACCGTTTAGTCCATGATTACCGACCTATCAACCAGGCAACAATACAGAACAAGTATCCGCTTCCTCGGATCAACGATATGTATGATCAACTCGCTGGATCTACGGTGTTCTCGAAACTCGACTTAAGGTTGGGTTACCATCAGATCCGGGTCTGTGAAGAGGACATTCCGAAGACCGCCTTCATAACTCGCTATGGTTCTTACAAGTACACTGTCATGTCCTTTGGCCTAACCAATGCCCCAGCCACTTTCTCCCGGTTGATGAACTATATATTCATGGAATATATCGACAAGTTTGTCGTGGTTTATCTGGATGATATCTTAATATACTCCAAGAATAAAGAGGAGCATGCTGAACACCTTCGCCTTATACTGGAAAAGCTACGAGAACACAAACTCTATGCTAAGTATTCTAAGTGTGAGTTCTGGCTTCCCGAAGTAACCTACCTTGGTCACATGATTTCCAAGGATGGCATTGCCGTCAACCCAGAACGTATTCAGGCTATCCTAGATTGGACTTCCCCCAAGACTGTCAAGCAAGTCAGAAGTTTCCTCGGACTCGCCAGTTATTGCCGCCGTTTTGTCGAGAACTTCTCCAAGATTGACAAGCCTCTGACCAATCTGCTTCACAAAGGTGTCAAGTTTGAGTGGACTGATAAATGTCAGGAATGTTTCCAAGCTCTCAAGGACAAACTCACTTCTCCCCCAGTGCTTGCTCCCCCTGATAGCCGGAAGGACTTCGTGATATATTGTGACGCATCTCGTCAAGGTTTAGGCTGTGTCCTAATGCAAGAGCGCAAAGTGATTGCTTATGGCTCTCGCCAGTTGCGTGCTCACGAAGAAAACTATCCAACACTTGATCTCGAGTTGGCAGCGGTAATTTATGCATTGAAGTTGTGGCGACAGTACCTCGTTGGTAATCTTTGCGAGATCTACACCGACCACCAAAGCCTGAAGTACCTGTTTACTCAGCCAGATCTGAATCTCCGCCAACAAAGATGGCTCGAGAAAATAGCCGATTTCAACATGGATATTCATTACACCCCTGGCAAAGCTAATGTGATGGCCGATGCCTTGAGCCGCAAAGCCTACTGTAGTGAACTTGAAGTTCAAGTACAGCAGCCTCTTCTGTATGAAGAACTTCGAATACTAAACCTCGAGATTGTTCCTCAGGGTCATGTAAATAACCTTGTTGTTGAACCGGACCTCGACGAAACCATCAGGTGGATACAAACATGTGACTCTGATGTCGAGAAGATTAAGAGGGATATCATTAAAGTAAAGGCACCATCCTTCACTGTTGCCGATGATGGTACGTTATACTTCCAGAAACGTTTAGTGGTCCCTAGGAGTAAGCCCAATCTAAACTTGACCCCGCGCGTCATGAAAGAAGCTCATGATACTCCTTTGTCGATTCACCCTGGTAGTACCAAGATGTACCAAGACCTTCGTCAGCGGTACTGGTGGTCTAACATGAAGCAAGACATCTCTCGATATGTTGACGAGTGTGACGTTTGTCGTCGCGTGAAAGCAGAACATCAAAGACCTGCTGGGACTCTGCAACCACTTTCTATTCCTGAATGGAAGTGGGACAAGATCGAGATGGACTTCGTCACTGGTTTTCCCAGGTCGCAGAAAGGCCACGATGCTATCTTTGTCGTCATCGACTGCTTCTCCAAGGTTGCTCACTTTCTGCCAGTCAAGGAGAAGATCTCTGCTAGTCAGTTAGCAGACTTGTATGTTTCCAGAATTGTGTCCCTCCATGGCATTCCGTTGGAGATCAGTTCAGACCGTGGCAGCATTTTCACCTCAAGATTTTGGGATAGTTTCCAAGAAGCTATGGGCACTCACCTGAATTTCAGCACCGCTTATCACCCCCAGTCGCAAGGACAAGTCGAACGAGTTAATCAAGTGCTTGAAGATATGCTCCGGGCTTGTGTCATCTCCTTCGGCAAGAAATGGGAGGAGTCTCTTCCGTTTGCTGAATTCTCGTATAACAATAGCTACCAAGCTAGTCTGAAGATGGCCCCCTTTGAAGTTCTCTATGGACGTAAGTGTCGAACCCCTCTGAATTGGTCAGAAACTGGGGAACGTGCACTCATTGGTCCGGACATTATCCAACATGCTGAAGATCAAGTTCGCGTTATTCGTGAACATCTGAAGGCCGCTCAGTCTCGTCAAAAGAGCAACTATGACCGCAAGCACAAGGAAATGGTCTATCAGCCTGACGAATACGCGTACCTCCCTGTCACCCCCATGCGAGGCACTCATCGCTTCGGGATCAAAGGCAAGTTAGCTCCTCGCTACATTGGCCCGTTCCGTATTCTTTCCAGGAGTGGACCAGTGGCATACCGATTGGAATTGCCGCCGAACCTCTCTCAAGTACATGATGTCTTCCACGTGTCGCAACTCCGACGCTGCTTCAAGGATCCCATCCGCGAAGTGGAACATGATATGATTGAGCTGCAGCAGAACTTGACTTATCAAGAACATCCGAGCCGCATTCTCGATCAGTCTGAACGCCGAACCCGCAACAAGACGACCAAGTTTCTCAAAGTTCAGTGGTCGAATCATTCTGAAGATGAAGCCACTTGGGAACGCGAAGATCGTCTTCGTGATGAATACCCAGATCTTTTCCCCTCTACCGCTTAGATTATCGGGATGAGAATTCTTGTAGTGGGGGAGATTTGTAACACCCTCACTGTCAGTGAACAGTAATCACTGTTACTGTTGATCATTTCTTTTCAAAACTTTGCTTTGATCAAACTTGGCTCAGTTCAAATTCACTTTCCCTTTTTTTATTGTTGAATGCAAGTGAACCTTGGGTCTTGATCAGCATGGATCAATAACAAAGTCCAACCCCTTCTTTGAAGTCAAATCAAATGCTCAAATGCCTTTGGTGGAATACTAAAAACAAGGTGAAAATAAAACCTTGTCCAAAAATTGTGATTCCACTTTTATTAAATCACTAATATTCAGTGGGTCATGTCACACCAATTTGGGATTTTGTTAATCTCTAAATTATTTCAAAGAAATCAAAACAGTAGCTAAAAACCCTATATTAATCATTTAATATTTAAAAGAAATATTAAACGACTTTTAAAGTCACCCAAAGTTGTTGTGGCACTGACTTGGGTTGAAAGCTTAATTATGGACCCCATTAAACATTTTACAAAAATGAATAAGCATTTAAATAAATACAAAATATAAAATATAGAAAAGGGAAAAAGAAAATAAAAGGAAAACAACCTATCTAACCCTCCCCCTGGGCACAGCCCATTTCTCCCTTCCCCCCTGGGCCGCGAAGCCCAGCCCACCCGGCGCCCCATCCTCTACCTCACGCTACAGGAAACAGGGGAGGCCGTGGCGACCATCCCCGGTGCCACGCCGGCAACCTCCCCCGTTGCGCTAATCCGGCCGCCGCCGGCGTCTACAAGAGGGATCGGGCCCCCTGCGCACTGCGAACCCTAACCCCGCACTTCCCTCTCAACATCTCCTTGATCTGGAGTCTTTTCCCCCTCGAGCGACGCCGACATAGCCGCCCTCGCTGTCCTCGCGCCGCCGGCGGGGTTCTTCAAATTTCGGTCGCCCACGCGCCCCGAGCCCACTGCCACACCCCTACACCTCCCCCGGTGAGCCGCCGCGCCATTTTCCCCATCTCGCTGCGCCGATTTTAACGTCGTGGTCGCCTCCCCGCACAAAGCCCGGCACCACAGCCCGCCATGGCCGCCCGAGCTCTGCTCGCCCGCGTCGCACCCAGACCACACTCTGGCCACGCCCCCTGCCTGGCGCCGCGCGAGCCCGTGCCTTCCCCCCACCTTTTCCCTCCTCCCCGCGCGCCGTAGCATCGCCGCCGAGAGCACGGGCTCCGCCGTCCGCCATGGGTGTCGGGCACGCGCACCCGGTGCTCCTTTGCTCGCCCCGGATACCCAGATCGACGCCGGGCTAAGCGGTCGTTCGAGCGGGCCCCGACACGCTGGCTCCCGTGGCCTCTGTGCGGGCGCCGCCGTGTCCTGTTGCCGACGTCGAGCCGCCGGCCAGGCCGGTACGGCCAGGGCCATTAGATGGCTAACCCCCCTCTCTGTGTCCCACTGCCAAGTGGGACCGGTTAAATTGAGTTAATGGCTAACCCCCCCCTAATCAAATTAACCCCTGTTAGTAAATAGAGGCACTTACATGTGGGGTCACCCCATGATTAAATAGTTAAAATGATTTTATTAGTTTAGTAGTCAATGACATGTGGGCCCTCTGATATTTTTGATTAAACAAAAAAAGATTTAAATGCCTCTGTGTATGACAGTGGGCCCCCATTGGATAATTAGGATTAATAAAATTGTTTTATTAAAATAGAGGCTGACATGTGGAGCCCACATGTCAGCACTATTCTGGATAAGATTGTGGATAAGGTTGGATTTTATTAATAAAAGAAATAAAAGAAATTCTTTTAAATGATTTTAAACTTTGAAAATCAATATCTTTTAAACCGTACTTCAGATACAAAAACTTTATACATCAAAATTAATCAAAAAAAAATATAACGAATACGCTATCCGTATGTCTATCACACCCCTCTAACACAACGAACATCGAACCGTTCCCCCTCCGGTCCGTCTGTCGGATAAATTGTCCGGTACTGCTAAAGTACCCTGATGAATTTATTCCGAACACGAAAGTTGTTCGGAATAGATCAACTAACCCGGATACACCACCCACACGTGTGTCGGATGTCCACGACACCTCCGGCATGATCCCTTCCCCTGCGGACGCCCTGTACGGTAATTACCCGGAGCTGGCAGTTCATCCCCGGATGAATTCCCGCTCCGAGCTTATTGCATCGTACTACGTTAGAGCACCGATAAAATTTCATATGTCTTGTCTTGTATCTGTTTGCATATGTTTGCTTTATCTTTACTATTTCTTCCCCCTTTGTTCTCCGGTAGACGCCGCTGCTCCTGTCGACTACACCGCTGCTGGGTACGACTACTACGTCGACGACCCCACCCCTACCGTCGAGATTCCAGGCAAGCAGAGCCATTCTCTTCCCCAGATATCTCCTATCTTTCCGTACTTTTCTTGCACTAGGCATTATTACTGCTGCTGCTACGTTACAATCCTATTCAATTGCATAGCCTGGTTTTGTCGCCCCTTGATGTACCTCCTTTATCCTATGCTGCCTATTATATTTATGCATTATTCAGCAGTGAGCCCTGCGCTTTGTTAGTCTACTAGGATTAGATAGCGGGCCGTGAACACTCTGTGGAGTGAACGCGGATACGATAATTATAAACTGCACATGTACGGTACAATGCAGACACCGCCTCAGGCCCCTACCTCGGCTCTACCGAGCCACCATCAAGTGTGAGCTATCAAGGAGTAATCCTTGTATTCCACTCGTTGCTGACTCGGTATAGCCGCTTTAGGTACCTAAGCCACGGTTTTCCTTCAGGTAAGAAGTCGGGCGACCCAACGGTGCCCGCGAGAGGTATTGCGACGGGACGGCAGGGAGGGTACGACCAGTGTACCGGTGTGCTTGGCCCCTGATCGTTGGCCGCGAGAGTTACCAAACCACGAAAGTCGAGCTCCTCCAGGAGCACACGCGAGACAAGGTAAGGAGACGGTTCACCTTGTTGGTAACCGCAGAGACTTGGTGGGACGACAGGGTAGGCACCGATGTACTGGTGGTCCTGACTGTTGTCGCTGTCCGCGGGTCAGTTAAGTCGAGGCAACGATAACGGTTGTCCCGCAATTTAATAAAATACTAAATGGTTCGGCGGATGACTTGAGTAGCCTTTTGGCTTGTACGCGCTGCCTACACATGGGATAATGAGTTATGGGCTCCTCTGCTTCATAGTGTCGTCCGAGGACTCTTCAGACGTCAGTAGTACCGCGGGCTGATTGCCAGGAAGTGCGTTGTCTTATTTGGCTCGAGCTGTGTTGTTTTTGTTACGGCTTCCCAGCCACCCACGCACCGTGCAGGAGTACGTCAGGGTTGGGGTCCAAGGCCCTGCGTACTTAGGATTTAGACCGGCGGATGGCCTCTCTGTTGAGTTTGAAAGATGGGTCGTGGATTGTCGGATAGCCTCGGTGGAGCGTTCCCTAACAAGGTGCCCGCCACCCTGGAGATCCGTGCGTTGTAGTGTAACAGAAGTGCACCCCTGTAGGGAAGATTGATCTATTCGAATAGCCGTGTCCACGGTAACAAGACGCTTTATGCTGAAGCTGGATCTTACCACTACAAACTATTATCATTAAACTGTATGGTTCCGGGTTTTCTTCCTCGCGGGGATGTCGAGGAGGTGAACTCGGAGGCATTGCTCATTATTACAACTTACTATTATACAACGCTGCAGCAACTTCTGCTGCATTGTTACTTTTTGCTTTATATATAACTGTTGGCTGATTCTTACCTCATGCTGCAAGACATCGTCGGAAGATGCTAGTCTTCGATAGGCCTAGCTTCTTACCCTTGCTCTGGTTTTATGTCTTGTAGTCCACTATATACAGCCTCTTCATTCCGTTGATACAATGCATAATGCTTAGTAGCGGACGTAAGACTCGCGGGTATGCTAGATACTCACCTTTGCTTTATTTCCCTTTTTCGCTTTGCCTGATCGGCTGTTGCAGCCGACGTTGGAGCCCAGGAGCAGGAGTACCCCGGAGGCAACTACTACGACGTCGAGTTCCCCGTCGACCAGGAGTAGTTCGGTGGATCCCGGGCAGGAGGCCTCGCCTTTTCGATCTGTATCTCTGATGTCATTTGTGCTAGCCTTCTTAAGGAAAAACTTGACTAACTATGTCTGTACTCAGATATTATGGCTTGTATGACTTATGAATTCGGATCCTCGTGATCCCTGGTTTTGTAACACATTTGTTTATCCTTTTGTGTTTAGTGTTGTGCTGTGATATTCTCACCGTGGCACCCTAATCTCAGTCGTGTACCCTGCGTGTATGATTACTGTACACTGATTGATTTTTGGGGCGTCACAATGCTTGTCAATCTCTACAACACTCCCTGGACTAGCCATCTCCACTTCAGCTTTGAAAGTGTAAAGCAGCTGAAAACTGCCATTTCATTGACCATTAATTCTGTCAAGAGCCCTTTCCCTAGCATTGAAAATTCTCATGTAAGGAATTTCTATCTTGTACTTCTCAAAAAGCTTCCCATGGAGTGTTGTTGGACCAAGTCCAGGTTCTTCCCTCAGCCAATCCAATATCGCGTCTGCCACCCACCTAGTTTTGGCCTTCCCCCCTCCCCCTCCAGGTGGAAAGGTGTGCTTGTGTGGGTTTTTCTTTATTTGAAACAAAAAAAGTGTCAAAAACAGTTAAGAAACATTACTCAATGATCTGAAACTAAATTACTCACTGAACTTGGATTACCTGAATCAATTTGCTCTTTAACATACGAGATGCATGCAACTTCCACCTACACCTATCATATGCACAAAAAACTGTGAACCTTACTGGCTCACTCCTTTTAATCTTGTAGGTGTTTTCATTTAGAATGCACCATGTTGTCACTGCATTCCGACAGTCCACCATGGATTGGAAAATGGTGCCTTCAGTAAGCTCAGGTGCTTCCCTATTCCACTCAATTGTTGGCATGTCCTCACCATCGTATTCATTATCGATTAAGCTGTCCATGTTCTCCTCCTTCTCTTCATCGTCAGTGTCATCAAACCTAGCTTGGCTGATGGGCTCCTCTGGATATTCATCATCCACTGCTTGATGACTGGCTATATCTACCAGTTCAGGGTACATCATCTCGTCTTCATCATCATTTGACGGCACTTCCTCGCCAGGTTCTGCATCTTCCTCTACACAAACTGCAGAAGGTACACGAGAAGCAGCAGCTGAATCGGCAACAGAATTGGAAGCAGGCATGTTGTGGCTCCATGAACCACTTGCTTTACTTGGTGTCAACCTACAAGGAGTGTCCGGGTGCTTGCTATTAGCAGAGACAGATGATGTCCGATCTCCCTTCCCCTTCACCCGTTCTGCGCGTGGCTGAAGCACATCGATTTGGAGTTTACTGAATCGGTTACCAGCAATCCCAGTAAAAAGCAACGCCATATGATCGTCGCAAGTTAGTGGGAGAAATCTTTGCTCGTCACTGTTAAAATAATTCAGTTCAATAGCATCGGCATCGCTCCAGGGATAGGTGTTTCGGAGCGCAGCTCGCAAATCACTGAAAGAAATGCTCGTTTCTACCACTTTGGGATAGAAAAATGTAGAAATCCTATGTGGTTTAGTACCACGCGGCACACTAGTTTCCATTCTAATCTCCAGCCGGAAAGCCAGCGCGGGATCAATCCTATTTTGGTCAAACAAAGGCTGCAGTTAGGCCGGGTACAATTGAGCAAAATTCGAACGATTCAAGCTAACAGAAGTCAAATACGGCCTATAATACGAGTTAGAACGTCAACTCGAGGGGAAACGATGCTTACCCAGGTGTAATCCATGAATTATCTGCCCCGGATTCGACCCAATCCTCTCCCCGGTCGAGGGCCTTCCGGCCGTCCTCGCCCAGCATCGCTACGTAATCCTAGATGGGGAGGTGGGCTATATTTGGCCGAGACGCGGCGTGTTACCGACGAACGGAATAGGGGCATAGGGTGTAGGAAACAACGGTGGCGGACGCGGCACGACGCCGGTGGAGGGGGCGGGGCGGCCCGTTGCGGTGCGGTGCGGTGCGGCGTATCTCGATCTGTTTCTGATTCAGACAAGCTGCCCTATACTTGTCTCCTTGCGGTCCCACCCGTCAGCAAGCAACGGACAGATAAGGACTCGGCCCCACTCGTCAGCAATTAACGGTCAATGCACGGTCAAGACGGCAAACGTCCGCTATGAGTATTTGTGAGAGTTTCAGCTAAGGAAGTGGGGAAAAGTGAGAAAAAATTTGGAGCGTGGGGAAAACTGAGCACAACTAAAGAACCAGGGGCACAGGAGTAATAATCCCTAAATAGAAAGAGCCATTGAGGCCACCAAAAAAATACAAAAAAATAGAAAAAAGAGAAAAAGAAAAATAAAAAGAGAGAAGGGGGCACACTACTATTCCTTTTGAGAGATCCACACTAGTACTTTATCCTCTATCCCTTGTACTCCATAGAGATCATCATCATGCATATAGCTATATGGGGACCTTCACACTATAGAACTTGGCTTGTATATTCCAATGATGAGCCTCCTCAAACGATCTCTAGTTCTTCTTGAGCAAGCAAGTTAGATGCACTCCCACTAGTTCCCTTGGAGAGCTTTTAGCTCACATGTGCATCCGTTGCATGGCAATCCCTACTCCTCACATCATATCTATCATATGGCCTTCTCTCGCCTATGATTGTCCTCATTGATGTGAGCCTTTCACACCTTTTTGTCTTCCTCCTCCACCTTCTTTCTGTTTCGCCTTTTAGGTGTCAACTTTCTTGCTCACGCTCATCCATTGCATGAGTGCTCAAAATAAAGAAAGGGAGTGGATCAGTTTGACTTGTACCTGACTAGTGGTCTGGGGATGAGTCAAGATAAGAATCCAAAGGAGACTAAGTGTGAAACTTTAGTAGATAGTTGTTCTCAACAATTACCTTTTTTCTCGTATTTCCCTATCCCTTGCTTGCATGCAAACACCATCTAGAGACATTCGAGTTACGGACAGCGAGAGCTCTTGCACCTTTTGTTCTTTTGTTGCTTGTGTCAATGCTAATAGACTCTTTCTTGTTAAGACTTGAATTTAATTGCATGTTTTGATTGCTTTACTTACAAAGTTCTTATATGGTTGTGTGGCATGTCACCACAGAAATTATGCTTGTTATCATTTACCTACTCGAGGACGAACAGGAATTAAGCTTGGGGATGTTGATACGTCACAAACGTGTGTCTATAATTTATGCTTGCTCCATGCATGTTTTGTGCGACTTTGCCATGTTTTTCTTGAACTTCCACACATTTTTTAGCATATTTGAACTAATTTATTAACCCAGTGCACCCAGCTACCAGTTGTTGTTTTCTGCTGTTTTTGTATTTCAGGTTTTCCGGCCATTAAAAGTGCTCCAAAAAATCCAGAAAAATCAGATTAAAAAAATCAATGACCCGGAAGCTTCCGGAATAACCAAGGCAGCCGAGGGGGGCCACCACCAGGAGACCAGGAGGGTCCCTAGCGCGGCCCCACCCTAGGCCGCGCCGGGAGGCCTCCTGGCTGCCTGGTGGGTCCCCTTGACACCCCCCTCTGCCTATATTTAGCCCTCGGGGTGGAAACCCCTAATATCGATCTCTTTTCCGCGATCTCGCCTCTGTACCGCCGCCGTCGCCGCTTCAAGATCGGGGCTGCCTGGAGAAGCTGCTCCGGCACCCTACCGGGAGAAGCTACCCCCTCCGAGAGACTGCTTGGAGGCTTCTCGCCCCCTTCGTTGGTTACCCCAAGTGGAAGGTTGAGATGCAGTGCAGCAGCAGTTTTCCCTCGGTGAGGATACCAAGGTTTGTCTCTAGTAGGACTCCAGAGATGATAAGTAGGTGTCAGCGGCGCAACTGGCGTCGACTTGCACACAGACACAGATAACTTTGTTCCCAACGAAGTTCAGAGAGGTTGTCAATCTCTCCGGTCTTGTTGTTCACAAGGATAAAATGCAAGGGATAATGATAGCAAGTAAAAGCAGTAAAGTAAATATAGCGTGGAAACAATAATGAGGATATGGACCGGGATACTTGATGTTCGCTAGTGATGTCTCTCTCCCAAAAGACGATAAATTGCTATGCGAGGTAAACAAATTACAGAAAGGCAATTGACAGGATTATGAACGCACCGCAATGCTAACTATGCTACAAAAGAAAGGACGAGGTTCAAAAGCACAGGCAGTACGCACAGATAAGTAGACCGAAATCCATCTGCATCTACTACTAATCATCCACCTTGAGATATCTATCCAGAACATCTTGCTGGTATTAAGTTGCGAGCCCCACCCAAAGTGTAAACCCAAAGCAACAGACAACTACATTAAAAAGAACTCTGCGTAAAGTAAACAATCCTTGTGACCGCGGTCACAAGCACCGTTGTTTTCCCCTTGTGTCAACAGCACATCCCCTAGACTCATGTTTCTGTCACTCAAGCGTGTCATCGGGGGGCATGAACCCACAATCTAGCACAACGTTCCCTCTTGAAGTCACTACCTACTACTTGGCCAAAGCAATAAAGAGCAACGGAGAACATGCAAGAATTACTTAGGAACAAAAATATAAGAGATAAAAACCAAATATATTACTCTATCACAATCTGAACATAATCTCATAATCCATCAGATCCAATCAAACTCAACATAGCAATAGCAGAAATATTACAAAGGTGCCTCGATCATGTAGGGCAGCTCACGAGGTCTAAACAATGAAGATCAAAGAGGGGAGGAGAACATCACATAGCTACTGATCACGGACCCATGGTCCAAGGAAAACTACTCACGAGACATCCGGGGAGCATCCATGCTGGAGAGGAGACTCCCGGAGGTCAATCCTACCTCCGGCAGGGTGCCGGGAAGAGGTCTTCTGGTGCTCCCGATCTTCGGAAGCGCGGCGGCGGCGGAACGGAGGCGAGTTCGCGGAATAGGGTTCCTCTTCTGTAGTTTTCCCGTGATGGAGAATAAATAGGCAAAGGGGGGCAGCCAGAGGTGGACCAGGGGCCCCAGGCGCACCCCTGGCGCGGCCAGGGGTGGGGCCGCGCCGGGTGGCCGCCTGGGCCCCCCTGATGTGCGAGGTAATGATAGTGATTTCTCGCCCTTCGTTGGTGAGCCCCAAGTGGAAGGCGTGATGTAGCACAGCAGCAAATTTCCCTCAGTAAAGATACCAAGGTTTGTCTCCAGCAGGACTCCAGAGATGATAAGTAGGTGTCAGCGGCGCAACTGACGTGGACCTGCACACAGACACAGATAACTTTGTTCCCAACGAAGTTCAGAGAGGTTGTCAATCTCGCCGGTCTTGTTGTTTACAAAGGATAAAACGCAAGGGATAATAATAGCAACTTGAAAGTAAATGCATAAAAGTAAATATAGCGTGGAAACAATGATAAGGATATGGACCGGGATACGTGATGTTTGCTAGTGATGTCTCTCTCCCAAAAGACGATAAAATTTCTATGCGAGGTAAACAAATTACAGAAAGGCAATTGACAGGATTAATAACGCACCGCAATGCTAATTATGCTACAAAAGAAAGGAAGAGGTTCAAAAGAACAGGCAGTACGCCAAGGTAAGTAGACCGAAATACATCTGCATCTACTACTAATCATCCACCTTGAGATATCTATCCAGAACATCTCGCTGGTATTAAGTTGCGAGCCCCACCCAAAGTGTAAACCCAAAGCAACAGACAACTGCATTAAAAAGAACTCTGCGTAAAGTAAACAATCCTTGTGACCGCGGTCACAAGCACCGTTGTTTTCCCCCTTGTGGCAACAGCACATCCCCTAGACTCATGTTTCTATCACTCAAGCGTGTCATCGGGGGGCATGAACCCACAATCTAGCACAACGTTCCCTCTTGAAGTCACTACCTACTACTTGGCCAAAGCAATAAACAGCAACGGAGAACATGCAAGAATTACTTAGGAACAAAAATATAAGAGATAAAAACCAAATATATTACTCTATCACAATCTGAACATAATCTCATAATCCATCAGATCCTATCAAACTCAACATAGCAATAGTAGAAATATTACAAAGGTGTCTCGATCATGTAGGGCAGCTCACGAGGTCTAAAAAATGAAGATCAAAGAGGGGAGGAGAACATCACATAGCTACTGATCACGGACCCATGGTCCAAGGGAAACTACTCACGAGACATCCGAGGAGCATTCATGGTGGAGAGGAGACTCCCGGAGGTCAATCCTCCCTCCGGCAGGGTGCAGGGAAGAGGTCTTCTGGTGCTCCCGATCTTCGGAAGCGCGGCGGCGGCGGAACAGAGGCGAGTTTGCGGAATAGGGTTCCTCTTCTGAAGTTTTCCCGTGACGGATAATAAATAGGTGAAGGGGGGCAGCCAGAGGTGGACCAGGGGCCCCAGGCACCCCCCTGGCGCGGCTAGGGGTGGGGCCACGCCGGGTGGCCGCCTGGGCCCCCCTGATGTGCGAGGTAATGACAGTGATTTCTCGCCCTTCGTTGGTGAGCCCCAAGTGGAAGGCGTGATGTAGCACAGCAGAAAATTTCCCTCAGTAAAGATACCAAGGTTTGTCTCCAGCAGGACTCCAGATATGATAAGTAGGTGTCAGCGGCGCAACTGATGTGGCACCCCGGCTCAGAGCGATCGGTTTACCTTACATTGCCAGCCCAGAGATCAATTCTTCTGGCAATGTTCAACATATTCGTATAGAAACGACCGCTTCATTTATGGTACATGCGGATACAACAGTTCGGGGATACAAATTTCTTCGAGGCATGGCGGCACAGGGTGTGCGGCAACTCTATGTACATTATTTATGTCACATCTCGGGCCTCTCCTTGACGAAGAACACTACGGCAGCGGAACGACGGGGTGATGGAGCTCCATTCCACCGGGACACTGCTGGGACACGGCCTAGTTCGCGAAGTACTGCACAATCAACTCTTCAAGTGCAGCTTCTCCTACATCTGGCATGACACGCCAGGTCAGTACATTGAATGTACTTGCAAGCACACAATAATCAAGACATAAAGAGCACATATGAACAAGGCATGATTATAAACATGGTAAGTATGAGTGCATGGCAAGTTAAACTTTAGTGCATAGTCCACAACTTACGATCACCACATGACCGCGAGTCTTACCTTCGAGTCCTCCCGACTCGATACCAGGTCACCTCATGACCACTTACCAAACGGTTCAACCTTTCAACATTTTAAGATTATTATTGCCAAATTCTTGTTGAACTCATGTGACCTAGTACGAACTGTGTCCCATGACCGAGGACGCGGCTATTCGAATAGATTTTGACTCTGCAGAGTTTGTGCACTTTCACCACACATGGAGTTCCTCCTCCGCTCAAAACCCCCGGAACCTGTCCCACAGGATCCTTGGAACCAGCCCCGTGAGTAGTGAGCGAGAAATCCCCAACGAGACCGGTATACCGCGTATCCCCCTTACCGCATCACCGACATACTTACACAAGTCATGTCCTGGGTAGCCCGGTGTCATCCCGACACTGACCATCGCATGGCTCCAACCATCGCGTGGCCCAAACTTGTCCCAAACGGGGACGGGTACCCATAACAATACTAGCTGTCAAGGCTACCGCCGTTTACCCGGCCAAGGCAACTGCCGCGTGTAGCCCTCCCACTTTGGTGAATACGCGTAAGGAATGCCCACCGGTAGACCGCATAAAGACCTACCCGCACAGGAAAATGTGGCTGCACGAAAAAGAGCTCGGTTCGGTGGCACTTGGTCAACGTTTAGATTAGGTGTATGAGCATAACAATATTTTTGTCTTATCATGAGCATGCAATACGGTAACATGGCATGAATCAAAGGTAAGATAACTAACATGGCATGACATGATCTTTATGAACATAATATGCACACCTTCTTCATAACTTATCTACCATGACCAAGATGTGAATCTTCTAGTGACAAGGAAATGATCAGAGAACATGGCATGAATCAATATTTCACTTGGCATGGCAGTAGCAATTTAATTAGCAAATTAAATCAAGCATAAAAACCAATTTAAGGCTTCAAATGAGCAAAATCCGACTCAAGCTTCTCATGACCAGAATATTGTGGCTTGCCTTGGTCAAGTTGAGTGTCCTGGAACTCCTGGTCTCTTGCAAGCTCCTGGTCAACTTCTGCAATAAAATAAAAGTGGCAAAGCAATTTAGGTCCATTGCATAATTTCTATCTCCAGTGGACCTACACGGGGAGTCAAGCCCCCAAACTTTGCCAACTTAAAGACGAGATAAGGACAAAAATTTAGCAAAAAGAATCAACTCATTTTGCCTTGTGGTTTAGGAGTTATTCATGGTCAAAGTTTGGTCAAAATCCATTTTTAAATAATTAAAAATGAATTAAATTGATTTTCCTGGGGGGTGGCCACGTCGAAGGCGTATTCTGGAGAATACGCCTCCACTCGTACCGCTTTGGGCTGGCCTGTGAGGCTGCCAGTGGGCCAGCCCTGGCAGGTTTAGAAGGGGAGGGGCAGAACAGAGCAGGGCGGGCTCCGGTGAAGGCGTACACCGGCGGCGAGGCCTCCCCTGCAACGGAGGAGTGCACGGCTGGAAGGGGGCTGGGTGAGGAGGCTCTGCCCGTACCCGTAGCTTGGCGAATGGTGGTCGGACGGCGAGGGGGTCTTCTTCTCCAGTGGACGGCGGCGGAGGGAGGTCGTCGGGGTCAAGGTACACTGCAAGATGGACCACGGCGAGCGGAGGGTTAGCTACGCCAGAGAGAAAGAAGGCTAAGGAAAGAGGGGGTTGTGCCCTGGGAGCACCAGAGGAAGAGGGGGCGACGGTGGAGCTCCTTCCGGCGAGCTCCGGCGAGGATCTCGTGCCAGGGCCTCCCCGGCGGGCTTCTTCCTTGCTTGCGCGCAATTCGAGTGAGGTGGGCGTGGTAGGTGTGGTCTGAGACGAGCCGGGGGCTCTAATTTCTAGAGCTCACCGGGGTTCACGTGCGGGCGTCGTCGGACCGAGCAGCAATGGCGCCAGGCGAAATGCCGAGGGGATAAGGGGGCTTCGGCGAGGTTAGCGGAGGCGGTGGCGTCGCTGCAGCGGGGGCAGGCTTGTCCTGAAGATCTGCGTTGCTGGGGCGACGGGACTGGTCGTCGGTGGCAGCTCTGCGGGTCTGGATTGCCGGGACAGATGGCTAGCAGCGGCGCGGGGGGCAAAGAGGTGTTGTGCAGGCTTGCAGGGGTGGAGCACGATGCGCGGAAGCAGCCACGTCTAGGGCGGCAAGCGTGCTGGTACAGTGGCATCCCGTGGGTCTGCGGCGGACGAACAGTGCGGCGACGGCGAGCTTCCGGCGGGCTGCGTGGCGCTGGGCTGGGTGAGGTGTCGTGCGGAGGCTCTGCAGAGCTCGTGGACAAGGAGGCGCGGCTCAGGGCGCTCTGTGTGCGAGGTGCCCCTGGCGGCCAGGCCACGAGCACTGCCACTGGCATGGCCAGAGCGCGCGTTTGGCTGACAGTGAGCATGCTCACCCCGTGCACTCGTGCACTGGGGGCTGCCACTGCTGTGCACACGTGTCTGGCAGGTGCAGTGAACGTCCAGGAGTTGATCTGGGCGCCTGGGTGCAGTTGGTTTGGTCAGATGTGGATGTGAGGTTCAATTAGATGTTTCTGCATCAAACTTTGGCAGGTTCTGTAGAGAAAATGGCTGGGAGTCTGGTCCTGAATTTTTGTGTGCAAGCTACACTTAGGAAGGACTAGCCTTGTTCAAAATTTCAGGACCAACAGATAAGTCTACAGGGTACTTGCTATACAAAGTGCTATACTGACCAGAATTGCAAAATAATTTCTATAGGAGAACTTTTGCACTGAACTTGCTCATCTCATTGCATGGGATTATGTGCCATGACTCCATTGTTTAGCACAAAAAGTTTCAAGGAAAATGGGTAGGCAGAAGTGAGGTTAGCTTCATCCAGGAGGGGGAAACAGGGCAATTTCCTTTAGAGAAAAGGAATTTTTGGCTTAATAAAATTTGGGCAAGGTCATGAATGATCATGACTTGATCATGGCTATGGGGAAGGAGGGTCTAGGGGTCACTTGGTCCAAAAATAAAATTTGGACCCTAGTGAGCAAGGCCAAAAGAGTTTGCAACCCAGGCAAATAAAATCCAAATCCAGAAAATCAGAAGAAATCAAATGCAAATAAAAAGGGCCAAAAACCAGGGTGTCACAAACCTAACCCCCTTAGGGTAAATCTCGTCCTCGAGGTTTGGTTGCTCAGGGAACAGATAAGGATATGCGGATATCAGAAATTCTTCTCTTTCCCAGGTAGCTTCTGCCTCAATGTGGTGATCCCATAATACCTTATAGAACCGTATCACTTTACTGCGGGTGGTCCTTTCCATCTCATCAAAAAATTTGACAGGTTTCTCTTCATAGGTCAGATCTTGTGTCAGTTCTAACTCCTGCACATCCACTTTCTTTACTGGTGGTGCGATGCACTTGCGTAGCTGAGATATGTGGAACACGTCATGGACGTCGGACATCTCAGGTGCTGGTTCCATCTGGTATGCCACCTTTCCCTTTTTAGCCACTATTGGGAATGGCCCGATGTATCTTGGAGCAAGTTTTCCTCGGGTATTGAATCTTCTCACTCCTTTCATTGGGGTTACTCGGAGGTACACGAAATCACCGGGTTCAAAGTTCACTTCGCGATGCTTGTTGTCATAGTACCTCTTTTGTCGGGACTTGGCGGCTTTCAGGCGGTCCTGAATTTCCTTGACTTGTTTTTCTGCCTCAAGCATTAGGTCGGTGCCGAATATACGACTGTCCCCTGTCTGGGACCAGTTTAAGGGGGTACGGCACTTCCGTCCATACAATGCTTCAAAGGGTGACATCTTGAGGCTGGCCTGATAGCTGTTATTGTACGAGAATTCCGCATATGGTAGGCAGTCCTCCCACTTAGAGTCGTGGGCCAATACGCATGCCCTGAGCATGTCTTCCAGTATTTGGTTTACCCGCTCCGTCTGACCATCCGTCTGTGGGTGATAAGCGGTATTATGCTTCAATGCGGTCCCCAAGGCTTGGTGAAGACGTTGCCAGAATGCAGATGTGAATGTGGACCCTCTATCTGAGGTGATTGTCTTTGGTATGCCGTGCAGACTGACGATTCGGGACATGTACAGCTCTGCCAATTGGTTGGCTCGGTAGGTGGTTTTCACTGGGATGAAGTGGGCCACCTTGGTGAGCATGTCCAGGATCACCCAGATGGAGTCGTGGCCCCTGGCGGACCTTGGAAGTCCCACGACAAAGTCCATGCAGATGTCATCCCACTTCCATTGCGGAACTTGCAGGGGTTGCAACAGTCCCGCGGGCTTCTAATGTTCCGCTTTAACTCTGTTGCAGATGTCGCAGCAGGCAACGTAGTAGGCGATATCCTTTCGCAGCCCGGGCCACCAGAATATGGCCTTCACGTCTTTGTACATCTTGGTACCTCCCGGGTGGATGGAGTATGTTGATTCGTGTGCCTCTCGCAATATTTGCTGCCTCAGGTTATTCTGGTCGGGTACACAGATTCGGCCTTTGAACCACAGCACTTCTTGTTCATCCGTGTGAAAGTGTTCAGCTTTTCCTTGACGGATCTTCTCCTTGATGATGCGAACTTCCGCATCTTGGGTTTGAGCTTCCTTGAATTCTGCGACAAGGGTTGGTGTGACCTCCAGAGTTTTGGAGGTCATTGAGTCACACAACACTAGGTTGAGTTGAATGACTTCCTTGCGCAGCTCTGGGTGCAGCCTTCCCCAGAGTGCGTTCACTGAACTCGGCTTCCGGCTGAGAGCATCTGCCACCACGTTGGCCTTCCCTGGGTGATAGTTTATCCCGAGGTCATAGTCCTTGACCAACTCGAACCATCTTCTTTGCCGAAGGTTGAGGTCGGGTTGGGTGAAGATATATTTGAGGCTTTTGTGGTCGGTATACATTTCGCAACACTGGCCGATGAGATAATGCCTCCATATCTTCAAGGCATGCACCACAGCGGCTAGCTCCAGGTCATGAGTGGGGTAGTTGACCTCATGTGGGCGTAGCTTCCGGGAGGCATATGCTACCACATTTCCTTCTTGCATCAGTATGCACCCAAGACCGAGCCTGGAGGCATCGCAGTACACATCAAACCCTTTGTGGATATCTGGCAGAGTGAAGATGGGGGCGAAGGTTAATCTTGCCTTCAGTTGTTCAAAACTTTCATCACATGCCTTGGTCCAGACCAATTTCTGATTCTTCTTCAACAGCTCAGTCAACGGCTTGGCTATCTTGGAGAAGCCTTCAATGAATCGGCGATAGTAGCCCGCCAATCCCAGGAAGCTTCGGACTTCAGTCACGGTGGTTGGCGGCTTCCAGTTCAATACATCGGTTACCTTCCTAGGATCCACTGCCACACCTTGTGCTGTCAGGATGTGCCCCAAAAATCCTACCTCCTTTAGCCAAAACTCGCATTTGCTGAACTTGACGTAAAGGCGGTGAGCTCGCAGTCGTCCCAGTATAACACGGAGATGTTGCTCATGCTCTTCTTCATTTTTGGAGTATATGAGTATGTCATCAATGAACACCACCACAAATTTGTCCAAGAAATCCATGAAGACTTTGTTCATCATCCCCATGAAGTAAGCTGGGGCATTCGTCAACCCAAACGACATGACCGTGAATTCATATAGGCCATATCGGGTGGTGAATGCCGTCTTGGGAATATCTTCCTTCCGGATCTTCAACTGATAATAGCCGGTGCGAAGATCTATCTTAGAGAACACTTGGGCTCCCTTCAGTTGATCAAACAAATCATCAATGCGGGGCAGCGGGTACTTGTTTTTTATGGTGACTTCATTTAGCGGGCGGTAGTCAACACACATCCGCAGAGTACCATCCTTCTTCTTGACGAACAATACGGGCGATCCCCATGGTGAGGTGCTGGGGCGGATATACCCCTTTTGTAATAGTTCATCCAGCTGCTTCTTCAACTCGACCAGTTCGGTGGATGGCATTCGGTAGTACTTCTTGTATATTTGGGTTGTACCGGGGACAATCTCAATAGAAAACTCCAGTTCTCTGTCTGGTGGCATTCCTGGAAACTCTTCTAGAAATACATCTGGAAATTCCCCGACCACTGGTATCTTGCTCATCTCTGTTGTGGTGACCTGACACACGGTTACCTCCTTCTTGCGTGGCATTCCCACGGCAGTGAATCGGGTTGCTTTCCCTTCTGGGTTTACCAAACTCACTATTCTGGTCTTGAAGGCGAGATGAACTTCATGTTGGGTGAGCCAATCAACGCCGATTATTGCATCAATCCCTTTTAATTCCAGCAGCATCAGAGAGGCCGGGAACTTGACCCCATATATCTCTATTTCCAGATCCTTGCATACCGTGCTTGCCCTGAGCATTCCTCCAGGGGTTTTGACCACCACCGGTTCATCCAGAAAAGAAATGGAAAAATTGTTTTGGGTGGCAAAGCCCCGTGAAAGAAACGAATCGGTTGCCCCAGAATCAAATATAATAGCCGCGGGTATGTTATTTATAGGAAACATACCAACGAATACGTCGGGGGACTCGCGGGCTTCTTCGGCCGAGATGTGGTTGACTCGGGCCTGGCGGTAGTTGTTCTGGCCTCCCATGTTGTTGAATTGCGGTGCCGGTTTCCCCGTCTTGTTGGTGCACTGCTTGGCGTAGTGTCCTGGCTTCCCGCAGTTGAAACAGGTACCATTCCGCATACAATCTTACCTCACTTGGTTGCTGACAAAGGGCTTCCCTTGGACTGCCGGCTTGTTAGTTGTGGCATTGCCATTGTTCCAGGAGGGCTTGAAGTTTGTTGGGGCGGGTTGGGAAGCGGCCTGTACCACACGTGGTTTCTGAGCGGAGGGTTCATATGGGGCCTTCTTTGCTTCATACTTCCTCTTGCGGTCATCATATGCCGCCTTGAGCTCGATGACAAACTTGTACTCACGTTCTGCAATGAGTGCCTTGTTGACCAGAGTCTGGAAGTCTGGAAAGTCCAGCATGCTGAGCTGACAGCGAAGAGTGGGACTAAGTCCTCCAAGTAAGCGGTCCACCTTCCTTTCTTCAGTGCTCACGTCATGGATGGAGTACCTTCCCAGATGGTTGAACTTGTTCAGGTACTCGCTCACTGTCATGCTGCCTTGGGTGAGAGAAAGGAATTCCCTCTGCTTGGTCTTCAACACTCCGGAAGGAATGTGATAGGTGCGGAACTTCTCCTTGAACCTTTCCCATGTGATGTCTTCTCCTGCGGGCCACACAGCCTTGGTGTTGTCCCACCAAATGGCGGCGGAACCCTCAAGGTAGTGGGTAGCAAAAGGGACCTTGTCTTCCTCATCACAGCGTGCTATCTCTAGTTTCTTTTCCATAGTCCTCAACCAATCATCTGCCTCAAGGGGGTCTGTGGCTTCGTTAAAGTCTGGTGGACGGGCGCGCTGAAAATCTGACAGCTTGGAGCGTGACCCTTGATTCTGATTCTGTCCCACAATATTCTGCATTCCTCTCAGCAGTTCCATGAGATCCTGATTCCTCCTTTCTTCAAACATTCTCATGATCTGGTCTGGGGTTGGTGCTTGTGGCGGATGAGGTGGTAGATGCTCGGGTGACAATCCAGCTTGCCTGGCAGATCGACGACGAGGGGTGTCGTCATCACCAGATTGGCTGCCTTCACCACGCCGCATCCTATAAATGTTCCCAACATAGAGCACCACAATCATGAGGAACCGCAAGGGGGAAAAATAGGCGAAGTGACGGCAACACAAGAAGGAACTCAAAAACTCCGAGAGGCGGTGGGCAGTGACTATCTGAATCCCTTGCAAAAAAAGCAAAAGAATCCAGCGGCCACCAGAACGGTCTTGACAACTCGGATCTGGGGCATTTGCTGGGGTAGCTCACCCCTTGCTCAAGACGGCTGTAAAACAGCTCAGAACTTGGAACAAGAGTGATAGGAAGAGAGCAGTGATCCTCCTAAGTCGGCCGAAAATCATCTCAGAGCATAGGGTCTCTACTGCGAAAAGAAATTCGACAGCTGCCCGAGACGGCCGCAAAACAGATCAGAACTCGGGGGCAGTGTGAGAAAAAGAAAGCGGAGGTCCTCTAAGTCGGCCGAAAATCAGCTCAGAGCATAGGGACTCCACTGTAAGAGAAAGAAACTCAACAGCTGCCCGAGACGGCTGCAAAACAGCTCAGAACTCGGGGGCAGTGTGAGAAAAAAATAAAGGAGGCATCCACCCCGGACGGCTGGCCAAGTATCAGCTCAGAACCAGGCGTGTGCCGTCAGCTGGAAAAGCGAGCAAGGGTTCGTCCGAGTCACCTACATCAAATCAAAGGGACGGAAAACATTAACAACAGAACTCTAAATAAGAAGCAAAGCAACCTCACACTCATACATCACATCATGACTGCATACATGGCGACTAACATAGGTAGCATAACTAGAACTGCTCACACGGTAGTTAACAACATGCATCACATAACAGTAAACATAACATCCTGCTGCTCGACTTTACTCTAGTCGCGGCGGTCGTCAGAGTCATCGGAGCTGTCCTCGGAGCCGGAGCTAATCACGTGAATCGTGTTCCGAGAGGAAGAACCAATGAAACGACGCTTACGAGGAGGCTTCTCCTCAGAAGAAGGAGAAGGGTGCGGACTAAGCATCGGAGCAGCTGGGGTGGCAACCAACGTGGACCACTCCTCTGTGGTCTCGCGTCGAGTGACAACCGGAACATCAGGAGGCACTGAAGGAGTCTGCAGGGTGAGAGTAGTGGGTGGAGTTGGTGCCGGAATAGGTGGAGAAGGTGGGGGAGGTGGTGACTAGACATTACTAAGGGATGCGAGCGCCTCCCGGGAACGAGCCAACTCCTCCGCAAGGCTGACGATCAACTCATACTGAGCGACCACGTAGCGAGGGAGATGGACGTTCGGACGGTCGCACGCTGAGTCTGGTGGAAACAGAACATGGCCCGTGGGGGTCATGGTGGGGTAGTGAGAAAGACCTGGGTGAGTCTGCATCCCGACTTCCTGCTGACGCAAGTCGACGAGAGCAGCCATGGAAGCATAGAAGACAGCCTGCTCAGGTGTGGAAGCGGGCCCTCCCTTCGCGGAACGAGAAAGGCTGCCAACCATGGAGCTCGTGAACAGGAACACCTCAGCTCGATACTCGTGCACGAAGTCAGCCAGCTTCTCACGGTACACCTGGAACACCGGGTCTTCTCCCTGAGGGTACAGCCGAAGCCAAACTCGACAGAGCAGCGCTGGAAAGCTTGACGGTGATGGGTCGTACTCAAAGGGAAAAGGAACATGTGCCATCTACACTCACAAGGTTAGCCATTAGTAATAAAATCAATGCATCTATATTCCTGCAGCAATCAAGTTGCAAGGATCAGGCAAGCTTCTAAACTACCGTTTTCTAGCGCACGGCCTAACTAGCGTGTCCTACAGTCAGCGCGGCTCTGATACCAATCGTTGTGGCACCCCGGCTCAGAGCGACCGGTTTACCTTACATTGCCAGCCCAGAGATCAAATCTTCTGGCAATGTTCAACATATTGGTATAGAAACGACCGCTTCATTTATGGTACATGCGGATACAACAGTTCGGGGATACAAATTTCTTCGAGCCATGGCGGCACAGGGTGTGCGGCAACTCTATGTACATTATTTATGTCACATCTCGGGCCTCGCCTTGACGAAGAACACTACGGCAGCGGAACGACGGGGTGATGGAGCTCCATTCCACCGGGACACTGCTGGGACACGGCCTAGTTCACGAAGTACGGCACAATCAACTCTTCAAGTGCAGCTTCTCCTACATCTGGCATGACACGCCAGGTCAGTACATTGAATGGACTTGCAAGCACACAATAATCAAGACATAAAGAGCACATATGAACAAGGCATGATTATAAACATGGTAAGTATGAGTGCATGGCAAGTTAAACTTTAGTGCATAGTCCACAACTTACGATCACCACATGACCGTGAGTCTTACCTTCGAGTCCTCCCGACTCGATACCGGGTCACCTCATGACCACTTACCAAACGGTTCAACCTTTCAACATTTTAAGATTATTATTGCCAAATCTTGTTGACCTCGTGTGACCTAGTACGAACTGTGTCCCATGACCGAGGACGCGGCTATTCGAATAGATTTTGACTCTGCAGAGTTTGTGCACTTTCACCACACATGGACTTCCTCCTCCGCTCAAAACCCCCGGAACCTGTCCCACAGGATCCTTGGAACCAGCCCCGTGAGTAGTGAGCGAGACATCCCCAACGAGACCGGTATACCGCGTGTCCCCCTTACCGCATCACCGACATACTTACAAAAGTCATGTCCTGGGTAGCCCGGTGTCATCCCGACACTGACCATCGCATGGCTCCAACCATCGCGTGGCCCAAACTTGTCCCAAACGGGGACGGGTACCCATAACAATACTAGTTGTCAAGGCTACCGCCGTTTACCCGGCCAAGGCAACTGCCGCGCGTAGCCCTCCCACTTTGGTGAATACGCGTAAGGAATGCCCACCGGTAGACCGCATCAAGACCTGCCCGCACAGGAAAATGTGGCTGCACGAAAAAGAGCTCGGTTCGGTGGCACTTGGTCAACGTTTAGATTAGGTGTATGAGCATAACAACATTTTTGTCTTATCATGAGCATGCAATACGGTAACATGGCATGAATCAAAGGTAAGATAACTAACATGGCATGACATGATCTATATGAACATAATATGCACACCTTCTTCATAACTTATCTACCATGACCAAGATGTGAATCTTCTAGTGACATGGAAATGATCAGAGAACATGGCATGAATCAATATTTCACTTGGCATGGCAGTAGCAATTTAATTAGCAAATTAAATCAAGCATAAAAACCAATTTAAGGCTTCAAATGAGCAAAATCCGACTCAAGCTTCTCATGACCAGAATATTGTGGCTTTCCCTGGTCAAGTTGAGTGTCCTGGAACTCCTGGTCTCTTGCGAGCTCCTGGTCAACTTCTGCAATAAAATAAAAGTGGCAAAGCAATTTAGGTCCATTGCATCATTTCTCTGTCCAGTGGACCTACACGGGGAGTCAAGCCCCCAAACTTTGCCAACTTAAAGAGGAGATCAAGACAAAAATTTAGCAAAAAAATCAACTCATTTGGCCTTGTGGTTTAGGAGTTATTCATGGTCAAAGTTTGGTCAAAATCCATTTTTAAATAATTAAAAATGAATTAAATTGATTTTCCTGGGGGGTGGCCACGTCGAAGGCGTATTCTGGAGAATACGCCTCCACTCGTACCGCTTCGGGCTGGCCTGTGAGGCTGCCAGTGGGCCAGCCCTGGCAGATTTAGAAGGGGAGGGGCAGAACAGAGAAGGGCGGGCTCCGGTGAAGGTGTTCACCGGCGGCGAGGCCTCCCCTGCGACGGAGGAGTGCACGGCTGGAAGGGTCTGGGTGAGGAGGCTCTGCCCGTACCCGTAGCTTGGCGAATGGTGGTCGGACGGCGAGGGGGTCTTCTTCTCCAGTGGACGGCGGCGGAGTGAGGTCGTCGGGGTCAAGCTACACTGCAAGATGGACCACGGCGAGCGGCGGGTTAGCTACGCCAGAGAGAAAGAAGGCTAAGGAAAGAGGGGGTTGTGCCCTGGGAGCACCAGAGGAAGGGGGGGCAACGGTGGAGCTCCTTCCGGCGAGGATCTCGTGCCAGGGCCTCCCCGGCGGGCTTCTTCCTTGCTTGCGCGCAATTCGAGTGAGGTGGGGGTGGTAGGTGTGGTCTGAGACGAGCCGGGGGCTCTAATTTCTAGAGCTCACCGGGGTTCACGTGCGGGCGTCGTCGGACCGAGCAGCAATGGCGCCAGGTGAAATGCCGAGGGGATAAGGGGGCTTCGGCGAGGTTTGTGGAGGCGGTGGCGTCGCTGCAGCGGGGGCAGGCTTGTCCTGGAGCTCTGCGTTGCTGGGGCGACGGGACTGGTCGTCGGCGGCAGCTCTGCGGCTCTGGATTGCCGGGACTGATGGCTAGCAGCGGCGCGGGGTGGCAAAGAGGTGTAGTGCAGGCTTGCAGGGGTGGAGCACGATGCGCGGAAGCAGCGACGGCTAGGACGGCAAGCGTGCTGGTACAGTGGCGGCCCGTGGGTCTGCGGCGGACGAACAGTGCGGCGACGGCGAGCTTCCGGCAGGCTGCATGGCGCTGGGATAGGTGAGGTGTCGTGCGGAGGCTCTGCAGAGCTCGTGGACAAGGAGGCGCGGCTCAGGGCGCTCGGTGTGCGAGGTGCCCCTGGCGGCCAGGCCACGGGCACTGCCACTGGCATGGCGACAGCGCGTTTGGCCGACAGTGAGCATGCTCACCCCGTGCACTCGTGCACTGGGGGCTGCCACTGCTGTGCACACGTGTCTGGTAGGTGCAGTGAACGTCCAGGAGTTGATCTGGGCGCCTGGGTGCAGTTGGTTTGGTCAGATGTGGATGTGAGGTTCAATTAGATGTTTCTGCATCAAACTTTGGCAGGTTCTGTAGAGAAAATGGCTGGTAGTCTGGTGCTGAATTTTTGTGTGCAAGCTACACTTAGTAAGGACTAGAAGTGTTCAAAATTTCAGGACCAACAGATAAGTCTACAGGGTACTTGCTATACAAAGTGCTATACTGACCAGAATTGCAAAATAATTTCTATAGGAGAACTTTTGCACTGAACTTGCTCATCTCATTGCATGGGATTATGTGCCATGACTCCATTGTTTAGCACAAAAAGTTTCAAGGCAAATGGGTAGGCAGAAGTGAGGTTAGCTTCATTCAGGAGGGGGAAACAAGGCAATTTCCTTTAGCGAAAAGGAATTTTCGGGTTAATAAAATTTGGGCAAGGTCATGAATGATCATGAATTGATCATGGCTATGGGGAAGGAGGGTCTAGGGGTCACTTGGTCCAAAAATAAAATTTGGACCCTAGTGAGCAAGGCCAAAAGAGTTTGCAACGCAGGCAAATAAAATCCAAATCCAGAAAATCAGAAGAAATCAAATGCAAATAAAAAGGGCCAAAAACCAGGGTGTCACAACTGACGCGGACCTGCACACAGACACAGATAACTTTGTTCCCAACGAAGTTCAGAGAGGTTGTCAATCTCTCCGGTCTTGTTGTTTACAAAGGATAAAACGCAAAGGATAATAATAGCAACTTGAAAGTAAATGCAGAAAAGTAAATATAGCGTGGAAACAATGATAAGGATATGGACCGGGATACGTGATGTTTGCTAGTGATGTCTCTCTCCCAAAAGAAGATAAAATTGCTATGCGAGGTAAACAAATTACAGAAAGGCAATTGACAGGATTAAGAACGCACCGCAATGCTAATTATGCTACAAAAGAAAGGAAGGGGTTTAAAAGCACAGGCAGTACGCCAAGGTAAGTAGACCGAAATCCACCTGCATCTACTACTAATCATCCACCTTGAGATATCTATCCAGAACATCTCGCTAGTATTAAGTTGCGAGCCCCACCCAAAGTGTAAACCCAAAGCAACAGACAACTGCATTAAAAATAACTCTGCGTAAAGTAAACAGTCCTTGTAACCGCGGTTACAAGCACCGTTGTTTTCCCCCTTGTGGCAACAGCACATCCCCTAGACTCATGTTTCTGTCACTCAAGCGTGTCATCGGGGGGCATGAATCCACAATCTAGCACAACGCTCCCTCTTGGAGTCACTACCTACTACTTGGCCAAAGCAATAAATAGCAACGGAGAACATGCAAGAATTACTTAGAAACAAAAATATAAGAGATAAAAACCAAATATATTACTCTATCACAATCTGAACATAATCTCATAATCCATCAGATCCTATCAAACTCAACATAGCAATAGCAGAAATATTACAAAGGTGCCTCGATCATGTAGGGAAGCTCACGAGGTCTAAACAATGAAGATCAAAGAGGGGAGGAGAACATCACATAGCTACTGATCACGGACCCATGGTCCGAGGAAAACTAATCACGAGACATCCGGGGAGCATCCATGGTGGAGAGGAGACTCCCGGAGGTCAATCCTACCTCCGGCAGGGTGCCGGGAAGAGGTCTTCTGGTGCTCCCGATCTTCGGAAGCGCGGCGGCGGAGGAACAGAGGCTAGTTCGCGGAATAGGGTTCTGCTTCTGAAGTTTTCCCGTGACGGGGGATAAATAGGCGAAAGGGGGCAGCCAGAGGTGGGCCAGGGGCCCCAGGCGCCCCCCTGGCGCGGCCAGGGGTGGGGCCGCGCCGGGTGGGCGCCTGGGCCCCCCTGGCTGCCCTTTGGCCCCTCCCAGGATCTTCTCGAAGCTTCCGGCAAACTGATTTTTTATCTGAATTTTCCCGAATTTTTCTGGCACTTTTTATATGGGGGAAAACTGAAATAGAAAAACAGCAGAAAACAGGAACTGGCACTGGGGTGCACTGAGTTAATAGGTTAGTCCAAATATGATCAAAAGTGTATGAAAGTGTATCTAGATCATAGCAATATCACACAAAACATGCATGGAGCAAGCAGAAATTATAGATACGTTTTGGACGTATCAACATCCCCAAGCTTAATTCCTGCTCGTCCTCGAGTAGGTGAATGATAACAACATAATTTCTGTGGTGACATGCTAGCAACCATATACGAACTTTGAAAAGTAAAGAAATCAAGGTTAGAGATTCAATTCAAGTCATAACAGGAAAGAGTCTATATTAGCATTGAAACAAGTAACAAAAGAACAATAGGTGCAAGTTCTCTCGCTGTCCATGACTCGAATGTCTCCATATGGTGTTTGCGTGCAAGAAGGGGGATAGGGAATACGAGAAAAAAGTATTTTTGTGTTGAGAACTCAATCTACTAAAGTTTCGCACTTGGTCTTCTTTGGAATCTTATCTTGACTCGTCCCCAGACCACTAGCCAGGTACAAGTCAATTTGATCCACTCCTTTTCGATATTTTGAGCACTCATGCAATGGATGAGCGTAAGCACGAGAGTTGACACTTAGGATGGCAAAGAGAAAAATATGGTGGAGGAGGAAGACAAAAAGGATGAGAAAGGCTCACATCAATGAGGACAATCATAGGCAAGAGATGCCAAATGATAGATATGATGTGAGGAGTAGGGATTGCCATGCAACGGATGCACATACGATCTAGGAAGCTCTCCAATGGAACTAGTGGGGGTGCATCTAACTTGCTCGCTCATGAAGACCTAGAGCTCTTTTGAGAAGGCTCATCCTTGGAATATGCAAGCCAAGTTCTATAGTGTGAAGGTCCCCACATAGCTATATGCATAATGATCATCTCTATGGAGTACAAGGATATAAAGGGAGTACTAGTGTGGATCTCTCAAAAGGATAGTAGTGTTGCCCCTTTATCTCTTTTTATTTCTTTTTTCACTTTTTTCTATTTTTTTGTATTTTTTTGGTGGCCTCAATGGCTCTTTCTATTTAACTCTCATTTGTCCTCTTTGGGATCTTTTAACGTGTCCACTTTGGGATCTTTTCCTCACTTAAGGGCAACACTCTATTTTACAAGAAGGTAAAGGAGATCTTTCACACTTTAAAAGGTACTCAAAATCATAAAGAAGATGTAACTATCATGATGGATGCAATGTATGTCACTGCCAGTGTAGCAGGAACATGTATGACATGAGGATCAAGTCATGAAGAGGTGGAAGTTGCATGGCAATGTAACTCGGAAAGGCTATGGAAATGCCTTGATAGGTAGGTATGGTGGATGTTTTGAGGAAAGATAAAGGGAGGCTTAAGATGACAGAGCGTATCATGCCAAGGGTTTGGATGTACCGGCGAAGGTGGACACCAACTCTCGGAGTGAGAAGCAGGCAATGCACGGCACGGGAAAGGCTAGCATAATATGGGAAGGTGGAAGTGTCAACTTTAAATACTTACATTAGTCCGAAGAACTCATGCACTTATTATCGGTAACTCTCAATCTAATAAGGAGGTTCACAAAGAGACAAGTACCCCGAGGAGGAGTGTATGGGGGTTTGGTTATCCTTGCGCATCCTCGACTCATGGTACGTGAGTGTTCTCTGATATTCGACCCCTCAGAAGAGTAGTGATCTATCTAGTAGCTAGAGTTCTCAACTAGTTTTGTAGGTTTTGAAAATAAACACGGATTGCCCAAAATACGACACCTATCACTAATAGGCAAGAGCTCTTGACACCAAAAGTTCAAACATTACTCACATCAATACCTCAAAACCATTGCAAGTTACTACTAAAATTAAATAGCAACCTCAATTACCTACTTTCAAGACAAGATACAACTCAGTGCAACAACCAACTCTCTTAACAAGATAAACATGAAAACTAAAGAGAGTTCCAGCAACAAACTAAAACAAAAGCCAAGGCTCTTGCTAAAGACAAACTAAAACTAAGACTAAATATGGCAGTAGCTATGAAAAGATCAAGAACACACAACAGCAAGAAGATAGGCATGAAATATCCTATGATGTGTTCTAAATTTTGAAAGTGGAGCGTGTTTCTCTCCCACACAAAGTAAGACAGGACCTAACTTGTTATGAACAGCAAGCAAAGCTAAAGAAAAATAAAACCTAAGAGCGAGACGCTCCAAGCATAGCACATAACGCATGAAGTGATAAAAATATAGTGAGACGAAGGACGAACTGATGATTGTTGATGGAGAAGGGGATGCACGGGGGCATCCCCAAGCTTAGAGGCTTGAGTCTCCTTGAATATTTATTGGGGATGCATGGGGGCATCCCCAAGCTTGAGCGCTGGACACTCCTGGATCTTCTTTCATCATCTTCCATCGCACACTTGAAAATTCCCTTGATACATAACTCATCATAAGCTGATTAGAGAGGTTAGTACCCTTAATAAATAATTTTTCTCCACTGGATATAAATATAATCTTGAAGAGCTACTGTTTCTCAAGAGTGCCAAAAAAATTTTGCAAAGAAAAAGCAAGCTTAAGGTTTGCAAAAGTAAGGAGAGCCAAAACGTGGCAGAATCTGTGAAAAACAGAACAGCAGATAGTAAAGAATTTTTTAGGGGTACTTCTGCAACTCAAATCAAAAAAACTCAGAAAATAAGGAAGTTTCGTAGTTGTATAGAGCATACTGTGTAAAAATTTCAGCTCAAAAATATGAACTGGGATTTTTCTGGAATTTTTCTGGTCAAGAGGACAGAATCTGTTTTCTGGACAGCATGTCACAACTTTTACTTCCCTTGCCGAAAGAGGCTATAACTTGGCACAAAGCTGAAAAATAAAGATACAATGATGTTGCTACAGAAGTATCAATCATCAAGACTCATCATAAGCCCCCCTAGCTCCCCTCTGGCCCCTCCCGGGCTCTTCGCGAAGCTTCCTCCACGCTGATTTTTTATCTGAATTTTCCCGAATTTTTCTGGCACTTTTTATATGGGGGAAAACTGAAATAGAAAAACAGCAGAAAACAGGAACTAGCACTGGGGTGCACTGATTTAATAGGTTAGTCCAAATATGATCAAAAATGTATGAAAGTGTATCTAGAACATAGCAATATCACACAAAACATGCATGGAGCAAGCAGAAATTATAGATACGTTTTGGACGTATCAACATCCCCAAGCTTAATTCCTGCTCGTCCTCGAGTAGGTAAATGATAACAGCATAATTTCTGTGGTGACATGCTAGCAACCATATAAGAACTTTGAAAAGTAAAGCAATCAAGGTTAGGGATTCAATTCAAGTCATAAGATGCAAGAGTCTATATTAGCATTGAAATAAGTAACAAAAGAACATTAGGTGCAAGAGCTCTCGCTGTCCGTGACTCGAATGTCTCCAAATGGTGTTTGCGTGCAAGAAGGGGGATAGGGAATACGAGAAAAAAGTGCTTTTGTGTTGAGAACTCAATCTACTAAAGTTTCACACTTGGTCTTCTTTGGAATCTTATCTCGACTCGTCCCGAGACCACTAGCCAGGTACAAGTCAATTTGATCCACTCCTTTTCGATATTTTGAGCACTCATGCAATGGATGTGCGTAAGCACGAGAGTTGACACTTAGGATGGCAAAGAGAGAAATATGGTGGAGGAGGAAGACAAAAAAGGAAGAGAAAGGCTCACATCAATGAGGACAATCATAGGCAAGAGATGCCAAATGATAGATATGATGTGAGGAGTAGGGATTGCCATGCAACGGATGCACATACGAGCTAAGAAGCTCTCCAATGAAACTAGTGGGGGTGCATCTAACTTGCTCGCTCATGAATACCTAGAGCTCGTTTGAGGAGGCTCATCCTTGGAATATGCAAGCCAAGTTCTATAGTGTGAAGGTCCCCACATAGCTATATGCATAACGATCATCTCTATGGAGTACAAGGATATAAAGGGAGTACTAGTGTAGATCTCTCAAAAGGATAGTAGTGTTGCCCCTTTCTCTCTTTTTTATTTCTTTTTCTCTTTTTTCTATTTTTTGTATTTTTTTGGTGGCCTCAATGGCTCTTTCTATTTAACTTTCATTTGTCCTCTTTGGGATCTTTTATTGTGTCCACTTTGGGATCTTTTCCTCACTTAAGGGCAACACTCTATTTTACAAGAAGGTAAAGGAAATCTTTCACACTTTACAAGGTACTCAAAATCATAAAGAACATGTAACTACATGATGTATGCAATGTATGTCGCTGCCAGTATAGCAGGAACATGTATGACATGAAGATCAAGTCATGAAGAGGTGGAAGTTGCATGGCAATGTAACTCAGAAAGGCTATGGAAATGCCTTGATAGGTAGGTATGGTGGCTGTTTTTAGGAAAGATATAAGGAGGCTTATGATGACAGAGCGTATCATGCCAAGGGTTTGGATGTACTGGCGAAGTTGGACACCAACTCTCGGAGTGAGAAGAAGGCAATGCACGGCACAGGAGAGGCTAGCAAAATATGGGAAGGTGGAAGTGTCAACTTTCAATACTTACATTAGTCTGAAGAACTCATGGACTTATTATCGGTAACTCTCAATCTAATGAGGAGGTTCACAAAGAGACAAGTACCCCGAGGAGGAGTGTATGGGGGTTTGGTTATCCTTGCGCATCCTCGACTCATGGTACGTGAGTGTTCTCTGATATTCGACCCCTCAGAAGAGTAGTGATCCATCTAGTAGCTAGAGTTCTCAACTAGTTTTGTAGGTTTTGAAAATACACACGGATTGCCCAAAATACGACACCTATCACTAATAGGCTAGAGCTCTTGACACCAAATGTTCAAACATTACTCACATCAATACCTCAAAACTATTGCAAGTTACTACTAAAATTAAATAGCAACCTCAATTACCTACTTTCAAGACAAGACACAACTCAGTGCAACAACCAACTCTCTTAACAAGATAAACATGAAAACTAAAAAGAGTTCCAGCAACAAACTAAACAAAAGCCAAGGCTCTTGCTAAAGACAAACTAAGACTAAGACTAAACATGGCAGTAGCTACGAAAAGGTAAAGAACACACAACAGCAAAAAGATAGGCATGAAAAATTCCATGATGTGTTCTAAATTTTGAAAGTGGAGCGTGTTTCTCTCCCACACAAAGTAAGAAAGGATCTAACTTGTTATGAACAGCAAGTAAAGCTAAAGAAAACTAAAAACAAAACCTAAGAGCGAGACGCTCCAAGCATAGCGCATAACGCATGAAGTGATAAAAATATAGTGAGACGAAGGACAAACTGATGATTGTTGATGGAGAAGGGGATGCACGGGGGCGTCCCCAAGCTTAGACGCTTGAGTCTCCTTGAATATTTATTGGGGATGCATGGGGGCATCCCCAAGCTTGAGCGCTTGACACTCCTGGATCTTCTTTCATCATCTTCCATTGCACACTTGAAAACTCCCTTCATACATAACTCATCATAAGCTGATTAGAGAGGTTAGTACCCTTAATAAATATTTTTTCTCCACTGGGTATAAATATAATCTTGAAGAGATACTGTTTCTCAAGAGTGCCAAAAAGTTTTTGCAAAGAAAAAGCAAGCTTAAGGTTTGCAAAAGTAAGGAGAGCCAAAACGTGGCAGAATCTGTGAAAAACAGAACAGCAGATAGTAAAGAATTTTTTAGGGGCACTTCTGCAACTCAAATCAAAAAACTCAGAACATACGGAAGTTTCGTAATTGTATAGAGCATATTGTGTAAAAAATTCATCTCAAAAATATAAACTGGGATTTTTCTGGATTATTTCTGGTCACAATGACAGAATCTGTTTTCTGGACAGCATGTCACAACTTTTACTTCCCTTGCCGTAAGAGGCTATAACTTGGCACAAAGCTGAAAAATAAAGATACAATGATGTTGCTACAGAAGTAACAATCATCAAGACACAACAAAAGCAAAAAGAAAAACCTAAATTCGTTGCGGGCTGCCTCCCGAAAGAGCTTCTTTAAAGCCATTAGCTCGGCTTAATGCAAAAGAAGAATCAAGGTTTATCAAGAGAAAGAGAATAACTAGCCCGAGTAACGGACTCAAAAGGTAACTTGATTTTCTTTCTAGGGAAGTGTTCCATCCCCTTTTTGAATGGGAATTGGAATTTAATATTCCCCTCTTTCATGTCAATAACCGCACCAACGGTGCAAAGAAAAGGACGTCCCAAAATAATTGGACATAAAGGTTCACACTCTATATCCATAACAATATAATCGACGGGAACATAGTTGTCATTGATAATGGTAAGAACATCGTCGATCTTCCCTAAAGGTTTCTTTACGGAAGAATCAACAAGACGAACACCAAAAGAACAAGGCTCAAAAGGCTTCAATTCAAACATATCAAATATTCTTTTGGGCATAACGGAGGTACTAGCTCCAACATCACATAAAGCATAGCAAGAGAAGTTATTCAATTTAATTTTGATCATAGGGTCCCAATCATCATCTAGCTTCCTAGGTATGGAGGCTTCTACTCTAAGCTTCTCCTCCCTAGCTTTGATGAGAGCATTTGTAATATGCTCCGTGAAGGCAAGATTAAGTGTGCTAGTGTGGGGGTCTCTAGACATTTTGTGTAGCAAGCTAATTACTTCTGAGAGGGTACAACTATCAAAATCAATATCACTACTATCAAAGGTGGTAGTAGTGTCATATAGGCTCACTTGTTTGAAACCCTCTATGTTCATAGGAGTTTCTTTTTCTATGGTTGAGGTATTAGCATCACCATTAATAGGTCCAACGGGACTAGGAGTGCATTGGGTGCTAATAGTTTGAGTGTCCTCAACAATTTGGATAGTAGCAACTATGTGGTGTGTAGGAAGGCTCTTAATTCTATCCTCTTCCTCTTTTTCTCTAGCCCATCTTTCTTTAAGTTTAGCCATCATCCTAATATTTTCATTGATTTGTAACTGGATAGCATTAATAGGAGTGGCCTTATTCTCCTCAAGGGGAGAGGTTCTAATTTTAAGCATCTCAATATCACGGGCTAAGCTTTCTACCTTCAAAGAGAGATTATCTATTTTAGCTAATTTCTCTTCTACATTTTTGTTCAAGGCTTTTTGGGTAGTGATAAAGTCTCTAAGCATGCTTTCTAATTCAGAGGAGGGGTTCTTGTTGCTAGGGTAGGTGTTGTTGTTCCCATAGTTGGATGGAAACGGTCTAGGATTGCTAGCAAAATTTCCCCTATAAGCATTGTTGTTGAAGTTGTTTCTAGCAATAAAGTTCACATCTACTTGTTCTTGGGCAACCAAAGAATTTAAAGGAACATCATGAGGATCAATAGAGGGTTGCTTGGTAAGTAGAGACATAATTAAGTCAACTTTTTCATTGAGGGAGGTAATTTCCTCGACAGAATTTACCTTCCTACCTGTTGGAGCGCGTTCGGTGTGCCATTCGGAATAATTGGTCATCATTTCATCGAGAAGCTTCGTGGCGGCACCAAGTGTAGTTGACATAAAGGTTCCTCCCGCGGCCGAATCTAACAGGTTCCGCGAGGTAAAGTTCAAGCCTGCATAAAAAGTCTGGATAACCATCCAAGTAGTCAAACCATGTGTAGGGCATTTCTTAACAAGAGATTTCATTCATTCCCAAGCTTGGGCAACGTGTTCATTATCCAATTGCTTAAAATTCATAATATTACTCCTCAATTGGATAATCTTAGCAGGAGGGTAGTACTTCCCTATAAAAGCATCTTTGCACTTATCCCAAGAATCTATGCTATTTCTATGAAAAGATTGAAACCAGATTTTAGCATCTCCCCTTAAAGAGAAAAGAAAGAGCTTGAGCTTAACAACATCACCTTCTACTTCTTTATACTTTTGCATATCACATAATTCAACAAAATTATTCAAGTGTAAAGCAGCATCATCTCCAGCACCAGAGAATTGATCTCTCATAACAAGGTTTAGCAAAGCAGGTTTAATTTCATAAGAGGTAGCTGAAGTGGAAGGTGTGGCAATGGGAGTGCAGATAAAGTCTTGGTTGTTGTGACTAGTGAAGTCACACAACTTGGTGTTTTCAGTGGAACCCATGGTAGCAGGAAGTGTGGCAGATTTTTTTTTGTTTTTCATAAAAGACACAAAGATAAAAACTGAAAGATAAACTAACAAGACTAAAAAACAAAGGTAAAGGGTAGTGTGCAGCTCCCCTATCTTAGCACTGGGAGTCCCCGGCAACGGCGCCAGAAATACTCTTGCTTGGCGGCTTCTCGCCCCCTTCGTTGGTTACCCCAAGTGGAAGGTTGATATGCAGTGCAGCAGCAGTTTTCCCTCGATGAAGATACCAAGGTTTGTCTCCAGTAGGACTCCAGAGATGATAAGTAGGTGCCAGCGGCGCAACTGACGCGGACCTGCACACAGACACAGATAACTTTGTTCCCAACGAAGTTCAGAGAGGTTGTCAATCTCTCTGGTCTTGTTGTTCACAAGGATAAAATGCAAAGGATAATGATAGCAAGTAAAAGCAGTAAAGTAAATATAGCGTGGAAACAATAATGAGGATATGGACCGGGATACGTGATGTTCTCTAGTGATGTCTCTCTCCCAAAAGACGATAAAATTGCTATGCGAGGTAAACAAATTACAGAAAGGCAATTGACAGGATTATGAACGCACCGCAATGCTAACTATGCTACAAAAGAAAGGACGAGGTTCAAAAGCATAGGCAGTACGCCAAGATAAGTAGACCGAAAACCATCTGCATCTACTACTAATCATCCACCTTGAGATATCTATCCAGAACATCTCGCTGGTATTAAGTGCGAGCCCCACCCAAAGTGTAAACCCAAAGCAACAGACAACTGCATTAAAAAGAACTCTGCGTAAAGTAAACAATCCTTGTGACCGCGGTCACAAGCACCGTTGTTTTCCCCCTTGTGGCAACAGCGCATCCCCTAGACTCATGTTTCTGTCACTCAAGCGTGTCATCGGGGGGCATGAACCCACAATCTAGCACAACGTTCCCTCTTGAAGTCACTACCTACTACTTGGACAAAGCAATAAACAACAACGGAGAACATGCAAGAATTACTTAGGAACAAAAATATAAGAGATAAAAACCAAATATATTACTCTATCACAATCTGAACATAATCTCATAATCCATCAGATCCTATCAAACTCAACATAGCAATAGCAGAAATATTACAAAGGTGCCTCGATCATGTAGGGCAGCTCACGAGGTCTAAACAATGAAGATCAAAGAGGGGAGGAGAACATCACATAGCTACTGATCACGGACCCATGGTCCAAGGAAAACTATTCACGAGACATCCGGGGAGCATCCATGGTGGAGAGGAGACTCCCGGAGGTCAATCCTCCCTCCGGCAGGGTGCCGGGAAGAGGTCTTCTGGTGCTCCCGATCTTCGGAAGCGCGGCGGCGGCGGAACAGAGGCGAGTTCGCGGAATAGGGTTCCTCTTCTGGAGTTTTCCCGTGACGGAGAATAAATAGGCGAAGGGGGGTAGCCAGAGGTGGACCAAGGGCCCCAGGCGCCCCCCTGGCGCGGCCAGGGGTGGGGCCGCGTCGGGTGGCCTCCTGGGCCCCCCTGGCTCCCCTCTGGCCCCTCCCGGGCTCTTCGCGAAGCTTCCTCCACGCTGATTTTTTATCTGAATTTTCCCGAATTTTTCTGGCACTTTTTATATGGGGGAAAACTGAAATAGAAAAACAGCAGAAAATAGGAACTGGCACTGGGGTGCACTGAGTTAATAGGTTAGTACAAATATGATCAAAAATGTATGAAAGTGTATCTAGAACATAGCAATATCACACAAAACATGCATGGAGCAAGCAGAAATTATAGATACGTTGTGGACGTATCAGAGACCATCCTTAGCCATGGACGCCTCCCGTATGTACCGTGAGTAGTTTCCCTTGGACCATGGGTCCGTGACCAGTAGCTATGTGATCTATCTCTCCCCTCTTTGTGCCTCCACTTTCGAGACCTCGTAAGATGCCTCACATGATCGAGGCACCTTTGTAATTTTCAGCCGTTGCTATGCTGAGTTTGTTGGGATCTGATGGATTATGAGACTATGTTCAGATTGTGATGAGTAATATATTTGGTTCTTCTCTTTTATATTTTGTTCTTGAGTAAATTCTTGCATGTTCTCCGTTGCCGTATTTTACTTTGGCCAAGTGATTTGTTGCAACTCCAAGAGGGAGCGTTATGCTTGATTGTGGGTTCAGCCCCTTGATGTCTAGCTTGAGTGACAGAAACATGAGACTAGGGGATGTGTTGTTGCCACTAGGGATAAAAGAACGGTGCTTGTATCCGCGGATGAAAGGATTGTTTACTTTACGCAAAGTTCTTTTAATGCAGTTGTCTGTTGCTTTGGATTTACACTTTGGGTGGGATTCACAACTTACTACCAGCGAGATGTTATGGATAGATATCTCAAGGTGGATGATTCGTAGTAGATGCAAATGGATTTTGGTCTACTTACCTTGGCGTACTGCCCATTGCTTTTGAGCCCTTCCTTTCTTTACATCATAGTTAGCATTGCGGTGCCTTCATAATCCTGTCAATTGCCCAACTGTGATTTGGTCACCTCGCTAGCACTTTTATCGTCTTTTGGGAGAGAGACATCACTAGTGAAAATTACGGGACCCCGGTCCATCTTCATATCACTGTTTACATCCTTAGTTTACTTTTCAGTTGCTATCACTATCATTATCTTTTGCGTTAATCCTTTGTAAACATCAAGGCCGGAGGAATTGACAACTCCTCTGTACTCGTTGGGAACAAAGTTATTTGTATCTGTGTGCAGGTCCAGGTGAAGCTAGCAACCCTCGGTTGTGAACGGCGCCATTGTTCACTTTACCACCTTTTTGTATCTCTGCGAGTCCTACTGGTTCGATACTCAACCTTAGCATCTTCGCTAGGGAAATTTGCTGCTACGCTACATCTCACCTTCCACTTGGGGTAACCAACGAGGAGTGAGAGAACTATCCTCACCGTATCAGTTGTCTATTATAATTATGCATTATTCAGCAGTGAGCCCTGCACATTGTTAGCTATGATTAGATAGCGGGCCGTGACCACTCAGGGGAGTGACGCGGATACAACTTATTACAACTGCACAGGTACGGTACATTACAGACACCGCCTAAGGCCCCCTAGTTCGGCTCTGCCGAGCCACCTTCAAGTGTGAGTTATCAAGGAGTAATCCTTGTACTCAACTCGTTGATGACTCTGTATAGCCGCTCTAGGTACATGAGCAACGGTTCTCTTTAAGGTAAGAGTCGGGCGACCCAACGGTGCCCGCGAGCAGTATTGCGTCGGGAACGACAGGGAGGGTACGACCGACGTTACTGGCATGCTTGGCCCCTGCTCGTATCTCGCGAGAGTTACCAAACCTCGAAAGTCGAGCTCTACCAAGAGCACACGCGAGATAAGGTAAGGAGTCGGTTCACCTTGTTGGTAACCGCAGAGACTTGGTGGGACGACAGGGCAGGCACCGATGTACTGGTGGTCCTGACTGTTGTCGTTGTCCGGTGGTCAGTTAAGTCGAGGCAACGATAACGGTTGTCACGCAGGTTAATTAAAATGCTAAATGGTTCGGCGGATGACTTGAGAGACCCATTGGTCTGTACGCACTACCTACACGTGGGATTACGGTGTGGGTCCTCCGCGTCGTAGTTCATCTGAAAGCTCTTCAGACGTCAGCAGTACTGCGGCCTGATCGCCGGGAAGCGGTGTTGTCTTATTTGCTGCAGCAGGTGTGTTTGGATTTGCTTTTTCTTCACCGGCCAGACTCGCACCGTGCAGGAGCGTGCAAGGGTGAGGGACCTAGACCCCTTGACGCATAGGATATAGTCCGGCGGATGGCCTCTCTGTTGAGCCTAGGATGGGCTGCGATGTATCGGATAGCCTCGGTAAGGCATTCCCTAACAAGGTGTACGCCACCCTGGAGATCCGAGCGTGCAGGCTGAACAGTAGTGCACCCCTGCAGGGAGTTTAATCTATTCGAATAGTCGTGTCCACGGTAACAGGACGCTTTATGCTGAAGCTGGACCTTACCACTAAACACTACTACTATTAAACTGTATGGTTCCGGGTCTTCTTCCTCGCAGGGAAGTCGAGGAGGGGAACTCGGAGGCATTATTATTATTAATCATTACAACTTACTATTATACAATGTTGCAGCAACTTCTACTTCATTGTTACTTTATGCTTTATATAAACTGTTGGTTGTTCTCTTCTTGTGTTGCAAGACTCGTCAGAAGATGCTAGTCTTCGATAGGCCTAGCTTCTTATTCTTATTCTGATTTCTATCTTGCAGTACACTATATACATCCTCCCCTTTCCATTTGATACAAATGCATAAATGCTTAGTAGCGGATGTAAGACTCGCGGGTATACTAGATACTCACCCTTGCTTTATTTCCCCCTTTATGTTTTGCCTGATCGGCCGCTGCAGTCGACGTTGGAGCCCAGGACCAGGAGTACCTCGGAGGCGCCTACTACTACGTCGAGCCCCCCTTTGACCAGGACCAGGAGTAGTTTCGAAGGCTCCCAGGCAGGAGGCCTTGCCTTTTCGATCTGTATCTCTGATGTTATTTGTGCTAGCCTTCTTAAGGGAAAACTTGACTAACTATGTCTGTACTTAGATATTATGGCTTGTATAACTTATGTATTCGGGTCCGTGTGACCCCTTTATCTTGTAACATATTGGTTTATCCTTTTGTGTTTAGTGTTGTGTTGTGATATTCTCACCGTGGCACCCTAATCTCAGCCGTGTACCCTGCGTGTATGACTACTGTACACGGCTTGATTTTGGGGACGTCACAGTGTTATACCAATGTTCTCCCAAAGACAACGCTTGCTCAATTTTTTTGTATGTATCATGAGCAAAGCATCGCAAGAATGCCTCTTGACATTGATTTAAGCATTTTGTATATCCATCAAACTCTGGATGTCGTGTTGAGCTCATGTTCAAGATGGTGTCCGAGAGGCAAAATAAATCTTGCTGAAATGTGCTTGTAAACATTGGGTGATGGTCGGAGATGATGCAAAATGTCATGCCGTGGTGAACGGTAGACCTCGTCAAAGAACACTTGCGCCACCTCCTGGGTAGTATACGGTTGCTTGAGGGCTAGGAAGTGGCCATACTTTGTCAGCTTATCGATGACGACAAGATGACGTGGACACCATTTATTTTCGAAGGCCTTCCACAAAGTCCCAACATTGTGTGTCATGGGTGAGTAGGTATCTCATGAGGTTGCATAAGACTAGGTTGACAACCGTGCTCAGTTTTTGCACGCTAGCGGGTATCGCACCGTTACAAAAACTGTTGGACAATAAATTTAAGTTGGTCCATGCAAAGAGACGCTTGACTCGATGGTACGTCGCTTGGCAAAAATACTACACACGCGGATGTTTACACGCCTTTTACACAATTTTCCTAACCATAACCCACAGCCCCCTTGAATTTCAGTGGGGTGGGCTCTGCCTCATCCCCAACTTCCAATTGTAAGTCTTCACGTCGGCATGTCCGTTGATCTTGTGATGAACAAACCTGATGTGGCAAACTCTTATCTTAGCGTGTTCAATAGAGAAGGTATTAAGCTTCTTTTATCATAGTTAGCGTAAACGGAATAAAAACCTGATGTGGTAAACTCATCTGCTCCATCATAATCCATGGGAGGAAACTGAAAGCTAGGATTGAGTCACGCCAGATTGACGGGATTTTAGACGTTAGCTATGTATAATTAGGGGGTTTTTTTACTTTTGAGAAAGTCAAGATTTATAAAAGATAACCTTATAACTTTAATGGTAACATGATGTAGCTATATTTTCAGTGATAGATTTTCAACGATTATATTGCCTGATCTATATATGCAAGGACTCTCTCTCTCTCTCTCCCACGATCCTGGTTGAGTCTTCTCTCCCTGGTGTCTTTCCCTATCTGTCTCTCTCTAGCACACAGATAGTATGACTGGTTGAATGCTCCAAGCTATGGAAGTTCCGTGACGAGGCGTTTGGTTAGTAGTCGTGAGAGGGAAGTCAGTCGTTGATGTTAGGCTATCCAAAGATCCCCGCAACAAGAACAAATTTCGATGCAGCTTATTTTTCGATGCAGCTTCGCAAGAAGACCATACGACCAGCGATTATATTTCAGAATTTTTTTCAATTAATAGCAATCAAAAGACACCATAATAAGCAGCAAAATTTCTTCTCTGCTCTTCCTATTTCAGCAACAATATAGTAGCTAGCGGTGAGAAGCGGAAACAAATCCAACCACCACCTCCCTCCCGATTCGGCCCCTCTCTCCACTTTGGCATCTCCCCGCCCACCTTGCATCCCTCCGTGTTCGCCACAAGATGGCGGCGGCGCTAATGGACGGCGAGCTCGGGAGCCTCGTGAAGGTCTCGACGGCGGTCTGGGCGGCCATGTACTACGCCCGCATGGCCGCGGGACTCACTCGCCCGGGCGCAGCTCGCCTGGCCGCGCTCCTGCCCGCAGTCGCGCTCTTCTACGCGATCCCCTTCGCCTTCTCCACCACCACGTTCCGCGGCAGCTCCGCCTTCTTCCTCTGCTGGCTCGGCACCTTCAAGCTCCTCCTCCTCGCCGCCGGCCGCGGGCCCCTGGACCCGTCCCTCTCCCTGCCCCACTTCGTCTTCACCGCCTCCCTGCCCGTCAAGTTCCGGCAGCCCGCCAAAGCCAAGAGCCACCAAGATCCGTCCTCCTCGGGCCGCGGGCACGGCCCGGCCAAGATCCTCGTCTCCGGCGCCGTCATCCCCTTCATCATCTACGCGTACCAGTTCAAGGACGCGATGAGGCGGTGGCAGCTGCTGCTCATGTACACCGTGCACGTCTACTTCTCCCTGGAGCTGCTGCTGGGGTCGGTGCAGGCCCTGATCCACGGCGTGCTGGGCATGGAGATGGAGCCGCAGGTGGACCGGCCGTACCTGGCGTCCTCGCTGCGGGACTTCTGGGGCAGGCGGTGGAACCTCATGGTGCCGGCCATCCTCCGGCCGTCGGTGCACGTCCCCGTGCGCGCGCGCCTCGGCGACGCGGCGGGCGTGCTGGCGACGTTCCTCGTCTCCGGGCTCATGCACGAGGTCATCTTCTACTACATCATGTGGCGGCCGCCCAGCGGCGAGGTGACCGCGTTCTTCGTGCTGCACGGGGTCTGCACCGCGGCGGAGGGGTGGTACGCGCGGCACGCCGGGTGGTGGCGCCCGCCGCGGGCGGCGGCGGTGCCGCTCACGCTGGCGTTCGTGGGCGGGACGGGGTTCTGGCTCTTCTTCCCGGCCATGGTCAGGGGCGGGCTGGACGAGCTCGTGCTGCAGGAGTGCCAGGGCTTGGTGGTGGCCATGGAGCAGGCCGGCCGTTGGCTCGCCGGTGCCGGCGCCGCCGGTCCCGTTCTTTCGACCAGCTGAGCACTGGAAAAGTGGCATGTGCTGTTAGGAGGGATTGCACGTGTGCCGCACGATTAGGATCCAAAGGCAGATGTATGTCTAGTGTTATGGTGGATTGACGTCTGGGAAGATGTGCTGACCGTGTTCTTTTTCGGATTGAATATTGGAATATTTTAACCATAATTAAAATAATCCTGTTCAGATCTTTGTTGGCTGCTATGGTCTGGCGGCATACGGTTTCTTCTTCAAAGCAAGTTAATGGCCGGGATTGTTTTCTTCTTCTTCCCATGCTGGCTGACGCGTACGATTCACGTCTGCGCAGCTAACGTAGAACGTGAAATGCTCCACTTGTAGTAGCGGCAGAAAAATTCTATGAAGATGACGAAAGGTATGCGCTTTTTTAACACAATACAACGTAGATGATGATATACATGAGCATACACTTGTTTTTATGAACGTATGCACGCACATTCCATTTCTATGAACATCGTCGTAATACTGAGCCGCAATCATTTTGAGATTGACACAATCACAACAAACACTTCATAGTCGACGAGAATGTTTCATCCCACTGAAATTATATCGCCAGAAGACATGAAATAAGTTCAAAAAAAAGGCGAGCACTAATATCAGTCTGATACTTGAATTGTGATGGCTGAGGATACCGCTATCCACCTAACCAATTCAACTACGGATTGATTTGCAACGAAGGTATGCATTGAAGAGTTGATTTGGACGAGAATATTGTTCGCTGTCGGTGCACATGCTAAATTTTCCACTATTTGGATGATAGATTTGGTACTTCCTCTGATTAAAGGTGTGCGCATAATTTTAAATCATCGATTTAAACACCTAAATACTCATCGGTTGTTGTGGCTGAACCTCATATCGGGATCTGACAAAAACCCTCTTATCCTCGATTCGAGCAACTCGTGCCCTCGTAATCCCCCTCGGTTACACATTGAGGCGTTTTCATCCTCTCGTGACCTCCAAGATTGTCTCCTTCCTCTCTTCTCGTCCGCGTTCTTTGGCCCCGTGGATGACTAGCACAACCTTTCGTCCTCTCTCCGTTAGTTCGTCAAAGGTTGGGGAGCTAACCTTGCGAGCAGTAATAAGCGGGAGGGTTTTATGCTCGAGGCTTAGATCAAAGTTTTGGATATCATTGCTGACTCTGCGGGCCTTTCTGACAACGGTTGGGGCTCGCAGGTATTTGATCGAGGCTGATCTCATAATCGTGTCGAGGAACTCTAGTGGCAAGAGCATGGCAAACTTACTTGGATGCTTAAAGGTCTCTCTCTCTCTCTCTCTCTCTCTCTCTCTTCGTACTTCTTCGTCGTTGCAAACGACCGTCGTCGGTGTTCTACTATTGCTCACCTTGTCATTAATGGAGCGGTTATCTCAGATTTTGCACTGATTGCGGCGCATACTTTGGGATTCTACAAATCCCTTCTTGTTGAGAAACCTCCCTCCTCGCTGTCTTTCTCCTCCTCCCACTAGCCTTCTGATCATTGTATCTCAGCGGCTGAGAACCTTGGTCTGATGCTTACTATCTCCGAGGAAGAAATTGATGTGGTCATGGACACATCCAAGTCCAACTTAGCCCTCCGACCACATGGCTTCTCCTTCCCCTTCTTTAAAATTTTTTGGCCTTCTCTTTGCCCTCTCGTTGTTACCATTATTCAGGGGTTTTCCTTAGGCACGATTGACCTCTCCCACCTTAATTATGTTGTCCTTTCCCTCATTCCTAAGGTTATAGGCGGCGGTGAGGTACTCGAGGATGACAACAAGGTGCTCAGGGACGGTGACACATGCTTGACGAAGGCGGGGGGGGGGGGGGAGGTCGGGGATGGCGGTCAGATGGAGTGACCCGTCGTGAGCTCAACGTAGACGGGTGGACACGACGAATGGTGCATAGGGGCGACATGGGGAGGATAGAGTCAACGGTATGTGATGACTGTGTTGCGAGATCAATGGAGTTGAGGCCGCCGCGAAGGATGTTGCCGAGGGGAGGGATGTGCCAGAGGGATGGTGGTGGGGTCAACAATGGCGACGAGGTGATGGTGGCAGCGATTGGTGGTCAGAATCGAGGGTTGAGGGCGTCCCCTATTGCACGTCGAGGATGGAGTTATAACTAGCAGCAAATGATCGTGGCATCCTATTTATGTGTTGAGGATGGAGTTGGAACTAACAACAAATGATCGCGGCCTCCTATTTATGTGTCGAGGGTGGGTTTCTAAATGGAAGAAAATTGAACGGATCATATTGCTCGAAGGTAGACTTGCTACTTGAACAAAAGAAATGCATGTTAAAGGTGAAATTATAACCAAAACAAAAAGGTGAACCCAGTTATGTATCGAGTGGCATGCCTACAGATAAAACTTTAATTACACGTATATTGTGATGTACAACTGTACTTTGATAGTATCCCATGCAACCAGATAGTTATTAAAAAAAATTGAAAAGAAAAAATGCATAAAATGCAAAATGCTCAAAACAAAATGAAAATGAAAACTTAACACCTCTTATGTTCCTCACTGGTACCTCTCAGCACACAAACGACTCAAAAAATGAAATAAAGGGGAAATTGATATACAACCCAATAGAATACATAAAGCTCACAACATTAATCGATAGAGAAATGATATGGCCTACACAAAATAAGTTGGTATCGTCAGACAAGAAATGCAACAACGTACGATTGCACAAAAACACGAATCTTAACATGCTGCATCCAATGATCAGGAAACTAGATGAGAAATAACTAATTTCATCGAGATATAAATTAGTAAAATCGTATTTGTAATGGTCTAGTTAATCATCTGTATTTTTTCAAAATTATTTATGATTAGGTTTGGCAGATTGGTTGTCGCAGTGCCGGCAGTCACCGCAGTCATTCCCCAGCCCATTCCCTTCTCCCGTACTCCTTTTTTCATCATGGTTGATTCGAAAGATTTCCTTTCCTCTACTGTTGACGAAACTACGAATCGATCACCTGAATGAAATCATGACATCGATGTGCATCTTTTTCATATAGAACTTATCTCGAATTAAATACCGTCGTGAAGATCCAAAGGGAGGAAGAAAGAGGATTAGGGGGCAGGTTATTGGAGGTAGGAGAAAGACACATACGAAAGCTGGCATCCCTCATGCATCCCCTTGTGCAAAGGCCCCCATCTAGTTTCGCTCGTTGTGGCTCGACTCAGCCTGGCTCGCCTGGGCGAGGAATGCTTTACCTTTCGTGTGATGCGAGATGTAGATGCAACCCAACCAATCAAACATGGTCCAAAAATGATGTCCGCATTACTAATAGGAGCAAACGCACCTATGGTCCAAAAAGCCACTCTTAATTCTTTATACTTTTTTATTTATACATATAGTTTTCATAGCAATTCCCGCATCAACGCGCGGGGTATACTTCTAGTTATGTATGGAGTGGCATGCCTACAAATAAAACTTTAGTTGCACGTATATTATGACGTACAACTGCACTTTGATAGTATCCCATGCTACCGGATAGTTATCAGAAAATGACCTTTTGAAAAGAAAAAAATATAAAAAATGCATAAATATGCAAAATGCTCAAAAAGAAATGAAAAAGGAAAGTTAACGCCTCTTCTGTTCCTCACTGGTACCTCTGAGCACACAAACGGCTCAAAAAATAAATAAATGAAAAATTGATATACAGCCCAATAGAATACATAAATCTCACTACATGAATCGATATAGAAATGATAAAATGGCCCATGCAAAATAAGTTGGTATTATCGTCTAACAACAAATGCAACAACGTACGATTGGAAAAAAACACGAATCTTAACATGGTGCATCCAGTGATCAGGAAAATAGATGAGAGATAACTCATTTCATCGAGATAAGAATTAGTAAAATCATATTTGTAATGGTCTAGTTAATCATATGTATTTTCCGAATTATTTATGATTAGGTTTGGCGGATTGGCTGCCGCAGTGTCGGCAATCGTTCCTCAGCACATTCCCTTCTTCCGTACTACTTTTTTCATCATGGTTGATTCGAAAGATTTCCTTTCCTCTACTGTTGACGAAACTACGAACCGATCACCTGAATGAAATCATGACATCGATGTGCATCTTTTTCATATAGAACTTATCTCGATTTAAATACCGTTGTGAAGATCGAAAGGCAGGAAGAAAGAGGATTAGGGAGGAGGTTAGTGGAGGTAGGAGAAATACACCTACGGAAGCTGGCATCCCTCATGCATCCCCTTGTGCAAAGTCCCCCATCTAGTTTCGCTCGTTGTGGCTCGACTCAGCCTGGCTCACCTGGGCAAGGAATGCTTTACCTTTCGTGTTATGCAAGATGTAGATGCAGCCCAACCAATTAAACATGCCATTTTTTTGCGCCGACCAGGCTAGGTTGTATTCAGGCAACCAAACGCGTCAGAAGGAGATCTGGGTTTAAATTCCAGGCTCTTGTTTTTTTTCACTAGAAATGAAAAAATAGGCTAAAATTGCTAAAAGAAATTGTTTTAGGTAGATGACAATTTTATAAAGAAATAATCCTTTTTCACTAGATGCTAAAAATCTGTAAAAAAGAAGTATTTAGGTACATGGGGAAAATGTTCATTTTTTAATCCAATCATGATAATTTTAATTTGTATTTTATTGACCATGATAATTTTATATTTCCAAATTTACGGCAAAAAAAAATCTTGTAGCATGCCAATTTTGTGTTTGAACCATGGCAATTACAAATTCTATAGCATTGAAAATTTAGTTTCTGACCATGGCAAATTTTAGTTTTTACAACATGATAAAATTATTTTTGAACCATAGCCAGAAAAAGTCGAAGGGATGATAAATTTAGCTTTGAGCCATGGCAAAAATAATTTGAAAGATGGAAAAATTTAGCGTTGAGCTACGGCGAAATTAGTTTTGGATCATGGCAAATTTAATTTTAGACCATGAAATTTTTCATAAAAATATTTTTTTCTTTAAAAAAAATGTTATGGCAAATTTTCCAGTTGTATCTTCTGTTGATCAAATAGCGATTGCGTTGTTTAAATACTTTTCCATATAATCTCAGGGCAATTTCATAGAAAAATTACAACTTTTTGTCGTGTAACTATACTTATTTTGCCATGTGAACCTTTTTACATGGCAACATTTAATCTCATAAGAAGTTTTATCGATCGATCACAGTAAAGCAAGGATATTTTTTTTGGCCCAATTAAAATATTGTTTAAGTTCGCGCCTCTCACCCTCGCTCGGACAAGGTACTACGGACGCACTGAATTCGGCACGAGTTGTCCTACTGCTACCGGACGGACTGTGTCTCGCTTCCGATCCGACTCCGACACGGTGCAGAAGCGTCCAACGCCGCCGTCCTTAAATCCCCACTGCAATGCCTGCATAACATACAGCTTCCAGGACCACGGTGATTAATCCCCGGCGTCCGCGGCTTCGATCGCCTGCGAGCACTGCGCACGATGAGCTTCCAGGACCTCGAGGCGGGCACCCTGCGGCCGCCGACGGTGCCGCTCCCGCAGCTGGTGGCGCACGGCGTCTTCCAGATCAACACCAAGGCGGCGGCGCTGCGCCGCCTCGGCGACGCGCTCGGCACGCCCAAGGACACCCCCGCCCTCCGCCTCCGCCTCCACGCCGCCCAGGCCGAGGCCACAAGGCTGGCCAGAACCACGGCGCACAACCTCAAGCGGGCCGCCTCCGCCGAGGCGGCAACCGGGGGCGCTTCGAGCTCGAGGACAGCCCCCTCCACGAAGCTGGCCATGGACTTCGAGGCGGCGCTCAAGGAGCTCCAGCAAGTCCAGCAGCGGATCGCCGCGGCAGAGCGACGGCTCAACTCCTCTTCGGCTCCTGCTCCAGCCGCCGTCGCTGCTGGTGGTGCATTGGCCGCCGGCCGGCAGCAACGCACCGGACAAACGCAGCAGCAGCAGCTTCTGGCAGTACATGGAAGTGGAACGGAAGTACACGAAGTCATCGTCCAGGAGAGAGACCAGGGGATACGGGAGGTGCAGCAGGTGATCGCCGAGGTCGACGAGATCTTCAGAGACCTCGTCGTGCTGGTCCGCGACCAAGACGGCAGCATCGATCAGGTCGTGTGCGATATCGAGGAAGCCGCCGCGGCGACGAGCGAGACGGAACAAGAGCTCTCCACAGCAGCAGCGGAGACTGATCGGGCGTCGAGCTCGTCCACGAATTACATGCTGATGTTTGTCTTCGGTCTATTGCTGTTCATCTTCCTAGTGGTGCTTGTAGTGTAGGTCGCTGATTGTTCATGGTGCTCCATATTCAGGGCAGATTTGATTTCTCATTGATTCAAGATGTTTTTGTAGGCAGTATGGTTATAGAATTGATGTAGGTGACTGGTTAATAGGAGGTGATACCATTCAAATCTTGACGCCCACCTTTGCGTGGAATATTTGATATTGGCACCTTCAGATATGACCATGATCATGAGGAAGAATATATGTAATCAGCCTGTTAATTCAATTTAATTGACAAGAGTTTTAATTTTAGTAAATTGTCATTTAATTGACAAGAGTTACATTTACAACTATCTCTGATATCAACATCAGGAAATTTGAGAAAGCAAAATTGTTGGAAACTGTATTGTATTGTATTCCCCCATCTCTAATAAATATTTTTTCGGGGACTCTAATAGATTTAATATACATATACAAAATGGGAGGCTTCGGTTAACCTTTTGTAGACCAATTACATCGACATAATTGTTACACAAGGAAGTTTCCAGATGATGGTTTTTCCTTTCTAACTCCTAGTAAGAAATGCTTGTGATCTGAACTTCTCCCTAACCGGTTCTCAGCAAAACAAAGGAACATTCGACAAATATCGTGTTGCACTAATCTATTAAGCCCTGAAAATTCACGAAACAGAAAACATAAACTTAACCGATACCCATATTGGAATACCCATTCGTAGTCAAACATCACATTGTTACACCTTACTGACCTTTTAGGCGTTTACTGAACCATAGTATCAAGCGTGTCTCTGTATTTAGCCAAGTTCTGCATAAGAGAAACACGTCTCTAAGATTTACAAAAACACTAGAAAGCTAAAAAAATCAGAAGTATAAGTCCTAAACATTAAACAATGGCCAGTAATATCAAGTTATAAATGATAGAGGGAATATGTAATGCAACTGAAGATTCTATATAAAGGTTAGGTCCTCCATATGAAGATTAACACTGTAAGCAAGAGTGCAAATAGCATATTTGAAAGTGTTTGGGCACAGGTTATCAGCATCGAACGTAAGACAGACCTTACTTCTTCAATCAAATGTTTCTATGTCTTCTCTTTCTCGATTTTAAATATAAAGTATGCTGTCAATCACAACGTTATATGAATAGTTTATTAAAAAGTTACTGTAGGTGGGATGGTTATATCCCTTTATTGGTATAAATCAGTTTGTTTCAATATGTACTATGGATACATATTGTGTTATCTAGGATTGGTAAATGGAGAAGACCCTTACCCTTGTATAAGCATAAACACTTGCTTCAGAAGGTCCGACTGGGCTCCCCCGTCTAACAAACTCCCCTTCCTTAAATATGTAGAGCATAGGAATGCCTGTCGACAACTCGAGGCTGATTACCTGCAGAAAAGAGAGTCTCAGACCCACATTCAGCACAACACAGGAAGAAACCAACTCAAAATGGGGAGTGCAATAAAGTTTATATATACAGGAGTAGGTCACCTCCTGAGAAGTCAATTTGTCCAGATGCATTATGATTGATCGAAGTGAATTTGCATGTGCAGCAACCATCACGTGCTTTCCAGCCGTGAGGTGAGGAACCACCTATTGGACAACCACTTAGAAAGTTAGGTACAAACTAGAATAACAGTTGTAAAGTACCCAAAAGAACAAAAATCATTCCAATATCTGTTTGGTGAAATCTTTAGTGTCATGTTGGGCAATGCTAATAACAGAACGAAATTAATAACATGTCTTGCATTATTGTCTTCAGCCTAGCTTTGGATGCTCTTGATTCATGCTTCATAGAAGCAATTTTTCTTTCTTTTAGGCTCATATCGTTGTATAGACAGTGAATATGCACCATTCATTAGTGTAGACATATCCTTACCTGATCTTTGAAATAAGAAACGGCTCTCTCTGCGCACATCTGTAGGCTCTCACCATTCGGGGGAGGAGTGTCGTAACTACGGCGCCATTCATGAACTTGTTCTTTGCCGAATCTATCTGCAGTTTCTTGCTTATTAAGACCTTGCAACTCCCCATACCTGGAAAATTTCATGGGGTGTTTTAAGAGAAAACTGTTGAGTTGCTATGTACATCACCTGATTGGCAAGCTAAAGCATGGTAACAGGGGATAAACTCTTACATCCGTTCGTTCAATTGCCAAGCTGTAATGACAGGAATGGACTGTTCTTTTGTATCTTCACTGTATATCTCACTCCAACTCTGTGCTTGTTCACTCTCCTTATGAGTGATGATTGGAACCTTCATAAACATAAACATGCCCCTCAGTATAATTGCCTAGGACAGTGCATACAAATACTGTTCATTAGTTAAAGGAAAGATAAACAACCTTCTTGCGCCGATGCTGCATCATGGCAAGCATTGCGGTCATCTGAGAACGAATCATTGCTGATGTAAATATCACGTCGATCGGAATGTTGCATATCCTCTTACCCGCCTCGATGGCCTCCTCGACACCCTTGGGTGTCAAGGGCACATCGACACAGCCGGTGAACAGATTTTTCTCATTCCACATCGACTCGCCGTGCCGGATCAATATAAGCGAACTTTCACCTAGATTCAGAAAAGGATACCAGCAATAAGGAACTACATCCATGTCCTGAAAAAATAGTGCATTCTAATGAACTTGTGGGAATTACTTGATTTCTTGGGGCTGTGGTCACCCTTGCCATTCAAGGGTAGGTGTACCGGGTCAATGACCGAAGACTTCGAGCCCGACGCGCAAACCAGACCCAACTTCCGGTTGCCTGAGCAGCAACTTCCAACCGAAACCAAACGCACATTCGCCTTTCTCTTATCCAATCTAGAGCTCCTGCCATTCCACCGGTTGGATTGTGCAGACACTACTATGGCGTGGTGAGATGTAGCCGTGGCCATTCTAATCCAAAGAATACAAGAAAACAATTGATTAGCCGGGTGCATTTTGTGCCTAATTTCATAGCTAACATTGTGCGATTCTTGATTTCCTTTTTGAAGCTACCAATTGCTGAATGAACAAATTCACGAATAAATCGCAACTCAAGCAGAGCTACCCCTGATTCCCCTGCATTTCTTACAGAAAGAAACAACAGACCTCCCCTAGACCGGAGACGAAGGAAGCTTACATGGCGAGCAAGCAACGGGGACCTCCTCAAGAAAGCGCACCTCGAGGACCCAATGTGGAGGCGGCCCCCCGCTTTGCAGCCTCCCCGGAGACCTGGACCCCAGGAGCTCGGCGAAACCAAGTGCGGGAGAGGACGCCGGAGAGATCTAGAGCGGCGGGGCGGGGGGCGAGAGGGCCGAGGAGAGCAAGGAGAAAACCGAGGAAAGCCTGTCGCGGTCTTCAGTTCTTCTTGGTCTTGTAGATCGAGGGGGGCTCTGGTTATTTAAAGGAGGAAGAAACGGCATTGGCCCTATTGGGAGGCAATGGGAAAATAGGAGCGCAAACTGTCAACGACCGTGTTAGGGTTGGTGGCATGTTAGCACGTGAACCACGTGGAACCAATAAGTTGCTTCGTTGAATCCTGAATTTAAATCCAACTCGTCAAGTACCCCCCTCGTTTTTTTACTTTGCATATAGAACTTGGCTTAGGTCAAACATTACAAATTTTGTTCCCGCAACAAACTATATATGATATTGAATACATACAATATTATAATCAAATGAATTTTGATACTCCCTCCGATCCATATTAATGGGCACACACTTAGTACAACTCTAGTATCGGAGGTAGACATATTAACTTCTCATCACATAAGATGGAAAATGGATTGTTTTTGGGTTTCTATTTATGCTTCTTCGACGTTGAACTAGTGGCCGGATGAGGGACGCAAGGGTCACACGGGGGGTGGGATGAGAAATGTCGGGGATGGATTAGTGGTTGAGCCTCGATGGACCATATATGCTGGATATCAAATGGGAGATGCAGTTAACACACATGGTGGGATGGGTGTGAGGCAGGTTCATTAAAGAAGAAAGCGACAAGCGATTGATAAGATGTAGGGGGCGAGCAACAAAGGAGATGCAGAGGATGGCCGGAGTTAGCAAGGACGGCGAGGGAGGGTACAGGGGGACCAGATCAAAGAAGGAGAGCTCAATGAGGAAGGGATGATGTGGACAAACCGCCTCGAAGAGGAGGAGGAGACTGACACGGGAGAGAGCACAAATACGAAGCTCCGTATAGGTTGTTCGATGTTTTCCCAAGTGACAAGTGAGGTGTTGACCTAATGTTGCTGAAAACCAAGTACATGGGCTACAAAATTCGTGAAGGGACACACACAAATGATGCGAAAACATATTCAATATTGAAGTTGGGTTTCATACATGAATACCCCGGCTAGCTGCATTCGCGTTAAACAATGCTAAATACGAATTGTAAGCTCGAACATCACATCCAAATGAGTTACCACAAATTTTACAAACAACGCAGTCGTATTTGGATGTTAGTGTAGACAAAAGCTTCTAGAACTGATAGGAGGGTGTATAACACAAACCATGCATGTGAATACGAACTCAAAATGATGCTCCATTTGATCCATAATATAATAAGTATCACTCATGCAGTATAAAGTTTGTATTAGTTTAGTACAAAATGAGTAACACTTCTATTGAATTGGAGAAGCAACTCATACTGGAGATGCTCCATTGCCTTGTTTAGAGCATCTTCAATCGATTTCTTAAAATTGGTCAAATGAGTGAAAAAAAAATCACTTGAAGAGTTAAATTGGACCTAGCGGATATTTTATCCTCTTTAACACCTCACACAAATTTATTTTCATGTTCGCCATTTATATCTACTCGATCAACATAATTTTTAAGGACATTTTTTCTTCTTTACATGGCCGCCCCTCTCCCTCACTCAACCACATCCAATCTGTTGCGAACATATTTGCCTTCGCTGGCCAAAGTTAAATAAACTTGTGTTCTTTTTTTTGGAATGTCAAAAAAAATTATATTTGATCAAAAAACGTTTTTATTTAACTCCTTAAATATGAATAAGATAAGGTACAAAAAATGTTTAAGTGATTACATTATGAGAGATCCACTAAAGATACTCCAGCTCCACCATTTCCAGATGGACAAGCTAGCTCCAGCTCCAACCATTTCCAACGACCAATGCTGTTTCGCTCCATGGATCCCATGGATATTCTCCCTGTGATTTCGCAAGGATTCGCTGCGCGCACCTGCAACGTGTGCTGATGTGGCGTTCCAGATTTGGGTCGTGCACACAAGCCACGAGCGGCACCAGATCTTTGACCTTTTGACCCGACAGGGCTTGAATGCAGAACAGACTAGACAACCAATGTCGCGCGAACGAAGAAACGGGAAACCCGTCCCTTTTCGTGACCATCGATAAATTTCAAGTCTTATACATTTAACTTTTTGAAAAAGAATCTGCTATTCTGATAGGGAATTACTCAAAAGAAAATTCCTTATTTGGTTCATTTTTAAAAATCACCTTTTTAATGATTAAAAACCAAATTTCTTCCTTTTTTAGCATTAAATTTTATTTTAATTCATATGTGGTACTTTTATCGATTTTGGTATGTAATAGTGCTAAGTTTGGTACTCCCTCCATGCCGGTGCATTAGACACATTACGAAAACCAAATAATCTCAAAACCCTTAGGCGCGGAGCATTAACTTTCATCTCGTTTATTGTTTTTTGACATAAATAAAGGAATCAACCAATAAGAAACTTGAGGCGTGTATGTTTTCAATGACTTTAAATAATCTAGCACGACATGCAGTGGTAAATTCATTGCATGCGATGGTATTAATAAGCAAATAATATAGATAATATAATATTATAATATTATATTGACATCTATATCTCTTATAAGACAAAACCCCACTAAGATATATTTATGATTTCTATCTCAACATGCAAGCTATCCACATCACCCCTTATTTGTAGCCAATCATTTGTCCATTTCATCCACTAATAAAATCTCACTAAGATGCATTTATGGTATCTATCTCAACATGCAAGCTATCCATATTACCACTATTGTACCCAACATTTGTCCATGTAATTCACTTTTATTTACTTACAACTTATACTCTTTCAATTTACATTGTAGAGTTCTTATGAAAATTTTCGCTGCAACGCGCGAGTATTCTTCTAGTTTCATTGACCATGCATACAGATAATATAATATATATCTTATCAAGCAAAAAAACTCACTAAGATGCATTTATAATGTTTATCTCAACATACAAGCTATCCACATCATCCACTATTATAGCCAATCATTTGTCCATGTCATCCAATAAAAACATCCCACCAGGATCCATGCATTTATGGTATCTATCTCAACATCCAAGTTATATATCCACATCATCCACTATTGTAACCAATCATTTGTCCATGTCATTCATTTTTATCCATTTCGATATCTAATAGTGTTAAGTTTGGTATAAAAAATTGTTTTATCCTCAGTGCAGTATATATATATGATCAGATTATTTGTATGCATGTAGCTAATGTGATTATTGCGATACACATATGGATTTTGTGCAAGCTTTTAAATTGATATAAACGTAGATTGACATTTCAAGCTTTTAAATTGATATAAAGGTAGATTGACATTTCATTGACCATGCATACAGATATATTATCTCTAATTTGCATGTAAATAATCTAATCATATATTGTATCAAGGGTATAATGATATTTTTATGTTAGATTTAACACCGTTCTTAATTAAAACTAAGAGAATTTTCGCATAGCAAAATAAAATTTAACTGTCAAAATAGGGGAGAAAGGTTTTTTCTGAACCAAATTTGAAGGAAAAATTAAAAATATCAAAAATAAATCTCTCATTAACAAAGTGGAAGCGAGTGGACTGAGCATTATCTCATTTTTGTCTGCATTCCAGAGGAAATAAGTACAAAAATCCAAAAAATGAATTGTGATGAAAACGGTTACAATCTTACAGGATTATAGTATGAACATAGATACAAGGGGAACAAGAGTTTATAGGCAATAAAAACCACTTGATCTATAAAAAAAATACAATCAGACAACTCGTTAAATTGCTAAGGGCATTTCTAGCTGATATTCTACGGCAAGTTAGAAAAGTAAAATTTAACCCACTAACCGGTACCTAACCGATCCCCAAAATCATATAGAGGAGTAAACAAATTGCTCCTTCGGGCGGGTCGAGTAAACTCACCCACCACTCTTTCTTCCACCCCGCCACCCAAATCTACCCCGACGCCCAAATTCTCCTCCGCCATTCAAATCCCACCTCCACTGACGAGTGTGCATTACAACCGACGCTCTGAAGGACCCATCGTGAGCTGCACCCACCTGAATACCCTCTGTCGCCATCGGATCCGATGAATCCGGTCATCGGCACCGACGCGTGTGGGATGAACTCATGCGGTGCTGACTAACGCAACATCCGCATCGCTCTGCAACGCATCTATGTTCAGCCTCCGACCCTAGGCGTTTGAATCCCAGTCGTCGGCCGGCCACCGACACGACTGCGAACGGCGACCCTCGAACGAGCTAGGCACTAGCCCAACATCTTAGTGTATTTCGGTGACCGAATGAAATGGTTTTCTAAATTTGGCCAAAAACTAAAAATTTACCCACTATATTGTAGAAGATATTTACTTCATTATACCTAACTAGACAGTTTACTCTACAATTATTCAGGAAATCAGCTATGTGGTTGTGTTTGTTGTGGCTACGCGTGAAATAAATCTATGCATGCGTCTATGGATGTCACCCGAAAAGAGTTCATTGAAATCTATCAACATGGAGCTAGTTTTAGGATCTTGAAGTTAGGAATATAACAGTGAAAACACTTCATGATTAGGACGAACAATTCAAGGGATAAATTGTTTAAAAAAAGAAGATCAACGAGAAAAACATAAGCATCTAACTTTTCATCTTCACGCGCGGGGTGGAAAAACAGCTCAAAGCTTAGTTACACCATTTATTAACATAAAAATAAAAACTTTCGCAGGAAGTACCCTCTTCCTACCATAGCAGATGCTCAAGGGTTATATCTCGCTCATAACGATTCCTATTAGAGATGTCTGGGCGCTATTCAGCAAACCTAAGGGCGTGTTCGGTTTCTCTCCACTCCGCTCCACTCCAGAAAATTTCCAGAGTCCTGTTCCTGCCGCTCCACAAAATAAGGCTGCGATCTCCCAGCTCCGCTCCATCCGCTCCGGGAGCGGAGGAGATCCGAACACGCCTTAAAACTGTATGGTTAGTTTTTTTTTGTGAGTTGATTTTATATTTCAATTTGTTTTTTTCCTTTTTAATTTTTTAATTTCTTTGGTCTATTTCTTCTCTTTTCGGTTTCTTCATTAGTCTAATTCTGATTTTTAGTTTGTTCTTTTTTACAACATGTGTTTATCCTTTTTTCATCAACATTATACATTTTTACATATATTAGGGGCATTTTTATATACAATTAATTTTTTAATATAATAATTAACATAATTTTTCTACTCTTCTTCATTCCTTTATCTAGTGCGCATAATTCCTAACGCTAATACCAATGAATAAGCTGGATGCATTTATTGGATGAAACTAGCCCACACTCGACATGTTATCTCATGCCCACGTGCAGAGCCTATCCCACCCCCGCAGCATGCACCAGGCGATTCCAGTGGAGGTCAAATGCGCACTACGGTATGAAATTTTGGCCAAAATTTTATTCGCTCTATAAAATGGAATAGATGGAGTATATGTTTTGGTGCCTAATTTTTTCTTCATGATGTATATTTTCATATAATTAGTGAAATGTTTCAGAACTCTTTAAAAATTTATCAATTAAATAATTAACTTTTTTCAAATATATGTTTTGATGTCTGTCATACAATTTTAAAATACATCATTAATATTTTTATATGTTTAACACTTTTAGAATATATAAATCACATTTTCTAAAATAATTTTTTGATATATCTAGAACAGTTTAGAATTGAATGATTAATATTTTGTATATACATTTAATATTTTTCAAAACAATGATTAACATTTTTTAATAAATTAAAATTAAAAATAATTGTATGACACATTTATATTGAATTACATGAATATAGTTTTTACATTGTAGAACATATCTTTTCAAATGCAACGTACATATTTTTGTAACACCAAACATTTTTTACACGTCCATAGAATTTTGTGAATTGTTAAAACATTTTCTAAAAGAGATGTGAACATTATTTTTACACTGCATTTTCTCAACATAAATGTATTTTCTTTTTTCATTATATTCAAAAAACATGATGTCAGCTTGATGAGTCCAAATCGTAACTTGGCCGGCCACCCACCAGCTTTAAGGCCAATTTTTTTCAGCGATTCTCTCCCCTCCTCAACTTCTTTCAGAATCGTCACTTCATTTTTTTTTACAATCCTACCTAATTAGACCTTAACAAGATAGGATTGCTAAAAAGATATGAAGTAAGGGAGGGGAACGATTCTAGGAGAAGCTGAGGAAAAGGGCGATTCTGAAAGAATCGCCGAAAAGCACTGGCCTTTAGGCGATTCTCGCGTACAACAACATCACCAAGAAAAAGAACAAGAAGGCATGCGATCTAAGCGTACTCCTCATGGTGTCGGCCCTCCGTCTGCCCTACGCCATTTCTGATTTCTCCAGCACCACCCACGGGTTTAGAATAAACTTTTTATTTCCTTTTTGGCCTCTTCCATGCTTAGTGTACACATCCAATTGAGCTTGAACACCAGTTACTTTAGTAGGCTCGAGGATGTGCTCAGCTACCGCCTCAATCACCCTGAACATCATTAGCAATATGGTGGAAAGAAATTCTTACATTACTTATATCCGTCAGTTTTTTATTAATGCTAATCATGCCATGGCTAATTTTGATAGATTGCAAAGTCGAACTACGAACTCTGATCTGGCTTAGCTCAGATGGGATCCTAGATATTGTTGAACAAGATTCTAATCATACTATCTGAGTAACGCAAGAATTTATTTACAAAAAAAAAAATTCCCCGAACATGCATCGCAGACGAGGCCATGCACGTAAACGTTCCCATGTTTACTTTGCCATCAATCAAGAGCCAGTAATTCCGTATTTAGTTGTCATAAATTAAGAAATTTCGGGTTAAGCTACTGGCGCACGTAATTTTTGAAAAGTTTATGCTTGAAAATTCTTTGATGTCTTATTACTAGATCTTTTCGTTACAGCAATGTACTATGTCATTGCTGGCATGCAGCCTTGACAAGTGACACACATGCTCTTGTCTTGTGGATCTTTCAGCTGTATAACAAAATATGGCGTGCAGCCTTGACAGTTGACGAAGTATAACTTTCTTTTTAGGCAAGAGAGGGCATAGTGTAGGCGACTTACTCCGAGGTCAACTGTTGCTTGTTACCTGAACAAGTTACTGGTTCGGTACATCTTAAAATCCCCAGCTGCACGCGCGTGCAGTTCCCTGTCATGAGACAAATAGTCTATGGGACGGAGGGAGTACAACCAAGCAAACAAGTTGACCAAAGGTTTAACTATTCACCCAACAGGGCGAAGGCCGGCTTAAGGTGGAGAGCGATCCGATTTTCATTTAGAGCTCAGAGCCACCCCGACGCATAGGTAAATAATTGTAATTTACTTCAGATTCATCGCCAGATATAGTTTGATACGATCCCCTCGTGACTCGTCAGTTCAAGTCCCACTCACCAAAATATTCTCCAAGTGACTAAATGAATGTTGACTGGTCGCTAATTAATTATAAACACAGGGCCACTTGCACTTCTAGAGTACGTACATCTGATGATAGATCGATGTAGAAGTTCCACGTATGAAGGTATATTTTTTATGTCTCGGTGTGCATGCATGAATGTACAAGAAGCTGGCACTTGGGCTATCTAGCTTAGACCTCGGAGACACAGTTCACGCCTTTGGCGTTTTGAGAAGCGCTCTACAGATTGACATAGAGCAAACCCTAGTTCTGGTGATTTCGTGAATACGCATGTAGTGTAGTTTTTTTTTTTAAAAGAGGTAATATCACTGGTGGTGCCTTAACTTGGCATGGATGTTCAGTTTAGTGTCTTAAGTTGAAAAATACGTCTAATACGTGCTAAAACTTGACACTTTGGTTTAAATACAGTGTTAACCACGTTTTGAGCTATTCCGAAAAAAAAACACGTACTGGCGTTCTGAAAAAAAAAACATGATGTAGGCCCCAACGTTGAGGAGAGGGGTGTGCCCACGTTGCTGTTGTGTTTTTTCCCAAATCAATACAAGCCTGCTCCTTTGCCTCGAGCGCACCTCCTCCTCCTCGTTTGATCGTGCGACGACATCGCCCCGGTGGATCGTGGCGACGACATTGATCATTGTCGGCGAGGATGGCTAAGCCCAGTTGACGAGCTCTAGGCGATGCAACCCCTCTTTACAGTGAGAATCGCCTGCCTATATTGACCCATCTGTCCCCTGTTCTCTGTAGGGTTTAGGTTGATTTTGTGGCACTGGAAAAATTACAATTTGTAAGGCAGTGGGTCATGGAATAAGCCAGCTGTGAGATAATGCGTACATGACATTAGATTTGATTGTATTAGAAGGATGGGGTTAACTGAAACAGATAGTAGGTTTGCTGAAATTTTTGACTGTAGGTAATCTGAATATTTTGACAGTAGCTTAACTGAATTTTAGACAGTATGTTTGCTGAATATTTCAGTAGCAGAATGGCGAATTCATCAACAGCAGGTTTGCGAATTCAGTAGGTTTGCTAATTTCTTTTGATTGAGATATGTACATGACCAAGCAACTAGCGATTTTAAATATACTAGCGCCGATGACGCACAACGCACGCCACGCTCGTGACTGACTCTGACTATATCTTCATATTTGTACTAGTGCATGGTGGGAAGTAAATTCCAAATAAAGCTTGGCGCTCTTCTGCTATCTGAATGCACTGCATCAGTACATGCATATAGCAATGATATAGTGATTCTCTCAAATCGTGCATTCTTTAGAAATAGCAGCAGAGGTGTCTCTTTTTTGTTCAGTTATATGCAAGATTTTCTCTTCACTACAGGTACAGTTACATTGTATTGCTAAAGAAGAAAGCACAATGAAAAAGCTAGGCCTTCGTACTATTGGCTCACTATTTTTTTGTGAAAAACTATACAATTATACATTAACTAGTAGAATGCCCGTGCGTTGCGACGGACGGTGGTTAAAAATCAACTTTGTGTTTTTTTTGTTTCAATGAAACATCAATTATGTTAAACATATATTTTAAAAATCTAGATGAACGTGAAGCAAGATTGTTTTAATTCTCCACATTGTGTGAGAGGTCCATTTCAGCATAGGGTATGCAATTTTTTTATTAGTTGATTATTTACCTTTAAATCGCTCCTCACATTGTTCATGAATCGCAAGATTTACACGATCCTCATATTTTTTGTAAATTGAGAAAAAGACATAATCAAGATCATGAATTACCGTGGAAAACAAAGACAATTTATAAATTTCATCATTTAAGAGCTAAAAAGATAGCCACCAAGTAAATTCTACGGAGTACAATATTATACCATCAATAAGATATTGGTCAAGTTAATAATTCGGAAGTCAAAAAGAACTTGCTAATCACAGGTTTGGAAATATTCTAGTGTATATGCAACTCATGTGGCAATATCCATGAAAAAACATGATGTGAGAAACAAAGAAAATGGATATGTTCTCCTTGCTTGAGATAAAAGAATCATACAAGCAAAATAGCTACTGTAGCTTATATATCAGCAAGCAGGAAGATACAACAGGTGCCAACTTGATGAAGAGCGAAAAAAGACTGTGCACATCGATGTTGCTAGTTGGACTTGATCAACTTTGCCCTTCTCACTACCAAATAATCTTTCCGATTCATAATAAGTGTCGCTCATTTTATACTAAGTTAATACAAACTTTGTATTAGATGAGCGACACTTATTATGAATCGGAGGGAGTACATTATTTGTGTGAATGCATGAGTTCAGCATATGATATCATTCTGTAAAAAAAAAGATTGCACTTTATTTATAATAGTGCAGTTATTTCTGTAGATGATAAAAAAAGAGCAGCAGAGTGTGTGTTCAGTGTATCTGTTTTTATACATTAAAAACCAAGCTCTTTTGTTTGTGCTGTTAATAAGAATAGGTTGCAGACCCATTTGAGAAAACTTCTGCTGATTAGCTTAGGTACTGCTCCAGAGTTGTAGAGCAAGATACAAAATTCAGTTTCGAATTCAAGGCAAAGGAGCAGGCTTGTATTGATCTGGGAAAAAACACAACAACAACGTGGGCACACCCCTCTCCTCATAGGTGGGGCCTATATCATGTATTTTTTTCAGAACGTCAGAACGTGTTTTTTTATTGCGGAATAGCCCAGAACGTGGTTAGCACTGTATTTAAACCAAAGTGTCAAGTTTTAGTGCGTACTAGATGTATTTTTCAACTTAAGGCACTAAATTGAACATCCATGCCAAGTTAAAGCATCACCAGTGATATTACCTCGTTTTAAAACAAGCATCAACTTCAAGCTCGATTGGGCAAAGCGGCGCATTGCACACCCAACAAGGCAACAACAGTGATAGAAAAATGGATGCAACTAAAAGTTTGTATGTAAGTGTTGTTGGTAAATGTCCATGTCATCAACCAACAAGCTATCATACAAGTATTTCAATGGGTTGTATGTAAGTCATTTAAAAAAAGTGAAAAAAATAAATGTGGTTGCTCTCTATTGTATCTTGGAGCTTGTGCAAGAGTTGTTGATTATTCTACATACAACTATGCTCTCTCACCTCATTTATTACATGTCACATCATCAATATATCCTAGGTGGCAAATTTACGAACACCTATGGCCCTGTTTGGATACTCTAACTCGGTTAGAGGTTAGAGTTAGATTCTAACTCTAGACTAACTCTGAACTAACTTTAACCAAAGAAGTGTTTGGATGGTGGGGTTAGATTGGCAATAAATGTACCTTTTCCAATCATTTGATTAATTTATTTAGGATTTTTATGGTGGAGATAAAGAGAAAAGTAATTTTTTCTGGGCCCCACCTAACTCTAACCCAAATAAGCACCTTTTGGGTGGGTTAGATTTTTTGAATAGGTTAGATGCATCTAACCAACTATAATCCTCTTTTTGGATGTTTTAAGGTTAGTTTAATACAATCTAACCAACTGTAACTCTAACCCATGAATTCAAACAGGGCCTATTTTACAACCAGAGATGCCCTAAGCCATTCGACATATTTAAGATGTGGGAAATGATAGGAATAAAACAACAACGTGGTGCGCCGCCAGTACCTGACGGCTGAGACACACCTAGCAGATCACTTTTTAAAAAGGTAAAGCTGACAAAACTTTTGCTAAAATAGGTAATTCAGATGAAAAGTTATCAAATGGCGTAATTAGCGTAAAATATCGAAGTATGGGTTAAACACTAGAATTCACTTAGTAAAATAATACTCACCTACAAATAATATGCTAAAACGTTAGAAGGGAATTAATTTATGAATTATCACAAATAGTCAATCGTGAACATTGTTGGTGATTGTCCAGCGCTCATAACATTAAATATTTCCTTACAATATCATCGTATCAATATCTAATTGATCTTGATGTCACGATACACTCTACCGGAACCATTATTTAGCCAAATTGAACAAATATTTCCGACTCTCTACCCCTAGGACTTAGAGCATTTTCAGTCACGCCCCCAAGAGGCCTCCAAGCCGACGTTATTTGCGCCGCACGAAGGAATTTCACCCAGTCGCGCCCCCAAGGGTTCAATAGCGTCGGATTAAGCCGAATTTGAGTCCGGCGATCCCAAGCCGACCCGGGCGCTGGGGGTCGCTTGGGACGCCGAACGAAAGAAACGGCGCAAACGCAGGAATCATTCGCGCGCTTTCGCGCGCGTCCACGGCCCCATTTGTCGGTGTCTTTCCCACGCGGCGTCCTCATCCTCTCGCCTCGGCTTCTCCGCGCCTGGCGCCGCCGCAGGGGAATCAATGTGGCGCCGGAGTCCAGTCCAATCGCCGTAGGCGAATCAATGAGGTTGCAGTGAGTAGTCCAATCGACCGCCGACAGCGCCACCTCGTGTCCCGCGCGGTGACGCCGCGCGTCCACACCCTCCGCTATAAAAAAGCCGAGCTCGCCGTAGAACGCAGCACACTCACCTCCTCTCATCGCCGCGCTCCGCCCCTCCTCGCCACCATGGACAACCGCCGCACCCTCGCTGTTATTGAGGCGGTCCTCCTCGCTCAGGCGGGCTACCCCTGCCCGTCGGACACGGGCCCGCCGCGCGGCTGGGTGCTCAGCGCCGGCGGCGCGCTGGTGTCGCCGGTGCCTCGTGAGGGCGCCCCCTTCGACACGGAGGTCCATGACGTCCGCGCCTCTATGACGGAGGCTGTGCGCGCCAACTTGGCCAACGCACCGGGCAACGTCGCCCGCTGAACGTCGCACTTCGAGGAGCGCCGCGCCTAGGCGATCGCCTCCACCAACAGCCTGCATCCTGTGACGGTCCGACTGAACCGAGACGGCCGGAGGCGGTGGTGGAGCGCGGAGGGACGCACCCTCCCCGCCGTCCTCGACTACATCGAGGACGGCAACAAGCCGCGACTCTAGTACCCGCCACTGGGGCAGGGAGCGGCGTGAAGCGTGAGCCAAGGACGACAGCCGCAAGAGGAGGCGCCGGAGAAGCCGCCGGAGAAACTACGACGAGTTTATTTGCTATTTATGTAAATTAGACCTAATATTACGAATTCGACTAAATTTCATTCAATTTTACCTCGTTTTTAACCAAAGTTAGCCGAACATGAGGGACCACTATGGGGCCGCGGCTGAGTGATCGGTTGGCCCCAAGCCATTTTCACCGCCGAGGCGCTCCCAAGCAACGCTAAAATAGCACCGAAAAACGGCTTAAGGGGCGAAACGGGCTGAAGATGTTCTTAATAGCGGACCCGTCCTTCTTACTAGCATTGGGCTACGAGGTCAGGGTACATCTGCGGGCTACCATACGTGTGCTGATCATCCGTGTATCCGTAACACGTCGGAGTGGCTTGTGTGTTGTACTCCGTAATTTTCATACAATGTTTTGGTTACTACTTTAGTACTATCCTAAAACGTCTTATAAAAGTTTACAAAAATAATACACATTGGGTGACCTACACAGTCACGATTTGTGATTAATGAAATTTGTTGTTGCTTTACGTAGGAAGTAGGCATCCCTTTCGGAAAGGAGAAAAAGGAGAATCATGCGTTTCATCAAAGAATAAAAGTGTTTACATTTTGAAGGTGACGGCACTTGTAACGGCAAGTGCCCTGCCTCTTGAACTACGAGAAAGGCCAGGAGCCCATTTATGGAAAGAAAGAAACGGAACACTTGGGTAGTTGGGTGGAATCCTTTCTGAAAATCGTGGTGGTTAGAATCATGTCTTTTTCAGGTATTTAAAGCTCTGACCTAAGCAACAGAGAAACTTACCAAATGTGGCCTGTGATCCCTGTAGAGGATCCATTTGGGTCAAATCCAAATAAGACTATGTATGTTGTTGGAAATTTCAGGAGAAGTTTTGCCCTATAGCAAAGAGAGAGACCATCAAGGGTTGTAATGCAACCATTAGTGAGGAGTGAGCATATAATTGATGTGTCTTAGTGAGACACTGTAAACCATGTACTGACATCTAGACAAAGCGAATACAGAGATTCAGTAGCTAGCTAGTTTTAGATTATGGACAAAAAATGACTATTTCCAAGTTGCCAAGGGATACTCACATCTCAAGGGCCTGGAACTATCGACGGCATCACCAATGCGATATGATACTGTACTAGATACTTCTAAACGATGCGATATTTTAGATATGCAGCCACTTGCAAGGTGCAAGTGGAAGACCGGGACCTTGATCGAGCAAGCAACAACCAACGCATTTTATTTCTTTCCCCATCGCCTATAGCTATGTTCCACCCGCTGCCACTTCATTTTCTTACTTCCCCCGTTGCCAGGGGCTGGCATTCTCTTTCAGGTGATGTAATCCTAGAAAAATGCCTTGAACTAGAAGCCAACATATGTTGGCAATTTTTTATGTGTTATGTATATTTTACATCAATTTGTGACCGAGGACTAGATCTTGAATCGGGATTACATCAAGTTCTGATAGAGGATTGGGATCTTGAATTCGGATGGCTAATGAGAATAAGAGTTTGTTGGATATATTATTTTGTTTGCTTTCATCCATAATAGAAGGGCAATGTGTGATTGTGTGATTAGCTGCGTTGTTTATGTTTTTGAGTTGCATATATTTTATTTTTATGTGCTATTTTTTTAAGTTGTAAAATATACTTACGCGCTAGTTGGTTTGGCATGTGGGGAGATAATAAAGTGCTTTAATTTAATGTGGTGCTTGGATGTGTCATTTTTAACCATTTGATTGGGGATAGCTTCTAATGAATACACGTATGTGAGGAAGTCGCCTATGTTGTTCGTCGTGTGTTATGCTAGTGCTAGACTTGTCGTAGAAGATAATTCTTTCTTAAAAATTAAAGCACACACCAACCAAATACTTACCAAGGAGACCTACCCCCATCAATAGTTTTCACCACAAAACTCATGTCAATGACCGAGTCAGAGTTAAAATTATGCATACAATCTTAAATTGAAGAGCTTATTTGAATGACAAGGCTTAAAAAATAGGGAGCTAAATGAAGTATTTTTTTTTTCAAATATGTATATTAATATTTAATATTATGTGCCCTAGGATTAGTTTTTTAATCCCTGATTCCTATGGTATGTTTTATTATAAGTCAACATTTACTTTAGTATATGTTAAATATAAGGCTATCTAAACAATAGGCACCTTGAATGTTTTAATCGACTAGTCAAATGGCTTTCCACCATCTGATCACAATCCGAAGGCCCAACCGTCTTCTTCTTTTTTAAGCTTTCTTTTCTTCCTATACTAAAAATATTAAAAATATTATGAAAAAAGTTTTCTAAGAAAACTAATATATTTTTTAAAATATGTATATTAATATTTAATATTATGTGCCCTAGGATTAGTATTTTTTTAATCCCTGATTCCTATGGTATGTTTTATTATAAGTTGACATTTACTTTACTATATGTTAAATATAAGGCTATCTAACCTATAGGCACCTTGAATGCTTTAATCTACCAGTGAAATGGCTTTCCACCATCTATCTGATCACTATCCGAAGGCCCAACAGTCTTCTTCTTTTTTCAGCTTTCTTTTCTTCCTATACTAAAACTATTAAAACTATTATGAAATAAAGTTTTCTAGAAAAAGTGGCATTGGTCTTATCCTTAAAGATGAAAGAAAATAAAAAACACATAATGACACCTCATAAATTTTGTTTTGTATAATATGCAAGAATAAGCATATATAATGATGCGTTTTGTGAAAAATCTTGTAAGAAAAAATGAATTGTATTTTGAATATAAAAAATAAACAAATGATGACAAAAACTTGCACACAATTTATACTTTTTAATAATTGCGAGAAACTTTACACATATATTTTACTCCTTCTGATCCATATTATTTTTTCTGAAAAAAAATTTATATCTCGAAGATACCAATTACATAGAGTATAACACTTATGTGTATATTCACATACAAACACTGACACACACACACACTCCCAATATGCACACATATACATAAAGATAAAAACTCAATTCAACAAAAAGTAATAAATATTAGAAAAAGCGTAAATATAAATATCTTGAGTGTGCTCTAGATTATTTTAGAAGTATGTTTAGATATAATCGTGTCCATCAAATTTGAAATTGAATGAAAACAATAAGAATAAAAAACAATGATGAGATGCCCATGCATCCGTGATATATTTACGACTCCATTTTATTAGAATTTAAGTCGCTCAAAGGAAGAAAAAAGGAAAACCTAAGATTTAACCATCAGACGTATATATGGTTAATGAGGTGGATGTACCCTAGCCCACCTGGAACGAAGCTCCAAAATTTTACACCATGTGAATAAGCGGATTAGTTAGTTCTCTTTTGTTCAATGGTTATGCGGATTAGTTCTTCGATGGAATACAATGTGCTGGTCTAAAGCGAGATGATTATATACTCGGTCAATCTTGAGGTTCCGTATCCTCAGTCGTCAATAAACGGCCGTGCGAGTGTGTAGTGTCTAATGGGTATACTGTACACACTGTTAAATTTTCGACGGATTCACTACGGAAGAGGCGATTGACACCGACGGCCTTCCTCTACGCCGACGGCCAAATGTCGGGGCCGTCGGCGTAGAGGCACGACTCGTCAGCCCTCGTAACGGGCCGTCGGCATCCCAAAGCCGTCGGCGTAGGCCTCTTAAGGCCGAGGGCCGCCGTCGGCTTAGAAAGGTCGTCGGCGTAGGCCAAATTTAGGCCGAGGGCCGCCATCAGCGTATCGCAAGCCGTCGGCGTAGGCCTGTCGGATGGGCCCTGGTGGCAGCGGGCGGTAACACCGTTAGCCCATCGTAGGCTACGCCGACGGCCCCGACCTTTGGCCGTCGGCTTAGGCCCTGTTTTCATTTTTTTTCCTTTTCTTTCGTTTAACCGTTTAATCTTATATTAGTAATACATTAAATAACATTGACATGGAATTATAATATATATCATCTCATTTCAAGTTGACATCAAATATTTGGTAGATCCTTCACAAAAAACCCTACTTATGTCACTCGAAAAATGAAAAATGGATTTTCCGTGCAAAAAAATAAAAATTTCTTTTGACAAACTTGTTGGCTAGTATAATATACACACATGTGCAAAATATGAGATCATTTGGGAAACTATCCTTTCAAACCAGCTATAACATCGATCATTTGGCTTGAAAGTCATGAATCTTCATACTCGATAGCTCATTTTAAAAAGACTTTTATAAGATATTTGCCTTATTACAAGTTTGTTGTTTTGTATGGTTACTAAGACATAAATTAGGATGCAACGCGAAGGTTTTACAAATTTTTTATTTTTTAAAATTATTTTTGTCAATTTCAAAATGTGGTCAAAACGGAGGGCATGACCGGTAATAGATAGGGGTGGAATCTTACAAAAGTCTTGGTGGATCCCTAATGAAATGACTACTTGTGTATCTAGAAATGATTTTTTCAAAAAATAAAGAGCAAACTATCAAGCACATGTAGTTCAAATTTGACCCTGTTCCAGCTGAATCTGCGGAAATTTGTCTTTTTCAGAAGAGGTATATAAAAACCATATTACATGGAAACTTTGGTCAATTTTAAATAACACATGGTCTAATATTTTACAAAAATAAAGTGGTTCAAGTTGACATCAAATATTTGATAGATCATTCATAAAAAACCCATACTTTTGTCACTCGGAAAATAAAAAATGGATTTTTCGTGCAAAGAAAATAAAAACTTTCTTTGGCAAACTTGTTGGCTAATATAATATACACACATGTGCAAAATATGAGATTATTTGGGAAAACTATCTCTTTTCAAACTAGCTATAACATCGGTCATTTGGCTTGAAAGTCATGAATCTTCATACTCGATAGCTCATTTTGAAAAGACTTTTATAAGATATTTGCCTTATTCCAAGTTTGTTGTTTTGTATGGTTACTAAGGCATAAATTAGGATGCAACGCGAAGGTTTTTCAATTTTTTTATTTTTTTTGACTTATTTTTGTCGATTTCAAAAAGTGGTCAAAATGGAGGGCATGACCGGTAATAGATAGGGTGGAATCTTACAAAAGTCTTGGTGAATAACTGATGAAATGACTACTTGTGTATCTAGAAATGATTTTTTCAAAAAATAAAGAGCAAACTATCAAGCACATGTAGTTCAAATTTGACCCCGTTCCAACTGAATCTGCGAAAATTTGTCTTTTTCAGAAGAGGTATATAAAAAACATATTACATGGAAACTTTGGTCAATTGTAAATAAAATATGGTCTAGTATTTTACAAAAATAAAGTGGTTCAAGTTTACATCAAATATTTGGTAGAATCTTCACAAAAAACCCCATTTTTGTCACTCGGAAAATGAAAAATGTCTTTTCAAAATTAAAAAGAAATATATTTTTTCAAAATAATAATTTAAAAACATTTAAAATATAATTGGTAACCGATCGGGAAGTTTCAATATTTTTTCAAAATTTCATCACACCATAGACATCAACAAGGTCCTAGACATCGACAAGGTTTAATATGATACATATATCAACAAGTGTGTGTTAAGCGAGTTGGGGTAGGTGTTGAATGGAACTAAGAAGTTAAGCGTGATGGGGCTGGAGTAGTGTGAGGATGGGTGACCCTTGAGGAATTTTGACCACGAAGGTCAATTTGACCTGAGATTAACCATAATGATCTTAGATTAATAAAAAAATAAAAATAAAAAAATAAAAATAAAAAAAAGTAAAATAAAAATAAAAACAGAAAATAATATACGCCGAAGGCCAGGCCGTCGGCGTAGCTGACCACCAGACCAAACGGTCGTTAATCTCTGTGTGGACCCCACCTAGCATACACCGACGGCGTATATTTCTACGCCGACGGCAATGGTACACCGACGGCATCGGAGGCTAACCCGAGGAATACCTAAGCCGACGGTGATACGATGACGGCGGCCCTCGGCGTAGACCTACGCTGACGGCATTTATGACGGCGGCCCTCGGCATAGACCTACGCCGACGGTTTCCGGCCGTCGGCGTATGCTTGCTGTGCCGTAGTGATTTAAAAACGTATGATGTCGCTGCTTAGGCAATGCAGTGATACGGGTGACATGGCAGCCGGAGGAGAGCTTGTAGTCGCCTTCCCTCCCTCGCAAGCAATTTTGTATGGAGGAGTCAGCAAAATGTCGACATTCCGTCCTAGATGGCATATAACTACTCCCACGGAGTACTTACCACATACAGCGACACTGGACAAGATCGCGCTCGCCAACTTGTCCCGGCCACTGCCACCCACCCACCACGGCCACATCGGTGACATGAACGTACGCTCGCAATTATAAAACGGAGCGGCCTCCCCATCCACGGCAGCCGGCCGGCGTGAAACCCCGGCCCGGGGGCGGGGGCACACACAGACACACGCTCCTCTCGAAAACCACATGCTACCGAACACTCCACCGGTGACGGACGTGCAAAGCCCATGGACGCTTATTAAGCTAATTAACCAAAGTGCATGTACGTACCGGCGATAGATGCTTAGGACTAATCTAATCCAAGTGGCCGCGGCTTACGAGGTACTACTACTAGTGTTCGTCGTACACGGCGCCACGGTTGAAAAGGGCCCATAAAATGAGAGGCGAGCGTGTCCTGGTCCGTGTGTAGTATCATGATCATGGCGTGCTCACGTACGTTTCGCGCCCGGATTGGCCTCCCGGTGCCGTTAGAGGGAACAATGCTGTATTTTAATTAAGTTTTTTTACATAAGAGAGTAGCATCGAACGATCAAAGGCGTGTAAAGTACACTCAAGAATCAACCGCTTTCTCGTGTGCACTCCATTGAGCATATTACTAACAACGATCGGCAAAGTGCATTCCACCTAACCTGGTCTGTCGAACAGGTTCTCAAGCAAAGCTACTGTGTTTATTTACTACTCCTACTGATTAACTACTCTAGTTCAGCATCATACTAGTAGTACATATAGTACTCCTAGCTAGCTAGGCCATCGATCACTAACTCGTACGATTGGTTCATGACATGGTACAATCTGTATTTATTTATTTAATTATCTTCTTTTTGAGAGGAAGAGCAATGCTAGAACTTTGTATACTAGTTATTAATCAAGGTTTAGCTTGACTAATGGGAGTAGATTACGTAAATTTGACGTTGCTCTCGAGTGAGCGCGAGAGGCCCAACCATGAACCATCCATGTGCTCTCTCTCTCTCTCTCCGGCGACAAATCAAAGTATCTTGTGACACAGACCGCCGTAAATGACAAGGAGAGAGCAAACTTTGGAGTATTTTTTTCTCTTCTTCCCTAGCTGCCGATGAGTTTTTTTTTTTTTGAGTGGGCGGTGCGGATGAGTTGGTTCGATGGTATCTACGATTACGTACGTACGATGAAGACAAGTCGCTGCACAGCACAGAAGCAGCAGAAAACTGAAATAGGCTGTCAGGTAGGAGTACGTAGTACCGACCAAACCAAGCGCCGTTGATCCGACCGGTGTGGTTGTGTACCGACCCGAGCAGCACGACGTTCGCTGGCAGACGAGACGACAATGGTGGTGTGCTTTCGAGTCATCACTCATCATACACCGTCTGCATGTCACGACCAGCGGTTGCACTGTGTCGTAACAGCTAGAACCACCGCCCATCAGTGAGGTGAGAGCCTCTCATTTCCTCTCCTTTGTCGTGTCGCGGAACAGTCGGCTCTCGGCTGGACGCATCATACATATGATGCGGCTCCGGTCACCACCAGGCACAAGCGGCAGTAGCCATGCGATGCGATCCCACAACACAGCGCACGGATATAAGGCGCAACTCCAACGCGCAGATGTAAATGGACGCAGGATTTATTTAATTTTTACGTGTTTGTGTTGGCTGAAGCATCGATGTTTGCACGCGTTCGCGCATTTTTGTCGTTCTGACAAACGGGCAAACGCATTTTGGTGCCGTTCGCGTGATCGTGCCTAAATTTATCACACAATTCACCAATATATATTGCATAAATAACACAAAATAACTAGTTTCATCACATAAATAGTTTTACAAGCCCAAATAAAGTCTCATACTTTTATTATTACAGTCAAATTGAAATTGAAAGAAGTTCATACATCTACCGATTGTCAACGTGTGCTCACATGTGCTCAAACAAATCATCCTAATGCAGAGGCTGGGGCTTTTCCCCCCTTTTGAAAAAAAACAAATCATCCTGATGTTGAATATGAGTTTGATAATTTTGCATCTCGACATGAAACTGAGTAAACTATGCAAACGTAGCAGGTAGACACCGAGGCACAACATTTATGCCCTGGAACTGGAAGCCCTGAAAGACGATATTCTCTGGACGCTTATCATCTAAGATCAAGTTGTGCATGATCGCACAAGCAACCATCATCTTCCACATATTTTTTTTAGCTCCATGTTCTAGCAAGATGCCGAACAATAGCCCAACGAGACTGAAGCATACCAAATGCATGTTCGACATTCTTCCTCGCACTCACATGTGCTTGAGCAAACCTAGCTCTCTTTTCTCCACGAGGGTTGAAGATTGTCTTCATAAGAGTTGACCACTGAGAATAGATATCATCTGCAAGGTAGTAGGCGTCTACGGCCGCGCAGGACGATGGAGACGAGCCTCTGAGCGAAGGCGCGGTGCAGGGGGTTCGGCGAAGGAGCATAGCCGATGAAGGAGTACGGTGCAGCGGGCGGGCGGCAGGGACTGCGCGACCGGCGCATGGGCCAGAGTGGTGCGCCGAGAGATAACCGGCGCAGGTGCGCAGAGAAGTGTTGGAGGCAGCGGACCACTGGCAGGGCGAGGGAGCTAGCGACGAGAACCCCAGTGAAGCTGGTGCACGCACTTGGGTAAGAAATGGATGAGTTGCCCAATGACAAACGGACCAGGAGAGGATGAAGTGGACGCGCCGCAGACGTTTGAAGCGTGTCCGCACCGACACAATTCAGCTTAAATTTGGGTTCCAAATAGGTTGAGACAGACCCACGTCCATTTGTATCGAACGCGTTGGACCGTGATTTGTGTTCGCGCTGACGTAAATGAATAAAATCGAACAAAAAAATGCAAATGAATCTACACGTCTTTTTAGAAACACAGTACAACTCAGACATTCACATGCACGAGTATACAATCAACCCTATGACACACACACGCACACCTATTTCTATGAGCATTTTCGCAATACTGATCCGGTACATCATCTTGGGATTAACGAAGTCACCCCTCATCTTCGATGAAAACGCCTTCTTTCATTGAAAACATATCACAGAAAGCTCTGAAATAAATAAAAAAAATGCGAGCATCATTATCAAATCTAAGATTTAAACTCTAATAGGCTAGAGATGCAACCATCCACCTAATCAACCCAACCACTCGTGTTAAAGTGACCTCCCGCCCACACGTCGTCGTTGCGATGCTCTCTTCGCACGCACGCGCGCTTGGCATCGTCCCGCCCCTGCGCACAGGTTCTCCACCTGTGACCTGCCACGCGCCTCGTCGGGATGCCATACCGGGAACCGCCGGAGATTGGACGGCCGGGGTGAATCGGATCCGCCGTTCTTCCGGTGGCGGTAGTGTGAACCACGGTGGCACTGGAGTGAACGGACGGCGGTTTGCTCACCGATCGCACTCCAGAAAGAATGATTCCAGTATTCATCGGCGAGGTAACTGGAGACGAAAAACTTTGAAGAGTGCAAAGAGGAATCGTACCATGACCGCACCTATTTTTGTTGAGTCGGGTGGTGTTTTATTCCTGTCAACGTCATCCCCACTGCAGCATCATTTGGAAGCATCTGCATTTCTAATAATGGCCGCAACACAAACACAGCCATCGATTTCTCCAATTTAAAGAGGAGAGTGCATTTTCGTTTCATTGCACTCCACCATCGCGCAAACCCCACTTGTCGTTTCCTCCGTCGGAAAAGGATGCATAAACAGGCAGGGGAGGCACTAGATGCGTTTTTATCGCCATCACAAGCATGAGATCATGGAATTTATAGCTCCCCAAGTGATGCAGTGGCACTACTTTATTTTGTACTATCAGCCGGCTCAGGGTTTACCAAAAACTGCAAACCAGGATCCCATCTGAATTTAGCAGCTGCGCTCTCTTGAAGGACGCCAGATTTAGTAAGCCAATGTGTTGTTGCTTCATGCATGCAGATGCAGGCCAAGGCCAGATCGATGCCTGGCCAGATCTTGATCCAGCCACATAGTAGTTTGGCAGAGCATGTGGCTTAGTCAAGGTCAATAATAACAACGGTTAGCATGATCCCACATGTCAGTGTCATGGTGCGCACACAACCTGGTTATAGCACCTAAACACACGTACAGCTCAAGGGAATATTTGGGCACCATGTGATGAGTGATCGATGGATCACCTAGTTGCTAAGCTTAATGGTGAAGTTCTCTTGCTGGAGGGGTCTAAAAGGCTTTGTGGAAGGGTCAACAAACCCTAGTTAACTATCCACCTCAAGATTTTACATAGTAACAAAAAACTACGTACAGTGGGTACTACTACCTCGGAGGGAGTACTTTATGATAATATATTTTCCAAATTTCGTAAACAAATATTAAGAAAAACCTGGAAAAAAACCTAGTACATTTTTTTGAGTTTGTTCTATTAAAAATAATGGAATTTCAACAATTTCAAAATTCCAATATAAAAGTGCACACTCACACTCCGATACGACCCTCAATACTTTGTGAAATGCTAACCAATCAGTTCCCAAACAAATATGACACACTAGTCAAAGGTGGCAAGTTATATGCTACCTAGATTGTAAGCCTAATAGATGCGATAAAGCAGCATGATAGAAAAAAAATCATTTGTTTCCTTTCTATCACGAAAACAATATTTCTTGCTTTCAAGTTATCTTCAGTAAGGACTAGCCATCGTTTCACAAACCACATGAAAATATTGATTTTAACCAACACTTTTGTCTAAAGATACGGTGTTGATGAAAAATTGGTGACGTATTAGTTAAGTCCATATAAATGGACTTGAGCACGAAAACACTATTGGCACTCAACCTCCACCGAAACGTGTTTGACGCCTCTGATACAATCATCACCATCAACCTAAACATCAAATGGAGCCATGTTGTCCATTTATCACTTATCAAGTTCCATAGAAACTGAATGTTCAACAGAGTTGTCCTTACGATGTATGGCATCGAGGTATCTTTCCCATATTGTACAATGTTGTGTATTTTAGAGCTAACATAGTGTCCCCCAATCATGAATCATCCTAACAACTCATTTATTGATCATCACTAACCAAAAACGAACGTATACTCTATAATGAAGAGTTACCCTTCTTTAGTCTCTTCCAAAACGACACCCTCGCATGTGGTTTTACTGTATCCGGTTGTATCGCAATATTCGTGAGCAGGTGATACGGTGACCCTAGATGCCAGGCCTATTTGCTACTGGATGAAACTAGGATAACATTCTAAATGATGCATCAACAACGAATAGTGTTAGAACTCTAGAAGAGTCATCATATGTGGTTGATCGCCATAATCATCACTAGTATGATGAATAGCCATAATTTGGAGGCTGGGAAAGGATGGTCTAGAATGCACTCACACTATGCCATGTACGTCTAGATAGCCATAATTTGTGAACCTCGTTCAAAAACAAGATCATAGCTTCTATATTTTTGGAGGCTGGGAAAGGATGGTCTAGAATGCACTCACCCAACTATTGTGGCACGAGTGAAATTTATTAGTCTTCCTCCTCGTGCCTCACTTGTGGTTTCAGGGGCGTTATCGCACAAATAACTCACACTAGTACAGAAAAAACCATCGGCGAGGCAGACGACGTGATGGTAACCACCCGCCATCAGTGGCATGTTGGAGCCCTCGGATGCTTGTCACATGGCATCATCTCCCATCGCACCATCGTCGCCCTACTATATAGGCCCTACAGCGAGGCGTCCCCATCGCAACCCTAACCCTACCCTCCTACTCCCCTCTCTGCGACAAGCTCACCACCGCAGTGCCTCCGTGCGGCTCTGCAAGCTATCAACTCATTATGTTGGGCGATAAAACTTATCGTCCTAGACGCCGTGCGCCAATGATGCTACCTCTCCACGTGCCGCACTATCCATGACCGCGAGAGCATCCTCCTCCCAAGTAACTCATGTGGCACTAGAAGATTTGATGAAGGTGACCTCATCACCCTGCCTAATTGTCGATGATAGAAAAGATAACCGACAACTTACCAACGAAGATTGGCTATGTTGCCGCCGCCCGCCACTCGGGCTTTGCCTACCGGCGTTCATGGACAATTGCGAGAAAGGGGGCTACATCAAGACGGTGACAACAGTAGGGTTTTCATGGTGCATTCGGGAGAGATGCCACAGCCCACAGCTGTTGGTTATGAAAGATGTTGATCTTGATGAAACAAAATCGAAAACAACAGTTATGCTCTTTGTAGCAATACATCATTGGGACTTGGTTTGTTTGTCTAAGAGAATAAGTCTGAGATTACTACATCCACCTATGCTCATTCAGAGAAAGTTTGAGTGCTACATGTATGATTTTGCATTTCCTAAAAAAGTATTTTGTAAGACGGTACTCACTGGCACTTAAGGCCTTCTTTGGTTCATAGGATAGGATTATCATAGGAATAGGAAATTTGTAGGAAATGAGATGACATGTATATCCAATCCTATGAGTAGGGATAGGAAAAGAGATGACATTTGATTCACACCAAAGAAATTTTTCCATTGAGTTTTGGCTCATGTTTATTTTTCTTTCAAATGTGAAAGATAGAAACCAATCATATGTAGGAATAGGAATCCATTCCTATGAACCAAAGGGCTCTAAAGGAAAAATTCCTACAAAAAATTTATCCTACAAAATTCTTATGATATTCCTCCAAACCAAAGAAAGCCTAAGAAGGTAAAGGTCAGTCAGACAACATAGTGGTGTCCACGTGCTTTGGACGAGCTGGCCGGTGCAACGAGTGAGTGTGTAGGCCAATCGCCATCATTCAGTAATAAGTCAGCCATTCAGTCAGTCACCACCCAAGCAGTCCAGCACCGTCGTCATCTAGAAAAGGAAGAGAGAAAGCAGATCGCCACCGTTCTGAGTGACAACAATATAGCCCCAATGGCTGCCCTGCTACGTGATTTATTTTCCGTCCCGTGATGCATTCATCCTTTCCGATCCATCCGCGGCACTCTCCGGACGATCGACGATCCTTCTCGTCGTCTCGTCGTCCACCTCGTGCAAAGCAAAGCAAAAGCTACCCTGGACTAGTGGAGTTCCATGCATGGTGACACCACCCATTGGAAATGGATGGAAGGAAGGTGATGCTCAGGTGGTGAGGTGAACTCAGCTCAATTAGCTTTCGTGTGCGTGGGTGCCAACCGCTTTTGACCTAGCTAGCGAACTAGCTCCGGTTGTGCGCGCCTCCACAGTCCACAGTCCACACCGTTACTAGTAGGAGTAGTATTGTTTTCTCCACTCTGCGCTGCGCCCGTAGCTAGGCGTGGATCGGATTTTACTAAAGGGCTGCTCCCAATGCTTCATCTTGGATGGGTGCTAAGCATGCCAACAAGGCAGAAAGTCCTATGTGACACCCTAATTAAAAGGAGAGAGAGAAGAGTATGTTGACTTCATAAGGACACGATGCTAGTCACGGAAACTAGGTAAAACATAAAAAATGGAGGAAATTAGCCTATGCATGCAAGACTTTAGTTGCTAAATCATTAAATGAGGGAAGCTTAGAGCAAGTACAATAGTGGGCTTATAGCCCGCTTACATGACATTTTTGCTTATGTGGAGAAGAAAGACATGAAAAAGTAAGGGGAAGTGGGTTCTAATGCAAGAGCCTGGCTATATGCGTGTCCCTAGGCAAATACAATAAATGTGAAGAGAGAGATAGAGAGAAGATGAAAAAAAAAGTACTAGTTTTATAGCCAACCTTATAGCTAACCTTGTTGTATGAGTGACTATAAGTGATGACTGTAGATGACATAGCAACATCATATAGCCAGCAGTTGGCTATATTATTAACCATGCTCTTAGAGCATGGTTAATAGTAGAGCCAAGTGCTGGCTATAAGCCATCTTATAGCCTATCTTATAGCCGGCTTGTAAAATAGTTAGTGACAAAAGTGTACTACTTTTATTACATATGGCCCACATTTCACTCTCACAAACTGCTTAGGAGCACGTGCTAGAGCTGGCTATTAGCTAAGAGTCCGCTTACCTTCTCTCTCTTCTTCTCTCTCATCCACCTAAGCAAAAGTATATTATTTTATCTCTTATAGCCTGCTGACTCACCCTTATTGTACTTGCTCTTAGCAACAACAAGCTAAGCACCAATGCATTGAAGACTATGGTTGCTTAGCACATTTAATGTTTCTAGCACCTCCCTTAGCACCTTTGCATATTGAAGGAAGCCTGAAAAGCTCTCTCGTGCGACTTGATTAGTTAGTTAATCTACATCGATCGTTCCATGCAATGCCCTGTATTGTGTTGTCGTCGTTTTCTGTGGAAATGGAACGTGTGGTTTATGACTAGGAAAACATTATTACCCTATGCCGTGTTATATTATGCCGTATCTATGCTTTGTTTTATATGTTCCTAGTGAGTATTATAGGGTGCTTTTGATGGAATGTTTCATTCTATTTCACTTCCCAACACTTCTGATCTCATTTAATATCCATCCCTAGCTAATTGTGTGTTTATGTTTTATCTTTGATCGGTTTGATAAAAGGGTTTTCTTGTTATTTTGTACTCCCTCCGATCCATAATAAGTGTCGCACATTTTGTACTAAACTAGTACAAGCTTTATACTAAATGAGCGACACTTATTATGGATCGGAATATGCGACACTTATTATGGATCGGAGGGAGTATTTGTTTAGCCGTATTGTTTTATATATATAATAAGGTAAATGTATTTTTTTATCTATATTTTAAAATTCATTTAAAGGTCTCAACCGGCCCGGTCCATTGTCTCAATCTCCATTGTATCCGATATTTTCTTAAGAATACAAATTCACATGAGTAAAGTTTTGCAGAAACGATGCTACAAAAAGCATTGTCTTGTTATGGGAACCCACATGTTACCATCCCATGGCAGCACCACGAAAAGATTGTTAAAACTTTCAAAATAGCTTCATATGATGTATCTTCTACCATGCCTAAGAAATCAAATCCAAAATTTGATTTACACATCTAGATAAGATTAATTAGACGAATTTTGCTTGAATAGTAGTAGGTCCGGAGAGAGAAAGGGTAAATCCACTATTTATCGAAGAGTTTATCTCCCCTTTTTTTCTCATCATACTAGTACCTAGTCTAGTATATATATACATGCAAATTTACAGAAATTTCGATGATACTTGAGTCAGTCAGTGGTGACACTCGGTACACCAGAACTCCTCACGGCGGTCCACGTTGACAGCTGGTGTAGACACACACGCTCGCGAAAGCTGCGACGTCGCAGTAACTTGCTGGTGTGCACTAGGTTCTTACCAGTACGTACCACCATGTTTTGGACGCATCCGGCGTCTGCCTCCGGGATCTTTTTTGGGGGCGCCCGCGCGACGACGAGTCGAGTCGACCGATGCCATCGAATGATTGGAGACCGGAGGAGACGTCAATTTGTCGCGACGGTGACAGCTTGGCGTATCCCCCCGCCAGCTCATCCACTCCACCTGGATGCTTTGGGCATACATAAGGGACACAACTCTACGAACTCTACGAAATGGTGCTTTGATCATAAACTATTCCTAACAGTACTGTTTTTGCCTGGCTGTTCCCCGGCGCTGCCGATCGCCGATCACCGGCCTGTGTTTTCCTTTGGGCAGCTGCAGCTGCGTGCCTCACGCCGGCCGGCCGGGAACCAGAGAGAGGATTTGTGGATTGTTGGATACCGACTGTGCCATGCATGACTCATGACTTGAAAACCGGTTTCATCTTTGCATGGGTTTGAACTACTAATCTTAAGGTGATGTTCAAGAAAAATAATATACTGACCTTAGGGTATCTACAATCAAACTTAACTAATCCGCCCTCTATACCACAGTGGACGCGTTTGGAATGCATCTGCAAACAGAGATTGGTTACCCCGCAAAAAATATAGAGATTGGTTACATCTTAAGTTATTATTTTCACAACCGGATAAACAATTATGAATCTTTAGATCTATACAATTACATGCAACATAGTAGCTAATTTAAATTTTTGATCGCAGCACTCCAGCTTCACCGTCATGTCCATGTTCGACGTCGAGCCCCAGGGTGAGTGTCGGTCCGATCGTCGGTGAGAGGTAAAGTAGGACATGAGACACGCACCAGCTCATGAGACTCGAAGCATCGACGGCTCACATGCCCTACTCTTTCTCATCGAAGCTAATGGACTGCATATCACCGATCGATTGAGGTCCACGATACATCTGTTGTGTCTGAGCCCGACACACCTCCATCACAACGCGGCTGCAGCGGCAAGGGTTGTCAATCACCAAAAGTAGTTTGTGAAGCAAAGAACCTCCATCGATGCACGTATGATGTAGATCACAGGGTGAGAGGAGATATTACCCCAAAAGATTTCATAGTGGATATGCTCTGGCGTTCCCCGACATCTAATGCATGCATGTGTATGTCGGTGATAAATCTAGGAATAGGCAACGCCTCCCAGACAATACACCATGAGTCATCACTACTTCAACCATAGGCGTGAGCGCGATCTTCCGCCACCAGCACTGTCGAGAAACAATGACCCAACCATCCGCATCATCGGCCAACATTAGTGGCACTACCACTGCACATCACCTCAATCGTGCGTCCGCATCATTGGCCAACAATAGTGGCATTGTCGCTGCACATCAACCCAATCGGGCCATGCCACAATGGGGGGTCACTGCTACCCAGGGACATGCATCGCCTTCATGCCTCATCCACCCAAATTCGGGCACCGTAAAGACAAGGAAGCAACAAATGCAACACAAAACACCTACCAAACATAGGTTCCTTTAGCCATTATCATCTCTGAAATGATGCTCCCAAGAGGAAAAACAATGGCATGATGTCATTGTTCGGTCTGTAAAATCGGACCCTTGAGTTTCCCCTTAAGCACTCGGGTAGGGAGACAATGACGCCCAAAACAAGGCCATATATGGTGCTCGTGGGCGTTGACATTGTCGCCTTTTCCACAACCAAATTGGCTTTCGCAGGGAACCTCGTCACCCTAACCAATTAGCAGTTGGTCCATCCAACACACCATCGACACCTTCTACCCCATCGCCGAGAGAGCAACCTAGGCATGGGGTGCAAAGACTGTGCACCGTCGGGAGTGGAAACACGTGCTTCACTCCGCCAGACCGTCACACTGCGGGGCAGGAGCTCCCGTCGCCGAAGAAGAGTGCACCGCCACACCAACTTTTTAATTTACATGGTTTGTGCATAAATGAAATTTAGATTTTAATCCTCGTATGAATGTAGAAACATCGGGTGTTGAATTTGATTGTTCATTAGATATAACTTTTCAGGGGTATATCATTATAAGCACGACTGCACGAGAGCGTCTAAGAGCAACTCTAGCAGACCCCTTATCCCGCGGATCCTTAAAAGCGTGATAAGGGTCGAGAAAAGCGCGCGATAAGATCCGAAATCGGCTGCGGCAGAACAAAGGCCACAAACCGGACCCTTAAAAAGGCATACATTTTTAAGGGTCGCCTTTTTAAGGGTCCGGTTTGCGGGCTCTGTTTCGCGCGCAATCGATTTCGGCCCTGAAACTGAGTTGTTTTTTTTCATTTTGATGCATTGTGCTATGTAAATTAAAATAAATAGTGTGGTCATCATCCAAATTATTACAACAATAAATAATGCAATACAAGAATTGTTTCAAATAAAATAAATTGCTTGCTTATAATTCCTTCATTGCGAGAACCACCACCACCATTTACTGTCGATGTCTTTCGAGGATCATCTCCACGTCCGAGTCGTCGGATGAGGATGACTCCTCAATCAAAAATTGGGTGCACGGGCTCAAATCCACCTACAAGGCGCAAAAAAGTATGATTATGGGCACAATAGCAATTGGGAGGAGCAAACAAAGACGAGGCACGCGAGGAAACAAAATTCATCGGCAGAAGGGGAGCTTGGAGATTCGGCGGTGGCCGGATCCGGGGCGCGGCGGATTTGGTGCGGGTGGCGCTTCCGCTGCTGCAGCTTCGGGCGCGGCGACTCCTTTCTGGCTGGGCGCGATGAAAATCTGCCGGAATCAAGGGCGGCGCGGCGGCGGCGCATCTAGCAGCCGGGAACGGGGAGGGGAAAGAGAGCGTGTGCGGCTAAAATGTCCGTCGCATCAACCGTTTTCGGATGATACGTGGTGCTCTCGGGTCAAGGCGCGGACCCTTGTTTCTACAGGTCGAGGGGGCCGGTTTGCCGCGCCCCTTTGATTTTTTTTTTATAAATTGACGACGTTTACGGTTTTTATTCTGAATATTTTCTCGCCGTAGACCCTTAAATTGATAGTTATTATAAGATTTCACGACGAATAAAGGGTCCGCTAGAGTTGCTCTAAAATGTTACCAAAAGCACACGACATTATGGCTGAGTGCTTGCCGGGGACTGTACTGGAATCCAGCCACTGTAGAAAAGGCGGAGGAGAGAGTGGTGGTGGTCCGAGAGCGGGAGGGGAAAATGTGCTTTTCATACTGACAGACAGTGGAGGCTAGAGAGAAGGAACGAACGGCAGATGGACAGCAACCGAAACAGAATCCAGGGCCTCCTTCCTTCTGCATCGACCTCCACTCCTCCGGTAAGCAGAGGCCGAAGCAGATCCCGGCGTCACCTCGCGAAGCTCCATCCACCGTGTGCGCGTAGCCAAGCCAAAACGCTCCTGGAAGAAGATGGAAAAAGGTTGCACTCACAAATAAATCCGGAGAAAAAGAAACGCTGAGATCGACGCCCGCCCGGGGGCCCCCCACCCGGCCATGAAGTCAGAATCGCATCAGTGACGACGAGGCCGCACGCAGATTCCGATGGACGGCCCAGATCCCCCCGCCTCCCCCCCTCCTCTTTAACTACCCCCCTCCCTCCCTCCCTTCCCTCGCCACTCCTTCCTCACCTCGCCATCTCCCACTCCCTCTCAGCTCAGCTCGCCCCTCCTCACCGACTCCGTCCGACCGGGCGAGCGTTCCTAGGCAGGCGGGGCAGATGACGACGCTGGGAAAGAGGCACCGGAACAACAGCTCGCTGCGGCGGACCACCAGCATGTCCGGCTTCGCGGTGCCGCCCGGCGACGAGGAGGAGGCCGCCGCGGGGCGCCAGCCCACGCGGGCGGCGAGGGGCGCGTCGGCGGCGCCGGCTCCCACGGAGTGGGGCGCCGCCTCGGCCGCCTTCCAGCGGCGCCACTCGGGGGACTTCCACGCCGTCGTCGAGACCGCCGCCTTCTTGAAGGCCTGCGGGCTCTGCTGCCGCCGCCTCGGCCCCGGCCGCGACACCTTCATTTACATGTAAGCAAAAGGTCCGCCTTGACCTTCACTTGAGCCTGCCATACTTTTCCTCTTGTTTTCACTACAATCTTGCGTAGTAATCGCTTTGCTGCTCTGTGTGGCGTCGAAGGCACATATTTTTTCTTAGAGCAGATTGATTTTCTTGATCAGATTCGCTTCGTTTTGCTCCTCATCTTTGCGGTTTGAGGTTGATGATTGATCTTGCGCTTCTTGGTCCGGCCTCGTCTGTTTTTACAGTGAAAACATCATATCCTCGCTTCAGCTTTTACCTATTTATCATGGTTCGGTTTTAGCATAGAACAAATGCAATAATATGGATCAGTTGCTTCTCTTCTGGAGGGGAAAAGGGAATCAAATATTTCTGACGAGATGACAAAAAAAGAGTCAAAAAAAGAATAAGCTGTTTCCCTTTCTTCCAGCTGTGCAAATTGCATTCTGCAACAACCTCTGCATCATTCATTGGGTGTTGAGTCGGTCTCCTCCTCCCTCCAATAATACCATTTTTTTTACATACAGATCTGCGTTTATTTTTTGTCCTAGCAAAGCAGCTTGCTGATTAATTGATGGAACTGCTCATCCACACATGACACAACCAATGATCACTGAGCTTAATTAGTATTTCTCCTGTTGATGCATCGTGCAGGGGCGAGGTGGCCTTCTGCAGCCTCGAATGCAGGCAGCAGCAGATGAACCTGGACGAGCTCAAGGACAAGAAATGCTTCCCGGCGACCGGCAGCGGCGGCTCCGACGGCACCAGCGGCACCGTAGCCGCCGCCTAGCATCGGCGGAGCAAAGAAAAGAAAAAGGAAATTGTTGGCACCGTCTAGGGAACCCAAACCCATTAGTTTTCTGTCAACATATGTGCATGATCGATATATATCCTATATGTCGTGTTATTGTGTATATTGCTGGTTCAGGTTGTGTGCCAGAATGGAAGGGGATGTAGAGATTGGAATTGGGACTAGGTGAAACTTTGCAAGTGGTGGAGGTGCACCTGTGCAGGTGTGTTGAGCTGAGCAGAAGGGGATATTTTGGGTCCTGGTGCAAAATTAGGTCATGAGATTTTGGGCTGCTATTGTTAAATTTTTCCAAATGAAGAACTTAAGCACTCCGAGTTGTCTGAACTGAAAGTCTGCTCCTTGTTGAACTTTTATAATAGTAGTAGTAGTAATTTTTTTGTGCTGGAAATTTTTTAAGTAGTAGTATCTGGCTATCTGCTATAGTTTTTGTTACTATGTACTAGAATCTTGAGGTGGATAGTTAATTAGGGTTTGTTGACCCTTCCACAAAGCCTATTAAACCACTCCAGCAAGAGAACTTCACCATTAAGGTTAGCAACTAGGTGATCCATCGATCACTCATCACATGGTGCCCAAATATTCCCTTGAGCTGTGTGTTTAGGTGCTATAAGCAGGCTGTGTGCACACCATGACACTGACATGTGGGATCATGCTAACCGTTGTTATTATTGACCTTGACTAAGCCACATGCTCTGCCAAGCTATGTGGCTGGATCAAGATCTGCCCAGGCATCGATCTGGCCTTGGCCTGCATCTGCATGCATGAAGCAACAACACATTGGAATCTCACAGGTGGTATACCTACTAGTGGCTTACCAAATCTGGTGGTGGTACTTGAATCAGAGCCCAGCTGCTAAATTCAGATGGGATCCCAGTTCTGCAGTTTTTGGTAGACCCTGAGGCAGCCGATTAAACTACACTGGTGCAGCAGCGCTTAGGCCGGTGCTTGTGCAAAATTTGCAGCATCTGATGCTTATGACAGCGATAAAACTGTATCCAGGAGACGAGATTTGGTAAGCATCTCTAGAGCATCTACAGCCGCGTTCACCTAATCCAGTGCCTCAAACGTTCGCGAACGCTGATCGAGCGTGTCCGTATGTATTGATCGGGCATCCCTCATATCCAACATCCTCAAATCCATGCAAATCATGAAAAATTTAATAGTAAGTACGTAGATCAATAAAAAAAGCAAGCGCATCGTCGGAAGTGGAAATTTTACATTCATCCAATACAAAAAGAGCATTGTTCATTGTCAGGACAATGCTAAAACATAGCTAAACTGAGTTCAAATAAATAAAATAGCCAAACTAGTTAGAACGGAGGAGGGCGGAGGGATTTAGTATTTCATCGCCCGTCCCTTCCCTTTGCGGTCGTCGATGCGGTTCTACCCCTTTGTGTACGCTCGACGTCTGGAGGGACGTGGTCGGAACCATTGGAGGAGTCGCAATCCTTCCCCTTACTGCCACCCTCTGAAGTAGGCGCTCCTGCTCCGTGGCGTGTCGGGCCGCCTTTGCGTTCACCGCCGCCGCTGCCGCAGCCTCGTGCTTAGACTGCTCGATGGCGAGCCGAAGCGCTTTGGCGTTGTTCCGTCGGAGAAGCCCCAGCCGTCCGGGAGTGGCGGAGTACAAACACCATGAGTGTGGCATCGGGATGGACTGGTGCATGTGCGGGGCATGTCTCTCCATCCGCCGTTAGCTCCCTCGCCCGTTGTCACTCGCGGTGGGTTGTCTGCGCCTCCGACTCAGGCATCTCCGTTCGCAGCGCCACCACCTCCGCGGGAACGAGGACCTATCAATGACCAGGGAGGCATTGCAAATATTGATCCAGAGGATGAGGAGCTACGCGATGGCCGGGAGGGCCCGACGACATCGCCGATGCGGCATTGCCGGGGCCCGGTGAGCCTGAGTTTGCGCCTCTTCCGCCTTGGTCGAGCCCCGTCCAACGAGGGATTCGCATCACGGAGCAAGCTCTCTCAATTGTCATAGGTGTCGAAGAGGCCAATGAAGTCGAGGCAGTTGTTGTCGAACGCTATTGGATCAGAATGAAAGGAGGAGAGAAAGAGTGAAGTGGATGGATAATGCGGATTAGGGTTCTTCCGGAAAGAGGACTTTATGCCACATGGGTCCACCTGTTCAACGACAATGTTACATCCGGCTCACCTAGGCCTCTCCATATTCATTCTAAATTTGCGCTGGATACGAGAAATACCGTTCAACCGAAATGTATAGAACCACTTTAAGAAATCTGTTTAGATCACGATTTTGTGACCGAGCATTGATCGGACAATTAGTTCGATCGGTTTGAAAAGCCCCGGTGGTAGATGCTGTTATGCTTGCGAAGGAGGAAAAGATGGACAAGTGGATTGCTTGCGTCGCGTTGCGTTGCGTGATGGTGGTGTGCAAAGCAACAAAATGCTTCCTTTCATTTTTAATGGGAAAAATGAAACCGTCGTCCAGCGAGCGAGAGTACTCCGAACCGAGCGTGCTGCAGTGGCGACGACGCTGACAGGCGGAAATCGACGGGAAATGCATAGAAGAAATTGGTGGTGGGCTTCTCTTTTTTGAATCGATTCCTAGTGGTTGATGTCCTCTTCATTTTTTATGTATTTACCTCGACGATGGATGGCTACTCGAATTATGCTATGCTTCCCGACGGAGACGTGACGGTGGTCTGTGACCGGCGAGCGAGACGCCTCGTTGCGTCCTCCGCCGAGGGTACGCAACGTCGTCGGTGGTCACCACGGTATCGGGCATGGAAAGTTCACGTCACAGCCTAGCGCAACGGCGGATCCTATTCTCCCCGGCCGCCCAATCTCCGGCGATTCGGCCGGTACCTCGACGTGGCTGGCGCGCGGCAGGAGGAGGACATGTGCGCGGGGAGGACGATGCCAAGCGCGTGTGCGTGCCGAGAGAATCTCGCCATGGCGGCGCTCTGCGAGTGTGCTCCTCGAAGGAAGGCGGATGGATGGCATGGCTTGTCAAAATGGCCGACCTGGTGAGCAGAGCCGCATATGCAGCAGCATCGACTGTTCCAGGACACGACAAAGGGAGGAAACGAGAGAGAGGCTCGCCGTAAATGCGGTTGAACAACTACTCACTGTTACGTCACAGTGCACCGGCTCGAGCTCGTCGAGACATGTAAAATAAACCTCGCCGGCCACCGCTTGCACCGGGGCAGTACACGGTGCATGCAAACTGACTAGAAAGCACGGCATTGTCGTCTTCGGCCTGTTCATATAGTACTTAGAGAATCTTCAGCCGCAAAGCCCAAGCTGGCGCTATTTGCATTGAAGAGACGCATTTCGTCCAATCACGTCCCAAGAAGGTGGATTGTTGGGACGAATTTGAATCCGTCGATCCCAAGTCGATCCGGCACGCTGGGTTCGCTTGGATGCGCCGGACAAAAGAAAATTGCGCGAACGCGGAAACCGTTCGCGCACTTTCGCGCACACCGCGTCAACGGCCCCATTTGTCCGCGTCTTTTTCACGCGGCGTCCTCATCCTCTCGCCTCGGCTTCCCCGTGCCTGGCGCCGCCGAAGGGGAATCAATGCGGCGCCAGAGTCCAGTCCAATCGCCGCAGGCGAATCAATGCGGCCGTGGCGAGTAGTCCAATAGACCGCCCACAGCGTCGCCGTGTGTCCCGCGCGGTGACGCCGCGTTTACACACCTCCCGCTATAAAAGCCGAGCTCGACGTAGAACGCCGCACACTCGCCTCCTCTCCTCGCTGCGCTCCGCTTCTCGCCGCGCATCCTCTCCTCTTCTCCTTGCCGCGCTCCGCCCCCTCCTCGCCGCCATGGACGGGCTCGCGAAGAATGGCTTCACCCGCCGCACCCTCCACCTGATGGAGGTGATCCTCCTCGCTCAGGCGGGCTACATCTCCCCGCCGCACGACTGGATGCTCAGCAATGGCGGCGTGCCGGTGCCGCTGGTGCCTCGTGAGGGCACCCCCTTCGACATGGAGGTCCAGGCCGTCCGCGCCTCCATGACGGAGGCATAGCTCGCCGACCTGGTGAACGCGTCGAGCAACGTCGCCCGCTGGACGGCGTACTTAGAGGAGCGCCGCGCCCAGGCGATTGCTTCCACCAACGGCCTTCATCCGGTGAAGGGTCGGCAGAACCGAGACGGCCGGAGGCGATGTTGAAGCACGGAGGGACGCACCCTCCCCGCCGTCCTCGACTACATCAAGGACGGCAAAGAGTCGCGGCTCCAGTAGCCGTCTTTCTCGGCTTGGCCTGAAGATGAAGAAGCAGAAGGAGGTCGTCGAGCCACCGCTAGCCGCCGCCGTCAACGACGAGGAGGGGGAGGACCCAGGCCTCGCCTGGGCGAGGAACGACTACCTCCTCGGCGAGATGGAGCGCCAGAGGAAGCAGTACGACCTCTTTGAGGCGCAGAAGCGCCTCGAAGCCCCAAAGATCCGACCGGCGGCGGCAGCAGGGGGCAGCAGCAGCCGCAGCCGGAGCAGAGCCGCACCACCGCCGCCGTCAGCTCCGGTGGTGGTGATCGACAACAGCGACGACGAGGACCCGGCGCCGCTACGGAGGAAGAGGAGGGGGTCGTCCACCGAATGCAGCGCCCAAGCCGCCATGAAGCTCGAGCCAGGGACGACGACGCTGCTGGCGGGGCCGCAGAAGGAGGCGACGGAGGAGCCGCCGGAGAGCTCAACTACGAGGAGCTCTACAAATTTTTTAGTTTTCAATAGTTTTTTTAAAATTTGATGTTTATGTAAATTAAGACCAAATATTATGAACTCGGCTAGATTTCGTTCAATTTCGCTTAAAATTTAATCCAATTTAGCCGAACATAGGGAGTTCTTTTGAGACCGCGGTTGGGTGGCCGGTCGGCTCCAAGCCGATTTCGCCGCTAAGGCGCCCTCTAACGACGCTAAAATAGCACCGAAAAAAAGTTATGGGTGGCCGAACGGAGATGCTCTTACACCAGTTGGTCGGTACTACCTGACAGCCTACTTCATTACAGCTTTCTTGGGCTTCTGTGCAGCGACTTGTCCTCGTCGTATGTAGGTACAGTACATACGATCGAGCTCATCAGCACCGCGAGAAAAATCTTTGAGCAACGTCAAATTTAAGAAATCTTCTCTGATTGATTAGTCGTGTGGGCATTATTCTGTAACAAAAGTCATGTAACCATAGATTAACTAGAAGCTGCTAATAATGCTCTCTCCTTGTCATGCGAAAAACATATAAATAATGCACTGTACCATGTCATGAACCAATCATATGAGTTGGTGATCGATAGTCCAAGCTAGTAGCGTACTAACTACAACATGATATAGATGCAGTATAGTATGGCCCCGGTAGGGACATCAATTAACCAGTAACCACATTTGCTTTGCTTTCGAACCTGTACGTTTGACAGACCTGACCAGGTTACTTAGTTATGCTGGAGTAGGGCACTTTGCACTGTACAGATCCAGGGGATTAGTGATATGCTTAATGGAGTACTTACGAGAAAGCGGTTGATTCTTGAGTGTACTTTGCACGCCTTTGATCGATCGAGCCCATGCATGCGCCTAAAATACAACATATATTGTTCCCTGCGACGGCACCGGGAGGCCAATCCGGGCGCGAAACGTACGTGACCACGCCATGTTTTTTTTTTTTTTTTTGCGATAAGTGACCACGCCATGATGCCGCACACGGACCAGGACACGCTCGCCTCTCATTTCACGGCCACTTTTTAACCATGGCCTCGTAAGCCGCAGCCACTTGGATTAGATTAGTACGGAGTATCTGTCTCTACTTTGGTTAATAGCTTAAGCGTCCATCATATCGATGGGCTTTGTTGCGCTCACGTACGTCACCGGTGGAGTGTTTGGTATCATGTGGTTTTCGAGACGGCCGCCGTGTCCCCCGTCCCCCGGGGTTGGGGTTGCGCACCGGCTGCCTTGGATTGGATGGGGAGGCCGCTCCGTTTTATATTACGGGCGTACATGTCACCCAGGGCCGGTCCTAAGATTTTGGGGGCTCGGGGCGAAACTAAATTCGGGGGCCTCTAATATAGATATCATAATAATATATATGTATACATATTTTTTAAAAGTCTCTCTCTTTCTCTATATATATATCAATACACTTTATTGAATTTAAAATCAACATGCATATGAAATATTACCTTAAAATTTTCTTCTAACATTTTTTGAAGCAAAATCACTTATGATGGGATCGATGTCAATCTCGTCCAATAACTTCTTCTCGATGCACAATGTAGCCAAACCATTTAACCTCTCTTGAGTCATTGTTGACCTCAGATAATTCTTCAACAATTTCAACTTTGAGAAGCTTCTTTCAGCCGATGCAACCGTGACAGGCACAGTAAATAAGATGCGATAAGCAATAGAGACATTAGGATAACATTCAACGTCTCTGACATACTCAAAAATCTCCATAGCAGACATTGCACCATCGGGTAAGGTGAATCTCATAATCTTCAGTTCAGAAATAAGATCATATACCTCAACATTAGATGAACCATCAAAGAGAGAACGTTTCTGCAAATTTTGTGCAACACTTTTCAAGATCATTATCACTTAGTGACTTCAGGGTGCCCGAGCTCATTAAAAATCCAAATATCTCTTTAAACACCATAAGTTCTTTAAATCTATCATTCAAAGAAGTGATCGCCATATCAACCAAAACGAAGAAATATTGAACCTCAAAAACCTTCTCGGCTTCTTGAATTTCTTCTTCACAATCACTTTCATCAAACTGTTTCTTCCTCGTAGCACGACGTTTCACTAGAAACAATGGCTCTATATCCATTTCAGTTGCAATACCTTTGACAACAATCAAACTTGAAGAAAACCCCTCATCTCTGTACTTCTCAAAATATTGTCTTATACTTTGTATTTGCTTCAAAGCAGTGTCAATGCACATAGTTGATGATCGCAACATCTTGCTAACTTTATTGACAGCAAATAGAATATCATGCCAGATAATCATACCAACTAGAAAATCAAAGCGACCAAGTGCATCAAATAATTTTTTTGCATCACTTTTATCCTTAGCATCAGTTTCAGGAGCATTACGTAACTCAGACAAAGCCAGCCTCAACTCAGCAGCTTGATATCTTATTGTTGTAACACTTTTGATTCGACTCTCCCAACGAGTATTGGACAATGATTTCACAGTCAAACTAGGAACATGTTTAAGCAAAACATTCCACCTTTTTGTAGAACCAGAAAATAATATATATATGCGTTGAACAATTCCAAAAAATGAAATAGCTTTCTCACATGATTTTGCCATATCACAGAGAGTGAGATTGAGACTATGACAAGCACATGGCATATATAATGCTCTTCGGTTCATATCAAGTAACCTAGATTGTACCCCTCGATATTTTCCTTTCATATTAGAACCATTATCATATCCTTGACCCCTTATATCTTTAATATTTAGGTCAAAGGACTCCATAGATTCAAGCAGTACTTTAAAAAGACCTAAGCCAGAAGTGTCATCCACCTTCAAAAAGGCCAGAAAGTACTCCTCAATATTTGTTTTGCCCCCAGACATATTAACACAACGAACTAATAAAGTCATTTGTTCTTGATGGCTGACATCGGGGGTACAATCTAGGATAACAGAGAAATATTTGGCATCTTTAACAACTTTAATGATAGAACATGTGATGTTAGAAGCCAAAAGAGATATCAATTCATTCTGAATTTTATGACTGAGATAATGATAATGAATTTCTTTACTCTGAATACGTCTAAGATGATCTTGCATTACCATGTCAAATTCTGCAACCATCTCAACACAAGCTAAAAAATTACCATTATCATCCTTGAAAAGCTGCTCACTGCTTCCTCGAAAAGCTAAGTTGCGTTTCCCAAGAAATTTCACAATTGCTATTATTCTTAACAAAACTTGCCTGACACGTTCTTTCTCCTTTGTTATTTGATGCTGCAATTCCTTGTCAATAGTTTCCTCTTTCCGTAGTCTAACCCTCAATTCATTCCACTTGTTCATGTTATTAATATGCTCAACACTATTTTCATGTTCTTTAAGCTTCTCACTAATATGCCTCCAATGTCCTAATCCATCATGTGCTAAGGAACTCTGACTCCTTATAGTGCTAGACTTGAAGATCTTACAACAGAAGCAGAAAACTTTGTCGACATCTTTGGAATAAACTAGCCATTTTCTATCATGTTTCTCTCCATTGCTTAATTTCCTATGATAATGAACATATGAAAAATGTCTTCCTACATCATCTGATGGGTATTCCATTTCTTCCTCTCTCATAGGCCCTTTCTCAACTATGATATCTCTTGCTTTGTTATCAAGTTTATCCCAATTCCTTGGATCATAAATATCAGAAGTATCAACTGGCTGTTCATCAACAATAGCAGATTGTGGATGTGCATCTGATGAATTACCTACATTCTCAGAGCCACTTACATTGCTATCGCCGATGTTGGTGTCGACATTTTCTTCCTCTTGATCAGATTCTGAATCCCCATGACTTTGTTGCTCTTCCTCTACGGCAACAATCGCCAACTCGTCATTTGGATTTATCGAAGCAGTGGAAGCACCAGTACCAATCTTGATATATTTGCAAATATCTCCAGACTGTGATTGTGTTAGTTTATACGATGCCTTCTTTCTTTTCCTTTTATTGCTACCAGATGGATACTTTCTGTTTCCCGGCGACATGATAGCAAACAATGATGAAAAACAAAACAAAAATATTATTATAGGGAACTGACAACTTTAAAAATCAAGATGAAATAGGTTTGATTGGTGATAATATTATACCTGATGATCAAATTGAAGGAGTAACCTGACGAACTAATTATAGGGCTCCAGAATTGATTGCAGCAGAGAACGGCACTGGATAGAAAATCAGAATTTAGCAATGGAAATTAAGGAAGAGATTAGCTACATCAAAGCAGTTAAAGATGAGTAGAGGACTTGTACTCTACACCGTATGTCCGTACGCCTGTACCTGTAACCTGGTCGGCCGGTTCGTCGGCAGGGTCTTCGATGGTGGTCAGTTCGGCGTCGGCGGCTGGAGGGGGCTAGAGGCTAGGGCAAGCGACAGGCGACAGGCGGCGACAACACGTATTGGCAGCGATGGGGCTAGGGGCTAGCGATAAGTGTGTTTTCACGAAGGAAACCGATCGATCGCTGCTGCGAATCCTTTCCTGTGTCTTGCTCGGACTCCAAATCTTCCTGTGTGTACGCTAATTCCAGCCCAAAGCCCATATTTTATTAAGCCTTGATACGTATTAGTACTAATATACCTAGTACCTACACACCTGGGTGGGGCCCCCTAGTTTTTTGGGGCCCGGGGCGGCCGCCCCCCCTGCCCCCCAGGGTCGGCCCTGTGTAACAGCCCAGTTTTCATAAAAATTAAAAATTTTGTTTTCGGTGTGAATTGTTCGATTGTCTGATTTTTTTGCGGTCTTTGCATCCCCGATTTATCGATCGGCGATTATTTTTCCCCCTCTTATCTCGTATCGGACGGAGACCGACCATTTCCACCCTGACACTCGACCTTTGCGACACCGGGTTTCACCCGATCACCGTCGCGTAAACCACACAAGACCAGCCGAAGCCAACGGAACGAAAAACCCCGTTTAATAGGTAAACGGGATATTTTTATAGCGCGCAGGAAAGTGTTCTCGGAACGGTTCTAGCGCGAGATGAACGCCTCCGGCTCGACGCACTGATTGCGCAGTTCGAAGTTTTACCCGAATCGGAGGTACTGCGGACCCCCGGCGGTCAGAAACGTGAGCACCGTGTGCGCGAGAGAAAAACCGGGGATGTTTTTGCAAACTGCCAGACACCGGGGCTATATAAAGACCACCACACCCCCACCACTTAGGGTTTTCCCTAAGCCCATAGGCAGCCACCAGCCCCCAGATCTGGAAAATATCCCTAATTTTCGCAACTTTCCCCCCCAAAACAAGCAAACCCTAGATCTGGCGCGCCCGGAGCCGTCCGATCCGGAGATGGACGCTCCGGATCACGCCACGTCGCCCCCCAACTGCACCCTCCTCTCCACCTACCTCCAGTCGTCGCCTCCACCCTGCCCGTGGGCGGCCGCCGGAACAGCCAGGCCGCAGCCGGCGAGCCAGCCCGGCGCCCCTGCTCCCCTCTCCTCCTCCCTCTCCTCCTTCCCGCGACCTCCTCTCCCTCTCACCCTCTGCCTCTCCTCCTCGCAGGACGCCACGCCGCGCCGCCGGTCACCTGCGCCCGCCGCCGCGACCTCCTCGTCTCCGGCCGCCTCCGGCCGGATCCGGATCCGCCGCCCCTTCCTCCGGCCTCCCTGCGCCTCCACGCCTCACCGGAGGCCGCCCCTCGTCGCCGGCCGGTGGCCGCCGCCCGCCGTTGCCTCGATCCAGGACGGGATCGAGCCGGCGCCTCCACGCCACGACCGACCTGGGCCAGGCCCACTCGCCCCCCTCACGGCCCACCTGACCGCGGCCCAGCCGGCCTCGTCTGCGTCCCTGGCCCATGGCCTCTCGCCGCTGTTGGGCCGAGCCCGTTTGGGGTGAGGCCCTTTTTTGTTGTTGACTAACCCTGCTGAAAATTTTCTAAGTCCCTGAAAATTGCTGCTGTGATCTGTTTTGCGTTGATGTTTGCGAGTAAACCGTAGCTCCGATGAACGTGCCCTCAAAACGAAAGTTGCTCGGTTTTGCGTGCTCTAGCGTTCGTATGTAGAAAGTTTTTCCGTTTGAGCTCTTCTTGATTGTGTAATTGTGTGCTGAACAGGGCATCAGGCCGTTAAACTGCCACTTTTTCCTGTTTAGTGCTGCTGTTATATTTTGTTGCAACTTTGCATGATGATTGTAACAAATCCATGAGGCCTATTGCATTGATTCCTTTTGCGTTGCGTTAAGCAATGTTTCTACTTCAGTTTCATGCATTCACATGCCATATTTGCTGGCTGCATCATGTTTAAATCTTGCTCCAAAGTAGCTATCCTGATGTTATTGTGCTGCTGTTGCTGAAACTGCTATTTTGTTGCTACTTCGGTCGACGAGTGTGTCGCGACCGTTTATCGGAATTGAGTGATTCCAATTGCATATTGCTAAGCATGATGTCTACTTTCATTACATGTATTGCATTGCCATGATATGCTTGCTGGTCATATAGTTGTTGAGCTCCAAAGTTGCTATGCTGCTATTTTTGACAGCCACCTCTGTTTTTCTCTAAGTCTGCTACTTTGTGATGCCATGTTGTTTGCTTAATATCTTTTGATCTATGATGCCTATTTGCATGATTCCTTTTGCTATGCCTTCCCTGTCATGTATACTTTAGTTCATTGTCATTTGTGAGCATGTTTGCATTGATCATCCTGTTTTTGCATTGCTCAAAAGTGTGCTTCGTGATGTTGGCAGTTTGTGCCCGTAACTTGTTTTGTTTATATCTTTTTAACCGTAACTCCGTTTGGAGTGTTCTTTATATGTAACTTGATTAGTTTTTCGTGTACTTTGTGTTTATGCTATTGTTTGCTGTTGTTAACCAACCTAAAATGTGGTTTAGGACAGAACAGTACCAAATCTTTTAATCATCGTGCGACACTTAGTGTATGCCATGTTTAGGTTGTGCCTCACTTAAATTGACTAGCATAGATATTTTACTTTGTGCTTCATCTTTTGCCTGTTTGTGTGCTATGCCATGCTTGCTTGAGTTGCCATGTTAATAACCGTTGGTTGATCACCTGTAGCTACACAACTTGAACCACCGTAAACGTGCGGTATTCGTCGTGTGTGACCGATACCCCACTTAAACTGTTAGTAACCGTTCTCGACGATAGATCCGTATCGCGTTGCCGTGCCTTGTGTTGTCTCTTGATCTTGTATTGCTCCGTAGTAATAGTGGTGCACCGTTGATTGCTTTCCAGTGTTTACTTCTTGTGTGCTCCCGCGGGTACCTCTCGGAGATGATGCGAGCTTGCGATAAACTACACCTTCGGGACCCGACTTATCAACAGGCAAGGACTATACATTACTTATGATCCATTCTATTTCAACCAGCGGTTTGCATGCTAGTCTAGGTTAGCTTCGATGTTTGATCCTACCACATGTTTACAGCCTCTTTCAAACCGATGCAGCCATTTCCCTTCCCAGCAAACCTTGTACTGCTATGTTACTATTGCTCGTTGCTCAGCCCCTGCTTAGTATGCATGCTTAGGATGCTACGATGTTACTCTGTTACTCTTTGGGTTGGGATATCACATTATTATATTGTTGTTGATGATATGATTATTATAATGTTGACTATATTTCGACGAAGGATGGAAGGTCTAGGCTATCCCGCCCCGACGCTTTGTTCCATCCGAGTCACCTAGGATCTGAGTTCCGGGTATTGGTTTTAAGACCGAGCGTGCCTAACCGCGTGTGGGATTTTATGGGGTCCCCTTTTCTTACCTACCTAGCTTCAAACATTTCTAGTGGTGGCCCAAGATGATTTACCATTTGAAACCGTGTGTGTGCTGGTCAGCTGCCAGTAGTTTTCAAACCAACCCGGACCAGTGAGGACTTAGTTCCCTTGCTGGCCCACCTTGTTCGGCTGAGGACCCGGTTTCCCATGTGTGATTAACCGGCTATCCAAACCCGAGACAGACGGTAGAGACCAGATCGAGAGAGCGGCCGACTCCTGAGCTGGATGTCGACTCACCGGGGCCCACCCGGATTTGTTCGTTGTTAGTTAGAGGGACCTGTCGTTTCGGATCTCTTGGAACTAAATCATAAAATGGTTGCCTGTGATGGGTAGCAACTGAGAGTGATGGACGTGCGTGCGGAGCCTCGTAATGGGCAGTTGGTACACCCCTGCAGGATTAAATCTTTTCGAGAAGCCGTGTCCACGGTTACGGACGACTTGAGACCTACTCCTTGTTCATAGACAACAACAACTGAGATAATCTTAATATAACTTGATCAACGTGTGCGTGTGCCTTGACTGCTTCTTCTTCGTCGGGATGCGAAGAGGAGGACAAGGATAGGATAGGTGTTATGTTTGCGTAGTAGCTGATAGCAAGACTTGTTGGAGGCGATTCCTCATCGAATGCTTGGCTTCTTATCTTACTCTCTAGATCGTTAGCCACTTCATAAATGCTAGTGCGGCAGCAACCTCACCACTTACCCCTTCCTTACCGTAAACTACTAGTTGTCCTAGAATGACGAGTGATGAAGTCCATGCTGGGTCAGATGACCACTACAGTTGGATGCTGAGTACCTCTGTACTCATGATACTACCCCCAAACTCTTTTCAGGGTTCTTGATCGACAACAGGTTCGGTGATCGATGTTTCACGTGGAGACTCGACGACGACTAGTTAGGCGGATCCCGGCGGAGGGCCTGGACCCGTGTGGTTATGGGATCGATGTTTTTCTTTTTGCCAGTAGGCATTTGATTGTAGTCTGTACCCAGACACGTATCTTCCGCTGTTGTATTGTATTAAGGCAGTTGTATGCCGATTGTATGAGATGTTGTATCCTTGTATCTGTAATGTTGTGATATCATGTTGGAAATCCGGGGCATATGGCTTTGTCATATGTCGCGGTGGGACCGATATGTGCTTCGTCCCCGGATCTGGGTGGAAACATCTAGATCTGGAACAGTACCGCATATCGGGCCTTACACCCTGGTTACCGGTAGCCTTCTTCGGTAAATTCTTGACGTGGTCATGCCTTCTTTTGGGTAGTGGTCTCGGCAATGTTGTGAACCCTATAGACGATTAGAAATAAGATGGTGATTGAGAAGATCTTCTTGCGATGCACCTCTGACTCGATCATCAAATGCTTGGCCTTCTCGCAACACGTGCTTCATCTTTGTAGGGTGGCGAGACTACGAGCACATGCGGTGGATGATGGACGCGGTGATGTCGACGGCACGCCAGATGGCTACTCCGCTTCAGTTGGTGCCCACGGGATGCTAGCTCCAGATCATTCTTGTTGCTTTTTTATTTTCTTATTGGGTTTAATTGTGTTGTTGGCCCAGCGTATATCGTACTTATGGTAGTGGACCAGTGAATTGGTTGTATCGGTGAATGCTTTATTCGTAAAACGGGATGAAACCCTGTTTCATGAGAACCTATCATACGAGAACATACATACTAAATTCATAAGTTTGTTGATGTTAGTTTTTAAGTATGATGATGGCCTTTTTGATGTGATATTGGTATTGCCCGCCCAAACCTATCGGCTAGTACTTTCATTGCCAATGCACGCAATCGACCGACCAATTGCCAATAACCTTTTTATTTTCTCGGCTCTCAAATACTCCTGTCCAAACAACTTAATCACAGTATAGGCGAATTTCCATGATCTGATGCTCGTGACGGCTAGAAAAAACGTATCTGGTGCGTCTCGTGTTTATGCACATATACAACATGTTTCTGTGTTTAGACTGAGAATAGAAGATCTAGTAGTATGAGAGATTTCCTCTGTTTATGCTTCGGACGGAGGAAAAGACAAAGGTGGCTTGCGTGATGGTGGAGTGCAAAGCAACAAAATGCCCTCGCCTCTCCTGTGAAATTGGAGAAATCGATGGCTGGCTTGCGAACATTATTAGATGCTTCCAAATGGTGATGCAGTGGCGATGACGTTGACAGGAATAAAACACCACCCGACCCAAGTGAAGAATAAATAAGTAAGGTTCCTCTTTGCTGCCTTGTAAGGTTTTCTTTTATAGTTACCTCGCCGATGAATGAATACTGGAATCATTCTTTCCGGCGTGCCATCGGTGAGCCAACAGCCGTCCGTTCACTCCAGTGCAATGCCACCGTGCCTCACACCACCGGCCGGTAGCCGAACGGCGGATCCGATTCACCTGGGCGGGCCGTCCAATCTCCGGCGATTCGCGGTATGGTTATGGTATCCCGACGTGGCGCGTGGTCGTGCGGAGAGAGCGTCGCAACGACGAATCTCACCTTGGCGGCGGGTCACTCAGGTGTGCTACTGCGGTAGGGGTCCGTCCGTGCTGGTGAGTGCGTGCCTCCTCCCGCAGCCGCAGTCACATGGCCGACCCGACCTGGTGATGCGTCCAGCCAGCCGTGAGCCGACTGTTCCGGGAGACGACAAAGAGGGGAAATGAGAGGCTCACCGGTGCTTTCAGCCGACGGGGAAAATATCAGATGATACCTTCACACACTTGCTCCCATGACACCAGTTTAAAAAAGACAGATTTAAATACTTAAAAAAATGAAATTTTTTGTGTATATGTTCACGACACATATGTCTACTATCTCTATAAAATTCAAATCCAAATTCAAAGCACACATTAAGAAACGAAAAAGACATGAATAGTGCAGTTTTTGATACTATTCATGCTTTTGTCTTTATTAACACTATTCATGCTGAATTCATCTTTTTTGTTTTTTCATGTGTACTTTGAATTTAGATCTGGAAATTTTAAGGTTTGTAGACACATGTCTTGGGAACATTCATAAATATTATTAGATTTTTTTAAGATATTTGAATTAGACATTTTAAAATTGATTTCATGGGAGCATACAGGTGGTGGTATCATCTGATATTCAGACGACACGTACTGTTCCTGGTCATGGACAATGCCACCACTCGTCGTGACATGCGAACGGTGTGTGTGATGAGTGATGACTCGAAAGCACAATATCTTCGTCTCGTCTGCCATCGAACCGTGGGTCGATACACACCGACCACGGTGGGATCGACAACGTTTGGCTTGATCGGTACTACCTGCCAACCTATTTCAGTTTTCTGTTGCTTATGTGCAGTGATTTGTCCTCGTCGTGCGCGTACGTAGATACTACCTCTCTTTAAACGGAGGAAGTACCATCGAACGAACTCACCGGCACCGTGGGGTAGAAAAGAAAACAAAATCTTGTGGTGTTTGCTCTCCTTGTCATTCACGGCGGTCTATGTCTCAGGATACTTACTGTACTTTGATTAGTCGCCGGAGAGAGAGCACATGGATGGTTGGGCCACTCGTAGACACTCGAGAGCAACGTCAAATTTACGGGAGCTACTCCCATTAGTCAATCAAAACTTTGATTTAATCATACTACAAAGTTCTAATGTTCTACTACATCTTAAGAGGAAAAAATAAAGAAAGATTGTCGCATGTCATGAACCAATCATATGAGTTAATAATCGATGGCTTAACTACATAAAATAGTGAGTATAGCCTGCTGCGCTAGAGGAATAAATCAGTGACAAACGCATATGCTTTGCTTCAGAACCTGTTCGATCGACAGACCAGGGTACTTTGCACTTTGCCGATCGTTAGCAATATGCCTAATGGAGTACATACGAGAAAGCGGTTGATTCTTGAGTGTACTTTACACGCCTTTGATCGTTCGATGCTACTCTCTTATGTAAAAAAACTTAATTAAAATACAGCATTGTTCCCTCTGACGGCACCGGGAGGCCAATCCGGGCGCGAAACGTACGTTGTCCACGCCATGATGCCATTTTAGAGAACTCCTTTTTAACCGTGGCCTTGTAAGCCGAAGCCACTTGGATTAGATTAGTACTACGTAGCACAAGTACTATGCTATGCTAATCTCTAGTGCGTACACTTTGGCTAATTAGCTTAAACATCCATCGCCTTTGCTGTGCTGACGCCATTGATGGAGTGAGTGAGTGTTTGGTAGCATGTGGTTTTCGAGAGGAGCGTGTGTCTGTGTGTGCCCCCGCCCCCGGGCCGGGGTTTCACGCTTAAGATATTTATATTTACGCTTTTGCTATTTGACTAAATTTTGTAACATGGCAAAAAAATGCTGGACCATGGCAAATTTAGTTTCTGTAGAAAGCAATCTAATTTTATATAAAATGGCAAATGTTTTTGTTATAGGATGACAATCATATTACACACACAATGGCAATTTCATTTTATACATCATGGCAAATGCTTATGTTATAGGTTGCGATTGTATTACACACACTATGTCCATTTCATTTTATACATCATGGGAAATGTTTTTTTATTATAGGATGTCAATTGTATCACTAGTAGAAAGCATGGCTTTGGTTCAGGCCTCTCCAGACGATTTGTCCAGGTTGTGCCACGAACCGGAACCCATGGGGTCATACGTCCCGGCTCGTGCGCCCGGGGGCCGGTCGGGCCTCGTGGAGCATTGGTCCCGGTTCGTCTGGGGGCATATGTCCCGGTTCTAGACAAGAACCGGGACCAATGGGCCTCGCTCCTGGCCCACAACCACTAGTCCCGGTTTGTAGCTCAACCCGGGACGAAAGGCTGGCCATTAGTACTGGTTCCAGCCACAAACCGGGACTGATGATTTGGCTATATATAGGCGAGCACTCCACTGGTGCTCTGTTTTTTCGAGGAGGGCAAGGGGAGGGCTTTGTGGTGCTCTAGCTCACCTCTTATGCACATGAGGTGTTCGATGAAATGCCCGAGCCACACTACTTAAGCTTTCTCCTCTCCAAACTCGACTTCCAAGCTCCATTTTTCTTAAGATTTGTCCAGATTTAGCGGTCCGTCACATCCCATCCCCGTCGATCGCCCGCGCCGATCTCGTCGCCGGCACCACCGTGGTGAGCCTCTTGTTCTTATCTTCTTTATAAAATAAAAAAAATTCTTACTTGTATGATTAGATAGATAATTGTCTAATTTTCTTACTTTTATTATTGCTTGTTATTATATAGTGCGATGGTTTTGGTATCTGCCCCCGTCGGCCCTCGTCCTCTCTATGATTCGGATGTGGTATATATTATCTTTTATAACTATTTGTTTCATTTAGTATTTATGGTAATTATGCCCTCTTGTCGGATTATTCGTCCTCTCTATGAACCGGATATTACATACGACCCTCTTGTCGAGAGGTTAAATTTAGTTGAAGAAGAAAACGAGTATTTAAAAGAAAAATTAAAAAGATTTGAAGAAGAGAAGAAAAGAGTTGAAGAAGGGAAGATGATATTGGAGTTGCATGTTGCGGATGTCATAGAAGATCACAAGATCAAGATGGATGCAATGCGCTTGAAGATTAGAAAGTTTAGAAAATATGCCATTCATAGCGAGGCTTGGTATCATTATGTCGTTGGATCAATTGTTACCTTGGTTGCGATTATGATCGCATTTGTTGTTGCATTGAAATGTTTTACATAGTTTCAATGTATGGTTTAATTAGATGCTCTGGAGAGCTATATGTTGTTCAATGAGAACTATGTATGTACTTTGGTTTTAATGTGATGATAAACTTCTATTAATTTGGTCACTTATATATTCATGATGTTCTGTAATAATAGTTTTTGACTCACTTAATGCACGCAGATGAAATGGCAATGGATGTATGGTGACAGACACACCTCCGAGTACATTGAGGGCGTGCATGATTTTCTCGAAGTGGATGAGGCAAATAAGCAGAATGGTTTTATGTGTTGTCCATGCTCTATATGTGGGAATACGAAGTCTTACTCTGACCGGAAAACCATTCACGCCCACCTGCTTTATAAGGGATTCATGCCACACTATAATGTTTGGACCAAGCACGGCGGAAAGACTTGCGGAAACATACCTCGGGGTGTAGTCCGTTGCGCGGGAAACATTCCCACAAACGTGGTTGATGTAGCCGATCAAGGTTCACACCCCCCCTGGCTGTGTTGAGCACCCGGATGGGTGTAGTGCCACACGTGTAGCACCTCGTAGTACTTGCACACATACGAAACTCGATGACGACCTCCGTTCTACGATCCAGCGAAGGTGGCGGAAGTACACCTCCCGGAACCGGAGTTTCGGCAGCACGACGGCACCCGCATAGCAGAGAAGCCTCAATCCCAGTACAGGTTCCAGACAAGGGGAACCCACCGTGGAAGAGACGAGAGAGAGAGGAGAAGACCGGTGAAAACCGATCTCAATTTGGAGTAATATTGAATTCTCTGCGAATTAATTGGTCAACTTGCTTGATATACCCTTCATTATCTAATAATGCTTGAATTATAAGTTTGGCGGGAGAGTGAGACTTCTTATTTTACAGTATTCTCTAATGACAAAATGGTTTTAGTCCCTAGGACTCCCATAGTCATGTATACTGAAAAATACACTCAGCCAGAAGTCTAAACTTCTTACGCTAAACTTTATTCAACCTTCTACTTCCTTAAGTAGATATTTATATTTTGTAGAATTTTGGTTCGTGAAATTATATCTCACATTTCCTTTCTATTCCTTTTGGTGATATCTCTAATTCATATAGACCCATAATAAGGCTTGCAATCGTAATCCAGTATTATATTCAAGTCCATTATCTTTTCTATCATTTAGAGTATTGTCCTCAGTTTCTCTTCACATACTGAATGCTTGGACTTTGCTCAGGTTCTGGGTTTTGCCAACCAAGCACATCGGAACATGTTCTTCTTCTAAGAACCTTTGAGTCATTATGTTATTGGATTCACAACTTCCGTTTTATGGTAGAATCATATGTCAAAGGTCATATAGGATCACATGTCTTGAGACAAAGTGCATCCCTATTCTTCCATTAAAACATTATTTTTGTGATATTAAGGTTTTACATCCTTTATATAATTCCAGCCACAAGAACCTTTCCTTGTTTAGGATATCATTCCAATCCTTTTGATGTTCATTACACGTGTCCTAATCTATCCTTATAGATTTTAGTGTGTGACACATCTGTATTTCGTTCATATAAGATTCTCGTAATCCTTTCATCTTATTAGCCTTAATCTCCATGTATATCAACATATATATATGAGATTGTTTTCACATATATCATCGTATATATATTAAATTGACATTGTGCTCCCACTCAAATATATCCGACATATATCTGTAAGTAATCTTTTATTAAGTTTCTATTCTAATTATGTCAGACATAATAATATTGCTCCCACTCAGAAAATGCTCTCTGCATTCCAAGTTTTCAGGAAGTCTCCAAAGCTCCCACTCAGTTTCATGAAATTGCAGTCCATCTCGATATTTTGATTACTTCAAAATCACTTGATCAAATTAAGGTTGAGAGTTTCTGCCTTGAGGTACTATGGTCCATCTTATCCAAACATTCTTTCGTTATGCCATTTGCTACTTCTCATCAAATTCCACAACTTGAATGTGATGCAATCTCAAGCTATGGTCCCTTCATAGTGTTCGTGAATGAAATACCCATATTGATTTAGCATTACTACGCTTCTGTAGTCAATCATTATTGAATTTAGCCATAACATCTTTTATGTGCCAAATCATGCCTTTATGTGTTGCATCATTCTTAATAACTTCCTAGTTATTCGGAATGCGAAATAACTACTTTATTTCATAGGATGTGAGCCATCCCATATGAAACTCAATATGATTTCATTTCTCCTCGTTTCCTAGGTAACCATCAATCCTTCATAATTTATGAGCAGTGTCCCTTTTGTTTCACTTAAGAAGACTCATGATTATTGTTCTGTACAGAACGTATTCATGACAATCTTATTATTTTTAAACTAAGGCTTTAACTTATATACCATGATCATCATCAATAACATATTTCCTCTTTTCATGGAGTCATTGCAGCGGAACGTTTTCCGTTGCTTTACTCTGTTATCTGGAGGCAGGGTCAATCACCCTGGTCAAAGAATTCACTTTTTTCCCATTGGTTTATTCATTGAGAACCATCTTCTCATTTACCAATTAAGCAATACAAGTTTTGCTATTTGAGAAGGTGTGTTTTACAATTGCTCACAACTCTAATACAAAGAAAGTTATATCACATAAAACTCCTAGAAACTTTCTAACAACATCATCATATGGAGTCATCAGCTTCATTAAATTCAGAATGGTTTCCTTATTTCATGAAGTGGGTGTTTTAACTTAATAAATTATAACAACTTTGTTCATTCAATAGCATTAGCGTAAGGGGAATGTATTTAGACCACACTACATTTTAGCATGACTACGAATGGTTTTAGGTGCTTGAGCACTTTAAACTTCCATCGTAATTTGTGGTATTACTTCCACAAGTCTCCCATTTATGTCAACTATAATACTCATCACTTTGATCACATCATGGTGATTCGTTTTCTTATATTTTACTTCACTGTGATTTCGTAATCTCAGATTTATGATCTTAATTGAATCCTTGTTCAATTAATCATGCGAAGCATCTTTATGATTATTGATGCGCTTGGTTAATACATAATTTATGTACAATGTTTGGCGCAAGTTCTACTTTGCTAGAACTCCGTCATTAGTCATCTTGGTTGATAATAAATTCATGAGTTAATAGATCACATATCTAATGACTTCATCATTTATGAATTCATCTCATGCATTTAATCTAATTATGACCTTTGACTTTATTGTTATTCAAAATAACTTAATCATTAAACATTGAATATCACTTGACAATTATGGTGTTTTATAAATGCTTCTATCATAATATAAACTCAATTGCAATCATAGTATAAGCACATTTTATTCATCAAACTGGAACAACTGACTTGTCTCAAAACATGAATAACTTTGTCTCGCGAGATGCAAGACATACCACTAAGTGTTCATATTCGATTGATTACAAAAGATTTATCTAATACTCTAAGTATAATTCTATGATAGATGTCTTGGTGAAATCTTGGTGGCCATCAACTGTCTTGGTTGCCATCAATCCTAGATCGCACCTCTTCCCGTCCATGCAACGGCAGACCCTGTTTTCATAAAACAGAACAAGTATCAAATACTTATTAAATTGCAAATATTGTATAAGGGGACAAACATTTATAACGAGTATATCAAACATATACCTTCTCCATCAACAATTTCTCCTTCAATGGGTTCAACCTCTAAATCTCGGAGGTTGACCATGAACTCAAAGAACTGAAGGCTTTCACCTCTTCCGACATAGTCATGGACAAAGTCTGCGTAACTCGGTGGAAGCGAGTGTAGCACCGTGTTTATAGCAGACTCCTCTGTGGTCCAATAGTCAAAGTCCTCCACGAGTTTCAGATGTATCCCATGCATCTTGGCTACGTGAGTTTTCAGACAAGTGTTCTGTTCCATCTTTGTAGTAAGAAACTCATTTTCTAACACAAATCTGGCCACTCTGAACTGATGTATAAACAATGACTTCATCATGTCGATTGTGTCAAACGTGTCCATATCCGCATATTGTTCACGTAAATCTTGCGGAAAGCTAGTTTCTATGACACTTTTAACCATGGCGTAAGTCCTTCGACGATTATGGTAATCAAGCATTAATTTTTCATCCATGTTGTCTACTGGAGGGTCTCCCATACACTCTTGTATCACGAACAAGAGGTTAGCGCTCTTGAGCACAGTCCTAAGGTATAAGTACCAATCAACGAAATTTGACCCATCATCTTTAAGTCTTTCACCACGTAAGAAAGTAACCAATCCATGATACTAATTCATGTCCATTTTAATTTTCTACAAAATATTTGCAAGGAAAACAATTAAGACTAGTTCATAACAATGAGTTCATAATAATCATATTATAGATGAGCTCAAACTAAAACAATCATCCTAAGAAGTTTTAGTGATTACATGATCCAGATTCACTATCCGTCCTCGAATATCCCAACGGCCGACGGATTAGTTTCAAAGGTAGACAAGTAGTTTGTGCGATCACATCCTATATGTGACTTATGCTCGATCTTTCGATCTCTAGTATTCCGAGGCCATATCTACATATGCTAGGCTCGCCAAATTGACCTTAGTGTTATATGATGCTTAGCAAGGCCATATCGACATATGCTAGGCTTGCCAGGCCCAACCTCATGCGAACTCTAATGTATGTATGACACCCGATCGTCACGGCCTACCTATCATAAAGAGAACCTTCCAGGTGGTGCACACTTCGGTAGAATACTTATGTTTGGCATTTTATAAGGGATCATCTTATTTTATGCTACCGTCGTGTATCCTATACTAGCATGTTTTAAGATGTATGATCATGGTGGCACTAAGTCTACAGTGTCTCCCTTTAAGTTTGTTTCATCATGATGATCGTTTACTACTTTCTAGTAACACATAGCAAAGCTATCACTACATCAAGATAAAGCAAACAACAATAGCCCCCTCTGCAATATAAATTTAGACGCCTCTATTTTGTATATTGCATGTTTTACGTGGCTGCTAGGGCTTTTCATAGATCAACCGTTTCTACGAACATTGAACCACAACGCTGATTATAGATTGTCGCTATTACACCCCGTACGGGGCCCTCCGTTGCAAATGCCATATCCGCTAAAGTAAGAGAGACAGACCCCCCCAGAGCCACTTTATACGGTACAAGCCGTATGTCAAGCGTGGAACCAGTCTTGCGTAAGCGTACGCGTAAGGTCGGTCGGGGGCCGCTTCATAAAACAATGCCACAGATATAACAAGTACACGTGAGAGGGTAACAATCGTAGAATCAACGCCCACATCCCCGATGTGTTCTAACTGTACAACAATACGAAGCATATATCTAGCTCATGATACCACTGTTGGGTCTCGCAGCAGAAAACAATATTTTTTCTAACTAGCTTCGCCCTTAACCCAAGATCTATCTAGCTGTAATGCTGTAACGGAAAGACTTGCGGAAACATACCTCGGGGTGTAGTCCGTTGCGCGGGAAACGTTCCCGCAAACGTGGTTAATGTAGCCAATCCCAGTACAGGTTCCAGACAAGGGGAACCCACCGTAGAAGAGACGAGATAGGGGAGAAGACCGGTGAAAACCGATCTCAATTCGGAGTAATATTGAATTCTCTGCGAATTAATTGGTATTAAAGAAGTGCACCCCTGCCCATCTATATATAGGCATACGGAAGGAGCCAACCCCCCTCCCTTAGAAATGTGGGACTAAACCCTTTGCCAAGTGGGGGTGGCCGGCCAGGAGGGGGGAGTGGGGCGCCACCCTCATGGGCCCCAAGGCCCATGGCGCCCCCCTTTTTTATTTTTATTTTTCCTTTCCCCTTTTTCCTTTCCACTAATGGGCTTCTTTCCCAAAGCTGGCCCATTGCAATTTTTAATTATAAATAAAATGTTATTAAATATTAATTCACTTAATTAATAAATAAAACATATTATTTCATCTCCTAATGATCCGGAACTCCTTCCAGCTCACTCTGAACAACCTTCGGACCAACACGGAACTTTTCCGGTATGTCTTTCTCTCTTCTCCGGTAACTCCGATAGTTCCGAAAAGGTCTCCGATATTCATCGAGCCCTTAAGTGTGTTACCCTACGGTCCGAGAACACTCCATTCATGACCGAGACAAAGGCTACGACCAATGATCAATAGCGGGACCTGGATTCCCATAATGACCCCTGTGCATTCCGGAAGTAACCGATTGAACCGTACACGTTGTATACCATTCCCTTTGTCATGCGATACTAGATTTGTCCAAGATTCTATCAACTGCATCCAATGCATTAGTTCTATCTTGTTACCGACAAATCCTATTCACTCGTTCCGTGATATTCATCCTTGTGACCTAGTCACACGCTGCGCGGCTTTATGGATGCAATCTCACCGAGTTGGCCATGAAGTATCTTTCCATTATATGGATTGAAAAATCTCGCTCTTGAATCAACACTCCTCAACATATCCCATCGGATAGCCCAAGATACACCTTTATGGTCACCATGTTTCAGTGTGACGGTTAATGCACTCAAAGCATCCTCAGAAGATAGCAATTATGCGTGATCTCACGGTCAAAGGAACAGGCTACTACGTTCTTTAATTACAACACTGAACTTTTACGATTTGATCATGTTGCAATGCTTGCATTGGGTACTGTTCATCACGTCATTCATTCAATGAGGTGACCTTACCGTCAATTGACTTGATTGTCCATGATCGTGATACCACAATCATCAGTTGACGATAAACCAGTCATCATGAGAGGCTGACTAGGAACTCTGGTTGTTTCTATACCACACCTGTATCATTGTTTCACTGATACAGTTCCAGCATAGTATGAAACTGGTCATGAACTTATTTAGATATATTCGAATAATCACATATTATTTGCCTCTAGAGGATATATCCAACACGTTCATAGTCTCAGAAGTCATAGGAGGAGGCACCTACAGGCTGAAGAACCCAAAGACGGACGAGGACGTGGGAAACCCATGGAACGTAGCGAACCTACGCATGTTCTACCCATAGTCTCCACCAGTTATGCTCGACTGGCAACTCATGTAACCGTTCGACACAATAAAATGGTGTTGTCCAAATGCTACCACCTCAAAGCACTCGAGGGCTCGAGTACAAACTCCCTCCCGAGAGACGCTATCGTCGCTCACGCGATCTTTACCTAAAGCACTCGGGGGCTCGAGTACAAACTCCCTCCGAGAGACGCTATCGTCGCTCACGCGATCTTTACCTAAAGCACACGGGGGATCGAGTACAAACTCCCCCCGAGAGACGCTATCGTCGCTCACGCGATCTTTACCTAAAGCACTCGGGGGCTCGAGTACAAACTCCCCCCGAGAGACGCTATCGTTGCTCACGCGATCCTTACCTAAAGCACTCGGGGGCTCGAGTACAAACTCCCCCCGAGAGACGCTATTGTCGCTCATGCGATCCTTACCTAAAGCACTCGGGGGCTCGAGTACAAACTCCCCCCGAGAGACGCTATCGTCGCTCACGCGATCTTTACCTAAAGCACTCGGGGGCTCGAGTACAAACTCCCCCCGAGAGACGCTATTTTCGCTCACGCGATCCTTACCTAAAGCACTCGGGGACTCGAGCACACCTCCCCCCGAGAAACGCTATCATCCCCCGTGCAGTCTGTAACTTAAAAATACGCAAGGGTCCAAACAAAAATCCCACCGGAAGGCGTCCACTTACGGAACTGACAATTGCCCGGATAAATCAAAGGTAAACCACGTCAATACACGACCAGCCCAGCAACCTGGCGGAGCACCAAGCACTTTGGAAAGAGATATAAACGGAGGAATCAAAACAAAGAAAATCCTTTAGCCTTCACCCGATCGCCAACGATCACCTAAAGACTCGGGGACTACTCCCATCGGGAGCGCTGTCGCGCACCCGATATTACCGGCAGCAAACGCAAAAACGGCAAAGGAGACAAATCTTAGCCTACGTTCGACTCTACAACTCGAATGCAGCCTCGGTGGCTTCTCCCATCGGGAGCGCTACCGCGCACCCGATAGAATCCACAATACAAGGGCTCGATGGACTCAAAGACAGCTCTCGTTGAAAGACTTAAATATAGATCACATTGCAAAGGACTCGAAGACAAATTCCATTACAAGGACTCAAACACAGTTCGCATTACAAGGAACCGAAGATCATTCTCAGTACAAAAGACTCGGGTACATTGGATAGAAGGAAGCTCTGATTACTCGAAGGCAATCCTCATTACATGGAGAACTAACCTAGTTACAAAAGACACAAGCAGCCGATAAGCCTACGACATCAATCACCCAAGGAATTACGACTTCTACATGTGTGCCCATGCTGGGATGATTGGCACTAACGAGACGAGCACCATCACAGACAAAGGAGGAGTCAAAGTAACCAGCTCATGATGTCAATGACATAACAAAAGGTGAAGCTCGACTTATTTGCGGAGCACCGAAGCCGATGCTCCACCATCTTCTTCTCCAGCTCCACCAACTTCTTCTCCAGCTGCACAACCTCTCCTCCAAGCTCCACCCGAGCTGCCGGCGAAGATGACGCCGTTGCCTCCAGTTCTACAAGGTCGCCTGGCGTACCCGCTTGATCGGCGGCTTGACGTCGAGGTCCTCCCCAGAGCTGAAGGGGACAGCATTGCCACCCGAGGAGTCACCGGAGGATGAAGCCGTTGAAGACGCAGGCGTAGGACTCCTCGACCTGTCGGAACCGTCGCTGCTTGTCTCCTGCAAGTACGGATCCATGCGATTGCCGCTCGGGTCAAAAGCGCGGAGGGTGAGAGTATCTTCGCCATCAAAGCGGCAACAGAGGTATCACCATCACGCAAGTTCAAACACCGAGCAAACGACTTCTAGCCAAAGCCAAGAAAAATCAAGCGGGAACTATCGATCTCCAACTCAACATAAGAAGGAGATCGAGTGCACCCCCGAAGACGAAGCAGCAAGCCATCAAGACTACGCTCAGAAACAAGGGCAGAAAACGCGGGAGGAAGAAGAATGCGAGCGGCGTTCCGGCCACAAACGCGTAGGAGGAAATCGTAGCGCCAAAAACCCTCCTCCGAGGAAGAGTAGGAAGGCGTCGAGGACGCACCACGACGGCTGCCGCGAGAGGAGCGCGGAGTACGACTACCACGGCCACGACAAACACGGCCGCGGCCAGTCATACCTGCACCTCGCTTAGGCCCCATGAGAAGAGGAAGATGAAGAAGATGAGCAAGATGGGAAGATGACGAACACTGCTGCTAGATGAAGAAGAAGGGTCTATTTATAGCACAAACCCAAAGAGCACGCAGAAGCCGAGACGACGGGAGCAATTAATTCAAAGACCGAGCGTGCTGGGCGATTCGAATTCCGAGACAAAGATGCTTTCACACGGGCGGCACTGTGCGTTGGACGCGTCAAATCTCGCGCGTTTTTAATACGTGCATCGGTAACTCAACAGGCGGATGCAACACGCCACAAAGGCCATCATTATGACTGGTCATGAAGACATGACGGTTCGCAGACAGAGCATATTTGACGGTCCTCCAGACAGGAGATCGTTATCCTTACCAACAAGAGGTAAATTAAAGTGGCAGCGCAAAAGAAAATGCAGCCTGCAAGCACCATTTTTACTGATTCAAAAAAAATCAAATATATTTAAACTCCCATCGGGAGCGTATCCACTCAAGATCGAGTCTCAGGTGCTCCCTCACCTAGAAGAAGAAAATACGTGCTCGAGTGATTACTCGCACCCATGAGAGTCTCAGGTGCTCCCTCACCTAGAAGAAAAAATACGTGCTCGAGTGATTACTCGCACCCATGAGAGTCTCAGGTGCTCCCTCGCCTAGAAGAGAAAAGACGTGCTCGGGTGAATACTCGCACCCATGAGAGTTTTCGGGTGCTCCCTCACCACGACACAAGACAAGCAAGCATGCACTCGCCAGATCGTACGATCTCAGAGTGTCGGGTGCTCCCTCACCTCGAGAGCGAAGGCGATACTCGAGTGATTACTCGCAGAACTCTAAGTACCCGAGCACACGAAGAACTTCCGAGCAAGTACTCCTCTACATTACTCCTTGCCCGAGCGCTCGACAAAGCTCCGCAAGTGACCGCTAAAACAGCTCACTTGATTGTTTATTCCAAGTGGGTCCATTACTAATTAGGCTCCGCGCCTCGATAAAAAATACATATTCCTGGAACATGATACACTGTGTCCAGATGCCGCGCAAGCTTAGCGCGTAGGTAAGACCCCGCTGCGCAGATCGGCCGGGCTGGGACTTGCCGCAGAGCGATTTCACTCCCAATCTTTTCCATGCGCTTGCATGATAGAAAAATCCGGGCGGACGCGCCTAGGCTACGAACTTTACGGGCGGCAATTGATCATTGTAAGACCTGCAGCGGCCTGACTTTTGCTCGACACCAGTGTTCCAAGCTCATGTCGAGGGACGTGAGTTTGATTGGGCTACTGCGGTATTTGCCACTAGCGCAATTCACCAAGGCTCGACCAGTCGACTCCTTGGGCCCTTTCAGCTTAGCATTCCCTCGAAACAGGTTTTGTCATGGCCCTAGACTGCCAGCGACCCGCGGTTGAACCGTGCATACATCAAATCGACGCAAGAATGGACTCGAGTCCCTGCGCGACTCTTCGAGTCCCCCAGACACTCGAGGGCTACTGACGAGGGGGTGACCCCACGACTCCTATGGATGGGCCTACCCGGCGTACCCGAAGACAGAAGGCCCACAAATATGCCGCCTGGGTCCAGCCTTGGCCCACTAGTGTCACCGACGTAGGAGTCCACGACTCATAAGGAAGGTGCAAACCTGCCGTGCGGTACAAGATTAGGGTTAGGAAACCTCATCTTTAATCCAAGACGGGTTCCCCGAGACCTAGCCTAGTATATAAGGGCTGGGAGGGGAGACGTCGAGATCAACCAATACACGATCTGTAACCCTAGCCTTGTGCGCACTAGCCTTGGCCTTCCCTGTAATCGCATCTCCAAGCAATAATATCGAGCAGGAACGTCTCCACCTGTTAGCTGACGAGCTATCGTCCAACCTGTGCCTCTCATGACTAACCCCACCTGAAGACTGAACTGGAACAACAAGTTCAAGAACTGCTGAAGAATGCATGATACGCGTCAGTCATAGTCTTTTCTCATCTCCAGTGCTTATGGTAAAGAAAAAGGATGGAACATGGAGAATGGTTATTGATTATAGGCATCTCAATGCCTTAACCTTAAAGGGTAAATATCCTCTTCCGGTCATTGACGAGTTGTTAGATGAATTGCATGGAGCTTGATGGTTTTCTAAACTTGATTTGAGGTTTGGTTACTATCAGATCAGGCTAGCACCAGGAGAAGAATTCAAAACAACATTTCAGACACATGAGGGTCACTATGAGTTCACTGTTTTAGCCTTTGGACTCACTGGAGCTCCAGGATCCTTCCAAGGTGCAATGAACATTGATTTATCCCCTGCTATCGGGGAGTATGTGTTGGTTTTCTTCGATTATATCCTGATTTATAGCAAAACATATGAGGATCACTTGTTGCATTTAGATTCAGTCATGTCTATCTTAAGGGACAAATAATGGAGAGTCAAACTTAGCAAGTGTGCATTTGCTCATCAAGAAATTGCTTACCTTGGCCATGTTATCGGTGACAAGGGTGTTACCACAGATCCTGATAAGGTTCTTACAGTCCAGAATTGGCATGTGCCTGAGAATGTGAAGGAAGTCAGAGGTTTCCTAGGTCTGACTGGTTACTATAGGAAATTCATCAGGAATTATGGAATCATCAGCCAACCACTTACTGCTCTTCTCAAAAAGGGGACTGTCTTCCAGTGGACGTCTGCTACTGAAGAAGATTTCCAAACTCTCAAGCAAGCCCTAACCGTAGCACCTGTGCTAGCTTTATCAAATTATGCCAAAAAAATTGTCGTGGAAACTCATGCATGTGACACGGGCATTGACGAGGATCAGCCTCGGCAAATCCCATGGTCAGGGACCCTGGGTTAGTCATAGAGAAGGAACAGGTTGGACGATACTCGTCGGCTAACAGGAGAAGCACTTCCTGCTCGATATTATTGCGTGAGGGGGCGATTACAGGGGAGGCCAAGGCGAATTCTCGCAAGACCAGGAGATTAGATTGCGTATTGGATGGCGGACAAGAGACACATGGGGCATGATTTACCCAGCTTCAGTCCCCCAGAGGGAAAACCCTACATGTTGCTTGTCTGATCTTGTATTGATGATGATGTACAGAGGTGCCGCGAGGGCTTTGGTGGAGAGAGATCTGTCTAATTCTATGAGTGGTGGTTGAGACGAGTTGTGTGCTGTTTAGAGAGGTGCCCCTGCCTCGCTTTATATAGATAGCCAGGTAGGGGTTTACATGAGTCCTAGTCGACTACAAGTAGGAGTCCTTGTCTTGTGCCTCAAGTCTTGGTCTTCATGTCTTACTCCATCATGTCGGTGTCCACGAGTGGGCCCCTGGTGGGCTGCCAACCATGACACGCACCAGGTACCCTCACGTAGAGGAGTCGTGGGGTCACCCCCTCGTTAGTAGCCCCCGAGTGCCTGGGGTACTCGAAGAGTCGCGCAGGGACTCGAATCTGCAGTAGCCGCCGTGGTGCGTGTCGATCATTTGCTGATGAACGGTCGAAGATGTCGTGAGTATGCTCCCGATGGGAGTATTTGGATGAAGCATTGAAATTGCAGTCCGGTTCGTCTTCTTGTTTCATCGTCGGGTGGGGAGAAGTTGCCTAGTCGAGCGGTCGTCGGGTGCACGTCAGCGCTCCCGATGGGAGTAGCCCCCGAGGCTATGTGCGACTCGTAGAGTCGCGTATAGGCTCAAGTTGTTTTTAAGCTAACCCCGCCATTCTTGTCAGCTGCGCGAGTAGTGCTCGTCGGGTGCGTGTCAGCGCTCCCGATGGGAGTAGCCCCCGAGGCTATGTTCGACTGTTTCCAGTCGAGCATAGACTCAAGACTTCTTCGTCGTCGAGTAATTGTCATCTGAGGAAGTGCTCGACTCGGGTCTTGCGTCGTAGGCGTGAGTTTTTGTAGGGATCAGTCGTGGACGAGGAGGTTGGCATCGCCGCGTCACGAGGGCACCCAGCTCCCGAGCACCTGCTGAGAAGGAGAAAAGGATGAAATTGCATTAAGGTGTACTTGCACGATATACAAAACACTTGTAAGGTACATGATTTGCAGACGTTGCACTTTTGTCGAGTGGATGATGTAGCAGCCTATAAGGTTTATGCGTGTCTTTTCATGAGTAGGCCCTCCGGCAGCATACTCTTGCCGGGCAACAGGGACGCGATGCCAGACTTGTTGGCCCCGGAGAGAAGAGCGGCCTTTTGGTACCCAGCCTCACTATTTTGACAAACGCGAATAATCAGCATATAAAACTGAACACGATCCAAACAATGATATTGTATCCCTCAGAAGTTTGTGCGCGATTGCGCTGCCGGCATGATAGTTTTGTAGCCCTCAGATATTTCTGCACGACTGCGTAGCCGGCAGGCTGATTTTATAACCCTCAGATGTTTCTGCACGACTACGTAGCCGACAGGATGATGTTATAGCCCTCGGATGTTTGTGTGTGACTGCGTAGTCGTCTTTGGCGACTGATCGAGAGTGCATATAGGTTTTGGAATCATAGCATATAAGAGTGTAAAGAAAACTTAGCTATAGGATCAACGCAGCGGAGGATGTCGAAGATGAGCAGTCGAGCAGTCGACAATGAGCAGTCGACGAGACGAGAACGGAGTCGATGTGACGACGACTGCGACGTTCAGCCCCGAGTCCACGAGCCCCCGAGTGTTGAGGTGGCAGAGTTGCGCGGCGAAGTCGTCGTAATGAATTTATCCGACGAGTGATGAGAGGACTCGACGCGGCGATTCCTGCGCGATGGAGCTCGGTACGGAAGAGCCCATACAAAGGAGCTCGGCGCAGGATGATTTGTGTGCTGGGAGTTGACGGTGCGGTGAGTGATCGAGAAGGACTCGATGCATCAGGCGGGATCCTTCGATTGCTTGTTGGGTGATATTGTTGTAGCGGCGCGATTCGATGTAGAAATCTTGGCGAGTCATCCATGGCATGTCGAGTTGGAGTAGAAGACTTGTGGGTCAAGATTGAACTCGAATTCGTGATCTCGCGTAGATCAAAAAACGCATTGCAGTGCGAGAGCCACTGACGAAGATCTAACCGTTGTAAGTTTCTGAATTTTTTTGTGCAGATGAGGGATTGTATCCCGCATGCTTTCACCAAAAGGATCTTCGAGTTGATGTCCGAGCCTATGTCAGGAATTTATTTGCTGGAGTCGCGCGGAGTTCCGTCAGATTCGGAGAGTGCTTCAGTGCGGGAGTCGCCGAGGGAGATCCAACCGTTGGAATTTGCTGAAATTTTTACAGATTTTCTAAAATTAGATTTCGCATCTTTCCACCGAAGGGATCGTCTAGATGAGTTCCGAGTCGCCGTCGCGAGAGCCCGCAACACAGACGTTTTTTTGTCCTGTAGGCTGCGTGTGAGCGCTTTTGTTGATGTCGATCTTCAAGTGACGCACTCGAAAATTTTCTTGTTTTCTCCATGAGCTTGATGTAGATCTTGATGTAGTTGTTGAAGAAGCCCTTGAGTTGTGACTTGCTAGAGATGGGACCGCCGAGATCGTGATTCCAACCTGTATAGTTCCCACAGACGGCGCCAATTGACGAGGACCAGCCTCGGAAAATTCCATGGTCTGAGACCCTGGGTTAGTCATAGAGAAGGAACAGGTTGGACGATACTCGTCGGCTAACAGGAGAAACACTTCCTGCTCGATATTATTGTGTGGGGGGCGATTACAGGGGAGGCCAAGGCGAATTCTCGCAAGACCAGGAGAGTAGATTGCGTATTGGATGGCGGACAAGCGACACATGGGGGCACGATTTACCCAGCTTCAGGCCCCAGAGGGAAAACCCTACATGCTTCTTGTCAGAGCTTGTATTGATGATGATGTACAGAGGTGCCGCGAGAGCTTTGGTGGAGAGAGATCTGTCTAATTCTATGAGTGGGGGTTGAGACGAGTTGTGTGCTGTTTACAGAGGTGCCCCTTCCTCGCTTTATATAGTTAGTCAGGTAGGGGTTTACATGAGTCCTAGTCGCCTACAAGTAGGAGTCCTTGTCTTGTGCATCAAGTCTTGGTCTTCACGTCTTACTCCATCATGTTGGTGTCCACAAGTGGGCCCCTGGTGGACCGCCAACCATGACACGCACCAGGTACCCTCACGTAGAGGAGTCGTGGGGTCACCCCCTCGTCAGGCATTGGAGCAGTTCTGATGCAGGATGGCCATCCATTGGCCTTTGTGAGCAAGGCTTTAGGTCCCAAGAACAGAAGCTTATCAGTTTACGAAAAGGAATATCTGGCTATTCTGTTAGCTATCGATCATTGGCGTGCTTATCTACATTTCCAAGAATTTTTCATTAAAACTGATCAAAAGAGCTTGGTTCATTTGTCAGACCAAAGACTCCACACACCATGGCAGGAAAAAGTGTTCACCAAGCTTCTGGGCCTTAATTATAAAATCAGCTACAAAAAGGGGAGTGATAACACTGTTGCTGATGCCTTATCTCGAAGACCTCATACGGAAGATGAACACCAAGTTGTCTATGCTATCTCTTGTTCCCAACCGACCTGGTTAGAAGATATTGCTGACAGCTACTCCTCTGACACCAAGGCCAAGGAATTGTTACAGCAGCTAGCTGTGGATCCTGAATCTCAACCACATTATTTTCTAGTGAATGGATTAATCAGGTACAAGAATGCTCTTTGGATTGGTCACAACACTTCTTTGCAACATCAAATTTGTTTGGCTTTCCATGCCAGCCCAGTGGGGGGTCATTCAGGATTCCCTATTACTTATAAAATAATTTGAGCCCTGTTTGTCTGGCCTTGAATGAAGTCCTTCATTAAGGAATTCGTGCAATCCTTTCTGATCTGCCAACAAGCTAAATCGGAGAGGGTTATTTACCCAGGTCTTCTCTGTCCTTTACCTGTACCACCACATGCTTGGGCCACTGTTTCCATGGATTTCATCTCGGGTTTACCTCCTTCAGAACAATTCGACTGCATTATGGTGGTCATTGATAAGTTCACAAAATATGGGCATTTTATTCCAGTCAAGCATCCTTACACTGCTCTTAAAATTGCTGATTTATTCCTGGACAATGTGTACAAATTGCATGGTATGCCCCAATGCATTATTTCTGATCGAGACCCAGTTTTTACCAGTCTGTTCTGGAAGGCACTCATTCAGAAAACGGGAACCCAACTCAACATGAGTACCTCATATCATCCAGAAACTGACGGTCAGACCGAACGTGTGAATCAACAGGTTGAGTGTTTCCTGCGTTGTTTTATTTCTGCACATCCAAGAAAGTGGAACAGCTGGTTAGCTTTATGTGAGTTCTGGTATAACACCAACTGGCATTCCTCCTTGAACAAGTCTCCTTTTGAGGTGCTCTATGGTTACCAACCACGACATTTTGGCATATCACCAACTGACACACTTGCAACCCCTGATCTGCAACGGTGGCTTGAAGACAAGGAGGTAGTACAAGATTCAGTTCGCCAACATTTGTTGCGAGCTCAGCAGAGAATGAAGTTGCAGGCCGATAAGAAACGTACTGATCGTCAGTTTGTTGTGGGCGATTCTATTTTTCTCAAATTGCAACCTTATGTGCAGACTTCGGTTGCTCGTCGTGCCAATCACAAGCTTTCCTTCCGGTATTTTGGTCCTTATCTTGTGGAAGAGCCCATTGGAGCTGTTGCTTATCGCCTCCGTTTGCCAGCCGATAGCAAGATCCTTCCGGTTTTCCATGTCTCTCAGCTCAAGCAATTCTTGTCGCCCAAACATCAGGAACAACAATCTCTCCCTTCAGCCCAAGCTCGTTTGCAGGTGCCTATTCGGATTTTGCGCCACCGTTTCAGGGAGCTCGATAACCGCACTATACCACAAGTTCTAGTGGACTGGAGTGGAGCTCAGGCTTCTACTTGGGAGGATAGTGATGAACTGCGCCAACGATTTCCTCGTGCAAAGGCTTGGGGTCAAGCCTTGTCTGAAGAAGGGGGGATGTCAGCAGCCCGGCCCGGAGGCGATCTACATAACGAAGACGAGCGCGAAGACAACGTTTCAACTCGTGGGCTAGATGGCCGCCCCACTCATGCGCGGCGACTTCCCCAGTGGCTTGCAAGCCCGTTAAGGGTGTAACATCTCTTTCATTTAAAGGGCAGCGATCCCTCTCGTTCGCTGACTTGGGCAGGAAGTAGATGGCTTCGGCCAGGACTGGATAGCTGGCATTTGTAATTCGAATTGCTGTGAGGATGGTTGGAAGGAACAACACACAATAATTCCATTTCCGTATCAATTCCTAGTTAGAACCTAACAGTATCCCGACGTGGCGCGCGGCTGGATGGAGGAGGACAAGCGTGCGCGGTCGTGCGGAGAGAGCGTCGCAACGACGAACCTCACCTTGGCGGCAGTCGGGGGATCGCATCACATGGCCGACCTGACCAGCTGACCTGGTGATGCGTCCCGTCCAGGTCCAGCCGTGAGCCGACTGTTCCGCGAGACGACAAATTAAAGACATGAAACGAGAGGCTCACCGGTGCTTCCTGCGGACTGTACAGTACATACTGTTCCTGTTACCGGACAGCACGCCCGCTCGTCGTGACATGCAGACGGTGTGTGATAGAGTGCTGACTCGATCGAAAGCACACCATTGTCGTCACTCCTGCGGTCCTGCCATCGAACCGTGCTGCACGGCCGGTCGGTACCACCTGGCAGCCTAACTTTCTGCCGTTTCTGTGCACCGACTTGTCGTCGACGAACTCATCGGCACCGCGGGAAGAAAAGAAAAAAGAATCTTGCAGAATTTGCTGATCTCCTTGTGTCATTCACGCCGGTCTATGTCTCAACTCTCAAAGATACTACTCCCTCGATCCATATTAATGTATTTAAGTTTGTCTAGATACACATGCATCTAGTCTAAATACTTAACTAGATATATACGAATCTAGACAAAGTTAAATACATTAATATGAGTCGAAGGTAATACTTTGATTAGTCGCCGGAGAGAGCACATGATGAATGGTTAGGCGCATGTGTGATGGGCCTCTCGCACTCGAGAGCAACGTCAGATTTACGGTATGTACTCCCATTAGTCAAGCAAAACTTTGATTATCTATACAAACTTCTATTGTTCTTTCCCTAAAAGAAAATAAATAAATAAAAATCGTCGCATGTCATGAACCAACCATATGAGTTAATGATCGATGATGGCTTAGCTTAGTACTACTACATAAAATAGTTAGTATAGCCTGCTGCGCTAGAGCAATAAATCAGTAGTGATAAACACACTTGCTTTGCTTCACAACCTGTTCGATTCGACAGACCAGGTTAAGTAGTTAGTTATGCTGAACGGGGTAGGGTGCTTTGCACTTTGCCGATCGATCGTTAGTTAGCAATATGCTTAATGGAGTGCGTACGACGAGAAAGCCGTTGATTCTTGAGTCTACTTTGCGCGAGCCTTTGATCGGTCGATGCTACTCTCTCATGTAAAAATAAACTTAATTAAAATACACCATTGTTCCCTCTGACGGCACCGGGAGGCCAATCTGGGCGCGAAACGTACTACGTGATCACGGCATGATGCCATTTTAGACCGGGACTTGCTCGCCTCTCAATTTCCGAACCCCTTTTTAACCGTGGCCTCCTCGTAAGCCGCAGCTACTTGGATTAGATTAGTACGTAGTACAAGTACTATGCTATGCTAATCTCTAGTGCACGCACTTAGGCTAATTAGCTTAAGCGTCCATCGGCTTTGCTGTGCTCACGCCATTGGTGGAGTGAGTGAGCGAGTGTTTGGTAGCATGTGGTTTTCGAGAGGAGCGTGTGTCTGTGCGTGCCCCCGTCCCCCGGGCCGGGATTACACGCCGGCTGGCGTCACCGGCTGCCGTGGATGGGGAGGCCGCTGCCCTCTTTCGTTGTAGTTTTATATCGCCAGTACATGTCACCCATGGTGGGTGGCCGGTCCAGGACAAGCTGGCACCCGCATTTTGTTTGTCTAGTGTCGCTATACGCGCTGCGTGCGAGTTGTTTTCTGCGATCTAGGAAGGCATGTCGACATTTTGCTTACTCGTCCATACAAAATTGTTTGTGTGAGAGCAGGGGCGGACCTAGACCAAAATTTACCCGGTGTCACACTATAAAACCTCGTATATTTTTTACTAGAGTGAGGGGTGTCACACACTTTATTTGCATAGAATATACAGAGAAAACTACTTTTTACCCGGTGTCCTATGCTACCCCTAGCATAATGTAGGTCCGCCCCTGTGTGAGAGTACGAGCAGATTGGCCTCAACCCATCGTGTCATCAATATCACTGCATTAAGCACCGAGATCATACGTTTTAGAGTACATCTGTAGAAATTTTTAACACTGAGTGCAATATAAACCGTACACACGACCGTCTATCACTAGTAGAAAAAGGCTCATTTGTCCCGGTTCCAGAGGCCCATTTGTCCCGGTTCCGGAACCGGGACTAAAGGGTCGTTACTAATGCCAAAACCTTTAGTCCCGGTTGGGCCACGAACCGGGACAGACGGGCCTCCACGTGGCCGCTGTGGCTTGCCCAAGCGGGAGGGCCTTTTGTCCCGGTTGGTGCCACCAACCGGGACGGGTAGTTTTTTTTTTGAAATGGGGGGGGGGGGTTTAGGGGGTTTTGCAGGGGTTAATTTAGGGGTTTCATATATTGTTTTAGATAGCTAATAAAAAGAGTTGTGTACTCTCTTATCACCATCTAGGAGAGAAAGGATTCATCTCATATATATCATCATGATCATAATTAATATCCAACACACAAAGGTCCTTTGCTAGTTTAACTTCGCTAATATCAAACACAAAGTTCCATTTCCATAGTATTATACCTCGACTCCTCATATATATCACCTATGAGACTGCTCATCCTCACAAGGGTAAATATAAAAAAACCAAAAGACACCTTCATTTTCATAATGTAATATGGAGAAGACCTTGTCCCAATCTTTTATATTCTTCCGAATCACTATCCGTTTCCAATTTTTTATTCTTAGGAGCCACCATCACGTTCACTTTCAGTGGAGTAGTCAGTCTTGAAGAGTTCTTCCCATGGCCGCCGGCATCCACAACTGTAAGCTCACCTCTAGAAGGCATCCATCTAGGCACACATTTTTCGGGATTTTCTGTTGAAAACATATGAGTAAAATACTTAGTAATGTGGTATAGTTAATCTTAGGTCAAAAGATTTTTGAAAATGATGAAGTAGTGATAGAACAGTAAAAATTCTCACCATGATATAGTTTGATACATATACCAGCAACAACTCGAGAACAAATGGAACATATGGAGTATAAGATTTGCTTGCAAAGCCAGTTACATCTTCAAGAAAGGAGATGTACTCATCTTGTTCATCCATGGTTAGCTCCTCAACCCCACCATTATAGAAAGCATTATCAAATATCTTGCGTACATCCATCGGAGCATAGAGATAAACTGGCAATTATAACAAAGTTGTCAACTTGGGAAGCAAAGAAATAAGGAAAGGAAACAAGTAAAATTTGGTTAAGAAACTCACGTTGAGATAGAACCAGCATCTTGTCGTCCACTAGCATCCAAATATCCTTATTTTTAAATACATCTCGGCGAGGTCCAAGATCAAAGGTTATTTGCATACCCTCTTGTAATGCATATGCCTTGCATAATGCATGCCAATTTGAACAAGCAAAATAAGTGCACCAACATTTATTAGTGACATCAATCCTCAAAGTTATACCATGTTTCGTCGTCTTTAGTTTGACTTCCTTTGTTTCATTATTTTGCCACGAATTGAATTTAACAAAGTCACGTACTTGACGTCTTTCATAGCATGGGATGCGCTAGTTGATTATAAAAAAATTACACGTCAAAACAAAAATTTAAGTGTGAAGCATGATTAAATAAGAAGGATGATGTCGACGCAGAAGTTGTATATATATACCGTTATTTTTATGAAGTCACGCCTAAGCGTGAGGGAGAAATATATTTCTTCATCCCCATCCAACTTTGGATACATGCTGTCGCACCGACCCGAGTTATCATCACAATAGGGGCACTGGACGAGTTGTTCATCGTCAGCCATTTTCTGTGTTAATATAATTCAAAAGATTAGTTCGGTGTCGTCGTCGGCGTCGTCTTGAGCCAAATGGCGAGATGGGAACGACGACTGGAAGGCGGGGGATTATATACCAAGAGAATAGGTCCCGGTTGGTTCAAAGTTAATACACACACAAAATTATGAACTCGAATAAAAATGCAGCAATAATATTTTAAAACAAGGTTGCATAGTGCCTCATAAGTAATGCAACGGTAAACAACATGGCTAATACAGTAAACAACGTCGGGTGAGGTGGAAGGTGGCCACCGAAAGAGAAGGAACCACCACGAACTCGTAGCTCGGATGAGATCCCTGAAGAACCTTCCAGGTCCTCCATGACCCGGCGTCCAACGCCACCAAGTAGCGACGGACGTGCTCGTCCTCCTCCCTGACACGTCAGCGTACAATCCACTTGGGGGCCAGCTGTCTCCGCACCGACTGTGGCCCACGCGACCGCCACCAAAGAAGATCTGGGTCGACGACAGGACCCGGATTCCTCACTAAGCGGCGCGCCTCGGAGATCACCTCCCAGTGCCAGCCCGGAGGAGCCCAGTCCCGAACATCGCCCATCCTATCAAACGGGTGTTCGCCGATGCGGCGACGACGGGGATGCGGGCCAGGCATCGTTGCCGAGAACTTATTTAATATATGCAAAATTTTATTAACATGAACGAGTGAAAATTTTATACTAGCTAACTAACAAATTAACAAAATAAGACAAAAATACTTAGCGAATACGTCAAGGCTGTCTATCTATCTATATACTAGCTAACTATCTATATCTATTATACAAAGTATTATACACATCTATCTATCTATTAAATAAGTTTTTGTCTTACAAAGTATTTTTGTCTTACAAATTATATATCTATCTATCTATCTAGCTATCTATCTATATCTATTATACAAAGATTTTACTCTATCAATTATATATATATATATATATATATCTATTTATCTATCAATTTTACACATATTCTACTGCTCTATTTATCTATCTATCTATATCTATCATCTATTTATTAATCTATACTAATTATATATATTTATCTCAACTAATCTATCTATTTATCTATACTAATTAATCTATACTAGCTTGCGGCCGGCGGCAAGATCTCGACTCACCAGTGGGCGAGAGGCGCCGGCGACGTAGATCGAGGAGCGGGGCGCGGCCGACGTCGTGGAGGAATGTGGGGGCGGCGGCGTCGGTGAAGGAGAAAGGGGCCGGGCGGGAGGGGGCCGGGCGGCGGCGGCGTCGGTGGAGGAAACGGGGCGGCGGAGGAACGGTGCGGCAGCGGAGGTGGAGGAACGGAGCGGCGAAGTCGTCGGCGACGGCGGGGGCGAAATCCGGCGGACTGACGACGTTGGTGTCGTCGTTGGCGTCGTCTTGAGCTGCTTGCCTGCAAATGACGAGATGGGAACGACGGGCTCGAAGGCGGGGGATTATATACCCAGAGCATTGGTCCCGGTTGGTGGCATCAACCGGTACTAAAGGTGTGCATTGGTACCGGTTGATGCCAAGAACCGGGACCAATGTTCCTTTTTCAGCAGCCGAAAGGGCGGGAAACAGAGCCCATTGGTACCGGTTTGGGGCACCAACCGGTACCAATGTCAACCTTTAGTACCGGTTGGTGGCACCAACCGGTACGACCCATGCGCTGCCACCGGGCGGTGAGGTGGGAAGTTTAGTCCCAGCTCGCTAGTCGAGGGCGAGCTAGGGTGATCCTTCATTTGCTTAATGACCTTGAAATTAGAAAGCAATACTACTGAACTCAGAAAATGTTGAAACTTGCCATGGTATCATCATTTGACCCACATAACATTTGTGCAAAAGTTGAGAGGATTACGGCAAAACTGGATTCACTTCGTGTACAAATTGGACCATCTTTTTTAAAGTACAAGGGTTTCAGACGAAAACTCATCTGTTACAAAGACATTTCATTTTTCTAAACTTATTTCAAATCAAGACTTTTTTTGCATTCAATATGCACCATTCAAATCCACATACTAAAATTTCAACCCTTTCTGACTTCATTTGCTATTTTTTCATGCATTTAATGATTTATTTTGAGCTAAATGACCTTGAAATTAGAAAGCACTACAAATGAACTCAGAAAAGGTTGAAACTTGGCATGGTATCATCATTTGACCCACATAACATGTGTGCAAAAGTTGAGAGGATTACGGAAAAAACTGGATGCACTTCATGTACAAACTGGACCATCTTTTTCAAAGTACAAGGGTTTCAGACGAAAACTCATCTGTTACAAAGAAATTTCATTTTTCTAAACTTATTTCAATACAAGACTTTTTTTGCATTCAATATGCACCATTCAAAGCCACATACTAAAATTTCAACCCTTTCTGACTTCATTTGCTATTTTTCATGCATTTAATGATTTATTTTGAGCTAAATGACCTTGAAATTAGAAAGCACTACAACTGAACTCAGAAAAAGTTGAAACTTGGCATGGTATCATCATTTGACCCACATAACATGTGTGCAAAAGTTGAGAGGATTACGGCAAAAACTGGATGCACTTCGTGTACAAACTAGACCATCTCTTTCAAAGTATAAGGGTTTCAGACGGAAACTCATCTGTTACAAAGACATTACAATATGCACCATTACATGAATTTTCAATAAGCACCATTCACTTTTTCTTCACTTGTGTGCTTTGTTTATTGCGCCGTAAACATGGATAGTCTTCATCTCTTAACAAGATGCTTGGATCAGCCTTGACTTTGAAGGGAGGAATTTCATGAAAATTTTCATAATCTTCAGACTTGTCTCTCTTGCCCTCCAATCCAAGGATTTTTTTTCCTGAAAGAACTATGTGGCTCTTTGGCTCATCGTATGACGTATTCGCTTTCTTATCTTTTCTTTTTCTCGGTTTGGTAGACATGTCCTTCACATAGAAAATCTGCGCCACATCATTGGCTAGGAAGAATGGTTCGTCTGGCTACCCAAGATTGTTCAGATCCAATGTTGTCATTCCGTACTGTGGGTCTACCTGTACCCCTGACATATTGACCCATTTGCACTTAAACAAAGGGACCCTAAAATCATCTCCGTAGTCAAGTTCCCATATGTCTACTATGTAACCATAATATGTGTCCTTTCCGCTCTTGGTTGCTGCATCAAAGCGGACACCGCTGTTTTGGTTCGTGCTCTTTTGATCTTGGTCGATCGTGTAAAATGTATTCCCATTTATCTCGTATCCTTTGTAAGTCAATACAGCCGAAGATGGTTTCCTGGACAACGAGTACAGCTCATCAGAAACAGTGTTGTCACCTCTAAGACGTAATTCCAACCAACTACCGAAAGCCCGGATGTGTTCACGTGTAATCGAGTTGTCAGACTGCTCCGGGTGTGTGGAGCGGAGACTGTTCATGTGTTCATCGACATACAGGGCCACCAAGGTAGAGTTCTGTAGAACTGTGTAGTGTGCTTTAGACCAAGAATGCCCGTCCCTGCATATTATTGAGCCCTTTCCAAGCGTGTCTTTTCCAGTCAGTCTCCCCTCATACCGCGATTGAGGGAGACCAATCTTCTTAAGTCCAGGAATGAAGTCGACACAAAACCCAATAACATCCTCTGTTTGATGGCCCATGGAAATGCTTCCTTCTGGCCTAGCGCGGTTACAGACATATTTCTTTAGGACTCCCATGAACCTTTCAAAGGGGAACATGTTGTGTAGAAATACGGGGCCCAGAATGAAAATCTCGTCGACTAGATGAACAAGGACGTGCGTCATGATATTGAAGAAGGATGGTGGGAAAATCAGCTCGAAACTGACAAGACATTGCGCCACATCAGTCCTTAGCCTTGGTAGGATTTCTGGATCGATCACCTTCTGAGAGATTGCATTGAGGAATGCACCTAGCTTCACAATGGCTAATCGAACGTTTTCCGATAGAATCCCCCTCAATGCAACCGGAAGCAGTTGCGTCATAATCACGTGGCAGTCATGAGACTTTAGGTTCTGAAACTTTTTGTCAGCCATATTAATTATTCCCTTTATATTCGACGAGAAGCCAGAAGGGACCTTCAAACTGAGCAGGCATTCAAAGAAGATTTCCTTCTCTTCTTTGGTAAGAGCGTAGCTGGCAGGACCTTCATACTGCATTGGAGGCACGCCGTCTTTTTCGTGCAAACGTTGCAGGTCCTCCCGTGCCTCCGGTGTATCTTTTGTCTTCCCATACACGCCCAAGAAGCCTAGCAGGTTCACGCAAAGGCTCTTCGTCACGTGCATCACATCGATCGAAGAGCGGACCTCTAGGTCGGTGGGTACCAAATGTGACGCCCCCAAAATCAGACCGTGTACAGTAATCATACACGCAAGGTACACGATCAAGATCAGGGACTCACGGTAAGATATCACAACACAACTCTACAAATAAAATAATACAAGTTGTTTAATACAAGCCAGGGGCCACGAGGGCTCGAATACAACAGCTCGAAAGAACAAAGTTAGCGTAAGCAATAGTATCTGAGTACAGACACAAGGGTACAAGGTTGCCTTAAGAAGGCTAGCACAAATAACAACCGATCGAAAAGGCGAGGCCTCCTGCCTGGGAACCTCCAAACTACTCCTGGTCAACGGGGAACTCGACGTCGTAGAAGGCGCCGGGGATCTTCACGTGTAGGTGGTCGGCAACGGGGATCTCCTGCTCCTAGACTCCAAGGCTCCAACGTCGACTGCAGCGGCCGATCAGTCAAAACATAAAGGGGAAAAACAAAGGTGAGTATCTAGCATACCCGCGAGTCTTACGTCCGCTACTAAGCATTATGCATTGTATCAAATGGAAAGGGGAGGCTGTATATAGTGGACTGCAAGATAGAAATCAGAATAAGGATAAGAAGCTAGGCCTATCAAAGACTAGCATCTTCTGACGTGTCTTGCGGCATGAGAAGAGAAACAACCAGCAGTTCAATAACATGAATGTAATAACAATGCAGTAGAAGTTGCTGCAGCATTGTATAATAGTAAGTTGTAATAATTAATAATAATAATGCCTCCGAGTTCCCTTCCTCGACTCCCTGCGAGGAAGAAGACCCGGAACCATACAGTTTAATAGTACTAGTTTCTAGTGGTAAGATCCAGCTTCAGCATAAAGCGTCCTGTTACCGTGGACACGGCTATTCGAATAGATTAATCTTCCCTGCAGGGGTGCACTGGTGTGACTCTACGACGCTCGGATCTCCAGGGTGGCGTACACCTTGTTAGGGAACACCCCACCGAAGATATCCGACACAAAGTAGCCCATCCTTCGGCAATCAACAGAGAGGTCATCCGCCGAACTATATCCTATGTACGTCGGGCTTTGGACCCTAACCCGAACGTACTCCTGCACGGTGCGTGACTGGCCGGTGAAGAAAAATCAAAGAAAATACAAATACACCGCTCGAGCAATAGAAGACAACACCACTTCCCGGCAATCAGCCCGCGATACTGCTGACGTCTGAAGACCCTCGAACGAGACTACGATGCAGGGGAGCCCACACTCCTCGTCCCACGTGTAGGTAGTGCGTACAAGCCAAAAGGCTACTCAAGACATCCGCCGAACCATTTAGCATTTTAATCAACCTGCGTGGCAACCGTTATCGTTGCCTCGACTTAACTGACCCGCGGTCAACGACAGCAGTCAGGACCACCAGTACATCGCTGCATGCCCTGTCGTTTCACCAAGTCTCTGCGGTTACCGACAAGGTGAACCGTCTCCTTACCTTGTCTCGCGTGTGCTCTTGGTAGAGCTCGCCTTTTCGAGGTTTGGTAACTCTCGCGAGATACGAGCAGGGGCCAAGCACGCCAGTAACGTCGGTCGTACCCTCCCTGTCGTTCCCGACGCAATACCGCTCGCGGGCAACGTTGGGTCGCCCGACTTTCTTACCTTTAAGGACAACCGTTGATCAGGTACCTAGAGCGACTATACAGAGCCAACAACGAGTGGAGTAAAAGGATTACTCCTTGATAGCTCGCACTTGATGGTGGCTCGGCAGAGCCGAGCTAGGGGCATTAGACGGTGTCTGCATGTACCGTACCTGTGCAGTTAATATATCGTATCCGCGTCACTCCCCTGAGCCCTGAGTGGTCACGGCCCGCTATCTAATCCTAGCTAACAATGCGCAGGGCTCACTGCTGAATATAATGCATAAATATCATAGGCAGCATAGGATAAAGGAAGGTACATCAAGGGGCGACAAAACAGGCTATGCAATTGAATAGGATTGTAATCGTAGCAGCAGCAGTAACAATGCCTAGTGCAAGAAATGTACGGAAAAGATAGGTGATATCTGGGGAAGAGAATGGCTCTGCTTGCCTGGAAGCTCGGTAGTAGGGTACAGTCGTCGATGAAGGAGTCGTACTCGATGGTGTCATCAGCGGCAGCAACGGGGTCTACCGGAGAATAAGGGGGGAAGAAACAGTAAATACACAACAATAATAGCAATACAAATGTATGACACAACATCTACAAAGCAACGGGGCTCTAACGCATTGTTAGGTGATTTGCTCGGAGCGGCAATTCATCCGGGGATGAAATACCGGTTCTGGGTGATTATCGACAAACGGCCCGGAGAGGGGGGGAATGCCGATGTTCGTTGTCTTAGAGGGGTGTGGATGGTATACAGATAGTGTATCCGTGATCGTTGACGCATTCCGAACAACTTTTATGTTCAGAACAAATCCATTCGGAAAGTTTTACCGGTACCGGGTAATTACCGGATAGGGGGGGTACCGGAGGGGGAAAAGCTCGTGTGCGGTATCTTAGAGGGGTGTGGTGGGGGTATGGGTATCGTATCCGTATTCGTTATATATTTCTGATCAATTTTCATGTATAAAGTTTTTAAATCTGACTTACGGTTTAAAAGATATTGAATTTCCATATTAAAATCATTTTATAACATTTTCTGGATTTCTTTTATTTATTTAAATGCAACATTATCCACAACAGTGGGGTTGACCAGTCCTCACATATTGATAAATCATTTTTATTTAACAAAACAGAAGGGTGGCTCACATGTCAGACTCACATTTTATAATTGCATTTCAATTTAAACAAATCCCAGTTGGGCCCATGTGTCATACTAACAGAGACATAATTAACAGTTTCAATTTATTTTAAAAGGCCGGGGGCCCACATGTAATAGGCTAGGGGGGTTATTAGATTAGTTTTAATCTTCTAGTTAGGGGGGAGGCCCACATGTCATTGGGGTAGAGGGATTAGCTTGGGGGTTAATTCAACCAGGGGATTAACCCCTAATCTAAACCGGGCTGGCCCCACATGGCAGTGGCCCAAGCCACGGGACGACCACGCCGGTGACGAGCCGTAGGACGGCGGTGAGGGCGTTCCGGCGAGCAGGGGAGGAGGGCCGCGGCGGGGGTGGGCTGGGGATGTGGTCACACACGTGTGCGCACGCACTGCACAGGGCAGGGGCGCGGCCACGATGGCCGGCCGATGCGTCCCAGCCATGGCAGACGGCGGGCGCAGGAAGCTCGACGAGGTCGTCGCGGCCACTCAGGCGACAAAAACACAAGCGTAAGGGGGGAATCGAACGCACGTCCGGTTGCGCATACAAGGGTGCATGTGGTTGACGCCAAGGACGACCTACTCGACGGCCACGGGGAGCACAAGCGGCGGCCGGAGCTCGAAACCACAGCAATGGAGCTACGGGACAGGACGGAGGGATGGAAGGGTTTCTGGGGTGCGTGGGCTCACACGGGATCTCGAGGAGGTCTCGGGGAAGCTGGAGGTAGTCGGGGTGGAGCCAATCGGCATCAATGGCGCCGGCGACCGCGGGGTGAAGAGGTGAAGGGGGCGTCGGCTAGGATGCGGCTCCGATCAATTCCTTGCACATTTTGATGAGGACGACGGAGATGCAGCGCCTGGACATGCTCGGGCACCGATCCGTCGAGGTTGGCCGCATCGAGCACGGGGGTCGGCGACGGGAAGAACACGGGCGGCTCGGGCAAGCTTGGCACAGTGCGAGGCGGCGCGAGAAGGAAGAGGAGTGGGGCGCCCTAGGGTTTCTGGAGGCGCGCGGGGGTCTTAACCCTGCCGGCTAGCCGGTAGATGGCCTCCACGGCGTGGCCGCGGCATGGCCACCGCGGGATGCACGCCACGACCCCCCTGTGAACAGGGGAGGAGGACGAGTGAGGGGAGGGGTTGGGCCGTGGTGGGATGGGGTGAAGGTGGCTTGGCCCAGTGGGGGAGCCCTGCCCAGGGCGTTGTTTGGTTTTTTTTATATCCTTTGTTTTCCTTTTTTTTCTTTTATGTTTTCTATTTGTTTAGTCACATTTGATTTTTGTAAAATATGAGAATTGCTCCAATATTTATATTAGAATTTAATATGCTGCCACAAAAAGTTTGGCCACCTAATAAATTCATTTGCAATTTTGTTTTATTTAAAATGGAACAAAGGTGGCTGTTTTGCTACGGTTTGAAATGTTTAAAATATTTAAACATTGTAGTAAATACCCACTATTATTTTAATATGACCTAATGATTATTATGCATTTAATAAAATTGTTTGCAACATTTTTTGTTTCACTTTTATTTCCACGTTGTTTTTTTTATCGAAAGGGGTTTGAAAAAGATTTGATTCAATGATAATCAAGTCGTGCTTAATCACTGAGCTTAGTCATTAATAAAAAGTGATCACTGTAGCTTGACACCGAGGGTGTTACAAATCTCCCCCACTACAAGGAATTCTCGTCCCGAGAATTAAAAGGTAGTGGAAGGGGTAAAGCGTTGGTTTCGTATTCTAACGAGTCTTCTGCTTCTTGTTGCTCTTCTCGAAGCAGTTAATTCTTCTTTTTGACTTCTTCATTTCTCTGCATCGGTGCATCTCGATGAGTTGTTATCCTTCTTTCGTTGCTGCATCGTACCTACGAATAGGTTAGGGGGGATGGGTACAAGCTTGAGGGGGTCGGATCAGTACAAGCTTAATCAACTGATATGTTCGAAGGGAATGGGGTACAAAGTATCCTCCGAGTATAAACTCAGGGAATACATCGAGAGAAACAAAAGAAGGCATGAGAAGTTTTCAAGGGGATATGCAAGCATTCGACGGTGATAACGAAGGATGAAAAGGGGTCCAAGCATCAGGCATAAGCACCGAGTCTGATATCAAGCTGGATATACAAGGTAGAGGACTCGTGAGTTGCATACGAGGTCAAGCAAGAGGAATAACCTCGAGAATAGGAAGGTACAAGAGAGTCAGGTTTCGATCCTGTGGAACTATGGGTTATGGGCCCACATTGAATGAGAAGGGTGGTGACAAACAATGCGATCAAGTTGCAAGGTAAGTCGGAGAACAGCGTGTCAACTATGTTGGTAACAACATCAGTGCCAAGGGCGAGGGACGCAAAGAACCATTTTCCTGCTCGTTAAAACGAGGCGGGCCAATAGGCAAAGTTCTCGTCCATCGGTGGTTACCGAAATGTTATCAACAGTAGTAATAGGTTGTACGGACAAAGTAGTACACCGAAGTGTTTACATAAGCAGGGAATTATCACTGCCCAGACAAGACACATTACAAGAAAGGTTAAACAGACCAATGGAAAGGAAAATCTGATGATACATAAGTATCAGGGGTATATCTTTCCCAAAGGAAAGTAGAGAAAGATATATGACCAAGTTTGTATTGGCAGGGAGTCAAAGGAAGTTGTCGATAATAACACAAATCATCGAGGGGCAAGGATGGTATTTCACACGATGAATCCAATTAACACTTGGTAGAAGCCAAGATGTCGATGATGACCACGACACATCATAACAAAAGGTTTCAAGAAAAATACAATCGAACAACGGCGATATCAAGCAAACGGAATGGTGAAGCAAAAGTATTCGGTGTTCCCGGTTGACGACAACCCAGAACCATGAAATGGCTATGATAGGGATAGACATTGTTTCATCATAATTCATAAGATGTAGTGCAAAGGCATGATATCCTTGAGATACCAGGAGGTAATACTCAAAGGTAGAATGGAGGATCATAGGTGCAACTTAATTTATACCAAGGGGACAATTCCTTTACAAGAAGCTCTCATGATAATTTCTACATAATATCCATGGGCATGAACACAAGGTTCAGGGTCGACTCCCACTTCTTCAATGCATAACATTTCAATCACTTCTCGCTTTCGATGAAGTTGTAGAGTAGGAAATTTATCTGGCGTAACACCAGTAGAGTATGACCCGCAGAAGTTTCCGGGGTTCACACAGATGGTTGAAACATAGGTACAACCCATAGGGACATCTAACGAATCTATACGACAAACAACAGGAACAAGAGATACAAGTTTGAAAGCAGAATGCTGATGACACGGACTACATGATACCGTTCTCCAAAGGCATTTCGTATCAGGGGAAGCTCGTCCATGATTTAGGACACAAGGGGACCACAGGTAGTAATCCACCAAAAGGTCAGGCAGCGTACAGAGAGTCTGGTGCGAGTATCGGTACTCAACCATAAGAAGAAAGAATACAAAGGCATCGGGTGATAGAAGCATCGGAATAATTTGATGCTTAAGTACATAGGAATTATGACATCCATATCGGTGTATCAGATTCAGATACATCGATTAACCATGAATAAGTTGAATAGAAGCTTGACGGTTAATCAATTAAGGTTTGATTTACCGAGAACCAGCTCATGTCCGGAATGACGTCTGAGCCGGAAGAATGGATACATAGGGATCAACAGATGATTGCGTGCACTAGCACACACGATGATTCAACAGATCGGAATGGCAATGCCAAGGGATGTCACCGAAGACCACAAGACAAATGGGATTAATCATAGTGCAAGCAGGTAAGAAGAATCTCCAAAGCAGTAGGCTGCCGAGGATTTCCGCGAGATCGAATAGTATTTCAAAGTATTTTGGGAATCACAGTAACCACATAGGAAGAACGGGTCCTCGATAAAGGTGAGGAATTATTCACAGGGTGAAAATAAGCTGCAAGGTAGTAGGCTCAAAGGATTCCCGAAACAACGGAAAGTATTTTGATGCATCTTGTGAACATAAGAGCAACTGAAACTTAATGGAGGATCGGAGAGTATAGGTAATTATCCATACGCACTTACCGGTGGCAGTGAATTGTAAAGGTGATCGATACATATGGTCTCGGAAATTTTATCGGAGAGTATCTTCGGCATCTTCTGGTGAATCAGGTCATCATCTGTGATGAGGGCTCTCCAGGAGGAAGCATTCATGAGAACCTAGAGTTAGAGTTAGCAAAACCTTTAACCCGAAAGAGAAGAGAGATCAGATTCCCAGAGTAAAGGTGCGGAGAAAAGGATCCTAATACCACCCAGTTGGCGACGTGGGCTGATAAGCCACACGACGCTGTTAGTAAAGTAGTTTTGCAAAGACTAGACTCGACTTCGACCAAGGAGTTGGAAGGGGGTGTCCTACAGGCAGTCGGCTTTGATACCAACTTGTGACGCCCCCAAAATCAGACCGTGTACAGTAATCATACACGCAAGGTACACGATCAAGATCAGGGACTCACGGTAAGATATCACAACACAACTCTACAAATAAAATAATACAAGCTGTTTAATACAAGCCAGGGGCCACGAGGGCTCGAATACAACAGCTCGAAAGCACAAAGTTAGCGGAAGCAATAGTATCTGAGTACAGACACAAGGGTACAAGGTTGCCTTAAGAAGGCTAGCACAAATAACAACCGATCGAAAAGGCGAGGCCTCCTGCCTGGGAACCTCCAAACTACTCCTGGTCAATGGGGAACTTGACGTTGTAGAAGGCACCGGGGATCTTCACGTGTAGGTGGTCGGCAACGGGGATCTCCTGCTCCTGGACTCCAAGGCTCCAACGTCGACTGCAGCGGCCGATCAGTCAAAACATAAAGGGAAAAAAACAAAGGTGGGTATCTAGCATACCCGCGAGTCTTACGTCCGCTACTAAGCATTATGCATTGTATCAAATGGAAAGGGGAGGCTGTATATAGTGGACTGCAAGATAGAAATAAGAATAAGGATAAGAAGCTAGGCCTATCGAAGACTAGCATCTTCTGACGTGTCTTGCAGCACGAGAAGAGAAACAACCAGCAGTTCAATAACATGAATGTAATAACAATGCCGCAGAAGTTGCTGCAGCATTGTATAATAGTAAGTTGTAATAATTAATAATAATAATGCCTCCGAGTTCCCTTCCTCGACTCCCTGCGAGGAAGAAGACCCAGAACCATACAGTTTAATAGTAGTAGTTTCTAGTGGTAAGATCCAGCTTCAGCATAAAGCGTCCTGTTACCGTGGACACGGCTATTCGAATAGATTAATCTTCCCTACAGGGATGCACTGGCGTGACTCTACGACGCTCGGATCTCCAGGGTGGCGTACACCTTGTTAGGGAACACCCCACCGAAGCTATCCGACACAAAGTAGCCCATCCTTCGGCAATCAACAGAGAGGTCATCCGCCGGACTATATCCTATGTACGCCGGGCTTTGGAACCTAACCCGAACGTACTCCTACACGGTGCGTGACTGGCCGGTGAAGCAAAATCAAAGCAAATACAAATACACCGCTCGAGCAAGAGAAGACAACACCACTTCCCGGCAATCAGCCCGCGATACTGCTGACATCTGAAGACCCTCGAACGAGACTACGATGCAGGGGAGCCCACACTCCTCGTCCCATGTGTAGGTAGTGCGTACAAGCCAAAAGGCTACTCAAGACATCCGCCGAACCATTAAGCATTTTAATTAACCTGCGTGGCAACCGTTATCGTTGCCTCGACTTAACTGACCCACGGTCAACGACAGCAGTCAGGACCACCAGTACATCGGTGCCTGCCCTGTCGTCCCACCAAGTCTCTGCGGTTACCGACAAGGTGAACCGTCTCCTTACCTTGTCTCACGTGTGCTCTTGGTAGAGCTCGCCTTTTCGAGGTTTGGTAACTCTCGCGAGATACGAGCAGGGGCCAAGCACGCCAGTAACGTCGGTCGTACCCTCCCTGTCGTTCCCGACGCAATACGGCTCGCGGGCACCATTGGGTCGCCCGACTTTCTTACCTTCAAGGACAACCGTTGCTAAGGTACCTAGAGCGGCTATACAGAGCCAGCAACGAGTGGAGTACAAGGATTACTCCTTGATAGCTCGCACTTGATGGTGGCTCGGCAGAGCCGAGCTAGGGGCCTTAGACGGTGTCTGCATGTACCGTACCTGTGTAGTTAATATATCATATCCGCGTCACTCCCCTGAGTGGTCACGGCCCGCTATCTAATCCTATCTAACAATGCGCAGGGCCAAAGTTGTCAGAATCGAGATTCTGAATCGGATCGGAACTCCTTTGGTAGGATCGTGAATCATAGAATCTTAACTACTAGGATCGTAGAATCTTAGATTTTATGAGCAAAATCGTAGAATCGGAGGGTCCAATTTGGATCGTAAGGTCGTAAGATTCTAAGACTCGAGTCGCGATTCTGACAACTTTGCGCAGGGCTCACTGCTGAATATAATGCATAAATATCATAGGCAACATAGGATAAAGGAAGGTACATCAAGGGGCGACAAAACAGGCTATGCAATTGAATAGGATTGTAATCGTAGCAGCAGCAGTAACAATGCCTAGTGCAAGAAATGTCCGGAAAAGATAGGTGATATCTATGGAAGAGAATGGCTCTGCTTGCCTAGAAGCTCGGTAGTAGGGTACAATCGTCGAGGAAGTAGTCGTACTCGATGGTGTCATCAGCGGCAGCAACGGGGTCTACCGGAGATTAGGGGGGGGAACAGTAAATACACAACAATAATAGCAATACAAATGTATGACACAGCAGCTACAAAGCAACGGGGCTCTAACGCATTGTTAGGTGATTTGCTCGGAGCGGGAATTCATCCGGGGATGAAATACAGGTTCCGGGTGATTATCGACAAACGGGCCAGAGGGGGGGGAATGCCGATGTTCGTTGTCTTAGAGGGGTGTGGATGGTATACGGATAGTGTATCCGTGATCGTTGATGCATTCCGAACAACTTTTATGCATTACCGGATAGGGGGGTACCGGAGGGGGAAAAGCTCGTGTGCGGTATGTTAGAGGGGTGTGGTGGGGGTATGGGTATCGTATTCGTATTCGTTATATGTTTCTGATCAATTTTCATGTATAAAGTTTTTGAATCTGACTTACGGTTTAAAAGATATTGAATTTCCAAATTTAAATCATTTTATAACATTTTCTCGATTTCTTTTATTTATTTAAATGCAACATTATCCACAACAGTGGGGTTGACCAGTCAAACCTGACCAGTGGGTCCCACTGGTCAGCATCACATATTGATAAATCATTTTTATTTAACAAAACAGAAGGGTGGCCCACATGTCATACTCACATTTTATAATTGCATTTAAAGTTAAACAAATCCGAGTTGGGCCCATGTGTCATAGTAACAGAGACATAATTAACAGTTTCATTTTATTTTAAAAGGCCAGGGGCCCACATGTAATAGGCTAGGGGGGTTATTAGATTAGTTTTAATCTGCTAGTTAGGGGGGAGGCCCACATGTCATTGGGGTAGAGGGATTAGCTGGGGGTTAATTCAACCAGGGGATTAACCCCTAATCTAAACCGGGCTGGCCCCACATGGCAGTGGCCCAAGCCACGGGACGACCACGCCGGTGAAGAGCCGTAGGACGGCGGTGAGGGCGTTCCGGCGAGCAGGGGAGGAGGGGCCGCGGCGGGGGTTGTGGTCACGCACGCGTGCGCATGCACTACACAGGGCAAGGGCGCGGCCACGATGGCCGGCCGATGCGTCCCAGCCATGGCAGACGGCGGGCGCAGGGAGCTCAACGAGGTTGTCGCGGCCACTCCGACGACAAAAACACAAGCGTAAGGGAGGGAATCGAACGCGCGTCCGGTTGTGTGACGCCCCCAAAATCAATCCGTGTACAGTAATCATACACGCAGGGTACACGGCTGAGATTAGGGTGCCACGATGAGAATATCACAGCGCAACACTAAACACAAAAGGATAAACAAATATGTTACAAAACCAGGGATCACAAGGATCCGAATACATAAGTCATACAAACCAAATATCTGAGTACAGACATAGTTAGTCAAGTTTTTCCTTAAGAAGGCTAGCACAAATAACATCAGAGGTACAGATCGTAAAGGCGAGGCCTCCTGCCTGGGACCCACCGAACTACTCCTGGTCGACGGGGAACTCGACGTTGCAGAAATCGCCTCTGGGGTACTCCTGCTCCTGGGCTCCAACGTCGGCTGCAGCGGCCGATCAGGCAAAGCGAAAAAGGGGAAAATAAACCAAATGTGAGTATCTAGCATACCCGCGAGGCTTACGTCCGCTACTAAGCATTTATGCATGTATCAAATGGAAAGGGGAGGCTATATATAGTGGACTGCAAGATATAAAACAGAATAAGGGTAAGAAGCTAGGCCTAACGAAGACTAGCATCTTCCGACGAGTCTTGCAGCATGAGGTAAGAATCAGCCAACATTTTATATAAAGTATAAAGTAACAATGCAGCAGAAGTTGCTGCAGCATTGTATAATAATAAGTTGTAATACTTAGCAATGCCTCCGAGTTCCCCTCCTCGACTCCCCACGAGGAAGAAAACCCGGAACCAACAGTTTAATAGTAGTAGTTTGTAGTGGTAGAGTCTGGCTTCAGCATAAAGCGTCCTGTTACCGTGGACACGGCTATTCGAATAGATTAAACTCCCTGCAGGGGTGCACTACTGGGTAGCCTACACACGCTCAGATCTCCAGGGTGGCTTACACCTTGTTAGGGAATGCCCCACCGAGGCTATCCGACACAACGTAGTCCATCCTACGGCTCATCAGAGAGGTCCCCGCCGGTCTACAGCCCTAAGGGCAAGGGGGTCATGGGCCTATCACCCCTCGCTCTCCGGGTCGTTGCGAGGACGGTGAATTCCAGCGCCATCGGCGAGATCCGACCGTGCCGCAATGCTGAATTGGACGTCTTTCAGAGCTTTCGAACGAGGCTACGTCGCGGAGGCGCCCACACTCGTAATTCCCACGTATAGGTAGTTCTTACAAGCCAAAAAGGCTACTCAAGTCATCCGCCGAACCCGTTAAGCATTTTATTAATTTTCTGTCGAGACAACCGTTATCGTTGCCCCTTATTGAATGAGTCATGGACAACGACAGCAGTCAGGACTTTCGTTCCGCTAAGATACCCTGTGCGGGCACCGTGGGGTCACGCGACTCCTTACCTGTAAGGACAACCGTTTTTCAGTACCCTAAGACGGATATACAAAGTCGACCACGAGTGGAGTACGGGGATTTCTCCTCGACCGCTCACACTTGAGGTGGCTCGGCAGATCCGACGTATGGGGCTGAGTCGGTGTCTGCTCTGAACCGTACCTGTAGCAGTTGTAATGGATCGTATCCGCATTCACTCCCAGAGTGAACACAACCTTCTATCTAATCCTATTGCTAATAGTGCGCAGGGTTTACTGCTGAATATAATGTATATAAAAGGCAGCATAGGATCAAGGAAGGTACATCAAGGGGCGACAAGAACAGGCTATGCAATGGAATGGGATTGTAACATAGCAGCAACAGTAACAATGCCTAGTGCAAGAAAAGTACAGAAAAGGTAGGCGATATCTGGGGAAGAGAATGGCTCTGCTTGCCTGGTAGCTCGACGATAGGGGTACGGTCGTTGACGAAGTAGTCGTACTCAGCAGCGGTGTAGTCGGCGGCAGCAGCGGGGTCTACCGGAGAATAAATGGGGGGAGAAACAGTAAATACAAGCAATCATAAACAAACAGATGCATTACATGACATATGCAATGTTAACGGTGTTCTAACGCAGTGCAATGCACGTTGCTCGGAGCGGGAATTCATCCGGGGATGAACTGCCAGCTCCGGGTGATTACCGGACAGGGTGTCCGGAGGGGGAGATATCATGCCGGAGGTGTCATGGACACCCGACACGTGTGTGGGTGGTGTATCCGAGTTAGTTGATCTATTCCGAACAACTTTCGTGTTCGAAATAAATTCATCCGGGTACTTTAGCAGTACCGGACAATTTATCGGACAGTCGGTCCGGAGGGGGACGGTTCGATGTTCGTTGTGTTAGAGGGGTGTGATAGACATACAGATAGCGTATTCGTATTCGATATATTTTTCTGATCAATTTTCATGTATAAAGTTTTTGAATCTGAATTACGGTTTAAAAGATATTGAATTTTAAAGTTTTAAATCAATTTAAATGATTTCCTGAATTTCTTTTATTATTAATTCCAACATTATCCACAACAGTGCCTGACATGTGGGACCCACATGTCAGCCTCTGTTTATTTATAAAACATTTTAATAAAAATAAAACAGGCACTGGCCCACATGTCAGTGACAGATTAACTTACTAATCAGGTTTTTAATTAAGTTTTACTTAATTATAAACTTAAACAGGGGGGCCCGCATGTCAGTGAGACATATTATACTAATTGTTATTTTAACCAGAGGGATTACTTAGCGAGGTGGGGCCCAGACGTCAGTGGCTGATTAGCCACTAACAGTGGACCTGACCGGGGAGGCGCACCGGTCAGCCTCACGGGAACACGGCGGAGCTCACTGGCGACGACCTAGCGCACGTTCTGGTGGATGGTTTCGGGCGGGACTTGCTCCATTCGATCGAGTAGAGCACGCCGCGTCGAACGGTAGACGGGCGGGACTTGCTCCATTCGATCGAGTAGACCACGCTGCGTCGAACGGTAGCCGGGCGGTGACGAATGGTGAGCGGAATCGAACTTGGGGTCAAAAATGGCGGAGCTGCGCGTCGGGCCCTAATGGCGAGTTCCCATACGCGATGATTTCGTTCGATCCAATGCGTCAAATTGATCATACGCTCTATGGGGCGCATATTGGTGCAGCTAGCGCAGGCTGTGGTGGCTTGAGCGCTCGGCTTCGACAACAATGGCGACTGCCGGAGTAGGGCAAAGGGGGTTTTTGCCCACAGACTTATCGGGCGGCAACAGGCAACTGGGGACGGCGAAGCTGCTCACCAGGAGCGTGTCGAGGCTGGCAATGGGCTCGCCGGAGGCGCGAGGCGGTCGTAATTGTTGTGCGATCTCGCCGGCTGGAGGTTGAAGGTGACCCGATGGCGCGCGATGCAGTGGCTCCGGGGTCGATTCCTCCTGCGTGTAGACGATGTCGGCGACGGCGAGGCTGGTGGACAATGTGGCTGCGACTGCGGTGGCCGTTGGCCGCGCAGGTGCGCGACGGCAGCGACAACACCGCTCGGGTGGATCTCCCCCGAGGCGAGCGAGGTGAGGAGGAGGAGGAAAGGCGGGGGAGGTTGTCCAGGGGGTTGCTGGGGGCGTTCTTATCGCCACAGCGGCCACAGTGGTGGTGGGGTGGCCGGCAGAGACATCCACCACGGCGCGCATGCCACGGCGATGGAGCAGGTGGGAGTGGGTGGAGGGAGGAAGAAGACAAGCTCGGGGGTGGCTGGGCCGAGTGGGCCGGGCTAGGTGGGCCTTTGCCCCGGGCGAGTTTTAAGCCTTTTCTATTTTTCTTTTTTTTGCATTCTGTTGTCCTTTATTGCAATAAAATAAATGCCTCCCTATTTTTGTAAAATGTTTTTGGTGTTTGTAAATTAGTGTTACACCCCACCTCAGTGTTATAAAAGGTGTGGGCATAAAACAAAATCATTCAATAATTTAGTTAACTATTAATTGATTAAAATGGTTCCATTTACCTACTGTTATAATTGTTTACATTTTTCTATAGCTTCAAAAATTACCAAAGTTGGTCCAACATGATTAGAATGATTTTAGGCAATTTACAAAAATGGTTTCATGATTTCCGAGCAAGGTTTAATTTGCCACAATTTTCCCTAACCTCATTTGAATAGGATTTTGACTTTGGGTTTGACTTCAAGTGATCATGCACATGGGGCATGGGTTGTTGATCACCCACATCAAGGTTTTGATTAAGCTCATCACAAAGTTTGAGTAATGACAGGGGAGCAACAGTGATTAATCAACAGTGATGATCAACAGTGATGATGATTACTGTTACAGACAACTGAGGGTGTTACAAATCTCCCCCACTACAAGAATTCTCGTCCCGAGAATTTAAGTGGTAGCGAGGAAAAGATCGGGGTATTCACCGTGAAGGCGATCTTCGCGTTCCCAGGTGGCTTCATCTTCAGAATGATTCGACCACTGTACCTTGAGGAACTTGACGGTCTTGTTGCGGGTTCGACGTTCAGACTGATCGAGAATACGGCTCGGATGTTCGTGATAAGTCAAGTCTTGTTGCAGCTCGATCATATCATGATCCACTTCGCAGATGGGGTCCTTGAAGCAGCGACGGAGTTGCGACACGTGGAAGACATCGTGGACTTGGGAGAGGTTCAGCGGCAATTCCAACCGGTATGCCACGGGTCCACTCCTGGAAAGGATACGGAACGGGCCAATGTAGCGAGGAGCCAACTTGCCCTTGATACCGAAGCGATGAGTGCCCCTCATGGGAGTGACACGAAGGTAAGCGTATTCACCAGGTTGATACTCCATTTCCCGGTGTTTGCGGTCATAGTTGCTCTTCTGGCGGGACTGAGCGGCCTTCAAATGTTCACGAATGACGTGAACTTGATCTTCAGCTTACTGAATAATATCCGAGCCAATGAGTGCACGTTCCCCAGTTTCTGACCAACTTAGAGGGGTCCGACACTTACGCCCATAGAGAACTTCATAGGGTGCCATCTTCAGACTAGCGTGGTAGCTATAGTTATACGAGAACTCGGCCAACGGAAGCGATTCCTCCCATTTCTTACCGAATGAAATAACGCAAGCTCGAAGCATGTCTTCCAGCACTTGATTGACTCGTTCAACTTGGCCTTTTGACTAGGGGTGATAAGCGGTGCTGAGATGCCGAATACTCCCCAAAGCTTCTTGGAAACTCCGCCAATATCTTGAGGTGAAAAGGCTGCCACGATATGAACTGATTTCCAACGGAATACCGTGGAGCGACACGATTTGGGCGATATACAATTCCGCTAATTGAGCAGCCGTGATCTTCTCCTTGACTGGTATAAAGTGAGCAACCTTGGAGAACCGGTCGATGACGACAAAGATAGCATCGTTACCTTTCTGTGATCGGGGAAAACCGGTGACGAAGTTCATCTGAACTTTGTCCCACTTCCATACAGGAATTTCAGGTGGTTGTAGAGTCCCAGCGGGTTTTTGATGTTCACCCTTGACTCGAAGGCAAATGTCACATTCAGAAACATATCGGGCAATGTTTTGCTTCATGTTAGGCCACCAGAATTGCTGACGAATGTCTTGGTACATCTTGGTGCTTCCAGGATGAATGGACAACGGGGTATCGTGAGCCGCTTTCATGACCTTCGGGGTCATATCCAGGTTCTCATGCCTGCCCTTGCTGTGGGTAACCACTAAACGGTTCTCGTAGAACACCGCACCTTTGCTATCAATGGTGAAGGGTGAGGGTCTCCCATTGGCGATATCGCGCTTAATCTTGTGTACAAAATCATCATAAAACTGTATACCCTTGACGGATTTGACGAGATCCGGTTCGATAACCAGGCTATTTACATAACCTTGAGGAACAATATCGAGGTTCAGATTTTGAAACTCTTCATACAAAGGTGGTTGTTCTAGTTGAACCTCAAGTTCACTACAGTAAGCTTTACGGCTCAAAGCATCGGCCATCACATTAGCCTTGCCAGGGGTGTAATGAATATCCATGTTGAAATCGGCTATTTTCTCGAGCCATCTTTGTTGGCGGAGATTCAGGTCTGGCTGAGTAAACAAGTACTTCAGGCTTTGGTGATCGGTGTAGATCTAGCAACGATTACCAACGAGGTAATGTCGCCACAGCTTCAATGCATAAATTACTGCTGCCAATTCGAGATCATGCGTTGGATAATTATCTTCGTGAGATCTCAACTGACGAGAGCCATAAGCAATCACGCGGCGCTCTTGCATTAGGACACAGCCTAATCCTTGACGAGACGCGTCACAATATATCACGAAGTCCTTCTGAGTATCAGGCGGAGCAAGCACTGGTGGAGAAGTGAGCTTGTCCTTGAGAGCTTGAAAACTTTCCTGACATTTATCTGTCCACTCAAACTTGACGCCTTTGTGAAGCAGATTAGTCAGAGGCTTGGAAATCTTGGAGAAGTTCTCGACGAAACGGCGGCAATAACTAGCGAGGCCGAGGAAACTTCTGACTTGCTTGAAGGTCTTGGGAGGAGTCCAGTCAAGAATAGCCTGGATACGTTCTGGGGTGACGGCAACGCCATCCTTGGAAATCACATGACCAAGGTAGGTTGCTTCGGGAAGCCAGAACTCACACTTGGAATACTTAGCATAGAGTTTGTGTTCTCGAAGCTTTTCCAGTATAAGACGAAGATGTTCAACATGTTCCTCTTCATTCTTGGAGTATACCAAGATATCATCCAGATAAACCACGACGAACTTGTCGAGGTATTCCATGAATATATAGTTCATCAACCGAGAGAAAGTGGCTGGGGCATTGGTCAGGCCAAAGGACATGACGGTGTACTCGTATGAACCATAACGAGTAATGAAGGCGGTCTTCGGGATGTCCTCTTCGCGGACTCGGATTTGGTGATAACCCAACCTCAAGTCGAGTTTAGAAAACACCTTTGATCCGGCAAGTTAGTCATACAGATCGTTGATCCTAGGAAGCGGATACTTGTTCTGTATAGTTGCCTGATTGATAGGTCGGTAATTTTGGACCAAACGGTTCGTTCCATCTCTCTTCTTGAAAAAGAGTGACGGTGCTCCCCAAGCAGAGGAACTTGGACGGATGAAGCCTTTGTGGAGTGCCATGTCGATCTCCTTCTTCAGTTCAAGGAGGTGATGAGGCGGCATCTTATAAGGGTGCTTAGCAATAGGGACGGCGTCAGGCTTCAAGTCGATGACGAATTCGACATCTCTGACCGGGGGTATTCCCGGTAGTTCTTCGGGGAAGACGTCAAGAAAATCGCGAACAACTGGAACGTTCTCGATCCCTTCAAGAGGTGAGGTATTCAAAGCATTCAGAGCATATATCTGGCCTTCGGCATGCTGAGCTGTTCGGGCCGAGTACAGAATCTTCTTGCCAGAAGGGTGCGTGAGCTGAACTGTCTTAGTGGCACAGTGGATATGGGCATCATGTGCCGCCAACCAATCCATACCAAGGATGACATCAATGTTGGACGACTTGAGGACAATAAGAGGGGCAGGGAACAACAGACCCACAATTGCAATGGTGGTATCAGGGCTCATCATGGTGGCACGACTCTGAGATCCAACAGCATTTACCGCTAAAGGAGTGGCCAAGGGTTCCATAGCTAACCCATACAGCTGAGCAAACGGTTGTGACATAAATGAATGCGTCGCTCCGGAATCAAAGAGAACAGAAGCTGGTACTAAATTGACGAGAAGGGTACCCATCACCATTCTTGGGGACTCACGAGCTTCTTCCATCTTGACATGGGTGACTTGGGCACAATTAACGGCAGACATCTTGGCACACTTGCCTCTGGAATGACGGTTTCGACAGCTCCTCTTACGACTAGCGAGGGGAGGTGTTGCACTCTGAGGAGAAATCAGACGGCAGTCGGGAGCAAGGTGCCCTGGCTGTATAGTCTGAATCGGAAGTTGTCCTGGTGGAGGAGGCAGGCGAGGGGCAACATAAGACGGCCTCGGTGTTGGAGCTGGCCGGTGATGAACATTGCGCGGGAGCCAGACGCGAAGCTTCTGAACAGACCGACCCGAAGATGGGCCAGCATCTCGAGCACGCTTGAGCGATTCTTTATGGCTAGTCAGAGCAGTTTCGACTCGGAAAGCTTTGCTCACTAGTGTCGGAAAGTCTGCACAGTCATGAAGAACAAGTGTGAGCTTTATATCTGGATTCGGTCCTTTACAAAATTTCTCCTGCTTGCGTGCGTCAGTATCGACGTCATCCACAGCATAGCAAGATAGTTCAAGGAATTTTCTATGATATTCAACAACAGTTGTCTCGCCCTGTCGGAGTTTGAGGAACTCCTCCTTCTTCTGGGGCATCAGTCCTTGGGGAATGTGCCATGCACGGAAGGCCGACTGAAATTCTTGCCAAGTGGTTACAGTTCCCTCAAGAAGCGCGAGCTTGTGGCTTTCCCACCATTGAGCAGTGGGACCTCTCAGATGATACGTCGCATAGGTGACATAGCAGTCGGGGGCAACAACAGCTGACTCCATCTGAACGGCAATTTCACGGAGCCAATCATCAGCATCCATAGGATTTGCAGAGTCGCGGAAGGTGGACGGGTTGAGGAGAACGAACTCCTGCAGAGTGATTGGGGCATTCTGGTTTGGAAGCTGGGCCATTACTCCGTCCATAAACTGACGGTTCAGATCAAACTATTGCAGTATTGCGGCCAAATAAGGCGGACGTGAGGGACCGTCTGCCATCCTGCCTGAACAGCAGGGGTTAGTTCAGACAAAGCATTAGCGAGGATAAAGAGTTATGATGCAGCACGAGAAAATGAACGAGAAGTGCGGTAGATACACAATAGTAGTCATAAAGACATACATATCATTGCACACAGTCGGTCAAAATCGGACAGCGTAACGTCGTAGAAATTAAGGAAAAAGGACTCAGTAGGCGGCGCGCACACCGCGGTAAGGATTACACGACGCGACATAGATTCCACTATGTCAATCACGCCGCAAGAAAACTGTTGTCCACAGGAGTTAATGCCAGAGAACGCGCGGCCTGCCCAGAATGAGAATGGGATCCGCGATCCGAGACCTGGGGTAGAACTCGTGCGACACGACTCAATCAATGGGGTAGCACCACAACGCCGAGTGGAATCACAAGAACGTGATCCTAATGTCAGAGTTTGTAAAACTTACCAGCAAAGATAAGAGAGCAGATTCCTAGAGCATAGGTAAGGAGAAAAGGATCCTAATACCATAGATATCACGTAGTGACATCGATGTGGGCCCGTAAGCCAAATATTAAGTTAGAAAAATAGTTTTTCAAAGTCTAGACTCAACTTCGACCAGGTAGTGGGTGGGTGGCTTCCTACAGGCAGTCGGCTCTGAAACCAACTTGTGACGCCCCCAAAATCAATCCATGTACAGTAATCATACACGCAGGGTACACGGCTGAGATTAGGGTGCCACGATGAGAATATCACAGCACAACACTAAACACAAAAGGATAAACAAATATGTTACAAAACCAGGGATCACGAGGATCCGAATACATAAGTCATACAAACCAAATATCTGAGTACAGACATAGTTAGTCAAGTTTTGCCTTAAGAAGGCGAGGCCTCCTGCCTGGGATCCACCGAACTACTCCTGGTCGACGGGGAACTCAACGTAGCAGAAATCGCCTCCGGGGTACTCCTTCTCCTGGGCTCCAACGTCGGCTGTAGCGGCCCATCAGGCAAAGCGAAAAGGGGAAAATAAAGCAAATGTGAGTATCTAGCATACCCGCGAGGCTTACGTCCGCTACTAAGCATTTATGCATGTATCAAATGGAAAGGGGAGGCTATATATAGTGGACTGCAAGATAGAAAACAGAATAAGGGTAAGAAGCTAGGCCTAACGAAGACTAGCATCTTCCGACGAGTCTTCCAGCATGAGGTAAGAGTCAGCCAACAGTTTATATAAAGCATAAAGTAACAATGCAGCATAAAGTAATAATAAGCTGTAATACTTAGCAATGCCTCCGAGTTCCCCTCCTCGACATCCCCACGAGGAAGAAAACCCGGAACCAACAGTTTAATAGTAGTAGTTTGTAGTGGTAGAGTCTGGCTTCAGCATAAAGCGTCCTGTTACCGTGGACACGGCTATTCGAATAGATTAAACTCCCTGCAGGGGTGCACTACTGGGTAGCCTACACGCTCAGATCTCCAGGGTGGCGTACACCTTGTTAGGGAATGCCCCACCGAGGCTATCCGACACAACGTAGTCCATCCTACGGCTCATCAGAGAGGTCCCCGCCGGTCTACATCCCTAAGGGCAAGGGGGTCATGGGCCTATCACCCCTCGCTCTCCGGGTCGTTGCGAGGACGGTGAATTCCAGCGCCATCGGCGAGATCCGACCGTGCCGCAATGCTGAATTGGACATATTTCAGAGCTTTCGAATGAGGCTACGTCGCGGAGGATCCCACACTCGTAATTCCCACGTATAGGTAGTGTGTACAAGCCAAAAAGGCTACTCAAGTCATCCGCCGAACCCGTTAAGCATTTTATTAATTTTCTGTCGAGACAACCGTTATCGTTGCCCCTTATTGAATGAGTCATGGACAACGACAGCAGTCAGGACCACCAGTAACATCGGTGCCTGCCCTGACGTCCCACCAACTCGAGCGGTTACCAACAAGGTGAACCGTCTCCTTACCTTGTCTCGCGTTTGCTCCGAAGAGCTCGACTTTCGTACAACAGGATAACTGTCGGCCACGAACAGTACCAGGCCCGCCGCACACCGGTGGAATACACCTGGACTGTCGTTCCGCTAAGATACCCTGCGCGGGCACCGTGGGGTCACCCGACTCCTTACCTATAAGGACAACCGTGGATCAATACCCTAAGACGGATATACAGAGTCGAGCATGAGTGGAGTACGGGGATTTCTCCTCGATCGCTCACACTTGAGGTGGCTCGGCAGATCCGACGTAGGGGGCTGAGTCGGTGTCTGCTCTGAACCGTACCTGTAGCAGTTGTAATGGATCGTATCCGCATTCACTCCCAGAGTGAACACAACCTGCTATCTAATCCTATTGACTAATAGTGTGCAGGGTTTACTGCTGAATATAATGTATATAAAAGGCAGCATAGGATCAAGGAAGGTACATCAAGGGGCGACAAGAACAGGCTATGCAATGGAATGGTATTGTAACGTAGCAGCAGCAGTAACAATGCATAGTGCAAGAAAAGTACGGAAAATGTAGGCGATATCTGGGGAAGAGAATGGCTCTGCTTGCCTGGTAGCTCGACGGTAGGGGTACGGTCGTCGACGAAGTAGTCGTACTCAGCAGCGGTGTAGTCGGCGGCAGTAGCGGGGTCTACCGGAGAATAAAGGGGGGGAGAAACAGTAAATACAAGCAATCAGAAACAAACAGATGCATTACATGACATATGCAATGTTAACGGTGTTCTAACGCGGTGCAATGCACGTTGCTCGGAGCGGGAATTCATCCGGGGATGAACTGCCAGCTCCGGGTGATTACCGGACAGGGTGTCCGGAAGGGGAGATATCGTGCCGGAGGTGTCATGGACACCCGACACGTGTGTGGGTGGTGTATCCGAGTTAGTTGATCTATTCCGAACAACTTTCGTGTTCGAAATAAATTCATCCGGGTACTTTAGCAGTACCGGACAATTTATCGGACAGTCGGTCCGGAAAGGGACGGTTCGATGTTCGTTTTGTTAGAGGGGTGTGATAGACATACGGATAGCGTATTCGTATTCGTTATATTTTTCTGATCAATTTCCATGTATAAAGTTTTTGAATCTGAATTACGGTTTAAAAGATATTGAATTTTAAAGTTTTAAATCAATTTAAATGATTTCCTGAATTTCTTTTATTATTAAATTCCAACATTATCCAAAACATTATCCACAACAGTGCCTGACATGTGGGACCCACATGTCAGCCTCTGTTTATTTATAAAACATTTTAATAAAAATAAAACAGGCACTGGCCCACATGTCAGTGACAGATTAACTTACTAATCCGTTTTTTAATTAAGTTTTACTTAATTATAAACTTAAACAGGGGGCACGCATGTCAGTGAGACGTATTAAACTAATTGTTATTTTAACCAGAGGGATTACTTAGCGAGGTGGGCCCAGACGTCAGTGGCTGATTAGCCACTAAAAGTGGACCTGACCGGGGAGGCCCACCGGTCAGCCTCACGGGAACACGGCGGCGACGAGGAACACGGCGGAGCTCACTGGCGACGACCTAGCGCACGTTCTGGTGGATGGTTTCGGGCGGGACTTGGTCCATTCGATTGAGTAGAGCACGCCGCGTCGAACGGTAGCCGGGCGGTGACGAATGGTGAGCGGAATCGAACTCGGGGTTAAAAATGGCGGAGCTGCACGTGGGGCCCTAATGGAGAGTTCCTATACGCGATGATTTCGTTCGATCCAATGCGTCAAATTGATCATATGCTCTACGGGACGCATATTGGTGCAGCTAGCGCAGGCTGTGGTGGCTTGAGCGCTCGGCTTCGACAACAATGGCGACTGCCGGAGTAGGGCAAAGGGGGTTTTTGCCCACAGACTTATCGGGCGGCAACAGGCAACTGGGGACGGCGAAGCTGCTCACCAGGAGCGTGTCGAGGCTAGCAATGGGCTCGCCGGAGGCGCGAGGCGGTCGGAATTGCTGTGCGATCTCGCCGGCTGGAGGTTGAAGGTCACTCGATGGCGCGCGATGCAGTGGCTCCGGGGTCGATTCCTCCTGCGTGTAGACGATGTCGGCGACGACGAGGCTGGTGGACAATGTGGCTGCGACTGCGGTGGCCGTTGGCCGCGCGGGTGCGCGACGGCAGCGACGACTCCGCTCGGGTGTATCTCCCCCGAGGCGAGCGAGGTGAGGAGGAGGAGGAAAGGCGGGGGAGGTTGTCCATGGGGGTTGCTGGGGGCGTTCTTATCGCCACAGCGGCCACAGTGGTGGTGGGGGTGGCCGGCAGAGACGTCCACCACGGCGCGCACGCCACGGCGACGGAGCAGGTGGGAGTGGGTGGAGGGAGGAAGAAGACAAGCTCGGGGGTGGCTGGGCCGAGTGGGCCGGGCTAGGTGGGCCTTTGCCCCGTGCGAGTTTTAAGCCTTTTCTATTTTTCTTTTTCTTTTGCATTCTGTTGTCCTTTATTGCAATAAAATAAATGCCTCCCTATTTTTGTAAAATGGTTTTGGTGTTTGTAAATTAGTGTTACACCCCACCTCAGTGTTATAAAAGGTGTCGGCACAAAACAAAATCATTCAATAATTTAGTTAACTATTAATTGATTAAAATGGTTCCATTTACCTACTTTATAATTGTTTACATTTTTCTATAGCTTAAAATTTTACCAAAGTTGGTCCAACATGATTATAATGATTTTAGGCAATTTACAAAAATGGTTTCATGATTTTCGAGCAAGGTTTAATTTGCCACAATTTTCCCTAACCTCATTTGAATAGGATTTTGACTTTGGGTTTGACTTCAAGTGATCATGCACATGGGGCATGGGTTGTTGATCACCCACATCAAGGTTTTGATTAAGCTCATCACAAAGTTTGAGTAATGACAGGGGAGCTAAAGTGATTAATCAACTGTGATGATGATTACTGTTACAGACAACTGAGGGTGTTACAGGTTGCGCATCCAAGGGTGCGTGTGGTTGACGCCAAGGACGACCTACTCGACGGCCACGGGGAGCACAAGTGGCGGCCGGAGCTCGAAACCGCGGCAATGGCGCTACGGGACAGGACGGAGGGATGGAAGGGGTTTGGGGGTGCGTGGGCTCACAGGGGATCTCGAGGAGGTCTCGGGGAAGCTGGAGGTAGTCGGGTGGACCCAATCGGCGTCAATGGCGCCGGCGACCGCAGGGTGAAGAGGTGAAGGGGGCGTCGGCTAGGATGCGGCTCCGGTCGATTCCTTGCACATTTTTATGAGGACGACGGAGATGGAGCGCCTGGACATGCTCGGGCACCAATCCGTCAACGTTGGCCGCATCGAGCGCGGCGGCCGGCGACGGGAAGCACACGGGCGGCTCGGGCAAGCTTGGCACAGTGCGAGGCGGCGCGAGAAGGAAGAGGAGTGGGGGCGCCCTAGGGTTTCTGGAGGCGCGCGGGGGTCTTAACCCTGCCGGCTAGCCGGTAGATGGCCTCCACGGCGTGGCCGCGGCATGGCCACCGCGGGATGCACGCCACGACCCCCCCTGTGAACAGGGGAGGAAGACGAGTGAGGGGAGGGGTTGGGCCGTGGTGGGTTGGGGTGAAGGTGGCTTAGCCCAGTGGGGGAGCCCTGCCCAGTGTGTTGTTTAGTTTTTTTTTATATCCTTTGTTTTCCTTTTTTTCTTTTATGTTTTCTATTTGTTTAGTCACATTTGATTTTTGTAAAATATGAGAATTGCTCCAATATTTATATTATAATTTAATATGCTGCCACAAAAAGTTTGGCCACCTAATAAATTCATTTGCAATTTTGTTTTATTTAAAATGGAACAAAGGTGGCTGTTTTGCTACGGTTTTAAATGTTTAAAATATTTAAACATTGTAATAAATACCCACTATTATTTTAATATGACCTAATGATTATTATGCATTTAATAAAATTGTTTGGAACATTTTTTATTTACTTTTATTTCCACATTGTTTTTTTATCCAAAGAGGTTTGAAAAAGATTTGATTCAATGATAATCAAATCATGGTTAATCACTGAGCTTAGTCATTAATAAAAAGTGATCATTGTAGCTTGACACCGAGGGTGTTACACCAGAATATAGATTTCTTTTTCCGCATGGGTGCGCGTCCCTCATCGTCATTCGGAACAGGTACTCCGTCGGGACCCTTTCCAAATATTACGTGTAAATCATTGACCATAGCAAGTACGTGATCACCGGTACGCATGGCGAGCTTCTTCCGGTGATCTGCATCGCCTTTGAAATGCTTGCCTTTCTTACGACATTGATGGTTTGTCGGAAGAAATCGACGATGCCCCGTGTACACATTCTTCCTGTAGTTGTCCAGGTATATACTTTCGGTGTCAGCTAAACAGTGCGTGCATGCCTTGTCTCCCTTGTTTGTCTGTCCTGAAAGGTTACTGAGAGCAGGCCAATCATTGATGGTTACAAAAAGCAAGGCATGCAGGTCAAATTCCTCCTTTTTGTGCTCATCCCACACACGTACACCGTTTGCATTCCACAGCTGTAAAAGTTCTTCAACTAATGGCCTTAGGTACACATCAATGTCGTTGCCGGGTTGCTTAGGGCCTTGGATGAGAACTGGCATCATAATGAACTTCCGCTTCATGCAATTCCAAGGAGGAAGGTTATACATACATAGAGTCACGGGCTAGGTGTTGTGATTGCTCCTCTGCTCCCCGAAAGGATTAATGCCATCCGCGCTTAAACCAAGCCATATGTTCCTTGGGTCACCTCCAAACTCAGCCCGGTACTTTCTCTCAATTTTTCTCCATTGTGAACCATCAGTGGGGTGTCTCAAATTCCCGTCTTTCTTATGGTCCTCTCTGTGCATTGCATCAACTTGGCATGCTCTTCATTTCTGAACAGACGTTTAAACCGTGGTATTATAGGAGCATACCACATCACCTTGGCAGGAACCCTCTTCCTGGGGGCTCGCCGTCAACATCACCAGGGTCATCTCGTCTGATCTTATACCGCAATGCACCGCATACCGGGCATGCGTTAAAATCCTCGTACGCACCGCGGTAAAGGATGCAGTTATTAGGGCATGCATGTATCTTCTGCACCTCCAATCCTAGAGGGGATACGACCTTCTTTGTTGCGTACGTAGTGTCGGGTAATTCGCTATCCTTTGGAAGATTCTTCTTAAATATTTTCAGTACCTTCTCAAATCCTTTGTCAGGCACAGCATTGTCTGCCTTCCACTGCAACAATTCCAGTACGGTACCGAGCTTTGTGATGCCCTCTTCGCAATTGGGGTACAACCCTTTTTTGTGATCCTCTAACATGCGATCGAACTTCAACTTCTCCTTTTCACTTTCACACTGTGTCCTTGCATCAACAATGACTCAGCGGACATCATCATCGGGCACATCGTCCGCTTCCCCCGTTGCAGCATCACCGTATTCAGGGGGCACATAGTCGTCATTGTACTCTTCTTCTTCGTCGTCTTCCATCATAACCCCTATTTCTCCGTGCTTGGTCCAAACATTATAGTGTGGCATGAATCCCTTATAAAGCAGGTGGGCGTGAATGGTTTGCCGGCCAGAGTAAGACTTCGTATTCCCACATGTAGGGCATGGACAACACATAAAACCATTCTTCTTGTTTGCCTCAGCCAGTTCGAGAAACTCATGCACGCCCTTAATGTACTGGGAGGTGTGTCTGTCACCGTACATCCATTGCCGGTTCATCTGCGTGCATTATATATAATTAAGTGTGTCAAAAACCATTATATATAGAACATCATGAATAGACAAGTGACCAAATTAATAGAAGTTCATCATCACAGTAAAACCAAAGTACATACATAGTTCTCATTGAACAACATACAGCTCTCCAGAGCATCTAACTAAGACATACATTGAAACTATGTAAAACATTTCAATGCAACAACAAATGCGATCATAATCGCAACGAAGGTAACAATTGAACCAACGGCACAATGATACCAAACCTCGGTATCAATTGCATATTTTCTAATCTTTCTAATCTTCAAGCGCATTGCATCCATCTTGATCTTGTTATCATTGATGACATCCGCAACATGCAACTCCAATAGCATCTTCTCCTCCTCAATTCTTTTTATTTTTTTCTTCAAGTTATTGTTTTCTTCTTCAACTAAATTTAACCTCTAGACAATAGGGTCGGTAGGAATTTCCGGTTCAACTACCTCCTAGATAAATAAATATGTCACGTTGGTCGGCATAATTGTCATAAACAAAAAATGAACCAAATAGTTATAAAAGATAATATATACCACATCTGAATCATAGACAGGACGAGGACCGACATGTGCAGATACCATAACCATCGCACTATATAATAAAAAGCAATAATAAAAATAAATAAGAAAATTAGACAAGTATATATCTAATCATAAAAGTAAGAATTATTTTCTTTTAGAAAGAAAATAAGAACAAGAGGCTCACCACGGTGGTGCTGGCGACGAGATTGGTGTGGGCGATCGACGGTGGTGAAGACGGGTACGAGACGTGATAAATCTCTAAACCTAGACAAATCTTGAGAAAAACAGAGCTTGGAGGTCGAGTTTGGAGAGGAGAAAGCTTAAGTAGTGTGGCTCGGGCATTTGATCGAACACATCATGTGCATTGGAGGTGAGCTAGAGCACCAGAAAGCCCTCCCCTTGCCCTCCTCGAAAAAATAGAGCACCAGTGGAGTGCTCTGCTCGCCGGCGAGGGGTATATATAGCCAAATCATTAGTCCTGGTTTGTGGCTGGAACCGGTACTAATGGCCAGTCTTTCGTCCCGGGTCGAGCCACAAACCGGGACTAATGGTTGTGGGCCAGAAGAGAGGCCCATTGGTACCGGTTCTTGTCTGGAACCGGGACATATGCCCCCAGACGAACCGGGACCAATGCCCCACGAGGCCCAGCCGGCCCCCTGGGCGCACGAACCGGGACGTATGGCCCCATGGGTTCCGGTTCGTGGCACAACCGGTACTAATGGGCTGGAGAGGCCTGAACCAAAACCCTGTTTTCTACTAGTGTATGGATGACTGTGGAATGTCTAGCTAGAGGGAACGGAATAGGCATATCTTCAACAACTTGTTCCTAACCGTGCTCGGTGTTACCTCGTCGATGGAATTCCAAGCACCATAGCCACGCAGCCACCGCCCCCGCATGCAACCACCGCTTACCCCAAAAAACCTAGGTTTCATCAATCTTCCTGCGGACACCATCGCCGTCCCACTTCGTTTTCAGTGGCCTTATTAGGATCATGGCGACACGGTGGATAGCGGTCCTTACTGACGGGAGGGTTCATTTTTTGATGTTTTTTTTTAGTTTTATTAGGATTTGTGTCCTTCTCAGGAAACAGATGGTAGTAACTTTTCAAAGATGGAATGAGGTTATCGACGTTAAACCCCCATCCCAATGGTGCATCTAACATCATTCGTGGACGTGTGAAGGTGTATCTTCGACGGATATGTTCTTGTGGATTTGCTTGGATGTGATCATAGTTCGTCTATCTTCATGTGTCTTCAGGTTAAATCTTATCGATCTATGCTATTCTTCAACGACGGTTGTTGTTCTTGTGTGTTGTTTATATGGGATCTTAGCACGTTGAATTTCCGATTGTTTACTACAATATATTTTCCCCGGCTCCAGCAAGGGAGGGACGATGATGACGCGCGACTTCGGTTCACTTCAGTTCTTGTAGTCGTTGCTAGGTGGTCTAGGGGTCTGGATGTACTTTATGTTATTTTTGGCGTTCGTTACACAGCCATGAAGATGAACAGATTGCAAATTTTCCCTGAAAAAAAAGCACACTCAAGATATTTATATTTACGCTCTTGCTATTTGACAATCACCTCATTCTTTGTCGGTTCAGTCAATTTCTTTCCCTTTTGTGTGTGTGTTTATTTCCGTTTCCTTTTTTCCCTTTTGAATTGATTTCCTTTTTCTTTGTGAATATTGGGTGTGTGTAAGTGTACATGTAAGTATTATACAATGTGTGTGTTAGTGCGTAAACTATACTATAGAGCAAACATTACATTGATGCATTTATTTAAAAAATATATGTTTTGTACATATTATGTGTAAGTTATTATTATTATTTATTTTAATATATTTTTATTTTCTTTCTTCCTTATGGTGATACCAATATCAATCACTATTTTATTATTTATTGGAAAACTTCTCAAATTTTGCTATTATTTAGTGTTTTTTTAAGTATAACATCATTGCAACTGATTTATTATTTATTTATAAACTTTATTTTTCATTCTATTTTAGGTTTGATATACAGCGAAGATGAAGGCTGAAGAATGAAGAAGACAGTTGGGTCTTTGGATTGGGATCCCTTGGTGCCTTGGTGGTGAACAATTTGAATAAAAAATTACATGGCTATTTTGTAATTCATGTAATTGTAAATTTTTAATTTTATGTGGCAATTTTAACATTTTAATATTAATTTTATATTTTATATTTTAATACGTAGCTAATTTTTTGCAACTAACATACATTATTTTTTAATTATAAGACATTTTTAATAGTATATTTTTTATATAAAAAACATAAAAAATAATTGGACGTTTGGACCATCAAAATTCATGCTGGAAAACATCCGAATGAACGACTACACGGGGGAACCAATCGCGCTAACGGTCTTTAGCGCAACCAATCGATTCCACTTAGAGCAAGTCTAGCAGAGCCATTATATCCCGCCGGTCCATAAAATAACCACCGATACGCGGTACAAGGACAAAAAAAATGACCAGAACAAATATGGTATATCTTACTAACCCACAACTTTTTTTTACGAAAAGCGCTAAAAACCACTCCGCAGTCCTTATATTTCCTTTATCCTGCGAAAAACGATTGGCGCGAGTGAAGCTTCCTTTGCGCCACACCTTCACCGATGTCGTACCCCGCCTCTGCGGATATCATCACCAAGTAGCGGTCAGGGCGAGGCCCACCGGCGTGAGCTGCCGCTGGGCGTGGCCCGCCAACGTGAGCAGCAGTCGGGGCGAGGCCATCCAATGCTACCAAGGCCATGGGCGAGGCCGCGAGCAACCTCCAAATATGGTGCGGCAACGACAAGCGGACGAGGGCGGGAGGGTGAGGAGCGACTGCTGCTGTGCGGGGGCATCAAGACGACAAGCATGATCCAATTGTAATCTAGCTTTTATTTGTAGGGACTCCGTCGTAAATTTATACGATATTTGTTTTAACGGAATAAAGTCCGTACTGGAAATACCTAAAAAAACATTTTACTATGAGCTGCAAATCAATTTTACAGTATATGATTTTAATGTATCTGCTAGAATTGCTTTTAGCGTCCTATTTCTATCAACCATCCTAGAGAATCTTGGCCGCATTCCGATCCCAGTCCTCGATCACAACTTGATGTAATATACATACAAAATCGCTAACATATGTTGGCTTCTAGTTCAAGGCATTTTTCTAGGATTACATCACCTGGAAGAAAATGCCAGCCCCTGGGCAACGGCGGAAGTAAGAAAATGAAGTGGCAACGGGTGGAACATAGCTATACGTGATGGGGAAAGAAATAAAATGTGTTGGTTGTTGCTTGCTCAAGGTCCCAGTTTTCCACTTGCACCTTGCAAGTGGCTGCATATATAAAGCATTGCAGCGTGTAGAAGTATCTAGTACAGTATCATATCACATTGGTGATACCGCCGATAGTTCCAGGCACTTCAACAGTGAGTATTCATTGACAACTTTCTAACGAGCTAACTAGTAAAATATGTTTGTATTACATTTGTCTAAATGTTATTGTATGGTTTATATGTCACTCTTTGCTATAGGGCAAACGTACTTCTGAATTTTCATCAAACATATAGTCTTATTTGGATGTAATTCAAGTGGATCCTGTTCTGGGATGTCATCATAGGCCATATTTGGTTAGTTCCTCTGTTGCTTAGCTCAGAGCTTTAATATCTGAAAAGGACAGGATTCTAACTACCACGATTTTCAAAAAGGATTCTAACTACCAAATGTTCTGTTTCTCTCTTTCCAGAAATGGGCTGTCCGGCCTTTCTCTTATTTCAAAGGGCAGGATACTTGCAGTTACAAGTGCCGCCCTTCAAACACTTTATTTCGTTGAAAAGACGCATGATTCTTTCTTTCTTTTTTCTCCTTTCCAAAGGGCTGCCTACTGTTTTTATCACCTACTTCCTACGTAACGCAATAGCAAATTTTATAAATCACAAACTGACTGTGTAGGTCACCCACTAACACAAGCCATCTGACGGATCATAGAGCATATAGTCTGGCCGGGGCTTCTTAATCTTAGCTACACCATGTTTGGCGAGAATGCGCCTAATAAATGGCGACAATTGTGATATCAAGATCAATCGATGGATATCGAGACAAAGATATTATAGAAATAAATTTTAATGTTATGAGCACTTGACAATCATTCGCGTTGTTCCATGATGAATTGTCTATGACAATTTATGAATTAATTCCCTTACAAGTTGTGGGTACTATTTTAATTTATAATTCCTTTGTTTTAAAATATAAAATATTTTAGATTTTTTAATACAAACTACTCCTTCCGTTTCTTTTTACTTCGCATATAAGAATTGTCTGCAGTCAAACCTCGTAAAGTTTGATTAATTTTATAATAAAAAATATCAACATCCACAATATGAAACCAATATCATTAAAAGCGTCACGGTATTAATTTTCATATGGTATAACTTTGATGTTGTAGATGTTAATAACTTTTAATATAAATTTGGTCAAACTTTATTAAATTTAACTTTGATCAAATTTTATATGCAGAGTAAAAAGAAACGAAGAGAGTATATACAAATCAATATAGATATATTTTAAAATGTAGATTCATTCATTTTACTTCGTACGTAGTCTATATTAAAATCTCTAAATGGGAACGGAGGAAGTAGATCACATCACATCTCAAAATGCTAGAGCATGAATTGCATATGTAAGATCCAAGATATCACGAGTGCCAGCTTTTGCACATGTGTACATTCATGCACGTACATCTCGAAACATAAAAATACACTTCCATATGCTTCTACATCGATCTATCATCACGTATACTTACATATTCCAGTAGTGCTAGTGGCATTGTGTTTATAACTAATTAATCACTACTTCCTTCATCCTGGTTTATTAGGCCCCAAAGTGGCACAAGCATGTCCCTTTTATAAGGCCTTGTGTTGGAAAATTGCATGCGTTCATCCTCTTCATCGGTTGCATGAAGAGTTATTGTTGCTAGTCCCATTGCTAGAAAATGAATATATTGCATGCATGTTTTTTTCATTGGCTGCATGCGAGAGTTAGCATATGAGAGTATGCATTGGAAATGGGATAAAGTGATTAATGTGAGCAAGTTACTATGTGGCTTGGTCTAAAAAAAATGGTCTTGTGGCCTAATAAACCGGGACGGAAGGAGTAGTCAACATCGTTTAGATACCGGTGATTTTTCTTTTGCGGGGTACGGATGAATTCAAAGCTCGCAAACTTGGAGAATATTTTGGTGAGTGAGACTCGAACTGCTGAGTGGATCGTATCATACAATATCTGGCGATGAATTTGAAGTAATTAAACTGCAACCTATGGGTTGGGCAAGCTCTGAGACCTAAAAACAAGAAGATTAGCTCTGCACCTAGACGGCCTTCACCGTTTTGGGTGAATAGTTAAACGTTTGGTCAACTTGTTTGCTTAGTTATATTTGTCTCATGGGAGGGAAACACGCGTGCAGCTGGCGTTTAGCTGGATCTTAAGCTTGACAAATCAGTAACTAATCAGGTAGAAGTAATACGCAAAAGTTGACCTCATAGTATTCCTTGTAAATACGCTTACGCCATACACTCTCTTGCCTAAAAACAAAAGTACACGTCGTCAACTGTTGAGGGTGCACCCCACATTTTATTATACAGCTGAAAGATCTACAAAAACATGTACACGCAATGTCAACTGTCAAGGCTACATGTTCATTTTTTTATTTTATTTAAAATAAAATCATGTATCTTGTAATATATACATGTAATTTATCTAACAGAACGAAGTAAAAAGAAACAAAACCCTATGTATGGAAAAACAATGTGTTCAAGGATAGGTAAAAATTGTTCATGATTTTTTTTAAATGCTCTCATGTAGGAAAAATATCATGTATTCCGAGAAAAATTTCACGCATCTCAAAATAAGTGTACATATGCCTTGAAATAAACGTTCCTACTTTGGGGTTAAAATCCTCACGCGTATGTGAAATGTGTTCATGTAATTTTGAAAGAAAAAAATGTTCAAGCAGTTTTTGGAAAAATGTTCTATATGGAAATAAATGTTCATGCAATTTTTGAAAATGTGATGTATGTGAAAATTAATATCCATGTATTTTTATAAATTGTTCACACATGTTAAAAATGTGCATGTAATTTTTAAAACCTTGTTAGTGAAATAAGAAATATGTGAATTCATAAAAATGTCTTATATATAAAATATAGATTTCAAATTTCTTTAAAACTTTCACATATTTGAAGGTGTTCATGTTTCTCATAAAAACAATATTTGTGTTTTAATCCAAGAGAACAGAGGAAAAAAGAAATGAAAAAGTAAACGTGAAAAGTAAGAAGGAAAAAATATAAGAAAAGAGAAACTAAAATAATTAAAAAGGTAACTAAACATAAAGGGGGGTAAAAATAAATGTAAATAATGGGAGAAGGAAATGGGAAAAATACTGGCATATTGTGTTGATCACCCTTCTTTTTTTTTTGTTGATCACCCTTCATGTGGGTGAGGGGGAGGGGGCGTGTGATCGGCGGGAAAAACGGGAAAACCACCAATACACACCGGAGCATACGAGTGCTACTAAATGAGAGAAGAAAATAGATAAAAAATGGTTTAGTAAAAGGAAATAATATTTATAGAAGTCAATCTTTCCATATGGGTAAAGCTAAATGATTTTTTATCTCAACTGGAGGCATTTGTCTCGTCACATTTAGGATAAGAGTTCACTGAGTAAGAAAAAGGGTAAACTTGAAAGTAAACATGGTCGAGCTCCACCAAGGTACGATTGTAACCACCGGGAGGGCGAGACCACGTGTAGTCACGTCAAGGAATTGTGACATCACCCAATATGTTTCATCCATCACTCAAGGAAGGGGGAGGGGGTCATTGCCCAGGACAGAGTAAGAATGAAGACGGGGTGGCTCTGGCCCAACGATCATGCACGAGGGAAATTATTGTTTCATTGTCGTAAAGAGTGATCATGGCCCAAGAGGGGGTCGAGAAATAGCAATGATGATGAGGTGACATATTGCAGGGGGTGCAACTAATGGAAGTACTCTATTGTAGGATGGTTTTTGCCAATAGTGGATTGTGAAAGATGGGCACACACAAAACATAGAGAAACGACAACAATGGTAACCCAGTGGCAACTTAATGGAGAAATTGTATGGAGCTCACTCGGAAATTCAAGAAGTTCACCGGTGAACAGGGAGAGAATTAAGACAACGCAAGAAAGTTGTCGCTGCCATGCGAGCCAACAAGAGATTTCTTCCCATTACCACATCCACCGTTGGGTAGGATGAGGCCTGACGAGCAGTTGAGCACTGTGTTTGGGAGCACTACGATGTCGCCCTCGGAGTAGGGAGGTGAGGAGGAGTACATAATTGTTGTTCCAGGGAAGGAGATATGTAAAAGCATCATCAATAGTTGCCCTATTTTAGGGCACCAAAAAATGTTTTCTCCAATAGCTTCCCTATTTTAGAGCATAAAAAATGATTGAAGCAAAATTTAGGGCATAAAAATAATTTCTAGGGCATCAAAAAATGTTTTGTCTCCAACAACTACCCTTTAATAAGATTTTTTTTTACCTTTCGGACATAATTTGTTTTTGTTGACCGGTGATTGTCGTTGCCGGTGTCAATGGCTCATTCTCCACGGCCGATGTGGAAGGAGGAGGAGGAGGAGGAGGAGGGGCCGTAGAAGCGGCAGCCAAGAGCTACTACCTTTTCGCCTTCGCCTTCTTGGACACAACCGAGGAAGGGTCGCACAGCATCCACTTCACCCCGGTTTGGACGCAACACTCTTCTTAGGCGATCGAGAACCATCCATTCCAATGACGATGATCGGTCGTGGAGCCACAAATCTGCGCAACATCTGCGATCGACTGGAAGGAGGAGGGGCCGTAGAAGCGGCAGCCAAGAGCTACTACCTTTTCGCCTTCGCCTTCTTGGACACAACCGAGGAAGGGTCGCACAGCATCCTCTTCACCCCGGTTTGGACGCAACAATCTTCTTAGGCGATCGAGAACCATCCATTCCAATGACGATGATCGGTCGTGGAGCCACAAATCTGCGCAACATCTGCGATCGACGTGCCAATCATGGCGAAGAGGGCATGAGCGACAACCATCGTTTCATGGTCGTCTATGGCATCAGCACAATGCCTCGCCCGGGCAGTCAAGCAGCTATTTTGGTTTTTGAACAGCAGCCAAAGTGACCTATATTATGCATTTGGTGCTGTAATTTTTTACTGTAAAGGCTTATTTTTGCCCCAAAATGCCCTAGAAAACTAGTTGTGCCTGTTATAGATCAGCTATTGAAGATGCTCTAAAATCGCCGGTTCGTTCCGCAAACAAGGAAACTGGATGACCCAAAAATTTGGTACCAACTCCCTTTTGTGCCACTTGATTCCCCAACCAAACACACAGTTGCACAGTTCCCTTGCTTCCAAACATGGCCTCACAAAGATTATACAACGAAAAAATCCCGTGGAAAAAAATAATGAATCGGTCCATCATTACAATCAGTACAAAAAACATCTGATCTCATCTGTTCTTTCATCTCGCACAAAGGCACAACAGCAACAACAACAAAAAAACAACTTTCTCTGCCGGCTATTTACACTGATGCACAAACAGGGTAACATTTAGCAGAGGATATGAAACAAGAAAACCCACTCGTGACTTTATATATTTTTAACTTACACAGGGCGCCTAATTCTGTAGATACTGTCATCATTTGTTTGACCACTGGAATTCGATTTCCAGGTTCCTATTGGGACCGCTTTTGCTCTCAGGCAACAGGGTGTACTCTCCAGCAACTGACCCCAGCATGACGACCCGGTCGATTTGGATCGTCACCTTACCAAATGATTTCTGCAACAACACGGTTGGGGAGCTTGAGGACGCAAATACAGCGACATAGAACGGCAAAAGGACATGATGAAGAGGTAGATATTATTATGCATGTATCACAGTTCCATACCTTTCCGAATTTGCTGTTGTTTTTGCAAGAGATGTGAAGCTTCTGGCCCTTCGGAGGGCTGTCAAAAGCCCATGCGAAGGCCTCGTCCCATTCAGGTGACTCGCCAGTCGAGACAATCTGTGTATAGTATCATGTGAGTTAGGTCAATCAACTTTGATATGGAGGCATGGCACGGCAGCATAAGAACTGGTAGGACCCATAATTAACCCATACACTAATGTCTAAGCTTTGATATGGACTGTTAAACCGTGATCTTGCTAATATATCATATAAGTGCCCAAAAAAACCAATAAATAAATAAAGATAACCAACATTAACTGCATGTATAGCAATTATTTATTGTCAGCATGGAAGTAATCCATTGTGTATGGACTTATATCTCTGAAATGATAAGCACAAACAATTTAGATATACCTTTGTCAGCCTTGCTGGATTATTTCCAAGAGTAAGCTTGCAGAATGCACTGGCATTTCCCACTGATTGCCTCAGATTGCCGCCACGCTTTATGGTAACTGTAAGTGTCCCAGGCAAGCACTGAAGTAACAACTCTGCCTTTTCTTGAAACCGTGGTGGGCCAGACTGTATCAAGTACTGAAGTAGAGGAATAGCCTCTGAGGCAGCAACTGATTGAGCTTTAAATACTTCCGCTGGGCAAGCCGACCATGCTTGTCTTAGCAGATATAGTGAATCCAGTGCTGCTTCTTGAGTTGCTTCAGAACCGGTTTTAAGGGATGTTACAAGATGTGGAATGCATATTGTAGCAGGTTCAGTGACTCTCAAACGAGGGAAGTTGCTAAGTAAAGCATTAAGTGCTTTAAGATACTCCTCATTAGCACTCCCAGATGCCCATATATCCTTCTCAATTGAAGCTGCATGCAAAGCACCATCATCAGGTACATAAACTCTGGTAGGAAAATAAAACCACATTCCAGGTGACAGAAGGAAATTGTTTTTCTTTCGACTGAAATATAAGAGTTAAAACATAGCCTATTTTCTGTAGAGACCACTAAAACATAATACTAGCTTTTTTTCTTCGAACATGCACACCAAATGTATGTGATTTAGTATCAGAACTAAAACATACTCCCTCCGTTCCTAGATATAGGGCATATAGTTTTTTGAGAAAAAGTTCAAAATATAGGGTGTATTGTGTCACAACACTCATTTGGACATTTTTTTTTTAAATGATCATGTTTCCTTATTTCTTGCAAACCCCTCTATTTGCTCACATCAATTACCTATGCATAATCCCTTCTAAACCCGGTGTAATTTTTTCTCCACGTGTGTTCTTTAATTGCTAGACAGGACCCTAAACCCTAAGCCAAAAACTATACGCCCTATATCTAGGAACGGAGGGAGTATATCATATGAGAACATGTGGAGTAAGTATGAACTTCACACAAATGTAAACACCATGATTCTCTTTGCTATATAGCGTTGAGTTTGACTTGTTAATGTTAAAGGCAGACTTGACTTAAATAGCATGAAAGGCACTGAAACACTACCAAGTGACTAATGCAAGTGATCCAACACAAACAAGAAAGGGGTGTTGCTTTACCAGTTATAACTCGGACTGTTTCACTCGTGGCATACTCTTGGATAGTGTGATTGTTGAATAGAAGCTTGACAAACATTGCTGCCTGAACAGAAGTGTCAGGATTGCTTGAACTGATAAGGTCTAGCAAGACCTGGACGCCACCAGATTCTGCAACTGCTCTTTTATTTGCTCGACTATACATGACTAGATTCTGCAAGGCACAAATGGCTACCACTTTCATCTCTTCGGTTGGCTGATCTTCAAGAAGATTGACCAGAGCTCGGCATGCTGCAACGGCATCAGTAGAACGAGCAAGACCTTCATTCTGGAAAAGATCTCCAAGAGCAAGAGCAGCGAGCAATCTTCCCTGTTGAGACTGTGTCTGTGGATCCAGAAGGTACATGGATAAAGGTGCAATAGCATTTTTAGCAGCCTTCGCCTCCCTTATTCTTATATTGTTCAGCAATGCCTCAATAAGTCTTGCAGCAGCTTCCTCACACTGATGACTCCTCAAGAGATCCAGAAGAGCTTCGACAGCACCACTTTCAGCCATTGCTTCTGCACTTGTTGAATCATCACTCTCCAATACAAGCAGGGCATTCAGTGCACCCACAACAGTGCTTTCAGTCCCTGATCTGAGCAACTGCACTAGTACCGCAACAGGAACCTCAAGGAAAAACTCAGTGCTGTACTGCAAAATGCTAGACAGGACAGCTGCTGCAGATTCCCATACAACATGAGGCAAAGGAGGATCAGATTGCAACAACACCTTGGACAACTCAAACACACCACCCTCCTTTGCAATTGTATTTGGCCAGGCTAATGCAAGATTAGCAAGAGCTTTTATAGCTCTCTGCTGTAAATTTGGCAAACCAGATGAGAGAATTTGAATGAGGGCAGTGATGGATTGCTCTGCTACTGTATCCTTCTGCAGGTGTTCCTCCAGGAGAAGATGAGATAGGAGCTCCGCAGCCAATTGTTGCACAGCTGGTGGAGATGAGTTCAGTAAAGTAATGACTGGCTCAATTGTTTGGCGGGGTGTCAAGTTGTAATCAGCACGGCATTCAGGATGCTCCAAAATATTGACAAGAACCTGCAAAGTGCTATACTGCCCCTCAGGACCAGTATCTGCCTTTGATAACAGAGAGAAAAGAGGCTGTACTACTTTGGCTGCAGATGGACCTTTTGCTATGCTAGCATTGTTTGTCAAAATCCGAAGCATTTCTGCCAATGCTGTGCAAAGAAAATCTGGAGCATCATGAAGAATATCAAGAATGCTCTCAATTACACCAGCCTTAACCATTTCCAATTTGCAAGCTGGTCTATCTTTTCCAATCTTCACCAAAGCTCTGGCAACTGCCTCATGAAGCATGAAATTTTTGCCAAACAAAAGCCCAACAAGAGGAACGACTGCCCCATGCGCTGCCACTAATTCGGCGAGTTGTTCATCATCTAGGAGCTTATCCAGTGCATGGACTACAGAAAGCTGGGCCGGGTTAGCTTCACTAACCAGTAAAGTGACCAAAGGTTCCACGCAACGGGCTGCAGCTAATGTAGAGCGGATCCTTGTGTTTGCAAACAGAACACCACACAGTTCAGCGGCATCACCTTTCAACTCAGCTGAACAATCTGAGGACAGAATCCGGCACAGAACATCCACCGCGTTCATCTCAACATCAGCAACTGCAAGTGCTCTTGACGGATTGTCACAAAGCAGTCTAACAAGTGCTGATATAGCTGCATGCTGCTCCCTCTCCATGCCAGTACTCAGAACTTCTACAAGCGGCTGAATAGCCTGTCGAGCCGATTCACTGTTCCTCACATGGTCAGCACAAAACAAACTTTCTAATGCCTTTGCCGCGCTATAGCGAGAATTTCTTCCTCCTAGACGGAGGACCGCCACAAGCTGGTTTACAGCACCAAGTGCTGATTCATGTTGCCTTATTTCCGCAATACTGAAAAGAATGCCCAATAACTCAGTTGTAGCTTCTTCTGTTGTGTCCGATGGGCTAAGTGATAGGTATTTGGTAAGTGCTTCTAGGATTCCAACTTCAGCCATTAGCAGCATGTTTGGAGCACAATCAACAGCCAATTGTGTCAGAAGACCCAACGCCAAGAAAGGAGCACCAGGTCTTTCTGGAATGGGTTTAAGTAGATCAACAAGAAGAGGAATAGACTTTCTGGAAGTTGAACCAACCCTGATATCATCAACTCTGAATAGCCTCTCCAGTGTAGTTTCATCAGGATTAGGCACCAACATGAATTCCTCTGATAACTCCAAAAGGTCAGCTATATCAACATTAGAACATCCAAGCAAAGATATAAGTCCAGTGGCAGCCCCAGAATTAGCAACAGCCAGAAGAGTTCCTCTGCTACCATTGCTAACTAGACTTGCCAAAGCTTGCGCCGCAAAGTACCTGTATGCTGGCTCATCTGACCTTAACAAGTTTGAGAGCACAGGAATTGAATGTGATACTGAATTAGATCGATTGATCTCTCTTTCTTGAAACAGCAATGCAAGAAGTAAGGCACAAACCCATGCGGTGTTATCTTCTTCACCCTGATAAGAGCATAAACATACATTACGAAAAATCCCAGCAATTGAAAGGAAAACAGAAACTTGACAAGCTATGAGCACCAAGACAATGCATTTTGTGTACATAAAAACTAGCAAATGAATATTTTGAGTTCTAGTAGATATTTGCAGTGGATCTTTCCTCGTCAAAATGAAGAATTTAGGGAACTGAACTAGTTAGCTGCAACCCAAGATAGCCAAAAATTTAACACAGACAAAAGTGAACGCCGTGAGAACTTCTAAATGCCAATCATGATGTCCAACCAAAAGAATCAGTATGTGAGGCATTAAAGGGTGTAAACTATTTTTCGATATGAATGCCAAGATAAGTTTCTATCTGATGAGAATCTCGAGACCAGTGCAGAAGTAAGATATATGATGGGCCTCCAGCAGTAGTATTAGACAAGTTTGAAAACAAAGTACCAAACAGAACTTATCATGCACATTAATGAAATTCAGATAAGAATTCAATATGCTGAAGCATGTCAAGCTTATCGTGCAGATTAATACCGAAAATCATGTATGATCAAGCACAGAATTTTCTTATCGTCATGTTGTATGGAAAACACAGCAACATAGGTATGCTATCTAAGTAGAACTTCGGAGTTGATTCAGTTGATCGTGTACTTCGCAATGCAACTATGGTGGAAGATAGCATAGATCTGTTCTTTTGAGTGCCAATTCAATTATGTTGCTACAATTCAAGGGTTTTGGGATACAGCACAAGACATCTTTGATGCTAGAATAGTTGGGACAATCAAATGAATGTAAGTTCAAAAAGATCTCCCAAACAAAATGGCAAGACGCGTGGATCTCATCCCTTAGTCCATTAGAGATAATTAGTAAGGATATCGATTTAGCTAGAAAAGATATTGGTTCAGTGAGGAAGATAGAGATATGGTTTCTTAGGAAGTCGAGATTCCATTCGTAGGCATCAAGTCGAGTCTTCCCTATAAAAGGGACACCATTTACCCCATAGGGCTTATAGAATAGATGAGAACAAACTGGTAAAGATCCAATCCCCAACCCCAACCTTCTCTCCCTCTCATCCCCAGCATCATAGCTTGGCGACCTTCGCTCCTCGGAGCTGTACCCCCAACCGTGTCACGTTAATCGGTCTTAGGACCGGTGCCAATCCTAGCACGTGACACAAAATGGATGGCAAATATTATTACTAGCTGACTGTGGAAACTTAGAACTCCTTAACAATGGCTCATTCTGTCATGAACTGGAGTAACTAAATGTATTGTGCCAGGGGTTATGTGATTGGTTTTGTATGTTCCTTAGCTGTACAATAGATGGAATGACAGAAATCAGTTTAGGTAGGAAGAGATCTTAGGCAACTTATCAAATCTAGAGGGTGTTTGCCGCAATAAGTTTATAGAGTATGTAGTGTTGCTTAGATAGATTTTATGCCTTCGTAAAACCAAAAGAATATTCAACCTATAAGCAAATTTAGGAGCTTTGAATGAAAACTGGGTATGTAATGCATAAATAATGAAGTGCGTGAAAGATACTGACATTCACATACCAACTAGCATATGCACAAAGAATAAGGAAAAAATGGAATAACTAGCATCCACATACCACATATAGAAATGCATTTTGAGAAATCTTCTCGGTGAGCATTTGAACCGCTCCAGCTTCTAGAATTTCTGCTCTTGTTTTGTCGTCGTGGCGAGCAAAGACAGCCAGTAGCCAGAGTGGAATCATGTTACCCGAGATTACAGCAGTGTGGCACACCATTTCAGCATCGCTGTTATTTTCTTTTGAGTGTCTGGAAATTTTAATGTCTGCTATGGTTTCACCATCTCCATTTTCAGAAGGTAAGTTTGCTGTATTGATCATACCAACAAGAGAATGAATTAGCTGAATGTACAGGCTTGAATCGCATAGTATCTCTATCTGCTTTTGGCAATGCTCTTTTGCTGCACAAACAAGAAGAGCGCATCCACCAACTTTAACTTTCAGAAGGTTAGAACCAATGACTCGCCGTGCTGCTGCTGATATGCAACCTGGGATTTCAGAAACCAAACCACCCACAACATCATGTTGGTCCAAACAGAGCCTTGACAAAACTTCTATGGCTTTATCTTGCAAGGAGGGTACTGCATCGGCTACACAAGAAACAAGGGGAAGTATGGTGTGGGGATTTTCTGCAAGAGCTGTCCAGGGAGCCTTGGTATGCCCACTTGACACCTTTGATCTTGATAATAGTACCAGTGCATCAAGAACTTCTGATGTTGCCGAAGCATCACCATCAGCAGCTTCCAAGAGACCAGCTAGAGCAAGGACAGCACCGGAGCGATTGATAGTATCTGAAATAGTTTGGTTAATGGGTCGGCACTGCAAAAGGCGAGCTATTGCTGCTGCTCCATGAATTCTTCCATCAAGAGTACCCTCCTTAAGAACACGAGTTATAGGGAACATAATTTCTTCAAAAGATACCAAGGCAGACAATTCATGATCAAGAAAAAGGTTTGCCAAAGCTCGGGTTGCTTGCTCTGCTACTTCAAGAACTGTTGAACTAGCAAGTGAGACTAGTGGAGCAAGTGCATCCCGTCCAACAGCAGCAACCTCCTTATTTTGCTTGACTGAAAGAAAAATGGCAGCAAGGCAGCATGAGGCCTCCTTTAGTATTCTGTCGGACTGCATGTCAATCAGTTTCATGACTGACCAAAGTGTCTTCACTGCAATATGTGTTTCTCGCAAGTCTTTGCGGCAATGGAATAGACCAGCAAGAGCAGATGCCGATGTAGCCTGAGTTTCTTCTTTAGGGGAGCTCAGAATTTTGATCATTGTCTCAACTGCGTCATTTGCAGCACTTCCTTCATGCAGAATATCATTAAGTGGTGCAACAGAAAGCAAGCTTTTCAAAGCATCAAGAACATAAACTTTTGATTCAGGCTGTTCACTTGTCAACAGAGCAGATAACTGACTAATGGTTCCAGTATCTGACTTGTGAATGAGATGATTCAGTGTTTTGGATGCTATCTCTTTGCCGTTGTCACTTCCATTTTTGAGAAGCCATAGTAAAGCAGGAACTGCATCAGCACTTTCAACACATGCTCGTATGTCTTCACTATGATTGCATAAATTGCCAATGATGGTTGCTGAATCTTCTTTAGCTTTGGGAGAACCAGTTTCTAATATTTGAACAAGAGGAGGTATGCCACCAGCAGCAGTGATAGCCCATTTGCACTCATCATTCTCCTTCGACAGAAGAGCGAGCAAAGCAACAGCACATTCCTGCTGTTGTTCTGAGGATAGACCAAGTAAAGAAATCAATAGCTGAACACCCTCACGACCTTGAAGAGCTTGCCATAAATCACAATCTTTCTTGCAGAGAGCAAAAAGTGATGTCATCAGGTCATCTTGCACCTCAGTACCTGCCATGGTTATCAAACCAACAAGCAAACGTTTTGCATCAGAATCTGCAAGTGTCTTGCAGAGAACTGGGTTACTATACAAGCTGGCCAAAGCTTCAATCACACGCTCCTGTACAAGGAAGGGTGCCTTAGGCTTGAACTGTTTCATCAATGTCTTCTCAATGACCAGAGGGTCTGACGCACTGATTGATTCTGCATTTATGTCATATATCATCAAGGCTGAGGCTAATGCGCCAAGAGTGTCAGCAATCTGAGCAGAGGAAGAGCATGATTCAAGACTTTCACCGAGGCTTGAGATTACATAAGATAAACCACCAGAAATATTTGCTAATGCACACATTGCATTTTCTTGCAGTGCTTGGGCAGATTCTCCTTGCATGAACTCTTTTGATGGAGCAATAGTAGCATTTATAAGAGCAGGAATCCCATTAGAACTAGCTACCTCGCGCCGAGCTTCTTTACTCTGTGCAGAAAGGGATTTCAGAGCACCAGCAGCTTCTGCTCTGATGGAAGTTTCATTACCAGGGCCAAGTAACTTTAGGAGCTGTTTTGTTGTTTCTCCTGATAAAACTTTTGAACAAACTGATGAGTCTTCCATCATTAAAGCCCCAAGAAGATTGCAGACATTTGCTAGGGTATTTGTCTGACCAGAACCAATCAGCTTTATAAGTATATCAACTCCACCACATCGCACAGTTGCTGACCAAAAGCCCTCTGTGTTTTTTGACAAGTTCTTCAGTGCTCCGGTTAGCAGGCCATCCACCAAACTCTCATTCTTCAGGCTAACTTTGAGTTGCTCCCACAGTACTGGAACAACATTTTCTGTTGAGAATATCTTTGATCCAACATGATCCCTTATCCCACCTTGAGAAACAGCATAAATTGTTTTGGCAGCTGCAGTCTGACTTTCAGCTGACTTGGACCTGAGAAGAGCAAGCAATGGAGGGATGCAACCACCAAGCAGAACCTTCACCCTTAGCTCCTCTTCCTTGCAAAGAGACCCTAGAACAGTAGCAGCCAGCATCTTAACTCCAGATGAGCCAGACCTGAGGAGAGAAACAAGTATCGGAACAGCCTGTGAATGTGACGCAACAGCTCCAAATGCAGTATCACGTGTTTGAACAAGATCCAATAATTGCTTCAATGAGCTTTCTTTTTCTTGAGGTGACGAAGAACTCTGCCGCAACTGCTCAATGCATTGAGCAACACTTGAAAGTGTCTCCTCATCCTCCATATTGGCTCGGTTCCTGCAATTACGTACAATCAGACTTGGTTCTAATGTTCAATACTTCACAGTGATTTTCATGTGATATAATTTACAAGAACATAGTAGTTTATCAGAAGTTCACAACTACGATACTAATTCATTTGATCCTAAATGTATTAAACATGATACTCTGACCATCATTTTTTGTATAAAAGTTGCTGCCTCACATCTAAATAATGATAAATTATATTTCATGATAAATCTAGTAACATTAATTCGATGCTTTGGATGCTAGTAATTAGTTTCTTATATGGTCAGATCTACATGGCATTTTCATTAAACAGGTGTATCAGATGTTATACCCCGCGTCACCTAAGAATGAACTTAATTTGTGCTGCTTAAATGTTATGTGATCTTCAATGCCAAGATGGCTTCGCTTAACGCAATGATCGATAAACTTAAGACAGATTGCAAGCAATGGTGCTTAGCAGGCGCCGGAGGCTTCCCCATGCTCTGCCCATAGCTCTTGCGTCTATGTATTAGTCATTTTAGGTTTTGATTGCTCCATCTTTGTATATGCCACTCGGTTATCTATGCAGTTCACCTGTATGGTTCAGGAAAAAAAATCATGCGATCTCTCGATTCTAACATGTTTCCTGGCATGTCCATAGACTCATGCACGTTACTTTGCTTTGATTCTGATCTGTTGGTTTGAATAAGAATTTATCCCTACAGTTTTGAGTTAGATTGGAGGTTTAGAGATTGTTAGGTGACAAGTCAATGCATCTGCATTTTAACTAATGAGATCAAGGAAGAAGGAATACTTAGAATTTTACTCATGAAAATCTTATCTCCCATATGTGGTCAACTTCTTCATATTTGAGTATCTCATTTCCTTCGAGATGCACTGTCCCTGCCCTTACTCTCTCATGAGGTAAAAAAAAGAACTCGACCAACGGGCAATTGAATCAGTGGCATATAAGAAACTGCCAGGAGCACACTCCCCAGAGGCCAAGCCTTGAACCTGGGTAGACTAGGCATGCACTCACGCCTCTAACCAACTGAGCAATGCTCAATGTAAGGTTCAAAACATTGCCAAATTGCATTCCTTTAAATCTAAAATTGCACCGCGGATTTCAATCTATAATAGCATCTTATTACAATTGTTAGTATGGTAAATCAAATAACCGATGCCATCATGTATTTAAATGTAGGTGTAGTGGTTGAGTTTGTTGCTTTCATGTTTTCTTGCCCACCCAAACAATACTAAACGAGGGCATCAAGAAGACTTTTATCTGAGTCCCTTTACTTGGAGCAGAAATTTGTTGAGGTGCAGGGTAGTTGTTGTAGACTATTCATTTCCTTTTTCCTACTAATTCAGTCGACATATAAGTGACTTCTATAAACAAATTGTGGACAAAACGAATGTTTTAATAGTCATGTCTTTTCCCATTTGATATTTCACAATTAAAAGCAATTCTAAGATCACTTTTTGAAGATTTCACGGTTGTTGTACTGCATAATGTTATGGAAGAAAAGGTCCAAGAGATGCAACAGCCATATCAAAAAGGAAAACAAGAGAAGCTAATAGTAGTGGAAATGATTTTGTGGTAAATCACATTTCATCAATCATTCTATATACGACTACGAGAATTTGTACAACAAGTCAACAAACCAAGAAGTAGAATCGCAACTTACTTGCCCATTCTCATGACTGAGACAGGAGTTGGTGGCTCTGAGTCTGGAACTTTATCCTGTTAATTGACAAGCAAGAGTGATTAACACTGAAGACTCCAAAATGATTGCATTGCACAAAGTGTTGAACACCATAAGCACTAGATTCAAATGAAGTAATGTTTTTGAATATCCAACAATCATTACAATACTTTACAATGTACAAAATTACAACAGTGAATATAATATACTGACTCCAAAAAATAGGTCAGGTGTTCAAAATAATGATCATGTTGTCAGATCAATCCCATATTTTTTTTCTCAAAGTGCAAGCAAGATTGAAAACAATCATCATCCTCCAAGTGCGATAAATCACTGTTATCTAGTATGTAAAGTCCCAAGAATATGTATCTACTTGATGGAAATCACATGCTTATGGGTAGTTCAAAAAGAACAATTAGATGGAATTATGACAACAGTGTTCCTAAGATGCCTATGAAATCACTGTAGAAATGATGTAGTGATAACAGCACCGTTGAAGTTTCATGACAAAAACTTTATCAGGACTCCCTTGAATTGCACAGAAGCATAACATAATATATTTTTTATGGCATGACTCCATTCACTGATCCAAGTTCCAGAATGATTCTCGAGATTATAGTTAGCCAAATTACTTACATGGCATGACATTATACGTAAAATGTTGTATTCAGCCCATTTCGCTTCATCCAAGATAACTACATGCACGTCAGAGCAAAGCTTTCCAATGCTTATAAATGTCAAATACAAGCATAGGGATTTATTCAGCCCATTTTATTTTACCATCACTAGAGTATACATAATGGCCCAGACCGGAAGAATGACATTACCAGTTTACCACTTATGCCAAGAGAAAGAAACACAATCCTAGCCCCTCGATCATGAGATGCAGATATTGCAAACTATTGTGTGTCCACACACGCAGGTAGGATGGACTTGTTTCAAGTCAGCTGAGTACTGATCTCACTTTCAAAGAGTATCCTTATCCTACTACAGTACTTTACTGATTAAGCACGGGAGATAGATTGCGGTTGAAGAAAGACTCTGAAAGCGACAGGCTGCCTGCCACTGTCTACCACTACAGCTCAGAACCACGGCGAGAGGGGCACCTACCAGATCTGCGCCGCCGTGGCTCCCGCCATTAGCCCCATTGAACCTCCACGCTAGCGCAGCCGCCATGTTTAGCCGTACGCGACCGCCTGGAGCTGAGCAGATCAGGCTACCCGCTTCTTCCTCGCTGCCTCCGAGCTGTCGTCAACCTGAAACCGACAGTAAAAAAAAGGAAAACAGCTGCGTCAGATCCCATCCAGTGAAGAGAAATCGCATTCCGCACCGAACTAAGCCCGGATTTCGCGTCGGCCACGGCTGACCACCGGCTCCCGACCCCAGATCCGGCCGCGGAATGGCGCTGGCAGCCACCGCAGCCGAGCGGATCGCCGACATCCCAATTTCCCGCACCAGACGCCGATTGGCCCGCGTTCGAGCTCCCCGCGCGGCCGGCCTGGATCAGGCGCGCTCTCGCCGGCGACCCCCGAGCTCGGCCGAAGCAGCACGCCACTACTAGTACCCTCCACCAAGCAACCGACACGGAGGGGGAAAACAAAGAGCAGAGGAGGATCGGAGAATGGCACGGAGGAAAGCAGGGTGAACGAACCTCTCATGGGAATCGGCGGGAGATTTTGCGAGGAATCCCTGGAGCTCGCCGTGGTGTTTGCTAGGCCGCCGCCGCAGATCCAGTGAGGAGGAGGAGGAGGAGGAGGGAGGCGCCGCCCATGCACAGCCGAGAGAGAGGCGTCTGTCTGTTAGACTGTTACGCTCTCCTTGGTGGCGCGGAATTCTATTATTAACGCTAATTATCGGGGGCTAAAAGGGGAGCCGCAATTTATATAGCCAGTGGGTGGCCGTGGCTGGCAGTGAGCTCGCGTCTTCTTCCTTCTTCCCAGCGCCAGCGACCTACCGCCGACAGTGGCTGTGGCAGTGGGGAGGAGCAACTCGGCTTGCCTTGGAGCTTTGTACTGCCGCTTTTGCACCTTCACCCTCCGCTTTCTTCCTATTTATAATAAAACGAGATTTTATTTTCCTTTTTGCGTATTCAAAAAATATTGTACTCCGTAGTAGGAGTAGAATTGATTGATATGTTCATATGCATTGCAGATATTTCAAAACTACAATTGCTCTCAGCAATTTTTTCCGATTCCTATAGTATAATGTTTCATCATGGTTCATGCATCCAGATATAAATGCTACTAGATGAAACCAAAAATAGAAACTTAGTCCTATGATAAAGAATAATGCTGAAGATGAGCCCGAGTATTTTTTTTTCTTTCTTTGCAAAACAAGTAGATTCTGCTTTATAGATAGTAGTTGTACAGGATACTTGCCTAGAAATAGAAGGTGTACTGCCACTCAAAAAGGGGCACTGCAAAAGATGTTTAGATTCTGAAGGGTGTATATGCAATGTTTTGATTATTCTATATTAAGCCAATGTTGATTGGATTAGACAATGGTTTGTAAGCTGGTAGAGGTACGGCGTTTGTTGATTAGTGCCAGTCTGCATGGGGCTGGAGTCTTGAGGGGTTTTGTCTTGGAGAGCCGAAATCAACAGGTAGGAGGGAGAGGGTATCTGCCAACTTTTGCATAGCTGTGAAACCAGTGGAGGGTGTTTTCGTCTGAGAGCCCCTTTCTTCAGCAGAAGCACACATGTACAAGCTGATTAATAGGGGTATGAAACATGCCATCAATTACTCACTTCTATTGTTTGATTTTTGGTACATCGCAGCCTACTTGCATGTTCCTCTCTCTCTCTTTGTGCGCGCGTGTGTGTGTCAGGTACTAATTTTTATAGCCATTGTGTTTGTATCATATTTTACCTTTAAAAAAATATCTAAATTGGCTTTCGCCTGCCGTAGCAGCTTTAGAAAAAAAAATGGTGTATCTATGAGTAATTTAAGTTATCATATGGTTTTCCAAACAAACACAAATCTTATCTCTATTAAAAAATTATATAAAAAACCCTACATGCTGGTTTATTTTGGATTGCAATCATCCCACGTTTTTAGTCGATTGTCATCCTATTGAACTAGTGTGCAAAGCATTTGTAGAATTAGTACATTGGAATAGCATTGCCACAACAATCCTAGTGTACCTGGCATGGAAATAACTTGCTTGAAATTGATGATGTCATTCTAATGCATTGAACTTCTTATAGTCTATTTTCAAATGCTACCCATAAATAGATGGATGCAAACAAAAATGGTAAATCAGAAAAATTCTAGTCATTGCAATATACTAACAAAATCATGATTCATCACACTACAAACGCATGCTTAGGTAGCTAGTACAAAAAAGAGGTCGAACAAGTCACACATTTCGTGTTGCCATGCTTATATAAATTCCTTCTTTTATACTAAGACGGACTTCTAATGTGACATCATATTAAGTCATATCATCTTAAATGAGTAGTTTTTAGGTTATATCAAAGATCAATCGAGTCCTTTAGATCTTGGCGATTGTGGCTTATAAACATCATGCTCTTTGGTTAAAAAACACACCTCTAAGATAAAAGGATGCCTCTTCATGAAAAGATGTGTCCCTTTATGAAATATATATATACTCATGGGAAGATATAAAATGATATTTTGTGTGAAAATACATATTAGAAAATAATGAAAATAGAATAATTGTTTGATTAACACGTTATAAAATTTAGTTCAGAACTTTCGAAAATATGTGACCATTAACTTTGCCTAGGATGTGCTTGAACACTTATGTACCGCGGTTTAAAATTTCAATTTTTGTATGCACTTTAGAAAAAATTAAATTTATTGAAAAAAATACTTGAAGCAAATTGCATGTTTTATGCTAGTTGTTATGTAGAGTAGTGTCATCTTTGATGTAAATTCTCAACAACAAAATTAATGAACTATTTGTTCTCTAGTACAATGCCTTGAAAATACGAAGTTAAGTATGCAATATAAACTATTTTGCATATGAAAGGCACATTTTTGTGAATGAATCAGAGAAAGTAGGCACTTGTTTAGTGATTCAGGGAATCCTTGTATATATAAAAATATGGTTGCAAAAATAGCACAACAAACAAACTAGCACCTCCAAAATCTTGATTGCCAATTTTCATGAATTAACACTTAAGTGTGCCACAAGAAGATAAAGAAGGAAAGGGCACAACGATAGAGAGATGGAGGAATTAATTCAAAATTTGGGGAATTTATATGCATACCAGATTTGATGAAAATTTATAAAAATTTAAAGACACTAACTCATATTTTTATTAGTACTATAATTCTAGGTGAATTACAAGTTGAACCAACTTTTAAAACCCGAACTACGTAATACCAAAAAACAAACAACGTGTTTTGGATCATTTCAACTTGTTGACATATGGAATTGTTTGCATCTAAGTACTGTAATGATTCTAATGTGATGTTTGAATGTACAATATTTTATGATGTTTTGTTTTCCAATTTGGTTTTACCTGTTGTATTGTGTGTTGAATCAATTGTTAATTATAGTCGTGTACGGTTGCTCAAAGCATATTTCAAACAAACAAATCTTTCAGAATGCAAGTGAGTGGAAGAAACATTGCCTACATTTTGTTAAACATATTTCCATCAATGGTGTTGCAATGTTGATTTATCTCGTTGTAATCCGTAAACAATGTTTAAGTTTTAATCCTTGAACAATGTTAAACCACTGACGTGTATTCCTTGTATTGCACAAAGTGTGTACTGCACCTACCAGACTTACCTATTATACATCATAGGATTATGCTTCATTTCAAACCTTTACAATAGTAAAAATGAAAATGAAAATTTATACTAAACCATTATACTTATATTAACTCATTTTATCAAACCATAATCATAGTTTTAAATGTAGTTATTATACTTAATTGGGTGATAATGTTGGTAATTATTAACAATAGAGTTTTTATGTTGCATTTGTAATGTCTATTGTTTAAAATGTGGATGCACTATGCTAAATTTAAAGTTAATTTTGTTTTGTTACATTGTTTTCACGATTTATGACACTCACAAGACATATTTCACATATACCTTTTGTGTATATCCTTAAATAGTTTGATAGCGATCTTTGAAGCATGTGGTCTCAAAAAATATCATGACAACGCTTTCTAGTTCATAATGAAGCGTGGGTAAATATGAAAAGTATCTAGAGTATATAAAATCTCTAGAAGGAAGTTTTTATTTACAAATATTCTTAAAATTAAATATGCGGTACATGTATGCGGACTACATTTAGTAATGTAAGAGTTATCTAATTAAGCCCTCAACACAGACGATCTAGAGGGTAGAAAGAGAGAGTAAGATCATAACTATTACTATCCATCATCTACCTGGATGTTGTTTTCCTCTTTGTGGTGAATGTTAGAGAAAATTTAGTAGTGTGTAGTCAATAATCGACTATATGAAATTTCCATGCCATTTATAGTCAATCTAGTAGTCCATTCATATAATAGTAAGTCACATTTCATGCTATGATACTAATACGGTATCCACATTGTTTTCTCACAAAGGGTGTGGAAGCCTGTGCTACAACTGGCTAAAAATGTACAACTCGAATATCTCCTCTCCTCTCAGCTCCTATTCAACTAGGCAAAAATCATATGTGACAATTCTTATAGTCTACTTGTGTATTCTTGTTATACTTGCTTTGATTGGTTTCTAGTGTCACTTACTTTGATAAAAGGTTCTATTATTTTATTAATGTATCTATTATTAGGCTATTGGACGTGATAACTATTGTGTATAGTGTTTAATATGAGTTAGGGGCAATCATCCCGTTTTCTCAGCATATGGACCCCATGTCGACGACAATATATTTCGTAGTATATTGTAAAAGTAGTTCAGACCACCACAATTCGGCAACTGTAAATTAAAACTAAGAAGTTTAATTTGTAAAAGATATATACTACGGATGCATATAAGTGGTGTGGTTTACACTAGACTTAAACATTTTGGACTCTAATAGGGAGAAAACGTGCCCTAGCTAGAGGCGCATTCAAGGGAACGACACCATTTACACTAGCACTCCTCAAGAATATTCCAAAAAAAATATCATGCCATAACAGAGGTATTTTTCATGCTATAGTAGAGAAATTTACCATGCAAATTTTTTTTATCATGCTATAGCAGGGGAAGAAATCATGCGACAATAGAGAAAATTATCACGCATTTCAGAAATTTTCCATGTTGTAGCAGAAAGAATTGTCCAGCTAAAAGCAGAGGAGAGTTCTCGAGATATTTAAAATTGGCATGCTACAGCAGGGTGAATTGCCATGATATGAAGAGAAGATATCATACATACTTTCAATAATTGTCATGTTACTAGGAGTTTCATGCTACGCACAAGGTAGTTTGCTCGGAATGATGCATTATGGGAGAAAATATTTGAGGAGAGTGGTGTTTTGGCTCCTGGGTGCATATGCACCCTTTATTTAAAATACAATTTACACATATTTTGAAATGTCAAAAAATTTTACGAAACATGTTTGCGCGTAGATCTTAACATGTTATATGTTCACAAAGTCGTTTCATGAAAAAACGACAATTTTTGTATCTTGTAAAAAAAGACAAAATTTGGTTCTAAAATAAGACTTTTCACGACACTTTTTTTTATCTTTTTTACATAAGGCACAAAATATATCGTTTTCTGGTGAAACGACTTTGTGAACACATAGAATATGAAGATATATCCGCGAAATTTTATTTCAGATTTTTTTGACATTTTCAAATATGTTTTTCAAATCCCAGGTGCATATGCACCCGGGTGCCAAAGCGAATTTCCGATATTTGAGCCGTTTCCTTGGGAAGATGCATGAAAGGGAACGTTGCGTCCATATAAAAGATTAGTACATCAAAGAAGATTTCTTCAAAAAAAATCAAACAAACGTGAGCTCGTTAATATTTTCAAACATTTTTTCCCTGGCGAAAACCTAGCATACTGAGTGGTGTACCCTCACACCATTGAATCCATGATTGATGATCACATTTTAAAAGTCATGCTAGCTAGTTCTGCATATGCCTGTTGGGATTGCATAATCAGCAGGCTACTGTGTGTGCAGTGTGCACCGGACCCCCCACAGAGTAAAAAGACGAGGCAGCCCCCGGGAGTTGCAATCCGACCTGGCAACCGGCGTGCCCATGTGCAGGATCATCACCCAATTATTGACACACCGCTCCAGCAGATTAATCAAATCTACGGCGGGAAAGAAAAGCCGGTGCCAGTTGCCCAAGCCTTTATTTTACCTCGCATAAAATATACCGATCCTTGTGCGAATTATATGTACCGGGTGTCAGTTTCGTCCTGCCCTGCATGTTTTGTTTCCAGCGGAAAATGGAAAAGAAGAGACCCGAATCTACGGGGAGGGAAAAGGGGAAGATCGGGAGTGAGAGAATTCATGGCGAAGCCACCGCGTTTTTCCGACGGCAGGACGTCGACGGCGCAGCGGACGGTGGCGACGTTGTTTCTCCGGGCGAATGCGACGGCGTAACCGCTTAACTGCCAGTGCATGCATGGCTTGATGGATGGCTAGCTGTTCTGTTCACGCTTGATGAATGAATTGGTTTTTCTGTGACCGGATAACGAATTGATTAACCGTGGGATGGACTTGATTGTGCGTGTTTATTAGCGCATGCATGTGTCGGTTCGTGTTTGACTCCGCGCGCTATGCGACGACGGCCGCGGGCTCCGGCGCAGCCGAGAGGGAGGGAGGCGGATTTTGAAATAATCAACATTTCTAACTTTTTAGCGAAACAAATTCACAATCTAAACCTACTTGCAAAATATTTCATAAAAATGATCTTTTTGTCTAGCGCCCAACCACCAGGCACTAAGCCCATGTATATAGCGCCAGCCCATACGGCGCTAAGACACTTCCAGCGTGTCAACGTGAACCCTCGCCGGGCCCCACCCTGGAAGTCTAGCGCCTCTTCGCTCGGTGCTAGATGTGAAGGCTTAGCGCCTCGCCGCTAGGCGCTACACCAGGGAACAACTTAAACGGATGAAGCCCACGCCCGAGGGCAGACAACACACACAGGGAGGCTTCTCTCTGTCGAGAGAAGGCTAGGGCGGCGGCGGCAGTTCCTCTCCCCCTCTCTCAAATCCATCTCAAATCCCCAGATCTGAAGGATTGAACCAAGACAACTGCTCTCAATCCATCCCCCAAGGTATTCTCCCCCATTCCCCTAATTTTCATCCAAAAAATCCATCACATTTTGCATCTTTGTTCAAGTTTGGGTTGAAACCCTAAATCCTATATTTTGTTTGAATTTGTTATGATAGAATGGTTTGTTCCTTTGTTCTTTACCAAATTACACTGTTGTATTAATCATTGGACAAATTACTATGAGTAATTTTAGTGAAATCTAAAACTCATTGGATTTGAACATGTTATGTTAGTTTGTGGCTTTTTTGTATGGAGCAATTATATGGATGACATGAATGGATGTCATGATATGATGCAATTATATGGATGACATGATATGGAGTAATTATGTTAGTTTGTGAAATTTTTATGTATGAATCAATTATATGGAGCAATTACTATGTGTTTTATTTTGTTAAGACATTAATAATATGGATGACATGAATGTGTATTTTTATATGAATATTAAGTTAGATCTTGAGCACTACCATTAGCTAAATCAAATTATTTTGTTATGGAACAAAGTGATAATGGAATGCTTGTTGTTTGAAAAATATAGAATGGAGTGGCTTCTCCATAATCACTATGATGTTGCGCACCGATCTTATGCTATGGCGGTGCTAAAGAAGGTAATTTTTTTGTTGACCTTGCTTGATTTCGATAACGTATTCCTTTGGCTTCGCATGGCCAAGTTGTTTCTATTCATTTGCAGAAGCTTTCAACCTTGAAGCTTCGGTTTCACGGGGTCTCTGAAATGTCGTACGATGAGCGGTACACACCGTACATCGACGCATTAGGACTACTCCCGTTCTTCCAGCTAGTGACCCGCTCCACTCCAAACCTGAATGCAGCGCATATCACGGCGCTTGTGGATCGGTGGAGACCAGAGACACACTTTTCACCTTCGGACCGGGGAGATGACCGTGACGCTTCAGGACGTGTCGATAATCTTTGCACTTCCTATCGAAGGTGAGCCTCTGTGTTTGAACACAGATTCTGAAGGGTGGCATGCACAGATGACGGCTCTGATTGGTACTGCTCCTACTGAGAACAAGGACAAGAATATTGCAGCCGGCACTCCTTACACGTGGATCATAGATAACTTTAAGAATTGCCCTCAAGGTGCTGATGTTGGGGTGGTCAGGACGTATGCCCGTGTGTACATTTGGTATGTTCTCTCTAGGACACTATTTTCCGACGGCAAGGGCAATGTAGCGCAGTGGATTTGGCTGAAGGCGTTGACCGTGTTGGACAAGAGATGGAGTTGGGGTACGGCAACACTGGCCTACTTGTACCGACAGGTAAAGAACTGTTCGTTACAAATTAAGTTGTGTTCCAACATGGCATGACATGACCGTGTTTTATTTTCTTTGCAGTTGGACGACGCATGTTGGGTCAAAGAAGGTTGACTCAATTCCTCTTGGTTCATGGGTGGAGGGCTCAATGTTTGCCTCACTTCTTGTTGGGTCAAGATAGGTTGACTCAATTCCTCTTGGTCCATGGGTGGAGGACTCCTTTTGGTGGCAAATATTTCAAGAGCCTTGTCTTGGGATTCGGCCACCACTTCCTTGTATGCAAGCCAACGTTGTTCCGAGTTGATACCCATTGTTTTCCAAGGAATGTTATGTCCAAACCCAACATTATGCCTTCCCTCCAACATAACCACATCACTTGGGCCCATCCAATTCAACTCATTCCTTACTTGTTCCAACAACTCCACATAGTTGGGAGTAGCATCAAACACCAAATCTTGCTCATCCAAATCCGGCTCTACATTCCCTTTCAAAAATGCATCCTTATTCACATGATGAAGACGAACAATTCTTGCCATCCCTACATTAATTATAGGAAAAAAGGAAAATTTTATCATTAAGTATTAATAACAAATTGAATCTAACCAACAACATACAAACATAAAATGAAAACATATCTCTAACCCTAACCCTAACACTAAATTAAAAATAACCCTAACCCTAACATAATAAAAGAACACATCTTTAACCCTAACAAAATAGTGCACATACAACATATTAGTCACTACTTTATTGTTTCATACATATAAGCAACAAGAATAAACCAAAGGCTATGAAATCAAAGTTGTTCTAGGTTTCCAAAATTTGAAGATATCCAACCAAAAAGGAAGATTCCAATGGGTCCAAAGCTAGGGATTGAGAGAGGGTACCTCTAGCAAGTTGAGGTAATTAAAATCCACGGAGGGAATCTTCAAATCTAGGGGATTTGGGTGAAGTTTTTGAGAGGAGGGGAGAGGGGGAGAGAGAGCACCATTGCTGTTTTTCGAGCTAAGTGGTGGGGGGTATGAGGTGGGGGACATATGGGGGTCCCAAACTGTTGGATATATGCTCTAGAGGCAAATAATATATGATTATTCCAATATATCTAAGCAAGTTCATAACCAGTTTCATACCGTGCTAGAACTGTGTCAGTGAAACAATGATGCAGGTGTGGTATAGAAACCCTCAGAGTTCCTAGTTAGCCTCTACATCGATAACTAGTTCATGGTCAACATGCTGGTCGTGGTTTCGCGATCATGGAAAATTAAGTCTCTTGACTATGAGGTCACCTCACTGGTTAAGTGACGTGATGAAAATTACCCAAAGTAAGCATTACAGCATGATCAAATCTTGTGAAGGTTCAGTGTTGTAATTACAGAACGAGGTAGACCGTTCCTTTGACTGTGAGTACGTGCATAATTGCTATCTTCCCGGATGCTTTGACCTACATCCCACCACCTGACTGAAATATGCGGGTCATAACGGTTGTATCTTGGGCATTCCGTGGAGATATGTTGAGGAGTATTGTTACAAGAGCGGGATTTTTCAATCCATATAATGGATAGATACTCGGGGCCCACTCGGTGAGATTCCATCCATAAAGCTGCAGCGTGTGACTAGGTCACGGGGATGAATATCACGGGAACGAGTGAATGAGGATTAGTTCAGAACGAGGTTGAACCAGACATAGGATGTCATTGATCGAATCTCGGAACAATCCAGTATCGCTGACAAAGGGAATGCTATACGGCGTAAGGTCCAATCAGTGTTTGATATCCGGAATGCACAGGGGTCATTATGGGCATCCAGGTCCCGCTGATGATCATTGACCGTAGCCTCATCTCGGTCATGACTGGAGTGTTCTCGGACCGTAGGGTAACACACTTAAGGGCTCGATGAAATCGGAGACCTTTTTCGGAACCATCGGAGTAACCAGAGAATAAAGGAAACAACATCGGAGAAGTACCGTGTTGAACCAAACAAGTTCGGAGTGAACCGGAAGGTGTTCCGGAGCACCGGGAGATGGAATATTATGTTTTAGTTATTAATTAATTGAATTAATAATTAAAATCATTTTATTTCTAATTAATATATGCAATGGGCCTTAGTGGAGAAAAAGGCCCATTAGGGGAAGAAATAAAATGGAAAAGAAAAAGAAAAAAAAGGGAGTGGGGGGGAGGCGCCATGGGCCCTAGGGCCCATGAGGGTGGCGCCCCCTCTCCCCCGTTGGCCGGCGCCCCCCCCTAGCATGTGGGATAGTCCCACATTGCTAAGGGAGGGGGGTTGACTCACTAGTATTTACTCCGAATTGAGATCGGTTTTCTCCGGTCTTCTCCCCTAGTGCTAAGGGAGGGGGGTTGACTCACTTGTCTCTTTCACGGTGGGCTCCCTAGTGTGAGCCTATAGTGGAATTGAGGCTTCTCTGCTAGAATCGGAGGCCGTCGTGCTGCCGAAGCTCCGTCCGGAGGTCTGCTTCCGCCACCTTCGCTGGATTGGAGAACGGAGGTCGTCATCGAGTCTCGTACGTGTGCGAGTACTATGAGGTGCTACACGTGTGGCACTACGCCCATCCGGGTGCTCAACACAGCCAGGGGGCTGTGAAACTTGATCGGCTACATCAACCATGTTTGCGGGAACGTTTCCCGCGCAACGGGCTACACCCCGAGGTATGTTATTTACGCACTCCTTTCCGTTGCGGTAATACGGCTAGCTAGATCTTGGGTTATGGGAACGCTAGTTAGAAAAAAATGTGTTTTTCTACTGCGAACCCTAACGATGGTATCATGAGCTAGGTCTATGCTTAGTATTACTGTACGGATAAAACACATCGGGGATGTGGGCGTTGATTGTATGTGTTGGGGTTCGCAGCAGAAAACACAAAATTTTCTAACTAGCGTTCCCATAACCCAAGATCTAGCTAGCCGTATTACCGTAACAGAAAGTAGTGCGGAAATAACATACCTCGGGGTGTAGTCCGTTGCGCGGGAAACGTTCCCGCAAACGTGGTTGATGTAGCCGATCAAGTTTCACAGCCCCCTGGCTGTGTTGAGCACCCGGATGGGTGTAGTGCCACACGTGCAGCACCTCGTAGTACTCGCACACGTACGAGACTCGATGACGACCTCCGTTCTCCGATCCAGCGGAGGTGGCGGAAGCAGACCTCCGGACGGAGCTTCGGCAGCACGACGGCCTCCGATTCTAGCAGAGAAGCCTCAATTCCACTATAGACTCACACTAGGGAGTCCACCGTGAAAGAGACAAGGGAGGGGAGAAGACCGGAGAAAACCGATCTCAATTCGGAGTAATATTTATTTTCTCACAAATTTCTGTGTATTAAATATGTGCACCCTGGCTATCTATATATAGGCAGAGGGGAGGGAGTCAACCCCCCTCCCTTAGCAATGTGGGACTAAAGTCCCTTGCTAAGGGGGGTTGGCCGACCAAGGGGGGGAGGGGGCGCACCCGTCATGGGCCCTTGGGCCCATGGCGCCTCCCCCTCTTTTTCTTTTTCTTTTTCCCTTTTAATTCCCCTAATGGGCCTTTTTCTCCACTAAGGCCCATAGCACATATTAATTAGAAATAAAATGATTTTAATTATTAATTCAATTAATTAATAACTAAAACATAATATTCCATCTCCCGGTGCTCCGGAACACCTTCCGGTTCACTCCGAACTTGTTTCGGTTCAACACGGTACTTCTCCGATATTGTTTCCTTTATTCTCTGGTTGCTCCGATGGTTCCAAAAAGGTCTCCGATTTCATCGATCCCTTAAGTGTGTTACCCTACGGTCCGAGAACACTCCAGTCATGACCTCGCAGAGGCTATGGTCAATGATCATCAGCGGGACCTGGATGCCCATAATGACCCCTGTGCATTCCGGATATCAACACCGATTGGACCTTACGCCGTATAGCATTCCCTTTGTCAGCGATACTGGATTGTTCCGAGATTCGATCAATGACATCCTATGTCTGGTTCAACCTCGTTCCGAACAAATCCTTATTCACTCGTTCCCGTGATATTCATCCCCGTGACCTAGTCACACGCTGCGCAGCTTTATGGATGGAATCTCACCGAGTGGGCCCCGTGTATCTATCCATTATATGGATTGACAAATCCTGCTCTTGTAACAATACTCCTCAGCATATCTCCACGGAATACCTAAGATACAACCGTTATGACCCGCATATTTCAGTCAGGTGGTGGGATGTAAGTCAAAGCATCCGGGAAGATAGTGATTATGCACATACTCACAGTCAAAGGAACGGTCTACCACGTTCTGTAATTACAACACTGAACCTTCATAAGATTTGATCATGCTGTAATGCTTACTTTGGGTAATGTTCACCACGTCACTTAACCAGTGAGGTGACCTCATAGTCAAGAGACTTAATTGTCCATGATCGCGAAACCACGATCATGATGTTGACCATGAACTAGTTATCGATGTAGAGGCTAACTAGGAACTCTGGGGGTTTCTATACCACACCTGCATCATTGTTTCACTGACGCAGTTCTAGCACGGTATGAAACTGGTTATGAACTTGCTTAGATATATATTTGAATAATCATATATTATTTGCCTCTAGAGCATATATCCAACAGTATGATTGTTACCCTCCCACGTGTACTTGTTCACATCTGCGGCATTGTTTGATGAAGCGCCCCCGACCGACCTTACGCGTACGCTTACGCGAGACTGGTTCCACGCTTGACATACGGCTTGTACCGTATGAAGTGGCTGGGGGGTGTCTGTCTCTATACTTTAGCGGATGTGGAATTTGCAACGGAGGGCCCCGTGCGGGGTGTAATAGAGACAATCGTATGGTTGACGTCGTGGTTGACTCGTAGGTTAAAACCTGTTTAACTATGAAAGCCCTAGCAGCCACGTAAAACTTGCAATATACAACTAGACCGTCTAAACCTTGTATTGCTAAGTGGGGGCTCTCATTCGTTTGTTTGTGATGTAGCGATAGCTTTGCTATGTGTTACTAGTAAGTAGTAATCGTCATCATAAAACAAACTAAAATGGATACACTGTAGACTTAGTGTTGCCATAGCTCAGACATTTTAAAACTTGCTAGTATAGGATACACGACGGTAGCATGTGATAAGATGATTCCTTAACAAAGCCAAACACAAGTATTCTACCGAAGTGTGCACCGCCTGGAAGGTTCTCCCATATGGCTTGATGCTCCGTACATACCGGAGTTGTCCTACATATTCAATGGAGTTCGCATGAGGTTGGGTTCGGCAAGCCTGGCATATGCAGATATGGCCTTGCTGAGCAGCATATAACATGGAGGTTAATTTGGCGAGCCTAGCATATGCAGATATGGCCTCGGAATACTAGAGATCGAATGATCGAGCATGAGTCACAGTACATATAAGATAATGTGATCGCACAAGTTGTTGTCTACCTTTGAAACTGACCCGTCGGCCGTGTGATATTCGAGGTCGGGCAGTGAATCTGGATCATGTAATCACTAAAACTTCCTAGGGATGAATTGTTTTAGTGCGAGCTCATTTATAATATGATTATATGAAGTCATTGTTGTGAACTAGTCTTAATTGTGTTCCTTGCAATTATGTTTGTAGAAAATGAATGCACTAGAGCAACGTGAATATCTTTCTTCATGGAAGGTGAAAGACTTAGAGAAAATGGGTCAAACTTTGCTGACTGGTACTTACGCCTTAGGACGTCGCTCAAGAGAGCAAACATCTTGTTTACAATAGAAGTGCATGTGGAAGAACATCCGGACGATCATGTTGGCGATCAAGGGATACTTGATCATTATGCTCGCCGGCAGAAATGCTCCATAGTCAGGAATGTCATGATCTTCAGCATGTCAGAGGTTTTGGGCATACAATTTCAGGACACTGGCTCATATGACATGATGGAGACGCTAAAGACAATGTTCGTACGTGAGTTCAGAGTTGCCAGTTTTGAGTTAGAAAGCAAGTTTCTATCTACAAAGATGGAAGAACGCACAAGCCTTGGTGATCACTTGGACAGGATGCATGAGATGTACCTGACCCTGGTGGAGGACTATGAATATTGGACAATGAACGAAAGCACCACAGAAGAGTTTGCAATAAACACGTTATTGCACTCACTCCCTCCGAGTTATGGTGATTATGTTCATAGCTATGTCGGAAGAGGAGCTAATATGAGTCTCTAGAACTTCATGACTGATCTCTTGGTCGCGGACATTGCTCCTATCGAGGATGCAGAAGTCGTGGATGGAGAAGGTATATACTTGATATACTTTATAAATGTTTACTCCCTTATACAACATTTGTAGTAAATGAGTCTCTGATACTTATTCTGTTTTATGAAAACAGGACCTGCCGTTGCATGGACGGGAAGAGGTAAAATCGAGGATTGATGGATATCAAGTCAGTTGATGGCCGGCATGGATTCCGCCGAGACATCTATCATAGGAGATACTTAGAGTATTAGATAAATCTTATGTAATCATTATAGTATGAACACTTAGTTGTGTGTCTTGCATCTCGCGAGACAAAGTTATTCATGTAATGAGACAAGTCAGTTGTTCCATCTTTATGAATAAAAGTGTGCTTATACTTTGATTACGTCTTGATTTATGATATGATAGAAAGCATTTATAATACTGCTATTATTGTCAAGAAATATTCAATGTTTAATGATAAAGTTGTCTTGATTATAACAAGTCAAAGATTTGATTGCATGAGGTGACTTCATAACTGATGAATTCATTAAATGTATGATCTATTAACTTGTGAGTTCATTATCGAATGAAAGACATAACTTGATTGCATGAGATGGATTAGATACACGATCTATGAACCTCTGCAATAAATATAACCATGACAAGGTTCTAGCAAGTAGAACTTGTGCCAATAATTATACATAAATGATGTACTAAATGGGCACGTGAGTTATCATTAAAGACTTCATATGATTAATTGAAAGTTGTATTCAATTGAGATCATAAAACTGAGATTCAGGAATCACAGTGAGAAGTGAGAATACAAGGATACATATCACTACGCTACGATCCGAAGTGATAAGTATTGATATTGACATAATGGGAGACTTGTGGAAGTTGTACCACAAACTACGATGGAAGTTGAAAGTACTAGACTACTTAAACCATTCGTACTCATACTAAACCGTAGTATGGTCTAAACGTTCTTTCCCCTAGCACTATAGTTATTGTTGAATAAGGTTGTTTAATTCATTAAGTTAAAACACCCAATTCATGAATAGGAAACCATCCTGAATCTAACGAGACATGATAGCTCCATAACTGATGGTGTTATAAGGTTTCTTAAAAGAAAGAATTTCTTTGTAATAAAACTACAAGCAATTGAAATTACATATTCTCCCCGAATAGCAAAATGTGTGTTGCTTGATTGGTAATGCGAGAAGAAGTTTCTCGACACGGATCCAATGGGAGATAATGTAAACTTTGACCGGGGTATTGGACCTTGCCTTCAGAATATCAGAGTATTGCAACGGAAGCATGTTCCGCTGTAATGACACTGTATAAGGAAGGATATGGCATAGATGATTGATCTTGGTATATGAATTGAAGCCATTGTTGAATTTAGAAGGTTGTCATGAATACGTTCTGTACAGAACAATAATCATGAGTCTTCTTAATAAAACAATAAAGAATAACATTGCTTGAGACACAAAGGACTGATGGTAGCCTAGAACACGAGGAGAAATGAAATAATATTGAGTTACATATAGGATGGCTCACGTCCCGTGAAATAAATCGGTTATTTCATATTCTCGACAAACTGGAGAGTTATTGAGAATAATGTAATGGGCATAAGGCATTATTTGGTTATGACCAAAGTTCAATGGTGATTGACTACGAAAACGTAGGAATGCTTTAATCAATAAAATATTTCATTTACACTACGATGGACCATAGCCTGAAATTGCATCTCAGTCAAATTTGGGATTTGAAAGAGAATTGCAATGGGCATGATGAAGGTTATTTCGTTAAAAGGATGGACTATAGTACCTCAAGACAGGAACCCTCAACCTTGATTTGATCAAGTGATTTTGTGATGACCAAAATATTGAGTGGGCCTGCAGTTTCATGAAACTGAGTGGGAGCTTTGAAGACTTCCCGGAAACTTGGAATGCAGATGACATTTTCTGAGTGGGAGCTTTGGAAGCATTGTCATTATGTGAGACATAGTGAACAATAAAATGACTTGATGAAAGCTGAACCACAAATATATGAGTATATGATGGATATATTTGAGTGGGAGCATGATCATTGTCTCAAACATATATGCATTGATATGTGTGAAGAATGATCTCATATGTATATATGGATATGCATTGATTGTGTATATAGAGAATCGTCTTATATACATATGTGCATTATGATATATATAGAGCATAAGGCAAATAAAATACAAGATTGCAAGAATCTTCTTTTATGTGAAATACCAACACATTACACGTTGAAATCTATATGAGTAGATTAAGATACGGATAATGAAACGAAGTGAAGGTTGGAATAATCTTCTAAGACAAGAAACATGTTCTTGTGGCTAGAAATTATATAATGGATGAAATCCAAATATCACAAGCAATGTCTTGATGGAAGAATAGAGATGCACCATGTACTGGACATGTGATCTTATATGTTCTTGACATATGATTCTACCATATAACATGCATTGTGAATCCAATAACAGAATGACTCAAAAGTTCTTGGAAGAAGAACAGATTCCGATGTGCTTTAGGAGTAAAACACATAATCTGAATAAAGTCCATGCATTCAGTATATGAGGAATACTGAGGACTATTCTCTAAAATATAGAAATGATAATAGACTTGAATGTAATGCAAGATTACAATTGCAAGCCATATTATGGGTCTATATGGAATTAGAGACATCACCAAAGACATGAAAGAAATGTGAGCAAAATTCACGGCACTACAAACATAATACTACTTAAGAAAGTAGACGTATGGATAAAAGTTTAGCGTTAGAAGTATTGGACTTCTGGTTGAGTGTATTTCCCAGTATATATGATTATGCATGAGTCTTCTAAAGACTGAACCAAGAGATCATTGGAGGATACTGTGAAATAATAGTCTCACTCTCCCGCGAAACTTATATCCAACCATTATATGATAATGAGTGGTATGTCAAAAGAGTTTTTGACCTGTACCAGTTGCAAAGGAAACATACGAATCTGAATTGGTGCAGTTCGTTGACGAAAACTCTTCCATGAGCATGCATAATCAATGAACACTTATGTGATAAGATGATTATGATCGGAAAAATGCGGCTAGATTATTAGCACTCTAGTGCAAGTGGGAGACTGTTGGATATATGCTCTAGAGGCAAATAATATATGATTATTCCAATATATCTAAGCAAGTTCATAACTAGTTTCATACCGTGCTAGAACTGTGTCAGTGAAACAATGATGCAGGTGTGGTATAGAAACCCCCAGAGTTCCTAGTTAGCCTCTACATCGATAACTAGTTCATGGTCAACATGATGGTCGCGGTTTCGCGATCATGGACAATTAAGTCTCTTGACTATGAGGTCACCTCACTGGTTAAGTGACGTGATGAACATTACCCAAAGTAAGCATTACAGCATGATCAAATCTTGTGAAGGTTTAGTGTTGTAATTACAGAACGTGGTAGACCGTTCCTTTGACCGTGAGTACGTGCATAATTGCTATCTTCCCGGATGCTTTGACCTACATCCCACCACCTGACTAAAATATGCGGGTCATAACGGTTGTATCTTGGGTATTCCGTGGAGATATGTTGAGGAGTATTGTTACAAGAGCGGGATTTGTCAATCCATATAATGGATAGATACTCGGGGCCCACTCGGTGCAATTCCATCCATAAAGCTGCAGCGTGTGACTAGGTCACGGGGATGAATATCACGGGAACGAGTGAATGAGGATTAGTTCAGAACGAGGTTGAACCAGACATAGGATGTCATTGATCGAATCTCGGAACAATCCAGTATCATTGACAAAGGGAATGCTATGCGGTGTAAGGTCCAATCGGTGTTTGATATCCGGAATGCACAGGGGTCATTATGGGCATCCAGGTCCCGCTGATGATCATTGACCGTAGCCTCATCTCGGTCATGACTGGAGTGTTCTCGGACCGTAGGGTAACACACTTAAGGGCTCGATGAAATCGGAGACCTTTTTCGGAACCATCGGAGTAACCAGAGAATAAAGGAAACAACATCGGAGAAGTACCGTGTTGAACCGAATAAGTTCGGAGTGAACCGGAAGGTGTTCCGGAGCACCGGGAGATGGAATATTATGTTTTAGTTATTAATTAATTTAATTAATAATTAAAATCATTTTATTTCTAATTAATATGTGCAATGGGCCTTAGTGGAGAAAAAGGCCCATTAGGGGAAGAAATAAAAGGGAAAAGAAAAAGAAAAAAAGGGGAGTGGGGGGGGGGAGGCGCCATGGGCCCTAGGGCCCATGAGGGTGGCGCCCCCTCTCCCCCCTTGGCCGGCGCCCCCCCTAGCATGTGGGATAGTCCCACATTGCTAAGGGAGGGGGGGTTGACTCCCTCCCCTACCCCTATATAAAGAGGGCCATGGTGCACATATTTAATTAAGCCAAATACACAATAAATCAGATTAAATTAGTATTTACTCCGAATTGAGATCGGTTTTCTCCGGTCTTCTCCCCTTCCTTGTTTCTTTCACGGTGGGCTCCCTAGTGTGAGCCTATAGTGGAATTGAGGCTTCTCTGCTAGAATCGGAGGCCGTCGTGCTGCCGAAGCTCCGTCCGGAGGTCTGCTTCCGCCACCTTCGCTGGATCGGAGAACGGAGGTCGTCATCGAGTCTCGTACGTGTGAAAGTACTACGAGGTGCTACACGTGTGGCACTACACCCATCCGGGTGCTCAACATAGCCAGGGGGCTGTGAAACTTGATCGGCTACATCAACCACGTTTGCGGGAACGTTTCCCGCGCAACGGACTACACCCCGAGGTATGTTATTTCCGCACTCCTTTCCATTACGGTAATACGGCTAGCTAGATCTTGGGTTATGGGAACGCTAGTTAGAAAAATTTGTGTTTTTCTGCCGCGAACCCCAACACAAACCCCACTTAGGTGGCTGGGGGGTGTAGCGGCATCAGGCGCTACAATGTCTAGCGCCTCACCATTAGGCGCTACACCCCCCAGCCACTTAAGTGGGGTTTGGGACCCCCATATGTTACCTTGCAAATATAGGCATAAATGACACAAATGGCACAAATGTTGCATAGAAAATTAACCATTCATAAAAAATACAACACATTACAATATTTTTATAAAAATGTCTTGCAAATATAGGTCTACAAATAAGAACACTCAATCACTCGTCAAGTACATCTTGTAGCTTCATGAGCTTGTGCCGAAGCGCTTCTCGGTCATAGAATAAATCACGTAGTGAGTACTCTACGTTCCTTTTTTCTAGCTTTAACTTGGCCTTCTCCTGCACCATTTCCTCTCTCTCCACCACCCACTTCACCTTCTCTTGCTCCATTTGTTCTCTCTCCTCCACCCACTTCCCCTTCTCTTGCTTCATTTGCTCCATCTCTTCCATCCACATCGCTTTCTCTTGCTTCATTTGATCTCTCTCTTTCTCTGCTTTTGCTCTGAACACTTGATGGATGCTAGTGCCTGCTTTGTCGGACAACTTCTTCTTCTCAAGCTCCTCCCTCATGTCACCAATAACTCTATGTGCTTTGCTTAACTGAGTAACAACATCCTCCTTGTCAGCCACCGTTTTAGCGAAATCTATTTTAAAAGATCTCAGGTCCTTTTCAATCTTTCTCTTACCTTCCAGGAACTTCAAGTTCTCTTTAGCATTGGTTACTTGTTGTCTCAGCCTCATTGTGTTTTCCTCTTCATACATGCTCCATATCCTATCTAGGCCTTGCTTCAATGTGATTGGCCACTCATTGTCAACCCACTTAACAAAGTTGCACTTGGATGCATCCTATAAAATGAAACGTATTCAAATACAAAGCAACATTAATGATATAAAAAGATTATTGACAAGAAGAATGAATGACTAATGCAATATTGCTAACCTTTTTTGCACAAGCTAAAAACCTCCTTTCGGTATCAATCGATTGAAATGCCACAAATCTTTTACAAGGGGGTCCGTGCTCACACATACAAGGTTGATTAAAAGCCCAGCCGCTCCATTCCGTGCACTCCATGGTCGGTAGCTATAAATAAGATAAATGAAATCAATACCCATTTACCCTACAACCATAACCCTCAAAGTGATACTCATAGAGAACATGTTAACCTCGCTAACTTGACTTGTCACATAATCATCATCGTCTGACGAGCACGAGCTTGCCGATAACCTTTGCCAATTCATCCTATAATATCAATCATATCAATGCCATTGCTTCATATCAATCTTGCCAATTCTCCACACAAAATATATTCTAAAGAAAACACATAATGCAATAACAAATATAAATCCAATGGAATTTAGGGTTTCACTAAGCCTAGCAATCCTAATTTGTTCTTAAATACTACTGCAACAATGCTAATGCTATACATTTAACAATAATGCCATTGCAACTACAAAGATTGAAAATCCATTTCAATCTAGGGTTCACCAAAAAATGCTCAAAAAGAAGAAATGGCATGGATCTAATGGATGAAAACTTAGGGATCGGAGGAGAATACCTTAGGAGATGATTTGAGGAAGAAATCCACGGTCAAAACCTCCAAATGGGGACGATTTGAGAGGGGGCGACTAGAACAACATCACACAGGGCGGCCCCTGTGTGTGTGTGTTATGTGTGGGCTGCTCGGGCGTGGCTTCGGCCTTTAAGTGGTTGCCTAGTCTAGCGCCTGATGGGGAGGCGCTAAGCAAGCATGTCTAGCGCCTGTTGATTAGGCGCTACACTTCCGGGGTGGGGCCCTGCGGGGGTCCACGTTGACACGCTGGCAGGAGCTTAGCGCCTCACCTACGGGCGCTAGATGTATGGGCTTAGCGCCTGGTGGTTGGGCGCTACATAAAATGGTTAGTTCTGTGAAATAGTTTGCAACTAGGTTCAGATTGTGAATTTGTTTCGCATAAAGGTCAAAAGTGTCGATTTTTCCGCGGATTTTAAATTTCACGGGATCGTACATAGTACCAGGAGTATATAGGACGATCACCCATAAAAAAAGTATACACGACGATCAAGCGAACTGTAACCGTTCGATCGCTGCGCACCCAACACAACAAAATTTTGCAATAGATGCTCTATTGCAATCAGATTATTGCAACAGAGTCATCCCAAGCGTTTTTTCCACGCGCATCAGCCTTTGTAATAGAAGGTTTGTTGCGCTCAATTCATCGCAACAAGACTCATGTTGCGACATCTGCGAATCATTTTTCTCTCTCAATAAATTCGAGCCATGTGTGACGGCAATTCAACAACTATATTACAAAGCCAATGAAGTGTTTTTTTTAACAAATTGAATCGAGGCGCCTGCCACACATCCATTGCGACAGGCTCTCTGTTACAAAGTCGGCTTTGCAACAAGGATCGAGTTACAAACTGGTTCACCTCTCGCGTGTGTTCAAAGTCATCTGATCAAAGCACATCGGACGGCTATGAGGGCGGTCGACGCCACGCGCATGACCCACCAGGTGAAGGAGATCCTTTTCCAATTCAATTTGACCTTTGGAAGCATATATTTTCCACATTTATTTTTATTGGTGCACACTACGTGTCAGTCGATCGAAACGTTCAAATATCCACCGCATGTCCAATCGTTCGATTCAGGTCACAGGAGCCATTCGATCGTTCAATCTTAGTGCACGGGCTTTGCAACAAATGTTTTGTTGCGTTCACTCCATTGCAACAAACTCTTTGTTGCAAAGCCCTCAGTGAGAACATTTTTTTACCGTCAAATCATGACCACAAAACAACCATCCTTTACAACTGGGGCTCTGCTGCGCTCAAACAATTGCAACATGACATCTGTTGCAAAGTCTAAGTAGAGCTTTTTTTTTGCTTTTACCACCTGCAAGACAGAGATTTGACACGCGCTGGCGCCCAATCTCGCTGAAATAACCGCCACCAACGGCTGAGCTTTTGCATTCACCTCTATAACCACTCCATAAGTTGTCGCCTCCTCGTCCGCTTTGCAACAAGCCCCCCTTTGCAAAGCCTACTTTGTAAAGGGTGAACAGTTTCGGGGTTGGGCGTCTTCGCACGCACCATTGGATAACAAGGCCATCGAACGCCCACAGAGGTGGTGGACCTTGCACGGAAATCAACCGGATGAGGGGGACCTTTTTCCTTATCTGTATGTAAAAAAAGGTTGCGGTATTTAAAAAAAAACTAGATGTCTTCATTGACACATCCAAATGCTACCTTTAAAATTTCAGGGAAAAAGCTTATACAATTTAAATTGTGTAAAAAAAGTCTAGAGCCAAAAAATATTACACTTCATTTTGTCCTTTTCACCCGCGAAACACTGCTATTCCATTTTTATGAAAATGATAACTCACACTTGTTACACTAGCAAAAATAATTTATAAAAATCTGTTTTTAAAATTTTATTTACTATTTGTTCTTCAAAAAGTCCATAGGAAGAAGTCCTATAGAAAATTTCCAAAAATTGTACAAAATGAATGAGCCCTAAAGGAAAAGAATTCCAATAAGGAGAGTACGTTCCGTTCTTTGTGACTCTGACACGAACGACCAATCGCTTTGGCAGGCTTAGGCCCTGTTTATTTGGGCTTTCGCTTTTGCTTTTGTAGTTTTTTTTATTTTAGCCAATAAATAATAAAAGCTCATAAATAGAGGCTTTTGGAGGCTTTTATGACTTTTAGAGCTAAATATTGTTACATTGATTCATCAAAAGCCATACAGGCTCCTAAATAAGCGTTTTTGAAGCTTTTATGACTTCTTGACCAAAATGGAAAAAGTGCAAAAGATGAAACAAAAGCTCAAACAAACAGGGTCTTATTCGAGCGAATAAGATCATCAAAGAGTGTTTTTTGACACCCGGAAAAAAAGTGTTTTTTGAAAAAGAATAATTCATAAAGAATGCTTCAAAAATTATCATGCTATAATGAAAATATTTGTCATGCTATAACAGAGGAATTTGTCATGCTGAAAATAATAATTATCAAGCTATAGCTGAAAGTATAGTTATACTATTTTTGACGAAGAAAATTGTCATATGTCGCCATGCATTGAGATTGACCCGCTAAATCTGACACACCATATAGTGTTCCCTCCAAGAACCGCTTCTAGAAAACATCTGCTCATTAGAATTTTCGTAATAAACCGGAGGTGCTAGCTTAAAGTAGTAACATGCTGATTTTGTTATCTGATGCAGAAACATGACAACCATATCTAGCCAGTTGATGACAGATTCCAAGGCTTTTTCTCGCGCGTGACGGCGAGGGGCTAGTTGGAGCTTCCTGTGACGCAACACTGGAGTATGTGCTAAGACAGTTTGTTAAGGGGTTAGCAACATGCACTGTCCATTTTCAAATAAAATGACATACCACAAACTCGTGGAACGTTTTTTATTTTTGCCGGGGAAACTGGTGGAACATTTTGTTCGTAAAACAAACAAAAGTAGTACGAGTACTACTAGAGCTTTCCATACGGGAGTGGGGGTTACCATCACTCACATCCCGTCACAGATGAGATTCGCCAACCTCAACAACCAGTTAACCAAACCCTCCTCGGGTGCTAGGGAGTAACACCTTCCTCTTGGGACATTGTTCTGAAGTTCTGAACCCCTGTGCTGTGTTGTGCCCAAAACATTCTACTGAGACCAGATCGAACATCTTATGTCTCTGCTGGAGCATCAAACGTAGTATCATGCGCTTCAGAATCCAGATCGTCTCGCGGTGTCTGTTAAACGTGGCCGAACTGTACTACTAGTTCATGGTACCCCATCCAGCAGTGTCTGACGATAACGGCGCTGCTCAGCTCTGGTCTTTTCTCTCTCGGAGCAAGCAAGTATTCCAGTGCATGTGGTGTGGGGGCCGACGGCCACCGCACCGGCCTCATGGAACGTGCAAGTACAGTTGTAGCAGCAGCAGCGCCGAATAGAATCTTCCTTCCGTTCCCCCCCGCGTGCTGCCTCCACCTGCAGCCCGGCTGCAAAAGCTTTTGCAACTGATGAAGGACTTGAGCTGGTTCCTGGTCCTTAGCTAATTTAGTACTGTACTCCACTATTGTTAATCGCCTTATAATTAATGGATAAATGATACTACATCTGTAAATAAATGTAAGACGTTTTAGGTCACTACTTTAGTAACCTAAAGGGTCTTAGGGCATGGCCAACGCTCCAGGCTGGAGTGATGCCCCATAGTCCACGTCAAAAGAGTGGTGCTTGCAGAAGCCAGCGGTCTCTTGCAGAGGAGGCTGGTGTTTCAATCAAAAAGGAGATTAAAAGAAGAGGAAAGAGGAAAAATCATAGAGAGAAAGTAGTAAAGGACCACACAAGACATGTTACATACATGGATTTAGAGTAAAAAGAAAATGATAAAAGAGAGAGTACAGAAAAAAAACTGCATCTTGAGTGAAGCTAATGCTTCATCTACTTTACTCCTACGTGGATCATGGGTCAGCACCATACTGCTGCCTCCATAGTACATGTCCTTATATTTGTTTATGGAGGGAGTATAATATATTACTTCTATAAAAGCACAAAGGGCGAAGAATCAAAAGCCGACATTGACGCCGAATGCTCCTCCACCATGATGGTATCAAAGTACGTTCGCGCCTGTTCCATAGTGATGCCGGTATGGACCTACACGGACAAGGACGTCGGCTCGACATCGAACGCCTCCTCCATCTCCAGGTCCTCATCCCTCGACTCCGACGAGGATGGCAGCAATACGTCATTTATCAGTTGTGGAGGAATAGGATGCAAGGAGTAACTCTCAATATCATTGGGTGCATATGCACATGTATAAATAGTACAAGGGTAGCCCTAGTCTTCTCAATTATATACAAAGAGAAGATTTGGGGTACAAGAAATACACATGCAAATACATATACTCAACACCCTCTGCAGTCGAAGCGGCGTCAGGACTGACGCAAAGACTGGATCAAAACTCCTCAAAGGACGTCGTAGGCAAGCCCTTGGTCATGATATCGACAAACTGTTGGGAGGCGGGGACATGTAAAGCACGTACACGACTAAGAATCACCTATTCCCGAACAAAATGGACATCGATCTCGATGTGCTTGGTACGGCGATGATGGACCGGATTGGCGGAGAGATAGACGGTGGAGACGTCATCACAGTATACCACAATGGCCTTGTCGACGAGGCACAAGAGCTCAAGCAAAAGCTGACGTAGCCAGAAGCACTCGGCGACAACATTGGCCACTACACGATACTCAGCATCAGCGCTGGAACGAGAGATCGTAGGATGCCTCTTGGACGATCACGAAACAAGTGATGGGCCAAGAAAAACACAATATCCCGAAGTGAAATGCCGTGTATCGGGGCAGCCAACCTAATCAGGATCGGAATAGGTAGTAAGGTCAGTAGCGGTGGAGGCATGCAGTGTGAGGCCAAGGTCCATAGAGCCGCGAATATACCGAAGGATCCGCTTCACCGCAGTCCAGTGAGCGTCCCGGGAGTGTCCATATGAAGACACACCTGCTTGACAACATACTGCAGCTCTGGTAGGGTCAACTTGAGGTACTGAAGAGCACAAACAATAGACCGGTAGAAGGGAGCATCCTGAGCAGGAGACCCTTTTGTGGCAGAGAGCTTGGCCTTCGTGTCGACGGGCGTGGCCCTGGTGATACGTCCAAAACGTATCTATAATTTCTGCTTGCTCCATGCATGTTTTGTGTGATATTGCTATGATCTAGATATACTTTCATACATTTTGATCATATTTGGACTAACCTATTAACTCAGTGCACCCCAGTGCCAGTTCCTTTTTTCTGCTGTTTTTCTATTTCAGTTTTCCCCCATATAAAAAGTGCCAGAAAAATTCGGGAAAATTCAGATAAAAAATCAGCGTGACGAAAGCTTTGAGAAGAGCCCGGGAGGGGCCAGAGGGGAGCCAGGGGGCCCAGACGGCCACCCGGCGCGGCCCCACCCCTGGCCGCGCCAGGGGGGCGCCTGGGGCCCCTGGTCCACCTCTGGCTGCCCCCTTCGCCTATTTATCCCCCGTCACGGGAAAACTCCAGAAGCAGAACCCTATTCCGCGAACTCGCCTCTGTTCCGCCGCCGCTGCGCTTCCAAGATCGGGAGCACCAGAAGACCTCTTCCCGGCACCCTGCCGGAGGGAGGATTGACCTCCGGGAGTCTCCTCTCCACCATGGATGCTCCCTGGATGTCTCGTGAGTAGTTTTCCTTGGACCATGGGTCCGTGATCAGTAGCTATGTGATGTTCTCCTCCCCTCTTTGATCTTCATTGTTTAGACCTCGTGAGCCGCCCTACATGATCGAGGAACCTTTGTAATATTTCTGATGTTGCTATGTTGAGTTTGGAGGGATCTGATGGATTATGAGATTATGTTCAGATTGTGATAGAGTAATATATTTGGTTTTTATCTCTTATATTTTTGTTCCTAAGTAATTCTTGCATGTTCTCCGTTGCTGTTTATTGCTTTGGCCAAGTAGTAGGTAGTGACTCCAAGAGGGAGCGTAGTGCTAGATTGTGGGTTCATGCCCCCCGATGACACGCTTGAGTGACAGAAACATGAGTCTAGGGGATGTGCTGTTGCCACAAGGGGGAAAACAACGGTGCTTGTAACCGCGGTTACAAGGATTGTTTACTTTACGCAGAGTTCTTTTTAATGCAGTTGTCTGTTGCTTTGGGTTTACACTTTGGGTGGGGCTCGTAACTTAATACCAGCGAGATGTTCTAGATAGATATCTCAAGGTGGATGATTAGTAGTAGATGCAGATGGATTTCGGTCTACTTACCTTGGCGTACTGGTTGTGCTTTTGAACCTCTTCCTTTCTTTTGTAGCATAGTTAGCATTGCGGTGCGTTCATAATCCTGTCAATTGTCCTCCTGTAATTTGTTAACCTCACATAGCAGTTTTATCGTCTTTTGGGAGAGAGACATCACTAGTGAACATCACGTATCCCAGTCCATATCCTCATTACTGATTCCAAGCTATATTTACTTTTCTGCATTTACGTTCAAGTTGCTATCATTATCCCTTGCGTTTTATCATTTGTGAACAACAAGACTGGAGAGATTGACAACCTCTCTGAACTTCGTTGGGAACAAAGTTATCTGTGTCTGTGTGCAGGTCCGCGTCAGTTGCGCCGCTGACACCTACTTATCATCTCCGGAGTCCTACTGGAGACAAACCTTGGTATCTTCACCGAGGGAAAACTTTTGCTGCACTGCATCTCAAACCTTCACTTCGGGTAACCAACGAAGGGCGAGAAGCCAATAAGCACCTGGCCGCGGGTTTGCAATCAAGCATTCCAACACGGTCAAATAGACCATGAGCATACTTCCGCTGGTGAAGAAAGAAGCCAACTGAGCGTCGCAGCACCTCAACCCCGAGGAAGTAGTTCAAGGGACATAAGTCCTTAATGAAAAACTCAACGCGAAGATGATCAGTAAGCCATCGAAGAAGATCAGGCTTGTAGGATGTAAGGATGATGTCGTCGACGTAGAGGAGTAGGTAGGTTGTGTCGGTGCCCTGGTGGTAGATAAACAACGAAGCATCAGAGTGTGTAGAGTGGAAGACAAGGTCGATGAAGAAACGCGGTGATGTTGATACGTCTCAAACGTATCTAATTTTCCAAACACTTTTGCTATTGTTTTGGCCTCATTCTTGCATGATTTGAACGAAAATAACCCATACTAACGATGTTTTCTGCAGAGCTGCCTGTATGGTTTTTTTGTGTGCAGGAATATGAACTTTTAGGTACTTTATAAAATTCCCAGAAAAATTACGAAAAATCCACGCACCCGCAGGGACCCAGGACCAGAAGGTGGGCCAGAGGGGAGCCAGAGGCCCCCCAGGCGCCCTGCTGGCGCGGCCACCCCCCTGGCCGCACCGGGAGGCCGACTGGGTGGGTCCCACCGCATCTGGTGACCTACCTTGGCCCCTATTTTTACCCGTCGCGAGCAAACCCTAGAACAGAAGTCGTTTTCCCAATTCTCATCGCGGAGCCGCCGCCACCCTTTGTTCTTCTTCGGGAGGGCTAATCTAGAGGCTGTTTTGGCCTCCGGTGAGGGGAGATCATCGCCATCGTCATCACCATCGCCACTCCATCATCTCTCCATGACTTATCCTTTCATGTGTGAGTAATTCCCTGCTGTAGGCAAAGGGGGTGGTAGGGATTGGATGAGTTAGATCATGTAATAGTTCGTCAGATTGTTGGGGGCATGTCGCCTATCATCTAGTATGGTGTTTATCATCTTTGCTACAACTTGTTGCTCTTAATGCTTGTCACTTTGGGCCCGAGCGCCATGTTTTCAGATCTGAACCACTTGTGTTTTCATGAGTTTATTTGTGTTCTTGATCCTATCTATGAGTTGTATGCACCTATTATGGTCCGGAACCGGCGATCCCAAAGGTGACAGCTTGGGACACCAAAGGGGATGGACTATAATTTGAGGATTTCATGTATCCATTGAGTGTTATTGTTTTGTTCCGGTGCTCTTTGACAGGAGCACCTTAATCTTCATAAGTTCCTTTCGGCCCCGTTTGTAGCGAGATGATAGGACAAAACATGTTGTGCAAGTTCTTATTGCAAGCACGTACACCTACCTATGGGATGCATGCCTAATGTTTGATATTGCCTAGATGATCCTTGCTTTTCTGTGTGCCTTGCCCCATGTTAGAATCTATTACATGTTCACTCTCATCCAAGCAGCGCCCAACCATCCGACTCCCTAGCCTACAGTATTTCAATCCTGCTGGTTACTAGTTGTTTACTTTTGTTGTTTTACTTTCGCTGTTTCATCGCCAATATTTCCGTTGCCACCATCACTTCCATATCACCGTTGCTACTAATACTTCGTTGCAAGCAAGTGTATTTCAGGTGCGGTTGAATTGACAACTCAACTGTTAAAGCTTGTGAGTATTCTTTGGCTCCCCTTGAGTCGAATCTATAAATTGGGTTATTCTTACCCGCAAAGACTATCTCGATCCCCTACAATTGAGGGTCATCAGATGCGTGCTTGCTGATGTGCGAGAGATGATAATGGCTTCTCGCCCTTCGTTGGTTACCCCACGTGGATGGTGAGATGTAGGATAGCGGCAAATTTCCCCTATGTAGAGGATAGGGTTTGTCTCTCGTAGGACTCAAAAGCGGCAAAGTAGGTGAAAACGACACTAGAAATTTAGCGGTTGACGTGGACCTCTACACACACAACAAATAACTTGTCTCCCAACGAAGTTCAGAGAGGTTTTCAATCTCTCCGGTATTGTTGTTTTCAAAGGATCAAACACAAGGGATAATGATAATGGTGATAGCAGTTAGAAAGTAAAAGCAGAAAATAAATGAGCGTGTAAACAATGATGAGAATATGGACCGGGGTCCCATGATGGTCACTAGTGATGTCTCTCTCCAAAAATACGATAAAACTTCTATGCGAGGTAAGCAAATCACAGCTGGGGAATTGACAGGATTAAAACGCACCGCAATGCTAACTATGCTACAAAGAAAGGACGAGGCTCAAAAGCATGGGCGGTATGCCAAAATATGTAGACCAAAATCCAAATGCATCTACTACTAATCATCCACCTTGAGATATCTATCCAGAACATCTCGCTGGTATTAAGTTGCGAGCCCCACCCAAAGTGTAAACCCAAAGCAACAGACAACTGCATTAAAAAGCACTTTGCGTAAAGTAAACAATCCTTGCAATCGCGATTACAAGCACCGTTGTTTTCCCCCTTGTGGCAACAACACATCCCCTAGACTCATGTTTCTGTCACTCAAGCGTGTCATCGGGGGGCATGAACCCGCAATCGAGCATAATGTTCCCTCTTGGAGTCACTACCTACTACTTGGCCAAAGCAATAAATAGCAATGGAGAACATGCAATAATTACTCAGGAAAATAAATATAAAAGATAAGAACCAAATATATTACTCAATCACAAACTGAACATAGTCTCATAATCCATCAGATCCCAGAAAACTCAGCATAGCAACATCATAAAATTACATATGTGCCTCGATCATGTAGGGAAGCTCACGAGGTCTAATCCATGAAGAACAAAGAGGGGAGGATAACATCACATAGCTACTGATCACGGACCCATGCTCCAAGGTAGACTACTCACGGATCATCCGGGAAGCGTCCATGGTGGAGGGGAGGATCCCGGAGGTCAATCCTCCCTCCGGCAGGGTGCCGGGAAGAGGCCTGCTGGCGCTCCCGATCTTGGAAGCGCGGCGACAGCGGAACATGGGCGAGATCGCGAAAAAGGGTTCTGTCTTCGGAAGTTTCATGTCACGGGGAATAAATAGGTGAAGGGGGGAAGCCAGGGGGGCACCAGGTGTCCAGGCGGCCTCCCGGGCGGCCAAGCCCTAGGCCGCGCCACCTGGATGCCTGGGCACCAGGTGGGGCCCCTCAGGCCCTCCTTCGGGACTCCGGAAGCTTCCGTTACGCTGATTTTACCGAATTTTTGGAGCAATTTTAGGGAAAACTGAAAGACAAAAACAGCAGAAAACATGAACTGACACTGTGGTGCACTGAGTTAAGAAGTGATACGTCCCAAACATATCTATAATTCCTGCTTGCTCCATGCATGATTTGTGTGACTTTTCCATGTTTTGATTGAACTTTCATACACTTTTGATCATATTTGGACTAACCTATTAACTCTGTGCACCTCAGTGCCAGTTCCTGTTTTCTGCTGTTTTTGTATTTCAGGTTTTCCAGCCATTAAAAGTGCTCCAAAAATTCCCTGAAAAATTATATAAAAAATCAGCGTCCCGGAAGCTTCCGGAATAACCAAGACATGGCAGGAGGGCCACCACCAGGGGCCCAGGAGAGTGCCCGGCGCGGTCCCCCCTAGGCCGCGCCATAGACCCTTCTGGAGCCGTGGTGGCCCCCCTGGCCCCCTCCTTTGGCCTATATTTAGCCCCCGCGGAGGAAATCCCTAATATCGAAGTACTTTCTCCAGAAGCAATTCCGATCTCCACCGCCATCGCCGACAAGCTTCGGGGGACCAGAATTTCTGTGTCGGCACCCTTCCGGGACGGGGAAGTGCCCCCGGATTCATCTCCATCGACGTTTCTTCCTCCCTCCATGATGCGGGAGTAGTCCCTCCTCGGGGCTGAGGTTTCTACCAGTAGCTATGTGTTCTTCTCTCTCTCCCATGATGTGATCTTCGTTGTGATCATAGGCTATGTTAATCTAGGGTGATCCCATGATATTTCCCCTTCCTCTATGTATTGGATTGATGTACTCACTTGTCTTTATCTAGTATAATCCCCGAGACCAAGGTGACATCGGTCTATTGGACATGGATTAGAAGAATATTTTCATGAGTGATTTCCTCTTTTGTGTGTTGATTTAATATTGAGAGTCTCTTGGTGCTTGTCTTTGACTATCCTTGAGATATGTTGTGGTGATTGTGGTATTCTCTTTGGATGGCCGCGGTGACATTGGGAAATCCATAGATTGAGAACTACGAACTTTGAGGTGTGCTTTTGTAGCCCTACAAAATTCTCGTCCTCTCTTGACCACAAAGGAATGACCTCCGAGTGCGCTCCATTGCATGTTTTATGAGAAATATCATGTGCTTAGACTATGTTAATGTTGTTGGGAGTTGCCTCTAGTGAAAGTATGAAGCCTAGGCCTTGTTTCCACCATTGTTACACCGTTTTTGCTCACTCTTGTCACATGTTTGCTTGCTGCACTTTTTATTATAGATTTATATTACCTTGCTTTGCCACACCTATCACTCGTATTTTACCATCTCTTCGCCGAACTAGTGCACCTATGCAACTCCTAGTTGTATTAGGTGTGTTGGGGACACAAGAGACTTCTTGTATCTTAATTGCAGGGTTGCTTGAGAGAGACCATCTTCAACCTCTACTTCCCTAAGTTCGATAAACCTTAGGTCATCCACTTGAGGGAAATTTCCGCTGTCCTACAAACCTCTGCGCTTGGAGGCCCAACATAGTCTACAAGAATAGAAGCGTGCGTAGATGATACGTCCCAAACGTATCTATAATTTCTGCTTGCTCCATGCATGTTTTGTGTGACTTTGCCATGTTTTGCTTGAACTTTCATACACTTTTGAACCTATTTGGACTAACCTATTAACTCAATGCACCCAGTTGCTAGTTTCTGTTTTCTGCTGTTTTTGTATTTCAGGTTTTCCGGCCATTAAAAGTGCTCCAAAAATTCCGGGAAAAATATATAAAAAATCATTGCAACAGAAGCTTCCAGAATCACCAAGAGAGGGAAGGGGGCCACCACCAGGCATCCAGGAGGGCAGGTGGCGCGTCCCCACTCTGGGCCGCGCCAGGGACCATCCTGACTGCCTCGTGGGTCCCCTTGATGCCCCCCTTCGCCTATATTTACCCCTCGGGATGGAAACCCCTAAGATCGATCTCTTTCTCGCGAACTCCCCTCTGTACCGCCGCCGCCGCCGTTTCAAGATCGGGGCTGCCTGGAGAAGCTGCCCCGGCACCCTACCGGAAGGAGGAACCCCCTCCGGGAGACCATCCAGAGCCATGGACGCCTCCCGGATGTGCCGTGAGTAGTCCCCCTTGGACCATGGGTCCGTGACCAGTAGCTATGTGATGAATCTCTCCCCCCTTTGTGCTTCCACTTTCGAGTCCTCGTGAGCTGCCTCACATGATCGAGGAATCTATGTAATTTCTGCTGTTGCTATGCTGAGTTTGTTGGGATCTGATGGATTATGAGACTATGTTCAGATTGTGATGAGTAATATATTTGGTTCTTCTCTTTTATATTTTGTTCTTGAGTAAATTCTTGCATGTTCTCCGTTGCGGTATTTGCTTTGGCCAAGTATTTTATTTTCAACTCCAAGAGAGAGTGTTATGCTCGATTGTGGGTTCAGCCCCTTGATGTCTAGCTTGAGTGACAGAAACATGAGACTAGGGGATGTGCTGTTGCCACCAGGGATAAAACAACGGTGCTTGTACCTGCGGGTGCAAGGATTGTTTACTTTACGCAAAGTTCTTTTAATGCAGTTGTCTGTTTCTTTGAGTTTACACTTTGGGTGGGATTCGCAACTTAATACCAGCGAGATGTTCTGGATAGATATCTCAAGGTGGATGATTCGTGGTAGATGCAGATGGATTTCGGTCTACTTACCTTGGCGTACTGCCCATTGCTTTTGAGCCCTTCCTTTCTTTGCAGCATAGTTAGCATTGCGGTGCCTTCATAATTCTGTCAATTGCCCAACTATGATTTGTTTACCTCGCTAGCACTTTTATCGTGTTTTTGGAGAGAGACATCACTAGTGAAAATCACGGGACCCCGGTCCATCTTCACATTATTGTTCACACCCTCAATTTACTTTCAGCTTTTACTTTCCTTTGCACCTTTTATCTCTTGCGTTGATCCTTTGTAAACGGCAAGGCCGAAGGAATTGACAACTCCTCTGTACTCGTTGGGAGCAAACTTATTTGTTGCTGTGTGCAGGTCCACGACAACACCCTAGTCAGGAAGCAATTTATAAGACTTTTCAAAAATCTAACATGAATTTTTGGAGAAGATTTTTATCAGGCCTTTTGAATTAATTCATCTGGGGGGGGGGTTCCTTCTCCCATTTGCTTTTGATTTTGAATTTCCTTTGATTTCTTTCATGAATGCAAAGTGAAAAAGACCCTAGCACATTACCTAACAGAGGGTTCTGACAACTCGCCCCCACTCAAAAGAATCTCGTCCCGAGATTCAAAAGTCTGCGGGAGGAAGGTGGGGTACTCAGCATTGAGACGGTCTTCTCTCTCCCACGTAGCTTCTCTTTCGGAGTGGTGTGACCATTGCACTTCCAGAAACCTAATCTTCTGACGACGAGTGACACGCTCTGCGGAATCAAGAATACGAACGGGGTATTCTCGATAAGAAAGGTCATCTTGAAGATCAAGCGTTTCATGGTCGACTTCGCGGATGGGGTCCTTGAAGCAACGCCTGAGTTGGGACACATGGAATACATCATGTACTCGGGAAAGGTGCGGGGGTAGTTCAAGTTGGTAGGCAACTTCTCCACGTTTAGCAATAATGCGGAAAGGTCCGATGTAACGTGGGGCCAACTTGCCTTTGATACCGAAACGTTGGGTTCCCTTCAGAGGGGTAACCCGAAGGTAAGCCTTCTCATCCAGATTGTAGCTCTCTTGCCTATGATGACGATCATAGTAGCTTTTCTGACGAGACTGAGCTGCTTTCAATTGATCACGAACAATGCAAACCTGCTCTTCTGCTTCCTTGATCATGTCCGGTCCAAAGAATTGTCTTTCACCGGTTTCTGACCAGTTTAGTGGTGTTCGACATCGTCGTCCATAAAGGAGTTCAAAAGGAGCCATGTTCAGACTAGATTGAAAACTATTGTTATAAGAAAATTCGGCAAATGGAAGAGACTTCTCCCAATTCTTTCCGAATGAGATAACACAAGCTCTGAGCATGTCTTCAAGAATTTGGTTAACCCTTTCGACTTGACCGCTAGACTGAGGATGGAAAGCTGTACTAAAGGAGAGATGAGTTCCCATAGCATTCTGAAAGCTTCCCCAAAATCTAGAGGTGAAAAGGCTACCGCGATCAGAATTGATTTCCAAAGGAACACCATGAAGGGATACAATTCTAGAGATGTACAAGTCCGCTAACTGGCTAGCAGTTATAGACTCGCGAACCGGAAGGAAGTGAGCAACTTTGGAAAGCCTATCTATGACAACGAAGATGGCATTGTTTCCTTTCGGGGTTCTTGGAAAGCCTGTGATGAAGTCCATGCCGACTTTGTCCCATTTCCACTCGGGAATAGACAAAGGTTGAAGTGTACTAGCAGGTCTTTGATGTTCTGCCTTAATGCGACGACAAACATCACATTCGGCAACAAATTGAGCAATGTCTCTCTTCATCCTAGTCCACCAAAATCTCTGGCGTAGATCTCGGTACATTTTTGTGCTACCGGGATGAATTGAGAGGGGTGTGTCATGGGCTTCTTTGAGGATGAGTTGCCTTAATTCCCTATTCTTAGGTACTACCAAACGATTTCAAAGAATACCGTTCCTTTGCTATCTGTGGAGAAACATTTAGCAACTCCGCTAGCAATGTTCTCCTTGATCCGGCGAACACCTCGTGCACGCTTTTGGGCAACTATGATTTGATCCTCAAGAGTTGGTTTCGCCACCAAGGTAGAAAGATAGCCATGAGGAACAATTTCAGGGTTGAGCTTGCGAAAGTCCTCATGAAGAAGTGGTTGATACTGTTGTAACATGAGGTTGTTACAATACGACTTACGACTTAGTGCATCAGCCATGACATTGGCTTTGCCTGGGTGTAAGAAATTACTACGTCGTAATCTTTTATCAACTCAATCCAGCGTCTTTGCCTGAGATTAAGATCTAGCTGGGTGAAAATATATTTGAGGCTTTGGTGGTCGGAATAAATTTCGCAACGGTTACCAAGGAGGTAATGTCGCCAAGTTGTTAGGGCATGAACTACGGCAGCGAGTTCAAGGTCATGGGTAGGATAGTTCTCTTCATGTGGCCGCAACTGGCGTGAAGCATAAGCTACCACATGTCGATCTTGCAGAAGTATGCATCCTAACCCTTGCCGTGATGCGTCACAATAGATTTCGAAATCCTTTTTGGTGTCTGGAGGTGCAAGTACAGGTGCAGAAGTCAATCTTCTTTTTAGCTCTTGAAAGCTTTCCTCATACTTGGGAGTCCATAGGAATTTCTTATCTTTCTTGAGGAGTTCAGTTAGAGGCTTTGCAACTTTAGAAAAGTTCTCGACGAAGCGACGGCAATAGCTGGCTAGGCCAAGAAAACTCCTAACTTGCTTAACCGATTCAGGTGGAGTCCAGTCAAGGACGGCCTGAACTCTCTCGGGATTCACAACAATGCCTTTTGCAGAAATCACGTGGCCTAAGTAGGTCACTTTTGGTAGCCAAAATTCACACTTGGAGAATTTAGCATACAGGCGATGCTCTCTAAGTTTCATCAATACCAGCCTTAGGTGTTCGGCATGTTCTTCTTCGTTCTTCGAGTATATAAGTATGTCATCGAGGTAAACCACGACGAACTGGTCCAAATACTCCATGAAGATCGAATTCATCATGCGTGAGAAAGTGGCGGGGGCATTGGTTAAACCAAAGGACATGACGGTGTACTCGTAAAGACCATAACGAGTAGTAAAAGCCGTTTTGGGAATGTCCTCGTTTCGGATCTTGATTTGATGATAACCTAATCTCAAATCCATCTTTGAGAAGACAGAGGATCCTGCAAGTTGATCATAAAGATCATTGATCCTGGGCAGTGGGTACTTGTTCTTTATCGTCGCTAAATTTAGCGGGCGATAGTCTACGCACATCCTTTCTGTTCCATCTTTCTTTGTTACGAACAGAACGGGGCAACCCCATGGCGATGAGCTAGGGCGGATGAAGCCTTTCTCCAACAAAGCTTCCAGTTGGGTTTTAAGCTCAGCTAACTCACGTGGGGCCATTTTGTATGGGCGTCTAGAAATTGGTGCGGTTCCTGGGGCAAGATCCACTATAAACTCTACACATCTGTCGGGTGGCATGGTTTAAAGAGTTGGGTTACTGGATGGTTTTCCTGAGGATGACCATGGCTTACTAGGGGCTACGACAGATATGTCAGAGTAGCAAAGTACCCCAACACAATAGTTAGTGTGGTTCTTCTCGCTAGAAGACATCCAAAGTGGGAGAAAGAGCTGCAAATGAAACACTATAGGTTTCTAGAGCAAAACCTACATCAAGCACTATAGAACTGTCGGGCATGCCACCTAGAAAAACTTCTGGAAGGACATCCGAAAAAAGAGGGAAAGATTTTGCAAACGCATCAGATTATGAAATAAACCTGGAATGACTCGGGCAGCATAACGGCTGTAATTGTAAGAAATGTCTTTTCTTGCAATGTAGAAACAACACTTACATAATACGATGTAAGAAATCAGCATTACAACAATGCTAGGAAACCGGACACAACTTTCCTATGGTTACAAGGAAGCAAACAACGAGATGTTCTAATCAGACAGAGGTGAGCCTAGTCCTATCTTCCCGTAGAATAAGATGAGGGTGACTCAGAACTCAGATCGATGAGGGTAAGGAGAAAAAGAAGCCTTACGTTGTTCCCTTATACCCAGAGTAACTATATAACTATAGAATGCTAGACTCGACTTCGGCCAAGGCTGATAATCCTACAGTCAGTCCTGCTCTGATACCAAGTCTGTCGGGACCCGGGGTTAGCGTATGCAAGTACAGCTAAGACATAGTCATATGGAGAGCCGAGAACCGTACCCACTTGTCTAAGCAGACAAGGCCAAGCACAGAACGTTCTCGGAAAGCATCGTACGTGAGGGGCATCCCATCCAGGCCGGATGATCAACTGAGATGGGTCCTCATCGTCCGCACACAAGTCTAATGATATGGGTGGTGAACTCCCATATTCAAAGACAAGTCGCCTCAACCATACTATCGACTATCTCATAACTCTTACATAGACTTACTCCAGCCCAATCACTTAGTCGGGGTCTAGGGCGGGCTCGATCATACCATAAAGTGTGCACGAGACGGAGTCTCGAACAATCGCATCGCGATGCCCCAAGCTGCGCACATCTAAGGGCCACTTGGTGTATGAAAGACCGCCAGCCAGAACACAACTAAGGTCTCGAAAACCCATACAAAGACATGCATGTTATAAACATACACGCAACACACATGCCTTGTATGAACAACAGGTACCATTGCAATTCTCTACAAAGTGTACGACTTTATTGATAACTCTTATAGAGTGCAAACAGAGATCACAAACATGTGATCCAACATTACAACACAAACGGAAGCAAATTATGTCTGAGTACAGACAAGTTTAACAAATGGCTTAAGAAGCCTTATTTAAACACATGCCCTCCACGAGGGAACCAGTCGTCTTACTGGGACTAGACTAGTTGGTCTTCAGTCGTCCAGCTCGATGAAGAAGCCACCTTCGGGGTCAGTGGCATCATCTAAAACATAGATTAAGCAAACGTGAGTACAAAGTCGTACTCAACAAGACTTACATAGGAGCTATACTACTCATGCACATGTATCAAGGTAAAGGGAGGTGGGGTTCACTTGCAGAAGTGCCAGCTTTGACTTGGCTAATCCTGAACTACGAGTACCAGACTTTGAGGTAAGAAGCGTACACGAGTCCACTACTTTCTCCAACCAATACACCACTATGGTGCCTTCCTCGACTTCCCCACGAGGAAGCACGCCATAGCACTCACACTTATCTTGGTGTGTTTTAGAAGTATCCAGTTCAAGTTATCTAATAATCAAGCTAAGCTTTCCAAGCAGTCCATAACCGCGGACGCGACTATTCTAATAGTTTTGTTAACCCTGCAGGGGTGTACCGCTACACACACATGATCATCATTTACCGCCTTTGATCTCGACACCATTCAAGGGGTGCCAGCGAGGATGCTCACCACAACTGTTACCTCATAGCCTATCTAGTCCGAGAAAGCCGCCTACTTGGGTTGGTTACCACAATCGTGAACCCGGCCGGTTTACCGAAGTGGACCCAAGTGATGTGTGCGTGGTGCATAAGCCGGTCTCGGATGAGCCGTTCTCTCACTTAGCATCTAGGCCACAGACCTACCAGAACTCCGAACTATTGCGACATCTGGACATCGAAAGGGATGAGTTAGTAAGTTGAGAGGGGTCAGTGAGCCCAATGTGTGGTTGTACTCTTCATCTTGGATCACCACACAAGAACTCGTACTAGGGCGGTGTTCAAGGAGACAACCCACCGTGTACTCCTACACAACCTCTCATCGTTCACCTTGTATTAGGGTCGATTCACCAACACTTTTCTACCAACATCAACATGATCAGTCCCATCCCGACTCAGATCACAGTAACAACATGGTATCATACTAAGCATGCAATAAGCAGTAACATTGCAGGGGCCACATGATATCAAACAACTCCTACATTTGCTAGGATTGTGGTTTGCTTACTACTGTGACAAAATGATAGGTCATGCAAAGGAATGGGTTCATCTATGCGGTAGAAACGAATCATGGTGATCATCCTAAACAATGCATAAGCGAGACATGAGAGGGAAGTGGGATTTTATTGACATGATCAATGGGGGTTTGCTTGCCTTGCTGACGAGGTTCGGGTTCTGGGTCTTCAGCGAAGGGGGCAGCCTCCTGCTCCGGTTCCACCTCTACTCGACAAACAACAAGCAAAGTAGCAAAGTAAATACAATGCACAAACACATGATGGAAGTTTGAATCTTGATGTACATGCTTTGATGTGTGAAGCAATTCCATTTAAATGGAGTATATTGCAAATTGAATTGCAAATTTAAACTCCACATTTGAATTCAAATTAACCAAGTTGCATGCGACATTGTTTGATCATTTTGAATCATCTTCAAATGTATAAGAGATGCCTCTGATGTGTGGTTGAATTATAACATAAATCCATGGTCCAAGTTGCAAGATCATTTGATTTGAATTTGAATTAAATTCAAATAAACCAAATGACATATGCTACTGGTCCCAATTTAAATTCAACTCAAACATAGTTTAAAGTTGCATATTTGGAAAGATAATTTTCTCCTGATCATTTTTCATATATTATTTGTCCAATTTGGAGTTAATATGAATTTTCTATGAATTTCCAAAGTTTGGGGTATTTTCTGGAATTTCTGGAATTTCTTTAATTCAAATAATCTCTGGAAATTCATTAATTCAATTTATTGCGTCAGGCTGACGTCAAGCTGGCGTCAGGGGGGGGGGGGCTGACAAGGGGGTCCCACCTGTCAGTGGCTGAGTGATTTAATCCGTGGGGTTAAATTAATCTAGTGGCTTAATTAGGCCACTAGGCCCACTGGTCAGTGACCTAGGGGGTCATTAGTCGGGTGATTAGGGGGGGGGGGGGGTTGGCTGACACGCCGGCGGCTAAACGTCGGCGACCTTCCAGCACGGCGGCGTTGCACGGGGAGGCGATTCCGGCCATCATTTGAAGCGCTGTTTCTTCCAGATCGAAGCCCTTGCCGTTGCGCGTCGAAAGAGAGTGATCTCAAGTGCTAGGGTGCACTGAAAGCTCGCCGGCGTCAAGTTTTGCGACGACCTAGCTACGGCCGTGATCGGGATTTCGTTCCAGGGCACGGATCGAGGCGGGGTTAGGCTGGTTCGACGAGGAGGAGCACGGGGAACATGATGGACATCATGGCGGGCTCGATGGTGTAGCGGTTGAACGTCTCCATGGATCCCGGCGGCGAGAAGCTTCGGCTCTCATGGCGGCCAAGGCTAGAGGAAGCAAACGAAGGGGAAAAAATAGGGGTTTCGGCCGTGAGCTCACGAGGAACTCAGCAGAGGTGGTGGCGATGGCTGGGGTGGTCCAACGGCGACGGAATTCGGCGAGGACCTTCACGGTGGCCGGCGTGAACTCGAGGAAGAATCCGGCGTCTACGCGGGCTCCGGGCTCGATTCCTTGCACTGCTCGACGAAGACGACGGCGGTGAAGACGATGGACAGGCTCCGGGGGCTTCTCGGCGTCGATGGCTACACGGGGGCTTGACGGCGCTCCGGCGTGCTTCTCGGGCGGCGATGAATCGGGCGAGAGAGGAAGGGGAGGTGGTTCTGGAGGGAGGGGAATGAACTGGGGCGGCTCTGGGAGTCTCCAGGCGCGACTACGTGGACGGGGAGGAAGCAGGAGGTGGACAGCGTCGCCGGCATGCTCGCCACGGCGGCAGCAGCCTGCCTGGCACGAGGAAGAAGACGGGCTTGCCCCTGGGCTGGGCTGCCTCGGTAAGTTGGGCCCGTTTGAGGTAAGCCTTTTTTCTTTTCTGTTTTCTGTTTTTCTTTCTGCCATTTGTTCTGTTTAGCTAAAATAAATAGCTAAACATTTTATTAAATGCTGAAAACTTTTATGTGGCCTCATAATAATATATACTAGCCACTTATAAACTTTCAACATTTTTAAAATTCAAATAATTTGAATTTTAAATCAAATAGGGGTATTTCTTTTATTCCAAGGCGCTGTTTGAATATTTGAAAAATCTAACATTTATAAGACTTGATATGTGATCACACTCATTTATAAGACTTTTCAAAAATCTAACATGAATTTTTGGAGAAGATTTTTATCTGGCCTTTTGAATTAATTCATCTGGGGGGGTTCCTTCTCCCATTTGCTTTTGATTTTGAATTTCCTTTGATTTCTTTCATGAATGCAAAGTGAAAAAGACCCTAGCACATTACCTAACAGAGGGCTCTGACATTCTCTTTGAGAGGAAGAGCCAAGGAGTGGCTACAATCTTTGCCCAAGAACAGTATCGATTCTTGGAGTAAATGCAAAGATGCTTTTATAGGGAAGTACTATCCCCCTGCTAAAATTATTCAATTCCGGAGTAACATTATGAATTTCAGGCAATTGGATAATGAACACATTGCCCAAGCTTGGGAACGTATGAAGACGCTTGTCAAGAACTGCCCCACACATGGACTGACTACCTGGATGGTTATCCAGACTTTTTATGCAGGCTTGAACTTCACCTCGCGAAACCTGTTAGATTCGGTCGCGGGAGGAACTTTTATGTAAACCACGCTTGGTGCTGCCACAAAGCTACTTGATGAGATGATGCTGAACTACTCGCAATGGCACACCGAGAGATATCCAACCGGTAAGAAGGTAAACTCTGTCGAGGAGATCTCCTCTTTAAATGAAAAGGTTGACCTTATCATGTCTCTACTTACCAATAAACCTTCTATTGATCCGCAAGATGTTCCTTTAAATTCTTTGGTTGCTCAGGAGCAAGTAGATGTTAATTTTGTCTCTAGAAACAACTTCAACAATAATGATTATAGGAGTAACTTTGGTAGCAACAATCCTAGGCCTTTCCCATCCAACAACTATGGGAACAACACTTATCCTACCACCAAAAACTCCACCTCTGAACTAGAGAGTATGCTTAGAGACTTTATCACTACCCAAAAAGCCTTCAACAAGAATGTGGAAGAAAAACTAGTTAAATTAGATAATCTTTGTTTGAAGTTAGATAACTTAGCCCTTGATGTTGAGATGTTAAAAATTAGAACCTCTCCCCTTGAGGAGAGTAAGGTCACTCCACTAATACTATCCAGTTACAAATCAATGAAAACATTAGGATGATGGCTAAACTTAAAGAGAGATGGGCTAGATAAAAGGAGGAAGAAGAGAGAGTTAAGAGCCTTCCTACCGACCACACAGTAGCCACTATCCAAGTAGTTGAGGATGTCCAAACTGTTAGCACCCATCACACCCCTAGTCCCACTGGACCTATCAATGGTGATGCTACCACCTCAACCTTAGAAGAGGAAACCTCTATGAACATAGAGGCTTTCAAACAAGTGAGCTTAAATGATATCACTACTTCCTTGGTAGATAGTAGTGACTTAGACGTTGACAACTGCACTTTACCAGAAGTTATTGATTTCCTACACAAGATGTCTAGAGACCCCCACACTAGCACACTCAATCTTGCGTTCACAGAGCATATCACCAATGCTCTAATCAAAGTTAGGGAGGAGAAGCTTAGACTAGAAGCCTCCATACCTAGGAAGCTAGAAGATGGTTGGGATCCTATGATAAAAATTAAATTGAATAACTTCTCTTGTTATGCTGTTTGTGATGTTGGAGCAAGTACCTCTGTTATGCCCAAAAGAATGTATGATATGCTTGAATTGAAACCTTTTGATCCTTGTTCTTTTGGTGTTCGTCTTGTTGATTCTTCCGTAAAGAAACCTTTGGGGAAGATCGACGATGTTCTTATTATTGTCAATGACAATTATGTTCCCGTTGATTTCACTATTATGGACATTGAGTGTGAGCCCTCTTGTCCAATTATTTTGGGACGTCCTTTTCTTCGCACAGTTGGTGCTATCATTGACATGAAAGAGGGAACTATCAAATTCCAATTCCCTCTCAAGAAAGGGATGAAACATTTCCCTAGGAAAAATATTAAGTTACCTTTTGAGTCCGTCACACGGGCTAGTTATTCTCTTGAAAAGACTTGATCTTCTGCTTTAAGCCTAGCTAATGGCTCTAAAGAAGCGCTTTCGGGAGGCAGCCCGCAACGAATTTAGGTTTTTCTTTTTGCTTTTGTTATGTTCTTAGTGGTCTTGATGATTGTTAGTACTGTAGCAACATTATTGTATCTTTAATTTTCAAGCTTTGTGCCAAGTTTAGCCTCAGATTGCAAGAAAGGTCAAAAGTTGGTGCTTGCTGTCCAGAAACAGATTCTGTCTTCTTGACGGAAAAATTCTCAATAAATCACCAGATCATCTTTTTGATCTGAATTTTTTTGACAGAATGCCCCATACAATTACCTTTCAGGCGTATGTTCAAAGGTTTTTGATTTGAGTTGCAGAAGTACCTCGAAAAAATTCTCCTTTCTCTGCTGTTCTGTTTTTCTCAGCTTCTGCCCCGGTTTTTCTTTTCGCAGTTTTGCAATCCTTAAGCTTGCTTTTTCTTTGCAAACTTTTTTGGGCAGGCAAGAGAAACAGTAGCTCTACCTGGAAATCTTTATATGCAGTAGAGGAAAATTATTTTATTAGGGTACTAACCTCTCTAATCAACCTACAATGAGTTATGTATGAAGGGAGTTTTCAAGTGCGCGATGGAGGATGATAATATTCAGGAGTGTCAAACGCTCAAGCTTGGGGATGCCCATGTGCACCCCCAATAAATATTCAAGGAGATTCAAGCATCTAAGCTTGGGGATGCCCTCGATGCATCCCCTTCTTCATCAACAATCATCAGTTTGTCCCTCGTTGCACTATATTTTTATCACTTCATGTGTTATGTGCTTTGCTTGGAGCGTCTCGCTCTTTACTTTTCTAGGTTTGTTTTGCTTTCTTTGCTGTAGTAACAAGTTAGACCCTAACTTAATCTTTTGTGTGGGAGAGATTCACGCTCCGCTTGAACTAGAACTCCTCATAGGATTTGCATGCTTATTCTTTTAGTTGTGAGCTATTCTTTTTCTTTTCTTAGCTGCTGTTCTGTTTAGTTGTAGTGATTTAGTTTTTATAGAGCTTTTCTTTTGTCTTAGGTTGAAATTTCTATAGGTTGCATGTTTTATCTTGTTAGAGAGTTTGCCTGTTGCACTTAGTTCTATGTCCTCGTGATGGGAAAAATCAGATCAAATCACCAGTTAATCTTTTTGGGGTGATTTTTTTACACAGCGTGCTCTATATGTTAAAAATATGCCCTAGAGGCAATAATAAAATATTATTATATATTTCCATGTTCGTAATTAATGTTTATATTTCTGTGCTATAATTGCAATGACCCTGACTATGAGATTCAGAAGAAAACTCACTTGCATGTGTGGAAATATAAACACCAAGAGGTGGTTTAGCCTCTAAGACCAGCTCATGTGCTAACTGATGATTACGTTTTCTTAATCATGGACATTGTTCTTGTAACAAGGATGTCTGTAGCAATGGGAACATATTGTTAGCAGAAGAATGATGTTGTACCAATCCCAGTATTGAAGGATATACTTAGAGATCACATCGTAACAATGTTATAAGTCATATCATGAAATGTTATCATATACGTAATTCCTTAGACCATGAGAGTATCAAGTTGCTTCACACAGGAAGATGTGCTTTGGTTCTTAGATGAATCTTACCGTTACTGGGAAGTAGTAAAATAAGTTCTGGGTACATTGGATAGTGTGTCTAGTAACTGTGATAGTTCAAGATTGGGATTTGCTCCTTCACGATGAAGAAGATATTCACTTCGGGCCCACTCGGTATGACGGTATCCATTATAGTCTGGCCAGACGCATTGTGATTCAGTCACGGGGATACCGGAATACGATAACGATAAAAAGGGACAAACGAGCAAAGAGGATAACGAGTGGCTTGTGTTCAAGAAGTTATTACACATGGGTGCCAAACTTATCTCCTCTGACTTTGTCATATATCGCAAAGCAAAGGGAATGGTACATGACTAAACATAAAGGTTCACTCGAAGTTTATTCGTGTATGTGTGGGAGTCAACATGGGTGTCCATGGCTCCGCTGTTGATTATTGGCTATTGACAAAAGGCTGTTGACCTATATCCAGAAGATGTTCTGAGTCATGTCCGCATTATACCGAACCTATTGGGTCACACACTTAACGAGTAGTAATCTGTTAGAAAACTAGGAGATGAAAAGAGAAAGGGTACCGAGATTGTTTCGGGTGGAACCGGAAGTGTTCTGGGTAGCACTAGAAGTGTTCTAGGTGGTACCGAATGGTTTCGGAATATTCCTGAACGGTCTCGGATGATTCCAGAATATTCAAGAAGAGTCTTGAAGTGGTAACAAGACATCCGTGATAGTCTCGGAAGGTTTTGCAACATTCGGTAATAGTTTTGGAAAGGTTACGAAACATCGGGAAATTGTTCCGGGAGCTCCAAAAATGTTCTGGGAGGTTCCCGGGAGCTTATGGAAGTATCCGGAGGGTTATGGAACTCTCCAAGACGCGGAAACCAAAGCTAGGCCAAGTAGGAAGGTCCACAAGGCCGTAGGTCGGTGTGAAATAGACTTTCCTTGGGGGCCAGGGAAAAACGCCAGGGTCCCTGGCGTTTCCCCCTAGATGCCATAGTCTGCGGCGTTTCGTACTGGAATCCGTGTTGGACTCCTCGTGGTGGCAAAACCGACTTTGGGGAGAACCCTCGCCCAAGTTGCGACCCCAGGCTTCCACCTATATATTAGCGGGCCGGGGTAGCCCCAAAGACACACCAAAAAATCCCCAAGGCTGCCCCAGCTAAATCCCACGCGCCTCTAATTCTCTTCGGGCTAGATCATTCTAGTCCGGACGCCGCTAGGCTCTTCTCCCTCTAGTTTCTCTCGGTGGCGTTCTTCTCTGGACGGCGGAGCGCTGCTGGATTGCTACATATCGGGATGTGTGGATACTGGTAGAGGGATCATACATCTGTTCCTTCTTCGAGGTCCTTCTTCTTCCTCGGAGATCATTTTCGAGGGACTTGTTCGTGGGACTTGTTCGGGACGGATCGCGGGACGGTTCGCTGGACAGATCGCGCAACAGATCGTGGAACGGTACGCGGGATCGATATCCTCGCGGTTGGGAGGTCATTGAAATTCCTAGCTGCGGGGATCTGCACCAACGGTCTTCACCAACTCTACTTTCGCTACATCGGTTGGTGAGCCATGACCTAAAACCTTGTATGCAATCTTCATAGATGATCTTGGGTGATTGCTACGTAGGCCGAATTTTTTTATTTTCTACTGCGTTTCCCAACAGTGGTATCAGAGAGATCTATGAGTAGATGCATGTTTAGGTCTAGATCATTTGTGTGATATGAGGCATTGATTTTCTTGTTGCTTCCCTGTCATGTGATTTTTCTGTTCTTGATGGCAAGTTGAGGTTTTGCTACAAGGATTGAGTTTTCCATCAATCCCTCTATGCTGCTTTCAGTATGCTGGTTGCCTTGATCATGGTCTACATCAAACTCCTTGGATCTCATCTTAATCTCGCAATAGAAGATTTAACATGGAGGGGCTTGTGGATTTTATGAACTCAAATCCACACGGGGGTCACGCGTTGAACGAAGTTTGGCTTGTGGCATTAGTTGCTGCACGCACCCCGAACGTTAAACTAGCAACAATGAAGTATCGTGTTTGGTTTGTATAGGGAACAACGTTTGCATGTAACCTGCTAATCAACCACGATAAAACTTGCAACAACCCGTGTAGATAGCGATCTAACTCGTTCTTGCAGAGAATGCATGTGATGTGGTACAGCCTTCAAGATTTGCAATGTGTTTGTATGAGATGCTATATGTAATGTAATATTTATTCGCGACCTGCGTGTCGTGGTACGGCATGATGACTGGAGTCATATGATTGTCACTTAATTATGGCCTGCGTGCCAGAACTGTTTATTTGCTCGAGGCAAAGCAATAGATAGATACAAAGCTGATGATCTACGGTGCGGAGGTGGACCCCGACGCACATGCCGGAAGCCGTGGTGATGGTCCCGGCGCCAAGGACAAGTTGGTGGACATGGTGACTTCTACCACGACGATGTGAAGACAACGAAGACTTCACGAAGCAAAGGGATATACTATATCACATAATTTCATGAACTGCCTGTGATGTTTATACCTTTGATGCACCCTTGTTTGATGCGCGGTAGTCGTGTTTTATTAGGGTGATCTCTCGCAAAACAATATCAAGTTGATAGTGTTCTTCCAACTGTAGCACCGTCTATACTATGTTTCACATCAGAGCATGTCATGTCACATGGGTGCACTCGGTGTGATGCATAAAAGACGGGTGTGTTAAGAACACACTGCAATTACACTTGGTTGTCTTGACGGTTTGGATAAAAGTTTGCTACCGGAACACGCCCATCGAAAGATGAACAAGAATCACATGCGCTGTGATTGGCAAGTTGGCCTACCGGTCCAGTCTAAGTCATCAGTGATGTCACATCAATGGCAGACGATTGGGTCGGATATTGAATCACTCCAGCATCAATTACGAGAGATATTGATCTGAGTGGGAGTGCACTTAATAGTTAAATTGATTAATCACAAGTGCAACTTAATTATGAACAAAGTCTTAGTATTTTCATTATCGTTGTAGAATAATGGCTCGCGTTACCACCTTCCCAATTGATTTTGATTAACTGTATTATCTGGTAAAAACTTTACGATTGGTACCGTATTGTGAGGACTATGCTCAATAGTGTTGAGAAGGAGCTTGTCCTATCGCAAATTTTTGATGCTCTCCCGCTAATGCTATGGATGATGTGACTTACGTCCATAATCCAAAAGGCTAGAATTCCACCACAGCTAAGTGTATTGTCGTAATCACCATGAAACCCAAACTTCGAAACGTTTGGGATAGTTATGTTATATTCATGGAACTGAAAAATTGTTTTCAGTAGTAAGACAATTAATGTTGGATATAAGATATCCAGTACAATGTATGATTGTAAGCATTAGTGAAAATGTTCATTGTGCTCAAACAAAGCTGATAAGTGTGGGATCCAGAAGAACACCGATCATATGATGATGGGAATTAAGGGAAAGGAAGTTCCAAAGGGTGTTAGTAAGACTTACACGCCGGAAAGTCCATGGCCCGTGCCATCCTTAATCATGTGTGAGCTTTTGTGAGTGGGAGTGACATTGGAAATAGAACTATGATACGTATAAAGGCAAAACGAAAGAAGACTGGAATAACCAGCTCAGAAATGAAAGTCATACGAAGTTATAGATGAATTCATTGCTGGTCAAAAGATGTAATTCTTGGGAATCATGATTAAATGGTTAATCTTAATTCTTGGATATTGTGATTAAACTGTTGATCACTAGAATATCACTTCGACTGCATATCGTTGCAGATCGATGCAAGAAATACTATGGCCTTTATGACTAGCTAACGATGAGTTTTGACACACACGAGAACACAGTAAAAGGTTTACTATACTGTGTGTTGACTCTATGATTATCTTCATAAATCATTTTAGAGTTGAGTAAATTGTTACTACACTTTAGCCTTGTTGCAAAACATCATTTTTAGATCATGTTTATTGCAAGAGAGTTGTTCAAAGGTATGAATAACATAAAGGCCATACTTCTATTGTGAATAGGTTGTATGTTATGAATCTTGATAATAATGCTAAACATCCATAACACTGACGCTAAACGTCACAAGACTAACATAAATACCACAAGTGTGTGGCACTGCAGTTTGTCACAAGTGACATAACATGCATGAAGAATTTCCATAAGTGATGGACTTTTGAGTCATATGATTATGAATCACTTGACGCTTTCATACATTGTCTAAAAGTAATGTGACTAAAACACCGTTGATAGGCCATGCATTAACGGGCAACTAAATTATTGAAAATCATACATGATGATGTGTGTAGTCCAATAAGTGTAGTTGTGTACAGTGGATTTTCTATCTTCACTCATGAACTGAAGTAAATATATCTGTTCAGTGGAGACATACGTCTGAAATCTTTGAAACGTTCAAGGAAAATTAGAGTGAAGTAGAAATGTATTGTAACAAGAAATAATGCTTCTGCAAATTAGATTGTAGAAAGTAATATTTGAGTTACAAGTTTAGCGAACGTCTGATGAGTTGTGAAAAGGTGTCATAACTTGTGCCTCGCGGAACTCAACTAAGAGTAAAGTGTTCGAGAGACATAATCAAGCCATGTATGACACGGTAAGATCAAATATGATGTTTATCAATTTGCCATTATACTTATTAAAGTTATGCGTTAGTGACTACGGCTTTTACACTGAAAAGAGCACCATCAAATCTGTTGAAATGACACCATATTAGATGTGGTATGAACTGTTAAAACCATGTTGTCTTTTCTTAAAATTTGGGTATATGAGGCATATGTTTGACATACTCAAAACCCCAAATCAGATAAGTGCTACTTTGTTAAGGTTATGCCAAAAGTTTTGGTATTCCTCTATCACCACACAAAAGCAAAACTGTTTGTTGTTAAGAACGTTGCGTTTTGAAGAAAATGGTTTCTTACAAAAGAGTGAGTGGGAGGAAAGTGCAACTTGTCAAAGATTGTTGAATATTCAGAGAAGTGCGCAGCTGAATCACACAGGTTAGACAAAACTCGTACAAACATTTTTATGTAAACGAGATATTGTTGTTTGACAACGATAAACCTGTGATATACAAAGAAGCGTTGATGGGCCCTAACTCCGGGATTTGGCTAAATGCCAAATAATTGGAGATAGTATCCATGGAAGTAAGTCAAGTTTTGAACTTGGTAGACCCTCCGAAAGACTAAAAGTCTGAAGAATATATATGTGGATCTATAATTGATTCGGATGAAATTGTTTTATCCATAAAGCTCAACTCGTTGGAAAATTGTTTTCTAGCAAGTTCAAAGGTTGACTACGGCGAAATAGTTTCGACCGTAGAGATGCTTTAGCCAGTTCGGGTTATATTAGCAATTACTACATATCTCATTTATAGGATATGGTAGAATGAACGTCAAAACAAAGTTCCTACACGGAAATATAACAAAGGACGTATATGTGATACGACCGGAATGTTTTGTCGATTCAAAGGATCCTAAAATAGACGAAAGCCTTGGATATCCAGTGATGGACTGAAGCTGGCATAATGGAGTTGGAATTTTCGTTGTGATGAAATTGCCAAAAGAGTTTGTTTTCATCGGGAATAACGAAGATGCTTGAATGTTCAAGAAAGTAAGTGGGAGCTGAATGATATTTCTAAAACCTTATGTAGATGACATATTGTTGATTGGAAATGATATAAATTTCTTGACACGAATAAGGACTTCATTGGAAATAGTTTTCAGTTGAAGAACTTGGGATAATATAGCATTAGTATTGAGCACAGTGATCTATGAAGATAGTAAGTACCTGATCATGCTAAAGCCAACACTACATATTGACATGATACTAAAGTAGTTTAGTATGAAAACGTCAAGAAGGATGTTCTTGCCGAGGTCACGGTGAAAAGTTGTTTGCAGAAATCGGTGTTCATGAACACAGATAAGCAAAAGCACGTGAATTAAATTCCACTCACCTGTGTGTTTGGACAAATCATGTACACCATAATATGTAAAACAACCAGATATGTCCAATGCTCCAAAAGGTTTTGAGCAAGATACCAAAGTGATCAAGATATTGATCATTGGATAAACAATGAAAAGTTAAACTTATGAAAGATAAGATATGTTTCTCAGAAAATGGAGATAATGAAGAGCTCGTTGTAATGTGTTACACCAGCTGAATTTTTGATGTAAAACAGTTACACCAATTCAGTCTTCATACTTACTCCGACCGATTTTCGATTTTAATTCGGATTATGTGTTTCACACGTAAGGGTGACACAATATGGAGGAACTGTGTTAAGTTAGATACTGTGGAGAATTCTATAACAGAGGTTAAGTATATTGTTGCTTAAAGAAGTAACAAAGGAGGGCATTTTGAATCATCAGTTCATTTATGAACATGATATGGTTTCCTACATGCTTGAAGCTCATGGAACATTGATGAATGATTTCATGACTTATCCTAAAGGAACCAAGGTCCTGCCAAATGATTCAAACATATACAAAGCTAAACTGATAAAATTAGTGAATTTTATGATAGCGTGAAAACGCGAAGATATGCAAGATACAAACGGGCCTGAAACGTCAGATCCGATGATGAAGTCTATACCACAAATGAAGCATGTATTACACCAGTATGCCATAGGTGTAAAGTGCTTAAGCACCGATAATATTATTGACTCTAGTGCAAGTGGGAGACTGTTGGAAATATGCCCTAGAGGCAATAATAAAATGTTATTATATATATTTCGACGTTCGTAATTAATGTTTATATTTCTGTGCTATAATTGCAATGACCCTGACTATGAGATTCAGAAGAAAACTCACTTGCATGTTTGGAAATGTAAACACCAAGAGTTCCTGGTTTAGCCTCTAAGACCAGCTCATGTGCTAACTGATGATTACGTTTTCTTAATCATGGACATTGTTCTTGTAACAAGGATGTCAGTAGCAATGGGAACATATTGTTAGCAGAACAATGATGTTGAACTGACCCCAGTATTGAATGATATACTTAGAGATCACATCGTAACAACAATATAAGTCATATCATGAAATGTTATCATATACGTAATTCCTTAGACCATGAGAGTATCAAGTTGCTTCACACAGGAAGATGTGCTTTGGTTCTTAGATGAATCTTCCCGTTACTGGGAAGTAGTAAAATAAGTTCTGGGTACATTGGATAGTGTGTCCAGTAACTGTGATAGTTCAAGATTGGGATTTGCTCCTTCACGATGAAGAAGATATTCACTTCGGGCCCACTCGGTATGACGATATCCATTATAGTCTGGCCAGACGCATTATGGTTCAGTCACGGGGATACCGTAATACGATAACGATAAAAAAGGGACAAACGAGCAAAGAGGATAACGAGTGGCTTGTGTTCAAGAAGTTATTACACATGGGTGCAAAACTTATCTCCTCTGACTTTGTCATATATCGCGAAGCAAAGGGAATGGTACATGACTAAACATAAAGGTTCACTCGAAGTTTATTCGTGTATGTGCGGGAGTCAACATGGGTGTTCATGGCTCCGCTGTTGATTATTGGCTATTGACAAAAGGCTGTTGACCTATGTCCAGAAGATGTTCTGAGTCATGTACGCATTATACCAAACCTATTGGGTCACACACTTAACGAGTAGTAATCTGTTAGAGAACTAGGAGATGAAAAGAGAAAGGGTACCGAAATTGTTTCGGGTGGAACCGGAAGTGTTCTGGGTAGCACTAGAAGTGTTCTAGGTGGTACCGAATGGTTTCAGAATATTCCTGAATGGTCTCGGATGATTCCAGAATATTCAAGAAGAGTCTTGAAGTGGTAACAAGACATACGTGATAGTCTCGGAAGGTTTTGCAACGTTCGGTAATAGTTGTGGAAAGGTTACGAAACATCCGGAAATTGTTCCGGGAGCTCCAAAAATGTTCTAGGAGGTTCCGGGAGGTTCCCGGGAGCTTATGGAAGTATCCGGAGGGTTATGGAACTCTCCAAGACGCGGAAACCGAAGCTAGGCCAAGTAGGAAGGTCCACAAGGCCGTAGGTCGGTGGGAAGTAGACTTTCCTTGGGGGCCAGGGCAAAACGCCAGGGTCCCTGGCGTTTCCCCCTAGACGCCGTAGTCCACGGCGTTTCGTACTGGAATACGTGTTGGACTCCTCCTGGAGGCCAAAACCGACTTTGGGGAGAACCCTCGCCCAAGTTGCGACCCCAGGCTTCCACCTATATATTCGGGGGCAGGGGTAGCCCCAAAGACACACCAAAAAATCCCCAAGGCTGCCCCAGCTAAATCCCACGCGCCTCTAATTCTCTTCGGGCTAGATCGTTCTAGTCCCGACGCTGCTAGGCTCTTCTCCCTCTAGTTTCCCTCGGTGGCGTTCTTCTCTGGACGGCGGAGCGCTACTGGATTGCTACATCGGGATGTGTGGATACCGGTAGAGGGATCATACCTTTGATCCTTCTTCAAGGCCTTTCTTCTTCGAGGTCCTTCTTCTTCCTCGGAGATCATGTTCGAGGGACTTGTTCATGGGACTTGATCGGGACGGATCGCGGGATGGTTCGCGGGACAGATCGTGCAACGGATCATGGAACGGTATGCGGGATCGATATCCTCGCGGTTGGGAGGTCATTGAAATTCCTAGCTGCGGGGATCTGCACCAACGGTCTTCATCAACTCTACTTCCGCTACATCGGTTGGTGAGCCATGACCTAAAACCTTGTATGCAATCTTCATAGATGATCTTGGGTGATTGCTATGTAGTCCGAATTTTTTTGTTTTCTACTGCGTTTCCCAACACTCTACAATCACGGAACTTTCATATGTTCTGAGTTTTTTTATTTGAGTTGCAGAAGTACCCCTAAAAAATTCTTTACTACCTGCTGTTCTGTTTTTCACAGATTCTGCCATGTTTTGTCTCTCCTAACTTTTGCAAACCTTAAGCTTGCCTTTTATTTGCAAAAACCTTTTTTCAATCTTGAGTAACAGTAGATCTTCAAGAATATCTTTATATCCAGTGGGGAAAATTTATTTATTAAGGGTACTAACCTCTCTAATCAGCTTATGATGAGTTATGTATGAAGGGAGTTTTCAAGTGTGCGATGGAAGATGATGAAAGAAGATTCGGGAGTGTCAAGCGCTCAAGCTTGGGGATGCCCCATGCATCCCCAATAAATATTCAAGGAGACTCAAGCGTCTAAGCTTGTGGATGCCCTCGTGCATCCCTGACGAGGGGGTGACCCCACGACTCCTGCGTCTGAGGATACCTGGTGTGTATGAAGACAAAAGGCCCACTGGAAAGCCTCGACAGGCCCACGAATGGCCCAATCAAGACACCAACGTAGGAGTCCGCGACGTATATGGAAGGCACGACTTGGCGCACAAGGCAAGACTAGAACTAGGAAATTATCTCTGTAATCTAGTACGGACTCCCCGGGACCTAGCCTAGTATATAAAGGCTGGGAGGGGAGACGTCTTGATTATCCAATATCCGATCTACTCTCCTGGCCTTGCGAGAACTCGCCTTGGCCTCCCTTGTAATCGCCCCATCATGCAATAATATCGAGCAGGAAGTGCTTCTCCTGTTAGCCGTCGAGTATCGTCCAACCTGTTCCTTCTCTATGACTAACCCAGGGTCCCTGACCATGGGATTTGCCGAGGCTGATCCTCGTCAATTGGCGCCGTCTGTGGGAACTACACAGGTTGGAATCACGATCTCGGCGGTCCCGCCTTCAGCAAATCAGGACTCGAGGGCTAGAGCCAGATCTAACCCGCTCGAGGAGTTCAAGTTCACCACAAGCATCTTCATCGCCCCATCAAGATCACTTAGCCTGCAGCTGAATCAAGCCCAGCATCTCGACGACTACCAGATCTACCGCCGACGGAAAAATACTCGACGACCCAGAAGACAGGCGCGAGGACTCTACACGGGAATCCCACTCGAAGAGTCGCGGCGCATGACAGAAGACTCGCCAACCACTCGACGACCCGCCGCCACCCAGACTCCCGCCGCAGGACAAGACATCGACTCCGAAACCCAGACCGACGAGTACTACGACCCAGATCGAAGACCAGATGAATTCGCCAACTTCATTCGGAACCAGTCGCTCTGCGATGGGATAGAGCTCGACCCAATATTCCACAACCGAACAGAAGACCACTCGCAGATTTTCCAAGTCTCAAGGAGAAGAAGGCACGCTGGTTCCAGTAAGCTCACAGCCAGAGAGCAACTGGAAGGACCTTGCACGATCCACTGTTTCGAAGACGGGTGGGGACGCCTCAGAGCAAGCCACACCCTAGGAGATTGCCGTCTATTTACCGAACTCTCCAACAGCCTGAAGGAGGAAAAATAGCGTGAAACCAAGCGTAGCCGAAGAAGCGCGCAATCACCAGAACCAAGTACAGAAAGGCAATACCCTACGTCCCATGGACGAATTTGCATGATCCAAGAAGGAAGACCCTCAAAAGCAAAGCATGACCCTTACACCCTGCAGGCCCGTGCAGCCGAGGGCCTAGAGATAGCAGAAATCTACCAACTGTGTGGTGCCGAGACCAACATCACTTTCTCTCAAAGTGACCACCCGCCCGCAGTCCCAAGGCCGGGGCATGCACCCCTGGTCCTTGAAGCCCAGATCGAGGGCTACGACATGGAAAGAGTCTTCATGGATGGAGGCAGCAGCCTAAACATAATCTTCGCCAGCACCCTACACAAGATGCTAATCCCACGATCAGTTTGGAAGAAGTCTGGCACCATAATATATGGCGTAGTTCCGGGCGAAGCAGCCGCCTCCATCGGAACAATCGAGCTCGATGTCATCTTCGGCAACAAGCGCAACTTCGCAAGACAAGTCCTCGAGTTCGAAGTGCTCGACTGACAGTCGCAGTACCACGCCATACTCGGGCGACCATCGTTTGCCCAATTCATGGCGGTCCCGCACTACGCATATCTCAAACTCAAGATGCCAGGACCCGCAGGAGTCATCACAATCAATGGAAGCTTCACCAAATCGGATCAGTGCGATCGCGACTTCCACAAAGTCTCCGACCCGTTCGGAGCCCAACAACAACTCGAAGAAATAGCCTTGGTGACGGATAAAAGCATTTTTCCACTGCAGAGCCGAAGCGAGTCAAAAGAATTCGGCCGCTATTTCAGCGTCGACAGCGACACAATCACCCAACAGACCCAGAGAATACGGCCCGCATATACGCCCACCTCCCAGAAGAACAAGAAACCGCCCTCATAACCTTCCTTCGCGAAGAGTGGAAAATCTTCGCCTGTTGCCCAGCCGACATGCCAGGAATACCGCGAGAATTTGCAGAACACGCGCTCCACATCAAGCCAGTAAAACAGGCTCTAAGACGATTCTCAGAACCTAAGCGCAGAGCAATCGGAGAAGAAATCAACCGACTACTCGACACACAGTTCATCCGAGAAACGAAGAAAGCAACCTGGATTGCAAACCCAGTCCTGGTTCCTAAAAAAGACACTAATGTACTGAGGATGTGTGTCGACTATGGACCTGTCAACAAGCACTGCCCAAAAGACCACTTCCCCCTGCCAAGAATCGATCAGATAATCGACTCCACAGCAGGATGTGACCTCCTATCCTTCCTTGATGCATACTCAGGATACAATCAGATCGGGATGAAGGAAGAGGACGAAGAGCACACCTCATTCATCACCCCCTACGGCGTGTTCTGCTACCGAAGAATGTCCTTTGGTCTAAAAAATGCAGGAGGCATGTACCAAAGAATGATGCAAGCATGCTTGAGAGACCAAATTGGCAGAAACGTCCAGGTCTATGTAGACGACATTGTCATCAAAACCTACAGCGCAAACACGCTACTCGACGACCTCCGCGAAACATTCGTGGCCCTCAACAAGTACAGAATAAAGCTCAACCCAAAAAAGTGCGTGTTCGGCGTCCCAGCCGGAAAACTACTCGGGTACATGGTCTCCGCCCGAGGAATCGAAGCAAACCCCAAAAAAGTCCAAGCAATCACCAAGATGCAAAGGCCAACCAACATCAAAGGCGCGCAGAAGCTCACAGGAAGACTCTCAGCATTGACCCATTTCATCAGCAGGCTAGGAGAAAGGACCCTACCGTTCTACCAACTGCTCAGAAAAGGAGAAAAATTCGAGTGGACCGAGGAAGCCCGCAATGCATTCGCAGACCTAAAGAAAATCCTCTCGACTCCACCAATCTTGGCGGTGCCCAAAGAATGGGAGAAACTGTACCTCTACATAGCAGCACACAGCAGCGTAGTCAGCACGACGCTCGTCGTCGAGCGTGCAGTAGAAGGCAAAATCCAGAGCATACAAAGACCAATCTACTACCTTAGCACGTTGCTCACAAAGCCACAGCAACGGTACCCGCACTACTAGAAGCTCCTACTCGCCATCATCATGACCTCAAGGAAAGTGTCGCACTACTTCGACGAACACCCCATCACAATCGTGAGCAGTGCACCACTCGCGGACATCCTCAACAACCCCAGAGCGACCGGCCGAGTCGCTGAGTGGAACATCGAGCTCAGCCCGCGAGATCTGCAGTTCAAACACCCAACAACAATCAAAGCCCAAGTACTCCCAGAATTTTTGGTCGAGTGGACAGAGGTCCAAACACCAGCCCCCCCCAGATCTGTCCAACTCATGGATGATGTTCTTCGACGGGTCCAAGAGACAACAAGGAGCCGAAGCAGGCGTTGTACTAGTCTCCCCCAAAGGAACGAAGCTCAAATATGTCCTCAAGATCAACTTCAGCAATGCCTTCAACAACGAAGAAGAATACGAGGCACTACTCCATGGCATGCGCATGGCAAAAACTTGCGGCGCCACTCGCCTCTCGATCTAAGGCGATTCCAACCTCGTCGTCCAGCAGGCGATGAGAGACTGTAACGCAGTCGCATACAACATGATGGCCTACCAGAAGCTCTACAACACACTAGAGGGAGGATTCGACGACTGCGAACTCAATTACGTCTCCATAGCAAATAACACAGAAGCCGACGAACTTGAGAACATCGGATCGACTCGAGGACCAATACCACCAGGCGTTTTCCTCGAGATCATCAGACAGAGATCGATCAAAGTAAAGCCAGCGCGCCCGAGGCAGTCGCAGAGGTCGATTCCACAAATGAACCAGCACGGGTGGCAGCAGCGAGCACAGCCGACGACACAAGAAGCCAAGCAACCGAATTCGTAGAGCCAGCCGCACTCGAAGACCCAGCCTGGGCAAAACCATTCCTTCGATTCCTAATCGAAGGCACCCTACCAAAAGACGTTGCAGAAGCCCAACGCATCGGTCGATGATCCAAAGCATTCACAGTAATCAACAGACAACTCTACAAGCGCAACATTTCTCAGGTCCTCCAAAAGTGTATCGATGAAGAAGACGGCAAAGCCCTACTGCTCGAGATTCATGAAGGCAGCTGCGAACATCACGCGAGAAGTTGTGCACTCGTGGCCAAGGCTTTTCGAGCAGGTTTCTACTGGCCGACCGCCATGAGAAATGCGGAGGATATCGTACGGCGTTGCATGGCCTTCCAAAAGTTCTCCAGCAGGCCACACGCCCCAGCATCGGAAATCAAAACTATACCATTGTCCTGGCCATTCGCCACATGGGGAATCGACATTATAGGCCCACTCAAGAAATCCTCAAAAGGGGGATGAACACACCTACTAGTCGCAGTCGACAAGTTCATCAAGTGGATCGAAGCAGTACCAATCACTAGCTCAACATACCTCACGACAGTTAACTTTATCAAGTCAATCATCTTCAGATTTGGCGTACCACACAACATTATCACAGACAATGGTACAAAATTCACAGCAGCAGAATTCCAAAACTTCTGCCAGGAGCTGGGCATCAAAATCAACTACGCATCAGTCGTGGACCCACAATCCAACGACCAAGTGGAGAAAGCAAACGGCCTAGTATGCGGAGGAATAAAGAAACGACTCCTCGCACCACTAGAACAAGCCGCAGGCAACTGGGTAGAAGAACTTCCCGCGGTACTATGGAGCCTGCGCACCACCCCAAACAGCTCGACCCAGTACACACCTTTCTTATTGTTATACGGGGCAGAAGCAGTACTGCCGCACGACTTAAAATTTGGAGCCCCCCGGATCTCAGGGTACGAAGAGGAAGAAGCAGAAGAAGCACTACAGAACGATAAAGACATGGCAGACGAAGCACGAGAGACAGCCATAACAAGATCTGAAGGATACCAGGACAAGCTGCGCACTTATCAAAGCAGCCGCCTGCGTACTAGAACCTTCAGCAAAGGAGACCTCGTCTTGCGACTGATTCAAGAAAAAGTGCATAAACTCTCCCCACAATGGGAAGGGCCATTCATAATCTCAAAAGTCATCGGAGGCGGCGCATACAGGTTGAAGAACCCGAAGACCAATGAAGACGTGGGAAACCCATGGAACGTAGCGAACCTACGCTTGTTCTACCCAAAGCCCTCCAAACACTACAGCGGCACCGACAGCAGTACCGATCAGCAACCGATGTAATACCTAAAGAAATAAAATGGTGTGGCCCAAGCATTATCACCTAAAAGCACTTGGGGGCTCGAGCATAAACTCCCCCCGAGAGACGCTATCCTCGCTCATGCGACTTTACTTAAAAGCACTCGGGGGCTCGAGCATAAAATCCCCCCGAGATATGCTATCCTCGCTCATGCGACTTTACTTAAAAGCACTCGGGGGCTCGAGCATAAACTCCCCTCGAGAGACGCTATCCTCGCTCATGCGACTTTACTTAAAAGCACTCGGGGGCTCGAGCATAAACTCCCCCCGAGAGACGCTATCCTCGCTCATGCGACTTTACTTAAAAGCAATCGGGGGCTCGAGCATAAACTCCCCCCGAGAGACGCTATCCTCGCTCATGCGACTTTACTTACAAGAACTCGGGGGCCTGAGCATAAACTCCCCCCGAGAGACGCTATCCTCGCTCATGCGACTTTACTTAAAAGCATTCGGGGGATCGAGCATAACCCCCCCGAGAGACGCTATCCTCGATAAACACAACTTTACTTAAAAGTACTCAGGAACACAAGCATAAAATCACCCCGAGAGACGCTACCCCCGCTCATGCGACCTTATCTGCAAGCACTGGGAAACCATAACACAAGATCCCCCCGAAGCACCTAGAGTTTTTCACAAGAGAATCGCATCGAAAAACGCAAAGTTCTTTAGCCTTCACCTGATCTCAAACGATCACCTAAAGACTCGGGGGCTACTCCCATCGAGAGCGCTGACGTGCACCCGAACAAAAACCTGGAATAAATTAAAAACAACCACAAGAAGGGACAGCCCAGGTAGACAAAAACTCACAGCCTATGCCTGATTCTACAAATCAGACGTAGCCTCGGGGGCTACTCCCATCGGGAGCGCTGCCGCACACCCAAAAGACAATTTCGGATTACAAAGGAGTCGAAGGAAGTTTCCATTACAAAGGAGTCGAGGATAGTTTCCATTACAAAGGAGTCGAAGACAGTTTTCCATTACAAAGGAGGCGAAGACAGTTTCCATTACAAAGGAGTCGAGGACAGTTTCCATTACCAAAGAGTCGAACACATTTTTTCATTACAAAGGAGTCAAAGGACAGTTATCACTACAAAAGGACTCGAGCAGCTACCAGATGGGTTACAATTATCCCAAGGAATTATGACTTCTACATGTATGCTCATGCTGAGATAATTGGCACTTTCGTACCACAACTTTACGAGCATCACCACAGACAAAGTAGCAACTCAGTCCGCGAAGAAGCAAGTCGCCGTCCTCCAGTTCTACAAGGTGCCTCGCCTACTGACGCAGCCCCTTGACGAACAGCTTGACGTCCAGTTCATCTTTAGAACTAGAAGAGCAAGCACCATCAGCCGAGGAATCGTCCGAAGATGAAGAAAGGGAGAAGCAGGCGAAGCACCATTCGACCCATCGGAACTGTCACTGCTTGTTTCCTCCCATTATGGGTCCAGACGATTGCCACCGGCATCAGAAGCACGAACGATGAGGGTATCTTCACCACCAAAAACGACAGCAAAGACTATCCCCATCACACAAATTTAACCGTCGTGAAATCAATCTCCAGCCAGCATCAAGGAAAACCAAGAAGGAGCCATCAATAGAAAGCTCAACCCAAGAAGGAGGTCGAGCGCACCCTTGAAGCCGAAGCCACAGACCCCTCAGACTCAGCTCAGAAATCATGGAGGCAAATGATAATGGGAGAGGTATCCGAGTAGCAGTGTGACTAAGAACGCGCAGAAGAAAATCATAACGCCAAACACCCTCATCCACACAAGACGAGGAGGGCACCACCGGAGCTCCACGACGCCCACCACGAGAAGAGCGAGGGGTACGGCCACCACGACCACGCCGGCCACGACCTCGGCCAGAAGCACCACCACCCCGCTTGGGAGCCATAGTAAGAAGAAGAAGAAAGGGAGAAGAGCGGATGTCCAAGTCCAGGCAATAACGCAGCGGGTATTTATAGTGCAGCCCAGGGATGAACAAGGAAAAAATACAGAAGCCTAGGAGGCGCCATCATTAAATCAAAGACCAAACACGTTGGGCGTTACAAATTCCAAGAAAAGATGCCTTCACACAGTCAGCAAAATTTAAAGGACGCGTCACATCTCGCATGTTTCCCATACACACATTGGAAATCCAACGGGCACCAGGCAGCGCGGCGCCCAAGTCTTCATTATGACTAGAAGACGTGACAGATCAAAGACCAAGCATCATCATAGGTCACCAAATAGCATGGCAAAACCTATCCACGCAACATCCCAAGAAGGATGAATCAAGATAAAAACAATTTGAAAAAACAAAAGACTGGCAAGGGACACCTATCCCTAAGTACCAAAATATTCCGATTCCAAAATCTTTTACTCCCATCGGGAGTATCTTTATCCAAAGAAGAGTAAAAGGCCAAAAGATTGAGAGTTTGGGTGCTCCCTCACCCAGAAGATGAGGATATACTCGAGTAAACCACTCACACTTACAGAGTTTCGGGTGCTCCCTCACCTCGAAAACAAAAGGCGCTCGAGTCACTACTCGCAAAAAACTACCCACGTACTCGACGACATTCCGAGCGGATTTCTTTCCTATACGACCCCTCGCCTGAGCACGCATAAGCTCCGTGAGTGACTACTAAAAGCTCACTTGATTGTTTATTCCGAGTGGGTGCATCGCTAACCAGGCTCCGTGCCTCTACAAAAAAAATTATACCTGGGCTACAACACACTGTACCCAGATGCCACACAAGCTTAGCGTGTAGGTAAGACCCCGCTGCGCAGAACGGCCGGGCCGGGACTTGCCGCAGAGCGATTTCACTCCTGATCTTTTCCATGCGCTCGCATGATAGAAAGAGCCAAGCGGACGCGCTCAGGCTATTTTCTTAGACTGGCAGCAATTGATCCTATAAGACCTGCAGCGGCATGACTTTGCTAGACACCGGTCGTTCCAAGTTCATGTCGAGGGACGTGAGCTTGATTGGGCTATTGCGGTATTTGCCACTAGCGTAATTCACCAAGGCTCGACCAGTCGACTCCTTGGGCCCTTTTCAGCTTAGCAATCCCTCAAAATAGGTATAGTCATGGCTCAAAACTGCCAGCGACCCGCGGCTATACCGCGCATGCAATAGTAAAGCATTGACGAATTCGAGTCCCTGCGTGACTCCTCGAGTCCCCCAGGAACTCGGGGGCTACTGACGAGGGGGTGACCCCACGACTCCTGCGTGTGAGGATACCTGGTGTGTATGAAGACAGAAGGCCTGTTGGAAAGCCTCGACAGGCCCACGACTAGCCCAATCAAGACACCAACATAGGAGTCCGCGACTGATATGGAAGGCACGACTTGGCGCACAAGGCAAGACTAGAACTAGGAAATTATCTCTGTAATCTAGTACGGACTCCGCGGGACCTAGCCTAGTATATAAAGGCTGGGAGGGGAGACTTCTTGATCATCCAATATCCGATCTACTCTCCTGGCCTTGCGAGAACTCGCCTTGGCCTCCCTTGTAATCGCCCCCTCACGCAATAGTATCGAGCAGGAAGTGCTTCTCCTGTTAGACGACGAGTATCGACCAACCTGTTCCTTCTCTATGACTAACCCAGGGTCCCTGACCATGGGATTTGCCGAGGCTGATCCTCGTCAATCCCCTTCTCCATCAACAATCATTAGTTCGTCCTTCGTCTCACTATATTTTTATCACTTCATGCGTTATGTGCTATGCTTGGAGCGTCTCGCTCTTAGGTTTTATTTTTAATTTTCTTTAGCTTTGCTTACTGTTCATAACAAGTTAGATCCCATCTTACATTGTGTGGGAGAGAAACACGCTCCACTTTCAAAATCTAGAACACATCATAGGATTCTTCATGCCTATCTTTTTGCTGTTGTGTGTTCTTTATCTTTTCGTAGCTACTGCCATATTTAGTTTTAGTCTTAGTTTGTCTTTAGCAAGAGCCTTGGCTTTTGTTTAGTTTGTTGCTGGAATCTCTTTAGTTTTCATGTTTATCTTGTTAAGAGAGTTGGCTGTTGCACTGAGTTATGTCTTGTCTTGAGAGTAGGTAATTGAGGTTGCTATTTAATTTTAGTAGTAACTTGCAATAGTTTTGAGGTATTGATGTTAGTAATGTTTGAACTTTTGGTGTCAAGAGCTCTAGCCTATTAGTGATAGGTGTCGTATTTTGGGCAATCCGTGTTTATTTTCAAAAACCTACAAAACTAGTTAAGAACTCTAGCTACTAGATGGATCGCTAATATTTGGAGAGATCGGATATTAGAGTACACTCACGTACCATGAGTCGAGGATGCGCAAGGATAACCAAACCCCCATACACTCCTCCTCGGGGTACTTGTCTCTTTGTGAACCTCCTTATTAGATTGAGAGTTACCGATAATAAGTGCATGAGTTCTTCGGACTAATGTAAGTATTGAAAGTTGACACTTCCACCTCCTCATATTTGCTAGCCTCTTCCGTGCCGTGCATTGCCTTCTTCTCATTCCGAGATTTAGCGTCCACCTTCGCCGGTACATCCAAACCCTTGGCATGATACGCTCTGTCATCATAAACCTCCTTATATCCTTCCTCAAAACAGCCACCATACCTACCTATCAAGGCATTTCCATAGCCTTTCCGAGATATATTGCTATGCAACATTCACCTCTTCATGACTTGATCTTCATGTCATACATGTTCCTGCTACACTAGCAGCGACATACATTGCATACATCATGATAGCTACATCTTCTTTATGATTTGAGTATCTTGTAAAGTGTGAAAGATCTTCTATATCCTCTTGTAAGTTAGAGTGTTGCCCTTAAGTGAGGAAAAGATCCCAAAGTGGACAAATTAAAAGATCCCAAAGAGGACAAATGAGAGTTAAATAGAAAGAGCCATTGAGGCCACCAAAAAAATACAAAAAATGAAAAAAAGAGAAAAAGAAATAAAAAGAGAGCAAGGGGCAACAGTACTATCCTTTTGAAATATCCACACTAGTACTCCCTCTTATCCTTGTACTCCATAGAGATGATCATTCATGCATATAACTATGTGGGGACTTTCACACTATAGAACTTGGCTTGCATATTCCAAGGATGAGCCTCCTCAAAAGAGCTCTAGGTCTTCATGAGCGAGCAAGTTGGATGCACCCCCACTAGTTCCATTGGAGAGCTTTTCTTAGCTCATATGTGCATCCGTTGCATGGAAATCCCTACTCCTCACATCATATCTATCATTTGGCCTTGTCGCCTATGATTGTCCTCATTGATGTGAGCCTTTCTCACCCTTTTTGTCTTCCTCCTCCACCATATTTCTCTCTTTGCCATCGTAAGTGTCAACTCTCGTGCTTACGCTCATTCATTGCATGAGTGCTCAAAATATCGAAAAGGAGTGGATCAAATTGACTTGTACCTGGCTAGTGGTCTGGGGACGAGTCAAGATAAGATTCCAAAAAAGACCAAGTGTGAAACTTTAGTAGATCGAGTTCTCAACCAATATATTTTTCTCTCGTATTCCCATACCCCCCTTGCACGCAAACACCATTAGGAGATATTCGAGTCACGAACAGCGAGAGCTCTTGCACCTTATGTTCTTTTGTTGCTTGTGTCAATGCTAATATAGACTCTTGCTTGTTAAGACTTGAATTTAATTTCATGCTTTGATTGCTTTACCTAAAAGTCCTTATATGGTTGTGTGGCACGTCGCCACAGAAATTATGCTTGTTATCATTTCCCTACTCAAGGACGAGCAGGAATTAAGCTTGGGGATGTCGATACGTCCCAAACGTATCTATAATTCCTGCTTGATCCATGCATGATTTGTGTGACTTTCCCATGTTTTGATTGAACTTTCATACACTTTTGATCATATTTGGACTAACCTATTAACTCAGTGCACCTCAGTGCCAGTTCCTGTTTTCTGCTGTTTTTGTATTTCAGGTTTTCCGGCCATTAAAAGTGGTCCAAAAATTCCGGAAAAATTATTTAGAAAATTAGCGTCTCGGAAGCTTCCGGAATAACCAAGACATGGCAAGAGGGCCACCACCAGGGGCCCAGGAGGGTGCCCGGCGCGGGTCCCCCCTAGGCCGAGCCATAGACCCTTCTGGAGCCGTGGTGGCCCCCTAGCCCCCTCCTTTGGCCTATATTTAGCCCCCGCGAAGGAAATCCCTAATATCGAAGTACTTTCTCCAGAAGCAATTCCGATCTCCGCCACCATCACCGACAAGCTTCGGGGGATCAGAATTCCTGTGCCGGCACCCTGCCGGGACGGGGAAGTGCTCCCGGATTCATCTCCATCGACGTTGCTTCGTCCCTCCATGATGCGGGAGTAGTCCCTCCTCGGGGCTGAGGTTTCTACCAGTAGCTATGTGTTCTTCTCTCTCTCCCATGATGTGATCTTCGTTGTGATCATAGGCTATGTTAATCTAGGGTGATCCCATGATATTTCCCCTTCCTCTATGTATTGGATTGATGTACTCACTTGTCTTTATCTAGTATAATCCCCGAGACCAAGGTGAGAGCGGTCTATTGGACATGGATTAGAAGAATATTTTCATGAGTGATTTCCTCTTTTTTGTGTTGATTTAAGATTGAGAGTCTCTTGGTGCTTATCTTTGACTATCCTTGAGATATGTTGTGGTGATTGTGGTACTCTCTTTGGATGGCCGCGGTGACATTGGGAAATCCATAGATTGAGAACTACAAACTTTGAGGTGTGCTTTTGTAGCCCTACATAATTCTCGTCCTCTCTTGACCACAAAGGAATGACCTCCGAGTGCGTCTCCATTGCATGTTTTATGAGAAATATCATGTGATTAGACTATGTTAATGTTGTTGGGAGTTTCCACTAGTGAAAGTATGAAGGCTAGGCCTTTTTTCCACCATTGTTACACCGTTTGTGCTCACATTTGTCACACGTTTGCTTGTTGCACTTTTTATTACAGATTTATATTACCTTGCTTTGTCACACCTATCACTCGTATTTTACCATCTCTTCGCCGAACTAGTGCACCTATACAACTCCTAGTTGTATTAGGTGTGTTGAGGACACAAGAAACTTCTTTTATCTTAATTGCAGGGTTGCTTGAGAGAGACCATCTTCAACCTCTACTTCCCTGAGTTCGATAAACCTTAGGTCATCCACTTGAGGGAAATTGCTGCTGTCCTACAAACCTCTGCGCTTGGAGGCCCAACATAGTCTATAAGAATAGAAGCGTGCGTAGACATCAAGAAGTTAGTCCAAATATGATAAAAATTGTATGAAAGTGTATCTAGATCATGGAAATATCACACAAAACATGCATGGAGCAAGCAAAATTATAGATATGTTTGGGATGTATCAACATCCCCAAGCTTAATTACTGCTCGTCCTCGAGTAGGTAAATGATAACAAGCATAATTTCTGTGGTGACATGCTAACAACCATATAAGAAATTTGAAAGTAAAGCAATCAAGGTATGTAATTAAATTCAAGTCATAACAGGCAAGAGTCTATATTAGCATTGAAACAAGCAACATAAGAACATAAAGGTGAAAGAGCTCTTGCTGTCCGTGACTCGAATGTCTCCAAATGGTGTTTGCGTGCAAGAAGTGGGGGGATGGGAATATGAGAGAAAATATATTTATTTGTTGAGAACTTAATCTACTAAAGTTTCACACTTGGTCTTCTTTGGAATCTTATCTTGACTCGTCCCCAGACCACTAGGCAGATACAAGTCAATTTGATCCATTCCCTTTCGATATTATGAGTACTCATGCAATGGATGAGCGTAAGCACGAGAGTTGACACTTAAGATGGCAAAGAGAGGAATATGGTGGAGGAGGAAGACAAAAAAGGTGAGAAAGGCTCACATCAATGAGGACAATCATAGACGAGAGAAGGCCAAATGACAAATATGATGTGAGGAGTAGTGATTGCCATGCAACGGATGCACATATGAGCTAAGAAAAGCTCTCCAACGGAACTAGTGGGGGTTGATGGCGCGAGAGTTGACGGGTGTAGTCTTCTCGCCCTTCGTTGGTGAGCCCCAAGTGGAAGGCGTGATGTAGCACAGCAGCAAATTTCCCTCAGTAAAGATACCAAGGTTTGTCTCCAGTAGGACTCCAGAGATGATAAGTAGGTGTCAGCGGCGCAACTGACGCGGACCTGCACACAGACACAAATAACTTTGTTCCCAACGAAGTTCAGAGAGGTTGTCAATCTCTCCGGTCTTGTTGTTCACAAAGGATCAAACACAAGGGATAATGATAGCAACTGAAAGTAAAAGCAGAAAAGTAAATGAGCGTGGAAACAGTAATGAGGATATGGACCGGGATACGTGATGTTCACTAGTGATGTCTCTCTCCCAAAAGACGATAAAACTGCTATGTGAGGTAAACAAATTACAGAAGGGCAATTGACAGGATTATGAACGCACCGCAATGCTAACTATGCTACAAAAGAAAGGAAGAGGCTCAAAAGCACGGGCAGTACGCCAAAATAAGTAGACCGAAATCCAACTGCATCTACTACTAATCATCCACCTTGAGATATCTATCTAGAACATCTCGCTGGTATTAAGTTGCGAGCCCCACCCAAAGTGTAAACCCAAAGAAACAGACAACTGCATTAAAAAGCACTTTGCGTAAAGTAAACAATCCTTGCAACCGCGGTTACAAGCACCGTTGTTTTCCCCCTTGTGGCAACAGCACATCCCCTAGACTCATGTTTCTGTCACTCAAGCGTGTCATCGGGGGGCATGAACCCACAATCGAGCATAACATTCCCTCTTGGCGTTACTACCTACTACTTGGCCAAAGAAATAAACAGCAATGGAGAACATGCAAGAATTACTTAGGAACAAAAATATAAGAGATAAAAACCAAATATATTACTCAATCACAATCTGAACATAATCTCATAATCCATCAGATCCCATCAAACTCAGCATAGCAACAGCAGAAAGATTACAAAAGTGCCTCGATCATGTAGGGTAGCTCACGAGGTCTAAACCATGAAGAACAAAGAGGGGAGGAGAACATCACATAGCTACTGATCACGGACCCATGGTCCAAGGAAAACTACTCACGAGACATCCGGGGAGCATCCATGGTGGAGAGGAGACTCCCGGAGGTCGGCCCTCCCTCCGGCAGGGTGCCGGGAAGAGGTCTTCTGCTGCTCCCGATCTCGGAAGCGCGGCGGCGGAACAGAGGAGATATCGTGAAAAAGGGTTCTCTTTTCTGAAGTTTCCCGTGACGGAGAATATATAGGCGAAGGGGGGCAGCCAGAGGTGGACCAGGGGCCCCAGGCGCCCCCCTGGCGCGGCCATGGGTGGGGCCGCGCCGGGTGGCCTCCTGGGCCACCCCTGGCTCCCCTCTGGCCCCACTCGGGCTCTTCGCGAAGCTTCCTGTACTCTGATTTTTCCTATATTTTTCCCGGAATTTTTCTGGCACTTTTTATATGGGGGAAAACTGAAATAGAAAAACAACAGAAAACAGGAACTGGCACTGTGGTGCACTGAGTTAATAGGTTAGTCCAAATATGATCAAAAGTGTATGAAAGTGTATCTAGATCATAGCAATATCACACAAAACATGCATGGAGCAAGCAGAAATTATAAATACGTTTTGGACGTATCAACATCCCCAAGCTTAATTCCTGCTCCTCCTCGAGTAGGTAAATGATAACGGCATAATTTCTATGGTGACATGCTAGCAACCATATAAGAACTTTGAAAAGTAAAGCAATCAAGGTTAGAAACTCAATTCAAGTCATAACAAGCAAGAGTCTATATTAGCATTGAAACAAGTAACAAAAGAACATTAGGTGCAAGAGCTCTCGCTGTCCGTGACTCGAATGTCTCCAAATGGTGTTTGCGTGCAAGAAGGGGGATAGCGAATACGAGAAAAACAATTTATTTGTTGAGAACTCAATCTACTAAAGTTTCACACTTGGTCTTTTTCTGGAATCTTATCTTGACTCGTCCCCAGACCACTAGCCAGGTGCAAGTCAATTTGATCCACTCATTTTTCAATATTTTGAGCACTCATGCAATGGATGAGCGTAAGCACGAGAGTTGACACTTAGGATGGCAAAGAGAGAAGTGCGGAAGAGGAAGACAAAAAGGATGAGAAAGGCTCACATCAATGAGGACAATCATAGGCAAGAGATGCCAAATGATAGATATGATGTGAGGAGTAGGGATTTCCATGCAACGGATGCACATACGAGCTAGGAAACTCTCCAATGGAACTAGTGGGGGTGCATCTAACTTGCTCGCTCATGAAGACCTAGAGCTCGTTTGAGGAGGCTCATCCTTGGAATATGCAAGCCAAGTTCTATAGTGTGAAGGTCCCCACATAGCTATATGCATAATGATCATCTCTATGGAGTACAAGGATACAAAGGGAGTAATAGTGTGGATCTCTCAAAAGGATAGTAGTGTTGCCCCTTTCTCTCTTTTTATTTCTTTTTCTCTCTTTTTTGGTATTTTTTTGTGGCCTCAATGGCTCTTTCTACGTAACTCTCATTTGTCCTCTTTGGGATCTTTTATTGTGTCCACTTTGGGATCTTTTCCTCACTTAAGGGCAACACTCTATTTTACAAGAAGGTAAAGGAGATCCTTCACACTTTACAAGGTACTCAAAATCATAAAGAAGATGTAACTATCATGATGTATGCAATGTATGTCGCTGCCAGTGTAGCAGGAACGTGTATGACATGAAGATCAAGTCATGAAGAGGTGGATGTTGCATGGCAATATATCTCGGAAAGGCTATGGAAATGCCTTGATAGGTAGGTATGGTGGCTGTTTTGAGGAAATATATAAGGAGGTTTATGATGACAGAGCGTATCATGCCAAGGGTTTGGATGTACCGGCGAAGGTGGACACCAACTCTCGGAGTGAGAAGAAGGCAATGCACGGCACGGGAGAGGCTAGCAAAATATGGGAAGGTGGAAGTGTCAACTTTCAATACTTACATTAGTCCGAAGAACTCATGCACTTATTATCGGTAACTCTCAATCTAAAAAGGAGGTTCACAAAGACACAAGTAACCCGAGAAGGAGTGTATGGGGGTTTGGTTATCCTTGCGCATCCTCGACTCATGGTACGTGAGTGTTCTCTAATATTCGATCCCTCCAAAGATTAGTGATCCATCTAGTAGCTAGAGTTCTCAACTAGTTTTGTAGGTTTTGAAAATACACACGGATTGCCCAAAATACGACACCTATCACTAATAGGCTAGAGCTCTTGACACCAAAAGTTCAAACATTACTCACAACAATACCTCAAAACTATTGCAAGTTACTACTAGAATTAAATAGCAACCTCAATTACCTACTTTCAAGACAAGACACAACTCAGTGCAACAACCAACTCTCTTTAACAAGATAAACATGAAAACTAAAAAGAGTTCCAGCAACAAACTAAACAAAAGCCAAGGCTCTTGCTAAAGACAAACTAAGACTAAAACTAAACATGGCAGTAGCTACGAAAAGATAAAGAACACACAACAGCAAAAAGATAAGCAGGAAAAATCCTATGATGTGTTCTAGATTTTGAAAGTGCAGCGTGTTTCTCTCCCACACAAAGTAAGACAGGATCTAACTTGTTATGAACAACAAGCAAAGTTAAAGAAAACTAGAAATAAAACCTAAGAGCGAGACGCTCCAAGCATAGCACATAACGCATGAAGTGATAAAAATATAGTCAGACGAAGGACGAACTGATGATTGTTGATGGAGAAGGGGATGCACGGGGGCATCCCCAAGCTTAGATGCTTGAGTCTCCTTGAATATTTATTGGGGATGCATGGGGGCATCCACAAGCTTGAGCGCTTGACACTCCTGGATCTTCTTTCATCATCTTCCATCGCACACTTGAAAACTCCCTTCATACATAACTCATCATAAGCTGATTAGAGAGGTTAGTACCCTTAATAAAATAATTTTCCCCACTGGATATAAAGATATTCTTGAAGAGATACTGTTTCTCAAGATTGCCAAAAAGTTTTTTCAAAGAAAAAGAAAGCTTAAGGTTTGCAAAAGTTAGGAGAGACAAAACATGGCAGAATCTGTGAAAAACAGAACAGCAGGTATTAAAGAATTTTTTAGGGGCACTTATGAAACTCAAATAAAAAAACTCAGAACATACGGAAGTTTCACAATTGTATAGAGCACGCTGTACAAAAAATTCAGATCAAAAAGATGATCTTGTGATTTGATTAGAATTTTCTGTCAAGGGACATAATCTGTTTTCTGGACAGCACGTCACAACTTTTGCTTCCCTTATCATAAGAGGCTATAACTTGGCACAAAGCTGAAAAATAAAGATACAATGATGTTGCTACAGTAGTGACAAACATCAAGACACAACAAAAAGAAAAAATAAAAACCTAAATTCGTTGCGGGATGCCTCCCGAAAGCGCTTTCTTTTATGCCTTTAAGCTAGGCATAATGCAAAAAAAGAATCAAGGGTCTCCAAGATCAGAATCATAAAAACCTTCAAATTGAATTTCAATAAGCTCATTCTTCTTCTTCTTCCTAGGAAAGAAGTACTTACCTTTCGCCATACCGCGTAAGCGTATGTGCCCGTTACCAATATCAATGAAGCCTTTCATAGCACGGAGGAAGTCTCTTCCGAGCACAATGTTACTTTGGTTTGGCTCCATGATGAAGAAATCCATTGGTGCAGTCCTATGAAGGAATGCAACTTGGAATTATTTTATCTTTCCTTTAATCTCTGAAATATCTCCATTAGAATGTTCATGATAAGATGATAATTTATCCATATCTAGCTTCAACGAATCATAAACTATTTTTGGCATAGTAGAAGCTGTGGATCCAACATCACAAAGAGCAAGGAAGCCTTGGTTAGAGATTCTAATCCTAACAAAGGGCTCCCAATCATCATCTATCTCCAACATTTCTTTCTTGTTGGACTTAAGTTCCTCTACTTTCCTCAAGTCTAGAGCATCCAATCTTTTTTCAATAGTGGCAAGTCTATCTATGACAGTATCAATACTACGATCATAAACAAAATAACTAGATAGACTACGCAAAATATCAAGAGCCCTAACTTCATCACACTCTAGAAAATCTCCTTCAGCTATAATGTCAAGAGATTGTTTATACCACTTAAAAAGACCATGGTAAAAATTTCTAAGGACAATTTTTATAGGTATCCAAGGCATAATTCTTTTATGTGCTTCGGAGATTCTGTCCCATGCTTTCTTCATATTTCACCATCTCTTTGACGTAAATCGAGAACTTCCGATTCCCGCAAAGCACCTAGCCCTAACATGTTCATCTAAACAAGGAGGACTGCTAACAGCAAGATAAACAATTTTTTTGTGATTTTTGAAATAAGACACAAAGATAAAAACTGAAAGGTAAACTAACAAGACTAAAAAACAAAGGTAAAGGGTAGTGTGCAACTCCCCTATCTTAGCACTCGGAGTCCCCGGCAACGGCGCCAGAAATTTGCTTGATGGCGCGAGAGTTGACGGGTGTAGTCTTCTCGCCCTTCGTTGGTGAGCCCCAAGTGGAAGGCGTGATGTAGCACAACAGCAAATTTCCCTCAGTAAAGATACCAAGGTTTGTCTCCAGTAGGACTCCAGAGATGATAAGTAGGTGTCAGCGGCGCAACTGACGCGGACCTGCACACAGACACAAATAACTTTGTTCCCAACGAAGTTCAGAGAGGTTGTCAATCTCTCCGGTCTTGTTGTTCACAAAGGATCAAAAACAAGGGATAATGATAGCAACTGAAAGTAAAAGCAGAAAAGTAAATGAGCGTGGAAACAGTAATGAGGATATGGACCGGGATACATGATGTTCACTAGTGATGTCTCTCTCCCAAAAGACGATAAAACTGCTATGCGAGGTAAACAAATTACAGAAGGGCAATTGACAGGATTATGAACGCACCGCAATGCTAACTATGCTACAAAAGAAAGGAAGAGGCTCAAAAGAATGGGCAGTACGCCAAAATAAGTAGACCGAAATCCAACTGCATCTACTACTAATCATCCACCTTGAGATATCTATCCAGAACATCTCGCTGGTATTAAGTTGCGAGCCCCACCCAAAGTGTAAACCCAAAGCAACAGACAACTGCATTAAAAAGCACTTTGCGTAAAGTAAACAATCCTTGCAACCGCGGTTACAAGCACCATTGTTTTCGCCCTTGTGGCAACAACACATCCCCTAGACTCATGTTTCTGTCACTCAAGCGTGTCATCGGGGGGCATGAACCCACAATCGAGCATAACGTTCCCTCTTGGGGTTACTACCTACTACTTGGCCAAAGCAATAAACAACAACGGAGAACATGCAAGAATTACTTAGGAACAAAAATATAAGAGATAAAAACCAAATATATTACTCAATCACAATCTGAACATAATCTCATAATCCATCAGATCCCATCAAACTCAGCATAGCAACAACAGAAAGATTACAAAAGTGCCTCGATCATGTAGGGCAGCTCACGAGGTCTAAACCATGAAGAACAAAGAGGGGAGGAGAACATCACATAGCTACTGATCACGGACCCATGGTCCAAGGAAAACTACTCACGAGACATCCGGGGAGCATCCATGGTGGAGAGGAGACTCCCGGAGGTCGGCCCTCCCTCCGGCAGGGTGCCGGGAAGAGGTCTTCTGGTGCTCCCGATGTCGGAAGCGCGGCGGCGGCGGAACAGAGGAGAGATCGCGAAAAAGGGTTCTCTTTTCTGAAGTTTCCTGTGACGGAGAATATATAGGCGAAGGGGGGGCAGCCAGAGGTGGACCAGGGGCCCCAGGCGCCCCCCTAGCGTGGCCAGGGGTCGGGCCGCGCTGGGTGGCCGCCTGGGCCACCCCTGGCTCCCCTCTGGCCCCACTCGGGCTCTTCGCGAAGTTTCCTGTACGCTGATTTTTCCTATATTTTTCCCGGAATTTTTCTGGCACTTTTTATATGGGGGGAAACTGAAATAGAAAAACAGTAGAAAACAGGAACTGGCACTGTGGTGCACTGAGTTAATAGGTTAGTAAAAATATAATCAAAAGTGTATGAAAGTGTATCTAGATCATAGCAATATCACAGAAAACATGCATGGAGCAAGCAGAAATTATAGATACGTTTTGGACGTATCAGGGTTACATCCAACTTGCTCGCTCATGAAGACCTAAAGCTCGTTTGAGTAGGCTCATCCTTGGAATATGCAAGCCAAGTTCTATAGTGTGAAGGTCCCCACATAGCTATATGCATAAATGATCATCTCTATGGAGTACAAGGATAAGAGGGGGTACAAGTGTGGATCTTTCAAAATAATAGTAGTGTTGCCCCTTTCTCTCTTTTTATTTTATTTTTCTCTTTTTCTCTTTTTTTGTATTTTTTTGGTGGCCTCAATGGCTCTTTCTATTTAACTCTCATTTGTCCTCTTTGGGATCTTTTAATTTTGCCCTCTTTGGGATCTTTTAATTTTGTCCTCTTTGGGATCTTTTCCTCACTTAAGGGAAACACTACATTTTACAAGAAGTATAGAAGATCTTCACACTATACAAGGTACTCAACATAAAGAAGATGTAGCTATCATGATGTATGCAAATGTATGCCTCTGCCAGTGTAGCAGGAACATGTATGACATGAAGATAAAGTCATGAAGAAGTGGATGTTGCATGGCAATATATCTCGAAAAGGCTATGGAAATGCCTTGATAGGTAGGTATGGTGGCTCTTTTGAGGAAAGATATAAAGAGGTTTATGATGAAAGAGCGTATCATGCCAAGGGTTTGCATACACCAGCGAAAGTGGACGCCAACTCTCGGAGTGATAAGAGGGCAATGCGCGGTACTGAAGAGGTTAGCAAATATGAGGAGGTGGAAGTGTCAACTTTCAATACTTACATTAGTCCGAAGAACTCATGCACTTATTATCGGTAACTCTCAATCTAATAAGGTGGTTCACAAAGAGACAAGTACCCCGAGGAGGAGTGTATGGGGGTTTGGTTATCCTTGTGCATCCTTGACTCATGGTACGTGAGTGTACTGTAATATCCGAACCCTCCAAAGATTAGTGATCCATTAGCTAGAGTTCTCAACTAGTTTTTGTAGGTTTTGAAAATAAACACAAATTGACCAAAAATACGACATCTATAACTAATAGGCTAGAGCTCTTGACACCAAAAGTTCAAACATTACTCACAACAATACCTCAAAACTATTGCAGTTACTACAATTGAATAGCAACCTCAATTACCTACTTCAAGACAAGACACAACTCAGTGCAACAACCATCTCTCTTAACAAGATAAACATGAAAACTAAAGAGAGTTCCAGCAAAAAACTAAACAAAAGCTAAAACTCTTGCTAAATACAAAAACTAAAACTAAACATGGCAGCAACTACGAAAAGATAAAGAACACACAACAGAAAAAAGATAAGAATGAAATATCCTATGATGTGTTCTAGATTGAAGTGGAGCGTGTTTCTATCCCACACAAAGTAAGATGGGGTCTAACTTGCTATGAACAGCAAGAAAAGCTAAAGAAAACTAAAAAGGAAACCTAAGAGCGAGACGGTCCAAGCATAGCACATAACGCATGAAGTGATAAAAATATAGTGAGACGAAGGACGAACTGATGATTGTTGATGGAGAAGGGGATGCGCGGGGGCATCCCCAAGCTTAGACGCTTGATTCTCCTTGAATAGTTATTGGTATTGCATGGGGCATCCCCAAGCTTGAGCGTTTGACACTCCCGGATCTTCTTGCATCATCTTCTCTCGCACACTTGAAAACTCCCTTCATACATAAATCATCATAAACTGATTAGAGAGGTTAGTAACCTTAATAAAATAATTTTTAGCCACTGGAAATTAAGATATTCTTGAAGAGCTACTGTTTATCAAGATTGCCAAAAGGTTTTTGAAAAGAAAAAGCAAGCTTAAGGTTTGCAAAAGTAAGAAAAGGCAAAACGTGGCAGAATCTGTGAAAAACAGACCAGCAGGTAGTAGAGAATTTTTTCGGGGTACTTCTGCGACTGAATTAAAAAATCTTAGAACATACGAAAGTTTCAAAATTTTATAGAGCACGCTGTGTAAAAATTTCAGCTCAAAAAGATGAACTGGTGATTTGTTCCGATTGTTTCCGTCAAGTAGACAGAATCTGTTTTATGGACAACATGTCACAACTTTTGCATCCCTTATCATAAGAGGCTATAACTTGGCACAAATCTTGAAAATCAAGATACAATGATGTTGCTACAGTAGTAACAATCATCAAGACCACTAAAAACAGAAGTAAAAATATCTTGGGTTAACTCCCAACAAGCGCTTTCTTTTACGCCTTTAAGCTAGGCATGAAGATTTTAAAAGATGCTCTCAGAAGAATAAGAATTGAAGCAAAAGAGAACATCAAGAAGCAAAATATGAAACAAAATTAATCTTAACCCACTTCCTATGCATGGGAAACTTATAAGAAAATAAATCAAAGAAGCACAAAGAGACAAGCATAGGAAAGTGGAGCAAGAACAACTTCAAAACTTTCAACATGAAGAGAGGTGTTTTTGTTCCATGGAAGTTTCTACGACCAAACTTTCCTATATCAAAGTAATTTTCAGTAGTATCATGAACAACATAAATAATATAACTATCACATAAATCATGTTGTTCATGACCTACAAGCACACATGTGTAGTTTTCAACACGGTCTTTAGGATCATAAGATAAATGCAACCCGTCACATTGACCCTTAATAAGGACAAAACTCTCTGGAATATGATTTGGAGATTTCAAAAGGATAATAGGAAAATCAAGTGTGGGTGCAATAGCAACAATTTCATGCTTAACATGAGGAACTATAGCAACTTCATCTCCGTAAGCATCATTCATAATGGCATCATGGCTACAAGTACAGAAGGCATCAACTTCATCAAAAAGGGATATTTCAAAAGAATCCATCGGATCATAACACTCATATAAGATAAGAGTCAAAGAGTTACTCTCATCAGAAGGTAGACATGGATGGCTCCATTCTTCCTCCTTTTGTTTGTCACTCTCCTCCTCTTTTTCATCCAAGGAGCTTTCAGGTTCAACAATTTCTTCTTCCATAGAGTCCTGCAAAACATTAGTCTCTTCCTTTGCGGGAGAGATTCTCTCAAGATGATCAGTAATATAATAATTTGCATCGTAATTTTCCAAACAATAGTTAAGTATAGCAAGACTCTCAGATTTGTAAGGGGCATCATCAATATTTTTAAGAAGAGAAGTAATTTCGTAGGCACCCTTATAAGCAACAAATTCTTATATTTGCTCTGCATCATAAAAATCATAATTTCTCTTAGCATAAGAAGCTAAGGTTTCATCATCATTGTACTCACATTGGAAAGCAAGGTGTTTATGCCTCATAAAGCAACAAGACTCATACAACTGATGTATTTGTTTCCATATGTGTATCCCCTTTTGAGACAAGCGGTGTTCCATGTACCACTTTTGTCGATCCTCAGCGAATCCTCCATGCCAATAAGATCTGGTTTCAAAGAAGTCAGACATTGATTGGCAAGTAAGGAACTAGACATACTATTTTTGTTTTTTTGGTATAAGACACAAAGATAAAAACTGAAAATTAAACTAACAAGACTAAAAAGCAAAGGTAAAAGATAGTGTGCAAATCCCCTATGTTAGCACTCGGATTCCCCGACAACGGCGCCAGAAATTTACTTGTTGGTGCCAAAGTTGTCGGGGGCAAAACTTGTGTTGAGCTTCGCTCCCCGGCAACGGCACCAGAAATTTGCTTGATACTCTATCCTCGTTGGTTACCCCAAGTGGAAGGTTGAGATGTAGTGTAGCGGCAAATTTCCCTTGTCAAAGATACCAAGGTTGAAAAGACCGTCTCCCGTAGGACTCCGGCAAGGATAAGTAGGTGGTTCAGCAAGTGATGCGCTGTCTGAAAAGAATCACTTCCTTCTCCTGGACCTGCACACAGATACAAATAATTTTTCTCCCAACGAGTTCAGAGAGGTTGTCAATCTCTCCGGCCCTGTTGTTTACAAAGGATCAAACGCAAGGGATAATGATAATTGTGATAGCAACTAGAAAGTAAAATCAAGAAAATAAAAGAGCGTGTAAACAGTGATGAGAATATGGACCGGGGTCCCATGATGTTCACTAGTGATGTCTCTCTTCCAAAAGACGACAAAACTGCTATGCGAGGTAAACAAATTACAGCTGGGAAATTGACAGGATGAAAAATGCACCGCAATGCTACTATGCTACAAAGAAAGAACGAGGCTCAAAAGAATGGGCGGTACGCCAAAATAAGTAGACCGAAATCCAACTGCATCTACTACTAATTGATACGTCCAAAATGTATCTATAATTACTGCTTGCTCCATGCCTCTTTTGTGTGATATTGCTATGATACTAATGAAATTTCATAAACTTTTGATCCTATTTGGACTAACCTATTAACTCAGTGTACCCAGTGCCAGTTCCTGTTTTCTGCTGTTTTTCTATTTCAGGTTTCCCCCATTGTAACGCCCCGGCCACACCCACCGGTTCCCGGCGTACGCCTGGCGGGATCTAGACTGTCCCCACAGACCAACACTAGTCTTTCCTGCGCACTTTGTCCTCACTCGTGCGCACCCGGGAACAACTTCCCGGTCGGTCACCCATCCTCAAATCGCTCCTAGCCAAGCACGCTTAACTTTGGAGTTCTTTGGATCTGGGCTCCCGGAAAAGAAGGTGCACCTTGTTTATATGAGTAGTCTATCATTCCTATTAAGCCAGGATGTCACATACACCCCCACTCAAAGGAACCGATGTCCTCATCGGCCCACAGAAACGTTCCCTCTTGGCACACGTCTGTGTGTCCAGTGCCGACACATGTCCCACATGTTCGCGCACTGACCCACACACGCCCGTATAACCGCAAGGGTCGGCTCTGATACCATTTGAACGCCCCGGCCACACCCACCGGTTCCCGGCGTACGCCTGGCGGGATCTAGACTGTCCCCACAGACCAACACTAGTCTTTCCTACGCACTTTGTCCTCACTCGTGCGCACCCGGGAACAACTTCCCGGTCGGTCACCCATCCTCAAATCGCTCCAAGCCAAGCACGCTTAACTTTGGAGTTCTTTGGATCTGGGCTCCCGGAAAAGAAGGTGCACCTTGTTTATATGAGTAGTCTATCATTCCTATTAAGCCAGGATGTCACACCCATATTAAAAGTGCTCCAAAAATTCGGGAAAAATTCAATAAAAAATCAGCGCTTCGGAAGCTTCGGGAATCACCGAAGAGGGGCCAGAGGGGACCCACCAGGGCCCCAGGCGCCCTCCCGGCGCACCCTAGGGTGGGGCCGCGCCAGGGGGAGCCTGGACCCTTGGTGGCCCCCATGGCTGCCCCCCTTCGCCCATATATTCTCCGTGACGCGAAACCCCCGAAACAAGAACCCTTTTTCTCGATCTCTCCTCTGTTCTGCCGCCGCCGCGCTTCCAAGATCGGGAGCACCAAGAGCCCTCTTCCCGGCACCCTGCCGGTAGGAGGAACCACCTCCGGGAGCTTCTCCACCACCATGGATGCTTCCCGGATGAACCGTGAGTAGTCCACCTTGGACCATGGGTCTATGATCAGTAGCTATGTGATGTTCTCCTCCCCTCTTTGTTCTTCATGGATTATACCTCGTGAGCTGCCCTACATGATCGAGGCACATATGTAATCTTTCTGTTGTTGCTATGTTGAGTTTGCTGGGATCCGATGGATTATGAGACTATGTTCAGATTGTGTTTGAGTAATATATTTGATTCTCCTCTTTTATATTTATGTTCTTGAGTAATTCTTGCATGTTCTCCGTTGTTGTTTATTGCTTTGGCCAAGTAGTAGGTAGTGACTCCAAGAGGGAGTGTTATGCATGATTGTGGGTTCATGCCCCCTGATGACTAGCTTGAGTGACAGAAGCATGAGTCTAGGGGATGTGTGATGGCTTCTCGCCCCTCGTTGGTTATCCCAAGTGGAAGGTTTGAGATGTAGTGCAGCAGCAAGTTTCCCTCGGTGAAGATACCAAGGTTATCGAACCAGTAGGACTCAGGAGATACAAGTAGGTGGCAACGTCGCCAGAAATTTGGCGGTTGACGTGGACCTGCACACAGCAACAAATAACTTTGCTCCCAACGATTACAGAGGAGTTGTCAATTCCTCCGGCCTTTTCGTTTACAAAGGATCAACGCAAGAGATAAAAGGTGCAAAGGAAAGTAAAATCTGAAAGTAAATTGAGGGTGTGAACAATAATGTGAAGATGGACCGGGGTCCCGTGATTTTCACTAGTGATGTCTCTCTCCCAAAAGACGATAAAAGTGCTAGCGAGGTAAACAAATCACAGTTGGGCAATTGACAGGATTATGAAGGCACCACAATGCTAACTATGCAGCAAAGAAAGGAAGGGCTCAAAAGCAATGGGCAGTACGCCAAGGTAAGTAGACCGAAATCCATCTGCATCTACTACGAATCATCCACCTTGAGATATCTATCCAGAACATCTCGCTGGTGTTAAGTTGTGAATCCCACCCAAAGTGTAAACTCAAACCAACAGACAACTGAATTAAAAGAACTTTGCGTAAAGTAAACAATCCTTGCACCCGCAGGTACAAGCACCGTTGTTTTATCCCTGGTGGCAACAACACATCCCCTAGTCTCATGTTTCTGTCACTCAAGCTAGACATCAAGGGGCTGAACCCACAATCGAGCATAACACTCTCTCTTGGAGTTGCAAATAAAATACTTGGCCAAAGAAAATACCGCAACGGAGAACATGCAAGAATTTACTCAAGAATAAAATATAAAAGAGAAGAACCAAATATATTACTCATCACAATCTGAACATAGTCTCATAATCCATCAGATCCCAACAAACTCAGCATAGCAACAACAAAAATTACATAGATGCCTCGATCATGTGAGGCAGCTCACGAGGACTCAAAAGTGGAAGCACAAAGGAGGGAGAGATAGATCACATAGCTACTGGTCACGGAACCATGGTCCAAGGGAAACTACTCACGGTACATACGGGAGGCGTCCATGGATATGGAGGGTCTCCCGGAGGGGGTAGCTTCTCCCGGCAGGGTGCCGGAGCAGCTTCTCCAGGCAGCCCCGATCTTGAAACGGCGGCGGCAACGGAACAGAGGCGAGATCGCCAAAGAGGAGTCCGTCTTAGGGGTTTCCACCCCGAGGGGTAAATATAGGCGAAGGGGGGCATCGAGGGGACCCACGAGGCAGTCAGGAGGGTCCCTGGCGCGGCCTAGGGTGGGGCCGCGCTACCTGCCCTCCTGGCTGCCTGGTGGTGGCCCCCCTTCCCTCTCTTGGTGATTCCGGAAGCTTCTGTTGCGCTGATTTTTTATATATTTTTCCCGGAATTTTGGGAGCACTTTTAATGGCCGGAAAACCTGAAATACAAAAACAACAGAAAACAGGAACTGGCAACTGGGTGCACTGAGTTAATCGGTTAGTACAAATAGGTTCACAAGTGTATGAAAGTTCAAGAAAAACATGGCAAAGTCACACAAAACATGCATGGAGCAAGCAGAAATTATTGATCATAGCAACAAATCATGCAATGATCCGCCATGCACTGTCCAACTTTGTTGTGAAGGTTAATGAGATGTGGCCTGCAGAGGAAGGCATGCCCATAGAAAAAAAATCCATCATTTGTTCTTTGTTGTAGACGCTAGGCACTAATTGATTCTCATTCGGTAAACTAATATGTGTTATTGCTATTTTAATTTACTTTCTAATCATATAGTTCCTTCGTTTATTATTTTAGTTTATGCATGTTAAACAAGTCTTCCTCTAGCTAATTGGTCTTTCAAATGGGAAATCACTTCATATATGCAATTCCTATGTGGAGGTTCTATCTTTTATTTCTGTAGCTGGAAGCAAGCATCTGACATAGTTCATTTTTTTATTTAGTTTTAGAATTAACTTTGAGAATTTACATTATACCTTTATTGTGCTATTGACCATTGATACGTCCCACACGTATCTATAATTTCTGCTTGCTCCATGCATGTTTTGTGTGATATTGCTATGATCTAGATACACTTTCATACAATTTTTATCATATTTGGACTAACTTATTAACTCAGTGCACCATAGTGTCAGTTTCTGTTTTCTGCTGTTTTTCTATTTCAGGTTTCCGCCATATTAAAAGTGCTCCAAAATTCAGGAAAAAACAGATAAAAAATCAGCGTAACGGAAGCTTCCGGAGTCCCAAAGGAGGGCCAGAGGGGCCCCACCTGGTGCCCAGGCGGCTGATGGCGGAGAAGTTAGTAGGTTTAGTTGGGTTGCCTTCCCTGTTAACCGCGCCAATAAACGATTCTTGATAACCCACAAATCTAGGGGATCAATTGTCTCTTTTCGATAAATAAGGATGTCGATCCCAACGAGGAGCAGAAGGTACTGATAAGTGCCACTGGATAAGTGTCGTCGATATGTGACGGCAGATGCCATGGGGATGGCTAAAGGTGGGGGAACAATGCGCAGATGACCGGCGCTCCGACACGGGTCTAGGTACAGGCACAGTCGGACACCGCGAAGTACCCAGGTTCGGGGATCTCCGTGGAGATAAAACCCCTACTCCTGCCTGTCTGCACTATAGGCATATCTGTGTACAGGTTTGCTCCTCGAGCTGTATATGTGCTGCAGCCAAGCTGAAGGTGCTGCGGCCGAGCTGATCTACTCATGGATGGATGGATTGCTAGCTAGTACTAATGCTCCTGGCTCCATCCTCTTCTCACCGTGGGCACCCTTGCCCTTTATATAGTAGTGGCAAGGGGACAAGGGGGTGAGGGAGAGAGGGAACAAGGAGACAAAGGGGGGACAAGAAGTACAAGTGAAGTGACACCATGATGTGATGTAATGTGACATCTAACCACTACACTATTCCTGACATGACTAGAGATGTCACTCAGTTGTCTTGTCTGCTTGTCTTGTCTGCTTGATGTAGATGCCTCGGTTGACCTCTTGGACAGCCGAGTGCGCGAACAGTCGGCCGAGTGCGCGGACGGCCGACTGCGGGGCAATCGACCGGCGTCCGAGCTGGCACGCAATCGGCATGGAGCAGTCGGCGGGGGGCCGATCCGGAGCGCAGTCGGCGAAGGCGCGCAGTTGGCGCTGCGTCGAATTGGTGACTTTGGTATACCCGGGGGTATTTCCTCCGACAGTAGCCTCCGAGCCTCCGGGTGACTCGGTGAGTCATCCGAAGGGTTTCTTCTTTGTCGATGTAGACGGACGTCGATTGCACTTGGTGCAACTTCTTTCCAGTGGGGGCGCGCAAGCGCACCCACTGGGTGTAGCCTCCGAGCCTCCGGGTGACTCGGAGAGTCATCCGGAGGGTTCCTTGAATTTGTTGTAGTCGATGGCGTCGAGGGTCTCAGTAGTTTTCCCCCGGAAACAATCATGCATAAAACAAACGTTAGTTATCTCGGATATACCGAATACTTCTTATTTTTCTAAAAATGTAGATTTGTGCAATCGGAAGGCCGACTCGGCTTTCCCTTCGCCCCGCAGTCATTTTTCTGTTCATTCCACCCTTTGGCTCTTGCTCTCGCCAGCATTACAGCCGGCTAGCGGTCTGTAGATGGATCGAACAGTCGGCCGCAAGATGAAGTGTACAGTACTTAGACTTTGGGGAGGAAACTCAACCGAGCAAACTTCCAAAAGGAAACGATCGGGTCGTCCAAATTGTTTTCTCTTTGGACGTTGTTCATGTGTGGTGACCTCCAGCTTTTGCTCTTTGCCAGCGTTGCAGCCGGCATGCGGTCTGCGGATGGATCAAATCGCAGGCCTTTGGCCCCGTACACACTACTAATCCGTCTGTCGAAAATAACTATTTGGGTTATCCGGTCTACCCAGAGGCAGCCGGTCCCGGGCCGAACATGCAGCCAACTGGAAATAACGCGGAGATAACCCCCGAAGACTACTCAGGTTCATCCATCATGCTTGCTATGGTAAGCAGTATTGAGTGAGAACTCACATTGAATTTTTTGGCACAGTCGGAACACCCACTGGGTGAAGGTGTAGCCTTCGGGTGACTTGGTGAGTCATCCGGAGGGTTCTCTGTTGATTTAGCAGGCGGGGCACTCGGCAGGCTCGTCCTCCGAGCCTCCGAGTGACTCGTCGAGTCATCCGGGCAAGTGATCCCATGTGGTTGCTCCAGCGGATGGCCTGCCATCCGGGTCACAACCATGCTCCTTTTTCGCAATCAGCTGAACGGTCACTCAGTTGTGATGTAATGTGACAACTAACCACTACACTATTCCTGACATGACTAGAGATGTCACGCAGTTGTCTTGTCTGCTTGTCTTGTCTGCTTGATGTAGATGCCTCGGTTGACCTCTTGGACAGCCGAGTGCGCGAACAGTCGGCCGAGTGCGCGGACGGCCGACTGCGGGGCAATCGACCGGCGTCCGAGCTGGCACGCAATCGGCATGGAGCAGTCGGCGGGGGGCCGAGCCGGAGCGCAGTCGGCGAAGGCGCGCAGTTGGCGCTGTGTCGAATCGGTGACTTTGGTATACCCGGGGGTATTTCCTCCGACAATAAGGAAAAGGCTGCACACACTGAAAGATAAATATTTAGGGGTTTTTGGTTTAAGCAACATAAAAGTAAAAGACAGGCAAAGTAAGCAGGGTAACTGAGGAGTAGCAAGCGGCCCAATCCTTTTACAAGGATAAACCTAGGAACTGAACTTATAAAAGTTAAAGCGTTCTCGAGAAAACACGGGAGAGATAGTCAAGTCATTTTCACCATACTCAGCCAAGTAATATGTATCGTGTTGATAAGTGTCGGTGGGTGGATCAATGCTAGTACACCTTCTAGACTAAGATAAGTGTACTCTTATGTTTACACACCTTGCAAGCATCCGCAAATACAAGGTAGTAATTAAGGCATAAGCCTAACCACAGCATTACGATCAAGGATCCATAACTCCCTTGTGCGAAAGTCTGCGAACTGGGTTTCAGGTTTCTGTCACTCCGGCAACCCACCGTAAGCATCCTTTGTGCACAATGTATTCCTCTAGGCCCATGAAAGGTGAAGTGTTATGTGTCTGACTCACATAACACCACTAGAGAAATAACAACGCAACTTAAGTATCAAACAACACATAATACTTCAACATAGTATGACTACTAACAACTAGACTTCTCCCATGTTCTCAAGAACTAAAGTAACTACTCACAAGACATAAAAGAGATCATGATCAAAGGTGATAGATGGGTGGTAAAAAATCTTGACACAATGATATTTCTCCAACAAAACTCAATAGCATTCACCACAAAGTAGTAATCAACACCAATAGAGTAGAGAGGATAGATAGTACGGATTACAACACAAGTTGCAATTGTGAGATGAGATGGGATGGAGATGGAGATGGTGCTGATGTTGGGGATGATGTTGATGATGATCTCGATGATGCCCGTGACGACAATGATGATGATGGCGATGATCTCCCCTTCCGGGAGGTGATCTCCCCGGCGGAATCTGCCCGCCGGAGATGGCTTTTCTCCTATGTAGGTTTCCGCCCCGTGGCGCCGGCGAAACACGAAAACGACTCCTCTTTAGGGGTTTCCACCCCAGGGGGCTTATATAGGCGAAAGGGGGCACCGAGGGGGGCCACCAGGCATCCAGGAGGGTGCCTGGCGCGACCAGGAGGGGGGGCGCGCCAGGCACCCTTCTGGCTACCTGGTGGGTCCCCTCACCTCCTCCTTCGGTGATCCCCGATCAATCTTCGTAAAAACGTTCCCCGTAAAATTTCATCGCATTTGGACTTGATCTGATTCAGCAACTTGGTATCCACTTTTTACCGCTGAATCCTGGTTCTGCTGCTTCGGCACCGGAAAGTTGTAAACTGTGTAAAATAAGCCAAAACAACATAAGAACAATACTTTAACGTGGAATATATCAATGAATAAGGTGAAATCACAATATAAAATAGTGATGCTTTTTGGACGTATCAACTCCCCCAAGCTTAGACCTCGCTTGTCTTCAAGCGATTGCTGAGCTCGGTAAACCTGTCCACAAGTTTAGATAGTGAAGTGTCGATAAAAGAATACGAACAAGAAGCATCAAGATTCCTCACCAAACTTAAACATCCTCAACAGCAACCTCAACTCATAAGGTCCTTATGAGAAGGTAGTAACAATTATAACAAAGTAGGACCTGGAAAACTCATCAAATCATGACAAACATAGCCTTGGTCAAGGAACAACTAATAACTTTTACTTTTGCTCTTTCACTTATAATGGAACCGTTGAAGCTTTTGAAAGAACATGCTATTTGTCAAGAAGTGCACATGTCAACACAAAGGAAGATGTTTACTAAGCATATGCTTTTGTAAACAACTCACTTATCAATATATAATGTCAACAAAGATGTAACATGCTAGATTTCAATGCAACTTTATATGCAAGCATCTTTATCAACATCAAATGTATGTTCTCTCTCAAGAAGGAAGGAAGTAGGAAGGACTGACTCAGCACAAAATAAAGATAAACCCCATGCAAAAGGGTAAGTAGGGAAAACTTATGTGCCATCTCTAAATCAAACAGAATAAAAACAAACTTTTTTCGGGAGTGCATGATCCGTCAACGACTGCTGATAGATAACTCACTCACTTCATGACTTGGACAAGTTTCGAGGAACGGCTCCCATGTGGGGACGATCACATCCCCTTAGATTCCTTTGTCTATCACTCGTAAAAGGGCGAAGGAACTTGTGTGTTTAGTGTTTATCTTTTACGAGCTGGGCACTCATGCCAGTCCCTTCTCATATTAGGGTTTTGCAGATTAGACATGCAATCCCAAGATAAAACTTGTCCAAATTAAGAAGATCATGGGTCACCCACCACTCCCTCATGAGCTGAATCAGTGGCACAAAACATAAGATTTTGAACATCTAAAGATAGCACATAGATTATATACTTTAGGAGTGGTAAAGGAATACCACAAGTAGGAAGGTATGGTGGACTCAAGTGGAAGAATTTGGTTTCAAGGTATGGAAGTACAAGCAGAATTCCGCTTAGTATAGAGTTTTGGCTAGCAAGGCTTTCAGAGAGCAGACAATTGATGACAACTTAGATGCAAGCAATACAAAGCATAAACATTAAAACTAGCATGAAACATCAACTTGTCTTCCTTGTCAATATAACACTTCAAGCATAATAACACAAAGGTTTTGGCTATGTCGCTACTTTGAGAAAAACATGCTTGTTGCTATGACCAAAGCTATACTTGCCAAGATTTAAATAAAGTTTTCGAAGCCATACCTGATATATGGTCAATACTCCTCATAATAATCAGATCATAATGTCGATTGCGTGAAGAGAATACCAAGTGCAGCGAAGAAACCAATAGACTTCTCATTAATATTCCTTCATAGACGACTCCACACTCACGGATACAAAGCTCTCCACAAAAGGAATGATAGACCTCAAAGCAACACCTATTTCATAAAGTAACCTCCCTAGACATGATATGACTCTACTTGACTCCTAAAGACAAAGATAAAGATAAAGATACCGGGCACTCCCCCAAGCTTGGAACAAGTTAAGGGGGTGCCATTACCCGAGGAGATTTACTCCTCATTCTTGTTGTGGTTGTTTCTTCAGATCCCTGATGACGCGGCGAAGGGTTTGGTTCTCCAACTCCAAGACTTCCACTTGTATTTTTAGTACACGGAAATCTTCGATGAGTTAGTTGGTGATGCGATAAGCCTCGGAGATGGTGGAAAGCATACGTTGATCTTCAAGTGAAGTGGAGGGCCCTGAAAGGTTAAGAGAAAGATCATACTGAGGTTGGACAGATCCCACCATGATGGGATTGCTTGGACCTCCTTGTTGTTGAGAAGTGATAGTCTTGACTTCCTCTCTCACGGAGCGCTCCATCTCCGCTTGTCTTGCGGAAATTTCTTCTTCGGTCGCCCAATCAACGTGCTTCCCTTGATTAAGATCCTTCTGAACTTGACGTAGACGCCGTCCCAGGAAGTCTTCTCCACTCGAGCCACAAGAAGACATCTCTAGTGGCAGCATTTCTCCCTGGAAGAAACAGACCGAGAAAGAAAACACGGGAAATCGAGAGATACGGTGCCGGGACTATCCGGGCAAATATATAGCAAAAATTTCCGCAACAGAAGGAAGGTTTCAAGCCTAGGTGGAGTCGGAGGCAGAGTCCGGGGCAGCCAGGAGGGTGTCCGGCGCGGCCAGGAGTGGGGCCGCGCCAGGGGGCCTCCTGACCTCCCTGGAGCTCCTCTCCGGCTCCACTCGGGCTTGGAATTTTCCTAATTTCGCAGAAACTCTGAAAAGTTAACTTTTATTGACGTTCACGGTGTTTTCTTACCATAATTCATACCTTTTCCAATTCTGCTCCTGCCGGAGTCTGAAACTGGGCTTCAACATGTTCTTCATGAGTACTTGTATATATCATGTTTGCATCCACATTGATTGGATCACCTTCCATATAATGTTTGAGTCTTTGTGCATTCACAACTTGAGGTTTGGTGCCTTCGAAATTATTGATCTTGATTGCACCCGACCGGTATACTTCTTTGATATGAAAAGGTCCTTCCCATCTGGAAAGTAGTTTACCTGGAGAAAACCTAAAACGAGATCTAAACAACAAAACTTTATCACCAACATTAAATTCACGTTTCAGAATTCTTTTATCGTGCCACTTCTTTACCTTTTCCTTGAACATTTTAGCGCTCTCGTAAGCTTCACTTCTCCACTCATCTAGAGAAGTCAAGTTCATGAGACGCTTTTCACCAGCTAACTTTGGGTCAACATTCAGCTCTCTGACAGCCCAGAAAGCTTTATGCTCTAACTCTAATGGTAAATGGCAAGCCTTGCCATAGACCATCTTATACAGAGACATGCCCATGGGGTTTTTGTAAGCAGTTCTATACGCCCACAAAGCATCTCCTAACTTCTTTGACCAGTCCTTTCTAGAACTGTTTACTGTTTTCTGCAAGATCAACTTGATTTCCCTATTGATGAGCTCAACTTGCCCACTAGTTTGAGGGTGGTACGGTGATGCAATCCTATTATTGACATCGTACTTGGCTAGAGCTTTCCTAAAAGCTCCATGCGTGAAGTGTGACCCTCCATCTGTCATGAGGTACCTTGGTACTCCAAAGCTAGGAAAAATTACATCTTTGAGCATTTTCAAAGATGTCTTGTGATCAACACTCTCAGTGGGGATTGCTTCAACCCACTTGGTTACATAATCAACAGCAACTAAGATGTGTGTGTATGTAACGACCCGATTCATCACAAACCAGAGTCTCTGTGCATTCTGTGCTAGTCCCTGGATCAATAGCTAGCATACACAGTACATGATGTAATATCAAGAATAAACCACATGTCATATATATTACATCGAAGATCCAGTATTACAATAAAGCATACTTGCATAGCTCAAGGCTATCTTACAAATAGAATACAGCGGAAAAACAATAAAGAGCTTCTGGCGTCCATCAACTCCACCGGCATAGTTGAGTATAGACATCGTACTACTTACTCGTCGTATATAGTCCTGCAACACCGAAGGTTACAACCCGACAACGGGTCAGTACATCTGATTTGTACGGCAAGTCACACGAAAAAATATATAGCAGACCTACATCTACATGCAAGGATAAGTCAAAGGAAAGGCTTATGGTTTTATTTTGCAGAAAGCTGATTTTTCCCTCACATACTACAACTAATCAAATTTTAGTTTATCTTGCTAGTCCTAAGTATGGTTGAATCGGGCTACACCAATTCCAACCATCCCTTTATTAAAAGTTCCCACTCAAATTCTTATTAAGGTGAATTATCTGTCAAGACCATCCAACAACAATAATGCCCAGTTGCTCAAAGTTGTCCGTAACCGTGGACACGGCTAATCATGATCAGCTTTTACACTCTGCAGAGGTTTGTACACTTTCCCCACTGGACTCAACCCGAAGATTGAGACATAGTCTTTCAGAAGAGGTTGCCTCCACCCTTTGGTAGCCGGTACACCTATCATATCTACATCAGCTAGCTACCAGGGCCAGGTTCCCCACAACTTACTCATCTAAGCCAGAGCCCATATAGCCAGTGGTTGTACATGGAAGCTACTAGTCACACTGTCTGTCCGATCTTTTTGAGCCTGGACGGCGCCCACTGCGTCAGAGGGTACTCGCCATGACGCACCCGGTTCACCACCAAAACAACCATTCGGGAAGCATTCAGTCCTGGTCCCTCCTTATCCAAGGCATGAGCACCAGGATGCATTCCCTGCCCGTCCAGAGGTGATTTATATTTAAGTTTGCTAATCAAGTCATTACTCCTCACATAGCTCAATGATAACTCAACCAATCCCCGTCTACAAAGCAATAGCAGTATATAACAACCACGATCCTAGGGTGACAATGAAATACAAGGTCAGAGCATATGGCTATCCTACTAGGTTTAAATCATAACTAATATATAGTCCTACACATGCATAGAGTGATAATTTGCTACATGCATAATAGAAAATATAGGTTGAGGTATGGTCAAAGTGTAACTTGCCTTATTCATTCGATGAAGATCTTCGCTCTCACATACCAGTCAACTCTACTCGTCACACTCCGAGCAATCTATCGCAAACGAATGAACTCGAATAAGCAATCACATCACAACAAGATAAACAAAAGATCAACAAAACAATCACAAAGGTTTTTGAAACAAAACAAAAGGGCTTTGAAGTGCAAAGGTGTCTATGTGTGCGAAGGTGATCGGTGGAAGTGAACTTGGGAGAGTCAACAGATAAAAGATTATCGGTAACGAGTTGTGCCCATGGACATTTGTGAATTCAAGGTGAATAGCATGCCCACATGAAAAGTGTGTGAATATTACCGATAACATGTCTCAAGTGATCCGATATGCAAAAAGAATCACGTGAAACGGAATACTACAACGCAGGTCATAGCACTTGTAACATTGAATTTAATTTGAATTTAAACAGACCAAGAAAGTTGTGAATTTTTGTGTACACATGATATAAACAGAAGGTACATGGAACGAGTGATCCAACGCGAAAATAATCACTCGATTTGGATCAACGGCTTAAAAGATACAGCCACCGATATTTGAATTTGAATTTGAAATAAATTCAAATTCAAAATATTCAAAAGTTTTAAAAGTTGATTCTATGCTAAAGTACAAAACAACACGAGCGTGTAGCAAAAATAAATCACCTAATTCCGATACACGGTTTAAAAGATACGGCTACGAAGATTATAGGGTGCAAACTGTGAAAAAGGACCTATTCGTGAATAAAATAAAAGTTTCTGTCGCAGACAGATCCTTTTCACTACAGGACAAAATTGCTGACGTACCGATGACGTGGCGATGGCGCGGAAACCGAGTTTCGCCGGCACGGAAATCGAGGCGGCGGCGGCACGGAAAACCGAGGTTCGCCGGCACGGAAATCGAGGTTTACCGCACGGAAATCAAGGCGGCGGCGACACAGAAACCGAGGTTCGCCTTCGTGGAAATCGAGGTGGCGGCGGCACGGGAACCGAGGCGCTTTAGGGTTTCTGAAAAAACGAAAAATAAAATTTTCGAAATCTTATATAGCCAAATTTTTTTTTTTGAAATCCGTCTCGGGCTCAAATTGCGCTCGTGGGCGGAAAAGACTATTGGGTCGACCCGGTACGCATTTTCTTTTTCTTTAAAAACCGAAACTTCAACCAATTGTAGAAAAATAAATACTCATCTGAAAAATATGAAATAAATTTCTAAATTCATCAAATAATACAAAGAAATTTATTTAATGAATACATTTTACAAAAAGTAAAATAAAAATAAAAACGTTTTCTAAATACTTTATTTAAATAGAAAATATTTTTCATAAATCAAATAAAGTCCAATAAATTATTAAAAATATTTTTATTTGGTCAAAAGCATTGACAAACCATTTCTAATAATAAAATATAAATTTTAAAATTGTTACACCAATAAATAATTTGGTAAAATAAAGATATCCCATGGGAATACTTTTTCAACCCTTTTAAAATATTTAATAAATCATTTCAATGAAATAAAAACTCTCTTAGCATTATAAAATCCCTAAAATAATTTTAGAGTTATTTATAATACTCAAAATAATTTTTTAAAAACTTTAAAGTAATATTCTAAATATTTTCCAACTTTATTAAAAAAGGGGATAAGTCATTTTATATCCTCTCAAATGAATTTCCTTGAGTTGAAAAATGTTTTGAATATTCAGAAGAACTCCAATAAAGATTTAAAACATTTTCCAAACTTTTAATATGTTGAAGGAGTCATATTACCTTCTCTCATTTTGTTTTGTTGGTTTTGTTTTAAAATAATAAATGCCAAAACACCAATTATGAATATTAGGGAAAGTCCTTTTATTCCCTCTCTTTTTAATATTCAATAAACTCCAAAAAAATTAATTCCCAGAGAAAATCAAACACATCAAGCAAACAATCATCATCTATTTATTTTTATTAACATTCCAAAATTCTGAGAATTTTGGGATGTTACAGTGTACTTATGTGAAGGAGGAAAAGGACCCACAAAATCAAAACCCCAGCAATCGAAAGGTTCGATCACTAGTGAATAATTCATAGGCATCTCATTTCTCCTGGTAATGTTACCAAGTCTCTGACACTTATCACAAGATAGAACGTACCTTCGGGCATCCTTAAAGAGAGTAGGCCAATAAAAACCTGATTGTAAAACTTTATGTGCGGTCCTTTCACCGGCATGATGTCCTCCATAGGGACTATCGTGACATTGTCGAAGAATGTCCTGCTGCTCGTGCTCCGGTATACACCTTCTTACGATCCCGTCCACACCTTCTTTATAAAGATGTGGATCATCCCAAAAGTAGTGCCTCAAATCCGTGAAGAATTTCTTGCTCTGCTGAAATGTGAAACCTGGAGGCAAAAACTTTGCAACGATAAAATTAGCATAATCCGCAAACCAAGGGTCGGAATGAGATTGTACTTTTACAACAACAAGTTGTTCATCTGGGAAACTATCGTTGACTGGAATAGGATCATGCGGGATATCTTCCATCCTTGAAAGATTATCCGCCACCGTATTGTCTTCTCCTTTTCTATCGACAATCTGCAAATCAAATTCTTGAAGAAGGAGTACCCACCTAATGAGTCTTGGTTTGGCATCCTTTTTTTGCATAAGATACTTAATGGCAGTATGGTCAGTATGAATAATAACTTTAGAATCAAAAATATAGTGCCTAAACTTATCACAAGCAAACACCACTGTCAAGAATTCCTTCTCGGTAGTAGCATAATTCTTTTGAGCACTATCAAGTGTTTTGCTGGCTTAGTGGATGACATTCAACTTCTTGTCAACCCTTTGTCCTAAAACAGCTCCTACAGCAAAATCACTAGCATCACACATAATTTCAAAGGGCAAATTCCAGTCAGGTAGTTGTACTATAGGAGCGGTTATCAAGGCTTTCTTAAGAACTTCAAAAGCTTCCTTACAATCTTCATCGAATACAAAAGGAGCATCCTTCTGGATAAGATTGGTAAGGGGTCTCAAGATCTTAGAAAAGTCGTTGATAAATCTTCTATAGAAACCAGCATGACCTAGAAAACTACGAATACCTTTGATGTCCCTTGGATAGGTATCCTTTCAATAGCTTCCATTTTTGCCTTGTCCACTTCAATTCCCCTTTCGGAAATCTTGTGTCCAAGAATTATCCCTTCGTTAACCATGAAATGGCACTTCTCCCAATTGAGCACCAAATTTGTTTCTTCACATCTCTGCAAAACTTTATTAAGATTGTGGAGACAGTGGTCAAAGGAGTTTCCATAGACGGAAAAATCGTCCATGAAAACTTCTACAATCTCCTCACATAAACCATGAAATATTGCAGACATACACCTCTGAAAAGTAGCAGGTGCATTACACAAACCGAAAGGCATGCGCCTATAAGCATAAGTACCGTAAGGACACGTGAAAGTGGTCTTCTCTTGATCCGCGGTGTTGACGTGAATCTGGGAGAAGCCAGAGTACCCATCAAGATAGCATAAGTGGGTGTTTTCAGACAACCGCTCGAGCATCTGATCAATAAAGGGCAAAGGATAGTGGTCCTTCCGGGTGGCCTTGTTTAACTTCCGGAAATCAATACACATTCTAATCCAATAATAGTCCTCTGAGGTATTAGTTCATTTTTATCATTAGGAACAACAGTCATACCTCCTTTCTTAGGAACACAATGAACGGGACTTACCCACTTACTATCATCTATAGGATAGATGATACCTGCGGCTAGAAGTTTGAGAACCTCCGTCCTAACCACGTCCTTCATCCTTGGGTTCAACTGTCGTTGATGATGAACAACTGGTTTAGCATCGGGCTCGATTGATAGTATGTTGGCAAATAGATGGACTAATACCCTTGAGATCATCAAGAGTATAGCCAATAGCACCTCGGTGTCTGCGGAGTGTCTCCAATAATCGCTCTTCTTCATACCCTGAAAGGTTAGAATTGATAATAACAGGATATACTTTCTTTTTTATCTAAATAAGCATACTTGAGCGTACCGGGTAGTGGTTTTAGGTCGAACACCGGGTCTTCTTTCGGTTGCGAGAGGATTCCTAAATGTTCAACCGGGAGGTTGTGCTTCAGGATGGGAGCTTGTCTTAAAAATATGTGTTCTAGTTCATCCCTCTCCTGCATATGTATATCATTCTCATGGTCTTCCATAAATTGCTGCAAAGTGTCATTAGGAGGAATAGAAATGGAAGCAATTTCTTCAATAATCTTGTCATTACTTGACAGGTCAGGACCACGAGGCTGCTTAGAAAACTTAGAAAAATTAAATTCATACGGCTCACCGTTGAATTCAACAGAAACTTTACCTTTCTTGCAATCTATTATAGCTCCGCAAGTGCTGAGGAAGGGCCTACCAAAGATAATAGGGAAAAAACTATCTTGCACAGAACCAGGTACAAGAAAGTCTGTAGGATATTTTACCTTCCCGCAGAGTACTTCAACATCTCTTACAATCCCAACTGGAGAGATCGTTTGTTTATTTGCAAGATGAATCGTGACATCAATGTCCTCGATCTCGCACGGCTGAATCTCGTGCATGATCTCTTGATAAAGTGTGAAGGGAATAACGCTGACGCTAGATCCCAAATCACATAACCCATAGTAATTATGATCTCCTATTTTGCAGATACAACTGGTGTACCTGAAATTGGGCCTTTGTTCCTGGCTGTGACAATGTTAGTGGAAACAGATTCTTTGATATCACTGGTTACCAGATCCTTGACCATTGCAACTTGAGGCTAGACCTTGATCATGTCTTCAGGTTCATCAGTGGTCCTTTTATTCTTGTTTAGAATACCTGTAACAAAAGAGTGCTCCTTTATCCTGGAGGGATAAGGAGGCTGTTCATACACAACTGCAGGTAAAACAGGATCAGTAACATTAATCTCAATTGGTGAATCCTTGAAAGGTTTATGATGTTGACTCTCCTTCTTCCTGGAAGAATCAATATGAGAAGCAAAGTCCTTGCAAAAGTCAACCATTAGCTGGGAATCAAGACCAATTTTAGAGCAAAAGGTATTAAAGTAATCAGTCTTCACATAACTCTCAATGTAGTCATGCTCATAGTTTATAGCGGGTTCAATACCTTTATCAATTTCCCAGTCTTCAGTGTTCTTCTGGATCCTTTCTATAAGATCCCATTTTTCTTCCATACTTCTGGTCTGGAATACCCCACTATAGGAGGCATCCAACATCTCCTTGTCCTGACGAGAAAGGCTGGCATAAAAATTTGTAAGTATAATTTCCTTGGGGAGCTCATGGTTTGGGCATTTGAGCATTAGGGACTTCAGTCTCCCCCAAGCTTGAGCGATGCTCTCTCCGTCGCGAGACCAAAAGTTGTAGATGTAGTTCTTGTCTTGGTGAATTTCACGAAGAGGATAACACTTTGCATAAAAGAGAGACATAAGCTCTAGCCATTCAAGCAGATCAGAGTTATCGAGTAGCTTATACCAATCTGAAGCTTTATCTTTGAGTGATACGGAGAATAGTTTCTTCATGACGAACTCCATCGTCACACCTGCAAGCTTAAATAAAGAACATAATTGTGATAAATATAGCAGGTGTTCTCCCGGATGTCCTTCTCCTGTATAACGATTAGCCAAGACATAATCAACAATACCAGATGGTATTTTATAGGGCACAATTTCAGTAGGGGTAGGGGTCAGCACCACAGTCGTGGGGCGGCTCCTTACCAGGAATGAACCAACAGCAGAAGAGTCCATAAGGAATGAAAGTAACAACAGAAAATGAAAGTTCCCTTATCGGCTTCACTTACCAATAGCGCTACACTCCCCGACAACGGCGCCAGAAAAGCTCGTTGATGGTCGAGGAGTTAATAGGTTTAGTTGGGTTGCCTTCCCTGTTAACCGCGCCAATAAACGATTCTTGATAACCCACAAGTCTAGGGGATCAATTGTAGATTTTCGATAAATAAGTATGTCGATCCCAACGAGGAGCAGAAGGTACTGATAAGTGACACTGGATAAGGAAAAGGCAGCACACACTGAAAGATAAATATTTAGGGGTTTTTGGTTTAAGCAACAGAAAAGTAAAAGACAGGCAAAGTAAACAGGGTAACTGAGGAGTAGCAAGCAGCCCAATCCTTTCACAAGGATAAGCCTAGGAACTGAACTTATAAAAGCTAAAGCGTTCTCGAAAAAACACGGGATAGATAGTCAAGTCATTTTCACCATACTCAGCCAAGTAATATGTATCGTGTTGATAAGTGTCAGTGGGTGGATCAATGCTAGTACACCTTCTAGACTAAGATAAGTGTACTCTTATGATTACACACCTTGCAAGCATCCGCAAATACAAGGTAGTAATTAAGGCATAAGCCTAACCACAACATTACGATCAAGGATCCATAACTCCCTTGTGCGAAAGTCTGCGAACTGGGGTTTAGGTTTCTGTCACTCCGGCAACCCACCGTAAGCATCCTTTGTGCACAATTTATTCCTCTAGGCCCATGAAAGGTGAAGTGTTATGTGTTCGACTCACATAACACCACTAGAGAAATAACAACGCAACTTAAGTATCAAACAACACATAATACTTCAACATAGTATGACTACTAACAACTAGACTTCTCCCATGTTCTCAAGAACTAAAGTAACTACTCACAAGACATAAAAGAGATCATGATCAGAGGTGATAGATGGGTGGTAAACAATCTGGACACAATGATATTTCTCCAACAAAACTCAATAGCATTCACCACAAAGTAGTAATCAACACCAATAGAGTAGAGAGGATAGATAGTATGGATTACAACACAAGTTGCAATTGTGAGATGAGATGGGATAGAGATGGAGATGGTGCTGATGTTGGGGATGATGTTGATGATGATATCGATGATGCCCGTGACGATGATGATGATGATGATGATCTCACCTTCCGGGAGGTGATCTCCCCTGCGGAATCTGCCCACCGGAAATGGCTTTTCTCCTCTGTAGGTTTCCGCCCTGTGGCGGCGGCGAAACATGGAAACGACTCCTCTTTAGGGGTTTCCACCCCACGGGGCTTATATAGGCGAAAGGGGGCACCGAGGGGGGCCAGCAGGCATCCAGGAGGGTGACTGGCGCGGCCAGGAGGGGGGGGGGGGGCGCCAGGCACCCTTCTGGCTGCCTGGTTGGTCTGATACGTCCAAAACGTATCTATATTTTCTGCTTGCTCCATGCATATTTTGTGTGATATTGCTATGATCTAGATACACTTTCATACACTTTTGATCATATTTGGACTAACCTATTAACTCAGTGCACCCCAGTGCCAGTTCCTATTTTCTGCTATTTTTCTATTTCAGTTTTCCCCCATCTAAAAAGTGCCAGAAAAATTCTAGGAAAAATACAGCGAAAATCAGCGTACAGGAAGCTTCGCGAAGAGCCTGAGAGGGGCCAGAGGGGAGCCAGGGGGCCCAGGCGGCCACCCGGTGCGGCCCCACCCCTGGCCGCGCCAGGGGGGCGCCTGGTCCACCTCTGGCTGCCCCCCTTCGCCTATTTATTCTCTGTCAAGGCGAAACTCCAAAGACATAACCCTATTTCGCAAACTCGCCTCTGTTCCGCCGCCGCCGCGCTTCCGAGATCGGGAGCACCAGAAGACCTCTTCCTGGCACCCTGCCGGAGGGAGGGTCGACCTCCGGGAGTCCCCTCTCCACCATGGATGCTCCCCGGATGTCTCGTGAGTAGTTTTCCTTGGACCATGGGTCTGTGATCAGTAGCTATGTGATGTTCTCCTCCCCTCTTTGTTCTTCATGGTTTAGACCTCGTGAGCTTCCCTACATGATCGAGGCACTTTTGTAATCTTTCTGCTATTGCTATGCTGAGTTTGATGGGATATGATGGATTATCAGACTATGTTCAGATTGTGATAGAGTATATATTTGGTTTTTATCTCTTATATTTTTGTTTCTAAGTAATTCTTGCATGTTCTCCGTTGCTGTTTATTGCTTTGGCCAAGTAGTAGGTAGTGACTCCAAGAGGGAACGTTATGCTCGATTGTGGGTTCATGCCCCCCGATGACACGCTTGAGTGACAGAAACATGAGTCTAGGGGATGTGCTGTTGCCACAAGGGGGAAAAGAACGGTGCTTGTAACCGCGGTTGCAAGGATTGTTTACTTTACGCAAAGTGCTTTTTAATGCAGTTGTTTGTTGCTTTGGGTTTACACTTTGGGTGGGGCTCGCAACTTAATACCAGCGAGATGTTCTGGATAGATATCTCAAGGTGGATGATTGGTAGTAGATGTAGTTGGATTACGGTCTACTTATTTTGGCGTACGTCCCGTGCTTTTGAGCCTGTTCCTTTCTTTTGTAGCATAGTTAGCATTGCGGTGCGTTCATAGTCCTGTCAATTGCCCTTCTGTAATTTGTTTACCTCGCATAGCAGTTTTATCGTCTTTTGGGAGAGAGACATCACTAGCGAACATCACGTATCCCGGTCCATATCCTTATTACTGTTTCCATGCTATCTTTACTTTTCTTCTTTTACTTTCAATTGCTATCATTATCCCTTGTGTTTTACCCTTTGTGAACAACAAGACCGGAGAGATTGACAACCTCTCTGAACTTCGTTGGGAACAAAGTTATCTGTGTCTGTGTGCAGGTCCACGTCAGTTGCGCCGCTGACACCTACTTATCATCTCTAGAGTCCTACTGGAGACAAACCTTGGTATCTTCACTCAGGGAAACTTGCTGCTGCGCTACATCTCAACCTTCCACTTGGGGTAACCAACAAAGGGAGAGAATCCATCAGGGTCCCCTCACCTCCTCCTTCGGTGATCCCCGATCAATCTTCGTAAAAACGCTCCCCGTAAAATTTCATCACATTTGGACTTGATCTGATTCAACAACTTGGTATCCACTTTTTACCGCTGAATTCTGGTTCTGCTTTTTCGGCACCGGAAAGTTGTAAACTGTGTAAAATAAGCCAAAACAACATAAGAACAATACTTTAAAGTGGAATATATCAATGAATAAGGTGAAATCACAATATAAAATAGTGATGCTTTTTGGACGTATCAGCGGCCAGGTGGCGTGGCCTAGGGCTTGGCCGCGCCGGGAGGCCGCCTGGACACCTGGTGGCCCCCCTGGCTGCCTCCCTTCGTCTATTTATTCCCCGTGACATGAAAGTTCTGAAGACAGAACCCTTTTTTGCGATCTTGCCTTTGTTCCACCGCCGACGCGCTTCCAAGATCGGGAGCGCCAGCAGACCTCTTCCCGGCACACTGCCTGAGGGAGGATTGACCTCCGGGAGCCTCCCCTCCACCATGGATGCTTCCCGGATGATCCGTGAGTAGTCTACCTTGGACCATGGGTCCGTGATCAGTAGCTATGTGATGTTCTCCTCCCCTCTTTGTTCTTCATATATTAGACCTCGTGAGCTGCCCTACATGATTGAGGCACATATGTAATTTTCTGTTGTTGCTATGCTGAGTTTTTGGGATCTGATGGATTATCAGACTATGTTCAGTTTGTGATTGAGTAATATATTTGGTTCTTATCTTTTATATTTATTTTCTTGAGTAATTCTTTCATGTTCTCCGTTGCTGTTTATTGCTTTGTCCAAGTAGTAGGTAGTGACTCCAAGAGGGAACGTTATGCTCGATTGTGGGTTCATGCCCCCCGATGACACGCTTGAGTGACAGAAACATGAGTCTAGGGGATGTGCTGTTGCCACAAGGGGGAAAGCAACGGTGCTTGTAACCGCGGTTGCAAGGATTGTTTACTTTACGCAAAGTGCTTTTTAATGCAGTTGTCTGTTGCTTTGGGTTTACACTTTGGGTGGGGCTCACAACTTAATACCAGCGAGATGTTCTGGATAGATATCTCAAGGTGGATGATTAGAGTGTGAACCTTAATGTCCAATTATTTTGGGACGTCCTTTTCTTCGCACCGTTGGTGCTGTTATTGACATGAAAGAGGGGTATATAAAATTTCAATTCCCTGTCAAAAAGGGGATGGAACATCTCCCTAGAAAGAATATTAAGTTACCTTTTGATTCCGTTACACGGGCTAGCTATTCACTCTCTCTTGATAAAACTTGATTCTTCTTTTGCTTTATGCCTAGCTTAAAGGCGTAAAAGAAAGCGCTTGTTGGGAGGCAACCCAAGATGTTTTTACTTGTGTTTTTATTGGTCTTGATGATTTTTACTACTGTATCAACATCATTGTATCTTTATTTTCATGCTTTGTGCCAAGTTCTAGCCTCTTATGATAAGGGAAGCAAAAGTTGTGACATGCTGTCCAGAAAACAGATTTTGTCTGCTTGATGGAAAAAAACAAATCACCAGTTCATCTTTTTGAGATGATTTTTTTACACAGCATGCTCTATACAATTGTGAAACTTTCATATGTTCGGAGTTTATTGATTTGAGTTGCAGAAGTAACCCGAAAAAATTCTTTACCACCTGCTGTTCTGTTTTTCATAGATTCTGCCACGTTTTGCCTCTCCTTACTTTTGCAAACCTTAAGCTTGCTTTTTCTTCGCAAAAACTTTTTGGCAATCTTGAAAATTAGTAGCTCTTCAATAATATCTTTATATCCAGTGGAGAAAAATTATTTTATTAAGGGTACTAACCTCTCTAATCAGCTTATGATGAGTTATGTATGAAGGGAGTTTTCAAGTGTGCGAGGGAAGATGATGAAAGAAGATCCGGGAGTGTCAAACGCTCAAGCTTGGGGATGCACCTATGCATTCCCAATAAATATTCAAGGAGACTCAAGCGTGAAAGCTTAGGGATGCTGATGACAAGAGAGTTGACTAGTGCAACGCCTCTCCTTGTTGGTTACCACAAGTGGAAGGTGTGATGTAGGATAACGACAAATTTCCTCTATGTAGAGGATAGGGTTTGTCTCCCGTAGGACTCCGGAGATGATAAGTAGGTGTCAGCGGCGCAACCAACGCGGACCTGCACACAACACAAGTAACTTTGCTCCCAACGAGTACAGAGAGGTTGTCAATCTCTCCGGCCTTGTTGTTTACAAAGGATCAACGCAACAGATAATAATGATATCAACTGAAAGGTAAAAACAGGAAAGTAAATAAGCGTGTAAACAGTGATGAGAATATGGATCGGGGTCCCGTGATGTTCACTAGTGATGTCTCTCTCCAAAAATACGATAAAACTGCTATGTGAGGTAAACAAATTATAGATGGGCAATTGACAGGATTATAAACGCATCGCAATGCTAACTATGCTACAAAGAAAGGAAGATGCTCAAAAGCATGGGCGGTACGCCAAAATAAGTAGACCAAAATCCAACTGTATCTACTACTAATGATTCACCTTGAGATATCTATCCAGAACATCTCGCTGGTATTAAGTTGCGAGCCCCACCAAAAGTGTAAACCCAAAGCAACAGACAACTGCATTAAAAAGCACTTTGCGTAAAGTAAACAATCCTTGCAACCGCGGTTACAAGCACCGTTGTTTTCCCCCTTGTGGAAACAGCACACCCCCTAGACTCATGTTTCTGTCACTCAAGCGTGTCATCAGGGGCATGAACCCACAATCGAGCATAACGTTCCCTCTTGGGGTTACTACCTACTACTTGGCCAAAGCAATAAACAACAACGGAGAACATGCAAGAATTAGTTAGGAACACAAATATAAAAGATAAGAACCAAATATATTACTCTATCACAATCTGAACATAATCTCATAATCCATCAGATCCCATCAAAATCAACATAGCAACAACATAAATATTACATATGTGCCTCAATCATGTAGGGCAACTCACGAGGTCTAAACCATGAAGAACAAAGAGGGGAGGAGAACATCACATAGCTACTGATCACGGACCCATGGTCCAAAGGAAACTACTCACGACACATCCGGGAAGCGTCCACGGTGGAGGGGAAGCTCCCGGAGGTCATTCCTCCCTCCGGAAGGGTGCCGGGAAGAAGTCTGCTGGTGCTCCCGATCTTGGAAGCGCGGCAGCAGCACAACAGAGGCGAGATTGCGAAAAAGGGTTCTGTCCTCGTGGGTTTCGCGTCACGGGGAATAAATAGGGGAAAGGGAGCAGCCAGGGGGGCCACCAGGAGTCCAGGCGCCCCCCTGGCGCGGCCAGACCCTAGGCCGCGCCAGGTGGCCGCCTGGGTCCCTGTTTGTTACCCCCGGCCCTCCTTCGGGGTAACGGAAGTTTCCGTTGCGCTGATTTTTTATCCGATTTTCCCGAATTTTTGGAGAACTTTTAATATGGGGGAAACCTGGAATAGAAAAAAAAGAAAAAAACAGGAAATGGCACTGTGGTGCACTGAGTTAATAAGTTATTCCAAATATGATCAAAATTGTATGAAAGTGTATCTTGATAAGAGCAATATCACACAAAACATGCATGGAGCAAGCAGAAATTATAGATACGTTTGGGACGTATCAACATCCCCAAGCTTAATTCCTGCTCGTCCTCGAGTAGGTAAATGATAACAAGCATAATTTCTGTGGTGACGTGCTAGCAACCATATAAGAACTTTGAAAAGTAAAGCAATCAAGGTATGTGATTCAATTCAAGTCATAACATGCAAGAGTCTATATTAGCATTGTAACAAGCAACGAAAGAACATTAGGTGCAAGAGCTCTCGCTGTCCGTGACTCGAATGTCTCCAAATGGTGTTTGCGTGCAAGAAGGGGGATAGTGAATACGAGAGATTTTTTTTGTTGAAAAATCAAACTACTAAAGTTTCACACTTGGTCTTCTTTCGAATCTTATCTCGACTCGTCCCCAGACCACTAGCCAGGTACAAGTCAATTTGATCCACTCCTTTTCGATATTTTGAGCACTCATGCAATGGATGAGCGTAAGCATGATAGTTGACACTTAGGATGGAAAAGAGAGAAATATGGTGGAGGAGGAAGACAAATAGGTGAGAAAGGCTCACATCAATGAGTACAATCATAGGCGAGAAGTCCAAATGATAGATATGATGTGAGGAGTAGGGATTGCCATCCAACGGATGCACATATGAGCTAAAATCTCTCCAATTGAACTAGTGGGGGTGCATCTAACTTGTTCGCTCATGAACACCTAGAGCTCTTTTGAGGAGGCTCATCCTTGGAATATGCAAGCGAAGCTCTATAGTGTGAAGGTCCCCACATAGCTATATGCATGAATGATTATCTCTATGGAGTACAAGGATAAGAGGGAGTACTAGTGTGGATCTTTCAAAAGGATAGTAGTGTTGCCCCTTTCTCTCTTTTTATTTTTCTTTTTCTATTTTTTCTATTTTTTTGTATTTTTTGGTGGCCTCAATGGCTCATTCTATTTAACTCTCATTTGTACTCTTTGGAATCTTTTATTTTGTCCACTTTGGGATATTTTCCTCACTTAAGGGCAACACTCTAATTTACAAGAGGGTATAGAAGATCTTTCACACTTTACAAGGTACTCAAAACATAAAGAAGATGTAGCTATGATGATGTATGCAATGTATGCCTCTCCCAGTGTAGCAGGAACATGTATGACATGAAGATCAAGTAATGAAGAGGTGGAAGTTGCATGGCAATATATCTCGGAAAGGCTATGTAAATGCCTTGATAGGTAGGTATGTTGGCTGTTTTGAGGAAAGATATAAGGAGGTTTATGATGACAGAGCATATCATGCCAAGGGTTTGGGTGTATCGGCGAAGGTGGACGCCAACTCTCGGAGTAAGAAGAGTGCAATGCACGTTACGGAAGAGGTGGAAGTGTCAATTTCAATACTTACATTAGTCCGAAGAACTCATGCACTTATTATCGGTAACTCTCAATCTAATAAGGAGGTTCACAAAGAGACAAGTACCCCGAGGTGGAGTGTATGGGGGTTGGGTTATGCTTGCGCATCCTCGACTCATGGTACGTGAGTGTACTCTAATATCCAATCCCTCCAAAGATTAGCGATCCATCTAGTAGCTAGAGTTCTCAGCTAGTTTTGTAGGTTTTGAAAATAAACAAGGATTTCCCAAAATAAGACCCCTATCACTAATAGGCTAGAGCACTTGACACCAAAAGTTCGAACATTACTCACATCAATACCTCAAAACTATTGCAAGTTACTACTAAAATTAAATAGCAACCTCAATTACCTACTCTCAAGACAATACACAACTCAGTGCAACAACCAACTCTCTTAACAAGATAAACATGAAAACTAAAGAGAGTTCCAGCAACAAACTAAACAAAAGCCAAGGCTCTTGCTAAAGACAAACTAAGACTAAAACTAAACATGGCAGTAGCTACGAAAAGATAAAGAGCACACAACAGTAAAAAGATAAGCATGAAAAATTCTGTGATGTGTTCTAGATTGGAGTGGAGTGTGTTTCTCTCCAACACAAAGTAAGATGGGGTATAACTTGTTATGAACAGCAAGCAAATCTAAAGAAAACCAAACATAAAATCTAAGAGCGGGACGCTCCAAGCATAGCACATAACACATGAAGTGATAAAAATATAGTGAGACGTAGGACGAACTGATTATTGTTGATGGAGAAGGGGATGCACGGGGACATCCCCAAGCTTAGACGCTTGCGTCTCCATGAATATTTATTGGGGATGCATGGGGGCATCCCCAAGCTTGAGCGCTTGACACTCCTGGATCTTCTTTCATCATCTTCCCTCGCACACTTGAAAACTCTCTTCATACATAACTCATCATAAGCTGATTAGAGAGGTTAGTACCCTTAATAAAATATTTTTTCCCTACTGGATATAAAGATATTCTTGAATATCTAATGTTTCTAAAGATTTCAAAAAGGTTTTTGCAAATAAAAAGCAAGCTTAAGGTTTGCAAAAGTAAGGAGAGGCAAACTATGGCAGAATCTGTGAAAAACAGAATAGCAGGTAGTAGAGAATTTTTTCGGGGTACTTCTGCAACTCAAATAAAAAAAACTCAGAACATACGAAAGTTTCACAATTGTATAGAACATTTTGTGTAAAAAATTCAGCTCAAAAATATGAACTGGTGATTTTTTCCGATTTTTCCCGTCAAGAAGACAGAATCTGTTTTCTGGACAGCATGTCACAACTTTTGCTTCCCTTATCATTAGAGGCTATAACTTGGCACAAAGCTTGAAAATAAAGATACAATGATGTTGCTACAGTAGTAACAATTTTCAAGACCACTAAAAACATAAGTAAAAACATCTTGGGTTTCCTCCCAACAAGCGCTTTCTTTTACGCCTTTAAGCTAGGCACGAAGCATGCAAAAGATGCTCACAAAGGAATAAAAGGTTAAGAAAATGAGAGCATCAAGAAGCAAATACGAAACACATTTAAGCCTAACCCACTTCCTATGAATAGGAATCTTGTTAGAAAATAAATCAAAAAAACACAAAGAGACAAGCATAGGAAGGTGGAACAAGAACAACTTCAAAACTTTCAACATAAAGAGAGAAGTTTTAGTAATATGAAAGTTTTTATAACCAAGCTTTCCTCTCTCAAAGTAATTTTCAGTAGTATCATGAACAACATTGATACGTCCAAAATGCATCACTATTTTATATCATAATCCGTCCTTATTCATTGATATATTTCACATTACAATGATGTTCTTATGTTGTTTTGACTTGTTTTACGTAGTTTGCAACTTTCCGGTGCTGAAGCAGCAGACGCAGGATTCAGTGGTAAAAAGTGGACGCTGAGTTGCTGAAGAAGAACACCTCCAAATTAACTGAAAATCTACGGGGGTGTTTTTGAGAGAATTGACGAAGGCACACAAAAGAGGGACCAGAGGGGGCCACAGGGTGCCCAGGCGGCCACCTGGCGCGGCCCCCACCCTGGCCGCGCCGGGAGGGCGCCTAGAGCCCTGGGACCACCCTAGGCCGCCCCCTCTGGCCTATATACTCTTCGTCATCCGAAAACCCTAGGAGGAGGAGTTTTTACGGAGTTCCGCCGCTACTCCGTGGAGGAAACCTACAGAGAAGAAAAGGGCTCTCCGGCGGGCAGATTCCGCCAAGGAGATCACCTCCCGGAAGGGGAGATCATCGCCATCGTCATCACCATCGTCATGGGCATCATCGAGATCATCATCGACATCATCCCCAACATCAGCACCATCTTCATCTTCATCCAATCTCATCTCACAATTGCAACTTGCATTGTGACTCGTACTATCTATCCCCTCTACTCTACCGGTGTTGATTACTACTTTGTGGTGAATGCTATTGAGTTTTGTTGGAGAAATATCATCATGACTAGATTGTTTACCACCTATTTATCACCTCTGATCATGATCACTTTTATGTCTTGTGAGTAGTTACTTTAGTTCTTGAGGACATGGGAGAAGTCTTGTTGTTAGTAGTCATATGATGTTGAAGTAATTTGTGTTGTTTGATATTTAAGTTGTGTTGTTATTTTCCTAGTGGTGTTGTGTGAGTCGAACACTCAACACTTCGCCTTATTAAGGACCTAGGGGAATACATTGTGTATAAATAATTCTTACGGTGGGTTGCCGGAGTGACAGAAACCTGAACCCCAGTTTGCACACTTTTGCACAAGGGAATGATGGGTCCTTGATCTTATTGTTGTGGTTAGGCTTTGCCTTAATTTCTATCTTGTATTTGCGGATGCTTGCAAGTTGTTTAATCATAAGAGTGCACTTATCTTAGTCTAGAAGGTGTGCTAGCATAGATCCACCCACTCAACACTTATCAACACAAAACATGTTATCAATGCGTAATATGGAGAAAGCACATGACTACCTCTCCATGTGTCCACAAGAACGCTTTAGTCTTTATAAGTTCAGTCACCAGGCTTATCCTTTGCTCAAAAGGATTGGGCCACCTGCTGCTCCTCAACACCATTTACTTTGATTGCTTTTGTCTTGTTGTTGCTTATACCGAAAACCCCTAAAAAATTATTTTTCAGTTCTTGCAGTTATTCCTTGTCCAAAATCACTTATCAATACATTTCGCTCCTCGTTGGGTTCGACAATCTTACTTATCGAAAACGCTGCAATAGATCCCTTACGGTTGTGGGTCATCAAACATCAAGAATATAACTATCACATAAATCATATTGTTCATGGCCTACAAGCACACGTGTATAGATTTCAACACGGTCTTTAGGAACATAAGATAAATGCATCCCTTCACATTGAGCCTTAATAAGAGCACAGTTCTTTGGAATACGAGTTGGAGATTTCAAAAGGATAATAGGAAAATCAAGTGTGGGTGCAATAGCAAAAATTTCATGCTTAACATGAGTAACTATAGCAAGTTCATCTCCGTAAGCATCATCCATAGTGGCATCTCGGCCATACGCATAGAAGGCATCAACTTCATCAAAAAGGGATATTTCAAAAGAATCCATAGGATCATAACACTCATATAAGGTAAGAGTCAAAGAGTTACTCTCATTAGAAGGTAGACATGGATGGCTCCATTCTTCCTCCTCTTGTTCGTCACTCTCCTCCTCTTTTTCATCCAAGGAGCTTTCAGGTTCAGTAATTTCTTCTTCCATAGAGTCCTGCAAAACATTAGTATCTTCCTTTGGAGGAGAGATTCTCTCAAGATGATCAGTAATATAATAATTTGCATCGTAATTTTCCAAACAATAGTTAAGTATAGCAAGACTCTCAGATTTGTAAGGGGCATCATCAATATTTTTAAGAAGAGAAGTAATTTCATAGGCACCGTTATAAGCAACAAATTCTTATATTTCCTCTGCATCATAAAAATCATAGTTTCTCTTAGCATAAGAAGCTAAGGTTTCATCATCATTGTACTCACATTGGAAAGCAAGGTGTTTATGCCTCATAAAGTGATACGTCTCAAACGTATCTATAATTTCTGCTTGCTCCATGCATGATTTGTGTGACTTTGCCATGTTTTGCTTGAACTTTCATACACTTTTTATCATATTTGGATTAACCTATTAACTCAATGCATCGAGTTGCCAGTTCCTGTTTTCTGCTGTTTTTGTATTTCAGGTTTTCCGGCCATTAAAAGTGCCAAATAAATCCCGGAAAAATTATATAAAAAATCAGCGACCCGGAAACTTCCCGAATCACCAAGGAAGGAAGGGGGTGGACCCACCAGGGCCCCAGGAGGGTCCCTGGCGCGGCCCCACCCTAGGTCGCGCCAGGAGGCCTCCTGGCTTCTCTGTGGCCCCTCTCGGTGCCCCCTTTCGCCTATATTTACCCCCCGTGACGGAAACCCCTAATATCGATCTGCTATTCCCGTTCTCCTCTCTAAACCGCCGCCGCCGCCGTTTCAAGATCGGGGCTGCCAGGAGAAGCTGCCCCGGCACCCTGCCGGAAGGAGGAATCCCCTCCGGGAGACCATCCATCGCCATGGACGCCTCCCGGATGTGTCGTGAGTAGTCCCCGTTGGACCATGGGTCCATGACCAGTAGCTATGTGATGTTCTCCTCCCCTCTTTGTGCTTTCACTTCTGAGACCTCGTGAGCTGCCTCACATGATCGAGGCACTTTTGTAATTTTTTGTGTTGCTATGCTGAGTTTGCTGGGATCTGATGGATTATGAGATTATGTTCAGATTGTGATGAGTAATATATATGGTTCTCTTTTATATTTGTGTTCTTTAGTAAATTCTTGCATGTTTTCCGTTGCCGTATTTTACTTTGGCCAAGTGATTTGTTGCAACTCCAAGAGGGAGCGTTATGCTTGATTGTGGCTTCAGCTCCTTGATGTCTAGCTTGAGTGACAGAAACATGAGACTAGGGGATGTGGTGTTGCCACCAGGGATAAAACAACGGTGCTTGTACTTGCAGGTGCAAGGATTGTTTACTTTACGCATAGTTCTTTAATTCAATTGTCTGTTGCTATGCACTTGTCTGTTGCTTTGAATTTACACTTTTGGTGGGATTCGCAAATTAATACCAGCGAGATGTTCTGGATAGATATCTCAAGGTGGATGATTCGTAGTAGATGCAGATGGATTTCGGTCTACTTACCTTAGCGTACTGACCATTGCTTTTGAGCCTCTTCCTTTCTTTTGTAGCATAGTTAGCATTGCGGTGCGTTTATAATCCTGTCAATCGCCCAGCTGTGATTTGTTTACCTCGCTAGCACTTTTATCGTCTTTTGGGAGAGAGACATCACTAGTGAACATCACGGGACCCCGGTCTATATTCACACCATTGTTTACACCATCAATTTACTTTCAGTTCTTACTTTCAGTTGCACTATTATCTCTTGTGTTGATCCTTTGTAAACATCAAGGCCGGAGGAATTGACAACTCCTCTATATTCGTTGGGAGAAAAGTTATTTGTTTCTGTGTGCAGGTCCTGTCAACTCCCTAGCCAGAAGCCAATTTCTGGTGCCGTTATCCCGAAGTTTCTGGCGCCGTTGTCACCTTCTTGTATTTCTGCGAGTCCTACTGTAGACAAACCTTGGTATCTTCACCGAGGGAAATTTTATGCTACGCTACATCTGACCTTCCACTTGGGGTAACCAACAAGAAGTGAGAGAACTATCCTCACCGTATCAAACTATTTTCTGGCGCCGTTGCTGGGGACTCCAGTCTACAAGATAGGGGAGTTGCACACTACCTTTTATCTTTGCTTTTTAGTCTTTTTAGTTTACCTTTCAGTCTTTACATTTGTGTCCCTTATAAAAAAATACCAAAAATACCTGCTGCTACTATGGATTCCTATGAAAACACCAAGTTGTGTGACTTCACTAGTCACAACAACAATGACTTTATTTGCACTCCTATTGATCCACGTGCCACTTCAACACCTTCTTATGAAATTAAACCTGCTTTGCTTAATCTTGTTATGAAAGATCAATTCTCAGGTGTTGGAGAGGATGCTGCCTTGCACTTAAATAATTTAGTTGAGCTTTGTGATATGCAAAAGTACAAGGAAGTAGATGGAGACATCGTCAAGCTGAAGCTTTTTCCTTTCTCCTTGAGAGGAAGAGCCAAGGAGTGGTTGCAATCCTTACCTAAGAATAGTATCGATTCTTGGGACAACTGTAAGGATGCTTTTATTGGGAAGTACTATCCCCCTGCTAAAATTATCCAGTTGAGAAGTAACATTATGAATTTTAGGCAATTGGATAATGATCATGTTGGCCAAGCTTGGGAACGAATGAAATATCTTGTTAAGAACTGCCCTACACATGGTTTGACTACCTGGATGGTTATCCAGAATTTTTATGCAGGCTTAAACTTTACCTCGCGGAATCTGTTAGACTTGGCCGCGGGAGGAACTTTCATGTCAACCACACTTGGTGCTGCCACGAAGCTACTTGATGAGATGATGCTGAACTACTCTCAGTGGCACACCGAACGATCTCCAACTGGTAAGAAGGTAAATTCTGTCGAGGAGATCTCCTCTCTTAATGAAAAGGTTGACTTGATCATGTCTCTACTTACCAAGAAAGCTCCTATTGATCCTCAGGATGTTCCTTTAAATTCCTTGGTTTCTCAAGAACAAGTAGATGTGAACTTTATCTCTAGAAACAACTTCAACAATAATTATTATAGGAGTATTTTTTGTAGAAACAATCCTAGACCTTTCCCATCCAACAACTATGGGAACGGCAATAGCAACTCCAACAGGCAGAATTATAGGGAAAGAGACCTACCCAACTATGAGAAACTTGTACAAATAGAAAAGCCACCAAAAGCTACATGCACACACAGTTTGAGCAAAACAAGGCTTTTTCCAGACAATTAGATGAGCACTCTGCTATCCTGCAAAACAATAGCAAACAACTTGAGAGCCTGAACAGTGACATCTCCAGCTCCAAACTAGACTCACTACCCGAAGTTATTCCCAAGGAAGAAGAGAGAGTTAAGAACCTTCCTACCTACCACACAGTAGCTACTATCCAAGTTGTTGAGAATGTCCAAACTATTAGCACTCATCACACCCCTAGTCCCACTTGACCTATCAATGGTGATGCTACCACCTCAACCATAGATGAAGAAACCTCTATGAACATAGAGGCTTTCAAACAAGTGAGCCTAAATGATATCACTACCTCCTTGATAGATAGTAGTGATCTAGACTTTGACAACTGCACCTTACCTAAAGTTAATTGTTTCCTACACAAAATGTCTAGAGACCCCCCCCCTAGCACACTTAATCTTGCCTTCATAGAGCATATCACCAATGCTCTAATCAAAGTTAGGGAGGAGAAGCTTAGACTAGAAGCCTCCATACCTAGGAAGCTAGAAGATGGTTGGGATCCTATGATAAAAATCAAATTGAATAACTTCTCTTGCTTTGCTCTTTGTGATGTTGGAGCTAGTACCTCCGTTATGCCCAAAAGAATGTATGATATGCTTGGATTGAAACCTTTTGATCATTGTTCTTTTGGTGTTCGTCTTGTCGATTATTCCATAAAGAAACCTTTGGGGAAGATCGATGATGTTCTTATCATTGTCAATGACAATTATGTTCCCGTTGATTTTACTTTATGGACATTGAGTGTGATCCCTCTTGTCCAATTATTTTGGGACGCCCTTTTCTACGCACCATGGGTGCTGTTATTGACATGAAAGAGGGGGAAATCAAATTCCAATTCCCTCTCAAAAAGGGGATGGAACACTTCCCTAGAAAGGAGATTAAGCTGCCTTTTGAGTCTGTCACACGGGCTAGTTATTTTCTTGATAAGACTTGATCTTATACTTTAAGCCTAGCTAATGGCTTTAAAGAAGCGCTTTGGGAGGCAGCCCGCAACGAATTTAGTTTTTCCTTTTTGTTTTTCTTCTGTTCTTAGTGGTCTTGATGATTGTTAGTACTGTAGCAACATCATTGTATTTTTACTTTTCAAGCTTTGTGCCAATTATAGCCTCATATGGCAAGGGAAGTGAAAGTTGTGACATGCTGTCCAGAAAACAGATTTTGTCCTCGTGACGGGAAAAATTATAGAAAATCACCAGTTCATCATTTTGAGCTGATGTTTTTACACAGCGTGCTATATACAATCACGGAACTTTCGTATGTTCTGAGTTTTTTGATTTGGTTTGCAGAAGTGCCCCTAAAAAATTCATACTACCTGTTGTTCTGTTTTTTACAGATTCTACCACGTTTTGTCTCTCCTAACTTTTGCAAACCTTAAGCTTGCTTTTTCTTTGCAAAAACTTTTTGGAAATCTTAAGAAACAGTAGATCTTCAATAATATCTTTATTTTCAGTAGAGGAAAATTATTTTAAGAGGGTACTAACTTCTCTAATCAGTTTACAATGAGTTATGTATGAAGGGAGTTTTCAAGTGTGCGATGGAAGATGATGAAAGAAGATCCTGGAGTGTCAAATGATCAAGATTGGGGATGCCCATGTGCACCCCCAATAAACATTCAAGGAGAATCAAGCTTCTAAGCTTTGGGATGCCCCTGTGCATCCCCTTCTTCATCAACAATTATCAGTTCGTCCCTCGTCTCACTATATTTTTATCACTTCATGCGTTATGTGCTATGCTTGGAGCGTCTCGCTCTTTACTTTTCTTAGGTTTGTTTTTGCTTTGTTTTCTGTAGTAACAAGTGAGACCCCATCTTTATTTTGTGTGGAAGATAAACACGCTCTGCTTGAACTAGAACTCCTCATAGGATTTGCATGCTTATTCTTTTAGCTGTGAGCTGTTCTTTTTCTTTTCTTAGTTGTTGTTCTGTTTAGTTGTAGTGCTTTAGTTTTTCTTGAGCTTTTCTTTTGTCTTAGGTTGAATTTTCTATAGGTTGCATGTTTTATCTTGTTAGAGAGTTTGCCTGTTGCACTGAGTTCTGTGTCTTGACTGAAAGTAGGTAGTTAAAGTTGTTGTTCTCTTTGTAGTAGTAACTTGCAATAGTTTTGAGGTATTGACTAGAGTAATGTTTGAACTTATGGTGTCAAGAGCTCTTGCCTATTAGTGATAGATGTCATATTTTGGGCAATCCGTGTGTTTTTCGAAAACCAAAAAACCCCTGTTGAGAACTCTAGCTACTAGATGGATCACTAACCTCTGGAGGGTTCGAATATTAGAGTACACTCACGTACCATGAGTCGAGGATGCGCAAGGATAACCAAACCCCCATACACTCCTCCTCGGGGTACCTGTCTCTTTGTGAACCTCCTGATTAGATTGAGAGTTACCGATAATAAGTGCATGAGTTCTTCAGACTAATGTGAGTATTCAAAAATTGACACTTCCACCCACCTATACCTTTTCTAGCCTCTTCAGTACCGTGCATTGCCCTTTCTCATCTCGAAAGTTGGCGCATACTTCGGCGGTGCATCAAAACCCTTGGCACGATACGCTCTGTCATCATAAGCCTCCTTTTATCCTTCCTCAAAACAGCCACCTGATACGTCTCAAACGTATCGATAATTTCTGCTCGCTCCATACATGTTTTGTGTGATATTTCTATGATCTAGATACACTTTCATACACTGTTGATCATATTTTGGAACTAACCTATTAATGGTTGCAAGAGTGCACAAGTTATTTTTTTGTACTTTATGTGTAGGAATTACTTGTATAAAGGAAAAAATCACAAAAAGAAGCCTTGTAGGAGTTGGACTCTAACTCTCCCGAAATCTGTCCCCACCAGACAGGTTTTAAAGATCGTCTCGGAAACACTAGAAGACGGTCTCAGACGGAAAAACTTAAAACTACAAAGTTGTAGGGAATTCTTTTCCAGTGGATCTAGACAGAAAATTCGGCCCAATCGGAGGTCGGATGCTCCATGTAGCCCCGAAATACCTAAGATGTAATCTGGATGATGGGAATCCGAGAGTCTATATAAAGAGAGGAAACCTAGGTCAAAGGGCACCACAAAATTTTATCCCCCTTGGCAGCCGTCTTGAGGGGGAGATCAATCTCCACAGAAGCACCATCTCCAAGGAAGAAGAAGGGGCCCAAGGGTCGCTGCCCCCAAGGGACGTGGCCACCGCCGTGGCCGTGGGCATCGCCGTCGCCGTCGTCGCCTTCATCTCCTCCGAGCTGCACCTCTCCATCAACAACTCTCTCTCTCTCTCTCTCTCACCATGTCCATGTGTGAGTAGTTCCTCCTCGGGGCTGAGGTTTCTACCAGTAGCTATGTGGTCAATTCTCTCTACCATGATGTGATCTTCGTTGTGATCATAGGCTATGTTAATCTAGGGTGATCCCATGATATTTCCCCTTCCTCTATGTATTGGATTGATATACTCACTTGATATTATCTAGTATAATCCCCGAGACCATGGTGACAGCGGTCTATTGGACATGGGTTAGAAGAATATTTTCATGAGTGATTTCCTCTTTTGTGTGTTGATTGAAGATTGAGAGTCTTTTGATGCTTGTCTTTGACTATCCTTTAGATATGTTGTGGTGATTGTGGTACTCTCTTTGGATGGCTGCAGTGACATTGGGAAATCCATAGATGAGAACTACAAACTCTAAGGTGTGTTTTTGTAGCCCTACATAATTCTCTTCCTCTCTTGACCACAAAGGAATGACCTCCGAGTACGTCTCCATTGCATGTTTTATGGGAAATATCATGTGATTAGACTATGTTAATGTTGTTGGGAGTTGCCACTAGTGAAAGTATGAAGCCTAGGCCTTGTTTCCACCATTGTTACACCGTTTGTGCTCACTTTTGTCACATGTTTGCTTGCTGAACTTTTTATTACAGATTTATATTACTTTGTTTTGCCACACCTATCACTCTTTTTTACCATCTCTTCGCCGAACTAGTGCACCTATACAACTCCTAGTTGTATTAGGTGTGTTTGGGACACAAGAGACTTCTTGTATCTTAATTAAAGGGTTGCTTGAGAGAGACCATCTTCAACCTCTACTTCCCTGAGTTCAATAAACCTTAGGTCATCCACTTGAGGGAAATTGCTGCTGTCCTACAAACCTCTGCGCTTGGAGGCCCAACATAGTCTACAAGAATAGAAGCGTACGTAGACATCAAGCTATTTCTGGCGCTGTTGCCAGGGAGGTAAGCGTTGAAGGTATATCTTTAGATCTTTCAATTAAATATTTTTGTTTCTTGTTTTTATTTTCACTAGTTATGCTTATGGAAAACTGCACTCTTAGTTCGTTGTTTGGGGAAGGCCGCTTTACCACGCCCGTGGTAAAGAAGTCTCCTCCACCTACTGAATGTACCCCGTTCAAAATACCACTTGGGATAATTGAAATAATTAGGAATGATTGTTATGCAGGGGATGGAACAGTCCATCCTAGTAATCATTTGTTGAAACTTACAGAACTTTGTGAGTTGTTTAAGATTTCAGGTTTGACAAGAGATGGAGTCATGAAGAAATTATTTGTCTTGTCACTGAAAGGAAAAGCATTGGAATGGTATAGGCTACTAGATGATTCTCACCTACGAGATTGGGAAGAGATCCAGTATCTCTTCTACTCCAAGTTTTACCCTCTTCATGAAGTTCATGAGAATAGGAATTATGTTTATAATTTCTATCCTCATGACGGAGAGAGCATATCTCAAGATTGGGGGAGACTGAAAACTTTAATGCTAAAATGTCCTAACCATGGGCTCCCCAAAGATATAATTGTTACTAATTTTTATGCGAGGCTCTCTCGACAGGATAGAGACTTTCTCGATGCTTCCTCTATGGGTTCTTTCACAAACGAAAAGATTGATGCTAAATGGGAACTCCTTGAAAGAATTCAACGCAATACTGAATATTGGGAGATCGAAAACGGTAAAGAGTCAGGTATAAATTATGAGTATGATTGCATTAAGTCCTTTGTTAAAACTACAAGTTTTAATAATTTTAGTGCTAAGTTTGGGCTTGATTATCAATTCCTTGTTGATTTCCTCCAATCTTTTGCTTCACATCTTAATATGCCTAAGGAGAATTGGATCAAGCATCATGAACCTTTTAAAGAGATTTGCAAATAAAATGAAATTGTTCATGATGATTGCAACATGCATGATCCAATTCCTGAAAATGAAGTTTTATATAAGCATGTTAATTTTTGTGGAGTGGATAGACCTTGTGAAAGGCCTATGATTGAAGAAGAGAAGTATTGTAAGCAACATAAGCATGAAAGAACAATCACTTGGGTCAAATATTTAAATGAAATTGCTAGAGAATTGTGTGACCTTTATCCTTTTACTTGTGAACTTTGCTGTATAGAGGGTCACTTCAATTTTCAATGCATGAACTTTCAAAACATAACTGTTAACCAGTTGTGTGATAACATGATCACTTCTGATCTTTATGATGAACTTATGTCATTTTTGATGTGTGAAGATTTATCAGAAAAGACTTCTTGGCTAGATGTTAATGCCTTAGAAATTAGCAACACTTTGCAAAATTGCCGTCTCTATTGTGTTGTTAATTGCCTTGAAAATGATTACATAAGTAAGATTAGAAAGGGGGAAACTTTACCAAAATATATAAATGTCTCTTATATCTCTACTAATAAAAAGGAGAGTTTCTCCCAAGTTCCCCCTATTGTTTCTAATGATAAACCAGGATATGTGGAGAAACATCATCTCCAACCACTCCCTCCTAAGGTGAATAAGAATAAAAAGAAGAGGAGGAGGAAGAGGAGCAAGAAGGAAGAAGAATGGGTATCAACCTGGCCTGAGCATATCCCTCGCATCAATTTTTATCCTAACGGACAGAAATTTTTGGAGGACGGTGAGCTTGATTGCATTCATTATTATCCTGATGTTAAGTCCGTAGGCACTATTGAAGATGATTTTGATTATGATATGCATGTTACTTTTTGTGATTGGGAAAATGATGATAATGCTACTTATGATCTTGAAAATATTTTTGGTACCAACTCTGAGAGTGATGATATGGAAAGCTCTAAGCTTGGGGATGATAGGATTGCAAGTCCTTTACCCATTAGTGAGTGGTAATTAATAATTCTTTTGCTAGTAAGAATAAAGACATCATGTTTACAAATATAGTTGCTAGCAATGATAATGCTCTTCTCTACTATGATGATGTTATAACTCCTATCTATAGTGATTTTAAAGGTACCTATGACATAAGGAGAAATTATCCTTATGAAACTTGTCATAATCATGGAGGGATTACTCCCTTGTTGAACACCATCTTCCTAATACACAATTAATCTATAGTGTTCAAGTTGTTTATGATAATCCTACTCCCACTATTACCAATGAGAAATATGTTGTAACACTCTCACTGTCAGTGAATAGTAATCACCATTACTGTCGATCACTACTGTTCAAAATTTTTGTTTGATCAACTTGGTTCAGCTCAAATTCAATACCCCTTTGTTATTGTTGAATGCAATGTGAACCTTGGGCCTTGATCATCATGGGTCAAAACAAAGTCCAACCCATAAACATTTGAAATCAAATCAAATCTCAAAATGCCTTTGGTGGAATATTAAAACCAATGTGCAAAATAAACTTTCTCCAAAAATTGTGAAACTACTTTTTTAAAATCACAAATATTCAGTGGACCAAATCCAAATGGGTTTGGGTATTTATTGAGTTATAGAAAATTCCAAACAATTCAAACAGTAGGTTAAAACCCTTACTTTGGGCATTTAATATTTAAAAGAAATATCTAATGATTTTCTTTTGCTGCAAAAACTTTTGTGGCACCGCTATATAATGATATACTAATTTTGAGGCACCTAACACATTTTACAAAAATGCCTAAGCTAGGAAAACAATTACCAAAAGAAAATACAGAAAAGAAAAGAGAGATAAAATAATAAAATCTAGTCTACCCCCCATGGGCGAAGCCCACCCCAACCTCCCCTCCCCCTGGACCGAATCCAGCCCAACAAGCCCAGCCCACCCCGGTCGTCCTCTCCACTGCTCACGCCCTTGCGTGGAGGGCATCCCACGGTGCCGTGCCCGGCAGGCTCGCCGTGGCGGCAATCCGGCGACACGCCGGCGGGGATAAGACCCCGAGGCCGCCCCGTGCCGCCCCTGCCCGTGCCCTAACCCTAGCGTGCCTCTGAGCCCAGATCTCGCGCAGAACCAACCCCCCCAGTCATCTTCTACCTCGGGCCGGAGCCCGCCGTGTCCGTGTCGCCGTCGTCCACGCGGCCAACGGACGTGCCCCGCCACCCCACCATGCCCAGGAGGACGCCCGTGGTCCCCTTCGTCGTCGGCGCCTGTTGATTGGAGTCGGGGGGCACTGCCGCCGTCGCCCCGGTTGTCTTCCTCGCCCACGGCCATCGCGGCCGCCGCCCCGATTCGCTGGCCCCCGAGCACCCCGACCTCCCCGGACCCGTGCGAGCTCGCCACCGGCCTCCCCTCGGTAAGCCGCGCCCATTCCCCTCCTTTCCTCGTCGGATTGGCCGCAGTTGCGTCGTAGGGCCGCGTTCCCCCGTCGGTCTGCCATTAATGGAGCTCGAGCTTCCCACGTCTCGGCTCGCCGGTGCCCCGTGCGCCTGGCCGCACGCTAGCCGTGCCAGTGTGCGCGCGCGTCCACGCCGTGCCCTAGCCAGGTCGCCCCCTTGGTCGCGCCTCGCTGCTCCCCTGGCAGGGCTGGCCTCGCCGCCGGCCTCTGCGTGGGCATGGCGTGCCCGGGCTGGGGTTGACCCACTGACCCGTGGGCCCCTCCCCCTTGGATTAGCCACTAATCATCTGTTAAAAAGATAACCCCCCTGTTAGCTTAAAATAAATGTTAAGTTAAAATATGGGCCTATGACTAGTGGGCCCTGGGCCTGTTAAATTAATTAAACTGATAATTTAGCACTGCAGTCAATGACACACGGGTCCCCCTGTCAGGTTTTATTTATAAATGAATTAAAATTATTGCTGTGAATGACATGTGGGCCACCCTTCTGTTCTTATTAAATAAAATGAATTATAAGTAAGTAGAGGCTGACATGTGGGACCCCCATGTCAGTTTGACCAGTCAACACTGTTGTGGATAATGCCTCTGTTTTATTAATAAAAGTAATTCAGAAAATCTTTTAAATGATTTAAAACTTCAGAAATTAATATCTTTTAAACCGTAACTCAGATTCAAAAACTTTATACATGAAAATTGATCAGAAAAATATAACGAATACGAATACGCTATCCGTATGTCTATCACACCCCTCTAACACAACAAACATCAAACCGTCCCCCTCCGGACCGGCTGTCCGACAAATTGTCCGGTACTGCTAAAGTACCCGGATGAATTTATTTCGAACACGAAAGTTGTTCGGAATAGATCAACTAAGACGGATACACCACCCATACGTTTGTCAGATGTCCACGACACCTCCGGCATGATACCTCCCCCCCTCCGAACACACTGTCCAGTAATCACCCGGAGCTGGTAATTCATCCCCGGATGAATTTCCGCTCCGAGCCTGATACATCGTACCGCGTTAGAATACCGACATCGATGCATTTGCCATGTCATTCATATGTTTGCATATGTTTGATTTATATTTACTGTTTCTTCCCCCTTTATTATCCGGTAGACCCCGCTGCTGCCGCCGACTACACCGCCGCTGAGTACGACTACTTCGTCGACGACCCTACCCCTACCGTCGAGCTTCCAGGCAAGCAGAGCCATTCTCTTCCCCAGATATCGCCTACCTTTCCGTACTTTCTTGCACTAGGCATTGTTACTGCTGCTGCTACGTTACAATCCTATTCAATTGCATAGCCTGATTTTGTCGCCCCTTGATGTACCTTTCTTATCCTATGCTACCTGTTATAATTATGCATATATTCAGCAGTGAGCCCTGCGCATTGTTAGCTAGGACTAGATAGCGGGCCGTGATCACTCAGGGGAGTGAACACGGATACAATATATAACTGTTGCAGGTACGGAACAAAGCAGACACCGCCAAAGGTCCTATCTGGGTTATGCCTAGTCACCCTCAAGTGTGAGCTATCAAGGAGTAATCCTTGTACTCCACTCGAGGCTGACTTTGTTTTGCCGCCATAGGGTCCTAAGCACGGTTGTCCTTAAAGGTAAGAAGTCGGGCGACCCAACGGTACCCGCGAGAGGTATTGCGACGGGACGACAGGGAGGGTACGACCAGTGTACCGGTGTGCTTGGCCCCTGATCGTTGGCCGCGAGAGTTACCAAACTACGAAAGTCGAGCTCCTCCAGGAGCACACGCGAGACAAGGTAAGGAGTCGGTTCACCTTGTTGGTAACCGCAGAGACTTGGTGGGACGACAGGGCAGGCACCGATGTACTGGTGGTCCTGACTGCTATCGTTGTCCGCGGTTCAGTTAAGTCAAGGCAACGATAACGGTTGTCTCGCAAGTTAATAAAATGCTAAATGGTTCGGTGGATGAATTGAGAGGCCCGTTGGTCTGTACGCACTACCTTCACGTGGGATAAGGAGTTATGGGCTCCCCTGCGTCGTAGTTCATTCGAAAGCTCTTCAGACGTCAGCAGTATCGCGGTCTGATTGCCGGGAAGTTGTGTGTCTTCTTTACTAGCGAGTGGTGTTTGCTTTTGCTTCCCGGCCAGCCTCGCACCGTTCAGGAGCGTGCAAGGGTGAGGGTCCTAGACCCCTTGGCGCATAGGATTTAGTCCGGCGGATGGCCTCTCTGCTGAGCCTAGGATGGGCTGCGCCGTGTCGGATAGCTTTGGTGGAGCGTTCCCTAACAAGGTTTCCGCCACCCTGGAGATCCGAGCGTGCAGGATGAACAGTAGTGCACCCCTGCAGGGAGTTTAATCTATTCGAATAGCCGTGTCCACGGTAACAGGACGCTTTATGCTGAAGCTGGATCTTACTACTACAAACTATTATTATTAAACTGTGTGGTTCCGGGTTCTCTTCCTCGCGGGGATGTCGAGGAGGGGATCTCGGAGGCATTGTTAATTATTACAACTTACTATTATACAATGCTGCAGCAACTTCTGCTGCATTGTTACTTTATGCTTTATATGAACTGTTGGCTATTATCTCCTCATGCTGCAAGACTCGTTGGAAGATGCTAGTCTTCGTTAGGCCTAGCTTCTTAACCTTATTCTGATTTCTACCTTGCAGTTCACTATATATAGCCTCCCCTTTCCATTTGATACATGCATAAGTGCTTAGTAGCGGACGTAAGGCTCGCGGGTATGCTAGATACTCACCTTTGCTTTATTTCCCTTTTTCGCTTTGCCTGATCGGCCGCTGCAGCCGACGTTGGAGCCCAGGAGCAGGAGTACCCCGGAGGCGACTACTACGACGTCGAGTTCCCCGTCGACCAGGAGTAGTTCGGTGGATCCCAGGCAGGAGGCCTTGCCTTTTCGATCTGTATCTCTGATGTGATTTGTGCTAGCCTTCTTAAGGCAAAACTTGACTAACTATGTCTGTACTCAGATATTATGGCTTGTATGACTTATGTATTCGGATCCTCGCGATCCCTGGTATTGTAACTTATTGTTTTATCCTTTTGTGTTTAGTGTTGTGCTGAGATATTCTCACCGTGGCACCCTAATCTCAGCCGTGTACCCTGCGTGTATGATTACTGTACACGGATTGATTTTGGGGGCGTCACATATGTTTATGTGGAGAGTAAGAGTACCCTCTTGCATGTGGATCATGGTAACAATGCCTTATGTGATGCTTATATTGCTGAGTTTATGCATGATCCTACTGGAAATTATTATGAGAAGGGAACATATTCTTATAGATATTTCAATAATATCAAGTTCCCTCTCTTTATGTTGAAGGTTTTGAAGTTGCACTTATTTTGCCTTCCTATGCTAATATATTTATGCTTCAATGAGTTATTCCTCTACAAGATCCCTTTGCATAGGAAGCATTTTGGAATTAAACGTGTTTGATATTTGATTATTGATGCTCTCTTTTGTTCTTCAACTCTTATTCCTACAAGAGCATGACTAAAATCTTAAGACTTTCTTTATGGCTATAAAGAAAGAGCTCTAGGGAGACAACCCTTGTTATCTTTACTTTGAGTTTTTACCTTCTGTTTTTAGTGGTCTTGATGATTGTTACTATTGTAGCAACATCATTGTATCTTTATTTGCAAGCTTTGTGCCAAGTCATAGCCTCATACGACAAGGGAAGTGAAAGTTGTGACATGTTGTCCAAAAAACAGATTGTGTCCTCGTGAAGGGAAAAATCAGATCAAATCACCAGTTCATCTTTTTGAGCTGAATGTTTTACACAGAGTGCTCTATAGAATCACGGAACTTTCATATGTTCTGAGTTTTTTATTTGAGTTGTATAAGTACCCCTAAAAAATTATTTACTACCTGTTGTTCTGTTTTTCACAGATTCTGCCACGTTTTGTCTCTCCTAACTTTTGCAAACCTTAAGCTTGCTTTTTCTTTGCAACAACCTTTTGGGAATCTTGAGAACTAGTAGATCTTCAAGAATATCTTTATATCCAGTAGGAATTTTTTTATTTATTAAGGGTACTAACCTCTCTAATCAGCTTATGATGAGTTATGTATGAAGAGAGTTTTCAAGTGTGCGATGGAAGATGATGAAATAAGATTCGGGAGTGTCAAGCGCTCAAGCTTGGGGATTCCCCATGCATACCCAACAAATATTCAAGGAGACTCAAGCGTATAAGCTTGGGGATGCCCCCGTGCATCCCCTTCTCCATCAACAATCATCAGTTCGTCCTTCGTCTCACTATATTTTTATCACTTCATGCGTTATGTGCTATGCTTGTAGCGTCTCGCTCTTAGGTTTTATTTTTAGTTTTCTTTAGTTTTGCTTTCTATTCATAAAAAGTTAGATCCAGTCTTACTTTGTGTGGGAGAGAAACACGCTCCACTTTCAAAACCTAGAAAACATCATAGGATTCTTCATGCCTATCTTTTTGCTGTTGTGTGTTCTTTATCTTTTCGTAGCTACTGTCATGTCTAGTTTTAGTCTTAGTTTGTCTTTAGCAAGAGCCTTGGATTTTGTTTAGTTTGTTGCTGGAACTCTCTTTAGTTTTCATGTTTATCTTGTTAAAGAGAGTTGGTTGTTGCACTGAGTTATGTCTTGTCTTGAGAGTAGGTAATTGAGGTTGCTATTTAATTTTAGTAGTAACTTGCAATAGTTTTGAGGTATTGATGTGAGTAATGTTTGAACTTTTGGTGTCAAGAGCTCTAGCCTATTAGTGATAAGTGTCGTATTTTGGGCAATCCGTGTTTATTTTCAAAAACCTACAAAACTAGCTGAGAACTCTAGCTACTAGATAGATAGCTAAACTTTGGAGGGACTAGATATTAGAGTACACTGATACATCTAAAACGTATCTATAATTTTTGCTCGTTCCATGCCCTTTTTGTGTCATTGCTACATATTTTTTCCATGCTTTTGAATCATTTATTGGACTAACCTACTAATATAGAGCCCAGTGCCAGTTTCTGTCTGTTTTCTCTTTGCAATGCAGAAAAAAGTCAAAAAATGAAGTTGCTCAGAAAATTCCCAAAAAATATCTACATCGGAAGAGTCCTCCAGCCGGAGGATGGAGCCAGGAGGTGGCCCCAGGCCCCCAGCCCCCCCCCCCCCGGCGCGTCCAGGGCCCACCCGCGCGGGGTGGCCGCCTGGGCGACCTGGGCACCGCCTCGGACTCCCCTTTGCCTATAAAATCTCCCGTGACGCAAAAACCCGGGATATCGAACCCTTTTCTCCAGAAGCGCTCCCGATCTCTACCGCCATAGAAACCTAGCTTCAGGGGTCACCAGGATCCTGCTCCGGCACCCTGCCGAAGAGTGCCTTGGCCCCTGGGTCCATCTTCATCAACTCTTCTTCACCCCATGATGGATCGTGGGTAGTTCCTCCTTGGACTACGGGTTCTTGGCAGTAGCTTGTTGGTATCTTCTCCCCCTTGATCTTCAATACAAAGTTCTCATGAGCTGCCCTACATGATTGAGATCCATATGATGTAATTGGTGTTGTGTTTGTTGGGATTCGATGAATTGTTACCTTGTTCAGTCCTAAGAGGTTTATGAATTATTGTTGCTGCAATTTTGTTGTTTTTAATGCTTGTTACTAGTGCACGAGTAGCATGATTTTAGATCAGAGCACGTTATGGTTTCATGATTATAATTGTTGTTCTAGATCTTATCTACGGTTGTATGCACCTATTATAGTCCGGAACCGGCGATCCCAAAGGTGACATCTTGGGACACCAAAGGGGATGGGCTATAATTTGAGGATTACATGTGTTCATAGAGTGTTAATGCTTTGTTCCGGTGCTCTTTGACAGGAGCACCTTAATTGCGGTATTTGCTTTGGCCAAGTATTTTATTTGCAACTCCAAGAGAGAGCGTTATGCTCGATTGTGGGTTCAGCCCCTTGATGTCTAGCTTGAGTGACAGAAACATGAGACTAGGGGATGTGATGTTGCCACCAGGGATAAAACAACGGTGCTTGTACCTGCGGGTGCAAGGATTGTTTACTTTACGCAAAGTTCTTTCAATGCAGTTGTCTGTTGATTTGAGTTTACACTATGGGTGGGATTCGCAACTTAATACCAGCGAGATGTTCTGGATAGATATCTCAAGGTGGATGATTCGTAGTAGATGCAGATGGATTTCGGTCTACTTACCTTGGCGTACTGCCCGTTGCTTTTGAGCCCTTCCTTTCTTTGCAGCATAGTTAGCATTGCGGAGCCTTCATAATCCTGTCAATTGCCCAACTGTGATTTTTTTACCTCGCTAGCACTTTTATCGTCTATTGGGAGAGAGACATCACTAGTGAAAATCACGGGACCCCGGTCCATCTTCACATTATTGTTCACACCCTCAATTTACTTTCAGCTTTTACTTTCCTTTGCACCTTTTATCTCTTGCATTGATCCTTTGTAAACGACAAGGACGGAGGAATTGTCAACTCCTCTGTACTCGTTGGGAGCAAAGTTATTTGTTGTTGTGTGCAGGTCCACGACAACACCCTAGTCAGGAAGCAATTTCTGGTGACATTGCCACCTACTTGTATCTCTTGAGTCCTACTGGTTCGATAACCTTGGTATCTTCACCGAGGGAAACTTGCTGCTGCACTGCATCTCAAACCATGCACTTGGGGTAACCAACGAGGGGCGAGAAGCCATCAAGCAAATTTCTGGCCCCGTTGCCGGGGACTCAAGTCTACAAGATAGGGGAGTTGCACACTATCTTTTACCTTTGCTTTTTAGTCTTGTTAGTTTACCTTTCGGTTTTTTACTTTTGTGTCCTTAATGAAAAATACCAAAAATACCTGCTGCTACTATGGGTTCCAATGAAAACACTAAGTTGTGTGACTTCACTAGTCACAACAATAGTGACTTTATCTACACTCCTACTGCTCCACCTGCCACTTCAACACCTTCTTATGAGATTAAACCTGCTCTGCTTAACCTTGTCATGAAAGATCAATTCTCAGGAGAAGGAGAAGATGCTGCCTTGCACCTGAACAACTTTATCGAGCTCTGCGACATGCAGAAGTACAAGGAAGTGGATGGAGACATCGTCAAGCTGAAGCTTTTTCCTTTCTCTTTGAGAGGAAGAGCCAAGGAGTGGCTACAATCTTTTCCCAAGAACAGTATCATTCTTGGAGTAAATGCAAAGATGCTTTTATAGGGAAGTACTATCCCCCTGCTAAAATTATTCAATTGCGGAGTAACATTATGAATTTCAGGCAATTGGATAATGAACACATTTCCCAGGCTTGGGAACGTATGAAGACGCTTGTCAAGAACTGCCCCACACATGGACTGGCTACCTGGATGGTTATCCAGACTTTTTATGCAGGCTTGAACTTCCCCTCGCGAAACCTGTTAGATTCGGCCACGGGAGGAACTTTTATGTCAACCACGCTTGGTGCTGCCACAAAGCTACTTGATGAGATGATGCCGAACTACTCGCAATGGCACACCGAGAGATCTCCAACCGGTAAGAAGGTAAACTCTGTCGAGGAGATCTCCTCTTTAAATGAAAAGGTTGACCTTATCATGTCTCTACTTACCAAGCAAACTTCTATTGATCCTCAAGATGTTCCTTTAAATTCTTTGGTTGCTCAGGAGCAAGTAGATGTTAATATTGTCTCTAGAAACAACTTCAACAATAATGCTTATAGGAGTAACTTTGGTAGCAACAATCCGAGGCCTTTCCCATCCAACAACTATGGGAACAACACTTATCCTACCACCAAAAACTCCACCTCTGAACTAGAGAGTATGCTTAGAGACTTTATCACTACCCAAAAAGCCTTCAACAAGAATTTGGATGAAAAACTAGTTAAATTAGATAATTTTTGTTTGAAGGTAGATAACTTAGCCCTTGATGTTGAGATGTTAAAAATTAGAACCTCTCCCCTTGAGGAGAGTAAGGTCACTCCTATTAATACTATCCAGTTACAAATCAATGAAAACATTAGGATGATGGCTAAACTTAAAGAGAGATGGGCTAGAGAAAAGGAGGAAGAATAGAGAGTTAAGAGCCTTCCTACCTACCACACAGTAGCCACTATCCAAGTAGTTGAGGATGTCCAAACTGTTAGCACCCATCACACCCCTAGTCCCACTGGACCTATCAATGGTGATGCTACCACCTCAACCTTAGAAGAGGAAACCTCTATGAACATAGAGGCTTTCAAACAAGTGAGCTTAAATGATATCACTACTTCCTTGGTAGATAGTAGTGACTTAGACTTTGACAACTGCACTTTACCAGAAGTTATTGGTTTCCTACACAAGATGTCTAGAGACCCCCACACTAGCACACTCAATCTTGCCTTCACAGAGCATATCACCAATGCTCTAATCAAAGTTAGGGAGGAGAAGCTTAGACTAGAAGCCTCCATACCTAGGAAGCTAGAAGATGGTTGGGATCCTATGATAAAAATTAAATTGAATAACTTCTCTTGTTATGCTCTTTGTGATGTTGGAGCAAGTACCTCTGTTATGCCCAAAAGAATTTATGATATGCTTGAATTGAAACCTTTTGATCCTTGTTCTTTTGGTGTTCGTCTTTTTGATTCTTCCGTAAAGAAACCTTTGGGGAAGATCGACGATGTTCTTATCATTGTCAATGACAATTATGTTCCCATTGATTTCACTATTATGGACATTGAGTGTGAGCCCTCTTGTCCAATTATTTTGGGACGTCCTTTTCTTCGCACAGTTGGTGCTATCATTGACATGAAAGAGGGAACTATCAAATTCAAATTCCCTCTCAAGAAAGGTATGGAACATTTCCCTAGGAAAAAGATTAAGTTACCTTTTGAGTCCGTCACACGGGCTAGTTATTCTCTTGAAAAGACTTGATCTTCTGCTTTAAGCCTAGCTAATGGCTCTAAAGAAGCGCTTTCGGGAGGCAGCCCGCAACAAATTTAGGTTTTTCTTTTTTCCTTTGTTCTGTTCTTAGTGGTCTTGATGATTGTTACTACTGTAGCAACATCATTGAATATTTAATTTTCAAGCTTTGTGCCAAGTTTAGCCTCAGATTGCAAGAAAGGTCAAAAGTTGGTGCTTGCTGTCCAGAAACAGATTCTGTCTGCTTGACGGAAAAATTCTCAATAAATCACCAGATCATATTTTTGATCTGAATTCTTTTGACAGCATGCTCCTTACAATTACCTTTCAGGCGTCTGTTCAAAGTTTTTTGATTTGAGTTGCAGAAGTACCTCGAAAAAATTCTCCTTTATCTGCTGTTCTGTTTTTCTCAGCTTGTGCCCCGGTTTTTATTTTCGCAGTTTTGCAATCCTTAAGCTTGCTTTTTCTTTGCAAACTTTTTTGGGCATGCAAGAGAAACAGTAGCTCTTCCTGGAAATATTTCTTTGCAGTAGATGAAAATTATTTTATTAGGGTACTAACCTCTCTAATCAGCCTACAATGAGTTATGTATGAAGGGAGTTTTCAAGTGCGCGATGAAGGATGATGAAAGAAGATTCAGGAGTGTCAAACGCTCAAGCTTGGGGATGCCCATGTTCACCCCCAATAAATATTCAAGGAGACTCAAGCGTCTAAGCTTGGGGATGCCCCCGATGCATCCCCTTCTTCATCAACAATCATTAGTTTGTCCCTCGTTGCACTATATTTTTATCACTTCATGCGTTATGTTCTTTGCTTGGATAGTCTCGCTCTTTACTTTTCTAGGTTTGTTTTTCTTTCTTTGATGTAGTAAAAATTTAGACCCCAACTTAATCTTTTGTGTGGAAGAGATTCACGCTCCGCTTGAACTAGAACTCCTCATAGGATTTGCATGCTTATTCTTTTAGCTGTGAGCTGTTCTTTTTCTTTTCTTAGTTGTTGTTCTGTTTAGTTGTAGTGCTTTAGTTTTTCTTGAGCTTTTCTTTTGTCTTAGGTTGAATTTTCTATAGGTTGCATGTTTTATCTTGTTAGAGAGTTTGCCTGTTGCACTGAGTTCTGTGTCTTGACTGAAAGTAGGTAGTTAAAGTTGTTGTTCTCTTTGTAGTAGTAACTTGCAATAGTTTTGAGGTATTGACTAGAGTAATGTTTGAACTTATGGTGTCAAGAGCTCTTGCCTATTAGTGATAGATGTCATATTTTGGGCAATCCGTGTGTTTTTCGAAAACCAAAAAACCCCTGTTGAGAACTCTAGCTACTAGATGGATCACTAACCTCTGGAGGGTTCGAATATTAGAGTACACTCACGTACCATGAGTCGAGGATGCGCAAGGATAACCAAACCCCCATACACTCCTCCTCGGGGTACCTGTCTCTTTGTGAACCTCCTGATTAGATTGAGAGTTACCGATAATAAGTGCATGAGTTCTTCGGACTAATGTGAGTATTCGAAAGTTGACACTTCCACCCACCTATACTTTTTCTAGCCTCTTCGGTACCGTGCATTGCCCTTTCTCACCTCGAGAGTTGGCGCATACTTCGTCGGTGCATCCAAACCCTTGGCATGATACGCTCTGTCATCATAAGCCTCCTTATATCTTTCCACAAAATAGCCACCATACCTACCTACAAGGCATTTCCATAGCCTTTCCGAGATACATTTCCATGCAACATCCACCTTCTCATGACTTGATCTTCATGTCATACATGCTACTTGCTTGATCGATGAGCCGCATGCTAGTTGGGCCTTGCCCTAATCATTGCTACTTGATGCGCTAGTATCATTGCATATCCTGCTACCCTGGCAGAGGCATACATTTGCATCATGATAGTTACATTTTCTTTATGTGAGTACCTTTGTAAAGTGTGAAAGATCTCCTATATTCTTGTAAAATATAGAGTGTTACCCCTAAAGTGAGGAAAAGATCCCAAAGAGGAAAAAATCAAAATATCCCAAAGAGGACAAATGAGAGTTAAATAGAAAGAGCCATTGAGGCCACCAAAAAATACAAAAAAATAGAAAAAGAGAAAAATAAAAATAAAAAGAGAGAAGGGGGCACACTACTATTCCTTTTGAGAGACAAGCAGCGACGGTTCCGACAGGTCGAGGAGCCCTACGCCTGCATCTTCAACTTCTTCCTCCTCCAGCGACTCTTCGGGTGGTGATGCTGTGTCTTCCTGCTCTGGAGAGGACCTCGACGTCAAGCCATCGATCAAGCTGGCACGCCAGGCGAGATTGTAGAACTGGAGGCAGCGGCGTCATCTTCACCGGTAGCTCGGGGTGGAGCTGGAGAAGAAGCTGCTAGAGCAGGAGAAGAAGCTGGTGGAGCAGGAGAAGAAGCTGGTGGAGCATCGGCTTCGGTGCTCCTGCAAATAAGTCGAGCTTCACCTTTTGTTATGTCATTGACATCATGAGCTGGCTGCTTCGACTCCTCCTTTTTCTGTAGTGTTGCCCGTCGTATTGGCTCCAATCTCATGGGCACATATGTAGAAGTCATAATTTCTTGGGTGCTTGGTGTTGTAGTCTTTGTCAACTGCTTGTGTATTTGTAACTGGGTTAGTTCTCCATATAATGAGGATTGCCTTCGAGTAATCAGAGATGCCTTCTATCCAATGTATTTCGAGTCTTTTTTGTACTAAGAATGATCTTCGAGTCCTTGTAATGCGAACCGTGCTTGAGTCTTTGTAATGGAGTCTGTCTTTGAGTCCTTTGCAAACGCGAGTTGTCTTCGAGTCCCTTAAATCTTTGCACTGTGAGTTTTATCGGGTGCGCAACAGCGCTCCCGATGGGAGTAGCCCCCGAGGCTATGTTCGAGTCGGAGAGTCGAGCGTAGGCTGAGATTTGTTTCCCTTGTCGTTTTTCTGTTAATTTCTGTCTTTTACCGGGTGCGCGGCAGCGCCCCCGATGGGAGTAGCCCTCGAGTCTTTAGGTGATCGTTGGCGATCAGGTGAAGACTAAAGGATTGTCTGTGTCCTACGCTCCATCCATATTTCTCTAGAGTACTTGGTGCGCCATGTAGCCGTGTCTTCCCTTTGATTCCGGACAGTTTTTCAGCGGTTGACACCTTTCAGGGGTTTTTTTTGGACCCTTTAGGTTGCGGGCTGTGTGAGGGACGATGACGTCTCTCGGGGGGAGATGGTGCTCGAGCCCCTGAGTGGTTTTAAGTAAAGAGATCGCGTGAGCGACGATAGCGTTTCTCGGGGGGGGGGGTTGTACTTGAGCCCCCGAGTGCTTTGAGTAGAGATCGCGTGAGAGACGATAGCGTCTCTCGGGGGGAGTTTTGTACTTGATCCCCCGAGTGCTTTGAGTAGAGATCGTGTGAGCGACGATATCGTCTCTCGGGGGGAGTTTTGTACTTGAGCCCCCGAGTGCTTTGAGTAGAGATCACGTGAGCGACGATAGCGTCTCTCGGGGGGGGGGGGAGTTTTGTACTCGAGCCCCCGAGTGCTTTGACTAGAGATCGCGTGAGCGACGATAGCGTCTCTCGGGGGGAGTGTTGTTGTACTCGAGCCCCCGAGTGCTTTGAGGTGGTAGTACTTGGGAAACATCACTTTATTGCGTCGAAGGGTTACATGAGCTGCCAGATGAGCATGACTGGTGGAGACTATGGGTAGGACAGGCGTAGATTCGCTACGTTCCATGGATTTCCCACGTCCTCGTCAGTCTTCGGGTTCTTTAGTCTATAGGCGCCTCCTCCTATGACTATGAGATTATGAACGGTCCTTCCCATTGGGGGGCAAGCTTGTGGACTTTCTCTTGTATTAGCCGTAGGACAAGGTCGCCTTTGTTGAAGGTTCTTGTGCGCAGGTAGCTGCTTTCGTAAGTGCGCAGCTTGTCCTGGTACCCCTCTGACCTTGCTAGGGTTGTGTCCCTTGCTTCGTCTGTTGTGTCCTTGTCATCTTGCAGTGCTTCTTCTGCTTCCTCTTCTTCGTACCCCGATATCCGGGGTGCCCCGAATTTGAGGTCATGTGGTAGCACTGCCTCCGACCCGTACACCATGAAGAAAGGTGTGTACTGGGTTGTGGAATTTGGGGTGGTGCGCAGGCTCCATAGTACTGCAGGGAGTTCTTCTAACCAGTTGCTCGCGGCCTACTCGAGTGGTGCAAGGAGCCGCTTTTTGAGTCCTCCGCATACTAGTCCATTTGATTTTTCCACCTGGCCATTAGACTGCGGGTGCGCGACTGATGCGTAGTTGATTTTGATGCCCAGCTCTTCGCAGAAGTTCTGGAATTCTGCCGCTGTGAAGTTCGTGCCGTTGTCCGTGATGATGTTGTGTGCAAAAGCACCCCGAACCTAAAGATGATTGATTTGATAAAGTTCACTACCGTGAGGGCTGTGGAGCTGGTGATGGGCACTGCTTCGATCCACTTGGTGAACTTGTCGACTGCTACCAGCAGGTGTGTTCTTCCTCCTTTTGATGACTTCTTGAGTGGGCCTACCATGTAGAGTCCCCAGGTGGCGAATGGCCATGATAGTGGTATGGTCTTGAGTTCTGAGGCTGGAGCGTGTGGCCTGCTGGCGAATTTTTGACAGGCAATGCAACGCCGCACAATGTCTTCTGCATTTTTCATCGCAGTGGGCCAATAAAACCTTGCTCGAAACGCTTTGGACACGAGCACTCGACTACTCACGTGGTGCCCGTAGGTGCCCTCGTGGATTTCGAGCAGTAGGGCTTTGCCGTCTTCTTCGTCGATGCACTTTTGGAGTATCTGGGTGATGCTGCGCTTGTATAACTGTCTGTTGATCACTGTGAATGCCTTGGAACGGCGACTGATGCGCCGAGCTTCTGAGACGTCTTGCGGTAGCGTGCCTTCGATTAGGAATCGCAGGAACGGTTTTGTCCACGCTGGTCCTTCGATTGTTGTTGGATCTGTAGGTTCGACCGCTTGGCTGCTGTTGCCTTCAGATGGACTCGCTGATGCCACCTATGCTGGCTCTGTGTTTTCGTCGTCTACAGATGCATCTGATGCTGCTTTTTTTCCTTAATGGATCTCTGGCTGATGCTTTCGAGGAAGACGCCGGGTGGTACTGGTCCTCGAGTCGAGCCAATGTTTGCGACTTCGTCGGCTTCTGTGTTGTTTGTTCTCGGGATATAATTGAGCTCGCAGCCGTCGAAACTTCCTTCGAGCGTGTTGTAAAGCTTCTGGTAGGTCGCCATGTTGTTGGCTACTGCGTGTCAGTCTTTCATCGCCTGCTGGACGACGAGGTTGGAGTCTCCGTAGATTACGAGGCGAGTGGCACCGCATGTTTTGGCCATGCGCATGCCGTAGAGCAGTGCCTCGTATTCGGCTTCGTTGTTGGAGGCGTGGCTGAAGTTGATCTGGAGGACGTATTTGAGCTTGGTTCCTTTGGGGAGACCAAAACGACTCCTGCTCCGGCTCCTTGCTGTCTTTTTGACCCATCAATGAACATTGTCCATGAGTTCGATAGGTCCGGGGGGCCTGGTGTCTGGACCTCCGCCCACTCGACCAGAAAGTCTTGGGAGTACTTGGGCTTTGATTGTTGTTGGGTGCTTGAATTGCAGGTCCCGCGGGCTGAACTCAATGTTCCACTCGGCGACTTGCCCAGTCGCTCCGGGGTTGTTGAGGATGTCCGCGAGTGGCGCTCTGCTCACGATTGTGATAGGGTGTTCGTCGAAGTAGTGCGACACCTTTCTTGAGGTCGTGATGATGGCCAGTAGTAGCTTTTGATAGTGCGGGTACCGCTGTTGGGATTTTGTCAAGAGCATGCTGAGGTAGTAGATCGGTCTTTGTATGCTCTGGACCTTGCCTTCTTCTGTGCGCTCGACGACGAGTGTTGTGCTTACCACGCTGTTGCGTGCTTCCACGTAGAGGTACAATTTTTCTTTTTCTTTGGGTACCGCCAAGATCGGTGGGGTCGAGAGTGTCTTCTTCAGGTCCGCGAATGCTTTGCGGGCTTCTTCGGTCCACTCGAATTTCTATCCTTTTCTGAGCAACTGGTAGAATGGCAGTGTGCGCTCTCCCAATCTGCTGATGAAACGACTCAAGGCTGCGAGTCTTCCGGTGAGATGCTGCATGCCTTTGATAACGGTTGGCTCCTGCATCCTGGCGATTGCTTGAACTTTCTCGGGGTTCGCTTTATTCCTCAAGCGGAGACCATGTACCCGAGCAACTTCCCGGCTGGGACGCCGAACGCGCACTTCTTCGGGTTGAGCTTGATTCTGTACTTGTTGAGTGCTGCGAAGGTCTCGCGCAGGTCGTCGAGTAGCGTGTTTGCACTGTAGGTTTTGATGACTATGTCGTCCACGTAGACCTGCACGTTTCTTCCGATTTGCTCTTTTAAGCAGGCTTGCATCATCCGCTGGTATGTGGCACCGGCGTTCTTGAGTCCGAAGGGCATTGTTCTGTAGCAGAATACGTCATAAGGGTTGATGAATGATGTATGCTCTTCGTCTTCTTCCTTCATCCTGATCTGGTTGTATCCTGAGTAGGCGTCAAGGAACGATAGTAGATCACATCCTGCTGTCGAGTCGATTATCTGATCGATTCTTGGCAGGGGAAAATGATCCTTTGGGCAGTGTTTGTTGACTGGCCCATAGTCGACGCACATCCGCAACACGTCTGTGTCTTTCTTGGGGACCAGCACAGGGTTGGGTATCCAAGTGGCTTTCTTCGTCTCTCGGATGAATTGAGCATCGAGTAATCGGTTGACCTCCTCTCCGATTGCTCTGTGCTTGGGTTCTGAGAATCTTCGTAGCGCCTGCTTCACTGGTTTAGTGTTTGGCTTGATGCGCAACGTGTGTTCCGCGAACTCGCGCGGTACTCCTGGCATGTCAGCTGGGCACCAGGCAAAGATTTCCCATTCTTCGCGGAGGAAAGCGATGAGGGAAACCGCTTGCTCTTCCGGGAGGTGGGCATACACGCGGACTGTTTTTTATGGGTCCATCAGGTGCACCTGAAGGGTGACCGTGTCGCTGTCGATCCTGAAGTCCCGCCCATACTCTTTTCACTCGCTTCGGCTTGCTGGTGGAAAGATGCTTTTGTCTGTCGCCATGGCTATTTCTGTGAGTTCTTGCTCGGCTCCGAAGGTGTCGGAGACTTTGTGGAAATCGCGATCGCATTTATATGATTTGGTGAAGCTCCCATTGACTGTGATGACGCCCGCGGATCCTGGCATCTTGAGTTTGAGGTAGGCGTAGTGCGGAATCGCCATGAATTGTACGAACGCTGGACGTCCCAGTATGACGTGATACTGCGACTGCCAGTCGAGTACTTCGAACTCGAGGGTGTGTCTTGCGAAATTGCGTCTGCTGCCAAAGACGACTTCGAGCTTGATTAATCCAAGGGAAGTGGCCGCTTCTCCTGGGACTACTCCGTATAACACGGTGCTTGATTTCTTCCATACTGATCGTGGGATCAGCATCTTGCGTAGGGTGCTGACAAAGATTATGTTCATGCTGCTGCCTACGTCCATGAAGATTATGTCCATGTCGTACCCTCCAATTTGAGCGTCGAGTACCAGGGGCGCGTGCCCCGGCCTTGGGACTACTGGCGGGTGATCGCTCTGGGAGAACGTGATGCTGGTTTCTGCGTTGTGTAGCTGGTAGACTTCGACTGTGTTTAGGTTCTCGGCTGCTCTGGCTTGCAGGGTGTAGGCGTCCTGTTGGGCTTGCGATACCCTACCTTCTTGGATCGTGTACACCTGTCCTTGAGTCGGGACTGCTCGGTTCGTCGGGTGCGCTTGTTTTCTCGCTGTTTTTCTTCCTTGAGGCTGTTGGCGAGTTCGTTGAACACGCGGCAGGCTCCCAGAGTGTGACTCGATCTGATGTATCCCCAGTTTTCTTCGAAGCAGTGGATCGTGCAGGGTCCTTCTAGTTGTTCCCTGACCGTGAGTTTCCCGGATCCGGCGTGGCGTTTCCTCCTTGAGATTCGGAAGAACAACGCGTGATCCACTGGGTGCTCATGAACTCGCGGGTCGATTTCGATCCCCTCGCTTAGATTCTGGTACCTTATAAGATTGGAGAATTCATATGGTCTTCGATCTGGGTCGTAGTATTCGCCGGTCTGAGTCTCAGAGTTGCTGTCCTTGCGGGCGACAGCTGTCTGTACGGCGGTGGGTCGTCGAGTGGTCGGTGATACGTCCCAAACGTATCTATAATTTCTTCTTGCTCCATGCATGTTTTGTGTGACTTTGCCATGTTTTGCTTGAACTTTCATACACTTTTGAACCTATTTGGACTAACCTATTAACTCAGTGCACCCAATTGGCAGTTTCTGTTTTCTGCTGTTTTTGTATTTCAGGTTTTCCGGCCATTAAAAGTGCTCAAAAAATTCCGGGAAAAATATATAAAAAATCAGCGCAACAGAAGCTTCCGGAATCACCAAGAGAGGGAAGGGGGCCACCACCAGGCAGCCAGGAGGGCAGGTGGCGCGGCCCCACCCTGGGCCGCGCCAGGGACCCTCCTGACTGCCTCGTGGGTCCACTCGATGCCCGCCTTCGCCTATATTTACCCCTCGGGGTGGAAAACCCTAATATCGATCTCTTTCTCGCGAACTCCCCTCTGTACCGCCGCCGCTGCCGTTTCAAGATCGGGGTTGCCTGGAGAAGATGGCTCGGCACCCTGCTGGAAGGAGGAACCCCCTCCGGGAGACCATCCATAGCCATGGACGCCTCCTGGATGTGTCGTGAGTAGTCCCCCTTGGACCATGGGTCCATGACCAGTAGCTTTGTGATAAATCTCTCCCCCCCTTTGTGCTTCCACTTTCGAGTCCTCGTGAGCTGCCTCACATGATCGAGGAATCTATGTAATTTCTGCTGTTGCTATGCTGAGTTTGTTGGGATCTGATGGATTATGAGACTATGTTCAGATTGTGATGAGTAATATATTTGGTTCTTCTCTTTTATATTTTGTTCTTGAGTAAATTCTTGCATGTTCTCCATTGCGGTATTTGCTTTGGCCAAGTATTTTATTTTCAACTCCAAGAGAGAGTGTTATGCTCGATTGTGGGTTCAGCCCCTTGATGTCTAGCTTGAGTGACAGAAACATGAGACTAGGGGATGTGTTGTTGCCACCATGGATAAAACAACGGTGCTTGTACCTGCAGGTGCAAGGATTGTTTACTTTACGCAAAGTTCTTTGAATGCAGTTGTCTGTTGCTTTGAGTTTACACTTTGGGTGGGATTCGCAACTTAATACCAGCGAGATGTTCTGGATAGATATCTCAAGGTGGATGATTCGTAGTAGATGCAGATGGATTTTGGTCTACTTACCTTGGCGTACTGCCCATTGCTTTTGAGCCCTTCCTTTCTTTGCAGCATAGTTAGCATTGCGGTGCCTTCATAATCTTGTCAATTGCCCAACTGTGATTTGTTTACCTCGCTAGCACTTTTATCGTCTTTTGGGAGACAGACATCACTAGTGAAAATCACGGGACCCCGGTCCGTCTTCACATTATTGTTCACACCCACAATTTACTTTCAACTTTTACTTTCCTTTGCACCTTTTATCTCTTGCGTTGATCCTTTGTAAACGACAAGGCCGAAGGAATTGACAACTCCTCTGTACTCGTTGGGAGCAAAGTTATTTGTTGTTGTGTGCAGGTCCACGACAACACCCTAGTCAGGAAGAAATTTCTGGTGATGTTGCCACCTACTTGTATCTCCTGAGTCCTACTGGTTCGATAACCTTGGTATCTTCACCGAGGGAAACTTGTTGCTGCACTGCATCTCAAACCTTCCACTTGGGGTAACCAATGAGGGGCGAGAAGCCATCAAGCAAATTTCTGGCGCCGTTGCCGGGGACTCAAGTCTACAAGATAGGGGAGTTGCACACTATCTTTTACCTTTGCTATTTAGTCTTGTTAGTTTACCTTTCAGTTTTTACTTTTGTGTCCTTAATCAAAAATACCTGCTGCTACTATGGGTTCCAATGAAAACACTAAGTTGTGTGACTTCACTAGTCACAACAATAGTGACTTTATCTGCACTCCTATTGCTCCACCTGCCACTTCATCACCTTCTTATGAGACTAAACCTACTCTGCTTAACCTTGTCATGAAAGATCAATTCTCAGGAGCAGGAGAAGATGCTGCTTTGCACCTGAACAACCTTATCGAGATCTGCGACATGCAGAAGTACAAGGAAGTGGATGGAGACATCGTCAAGCTGAAGTTTTTTTCCTTTCTCTTTGAGAGGAAGAGCCAAGGAGTGGCTACAATCTTTTCCCAAGAACAGTATCGATTCTTGGAGTAAATGCAAAGATGATTTTATAGGGAAGTATTATCCCCCTGCTAAAATTATTCAATTGCGGAGTAACATTATGAATTTCAGGCAATTGGATAATGAACACGTTGCCTAGGCTTGGGAACGTATGAAGACGCTTGTCAAGAACTGCCCCACACATGGACTGACTACGTGGATGGTTATCCAGACTTTTTATGCAGGCTTGAACTTCACCTCGCGAAACCTGTTAGATTCGGCCGCGGGAGGAACTTTTATGTCAACCACGCTTGGTGCTGCCACAAAGCTACTTGATGAGATGATGCTGAACTACTCGCAATGGCACACCGAGAGATCTCCAACAGGTAAGAAGGTAAACTCTGTCGAGGAGATCTCCTCTTTAAATGAAAAGGTTGACCTTATCATGTCTCTACTTACCAAGCAGCTTTCTATTGATCCTCAAGATGTTCCTTTAAATTCTTTGGTTGCTCAGGATCAAGTAGATGTTAATTTTGTCTCTAGAAACAACTTCAACAATAATGCTTATAGGAGTAACTTTGGTAGCAACAATCCTAGGCCTTTCCCATCCAACAACTATGGGAACAACACTTATCCTACCACCAGCAACTCCTACAGCCAGAACTATAGGGAAAAAGACCTGCCCAGCTATGAGAAACTTGTAGAAATAGAAAAGGCCACCAAAAGCTACATGCACACTCAGTTTGAACAAAACAAGGCCTTTTCTAGACAATTAGATGAGCACTCCTCTATCCTGCAAAACATTAGCAAATAGCTTGAGAGCCTGAACGGTGAGATTTCCAGTCTCCAAACTAGACTCACTGGCATCGAGACTTATGTTTCAAACATGTCTCATACCCAATCTACCTTGATAAACCAAATGGCAGCTAAACCCGAAGTTGTACCCAAGGAAGAAGAGAGAATTAATAGCCTTCCTTCCTACCACACAGTAGCCACTATCCAAGTAGTTGAGGATGTCCAAACTGTTAGCACCCATCACACCCCTAGTCCCACTGGACCTATCAATGGTGATGCTACCACCTCAACCTTAGAAGAGGAAACCTCTATGAACATAGAGGCTTTCAAACAAGTGAGCTTAAATGATATCACTACTTCCTTGGTAGATAGTAGTGACTTAGACTTTGACAACTGCACTTTACCATAAGCTATTGGTTACCTACACAAGATGTCTAGAGACCCCCACACTAGCACACTCAATCTTGCCTTCACAGAGCATATCACCAATGCTCTAATCAAAGTTAGGGAGGAGAAACTTAGACTAGAAGCCTCCATACCTAGGAAGCTAGAAGATGGTTGGTATCCTATGATAAAAATTAAATTGAATAACTTCTCTTGTTATGCTCTTTGTGATGTTGGAGCAAGTACCTCTGTTATGCCCAAAAGAATGTATGATATGCTTGAATTGAAACCTTTTGATCCTTGTTCTTTTGGTGTTCGTCTTGTTGATTCTTCCGTAAAGAAACCTTTGGGGAAGATCGACGATGTTCTTATCATTGTCAATGACAATTATGTTCCCGTTGATTTCACTATTATGGACATTGAGTGTGAGCCCTCTTGTCCAATTATTTTGGGACGACCTTTTCTTCGCACAGTTGGTGCTATCATTGACATGAAAGAGGGATCTATCAAATTCCAATTCCCTCGCAAGAAAGGGATGGAACATTTCCCTAGGAAAAAGATTAAGTTACCTTTTGAGTCCGTCACACGGGCTAGTTATTCTCTTGAAAAGACTTGATCTTCTGCTTTAAGCCTAGCTAATGGCTCTAAAGAAACGCTTTCGGGAGGCAGCCCACAACGAATTTAGGTTTTTATTTTTGCTTTTGTTCTGTTCATAGTGGTCTTGATGATTGTTACTACTGTAGCAACATCATTGTATCTTTACTTTTCAAGCTTTGTGCCAAGTTTAGCCTCAGATTGCAAGAAAGGTCAAAAGTTGGTGCTTGCTGTCCAGAAACAAATTCTGTCTGCTTGACGGAAAAAATCTCAATAAATCACCAGATCATCTTTTTGATCTGAATTGTTTTGACAGCATGCTCAATACAATTACCTTTCAGGCGTCTGTTCAAAGTTTTTTGATTTGAGTGGCAGAATTACCTCGAAAAAATTCTCCTTTCTCTGCTGTTCTGTTTTTCTCAGCTTCTGCCCCGGTTTTTCTTTTCGCAGTTTTGCAATCCTTAAGCTTTCTTTTTCTTTGCAAAATTTTTTGGGCAGGCAAGATAAACAGTATCTATTCCTGGAAATCTTTATTTGCAGTAGAGGAAAATTATTTTATTAGGGTACTAACCTCTCTAATCAGCCTACAATGAGTTATGTATGAAGGGAGTTTTCAAGTGCGCGATGGAGGATGATGAAAGAAGATTCAGGAGTATCAAATGCTCAAGGTTGGGGATGCCCATGTGCACCCCCAATAAATATTCAAGGAGACTCAAGCGCCTAAGCTTGGGGATGCCCCCGATGCATCCCCTTCTTCATCAACAATCATCAGTTTGTCCCTCGTTGCACTATATTTTTATCACTTCATGCGTTATGTGCTTTGCTTGGAGCGTCTCGCTCTTTACTTTTCTAGGTTTGTTTTGCTTTCTTTGCTGTAGTAACAAGTTAGACCCCAACTTACTCTTTTGTGTGGGAGAGATTCACGCTCCGCTTGAACTAGAACTCCTCATAGGAGCTTCCTCTCGATGCTGCGAAGCCAGTCATCGGCGTCAAGGGGCTCGGTGGAGTAACTGAAAACCGGGGGATGAAGTCGGATGAAGTCGTTCAGGGACACCAGCTCATTGCGCTGCTGAGTGGTGTTGCATGCAATGACTTCCAGCAGGTGGTGAGAGTCACGGCGGTTCCTCTCCACTTCCATCAGAACTTGTGCCATCGTGGGTGGGGGTGGAAGGTTGCCTTCCTCCTGGTCATTCCCACGACCTTGGTTACGACCAACCTGGCCACGGGTTCCTTGAGACATCCTGAAGGTGAAAAACCAAAGTCAAACAGAGTTGAGTTGAAGAGTCTAAACAAGGTATTGAAGTACTGGAAGGATTACAGAGCAAAGGAAGTAATTATCTTGACAACATGGTGATAAAAGCATACAAGCCATATATTCACAAGCTGCCATACAAACCATACATCGTTTAAGTACAAGCACCAAGCTAATACAAACGTGATGAAGATGATACATCCTTCAGAGGCACTCTGACTTCCTATACATTATTTATCTCAGCCTCTGGAACTTAGACACCTTGCTTACAATATACTAGGATACTACTACATCCTCACTAAGTAAGACCACAGGCGGTCTCACTCATCTCCATCTCCATAGTAGTCCTCATAAAAGTTACCCGCGTATCCCGGTAGCTGGAGGTGACCATCGGAAAACACGGAAGCTTGTGGACCCTGATATCCATTTGGGCAAGGATGGGGCCTAGGTCCAGTGTAGGGTGGAAGCAAAGGACCATGGGGTGGAAAAATGCCTCCAATCTCGGGCCAAGCAACTCGAGAAGGCATCTGAGTCCTCACTGGGTAGATCGCATCAAACTCAACTGATCCAATGCTCACAAAGGGTGCCAAAAGTGTCAGTGCTCGATACAGACGAACACGGGTGGCGTGGAGCTCGAAACGGAGAGCGCGTGCATCACGATCTCGATCACTAGCAAACCTAGCAGTCACCTGGAGTGCTGGATCCTCTGCAGAGTGATCTAAGTAGAGTCCGGTGTAATATCCCTCTTCTCCTGGGAGTGCAGCAGGGATATAGCGGAATGAAGTCTCTCTCAGCATGGTGTGCTCCTCTCTCAGCAGTGTAATACATGAATATGCAGCATCCTGCACAGCCATGTTCTCGGTAACGCCAATGCCATGTCCAAAGTGGATAGGCTGGGTGACTCCAACGTGGTGCGGATAGATCTGGACAATGCAGTGGAACTACGTCTGGTTGAAGTCGTGGAACTGCTCCTCGACGGTGTATTCAGGGTACCATCGATATCCCACATAGGACATCATCTCGATCAACGTGGCGGGATGGCCACGCACACCGAGGCACCTGGTCAAACGAACAATATGCCGAGGGGGAAGATCTGCCATCTGAAACAGAAAGGAGTTTGAAAATGCATCAGATTATGAGATAAACCTGGAATGACTCGGACAACATAACGGCTGTAATTGTAAGAAATGACAATTTCTTCCAACATGCAAACAGCACTTACATACGATATAATAAAACAGGAAGCATAACCACTCTAACAGACCGATCACAACTTTCCTACGGCTATGAGGAAGCAAACAACGAGATGTTCTAATCAGACAGAGGAGAGCCTAGTCCTATCTTCCCGTAGAACAAGATGAGGGTGACTCAGAACTCAGAACGAAGGGGTAAGGAGAAAAAAGAAGCCTTACGTTGTTCCCTTATATACCCAGAGTAACTATATAACTATAGCAAGCTAGACTCAACTTCGGCCAAGGCTACTAGTCCTACAGTCAGTCCTGCTCTGATACCAAGTCTGTCGGGACCCGGGGTTAGCGTATGCAAGTACAGTTAAGACATAGTCATATGGAGAGTCGAGAACCGCACCCACTTGTCTAAGCAGACAAGGCCAAGCACTGAACATTCTCGGAAAGCATCGTACGTGAGGGGCATCCCATCCAGGCCGGATGATCAACTGAGATGGGTCCTCATCGTCCGCACACAAGTCAAATGATATGGGTGGTGAACTCCCATATTCAAAGACAAGTCGCCTCAACCATACTACCGACTATCTCAAAACTCTTACATAGACTTACTCCAGCCCGATCACTTAGTCGGGGTCTAGGGCGGGCTCGATCATACCACAAAGTGTGCACGAGACGGAGTCTCGAGCAATCGCATCGCGATGCCCCAAGCTGCGCACATCTAAGGGCCACTTGGTGTATGAAAGACCACCAGCCAGAACACAACTAAGGTCTCGAAAACCCATACAAAGACATGCATGTTATAAACATACACGCAGCACACATGCCTTGTATGAACAGTAGGTACCATTGCAATTCTCTACAAAGTGTACATTTTATTTATAACTCTTATAGAGTACACACAGAGATCACATACATGTGATCCAACATTACAACACAGAGCGGAAGCAAATTATGTCTGAGTACAGACAAGTTTAACAAATGGCTTAAGAAGCCTTATTCAAACACAAAGCCCTCCACGAGGGAACCAGTCTGCTGACTGGGACTAGACTAGCTTAACTTCAGTCGTCCAGCTCGATGAAGAAGCCACCTTCGGGGTCAGTGGCGTCATCTAAAACATAGATTAAGCAAACGTGAGTACAAAGGCGTACTCAGCAAGACTTACATAGGAGCTATACTACTCATGCATATGTATCAAGGTAAAGGGAGGTGGGGTTCACTTGCAGAAATGCCAGCTTTGACTTGGCTAGTCCTGAACTACGAGTACCAGACTTTGAGGTAAGAAGCGTACACGAGTCCACTACTTTCACCAACCAATACACCACTACGGAGCCTTTCTCGACTTCCCCACGAGAAAGCACGCCATAGCACTCACACTTATCTTGGTGTATTTTAGAAGTATCCAGTTCAAGTTATCTAATAATCAAGCTAAGCTTTCCAAGCAGTCCATAACCACGGACGCGGCTATTCGAATAGTTTTGTTAACCTTGCAAGGGTGTACCGCTACACACACATGATCATCATTTACCGCCTTTGATCTCGACACCATTCAAGGGGTGCCAGCGAGGATGCTCACCACAACTGTTACCTCATAGCCGATCTAGTCCGAGAAAGCCGTCTACTTGGGTTGGTTACCACAATCGTGAACCCGGCCGGTTTACCGAAGTGGACCCAAGTGATGTGTGCGTGGTGCATAAGCCGGTCTCGGATGAGCCGTTCTCTCACTTAGCAGCCAGGCCACAGACCTACCAGAACTCTGAACTATTGCGACATCTGGACATCGAAAGGGATGAGTTAGTAAGTTGAGAGGGGTCAGTGAGCCCAATGTGTGGTTGTACTCTTCATCTTGGATCACCACACAAGAACTCGTACTAGGGCGGTGCTCAACGAGACAACCCACCGTGTACTCCTACACAACCTCTCATCGTTCACCTTGTATTAGGGTCGATTCACCAACACTTTTCTACCATCATCAACATGATCATTCCCATCCCGACTCACATCACAGTAACAACATGGTATCATACTAAGCATGCAATAAGCGATAACATTTGCAGGGGCCACATGATATCAAACAACTCCTACATTTGCTAGGACTGTGGTTTGCTTACTACTGTGACAAAATGATAGGTCATGCAAAGGAATGGGTTCATCTATGCGGTAGAAACGAATCATGGTGATCATCCTAAACAATGCATAAGAGAGACATGAGAGGGAAGTGGGATTTTATCGACATGATCAATGGGGGTTTGCTTGCCTTGCTGACGAGGTTCGGGTTCTGGATCTTCAGCGAAGGGGGTGACCTCTTGCTCCGGTTCCACCTCTACTCGACAAACAAAGCACGAAGTAGCAATCAATATGAATGCAATGTTCAAGCACATGAATGAATGTTGAAACTTGAAGTATAAGTTTTGATGTGTGTGAGACAATTCCATTTAAGTGGAATATATTGCATTTAAAATGCAAATTCAAATTCCACATTTGAATTCAAATTAACCAAGTTGTATGTGACATAGTTTGATAATTTTGAATTATCTTCAATTGTATAAGATATGCCTCTGATGTGTGATTGAATTGTAGCATGTTGCCATGGTTCAAGTTCCAAAATTATTTGATTTGAATTTGATTTAATTCCATTTAAATCAAATAGCAAATGCTACTGATCACATTTTAGATTCAACTCAAACAGAGTTGAAAGTTGCATATTTGGAAAGATAATTTTCTCCTGATCATTTTTCATATATTATTTGTCCAATTTGGAGTTAATATGAATTTTCTATGAATTTCCAAAGTTTGGGGTATTTTCTGGAATTTCTGGAATTCTTTTAAACATTTTGATTTTCTGGAAATTCATAATTGATTTATTGCGTCAGCAGGGGGTCTGACGTGTGGGTCCACCCTGTCAGTGACTGGGTTAACTTAACCCGTGGGTTAAATTAATCCAGTGGCTTAATTAAGCCACTGGGCCCACTGGTCAGTGACCCAGGGGTCACTAATTTGGTGAAAACAGGGGGGGGGTTAGAGCTGACTCGCCGGCGGCTAAACGCCGGCGGCCTGGCCACGGCGGCGCAGCACGGGAGCTCGATTCCGTCCACCATTTGGAGCGCGAAGACCATCATCTTGAAGCTCTTACTCGCGCGCGTCGAACGGGACCAAAGGCAAGCACTGGGGTGCACCGTACGCTCGTCGGCGTCAACTTTCGCGGCGACCTAGCTACGACCACCATCGAGATTTGTCTCCAGGGCACGACTTGAGGCGAGGCTAGGCTGGTTCGACGAGGAAGAACACGGGGAACGTGTTGGACAACAAGCTGAGCTCGATTACCTAACGGATGGACCTCGCCATGGATTTCGGCGGCGAGAAGCTTCGGCTTTCATGGCGGCCACGGCTACAGGGAGTAAACGAAGGGGAAAAGTGAGGGGTTTTGACCCCAAGCTCACCAGGAGCTCAGCAGAGGTGGTGGCGAGGGCTGGGGTGGCTCAACGGCGGCGTAATCGATGAAGTCCTTCACGGCGACCGGCGGGGACTCGAGGAAGAATTCGGCGTCTACGGGGGCTTCGGGCTCGATTCCTTCTGCAAGTCGGTGAAGACGACGACGACGAAGCGCTTGGACACCGTCCTGGGGCTTCTCGGCGTCACTGGCAACGCGTGTGCTCGACGGCGCTCCGGCGTGTTCCTCGGGCGGCGACGAATCGGGCGAGAGAGGAGAGGAGGGAGATCGTGGATGGGGGGGAAAGAACTGGGGCGGCTCCAGGACGCTTCTGGACGCGATTACGTGGGCGGGGAGGGAAGCAGGAGGTGGCTAGCGACGACGGCATGCTCGCCACGGCGGCAGCAGCCTGCCTGGCGCGAGGAAGAAGACGCCCCTGTCCCTGGGCCGGGCTGCCTCGGTGAGTTGGGCCCATTTGAGGTAAGCCCTCTTTTCCTTTTCTGTTTTCTGTTTTTCCTTCTGTCATTTGTTCTGTTTAGCTAAAATAAATAGCTAAACATTTTATTAAATGCTGAAAACTTTTATGTGGCCTCATAATAAAATAGACTAGCCACTCATAAACTTTCAACATTTTTAAAATTCAAATGATTTGAATTTTAAATCAAATAGGGGTATTTCTTTAATTCCAAGGTACTGTTTGAATATTTGAAAAATCTATGAGCATGGGGTGGGTTCCACATCACTTGAAATGTGATCACACTCATTTTTAAGACTTTTCAAAACTCTAACATGAATTTTTGGAAAAGATTTTTATCTGGCCTTTTGAATTAATTCATCTGGGGGGTGTTCCTTCTCCCATTTTGATTTTGAATTTCATTTCCAAGATTCTTTTTGAAATTTTGACATGATGCAAAGGCACTAGCTAACCCTAGCACATTACCTAACAGAGGGTTCTGACATCTTTCCTCAAAATAGCCACCATACCTACCTACAAGGCATTTCCATAGCCTTTCCGAGATACATTTCCATGCAACATCCACCTTCTCATGACTTGATCTTCATGTCATACATGCTACTTGCTTGATCGATGAGCGGCATGCTAGTTGGGCCTTCCCCTAATCATTGCTATATGACGCGCTAGTATCATTGCATATCCTGGTACCCTAGCAAAGGCATACATTTTCATCATAATAGTTACATTTTCTTTATATGAGTACCTTTGTAAAGTGTGAAAGATCTCCTATATTCTTGTAAAATATAGAGTGTTGCCCCTAAAGTGAGGAAAAGATCCCAAAGAGGACAAAATCAAAAGATCCCAAAGAGGACAAATGAGAGTTAAATAGAAAGAGCCATTGAGGCCACCAAAAAATACAAAAAAATAGAAAAAAGAGAAAAATAAAAATAAAAAGAGAGAAGGGGGCACACTACTATTCCTTTTGAGAGATCCACACTAGTACTTCATCTTCTATCCCTTGTACTCCATAGATATCATCATCATGCATATAGCTATGTGGGGACCCTTCACACTATAGAACTTGGCTTGTATATTTCAATGATGAGCCTCCTCAAACGAGCTCTAGGTCTTCTTGAGCAAGCAAGTTAGATGCACCCCCACTAATTCCCTTGGAGAGCTTTTAGCTCACATGTGCATCCGTTGTATGGCAATCCCTACTCCTCACATCATATCTATCATATGGCCTTCTCTCGCCTATGATTGTCCTCATTGATGTGAGCCTTTCACACCTTTTTGTCTTTCTCCTCCACCTTCTTTTTGTTTCGCCTATTAGGTTTCAAATTTCGTGCTCACGCTCATCCATTGCATGAGTGCTCAAAATGTCGAAAGGGAGTGGATCAGTTTGACTTGTACCTGGCTAGTGGTCTGGGGACGAGTCCAGATAAGAATCCAAAGGAGACCAAGTGTGAAACTTTAGTAGATAGTTGTTCTCAACAACCTTTTTTTCTCTTTCTTCCCAGTCCCTTGCTTGCACGCAAACACCATTTGGAGACATTCGAGTCACGGACAGCAAGAGCTCTTGCACCCTTTGTTCTCTTGTTGCTTGTGTCAATGCTAATATAGACTCTTGCTTGTTAAGACTTGAATTGAATTGCATGCTTTGATTGCTTTACTTAAAAGTCCATATTTGGTTGTGTGGCATGTCACCACAGAAATTATGCTTGTTATCATTTACCTACTCGAGGACGAGCAGGAATTAAGCTTGGGGATGTTGATACGTCCCAAACGTATCTATAATTTCTGCTTGTTCCATGCATGTTTTGTGTGACTTTGCCATGTTTTGCTTGAACTTTCATACACTTTTGAACCTATTTGGACTAACCTATTAACTCAGTGCACCCAGTTGCCAGTTTATGTTTTCTGCTGTTTTTGTATTTCAGGTTTTCCGTCCATTAAAAGTGCTCCAAAAATTCCAGGAAAAATATATAAAAAATCAGCGCAACAGAAACTTCCGGAATCACCAAGAGAGGGAAGGGGGGCCACCACCAGGCAACCAGGAGGGCAGGTGGCACGGCCCCACCCTGGGCCGCGCCAGGGACCCTCCTGACTGCCTCGTGGGTCCCCTTGATGCCCCCCTTCGCCTATATTTACCCCTCGGGGTGGAAACCCCTAATATCGATCTATTTTTGGCGAACTCCCCTCTGTACCGCCGCCGCCGCCGTTTCAAGATCGGGGCTGCCTGGAGAAGCTGCCCCGGCACCCTTCCGGAAGGAGGAACCCCCTCCGGGAGACCATCCATAGCCATGGACGCCTCCCGGATGTGCCGTGAGTAGTCCCCCTTGGACCATGGGTCCGTCACGAGTAGCTATGTGATGAATCTCTCCCCCCTTTGTGCTTCCACTTTCGAGTCCTCGTGAGATGCCTCACATGATCGAGGAATCTATGTAATTTATGTTGTTGCTATGCTGAGTTTGTTGGGATCTGATGGATTATGAGACTATGTTCATATTGTGATGAGTAATATATTTGGTTCTTCTCTTTTATATTTTGTTCTTGAGTAAATTCTTGCATGTTCTCCGTTGCGGTATTTGCTTTGGCCAAGTATTTTATTTGCAACTCCAAGAGAGAGCGTTATGCTCGATTGTGGGTTCGGCCCCTTGATGTCTAGCTTGAGTGACAGAAACATGAGACTAGGGGATGTGTTGTAGCCACCAGGGATAAAACAATGGTGCTTGTACCTGCGGGTGCAAGGATTGTTTACTTTACGCAAAGTTCTTTTAATGCAGTTGTCTGTTGCTTTGAGTTTACACTTTGGGTGGGATTCACAACTTAATACCAGCGAGATATTCCGGATAGATATCTCAAGGTGGATGATTCGTAGTAGATGCAGATGGATTTTGGTCTACTTACCTTGGCGTACTGCCCATTGCTTTTGAGCCCTTCCTTTCTTTGCAGCATAGTTAGCATTGCGGTGCCTTCATAATCCTGTCAATTGCCCAACTGTGATTTGTTTACCTTGCTAGCACTTTTATCATCTTTTGGGAGAGAGACATCACTAGTGAAAATCACGGGACCCCAGTCCGTCTTCACATTATTGTTCACACCCACAATTTACTTTCAGCTTTTACTTTCCTTTGCACCTTTTATCTCTTGCGTTGATCCTTTGTAAACGACAAGGCCGGAGGAATTGACAACTCCTCTGTACTCGTTGGGAGCAAAGTTATTTGTTGCTGTGTGCAGGTCCACGACAACACCCTAGTCAGGAAGCAATTTCTGGTGACGTTGCCACCAACTTGTATCTCCTGAGTCCTACTGGTTCGATAACCTTGGTATCTTCACTGAGGAAAACTTGCTGATGCACTGCATCTCAAACCTTCCACTTGGGGTAACCAACGAGGGGCGAGAAGCCATCAGTCGGCGAGCGCGTGGCTCTATAGTTCGACTCATCGAGTGGGGTCTCTTCATAGAATCCTCGCGCCTGTCTTCAGGGTCGTCGATTTCTTCCTCGTTGGTGATGATCTTGGCGATCGCTGATCTCGAGCTCGGAGTCGGTGTCTTGTTGTGCGGCGGGTGCCTGGGTGGCGGTGGGTCGTCGAGTGGTCGGCAGGTCCTCTGCTTCGTGTTGCAGCTCGTCGATCGGGATCTCTGTGTAGAACCCTCGCGCCTTTATTTTGGGTCGTCAAGTTCTCCTTCGCTGGTGGTGGGCTCGGTTGCCGCCATAGTATTGGTCTTGGCAGGCTGCAGGCTAAGCGATCTCGCTGTGGCGGCAGAGATGTTTGCCGTGATCTTGAATTCTTCGGGTGGATTGCATCCGGTTCTTGCTCTTGAGTTGTGGCTTGCTGAAGACGGAACCGTCGAGATCGTAATTCCAACCTGTGCAGTTCCCACAGACAGCGCCAATTGACGGGGATGTACCCCGGCAAATCCCATGGTCAGGGACCCTGGGTTAGTCATGAGAGGCACAGGTTGGACGATAGCTCGTCGGCTAACAGGAGGATACGTTCCTGCTCGATCTTATTGATTGGAGATGGCGATTACAGGGAAGCCAAGGCTAGTGCGCACAAGGCTAGGGTTACAGATTGTGTGGTTCTAGATCTCGACGTCTCCCCTCCTAGCCTTTATATACTAGGCTAGGTCTCGGGGAGTCCGTCCCGGATTACAGATGAGGTTTCCTAACCCTTAATCTTGTACCATACGGCAGATTTACACCTTCCTTATGAGTCGCGGACTCCTACGTCGGTGCCACTAGTGGGCCAAGGCTGGGCCCAGGCAACATCTTTGTGGGTCTTCTGTCTTCGGGTACACCGGGTAGGCCCATCCGTAGGAGTCGTGGGGTCATCCCCTTGTCAGTTCTTTTCTCCCTTGTGGCAACAACACATCCCCTAGACTCATGTTTCTGTCACTCAAGCGTGTCATCAGGGGGCATGAAGACACAATCAAGCATAACGTTCCCTCTTGGGGTTACTACCTACTACTTGGCCAAATCAATAAACAACAACGGAGAACATGCAAGAATTACTTAGGAACAAAAATATAAAAGATAAGAACCAAATATATTACTCTATCACAATCTGAACATAATCTCATAATCCATCAGATCCCATCAAACTCAGCATAGCAACAGCAGAAAGATTACATATGTGCCTCGATCATGTAGGGTAGCTCACGAGGTCTAAACCATGAAGAACAAAGAGGGGAGGAGAACATCACATAGCTACTGATCACGGACCCATGGTCCAAAGGAAACTATTCACGGCACATCCGGAAAGCGTCCATGGTGGAGGGGAAGCTCCCGGAGGTCGATCCTCCCTCCGGCAGGGTGCCGGGAAGAAGTCTGTTGGCACTCCCGATCTTGGAAGCTCGGTCGCGGCGGAACAGAGGCGAGATCGCGAAAAAGGGTTTTATCCTCAGGGGTTTCATGTCACGGGGAGTAAATAGGCGAATGGGGGCATCCAGGGGGGCACAAGGAGTCCAGGTGCCCCCCTGGCGCGGCAAGACCCTAGGCCGCGCCAGGTGGCCGCCTGGGTCCCTGGTGGTGCCCCTCCGGCCCTCCTTCGGGGTTCTGGAAGCTTCAATTGCGCTGATTAATTTTTATCCGATTTTTCCAAAAAAATGGGAGCACTTTTAATATGGGGGGAAACCTGGATAGAAAATCAGCAAAAAATAGGAATTGGCACTGTGGTGCACTGAGTTAATAAGTTAGTCCAAATATGATCAAAAGTGTATGAAAGTGTATCAAGATCATAGCAATATCACACAAAACATGCATGGAGCAAGCAGAAATTATAGATATGTTTGGGACGTATCAGATGCCCCAGTGCATCCCCTTCTCCATCAACAATCATGAGTTTGTCCTCCGTCTCACTATATTTTTATCACTTCATGCGTTATGTGCTATGCTTGGAGCGTCTCGCTCTTAGGTTTCCTTTTTTGTTTTATTTAGCTTCACTTGTTGTTCATAACAAGTTAGACCCCAGCTTACTTTGTGTGGGAGAGAAACACGCTCCACTTCAATCTAGAACACATCATAGGATTTTTCATTCTTATCTTTTCTCTGTTGTGTGTTCTTTATCTTTTCGTAGTTGTTGCCATGTTTAGTTTTAATGTTTTTCTTTAGCAAGAGCTTTAGCTTTTGTTTAGTTTGTTGTTGGAACTCTTTTTAGTTTTCATGTTTATCTTGTTAAGAGAGTTGGTTGTTGCACTGAGTTGTGTCTTGTCTTGAAGTAGGTAATTGAGGTTGCTATTCAATTGTAGTAGTAACTTGCAATAGTTTTGAGGTATTGTTGTGAGTAATGTTTGAACTTTTGGTGTCAAGAGCTCTAGCCTATTAGTGATAGGTGAAGTATTTTGGGCAATCCGTGTTTATTTTCAAAACCTACAAAAACTAGTTGAGAACTCTAGCTACTAGATGCATTACTAATCTTTGGAGGGATTGAATATTAGAGTACACTCACGTACCATGAGTCGAGGATGCGCAAGGATAACCAAACCCCCATACACTCCTCCTCGGGGCACTTGTCTCTTTCTGAACCTCCTTATTAGATTGAGAGTTACCGATTATAAGTGCATGAGTTCTTCGGACTAATGTAAGTATTGAAAGTTGACACTTCCACCTCCTCATATTTGCTAGCCTCTTTGGTACCGCGCATTTCCCTCTTCTCACTCCGAGAGTTGGCGTCCACTTTCGCCGATGCATCCAAACCCTTGGCATGATACGCTCTGTCATCATAAACATCCTTATATCTTTCCTCAAACAGCCACCATACCTACCTATCAAGGCATTTCCATAACCTTTCCGAAATATATTGCCATGCAACATCCACCTCTTCATGACTTGATCTTCATGTCATACATGTTCCTGCTACACTGGCAGAGGCATACATTTGCATACATCATGATAGCTACATCTTCCTTATGTTGAGTACCTTGTAAAGTGTGAAGATCTTCTATACTTCTTGTAAAATAGAGTGTTGCCCTTAGGTGAGGAAAATATCCCAAAGAGGACAAAATTAAAAGATCCCAAAGAGGACAAATGTGAGTTAAATAGAAAGAGTCATTGAGGCCACCAAAAAATACAAAAAAAGAGAAAAAAGAAAATAAAAAGAGAGAAAGGGGCAACACTACTATTCTTTTGAAAGATCCAAACTCGTACTCCCTCTTATCCTTGTACTCCATAGAGATGATCATTTATGCATATAGTTATGTGGGGACCTTCACACTATAGAACTTGGCTTGCATATTCCAAGGATGAGCCTCCTCAAACGAGCTCTAGGTCTTCATGAGAGAGCAAGTTGGATGCACCCCCACTATTTCCATTGGAGAGCTTTTCTTAGCTCTTATGTGCATCTGTTGCATGGCAATCCCTACTCCTCACATCATATCTATCATCTGGCTTCTCTTGCCTATGATTTTCCTCATTGATGTGAGCCTGTCACACCCTTTTTTTCTTCCTCCTCCACCATGTTCCTCTCTTTGCCATCCTAAGTGTCAACTCTCGTGCTTACGCCCATCCATTGCATGAGTGCTCAAAATATAGAAAGGGAGTGGATCAAATTGACTTGTACCTGGCTAGTGGTCTGGGGACGAGTCAAGATAAGATTCCAAAGAAGACCAAGTGTGAAACTTTAGTAGATGGATTTCTCAACAAATAAATATGTTTTCTCTTGTATTCCCATCTCCCCCTTCTTGCACGCAAACACCATCTGGAGACATTCGAGTCACGGACAATGAGAGATCTTGCACCTTTATGTTCTTATGTTGCTTGTTTCAATGCTAATATAGACTCTTGCCTGTTATGACATGAATTGAATTACATACCTTGATTGCTTTACTTTCAAAGTTATTATATGGTTGTTAGCATGTCACCACATAAATTATGCTTGTTATCATTTACCTACTCGAGGACGAGCAGGAATTAAGCTTGGGGATGTTGATACGTCCCAAACGTATCTATAATTTCTGCTTGCTCCATGCATGTTTTGTGTGATATTGCTATGATCTAGATATACTTTCATACAATTTTATCACATTTGGACTAACTTATTAACTCAGTGCACCACAGTGTCAGTTCCTGTTTTTTGTTGTTTTTCTATTTCAGGTTCCCCCATATTAAAAGTGCTCCAAAAATTCGGGAAAATCAGATAAAAAATCAGCGTAACGAAAGCTTCTGGAGTCCCGAAGGAGGGCTAGAGGGGCCCCACCTGGTGCCCAAGTGGCCAGGTGGCGCGGCCTAGGGCTTGGCCGCGCCGGGAGGCCGCCTGGACACCTGGTGGACCCCCTGGCTGCCCCCTTCGCCTATTTATTCCCCGTGACGTGAAACTTCCGAAGACAGAACCCTTTTTCGCGATCTCGCCTCTGTTCCGTCGCCGCCGCGCTTCCAAGATCGGGAGCGCCAGCAGACCTCTTCCCGGCACCCTGCCGGAGGGAGGATTGACCTCCGGGAGCCTCCCCTCCACCATGGACGCTTCCGGGATGATCCGTGAGTAGTCTACCTTGGACCATGGGTCCGTGATTAGTAGCTATGTGATTTTCTCCTCCCCTCTTTGTTCTTCAGGGATTAGACCTCGTGAGATGCCCTACATGATCGAGGCACATATGTAATTTTCTGCTGTTGCTATGCTGAGTTTGTTGGGATCTGATGGATTATGAGACTATGTTCAGTTTGTGATTGAGTAATATATTTGGTTCTTATCTTTTATATTTATGTTCTTGAGTAAGTATTGCATGTTCTCCGTTGCTGTTTATTGCTTTGGCCAAGTAGTAGGTAGTGACTCCAAGAGGGAACGTTATGCTCGATTGTGGGTTCATGCCCCCCGATGACACGCTTGAGTGACAAAAACATGAGTCTAGGGGATGTGATGTTGCCACAAGGGGGAAAAGAACGGTGCTTGTAACCACGGTTGCAAGGATTGTTTACTTTATGCAAAGTGATTTTTAATGGAGTTGTCTGTTGCTTTGGGTTTACACTTTGGGTGGGACTCGCAACTTAATACCAACGAGATGTTCTGGATAGATATCTCAAGGTGGATGATTAGTAGTAGATGCAGTTGGATTTCGGTCTACTTATTTTGGCGTACCGCTCATGCTTTTGAGCTTCGTCCTTTCTTTGTAGCATAGTTAGCATTGCGGAGCGTTTCTAATCGTGTCAATTTCCCAGTTATGATTTGTTTACCTCGCATAGCAGTTTTATCGTGTTTTGGGAGAGAGGCGTCACTAATGACCATCACGGGACCCCGGTCCATATTCTCATCACTGTTTACACGCTCATTTATTTTCTGCTTTTACCTTCTAGCTGCTATCACCATTATCATTATCCCTTGTGTTTGATCCTTTGTAAACAAAAAGACTGCAGAGATTGACAACGTCTCTGAACTTCGTTGGGAGCAAAGTTATTTGTTGTGTATGTGCAGGTCCACGTCAACCGCTAAATTTCTAGCGTTGCTGTCACCTACTTTGCCGCTTTTGAGTCCTACGAGAGAAAACCCTATCCTCTACATAGGGGAAATTCGCTGCTATCCTACATCTCACCTTCCACTTGGGGTAACCAACGAAGGGCGATAAGTCATTATCATCTCTCGCACATCAACCATTCGATCCTTTCCTCGAAAGGAAGGTCCTCATGGAATCCCGATGTTCCTCAAATTCCAACAGGTAAATTGTACGGCTGATTCGTGACAACATCATGAAGATTTGACGGTTGATTGTAATGCTGATTTAAAGGATGATAACTAATGAAGTGTGCACGAATTTGTTTTTCTCCTCTTAAGGCATACAATTAGCACTTGATAATAGTCTATGTATCGATAAATCTACATTATAAAGGATGTCAACTTATTTGCCAAAAGAAATTTAGAAGGTTAGCTTCAGCAAGACATTAATACTCCAACAACTCTATATGTATACTGTCCATTTATCTTCCATTATTTAGAATATGGTTAAATTATAAAGTATTGTACCTATTTCGTGCTTATATATGATTTGTTCTTGTGATAGAAATGAAAATATGGAAAGTAAAACTGACGGTATTTGTAGATTCACTATGAGAGTATTCATTTGTGGATAGGTTGTCTACATAACATGATAGGGTATTCAGATATGTCGTTAATTCCTAACAGTAATCTATCACCTACTTCAGCTTATGTTCATTTAACCAACACATATTATGAGGCCAAATTTTGGTATGAGTGTCATTGTGTTAGTGTATACACACTCATCTATATCACTATTACAGTAGTATTTTGCATATGTGTACAGATAATATATTTGCAGTTCATGGATGACATTGGTCTTTCAATTCAAGCGCCAGCAACTACCTAGGGTATGTGTGCATCTAGGAGTGAAATTCATTTCTATCACTACATACAAGCTGAAATAATTAGCTCAAGTAATCAAACTATTAAAGAACCCAATGCAGCAAGCCTTAGCATAATCCCTATGTAGTTGGTAAAGTAAAAGGATTTATTTATCATCATATCTTCAACATTCGGCATTTTTGTCTAGAGAATAATATTTTTTGTTAGTTTTGCTGAGATAAAGGTGCTATTCTTTTCTTTCATTGGTTGACTAAGGCTTACAGTTTGGAGGAGTAAGGGTAGAGAATATGAACACTTGAGTATAGGAATCGGGTAGTATCATTTTCTTATTTTCTATTTCCTCCGATCGATGTTTGTACTAGCTTAATACAAAGTGAGCGACACTTAGCTTAGTACAAAATGAGCGATACTTATTATGGATCGGATGAAGTATTGTTTTTCCGAACTGTACCTTTGTACGTTAACTTTGTAGTTTGTACTATGTGATCTCAGCAACTGTTATGAGCATTGTGTATTGTCTTCATGTGTATATTACCTTCCTTGCATTTCCTTGCCCCACTTCATTTGCTACTCCATTATGATGGCGGTTGGTGATGATATGCCACTCATATGACCGCGGTTGGAGTTGGATCGACTACAATTGTTGATTCCTATATATTCTTGCTCATGGTTGATCTTCTCGAGAAGTAAACAAGAATGACCTTCAAGATGTATGTGCATTTCCAGTCGAAAGGTTATGCTCCTTTCCATGATTCAATTAAATACATGCTCTTACTTTTATATTACTTATTGGGAAACATGGGTTTATGCTTGTCTCATATCTCTTATATATGTGGAAGCACCGTCACATATCACGACGCCACCCTATTGTCTTATATAGGAAATGTGAGGATTTTTGAAAAATAAATAGTGAACAAAATACTAGCATTATGAGTAGCCATTATTTTTCCGTCTAGCCTGAAGTACATTTATGTTCTAACAATATTATCATATATAAAGTTTTCATACGAATAATGAAGTAGATAACTTAATACCTGACCTTATATATTGTACCCTCACAAAAAAAGTGAATCTACTTTTCCATTGTTTCTTTTATCTAGAGTCCAAATGTTACCGTTACTACAATTGGTTAGGTTTGTTTGCCGATATAAGTTCTAATTGTGTTGATCATGGTGTGTGCGTGTTTTGTAGAAAGACTTGGCACTCAAAATGTGTCACGGTGGAAGATACACAAACATTGGTTGATGATATCGAAATGCTATATAGCGTTTAGTACTTCAGAGTTAATATTATTTATTTTCATTGTTTTGTATGTCGGTAATATAATGATGCACCTTTTCATGTATCACCAAATATATTTTCTCTATAAGATGAGACCGCGGTGTACTTTATAATTGTTATGATAACATTTAGTGTCACCGACATTTTTCCATTTACATGGTTTATTACGCGACAAGAAAGTGTGTATCTATAGTATGTTAATACTTCATGCCTGCTTTTTATATTTTCTTCTCTTTTTTGTTGTGTGGTTTCGTTATCGTGTTATTGTTATTTTTCTTTGTAAGCCTCATATATCTTCTATAAAGATAGCAAAATACATGTTTTTAATGTATTTTTAGAAGCATGAACCATGTGTATTTCTTCATTCTGATTGTAGGATGTTGCTACCATGCCACACAAAGCAACAACTCTTCCGCCAAAACACACTCAAAGCCCATAAAAATAAAACCTAAACTTTACTCACAACCCCCTCGAAAAAACTTTGAATTGCAAACATGAAAAATAAAACGGCGCGACAAGGCGCGTGTTTTCCTTCTACTTAATATAAAAGTTTAGTGATCTAAAACATCTTACTCCCTCCGATCCATATTAATTGACGCACATTTTATACTACTCTAGTATAAAATTATACTAAGTGTGTGTTAATTAATTTGGAATCGGAGGGAGTACATAATTTAGAGAGAAAGTATAGATTTTTAGGGATCGATTAGAAATGTTCGATATAGAAAAGTGACTTGCTTAAAGAAAACACGGCGCTTGGAGACCGCGGGACGACGATTCGGGCGCAATCGGGCGGCCGCGAAGTCTTCTACGGAACGGGACTAGGCAGGCCCGCCCAACTGGCTCATCGTTCAACCCTAACACAAACCCGGCCGACCGGGAGCATTCCGCCACCGCCGCCACCGCCGCCGCCGCCATGCTCCGCCTCCAAAATCGGCTGCTCTCTCTCCTCCGCAACGGCTGCGCCTCCCCTCTCTCCGCCTCCTCCCTCCACCGCCACCTCTCCGCTACCGCTACCGCGTCCACCTCCTCGGACCCCCCTTTCTCCACCGAGGACTACCTCCTCAACACCTGCGGTCTCACCCGGGCGCAATCCCTCAAATCCTCCAGATCCATCTCCCATCTCAGGTCCTCCTCCAACCCCGACGCCGTCCTCGCCTTCCTCTCGGGCCTCGGCCTCTCCAGCTCCGACATCGCGGCCGTCGTCGCCAAGGACCCGCGGTTCCTCTGCTCCAGGGTGGACGAGACCCTCGCCCCCCGCGTCGCCAAGCTCCGCGAGCTCGGGTTATCCCCTTCTGAGATTACGCGCCTCGTCGTGATCGCCGCCCCCGCGTTGCGCTCTTGCGACGTCGCCAGCAGGCTTCAGTTCTGGATCCCATTGTTCGGATCCTTCGACAACTTGATCAAGGCCGTGTCGCGTGGAGCTCTGGGAGGTGGTGCCCTCCTAAGGCGCGACATTGACACAGTGGTTAAGCCCAATCTTGAGCTACTTCTCCAGTGCGGGTTAACTGTTCCTGATCTCGCCAAGACTGGCCTCAGTGGGGTGTGGGCGATCGTCTCCAGCCCAGAAAAACTGCAGACACTGGTCGCACGCGCTGAGGAGCTCGGGGTACCACGCGGCTCACGCCAATTCTCGTATGCCCTCGCAACCGTCTCCTCGGTAACCCAAGAGAAGCTTGCTGCAAGAATGGAGTTACTGAAGAAGACCCTTGGCTGCTCCGACGACCTGCTGAAAATTGCAATCGTCTCGCACCCAAGCCTCCTAAGATCATCTGAGGACAACCTGCGCAGCACGACAGAGTTCCTGATCAACAAGGTCGGTCTTGAGCCGGAGTGCATCGTGAGCAGGCCAGCGCTGATCACTTACAGCCTAAAGGCGAGGCTCAAGCCTCGATATATCATCATGAAGATACTGCAGGGCAAGGGACTTCTGAGTTCTGAGTATTGCTCAATGATTGCTGTGAGCGAGAAGTACTTCATTTCAAGATATATCGACTGTTACAAGGAGAGTGCTCCTGAGCTTGCAGAGGTGTATGCTGCGGCTTGTGCAGGGAAAACGCCTCCTCACCTCCAACTTTGACACATTTGTAGGGATATCGAAGTTTAATCTTATTGTTCTCATCGTCATAGCTATTCACATAGCACTTATGCTGTTTTTGTATCCTCTACATTTTGGCATTCTGACTGAAATTGAACTGCCTTGATTTTATTGGCAGTACAGCGACATGTTACAATTGCTGAAATCGTATGAGTCGGTTAAAATTCTGGCTCTGTTGCCATCTCTTACAGTTTGGTTGTTGGTCCTGTTCTAAATGAAGCAATGAATTAGGGATTTTTTTTTGTAATGGAGGTAAAAGAATTTCCTCATGGATTATATTATAATTAAGAAGGAAAGAATGTTAGGGGAAATTATGGTACAAGAAATGAAATTAAGTCTTCTATTTTCTGTTGGACGCTGAAAACGGATGGCCTTGGCCAAACACCGTAAATTTGTATGTTGCTCACTATACGGCATTATTCTATTTGCTGTTGGACGCTGAGTACGATTGTTTATTGGATATAAAACTTTCACTTTGAAATATGTTTTAGTGAAAATTTAAACTAAAATCATGTCAAGTATATTTCCCAACAAAGAAAGTATTTTCCTCGGTTATATCCAACTTGGACTACTTTCATGGTCAAATTAATACGATTATGTTCCTCCTCATTTGATGCTCCTCACCTACAACTCCGGCGGCTGGCACCTCGCCAGAATCCCAAGCAAACATAACACAATACACCACAAATGCACACCAGTGCGTCCATGGTGAACGCCAAAACCCCGATCACCCCCATTGATGATTCAAAGCCATGAAATCCTTGAAAGACGCCACTGTGGGTGTGCTGTTGTGGAGCCCCGGCCATCACTGCGGGGCCGTGAAGCCAGACCCCCTCGAACCCAACCACGGATGCGTGGCTGCATAGCCATGAACTCGGTCGAACGTCGACAATTGTTGCGGGCGTGCTGACATGGTACCTTGATTAATCGCTATGGGGCAGCGAAGCCAAGAAACTCCCTCAAACCCCGAGAAAGTATCATATGGAAACCGAGTTTCGGTGGAAACCGATGAAAACTATTTCAAAATGAGGTTTTGAATATTTCAAAAAAGTCGGAAAAAATGTGGGATGTCAAGAGGAGCATGTTCTCGTGCCATGCGAAATTTCAAATCGAAAACACATTTCCAAATGCGAGAACTGAAAATTATGGCAATGTGTTTTTGATTTTCAAATTTCGCATGGTACTAGAACATGCTCCTCTTAACATCCCACATTTTTTTGGATTTTTCGAAACATTCAAAACCTCATTTTCAAATGGTTTTCACCTTGTTTTCATCGAAACTCGGTTTCCACTGGATATTCTCTCCTTAAACCCCTACAACCAATGTGAGCACGCGTTCATCGTGAAACTTGAGAAATCTCTGCGCGCCGCCGTGATATGAAGGCATCGGTAGTAGAAAGGGATGGGGAGCACCTACGCCGACGAGGAGCAACGGGTCTTTAGCAGAACTTGCTGAGTCTCCATGCGGCGACTGAAGCGAAAACAATACGGGTTTGGGGTGAACGAGGCGCAGCGGAGATAAAATGGAAGGGGGTTGGAGATGTTGGCGTAGAATCAGTGAGGATGGCTACGAAAGCGCGGGCATAATTGTTTTTGTGTGGGCCGGGGGTGTCTGAAGCGGGCGCTTTTTATGTTCGGACTCCTGCAAAGTCTCTTTCTGTTTGATCAGATTTGCGAAACAAATGAATATGTAAACCATTTTCGTAAATGGATACTGACGTTGGATAGTAAAATTGATCTGAAAAGCTTAGTCGGAAGGATATAGAAAATGCCCTGGACTAGGCACCAAATAAAATGATGATCAAGCCCGCTGATGTAGAACGGGCTCATCAACCCTACAACAAACCCCGCCGACAGCGAGCATTCCGCCGCCGCCGCCGCCGCCGCCATACTCCGTCTCCAAAACCGGCTGTTCTCTCTCCTCCGCAACGGCGGCGCGTCCCCCCTCACCTCCCTCCACCGGCACTTCTCCGCTACCGCGCCCACCTCCTCCGACCCCCCTTTCTCCGCCGAGGATTACCTCCTCAACACCTGCGGTCTCACTCGGGCGCAATCCCTCAAATCCTCCAGATTCATCTCCCATCTCAGGTCCCCCTCCAACCCCGACGCCGTCCTCGCCTTCCTCTCGGGCCTCGGCCTCTCCAGCTCCGACATCGCGGCCGTCGTCGCCAAGGACCCGCGGTTTGTCAGCGGCTCTCCATCGACCAGAGCTGACGAGGAAGCGGCAATTCACAATTCTGAGAAGGAAGCGATAACGGGCCAGAAGCCACCTCGGCCCAAGAGAGAAAGAAAGGTGCCTCACTGGCTTGCAGGCCACGAATGGGCCCAGTAGGCCTTGTACATATAGAGCAGCTCTCGCCGAGAGGAGAGGATAGGAAGGAACGGCTGGAAACATTCTTGTAATTTCGAATTCGCTGTGAGGGTGGTTGGGAGGAACAACGACCGCAACAATTCGATTTCGCCATGAATCTTAGCTTGCTAGTTCTTCCAGCTCTCTCCTAGATAGCCACCGCAACCTGCCTCTTACACCTGGTATCAGATACAGTTGATCCTGGAGCTGGCCGTTCACATCCACCATACTAGGCTGCGTGCTCGTCGCCGTGAAGCCGCCATGGAAGGTTTGTCTGCTGAATCCAAGGCCCTGTATGATCTTCTTCGAGTAGATACCGACACCAAATTGCATGAGAATCAGGAGTTGGTACTCCGAGCGGTGAGATCTATGCTAGATGATACTGTCTCTCGCATCGATGGGTCAATTTCCTTGAAGATTGATGCAGTTCGTGAGGATTTGGGGGTCGAAATTGCTCAGATGTGTTTGCTGGAGGACAAGGGGGTTCGCGCGGACAAGCATCGTTCTCCTCCGGTGGTTGATTCATCCCCGGGTGCCAGTTCTTCCTCTGCAGGTGATGTTGTTGCTTCTGATCTCCGCCCTGCGAAGGAATTGCAGTCCCCGCCTCCTGATCTGCGGTTTGACAAGGAATTTCGTCCTAAACCTGCTCCACTCTATGTTCATCCCCAAGCGCGAGGTGTTTCTTCTCGTCCTTGCTCTCAGCCTGTTTCTCCTACTACACCTCCTGAACCTGAACAAGTACTTGCGCCTCCGCGCGTTGAACTGCCCCGTTTTGATGGCACTCATCCTAGGCTTTGGCAATCTCGTTGCGAGGATTATTTTGCCTTGTGGGGTACTTCTCAGCATTTGTGGATTCAGTATGCGTCATCTCAGTTTGAAGGTGCTGCTGCTCGCTGGCTTGAATCTGTCCAGCGTCGTGTTCCTCGTGCCACTTGGTCTGAATTTTGTCAATTGCTTCAGCGACGATTTGGTCGAAATCATCATCAGTTGTTGATTCGCAACTTTTTCCATATTTCTCAGCATTCTTCTGTGCTTGATTATGTGACTCGTTTCTCTGAGTTATATGATCAGCTCACTGCCTATGAAGCTGTTCCAGATCCTTTGCATTATCTCACTCGCTTCCTGGAAGGTCTCCAGCAAGACGTGCGCCGTGCAGTTGCTATGCAGAAACCGGTTGATTTGGATGCTGCCTATGAATTGGCCTTATTACATGAAGAGTTGGGTGAATCTTACAGTGTTCCTGTTAAACGCACGGTGTTTCCCTTACCATTACCTCCCCGTCCTCGAGTTGCTGAGGACAAGAATACAGTTTCTACACCTGACACTGTTTCTGTTGAGGATAAGTGGTCTGCTCTGCGTAATTACAGGAAATCCAAGGGTTTATGTTTCATTTGTGGGGAGAAGTGGTCTCGTGATCATCAATGCAAGAATTCAGTTCAACTGCATTTTTTTCAAGAGATGATTGAACAGCTGGATTCTAGTTCCAGTTCTGGTAGCGTTGCTGAAGAGGGTTCTCATGTCATGTCCATTTCTGATGCTGCTTTGGGTCATTGTGTGTCTGCTCATACCATCCAATTATCAGTTCAGTTGCAGGGCAAACAGCTTCTTTTTTTGGTGGATTTTGGGAGTACTAATTCCTTCTTGGATTCCAGCCTTGCGTCTGTTCTCACTGGTGTTGTTCCAGTTCAACATATGACTGTCAAAGTGGCTGGTGGTGCTGTACTTGCTTGTCAATATGCTTTGCCAGATTGTGTATGGTCTGTAGCTGGCTGTACTTTCTCTTCCAGTTTTCGATTCTTGCAATTGGGAGTTTATGATGGAATATTGGGAATCGATTGGTTGAGTTTGCATAGTCCTATGCAGGTGGACTGGTCCCAAAAATGGTTATCATTTACTCACCAGGGTGAGTTGGTTTTCCTCCAAGGTTTGCTTCCTGCTGATACTACCTTTGCTGTTCTCTCTTTGTCTGCTATTGTACCTGTTGATCCAGTGGACGTGCCTGCTGAAGTTCAGGCTATTTTAGCTCACTTTTCAGAGGTTTTTTCTGTTCCTTCTGGTTTGCCTCCAAGGCGTTATTGTGATCATCATATTCCTTTGATTCCTGGTGCAAGGCCAGTCACTGTGCGTCCTTACCGTGTGGCTCCTCATTTAAAAACTGAATTAGAAAATCAGGTTGCTGAACTGTTGGCGCAGGGTATGATTCGCATCAGTACTAGTGCTTTCTCTTCTCCGGTTTTATTGGTCCGCAAAAAGGATGGCACCTGGCGCATGGTGGTCGATTACAGGCACCTTAATGCTATTACAATCAAGAGTAAATTTCCCCTGCCTGTTATTGATGAACTTTTGGATGAATTGACTGGTGCATCTTGGTTTTCCAAGTTAGATCTCAAGGCTGGCTATCACCAAATCAGGTTGGCCCCTGGTGAGGAAGCTAAAGCTGCCTTTCAGACTCATACTGGCCTGTTCGAATTCACTGTTATGACATTTGGTCTCTCTGGTTCTCCTGGTACTTTTCAGGGTGCTATGCATCACACCTTGTCTCCAGTCTTACGCAAGTGTGCGCTCGTGTTTTTCGATGACATTCTTATTTACAGTAAGACTTTTGCTCAACACCTTGAACATCTGGAAACTGTGTTGCAGCTGTTATCTGATAGTAAATGGATTGTCAAGATGTCTAAGTGTGCTTTTGCTCAAAGAAAAATTACTTATCTTGGGCATGTTATCAGTGAGTTGGGAGTTTCTACTGATGACAGCAAGATTCTCACCATTCAGCAGTGGCCCACACCTACAAATGTGAAAGAAGTAAGAGGTTTTCTGGGCATTACTGGTTATTAAAGGAAGTTCATCAGACACTATGCCATTATTAGTAAACCTCTCACACTGTTGCTTAAAAAGGGAGCCCTGTTTGTGTGGACACCTGTTGTTGAAGACGCATTCCTTGTTTTGAAACAGGCACTCACTCAAGCTCCAGTCCTCGCTCTGCCTGATTTTTCCAAAATATTTGTTATCGAAACAGATGCTTGCGATATTGGTATAGGTGCAGTTCTGATGCAGGATCACCATCCATTGGCGTTTATTAGCAAGGCTTTGGGTCCCAGGACTAAAACGTTATCGGTTTATGAGAAGGAATATCTTGCTATATTATTAGCAGTGGAACAATGGAGGTCCTATCTCTTGGTCAAGGAGTTTATTATCCGAACAAATCAGAAGAGTTTAGTTCATCTCAACAACCAACGTTTACATACTGAGTGGCAGCAGAAAGCTTTAACAAAGTTAATGGGTCTATCTTATCAGATTGTGTATAAGAAAGGCACTGAAAATTCTGCAGCTGATTCTTTATCTCGCCGGCCTCACACAGATTCTACTCTTTTCTCTGTTTTCCATTCTCAGTCTGACTGGCTTGCTGAGATTCAGGATGGTTACATTTCTGATCCTAAATGTGTTGAATTGTTGCAACAATTGGCGGTGGATCCTTCTAGTCAGCCTGGCTATCAATTGGTCCAAGGTGTTCTTCGGTACAGGGGTTGCTTATGGATTGGCAATAATTCCACTTTGCATCATAAAATTTTCTTGGCCTTTCATGCAAGCTCGGTTGGTGGTCATTCTGGATTCCCAGTTACCTATAAACGCATACACTCTTTATTTCGCTGGTCTGGTATGAAAACTTTTATCAGAGATATGGTTGCTTCTTGTTTGATCTGTCAGCAAGCTAAGCCTGAACGTGTGGCTTATCCTGGACTGTTATCTCCTCTGCCTGTTCCTCCCCAAGCGTGGCACACTGTGAGTATGGATTTTATTTCTGGCCTGCCTGTTTCTGCTAATTATGACTGCATCTTGGTGGTAATTGATAAATTTACCAAGTATGGGCATTTCTTGCCTTTGAAGCACCCCTTCACTGCTCACAAAGTGGCTGATGTTTTTGTCGATAACATATATAAACTCCATAGTATGCCCAGATTTGTTATTTCTGACAGAGATCCGATATTTACCAGTTCCTTTTGGCAAACGTTCATTGCTCGCACTGGTTGTGACTTGAAAATGAGCTCTGCATATCATCCTGCTACTGACGGCCAAACTGAGCGAGTTAACCAGCAGATTGAATGCTACTTGCGTTGCTTCATTAGTGCTCATCCGCGCCGGTGGGCCAAATGGTTATCTCTGTGTGAGTTATGGTACAATACAAACCGGCACTCTTCTCTGGATAAATCACCTTTTGAAGTTCTATATGGCCATAGTCCTCGTTACTTTGGTATTTCGGCTTCTGATGCTGTTGCTACTACTGATATTCAGCAGTGGTTGGACGACCGTGCAGTGGTGTCTGAATCAGTTCGCCAGCATTTGCTTCGCGCTCAGGTTCGTATGAAAACACAGGCTGATAAGCATCACACTGAGCGTGTCTTTGAGGAAGGCGATTTGGTTTTCTTGAAATTGCAACCTTATGTACAATCTTCTGTGGTTCATCAGGCGCATCACAAGCTGGCTTATCGTTACTATGGTCCATACCGGATTCTGGCCAAGTTGGGATTGGTAGCTTATCGGCTTGAATTGCCGGCTGCTAGTAAGATTCATCCGGTGTTTCATGTTTCCCAACTCAAAAAGTTTGTCGCGCCCAAGCATCAGGTGTCGTCCTCTTTGCCCATTGCTGATCAATCTTTTCAGATTCCTGTGCGTGTGTTGCAGCGTCGTGTTCGTTCAGAAGGTCGCCGCACGATTCAGCAAGGCCTTGTCGAATGGAGTGGTGGGACAACTGATGATGCTACCTGGGAAGACCTGGTTTCTCTCAAGCAAAAGTTCCCTCGTGCACCGGCTTGGGGTCAAGCCGTTTCTCAAGACCGGGGGAGTGTCAGCGGCTCTCCATCGACCAGAGCTGACGAGGAAGCGGCAATTCACAATTCTGAGAAGGAAGCGATAACGGGCCAGAAGCCACCTCGGCCCAAGAGAGAAAGAAAGGTGCATCACTGGCTTGCAGGCCACGAATGGGCCCAGTAGGCCTTGTATATATAGAGCAGCTCTCGCCGAGAGGAGAGGATAGGAAGGAACGGCTGAAAACATTCTTGTAATTTCGAATTCGGTGTGAGGGTGGTTGGGAGGAACACCGATCCTCCAACCCCGACGCCGTCCTCGCCTTCCTCTCGGGCCTCGGCCTCTCCAGCTCCGACATCGCGGCCGTCGTCGCCAAGGACCCGCGGTTCCTCTGCTCCAGGGTGGACGAGACCCTCGCCCCCCGCGTCGCCAAGCTCCGCGAGCTCGGGTTATCCCCTTCTGAGATTGCGCGCCTCGTCGTGATCGCCGCCCCCGCGTTTCGCTCTTGCGACGTCGCCAGCAGGCTTCAGTTCTGGATCCCACTGTTCAATTCCTTCGACGAGTTTATCAAGGTCGAGTCGCGGGGAGCTCTGGGAGGTGGTTCTCTCCTAAGGTGCGCCATTGACACGGTGGTTAAGCCCAATCTTGAGCTACTTCTTCAGTGCGGGTTAACTGTTCCTGATCTCGCCAAGCCTGGCATCAGTAGGGTGTTGTGGGCGATCGTCTCCAGCCCAGAAAAATTCCAGACGTTCGTCGCACGCGCTGAGGAGCTCGGGGTACCACGCGGCTCAGGCCAATTCTTGTATGCCCTCGCAACCGTCTCCTCGGTAACCCAAGAGAAGCTTGCTGCAAAAATGGAGTTGCTGAAGAAGACCCTTGGCTGCTCCGACGACCTGCTGAAAATTGCGATCGTCAAGCACCCAAACCTGCTAAAATCATCTGAGGATAACCTGCGCAGCACAGCAGAGTTTCTGACGAACACGCTCGGTCTTGAGCCAGAGTACATTGTGCGCAGGCCCGCCATGATCACTTACAGCCTGAAGTTGAGGCACGTGCCTCGATATATCGTCTTCAAGATACTGCAGGGAAAGGGACTTCTGAGTTCAGCGTATTCCTCATTGCTTGTTGTGAGCGAGGTACGGTTCATTTCAATATATATCGATCGTTACAAGAAGAGTGTTCCTGAGCTTGCGGATGTGTATGCCGCGGCTCGTGCAGGGAAAACGCCTCCTCACCTCCAACCTTGACACATTTTTAGGGATGTCGAAGATTAATCTTATTGTTCTCATGGTCATAGCTATTCACATAGCACTGATGTTGTCTTCGTATTCTCTCTTCATTTTAGCATTCTGACTGGAACGGAACTGCCATTGGTTATATTGACTGTACCGCGACAAGTTTCATTTGCTGAAACGTATGAGACTGTTAAACTTCTGGTTCTGTTGCCATCTCTTGCAGTTTTGTTGCTGGTATCTATGGAGCAATTGAATTAGAGAAAATTATGGTACAACGCCATCAAATTGGGTCGTACATTTGCCATTGAAGAGCTGAAAATGCCCAAACATCGTGAATCTGTATGTTGCTCACTATACAGCATTACGATTGTTTGTTCGGTATAAAACTTCTACTTTGAAAAGAAGGTGGAGAGAAGGGAATGAATGCCATGCCTTTTGATTTTTTCTCTGATTTGGTTACACAAAACTTGGTTCATCTGATCCAGCATTCATGAGGAATTAGAGCATTGAGAGAGGTATATGGTGTTACTGGAGCTTATGGAGTTTGGGGCCTCTGCCCTCCACTCCAGCGGCATTGTGGAGTTCTGAACCTGTATGTTGGGAGTACGTATTAAAATGTGGTATAGTGTTTGTACCTCTTTTCCAACTTTTGGCAGTTTTTGTAGGGGGTGGGTGAGTTTGCTGGAGACACTCTTATTTTTTTGATATCAGTTTGACATTGCTTAGCATGCTTTGCCACACGGTATGCCGGACTGGAGATGGTTCTGCGGGGTTTGATCAGTTTATTTTCAAGTGGATCATTTTCGAGATGCTGTGAAAATGTCATCTGTGCGCGCTCCAGGAGCGAAGTTTCCCTGTGTGCGGGTGCGAAGGGGTGGTTTCCATATCCTCCTGGTCTAACAATGTTTCACAAATTGTAACGCCGTTCCAGTGTAAACATTTTTGCCGAAATGTGTAATTTAGCTCTCCGAGTATGTACTTATGGCGCTCTGTTCGTGGCTTGCATGGAAGCCTATCTAGAGAATGTATAAGATGTAGTGAAGTGAAGTAACACATCGGATCCTTGGCGCAATGGTAGCGCGTCTGACTCCAGATCAGAAGGTTGCGTGTTCGATTCACGTAGGGTTCAATATCCCTGAACAAAGATATCCGATTCATTTTTTTGTCCAAAATAATTCTGCAAGTTTGCCTTTGTTTAATACACCAATATCTAATCATTTTACAAGTCTCATAACACTACTTAGTGATAAGTCGCCCAGCCTACTTCTAAACTGTTTTCTTTGCGAGATATCCATTATTGTAGATTGTTTTAGCAGAAGGAAATTTTGCTATGAATTATAGTATTATACAAGAAACTTGTTTTTTCTATGTTGTGCAAACATAAATCTTGTACCACAATTTTGTGACATAAGAGCATCTACAACCACAATTGCTTAATTTGAGTCTTCAAACGTCCGTGGGTAGGGGTGAAACCGGATCGAATTCGGACGGATAATCTCTATACCGTATCCTATTCCATATTTATTTTCGGATTCGGAAGCAGAACAGATGCGGATTCGAATACCGGATTAGGCGCATTCGAACACGGTATGGTAACGGAACGAAATCAAATCGGAAACGGAAATTTAGCATATTCATATATGAGAAATATATAAATGCTTTAAACTAAAATCATACATAAGCAATGAGCAAATATAAATATTTATACACTTTAAGAACGCATAAAGCACTATATAGTATTAAAGTAAATCAAATAAATCACAAACAAGCATATGTATTGTCTCATAATCAGCGATATCATTCACATACTTCTAGTTAATACTTAATACTTGGCCCATCAATCGGTTTCGGAAATTAAAAGGTCAGATTATCCCTCTAGAAAAAAACGGATTATCCTATTATGTTGGATATTAACTATACCATATCCTATACCGTATCCTATGAATCAGATTCGGGTTCAGATCGGATTTTTACCGGATGTCAAAAATCTGTTACCGTATCCTATAAAAATGGATTCGGAAACGGTTTCGGACGGAAATTATCCTAACCACTTTCATCCTTATCCGTGGGTACTTCTCATATTGATAGTTAAATTTTCATACAAAGCATGCAACATAAAGAGATATACATAAATTATTAGTCCTACTACTAAGCTACTCGTCATCGTTTTATATATTGATGGCATTCTTATCGGATCCACCGTTCTCGCGGTCGTTGGCGTCCAGGCAAGACGACGACGCCTCCTCGTTCTCCTCCCGCTCTATTTCCGCAAACACTTCGTCCGTCTCCATGTGAGACTTGCGGATGAACCGGCGGTTCATGTGTCCACCTCCGACTCTAAGTGGATTGAGTCGAGGATGACTTCCTTAGCCTAGGCGACTGCGAGCGCATCCTCCATCGTGAACATGCCTGCATCCTTCGCTCGGGTAAGCTCTTCCTCCTCCTCTTCCATCAACGCCTCCTCAGGCTATGTCTCGTCCTCCTCCACCTCCATAAGCTCTGGCTCCTTCAGATCTATACTATCCGAAGAAAAGCCCACCGCATTGCATGCGCCGCGGGCCTACTCCATTGTCCGCATCTCCGCATAAGGCTCCTCTCGGTGCTCCGACGTGAGCATCATGTAGTAAGTGGTCTTGCTCTAGACCATGGCGGTGTTTGGTGAAACTCGGCTTTGATTTGGAGAAGAGGAGTGGTTGGAGAGGAGGGGAAGCGGTGGCATAGATGGGAAGGGTGTGGCCTAGGATTGCCTCGTCGTCCGCCTTTTAAAGACGAACAAGTTCCCTCAAGCGGCACACCAGAGCGACACCGTCAATACTGTTGGATATATGCTCTAGAGGCAAATAATATATGATTATTCCAATATATCTAAGCAAGTTCATAACCAGTTTCATACCGTGCTAGAACTGTGTCAGTGAAACAATGATGCAGGTGTGGTATAGAAACCCCCAGAGTTCCTAGTTAGCCTCTACATCGATAACTAGTTCATGGTCAACATGATGATCGTGGTTTCGCGATCATGGACAATTAAGTCTCTTGACTATGAGGTCACCTCACTGGTTAAGTGACGTGGTGAACATTACCCAAAGTAAGCATTACAGCATGATCAAATCTTATGAAGGTTCAGTGTTGTAATTACAGAACGTGGTAGACCGTTCCTTTGACTGTGAGTACATGCATAATCACTATCTTCCCGGATGCTTTGACTTACATCCCACCACCTGACTGAAATATGCGGGTCATAACGGTTGTATCTTAGGTATTCCGTGGAGATATGTTGAGGAGTATTGTTACAAGAGCGGGATTTGTCAATCCATATAATGGATAGATACTCGGGGCCCACTCGGTGAGATTCCATCCATAAAGCTGTGCAGCGTGTGACTAGGTCACGGGGATGAATATCACGGGAACGAGTGAATAAGGATTTGTTCGGAACGAGGTTGAACCAGACATAGGATGTCATTGATCGAATCTCGGAACAATCCAGTATCGCTGACAAAGGGAATGCTATACGGCGTAAGGTCCAATCGGTGTTGATATCCGGAATGCACAGGGGTCATTATGGGCATCCAGGTCCCGCTGATGATCATTGACCATAGCCTCTGCGAGGTCATGACTGGAGTGTTCTCGGACCGTAGGATAACACACTTAAGGGCTCGTTGAAATCGGAGACCTTTTCGGAACTATCGGAGTTACCGGAGAATAAGAGAGAACTCCGAAACCGTTTCGGAGGGGAGACGGAAAAAGTTCCGTGGTTCCGAATTGTTCGGAAATTTATTTAGATATGTTTTATTATTTAATTAATGAATTAAATATTAAAATATAATTTAAATAATTAATGGAATAAATATTCTTGTTTGGTTTTTGTTTTTTCTTTGAGAAAGAAGAAAGAAAAAAAAGAATAAAGGAAAAAGAAAAAAAAAGGTGGGAGGTGGCGCATGGGCCACTTGGCCCAAATACCACCACGCCATGGTGGGTGGGGTTGGCAGGCCACATGCAAAGGCCTCCACGGCCATGCATGCATGCGTGGGCACATGGTGCAAGTAGCACACATGTGGTATTAAGTTTAGTACCACATCGCTAGTCCACGTACCTGCGTACCCCATTTTCCCCCCATATATAGATATGAAGGGTGCCCCTTTTTCAACACAGAAAATTCCAGAAAAATACAGATAAATTCTGTAGATCTTTCTCTCCCTATTTCTCCCTCCTATGAGCGGACTCCCCTTGTTTGGAGTCTGCACTGGGTTGGGGATGTCTCCACTATACGCACGCCGTCGTGCTGCTGAAACTCTGGTTCCGGAGGTCTGCTTCCGCCACCTCCGCTGGATCGGAGAACGGAGGTCGTCATCGAGTCTCATATGTGTGCGAGTACTACGAGGTGCTGCACGTGTGGCACTACACCCATCCGGGTGCTCAACACAGCCAGGGGGCTGTGAAACTTGATCGGCTACATCAACCACGTTTGCGGGAACGTTTCCCGCGCAACGGACTACACCCCGAGGTATGTTATTTCCGCACTACTTTCCGTTACAGTAATACGGCTAGCTAGATCTTGGGTTATGGGAACGCTAGTTAGAAAAAATTGTGTTTTCTGCTGCGAACCCCAACAGTGGTATCATGAGCTAGGTCTATGCTTAGTATTACTGTACGGATAGAACACATCGGGGATGTGGGCGTTGATTGTATGATTGTTACCCTCTCACGTGTACTTGTTCACATCTGCGGCATCGTTTGATGAAGCGGCCCCCGACCGACTTTACGCGTACTCTTACGCGAGACTGGTTCCACGCTTGACATACGGCTTGTACCGTATAAAGTGGCTGGGGGGGTGTCTGTCTCTCTACTTTAGCGGATGTGGCATTTGCAACGGAGGGCCCCGTGCGGGGTGTAATAGAGACAATCGTATGGTTGACGTTGTGGTTGACTCGTAGGTTAAAACCTGTTTAACTATGAAAGCCCTAGCAGCCACGTAAAACTTGCAATATACAACTAGAACGTCTAAACCTTGTATTGCTAAGTGGGGGCTATCGTTTGTTTGTTTGTGATGTAGTGATAGCTTTGCTATGTGTTACTAGTAAGTAGTAATCGTCATCATAAAACAAACTAAAATGGAGACACTGTAGACTTAGTGTTGCCATAGCCCAGACATCTTAAAACTTGCTAGTATAGGATACACGACGGTAGCATGTGATAAGATGATCCTTAACAAAGCCAAACACAAGTATTCTACCGAAGTGTGCACCGCCTGGAAGGTTTTCCCATATGGCTTGATGCTCCGTACATACCGGAGTTGTCCTACATATTAAATGGAGTTCACATGAGGTTGGGTTCGGCAAGCCTGGCATATGCAGATATGGCCTTGCTGAGCAGCATATAACATGGAGGTTAATTTGGCGAGCCTAGCATATGCAGATATGGCCTCGGAATACTAGAGATCGAAAGATCGAGCATGAGTCACAGTACATATAAGATAATGTGATCGCACAAGTTGTTGTCTACCTTTGAAACTGACCCGTCGGCCGTGTGATATTCGAGGTCGGGCAGTGAATCTGGATCATGTAATCACTAAAACTTCCTAGGGATGAATTGTTTTAGTGCGAGCTCATTTATAATATGATTATATGAACTCACTTGTTGTGAACTAGTCTTAATTGTGTTCCTTGCAATTATGTTTGTAGAAAATGGATAATACCCAGTACCTTGAAATGGTTTCCTTCTTACATGGTGAAAGACTTAAAGAAAATGGGTCAAACTTCGTTAGTTGGTACTTACGCCTTAGAGCCGTGCTCAAGAGAATCAACCTTTCATTCTTAACTAAAAGGCACGTGGGAAACCCTCCAGAAAACGACATGGATGCACGAGCGGCGATTGATTATCAATATCGTCGAAGGACATATGCCATGGCTAAGGGTATCATAGAAACCAGCATTCCGCAACCTTTGCGTTAGGAGTATGCTGATTTGGATACATACGATATGATCGATGAGCTGAAGTCATCAAACTTGCATCAGTTTAGAGTTGCCAGATTTGAGTTAGAAAGTGAGTTTCTCTCTACAAAGATGGAAGAAGGCTCTTGCCTGAAGGCACACTTGGCCAAGATGCATGAGATACATCTGAGCCTCGTAGATGACTTTGACTATGAGACCACACATGAGTCTGCGATATACACGGTGCTACACTCGCTTCCATCGAGCTATACAGACCATGTCCATGGCTATGTCGGCAGAGGTGAAAGCCTCGAGTTCTCTGACTTCATGGATAGACTTCAGTATCTGGAGGTTAAACCCATTGAAGGAGAAGTTTTCGATGGAGAAGGTATATATTTGATATACTTTATAAATGTTTACTCCCTTATACAACACTTGCAGTAAATGAGTATGTGATACTTATTTTGTTTTATGAAAACAGGACCTGCCGTTGCATGGACGGGAAGAGGTGAAATCAAGGATTGATGGATATCAAGTCAGTTGATGGCCAGCATGGATTCCGCCGAGACATCTATCATAGGAGATACTTAGAGTATTAGATAAATCTTATGTAATCATTATAGTATGAACACTTAGTTGTGTGTCTTGCATCTCGCGAGACAAAGTTATTCATGTAATGAGACAAGTCAGTTGTTCCATCTTTATGAATAAAAGTGTGCTTATACTTTGATTACGTCTTGATTTATGATATGATAGAAAGCATTTATAATACTACTATTATTGTCAAGAAATATTCAATGTTTAATGATAAAGTTGTCTTGATTATAGCAAGTCAAAGATTTGATTACATGAGGTGACTTTATAACTGATGAATTCATTAAATGTATGATCTATTAACTTGTGAGTTCATTATCGAATGAAAATCATAACTTGATTGCATGAGATGGATTAGATACACGATCTATGAACCTCCGCAATAAATATAATCATGACAAGGTTCTAGCAAGTAGAACTTGTACCAATCATTATACATAAATGATGTACTGAATGGGCACGTGAGTTATCATTAAAGACTTCATATAATTAATTGAAAGTTGTATTCAATTGAGATCATAAAACTGAGATTTAGGAATCACAGTGAGAAGTGAGAATACAAGGATACATATCACTACGCTACGATCCGAAGTGATAAGTATTGATATTGACATAATGGGAGACTTGTGGAAGTTGTACCACAAACTACGATGGAAGTTGAAAGTGCTAGACTACTTAAACCATTCGTAGTCATACTAAACCATAGTATGGTCTAAACGTTCTTTCCCCTAGCACTATAGTTATTGTCGAATAAGTTGTTTAATTCATTAAGTTAAAACACCCACTTCATGAATTCTAATGAGACATGATAGCTCCATAACTGATGGTGTTATAAGTTTCTTAAAAGAAAGAATTTCTTTGTAATAAAACTACGAGCAATTGAAATTACATATTCTCCCCGAATAGCAAAATTTGTGTTGCTTAATTGATAATGCGAGAAGAAGTCTCTCGACACGGATCCAATGGGAGATAATGGAAACTTTGACCGGGGTATTGGACCTTGCCTTCAGAATATCAGAGTATTGCAACGGAAGCATGTTCCGCTGTAATGACACTGCATAAGGAAGGATATGCCAAAGATGATTGATCTTGGTATATGAGTTGAAGCCATTGTTGAATTTAGAAGGTTGTCATGAATACGTTCTGTACAGAACAATAATCATGAGTCTTCTTCATAAAACAATAGGGAATAATATTGCTTGAAGACACAAAGGAATGATGGTAGCCTAGAACACGAGGAGAAATGAAATAATATTGAGTTACATATAGGATGGCTCACGTCCTGTGAAATAAATCGGTTATTTCATATTCTCGACAAACTGGAGAGTTATTGAGAATAATGTAATGGGCATAAGGCATTATTTGGTTATGACCAAAGTTCAATGGTGATTGACTACGGAAACGTAGGAATGCTTTAATCAATAAAATATTTCATTTACACTACGATGGACCATAGCCTGAAATTGCATCTCAGTCAAATTTGGGATTTGAAAGAGAATTGTAATGGGCATGACGAAGGTTACTTCGTTAAAAGGATGGACTATAGTACCTCAAGACAGGAACCCTCAACCTTGATTTGATCAAGTGATTTTGTGATGACCAAAATATTGAGTGGGCCTGCAGTTTCATGAAACTGATTGGGAGCTTTGAAGACTTCCCGGAGACTTGGAATGCAGAGGGCATTTTCTGAGTGGGAGCTTTGGAAGTTTTGTCATTATGTGAGACATAGTGAACAATAAAATGACTTGATGAAAGCTGAACCACAAATATATGAGCATATGATGGATATATTTGAGTGGGAGCATGATCATTGTCTCAAACATATATGCATTGATATGTGTGAAGAATGATCTCATATATATGGATATGCATTGATTGTGTATATAGAGAATCGTCTTATATACATATGTGCATTATGATATATATAGAGCATAAGGCAAATAAAATACAAGATTGCAAGAATCTTCTTTTATGTGAAATACCAACACATTACACGTTGAAATCTATATGAGTAGATTAAGATACGGATAATGAAACGAAGTGAAGGTTGGAATAATCTTCTAGACAAGAAACAGGTTCTTGTGGCTAGAAATTATATAATGGATGAAATCCAAATATCACAAGCAATGTCTTGATGGAAGAATAGAGATGCACCATGTACTGGACATGTGATCTTATATGTTCTTGACATATGATTCTACCATATAACATGCGTTGTGAATCCAACAACAGAATGACTCAAAAGTTCTTGGAAGAAGAACAGATTCCGATGTGCTTTAGGAGTAAAACACATAATCTGAATAAAGTCCATGATTTCAGTATATGAGGAATACTGAGGACTGTACTCTAAAATATAGAGAGGATAATAGACTTGAATGTAATGCAAGATTACAATTGCAAGCCATATTATGGGTCTATATGGAATTAGAGACATCACCAAAGACATGAAAGAAACGTGAGCAAAATTCACGGCACTACAAACATAATACTACTTAAGAAAGTAGACGTATGGATAAAAGTTTAGCGTTAGAAGTATTGAACTTCTGGATGAGTGTATTTCCCAGTATATATGACTAAGGATGAGTCTTCTAAAGACTGAACCAAGAGATCATTGGAGGATACTGTGAAATAATAGTCTCACTCTCCCGCGAAACTTATATCCAACCATTATATGATAATGAGTGGTATGTCAAAAGAGTTTTGACCTATACCAGTTGCAAAGGAAACATACGAATCTGAATTGGTGCAGTTCGTTGACGAACCCTCTTCCATGAGCATGCATGATCAATGAAACACTTATGTGATAAGATGATTATGATCGGAAAAATGCGGCTAGATTATTAGCACTCTAGTGCAAGTGGGAGACTGTTGGATATATGCTCTAGAGGCAAATAATATATGATTATTCCAATATATCTAAGCAAGTTCATAACCAGTTTCATACCGTGCTAGAACTGTGTCAGTGAAACAATGATGCAGGTGTGGTATAGAAACCCCCAGAGTTCCTAGTTAGCCTCTACATCAATAACTAGTTCATGGTCAACATGATGATCGTGGTTTCGCGATCATGGACAATTAAGTCTCTTGACTATGAGGTCACCTCACTGGTTAAGTGACGTGGGGAACATTACCCAAAGTAAGCATTACAGCATGATCAAATCTTATGAAGGTTCAGTGTTGTAATTACAGAACGTGGTAGACCGTTCCTTTGACTGTGAGTACATGCATAATCACTATCTTCCCGGATGCTTTGACTTACATCCCACCACCTGACTGAAATATGCGGGTCATAACGGTTGTATCTTAGGTATTCCGTGGAGATATGTTGAGGAGTATTGTTACAAGAGCGGGATTTGTCAATCCATATAATGGATAGATACTCGGGGCCCACTCGGTGAGATTCCAGCCATAAAGCTGCGCAGCGTGTGACTAGGTCACGGGGATGAATATCACGGGAACGAGTGAATAAGGATTTGTTCGGAACGAGGTTGAACCAGACATAGGATGTCATTGATCGAATCTCGGAACAATCCAGTATCGCTGACAAAGGGAATGCTATACGGCGTAAGGTCCAATCGGTGTTGATATCCGGAATGCACAGGGGTCATTATGTGCATCCAGGTCCCGCTGATGATCATTGACCATAGCCTCTGCGAGGTCATGACTGGAGTGTTCTCGGACCGTAGGGTAACACACTTAAGGGCTCGATGAAATCGGAGACCTTTTCGGAACTATCGGAGTTACCGGAGAATAAGAGAGAACTCCGAAATCGTTTCGAAGGGGAGACGAAAAAAGTTCCGTGGTTCCGAATTGTTCGGAAAGTTATTTAGATATGTTTTATTATTTAATTAATGAATTAAATATTAAAATATAATTTAAATAATTAATGGAATAAATATTCTTTTTTGGTTTTTATTTTTTTCTTTGAGAAAGAAGAAAGAAAAAAAAAGAATAAAGGAAAAAGAAAAAAAAAGGTGGGAGGTGGCGCATGGGCCACTTGGCCCAAATACCACCACGCCATGATGGGTGGGGTTAGCCGGCCACATGCAAAGGCCTCCACGGCCATGCATGCATGCGTGGGCACATGGTGCAAGTAGCACACATGTGGTACTAAGTTTAATACCACATCGCTAGTCCACGTACCTGCGTACCCCCTTTTCCCCCTATATATAGATATGAAGGATGCCCCTTTTTCAACACAGAAAATTTCAGAAAAATACAGATAAATTCTGTAGATCTTTCTCTCCCTATTTCTTCCTTCTATGAGCGGACTCCCCTTGTTTGGAGTCTGCACTGGGTTGGGGATGTCTCCACTATACGCACGCCGTCGTGCTGCTGAAACTCTGGTTCCGGAGGTCTGCTTCCGCCACCTCCGCTGGATCGGAGAACGGAGGTCGTCATCGAGTCTCGTATGTGTGCGAGTACTACGAGGTGCTGCACGTGTGGCACTACATCCATCCGGGTGCTCAACACAGCCAAGGGGCTATGAAACTTGATCGGCTACATCAACCACGTTTGCGGGAACGTTTCCCGCGCAACGGACTACACCCCGAGGTATGTTATTTCCGCACTAATTTTCGTTACGGTAATACGGCTAGTTAGATCTTGGGTTATGAAAACACTAGTTAGAAAAATTTGTGTTTTCTGCTGTGAACCCAAAAAATACGTCCTCACGTAACCATAGAGGCGCCAGTTGGACCAACGGCTTTAAGCTAAGACCCATCCGTCGATCTGATGTGGTCGACTGCCCATGTGTTCCCATAATATGTGGGAGTGTCATTCTGCCCGGGATTTTGGGTTGGATTTTCCATCACCGATTGGATGTCATCGATGCCAGTGCATGGGGTGGACATGAAAAGGAGTCGGGAACTAGTGTTCGTTTACAACATGTTTAGGCCTTTTCCTTATACATAGATTGTTTCCTTATTCCTTTTGCCTCATATGGCGGTAAGCCTCCTCCTTAGGCGATGGCCATTCTTTCGATGTTGATGGCACGTTCTGGAGTTGGGGCATGTATTGATGTTTAAGAGGGCATACCTATACATGATTTGACTTAGTGTCAAAAATTACCCTTGATAAAAGCGGTCAAAGATGCTCACAAGTAGCCATGGAAGTATCATGCATCTCTATATCAACTAAGTCACCAAATACATGCACAAAAAACGTCTCTTTACCCTACATTTAACTAAAATATGGCCGTATGAGAGCTCCACAAGAGACATGAACATAATTGTCCAAAAAACCATCAAAGTACCATTATTTTTAGGGTTTTTCCAAATCTTTATTACTCAAATGTAACATCTAGGGGAATACATATAGGTCATGAGGGATAGGAATCCACAAGTGGCGACCCTGAGCAAGATTAGATGAAAATTTGGAAGACTATGAGCTTCAAAATTAGATGCCCATCCTTCATGAAAGATTCCGCGGTCTTGGAACAGTAGGTGAGAAAAGCTTCTCCACAACTTTCATTGTTGGCGCACAAAATTAAATCCACGTCAATAGTATTTTTGTCAAATAGTGTTGGCGTCGTCTTTTTTGATACACCGATTTTACATGCTTATTGCTCGCGCTGGAAATTTAAGTCACGCCATGCCTACATGGGACCAACTGCACTGGACACAAATAATAATATTGTCGCCATAGTAAAAAGTTGACATACCATAGATATACTATATTATGGTGGCGTTGTTTACCTATAAAATATTAAAAAAACTAATCTCGATGGAGATATATGTAAATAGATATACTCCTGGCGTCGTCGGCCCAAGAGGCCCACGCCACGAACGTATTTTTACTACTTATCTAATTTACCTCTTTTCTTTCACTCACTTCACATTCAACACACACACACACACACACACCCCTCGATCTCAAGCCGCTGCCCCCGCCCCCGTCACTGGCTACAACGCCCTACCGCCGTCTCCAACGCCCCGCCACCATCTACAACACCTCGCCGTCGTCTACAACGCCCCGCGGCCGCCTCCATCGAGTTAAAGGTGACCCTCCCCGCTCTCTCCCTCGAGCAGTCGCCACCACCGCCCCCGGTGGAGGTAGCTGACGACATGACTTCTCCCACATTCGTCAAGTTAACCAGCAACCTATAGGAAGATCTCATGAAGAAGGACCCCTTCTTTTAGAATTCTCATCCCCTAAAGTCGTGCCCGAGCCAGGTTCCTAGTGAGATAGTATTGACTGCTAACACATCTAGGATATTACCTCATCTAGAGAACCTAAACCTGGATAACAATGCCCTCGTGTGCATGACATCTAGATTCACAGCTCGTGCAACATCACATGAACATATTATCGGAAAATTACCGCATCACCATCGCTAAAAAATCATGTTTTTTGAAGAATTTGAGCATGCCAACATAAAAACAACCTTACAACACACCGAGGAATCAATATGAATCAATAATTTGAGCAAAAAAACTGGGAGGGTCTTCACAAAATTCTGCTCTGCAAGTAGCTCCAAAACTTCATGAAGAGTGGAATCCATGGTGTATGCATTAGTGCAATTAACAAGAACATAGAAGACGTCTTTTTCCTCTGCACCACAAATGGTACACATTGTAAGAAACATCAGGATGGTGCTTTACAGTTTTTTTGTTAGATCTCAAATCTCTCCATTGTCGATAACCAGGAGAAAAGCTCTTAAATTTTATCACATCGACATAAAAAATAGATTCCCAAATTTTTTCACCATTTAAAATACTAATGTGCTACCTCATGTCTTCTTTGGTAATTTTCTATGTGAAACAAGCGTGTAAGAACTCCTCCCCGAAAAAGAACAATATCTCTTGATGTGTTAGGACGTAAAGTCTCCATTAAGTTGAGTTAGGAGCGCCATAATGAGAACCTACATGTCTTGAGGGAAAAACATGCCTCACCATTCACCAAGTCTTTCCTCCATCACATACATATCAGACCAATAGGTTCAAACATAAAAATACAAGAAACTCTTGTTCAATATTGATGCCCCATAGACGTAAGGGATCGAGATAGTCTTCGCAGGTAAGTTAACCCAATTTATTGATTCGACACACGGGGAGCCAAAGAGTATTTATAAGCTTTGACAGTTGAGTTGTCAATTCAACCGCACCTGAAATATACTTGCTTGCAACAAAAGATAAGTGGTAATGGTAATATGATAGTGATGGTGGAAACAGCAAAAGTAAACAACAAAAGTAACAACTCATGACCAGCAGGATTGAAAACGCTGCAGTCTAGGGAGATGAATGGTTGGGCGCTGCATGGATGAGAGTGAACATGTAATAGATTCTAACACGGGGCAAGGCACACAGAAAAGCAATGATCATCTAGGCAAATATCAAACATTAGGCATGTATCCCGTAGGTAGTTGTGCGTGCTTGCAATAAGAACTTGCACAACATCTTTTGTTCTACCATCCCGCTACGAACGGGGCCAAATGGAACTTATGGAGATTAAGATGCTCCTATCAAAGAGCACCGGAACAAAGCAATAAACTCAATGGATACATGGAATCCTCAAATTATGGACCATCCCCTTTGGTGTCCCAAGCTGTCACCTTTGGGATCGCCGGTTCCGGACCATAATAGGTGCATACAACTCATAGATAGGATCAAGAACACAAATATATTCATGAAAACACATAGGGTTCTGATATGAAAACATGGCACTCAGGCCCAAAGTGACAAGCATTAAGAGCAACAAGTTGAAGCAAAGAAGATAAACACCAATCTAGATGATAGGCAACATGCCCCCAACAATCTGACGAACTATTACATGATCTAACTCATCCAATCCCTACCACCCCCTTGGCCTACAGCAGGGAATTACTCACACATGTGAAGAGGAGTCATGGAGGAGGGATGGATTGGTGATGGTGATGACAATGGCGACGATCTCCCCTCTCCGGAGGCCAAATCAGCCTCCAGATTAGCCCTCCCGAAGAAGAACAGAGGGTGGCGGAGGCTCCGCGACGGAAACTGGAAAAGCGGCTCTTCTTCTGGGGTTTTCGCGTCACGGGAATAAATAGGAGTCGAGGTAGGGCACCAGAGGAGGGGGGAGGCTCCCAGGCGGCCAGAGGGTGCGGCCCCACCCCTGGCCGCGCCAGGGGGGCGCCTGGGGCCCCCAGGACTCCTCTCTGGTCCCACTTCTGGCTGGTGGAAGCTTCTGGTGCGTGGATTTTCTGTGAATTTTCTGAGATACTTAAAAATCCATTTTCCTGCAGACAATAAAACCATACAGGCAGCTCTGCTGAAAACAGCGTTAGTCCGGGTTAGTTTCGTCCAAATCATGCAAGAATGAGGGCAAAATAATAGCAAAAGTGTTTGGAAAAGTAGATACGTTTGAGACGTATCAAATATGCAACCAATGTACAAAAGAAACACTTATGCATATGCTTTGGGATTGCATCTTTGCTCTCACTCTGGTTTCTGGAAGAAATTGAGAGACATCTATTTATGAAGACACTATGTTAGACCTTGAGATGTTGCAGAAGCGCTTTGGAATGAAAATTGTGATTCTAGGGTGATGGAACATTTGGCTTCAAAGAAATGGATTTTTTTTAGAAATTTCTCTACACCAATTCAGAACCAGAGGCATGCTCTTAGTGAGAATCTGCAACTCCTCGATATCAACGCCAAAGACAAACATGTTATTTGTTTCCAAGAGTGGATGACACACCATTTCTAATCCAGTGATCACAATACCTAGAAGTGGCATTTGGTTATTTATTTGGTTTCTTATATGTTTTTATAGTTTTTGTTCCTTTTATTCATCCCCATTGTAACATACTATAACTATTGATGAAAAATACTATATAACGATTTTTCTATGATTCGGGGTTAAAAAACAGACAAATCAGACACCCATTAGTTGTGATCTTATTTTCTTCCTGGTAATTTTTAGATAGGGCTTCCTTGGAATCCAATTATCTCTCCAAATATTCATTCTTTGACCATTATACATTTCAATATTTACTCCTTTTCTTACATGCAAGTATTTATAATTTGGTCATCATACGATGTGCAAATCAGACCATGTTTCAGAAGATCCAGTCCATGTTCAATTGTATGCTAGTTAGGGGACAAATGTTATGCAAGAAGATCGTATACAAAAAGTCACCAAGCCTTAAGAGCATCTCCGACAACTTCCCTATTATAAAGTTGCAAAAGGTTGTTGGAGTAAAATATAGGGTACGCAAAAAAATGATCCGAGAGGTTTTGGGCAGTTATTGGTGTTTTTTTGCCCTATTCTAGCGATTTCTTCGGGAGACGGCGGATCCGAGCAATTGGAGGTTAGGCGGGGTTGGAACCGATCGAAATCAAAGCGATTACGACGGGAATCAAGCGTCAATGGAGGCAGTCCTACATATACAGCAGCGCTGCCTCATTTTAGGGCTGCCCAAATAAACTTTTCAATTGTTTTGCATTTTTGGCAGCACTTGGAAGTGGTTTTTGCTGGGAGATTAGATCATTTGCCCCATTTTACATGGGATTTGATGCTTTTCGCCTGCCTTCTAGACCATAGATAGATTTCTGACCCGAGGCCCCTTGTCATTCTCGCCAAATGGAGAAGTAAGGTGGGGGCAAAAGATCTCATTTTCCCCTTTTCACCTTCCAAACTCTCAAAAATAACTGCTACACTGTAATAGAGCATTTGTTGAAGATGCTCTAACAAGCATATAAGCCATCAGGAAGCTCTGGTAAGCACCAAGCTTATCTAGCCAGATGTGAATCACGGATACATACAACACACAAGTACAACTCACCTCGGCGCGTGCAACCAAAATCTGCTACTATCGCAACAACCACACATACATCCACTGCAACAAACAACAAATTCAATTCACAAGGCGACGCAGCTAGCGCCATTTTGACACGGCTGTCATCCAGCATGGCATCTCCTCGTTCAGAGATAAAATGCAGCAAGCAGCAGCAGCCGGTGGCTGGTCACTGCCAGCTGCGGTAAAAGTAAAACCTTGGGCAGGTTCGTCCAAAGTACTCCCTCCGTCTCATAATGTAGTAACGTTTTTTGGAGCTAGTACATTATGGGACGGAGGGAGTACTAAATTGTACTCCGTAGACTGCGGCCTTCCTACTTTTCTATCCAAAAGTTTGGTGAGACGCGGCGAATCGAATCCGTGCCGCACATTAGAACCCTAGCTGATCAACTAGCTAGAATCCATTTAGGATACAGTACTCTATTTCTTTCTAGTTTCGTCAAGGCAATCTTCTTAAGAAAGACTTCTTCATCTCTCTTCCTTATTACGGCGATGGCTACAGATTTTCTCTGTCCAACAATGGCTACTACAAAAAAATTCTTCCATGCGTAATGGCAAGGAAGTCCTGATCCTACGTACGACTGCAAAATAATTCTCTGAGATTTTGTCCAAGGATTTGAGGTTTGATATCGTCTCAGTGCACCATCCTGGGCAGGCTGAATGGCATCTTGCGCAGCGGGGACGTGCGGATCACGGCCTCGAAGCACCCCAAGGACGACACCGGCGAGCCTGAGGCCGAGCCCACCGGAGACGACGACGCCAGTATCGCCGCCCGCGCCAGGGCTGGCACGTCGCGGGCGCGAGCGCTGGCAATGTAGGCGCAGCTCGCCGTGTCCTCCTCTTCCTCTTCATCTTCATCTTCCTCTTCAGTCGGTTCCTCTGTGGCGGGCGCGTAGATTTCTTGCGCGATGGAAGAATGCGTCCGGCGGTGGTGCGGCGGCGGCGGCGGCGGGGGCGCCGGGTTGCTGTGGACGAGGTCGAGGATGATGCGGCCCTCCATCCTCCTGGCGACGATGCGGCCCCGGCGCGGGGCGGGCTCCCGCAGGACAACGACACGCCCGTCGGCGGTGCGCGTCCGCGTGAGCGCCCAGGGCGAGCTCCCGGCCCGGCGCAGCGACGGGATCAGCGGCGGGAGGCGGTGGAGGCGCCCCCGCCGCCACCCGTACTTCACCCAGCACCCGCGGCCCTCGTCACCGCCATCATGCCCTTCCTCCTCATCCTCCTCCTCCTCCTTAAAGACATCCGGATCGCGCTCTCCGCCACCGAGGCAGCAGCCGACGGCGCGGCGCGAGGCGGATATGGTGCGCGTGGCGACGTAGCGGTTGACGTCGACGTCGGCGGCGGCGACGGCGATCAAGGTATGGAGGCCGAGAGCGGCGGCGGCGGCGGGGAAGAGCATCGCGGAGGCTAATCAATCAGTTGTTGCAGCTGGGGAGACCGGGGCCGGGAGACGGGAGATCTCCCGGAACAAGATCGCCCTGAGGCCGGCCGCGAGGGGATATGATATGATACGACGTCCCTCTATTTTATACCACCGGCGCCGGATGGGTTCCACTTTTTTTTCACGGGTGGGGTGGATATCTTTTCTTTCCCAAACGCCTCTTCCTCGTACTTGCGGGGACGACGGGACGCGCTACCGTGTGTGTGACAGATCTGCTGTGCAATACCCTTCCCTGCCTAGCCTGGGTTTAATGTGCAGCGGGCTGGCCTCCACGCTGGACGTTGCAAAGGGTGTCCATATATGATCAGACCAGCTGACACAAAGTTAGCACTAATTCAGTGAATTTCTTTTGCTGCCTTATTAGTTTTGGAACTCTTTCAATATTATTATCTTTAGAAAAAAGCCCAGCTTAGGGTTTCCTACCTACCCTCCTCCGACAAAGGTTTGGTATCCTCCCCCCTCCTCCCCGCGGCCGCCGTCGAGGCCCATGGAGGGTCATGATGCTCAGGTGGTTGCGACATCAAGGGTGATGGAACAAGTCCGACCTCTTCCAACACCGATGAGAGGCTTGTGAGAATGTGGATCATGGGCGATCAAATCTATGGTACGGAATAACTTTTACAGCCAGACACAATTGATTTACGCGTTATCCTTATATTCAAATTTGGACCAAAAATAAAAGGGCGGAAATGATCAATGACGTAAATGGTTAATAGTTTTCATTTTATTTAGTTTTTCTTTGGAATTCTTTAATTGCTATCATGAAAATCCTGTACTAAGATCCAGCGAATTTGTAGGGCCTGGTGCCAGGTCACAACGCGGCTTTGCCATGGTAGATGGATGGCATATCAAGAATCGATGACAAAATAGGAAAAATACAGGGCACATACTATAAGACATATGTACAATAACCTTTCCATAAAACTATAAAAAAATCATCATGTTTTGTGCTCCTTGTTGTATGACTCGATCCGGGTATCCATTTTCATCCAATGGTAAGGTTACCGATTCTCGGTCCCCAAATCCTTTGTTCTTTTTTTCTCCTTTCAAAGGAGACATGACTTGGGTTTCAACATGTTCTCTCACAAGACCTTCATAAAACGAGACATATCTATAACATTTGAAGTTACCATGCCAATAAGTTCTTATCATATGGATGAAGACATCATTAACACAGTATACCCTCAACCTCCGCAGCTACACATGTTCAATGCTACTAATGCTTCTAGTTGATAAGTTGTTAAACCATATCATAGCATTAGCACCAACTAATAAGGGACACATATTTAGCATAAGCTAGATGATTCATTATTTGATTTTCTATAAAAAGGTTGCTTATAAATTGTGAGGTTGAGTGCATAAAAAGTTTCATTATTTGTGATAGGATGCATGGACATGCAAAGTTAATGGGAGCATGTGCATGAAAAGTTAGTGGAAGAGTTTTTACATGATGAACCTATTTGATGATGTGGATATCTTTCATGTCAAGATAAATATGTTAGTGGGGATGAACTATTTAGGTATTATAGATCAGTGGAAATTCATATCTTTCTTAGCAAAATATGTGGCAATTTCCTCGAGTTTCCTAGGTGATGGATTGAAGTTTCAACTTCCTTACTATTGAATACATTGGATTGAAAAAATGACCTTGTTATACTCAGAGAATTCATAAGAACCATCTTTACCATAAATAAGTGAAACACAAGAATGAACCTCGGGAATAGACTATAGGGGGATGCGTTATGAAAAAAAAATGTTGCACGATCACATCCAGGAGCACTATGAAGAGGTGGCGGCCAATCTCACCAACAAGCAGAGTAAGAAAAGCAGTGTAGTCTGTTGGTGAAGCGCGACGATTCCCACAACTAAGTTATACCTTCTGATACGTTTCCGAAGTATCTATAATTTTTGATATATCCATGCTATATTTATAATATTTTTTACATGTTTTTTATAATTTTGTATCATGTTTATGTGGACTAATATTTTAAGCCAAAGTTGAGTACTTTTTTGTGTTTTTGGCTTTTTAGGTGAAAAATGTTTAGACCAAAAAACTATTTTTTTAGCAAAATTCTTTGATGCCAAAATATGGCACCAGCCAGAAGAAGGGTGCATGGGAGCTGACAGGTAGCCACACACCTCTCCACATGCTCACCTCTTAAGAGGGCATGGTGGGACCGGACGAGATATCCCTATGTAAGTTTGAAATACAAATCTGTTGAAAATCTGCTTATTTTTCTTATATAAAGTTTTACCAAATTCCATACAGTTTAAAAGTATTTTTAAGGTTAAATTTTGGATGAAACGTATTTTCACTTTTGATTTTTAAATCTTCTGTTGCAATGCATAAACTGATATGGCGTTGAAAAGCTACAAAAAAAATGCAAAACTTTTTGGTATAGAACATTTTGTCAAATTCTTACGATTCAAATTTGAAAATGATCAAACTATTTCCGAAACCATTTGTTTTTAAGATTCTCGATTGGGGCAAAAAATATCATTGGAAAGCTATCAAAATGTGAAACTACTTCATGTTGAATGTTTTCCCAAATTCACAATCATATAAAAGTAATTTCAAATACGAAGATATGGATCCTGCTGTTTATTTATCCTGAAACAAAGTAATCGAACTGAGCTTTATGCGGGGTTAAACTTAACTGTTTTCACAGTCTTGAGTTTACTCAGTTTTTTGGTGTTGTTTTCCAGTATTTTTTCAATCGTTTGTCGGAATTGAACGAATGATGTACCAGTTGAAAAGTTGTAGAAAAAGGCTAACTATTTTTTGTTGAACATTTTTTGAACTTCACTACTCATTAAAAGCAATCATAAATGTGATGAAATTCACATCAAACAACATACACTAAACTTTTAAACCATTTCTGAGAACGGGCATGTAATATAACGTTGGAAAGTTGGCTAATAAAAAAACCCTTTTCATGTTGAACAATTTTTTGAATTCCTATTGGTTTAAGAGAAGTTTTGAAAATGGTTAAACAATATCAAGTTTTTTGTTTCTCGAACCCATAAATGAACACATATTTTTTTAACAAACATTTTGAATTATCATGGAATGGCCATGCGAATTTAGAAGATTAAACATTAATATTTTAATTATTTTTGTTTGAAATAACGATTTCATCATCTTTGAACTTGCAGGGATCATCATTTTTTTCACTTGAATTATTTGTGTTATCTTGTATTTCCTTTTTAAACTTTCTCAATTTTAATAGATGAACATGCATAAATTTTGTTTCAAGTTGTTTGCTAAAGTCTCTTGATTTTGTAAGTAAACTTTCAACATATAAGGTTGATAGTGCAGAAAACCATTAGACATCCCCGTAGGGTGGTTCAAGTAGCCAGAAGTATCAAAGAGGAGAACATATAAGGGATTTACCCAGGTTCGGGTCCTCATGGCGGAGAAAAAACCCTAGTCATACTTTAATTTTTTCTTTACCTTTTAATTTATTTTTTAACTTTCTCATTTAATAGATGAACATGCGTAAATTTTGCATCAAGTTGTTTTCTAAAGTACACTGATTTTGCAAGTAAACTTTGAACGCCTTAACTTTATTTATCTTTTAACTTGAATCATTTTGAATAATTTTTGTATTTTAATGCTTTATTTGTTTTCAAAATTTTGAACCTACAGTTCTCATAACTTTGAAAATTTGTCCCTCAAACATCAGGAATTTTTACTTGAATCAACCTTTTGTTTTTGAACTCGCAAATGAACATGGACACCTTTGCTCAACATTTTGAAATATCACAAGGCGGGCTCATGAAGTTAGAGTATTGGAATTGTTTGGTTCTAACATTTTATATTTCTCTCTCTTTCAAACTGATAATGTGATCATCTTTGAGATAGAGGGTTTCAATAATTTTTTCATGTGAATTATTTTGTTTACTTTTTATTTTATTTTGAACCTTCTCGTTTTTAATAGATGAACTTTTCGATTTTGATTGTATAGTCATAAACTTTTTCTGAAGTTTTTTTTGCTAAAGTCTCCTTGTTTTGTGGGTGAACTTTCCATGTTGAAAGTACTTTATTTTCTCTTCTAAGTTTAACATTTTTTAATATTTTAGTGTTTTCAAATATTAAAGCTTATAGTTCTTGTGACTTTGATCTTTTGAATTTTTGTTGTCAATGTCATGACTTTTTCACGAACTAAACCGGTGAACTTTTACACAGTCAGTGCTGAACCTCATGGTTTTAACAATTTGAAATTCAACAAACAAACATTATGATCATGAATCAAATCGGTGAATTGCTTCAATAGAAGCATGAACCTCATGGTTTCAAAAAATTGAATTTAAGAAACAAACATTTATAACCGTACATATAAACACTTTGCGTAGCACAAAATCATAAAATTTAATAACACTAAATGTCATATACATATGTTTGAAGTTATGGGTGTACAAATTAGATGGTATTAACATATACCTATGTTTACATATCACTCTCGAATGCATGTATATATGTAGTTGTTCAATTTATGCATGGAGTTCAAGGTGTACAAATTAGAAAGCTACAACTGAATTTAACAACTACGAGATCGTGCGCTTGGTGGTGGGGGCATCAAATCCTCATTGGAGAAAAATTGCTTGCTTAGGACCACCATATTTTCTTACAATAAGACATGTGAAAAATAATATACAAATGACAATTAGAGAAATAATTAAAAGTTATACTTTAGACAAAATCATGTTACCATAACTGAAAGCGGTGATTTTTCAAACTTCTAGGTGAGAACACCGTGCTCTAATCCATTTGTCATATCTGAATCTCTGGTGAGCTAAACTGGTGCATAACATTATGAGTGCGGAATTCCCGTAAGAGAAAAATAAATATGTAAAATACACATGTAATATTTCAGCATTTTCTCAATATTTGCACATTAAGGTTGATGAACAGGAAAGAATGTGAAAATGAACTAAAAATCAAATAAAAGTTGAATTCCTATATAGTTCAAGGTAAAAAGAACCTCCACATCCATAAAACTTCGTATCTTAGTTCATAGTATTTCATAAAAATAAACTTGTGTAGCCCTCATAAATCAACACAAATATTTTTCTGTAAATTAGTTGAGGAATATATTTTTCTTGAAATTCATGTTTGATATTACTAGCTCTGAGAGTATGAACTGATTTATAAGCTTCTTTGTCGAACTACTGCCCAAGCCCCTGCATAGTGAACTATCATACAAAATTTTGCTTTTCTAGAGAACTGATGTTTGAACTAATGCAAATTCATGTTTGAACTTACTAGCTATAGATCAGAAGAACTGAAAAGTGATATGAATTAGAGAAATTTTGGCTCCTGCATAAGGTGTCTTATTGGAGAATATATTTTGAAGTGAACTAATTTATAACAGAAACTAAACTATTTTGTATTTTTACAATAATATTGGCATGTCTTTTGCTATTTTTGTATGAACAATTTGTATAATACGTACTGAACCGTTGATTTTTTATATTCACAAATCTACTATTCATAAGAAGTTGATCTCCACTACTAGCAATTATCTCTACATGCACACAGTCCATATAATCATCCATGCCACATTAACTTTGGGTTAAAAACCCCAACCAATCCACCAACCGTCAACTCCCCACTTCCCACATGCATGACGACATGCATTTTCCACATCAGCAAATTAATCAGTTTTGATGGACAAATATTTACATGCATTTTCCACACCAGCAAATTAATCAGTTTTGATGGACAAATATTTAACTTTTTCCGAAGGCGTGATAGCTTGCCACTTTCTCTTATTGCCTCTTGCTTCGACGGATCATTTCATCTCCTCTCCAACAGTAAATTATTCTCCTCCCTTATTTATCTTGCCACTTTGCACATTGTGCCACTACTGGAGAAGCCTTCTCTTGTCGTCGCTACCAGAGACCTGCCCGCTAAGGTCGTCCCGGAGCCCCATGATCTCTGCCAGTGGGGGTGATGCTGGACCAATCACATGAAGTGGCATCAACTCGACTTTTCGGTGAGTCATTAGTGCCACAATCGGTGTCCTTCTTCAACCTCATATGCGTCAGAGGTAGGTTCTCTCTTTCCTCTCTATATCCTCAAATCCGAGATGTGGTTTTAGTTAGATTTTGTAGAAAAAAAACCCAATCGTAGTAGATGGGGAGACGATGGTGTTGCCCCCCAGCTGTAGTTGATGTGCAAACATGAACATGTCAACTGGATCCCAATCGAAGTAATGCCTCTGTCACCATGGAAGAATAAGGAAGATGAGGTTGTTCCCATAAATTATTCTTTCAGATCTCCACGCCTACGTTGTTCCCCTGATCGCCTATATTAGAGATAAATTTAAATTCCCCGCAAAAGGACGACCGGTTCTAATTACACAAATATGGACACACAATGTGATATAGTACTATTTTCCCGACTTTTCACATAATACCATTAATGGTTCGAATAAAGACATATTTATATTCATTTTCATTGTTTATTTATTTTATCTTCATAATATCCATACACCATCAAATCTTCAAATAAACATATACATATATTTATTTGCCATTCTTTACTTATTTTCACTACACAATCTTCTTTAAGGATTGTGCTGCAAGTTTTCCCTGCAACGCGCGGGGTATTATCTAGTTAATGTAGACGAATACATTAAAATCAAACCCCAGGAAAAATAATCAATCCGATGCTTCTACGTACCACATGCCAGCGTCTAGTGATGGAGCGCTTGCACGGGTTTAGGGCTTCCAAAGTTGGTAGGTCACGGTTGATACGTCCCAAACGTATCTATAATTTTTACTTGTTCCATGCTTATATGAGTGATATTGCTATGTGTTTTACTACACTTTCATACCTTTTCAACATATTTTGACTAACCTACTAACTCAGTGCACCCAGTGCCAGTTTCTGTTTGCTGATGTCCATGCATTGCAGGTTTATACCCATATTTACAGTGCTTGGAAAATTCCATACAAAATATATAAAAAAATCAGCATCCCAGAAGACTCCGGATGCCCGAAGGAGAGCAGGAGGGGGGGCCACCCCCCTCCGTGGAAGCCAGGTGGTGTGGCCTGATGGCACTGAAGTAGTGCTCCTTGTTGGCTACCCCAAGTGGAAGGTTGAGATGTATCGTAGCGTAATTTCCCTCAGCAAAGATACCAAGGTTTCTCTCCCATAGGACTACAACGACGACAAGTAGGTGGCAACGACGCTAGAAATTAGGCGGTTGACGTGGACCTGCACACAGATACAAATAACTTTGCTCCCAATGAGTACAAAGAGGTTGTCAATCTCTCCGGCCTTGTTGTTTACAAAGGGTCAAATGCAAGAGATAAAAGGGTAATGATGTAACAGCCCGGGATTTCCACCCTAATTAAAAAATTTGTTTGTTGCATTAGTTTTTTGATTGCTAGAATTGTTTGCAGTATTTGCTTCGCCGATTTATTAATCGATGAATATTCTCCCCCTCTCTTTCTCGTATCGGATGAGGGACCAAACCTTTTCCCAACGGCACACGACCTTTTGCGACACCGGGTTTCACCCGACCACTGTCGCGACTACCGGCACAAGACCAGCCTTCACCATCGGTGCGGAAACCCCCATTTATATTTAAATGGGTTATTTTATCGGACAGGTTTCGACGTTCTCGGTTCTGAGCGAAACGTATAGACGATGCGGATACTATGTGGCGATGTGGTGTTTCGAATTTCGTGCGATTCCGACTTCGTTGGGTAGGTAAACGATCGGAGGTGCCAGGCATAGTAGCCGGTATAACTCCAGGGGCGTATTTACAAAATGTTACACGTGCTAATAGCTGACCTCTCAAATTTCCTTCTTATCTGCTAAGCCTAGCCCACATGAAACTATAACACAAAACAGCCCACCTAACCCCTCTATATAAGGAAGCACCCCTCCTAGCCATTTTAGGCAGCTAACCTAAGCCAAATTAGGGTTTCCCCTAACCCAGCCGCCACCTCCTCCACCTAGATTTCAGCAGCCAGCCAACCCACACCCCAGATCCAGATCCATCGATCTGGGCCATCGGATCCGGATCGGGCGGTTCCCAGCCGTCCACGTCATCAGAACCGAAGCCAGCCCGCGGTGGAGCTCCTCTCGCGCCCGAGCGCGTCCCGGCCGCCCCGAGCTCCTCACGCCGTCGCCTTCACCCGCTCTGGTAGCCGCGCCACTCCGGCGAGCTGCTGCGCTCCGGTGACCTCCAATCCCGCGCCCGCGCTCCTCCTTCTCTCTCCTCCCTTCTTCCCTCTCATCTCGCAGCTCTCTCTCTCTCAACAGGAGCAAGCTGCCATGGAGTTGCCGCCATGGAGTAGCTCGCGCCACCACCTTGGGACCCCGCCGGCGAGCAGCTTCGGCCAGATCTGATGTCCCCGCGCTGGGATCCGCCCCTCCTCACGTCCTTCCCACGCCCAGCGGACCACTGCCGCATCGCGGCCCAACTCCGCGCGCCCCGGCGAGCGTTATCCTTCGCCCGCGAGCGCGTTGCAGTTATCCCGCGCCCACGCCTTCCTGGGCCTTGGCCCATGGTGAGCGTGCCTCTGCCCTTTTTTTCCTTGTTGTCTGTTGGGCTCAGACCATTAGTGTTATTGATGTGCAGCGCCCGTGCGCGAGTTTTACTATCCAGCGCCGCCCGTTTAGAGTAATTCGGCCCGTTGCTCTATTTTTTTCCAGAGCAGTTTAATTGACAGATTATTTTTGTATTTTGCGATGCCCGTATCTTTTTAACGGTAGCTCGGATCGTGACGCTTTAAACATGAAACTTGCTTAGTTTTCTGTGTAGATTAAGAAAATGTGCTCTTTTGACATGTTTGAACTTGTCTGCATGTTGTTTACCTGCTAATTACAACCATTTCCACTTTAACTATAACTGCCATAACTTTTTAAACGTTGCTCCGATAAAAATGTTCTTTATATGTAACTTGACTAGAATTGCATGTAGATTATGTTTATGCTGCTCTTGCTTGCTAATAAAAATAATAAAATATTGTTTAGGTAAAAACAGTACCAAACATTATAATTTTCGTGAGGTAAATAGTGATAAGCATGTTTAGGAGTTTGCCCCACTTAAACTGACTAGCTTAGATAGCTTACTTATGCTTCACATTTTGTCATGATTGTGTGATATGCCATGCTTGGGTGAGATGCCATGTTAACAAGCTTTGCTCATATAGTGTAGCTAAACAACTTGAACCTTCGTAAATGTGCGGTATCGTCGTGTGTGACGAGTACTCCACTTAACCTGTTAGTAACCGCTCACAACGATAGATGCGATACCGTGCATTGTCTCGTGTTACCTTCTTGATGTTGTTTGCTGGTGATTGCTTCGTAGTAATAGATGCTTGCTCGTAAATTGTCTTTCTAGTGTTTACCTCTTGTATGCTTCCGCGGGTACTCTCGGAGACGGTGCGAGCTCGCGATCGCCTACACCTTCGGAACCCGACTTATCAATAGACAAGGACTATACATTAGTTATGATCCATTCTATTATAACCAGCGGTTTGCATGCTAGTCTAGGTTAGGTTCGATGTTTGATCCTACCACATGTTTACAGCCTGTCAAACCGATACAACCATGTCCTCTCCCAGCAAACCATGTACTACTATGTTACTATTGCTCGTTGCTCAGCCCCTGCTTAGTATGCATGCTTAGGATTCTACGAATGTTCCCCTGTTACTCCTTGGTTTGGGATATCATATTATTATATTGTTTTGGAGGATATTGTTATTATAATGTTGACTATACTCGAGGAAGGATGGAAGGTCTAGGTTATCCCGTCCCGATGCTTTGTTCCATTCGATTCACGTAGGACCCGAGTTCCGGGTATTGTGTCTTTTGGCGAGCGTTCCTAACCGCGTGTGGGATACTATGGGGTCCCCTTTTCTTACCTACCTAGCTTCAAACATTTCTAGAGGTGGTGCAGCCGTTTTACCATTTGAAACCCATGCATATATATTTGTCGGGTTGCTCCTAGTAGACATCCTTTAAAATAACCTGGGCCGCTGGAGACATGGCTTATCTTGATGGTCCACACCTGGAAGCTAGGGGGCTGCCCATGTGAGGGGATCAGTTACCCCGACCTCGTCCAGCCAGAAGAGTCCAATCCGAGAGTGTGGACGACTCTTGGATTGGGTGTCGACTCCCCGGGGGCCACCCGGATTTGTTCGTTGTTAGCTAGAGGGACCTGTCGTACCATATCTATCGGAAAAACTCTTCAATGAGTGTATTTAACGGGCCTGACTGAGAGAGATGGGCATGCATGCAGAGCCTTGTAATGGGCAATTGGTACACCCCTGCAGGGTAAAATCTTTTCGAGAAGACGTGTCCACGGTTATGGACGACTTGAGACCTACTCCTTGTTCATACAAAACAACAACTGAGATAATCTTAATAACTTGATCAACGTGTGTGTTCCTTGACTGCTTCTTCTTCTTCGGGACGCGAAGAGGAGGACAAGGATAGGATAGGTGTTATGTTTGCGTAAGTAGATGATAGCAAGACTTGTTGGAGGCGATTCCTCATCGAATGGTTGTCTTCTTATCTTACTCTCTAGATCGTAAGCCACTTCATAAATGCTAGTGCGGCAGCAACCTCACCACTTACCCCATCCTTACCGTGGACTACTAGTTATCCTAGAATGACGAGTGATGAAGTCCTTGCTGGATCAGGTGACCACTACAGTTGGATGCTGAGTACTTCTGTACTCATGATACTACCCCCCAAACTCTTTTCAGGGTTCTTGATCGACAAAAGGTATGGTGATCGACGTTTCACGTGGAGACTCGACGACGACTAGTTAGGCGGATCCCGGTTGAGGGCCTGGACTCGTGTGGTTATGGGGATCGATGATTTTCTCTTTGCCACCAGGCAATTGATTATAGTCTGTACTCATACATGTATATTCCGCTGATGTAATGTATTAAGGCAGTTGTATCCCGATTGTATGAGATGTTGTATCCATGTAGCTGTAATGTTGTGATATCATGTTGGAAATCCGGGGCATATGGCATTGTCATATGTCGCGGTGGGACTGATAGTGCTTCGTCCCCGGATCTGGATGGAAACATCTAGATCGGGAACAGTACCGCATATTGGGCCTTACAACTTGGTATCAGAGCCTTACCGACCGTAGGATCCTTTTCTGGCCGAATTCGAGTCTAGATAAAAACTATTTTGTACTTACTAAGTTAATTATCGGAGAGTAGGATTCTTTTTCCTCCTTACCCATGCTCTGGTCAGGACAAGTGTCGTAAGTGTTTTTACTCTCGCCTTATCCCCTTTCAAACTTTTGGATCTCGAGTGAGTGGAGTTTCAGAATAGTTACAATGCCTTGCTTGCAGCGTATTATCTCGATTACGGTCTCAGTTTGGGAAATCATGTAGTACCTTTAGCTTCTTTGACTCCGGACAACATCTTGGTCGCCTATTGACTTCATTCCTCTTGACTAGTATCCCCACAATTTGAGTGGGAATGCTTCACTTGATCGTCATTTCTTGCTGTCGTTCTTCCACTTGACCACCTAATGGTTTCGTTCTCCGAAGTTGCCGTCTCCCTGCGGAAATTAATCTCGACGGAAGTTCGTCGTCGGCATGGAGCAAAGTCTCTTGTTGGTGGTGTTGAAGAACGTCATGACTTGACGCCGGTGGCTTGGGCCACGGCGGCGCCTCGCCGGAATAGGGTTCCCGGCCATGGGAGGGCACGGGGAAGGCACGGGCGTGTGCCTAGTGGCCTTGCGCATCTAGTGGAGCACCAGGGGGACCACGAGGAGGCCTGTGGCCATGGCTGCGACGAGGAGAGCGGCGGCTGGAGCTCCTGTTAATGGCGAAGACGGTGTAGAGGCTTGGGGAGAAGCACAGGTGGGGGGAAACGGAGCGCCCAGCTCACCTGAAGGCGATGGCACACTCGGGGAAGCCGGGGAGGAGCTGGGGGCGCCGAATTTCTCGCCGGGGTTCCTTGCGGCCCGCGACGGGGAATTGAAGCGGGCGTCGTCTCCATCGAAGCCCGGCTTGAATTGACGATGCAGGTCGACGAAGACGATGGTGGCGGAGCTTCTGGACACGACGGTGTGGCTAGGGGAGAAAGGTCTCCGCGCGGGCACACGACGATGGACGGCGGTGATCTACGGGCGGCTCGAAAACAGAGGGGAAATGGGATAGAGAGGGGGGGGGGAAGGCACACGGGGCTCGGGTCGTCTCCAGTCGGCTCTTGGCGTCGAGGTGGAGGCAGGGGCGCGGCCAGGACGCTGCCACTGCGGCGGCTGCGGTATGCCGGGCACGCAACAGTGTGCTCGTGCCCGGGGAAGACGACGAGGGCGCCAGGCTGGGCTTGGGCCTGCTTCTGCGAGTTGGGCTTCTTCCCTGGTAAGCCCTCTTTCTTTTTATTTCTTTTCTGTAATTTGTTTTGATTTGATTTCTAAATCAAATCATTTTTAGAAATTCCAAAAACTTTATTGTGAGCTACTGGAACATATATAAGTCCACTCACAAAGTTTCAGAATTATTGAAATTATATTGAAATAATTTCAATTGCAAATACAATATTTATTTAATTTCCAAGGGCATTTTGGACTTTTAGAATAATCAGAGAGCATGAAGTGGGACCCACTTCACTTGGAATGTGATCATTCCCATTCGTGAGATTTTTCAAAAAGTTCAAAGCATTTTTGGAAAAAGATTTTTGTCTGGCCTTTTATTAAAATTATTTTGAGGCTTTTTGCTTCCCCATTTCTTTTTCTTTTGCAAAAATTTTCATGATGCAAAAGTGTTAACTTGGAAAAGCACAAACCTAAATTAGGGTTCTGACAACTCGCCCCCACTCAAAAGAATCTCCTCCCGAGATTAAGAAGTCGTCGGAAAGAGGGTGGGGTACTCGGCTCGTAGACGATCACTATGTACTCCTACACATCCTCTCATCATTCACCTTGTTTAGGTCAAATTCACCAACACGTTACCATGATCATTCACATGATCACTACCATCCCGACTCACATAAACGTAGCCTCATTGTAAACTCTAAGCATGCAATAAGCTTTAACAGTTGCAGGGGCCACATGATATCAAACAACTCCTACATCTGCTAGGATTGTGGTTTTCTTACTACTGTGACAAAATGATAGGTCATGCAAAGGAATGGGTTCAACTAGTGGTAGAACGTATCATGGTGACATCCTAAACATGCATAAGTGAGAATGAGTGGGAACTGGGATTTTATCGACATGATGAAAGAGGGGATGCTTGCCTTGCTGACGATCACGAGGTACTAGTCTTCTGTCGTGAAGTTAAACTCTTCTCCGAGATCAACTCTACCGAGAAGATGCAATCACCGAAGCACTGGAGGTAAAGCACAATCAAGATAATACAATGCTCAAGCAATATGCAAAACATAGCATGGCAAGGTACTGATGTGACCTATATTTAATTTGCAACATGTTAATTGAAGTTTAATTGAAAAGTAAATTCAAATTCAAACTCCAAATGTTATTCAAATTAGGTCAACTTGCATTTGCTAATTTTTGGTCATGGTAAACCATGTTATCATGTGTGTGATATGCCTCTGATGTGCAAGTGATAATGTTTGCATTGCTTTGGATCAAGTTGGTATAGCATTTTAATTCAATTTGAATTAATTCCAATTAAACCAAACAACAAAAGCTACTGGTCCCAATTTAATATCAACTCAAACAAAGTTGAAAGTTGGAAATTTGGATAGAGAATTTTCTGCTGATCATTTTTCATATATAAATCTTTTCATTTGGACTTATGGTTTAACAGATATTAATATTTGAAGTTTTGCTTATTTTCTGCAATTTACTGATTAAATAAATTATAAGGATTATTGCATTAGCACTAGATCATGCTGACGTCAGTGTCGTTGACTGGTCCAACTGACTAGTGGGGCCCGCCGGTCAGTGACTGGGGGCTTAATCCCCTCTGTTTATTTTAAACGGTGATTAATTAGGGGGGTTGTGGCCCATCTGTCATAGGCTCAAGGGGGTTTAGCACGAGGGTTAGGCCTAACCGGCCGGCGACTTGATGCCGGTGGCTTGGGCCACGGCGGCGCCTCGCCGGAATAGGGTTCCCGGCCACGGGAGGGCACGGGGAAGGCACGGGCGTGTGCCTAGTGGCCTTGCGCATCTAGTGGAGCACCAGGGGAACCTCGAGAAGGCCTGTGGCCATGGCTGCGACGAGGAGAGCGGCGGCTGGAGCTCCTGTTAATGGCGAAGACGGTGTAAAGGCTCGGGGAGAAGCACAGATGGCGGGATACGGAGCGCCCAGCTCACCTGAAGGCGATGGCGCACTCGGGGAAGCCGGGGAGGAGCTGGGGGCGCCAGATTTCTTGCCGGGGTTCCTTGCGGCCGGCGGAGGGGAATTGAAGCGGGCGTCGTCTCCAGCGAAGCCCGGCTCGAATTGATGATGCCGGTCGACGAATTCGATGGTGGCGGCGCTTCTAGACACAGCGGTTTGGCTAGGGGAGCAAGGTCGCCGTGCGGGCGCACGACGATGACCGGCGGTGATCTACGGGCGGCTCAAAAACGGAGGGGAAACGAGCTAGAGAGAGGGGGGGGGGAAAGGCACACGGGGCTCGAGTCTTCTCCAGGCGGCTCTAGGCGTCGAGGTGGAGGCAGGGGCGCGGCCAGGACGCTGCCACCGCGGCGGCTGCGGCATGCCGGGCACGCAGCAGTGTGCTCGTGCCCGGGGAAGACGATAAGGGCGCGAGGGTGGGCTTGGGCCGGCTTCTGCGAGTTGGGCTTCTTCCCTGGTAAGCCCTCTTTCTTTTTATGTCTTTTCTGTAATTTGTTTTGATTTGATTTCTAAATCAAATCATTTTTAGAAATTCCAAAAACTTTATTGTGAGCTACTGGAACATATATAAGTCCACTCACAAAGTTTCAGAATTATTGAAATTATATTGAAATAATTTCAATTGCAAATACAATATTTATTTAATTTCCAAGGGCATTTTGGACTTTTAGAATAATCAGAGAGCATGAAGTGGGATCCACTTCACTTGAAATGTGATCATGCCCATTTATGAGATTTTTCAAAAAGTTCAAGAATTTTTGGAAAAAGATTTTTGTCTGGCCTTTTATTAAAATTATTTTGAGGCTTTTTGCTTCCTCATTTCTTTTTCTTTTGCAAAATTTTTCTGGATGCAAAAATGCTAGCTTGGAAAAGCACAAACCTAAATTAGGGTTCTGACAAATCGCCCCCACTCAAAAGAATCTTGTCCTGAGATTCAGAAGTCGTCGGAAAGAGGGTGGGGTACTCAGCTCGTAGACGATCCTCTCGTTCCCAGGTGGCTTCTTTCTCTGAATGATGTGACCACTGCACTTTGAGGAATCTGATCTTCTGACGTCTGGTGCTACGCTCGGCTTCATCAAGAATACGAAAAGGGTACTCTCGATATGAAAGGTTATCTTGGAGATCAAGCGTTCCGTGGTCTACTTCGCGGATGGGGTCGGTGAAGCAACACCTGAGTTGAGAGACGTGGAAGACATCATGAACCTGGGAGAGGTGAGGGGGTAGTTCCAATTGGTAGGCAACTTCTCCACGTTTAGCGAGAATGAGAAAGGGACCGATATAACGTGGGGCCAACTTGCCTTTGATACCAAAGCGATGGGTACCCTTCAGAGGAGTAACCCGAAGGTAAGCCTTCTCATCCAGATTATAGCTTTCTTCCCTGTGATGACGATCATAATAGCTTTTCTGACGAGACTAGGCTGTTTTCAATTTCTCACGAACAATGCGAACCTGCTCTTCTGCATCTTGAATCATATCCAGTCCAAAGAATTGTCTTTCACCGGATTCTGACAAGTTTAGGGGTGTTCGACATTTCCGTCCATAGACAAATTCAAAAGGAGCCATGCCCAAACTAGATTGGAAGCTATTGTTATACGCGAATTCGGCAAAAGGAAGAGAACTCTCCCATTTCCATCCGAAAGAGATAACACAAGCTCTGAGCATGTCTTCGAGAATTTGATTGACCCTTTCTAGTTGACCACTGGACTGCGGGTGATCAGCGGTGCTAAAGGAGAGGTGAGTTCCCATAGCATTCTGGAAACTTTCCAAAAATCGAGAGGTGAAAAGACTACCACTAGCTTTTCTGACGAGATTGGGCTGTTTTCAATTTCTCACGAACAATGCGAACCTGCTCTTCTGCATCCTGAATCTTATCCGGTCCAAAGAATTGTCTTTCACCGGTTTCTGACCAGTTTAAATGTGTTCGACATCGTCGTCCATAGAGAAATTCAAAAGGAGCCATGCACAAACTAGATTGGAAGCTATTGTTATACGCAAATTCGGCAAAAGGAAGAGAATTCTCCCATTTCTTTTCGAAAGAGATAACACAAGCTCTGAGCATGTCTTCGAGAATTTGATTGACCCTTTCTACTTGACCACTGGATTGCGGGTGATAAGCGGTGCTGAATGAGAGGTGGGTTCCCATAGCATTCTGGAAACTTTCCCAAAATCGAGAAGTGAAAGGACTACCACGGTCTGAATTGATTTCCAAAGGAACACCGTGAAGTGACACGATTCGGGAGACATACAAGTCCGCTAACTGGCTAGCAGTTATAAACTCCCGAACGGGAAGGAAGTGAGCAACTTTGGAAAGTTTGTCAATGACAACGAAGATGGCATCATTTCCTTTCTGGGTTTTTGGAAAGCCAGTGATGAAGTCCATACTGACTTTATCCCATTTCCACTCGGGGATAGGCAAAGGTCTAAGAGTACTAGAAGGTCTTTGATGTTCTGCCTTAACGCGACGACAAACATCACATTCATCAATGAACTGAGCAAATTCTCTCTTCATCCTAGTCCACCAAAATCTCTGGCGTAGGTCTTGGTACATCTTTGTGCTACCAAGATGAATCGAGAGGGGAGATTCATGGGCTTCTTTAAGGATCAGCTGTCTAAGGTTCTTATTCTTTGGTACTACTATCCTGTTCTCGAAGTATACAATACCTTCATTGTCTAGGGTAAAACATTTAGCCTTACCACTAGCAATGTTTCCTTTGATGTATCGGATACCTCAAGAACGTTTCTGTGCATCTTTGATTTGATCCTCAAGAGTTGGTTTCACTACACAAGGTGGAAAGGAATCCATAAGGAACAATCTCAAGATTAAGCTTTCGAAGTTCCTCATAGAGAAGTAGTTGATACGGTTGTAACATGAGGTTGTTACCATACGACTTACGACTTAGTGCGTCAGCCATGACATTGGCTTTGCCTGGGGTGTAAGAAATTCCTAAGTCATAATCTTTTATCAACTCAATCCAGCGTCTTTGCCTGAGATTAAGATCTGGCTGGGTGAATATGTATTTGAGGCATTGGTGGTCGGAATATATCTCACAACGATTACCAAGGAGGTAATGTCGCCAAGTTGTCAGGGCATGAACTACGACAACGAGTTCAAGATCATGGGTAGGGTAGTTCTCTTCATGTGGACGCAACTGGCGTGAAGCATAAGCTACCACATGTCTATCTTGCATAAGTATGCATCCTAACCCTTGCCGCGAAGCATCACAATAGATCTTGAAATCCTTTTTGGTGTCTGGAGGTGCAAGTACGGGTGCAGAAGTCAATCTTCTTTTTAGCTCTTGAAAGCTTTCCTCGCACTTGGGGGTCCATTCGAATTTCTTATCTTTCTTGAGGAGTTCAGTTAGAGGCTTTGCAACTTTGGAGAAGTTCTCAATGAAGCGGCGGCAATAGCTTGCTAAGCCAAGAAAACTCCTAACTTGCTTAACCGATTCAGGTGGAGTCCACTCAAGGACGGCCTGAACTCTCTCGGGATTGACAGCAATGCCTTTGGCAGAAATCACGTGGCCTAGATAGGTCACTTCTGGTAGCCAGAATTCACACTTTGAGAATTTTGCATATAGGCGATGCTCTCGAAGTTTCATCAATACCAACCTAAGATGTTCTGCGTGCTCTTCTTCGTTCTTTTAGTAGATGAGAATGTCATCAAGATAAACTACAACAAATTTATCTAGGTACTCTATGAAGATCGAATTCATCAAGCGCGAGAATGTGGCGGGGGCATTGGTTAAACCGAAAGACATAACAGTGTACTCATAAAGACCATAACGAGTAGTGAAAGCCGTTTTGGGAATGTCCTCGTTTCTGATTTTGATTTGATGATAGCCTAATCTCAAATCCATCTTGGAGAAGATAGAGGATCCAGCAAGTTGATCATAAAGATCATTGATCCTGGGAAGTGGGTACTTGTTCTTTATTGTCGCTAGATTTAGCGGGCGATATTCTACACACATCCTTTCTGTTCCATCTTTCTTCGTTACGAACAGAACGGGGCAAACCCATGGCGATGAGCTAGGGCGGATGAAGCCTTTTGCCAACGAAGCTTCAAGTTGGATTTTGAGCTCAGCTAAATCACGTGGGGCCATTCTATAAGGGCGTCTGGATATTGGGGCGGTCCCTGGGAAAAGATCTACCACAAACTCTACAGATCTGTCAGGTGGTATGCCTGACAGCTCTTCTGGAAAGACATCCGGGATGTCACGAACCACCGGAATATCTTCAATGTCAGGAAGGGGAAGCACATTCAAAGAACGCAACAGGGTTCTAGAGATTGGTGAGGTGTAGTCAATTGTCTGGCCTGAAGGATGGGTGAGTTTAACTGGCTTGGCTTTACAATCAAGGACATCATTCTGTCTTGATAACCAATCCATTCCTAGGATGACATCAATGTCTGAAGACTTGAGGGCTACAAGAGAAGCAAGGAATACTAAACCCTCAATGGAAACTTCATTTTCATGACTCACCATGGTGGTGTGCCATTTAGATCCAGGGGCATGCACAACTAAGGGTGTGGATAACATCAAAAATGAGATGTCATGTGACATTGCAAAATCCTGGGATATGAGCGAATGAGATGCTCCTGGGTCAAAAAGAATGGAAGCTGGGATGGAGTTGACAGGCAGGGTACCGAGTACAACGTTGGTTGCCTTATGGGATTGCTCCATAGATACATGGTTCAACCACCCATGTTCCTTAATAGGAGTGTGAACTTTGGAAGATTTGGGTTGTGACTTACCACGACGAAAGGCTTGCTTGGGGTTAGAAGTGGTGGCTACATGATTTTGGGGACACTCTCGAACATTTTGGCCTGATTGTCCACATTGGAAACAAATACCACGTGGAATGAAAGGAACTTGAGCACTTGATTGTCCAACAAAATTCCAAGGAGGAAGATTGGGTTGAGGTGGACGATATATGGTGGTTAATGGTCTAGAAGCACTTACAGCATGACTGATGTCACTGAAGGGAATCCATACACAGCGTTTCCGAGAACCTGAGCTAGAAGATGGTGCAAAATCACGGTCACGCTTACGAGACTCTTCGTACAACTCATTTCCATACTCGTCCTTGAAGGATTTGTTGACTAAATCCTGGAAGTTGACGAACTCGTGAAGATTCAGGTCATGACGAAGGACGGGGCTAAGTCCCTTGCGGAACCTTTCCTGTTTCTTGGCATCGGTGGATACTTCTTCTTGGGCATAATGTGCTAGACGAGTGAACTCAGTCCGATACTCATGAACAGACATCTTTCCTTGGGTCAGATTGCAAAACTCTTCTTTCTTGCGCTCCATCAGTTGATCCGGAATATGATACCCCCAGAAATCATCACAGAACTCCTGCCAAGTCATCACGTGACCTACGGGCTGCATTGCTACAAAATTCTCCCACCACTGAAGAGTAGCACCTTCCAGAAAGTATGCCGCGAATAGCACACGATCACCGGGAGCCACATGGGCTATCTCAAGCTTACGCTCGAGGGAACGAAGCCAATCATCGGCATCAAGGGCTCAAAAGAACACCGGAATACTGGCGGGTTGAGGAGAATGAAGTCCTGGATGGTAACAACACTATTACACTGACGAGAAGTGTTCTGCTCAATACGCTCGAGAAGACGTGTCTGATCACGACGATTATGTTCAGCCTCCATCATGATTTCCTCTACAGAAGGCGGTGGGGGAGGATCTTCATCATCTCTATTACCGGGACTGAAATCAACACAATGATTTCCACCTGACATTCTGTGTGATAAGAATCAACAATCAGAATAGGATTTATGATATACTTCTAAGCTAAGCCAACAAGACTATAATGCAACGGCATCAAAGTCACAGTCGGACAACATAATGGCTGTGCCGGGATGAAAAATGAGACAATCAGCAAGATAACAAACATCACTTCCATAGAAGCACTATGGAATGATGACTCTGGAAGACCACAACACTCCTACAGCTACAAAGAAGCAATCAACGAGATGTTCTAGTAAAGACATAGAGGAGCCTAGTCCTATCTTCCCGTAGAACAAGATGAGGGTGACTCAGAACTCAGATCGATGGGGTAAGGAGAAAAAAGAAGTCTTACGTTGTTCCCTTATATACCCAATGTAACTATATAACTATAGAATGCTAGACTCGACATCGGCCAAGGGTTTGATAATCCTACAGACAGTCCTGCTCTGATACCAAGTCTGTCGGGACCCGGGGTTTGCGTATGTAATTCCAGTCACAACTCAACCATATGGAGAGCCGAGAGTCGTACCCACTTGTCTAAGCAGACAAGGCCAGGCACAAAACACTCTCGGAAAGCATCGTACGTGAGGGGCATCCCATTCAGGCCGGATGATCAACTGAGATGGGTCCTCATCGTCTGCTCACAAGTCTAAATGATTATGGGTGGTGAAATCCCATACTCATAGACAAGTCGCCTCAACCATATTCTCGATTGAATTATAACACTTACATAAACAGACTCCAGCCGGATCACCTAGTCGGGATCTCGGGCGGGCTCAATCATACAACAAAGTGTGCCACGTGACAGAGTCACGAGCAATCGCATCGCGATGCCCCAAGCTGCGCACATCTAAGGGCCACTTGGTGTATAAAAGACCGCCGGCAAGAACACAACTAAGCTATCGAACCCCACACTAAGACATGCACATTATAATCATACACGCAACATACATGTCCAGTGTAAACAACAGGTAATCACAACATGAACTCTACAAACTCATAGTCTTTATAACTTCTACTAAACAGAGCAGACATAGTAGTTGTATTACAAGCAGAGATCACATGACTGTGATCCAACATTACATCAAACATCAACGGAAGCAAATTATGTCTTAGTAAAGACAAGTTTAACAAATGGCTTAAGAAGCCCAAAAGAAAATACAACGACCCTCCAAAGGGCACAGGCTGCTGTCTAGAACTATACGACCTGGTCCACGTCGAGCTCGAGGTAGAGGCCACCATCAGGGTCAGTGGTCTCGTCTCTAAAACATAGAATAAGCAAACGTGAGTACAAAGACGTACTCAGCAAGACTTACATAGGAACTATACTACTCATGCACATGTATCAAGGCAAAGAGAGGTGGGGTTTCAATGCAGAAGTGCCAGCTTTGACTTTGCTAGTCCTGTACTACGAATAACAGAATGAGGTAAGGAGCGTACACGAGTCCAAGTATCAAGTCTCCAACCAAAACACCACTATGGATACTTCCTAGACTTCCCACGAGGAAGCACGCCATAGCACTCACGCTTATCTTGGTAATTTTAGAGTAACCGTTCAAGTTGTCTATGATCAAGTAAAGGTCTCCAAGTAGTCCATAACCGCAGACACGGCTATTCGAATAGTTCATTAACCCTGCAGGGGTGTACTTCTACACACACACGCATCAGTTACCGCCTGGGAGTGGACCCTTCAAGCGAGTACCGGAGAGGATGTTGCCACGACACTTCACTCACAGCACCATCTCTAGTCCTAGGGAGTCGCCTATTTGAGTTGGGACCACGATCGGAATCCGGCCGATTTTTCCGATGCGGACTCAAACGTTGTGTGACCGCCATCAAGCTCAACTCGATCATGATCACTTGATTCAACGAGCCCACAACCTACGTCCACCACTTACCTTGATGTACCTGCTTGAGATCGTTTAAAGCTCAAACTACTTGCGACTCCTGGACTTGGTACGGGGTGAGGTACTAGGCCGAGAGGGGCCAGTGAGCCCAATGTGTGATCGTACTCTTAGTCTTGGATAACAACACAAGAACTCGGGCTTAAGGCGTGTTCAACGAGACAACCCACTGTGTACTCCTACACAGCCTCTCATCGTTCACCTTGTTTAGGTCAAATTCACCAACACGTTACCATCATCATTCACATGATCACTACCATCCCGACTCACATCAACGTAGCCTCATTGTAAACTCTAAGCATGCAATAAGCTGTAACAGTTGCAGGGTCCACATGATATCAAACAACTCCTACATCTGCTAGGATTGTGGTTTTCTTACTACTGTGACAAAATGATAGGTCATGCAAAGGAATGTGCTCAACTAGCGGTAGAACATATCATGGTGACATCCTAAACATGCATAAGCGAGAATGAGAGGGAACTGGGATTTTATCGACATGATCAAAGAGGGGGGGGGGGTGCTTGCCTTGCTGACGATCACGAGGTACTAGTCTTCTGTCGTGAAGTTAAACTCGTCTCCGAGATCAACTCTACCGAGAAGATGCAATCACCGAAGCACAGGAGGTAAAGCACAATCAAGATAATACAATGCTCAAGCAATATGCAAAACATAGCATGGCAAGGTACTGATGTGACCTATGTTTAATTTGCAACATGTTAATTGAAGTTTAATTGAAAAGTAAATTCAAATTCAAACTCCAAATGTTATTCAAATTAGGTCAACTTGCATTTGCTAATGTTTGGTCATAGTAAACCATGTTATCATGTGTGTGATATGCCTCTGATGTGCAAGTGATAATGTTTGCATTGCTTTGGTTCACGTTGGTATAGAATTTGAATTCAATTTGAATTAATTCCAATTAAACCAAACAACAAAAGCTACTGGTCCCAATTTAATATCAACTCAAACAAAGTTGAAATTTGGAAATTTGGATAGAGAATTTTCTGCTGATCATTTTTCATATATAAATCTTTTCATTTGGACTTATGGTTTAAAAGATATTAATATTAAAAGTTTTGCTTAATTTCTGCAATTTACCGATTAAATAAATGAAAAGGATTATTGCATCAGCACTAGGTCATGCTAACGTCAGTGGCGTTGACTGGTCCAACTGACCGGTGGGGCCCTCCGGTCAGTGACTGGGGGCTCAATCCCCTCTGTTTATTTTAAACGGGGATTAATTAGGGGGGCTGGGGCCCATCTGTCATAGGCTCAAGGGGGGATTAGCACGCGGGTTAGGCCTAACCGGTCGGCGACTTGACGCTGGTGGCTTGGGCCACGGAGGAGCCTCGCCGGAATAGGGTTCCCGGCCACGGGAGGGCACGGGGAAGGCACGGGCGTGTGCCTAGTGGCCTTGCGCATCTAGTGGAGCACCAGGGGGACCTCGAGGAGGCCTGTGGCCATGGCTGCGACGAGGAGAGCGGCGGCTGGAGCTCCTGTTAATGGAGAAGACGGTGTAGAGGCTCGGGGAGAAGCACAGATGGGGTGAAACGGAGCGCCCAACTCACCTGAAGGCGATGACGTACTCGGGGAAGCCGGGGAGGAGCTGGGGGCGCCGGATTTCTCGCCGGGGATCCTTGCGGCCGGCGACGGGGAATTGAAGCGGGCGTCGTCTCCAGCGAAGCCCGGCTCGAATTGACGATGCAGGTCGACGAAGACGATGATGGCGGAGCTTCTGGACACGGCGGTGTGGATAGGGGAGGAAGGTCGCCGCGTGGGCGCACGACGATGGCCGGCGGTGATCTACGGGCGGCTCGGAAACGGAGAGGAAACGGGCTAGAGAGAGGGGGGGGAAAGGCACACGGTGCTCGGGTTGTCTCCAGGCGGCTCTAGGCGTCGAGGTGGAGGCAGGGGCGCGGCCAGGACGCTGCCACCGCAGAGGCTGCGGCATGCCGGGCACGCAACAGTGTGCTCGTGCCCGGGGAAGACGACAAGGGCGCCAGGGTGGGCTTGGGCCGGCTTCTGGGATTAGGGCTTCTTCCCTCTTAAGCCCTCTTTCTTTTTATTTCTTTTATGTAAATTTTTTTGATTTGATTTCTAAATCAAATCATTTTTAGAAATTCTAAAAACTTTATTGTGAGCTACTGGAACATATATAAGTCCACTCACAAAGTTTCAGAATTATTGAAATTATATTGAAATAATTTCAATTGCAAATACAATCTTTATTTAATTTCCAAGGGCATTTTGGACTTTTAGAATAATCAGAGAGCATGAAGTGGGACCCACTTCACTTGAAATGTGATCATGCCCATTTATGAGATTTTTCAAAAAGTTCAAAGAATTTTTGGAAAAAGATTTTTGTGTGGCCTTTTATTAAAATTATTTTGAGGCTTTTTGCTTCCCCATTTCTTTTTCTTTTTTTAAAATTTTCATGATGCAAAAATGCTAGCTTGGAAAAGCACAAACCTAAATTAGGGTTCTGACAAATGTGCTCTTTTGCCATGTTTGAACTTGTCTGCATGCTGTTTACATGCTAATTACAACCCTTGCCACTGTAAACTGTTACTTCCATAACTTTTTAACCGTTGCTCCGATAAAAATGTTCTTTATATGTAACTTGACTAGAATTGCATGTAGATTATGTTTATGCTGCTATGGATTGCTAATAAAAATAATAAAATAATGTTTAGAGCAAAACAGTACCAAACATTATAATTCTCGTGAGGTAAATAGTGATATGCATGTTTAGGAGTTTGCCCCACTTAAACTGACTAGCTTAGATAACTTATTTATGCTTCATCTTTTGTCATGATTGTGTGATATGCAATGCTTGGGTGAGATGACATGTTAACAAACTTTTCTCATATAGTGTAGCTAAACAACTTGAACCTTCGTAAATGTGCGGTATCGTCGTGTGTGACGAGTACTCCACTTAACCTGTTAGTAACCGCTCACAACGATAGATGTGATAACGTGCATTGTCTCGTGTTATCTTCTTGATGTTTTTTACTGGTGATTGCTTCGTACTAATAGATGCTTTCTCGTCGATTGTCTTTCCAGTATTTACCTCTTGTGTGCTTCCGCGGGTACTCTCGGAGATGGTGCGAGCTCGCGATCGCCTTCACCTTCGGAACCCGACTTATCATTAGGCAAGGACTATACATTACTTATGATCCATTCTATTATAACCAGCGGTTTGCATGATAGTCTAGGTTAGGTTCGATGTTTGATCCTACCATATGTTTACAGCCTCTCTCAAACCGATACAGTCATGTCCCCTCCCAGCAAACCATGTACTGCTATGTTACTATTGCTCGTTGCTCAGCCCCTGCTTAGTATGCATGCTTAGGATGCTACGAATGTTCCCCTGTTATTCCATGGTTTGGTCTATCACATTATTATATTGTTTTGGATGATATTGTTATTATAATGTTGACTATACTCGACGAAGGATGGATGGTCTAGGCTATCCCGCCCCGATGCTTTGTTCCATTCGAGTCACCTAGGACCCGAGTTCTAGGTATTGTGTCTCTTGACGAGCGTGCCTAACCACGTGTGGGATACTATGGGGTTCCCTTTTCTTACCTACCTAGCTTCAAACATTTCTAGAGGTGGCCCAAGCCGTTTTACAATAAACCCATGTATATTTGTCTGTCGGGTCGCTCCTAGCAAACATCCCTTAAAATAACTTGGGCAAGCGGAGACATGGTTTCTCTTGTTGGTCCACACCTGGAAGCTAGGGGGCTGCCCACATGTGAGGGGATCAGTTACCCCGACCTCGTCCAGCCGGAAGAGTCCAATCCGAGAGTGCGGACGACTCTTGGATTGGATGTCGACTCCCCGAGGGCCACCCCGATTTGTTCGTTGTTAGCTAGAGGGACCTGTCGTACCGGATCTCTCGGAACAACTCTTCAATGAGTGTCTTTAACGGGCCTGACTGAGAGAGATGGGCGTGCATGCGGAGCCTTGTAATGGGCAGTTGGTACACCCCTGCAGGGTTAAATCTTTTCGAGAAGCCGTGTCCATGGTTATGGACGACTTGAGACCTACTCCTTGTTCATAGACAACAACAACTGAGATAATCTTAATAACTTGATCAACGTGTGTGTGCCTTGACTGCTTCTTCTTCGTCGAGACGCGAAGAGGAGGACAAGGATAGGATAGGTGTTATGTTTGCGTAAGTAGCTAATAGCAAGACTTGTTGGAGGCGATTCCTCATCGAATGCTTGTCTTCTTATCGTACTCTCTAGATCGTTAGCCACTTCATAAATGCTAGTGCGGCAGCAACCTCACCACTTACCCCGTCCTTACCGTGAACTACTAGTTATCCTAGAATGACGAGTGATGAAGTCCTTGCTGGGTCAGTTGACCACTACAGTTGGATGCTGAGTACTTCTGTACTCATGATACTACCCCAAACTCTTTTCAGGGTTCTTGATCGACAACTGGTATGGTGATCGATGTTTCACATGGAGACTCGACGACGACTAGTTAGGCAGATCCCGGCGGAGGGCCTGGACCCGTGTGGTTAAGGGGATCAATGATTTTCTCTTTCCCACTAGGCAATTGATTCTAGTCTGTACTCAGACATGTATCTTCCGCTGATGTAATGTATTAAGGCAGTTGTATGCCGATTGTATGAGATGTTATATCCATGTAGCTGTAATGTTGTGATATCATGTTGGAAATCCGGGGCATATGGCATTGTCATATGTCTCGGTGGGACTGATATGTGCTTTGTCCCCGGATCTGGATGGAAACATCTAGATCTGGAACAGTACCGCATATCAGGCCTTACAACTTGGTATCAGAGCCTTACCGACCGTAGGATCCCTTTTCTAGCCGAAGTCAAGTCTAGATAAAAACTATTCTGAAGTTACTAAGTTAATTATCGTAGAGTAGGATTCTTTTTCGTCCTTACCCATGCTTTGTGCAGGACAAGTGTCGTAAGTGTTTTTACTCTCGCCTTATCCCCTTTAAAACTTTAGGATCTCGAGTTAGTGGAGTTTCAGAATAGTTACAATGCCTTGCTTGCAGCGTATTGTCTCAATTCCGATCTCAGTTTGGGAAATCATGTAGTACCTTTAGCTTCTTCGAATCCGGACAACATCTTGGTCAACATCTTGGTCGCCTATTGACTTCATTCCTCTTGACTAGTATCCCCACAATTTGAGTGGGAATGCTTCACTTGTTCGTCATTTCTTGCTGTCGCTCTTCCCCTTGATCACCTGATGGTTTCGTTCTCCGAAGTTGCCGTCTCTCTGCGGAAATTTATCTCGACAGAAGTTCGTCGTCGGCATGGAGCAGAGTCCCTTGTTGGTGGTGCTGAAGAACGTCGTGTCTCTTTTCTCTCCCCCTCTCCCCCTCTCCCCCGGATCGTCCAGGATCTCGGGACAAGATCCCTTGTTGGTGGTGTTGTATTGTAACAACCCGGTATTTCCACCCTAATTAACAAATTTTTTGTTGCATTATTATTTTGATTGCTAGAATTGTTTGCAGTATTTGCTTCGACGATTTATTAATCGGTGAATATTCTCCCCCTCTCTTTCTCGTATCGGATGCGGGACCAAACCTTTTCCCAATGTCACACGACCTTTTGCGACACCGGGTTTCACTCGACCACCGTCGCGACTACCGGCACAAGACCAGCCTTCATCATCGGTGCGGAAACCCCCATTTATATTTAAATGGGTTATTTTATCGGACATGTTTCGACGTTCTCGGTTCTGTGCGAAACGTGTAGACGATGCAGATACTATGTGGCAATGTGGTGTTTTGAATTTCGTGCGATTCCGACTTCGTCGGGTAGGTAAACGATCGGAAGTGCCAGGCATAATAGCCGGTATAACTCCATGGGCGTATTTACAAAATGTTGCGCGTGCTAATAGCTGACCTCTCAAATTTCCCTCTTATCTGCTAAGCCTAGCCCACATGAAAATACAGCACAAAACCAGCCCACCTAACCCCTCTATATAAGGCAACACCCCTTCTAGCCATTTTAGGCAGCTAACCTAAGCCAAATTAGGGTTTTCCCTAACCCAGCAACCCCCTCCTCCACCTAGATTTCAGCAGCCAGCCAACCAACACCCTAGATCCAGATCCATCGATCTAGGCCATCGGATCTGGATCGGGTGGTTCCCAACCGTCCACGTCATCAGAACCGAAGCCAGCCCGCGGTGGAGCTCCTCTCGCTCCCGAGCGCGTCCCGGCCGCCCCGAGCTCCTCACGCTGTCGCCTTCACCCGCTCCGGTAGCTGCGCCACTCCGGCGAGCTGCTGCGCTCCGGTGACCTCCTCTAATCCCGTGCCCACGCTCCTCCTTCCCTCTCCTCCCTTCTTCCCTCTCATATCGCAGCTCTCTCTCTCTCTCAACAGGAACAAGCCGCCATGGAGTTTCCGCCATGGAGTAGCTCGCGCCACCACCTCGGGACCCCGCCGGCGAGCAGCTCTGGCCAGATCCGATGTCCCTGCGCTGGGATCCGCCCCTCCTCGCGTCCTCCCTAGGACCAGCGGCCCACTGCCGCATCGTGGCCCAACTCCGCGCGCCCCGCCAGCGTTATCCTTCGCCCGCGAGCGCGTTGCAGTTATCCCGCGCCCACGCGTTCCTGGGCCTTGGCCCATGGTGAGCGTGCCTCTGCCCTTTTTTTCCTTGTTGTCTGTTGGGCTCAGCCCATTAGCGTTATTGATGTGCAACACCCATGTGCGAGTTTTATTATCCAGCGGCGACCGTTTAGAGTAATTCGACCCGTTGCTCTATTTTTTTTCCGAGCAGTTTAATTGGCAGATTATTGTTGTATTTCGCGATGCCCGTATCTTTTTAACGGTAGCTCGGATCGTGACACATTAAACATGAAAATTGCTTAGTTTTCTATTTATATTAATAAAATGTGCTCATTTGCCATGTTTGAACTTGTCTGCATGCTATTTACCTGCTAATTACAACCCTTGCCACTGTAAGCTGTAACTGCCATAACTTTTTAACTGTTGCTCCGATAAAAATGTCTTTATATGTAACTTGACTATAATTGCATGTAGATTATGTTTATGCTGCTCTTGGTTGCTAATAAAAATAATAAAAATAATTTTTAGGGAAAAACAGTACCAAACATTATAATTTTCGTGAGGTAAGTAGTGATAATGTAGGGCAGCTCACAAGGTCTAATCCATGAAGAACAAATAGGGGGAGAGGACATCACATAGATACTGGTCATGGACCCATGGTCCAAGGTGGACTACTCACGGCTCATCCAGGAAGCGTCCATGGTGGTGGAGAAGCTCCCGGAGGTCAATCCTCCCTCCGACAGGGTGACGGGAAGAGGTCTTCTGGTGCTCCCGATCATGGAAGCGCGGCGGAGGCGGAACAGAGGAGAGATCACGAAAAAGGGCTCTTTCCTTAGGGGTTTCGGGAAGAGAGAGATATATAGGTGTAGGGGGCCAGCCAGGGGGCCACCAGGGGTCCAGGCGGCCTCCCGGCGCGGCCCCTTCTGGAATTTTTCTGGCATTTTAAGTAATGGGAAAACCTGAAATAAAAAGATAGCAGAAAACAGAAACTGGCACTGGGGTGCACTGAGTTAATAGGTTAGTCAAAATATGATCAAAAGTGTATGAAAGTGTATCAAAAGGATAACAATATCACCCTAAACATGCATGGATCAAGCATAAATTATAGATACGTTTGGGACGTATCATGGCCCCACCCTCGGCCACGCCAAGAGGCCACCCCGAGGGGTGGGGCCTGCCCTTGAGCCCCCTTCGGCCTATATTGAGCCCCCGGTCCGTAAACCCTCGGCAGGCACTCTGTATCGCGAATTTCACCATCGTTCTTCCGCCGCGGCGATCCCAAGATCGGGATCGCCAGAAGACCTTGTCCCGGCACCCTGCTGGAGGGAGATCGATCTCCGGGAGTTTCTCCATCACCATTAGCGCTTCCCGGATGTGCCGTGATTAGTCCCCCTTGGACCATGGGTCCATGACCAGTAGCTATGTGATACCTTCTCTCCAATCTTGTGCTTTAATTCTTAGCCCTTGCGAGATGCCCTACATGATCAAGGCATCTATGTAATAGTTTCTATGTTGCTATGCTGTGTTTGCTGGGATCCGATGGATTATGAGATTATGTTCAGATTGTGATGAGTTATATATTTGGTTCTCCTTTTATATATTAGTTATTGAGTATTCTTGCATGTTCTCTGTTGCTTTTTATTGCTTTGGCGAAGTAGTAGATTGGAACTCCAAGAGGGAGTGTTATGCATGATTGTGTGTTCATGCCCCCGATGTCTAGCTAGAGTGATAGAAACATGAGACTAGGGGATGTGTTGTTGCCACCAGGGAGAAAACAACGGTGCTTGTAACTGCGGTTGCAAGGAATGTTTACCTTACACATAGTTTGTTAATGCAGTTGTCTGTTGCTTTGAGTTTACACTTTGGGTAGGGCTCTCAACTTAATACCAGCGAGATGTTCAGGATAGATATCTCAAGGTGGATGATTAGTGAGTAGATGTTGATGAATAAACGGTCTACTTGTCTTGGCGTACTGCCCATACGATTGAGCCTCTAACTTTCTTGTAGCATAATTAGCATTGCGATGCGTTTATAATCCTTTCAATTGCCTAGCTGTAATTTGTTCACCTAGCATAGTTATTTTATCGTCTTTTGGGAGTGAGGCATCACTAGTGAACATCATGGGACTCCGATCCATATTTCCACCATTGTTTACACCTATACTATTTACTGATTTTATTTCCTTTCTGTTGCAATCACCACCAATATTTCCATCGTGTGTTTGATCCTTTGTAAACAACATGACAGGAGAGATTGACAACCTCTCTGAACTCATTGGGAGCAAAGTTATTTTATTTTGTGTGCAGGACCAGGTCAAGTAAGCAACCTTGGTTGTAAATGGCACCATCGTTTCCTTACCACCTACTTGAAGAACTTGGATTCCTACTGGAGACATAAACCTTGGTATCTTCACCGAGGGAAATTTGCCGCTGTCTACTTCTCAACCTTCCACTTGGGGTAGCCAACGAGGAGCACTAATTCAATGCCATCAACGGTTTCGCGCGACGGAGCTTGCTGAAGTCGCTCCCTCGATGCCGGAGCATCAGGGGTGTGATGAAGTGAGGGCTTCGCCCACTGGGGTCCTAGGTGGTTGTCAGAGGTAGGTGCTACACATGGGAAGCAGTGGGAGGTGGATCAACAATGCATGGGAAGCAAGGGAGGTGGACCGGTGGCATGTGAAAGAGGGGTGAAGGCAGAGCGATCACCCAGGGGAAGTAGCTAGGGCAGAGATTGGTCGATGACACGTGGAAGTAGGGGATGCTGGGAGGCAACACGGGAGAAGCAAGAAGAGGCGGGTCAATGATACAGGGTAAGCAGAGGGAGGTGGCACGATGGCGCGTGGAATCAACGGGAAGGAGCCGACTATGCTTCTGAGGGAAGACGATGGTCGTCAGTCGAGAGGAAGGGATGAGGAGGTTGGAACGTGTGGATAAGGTTTATTTTAACTTGGGCACACTAATTTGGGGTTGTTAGCCTATACGGTTTATTACCACTTTCCATATATTATTATAGGGTAGTATGTATAATTCAACGCTATCCCCTAAAGCTGACGATGAATCCGTCCGTAGATATGGGGGGGGGGGGAGTCCACGAAAGCTGATGCGGGAGCCGACCATCCAACATTTGTTGCATTTATCCGCCAATAGTTCAACCAAAATACGGCAAAATTGCACAAACTCGAATGGATTCAGTGAAATTTAGATATAATTTACATAAAATAGGTGCATTTCATGCAAACCGAACAAAACACATGAGTTTAACCTAGTCTAAAACTAAGCATGCGAATGTGTGAGCCGTCCTTTCGTATCGCTAGCAATGTTCTCCCGGCAGCGAAGAAAATTCAATGTACTTGATAGCCGGCGAGGTAGACTGATCGTGTACACCAACGACCCTAATCCGCCAAGTCTTCCTGACAGGCGCGCCACTCGATCCTCCTACTTATATGATGAAGGAGGCTGGCCGGAGTGCCGGTCAGAGATGCTTCAGTGGGAGGGGAATACCACCCTCCACCTCCCTAGCCAAGCATCTAACCGATGGATGATCAGTCGGCCAAGCCTGGCATCAACGGGAGGGAAGAAGTGGTGGCCTTGATGGGATACAAGCCGACGTATAGCCCTCCTATGAGGTGAGATGTTGCCCTTAATGGCCGCATGGGAAGGCTCTATGCGCGGCTTGTTTAGGAGATCTATTGTAAGAAATCAATGTTGCTCGCTCGATGAACTGACCACCATCCCACAAGACCCTAGAGCTCGGCGTCATGGCAGAGGTGGATCAAGAATAAAGTGGAACGGGCGTTGCATGGTGTGTTACAAAGTCCTGTGAGGGTCCATTAAAATAACCGACGCTAGATAGGGAAGCGGAGGATCCGGTTTGAATGTGGGGCATCGGTGTCACAACCCAAGTTTAGGTATGTGCTAGGGTTTGAGTGCCCCTTTGCATCATGTGAAAATTTCAAAAGAAATTCAAAAATGGGGAAAAGAAAAGACCTAAAGAATTTAATTCAAATGTCCAGATAAAAACTTGCTCCAAAAATCACTGTGATAATTTTGAAAAGTCCTAGAAATAAGTGAGATCACATATAAAGTGGAGTGGGTCCCACTCAAGGCTCACTGATTTTTCAAATATATTATAAGTGCCTTGGAAATTAAATAATAACCCTATTTGATTTGAAATTCAAATTATTTGAATTTCAAAAATCTCCAAAACTTGTGAGTGATTATCTATATATATTCTAAGCCGACATAAAAGTTTTGAAGATTTTATAAAATTCCTTGCTATTTTATTTGGGGCAAAACAGAAGACAGAAAAAAGAGAAGGAAAAGGAAAAATGAGCTTGCCTGGCAAAGCAGCCCAACCCACCCAGGCCGGCCCAGCCCATCAGCCTTCTCCTTTGTCTTCTACCTCCCCGCTCCCACAAGCTGCTCGGTGGAAAGCCACCGACGCCGCTTGCCACCTCCTGCTCGCCGTGGACGTCCCTGAGGCCTCTAGACGCGCCACGACGACTCCCTGGGCACGGCCACATCCATTCCCCCACTTGGATAGCTTCTCCCTCTCCTCCTTCGTCGCGCCCACACAAACCGAGCGCCGCCGCAGAGCACCGGCGTGGTCCGGCGTGGTCAACGTAGTCGCGGAGGCAAACCGGCGTGCCCTTCGCGTTCAACATGGTCGTCTTCGTCTTCGAGCGGAATCAATCGAGCTAGGATGCCTCTATCGCGCCGAGCCCTTCGTCGTCCTCCCCGCCGGCCGCCGTGCTTCCCCAAGCTGATTCGCCGTTGTCAGAGCATCTCCGGCCTTGCCTTCGCCTCCATCGCATTTCTGGTGATCCCCTTCTTCTTTACCAACCATCCACGCGTCTCCCCCTCACTGTATGGCCACCGCCACCATGGACACAGTACGGCGCCGCCGCGCGTGTTGTCGCCGGCAGTGCTCCGGTGACCAACTGGTCACGTGGAGGTGCCCCTTCTTCTCAACTCCGTTCACTGGTGCCGCCGCACCCAAAAGCCCTCTTTTTTGCACACTGCAGCAACGCCAGCACCCCCACCCGAGCTCCGGCCGCCGAACCCTCGTCGCCGGCCACGCTCCGGTGGTCCCCTGAGCCCCCGGCTAGCCCCTTCAGACGCACGCTTCTAATCTGAGCACGTAGGTGGTCGTGGCAGACCTTTTGGTGCACTGCACCGCCGCCCAGCGAGTCACCGCTGCATCTGCTGGTCACCGGCGGCTCAACGCCGGTGAGCCGACGTGGCCGGCCGGGTTAGCCACTAACCCCACACCCTAATCCACCCCGCAAAGCCAATGACAGGTGGGTCCCTTCCTTAATTAACCCCTCGGGTTATTTTTTAAATAGGGGATTAAACCCAGAGAGGCTGACAGAACGGCCCCACTAGTCATTTTGACCAGTCAGCATCCCTGACGTCAGTATGACACAATGCTGATGCAGTAAAGCATTTTCCAGGTTTAAAGAAATCCAGAAATTACAAAAAAATGAATAAACTTTGGAAAATCATAAGTAATTCATATTAACTCCAAATTGGACAAATTATATATTAAAAATGATCACCAGAAAATTCTCTATCCAAATATCCAACTTTCAACCATGTTTGAGTTGATTTTAAAATGGGACCAGTAGCTTTTTCTATTTGGCTTAATTGGAATTAATTCAAATTAAATTCAAATGCTATTCTAACTTGAACCTTTACAATACACCACATTTCATTGGTACATCAGAAGTATATCATACACATGTAAAGATGGTTTACAATGATCAAACACTAGCAAATGCAACTTGGCTAATTTGAACAACATATGGAGTTTGAATTTGCATTTCAAATGCAATACACTTCATTTAAATCAAATGTGCCACAAATCAGTAGCATTCACATCATGTGACAATATAAGCATGTTCTTGTGCATTTACATTCAATGTTGCCCCACTTGGTTGATGTTTATTCCGGTAACAGTGCCTCCGAGACGGTGATCACCCCCGAAGGAGAAGACCACCGTTAAGACCCGTGTATCGTCAGCAAGGCAAGCAAACCCCCTTTGATCATGTCTATAAAATCCTACTTCCCTCTCAGTCTCGCTTATGCATGTTTAGGAGATCACCGAGACACGTTCTTTCGCATAGCTGAACCCATTCCGATGCATGACCTATCATTTTGTCGCCGTATTAAACAAACCACAATCCTAGCAGATATAGGAGTTGAATGATGAGCATGTGGTCCCTGCAACTGTTACTTCTTATTGCTTCTTAGTGTTACAATGAGGTTACTTTGTTTGTGAGTCGGGATGGATATTCATAATGGTGCTGATGATAACATGTTGGTGAATCCACCCCTAAACAAAGGTGAACGATGAGAGGCTGTGTAGGAGTACAAAGTGGGTTGTCTCGTTGAACACTGCCCTAGGCCCCGAGTTCCTGTTTTGTGATCCAAGACAAAGAGTATGACACATGTAGGGTTTATGGGAGCCCCGTTTGGCCTCTTTACGTACCCGATCCGGTCCAGGAGTCACACTAGATTCGGGCTTTCCATTTGACCTAACCATAGATATGTGGGTGGACCTGTGAGGCAGCGAAACCATCTGTCAAAGGTGGCGTCTCGGTCCCTTGCATTATCTGAGTCCGTTTCGTTGAACCGGCCGGACTCTCGAGCGCTGACAAACTCAGGTAGTCGACTCCTGGATTAGAGAAGGTGATGAGAGGGTAGTGCCTTGGTTTCATCCACGTCCGATACCCGCTTGAAGGGTGACAAGAACGAGGCGATAAGTGATGACACGCGTGTGAAGATGTACACCCCTGCAGGGTTAATAAACTATTCGAATAGCCGTGTCCGCGGTTATGGACTACTTGGAGACCTTTACTTGATCATAGACAACTTGAATGGATACTTATAAAACTCGCAAGATAAGCGTGAGTGCTATGGTGTGCTTCTTTGTGGGGAAGTCGAGGAAGTATCCATAGTGGTGTATTGGTTGGAGACTTGGTAGTGGACTCGTGTACGCTTCTTACCTCAAGTCTGGTACTCGTAGTTCAGGACTAGCCAAGTCAAAGCTAGCACTTTTGCATGTTGAAACCCCACCTCCTTTACCTTGAAACTTGAGCATGAGTAGTGTAGTTCTGATGTAAGTCTTGCTGAGTACGAATTTGTACTCACGTTTTCTTATTCTATGTTTTAGATGAGAACCCGGACCCCGATGGAGTCACCTTCGTGAAGCTCGACGTTGACCTTGGTAGTATAGTTCCAGACAGCAGTCTGGTCCCTCGTGGAAGGGCATGTATGTTTACAAGGCTTCTCTAAGCCCTTTGTTAAACTTGTCAGTACACAGACCTAATTTGCTTCCGTTGTATGATGTAATGTTGATCACAGACATGTGATCTTTGTATGCTCAGTGTAAGTCAATAAAGAAGTACTTTGTAGAGTTATGTGATGATATCTGCTGTTCATACTAGTCATGTGTGCTGCGTGTATGATTATAACATGCATGTCTTAGTATGGGTTTTCGAGACCTTAGTTGTGATCTGGCTGGCGGTCTTTTATACACCAAGTGGCCCTTAGTTGTGCATAGCTTGGGGCATCGCGATGAGATTGCTCGTGACTCTGTCACGTGCACACTTTGTTGTACGATCGAGCCCGCCCTAGACCCCGACTAAGTGATCGGGCTGGAGTTTGTTTATGTAAGGGTTATGATTCAATCGATAACATGGTTGAGGCGACTTGTCTATGAGTATGGGATTTCACCACCCATAATCATTTAGACTTGTGAGCGGGCGATGAGGACCCATCTTAGGTTATCATCCGGCCTGGATGGGATGCCCCTCACGTACGATGCTTTCCGAGAGTGTTCTGTGCTTGGCCTTGTCTGCTTAGACAAGTGGGTACGGCTCTCGGCTCTCCATGTGATTGAGTTGTGACCGGAATTACATACGCATATTCCGGTTCCCGACAGACTTGGTATCAGAGCAGGACTGTCTGTAGGATTATTCAACCCTTGGTCGAAGTCGAATCTAGCATTCTATAGTTATATAATTACTGGGTATAAAGGGAACAACGTAAGGCTTCTTTTTATCCTTACCCTCAGCGATCTGAGTTCTGAGTCACCCTTATCTTTTCTACGGGATGATAGGACTAGGCTCATCTATGTCTTACTAGAACATCTCGTTGAGTGCTTCCTTGTAGCCGTAGGATTGTTGTGGTCGTACAGAGTATCTGTATTTTGAGTTCCTTGAAGAAGTTCTGTCCAATCTCTTCAAGGTTGTTTCATTTTCCATCCCGGTGTAGCCGTTATGCTTCCCGATTTATCCCGTGTTGCTATGAATCATTGCCTTTGCATTATGATCTTTTCTTCCAAAATCATGTCCTCTTATCTTTGATTCCATTGTACAACCTGTTTTGATTATTGATTTTCATCACACAGGATGTCAGGTGGAACTCGTAGTGTTGTTCGTCGCAATCGAGACCGTGATCGGAATCGAAATGATGATGCACCTCCACCACCGCCTTCTGCGGCGGAAATCATGATGGAAGCCGAGCGGAATCGACGTGATCAAACACGCCTTCTGGAGCTCATCGAGCAGAATACCGCCCACCATCGTAATGTGGTCGTCAGCATTCAGGACTTCATTCTCCTCAAGCCACCGGTATTTCGATGTTCTTTTGAGCCCCTTGAAGCTGATGGTTGGCTCCGTTCCATCGAGCGTAAGCTTTACATGGCACATGTTGCTCCCAATGATCGAGTTATATTCGCGGCAACTTTCTAGAAGGTGCTGCTGCTGAATGGTGGGAGAACTATGTTGCGATGCATCCTGAAGGTCACATAGTGATTTGGCAGGAGTTCCGTGATGCCTTCCGAGGGTACCACCTTCTAGATGAGTTAATGGAGCGCAAGAAGGAAGAGTTCTGCAATCTGACTCAAGGCGAGATGTCCATTCATGAGTATGTGACGGAGTTCAACCGTCTTGCTCGTTATGCCCAAGATGAGATCAGCACCGACGCCAGAAAGCAGGCATGGTTCGTAAGGGACTTAGCCCCATCCTTCTCCATGATGTCAACCTCCTTGAATTTGCCACCTTTGAGGATTTAGTCAACAGATCCTTTAGAGATGAGCATGGCAATGAAGTGTTCGAAGAGTCTCGCAAGCATGCTCTTGAGCTTGCTCCTTCTTCTAGTTCAGCCCATCAGAAACGCAGAATATGGATTCCAACTGGTGCCATACCTCAAAACTTTCTTCAAAGACCACCATCCAATATATGCCATCCACCTCAACACATTGTTCCTCCTAGGAATGATGGGTGCAATCAAGTAATCCTGCTCCCATCAATTCAGGCAGGATGTGTTTCACGTGTGGTCTGACAGACCATTACTTCTGACAATGCCCTACAGTGATGGTGGCACTACGTAGACCTAGTCATAAGCCTCCAAAGAAATCAACCACCAAAACCTTTCCAGCAAAGCTTTCAGCCACAAGTAGTGGATATGTGAACCAAATCTCAGTTGAGGAAACCACTGCTACTTCTGACGTCATCCTTGGTACACTCCCAGTCAATCATGTTCCCGCCTCCGTTCTTTTCGATTCAGGAGCTTCTCATTTATTCATGTCGGAGAGTTATGCACTTCGTCATGAATTTCCTTTTGAAGAAATGTTTTCTCCAATGATCATTCAAACTCCTGGTTCCAAATGGCAAACTAATAGAGTAAGCCATGGCAATAAAATTGCAATTGAGGGTTTAGTATTCCTTGCTTCTCTTATAGGCCTCAAGTCTTCAGACATTGATGTCATCCTAGACATGGATTGGTTATCAAGACAGAATGCTGTCCTTTATTGTAAAGCCAAGTCAGTTAACCTCACCCATTCTTCAGGCCAGACAATTGACTACAAATCACCCAGCTCTAGAATCCAGATGCATGCCTTGAATGTGCTTCCCCTTCCAGACCTTGAAGATATTCCGGTGGTTCATGACTTCCCTGATGTCTTTCCTGAAGAACTGCCAGGAATTCCTCCTGACAGATGTGTAGAATTCATAGTGGATCTTATACCAGGCACAACCCCAATTTCCAGACGCCCATATAGAATGGCCCCACATGAGTTAGCTGAGCTAAAAACCCAACTTTATGCTTCGTTGGCAAAAGGCTTCATCAGCCCTAGCTCATCGCCATGGGGTTGCCCCGTTATGTTCGTAACGAAGAAAGATGGAACAGAAAGGATGTGCGTAGACTATCGTCCGCTAAATCTAGCGACTATAAAGAACAAGTACCCACTTCCCAGGATCAATGATCTTTATGATCAACTTGCTGGATTCTCTGTCTTATCCAAGATGGATTTGAGATTAGGCTATCATCAAATCAAAATCCGAAATGAGGACATTCCCAAGACGGCTTTCACTACCCGATATGGTCTTTACGAGTACACCGTCATGTCCTTCGGTTTAACCAATGACCCCGCCACATTCTCGCGCTTAATGAATTCGATCTTCATGGAGTACCTAGATAAATTTGTTGTGGTTTATCTTGATGACATTCTCATCTACTCGAAGAACGAAGAAGAGCACGCAGAACATCTTAGGTTGGTATTGATGAAAATTCGAGAGCATCGCCTTTATGCCAAGTTCTCTAAGTGCGAATTTTGGCTACCAGAAGTGACCTACTTAGGCCACGTGATTTCTGCAAAAGGCATTGCTGTCAATCCCGAGAGAGTTCAGGCCGTCCTTGATTGGACTCCACCTGAATCGGTTAAGGAAGTTAGGAGTTTTCTTGGCTTAGCAAGCTATTGTCGCCGCTTCATTGAGAACTTCTCCAAAGTTGCAACGCCTGTAACTGAACTCCTCAAGAAAGATAAGAAATTCGAATGGACTCCCAAGTGCGAGGAAAGCTTTCAAGAGCTGAAAAGAAGATTGACTTCTGCACCCGTACTTGCGCCTCCAGACACCAAAAAGGATTTCGAGATCTATTGTGATGCTTCACGGCAAGGGTTAGGATGCATACTTATGCAAGATAGACATGTGGTAGCTTATGCTTCACGCCAGTTGCGTCCACATGAAGAGAACTATCCTACCCATGATCTTGAACTCGCTGCTGTAGTTCCTGCCCTGAAGACTTGGCGACATTACCTCCTTGGTAATCATTGTGAGATCTATTCTGATCACCAAAGACTCAAATATATTTTCACCCAGCCAGATCTTAATCTCAGGCAAAGACGCTGGATAGAGTTGATAAAAGATTATGAATTAGGAATTTCTTACACCCCAGGCAAAGCCAATGTCATGGCTGATGCACTAAGTCGTAAGTCGTATTGTAACAACCTTATGTTACAACAGTATCAACCACTTCTTCATGAGGAATTTCGCAAGCTCAATCTTGAGATTGTTCCTCATGGATTTCTTTCTACCCTGGTGGCGAAACCAACCCTTGAGGATCAAATCATAGCCGCACAGAAACAAGATAGTGGTATTCGAGAGATCAAGGAGAACATTGCTAGCGGAGATGCTAAATGTTTCTCTACAAAAGATCAAGGAACGATATTCTTTGAAAATCGTTTAGTAGTTCCTGAGAGTGAAGACCTAAGGCAGCTGATCCTTAAGGAAGCTCATGACACTCCCCTCTCAATTCATCCCGGTAGCACAAAAATGTACCGAGATCTACGCCAGAGATTTTGGTGGACCCGGATGAAGAGAGACATTTCACATTTTGTTGCCGAATGTGATGTTTGTCGTCGCATTAATGCAGAACACCAAAGACCTGCTGGTACTCTTCAACCGTTGTCTATTCCCGAGTGGAAATGGGACAAGGTCGGTATGGACTTCATCATCGGCTTTCCAAAAACCCAAAAAGGAAATGATGCCATCTTCGTGGTCATTGAACGACTCTCAAAAGTTGCTCACTTCCTTCCTGTTCGCGAATCCATTACTGCCAGTCAGTTAGCGAACTTGTATGTCTCTAGAATTGTGTCTCTTCATGGTGTTCCTTTGGAAATCAATTCTGATCGTGGTAGCCTTTTCACCTCTAGATTCTGGGAAAGTTTTCAAAATTCTATGACAACTCATCTCTCCTTTAGTACAACTTTCCATCCTCAATCTAGTGGTCAGGTTGAAAGGGTTAATCAAATCTTGGAAGACATGCTCAGAGCTTGTGTTATCTCATTCGGAAAGAACTGGGAGTAATCCCTTCCATTCGCCGAATTTTCTTCAACAGTTTCCAATCTAGTCTGAACATGTCTCCCTTTGAATTCCTCTATGGCCGACGATCTCGAACACCCCTAAACTGGTCAGAAACCGGTGAAAGACAATTCTTTGGACCGGATATGATCAAGGAAGCAGAAGAGCAAGTTCTCATTGTTCATGATCGATTGAAAGCTGCTCAGTCTCGTCAGAAAAGCTACTATGATCGTCATCATAGGCAAAAAAGCTACAATCTTGATGAGAAGGCTTACCTTCGGGTTACTCCTCTGAAGGGAACCCAACGATTAGGTATCAAAGGCAAGTTGGCCCCACGTTACATCGGACCTTTCCGCATTCTCGCTAAACGTGGAGAAGTTGCCTACCAACTTGAACTACCCCCGCACCTTTCCCGAGTACATGACGTGTTCCATGTGTCACAACTCAGGCGTTGCTTCAAGGACCCCATCCGCGAAGTAGACCATGAAATGATTGATCTCCAAGATGACCTTTCTTATCGAGAGTACCACGTTCTTATTATTGATTCAGCAAAGCGTGTCACTCGTCGTCAGAAGATCAAGTTCCTCAAAGTACAATGGTCACATCACTCCGAGAAAGAAGCAACATGGGAAAGAGAAGACCGCCTCCGTGCCGAGTACTCCACCTTCCTCCCGACGACTTCTGAATCTCGGGACGAGATTCTGTTGAGTGGGGGCGAGTTGTCACAACCCAAGTTTAGGTATGTGCTAGGGTTTGAGTGCCCCTTTGCATCATGTGAAAATTTCAAAAGAAATTCAAAAATGGGGAAAAGAAAAGCCCTAAAGAATTTAATTCAAATGGCCAGATTAAAAGTTGCTCCAAAAATCACTGTGATAATTTTGAACAGTCCTAGAAATAAGTGAGATCACATATAAAGTGGAGTGGGTCCCACTCAAGGCTCACTGATTTTTTAAATATATTATAAGTGCCTTGGAAATTAAATAAGAACCCTATTTGATTTGAAATTCAAATTATTTGAATTTCGAAAATCTCCAAAACTTGTGAGTGGTTATCTATATATATTCTAAGCCCACATAAAAGTTTTGAAGATTTTATAAAATGGCTTGCTATTTTATTTGGGGAAAAACAGAAGACAGAAAAAAAAGAGAAGGAAAAGGAAAAATGAGCTTAACTGGCAAAGCAGCCCAACCCACCCAGGCCGGCCCAGCCTAGCAGCCTTCTCCTTTGTCTTCTACCTCCCCGCGCCCATAAGCTGCTCGGTGGAAAGCCACCGACGCTGCTTGCCACCTCCTGCTCGCCGTGGACGTCCCTGAGGCCTCTAGACGCGCCACGACGACTCCCTAGGAACGACCACATCCATTCCCCCCCTTGGATAGCTTCTCCCTCTCCTCCTTCGTCGCGCCCACACAAACCGAGCGCCGCCGCAGAGCACCGTCGTGGTCCGGCCTGGCCAACGTAGTCGCGGAGGCAAACCGGCGTGCCCTTGGCGTTCAGCATGGTCGTCTTCGTATCCGAGCAGAAGCAATCGAGCTAGGACACCTCCATCGCGCCGAGCCCTTCGTCCTCCTCCCCGCCGGCCGCCGTGCTTCCCCGAGTTGATTCACCATCGTCACAGCAGCTCCGGCCTTGCCTTGGCCTCCATCGCGTTTCTGGTGACCCCCTTCTTCTTTCCCAACCATCCATGTGTCTCCCCTCGCTGTATGGACACAGTACGGCGCCGCCGCGCGTGTTGTCGCCGGCAGTGCTCCAGTGACCAATTGGTCACGTGGAGATGCCCCTTCTTCTCAACTCCGTTCACCGGTGCCGCCGCACCCAAAAGCCCTCTTTTTTTGCACACTGCAGCAACGCCAGCACCCCCACCCGAGCTCCAGCCGCCGAACCCTCGTCGCCGGCCACGCTCCGGTGGTCCCCTGAGCCCCCGGCTAGCCCCTTCAGACGTGCGCTTCTCCTCTGAGCACGTAGGTGGTCGCGGCAGCCCTTTTGGTGCACTGCACCGCCGCCCAGCGCGTCGACGCTGCATCTGCTGGTCACCGGCGGCTCAACGCCGGTGAGCCGACGTGGCCGGCCGGGTTAGCCACTAAACCCACACCCTAATCCCCCCCGCAAAGCCAATGACAGGTGGGTCCCTTCCTTAATTAACCCCTCGGGTTATTTTTTAAATAGGGGATTAAACCCAGAGAGGCTGACAGCACGGCCCCACTGGTCAGTTTGACCAGTCAGCATCCCCGACGTCAGCATGACACAATGCTGATGCAGTAAAGCATTTTCCAGGTTTAAAGAAATCCAGAAATTACAGAAAATTGAATAAACTTTGGAAAATCATAAGTAATTCATATTAACTCCAAATTGGACAACTAATATATTAAAAATGATCAGCAGAAAATGCTCTATCCAAATATCCAACTTTCAACCATGTTTGATTTGATTTTAAAATGGGACCAATAGATTTTGCTATTTGGCTTAATTGGAATTAATTCAAATTAAATTCAAATGCTATTCTAACTTGAACCTTTACAATACACCACATTTCATTGGTACATCAGAAGTATATCATACACATGTCAAGATGGTTTACAATGATCAAACACTAGCAAATGCAACTTGGCTAATTTGAACAACATATGGAGTTTGAATTTGCATTTCAAATGCAATACACTTCATTTAAATCAAATGTGCCACAAATCAGTAGCATTCACATCATGTGACAATATAAGCATGTGCTCGTGCACTTACATTCAATGTTGCCCCCCTTGGTTGATGTTTGTTCCGGTAACAGTGCCTCCGAGACGGTGATCACCCCCGAAGGAGAAGACCACTGTTAAGACCCGTGTATCGTCAGCAAGGCAAGCAAACCCCCTTTGATCATGTCTATAAAATCCTACTTCCCCCTCAGTCTCGCTTATGCATGTTTAGGAGATCACCGAGACACGTTCTTTCGCATAGTTGAACCCATTCCGATGCATGACCTATCATTTTGTCGCCGTATTAAGAAAACCACAATCCTAGCAGATATAGGAGTTGAATGATGAGCATGTGGCCCCTGCAACTGTTACCGCTTATTGCTGCTTAGTGTTACAATGAGGTTAGTTTGTTTGGGAGTCGGGATGGATATTCATAATGGTGCTGATGATAACGTGTTGGTGAATCCACCCCTAAACAAAGGTGAACGAGGAGAGGCTGTGTAGGAGTACACAGTGGGTTGTCTCGTTGAACACTACCCTAGGACCCGAGTTCCTGTTTTGTGATCCAAGACAAAGAGTATGACCACATGTAGGGTTTATGGGAGCCCCGTTTGGCCTCTTTACGTACCCGATCCGGTCCAGGAGTCACACTAGATTCGGGATTTCCATTTGACCTAACCATAGATATGTGGGTGGACCTGTGAGGCAGCGAAACCATCTGTCAAAGGTGGCGTCTCGGTCCCTTGCATTATCTGAGTCCGTTTCGTTGAACCGGCCGGACTCTCGAGCGGTGAAAAACTCAGGTAGTCGACTCCTGGATTAGAGAAGGTGATGAGAGGGTAGTGCCTTGGTTTCATCCACGTCCGATACCCGCTTGAAGGGTGACAAGAACGAGGCGATAAGTGATGACACGCGTGTGAAGATGTACACCCCTGCAGGGTTAATAAACTATTCGAATAGCCGTGTCCATGGTTATGGACTACTTGGAGACCTTTACTTGATCATAGACAACTTGAATGGATACTTATAAAACTCGCAAGATAAGCGTGAGTGCTATGGTGTGCTTCTTTGTGGGGAAGTCGAGGAAGTATCCATAGTGGTGTATTGGTTGGAGACTTGGTGGTGGACTCGTGTACGCTTCTTACCTCAAGTCTGGTACTCGTAGTTCAGGACTAGCCAAGTCAAAGCTAGCACTTCTGCATGTTGAAACCCCACCTCCTTTACCTTGAAACTTGAGCATGAGTAGTGTAGTTCTGATGTAAGTCTTGCTGAGTACGAATTTGTACTTACGTTTTCTTATTCTATGTTTTAGATGAGAACCCGGACCCCGATGGAGTCACCTTCGTGAAGCTCGACGTTGACCTTGGTAGTATAGTCCAGACAGCAGTCTGGTCCCTCGTGGAAGGGCATGTATGTTTACAAGGCTTCTCTAAGCCCTTTGTTAAACTTGTCAGTACTCAGACCTAATTTGCTTCCGTTGTATGATGTAATGTTGATCACAGACATGTGATCTTTGTATGCTCTATGTGTAAGTCAATAAAGAAGTACTTTGTAGAGTTATGTGATGATACCTGCTGTTCTTACTAGACATGTGTGTTGCGTGTATGATTATAACATGCATGTCTTAGTATGGGTTTTCGAGACCTTAGTTGTGATCTGGCTGGCGGTCTTTTATACACCAAGTGGCCCTTAGATGTGCGCAGCTTGGGGCATCGCGATGCGATTGCTCGTGATCCTGTCACGTGCACACTTTGTTGTATTATCGAGCCCGCCCTAGACCCGGACTAAGTGATCGGGCTGGAGTTTGTTTATGTAAGGGTTATGATTCAATCGATAACATGGTTGAGGCGACTTGTCTATGAGTATGGGATTTCACCACCCATAATCATTTAGACTTGTGAGCGGGCGATGAGGACCCATCTCAGTTGATCATCCGGCCTGGATGGGATGCCCCTCACGTACGATGCTTTCCGAGAGTGTTCTGTGCTTGGCCTTGTCTGCTTAGACAAGTGGGTACGGCTCTCGGCTCTCCATGTGATTGAGTTGTGACTGGAATTACATACGCATATTCCGGGTCCCGACAATCGGAGTGGGTTTCTTGGCTGCCGTGTTGGTTTAATCCTGCAAGGTGATGAACGGGTAGCCATTCCATCACGTCTCTCCGGCATTGCATGGGTGCGGACACCGAAACAATCGATCAACACGTCATACGTCTCTTCAGTGAATGGTCACGGCGGCATTGGCTGGGAATCAATTCCGGTCGCAGTGGTCGGTCGCGCATGCGCTCGGCCGTAATCCGATGCCAATGATCTCCATGAATGTGCAGCGACCACTTCATGCGCGGGAATGATTTCTAGCGTGGGGGAATTTTGAGTGGGGCCAGGTTGGATGAGGAAATTTCGGTTGTCCGGACTCCCGCAAAGCCCCCTGGTTTGGGCCAGATTTTCAGAATTTTTTAATATGTAAACATATGAAATTTCACGAATTTTAAGTTTTGCATTTTGGCGGACTCACCGGAGCTCGAGCTCCAAAAGGAATCATATTTTTACATATTCTTTTTTACGTAAAAATATTTTATAAATATAATTAAAACTATGAATCCACTTGTAAATTTTGTATGTAGTAGTTTTTTTGAAGCATCTTAGATATAATACATAACACACTAAAAATGATAAATTACTACTTATGTGTCATTCGTCTTAGGTAATATTTATCATACTAAAGAGTATATATGAAGTGACACTTATTTTGGAACGGAGGGAGTATAATTATTACCACATGATAGTATATAAGAAGTGAAGATAAGATTGATGAGACAATATTATGAGTGTAGTTACTCCCACTTATGTGTCATTCTTCTTAGGTAATATTTATCATACTAAAGAGTATATATGTGTAGTATGTACTCCCTTCGTATCATAATACAAGATGTTTTCTTGAAACGATGAGTGTTAAAAAATGACTTATATTATGTTACAGAGGCAGTAGTATATAAAAATATTTAAATATCATACAAACTATTTCCTCTGTCCCACAATATAAGACATATTAACAAGCTATGTTAGCTAATTTAAAAAAAGCTATGTTAGCTTACAAAAACGTTTTGAATTATGAGACAACGTTAGTACTTTTAGGTAGTATATGTACCACATTTTCCACATACTCTTTTTTACATACAATATATGTACGTATTTCATAAATATAATAAAAATTCTTGGCTCAGGTGAAAAATTTCACATATAATACATGAACATATAAAAAATGATAAGGTAATATAAATACTACCATATGGTAGTATATGAGACATGGGAGTATTATTACCTCTTTAATGTTTATGCATCATATGCATTGGATACGTTGCATTAATAATTAATTAAACCGAATTCTCCATCCTTTCCAGTAGGGTTCAATTCAAAAATCTCACCAACCAAAGTAGATGGTGAGTGGTGGAATAATTTTTGTACTTTGCAAAAGTACTCAATTAATGCGCTTGTTTCCTTAAAAATTGTTTACTAATGCATTAATTGCAATGCATGCGTGCATGATCAATAAATAACCAAGAACTTTTGCAACTGCTTATAGGATGATGACCTTAAGACCTGCCATAATGGGTAGTTTCATAAGTTGGTATCATGCATATGATACTAGTGTATGATACTATCTCCACAATGCATAGTACCATAGAGATATTATTTAATGTCATAAAAAACACATAATAGTATATCATTTATTATGATACGATATCATAATAATATGATACTCAACTATGTCTTTCTTCATTTAATTCACCAAAATTTCTTAGTTGGCATGCATGATAATCCCTCCATTCCAAATTAGACGACTTCCTTTTGTATATACATGTGAACAAAAGGAAGTCATCTAATTTGGAACGGAGTGAGTACTACCTATGATGCTTCCATTGCAGGAGGTCTAATAAAATGCAAGCACAATGGTGAACCCGCCAAACCTATATCGCCCACTCAGCAGTGGTAGTTGTTAAACCGCGCCCGCCACAGATCACTATATACCAATGGCGGTTGTAAACTCCAACCGCCATAGCTAAACATCTATCAGCTCGGCCTTGGTTGGATTTAGATCAATGACAGTGACAGGCATGAAAAAACACCCCTCATAGTTTAACATGCATCAGTGTACTAGAAGTTGCCCGCCACTAATTAAATTTGTATTGGGTTTTCCATGCTAATGCTTTTGTATGTTGTTGTATTAATTAATTTGATTTTGTAATGTAATTGGAATTTTCATTATTTAGTATTTTTTATATTTTAATTTTATTTATTATATATAATTTACATTTATAATCTTATTATTTAGTTTCCTTAATTTTTCTGCTTGAAAAAATTAGTTTCTACATAGAGAACATTCGGTTTTTCCTGTAACCATCTCAACTTTTTACCACATGATATGTGGGTGAAATGATGACACAATACTAAGTTTCATCCTTTGCAGAGCTCGTTCAAATTGCTATTCAATCAAATGGTCATTTTGTTGAAACCAATTCATTAAATGCATTAAAATTAGCAAATGATACCAGAAAAGGTTGAAATTTAAGGATGTGACTTTCAATGCTTCATGTTGTACACATAAAGTTTGGATTTGAATTAATTTAAAAAAAGAGTTGCATTTGTAATATGTGGGTTTCGTCCAAAGCTGTGATACTTCGAAAGATATGGTCCAATTTGTACACAGAGTGCATCCAGTTTTTGTTTTAACCCTCTCAACTTGTTACCACATGGTATGTGGGTAAAATAATGACAGCATACCAAGTTCCATCCTATTCAGAGCCCGTTAAAAAAATCAATTTCAGGGTCATTTTGCTGAAAACGATTCATTAAATGTATTAAAATTAGCAAATGAAGTCAGAAGAGGTAATTTGAGAATGTGACTTTAAATGCTTCATGTTGAACACATAAAAAGTTTGGGGTTGAAATGATAAAAAAATTGAGTTGCCTTTGTAATACATGGGTATTCGTTCGAAACTCTAATACTAAAGAGATGGTTCAATTTGCACGGAGTGCATCTAGTTTTTCCCGTAACACTCAACTTTGTACTGCAATCTATGCGACTGAAATAATGATACCATGTCAAGATTCATCCTTTCCAGAGCTCGTTCAAATTGTTTTTCAATTTCAGTGTGATTTTATTAAAAAATATGCACTAATATTAGCGAATGAAGTGGGAAGAGGTTGAATTTCAGGATATGACTTTAAATGCTTCATGTTGAACACATAAAAAGTTAGGAGGTTAAATGATAAAAAAATGAGTTGCCTTTGTAATATTCAAAAATATAGAAATGTGAGTCGTGGTGGTAGTTGTTCACGCCCGCCACAAGTGGCACCTTAGTTGTGGCACCTAATCTTTGCGCCAGCCACAACCAATATCTTCCATACGATGTGGGCACGACCTTAATTGGCATCTATCGCCTGTGTATAACCCTTCAGCACGACCCGTCCCTTCTCCCACCGTTGTCGTCGCATCCCCTCGTTGTCGCTGCCTCCCTCCGTTGCGCCCCCTTGAAGCCGCCGTCAGTGTCGATACGTTATTATTTTCTCTCCCATCTTAGTCATCTTCGCCGTGGGCTCCTCTCCATCCATCGTCTTTGTGACATCCTCTCCCTTTCATCTTCGATATTGGCTCCCCTCCCTTCCTAAGTCGATGTGGCCTCCTATCCCTCCCTAAGTTGTCGTGGTCTCCTCTCCCTCGCGCCATTGTCAAGGCCTCCTCTCCTCTTCCTCCCGCTGCCATCAGATCGATATCACTGTTGCTCTAGGAAGGGCCGCTACCGAAGTCGTGGTCGGCCGAAATATGGCCACCGAGGCCGATGCAGGGTCACTGCCGCCTGGGATTTAGGGTTGAAATTTGCATTATTTTTGAATAAACATTGTGGCCAATTTATGGATTGTTGATACGTCCCAAACATATCTATAATTTCTGCTTGTTCCATGCTTATATGGGTGATATTGCTATGTGTTTTGCTACACTTTCATACCTTTTTCAACATATTTGGACTAACCTACTAAATCAGTGCCCCAGTGTCAGTTTTTGTCTGTTGTTGTCCGTGCATTGCAGGTAATTACCAATATTTAAAGTGTTGAAAAAATTCCATAAAAAATACATATAAAAAGAGCGCAGAAGAAGGCTCCAAAAGCCCGAAGGGGAGACAGAGGGTCCCCACCCCCTCCCAGGAGGCCACCTGGCGCGGGCCAGGGGAGGCCGCACCAGGGACCTTCCTGGAGGGGTGGGACCTCCCCCGGTGCCCTCCTTCGACCTAAATTTAGCCCCCGTTTCGTAAACCCTCGGGAGGTTCTCCATTCCGCGATTTTCACCACTATTCCACCGCCGTCACGATCCCGAGATCGGGATCGCCAGAAGACCCAGTCCTGGCACCCTGCTGGAGGGAGGATTGATCTCTGAGAGCTTCTCCACCACCATGAGCGCTTCTCGGATGTGCCGTGAGACTTCAACCTTGGACCATGGGTCCATGACCAGTAGCTATGTGATATCTTCTCTCCAATCTTGTGCTTCAATTCTTAGCCCTTGTGAGATGCCCTGCATGATCAAGTCATCAATGTAATAGTTTCTTTTGTTGCTATGTTGTGTTTGCTGGAATCCGATGGATTATGAGATTATGTTCAGATTGTGATGCGTTATATATTTGGTTCTCCTTTTATACATTAGTTCTTGAGTATTCTTTCATGTTCTACGTTGCTTTTTATTTCTTTGGCCAAGTAGTAGATTGGAACTCCAAGAGGAAGCGTTATGCATGATTGTGGGTTCATGCCCCCCGATGTCTAGCTTGAATGATAGAAACATGAGACTAGGGGATGCGTTGTTGCCACCAGGGAGAAAACAATGATGCTTGTAACTGCAGTTACAAGGATTGTTTACCTTACGCATAGTTTGTTAATGAAGTTGTCTGCTACTTTGAGGTTACGCTTTGGGTGGGGCTCGCAACTTAATACCAGCGAGATATTCTGGAGAGATATCTCAAGGTGGATGATTAGTGAGTAGATGCTGATGAACAAACAGTCTACTTGTCTTGGCATACTGCCCATACGATTTAGCCTCTAACTTTCTTGTAGCACAATTAGCATTGCGGTGCGTTCATAATTCTGGCAATTGCCTAGCTGTAATTTCTTCACCCAGCATAGGTTTTGTATCGTCTTTTGGGAGAGAGACATCACTAGTGAACATCGTGGGACCCCGGACCATATTTCCACCTCCAATATTTACTTCTTTTATTTCCTTTCTGTTGTAATCACCACTACTACTTTCACTTGCGTTTTGATCCTTTGTAAACATCAAGACATGAGAGATTGACAACCTCTCTGAACTCGTTGGGAGCAAAGTTACTTGTTGTTGTGTCAGAGCCAAATTTATAACGACGTTGCCACCTACTTGTATCTCTTGGAGTCTTACTGGTTCGATAAACCTTGGTATCTTCACCGAGGGAAACTTGTTGCTAACTACTTCTCGACCTTCCACTTGGGGTAGCCAATGAGGAACACTACTTCAGTTCCATCAAGCAAATTTCTGGCGCCGTTGCCGGGGACTCCAGTCTACAAGATAGGGCAGTTGCACACTATCTTTTACCTTTGCTTTTTAGTCTTGTTAGTTTACTTTCTAGTTTTTCTTTAGAGTCTTAAATCGAAAACACTAAAAAAATAGTTACTTTCCTCTTGCTTGTTGTTACTATGGGTACTAATAAAAGTAACAGACCTTGTGACTACAGTAGCTATGATGAGGAATTATGCCCATGGCATGGTCTCCCTGGGAAGAAACCGGATCTTTGGTTTGAAGCTGCCCCTAAACGCCCTCATACTTGGGAGGATGTCAAAACTATTATAATAGAAAGTAAGTCAAATGTAGAGGATGACACCACGACTTTGATAAATAGAAGAGAACTTGATTTTGATAATTGCACTCTTCCCGATGTTATTAAATTTTTGCAAAGAATGGTCAAAGACCCCCACACTAGTTCACTCAACATTGCCTTCACCGAGCATATTACGAATGCTCTTATCAAAGTTAGAGGTTTCTTTTCCTAGAAAACTAAAATATGGTTGGGATCCTATGGTCAAAATCAAAATGAATGATTTCTCTTGCTTTGATTTATGTGATGTTGGAGCTAGTGCCTCCGTTTTACCCAAAAGAATGTATGATATTCTTGAATTGAAACCTTTTGATCCATATTCTTTTGGTGTTCGGCTTGTTGATCCTTCCATAATGAAACCTTTAGGGAGGATTGATGATGTTCTTATAGTTGTCAATGATAATTATGTTCACGTTGATTTTCTTGTCATGGACATTAAGTGTGATCCCTCATGTCCAATTATTTTGGGACGTCGTTTTCTCTGCACCGTTGGTGCTATCATTGATATGAAAGAAGGGACTATTAGGTTCCAACTTCCCCTCAAGAAGGGCATGGAACATTACCCTAGAAATAATATAAATTTACCATTTGAGTCTGTTACATGGGAAAGTTATTCTTTCGAAATTGATAAAACTTGATCTTCTTGCATCATGCCTAGCTAAAAGGCATAAAATAAAGTGCTTATTGGGAGGCAACCCAAAATGTTTTTACTTTCAGTTTTAGTGGTCTAGATGCTTGTTACTACTGTAGCAACATCATTGTATCTTTATTTTCAAGATGTGTGCCAAGCTTAGCCTCTGATTGCAAGAAAAATCAAAAGTTGTGACATGATTGTATCTTTATTTTCACTAATGCTTACAATCATACATTATACGTGATATCTTATATCCAACAACAATTATCTCATTACTAAAAAATAATTTTCAGTTCCATGAATATCAAATAACTACCCCAAATGTTTCAAAGTTCGGGTTTCATGGTGGTGAAGACAATGTGCTTAGCTGTGGTTGAATTCTAGCCTTTTGGATTTATGGACGTAAGTCACATCATCCATAGCATTAGCGGGAGAGCATCAAAAATTTGTGATAGGACATGGTCCTTCTCGGCACTATTGAGGATAGTCCTCACAATACGGTACCAATCGTAAATTTTTTACCAGATAATACAGTTAATCAAAATAATCGGGAGGGTGGTAACGCGAGCCATTTATTCTACAACAATAATGCAAATACTAAGACTTTGTTCATAATTTAGTTACTAAGTGCGCTCCCACTCAGATTAATATCTCTCGTAATTGATGCTGAAGTGATTCAAGATCCGACCCAATCGTCCGCCATTGATGTGACATCATTGATGACTTAGACTGGACCGGTAGGCCAACTTTCCAATCACGCCAAAGGTGATTCTTGTTCATCTTTCGATGGGCGTGTTCCGGTAGCAAACTTTTATCCAAACCGTCAAGACAACCAAGTTTAATTGCAGTGTGTTCTTAACACACCCGCCTTTTATGCGTCACACCGTGTGCACCCATGTGACATGACCTGCTCTGATGTGAAACATAGTATAGACTGTGCTACAGTGGGAAGAACACTATCAACTTGATATTGTTTTGCGAGAGATCACCCTAATAAAATACGACTACCGCGCATCAAACAAGGATGCATCAAAGGGATAAACATCACATGCAGTTCATAAAATTATGTGATATAGTATAGCCTTTTGCTTCGTGAAGTCTTCTTTGTCTTCACGTCGTCGTGGTATAAGTCACCGTGTCCACCAACTATGTCCTTGGCGCAGGGACCATCACCACGGCTTCCGGCATGTGCGTTGGGGTCCACCTCCGCATCGTAGATCATCACCTTGAATCTATCTATTGCTTTTCCTCGAGCAAATAAATAGTTCTGGCACGCAGGCCATAATTAAGTGACAATCATATGACTCCAGTCATCATGCCGTACCACGACACTTAGGCCGCTGATACGTCCCAAGCGTATCGATAATTTCTTCTTGCTCCATGCATGTTTTAAGTGATATTGCTATGATCTAGATACACTTTCATACACTTTTGATCATATTTGGACTAACTTATTAACTCAGTGCACCATAGTGCGAGTTCCTGTTTTCTGCTGTTTTTCTATTCCAGGTTTCCCACATATTAAAAATGCTCCAAAAATTTGGAAATCGGATAAAAAATCAGAGCAACGGAACATTCCATAATCACCAAAGTGGGGCCAGAGGGCCACCACCAGGTGTCCAGGCGGCCACCTGGCGCGGCCCAAGGCTTGGCCGTGCCAGGGGGGCGCCGGGACCCCTGGTGGCCCCCCTGGCGGCCCCCTTCGCCTATTTATTCTCCGTCACGGGAAACCTCCGAAGACAGAATCCTTTTTCGCGGTCTCACCTCTGTTCCGCCACCGCCGCGCTTCCAAGATCGAGAGCACCTGCAAGACCCTTCCCGGCACCCTGCCGGAGGGAGGATCGGCATCCGGGTGCTTCCCCTCCACCATGGACGCTTCCCAGATGTGTCGTGAGTAGTTTCCTTTGGACCATGGGTCCGTGATGAGTAGCTATATCATGTTCTCCTCCCCTCTTTGTTCTTCATGGTTTAGACCTCGTGAGCCGCCCTACATGATCGAGGCACATGTAATCTTTTTGCTGTTGCTATGCTGAGTTTGATGGGATCTGATGGATTATGAGATTACGTTCAGATTGTGATAGAGTTATATAATTGGTTCTTATCTTTTGTATTTTTGTTCCTAAGTAATTCTTGCATGTTCTCAATTGATGTTTTTTGCTTTGGCCAAGTAGTATGTAGTAAATCCAAGAGGGAACATTATGCTCGATTGTGGGTACATGCCCCCTGATGACACACTTGAGTGACAGAAACATGAGTCTAGGGGATGTGCTATGGCCACAAGGGGGAAAACAACGGTGCTTGTAACCGCGGTTGCAAGGATTATTTACTTTACGCAAAGTTCTTTTTAATGCAGTTGTCTGTTGCTTTGGGTTTACATTTTGGGTGGGGCTCGAAACTTAATACCAGCGAGATGTTCTGGATAGATATCTCAAGGTGGATGATTAGTAGTAGATGCAGTTGGATTTCGGTCTACTTATTTTGGCGTACTACCCATGCTTATGAGCCTCTTCCTTTTTTTGTAGCATAGTTAGCATTGCGGTGCGTTTATAATCCTGTCAATTTCCCATCTGTAATTTGTTTACCTCGCATAGCAGTTTTATCGTCTTTTGGGAGAGAGACATCACTAGTGAACATCACGGGACCCCGGTCCATATTCCCATCACTGTTTACACGCTTATTTACTTCTCTGCTTTTACTTTTAGTTGCTATCATCATTATCATTATCCCTTGTGTTTTGATCCTTTGTAAACAACAAGACCGGAGAGATTGACAACCTCTCTGAACTTTGTTGGGAGCAAAGTTACTTGTGTTTGTGTGTAGGTCTAGGAGAAGCAAGTGATTATCATAAACGGGCGTCACTTACCGAACCACCTACTTATCATTGTCAGAGTCCTACGGGAAACAATCTTAAAACCTCGGTATCTTCACCGAGGGAAACTTGCCGCTACACTGCATCTCACCTTCCACTTGGGGTAACCAACGAAGGGCGAGAAGCAATTACCCTCTCTCGCGTATCAAGCAAGTTTCTGGCGCCGTTGACGGGGACTCCAAGTGATAAGATAGGGGAGTTGCACACTATCTTTTACCTTTGCTTTTTAGTCTTTTTAGTTTACCTTTTAGTTTTTATCTTTGTGTCTTATATCAAAAATTACAAAAAAATCTGCCACACTTGCTGCTACTATGGGTTCCACTGAAAACACCTAGTTGTGTGACTTCACCAGTCACAACAACAAAGACTTTATCTGCACTCCTATTGCCACACCTTTCACTTCCGCTACCTCTTATGAAATTAAACCTGCTTTGTTAAACCTTGTTATGAGAGATCAATTCTCTGGTGGTGGAGATGATGCTGCTTTACACTTAAATAATTTTGTTGAGTTATGTGATATGCAAAAGTATAAAGAAGTAGAAGGTGATGTTGTTAAGCTCAAGCTTTTTCCTTTCTCTTTGAGGGAAGGAGCTAAAATATGGTTTCAATCTTTGCCTATGAATAGCATAGATTCTTGGGATAAGTGAAAAGATGCTTTTATCGGGAAGTATTACCCACCTGCTAAAACTATCCAATTGAGGACTAACATTATGAAGTTTAAGCAATTGGATAATGAACACATTGCCCAATCTTGGGAACGTATGAAATCTCTTGTTAAGAAATGCCCTACACATGGTTTGACTACCTGGATGGTTATCCAGACTTTTTATGCAGGCTTGAACTTTACCTCGTGGAACCTGTGAGATTCGTCCGCGGGAGGAACCTTTATGTCAACTACACACGGTGCTGCCACAAAACTTCTCAATGAGATGATGACGAACTATTCCCAATGGCACACCGAACGCACTCCAACAGGTAGGAAGGTAAACTCTTTCGAGGAGATTACCTCCCTAAATGAAAAAGTTGACTTAATTATGTCTCTACTTACCAAGCAACCCTCTATTGATCCTCATGATGTTCCTTTAAATTCTTTGGTTGCTCAAGAACAAGTAGATGTGAACTTTATTGCTAGAAACAACTTCAACAATAATGCTTATAGGGGCAATTTTGCTAGTAATCCTAGACCGTTTCCGTCCAACTATGGGAACAACAACACCTACCCTAGCAACAACTCCTATAGTCCTACTTACAAGGAAAGAGACCTACCCAGCTATGAGAAATTGATAGAAATAGAGAAGGATGCTAAGAATTATATGCATACCCAGTTTGAACAAAACAAAACCTTCTCAAGCAAATAGGTGAGCACACTGCCATTCTGCAAAACATTAGTGAACAACTTGAGAGCCTGAACAGTGAGATCTCTAATCTCCAAACTAGACTTACCGCCACTGAAACCCATGTTTCGAATATGTCCAACACCCAATCTACTTTGATAAATCAAATGGCAGCCAAACCAGAATTTGTCCCTATGAAAGAGGATAGAATTAAGAGCCTTCCTACACACCACACAGTTGCCACTATCCAAATTGTTGAGGACAACAAAACTATTACCACCCAATGCACTCCTGGTCCCATTGGACCTATTAATGGTGATGCTAATACCTCAACCGTAGAAGAAGAAACTCCTATGAACATAGAGGGTTTCAAACAAGTGAGCCTAGATGACACTACTACCACCTTTGATAGTAGTGATATTGATTTTGACAGTTGCACTCTCTCAGCAGTTATTAGCTTACTACACAAAATGTCTAGAGACCCCACACTAGCACACTCAATCTTGCTTTCACGGAGCATATCACAACTGCTCTCATCAAAGCTAGGGAGAAGCTTAGGATAGAAGCCTCCATACTTAGGAAGCTAGATGATGGTTGGGACCCTATGATCAAAATTAAATTAAATAACTTCTCTTGCTATGCTTTATGTGATGTTGGAGCTAGTACCTCCGTCATGCCCAAAAGAATGTATGATATGTTTGAATTGAAATCTTTTGATTCTTGTTCTTTTGGTGTTCGTCTTCTTGATTCTTCCGTAAAGAAACCTTTAGGGAAGATCGACGATGTTCTTATCATTGTCAATGACAACTATGTTCCCGTTGAATTTATTATTATGGATATAGAGTGTGAACCTTTATGTCCAATTATTTTGGGACGTCCTTTTCTTCGCACCGTTGGTGCCGTTATTGACATGAAAGAGGGGAATATAAAATTTCAATTCCCTCTCAAAAAGGGGGTGAAACACTTACCTAGAAATAAAATAAAGTTACCTTTTGAGTCCGTTACACGGGCTAGCTATTCTCTTTCTCTTGATAAAACTTGATTCTTCTTTTGCTTTATGCCTAGCTTAAAGGCGTAAAAGAAAGCGCTTGTTGGGAGGCAACCCAAAATGTTTTTACTTCTGTTTTTAGTGGTCTTTATGATTGTTACTACTGTAGCAACATAATTGTATCTTTATTTTCAAGATTTGTGCCAAGTATAGCCTCGTATGACAAGGGAATCGAAAGTTGTGTGTCGGCACCCGGAATTGTCATATGTAATTCCAGTCACAACTCAATCATATGGAGAGCCGAGAGTCGTACCTACTTGTCTAAGCAGACAAGGCCAAGCACAGAACACTCTCGGAAAGCATCGTACGTGAGGGGCATCCCATCCAGGCCGGATGATCAACTGAGATGGGTCCTCATCGCCCGCTCACAAGTCTAAATGATTATGGGTGGTGAAATCCCATACTCATAGACAAGTCGCCTCAACCATATTATCGATTGAATTATAACACTTACATAAACAGACTCCAGCCCGATCACTTAGTCGGGGTCTAGGGCGGGCTCGATCATACAACAAAGTGTGCACGTGACAGAGTCACGACAAATCGCATTGCGATGCCCCAAGCTGCGCACATCTAAGGGCCACTTGGTGTATAAAAGACCGCCAGCCAGATCACAACTAAGGTCTCGAAAACCCATACTAAGACATGCATGTTATAATCATACACGCAGCACACATATATATTATGAACAGCAGGTAGCATCACATAACTCTACAAAGTACTTCTTTATTGACTTACACATAGAGCATACAAAGATCACATGTCTGTGATCAACATTACATCATACAACGGAAGAAAATTGGGTCTGAGTACAAACAAGTTTAAGAAATGGCTTAGAGAAGCCTTGTTCAACAAACATGCCCTTCCACGAGGGACCAGACTGCTGTCTGGGACTATACTACAATGGTCAATGTCGAGCTTCACGAAGGTGACTCCATCGGGGTCTGGGTTTCCATCTAAAACATAGAATAAGCAAACGTGAGTACAAAGTCGTACTCCAAGACTTACATCAGAACTATACTACTCATGCTCAAGTTTCAAGGTAAAGGAGGTGGGGTTCAACATGCAGAAGTGCCAGCTTTGACTTGGCTAGTCCTGTACTACGAGTACCAGACTTGAGGTAAGAAGCGTACACGAGTCCACTACCAAGTCTCCAACCAATACACCACTATGGATACTTCCTCGACTTCCCCACGAGAAAACACGCCATAGCACTCACGCTTATCTTGCGAGTTTTATAAGTATCCATTCAAGTTGTCTATGATCAAGTAGAGGTCTCCAAGTAGTCCATAACCGCGGACACGGCTATTCAAATAGTTCATTAACCCTGCAGGGGTGTACATCTTCACACGCGTGTCATCACTTATCGCCTCGTTCTCGTCACCCTTCAAGCGGGTGTCGGACGTGGATGAAACCAAGGCACTATCCTCACATCACCTTCTCTAATCCAGGAGTCGACTACCTGAGTTTGGCACCGCTCGAGAGTCCGGCCGGTTCAACGAAACGGACTCAGATAATGCAAGGGACCGAGACGCTACCTCTGCCAGATGGTTTCACTGCCTCACAGGTCCACCCACATATCTATATGATGAAACCTTTTCTTCATTCTTTTTCTATGCACATGCCAAATGGAAAGCCCGAATCTAGTGTGACTCCTGGACCGGATCGGGTACATAAAGAGGCCAAACGGGGCTCCCATAAACCCTACATGTGGTCATACTCTTTGTCTTGGATCACAAAACAGGAACTCGGGGCCTAGGGCAGTGTTCAATGAGACAACCCACTGTTTACTCCTACACAGCCTCTCATCGTTCACCTTTGTTTAGGGTGGATTCACCAACACATTATCATCAGCACCATTATGAACATCCATCCCGACTCACAAACAAAGTAACCTCATTGTGTCACTAAGCAGCAATAAGCAGTAACAGTTTCAGGGGCCACATGCTCATCATTCAACTCCTATATCTGCTAGGATTGTGGTTTTCTTAATACGGTGACCAAATGATAGGTCATGCATCAGAATGGGTTCAACTATGCGAAAGAACGTGTCACGGTGATCTCCTAAACATGGATAAGCGATACTGAGAGGGAAGTAGGATTTTATAGACATGATCAATGGGGTTTGCTTGCCTTGCTGACGATACACGGGTCTTAACGATGGTCTTCTTCTTCGGGGGTGATCGCCGTCTGGGAGGCACTGTTACCGGCACAAACATCAACAAAGGGGGGCAACATTGAATGTAAATGCACAAGCACATGCTTATGTTGTCACATGATGTGAATGGTATTGATTTTTGGCAAATTCATCTTAATTGAAGTGTATTGCATTTGGAATGCAAATTCAAACTTCAAATTCAAATTCAAATTATGTCATATGCATGTTTGCTACTGTTAACCCATTTTAAAATGGTCAAACATAAAAAAAATTGCATATTCATAATCCCTGCATTTTTCTGATAATTTTCATATATTTTTTGTTTAATTTGGAGTTATAATGAATTTTCTATGAATTATTGAAGTTTAAATGAATTTCTGCCAATTTCTGGTTTCTTTTTAATTCAATTAAGATTTATTGCGTCAGCATGACCTCATGCTGACGTGGGGGCCCTCTGACCAGTGGGACCCACTGGTCAGTCTCTCTGGTGTTTAATCCTCTCTGTTTAACTAACAGAGAGGGGGTTAAGGGGGTGGCCCCACCTGTCTGTCTCTGTGGGGGAGGGGGGTTAGCTGGCTAAAAACTAAGTTAATTAGGCCTAAGGGTTAGGCTCGCCGGCGGCGACCATCTCCACGGCGGAGGGCTCGCCGGAGCTCGATTTGGAGCACGGGAGGCCACAGGACTAGCACGGGCACGTGCCCCGTGCTCACCCGCTTCGCATAGAGCAAGCAGGGGGTCTTCAGGGGCTCCATGGCGACAATGTTTTCTAATGGCGCGGCGGTCGGATCTCGGTACAGGCGGCGTTGGAAAACGCGGGCACAGGACAAGGCGAGGGATGGGGGAAACGCAGCGCGAGCTCATCGTGAGGGTAAAGGAGAAGTCAGGGGGGGGGGGGCGGAGAAGCTTGGACGGCGACGCAATTTGAGGTCGAAGCCCACGGTGGTCGGCGGGAGGAAGCTAGACCTGGCATCCGCTCCGGGGCCTTTGAGCTCGAATCGAAGGCGCAAAACAACGGAGAAGACGACTGCGGTTCTGATGGACACGTTGGTGCGGCGCCTCATCGTCTTTGTCCACGCAGAAGCTTGTCGGCGTCCTTCTGCTGTGCTCGGGCTTGCGCGAGATCCGTGAGGTAGAAGAACAGGGGCGACCCGTGGATGAGAGGAAAGGCACGGGGGTGCTCTGGGGGCTTGCATGGCGTGAGAAGGGAGGCAGGGGAGGCCTAGACGGCTCTCGATGGCCACGGCGGCGTCGGCCGTGCCCTCCCAGCGCGCCGCCGAGCATCTTGGGGTAGATGACAAGCTCGGCTGGGCCTGGGACGGGGAAGGTTTAGTTGGGCCCAAGGCCATAGGGGGTGGGCTGGGTTGGTTCTTTTTCTATTTTCTCTCTTTATTGTTTCTGTTTTCTTTTTCTTTCTTTCGTTTTGATCTAGGAAAAAATAGCAGAGCATTTTAGAAAATACCCAAAACTTTTATGTGGGCTTAGAATATAAGTAGCTAGCCACTTATAACTTTTGGGCATTTTTGAAATTCAAATAATTTGAATTTCAAAGCAATTAGGGGTTTATTTAATTTCCAAAGCCCTATTTGGATTTTTGTAAAATTCCATGGGCATGAAGTGGGTCCCACAACACAGGGAACTTGGTCATGCACATTTTTAGAAGATTTACAAATATTCAAAAGGATTTTGATAGGAATTTTTTTATCTGTCCATTTGAATTAAATTCAATTAGGGCTTTTCTTTTTCCCCATTTGGATTTCTTTTGAATTTTTTTCACATGATGCAAAGTCAAGCTAAAATAGGGTTGTGACATTGTGACATGTTGTCCAGAAAACAGATAATGTCCTCTTGACGGAAAAAAATCGAAACAAATCACCAGTTCATCTTTTTGAGCTGAATTTTTTACACATCGTGCTCTATACAATCGCGAAACTTTCTAATGTTCGGAGTTTTTTTATTTGAGTTGAAGAAATGCCCCGAAATAATTCTATACTACCTGCTGTTCTGTTTTTCAAAAATTCTGCCACGTTTTATCTCTCCTTACTTTTGCAAACCTTAAGCTTGCTTTTTCTTTGAAAAAACCTTTTGGCAATCTTGAGAAATAGTATCTCTTCAAGATATCTTTATATCCAGTGGGTAAAATTTATTTTATTAAGGGTGCTAACCTCTCTAATCAGCTTTGATGAGTTATGTATGAAGGGAGTTTTCAATTGTGCGATGCAAGATGATGAAAGAAGATTCGGGAGTGTCAAGCACTCAAGCTTGGGGATGCCCTGATGTCGCGAGAGTTTACTTCTCGCCCCTCGTTGGTTACCCAAAGTAGAAGGTTGAGATGTACATAGCGGCAATTTCCCTTAGCGAAGATGCTAAGGTTGAGTATCGAACCAGTGGGACTCCAACAGATACAAGAAGGTGGTAAAGTGAACAATGGCGCCGTTCACAACCGAGGTTGCTAACTTCACCTGGAACTGCACACACAGCAAATAGCTTTGCTCCCAACGAGTTCAGAGAGGTTGTCAATCCCTCCGTCCTTAGTGTTTACAAAGGATAAAACGCACGGGATAATAATGATAGTGATAGAACTAAAAAGTAAATAAAGCAGTAAATTGATAGTGGGTGTAAACAGTATTGGAAATATGGACCGGGGTCCTATGATGTTCACTAGTTATGTCTCTCTCCCAAAAGAAGATAAAATATCCATGCAAGGTAAACAAATTACAGCTGGGCAATTGACAGGATTATGTGCGCAAACCAATGCTAACTATGCTATAAAGAAAGGAAGAGGCTAAAAAGATTGGGCGGTACACCAAAACAAGTAGACCGAAATCCATCTGCATCTACCTACTAATCATCCACCTTGAGATATCTATCCAGAACATCTCGCTGGTATTAAGTTGCGAATCCCACCGAAAGTGTAAACTCAAAGCAAAATACAACTGCATTAAAGAACTTTGCGTAAAGTAAACAATCCTTGCACCCGCAAGTACAAGCACCGTTGTTTTCTCCCTTGTGGCAACAGCACATCCCCCAGACTCATGTTTCTGTCACTCAAGCTAGTCATCAGGGGGCATGAACCCACAATCATGCATAACGCTCCCTCTTGGAGTCACTACCTTCTACTTGGCCAAAGCAATAAACAACAATGGAGAACATGCAAGAATTACTCAAGATCATAAATATAAAAGAGGAGAATCAAATATATTACTCAAACACAATCTGAACATAGTCTCATAATCCATCGGATCCCAGCAAACTCAGCATAGCAACAGCAGAAAGATTACATATGTGCCTCGATCATGTAGGACAGCTCAAGAGGTCTAATCCATGAAGAACAAAGAGGGGAGGAGAACATCTCATAGCTACTGATCATAGACCCATGGTCCAACATGGACTACTCATGGTTTATCCGGGAAGCATCCATGGTGGTGGAGAAGCTCCCGGAGGTGGTTCCTCCCTCCGACAGGGTGCCGGGAAAAGGTCTCCTGGTGCTCCCGATCTTGGAAGCGTGTCGGCGGCGGAACAAAGGAGAGATCGCGAAAAAGGGTTCCCCTCTCGGGGTTTTTGCGTCACGGAGAATATATGGGCGAAGGGGGCACCCAAGGGGGCCACCAGGGGTCCAGGCGGGCCCCTGGCGCGGCCGCACCCTAGGGCGCGCCGGGAGGGTGCCTGGGGCCCTCGTGGGTCCCCTCTGCCCCCCCCCTCGGTGATTCCCGAAGCTTTCGAAGCGCCGATTTTTATTGGATTTTTCCCGAATATTTGGGGCACTTTTGAAATGGGGGAAACCTGAAATAGAAAAACAGCAGAAAACAGGAACTAGCACTGGGGTGCACTGAGTTAATAAGTTAGTCCAAATATGATCAAAAGTGTATGGAAGTTCATCAATAACATAGCAATATCACACAAAAGAGGCATGGAGCAAGCAGAAATTATAGATACGTTTTGGACGTATCATGCCCCCATGCATCCCCAATAAATATTCAAGGAGACTCAAGCGTCTAAGCTTGGGGATGCCCCCCGTGCATCCACTTCTCCATCAACATTCATTAGTTCGTCCTTCGTCTCACTATATTTTTATCACTTCATGCGTTATGTGCTATGCTTGGAGCGTCTCGCTCTGAGGTTTTATTTTTTTGTTTTCTTTAGCTTTTCTTGTTGTTCATAACAAGTTAGAACCCATCTTACTTTGTGTGGGAGAGAAACACGCTCCACTCCAATCTAGAACACATCATTGGATTTTTCATGCCTATCTTTTTACTGTTGTGTGTTCTTTATTTTTTCGTAGCTACTGCCATGTTTAGTTTTAGTCTTAGTTTGTCTTTAGCAAGAGCCTTTGCTTTTGTTTAGTATGTTGCTGGAAATCTCTTTAGTTTTCATGTTTATCTTGTTAAGAGAGTTGGTTGTTGCACTGAGTTGTGTCTTGTCTTGGGAGTAGGTAATTGAGGTTGCTATTTAATTTTAGTAGTAACTTGAGGTATTGATGTGAGTAATGTTTGAACTTTTGGTGTGAAGAGATCTATCCTATTAGTGATAGGATTCTTATTTTGGGCAATCCGTGTTTATTTTCAAAAACCTACAAAACTATTTGAGAACTGTAGCTACTAGATGGATCGCTAATCTTTGGAGGGATCGGATATTAGAGTACACTCATGTACCATGAGTCGAGGATGCGCAAGGATAACCAAACCCCCAAACGCTCCTCCTCGGGGTACTTGTCTCTTTGTGAAACCTCCTTATTAGATTGAGAGTTCCCGATAATAAGTGCATGAGTTCTTCGGACTAATGTAAGTATTGAAAGTTGACACTTCCACCTCCTCATATTTGCTAGCCTTTCCTGTGCCGTGCATTGCCTTCTTCTCACTCCGAGAGTTGGCGCCCACCATCGCCGGTACATCCAAACCCTTGGCATGATACGCTCTGTCATCATAAACCTCCTTATATCTTTCCTCAAAACAGCCACCATACCTACCTATCAAGGCATTAAAATAGCCTTTCCAAGATATATTGCCATGCAACATCCACCTCTTCATGACTTGATCTTCATGTCATACATGTTCCTGCTACACTGGCAGCGACATACATTGTATACATCATGATAGCTACATCTTCTTTATGATTTGAGTACCTTGTAAAGTGTGAAAGATCTTCTATACCCTCTTGTAAATAATTAGAGTGTTGCCCTTAAGTGAGGATAAGATCCCAAAGTGGACAAAATAAAGGATCCCAAAGAGGACAAATGAGAGTTACATAGAAAGAGCCATTGAGGCCATTAAAAAAACAAAAAATAGAAAAAAGGAGAAAAAAAATAAAAAGAGAGAAAGGGAAACACTACTATCCTTTTGAAAGATCCACACTAGTACTCCCTCTTATCCTTGTACTCCGTAGAGATGATCATTCGTGCATATAGCTATGTGGGGAGCTTCACACTATAGAACTTGGCTTGCATATTCCAAGGATGAGTCTCCTCAAAAGAGCTCTAGGTCTTCATGAGAGAGCAAGTTAGATGCACCCCCACTATTTCCATTGGAGAGCTTTCTAGCTCATATGTGCATTCGTTGCATGGCAATCCCTACTCCTCACATCATATCTATCATTTGGCCTTCTCGCCTATGATTTTTCTCATTGATGTGAGCCTTTCTCATCCTTTTTTTCTTCCTCCTCCACCTTATTTATCTCTTTGCCATCCTAAGTGTCAACTCTTGTGCTTACGCTCATCCATTGCATGAGTGCTCAAAATATCGAAAAGGAGTGGATCAAATTGACTTGTACCTCGCTAGTGGTCTGGGGATGAGTCAAGATAAGATTCCAAAGAAGACCAAGTGTGAAACTTTAGTAGATTGAGTTCTCAACAAAAATACTTTTTTCTCGTATTCCCTATCCCTCTTCTTGCACGCAAACACCATTTGGAGACATTCGAGTCACAAATAGCGAGAGCTGTTGCACCTAATGTTTTTTGTTACTTGTTTCAATGCTAATATAGACTCTTGCATGTTATGACTTGAATTGAATCACATACCTTGATTGCTTTACTTTTCAAAGTTCTTATATGGTTGCTAGCATGTCACCACAGAAATTATGCTTGTTATCATTTACCTACTCGAGGACGAGAAGGAATTAAGCTTGGGGATGTTGATACGTCCCAAACGTATCGATAATTTCTGCTTTCTCCATGCACGGTTTGTGTGATATTGCTATGATCTAGATACACTTTCATACACTTTTGATCATATTTGGACTAACTTATTAACTCAGTGCACCACAGTGCAAGTTCCTGTTTTCTGTTGTTTTTCTATTCCAGGTTTCCCCCATATTAAAATGCTCCAAAAATTCGGGAAAATTGGATAAAAAATCAGCGCATCGGAACCTTCCAGAATCACCAAAGTAGGGTCAGAGGGCTAGCACCAGGTTTCCAGGCGTCCACCTGGTGCGGCCCAGGGCTTGGCCGTGCCAAGGGGGCCCGAGACCCCTGGTGGCCCCCCTGGCTGCCCCCTGATACGTCCAAAACGTATCTATAATTTCTGCTTGCTCCATGCATGTTTTGTGTGATATTTCTATGATCTAGATACACTTTATACACTTTTGATCATATTTGGACTAACCTATTAACTCAGTGCACCCCAGTGCCAGTTCCTGTTTTCTGCTGTTTTTCTATTTCAGTTTTCCCCCATATAAAAAGTGCCAGAACAATTCCGGGAAAAATACAGGAAAAATCAGCGTACAAGAAGCTTCGCGAAGAGCCCGAGTGGGGCTAGAGGGGAGCCAAGGGGGCCCAGGCGGCCACCCGGCGCGGCCCCACCCCTGGCCGCGCCAGGGTGGCGCCTGGGGCCCCTGGTCCACCTCTGGCTGCCCCCCTTCGCCTATTTATTCTCCGTCACGGGGAAACTCCGAAGACAGAACCCTATTTCGCGATCTCGCCTCTGTTCCGCCGCCGCCGCGCTTCCGAGATCGGGAGCACCAGAAGACCTCTTCCCGACACCCTGCCGGAGGGAGGGCCGACCTCCGGGAGTCTCCTCTCCACCATGGAGGATCCCCGGATGTCTCATGAGTAGTTTTCCTTGGACCATGGGTCCGTGATCAGTAGCTATTTGATGTTCTCCTCCCCTCTTTGTTCTTCATGGTTTAGACCTCGTGAGCTTCCCTACATGATCGAGGCACTTTTGTAATCTTTCTGCTATTGCTATGCTGAGTTTGATGGGATCTGATGGATTATGAGATTATGTTCAGATTGTGATAGAGTAATATATTTGGTTTTTATCTCTTATATTTTTGTTCCTAAGTAATTCTTGCATGTTCTCCATTGCTGTTTATTGCTTTGGCCAAGTAGTAGGTAGTGACTCCAAGAGGGAACGTTATGCTCGATTGTGGGTTCATGCCCCCCGATGACACGCTTGAGTGACAGAAACATGAGTCTAGGGGATGTGCTGTTGCCACAAGGGGGAAAACAACGGTGCTTGTAACCGCGGTTGCAATGATTGTTTACTTTACGCAAAGTGCTTTTTAATGCAGTTGTCTGTTGCGTTGGGTTTACACTTTGGGTGGGGCTCGCAACTTAATACCAGCGAGATGTTCTGGATAGATATCTCAAGGTGGATGATTAGTAGTAGATGCAGTTGGATTACGGTCTACTTATTTTGGCGTACGTCCCGTGCTTTTGAGCCTCTTCCTTTCTTTTGTAGCATAGTTAGCATTGCGGTGCGTTCATAATCCTGTCAATTGCCCTTCTGTAATTTGTTTACCTCGCATGGCAGTTTTATCGTCTTTTGGGATAGAGACATCACTAGCGAACATCACGTATCCCGGTCCATATCCTTATTACTTTTTCCACGCTATATTTACTTTCCTGCTTTTTTACTTTTAGTTGCTATCATTATCCTTTGTGTTTTACCCTTTGTGAACAACAAGACCGGAGAGATTGACAACCTCTCTGAACTTCGTTGGGAAGAAAGTTATCTGTGTCTGTGTGCAGGTCCACGTCAATTGCGCCGCTGAAACCTACTTATCATCTCTGGAGTCCTACTGGAGACAAACCTTGGTATCTTTACTGAGGGAAACTTGCTGTTGCGCTACATCTGAACCTTCCACTTGGGGTAACCAACGAAGGGCGAGAAGCCATCACCCCCCTTCGCCTATTTATTCTCCATCATGGGAAACCTCCGAAGACAGAACCCTTTTTCGCGATCTCGCCTCTGTTCCGCCGCTGCACTTCCAAGATCGGGAGCACCTGCATGACACTTCCCGGCACCCTGCCGGAGGGAGGATCGACCTCCGGGAGCTTCCCCTCCACCATGGACGCTTCCCGGATGTGACGTGAGTAGTTTCCTTTGGACCATCGATCCGTGATCAGTATCTATGTGATGTTCTCCTCCCCTCTTTGTTCTTCACGGTTTAGACCTCGTGAGCTTCCCTACATGATCGAGGCACATATGTAATCTTTCTGCTATTGCTATGCTGAGTTTGATGGGATCTGATGGATTATGAGATAATGTTCAGATTGTGATAGAGTTATATAATTGGTTCTTATCTTTTGTATTTTTGTTCCTAAGTAATTCTTGCATGTTCTCCGTTGCTGTTTATTGCTTTGGCCAAGTAGTAGGTAGTAACTCCAAGAGGGAACGTTATGCTCGATTGTGGGTACATGCCCCCTGATGACACGCTTGAGTGACAGAAACATGAGTCTAGGGGATCTGTTGTGGTCACAAGGGGGAAAACAACGGTGCTTGTAACCGCGGTTGCAAGGATTATTTACTTTACGCAAAGTTCTTTTTAATTCAGTTGTCTGTTGCTTTGGATTTACACTTTGGGTGGGGCTCGAAACTTAATACCAGCGAGATGTTCTGGATAGATATCTCAAGGTGGATGATTAGTAGTAGATACAGTTGGATTTCAGTCTACTTATTTGTTGGATATATAATCTAGAGGCAAATAATATATGATCATTCCAATATATCTAAATAAGTTCATGACCAGTTTCATACTGTGCTGGAACTGTATCAGTGAAACAATGATACAGGTGTGGTATAGAAACAACAAGAGTTCCTAGTCAGCCTCTCATGATGACTGGTTTATCGTCAACTGATGATTGTGGTTTCACGATCATGGACAATCAAGGAAATTGACGGTAAGGTCACCTCATTGAATGAATGACGTGATGAACATTACCCAATGCAAGAATTGCAACATGATCAAATTGTAAAAGTTCAGTGTTGTAATTACAGAACGTAGTAGCCTGTTCCTTTGACCGTGAGATCACGCATAATTGCTATCTTCTGAGGATGCTTCGAGTGCATTAACCGTCACACTGAAACATGGTGACCATAAAGGTGTATCTTGGGCTATCTAATGGGATACGTTGAGGTGTGTTGATTCAAGAGTGGGATTTGTCAATCCATATAATGGAAGGATACTTCATGGCCAACTCGGTGAGATTGCATCCATAAAGCTGCGCAGCGTGTGACTAGGTCACAAGGATGAATATCATGGAACGAGTGAATAAGATTTGTCGGTAAAAAGATAGAACTAATGCATTGGATGCAGTTTATCAAATCTTGGACTAATCTAGTATCGCATGACAAAGGGAATGGTATACAACGTGTACGGTTCAATCGGTTACTTCCGGAATGCACAGGGGTCATTATGGGCATCCAAGTCCCGCTATTGATCATTGGCCGTAGCCTTTGTCTCGGTCATGACTGGAGTGTTCTCGGACCGTAGGGTAACACACTTAAGGGCTCGATGAATATCGGAGACCTTTTCGGAACTATCGGAGTTACCGGAGAAGAGAGAAAGACTTACCGAAAAGTTCCGTGTTGGTCCGAAGGACGTTCGGAGTGAGCTGGAAGGAGTTCCGGATCATCGGGAGATGAAATAATATGTATTATTTATTAATTAAGTGAATTAATAATTAATAATAATTTATTTCAGATTAAAAAGTGCAATGGGCCTTATTTGTGAAAGAAGCCCATTAGGGGAAGGAGGAAAAAAAAGGGAAAGGGAAAAGAAAAAAAAGGGGGGAGCCATGGGCATTGGGGCCCATGTGGGTGGCGCCCCACTTCCCCCCTCCTCCTAGCCGCACCCTCCCCCCTTGGCAAGGGATTAGTCCCACCTTGCCAAGGGAAGGGGGTTGACTCCCTCCGTCTGCCTATATAAAGATGGGCAGGGGTGCACTTCTTTAATACAGAAAAATTCGCAGAGAATTCAATATTACTCCGAATTGAGATCGGTTTTCATTGGTCTTCTCCCCTCTCTCGTCTCTCTCAACCCGGGGTCCCCTTGTCTGGAACCTATGCAGGGATTGAGGCTTTTCTGCTACACGTACGCCGTCGTGCTGCCGAAACTCCGGTTCCGAGAGGTCTACTTCCGCCACCACCGTTGGATCGGAAAACGGAGCTCGTCATCGAGTCCGTACATGTGCGAGTACTAAGAGGTGCTGCATGTGCGACACTACCACCCAAAAGGGTGCTAACACAGCCAGGGGGCTGTGAAAGGTTTACGACTTCATCAACCACGTTTGCGGGAATGTTTCCCGCGCAACGGACTACACCCCGAGGTATGTTTCCGCAAGTCTTTCCGTTACGGCATTACAACTAGATAGATCTTGGGTTAAGGGCGACCCTAGTTAGAAAAATTATTGTTTTATGTTGCGAGACCCAACATTATTTTGGCGTACTGCCCATGCTTATGAGCCTCTTCCTTTCTTTGTAGCATAGTTAGCATTGTGGTGCGTTTATAATCCTGTAAATTTCCTATCTGTAATTTGTTTACCTCGCATAGAAGTTTTATCGTCTTTTGGGAGAGAGGCATCACTAGTGAACATCACGGGACCCCGGTCCATAATCTCATCAATGTTTACACGCTTATTTACTTTCCTGCTTTTACTTTTAGTTGCTATCATCATTATCATTATCCCTTGTGTATTGATCCTTTGTAAACAACAAGACCGGAGAGGTTGACAACCTCTCTGAACTTCGTTGGGAGCAAAGTTACTTGTGTTTGTGTGCAGATCCACAAGAAGCAAGTGATTATCATAAACGGCGCGTCACTTGCCGAACCACCTACTTATCATTGTCGGAGTCCTACGGGAGACAATCTTAAAACCTCGGTATCTTCACCGAGGGAAACTTGCCGCTACGCTGCATCTCACCTTCCACTTGGGGTAACCAACGAAGGGCGAGTAGAAATTATCCTCTCGCGTATCAGCCACGAATATAAATATTACATCATATAGCATCTCATACAAACACATTGTAAATCTTGAAGGCTATACCACATCACATGCATACTCTGCAAAAACAAGTTAGATCGCCATCTACACAGGTTGTTGCAAATTTTATCGTGGTTGATTAGTAGGTTACATGCAAACATTGTTCCCTATACAAACCAAACACGATACTTCATTGTTGCTAGTTTAACGTTCGGGGTGCGTGTAGCAACTAATACCACAAGCCAAACTTCGTTCAACACGTGACCCCGTGTCGATTTGAATTCATAAAATCCATAAGCCCCTCCATGTTAAATCTTCTATTGCGAGATTAACATGAGATCCAAGGAGTTTGACGTAGACCATGATCAAGGCAACCAGCATACTGAAATCAGCATAGAGAGATCGATGGAAAACTCAATCCTTGTAGAAAAATCTAAACTTGCCATCAAGCACAGAAAAAATCACATGACAGGGAAGCAACAAGAAAATCAATGCCTCATATCAACATATGATCTAGACCTAAACATGCACCTACTCATAGATCGCTCATGATACCACTGTTGGGAAACACAGTAGAAAACAAAAAAAATCGGCCTACGTAGCAATCACCCAAGATCATCTATGAAGATTGCATACAAGGTTTTAGGTCATGGCTCGCCAACCGATGTAGCGGAAGTAGAGTTGGTGAAGACCGTTGGCGCAGATCCTCGCATCTAGGAATTTCAATGACCTCCCAACCTCGAGGATATCGATCCCTCAAACCGTCCCGCGATCTAGTCCCGCAGACAAGTCCCACGAACAAGCTCCTCGAAGAAGGGTCGAAGGTACGACCCCTCTATTAGTATCCACACATCCCGTAGCAGCAATCCAGCATCGCTCCGCCGTCTAGAGAAGAACGCCACCGAGAAAACTAGAGGAAGAAAACCCTGACGGATTCCGATCTAGAACGACGTCTAAACCGGGGTCTAAAAGTGGAGCAACGGGGTTTCGAGGGAGGGAGGGTAGCGCATAGGCCTTGGGGATTGATGTGTTGCGCCCCCACCCTTTCCCCTCATTATATAGGTGGCCAGGGGGCTGTCCTGGCCGACCTAGGGGGTGTGGAGTCCCCTTGGCACTCCTACTCCCAAAGGAAGTCCTTTCGGTGTTGGATATGTTCCCTAGAGACAAATTAATAAAGATATTTGTCACATATCCGTTTCGTTCATAATACGTTTTATACTGTGCTATAACTGTATTACTTGGAAATACTAATACAGGTGTAGTATAAAACATGGTCCGTAGTTTAACTCGGGTAAACTATCTCATTGGGCAAATGATTGATCAAGCTTTCCTGATCATGGCGACACTTAAGTCCATTGATAATGAGGTCATATCGTTAAGGGGAATGATGTGATGGACGTACACCCACCTAAAGTATTGCAATGTGATCGAGTCACATAGTTCAGCGTTGCTATGACTTTGTAACATATGACTTAGTCCTTAGACCGTAATGATCATACGTAATTGTCATCTATGAGGAGACTTTGATTTGTATCCCACCGCCTGACTGAAATATGCTGGCCATAACGGTGCACTTTGGGTATTCCGAAATAGATGGTTGATGAGTATGTTAATAGATCAGAGCGGGATTTGTCAGTCCTTGTGACAGGACAAGTACTCTGGGCCCACTCGGTGATATTGCATCAATAGCTTGCAAGCAAGTGACTAGGTCACAAGAGATGCAATGATCATGGACGAGTAAACTTGTTTGTTGTGAACGAGATGTGAACACGGTATGTAGGATACAGACGATCAAACCTCGGACAAACAAAGTACCGAAGCACAAAGGGATTACGTCGTATCGTTAACGGTTTCCAAAGGCGATTGAAGTTCATTAGATGGAAGCGCAGGGGCTGTCAAGGATTGTAACCAGGTCCAACTGACTAGTCATTGGTCAATGAGAAGAGTCTCGACCATGTCTGCTGTTTCCCGGACCGTTAGGGTGTTACACTTAAGGGCAATCGATGCATAGGACAGTTACGAGATCAATCGGTGAAATAGGAGAAATCACCGGAATAGTTCCGGAGGAGGACGGAATGGTTTCCGGACATTTTGAATAGTTCAAAATAAAGTTTAATTGTTTTAATAATGATTTATTATTTAATTATCTGAATTAAATATTTAAAACATATTAAATAAATTAAAAAATTGGGAAAAAGGCTATATGGGACCATGGGGCCCATTAGGGGAGGAGGGGGTTTCCCCCCTTGGGCTTGGCGCCAAGGGTGGGGCCCAAACCCCCCCTATGGCCGGCGCACCTCCGCCCCCTTTGGGGGTTTAGTCCCACATGGGGGAGGGGAGGAGGATCACACCCCCCCCCCTTGGCCTATATAAGGAGGGGTAGACCCCCCTTTTTCCAACACACCAAATCTCCTTCTTTCTTCCTTCTCCTTCCCGGAAGTGGACTCCCCTTGTTTGGAGTCTGCACCAGGATTGGACTTCTCCACCATATGGCAGGCCGTCGCTCTGCTGGAGTCGGGATCCGTAGCCATCTTTCTTCCGCTGCTCGCCTGGTTCGGGGCCCGGGAGGAACATCGATTGTACCGTACGTGTATAATCTCTTCGAGGCACTACACCTGTGGTGCTACTTCGTCGCTGGAGGTTTACCGGGAGTCATCCTCTCTGGTGGTGGTCTTCTACACGACAGGGAGGTCGTAGTTCTGAGTCTACGCCAACCACGTTCGCAAGAACGTTTCCCTCTTTTGGTCTTCAAAGGTATGAACACCGATTCCCTCCGTTACTTTACATCGCCATAGCATAGATCTTGGGTTCGGGTACCGTAGGTATGAAAAAATTGTGTTTTCTGCCCCGTATCCCAACAGTGGTATCATGAGCTAGCTATGCGTAGATGTATTGTACGGGTAGAACACATCTAGGATGTGGGCATCGATTCTTCATTCGTTACCCTCCTACGTGCACACATTTAGCGTTGCGGCAATGTTTGATGAAGCGGCCCCTGACCGACCTTACGCGTTTACGCGAGACTGGTTCCACGCTTGACATATGGGTTGTACCATATAAAGTGGCTGGGGGGTGTCTGTCTCTCTGCATTAGCGATGCGAAGATGTTTGCAACGGAGGGCCCCGACAGGGGTGTAATAGAGACGGATGGGAGATGGTGTTGTGGCATGTTTTTCGCAGGATAGAAACGGTTCTCTCTCTCGAAACCCCTAACAGCCACGTAAAACTTGCACAAGCTAAAGTAGAAAGGCGTTTAACTTTGCTTTGCATGAAGGGCGATCATAGCTTGTATGATTTAAAAGTTTTACATCATGTTTTGCTAATATACTTGATATAACGACGGTAGCATTATAGGATGATCTCTCACTAAAACCAACACAGTGTCCTTACCCTAGTGAGCACCACCTGGAAAGTTCTACATTATGGAGGCATCACGTGTCACACGGGTGTCAAACATTTTTTCGTTCACAAGAGGTGGGTGTAGCAAGCCTGGCATATGTATATGATATGGCCTTGCATAACACAGCAACAAATCACATAGGGTGTGATGGCGAGCCTGGCATATGTATATGATATGGCCTCGGGACACAAGAGACCGAAAGGTCGAGCATGAGTCACATAGATGATGTGATTGGCATGATGGCCTACCTTGAACACATACTGATGGCCGTGACGATCGGGGGAGGTATGGTGTTCTAGGATCGTGTAATCACTTAGCAAAATTGAGAGATGTTTTGCTAAGTGGGAGTTTTAGAATTAACTGTAATTGAACTCCACATTATGAACAAAAGTCTAAATATGTATCTTTGTGAATCAACCTTGTAGATGACAGCACCACGCCCCTCGTTCAACTTAGGATCATTCCTAGAGAAAGATAAACTGAAAACTAATGGGTCAAACTTCACCTCCTGGTTCCGCACCCTAAGGATTCTCCTCGTTCCCCTCAAAATGTCCTATGTACTTGAGACTGCATTAGGAGATGCACCAGCAACTACCGCTACTCCGGCTGAGAAGAAAGTCTATCTCATTAAGTTGGATGATTCCTCCCTTGTCAAGAAGGGTATGCTCCATGCCATGGAGGCTGAACTGCAGAAACGGTTCGAGAGCTTCAGTGCTTATGAGATAATCACTGACCTCAAGACCGTCTTTGCACCTCAAGCCAAGGTTGAGAGAAATGAAGTTTGTGAAGCTTTCTTCTCTGGAAAAATGGAAGAGCACACCAGCATGACTGAGCACGTAGTCAAAATGTCTGACTACGTTCAACGCCTAAATGATCTAGCATTTAAGATTCCAGATGAAGTGGCGATTGATAGGGTGTTGCGGTCGCTACCCCCTAGCTATGAGAGTTTTGTGTTTAAGTACAACATGCAAGGAATGGTTGAGACCCTTTCTGAATTGTTCACAATACTCAAAATTGCTGAGATGGAAATCAAGAAGGAGCACAACTGCACCAAGTACCTAGAAGATAAGAAGGCCGGCAAGGTTGCCGGAAGAGACATGGATATATGTGATATACATGTTATTGATGTTTTCTTGACAAGTGCTCGGAGCAACGTCTGGATATTTGATACCGGATCAGTTTCTCACATCTGTAACTCCCAGGAGGGGATGCAGAATAAACGACTCTTGCGGAAGGATGAAGTGACGATGCGCGTTGGGATGGTGCCAAGGTTGAAGTAATGTCAATTGGCACGCTTCGTCTTAGTCTCCCTTCGGGATTGATTCTTGTCTTGAATAATTGCTATTATGTACCCGCGTTGAGTATGAACATTGTGAGTGGCTCTTGCTTGATGCGAGACCAGTATTCTTTTAAATCCGAAACAACTGGTTGTTCGATTTATAAGAATAATGTCTTCTATGTTCATGCACCGGTGCGTAATGGTTTATTCTTAATGGATCTCGAATATCATGACTCCCACATCAATAACGTAGAGGCCAAAAGATTAAAGCCTAGTAACGAAGAACACATGACGATGTGGCATTGTCGACTTGGTCATATTGGTATAAAGCGCATGAGGAACTCCATAAAGATGGACTTCTGGAGTCATTGGATTTTGGATCCCTTGACACATGTGAACCATGCCTAATGGGAAAAATGACAAGGACTCCATTCAATGGGACAATGGATCGTGCGGTGGACTTATTAGGGATCATACATACTGATGTATGCGGACCAATGAATGTCACCGCACGCAATGGTTTTCGTTACTTCGTGACCTTCACGGATGACTTAAGTAGATATGGGTATATCTATTTAATGAAACACAAGTCTGAAACCTTTGAAAAGTTCAAGGAATTTCAGAGTGAGGTCGAGAATCAACTCGGGAAGAAAATCAAGCACCTTCAATCTGATCGAGGAGGCGAGTATTTAAGCCACGAGTTTGGCACTCATCTGAAGACTTGTGGTATTGTACCACAACTTACGCCAGCTGGAACACCTCAGCGAAACGGTGTGTCCGAGCAACGTAATCGAACACTATTGGATAGTGTATGGTCAATGATGTCGCATACCGACTTACCTACATCATTCTGGGGGTATGCATTAGAAACTGCCGCTTACGTTCTTAATAGGGTACCATCCAAATCCGTAGAGACAACGCCAATTGAGAAATGGTATGGCAAGAAGCCAAAGTTGTCTCACCTGAAGATTTGGGGTTGTGAGGCTTATGTTAGGAAACTTTAGCCTCACAAACTCGAATCTAAGGCGAAGAAATGCATCTTTGTAGGATATACAAAGGAAACTGTTGGATACACCTTCTACAACCAATCTGAGGGCAAAACGTTTGTCGCTAAGACTGGACACTTTCTTGAGAAGGAGTTTCTCTCGAAAGAATTGAGTGGGAGGAAAATAGACCTCGATGAAGTGACTGACCAATCACTCCAAATGGAAGAACCGGCAACAAAAATTGTTCTGGAACCTTCTTCCACAGTGGGAGCTGAAGAGAATGGCCAGGAAGACATTCATAACGATCATGACATACATGATGATCATGATGAGAATGGAGAGGAACCTATTTTGCCCCGTAGGTCATCAAGAGTCCGTCAACCTACCGAGTTTTACGGACAACTTGTGAATGCAATCTCGGCTGATGAGTCGGATGAACCTACAAGTTACAAAGAAGCAATGGAGGGACCCGAGTCCGAGAAATGGCTAGAAGCCATGAAATCCGAAATAGACTCCATGTACACCAACAAAGTTTGGACTTTGGTGGATATTCCCGAGGACCGCAAGGCCGTCGAGAATAAATGGATTTTCAAGAAAAAGACTGACGCAGACGGAAACGTATCTGTCTAGAAAGCTCGACTTGTCGCGAAGGGGTTCCGACAAATTCAAGGAGTTGACTACGAGGAGACATTCTCTCCTGTAGTGATGATCAAGTCTATTCGGATCCTACTAGCAATAACTGCCTATCATGATTACGAGATATGGCAGATGGATGTGAAAACTGCGTTCCTTAATGGCAACATTGAGGAAGAGTTGTATATGATGCAACCAGAGGGGTTAATCGAGCCAAGGAATGCTGGTAAGGTGTGCAAGCTTCAACGGTCCATCTATGGGTTGAAGCAAGCATCTCGGAGCTGGAATCTTCGATTTGATGAGGTCATTAAAGCTTTTGGATTTGTCCAAAACGTCGAAGAGTTATGCGTCTATAAGAAACTGAGTGGGAGCTCTGTAGCATTCCTTGTGTTATATGTAGATGACATATTACTAATAGGGAACGATAAGAAATTCTTAGAAGAAGTAAAGGAATATCTGAATGGACAATTTTCCATGAAGGACCTAGGTGAAGCTGCGTACATATTGGGGATTAAGATCTATAGAGATAGACCTAATCGACGGTTGGCCTTGAGTCAAAACACTTATATTGACAAGATATTGAAAAGGTTCAGTATGGATAACTCCAAGGGAGGCCTCTTGCCAGTTATAAAAGGTGTCAAATTAAGCGTGACTCAATGCCCAACCACAGCAAAATAGAAGGAGGAAATGTCCTCAAAGCCCTATGCCTCAGCCATAGGTTCTCTCATGTATGCTATGTTATGTACCAGACCGGATTTAGCGCTGGCCATTAGTATGACTAATCGCTACCAGAGTAACCCGGGAATGGCTCACTGGACAGCAGTAAAGAACATCCTTAAGTACTTAAGAAGAACCAAGGATCTCTTTCTCGTTTATGGAGGAGTTGATGAGGAGCTCACCGTAAAGGGTTACGTTGACGCAAGCCTCGGCTCAGATCTAGATGAGTCGAAATCCCAGACGGGATATGTTTTCATGTTGAACGGTGGCGCTATTAGCTGGAGGAGCGGCAAACAGTCAGTCGTCGCCCAATCTACAATGGAGTCGGAGTATATTGCCGCTTGCGAAGCGTCAAATGAGGAGCTGTGGCTGAAGAAGTTCATGATCGAGCTTGGCGTCTTTCCCAGCTGCACTGACCCCGTGGGAATCTTCTACGATAACACGGGTGCCATTGCTAACGCGAAGGAGCCAAGAACTCACTCTACAGCCAAGCACATCCTCCGAAAGTTCCATGTGACGCGAGACTACGTCAGGGATGGACATACTAGGATTCACAAGATACATATGGATCTGAACGCAGCAGACCCGATGACTAATCCTCTTCCACAGGGCAAGTTTGAAGAACACCGACAGACCATTGGTGTTAGATACATACCTGATGTAAACTAGTGTAATTTGTACTCTAGTGCAAGTGGGAGACTGTTGGATATGTGCCCTAGTGACAAATTAATAAAGATATTTGTCACATATCCGTTTTGTTCATAATACGTTTTATACTGTGCTATAACTGTATTACTTGGAAATACTAATACAGGTGTAGTATGAAACATGGTCCGTAGTTTAACTCGGGTAAACTATCTCATTGGGCAATTGATTGATCAAGCTTTCCTGATCATGGCGACACTTAAGTCCATTGACAATGAGGTCATATCGTTAAGGGGAAGGATGTTATGGATGTACACCCACCTAAAGTACTGCAATGTGATCGAGTCACATAGTTCAGCGTTGCTATGACTTTGTAACATATGACTTAGTCCTTAGACCGTAATGATCATACGTAATTGTCATCTATGAGGAGACTTTGATTTGTATCCCACCGCCTGACTGAAATATGCTTGCTATAACGGTGCACTTTGGGTATTCCGAAATAGATGGTTGATGAGTATGTTAATAGATCAGAGCGTGATTTGTCAGTCCTTGTGACAGGACAGGTACTCTGGGCCCACTCGGTGATATTGCATCAATAGCTTGCAAGCAAGTGACTAGGTCACAAGAGATGCAATGATCATGGACGAGTAAACTTGTTTGTTGTGAACGAGATGTGAACACGGTATGTAGGATACCGACGATCAAACCTCGGACAAACAAAGTACCGAAGCACAAAGGGATTACGTCGTATCGTTAACGGTTTCCAAAGGCGATCGAAGTTCATTAGATGGAAGCGCAGGGGCTGTCAAGGATTGTAACCAGGTCCAACTGACTAGTCATTGGTCAATGAGAAGAGTCTCGACCATGTCTGCTGTTTCCCGGACCGTTAGGGTGTTACACTTAAGGGCAATCGATGCATAGGACAGTTACGGGATCAATCGGTGAAATAGGAGAAATCACCGGAATAGTTCCGGAGGAGGACGGAATGGTTTCCGGACATTTTGAATAGTTCAAAATAAAGTTTAATTGTTTTAATAATGTTTTATTATTTAATTATCTGAATTAAATATTTAAAACATATTAAATAAATTAAAAAATTGGGGAAAAGGCTATATGGGCCCATGGGGCCCATTAGGGGAGGAGGGGGTTTTCCCCCTTGGGCTTGGCGCCAAGGGTGGGGCCCAAACCCCCCCTATGGCTGGCGCACCTCCCCCCCTTTGGGGGTTTAGTCCCACATGGGGGAGGGGAGGAGGATCACACCCCCCCTTGGCCTATATAAGGAGGGGTAGACCCCCCTTTTTCCAACACACCAAATCTCCTTCTTTCTTCCTTCTCCTTCCCGGAAGTGGACTCCCCTTGTTTGGAGTCTGCACCAGGATTGGAGTTCTCCACCATAAGGCAGGCCGTCGCTCTGTTGGAGTCGGGATCCGTAGCCATATTTCTTCCGCTGCTCGCCTAGTTCGGGGCCCGGGAGGAACATCGATTGTACCGTACGTGTATAATCTCTTCGAGGCACTACACCTGTGGTGCTACTTCGTCGCTGGAGGTTTACCGGGAGTCATCCTCTCCGGTGGTGGTCTTCTACACGACAGGGAGGTCGTAGTTCTGAGTCTATGCCAACCACGTTCGCAAGAACGTTTCCCTCTTTCGGTCTTAAAAGGTATCAACACCGATTCCCTCCGTTACTTTACATCGCCATAGCATAGATCTTGGGTTCGGGTACCGTAGGTATGAAAAAATTGTGTTTTCTGCCCCGTATCCCAACATTTGGGACATTCCGAAACCTTCTGGAATACTTCCAAGACCTTCTGGGACCGTTTTCGGATGTTCAGGAACTATCTGGATAGGTTCCGGGACCATCCGAGTTACAGTATAAGAAATCCGATGACCGCGTATGTTTGTTGGGATGTCCACCGATTAACCGGAAACTATTTCGGTCGATCCAGGACTTCCTCGGTACCATTCTTATATGTGCTGGAACCACCTAGGACTATTCCAGAGTGATCCGGGCATATCCTTAAATACCCAGAACTACTTCTGGTGCCCTTATGAACAATTCCATAAATACCCGGAACTACTTCCGGTGCCCATATGAACTATTCTGCTTTGCTTCCACTAAACCTTCTACCATTCCAGTATTCTAACAGACTACTGGTCATTAAGTGTGTGACCCAATAGGTTCGGTATAATGCGTACATGACTCAGAACATCTTTCGGACATAGGTCAATAGCCAATAATCAACAGCGGAGCCATGGACACCCATGTTGACTCCCGCACATACACGAAGAAACTTCGAGTGAACCATTATGTTTAGTCATGTACCATTCCATTTTCTTCGTGATATATCACAAAGTCAGAGGAGAGAAGTTTGGCACCCATGTGTAACAACTTCTTGAACACAAGCCACTCGTTATCCTCCTTGCTCGTTTGTCCCTTTTCTCGTTATCGTATTCCGGTATCCCCGTGACTAAATCACAATGCATATGGCCAGACTATAATGGATACCTTCATACCGAGTGGGCCCAAAATGAATATCTTCTTCATCGTGAAGGAGAAAATCCCAGTCTTGAACTATCGCAATTACTAGACACACTATCTGATGTACCCAGAACTTATTTTACTACTTCCCAGTAACGGGAAGTTTCATCTAAGAACCAAAGTACATATTCCTGTGTGAAGCAACTCGATACTCTCATGGTCTAAGGAATTACGTATATGATAACATTTCATGATATGACTTATAAAGTTGTTACGATGTGATCTCTAAGTATATCATTCAATACTGGGGTCGGTTCAACATCATTGTTCTGCTAACAATATGTTCTCATTGCTACTGACATCCTTGTTACAAGAACAATGTCCATGATTAAGTAAATGTAATCATCAGTTAGCACATGAGCTGGTCTTAGAGGCTAAACCAGGAACTCTTGGTGTTCACATTTCCACACATGAAAATGAGTTTTCTTCTGAATCTCACAGTCAGGATCATTGCAATTATCGCACAGAAATATAAACATTAGTTACGAACGTGGAAATATATATTAACATTTTATTATTGCCTCTAGGGAATATTTCCAACACTGAATTGTTTTGACAGTATGCTCTATACAATTGACGTTCCGCCATCTGTTCTGAGTTTTTTTTATTTGAGTAGAAGAAGTGCCCCCCAAAAGTTATTTACTACCTGCTGGTCTGTTTTTTTAGATTCTGCCTTGTTTTGCGTTTTCACCGTTTTGCAAATCTTAAGCTTGATTTTTCTTTGTAAAAACCTTTTTTCAATCTTGAGAAATAGTACCTCTTCCTGAAAATCTTTGTTTCCAGTAGAGTTTTGTACTAACCACTCTAATCAGCTTATGATGAGTTTTGTATGAAGGGAGTTTTCAAGTGTGTGAAGGAAGATGATGAAAGAAGATCTGGGAGTGTTCAATCTCAAGCTTGGCGATGCCCTCATGCACCCCAAGAAATATTCAAGGAGACTAAAGCGTCTAAGCTTGGGGATGCCTCCATGCATCCCCTTCCCCGTCAACAATCATCAGTTTGTCCTTCTCCACACTATATTTTTATCACTTCATGTGTTATGTGCTATGCTTGGAGCGTCTCGCTCTTTACTTTTTAGTTTGTTTCAGTTTTATTTGATGTTCATAACAAGTTGGACCCTACCCTACATTGTTTTGGAGAGAAACACGCTCCACTCCATCCTAGAACACAACATAGGTTTCATGCTTATCTTTGATGTGTGTTCTTTATCTTTTTATAGCTGTTGTCATGCTTAGCTCTTAGTTTTCATGCTTATTCTTTTTAAGAGATTTTATTTAGATTGTTTCTTTTGGAACTCTCTTGAGTTATCATGTTTATCTTGTTTAGAAAGTTGGCCTGTCGCACTGAGTTGTGTGTCTTGACTTGAGTAGGTAATTGAGGTTGCTATTTAAGTATAGTAGTAACTTGCAATAGTTTGAGGTATTGATTTGAGTAATATTTGGAATTTTGGTCTCAAGAGCTTGAGCATATTAGTGATAGGTGTCGTATTTTGGGCAATCCGTGTTTATTTTCGAAAACTAAAAAATATATTAGTTGAGAACTCTAGCTACTAGATGGATCGCTAACCTCTAGAGGGGCTGTAATATATAGAGTACCCTCACGTACCATGGGTCGAGGATGCTCAAGGATAACCAGACCCCCATACACTCCTCCTCGGGGTACTTGTCTCTTTGTGAACCTCCTGATTAGATAGAGAGTTACCGATAATAAGTGAATGAGTTCCTTTGACTAATGTAAGTATTCGATTGTTGGCACTTCCACCATCCATATTTTGGTAGCCTCTTCGGTACCGTGCATTGCCCTTTCTCATCTTGAGAGTTGGTGCAAACTTCGCCGGTGCATCCAAACCCTTGGCATGATGCGCTTTGTCATCATAAAACTCATTATATCCTTCCTCAAAACAACTACCATACCTATCTATCAAGGCATTTCCATAATCTTTCCGAGATAGATTGTCATGCAACATCCATCATCTCATGACTTGATCTTCATGTCATGCATGGTTTTTCTTGATCAAGGAGCCGCATGCTAGTTGGCCCTTGCCCTTATAATTGCTACATGGCACGCTAGTATCATTGCATATCCTGCTACACTGGCAGAGACATACATTTTCATACATCATGATAGTTTTTAGTTTTCTTTATGTTGAGTACTTCTTGTAAAGTGGGCGATCTTCTATACTCTTTTAAAATATATAGTGTTTCCCTTAAAGTGAAGAAAAGACCCCAAAGAGGACACAAAATAAAAGATCCAAAAGAGGACTGAAAGTCCAAGTATGTGATCAGAGGGTGAGGGGGTGAATGATCACTTCAAATTTTCGAGTGAAGCTTTGAAGTGACGCATAAGCTAAGCAGGAAGGGATAGCAGAGACAAATGACAAGGAAGCAAAACTGGAAGTGAAACTAAATACAGCGAATCAAAATACATTGAAGCATAACTAGGAAGCAAATGCAATACGGAATGTAAGTGCTTAATTTAAAACGAACTGTGACTCAGCGATGTTTGTTCGACCAGTTCACGCTCTGCAAAGCGCTACGTCTGGTTGGAGGGACTGGTGATTGAACACCTGGAGCAAAACTCTCTCCGTCCGTTGCTCCACTGCACCAATCTCCTTGAGCTTTGTCAGTTTTGACTCGGGGTAAAATCTCTGAAACCTTTGAAAAACTTGAACTTCGAGGCGACAATTACTCTTCGCTCTCTGAAGGCGACTCTCTAACCGTCTAGGAGAATTACAGATATCCAAGATAAAAAAGGCTAGCAAGCTTTCACCTAAGTCATAGTGAATTTACACAGATCAGTGGGACTTAGGCTTCATTCTTTGGTGGCGTTCTTGGGATGCTCTCTTGAGTCTCTCTCAGGAATATTCTCCACCGACAAATGGAGGCGGGGGCGGCGTATTTATAGTTGGCGATCCCGAGGTGCGAAATGACGATTTGACCCGAAGCGACAGCTTGAGGCGTGTCCACAACGATCGGATATGTCATTAATGCACAACTTTACTTGCATAACAAGTAATGATGACTCACGTACTTAGTTCTGCTTCGGAAGCCAAAGAACGAAGTCTTTCCTACCGAAACTTTACTCAGTGCACATGAGATTTCTTCACTCTGGCTTCTCACTAGGTTTAGTTTTGATCTGAGCATTTTCACAATAACTTTGGTGTCCACAAACTAAAACCCCTCTTGATAGTACAGTTTGTCCTATGACTCAAAGAACAGAAAAAGAACTACACAAAAACATCTAAGTCTTGCGTCGTCTTCTTCATTTTCTTCGGTGAGTTGGGCTTCAGGACACCTTTATTTTTGGGGGTCATCCTCCGTGATTAAGCTTCGCTAAAGGGTTAATTATTTGATAACTTGAAAATCTTCCTTGAAGCTTTATCACCTAGCTTGTCCTTCAGGAACCTATTCAAACTGTTTACACTAGAAAACATGGTTAGTTCCTCTACTGTCTTGTCCAACAATATCCAAAACACATGGGGGCAAAACTTTGCTCTTACAATCTCCCCCTTTTTGGACTATTGTTGACAAAACATGCATCGATAAAAGATATTGAAGTTTTTGTGAAGTGATGTGACAAACTCTAAGATATGAAGTTTTTGGCTCCCCCTGAATGCAAGCATTGAAGATTTATATAATCGAAGTTAATGCTTGAGAGATATTTCTTCGGTGGAGAGAAAAACAAATATCTTAGCGAAGACAATTGCATTTAAAGATAGATATCCAGATATATGTGCAATTGCTTCCAATGACCTTTGACTTAGAAAATAATAACCACTTGCAAGATAGAGGATACGAAGCCATACTTGCGAGTAAAGGGTTATTTAAAACTTAAGTGTAGCACAGGAGTAGCATAACCGAATGTAAACTTAAGTTACAACCCAATCGAAGGGAATGGAATGTTTGTTGTAACTTAAACCAAGAGAAGCAAAACGAATAGGCAAAAGCCCTTTCCCCGATGCAAATCTAACTCATTGATGCCATCATTCTCCCCCTTTTTGCAAATGATTGGGTTCAGTGGCAGGTGAAGTTGGTGCACTGGAGCAGGGAACAGGCGTTTGCTTGGGGGACGAAGGTTTAAAGGGGGGAGTGCGAGTCTTGGTGGGTGGAGCCGAAGTCTTTGTAGTGGGTTTGGAAGGCTTTGGCTTGGGAGCAGGTGGAGTAGGAATGGCTTCGGGGTTTTCCTTCGACTGGCTGATGGATTCATCGCTTGTGTCCAATTCAGCAGCCGAAGCCAGCGTCATCTTCCGCTTCTTAGAAGTTCTCTTCTTGGGTAAGGGGTCAGATGCCTTTGCTGCAGCTGGTTCAGCTTCCAGCGTGGCCTTGCGCTTCTTGGAATCTCTGTCCATGATCGAAGCATTGTGCGTTTTGACCATTTCATCCACGACAACTTTTATCTTGCCTTTGTAGGTATTGATGTTGTCTTTGGTGGTGGTGTTCACATCTGTCACCTTTTGAAGCATTTTCAAAGCGTGCACTTTGAAGTCTTCATCAGTTTCGGCTTCAGCACGCTGTTGATAGTTATGGATCTTGGTTGTTTCAGCCCTGTCTCTTGAGTGCAAGTCCTTCAGCGGACTGATCATTGTAGTGATCATAGCTTCGATGGAGCCTGAGATGTAGACTTCACCGAGATCAATAGCTTCAGGATTTTCAGCTTCACATTTCTTCCAAATGGCTTCAGTTACGCCCAAATGATCCCATAGTTCTCCTTCACGTGGATCAGGGAATTGATGTCCCCTATGGCGATCTTGCTCAGCATGAGCTTCAGTCATAGAGATCCCTTTCTACTTCGACGGATTTGCTTTGGCAGAAGGGGTCATATCCACCACTGCCTTCTTCTGGGAAGCCCTGGCTTCTTTCTCAGCCTTCTTTGTTTTGAGACCATCAAGTGCAACCTTGCGTTTGGCTTCATTTTCTGCTAACTATTTAGCTTCAGCAACAGCTTTCTCTTTGTTTTTCTCGGCTTCGGAGAGCTTTTGCTTCGTCTCAGCCTTCTCAGCAGCAAATCCGGCAGAGTCTAATTCTCTTTGCTTACTAGCAGCTTCTTCTGCTTCCTTCTGCTAGATGGCAGAATCTCTGGCAAGAACGGTGCGATTGAGTGCCTCCTCGAGGTCTTTCTGTTGCAATTCTGCTTCAGTAAGTTTTCTATTCACTGAAGGGTTTGGAGCGGTGTCCGGCTTGGGCTTCGATGGGGAAGCAAATTTCTCAGTTTTCTTCTGCTTCGCTGGGTCGTGCCTCAGCTTCGAGCGCCTCTCGGTGTTAAGGGTCTCAGCCGGTGGCTTGGAGGCCAAAGGCTTCGCAACCACCAAGTTATTCATATCAATAGTGGGGCGAGCTGCGGCTTATCGGTTGGGTCTTGAATCTTCAGACCTTTTGCAGCAGGTTTCTCTCTTGGCTTCTTCTTCAACGCAATTCGAAGCTTTTGTTTCTTGGGAGGAGGGGCAACTTCTTCGGACTCATCATCCGCTTCAGCATCTGACTCGTCATCAGCTTCAGCCTTGGATTCAGAGTGAATGGGGTCCTCAAGAGCGGCATGTTCCTGTTTGGCTCGCTCTTCCTCATCAGTGAAGGCATGAGGAGGTGTAGATGTCTTCTTCTTCAACTTACGCTTCTTCTTCGTGCTCGGGCCATCTCCACGAGCTTCGGCAGAAGCTAACTTGGTTGCCTTCTTCTCATCCTTGAGTCTTTTCTTCTCAGCAGTGATTCTCAACCTCTCTTGCTCTTCAGGATAATCATCCGGAGTTTTAAGAGTGTTGGGGTGAGGATACTTAGGTGGGCCTGGGTACTAGAGATGTCGATTTTCTTCGGTATACTTGTCGCACATGTGCGAAGTATAAAGGAAGGGTGGACTGAAGGAAAATTGCATTGCCCATTTCCAATCAGGGATACTTTTGTATACGTACCACCTGATGGCCCAGTAACACCGAATGCTGATACGTCTCAAACGTATCTACTTTTCCAAACACTTTTGATATTGTTTTGGCTTCATTCTTGCATGATTTGAACGAAACTTACCCGGACTGACGCTGTTTTCAGCAGAGCTACCAGCGCTGTTTTCTTTTGTGCAGGTTTCTGGATATTTAGGTACGCTGGAAAAATCCCAATTTTTTTTACAAAAAATCAGCGTTCCGGAAGCTTCCGCAAGTCCAAAGGGGGGCCACAGGGCAGCCAGGGGCAGCCAGGAGGGTGCCTGGCGCGGCCCAGCCCCTGGCCGCACCACCTGCCCTCCTGGCTTGGTCCCACGTCCCCCGGTGCCCTACTTTGGCCCTATTTATTCTCCCGACGCAGAAACCCCAGAACAGAAGTCGATTTTCCAATCTACGTCGCGGAGCCGCCGCAACCCTCCGTTCTTCTCCGGGAGAGCTAATCTGGAGGCTGCTTTGGCCTCCGGTGAGGGGAAATCATCGCCATCGTCATCATCATCGCCTCTCCATCACCCCTCCATGACTTCCTCTCTCATGTGTGAGTAATTCCCTGCTGTAGGAAAAGGGGATGGTAGGGATTGGATGAGTTAGATCATGTAATAGTTCAATCAGATTGTTGGGGGCATGTTGCCTATCATCTACTTGGTGTTTATCATCTCTGTTGCAACTTTTTGCTCTTAATGCTTGTCACTTTGGGCCCGAGTGCCATGATTTCAGATCTGATCACCCTTTTGTTTCTTGAGTTTGTGGTGTTCTTGATCCTATCTATGAGTTGTATGCACCTATTATAGTCCGGAACAGACGATCCCAATGGTGACAGCTTGGGACACCAAAGGGGATGGACTACAATTTGAGTATTCCGTGTATCCATGAAGTGTTAATGCTTTGTTCCGGTGCTCTTTGACAAGAGTACCTTAATCTCCCTAAGTTCCTTTTGGCCCCGTTTGTAGCGGGAGGGTAGGACAAAAGATGTTGTGCAAAGTTCTTATTGCAAGCACGTACAACTACCCTGGGATACACGCCTGATGTTTGATATTTGCCTAGATGATCCTTTCTTTTCTGTGAGCCTTGCCCGTGTTAGAATCTATTACATGTTCATTCTCATCCAAGCAGCGCCTAACCATCCATCTCCCTAGCCTACAGTGTTTTCTTTCCTGCTGGTTACTAGCTGTTTACTCTTGCTGTTTTACTTTTGCTGTTTCACCACCACCATCACCACTATTATCACCACCACTACTACCACCGTATCACAGTTGCTACTAATACCTTTGTGCAAGCAAGTGTTTATTTCAGGTGTGGTTGAATTGACAACTCAATTGTCAAAGCCTGTACGTATTCTTTGTGTCCCCAAGTGTCGAATAAATAAATTGGGTTATCTTGCCCGCGAAGACTATCTCGATCCCCTACAGTTGAGGGTTATCAAGTACTGTTTTCTGGCGCCGTTGCCGGGGACCATAGCTTTATTTACAGGTCTACTTGAAGTATCCTACCTGTTTCACGCTATCCACTATGGTAAGAAAGGAGACCCCAAGGTTCCGATCTTACCATCCCGTACGAGAAGAGGTACTTCTCTTAGCACTAGTGCTAAACTTGATTCACCTTCAGTTATGAGTCCTTTTGATTCACCTCAGTTACATGCTACTTCTGCTGAGTCTGGCAATATGTCAGATACTTTTGATGATGCTTCTACTACCTTTGAGACTACAGGTTCACTTGGTTCTTTTATTGAAGAACAGATTGCTGCTGCTGCCCGATTCTCGGGTGTTGAAATTCCTGTTACCCAAACACCTATTGGAAAAACTCATAACTTTGCTGGCCTTAAGGAGAAACTCCTTGAGGATGATTATATTACGCTTGATGATGATTTTTGCAGGGAGCTTAATGAATGTGCTGATTCCGACCCTGCTACTATAAAGAAGTTGCTAGCAAAGCATTCCCTGAAGAACAAGTTACTCATGATCCTACTTTTGCTACACTAGTAGAAAACACCAACCAGAACTAAAGGTCCTCCAGCCCCCGCTCCATCCGGCTGCCACGTGGAGGCCCATCTATCCCGGTTCGTAAGCGAACCGGGACTAAAGATCATGGTCTTTAGTAACGACCCTTTAGTCCTGATTCCAGAACCGGAACAGAAGGCCCTCTGGAACCGGGACAAATGGGCCTTTTTCTACTAGTGCTACTTCTCCTATATGCATCACTGATCCTGATTATGATTTCTCTGTTGATCTTTCACTTATATCCACATTTGAAGCTGATCCCTTTTATGGCAGAGAAAATGATGATGCTATCGAGCACCTGACCAAACTCACTGAGTTGGGTGGCTTGTTTACTACTGATGAAAGGATCCGGAACTTTTATGTGACCAAGCTTCTTCCTTTTTCCTTGAAAGGAGATACTAGAGCATGGTATGATGCATTTGTTGGATATGTTCCTTAGAGGCAAATTAATAAAGATATTTGTCACATATCTGTTTGTTCATAATACGTTATATATTGTGCTACAACTGTATTAAGCGGAAACATTAATACACGTGTGATATATAACAACCTGGTCCCTAGTTAAACTCAGGCATACTAGATCATTGGTCAATTGATGATCAAGGTTTCCTAATCATGAGAACATAATAGTCTATTGACAATGAGGTCATATCATTAGGAGAATGATGTGATGGACACACACACACCTTAAGCATTGTAGTGTGATCAAGTCACATAAGTTCAGCATTGCGATGACTTAATAACATTGTGACTGAATCCTTAGACCGTGATGATCATACATAATTTCTATCTATTAGGATGCTTTGAGTGCATTAACAGTTACACTGAAACATGGTAAATGAAAAGGTGTATCTTGGGTATTCCGAAGTAGATATGTTGAGGAGTATGAAATAGATCAGAGCGGGATTTTTCAATCTGAGTGACGAATAGGTACTCTAGGCCCACTCGGTGGTGTTGCATCAATAGCTTGCAAGCAAGTGACTAGGTCACAAGAGACGTAATATTCACAGACGAGTAAACATGTTATGTCGGAGACGAGGAAGAACTAGGTATTGGATACCGACGATCATACCTCGGACAAACATAGTACCAAAGCACAAAGGGATCAAGTCATATTGTTAACGGTTCAACAACGATGAAGTTTATTCGATGGAAGCGTAGGGGCATATCAAGAATTGTAACCAGATCCCACATGATGGTCATTGGTCAGAGAGTGTCTCGATCATGTCTACTATTTCCCGGACCTTAGGGTGTCACCCTTAAGGGCGATCGATGCATTAAGGATTGATTCGGGATCATCGGTGAAAAGCGAGAAAACATCGAAAATGTACCGGGAGGTGCCGAAAGCTGTTCCGGATATTTTGAAAGGTTCAAAATAATATATATTAATGTTTACATATGTTTTATTATTTAATTAACAGAATTAAATATTAAAAATGATTTAAATAATTAATTAAAAAGGTGAAAAGGTATTTCGGCCTTAAAAGGAGCCTCCCCCCTTGGGCTTGGCGCCAAGGGAGGGGCCCATCCCCCTCCTAGCCGCACCACTCCCCCACCCTTGGGGGTTTAGTCCCACATGGGGGAAGGGGAGGGGGTGGAGCCCCTCCTTGGCCTATATAAGGAGGGGTGGGGGTGCCTTTTTCAACAAAACATTGAGTTTGTCTCTCTCTTTCTCCGACCTAGAGCGGACTCCCCTGGTTTGGAGTTTGCACTTGGTTGGAGGTTTCACCATCATCCGGACACCGTCACGCTGCCGGAATCGGGATCCGGATCAATCTTCTTTCCGCTGCTCTTCTGGTTCGGAGCCCGGAGGGACGTCGGTTGCACCGTAAGTGTGTAATCCCGCGAGGCAGTACACGGGTGGTGCTACTTCATCGTCGGAGGTTCTTCAACACGACAGGGAGGTTGTAGGATCAGTGTCTGCGCCAACCACGTTCGAGGAACGTTTCCCTCTTTTGGTCTTCAAAGGTATGAACACCGATTCCTTCCGTTACATACATCAGCATAGCATAGATCTTGGGTTTGGGACTCGTAGGTAGGAAATTTTTTGTTTTCTGCGCTGATCCCCAAGAGTGGTATCATGAGCAAGGCTATGCGTAGATGTATTGTACGGGTAGAACACATCTAGGATGTGGGCATCAATTCTCCAATTGTTACCCTCCCACGTGTACTCGTTTAGCGTTGCGGCAATGTCCTGATGAAGCGGCCTCGACCGACCTTACGCGTTTACGCGAGACTGGTTCCACGCTTGACATATGGCTTGTACCATATAACTGGCTGGGGGTGTCTGTCTCTCTAACATTGGCAATGCGAAGACGTTTGCAACGGAGGGCCCCGACAGGGGTGTAATAGAGAGGATTGCAGGATTGGTGTTGTGGCTTGTTTTTGCAGGATAGAAAGCGGTTCTCTCTCGAAACCCCTTAGCAACCACGTAAAACTTGCAAAAGTTAAAGTAGAAGGCGTTTTAACTTTAATTTGCATGTAAGGGGGGATCATAGCTTGTATGATTTACAGTTTTACTTCCTGTCTTACTAATATGCTACATATGCGATGGTAGCATGATAGGATAATCTCTCTCAATACCATGATTGTATTCTCCCTTAGTGGGCACCTCCTGGAAGGATCTCTTTATGATAGGCAGGCCGTGACGATCGGGTGTCATACTGCTTATTGGCTTCTCGCCCTTCGTTGGTTACCCCAAGTGAAGGTTTGAGATGCAGTGCAGCAGCAGTTTTCACTCGGTGAAGATACCAAGGTTTGTCTCCAGTAGGACTCCGGAGATGATAAGTAGGTGTCAGCGGCGCAACTGACGCAGACCTCACTACTGGAAAAACGTAATTTGCCGTCAACTTCTGGCTTTGCCGTCAGCATTTTCACGGGGCTGACGGCATAGAAGATATGCCCTCAGCCAGGGCAATTGCTGACGGCTTAGAAGGAGCTGACGGAATAGAAGGTCTTCGCCGTCAGCTGGTTCAAAGCCGTCAGCCGGCTGACGGCAGTGAGGAGCAAAGCTGACGGCATAGGTCCCCTGACGGCAAAGGGGCTCCCACCCCCCCCCCCCACGAACTGGCGAGCCCTAACTGCCCCGTCTAAGCCGTCAGCCAGCTGACGGCAAAGGCTAACGGAGAGCTTTGCCGTCAGTTGGCTGACGGCTTAGCCGCGAATAGTTAACCCCCTCCCGTCGCCCTCTCTCTCTCACACGCACACGCATAGACCGAGCCCCCCCAACACACCCACGCTCGCCGCCGCCGCCGCCCCCGTGGACCGCCGCCTCGCCAACACCGCCGCCCCGCCCGTGGATCCGGCGCCGCCAACACCGCCGAGCGGGACCGCCCTCGCCGCCGCGGATCCGCCTCGCCGACGCCCGCCCCCGCTGTCGTCGCCGTCGACCCGCCGTCTTCACCGCTGCCTGTGCCACCCCGAGGTCGCCTCCCACGCCATTGTCGCCGCCCCTGGTCAGGTCAGCCCCCCTCCCCTCCTCTTTTCACCCCTCTCTGTAGCTAGGTAGCTAGATTTTTTAAAAATTTAGGTTTTATTCCACTTAGGTAGTATTCAACTTAGGTTTTATATTTAGTTAATATTGTACTTAGTAATTATGTTTAGATTTAGTTAGTATAGTTAGAAATTAGGTTCAAATTTATTTAGTATTGTACTTAATTAGTAATTAGGTTTTGATTATGTTAGTAATTATGAATGGAGGTGCCTCCATCGGTGCTTACGGGAAAAAATCGTTGGCCCTAGCATGTGCCCTAGCAAATTTGTTTTAGTATTTGGATAATAGCATTTTAGTAAGGTATTAGTTAGTAGGAGAAGTAGAGAAAGTTTTAGAAAAGAAAAAAAGAAGTATGACTAGAAGAAGCAGAAGAATGAGTTGGAGATGGATGGAGACAGGAGACTTAAAGGCGAGACATTGCGTTCGTCGGCTCATCACTCCCGACGGCACAAAAGTGCAGTATCCCTGCAACATAGAAAAGAAGTAGAAGAAAAAGAATAATTAAAAGAAAAGAAAGAAAATAATTTGTTTTCGAAGAATTTGTTGGATGTTAGTATTAGTTAGATTAATTATCGCGAGTGCGTATTTGTTTTGATTGATTGCATTTAAATGTGCAGTAGCTTCGCGAGGGTTTGGTTTTCGATGACCTCCACTGCATTCGAGAGTGAGCACATTTGTTAACTCTTCCTTCTCCACCTTTATATTGCTCTGTTCCGGCCTTCGTGCCGATGACACTATCTAGATAGGTAGTTTTAGTATTGTAATGCAAAGTCTTCGCGTAACCAATATGTGTCTCCCGTTCGAAAGGGTTACGGTTATAACTATGCATGCATTTGCATATTTATAACGGTGATTCTTTCGAATTGTCCAACGTTATCCATGGACAGCCCGGGTATGTGTAGATTGGGTCATTTTCCCATGCTTTGTTCCGGATCTGATGCAGAGTTTCAACAGCGCCTCCTTGTTGTTCTCCGAGTACACATCCTCTCGGTTAGTTTCCGAGACGTGTATTAGGAGAACAGCGGGGAGGTGCTGCCGAAATTTTGCGTTGGATCGGGAGCAGAGCATGGGAAAATGACCCAATCTACACATACTCGGGTGGGATTAGGACCCATCTTTACCTAGTAGCTGGTAGGTGTGCATGCCGTGCATCCCAATGTTTTAACCATGATTAAAAAATGACCATAATTAATTTGACATACTTGATGAACTGATAATTTATATTGTTCATATGTGGATACTAAATAGCTAGCTTGACAGAATGACTGATCGTGAATGGATGTACTCCGGTCACCCTAGTCAGAAAGACATGACCGATGAATGGTTGAGCAAAACCTATGAATTCCTGCAAATGGCATTTTCTAAAGGCCAGCCAAATACATGGTGCCCCTGCACTAACTGCAAGAATTATTCGCGACAGACAAAGGATGTAATGGGTAAACACCTGCAGATGCGTGGTTTTACTCCCGGCTATACCTTGTGGACATTTCATGGTGAGTCGGCCCAACATAATAGAGACGAGGTTTTGCGTCGGCGCACCGACGACTATGGTACAGGGATTGAAGACATGGTCAATGATTTTGATGATGATCGGAACAAGGACGAAGAGATGGAGGAATCCGCAAAGGCCTTCTATGCCATGTTGGAGTCTTCAAAACGTCCTCTTCACGAGCACACTAAGATTTCTCAGCTAGATGCCATCGCACAAGTAATGGCTCTGAAAGCCCAATTCAACATTGGAAGAGACCTGTTTGACTCAATGATGACCCTATTTGGGCGGTTTCTACCCGAAGGTCATATTATGCCTTCAAACCTATATGAGTCAGACAAAATCCTTAGTGCACTCAAGATGCCGTATGAGCAGATACATGCTTGTGAGAAAGGATGTGCCTTATTTAGGAAAGAGTATGCGGAAGAAACATATTGTCCATTTTGCAAGTCCTCCACATATGTTGAGGTAGAAAACGGTGAAGGTGAGAAGAAGCAGATCAAAATCCCTGTGAGTGTTCTACGGTATCTTCCGATCCTACCAAGACTTCAACGACTTTACATGCTCGAAGAAATAGCAAAACAGATGACATGGCACAAACATGGAATTAGGAAAGAATTAGATGAAAACGGAGATCCGATGTTGGTACACCCTTCGGATGGTGACGCATGGAAGGCATTTGATCGTAAACATACAGAAAAAGCTAAAGAGCCAAGGAATTGCCGAGTCGCCATCGGTCTCGATGGGTTCAATCCTTTTGGTATGACGGCTACCCAATATAGTTGTTGGCCTGTGTTTGTTATTCCGCTCAATCTTCCACCATCATCCATTATGCAAAGAAAGCACATATTTCTGACGTTGATAGTTCCAGGGCCAAACTATCCGGGGAAGAATATGAGTGTGTACATGCAACCGCTGATGGATGACTTGAAAGAAGCTTGGGTGAATGGGGTCAACACATACGACGCAGCTAAGAAAGAGAACTTTCAAATGTATGTTTGGTACCAATACTTGTTGCATGATCTGCCGGCATTTGCGCTTTTCGTTGCCTGGTGTGTACATGGAAGGTTCCCATGCCCACAATGCAAATCAACTCTTAAGTTTCATTGGTTGCCGGCGGGTGGAAAGTATTCCTGCTTTGACTTGCATAGACAGTTCTTGCCTTTGGACCATCCATTCAGAAAAGACAAGAAGAATTTCATGAAAGGTAAAGTTGTCAAACACTCGGCAACACCTGCGTTGACGGGCACGCAAATTCATGAACAGTTAAAATCTATGGAGCCTAATCCAAACCGTCCAGGGTATTTCTTGGGTTATAATGAGGAACACGCCTGGACCCACAAGCCATGCATCTGGGATCTCCCCTACTTCGAAGACCTCTTACTACCACACAACATTGACATGATGCACACTGAAAAGAATATCGCCGAGGCCCTTCTTGGCACATTTTTCGGCACTGATAAGGGAAAAGATAATACAAAGGCTAGAGTTGACCAGGAGACACTTTGTGATAGGCCATCACTAAACATGCGACAACCGAAAGGAAGAAAAAATTGGTCCAAGCCACCTGCCTGGTACAATCTCGAGAAGGGAGCAATAAGGGAAATCCTCTTGTGGGTGCAACAAAAGTTGTTGTTCCCTGATGGGTATGCTGCGAATCTAGTGAGGGGAGCGAGCATTGAAAAAATGAAAATTTTTGGGCTCAAGAGTCATGATTGGCACATATGGCTTGATCGGATAATGCCAGTGATGTTGCGCGGCTATATCCCAGAGTCTGAATGGCTAGTATTGGCAGAGTTAAGTTATTTCTTCCGTGTTCTTTGTGCTAAAGAGTTGTCGCGTGCCGTGATAGATGACATGGAAGAGTTGGCGCCTGAGTTGCTCTGCAAGTTAGAGAAGATTTTTCCACCGGGCTTCTTTAATCCGATGCAACACATGATTTTGCATCTCCCGACCGAGGCAAGATTGGGTGGCCCTGTGCAAAATCGTTGGTGCTATGCAACTGAAAGAATGCAGAAGACACTTAGAGCAAAATGTAAAAATAAACGTAGAATTGAAGCATCGATGGCCGAGGCTTTCATTACCGAGGAGGCGGCAAACTTCGTAACAGCACACTATGATGCCACTTTGCACAGCTTGCATAATCCAAAGCCTCGGTACAATGTGGGCGACCCCAAACGACGTGAATCCAAACTCAGCCTCTTCAAACGGAAGCTCGCTCCTTCTGGTGTGGGAAAATCAAAGTTGTTGGGCGTCGAGGAGTGGCGCACACTAACGATGTATATATTGAACAACTTAACAGAAGTTCGGCCGTACATCGAGTAAGTCCTCGATACATTGTTTCGCAACTTTTTAACAAGTTTTGTGTCTAACAACTGTTATTAATTGATACATTCGATACGTCGAACAATTCTCGAATGGTGTTGAAATCGAAAAAGAATCCATTCTCGAGTATGAACTTCTTGAAAAGACAGGAGGCGGCTATCCCGGTTTCATCTCTTGGTTCAAAAAAATAGCTAATTCAGATGAGCAAGTCAACGATGAATTGAGACAAATAGCAAATGGTTTTGACTTTAAGGTCCGGACATTTCAGAAGTACGACATCAACGGGTATCGCTTTCGTACTGCTAGCAAAGAGCTTTCAATGCCCGGTCGAAAAACAACCAATTCCGGTGTCTCTGCTATAGGCGAGGGAGGTGTCGAGTATTATGGAAGACTTGAAGAAGTTTACGAACTTCATTATTATGGTGAAAATCCTCCAAATGTTGTTGTGTTCAAATGTCATTGGTTCGATCCTACTAAGACAAGACGGACTCATGAACATGTTGGGCTAGTCGAAATCCGATAAGACAGGAAGTTAAGCGGTGATGATGTCTTTATTGTGGCTCAACAGGCCACCCTAGTTTTCTATCTGCCATACAGTCGTCAAAGTGTTAAGAACCTGGAAGGTTGGTATGTCGTGTACGATGTGCCGCCCCATCTTAGACCACCTCCACCAAACGAAGAGGATTATGAACCTCAAATTGACCCAATAACATATGATGGAGAATTCTTCCAAGAATCACGTGGTGTGAGACGTCGTCTCCGGAACTGCTCTACGTCCACCCTGAACACGGAGGAACAAGAATCACGTGATGATGAGGAAGAAGTGGAAGTAGAAGAGGTTACCAATCCGGATGAGCTAACAATGCTTGATCGGTTACAAAAAGGCCTTCCACATGATGTCCCTGAACCCGATGACGATGTCATTCATGACGACACGTATGATACTGATGATGATTATGCTTCAGTTGACCTTGGAGAAGAGACAGATGATCCCGACTATTAGTACTTTGTATGCATCCAAACATTGTTGTTTAATTATTTAATTAATTGTTTAATTATTCATGTATTTATTATTGTTCATTTAATTATTGTCTTTGAATTTGTACTAAGTATTTAACTATGTATTGTTGCAGGTGGTGAGACATGGCAGGAGGGGATAAGTTGAGGATAGCACCTGGCCAGCTACGGAGACAGTTGTTGCAGAGCTTTGCCGAGGAGCCCCGTGGGAGAGGCGGAGGAAAGAAGAGAGGCAGAGGACGTGGTCGCGGGAAAGGGAGGCTGCCTAATAGGAGCCAGTCGCCACCACCTTCAGCTACTTCAGTCTCAGCCACTTCACCCCTGCAGACAAGGGTGTCACCGGTGCGGGATCCTCCCGTCCAGGAGCGGACACCGATGCAGGATCCTCCCGTCCAGGAGCCGACACCCTCACACGAGGAGTGGGGGAGTTGGGGGGACGGTGAGGGGGCTGGGGCGGATGCGGAGGCTGAGGTTGAGGTGGAGGATGAGGGGGCTGAGGCGGAGGATGAGAGGGTTGAGGCGGAGGATGAGGGCCCGTCTGCCAGCAAGTCGGTCTACCAACGTGGTATGACACGAGTTCCAGACCGATTAGAGTTGCAGCACAGGGCGTTGATTTCGCCAGATGGCGAGAAGTAAGTTGATGTCTATTGTGTACCTTATATCATTATTTTCCACCAAGTAGCTAATGTCTTTGCCTTCTCATTATGCAGGGGGTGGAATTACCCGGAGAATACCCGGAATCCAAACTGCCTCCTTGGTGCTTTGCTTAGGGAGCACTTTCCCGGGCTAGTGCAGTTGCCCGGGGAGGGTATGGTTCCCGAGCCAGGACTCAAGTGGGAGCACTACCAAGCCGCGCTTCTCCCGGAAAACACTCACGTGAACGGTGTTGTTTGCGTGAGCGTGGCCGACAAGGTGTTGGCTGATTTTTGGGTAACTATTATTTTACCCAATAATAAGTATACAATATACAATGTTATATCTTGTTATTTCCTATTCATCTGTGCATATATATGGCATAATTGCAGAGTTACCATAGGGTCGAGGAGGGGACGGAGGAGGGGACGGAGGAGTGCAAGAGATTATTGAATAACACGAGGCATGAGATGCGTGTTCAGGTCGTTCGAGATTGGTACGCCAAGCAAAACGAGCCGAAGACGAAGGCTGAATGTCGAAAGCTTTTCCCTGACAAGACCCAGTACATGGAGGTACGTAGATTCCTTAGTTACATTCTTTATTAGTTATGTTAGGGCTAGTTACAATACCTAGTTTCATTCATAGGTGCCCCCGAGATGGTTGGCCGATAAGATGGATTGTTGGGAGATGATAGTGGACAAGTGGTGCACAGATGCTTGGTTGACCACCCACAATGTGGCCAAGGAGCATCGTGCCCAATTGGTTGGTGTGCCACACCACCAAGGAAATGCCAACATCAAGCAATACGCCAAAAAATGGGTATGTGTGCCTTGTTTTCTGTCATCATTAATTCATTTGTGCATTATTTTTGTTGTACTAACTCTTTGCCTTTTCTTGTGGCCAAACACCATAACCAGCCCGAGCCTCAGGGATACACCGCGTTTGGCATGGCCCATAAGGGCTCGTACAAGACGGCGACACCATATTCTGAGGGGGACGGGCCATCGGCGTACACAAGCCTGTCCGCCTACAACAAGATGACGTCTTATTCTCAGGTTGTCAAACAACTGCGCGGCCCTGACTTCGACCCGAGCCTGAATCCTATGGATGCGGAGGCGTTGATGATCTCTGGTGGCGGTAAGAGTCATGGCACGGTGGCCATGTGTGATGGCTTCGTCCCTATCACTGAGTCTCTATCTCAGATCAAGGCGAGGCAAACTAGCTCGGCTCCTGTAATACGGCAACGCGCGAGGCCAGTTGATCTTGCCATCGAGGTTAGTTTTCCTTCATTATTTCTTTAGTCCATTTGACCCCGGATGGATGATGATGAGAAGTGGTTGCAGGCCGCACTTGAGAAGGAGAGGGAGGCCACCAGACTCTTGTTGGAGGAGAGGGACCGGAATACACAGAGGAGGAGAGGGCACGGAATAATGCCCATGCGAAGGCTATGCACGACTTCGTTGCGGTAAGTCAGTTGTGTGAGAAGCAAGGCTATGTGTGAGAAGCAACAAGACTATTTCTTTGACTTCTCGAAAACTAATTTGCAGGCTATGTGTGAGAAGCAAGGTTTGCCAACCCCTCCGCCGATGCCTTCTCCGGTGGGAACGGTGAGTTCCCTTTCAATGACCAACCTTGCACGGACTTATATCGTTGTATGTTGCCATGCTAACCACATATTTCAACTCTTGCCTTGTTGCAGCATCATTCCAGAGTCGCATCCCACAATCCCTCTCCCGGTCAGAGCCCTACCAACCCGGCGACCAACCGAGATGGTGCTTCTCCTCCGTGACTTGGCATTTGTTAGTTATTCCTCTCCTTCTTATTCTTATTGCTTAGCTCAACTTAGACTATGCCATGCTTTAGTTAGCTTAGTAAATTCTAGTTAGGAAAAAAATGCATAATTAGCTTAATTACATATTTTTTTACATAATTAGCTTACTTACCTACAAAATGACATAGACTTTGCTTATTTGGTAAAAACATGACATAATTACTTGATAACACCAAAAATAGCATAATTAGTTGATATTAGAGCTCAAAAATGACATGCCTAGCTCAACTTAGACTATTCCATGCTGTAGTTAGCTTAGTAAATTCTAGTTAGGCAAAAATAGCATAGTTAGTTGATATTAGAGCTCAAAAATGACATAATTACTTTAGAAATTTTCAAAAGAAACCATAAGAGAAGAACAGAAGAGAAGAACAAAGAAGAGATAAAGAAATAAGAGAAGAAGAAAGAGGAGAAAAAGATAGATTAAGAAGAAACAAATCTTCTTATTCTTCCTTTTTCTCTTCTTTCTTTTTCTCCATCTTTTTCTTCTTCTTCTTCTTCTTCTTCTTCTTCTTCTTCTTGTTCTTGTGTCCTTCTTCTTCTTCTTCTTCTTCTTCTTGTTCTTGTTCTTGTCTTCTTCTTCTTCTTCTTCTTGTTCTTCTTCTTCTTCTAATTACTTAGCGCTAAATTCTTTCTTCTTCTCATTATGCAGATTTTGATAAAGCAGCATGGCACATGGATGGATGCTCCAGGGACTCTAGCTAGTTGTAGTCTTAGATGCTTTGTAATGCACTTGTACTTGCGGATGCACTTGGGATTCTTTGCGATGCTTTGTGATGCCATCTTTGTTGTTTGCACTGTGTGTTATTTATATTGTGATGCTTTGTGATGTTGTTAGATGCTTTGCGATGCTTTGTGATGCACTTGTGGTGTTGTTTAGGGCCTGGCAGAATATTAATTGTGTTATCTATATTGTTGTTTGAAAATGCAGGGAATTAACAGAAATTAAATTTAAAAAAAAACAGAGAGAGTCTTTGCCGTCAGCTTACTGACGGCAAAGCCTTTGCCGTCGGTGGGCTGACGGCAAAGAAGGAAACGTGGCAGCTAACTGTTAAATCTGGCAACTCTGGGACGACCAAATGTCCCAGGTTGTCAGCTTTGCCGTCAGCTGGACAGCTGCTGACGGCAAAGGGAAAGGACCCCACGTGGCACTGGTCGCAGCTCCCCTGGCAAGCATGGCCCACAAGCAGCAGCTTTGCCGTCAGCTGGACTCCAGCTGACAGCAAAGCCTGCCGTTAACCCCCTAACGGGACTGGGCTTAAGTCGTTGCCGTCAACGGTTTATGCCGTCAGCCTCGGCTCCCTTGCTGACGGCACAGGCTTTGTCGTCGGTCGATTTCCAGCTGACGGCAAAGAACCTGTTTGCCGATAAATTCGTGGCCAGTCTCTTTGCCGTCAGCAAGCTGATGGCAAAGCCTTTGCCGTCGGTTAAAGTGGCCTTTGCCGTCAGCTATGGCTGACGGCAAACCAGCAGATTCCAGTAGTGCCTGCACACAGACACAGATAACTTTGTTCCGAACGAAGTTCAGAGAGGTTGTCAATCTCTTCGGTCATGTTGTTCAAAAATGATAAAATGCACAGGATAATGATAGCAACTTGAAAGTAAATGCAGAAAAGTAAATATAGCTTGGAATCAGTAATGAGGATATGGACCGGGATACGTGATGTTCACTAGTGATGTCTCTCTCCCAAAAGATGATAAAACTGCTATGCGAGGTAAACAAATTACAGAAGGGCAATTGACAGGATTATGAACGCACCGCAATGCTAACTATGCTACAAAAGAAAGGAAGTGGTTCAAAAGCACAGGCAGTACGCCAAGGTAAGTAGACCGAAATCCATCTGCATCTACTACTAATCATCCACCTCGAGATATCTATCCAGAACATCTCGCTAGTATTAAGTTGCGAGCCCCACCCAAAGTGTAAACCCAAAGCAACAGAAAACTGTATTAAAAAGAACTCTGCGTAAAATAAACAATCCTTGTAACCGCGGTTACAAGCACCGTTGTTTTCCCCCTTGTGGCAACAGCACATCCCCTAGACTCATGTTTCTGTCACTCAAGCGTGTCATCGGGGGGCATGAACCCACAATCTAGCACTACGCTTCCTCTTGGAGTCACTACCTACTACTTGGCCAAAGCAATAAACAGCAACGGAGAACATGCAAGAATTACTTGGGAACAATAATATAAGAGATAAAAACCAAATATATTACTCTATCACAATCTGAACATAATCTCATAATCCATCAGATCCCTCCAAACTCAACATAGCAACAACAGAAATATTACAAAGGTGCCTCGATCATGTAGGGAAGCTCACGAGGTCTAAACAATGAAGATCAAAGAGGGGAGGAGAACATCACATAGCTACTGATCACGGACCCATGGTCCAATGAAAACTACTCACGAGACATCCTGGGAGCATCCATGGTGGAGAGGAGACTCCCGGAGGTCAATCCTCCCTCCGGCAGGGTGCCGGGAAGAGGTCTTCTGGTTCTCCCGATCTTGGAAGCGCGGCGGCGGCGGAACATAGGCGAGTTCGCGGAATAGGGTTCTTCTTCTGGAGTTTTCCCGTGACGGGGGATAAATAGGCCAAGGGGGCATCCAGAGGTGGACTAGGGTCCCCAGGCACGCCCCTGGCACGGCCAGGGGTGGGGCTGCGCCGGGTGGCCGCCTGGGCCCCCCTGGCTCCCCTCTGGCCCCTCCCGGGCTCTTCTCGAAGCTTCCATCACGCTGATTTTTTATCTGAATTTTCCCGAATTTTTCGGGCACTTTTTATATGGGGGAAAACTGAAATAGAAAAACAGCAGAAAACAGGAACTGGCACTAGGGTGCATTGAGTTAATAGGTTAGTCCAAATATGTTAAAAAATGTATGAAAGTGTATCTAGATCATAGCAATATCACACAAAACATGCATGGAGCAAGCAGAAATTATAGATACGTTTTGGACGTATCAACATCCCCAAGCTTAATTTCTGCTCGTCCTCGAGTAGGTAAATGATAACAAGCATAATTTATGTGGTGACATGCTATCAACCATATAAGAACTTTGAAAAGTAAAGCAATCAAGGTTAGAGATTCAATTCAAGTCATAACATGCAAGAGTTTATATTAGCATTGAAACAAGTAACAAAAGAACATTAGGTGCAAGAGCTCTCGCTGTCCGTGACTCAAATGTCTCCAAATGGTGTTTGCGTGCAAGAAAGGGGATAGGGAATACGAGAGAAAAAAGTATTTTTCTTGAGAACTCAATCTACTAAATTTTCACACTTGGTCCTCTTTGGAATCTTATCTTGACTCGTCCCCAAACCACTAGCCAGGTACAAGTCAATTTGATCCACTCCTTTTCGATATTTCGAGCACTCATGCAATGGATGAGCGTAAGCATGAGAGTTGACACTTAGGATGGCGAAGAGAGAAATATGGTGGAGGAGGAAGACAAAAAGGATGAGAAAGGCTCACATCAATGAGGACAATCATAGGCAAGAGATGCCAAATGATAGATATGATGTGAGGAGTAGGGATTGCCATGCAACGGATGCACATACGAGCTAAGAAGCTCTCCAATGGAACTAGTGGGGGTGCATCTTACTTGCTCGCTCATGAAGACCTAGAGCTCATTTGAGAAGGCTCATCCTTGGAATATGCAAATCCAAGTTCTATAGTGTGAAGGTCCCCACATAGCTATATGCAAAAAGATCATCTCTATGGAGTACAAGGATATAAAGGGAGTACTAGTGTGGATCTCTCAAAAGGATAGTAGTGTTGCCCCTTTCTCTCTTTTTATTTCTTTTTCTCTTTTTCTATTTTTTTTGTATTTTTTTGTGGCCTTAATGGCTCTTTCTATTTAACTCTCATTTGTCCCCTTTGGGATCTTTTAATGTGTCCACTTTGGGATCTTTTCCTCACTTAAGGGAAACACTCTATTTTACAAGAAGGTAAAGGAGATCATTCACACTTTACAAGGTACTCAAAACATAAAGAAGATGTAACTATCATGATGTATGCAAGGTATGTCGCTGCCAGTGTAGCAGGAACATGTATGACATGAAGATCAAGTCATGAAGAGGTGGAAGTTGCATGGCAATGTAACTCGGAATGGCTATGGAAATGCCTTGATAGGTAGGTATGGTGGCTGTTTTGAGAAAAGATATAAGGAGGTTTATGATGACAGAGCGTATCATGCCAAGGGTTTGGATGTACCGGCGAAGGTGGACGCAAACTCTCGGAGTGAGAAGAAGGCAATGCACGACACGGGAGAGGCTAGCAAAATATGGGAAGGTGGAAGTGTCAACTTTCAATACTTACATTAGTCCGAAGAACTCATGCACTTATTATCGGTAACTCTCAATCTAATAAGGAAGTTCACAAAGAGACAAGTACCCCGAGGAGGAGTGTATGGGGGTTTGGTTATCCTTGCGCATCCTCGACTCATGGTACGTGAGTGTACTCTAATATTCGATCCCTCCAAAGATTAGTGATCCATCTAGTAGCTAGAGTTCTCAACTAGTTTTTGTAGGTTTTGAAAATACACACGGATTGCCCAAAATACGACACCTATCACTAATAGGCTAAAGCTCTTGACACCAAAAGTTCAAACATTACTCACATCAATACCTCAAAACCATTGCAAGTTACTACTAAAAATAAATAGCAACCTCAATTACCTACTTTCAAGACAAGACACAACTGAGTGCAACAACCAACTATCTTAACAAGATAAACATGAAAACTAAAGAGAGTTCCAGCAACAAACTAAACAAAATCCAAGGCTCTTGCTAAAGACAAACTCAAGCTAAAACTAAACATGGTAGTAGCTAAGAAAAGATAAAAAACACATAACAGCAAAAAGATAGGCATGAAGAATCCTATGATGTGTTCTAGATTTTGAAAGTGGAGCGTGTTTCTCTCCCACACAAAGTGAGACGGGATCTAACTTGTTATGAACAGCAAGCAAAGCTAAAGAAAATTAAAAATAAAACCTAAGAGCGAGACGCTCCAAGCATAGCACATAATGCATGAAGTGATAAAAATATAGTGAGACGAAGGACGAACTGATGATTGTTGATGGAGAAGGGGATGCACGGGGGCATCCCCAAGCTTAGACGCTTGAGTCTCCTTGAATATTTGTTGGGGATGCATGGGGGCATCCCCAAGCTTGAGCGCTTAACACTCCCGAATCTTCTTTCATCATCTTCCATCGCACATTTGAAAACTCCCTTCATACATAACTCATCATAAGCTGATTAGAGAGGTTAGTACCCTTAATAAATAAATTTTCCCTACTGGATATAAATATATTCTTGAAGAGCTACTGTTTCTCAAGATTGCCAAAAGGTTTTTTCAAAGAAAAAGCAAGCTTAAGGTTTGCAAAAGTTAGGAGATAAAAAACTTGGCAGAATCCGTGAGAGAGAGAGAGTTGTTGATGGAGAGGTGCAGCCCGGAGGAGATGAAGGAGACGGCGACGGAGGCGGCCACGGTGCCCACGGCCACGGCCACGACCCTTGGGGGCAGCGGCCCTTGGGCCCTTCTTCTTCCTTGGAGATGGTGCTGCTGTGGAGATTGATCTCCCTCTCAAGACGGCTTCCAAGGGGGAGAAAATTTCGTGGTGCCCTTTGACCTAGGTTTCCTCTCTTTATATAGGCTCTCGGATTCCCGTCATCCAGATTACGTCTTCTGTATTTCGGGGTGTCTGGAAGCATCCGAACTCCGATTGGGCCGAATTATAAGTCTAAATCCACCGGAAAAAAAATCCCTACAACTTTTTAGTTTTAAGTTTTTCCGCTTGAGACTGTATTCTAGCGTTTCCGAGGCGATCTTTAAAACCTGTCTGATGGGGACAGATTTCGGGAGAGTTAGAATCCAACTCCTACAAGGCTCCTTTTTGTGATTTTTACTTTATCCAAGTAATTACTACACATAAAGTAGAAAAACAAGAACTTGTGCACTCTTGCAACCATTAATAGGTTAGTTCCAAAATATGTTATAAAAAGATATGAAAGTGTATCAAAAGCATAGCAATATCACACAAAACATGCATGGAGCAAGCAAAAATTATAGATACGTTTTGGACGTATCAGATGACCTCAAGGAGACATTCGCAAATTTGCGGGCATACCAGATCAAGCTCAACCCCAGATAAGTGTGTGTTCGGTGTGCCAGCCGGCAAGTTGCTTGGTTTTCTGGTGTCCGAGAGAGGGATAGAGTGCAACCCTGAGAAGATTGCAGCAATTGAGAGGATGGGCAAGCCCAGAAATCTCAAAGATGTGCAGAAGTTCACCGGATGCTTGGCATCGCTCAGCCGATTTCTCAGTCGGCTGGGAGAGAAGGCAATTCCCCTGTACCAACTAATGAAGAAAACAAACAAGTTCAGCTGGACGTCGCAGACGGACGAGGCATTCAAACAGCTCAAGCGTATGATGTCCACTGCTCCAGTGTTGGCAGCTCCGAAGGAAAAAGAGCCAATGATATTGTACATTGCAGCAGCCAATCGGGTGGTTAGTATTGTTATGGTGGTCGAACGTCCTAAAAAGGACAAGGCGCAACCGGTCCAGAGGCCAGTATATTATGTCAGTGAAGTGCTCTCCACCTTCAAGCAAAACTATCCCCATTATCAGAAGATGTGCTATGGTGTGTACATGACAGCAAAAAAGTTGAAGCCTTATTTCCAGGCGCATCCGATCACGGTGGTCAGTTCGGCTCCATTGGCAGAAATCATTGGCAGTCGGGACGCATCCGGTCGGGTGGCAAAATGGGCCATAGAAATCGCAACACATGGGATCAAGCTTATGATGACAGAGCGTATCATGCCAAGGGTTTGGATGTACCGGCGAAGGTGGACACCAACTCTCGGAGTGAGAAGAAGGCAATGCACGGCACAGGAAAGGCTAGCAAAATATGGGAAGGTGGAAGTGTCAACTCTCAATACTTACATTAGTCCGAAGAACTCATGCACTTATTATCGGTAACTCTCAATCTAATAAGGAGGTTCACAAAGAGACAAGTACCCCGAGGAGGAGTGTATGGGGGTTTGGTTATCCTTGCGCATCCTCGACTCATGGTACGTGAGTGTACTCTAATATTCGATCCCTCCAAAGATTAGTGATCCATCTAGTAGTTAGAGTTCTCAACTAGTTTTTGTAGGTTTTGAAAATACACACGGATTTCCCAAAATGCGACACCTATCACTAATAGGCTAAAGCTCTTGACACCAAAAGTTCAGACATTACTCACATCAATACCTCAAAACTATTGCAAGTTACTACTAGAATTAAATAGCAACCTCAATTACCTACTTCCAAGACAAAACACAACTCAGTGCAACAACCAACTCTCTTAACAAGATAAACATGAAAACTAAAGAGAGTTCCAGCAACAAACTAAACAAAATCCAAGGCTCTTGATAAAGACAAACTAATACTAAAACTAAACATGGCAGTAGCTACGAAAAGATAAAGAACACACAACAGCAAAAAGATAAGCAGGAAAAATCCTATGATGTGTTCTAGATTGGAGTGGAGCGTGTTTCTCTCCCACACAAAGTAAGATGGGGTCTAACTTGTTATGACCAGCAAGCAAAACTAAAGAAAACTAAAAATAAAACCTAAGAGAGAGACGCTCCAAGCATAGCACATAACGCATGAAGTGATAAAAATATAGTGAGACGAAGGACGAACTGATGATTGTTGATGGAGAAGGGATGCACGGGGGCATCCCCAAGCTTAGGCGCTTGAGTCTCCTTGAATATTTATTGGGGATGCATGGGGGCATCCCCAAGCTTGAGCGCTTGACACTCCTGGATCTTCTTTCATCATCTTCCATCGCACACTTGAAAACTCCCTTCATACATAACTCATCATAAGATGATTAGAGAGCTTAGTACCCTTAATAAAATAATTTTTCCCCACTGGATATAAAGATAATATTGAAGATCTACTGTTTCTCAAGAGTGCCAAAAAGTGTTTGCAAAGAAAAAGCAAGCTTAAGGTTTGCAAAAGTAAGGAGAGACAAAACGTGGCAGAATCTGTGAAAAACAGAACAAAAGATAGTAAAGAATTTTTTTAGGGGCACTTCTGCAACTCAAATAAAAAAACTCAGAACATACGGAAGTTTCGTAATTGTATAGATCATACTGTGTAAAAAATTCAGCTCAAAAAAATGAACTGGGATTTTTCTGGAATTTTTCTGGTCACGAGGACATAATCTGTTTTCTGGACAACATGTCACAACTTTTACTTCCCTTGCCGTAAGAGGCTATAACTTGGCACAAAGCTGAAAAATAAAGATACAATGATGTTTCTACAGAAGTAACAATCATCAATACACAACAAAAGCAAAAAGAAACACCTAAATTCGTTGCGGCTGCCTCCCGAAAGCGCTTCTTTAAAGCCATTAGCTAGGCATAATGCAAAAGAAGAATCAAGTTTTATCAAGAGAAAGAGAATAACTAGCCCGTGTAACGGACTCAAAAGGTAACTTGATTTTCTTTCTAGGGAAGTGTTCCATCCCCTTTTTGAATGGGAATTGGAATTTAATATTCCCCTCTTTCATGTCAATAACCGCACCAACGGTGCGAAGAAAAGGACGTCCCAAAATAATTGGACATAAAGGTTCACACTCTATATCCATAACAATAAAATCGACGGGAACATAGTTTTCATTGACAATGATAAGAACATCGTCGATCTTCCCTAAAGGTTTCTTTACGGAAGAATCAACAAGACGGACACCAAAAGAACAAGGCTCAAAAGGCTTCAATTCAAACATATCAAATATTCTTTTGGGCATAACAGAGGTACTAGCTCCAACATCACATAAAGCATAGCAAGAGAAGTTATTCAATTTAATTTGATCATAGGGTCCCAACCATCATCTAGATTCCTAGGTATGGAGGCTTCTACTCTAAGCTTCTCCTCCCTAGCTTTGATGAGAGCATTGATATGCTCCGTGAAGGCAAGATTAAGTGTGCTAGTGTGGGGGTCTCTAGACATTTTGTGTAACAAGCTAATAACTTCTGAGAGGGTACAACTATCAAAATCAATATCACTACTATCAAAGGTGGTAGTAGTGTCATCTAGGCTCGCTTGTTTGAAACCCTCTATGTTTATAGGAGTTTCTTTTTCTATGGTTGAGGTATTAGAATCACCATTAATAGGTCCAAAGGGACTAGGAGTGCATTGGGTGTTAATAGTTTGAGTGTCCTCAACAATTTGGATAGTGGCAACTGTGTGGTATGTAGGAAGACTTTTAATTCTATCCTCTTCCTCTTTTTCTCTAGCCCATCTTTCTTTAAGTTTAGCCATCATCCTAATATTTTCATTGATTTGTAACTGGATAGCATTAATAGGAGTGGCCTTATTCTCCTCAAGGGGGAGGTTCTAATTTTAAGCATCTCAATATCAAGGGCTAAGCTTTCTACCTTCAAAGAGAGATTATCTATTTTAGCTAATTTCTCCTCTAAATTTTTGTTGAAGGCTTTTTGGGTAGTGACAAAGTCTCTAAGCATGCTTTCTAATTCAGAATGGGGGTTATTGTTGCTAGGGTAAGTGTTGTTCCCATAATTGGATGGAAACGATCTAGGATTGCTAGCAAAATTTCCCCTATAAGGATTGTTGTTGAAGTTTTTTCTAGCAATAAAGTTCACATCTACTTGTTCTTGGGAAACCAAAGGATTTAAAGGAACATCATGAGGATCAACAGAGGGTTGCTTGGTAAGTAGAGACATAATTAAGTCAACTTTTTCATTGAGGGAGGTAATTTCCTCGACAGAGTTTACCTTCCTACCTGTTGGAGCGCGTTCGGTGTGCCATTGGGAATAATTGGTCATCATTTCATCGAGAAGCTTCGTGGCAGCTGTCGTCGATATGTGACGGCAGATGCCATGGGGATGGCTAAAGTGAGGGGAAGACACGAGGGAGAGAATGTCGATGGTGCCGGAATCGGGTTGGGCACAAGCACGGTGAAGACACCACGATGTACCCAGGTTCGGGGCTCTCCGGAGAGATAACACCCCTACTCCTTCTTGTCTCTTATATATCAATGAAGGAACTACAATAACTGCTCTTCTATCTTCTCAGGGGAAGGAGTAAACCGCCGCCGTGGGCAAGGTCTTCTCCTGCTTCCCTGAGGAGTGACTACGAGCAGTAAATGAACTGAAGGGGGAAAGAGTTAATGAGATCTCAGGTGTGGCGTCCCTCACGCAGGAGGGGTACCCTGGCTCTTATAGTGTGAGTCTAGGGTACTTCGGTAACTTCAGTGCCGAATGGGCCCAGCTGTCAACCTCTAATCGGCCTGGGCCCACCGACTGCTCCTATCCGGGTGATCCGGAGCCTACGAGCGGCGGCCCATGCTGCTACCTCGTAGAGCCTAGTGACGAACAGTGGAGCTAGGGGGTGCGGTCTTGTCGGCCTGTCCGCGGAATCGGCGGGGAGGTCGACACCGTATCTCCAGCAAATCCTTGATGTGACTTGGCCTTCCTGCCACCCAGATATCTCGGGATATGGTATTTATGACCTCGTAATCATACCCCTGATTGGGTGGTAGGTTGCTCCGATTGCGCCTGGACCGATTGGTGGTTCCTGGTAAGGCCGATTGCTCTGGGTAGTCGGCCTTCTGGGAATCAACCTCGGTCCAGCTGCAGACCAATCGGACGAAGGTCTGATAAGGGAAGGGTGGGCCGATTGCGCCTGGGCCGACTGCTGGCATTTGGTATGGTCGATTGCCTTGGAGCAATCGGCCGTACCTCTGCCCAGCTCGGCCCAGCTGCAGCCCAATCGGCCCATCCTTGTCTTGAAAGCTTGCTTCCGCTTGGGTTAGCCTACCCGGGTACCAATCCCCTGACAGTAGCCCCTAAAGCTGTAAAGGTCCCACGGTCACTTGACCGCGGGGCCTTTGCAGCTTTTCAATCTGTCTTGACGTTTTCCGACTGCTATGGCCTCCTCGAGTACGTCATTCCGAGCCCGTCGGCCGACTCGGAGATTACACTCGGCTGACCCCACTTCCACCCGATTGGCCTTGGGTCCTTCTCACTTCGTGTCTTCATTTTCTGGCAAAAGTATCTTCTGCTGATTGCGCTCCAACGGTTACCTCCGACTCGCCCACGATGTGATCAATGAGTTGGGACCCACGACCCACGCGCGACGTGACATAACCGCAGGAGCTGACCCCCACGTCGCACGCCTCGCCTTATACGCCGGGATCCTTTGTGCTGATTCGTCGGTTGGCCTCCCTGTGCCCTAGGCCACACCGGGCCACACGACCGCAGGGTCATCCCACTCCCCTCCCCCGCCGCCCATATAAGCCACCGGGGGGGGAGCCTCGCCTCTTCCTTCTTCCCAAAGCCTCCTTCACCTCTAGCTTTCTCTCTCCGCGCCATTGCTGCTCCTCGCGCAAACCTTCTCTCCCGTGGACCTCTGCTCTCCAACTTGCTCTAGCCACTGACTTGTGTTCTTCGCCGCCTCCGCCGCCGCCGCCGCAGCAGTTCATCGGCGTCGTTCTCGTGTTCCGCCTCGATCTTTTTCCTCTTTTCCTCTTCTGCGAAATCCATGGCGCCGCGACGGGACGTATCGCAGGCGAGCCGCGGGTGCTGGAAGGGATCCCAGGTCACCACTGCCGCCGTCGAAGCCCTGATCCGCGCCCGAAAAATGCCTGCGGAGATCGAATGGCGGATCCCGGGCAGGGCCGATATCGTGCCCAGCGCGCGCGCGGGCGAGAGGGTTGTGTTCCTCGCTCACTTTGAGCGTGGATTCGGCCTTCCCGCTAGCGCCTTCTTCCGCGAATTCCTCGACTTCCACCGACTTTAGCCTCACCACCTTGCAGCTAACTTCATCATGAACCTCTCCGGGTTCGTGACACTCTGCGAGGGGTATCTCGGCTGCCGACCCAGCATCGCGCTTTTCAAACGCTTCTTCAACCTCCGAGCCCACAACGCTCGGACGGGAGAAGTAGTGGCCTCCACCATTGAAGGCGGCAAACCGACCTATCCGACTGACATGACCGACTGCGGCAGTTGCCTTGCTGCAGCCGGAAAGTTAAAATATCTGAGCCCCCAAATCGTCCAATCCTGCAGGAATTGGCAGACTTCGTTCTTCTACGTCAAGTCTCCTGATCAAAGCCCCGATCTGCTCAATCTGCCCGAGTTCTCACTCGCCAGGCCGGTTGAGAAGCATCAGTGGTCCCTGAAACACGCATTGGAAATTGCGATGTCGACGCCCAAGCCACCAGGGTCACCCAGCTGGAGCGAGAGGGACTCCTCTCCACCGACTTGGTAGCTGCATGGCTTCATGCTCGGATTCTTCCCCTGCAACGCCGAGTGCACCGCCTCTGCGACATGTCGGGACCTCGGGATCCCACTCGGCTCTGCACGTGGGAGGTGACGACAGAAGTCCTTTGCGCCCGATTGAAGGCCATCACTGCTAGCGCGTTGCCTGATCCTTTCCGATTCGGGCTTGACTACCTCACGCGCCAGCGAAAGCCACCTGTGGTACGCCCCGACTTTTTTCATCCAGTTGCACGTTCTTCCGATTTCTTTCTCTTCCGATTGCTCTGATCACTTCTGTCTTCTTTTCAGCATTTCCTTCAATCCAACCTCATGGAAGACGGCCAGGAAGCTGGCGTGTACCCCCCTGACCGCACGGAAGAGGATCCCACCGACCTTGAGTATGACGGCGAGATTCCTTCCGCCGAGACCAGTGGGGATGATGAAGACAATGACGAGTCTTCCGGAGAATCCTCCGACCCCATGGATGCTGATGATGATGACGCCGAGCGCGCCCACCCTCCGAATACCAACACTCGGCCGCCAGCTCAAGGGGGTACGCCTGACCCTTCCCTTGAGCAATTTTTGGCTGAGTGGAGTGACGATGATAGTGTCTCAAAGGGTGCTGCTTCTGATGCAGCTCCTCGGGATAAACCCCCGAAGGTGCCAGCTAAACGCACCTCGGCCGCTGGCTCCTCTGGTACGGCTCTCCCCAAAATCACCAAAACCACGACGACTGCCCACAAGGGAAAGCAAGCCCAGGAGACGATCACCCGGAGGCCGACCACTCAGGCGCCGCTGAACGTTGCCCCGCTCCGCTGCCGAATGCCTACCGGCGCACCCCAGACAGTCGGGTATGTTTCTGTCTTTCCGCGTAGTACTTTGCTATCTTTGCTTCTACTGACTCTTCTCCCTTTCTTATTTCAGTGAGCCGATTGGGCTTGATGACATTGACACCGACATTCCGGCTCATATCGGCGCCATCATCTCGTCCGCTGCTTCTGCTGCAGCCGTTCGCAAGCGGCCGACTGCCACTAGTCGTTCTTCCAAGGACGCCGAGCGTGCTGCCAAGAAGGCTCGCCTTGCTGCGGCTCAGAAGACCTCCTCTTCCAATCTTGCTCCCAAAGCCTCCAAGCGCGCGGCCGACCCGGTGTCTCCTGGTATTGGAGGAACGCAATCGGTCGATCCGATTGCCCCGTTTCCGCCACCCCGCTCCAGTCCGGCCGCCGCTGCTGCGACTGCCCCTGCTGTAACCTCCGTGTCCGACACGCCAATGGTGACGAGCTCGCCGCCGGTTGTGATGTCGGCACCACCAACTACAGCAACTGCGCCACCAGCTACTCTGTCAGCGCCGCCGACGACCACGACCCTTCCGCCAGTCATTGTTACCACTTCTGCTCCGACTCGCCCGGTTGCGCCGCCGCCGCAATCGGGTGAGTCCGGTCCTTCACCAACGTCCGTGCCGCCATTCCTTCCCACTACCGCTTTCGCCATCGTTCCTACCTCAGCGCCACCGCCAATTTCCTCCCCCTCCGAGATTCTTATGCGCTCGGTGGATCACTTCCGAGCCGAGTATTCTCGCGCCCGTCATGTCGGCGCTGAGCCTGACGCTTCGCCTCGTCCTCGGGATCCCGTGACGAGCACTCTGAGCCGGGTGAATGAGTTCGCCGAAACCCTTGCTCGGGACCTTCAACAACTGACCTCTCACCATTCGGTAAACTCTTTAACCTTTCCTTCTGTGCCTCTGTTTTACTTCGGCAATTTTTCTTCCGGTGGGTGCGCGCAAGCGCACCCAGTGGGTGTAGTTCCCGAGATTCGGGCCGATTGGTTACAATCGGTTCGGATCTTTAGCATTTTTTGCTTTATCGTTTGCCTTCCTCAATCGGTAGACATTCTTCCGGTGGGTGCGCGCAAGCGCACCCACTGGGTGTAGTCCCCGAGATTCGGGCCGATTGGTTACAATCGGTTCGGATCTTTAGCATTCTTTGCTTTATCGTTTGCCTTCCTCAATCGGTAGACTTTCTTCCGGTGGGTGCGCGCAAGCGCACCCACTGGGTGTAGTCCCCGAGATTCGGGCCAATTGGTCACAATCGGTTCGGATCTTTCTCACTTGTTGCTTTACGTCTGACTCCGTCTTGCTGCTCGTCACAGGCTGTCATGGAAGAGAAAAGAGTTGTCTTCGAAAAACTCTTGGAAGCTTATACTGCCAGCCTTCGAACCCTTGCTCAGGCCCAGCTGCAGGTTAATAACCAATCGGCTGAAATCACTAAGCTAAGAGGTATCCTCTATCTCACCGCTGTCTCTTCTTCACTTGACAACCGCTCTGGTACTGAAATCTTCGCGCTCTCTTGTAGCTTCTATTCCTATGGTAAATGATCTTCAAGGCCGAATTGCAGAATTGGCTACAGAACTTAGCCAACAAGGTCCAACCCTTGATAAAGCCACCGGGGAGGTAACTCGGCTGCAGGGGGTAGAGAAGGATTTGAATCGGACTATTCACGGCCTCCAATCTGAAATGGCTGCTCTTGAGAAGAAACATCTGGCCGACATCGCCGCAGTGACAGCTACTGGTGATGGGCTTCTTGCTGAACGAGATGTTGCCGTCGCCGCCCAAGCTGCTCTGCAAACTGAAAGGGATGAGGCAATTTCTGCCCGAGACTCCATTCGCCGAGATCATGACGAGCTCGTCGCTAAGTTTGAAGACCTGGAGAAGCGCAGCTATGAGGAGACCACCCGGATGCGCCGCCGAGCCAAAGGCTTCTGCGATACATTGACCGAAATGGATCTCCTCCTTGGCCGTGAGTCCTCCTTGTTGCCGAGTGCACTTTCCGGTTGCTTTCTTGTCCTATCTTATTGCTTATGCTCTTCCTTCTTGATGCAGAAGCTTGGCCCGAATCTGAAGCGGCTGCTTATGCAGCTGTCGCCAAGTCCCGAGAGGATACCATCGCCGCTAGAGGGACCTGTGATCGTGCAGATGACGTCTGGACCCGGCATGAATATCTGATCGGCACCCAAGCTCGCATTCCTATTATCCAAGGAATTGCCTTATCCTTCAAGCTCGGGATTCTGAAGATTGCTGAAGCGCTGTGGTCGCCGACTGAGCTCAAGGCCGGACTCCAGAAAATGAAGAATGCTGCCGACTCCTCCGCCGAGATCCGTAAGGCAGACACTCAGGATGGCGAGGATTCTGACCAAGGGGACACTCCGAATGCCACCACTGAGCAAACTCGGACTCTCCTTAAGGCTATCCCACGTCGGATCGACGTTTTGCTGAATTCTGCCGGAAGGACTGGTGCGGAGACCGCTCTTCAGACTGTGCTGACTTGGTACCCTCAAGTGAAGCTCTCCCGGTTGTACAGCCTTCGAGACAATGCCTCTGACCTTCTTGAGAAGACCTACGTCGAGGTCAATCGGCTAGCCAGCACTATGGTGAATTGGTTTTCTCCCTACGAGTATACCCCGCATCTCGACCAGGGAGGGAAACCGCTCCCTGCCTCTACCATCTCTGCCCTGGCCGAGGAGCTCTCCGATAGCGGCTCATCCCAGACGTCTCCGAAGTCTAAACAGACAGGTGCTGCGACTTCTGAAGCTCAATCGGACCCATCTTTTCCACCTTCTAGCTCAGTGCCTCCGACTGCTTAAGCTATGTTATCTTCAATTTGTACTCCGACTGCCCGCTTGTAAGACATATTTTTAATTCTGTCGACACCTACTGGGTGTGACTTGGATGTAATGACCTTATTCGGCCTTGGGCCTGCTGCTTTTGATGCCAATCGATTGCTCGTTTTATCTGTTTGCATGTGCGATCAACTTTGCGTCTTTGCCGGTTTCCTTCATCGGCTGCACTTGGGAATGTGTACTGTGTCGGTCTTGCTGCCGTTATGCGGCCCGCAATCGGATCAACAGCAGACATCCGGCCAAGGTTCGATGAGTTTTTATTTTTTACACGACAAGATTTTTAACGCAAAGGATTCTGCAACAGCAGGCGCCGATTGCTTCGCTTCTGGATCTAGTGTCCTGATTTGCGGCGCAATCGGCGACTTTACTTCGCCAGTACTCTTGCTCATGGCGGCATGTTTCGAATTGTTTCTCGGGATTTATACCACCGACTGCCTCAATCGTCACCCTTTTCAATGCCACAACCCTTTAGTGATTTGCGCTTGAGCTAGGTATCCGATTGAGAGCCAGCCTGCAGTCCCCGTGCCACGATGGCTTATTTTCTTGACCTCGTGGTCGGCCAGTCCCCGGGTATGCTATGCGCATCTCGGGTCTGACGGAGCGTTGCCGATTACAGCTAGCTCTTCGAATGGAATTATACGAAAGTACTCGAATGCTCATTTTCAGAGACATGATAACTTTAACTGATTGTTTGCCGAATGGCTTACATAAACTTATGTCTTTCAACTATAGAACGGACATAACAACTCGGCATTCCACGGCCGCTCTGTCTCTACTCCCGATGTGTCCTTGTGCCGAGTTCCCTTGGTGCAATCGATCAGGTAGTAGGAGTTGTTCTTGAGCGCTCTGCTGACAATAAATGGCCCTTCCCAAGGTGAGGATAGCTTGTGCTGCCCATCTGACTTCTGGATTCGGCGTAGCACCATGTCCCCCTCTCGGAAAGAGAGAGGTTGAATCTTCTTGCTGTGGTAGTGCCGCAACTTCTGCTGATAGATTGCTGACCTAGACAAGGCCAACAAACAAGCTTCTTCTTTGAGGTCGACGCCGTCTTCTCTTGCTAACTTAGCTTCTTCTTCAGTGTATAAAGCATGCCGAGGTGAATCAAACTCGATGTTGGAGGGGATGACTTCTTCTGAACCATATACCAGGAAGAAAGGAGTGAATCCAGTCGACCTATTCGGCGTGGTCCTCAAACTGAAAAGTACTGCGGGGAGCTCATCAATCCATGCCCCAGGTGCCCTCTCAAGTGGCTCTACCAATCTGGGCCTGATACCCGATAGGATTAGTCCATTTGCCCTTTCGACCTGACCATTGGACTGTGGGTGTGCCACAGATGCCAGATCAAGCCGAATGCCTTGCTGAGATGCATATCGAGCCAATGCCCCCTTTGCAAAGTTTGTGCCGTTGTCGGTGATGATGCTGTTAGGAACACCATATCTGCATACGATGTCGGCCACAAACTTGACTGCAGTCGGTCCATCCAACTTCTTGATTGGTCTTGCCTCGATCCACTTGGTAAACTTGTCGATTGCCACCAGGAGATGTGTCATGCCACTTCTAGCTCTCTTGAATGGTCCGACCATGTCCAAACCCCAAACTGCAAACGGCCAAGCTATTGGGATGGTCTTCAGTGCCGATGCTGGCTGATGACTCTTTGCCTTGAATCGCTGACAACCCTTGCAGTGCTTCACCAGATTTTCAGCTGCTGCGAGTGCAGTTGGCCAGTAGAAACCATGTCGGAAAGCCTTGTTGGCGATTGCCTTTGCTTACGCGTGATGACCACATTCACCCTGATGGATGTCTCTGAGCAGCTCCAAGCCTCTGTCCTCTTCAACACACCTCTGAAGAACATCAGTCGGACTCTTGCGCATCAGCTCGTTGTTGATGATTGTATATGCCCAAGACCGGCGACTGATCTGCCTGGACAATGCCAAATCTGGTGTAAGGATCCCATCTGCCAAAAAGTCTCGAATTGGCTGTGCCCATGATGGCGCACTGACCACTACCATTACTGCTGCCTGCTGGGGTAAGACTTCTTCTTGGATCTCGGTCTCTTGAGCATTGGCCTGCTCGATCTCGGCCTCTTGAACCTCTGCTATCTCTTCTTCTGCTTGCGAACTGCCGACTGCGGCGCCTGGCACGCATTCGGCAGCCTCTGGTGTTGACTTCTCATCTGGGGTTGAAACTTCATTACTGCAATCGGCCATCTCTGATATCACTTGCTCTCCAGAGGTTGTGCCCTCTGGCGCAGCCTCTGCTTGCTTCTCTGTGGTATCGCTCTTCTTCTTCTCTTCTGCAGCCCCTGGTTCGCAATCGGCAGCCCCTGTTGCTATTGCCGAGACACCCTGAGCGCTGGATTGCTTCTTCATGGTTGCAGGCTTGGCCGGTTGAACTTCTTTTGCCTTTCTCAGAGCTTCAAGATCGGTCTCCGAGATGAATATGGACTCGGAGTCTGGTGACGGAGTGATGGATGGCTTCTTGATGTGCTCGAGAGATACGCCTGGTGGAATTGCTTGCCTTGTGGAACCAAGCTTGGACAACGCATCTGCTGCTTCATTATTTGCTCTTGGAACATGATGGAACTCACAACCTTCAAAGTATCCGCTGATTTGCTGCACCAGGAATCGGTAGCTTGCCATATTAGCATCTTTAGCATCCCACGTGCCCGAGCACTGCTGTACCACCAGATCGGAGTCACCATAGCACTCAATATTCCGAATACCGATTTCCTTGGCCAACTTGACACCATGCACAAGGGCTTCGTACTCGGCTACGTTGTTTGATGGTGCGAAGTGAATCTGGAGCACATATTGCAATTGATCTCCTCTTGGGGACGTGAGCACCACCCCAGCCCCTAGGTCATTCTTCATCTTGGAGCCATCGAAGTGCATTCGCCAGACATCCGACATGGGGAGCTGTGGCATGTACTGAGTTTCAGCCCAGTCCACCAGGAAATCGGCTAGTGCTTGCGACTTGATTGCAGTCCTTGGCTCATATTGGATGCCATGACTGGCCACTTCGATTGCCCATTTCGCCAATCTTCCGGTTGCATCTTTGCTTCCCATGATGTCGGCTAATGGAGCCGAAATGACAACAGTGATCAAGTGGGCTTGAAAATATGGCTTCAATCTCTTGGCCGCCATGTATACTCCATAGCACATCTTCTGGTAGTGAGGATAGTTCTGCTTGGATGCCGAAAGCACTTCGCTGATGTAGTACACTGGACGCTGGACTTGCTGTGCCTTGTCCTTCTCAGGCCGCTCCACCACCATAACTGCGCTGATCACCCGATTGGTTGCCGCAATGTATAACATCATGGGCTCCTTCTCAATCGGAGCAGCCAGAATCGGTGCCGTGGATAGCATGCGCTTGAGCTCTCGGAATGCTTCATTTGCCTGGGGGGTCCAAGTAAACTTCTCTGTCTTCTTCATCAACTGGTACAAGGGAATTGCCTTCTCGCCCAGCCGACTGAGGAATCGGCTGAGGGATGCGAGGCAACCGGTGAACTTCTGCACTTGCTTCAAGGTCTTGGGCTGCTCCATGCGCTCTATTGCGGCTATCTTCTCGGGGTTGCATTCGATTCCTCTCTCGGAAACGAGAAACCCCAAGAGCTTGCCGGCTTGGACTCCAAACGCACACTTCTCCGGGTTGAGCTTGACCTGATAGGTTCTCAGATTTGCAACGGTCTCTCTGAGGTCGTCCAACAATGTGACTCCCCTTGCCGACTTCACCACCAAGTCGTCCACGTAAACGTGGATATTTCTGCCGAGCTGAGAGTGTGTGCATCTTTGCATCATGCGCTGATAAGTGGCACCTCCATTTTTCAGACCAAAAGGCATGGTGATATAGCAATAGGCCCCGAAAGGGGTTATGAATGCTGTCTTGATCTGATCTTCCACGGCTAACTTTATCTGGTGATATCCAGCAGTAGCATCCAAAAAGGATAACAACTCGCAGCCGGCCGTAGAATCAACCACTTGGTCAATTCGGGGCAAAGCAAACGGATCTTTGGGGCATGCCTTGTTCAAACAAGTGTAATCTATACACATACGCCAAGTCTTGTTCTTCTTCATGACGAGGACTGGATTGGCCAGCCACTCGGGGTAAAACACTTCCATGATGAAACCTGCAGCTTGTAACTTTGCAATCTCTTCGCCGATTGCTCTTCTCTTGTCCTCAGAAAAACGTCTCAGGGGTTGTTTGACCGGCTTCGAGCCTGGCCGAATGTGCAGCTTGTGCTCGGCGAGTTCTCTCGGAACACCAGGCATGTCCTGTGGAGACCATGCAAAGATGTCCCGATTCTCATGGAGAAACTCGACGAGCTCGCTTTCCTATTTGTCGCTGATTCCAGCTCCGACCACAACAAACTTGGTCGAGTCGGAGGGATCTAGAGCGATTTTCTTGCTGTCCTTGGCCGATTGAAAAGCCGATTCCTCATCTGCTCTCTTTGCTGGGCCAACCGGCAGTGGATTCTTGCTCTGCGCTTGCGCCATTGCAATCACCTTGCCGAGCTGACGCTTCTCTGTCTCCACCACTAAAGACTCAGCCAAACTGCTGCCAGCGGATGTGCACTCGAGGGACTTCCTGAAGTCTCCGGTGACTGTGATGACGCCGTTTGGCCTCGGGATCTTCATCTTCAGGTATGTCTGCTGTGCATTGATCATGAACTTGGCAAATGCTGGTAATCCCAACAAAGCATGGTATGGACTGCTGAGGTCGGCCACCTCGAACCAAATCGGCTCTCTCCTGAAATTCTCCTCTGTGCCAAAAATGACATCCAACCGAATGCGACCCAAGGGGGTGCAAGACAACCCAGGGACGATCCCGTGGAATGTCGTCCGACTGCGCTCCAAATCCCTCTCTGTAAGTCCTAGCTTGAGCATCGTGTCTCAGTACAGGATGTTGATTGTGCTTCCTCCATCAACCAGCACTCTTGAGAATTTGCATGAAAACTTTGGTCCTGTGACCAGAGCATCCACCACCAGCGGATAGTTGCCCGGATTCGGCAAAATAGCGGGGTGATCTGCTCTGTCCCAGGATATCGGACACTCGGACCAGTGCATGAATTGGGGAATCGGCGGCATTGTTGCATTGACTTCCTGGGCTCGGGCTCTCCGAATGCCCTTATCTGTGGACTCACTGGTAAAAATCATATATGTTGCATCTTGCTGCGGGTACTGGTTCTGCTGCTGAGGTGGTCCTCTGTTCTGTGGTGGTGGTGGTGGTAAAGCTTCTCCCTTTGCTATCCTTCTCACGAAATCACATTGCCGAGTAGTGTGCGCAGACGGCCTCCCAGGCGTACTATGCAGCTTGCATGGTGCATCTAACATGTCCTCAAATGTGTACTTGGGCTTCATCTGCCCTGGAGGTCTCACGTTTGGCCTCATCTTCCGACTGCCTCCTGCAACCGCTGGGTCTTCCTCGTTCTGAACAGCGGCCACCTGCCGACTGCCATACTGAGTGTCCGGTTGCTCGTCCTTTCGCTTGTTCTGCTGGTTGTTGTTGTTGTTGTTGTTGCGGTTGTTCTCCCTTCTCTCCTTCCGACTGAGGCCTTGGTTCCCTGTGTCCGACTGCGGAGCCCCTGGTGATTGGATCACACCTCCAACTCCGAGTTGGATAGGGCGCATCGCAGAATCAGACATAGCGAACGCATTTGCCACCTTCATAAGCTCAGCGAGCGACGTGAAGTCTTTGCGGACAGCTTGTGCTTCAACATTGAATCCGCCAGGCACCCATCAGTAAAATACTGAATGGCCTGGATCTCATGGACTCCTTCGCATGAATTCTTCAGCTTGATCCACCGAGATAGGTAATCTCGGAGGGGCTCGTCCTTGCCTTGCACACACAGAGCTAACTGTCGTGGGAGGTTGGGCCTCTCATACGTGCTTGTGAAGTTGTGAATGAATGCGGTCGTGAAATCCTCCCAGCAATTCACACTGTCCTTGGGCAAACTGTTCAACCACGTCCGCGCTGAGCCTTGCAGCATGAGAGGTGCGTACCGGACTGCTACACGTCGGTTGCCTCCTGCAATGCGGACTGCCGTCAGGTAGTCGGACAGCCAATCTTCCGGTTTCACCGAGCCATTGTACTTGGGAGTGTCTCTCGGTAATGTGAAGCCTTTCGGGAATCTCTCCGTCCGAATGCAGTGACCAAAACATGATGGGCCAGCTTCTCCTTCTTCATCTTCCTGAGCTTCCTTCTCCAGGAGCTCAATGCGATGCCTTGCGTCGTTCTGGCCAATTTGGCGAGGGCCAAGTCGGGTGCTGATTGCTGGTCTTGGCGCCGATTGCTGCGGCATGTCATGGCGCCTGCTGTTAACAGTTGGCTCTTCCATTCTTCTGCTTGCTGCTGGGGGTGGCCGATTGCTTCTGACCTTGCTGTCGTGCCGAGACGGTGCAGGTTGACGCCTGTTCTGGCGTGATGCATTCGGTCGCTGGCTAGCTCCCGCATTCGGCCTCACAGTTCCTCTTAATGCCTCTGGCTCAGCATTCTGATTGCCCATTTCCACAAGCCTCTGCTCCTTTGCGGCCGCTATCAGCTCACGCATTCGGCGCGACTGTTCGCGCCGCTCATCTCCTTCCAATTCTTCCAGCTCGAGCGCTATCTGCTCGGCGGCTCTCAAATTCTTGTCCGGTGTGCTATATGTTGGCCTCTGGATGAATGCCGACTGCGCTGGCTGCTCTGGTTGCCCCGGCCTTCTCGGACGCTCCGGCTGCTCAGCTCCTGATAGCTGCTGGTGGACTGCTCTTCCTCGGCTTCTCAGGTCTTCTAGGACTGCGGGCTCAATCGGCCGGCGCGGTCCTGCATGCGCTGCGTTGTATTCCCGAGTGATGGCTCCCAGCCGACGCTCCTCAGCCAGCACTTGCTCGGCCCTGCGAGCCAGTGCAAGCCGTGTCGTTTCCAGCTCGGTATGCACTTGCTCCGGATCACCATTCCTGTTCACGGGTGTGTACAACACATCCCGCAACGCGCTGGTGCCGATTCGTTCTGCCGCATCAGCTACTTCCTTTGCCTTCCTTGCTGCACTCGCCGGGTCCCGATTGGTCGAGGAGGACGCTCCCGCCATCATGACAGCGGCGTGCAGTCGGCCCTCCCCTTGGCCAGGCGCTGCAGCGCAGCCCCTGGTCAAGAGAGAGTCTGTAGCACACGAGAAGACACGGATGTCCCTTGGATATGCCTCAGGGAAGCTACCGATGAAGAGACGGTGGCTTCCCACCTGCAGCGACACCCCGGGCGGCAAGGGAGCTCCTGCCTTGTACCGCGCCGAGTAGTCCACTACATAGTCGATTGCCCCACGCCTCACAATCAGGCCGGAGGCGTGGCTACCGCCCGATGCAGAGGTTGATCCCGTCCGGATCTTGACTCCAGTCGACGCCTCGGTCTGCCCCACGGTGGGCGCCAACTGTCGTCGATATGTGACGGCAGATGCCATGGGGATGGCTAAAGTGAGGGGAAGACACGAGGGAGAGAATGTCGATGGTGCCGGAATCGGGTTGGGCACAAGCACGGTGAAGACACCACGATGTACCCAGGTTCGGGGCTCTCCGGAGAGATAACACCCCTACTCCTTCTTGTCTCTTATATATCAATGAAGGAACTACAATAACTGCTCTTCTATCTTCTCAGGGGAAGGAGTAAACCGCCGCCGTGGGAAAGGTCTTCTCCTGCTTCCCTGAGGAGTGACTACGGGCAGTAAATGAACTGAAGGGGGAAAGAGTTAATGAGATCTCAGGTGTGGCGTCCCTCGCGCAGGAGGGGTACCCTGGCTCTTATAGTGTGAGTCCAGGGTACTTCGGTAACTTCAGTGCCGAATGGGCCCAGCTGTCAACCTCTAATCGGCCTGGGCCCACCGACTGCTCCTATCCGGGTGATCCGGAGCCTACGAGCGGCGGCCCATGCTGCTACCTCGTAGAGCCTAGTGACGAACAGTGGAGCTAGGGGGTGCGGTCTTGTCGGCCTGTCCGCGGAATCGGCTGGGAGGTCGACACCGTATCTCCAGCAAATCCTCGATGTGACCTGGCCTTCCTGCCACCCAGATATCTCGGGATATGGTATTTATGACCTCGTAATCATACCCCCGATTGGGTGGTAGGTTGCTCCGATTGCGCCTGGACCGATTGGTGGTTCCTGGTAAGGCCGATTGCTCTGGGTAGTCGGCCTTCTGGGAATCAACCTCGGTCCAGCTGCAGACCAATCGGACGAAGGTCTGATAAGGGAAGGGTGGGCCGATTGCGCCTGGGCCAACTCCTGGCATTTGGTATGGTCGATTGCCTTGGAGCAATCGGCCGTACCTCTGCCCAGCTCGGCCCAGCTGCAGCCCAATCGGCCCATCCTTGTCTTGAAAGCTTGCTTCCGCTTGGGTTAGCCTACCCGGGTACCAATCCCCTGACAGCAGCACTAAGTGTAGTTGACATAAAGGTTCCTCCCGCGGCCGAATCTAACAGGTTCCGCGAGGTAAAGTTCAAGCCTGCATAAAAAGTCTGGATAACCATCCAAGTAGTCAAACCATGTGTAGGGCATTTCTTAACAAGAGATTTCATTCGTTCCCAAGCTTGGGCAACGTATTCATTATCCAATTGCTTAAAATTCATAATATTACTCCTCAATTGGATAATCTTAGCAGGAGGGTAGTACTTCCCTATAAAAGCATCTTTGCACTTATCCCAAGAATCTATGCTATTTCTAGGCAAAGATTGAAACCAGATTTTAGCATCTCCCCTTAAAGAGAAAGGAAAGAGCTTGAGCTTAACAACATCACCTTCTACTTCTTTATAATTTTGCATATCACATAATTCAACAAAATTATTCAAGTGTAAAGCAGCAGCATCTCCAACACCAGAGAATTGATCTCTCATAACAAGGTTTAGAAAAGCAGGTTTAATTTCATAAGAGGTAGCTGAAGTGGCAGGTGTGGCAATGGGAGTGCAGATAAAGTCCTGGTTGTTGTGACTAGTGAAGTCACACTACTTGGTGTTTTCAGTGGAACCCATAGTAGCAGCAAGTGTGGCAGATTTTTTTGTAGTTTTTGATAAAAGACACAAAGATAAAAACTGAAAGGTAAACTAACAGGACTAAAAAACAAAGGTAAAGGGTAGTTTTCAACTCCCCTATCTTAGCACTCGGAGTCCCCGGCAACGGCGCCAGAAATACTCTGTCTTATTGGCTTCTCGCCCTTCGTTGGTTACCCCAAGTGAAGGTTTGAGATGCAGTGCAGCAGCAGTTTTCCCTCGGTGAAGATACCAAGGTTTGTCTCCAGTAGGACTCCGGAGATGATAAGTAGGTGTCAGCGGCGCAACTGACATGGACCTGCACATAGACACAGATAACTTTGTTCCCAACGAAGTTCAGAGAGGTTGTCAATCTCTCCGGTCCTGTTGTTCACAAATGATAAAATGCACGGGATAATGATAGCAACTTGAAAGTAAATGCAGAAAAGTAAATGTAGCTTGGAATAAAAAATGAGGATACGAACCAGGATACGTGATGTCTCTCTCCCAAAAGACGATAAAACTGCTATGCGAGGTAAACAAATTACAGAAGGGCAATTGACAGGATTATGAACGCACCGCAATGCTAACTATGCTACAAAAGAAAGGAAGAGGTTCAAAAGCACAGGCAGTACGCCAAGGTAAGTAGACCGAAATCCATCTGCATCTACTCCTAATCATCCACCTTGAGATATCTATCCAAAACATCTCGCTGGTATTAAGTTGCGAGCCCCACCCAAAGTGTAAACCTAAAGCAACAGACAACTGCATTAAAAAGATCTCTGCGTAAAGTAAACAATCCTTGTAACCGCGGTTACAAGCATCGTTGTTTTCCCCCTTGTGGCAACAACACATACATACTAGAGGCCGTGTTAGGTGACGAACCACCAGCAGACGCTAGTCAGGATGAGAAGAATGTCTACCTCTCCAAGACGGATGATTACAACCTTGTCCAGAGTGGAATGCTTTACTCCATGGAGGCTGAGCTGCAGAAACGCTTTGAGAGGATGGGTGCATATGAGATATTCACCGAACTCAAGGCCGTCTTTGCACCCCAAGCCAGGGTTGAACGTTATGAGGCTTCTGAAGCTTTCTACCCAGCAAAGATGGATGAGCATAGCAGTGTTAGTGAGCACATGGTCAAGATGTCTGGCTACGTTCAACGCTTGAATGCTCTGGAATGTCAGATTCTAGATGAACTTGCTGTTGATAGGGTGCTGCAGTCACTGCCCCCTAGCTATAAAGGCTTTGTGTTGAACTACAACATGCAGGGGATGACTAAGACCCCTTCTGAGTTGTTCTCCATGCTGAAAACTACTGAGGTTGAGATCAAGAAGGAGCATGTTGTATTCATGGTCAACAAGACCGTTGAATTCAAGAAGTCTGGCAAGAAGGAGAAGGGAAAGAAGGGAAGCCCGAAGAAGGGTGACAAGCCAGTTGTCACTCCTCGTAAGGCACCCAAACCTGGACCCAAGCCCGGCGTTGAGTGCTTCTACTGCAAGGGTGATGGTCACTGGAAACGCAACTGCCCCAAGTACCTAGAGGATAAGAAGGCTGGCAAGATTGTCAGAAGAGACAAAGGTATATTTGATATACACGTTATTGATCTTTTCTTAACAAGCGCTGGGAACAAATCCTGGATATTTGATACATGATTTGTTGCTCATATTTCTAACTCCTCTCAGGGGCTACGGAATAGGCGACGCTTGATGAAAGATGAAGTGACGATGCGCGTGGGAAACGGCTGCCGGATTGAAGTGGTGGCGGTCGGCACGAAGCATCTTAGTCTCCCTTCGGGATTAGTTTTGATTTTTAATAAGTGCTACTATGTACCAGCATTGAGTGTGAACATCGTTAGTGGTTCTTGCTTGAAGCGAGACCACTATTCTTTTAAGTGAGATACAATTGGTTGTGCGATTTATAAGGATGATGTGTTTTATGTTCACGCACCGGAGAAAAATGGCTTATTCATTCTTAATCTCGATTGTGATATACTTCATATTGATAACATAGAGGCCAAAAGATTAAAACCTAGTGGCGAAGAACACATGACGATGTGGCATTGTCGACTTGGTCATATTGGTGAAAAGCGCATGAAGAAGCTTCATGATGATGGACTTCTGGAGTCATTGGATTTTGGATCCCTTGACACATGTGAACCATGCCTTATGGGCAAGATGACAAGGACTCCATTCAATGGAACAATGGAGCGTGCGGAAGACTTGTTAGGGATCATACATTCAGATGTATGTGGACCTATGAACGTCCCCACACGCAATGGTCTTCGTTACTTCTTGACCTTCACAGATGACTTAAGCAGATATGGGTATATCTACTTAATGAAACATAAGTCTGAAACCTTTGAAAGGTTCAAGGAATTTCAGAGTGAGGTCGAGAATCAACTCGGGAAGAAAATCAAGCACCTTCGATCCAATCGAGGAGGCGAGTATTTAAGTCACGAGTTTGGCGATCATCTTAATACTTGTGGCATCGTACCACAACTTACGCCGGCAAGAACACCTCAGCGTAACAGTGTTTCCGAGCGACGTAATTGAACTCTATTGGATAGGGTACGATCGATGATGTCTCATACTGGCTTACCTGTGTCATTCTGGGGGTATGCATTAGAAAATGCCGCTTACATTCTTAATAGGGCACCGTCCAAATCCGTAAAGACAACACCATTTGACGAATGGCATGGCAAGAAACTAAAGTTGTCTCACTTGAAGATTTGGGGTTGTGAGGCTTATGTTAGGAAACTTCAGCCCGACAAACTCGAATCAAAATCGGATAAGTGCATCTTTGTGGGATATCCAAGGGAAACCGTTGGATACACCTTCTACAACCAGTCTGAGGGCAAAACGTTTGTCGCCAAGACTGGATGCTTTCTTGAGAAAGAGTTTCTTTCGAAAGAATTGAGTGGGAGGAAAATAGACCTCAACGAGATGATTGACCAATCACTCCAAGTGGAAGAAATGGCAATGGAAGTTGTTCCGGAACCATCTTCCGTAGTGGGATCTGAAGAGAACGGTCGTCAAGATATTCATAACGATCGTGACATACATGATGATCATGATCAAGATGAAGAGGATCCTATTGTACCCCGCAGGTCATCAAGAGCCCGAGTAAAAACTCAGTTTTATGGGCAACTTGTCAATGCAGTCATGTTAAATGAACCTGACGAACCTGCGAACTACAAAGAAGAAATGGAGGGACCCGAGTCCGAGAAATGGCTGGAAGCCATGAAATCCGAGATAGACTCCATGTATGCCAACAAAGTATGGACTTTGGTGGATATTACAGAGGACCGAAAGGTCGTCGAGAATAAGTGGATATTCAAGAAAAAGACTGACGCAGACGGAAACGTATCTGTCTATAAAGCTCGACTTGTCGCAAAAGTTTTCCGACAAATTGAAGGAGTTGACTACGAAGAGACTTTCTCTCCCGTAGCGATGCTAAAGTCTATTCGGATATTTCTAGCAATTGCTGCCTATTACGATTATTAAATATGGCAGATGGATGTGAAAACCGCGTTCCTAAATGGCAACATTGAGGAAGAGTTGTATATGGTACAACCGGAAGGTTTTATTGATCCTAAGGACGCTGGTAAGGTATGCAAACTTCAACGGTCCATTTATGGGTTGAAGCAAGCATCTCGGAGCTAGAATCTTCGTTTTGGTGAGGTGATCAAAGCTTTTGGATTTGTCCAAAATGAAGAAGAATTATGTGTTCATAATAAAGCGAGTGGGAGCTCTGTGGCATTCCTAGTACTATATGTGGATGACATATTATTGATAGGTAATGATGTGAAATTTCTAGAGGGGGTAAAGGAATATTTGAATTGACAATTTTCCATGAAGGACCTAGGTGAAGCTGCATACATATTAGGCATTAAAATCTATAGAGATAGATCAAGACGCCTATTAGCACTGAGTCAAAGAACTTACCTTGAGAAGATATTGAAGAGGTTCAATATGGATAACGCCAAGAGAGTCCTCTTTCCCGTTATGAAAGGAAGTAAATTGAGTGTGACTCAATGCCCAGCAACAGCAAAAGAAAGGGAGGAAATGTCCTCAAAGCCCTTTGCCTCAGCCATAGGTTCTATCATGTATGCTATGTTGTGTACTCGACCAGATGTGGCCCTGGCGGTTAGTCTGACTAATCGTTTCCAAAGTAATCCTGGAATGGATCATTGGATTTCAGTGAAGAACGTCCTTAAGTACTTACGAAGAACTAAGGATCTGGTTCTTGTCTATGGAGGATGTGAAGAAGAGCTCGCCGTAACAGGTTACGTCGATGCCAGTCTTGGTACTGATCCCGATGACTCAAAATCCCAGACTGGATACGTGTTTATGTTGAATGGTGGTGCGATTAGCTGGAGGAGCGGCAAGCAGTCAGTCGTCGCCCAATCTATGATGGAGTCGGAGTATATTGCCGCTTGTGAAGCGTCAAATGAAGCGCATTGGCTGAAGAAGTTCGTCATCGAGCTTGGCGTATTCCCTAGTTGCACTGACCCTGTTAGCATTTATTGCGACAATACGGGTGCCATTGCTAACGCAAGGGAGCCGAGGACTCACTCTATAGACAAGCATATTCTCTAGCGTTTCCATGTGACGTGGGACTACGTCAAGGATGGTCATACTAGGATTTGCAAAATACATACGGATCTGAATCCGTAAGACCCAATGACTACACCTCTTCCACAAGCCAAGTTTGAACAACACCGAGAGACTATTGGTGTTAGATACATACCTGATGTAAACTAGTGTAATTTGTACTCTAGTGCAAGTGGGAAACTGTTGGATATGTGCCCTAGAGTAAAATTAATAAAGATATTGTCACATATCTGTTTGTTCATAATACGTTATATATTGTGCTAGAACTGTATTAAGCGGAAACATTAATACACGTGTCATATATAACAACCTGGTCCCTAGTTAAACTCAGGCATACTAGCTCATTGGGCAATTGATGATCAAGGTTTCCTGATCATGAGAACATAATAGTCTACTGACAATGAGGTCATATCATTAGTAGAATGATGTGAGGGACACACACCCACCTTAAGCATTGCAGTGTGATCAAGTCACATAAGTTCAGCATTGCGATGACTTAATAACATAGTGACTGAATCCTTAGACCGTGATGATCATACATAATTGCTATCTATTAGGATGCTTTGAGTGCATTAACCGTTACACTGAAACATGGTAACTGAAAAGGTGTATCTTGGGTATTCCGAAGTAGATATGTTGAGGAGTATGAAATAGATCAGAGCGGGATTTGTCAATCCGAGTGACGGATAGGTACTTTGGGCCCACTCGGTGGTGTTGCATCAATAGCTTGCAAGCAAGTGACTAGGTCACAAGAGATGTAATATTCACAGACGAGTAAACATGTTATGTCAGAGACGAGGAAGAACTAGGTATTGGATACCGACGATCATACCTCGGACAAACATAGTACCAAAGCACAAAGGGATCAAGTCATATTGTTAACGGTTCAACCACGATGAAGTTTATTCGATGGAAGCGTAGGGGCACATCAAGGATTGTAACCAGATCCCACATGATGGTCATTGGTTAGAGAGTGTCTCAATCATGTCTACTGTTTCCCGGACCGTAGGGTGTCACACTTAAGGGCGATCGATGCATTAAGGATTGATTCGGGATCATTGGTGAAAAGAGAGAAAACACGGGAAATGTATCGGGAGGTGCCGGAAGCTGTTCCGGATATTTTGAAAGGTTCAAAATAATATATATTAATGTTTAAATATGTTTTATTATGTATTTAACAGAATTAAATATTAAAAATGATTTAAATAATTAATTAAAAAGGTGAAAAGGTATTTGGGCCTTAAAAGGCCCTTGAGGGGAAGGGGGAGCCTCCCCCTTGGGCTTGGCGCCAAGGGAGGGGCCCATCCCCCCTCCTAGCCGCACCACTCCCCCCCCTTGGGGGTTTAGTCCCACATGGGGGAAGGGGAGGGGGTGGAGCCCCTCCTTGGCCTATATAAGGAGGGGTGGGGGTGCCCTTTTCAACACAACATTGAGTTTCTCTCTCTCTCTCTCTTTCTCCGACCTAGAGCGGACTCCCCTGGTTTAGAGTTTGTACCTGGTTGGGGGTTTCACCATCATCCAGACATCGTCGCGCTTCCGGAATCGGGATCCGGATCAATCTTCTTTCCGCTGCTCTTCTGGTTCAGAGCCCAGAGGGACGTCGGTTGCACCGTACGTGTGTAATCCCGCGAGGCACTACACGTGTGGTGCTACTTCATCTTCGGATGTTCTTCAACACGACAGGGAGGTCGTAGGATCAGAGTCTACGCCAACCACGTTCGAGGAACGTTTCCCTCTTTTGGTCTTCAAAGGTATGAACACTGATTCCTTCCGTTACATACATCAGCATAGCATAGATCTTGGGTTCGGGACTCGTAGGTAGGAATTTTTTTGTTTTCTGCGCCGATCCCCAACAGCATTACCATGTGGTTCCATTCAAAGTCCTCAAGATATGGCTATATCTTTCGTTGATAAGTATTTTTCCTGCTCATATGCAACATGCTGCTTTGCAAAGAATTTATAACTCTAAACAGTTGCAGGATGAGCATCTCCCTAAAGCTTGGGGGAGATTTTGCAGTTTGCCGAAGGATAGACCGGGACATGAGATCCCTAAGAATGAATTACTTGATATATTTTATGCTGGTCTAACCGATGGTTCTAAATCCTATCTACATAGTTGTGCTGGTTGTGTTTTCAGGCAAAGAACACCGGACGATGCGGAAGAATTGATGGGCAAGATTGCCAAAAACCATGAAGATTAGTCCGTGCCTGAACCACCTCCACCACCAAAGAAGAGGGGCATGCTTGTACTAAGCCCCGAAGGTATGCAAGAAGCAAAGAAGTCTATAAAAGAGAAAGGAATTAAAGCTAAAGACGTGAAGAATCTACCCCCAATTGAGAAGCTATGTGAGCCTACCACTCACCCACCTATGGTAGAGGTACATGATACGGTGAGGATAGTTCTCACTCCTCGTTGGTTACCCCAAGTGGAAGGTGAGATGTAGCGTAGCAGCAAATTTCCCTTAGCGAAGACGCTAAGGTTGAGTATCGAACCAGTAGGACTCACAGAGATACAAGAAGGTGTCACGGCGCTTGACGTGGACCTGCACACAGACACAGATAAATTTGCTCCCAACGAGTACAGAGGAGTTGTCAATTCCTCCGGCCTTGTTGTTTACAAAGGATTAACGCAAGAGATAATGATAGTGATAGCAACTGGAAAGTAAACTAAGGATGTAAACAGTAATGTGAAGATGGACCGTGGTCCCGTGATTTTCACTAGTGATGTCTCTCTCCCAAAAGACGATAAAAGTGCTAGCGAGGTAAACAAATCACAGTTGGGAAATTGACAGGATTATGAAGGCACCGCAATGCTAACTATGCTGCAAAGAAAGGAAGGTCTCAAAAGAAATGGGCAGTACGCCAAGGTAAGTAGACCGAAATCCATCTGCATCTACTACGAATCATCCACCTTGAGATATCTATCCAGAACATCTCGCTGGTATTAAGTTGTGAATCCCACCCAAAGTGTAAATCCAAAGCAACAGATAACTGCATTAAAAGAACTTTGCATAAAGTAAACAATCCTTGCATCCGCGGATACAAGCACCATTGTTTTATCCCTGGTGGAAACAGCACATCCCCTAGTCTCATGTTTCTGTCACTCAAGCTAGACATCAAGGGGCTGAACCCACAATCAAGCATAACGCTCCCTCTTGGAGTTGCAACAAATCACTTGGCCAAAGTAAAATACGGCAACGGAGAACATGCAAGAATTTACTCAAGAACAAAATATAAAAGATAAGAACCAAATATATTACTCATCACAATCTGAACATAGTCTCATAATCCATCAGATCCCAACAAACTCAGCATAGCAACGGCAGAAAATTACAAAGGTGCCTCGATCATGTGAGGCAGCTCACGTGGTCTCGAAAGTGGAGGCACAAAGAGGGGAGAGATAGATCACATAGCTACTGGTCACGGACCCATGGTCCAAGGGGAACTACTCACGGTACATACGGGAGGCGTCCATGGCTATGGATGGTCTCCCGGAGGGGGTAGCTTCTCCCGGCAGGGTGCCGGAGCAGCTTCTCTGTAAGGCCTGATATGCGGTACTATTCCAGATCTAGATGTTCCCATCCAGATCCGGGGACGAAGCACATATCGTTCCCACCGCGACATATGACGAAGTCATATGCCCCGGATTTCCAACATGATATCACAACATTACAGATACAAGGATACAACATTTCATACAATCGGCATACAACTGTCTTAAATATAATACAACAGCGGAAGATACATGTCTGAGTACAGACTACAATCAAATGCCTACTGGCAAAGAGAAAAAACATCGATCCCCATAACCACACGGGTCCAAGCCCTCCGCCGGGATCCGCCTAACTAGTCGTCGTCGAGTCTCCACGTGAAACGTCGATCACCAAACCTGTTGTCGATCAAGAACCCTGAAAAGAGTTTGGGGGTAGTATCATGAGTACAGAGGTACTCAGCATCCAACTGTAGTGGTCATCTGACCCAGCAAGGACTTCATCACTCGTCATTCTAGGACAACTAGTAGTTTACGGTAAGGATGGGGTAAGTGGTGAGGTTGCTGCCGCACTAGCATTTATAAAGTGGCTAACGATCTAGAGAGTAAGATAAGAAGCCAAGCATTCGATGAGGAATCGCCTCCAACAAGTCTTGCTATCAACTACTACGCAAACATAACACCTATCCTATCCTTGTCCTCCTCTTCGCATCCCTATGAAGAAGAAGTAGTCAAGGCACACACACGCGTTGTTCAAGTTATTAATTATGATTATCTAAGTAGTAGTTGTCTATGAACAAGGAGTAGGTATCAAGTCGTCCATAACCGTGGACACGACTTCTCGAAAAGATTTAACCCAGCAGGCGTGTACCAACTGCCCATTACAAGGCTCCGCACGCACGCCCATCTCTCTCAGTTTCTACCCATGATAGGCAACCATTTTATGATTTAGTTCCAAGAGATCCGAAACGATAGGTCCCTCTAACTAACAACGAACAAATCCGGGTGGCCCCCGGGGTGTCGACACCCAACCCAAAAGCCGGCCACGCTCTCGGATCGGACTCTTCCGTATGGCTAAGGTCGGGGTTAGCCTCACCTATATAACAGGGGACTTCCCTAGCTCACCAGTTTGGACCAATAAAGGAACTCTGTCTCTGCTGGCCCGAGTTGTTTTAAAACCACTGGCTGCAGACCAGTTACGCACACGGTTTCAAATGGTAAATCAGCTTGGGCCACCTCTAGAAATGTTTGAAGCTAGGTAGGTAAGAAGAGGGGACCCCATAAAATCCCACACACGGTTAGGCACGCTCAGTCTTAAAACCAATACCCGGAACTCGGATCCTAGGTGACTCGAATGGAACAAAGCGTCGGGGCGGGATAGCCTAGACCTTCCATCCTTCGTCGAGTATAGTCAACATTTATAATAATCATATCATCAACAATAATATAATAATGTGATAGCCCAAACCAAGGAGTAACAGGGTAACATCGTAGCATTCTAAGCATGCATACTAAGCAGGGGCTGAGCAACGAGCAATAGTAACATAGCATTACAAGGTTTGCTGGGAAGGGACATGGATGTATCGGTTTGAAAGAGGCTGTAAACATGTGGTAGGATCAAACATCGAAATTAACCTAGACTAGCATGCAAACCGGTGGTTGAAATAGAATGGATCATAAGTAATGTATAGTCCTTGCCTGTTGATAAGTCGGGTTCCGAAGGTGTAGTTGACCGCAAGCTCGCATCGTTTCCGAGAGGTACCTGCGGAAGCACACAGAAAGGTAAACACTGGAAAGCAATCAACGAGAAAGCATCTATTACTACGAAGCAAACACGAGCAAGCATCAACAAGAAGGAACCACGAGACATCGCACCTACAGTCGAGAGCGGTTACTAACAGGTTAAGTGGAGTACTCCTCACACACGACGATACCGCACGTTTACGGTGGTTCAAGTTGTTTAGCTACAGAAGGTGAGAAAATGGTCATTAACATGGCATATCACTCAAGCATGGCATAGCACACAAACATGGCAAGAGGTGAAGCACAAAGTAAACTATCTAATCTAGTCAATTTAAGTGGGGTGAAATCCTAGACATGGCAAACTATTGCGGACCCCACGATAAAAATGGAATTTGGTACTGTTCTGCCCTAAACATAATTTTATTATTTTTATTAGCAAGCAAGAGCAGCATAAACACAATCTACATGCAATTCTAGTCAAGATACATATAAAGAACATTTTAAACGGAGCAACGGTTAAAAAGTTATTAAAGAAACAATTTACGGTGGCATGCGATGTAATTAGCAGTCAAACAACATGTAAACAAAGTCAAACATGGCAAAGGAGCACATTTTATTAATCTACACAAAATTCTAAGCAATTTTCATGTTAAAAGCGTTGCGATCCGAGCTACGGTTGAAAAGATATAAGCATCGCAAAATTACACCGCAATCTGCCAAAATTAATAAACAAACCAGAAAAAAAGTATACTGGGCCCATCAGTGCAACAGCAGCAATTACGAAAAAAGAAAAAGCGAGGCGCTCACCGAGTGGGCCTGGCCCAAGTTGCAGGGGTGGGCATGGGATACTTGATGCTCGCCCTGGGCGAGGAATAGCGCCAGGCGGGGGCGCGCAGCTGGGCCGTGGAGGTCATTGGGCCGCCGGTTGTTGGGCCCTCTACGGCGCCGGCCCGTGGTGGAGGCGAGCGGGTGCTCGGGCCCTCGCCCGATGCGTCCTGGAGCCGAGCAGCGGCGGCGGCGCAGGTGGCTGTCGAAGCTCCGGCGAGGAGGGAGCGGGGCGGCGCGAGAACCGGAGAAACGGGGTCGCGTCCGGCTGATCTGGCCCGATCCGGGGGCGGCACGGACCCGCAGCTCTCCAATGAGGAGATCGGGCGGCGGCGTGGGGAGCTTCGAGCTCCAAAGGCCATGGCGGCGGCGGTTGCTGCGGGGAGAGAGAGGAACCAAGGTGAAGGAGAGAAGAAGGAGAGGGAGCAGAGGAGGAGGAGAGGAGGGGCACGACCTGCGGTGGCCGGCGGCTCACCGGCGGCGGGGTTGGCCGGCCGAAGGCAAGCGCTCGGTCGGGGGTGGAGAAGCACGGGAGGAGGCGCTCGGGGCGGCTTGGCTGCGGGCTCTCCATCTGGTGACGTGGCTCACCCGGAGCCACCCGATCCAGATCCGACGGATCTGATTGGAGCTGCCAGATCAGGAAGGTGGGATGGTTGGTGGGGGCTTGGCTGCTCCATGTGGCGGCGGGGAAGAGGAGCTGCACGGAAAGAGAGGAGGGTGGCTAGGGTTTGCCCAATTTTGGTAGGGGTAGCTCTGCTATAAATAGCAAGTGGGTGTTTAGGAGGGCTTTCAGGCCACGAAATGGCCCGTTTCGGGTCCGGTTTTCGGGTGGGCTAAAATCCGAAGATAAAAGGGGTATTGGGGGTCCAGCTAACAGCGCATACGATATTTTATAAATACGCCCGGCGTTCACCTACCTGACGAAGTCGGAATTACACCGGATACTATGCCTGGCACATCCGATCGTTTAACTACCCGGCGAAGTCAGAATCGCACGAAAATCGAAACACATCGTCGCAACACGATAACCACGTCGTCTACAACGTTTAACGCCAAAAGAGAACGTCTAGCACCTCCCGATAAAATAACCCATTTAAATATAAATGGGGGTTTTCCACACCGTTGGCGATGGTTGGTCTTGTGCCAGAGGTCACGACGGTGATCGGGTGAAACCCGGTGTCGCAAAGGTCGAGTGTCAAGGTGGCAAGGGTCGGTCTCCGTCCGGTACGAGATAAGAGGGGGAAAAATAATCGTCGATCGATAAACCAGGGATGCAAACACCACAAACAAATCAGACAATCAAACAATTCACACCGAAAACATTTTTTTTAATTTTTTTGAAATCTGGGATGTTACAATACAATACCACCAACAAGGGATCTCTTCCTGAGATCCTGGACGATCCGGGGGATAGGGGGGAGAAAAGAGAGACGACGATCTTCAACACCACCAACAAGGGACTCTAATCCGTCTCGAACGAAGATCTTCCGTCAAGATAAATTTCCGCAGAGAGATGGCAACGTCGGAGAACGAAACCATCGGCAGATCAAAAGGAAGAACAATAGTCCAAGAGACGATCAAGAGAAGCATTCTCGCTGTAATCGTGAGGATACTATGCAAGAGGATTGGGGTCAAAGAACAACCAAGATGTTTAACCAGAGTCGGAAGAACTAAAGGTACTACAGGATTTCCCAACCTGAGATCGGAATCGAGACAATACGCTGCAAGCAAGGCATTGTAACGGTTCCAAAACTCCACACTCATCGAGATCCTAGAGTTTGAAGGGGATAAGGCGAGAATAAAACACTTACGACACTTGTCCTGACCAGAGCAAAGATAAGGAGTAAAAAGATTCCTACTCTCCGATAACTAACTTAGTAACTACAAAATAACTTTTGTCTAGACTCGACTTCGGCCAGAGAGGGGATCCTACAGTCGGTAAGGCTCTGATACCAAGTTGTAAGGCCCGATATGCGGTACTGTTCCAGATCTAGATGTTCCCATCCAGATCCGGGGACGAAGCACATATCGGTCACACCGCGACATATGACGAAGTCATATGCCCCGGATTTCCAACATGATATCACAACATTACAGATACAAGGATACAACATCTCATACAATCGGCACACAACTGTCTTAAATACAATACAACAACGGAAGATACATGTCTGAGTACAGACTACAATCAAATGCCTACTGGCAAAGAGAAAAAACATCGATCCCCATAACCACATGGGTCCAGGCCCTTCGCCGGGATCCGCCTAACTAGTCGTCGTCGAGTCTCCACGTGAAACGTCGATCACCAAACCTGTTGTCGATCAAGAACCCTGAAAAGAGTTTGGGGGTAGTATCACGAGTACAGAGGTACTCAGCATCCAACTGTAGTGGTCATCTGACCCAGCAAGGACTTCATCACTCGTCATTTTAGGACAACTAGTAGTTTACGGTAAGGATGGGGTAAGTGGTGAGGTTGCTGCCGCACTAGCATTTATAAAGTGGATAACGATCTAGAGAGTAAGATAAGAAGACAAGCATTCGATGAGGAATCGCCTCCAACAAGTCTTGCTATCAACTACTACGCAAACATAACACCTATCCTATCCTTATCCTCCTCTTCGCATCCCGACGAAGAAGAAGCAGTCAAGTCACACACACGCGTTGTTCAAGTTATTAGTTATGATTATCTCAGTAGTAGTTGTCTATGAACAAGGAGTAGATCTCAAGTCGTCCATAACCGTGGACACGGCTTCTCAAAAAGATTTAACCCTGCAGGGGTGTACCAACTGCCCATTACATGGCTCCGCACGCACGCCCATCTCTCTCAGTCGCTACCATGACAGGCAACCATTTTATGATTTAGTTCCAAGAGATCCGAAACGACATGTCCCTCTAACTAACAACAAACAAATCCGGGTGGCCCCCGGGGAGTCGACACCCAACCCAAAAGCCGGCCACGCTCTCGGATCGAACTCTTCCGTATGGCTAAGGTCGGGGTTAGCCTCACCTATATAACATGGGACTTCCCTAGCTCACCAGTGCGGACCAATAAAGGAACTCTGCCTCTGCTGGCCCAAGTTGTTTTAAAACCACTGGCTGCAGACCAGTTACGCACACGGTTTCAAATGGTAAATCATCTTGGGCCACCTCTAGAAATGTTTGAAGCTAGGTAGGTAAGAAGAGGGTACCCCATAAAATCCCACACGCGGTTAGGCACGCTCAGTCTTAAAACCAATACCCGGAACTCGGATCCTAGGTGACTCGAATGGAACAAAGCGTCGGGGCGGGATAGCCTAGACCTTCCATCCTTCGTCGAGTATAGTCAACATTTATAATAATCATATCATCAACAATAATATAATAATGTGATAGTCCAAACCAAGGAGTAACAGGGTAACATCGTAGCATCCTAAGCATGCATACTAAGCAAGGGCTGAGCAACGAGCAATAGTAACATAGCAGTACAAGGTTTGATGGGAAGGGTCATGGCTGTATCGGTTTGAAAGAGGTTGTAAACATGTGGTAGGATCAAACATCGAACCTAACCTATACTAGCATGCAAACCGGTGGTTGAAATAGAATGGATCATAAGTAATGTATAGTCCTTGCCTGTTGATAAGTCGGGTTCCGAAGGTGTAGTTGACCGCAAGCTCGCATCGTTTCCGAGAGGTAACCGCGGAAGCACACAGGAAGCTAAACACTGGAAAGCAATCAACGAGAAAGCATCTATTACTACGAAGCAAACACGAGCAAGCACCAACAAGAAGGCAACACGAGACATCGCACCTACAGTCGAGAGCGGTTACTAACAGGTTAAGTGGAGTACTCCTCACACACGACGATACCGCACGTTTACGGTGGTTCAAGTTGTTTAGCTATAGAAGGTGAGAAAAAGGTTATTAACATGGCATATCACTCAAGCATGGCATAGCACACAAACATGGCAAGAGGTGAAGCACAAAGTAAACTATATAATCTAGTCAATTTAAGTGGGGTGAAATCCTAGACATGGCAAACTATTGCGGACCCCACGATAAAAATGGAATTTGGTACTGTTCTGCCCTAAACATAATTTTATTATTTTTATTAGCAAGCAAGAGCAGCATAAACAAAATCTACATGCAATTCCAGTCAAGTTACATATAAAGAACATTTTAAACGGAGCAACAGTTAAAAAGTTATTAAAGAAACAATTTACGGTGGCGTGCGATGTAATTAGCAGTCAAACAACATGTAAACAAAGTCAAACATGGAAAAGGAGCACATTTTATTAATCTACACAAAATTCTAAGAAATTTTCATGTTAAAAGCGTTGCGATCCGAGCTACGGTTGAAAAGATATAAGCATCGCAAAATTACACCGCAATCTGCCAAAATTAATAAACAAACCAGAAAAAAAGTATACTGGGCCGAAAGCTACTGGGCCCATTAGTGCAACAGCAGCAATTACGAAAAAATAAAAAGCGGGGCGCTCACCGAGTGGGCCTGGCCCAAGTTGTAGGGGTGGGCGTGGGATACTTGATGCTCGCCCTGGGCGAGGAAAAGCGCCAGGCGAGGGCGCGTAGCTGGGCCGTGGAGGTAGTTGGGCCACCGGCTGCTAGGCCCTCTAGGGCGCGCCGGCCCGTGGTGGAGGCGAGCGGGTGCTCGGGCCCTCGCTCGATGCGTCCTGGAGCCGAGCGGCGGCGGCGGCGCAGATGGCTGTCGGAGCTCTGGCGAGGAGGGAGCGGGGCGGCGCAAGAACAGGAGAAACGGGGTCGCATCCGGCTGATCTGGCCCGATCCGGGGGCGGCGCGGACCCGCAGCTCTCCAACGTGGAGATCGGGCGGCGGCGTGGGGAGCTTCGAGCTCCAAAGTCCATGGCGGCGGCGGTTGCTGCGGGGAGAGAGAGGAACCAAGTTGAAGGAGAGAAGAAGGAGAGGGAGCAGGGGAGAAGGAGAGGAGGGGGCACGACCTGCGGGGGCCGGCGGCTCGCCGGCGGCGGGGTTGGCCGGCCGAAGGAAAGCGCTCGGTCGGGGGCGGAGAAGCACGGGAGGAGGCGTTCGGGGTGGCTCGGTTGCGGGCTCTCCATCTGGTGACGTGGCTCACCCGGAGCCACCCGATCCAGATCCGACGGATCTGATTGGAGCTGCCAGATCAGGAAGGTGGGATGGTTGGTGGGGGCTTGGCTGCTCCATGTGGCGGCGAGGAAGAGGAGCTGCACGGAAAGAGAGGAGGGTGGCAAGTGGGTGTTTAGGAGGGTTTTCGGGCCACGAAATGGCCCGTTTCGGGTCCGGTTTTTGGGTGGGCTAAAATCCGAAGATAAAAGGGGTATTGGGGGTCCAGCTAACATCGCATACGATATTTTATAAATACGGTCGGCGTTCACCTACCTGACGAAGTCGGAATTACACCAGATACTATGCCTGGCACATCCGATCGTTTAACTACCCGGCGAAGTCAGAATCGCACGAAAATCGAAACACATCGTCGCAACACGATAACCACATCATCTACAACGTTTAACGCCAAAAGAGAACGTCTAGCACCTCCCGATAAAATAACCCATTTAAATATAAATGGGGGTTTTCCACACCGTTGGCGATGGCTGGTCTTGTGCCAGAGGTCACGACGGTGATCGGGTGAAACCCGGTGTCGCAAAGGTCGAGTGTCAAGGTGGCAAGGGTCGGTCTCCGTCCGGTACGAGATAAGAGGGTGAAAAATAATCGCAGATCAATAAATCGGGGATGCAAACACCGCAAACAAATCAGACAATCAAACAATTCACACCGAAAACAATTTTTTTATTTTTTTGTGAAATCTGGGCTGTTACATTCTCCAGGCAGCCCCGATCTAGAAACGGTGGCGGTGGCGGTACAGAGGCGAGATCGCGAAAAAGGAATTCGTCTTAGGGGTTTCCGTCACGGGGGGTAAATATAGGCAAAGGGGGGCACCGAGAGGGGCCACAGCGCAGCCAGGAGGCTCCCTTGCGCGACCTAGGGTGGGGCCGCACCAGGGAACCTTCTGGAGTCCCTGTGGTGGCCCCCCTTCCCTCCTTTGGTGTTTCTGGAAGCTTCCGTGTTGCTGATTTTTTATCTGATTTTTCCGGATTTTTTGGAGCACTTTTAATGGCCGGAAAACCTGAAATACAAAAACAGCAGAAAACAGCAACTGGCAGCTGGGTGCACTGGGTTAATAGATTAGTCCAAATATGCTCAAAATTGTATGAATGTTCAAGCAAATCATGGCAAAGTCGCACAAAACTTGTATGGAGCAAGCAGAAATTATAGATACGTTTGGGACGTATCAGTACACTCTCTTTTAGATTTCAATGCAAGTGACATCCCTAAAGGTAAACCTCCTTACCAATGTTTAGATGAGCTTGATAATTTTATTATGAAGCAGAGTCACTTCAATGAGAACATACAAGGTCAGTTGCATGATAATACTCTTGCTATCAAAAGTTTGCTTGATGTTCTAGGAAGAACAGTTAATGATGTTAAATGCCTTGTGAAGAATTTTCATATGGTTCAAACTCAGCTTGAACAAATTTCTAATGTGCAAAAAGATTTGTTTGCTAATAATGCCAAATAGGACAATTTATAGGCTTATGGTATAAAGACCAGGGGTGGAACACACACCTAGGACCCTCTCTACCCTTAAGGGCATCCGAAGAGGACCGAGCAAGATTCTCAAGTGCAGGAAGAAGAACTTGTTAGCTCTCCAAAGAGGAAGAAGATGAAGAAGAATAAGAAGAAGAAGAAGAAACACAAGGAAGCTGACAATTCCAATGATCCAATAGAAGAAGAAGAACAAGTTGTTGATCCAAACAGCATATCTACCTCAGATGCTGAGAATGAAGACGGTGCTGAACCTGAAAAAGATGCTGAAAAGAATGATCCACCTGAGGTTCGAGAAGAAGAAGCACCAGATAAGCGCCAGAAGTATACTAGAGAAGACTTTCTTTCAAGGAGACATGGGAAGGAACGAGAACCATGGGTACAGAAACCCATGCCTTTCCCAAGCAAGTCCGTCAAAACCTAAGAAGAAGAGCACTACAACAAGTTTTGTGAGTGGATGAAACCTCTTTTTCTTGAAATCCCTTTGACTGATGCTATTAAGTTACCTCCTTACTCTAAATATATGAAAGATATTTTTACTAATAAAAGAAAAGTCCCTAAGGAGGCAATATCTACTATGCTTGCTAACTACTCTTTCAGTGGCAAGATTCCTGAAAAGCTCGGTGACCCAGGTATACCCACCATTCCTTGCTCCATAAAAAATAATTATGTTAGAACTGCTTGATGTGATCTTGGTCCAGGAGTAAGTGTTATGCCCTTTTCTCTCTACAAAATACTTTGTTTAGATATCTCTCTCCAGATGGCCGACAAGTCCACGGCCGTCCCAATCGGTATTTGTGAGGATGTTCCTGTTGAAGTTGCCAATTTCTTAATACTTACTGATTTTGTTGTGCTTGACATGCCCGAGGATGGTAGCATGTCCATTATCCTTGGTAGACCTTTTCTTAACACCGCAGGTGCTGTTATTGATTGCAATAAAGGGAAGGTAACCTTCAACGTGAATGACAAAGAACACACGGTGTATTTTCCGAAGAAGATCGACAAAAGGCATGGCCTTAACTCCATTGAGAATATCGAGACCGTGAAGATTGGAGAATGGGATTGTCCACTACATGTATACCATAAATACAAGACAATTATGGTGGGGACAATGTCCATTAAAGTGAGAGTGCAATGATCACTTCATAAGAGGCGAGACTTTCTGCGCTATATACCACAAGTTTGTTCGTAAGACTTGATCAACCTTGCTAACTAGCATGTTTTATATAGGTAAAAAGTTGAGCTTGTTATGTTTTCATTTCCTTTAGCTCTTATTCTCCTTGTTGTACCCAAGTTTTTGTGTTTAAAGCTTCACTTGTTCTAACTTTTGTCTCAAGTTCACAAAAGTTTTTGCAGCTTTTTGAACTTTGAAAAATTCTCTACAGTGAAGCTGCCCAGAAAATTCCAGAAAAATCAAAATCAAAATTTCCAGGTCAAAACCCATCAGGAGGCTCCTCAGGACCGCAGTAGACGAGCCCCAACTTAGACCAAAAGCCTAAGCTTGGGGAGTATGTGCTCTCCTCCCCTTTCCATTGTATCTACCGTTGGTTCGATTTTATCTTTTTGCAAGTTTTTGCCTGTTCTTCTTTGTTCTTTTAGTTTGCAAAAAACCCAAAAAGATTTCTCCTTTCTTTTGCTTTCGTTAAACCTTAAAAAACCCAAAAATATGTTTCCTTTGCTCTTTAGTTTGCTTTGTTTCAGAGTTTAGCTCGAGTCTGTGATAATTATAATTTCCTACGTTCGATCGTGCAAGTGACAAGGCAGTAATGATGAAGATCGACGGAAGGGATGCAACAAGGAAAGCCGGTATGAACTCTTTTTGTTTCTACTTTTGTACATATGCCTGTACTGATGATTAGAGACCATGTTGTAGCGACATAGTGCTATGTTTACAATGCTTTGCCAGTAGTTCATGCTTTCTTTGTGGTTAGTCTCAAATAGCTAGAGTTTATAATGTGTTGCTTGAAATGATTGACATGCATTGCATTGTTCATGGTGTCGCATATTGAAGTGGTATTTCCCTCCGGGGAATTCTTGGGTTGACTTGGCACATGTTCACGCATGTTAAGACTAAAAAGTCTGTTCTTCCTTGATGATCTTTTTACTTCAGAGTGATCTATATCACTTTCATGCCCGATTCAATGTTGCTTTCTCGCTCTGCAAGATTATGACCGTTATGCTCTCTGGTTGGTCGCTTCCTCGTCTTTTGCTAGCCTTCCCCCAGCATCAAGCGGAATTCTGCTTGTGCATCCAAACTCCTTTTCAAACCATTTGTTCCATTTGAGTCCACCATACCTACCTATATGTGGTATTTACCTGCCACTCCTAACTTAGACTTTCTTGTGCCATCTCGAAATTTATTCAAAAGCTTCCCCTTTGTAACCGTACAAGCTCATGGTGCGGTGAGGGAAAATCAGTATATTTCATGCCAAAAATATTTTGACGGAAGTTTTAACTAGTCAATAAAAAAATATGAGAGTTACACCTCCCCCAAACTTGATGATGGAGTGAAATGGACCAAATGCTTCTTATGATAGATGGAACGATATCCTCCTTCCATCCTTGAGGCAAAATAAAAGGTTTCGTAGACCATCAAAGGATTTATGGATAAGGGAACATGTGTAAGCAAAAGGCATTAATATGGTTGGCATGGGAGATATTGAGAGACCTTTACCGTTCACCGTTGACTGCAAAGTTTCACTTCTCAAAAGAGTTTTATCTCTGTTTTAAAAACCAAGTGCTCTGGCACATGTTTAGTCTTTGCTTCCTTTCGCGGGTTTTCAACCTTGCCATCAAAAGCCACGGTTCGAGAGTCTCCACCTTCCTTTCTCCAAAGCACCAACTATGAGAGCATAATTGCCATTCTTAGTGTAACATGCATTGTCCCAAAGTATCACATTGTCTTCTGCATGCTTGTGTTGTTTCTTACTTTGAGTTCTGAGTTCTAGTCTCCTTTAAAACTCTGGAGGAGTTTCTGCATTTATGTTTTGCTTCACTCATGGAGGCTAGAGAGATACCACTCTGATATGTTCATGCTATGTGCATTGTGATCTTAAATTGATTCTCAGCAGCATATTATTTACTTTTTGTTTGTTTGTGACTGGTTACATGAAATAAGGATTGCTTCGTGCATTGTCCTTGTAGCATGGTGTCAAAACTTGCTAAACTCTTTCGTAGTGCATGCTTATATACATCTAATGAAGCAAAAGAGTTTGCCAAAGTTTTCTTTGTCGCGTCCAGTTCGTTGAACTGAATTTCTTGACGACAAGCAATAGCTAAGCTTGGGGGAGTTGATACGTCTCAAACGTATCTACTTTCCCAAACACTTTTGCTATTGTTTTGGCTTCATTCTTGCATGATTTGAACGAAACTAACCCGAACTGACGCTGTTTTCAGCAGAGCTACCAGTGCTGTTTTCTTCCGCAAGTCCAAAAATATATATATAAAACCAGCGTTCCGGAAGCTTCCGCAAGTCCAAAGGGGGGCACAGGGCAGCCAGGAGGGTGTCTGGCGCGACCCAGCCCCTGGCCGCGCCACCTGCCCTCCTGGCTTGGTCCCACGTCCCCTGGTGCCCTACTTTTGCCATATTTATTCTCCCGATGCAGAAACCCCAGAACAGAAGTCGCTTTTCCAATCTACGTCGCGGAGCCGCCGCAACCCTCTGTTCTTCTCCGGGAGGGCTAATCTAGAGGCTGCTTTGGCCTCCAGTGAGGGGAAATCATCGCCATCGTCATCATCATCGCCTCTCCATCACCCCTCCATGACTTCCTCTCTCATGTGTGAGTAATTCCCTGCTGTAGGCAAAGGGGATGGTAGGGATTGGATGAGTTAGATCATGTAATAGTTCAATCATATTGTTGGGGGCATGTTGCCTATCATCTACTTGGTGTTTATCATCTCTGTTACAACTTGTTGCTCTTAATGCTTGTCACATTGGGCCCGAGTGCCATGATTTCAGATCTGAGCACCCTTTTGTTTCTTGAGTTTGTGGTGTTCTTGATCCTATCTATGAGTTGTATGCACCTATTATAGTCCGGAACCGGCGATCCCAATGGTGACAGCTTGGGACACCAAAGGGGATGGACTATAATTTGAGGATTTCGTGTATCCATGAAGTGTTAGTGCTTTGTTCCGGTGCTCTTTGACAGGAGTACCTTAATCTCCCTAAGTTCCTTTTGGCCCCGTTTATAGCGGGAGGGTAGGACAAAAGATGTTGTGCAAAGTTCTTATTGCAAGCATGTGCAACTACCCTGGGATACACGCCTGATGTTTGATATTTTCCTAGATGATCCTTTCTTTTCTGTGATCCTTGCCCGTGTTAGAATCTATTACATGTTTGTTCTCATCCAAGCAGCGCCCAACCATCCATCTCCCTAGCCTACAGTGTTTTCTTTCCTGCTGGTTACTAGTTGTTTACTCTTGATGTTTTACTTTTGCTGTTTCACCACCACCATCACCACTATTATCACCACCACTACTACCACCGTATCACAGTTGCTACTAATACCTTTGTGCAAGCAAGTGTTTATTTCAGATGCGATTGAATTGACAACTCAATTGTCAAAGCCTGTATGTATTCTTTGTGTCCCCAAGTGTCGAATCAATAAATTGGGTTATCTTGCCCGCGAAGACTATCTCGATCCCCTACAGTTGAGGGTTATCAAATGGCTTGCAATCGAATCTTTCGCTGATCCTTTATTTCTTCAGGAGGTGTGTCATACCCAAGCTGCTTCTGTATGGATTCGGGAATGCCTCTAGCATTATTCTTTTCCTTCGTTCTTCCTCCTCGTTTCTTTGGAGCAGACTGTTCAGCTTCGTTGATGTGGTCAAGAACAGGAGACTCATCACCGAAGCCCAAATCCTCAGACATCCTGTGAAAAATCATGAGGGAACAAGGGAAAAAACAAGTATGGACTGAGCACCAGCAAAAGTTTCGACCAAATCAAAGATTTTGACAAGAAATTCAGTTGAACATGGGTGATGATTCTGGCCTGTTCTGAGCTAGATTTTGCACACAAACTTTTATTTGGAGACAACAAACCCTAGCACAGAACAAATGATATCGAAAACCTGACTGCTAACCTGAATCAGAGAGGGAAGTTTTTGCTCTAAACAAGTTTCCCAAGAGATCAAAGATCCAGCGGATCGAGAGAACCTATCAAAAAAAACCAAAAACACTAAGAAAAATGCATCCAATCTGACAGAAGGAACAAGAACTGAAGAAAGGCAGATCGGATCGAGCCCAAACGTACCCTAACTCGGTGACGAAGGGCGGCTACGGCGGTGAGGAGCAGATAAAGTGCTCGTCGTCGGCGTGGAGTCCATGGCGGCGTCCTTCCGGCAGCGAAGGGACAAAGACGACGACGGGAACGAGGAGCTCGGCGGCGCGCTCGAGAGATTAGGGTTCCGGAGAGCTTGGGGACGATGGGGAGTTTGGTGTCGCTGGGTGAGGGGTATTTATATAGCTGGCCTGACAGGGGATGTCAGGTCAGATCGGACGGCTTCCAGCGACCGACCATCCAGATTCTACGGCGAGGATTTCGTGGCGTTTCGCGAGAAAATCTCAACGACCCGGATATGGTGGGATCTCAATGACCGAAGAAAAAGTCTTGGTCTTGAGAAAAAACTTCGATAAAGTTGGAAGCATATGATTCAGAACTCAATGACGTTTGAAGCATAATACTTTCCGTTTCAAACGTGCTCAACCATTTTGGACAGATAGAATAATAAGAGAGAAAAAGAACAGAGGGGGTAGGGTCTGAAACTTATCACCTTGAAGAAAAACCAACAGCGAAGCTAAAGGTGATAAGCATAGAGGACTAAATCCAATCAAAATAAAAGATAGAAATCGAAGCAAAAACTAATATCGAAACCAAAATCAAACAACGAAGTAAATGAATATATACATGAAGGTAAAGATTCGGTCTTACAGTACATTTCGTGAGTCCAAAATATGAGCTCACACCTTAAGGCACAGAACCTTTTCTCATCCAATGGTTTTGTGAAAATATCAGCCAGTTGATCTTCAGTTCTGACATGACTAATCACAATATCTTCATGCTGAACATGATCACGAAGAAAATGATGGCGAATATCAATATGCTTCGTGCGAGAGTGCTGCACAGGATTGTGAGCAATTTTGATTGCACTCTCATTATCACATAGAAGAGGAATATTCTTCACATGAATACCATAGTCATTCATCGTCTGCTTCAGCCAGAGAATCTGAGTACAGCATGACCCAGCAGCAATGTATTCGGCTTCAGCAGTAGATATTGATACACAGTTTTGCTTCTTGGAAGCCCAACACATAAGTGATCTTCCGAGGAAATGACAAGTGCCTGAAGTAGTTAGATTTCCTATCAACACGATTACCAGCTCAGTCCGAATCAGAATATCCTATAAGATCAAACTGCGCTCCCTCGGGATACCACAAATCCAAGGTTGGTGTGTGAGCAAGATATCGAAGAATTCGCTTTACAGCAGTATGATGTGATTCCTTTGGATTTGCCTGAAAGCGAGCACAAATACATACTGAAAGCATAATGTCAAGTCTAGATGCACATAGATATAAGAGAGACCCAATCATAGACCGATATTTATTCTGGTCGAAGGCTTTCCCTTTTTCATCTGCATCTAGGAAGCCATTGGTAGGCATTGGAGTCTTGATTGTTTTGCAATCAGTGAGACCATACTTCTTCCGGCAATCCTTGAGATATTTTTTTTTTGAGAAATAAAAGTGCCATTCTTCTGTTGACGGATTTGAAATCCAAGGAAGAACTTCAATTCACCCATCATTGACATCTCATATTTCCTCGACATCATTTTGGCAAATTCTTCGCTGATTTCAGTGTTAGTGCAACCAAAAATAATATCATCTACATATATTTGACACACAAACAAATCACCATTATAAGAACGAGTGAAAAGAGTTGGGCCAGTTGTTCCTGGTTTGAAGTCTTTCTTCATAAGGAAGTCCTTCAGGGTGTTATACCAAGCACAAGGTGCTTGCTTCAGCCCATAAACAGATTTGTGCAACCTGTACACCATGTCAGGATTCTTCGATTCTTCAAATCCTGGAGTCTGCATAACATACACTTCTTCTTCGATTTCTCCGTTAAGAAAAGCACTTTTCACATCCATTTGATAAAGTAGGATACCATTGAAATTTGTAAAAGCAAGCATAACACGAATGGATTTAAGACGAGCAACAGGAGCATAAGTTTCGCCGAAATCGATACCTTCGATTTGGGTGTACCCTTGTGCTACCAGTCATGCTTTGTTTCTTACCACAATACCATCTTCATCTTGCTTGTTGCGAAAAATCCACTTTGTATCAATGATGTTGTGCTTCGTGGGTCAGGCCTTTCAACTAAGGACCAGACTTTGTTTCGCTCGAACTGGTAAAGTTCTTCGAGCATAGCAGTTAACCAATCTAGGTCCTTCATGGCTTCATCAAACTTTGAAGGTACTAGCATGGAGACAAATGAAAATTTTCCACAAAAGTTAGCCAAACGAGTACGAGAGCGAGTTGTGGGACGACCTGGTTGTTGAATTTCTTCAAGGATCGAGTCAACATCAACTCTTATTCGCACTCGAGTCTGTGCATTTTCAATGACTTGTGGCTCTGGTTCTTCTTCGGGATCAGCATCTCCTTCGGGATCAACATTTCCTTCAGGATTTGCATTTCCTTCATTCACAAGTTCTTCTTCATCATGTACATCATTAGCTTCAGGATGTTGATCTCCAGCGCCCCGGGCTATGTGTGGGAACATTGGATCATCATCATCTTGATTTGTTTGACGTGAATTTTCTTCGACAGGACGAATCTCTCCAATAGCCATGGACCTGATCACTTCATCAAGAGGAGGTTCATCTAGATCATGAGGCAAAAGCTCTTTTTGAGAGCCATTAGTTTCATCAAACCTCACATTTACAGTTTCCATAACCTTCCCAAAGTGGGAGTTATACACTCTATAAGTGTGAGAGTTTGAGCCATAACCTAGTGAAAATCTTCATGTGCCTTAGGGGCAAATTTGGAGCTATGATTCATATCTCTAATGAAGCAAGGAGCACCAAATACCCTAAGATATGAAACATTTGGCTTGTTACCAATGATAAGCTCATGGGAAGTCTTCTTCAGAAATTTGTGAAGGTAAACCTTGTTGATGATATGACATGCAGTGTTAATTGCTTCGGCCCAGAACCTGATAGGAGTCTTCTATTCAGCAAGCATAGTTCTGGCCATTTTAATAAGAGTTCTATTCTTCCTTTCAACTACACTATTCTGTTGAGGTGTATAAGCAGCAGAGAATTCATGAGTAAAGCCATGATCATCAAGAAAATCTTCAATATGAGTATTTTTGAATTCAGTTCCATTATCACTTTGGATATGCTTTAGAGATAATTCATATTCAGTTTGAGCTCTCTTAGCGAATGACTTGAAGGTTTCAACAACTTTGCTCTTGTCATCCAGAAAGAAAACCCAAGTATAGCGAAAAAAATCATCAACTATGACGAGACCATATTTATTTCCTCCCAAACTTGCATAATTTTGAGGACCGAAAAGATCCATGTGAAGCAATTCAAGGGGGCGAGTAGTGGTCATGATAGTCTTCGTTGAATGATGTTTCTTCATAATTTTGCCAGCTTCACAAGCACTGTAGAGACGATCCTTATCGAATTTTACTTCGCTAAGGCCAATAACATGCTTCTTCTTCACTAGAGTTTGAAGATTTCTCATCCCTGCATGACCAAGTCTTCGATGCCATAACCAACCAAATGAAGCTTTTGCCATTAAGCATGTGGATACAGCAGGGCCCGAAGAAAAATCAACAATGTATAAATCTCCTTTTCGGTAACCCTCGAAGACAAAAGTATAGTCATCCTGTGAAAAGACAACATAGCGCGAAGAAGAAAATAGAACAAGCATACCCATATCGCATAACTCAGAAATAGACATGAGATTATAACCAAGATATTGAACTAGCATAACCTTGTCAATATGCTTATCGTTCGATATGGCAACCTTACCCAAACCTAAAACTTTACCCTTGTTGTTATCACCGAAGGTAATGTACTTCTGAGAAGATTGAGATAGTTTTTCTTCGGTGAATAACTCCTTGTCTCCGGTCATATGATTTGTGCAACCACTATCCATGACCCATTTGGATCCACCGGAGACATAGCCCTGCAGAAGAATTAGTTCTTCTTAACCACCCACAAACGAGCAGGTGACTGAGAAGAGGTGGAAGCTCTAGTTGAAGCAATATCAAATCGAACAGGGTTATATTGCCCAGGGGGACCATCAAGTACACCATAAATGTAATTCCTCTGTGAAGGGTTAGGATATGAATGAGAATATGCAATCTTATCATTATTATCACGGTGACGGTAAGTATAACGACCAGTGCGATAGTATTCCTTTTGAGGAACATTTGATTCGGGCACCAGTGAATCATTTCTCTCCTCAAGAGAATAGAAGTGTTTCGGTGGTACCGAAGACTTTCCCTGCATAGAATGGTTAGCAGGCAATTTCTCAATGAGTGACTTGTGCACCGATATTTTTCTCTTATAGAAACCATTATTTGGTGGGGCACCAATGTATTCAATCGAAACTTTTCCTTCTTGGTTCTTGATAAGCTTGTAGTCAGAATCAAGTGATTCATCAACAATAGCCTTATCAATTTTGCAGTTGTAACCTGAAAAATTAGCAATATCTATAGGCTTATCCTTCGCTAGCACCCATACAGTTTTTGGGTACTGCTCAGGTTCCCAGTAAGTGCCATCAGGGTTTAGCTTCCTTTCAAAGCCAACACCTTCATTCCTAGGATTCCTGTGAAGGAGTGCCTTCTTCAGGATATCACAAAGGTGTTGGTGTCACTGGACACTTTTGAACAAACCTGTTTCAAACAAATCTTTCAACTTGAGGAGTTCCTCGGTAACAGCAGAGTTTTCCTCATCTGAGGCATTAGTATCATTAAAAATAATAGCAGCTTTGCCTTTGGAATCAGTTTTGCTTCACTCCAAACAAGTTAAGCAAGGTGAATCAGATTTATGATTTGCTTCAGAACCTTGTTGAGCCATGAGAGAAAGATTGATGTTTTCCGACTCTTCATGAGCCTCTTTCAGTTTTTCGAGAGCCATTTTCCTATGAAGAAATTCATAGGTAAGCTTCTCATAATCAACTGAAAGAAGATCATGCCGAGAGGATAATTCTTCAAACTTCTCCTTCAGAGCAGCATGCTCATTATTCAAACTTTGACCTTTCTCTATCTCATCGATCAACAGGGTCTCTGATTTCTTAATAGTTTTTCTTAGCGAATCAAGTTCATCTTGTTGGATTGAAGCAATTTTAGCCAGTTTAGCGTAGCTTATCTTAGAATCACTGTCATATGAAGAACAATCAAAAGTATCATAGGTAGCTTTGGATGAAGATACATTTGCTTTGGCCATGAAGCAGTACGCAGGAGTTTCATCTTCACTGTTGTGGTTGGTGAAGGATGAGCTCGAAGCACCGGCCGAAGCAAATGCCAATCCAGCAACACCATCAGACTCAGATCCAGATGAAGATTTTGAGACTGATTCAGCTTCGGATCCAGAGGCTTCTTCTTCAGAGTAAATCTCCTTTCCCATATAGGCCTTGGTACGATGAGAATTGCTTCGACGAGAAGAGTGTGTCTTCGAAGAAGAACTCTCACGCTTCTTGTGATACTTCTTTCTCTTGTCATCATCAGAATCTTTCTTCTTTTCTCTTCTTGAACTGGAATCGTGTCTCTTGGACTCATAGCTTCTGGAGGATCTGTGGGACTTGCTTGAGGAATATCTGAGTGAATGCTTTGATTTGTTTTCAGCTTCCCACAATGGGCAGTCAGCAATGCAGTGTCCTGGTTTCTTGCACTTGTAGCAGCAGTTGTCCTTCGATGGGGAGCTTCGTGAGGATGAATGGTCAGAAGAGTTGCTTGAGTATCTCGAAGAGTAATTCTTCTTTGGTGAAGAAAAACCTTTTCTTTGAAATCGGTTGAAGCATCTCATGATCAATGCCAAATCCTTCCCAGGATCATCAGATTCAACGTCGGAAGCAGAACTAACCTCGGGCGATGAGTGGTGCGAAGCTTTTTCTTTTAGAGCATGTGATCTTCTTCGAGAGCCATTTATATCTCGCTTCTCATCTTCTTCCATCTCAAAAATAGTGAGTCTCAAGGATATCAGCAGCAATAAGATTTCTGAAATCAGTCATTTCCTTGATCATCAGCACAATGTGATCAAAAGAATCATCCAACGAGCGAAGCAAAGTTCCCACTACTGAGTGAGGAGTGATGTCATCAGCACCGAGGGAAATCAGCTCATTTGAGAGAGCAGTGAGTCTGCTGTAAATGGAGTTGACTTTCTCGACCTCGTTTCTCTTGAATCGATAGAATTTTCTTCGGAGAGTGTCAATTCTGGCATCTTTCTGAGTGGAAATTCCTTCTCCAATCTTTTCCAGATAGTCCCAGACACCTTTGGAAGATGGGATATTCTTCACTTCATGATAGTTTTCTGGAGTCAAATGGTTGGTGATGAATACCCAGACTTTAGAATCAAGGTCCATCAGTTTTGCTTCAGTAGGCGTGATGGCCTTTTCATCCTTGATTGTGACTCCTTTCAAGATAACTTGCCAGGCAACTGAATTGATAGCCATGACATTTCTCTTCATTTGGTCCTTCCATTAAGGGTAGTCCTTCCCATTGAAAATAGGAATAGGTTCGCCGGAGCGAATAGCTATGAAAGACATACTTGAAAGCACTCCAGGAGGTTAATCCGAAACACACAGAGTGTAGGGAGTGACTAGCTCTGATATCAATTGAAAGTCCAAGTATGTGATCAGAGGGGGAGGGGGTGAATGATCACTTCAAATTTTCGAGTGAAGCTTTGAAGTGAAGCATAAGCTAATAAGGAAGGGATAGCAGAAACAAGTGACAGGGAAGAAAAACTGGAAGCGAAACTAAATACAACGAATCAAAATACATTGAAGCATAACTGGGAAGCAAATGCAATACGGAATGTAAGTGCTTGAAGTAAAACAAACTGTGACTCGGTGATGTTTGTTCGACCAGTTCACGCTCTGCAAAGCTCTACGTCTGGTTGGAGGGACTGGTGATTGAACACCTGGAGCAAAACTCTCTCCGTCCATTGCTCCACTGCACCAATCTCCTTGAGCTTGGTCAATTTTGACTCGGGGTAGATTATCAAGGAAATCACCGAAACCTTTGACAAACTTGAACTTCGAGGTGACAATTACTCTTCACTCTCTGAAGAAGACTCTCTAACCGTCTAGGAGAATTACAGTTCTCCAAGATAAAAAGGCTAGCAAGCTTTCACCTAAGTCATAGTGAATCTACTCAGATCAGTGGGACTTAGGCTTCAGTGTTTTGGGTTTTGGGTTTTTCTTCGGTGGCGTTCTTGGAATGCTCTCTTCAGTCTCTCTTAGGAAAATTCTCAGAGCAGCCATCGGCAAATGGAGGCGGGGGCGGCGTATTTATAGTTGGCGATCCCGAGGTGCGAAATGACCGATTTGACCCGAAGCGAAAGCTTGACGCGTGTCCACAATGGTCGGATATGTCATTAATGCACAACTTTACTTGTGTAACAAGTAAGGCTGACTCACGGACTTAGTTGTGCTTCGGAAGCCAAAGAACGAAGTCTTTGCTACCGAAACTTTACTCAGTGAACATGAGATTTCTTCACTCTGGCTTCTCACTAGGTTTAGTTTTGATCTGAGCATTTTCACAATAACTTCGTTGTCCACAAACTAAAACCCCTCTTGATAGTACGGTTTGTCCTATGACTCAAAGAACAGAAAAAGAACTACACAAAAACATCTAAGTCTTGCGCCGTCTTCTTCATTTTCTTTGATGAGTTGGGCTTCAGGACACCTTTATTTTTTGGGGTCATCCTCCGTGATTAAGCTTCGCTAAAGGGGTAATTATTCGATAACTTGAAAATCTTCCTTGAAGCTTTATCGCCTAGCTTGTCCTTCAGGAACCTATTCAAACTGTTTACACTAGAAAACATAGTTATTTCCTCTACTGTCTTGTCCTACAATATCCAAAACACATGGGGGCAAAACTTTTCTCTTACAAGGACAAATAAAATATCCCAAAGATGACAAATGAGAGATAAATAGAAAGAGCCAATGAGGCCACAAAAATACAAAAAAATAAAAAAGAAAGAGAAAAAAGAAATAAAAAGAAAGAAGAGGGCAACACTACTATTCCCGTTTGAAAGATCCACACTCGTGCTCCATATAGTATTTGTACTCCATAGAGATTTTCATATCACTCATGCATAACTATGTGGGGATCCTTACACTATAAAACTTGGCTTGTATATTCCAATGATGAGCCTCCTCAAATGAGCTCTAGGTCTTCTTGAGCAAGAAAGTTGGATGCACACCCACTAGTTCCATTGGAGAGCTTACCATAGCTCATATGTGCATCCATTGCATGGAAATCCCTACTCCTCACATCATATCTATCATTTGGCTTTCTCTCTCCTATGATTGTCCTCATTGATGTGAGCCTTTCACACCTTTGTTCTTCCTTCCCCGTCATTATTCTATTTTCCATCCTAAGTGTCAACATATCTTGCTTGTGATCATTCATTGCATGAGTGCTCAAAGTGGAAAGGGAGAGGATCAGTTTGACTTGTGCCTGACTAGTGGTCTAGGGACGATTCATAATAAGATTCCGAAGAAGACCAAGTGTGAAGTTTTAGTAGATTGATTTCTCAATTAACTAAATAGTATTTTTATGCTCTAAACCCATCTCCCACTTCTTGCATGCAAACACCATTTGGAGACATTCAAGTCACAGACAGTGAGAGCTCTTGCACCTTTATGTTCTTATGTTGCTAGTTTCAATACTAGATATAGACACTTGCTTGTTATTGTCTTGACTTGAATTGCATATCTTTCTTGTTGTACTATAAAGTTCATATGTGTTGGTAGCATGTCACCACAGAAATTATCTGTGTTATCATTTACCTGCTCGAGGACGAGCAGGAATTAAGCTTGGGGTGTTGATACGTCCCAAACGTATCTATAATTTCTGCTCATTCCATGCTTATATGGGTGATATTGCTATGTGTTTTGCTACACTTTCATACCTTTTTCAACATATTTGGACTAACCTACTAACTCAGTGCCCCAGTGCCAGTTTCTGTCTGCTGTTGTCCGTGCATTGCAGGTAATTACCAATATTTAAAGTGTTCGGAAAATTCCTTAAATATATATTTAAAAAATCAGCGCAGAAGAAGGCTCCAGAAGCCCGAAGGGGGCTGGAGGCGGGCACCCCCTCCCAGCCGGCCACCTAGCACGGGCCAGGGGGAGGACACGCCAGGGACCTGCCTGGAGGGGTGGGACCTCCCCCGGTGCCCTCCTTCGGCCTATATTTAGCCCATGTTCCGTAATTTTCAGCATTGTTCCTCCATCGCCGCGATCCCGAGATCGGGATCGACACAAGACCCAGTCCCGACACCCTGCCGTGGGGAGGATTGATCTCCGAGAGCTTCTCCACCACCATAAGCGCTTCCCGGATGTGCCCTGAGACTTCCACCTTGGACCATGGGTCCATGAACAGTAGCTATGTGATGTATTCTCTCCCATCTTGTGCTTCAATTCTTAGCCCTTGTGAGCTGCCCTACATGATCAAGGAATCTATGTAATAGTTTCTGTGTTGCTATGTTGTGTTTGCTGGGATCCGATGGATTATGAGATTATGTTTAGGTTGTGATGAGTTATATATTTGGTTCTCCTTTTATATATTAGTTCTTGAGTATTCTTGCATGTTCTCCGTTGCTTTTTATTGCTTTGGCCAAGTAGAAGATTGCAACTCCAAGAGGGAGCGTTATGCATGATTGTGGGTTCATGCCCCCCTATGTCTAGCTTGAGAAAGAAACATGAGACTAGGGGATGTGATGTTTCCACCAGGGTGAAAACAACGGTGCTTGTAACTGCGGTTGCAAGGATTGTTTACCTTGCGCATAGTTTGTTAATGCAGTTGTCTGCTGCTTTGAGTTTGCACTTTGGGTGGGGCTCGCAACTTAATACCAGCGAGATGTTCTGGATAGATATCTCAAGGTGGATGATTAGTGAGTAGATGCTGAAGAATAAACGGTCCACTTGTCTTGGCGTACTTCCCATACGATTGAGCCTCTAACTTTCTTGTAGCATAATTAGCATTATGGTGCGTTCATACTTCTGTCAATTGCCTAGCTGTAATTTTTTTTCACCCAGCATACTTGTTTTATCGTCTTTTGGGAGAGAGATATCACTAGTGAACATCATTGGACCCCAGTCCATATTTCCACCATTGTTTACACCTGCAATATTTACTGCTTTTATTTATTTTTGTTGCAATGACCACTACTAGTTCCACTTGTGTTTTGATCCTTTGTAAACAACAAGACCGGAGAGATTGACAACCTCTCTGAACTCGTTGGGAGCAAAGTTATTTGTTCTTGTTTGCAGGTCCACGACAACTCACTGGTCAGAGCCAAATTTCTGACGTCGTTGGTACCTACTTGTATCTCTTGGAGTCCTACTGGTGCGATAAACCTTGGTATCTTCACCGAGGGAAACTTGTTGCTGAATACTTCTCAACCTTCCACTTGGGGTGACCAACGAGGAGCACTACTTCAGTGCCATCAATTGTGGCAATGTATGTTACATATAGTGGTCAATATTATTTCTATGGTACGTATTATGGTAAATGTTGCTATGTTGTTAGGATTTGTTTTTCTTACTCCACATTAGACCATCATTTATATCCATGTTATAATTCAGTCCGATGAATTAGCCATGAAAAAGATCCGGACTGTTGTCGTAGAGGTTTGTTCCTTTATTTTCCTTCCTCTGCCAATCGTGGCAACAAGAGGAAGGAAAAGGAGGAGGAACCGTCACCGTCAGTCGAAATACACACCATACATACAGCCAAATGAGATATGAGAGTTCTTGAAGGTCCTGACTGTTGTCGTAGATAGTGGCTCTTTTATTTTCCTACCTATGTCAACCCTGGCAACAAGAGAAATGAAAAGGAAGATCGACCATCACCGATAGTTAAAATATACACCATATATACAACCACTAGAGAGACGATAGTTGTTGAAGAGAGATTTCACATACTGACTTCAACATACATAAAAGTGATGGTTTGATGTTTTTATTAATTTGAACCAATGTTAAAATTTGTAGGGATTCAACAGGTGACTGCCAGTTTTGACATATCGTTGTTTCATTTTCGTTATGTCGAATTTCTAACATTTAATATGTCCTTTTTTAGCAAAGGCCATGCTGAAATATGCTAGTTTTGAGAGGATTAGTTACTTTTGTTGGTACCACTCCTCTTATCTTGATCGAGCGCCATGAAAAATCTATAATACATAAATGGTTCAATCCGACTAATCTAATTTTCTTACATGCAAGCTATCCACATCATCAAGTTGGTCCACCATGTAAAAACTCTTTCCCACCAACTCTTCATGCACATGATCCCATTAAATCTGCATGCGCATGCAGCTTATCACAAATAAATATTAACTTTTTTGGTCCATTCATCCTCATGATTTATGACGAACTTCTTATTATAGAAAATCAAATTATGAGTTACCTCGCATTTTATTTGTATATGCGACAATTTTTGGTTATGCATGTTGATGGCACGAGAGATTATCTTCTTCTCGCCCCTCGTTGGTTACCCCAAGTGGAAGGTTGAGATGTAGCTTAGCAGCAAATTTTCCCTAACGTAGAGGATAGGTTTTATGTCTCCCGTAGGACTCTGAAGATCAACAAGAAGGTGGCAAGGAAAAAATGGTGCCGTTTACAACCAAGGGTTGCTTACTTGACCTGGACCTGCACACAAAAGCAAATAACTTTGCTCCCAACGAGTTCAGAGAGGTTGCCAATCTCTCCGGCCTTGTCGTTTACAAAGGATCAAACGCACGGTGGAAATAATGATGTTGATTGCAACTGAAAAGTAAATAAAGCAGTAAATAGTTGAGGTGTATACAATGGTGGAAATATGGACCAGGGTCTCATGATTTTCACTATTCATGTCTCTCTCTCTCTCAAAAGACAATAAAACAGCTAAGCTGGGTGAAAAATTACAACTGGGAAATTGACAGAATTATAAACGCACCGCAATGCTAACTATGCCACAAGAAAGTTAGAGGCTCAAAAGTATGGCAGTACGCCAAGACAAGTAGATCGTTTATTCATCAGCATCTACTCACTAATCATCTACCTTGAGATATCTATCCAGAACATCTCGCTGGTATTAAGTTGCGAGCCCCACCCAAAGTGTAAACCCAAAGCAACAAACAACTGCATTAACAAACTTTGCGTAAGGTAAACAATCCTTGCAACAGAGGTTACAAGCACCGTTGTTTTCTCCCTGGTGGAAACAACACATCCCCTAGTCTCATGTTTCTGTCACTCAAGCTAGACATCGGGGGGGCATGAACCCACAATAAAAAATAACGCTCCCTCTTGGAGTTACTATATACTACTTGGCCAAAGCAATAAAAAGCAATGGATAACATGCAAGAATTACTCAAGAACAAAATATAAAACGAGAACCAAATATATAACTCATCATGATCTTAACATAATCTCATAATCCATCAGATCCCAGCAAACACAGCATAGCAACAACAGAAAGATTACATGAGTGCCTTGATCATGTAGGGCAGCTCACAAGGGCTAAGAATTGAAGCACAAGATTGGAGAGAAGACATCACATAGCTACTGGTCATGGACCCATGGTCCAAGGGGGGCTACTCACGGCACATCTGGGAAGCGCTCATGGTGGTGGAGAAGCTCTCGAAGATCAATCCTCCCTCCGTTAGGGTGCCGGGACGAGGTCTTCTCGCGATCCCGACCTCGGGATCGCGGCGGCGGCGGGACAGAGGCAAATTTCGCGATGTGGGGGTCTTCTTTCAGGGTTTTTTCATCGGGAAGTAAATATAGGCCGAAGGGGGCGCCGGGGGAGGTGTCCTCCTCCCAGGCGACCTGTGGGCGCGGCCCCACCCCTGGTCGCGCCAGGTGGCTGCCTCGAACGGGGGGGTGCCCCCCCCTCCGGCTAGCCTTCGGGCTTATGGAGTATTCCGTTATGATGATTTTTCATATATTTTTCTTGGAATTTTTTGGGCACTGTAAATATGGGTATAAATCTACAATTCACAGACATCAGCAGACAGAAATTGGCACTGGGTGCACTGAGTTAGTAGGTTAGTCCAAATATGTGTAAAAAGGTATGAAAGTGTAGCAAAACACATAGCAATGTCACCCAAATAAGCATGGAACAAGCAGAAATTATATATACGTTTGGGATAAACCTGGGCATTTCTCGGGCCGGGCTGGGTTCGGGCCGGGCTTGAGAAAGCCCGGTGCAGAAAACTCCAAGCCCGAGCCCGGCCCGGCCCGGCCATCGGGCTGCAGAAATCGGGCCCGAGCCCGGCCCGAACATGGCAAAGCCCGACAAAGCCCGACAAGCCCGGCCCGATCCTTCATTAATTTATGTTTCCTGTAAGCCCGAGCCCGGCCCGATCAGTGTATTTAGCCCGATTGTGAAGCCCGAGCCCGGCCCGGGTTTTTTGGGCCGGGCTCGGGCCGGGTCGTCGGGCCGGGCTGCCCATGCCCGGGTCTAGTTTGGGACGTATCACATGCACATATTGTTTTTTTAGGGGAATGTACATATATAGTTGCTATTGTTGTTTTTAAATTTAGCCAATAATGATATCTCCATTGTCTCTACTCAACATTATTTTCATCTCATATCTTCTCGCTTGTATATTCTCAAGGTAATAAATTAACAAAACAAAAATCCCATTTCTTTTTGGATTTTTCGTCAAATTTTCTTAGATTCTTACCCTAAACAGCATTTATTTCAAAAATAAATTTATAATTATATTAGTTTATAATTTTTCTCATATTTTAAGATATTAAATTATTTGTAAAAAATCCCGCAGCAACGCGTGGGGTATCATCTAGTGTAATCAAAATGGCGGGGAGTTAAGGAAACAAGATGTTAGGTGTAATTTTTTTTCTTAGGTTTGGTGTGAGTGTTTTATGAAGACCTTGGGACAAGGCCCAACATGTGATGAGGTCCCGCCATGTCACAAGATAGACATTGTGACCGCCTCCGTCGAGCTAGCGGCTGAATTTTCCAAGGGAGTGGTTGTTGACGCCAAGATCGTGTTACCGGCTACCGAGAACGCGACCGCCTATACCTATAACGCAAGCGCCAAGCCCAACTCGTGGTCGCGGACCATAGTGTGGGCACCCACGCCAAGAGCGTGATCGCCCATGCTAAGAGCGCAGTCGCCTACGGCAAGATCAAGGCTGCATTAGCCCTGATTTTAGAAGACACTTCCCCACTTGATTGGCGAGCAAGAGTTAAGCGGTGATGGGGAGGCAAAGAACTAAAATTTTAATGAACTTTCGTTATGTAACAGTGTTCCAAATGCCGGCCGATATTCCGATATATCGCTTATCGGGGTCCTACCGATAGAATAAACACTTATCTTCATGATTTGTCGCTCTGGACGATATATCGGCTGTCAGACCGATTTTTTACCGACTTTTTCCAATTTTTATCGATTTTTACAGAAGAGCAGCACCATGGTATAATTTATCTTCTCCCTTGATTTTATTTCTCTAGTCAGCAAATTTTGAGATGATATTAGGCAGTGCAACGGGTGATGCATGATTTTATCATCTCAAATTTATTAGTTGGTCCATTAGATGGCAGATTGTATTAGGCAGATTGTAATTATATTAGTTAATCATTGGTAAACTATGTAGATGGATGATATGGTTGTTTCCTTTTATGTATGTAGATGTCTGCTTCAGATTGTTCGCGCTTGTACACTGATATAGCATATTTTGAATGTTGAGAGCACTTATTTGTCATGTGTGTAATAGTTAATATAGAATATTTTATATTATTTCTCTTAGGAAAACATAAGTTTTAAAAAAAACTTACCGATAAATGATCGACCGATAAATCGGCCGATAAGCCGATTTATCCATTATCGGGGCTCGACCGATAAGTTAACGATAAGCGATATCTTGAACATTGTTATGTAATATGTATGATGTTTATGAACTTCAGATTGCTATATATGACTAATTTATTAAGTGGATGATGTTAATAAGTGGTTGTTGTTGTCAAGGAGATGGTATGACTTCGTGTTCTAGTTTTCTTCCAGAATGAGTAGACGCAGAGCCTCAACCAATGGCGTCTCCTTCGAGACCAATACTTGTGATAAGTATTACTTTTATGTTGTTGTTTATACAAGTTGACATGTTAATTCCTATGACTTAGATCCATTATTATGCATTGAGTCAAGCTATTTATACAAATTCATAGGTTTCTACATCGATATTCGATCTCTTATAAGAAGAAGAATAGAGACTATTGTCGTAGGGGGTCGCTTTTATACTTCTCTTCTTTCCAAACATTGGTAAAGCCGAAGGGGGGGTACATAAGTGACCATCATCGATAATTGAAATCCTAGTGATGAAGTGTCCACCATATATATACACCACCGATTAAGAGATAAAATATGTTCAGAGAGGAAGGATATCAATTGTTGTCATAGGGGGCCGCAGTGCTACTTCTCCTCCTGCCAGACATTGATAAAGAATGAGGAGAGTAGAACTACAACCATCAGTGATGGTCGAAATTCTAGTGATGAATTGTCCACTATATACACCACCACTTGAGAGATCAAAGATGTTTTGAGAGTAAGGATACAAACTATTGTCGTAGGGGGGCGCTTTTTGAACTTCTCCCCATGGAAAACTATGGTAAATCCGGAGGGGAAGTACAAAAGCAACCATCATCAACAATCGAAATCCTAGTGGCGAAGTGTTCACCATATATATACACCATCAATTGAGAGGTTAAAGATGTTTTTAGTGGAATATACCGATTGTTGTCGTAGGGGGTTGCGGTTGTACATCTCCTCCTGCCAGACATTGGTTATGTAGGAGGGGAGTATAACTGCAATCATCACTGACAATCGAAATACCAATGAAGGAGTGTCCACCGCATACACACCACGACTTGAGAGATCACAGAGACCGTTGAGTACAAGACAATTATACTAAGGAGTACTTCCGCTTGACATGAGAAGATAAATATTACTTTTCTGTTGATGTTTATACAAGTTGAAATGTTAATTCTTATTATTTAGATTCATTACTATGCACTGATTCAAATAATTATACAAATTCATATGTTTCAACATCGATGATTCTCTCTTTGTAAGAGATGTTCCAAGAGGAAGGATAACAACCCTTGTCGTAGGGGCACTATTATACTTCTTCTCATACCAGATATTGGTCAAGCAGGAGAATTACAACAGCAACCATCACAGACAATTGAAATACCTGAAGAAGTGTCCACCAAATATGTACACCATCAATTGAGATATCAAAGATTTTATGAGAATAAGGATACCCACTCTTGTCGTAGGGGGGTCACTCTTGTACTTCTCCTCTTTCTAGACATTGCTAATAAAGCAGGAGGGGACTCCGACCAGACATTGGTAATAAAGCAGGAGGGAAAGTACAATAGTGATCATCACCGACAATCGAAATACAAGTAATGAAGTGTCCACCATATGCACCACCAATTGAGAGATCATAGATGTTTTAAGAGTACACCACAAGGATACTAAGGAATACTTCCTCCCGACACAAGAACTTCTCTTGATCCACAAGCGTCTTGTAAGATCAATGACCGTCTTAAGCAATTTTTTCTCAAGTAGTTATTGTTTTACCAATCTAAAGTTATTACATGTATATGTGTATGATATTTATGTATTTTGATTTTCACGATGTGCTACCAATGGCAGGTGAGATCATGATAATTATAGAATGGAGTCTCTAATTATGAAGTGTTTGAAAGATCCGGTGTGGGCTCCTAGGCGATGCAGAAGATATGAGACAATAGATTCCAATACTCGTGGTCTGCAACATTAACTAGGTGATCTCGGGTGTATGATGTATGTTCAAGTAATTGATCTAGATGCACACTAAATTTCATAATGATGTTAATATTTTTATTTTAAGCCAAATCTGCAAGGACGTTAGTGGTAGTAGAGAGAGAGAGAGAGAGAGAGAGAGAGAGAGAGATTGTGCTCTTTGTCCTATCCCTCACAGCATTATTAGAGCAATATTGCTGCCATGCATTGATCAACCGAAGTCCTTGCTCATGGATTGTTTGAAGGGAGCTTGCACTCGTCAGGTTAGCCATAAAATCCCAAGCCTTGTAGGTAGCAGGGGCACTCAACAAGTAGGTGCGATGGTGTTTCAAGGCTCCTGCAACAAAAGTAGTCGGTTTGCCATCCTCGACGTAGGAGAGCATCAGCCGCGATGATACGCCCGCACGAGCGCCGTGGTCCACATGGGATGCGTTTGGTTCCCCATTTGGTCCAACCAGGCTCGCGTGGGTGGATTTTGGGGTGTTTTGTTACCTGTGTTTCTTTCTTGGCCCACACAGCACAAACCTTATGGCACCTCTCAGCCAGGCTTGCTGGGAACATGGTGAAAGGCAGTTTCCAACGAGCCAGGCTCAAGCGATGCAAGGGAGGGGAACACGACGGCCGAGCTCGTGCGAGCGGGAGATGACACGATCTCACGTGCGTCTTCTAAAAAGAGGCGGGAGGAAATTGGGTCACCTCCCGCCGACTTGGTTACCTCCTATAAGACCCTCCTCACCTCGCCGCCGATAGTCCCGCCATCACTCACCTCCCCTTTCGGTTTTCCCGTCGAGACGCATCCCCTTCACCGTTGAGGTCAGCGGCATATCCCTTCTCCTGACGGTGGTCCAATGCAATGAGGATCCTCTTCCACCACTCCGTGAGCTGCCATGGCATTCGTGAGTTCAAACCCCCCTCTCTTTATAGTTCTAGCAAGATCTGATGTGGTAGTGGTAGTGATTGTGCTAGATCTGATGTGGTATGCGGTAGTGATTGTGCTAGATATGCTTTGGTAGTGGTTGTGGTAGTGATTGTGCTAGATGCATGTGTACTAGTTGTGATACATTTGTAGCAAGTATGTGCATAGCTGTGCTTCATTTGTACCAAGAATGTTTGCATGGTACATTGTTGTGATCAATTTGTAGCAAGCATGTGCATGTCAATGTGTGCTTGTAGATAACAGTCGATGTGTGGTTCCAAGCTAAGTATCGACGTAAGGTTGTCGCTAACTATCAATGTGTGCTCCAATTGTAGGAGATGAGCAAGGAGACACAAGACATGAATCAGTCTTTTGTAGTGGTGTCCGATAGCCAATTTGATCCATCATACGTGGAGGACTTGCAACCCCTTAGTCAGGTGCCTCCTGATGCGGAGCTGTTCGGCCTTGCAAGCCAGTCTAGTCCTTTCACCTCCATTGCAGTTCTGCTAGCTCAGCAAGAGGAAGCTGGCGTTGTCCAACAGCCAACTCCCAAGCCAAAGGCCAAGGATTGGAGGGGTAAAAACATGAAGTGACAACTCTTCATGTCCTCGTTCGTGCTGAACAAGATGTGTGATCTCATTTCAAGTGGCGTTAGGAATGACAAGGGGTTCAAAGAGGTACACCTCAACACTGTGGCCAGGCAATTGTTGAAGTTATGTGGGGTGGAGGTGACCTTGGCCCAGGTGTACAACCACCTCCAGAAGTGGAGGAGCAGATGGATCACGGTCTCAAAGTTGAGAGACCTTGGTGGCACCTCATGAGATGAGTCCACTTGCAGCATTATTCTGGAGACCGAGCACTACACTGGCCATGCCGCGGTTAGTTCACACCCGTTGTTTAGCCCTCTTGAACATTGCCTTGTAGGTACTAACAACGGTGTGCTTCTTTGTTAGGATCACCCAAAGAATGTCGAGTTCCTGAACACCCCCATCCAGAACTACACTCAAATGCAGCACATCTTCTCCTACGGGCTAGCAACCGGCAAGCACGCCATGGGATCCAGTGAGGCTCTGGGCACGCCCGAGGACCCCCACACCCAGGACTCAGAGACCATCAGCCTTGATGGTCCTAAGAAGGTTGTCGAGAAGGTCGCCGAGTACGTCCTAGTCATTAACATGAAGAGGAAGAGGGTTATCCCAGTGGAGGAGGAGTTGAGCGTCTTTCGCGGCATGACCAAGGCGGTCAAGGAGGTGGCAACGTCCACCCTGACCTCTACTGCGCCGTCATGGGGCAAATTGGCTTCACCCCGGAGGCCCTGATGTGTACTCTGAGCCACCTCTTGGACAACAAGGCCCAGGGTGTTGGCATTGTTGCCATGGCAGATGCACACCGGGTGCTTTGGCTCAGGACTTGGCTGGGCAAGCACTAATACAACTAGTGATACCCGTTGGTGGTGACCGTGTGAATGATATGTTGATGGCATTAACTTTAGGATGTATATTTTGTGTAGTTAGGGCTCAAAAACTGATGGTCTATATATTTTGGTGAGGTGATATCGACCCCTCACGATGGCGACAAACTTGCTGAGGTGGTATTTATACTAACCCCTCATGCTGGGTGGTAAGATGGCACCCCTTTTGTGTGCTGGTAGGATGACACCGCAGTAGTGTAGGATGAACTTGATCATGCATGCTTTACTTTGCTTCATTGCCTTGCATGCTTTACTATGCGTCATTGCCTTGTGTGTAGACGAGGTGGTATGTGATGTTCCATGGCAGGGTTCCAAGGGTTTACAGTTCATAGGAGGCCTGCAATGCACAAGTGTCGGGGTTCAAGCACGGCGCTCACCACATAGGGTACAAGGTTAGCATACCTCACAATATGTGTGCAACCAAACAACGTGTACATTGCATGTACCCAGCTAATGCGCGCAACCAAACAACATATCACAATCGATGAACTAATGCAGGCAAAGGTCGATGCGGGGAACCAAACTAGGAGCAAATTTTGGTTTTTGGCCTTTATTTACTCAGCCAGGGCCAAGCTGAGTTGATAAGGCTATGCAAATGCAACGCAGCCTCGGAAGAGAATTGCAAAAAAAACGCGCCCATGAAGAACCGACACTCGCGAGGCGCCCAACCGTTCCAAATAATCAAGGATAATCATAGGGAGCGAACGTTCGCTCCAGGACATGGCAAGAGCGAACGATTTACCTGGCAACTCGCAGCATACGCGATGGCAAATCTGGGCACGCAATTGCCATAAAAAATCAGAACACAGCGAGTTGCCATCGCGCATGAACTACAGTTGCCATAAAAAATGTTCGCGCTCCAGAGCGAACGTTCGCTCTGAATTGCCATCCATAATCAATCAATCAAGTTGTAGTGTCTGTGTTTGTCAGCAGCCTACCTATGCAGCTAAAATTACACGCTTAGAAAAGTACAGTAGCTTTTACAAGCTGGCCTCACTTGGCTTTACCAAAAAAGAAAAAGGGAATCATGCAGAATCTGACACATTATCTTGTTAGCAAAGTGACCCTAACTGGAAGAAGGAATTCACAAAAGGAAAAAAGGAAGTACGGAAGATAGCTGAAATTTTCAATGCCAACACCCAAATCGTATTATCAAGAGACAGAAAACAAACAGGAAAAATAAACATTTTAGGCCTAAATTGCCAGAGAAACTAAAAGGAAAGGAAACAATAGCTCCACACCACGCATCCAAACTAATTCATTTAGAGAAGACAAATAAAGAAACCTATCACAAGGAACTGAAGCACCACAAAGAAAAAGTATTCATATGATTTGCTTATCTTGTAAAGAATTTTTTTGTTTTTTTCAGTTTGAAATAAAAACTACACTGTATTGTTCTGATTTTGACACAGGAGATAGTTAAATTTATGCACTATGGAAGCTGAAACTTTCAGGATATCTATACAGGAAGAAACACATAGAGGGTTCAACAGAACAATGAAGAATTTCATCTGCAGAAAGCATCTGACTCAGTTGGTTCTCCCGTAGAGTTTATGGGTATATTGTAATTCAATTATTATCAAACATCAAGGGTTGTGCCAAAAGAGCCTCAAGAACTCTGCGTATCATCACATTTGGGGGACTCCTGGCAGGTTCCTTGTAAAAAGTTACCGATGTAGGCTTGTGCAAGACTTTCTCCAAGCTTTACTTGTGCTTCAGAGGTAAGATGCAAATTATCTTCGTTCAATGGTAGACCAATTGCATCCACAGTTACAACATTCAGCAAGGTAATGCTAAGCTGAGCCTTTCTCACTTTTTCAATGTTCCTTTTATTCCCAGATGCGAGAGCAACCTGTTTAGTGCATACATAATCTTGAGATAAATGGTAATCTTCATAGCAAGTAATAACGGAGAAATGAAATATGATCACTTAGCAAAGCAACCAGCATTTTTTTAGAAAGACTGAAATCAATTAGCGAATTATTTAAGTGTTAGGCAAAATTATTTTATTTAATTAGTTCTAAATCAACCATTTTTTTCTAGCCTTGGTGCAGTGGTAAAGTTGTTGCCTTATCACCATGAGGTCACGGGTTCGAGTCCTGGAAACAGCCTCTTGCAGAAATGTAGGGAAAAGCTGTGTACAATAGACCCAAAGTGGCCGGACCCTTCCCCGGACCCTGTGCAAGCGGGAGCTACGTGCACCAGGCTACCCCGAGGATATAAAGTTCCATGTGCGAGAACCATGACTTGGTCTCGAGAACTTATGGGTTTCAACTCTAGCCTACCCCAACTTGTTTGGGACTGAAAGTCTTTCTTTTGAAGACCAGGGAAGGACACCACTACTTATCGACAAATGAAGACCAGGGAACGAAATGTGCACCACACCAGTTGTCTTTTTGCGCATCTTCCACTCTTAGCTTCTGTCTTCCACTTAACTCATAAGCTGATTTCCATTTTTATATTATTTTGAATTATAGTTCATAGAGGTTGTTAGAAATAAGCCACGGTGTCCTATTTCTTTCTATGTATTATATTATGTAGTGTTTCTCCTCTACAAATATTGGCACATCACGTCAAATCAGAATGTTTCTTCTGTATTTGACAGATGATACTTGCATACAGTTAGCATCTACCCATGTTTTCTGGTTCCGCATCATGTTTTCTGAAGTTCTTTGTAGGATATAGTTCAATTCCTTTAATTGTGTGTACCCCTGTTGCTATACTTACATTTCTTGAACCTTATCTTTATTGTTGGGCTATTTGTATTGGTTTTTCCGGACAAGCCACTTCAACTATCAGCCAATTTTATTAATACACAGCTCTCTGTAAATTATTTTGCAACAAAATCCAATATATGAGAGAATAGTTTGAGAATACGTTTGATGTAAGATACTGGAAGGCTAGTGCTATGTATAAGTATAACTACAACTTCCAGTCTCCCACGACATCTACCCCTTTGATACCTAGAAGAAATTCAGTAGCTTCTGCACTGATGAATCCTCATGTCCGCAAAACTGAGAAACATCTTATTTTTTCAAGCAGTGGTTCACATGGTATGCTACTCTCTTCTCTTCTTTTCATGACATGGCTGATTTGGATGGTCGCATGACTCTGTTAACGATCAAATTGTGTCAGGTCTGAGTGTAAACTGTGCCACGTCATCACAGAATTCACTTAACCCAGGATGAGGAACCAAAAATATAAGGTTTTAGAGTTGGAAGGAATAGGTTTTTCTGGTGTTGAGTAGAGGGACCAAATTATACTTTCACTGGCAGCAACAACCAACCTGAGAGATTAGGCTAGAGATGTGTTGTTCATCTTGATTATTCTTGGCTTTGCAGCAGGTGCTTGCCCAAGGTGTCACAACTCTTTCAGGTATGCTTGTTTCTCCTCTTAATTAAAACATGTGCAAATGTTGTTTACACTTTATCTAAAACTGGTTTAAGAAAGGGGATCTTTACTCTCATCGATGGAGCCATTTGCTTGGCCAATTTTACATAGAGAATGCTGCATATGAATTGCAATTAACTAAATATGTGTATGTCGGCCATTCTGCATTACAGATTTACAGATATGGGAATATAATTAAATATTCTACTAAAAAAAATTCCACATGACTGCTCTCTCCGTCCAGAAGCATATGACACATTTGACTCCAACTAAAGCTTTGAACAAAAGTTGGTTCATTCATAAAGTCTGTATTCAAAAGTATTTTCTCATGGTTCTGATTTTGTAGTTGTTAACAAACATTGTACAAAAATTATGGTAGAAGTTTGAGCATATATAGTCAAGTACACCCTATATTTCTGAATGGAGAGAGTGGCCTCCTTCTTTACATGTGCATTAATAATTTTCACAAAGTTACTGTACTATTCATTTGTCCAAAATTGATGGCCAGTTCAGTTTCTATAAACTTCAGTCAACATCAGCCATGCCAAGAATGAAGACAAATTGCACTATTTAACATCACCTGAATGAATGGTAGATGCGGCATCCCAAGATCTGCCCTGATGTTTGCTATCAGCGTCTCCAAGTTCCCCTGGTACGCTGCGGTCTCCGCATCGGACTCTGCATCGCTCTCCCCCTGGTACCACAGCAAGGCCTCTATCTCGCCGTGCTCGGCCGCGGCGCGCGCGCGCCGCACCATCTGCTCGTACAGGTGCTCCCCGCGGGCCCACTCCCGGATGGCCGTGCCGCCGACGGCGCACGGCACAAGCCCGACCCCGGAGGTGCCCGGGGGATGCAGCCGCGGGAGAACGGCGCGGGCGAAGGCCATTCCGGGGCCCACGCCGCAGGTCTTGGCCGAGTCGATGTCGGCGTGCAACGGCTCGCGGGCCTCCTCCCATGCGAGCGCGGCGGAGAGGCGCAGGATGGAGGGGTCCGGCGCGCACTCCGGCGGCACGATACCGTCCCACCGCCGATGGTGCACGCCGCCGCGGCCGGCCATGTTGCTCTGCCCTGAGAGGATGAAGATGCGCATGATTGCGGGAGCAGAGCAGCAGCGAGGAAAAGGGATGAACAAGACGAGACCACGGCTTCAAGGGTTAGTTTCAACAGCAAGTTTAATTATTTTGAGTGGGAAACAATCATGTGACAAACTATTCGTTAAAGTGGGTTTAAGCGGTGCCCATATAATTTTTAAGAGTTCACAGGTAAAAGACCCTCATAGCTACCGAAAGTTCGGACCATGGGATGGTAATTTCAAACGATTTCAGTGACAACTTTAGTTCGGGGTAGATGGCAATTTGTATTAATACATGACAACTTTTCTAAAATATGACATGTCTCTCTCTTCTGGGTCACCTATGGGCTAGGCGTGCTCTTGGCTGAAGCCTGGAGGGTTGGACGTTGGAGGAATAGGGGTCATAACATTCGCTTCTCCTTGAGTTTCATCTTGTCCCCAAGCTGCTATCTCCAGGAAATAGCGCTGGAGCTCATCTTGGTATTCCTAGGTGGCCAGAGCCATCGGCTGATCATTCTCGCAAACGAGTACTTGAGGTATGTTACTTGTCGTCGATATTTAACGGCAGATGCCATGGGATGGCTAAAGTGGGGGAACAATGCGCAGACGACGACGCTCCGGAACGGGTCCAGGCACAAGCACACGGCGAGGTACCCAAGTTCGGGGCTCTCCGTAGAGATAAAACCCCTACTCCTGCATGTGTGAACTATATGCAAATATCTATACATGGTGCTCCTTGAGCTGTATGTTTGCTCCTAGCCGAGCTGCTAACTGATGGATGGATGAATGACTAGCTAGTGGAGTGGTGCTAATACTCAAGTGCTCACGGCTTGCTCCTCTCCCTCATCGTGGTGCACCTTGGTGCCTTTATATAGGAAGGCCCAAGGCAACAAGGGGGTGAGGGAGAGAGGGAGCAAGGGGGAAAAAAGGGGGGGCCCACGAAGGGACAAGACCCACAATGGCCTAACTACACTATTCACGACATGACTAGAGATGTCTTTCACTTGTCTTGTCTTGCTTTATCTTGTCGACGGGACACCTCGGTTGACTTCCGGACAGTCGGCCAGTACGCTGCCGGCCGGATGCGCGGGCACCCGACTGCGGGCAATCAGCCCAGAGCAGCCGGGGGCGCAATCGGCGCGGAGCTGAGGGCGCAATCGGCGCCCGATGCCTTGAAATATTATTCCTCCTGCATGACCCTACCGGGGGGTCATCCCCCCGAAAGTAGCCTCTGAGCCTCCGGGCGACTCGAAGAGTGGGGCGGCGGCTTCTTCCTTGTCGGTGTAGATGGATGATAATTGCCCTTGGGGCAGCTTCTTTCCGGTGGGGGCGCGTCAACGCACCCACTGGGTGTAGCCTCCGAGACGCAGTCGGCTCGGATCTTCTCTTTGCTTCTATCGTAGTCGATGGCGTCGAGGGTCTCGGCAGTTTTCCCCCGGAAACGAGCATGCATAAGATAGAATTAGTCAGTGAAGACAAATCAAATATTCCTGATTTTTCTGAAGTATGGATTGTGCAACGGGAAGCTGATGACCCACAACCGTAAGGGATCTATTGCAGCGTTTTCGATAAGTAAGAGTGTCAAACCCAACGAGGAGCGAAAGGTATTGATAGGTGATTTTGGACAAGGAATAACTGCAAGCACTGAAAGATAACTTTTTAGGAGTTTTCGGTATAAGCAACAATAAGATAAAAACAAGCAAAGTAAATAGTGCTAAGGAGCAGCAAGTGGCCCAATCCTTTTAAGAAAAGGATAAGCCTGGCAACTGAACTTATAAAGACTAAAGCGTTCTTGAGGACACATGGAGAGGTAGTCACGTGCTTTCGCCATACTCCGTATCGGTACTGTGTGTAGTGTTGATAAGTGTTGAGTGGGTGGATCTATGCTAGCACACCTTCTAGACTAAGATAAGTGCACTCTTATGATTAAACATCTTGCAAGCATCCGCAAATACAAGATAGAAATTAAGGCAAAGCCTAACCACAGCAATAAGATCAAGGATCCATTATTCCCTTGTGCAAAAGTGTGCGAACTGGGGTTCAGGTTTCTATCACTCCGGCAACTGATGGTACGAATTAACGCCCCCTCGTTGGTTACCCAAAGTGGAAGGTTGAGATGTAGACAGCAGCAAGTTTCCCTTAGCGAAGATGCTAAGGTTGAATGTCGAACCAATAGGACTCCAACAGATACAAGAAGGTGGTGAAGTGAACAATGGCACCGTTTTAGACAAAAGTTGCTTCCTTGACCTGGACCTGCACACACAACAAATAACTTTGCTTCCCAACGAGTACAGAGGAGTTGTCAATTCCTCCGGCCTTGTTGTTTACAAAGGGTAAAACGCACGGGATAATAATGATAGTGATAGCAACGGAAAAGTAAATACTGAAAGTAAATTGATAGTGTAAACAGTGTTGGAAATATGGACCGAGTCTATGATGTTCACTAGTGATGTCTCTCTCCCAAAATACTATAAAATAGCCATGCGAGGTAAACAAATTACAGCTGGGCAATTGACAGGATTATGTGCGCAAACCAATGCTAATTATGCTATAAAGAAAGGAAGAGGCTCATAAGCATGGGCGGTACGCCAAGACAAGTAGACCGAAATCCATCTGCATCTACCTACTAATCATCCACCTTGAGATATCTATCCAGAACATCTCGCTGGTATTAAGTTGTGAATCCCACCCAAAGTGTAAACTCAAAGCAACGGACAAGTGCATTAAAGAACTTTGCGTAAAGTAAACAATCCTTGCACCCGCAAGTACAAGCACCGTTGTTTTCCCCCTTGTGGCAACAGCACATCCCCTGGACTCATGTTTCTGTCACTCAAGCTAGTCATCGGGGGGCGTGAACCCACAATCATGCATAACGCTCCCTCTTGGAGTCACTACCCACTACTTGGCCAAAGCAATAAACAGCAACGGAGAACATGCAAGAATTACTCAAGAACATAAATATAAAAGAGGAGAATCAAATATATTACTCAAACACAATCTGAACATAATCTCATAATCCATCGGATCCCAGCAAACTCAGCATAGCAACAACAGAAAATATTACATATGTGCCTCGATCATGTAGGGCAGCTCACGAGGTCTAATCCATGAAGAACAAAGAGGGGAGGAGAACATCACATAGCTACTGATCATAGACCCATGGTCCAAGGTGGACTACTCACGGTTCATCCGGGAAGCGTCCATGGTGGTGGAGAAGCTCCCGGAGGTGGTTCCTCCCTCCGGCAGGGTGCCGGGAAGAGGTCTTCTGGTGCTCCCGATCTTGGAAGCGCGGCGGAGGCGGAACAGAGGAGAGATCGCGAAAAAGGATTCCTGTCTCGGGGTTTTTGCGTCACAGTGAATAAATAGGCGAAGGGGGCAGCCAGGGGGGGCACCAGGGGTCCCCTGGGGCCGCGCAGGGAGGGCGCCTGGGCCCCTGGTGGGTCCCCTCTGCCCCCCCCCCCTCGGTGATTCCGGAAGCTTCCTGTACGCTGATTTTTTATTGGATTTTTCCCGAATTTTTGGAGCACTTTTAATATGGGGGAAACCTGAAATAGAAAAACAACAGAAAACAGGAACTGGCACTGGGGTGCACTGAGTTAATAGGTTAGTCCAAATATGATCAAAAGTGTATGGAAGGTCATCAATACCATAGCAATATCACACAAAAGAGGCATGGAGCAAGCAAAAATTATAGATACGTTTTGGACGTATCAACATCCACAAGCTTAATTCCTTCTCGTCCTCGAGTAGGTAAATGATAAAAGCATAATTTCGGTGGTGACATGCTAACAACCATATAATAACTTTTAAGTAAAGCAATCAAGGCATGTATTGAATTCAAGTCATAACAAGCAAGAGTCTATATCTAGCATTGAAACAAGCAACATAAGAACATAAAGGTGCAAGAGCTCTCGCTGTCCGTGACTCGAATGTCTCCAAATGGTGTTTGCGTGCAAGAAAGGGGATAGGGATATACGAGAAAAAGTATTTTTGTGTTGAGAACTCAATCTACTAAAGTTTCACACTTGGTCTTCTTTGGAATCTTATCTTGACTCATCCCCAGACAACTAGCCAGGTACAAGTCAAAATGATCCACTCATTTTCGACATTTTGAGCACTCATGCAATGGATGAGCGTAAGCAAGAAAGTTGACACTTAGGATGGCAAAGAGAGAATATGGTGGAGGAGGAAGACAAAAAGGTGTGAAAGGCTCACATCAATGAGGAAAATCATAGGCGAGAGAAAGCCAAATGATAGATATGATGTGAGGAGTAGGGATTGCCATGCAACGGATGCACATACGAGCTAAAAGCTCTCCAATGGAACTAGTGGGGGTGCATCCAACTTGCTTGCTCAAGAAGACCTAGAGCTCATTTGAGGAGGCTCATCATTGGAATATACAAGCCAAGTTCTATAGTGTGAAGGTCGCCACATAGATATATGCATAAATGAAAATCTATATGGAGTACTAGATATAAGAGGGAGTACGAGTGTGGATCTCTCAAAAGTAATAGTAGTGTGCCCCCTTCTCTCTTTTTATTTCTTTTTCTCTTTTTTTCTATATTTTTTGTATTTTTTGGTGGCCTCAATGGCTCTTTCTATTTCTCTCATTTGTCCTCTTTGGGATCTTTTAATTTGTCCACTTTGGGATCTTTTAATTTGTCCACTTTGGGATCTTTTAATTTGTCCACTTTGGGATCTTTTCCTCACTTTAGGGGCAACACTCTATATATTAAAAAAAGTATAGAAGATCTTTCACACTTTACAAAGTACTCAAATCATAAAGAAGATGTAACTATCATGATGTATGCAAATGTATGCCTCTGCCAGTGTAGCAGGATATCCAATGATACTAGCGCGTCATGTAGAAATGATTAGGGCAAGGCCCAACTAGCATGCGGATCATCGATCAAGCAAGTAGCATGTATGACATGAAGATCAAGTCATGAGAAGATGGATGTTGCATGGCAATATATCTCGGAAAGGCTATGGAAATGCCTTGATAGGTAGGTATGGTGGCTGTTTTGAGGAAGGATATAAGGAGGTTTATGATGACAGAGAGTATCATGCCAAGGGTTTGGATGTACCGGCGAAGGTGAACGCTAACTCTCGGAGTGAGAAGAAAGCAATGCACGACACATGAGAGGCTAGAAAAATATGGGAAGGTGGAAGTGTCAACTTTCGAATACTCACATTAGTTCGAAGAACTCATGCACTTATTATCGATAACTCTCAATCTAATAAGGAGGTTTCACAAAGAGACAAGTACCCCGAGGAGGAGTGTATGGGGGTTTGGTTATCCTTGCGCATCCTCGACTCATGGTACGTGAGTGTACTCTAATATTCGACCCCTCAAAAGAGTAGTGATCCATCTAGTAGCTAAAGTTCTCAACTAATTTTGTAAGTTTTGAAAATAAACATGGATTGCCCAAAATACGACATCTATCACTAATAGGCTAAATCTCTTGACACCAAAATTCCAAACATTACTCAAAACAATACCTCAAAACTATTGCAAGTTACTACTACAACTGAATAGCAACCTCAATTACCTACTTCAAGTCAAGACACAAAACTCAGTGCAACATGAAAACTCTCTAAACAAGATAAACATGAAAACTCAAGAGAGTTCCAGCAACAAACTAAACAAAAGCTCTTAAAAAGATAGGCATGAAAACTAAGAGCTAAACATGACAGTAGCTATGAAAAAGATAAAGAACACTCACAGCAAAGAAATAGGCATGAAAAATCCTATGATGTGTTCTAGATTTTGAAAGTGGAGCGTGTTTCTCTCCTACACAAAGAAAGTTGGGTTCTAACTTGTTATGAACAGCAAGCAAAGCTAAAGAAAACTAAAAATAAAACCTAAGAGCGAGACGCTCCAAGCATAGCACATAACGCAAGAAGTGATAAAAACATAGTGAAACGAGAGACGAACTGATAATTGTTGATGAAGAAGGGGATGCATGGGGGCATCCCCAAGCTTAGACGCTTGAGTATCCTTGAATATTTCTTGGGGATGCATGGGGGCATCCCCAAGCTTGAGCGCTTGACACTCCTGAATCTTCTTTCATCATCTTCCCTCGCACACTTTAAAACTCCCTTCATACATAACTCATCATAATCTGATTAGCGAGGTTAGTACCCATAATAAAATAATTTTTCTCTACTGGAAATAAGGATATTCTTGAAGAGATACTGTTTCTCAAGATTTCCAAAAAGTTTTTGCAAAGAAAAAGCAAGCTTAAGGTTTGCAAAACAAAGAAGAGGCAAAACAGGATAGAGTCTGTGAAAAACAGACCAGCGGGTAGTAAAGAATTTTTTAGGGATACTTCTGCAACTCAAATAAAACTCAGAACATACGAAATTTCCGTAATTGTATAGAGCACACTGTGTAAAACATTCAGCTCAGAAAGATGAACTGGGATTTTTCTATGATTTTTCTAGTCACGAGGACAGAATCTGTTTTCTGGACAGCATGTCACAACTTTCACTTCCCTTGTCATATGAGGCTATAAATGGCACAAAGCTTGAAAAGTAAAGATACAATGATGTTGCTACAGTAGTAACAATCATCAAGACCACTAAAAACAGAAGAAAAACAAAAAGGAAATCCTAAATTCGTTGCGGGCTGCCTCCCGAAAGCGCTTCTTTAAAGCCATTAGCTAGGCTTAATGCAAATAGATCAAGTCTTTTCAAGAAAATAACTAGCCCGTGTGACGGAATCAAAAGGCAACTTAATCTTTTTCCTAGGGAAGTGTTCCATCCCTTTCTTGAGAGGGAATTGGAATTTTATAATCCCTTCTTTCATATCAATAACAGCACCCACTGTGCGAATAAAAGGACGTCCCAAAATAATTGTACAAGAAGGTTCACATTCAATGTCCATAATAGTAAAATCAACGGGAACATAATTGTCATTGACAATGATAAGAACATCATCAATCTTCCCCAAAGGTTTCTTTACGGAAGAATCGACAAGACGAACACCAAAAGAACAAGGATCAAAAGGTTTCAATTCAAATATATCATACATTCTTTTGGGCATAACAGAGGTACTAGCTCCAACATCACATAAAGCATAGCAAGAAAAGTTATTCAACTTAATTTTAATCATAGGATCCCAACCATCTTCTAGCTTTATAGGTATGGAGGCTTCTACCCTAAGCTTCTCCTCCCTAGCTTTGATGAGAGCATTAGTGATATGCTCCGTGAAGGCAAGATTAAGTGTGCTAGTGTGGGGGTTTCTAGACATCTTGTGAAGGAAATGAATAACTTCAAAAAGGGTGCAATTATCAAAATCAAGGTCACTACTATCAAGTAAAGTAGTAGTGGTGTCCTTTAGGCTCACTTGTTGGGTAGCTTCTATAGTCATAGGAATTTCTTCTTCTACGGTTGAGGTCATAGCATCACCATTAATAGGTCCTATGGGACTAGGGGTGCATTGGGTGCTAAGAGTTTGGATCTCCTCAACTACTTGGATAGTAGCAACAGTATGGTGTGTAGGAAGGCTCTTAATTCTATCTTCTTCCTCCTTTTCTCTAGCCCATCTCTCTTTAAGTTTAGCCATCATCCTAATGTTTTCATTAATTTGCATTTGGATAGCATTCATAGGAGTGACCTTCCTCTCCTCAAGGGGAGAAGTTCTAATTTTAAGCAATTCTACTTCATGGGCTAAATTGTCTACCTTCGACGAGAGGTTATCTAATTTGTCTAGTTTTTCCTCTACACTCTTGTTGAAGGCTTTTTGGGTAGTGATAAAGTCTTTAAGCATACTCTCTAATTCAGAAGTGGAGTTTTTGGTGCTAGGATAAGTGTTGTTGTTCCCATAGTTGTTGGGGAACGGTCTAGGATTGCTACCAAAGTTACTCCTATAAGCATTGTTATTGAAGTTGTTTCTAGAGATAAAGTTCACATCTACTTGATCTTGAGCAATCAAATAATTTAAAAGGAACATCTTGAGGATCAATAGGAGATTGCTTGGTAAGTAGAGACATAATCAAGTCAACTTTTTCATTTAGGGAGGAGATCTCCTCGACAGAGTTTACCTTCCTACATGTTGGAGCTCTTTCGGTGTGCTATTGGGAATAGTTGGTCATCATATCATCGAGAACACTACAAGAAATATGTCAACTAGTGACCTTCTGTCAGTGACCTTCAAAAAATTGGTCATGAAGTTGCGACCATTTCGAACCAATTGGTCGCCGACTGTTTGGGAGGGTCTAAACTTGAAAACACAATGACCATATTGGTTTAAAAGGTCACATTCTGCTTACGCAAATTGGTCATAACGTAAACAATATTTATTTGCTTCCTTTTTTTTGGCCAGATTGAGACCAATTTAAATGGCGTACACGCTTATTTGGCATAGATGGAAATGATGAGGCAGTCACCTTAGATGTTTCGACTATATGTCACGTCCATGGGTCAATTTTTGCCTACGTGGCATACCTGTGTGTCAATTTTAAACAACCACATATGGTAAGAGCCACACATTGACTTGTTGACTCTCAGTCTATCTACATAACATATACAATGACATGGGGGCGCTACCAAACTAACATGTTGGCCAAGAAGTCCCTACACTCCCTTCCAATGACATTGGGGTCCAACCATATGACACAATGGACCCACCTCAGGCCTGACATGTGGGTCCCACAACCCACATCCAAGCGACTAATTATTCAGAATAAAGAGCAAAAAGGAGCAAGCTGGGCGCTCTCGAACCCACGATCTCACATTCCATCCAACGCACCAAACCATCAGGCCACTGGTTAGTTGTTGTCGCAATGGCGCTCGCGCCCTTCTTATTGAATAACTCCGAGTGGGCTTGGGCCTTGATGGGTGAGGCCACCACTACTTCTTTCCCTTTTTTTTCCTATTCGAGCGGACTGTTCAAAGTAGGCTGATCAGCCTGTTAAGCCACGTCGATGGGCTGGGCCGGCTTAGTCGGTTCTCTCTGTTTTTCTCTATTTCAGTTTTTCTTTTATAACGTTTAAATTTGAACTCCAATTTCAACAAAATAAATTTTGGAAAACATGTAAATATGTACTAGGCTGTTATAGATTATTAGTAACCCTTTTTCATCAAAATTAAATATATAAAAACCATAAATTTATGTATATTTCTTTATATAGTTTTTTGAATAACTTGAGATTTTTTTATTATTCATTTACATTCAAATGAACCATAAACGGAATGCAGAGTTTTAAAATAATTCAATGTTTAAATGCAAACATACACTTTAAAATATTTGGTTTTCCAAATGATAACATAGTGCAAAGTTTTTGCATTGTTCTTATTTTTGTTTTGAATTTCGTATGCCGATTTGAACACACGGTCAAAACAACGGACATGACCGTTCGTAGCTGGGGCTTGAGTATCTCTGATAAAATAGATACTTGAGTATCTAAAAATGATTTTTGCAAAAAATCATGAGCAAACTACAATGCACCTATATTTCAAATTTGAGTAGCTTCCAACTGAATTGGCGGGATTTTTCTTTTTCAAAAGAGGTGGATAGAAATATTTAGAGGCAAACACTTGGTATTTTGTACATATAACCTGGTCTAATATTTTTTTAAATGGTTTCTCCAAAAGTTCTAACATATTTAGGGTAGGTGCTTCACAAAAAAAAATCCATTTTTCGCACTCGGAAAATGAAAAATGGTATTTTCGTGCAAGTAAAAAGAAATATGTGTTCCTTGACATTGTTCATGGTTCCATGATGCAAGCTTGTATGGAAATCCTGTTTTCGAAACTTGAAAATGGAAAATGCATTTTTATGCAAACTTGGGGTGGAATCTTGGAAAACTCTTGGTGGATCTATGATTAAATGACTACTTGTGTACCTAGAAATGATTTCTTTGAAAAAATAAAGAGCAAACTATCAATCAGCTCCAGTTCAAATTTGACCCGCTTCCAAATGAATTTGCAGAAATTTGTCTTTTTCAGGAGAGGTGGGTAAAATCATTTATCATGCAAACATTTGGTCAATTGTTAATAAAATATGGTATACTATTTTACAAAAATGGAGTGATTCAAATTCACACAAAATATTTGGTAGCTTCTTCACAAAACAACCCTACTTTTGGCACTCGGAAAATGAAAAATGGATTTTTCATACAAAGAAAATGAAAACTTCCTTTGGCAAACTTGTTGCACATTCCAATATGCACTCATTTGCACAAAATGAGATCATTTGGGAAAACTATCCTTTGAAACTAGCACTAACATCGGTCATTTGGCTTTAAAGCCAAGAACCTTCATACTCGATAGCTCATTTTGAGAAGACTTTTTTAAGATACTTGCACTATTCCAAGTTTTTTGGTTTGTATGGTTACTAGGACATAGATTAGGATGCAACGCGAAGGTTTTACATTTTTTCAATTTTTTTTAATTTTAAATGCCCGTTACAAAATGCGGTCAAAACGGTGGGCATGACCGGTGATAGCTAGGGGTGGAATCTTGGAAAACTCTTGGTGAATCTATGATTAAATATATAGTTATGTACCTAGAAATGATTTTTTGGGAAAAATAAAGAGCAAACTATAAGGTAGTTGCAGTTCAAATTTGACCCGCTTCCAACTAAATCTGCAGAAATTTGTCTTTTTTAGGAGAGGTGGATAAAATCATTTATCATGCAAACATTTGGTCAATTGTAAATAAAATATGCTCTGCTATTTTACAAAAATGTAGTGGTTCAAATTCACACCAAATATTTGGTAGCTTCTTCACAAAAAACCCTACTTTTGGCACTCGGAAAATGAAAAATGAATTTTTCGTACAACGAAAATGAAAACTTCCTTTGGCAAACTTGTTGCCCATTCCAATATGCACCTATTTGCACAAAATGAGATCATTTGAGAGAACTATCCTTTGAAGCTAGCACTAACATCGGTCATTTGGCTTGAAAGCCATGAACATTCATACTCGATAGCTCATTTTGACAAGACTTTTTTAATATATTTGCATTATTCCAAGTTTTTTGGTTTGTATGGTATTAGGACATAAATTAGGATGCAACGCAAAGGTTTTACATTTTTTTGATTTTTTTGAATTTTAAATGCCTATTTTGAAATGCGGTCAAAACGGTGGGCATGACCGGTGATAGCTAGTGGTGGAATCTTGGAAAACTCTTGGTGGATCTATGATTAAATATATACTTATGTACCTAGAAATTATTTTTGGAAAAAATAAAGAGCAAACTATAAGGCAGTTGCAGTTCAAATTTTACCCGCTTCCAGCTAAATCTGCAGAAATTTGTCTTTTCTAGGAGAGGTGGATAAAATCATTTATCATGCAAATATTTGGTCAATTGTTAATAGAATATGGTCTACTATTTAAAAAAATGGAGTGGTTCAAATTCACACCAAATATTTGGTAGCTTCTTCATAAAAAAAACCTACTTTTGGCACTCGGAAAATGAAAAATGGGTTTTTTGTACAACGAAAATGAAAACTTCCTTTGGCACACTTGTTGCCCATTCCAATATGCACCTATTTGCACAAAATGAGATCATTTGGGAAAACTATCTTTTGAAACTAGCACTAACATCGGTCATTTGGCTTGAAATCCATGAACCTTCATACTCGATAGCTCATTTTGACAAGACTTTTTAAGATATTTGCATTATTCCAAGTTTGTTGGTTTGTATGGTTACTAGGACATAAATTAGGATGCAACGCGAAGGTTTTACATTTTTTGTTTTGTTTTGAATTTTAAATGCCCATTTCAAAATGCGGTCAAAAGAATGGGTATAACCGGTGATAGTTAGGGGTGGAATCTTGGAAAAATCTTGGTGGATCTATGAGTAAATGACTACTTGTGTATATAGAAATGATATTTTGAAAAAATAAAGAGCAAAATATTTGGTAGATTCTTCAAAAAAACTCAATTTTAGACACTTGAAAAATAAAAAACGAATCTAACACATATACTCCATTCTGATTGGTCCATGGAGATGTCACCTGATTGGTCCATGGAGATGTCACACGGATCACGCATCAGACACCGTCGGATTTTCCAGATCCAACGGCAACCCTCATCCGCTTAGTACGGAGGTTTGGCTAGCAAAGGCTTTGAGATAACAGACAATTAATGATGACTTAGATGCAAAGCAATATAAAGCATAAACATTAAAATAAGCATAGCACATCAAGTTGTCTTCCTTGTCAACATAACATTCCAAGAATAATAACATAAAGGGTTTGGCTATGTCGCTACTTTGAGAAAAATCATGCTTGTTGTTATGACCAAAGTTATGTTTGCCAAGATTAAATAAAGTTTTCAAAGCCATACCTGATATAAGGTCAATACTCCCCATAAGAATCATCATAAGGTCGATTGCGTGAAGAGAATACCGAGTGCAGCGAAGGGATCAATAGACTTCTCATTAATATTCCATCATAGACGACTCCACACTCACGGATACATAATTCTCCAAAAAGGAGTGATAGACCTCAATGCAAACACCTATTTTATAAGATAACTTCCCTAGACATGATACGACTCTACTTGACTCTAAAAGACAAAGATAATGATAAAGATACCGGGCACTCCCCCAAGCTTGGGACAAGCTAAGGGGATGCCATTACCCAAGGAGATTTCACTCCTCATTCTTGTTCTTGTTGATCTCGTACTCCTTGGAGAAGCGCTTCCATGGCAGCTGTTTTCCAGTCTCAAAGGACATTCCCGTCTCCAGGATCCTGCACTCGGCACCCAAACCCATGCGCAGAAACTTTAGTTCATACTCACAGTTCTGGTTCTGCAGATCATAGATCTGTGCTTGAAGCTCATAAACCTTTTCTTCCAGTGCGGCCAAACTTGACCACATCTCCTTCATCTCCTTCTTGTGGGAAGCTTCTATTTTTTTCATGATGTCGAAGTTAGCTTCAACACCACACTCCACCATCTTCTTGAACTTGAAGACCTCATGTTCCACCTCCTTCAACCGCTCCTCAATGCTCCCTTCCTTGACTGGTCCCTTCAGATCCTCCTTGTGGAGATCACCATCCTCCACACAAAGGATCTGGGGGTGCTTCTTCACCTAATAGAGGTAAGGGTTGATGACGTTGACGGCGAACTTGTCCTTGGGGGAACTTGGGGAAGCCATGTCACCTAGGTCTAGCTGAAAGATTTTCTGGCAGAAACAACTCAAAAATAAAACACACGAAATCGCGAGATACGTTGTCGGAACAATCCGGGCAATATATAGCAAAAATTTCTGCACAGAAAGGAAGGTAACAAGCCAAAGTGGGGTCGGAAACGTACTCCTGGGTGCCCAGGTGGCCGCTCGGCGCGGCCAGGGGGTAGGCCGTGCCAGGGGGGCGCCTAGGCCCCCTGGAGCTTGTCTCCAGCTCCACTTAGGCCTCAAATTTTCCTAATTTTACAAAAACTCATAATACGGGATTTTTATGGCGGTTCGCGATGTTTCCTTACCGTAATACATACCTTTCCTTATTTTGCTTCTGTTGGTGTCTGAAACAGGGCTGCAACATGTTCTTCATGAGTAGTTGTGTATACCAAATCCACATCAACATTGACAGGGTCTCCTGCTATGTAATGTTTAATTCTTTGCCCATTCACAACTTGAGGTTTGGTGCCTTTGAAATTGTTAATCTTGATTGCACCCGAGCGGTAGACTTCCTCAATATGAAATGGCCCTTCCCACCTGGAAAGTAGTTTATCACCAACATTAAATTCACGTTTCAAAATCCTCCTATCGTGCCACTTCTTTACCTTTTCCTTGAACATTTTAGCGCTCTCGTAAGCTTCACTTCTCCACTCATCTAGAGAAGTTAAGTTCATGAGACGCTTTTCACCACCTAATTTCGGGTCAGCATTAAGCTCTCTAATAGCCCAGAAAGCTTTGTGTTCTAATTCTAATGGCAAATGGCAAGCCTTGTCATAGACCATCTTATAGGGAGACATGCCCATGGGGTTTTTGTAAGCAGTTCTATACGCCCACAAAGCATCTCCTAACTTATTCGACCAATCTTTTCTATTTCTATTAACTGTCTTCTGTAAGATCAACTTGATCTCTCTATTGGTAAGCTCAACTTGCCCACTAGTTTGAGGGTGGTACGGTGAAGCAATTCTATGAGTGACATCGTACTTGGCTAAAGCTTTTCTAAAAGCTTCATGCGTAAAGTGTGAACCCCCGTCAGTCATGAGGTACCTGGGTACTCCAAACCTAGGAAAAATTACATCCTTGAGCATTTTCAAAGATGTCTTGTGATCACCACTTTCAGTGGGGATTCCCTCTACCCACTTGGTTACATAATCCACAACAACTAAAATGTGAGTGTACTTGTGCGAGGGAGGAAAAGGACCCATAAAATCAAAACCCCAGCAATCAAAAGGCTCAATCACTAGAGAGTAATTCATAGGCATCTCATTCCTTCTACTAATATTACCAACTCTCTGACACTTATCACATGATAAGACATAATTTCTAGCATCCTTAAAGAGCGTAGGACAATAAAAACCTGATTGAAGAACCTTATTTGCGGTCCTCTCACCGGCAAGATGTCCTCCATATGGACTATCGTGACATTGTTTGAGAATGTCCTTCTGCTCGTGTTCCGGTATGCATCTCCTCACTATCCCATCTGGACCTTCTTTGAAAAGATGTGGGTCATCCCAAAATTAATGCCTCAAATCATGGAAGAACTTCTTCCTTTGTTGAAATGTTAAACCCGAAGGCAAAAACTTTGCAACAATAAAGTTAGCATAATCTGCAAACCAGGGATCGGAGAGAGATTGTACTTTTACAATAGCTAGCTGTTCTTCTAGAAAACTGTCGTTGATTGGAATGGGATCATGCGGTATATCTTCCATCCTTGAAAGATTATCCGCCACCGGATTGTCTGCTCATTTCCTATCGACAATCTGCAAATCAAATTCTTGAAGGAGTACCCATCGGATGAGTCTTGGTTTGGCATCCTTATTCTCCATAAGATACTTAATGGCGGCATGGTCAGTATGAACAATAATCTTAGAATAAAAAATATACTGCCTAAACTTATCACAAGCAAACACTACTGCTAAGAATTCCTTCTCAGTGGTAGCATAATTCTTCTGAGCACTATCAAGGGTTTTGCTAGCATAATATAGAACATTCAATTTCTTATCAACCCTTTGCCCTAAAACTTCTCCAACAGCAAAATCACTAGCATCACACATAATTTCAAAAGGTAAATTCCAATCAGGTGGTTGTACTATAGGAGCGGTTATTAAAGCTTTCTTAAGAACTTCAAAGGCTTCCTTACATTATTCATCAAAAACAAATGGAAAATCCTTCTGGAGAAGATTAGTGAGGGGTCTTGAAGTCTTAGAAAAGTCTTTAATAAATCTTCTATAGAAACCAGCATGACCGAGAAAACTATGAATACCTTTGATGTCCCTTGGATAGGGCATCCTTTCAATTGCTTCGATCTTGGCCATGTCCACCTCAATTCCCCTCTCGAAAATCTTGTGGCCAAGAACAATTCTCTCGTTGACCATAAAGTGGCACTTCTCCCAGTTAAGCACCAAATTTGTCTCCTCACATCTCTGCAAAACTTTATTAAGGTTGTGGAGACAATGGTCAAAAGAGGTTCCATATACGGAGAAATTGTCCATGAATACCTCCACAATTTCTTCACAAAAACCATGAAAGATAGCAGACATACACCTTTGAAAAGTAGCAGGGGCATTACATAAACCAAAAGGCATACGCCTGTAAGCATAAGTACCATAGGGACAAGTAAAAGTGGTCTTCTCTTGATCCGCAGTGTTAACATGAATTTGAGAGAAGCCAGAATAACCATCAAGATAACAAAAGTGAGTATTTTTGGATAACCTTTCAAGCATTTGGTCGATGAACGGCAACGGGTATTGGTCCTTCCTGGTTGCCTTGTTCAGCTTCCTGTAATCAATACACATTCTATATCCAATAATAATTCTCTGAGGTATTAGTTCATTCTTATCATTAGGAACCACAGTTGTTCCTCCTTTCTTTGGAACACAATGAACCGGTCTTACCCACTTACTATCAGTTATAGGGTAGATAATACCTGCGGCTAGAAGCTTGAGAATCTCAGTCCTTACAACATCCATCATCTTCGGATTCAACCGTCGTTGATGGTCAAAAACTGGTTTAGCATCAGGCTCAAGGTTGATGGTATGTTGACAAATATATGGACTAATCCCCTTAAGTTCATCAAGGGTATAGCCAATTGCACCTCGATGTTTGCGAAGTACTTCCAATAGTCGCTCTTCTTCATACCCTGAAAGGTTAGAATTCACAATAACAGGATATACTTTCTTTTCATCTAAATAAGAATATTTGAGCGTATCGTGAAGAGGTTTAAGATAAAACACTGGATCTTCTTTTGATTTCGATAAAATTCCCAAAGGCTCAACTGGAAGGTTGTGCTTTAGGATAGCAGGTTGTCTTAAGAATATTTGGTCCAGCTCATTTCTCTCCTGCATATGCAAATCATTTTCGTGGTCCTCCATATACTGTTGCAAAGGATCATTAGGAGGAATAGCAATGGAAGCAATATCTTCAATAATCTTATCGTTACTAGGCAAACTAGTACCACGAGGATGCTTAGAGAACTTAGAAAAATTAAATTCATATGGCTCAACATTGAATTCAACATAAACTTTACCTTTCTTGCAATATATTATAGCTCCACAAGTTCTGAGAAAAGGTCTACCGAAAATAATAGGACAAAAATTATCCCTTACTGAACCAAGTACTAGAAAGTCGGTAGGATATTTTACCTTTCCGCATAAGACTTCAACGTCTCTCACAATTCCGATAGGAGAGATAGTTGCTATGTTTGCAAGATGAATTGTAATATCAACTTCTTCAAGTTCACAAGGTGAAATCTCACCTATGATCTCTTGATAAAGTGAATATGGAATAGCACTAGCACTTGATCCCAAATCGCATAGCCCATAATAATTGTGATGTCCTATTTTAACAGATACTACAGGAGTACCTAAAATTGGGCCTTTATTCTTGGCTGTGACAAGGTTAGTGGAAACAGCTCAAAAATTTATATTGGAATCTAAGCATCATTAGTAACAAGATCCTTAACCAATGCAACTTGAGGATCGACCTTGATCTGGTCCTCAGGCTCATCAATTCTTCTCTCACTTTTATTTATTATGCCTGTCACAAAAGAGTTCTCCCTTATCCTTGCGGGAAAAGGGGGGCTTTTCATATATAACTGCAGGCAAAATAGGGTCAGCAACATGAATATCAATAGGTAATTCTTTGAAGGGTTTATGATGCCGATCCTTCTTCTTCTTAGAAGAGTCAATATGAGAGGCAAAGTCCTTACAAAATTCAATCATCATATGTGAATCAAGACCAATCTTAGAGCAAAAGGTATTAAAGTAATCAATTTTCACATAGATCTCTATATAATCATGCTCATAATTTATAGTGGGTTCAATACCTTTATCTATTTCCCAATCTTCGGTATTCTTCTGGATACTTTCAAGGAGATCCCATCTTTCTTCAATGCTTTTTGTCTGAAATACCCCACTAGAGGAGGCATCCAGCATCTCCTTATCCTGACGAGAAAGACTAGCATGAAAAATTGTAACTATAATTTCCTTGGGGAGCTCATGAATATAACATTTGAGCATTAGGGATTTCAATCTCCCCCAAGCTTGAGCGATGCTTTCCCCGTCACGAGACCTAAAGTTATAGATATAATTTATGTCTCGCTGAACTTCATGAAGAGGATAAAACTTAGTATAAAAGAGAGACATAAGCTCTTGCCAATTAAGCAAATGAGAGTTATCGAGAAGCTTATACCAATCTGAAGCTTTATCTATAAGTGATACGGAGAACAATTTCCTCATGAAAAACTCCATTGATACACCTGCAAGCTTAAATAGTGAACATAGTTGTGACAAATATGGCAAGTGTTCACTGGGATGTCTGTCTCCTGCATAACAATTAGCCAAAACACAATTGATAATACCAGCTGGTATTTTATAAGGCAGAATTTCAGTAGGGGGAGGAACAACCACCACAGATGTGGGGCGTTTCCCCGTAAGCAACGATCCAATAGCTAGGTTGTCCATACGGACAAAGAGCAGCAAAAGCAAAATAAAAACAACAATATAAAATTTTCCTTACCAGCTTCACTTACCAATAGCGCTACGCTCCCCGGCAACGGCGCCAGAAAACGGTACTTGATGACCCACAACCGTAAGGGATCTATTGCAGCGTTTTCGATAAGTAAGAGTGTAGAACCCAACGAGGAGCGAAAGGTATTGATAGGTGATTTTGGACAAGGAATAACTGCAAGCACTGAAATATAACTTTTTAGGAGTTTTCGGTATAAGCAACAATAGGATAAAAGCAAGGAAAGTAAATAGTGCTGAGGAGCAGCAAGTGGCCCAATCCTTTTAAGCAAAGGATAAGCCTGGCAACTGAACTTATAAAGACTAAAGCGTTCTTGAGGACACATGGAAAGGTAGTCACGTGCTTTCGCCATACTCCGTATCGGTACTGTGTGTAGTGTTGATAAGTGTTGAGTGGGTGGATCTATGCTAGCACACCTTCTAGACTAAGATAAGTGCACTCTTATGATTAAACATCTTGCAAGCATCCGCAAATACAAGATAGAAATTAATGCAAAGCCTAATCACATCAATAAGATCAAGGATCCATTATTCCCTTGTGCAAAAGTGTGCAAACTGGGGTTCAGGTTTCTGTCACTCCGGCAACCCTAAGCATTCTTTATACACAATGTATTCCCCTAGGTCCTTAATAAGGCGAAGTGTTGAGTGTTCGACTCACACAACACCACTAGGAAAATAACAGCACAACTTAAATATCAAACACCACATATTACTTCAACATCATATGACTACTAACAACAAGACTTCTCCCATGTCCTCAAGAACTAAAGTAACTACTCACAAGACATAGAAGAGAACATGATCAGAGGTGATAAATATATGATAAACAATCTGGACACAATGATAATTCTCCAACAAAACTCAATAGCATTCATCACACGGTAGTAATCAACACCGGTATAGTAGAGAGGATAGATAGTGCGGATTACAACACAAGATAAACTTGTGAGGTGAGATTGGATGAAGATGAAGATAGTGTTGATGTTGGGGATGATGTTGATGATGATCTCGATGATGCCCGTGACGATGGTGATGACGATGGCGATGATCTCCCCTTCCGGGAGGTGATCTCCTCGGCGGCATCTGCCCGCCGGAGAGCCCTTTTCTTCTCTGTAGGTTTTCTGTCAGGACCCGGGGTTAGCGTATGTAATTCCATTCAAGATGCAATCACATGGAGAGCCGAGAACCGTACCCACTTGTCTAAGCACACAAGGCCAAGCACAGAACGTTCTCGGTAAGCATCGAACGTGAGGGGCATCCCATCCAGGCCGGATGATCAACTGAGATGGGTCCTCATCGTCCGCTCACAAGTCCAAATGCTTATGGGTGGTGAATCCCATACTCATAGACAAGTCGCCTCAACCATGTTATCGATTGAATCCTAACTCTTACATAGACTTACTCCAGCCCGATCACTTAGTCGGGGTCTAGGGCGGGCTCGATCATACAACAAAGTGTGCACGTGACAGAGTCACGAGCAATCGCATCGCGATGCCCCAAGCTGCGCACATCTAAGGGCCACTTGGTGTATAAAAGACCGCCAGCCAGATCACAACTAAGGTCTCGAAAACCCATACTAAGACATGCATGTTATAACCATACACGCAACACACATGCCTAGTATGAACAGCAGGTATCATCACATAACTCTACAAAGTACTCTTTATAGATATACACATAGAGCATACAAACATCACATGTCTGTGATCACATTACATCATACAACGGAAGCAAATTAGGTCTGAGTACAGACAAGATTAACAAATGGCTTAGAGAAGCCTTGTACAACAAACATGCCCTTCCACGAGGGACCAGACTGCTGTTTGGGACTATGCTAACTTAGTCAACGTCGAGCTTCACGAAGGTGACTCCATCGGGGTCCGGGTTCTCATCTAAAACATAGAATAAGAAAACGTGAGTACAAAGTCGTACTCAGCAAGACTTACATCAGAACTATACTACTCATGCTCAAGTATCAAGGTAAAGGAGGTGGGGTTCAACATGCAGAAGTGCCATCTTTGACTTGGTTAGTCCTGTACTATGAGTACCAGACTTGAGGTAAGAAGCGTACACGAGTCCACTACCAAGTCTCCAACCAATTACACCACTATGGATACTTCCTCGACTTCCCCACGAGGAAGCACGCCATAGCACTCACGCTTATCTTGCGAGTTTTATAAGTATCCATTCAAGTTGTCTATGATCAAGTAGAGGTTTCCAAGTAGTCCATAACCGCGGACACGGCTATTCAAATAGTTCATTAACCCTGCAGGGGTGTACATCTTCACACGCGTGTCATCACTTATCGTCTCGTTCTTGTCACCCTTCAAGCGGGTGTCCGACGTGGATGAAACGAAGGCACTACCCTCACATCACCTTCTCTAATCCAGGAGTCGACTACTTGAGTTTGTCACCGCTCGAGAGTCCGGCCGGTTCCACGAAACGGACTCAGATAATGTAAGGGACCGAGACGCCACCTTTGACAGATGGTTTCACTGCCTCACAGGTCCACCCACATATCTATACATAAATCAAATGGAAAGCCCGAATCTAGTGTGACTCCTGGACCGGATCGGGTACGTAAAGAGGCCAAACGGGGCTCCCATAAAACCCTACATGTGGTCATACTCTTTGTCTTGGATCACAAAACAGGAACTCGGGGCCTAGGGCAGTGTTCAACGAGACAACCCACTGTGTACTCCTACACAGCCTCTCATCGTTCACCTTTGTTTAGGGTGGATTCACCAACACGTTAACATCAGCACCACTGTGTTCATTCCATCCCGACTCACAAACATAACATCCTCATTGTATCACTAAGCAGCAAAAGCAGTAACAGTTGCAGGGGCCACATGCTCATCATTCAACTCCTAAATCTGCTAGGATTGTGGTTTTCTTAATACGGTGACAAAAAGATAGGTCATGCATCGGAATGGGTTCAACTATGCGAAAGAATGTGTCTCGGTGATCTCCTAAACATGCATAAGCGAGACTGAGAGGGAAAATAGGATTTTATAGACATGATCAATGGGGTTTGCTTGCCTTGCTGACGAGGTTCAGTATCGGGGGTCTTCAACGAAGGGGGTGGCCTCCGGTTCCGGTTCCACTTCTATTAGCAACATGACAATCATAGGATCAAAATAAATTACAATGCACAATCACATGAATAAGATTGAAATGGTGATGTTCATGGTTGCAATGTGGGTACAATTCCATTTAATTGAAGTGTATTGCAAAAGAATTGCAAATTCAAACTTCAAATTTGAATTCAAATTAAGCCATATGCACATTTGCTACTGTTGCCCCATTTTAAAATGGTCAAACATAAAAACAAATTGCATATTCTTAATCTTTGTATTTTTCTGATAATTTTTCATATATTATTTATTAAATTTGGAGTTAATATGAATTAGTTATGAATTTCCAAAGTTTAAATGATTTTCTGGACTTTTCTGGATTATTTTAATTCTCTGGAAAAAATGTTTTATTGCGTCATGCTGATGTGGGGGTGATGTCACAGGGGGGCTGACAACAAGGGCCCACCTATAAGTGTCTAGGGGGTTAATCCCCTTTGTTAAAAAGTTTAAATTTGATTTAGGGGGGCTGGTCCCACCTGTCATTGACCCATGGGGTCAATTAGGAGGGGGATTAGCCCCCTAGTTAGTGTGGCCACGTGGGCCTGCCGGAGTTGGCCGGCGGCGACCATACTCCACGGCGGCGCCCACTGGTCAGAGCCTCTCCGGCCACAGGAGCGCGTGGGGAAGCTACCAGAAGGTAGCCCCCGCTCGTCCGCACCCAGCACGGCTACGCAGGGTTCTCGGGGACGCCGGAGTCCATGGCGGGGAGGAGCTCCAGCGGCGGCCGGCGACTGCTGAAGAGGAAAAACGGGCACGGGGCACGGGGGAGAGCGGGAGAAGGGGGAAAACAACGAGGGGCTCACCCCGGATGCACTGGCGTCGACGACGAGAGCTGGGAGGGTGCGACGGCGGTGTAATCGACGGAGAGCTTCGCGGCGGCTGGCGGCAAATCGATGGAGTTGGCGTCGCTTGATGGGCTTGCGCGGCTCGATTCGAAGAGGGCTTCGACGAAGATGGCGTCGCTGCACGTAAAGGGCAAGGTGGCGAGGGTTGAGGAGCTCGTTGGCCACGGGTTCTTCACGGTAGTGCTCCGGCGTGCTCTCTGCGGCGGCCAAAATTGCGAGCTGAGGAGCGGGGAGAGGGACCTGGGAGAGAGGGAGGGGGTGCGGGGTGTGTGAGCAGCTCCGTGGCGTGCCCGGCTGCGAGGAGGAGGCCTAGAAGGCCCCTGGTCATCGAGGTGGCCGTCGACGCCCCCCTGCCCTCCACCGAGCTGCTTCGGGGGGAGGGGAGGTAGACGACAAGTGCCCGGGTGGGATGGGCCGAGGCCACCAGGTGAGTGGGCCTCTTTTCTTTTTCTATTTTTCTTTCTGTTTTGTTTTTCTTTCATTTGTTTGCTCTGATAAATAAATACCAAAGTATTTTTATAAATGCCCAAATATTTTATGTGGCCTCACAATACATATAGCTAGTCACTTATAACTTTTGGGCATTTTTGAAATCCAAACAATTTGAATTTCAATCCAAATAGGGGTTTTATTTTAATTCCAAGGCACTTATAATATATTTGAAAAATCAGTGAGCCTTGAGTGGGACCCACTCCACTTTATATGTGATCTCACTTATTTCTAGGACTTTTCAAAATTATCACAGTGATTTTTGTAGCAACTTTTTATCTGGCCTTTTAATTAAATTTCTCAGGGCTTTTCTTTTCCCCACTTTTGAATTTTCTTTTGAAATTTTTTTTGCATGATGCAAAGGGCACAACAAACCCTAGCACTTACCCTAGTTGGGGTTCTGACAACTCGCCCCCACTCAAAAGAATCTCGTCCCGAGATTCAGAAGTCGTCGGGAGGAAGGTGGGGTACTCGGCACGGAGGCGGTCTTCTCTTTCCCATGTTGCTTCTTTCTCGGAGTGATGTGACCATTGAACTTTCAGGAACTTGATCTTCTGACGGCGAGTGACACGCTCAGCGGAATCAAGAATACGAACAGGGTACTCTCGATAAGAAAGGTCATCTTGGAGATCAAGCGTTTCATGGTCGACTTCGCGGATGGGGTCCTTGAAGCAACGCCTAAGTTGCAACACATGGAATATGTCATGTACTCGGGAAAGGTGCGGAGGTAGTTCAAGCTGGTAGGCAACTTCTCCACGTTTAGCAAGAATGCGGAAAGGTCCGATGTAACGTGGGGCCAACTTGCCTTTGATACCGAATCTTTGGGTTCCCTTCAGAGGAGTAACCCGAAGGTAAGCCTTCTCATCAAGATTGTAGCTCTCCTCTCTATGATGACGATCATAGTAGCTCTTTTGACGAGACTGAGCGGCTTTCAATCGATCACGAACAATGCGAACTTTCTCTTCTGCTTCCTTGATCATATCCGGTCCAAAGAGTTGTCTTTCACCGGTTTCTGACCAGTTTAGGGGTGTTCGACATCGTCGGCCATAGAGGAATTCAAAGGGAGCCATGTTCAGACTAGATTGATAGCTATTGTTATAAGAAAATTCGGCAAATGAAAGAGATTTCTCCCAATTATTTCCGAAAGAGATAACACAAGCTCTGAGCATGTCTTCCAAGATTTGATTAACCCTTTCAACTTGACCGCTAGACTGAGGGTGGAAAGCTGTACTAAAGGAGAGATGAGTTCCCATAGCATTTTGAAAAGTTTCCCAAAATCTAGAGGTGAAAAGGCTACCACGATCAGAATTGATTACCAAAGGAACACCGTGAAGAGACACGATTCTAGAGACATACAAGTCCGCCAACTGACTAGCAGTTATAGACTCGCGAACAGGAAGAAAGTGAGCAACTTTTGAAAGTCTATCAATGACCACGAAGATGGCATCATTTCCTTTCTGGGTTTTTGGAAAGCCGGTGATGAATTCCATACCGACCTTGTCCCATTTCCACTCGGGAATAGACAATGGTTGAAGAGTGCCAGCAGGTCTTTGGTGTTCTGCCTTAACGCGACGACAAACATCACATTCGGCAACAAATTATCTGGCCATTTAATTAAATTTCTCAGGGCTTTTCTTTTCCCCACTTTTGAATTTTCTTTTGAATTTTTTTTGCATGATGCAAAGGGCACAACAAACCCTTGCACTTACCCTAGTTGGGGTTCTGACATTTTCGCTGTTGGAATTATGCCTTAGAGGCAATAATAAATTGTATTATTATAATTCCAGGTTCATTATTAATGTTTATATGTCTATGCTATAACTGAAATGGCCTATGCGAAGGTTTGCCAAGTAGCATGTTAACTGCCTTCGGAGGAAAACCCATATGCAGGTGTAGAGTATAAACACAAAGTGTTCTTAGTCTGCCTCTAGGACTAACCCGTGTGTTGTGGATGACATGTTTTCCTGTTCATAGGGCATTGGAAATGCCGGTAACACATGGGAGCACGTTGTTGCCAGAAAAAGGGTGATGAACCGACCCAATTGTATGATTTACTTTGAGATCACATCGTTTCCATGTTATAAGTAAAATCATCTAAACTTGATATGCATGTGTCCTTCATGACCATGAGAATGTTTCGTAACTTCATACCGGAGGGTGGGTTTTGACACTGTCCCAACACCACCCGTAACAGGCATGGAAATAACGGCTTTGATCACTCACACCTGAAAGTGTGTCAAGGGACTTAACGATTCGAGTTGGGAATTTGCTCCTCTAACGATGGAGAGATACTTATGTGGGCCCTCTCGGTATTACGGCATCCAACATCGTCTGGTCAGACACTGTGAATTGATCACAAGGGATACTGGAATACTAAACGAGAAAACTGGAACAAAACAGGAAGGAGGATGACTTGGTATAATGGTTAATGGTTAATCAAGCGGATACCTAATAGATCTCACCTCAGGTTTCGTATAGTATCGTGAAGCAAATAGGACTGGCATGTTAAGCTTGTGGTTCACTCGAATTTATATTCGTGTAAGTACGGGAACAGTTATGGGTGTCCATGGCTCCGCTATCGGTTATTGTTCCGCGGGAAAGTCGGTTTCCGGTTCATGTCCGTATCCTACCGAACCTATGGGGTCACACACTTAAGGGTAGATGATCTGTAGAGTATTAGAGTGATAGGAGCATGTATTTATCACACCGCAAAAGTCTCGGAGTGATCGGGTGATTATCGATGAGAAAACCGGAACCGTTTCGGGGACCCGGTAAAGTACCGGGAAGAGTTTTTAGAAAACCGGAGGGCCGTAAAAGTTCCAAGTTGGTCTAGATATATTTAATATTCATTTATTAATTATTTTGAAAAGGTTTCGGAATTAAATTAATAAATTAAATATATATGGGCTCCCTCTCACTTGGAAGGCCCAAGTGGGGAGGGAGCACTTGGGCCAAAGGTGGCCCAAGGGGGGGGCGCCTTGGGGGGGCTTCCAGGAAGCTTCCCCCCCTCCTTGGCGCAGCCCTAGGGGAGGGGAAACCCTAGGGCGCAGCTCCTAGGGCTGCCTCCTCCTCCAAGTTGGCTCCCCTCCCCCTCCCCCTATAAATAGAGGAGGTGGGGGCACCCCTTGAGACACAATTCAGATTGCTCTCCGACGAAGGGCTGCCCGCTCTCTCTCTCTCCCTCTCATTAGATCCAATCTCCACCCTCCCGAAGGGCTGCTCCTCCCTCCTCTCTACTCCGTTGGCACCGAGCTCTGGACGGCGGAGCCCTGCCGGATCATCTACACTGTCCGTCTGGATCAACCATACAGAGATCGTACGTTCGATCTTCGTTCGAGGGACTCCACGGTGATTAGATCTGTTCGTGGGAATGTTCATATTCACACTTCTCCGAATCTCCATCAACATCTTCCGCTGCGAGAGAAGTGCATCCGTTGAACGGTTGCAAAAAGGTAACAAGATCGATCTTCTCATCTGCATCTTCCTAGATCCGTTCTTGGGTTTTGGATTTCGTGTGCCGATTTTTTTTGTTTTCTACTCCGAATCCCAATAGTGGTATCAGAGCTAGTCTAGTTCTAGATGCAGGTTCGATCTAGAGTTCATTGTGATGAACGGGCATGGCACAAAATTTTCATTGTGTGCAGTTTTTGATAATAGATCTAAACTGAATCTTCTAGTTGCTTCCCCTCTAATTGCACAAGTTGATCCCTCCTGTATTGCTTGATTTTTTTACAAACATCTTGCTGTTGGGGATCGGCGCAGAAAACAAAAAAAATCCTACCTACGAGTCCCGAACCCAAGATCTTTGCTATGTTGATGTATGTAACGGAAGGACTCGGTGTTCATACCTTTGAAGACCGAAAGAGGGAAACGTTCCTCGAACGTGGTTGGCGTACACTCTGATCCTACGACCTCCCTGCCGTGTTGAAGAACCTCCGACAATGAAGTAGCACTACACGTGTAGTGCCTCACGGGATTACACACGTACGGTGCAACCGACGTCCCTCCGGGATCCGAACCAGAAGAGCAGCGGAAAGAAGATTGATCCAGATCCCAATTCCGGCAGCACGATGGCGTCCGGATGATGGTGAAACCCCCAACTAGGTGCAAACTCCAAACCAGGGGATTCCGCTCTAGGTCGGAGAAAGAGAGAGAGAGAGAAACTCAATTTGTGTTGAAAAAGGTACCCCCACCCCTCCTTATATAGGCCAAGGAGGGGCTCCACCCCCTCCCCTTCCCCCATGTGGGACTAAACCCCCAAGGGGGGAGTGGTGCGGCTAGGAGGGGGGATGGCCCCCTCCCTTGGCGCCAAGCCCAAGGCGGAGGCTCCCCCTTCCCCTCATGGGCCTTTTAAGGCCCAAATACCTTTTCACCTTTTTAATAATTATTTAAATCATTTTTAATATTTAATTATGTCAATTAAATAATAAAACATATTTAAAAATTAATATATATTATTTTGAACCTTTCAAAATATCCGGAACAGCTTCCGGCACCTCCCGGTACATTTCCGGTGTTTTCTCTCTTTTCACCGATGATCCCGAATCAATCCTTAATGCATCGATTGCCCTTAAGTGTGACACCCTACGGTCCGGGAAACAGTAGACATGATCGACACACTCTCTGACCAATGACCATCATGTGGGATCTGGTTACAATCCTAGATGTGCCCCTACGCTTCCATCGAATAAACTTCATCGTTGTTGAACCGTTAACAATATGACTTGATCCCTTTGTGCTTCGGTACTTTGTTTGTCCGAGGTATGATCATCGGTATCCAATACCTAGTTCTTCCTCGTCTCCGACATAACATGTTTACTCGTCTATGAATATTACATCTCTTGTGACCTAGTCACTTGCTTGCAAGCTATTGATGCAACACCATCGAGTGGGCCAAGAGTATCTATCCGTCACTCGGATTGACAAATCCCGCTCTGATCTATTTCATACTCCTCAACATATCTAGTTCAGAATACCCAAGATACACCTTTTCAGTTACCATGTTTCAGTGTAACGGTTAATGCACTCAAAGCATCCTAATAGATAGAAATTATGTATGATCATCACGGTCTAAGGATTCAGTCACTATGTTATTAAGTCATCGCAATGCTGAACTTATGTGACTTGATCACACTACAATGCTTAAGGTGGGTGTGTGTCCATCACATCATTCTCCTAATGATATGACCTCATTGTCAATAGACTATTATGTTCTCGTGATCAGCAAACCTTGATCATCAATTGCCCAATGAGCTAGTATGCCTGAGTTTAACTAGGGACCAGGTTGTTATATATGACACGTGTATTAATGTTTCCGCTTAATACAGTTCTAGCACAATATATAACGTATTATGCACAAACAGATATGTGACAAATATCTTTATTAATTTGCCTCTAGGGCACATATCCAACAGTCTCCCACTTGCACTAGAGTACAAATTACACTAGTTTACATCAGGTATGTATCTAACACCAATAGTCTCTCGGTGTTGTTCAAACTTGGCTTGTGGAAGAGGTTTAGTCATTGGGTCTGACGAATTCAGATCCGTATGTATTTTGAAAATCCTAGTATGACCATCCTTGACGTAGTCCCGCGTCATATGGAAACGCCGGAGAATATGCTTGGATGTAGAGTGAGTCCTCGGCTCCCTTGCGTTAGCAATGGCACCCCTATTGTCCAAATAAATGCTAACAGGGTCAGTGCAACTAGGGAATACGCCAAGCTCGATGACGAACTTCTTCAGCCAATGCGCTTCATTTGACGCTTCGCAAGCGGCAATATACTCCGACTCCATCGTAGATTGGGCGACGACTGACTGCTTGCCGCTACTCCAGCTAATCGCACCACCATTCAACATAAACACGTATCCCGTCTGGGATTTTGAATCATCGGGATCAGTACCAAGACTGGCATCGACGTAACCTGTTACGGCGAGCTCTTCTTCACATCCTCCATAGACAAGAACCATATCCTTAGTTCTTCGTAAGTACTTAAGGACGTTCTTCACTGCAATCCAATGATCCATTCCAGGATTACTTTGGAAACGATTAGTCAGACTAACCGCCAGGTCCACATCTGGTCGAGTACACAGCATAGCATACATGATAGAACTTATGGATGAGGCATAGGGCTTTGAGGACATTTCCTCCCTTTCTGTTGTTGTTGCTGGGCATTGAGTCACACTCAATTTACTTCCTTTCATAACGGGCAAGAGGCCTCTCTTGGCGTTATCCATATTGAACCTCTTCAATATCTTCTCAAGGTAAGTTCTCTGACTCAGTGCTAATAGGCGTCTTGATCTATCTCTATAGATTTTAATGCCTAATATGTATGCAGCTTCACCTAGGTCCTTCATGGAAAATTGTCCATTCAAATATTCCTTTACCCCCTCTAGAAATTTCACATCATTCCCTATCAATAATATGTCATTCACATATAGTACTAGGAATGCCACAGAGCTCCCACTCGCTTTCTTATAAACATAGAATTCTTCTTCATTTTGGACAAATCCAAAAGCTTTGATCACCTCATCAAAACAAAGATTCCGGCTCCGATATGCTTGCTTCAACCCATAAATGGACCGTTGAAGTTTGCATACCTTACCAGCGTCCTTAGGATCAATAAAACCTTCCGGTTGTACCATATACAACTCTTCCTCAATGTTGCCATTTAGGAACGCGGTTTTCACATCCATCTGCCATATTTCATAATCGTAATAGGCAGCAATTGCTAGCAATATCCGGATAGACTGTAGCATCGCTATGGGAGATAAAGTCTCTTCGTAGTCAACTCCTTGAATTTGTCGGAAACCTTTTGCGACAAGTCGAGCTTTATAGACAGATATGTTTCCGTCTGCGTCAGTCTTTTTCTTGAATATCCACTTATTCTCGATGGCCTTTCGGTCCTCGGGAATATCCACCAAAGTCCATACTTTGTTGGCATACATGGAGTCTATCTCGGATTTCATGGCTTCCAGCCATTTCTCGGACTCGGGTCCCTCCATTGCTTCTTTGTAGTTCGCAGGTTCGTCAGGTTCATTTAACATGACTGCATTGACAAGTTTCCCATAAAACTGAGTTTTTACTCGGGCTCTTGATGACCTGCGGGGTACAATAGGATCCTCTTCATCTTGATCATGATCATCATGTATGTCACAATCGTTATGAATATCATGATGACCGTTCTCTTCAGCTCCCACTACGGAAGATGGTTCCGGAACAACTTCCATTGCCATTTCTTCCACTTGGAGTGATTGGTCAATCATCTCGTTGAGGTCTATTTTCCTCCCACTCAATTCTTTCGAAAGAAACTCTTTCTCAAGAAAGCATCCAGTCTTGGCGACAAACGTTTTGCCCTCAGACTGGTTGTAGAAGGTGTATCCAACGGTTTCCCTTAGATATCCCACAAAGATGCACTTATCCTCTTTTGATTCGAGTTTGTCAGGATGAAGTTTCCTAACATAAGCCTCACAACCCCAAATCTTCAAGTGAGACAACTTTGGTTTCTTGCCATGGCATTCCTCAAATGGTGTCGTCTTTACGGATTTGGACGGTGCCCTATTAACAATGTAAGCGACAGTTTCTAATGCATACCCCCAGAATGACACAGGTAAGTCGGTATGAGACATCATCGAACGTACGCTATCCAATAGAGTTCGATTACGTCACTCAAAAACACCATTACGCTGAGGTGTTCCTGTCGGCGTAAGTTGTGGTACGATGCCACAAGTCTTAAGATGATCGCCAAACTCGTGACTTAAATACTCGCCTCCTCGATCGGATCGAAGGTGCTTGATTTTCTTCCCGAGTTGATTCTCGACCTCACTCTGAAATTCCTTGAACCTTTCAAAGGTTTCAGACTTATGTTTCATTAAGTAGATATACCCATATCTGCTTAAGTCATCTGTGTAGGTCACGAAGTAACGAAGACCATTGCGTGTGGGGACGTTCATAGGTCCACATACATTTGAATGTATGATCCCCAACAAGTCTTCCGCACGCTCCATTGTTCCATTGAATGGAGTCCTTGTCATCTTGCCCATAAGGCATGGTTCACATGTGTCAAGGGATCCAAAATCCAATGACTCCAGAAGTCCATCATCATGAAGCTTCTTCATGCGCTTTTCACCAATATGATCAAGTCGACAATGCCACATCGTCATGTGTTCTTCGCCACTAGGTTTTAATCTTTTGACCTCTATTTTATCAATATGAAGTATATCACAATCGAGATTAAGAATGAATAAGCCATTTTTCTCCGGTGCGTGAACATAAAACACATCATCCTTATAAATCGCACAACCAATTGTATCTGACTTAAAAGAATAGTGGTCTCACTTCAATCAAGAACCACTAACGATGTTTACACTCAATGCGGGTAGATAGTAGCACTTATTCAAAATCAAAACTAATCCCGAAGGGAGACTAAGATGCTTCGTGCCGACCGCCACCACTTCAATCCGGCAGCCGTTTCCCACGCGCATCGTCACTTCATCTTTCATCAAGCGTCGCCTATTCCGTAGCCCCTGAGAGGAGTTAGAAATATGAGCAACAGATCCTGTATCAAATATCCAAGATTTGTTCCCAGCGCTTGTTAAGAAAAGATCAATAACGTGTATATCAAATATACCTTTGTCTCTTCTGACAATCTTGCCAGCCTTCTTATCCTCTAGGTACTTGGGGCAGTTGCGTTTCCAGTGACCATCACCCTTGCAGTAGAAGCAATCAACGTCGGGCTTGGGTCCAGGTTTGGGTGCTTTACGAGGAGTGACAACTGGCTTGTCACCCTTCTTCGGGCTTCCCTTCTTTCCCTTCTCCTTCTTGCTAGACTTCTTGAATTCAACGGTCTTTTTGACCATGAATACAGCATGCTCCTTCTTGATCTCAACCTCAGCCGTTTTCAGCATGGCGAACAACTCAGAAGGGGTCTTAGTCATCCCCTGCATGGTGTAGTTCAACACAAATCCTTTGTAGCTAGGGGGCAGCGACTGCAGCACCCTATCAACAGCAAGTTCATCTGGAATCTGACATTCCAGAGCATTCAAGCGTTGAACGTAGCCAGACATCTTGACCACGTGCTCACTAACACTGCTATGGTCATCCATCTTTGCTGAGAAGAAAGCTTCAAAAGCCTCATAACATTCAGCTCTGGCTTGGGGTGCAAAGACGGCCTTGAGTTCGGTGATTATCTCATATGCACCCATCCTCTCAAAGCGTTTCTGCAGCTCAGCCTCCATGGAGTAAAGCATTCCACTCTGGACAAGGTTGTAATCATCCGTATTGGAGAGGTAGACATTCTTCTCATCCTGACTAGCGTCTGCTGGTGGTTCGTCACCTAACGCGGTCTCTAGTACGTATGCCATCTTGAGGGGAACGAGGAGAATCCTCAGAGTGCGGAACCAACTGGTGAAGTTTGACCCATCGGTTTTCAGTTTGTCTTTGTCTAGGAATGACCCTAAGTTGAATGAGGGGCAAGGTGCAGCCATCTACAATGGTTATTTGCAAAACACATATTTAGACTTTGTTCATAATTGGAGTTCATTTTTAATTAATTCTAAAACTCCCACTTAGTTAAACATCTCTCCAAATTTACTAAGTGATTAACATAATCCTAGTTTGAATGATCGTCCTCGAATATCACACGGCCGATGACACATATCCCTAGGTAGGCCATCATGCCAATCATATCCTATATATGACTCATGCTTAACATTTCGGTCATCCGTATCCCAAGCTCATATCTACATATGTCAAGCCTGCCAGTCGAACCTTAGTGTATGGCTGTTCAGCAAGGCCATATCTGCATATGCTAGGCTTGCCAAAGCCAACCTCATGCGATCGCTAATGTATGTATGACACCCGATCATCACGGCCTGCCTATCATAAAGAGATCCTTCCAGGCGGTGCCCACTAGGGGAGAATACAATCATGGTATTGAGAGAGATTATCCTATCATGCTACCGTCGCATATCTAGCATATTAGCAAGACAGGAAGTAAAACTGTAAATCATACAAGCTATGATCCCCCCTTACATGCAAATTAAAGTTAAAACGCCTTCTACTTTATCTTTTGCAAGTTTTACGTGGCTGCTAAGGGGTTTCGAGAGAGAACCGCTTTCTATCCTGCGAAAACAAGCCACAACACCAATCCTGCAATCGTCTCTATTACACCCCTGTCGGGGCCCTCCGTTGCAAACTTCTTCGCATCGCTAATGTTAGAGAGACATACACCCCCAACCACTTATATGGTACAAGCCATATGTCAAGCGTGGAACTAGTATCGCGTAAATGCGTAAGGTCGGTCGGGGCCGCTTCATCAGGACATTGCCGCAACGCTAAACGAGTACACGTGGGAGGGTAACAATTGGAGAATTGATGCCCACATCCTAGATGTGTTCTACCCGTACAATACATCTACGCATAGCCTTGCTCATGATACCACTGTTGGGGATTGGCGCAGAAAAAAAAATCCTACCTACGAGTCCCGAACCCAAGATCTATGCTATGCTGATGTATGTAACGGAAGGAATCAGTGTTCATACCTTTGAAGACCGAAAGAGGGAAACGTTCCTCGAATGTGGTTGGCGTAGAATCTGATCCTACGACCTCCCTGTCGTGTTGAAGAACCTCTGACAATGAAGTAGCACCACACGTGTAGTGCCTCACGGGATTACACACGTACGGTGCAACCGACGTCCCTCCGGGCTCCGAACCAGAAGAGCAGCGGAAAGAAGATTGATCCGGATCCCGATTCCGGCAGCGTGACGGTGTCCGGATGATGGTGAAACCTCCAACCAAGTGCAAACTCCAAACCAGGGGAGTCCGCTCTAGGTCGGAGAAAGAGAGAGAGAAACTCAATGTTGTGTTGAAAAAGGCACCCCGCCCCTCCTTATATAGGCCAAGGAGGGGCTCCACCCCCTCCCCTTCCCCCATGTGGGACTAAACCCCCAAGGGGGGAGTGGTGCGGCTAGGAGGGGGGGTGGGCCCCTCCCTTGGCGCCAAGCCCAAGGGGGGAGGCTCCCCCTTCCCCTCATGGGCCTTTTAAGGCCCAAATACCTTTTCACCTTTTCAATTAATTATTTAAATCATTTTTAATATTTAATTCTGTCAATTAAATAATAAAACATATTTAAACATTAATATATATTAGTTTGAACCTTTGAAAATATCCGGAACAGCTTCCGGCACCTCCCGATACATTTCCGGTGTTTTCTCTCTTTTCACCGATGATCCCGAATCAATCCTTAATGCATCGATTGCCCTTAAGTGTGACACCCAACGGTCTGGGAAACAGTAGACATGATCGATACACTCTCTGACCAATGACCATCATGTGGGATCTGGTTACAATCCTTGATGTGCCCCTACGCTTCCATCGAATAAAATTCATCGTTGTTGAACCGTTAACAATATGACTTGATCCCTTTGTGCTTCGGTACTATGTTTGTCCGAGGTATGATCGTCGGTATCCAATACCTAGTTCTTCCTCGTCTCCGACATAACATGTTTACTCGTCTATGAATATTACATCTCTTGAGACCTAGTCACTTGCTTGCGAGCTATTGATGCAACACCACCGAGTGGGCCCAGAGTACCTATCCGTCACTCGGATTGACAAATACCGCTCTGATCTATTTCATACTCCTCAACATATCTCCTTCGGAATACCCAAGATACACCTTTTCAGTTACCATGTTTCAGTGTAAAGGTTAATGCACTCAAAGCATCCTAATAGATAGCAATTATGTATGATCATCATGGTCTAAGGATTCAGTCACTATGTTATTAAGTCATCGCAATGCTGAACTTATGTGACTTGATCACACTTCAATGCTTAAGGTGGGTGTGTGTCCATAACATCATTCTCCTAATGATAACCTCATTGTCAATAGACTATTATGTTCTCATGATCAGGAAACCTTGATCATCAATTGCCCAATGAGCTAGTATGCCTGAGTTTAACTAGGGACCAGGTTGTTATATATCACGCGTGTATTAATGTTTCCTCTTAATACAGTTCTAGCACAATATATAACGTATTATGAACAAACATATATGTGAAAAGATCTTTATTAATTTTCCTCTAGGGCACATATCCAACACTTGCCCCTCGGGGTCCTTCTATGCTGCTCCTGAGTATGTTGGTCGCACGAAGATGATTTGGGTCTTGCTTTTGGTGTGGAGAAATTGTGTAACAAAAGGGGCGTGTTAGATTGTTGATCTAGCACGGGGACCACGCGTATTGACGATTGTTCAGTATGGGTCATGAGATTAAATTGTAGTCTCATGGTTGATACGCCCCGAGTGTTAATCTAGCAACTTGAAGATTGTGTTTTACATGGTTACGTAGCTAGCAAAACGTTTTGCCTTGCAAACCCTAGCAGCCACGTAAAAGATGCAAAGAACGAGTAGAAGAACGTCTAACTTGTTTTTTTAGGAACATGTGATGCGGTATAGTCTTCGTCATGATAAAAGTTGTATGAGATGATTATACTTTGTACATGTTAAATTTGCATGACTTGCATGTCATGGTACGGCATGATGGCTGGAGCCATATGATTGTCATTTATTCGGCCTGCGTGCCAAACTTCATATAATTTTCTTTTTATAGAATAGATGCTAGCAATAGTTGTAGTATCTACATGAAGATGATGATCATACGTCATGATGCTTGACTACATGTCGTGCGTGGAGGTGATGCTCTCCGCCAAAAGAAGATGAAGAAAAAAAAGCATGGTGCTTGGAGCTTCTTGAAGAAAAGGGCTATACCATATCACATACATTAAACTGCCTGTGATGTTAATCCTTTTCATTGCCTCTTTTGATTGCGCACTAGTCGTAATTTTAATAGGATGATCTCTCTTAAAATATCAAGAAGTTCGTGCTCTCCCAACCGTGCAACCGTCTGTAACAAACGCCACCCGAGGTGCGTCGTGTAACACGAGTACCAACGGAAAGGTAACAAAGAGGCGGGTGGATTGAGTTGTCTCCACAGCAATAGCGCTTGGTTGTCTTGACGTTCTAGCTTATCCGATCTGAGTTCGGAGCACAAGTGTCGAAATACTAATACAAGAGTCACAAACTAGTTGTGATTGGTTTTGTTAGACCTACCGGGTTGATCTCCTCCATGGCTGAGTGTTACACCGGTGGCAGGTGTATTGATCCGGATCTTGATTACCCTAAGATCAATTTTGAGAGATATTGGTTTTAGTGGGAGCATTAGATTAAACTTGTTAAGATTAATGCAATTAATTTTGAACCATGTCTAAATCAATCTGTTTATATCCTTGTAGAGAGATGGCCCGCAACAACAATGCTTTTAGCTTAGGACCGATGCTTGAAAAGGAAATGCTTGCTGCAAATAGAGGCGAATATGCGGACTAGTTCCGCAATTTAGGTTTGTCCTCAAAGTTGCTTAAAAAGGACTATGTTCTCATAGCATCTCTTCCAGCAACTCCCATAGAGGATGCATAGTAGGACGATAAGAACGTCTATATCACTAAAGTGGATGACCACATCGCAGTACAATGCTTGATGCTGACATGCATGGATACTGAGCTTTAGAAACGTTTTGAGAAACTTCACCATTTTTGACATGGTGACAAAACTGAACGCTCTGTATCTGAAGCAAGCTAGGACTGAACATTACGAGATAATGAAGCAGTCATGGGAATGCAAGATGGCAGAAGGTGGCTCATTAAGTGAGCACGTGATCAAACTTGTTGGTTACGCATAGAGGCTAAGTGCTCTTGGACTTGTGATCCCTATGACACTCGGCACTAACGTTCTCCTTGCGTCACGCCCCCGTCTTACAACGGTTTTATCATGAATAATAAAATGAATGGGCTTGACAAGACCATAGACGAATTGTTCGCTATGCTTAAGAGCGGAAGCATCTATACAAAAGGATCCAGACCATATGATGGTGGTAATCAGGGACACTGGAAGAGGAACTGTAAGAAGTATCTGGGAGATATGAAGAATGGTCTAATCACCATATGTATAAATAAGTTATATGAAGTTAATAGACAATTTCATTATTTCACCTTCATAGGTATATTTGATACCATATCGATTGCACTTGTTTTGCAACTCGATACAGCGAATTATCATAATTCGAATGAGAAGAGTGAATGAAGTGCAAGTCCGCGTCAGAAGTGGTGCCCAAGTCACCCAAGGCCGTCGGCGTTCGTCTATAAAGATTTATCTTAGAGTTAATAAATGTTATTTGATTCAGAGGTTGTGTAAAACATTAATATTGTATTGTGTTGTCTACACGGTGGATGTGTTATCCATGTTTTGAATAATGTTTGTTCGAAAATGATTACTCTCTGAATGTCACCTTACGTGGTGAATTATTTAAGTTGAAATCTTGATGTTATGTCTATTTTCTTGATTGCTAAATAAATTCATTTATGTGATGATAATGCCATTATTGTAATAGCATAAATGACTTAGTCGCATTAGAACAAAGCGCATACGGAAGCTTCATATCGATGAAGTCATTCAATCTCTTGACTTTGAGTCATTTGACACATGCAATGTTTTTCTAATAGACAAAATCATTTGTTCAAAGTGTTTAGTAAACTATTGGTAATAACACATAACGATGTGTGGAGAACCAATAAACAGTACTTTACATAAAACTTTGTGATAATGACTTGTATAGATATACCGATATTTAGACAAGACATAATATCTGAAATTTTGAATAAGTTCAAAACTGTTTCAACACAAAGAGAATAATCATCACACATAGATCAAATATTTGACGATCTGATCGTAAAAAAAATGAGTTGAAGAATTTAGCAAACATCATCGAGTGTATGAAGTCAGTTCATAAACTAGCGTCACCTGAAACCCCGTATTGCTACGGAGTATCTTGACGCGTAACCAAGCCCTATATGACATATTGGAATTAAAATTGTTTTCTACCCTGAATTGCAGCATGACTTGGTGAGGTCGGTGATGAACTTAAACCACACTCCCATTTACTATAATGCTTAACGCTTTTGAGAAACCACTTACGAACTAAATAGAGCGTCGTCATATGATTGTTGAAACAATGCTCTATAAGAATATGGCATGGATAAGAACTCCAATTGTTGTTTCATAATTTCGGAGATGTATTTAGAATATACTCGATCCCGAATATAAGTATTGTAGAAACATCATGTTACGAACAACACTTCCACTACCATGCCCGGTAAAAATGTTTATCACGGGACATGGGATTTTTCCTGAGAAAATTGCTCTCTTGAAACAATTAAGTGGGAGTATTAATAGCTTGATAATGATTACATTGAATCATTTGGTTCTACAGAATGAAACTCAGAAACTCGTTCTAGAGATAAACTCTGTGACCAAACGAGAAATTCCTACATTTGATGAAAAGGAATGATGAAACTCTGAAATGTGTTCAAGAGATGAAATGATCAAGTCTTATGATGTATCACACAGCTTTGTAAATTCACATTGGACCAAGGTGGTTCTATAGTGTGATAAACCTGTGAACTACAAGAAACCATGATGAGCACTAACTCCACTATATGGCTCAAAAACCATAAAAACTATATGAAAGCCATCCATCAAAATCAAGTTGAGAACTTGGTGAAACCCTCCTAAGGATACCTGATCATTGGAGTGGATTTGACTTTCATAGATATGAACATAGACGATAGCTTCATCGTTGATATTTCTCAACTTATCGTAAAATAAGTTTTTCGATAGAGTTCAAAAGGTTGACTACAATATGTGTAGTGATGCAAATGTTCATATGGAAAATTACCGATAATCGCGACATACTTCCGAAGTATGACAGATGGATTTTTCTTCTGAGAAAATTAAACAAAGGGTGTATGCATGATACAACCTGAAAGGATTTAATGATCTATACGATATTAGTAAAAGTGAGAATGCTTGAAAGACCAGTCCATAGTTGAAGCAAATATCACAGAGCTGGAGTAATAGTTTTTGATGAAGTTATAAAAGTTATTATTTCATCAATAATCATATAAGATATGGAATTAAGTGGCAGCACAATTCTAATCATATATGTGAATAACATATGAGTGATTGAGAATAAATATTTTAGCAAAATAAAGCACTAAGGTATTGGATATCCTGAAAGTGCAACAAGCACCAAATTAATCTAAATAGTAGATTAGTTCTCTTGAAGTACCTCAGATGAAGAAAGGTTCTATGATGAAAACTAAAGAATTCATTACAAATAGATGAAAGAAAGTTTCATAATGATTTGTAATATTTTCTTTTTCGGTCTATAGCTAAGTAGCAAAATAGGATGTTGAAAAAAAAATGTTTTTCAAGCTAAGGCACATAGCGGGATTTCTACAACGTAGACGTGAAACATGGCAACTCTAGTAGTTGCATAGGAGGGTATTTGGATCAGGAACACCATCATAGTGATTGGCATAGTTCCGAACGCTTGATCTACAGAAACCATATTTTGATATGAGCATCATGATCAAAGCAAAGTAAGCTAAGAGCTCACTGTAGTCCAAACATGTTTAACGATAGTGCCCTATCTTTAAATACTTCATAAAGGATGAAGGGGTACATTAAGATAAGCAGGATTGAGACGAGCCTAAAAGCGTTAAGCTCAGTGACGAAGTCTATACCACAAGCGAGCATGAAGACCAAAATTCCATTGGTTTGAGTAAACCATGCAACTAGATTATTGTCTCTAGTGCAAGTGGGAGACTGTTGGAATTATGCCCTAAAGGCAATAATAAATTGTATTATTATAATTCCAGGTTCATTATTAATGTTTATATGTCTATGCTATAACTGCAATGGCCTATGCGGAGGTTTTCCAAGTAGCATGTTAACTGCCTTCGGAGGAAAACCCATATGCAGGTGTAGAGTATAAACACAAAGTGTTCTTAGTCTGCCTCTAGGACTAACCCGTGTGTTATGGATGACATGTTTTCTTGTTCATAGGGCATTGGAAATGCCGGTAACACATGGGAGCACGTTGCTGCCAGAACAAGGGTGTTGAACCGACCCAATTGTATGATTTACTTTGAGATCACATCGTTTCCATGTTATAAGTAAAATCATCTAAAGTTAATATGCATGTGTCCTTCATGACCATAAGAATGTTTCGTAACTTCATACCGGAGGGTGGGTTTTGACACTGTCCCAACACCACTCGTAACAGGCGTGGCAATAACGGCTTTGATCACTCACACCTGAAAGTGTGTCAAGGGACTTAACAATTCGAGTTGGGAATTTTCTCCTCTAACAATGGAGAGATACTTCTGTGGGCCCTCTCGGTATTACGACATCCAACATCGTCTGGACAGACACTGTGAATTGATCACAAGGGATACCGGAATACTAAACGAGAAAACTGGAACAAAACAGGAAGGAGGATGACTTGGTATAATGGTTAATGGTTAATCATGTGGATACCTAATAGATCTCACCTCAGGTTTTGTATAGTATCGTGAAGCAATTAGGACTGGCATGTTAAGCTCGTGGTTCACTCGAATTTATAGCCGTGTAGGTACGGGAACCGTTATGGGTGTCCATGGCTCCGCTATCGGTTATTGTTCCGCGGGAAAGTCGGTTTCTGGTTCATGTCCGTATCCTACCAAACCTATGGGGTCACACACTTAAAGGTAGATGATCTTTAGAGTATTAGAGTGATAGGAGCATGTATTTATCACACCGCGAAAGTCTCGGAGTGATCGGGTGATGATCGATGAGAAATCCGGAACCGTTTCGGGGACCCGGTAAAGTACCGGGAAGAGTTTTGAGAAAACTGGATAAAACCGGAGGGCCGGAAAAGTTCTGAGTTGGTATAGATATATTTAATATTCATTTATTAAGTATTTTGAAAAGGTTTCGGAATTAAATTAATAAATTAAATATATATGGGCTCCCTCTCACTTGGAAGGCCCAAGTGGGGAGGGAGCACTTGGGCCAAAGGTGGCCCAAGGGGGGAGGCGCCTTGGGGAGCTTCCAGGAAGCTTCCCTCCCCTCCTTGGCGCAGCCCTAGGGGAGGGGAAACCCTAGGGCGCAGCCCAGAGGGCTGCCCCCTCCTCCAAGTTGGCTCCCCTCCCCCTCCCCCTATAAATAGAGGAGGTGGGGGCACCCCTTGAGACACAATTCAGATTTCTCTCCGCCGAAGGGCTGCCCCCTCTCTCTCTCCCTCTCACTAGATCCAATCTCCACCCTCCCGAAGGGCTGCTCCTCCCTCCTCTCTACTCCGGTGGCGCCGAGCTCTGGACGGCGGAGCCCTGCCGGATCATCTACATTGTACGTGTGGATCAACCGTAGAGAGATCGTACGTTCGATCTTCGTTCGAGGACTCCACGGTGATTAGATCTGTTCGTGGGAGTGTTCATCTTCACGCTTCTCCGACTCTCCATCAACACCTTCCGCTGCGAGAGAAGTGCATCTGTTGAACGGTTGCAAGAAGGTAACAAGATCGATCTTCTCATCTGCATCTTCCTAGATCCATTCTTGGGTTTTGGTTTTCGTAGTGCCGATTTTTTTTTGTTTTCTACTCCGAATCCCAACATTCGCCACGGAGCGGCGGCGGAACTCCGTAAAAACTCCTCTTCTTAGGGTTTTCGGGTAACGAAGAGTATATAGGCAGAGGGTGGAGCCGGGAGTGGCCCTAGGGCTCCAGGCGCCCTCCCGGCGCGGCCAGGCGTGGGCCGCGCCAGGTCGCCGCCTGGGCGCCATGTGGCCCCTCTCTGGCCCCTCTTCGGCGTGTCTTCGTTATTCTCTCGGAAAATGCCCTCCGTCGATTTTCAGGTAATTTGGAGGTATTCTTCTTCAGCAACTCAGCGTCCACTTTTTACTATTGAATCCTCCGTCTGCTGCTTCGGCACCGGAAAGTTGTAAACTGTGTAAAACAAGCCAAAACAACATAAGAACATCATCGTAATGTGAAATATATCAATGAATAAGGAAGAATTATGATATAAATAGTGATGCATTTTGGACGTATCAGAAGCCGACTCGGCTTAGCTCGAGCCCTTTAGTCAATTTTCTGTTCGCTCCATCCGTTGGCTTTTGCTCTCGCGAGCATTACAGCCGACCTCTGCATCTGGATGGAAAAGTGGTCCGCAAGATAGATTGTACAGTACTCAGACTTTTGGGAGAAAACTCAACCGAGCAAACTTCTAAAAAGGAAAGCGATCGGGTCACCCAAGTTGTTCTCTCTTCGGATGTTGTTCATGTGCAGTGACCTTCAGGATTTGCTCTTACCAGCATTACAGCCGACCTACGGTCTGCAGCTGGCTCGAAGAGCGAGCCTTTAGTATCCTACACACTACTAATCCATCTGTGGGAAATAACGATTTGGGTTATCCGGTCTGCCCGGAGGCAGGGAACCTGGCCGATCATGCAGCCAACTAGAAATAACACGGAGATAACCCCCAAAGACTACTCAGGTTCATCTGGCATACTTGCTATGATAAGCGTTACTGAGTGAAAACTCACTTTGAATTTTTAGGCGCAGCTGGAGCACCCACTGGGTGTAGCCTCCGAGATTCGGGCCCGGATCTTGTCCTGCTTGTTGTTGCTGATGGCGCCGAGTGTCTCGGCGGGAGCTCGCTTGAAGCAGTCGACCGGGAGCGTGCTCAACCAAGACGTGGCTCACTCTAGCGCAGTCGACTGGGAGCGTGCTCAACCGGGACATGGCTCACTCTAGCGCAAACGACTGGGAGCGTGCTCAACCGGGACATGGCTCACTCTAGTGCAGTCGACCTGGAGTGTGCTCAACCGGGACATGGCTCACTCTAGCGCAGTCGACCGTGAGCGTGCTCAACCGGGACATGGCTCACTCTAGGGCAGACGACCGTGTCGGGACCCGGGGTTAGCGTATGTAATTCCAGTCACGATACAATCACATGGAGAGCCGAGAACCGTACCCACTTGTCTAAGCAGACAAGGCCAAGCACAGAACGTTCTCGGTAAGCATCGAACGTGAGGGGCATCCCATTCAGGCCGGATGATCATCTAAGATGGGTCCTCATCGTCCGCTCACAAGTCTAAATGCTTATGGGTGGTGAATCCCATACTCATAGACAAGTCGCCTCAACCATGTTATCGATTGGATCCTAACTCTTACATAGACTTACTCCAGCCCGATCACTTAGTCGGGGTCTAGGGCGGGCTCGATCATACAACAAAGTGTGTACGTGACAGAGTCACGAGCAATCGCATCGTGATGCCCCAAGCTGCGCACATCTAAGGGCCACTTGGTGTATAAACGACCGCCAGCCAGATCACAACTAAGGTCTCGAAAACCCATACTAAGGCATGCATGTTATAATCATACACGCAACACACATGCCTAGTATGAACAGCAGGTATCATCACATAACTCTACAAAGTATTCTTTATTGACTTATACATAGAGCATACAAAGATCACATGTCTGTGATCAACATTACATCATACAACGGAAGCAAATTAGGTCTGAGTACAGACAAGTTTAACAAATGGCTTAGAGAAGCCTTGTAAACAAACATGCCCTTCCACGAGGGACCAGACTGCTGTCTGGGATTATACTACCAAGGTCAGCGTCGAGCTTCACGAAGGTGACTCCATCGGGGTCCGGTTTCTTATCTAAAACATAGAATAAGAAAACGTGAGTACAAAGTCGTACTCAGCAAGACTTACATCAGATCTATACTACTCATGCTCAAGTATCAAGGTAGAGGAGGTGGGGTTTCATCATGCAGAAGTGCTAGCTTTGACTTGGCTAATCCTGTACTACGAGTACCAGACTTTGAGGTAAGAAGCGTACACGAGTCCACTACATCTCCAAACAATACACCACTATGGTTACTTCCTCGACTTCCCCACGAAGAAGCACACCATAGCACTCACACTTATCTTGCGAGTTTTATAAGTATCCATTCAAGTTGTCTATGATCAAGTAGAGGTTTCCAAGTAGTCCATAACCGCGGACACGGCTATTCGAATAGTTCATTAACCCTGCAGGGGTGTACATCTTCACACGCGTGTCATCACTTATCGCCTCGTTCTGGGAATCCTTCAAGCGGATGTCGGACGTGGATGAAACCAAGGCACTAACCTCACATCACCTTCTCTAATCCAGGAGTCGACTACCTGAGTTTGGCACCGCTCGAGAGTCCGGCCGGTTCCACGAAACGGACTCAGATAATGTAAGGGACCGAGACGCCACCTCTGCCAGATGGTTTCACTGCCTCACAAGTCCACCCACATATCTAGGATGATGCAACCTTTTCTTCATTCTTTTTCTATGCATATGCCAAATGGAAAACCCGAATCTATTGTGACTCCTGGACCGGATCGGTATGTAAAGAGGCCAAACGGGGCTCCCATAAAACCCTACATGTGGTCATACTCTTTGTCTTGGATCACAAAACAGGAACTCGGGGCCTAGGGTAGTGTTCAACGAGACAACCCACTGTGTACTCCTACACAGCCTCTCATCGTTCACCTTTGCTTAGGGTGGATTCACCAACACGTTTCACTTTCATCAACACCACTGTGTTCATTCCATCCCGACTCACAATCAAAACATCCTCATTGTACCACTAAGCAGCAAAAGCAGTAACAGTTGTAGGGGCCACATGCTCATCATTCAACTCCTAAATCTGCTAGGATTGTGGTTTGCTTAATACGGTGACAAAATGATAGGTCATGCATCGGAATGGGTTCAACTATGCGAAAGAACGTGTCTCGATGATCTCCTAAACATGCATAAGCGAGACTGAGAGGGAAATAGGATTTTATAGACATGATCAATGGGGTTTGCTTGCCTTGCTGACGAGGTTCGATATCGGGGTCTTCAACGAAGGGGGTGGCTTCCGGTTCCGGTTGCACGTCTATCGAGGAAACAATCAAACAAGGTATAAATATAAATGCAATGCACCAAACACATGATTAATATTGAAAAGGTGATGTTCTTGGTCACAAAGTGTGTACAATTCCATTTAAAAGAAGTCACATGCAAAGTCATTTGCAAATGGGCTTCAAATTTGAATTTGAATTAAAGCCATATGGGTGTTTTGCACTGTTCACCCAATTTTAATTGGTCAAACATGAAAACAGAGCCCATATTCATAATCCTTGGATTTTTCTGATATTTTTAGACATATTATTTGCTATATTTGGAGTTCATATGAATTAGTTATGAATTTCCCAAGTTTAACTCATTTTCTGGATTTTTCTCTGGTTTAAATAATTCTTTTAAAAACTGGAAATTTGATTTAATGCGTCATGCTGACCTCAGCATGACGTGTGGGGGCTCCTGACCTGTGGGTCCCTTCTGTCAGCCTCAGGGGTTAATCTCCCGGTTTGAAATAGCTTAACAGAGGGGTTTAGGGGGGGGGCTGGCCCACATGTCATGGACTCAGGGGGGGTTAAGCTGTGGATTAGGTTAGGTTAATGGCGCCGTCGCCGGAGTGTGGCCGGAGTTTCGCCGGAGTTGCAAAATGGGCTCGGCTTAGGGTTTGGCTGGCACGGTTTTGCTCCCCGCGGGCTTCCGCACGCAACCATGCCATCGGGGTGCCACGGAAGGGCTCTGGAGCACGTCGGCGACGTCCGAGGCGACGGCCGAAGCACTGCGACGACGACTTCGACGAACCCGTGCGTGGAAAAGAGCGGGGAATGGGGGAAAAGGACCGCGAGGCTCACCAGAGCTTGAAGGTGAACGCTGCGAGACCGGAGAGAGGCTGGACGTTGGGGAATTCCTCGCCGGAGTCCTCTGCGCCCGGCGGCGAGACCTTGAAGCTTGCGTCGTCTCCGGTGGGGATTGAGTTCGATTCGTCGGCCTGCTAGACGAAGTCGACGGCGATGGACCTCGTGGACACTACGGCTTGAGCTCGGGATGACAGGGGGCACGCCTGCGCACGGTGGCGCTCTGCGGCGCCGCTCGGTTGTCGACGTGCACGGCGAGAGAGGGCGAGGGAGAGACGCGCTGGAGGGGGAAATGGAGCAGGAGGCTCCCAGACGCCTCCAGGTGCGAAGAGATGGCCTCGGGAAGCTGCTGCGTGGCCGCGGCTCGTCGGCGGCGTCGGTGGAGTGCTGCATGCATTCCACCGAGCACCTTCGGGGCGCGGGGAGGAAGAGACAAGCGGGGGAGGTGGGTTGGGCCGCCTGCTGGGCTGGGGGGGAAGAGTTGGGCCGAAAGCCAGGGGTTGTTCACCTTTTCTATTTCTTTCTGTTTTAATTTTCTGCCCTTTTGTTTTGCCCTGGTAAAAATACCAAAGTATTTTATAAAAATGCCCAATTACTTTTATAAATACTAGGTGACCAGTAGCTAGTCACATATGGAATTTGGGCATTTTTTAAATTAAACATATTTTGAATTTCAATTCAAATAGGGTTATTTTAATTTCCAAAGCCACTGTTTGAATATTAGAAAAATCCATGTGCATGGGATTGATCCCAAACCACTTTTAAAATGATCAGCAACATTTATAGGAATTTTCCAAATGTTCAAAAGATTTTTGGAAAAAGATTTTTCTCTGGCTATTTATTTAAAATTTCTAGGGCTTTTCTTTCCCCATTTTGAATTTCTTTTTGAATTTTTGCATGATGCAAAGGGCTCAAATAAACCTAGTACTTACCCTAGTTGGGGTTCTGACAACTCGCCCCCACTCAAAAGAATCTCGTCCCGAGATTCAGAAGTCGTCGGAAGGAAGGTGGGGTACTCGGCACGGAGGCGGTCTTCTCTTTCCCATGTTGCTTCTTTCTCGGAATGATGTGACCAATGAACTTTAAGGAACTTGATCTTCTGACGGCGAGTGACACGCTCTGCTGAATCAAGAATACGAACAGGGTACTCTCGATAAGAAAGGTCATCTTGGAGATCAAGCGTTTCATGGTCGACTTCGCGGATGGGGTCCTTGAAGCAACGCCTGAGTTGTGACACATGGAATACATCATGTACTCGGGAAAGGTGCGGAGGTAGTTCAAGTTGGTAGGCAACTTCTCCACGTTTAGCAAGAATGCGGAAAGGTCCGATGTAACGTGGGGTCAACTTGCCTTTGATACCGAATCTTTGGGTTCCTTTCAGAGGAGTAACCCGGAGGTAAGCCTTCTCATCAATATTGTAGCTCTCCTCTCTATGATGACGATCATAGTAGCTCTTTTGACGAGACTGAGCGGATTTCAAACGATCACGAACAATGCGAACTTGCTGTTCTGCTTCCTTGATCATATCCGGTCCAAAGAGTTGTCTTTCACCGGTTTCTGACCAGTTAAGGGGTGTTCGACATCGTCCTCCGTAGAGGAATTCAAAGGGAGCCATGTTCAGACTAGATTGATAGCTATTGTTATAAGCAAATTCGGCGAATGGAAGAGATTTCTCCCAATTCTTTCCGAATGAGATAACACAAGCTCTGAGCATGTCTTCCAAAATTTGATTAACCCTTTCAACTTGACCGCTAGACTGAGGATGGAAAGCTGTACTAAAGGATAGATGAGTTCCCATAGCATTTTGAAAACTTTCCCAAAATCTAGGGGTGAAAAGGCTACCACGATCAGAATTGATCACCAAAGGAACACCGTGAAGAGACACTATTCTAGAGACGTACAAGTATGCTAACTGGCTAGCAGTTATAGACTCACGAATGGGAAGGAAGTGAGCAACTTTTGAAAGTCGATCAATGACAACGAAGATGGCATCATTTCCTTTCTGGGTTTTTGGAAAGCCGGTGATGAAGTCCATACCGACTTTGTCCCATTTCCACTCGGGAATAGACAATGGCTGAAGAGTACCAGCAGGTCTTTGGTGTTCTTCCTTAATGCGACGACAAACATCACATTAGGCAACAAATTGTGCAATGTCTCTCTTCATCCGGGTCCACCAAAATCTCTGGCGTAGATCTCGGTACATTTTTGTGCTACCGGGATGAATTGAGAGGGGAGTGTCATGAGATTCCTTAAGGATCAGCTGCTTTAGGTCTTCGTTCTGAGGAACTACCAAACGATTTTCAAAGAATATCGTTCCTTGATCATTTGCAGAGAAACATTTAGCAACTCCGCTAACAATGTTCTGCTTGATCTCTTGAATACTACTATCTTGTTTCTGGGCGGCTATGATTTGATCCTCAAGGGTTGGTTTCGCCACCAAGTTGAAAAGAGATCCACGAGGAACAATCTCGAGATTGAGCTTTCGAAATTCCTCATGAAGAAGTGGTTGATACTGTTGTAACATGAGGTTGTTACAATACGACTTACGACTTAGTGCATCAGCCATGACATTGGCCTTGCCTGGGGTGTAAGAAATTCCTAAGTCATAATCTTTTATCAACTCTATCCAGCGTCTTTGCCTGAGATTAAGATCTGGCTGGGTGAAAATGTATTTGAGGCTTTGGTGGTCGGAATAGATCTCACAACGATTACCAAGGAGGTAATGTCGCCAAGTCTTCAGGGCATGAATTACGGCAGCGAGTTCAAGATCATGGGTTGGATAGTTCTCTTCATGTGGCCGCAACTGGCGTGAAGCATAAGCTACCACATGTCGATCTTGCATAAGTATGCATCCTAACCCTTGCCGTGAAGCATCACAATAGATCTCGAAATCCCTTTTGGTGTCTGGAGGTGCAAGTACGGGTGCAGAAGTCAATCTTCTTTTTAGCTCTTGAAAGCTTTCCTCGCACTTGGAAGTCCATTGGAATTTCTTATCTTTCTTGAGGAGTTCAGTAAGAGGCTTTGAAACTTTAGAAAAGTTCTCGACGAAGCGGCGGCAATAGCTTGCTAAGCCAAGAAAACTCCTAACTTGCTTAACCGATTCAGGTGGAGTCCAGTCAAGGACGGCCTGAACTCTCTCGGGATTGACTGCAACACCTTTCGCAGAAATCACGTGGCCTAAGTAGGTCACTTCTGGTAGCCAAAATTCACACTTGGAGAACTTAGCATAAAGGCGGTGCTCTCTAAGTTTCATCAATACCAGCCTTAGGTGTTGGGCATGATCTTCTTCGTTCTTCGAGTAGATGAGAATGTCATCAAGATAAACCACAACAAATTTATCTAAGTACTCCATGAAGGTCGAATTCATCAAGCGTGAGAATGTGGCGGGGGCATTGGTTAAACCAAAGGACATGACGGTATACTCGTAAAGACCATAACGAGTGGTGAAAGCCGTTTTGGGTATGTCCTCGTTTCGGATTTTGATCTGATGATAGCCTAATCTCAGATCCATCTTGGAGAAGACAGAGGATCCTGCAAGTTGATCATAAAGATCATTGATCCTGGGCAGTGGGTACTTGTTCTTTATTGTCGCTAGATTTAGCGGACGATAGTCTACGCACATCCTTTCTGTTCCATCTTTCTTCGTTATGAACAGAACGGGGCAACCCCATGGCGATGAGCTAGGGCGGATGAAGCCTTTTGCCAACGAAGCATCAAGTTGGGTTTTTAGCTCAGCTAACTCATGTGGGGCCATTCTATATGGGCGTCTGGAAATTGGGGCTGTGCCTGGTATAAGATCCACTATGAATTCTACACACCTGTCGGGTGGCATTCCCGGCAGCTCTTCAGGAAAGACATCCGGGAAGTCACGAACCACCGGAACATCTTCAAGGTCGGGAAGGGGAAGCACATTCAAAGTATGCATCTGGATTTTTGAGTTGGGTGATGTGTAGTCAATGGTCTGGCCTGAAGGATGGGTGAGTTTGACTGATTTGGCTTTACAATCAAGGAAAGCATTTTGCCTTGATAACCAATCCATTCCTAGGATGACATCAATGTCCGAAGAGTTGAGGGCTATAAGAGAAGCAAGGAATACTAAACCCTCAATTGCAATTTCATTGCCATGGCTTACTCTATTAGTTTGCCACTTTGAACCAGGAGTTTGAATAATCATTGGAGAAAACATTTCTTCAAAAGGAAACTCATGACGAAGTGCATAACTCTCCGACATGAATGAATGAGAAGCTCCTGGATCGAAAAGAACGGAGGCGGGGACATGATTGACTGGGAGTGTACCAAGAATGACATCGGAAGCAAAAGTGGTTTCCTCAACTGAGATTTGGTTCACAAAACCACTACTTGTGACTGAAAGCTTTGCTGGGATGGTCTTGGTGGTGGATTTCTTTGGAGGCTTGGGTCGAGAATGACGTGATGCCATCAAGACCTGAGGGCATTGACGATAGTAATGGCCTGGAAGACCACACTTAAAGCATACCCTGTCTGAAATGTTAGGAGTGGGATTGCTTGGTTGCACACCATCATTCCGGGGTGGAATAATGTGTTGGGGTGGATGGCATATATTGGAGGTTGGTCTCTGCAGAAAGTTTTGAGGTATGGCTCTGGTTGGAATCCAAATTCGGCGTTTCTGAGGGGCTGAACTTGAAGAAGGAGCAAGCTCAAGAGCATGCTTGCGGGTCTCTTCGAAATTTTCATTGCCATGCTCAGCTCTGAAGGATCTGTTGACTAAATCCTCACAGGTGGCAAATTCGATGAGGTTGAGATCATGACGAAGGATGGGGCTAAGTCCCTTACGGAAACTTGCCTGCTTTCTGGCATCGGTGGTGATCTCATCTTGGGCATACCGAGCAAGACGGTTGAACTCTCTCACATACTCGTGCATGGACATCTCTCCTTGAGTGAGATTGCAGAACTCTTCCTTCTTGCACTCCATCAACTCATCCAAAAGGTGGTACCCTCGAAAGGCAACACAGAACTCCTGCCAAGTCACTAAGTGACTATCAGGCTGCATAGCAACATAGTTCTCCCACCATTCAGCAGCAGCACCTTCCAGAAAGTATGCCGCGAAAACAACTCAGTCATCGGGAGCAACATGTGCAGTATCAAGCTTACGCTCGATGGAACGGAGCCAATCATCAGCTTCAAGGGGCTCAGAAGAACATCGGAATACCGGTGGCTTGAGGAGGATGAAGTCCTGAATGCTCACAACCACATTACGATGACGTGAGGTATTCTGCTCGATGAGCTCCAGAAGGCGTGTTTGATCACGTTGATTCTTCTCAGCTTCCATCATGATTTCCGCCGCAGAAGGCGGTGGTGGAGGTGCATCGTCATATCGATTCCAAACACGGTCTCGATGCCGACGAACAGCACTACGAGTTCCACCTGACATCCTGTGTGATAAAAATCAACAATCAGAACAGGTTGAATGATGGATTCAAGGATAACAAGACATGATGAAGGCGGAAAGGATTATAATGCGAAGCCAAAGATTCACAGAAACATGGGAAAAATCCGGCAGCATAACGGCTACACCGGAATGAAAAATGAAACAACCTTGAGGAGATTGAACATAACTTCCTCAAGAAACTCAAAACCGATGAGTCTGGACGACCACAACAATCCTACGGCTAAAAGGAAGCACTCAGCGAGATGTTCTAGTAAGACATAGATGAGCCTAGTCCTATCATCCCGTAGAAAAGATAAGGTGACCCAGAACTCAGATCGATGAGGGTAAGGAGAAAAAGAAGCCTTACGTTGTTCCCTTATATACCCAGAGTAACTATATAACTATAGAATGCTAGACTCGACTTCGACCAAGGGTTTCTAATCCTACAGACAGTCCTGCTCTGATACCAAGTCTGTTGGGACCCGGGGTTAGCGTATGTACTTCCAGTCACGATACAATCACATGGAGAGCCGAGAACCGTACCCACTTGTCTAAGCAGACAAGGCCAAGCACAGAACGTTCTCGGTAAGCATCGAACGTGAGGGGGCATCCCATTCAGGCCGGATGATCATCTGAGATGGGTCCTCATCGTCCTCTCACAAGTCTAAATGCTTATGGGTGGTGAATCCCATACTCATAGACAAGTCGCCTCAACCATGTTATCGATTGGATCCTAACTCTTACATAGACTTACTCCAGCCCGATCACTTAGTCGGGGTCTAGGGCGGGCTCGATCATACAACAAAGTGTGTACGTGACAGAGTCACGAGAAATCGCATCGCGATGCCCCAAGCTGCGCACATCTAAGGGCCACTTGGTGTATAAACGACCGCCAGCCAGATCACAACTAAGGTCTCGAAAACCCATACTAAGGCATGCATGTTATAATCATACACGCAGCACACATGCCTAGTATGAACAGCATGTATCATCACATAACTCTACAAAGTATTCTTTATTGACTTATACATAGAGCATACAAAGATCACATGTCTGTGATCAACATTACATCATACAACAGAAGCAAATTAGGTCTGAGTACAGACAAGTTTAACAAATGGCTTAGAGAAGCCTTGTAAACAAACATGCCCTTCCACGAGGGACCAGACTGCTGTCTGGGATTATACTACCAAGGTCAGCGTCGAGCTTCACGAAGGTGACTCCATCGGGGTCCGGTTTCTTATCTAAAACATAGAATAAGCAAACGTGAGTACAAAGTCGTACTCAGCAAGACTTACATCAGATCTATACTACTCATGCTCAAGTATCAAGGTAAAGGAGGTGGGGTTTCATCATGCAGAAGTGCTAGCTTTGACTTGGCTAATCCTGTACTACGAGTACCAGACTTTGAGGTAAGAAGCGTACACGAGTCCACTACATCTCCAAACAATACACCACTATGGTTACTTCCTCGACTTCCCCACGAAGAAGCACACCATAGCACTCACACTTATCTTGCGAGTTTTATAAGTATCCATTCAAGTTTTCTATGATCAAGTAGAGGTTTCCAAGTAGTCCATAACCGCGGACACGGCTATTCGAATAGTTCATTAACCCTGCAGGGGTGTACATCTTCACACGCGTGTCATCAATTATCGCCTCGTTCTGGGCATCCTTCAAGCGGATGTCGGACGTGGATGAAACCAAGGCACTAACCTCACATCACCTTCTCTAATCCAGGAGTCGACTACCTGAGTTTGGCACCGCTCGAGAGTCCGGCCGGTTCCACGAAACGGACTCAGATAATGTAAGGGACCGAGACGCCACCTCTTCCAGATGGTTTCACTGCCTCACAAGTCCACCCACATATCTAGGATGATGCAACCTTTTCTTCATTCTTTTTCTATGCATATGCCAAATGGAAAACCCGAATCTATTGTGACTCCTGGACCGGATCGGTATGTAAAGAGGCCAAACGGGGCTCCCATAAAACCCTACATGTGGTCATACTCTTTGTCTTGGATCACAAAACAGGAACTCGGGGCCTAGGGTAGTGTTCAACGAGACAACCCACTGTGTACTCCTACACAGCCTCTCATCGTTCACCTTTGCTTAGGGTGGATTCACCAACACGTTTCACTTTCATCAACACCACTGTGTTCATTCCATCCCGACTCACAATCAAAACATCCTCATTGTACCACTAAGCAGCAAAAGCAGTAACAGTTGTAGGGGCCACATGCTCATCATTCAACTCCTAAATCTGCTAGGATTGTGGTTTGCTTAATACGGTGACAAAATGATAGGTCATGCATCGGAATGGGTTCAACTATGCGAAAGAACGTGTCTCGATGATCTCCTAAACATGCATAAGCGAGACTGAGAGGGAAATAGGATTTTATAGACATGATCAATGGGGTTTGCTTGCCTTGCTGACGAGGTTCGATATCGGCGTCTTCAACGAAGGGGGTGGCCTCCGGTTCCGGTTGCACGTCTATCGAGCAAACAATCAAACAAGGTATAAATATAAATGCAATGCACCAAACACATGATTAATATTGAAAAGGTGATGTTCTTGGTCACAAAGTGTGTACAATTCCATTTAAAAGAAGTCACATGCAAAGTCATTTGCAAATGGGCTTCAAATTTGAATTTGAATTAAAGCCATATGGGTGTTTTGCACTGTTCACCCAATTTTAATTGGTCAAACATGAAAACAGAGCCCATATTCATAATCCTTGGATTTTTCTGATATTTTTAGACATATTATTTGCTATATTTGGAGTTCATATGAATTAGTTATGAATTTCCCAAGTTTAACTCATTTTCTGGATTTTTCTCTGTTTTAAATAATTCTTTTAAAAACTGGAAATTTGATTTAATGCGTCATGCTGACCTCAGCATGATGTGTGGGGGCTCCTGACCTGTGGGTCCCTTCTGTCAGCCTCAGGGGTTAATCTCCCGGTTTGAAATAGCTTAACAGAGGGGTTTAGGGGGGGGCTGGCCCACATGTCATGGACTCAGGGGGGTTAAGCTGTGGATTAGGTTAGGTTAATGGCGCCGTCGCCGGAGTGTGGCCGGAGTTTCGCCGGAGTTGCAAAATGGGCTCGGCTTGGGGTTTGGCTGGCACGGTTGTGCTCCCCGCGGGCTTCCGCACGCAACCATGCCATCGGGGTGCCACGGAAGGGCTCTGGAGCACGTCGGCGACGTCCGAGGCGACGGCCGAAGCACTGCGACGACGACTTCGACGAACCCGTGCGTGGAAAAGAGCGGGGAATGGGGGAAAAGGACCGCAAGGCTCACCAGAGCTTGAAGGTGAACGCTGCGAGACCGGAGAGAGGCTGGACGTTGGGGAATTCCTCGCCGGAGTCCTCTGCGCCCAGCGGCGAGACCTTGAAGCTTGCGTCGTCTCCGGTGGGGATTGAGTCCGATTCGTCGGCCTGCTAAACGAAGTCGACGGCGATGGACCTCGTGGACACTACGGCTTGAGCTCGGGATGACAGGGGGCACGCCTGCGCACGGTGGCGCTCTGCGGCGCCGCTCGGTTGTCGACGTGCACGGCGAGAGAGGGCGAGGGAGAGACGCGCTGGAGGGGGAAATGGAGCGGGAGGCTCCCAGACGCCTCCAGGTGCGAAGAGATGGCCTCGGGAAGCTGCTGCGTGGCCGCGGCTCGTCGGCGGCGTCAGTGGAGTGCTGCATGCATTCCACCGAGCACCTTCGGGGCGCGGGGAGGAAGAGACAAGCGGGGGAGGTGGGTTGGGCCGCCTGCTGGGCTGGGGGGGGGGGGAAGAGTTGGGCCGAAAGCCAGGGGTTGTTCACCTTTTCTATTTCTTTATGTTTTAATTTTCTGCCCTTTTGTTTTGCCCTGGTAAAAATACCAAAGCATTTTATAAAAATGCCCAATTACTTTTATAAATACTAGGTGACCAGTAGCTAGTCACATATGGAATTTGGGCATTTTTGAAATTCAACATATTTTGAATTTCAATTCAAATAGGGTTATTTTAATTTCCAAAGCCACTGTTTGAATATTAGAAAAATCCATGTGCATGGGATTGATCCCAAACCACTTTTAAAATGATCAGCAACATTTATAGGAATTTTCCAAATGTTCAAAAGATTTTTGGAAAAAGATTTTTCTCTGGCTATTTATTTAAAATTTCTAGGGCTTTTCTTTCCCCATTTTGAATTTCTTTTTGAATTTTTGCATGATGCAAAGGGCTCAAATAAACCTAGTACTTACCCTAGTTGGGGTTCTGACAGACCGGGAGCGTGCTCAACCGGAACATGGCTCACTCTAGCGCAGTCGACCGGGAGCGTGCTCAACCGGGACATGGCTCACTCGAGCACAGTCGACCGGGAGAGTGCTCAACCGGGACATGGCTCACTAGGTTTTACTCGGAAGTAATCATGCATAAGATAGAATTAACCAATGCAGACATATCGATAAAGTGTACCCACTGTTAAGTCGTCTGTGGGGGTGGTGTGCACAGGCACTTCACACCATGGCCAATATACGGGAAGTGTTTATAGCTAATATATGGGGTGGTGTGTACAAGCAATGTGTGAGCTCTGTACGGGAAGGATCTGGGTTGCATCTGAAGAATTTGGGTTGCATCGGGCCACTTGGGTTGCATCTGGCTGGAATGGGTTGCATCTCGCTGGAATGGGTTACATCTGAGAATTTGCGTGAGGAGCAGCAAGAAAACAACGACGCGGGAGGAAGATTACCACGGGCACCGTCCACGGTCGTAGCAGAGGAGAACCACGGACGCCGCCAGCCAGGTGACTCGCGGGCGTGGAGGAGAACTCACGGGAGGAAAACGCAGCGGCCGGTCACCGCTGGACGCGGGGGTGGGGGACGCGCACGGCCAGCCGCGAGCGCCGGAGCAGAAGGCGGCGGAGCGGACACCAGCTCCGGAAGAGCGGCGAGGTGCAGGTCCACCACCTGCAATCCGCAACTGAGGAGCCAACTTGCACTACCGCCGGAGCCTTCACGGGCAAGGACGACTGATATGGTGAGGATACTTCTCACTCCTTGTTGGTTACCCCAAGAGGAATGTGAGATGTAGCGTAGCAGCAAATTTCCCTTAGCGAAGATGCTAAGGTTGAGTATCGAACCAGTAGGACTCGCAGAGATAAAAGAAGGTGGTAAAGTGAACAATGGCGCCGTTCACAACTGAGGGTTGCTAACTTCACCTGGACCTGCACACAGATACAAATAACTTTGCTCCCAACGAGTACGGAGGAGTTGTCAATTCCTCCGGCCTTGTTGTTTACAAAGAATTAACGCAAGAGATAATGATAGTGATAGCAACTGAAAAGTGAACTAAGGATGTAAAAAGTGATATGAAGATGGATCGGGGTCCCGTGATTTTCACTAGTGATGTCTCTCTCCCAAAAGACGATAAAAGTGCTAGCAAGGTAAACAAATCACAGTTGGGCAATTGATAGGATTATGAAGGCACCGCAATGCTAACTATGCTGCAAAGAAAGGAAGGGCTCAAAAGCAATGGGCAGTACGCCAAGGTAAGTAGACCGAAATCCATCTGCATCTACTACGAATCATCCACCTTGAGATATCTATCCAGAACATCTCGCTGGTATTAAGTTGATAATCTCACCCAAAGTGTAAATCCAAAGCAAAAGACAACTGCATTAAAAGAACTTTGTGTAAAGTAAACAATCCTTGCATCCGCGGATACAAGCACCGTTGTTTTATCCCTGGTGGCAACAGCACATCCCCTAGTCTCATGTTTCTGTCACTCAAGCTAGACATCAAGGGGCTGAACCCACAATCAAGCATAACGCTCCCACTTGGAGTTGCAACAAATCACTTGGCCAAAGTAAAATACGGCAACGGAGAACATGCAAGAATTTACTCAAGAACAAAATATAAAAGAGAAGAACCAAATATATTACTCATCACAATCTGAACATAGTCTCATAACCCATCAGATCCCAACAAACTCAGCATAGCAACGGCATAAAATTACAAAGGTGCCTCGATCATGTGAGGCAGCTCACGAGGTCTCGAAAGTGGAGGCACAAAAAGGGGAGAGATAGACCACATAGCTACTGGTCACGGACCCATGGTCCAAGGAAAACTACTCACGGTACATACGGGAGGCGTCCATGGCTATGGATGGTCTCCCAGAGGGGGTAGCTTCTCCCGGCAGGGTGCCGGAGCAGCTTCTCCAGGCAGCCCCGATCTAGAAACGGCGGTGGCGGCGGTACAGAGGCGAGATCGCGAAAAAAGGAGTTCTCTCCAGGGGTTTCCGTCACGGGGGGTAAATATAGGCGAAGGGGGCACCGAGAGGGGCCACAAGGCAGCCAGGAGGCTCCCTGGCGCGGCCTAGGGTGGGGTCGCGCCAGGGACCCTTCTGGAGTCCCTGTGGTGGCCCCCCTTCCCTCCTTTGGTGTTTCCGGAAGCTTTCGTGTCGCTGATTTTTTATCTGATTTTTCCGGATTTTTTGGAGAACTTTTAATGGCCGGAAAACCTGAAATACAAAACAGCAGAAAACAACAACTGGTAGCTAGGTGCACTGGGTTATTAGATTAGTCCAAATATGCTCAAAGGTGTATGAAAGTTCAAGCAAAACATGGCAAAGTCACACAAGACATGCATGGAGCAAGCAGAAAATATAGATACGTTTGGGATGTATCAACATCCCCAAGCTTAATTCCTGCTCGTCCTCGAGTAGGTAAATGATAACAAGCATAATTTCTTTGGTGACATGCCACACAACCATAAAAGAACTTTTTAAGTAAAGCAATCAAAGCATGCAATTCAATTCAAGTCTTAACAAGCAAGAGTCCATATTAGCATTGACACAAGCAACAAAAGAACAAAAGGTGCAAGAGCTCTCGCTGTCCGTGACTCGAATGTCTCGAGATGGTGTTTGCGTGCAAGCAGGGGATAGGGAAATACGAGATAAAAAAAGGTAATTGTTGAGAACAACTATCTACTAAAGTTTCACACTTAGTCTCCTTTGGATTCTTATCTTGACTCGTCCCCAGACCACTAGCCAGGTACAAGTCAAACTGATCCACTCCCTTTCGATATTTTGAGCACTCATGCAATGGATGAGCGTGATCAAGAAAGTTGACACCTAAAAGGCGAAACAGAAAGAAGGTGGAGGAGGAAGACAAAAAGGTGTGAAAGGCTCACATCAATGAGGACAATCATAGGCGAGAGAAGGCCATATGATAGATATGATGTGAGGAGTAGGGATTGCCATGCAACGGATGCACATGTGAGCTAAAAGCTCTCCAAGGGAACTAGTGGGGGTGCATCTAACTTGCTTGCTCAAGAAGACCTAGAGCTCGTTTGAGGAGGCTCATCATTGGAATATACAAGCCAAGTTCTATAGTGTGAAGGTCCCCACATAGCTATATGCATGATGATGATCTCTATGGAGTACAAGGGATAGAGGATGAAGTACTAGTGTGGATCTCTCAAAAAGAATAGTAGTGTTCCCCTTTCTCTCTTTTTATTTTTTATTTTTCTCTTTTTTCTATTTTTTGTATTTTTGGTGGCCTCAATGGCTCTTTCTATTTAACTCTCATTTGTCCTCTTTGGGATCTTTTGATTTTGACCTCTTTGGGATCTTTTCCTCACTTAGGGGCAACACTCTATATTTTACAAGAATATAGGAGATCTTCCACACTTTACAAAGGTACTCACATAAAGAAGATATAACTATCATGATGCAAAGGTATGACATGAGGATCAAGTCATGAGAAGATGGATGTTGCATGGCAATGTATCTCGGAAGGCTATGGAAAGGCCTTGTAGGTAGATATGGTGGATGTTTTGAGGAAAGATATAAGGAGGTTTATGATGACAGAGCGTATCGTGCCAAGGGTTTGGATGCACCGGCGAAGTATGCGCCAACTCTCAAGATGAGAAAGGGCAATGCACGGTACCGAAGAGGCTAGAAAAAGTATAGGTGGGTGGAAGTGTCAACTTTCGAATACTCACATTAGTCCGAAGAACTCATGCACTTATTATCGGTAGCTCTCAATCTAATCAGGAGGTTCACAAAGAGACAAGTACCCCGAGGAGGAGTGTATGGGGGTTTGGTTATCCTTGCGCATCCTCGACTCATGGTACGTGAGTGTACTCTAATATTCGAACCCTCCAGAGGTTAGTGATCCATCTAGTAGCTAGAGTTCTCAACAGGGGTTTTTGGTTTTCGAAAAACACACGGATTGCCCAAAATACGACATCTATCACTAATAGGCTCGATCTCTTGACACCAAAAGTTCAAACATTACTCCAGTCAATACCTCAAAACTATTGCAAGTTCCTACTACAAAGAGAAAAGCAACTTCAACTACCTACTTCTAGTCAAGACACAAAACTCGGTGCAACAGGCAAACTCTCTAACAAGATAAAACATGCAACCTATAGAAAGTTCAACCTAAAACAATGGAAAATCTCTAGAAAAACTAAAGCACTACAACTAAACAGAGCAGCAGCTAAGAAAAGAAAAAGAACAACTCACAGCTAAAAGAATAAGCAAGCAAATCCTATGAGGAGTTCTAGTTCAAGCGGAGCGTGTAATTCTCCCACACAAAAGAAAGTAAGCTGGGATCTAACTTGTTACTACAGCAAACAAAGCAAAATAAAACTAAAAACAAAACCTAAGAGCGAGACGCTCCAAGAATAGCACTTAACGCATGAAGTGATAAAAATATAGTGCAACGAGAGACGAACTGATAATTGTTGATGAAGAAGGGGATGCACGGGGGCATCCCAAAGCTCAGACGCTTGAGTATCCTTGAATATTTATTTGGGGTGCACATGGGCATCCCCAAGCTTGAGCGTTTGACACTCCAGGATCTTCTTTCATCATCTTCCATCGCACACTTGAAAACTCCCTTCATACATAACTCATTGTAGACTGATTAGAGAGGTTAGTACCCTAATAAAGTAATTTTTCCTCTAGTGTAAATAAATATAATCTTGAAGAGCTAATGTTTCTCAAGATTTCCAAAAAGTTTTTGCAAAGAAAAAGCAAGCTTAAGGTTTGCAAAAGTAGAGAGAGACAAAACGTGGCAGAATCTGTGAAAAATAGAACAGCAGATAGAAACGAATTTTTTAGGGGTACTTCTGCAACTCAAATCAAAAAACTCAGAACATACGTAAGTTTCGTAATTGTATAGAGCACGCTTTGTAATAATTTCAGCTAAAAAAGATGAACTGGGATTTTCCATGATTTTTCTAGTCACGAGGACAGAAACTGTTTTCTGGACAGCATGTCACAACTTTTACTACCCTTGTCGTATGAGGCTATAAAAGGCACAAAGCTTGAAAAGTAAAGATACAATGATGTTGATACAGTAGTAACAATCATCAAGACCACTAAGAACAGAAAAAAATCAAAAAGAAAAACCTAAATTCGTTGCGGGCTGCCTCCCGAAAGCGCTTCTTTAGAGCCATTAGCTAGGCTTAAAGCAGAAGATCAAGTCTTTTCAAGAGAATAACTAGCCCGTGTGACGGACTCAAAAGGTAACTTAATCTTTTTCCTAGGAAAATGTTCCATCCCTTTCTTGAGAGGGAATTGGAATTTGATATTCCCCTCTTTCATGTCAATAACAGCACCAACTGTGCGAAGAAAAGGACGTCCCAAAATAATTGGACAAGAAGGTTCACATTCAATGTCCATAATAGTGAAATCAACGGGAACATAATTGTCATTGACAATGATAAGAACATCGTCGATCTTCCCCAAAGGTTTCTTTACAGAAGAATCAACAAGACGAACACCAAAAGAACAAGAATCAAAAGGTTTCAATTCAAGCATATCATACATTCTTTTGGGCATAAAAGAGGTACTTGCTCCAACATCACAAAGAGCATAACAAGAGAAGTTATTCAATTTGATTTTTATCATAGGATCCGAACCATCTTCTAGCATCCTAGGTATGGAGGCTTCTAGTCTAAGCTTCTCCCTAACTTTGATTAGAGCATTGGTGATATGTTCTGTGAAGGCAAGATTAAGTGTGCTAGTGTGGGGGTCTCTAGACATCTTGTGTAGGAAACCAATAACTTCAGGTAAAGTGAAGTTGTCAAAGTCTAGGTCACTATTATCTATCAAGGAGGTAGTGATATCATTTACGCTCACTTGTTTGAAAGCCTCTACGTTCATAGAGGTTTCTTCATCTATGGTTGAGGTGGTAGCATCACCATTGGTAGGTCCAGTGGGACTAGGGGTGTGATGGGTGCTAACTGTTTGGACATCCTCAACTACTTGGATAGTGGCTACTGTGTGGTAGGTAGGAAGGCTCTTAATTCTTTCCTCTTCCTTGGGGATAACTTCTGGTTTGGCTGCCATCTGGTTTATCAAGGTAGATTGGGTGTGAGACATGTTTGAAACATAGGTCTCAATGGCAGTGAGTCTAGTTTGGAGGCTGGAAATGTCACTATCCAGGCTCTCAAGTTGTTTGCTAATGTTTTGCAGGATAGAGGAGTGCTCATCTAACTGTTTGGAAAAGGCCTTGTTTTGTTCAAAATGTGTGTGCATATAGCTTTTGGTGCCTTTTTCTATTTCTATAAGTTTCTCATAGCTGGGTAAGTCTCTTTCCCTATAATTCTGGCTATAGGAGTTGCTATTACCGTTCCCATAGTTGTTGGATGGGAAAGGTCTAGGATTGTTGCTACCAAAATTACTCCTATAAGAATTATTATCGAAGTTATTTCTAGAGATAAAGTTCACATCTATTTGTTCTTGAGCAACCAAAGAATTTAAAGGAAAATTCTGAGGATCAATAGGAGCTTGCTTGGTAAGTAGAGACATGATAAGGTCAACCTTTTCATTTATAGAGGATATCTCCTCGACAGAATTTACCTTCTTACCAGTTGGAGATCTTTTGGTGTGCCACTGAGAGTAGTTCAGCATCATCTCATGAAGTAGCTTTGTGGCAGCACCGAGTGTAGTTGACATAAAAGTTCCTCCCACGGCCGAATCTAACAGGTTCCGCGAGGAAAAGTTCAAGCCTACATAAAAAGTCTGGATAACCATCCAGGTAGTCAGTCCATGTGTGGGGCAGTTCTTGGCAAGCGTCTTCATACGTTCCCATGTCTGGGCAACGTGTTCATTATCCAATTGCCTGAAATTCATAATGTTACTCCTCAATTGAATAATTTTAGCAGGGGGATAGTACTTCCCGGTAAAAGCATCCTTGCACTTATCCCAAGAATCTATGCTATTCTTAGGCAAGGATTGAAACCAGATTTTAGCTTCATCCCTTAAAGAGAAAGGAAAAAGCTTAAGCTTAACAATTTCACCATCTACTTCTTTGTACTTTTGCATATCACAAAGCTCAATAAAATTATTTAAATGCAAAGCAGCAGCATCTCTAGCACCAGAGAATTGATCTTTCATAACAAGGTTTAGCAAAGAAGGTTTAATCTCATAAGAAGGTGCTGAAGTAGCAGGTGTAGCAATAGGAGTGCAGATAAAGTCACTGTTGTTGTGGCTAGTGAAGTCACACAACTTGGTGTTTTCATTGGAACCCATAGTAGCAGCAGGTATTTTTGGTATTTTTGATAAGGGACACAAAAGTAAAAACTGAAAGGTAAACTAACAAGACTAAAAAGCAAAGATAAAAGATAGTGTGCAACTCCCCTATCTTGTAGACTGGAGTCCCCGGCAACGGCGCCAGAAATTGGCTTGATACGGTGAGGATAGTTCTCACTCCTCATTGGTTACCCCAAGTGGAAGGTGAGATGTAGCGTAGCAGCAAATTTCCCTTAGCGAAGATGCTAAGGTTGAGTATCGAACCAGTAGGACTCGCAGAGATACAAGAAGGTGGTAAAGTGAACAATGGCGTCGTTCACAACCGAGGGTTGCTAACTTCACCTGGACCTGCACACAGATACAAATAACTTTGCTCCCAACGATTACAGAGGTGTTGTCAATTCCTCCGGCCTTGCTTTTTACAAAGAATTAACGCAAGAGATAACGATAGTGATAGAAACTGAAAAGTAAACTAAGATGTAAACAGTGATATGAAGATGGACCGGGGTCCCGTGATTTTCACTAGTGATGTCTCTCTCCCAAAAGACGATAAAAGTGCTAGCGAGGTAAACAAATCAAAGTTGGGCAATTGACAGGATGATATGGGGTGGCCCGATCTTCTCAGTAAGCGTACGGTGATATGAGGGCGATGATTGATAACTTGTATGTAGCCGATGAACTCTCCTCGCTAGATCCCTGTTGCCAATGCGACAACTCTCTACCCTTTGGATATTCACAACTTCACACACTTGCGCAACGTAGCCGTCGACCACGAGACATTAATTTGCAATCTACTAATTCCCAGTGGAACAACAGATCACACAAAACTTGTAGCAGCAGAACTTCAGATCGATACGAATTGAAGTTTATGATTCAAGATGAAAGCTTGTAGCTATTCTCAAGAACTAGGGTTTATCTAAACTTGGTCTAACCCTAAAACTCGCAGGGGGTTCGGTATTTATAAGCTAGGGGGTGTCAAACTCGGATACAAGGCCGCAGCCCTTCAGATCTGCATGCGGGCAGTTTCAGACATCCGATGGGTTTCGGACGTCCGATGCGTCGGACGTCCGAACTGTGTCGGATGTCCGGCTGTTTTGACATCGGTACTGTACTTGGGGGCCATCGCGAAGATCTTCATGTCGGACGTCCGAAGCCCGTCGGATGTCCGCCGAAAATAGCAACCCTTCTGTAACTTGAGGTCATCGAAGCGTCCTAGCTCCCGGCCTCCGATGTCGGACGTCCGAAATGCGTCGGACGTCCGAAAGTTGGAGCTTCTTTTATCTTTTCCTCCTTCTAGATCCTCGTCTTCGTCATGATACCTGATAATGCAAACATACAAAGATTTAGGCAGTATAAAGTTCTCAGTACATGACATATCAGAATCTATTTAGAGCGAGTTCACCTGTTGTTCTATCAACTTTGCACGAGCTCTTGTAATAGGTCCAATTATGATTTCATCATCCTTCTTCTTTGTTGAATCAACTTGTTATTCATGACGAACTGGAGATGTGTTGGTAGTAGGGATGTCCTCATCATCTCCCCCCCCCCTTCAAAAGGCGTCGACCTCGACGCTCCAAGGTCATCTCCCATGTATGGTGATAAATCAGCAACGTTGAAACTGTTGCTAGCGCCACCAAACTCAGCAATGGGAATATCAATCGAGTAGGTGATGGCTTCTCGCCCTTCGTTGGTTACCCCAAGTGGAAGTTTGAGATGTAGCGCAGCAGCAAGTTTCCCTCAATAAAGATACCAAGGTTTATCTCTAGTAGGACTCCAGAGATGATAAGTAGGTGTCAGCGGCGCAACTGACGTGGACCTGCACACAGACACAGATAACTTTGTTCCCAACGAAGTTCAGAGAGGTTTTCAATCTCTCCGGTCTTGTTGTTCACAAAGGGTAAAACACAAAGGATAATGATAGCAACTAAAAGTAAAAAACGGGAAAGTAAATATAGCGTGGAAACAGTAATAAGGATATGGACCGGGATACGTGATGTTCGCTAGTGATGTCTCTCTCCCAGAAGACGATAAAACTGCTATGCGAGGTAAACAAATTACAGAAGGGCAATTGACAGGATTATGAACGCACCGCAATGCTAACTATGCTACAAAAGAAAGGAAGAGGCTCAAAAGCACGAGCATTACGCCAAAATAAGTAGACCGTAATCCAACTGCATCTACTACTAATCATCCACCTTGAGATATCTATCCAGAACATCTCGCTGGTATTAATTTGCGAGCCCCACCCAAAGTGTAAACCCAAAGCAACAACCAACTGCATTAAAAAGCACTTTGCGTAAAGTAAACAATCCTTGCAACCGCGGTTACAAGCACCGTTGTTTTCCCCCTTGTGGCAACAGCACATCCCCTAGACTCATGTTTCTGTCACTCAAGTGTGTCATCAGGGGGCATGAACCCACAATCGAGCATAACGTTCCCTCTTGGAGTCACTACCTGCTACTTGGCCAAAGCAATAAACAGCAACGGAGAACATGCAAGAATTACTTAGGAACAAAAATATAAGAGATAAAAACCAAATATATTACTCTATCACAATCTGAACATAATCTCATAATCCATCAGATCCCATCAAACTCAGCATAGCAATAGCAGAAAGATTACAAAAGTGCCTCGATCATGTAGGGCAGCTCACGAGGTCTAAACCATGAAGAACAAAGAGGGGAGGAGAACATCACATAGCTACTGATCACGGACCCATGGTCCAAGGAAAACTACTCACGAGACATCCGGGGAGCATCCATGGTGGAGAGGAGACTCCCGGAGGTCGGCCCTCCCTCCGGCAGGGTGCCGGGAACAGGTCTTTTGGTGCTCCCGATCTCGGAAGCGCGGCGGTGGCGGAACAGAGGCGAGTTTGCGAAATAGGGTTCTGTCTTCGGAGTTTCCCCGTGACGTAGAATAAATAGGCGAAGGGGGGCAGCCAGAGGTGGACCAGGGGCCCCAGGCGCCCCCCCCTGGCGCGGCCAGGGGTGGGGCTGCGCCGGGTGGCCGCCTGGGGCCCCCCTGGCTCCCCTCTGGCCCCACTCGGGCTCTTCGCGAAGCTTCCTGTATGATGATTTTTCCTGTATTTTGCCCGGAATTTTTCTGGAATTTTTTATATGGGGGAAAACTGAAATAGAAAAATAGCAGAAACAGGAACTGGCACTGGGGTGCACTGAGTTAATAGGTTAGTCCAAATATGATCAAAAGTGTATGAAAGTGTATCTAGATCATAGCAATATCACACAAAACATGCATGGAGCAAGCAGAAATTATAGATATGTTTTGGACGTATCAACATCCCCAAGCTTAATTCCTGCTCGTCCTCGAGTAGGTAAATGATAACAGCATAATTTCTGTGGTGACATGCTAGCAACCATAAAAGAACTTTGAAAAGTAAAGCAATCAAGGTTAGAGATTCAATTCAAGTCATAACATGCAAGAGTCTATATTAACATTGAAACAAGTAACAAAAGAACATTAGGTGCAAGAGCTCTCGCTGTCCGTGACTCGAATGTCTCCAAATGGTGTTTGCGTGCAAGAAGGGGGATAGGGAATACGCGAAAAAGTATTTTTGTGTTGAGAACTCAATCTACTAAAGTTTCACACTTGGTCCTCTTTGGAATCTTATCTTGACTCATCCCCAGACCACTAGCCAGGTACAAGTCAATATTATCCACTACTTTTCGATATTTTGAGCACTCATGCAATGGATGATCGTAAGCACGAGAGTTGACACTAAGGATGGCAAAGAGAGAAGTACGGAGGAGGAAGACAAAAAGGATGAGAAAGGCTCACATCAATGAGGACAATCATAGGCAAGAGATGCCAAATGATAGATATGATGTGAGGAGTAGGGATTGCCATGCAACGGATGCACATACGAGCTAGGAAGCTCTCCAAAGGAACTAGTGGGGGTGCATCTAACTTGCTCGCTCATGAAGACCTAGAGCTCATTTGAGGAGGCTCATCCTTGGAATATGCAAGCCAAGTTGTATAGTCTGAAGGTCCCCACATAGCTATATGCATAATGATCATCTCTACGGAGTACAAGGATATAAAGGGAGTACTAGTGTGGATCTCTCAAAAGGATAGTAGTGTTGCCCCTTTCTCTCTTTTTATTTCTTTTTCTATTTTTTCTATTTTTTGTATTTTTTTGTGGCCTCAATGGCTCTTTCTATTTAACTCTCATTTGTCCTCTTTGGGATCTTTTAATGTGTCCACTTCGGGATCTTTTCCTCACTTAAGGGCAACACTCTATTTTACAAGAAGGTAAAGGAGATCTTTCACACTTTACAAGGTACTCAAAATCATAAAGAAGATGTAACTATCATGATGTATGCAATGTATGTCGCTGCCAGTGTAGCAGGAACATGTATGACATGAAGATCAAGTCATGAAGAGGTGGATGTTGCATGGCAATATATCTCGGAAAGGCTATGGAAATGCCTTGATAGGTAGGTATGGTGGCTGTTTTGAGGAAAGATATAAGGAGGCCTATGATGACAGAGCGTATCATGCCAAGGGTTTGGATGTACTGGCGAAGGTGGACACCAACTCTCGGAATGAGAAGAAGGCAATGCACGGTACGAGAGAGGCTAGCAAAATATGGGAAGGTGGAAGTGTCAACTTTCAATACTTACATTAGTCCGAAGAACTCATGCACTTATTATCGGTAACTCTCAATCTAATAAGGAGGTTCACAAAAAGGCAAGTACCCCGAGGAGGAGTGTATGGGGGTTTGGTTATCCTTGCGCATCCTCGACTCATGGTACGTGAGTGTTCTCTGATATTCGATCCCTCCAAAGATTAGTGATCCATCTAGTAGCTAGAGTTCTCAACTAGTTTTGTAGGTTTTGAAAATACACACGGATTGCCCAAAATACGACACCTATCACTAATAGGCTAGAGCTCTTGTCACCAAAAGTTCAAACATTACTCACATCAATACCTCAAAACTATTGCAAGTTACTACTAGAAGAAAATAGCAACCTCAATTACCTACTCTCAAGACAAGACACAACTCAGTGCAACAACCAACTCTCTTTAACAAGATAAACATGAAAAACTAAAAAGAGTTCCAGCAACAAACTAAACAAAATCCAAGGCTCTTGCTAAATACAAACTAAGACTAAAACTAAACATGGTAGTAGCTATGAAAAGATAAAGAACACACAACAACAAAAAGATAAGAAGGAAAAATCCTATGATGTGTTCTAAATTTTGAATGTGGAGCGTCTTTCTCTCCCACACAAAGTAAGACGGGATATAACTTGTTATGAACAGCAAGCAAAGCTAAAGAAAACTAAAAATAAAACCTAAGAGCGAGACGCTCCAAGCATAGCACATAATGCATGAAGTGATAAAAATATAGTGAGACGAAGGACGAACTGGTGATTGTTGATGGAGAAGGGGATGCACGGGGGCATCCCCAAGCTTAGACGCTTGAGTCTCCTTGAATATTTATTGGGGATGCATGGGGGCATCCCCAATCTTGAGCGCTTGACACTCCTGGATCTTCTTTCATCATCTTCCATCGCACACTTGAAAACTCCCTTCATACATAACTCATCATAAGCTGATTAGAGAGGTTAGTACCCTTAATAAAATAATTTTTCCCCACTGGATATAAAGATATTCTTGAAGAGCTACTATTTCTCAAGAGTGCCAAAAAGTTTTTGCAAAGAAAAATCAAGCTTAAGGTTTGCAAAAGTTAGGAGAGACAAAACGTGGCAGAATCTGTGAAAAACAGAACAGCAGGTAGTAAAGATTTTTTTAGGGGCACTTCTGCAACTCAAATCAAAAAACTCAGAACATACGGAAGTTTCGTAATTGTATAGAGCATGCTGTGTAAAAATTTCAGTTCAAAAAGATGAACTGGGATTTTTCTGGTCACGAGGACAGAATCTTTTTTCTGGACAGCATGTCACAACTTTTACTTCCCTTGACGTAAGAGGCTATAACTTGGCACAAAGCTGAAAAATAAAGATACAATGATGTTGCTACAGTAGTAACAATCATCAAGACACAACAAAAGAAAAAATAAAAACCTAAATTCGTTGCGGGCTGGCTCCCGAAAGCGCTTTCTTTTATGCCTTTAAGCTAGGCATGATGCAAAAGAAGAATCAAGTTTTATCAAGAGAAAGAGAATAACTAGCCCGTGTAACGGACTCAAAAGGTAACTTGATTTTCTTTCTAGGGAAGTGTTCCATCCACTTTTTGAACGGGAATTGGAATTTTATATTCCCCTCTTTCATGTCAATAACCGCACCAACGGTGCGAAGAAAAGGACGTCCCAAAATAATCGGACACAAAGGTTCACACTCTATATCCATAACAATAAAATCAACGGGAACGTAGTTGTCATTGACAATGATAAGAACATCGTCGATCTTCCCCAAAGGTTTATTTACGGAAGAATCAACAAGACGAACACCAAAAGAACATGGCTCAAAGGGCTTCAATTCAAACATATCAAATATTCTTTTGGGCATAACGGAGGTACTAGCTCCAACATCACATAAAGCATAGCAAGAGAAGTTATTTAATTTAATTTTGATCATAGGGTCCCAACCATCATCTAGCTTCCTAGGTACGGAGGCTTCTACTCTAAGCTTCTCCTCCCTAGCTTTGATGAGAGCATTTGTGATATGCTCCGTGAAGGAAAGATTAAGTGTGCTAGTGTGGGGGTCTCTAGACATTTTGTGTAGCAAGCTAATAACTTCTGAGAGGGTGCAACTATCAAAATCAATATCACTACTATCAAAGGTGGTAGTAGTGTCGTCTAGGTTCACTTGTTTGAAACCCTCTATGTTCATAGGAGTTTCTTCATCTTCGGTTGAGGTATTAGCATCACCATTAATAGGTCCAACGGGGCTAGGAGTGCATTGGGTGCTAATAGTTTGGGTGTCCTCAACAATTTGGATAGTGGAAACTGTGTGGTGTGTAGGAAGGCTCTTAATTCTATCCTCTTCCTCTTTTTCTCTAGCCCACCTTTCTTTAAGTTTAGCCATCATCCTAATATTTTCATTAATTTGCAATTGGATAGCATTAATAGGAGTGGCCTTATTCTCCTCAAGGGGAGAGGTTCTAATTTTAAGCATCTCCATATCAAGGGCTAAGCTTTCTACCTTCAAAGAGAGATTATCTAATTTAGCTAATTTCTCCTCTACATTCTTATTGAAGGCTTTTTGGGTAGTGATAAAATCTCTAAGCATGCTTTCTAATTCAGAAGAGGGGTTCTTGTTGCTAGGGTAGGTGTTGTTGTTCCCATAGTTGGATGGAAACAGTCTAGGATTGCTAGCAAAATTACCCCTATAAGCATTGTTGTTGAAGTTTTTTCTAGCAATAAAGTTCACATCTACTTGTTCTTGAGCAACCAAAGAATTTAAAGGGACATCATGAGGATCAATAGAGGGTTGCTTGGTAAGTAGAGACATAATTAAATCAACTTTTTCAACGAGGGAGGTAATTTCCTCGACAGAATTTACCTTCCTACCTGTTGGAGCGCGTTCGGTGTGCCATTGGGAATAATTGGTCACCATCTCATCCAGAAGCTTCGTGGCAGCACCAAGTGTAGTTGACATAAAGGTTCCTCCCGCGGCCGAATCTAACAGGTTCCGCGAGGTAAAGTTCAAGCCTGCATAAAAAGTCTGGATAACCATCCAGGTAGTCAAACCATGTGTAGGGCATTTCTTAACAAGAGATTTCATTCATTCCCAAAGCTTGGGCAACGTGTTCATTATCCAATTGCTTAAAATTCATAATGTTACTCCTCAATTGGATAATTTTAGCAGGTGGGTAGTACTTCCCTATAAAAGCATCTTTGCACTTATCCCAAGAATCTATGCTATTCGTAGGCAAAGATTGAAACCAAATTTTAGCGTCTCCCCTTAAAGAGAAAGGAAAGAGCTTGAGCTTAACAACATCACCTTCTACTTCTTTATACTTTTGCATATCACATCATTCAACAAAATTGTTCAAGTGTAAAGCAGCATCATCTCCAGCACCAGAGAATTGATCTCTCATAACAAGGTTTAGCGAAGCAGGTTTAACTTCATAAGAGGTAGATGAAGTGGCAGGTGTGGCAATGGGAGTGCAGATAAAGTCTTGGTTGTTGTGACTAGTGAAGTCACACAACTTGGTGTTTTCAGTGGAACCCATAGTAGCAGCAAGTGTGGCAGATTTATTTGTAAATTTTGATAAAAGACACAAAGATAAAAACTGAAAGGTAAACTAACAAGACTAAAAAACAAAGGTAAAGGGTAGTGTGCAACTCCCCTATCTTAGCACCCGGAGTCCCCGGCAGCGGCGCCAGAAATTCGCTTGATGGCTTCTCGCCCTTCGTTGGTTACCCCAAGTGGAAGGTTGAGATGTAGCGCAGCAGCAAGTTTCCCTCAGTAAAGATACCAAGGTTTGTCTCCAGTAGCACTCCAGAGATGATAAGTAGGTGTCAGCGGCGCAACTGACGTGGACCTGCACACGGACACAGATAACTTTGTTCCCAACGAAGTTCAGAGAGGTTGTCAATCTCTCCGGTCTTGTTGCTCACAAAGGGTAAAACACAAAGGATAATGATAGCAACTAAAAGTAAAAAACAGGAAAGTAAATATAGCGTGGAAACAGTAATAAGGATATGCACCGGGATACGTGATGTTCACTAGTGATGTCTCTCTCCCAAAAGACGATAAAACTGCTATGCGAGGTGAACAAATTACAGAAGGGAAATTGACAGGATTATGAACGCACCGCAATGCTAACTATGCTACAAAAGAAAGGAAGAGGCTCAAAAGCACGGGCAGTACGCCAAAATAAGTAGACCGTAATCCAACTGCATCTACTACTAATCATCCACCTTGAGATATCTATCCAGAACATCTCGCTGGTATTAAGTTGCGAGCCCCACCCAAAGTGTAAACCCAGAGCAACATACAACTGCATTAAAAAGCACTTTGCATAAAGTAAACAATCCTGTAGGGCAGCTCACGAGGTCTAAACCATGAAGAACAAAGAGGGGAGGAGAACATCACATAGCTACTGATCACGGACACATGGTCCAAGGAAAACTACTCACGAGACATCCGGGGAGCATCCATGGTGGAGAGGAGACTCCCGGAGGTCGGCCCTCCCTCCGGCAGGGTGCCGGGAAGAGGTCTGTTGGTGCTCCCGATCTCGGAAGCGCGGCGGCGGCGGAACAGAGGCGAGATCGCGAAAAAGGGTTCTTCTTCTGAGGGTTTATCGTCACGGAGAATATATAGGCGAAGGGGGGCAGCCAGGGGGGCCACCAGGGGTCCAGGCGGCCCCCTGGCGCGGCCAGCCCCTAGGGCGCCTGGGCCTCTGATGGTGGCCCTCTGGCCCCACTCAGGTTCTTCCGGAAGGTTCTTCTGCGCTGATTTTTTATCTGATTTTTCCCGAATTTTTGGAGCACTTTTTATATGTGGGAAAACTGAAATAGAAAAACAACAGAAAATAGGAACTGGCACTGTGGTGCACTGAGTTAATAGGTTAGTCCAAATATGATCAAAAGTGTATGAAAGTGTATCTAGATCATAGCAATATCACACAAAACATGCATGGAGCAAGCAGAAATTATAGATACGTTTTGGACGTATCAACATCCCCAAGCTTAATTCATGCTCGTCCTCGAGTAGGTAAATGATAACAGCATAATTTCTGTGGTGACATGCTAGCAACCATATAAGAACTTTAAAAAGTAAAGCAATCAAGGTTAGAGATTCAATTCAAGTCATAACACGCAAGAGTCTATATTAGCATTGAAACAAGTAAGAAAAGAACATTAGGTGCAAGAGCTCTCGCTGTCCGTGACTCGAATGTCTCCAAATGGTGTTTGCGTGAAAGAAGGGGGATAGGGAATAAGAGAAAAATATTTATTTGTTGAGAACTCAATCTACTAAAGTTTCACACTTGGTCTTTTTCTGGAATCTTATCTTGACTCGTCCCCAGACCACTAGCCAGGTACAAGTCAATTTGATCCACTCCTATTTCAATATTTTGAGCACTCATGCAATGGATGAGCGTAAGCACGAGAGTTGACACTTAGGATGGAAAAGAGAGAAGTACGGAGGAGGAGGAAGACAAAAAAGAAAAGAAAGGCTCACATCAATGAGGACAATCATAGGCAAGAGATGCCAAATGATAGATATGATGTGAGGAGTAGGGATTGCCATGCAACGGATGCACATATGAGCTAGGAAGCTCTCCAATGAAACTAGTGGGGTGCATCTAACTTGCTCGCTCATGAAGACCTAGAGCTCGTTTGAGGAGGCTCATCCTTGGAATATGCAAGCCAAGTTCTATAGTGTGAAGGTCCCCCCATAGCTATATGCATAATGATCATCTCTATGGGGTACAAGGATATAAGGGGAGTACTAGTGTGGATCTCTCAAAAGGATAGTAGTGTTGCCCCTTTCTCTCTTTTTATTTCTTTTTCTCTTTTTTCTATTTTTTTGTATTTTTTTTGTGGCCTCAATGGCTCTTTCTATTTAACTCTCATTTGTCCTCTTTGGGATCTTTTATTGTGTCCACTTTGGGATCTTTTCCTCACTTAAGGGCAACACTCTATTTTACAAGGAGGTATAAGAAATCTTTCACACTTTACAAGGTACTCAAAATCATAAAGAAGATGTAGCTATCATGATGTATGCAATGTATGTCGTTGCCAGTGTAGCAGGAACATGTATGACATGAAGATCAACTCATGAAGAGCTGGAAGTTGCATGGCAATATATCTCGGAAAGGCTATGGAAATGCCTTGATAGGTAGGTATGGTGGCTGTTTTGAGGAAAGATATAAGGAGGCTTATGATGACAGAGCGTATCATGCCAAGGGTTTGGATGCACCAGCGAAGTATGCGCCAACTCTCGAGGTGAGAAAGGGAAATGCACGGTACCGAAGAGGCTAGAAAAAGTATAGGTGGGTGGAAGTGTCAACTTTCGAATACTCACATTAGTCCAAAGAACTCATGCACTTATTATCGGTAACTCTCAATCTAATAAGGAGGTTCACAAAGATACAAGTACCCCGAGGAGGAGTGTATGGGGGTTTGGTTATCCTTGCGCATCCTCGAATCATGGTACGTGAGTGTACTCTAATATTCGATCCCTCCAAAGATTAGTGATCCATCTAGTAGTTAGAGTTCTCAACTAGTTTTTGTAGGTTTTGAAAATACACACGGATTGCCCAAAATACGACACCTATCACTAATAGGCTAAATCTCTTGACACCAAAAGCTCAGACATTACTCACACCAATACCTCAAAACTATTGCAAGTTACTACTAGAATTAAATAGCAACCTCAATTACCTACTTCCAAGACAAAACACAAGGCAGTGCAACAACCAACTCTCTTAACAAGATAAACATGAAAACTAAAGAGAGTTCCAGCAACAAACTAAACAAAAGCCAAGGCTCTTGCTAAAGACAGACTAAGACTAAAACTAAACATGGCAGTAGCTACGAAAAGATAAAGAACACACAACAGCAAAAAGATAAGCAGGAAAAATCGTATGATGTGTTCTAGATTGGAGTGGAGCGTGTTTCTCTCCCACACAAAGTAAGATGGGGTCTAACTTGTTATGACCAGCAAGCAAAACTAAAGAAAACTAAAAAATAAAACCTAAGAGCGAGACGCTCCAAGCATAGCACATAACGCATGAAGTGATAAAAATATAGTGAGACGAAGGACGAACTGATGATTGTTGATGGAGAAGGGGATGCACGGGGGCATCCCCAAGCTTAGACGCTTGAGTCTCCTTGAATATTTATTTGGGATGCATGGGGGCATCCCCAAGCTTGAACGCTTGACACTCACGAATCTTCTTTCATCATCTTCCATCGCACACTTGAAAACTCCCTTCATACATAACTCATCATAAGCTGATTAGAGAGGTTAGTACCCTTAATAAAATAATTTTTCCCCACTGGATATAAAGATATTCTTGAAGAACTACTGTTTCTCAAGTGTGCCAAAAAGTTTTTGCAAAGAAAAAGCAAGCTTAAGGTTTGCAAAAGTGAAGAGAGGCAAAACGTGGCAGAATTTGTGAAAAACAGAACAGCAAGTAGTAGAGAATTTTTTCAGGGCACTTCTGCCACTCAAATAAAAAAACTCAGAACATACGAAAGTTTCCCAATTGTATAGAGCACGCTTTCAAAACAATTCAGATCAAAAAGATGAGCTGGTGATTTTATTCGAATTTTTCTGTCCAAGGACAGAATCTGTTTTCTGGACAGCATGTCACAACTTTTGCTTCCCTTATCATAAGAGGCTATAACTTGGCACAAAGCTGAAAATTAAAGATACAATGATGTTGCGACAGTAGTAACAAACATCAAGACACAACAAAAGCAAAAAGAAAAACCTAAATTCTTTTCCGGCTGCCTCCCGAAAGCTCTTTCTTTTATGCCTTTAAGCTAGGCATGATGCAAAAAGAAGAATCAAGTTTTATCAAGAGAAAGAGAATAACTAGCCCGTGTAACGGACTCAAAAGGTAACTTGATTTTATTTCTAGGGAAGTGTTCCATCCCTTTCTTGAGAGGGAATTAGAATTTTATATTCCCCTCTTTCATGTCAATAACCGCACCAACGGTGCGAAGAAAAGGACGTCCCAAAATAATTGGACACAAAGGTTCACACTCTATATCCATAACAATAAAATCAATGGGAACATAGTTGTCATTGACAATGATAAGAACATCGTCGATCTTCCCCAAAGGTTTCTTTACGGAAGAATCAACAAGACGAACTCCAAAAGAACAAGGCTCAAAGGGCTTAATTCAAACATATCATAAATTCTTTTGGGCATAACGGAGGTACTAGCTCCAACATCACATAAAGCATAGCAAGAGAAGTTATTTAATTTAATTTTGATCATAGGGTCCCAACCATCATCTAGCTTCCTAGGTATGGAGGCTTCTACTCTAAGCTTCTCCTCCCTAGATGTGGCAACTATGTGGTGTGTAGGAAGGCTCTTAATTCTATCCTCTTCCTCTTTTTCTCTAGCCCACCTTTCTTTAAGTTTAGCCATCATCCTAATATTTTCATTAATTTGCAATTGGATAGCATTAATAGGAGTGGACTTATTCTCCTCAAGTGGAGAGGTTCTAATTTTAAGCATCTCCATATCAAGGGCTAAGCTTTCTACCTTCAAAGAGAGATTATCTAATTTAGCTAATTTCTCCTCTACATTCTTATTGAAGGCTTTTTGGGTAGTGATAAAATCTCTAAGCATGCTTTCTAATTCAGAAGAGGGGTTCTTGTTGCTAGGGTAGGTGTTGTTGTTCCCATAGTTGGATGGAAACAGTCTAGGATTGCTAGCAAAATTACCCCTATAAGCATTGTTGTTGAAGTTGTTTCTAGCAATAAAGTTCACATCTACTTGTTCTTGAGCAACCAAATAATTTAAAGGGACATCATGAGGATCAATAGAGGGTTGCTTGGTAAGTAGAGACATAATTAAATCAACTTTTTCATCGAGGGAGGTAATTTCCTCGACAGAATTTACCTTCCTACCTATTGGAGCGCGTTCGGTGTGCCATTGGGAAAAATTGGTCACCATCTCATCCGGAAGCTTCGTGGCAGCACCAAGTGTAGTTGACATAAAGGTTCCTCCCGCGGCCGAATCTAACAGGTTCCGCGAGGTAAAGTTCAAGCCCGCATAAAAAGTCTGGATAAACATCCAGGTAGTCAAACCATGTGTAGGGCATTTCTTAACAAGACATTTCATTCGTTCCCAAGCTTGGGAAACGTGTTCATTATCCAATTGCTTAAAATTCATAATTTTACTCCTTAATTGGATAATTTTAGCAGGTGGGTAGTACTTCCCTATAAAAGCATCTTTGCACTTATCCCAAGAATCTATGCTATTCCTAGGCAAAGAATGAAACCAGATTTTAGCTTCTCCCCTTAAAGAGAAAGGAAAGAGCTTGAGCTTAATAATATCACCTTCTACTTCTTTATACTTTTGCATATCACACAATTCAACAAAATTGTTCAAGTGTAAAGCAGCATCATCTCCAGCACCAGAGAATTGAACTCTCATAACAAGGTTTAGCAAGGCAGGTTTAATTTCATAAGAGGTAGCTGAAGTGGCAGGTGTGGCAATGGGGGTGCAGATAAAGTCTTGGTTGTTGTGACTAGTGAAGTCACACAACTTGGTGTTTTCAGTGGAACCCATAGCAGTAGCAAGTGTGGCAGATTATTATTTTTGTAATTTTTGATATAAGACACAAAGATAAAAACTGAAAGGTAAACTAACAAGACTAAAAAACAAAGGTAAAGGGTAGTGTGCAACTCCCCTATCTTAGCACTCGGAGTCCCCGGCAACGGCGCCAGAAATTATTTGCTTGCGTGCGAGGTGATGATGATTTCTCGCCCTTCGTTGGTAAACCCCAAGAGGAAGGTGTGATGTAGCACAGCAGAAAATTTCCCTCGGTAAAGATACCAAGGTTTGTCTCCAATAGGACTCCGGAGATGATAAGTAGGTGTCAGCGGCGCAACTGACGTGGACCTGCACACAAACACAAATAACTTTGTTCCCAACGAAGTTCAGAGAGGTTGTCAATCTCTCCGGTCTTGTTGTTCACAAAGGATCAAACACAAGGGATAAAGATAGCAACTGAAAGTAAAAGCAGAAAAGTAAATGAGTGTGGAAACAGTAATGAGGATATGGACCGGGATACGTGATGTTCACCAGTGATGTCTCTCTCCCAAAAGACGATAAAACTGCTATGCGAGGTGAACAAATTACAGAAGGGCAATTGACAGGATTATGAACGCACCGCAATGCTAACTATGCTACAAAAGAAAGGAAGAGGCTCAAAAGCATGGGCAGAACGCCAAAATAAGTAGACCGAAATCCAAATGCGTCTACTACTAATCATCCACCTTGAGATATCTATCCAGAACATCTCGCTGGTATTAAGTTGCGAGCCCCACCCAAAGTGTAAACCCAAAGCAACGGACAACTGCATTAAAAAGCACTTTGCATAAAGTAAACAATCCTTGCAACCGCGGTTACAAGCACCGTTGTTTTCCCCCTTGTGGCAACATCACATCCCCTAGACTCATGTTTCTGTCACTCAAGCGTGTCATCAGGGGGCATGAACCCACAATCGAGCATAACGTTCCCTCTTGGGGTCACTACCTACTACTTGGCCAAAGCAATAAACAGCAACGGAGAACATGCAAGAATTAATTAAGAAAAAAATATAAAAGATAAGAACCAAATATATTACTCTATCACAATCTGAACATAATCTCATAATCCATCAGATCCCATCAAACTCAGCATAGCAACAGCAGAAAGATTACAAAAGTGCCTCGATCATGTAGGGCATCTCACGAGGTCTAAACCATGAAGAACAAAGAGGGGAGGAGAACATCACATAGCTGCTGATCACGGACCCATGGTCCAAAGTAAACTACTCACGGCACATCCGGGAAGCATCCATGGTGGAGAGGAGACTCCCGGAGGTCGGCCCTCCCTCCGGCAGGGTGCCGGGAAGAGGTTTGCTGGTGCTCCCGATCTCGGAAGCGCGGCGGCGGCGGAACAGAGGCGAGATCACGAAAAAGGGTTCTTCTTCTGAGGGTTTCTCGTCACGGAGAATATATAGGCGAAGGGGGGCACCCAGGGGGCCACCAGGGGTCCAGGCGCCCCCCCTGGCGCGGCCGGCCCCTAGGGCGCGCCACCAGGGCACCTGGGCCCCTGGTGGTGGCCCTCTGGCCCTACTCAGGTTCTTCCGGAAGGTTCTTCTGCGCTGATTTTTTATCTGATTTTTCCCGAATTTTTGGAGCACTTTTTATATGGGGGAAAACTGAAATAGAAAAACAGCAGAAAAAAGGAACTGGCACTGTGGTGCACTGAGTTAATAGGTTAGTCCAAATATGATCAAAAGTGTATGAAAGTGTATCTAGATCATAGCAATGTCACACAAAACATGCATGGAGCAAGCAGAAATTATAGATACGTTTTGGACGTATCACTCACAAACTTCACATCCCTGTCTGAAACAATTGTCTTGGGCACTCAATGCAAGCGTACAATCTCCCTGAAAAACAGGTTAGCAACATGCGACGCATCGTCGCTCTTATGGCATGTAATAAAATGTGCCATCATAGAAAATCTATCCACTACCACAAATATACTATCATGACCATATTTAGTGCGTGGCAATCCTAACACAAAGTTCATACTAATATCTTCCCAAGGTGTGGTAGGAGCCGATAGTGGAGTATACAAACCGTGAGGCTTCAGCTTGGACTTGGATGTGTTGCATACAATGCAGCGTCGAACAAACCTGTCCACATCACGCCTCATCCTGGGCCAATAAAAATTATCAGCAAGCATGAGTAATTTCTTCTCACGCCCAAAGTGACCCATCAATCCTCCTGCATGTGATTCCTGCAACAATAGCAAACGCACAGAAGATTCTGGAACACAAAGTTTGTTAGCTCGAAAAAAAAATCTATCATGGATGTGGAAGTTATCCCATGCAGTTCGAAGCAAACACAAATGATATGGTTCAGCAAAATCATGATCAGTTGCATATAAATCACACAACCTCTCTAATCCAGGAATTTTAACATCAAGATGTGTCAATAACATGTTCTTCCTAGAGAGAGCATCAGCAACAACATTATCTTTCCCTTTCTTATATTTGATGATGTAGGGAAAAGACTCAATGAACTCAACCCACTTCGCTAGGCGTCTATGCAAATTAGATTGAGCTTTTAGATATTTCAAAGCTTCATGATCAAAATGTATGATAAATTCTTTTGGCCACAAGTAATGTTGCCAAACTTCAAGAACTCTGACAAGTGCATACAATTCTTTATCATAAACAGGATAATTTAATCTAGCACCAGAAATCTTCTCACTGAAATAAGCTATAGGTCGACCTTCTTGCATCAAGACACCACCAATGCCTATACCACTAGCATCACATTCAACTTCAAATTGCTTAGTAAAATCTGGTAATGCAAGTAATGGTGCAGAAGTAAGCAAACGTTTCAACTCATCAAATGCAAGGTCTTGTGCAACGCCCCAAACAAAAGGCACACCTTTCTTAGTCAATTCATTCAACGGTGCAGCAATAGTACTAAAGTCTTTCACAAAACGTCTATAAAAACCGGCAAGACCGTGAAAACTTCATACTTGACTAACATTCATGGGAGTAGGCCAGTTTTGAATTGCTTCAATTTTAGAAGAATCTACTTCTACCCCATGCTTAGATACAACATATCCCAGAAATATGACCTTATCTTTTGCAAATGTGCACTTCTCAAGATTAGCATATAATTTAGCATCACGCAACACTTGCAAAACTTGTCTAATATGATCAGCATGTTCAAATTCATTGCGGTTGTAAATAAGTATATCATCAAAATACACAACCACAAAATCTCCAATAAACTCTCGCAAAACATGGTTCATTAATCTCATGAAAGTACTAGGAGCATTAGTAAGACCAAAAGGCATAACTAACCACTCATATAATCCGAACTTAGTTTTGAAAGCATTTTTTCATTCATCCCCTTCTTTCATCCTAATTTGATGGTATCCACTACGCAAATCAATTTTAGAGAAAATAGCAGCACCACTCAATCCATCAAGCATATCCTCTAAACGTGGAATAGGATGGCGATATCGAATAGTGATATTATTTATAGCTCTACAATCTACGCACATACGCCATGTACCATCTTTCTTAGGAACCAAAATAACAGGAACAGCACAAGGGCTAAGACTGACACGAATATACCCTTTATCCAGAAGCGCTTGTACTTATTGCTGAATTTCCTTCTTCTCTTGGGGATTGGTCCTGTATGCTGCCCGGTTGGGAAGTGTAGCTCCTGGAATAAGATCAATTTGGTGCTCAATACCACGCAAGGGTGGTAATCCTGCTGGAACCTCCGCCGGAAACACATCATCATAATCCTGCAAAACAGTAGACACACTAGAAGAAAGAGGATGATTATCATTAGAAAGAAAAACCTTGCCTTCGTACATAAGCACAAGTGGCATGGCTGCAGGATCCTCACTAAATTCTCTCATGTCTTCTTTGGTGGCTAATGTAAGCAAACTAGTCTCTCTCGCACTTTTCGTTATATTATCACTCACAGCTATTACATTGTTCTCTCGTGTTGGTTCGACATTCACCTCTACCTTCTGACGAGACTCGTTCACAATTTGTTGTGGGGACATAGGATGGAGATTAACTTTCTTGCCCTTGAACTCCAAATGATATGTATTGGCTCGGCCATTGTGTTGCACATGGCGATCAAATAACCATGGCCGACCCAATAAGAGATGGAAAACTGTCATAGGCACCACATCAAAATCGATGGAATCCTTGTATGGGCCTATCTCAAAATTTACGCTCACCATGTGATTCACCTTCATCTCACCACTTTCACTCAACCATTGGACATAATAAGGATTTGGGTGAGGTAAGTATCTCAGATTGATCTTGGCACAAACTCCTTGCTTGCGAGGTTGCGGCAGCTACCTCCATCAATGATCACTTTGCAAGCTTTGTTGGGGCCAACTAATGCTTTGGTTTGGAACAAATTGCAGCGCTGAGACTCAGATTTGGGCTGCACAGTAAGAGCACGCTGTGACACAACAATGGTAGGAGCATGCGATGGAAAAGCATCCATGCCTTCTTCACTATTGTATCCCTCATCATTGCATGTGTCGGGGTCTTCATAATCACCGGTTTCATACTCGTCGGTTTCTTCATTAATGAACATGACCTTTCGGTTCGGGAAATCTCTCTTAAAGTGACCCGTATTACCGCAAGAGTGAAAAGTCATCTCGCGATTGCGAGCTGTAGACATGTTGGAGCCTGCACTAGTGGCAGAAGCAACTGGCTTCTTGGCCATAGAACCATTGGAGGCTGGCTTGGAAACAGAAGAAGAAGCCCGAGTATTGGCACCAAAATTCACGATAGGCGCAGCTGACGATGTCCTTGGAGAAAATCTGCTAGATGTGGAGTATCTAGACTTCAGTTGTGCCTCTTCTGCAAGCTGAGATTCAGCCTCCCTTGAAAGATGCAATAGAGCATTCATATTATAGTATTGGTGATGCCGCACAATACTCTTGATGTTAAATTTCAGCCCATGGAGAAAACGTTGCATAGTCATCTCAACCTCTTCGCGAAATCGCGCACGTTGCAGCAACATCTCCATCTCCATATAGTGTGCATCAATGGACATAGTACCTTGCTTCAATTGTTTCAATTTATCAAAAACTGTCCTTAAGTAATTAGTGGGAACAAACCGAGCTTTCATGGTCGCCTTCATGTCACGCCATGTACGAATAGGCTGCCCATCGGTTTCTTGTATCTCGGTCAACACACTCTCCTACCAACGCAAGGCATAACCGTCAAACTCGGAAGAAGCAATCTTGATCTTCTTGTCCTCCGAATAGTCATGCAAACGCCATAATTTTTCCATCTTAAGCTCCCATGTGAGGTACTCTTCCACATCCGTGGAACCTTCAAATTTGGGGATGTTAAACTTGGGCTTGCTCAAGACATCTTCTTCATGAATGGGTAGACGGCGCGCACGAAAACCAAGTGGAGGTTGGCGAACCGGCCCTTGAGCACCACGCCCACGGCCTTGATTGCCCCTCTAATCAGCATTGTCGCCATGGACACTACCATCATCGTCCTGAGCATCAGGTTGGCGTTGTACAATAGCTGCTTGTATGCCAGTGACAGATGTTGTCATTTGTTGTAGGCTCTGCTGGATAGCAGCAAGTTGTTGTTGCATAGTGGTGACTGCAGCTTCAGTCGCGTCCACTTTCAATTGAACCGTTTGAACATTTGTATCAATCGCATCAGCGGATTTAGTAAACAGCCCAGTCAAGTGATCACGGAGACCTTCATATGCCTCCCATGTAATTGGCGCATCCTTGTCCTGTTTCTGCATCACATCAAAACCACTTTGAGACATGATTAGTAGGTTAGTGCCCTAAATCAAAATATTTTGGTGGACACTCACAAATCACTCAAAACTGACAAGAAAAAGGTGAATCTTACCGTTCCAAAGTGAATAGTAATGCGTAGCCGTTCGGATGGAGGACTAGTGCACGGATGTGATGAAGTGAATACCCGAGTAAAAGAGTGAACACATGACAAAGCAGGATATATATATGGTGGAGCTATAGGTATGGCACCCTAACTACACCGAATTCAAGTCCTAGTGTTGATCGTGTGATACAAACCCAAGGAAAACTCACAAAGTGGAGACAAAAGAAGACAGGCCTCTCGAAAGATCACCACGATGATATGTCCTTTCTAGCACCTGTATATCTCTTTGCACTCTTTGATAACTCTTTTTTATCACACTTCTTTCTCTTTCTTTTGAATCTTTTCTCTTTTTCTCTTTTTATTTTATTTTTCTGACACTATTCCAAACTTGACGAAAATTGCTACAGTACTGCTACAGTAACTTTTCTCTTTAGGCCACAATATGTCGCACCGCGGAGAAATTTTCGGGAAGAACACAACGAAACAGCAAACTAAAACAATGACTCCGATGCAATCTAAGTTATGGCAAAACTAGAAACCCTAATATTTTTGTATGGCTTTTTCTGGATAGGACGAAAACAAAAACGATCTAATAGATGGATTTGGTGGATGCTTACCGAGGAAACACTGGAAATCTGATACCAAGATGATATGGGGTGGCCCGATCTTCTCAGTAAGCGTACGGTGAATATGAGGGCGATGATAGATAACTTGTATGTAGCCGTTGAACTCTCCTCGCTAGATCCCCGTTGCCAATGCGACAACTCTCTACCCTTTGGATATTCACAACTTCACACACTTGTGCAACGTAGTCGTCGACCACGAGACGGTAATTTGCAATCTACTAATTCCCAGTGGAACAAAAAATCACACAAAACTTGTAGCAGAAGAACTTCAGATCGATACGAATTGAAGTTTATGATTCAAGATGAAAGCTTGTCGCTATTCTCAAGAACTAGGGTTTATATAAACGTGGTCTAACCCTAAAACTCGCAGGGGGTCTGGTATTTATAAGCTAGGGGGTGTCAAACTCGGATACAAGGCCGCAGCCCTTCAGATCTGCGCGCAGGCAGTTTCGGACGTCCGATGGGTTTCGGACGTCCGATGCGTCGGACGTCCGAACCGTGTCGGATGTCCGGTTGTTTTGACATCGGTACTGTACTTGGGGGCCGTCACGAAGATCTTCATGTCGGACATCCGTCGTGTCGGACGTCCGAAGCCCGTCGGATGTCCGCCGAAAATAGCAACCCTTCTGTAACTTGAGGTCATCGAAGCGTCGTAGCTCCCGGCCTCCGATGTCGGACGTCTGAAATGCGTCGGACGTCCGAAAGTTGGAGCTTCTTTTATCTTCTCCTCCTTCTGGATCCTCGTCTTCGTCATGATACCTGATAATGCAAACATACAAAGATTTAGGCAGTATAAAGTTCTCAGTACATGTCATATCAGAATCTATTAAGAGCGAGTTCACCTGTTGTTCTATCAACTTTGCACGAGCTCTTGTAATAGGTCCAATTCTGATTTCATCATCCTTCTTCTTTGTTGAATCAACTTGTTCTTCATGACGAACTGGAGATGTGTTGGTAGTAGGGATGTCCTCATCACAGGATTATGAAGGCACCGCAATGCTAACTATGCTGCAAAGAAAGGAAGGGCTCAAAAGCAATGGGCAGTACGCCAAGGTAAGTAGACCGAAATCCATCTGCATCTACTACGAATCATCCACCTTGAGATATCTATCCAGAACATCTCGCTAGTATTAAGTTGCGAATCCCACCCAAAGTGTAAATCCAAAGCAACAGACAACTGCATTAAAAGAACTTTGCGTAAAGTAAACAATCCTTGCATCCGCGGATACAAGCACCGTTGTTTTATCCCTGGTGGCAAAAGCACATCCCCTAGTCTCATGTTTCTGTCACTCAAGCTAGACATCAAGGGGCTGAACCCACAATCAAGCATAACGCTCCCTCTTGGAGTTGCAACAAATCACTTGGCCAAAGTAAAATACGGCAACGGAGAACATGCAAGAATTTACTCAAGAACAAAATATAAAAGAGAAGAGCCAAATATATTACTCATCACAATCTGAACATAGTCTCATAATCCATCAGATCCCAACAAACTCAGCATAGCAACGACAGAAAATTACAAAGGTGCCTCGATCATGTGAGGCAGCTCACGAGATCTCGAAAGTGGAGGCACAAAAAGGGGAGAGATAGATCACATAGCTACTGGTCACGGACCCATGGTCCAAGGAAAACTACTCACGGTACATACGGGAGGCGTGGCTATGGATGGTCTCTCGGAGGGGGTAGCTTCTCCAGGCAGGGTTCCGGAGCAGCTTCTCCAGGCAGCCCCGATCTAGAAACGGCGGTGGCGTCGGTACAGAGGCGAGATCGTGAAAAAAGGAGTTCTCTCCAGGGGTTTCCGTCACGGGGGGTAAATATAGGCAAAGGGGGGCACCGAGAGGGGCCACAGGGCATCCACGAGGCTCCTTGGCGCGGCCTAGGGTGGGGACGCGCCAGGGACCCTTCTGGAGTCCCTGTGGTGGCCCCCTTCCCTCCTTTGGTGTTTCCGGAAGCTTCCGTGTCGCTGATTTTTTATCTGATTTTTCCGAATTTTTTGGAGCACTTTTAATGGCCGGAAAACCTGAAATACAAAAATAGCAACTGGCAGCTGGGTGCACTGGGTTAATAGATTAGTCCAAATATGCTCAAAGGTGTATGAAAGTTCAAGCAAAACATGGCAAAGTCACACAAGACATGCATGGAGCAAGCAGAAATTATAGATACGTTTGGGACGTATCAACGACGCGTGCGCATGACCTCCGGGAACGCATGCAGGGATGAGCCAGCTCGGGTGCTGATGAAGGTGGCGGAGCGTGCAGGGCGCAGCCTCCAGGCCTGCTGATGCGGCCGAACACGACCGCCGATGAAGAAGCTGAAGAAGAAAGGTCCCGTCCGGAACAGGACTCTGGTCGCTGCAATTAGCCCCACGGTGGGCGCCAACTGTCGTCGATATGTAACGGCAGATGCCATGGGATGGCTAAAGTGGGGGAACAATGCGCAGACGACGGCGCTCCGGAACGGGTCCAGGCACAAGCACACGGCGAGGTACCCAGGTTCGGGGCTCTCCGTAGAGATAAAACCCCTACTCCTGCATGTGTGAACTATAGGCAAATATCTGTACATGGTGCTCCTTGAGATGTATGTTTGCTCCTAGACGAGTTGTTAACTGATGGATGGATGAATGACTAGCTAGTGGAGTGGTGCTAATGCTCAAGTGCTCACGGCTTGCTCCTCTCCCTCACCGTGGTGCACCTTGGTGCCTTTATATAGGAAGGCCCAAGGGGACAAGGGGGTGAGGAAGAGAGGGAGCAAGGGGACAAAAAGGGGGCCCCACGAGGGGACAAGACCCATAATGGCCTAACTACACTATTCACGACATGAATAGAGATGTCTTTTACTTGTCTTCTCTTGCTTTATCTTGTCGACGGGACACCTCGGTTGACTTCCGGACAGTGGGCCAGTACACTGCCGGCCGGATGCGCGGGGAGCCGACTGCGGGCAATCGGCCCAGAGCAGTCAGGGGGCGCAATCGGCGCGGAGCTGAGGGCGCAATCGGCGCCCGATGCCTTGAAATATTCTTCCTCCTGCATGACCCTACCGGGGGGTCATCCCCCCGAAATTACTGTTGCCACACCGCGTCACCCGAGACCCAAGTACCTCCATCGGTTCGGGCCGCGTAGCATTAACAGCCGGTAGCTCGGTCACCGCCTGCTTGGAGCGTGGCAGAGCTCGACAGAGTTGGGAGACGTGGAACAACGGGTGAATCTTGCAGGAGGTCGGTAGGCCGAGCTCGTACGCGACCTTGCCCACGCGTCAATGTACATGAAAGGGACCAAACTACTTGAAAGCCAACTTGTTGTTAGTACGAGTAGCCAGTGATCGTTGGATGTAGGGTTGAAGCTTGAGGAAGACCCAATCATCCACAACAAACTCTCGGTTCGAACGAGTGCAATCCGCAGACAGTTTCTTGTGCTGACGAGCTCGGAGTAGATGTTGGTGAAGCAGCGCTTCCTCCAAGACCGGTGCGGCGCACACGCTGGGATCAACAATACCGAAGTGAAGAGGAGGATGCCCATAGAGAACCTCGAAGGGAGAAGTACCCAACACCGAGTGCGGAGAAATGTTGTACCAGAATTCCGCCAGAGTCACCCAGTAGTCCCATTCTAAGGGGCAGGCGTGGACGAAGCAACAGAGATACGTCTCCACACACTGATTTACCTGCTCGGTCTGATCGTCAATTTGCGAATGGAGAGTTGTGCTCATGCGAAGCTAGATATGAGTCAAACGAAACAGCTCCCTCCACAGAATGATGGTGAAGATGGGATCCCAGTCTGACACAATGGTCGTCGGCAGACCATGGGGCTTGTAAATGTTATCCACAAATGTTTGTGCCACCGGGAAAGTCGTGAACGGGTGTGAGAGGGCAATTAAATGAGTGTACCGGGAGAATTTGTGCACAACCACCAGAATGATGTTGTAATGCCGAGAACGCGACAATCCTTCGACAAAGTCCGTAGTAATGAGCTTGCAAGCATGAGCAGGCATCGACAGAGGTTCGAGCAACCCAGGGTAACGCATGCGCTCGGGTTTATCTTGTTTGCAGACTTGGCAATATTCCATAAAGCGATGGTAGTGTTGTTTCATACCAGGCCATGGAAACAACCATCGGACCCTCCTATAAGTCACATTGAAGCCCGAGTGTCCCTCGATCGCACTAGAGTGCAAGGTCAGCAACACTTGTTTCTGGAGCGCCACATTATTGTTGAGCCAGACATGCCCATGTTGGCGAATGACACCATCCTAGAGCGTGAAGTGATCGCGACCAGCAGGCTATAGGGTCTCCATCATAGCCACGTTGCACTTCCTCCAGCCATACGGGCATTACGGAGGTAACCAGATCAAGCTCCCCCTGGGGTGGCCTAGGCCGCCTGGACAAGGCGTCGGCAACTCGGTTGTCGACCCCCTTCTTGTAGACGATGAGGTAGCGCAACCCAAGTAGCTTGGGCATGATTTTCTTCTGCCAATAGATGGCAAGCCTCTGGTCTTCCAAGTGTATCAAGATGCGCTGATCGATGTGGATTAAGAACTCTTCATTCCGCAGATATAGCCGCCAATGATCAATCGCCAAGAGAATGGCAAGCCACTCCTCGTACGTGGACAACACCCGGTTAAGGGGACCCAAGGCCTTGCTAAAGAAAGAGATTAGGTGACTTATTAATGGAGCACACCACCATGCCAAACTCAGAGGCATCCTTCTCCAGCTCAAATGGTAATGAAAAATCTGGTATAGCCAGCACCGGAGTAGGAACCAATGAATTCTTGAGCCCCTGGAAATCCTCCTGCTCCAATTCTGTCCACTGAAATGCAGAATGCTTCTTCAAGAGATCTGTCAATGGGAAACTGATAACACCGAACCCGCGGACAAACTTCCTGTAATACCTTGCCAAACCAAGGAAACCACACACCTCCTTTACTTTGGCTACAACAGACCAATTTCGTACCGCAACAATGTTCTTGGCATCTGTGCGAACTCCGTCTCCACTAATCTCATGGCACAGTTAGGGCAGGCAGTCCCGCATGAAAGCACACTTGCTGCATTTGATCTTGAGGTGATTGTCCGCTAGGAATTGGAACACTTGTGTCAGTAGCTTCACATGTTGCGTCTCATCCGTGCTTTACACCAGAATGTCATCAATAAACACAAGAACACCGTAGCGAAGGAGAGGGGTGATGTTTACTACACACTTCTATTCTTGTAGACTATGTTTGGCCTCTGTTGACACCCGTTTTTGGCACGGAAATTAACCTATATAAGATGACCCCAAATGAAGAAGTGCTCTACATGAAAAGGTTGGGTATTGTCGATATGAACAACTTTGTAGTTCGGGCCATGATCATTCGATTCCATCTCAAGGGCTGAAACTATGTTTGAAGCAATAAGACCCTGGCATTCGGAGCACTATTCTGCTAATTAGGCCTTCAAGACATTCTCAAATGGTAAACTGTTCTATATAGGACGGCTTCGCCTCGTCGAACCGGTCGATTTTGATATTTGAAACATCCAAATCCGAGTTCGTATGAAGGAGTTATGGCCAAAACAGTGATGCACTGGGAAACTAGGTCAGACCGTCCGACTCGGAAACCGGACCGTCCGGACCATGGTCGGACCGTCCGACCCTGAAGTCGGACCGTCTGACTTAAGGACGCAGATTACAGAAGGTTTTTTGACCTCAGCTCGGATCGTCCGACCCTATGGTCCGGACCGTCCGGGATAAAGTCCGGACGTCCGAACCCCTGATCCGGGTCCGAGTTTGATCGGGTTTTTGGCAGTTTTCACGCGAATCTGAGCCCTTTTCTTGCACGGAAAGTCCAACCCCCTCATAAATAGATGAGGTGACGGCCGATTGAAACAACACACAATCGAACAAACATATCTACATCCTTTACCCTAATTTTATCCCTCTCCCCTTGTATCTTTCTTCTCGTTCTTCGTTCGTTCTTGTTCTTGCAGGGCAACGATCCACGAGGTCCTAGGGGCGATTAGGTCGACCTAGGGCATCCCATAGCCGTCGTGCTCCCTGACGGGGTCCCTCCCGGGAGTTTGGGGTTTCGGGTCAACAAAAGCGCCCGCCGGATTGCTTGCGCTTCCGGTCGGGTCTCCTTCGACGTGAGTTGCGGTGTATCACCCCCGGCGTTGAGGGTACACGTGACGTGTTCGTGTGTCAACACACTTTTTGGCGACTCCACTGGGGACGAAAGCCTTGAACAGTCTCCAGCCTGTTCTTGCTACGAGAAAAATCGTCATCAAGTTGTTGCAATCTACATCGGTAACATTATCATCAATCTCCTTATGTAGATGTAATTAATCCATATGTTGTTGCTAGATCACCTAATGAGCATGATGCATCGGCTAGCCCTAGTTTCACCAACTATTCATCTAATTATGTGCAACAGCCGGTTCATAATAATGTTTATGCTTTAAACTCTAGTTTTAGCAACATGCGACATATGTATCCCAACTCTCATGCATCGGTAACCCCAGAAATCTATATGCCGGTGAACAACATGTTGAGTTTGGTTAATCAAGTTGAAACACCCTATGTAGGAGATTTCAGTAATATTCAACAAAGTGTTTCACCTTTTTATGCATCGGCGAGTAGCACGCAATATGTTAATTCATCTATGAATACGCCGATGGATAGGGAAATTGGACATGCTACAACTAGTTATTTGGCCAATTATCCTCAAACCCCATGCGCTACATCTTATGTTACTAATGTTTCATCTTCATGTGCAACTGGTGAGATTCATAATTCGGTTCCGCACTTTCATAGTGACCATGGCCGAATAAATGAAAATTTAACAGGAGCTCAAGTGCCATCATGTATTAATGTCGCATATGGATCAGATAGTTTCAAGGAAAAACTTTTAGCAGATTTCAACGAGTTTGCTGCTCTTAATCGCGAACTAATAGAGAGGCCACATGATCCTGCTACAATACGAGCTTATGAGGCTTACAAGAAAAGGAGTGAGGAGCTTCTATCACACAAGGCCAAGGTTTCTTCTTCTCAATTCCATAATTCTGGTAGCACTTCATTGCCGAAAGAGGCTAAAAGTAACGGGGGGCAGTACTCTCCGAGTTGGGCAGAGCCTAAAGAAAATTATATGGCTCGTATAAACAAGGTTGAGACAAAGCTTGCAGAGAATAGTGCTGACAATTTCACCACACCGACTCTTGAGGAATTACCAATTGAGTATCAACAAATTTATGAATCACTCAAGAAGAAGCGTGAGGAGGAGTTTGAAACGCTAAAAAAGCAGCGTGAAGAAGAAGATTTTCAGGAATTTATCAAGCTCTTTCCTCCGAGTAATAACCATGTTGGCCCTTCTGTGATGCTAGGGCAAGATAAAAAGGAAACTCTGCAAGAAAATCAGCAAGATAAGATTGACTCGGCTAATACTGTTGAATCAGTTGAAGCCAATACAAATGTGACTACATCTTCTACAGTCGAGTCATGCAATACGGGTGGCGAGTCCAATATGAAAAAGGACCACCCGGGTGACGCAATTGATTCTATAGAAGCCGGACCAAACAGTTCAGGCGATAGAAAGTCGGGCGTTCACACCGAGTCCATCAAGCCAACAGAGGGAAACTTTGTCAACAAAGAGTATGACAAAGGACGCGAGTCAGTTGTGCTCAATTTTTCTGGATGCAAAGGAGTTTATGTACCACCCGATGAGTTCCATGTCAAATATGATGAGCATCAAAATCAAAAGGACACGACCGAGCAAGATTCGGTCAATGATGAACATCAAGAGCTAGAAAGCAGTGACACGGAACGAAATCCAGAAAAGGAAGACGAGACGTTGGAGAGTCATCAAAAACTGGAGCACGTTATTATAAAATTCATACAACCATCATGCTCTTCCAACGTGAATAAGAAGGTATGTCTAGCAAGTAACTTATCTATTTTCAGATTTGGTCATAACTTTATTGTTGATGCAAATATTAGAAAAAAATATATAACAAATCTTGAGAGACCAATGAAGAAGGATAATTTACTTGTTAGCAATACAATTATAACAGAGCATATCGGTCAACACATTGTGTCACTTAGAGAGACCGGTAGTGAATTATTATTACAACAAAATCTTTTCCCATTGTTTCATTTAAAGTTTATATATACATGGATAGCTTTTCTAGTTTCCTACTTGGCTTACCTTTTGTCTCAAGTGAGACATATATGTCATAATAGTTTTGATTTCAGAAAAGTAAAGCCAAGATTTGAATCTTTTGAGAAAATCGATGATAGTATAATTTCTTATTCAAAGTCATCGAAGATAGAGTGCAAAACAAAATGCATAGCCGAATGGAGTGATGCGAAATCTGAACCATTCGTTGGCTTACTTCCAAAGCCGTTCTCGCACCAAGATCGGTTAAATAACAAAAATTTTACCTTCAATTCAAACATGTGTGATCAGATTTTTGATTTGTTGCTGAAAAATGATTATATTAGAATTCTTGATCACCATGTAAAGCCATCAATCCAAGGACGAGTATATTGTAAGTTGCATGATTCGTTCAAGCATAGTTTTGAGGACTGCAATATGTTTTTTCAAATAGTTAAATCGGCCATTGATAGCGGACGATTGAAACTTGTTAAAACACCAAAGGATGATCATGCCATTCCTATTGGTCCTGATGGCAAAAAGTTTTTGCATCGGCTGCTTCAAGCCGATCCATTCGAAGACAAGAAGGTAAAAATTGCATGTGATGGGATCAAGCTTTCAAGTAAACAGGTTATTCATGAGCACAATGATGATATTCTTGAAGACGGAAGTTCTATCAAAGTTCCGATGAATACGCCAAACACTGGGGGGCAACAAGCAAATTCTAAGATCAATGCAAGAGAAACCAAAGAGAGCAAAGGCCAAGATAAGCGCAAGGGTAAAAAGCCGAAAGTCACTTTCGCGCAGCTATTGCAAAAATATCAGAAGATAAGTGAGGAGAAAATTTCTCATCGGCCAAATAATTCAAAAGCATCAAGATCACCCCCTAGGCGCAAATCTAAAGACCGATGTTGGCAAAGTGATAATTTCAATACATCATACTCATATCCTTATTTTGAGCCGCCAGTACCAGCGTCATGGGTACCTCCCTATGCTTATATGAATCAATATCCATCACGGGACAGGTATAATTCTAGGGCACATTATCCATCTTATTTTGAACCATCTCATCAAGATTATGCAGCTCCAAGAAGGTCCACATTCGAAAAACAATTGCATAACAAAGACCGTTTCAATCGAAAGGAATCGGTTCAGAGCTCAAGAGAGAAGAAAGAGGTGGTCAAGCAAGTATATCGTGTCAAAAAGGATGGTCGTAAGTGTGCAACTTCAGATTTAGTTTCAAATAATGAAGAGCCAATTAAAGCATTGACATTGGCTACTAAAGGCAAAGACGTGGAGCAAGCAAATCTTCAAAATACCGATGCCAAATCTGAACTAAGGGAGTTGAGAGTGCACAAGGTCAAAAAGGAATTGCCACTGCTTGAAAAAGAATCACAATCAAGATTTCCACTCGGTTTATCGTATTGGCAGAAGAAGAAATTGTAAAAGCTTAGTGCACGAGAACTTGAAAAAAGGAATATGGCATGGATTCCCAAGAAGAACAGTCAAATCAAAAATGATGTGCAAGCTTCTATTGTAGAGAATACAACCAAAGTGAAGAAGGAGAAATTATCTCATAAAAGATTAAGCCGAAGGGTTTCATCATCCAATCAAAATCTTCGATTAGCACATCATTCATATTCTTCAAACATGTCATTGATGCCTTTATCATGGAATTCATCCTCAGTTATGATTGGTTACCCTCCATGGACTTATTTTGATCCATGGATGCAATACAATTTCTTACATCATGATAGGGGATTACCAAGTCACTATACATTTGATTAGTTACATTCTTGTTGCTGTTTCAAAGGGCCGAAATATTTGATTTGTTATTTTATTTGCTTGTTTCGGCTATATATGCTTTGGTGGATGAATTCTACATGTCGTTTATACTAATGACCGATATTTGTTCTATCGTCCTAAGAGTACATCTAAACATGGACGATGTGGTTTTTTTAAATATCGTCCTTAGTTTTGTTAGAGATTGAGACAAGGTGTACATTCGTTAAAAATATGTTGCATAAAACAATTCATGAGTTGTAGAATTGGTGAGTGGGATTATGCTTTGGCTAGGTATGATATAGTTAATTTGCATCCATGAGAAGCCAAATCATTGTTGTTTCTATTATTGAGCATAATATTGTTATGAACCTTGTCTCATTAGTGCCACGGAGATTATATTTTGATGGTTTAGTTTGTAGGAATGGCCAAGGTTTTGGTATTGTTTATATATCTCCTCGTGGTGTTGTTTTAAAGCCTCATGCTATTTAAATGTTGTTGCATGAACAATGAAAGTTGAATATGTTATTATTCGGTTCAGAACTTTTGCTTGATATAGGTGCTACACATATTGAGGCTTTTGGTGATTCGTTATTAGTAGTTCAGCATATATCTATGGATTTTGTGTGTTTTGACGAATCACTTAATATTTATCTTGATAAGTGTCTAGATATAATTTCTATATCTGATTGCTTTAGTATTGCTCATATATTTAGACATGACATTGAAGAGCAAATGAGTTGGCACAGCAAGCATCCGGTTATTATGTTAATCATGGTGTATTGCTCGAGAGCCGATGTCGAGTTTGCCAACATAGGGGAGGCCGAATCGGAGATTACCGTTTTCGGCCACTAATGGAAATTTTATATGCAGGCGAAGGCAAGATTGCAGGAAGTTCACTATTTTTTATTTTTAAGATTCTTGCAAGAGGGTGGACAGTATGATTCAGTGGATATCTTTGAGATGGATCTTGATATATGGGAATTATTGACGAATTTCTTATGGCGTTATTCTCAAGTTCAGAAGGTGGCACCCGAGTCTGCATAAAAGGAATCAAACAAGCAATGGATGATACATGATTAATCGTGCTAGCAAATAGCCGATATATGATTATCGCCTTAAGGATAAACATGACCGATATACAATTATCGCCCTTAGAGAACACATGGCCGATGGAGTGTTGACATCGTCCTTAGAACAAGCCTGGGTAAGATATTTTTCGGCATACAAGTTTTGCCGAAACACAGGGGGGCATGTGTTGACACCCGTTTTTGGCACGATAATTAACCTATACAAGATGACCTCAAATGAAGAAGTGCTCTACATGAAAAAGTTGGGTATTGTCGATATGAACAACTTTGTAGTTCGGGCCATGATCATCCGATTCCATCTTAAGGGCTGAAACTATGTTTGAAGCAATAAGACCCTGACATTCGGAGCACTATTCTGCTAATTAGGCCTTCAAGACATTCTCAAATGGGAAACTGTTCTACATAGGCCGGCTTCGCCTCGTCGAACCGGTCGATTTTGATATTTGAAACGTCCAAATCCGAGTTCGTATGAAGGAGTTATGGCCAAAACAGTGTTGCACTGGGAAACCAGGTCGGACCGTCCGACTCAAAAACCGGACCGTCCGGACCATGGTCGGACCGTCCGACCCTGAAGTCGGACCGTCCGACTTAAGTACGCAGATTACAGAAGGTTTTTTGACCTCAGCTCGGACCGTCCGACCTAGAAGCCGGACCGTCCGACCCTATGGTCCGGACCATCCGGGATAAAGTCCGGACGTCCGAACCCCTGATCCGGGTCCGAGTTTGATCGGGTTTTTGGCAGTTTTCACGCGAATCTGAGCCCTTTTCTTGCACGGAAAGTCCAACCCCTCATAAATAGATGAGGTGACGACCGATTGAAACAACACACAGTCGAACAAACATATCTACATCCTTTACCCTAATTTTATCCTTCTCCCCTTGTATCTTTTTTCTCGTTCTTCGTTCGTTCTTGTTCTTGCAGGGCAACGATCCACGAGGTCCTAGGGGCGATTAGGTCGACCTAGGGCAGCCCATAGCCGTCGTGCTCCCTAACGGGGTCCCTCCCGGGAGTTTGGGGTTTTGGGTCAACAAAAGCGCCCGCCGGATTGCTTGCGTATCGCGCTTCCGGTCGGGTCTCCTTCGACGTGATTTGCGGTGTATCACCCCCGGCGTTGAGGGTACACGTGACGTGTTCGTGTCTCAACAGCCTCCAAGCGCGGAGGTCTGTAGGAAAGTAGTAAATTTCCTTTAGGTAGGTGACTAAAGGTTTATCAAACCATGAGAGGTGTAGGTTGAAGATGATCTCTCTCAAGCAACCCTGCAATAGAATACAAGAAATCTCTTGTGTTCCCAACACACCTAATACAATGATAAGTTGTATAGGTACACTAGTTCGGCGAAGAGATGGTAAAGTATGGGTAATAGGGGTGGTAAACTAAAGTAATATAAATCTGTAATAAAATTTATAGCAAGGTAGCAAGTGATCAAAGTAACTAAAAATGGTGTTTCAATGCTTAGAAACAAGGCCTAGGCTTCATGCTTTCACTAGTGGAAACTCTCAACAACATTAACATAATTAAAACTCATGATATTTCCTTCAAAAGCATGCAAGGAAGACGTTACTCGGAGATCATTCTTTTCGTAGATCAAAAGAGGATGAGAATTGCGTAGGGCTACAAAAGCACACCTTAGAGTTCATACTCCATATCTATGGACACCTCAATATCACCGCGAGCATTCATATATAGTACTAACAAACATCACAATATCCCTCTGAATAGTCTCTTTCTAATATAACAAAGTGTCCATCCTATCACCGAAGCACTATGAAAACTATACTGAACACAAGTATCAAGAGCACTCAAATTCATTATTCAATGCAACAAGAAGACTAAACCCATGATCAGTATTCCACTAATCATGGAGTCCCCATGTCACCGTGAAATCCGTAAATATCATCAAAAAAGCACATCATATCCAATATATAAAAGAGATAGAGAGGGGATACATCATGGGATTCAACTAGATTAACATAACTAATGATCACAATCAAGATCACATCATGAGAGAGAAAAATAATCACATAGCTATAGGCACAAGCCTTATACCCTAAAGAGGAACTAATCACACATGGTCATGGTGAGCAATAGAGAGTTGTTGATAGAGAGTTGCAGCCCGGAGAGGAAACGGTGGTAGGCGGCGGCCCTTGGCTTTCTCTTCTTCCTTGAAGATGATGCTGGTATATAGATGGTTCTCCCCCTTAAGATGGATGCTTAGGGAAAGGAATTTTGTGACCCCCCGTGATCTAGGTTTCCTCACTTTATATGGACTCTCAGATTCCCGTCATCCAGATTAGTGCTTCGGTAAAACAGGTGAACATGGCTCGTATAAACTCGAATTGGGTCGAATTTTATACCCAAAAGCATCACTAGAAATTTTACCACCACTTTGTAGTTTTCATGCTTTTCACAAAAATGTTCACTGATTATTGAGGTCTTTAAAGAATATGTGTATCCACGACACGAACACACACACACATTAATCACAAACTCAGCAGCAGATTTATTAGAAAAAAGATGACACGCTGAGCAGGAGGTAGGCAAGAAAGACAGCTATTTTCCCACTAGAATTCAGCAATAAATACAGTTCTTCGGAGGGGCGTATCTGCTTAAAACACCGAGGAATCCCACTCCACCCTTCTCTCTCTCTCTCTCCCACCCTCTCTCTTCCTCCTCTCCCCTCGAGACGCCCGTCTCGTCGCTTTGCTCCCCACGAAAGAATTCTAAATTCTTGCTTAACAACACGAGAAAGCGGATCTTGTCCTTCCTGGGATCCGCATCGGTTCTTGCCCTTCGCTGCGTCGAATTCCGCGGCTTTTCTCCCCTCCCTGAATCCCTCCGCCCGGCCGGGCGCCGTCGACTGAGCCGGCGGTTGTTGGGATCTTGCGCGTAGTCGGCGCTGCGATCCGGCCGCCGGGGGGAGATGGCCGCCGGGAAGGAGCCGATCGAGGTGAAGTTCCGCCTGTTCGACGGCACGGACATCGGCCCCAACAAGTACGACCCCGCCACCACCGTCACCGCGCTCAAGGAGTTCATCCTCTCTCGGTGGCCGCAGGGTGAGACCGATCGACCTTTCTCCCCCTCCCCCTCCCTCTCCCCTACCTCTCTCCCGCGAACATATATATACGTATCCGCTTTTGATGCCATGTGTTTCGGGGAGGTTGCTTGCGCGGCCGTCTCGCCCCTCGTGTCCTCTCTGTCGGTTTCTTGATCCGGCAAGAAATTCCTGTGCGGATGGTCGGGTCTGGATCTCGGAGCTACCCCTCACCTCTCCTTTTCGCGATAAAACACAGTGATTCGATCAAGTTGTTCCGTGGGTTGCGTGATTCCTCTGTTCTTTGGCTAATCAGGGTAGGTAATACATGTCCAGGAGTCCCGGTAACTGACGCTTTTAGAACTCTCCTTACCTGTAGTAGTAGCAAACAGTAGTAGTACGTTGACAGGAAGAGAGTAGATACATCAGTACACGCACAAGTTCTTGCCTTTACTGCATTTTCTTGAAGGGACAGGCAGAAGATAGTATATATTTTTGCTGTATTTGGTACTGTGGTGATGGCGTTTGTTGCTACTTGCGACTAGTTCTCTGGAAGAATTTTGGATCTCTGTATCTTACAATGCATGCTGAAACATGTGGTGGCAGGACCATTTGAGGAGACTGTTTGTCTGCCTGTTTGGTGTCCTTGGATACTATCCTGGTTTCTAGTGGTCCAGTCTGAATTCTGAACTAGTGGTGCGAGTTCAGTCGGTGCTTTTATAGAGGCAAGTATGATTGGGTTATGCTCATAACAGTAAATTTGGAGAGCATTTAAGCATGAGACTGGACCAAAATGTAGGCACATGGGAAGTACCAAATACTAATGGTCCAAGTGGCAGATTACTTATGATGTGCGTTTTTTCTTCTAATGTCTGTTTAGTAATTGGACAAGAAACACGAGCTGTTTTTGCAGAAATTGGCCTTTGGTTAAGTTTCCTCAAAACCTGCTGGGTGTGACATTAGGAATTAGTTGCAGCAGGAAACTCCAGTTCTTATTTGCCTGCGTAGATTAGTAATAGGAAGTGAGTTATTTCGTACAATCCCACTCCTCAGTTTTAAGTATTTAACAGCTCGTTTTTTGTTCCTATTTCGTCTCTATTAATAGAATGTTCCTCCTGAATGTTCATTTATAGTATCTAAAAATATGTACTGTATTAATTATACATGTGCGTTGAGGATAAGGTCAAAAAATAGTACTCCCTCCGATCCATAATAAGTGATGCTCATTTTGTACTAAGCTAGTACAAACTTTGTACTAGATGAGCGACACTTATTATGGATCGGAGGGAGTACATAACATGAAGATGATCATGCTTCAGAAATATAGTTTTCCTTGTGATGAGATGCATTGAGTTAGCACTGCCAGGTTTTTGCCCTTTCCTTTTCCTGGGAATATAATATCCAGCATTGCAAGTGCTTCGAATTCTCTGAATACTTCTGTTGATTATTTCAGTCTTGTAGAACCTTTACGGCACATATCAAATTTCTGTGTTAAGAGTGTCTTTTAACAATGTTTTTGACAGACAAAGACATTATTCCAAAAACTCTCAATGACGTGAAGCTCATCAATGCTGGAAGGATACTTGAGAATAACAAAACTCTCGCTGAGTCTCGAGTTCCAGTAGGAGAAGTTCCAGGAGGTGTGATCACGATGCATGTTGTTGTACGCCCTCCCCAAAGTGACAAAAATGGTATTGATATGATTTTCCTCCTATTCATTCAAAGGACATCTCTTTGTATGTTTGATTATCTCACTTAGTTCTAGGTCCGGGGGTTGAATTTCTATTATGTGTAACCCGAATGAGAATTCTGACTACTGTTTTCAGAAGTTATTGCTCGCTTTTTTGTGTGGCTCATTCACCGTCCTACTCCTAAACCATAATAGTGTAAAAATTATTAGCTCTGTGTACATTTTGTTCTATGCCGCATGTCAAAATTCTGGTTTGTAACATTGTTTTCACCTCGCTAGGTTGATCCATTACTCAATGTTAGTTATATCAGAAATTTTGTCATTGAATTAAACTGGCAGCTTATACTTCCAACCTTTTTTTGCCGTTGTGAGAAGGCGATTAGATGACTTGTGGTTTAGGCATTGTTGTTTCTGTCTGATTTCTTGTAAATGAAACCATTTTTATTGTGATAATTCAGAGTATGTTGATGCTCATTTAAAGATTGTAACTATTTGGGCATGCATAACACACTCCAGTATATATACATGTGTTGAATTCACTTTAGCAATCATCCGTATTTGCATTTGTCGAATTCATCGCAGCATCATAGTTCCATTTCATTTGTTTCTGGTTTACAAAGATCCTCACAATGTGCCACCATCCTTCTTTTTCAGAGAAGCACCTCTCGAATTCTCCCAAGCAGAACAGATGTGGGTGCACGATATTGTGACGCCTCGATTCAGCCCGCCGCATTGTGTATTCTGTATATTGGTGCCATCCTCACGACGATTGCAAGTTTTCGCCCTAACAATTGATTCTTGCAAGCCATTCTTGAAAAAAGCCTAGAGACGGTAACTTAACACCATATATATATTTTGCAAACCCTGCTCAACAGTAAAGTTTTCTCTGGGTGGGTTACGGCGGGGGTGCCTTCCGGATCCATGTAAGCTGTAACGGGTGTGCAGGAGTCGAGAGCTGGGATGCTTGCTGTTGTTTTGAAGTTATTATTAAGATATAGACACGTGTAGTGACGTCAAAAAACCTTTTCTGCTTCTACATATGTAGTCTTCGTAAGTATTTGTTGAGATTTTTTTCCAAGTTGCTACTACATATATATATATATATGTCTGTTATAATATGTACTAGGGAAGTAATTTCTGTCCAAAAGTAAGTGTAAAGGGAATATGTTGAACTGACGGAAAGCAGTTTGTATGTGTGTTTTGGTTCTCCTGCTCGCAGATTTGCTTTGCTGTTGCAACCGTGGGCGCGCCGCCGCCGGCGGTTACGTTGTCAGCATGTGCTGCTGGGCTGGACCGCGCCGGCCGGGCTGCCGACCATGGTGTCGGTTTGGCTGTCACGTCATCCAGCTGCCATGTTAGCAAAGAATTGTGACGGGCTGGCTAACGACGCCAGGAATGATAACATGACCAGTTTTCTTGGTACTTCGGCCATCTTATTTAAGGTGTTATAAATTAGTGAAAGGTTGAAAGTGGTTAGTACCTTTTTTAGGCTTCAACCACTGCAAGATAGAGGCCCATCTAGATCGAAGAAAGTTCAATCCATGGAAGGTTCTCTGTTGGACTCTACAGAGTCACGAACGAATCGTATATTTAAATTCTACGGTTTTCCTGTTTCTACATTCTTAGAATTCTACCTTTGGAACAGAAATCACAAAAATAGATCGAGTTTCACTATCAAAGGATAACGAAACAAATAACAGAAGTAAGTTTCTGGTTCACCTAAGACCCAATCCTGAACAATAAAAGAACCACTGAAAACAAACTATTATCTGTCGCCTGCATAGCTAATAACAAATGTGAAAAAAAAAACTACGTTTTATGTTCCATATTAGTTGTCCTTGAATATGGAATGAAGGGAGTAGTATCATTTTTACATGCAGCCCAGCTGCAATCAAAAGCTATCAAACCAACATGTTATGCAATCCAACTGCAACCAAAGGCAATCAAATCAACATGCTATGACCAAAAGGCTCAAAACAAGCACAGATAAAGCAACTGAACATGTAGACTACTTATCAGTAATCAGGTTACTTCATCATCTTCCTCATTAGCTTCCTCCATCACCTGGCTCATTAGTAGACTTGTGTTGGACCAGCCTTCTCCCCCGCCATCGTCATGAGCAGACAGGACTGCATTCTTAAAAGCTTGAGCGCCAAGTTCCATTTTCTTTCTCACTTTGCAGTCCTGCCCAATATGGCAATATCACATAAAAGAGCATGCATGACACATGAATTAAACACGAGGTCTAATAAGTTTCTGCTCAAAGCAAGCTCTATTGCGAAGCTTTCAAATCACCTAGCAAATTACTGCTAAGCCAGCAATCTAGATATTCCTACTAATATGAACAAGCTGGAGCAGTCATCAAAAGAAGCGGGTGAAACACCCAAGCCTAGTATTATCACCGATACATGGACACAACACTCCATATGTATTTTGCTATTGAACACCCAAAGAATAGGTGGTTAATCAACTCAGGTTGAGAGCAAAAAACTACATCTGGGATCCCCATGCCAATTCCTTCTTACCATATTATCTTTGGAAGTTGTAACATTATACCATATAAACCACAATCAGATCTTGATTTTTAGTTGAATTTTAGCTTTTTTCAAATGCTTAAACGATCTATCAGGGTCGGGGTGAGAAAGATGGTTATACATAGATTTCACACTGAAATTTTCCTTTTGAATCATGGGCATACGGGATAATCAGCTTCCTCAGAGATGTTAACCATACACAGTTTCCCTCTCTGAGCAAACAAGTTTATCATTTGATTCTCATCCAACCACCTTCTAAAGGTTAAGTTCCAATTGGCATCAGCTAGCTGTCCGACAGCGGTGGCATTCTCATTACAAATCTCAGAAAGCTCAGGGAATTGCTCAGCAAAAGATCTGTCATAACACCAACAATCCTACCAAAAATATGTTTTTCTGCCATCTCCTACAACCATTCTCCTACCTTTCATATAGAATTGTTTTTTTTATAACATCAGCCCGACAAGGATAATTTCTCACGTCACCTCTAACTTCACAAATTCCATTATCCAGATTGTACTTTCCCCTCAGTCTCCTGCCACATCCCCTCTTTGTTCTTCAAGTTCCACTATCATTTACAAAGCAAAATTACAAGGAAACATCAGCAAACTGAAGGGCTGCAACAGCGAAGGCAACATCACGTCTGTAGCCAACAATAATTAATAGTCCAAGCAACAGACAAACGGTAATCAAGGAATATGGAAGGCACTCATTGAGTCGAATGATCATAACATGGTCGATTGGTGGCCATCCAGTTCAATGATCATAGCATGGTCGATTAGTGGCCATCCAGTTCACCACAAATCCATAATACATCAAAATTCATAAGCGCATCCAAGTTCGCGAAGATGAATCTGGGTACACAGGTAACGTCCTTCCACAAATCTTTGGGTAACATGTATTCTAGCTATAAGGGAAAAAATGTATAACCCTGGCCGCTGCTAAATGTTCAAGCTCCAGTCATAAGGTTGATATGAGACCTTCAGTTGAGTGTTTGCAAGCAGCTCCAAGAATTGCTCTGACGCCGCGGGCTCGAGATAATTTGCTGCATGCTTCAGTACTTCTGTCTCATTCTTGCCGAAGTCTGTGTTATACCTGAAAATCATATAGAGCATGAGTTTTTGAGCCATCTCATTACCAAAATCTGTGTTCTACCTTAGAAAGTTAAAATCCTTTGGAGCGTGAGTTTCTGAGCTAAGTAACCAAATCATTGCCATATTGTACTGAGATTTTACACTATAAACTGATAATCAACCCCTCGATTATTTGCTACTGGTATAATTTTATGATTTCATCAAAGTGCATATCAGGTAAAAGTAACAAGGTTAATTGAGGGAGTTGCGCACTAGTTGTCCAACTGTATAATGAATGAATGATCTTCTGCCAATCTGTCATGTAATAACACGATAATTTGATGTTCATCCCATCCCAGGTGCACATGTCATTACAGCCCCACAATATTGGAAAAAGTATTCTCAGTTAAGAACTTGAATAAATATTTTAGTTATTCTTCATTAGTTATAACTCTAATAGGACAAATCACGCAATCTATATCTATAAAAATTATCAGCATCTTCTTATGTTCCAGTTTAAATTACACGCAAAGTAGGAGTCTAATAGCAACGCGTGAGCATTATGTCTTCAGAAATATGCAATTTAATCACAAGGCCACATAAGTGTTAATGCACCATACAAAGCTACGAGCTGGGCCACACTTGTGCGTCACAGTAACAAAATACGACATTAACTCAAGCCAACTCAGGCCACTGAGAATATAATATACTCAACAGGGTACCAGGGAGAGCAGCTATGTGGCCTCGATGACTTCAACACTGTCTGTGCCCTGTTTGATTTAATGCTCGTAGGCATCAGTGCAAGCAAAAGCGAACCACTTTCCAATGCCATTGATGCTCAAGGCAATGTCTAGGATGTTGGCAGCATCAAGATGAGTATATTGGTGAGAGTAACCGGAACATTTCTCACTGAGTGTGATGTAGGCTTGCGGCAGTCGGTATAGATTGAATGGCAGCACTGGTGGCGCGAGGGTTCAGCCATGGGAGCTCCGATGCGCCGGGGATGATGATAACGTCTGGTGGCAGCGTATGGCTGCGACTTAGGGCAGGGGTGAAGTGGTGGACAGGAGAGGAGGCCTAGGTGCGATTGTATGTATAGGAGGACAGTTAGGCGTGATTGTTTGTATCTGTGTGTTCGCATGGTACATGGTGGCTATCTTGGACATCAATTTCCTTGTATTGACATACGGTAGGCGAGGCCACGTCCTTGTTTCAATTATTATTATTTTTTTTCTTATGTGCAAACCCTTAGGCAGATGCCCAATTATGGCCCAAGATGAATGACATAGGGTGGGCTGAGATTTAAAATAATAAGTTACGTGCGGAGAAGGCGTAGAGGCGTAAGAGAGGTTGAACCATCACGACGACCGCAGGCACCCCTTTAATAGTAGTGATATATTGATATCCAACTCAACCCAGGGCAGATTCAAGCAACCAAAACCAAGCAAACATTATAGAGAACTATGTCACTGTGACGCACAAGTGTAGCCCCACACCAGACAGGTATTCTACTTTGTCTCCAACTCCAAACTACAAGACTAAACGTAAACAAAATACTAAAGCTGTACAAGGTGTCAAGGTGTGCTTCAATTAATATGGATTGGAGGAAGTAGATCAACTAGCATAAACTGTTTTTCTAAGTTAGTAGAGTAGTACTATTTTTAAAAAAATAGAGTAGTACTATTGAACATGTCAATGTGCTAGAGGCTCCAGCAAGTAGCTCTTTAACACATTGTCATTGTTTTCGCTGCAAATTCTGGTACTGCCTCTGATCTATATTAATTGTCCTGAAATGGATGTATCGATCGATTCATCCATTTCAGGACAATTAATATGGATCGGAGGGAGTACCATACACTACTAAGCAAGAACAGTAAGTACTCAAGACCCTATTGGTAAAGCAAGAACAGCACCGTATCATCTTACCATCGTAAGATCTTGCTTACAGATGCAGCCTTTGCTTCAGGATCAACAATCAATCCTCCATTCCTTAGGAAATCACGTGCAGCTTCCATCAACTCTTTATCAATATTTCCTGGCGAGTAACACCTAAGTGCAGGTCCAGATTTGGTACCACATACCAAAGCAAAGTGAACAAGAGGTTCAGGGTATGAGAAGGCCACCTGCAGTTACAAACAAGGAAAAAAAAAGTGGTGAGAACTTATTTGCTCAAAAAATAGCACCATAAACTCATGTGTGACAGAACCCAGGAATTAATTAGCTTAAAAATGATGGTATTTTAAATGGAATGCCACGGCCACACTAGTATTGCATTGCTTCTATGGCATGTTGATGGTTGCGTGCATTATGTGTCTGATGTGGCAAGTAGGTACAGTTGTGGGACCCAGTGCGTTGAAACAAGTGCTACAATGCAGACCATTTAGCGCCCAATTTCTAAATATAGACACTTTGCCTTGGCAGGCGTTTATTGCATATATAACCTTTTCAAAACTTTTCGCATATCTTCAACCTGACTTTCTAGAAATATTAAAGAAAAAGTAAACATATAATGGAAACGCAATAGGCTTTGCCTTCTACATTCCTTCAGATTTTCAGGAACTGGTCACAAAACTCAGTCTACAGACTAGGTAAGTTCGATCATTTCTTCCTAAAAAAAGTAACATGTGATCAACGAGTTGTGGCTGCTATTATTGCTATATGCTATCTGCTGTAAAGGACTTCCACCATCCACTAGTAGATACTGCGCTGGATATCACTCACATGTAGCCTTCTACACATCCAAACCGATATTATGTTGCACCAGATATCAACATGCATTTATGAGAAAAGGGAACCATGTGATTTATTTGAAATAGAAGGTCAAGAATCAAGATATAAAGTTGAGTTTACTTCTTGCAAGCAATAGGCAAGTTTGTTGAAATAATCTCTGCTACACTAATGTTCGGTGATTTTTACAACCACTAACACAGATCAAGCATGATCCCTAAGCTTCCCTATCTACGTAGTACCGCGGATAGATTGTATGACTGGAGTATAGACAAGAAAGCACATTGTTTTTTCAAAGTCCAACTGAAGCAAAATTCCTTCAGAGTGAGAGGTTTTCAACTCATGCAAAACTTCATGACGAGTTTAATTGTTCGGACACATCTTACTAAACATGTACTTTGCTGCATGCATATATTTAAGAAGCACAACTTGATAAAAGAAAGTATGTAACATGAAAACTTTGAGAAAAAGAACATGTATCCAGGTATCATCATGAGTTGATGACATGACAGATTTTTAGTAAACAGATACATATAGGTTCCCCTTTTCTGAACAGGATCTGCTTTGTTCACCTTAGATCTTTGGTCTTTCTGTCCAAAAGGTTTCACAAGATTGTATGGTGGCCTTTGGTTGCCACGTAGGACGCCATTTTCAATAGCTGACAGTGAATAGGCACATCCACCAATGACATACTTAAAGTCTCCAAAAAACTTCTTCCTGTCCAATGGTCCAGCAGGATGACCACATGTCACTAACGCGTGGATAGCCATCATATTGTACAGATTTATGAAGAAAGCAAGCTTTTCTTCACGCGACAGGTCACTAATTTCCACCCTCTGAAGCTCCTCGGTTGTTCTAATATACCTGTCCAAGAATATGAGCTTCGTGTAAGTGTACTCACCACCAATGGCACTAAGGCAACCAAGATACAAGAGCCAAGTTATCACTTATCAGTCTACTTACAGCACAGGCAACAATAAATTTATAATGCAACATCACAAGTTTGTCAGAACAAGCAATACATTGTCATTCATTTTGGCATCTGCACGTAAATAATATGGATAATGCAGTTACTTGTCCTTTCCGTATACTTAAGTATGTACAGGTGCTAACCTTTTAAATTCCTCACAACCCTGGATGCTTCCATAGTCAACATGTCTACCATCTTCAGATACATAAGCCTCAAAAATGGCATAGGACAGCTTTCTCAACCTTGATGCAATTTCCACCATGGGTTTTGGTGCAACATCAATGATGCCCCTAGGGATATTGTAGCACTGTGTCATGATAGTAGGATCATGATCTAGGAAACGATACGGCTGATTTCCATCTTCAAAGACATTTTCACTGCAAAACAAGCAGTGTATTAATAATAATACCTCCAAATATTCCAACCGATCGAGATAAAAAATAATAGAAATGAGAATAATGTTGTAAGATCATTTCGAAAACTTACTCTAGAACATGACGAAAGAAGTGTTTACTTGCAAGCTTTCTTCCAAATTCCACTGCCTATATGGGTAATATGCATCCACAAAATGTTAAGGTGACAGTACAGCAGTACAGTAGGGAACATACAAAATAAATATGTGAAATCCTTTACAAAGATCTGCTATAAATATTTCAAATTTGCCATATATTCCTAAATAAAATTAGCCTCAAAAGCCGGACAAAACCAAGACTAATGTTGTTTAAAATCCTCATGGAAGTAGTAGATATAGCATGGCTCAAAAATAGTAAACAGTAAACAATTTATCCAAATTACATTAGCCTCAAAGTCAGACAAAACTAAGACTAATGTTGTTCATATGTAAGCACTAGATATAGCATGGTTTGAAAAGTAGTCAATAGTAAACATTTTACCTCATCTCTCTCCAAATACTGATCTTCTGATATAAAATCCACAACCTCACTGCCAGGAAAGCAGTTGCTAAACCTTCTCATTTTGTAAAACCTATCCTTTGGAGTAATCGACTCTCTCATTTTCCTGACGATGGTTGCCAACTCATCCATCTTCCCACATCCAGATTCGTCATCTTCTCCAGGTAAAGGAGGCAAAGGAGCAGCAGACGAGGGCTCATCTTTGAAAAGAACACCAGTTTTCTCATCAAGTATGCCAGACTCCTCCATTTTCTTCAATTCAGTTAAGCCTCCAATCAGCAGGTCATTGAAATACACTTTTGGTACTGTGGATGACCCAGCATTCTTTTCCAACTCCAACTTTCTACTAGGAAATATGTCGATGTTAATCTCAACAAACTTGAGCCTTTGCCGATGCATGAACAGACGAACCATTTTGCAATCTTCACACCCCAGTTTTGTGTATAGGATAATCCTTCCTTTTGATATTGGTTGATCTGTCAAACCGGGCACATCTGCATGCCCAGCTTCTCCAGTTGTAGAAGTAACAATATCTGCTCCAACTTTAATCAAGTTCAGTGGATTCCATGAGCTTCTTTCCTCGGATTTCTGCTGTGACTCTTTTGGTTTAATTTCAGAATCTGAGACAGTCTTCTCGCCATTGCCACTTGCTGAACCATCATTCTTGTCATCTTCAACAGGAAGATCATTCTCATCCTTTCTGCCAGAAAGGCGGCGTATAAATGTTGACACTGCAATGGCTCCCTTTTCTTTAACAAAATTTCCGATTGCAGCAGCTCTTTCATTGATCACAGAGCCTTGCTGTGTTTTTGAATCAAGCTCCACAGATTGATCAGAAGAACGCCTCAATTGTTCCATTTCAGGAACCTCGGTTCCATCAAAAACTGGCTCTTCAGATTTTTCTTCTTCAAGAATCTCAGTCACAGTCTGGCCTGAACCTATAGGTTCCACGGTATCGGGGGTTCTGCTTTTGTCCATCTGCTCATTGAGATTCTTTTCTGGATTATCTTTCTCATGGATCTGCCCTTCTACCTCAGCGCTTGAATTCTCAGTCGTGGAATTTACTGTTTCTTTTACATCCAACATTTCTGTTTTCCTCAGAAAATTCCCTTTATCTTCACCCTTTTCTCCAGGATTAGGGGACTCTTGATTCACAGAAGTTTCTATCACATCCTTGTCCCCATCCTCCATGTCGCGGGGAAAGCTTACCAATCTGCAAAAACAGCCTTATGTAAGAAGCCTGTGCATGCTAAGAACTGTAAACTTGTAAACTAAAAATGGCATGGAATGGATGGAATAAAAAAAAGGAAAAATAAAGTTCTGCTTGATAGTCTTAGGTTAACAATTCAAATAAAGGAGAATATCAACGACAAGTGGTACAGTGATCTCTACCATTAAAAACTTTATGCAATGAGGGCATTCTTTGCATTTGTCATATGTCATAATGGAATGAACTGTTATGCATTGCATAGAGGGCATTTCTTTCTTTGTTTACCTCGAATACATTTCACATGGTGGCATAGTTAGTGCCAACCAGCAAGTCATATGAGTATGCAAATGAATGATTTTAGACTTTTGATGACAGATCCAAACAAGATATGGTAAAAATACAATGATACAGATTAGTCATAAGCTATCTCAAGAAATGAATGCATGATTGAACAGTTCATTTCATCATAGTCAAAAGCTTTTGTCTGGCATGATAAACTGCAAAATATGCACCCAACCGGTAATCCGGAACCAGAAGCAGCAGGGCACTTGAGCAATCTCTCCCCAAACGGTCTGCCCGCAGGAGGACGAACCATTAAGCCTCAGTAAACATTAACTGTCTGATTAACACCCCAAATACAAACACGTTGTATCAAATAAATCAAGGGACCAAACACCAGTAGTACATCACCAAACCGCAGTGCAGACTGCCATTAGATGGTGCGTCGTTCAGCATTAGCACGGGGCGCAGTACTAGTGATCCGCGTAATCGCCAAGCCGCTAGCCATAGGCACGGGCGCTAAGCATGTGCGCACTCGAACGAATTTGCAGATTTGAGATCTCTCATCTCTCACACGGGACAAACCCCCGGATTAATCGCACGGTTGCCGCGTTCGTATCTCGGACAACAAACCCGCACCTCGCCGCCCCCGGAAACATGTCAGGATGAACACGCCGATCCCGACCGCAGGCATTCGAAACAACCAGCCGGCGCATAATCGCGAGACTCGATGAGCCCTAGGGAAGCAGAGCAGAACCCTCGCGCCGAACCGCGGCCGACGCGAGCGGGCCGGCGAGAAGGAATCCGCCGCTAGATTCACCGTAGATTCGAACCATCCAGCGAAACGAACAAACCTCGTCGGGAGACGGCGGCGGCGGGAGCGGGGGGGATCGAATGGATTCGAACCTGAGCGCCGGAGCGTGGAGATCTCGGGCCGATGGTGGTGGAGGCGACGGAGATTGATAGGCAGGACCGGGGGCAGATTGGAGGAGCGAGGAGGGGGATTGGGTTTACTGGTTTCGGTTTCAGGAGTGTGAGAGGGGGGGAGATGGGTTTTGACTTGAGACTGAAACGGAAATGGGAGGGGGACAGCGGCGGTGGGAGACCCGGGGGGAGGGGGTGTGGGTGTGGGAAGCGGGAAGAGCGGAAACTGGCGAAAGAAAAAAGAGAGAAAAGGAAGATCCGGGCGGACGTTTCTGACCACGTGGGTCGGTCGGCGGACGCAGTCTGTGGACCGGACCGGAGGCTTTGACCGTGTCGGAGCGGCCCACGCACGCCCGGATGCGCTCTGTGTTGCGATGCGGTCGTGCGTGCTGTGGGACGGGGTCTGATTGATTTTGCGGAGCGTTTTTTCTCTCTTTTTCGTGTTTGCATTTTCCGTGCAGTTTGATTTTATTTTAAAATAGATTGGATGTGGATTCAAGGGAGTGAACTAAACTCCTTTGTTGTGCAGATCAAGACTACATCAAGGTACCCATTAGCATTTTCGGCAAAGAAAAAAAAGGGTCACGAGTGGGTTTGCCTGTTGCCCAAACACCTCTAGTACCGAAGAGAGAGTGTGTATCGCATCATTTTTCAGCACACGAGCGGAGACCCGAGCATGTTGCTGAACCCTTAATTCAAGGGGGAAAACACAGTTCTGACCGAAAAAACAAAAAGAAATCGGATATTTTGTTCAGGGATATTGAACCCTACGTGAATCGAACACGCAACCTTCTGATCTGGAGTCAGACGCGCTACCATTGCGCCAAGGATCCGATGTGTTACTTCACTTCACTACATCTTATACATTCTCTAGATAGGCTTCCATGCAAGCCACGAACAGAGCGCCATAAGTACATACTCGGAGAGCTAAATTACACATTTCGGCAAAAATGTTTACACTGGAACGGCGTTACAATTTGTGAAACATTGTTAGACCAGGAGGATATGGAAACCACCCCTTCGCACCCGCACACAGGGAAACTTCGCTCCTGGAGCGCGCACAGATGACATTTTCACAGCATCTCGAAAATGATCCACTTGAAAATAAACTGATCAAACCCCGCAGAACCATCTCCAGTCCGGCATACCGTGTGGCAAAGCATGCTAAGCAATGTCAAACTGATATCAAAAAAATAAGAGTGTCTCCAGCAAACTCACCCACCCCCTACAAAAACTGCCAAAAGTTGGAAAAGAGGTACAAACACTATACCACATTTTAATACGTACTCCCAACATACAGGTTCAGAACTCCACAATGCCGCTGGAGTGGAGGGCAGAGGCCCCAAACTCCATAAGCTCCAATTCCTCGTGAATACTGATCAGATCGACCAAGTTTTGTGTGACCAAATCAGAGAAAAATTCAAAGGCACGGCATTCACTCCCTTCCCTCCACCTTCCTTATTTCAAAGTAGAAGTTTTGTACCCAACAAACAATCGTAATGCCGTATAGTGAGCAACATACGGATTCATGATGTTTGGCCATTTTCAGTTGTCCAACGGCAAATGTGAGACCCTATATCATGGCGTTGTACCATAATTTCCCCTAATACAGTTGCTCCATAGATACCAGCAACAAAACTATAAGAGATGGCAACAGAACCAGAACTTCAACCGATTTCATAAGTTTCAGCAAATAGAACTTGTCACGGTACAGTCAATATAATCAATGGCAATTCCTTCTCAGTCAGAATGCTAAAATGAAGAGAGGATATGAAGACACCATCAGTGCTATGTGAATAGCTATGACCATGAAAACAATAAGATTAAACTTCGATATCCCTACAAATGTTTCAAAGCTGGAGGTCAGGAGGCGTTTTCCCTGCACAAGCCGCATACACATCTGCAAGCTCAGGAACACTCTCCTTGTAACAGTCGATAAATCTTGAAATGAAGTGTACCTCGCTCGCAGCAATAAATGAGCAATAGTCAGAACTCAGAAGTCCCTTGCCCTGCAGTATCTTGAAGACGACATGTCGAGGCTTGAGCCTCGCCTTCAGGCTGTAAGTGATCAGCGCGGGCCTGCGGACGATGTACTCTGGCTCAAGACCGACCGTGTTCGTCAGAAACTCTGCTGTGCTGCGCAGGTTATCCTCAGATGATCTTAGGAGGTTTGGGTGCTTGACAATCGCAATTTTCAGCAGGTCGTCGGAGCAGCCAAGGGTCTTCTTCAGCAACTCCATTCTTGCAGCAAGCTTCTCTTGGGTTACCGAGGAGACGGTTGCGAGGGCATACAAGAATTGGCGTGAGCCGCGTGGTACCCCGAGCTCATCCACGCGTGTTACTAGCGTCTGAAGTTTTTCTGGGCTGGAGGTGATCGCCCACAACACCCCACTGAGGCCAGTCTTGGCGAGATCTGGAACAGTTAACCCGCACTGGAGAAGTAGCTCAAGATTGGGCTTAATCACCGTGTGAATGTCGCGCCTAAGGAGGGAACCACCTACCAGAGCTCCCCGCGACTCGACCTTGATAAACTCGTCGAAGGAGCCGAACAGTGAGATCCAGAACTGAAGCCTGCTGGCGACGTCCAAAGACCGAAATGCGGGGGCGGCGATCACGACGAGGCGCGCAATCTCAGAAGGGGATAACCCGAGCTCGCGGAGCTTGGCGACGCGGGGGGCGAGGGTCTCGTCCACCCTGGAGCAGAGGAACCGCGGGTCCTTGGCGACGACGGCCGCGATGTCGGAGCTGGAGAGGCCGAGGCCCGAGAGGAAGGCGAGGACGGCGTCGGGGTTGGAGGAGGACCTGAGATGGGAGATGAATCTGGAGGATTTGAGGGATTGCGCCCGGGTGAGACCGCAGGTGTTGAGGAGGTAGTCCGCGGCGGAGAAAGGGGGGTCGGAGGAGGTGGACGCGGTAGCGGAGAGGTGCCGGTGGAGGGATGTGAGGGGGGACGCGCCGCCGTTGCGGAGGAGAGAGAACAGCCGATTTTGGAGACGGAGCATGGCGGCGGCGGCGGAATGCTCGCTGTCGGCGGGTTTTGTTGTAGGGTTGATGGGGGCATCTTTAAAGTGTCGACGCATTTTTGTTCGTTTTTTTTGTCCGTTGATCTCTGTTTAGATCCCGCGAAAACTTAGTTAAATGGAGTGCTGCAAACGACCAATGTCTGTCTTTTGTCCGCTGTGACTCATTTTTTATTTAAATCTGTGTTTGATTTGGGTTCACACGGACGCGAGACACCATCTAGATTCGGAGACGAAGCACATATCAGTCCCAGCGCGACATATGACAATGTCATATGTCCCGGATTTTTAACATAATATCACAACATTACAGCTACAAGGATAATCGGCATACAACTGCCTTAATACATTACATCAGCGGAAGATACATGTCTGAGTACAGACTACAAACAAGTGCCTAATGGCAAAGAGAAAAAGACATCGCTCCCATAATACATTAACATTTTATGAAGTGGCTAATGATCTAAAGAGTAAGATAAGAAGTCAATCATTCGATAAGAAATCGTCTCCAACAAGTCTGCTATCCACCTACTTACGCAAACATAACATCTATCCTATACTTGTCCTCCTCTTCGCATCCCGACGAAGAAGAAGCAGTCAAGGCACACACACGTTGATCAAGTTATATTAAGATTATCTCAGTTGTTGTTGTCTATGAACAAGGAGTAGGTCTCAAGTCGTCCATAACCGTGGACACGGCTTCTCGAAAAGATTTAACCCTACAGGGGTGTACCAACTGCCCATTACAAGGCTTCGCACGCACGGCCATCTCTCTCAGTTGCTACCTATCATAGGAAACCATTTTATGATTTAGTTCCGAGAGATCCGAAACGATAGGTCCCTCTAGCTAACAACGAACAAATCCGGGTGGCCCCCAGTGAGTCGACATCCAGCTCAGGAGTCGGCCGCGCTCTCGATCTGATCTCTACCGTATGCCTCGGGTTTGGATTGCCGGTGAATTCTCACATGAGGTAAGAAGAGGGGACCCCATAGCCTGACAGGTTGGACCAACAAGGAAACCATGTCCCCGCTGGCCCAGGTTGTTTAAAAAAATATCTGCCAGGAGCTACCCGACAGACATATATGCATGGTTTTCAAATGGTAAAATCAACTTGGGCCACCACTAGAAATGTTTGAAGCTAGATAGGTAAGAAGAGGGGACCCCATAGCATCCCACACGCGGTTAGGCACGCTAATTCTTAAAACCAATACCCGGAACTCGGGTCCTATGTGACTCGAATGGAACAAAGCGTCGGGGCGGGATAGCCTAGACCTTCCATCCTTCGTCGAATATAGTCAACATTATAATAATCATATCATCAACAACAATATAATAATGTGATAGCCCAAAACCAAGGAGTAACAGGGTAACATCGTAGCATCCTAAGCATGCATACTAAGCAGGGGCTGAGCAACGAGCAATAGGTAACATAGCAGTACATGGTTTGCTGGGAGGGGACATGGCTGTATCGGTTTGAAAGAAGCTGTAAACATGTGGTAGGATTAAACATCGAACCTATCCTAGACTAGCATGCAAACCGCTGGTTGAAATAGAATGGATCATAGTAATGTATAGTACTTGCCTGTTGATAAGTCGGGTTCCGAAGGTGTAGTTGATCGCAAGCTCGCATCGTCTCCGAATGTAACCCCGGAAGCACACAAGACGGTAAACACTGGAAAGCAATCAACGAGCAAGCATCTATTACTACGAAGCAATCACGAGCAAGCATCAACAAGAATGCAACACGAGACATCGCACCTACCGTCGAGAGCGGTTACTAACAGGTTAAGTGGAGTACTCGTCACACACGATGATACCGCACATTTACAAGGGTTCAAGTTGTTTAGCTACACAAGATGATCAAAGGTTGTTAACATGGCATCTCACTCAAGCATGGCATGTCACATAATCATGGAAAAAGGTGAAGCATAAATAAACTATCTAAGCTAGTCAATTTAAGTGAGGCACAACCTAAACATGGCATTCCACTAAGTACCCCACAACAATTAAAAGATTTGGTACTGTTTTGCCCTAACCCATATTTTAGGTGGGTTAACAGCAGCAAACAATAGCATAAGCACAAACTACACACAAAAACTAATCAAGTTCCATATAAAGAACACCCCAAACGGAGTTACGGTTAAAAAGATACAAGCAAAACAAGTTTGGAACACAATCTGCCAACATCAGGAAGCACACTTTAGAACAATGCCTAAACAGGATAAAGAATGCAAACATGCTCACAAATGATATGCAACTAAAGTAGACATGGCAGGGAAGGCATGGCAAAAGGAATCATGAAAATAGGCATCATGGTTCACTAGTTATAAGCAACACAAAAAGCTATAAAACATTACAGGTCAAGGACTTAGTGAAAATCAGGAAAACAGGGCAGAAACTGTTATCATCATGCTGTATAAATAGAAGAAAAACTATATGCAAATGTGCAGCAACATGGCATAGCAATAGATGGGCATGAAGTAGACATGATGGTGATCAGGTACAAACAAGAATCAAGGTCATAGACATAACAGATCAAAAGATATTAAGCATGCAACATGGCATCGGAAAGTTACAGACTTAGTGAAAAACAGAGGTGGCTGTCAAAATCAGTGGCATAACAACTTTGGAGCTAAACATATATGTGACCAGAAATGCTAACATGACAATGTGTAAGTCCAAGTATGTGATCAGAGGGGGAGGGGGTGAATGATCACTTCAAATTTTTGCATGAAACTATGAAGTGAAGCATAACTAAGCAGCAGAAGAGATTCAACAGAAAGGTAAACATTGAAGCAGAACAGGATTGAAGCATAACATAGCGAATCAAAAGCATCGAATCAATTGCATTGAAGCAAATCACTGAAGCAATTGATAAATTGAATGTAAGTGCGGAAAGTAAAACGAACTCTTGACTCGGTGATGTTTGTTCGACCAGTTCACACTCTGCAAAGTGCTACGTCTGGTTGGAGGGACTTGTGATTGAACACAGGAGCTAACCTCTCGCCGTCCGTATCTCCACTGCACCAATCTCCTTGAGCTTGGTCAGTTCTTCACTCGTGGTTGATTATTGAGGAAATCACCGAAACCTTTGACAATCTGGACTTCGAGGCGACAATAACTCTTCGCTCTCTGAAGAACAACTCTCTAACCGTCTAGGAGAATTGCAGTTCTCCAAGATAAAAAGGCTAGCAAACTTCTTCCTAAGTCATAATGAATCAACTCAGATCAGTAGGACTTATGCTTCGGTGGATGGGTTTTTCGGTTTGCTTCGGTGGGGTTACTCTCTCTTCATTGTAAGGAAATAATCTTGGAGCAGCCACCGGCCAATGAGGGCAGGGGTGGCGTATTTATAGGTGGCAATCCCTAGGTGCGAAAAGACTTAAATGACCCGATGTGACAGCTTGACACCTGTCCACAACGGTCATATTTCCAATCAAAGCGCAACTTTACTTGCGGTCCAAGTAAAGCTGACTCACGGACTTGGTTCTGCTTCAGTAGCCGAAAGAACTAAGTCTTCGCTGGTGAAGCATTACCTAGTGCACATGAGATTTCTCAACTCTGGCTTCTCACTGGTTTGGATTCGATCTGAGTCTTTTCACCAAAAACTTCGGAGTGCATTTACTAAACCCCTCTTGATAGTACGGTTTTTCCTATGACTCAGTGAAGTGAAAAAGAACTACGCAAAAACTACTAAGTATTGCGCCATCTTGGTCATCTCCTTCGATGAGACGTGCTTCAGGATTCCTTATCTTTTTAGGGGTCGACATCCGTGATGAGCTTCACTCCATAGGATATGCTTCAGTAAGTATGTAAATCTTCGTTGAAGCTTTATCACCAACCTATAACTTCAGGAACCTAACCATCTGTTTTACACTAGAAGACTTGTTAGTTCCTATACTGTTTTGTCCAACAATATCCAAAACCCATGGGGCATAACTTTGCTCTTACAATCTCCCCCTTTTTGGACTATTGTTGACAAAACAGGCATCGAAAAAGATATGGAATTTTGAGTTGAGAAGAGAGCAAACTCTAAGATATGAAGCTTTTGACTCCCCCTGAATGCAAGCATCGAAGATTTATAATCGAAGTGAATGCTTGATGACGAATATCTTTGATGGGAAGCCTAGCACATATCTTAGTGAATCAATTGCATAGAGAGAATATTTGTCTTGAAGAATATGCAATTATCCAATGACCTGTGAACTTAAAGGATAACAACCACCTGCAAGATAAAAGATACGAGAGCAACTTGCAAGCATGGGGTTATTAACACATAACAGTAGCAGTCCACAACCGAAGTAAAACTTAAGTTACAACCCAATCGAAGCGAATGGAAAGTTTGTTGTAACTTAACACACAACGCAAAAGATCGAATCAAATCCCTAAACCCCGCAGCGAATCTAAACTCAATCGATGCTACTTTCTCCCCCTTTTTGTCAATAATTGGACAAAAGGTTGAGAAGTAGACCAAGAGTATTTATGCATTTGCTGCAACCCGGGGACCCTGCTGATTGTCTTCTCCTGAAGAAGATGCATCTCCAGAAGTGTCTCCTTCGGTCGAAGCAGGTGACTCCAGTTCGTCAATGTCCATCGGTGCTTGAAGCAGATCAAGATCACTGTCGTTGAGAGGGTCATCTTCTTGCTTCGAGGTGTGGGAGTCTTCATCAGATAGGGTATCTGGGCGAATCTATTCAGCTGGATTTACAAAGAGGACTTCATCAATCTTTTCCAGCGGCGGGATCTTTTGGTTGGGGCGGTCGATCGAATCATTTCGGGAGAAGTGACGTTGAAGATGTGGATACTCCTTGAAAATCCGGTCAGCTTCAAGCTTCTTCACAGAATTGAACTTCCGTAATCCTTTCCAAGAGTGGCGCTTCAAAAGCTTCAAGTATTGGTTGTTGTTGAAAGCAATGTTGCCAACTCTATTGATCTCATCTGAAAGATGTTGCATTTGGTGCTGATTTCCTTCAATGAAGTTTTCAAGCATTTGTTGAGTGCGAATGCCAACTTCAAAGTGATAAACTTCCTTCTGGAATTTCTTCGCATGTTGCGTTCATTGACATGCTGTCTGACTCCGACATATGTGGCAAATGGATCATTTGGCCTTCTGAAGATATTCATAGTATCGCGCACAGGAGGACAGAACAACTTCGGGTGATGCTTCGCAATGAAATCTTCCCTGCGTCCATGATTGCAAATGGCTTGCAGCCAGGGAGCATATGGCTTCAATTGATGTACTAGTTCAGCAGCTTGGACCATATACCGAAGGAAACAATCCTCGAAGTCAAATACATGTCCATGAGTAAGCTTCAGCAAAGCATGACGTGTATGATAATGAATGTTGGATTCTTCATTTGCAGTGCTGAGAGGCATCAGTGAGTTAGACAAGATGTAAAACCAAGTCTTTGATATGAATACTAGATGCTTCGGGCAAATATTTCCAGGCATGTGATCTCCAGTGACTTCGGGATCCAGAAGTGATGCAAATTCAGCTTCAGTGGGATTAGGTATCAAATGAACCTTTGCCAGTTCTCCAGTGTGCCTTGGGATGTTCACAATGTCCATGAATTCATCAGAATGCATCCTAAACACCTTTCCTTGAATCATCCACTCAAGAGTCCATGTGCTTGAATCATCAGGATTTCCAGAGACATAGAGAGTGGCATAGAATTGCTTCACTAGCTCGAAATTGAATGGGGTCTCCATGGCAAACATGCCGGTCAGATTCTGTGCTTCGATGGTTTCCATGATATTCTGGAAGCACGTTGCAGAAGATAGACTTCACATATCCAAATACTTATGCCTGAAAAGAACACCCTTCTGGCAGTAGAGCTTCGTGTAGAGAATTTGTTGCTCAGCTGTCCAGAAACGAAGGTCATCTGCAGTCCGGGGTGAATCATATGGACTTGCGCCAAAGAAGCGAAGCTTCTGGCGATGAACTTCGAGATTGAATTTAGGGCCATGTCTTTAAGAAGATTCATCTCCCAAGAATATGGGAAAAGTTTCTCGAGGGTAGATGGAGTCCAATTGAGTATCTTGTGCAGGGATGCAGTGAGGAGTGTGCCTTCGAACAACTATGGCTCGCTCTTGCGGTTGATTTATGATTGCCAATTCATTGGCTTCGGCTTCGGCATCTGCATCGGCTTCAGCATTGGCTTCAGCAGCACGTTCTTTGGCTTCGCCTTCTTGTTCTTCAGACTCCTCAGCAGAGTGAGCCGAAGAATAATCCTTTGCAGGAATGTCTTGAGGAGGAGGATAAGGCTCTGGCTCAAAGTTGTCGTGGGCAGACGGTTGAGGAGCGGGTTGAGGAGATGGAGATGGAGCACGGGGTGGAACGACTTCAGGAGCAGTTGGCTTCGCAGATGGTTTGGGAAGAGTGATAATCTTGCATCGAGGGGGCGATGCTTGCCTTGGGGCCTTCTTGGCCGGATGAGAGCTCACCTCATCAGCTTCGTCTGTATCTGTGATAAGACGTCTCTTTCTCTGTTGCAGCTGGGGAAGGGGTGAAGTTAATTGCTTGAGCATGGATTCGCGCTTCTTGGAGTCAAGAGCCATGACTGAAGCATTATGAGTTTTGCAACATTCGTCAACGGCAGACTTGATCTTGCCTTGGTACACTTGAATATTTTGCTTCGTCTTCTCATTTACATCAGCAATTTTCTTCGAAGCAGCTTCGGCTTCGTTCTTGAAATCCTCATCTGATTCAGCATCTTCTTTCTTCTTAAATTTCAGAATTTTAGCAGTTTCAGATCTGTCCCTAGCATGCAAATCCATCAGCTGATTGTATAAAGTTTCAATCATAGCAGAAAGTGTTGGTGAAATATAGACATTCCCAACATCCACAGCTTTGGGATCAATAGCTTCAGCAAGCTGGCAGAATGCCTGATTCAGGCTCAAGCAGTCCCAAAGTTCTCCTTCTCTTGCATCAGGGAAGTTATGTTGACTGTGCTCAGCTTCTTCAGGAGATTCGGGGGCAGGAGCTGTGATTGGCTTCGGAGTGACATCCTTTGGTGCCATGTCAAAAGCAGCTTCCTTCTGAGCAGCTCTAGCAGTTTTCTCTGCTCTCTTAGTCGAATGACATCAAGTTGAGCTTGGCGCTTGGCTTCAGCTTCACTAAGCTGTTTGGCTTCGGCAGCAGCCTTAGCCTCTTGAGCTTTTGCTTCAGCGAGCTTGCGCTTCGCTTCAGCTTTCTGATTTGATTCAGCCAGCTCTTTCCTTTGCTTCTCCAACTGAGCAGCATCTCTATCAGCTTTCTCTTTTTCTTTAGCTTCTTTATCAGCCTTAGCTTGGGCTTGTGCTTCAGCATGAAGGCGTTCAGCTTCAGCACGGTCGCGCTTGCGCAAATCTGCTTCTGACATCTTCTTAGTGCCGACCTGGGCAAAAGTCTGGCCAGGCTTGGAAACAGATGCCTTCAGCTTCGAAGCTTTGGCTGGTTCAGGAGCTTTAGCTTCGGGCTTAGCAGGCTTTGCCTTCAGGTCATGCCTTTCCTTGGTTCTTTGTTCAGCAGGAACAAGGCGGCGAGGTGGCTTAGTAGCCAAGGGAGCCTCAACCACCAAGTTCGTCAAATCAATATTTCTCTTGGGAACAGGAGGGTCAGATGGATTTTGAATCCTAAAGCCCTTTGGAGCAGACGGTTTCTCTCCAGCCTTCTTCTTCAGTGGCTTCCGCAGACGAAGTCTCTTGGGACTAGGGGGAATGGGGGTGTGCTCAGACTCATCATCTGCTTCTTCAGCATGATCTTCATCAATTGAGTCTTCAAGCTGTGCAGCAGCATCAGCTTCGTCATCGGCTTCATTATCACCCTCTTCTTCAGAGATAGCTGGAGGGGGTGAAGCACTCAGTTTCCTAAGCCTTCGCTTCTTAGGCTTCGAAGCACCAACTTCGGCATGGCCTTCAGCAGCAAGTGCTTTGGCCTTCTTCTCTTCTCGGATTCTCTTCTTCTCAGCCAAAATGGCAAGTCTCTCTTGCTCGTCTGGATAGTCATCTGGTTTCTTGAGAGTATTTGGGTGAGGTACAGCAGGAGGCTTCGGGTAGTACTTCTTCCTGTTAGCAGCATTATATTGGGCACACATGGCAGTGGTGTACCGATAAGGAGGGCTGAAAGCAAATTGCATTGCCCACTTCCAGTCTGGGATGCTCTTGTACTTGTACCACCTTATGGCCCAGTAGCGTCGAATCTTTTGCAATCGAATCTTTCTGTCATGATCAGATTCTTCTGGAGGAGTGTCATAGCCCATCCTGAGACGAATGGATTCGGGTATGCCTCGGGCATTCTTGACTTCCTTCGTCTTGCCACCTTTGCCTTTCTGCTTCGGTGGCTCAGGATAGTTTTCAAGTCCTTCAACGATGGGAGACTCATTCCCCATGGCTGCCTCTTCGTCAGACATCCTGTGACCAGAAAGATAGAAACGAGGGAACAAGAAAAGGGAATGAATAAGCACAGGCAAAAGTTTCTACCAAAACCAAATTTTGACAAGAACCCAGAGCAATCTTAGATCAGATGCAAATCTGTCAATGGATTGGACTAGAACTAGTTCAAGAACAAGACCTAACTCAGTCCAAAATCACAGAATAGATCGAATCTCAAAAACTGATCTGAGAAGATGGGATAACTTTGATGCTAAGAACAGTTTTCCCAAGGGGCAATGATCAGCGCGGATCAGAACAGTCCTAAAATCAGAAAACAAAACCCTAACAAAACTTAGATCCAAGCCCTAGATGAAGAACTCGCAGAGAAGATTGGATCCAAGAAGCTTGGCGTACCCTAACTTGGTGACGCGAAGCGGCTACGGCGACGTAGTGCGGAGACGTGCTCTTCGTCGACGGGGAACGTCCACGACGGCGGCGGTCTGGCAGTGAAGCGGCGTAGTCGTCGTCGGGAACGGGAGCTCTGCGGCGGTCTCGAGGAGGAAGACGGAGAATTCGGGAGAGAATGAGCGGCGGGGAAACGGTTCGCTGGATGCATCGCCTTAAATAGGCCCGATCTGAAATGGTTGCCAGATCGTATCGGACGATTCCCAGCGAGTGTCTCTTCCGATTCAACGGCTCAGATGAAGTGGCGGATCGCGAGCGAATCTCAACGACCCAAAAAAGACGGGGACTCAACGACCGAAGAATGAGTCTTGACCGAGAGCAAAAACTTCGATGAAGTTGGAAGCATTTGATTCGGAACTTAATGACGTTCGAATCAATATGCTTTCCGTTTCAATTGTGCTTAACATTCAAGACAGAGTAGATTGGGAACGAATCAGAATGGAGGAGTAGGGTCCGAAACTTATCACTTCGAAGAACAACAACAACAAAGCTAAAAGTGATAAGTATAGGGGACAAAAGAAACGAATAAATAAATAAAAATAAACACAACACTGAAGGCAAATGAAAGAAGAAGCTAAACACAGAAATTTGGACGAAGGAAAACTCAAGCGAAACTAGATAAACAAACTCACAATGAAGGTGAATATATACAGTGAAAAGTTTCGATCTTACTGAACATTGTGTGAGTCTAGGATGTTTAGCTCACATCTCAATGCACAAAACCTTTTCTCGTCCAATGGCTTCGTGAAAATGTCTGCCAATTGATCTTCAGTTCTAACATGGCTGATCTCAATGTCTTCGCGCTGAACATGATCTCGAAGAAAATGGTGACGAATATCGATATGCTTCATTCGAGAGTGTTGCACAGGATTGTGTGCAATTTTGATAGCACTCTCATTATCACAAAGCAGAGGGATTTTCTTCACAAATATGCCATAATATTTCAGCGTCTGCTTAAGCCAAAGTATTTGAGTGCAGCATGAGCCAGCAGCAATGTATTCAGCTTCAGCAGTAGATATTGAGACACAGTTCTATTTCTTTGAAGCCCAACACACAAGAGATCTACCAAGAAAATGACAAGTGCCTGAGGTAGATTTCCTGTCAACCCTATCACCAGCCCAGTCTGAATCAGAATATCCAATCAAATCAAACTGAGTTCCTTTGGGATACCAAAGTCCTAAAGAAGGAGTATGTGCTAGATATCGAAGAATTCTCTTCACAGCAGTATGATGCGATTCCTTCGGATTGGCCTGAAAACGAGCACAAATACAAATTGATAGCATAATATCAGGTCTAGATGCACATAAGTATAAGAGTGAACCTATCATAGACCGATACTTCTTCTGATCGAAGGGTTTCCCTTTCTCATCAGCATCAAGAAATCCATTTGTAGGCATGGGAGTCCTGATGGTCTTGCATTCAGCAAGATCAAATTTCTTCAGGCAATCCTTCAAGTATTTCTCCTGTGAAATAAAAGTACCATTTTTATGTTGGCGAATCTGAAGTCCAAGGAAAAACTTCAATTCACCCATCATAGACATCTCATATTTCTTCGACATCATCCTTGCAAATTCTTCGCTGATTTCAGTGTTAGTATAGCCAAAAATGATATCATCTACATATATCTGACACACAAATAGATCATTGTTATATGATCGAGTGAAAAGAGTGGGGTCATTGGTTTCAGGTTTGAAGCCTTTCTTCAAGAGGAAATCCTTCAATGTTTCATACCAAGCACGAGGTGCTTGCTTCAGTCCATACAAAGCTTTGTGAAGCCTGTACACCATATCAGGATTCTTCGAGTCTTCAAAACCTGGTGGCTGCATAACATACACTTCTTCTTCTATCTCACCATTAAGAAAAGCACTTTTGAAATCCATTTGATATAGCAATATCTTCTTGTGGTTAGCAAAAGCAAGCATGACACGAATGGATTCAAGACGGGCTACTGGAGCATAGGTTTCACCAAAATCAATGCCTTCGATTTGGGTGTAACCTTGTGCTACCAATCTAGCCTTGTTTCTTACCACAATACCATCTTCATCTTGCTTGTTGCGAAATATCCACTTTGTGCCAATAACATTGTGCTTCGTGGGATCTGGCCTGTCAACAAGTGACCAGACTTTGTTCCTTTCAAATTGGTGAAGTTCTTCCATCATAGCCAATAACCAATCAGGGTCCTTCATGGTTTCATCATATTTTGAAGGCTCTAGCATAGAAACAAAAGAAAAACTTCCACAGAAGTTAGCCAAACGAGTAGGGGAACGAGTAGTGGGACGACCTGGTTGATTGATATCTTCAAGGATCGAATCCACATCAACTCTTCTTCGAACTCGTGATAACGTAGAATCATTTGCTTCAGGCTCAACTTCTACTTCAGGGTCTGCTTCAGCTTCGGGATCTGCTTCACCTTCAGCTTCGGCATTTCCTTCAGGATTAGCATTTCCTTCATTCCCTTGTACTTCTTCGTCCTGTTCACCATTAGCTTTAGGATGTTGATCTCCAGTGCCCCGGGCTATGTGTGGGAACATTGGACCATCATCATCCCTAACAGCTTGACGTGGATTGGCTTCAACAGGGCGAATCTCTCTCCAATAGCCATGGACCTGATCACTTCATCAAGTGGAGGTTCATCTAGATCATGAGGCAAATGCTCTTTTTGAGAGCCATTAGTTTCATCAAACCTCACATTCACAGTTTCCATAACTTTCCCAAAGTGAGAGTTATACACTCTGTAAGTGTGAGAGTTTGAGCCATAACCTAAAAGAAAACCTTCATGTGCCTTAGGGGCAAATTTGGAGCTATGATTCATATCTCTAATAAAGCATGGAGCACCAAATACCCTAAGATAAGAAACATTTGGTTTGTTACCAGTGATAAGTTCATGTGAAGTTTTCTTCAGGAACTTGTGAAGGTAAACCTTGTTGATGATGTGACAAGCAGTGTTGATTGCTTCGGCCCAGAACCTAATAGGAGTTTTGTATTCTGCAAGCATAGTTCTGGCCATTTCAATGAGAGTTCTATTCTTCCTTTGAACTACACCATTCTTTTGAGGTGTATATGCAGCAGAGAATTCATGAGTAAAACCATGATCATCAAGAAAATCTTCAATATGAGTATTCTTGAATTCGGTTCCATTATCACTTCGGATATGCTTCAGAGATAATTCATATTCAGTTTGAGCTCTCTTAGCGAATGACTTGAAGATTTCAACAACTTTTCTCTTGTCATCCAAGAAGAAAACCCAAGTATAACGAGAGAAATCATCAACAATAACAAGACCATATTTGTTTCCTCCCAGGCTTGCATAGTTTTGAGGACCAAATAGATCCATATGAAGCAATTCAAGAGGACGAGTGGTAGTCATGATAGTCTTCGCTGAATGATGTTTCTTCGTGATTTTACTAGCTTCACAAGCACTGCAGAGACGATCCTTATCGAATTTTACTTCGCTAAGGCCAATAACATGCTTCTTCTTCACCAGATTATGAAGATTTCTCATCCCTGCATGACCAAGTCTTCGATGCCATAACCAACCAGATGAGGCTTTTGCCATTAAGCATGTGGATACAGCAGGGCCCGAAGAAAAATCAACAATGTACAAATCTCCCTTTCGGTAACCCTCGAAGACAAACGTATAGTCATCCTGTGAAAAGACAACACAACGCGAAGCAGAAAATAGAACAAGCATACCCATATCGCATAACTTCGAAATAGACATAAGATTATATCCAAGTGATTGGACTAGCATAACCTGGTCAATGTGCTTATCTTTTGATATGGCAACCTTACCCAAGCCTAACACTTTACCCTTATTGTTATCACCGAAGGTAATGTACTTCTGAGAAGATTGAGATAGTTTTTCTTCGGTGAATAACTCCTTGTCTCCGGTCATATGATTTGTACAACCACTATCCATGACCCATTCGGATCCACCGGAGACATAGCCCTGCAGAAGAATTAGTTCTTCTTAACCACCCACAAACGAGCAGGTGACTGAGAAGATGTTGAAGCACTGGTTGAAGCAATATTAAATCGAACAGGAGTGTATTGCTTCGGTGTACCATCAAGCACACCATAAATGTAAGTCCTCTGCGAATGGTTAGCATAAGAGTGAGCATATGCAATCTTAGTATGATTATTATGAGGACGATACGTATGGCGACCAGTACGATAGTATTGCTTCTGCGGAACATTTGATTCGGGCACCAGTGAATCATTTCGTGTCTCAAGAGAGTAGAAATGATTCGGTGGTACCGAAGACTTTCCCTGCATGGTATGATTAGCAGGTAGTTTTTCCACAAGTGCTTTCTGCACCCATATCTGCCTCTTATAGAAGCCATTCTTCGGTGGAGCACCTACATACTCAGCTGTAACTTTTCCCTGTTCATCTTTCATGAGTTTGTAGTCTGAATCAAGTGATTCATCCACAATGGCTTTGTTCATTTTGCAGTCGAAACCTGAAAGGTTAGCAATATCAATGGGTTTCTCCTTCGCTAGAACCCAAACAGTCTTAGGATACTGCTCAGGCTCCCAATAGGTGCCATCAGGGTTTATCTTTCTCTCGAAACCAACACCCTCATTCCTGGGATTCCTGTGAAGGAGAGCCTTCCTCAGGATATCACAGAGATATTGGTGTCCTTGCACACTTTTGAACATGCCTGTTTCAAATAAGTTTTTCAACCTGAGGAGTTCCTCGGTAACAGCAGGATTTTCCTCATCAGAGGCATTAGTATCATCAATAACAATATGAGCTTTCCCTTTGGAATCAATTTTGCTTCGTTCCAAGCAATCCAAACAAGGTGATTCAGTTTTATGATTTTCTTCAGAACCTTGTTGAGCCATGAGAGAGAGATTGACATTTTCCAATTCTTCATGAGCCTCTTTTAGTTTTTCGAGAGTCATTTTCCTCTGAAGAAATTCATAGGTGAGCTTCTCATAATCAACTGAAAGAAGATCATGCCGAGAGGATAATTCTTCAAACTTCTCCTTCAGAGCAGCATGCTCATTAGTTAAAGTTTGACCTTTCTCTATCTCATCGATCAACAGAGTTTCTGATTTCTTAATGGTTTTGCTTAATGAATCAAGTTCATCTTGTTGGATTGAAGCAATTTTAGCAAGTTTAGCATAGCTTATCTTTGAATCACTATCATATGAGGAACAATCAGAAGTATCATAGTTTGATTTGGATGAAGATACCTTAGCCTTGGCCATGAAGCAATATGCAGGAGTTTCATCTTCACTGCTGTTGTTAGTGAAGAATGAGCTCGAAGCATTTGTTGAAGCATCTGCCGAAGCGAAAGCCAAACCAGCAACACCATCTGATTCGGACCCAGACCCAGACCTCGAGCCTGATTCAGCTTCGGAACCAGAGGCTTCGTCTTCAGAGTTCATCTCCTTTCCCAGATAGGCCTTGGCACGGTGAGAGCTGCTTCGACGAGATGAGTGAGTCTTCGATGAAGAACCCTCACGCTTCTTATGATACTTCTTCCTCTTATCATCGTCAGAATCTTTCTTCTTTTCTCTTCTCGAACTATAATCATGTCTCTTTGACTCATAGCTTCTGGAGGATCTGTGGGACTTTGATGAAGAGTCTCTAAGCGAATGCTTCGATTTGTTCTTAGCTTCCCACAGAGGGCAATCAGCAATGTAGTGACCTGGTTTCTTGCACTTGTAGCAGCAATTGTCCTTTGATGGAGAGCTTCTTGAGGATGAACGGTGAGAAGAATGACTTGAGCTTCTTGAAGGATAACTCTTCTTCGGTGAAGAAAAACCTTTTCTCTGAAAGCGATTGAAGCGTCTCATGATCAATGCTAGATCTTTTCCAATGCTTGCAGGATCATCTGATTCGACACCTGAAGCAGAACTGACTTCGGGTGAAGAATGACGCGAAGCTTTTGCTTTCAAGGCATGAGATCTTCTTCGAGAACCATTTATGTCACGTTTCTCATCTTCTTCCATCTCAAAGGTATTGAGTCTCTCAAGAATATCAGCGGCGACAAGACGTCTGAAATCAGTCCTTTCCTTGATCATCAGCACAATGTGATCAAACGAATCATCCAATGAGCGAAGCAGAGTTCTAACAACTGAGTGAGGAGTAATGTCATCAGCACCAAGTGAGATCAATTCATTTGCAAGAGCAGTGAGTCTGCTGTAAATGGAGCTGACTTTTTCACCCTCGTTTCTCTTGAATCAATAGAATTTGCTTCGAAGTGTGTCAATTCTGGCATCCTTCTGGGTAGAAACACCTTCACCAATCTTCTCAAGATAATCCCAGACACCTTTGGCCAAAGGAATATTCTTCACTTCATGATACTTCTCTGGTGTCAAATGATTGGTGATGAAAACCCAGACTTCAGAATCAAGATCGATCAGCTTCGCTTCTTCAGGAGTGATGGCGTTCTCGTCTTCAACTGTAACTCCATACAAGACAACTTGCCAGGCAGCTGTGTTGATAGCCATAATATTTCTCTTCATCTTGTCCTTCCAGTATGGATACTCCTTTCCATTGAACACGGGTATGGGTTGGCCGGAGCGAATGGCTGCGAAAGACATACTTGCAAAACACTCTAGGAGGTTAATCCATACAAAGAGTGACTAGCTCTGATACCAATTGTAAGTCCAAGTATGTGATCAGAGGGGGAGGGGGTGAATGATCACTTCAAATTTTTGCATGAAACTATGAAGTGAAGCATAACTAAGCAGCAGAAGAGATTCAACAGAAAGGTAAACATTGAAGCGGAACAGGATTGAAGCATAACATAGCGAATCAAAAGCATCGAATCAATTGCATTGAAGCAAATCACTGAAGCAATTGATAAACTGAATGTAAGTGCGAAAAGTAAAACGAACTCTTGACTCGGCGATGTTTGTTCGACCAGTTCACACTCTGCAAAGTGCTACGTCTGGTTGGAGGGACTTGTGATTGAACACAGGAGCTAACCTCTCTCCGTCCGTATCTCCACTGCACCAATCTCCTTGAGCTTGGTCAGTTCTTCACTCGTGGTTGATTATTGAGGAAATCACCGAAACCTTTGACAAACTGGACTTCGAGGCGACAATAACTCTTCGCTCTCTGAAGAACAACTCTCTAACCGTCTAGGAGAATTGCAGTTCTCCAAGATAAAAAGGCTAGCAAACTTCTTCCTAAGTCATAATGAATCAACTCAGATCAGTAGGACTTATGCTTCGGTAGATGGGTTTTTCGGTTTGCTTCGGTGGGGTTACTCTCTCTTCACTATAAGGAAATAATCTTGGAGCAGCCACCGGCCAATGAGGGTGGGGGTGGCGTATTTATAGGTGGCAATACCTAGGTGCGAAAAGACTTAAATGACCCGATGTGACAGCTTGACACCTGTCCACAACGGTCATATTTCCAATCAAAGCGCAACTTTACTTGCGGTCCAAGTAAAGCTGACTCACGGACTTGATTCTGCTTCAGTAGCCGAAAGAACTAAGTCTTCGCTGGTGAAGCATTACCTAGTGCACATGATATTTCTCAACTCTGGCTTCTCACTGGTTTGGATTCGATCTGAGTCTTTTCACCAAAAACTTCGGAGTGCATTTACTAAACCCCTCTTGATAGTACGGTTTTTCCTACGACTCAATGAAGTGAAAAAGAACTACGCAAAAACTACTAAGTCTTGCGCCATCTTGGTCATCTCTTTCGATGAGACGTGCTTCAAGATTCCTTATCTTTTTAGGGGTCTACATCCGTGATGAGCTTCACTCCAGAGGATATTCTTCAGTAAGTATGTAAATCTTCGTTGAAGCTTTATCACCAACCTATAACTTCAGGAACCTAACCATCTGTTTTACAACAATATCCAAAACCCATGGGGGCATAACTTTGCTCTTACACAATGCAATACATATAATGGAAGTAGACATGATGCTTAACAGTATGCAACAAGAATCAATAGCATAGGCCTATGGATGTGTCACAATCATCATGCAAACTTGCAATAAAATAACAGCAACAACACACTAGCAGAAAATAAAAGCAGTTAACTGTGTGATGCCCACTTCAACAGTGATTAATAATATCAAGATGGCCTCAAATCAAAATGCTCACAAAAGATGATCTGAAGTACACACAATTCTAAACGATTTTCCTTTTGGGCGCATCATGATCTGAGCTACGTTTTACTCGTAAACTTCAACGCAAAACAACATCAGCAGCAAAAATTCTCAGGACTTAGCAAAAATTACAGAGGGTATGAGAAAAAAAGGGCATGGCCCCTCACCCATTGGGCTCGGCCCAAAATGGCCTGGAGGCGGACGGTTGGGCTGCTCATACTGGGTCGTGGACGCTGCGCGGTTGGACGGGCCGAGGTGGGCTCGCCGGCCCACCTGGCAGCGGCGGTTGTGCCCGTCCCGATCCAGATCGGGATCGGGCGGCGGCAGTGAGCTCCTCGGGCTGGAGGAGGCGTGGAGGTTGGTGGAGGAGAGAGAAGCTGGAGACCAGGGCGCATGTGGGCCGTCAGATCTCCGGATCTGACGGTCCAGATCGCAGGGAAGGCAAAATCTGAAAAATAGGGTTTTTGGACGAAATTGGGGCTATTGTGAGGGGGGTGGCTGCAATTTTGGCTTAGGGAAACCCTAGAAAAGGGTGGGAGAGTGGTGGTCTTTATATAGCCCAGATGGCTGGCAGTTTGCAAAAACATCCCCGAATTTTCTCTCTCGCGCGCAGTTTACGTTTCTGGCCGCCGGGGGTCCGCAGGACCTCCGATTCGGGTAAAACTTTGAACTGCGCGATCAGCGCGTAGAGCCGACGGCGTTCACCTCATGCTGGAACCGTTCCGAGAACACTTTCCGGCGCGCTATAAAAATATCTCGTTTACTTATTAAACGGGGTTTTCGTTCCGTTGGCTGCGCCTGGTCTTGTGCGGGTTTTGCGACGGTGGTCGGGTGAAACCCGGTGTCGCAAAGGTCGAGTGTCAGGGTGGCAAGGGTCGGTCTCCGTCCGGTACGAGATAAGAGGGGGGAATAATCGCCGATCTATAAATCGGGGATGCAAACACCGCAAACAAATCAGGCAATCAAACAATTCACACCGAAAACAAATTTTTTTATTTTTTTTGAAATCAGGGTTGTTTCATCCGCCCGTTTTCCTCACAACCGAAACCCTTCCTTCCTGTGTCCCAATTTGACCCTCTCCTCCTCGTCGTCACCCCCGCCGCCACATGTGCCCCTCCCCCCTCTCGCCAGCCCCCTCGTTCCCACACATTTGCGCCGCCACCACCATTTACGCTGCCTGTCTCATCACGCTCGCCAGCTGACCCTAGTACGGGCTGTGGTCGGAGGTAGGAGGACGCCGGAGTGGAGGAGTAAGCTGGTGCGAGGAGTAGCACCGCGGACACCTCCGACACCCAGATCGGCCTCTTCGTCGGCACGAACACGTCAGCCTCTTCATCGAGTTTGGCTGCCCACAAGGTGTTCGGCGAATTTTCCCGACCCGTGCGAGGTATGATTTCGATCGTGGCTACTAGTGCGGATGAATTTTTCTACAACAATTTCATCGAGTCATCCACGTCGGAGGAGTCACCCAATTTTAAGCGGAAGCAGCCAAAATTTAGAGGTTCGATACCGAGGCATACTCATGCTTTGGATCGAAACAGAGAGTGTGGTCATCTTCTGTTGTATGATGACTACTTTCAGCCAAAGCCATTGTTCCCTCCTAGGTTGTTCCGGTGACGCTTCCGCATGTGTAGACGGTTGCTTCAACGTGTTCGAGAGGGAGTGATAGATTATGATGATTATTTCAAATGCAAGTATGATTGTACTGGCAAAGTTGGGTTCTCCTCTTATCAGAAATGCACATCAACTATTCAGATGCTTGCATATGGAGTTCCCGGTGGCCTAGTTGATGAGTATGTGCGCATGAGCGAGTCGACTTGTATGGATGCATTGTATAGATTTTGTCGAGTTGTTGTTTGGGTGTTTGGTCCCGAGTACTTGCGGCAACCAAATGTCGCAGATACAACTCGGTTGTTGGAGATCAATGTTGTTAGAGGCTTTCCGGGCATTGATACATCCCAAACATATCTATAATTTCTGCTTGCTCCATGCATGTTTTGTGTGATATTGCTATGTTTTAGATACACTTTCATACACTTTTGATCATATTTGGACTAACCTATTAACTCAGTGCACCCCGGTGCCATTTCCTGTTTTTCTATTTCAGGTTTCCCCCGTATTAAAAATGCTCCAAAAATTCCGGGAAAATCCAATAAAAAATCAGCGCTTCGGAAGCTTCCAGAGTACCAAAGGGGGGCCTGAGGAGACCCACCAGGGCCCCAGGCGCCCTCCCGGCGCGCCCTAGGGTGGGGCCGCGCCAGGGGGCGCATGGACCCGTGGTGGTCCCCCTTCGCCTATATTTATCTCTCGACCCTAAACCCCCAAGGGCAGAAGCCTTTTCACGATCTCGCCTCTGTTCCGCCGCCGTCGCGCTTCCAAGATTGGGAGCACCAGAAGACCTCTTCTCGGCACCCTGCCGGAGGGAGGATTGACCTCCGGGAGCTTCTCCGCCACCATGGACGCTTCTTGGATGATTCGTGAGTAGTCCACCTTGGACCATGGGTCCATGATCAGTAGCTATGTGATGTTCTCCTCCCCTCTTTGTTCTTCATGGATTAGACCTTGTGAGCTTCCCTACATGATCAAGGCACATATGTAATTCTTTTTGCTGTTTCTATGCTGACTTTGTTGGGATCTGATGGATTATGAGACTATGTTCATATTGTGATTGAGTAATATGTTTGGTTCTTATTTTTTATATTTTTGTTCTTGAGTAATTCTTGCATGTTCTCCGTTGCTATTTATTGCTTTGGCCAAGTAGTAGGTAGTGACTCCAAGAGGGAGTGTTATGCATGATTGTGGGTTCATGCCCCCTGATGACTAGCTTGAGTGAAAGAAACATGAGTCTAGGGGATGTGTTGTTGCTACAAGAGGGAAACCAACGGTGCTTATAACCGCAGTTGCAAGGATTGTTTACTTTATGCAAAGTTATTTTAATGCAGTTGTCTGTTGCTTTGGGTTTACACTTTGGGTGGAGCTCTCAACTTAATACCAGCGAGATGTTCTGGATAGATATCTCAAGGTGGATGATTATTAGTAGATGCAGATGGATTTCAGTCTACTTATTTTGGCGTACTGCCCATGCTTTTGAGCCTCTTCCTTTTTTTGTAGCATAGTTAGCATTGCGGTGCGTTTTTAATCCTGTCAATTGCCAAGCTGTGATTTGTTTACCTCGCATAGCAGTTTTATCGTCTTTTGGGAGAGAGACATCACTAGTGAACATCATGGGACCCCGGTCCATATTTCCACCACTGTTTACACCCTCAATTTACTTGATGTTTTACTTTCTAGCTGCAGTTATCATTACCTTTTATCTCTTGCGTTTGACCCTTTGTAAACAGCAAGGACGGAGAGATTTACAACCTCTCTGTACTCGTTGGGAGTAAAGTTATTTGCATTTGTTTGCAGGTCCATGTCAACTCTCGTGCTAGTAATTTTTAGCGCCGTTGTCACCTACTTGTCGGCCTTGGAGTCCTACTGGAGACAACCTTGGTATCTTCACCGAGGGAAATTACAATACGCTACATCTCAACCTTCCATTTGGGGTAGCCAACAAGGAGCACTACTTCAGTGCCATCAGGCATGCTTGGTAGTATTGATTGTATGCATTGGGAGTGGAAGAACTGCCCATTTTCTTGGCAGGGGATGTACAATGAATATGTCGAGGGTTTTATATGATCCTCGGGGTTGTGGCGTCTCAGGATCTTTGGATTTGGCACTATTTTTTGGCATGGAAGGTTCTCACAATGATATCAGCGTGCTTCAGCGCTCCCCCGTGTTTGCCAGGCTTGCGGAAAGCAATGCTCAGGCTGTGAACTTTGAGGTCAATGACCACCAGTACAACTAGTGATACTACCTCGCGGATGGTATTTATCCTCAATGGTCAACTTTTTTGAAGACAATCCCCGACATGCAAGGAGAGAAGAGAGCAAGGTTTGCCAAAGAATAAGAGAGTTGTAGAAAGGATGTGGAGCATGCTTTTGGTGTGCTCCAATCTCGGTGGGCTATTGTTCGGCGCCTTGCGAGATGTTTGAGTGTTTTGACTTTGGGGGAGGTGATGAATGCATGTGATCATGCACAACATGATCGTCGAGGTTGAGCGTCCGAAAAGGCTCATTGATCAGAACTGACAATATTAGGGTGACAATGTTGTGCCCAATGATCCACCGACATCATACCAAAACTTCCTCCGGTTTCATCGTGATTTGTGTGATCAGGGAACCCACGTAAAATTACAGAACAATTTGATTGAGCATACGTGGGCTCACATAGGAGCTCAGTAGCATGTGATCACATTTATATGCTACAATGTATGGTTTATAATAAAAGTATTTCATACAATAAATGATTTTTTTGGTTTGTAATAATATTGTGTGCTACAATGAACAATTTATTTGGTTTGTAATAACATTATGTTCTATGATGTATGGTTGTAAAACAATTATAGCAAATATCTCAATAATAGTTCTCACGAGTGGCCTATGGAGGGTGATATCCATTTATTATTGAAAGATTCCTCACCTTTTTAGAAACTCTCTGCAATAGATATCACCCACAAGTTGTTAACCACGAGAACTATTTTTTTTCTTTGCTATAATTTACAATGTGGCCACCGGCGGGGACCCTTTTACAATTTATAATTTACAAGGTGAGACTAAATTTGGGGCGCGCCCGCACCGTTGGGCGAAGCGACCTGGGGAAGGCGGACATGGGCCGGACAGTTGTCCGTTTGGCGACCCAAACAGACAAATGGCGGATGGACTGGTATTCCGGTTGGGTCGGGCCTTTGGAGTTGGCCTTAGACGGGCCTCACCATCATTTGGTGCCTAGTCTAGGAAATTTCTAAAGCGTACCTTTGAAATTTCCGCATTCGGATCAGTTTTGCTATCCAACGCGACTGTATCCATCCACTAAACGGTTCGCATATCTGTTTTTCCCCGCAAATCTGATCCAAACCGAGGGAGAATTTACGGGAGTCCAAACAATAAACGTGCCCTCTACGGACACCCTTGGCCACACAAAAATGTTTATGCCCGTATTTTTGTAGCCTTCCTCACTGATTATGCTCAAATATGCCCTAAGTGATGTCTCGCAAAGAAAACAACATGTTTTTTTCGCAAATCCGATCCAAACCGAGGGAGACTTTGCGGGAGTCTGCACACCAAACACCCCCACTTCCAACACCCTTGGCCCACACACAAAACGATTGTAGCCGCATTTTTGTAGCCATCCTCACTAATTATGCTTAAATATGCCCTAAGCGATATCTCGCAAAGAATTTTTTTTACAATAACAACTTTTTGGCTCCCCTCATGTCATTTCATTTCTACCAAATGAAATGAAATATCAGCTGGGATTTCATTTGGTGGAAATGAAATCCAATTTCTAAAATAATGTTTGGATGACACAAGGATTTCTAATTTGAATTGATTTCCATATCATGTTTGGCTACCATTTTATCAAGAATTGATAAGGCCACACATAGTTTGGCATCAAAAATAAGCTTTGTAATATGCAAACATCGTTATTCAAAAATATCAACACCCTTGTCAACATAAAACAAGTTGCCACACACAATCTTTCATATAAGAAGCAAGGTCGTACGACTCAAATCCATATATTCAAATTAAATTACAACCGCATGTCCATCTCCACAAAGCACAAAATATGATCTGACACAAGCAAAATAAAAGGTATGAATCTTCAAAGGTCATACTACGAAAGGTATGTAAGACAAAGTACTCGTACATCTTGCCATCACAAGTGCATTAGGACAATTTTTTTTGTATCCAAGTAAGATCCTATAGCTTCACCTGCATCAAGACCTTTTTTTATTTCACCTGACAAGGCTTACAGAGACTTGGTGTTGCGGCTTCTTTGTTGTCCTGCAAACATAATGAGAGCATGTAAGAAACTTAATAAAGCCACCATATCATAAACAATTTACAAACCAGGAAACTTAGTGCAAGTTAAAACGAAGAACATGCTACAAGGGTAAGTAGGATACAACATCAAAACAAGGTCTGATTCTTTTGTTAAAATATTCAAATAAATAATGGCATAGTGTAAGTTGAAACTGATATGCGTTTCAATGTTGTCTAGCATGAGCTTGACTGGCATGATGTATCTGGCATGTACACTTCCCACTTGAATTTAAAAATACATTGCCATGTACACTTCCCACATGAATTTGAAAATCTGTCATGGAACATTCAAGCATTAGTTTAGAACCAAACTGAAACAAGCAACATACGTAAACATGAGAAAATATGATACTGGAGCAAGCAACCAAAGCCTCCAGTATTCACGCAAGATAACACATAGGCCCGTGAAGGACCGTATAGTTAGGTGCAAACTATCATAACAACTAGATGATAACCCGCGCGTTGCTGCGGGAATTATCAAGAAATAATTTGTTTTTTAAAATCATAAAAAAATGTTTTAAACATAGTATAATTTGATTATAATTTATTTTGTAAACAAATATTTTTTAGAGTAAAAATCTAAGAAAATTTAATGAATATTCCAAAATGACCGTGATTTTTCTTTTGTTAAATTATTACCTTTACAATATATTGGCGAGATGATATATGATGAGAAAAACATTGAGTTAAGATAGTGGAGACATCTCCACCCTTGGCTAAATCTAAAACAATTATAGCAATTATAGATGTGCATAGAAAAATAAAATATAAGATAAATCATAATTTGATTTTTTAAATCGTTTATAAATCATGAGGCTAAGTGCATAAAAATTTATTATTTATTTATTTGCATGCGCATGCGGAGTTAATGAGAGCATGTGCATAAAGAATTAGTGAAATGTTGTTATTTATTTACTTGCATGGTGGACCTGCTTGATGATGTGGATAGCTTGCATGTCAAGATAAATAGGTTAGTGGGGATGAACTATTTAGGTATTATAGATACTTATTAGAACCTTGATAAATTGATCTAAGAATTTGTTTTCTATTTCTAATCTCCGTCTCATCCTCACTGAAATCATCAATCTCTCTAATTCGCCTTCGACAATAAATCTGTTGAACTATAAGGCCTTGCTGTTTTTCAATGCCTTGTGTTGTTTTACCAAGGCATTCATTTGTCTCTCGTGCTACACTAATTAAGTCAGTTTGATCTCCAAATCCCCACAAGTCTGGTGCACGTTCTGATAGCTGCAGATCTGCTAAATACTCCCATATAATTATGCAGCGTGCCGTGCATGGTACATCCCAATTACTAGTAGCTCCCAATCTCATGGAGGAAACAATTTCAAGCATGTCTTTCATTGTCCTAGCCATAGTAGTCGTCCTTTGGTTTCTTGGCCGCAAAACCTCTTCCGACTACCAACTCAAGCCCAAAAAGAAACAGCTTCCCGGGCCATGGAACCTTCCGATCATCGGCAGCCTCCATCACCTCGTCGGCATTCTCCCTCACCGCATCATGGCGGAGCTCTCTCGCAAGCACGGCCCTCTGATGCTCCTAAAGCTCGGTCAGGTCCCGACCGTGGTAGTGTCGAGCACCGAGTTGGCGGAGGTGGTGATGAAGAGCAAGGACCTCACGTTCGCGTCACGGCCATCCAGCGTGACGCCCTCTTTCTTTTCCTCCTCCTCTCATCATCATGCAATGTGACATGCAACTCTGCCATCTATAGTAAGAAAAATAAATGACAATTGAAAAGATACAAGGAGAAAAAGGTAAATAAAGTAGTTGCCGATTGACAATGTAAGCAACAAACTAAAGTTGGCCAATCAAAGAAATACTTCATGTTCCAAAACAAGAAGATGGGTGAGTGTGTGATGATGCCTATGGTTGCTGTTGTACAAGTACTCCACTAACCACTTCTGAATTACTGTATGTATAGTTTTACTAATTTATTTCAGAGTGAAAGTGACCATTTCACAACCTAGTTTCCCTCCAATCAGTCAAGAACAATGGGATGGGGTTAGCGTTCAAGCAGTCAAGATGAATCAGAGAGGGTGTGGGGAAGTAGGGGAGGGGTGTGGAGAGAACTTACCATTAGCTTGGATCTTGATCATGGCGTAGCGGGGGGATTCGTCGCCGGCGGGACTCATGGCGGCGACGGTCGTGGATGCGAGTACCGACTACGAGAGGACGCGCGCCGTGACCGTCCAGAATAGGGGAGGGAGAGGGGTCGTGAGAGGAGGGAGGGCGCACACCGGCCGATGAAGGGAGAGGGGAGCCGCTGGCTTGGTGTGCCGCCTGGGAGATAGGGTTGGAGAGGATGCATCGGGGTGGGGTGGGCGAGTCAATTCCAGGGAAGTGACAGGGTAGGAGGTAGGATTTGATCTTACCAGATTTTACGTGGCCTACCTTTTCGGTGGATTTGAAGAAGGCCAGCGCTACCGCCGGCCGACCGACCCAGTTTGGGCCGATCAGACCGCAGCCGTCCGATCACCGCGATCCAATGGATCAGATTCGTGCATACCTCTTCGTGTTGTACAGTTGCAATATTTGCGATACCGTTGCAATATTTGTGGTATATTTGCAACTTTTATGGTACATTTTTTTTATTTTTGACGCTTTTTGCAGCAAAAAATGGTGGTAGCAAATTTTAATCGCTCGTGGTAGCATTTTTTACTATCGGTTGCAACAAAAAATCATAACCCGTTGTCGCTAATCCCTTTATCATTTTTGGTTGTTGCAAAGTTTCTCAACGGTAGTAGAAAAAACACACAACAGTGAAAGCAAAAAATTTAAACGGTTGCAACATTATGCGTAACAAAAAAAATCCCAGATATTTTCTTGCAGCAAAATCGCTTCACTGGTTGAAGCTTTTTTTGACGCTGGTTGTTTCTTTTCTCTGTGGTGGTCGTCGGTCCAGCAAATATCGTCATCGGTTGTAGCTTTTTTAACCGTCGGTTGTAGCTTCTTTGGGCGCCGGTTGCATCATTTCGTGTTAACGGTTGCAGCTTCTCGTGTGCTCATAGCATATACTCATGGTAATGATGGTTCGCCGCCATGGTGGCAGGCGCCGGCGCGTGAGGGAAAAGTTGTGGAGGAGCAGGAGGATGCTATGGTGGCTGGTGCTGGAGGCCAAGGGGGTGAAGACCGGCGCACGAGCGCTAGTACGGGCCGACAGCGATGGTCCGCCGTGAAGGAGGCCGACGCACGGGGGATCGATGCGAGTCATGGGCATTGATGGCGGGGCACCGGGGATCGATGACGGGAGAGTCGGGAACGGAGGACAAGGGGCGTTGGGGTCGGCGGTGGGGCGCCTGGAACACCACCGGGCGGCAGACCCATCGCCGGGGACAAAGGCTGCGCACGCGTGATCACGTGAGGAAGGCGACCGGCCGAAAACTGAACCGGTTGGCCGTTCCCAATCGTTTCCCTTTGAAGAATGATTTCTACATCACAAATGAAGGGAGCCAAATATGTCAGGGTGAGAATTTGGAAATGAATTTCATTCCAAATGAAGGGTGCCAAACAAGCTGTAAGGGATATCTCGCAAAAAAATAGTTTAGAAAAAGACCGGGCAACTTATCACAAGGTAGTGTTGTAAGACTTGTAAAATGATTGAATATTGGTAGACAAAGGAAAAACTTACAGAAAGTGAAATGGATATGTTTTCCAATACCCTCAGGCAACCTTCTCTGGAGTCAAACGCAATGTGATAATTTCTTATTTGAAGCCAAGACCGTAGAACAATCGTTCTACGACATATATTAACACATAATGTATGTTTGATCATTACAAATGGTCTTGGTTTCAAAAACTATGAACGAATATCGCTCATCTTACTGTCTATCCACCTAGTGAGGACAGTCTTGTATTCATTCTTGATGCTATGTTCCATCAACAGTAAATCCCTTTTGAGTGCTCTTTTCCATGAATGTATAGATGGAGTGATCCCTTTGAAAATTCAGTTATTTCTCTGCATCCAGACGTGCCAACAACTCATAATGATGATCTCCATAGCAATTTCTTTAGGCAGACATAACTGAGTGAGGTGAAAATGATCTATCATAGAAATGCCCCTCATTCTGTTTGGTGTGATGAAATCCCAGACTTGCAGTGCCAGTGAGCAATCCCAAAAGAGGTGTATGCTTGTTTCCTCAGTTGCGCAAGTGCAGAGCGCACAATTGTATGATGCTAAGTGGAATGATTTCCTCTGGAGCAGATTTCTTGTGTTTATCATGTCATATATCATGAGCCAGCAAAAGATCTTGTATCTAAGCATCACTAAACTATTCCATATATTATGGAACACCAATGGGCAATCTTCTTTGGGATGGAGGGATAAATATAATTTGGATACTGAGAATCCTCTGCTGCTCCATTCATATATCCAACTATCATGTTCAGTGTTAATCTGGATATTCTCAATGAGCTGCTGCATTTCTAGATACTGTGTATAAGCAATCTCTGAAAGTGGAAGGTGGAAAAGCTGAGTCAATTCATGTTGTTGTTGATATTGTCGGATACTGATGGTTTGCTGTTTAGCAAAAGAGTGCAATTCAGGGTATCTTGTTTGCATAGGTCCATGTCCCCAATTATCCATCCATATTTGAATGTTATTTCCCATGCCAATTTTACCAATGGCCATCTGCTTGAACTGAATCATATATTTGCAGATACTTTTCCACCAAAAGGAGCCTACTGGTCTGTTGTGAATGATGCCATCCGCATAATAAGTTTGCCAAATCATGTGTACCCATGGGAGCTTGTGATGGTTGATAAATTTGTGAATGAATTTCATGTGGAGACTTTTATTCTGTAATTGTAAGTTCAGTACTCCCAGGCCACCATATTTCTTGGGTTTACAAACTTTCTCCCATTTAATCAGTGCAGGACCCTTATCCTCCATGCCATACTTCCTCCAGAAGAAATGCTTCAGATATTTATTGATTTGTTCAATGATGCCTCTGGGTAATGTGAGGGTGCTCATGTAGATAGCTGGCAAACTGGTAAACACCGATTTGATCAGGGTAAGTTTTTCCCCTTGTGATAGCATAGTGGAGCAACCAACCAACCTTTTATCAATACGATTAAGTACAGGTGCAAAATCTTCCATGTTTGGTTTATTCACTCTGAGTGGCAGTCCCAAATATGTGAATGGGAAACTTCCCACAGTACATCCAAATTGAGTAGCCATGCTATCCATCTGTGCACTAGTCACATTGATTGGGATCATCAGTGATTTGGCATAGTTGACTTTCAGTCCTGTGAACATGCTGAAATATTTGAGTAGGTCACTAAGTTGTCTGAGCTGGTGTGGTGAAGCAGGCATAATCAGAAGTGTGTCATCTGCATACTTTATAACAGGAAAGTCTGTGCATGGATGATTAGGGAGGGGATGTTCAATCAGTTCGTTTCTCATAGCTTCATTCAAAATGGTCTGCAAAAGGTTTGCTGCCAGCACAAAAAGAAGTGGTGATAATGGGTCACCTTGTCTAACTCCTCTTTTACATTGGAATTTCTTTCTAGGTACATCATTTAGTAGTACAGATGAGTGCCCAGTCGAAAAAATCATTTCTATCCATAAAATCCATTTGGGTCCAAATCCTCTGGCTTTGAGGATGTCAATAATTGCTTTGTGTTCCAGAATATCAAATGCCTTTTCAAAATCCAGCTTTACTATAATTAATTATTTCTGTGATGCATGACACTGATGGAGAAATTCATATGACCATGCTAGACAGTCCTGAATAGATCTGTTGTGAAGGAAGCCATATTGGTTAGCATGAATCATATCCAAGATGATCTTCTGCAACCTGTTAGCCAGTAATTTTTTGATAATCTTGAATGAGCAGTTAAGCAGTGAAATGGGCATGTAGTCATTAGGACAAATGGGTGCATCTTTCTTAGGGATGAGAGCAATGAAGGATCCATTAATGCTTTGTACTGTAATCTTGCCATAGTAGAAATCCTCAATCATCTTGTAGAAATCTGCAGCCAAGAAATCCCAGCATGCTTTGACAAAATTATTGGTGAATCCATCTGGTCCAGGTGATTTGTCCATAGGCAGGTTTTTGATCACATGATCAATCTCTTGTTTTGTGAATGGTGCTTCCATCTCATGCATTAGTTCATATCTGGGGAGGAGCTCATCAAGTTGCAAAGGATTCATTGTAAGGTGACTGACACTGAGTCTGTCTCTAAAAGCATTCCACAATATGTTTGCTTTGTTCTGATGCTCTTTGTGGGTGTTTCCATTAGAATCTTGTAATGCCTCAATGAAATTTATTCTATGCTTTATAGTTGCCTTTGCTTGAAACTATTTGGAATTGGCTTCTCCAAACTTAACCCATCTAATTGTGGCTCTCTGTTTCCAGTAGATCATCTGTTGTTGTAGCAGTTTAATAGTGTGTTCTTTGATGATGTCTCTGCAATTATCCTCAATATCAGTCAAGTCCCTGAATTCTTCTATTTTGTTCAGAAATGCAAGCAGTTCATTTGAGCATCTGATAGCATGGCTCAATTTGGAGATATTTCTAGCCCATGTTTTGAGCCCATGTCTGAGTCTCTTAAATTTTGCAGTAATTCTCTTAGCACTGTCAGAAATTCTGATGGGCTGGTTCCAATTTTCTTTAGAAAATTCTTTAAATCCATCCACTTTAAGCCAATAGTTCTCAAACCTGAATATAGATGCTTTAGGAATGGTAGTACCTATCTGTATTAGACATGGTGTGTGATCTGAAATAGGTCTAGCCAATGGAAGAGCCATGGTACAAGGAAAAACAATGGTCCATGATTCAGATGTGAAAACCCAATCCAGTTTCTACAGTAATGATGCATCTTGCATGTTGCTCCATGTATATTCTCTTCCTTTCAGTGGGATTTCCACTAATCCCAGGGTACTAATAGCCTCATTGAATTTCAGCATGTCTTGGAAATTACCCCCAGTTCTGCTCCTATTATGAGGATACCTGATGTAATTGAAATCTCCCATAATCATCCACTTAGTGTCTTCAGGCATATCAATGTTTTGGAACCAGTCTAAGAATTCAGATTTCCTATCATCATGACATGGCCCATATATGTTTGTGAGAATCCAAGATTCCCCTGTCATCTTGGAAATAAGTCTGATTGAAAGTGAGAATTCATTTTTGAACAGAGTCTCTCCTATAAACAGATTGCAATTCCATGTGGTTAATATGCCACCACCAGCACCAATGGATGGAACAAAGTCAAATTTGTTGAGTTGTCTGGGACAGAAGTTACTGATGTATCTTCTATCCATCTGTTCTCTTTTAGTCTCTTGTATACAAATGATATCACTACCAGTTTCTTGAATTTTATTTCTGAAAGCTACCCATTTATCACTATCATTGATCCCTCGAATATTCCAGTTAATAATGTTCTAGTTTATTCCAGTTAATAATGTTCTAGTTTCTATTCATTATAGTATATCATAACTGATAACTGGTGCTGCCTCCTCATACGTCCAAAATGCATCACTATTTTATATAGTAATTCTTTCTTATTCATTGATATATTTCATGACATGATGCTATTCTTATGTTCTTTTGGCTTATTTTACACAGTTTGCAACTTTCCGGTGCCGAAGCAGCAGACGCAGGATTTAGCGGTAAAAAGTGGACGCTGAGTTGTTGAAGAAGAACACCTTCAAATTACCTGAAAATCGACGGAGGCTGTTTTCCAGAAGGATCACGAAGACACACAAAAGAGCAACCAGAGGGGGGCCATAGGGTGCCCAGGGGGCCACCTGGCGCGGCCCCACCCCTGGCCGCGCCAGGAGGGCGCCTGGACCCCCGGGGCCACTCCCGGCTCCCCCCTCTGGCCTATTTACTCCTCGTGATCCAAAAACCCTAAAAGAGGGAGATTTTACGGAGTTCCGCCGCCGCTCCATGGCAGAAACCTACAGAGAAGAAAAGCCATCTCTGGCGGGCAGATTCCGCCGGGGAGATCACCTCCCAGAAGGGGAGATCGTCGCCATCGTCATCACCATCGTCACGGGCATCATCGAGATCATCATCAACATCATCCCCATCATCAGCACCATCTCCATCTCCATCCAATCTTGTCTCACAATTGCAACTCGTGTCGTAATCCGTACTATCTATCCTCTCTACTCTATCGGTGTTGATTACTACTTTGTGGTGAATGCTATTGAGTTTTGTTGGAGAAATATTATTGTGTCCAGATTGTTTATCATCTATTTATCCCCACTGATCATGATCTCTTTTATGTCTTGTGAGTAGTTACTTTAGTTCTTGAGGACATGGGAGAAGTCTAGTTGCTAGTAGTCATATGATGTTGAAGTAATATGTGTTGGTTGATATTTAAGTTGTGTTGTTATTTTCCTAGTGGTGTTGTGTGAGTCGAACACTCAACACTTCGCCTTATCAAGGACCTAGGGTAATGCATTGTGTATAAAGAATGCTTACGGTGGGTTGCCGGAGTGACAGAAACCTAAACCCCAGTTTGCACGCTTTTGCACAAGGGAACAATGGATCACCGATCGTATTGCTATGGTTAGGCTTTTGCCTTAATTACTATCTTGTATTTGCGGATGCTTGCAAGGCGTTTAATAATAAGAGTGCATTCATCTTAGTCTAGAGGATGCACTAGCATATATCCACCCACCAAACAGTTATCAACACAGCACATAGTACCGATACGGAATATGGCGAAAGCACATGACTACCTCTCTCGTGTGTCCTCAAAAACACTTTAGCTTTTATAAGTTCAGTTGCTAGGCCTCTCCTTTGCTCAGAAAAGATTGGGCCACTTTTTACTATCCAGTATCTTTCACTTTGCTCGTCTTTACTTTCCTGTCGCTTATACCAAGAAAACCCCTAAAAAGTTATCTTTCAGTGCTTGCAGTTATCTCCTTACCAAAGTCACTTGCGACTACCTTCTGCTCCTCGTTGGGTTCGACGCTCTTACTTATCGAAAACAGTGCAATAGATCCCTCTATGTTGAGGGTCATCAAGCTACGTATTCTGGCGCCGTTGCCGGGGAGTGTAGCTCTATTAGTAAGTGAAGCTGGTAAGGAAGTTTTTATATTTCTGTTTTTAGTTTGCCGTTGCTATTTTTGTCCTTATGAACACCCCTACTCTTGGATCGTTGTTCTTGGGGAGCCGCCCCACAACTAAGGTGGTTACTCCTGCCCCTACTGAAATTGTGCCTTATAAGATACCATCTCGTATTATCGATTATGTCTTAGCTAATCGCTACGCAGGAGACATACATCCAGGTGAACACTTGCTATATTTATCACAACTATGTTCATTATTCAAGCTTGTAGGTGTGTCACTGGAGTTCGTTATGAAGAAATTATTCTCTGTATCGCTTACAGACAAAGCTTCAGATTGGTATAAGCTCCTCGATAACTCACATTCTCTCAATTGGGAAGAGCTTATGTCTCTCTTTTATACAAAGTTTTACCCTCTTCATGATGTTTACCGAGACAGGAATTACATCTATAACTTTAGGTCTCGCGACGGAGAGAGCATCGCTCAAGCTTGGGGGAGACTTAAATCCCTAATGTTCAAATGTCCTATCCATAAGCTCCCCAAAGATATTATACTTACAAATTTTTATGCCATGCTTTCTCGTCAGGATAAGGAAAGGCTGGATACCTCCTCTAGCGGGGTATTTCAGACAAAGAGCGTTGAAGAAAGATGGGATCTCATCGAAATGATCCAGAAGAATACTGAAGATTGGGAAATCGATAAAGGTATTGAACCTGCTATAAATTATGAGCATGATTATATAGAGAGCTATGTGAAAACTGTTTATTTTAATGCCTTTTGCTCTAAGATTGGTCTGGATTCCCATCTAATGATTGATTTTTGTAAGAACTTTGCTTCTCATGTTGATTATTCTAAGATGAAGAAGGATCAGTATCATAAGCCTTTCAAAGAAGTGCCTATTGATATTCACGTTGCTGATCCTGTTTTGCCTGCAGTTATATATGAACAGCCCCCTTTTCCTTCAAGAATAAGGGAGCACTATTTTGTGACAGGCATCATAAATAAAAGTGAGAGAAGAACAGGCGAACCTGAGGACCATATCAGAGTCAATCCTCAAGTTGCTATGGTTAAAGATTTAGTTACTAATGATGTTTCAGATTCTATTATAAATTTTTGTGCTGTTTCAACTAACATTGTCACAACCAAGAATAAAAGCCCAATTTCAGGAACACCAGTTGTATCTGTTAAAATAGGAGATCACAATTATTACGGACTATGCGATCTGGGATCAAGTGCTAGCGCGATTCCTTATTCGCTTTATCAAGAGGTCATGAGTGAGATTTCACCCTGTGAACTCGAAGAGATCGATGTTACTATTCATCTTGAAAACAAAGCCACTATCTCTCCTATTGGGATTGTGAGAGATGTTGAAGTCCTATGCGGAAAGGTAATGTACCCTACAGACTTTCTCGTACTTGGTTCAGTACAAGATAGTTTTTGTCCTATTATTTTTGGTAGACCTTTTCTCAGAACTTGTGGAGCTATTATAGATTGCAAGAAAGGTAAAGTTTCTGTTGAATTCAATGGTGAGCCATATGAATTTAACTTTTCTAAGATTTCCAAGCAGCCACGTGGTACCGAATTACCTAGTGATGATAAAATTATTGAAAGTATTGCTTCTATTGCTATTCCCCCTAATGATCCTTTGCAGCAATACATGGAGGACCACGAGAATGATACTCGTATGCAGGAAAGAAATGAAATTGATGAAATCTTGTTGAGACAACCTGCTATCCTGAAGCAAACCTCCCGGTTGAACCTTTAGGAATTTTATCCAAACCAAAAGAAGACCCGGTGTTTGATCTCAAACCTCTCCCCGATACGCTCAAGTATGCTTATTTAGATGAAAAGAAAGTATATCCTGTTATTATCAATTCTAACCTTTCAGGATATGAAGAAGAGAGATTATTGGAGACACTCCGTAAACACCGAGGTGCAATTGGCTATACCCTTGATGACCTTAAGGGAATTAGTCCATCTATCTGTCAACATACTATCAACCTCGAGCCCGATGCTAAACCTGTTGTTGACCATCAACGACGGTTGAACCCAAAGATGATGGATGTTGTGAGGACCGAAATCCTCAAGCTTCTAGCCGCAGGTATTATCTACCCTATAGCCGATAGTAAGTGGGTAAGTCCAGTTCATTGTGTTCCTAAGAAAGGAGGGACAACTGTGGTCCCTAATGATAAGAATGAACTAATACCTCAGAGAATTATTATTGGATATAGAATGTGCATTGATTACAGGAAGCTGAACAAGGCAACCAGGAAGGACCACTACCCGCTGCCATTTATTGATCAGATGCTTGAGAGGCTGTCCAAAAACACCCACTTCTGCTATCTTGACGGGTACTCTGGCTTCTCTCAAATTCATGTTAACACCGCCGATCAAGAGAAGACCACTTTCACTTGTCCTTATGGTACTTATGCTTATAGGCGTATGCCTTTTAGTTTATGCAATGCACCTGCTACTTTTCAGAGATGTATGTCTGCAATATTTCATGGTTTCTGTGAGGAGATTGTGGAAGTCTTCATGGACGATTTCTCCGTCTATGGAACTTCCTTTGACAACTGTCTCCACAATCTTAATAAAGTTTTGCAGAGATGCGAGGATACAAACTTAGTTCTAAATTGGGAAAAGTGCCACTTCATGGTTAACGAAGAGATCGTGCTTGGCCACAAGATTTCCGAAAGGGGAATTGGAGTGGACAAGGCGAAGATTGAAGCTATCGAAAGGATGCCCTATCCAAGGGACATTAAAGGTATTCGTAGTTTTCTCGGTCATGCTGGTTTCTATAGAAGATTTATTAAAGAATTTTCTAAGACCTCGAGACCCCTCACTAATCTTCTCCAGAAGGATGTTCCTTTTGTATTTGATGAAGATTGTAAGGAGGCTTTCGAAGTTCTTAAGAAAGCTTTAATAACCGCTCCTATAGTACAACCGCCTGACTGGAATTTGCCCTTTGAAATTATGTGTGATGCTAGTGATTTTGCTGTTGGAGCTGTTTTAGGACAAAGGGTTGACAAAAAGTTGAATGTTATTTATTATGCCAGTAAGACCCTTGATAGTTCTCAAAAGAATTATGCTACTACTGAGAAGGAATTCTTAGCAGTAGTGTTTGCTTGTGATAAGTTTCGACAGTATATTGTTGATTCTAAAGTTATTATTCATACTGACCATGCTACCATTAAGTATCTTATGACGAAGAAGGATGCCAAACCAAGTCTCATTAGATGGGTACTTCTCCTTCAAGAATTTGATTTGCAGATTGTTGATAGAAAAGGAGCAGATAACCCTGTAGCGGACAATCTTTCAAGGATGGAAGATATACCGCGTGATCCCATCCCAGTCAACGACAGTTTTCCAGACGAACAACCTGCCATTGTTAAAGTACAATCTCTTTCCGATCCGTGGTTTGCAGATTATGCTAATTTTATCGTTGCAAAGTATTTGCCTCCAGGTTTAACATTTCAGCAAAGGAATAAGTTCTTCCATGATTTGAGGCATTACTTTTGGGATGACCCTCATCTTTTCAAAGAAGGTCCAGACGGGATAGTGAGAAGATGCGTACCGGAACATGAGCAGAAGGACATTCTCAAGCAATGTCACGATAGTCCCTACGGAGGACATCACACCGGTGAGAGGACCGCACATAAGGTTCTCCAATCAGGTTTTTATTGGCCTACTCTCTTTAAAGATGCTAGAAATTATGTTTTAGCCTGTGATAAATGTCAGAGAGTTGGTAGTATTAGTAGGAGGAATGAGATGCCTATGAATTACTCACTAGTGATTGAGCCTTTTGATTGCTGGGGTTTTGATTTTATGGGTCCTTTTCCTTCTTCGCACAAGTACACTCACATATTAGTTGCTGTTGATTATGTGACCAAGTGGGTCGAAGCAATCCCCACTGAGAGTGCTGATCACAAAACATCTTTGAAAATGCTCAAAGATGTAATTTTCCCTAGGTTTGGTGTACCTAGGTATCTCATGACTGATGGAAGATCACACTTCACGCATGGAGATTTTAGAAAAGCTTTAGCCAAGTACCATGTCAATCATAGAATTGCGTCACCGTACCATCCTCAAACTAGTGGGCAAGTTGAGCTCACCAATAGAGAGATCAAGTTGATCTTGCAAAAGACAGTTAACAGAAATAGGAAAGACTGGTCAAGCAAGTTAGGAGATGCTTTGTGGGCGTATAGAATTGCTTACAAAAACCCCATGGGCATGTCTCCCTATAAAATGGTCTATGGCAAGGCTTGCCATTTGCCATTAGAGTTAGAACACAAAGCTTTCTGGGCTGTTAGAGAGCTTAATGCTGACCCAAAGTTAGCTGGTGAAACTCATGAACTTGACTTCTCTAGATGAGTGGAGAAGTGAATCTTACGAGAGCGCTAAAATGTTCAAGGAAAAGGTAAAGAAGTGGCATGATAGGAGGATTCTGAAACGTGAATTTAATGTTGGTGATAAAGTTTTATTGTTTAGATCCCGTTTCAGGTTTTCTCCAGGTAAACTACTTTCTAGATGGGAAGGGCCATTTCATATCGAAGAAGTCTACCGGTCTGGTGCAATTAAGATTAACAATTTTGAAGGCACCAAACCTCAAGTTGTGAATGGGAAAAGACTCAAGCATTACATGGCGGGAGATCCCGTCAATGTTGATGTAAATATAATACGCACAACAACTCATGAAGAACATGTTGCAGCCCTGTTTCAGACACTGACAAAAGAAGAATAAGAAAAGGTATGTATTACGGTAAGGAAACATCGCGAACCGCCATAAAAGTTCCATATTATGAGTTTTTGCAAAATTAGGAAAATTCGAGGCCTAAGTGGAGCCGGAGATGAGCTCCAGGGGGCCCAGGCGCCCCCCTGGCGCGCCCTACCTCCTGGCCGCGCCGGGAGGCCGCCTGGGTACCCAGGAGTCCGTCTCCGACCCCACTTTGGCTCGTTACCTTCCTTTTGTTGCAGAAATTTTTGCTATATATTCACCCGGATCGTTCCGGCAACGTATCTCGCGGTTTCGTATGTTTTCTCTTCAGTCTGTTTCTGCCAGGAGAAAAAGCTATTGTTAGAGATGTCTTCTTGTGGCTCAAGTGGAGAGGACTTCATGGGACGACGTCTACGTGAAGTTCAGAAAGATCTCAACCAAGGGAAATACATAGATTGGGCCACAGAAGAAGAAATCGCTGCAAGGCGAGCGGAGATGGAGTGTTCCGTGAGTAAAGAAGTCAAGATTATCACCGCCCAACAACCAGGGGGTCCATCAACACAAGGAGGAAGATCAAGCAACCCCATCATGGTGGGGAGTGTCCAACCTTATTATGATCTTTCTCTTAACCTTTCAGGAATGGCCCCTACACTTGAAGATCAACGTACGATTTCTACCATCTCAGAAGCTTACCGCATCACCAATCAGCTGTGTGAAGATTTCCGTGTACTAAAGGTGCAAGTGGAGATCTTGGAGAAGGAAAACCAAACCCTTCGTCGTGTCATCAAAGATTTGAAGAATCAACAACAACAAGACTGAGGAGTAAATCTCCTCGGGTAATGGCATCCCCTCAGCTTGTTCCAAGCTTGGGGGAGTGCCCGGTATCTTTATCTTTATCTTAGTCTTTTAGAGTCAAGTAGATTCGTATCATGTCTAGGGAGTTTATTATATGAAATAGGTGTTTGCATTGAGGTCTATCACTCCGTCTGTGGAGAGTTTGTATCCGTGAGTGTGGAGTCGTCTATTATGGAATATTAATGAGAAGTATATGGGTTCCTTCGCTGCACTCGGTATTCTCTTCACGCAATCGGCATCATATGACGATTCTTATGGGGAGTATTGACCTTATATAAGGTATGGCTTTGAAAACTTTATTTAATTTTGGCAAACATAGCTTTGGTCTTGACAACATACATGTTTTCTCAAGTAGCGACATAGCCAAAACCTTTATGTTATTATGCTTGAAGTGTTATGTTGACAAGGAAGACAACTTGATGTGTTATGTTTACCTTAATGTTTATGCCTTATATGTTTTGCATCTAAATTAGCATCAACTCTCTGTTCTCTCAAAGCCTTTGCTAGCCAAACTCTTTGCCAAGTAGATTTCTGCTTGTGCATCCATACCCTGAAACCATTACCTTCCATATGAGTCCACCATATCTTCCTATTCGTGGTATTCCCCTACCACTCCTATAAGTATAGAATTCATGTGTTATCCTTAAATGTTCAAAATCTTCTGTTTTGTGCCTCTTGTTTAGCTCATGAGGAAGTAGTAGGTGATTCATGATCTTCTTAAGTTGGACAAGTTTTACCCCGGGATTGCATGTCTAATCTGCAAACCCATAATACGAGGAGGAACTGGCATGGGTGCGCCCAGCTCGAAAGATAATATATCAAACAAACCCTCCTTCACGCTTGGTCTATGAGAAATCAGAAACTTTGGCAGTGATAAACAAAGGAGATTAAGGGGATGTGATCGTCCCCACTTGGGAGCCGTTCCTCGAAACTTGTCCATCTTGAGAAGTAATTGAGCTATCTATTAGCATTCATTGACAAACTATGCACCACCCCAAAGTCTATTTTTATTCTGTTTGATTTAAGGATAGCACATGAGTTTTCCCTGCTTTCCCTTAACAAGGCTTTTCTTCCACTTTCATGTTGAGTCATTTTTCCCATTTCCTTCTTTTCCCTAAGAGAACAGACATTTGATGTTGATGAGGATTCATCCATATAGAGCTGCATTAAGTTTTGCCATGCCATATCCATGTTGACATTATCTTTTGATAAGTAAGTTGTTTGCGAAAGCTTTTGCCTAGCGAGCATCTTCCTTTGTGTTAGCATTTGCACTTCATGACTATTAACATGTTCTTTCAAAAGCTTCAAATTGTTTTTAGTTGTCCTTTGACCAAGATTATGTTTGCCATAATTTGATGAGTTTCCTCAGCCCTACTTTTGATTATAATTGTTATTACTTTCTCATGAGGGCCTTATGAGTTGAGGTTGCTGTGGAGGATGCTTGAGTATGATGAAGGAACCTTGATGCTTCTTGTCCGTATTCTATTTATCGACACTTCACTCTCTAAAACTTGTGGACAGGTTTACCGAGCTCAGTATTCGCTTGGGGACAAGCGAGGTCTAAGCTTGGGGGAGTTGATACGTCCAAAATGCATCACTATTTTATATAGTAATTCTTTCTTATTCATTGATATATTTCATGATATGATGCTATTCTTATGTTGTTTTGGCTTATTTTACACAGTTTGCAACTTTCCTGTGCCGAAGCAGCAGACGCAAGATTCAGCGGTAAAAAGTGGACGCTGAGTTGCTGAAGAAGAACACCTCCAAATTACCTGAAAATCGACGGAGGCTGTTTTCCAGAAGGATCAGGAAGACACGCAAAAGAGCAACCAGAGGGGGGCCACAGGGTGCCCAGGCGGCCACCTGGCGCGGCCCCACCCCTGGCCGCGCCGGGAGGGCGCCTGGACCCCGGGGCCACTCCCGGCTCCCCCCTCTGGCCTATTTACTCCTCGTGATCCAAAAACCCTAAAAGAGGGAGAGTTTACGGAGTTCCGCCGCCGCTCCGTGGCAGAAACCTACAGAGAAGAAAAGCCATCTCTGGCGGGCAGATTCCGCCGGGGAGATCACCTCCCGGAAGGGGAGATCGTCGCCATCGTCATCACCATCGTCACGGGCATCATCAACATCATCCCCATCATCAGCACCATCTCCATCTCCATCCAATCTTGTCTCACAATTGCAACTCGTGTTGTAATCCGTACTATCTATTCTCTCTACTCTATCGGTGTTGATTACTACTTTGTGGTGAATGCTATTGAGTTTTGTTGGAGAAATATTATTGTGTCCAGATTGTTTATCATCTATTTATCCCCACTGATCATGATCTCTTTTATGTCTTGTGAGTAGTTACTTTAGTTCTTGAGGACATGGGAGAAGTCTAGTTGCTAGTAGTCATATGATGTTGAAGTAATATGTGTTGGTTGATATTTAAGTTGTGTTGTTATTTTCCTAGTGGTGTTGTGTGAGTCGAACACTCAACACTTCGCCTTATCAAGGACCTAGGGGAATGCATTGTGTATAAAGAATGCTTACGGTGGGTTGCCGGAGTGACAGAAACCTAAACCCCAGTTTGCACGCTTTTGCACAAGGGAACAATGGATCACCGATCGTATTGCTATGGTTAGGCTTTTGCCTTAATTACTATCTTGTATTTGCGGATGCTTGCAAGATGTTTAATCATAAGAGTGCATTCATCTTAGTCTAGAGTATTCACTAGCATAGATCCACCCACCAAAAACTTATCAACACAACACATAGTACCGATACGGAATATGGCGAAAGCACATGACTACCTCTCCCGTGTGTCCTCAAGAACACTTTAGCTTTTATAAGTTCAGTTGCTAGGCCTCTCCTTTGCTCAGAAAGGATTGGGCCACTTTTTACTATCCAGTATCTTTTACTTTGCTCGTCTTTACTTTCCTGTCGCTTATACCAAGAAAACTCCTAAAAAGTTATATTTCAGTGCTTGCAGTTATCTCCTTACCAAAGTCACTTGCTACTACCTTCTGCTCCTCGTTGGGTTCGACACTCTTACTTATCGAAAACACTGCAATAGATCCCTCTACGTTGAGGGTCATCACCTCCTCACATCGACCAACATCTCAGTATGTAGGTACTGGTGATGAACCACCCAAAGCATTGCAACACCCTGATACTTGTAATAACTGATCCAGGCATAAAGTCTCACTTGATATATCATAAATATTACAAACCACATGCAGTGCAATAAGATAGTGTCTGACAACATAGATAAGATAGTAACTAGGTGATACATCATCAAAGGCGGAGCAACAAAATAAGTCCTCTTCCTCAGGCTACTGTACTAATGATGTCTGAATCTATCATTTCTTCTCTCCCTGCTTGCCTGATGCAGGTCCAGTCTTCTTCTTCTTGATTTTCTTCAGGTTCGCCTCCTGGCATTCCTTCTCTGCCACCTTGCAGAATTGGATAGAAAGATTTTTAACTATCTTAGATGGCATTCTGGTGGTACTGTGTTGCATGTGAAGCAATGGAGATTTTCACATGCATTTTGCTTAAATCCTTTATGTAATCCTTTAATCCTGCAGCTCCTTCTTACCTCATATTCCACAATTGGTGCCTTATCCCTTCTCTTCCTTCTATACTGGATAGTGTGAGGTTCCAGCATAGATGCCACAGGAGATGTTTCCAGGTTCTGAGTGGAAGCACTGTTAGCCAGCTCCTCATTGTCCTTTTCCAAGTTCTGACATGATGGTGCCTGTGATAGAGGACAGTTATCAGGCAAGTGGAAAGTCATAAACTCAGAATGATGTGAATTATCAGCAATGATATTCCACATCTGTGATTTTAGTAGCTCTTTGCACCATTCAAAGCTATCAGGGGATGATAGAGCAAGGGTAATGAAATTAAACCAAACAATGGGCACCTGGATAGCTGTTGTGTCTTGTGGTGGTGCAAAGTGGATTTTCTATATTGCCATCCCCTGTTGATTAAGGAGGTCCTCTTTCCTCATGTTATCCTCCCTCCCCTCTGCAAGGTTCTATGTGTCAATTTCACATTCTAGTATGAAAACAGGAAATGGAAATCCAGGTGGTGCCTCTGAGTTACCTTCCATGGTATTGGTGTGTTATGTCTGATCATTTGATATTTGCATTCCCTGCTGATCAGTCTCTTTTCCTTGCATTATCTCTTTGTTGGTGATAGCTATAGCATCCAAAGTGGGTGCAGTAACCAGCTGGTGTGATATGGCTGGAAAACAACTACTATTAATTTCAGGGAACAGTGAAGTGTCAGACTGAATGTAATCATAATATGTTGCATTACCTTGAAGGTTTTGAGCAGCTTGCAACATATCATCATCCACTTGCAGCATGCTAGTATCATGCACTGAAGTCCCATACTTATCTACTGTAGCAACATCAAGGATGTGCAGCAAAACATTTTCCTCAACTCTATTGTCCTCATGAACAATGTTCTCAGTCTGATTGGTATGTAGTGCATCTGAAATGCCGAGTGTCAATGGAAGTTCAGTTCCTGATGGATTCTCTGCAACTGGCATGTTTCGATCAATCATATCAACAGGGAGAAGTGGCATGCTTGGTGGTTGGTTTGGTAGCTTTACTTCCAAGTCCATCAAATTTGGCGAGTTATCACCAGCTGATGCAACATAACTGTTTTTTTTTGAATTTTAAGGACTGTGAAGCATGAGCTCCACAGTATTTTATTTCCAGAAATTCCAGACCTGTTTGAAATTCGCTCCCACAAGGAGTCGAACCCAGGACCTGGCGTGCTACTAGTTTTGCTGCAACCACTAGGCTACAAGCCCGTTCACATGCAACATAACTGTTACTAGGTCCTTGAAGTCCAAGTGACAGTGTGAGCTCACTATCCACAGGCTGAACTCCTTCTTCTGCAAAAAATGGCTCAACCAGATCATGTAACTGAATAAATTCTCCAGGTTGATTCTCTTGGTCAACTGCATCGATGGGTGGGTGCACTTGCTGGTTCTGTTCATCCCACTGCCCCCAATTGTTGTCAGCAGGTGCAATGGCCTCCACATTCAGCAAATTATCATCCTCCGCCGCTTGTGGCGCAAGATGAAAAGCAGCAGGTCCTACTAATATGTTGCCCTGATTAGGATGGTGGTGCTCTTCCTGTGGCCTGGGGTGCGGGTTGCTGATACGTCCAAAGTGTATCTATAATTTCTGCTTGCTCCATGCCTCTTTTGTGTGATATTGCTATGATATTGATGAACTTCCAGACACTTTTGATCATATTTGGACTAACCTATTAACTCAGTGCACCCCAGTGCCAGTTCCTGTTTTCTGCTGTTTTTCTATTTCAGGTTTCCCCCATATTAAAAGTGCTCCAAAAATTAGGGAAAATCCAATAAAAAATCAGCGTAGAAGAAGCTTCGGGAATCATCGAGGGGGGGGGGGGGGCAGAGGGTACCCACCAGGGCCCCAGGCACCCTCCCGACGCGCCCTAGGGTGGGGCCGCGCCAGCGGGTCTCCTAGACCCCTGGTGGGCCCCCTGGCTGCCCCCCTTCGCCCATATAATCCTCGTGACGTGAAACCCCCGTGACGGGAACCCTTTTTCGTGATCTCTCCTCTGTTCCGCCGCCGCCGCACTTCCAAGATCGGGAGCACCAGAAGACCTCTTCCTGGCACCCTGCCTGAGGGAGGAACCACCTCCGGGAGCTTCTCCACCACCATGGATGCTTCCCGAATGAACCGTGAGTAGTCCACCTTGGACCATGGGTCTATGATCAGTTGCTATGTGATGTTCTCCTCCCCTCTTTGTTCTTCATGGATTAGACCTCGTGAGCTGCCCTACATGATCGAGGCACATATGTAATCTTTCTGCTGTGGCTATGCTGAGTTTGCTAGGATCCGATGGATTATGAGATTATGTTCAGATTGTGTTTGAGTAATATATTTGATTCTCCTCTTTTATATTTATGTTATAGATTAATTCTTGCATGTTCTCCGTTGCTGTTTATTGCTTTGGCCAAGTAGTAGGTAGTGACTCCAAGAGAGAGCGTTATGCATGATTGTGGGTTCATGCCCCCGATGACTAGCTTGAGTGACAGAAACATGAGTCTAGGGGATGTGTTGTTGCCACAAGGGGGAAAACAACGATGCTTGTACTTGCGGGTGCAAGGATTGTTTACTTTACGCAAAGTTCTTTAATGCAGTTGTCCGTTGCTTTGAGTTTACATTTTGGGTGGGATTCGCAACTTAATACCAACGAGATGTTCTAGATAGATATCTCAAGGTGGATGATTAGTAGGTCTACTTGTCTTGGCATACTGCCCATGCTTTTGAGCCTCTTCGTTTCTTCATAGCATAATTAGCATTGGTTTGCGCATATAATCCTGTCAATTGCCCAGCTGTAATTTGTTTACCTCACATGGCTATTTTATCGTCTTTTGGGAGAGAGACATAACTAGTGAACTGTCGGGACCCGGGGTTAGCGTATGCAAGCCTCGCTACAACACAATCATATGGAGAGCCGAGAACCGTACCCACTTGTCTAAGCAGACAAGGCCAAGCACAGAACGTTCTCGTAAAGCATCGAACGTGAGGGGCATCCCATCTAGGCCGGTGATCAACTGAAATGGGTCCTCATCGTCCGCACACAAATCTAATGATATGGGTGATGAACTCCCATACTCATAGACAAGTCGCCCCAACCATACTATCGATTGTATTATAACCCTTACATAGACTTACTCCAGCCCGATCACTTAGTCGGGGTCTAGGGCGGACTCGATCATACATCAAAGTGTGCACGAGACAGAGTCTCGAACAATCGCATCGCGATGCCCCAAGCTGCGCACGTCTAAGGGCCACTTGGTGTATAAAAGACCGCCAGCCAGATCACAACTAAGGTCTCGAAAACCCATACTAAGACATGCATGTTATAAACATACACGCAACACACATGCCTTGTATGAACAGCAGGTATCATTGCAATTCTCTACAAAGTATATATCTTTATTAATAACTCTTACAGAGTGCACACAGAGATCACAAGCATGTGATCCAACATTACAACAGACAAGCGGAAGCAAAGTAGGTCTGAGTACAGACAAGTTTAACAAATGGCTTAGAGAAGCCTTATCTAAAAACAAGCCCTCCACGAGGGAACCAGTCGTCTGACTGGGAATATACTAGCTTGGTCTTGGTCTGAGTCTTCATTCTTCGAGCTTCGGTTAGAAGTCACCATCGGGGTCGGTGGTTCATCTAAAACATAGATTAAGCAAACGTGAGTACAAAATCGTACTCAACAAGACTTACATAGGAGCTATACTACTCATGCATATGTATCAAGGTAAAGGGAGGTGGGGTTCACTTGCAGAAGTGCCAGCTTTGACTTGGCTAGTCCTGAACTACGAGTACCAGACTTGAGGTAAGAAGCGTACACGAGTCCACTACATCTCTTCAACCAATACACCACTATGGTTACTTCCTCGACTTCCCCACGAGAAGCACACCATAGCACTCACGCTTATCTTGCGAGTTTTAGAAGTATCCAGTTTAAGTTGTCTAATAATCAAGCTAAGCTTTCCAAGCAGTCCTTAACCGCGGACGCGGCTATTCGAATAGTTTTGTTAACCCTGCAGGGGTGTACAGCTACACACACGTGCCATCAGTTACCGCCTTTTGCGTGTCACCGTTCAAGAGATGACAGCAAGGATGCCACCACAACCGTTACCTCATAGCCGATCTAGTCCATGAAAGCCACCTATCTGGGTTGTCTTCCACTATCGTGAACCCGGCCGGTTTACCGAAGTGGACCCAGACGATGTGTGCGTGGTGCGAAAGCCGGTCTCGGATGAGCCGTTCTCTCACTTGGCTACCAGGCCACAATACCTACAGAAATCCGAACTACTGCGACATCTGGACATCGAAGGGGATGAGTTAGTAAGCCGAGAGGGGTCAGTGAGCCCAATGTGTGGTTGTACTCTTCATCTTGGATCACCACACAAGAACTCGGTGCTTAAGGCGGTGTTCAACGAGACAACCCACTGTGTACTCCTACACAACCTCTCATCGTTCACCTTGTATTAGGGTGGATTCACCAACACATTTCACTTTCATCAACACCATGTTTATCAACATCCCGACTCACATCATAAGCAACCTCATTGTACCACTAAGCATGCAATAAGCAGTAACAGTTGCAGGGGTCACATGATATCAATCAACTCCTACATCTGCTAGGATTGTGGTTTGCTTACTACTGTGACAAGATGATAGGTCATGCAAAGGACATGGGTTCAACTATGCGATAGAAACGTTATCATGGTGATCATCCTAAACAATGCATCAGCGAGACATGAGAGGGAAGTGGGATTTTATCGACATGATCAAAGGGGGTTTGCTTGCCTTGCTGACGAGGTTCGGGTTCTGGGTCTTCAGCGAAGGGGGCAGCCTCCTGCTCCGGTTCCACCTCTACTCGACAAACAACAAGCAAAGTAGCAAAGTAAATACAATGCACAATCACATGATGAAAGGTTGGAACTTGATGTATATGCTTTGATGTGTGAAGCAATTCCATTTAAATGGAGTATATTGCAAATTGAATTGCAAATTCAAACTCCACATTTGAATTCAACTTAACCAAGTTGCATGTGACATTGTTTGATCATTTTGAACCTTTTGGAAATGTGTATGATATGCCTCTGAAGTGTGGTTGAATTGTAGTATAATTCCATGGTTCAAGTTGCAAAATCATTTGATTTGAATTTGAATTAATTTCAAATAAACCAAATGACATATGCTACTGGTCCCATTTTAAAATCAACTCAAACATAGTTGAAAGTTGCATATTTGGAAATATAATTTTCTCCTGATCATTTTTCATATATTATTTGTCCAATTTGGAGTTAATATGAATTTTCTATGAATTTCCAAAGTTTGGGGTATTTTCTGGAATTCTGGAATTTCGTTAATAATCTCTGGAAATTCATTAAATCGATTTAATGCGCCAGGCTGACGTCAGGGGGGGGGGCTGACATGTGGGGTCGGCATGTCAGTGAGAGGGGGTTTAATTAACCTCTGTTTAAAAATAACAGAGGGGGTTAAGGCCTGGGGGCCCCACCTGTCATTGACCTGGGGTCAACTAACAGGGGGGGGGGTTTAGCCCCTAATTAGGTGGCCTCGCCGGCGGCGAGCCGCCGGTGGCACCAGTACACGGCGGCGCACCCGCGGGAGGGCGTTCCCGTGGTCCGAATGGTGCGCCGAGACCACCAGACGACTCCTCTTGGACGCGCGCTTCACCCCGAGCACCTCAGCGTCACCGGGGAGGCCGGAGTCGTCGGCGCCGAGCACCCGTGGCGGCGGCAGAAACACGGCCACGACGGAGACGACGTTGCGGTGCACGAAAACGAGCGTGGCCTAGCGCGTTGTGAAGCTGTGGCGATGGGAAACATGATGCGCGCTTGAACCAGGGTGTAGAGGCACGGGGGCGATCTCGGGGTCAGCCATGGCGGCGACGGAGCTCGGCTCCCATGGTGGAATGGCACAGAGGGTGCGAGGGGCCGCGATAACTTGGGGAAAACGGGGAGAAGCTCACCCTGAGCTCAACGGTGCAGACGGCGGGGCGATTGGTGGAGCGACGGTGACGAATTCGTCGTCGGGGGCTTGCGGTTCCGGGGACGTCTCGGTGAAGCGTGCGTCGTCCACGGGCTCGATTAAGGGGCCATCTTCTCCAGATCGGGGTAGTCGACGGTTCTGCGCGGGATGGACAAGGTCTCCGGGCTCCTCTTCGTCGTTGGCCGCGAGATCTTGCGACGGCGAGCAGCGGCGCTCTCGGTTGGAGGAAGAAATCGGCGAAGGAGGAGGAAGGAGTCGCGCTGGAGGGGAGGAATGGAGGAGGCGTGCTCCAGGGCGTTTCCAGGCGAAGGAAGGAGGCACGGGGAGGCCTGGAAGGCTCTCGGCGGCGACGTGCCGCCCACGGCTGGCTCGGTGGCTTTCCACCGAGCAGCTTGGGTGCACGGGACGGGGAAGAAGACCCCTGTGCCCTTTTGGGCCGGCTGGGCTGGGTGGGCCGGCTTCGCCTGGGCGTCTGGTAGGGTTTTTCTGCTTTCTTTTTCCTTTTCTGTTTTTCTTTTCTGTCATTTGTTTTGCTGAGCTAAAATAAATAGCTAGGCATTTTATTAAATGCTGCAATTTTTTATATGGCTTCATAATAAAATAGACTAGCCACTTATAAAGTTTCAACATTTTTAAAATTCAAATAATTTGAATCTTAACTCAAATAGGGTTATTTGATTAATTCCAAGGCACTGTTTGAATATTTGAAAAATCTATGAGCATGGGGTGGGTCCCACATCACTTGATATGTGATCACACTCATTTATAAGACTTTTCAAAAATCTAACATGAATTTTTGGAAAAGAATTTTATCTGGCCTTTTGAATTAATTCATCTGGGGGGGTTTCTTCTCCTATTTTGATTTTGAAAATGAATTTCCTTTGATTTATTTCATGAATGCAAAGTGAAAATGATCCTAGCACATTACCTAACAGAGGGTTCTGACATGAACATCATAGGACCCCGGTCCATATTCCCAATACTGTTTACACCCACTATCAATTTACTGCTTTATTTACTTTTCCGTTGCTATCACTATCATTATTATCCCGTGCGTTTTACCCTTTGTAAACAACAAGGCCGGAGGAATTGACAACTCCTCTGTAGTCGTTGGGAAGCAAAGTTATTTGTTGTGTGTGCAGGTCCAGGTGAAGTAAGCAACCTAGGTTGTAAACGACGCCATTGTTCACTTTGCCACCTACTTGTTGATCTTGGAGTCCTACTGGTTCGATACTCAACCTTAGCCTCCTCGTAAGGGAAATTGCCGCTATCTACATCTCAACCTTTCACTTTGGGTAACCAACGAGGGGGCGAGAAATCGTACCATCAAAAGCAATTTCTGGCGCCGTTGCCGGGGACTCCACTCTTCAAGATAGGGGAGTTGCACACTATCTTTTACCTTTGCTTTTTAGTCTTGTTAGTTTACCTTTCAGTTTTTGCTTTAGTGTCCTTTATCAAAAATCAAAAAAATAGTTATCTTGCTTGCTGCTACTATGGGTTCCTCCGAGAACACCAAGTTGTGTGACTTCACTATTCACAACAACAGTGACTTTATCTGCACTCCTATTGCTACACCTGCTACTTCAGCACCTTCTTATGAGATTAAACCTGCTTTGCTGAACCTTGTTATGAAAGATCAATTCTCCGGTGCTAAAGATGCTGCTGCTTTGCACTTAAATAATTTTATTGAGCTTTGTGATATTCAAAAGTACAAAGAAGTAGATGGTGATATTGTTAAGCTTAAGATTTTTCCTTTCTCCTTGAGAGATGAAGCTAACATCTGGTTTCAATCCTTTCCTAGGAATAGCATAGATTCTTGGGATAAGTGCAAGGATGCTCTTATTGGGAAGTACTACCCCCCTGCTAAGATTATCCAATTGAGGAGTTATATTATGAATTTTAAACAATTGGATAATGAACACGTTGCCCAAGCTTGGGAACGCATGAAATATCTTGTTAAGAATTGCCCTACGCATGGTTTGACTACTTGGATGGTTATCCAAACTTTTTATGCGGGCTTGAACTTTACCTCGCGGAACTTGCTAGATTCGGCCGCGGGAGGAACCTTTATGTCAACTACACTTGGTGCTGCCACAAAACTTCTCGATGAAATGATGACCAACTATTCCCAATGGCACACCGAAAGAGCTCCAACAGGTAGGAAGGTAAACTCTGTCGAGGAGATCTCCTCCCTAAATGAAAAAGTTGACTTGATTATGTCTCTACTTACCAAGCAATCTCCTATTGATCCTCATGATGTTCCTTTAAATTCTTTGATTGCTCAAGATCAAGTAGATGTGAACTTTATCTCTAGAAACAACTTCAATAACAATGCTTATAGGAGTAATTTTGGTAGCAATCCTAGACCGTTCCCCTCCAACAACTATGGGAACAAAAACACTTATCCTAGCACCAAAAACTCCACTTCTGAATTAGAGAGCATGCTTAAAGAATTTATCACTACCCAAAAAGCCTTCAACAAGAGTGTAGAGGAAAAACTAGACAAATTAGATAACCTCTTGTCGAAGGTAGACAATTTAGCCCATGAAGTAGAATTTCTTAAAATTATAACTTCTCCTCTTGAGGAGAGGAAGGTCACTCCTATGAATGCTATCCAAGTGCAAATTAATGAAAACATTAGGATGATGTCTAAACTCAAAGAGAGATGGGCTAGAGAAAAGGAGGAAGAAGATAGAATTAAGAGCCTTCCTACACACCATACCATTGCTACTATCCAAGTGGTTGAGGATATCCAAACTCTTAGCACCCAATGCACCCCTAGTCCCATAGGACCTATTAATGGTGTTGCTATGACCTCAACCGTAGAAGAAGAAATTCCTATGACTATAGAAGTTACCAAACAAGTGAGCCTAAAGGACACCACTACCACTTTACTTGATAGTAGTGGCCTTTATTTTGATAGTTGCACCCTTTCTGAAGTTATTCGTTTCCTTCATAAGATGTCAATAGACCCCCACACTAGCACACTTAATCTTGCCTTCACGGAGCATATCACTAATGCTCTCATTAAAGCTAGGGAGGAGAAGCTTAGGGTAGAAGCCTCCATACCTAGAAAGCTAGAATATGGTTGGGATCCTATGATTAAAATTAAGTTGAATAACTTCTCTTGCTATGCTTTATGTGATGTTGGAGCTAGTACCTCCGTTATGCCCAAAAGAATGTATGATATATTTGAATTGAAACCTTTTGATCCTAGTTCTTTTGGTGTTAGTCTTGTTGACTCTTCCGTAAAGAAACCTTTGGGGAAGATTGATGATGTTCTTATCATTGTCAATGACAATTATGTTCCCGTTGATTTTACTATTATGGACATTGAATGTGAATCTTCTTGTCCAATTATTTTGGGACGTCCTTTTCTTCGCACCGTGGGTGCTTTTATTGATATGAAAGAAGGGATTATAAAATTCCAATTCCCTCTCAAGAAAGGGATGGAACACTTCCCTAGGAAAAATATTAAGTTGCCTTTTGAGTCCGTCACACGGGCTAGTTACTTTCTTGAAAAGACTTGATCTATTTGCATTAAGCCTAGCTAATGGCTTTAAAGAAGCGCTTTCGGGAGGCAGCCCACAACGAATTTAGGATTTCCTTTTTGTTTTTCTTCTGTTTTTAGTGGTCTTGATGATTGTTACTACTGTAGCAACATCATTGTATCTTTACTTTTCAAGCTTTTTGCCATTTATAGCCTCATATGACAAGGGAAGTGAAAGTTGTGACATGCTATCCAGAAAACAGATTCTGTCCTCGTGACTAGAAAAATCACAGAAAAATACCAGTTCATCTTTTTGAGCTGAAATGTTTACACAGTGTGATCTATACAATTATGAAACTTTCGTATGTTCTGAGTTTTTTGATTTGAGTTGCAGAAGTATCCCTAAAAAATTCTTTACTACCTGCTGGTCTGTTTTTCACAGATTCTGTCCTGTTTCTCCCTTTCTTCGTTTTGCAAACCTTAAGCTTGCTTTTTCTTTGCAAAAACTTTTTGCCAATCTTGAGAAACAGTATCTCTTCAAGAATATCTTTATTTCCAGTAAAGAAAAAATTATTTTATTATGGGTACTAACCTCGCTAATCAGATTATGATGAGTTATGTATGAAGGGAGTTTTCAAGTGTGCGAGGGAAGATGATGAAAGAAGATTCAGGAGTGTCAAGCGCTCAAGCTTGGGGATGCCCCCATGCATCCCCAAGAAGTATTCAAGGAGACTCAAGCGTCAAAGCTTGGGGATGCCCCCGTGCATCCCCTTCTCCATCAACAATTATCAGTTCGTCTCTCATTTCACTATATTTTTATCACTTCATGCGTTATGTGCTATGCTTGGAGCATCTCGCTCCTAGGTTTTATTTTAGTTTTATTTAGCTTTGCTTGATATTCATAACAAGTTAGAACCCAACTTTCTTTGTGTGGGAGAGAAACACGCTCCACTTCCAAAAATCTAGAACACAACATAGGATTTTTCATGCTTATCTTTGCTGTGTTTGTTCTTTATCTTTTCCATAGCTACTGTCATGTTTAGCTCTTAGTTTTCATGCTTATATTTTCATAGAGCTCTTGTTTAGTTTGTTTCTGGAACTCTCTTGAGTTTTTATGTTTATCTTGTTTAGAGAGTTTGCCTGTTGCACTGAGTTTTGTGTCTTGACTTGAAGTAGGTAATTGAGGTTGCTATTCTTTTGTAGTAGTAACTTGCAATAGTTTTGATGTGTTGTTTTGAGTAATGTTTGGACTTTTGGTGTCAAGCGCTTTAGCCTATTAGTGATATATGTCGTATTTTTGGCAATCCTTGTTTATTTTCAAAACTTACAAAATTACTTGAGAACTTAGCTACTAGATGGATCACTACTCTTCTGAGGGGTCGAATATTAGAGTACACTCACGTACCATGAGTCGAGGATGCGCAAGGATAACCAAACCCACATACACTCCTCCTCGGGGTACTTGTCTCTTTGTGAAACCTCCTTATTAGATTTAGAGTTACCGATAATAAGTGCATGAGTTCTTCGGACTAATGTGAGTATTCGAAAGTTGACACTTCCACCTTCCCATATTTTTCTAGCCTCTCCTGTGTCGTGCATTGCTTTCTTCTCACTCCGAGAGTTGGCGTCCACCTTCGTCGGTACATCCAAACCCTTGGCATGATACGCTCTGTCATCATAAACCTCCTTATATCCTTCCTCAAAACAGCCACCATACCTACCTATCAAGGCATTTCCATAGCCTTTCCGAGATATATTTCCATGCAACATCCATCCTCTCATGACTTGATCTTCATGTCATACATGCTACTTGCTTGATCGATGAGCCGCATTCTAGTTGGGATTTGCCCTAATCATTGCTACATGACGCGCTAGTATCATTGCATATCCTGCTACACTGGCAGAGGCATACATTTGCATACATCATGATAGTTACATCTTCTTTATGATTTGAGTACTTTGTAAAGTGTGAAAGATCTTCTATACTTTTTGTAATATATAGAGTGTTGCCCCTAAAGTGAGGAAAAGATCCCAAAGTGGACAAATTAAAAGATCCCAAAGATGATAAATTAAAAGATCCCAAAGAGGAAAAATGAGAGAAATAGAAAGAGCCATTGAGGCCACCAAAAAAAATACAAAAAATAAAAAAGAGAAAAGAAATAAAAAGAGAGAAGGGGAACACTACTATTCCTTTTGAGAGATCCACACTCGTACTCCCTCTTATATCTTGTACTCCATAGAGATTATCATTCATGCATATAGCTATGTGGGGACCTTCACACTATATAACTTGGCTTGTATATTCCAATGATGACCCTGCTCAAATGAGCTCTAGGTCTTCTTGAGCAAGCAAGTTGGATGCACCCCCACTAGTTCCCTTGGAGAGCTTACCTTAGCTCATATGTGCATCTGTTGCATGGCAATCCCTACTCCTCACATCATATCTATCATTTGGCTTTCTCTCGCCTATGATTTTCCTCATTAATGTGAGCCTTTCTCACCTTTTTGACTTCCTCCTCCACCATATTCTCTCTTTGCCATCCTAAGTGTCAAATTTCTTGCTTACGCTCATCCATTGCATGAGTGCTCAAAATGTCGAAAAGGAGTGGATCATTTTGACTTGTACCTGGCTAGTGGTCCGGGGATGAGTCAAGCTAAGTTTCCAAAGAAGACCAAGTGTGAAACTTTAGTAGATTGAGTTCTCAACACAAAAATAATTTCTCTCTCGTATACCCATATCCCCTTTCTTGCACGCAAACACCATTTGGAGACATTTGAGTCACGGACAGCGAGAGCTCTTGCACCTTTATGTTCTTATGTTGCTTATTTCAATGCTAAATATAGACTCTTGCCTGTTATGACTTGAATTGAATTACATGCCTTGATTGATTTACTTAAAGGTTCTTATATGATTGTTAGCATGTCACCACAGAAATTATGCTTTTATCATTTACCTAGTCGAGGACGAGCAGGAATTAAGCTTGGGGCTGTTGATACGTCCAAAACGTATCTATAATTTCTGCTTGATCCATGCCTCTTTTGTGTGATATTGCTATGATATTGATGAACTTCCATACACTTTTGATCATATTTGGACTAACCTATTAACTCAGTGCACCCCAGTGCCAGTTCCTGTTTTATGCTGTTTTTCTATTTCATGTTTCCCCCATATTAAAAGTGCTCCAAAAATTCAGGAAAAATCCAATAAAAAATCAGCGTAGAAGAAGCTTCGGGAATCACCGAGGGGGGGGGCAGAGGGGACCCACCAGGGCCCCAGGCGCCCTCCCGGCGCGCCCTAGGGTGGGTCCGCGCCAGGGGGGCGCCTGGACCCCTGGTGCCCCCCTGGCTGCCCCCCTTCGCCCATATAATCCTCGTGACGTGAAACCCCCGTGACGGGAACCCTTTTTCACGATCTCTCCTCTGTTCCGCCGCCGCCGCGCTTCCAAGATCGGGAGCACCAGAAGACCTCTTCCCGGCACCCTGCCGGAGGGAGAAACCACCTCCGGGAGCTTCTCCACCACCATGGATGCTTCCCGGATGAACCGTGAGTAGTCCACCTTGGACCATGGGTCTATGATCAGTAGCTATGTGATGTTCTCCTCCCCTCTTTGTTCTTCATGGATTAGACCTCGTGAGCTTCCCTACATGATCGAGGCACATATGTAATCTTTCTGCTGTTGCTATGCTGAGTTTGCTGGGATCCGATGGATTAGGAGATTATGTTCAGATTGTGTTTGAGTAATATATTTGATTCTCCTCTTTTATAATTATGTTCTAGAGTAATTCTTGCATGTTCACTGTTGCTGTTTATTGCTTTGGACAAGTATATGACGCCCCCAAAATTAGACCGTGTACAGTAATCATACACACAGGGTACACTACTGAAATTAGGGTGCCACGGTGATAATATCACAGCACAACACTAAACACAAAAGGATAAACAAATATGTTACAATAGAGGGGGTCACGCGGACCCGAATACATAAGTCATACAAGCCATAATATCTGAGTACAGACATAGTTAGTCAAGTTTTGCCTTAAGAAGGCTAGCACAAATCACATCAGAGATATAGATCGAAAAGGCGAGGCCTCCTGCCTGGGATCCACCGAACTACTCCTGGTCAACGGGGAACTCGACGTCGTAGTAGGCGCCTCCGGGGTACTCCTGCTCCTGGGCTCCAACGCCGGCTGCAGCGGCCGATCAGGCAAAACAGTAAAGGAAATAAAGCAGGTGAGTATCTAGTATACCCGCGAGTCTTACGTCCGCTACTAAGCATTATGCATTGTATCAACGAAAAGAAGAGGTTGTATATAGTGGACTGAAAGACAGAAATCCAGAGCAATGGTAAGAAGCTAGGCCTAACGAAGACTAGCATCTTCCGACGATGTCTTGCAGCATGAGGTAAGAATCAGCCAACCGTTTATATAAAGCATAAAGTAACAATGCAGCAGAAGTTGCTGCAGCACTGTATAATAATAAGTTGTAATAGTTAACAATGCCTCCGAGTTCACCTCCTCGACATCCCCGCGAGGAAGAAAACCCGGAGCCATACAGTTTAATAATAATAGTTTCTAGTGGTAAGATCCAGCTTCAGCATAAAGCGTCTTGTTACCGTGGACACGGCTATTCGAATAGATTAATCTTCCCTGCAGGGGTGCACTTGTGTTACGCTACACGCACGGATCTCCAGGGTGGCGGGAACCTTGTTAGGGAATGCTCCACCGAGGCTATCCGACACTTCATAGCCCATCTTTCGAACTCAACAGAGAGGCCATCCGCCGGTCTAAATCCTAAGTACGCCGGGCCTTGGACCCCAACCCGAACGTACTCCTTCACGGTGCGTGGCTGGCCGGTGAAGTTGAAGCAAATCCAAATAAGACATCACCGCGCGAGCAAATAAGACGACACCACTTCCCGGCAATCAGCCCGCAGTACTGCTGACGTCTGAAGAGTCCTCGGACGACACTACGAAGCAGAGGAGCCCATAACTCGTAATTCCCACGGGTAGGTAGTGCGTACATGGCATATAGCCAGCTCAAGACATTCACTGAACCATTTAGCATTTTAATTAACCTGCGTGACAACCGTTATCGTTGCCTCGACTTAACTGACCCGCGGACAACGACAGCAGCCAGGACCACCAGTACATCGGTGCCTACCCCGTCGTCCCACCAAGTCACTGCGGTTACCCACAAGGTGAACCGTCTCCTTACCTTGTCTCGCGTGTGCTCCTGGAGGAGCTCGACTTTCGTGGGTTGGTAACTCTCGCGGCCAACGATCAGGGGCCAAGCACACCGGTACACTGGTCGTACCCTCCCTATCGTCCCGTCGCAATACCTCTCGCGGGCACCGTTGGGTCGCCCGACTTCTTACCTGAAGGGCAACCGTTGTTCAGGACCCTAAGGCGGTAAGACCAAGTCAGCCTCGAGTGGAGTACAAGGATTACTCCTTGATAGCTCACACTTCAGGTGACTAGGCATAACCCAGATAGGGGCCTTAGACGGTGTCTGCATGTACCGTACCTATGCAGTTTATAATTATCGTATCCGCGTTCACTCCCCTGAGTGACCACGGCCCTCTATCTAATCCTAGCTAACAATGCGCAGGGTTCACTGCTGAATAATGCATAATAATAATAGGCAGCATAGGATAAAGGAGGTACAACAAGGGGCGACAAAACAGGCTATGCAATTGAATAGGATTGTAACGTAGCAGCAGCAGTAACAATGCCTAGTGCAAGAAATGTACGGAAAGATATGCGATATCTGGGGAAGAGAATGGCTCTGCTTGCCTGGAAGCTCGACGGTAGTAGCTGGGTCGTCGACGAAGTAGTCGTACTCAGCAGCGGTGTAGTCGACGACAGCAGCGGGGTCTACCGGAGATTAAGGGGGGAAAGAAAACAGTAAATACACAGCAAGAATATACAAACAGATGCATGACATGACAGATGAAATGTTAACGGTATTCTAACGCAGTGCAATGCACGTTGCTCGGAACGGAAATTCATCTGAGGATGAACTACCGGCTTCGGATGATTACCGGACAGGGTGACCGGAGGGGAAGGATCAAGCCGGAGGTGTCGTGGGTACCGGAAAAACATAAGGGGGTGTAGCCGTGCTAGTTGATCTATTCTGAGAAACATTCGTGTTCGGAATAAATTCATCCGGGCACTCTAACAGTACCTGACAATTTATCGGACTGCCGGTCCGGAGGGGGAACGTTTCGATGTCCGTTGTGTTAGAGGGGTGTGATAGGCATACGGATAGCGTATTCGTATTTGTTATATTTTTCTGATCAATTTTCATGTATAAAGTTTTTGAATCCGAGTTACGGTTCAAAAGTTATTGAATTTCAAAGTTTTAATTATTTAAATGATTTTTTAATTTCTTTTATTATTTATTCAACATTATCCAAAACATTATCCAAAACAGTGCCTGACATTTGGGACCCACATGTCAGCCTCTGTTTATTTATAAAACATTTTATTAAATCAGAAATAGCCTCTGGACCCACATGTCAGCCACTGGAATTTCTTTTAAATTCTTAAAAAATCAAACTGACAAAGGAGGCCCAGGTGTCATTGACTCCAGTGCTAATTAAACTTGTTTAATTAAGTTAAATGGACAGGGCCCACTGTAAGTGAGACATATTAACCAAATGGTTATTTTTCTGTTAGTCCCAAAAGAGATAATTAGCAGGAGGTGGGGCCCGGTTGTCAGTGACTCATTAGCCTCTAACAGAGAACCCGACAGGCGGGGCCCAAGGGGCAGCCTCACCGGAGGTTAGCCGGCGGCAGAACGCCGACGAGGTTGATGCTGCCCTCGCTGTGGTGCACGGGAGGAGGCGCGGCTGGTACCAATCGACGCGGACGACCACGGGGAGGAGTTTGGTGGCGGTGCGGTGGCTTGGGGTGGACAGGCACGAGCTTGAGCTCAACAATGGCGGAGGGGGTTCTCGGGCTCCAATGGCACTTTCGTACAGGCGAAGAAACCGAACGCTCTACGGGGTGGGATCGACCCTATGGTCCATGGGGAGCACGCGGGTGTCATTGGCGTGAGCTGGGACGGACCAGGCCGACGGCTACGACGACGAACCACGGCGGCCGGAGTAAGCAAAAGGGGGCTTTCGCGTTGGGACCCTACGGGCTTCAAAGGGCGGTTGGCGACGGTTGAGAAGCTCACCGGGGACGTGTTGAGGGAGGCAGTGGGCTCGGGGACGGCTCGGTGCGGGAGGAACTCGGCGGCGATCCGGCGGCTGGAGGTAGACGACGAAGGAGAATTCACGAGCTGCGGTGCCTCCGGGTTCGATTCCTCCATGGGGAAGATGAAGTCGACGACGACGAGCTCGCTGGACACGGTGGCTTGGGCTAGATCATCGATTGGCCGCGGTTGGCCACGACAGTGAACGGCGGCGGCTCGGGAGGATTTTCCCCGAGGCGTGCGAGAAGAGGAGGAGGGTAAATGGAGGGGGAGGATGTCCAGGGGGTCGGGGGCGTCGCCCTTATCGCGTCGACGCCGGGAGGGAGCAGGTGGAGGCGGGGCCGGCCTGGCAGCGGCGTGCCCACAGCGGCCGTCGTACGGGAGCAGGTGGGAGCAGGTGGGAGGAAGAAGACAAGGGGTGGGGTGGGCTGGGCTGCGGTGGGCCGGAGGGGGTATTGCCCATGGGCGTAGTTTAGTTGGGTTGTTTTCTGTTTTTATTTTTCCTTTTTGTTTTCTGTATTTTGTATTTGTTTTACTAACCTAGGCATTTTTGTAAAACATGTTAGGTGCCTCAAAATTGGAATAACAGTATATAGCAGTGCCACAAAAGTTTTTATAGAAAAATAAAATCATTAGATATTTATTTTAAATATTAAATGCCCAAAGTAAGGGTTTTAACCTACTGTTTGAATTGTTTGGAATTTTCTATAACTCAATAAATACCCAAACCCATTTGGATTTGGCCCACAAAATATTTGTGATTTTATAAAAGTAGTTTCACAATTTTTGGAGAAAGTTTATTTTGCACTTTGGTTTTATTATTTAATAATGCACCAAAGGCATTTTGAACTAGATTGATTTGAATTCAATTCAAAGGGTATTTAATTTGAGCTTGGGATTGTTTGGATTCAAGTTGACCAAGGTCCATGATCACATGACTTCCAACAATATCAAAAGAGAAGTTGAATTTGAACTGAACCAAGTTGATCAAACAAAAGTTTTGAACAGTAATGATCAACAGTAATGGTGATTACTGTTCACTGACAGTGAGAGTGTTACAAATCTCCCCCACTACAAGAATTCTCGTCCCGAGAATTTAAGTGGTAGCGAGGAAAAGATCGGGGTATTCATTGCGAAGGCGATCTTCATGTTCCCAAGTGGCTTCATCTTCACAATGATTCGACCACTGGACTTTGAGGAACTTGACGGTCTTGTTGCGGGTTCGACGTTCAGACTGATCGAGAATGCGGCTCGGATGTTCTCGATAAGTCAAGTCTTGTTGCAGCTCGATCATATCATGTTCCACTTCGCGGATAGGATCCTTGAAGAAGCGACGGAGTTGCGACACGTGGAATACATCGTGGACTTGGGAGAGGTTCGGCGGCAATTCCAACCGGTATGCCACGGGTCCACTCCTGGAAAGGATACGGAACAGGCCAATGTAGCGAGGAGCCAACTTGCCCTTGATACCGAAGCGATGAGTGCCCCTCATGGGAGTGACACGGAGGTAAGCGTATTCACCAGGTTGGTACTCCATTTCCCGGTGTTTGCGGTCATAATTGCTCTTCTGACGAGACTGTGCGGCCTTGAGATTTTCTTGCACAATGCGAACTTGTTCTTCAGCTTGTTGGACAAGATCCGGTCCGAAGTAGGGTCGTTCCCCAGTTCCTGACCAATTCAGGGGGGTTCGACATTTACGTCCGTATAGAACTTCGAAGGGGTCCATCTTCAAGCTAGCCTGATAGCTATTGTTTTACGAGAATTCCGCGTACGGGAGGGCATCCTCCCATTTCATGCTGAAAGAAAGGACACAAGCGCGAAGCATGTCTTCCAGCACTTGATTGACTCGTTCAACTTGGCCTTGCGACTGGGGGTGATAAGCGGTGCTGAGATTCAGACGAGTCCCGAAAGCTTCCATGAAGCTATTCCAGTATCGTGAGGTGAAAATGCTGCCACGGTCTGAACTGGTCTCCATCGGAATACCGTGGAGTGACACAATTCGGGAGATATACAAGTGTGCTAACTGACTAGCAGTGATCGTCTCCTTGACCGGCAGGAAGTGTGCAATCTTGGAGAATCGGTCGATGACGACAAAGATGGCATCGTTACCTTTCTGTGACTTAGGAAAACTGGTGACGAAGTCCATCTCGACCTTGTCCCACTTCCAATCAGGAGGAGGGAGTGGTCGCAACCAACCAGCAGGTTTCTGATGTCCGGCTTTGACGCGACTGCAAACGTCACATTGAGAAACATAGCGGGCGATGTCTTGCTTCATGTAAGGCCACCAGTACCGTTGACGAAGGTCTTTATACATCTTGGTAATGCCAGGGTGGATTGACAAGGGAGAATTATGGGCTTCTTCCATGATATCCGGACCACAGTTAATGAGGGCCGGGCTCACAGGAACTACTGAGCGGCCCTTGAAGTACACAATATCACCATCATTGGCATCAATGGTAAAAGAGGAGGGCTTTCCTTCTGCGATGTCCTACTTGATCTTCACAATGTCAGGGGACAGAGATTGTCTACTCTTAATGAGGGCGTCGAGTTTTGACTCGAGAACCAGGTTATTGACGTAACCTTGAGGAACAATCTCGAGATTCAACTTGCGAAACTCTTCATACAGAAGTGGTTGCTGCACCTGAACCTCAAGTTCAGAATAGTAAGCTTGCGGCTCAAGGCATCGGCCATCACATTAGCCTTTCCCGGGGTATACGAAATATCCATGTTGAAGTCGGCTATTGTCTCGAGCCATCGTTGTTGACGAAGATTCAGGTCTGGCTGAGTAAACAGGTACTTCAGACTTTGGTGATCGGTGTAGACCTCGCAACGATTACCGACGAGGTAATTTCGCCACAGCTTCAATACATAAATTACTGCTGCCAATTCGAGATCATGTGTTGGGTATTTGTCTTCGTGAGTACGCAACTGTCGAGAGCCATAAGCAATCACCTTGCGCTCTTGCAATAGGACACAACCTAATCCTTGACGAGACGCGTCGCAATATATCACGAAGTCCTTCTGAGTATTAGGGGGAGCGAGCATCGGGGGAGAAGTTAGATTGTCCTTGAGTGCTTGAAAACTTTCTTGACATTTATCTGTCCACTCAAACTTGATGCCTTTGTGAAGCAGATTAGTCAGAGGCCTGGCAATCTTGGAGAAATTCTCGACGAAACGGCGACAATAGCTCGCGAGCCCGAGGAAACTGCGGACTTGCTTGACGGTCTTGGGAGGAGTCCAGTCAAGAATAGCCTGGATACGTTCGGGGGTGACGGCAATGCCATCCTTGGAAATCACATGCCCAAGGTAGGTTACTTCGGGAAGCCAGAACTCACACTTAGAATACTTAGCGTAGATTTTGTGTTCTCGAAGCTTCTCCGGTATAAGACGAAGATGTTCAGCATGTTCTTATATATTCTTGGAATATATCAGTATATCATCCAGATAAACCACGATGAACTGGTCGAGGTACTCCATGAAAATATAATTCATCAATCTGGAGAAGGTGGCTGGAGCATTGGTTAAGCCAAAGGACATGACAGTGTACTCGTATGAACCATAGCAAGTAATGAAGGCAGTCTTCGGAATGTCCTCATCACGAACTCGGATTTGGTGATAACCCAAACTCAAGTCGAGTTTGGAAAACACCTTGGATCCGGCAAGTTGATCATACAGATCGTTGATCCGGGGAAGTGGGTATTTGTTCTGGATGGTGGCTTGGTTAATGGGCCGATAATCTTGGACCAATCGGTTTGTCCCATCGCTCTTCTTGACAAAAAGCGAAGGTGCTCCCCAAGCTGAGGAACTGGGGCGAATGAATCCTTTCTGAAGTGCCTTGTCGATTTCCTCCTTAAGTTCAAGGAGTTCATGTGGCGGCATCTTGTACGTACGCTTGGCAATAGGGGTGGTGCCAGGCTTCAAGTCGATGACAAATTCAACTTCTCTGATCGGGGGTATTTCCGGCAGTTCTTCTGGGAATACGTCGGGAAAATCGCGAACGACTGGAACGTTCTCGATGCCTTCGAGGGGGGCGGCATTCAAAGCATTCATCATAAATATATGTTTTTCAGCATTACGGGTAACTCGGGTGGTGTGGTTAACAATCTCGCCAGAGGGGTGAAAAATTTGGACAGACTTGGTGCCACAATAGAGTGCGGCATCGTGAAATTTCAACCAGTCCATTCCCAGAATGAGGTCTATGGTGGAAGACTTCAGAACGATGGGGGAAGCAAGGAATTCAATCCCTTCAATTTCAACCATGGTTCCGGGCACTATCTTGGTGGTTTGACATTGGCCTATCGGGGTGCGGACAACCATCGGTGGGTTCATATTTTCTAGCGTAAAGTTATGCGACAATGCAAATGCTTCCGACAAGAATGAATGTGATGCTCCTGTATCGAATAAAACAGTAGCAGGTACGGAATTAACGAGAAGGGTACCCATCACGGTAGCGGGTTGTTGCTGAGCTTCTTCAACATTGATGTTGTTAGCATGACCACGAGCATAAGCGGCAGACCCAGTATTATAGTTGGGGGTCCTGTTGTTGCCATGACCATTTCCACGGCCAGCGGGGTGAACTACCAGTTGCTTCTGTTTCTGGGGGCACTCTCTGGAAAAATGCCCAGGTTGGCGGCACGTGAAGCATAATCCATCCTGAGGACGAAGGGGTGTAGCATTGGGTGGTGCAGGAAGAGCTCTTGGCATCTGCGATGGCGGAGGCAGACGGGGTGCAGCATAAGACGACCTTGGAGCAGGGACAGGTGAATGGGTCACACTGGTAGGGAGCCAGATACGACGCTTCTGCGTTGCGCCCGAAGATGAGCCAACGTCATGATAACGCTTCACAGAGTTCTTGTGCTCCACCTGTGCAGTCTCGACGGTGATAGCCTTGTTCACCATGGTGGAGAAGTTGGCGAAATCATGAACGGCAAGAGCGAGCCTGAGGTCTGGGTTGAGGCCACGACGGAACTTCTGCTGCCTGCGAGCATCAGTGGTGATCTCTCCTTCCGCATAGCGAGAGAGGTTGAGGAACTCGCGCTGATAGGCTTCAACAGTCATGTCGCCTTGAGTGAGGTTACGGAATTCTTCCGCCTTACGATCCATGATCCCCTGAGGAATGTAGCGGGCGCGGAAAGCAGACTGAAATTCATCCCAAGTGATGAATTCTTCAACTGGCAGAGAACGCTTGTGGGTGCTCCACCACTGAGCAGCGGCGCCTTTCAGATGATAAGACGCAAAGTTCACATAGTCGGCTGGATCGACATTAGCAGACTCCAGCTCGTGAGTGATGTCGCGAAGCCAGTCATCAGCATCCAACGGCTGAACAGTGTTGCGGAACATAGTGGGGTTGAGGCGGGTGAAGTCGTGCAGAGTCACGGTGGCATGCTGATGGTGGTGCCCATTCTGATTCTGCTGGGGGAACTGAGCCATGATATTCTGCATGAACTGACGGTTCATCTCGAAATGCTGCATCATCGCGGCCATGTAATCCGGCGGCGGAGGTGGGTCGTTGGCAGCACGACCACGACCACGACCACCACGACCAGCCATCCTGCTAGAATTTAACAGGGTTATTTCAGCGATGAAAATTTAACGAGATACCGGAATCAAGCCTTAAGTAAAACGACAACGAAAAGGAGGCACAGATATATATAGGAGTAGTCATATAAGGCATACACATTCACACACAGAGTCAATCGAAAATCGGGCAGCGTAACGTCATAGAAATTAAGGAAAAAGGACTCACTAGGCGGCGCGCAGACCGCGGTAAGGATTACACGACGCGACATAGATTCCACTATGTCAATCACGCCACAAGAAAACTGTTGGCCACAGGAGTTAATGCCAGAGAACGCGCGGCCTGCCCAGAATGAGAATGGGATCCGCGGTCCGGGACCTGGGGTATGACTCCTGCGACACGACTCAATCAATGGGGGAAGCACCAAAAACGTCGGGTGGAATCAAGAGAACGTGATCCTAATGTCAGATTTTGTAAAACTTACCAGCAAGGATGAGAGAGCAGATTCCCGCAGCATAGGTAAGGAGAAAAGGATCCTAATACCATAGATATCACACGTAGTGACATCGATGTGGGCCCGTAAGCCAAATATTAAGTTAGCAAAATAGTTTTTCAAAGTCTAGACTCAACATTTACCAAGTAGTGGTGGGGTGTCTTCCTACAGGCAGTCGGCCCTGATACCAACTTATGACGCCCCCAAAACCAGACCGTGTACAGTAATCATACACACAGGGTACACGACTGAAATTAGGGTGCCACGATGATAATATCACAGCACAACACTAAACATAAAAGGATAAACAAATATGTTACAATAGAGGGGGTCACGTGGACCCGAATACATAAGTCATACAAGCCATAATATATGAGTATAGACATAGTTAGTCAAGTTTTGCCTTAAGAAGGCTAGCACAAATCACATCAGAGATACAGATCGAAAAGGCGAGGCCTCCTGCCTGGGATCCACTGAACTACTCCTGGTCAACGGGGAACTCGACGTCGTAGTAGGCGCCTCCGGGGTACTCCCGCTCCTGGGCTCCAACGCCGGCTGCAGCGGCCGATCAGGCAAAACAGTAAAGGAAATAAAGCAGGTGAGTATCTAGTATACCCGCGAGTCTTACGTCCGCTACTAAGCATTATGCATTGTATCAACGAAAAGAAGAGGCTGTATATAGTGTACTAAAAGACAGAAATCCAGAGCAAGGGTAAGAAGCTAGGCCTAACGAAGACTAGCATCTTCTGACGATGTCTTGCAGCATGAGGTAAGAATCAGCCAACAGTTTATATAAAGCATAAAGTAACAATGCTGCAGAAGTTGCTGCAGCACTGTATAATAATAAGTTGTAATAGTTAACAATGCCTCCGAGTTCACCTCCTCAACATCCCCACGAGGAAGAAAACCCGGAGCCATACAGTTTAATAATAATAGTTTCTAGTGGTAAGATCCAGCTTCAGCATAAAGCGTCCTGTTACCGTGGACACGGCTATTCGAATAGATTAATCTTCCCTGCAGGGGTGCACTTGTGTTACTCTACACACACGGATCTCCAGGGTGGCGGGAACCTTGTTAGGGAACGCTCCACCGAGGCTATCCGACACTTCATAGCACATCTTTCGAACTCAACAGAGAGGCCATCCGCCGGTCTAAATCCTAAGTACGCCGGGCCTTGGACCCCAACCCGAACGTACTCCTGCACGGTGCGTGGCTGGCCGGTGAAGTTGAAGCAAATCCAAATAAGACATCACCGCGCGAGCAAATAAGACAACACCGGCAATCAGCCCGCAGTACTGCTGACGTCTGAAGACATTGACAGAGGAGGAGCCCATAACTCGTAATTCCCACGGGTAGGTAGTGCGTACATGGCATATAGCCAACTCAAGACATTGACTGAACCATTGAGCATTTTAATTAACCTGCATGACAACCGTTATCGTTGCCTCGACTTAACTGACCCGCGGACAACGACAGCAGCCAGGACCACCAGTACATCGGTGCCTGCCCCGTCGTCCCACCAAGTCACTGCGGTTACCCACAAGGTGAACCGTCTCCTTACCTTGTCTCGCGTGTGCTCCTGGAGGAGCTCGACTTTCATGGGTTGGTAACTCTCGCGGCCAACGATCAGGGGCCAAGCACACCGGTACACCGGTCGTACCCTCCCTGTCGTCCCGTCGCAATACCTCTCGCGGGCACCGTTGGGTCGCCCGACTTCTTACCTGAAGGAAAACCGTTGTTTAGGACCCTAAGGCGGTAAGACCAAGTCAGCCTCGAGTGGAGTACAAGGATTACTCCTTGATAGCTCACACTTGAGGTGACTAGGCATAACCCAGATAGGGGCCTTAGACGGTGTCTGCATGTACCGTACCTGTGCAGTTTATAATTATCGTATCCGTGTTCACTCCCCTGAGTGACCACGACCCTCTATCTATTCCTAGCTAACAATGCACAGGGCTCACTGCTGAATAATGCATAATAATAATAGGCAGCATAGGATAAAGGAGGTACAACAAGGGGCGACAAAACAGGCTATGCAATTGAATAGGATTGTAACGTAGCAGCAGCAGTAACAATGCCTAGTGCAAGAAATGTACGGAAAGATAGGCGATATCTGGGGAAGAGAATGGCTCTGCTTGCCTGGAAGCTCGACGGTAGTAGCTGGGTCGTCGACGAAGTAGTCGTACTCAGCAGCGGTGTAGTCGACGACAGCAGCGGGGTCTACCGGAGATTAAGGGGGGAAAGAAAACAGTAAATACACAACAAGCATATACAAACAGATGCATGACATGACAGATGAAATGTTAACGGTATTCTAACGCAGTGCAATGCACGTTGCTCGGAACGGAAATTCAACTGAGGATGAACTACCGGCTTCGGATGATTACCGGACAGGGTGACCGGAGGGGAAGGATCAAGCCGGAGGTGTCGTGGGTACCGGAAAAACATAAGGGGGGTGTAGCCGTGCTAGTTGATCTATTCTGAGAAACATTCGTGTTCGGAATAAATTCATCCGGGCACTCTAACAGTACCGGACAATTTATCGGACTGCCGGTCCGGAGGGGGAACGTTTCGATGTTCGTTGTGTTAGAGGGGTGTGATAGGCATATGGATAGCGTATTCGTATTTGTTATATTTTTCTGATCAATTTTCATGTATAAAGTTTTTGAATCCGAGTTACGGTTCAAAAGTTATTGAATTTCAAAGTTTTAATTATTTAAATGATTTTTTTAATTTCTTTTATTATTTATTCAACATTATCCAAAACATTATCCAAAATAGTGCCTGACATTTGGGGCCCACATGTCAGCCTCTGTTTATTTATAAAACATTTTATTAAATCAGAAATAGCCTCTGGACCCACATGTCAGCCACTGGAATTTCTTTTAAATTCTTAAAAAATCAAACTGACATAGGAGGCCTAGGTGTCATTGACTCCAGTTCTAATTAAACTTGTTTAATTAAGTTAAATGGACAGGGCCCACTGTAAGTGAGACATATTAACCAAATGGTTATTTTTCTGTTAGTCCCAAAAGAGATAATTAGCAGGAGGTGGGGCCCGGTTGTCAGTGACTCATTAGCCTCTAACAGAGAACCCGACAGGCGGGGCCCAAGGGGCAGCCTCACCGGAGGTTAGCCGGCGGCAGAACACCGGCGAGGTTGATGTTGCCCTCGCTGTGGTGCACGGGAGGAGGCGCGGCTGGTACCAATCGACGCGGACGACCACGGGGAGGAGTTTGGTGGCGGTGCGGTGGCTTGGGGTGGACAGGCACGAGCTTGAGCTCAACAATGGCGGAGGGGGTTCTCGGGCTCCAATGGCACTTTGGTACAGGCGAAGAAACCGAACGCTCTACGGGGTGGGATCGACCCTATGGTCCATGGGGAGCACGCGGGTGTCATTGGCGTGAGCTGGGACGGACCAGGCCGACGGCTACGACGACGAACCACGGCGGCCGGAGCAAGCAAAATGGGGCTTTCGCGTTGGGACCCTACGGGCTTCAAAGGGCGGTTGGCGACGGTTGAGAAGCTCACCGGGGACGTGTTGAGGGAGGCAGCGGGCTCGGGGACGGCTCGGTGCGGGAGGAACTCGGCGGCGATCCGGCTGCTGGAGGTAGACGACGAAGGAGAATTCACGAGTTGCGGTGCCTCCGGGTTCGATTCCTCCACGGGGAAGACGAAGTCGACGACGACGAGCTCGCTGGACACGGTGGCTTGGGCTAGATCGTCGATTGGCCGCAGTTGGCCACGACAGTGAACGGCGGAGGCTCGGGAGGATTTGTTGGATATGTGCCCTAGAGACAAATTAATAAAGATATTTGTCACATATCCGTTTTGTTCATAATACGTTTTATACTGTGCTATAACTGTATTACTTGGAAATACTAATACAGGTGTGGTATAAAACATGGTCCGTAGTTTAACTCGGGTAAACTATCTCATTGGGCAATTGATTGATCAAGCTTTCCTGATCATGGCGACACTTAAGTCCATTGACAATGAGGTCATATCGTTAAGGGGAATGATGTGATGGACGTACACCCACCTAAAGTATTGCAATGTGATCGAGTCACATAGTTCAGCGTTGCTATGACTTTGTAACATATGGCTTAGTCCTTAGACCGTAATGATCATACGTAATTGTCATCTATGAGGAGACTTTGATTTGTATCCCACCGCCTGACTGAAATATGCTGGCTATAACGGTGCACTTTGGGTTTACTGGGAGTCATCCTCGCCGGTGGTGGTCTTCTACACGACAGGGAGGTCGTAGTTCTGAGTCTACGCCAACCACGTTCGCAAGAACGTTTCCCTCTTTCGGTCTTCAAAGGTATGAACACAGATTCCCTCCGTTACTTTACATCGCCATAGCATAGATCTTGGGTTCGGGTACCGTAGGTATAAAAAATTTGTGTTTTCTGCCCCGTATTCCAACAGTGGTATCAGAGCTAGCTATGCGTAGATGTATTGTATGGGTAGAACACATCTAGGATGTGGGCATCGAATCTTCATTCGTTACCCTCCCACGTGTACTCATTTAGCATTGCGGCAATGTTTGATGAAGCGGCCCCCGACCGACCTTACGCGTTTACGCGAGACTGGTTCCACGCTTGACATATGGCTTGTACCATATAAAGTGGCTGGGGGGTGTCTGTCTCTCTGCATTAGCGATGCGAAGATGTTTGCAACGGAGGGCCCCGACAGGGGTGTAATTGAGACGGATGGGAGACGGTGTTGTGGCTTGTTTTTCGCAGGATAGAAACAGTTCTCTCTCTCGAAACCCCTAGCAGCCACGTAAAACTTGCACAAGCTAAAGTAGAAAGGCGTTTTAACTTTGCTTTGCATGAAGGGGGATCATAGGTTGTATGATTTACAGTTTTACTTCCTGTTTTATGCTAGTATGCTAGATATATCGACGGTAGCACGAAACAGGACCATCTCTCGCTAAAACCAACATAGTGTCCTTACCCTAGTGAGCACCACCTGGAAAGTTCTACATTATGGAGGCATCACGTGTCACACGGATGTCAAACATTTTTTCGTTCACAAGAGTTGGGTGTAGAAAGCCTAGCATGCCCAGAAGCATGGCCTTGTATGACACAGCAAAAAATCACATAGGGTGTGGTGGCGAGCCTGGCATGTGCAGACATGGCCTCGGGACACAAGAAGACCGAAAGGTCGAGCATGAGTCACATGGATGATGTGATTGGCATGATGGCCTACCTTGAACAACATACTGATGGTCGTGTCACACGGGGGAGGTATGGTGTTCTAGGATTGTGTAATCACTTAGCAAAATTGAGAGATGTTTTCCTATGTGGGAGTTTTAGAATTAATTGTAATTGAACTCCACATTATGAACAAAAGTCTAAATATGTATCTTTGTGAATCAACCTTGTAGATGACAGCACCACGCCCCTCGTTCAACTTAGGATCATTCCTAGAGAAAGATAAACTGAAAACTAATGGGTCAAACTTCACCCCCTGGTTCCGCACCCTGAGGATTCTCCTCGTTCCCCTCAAAATGTCCTACGTACTTGAGACTGCATTAGGAGATGCACCAGCAACTACCGCTAATCCGGCTGATAAGAAAGTCTATCTCATTAAGTCGGATGATTCCTCCCTTGTCAAGAAGGGTATGCTCCATGCCATGGAGGCTGAACTGCAGAAACGGTTCGAGAGCTTCAGTGCTTATGAGATAATCACTGACCTCAAGACCGTCTTTGCACCTCAAGCCAAGGTTGAGAGAAATGAAGTTTGTGAAGCTTTCTTCTCTGCAAAGATGGAAGAGCACACCAGCATGACTGAGCACGTAGTCAAAATGTCTGACTACGTTCAACGCCTAAATGATCTAGAATTTAAGATTCCAGATGAAGTGGCGATTGATAGGGTGTTGCGGTCGCTACCCCCTAGCTATAAGAGTTTTGTGTTAAAGTACAACATGCAAGGAATGGTTCAGACCCTTTCTGAATTGTTCACAATACTCAAAATTGCTGAGATGGAAATCAAGAAGGAGCACAACTGCACCAAGTACCTAGAAGATAAGAAGGTCGGCAAGGTTGCCGGAAGAGACATGGATATATGTGATATACATGTTATTGATGTTTTCCTGACAAGTGCTCGGAGCAACGTCTGGATATTTGATACCGGATCAGTTGCTCACATCTGTAACTCCCAGGAGGGGATGCAAAATAAACGACTCTTGCGGAAGGATGAAGTGACGATGCGCGTTGGGAACGGTGCCAAGGTTGAAGTAATGTCAATTGGCACGCTTCGTCTTAGTCTCCCTTCGGGATTGATTCTTGTCTTGAATAATTGCTATTATGTACCCGCGTTGAGTATGAACATTGTGAGTGGATCTTGCTTGATGCGAGACCAGTATTCTTTCAAATCTGAAACAACTGGTTGTTCGATTTATAAGAATAATGTCTTCTATGTTCATGCACCAGTGCGTAATGGTTTATTCTTAATGGATCTCGAATATCATGAATCACACATCAATAATATAGAGGCCAAAAGATTAAAACCTAGTAACGAAGAACACATGACGATGTGGCATTGTCGACTTGGTCATATTGGTATAAAGCGCATGGAGGAACTCGATAAAGATGGACTTCTGGAGTCATTGGATTTTGGATCCCTTGACACATGTGAACCATGCCTAATGGGCAAAATGACAAGGACTCCATTCAATGGGACAATGGAGCGTGCGGTGGACTTATTAGGGATCATACATACTGATGTATGCGGACCAATGAATGTCACCACACGCAATGGTTTTTGTTACTTCGTGACCTTCACGGATGACTTAAGTAGATACGGGTATATCTATTCAATGAAACACAAGTCTGAAACCTTTGAAAAGTTCAAGGAATTTCAGAGTGAGGTCGAGAATCAACTCGGGAAGAAAATCAAGCACCTTCGATCTGATCGAGGAGGCGAGTATTTAAGTCACGAGTTTGGCACTCATCTGAAGACTTGTGGTATTGTACCACAACTTACGCCAGCTGGAACACCTCAGCGAAACGGTGTGTCCGAGCGACGTAATCGAACACTATTGGATAGTGTACGGTCAATGATGCCTCATACCGACTTACCTACATCATTCTGGGGGTATGCATTAGAAACTGCCGCTTACGTTCTTAATAGGGTACCATCCAAATCCGTGAAGACAACACCATTTGAAGAATGGTTTGGCAAGAAACCAATGTTGTCTTACCTGAAGATTTGGGGTTGTGAGGCTTATGTTAGGAAACTTCAGCCTGACAAACTCGAATCTAAGGCGGAGAAATGCATCTTTGTAGGATATCCAAAGGAAACTGTTGGATACACCTTCTACAACCAATCTGAGGGCAAAACGTTTTTCGCTAAGACTTGACACTTTCTTGAGAAAGAGTTTCTCTCGAAAGAATTGAGTGGGAGGAAAATAGACCTCGATGAAGTGACTGACCAATCACTCCAAATGGAAGAACCGGCAACAGAAATTGTTCTGGAACCTTCTTCCACAGTGGGAGCTGAAGAGAATGGCCAGGAAGACATTCATAACGATCATGACATACATGATGATCATGATGAGAATGAAGAGGAACCTATTTTTCCCCGTAGGTCATCAAGAGTCCGTCAACCTACCGAGTTTTACGGACAGCTTGTGAATGCAATCTCGGCAGATGAGTCGGATGAACCTACGAGTTACAAAGAAGCAATGGAGGGACCCGAGTCCGAGAAATGGCTAGAAGCCATGAAATCCTAAATAGACTCCATGTACACCAACAAAGTTTGGACTTTGGTGGATATTCCCGAGGACCGCAAGGCCGTCGAGAATAAATGGATTTTCAAGAAAAAGACTGACGCAGACGGAAACGTATCTGTCTACAAAGCTTGACTTGTCGCGAAGGGGTTCCGACAAATTCAAGGAGTTGACTACGAGGAGACGTTCTCTCCTGTAGCGATGATCAAGTCTATTCGGATCCTACTAGCAATAGCTACCTATCATGATTACGAGATATGGCAGATGGATGTGAAAACTGCGTTCCTTAATGGCAACATTGAGGAAGAGTTGTATATGATGCAACCAGAGGGGTTTATCGATCCAAGGAATGCTGGTAAGGTGTGCAAGCTTCAACGGTCCATCTATGGGTTGAAGCAAGCATCTCGGAGCTGGAATCTTCGATTTGATGAGGTCATTAAAGCTTTTGGATTTGTCCAAAACGTCGAAGAGTTCTGCGTCTATAAGAAACTGAGTGGTAGCTCTGTAGCATTCCTTGTGTTATATGTAGATGACATATTACTAATAGGGAACGATAAGAAATTCTTAGAAGAAGTAAAGGAATATCTGAGTGGACAATTTTCCATGAAGGACCTAGGTGAAGCTGCGTACATATTGGGGATTAAGATCTATAGAGATAGACCTAATCGACGGTTGGCCTTGAGTCAGAACACTTATATTGACAAGATATTGAAAAGGTTCAGTATGGATAACTCCAAGAGAGGCCTCTTGCCAGTTATAAAAGGTGTCAAATTAAGCGTGACTCAATGCCCAACCACAGCAAAAGAGAAGGAGGAAATGTCCTCAAAGCCCTACGCCTCAGCCATAGGTTCTCTCATGTATGCTATGTTATGTACCAGACCGGATTTAGCGCTGGCCATTAGTATGACTAATCGCTACCAGAGTAACCCGGGAATGGCTCACTGGACAGCAGTAAAGAACATCCTTAAGTACTTAAGAAGAACCAAGGATCTCTTTCTCGTTTATGGAGGAGTTGATGAGGAGCTCAACGTAAATGGTTACGTTGACGCAAGCCTCGGCTCAGATCTAGATGACTCGAAATCCCAGACGGGATATGTTTTCATGTTGAAAGGTGGCGCTATTAGCGGGAGGAGCGGAAAACAGTCAGTCGTCGCCCAATCTACAATGGAGTCGGAGTATATTGCCGCTTGCGAAGCGTCAAATGAGGCGCTGTGGCTGAAGAAGTTCGTGATTGAGCTTGGCGTCTTTCCCAGCTGCACTGACCCTGTGGGAATCTTCTGCGATAACACGGGTGCCATTGCTAACGCGAAGGAGACAAGAACTCAGTCTACAACCAAGCACATCCTCCGAAAGTTCCATGTGACGCGAGACTACGTCAGGGATGGACACACTAGGATTCACAAGATACATACGGATCTGAACGCAGCAGACCCGATGACTAAACCTCTTCCACAGGGCAAGTTTGAAGAACACCGAGAGACCATTGGTGTTAGATACATACCTGATGTAAACTAGTGTAATTTGTACTCTAGTGCAAGTGGGACACTGTTGGATATGTGCCCTAGAGACAAATTAATAAAGATATTTGTCACATATCCGTTTTGTTCATAATACGTTTTATACTGTGCTATAACTGTATTACTTGGAAATACTAATACAGGTGTAGTATAAAACATGGTCCGTAGTTTAACTCGGGTAAACTATCTCATTGTGCAATTGATTGATCAAGCTTTCCTGATCATGGCGACACTTAAGTCCATTGACAATGAGGTCATATCGTTAAGGGGAATGATGTGATGGACGTACACCCACCTAAAGTATTGCAATGTGATTGAGTCACATAGTTCAGCATTGCTATGACTTTGTAACATATGGCTTAGTCCTTAGACCGTAATGATCATACGTAATTGTCATCTATGAGGAGACTTTGATTTGTATCCCACCGCCTGACTGAAATATGCTGGCTATAACGGTGCACTTTGGGTATTCCGAAATAGATGGTTGATGAGTATGTTAATAGATCAGAGCGGGATTTGTCAATCCTTGTGACAGGACAGGTACTCTGGGCCCACTCGGTGATATTGCATCAATAGCTTGCAAGCAAGTGACTAGGTCACAAGAGATGCAATGATCATGGACGAGTAAACTTGTTTGTTGTGAATGAGATGTGAACACGGTATGTAGGATACCGACGATCAAACCTCGGACAAACAAAGTACCGCAGCACAAAGAGATTACGTCGTATCGTTAACGGTTTCCAAAAGCGATCGAAGTTCATTCGATGGAAGCGCAGGGGCTGTCAAGGATTGTAACCAGGTCCAACTGACTAGTCATTGGTCAATGAGAAGAGTCTCGACCATGTCTGCTGTTACCCGGACCGTTAGGGTGTTACACTTAAGGGCAATCGATGCATAGGACAATTACGGGATCAATCGGTGAAATAGAAGGAATCACCAGAATGGTTTCCGGACATTTTGAATAGTTCAAAATAAAGTTTAATTGTTTTAATAATGTTTTATTATTTAATTATCTGAATTAAATATTTAAAACATATTAAATAACTTAAAAAATGGGAAAAGGCTATATGGGCCCATGGGGCCCATTAGGGGAGGAGGGGTGTGACGCCCTCGATTTACGATCATGTACAGTAATCATACACGCAGGGTACATGATCGAGATCAAGGTGTCACGGTGAGAATATCACAGCACAACACTAAACAAAAAAGGATAAACCAAATATATTACAATGAAGTGGGGTCACACGGACCCGAATACATAAGTCATACAAACATAATATCTGAGTACAGACATAGTTAGTCAAGTTTTGCCTTAAGAAGGCTAGCACAAATAACATCAGCGAATACAGATCGAAAAGGCGAGGCCTCCTGCCTGGGATCCACCGAATTACTCCTGGTCAACGGGAACTCGATGTCGTAGTAGGCTCCTCCTGGAATCTCCTGCTCCTGGGCTCCAACGTCGACTGCAGCGGCCGATCAGGCAAAGCGAAAAGGGGAAATAAAGCAAGGGTGAGTATCTAGCATACCCGCGAGTCTTACGCCCGCTACTAAGCATTTATGCATGTATCAAATGGAAAAGGGAGGCTATATATAGTGGACTGCAAGGCAGAAATCAGAATAAGGGTAAGAAGCTAGGCCTATCGAAGACTAGCATCTTCCGACGAGTCTTGCAGCATGAGGTAAGAATCAGCCAACAGTTCAATAGCATGAATGTAATAACAATGCAGCAGAAGTTGCTGCAGCATTGTATAATGATAAGTTGTAATCATAATTAACAATACTGCCTCCGAGTTCCCTTCCTCGACATCCCCGCGAGGAAGAAAACCCGGAACCAACAGTTTAATAGTAGTAGTTTGTAGTGATAGGATCTGGCTTCAGCATAAAGCGTCCTGTTACCGTGGACACGGCTATTCGAATAGATTAAACTCCCTGCAGGGGTGCACTACTGTTACCCTACACGCTCGGATCTCCAGGGTGGCGTACACCTTGTTAGGGAACACCCCACCGAGGCTATCCGACACGCCGAGGCCCATCTTACAGCTCATCAGAGAGGTCCCCGCCGGTCTACAGTCCTAAGCGCAAGAGCTTCATGGGCCATCACCTCTCGCACTCCGGGTCGTTGTGCGCCAAGTGGATCCAGTGCCGCAGCACGATCCGATCCAACCACAATGCTGAAACTGGACGTCTTTCAGAGCTTTCGAACGAGACCACAACGCGGAGGGCCCACACCGAAACCCCACGTGGAGGTAGTGCGTATAGGGCACGTCGACCCACTCAAGTCATCCGCCGAACCCGTTAAGCATTTTATTAATTTTCTGTCGAGACAACCGTTATCGTTGCCCCTTACTGAATGAGTCGCGGACAACGACAGCAGTCAGGGCCACCAGTAACGTCGGTGCCTGCCCTGTCGCCCCACCAACTCGTGCAGTTACCAACAAGGTGAACCGTCTCCTTACCTTGTCTCGCGTGTGCTCTTGGTAGAGCTCGACTTTCGTACAACAGGAAATCCTTCGGCCACGAACAGTACCAGGCCCGCCGCACACCGGTGGAATACACCTGACCTGTCGTTCTGCTAAGATAACCTGCGCGGGCACCATGGGGTCACCAGACTCCTTACCTGTAAGGACAACCGTGGTTCAGTACCCTAGGACGGCTATACAGAGTCAGCAACGAGTGGAGTACAAGGATTACTCCTCGATAGCTCACGATTCGCGAACGATTGGAACGTTCTCGATCCCTTCGAGAGGTGCAGCGTTCAGGGCATTCAGAGCATATATCTGGTTTTCGGCATGTTGAACTGTTCGGGTCGAGTACAAAATTGTCTTGCCAGAAGGGTGAGTTAGCTGAACTGTTTTAGTACCACAGCGGATGTGAGCATCATGCGCTTTCAACCAATCCATACCAAGAATAACGTCAATGGTAGAAACCTTGAGGGCCATGAGTGAAGCAGCAAATACCAATCCTCCAATTTCAATACGATTGTTGTGGGCTATCATCGAGGTATCCCAACTGGAACCAGGAGAATAAACCACCAGTGGAGGGTACAGATTTTCGAACGGCAAGTCTTGCTTACGGGCAAACGTAGCAGATATGAAGGAATGTGAGGCTCCTGAATCAAACAGAACAGAAGCTGGTATTGAATTAACAAGGAGGGTTCCCATCACAATAGTCGGATCCAACCTAGCCTTCTCAACATCAACATGATTGGCACATCCACGTTCAACAAGAGGCGGCTTGGTATTACCTTTTCTGGTACGACGATTTCGACAGTTCCTCCTTCGGTTAACAGGAGGGCATGGTGCACGGTGACCTGGCTGTCCACACTGGCGGCATAAGCCATCATTAGGGGGAGGAGCCATAATATTGGGTTGTCCAGTCGGAATCGTTAGCTGCCTCGGCGGTGGAGGCAGGCGAGGTGCAACATAAGACGGTCTTGGTGTCGGAGCGGGCCGATGAAAACCACTGTGCGGGAGCCAGACTTTAAGTTTCTGAGCAGGCCGAATCGAAGATGGGCTAGCATCTCTGGAACGTTTGAGCGACTCATGGTGCTTAGTCAGAGCAGTTTCGACTTGGAAAGCCTTGCTGACAAGGGTCGCAAAGTCCGCACAATCATGAAGGATAAGTGCGAGTTCTATTTCAGGATGCAGTCCTTCACGGAATCTCTCCTGTTTGCGAGCGTCGGTGGCGACGTCTCTCTCAGCATAGTGAGACAACTCAAGGAATTTCCTATGATATTCATCAACAGTTGTCTGGCCCTGACGGAGTTGGCGGAAATCCTCCTTCTTCTGGTCCATCAGACCTTGAGGAAGGTGCCATGCACGGAAGGCTAACTGGAATTCTTGCCAAGTGGTTTCAGTTCCATTTGGCAGCGCAAGCCGGTGGCTTTCCCACCACTGAGCAGCTGGACCCCTCAGATGATATGTCGCAAAGGTGAGGTAACTGGCAGGGACAACAGCAGCTGACTCCATCTGAAAAGCAATATCATGGAGCCAATCATCGGCATCCATATGATTTTCGGAGCTGCAAAAAGTGGACGGACTGAGGCGCACGAACTCCTGCAGTGTTATTGGGGAATTCTGGGTTGAAAGCTGGGTCATTACTCCGGCCATAAACTGACGGTTCAGATCAAACTGCTGCAGTACTGCGGCCATATAAGGTGGAGGTGGGGGATCGTCAGCCATCCTGCCTGAACAGCAGGGGTTAGTTCAGACAAAGCATTTGCAAGGATAAGAAGTCATACATGATGTAGTATGAGCAATGAACGAGAAGTGCAGTAGATACACAATAGTAGTCATATAGACATACAGATCTTTGCACACAGTCGGTCAAAATCGGACAGCGTAACGTCGTAGAAATTAAGGAAAAAGGACTCAGTAGGCGGCGCGCAGACCGCGGTAAGGATTACACGACGCGACATAGATTCCACTATGTCAATCACGCCGCAAGAAAACTGTTGGCCACAGGAGTTAATACCAGAGGACGCGCGGCCTGCCCAGAATGAGAATGGGATCCGCGGTCCGGGACCTGGGGTATGACTCCTGCAACACGACTCAATCAAAGGGGGAAGCACCAAAAACGCCGGATGGAATCAAGAGAACGTGATCCTAATGTCAGAGTTCGTAAAACTTACCAGCAAGGATAAGAGAGTAGATTCCCAGAGCATAGGTACGAAGAAAAGGATCCTAATACCATAGATATCACACGTAGTGACATCGATGTGGGCCCGTAAGCCAAATATTAAGTTAGCAAAATAGTTTTTTCAAAGTCTAGACTCAACTTCGACCAGGTAGTGGTGGGGTGGCTTCCTACAGGCAGTCGGCTCTGACACCAACTTGTGACGCCCTCGATTTACGATCATGTACAGTAATCATACACGCAGGGTACATGATCGAGATCAAGGTGTCACGGTGAGAATATCACAGCACAACACTAAACACAAAAGGATAAACCAAATATATTACAATGAAGTGGGGTCACACGGACCCGAATACATAAGTCATACAAACATAATATCTGAGTACAGACATAGTTAGTCAAGTTTTGCCTTAAGAAGGCTAGCACAAATAACATCAGCGAATACAGATCGAAAAGGCGAGGCCTCCTGCCTGGGATCCACCGAATTACTCCTGGTCAACGGGAACTCGATGTCGTAGTAGGCTCCTCCTGGAATCTCCTGCTCCTGGGCTCCAACGTCGACTGCAGCGGCCGATCAGGCAAAGCGAAAAGGGGAAATAAAGCAAGGGTGAGTATCTAGCATACCCGCGAGTCTTACGTCCGCTACTAAGCATTTATGCATGTATCAAATGGAAAAGGGAGGCTATATATAGTGGACTGCAAGGCAGAAATCAGAATAAGGGTAAGAAGCTAGGCCTATCGAAGACTAGCATCTTCCGACGAGTCTTGCAGCATGAGGTAAGAATCAGCCAACAGTTCAATAGCATGAATGTAATAACAATGCAGCAGAACTTGCTGCAGCATTGTATAATGATAAGTTGTAATCATAATTAACAATACTGCCTCCGAGTTCCCTTCCTCGACATCCCCGCGAGGAAGAAAACCCGGAACCAACAGTTTAATAGTAGTAGTTTGTAGTGATGGGATCTGGCTTCAGCATAAAGCGTCCTGTTACCATGGACACGGCTATTCGAATAGATTAAACTCCCTGCAGGGGTGCACTACTGTTACCCTACACGCTCGGATCTCCAGGGTGGCGTACACCTTGTTAGGGAACACCCCACCGAGGCTATCCGACACGCCGAGGCCCATCTTACAGCTCATCAGAGAGGTCCCCGCCGGTCTACAGTCCTAAGCGCAAGAGCTTCATGGGCCATCACCTCTCGCACTCCGGGTCATTGTGCGCCAAGTGGATCCAGTGCCGCAGCACGATCCGACCCAACCACAATGCTGAAACTGGACGTCTTTCAGAGCTTTTGAACGAGACCACAACGCGGAGGGCCCACACCGAAACCCCACGTGGAGGTAGTGCGTATAGGGCACGTCGACCCACTCAAGTCATCCGCCGAACCCGTTAAGCATTTTATTAATTTTCTGTCGAGACAACCGTTATCGTTGCCCCTTATTGAATGAGTCGCGGACAACGACAACAGTCAGGGCCACCAGTAACGTCGGTGCCTGCCCTGTCGCCCCACCAACTCGTGCGGTTACCAACAAGGTGAACCGTCTCCTTACCTTGTCTCGCGTGTGCTCTTGGTAGAGCTCGACTTTCGTACAACAGGAAATCCTTCGGCCACGAACAGTACCAGGCCCGCCGCACACCGGTGGAATACACCTGACCTGTCGTTCTGCTAAGATAACCTGCGCGGGCACCGTGGGGTCACCCGACTCCTTACCTGTAAGGACAACCGTGGTTCAGTACCCTAGGACGGCTATACAGAGTCAGCAACGAGTGGAGTACAAGGATTACTCCTCGATAGCTCACACTCGATGTGGCTCGGCAGAGCCGGGGTAGGGGCCTGAAGCGGTGTCTGCTCTGAACCGTACCTGTAGCAGTTGTAATGTATCGTATCCGCATTCACTCCCAGAGTGAACACGACCCGCTATCAAATCCTATTGACTAACAATGCGCAGGGTTCACTGCTGAATATAATATAATTATAAGGCAGCATAGGATAAAGGAAGGTACATCAAGGGTGACAATGATAGGCTATGCAATTGAATAGGATTGTAACGTAGCAGCAGCAATGTCTAGTGCAAGAAAGTATGGAAAGGTAGGCGATATCTGGGGAAGGAAATGGCTCTGCTTGCCTGTAAGCTCGACGGTAGAGGTACGGTCGTCGACGAAGTAGTCGATCACAGGGGCATCAGCAGCGGACGTCGAGACTACCGGACAATAAAAGAGGGGGGGGAGAAACAATGAATACACAGCAATGATAGCAATACAAATACAAGATATGACATATGACATGTTAACGATGCTCTAACGTTGTACGATACACTTTGCTCGGAACGGAAATTCATCCGGGGATGAACTGCCAGTTCCGGGTGATTACCGGTCAGGGTGACCGGAGGGGGAAAGATCATGCCGGAGGTGTCGTGGACATCCGAGAAACGTATGGGTGATGTATCCGAACTAGTTGAACTATTCTGAACAACTTTCGTGTTCAGAATAAATTCATCCGGAGAGTTTTACGGTATCGGGCTATTATCGGACAGACGGCCCAGAGGGGGGAGATGTCGATGTTCGTTGTGTTAGAGGGGTGTGGTGGGTATCCGGATAGCGTATCCGTATTCGTTATATTTTTCTGATCAATTTTGATGTATAAAGTTTTTTAATCTGACTTACGGTTTAAAAGATATTGATTTTTGAAGTTTAAATCAATTTTTAATCAATTACTGGATTTCTTTTATTAATTAAATATCATTATCCAGAACAGAGCTTTGACTGGTCAAACTTACAGGTGGGACCTACATGTCATACACAGCAGCAGTAATAAACCATTTTATTTAATAAATTACACCAGTGGCCCACATGTCATTCTCAGTAACTTAACCAACAGTTTTTCTAATTAAACAAAAAGTCTGGGCCCACCTGTCAGCCACCTAGGGGGGTGCTTTATTAATATATCCATTATAACTATATTTCTAAACAGGGGATTAGGGGGGTGGGGCCCCTTGGTCAGTGGGGATTAGAGGGGGGTTAGCCCCATGCGGTTTTGGCCACGGCCGTGCTCTGCCGGCGGCGAGCCGCTCCGGCCAAGGGGCCGCAGGTCGAGCGGCAAGGCAGGCGTGGGCGTGCGTGTGGCTAGGGCGCGCTCGCGGGTAGCGGGTGCACGCGGGGCATCCAGGGACGCAAGGAGCTTGCGCTCCCGTCCATGGCGGCTGTGCCCACGGCGCTACTGGGGAGGTGGCTGCGGCAGCCAAACGGCGAAGGGAAAAAGCGGGGGAGTGGGGGAAGCTCACCGGGAGTGCGAGGAGCCTCACGGGGTGGACGGGGGCACACAGGCGGCGGCGAATTTTGTCGTCGGAGTCGATGGTCGTGGCGGAGGGAGCGGGTTCGATTCAGGCGAGGTAGTGGCCGCCGGGTTGGGCTTGAGGGCGAGGGCGAACCGGAGGAGGCCGGCGGAGCTCCAGGACAAGGTGTCGTGGCTCGGTGTGCCCGGTGGCCACGAGGACGGCTGCGCACACGCCCACGGCGGCTCGGCGAGCTTGGCACGGCGAGAGGCGGCGCGAGAAGGAAGGAGGGGGAAAGGGGCGTCCGCGGGTTAGGGTTGGGGGCGCCGGGGCTTGGGGGGAGTCATATCCACGGCACCGGCCGTGGATGGACGCCACGGCACGCCGGCCGGCCGCGGGATGGCCGCCACGGCATCCCCCCGTACGACAGGAGGAAGAAGGGGGCGCGACGGCTTGGGGTGGGCCGGCCCAGTAGGGAAGCGGGGGGGGGGGGGGTGGGCTTGCCCACGCGCGGTAGATTAGGTTCTTCTTTTCCTTTTTTTCTTATTTTTTTTGTATTTTCCCTTTGCATTTAATTTAGGCACTTAGGAAATTTTGTAAAATATGTAACCTAGCCCATAATTAGTGTAGCACTATAGAATAACGCCACAAAAAGTTTTGTGTCAAAATAAAACCAATTGTATTTTTGTTTTATGTAAAAGGTATTAAATGCCACTGGTTTGGCTACTGTTTGAATTGTTTGAATTTTTCAGTGGCATGATAAATACCCAAAACCATATTGGCATGGTCCACAGATTATTAGTGATTTTACTAAAGTGGTTCCACAATTATTGGACAATGTTTAATTTCCACTTATTTTTAATATTCATCAAAAGGCATTTTGGGTTTGTTTGAGTTCAAAGATGAACAAGGCATGATCAAGGGTGATTAGAGACTTGCTAATCACAAAGGTTTAATCATTAAAAAAAGTTTTATTGATGCCTGACACCGAGGGTGTTACAAATCTCCCCCACTACAAGAATTCTCGTCCCGAGAATTTAGGTGGTAGAGGGGAAAAGATCGGGGTATTCTTCACGAAGACGATCTTCGCGTTCCCAAGTGGCTTCATCTTCAGAATGATTCGACCACTGAACTTTGAGGAACTTGGTTGTCTTGTTGCGGGTTTTGCGTTCAGACTGATCAAGAATGCGGCTCGGATGCTCTTGATAAGTCAAGTCCTGTTGCAGCTCAACCATATCATGTTCCACTTCTCGAATAGGGTCCTTGAAGCAGCGTTGGAGTTGCGACACGTGAAAGACATCGTGGACTTGGGAGAGGTTCGGCGGCAATTCCAATCGGTATGCCACTGGTCCACTCCTGGAAAGGATACGGAACGGGCCAATGTAGCGAGGAGCTAACTTGCCTTTGATCCCGAAACGATGAGTGCCCCTCATGGGAGTGACACGAAGGTAAGCATATTCGCCAGGTTGATAGACCATTTCCTTGTGCTTGCGATCATAGTTGCTCTTCTGACGAGACTGAGCGGCTTTAAGATGTTCATGGATAACGTGAACCTGATCTTCAGCATGCTGAATAATTTCCGGACCAATGAGAGTTCGTTCCCCAGTTTCTGACCAATTCAGAGGGGTTCGACACTTACGTCCATAGAGAACTTCAAAGGGTGCCATCTTCAGACTAGCTTGGTAGCTATTGTTGTACGAGAATTCAACAAATGGAAGGGATTCCTCCCATTTCTTACCGAATGAGATGACACAAGCTCGAAGCATGTCTTCAAGCACTTGATTGACGCGTTCAACTTGGCCTTGCGACTGGGGGTGATAAGCGGTGCTGAAGTTTAGGTGAGTGCCCATAGCTTCTTGGAAACTATCCCAGAATCTTGAGGTGAAAATGTTGCCACGGTCAGAACTGATCTCCAACGGAATACCATGGAGGGACACAATTCTGGAAACATACAAGTCTGCTAACTGACTAGCAGAGATCGTCTCCTTGACTGGCAGAAAGTGGGCAACCTTGGAGAATCGGTCGATGACGACAAAGATAGCATCATGACCCTTCTGTGATCGGGGAAAACCAGTGACGAAGTCCATTTCGATCTTGTCCCATTTCCATTCAGGAATAGAGAGTGGTTGCAGAGTTCCGGCGGGTCTTTGATGTTCTGCCTTGACGCGACGGCAAACGTCACACTCATCAACATATCGAGCGATGTCTTGCTTCATGTTAGACCACCAGTACCGCTGAAGAATGTCTTGGTACATCTTGGTACTACCAGGGTGAATCGACAAAGGGGTATCATGAGCTTCTTTCATGACATCAGGGGCGTAGTTCAGGTTGGCCTTGGCTACCGGAACCACTAAACGACCCTTGAAGTACACTGCATTATCATCATTTGCATTAATAGTGAAGAATGAGGGCTCTCCTCTGGCGACACGACGCTTTATCTTCCAAATGTCAGAGTCATAATGTTGTATCGTCTTGATGCGGTCAACGAGGTCTGGTTTGACAACCAGGGAATTCACATATCCCTGCGGAACAATCTCGATGTTCAGCTTGCGAAGCTCTTCATACAGAGGTGGTTGTTGTATTTGAACTTCAAGTTCACTACAGTAGGATTTGCGACTCAGGGCATCAGCCATCACATTAGCTTTGCCAGGGGTATAATGAATATCCATGTTAAAATCAGCTATTGTCTCGAGCCATCTTTGTTGGCGGAGATTCAGGTCGGGCTGAGTAAACAAGTACTTCAGGCTTTGGTGGTCGGTGTAGACCTCGCAACGATTACCAACGAGGTAATGTCGCCACAGCTTCAATGCATAAATTACTGCTGCCAATTCAAGATCGTGCGTTGGGTACTTATCTTCGTGAGAACGCAACTGACGAGAGCCATAAGCAATCACGCGGCGCTCTTGCATTAGGACACAGCCTAATCCTTGACGAGACGCATCGCAGTATATCACGAAGTCCTTCTTGGTATCAGGGGGAGCAAGCACTGGGGGAGAAGTGAGCTTGTCCTTGAGAGCTTGAAAACTTTCTTGGCATTTGTCTGTCCACTCGAACTTAACGCCTTTGTGAAGCAGATTAGTCAGAGGTTTGGCAATCTTAGAGAAGTTCTCGACGAAACAACGACAATAGCTAGCGAGGCCGAGGAAACTTCTGACTTGCTTGACAGTCCTGGGAGGAGTCCAGTCAAGAATAGCCTGAATACGTTCTGGGTTTACGGCAACGCCATCCTTGGAAATCACATGACCAAGGTAAGTTACTTCGGGAAGCCAGAATTCACACTTAGAATACTTAGCATAGAGTTTGTGTTCTTGAAGCTTTTCCAGTATAAGATGAAGGTGTTCAGCATGTTCCTCTTCATTTGGAGTACACCAAGATATCATCCAGATAAACCACGACGAACATGTCGAGGTATTCCATGAATATATAGTTCATCAATCGAGAGAAGGTGGCTGGGGCATTGGTCAGGCCAAAAGACATGACGGTGTACTCGTAAGAACCATAGCGGGTAATGAAAGCGGTCTTCGGAATGTCCTCTTCGCGGACCCGGATCTGATGGTAACCCAACCTCAAGTCGAGTTTTGAGAACACTGTAGATCCAGCAAGTTGATCATATAGATCGTTGATCCGAGGGAGCGGATACTTGTTCTGAATTGTTTCCTGGTTGATAGGTCGGTAATCTTGGACCAAACGGTTCGTGCCATCGCTTTTCTTGACAAAGAGTGAAGGTGCTCCCCAAGCAGAGGAACTTGGACGGATGAATCCTTTGTGGAGTGCCATGTCGATCTCCTTCTTCAGTTCAAAGAGGTGGTGAGGCGGCATCTTATAAGGGCGCTTAGCAATAGGGACGGTGCCAGGCTTCAAGTCGATGACGAATTCGACATCTCTGATCGGGGGTATTCCCGGTAGTTCTTCTGGGAAGACGTCGAGAAATTCGCGAACGATTGGAACGTTCTCGATCCCTTCGAGAGGTGCAGCGTTCAGGGCATTCAGAGCATATATCTGGTTTTCAGCATGTTGAACTGTTCGGGTCGAGTACAAAATTGTCTTGCCAGAAGGGTGAGTTAGCTGAACTGTTTTAGTACCACAGCGGATGTGAGCATCATGCGCTTTCAACCAATCCATACCAAGAATAACGTCAATGGTAGAAACCTTGAGGGCCATGAGTGAAGCAGCAAATACCAATCCTCCAATTTCAATACGATTGTTGTGGGCTATCATCGAGGTATCCCAACTGGAACCAGGAGAATAAACCACCAGTGGAGGGTACAGATTTTCGAACGGCAAGTCTTGCTTACGGGCAAACGTAGCAGATATGAAGGAATGTGAGGCTCCTGAATCAAACAGAACAGAAGCTGGTATTGAATTAACAAGGAGGGTTCCCATCACAATAGTCGGATCCAACCTAGCCTTCTCAACATCAACATGATTGGCACATCCACGTTCAACAAGAGGCGGCTTGGTATTACCTTTTCTGGTACGACGATTTCGACAGTTCCTCCTTCGGTTAACAGGAGGGCATGGTGCACGGTGACCTGGCTGTCCACACTGGCGGCATAAGCCATCATTAGGGGGAGGAGCCATAATATTGGGTTGTCCAGTCGGAATCGTTAGCTGCCTCGACGGTGGAGGCAGGCGAGGTGCAACATAAGACGGTCTTGGTGTCGGAGCGGGCCGATGAAAAACACTGTGCGGGAGCCAGACTTTAAGTTTCTGAGCAGGCCGAATCGAAGATGGGCTAGCATCTCTGGAACGTTTGAGCGACTCATGGTGCTTAGTCAGAGCAGTTTCGACTTGGAAAGCCTTGCTGACAAGGGTCGCAAAGTCCGCACAATCATGAAGGACAAGTGCGAGTTCTATTTCAGGATGCAGTCCTTCACGGAATCTCTCCTGTTTGCGAGCGTTGGTGGCGACGTCTCTCTCAGCATAGTGAGACAACTCAAGGAATTTCCTATGATATTCATCAACAGTTGTCTGGCCCTGACGGAGTTGGCGGAAATCCTCCTTCTTCTGGTCCATCAGACCTTGAGGAAGGTGCCATGCACGGAAGGCTAACTGGAATTCTTGCCAAGTGGTTTCAGTTCCATTTGGCAGCGCAAGCCGGTGGCTTTCCCACCACTGAGCAGCTGGACCCCTCAGATGATATGTCGCAAAGGTGAGGTAACTGGCAGGGACAACAGCAGCTGACTCCATCTGAAAAGCAATATCATGGAGCCAATCATCGGCATCCATAGGATTTTCGGAGCTGCAAAAAGTGGACGGACTGAGGCGCACGAACTCCTGCAGTGTTATTGGGGAATTCTGGGTTGAAAGCTGGGTCATTACTCCGGCCATAAACTGACGGTTCAGATCAAACTGCTGCAGTACTGCGGCCATATAAGGTGGAGGTGGGGGATCGTCAGCCATCCTGCCTGAACAGCAGGGGTTAGTTCAGACAAAGCATTTGCAAGGATAAGAAGTCATACATGATGTAGTATGAGCAATGAACGAGAAGTGCAGTAGATACACAATAGTAGTCATATAGACATACAGATCTTTGCACACAGTCGGTCAAAATCGGACAGCGTAACGTCGTAGAAATTAAGGAAAAAGGACTCAGTAGGCGGCGCGCAGACCGCGGTAAGGATTACACGACGCGACATAGATTCCACTATGTCAATCACGCCGCAAGAAAACTGTTGGCCACAGGAGTTAATACCAGAGGACGCGCGGCCTGCCCAGAATGAGAATGGGATCCGCGGTCCGGGACCTGGGGTATGACTCCTGCAACACGACTCAATCAAAGGGGGAAGCACCAAAAACGCCGGATGGAATCAAGAGAACGTGATCCTAATGTCAGAGTTCGTAAAACTTACCAGCAAGGATAAGAGAGTAGATTCCCAGAGCATAGGTACGAAGAAAAGGATCCTAATACCATAGATATCACACGTAGTGACATCGATGTGGGCCCGTAAGCCAAATATTAAGTTAGCAAAATAGTTTTTTCAAAGTCTAGACTCAACTTCGACCAGGTAGTGGTGGGGTGGCTTCCTACAGGCAGTCGGCTCTGACACCAACTTGTGACGCCCTCGATTTACGATCATGTACAGTAATCATACACGCAGGGTACATGATCGAGATCAAGGTGTCACGGTGAGAATATCACAGCACAACACTAAACACAAAAGGATAAACCAAATATATTACAATGAAGTGGGGTCACACGGACCCGAATACATAAGTCATACAAACATAATATCTGAGTACAGACATAGTTAGTCAAGTTTTGCCTTAAGAAGGCTAGCACAAATAACATCAGCGAATACAGATCGAAAAGGCGAGGCCTCCTGCCTGGGATCCACCGAATTACTCCTGGTCAACGGGAACTCGATGTCGTAGTAGGCTCCTCCTGGAATCTCCTGCTCCTGGGCTCCAACGTCGACTGCAGCGGCCGATCAGGCAAAGCGAAAAGGGGAAATAAAGCAAGGGTGAGTATCTAGCATACCCGCGAGTCTTACGGCCGCTACTAAGCATTTATGCATGTATCAAATGGAAAAGGGAGGCTATATATAGTGGACTGCAAGGCAGAAATCAGAATAAGGGTAAGAAGCTAGGCCTATCGAAGACTAGCATCTTCCGACGAGTCTTGCAGCATGAGGTAAGAATCAGCCAACAGTTCAATAGCATGAATGTAATAACAATGCAGCAGAACTTGCTGCAGCATTGTATAATGATAAGTTGTAATCATAATTAACAATACTGCCTCCGAGTTCCCTTCCTCGACATCCCCGCGAGGAAGAAAACCCGGAACCAACAGTTTAATAGTAGTAGTTTGTAGTGATGGGATCTGGCTTCAGCATAAAGCGTCCTGTTACCATGGACACGGCTATTCGAATAGATTAAACTCCCTGCAGGGGTGCACTACTGTTACCCTACACGCTCGGATCTCCAGGGTGGCGTACACCTTGTTAGGGAACACCCCACCGAGGCTATCCGACACGCCGAGGCCCATCTTACAGCTCATCAGAGAGGTCCCCGCCGGTCTACAGTCCTAAGCGCAAGAGCTTCATGGGCCATCACCTCTCGCACTCCGGGTCATTGTGCGCCAAGTGGATCCAGTGCCGCAGCACGATCCGACCCAACCACAATGCTGAAACTGGACGTCTTTCAGAGCTTTTGAACGAGACCACAACGCGGAGGGCCCACACCGAAACCCCACGTGGAGGTAGTGCGTATAGGGCACGTCGACCCACTCAAGTCATCCGCCGAACCCGTTAAGCATTTTATTAATTTTCTGTCGAGACAACCGTTATCGTTGCCCCTTATTGAATGAGTCGCGGACAACGACAACAGTCAGGGCCACCAGTAACGTCGGTGCCTGCCCTGTCGCCCCACCAACTCGTGCGGTTACCAACAAGGTGAACCGTCTCCTTACCTTGTCTCGCGTGTGCTCTTGGTAGAGCTCGACTTTCGTACAACAGGAAATCCTTCGGCCACGAACAGTACCAGGCCCGCCGCACACCGGTGGAATACACCTGACCTGTCGTTCTGCTAAGATAACCTGCGCGGGCACCGTGGGGTCACCCGACTCCTTACCTGTAAGGACAACCGTGGTTCAGTACCCTAGGACGGCTATACAGAGTCAGCAACGAGTGGAGTACAAGGATTACTCCTCGATAGCTCACACTCGATGTGGCTCGGCAGAGCCGGGGTAGGGGCCTGAAGCGGTGTCTGCTCTGAACCGTACCTGTAGCAGTTGTAATGTATCGTATCCGCATTCACTCCCAGAGTGAACACGACCCGCTATCAAATCCTATTGACTAACAATGCGCAGGGTTCACTGCTGAATATAATATAATTATAAGGCAGCATAGGATAAAGGAAGGTACATCAAGGGTGACAATGATAGGCTATGCAATTGAATAGGATTGTAACGTAGCAGCAGCAATGTCTAGTGCAAGAAAGTATGGAAAGGTAGGCGATATCTGGGGAAGGAAATGGCTCTGCTTGCCTGTAAGCTCGACGGTAGAGGTACGGTCGTCGACGAAGTAGTCGATCACAGGGGCATCAGCAGCGGACGTCGAGACTACCGGACAATAAAAGAGGGGGGGAGAAACAATGAATACACAGCAATGATAGCAATACAAATACAAGATATGACATATGACATGTTAACGATGCTCTAACATTGTACGATACACTTTGCTCGGAACGGAAATTCATCCGGGGATGAACTGCCAGTTCCGGGTGATTACCGGTCAGGGTGACCGGAGGGGGAAAGATCATGCCGGAGGTGTCGTGGACATCCGAGAAACGTATGGGTGATGTATCCGAACTAGTTGAACTATTCTGAACAACTTTCGTGTTCAGAATAAATTCATCCGGAGAGTTTTACGGTACCGGGCTATTATCGGACAGACGGCCCAGAGGGGGGAGATGTCGATGTTCGTTGTGTTAGAGGGGTGTGGTGGGTATCCGGATAGCGTATCCGTATTCGTTATATTTTTCTGATCAATTTTGATGTATAAAGTTTTTTAATCTGACTTACGGTTTAAAAGATATTGATTTTTGAAGTTTAAATCAATTTTAAATCAATTACTGGATTTCTTTTATTAATTAAATATCATTATCCAGAACAGAGCTTTGACTGGTCAAACTTACAGGTGGGACCTACATGTCATACACAACAGCAGTAATAAACCATTTTATTTAATAAATTACACCAGTGGCCCACATGTCATTCTCAGTAACTTAACCAACAGTTTTTCTAATTAAACAAAAAGTCTGGGCCCACCTGTCAGCCACCTAGGGGGGTGCTTTATTAATATATCCATTATAACTATATTTCTAAACAGGGGATTAGGGGGGTGGGGCCCCTTGGTCAGTGGGGATTAGAGGGGGGTTAGCCCCATGCGGTTTTGGCCACGCCCGTGCTCTGCCGGCGGCGAGCCGCTCCGGCCAAGGGGCCGCAGGGCGAGCGGCAAGGCGGGCGTGGGCGTGCGTGTGGCTAGGGCGCGCTCGCGGGTAGCGGGTGCACGCGGGGCGGCCAGGGACGCAAGGAGCTTGCGCTCCCGTCCATGGCGGCTGTGCCCACGGCGCTACTGGGGAGGTGGCTGCGGCAGCCAAACGGCGAAGGGAAAAAGCGGGGGAGTGGGGGAAGCTCACCGGGAGTGCGAGGAGCCTCACGGGGTGGACGGGGGCACACAGGTGGCGGCGAATTTTGTCGTCGGAGTCGATGGCCGTGGCGGAGGGAGCGGGTTCGATTCAGGCGAGGTAGTGGCCGCCGGGTTGGGCTTGAGGGCGAGGGCGAACCGGAGGAGGCCGGCGGAGCTCCAGGACAAGGTGTCGTGGCTCGGTGTGCCCGGTGGCCACGAGGACGGCTGCGCACACGCCCACGGCGGCTCGGCGAGCTTGGCACGGCGAGAGGCGGCGCGAGAAGGAAGGAGGGGGAAAGGGGCGTCCGCGGGTTAGGGTTGGGGGCGCCGGGGCTTGGGGGGAGTCATATCCACGCCGCCGGCCGTGGATGGACGCCACGGCATCCCCCCGTACGGCAGGAGGAAGAAGGGGGCGCGGCGGCTTGGGGTGGGCCGGCCCAGTAGGGAAGCGGGGGGGGGGGGGGGCTTGCCCACGCGCGGTAGATTAGGTTCTTCTTTTCCTTTTTTTTCTTTTTTTTTGTATTTTCCCTTTGCATTTAATTTAGGCACTTAGGCAATTTTGTAAAATATGTAACCTAGCCCATAATTAGTGTAGCACTATAGAACAGCGCCACAAAAAGTTTTGTGTCAAAATAAAACCAATTGTATTTTTGTTTTATTTAAAAGGTATTAAATGCCACTGGTTTGGCTACTGTTTGAATTGTTTGAATTTTTCAGTGGCATGATAAATACCCAAAACCATATTGGCATGGTCCACTGATTATTAGTGATTTTACAAAAGTGGTTCCACAATTATTGGACAATGTTTTATTTCCACTTATTTTTAATATTCATCAAAAGGCATTTTGGGTTTGTTTGAGTTCAAAGATGAACAAGGCATGATCAAGGGTGATTAGAGACTTGCTAATCACAAAGGTTTAATCATTAACAAAAGTTTTACTGATGCCTGACACCGAGGGTGTTACAAGGGGGTTTCCCCCCTTGGGCTTGGCGCCAAGGGTGGGGCCCATCCCCCCTATGGCCGGCGCACCTCCCCCCCCTTGGGGGTTTAGTCCCACATGGGGGAGGGGAGGAGGATCACACCCCCCCTTGGCCTATATAAGGAGGGGTAGACCCCCTTTTCCCAACACATCAATATCTCCTTCTTCCTCCTTCTCCTTCCCGGAAGTGGACTCCCCTTGTTTGGAGTCTGCACCTGGATTGGAGTTCTCCACCATAAGGCAGGCCGTCGCTCTGCTGGAGTCGGGGTCCGTAGCCATCTTTCTTCCGCTGCTCGCCTGGTTCGGGGCCCGGGAGGAACATCGATTGTACCGTACGTGTATAATCTCTTCGAGGCACTACACCTGTGGTGCTACTTCGTCGCTGGAGGTTTACCAGGAGTCATCCTCGCCGGTGGTGGTATTCTACACGACAGGGAGGTCGTAGTTCTGAGTCTACGCCAACCATGTTCTGTAACGCCCCCAAAATCAGACCGTGTACAGTAATCATACACACAGGGTACACGACTGAAATTAGGGTGCCACGGTGATAATATCACAGCACAACACTAAACACAAAAGGATAAACAAATATGTTACAATAGAGGGGGTCACGCGGACCCGAATACATAAGTCGTACAAGCCATAATATCTAAGTACAGACATAGTTAGTCAAGTTTTGCCTTAAGAAGGCTAGCACAAATCACATCAGAGATACAGATCGAAAAGGCGAGGCCTCCTGCCTGGGATCCACCGAACTACTCCTGGTCAACGGGGAACTCGACGTCGTAGTAGGCGCCTCCGGGGTACTCCTGCTCCTGGGCTCCAACGTCGGCTGCAGCGGCCGATCAGGCAAAGCGAAAAGGGGGGAAATAAAACAAAGGTGAGTATCTAGCATACCCGCGAGTCTTACGTCCGCTACTAAGCATTATGCATTGTATCAACGGAAAGAAGAGGCTATATATAGTGGACTGAAAGACAGAAATCCAGAGCAAGGGTAAGAAACTAGGCCTAACGAAGACTAGCATCTTCCGACGATGTCTTGCAGCATGAGGTAAGAATCAGCCAACAGTTTATATAAAGCATAAAGTAGCAATGCAGCAGAAGTTGCTGCAGCATTGTATAATAATAAGTTGTAATAATTAACAATGCCTCCGAGTTCACCTCCTCGACATCCCCGCGAGGAAGAGAACCCGGAACCATACAGTTTAATAATAATAGTTCCTAGTGGTAAGATCCAGCTTCAGCATAAAGTGTCCTGTTACCGTGGACACGGCTATTCGAATAGATTAATCTTCCCTGTAGGGGTGCACTTGTGTTATGCTACACGCACGGATCTCCAGGGTGGCGGGAACCTTGTTAGGGAACGCTCCACCGAGGCTATCCGACACTTCATAGCCCATCTTTCAAACTCAACAAAGAGGTCATCCGCCGGACTATATCCTATGTACGCGGGGCTTTGGACCCTAACCCCGACGTACTCCTGCATGGTGCAAGGCTGGCCGGTGAAGTTAAATCAAAGCAAATACAAATCACACTGCCGCGGCAAATAAGACAACACCACTTCCCGGCGCAGGCCGCGGTACTCCTGACGTCTGAAGAGTCCTCGGACGACACTACGAAGCAGAGGAGCCCATAACTCGTAATTCCCACGGGTAGGTAGTGCGTACATGGCATATCGCCAACTCAAGACATTCACTGAACCATTTAGCATTTTATTAACCTGTGTGACAACCGTTATCGTTGCCTCGACTTAACTGACCCGCGGACAACGACAGCATCCAGGACCACCAGTACATCAGGGCCTGCCCCGTCGTCCCACCAAGTCACTGCGGTTACCAACAAGGTGAACCGTCTCCTTACCTTGTCTCGCGTGTGCTCCGGGAGGAGCTCGAATTTCGTAGTTTGGTAACTCTCGTGGCCAACGATCAGGGGCCAAGCACACCGGTACACTGGTCGTACCCTCCATGTCGTCCCGTCACAATACCTCTCGCGGACACCGTTGGGTCGCCCGACTTCTTACCTGAAGGACAATCGTCGTTCAGGACCCTATGGCGGCAAGACAAAGTCAGCCTCGAGTGGAGTACAAGGATTACTCCTTGATAGCTCACACTTGAGGTGACTAGGCATAACCCAGATAGGGGCCTTAGACGGTGTCTGCATTGTACCGTACCTGTGCAGTTATAATATTTGTATCCGCGTTCACTCCCCTGAGTGATCACGGACCTCTATCTAATCCTAGCTAATAATGTGCAGGGCTCACTGCTGAATAATGCATAATAATAATAGGAAGCATAGGATAAAGGAAGGCACATCAAGGGGCGACAAAAATCAGGCTATGCAGTTGAATAGGAATGTAATCTTAGCAGCAGCAGTAACAATGCCTAGTGCAAGAAAAGTACGGAAAGATAGGCGATATCTGGGGAAGAGAATGGCTCTGCTTGCCTGGAAGCTCGACGGTAGTAGTAGGGTCGTCGACGACGTAGTCGTACTCAGCAGCGGTGTAGTCGACGGCAGCAGCGGGGTCTACCGGAGATTAAGGGGGGGAAGAAACAGTGAATACACAGCAAGAATATACAAACAGATGCATGACATTACAGAAGAAATGTTAACTCTATACTAACGCAGTGCAATGTGCATAGCTTGGAACGGAAATTCATCTGAGGATGAACTACCGGCTCCGGATGATTACCGGACAGGGTGACCGGAGGGGGAAAGATCAAGCCGGAGGTGTCGTGGGTACCGGACAATCATAAGGGGGGTGTATCCGTGCTAGTTGATCTATTCCGAGAAACATTCGTGTTCGGAATAAATTCATCCGGGCACTCTAACAGTACCGGACAATTTATCGGACAGACGGTCCGGAGGGGGAATGGTTCGATGTTCGTTGTATTAGAGGGGTGTGATAGGCATACGGATAGTGTATTCGTATTCGTTATATTTTTCTGATCAATTTTCATGTATAAAGTTTTTGAATCCGAGTTACGGTTTAAAAGTTATTGAATTTCAAAGTTTTAAATCATTTAAATGATTTTATGAATTTATTTTATTATTTATTAAACATTATCCAAAACATTATCCACAACATTATCCAAAACAGTGCCTGACAAGTGGGACCCATATGTCAGCCTCTGTTTATTTATAAAACATTTTATTAAATCAGAAATGCCTCTAGACGCACATGTCAGTGACTAGTTTTTTATAATTTTATTTATTTCTAAATGACTTACAGCTGGGCCCAGTTGTCAGTGTCACAGAGGTAATTATCAAGTTTAATTTAACTAAACAGCCCAAGGGTGGCCCACTGTCAGTGACTTATCCGAGGGGGATTAGTGCTAAGCACGTATCTGACCAGGGGGTCCCGCATGGCAGCGACTGGGAGGTCCGCCGGAGTCGCGCCGGCGACTGGACTCCGGCGAACTCGAGCTAGCGCTCGATTCCGACGGCCAAACTCGACGCCGTTTGTTGCTATGGGTTCGGGGAGACGCGTTGCTTCAAGCCACGGTAGGGGAGGAGGTCAAGGTGGGCGCAGTCGAGCACGTGGTCAGCAATGGCGGGAGGCCGAGCTCGGGCGTCCATTGCGTCTTGCGTTTCGAGACGAAATCGAGCGCGCCACGGGGTGGAATTGAACCTACGGAACACTACGAACGCGTGAGTGCCAAAATCGTGCGCTGGAGCGGCTTGGAAGCACGGCTACGACGACGAACCACGGCGGCTGGAGCAGCTAAAAGGGGGGTTTCGTCTACGGCGCTATCGGGACTCAACGGGCAGTTGGCGACGGGTGAGAAGCTCACCGGGGACGGGAAGAGGGAGGCAGCGGGCTCGGGGACGGCTCGGTGCGGGAGGAACTCGGCGGCGATCCGGCGGCTGGAGGTAGACGAAGACGGCGAATTCACGAGCTGCAGTGCCTCCGGGTTCGATTCCTCGCGGTGGGTGAGGTAGTCGACGGCGATGCGGCCCCTGGACAACACGGCGAGGCGGCGTGAGCACGTTGGCCGCGCTTGGCCACGGCAATGGCGACGGCGGCGCTCGGGTAATTATTTCCCCGACGATGGCGAGAGGAGGAGGAGGGGAATGGGGTGGGGGCGTGTCCAGGGAGTGGGTGGGGGCGTGCTTATCGCCTCCCCGGTCGTAGGGAGCAGGTGAGGGAGGGGAGGGCTCCATCGGCGTCCATGGCCACGGCTGCGCCACGGCGTCGAGCAGGTGGCCGACGTGATGGGGGCAGGTGGGAGGTGGAAGACAGGCCGGGGTGGCTGGGCTGAGGTGGGCCTCGCCCCAGGCGAGCTTTAAGCCCCCCTTTATTTTGTTTTGTTTTCTGTTTGCTCAATTTATTTTCTGTAATTGATTTATCAACCCTAACATTTTTGTAAAATGTTATGGGTGTCTGTAAATTAGGGTTACATATTACTGAGGTGCCACAAAAGTTTTTGCAGCAAAAGAAATTCATTAGATATTTATTTTAAATATTAAATGCCCAAAGCAAGGGTTTTAACCTACTGTTTGAATTGTTTGGAATTTTCTGTAACTTCAAAAATTACCAAAGTTGGTCCAACATGATTATAATGATTTTAGGCAATTTACAAAAATAGTTTCAGGATTTTTGGAACAACTTTATTTGAGCACTTTTGTTTTATTTTTCATTCAAAGAAGTTTCAACTAGGGTTTGGTTTGTTAGATGAGCAAGGTGCATTTGGCTTTGGGTTTTGATCCCAAGGGCTCAAGTACATGGTGCATGGGGTGTTGATCAACCACAGCAAGGTTTGATCATTAGCATCACAAAGTTTTATCAAGGACAAGGGAGATCAATCAGTGATAATACAACAGTGATGATCAACAGTGATGATGATTACTGTTACAGAAACTGAGGGTGTTACACGTTCGCAAGAACGTTTCCCTCTTTCGGTCTTCAAAGGTATGAACACCGATTCCCTCCGTTACTTTACATCGCCATAGCATAGATCTTGGGTTCGGGTACCGTAGGTATGAAAAATTTGTGTTTTCTGCCCCGTATTCCAACAGGATTTTCCCCGAGGCGTGCGAGAAGAGGAGGAGGGGAAATGGAGGGGGAGGATGTCCAGGGGGTCGGGGGCGTCACCCTTATCGCGTCGACGCCGGGAGGGAGCAGGTGGAGGCGGGGCCGGCCTGGCAGCGGCGTGCCCACAGCGGCCGTCGTACGGGAGCAGGTGGGAGCAGGTGGGAGGAAGAAGACAAGGGGTGGGGTGGCTGGGCTGCGGTGGGCCGGAGGGGGTATTGCCCATGGGCGTAGTTTAGTTGGGTTGTTTTCTGTTTTTATTTTTCCTTTTTGTTTTCTGTATTTTGTATTTGTTTTACTAACCTAGGCATTTTTGTAAAATATGTTAGGTGCCTCAAAATTGGAATAACAGTATATAGCAGTGCCACAAAAGTTTTTACAGCAAAAGAAAATCATTAGATATTTATTTTAAATATTAAATGCCCAAAGTAAGGGTTTTAACCTACTGTTTGAATTGTTTGGAATTTTCTATAACTCAATAAATACCCAAACCCATTTGGATTTGGCCCACAGAATATTTGTGATTTTATAAAAGTAGTTTCACAATTTTTGGAGAAAGTTTATTTTGCACTTTGGTTTTATTATTTAATAATCCACCAAAGGCATTTTGAACTAGATTGATTTGAATTCAATTCAAAGGGTATTTAATTTGAGCTTGGGATTGTTTGGATTCAAGTTGACCAAGGTCCATGATCACATGACTTCCAACAATATCAAAAGAGAAGTTGAATTTGAACTGAACCAAGTTGATCAAACAAAAGTTTTGAACAGTAATGGTGATTACTGTTCACTGACAGTGAGAGTGTTACAAAGTAGTAGGTAGTGACTCCAAGAGGGAGCGTTATGCATGATTGTGGGTTCATGCCCCCTGATGACTAGCTTGAGGGACAAAAACATGAGTCTAGGGGATGTGTTGTTGCCAAAAGGGGGAAAACAACGGTGCTTGTACTTGCGGGTGCAAGGATTGTTTACTTTACGCAAAGTTCTTTAATGCAGTTGTCCGTTGATTTGAGTTTACACTTTGGGTGGGATTCGCAACTTAATACCAGCGAGATGTTCTGGATAGATATCTCAAAGTGGATGATTAGTAGGTAGATGCAAATGGATTTCGGTCTACTTGTCTTGGCGTACTTCCCATGCTTTTGAGCCTCTTCGTTTCTTCATAGCATAATTAGCATTGGTTTGCGCACATAACCTTTCAATTGCCCAGCTATAATTTGTTTACCTCGCATGGCTATTTTATCGTATTTTGGGAGAGAGACATCACTAGTGAACATCATAGGACCCCGGTCCATATTTCCAATACTGTTTACACCCACTATCAATTTACTGCTTTATTTACTTTTCCGTTGCTATCACTATCATTATTATCCCATGTGTTTTATCCTTTGTAAACAACAAGGCCGGAGGAATTGACAACTCCTCTGTACTCGTTGGGAAGCAAAGTTATTTGCTGTGTGTGCATATCCAGGTGAAGTAAGCAACCTAGGTTGTAAACGGCGCCATTGTTCACTTTGCCACCTACTTGTCGATCTTGGAGTCCTACTGGTTCGATACTCAACCTTAGCATCTTCGCTAAGGGAAATTGCCGCTATCTATATCCCAACCTTCCACTTTGGGTAACCAACGAGGGGGCGAGAAATGGTACCATCAGTTGCCATCCTCTGGTACTGGTTCTTCTTTATTCAGTGGCCCTCCCAGGGTTTGATTCTGGAAAATCACTACTGGACAGGTCCAAGAATTACTCATGTTCTGAAGTGCATCTAAAACTACAATGCTAGCAGGGACATCTTGCAACTCATTAATCCTGACTTTAACAACTACGTCCGCCTTAGTTGTTTTGACTCTATCCCAAACCATGAGCTTACCAAAACTAGCAACTGCATTACATATTTCTAAGATCTGCCGAATATCCGACCAATAAAAGCCAGACCTTTCTGTTAAGGTTGAAACTCCTCCAGTTCATACCCTCATCGTGTTTCTGAAACACCAAGTGAATATCATCAAAGGGGATTGGCCCCCTCTGAATCAGGGGGTCTCTGTCTACTACACTGACAAATCTGACATAGGCCTGACCGAAAGGTCACCGCGAGACCGAGGTGAAAGCAATTCTACTGGAAATAAGGAACTCATTCAAAACACCTCTGACATTGTGAAAATCCACTTCACCTTGGGGCATGGGGAGGATGGTGGCAATGGCGAGGTCGTCGTTGCGGCTTGTGTGCGGTCCATGAATGACCCGCACCCTTGCTGGATGACCTTGAACCTCAATGGCCTGGCATCCATGGGGAATGAATGGTGAAGGATCAAACTCAAAGTTCTCCATTGCAACAGTCGCAGGAGCTGGGGTTTCTGATGCTGGTGAGACTCGAAGGGTGGTCGGTGAGCGAGTAATGGTAGCAGCTGCTGTCTCGGAAGTGGGATCATATGTACCCCCTGGAAGCTGAATCGTTGGGTCACTGGCAGGTGGGGGCAGATCGACAGGCGCGTGATTCTCTGCGGCAGATGCCCTAACTGGAATAGTCGGCAACACCAATTCCGGCCTAGAAGTGGCAACTAAATGGGCCCTGTCTCCTTTGAAACGACAGTCCCGGAGAATGTGGCCCAATTGTTTGCAACCTCTGCATCTAATACGATTGGAGCAATTAACTCTCTGATGCTCGGTCGAGAGACATCTATAACAGAAAACCCTGACCGGTACACCCGACCATTGCTCGCCTGATTCCCTCTATGCCCTAATGGCACATTATTGGGTGAAGTTAATGCACCATTACCACTAAATGCTCCATTAGTAGGCAGATTAATGCTCCTGTCCTGATTGACAGTAGGAACCGCACCTTGGGTGGTTCGTTGCACAGAGTTTGAATTGTGCATGATCCGAGGTGTTTGAACAACTTGAGCATATGATCTCCTGTTGCCACCTCGATGGATCGTAGTCCACTCACTATCTAGTTCTTGCAGATAATTTCTGTATTATCTAACTGAATTCGGGCCTCCATTGCCCCAGAGAAAGAATTCCACATTGAACAAATGATTTGCACTGTTGCCACTTCTAAGTATCTCAAATCCAACATGGCGAGAAGAAACACAAAACTTGAAGGAGAGATTCATAAGCCTAGAAGTTTTGAACCTGATTGTCGATCCCCCAAAACATGCTTGAAGGACGAGTCCCACTGATTCATCGTTGAGTCGTAGGTTGGACCGTTGGAATGCCACCACCATGATGAAATCATTGTGTGGGCTTCCATCTCTGTTGTTGATCGGTAGATTGAACTCATGCTTGATGCGTTACTCGAAAATTTTGCCCCTCTTGAAGTCTAGGTCCGAGAGTGTCATAGCCACTCACCGGGGAGCTCGCAGAGAAACTCTAGTGTCTGCAATGTCCGGAGTGGAACAAGGCAGTGAGTGTGGTGGCTTCCGCGGCCGGAGTGGCACACGGCAGATTATGCGGTGGCCGCCGTGGCCGGAGCGGCCAGCGGCGGGTCAGCGGCGAAGTTCTCTCGCTCGCGCTCTCTCAGCAGTACCAGCCTAAAGACTATTTTTGCAATTCTCTGCAATGTGATAATTTCCTTCACTATATTCTATAGATTCGTCTCAGTAAGAATGTTTACACTGAAACGGGCGTTATGATTTGTGAAGGATTGGTAGACCAGGAGGATACGGAAATTTCGCTCCTGGAGCGCGCACAGATGACATTTCCACAACATCTCGAAAACGATTCACTTGAAAATAAACTGATCAAACCCCGCAGAGGTGCAGAACCAACTCCACTCCAGCATACTGTGCGGCAAAGCATGGTAAGCAATCTCGAACTGACATCGCCAAATAAGAGTATCTCCTATATGGCTAACAATACCCAAGAGTTCTTTATACCTATGCGCAATATACTCCGGCTCAAAGACTCGGAGATGGACTTCTCAGAGCTGTCTAGGAGCTTCAGGTAACCAAAAGTCCTCTCCTCAGCTAATGCAGGATATATGTATCAACGATGACATGCTCCCGGTTCTTAATGTGCAGTAGATACACCACGATGCTCTCTGAATTGTACATGATCAGCGACACACACTGAGCCATACTTCAGAATCAGAAGGAGCTTCTCAAAGTTCCCAACAAGGCAGGTTCAGAACTCCAGCGTGGTGATAATGCCGCTGGAGAGGAGGGCAGAGGACCAAAACTCCAGTAACACCCTTTTCTCTCTCAAAGCTCGAATTTCTCATGAATACTGATCAGATGAACCATGTTTTATGCGGCCGAATCAGAGAAAATGTCAATGGAACTACATTCACTTCCCTCCCTCCACCCTCATATTTCAAAGCAGAAGTTTTATACCCAATAAAGAATGTTAATGCTATATTGTGAGCAACATACAGATTCTCGGTGTTTGGCCAGGGCCATCCGGGCCATCTGTTTTCAGCGTCCAACAGCAAATGCAAGACTTAATTTCATGGTGTTGTACTACTACCATAATTTCCCCTAACATTCTTTCCTTCTTAATTAATCGATTAGGAAATTATTTTGCCTCCATTACAAAATAAATTCCCCTAATTCAATTGGTTCACAGATACCAACAACAAAACTATAAGAGATGGCAACAGAACCATAACTTTAACCGTCTCATACGTTTCAGCAAATGGAACTTGTCACAGTACACCGGCAAAGCATGGTAAGCAATCTTCTCCTCGGTGATTCAGGATATGAATCAGTGACGATGCTACCGTTCTTAATGTGCAGTAGATACACCTTGATGCTCTCCAAATTGACATGAGCACAGACACGCTGAACCATACTTGAGAATCGGAAGGAGCTTCTCAAAGTTCCCAACAAGGTTCAGAACTAAATTACACAAGTTATAAAGAATATTTACACTGGACCTCTCTCAAAGTTCTAATTCCACATGAATACTGATCAGAACCAAGTTTTGTGCGACCAAATCAGAGAAAAAAGTCAAGGGAGGAGCTACATTCATTTCCCACCCCCCACCTCTCATATTTCAAAGCAGAAGTTTTATACCCAATAAACAATGTTATTGCCATATAGTAAGCAACATACAAATTCACGGTGTTTGGCCATGGCCATTCATCAGCAAATACAAGACTTAATTTCATGGTGTTGTAGATAGATACCAACAACAAAACTGCAAGAGATGGCAAAAGAACCAGAACCGTCTCATACGTTTCAGCAAATGGAACTTGTCGCGGTACAGTCAATATAATCAATGGCAGTTCCGTTTTAGTCAGAATGCCAAAATGAAGAGAGGATACAAAGACATCATCAGTGCGATGTGAATAGCTATGACCATGAAAACAATAAGATTAATCTTCGGTATCCCTAAGAAGGTGTCAAGGTTGGAGGTGAGGAAGCGTTTTCCCTGCACGAGCCGCGGCATACACATCTGCAAGCTCAGGAACACTCTCCTTGTAAGAGTCGATAAATCTTGAAATGAAGTACGCCTCGCTCACAACAAGCAATGAGCCATAGTCTGAACTCAGAAGTCCCTTGCCCTTCAGTATCTTGAAGACGACATGTCGAGGCATAAGCCTCGCCTTCAGGCTGTAAGTGATCAGGGCGGGCCTGCGCACGATGTACTCTGGCTCAAGACCGACCTTGTTGATCAGGAACTCGACCGTGCTGCGCAGGTTGTCCTCGGATGATCTTAGGAGGCTTGGGTGCTTGACGATTGCAACTTTCAGCAGGTCTTCGGAGCAGCCAAGGGTCTTCTTCAGTAACTCCCTTCTTGCAGCAAGCTTCTCTGGGGTTACGGAGGAGACGGTTGCGAGCGCATACAAGAATTGGCCTGAGCCGCGTGGTATCCCGAGCTCCTCAGCGCGTGCGACTAGCGTCTGTAGTTTTTCTGGGCTGCAGACGATCGCCCACACCCCACTGAGGCCAATCTTGGAGAGATCAGGAACAGTTAACCCGCACTGGAGAAGTAGCTCAACATTGGGCTTAACCACTGTGTCAATGTCACGCCTTAGGAGGGCACCACCTCCCAGAGCTCCCCGTGACACGGCCTTGATCAAGTTGTCGAAGGATCCGAACAGTGGGATCCAGAACTGAAGCCTGCTGGCGACGTCGCAAGAGCGGAACGCGGGGGCGCCGATCATGACGAGGCTCATGATCTTGGAAGGGGATAACCCGAGCTCGCGGAGCTTGGCGACGCGGGGGGCGAGGGTGTCGTCCACCTTGGAGCAGAGGAACCGCGGGTCCTTGGCGACGACGGCGGTGATGTCGGAGCTGGAGAGGCCGAGGCCGGAGAGGAAGGCGAGGACGGCGTCGGGGTTGGAGGGGGTCCTGAGATGGGAGAGGTACCTGGAAGCTTTGAGGGACTGCGCCCGGGTGAGGCCGCAGGTGTTGACGAGGTAGTCCTCGACGGCGAAAGGGGGGTCGGAGGAGGTGGGCGCGGTAGCGGTAGCGGAGAGGTGGCGGTGGATGGAGGTGAGGGGGGAGGCGCCGCCGTTGCGGAGAAGAGAGAACAGCCTATTTTGGAGGCGGAGCATGGCGGCGGCGGCGGAATGCTCGCTGTGGGAGGGGTTTGTGGTAGGGTTGATGAGCCGGTTCGGCGGGCCTGACCAGTTAATTTGGTGCCTAGTCCGGGCCTGACCAGGATGTTACTTACTGATGGGGTAAATACCGTAAAATGATGGGAACAACTGTTTTTTTTTCATTAGTTGGGAAAACTGCTGATTTACTCGATTCAAGTGCGTGTGAAAGAGTAAATTAAAACTGACTAGAAAGTACAGATGTTGTAATTGAATAAATGTGCATCCGTATAAATAAATAAATACAATGCATTTGTGACAACCCGATTCGGAGAAACGGAGGCCCCCCGTGTTCCATCCAGGGTCTATGTCTTCCGAATCACGACTATAGCTTGGTGTAGATAGACCACGACAAATAAATACTTTGTATGGTATATCATTTTAGAAATACAATACTCTTGCAAAGCAAGGTGATATCTCTAAGTGCCGGAAGTCTGAGGCCTTTATTCTACGACTAACTTAACGAAGTGAATAAAGATTGAAGTCAGAATAAACGCAGCGGAAGGTGGGGCTCTCCAATCCAAAGTGACATTGTTGGGACACAATCTAATTCAAGTACTCAAAACTCTTCGAAAAATTCTTCTATCGTCTCTTCCATATCTGGCATGATAAACCAAATGGGTACTTTAAATATACTCGCAAGCTCACGAACACTTTAAAAGCAAGCAAGAACATAGACAATCATAGGATGAAGTAAAAACTGATAAATCTAATGATATCCAAACCACTACATAAATTTAGTTTACTCAGTTAACGTCCGATGGACCTCTTCTTGAAAAGATCATCGGGCATCTGACTTTTTGAAGTTGATTTCCTATCTATCACAATTGTTAGTATTTAGAGTAAATGAGTACGGTGCCTGGTCAAATAGTATGACTTAACGTGAACTGTGTCCCATTGTCGGGGACTCGACTATTCGAATAGTTTCAATACATACACTTTGCAGAGGTTGTACACTTCACCCAGTACCCACACCATGGACTTTTCGTATAATGAATCTCATTCGTAGAATGACCCTCTAACCATGTCTTCGACCTCCCGCAGGCTAGCCATGTGTAACACCCTCAATGTTAGGGAACAGTAATCACTTTTTCTAATGATGTTTACTGTTACAAATCATTCCTTGATCATCTTTGGATCGTTTCAAATTCAAATTTTCCTGTGATTGAAATTAAAAAAACAATGTGGCAAATAAAAGTTCAATCAAAAACTTTGCAACCACTTTTGTAAAATGCTCAATATTCAGTGGATCATGTTCATGTGGATATGGGAATTTATTCAGCTAACAAATAAATCAAACAATTCAAACAATAGCCTAATCAGTCCATTTTGATGCTTTATTATTTAAAACAAATATTAAATAATTTCGTAAAAGTTTAAAACTTTTTGTGGCACTCTAATGTTGTGTCATGCTAATATTGGAGCTAATCCCATGATTTACAAAATCGTTAAAGAAGCCAAAACAAATTAAAACAGAAAGGAAACAAAGAAAAAAAGCAGATATAACAAAAAAAGGAAAAATTCCTAACTATCGCCTAGTGCAATGCCCACCCGGCCCAACCACCTGGGTCAGCCCACCACGACGCCACCGTTCTTCCTCCTCTGTTCATGCCTGCGTGGAGCACATCCGAGCGCCATGGCCACTGCCTGGCTCGCTGTCGGCCATCCTGCGGTCGCCGCGATGGATAAGGAGGCCACCGCACCTCCGCTGCAAACCCTAGACACCCTCTGCCCCTTTCCCTCCCTCCCCTCACGCCGCCTCTGCTCCTCCCGAGGTCGACCTCTCGCAGCCATGGGCGCACCATCGTCGTGCTCACGTCCACTAGCCACCCCACGCCACATGAGGTTGTCCAGGAGATTCCCCGCGCTCGACTACTTCACCGTGTGCAACGAATCCAGACAAGGCGCACCGGAGGCCGCGGATCGAGCCGGTCCCCTCTGACATCCGCCGTGGTTGTCATCGTCGATTTCCACCTCGCCACGCCCTCTCCGGCCTCCCCGAGCCCTCCCCTTCCCTCCATGTGAGCTTCCCGACCGATTCCCTCCGTTTCCTCTTCAAACCCGCCGCCGTAGGCCCCTCCCCGTTCGACACCGAGGCCACCGCCCGCCATGGACGGGAGCTCACGCTCCCGTGGCCTTTGTGCGCGCCGTTGGCCGCCCCCACTCCACCCTGGACACGCCCTCTCCCCGCACACGCGTGCCTGCCCCCCCCCCCCCGCATGCGCCCCTTCCCGGCCACAGTCATGCTCGTCGTGGCTGCGGCCACCACAGCCTCGGCCACGCCATGGCCGTGGACCCCTCCCCTCGCTCGCCCCAGGTGCGGCTGCTGCTGCTGCGCGCCCGGCCTGCGTGCGTCCGAGGCTCGTCGCTGCTCTCCGTCGCGCCCTGCCTGGGTCCTCGTCGGAACGGCCCAACGGCGCTGTGCCCCCTGATCGTCGCCGACGAGAGCACGGGGTAACCCCCTGGTTAATCCCCTTTTAGTTAAGTTAGTTAAACTTCCCTTTGTCACTGATGCATGGGCCCAAGGCCAGTAAATTTTGTTTAAATAAAAATTGTTAGGATAATTGCCTATGTGACTTACACGTGGGCCCCAGCCTTTGTTAAGTTAAAATAATTGTTAGATCAATTATGTCTCACTGACTGCTGGGTCCCCTTGAATAATTAGACTAAATAAAATAGATTTACAATTTAACAGTGTATGACATGTGGGGCCAGGGGCTATTTAAATAAATAAAAATTATTTATTATGTCACTATGAGGCTGACTTGTGGGACCCTCATGTCAGGTTTGACTGGTCAAATGCCACTGTTGTGGATAATACTATATTAAATAATTAAAGTAGTTTCAGAAATTCCTAAAACCATTTAAATGTTTGAAATTCAATATCTTTTAAACCGTAAGTCAGATTTAAAAACTTTATACATGAGAATTGATCAGAAAAATACAACGGACAAGCATACGCTATCCATACGCCCACCACACCCCCTCTAACATACCGCACAAGGGACATTCCCCCTCCGATTGCACTGTCCGATGATACGTCCCAAACGTATTGATAATTTCTGCTTGCTCCATGCATGTTTTGTGTGATATTGCTATTCTTTTGATACACTTTCATATCTTTTTATAACATATTTTGGAACTAACCTATTAATGATTGCAAGAGTGTACAAGTTCTTGTTTTTGTACTTTATGTGTAGGAATTATTTGGATAAAGGAAAAATCACAAAAGGAGACTTGTAGGAGTTGGACTCTAACTCTGCCGAAATCTGTCCCCACCAGACAGGTTTTAAAGATCGCCTCGGAAACGCTAGAAGACGGCATCAAACGGAAAAAATTAAAACTACAAAGTTGTAGGGACTTTTTTTCCGGTGGATCTAGATAGAAAATTCGGCCCAATCGGAGTTCGGATGCTCCCTGGAGCCCCGAAATACCGAAGACGTAATCTGGATGACGGGAATCCGAGAGTCTATATAAAGAGAGGAAACCTAGGTCAAAGGGCACCACGAAATTTCCTCCCCCTTGGCAGCCGTCTTGAGGGGGAGATCAATCTCCACAGCAACACCATCTCCAAGGAAGAAGAAGAAGGGGGCCAAGGGCCGCTGCCCGCAAGGGCCGTGGCCGTGTGCGTCGCCGGAGCCGCCGTCGTGGCCGTTGCCGCCGCCGTCTCCTTCATCTCCTCCGGGCTGCACCTCTCCATCAACAACTCTCTCTCTCACCATGTACATGTGTGAGTAGTTCCCCTCGGGGCTAAGGTTTCTACAGTAGCTATGTGGTCAATTCTCTCTCCCATGATGTGATCTTCGTTGTGATCATAGGCTATGTTGATCTAGGATGATCCCATGATATTTCCACTACCTCTATGTATTAGATTGATGTACTCACTTGATCTTATTTAGTATAATCCCCGAGACCATGGTGAAAACGGTCTATTGGACATGGGTTAGAAGAATATTTTCATGAGTGATTTCCTCTTTTGTGTGTTGATTTAAGATTGAGAGTCTCTTGGTGCTTGTCTTTGACTATCCTTGAGATATGTTGTGGTGATTGTGGTACTCTCTTTGGATGGCCGCGGTGGGAAATCCATAGATTGAGAACTATGAACTTTGAGGTGTGCTTTTGTAGCCCTACATAATTCTCGTCCTCTCTTGACCACAAAGGAATGACCTTCGAGTGCGTCTCCATTGCATGTTTTATGGGAAATATCATGTGATTAGACTATGTTAATGTTGTTGGGAGTTTCCACTAGTGAAAGTATGAAGCCTAGGCCTGGTTTCCACCATTGAAATACCGGTTGTGCTCGCGTTTACCACTTGTTTCCTTGCTGCACTTTTTATTACAGATTTATATTACTTCGTTTTTCCACACCTATCACCTCTATTTTACCATCTCTTCGCCGAACTAGTGCTCCTATACAACTCCTAGTTGTATTAGGTGTGTTGGGGACGCAAGTCACTTCTTGTATCTTCATTGCAAGGTTGCTGGAGAGAGACCATCTTCAACCTCTACTTCCCTGAGTTCGATAAACCTTAGGTCATCCACTTGAGGGAAATTGCTGCTGTCCTACAAACCTTTGCGCTTGGAGGCCCAACATAGTCTACAAGAATAGAAGTGTGCGTAGACATCAAGCTATTTTTGGCACCGTTGCCGGGGAGGTGAGTGCTTGAAGGTATATCTTTAGATCTTGCAATTAATTCTTTTTGTTTCTTGTTTTTATTTTCACTAGTTAGGCTTTATGGAAAACAACAACAAATTATGAGAGAGCTTTATAAGCTCTATCTTGAGTTAGGAAATGAAGTGTTTGAGGAGGAGATCGAAAATCCTATGGAGATTTATTATTTGCACAACACTCATGATAGTAGTAATGTTATTTGCCTGTCTTCTTTGAATACTTTTGATGCTAATGATATGCAAAGCTATAAGCTTGGGGATGCTACGTTTGATGAAGATGATCTTTTTAGCCCCCCAAATTTTGATGAGGAAATTTATTTTGATGATACTTTGCCTCCTATCTATGATGATTATTGTGATGACACTTATGCTATAAAGAATAAATGTTTGCAAGGGTATCATGATAAGAATGATTCATGTGATAGCTATTTTGTTGAGTTTGCTCCCACTATTACTAATGAGAACAAATTTTCTATGTTTGTGGATCATGATAAGAATTTTGTATGTGATACTTATATTGTTGAGTTTATTCATGATCCTACTGGAAATTATTATGAGAGGGGAACATATGCTTATAGATATTTCAATAATATCAAGTTCCCTCTCTTTATGTTGAAGGTTTTGAAGTTGCACATTTTTTGCCTTCCTATGCTAATATCTTTATGCTTCAATGAGTTATTTCTGTACAAGATCCCTTTGCATAGTAAGCATGTTAGACTTAAATGTGTTTGGTATTTGCTTCTTTATGCTCTCTTTTGTGCTTCAACTCTTATTCCTATGAGAGCATCACTAAAATCTTAAGCCTATATTTATGGCTATAAAGAAAGAGCTCTAGGGAGACAACCCTTGTTATCTTTACTTTAAGTTTTTTACTTTTTGTTTTTAGTGGTATTGATGATTGTTACTACTGTATCAACATCATTGTATCTTTATTTTCAAGCTTTGTGCCAAGTTATAGCCTCATATGACAAGGGAAGTGAAAGTTGTGACATGCTGTCCAGAAAACAGATTCTTTCCTCGTGACGGGAAAAATCAGATCAAATCACCAGTTCATCATTTTGAGCTGAATTTTTTACACAGCGTGCTCTATACAATCACGGAACTTTTTTATTTTCTCTGTTTTTTATTTGAGTTGCATAAGTACCCCTAAAAAATTCTTTACTACATGCTGTTCTGATTTTCACACATTCTGCCACGTTTTGTCTCTCCTAACTTTTGCAAACCTTAAACTTGCTTTTTCTTTGCAAAAACCCTTTGGAAATCTTGAGAAACAGTAGCTCTTCAAGAATATTTTTATATCCAGTGGGGAAAATTATTTATTAAGTGTACTAACCTCTCTAATCAGCTTATGATGAGTTATGTATGAAGGGAGTTTTCAAGTGTGCGATGGAAGATGATGAAAGAAGATTCCGGAGTGTCAAGCGCTCAAGCTTGGGGATGCACCAATGCATCCCCAATAAATATTCAAGGAGACTCAAGCGTCTAAGATTGGGGATGCCCCCGTTCATCCCCTTCTCCATCAACAATCATCAGTTCGTCCTTCGTCTCACTATATTTTTATCACTTCATGTGTTATGTGCTATGCTTGGAGCGTCTCGCTCTTAGGTTTTATTTTTAGTTTTCTTTAGCTTTGCTTGCTTTTCATAACAAGTTAGATCCCATATTACTTTGTGTGGGAGAGAAACACGCTCCACTTTCAAAATCTAGAACACATCATAGGATTCTTCATGCCTATCTTTTTGTTGTTATGTGTTCTTTATCTTTTCGTAGCTACTGTCATGTCTAGTTTTAGTCTTAGTTTGTCTTAGCAAGAGCCTTGGCTTTTGTTTAGTTTGTCGCTGGAACTCTATTTAGTTGTCATGTTTATCTTGTTAAGAGAGTTGGTTGTTGCACTGAGTTATGTCTTGTTTTTGAGAAGTAGGTGATTGAGGTTGCTATTTAATTTTAGTAGTAACTTGCAATAGTTTTGAGGCATTGATGTGAGTAATGTTTGAAATTTTGGTGTCAAGAGCTCTAGCCTATTAGTGATAGGTGTCGTATTTTCGACAATCCGTGTTTATTTTCAAAACCTATAAAACTAGTTGAGAACTCTAGCTACTAGATGGATCACTACTCTTCTGAGGGGTCGGATATTAGAGTACACTCACGTACCATGAGTCGAGGATGCACAAGGATAACCAAACCCCCATACACTCCTCCTCGGAGTACTTGTCTCTTTGTGAACCTCCTTACTAGATTGAGAGTTATCGATAATAAGTGCATGAGTTCTTCGGGCTAATGTAAGTATTGAAAGTTGACACTTCCACCTCCTCATATTTGATAGCCTCTCCTGTGTCGTGCATTGCTTTCTTCTCACTCCGAGAGTTGGCGTCCACCTTCGCCGGTACATCCAAACCCTTGGCATGATAAGCTCTATCATCATAAACCTCCTTATATCTTTCCTCAAAATAGCCACCATACCTACCTATCAAGGCATTTCCATAGCCTTTCCGAGATACATTGCCATGCAACATCCACCTTCTCATGACTTGATCTTCATGTCATACATGCTACTTGCTTGATCGATGAGCCGCATGCTAGTTGGGCCTTGCCCTAATCATTGCTACATGACGCGCTAGTATCATTGCATATCCTGCTATCCTGGCAGAGGCATACATTTGCATCATGATTGTTACATCTTCTTTATGTGAGTACCCTTGTAAAGTGTGAAAGATCTCCTATGTTCTTGTAAAATATAGAGTGTTGCCCCTAAAGTGAGGAAAAGATCCCAAAGAGGACAAAATCAAAAGATCCCAAAGAGGACAAATGAGAGAAATAGAAAGAGCCATTGAGGCCACCAAAAAAATACAAAAAATATAGAAAAAAGAGAAAAAAAGAAATAAAAAGAGAGAAGGGGGCACACTACTATTCCTTTTGAGAGATCTATACTAGTACTTCATCCTCTATCCCTTGTACTCCATAGAGATCATCATACATGCATATAGCTACGTGGGGACCCTTCACACTATAGAACTTGGCTTGTATATTCCAATGATGAGCCTCCTCAAACGAGCTCTAGGTCTTCTTGAGCAAGCAAGTTGGATGCACCCCCACTAGTTCCCTTGGAGAGCTTTTAGTTCACATGTGCATCTGTTGCATGGCAATCACTAATCCTCACATCATATCTATCATTTGGCTCTCTCGCCTATGATTGTCCTCATTGATGTGAGCCTTTCTCATCCTTTTTGTCTTCCTCATCCACCATATTTCTCTCTTTGCCATCCTAAGTGTCAACTTTCGTGCTTACGCTCATCCATTGCATGAGTGCTCAAAATATCGAAAAGGAGTGGATCAAATTGACTTGTACCTGGCTAGTGGTCTGGGGACGAGTCAAGATAAGATTCCAAAGAAGACCAAGTGTGAAGCTTTAGTAGATTGAGTTCTCAACAAGTATACTTTTCTCTCGTACTCCCATATCCCCCTTCTTTCACGCAAACACCATTTGGAGACATTCGAGTCACGGACAGCAAGAGCTCTTGCACCCTTTGTTCTTTTGTTGCTTGTGTCAATGCTAATATAGACTCTTCCTTGTTAAGACTTGAATTGAATTGCATGCTTTGATTGCTTTACTTTCAAAGTTCTTATATGGTTCCTAGCATGTCACCACAGAAATTATGCTTGCTATCATTTACCTACTCGAGAACGAGCAAGAATTAAGCTTGGGGATGTTGATACGTCCCAAACGTATCTATAATTTATGCTTGCTCCATGCATGTGTTTGTGTGATATTGCTTTGCTTTTGATACACTTTCATATCTTTTTATAACATATTTTGGAACTAACCTAGTAATGATTGCAAGAGTGCACAAGTTCTTTTTTTTGTACTTTATGTGTAGGAATTACTTGGGTAAAGGAAAAAACACAAAAAGGAGCCTTGTAGGAGTTGGACTCTAACTCTCCCGAAATGTGTCCCCGCCAGACAGGTTTTAAAGATCTCATCGGAAACGCTATAAGACGGTATCAAACAGAAAACTTAAAACTACAAAGTTGTAGGGAATTGTTTTCCGGTGGATCTAGACATAAAATTTGGCCCAATCGGAGTTCGGATGCTCCCTGGAGTCTCGAAATACCTAAGACGTAATCTGGATAACGGGAATCCGAGAGTCTATAAAGATAGGAAACCTAGGTCAAAGGCCACCACGAAATTTCCTCCCCCTTGACAGCCGTCTTGAGGGGGAGATCAACCTCCACAGCAACACCATCTCCACAGACTTCTTGTATCTTTATTGCAGGGTTGCTGGAGAGAGACCATCTTCAACCTTTACTTCCCTGAGTTCGATAAACCTTAGGCCATCCACTTGAGGGAAATTGCTGCTGACCTACAAACCTCTGCGCTTGGAGGCCCAACATAGTCTACAAGAATAGAAGCGTGCGTAGACATCATCCGGTAATCACCCGGAGCAGATAAAACTTTCCGGATGAAAATGATCTGTATACGAAAGTTATTCATAATGGATCTTCGAGCACGGTTACACTATCCACATGTTTATCAGATGTCTCTAACACTGCAGACATGGAACCTTCCCCTCCGGATCATCTGTTCGGTAATCCACCGATACTGATGAGTCAACCCCGGATAAATTCCTGCTCCGGGAAAATCACCGAACACTGCCTTAGAGCCCCGTTGCTTTGTATTTTCTGTGTCATACCTTTGTATTGTTATTATTATTGTGTATTTACTGTTTCTTCCCCCCTTAATCTCCGGTAGACCCATTTGCTGCCGCCGACGACACCGTTGCCGAGTACGACTACTACATCGTCGACCGTACCTCTACCGTCGAGCTTCCAGGCAAGCAGAGCCATTCTCTTCCCCAGATATCGCCTATCTTTTCCGTACATTTCTCGCACTAGGCATTGTTACTGCTGCAAATTTCTTCCAGGAAAGGATCGATACGGTCAACTAGAGGGGGGGGGGTGAATAGGTGACTAACAAATTTAAGCTTTATTACCAAGTTTTAGGGTTTAGCGAATAAAAGAAATTCTCTAGATGTGCACTAGATGAACAACCCTAGGTGGCAAACAAGCTCAAACACAACTAAGCTAGGAAACAACTACAATAGCAAGCAACCAAGCATAAGAGGTTAGTACAAGTAAAGTGCGGAAAAGATAAACCACAAGTGACACGGAGACGCGGAGATTTAGTTGACCGAAGTTCACACTCTTTTGAGGGAGTGCTAATCTCCATTGGAGCGGTGCTCAATCCTTGAGAGCGCTACCAACAACGTAGCTCACCATATTCTCCTTTTCGAGTCACCCCCAACGGATGAGCCTCGAATCACTCGGGGTTGGTCTTGAAGGCGACCACCACACCTTTACAAACTTCCCGGAGCACACCACAAGAAAGGAAGCTTCCGGGACGGACACCTAGCGTCCTAGGAGCCAAAGCTCCAAGAGTAACAAGTCAATGGTGAAGAAATCTTGAGGGGAACCAAGAACGGTTTGGTGGAAGTGTAGATCGGGTGAATCTCCTCCAAATCCCAAAGTATTGGAGTGTTTGGTTGGTGGAATAAGGAGGGATCCAAGATTTGAGGTTTGGCAATGGTGGAGAAGCTTGGGGGAGAGATTCAAGTCCAAGGAGGAATAAGGGGGGGGGGGTTATACCCCACCCCCAAATCTGACTGTTGTCCACGGAGGACCCCGGGCACCCGGAGTAAAGACCCCAGGCACCCGGGATGGTCAGAGCCCACCAGGCCACTAGAGACCGGGTACCCCGGGGTCAGAGCCCCGGGCACATGGGATGCTCAGTGAGCAAACGCCAGAAGACCGGGCACCCGGGGGTCCAGGTCCCCGGGCACCCGGAGTGCTCAGAGAACAAACACCAGGGGACCGGGAACCCGGGGGTCCAGGACCCCGGGTACCCGGAGTGCTCAGAGAGCAAACCAGTTGCCCGGGCACCCAGGGGTCCAAGACCCCGGGCACCCGGGGTGGTCAGGGAGGATTGGGACCTCTACCTTTCTAACCCTTGAACCGAACAAACTCGAACCCAAAGCAACCCCTCCTAGCCCTAATCACCGTGACACCTCTTAATAGTGCGACACTTCCTATGACTCAAAAGTAACCAAAAAAAATATTCCGAGTCCAAAAGCACGCCGTCTTTTCCTTTTGGTCGGAATTGAGGGGTCTATTCAGACATCAATGTCAGAATAACTATTCCGAACTGCATCGTATCACAAAAAAGAACCACACTGCTGAATTCGGAGCACTGCAGTTCGGGTAAAACAGAATCGCATGCACCGTTTTCGCGATAACTTTTTAACCGTTGGTCGGAATTGAGCGTATGATACACCGTTAGATTCGTATGGAAAAGGAGCATCTTTCGTATGTTGAACACTTCCCCCCATCCTTCATGGATTAAGAGCAGTTTCGAAAATAGTGCGGCGACCCACTTTTGCAGCGGGCGTATTTTCGCGATTTCTCTTAAACCGTTCATCGGAATGATGCAAATGATATACCACTGGGAAGATATCGATCAGGCTCTCCATCCATATGTAGAACACTTTGTCTAAATAGCTATGGATTTGAGAGAAATCTAGCCGCAAAAAAACGCATCAACTCAGTTTTTCGTTTTCGGATCTTGTAGAGAATAGAACTTTTTAACCGCTTGTACGATCGATGCGTATAATACACCGTTGGATTCTTCTAGAGTATTAGATTAATCCATATGTTGAACACTTTTCCATATTCGACACGGTTTTGAAGTAATTTAAAAAACGGTGTTGCTGCCCTCTTTTGGACAGCGGGAGTTTTCGCGTAAATTCGTTTGATTCATTCGTCCGATTGATGCAATTGATACACCATTATAGAGCTATCGTCGAGGCGCTCCATTTGTATGTAAAACGCATCCTCTAATTCCTTACGGTTTAAAAGTTGTGTCGATTTTCGTAAATCGCGGAACTCCGTTCTTCGCGGACCCGGAATCGACGACGTGAACTGCATTCGCCGGGCAACCGCACCGCATCCGACAGACAAGCGCACTGCATTACCGGCGAACAGAAATGAACGTGTTTTCTATGGATTTAGAATCGTCAAAGCGAACTGCATCCGACGAGCGACCGCAGTGTATTGTCGAACAAAGAGCAGTGCATGCATTTTTTGATTTATTTATCAATCATCGCAGTTTGTTTGGAAAAAATTGAAACGCGACACATACCGAAGTGAACTGCATCGAAATGGCAATCGCACCGCATGTGTCGATAGAAAGCACTGCACGTGTTTTTTATTTATTTTTATCAAAATCGTTGTAGTTCGCTTCACAAAAAGTAAACGATATGACAAACCAAAGTGAGCTGCATGAATTTTTTTAAATCTTTCTTGTAATTTATATATATAGTAGTCTGAGTGAACAACATATAGTTAAATGCATCCGACTACCAAGTGCACCTCTTAAAATTTTATAAAAGTATTTGGACTACACAGTCGAGGTTCGTGAACTGCAAACATTTTTTCCAAAATGTATTGAGTGAACTGTAACATTTTCACTCTTTTTTCTTTTACAAAAGTGAACCACCCATCGTCAGAAAATGAACCACATAAAAAAACTCTACTTTCCTCGTTAAAATTACTTCATCCCTCCAGAAAGTGAATTGTAGATAAATCATCATTTCATTTTTTACAAAGCAAACCACCATATTTTTACAAGTAAACCAAATCATGTTTTCGATTATCTTCTTTTCTTCTTATTTGCATTCTCCTGCAATCAACACTAAACCGAACATCAAGGAACAGTGAACCACATTGTACACACCACGTTGCATTTTGATTCTCTCTAATAAATAAATGTACCGCATCCCCTCCGTCCATCCTGTGCACAAGAACAGCCGACCAGGGGGCGGTACGGCATCGAGATCCAAGGATTCACCATGAGTCTGCTAGCAAAATAACTGCACCGGATGAAATGCAAAGACAAAATTATCAAAAGACATTAAAGATTTTTACCACGCTGTATTCACAAAAATCAACAGCCAAAATCTAAAGCACACACAAAAGAATTTGTGAACTGCAAACCCGCAGTCAGAAAAATTAGAAGAGGGTTGATCAATAGAAGGCAGTAAAGTGCACAGGGGACGGCCACCATGGGCAGGATCCAGCTATTAGAAGGGACTAAAGTACATTTTCTTCAGGTTAGATCAAATGAGCTCATCCCGCAGCAAGTAGTCCAGTCTGCTCTGCTCCTCTTCCTATTCCCAACAAAATCCAATCACCAAAATCAAACCAAATCAATTAGTTAGGTGCCCTGCTCCTCTTCCCATGCCCTGCAGAACCCAATCATCAAAATCAAACCGAAACCAACCTGCTTACCTCTTGGTAGTGGCTGAAAAGACCCATCCATGGACCGTGCATGAGTGCAAGCTTATTAGCTTCGGACTGCAAGGCTGCCGCCACGGGGTATAGGGCGCGACGCATGGGGTGAGGTTGGCCGCTGACCCTGGGGACGCCGCCGTCGGCCTATCCGTGGCCCGCCGCACCAGACGCTCCGGACGTTGGTGGCCGGCATTGGTGATGCTTCCGAGACGACCGCGCTCCGCTGCCTGCCTGAGTAGGACCGACGTCCAGTCCTCCTCCTCCTGTGTGCGGTCGGAGGATTCAGCCTACCCTGCACTAGAAGAGCTCCGTACGGGAGGACGCAGCAGGGGAGCGGGTTGCCGGTGCGCTGGATCCGCTCGGCGGCGGGGCGTGGAGGACACCGCGGCTGGATCCGCGCGGGGGCGTGGGGCGCTGTATCCGCGCATAGGTAGGGTGTGGGGCGCTCCGCGCTAGAAACCTGGGTTAGGGGGTGTTGGCAGAATAAGGTCTTAAGGGGTGTTGTTAGAATAGATCCACCCTATATATATGTATGTGGGTAACTCTAGCACGGTGGATATCAAGGACGCTCGTTGTTCTTTGAGATTTGGTTCCAGCTGGTCCCTCTTATTTCCCAAAGTTCGTTTATTGATTTTCCAAGAAACTCTTTATATTTCCTTTTATAGAAGATGCTCTGCTCCTGTTGGCCCACAAGACCCATATCTAGCCTGGCACATATGCAGCCTACGCATCCCACGTGAACCCCTTCTCTCCCTTATCTCCTACCGCACTCACAGTCCCTCACCGTACCAACCAGATTGAGATCCCCTCCATGATTTGAATCGAGACCCTCCTCTCCCTCTCTCCCCAGGCCAAACACAGCGAGATCTTCCACTGAGAGCCAGGCCGCTGACCTATGATGACCTCGACATGGAGAGCTCCTGGCCATGTTTCGGGGGTGCATAGAGGCACCGGATCCGGGGCATGGAGGCCGGCGGGATGCTGCCTCGGCCAGCCTCTCCATATCCAGCCGGCCTTCCTGCTCCCTTACCTCCTCCGGCTCCCCACCTTCTGCAGCGCCGTGGAGGACCACGGCCACCACAACACTGACCGCGGATCCGTCGTGGAGGCCGACAGGCTGCCCACCGCCGGGACGATGGGATCCATTCTGGCCATGGGTAGGTAAGCGGGGTGGAGTTGCACCTGCTCCGTCCCGTTCCCCCCTCTCTCCGGCCTGATCTCACCCCAACCAACCACCAGATCAAGACCACCCCGACGGCCGTCGACTGGCCTCCCCGCCTTCCTCCTGCACTGCGACCGTGGGCTGGCCAGGTGCTGGACCGACTACTGCGGGCTCTCCTCCCCGCCTTCCCCATGAAGTTATTTTCATATTAGTTTGTATAGTAACATTTTTATACACTGGTCGCACTTTCTCTTTTTTTGTACATAACCATTATATTCCTTTGGTGGCACCTTCTTCACTTGTTCTAATTGTATGGAATCATCATAAATAATATATTGAAGAACCTTTTTGGTTGCCTAGTGAAACCATATCTTGATGCTGCAAGAACTTATTCGAATCTGAAAAGAACTTGCTAATTTCAAAAATTTAATTGTCTTCCTACCAGATCATATTGTTGCTCGTACCGAGACTTTCATATTTTGGTACCAGATCATATTTTTTCTGGCACTGAACCTTTCAATTCTTTGTACCGAATTCACATTTTACAAGTGTACTTGCTAATAAAACAGGGAGATGTTTTTTGGCACCGAATCTGTCAACACTTGGTACCAATTTGCTATTTCGCTGGTACCGAATTTTTTGATACTCGGTTACTTATCAAATAGGATGTTATTTTTCTTTTGGACCGAATCTTTCAAAACTTGAACTTAATAAATGAAAATACCATGACCGTGCTAAGGGATGGTTTCATCCTAAAAATAATAGTTGTATAGTTGGCCAAGTAAAAGATGAACACTAGCACAACAATAAAATAACACGTTAACTGAATTTATATAATCTAAGAGCTGTCAGCTTGAATTTTATATAATCTAAGAGCTGGCAGCTTCCGTGTGGACAGTAGATTTGGACAAAAATGTGTGTAAGTATGACCTACACATGGTCCAAAACTTTCTGCTGCATGCAGCGTGTAAAGCTGCTTTCTCTGGAAAAAGGTTACCCAAAATGTCCATGCCTACTTTGAAAGCAAGATTTGCACCTTCCTCTTTAGAACCGCGAATTTCAATAAATCGAGAAAACGGAACCTTATCTATTGAAAGTTGCGGATCTCAAAGCAATACAATGGTACCGATTACAATGGCTGTAGAGTTACAACATACGGAATCCATTCTCTCTCTCTCTCTCTCTCTCTCTATATATATATATATATATATATATATATATATATATATATACAGCCGGTCTATTCTGACATCGATGTCAGAATAACTATTCTGACAATATTTCGAACTGCATCGTATCGCAAAAGAGAACCGCACTGCTGAATTCGGAGCACTGCAGTTCGGGTAAAACAGGACCGCATGCACTGTTTTCGTGATAACTTTTTAACCGTTGGTCGGAATTGAGCGTACGATAAAACGTTGGATTCTTATGGAAAAGTAGCATCTTCCGTATGTTGAACACTTCGCCCTATTCTTCACGGATTAAGAGCAGTTTCGAAAAAGGTGCGGCGACCCACTTTCACAGCGGGCGTATTTTCGCGATTTCTCTTAAACCGTTCATCGGAATGATGCAAATGATATACCGTTGGAAAGATATCGATCAGGCGCTCCATCCACATGTAGAACACTTTGTCTAATTCGCTACGGATTTGAGAGAAATCTAGCCGCAAAAAAACGCAGCAACTCTGTTTTTCGTTTTCGGATCTTGTAGAGAGTAGAACTTTTTAACCGCTTGTCCGATCGATGCGTATGATACACCGTTGGATTCGTTTGGAGTAGTATATTAATCCATATGTTGAAAACTTTTCCATATTCCACACGGTTTTGAAGTAATTTAAAAAACGGTGTTGCTGCCCTCTTCTGGACAACGGGAGTTTTCGCGTAAATTCGTTTGATTCGTTCATCCGATTGATGCAAGTGATACACCATTGGATAACTATCGTTGAGGCGCTCCATTTTTATGTAAAACACATCCTCTAATTCCTTACGGTTTAAAAGTTGTGTCGATTTTAGTAAATCGCGGAACTCCGTTCTTCGCGGATCTGAAATCGGCGAAGTGAACTGCATTCGCCGGAAACCGCACCGCATCCGACAGTCAAGCGCACTGCATTACCGCCAGACAGAACACATGTGTTTTTCGCGGAACAAAAAATTGGCGAGTGAACTGCATCCGCGGGGCACCCGATTGCATGTGTCAACAGAAAGAACTGCACATGATTTTTTCACATGGCAAAGAGAAATCCGCGTATTTTTTCACGGACCCGGAATCAACGTAGTGAACTGCATTCGGCCGATACAGGTTGCATTTATCCACAGAGAGAACTGCACTTGTTTTTGTAACTTTTAACATATATTTTTATCAACGGACGTGCACCGCAAGGACGAGGCGAGTGAACTGCATTTATTTTTAGTACATCGATCAGTGAACCGTAAAAAAATGACAACATAGGACGAAATGAACTTCATAACCTTCTTTTGCAATATCATATATACAACATTTTTACAAGTGAACCGCATCCGGTGGATGAACTACTGTTTTACAAGTGAAACGTATTTTGGAAGTTGTATTTCACACGTTCACACGACTGAACCACACACCCGCTGCTGCCAGACGGACGAACTGCAAATTTTGTACCATGGGCGGACATCACCACACTGTACATCCAACACGAGCCTCGCATCAATGGACTATGAGCACGCTCACCGGTGAGGCCGAGCACCAAGCCCATCTCATGTTCACCGCCGAGTAAAAGAGGAGGATGCTGGCACCAGCGGAAGAAAACAGAGAGTGAACTGCATGATTTGAATATGTCAAAAGCACCATATTGCAAAATAAAAGCAGATAATCTAAATAAGGGTACTCAAACCGAGAAACAGAGATGATGCGAACCCATTGAAGTCGAGTCCACCTTCGATCTTGGTGTTCAGGCCCCAGTCCTGCTCTTGCATCCGTCGGAATTGACAAAATGAAGAAGGTGGGATGACTCCCCCAGGGGCCCTGGCACAACCGAATCATCGGATGAGGGAGTACATCGCGACGGCCGCCTGGCGCAGAAGTTCTGGACGACGCCGTCTCCATGCCATGGTCTCGCGCGGGATGCTCCTCCTACTGCCTCCTGGCGGATCTGGGAGCGCCGCCTCGCACCCCTCTCGACGTGGTCGCGCCCGATCTGGATGCGCCACGGGGGGGGGGGGGGGGGGAGGGTGTGGGGGTGCGGAGCGGAGCCGGTCTTGTCGGGCTTCTTGTCGGATTTCATGGGGCACACGCCGCCGGTGGTGGCCTTCGCGAACGGGCAGAGCGAGCTCATGGAGATTTTATCTTCGCAGGTTCCCTGAAAAGTACACATGGAGGCGAGGCGTTTGAGCTACGGTTGGGAACGGAAAATGGTGCGCCGAATTGCTGCCTCGCTTTCCATGGATCGGTTGTTGGTGCTGGATTTCTTGTTGGTGCCGGATCTGGGCTGACGGCGTTGGGGACTCCATGGCGGCCGGATCCAGTATCCCTCCGATCCAGCGGAGGGGGAGGTGGTGCACACCTGTGGCACCCATGGAGGGGAGCGCCGCGGCCGTGTTAGAAGGTGGACGGGGATCGGGGTTGAGCCTGACGGGAGGGGAGGGGGAGATCGTGCGGGGGTTGGTGGGAGGAAGAAGGTGGGGATGAAGGGAGAACGTGTGGGGTAGCGGGGCTGGTCGGCTGAGTGGTTTTTTTATCAGTGCGGTGCGGTGCGGTGCGGTTTCGTAGTCTAGATTCGATTTGGTGGGTGTTGTTAGAATAAGGTGGGTGTTGTTCTGCCAACACTTGACATTGCTTCCGCACCTCTAAACTGACCGCCCGAATCAAAACCGACCGAACCACAAAAAAAAACACCCACCACTGCAGCGACCCGAACCACCCAGATCCCCATCGGCTCCCCATCGCCGCCGCCCGCCTTCTACCACCATGGAGCAACCGTGCCGCCAGAGCCCATCTGCGCCCCTTCCTCCCCGCCTCGGCCACCACCCCTCCGCGCCCCTTCCTCCCCGCCTCGGCCATCGCCCCTCTGTGCCCCAGCCACCGCCCCTCCGCGCCCAGCCGCCCATGTCAACGTCGTCGGGCCGGGGGTCACGAGCTGGCCGTCGTCTCCGGTGGGCCTTCTCCATCTCTGCCCTCTATTCCGCTTCTTCTCGCGACGACCGGCAACGGTGCTCCCCCGTTAGCATCCGGAGGACTGCGGCGGCCCCGTCAGCCGGCCAGGGCCACCCTCCCGTCCGCCTCGCCGGCACCTACTCCTCCGAACGCCGGCCGCCCCGGCCTCCTCCAACAGCAGGACGCCCCAGCCTCCTCAAACCGCCCCATCGCCATCCGCCGCGCGCGCGTGAACCACCCTATCAACAAGCTGGTCGCGTTGCGCCGATCTGCTTTTGGGTTGGATGCTTCTTTCCCCGTAGTGTCACCATGGCAGCGCAGCGGAGATGCTCGACTTCCCGGAGCCGGATCCTTGGCGAACTGGCTACAAGGAGTGAAGGGAGAGCTGCCTTCAAGGAGTTAAGGGCGTCCCAGTGAAGTCGAGGGTCGCCGGCGACTATTTTCCCCTGCGCTGGCCCAACACTCTGCCCCCTGGTACAATTCGTTGCTGGGCAGACGTGGACATGAGTGGGAAATTGCGCCCTGGTGCAGTTCGCTGCTGGGCCGTACTATATTTTTTTGCTTTTTTGGATTTGCAGTGCTCTGTAGTTCACTTGATGTGTGTGGTTCATAGTAATGTATGTGGTTCAGTGTAAAAATTGTTTTGTAGTTCAATTGATAACACGGAGAAACAAAACATCTCAAAAAAATTATGCACAAAATTAAAATATCCTAATGCGGTTCAGTGTAATCGTCTCTTTTGGTCCGCGTTTGTAAAAAGAAATAAAAATGGTTCACTTTGTAAACAAGTAAAAAACATGTGTTGTTTGCTTTATTAATATTGTAGTGCGCTTGATGTATCGATGCAATTTACTGAAAAATGTTGCAGTGCGCTTGGTTTGTATCTTTGTTTGTACTCGTGGTTCACTTCTCCGAAGCGAACTTTGAAGTTCTCATAAAAAAATTGAAAAATGATATGAAGTTCTCTCCGTCAATGAATGAAATCGGCGCCCGACGAAAGCAGTTCGCTTCGCCAATTTCTGTACCGCGAGAAAACACGTGAATTTCTGTTTCGCGATAATGCAGTGCGCTTGACTGTCGGATGCAATCGGGTGCCCCGCGGATGCAGTTCACTCGCCGATTTTTTTTCCGCGAAAAACACGTGTGTTCTCTCTGGCGATAATGCAGCGCGGTTGCCTGGCTAAATGCAGTTCACCTCGTTGATTCCGGGTCCGCGAAGAACGGAGTTCCGCGATTTACTAAAATCGACACAACTTTTAAAACGTAAGGAATTAGAAGATGTGTTTTACATACAAATGGAGCGCCTCGACGATAGCTATCCAATGGTGTATCAATTGCATCGATCGGGCGAACGAATCAAACGTATTTAAGCAAAAACTCCCGCTGTCCAAAAGAGGGCAGTAACACCGTTTTTCAAATTACTTCAAAACCGTGTGGAATATGGAAAAGTGCTCAACATATGGATTAATCTACTACTCCAGGCGAATCCAACGGTGTATCATACGCATCGATCGCACAAGCTGTTAAAAATTTCTACTCTTTACAACCTCCGCCGGCGAAAAACAGAGTGTGCACATTTTTTTGCGGCTAGATTTCTCTCAAATCCGTAGCGAATTAGACAAAGTGTTCTACATATGGATGGAGTGCCTGATCGATATCATTCCAACGGTATATCATTTGAATCATTCCAATGAATGGTTTAAGAGAAATCGCGAAAATATGCCTGCTACAAAAGTGGGTCGCCACACCATTTTCGAAACTGCTCTTAATCCGTGAAGAATCGGGGGAAGTATTCAACATACGAAAGATCCTCCTTTTCGATACGAATCCAACGGTGTATCGTACGCTCAATTTCTACCAATGGTTAAAAAGTTATCGCGAAAACGTTGCATGTGGTTCTGTTTTACCCGAACTGCAGTGCGGTTCTCTTTTGCGGTATGATGCAGTTCAAAATGTTGTCAGAATAGTTATTCTGACATCGATGTCAGAATAGACCGGCTGTATATATATATATATATATATATATATATATATATATATATATATATATATATATATATGGGATTGACTATTCGTCACCCTGGGTGAAGATTAGTTATTCTTCACCCCCCTCTGTTTTGACATCAATGCACCGTAATTTTATAATTTGTAAATTTTGTCTTATTTCATACGTAAAAAAAGAGCGTAAAAAAGTATAATCGCCGTAAAAAATATTTTATGTTACATAAAATTACAAACGTAAAAATGATAATGTAAAATATACATAAAATGTAATTTTTTTGATCTTATGATCTATATTTTTGTTTTTTTTATGTCGAAATTTACGTAGTGAATCCATATTAATATAACTATTTGTATTACAACTTTTTTTTATGAAATGTCCGTAAAATTACCTCGGGTGAAGAATAAATTATTCTGTACCCTGGGTGATGAATAGCTTCACTATATATATATATATAATATACCTTATTCTAACAACACCCACCTTATTCTAACAACACACCTCAATACCGACCCGAACCGCAAAAAACAACATGGAAAAAATCCCACCCACCCACCACTTGTCCCCACTTCACCCCCACACCCCCACGATCCATCCACCACTCCTCCCGCAGCCCACCTTCTTCCTCCCATCCCCCGGCGGCTCAACTCCACCAGCGCCCCCCGCCCACGGCCCCGGCGGCGCAGCTCCTGCACCCACCGCGCGCCAGCCCGCCTCCCCCCAGCCCCCTCTGCGCGCCGACCTTGGTTCCAACTCGCGTCGCCCCCGGATCCGCCGCCGGCTTCCCTGGTCCCCGTCGCGCGCCACCCCGGCCAGGGCTCCACCTCGACCGTGTCGGTCGCCCCTCTCCCTGCCGAGCACCAGCAGCCTTGGCTGCCCCGCCCTCCTTTGGTGCCGCCTGACCAGGTCGACGACCCGTCCAGCCTGATCCCGTGGATCTGGCCGGCGGCGACCCATCCAGCTGCTGTCACGGGCGGCGCGCCACCCACCGGATTGGCGCCCCCCGGACCCGGCCACCACCACTGCCCCCACCATGGACCCCCTCCCCTCACAGAAGAAGACGACGACCATCAGGGGCAGGGCGCGCGTTGAAGGTTGTGCCTGGGTGTGAGAGGCGCCTGTTAGGTAGGGCGGAAGGGGTGTCAGGGGCTTCACGGCGGCTGGATCCAACGATTTCGGCCGGCAACAAGGCTTCTGTTGCCACATCAGCGAGATATGCACCATGTTAGTGGGTGCATATACCTCCCGGTTTTGTTCCTGTTCATCCTTTGGTGTCCGCATTGTTCCAACAACGCGTGCAGTTCGGTTTAGCATTGTATTGGTTACAGTTTGTTGCATCACTATGAAGAGTACTGTGAGTTTGGTATGAAGTGCGCTGGCGACCGGTTTGCATTTCACATAAATTTTATGGATTTTTTAAAGTTTATTTGTACCGTGGAGATAAAAGAAGAACCCTTGCGGTTCGGTTGCCATGTTATGTAGTCCAGAGATGATGTAATTTTGATGTGCGGTTGATTTATGGAAAACAATTCTTAGAATGATGCATTTCTACTGCAGTGCGCTTGCCCCGGCGGATGCAGGGCACTTCACTGATTTCGGTGTGCAATTATCTTTTATTGTTATTTGAAATGCTAAGATGAATTTACAAAAAAAATATGCAGTTCACTCGCCTCGTCCTTTGCGGTGCACGCTCGTTTGATAAAAAATGGTGTTAAAAGTTTAAAAAAAGTGCAGTTCTCTCTGTTTATAAATGCAACCGGTGCCCGTCGTATGCAGTTCGCATCGTCAATTTCGAATTCACGAAAGAACAAGTGTGTTCTGTTTGGCGATAATGCAGTGCGCTAGCCCGGGCAATGCAGTTCGCTTCGTCGATTCCGGGTACGCGAAAAAACAGTTCCGCGGTTTAGTAAATTTGACGTAGCTTTTAAATCGTGATGAATTAGAGAGTGTGTTTTATATGAAAATGGAGCGCCTCGACGATATCTATCCAACGGTATATCAATTGCATCGATCGGACGAACGAATCAAACGAATTTACGCGAAAAACGCCCGCTGTCTACAAGAGGGCAGCGCCACGGTTTTCGAAATTCCTTTAAAACAGTGAAGAATCTCGAAAAATGTTCAACATATGGATTAATCTCTTACTATATACGAATCCAACGGTATATTATACGCATCGATCGGACTAGCGGTTAAAAAGTTATACTCTCTACAAGATCCGCCGGTGAAAAACAGAGTGTGCGCATTTTTTTGCGGCTAGATTTGTCTCAAATCCGTAGTGAATTAGACAAAGTGTTATACATATGGATGGAGCGCCTGATCGATATATTTCCAACGGTGTATCATTTGCATCATTCCGATGAACGGATGAAGATAAATCGTGAAAATACTCCCGCTGTGAAAGTGGGCCGCCGCACCGTTTTCGAAACTGCTCTTAATCCGTGAGGAATTAGAAGAAGTGTTCATCATACGTAAGATGCTCCATTTCAATACAAATCCAATGGTGTATGATACGCTCAATTCTGATGAACGCTTAAAAAGTTGAAGCGAAAACGGTACATGTGGTTCTCTTTTACCCGAGCTGCAGTGCTTCGAATACAGCAGTGCGGTTCTCTTTGCGATACGATGCAGTTCGAATGTTGTCAGAATATATATATATATATATATATAAATGTTCCAATACCATTTCACACAAAAGGAGTCCCTTCATAAATTAATAACAAGAGTGCAACTACGCGAGATAAGAGTAAAAAGAAGTAGTTGCACAAGCTAGTTTGTGACACAGAGAAGTAAACAACAAAGCAAGGAGTCACAAACTAGAGGTGTGAGAGGCAGGTAACACTTAGTGAGATGCAATGAAAAAAAAAACTACATGACAAGCATGTAAAACATAAACAACGCAATCCCACAAAGACACTAGAAAGCACATTTCACACCAAGGTTCAACACAAGAAGTACGACATAATGAAAACACACAGTCTCAAGCCACAATCCTACTAGAACACTTCTCCCCCTTTGGCATCAAAACACCAAAAAGGGAAAAGCGCGATGCTACCGGAAGATCTAGACTCGGGGAGGTCCACTGGCAGCATCGTCATACTCATCCTCAGGAATATGGGCCAAACATGGGTTGGAATACCCAGTCGCCACACTGTCACGATCTTCAGACCTGGCAGGCTGAGGCTCGCCTGACTCAAGAGCTCTGGCAGCCTTCTGCTCACGAAGAATCTTCTTGCGGTAGTTCAGCTCCCGCACCTGACGCTGTGAAGTGGATCGACACATATTGAAAAGATTGTTGAACCCCTGGAAGAAAATGTTCTTCTCCTTCTTAGATAAGGAAGGAGAAGATATCACGGTGCGAGAAAGATTCGCGGGGTCCACATCAGGTGCGCCTCGAGAGGAGGAGGCACCGGCAGCAGCAGACAAAGGAGCAGGCTTGGCCTTGGACTTCTTCCCAGTCAAGTGAACCAGATCGGGATGAACCTGAGGCTTGAACTTCGTGTTGCGCAAAGGCAAAGAACAGGGAAACTGGCGCAGAAGCTTGTCGCGGTCTATACTTGCGCTCAATCAGCGCCTGAATGAACGGAGCAAAGACAACGGCCTTCCTCTCAAACACACAAGCCCTCATCTCCTCAAACATGAAGTCCAAAACGTCAATCTTGGTCCTCTCATGAGCATAGACCAAGAGATCAATGGCAGTTCCCCAGAACTCATTAGAAGAACCAGCCTTGGGAGACAGCGACACTCGAAAGATCTGACGAAGAGCATGATAAAGTGGAATCATCCCTCGAGTGCGACCAATAGTGCCCGTGGTATCATAAGCGAACGCAAGAGCCTTCTTCAGGCTCAGGGAAGAACTGGTACCCAGTGATCATAGCAAGATCAGCCATAGAACACTTGAGAACCTTGTTGCCCGAGCACCACGTGAAAGACCAAGCATAATCATTGGCAAAGTACACCGTAGCATAGAACTGAAGAATGAGGTCCTCATTGTAAGCCTCGTTGTACGACACAAAAGGAATAAGTCCCATGTCCTCCAACACACCATATACCTCGAGGAAGAGCACAAGATCATTGACGTAATCAAGATCCAAATTACGGTGGGGAGCAATCTTGACCTTCATGGGCTTGAGAATCTCAGAAAATGTGCGCTGCTGAAACATATTGTGGAACTTCAACTGCATAGGGATAGATATTACGCAGCTTGCGGTACTGTGGCCTGGGCATCTTATTCAGATCATCAATAGTGTCAATGTTGAATTCATCATCAGGCTCTTCCTCTTCTTACTCTTCCTCTTCCTCTTCAGCACTTGGCTCATTACCCACATACGCATCTTCCTCAAGATCATTACTGCTGGATCCCTCAACAACGGGAGCCCGAACAACTACACGCTTTGAACGGCCCTGAGGAGCGGAGGAGGTGGTGCAACGCTCCTGACGAACAAACTGTCCCTTCCCGGCAACATCGCGGTGCTTCTTAGCACGACGATCGCCAACAGTGCCTCCTGAGTCATCTAACAGCAAGCAATAGATGCGAAGTAAGTGCAAGGGTCCTTGCAAACAAAGACACAAATGAAAGAGAAACATATGTAGTCTGGAAGTGCTTAACCTGGGGACCCCGGGTGCCCGGAGTAAATGGACCGGGTGCCCGGGGTAAACAGGGCACTTTGATAGGGCATGTTTCCCCTTGATTGGTTTTAGTGATTGATGACAAGGCATTTGCGATTTTACCGTGTGTTAATAAGCATTTCAGATAATGGTGGTCATGTCACAAGACGGTACGGTTCCTCTCTGGTGTTGGAGCGTGAAGAAGGAGTTTCCTTTCGATATCTTTTTGATTGATTGAGTTGTAGGAAAACCGTACTATCAAGAGGGGATCCGCTGTGGTATGGTGGGTGGTATCATCACACATATACACACTTTGCACCCACATATTTTTCTTTACGTCGTGGAGGAGTTGGGCAGGCTGGCCATGAAGTTTTTGGGTCTGCCAGAGCGGTAGTATCGCGCCCTAGGGCGGTATTACCGCTCCACGGTAGTTCCGTGGCTAGTACCGCACCCACTACCGTATCCTCTCTGGATAGGCGGTAGTTGGGCACGGTGCTGGTCTCAGTACTACCGCGGAGCGGTAGTACCGCGCTCAGGTGCGGTAGTACCGCGGCTTGTACCGCACCCACTACCGTATCCTCTCTGGATAGGCGGTAGTGGGGCGTGGTACTGTGTCATAGTACTACCGCGGCTAGTACCGCGCCCACTACCGTATCTTCTCTGGATAGGGCGGTAGTGGGGCACGGTACTTGCTTTGGTACTACCAGGGAGTGGTATTACCGCGCCCCTGTGCGGTAGTACCGTGGTTGGTGGTGGTCCAACGGATGCATTTATGCCCACCTATAAAAGGGAGTCTTCTTCCCCATTGAGACTTACCTCATTTATTGCTCTCACCTCCATTGACGCCCAAGCTCCATTCTTTCCCGATCTCCCTCCCTAGCCATCAAAACTTGTTGATTCTCTAGGGTTTGGAAGAGGAGGCCCTGGTCTACACTTCCACCAGAGAATATTTGATTCCCCCCACTAATCCCGTGTGGATCTTGTTACTCTTGGGCGCGTTGGTGCCCTAGACGGAAGAGGTCACCTCGAAGCCACATTCCATTGTGGTGAAGCTTCGTGGTTTCGTTGGGAGCCTCCAATTGAGTTGTGGAGATTGCCCCAACCTTGTTTGTAAAGGTTTGGTTGCCACCTTCAAGGACGCCTCGTAGTGGATCACGACATCTTACATTGGTAAGAGCGTGAGGAGAAATAGGGTGGCCCTCGTTGGCTTCGTGTGAGCATTGTGCTCCTCACCCTCTCCAAACGGAGACATACTTCTCGAAAGAGAAGGAACTTCGGAAACATATCCTTGTCTCTCGTGTTCCTCTTTACCTTTACTTTGTGCAAGCTACTTTCCTTGCTTATTCTTTGCTTGCTAGTTGTATCATAGTTGTTGGCATATAGGTTGCTCACTTAGTTGCATATCTAGACAACCTATATTCGTTGTTGAGCCTAAATTATTAAGAAAAGATTAAAAAGTGTTAGTCGCCTATTCACCCCCCTCTAGTCGACATTCCGATCCTTTCAATTGGTATCAGAGCCTCGTCTCTTACTAAGGGCTTTACCTCCTTAAGAACATCTCGCAAGAGGATAAACCAAAAGAGGTTGAGGTTCTGGGAGCTACTTCGAACCCTCTCCTCTTGGAAAGGGTTCCGAGTACCAAGGGCTTCACGAATGCGTTCGCGAAGGATGACTCGTCATCTATCTCTCGACATGAGTACAATGAAGGCATGTCCGCCATTAAGACGCACATGAATAAAGTCACCGACATGCTTGGTAGCCTCATGTCAAGGATGCCCTCGGAGAGCAACCCCACCATCATCCCCAACATTCCAACGTTGGGTGGAGGAGATGTCATCTCCCAACCTAGTGATGATGGTAGGAATGATAGACGATCCATTCCTCGTTCAGGGAATGGATCGGGTATTCATTCCGCGGTGGCTCCTCCTGTTACCTATAACTTACTACCTCTTCCCGAGCCTCATTTTGCGCATGCATGCACTATTCCCATCCTTAACAAAGATGCTTATCTGGTTTGGGCTCATCGCATGAAGAGACATTTGAAGGGGTCCTCCGTGGAACTGTGGCGCATCGTTGAGGAGGGATTCAATCCTCGTGACCGCCACAACATGACCCCAAGAGAATATCGGGACAACACCATCAACAGTCATGCTATGCTTGTGATAGGAAATGGGTTGAAGGAAGAGCAATACAATCTTGTCCTAAAGTGTGAAACGGCCAAAGATATGTGGGATATTCTTGAGAGGGCTCTCATGGGAAGCACTAGCATACGGTGCTCGAAGTTTGACAAGATTCAAGATCAAGCCGATCACTTTGTCAGGAATGAAGGGGAGTCTTCCGAGGATGTTCATCAAAGGTTGGTGGCTCTCGCCAACTCCATGACGGACCACGGGAGTATGGACACCGACGACGGATGGATAAAGAGAAAGTTCATCACGGCTATGCTCCTACACAAGAAGCATATCACCAAGGTCATTCGTCAAAGGCCCGACTTTCGCGAGTTGAGTTCAAACCAAGTCTTGGATGAATTCGTTGCCATGGAAATCTTGGACTCCACGGCCGAGTTAAAATTGGCTCGCCAAAGTGGCTCCAAGATTTCATCTCTCGCCTTGAAGGCCAAGGAGGTTCAAGTTGAGGAAGATGAAGATGAAGAGGATGTGGGTCCGGAAGACACCAAGTATGCTTACAATGAGCACATGGCTCTAGCCTCAAGACAATTTTGGGGCAACAAGAAGAACTTCAAGTCCAACACAAGTAGCTTCAAGCCAAAGGGCCAACGAATAAGGACTTGCTTCAATTGTGGCAATGTGAGTCATTTTGTTGCGGATTGTCCTTATGAGAAGAGAGAAGACCACGGTGGGAAGCTCATCCGTAAGGACAAGAATAAGCCACCATTGAACAAGACCTTTGTGAAGAAGAATCCACAACGTGTGTTGGTGGTTCAAGAAGAATACTATTCCGATGATGAGGATGATGAAGAAAGTGGTGAGATTGTGGCAAGCTCCACCGTTGCTATCGCCATCGAATCCCCCTCATCAACGTCTCTCTTCAACTCCCCCAACGAGAACCCTCACATCATCCACAAGTGCCTTATGGCCAAGACTACCTCGGTAACTCCTCACTCTAAACCGTTTACTCCCACTAACCCTTCATTGTTGGATTGTGTGGAGGAAAATGAGGAGCCCAAAGCACAAGAAGAAAATGAATTCGAGCTGTTCATGTCTAAACTCAAAGGCGTGGCCAAGGGACACTTTGTGGCTCTTTTGGAACAACTTGGTGAAGCCCATGCTCACATTGAGCAACTAGATGAGACTATCACCGAGTTGCAAGGTCATAGTCGCGACTATGCGGATGAGATAGGGGAGCTATATCATTCTCTTGAAGAAGAGCATGAGCTTAAGTTGTATCTTGATGAGACTTTTACTAGTGATATCACTAAGCTAAAACTTGACCTTAAACACTCTAATGATATTGCTTGTGATCTCAAGACTAAACATGTTGAACTTGTTGAGACTCATGAAAGACTTCTTGTCAATCATGAGAAAGTCGAAAAGGACCACAAGTCCTTAAAGCACGAACTCATGGCTCTCAAGAAGGCTCATGATGAAACAAGTATGCAACTCATTAAATAAATTACTACATTTTATCCTATTATTATGGTAGAGAAACCTAGTTCCTCTAACTCTTGTTGTGAGCATGCTCCTCTTGTTGAGGAAAACGCTAGGTTGAAGGCACAACTTGAGAAGGGACTTGTCTCGTGCATTCAAGGAGAGAAGAACCTTAATGATCTCTTGAGTTCCCAAAAGGAGGTCATTGGCAAGGAAGGCATTGGTTTTGGTGCAAGTTCATCAAAGAAGAAGAACAAGAAGAGGAAGAACAAAAAGAAGAAAGGCAAGGCCTCTCCTCCTTCAAAGGAAGTCACATTTGTGAAGGAAGGGGAGAAGCCTCAAGAAAAGTTGGCAAAGGCCATTGAGGGTGGAGTGACCAAGAGAAGTGGTGCCATTCCCAATGACTTTGCCGGACCAACTAACCCTTCTTACATTCTTTGTTGCACTAATAATGGGCATGTTTATGCCAAATTTGTTGGTTCCTTTGATGAGTATATTTCATGGTCCATTTGGGTGCCTAATACCCTTGTTACTAATGCAAGAGGACCCATTCATGAATGGGTACCTAAATCCAAGCATTGATCTCATGTAGGTGGCGGCTTCCGGTGGTGGTTCATGGATACTTGATAGCGGGGCTACAAGTCATATGACCGGAAGCAAGGACATGTTGGTGGACATTGATTTTGGACCATCTCGAACCACCCGTGTCCAATTTGGAGATGCAAACAGGTCAAAGGTATTAGGTCTTGGCAAAGTAATAATTTCTCTGGACTCGTCCATTGAGAAAGTATTGCTAGTTGAGACTTGTGCCTTTAATTTACTTTCCGTTCGTCAACTTGCCATGATGGGCTTTTGTACTTTCTTTGATAAAGACATGGTCACCTTGATGTGGAGCAAAACTCTTAAAGTGGCTTTTGTTGGACACGTGGAGGACGGTATGTACGTGGTGGACTTTTCAAAAGTCCCCACTGATACGTCCAAAACGTATCTATAATTTCTGCTTGCTCCATGCATGTTTTGTGTGATATTTCTGATCTAGATACACTTTCATACACTTTTGATCATATTTGGACTAACCTATTAACTCAGTGCACCCCAGTGCCAGTTCCTGTTTTCTGCTGTTTTTCTATTTCAGTTTTCCACCACATAAAAAGTGCAAGAAAAATTCCGGGAAAAATACAGGAAAAATCAGCGTACAGGAAGCTTCGAGAAAAGCCCGGGAGGGGCCAGAGGGGAGCCAGGGGGGGGCCTGGGGCCCCTGGTCCACCTCTGGCTGCCCCCTTGGCCTATTTATCCCCCGTCACGGGAAAACTCCAGAAGAAGAACCCTATTCCGCGAACTTTCCTCTGTTCCGCCGCCGCTGCGCTTCCAAGATCGGGAGCACCAGAAGACCTCTTCCCGGCACCCTGCCGGAGGGAGGATTGACCTCCGGGAGTCTCCTCTCCACCATGGATGCTCCCCGGATGTCTCGTGAGTAGTTTTCCTTGGACCATGGGTCCGTGATCAGTAGCTATGTGATGTTATCCTCCCCTCTTTGATCTTCATTGTTTAGACCTTGTGAGCTGCCCTACATGATCGAGGCACCTTTGTAATATTTCTGCTATTTCTATGTTGAGTTTGATAGGATCTGATGGATTATGAGATTATGTTCAGATTGTGATAGAGTAATATATTTGGTTTTTATCTCTTATATTTTTGTTCCTAAGTAATTTTTGCATGTTTTCCGTTGCTGTTTATTGCTTTGGCCAAGTAGTAGGTAGTGACTCCAAGAGGGAACGTTGTGCTAGATTGTGGGTTCATGCCTCCCCGAGGACACGCTTGAGTGACAGAAACATGAGTCTAGGGGATGTGCTGTTGCCACAAGGGGGAAAACAACGGTGCTTGTAACCGTGGTTGCAAGGATTGTTTACTTTACGCAGAGTTCTTCTTAATGCAGCTGTCTGTTGCTTTGGGTTTACACTTTGGGTGGGGCTCGCAACTTAATACCAGCGAGATGTTCTGGATAGATATCTCAAGGTGGATGATTAGTAGTAGATCCAGATGGATTTCGGTCTACTTACTTTGGCGTACTGCCCGTGCTTTTGAACCTCTTCCTTTCTTTTGTAGCATAGTTACCATTGCGGTGCGTTCATAATCCTGTCAATTGCCTTTCTGTAATTTGTTTACCTCGCATAGAAATTTTATCGTCTTTTGGGAGAGAGACATCACTAGCGAACATCACGTATCCCGGTCCATATCCTCATTATTGTTTCCACGCTATTTACTTTACTACTTTTATTTGCTATCATTATCCCTTGCGTTTTACCCTTTGTAAACAACAACACCGGAGAGATTGACAACCTCTCTGAACTTCGTTGGGAACAAAGTTATCTGTGTCTGTGTGCAGGTCCGCGTCAGTTGCGCCGCTGACACCTACTTATCATCTCTGGAGTCCTGCTGGAGACAAACCTTGGTATCTTCACCGAGGGAAAACTGCTGCTGCACTACATCTCAAACCTTTCACTTGGGGAAACCAACGAAGGGCGAGAAGCCATCACCCACCAAAACCGCCATGTGTCTAATGGCTAAAGTTGATGTGGGATGGCTTTGGCACCGCTGACTAGCCCATGTCAATATGAGGTCTTTGCAAACACTTCACAAGGGTGAGCATGTCATTGGACTAACAAATGTTAGCTTTGCCAAAGATCGTGCTTGTAGGGCATGCATTGAAGGGAAACTACATGAGAAGAAACATCCCGTAAAGAATATCATCTCCACCAAGAGGCCTTTGGATCTCCTTCACATGGATCTATTTGGGCCTCCATCATATGATAGCCTTGGCGGAAAGAAGTATTTCTTGGTTATTGTTGATGGCTATTCAAGATATACATGGGTTTATTTCTTCAAGAAGAAAAGTGAGACCCAACAAACCGTCATCGAGTTTGCAAATGAAGCTGAACGTCAACACAATTCAAAGATTTTGGCAATTAGGAGTGACAACGGCACCGAGTTCAAGAACTACACCTTGGATGAATTCCTTGGAGATGAGGGGATCAGACATCAATATTCCGCTGCTTATACCCCTCAACAAAATGGTGTTGCGGAGAGGAAGAATCGCACTCTGATTGATGCAGCAAGAACAATGATGGCGGAGTTCAAGAGTCCATACAACTTTTGGGCAGAGGACATCAACACTGCTTGTCATGCAACCAACCGTCTTTATCTCCGCAAGATCTTGAACAAAACTCCGCATGAAATCATCACCGGGAAGAAGCCCAACATTAAGTATTTTTGGGTCTTCGGGTGTAAGTGTTTCATTCTTAAGAAAGGTGCTCGTTTGTCTAAGTTTGAGTCTAAGACAAATGAGGGCATATTTGTTGGTTATGCTTCAAACTCTCACGCCTATAGAGTCTGCAACAAGTATTCCAGACTTGTTGAAGAATCTAGCAACATGGAGTTCGATGAACATAATGGATCCCATGTGGGGCAAGGTGATCTTAATGATGTAGGTGATGAAATTCCTCCTCAAGCCATAAGAAGAATGGGTGTGGGTCATTTCCTACCCATTGAGGAACCCCTTGTGGTGGAAGGAGAAGGACAATGCTCTACGCACGTGGAGCCATCACCTCCTCAACATCCACAAGCAAACCAAGAACAAGATGAAGGCCCTCTCCTGCCCGAACAAGATCAAGGTCAAGATCCAATCATTGAAGATGGTGGTGCTCCAAATGATGACCAAGATCAAGTTCTCTTTCAAGGACATGCTCAAAATGATGAGCAAGTCCTTGAGGATGCTCCTTCTTCCGAAGATGGTCCTCTTGCTCCCTCTCAAGAAATTTGGAAGAAGAAAGAGTTCACCGAGCACTCAAGATTGCATCCCGGTTAAAATCACAAGATCTTTCAGTGGATCAAGTGCTCGGAAGCATCCAAAAGGGGGGTAACAACTCGTAGTCAATTGAGGAACTTTTGTGCCCATAATGCATTTGTTTCTTGTGTTGAACCCCAAAAGGTAGGTGAGGCGCTTGAAGCTCCGGATTGGCTTGAGGCCATGCATGATGAACTCAATAACTTCAAGCGCAACAAGGTGTGGACATTAGTGGAGAGACCCAAAGGTGATCATAATGTTATTGGGACCAAGTGGATATTCAAGAACAAGCAAGATGCACTTGGTATTGTCATCCGGAATAAGGCAAGGTTGGTGGCTCAAGGTTTTTCCCAAGTCGAAGGTATTGACTTTGGTGAAACTTTTTCCCCCGTGGCTCATCTTGAGTCCATTCGTATTGCTCTTGCTTATGCTTCTCATCACAACTTCAAGTTATATCAAATGGATGTGAAGAGGGCTTTTCTTAATGGTCCCATTAATGAGTTGGTATATGTCAAGCAACCCCCCAGGTTCGAGGACCACAATTTCCCCAATCATGTCTATAAACTCGACAAGGCGCTTATGGCCTTAAGCAAGCACCACGTGCTTGGTATGAGCACCTTACCGAGTTCTTAGTCGATTATGGGTTTGAAATTGGGAAAATCGATCCCACTCTTTTTACCAAGAGGGTTGGTGGGCAATTGTTCATATGCCAACTATATGTTCATGATATTATCTTTGGCTCGATTAACAAATCTTTTAATGAGGAATTTGCTAAGCTAATGACCAACAAGTTTGAGATGTCTATGATGGGAGAGTTGGATTTCTTTCTCGGTTTTGAAGTCAAGCAATTGTCAAGAGGAACTTTCATTAATTAAGCCAAATACACTCAAGACATGCTCAAGAGGTTCAAGTATGATGGTCTTAAAGGAGCCAAGACCCCCATGCCACTCAAGTGTCAACTTGACCTCGACTCGAACGGTAAAGAGGTAGACCAAAGGGAGTATCGTTCTATGATTGGTTCTTTGTTGTATCTTTGTGCATCTAGGCCAGATATCATGTTGAGTGTGGGCATGTGTGCAAGATTTCAATCCGCACCAAAAGAGAGTCACGTAGTGGTTGTCAAAAGAATCTTTCGATATTTGGTTCATACCCCAAACTTTGGCATGTGGTATCCTAAAGGTTCAAGCTACAACCTCGTCGGGTACACGGATTCGGATTGGGCGGGAGACAAGGTGGAGAGGAAGTCCACTTCCGGAGGATGCCAATTCCTTGGTAGGTCTTTGGTGTGTTAGTCATCAAAGAAGCAAAATTGTGTTTCCCTCTCTACGACCGAAGCCGAGTACATCGCCGCCGCAAGTTGTTGTGCACAATTATTATGGATGATGCAAACTTTGAAGGATTACGGTGTCATTTGTGACAAAGTGCCTCTTCTATGTGACAATGAAAGTGCTATCAAGATTACCTACAACCCCGATCAACATAGCAAGACGAAGCATATTGAGATTCGTCATCACTTTATTCGAGATCATGTGCCGCGGGGTGATATTGACCTTTCATATGTGGGCACCGGAGATCAACTTGCGGATATATTCACCAAGCCCTTGGATAAAGCAAGGTTTCAAGAGTTAAGGAATGAGCTAAATATCATTGATTCAACTAATGTGGTTTGAAGACTTGCCCACACTTCCCATCTCAACATGAAGTCTAGCTTGGATGTAGGCATGGACATAGGGGGAGTGTTGCTTAATTCATAGGCAACCACTCCACCTATTATGCGGAAAGAGACAAAATTCTTTCACTATGGTCACGTTCGGCGGCCATCATGGTCACCCAAGGTGACAACGGTGCTTCAAAGAAGAGCATTGGCAATGAACCCAAGATACATCTCTGTGGTGTCATACCAAATAAGCTCAAACATGGTGGCTTCGACCACCGCCCCTCTCTTTGGGAGGATTGGTTTTTTTTGTGCTTCTTTCGTGTGTTTGGGTTTCTTTTTGCATCTTGATCACTCCGAGTTTTTCTTGCATTTCCTTGTAGTTCTTCATCTCGGAGTGCTCTCCATCCAGCTGTTGTTCTTCGAGTCATCCCAAGCCCTTCTCCCTAAGACATTCGATGCACTTGTCCACCGTCTCTTGTATCTTGGTGGGCGACTCTATTGCCAGCGGTACTACCGCCGCAGTCACGGTACTACCGTGGTCTCGAGGAATCATAACTGAAGGGGTACGGGGAGTTCCTCCCCACTACCCCATTCAGTTTCTATTCTCCTCCTCTGCAGCAGCGGCGCCCACCCCGGCGCCCCCTCCCGGTGTGCCGCATCCATGCCGTCTCTCCCTGTTCTTCTCCGGTGGGATTGTTCCCCATCCTCTCCGGGTGCCATGGATACCGGTATTGCCCCATTTTCTTTCCCCTTTTGTTTCAGTTTTTGAACTTTTTTGCTAGGGCAATACTTGTAGATTCACAAGGTTTTTGGCTATACCTAGGCACTTTGAGAACATGGTTAGATTGCTAGATAGGAATGTGGTAGATGTGTTGGAGTGGTGTGAGTCTTTGGCATCCCGGTAGTACCGGATCTCAGATCCGTGCTCAGATCCGTGCCCTTCACACCAGGACGGTACTACCGCTGGTCCCTCTGCGGTACTACCGCTTGCGCGGTACTACCGCGGGTACCAGCGGTACTACCGTATAGGGTGCAGTACTACCGTGATTCCTGAGGCTAACACCTCACCAACAGACCTGCTTCGTTCATCTTCGTCCGGGCTCTTGCATCTCATGTGTTTGTTTTGTCTGGTTCTTTTGTGGGTTGTGTTCAGGTGATGGTCCTCCTCTTAAGCACCTCAAGCGCAAGTCCTCGACCTCCAACAAGGCCGGCTATTCCTCCATGAAGAAGACTGCACAAAGGCAAAAGGAACCCATCAAGCCTGTGTTTGAGCTCCCTCTGCTAGACTATAGAGATTTGCGCAAGGTCAACCCGTATACCCGTCCTCAAGACTCAGCATTTGTAGGCACCAAGTTCTGGAACAGGAACCAACGTGATATCTATCATACCATCCTGAAAGACAGGAAAAATCTGTTTGTGCCTCATGTGAAGTCAGTCCAGCTACAGTACTTGAGGAATCACGAAGACTATTTTGGTGAGGCTCTGGCACTGTGTGAGAAGTTTGGGATCTGCGACATCATCTCATTCAACAAAGCTTTTGATGCTGATCTCCTAGCTCAGTTCTTTGCCACAGTCTACTTCTCCACTGGATCTGATAGGACACTTACCTGGATGTGTCAGGAAGAGCGTGTGAGATGTAAGTGGGAGACCTTCATGGCTGCTCTGGGGGTTCCGTTGTCCACTCCGGACGAGCCTCTTGGTCTCCGTCCGCACACGTCTGCGAATGCAAGGAACAAGAATGAGTTGGCCCCTTTTCAGAACACTATTGAATACACGGATGCCAAGGGCAATGAGAAGCACCGTGTGGTCCTTATCCCGTTCCTGGATATCATGCATCGGATCTTCTGCACCTCTCTGTTTCCTCGTGTGGGTAACCTGGATATGGTGCACAGCTACCTGGTGAACATGTTGTTGCTCTGCATGGAGTACAAGGGCACCGCGATGACCCTGGATGTATGCTCCATCATGTGGGAGGAGCTTTACACGGCTGTGATGGACCGAAAGGTGCCTATTTATGGACCCTATCTTCAGGTGCTTTTAGAGACTGCTTGGGCTGATTGTTTCGAGGATGAGCGGCATCCAGTGGGTCCCCTCACTAAGCATGAGTCTGTGCAGCTGCGTATCAAGGACAAGTGGGCCGGGGGACATGGTCCCGTTCAGGGGTCTCCTGCCGGCTCTGATGAGGAGATTGAGGAGGACCAGGATTCAGCTGGTGGTCCCTCTGTTCCCCGCTCTCGCTCTGGCCCGAGCGTTGGTGGTTCTGCTAAGTCCTCTGTCCAGGGTCCTGAGCAGCCGGGATGGGCTGCCAAGCTTACCAAGAAGGTGAAGCAGCTCTTCTGCCTTCAGACTGACATGCAGCACCGCATGTATGAGTCCCACAAGAGGGAGAAGGAGAACAAGCAGATGCAGAAGGCTTTCTACAGGCACCAGGGTATGACTGTCAAGGACGGGTCCGAGAAGGACATTACTCCCGAGCACAAGTGGATCTCCAAGTTCAACGCATGGGACCTCAATGATGATGTGCTTGGCCCTTCGTCCTCTGCTCAGCAACCAGCTACTGATGACACCGAGGCTGTCGTGGAGTCCGAGGAGTCTGACGATGACGAGGACTACGACCAGGACGACGAGTAGTTCATCACCATGGGACGCTAGGTCATTCTCTGCCTTTTGGCGTCTCGATGCCAAAGGGGGAGAGATTTCTAGGATTCCGATTTGCATCTTCTCAGGGTTGGGCGAGTCACAAGCGTGTTTTATTTGTCTCATTTGCTCTGCTTGTGAACTCCATCGATTTGCTTTGGTTTTTAGTCCGTCTTGTGAGAATTCCGTGATATATGGTGTGAGACATATGCTATCCTATGTTCGTACTCTTACTGTCTGGTTATGTGATGCCATGCTATGACTTATTATCTTTATGCTCACATATTTGTTATATCTAGCTTAGTATGGCCTAGTTTATAAAATATAGGGGGAGTGTCTTCCTTATGTGTGTGTCCTGCATTCCAGAGGCATATCTAAAATGATGCACACATCTAGGGGGAGCCTGTCTCTATTTTGTAAACAATTGGCATGTTTCTAGATTCCCTAATTTTATTGTGCAAATCGTGTGTTGTCATCAATACACCAAAAAGGGGGAGATTCATAGGGCATGTTTCCCCTTGATTAGTTTTAGTGATTGATGACAAGGCATTCGCGATTTTACCATGTGTTAATAAGCATTTCAGATAATGGTGGTCATGGCACAAGACGGTCAGGTTCCCCTCTGGTGTTGGAGCGTGAAGACGGAGTTTCCTTTCGATATCTTTTTGATTGATTGAGTCGTAGGAAAACTGTACTATCAAGAGGGGATCCGCTGTGGTATGGTGGGTGGTATCATCACACCTATACACACTCTGCACCCACATATTTTTCTTTACGTCGTGGAGGAGTTGGGCAGGCTGGCCATGCGGTTTTTGGGTCTGCCAGAGCGGTAGTACCGCACCCTAGGGCGGTAGTACCGCTCCACGGTAGTTATGTGGCTAGTACCGCACCCACTACCGTATCCTCTCTGGATAGGCGGTAGTGGGGCACGGTGCTGGTCTCAGTACTACCGCGGAGCGGTAGTACCACGCTCAGGTGCGGTAGTACCGCGCCACGGTAGTACCATGGCTTGTACCGCACCCACTACTGTATCCTCTCTGGATAGGCGGAAGTGGGGCGCGGTACTATGTCATAGTACTACCGCGGTACGGTAGTACCGCTGATGTAGCGGTAGTACCGCGCCACGGTAGTATCGCGGCTAGTACCGCGCCAACTACCGTATCTTCTCTAGATAGGGCGGTAGTGGTGCATGGAACTGGCTTCGGTACTACCAGGGAGCAGTAGTACCGCGCCCCTGTGCGGTAGTACCGCACCACGGTAGTACCGCTCCTTGAGCGGTAGTACCGTGGTTGGTGGTGGTCCAATGGCTGCATTTATGCCCACCTATAAAAGGGAGTCTTCTTCCCCATTGAGACTTACCACATTTATTGCTCTCACCTCCATTGACGCCCAAGCTCCATTCTTGCCCGATCTCCCTCCCTAGCCATCAAAACTTGTTGATTCTCTAGGGTTTGGAAGAGGAGGCCCCGATCTACACTTCCACCAAAGAATATTTGATTCCCCCCACTAATCCCGTGTGGATCTTGTTACTCTTGGGCGCGTTGGTACCCTAGACGGAAGAGGTCACCTCGAAGCCACATTCCATTGTGGTGAAGCTTCGTGGTTTCGTTGGGAGCCTCCAATTGAGTTGTGGAGATTGCCCCAACCTTGTTTGTAAAGGTTTGGTTTCCACCTTCAAGGCCGCCTCGTAGTGGATCACGGCATCTTACATCGGTAAGAGTGTGACGAGAAATAGGGTGGCCCTCGTTGGCTTCGTGTGAGCATTGTGCTCCTCACCCTCTCCAAACTGGGACGTACTTCTCGAAAGAGAAGGAACTTCGGAAACATATCCTTGTCTCCCGTGTTCCCCTTTACCTTTACTTTGTGCAAGCTACTTTCCTTGCTTATTCTTTGCTTGCTAGTTGTATCATAGTTGTTGGCATATAGGTTGCTCACTTAGTTGCATATCTAGACAACCTATATTCGTTGTTGAGCCTAAATTATTAAGAAAAGATTAAAAAGTGTTAGTCGCCTTTTCACCCCCCCCCTCTAGTCGACATTCTGATCCTTTCACACTTCCAGGTAGAGACCGGGTGCCCGGGATCTGAGGACCGGGTGCCCGGGGTAGGTATAGTGGGAGACCGGGTGCCCGGGGTAGCTACAACAAGCAAACGGGATCAGATCTAGGGCACAAATCGGCCTCTACAATGCATACATAACATCTAGGAAATCCTATCATGCACCTAGTCACAAAGCTTCATCTAAATATGAAGAAAACAAGCTTTTGACCCAAAAGAGCAAAGGGAAAGGGGAAAAGTACCGGAGGAGCCGGCCATGGCGACGAGGAGGAGCTCCAGGGAGGAGATCCGTGGGGCCGGAGGGCTCCGGGCGGCGAGGGGCGCGGATGAGCGCGAGGAGGCGGTGGCGGCGCACCGTGGGGCGTGGGGAACTGAAAGGAATGAACCCTAACTCCCCACGGCCCCTACGGGATATGGCCGCACACCTAACACCGGGTTCCCGGGGTGTGAGACCGGGTGCCCGGTCCGAGGACCGGGTGCCCAGGATGGTCAGAGAGCCTCACAAAATAGGGGGTGGGGGTGCATGAATTCTTGAGAGCTTAATCTCACTCCCCCTGTTTCTGTGCCCACAAACTCTCAAGCCATGCCTCAATACTTCCTAGCTACGGGAGCATGATGAAACAACAACAAAAATGGTACCCTTGCACAAGATACTGAACTAGTCGTAGGAAAGAAGGCTTGGGATAGATTGCACACACTAGGTCGTAGGCAATAAAGCACAAAGAACATAAGCACTTAAACTTAGCAAACGAAACACAAGAGTCACCAAAACTCGAAGAAGAACCGCACAATGCAATGAAGCGGAAAAAGGCGGTGACCCGAGGGTCATCTTTAAATGGCGGATGTGAAAGATTTTGATCATTTTATGCACAAGTAGGGTTATGTCGGAATCATTGAGAGAATTCTACTCCCCCTACTTATGTGCCTACATCTAGACAAGATATAGAAAAGCTAGTGTGTGTTGCAAGATCATCAACCCATGTTACTAAGATCCACGATATTTAGTTCATGCTTTAACTCACGGAACCTTGCTTCATCAAGTGGCTTCGTGATAATATCCGCAAGTTGCTTCTCGGTGCCCACATGAAAGAGCTCAATGTCTTCTCGTTCCACGTGATCCCGAAGAAAATGATGACGAATATCAATATGCTTGGTTCGGCTATGTTGCACGGTATTATCCGCAATCTTGATTGCACTTTCATTGTCACATAATAGAGGCACTTTGTCACATTTGACACCATAATCCATCAAAGTTTGCCTCATCCATAATAATTGAGCACAAAAACTTCCCGCGGCAATGTACTTGGCTTCGGCAGTAGATAAAGGAACACAATTTTGCTTCTTGGAGGACCAGCTCACTAAGGACCTCCCAAGGAATTGACATGAGCTGGATGTGGACTTACGATCCACCTTGTCACCGGCCCAATCCGAATCCGAATATCCAACCAACTTGAAGGAAGATCCTTTGGGATACCAAAGTCCTAAGTTTGGGGGTATAAACCAAATATCGAAGGATCCGTTTCACGGCCATATGATGGCTTTATTTGGGGGCGGATTGAAATCTTGCACACATACACACACTTAACATGATATCCGGCCTAGATGCACAAAGGTAAAGCAAAGAACCGATCATAGAGCGGTATACCTTTTGATCCACATCTTTACCATTGGGATCGAGATCAAGTTGGCCATTGGTTGGCATTGGAGTCTTCATAGGCTTGGCATCATCTAACCCGAACCGTTTGAGCATGTCTTGTATATACTTTGCTTGGTTAATGAAAGTCCCTCCCCTTAATTTCTTGACTTGAAAACCGAGGAAGAACTTCAACTCACCCATCATAGACATGGAAAACTCCTTGGTGTAACGCCCCGGCCACAGCCACTGGTTCCCGGCGTACGCCTGGCGGGATCTAGACTGTCCCCATAGACCAACACTAGTCTTTCCTGCGCACTTTGTCCTCACTCGTGCGCACCTGGGAGCTACTTCCCAGTCGGTCACCCATCCTCAAATTGCTCCAAGCCAAGCACGCTTAACTTTGGAGTTCTTTGAAGATGTGCTTCCAGAAAAGAAGGTGCACCTTGTTGATATGAGTAGTCTATCATTCCTATTAAGCCAGGATGCCACACTTGGTCATAATATTTTGAAACTCAACATTGCAAGCATGGTTAGTAGACCCAAAGATAATATCATCAACATATATTTGGCATACAAACAAATCTCTGTTTACTCTCTTCGTAAAGAATGTGGAATCTATTAACCCGATCTCAAACCCCTTCTCGATTAAAAACGTCGTAAGGTGGTTATACCAAGCACGAGGTGCTTGCTTGAGACCATACAAAGCCTTATGAAGTTGGTAAACGTGAATGGGGTCTTCGGGGTCTTCGAAACCGGGAGGTTGTTTGACATACACTAATTCACTTAAAGGGCCATTTAGAAAAGCACTCTTAACATCCATTTGATATAAATTGAAATCATGATGGGAGGCATAAGCAAGTAAGATACGAATGGACTCAAGACGGGCAACGGTGGAAAAGGTTTCACTAAAATCCAAACCTTCAATTTGGGTGAACCCTTGTGCCACTAACCTTGCCTTGTTACGTTTGACTTGTCCATGCTCATCTTGCTTGTTCTTGAAAACCCATTTGGTCCCTATGACATTATGGTTTTACTTGGGTCTTGCAACAAGTGTCCAACCTTTATTGCGAGTGAAATTGTTGAGTTCTTGATGCATAGCTTCTACCTGATCCGGGTCATCAAGAGCTTCTTCTACCTTAAGGGGCTCAATACAAGAAACAAACGAGTGATGTTCACAAAAGTTTGCCAAACGTTTACGAGTAGTTACCCCTTTGGAGATGATTCCAAGGATGTTGTCGGTGGAGTGTTGAAGCATTTGAAGTCTCAAAGCCGCTTTTTGTCTCTTATTTTCAAGTTCTTCTTCACTTGGTTGAATTTGTTCTGGAGAAACTCGAACTTGCTTTTTCTTTGCTTGTGGAGAGACAACTTCTTGATCTTGATCTTGATCACTTTCATGAGCTTGATCTTGGGCCTCAATGGTAGGCTCATCACCATTTGCTTGAGCTTGCCCTTGATCTTGCTCGGTAGCTTGAGGGACCTCATCTTGTTCTTGGATAGGTGCTTGTGCTCCCGAAGCATCTTGTACTAGTGGTGGAGATGATGACTTCCCTTGAGGGGATTCCTCAAGAGGGGCTCTTACTCCTTCGATTACAAGGACTTGGGGTGTTTCTTGTGGAAGAATGTGCTCTATCCCCATGGTCCTTATAACTTGAGAAGGAGCCTCATCACCTACAACACTTGGAACAATTTGCTTGGCTTGGGAGCCGTTATCCTCGTCAAACTCCACATTCGATGACTCCTCAATACATCCCGTGGATTTATTGAGAACTCGATACGAATGAGAGTTTGATGCGTATCCAACAAATATTCCCTCATATGTTTTAGCCTCAAATTTAGCTAACCGGGTTTTCTTGTTGAGAATGAAACACTTACAACCGAATACTCGGAAGTACTTGACATTTGGCTTCTTCCCGGTTAAGAGTTCATAAGGTGTCTTGTTCTTGAGCTTGCGGAGATATAACCTATTAGAAGCATGACACGCGGTGTTGATGGCTTCGGCCCAAAGCTTGTATGGAGACTTGTACTCGTCAAGCATTGTATTTGCCATCTCAATAAGTGTCCTATTCCTCCTCTCCGCAACACCATTTTGTTGAGGAGTATAGGCCGCGGAATATTGATGTTTGATCCCCTCATCACTTAAGAACTCATCCATAGTGTAATTCTTGAACTCGGTACCATTGTCACTTCGAATAGCCATAATCTCACATTGATGTTGACGTTGAGCTTCTTTGGAAAATGATATAAAGGTCTCTTGAGTCTCATCTTTGGTCTTGAGAAACAAAACCCATGTATATCTTGTATAGTCATCGGCAATGACAAGGAAATACCTCCTCCCACCCAAACTATCATATGATGGAGGCCCAAAAATATCCAAATGAAGGAGCTCAAGAGGCCTCGTCGATGTGATGATAGTCTTCACTTTATGTTGCTTCTCATGTTGCTTTCTGATACGTCCAAAACGTATCGATAATTTCTGCTTGCTCCATGCCTCTTTTGTGTGATATTGCTATGATATTGATGAACTTCCATACACTTTTGATCATATTTGGACTAACTTATTAACTCAGTGCACCCCAGTGTCAGTTCTTGTTTTCTGCTTTTTTTCTATTTCAGGTTTCCCCCATATTAAAAGTGCTCCAAAATTCGGGAAAAATTCAATAAAAAATCAGCAATACGGAAGCTTCGGGAATCACCGAGGGGGGACCCACCAGGGCCCCAGGCGCCCTCCCGGCGCGCCCTAGGGTGGGACCGCGCGAGGGGGCCGCCTGGACCCCTGGTGCCCCCCCTAGCTTCCCCCCTTCACCCATATATTCCCCGTGACACAAAAACCCCGAGACTGGAACCCTTTTTTGCGATCCCTCCTCTGTTCCGCCGTCGCCGCGCTTCCAAGATCGGGAGCACCAGGAGACCTCTTCCCGGCACCCTGCCGGAGGGAGGAACCACCTCCGGGAGCTTCTCCACCACCATGGATGCTTCTCGGATGAACCGTGAGTAGTCCATCTTGGACCATGGGTCTATGATCAGTAGCTATGTGATGTGCTCCTCCCCTCTTTGTTCTTCATGGATTAGACCTCGTGAGCTGCCCTACATGATCGAGGCACATATGTAATCTTTTTGCTATTGCTATGCTGAGTTTGTTGGGATCCGATGGATTATGAGACTATGTTCAGATTGTGTTTGAGTAATATATTTGATTCTCCTCTTTTATATTTATGTTCTAGAGTAATTCTTGCATGTTCTCCGTAGCTGTTTATTGCTTTGGCCAAGTAGTAGGTAGTGACTCCAGGAGGGAGCGTTATGCATGATTGTGGGTTCATGCCCCCCGATGACTAGCTTGAGTGACAGAAACATGAGTCTAGGGGATGTGATGTTGCCACAAGGGAGAAAACAACGGTGCTTGTACTTGCGGGTGCAAGGATTGTTTACTTTACGCAAAGTTCTTTAATGCAGTTGTCCATTGCTTTGAGTTTACACTTTGGGTGAGATTCACAAATTAATACCAGCGAGATGTTCTAGATAGATATCTCAAGGTGGATGATTAGTAGGTAGATGCAGATGGATTTCGGTCTACTTGATTTGGCGTACCGCCCAAGATTTTGAGCCTCTTCCTTTCTTTGTAGCATAGTTAGCATTGGTTTGCGCACATAATCCTGTCAATTGCCTAGCTGTAATTTGTTTACCTCGCATGGCTATTTTATCGTCTTTTGGGAGAGAGACATCACTAGTGAACATCATAGGACCCCGGTCCATATTTCCAATAATGTTTACACCCGCTATCAATTTACTGCTTTATTTACTTTTCCGTTGCTATCACTATCATTATTATCCCGTGCGTTTTATCCTTTGTGAACAACAAGGCCGGAGGGATTGACAACCTCTCTATACTCGTTGGGAGCAAATCTATCTATTGTGTGTGCAGGTCCAGGTAAAGTAAGCAACCTCGGTTGTGAATGGCGCCATTGTTCACTTTGCCACCTACTTATCGTTGTTGGAGTCCTATTGGTTCGACACTCAACCTTAGCATCTTTGCTAAGGGAAATTTGCTGCTACGCTGCATCTCACCTTCCACTTTGGGTAACCAACGAGGGGCGAGAAGTAAACTCTCGTGACATCAAAGCAATTTCTGGCGCCGTTGCCGGGGACTCCACTCTTCAAGATAGAGGAGTTGCACACTATCTTTTATCATTGCTTTTTAGTCTTGTCAGTTTACCTTTCAGTTTTTTCTTTAGTGTCCTTTATCAAAAATCAAAAAATAGTTACCTTGCTAGTAGTTGTCATTATGTCTGGTCCTTTTTCCTTTGGTGAAGCAGAAGTGCTCACCTTTAAACAAAGAGGTGGTGAAAGTCTGAAAGATGCCTGGTATAGAATTAATGATTCTCAAAAAAGAGCCGCCAAGAAGCAATCCACTACTATCCTGCTTAGAAACTTTTATGTTGGAATTAATTCTTGGAATAGGTTTATTCTAGATACTGCTATCAATGGGAATTTCCTAGAAGTCTCAGTTTGGGAAGCTCTTAGTATTATGGAAAATCTTGTTGGAAATCTCCCTGTTGCTAGCATTCAAGAGGACATTACCCTAGCTCACATTATGAAAAAACTTTAAAAGATAGAGCTAGAGATGCCAAGCATTAATAAGATAAGTGATTTGGATTGTAAGGTTCAAGGGAATTTGAATAGACTTGATAGCTCCATGCATAAAATTTTCAAAACCTTGGAGACCATCAAATCCCATGACTTGGATCCTTCTAGGATTGATAAGATTGAGGAAATCATTGACACTCTAGGAACTACTTTCTCCTCAATCAAAACCAAAAAGGTAGAAACTCCGGAAAAGAAGGAACCTAGGTTCGCTTACGTTCCAAAGGCTCCTCATTTCAAAAATAATCTATCTATTGTCAAAGGGGTTGAAACTGTGAAGACTTTGGAAGAGATACCTCTCTTTAATAGAATAAATGAGACTCCAATTGATCTTCCGCCTTTTTCTTTTATTCCTAGAAGTATCTTTATTAGGAATTTATTTGAAAGACCTCTTAAGAGTGGTTGTACTATTGAAGAACTTTTTGATGATCTTGATGATGGTTCAATGGATACAACTTGATATATTTGCATTAAGCCTAGCTAATGGCTTTAAAGAAGCGCTTTCGGGAGGCAGCCCGCAACGAATTTAGGTTTTCCTTTTTGTTTTTCTTCTATTTTAGTGGTATTGATGATTTTTACTACTGTAGCAACATCTTTGTATCTTTACTTTTCAAGGTTTGTGCCATTTATAGCCTCATATGACAAGGGAAGTAAAATTTGTGACATGCTGTCCAGAAAACAGATTCTGTCCTCGTGACTAGAAAAATCACAGAAAAATCCCAGTTCATCTTTTTGAGCTGAATTTTTTACACAGCAAGCTCTATACAATTCTGGAACTGTCGTATGTTCTGAGTGTTGGATATGTGCCCTAGAGACAAATTAATAAAGATATTTGTCACATATTCGTTTTGTTCATAATACGTTTTATACTGTGCTATAACTGTATTACTTGGAAATACTAATACAGGTGTAGTATAAAACATGGTCCATAGTTTAACTCGGGTAAACTATCTCATTGGGCAATTGATTGATCAAGCTTTCCTGATCATGGTGACACTTAAGTCCATTGACAATGAGGTCATATCGTTAAGAGGAATGATGTGATGGACGTACACCCACCTAAAGTATTGCAATGTGATCGAGTCACATAGTTCAGCGTTGCTATGACTTTGTAACATATGGCTTAGTCCTTAGACCGTAATGATCATACGTAATTGTGATCTATGAGGAGACTTTGATTTGTATCCCACCGTCGGACTGAAATATGTTGGCTGTAACGGTGCACTTTGGGTATTCCGAAGTAGATGGTTGATGAGTATGTTAATAGATCAGAGCGGGATTTGTCAGTCCTTGTGACAGGACAGGTACTCTGGGCCCACTCGGTGATATTGCATCAACACCTTGCAAGGACGTGACTAGGTCACAAGAGATGCAATGATCATGGACGAGAGAAGTGGTTTGTTGTGAACGAGATGTGAACACGGTGTGTAGGATACCGACGATCAAACCTCGGACAAACAAAGTACCGCAGCACAAAGGGATTACGTCGTATCGTTAACGGTTTCCAAAAGCGATCGAAGTTCATTCGATGGAAGCGCAGGGGCTGTCAAGGATTGTAACCAGGTCCAACTAACTAGTCATTGGTCAATGAGAAGAGGTGTTACACTTAAGGGCAATCGATGCATAGGACAGTTACGGGATCAATCAGTGAAATAGGAGGAATCACCGGAATAGTTCCGGAGGAGGACGGAATGGTTTCCGGACATTTTGAATAGTTCAACATAAAGTTTAATTGTTTTAATAATGTTTTATTATTTAATTATCTGAATTAAATATTTAAAACATATTAAATAAATTAAAAAAATGGGAAAAGGCTAAATGGGCCCATGGGGCCCATTAAGGGAGGAGGGGGTCCCCCCCTTGGGCTTGGCGCCAAGGGTGGGGCCCACCACCCCCCTTGGTCGGCGCACTCCCCCCCTTGGGAGTTTAGGCCCACATGGGGGAGGGGAGGAGGATAGCACCCCCCCTTGGCCTATATAAGGAGGGGTAGACCCCCCCTTTTTCCAACACACCAATATCTCCTTCTTCCTCCTTCTCCTTCCCGGAAGTGGACTCCCCTTGTTTGGAGTCTGCACCTGGATTGGAGTTCTCCACAATAAGGCAGGCCGCCGTTCTGCTGGAGTCGGGATCCGTAGCCGTCTTTCTTCCGCTGCTCGCCTGGTTCGGGGCCCAGGAGGAACATCGATTGTACCGTACGTGTATAATCTCTTCGAGGCACTACACCTGTGGTGCTACTTCGTCGCTGGAGGTTTACCGGGAGTCATCCTCGCCGGTGGTGGTCTTGTCGGGGGATTGGTACCCGGGTAGGCTCACCCAGGAGAAAGCAACCTTTCAAGACAAGGATGGACCGATTGAGCTGCAGCTGGGCCGAGCTAGGCAGGCGTACGGCCGATTTCTCCTAGGCAATCAGCCGTACCGAATGCCAGCAGTCGGCCCAGGCGCAACCGGTCCACCCTATTGTTATCAAGACCATCGTATGATTGGCCCGCAGCTGGGCCGATGTGGGCATTAGCACGGTCGATTGCCTAGAGCAATCGACCCTGCCGAGGACCACCAGTCGGCCCAGGCGCAATCGGTACAACCTACCACCTCTGGAGAAGTTGACCCCGAGACCAGTCGGAGGTCCATGTACGGGGTCATAAATGCGCAATCCCGAGAGATCGGGGTGGCAGAGAAGCCAAGTCACATCAAAGATCTGGCAGAGATACGGTGTCGACCTCTCCGCCGACTCCGCGGACAGGACGACAAGACCGCACCTCCTAGCGCCACTGTTCATCATCATGACCTATAAGTCTACAGCATGGGCTGCCGCTCGTAGGGTCCGGATCATCCGGAGAAGAGCAGTCGGTGGGACCCAGCAGATTAGAGGATGACGGTTGGGCCCAATCGGCAGTGAAGTTACCGATTTACCCCGGGCTCATGCTATAAGAGCCCGGGGTACCCCTCCTGCGTGGGGGACGATCCGCTCATTTAGCACAAGTACTCACATTCTCCTCAGTTCATTCACTGCTAGTAGTTACTCCTCAGGGAAGCAGGAGAGAGCCTTGCCCATGGCGGCGCTCACCTTCCCCTGAGAAGATAGAGAAGCAGTTATTGTAGTCCAGTTCATTGATATAGAAGAGACAAGCAGGAGTAGGGGTGTTATCTCTCCGGAGAGCCCCGAACCTGGGTACATCGTGGTGTCCTCCACCGTGTTTGTGCCCAACCCGATTCCGGCACCATCAACATCCTCTTCCTCGCGTCTTCCCCTCACTTTAGCCATCCCATGGCATCTGACGTCACATATCGACAACAGGTCTTCTACACGACAGGGAGGTCGTAGTTCCGAGTCTACGCCAGCCACGTTCGCAAGAACGTTTCCCTCTTTCGGTATTCAAAGGTATGAACACCGATTCCCTCCGTTACTTTACATTGCCATAGCATAGATCTTGGGTTCGGGTACCGTAGTTATGAAAAATTTGTGTTTTCTGCCCCGTATCCCAACAGTGGTATCAGAGCTAGCTATGCGTAGATGTATTGTACGGGTAGAACAAATCTAGGATGTGGGCATCGAATCTTCATTCGTTACCCTCCCACGTGTACTCATTTAACATTGCGGCAATGTTTGATGAAGCGGCCCTCGACCGACCTTACGCGTTTACGCGAGACTGGTTCCACGCTTGACATATGGCTTGTACCATATAAATTGGTTGGGGGTGTCTGTCTCTCTGCATTAGCGATGCGAAGATGTTTGCAACGGAGGGCCCCGATAGGGGTGTAATAGAGACGGATGGGAGACGGTGTTGTGGCATGTTTTTCGCAGGATAGAAACGGTTCTCTCTCTCGAAACCCCTAGCAGCCACGTAAAACTTGCACAAGTTAAAGTAGAAAGGCGTTTAACTTTGCTTTGCATGAAGGGGGATCATAGGTTGTATGATTTAAAGTTTTACTTCCTGTTTTGTGCTAGTATGCTAGATATATCGACGGTAGCACGAAACAGGACCATCTCTCACAATACCAACATTGTGTTCTCCTTTGGTGGGCACCGCCTGGAAGGTTCTCCCATATGGCTTGATGCTCCGTACATATCGGAGTTGTCCTACATATTCAACGGAGTTCGCATGAGGTTGGGTTCGGCAAGCCTGGCATATGCAGATATGGCCTTGCTGAACAGCTAACATCAAGGTTCGATTGGCAGGCTTGACGTATGTAGATGCGGGCCTGGAACACAGGAGACCGAAAGGTCGAGCACGAGTCACATGCCTGATGTGATTGGCTTAGAGGCCTACCTGGTTCGCATACTGATGGCCGTGACGATCGGGGGAGGTATGGGGGCTGGGATTGTGTAATCACTTAGTTAAATTGAGAGGTGTTTATCTAAGTGGGAGCTTTCTAGAATTTTGAGATTAAATTGAAACTCCACATTATGAACAAAAGTCTAAATATGTATCCTTGTGAATCAACCTTGTAGATGGCAACACCTCGCCCCTCGTTCAACTTAGGATAATTCCTAGAGAAAGATAAGCTAAAAACAGATGGGACAAACTTCACCAACTGGTTCCGCACCCTGAGGATTCTCCTCGTTCCCCTCAAGATGGCATACGTACTAGAGGACGCGTTAGGTGACACACCAGCAGATGATGCCAGTAAGGACGAGAAGAATGTCTATCTCTCCAGGACTGATGATTACAACCTTGTCCAGAGTGGCATGCTCTACTCCATGGAGGCTGAGCTACAGAAACACTTTGAGAGGATGGGTGCATATGAGATTATCACCGACCTCAAGGCGGTCTTCGCACCTCAAGCCAGGGCTGAACGGTACGAGGCTTCTGAAGCCTTCTTCTCAGCAAAGATGGACGAGCACGGCAGCGTGAGTGAGCACGTAGTCAAAATGTCTGGCTACGTTCAGCGCTTGAATGCTCTGGAATGCCAGATTCCAGATGAACTTGCTGTTGATAGGGTGTTGCAGTCGCTTCCCCCTAGCTACAAAGGCTTTGTGTTGAACTACAACATGCAGGGGATGACCAAAACCCCTTCTGAGTTGTTCGCCATGCTGAAGAGCGCCGAGGTTGACATCAAGAAGGTGCACGCCGTCTTCATGGTCAACAAGACCACTGACTTCAAGAAGTCAAGAAGGCGGGAGAAGGCCAAGAGAGGTGGCCCCAAGAGGGATGGCAAGTCAGTTGCCGCTCCTCCCAAGGCACCCAAGCCTAAACCCGGAGTGGAGTGATTCTACTGCAAGGGTGAAGGTCACTGGAAACGCAACTGCCCCAAGTACCTAAAGGACAAGAAGGCTGGCAAGGTCGCCAAGAGAGAAGAAGGTATATTTGATATACATATTGTTCATCTTCTCTTGACAAGCGCCGGGAACACATCCTGGATACTTGATACAGGATATGTCGCTCATATTTCTAATTCCATTCAGGGACTAAGGAATAGGAGACGCTTGCTCAAGGATGAAGTGACGATGCGCGTGGGGAATGGCTGTCAAATTGGAAGTCTTGGCGGTCGGCACGAAGCATCTTAGTCTCCCTTCAGGATTGGTTTTAGTTCTGAATAATTGCTACTATGTACCCGCGTTGAGTGTGAACATCGTTAGTGGATCTTTCTTGAAGCGAGACCACTATTCTTTTAAGTCTGATACAATTGGTTTTTCGATTTATATGGATGAAATGGTTTATGTTCACGCACCGGAGTAGCATGGTTTATTCGTACTTGATCTCGATGGTGACGTGTGTCACATTAACAATATTGAGGCCAAAAGATTGAAGAATGATGAAGATCACATGAAGATGTGGCATTGCCGACTTGGTCACATTGGTATAAAGCGCATGGAGAAGCTCCATAAGGATGGACTTCTTGAGTCATTGGATTTTGGATCCCTTGATACATGTGAACCATGCCTCATGGGCAAAATGACAAGGACTCCATTCAATGGGATAATGGAGCGTGCGGATGACTTATTGGGGATCATACACATGGATGTATGTGGACCCATGAACGTCCCCACTCGCAATGGTCTTCGTTACTTCGTGACCTTTACTGATGACTTGAGTAGATATGGGTATATTTACTTGATGAAGCACAAGTATGAAACCTTTGAAAAGTTCAAGGAATTTCAGAATGAGGTCGAAAATCAACTCGGAAAGAAAATCAAGCACCTTCGATCGGATCGAGGTGGCGAGTATTTGAGTCACGAGTTTGGCAACCATCTGAAGTCTTGTGGCATAGTACCACATCTTACGCCGGCAGGCACACCTCAGAGAAACGGTGTGGATGAGCGACATAATCGAACCCTATTGGATAGCGTACGATCGATGATGTCTCATACTGATTTGTCTGTGTCATTCTGGGGGTATGCATTAGAAACTGCCGCTCATATTCTTAATAGGGCACCATCCAAATCCGTAAAGACAACACCATTTGAAGAATGGCATGGCACGAAACCTAAGTTGTCTCACCTGAATATTTGGGGTTGTGAGGCTTATGTTAGGAAACTACAGCCTGACAAACTTGAATCCAAGGCGGATAAGTGCATCTTTGTGGGCTATCCCAAGGAAACTTGTGGATACACCTTCTACAACAAGTCTGACAGCAAAACGTTTGTTGCCAAGACGGGACACTTTCTTGAGAAGCAGTTTCTCGCGAAAGAGTTGAGTGGGAGGAAAATAGACCTCGATGAAGTGACTGACCAATCACTCCAATTGGAAGAAACGGCTACGGAAATTGTTCTGGAACCATCTTCCACAGTGGGAGCTGAAGATAATGGCCAGAACGACATTCATAACGATCATGACATTGATGATGATCATGATGAGAATGAAGAGGAACCTTTTATGCCCCGTAGGTCATCAAGAGTCCGTCAACCTACTGAGTTTTACGGACAGCTTGTGAATGCAATCTCGGCTGATGAGTCGGATGAACCTACAAGTTACAAAGAAGCAATGGAGGGACCCGAGTCCGAGAAATGGCTTGAAGCCATGAAATCCGAAATAGACTCCATGTACACCAACAAAGTATGGACTTTGGTGGATATTCCCGAGGACCGCAAGGCCGTCGAGAATAAATGGATTTTCAAGAAAAAGACTGACGCAGACGGAAACGTATCTGTCTACAAATCTAGACTTGTCGCGAAGGGGTTCCGACAAATTCAAGGAGTTGACTACGAGGAGACGTTCTCTCCTGTAGCGATGATAAAGTCTATTCGGATCCTACTAGCAATAGCTGCATATCATGATTACGAGATATGGCAGATGGATGTGAAAACTGCATTCCTAAATGGCAACATTGAGGAAGAGTTGTATATGATGCAACCATAGGGGTTTGTCGATCCAAGGAACGCTGGTAAGGTGTGCAAGCTTCAACGGTCCATCTATGGGTTGAAGCAAGCATCTCGGAGCTGGAATCTTCGATTTGATGAGGTCATTAAAGCTTTTGGATTTGTCCAAAACGTCGAAGAGTTCTGCGTCTATAAAGAACTGAGTGGGAGCTCTGTAGCATTCCTTGTGTTATATGTAGATGACATATTACTAATAGGGAACGATAAGAAATTCTTAGAGGAAGTGAAGGAATATCTGAATGGACAATTTTCCATGAAGGACCTAGGTGAAGCTGCGTACATATTGAGGATTAAGATCTATAGAGATAGGCCTAATCGACTGTTGGCCTTGAGTCAGAACACTTATATTGACAAGATATTGAAAAGGTTCAGTATGGGTAACTCCAAGAGAGGCCTCTTGCCAGTTATAAAAGGTGTCAAATTAAGCGTGACTCAATGCCCAACCACAGCAAAAGAGAAGGAGGATATGTCCTCAAAGCCCTATGCCTCAGCCATAGGTTCTCTCATGTATGCTATGTTATGTACCAGACCGGATTTAGCGATGGCCATTAGTATGACTAATCGCTACCAGAGTAACCCGGGAATGGCTCACTAGACAGCAGTAAAGAACATCCTTAAGTACTTGAGAAGAACCAAGGATCTCTTTCTCGTTTATGGAGGAGTTGATGAGGAGCTCACCGTAAAGGGTTACGTTGACGCAAGCCTCGGCTCAGATCTAGATGACTCGAAATCCCAGACGGGATATGTTTTCATGTTGAACGGTGGCGCAATTAGCTGGAGGAGCGGCAAACAGTCAGTCGTCGCCCAATCTACAATGGAGTCGGAGTATACTGCCGCTTGCGAAACGTCAAACGAGGCGTTGTGGCTGAAAAAGTTCGTGATCGAGCTTGGCGTCTTTCCCAGCTGCACTGACACCGTGGGAATCTTCTGCGACAACACGGGTTCCATTGCTAACGCAAAGGAGCCAAGAACTCACTCTACAGCCAAGCACATCCTCCGAAAGTTCCATGTGACGCGAGACTACGTCAGGGATGGACACACTAGGATTCACAACATACATACGGATCTGAACGCAACACACCCGATGACTAAACCTCTTCCACAGGGCAAGTTTGAAGAACACCGAGATACCATTGGTGTTAGATACATACCTGATGTAAAGTAGTGTAATTTGTACTCTAGTGCAAGTGGGAGACTGTTGGATATGTGCCCCAGAGACAAATTAATAAAGATATTTGTCACATATCTGTTTTGTTCATAATACGTTTTATACTGTGCTATAACTGTATTACTTGGAAATACTAATACAGGTGTAGTATAAAACATGGTCCGTAGTTTAACTCGAGTAAACTATCTCATTGGGCAATTGACTGATCAAGCTTTCCTGATCATGACGACACTTAAGTCCATTGAAAATGAGGTCATATCGTTAAGGGGAATGATGTGATGGACGTACACCCACCTAAAGTATTGCAATGTGATCGAGTCACATAGTTCAGCGTTGCTATGACTTTGTAACATATGGCTTAGTCCTTAGACCGTAATGATCATACGTAATTGTCATCTATGAGGAGACTTTGATTTGTATCCCACCGCCTGACTGAAATATGCTGGATATAACGGTGCACTTTGGCTATTCCGAAATATATGGTTTATGAGTATGTTAATAGATCAGAGCGGGATTTGTCAGTCCTTGTGACAGGACAGGTACTCTGGGCCCACTCGGTGATATTGCATCAACACCTTGCAAGGACGTGACTAGGTCACAAGAGATGCAATGATCATGGACGAGAGAAGTTGTTTGTTGTGAACGAGATGTGAACACGGTATTTAGGATACCAAAGATCAAACCTCGGACAAACAAAGTACCGCAGCACAAAGGGATTACGTCGTATCGTTAACGGTTTCCAAAAGCGATCGAAGTTCATTCGATGGAAGCGCAAGGGTTGTCAAGGATTGTAATCAGGTCCAACTGACTAGTCATTGGTCAATGAGAAGAGTCTCGACCATGTCTGCTGTTTCCCGGACCGTTTGGGTGTTACACTTAAGGGCAATCGATGCATAGGACAGTTACGGGATCAATCGGTGAAATAGGAGGAATCATCGGAATAGTTCCGGAGGAGGACGGAATGGTTTCCGGACATTTTGAACAGTTCAAAATAAAGTTTAATTGTTTTAATAATGTTTTATTATTTAATTATCTGAATTAAATATTTAAAACGTATTAAATAAATTAAAAAAATGGGGAAAAGGCCAAATGGGCCCATGGGGCCCATTAAGGGAGGAGGGGTCTCCCCCCTTGGCCGGCGCACTCCCCCCCCCTTGGGAGTTTAGTCCCACATGGGGGAGGGGAGGAGGATAGCACCCCCCCCTTGGCCTATATAAGGAGGGGTAGACCCCCCTTTTTCCAACACACCAATATCTCCTTCTTCTTCCTTCTCCTTCTCGGAAGTGTACTCCCCTTGTTTGGAGTCTGCACCTGGATTGGAGTTCTCCACCATAAGGCAGGCCGCCGTTCTGCTGGAGTCGGGATCCGTAGCCGTCTTTCTTCCGCTGCTCGCCTGGTTCGGGGCCCGGGAGGAACATCGATTGTACCGTACGTGTATAATCTCTTCGAGGCACTACACCTGTGGTGCTACTTCGTCGCTGGAGGTTTACCGGGAGTCATCCTCGCCGGTGGTGGTCTTCTACACGACAGGGAGGTCGTAGTTCCGAGTCTACGCCAGCCATGTTCGCAAGAACGTTTCCCTCTTTCGGTCTTCAAAGGTATGAACAACGATTCCCTCTGTTACTTTACATCGCCATAGCATAGATCTTGGGTTCGGGTACCGTAGGTATGAAAAATTTGTGTTTTCTTCCCCGTATCCCAACACTGAGTTTTTTGATTTGAGTTGCAGAAGTATCCCTAAAAAATTCTTTACTACTTGCTGGTCTGTTTTTCATAGATTCTGTCCTGTTTTGCCTTTTCTTCATTTTGCAAACCTTAAGCTTTCTTTTTATTTGCAAAAACTTTTTGAAAATCTTGAGAAACAGTAGCTCTTCAAGATTATCCTTATTTCCAGTAGAGGAAAATTATTTTATTATGGGTACTAACCTCGCTAATCAAATTATGATGAGTTATGTATGAAGGGAGTTTTCAAGTGTGCGAGGGAAGAAGATGAAAGAAGATTCAGGAGTGTCAAGCGCTCAAGCTTGGGGATTCCCCCATGCATCCCCAAGAAATATTCAATGAGACTCAAGCGTCTAAGCTTGTGGATTCCCCCGTGCATCCCCTTCTCCATCAACAATTATCAGTTCGTCTCTCGTTTCACTATATTTTTATCACTTCATGTGTTATGTGCTATGCTTGGAGCGTCTCGCTCTTAGGTTTTATTTTTACTTTTATTTATCTTTGCTTGCTGTGCATAACAAGTTAGAACCCAACTTTCTTTGTGTGGGAGAGAAACACGCTCCACTTTCAAAATCTAGAACACATCATAGGATTTTTTTTCATGCCTATATCTTTGTTGTGAGTGTTCTTTATCTTTTTCATAGCTAGTGCCATGTTTAGCTCTTAGATTTTATGCTTATATTTTTAAGAGCTTTTGTTTAGTTTGTTGCTGGAAACTCTCTTGAGTTTTCATGTTTATCCTGTTGCACTGAGTTGTGTGTCTTGACTTGAAGTAGGTAATTGAGGTTGCTATTCTTCTGTAGTAGTAACTTGCAATAGTTGCGAGGTATTGTTTTGAGTACTGTTTGGACTTTTGGTGTCAAGAGCTTTAGCCTATTAGTGATAGATGTCGTATTTTGGGAAATCCGTGTTTATTTTCAAAACTTACAAAATTAGTTGAAAACTTTAGCTACTAGATGGATCACTACTCTTTGGAGGGATCGAATATTAGAGTACACTCACGTACCATGAGTCGAGGATAAGAAAGGATAACCAAACCCCCATACACTCCTCCTCGGGGTACTTGTCTCTTTGTGAACCTCCTTATTAGATTGAGAGTTACTGATAATAAGTGCATGAGTTCTTCAGACTAATGTGAGTGTTCGAAAGTTGACACTTCCACCTTCCCGTATTTTGCTAGCCTTTCCTGTGCCGTGCATTGCCTCCTTCTCACTCCGAGAGTTGGCGTCCACCTTCGCCGGTACATCCAAACCCTTGGCATGATACGCTCGGTCATCATAAACCTCCTTTTATCCTTCCTCAAAACAGCCACCATACCTACCTATCAAGGCATTTCCATAGCCTTTCCGGGATATATTGCCATGCAACATCCACCTTCTCATGACTTGATCTTCATGTCATACATGCTACTTGCTTGATCGATGAGCCGCATGCTAGTTGGTCATGGCCCTAATCATTGCTACATAACGCGCTAGTATCATTGCATATCCTGCTACCCTGGCAGAGGCATACATTTGCATACTTCATGATAGTTACATCTTCTTTATGATTTGAGTACCTTGTAAAGTGTGAAAGATCTTCTATAATTTTTGTAATATATAGAGTGTTGCCCCTAAAGTGAGGAAAAGATCCCAAAGTGGACAAAATTAAAAGATCCCAAAGAGGACAAATGAGAGAGAAATAGAAAGAGCCATTGAGGCCACCAAAAAAATACAAAAAAATAGAAAAAAATGAAATAAAAAGAGAGAAGGGGGCACACTACTATTCCTTTTGAGAGATCCACACTCGTACTCCCTCTTATATCTTGTACTCCATAGATATTATCATTCATGCATATAGCTATGTGTGGACTTTCACACTATAGAACTTGGCTTGTATATTCCAATGAGGACCCTCCTAAAATGAGCTCTAGGTCTTCTTGAGCAAGCAAGTTGGATGCACCCCCACTAGTTCCATTGGAGAGCTTACCTTCGCTCATATGTGCATCCATTGCATGGCAATCCCTACTCCTCACATCATATCTATCATTTGGCTCTCTCTCGCCTATGATTATCCTCATTGATGTGAGCCTTTCACACCCTTTTTGTCTTCCTCCACCATATTCTCTCTTTGCCATCCTAAGTTTCAACTTTATTGCTTACGCTCATCCATTGCATGAGTGCTCAAAATGTCAAAAAGAAGTGGATCCTTTTGACTTGTACCTGGCTAGCGGTCTGGGGATGAGTCAAGATAAAATTCCAAAGAAGACCAAGTGTGAAACTTTAGTAGATTAAGTTCTCAACACAAAAAAATACCTTTTTCACGTATATCCCTATCCCCTTTCTTGCACGCAAACACCATTTGGAGACATTCGAGTCACGGACACCGAGAGCTCTTGCACCTTTATGTTCTTATGTTTCTTGTTTCAATGCTAAATATAGACTCTTGCTTGTTATGACTTGAATTGAATTACATGCCTTGATTGCTTTACTTAAAAGTTCTTATATGATTGATAGCATGTCACCATAGAAATTATGCTTTTATCACTTACCTACTCGAGGACGATCAGGAATTAAGCTTGGGGATGTTGATACGTCCAAAACGTATCTATAATTTCTGCTTGCTCCATGCCTCTTTTGTGTGATATTGCTATGGTATTGATGAACTTCCATACACTTGTGATCATATTTGGACTAACTTATTAACTCAGTGCACCCCAGTGTCAGATCCTGTTTTCTTCTTTTTTCTATTTCAGGTTTCCCCCATATTAAAAGTGCTCCAAAATTCGGGAAAAATCCAATAAAAAATGAGCGATACGGAAGCTTCGGGAATCACCGTGGGGGGGGCAGAGGGGACCCACCAGGGCCCCAGGTGCCCTCCCGGCGCGCCCTAGGGTGGGGCCGCGCCAGGGGGCTGTGATACGTCCAAAACGTATCTATAATTTCCGCTTGCTCCATGCATGTTTTGTGTGATATTGTTATGATCTAGATACACTTTCATACACTTTTGATCATATTTGGACTAACCTATTAATTCAGTGCACCACAGTGCCAGTTCCTGTTTTTTACTGTTTTTCTATTTCAGTTTTCCCCCATATAAAAAGTGCTCCAAAAATTCGGGAAAAATCAGATAAAAAATCAGCGCAGAAGAACCTTCCGGAAGGACCTGAGTGGGGCCAAAGGGCCACCACCAGAGGCCCAGGCGCCCTGGTGGCGCACCGCAGGGGCTGGCCGTGCCAGGGGGGCCAAAGTAGTTCTCCCTCGGGGCTGAGGTTTCTACCAGTAGCTATGTGTTCTTCTCTTTCTCCCATGATGTGATCTTCGTTGTGATCATAGGCTATGCTAATCTAGGGTGATCCCATGGTATTTCCCCTTCCTCTATGTATTGGATTGATGTACTCAATTGATCTTATCTTGTATAATCCCCGAGACCAAGGTGACAGCGGTCTATTGGACATGGATTAGAAGAATATTTTCATGAGTGATTTCCTCTTTGGTGTGTGGATTGAAGATTGAGAGTCTCTTGGTGCTTGTCTTTGACTATGCTTTAGATATGTTGTGGTGATTGTGGTACTCTCTTTGGATGGCCGCGGTGACATTGGGAAATCCATAGATGAGAACTACGAACTCTGAGGTGTGCTTTTGTAACCCTACACAATTCTCGTCCTCTCTTGACCACAAAGGAATGACCTCCGAGTACGTCTCCATTGCATGTTTTATGGGAAATATCATGTGATTAGACTATGTTAATGTTGTTGAGAGTTGCCACTAGTGAAAGTATGAAGCCTAGGCCTTGTTTCCATCATTGTTACACCGTTTGCACTCACTTTTGTTACATGTTTGCTTGCTGCACTTTTTATTACAGATTTATATTACTTCGTTTTACCACACCTATCACCCATATTTTACCATCTCTTCGCCGAACTAGTGCACCTATACAACTCCTAGTTGTATTAGGTGTGTTGGGGAAACAAGAGACTTTTTGTATCTTAATTGCAGGGTTGCTTGAGAGAGACCATCTTCAACCTCTACTTCCCAGAGTTCGATAAACCTTAGGTCATCCACTTGAGGGAAATTGCTGCTGTCCTACAAACCTTTGCGCTTGGAGGCCCAACATAGTCTACAAGAATAGAAGCGTGCGTAGACATCAAGCCATTTCTGGCGCTGTTGCCGGGGAGGTAAGCGTTGAAGGTATATCTTTAGATTCTGCAATTAAATCATTTCGTTTCTTGTTTTTATTTTCACTAGTTAGGCTTTGTGGAAAACAACAAAAATATTATGAGAGAGCTTTATGAGCTCTACCTTGAGTTGGGACATGAAGTGTTTGAAGAGAAAATCAAGAAGCCTATGGAGCTTTATTATTTGCATAACACTCATGATGGTAGTAATGTTATTTGCATGTCTTATTTGAATACTTTTTATACTAATGATATGCAAAGCCATAAGCTTGGGGATGCTACATTTTATGAAGATGATCTTTTTAGCCCCCCAAGTTTTGATGAGGAAATTTATTTTGATGATACTTTGCCTCCTATCTATGATGATTATTGTGATGACACTTATGCTATAAAGAATGAATGTTTGGAAGTGTATCATGATAAGAATGATTCATGTGATAGCTATTTTCTTGAGTTTGCTCCCACTATTACTAATGAGAAGGATTTTGCTTATGTGGGGAGTAAAAAATTTCTATGCTTGTGGATCATGATAAGAAATTTTTATGTGATACTTATATTATTGAGTTTATTCATGATCCCATTGGAAATTATTATGAGATGGGAACATATGCTTATAGATATTTCAATAATATCAAGTTCCCTCTCTATATGTTGAAGGTTTTGAAGTTGCACATTTTTTGCCTTCCTATGCTAATATCTTTATGCTTCAATGAGTTATTTCTCTACAAGATCCCTTTTCATAGGAAGCATGTTAGACTTTAATGTGTTTGATATTTGCTTCTAGATGCTCTCTTTTGTTCTTCAACTCTTATTCCTACGAGAGCATCACTAAAATCTTAAGCCTAGCTAATGGCTTTAAAGAAGCGCTTTCAGGAGGCAGCCCGCAACGAATTTAGGATTTTTTTTCCTTATTTTTTAGTGGTCTTGATGATTGTTACTACTGTAGCAACATCATTGTATCTTTACTTTTCAAGCTTTGTGCCATTCATAGCCTCATATGACAAGGGAAGTGAAAGTTGTGACATGTTGTCCAGAAAACAGATTCTGTCCTCGTGACGGGGAAAATCAGAATAAATCACCAGTTCATCTTTTTGAGCTGAATTTTTTACACAGCATGCTATATACAATCATGGAACTTTTGTATGTTCTGAGTTTTTTGGTTTGAGTTGCAGAAGTGCCCCTAAAAAATTCTTTACTACCTGCTGTTCTGCCACGTTTTGTCTCTCCTAACTTTTGCAAACCTTAAGCTTGCTTTTTCTTTGCAAAAACCTTTTGTAAATCTTGAGAAACAGTAGCTCTTCAAGAATATCTTTATACCCAGTGGGGAAAATTTATTTATTAAGGGTACTAACCTCTCTAATCAGCTTATGATGAGTTATGTATGAAGGGAGTTTTCAAGTGTGCGATGGAAGATGATGAAAGAAGATTCAGGAGTGTCAAGCGCTCAAGCTTGGGGATGCCCCCATGCATTCCCAACAAATATTCAAGGAGACTCAAGCGTCTAAGCTTGGGGATGCCCCCGTGCATCCCCTTCTCCATCAAAAATCATCAGTTCGTCCTTCGTCTCACTATATTTTTATCACTTCATGCGTTATGTGCTATGCTTGGAGCCTCTCGCTCTTAGGTATTCTTTTTAGTTTTATTTATCTTTTCTTGCTGTTCATAACAAGTTAGATCTCGTCTTACTTTGTGTGGGAGAGAAACACGCTCCACTTTCAAAATCTAGAACACATCATAGGATTCTTCATGCCTATACTTTTGCTTTTATGTGTTCTTTATCTTTTCGTAGCTACTGCCATGTTTAATTTTAGTTTGTCTTTAGCAAGAGCCTTGGCTTTTGTATAGTTTGTTGCTGGAACTCTCTTTAGTTTTCATGTTTATCTTGTTAAGAGAGTTGGTTGTTGCACTGAGTTGTGTCTTGTTTTGAGAAGTAGGTGATTGAGGTTGCTATTCAATTTCAGTAGTAACTTGCAATGGTTTTGAGGTATTGATGTGAGTAATGTTTGAACTTTTGGTGTCAAGAGCTCTAGCCTATTAGTGATAGGTGTCGTATTTTGGGCAATCCATGTTTATTTTAAAAACCTACAAAATTAGTTGAGAACTTTAGCTACTAGATGGATCACTACTCTTTGGAGGGATCGAATATTAGAGTACACTCACGTACCATGAGTCGAGGATGCGCAAGGATAACCAAACCCCCATACACTCCTCCTCGGGGTACTTGTCTCTTTGTGAACCTCCTTACTAGATTGAGAGTTACCGATAATAAGTGCATGAGTTCTTCGGACTAATGTAAGTATTGAAAGTTGACACTTCCACCTCCTCATTTTTGCTAGCCTCTCCCGTGCCGTGCATTGCCTTCTTCTCACTCCGAGAGTTGGCGTCCACCTTCGCCGGTACATCCAAACCCTTGGCATGATACGCTCTATCACCATAAACCTCCTTATATATTTCCTCAAAATAGCCACCATACCTACCTATCAAGGCATTTCCATAGCCTTTTCGAGATATATTGCCATGCAACATCCACCTCTTCATGACTTGATCTTCATGTCATACATGTTCCTGCTACACTGGCAGAGGCATACATTGCATACATCATGATAGTTACATCTTCTTTATGATTTGAGTACTTTGTAAAGTGTGAAAGATCTTCTATACTTCTTGTAATATATAGAGTGTTGCCCCTAAAGTGAGGAAAATATCCCAAAGTGGACAAATTAAAAGATCCCAAAGAGGACAAATGAGAAATAGAAAGAGCCATTGAGGCCACCAAAAAAATACAAAAGAGAGAAAAAAAAAGAAAAAAAAGAGAGAAGGGGGCACACTACTATTCCTTTTGAGAGATCAACACTAGTACTTCATCCTCTATCCCGTGTACTCCATAGAGATCATCATACTTGCATATAGCTATGTTGGGACCCTTCACACTATAAAACTTGGCTTGTATTTTCCAATGATGAGCCTCCTCAAATGAGCTCTAGGTCTTCTTGAGAAAGCAAGTTGGATGCACCCCCACTAGTTCCATTGGAGAGATTTTCTTAGCTCTTATGTGCATCCGTTGCATGGCAATCCCTACTCCTCACATCATATCTATCATATGGCCTTCTCTCGCCTATGGTTGTCCTCATTGATGTGAGCCTTTCTCACCCTTTTTTTCTTCCTCCTCCTCCTCCGTACTCCTCTCTTTGCCATCCTAAGTGTCAACTCTCGTGCTTACGCTCATCCATTGCATGAGTGCTCAAAATATTGAAAAAGGAGTGGATCAAATTGACTTGTACCTGGCTAGTGGTATGGGGACGAGTCAAATAAGATTCCAGAAAAATACCAAGTGTGAAACTTTAGTAGATTGAGTTCTCAACAAATAAATATTTTCTCGTATTCCCTATCCCCCTTCTTGCATGCAAACACCATTTGGAGACATTCGAGTCACGGACAGCGAGAGCTCTTGCACCTAATGTTATTTTGTTACTTGTTTCAATGCTAATATAGACTCTTACATGTTATGACTTGAATTGAATCTCTAACCTTGATTGCTTTACTTTTCAAAGTTCTTATATGGTTGCTAGCATGTCACCACAGAAATTATGTTGTTATCATTTACCTACTCGAGGACGAGCAGGAATTAAGCTTGGGGATGTTGATACGTCCAAAACGTATCTATAATTTCTGCTTGCTCCATGCATGTTTTGTGTGATATTGCTATGATCTAGATACACTTTCATACACTTTTGATCATATTTGGACTAACCTATTAACTCAGTGCACCACAGTGCCAGTTCCTGTTTTCTGCTGTTTTTCTATTTCAGTTTTCCCCCATATAAAAAGTGCTCCAAAAATTCGGGAAAAATCAGATAAAAAATCAGCGCAGAAGAACCTTCCGGAAGGACCTGAGTGGGGCCAGAGGGCCATCACCAGGGACCCAGGAGCCCTGGTGGCGCGCGCCAGGGGGGCGCCTAGACCCCAGGTGGCCCCCCTGGTGCCCTACTTTGGCCCCTATTTATTCTCCCGTCGCGGAAACCCTGATTCCAGACCCCTTTTCTCCAGAAGCAATTCCGATCTCCGCCGCCATCGCCATCAAGTTTCGGGGGGACATAATTCCTATGTCGGCACCCTGCCGGGACGGGGAAGTGCCCCCGGATTCATCTCCATCGACGTTGCTTCCTCCCTCCATGAAGCGGGAGTAGTTCTCCCTCGGGGCTGAGGTTTCTACCAGTAGCTATGTGTTCTTCTCTCTCTCCCATGACGTGATCTTCGTTGTGATCATAGGCTATGTTAATCTAGGGTGATCCCATGATATTTCCCCTTCCTCTATGTATTGGATTGATGTACTCAATTGATCTTATCTACTATAATCCCCGAGACCAAGGTGACAGCGGTCTATTGGACATGGATTAGAAGAATATTTTCATGAGTGATTTCCTCTTTTGTGTGTGGATTGAAGATTGAGAGTCTCTTGGTGCTTTCCTTTGACTATCCTTTAGATATGTTGTGGTGATTGTGGTACTCTCTTTGGATGGCCACGGTGACATTGGGAAATCCATAGATGAGAGCTACGAACTCTGAGGTGTGCTTTTGTAGCCCTACACAATTCTCGTCCTCTCTTGACCACAAAGGAATGACCTCCGAGTACGTCTCCATTGCATGTTTTATGGGAAATATCATGTGATTAGACTATGTTAATGTTGTTGAGAGTTGCCACTAGTGAAAGTATGAAGCCTAGGCCTTGTTTCCATCATTGTTACACCGTTTGCACTCACTTTTGTTACATGTTTGCTTGCTGCACTTTTTATTACAGATTTATATTACTTCGTTTTACCACACCTATCACCCATATTTTACCATCTCTTCGCCGAACTAGTGCACCTATACAACTCCTAGTTGAATTAGGTGTGTTGGGGACACAAGAGACTTCTTGTATCTTAATTGCAGGGTTGCTTGAGAGAGACCATCTTCAACCTCTACTTCCCTGAGTTCGATAAACCTTAGGTCATCCACTTGAGCGAAATTGCTGTTGTCCTACAAACCTCTGCGCTTGGAGGCCCAACATAATCTACAAGAATAGAAGCGTTGTAACATCCCAATTTTCTAAATTCGGATGTTAATAGATCATCATATGCATCTCATGTTGCTTCCGCATTTTTCTGGAGTTTTAAAATATTTTTAAACATTTTTCAACACATGGCAGTTCGCTGGAGAGGATATAAAAGGACTTATCCCCATTTTTAATTGTTGGAAAATAGTTTAAAATATTTTTGGGAGACTTTTTAATTTTACTTTGGAGTTATAAATAGTTTCTAAAAATATTGTTGGAATTTATTTATGCTCCTGAAAAGTTTTTAAATCAATTTTCAGAGTTTTCGATATTTTTAAAATGCCAGAAAAGTATTTAAAAATATTTAAAAATAAGTTGCAAACTTTTTATTTTATTTTAATATTTTGGTAAAGCCAAAAATTCAATTTTATTGTTTTAAAAATATTGGCGAAGACGGAATTTGAAAATAAATTTCCGAGTTTTTTTTATATTGTTTTGGGCCTAATGGGCCTGTCTTGTTTTTTTCCGCAGACCAATTTTGTATTTATCTCGGATTTTAAAAAAATATTAGGGGCTGGCTATAAATAGCCCCGATTAGGGCTAAATTATTTTTCGCTTAGCGTCTTAGGGTTAGCCTAAACAAATCCGCGGGACCCGCCGCCGCCGACATCATCGCGACGTCATCGCTGGAGTTCGCCGCAATTTCGCCGGAGCATCACCAGAGTTGTGTTTTTCGCCGTTTTCGAGGTAATTTTTCCGGAGCCGCCGGGTAGCCGCGTCACCACGCCGCCGGAGCCGACCCCGCCGCCCTGCGCCCCGCCGCCGCCGCCGCCCGCCGCGCTCCGGCGAGCTAGCCGGAGCCAACCGCCACCGCGCGCCATGGACGCGAGCTCCTGGCCGCCGCGACCTGCCCCGCGTGCCCGCGCCCCTGCCACGCCCGGCCGCGCGACCCTGCCCCGCCGCGCCGCCCACCGCCGTCGTCAGCCTCGGCCGGAGCAGCCGCCGACCGGCCTAGCCCGAGCCCGGCCGAGCTCTCCCGTGGCCATGGCTTCCTGGCCCCGTGCATGTGCCGCGTGGAGAAGAAGGAAGCTGAAAAAAAAAGAGATTAGTTGCATTTTGAAAAAAAAAACCCTAGATCTGGATCCAAACCGCCCGGGCACCCGATCGTGTTTTTTAGAAATTTTTTATTTACGTACGGGTCCTTTTTACAGTAGAGCACCCCGGTACCCCCGGTGTCACCCCGATACCGTTTTCGCAACTACTTTTTAACCGTAACTCGGAATCGAGTGATCCCAGTTGCGTTGCGACTGTGTAGAAATTTCCTATCCAGTGGACCAAGTGTTGCAGAAGTTTGAAGTTTTCCAATTTGGATCCCAAGCTGATCCAAATTTGAACTTCCGGCAGCCGTAAGTTTTTACCGGTGCGCCCGTTTGCGCCGTTTCTTTTTGCGTTGGTTTTATTTAGACAAGTACTTTAAGTTTAGCTACTGTTAGGCAAGTTTTTCTACTGTTCTTTTAATGTTTATTATTGTTGGAGCATATTTTTATTGAACATATCATTGATTGGCTCTATGTTTGCTCGTATAGATTGTCCGAAGTGTGCCGCCTCGTATTGTGAGGATTGTGACCGTCAGGAGCAGCAAGAAGGCAAGTGATGCTTTGACCATACTCATACCTATATTTTCTATATGCATTATGTTAAGAAATATCACCCTATTGCATGATAGGTAGTTTATTTTACTGTTGCTGCAAAACCAGTTAGGATAGCCACATGTTTTGACTTGTCTACCGTAGATCAACCTAGCCGTGTTGTTTCTTTATTGCTATGCTTTGTAGACGTGGTTTGGGTTGTGTAAATTCATGGAGTGCATGTGAGCTATTTAATAATTTGTGTAGAAACTGTTTAATAAATAGAAATCACTTCTGGACGGGCAGGGAGTGCTTCCTGGGGGCTCGTTCCTTATCTAGGGTCAAGACCAGGTTGTACCCCTAATGGATGGTTTGGTGGTTGACAATACGTCATGGTGCTACCCTCTGAACGTAAGTGGGCGCCGTCCAGGCTCAAAAAGATCAGACATACTTGGTGACTAGAAGCTTACATGTACAGCCGCTGGCCATATGGGCTCTGGCTTAGTTGAGTATGATGTAGGAAGCCTCTCCCGTGCAAAGCTAGCAGATGTAGATGTGTTAGGTGGTACCGGCTTGCCGTTGGGTGTAGGTGACCTCTTCTGAAAGACTTCGTCTCAATCTTCGGGTTGAGTCCAGCGGGGAAAGTGTACTAACCTCTGCAGAGTAAAAACTAATCATGATTAGCCGTGTCCCCGGTTATGGACATCCTTGAGCTACTAGGCATTACTGTTACTGGAGGATCTTGACATATGAATCACCTTAATAATTTGAGTGGGCAAGATTAAATAAGGGTGTGGTGTTGGAACTGGTGTGCCCAGTTCGTTCTTAAGTAGTAAGTTCAATTTAAAATTTTGACTAGTTTAGTTCAGGAGAAAATTGGCTTTCTGCAAAACAAAACCTTAAGCCTTTCCTTTGACTTACCTTGCATGTAGTTGTAGGTCCTTTATATAAACTTTTCCGTGTCACTTGCCGTACAAATCAGATGTATTGACCCGTTGTCGGGCTGTAACCTTCGGTGTTGCAGGTTTTTCAGACGATCAGTAAGGTGCGTTTAGGGGTTGCGAGTCTACACTCAGCATGTTCGCATGTGGCTGTTGATGGGACTCCACGTTATTTGTTTTTTCTTCCGCTATATTTATATTGAATAAGCTAGCCTTGAGCTATGCAACTTGTTATTTATTTACTTTGGATCATACGTTGTAATAATGATGCACTTGTACTTTGATATACATCTATAATACTGTGTGTGCCAGCGAGTTCGATCCAAGGACTGGCACTTGAGCACAGAGACTTCAATTCTGTGTGAATTGGGTCGTTACAGATGGTATCAGAGCAGTGTGTTGACTGTAGGACGTGACCCTAGAAAATGGACTAGAAAAGCCATAGAAATAAAAATATTACTTTATACCACTCTGTCTTGTACTTACTTACCTCCTCTATCTCGTATTCATACCTGTTCTAATCTTGCCTTACCCCTCTTTGATTTTAGATGACCACTATTTCATACCGCGCTATGGCGTTTGGGCCTAAGCTCAGGGGGATTTTCCACTTCCTGAACATCTACGCGCCAGTCTTTCAGCCGGACATCGTGGAGACAAGGGGAGTTGATGACTACTGGCAAGTGGAGACTTTCATCCTTGGAAGCATGGAGAATGAAGAAAGGGTGATCACGGAGTCCTTCGAGGTGCATGCCCAGGAGAAGGAGTGGTGTGTGCGCATAGCCGCTCACATAGCTCTTGGACGCATTGTGCATAAGTATGCCGCCCAGCTAATGGGTACGGTGTACGCGGAGATGGCCAAGGTTCTTCTGTCGGGGAACATATTGCCAAAGAGGTTCAGGTATGTGCCTGGGGCCATTTGGCCAGGTACAACCAGCTACATCATCCAAAGCCTGGAGAAGCACATCCATTGCCTGGAGAAGTGCACTCAGTGGGACCTCTACACCATTACTGAGTTGCAGCAGAGGAACACCAGGCTCAAGAGGAACAACAACAAGCTGAAGAAGGAAAAGTTGGAGATGCAAGAAGAGATGACAAGGCTGAATGAGAAGATGAAGGCCAATGGAATTGAAGAACCAAAAGAGGAACCAGAAATAGAGACCTCGGCAGAAGAAAGGGAGCCGAGTCCCAAAAGGCACAACCGCATTAGCGGGCGCGATTACCGCATGTTGTTTAGCAAAGACAACATTAAGAATTACTTCGTCGAGTATTAGTGCTCTACCGTTATCGTGTTAGCGTATTTGACCGTGTCGACTTATTCGGTGTGGCAATACTAGGTTGCTTGATATACTCTTATATTATTCGTGATGGTGTTGAGGATCTTATATTACCCGAGGTTGTTATGAGGATCTTATATCAGTTATAAAAGATATTTTAAACTATATGGTGTTATGTGTGATGGTTTTCCGTATGAGTGCATTGGTTGATGATTGTTATATGCTTGATGCTATGGTGATATTGATTGGTGAAGTTGAGTGGTGATATATGTATTGTATTATATATATATATATTTCTTGCCATGATCATAATATGCATATGGGTAGGAGTATATTTCCCTAGCTACTTTCTGTCTAAAACTTACCTATTCTTGCCCAACAGATGCCGCCGAGACGTGATCCCACGGGGAATGAGAACAACAACAATGGAGTGCCAGCTTATATGCAGAAGTTACTTCAAGGACAAGCTCAGCTGATCCAGTTGCTCACTCAGAACATGGGCAACAACAACAACGCGCCACCACCACCTGTGAACACGCTTGCAAGGTTCCTGAGGTTGAATCCTCAGAGGTTCTCTAGCACTCCTGAGCCCATAGTGGCGGATGACTGGCTTCGTTCAGTGGGCCGGAATATGGAGACTGTTGGCTGCACTGAGGCAGAGAGAGTGAGGTTTGCCTCACATTTGCTGGAGGGTCCTGTCGCTGCTTGGTGGGACAACTACTTGCTGACTTACCCCATCGACACCATCACTTGGGCGCAGTTCCAGTCTGCCTTTCGCGCCGCACATGTTTCAGCAGGCGCCATGAGCTTGAAGAAGAAGGAGTTTCGCAGTTTGCGTCAGGGAGGCCGTTCAGTGGCCGAGTATGTTGAGGTGTTCAACAAGCTTGCCAGATATGCTCCAGATGATGTCAGGAATGATGCTGCAAGGCAGGAGAAGTTCTTGGAGGGGTTGAATGATGAGTTGGGAGTCCAGCTGACATTGGCTACTTTTGCTAACTGCCAGGCGCTCATAGACAAAGCTATTGTGTTGGAAGGCAAGCAACAGGCCATTGAGAACCGCAAGAGGAAGTACAACAACAACAATGGTGGCAAGTATAACTCTGGACCGCATCAGAAGCCACGCAATTCTTATGCTGGCAATGGAGGACATAGCCATGGACATAACCACAATGGTGGGAATGGCCATGTTCACAGTGGAGGACACAACCATCATGGTGGGAATGGTCACAACCATAATGGCCACAACCACCACAATGGTAACAAGAATGGCAATGGCAATGGGAAAGGAAATGGAAATGAAGAGAACTACAACCAGAACTGTCAAGGGGTGAATGCTCAGAAGGACCTTAGTCGAGTTCAGTGTTTCAAGTGCAGGAAGATGGGACACTACTCCAACATGTGCCCGGAGAACAAGGACAACAATGGGAATTCTGGAGTCAACAAGCCCAATCCTTTTAACAAGGGGCATGTGAACCATGTCAATGTGGAGGAGATCTATGATGAGCCTGATGCTGTGATTGGTAAGTTCTTTATCAATTCAGTACCCGCACTTGTTATTTTTGATTCTGGTGCATCGCATTCTTTCATATCGAGGGCATTTGTGGATAAGCATAAGTTGCCTACCGTAGTTCTTAAGTCTTTTATGCTCGTAATTTCACCGGGAGCAGAGATGTCAGCTAGTTTGGGATGCTGTCAGTTGAGCCTAGCCATAGGGAAGCATGTTTTTCCTTCAGATTTTATTGTGTTGGAGTTACAAGGTTTGGACATTATATTGTGCATGGATTGGTTAGCCAAGTACCAATGTGTTATTGATTGTGCCAGTCGGTCTATCACTCTCCGTGCACAAAGTGGACAGAAGATCAGATATGTGTCCAAGTATAAGCATCAGCACGCGCAGGTGAATTCTCTTAAGGGGGGTAGCCTGGATGATGTGTGTGTTGTGAGGGAGTATCCGGATGTGTTTCCGGAGGAGTTGCCAGGTATGCCACCGGATAGGGAGATTGAGTTCCTTATTGATTTAATACCAGGCACTGGGCCTATTGCTAAGAGACCGTATAGGATGCCCGCTAAGGAACTTGCAGAGTTGAAGGAACAGATCAGAGAGTTGCAAGAAAAGGGGTTCATTCGCCCAAGCTCGTCACCTTGGGGATCTCCAGTGTTGTTTGTTGAGAAGAAAGATGGAACCCAGAGGATGTGTGTTGACTACCGTTCTCTGAATGATGTTACTATCAAGAACAAGTATCCTTTACCGGTGATTAATGATCTATTTGACCAGTTGGAGGGTGTCGGGACCCGGGGTTAGCGTATGCAAGTCCAGTTAATACATAGTCATATGGAGAGCCGAGAACCGCACCAACTTGTCTAAGCAGACAAGGCCAAGCACTGAACATTCTCGGAAAGCATCGTACGTGAGGGGCATCCCATCCAGGCCGGATGATCAACTGTGATGGGTCCTCATCGTCCGCACACAGTCTAATGATATGGGTGGTGAACTCCCATATTCAAAGACAAGTCGCCTCAACCATACTATCGACTATCTCTAAACTCTTACATAGACTTACTCCAGCCCGATCACTTAGTCGGGGTCTAGGGCGGGCTCGATCATACCACAAAGTGTGCACGAGACGGAGTCTCGAGCAATCGCATCGCGATGCCCCAAGCTGCGCACATCTAAGGGCCACTTGGTGTATGAAAGACCGCCAGCCAGAACACAACTAAGGTCTCGAAAACCCATACAAAGACATGCATGTTATAAACATACACGCAACACACATGCCTTGTATGAACAGCAGGTACCATTGCAATTCTCTACAAAGTGTACATTTTATTTATAACTCTTATAGAGTACACACAGAGATCACATACATGTGATCCAACATTACAACACAGAACGGAAGGAAATTATGTCTGAGTACAGACAAGTTTAACAAATGGCTTAAGAAGCCTTATTCAAACACAAAGCCCTCCACGAGGGAACCAGTCTGCTGACTGGGACTAGACTAGCTTATCTTCAGTCGTCCAGCTCGATGAAGAAGCCACCTTCTGGGTCAGTGACATCATCTAAAACATAGATTAAGCAAACGTGAGTACAAAGTCGTACTCAGCAAGACTTACATAGGAGCTATACTACTCATGCACATGTATCAAGGTAAAGGGGGTGGGGTTCACTTGCAGAAATGCCAGCTTTGACTTGGCTAGTCCTGAACTACGAGTACCAGACTTGAGGTAAGAAGCGTACACGAGTCCACTACTTTCACCAACCAATTACACCACTATGGTGCCTTCCTCGACTTCCCCACGAGAAAGCACGCCATAGCACTCACACTTATCTTGGTGTGTTTTAGAAGTATCCGGTTCAAGTTATCTAATAATCAAGCTAAGCTTTCCAAGCAGTCCATAACCGCGGACGCGGCTATTCGAATAGTTTTGTTAACCTTGCAAGGGTATACCGCTACACACACATGATCATCATTTACCGCCTTTGATCTCGACACCATTCAAGGGGTGCCAGCGAGGATGCTCACCACAACTGTTACCTCATAGCCTATCTAGTCCAAGAAAGTCGCCTACTTGGGTTGGCTACCACTATCGTGAACCCGACCGGTTTACCGAAGTGGACCCAAGCGATGTGTGCGTGGTGCATAAGCCGGTCTCGGATGAGCCGTTCTCTCACTTAGCATCCAGGCCACAAGCCTACCAGAACTCCGAACTACTGCGACATCTGGACATCGAAAGGGATGAGTTAATAAGTTGAGAGGGGTCAGTGAGCCCAATGTGTGGTTGTACTCTTCATCTTGGATCACCACACAAGAACTCGGACTTAGGGCGGTGTTCAACGAGACAACCCACCATGTACTCCTACACAGCCTCTCATCGTTCACCTTGTATTAGGGTCGATTCACCAACACTTTTCTACCATCATCAACATAATCACTACCATCCCGACTCACATCACAGTAACAACATGGTATCTTACTAAGCATGCAATAAGCGATAACATTTGCAGGGGCCACATGATATCAACCAACTCCTACATTTGCTAGGATTGTGGTTTGCTTACTACTGTGACAAAAGATAGGTCATGCAAAGGAATGGGTTCATCTATGCGGTAGAATCATAACATGGTGATCATCCTATACAATGCATAAGCGAGACATGAGAGGGAAGTGGGATTTTATCGACATGATCAATGGGGTTTTGCTTGCCTTGCTGACGAGGTTCGGGCTCTGGATCTTCAGCGAAGGGGGTGACCTCTTGCTCCGGTTCCACCTCTACTCGACAAACAAAGCACGAAGTAGCAATCAATATGAATGCAATGCTCAAGCACATGATTGAATGTTAAAGCTTGAAGTATAAGTTCTGATGTGTGAGGCAATTCCATTTAAGTGGAATATATTGCATTTAAAAATGCAAATTCAAACTCCACATTTGAATTCAACAATGACCAAGTTATATGTGATAGAGTTTGATCATTTTGAATTATCTTCAAATGTGTATGATATGCCTCTGATGTGTAAGTGAAATGTAGCATGTTGCCATGGTTCAAGTTGCAAAAATAATTGAATTGAATTTGATTTAATTCCATTTAAATCAAATAGCAAATGCTACTGATCACTTTTTAAATTCAACTCAAACATAGTTGAAAGTTGCATTGGAAAGATAATTTTCTCCTGATCATTTTTCATATATTATTTGTCCAATTTGGAGTTAATATGAATTATCTATGAATTTCCAAAGTTTGGGGTATTTTCTGGAATTTCTGGATTTATTAAACTATTCTTCTTTTCTGGAAAAGCATTACTGCGTCATTATTGCATCAGCATGACATCAGGGGGTTTGACCCGAGTCAAACTGACAAGGGGTCCCACCTGTCTGTGATACAGGGGTTAATCCCGTGGTTAAAATTAATTAAACGGAGGGATTAGGGGTTGGGGCCCAGTAGTCAGTGGGTTTAGGGGTGTGATTAGGGGTGGGTTAGGGTTAACTCGCCGGCGGTTAGCCGCCGGTGGCACGGGCACGGCGGCGTGGTCACCGGAGTGAGCCAGAGGCCACGGGAGAGCACGGGGAAGGCTCCATTCGACTCAGCAACGTCTCGCGCATCATCTGGAGGCAACGGGGGTCCTCGGGGTGGTCGAGAGCGATGACGGCGACGACTCCGGCGGCAGCAGAACGGCGGCGAGGTCGTAGCCGAGGCTAGGGAGCATGGCTTGGGGTGATTTTGGTTGCGTTTGAAAGCTGGCACACGCGGGAGTTAAACGCGTGCACTGGGGGTTCACGACAAGCACGGGAGCGAGGAGGACGACGACCATGGCGGCGAGCTTGCTCGGGATCCATGGCGGATTCAGTTGTGGGGCAAACGAGGCGCTGCAAACTTAGGGTAAAGGTGAAGGAGCTCACCCTGAAGCTAATGGAGAAGACGGTGAGGCCAGGGATGCTGTGTAGTCGAGGAATTCGACGACGGCGACTCACGGGTCCGGCGAGCTCTCGGTGAAGCTGGCGTCGATTGCTGAGGTGCTCGGGCTCGATTGCTTGAGGGGAACGATGAAGAGGCTTGCTGCGGTTCTCCTGGACACGGCGGCACGGCTCGGGGACGACGGTGGCTACGTGTTCTCGACGGCGTGCTCCACGGCGGTCTTCGGGCGGCGGTGAAATCGGGCGCAGGATGAGGAGGAAGACGAAGAGGAGGGGGGGAATGGATGTGGATGGCTCCAGGGCGTCTCCAAGACGTGGCTAGAAGGCGCGGGAGACGCCAGGCAGGCTAGCAGGTGCTCGTCGGCGTCGGCATGCGCTCTAGCGAGCTGCTTGCCGCGCCGGGGAAGACGACAAGGGGAGGCTGCGGGCTGGGCTGCCGAAACGGTAAGTTGGGCCGGGGTGGCCCAGGTAAGTGGGCTACTTTCTGTTTTTCTTTTTCCTTCTGTTTTCTCTCTGTTTAATCTTTCCTTTCTTTTCTGTAATTTGTTTTGGCTCTGATAAAAATACCAAACCATTTTATTAAATGCTGAAAACTTTTATATGGCTTCATAATAATATAGACTAGCCACTCATAAACTTTCAACATTTTTAAAATTCAAATGATTTGAATTTTAAATCAAATAGGGGGATTTCTTTAATTCCAAGGTACTGTTTGAATATTTGAAAAATCTATGAGCATGGGGTGGGTCCCACATCACTTGATATGTGATCACACTCATTTATAAGACTTTTCAAAACTCTAACATGAATTTTTGGAAAATATTTTTATCTGGCCTTTTAAAATAATTCATCTGGGGGGTGTTCCTTCTCCCATTTTGATTTTGAAATTGATTTCCAAGATTTCTTTTGAAATTTTTGCATGATGCAAAGGCACTAACTAACCCTAGCACATACCTAACAGAGGGATCTGACAACTCGCCCCCACTCAAAAGAATCTCGTCCCGAGATTCAGAAGTCTGCGGGAGGAAGGTGGGGTACTCGGCACTAAGACGGTCTTCTCTCTCCCACGTGGCTTCTCTTTCAGAGTGGTGTGACCATTGCACTTTCAGAAACCTAATCTTCTGACGACGAGTGATACGCTCTGCGGAATCAAGAATACGAACGGGGTATTCTCGATAAGAAAGGTCATCTTGGAGATCAAGCGTTCCACGGTCGACTTCGCGGATGGGGTCCTTGAAGCAACGCCTGAGTTGGGACACATGGAATACATCGTGTACTCGGGAAAGGTGCGGGGGTAGTTCAAGTTGGTAGGCAACTTCTCCACGTTTAGCTAGGATGCGGAAAGGTCCGATGTAACGTGGGGCCAACTTGCCTTTGATACCGAAACGTTGGGTTCCCTTCAGAGGAGTAACCCGGAGGTAAGCCTTCTCATCCAGATTGTAGCTCTCTTGCCTATGATGACGATCATAGTAGCTTTTCTGACGAGACTGGGCTGCTTTCAATTGATCACGAACAATGTGAACTTGCTCTTCTGCTTCCTTGATCATATCCGGTCCAAAGAATTGTCTTTCACCGGTTTCAGACCAGTTTAGTGGTGTTCGACATCGTCGTCCATAAAGGAGTTCAAAAGGAGCCATGTTCAGACTAGATTGAAAACTATTGTTATAAGCAAATTCGGCAAATGGAAGAGAATTCTCCCAATGCTTTCCGAATGAGATAACACAAGCTCTGAGCATGTCTTCAAGAATTTGGTTAACCCTTTCGACTTGACCGCTAGACTGAGGATGAAAAGCTGTACTAAAGGAGAGATGAGTTCCCATAGCATTCTGAAAGCTTCCCCAAAATCTAGAGGTGAAAAGGCTACCACGATCAGAATTGATTTCCAAAGGAATACCGTGAAGGGATACAATTCTGGAGATGTACAAGTCCGCTAACTGGCTAGCAGTTATAGACTCGCTAACCGGAAGGAAGTGAGCAACTTTGGAAAGCCTATCTATGACAACGAAGATGGCATTGTTTCCCTTCTGGGTTCTTGGAAAGACGGTGATGAAGTCCATACCGACTTTGTCCCATTTCCACTCGGGAATAGACAAAGGTTGAAGTGTACCAGCAGGTCTTTGATGTTCTGCCTTAATGCGACGACAAACATCACATTCGGCAACAAATTGAGCAATGTCTCTCTTCATCCTAGTCCACCAAAATCTCTGGCGTAGATCTCGGTACATTTTCGTGCTACCGGGATGAATTGAGAGGGGTGTGTCATGGGCTTCTTTGAGGATGAGTTGCCTTAGTTCCTTATTCTTAGGTACTACCAAACGATTTTCAAAGAATACCGTTCCGTTGCTATCTGTGGAGAAACATTTAGCAACTCCGCTAGCAATGTTCTCCTTGATCCGGCGAACACCTCGTGCACGCCTTTGGGCAACTATAATTTGATCCTCAAGATTTGGTTTCGCCACCAAGGTAGAAAGATAGCCACGAGGAACAATCTCAAGGTTGAGCTTGCGAAAGTTCTCATGAAGAAGTGGTTGATATTGCTGTAACATGAGGTTGTTACAGTACGACTTACGACTTAGTGCATCAGCCATGACATTGGCTTTGCCTGGGGTGTAAGAAATTGCTACGTCGTAATCTTTTATCAACTCAATCCAGCGTATTTGCCTGAGATTAAGATCTGGCTGGGTGAAAATATATTTGAGGCTTTGGTGGTCAGAATAAATCTCACAACGATTACCAAGGAGGTAATGTCGCCAAGTTGTTAGGGCATGAACTACGGCAGCGAGTTCAAGGTCATGGGTAGGATAGTTCTCTTCATGTGGCCGCAATTGGCGTGAAGCATAAGCTACCACATGTCGATCTTGCAGAAGTATGCATCCTAACCCTTGCCGTGATGCATCACAATAGATTTCGAAATCCCTTTTGGTGTCTGGAGGTGCAAGTACGGGTGCGGAAGTCAACCTTCTTTTTAGCTCTTGAAAGCTTTCCTCGCACTTGGGAGTCCATAAGAATTTCTTATCTTTCTTGAGGAGTTCAGTTAGAGGCTTTGCAACTTTAGAAAAGTTCTCGACGAAGCGACGGCAATAGCTGGCTAGGCCAAGAAAACTTCTAACTTGCTTAACCGATTCAGGTGGAGTCCAGTCAAGGACGGCCTGAACTCTCTCGGGATTCACAGCAATGCCTTTTGCAGAAATCACGTGGCCTAAGTAGGTCACTTCTGGTAGCCAGAATTCACACTTGGAGAATTTAGCGTACAGGCGATGCTCTCTAAGTTTCATCAATACCAGCCTTAAGTGTTCGGCATGATCTCCTTCGTTCTTCGAGTAGATGAGAATATCATCAAGATAAACTACAACAAATTTATCTAGGTACTCCATGAAGATCGAATTCATCAAGCGTGAGAATGTGGCGGGGGCATTGGTTAAACCAAAGGACATGACGGTGTACTCGTAATGACCATAACGAGTAGTAAAAGCCGTTTTGGGAATGTCCTCGTTTCGGATTCTGATCTGATGATAACCTAATCTCAAATCCATCTTAGAGAAGACGGCGGATCCTGCAAGTTGATCATAAAGATCATTGATCCTGGGCAGTGGGTATTTGTTCTTTATCGTCGCTAAATTTAGCGGGCGATAATCTACGCACATCCTTTCTGTTCCATCTTTCTTCTTTACGAACAGAACGGGGCAACCCCATGGCGATGAGCTAGGGCGGATGAAGCCTTTTGCCAACGAAACATCAAGTTGGGTTTTTGGCTCAGCTAACTCATGTGGGGCCATTTTATATGGGCGTTTGGAAATTGGTGCGGTTCCTGGAACAAGATCCACTATAAACTCTACACATCTGTCGGGTGGCATGCCCGGCAGCTCTTCAGGAAAGACATCCGGGAAGTCACGAACCACCGGAATATCTTCAATTTCGGGAAGGGGAAGTACATTCAAGGAATGCACTTGGGTTCTTGTTCTGGGTGAGGTATAGCTAATGGTTTTTCCTGAAGGGTGGGTGAGTTTCACGGATTTGCCTTTGCAATCCAGGTAGGCATTCTGTCTTGATAGCCAATCCATGCCAAGGATGACATCAATGTCTGAAGACTTGAGGGCTATGAGCGAAGCAAGGAATACTAAACCCTCAATTGCAATTTGATTACCATGGCTTACCCTATTAGTTTGCCATCGTGACCCTGGAGTTTGAATAACCATTGGGGTGGACAATTCAACAAAGGGTAACTCATGACGAAGTGCATAACTTTCTGACATGAATGAATGAGATGCTCCTGGGTCGAAAAGAACGGAAGTAGGAAAAAAATTGACGGGGAGCGTACCAAGAATGACGTCAGTGGTGTCGTTAGTCTCTTCGGCGGCAATCTGGTTCAGACGTCCACGAGTGGCGGAAGGAGCGGGTTTGGCGGTGTAGACCTTCTGGGGTGGCTTGCCACGACCATTGTTGTTGTTGTTGTTGCCTCCGGCACGTGGTGGAGCATTCTGGTTCTGGACCTGGTTCTGGGGGCACTCGCGAGAGTAGTGGCCTGCCTGACCACACTTGTAGCAAGCTCCGAAAACAGTGCGTGGAGCTGGGTTGTTTGGTGGAGCTGGGTGGAACTGGGTTGGTGGACGAGGCGCCACATAGGATGGCCTCGGTGGGTTGTTCTGGCGGAACATGCTATTGGGGATCCAGATCTTGCGTTTCTGGGAACCAGAGCTGTATGAACTGTCGTCTCGAGGGTGTTTGCGGAAATCGTTGGGGGTGTTCATGTCCTCTTCCTTGATGGCCTTGTTGACAAGGACCTGGAAGGTGGCAAAGTCATGAAGATTGAGCTCGCGACGGAGTCCACTGTTGAGGCCACGACGGAACCTCTCTTGTTTCTTGGAGTCGGTGGAGACTTCTTCAGTTGCATAACGAGCAAGTCGTTTGAACTCACGACTAAACTCTTCCACGGTTCTTCTGCCTTGAGTGAGGTTACAAAACTCCTCACGCTTACGGTCCATGAGACCTTTGGTACTGTGGTGCTCGCGGAAAGAGGTGCAGAATTCCTCCCAAGATGCAGGTGGTCCAACTGGGTGCATATTCAGGAAGTTCTCCCACCAAGAGCTTGCTGCACCTTCGAGGTGATAGGTGGCATAGCTGACTTTGTCGCCGTCTGCAACATGGCCGGCTTGGAGCTTCCTCTCGATGCTGCGAAGCCAGTCATCGGCGTCAAGGGGCTCGGTGGAGTAACTGAATACCGGGGGATGAAGCCGGATGAAGTCATTCAGGGACACCAGCTCATTGCGCTGCTGAGTGGTGTTGCGTGCAATGACTTCCAGCAGGTGGTGAGAGTCACGGCGGTTCCTCTCGACTTCCATCAGAACTTGGGCCATCGTGGGTGGGGGTGGAAGGTTGTCTTCCTCCTGGTTGTTCCCACGACCTTGGTTTCGACCAATCTGGCCACGGGTTCCTTGAGACATCCTGAAGGTGAAAAATCCAAAGTCAAACAGAGTTGATTTCAAGAGTCTGATCAAGGTATTGAAGTACTGAAAGGATTACAGAGCAAAGGAAGTAATCATCTTGACAACATGGTGATAAAAGCATACAAGCCATATATTCACAAGCTGTCATACAAACCATACATCGTTTTAGTACAAGCACTAAGCTAATACAAACGTGATGAAGATGATACATCCTTCAGAGGCACTCTGACTTCCTATACATTATTTATCTAAGCCTCTGGAACTTAGACACCTTGCTTACAATATTCTAGGATACTACTACATCCTCACTAAGTAAGACCACAGGCGGTCTCACTCATCTTCATCTCCATAGTAGTCCTCATAAAAGTTACCCGCGTATCCCGGTAGCTGGAGGTGACCATCGGAAAACACGGAGGCTTGTGGACCCTGATATCCATTTGGGCAAGGATGGGGCCTAGGTCCAGTGTAGGGTGGAAGCAAAGGACCACGGGGTGGAAAAACTCCTCCAATCTTGGGCCAAGCAACTCGAGAAGGCATCTGAGTCCTCACTGGGTAGATCGCATCATACTCAACTGATCCCACGCTCACAAAGGGTGCCAAGAGCGTCAGTGCTCGGTACAGACGAACACGAGTAGCGTGGAGCTCAAAACGGAGAGCGCGTGCATCACGATCTCTGTCACTAGCAAACCTAGCAGTCATCTGAAGTGCTGGATCCTCGGCAGAGTGGTCTGAGTAGAGTCCGGTGTAATATCCCTCTTCTCCTGGAAGTGCAGCTGGGATATAGCGGAAAGAAGTCTCTCTCAGCAAAGTGTGCTCCTCTCTCAGCAGTGTGATACATGAGTATGCAGCATCCTGCACAGCCATGTTCTCGGTAACGCCGATGCCATGTCCAAAGTGGATAGGCTGGGTGACTCCAACGTGGTGTGGGTAGATCCGGACAATGCAGTGGAACTGCGTCTGGTTGAAGTCGTGGAACTGCTCCTCGATGGTGTACTCAGGGTACCATCGATATCCCACGTAGGACATCATCTCGATCAACGTGTCGGGGTGGCCACGCACACCGAGGCACCTGGTCAAACGAACAATCTGCCGAGGGGGAAGATTTTCCATCTGAAACAGAAAGCAAGAGTTTGCAAATGCATCAGATTATGAGATAAACCTGGAATGACTCGGATAGCATAACGGCTGTAATTGTAAGAAATGACAATTTCTTTCAATATGCAAACATCACTTACATAATACGATGTAAGAAATCAGCATTACAACAATGCTAGGAAAACCTGGACACAACTTTCCTACGGCTATAAGGAAGCAAACAACGAGATGTGCTAAACAGACAGAGGAGAGCCTAGTCCTATCTTCCCGCAGAACAAGATGAGGGTGACTCAGAACTCAGAACGAAGGGGGTAAGGAGAAAAATGAAGCCTTACGTTGTTCCCTTATATACCCAGAGTAACTATATAACTACAGCAAGCTAGACTCAACTTCAGCCAAGGCTACTAGTCCTACAGTCAGTCCTGCTCTGATACCAAGTCTGTCGGGACCCGGGGTTAGCGTATGCAAGTCCAGTTAAGACATAGTCATATGGAGAGCCGAGAACCGCACCCACTTGTCTAAGCAGACAAGGCCAAGCACTGAACATTCTCGGAAAGCATCGTACGTGAGGGGCATCCCATCCAGGCCGGATGATCAACTGTGATGGGTCCTCATCGTCCGCACACAAGTCTAATGATATGGGTGGTGAACTCCCATATTCAAAGACAAGTCGCCTCAACCATACTATCGACTATCTCTAAACTCTTACATAGACTTACTCCAGCCCGATCACTTAGTCGGGGTCTAGGGCGGGCTCGATCATACCACAAAGTGTGCACGAGACGGAGTCTCGAGCAATCGCATCGCGATGCCCCAAGATGCGCACATCTAAGGGCCACTTGGTGTATGAAAGACCGCCAGCGAGAACACAACTAAGGTCTCGAAAACCCATACAAAGACATGCATGTTATAAACATACACGCAGCACACATGCCTTGTATGAACAGCAGGTACCATTGCAATTCTCTACAAAGTGTACATTTTATTTATAACTCTGATAGAGTACACACAGAGATCACATACATGTGATGCAACATTACAACACAGAACGGAAGGAAATTATGTCTGAGTACAGACAAGTTTAACAAATGGCTTAAGAAGCCTTATTCAAACACAAAGCCCTCCACGAGGGAACCAGTCTGCTGACTGGGACTAGACTAGCTTATCTTCAGTCGTCCAGCTCGATGAAGAAGCCACCTTCTGGGTCAGTGACATCATCTAAAACATAGATTAAGCAAACGTGAGTACAAAGTCGTACTCAGCAAGACTTACATAGGAGCTATACTACTCATGCACATGTATCAAGGTAAAGGGGGTGGGGTTCACTTGCAGAAATGCCAGCTTTGACTTGGCTAGTCCTGAACTACGAGTACCAGACTTGAGGTAAGAAGCGTACACGAGTCCACTACTTTCACCAACCAATTACACCACTATGGTTCCTTCCTCGACTTCCCCACGAGAAAGCACGCCATAGCACTCACACTTATCTTGGTGTGTTTTAGAAGTATCCGGTTCAAGTTATCTAATAATCAAGCTAAGCTTTCCAAGCAGTCCATAACCGCGGACGCGGCTATTCGAATAGTTTTGTTAACCTTGCAAGGGTGTACCGCTACACACACATGATCATCATTTACCGCCTTTGATCTCGACACCATTCAAGGGGTGCCAGCGAGGATGCTCACCACAACTGTTACCTCATAGCCTATCTAGTCCAAGAAAGTCGCCTACTTGGGTTGGCTACCACTATCGTGAACCCGGCCGGTTTACCGAAGTGGACCCAAGCGATGTGTGCGTGGTGCATAAGCCGGTCTCGGATGAGCCGTTCTCTCACTTAGCATCCAGGCCACAAGCCTACCAGAACTCCGAACTACTGCGACATCTGGACATCGAAAGGGATGAGTTAATAAGTTGAGAGGGGTCAGTGAGCCCAATGTGTGGTTGTACTCTTCATCTTGGATCAGCACACAAGAACTCGGGCTTAGGGCGGTGTTCAACGAGACAACCCACCGTGTACTCCTACACAGCCTCTCATCGTTCACCTTGTATTAGGGTCGATTCACCAACACTTTTCTACCATCATCAACATAATCACTACCATCCCGACTCACATCACAGTAACAACATGGTATCTTACTAAGCATGCAATAAGCGATAACATTTGCAGGGGCCACATGATATCAACCAACTCCTACATTTGCTAGGATTGTGGTTTGCTTACTACTGTGACAAAAGATAGGTCATGCAAAGGAATGGGTTCATCTATGCGGTAGAATCATAACATGGTGATCATCCTATACAATGCATAAGCGAGACATGAGAGGGAAGTGGGATTTTATCGACATGATCAATGGGGTTTTGCTTGCCTTGCTGACGAGGTTCGGGCTCTGGATCTTCAGCGAAGGGGGTGACCTCTTGCTCCGGTTCCACCTCTACTCGACAAACAAAGCACGAAGTAGCAATCAATATGAATGCAATGCTCAAGCACATGATTGAATGTTAAAGCTTGAAGTATAAGTTCTGATGTGTGAGGCAATTCCATTTAAGTGGAATATATTGCATTTAAAAATGCAAATTCAAACTCCACATTTGAATTCAACAATGACCAAGTTATATGTGATAGAGTTTGATCATTTTGAATTATCTTCAAATGTGTATGATATGCCTCTGATGTGTAAGTGAAATGTAGCATGTTGCCATGGTTCAAGTTGCAAAAATAATTGAATTGAATTTGATTTAATTCCATTTAAATCAAATAGCAAATGCTACTGATCACTTTTTAAATTCAACTCAAACAGAGTTGAAAGTTGCATTGGAAAGATAATTTTCTCCTGATCATTTTTCATATATTATTTGTCCAATTTGGAGTTAATATGAATTATCTATGAATTTCCAAAGTTTGGGGTATTTTCTGGAATTTCTGGATTTATTAAACTATTCTTCTTTTCTGGAAAAGCATTACTGCGTCATTATTGCATCAGCATGACATCAGGGGGTTTGACCCGAGTCAAACTGACAAGGGGTCCCACCTGTCTGTGATACAGGGGTTAATCCCGTGGTTAAAATTAATTAAACGGAGGGATTAGGGGTTGGGGCCCAGTAGTCAGTGGGTTCAGGGGTGTGATTAGGGGTGGGTTAGGGTTAACTCGCCGGCGGTTAGCCGCCGGTGGCACGGGCACGGAGGCGTGGTCACCGGAGTGAGCCAGAGGCCACGGGAGAGCACGGGGAAGGCTCCATTCGACTCAGCAACGTCTCGCGCATCATCTGGAGGCAACGGGGGCCCTCGGGGTGGTCGAGAGCGACGACGGCGACGACTCCGGCGGCAGCAGAACGGCGGCGAGGTCGTAGCCGAGGCTAGGGAGCATGGCTTGGGGTGATTTTGGTTGCGTTTGAAAGCTGGCACACGCGGGAGTCAAACGCGTGCACTGGGGGTTCACGACAAGCACGGGAGCGAGGAGGACGACGACCATGGCGGCGAGCTTGCTCGGGATCCATGGCGGATTCAGTTGTGGGGCAAACGAGGCGCTGCAAACTTAGGGTAAAGGTGAAGGAGCTCACCCTGAAGCTAATGGAGAAGACGGTAAGGCCGGGGATGCTGTGTAGTCGAGGAATTCGACGACGGCGACTCACGGGTCCGGCGAGCTCTCGGTGAAGCTGGCGTCGATTGCTGAGGTGCTCGGGCTCGATTGCTTGAGGGGAACGATGAAGAGGCTTGCTGCGGTTCTCCTGGACACGGCGGCATGGCTCGGGGACGACGGTGGCTACGTGTTCTCGACGGCGTGCTCCACGGCGGTCTTCGGGCGGCGGTGAAATCGGGCGCAGGATGAGGAGGAAGACGAAGAGGAGGGGGGGAATGGATGTGGATGGCTCCAGGGCGTCTCCAAGACGTGGCTAGAAGGCGCGGGAGACGCCAGGCAGGCTAGCAGGTGCTCGTCGGCGTCGGCATGCGCTCCAGCGAGCTGCTTGCCGCGCCGGGGAAGACGACAAGGGGAGGCTGCGGGCTGGGCTGCCGAAACGGTAAGTTGGGCCGGGGTGCCCCAGGTAAGTGGGCTACTTTCTGTTTTTCTTTTTCCTTCTGTTTTCTCTCTGTTTAATCTTTCCTTTCTTTTCTGTAATTTGTTTTGGCTCTGATAGAAATACCAAACCATTTTATTAAATGCTGAAAACTTTTATATGGCTTCATAATAATATAGACTAGCCACTCATAAACTTTCAACATTTTTAAAATTCAAATGATTTGAATTTTAAATCAAATAGGGGGATTTCTTCAATTCCAAGGTACTGTTTGAATATTTGAAAAATCTATGAGCATGGGGTGGGTCCCACATCACTTGATATGTGATCACACTCATTTATAAGACTTTTCAAAACTCTAACATGAATTTTTGGAAAATATTTTTATCTGGCCTTTTAAAATAATTCATCTGGGGGGTGTTCCTTCTCCCATTTTGATTTTGAAATTGATTTCCAAGATTTCTTTTGAAATTTTTGCATGATGCAAAGGCACTAACTAACCCTAGCACATACCTAACAGAGGGATCTGACAGAGGGAGCTTGTGTATTCTCTAAGATTGATCTTCGTTCTGGTTATCATCAAGTGAAGATTCGGGAGAAGGATATTCCGAAGACTGCTTTTACTACGAGGTATGGGTTGTATGAGTATACTGTTATGTCATTTGGATTGACTAATGCTCCTGCATACTTCATGAATATGATGAACAAGGTGTTTATGGAGTTCTTGGATAAATTCGTTGTGGTATTCATTGATGATATATTGGTGTATTCCAAGAATGAGCAAGAGCATGAGGCACATTTGCGTTTGGTATTGGAGAAGCTCAAGGAGCACAAGTTGTATCCCAAGTTCAGCAAGTGTGAGTTTTGGTTGAAGGAGGTCGGATTCCTTGGACATGTTGTGTCAGGAGAAGGAGTAGCTGTGGACCCATCCAAGGTTTCAACAGTTACAGAATGGGAGACACCCGCGACAGTTGGAGACATTCGCAGTTTCTTGGGTCTTGCAGGATATTATAGGAGGTTCATTGAGAATTTCTCCAAGCTTGCAAAACCAATGACTGAGCTGTTGAAGAAAGAGAATAAGTTTGTTTGGAGTGAGGCATGTGAAGCCAGCTTTCAGGAATTGAAGAAACGGTTAGTAACTGCACCTGTTTTATGTTTGCCTGATATACATAAGGATTTCCAAGTATATTGTGATGCATCTCGTCGAGGACTTGGTTGTGTTTTGATGCAAGGAGGTAGAGTTGTTGCTTATGCTTCACGCCAGCTTAAGAACCCTGAGCAGAACTATCCTACGCATGATTTGGAGTTAGCTGCAGTTGTTCATGCATTGAAAACTTGGAGGCAATATCTTGTTGGTAATCATTGTGATGTTTTCACTGATCATAAGAGTTTGAAGTATATCTTTACTCAGAAGGATTTGAATCTCAGGCAGAGTAGATGGCTGGAGCTTATTAAGGATTATGATTTGAATGTGCAGTATCATCCATGTAAAGCGAATGTGGTTGCTGATGCATTGATCCGTAAGAGTCATGTCAATGTTGCTAATGTTGAGGATATGCCACGTGAGTTATGTGAGCAGTTCAAGAATCTCAGGTTGGAGATAGTTCCTAAGGGATATGTGGCAACATTGGAAGTGAGGCCAAATTTGTTGGAAAGAATCAGAGAAGCTCAGAGGAGTGATGCAGAAATTGATGAGATAAAAGTGAATATGACCAAGGGAAAATCAGAGGGTTTCCGTGAGGATGAGCATGGAGCCATTTGGTTTGAGAAGCGCATTTGTGTACCGCAGGATGCAGAGATCAGGAAGTTGATTCTTCAGGAGGCACATGATTCACCTTATTCTATTCATCCCGGGAATACCAAGATGTATTTGGATTTGAGGGAGAGATTTTGGTGGCCTAGCCTGAAGCGAGAGATAGCTTAGTATATTGCTTTGTGTGAGAGTCAAGGCTGAGCATCAGAAGCCAGCAGGATTGTTGCAGCCTTTGCCTATACCAGATTAGAAGTGGGATCAGATAGGTATGGACTTTATTACTGGTTTACCCAGGACTCGGTCAGGATATGATTCTATTTGGGTGATTATTGATCGTTTGACCAAGGTTGCTCACTTCATTCCAGTGAAGACAACTTATAACAGTGCCAAGCTAGCGAAGATTTATATGTCCAGGATCGTGTGTTTGCATGGAGTTCCAAGCAAGGTTGTGTCTGATAGAGGTACTCAGTTTACTTCGAAGTTTTGGCGTCAGTTGCATGAGACCTTGGGCACTAGGCTGGAGTTCAGTACAGCGTTCCATCCTCAGACGGATGGGCAGACCGAGAGAGTCAATCAGATCTTGGAGGATATGTTGAGATCTTGTGCGTTGGATTATGGTTCGAGTTGGTATGACAACTTACCGTATGCTGAGTTCTCGTATAACAACAGTTACCAGGCTAGTCTTCAGATGGCACCATTAGAGTTACTGTATGGCAGGAAGTGCAGAACTCCGTTGATGTGGGATGAGGTAGGAGAACGTCAGTTGTTTGGACCAGACCTGATCAGAGATGCCGAGGAGAAAGTCAAGTAGATCCGTGATAGACTGAAGATAGCACAGTCTAGGCAGAAGAGTTATGCAGATACTAAGCGCAAGGATGTAACCTATGAGGTTGGAGACCGTGCGTATCTCAGAGTTTCACCAATTCGCGGAATCAAGAGGTTTGGAATCAAGGGCAAGTTAGCACCACGTTTTGTGGGGCCTTACAAGATCTTGGAGCGCAGAGGAGAGGTAGCTTATCAGTTGGAGTTGCCAGAAGCTTTGTCAGGAGTTCATGATGTGTTTCACGTATCCCAGCTGAAGAAGTGTCATGCAGAGATGGCAGATATTCCTTTGAGAGATACAGTGCCACTTGAGGCAATTCAGTTGGAGAGTGACTTGACTTATGAGGAGAAACCTGTGAAGATTCTGGAGACTGCCGAAAGATTTACTCGCACCAAGACGACCAGACTATGCAAGGTTCAGTGGGATCATCATACCGAAGAGGAAGCAACTTGGGAGCGTGAAGAAGATCTGAAGCAAGACCACCCGCATCTCTTTGCTAGCCAGCCCGAATCTCGAGGACGAGATTCATCTTAAGGGGGTAGGTTTGTAACATCCCAATTTTCTAAATTCGGATGTTAATAGATCATCATATGCATCTCATGCTACTTTCGCATTTTTCTGGAGTTCTAAAATATTTTTAAACATTTTTCAACACATGGCAGTTCGCTGGAGAGGATATAAAAGGACTTATCCCCATTTTTAATTGTTGAAAAATAATTTAAAATATTTTTGGGAGACTTTTTAACTTTACTTTGGAGTTATAAATATTTTCTAAAAATATTGTTGGAGTTTATTTATGCTCCGGAAAAGTTTTTAAATCAATTTTCGGAGTTTTCGGTATTTTTAAAATGCCAGAAAAGTATTTAAAAATATTTAAAAATATGTTGCAAAGTTTTTATTTTATTTTAATATTTTGTTAAAGCCAAAAATTCAATTTTATTGTTTTAAAAATATTGGCGAAGACGGAATTTTAAAATAAATTTCCGTGTTTTTTTATATTATTTTGGGCCTAATGGGCATGTCCTGTTTTTTTCCCGCAGACCGATTTTGTATTTATCTCGGATTTAAAAAAAAGGATTAGGGGCTGGCTATAAATAGCCCCGATTAGGGCTAAATTATTTTTCGCTTAGCGTTTTAGGGTTAGCCTAAACAAATCCGCGGGACCCGCCGCCGCCGACATCATCACGACGTCATCGCCGGAGTTCGCCGGAATTTCGCCGGAGTATCACCGGAGTTGCGTTTTTCGCCGTTTTCGAGGTAATTTTTCCGGAGACGCCGAGTATCCGCGTCACCACACCGCCGGAGCCGACCCCGTCGCCCTGCGCCCCGCCGCCGCCGCCTGGCCGGCCGCGCCGCCGCCAGCCGCGCTCCGGCGAGCCAGCCGGAGCCAGCCGCCACCGCGCGCCATGGCCGCGAGCTCCTGGCCGCCGCGCCCTGCCCCGCGTGCCCCGCGTGCCCGCGCCCCTGCCCCGCCCCGCTGCCCACCGCCGCCGCCGGCCGGCCTAGCCCGAGCCGGGCCGAGCTCTCCCGTGGCCATGGCTTCCTGGCCTCGTGCCTATGCCGCGTGGAGAAGAAGGAAGCTGAAAAAAAAGAGATTAGTTGCGTTTTGAAAAAAAAACCCTAGATCTGGATCCAAACCGCCCGGGGACCTGATCGCGTTTTTCAGAAATTTTTTATTTACGTACGGGTCATTTTTACAGTAGAGCACCCCGGTACCCCCCCGGTGTCACCCCGATACCGTTTTCGCGACTACTTTTTAACCGTAACTCGGAATCGAGTGATTCCAGTTGCGTTGCGACCGTGTAGAAATTTCCTAGCCAGTGGACCAAGTGTTACAGAAGTTTGAAGTTTTTAAATTCGGATCCCAAGCTGATCCAAATTTGAACTTCCGGCAGCTGTAAGTTATTACCGGTGCGCCCGTTTGCGCCGTTTCTTTTTGCGTTGGTTTTATTTCGACAAGTAATTTAAGTTTAGATACTGTTAGGCAAGTTTTTCTACTGTTATTTGAATGTTTATTATTGTTTGAGCATATTTGTATTGAACATATGATTGATTGGTGCTATGTTTGCTCGTATAGATTGTCCGGAGTGTGCCGCCTCGTATTGTGAGGATTGTGACCGTCAGGAGCAGCAAGAAGGCAAGTGATGCTTTGACCATACTCATACCTATATTTTATATATGCATTATGTTAAGAAATATCACCCTATTGCATGATAGGTAGTTTATTTTACTGTTGTTGCAAAAGCAGTTAGGATAGCCACATGTTTTGACTTATCTACCGTAGATCAACCTAGCCGTGTTGTTGCTTTATTGCTATGTTTTGTAGACGTGGTTTGGGTTGTGTAAATTCATGGAGTGCATGTGAGCTATTTAATAATTTGTGTAGAAATTGTTTAATAAATAGAAATCACTTCTGGACGGGCAGGGAGTGCTTCCTGGGGGCTCGTTCCTTATCTAAGGTCGAGACCAGGTTGTACCCCTAATGGTTGGTTTGGTGGTTGACAGTACGTCATGGTGCTACCCTCTGAACGTAAGTGGGCGCCGTCCAGGCTCAAAAAGATCAGACATACTTGGTGACTAGAAGCTTACATGTACAGCCGCTGGCCATATGGGCTCTGGCTTAGTTGAGTATGATGTAGGAAGCCTCTCCCGTGCAAAGCTAGCAGATGTAGATGTGTTAGGTGGTACCGGCTTGCCGTTGGGTGTAGGTGACCTCTTCTGAAAGACTTCGTCTCAATCTTCGGGTTGAGTCCAGCGGGGAAAGTGTACTAACTTCTACAGAGTAAAAACTAATCATGATTAGCCGTGTCCCCGGTTATGGACATCCTTGAGCTACTAGACATTACTGTTACTGGAGGATCTTGACATATGAATCACCTTAATAATTTGAGTGGGCAAGATTAAATAAGGGTGTGGTGTTGGAACTGGTGTGCCCAGTTCGTTCTTAAGTAGTAAGTTCAATTTAAAATTTTGACTAGTTTAGTTCAGGAGAAAATTGGATTTCTGCAAAACAAAACCTTAAGCCTTTCCTTTGACTTACCTTGCATGTAGTTGTAGGTCCTTTATATAAACTTTTCCGTGTCACTTGCCGTACAAATCAGATGTACTGACCCGTTGTCGGGCTGTAACCTTCGGTGTTGCAGGTTTTTCAGACAATCAGTAAGGTGCGTTTAGGGGTTGCGAGTCTACACTCAGCATGTTCGCATGTGGCTGTTGATGGGACTCCACGTTATTTGTTTTTGCTTCCGCTATATTTATATTGAATAAGCTAGCCTTGAGCTATGCAACTTATTATTTATTTACTCTGGATCATACGTTGTAATAATGATGCACTTGTACTTTGATATACATCTATAATACTGTGTGTGCCAGCGAGTTCGATCCAGGGACTGGCACTTGAGCACAGAGACTTCAATTCTGTGTGAATTGGGCCGTTACAAGCGTGCGTAGACATCAAGCCGCCTGGACCCCTGGTGGGCCCCCCCTGGCTGCCCCCTTCGCCCATATATTCCCCGTGACGCAAAAACCCCGAGACTGGAACCCTTTTTCGCGATCCCTCCTCTGTTCCGCCGTCACCGCGCTTCCAAGATCGGGAGCACCAAGAGACCTCTTCCCGGCACCCTTTCGGAGGGAGGAACCACCTCCGAGAGCTTATCCACCACCATGGATGCTTCCCGGATGAACCGTGAGTAGTCCACCTTGGACCATGGGTCTATGATCAGTAGCTATGTGATGTTCTCCTCCCCTCTTTGTTCTTAATGGATTAGACCTCGTGAGCTGCCCTACAATATCGAGGCACATATGTAATCTTTCTGTTGTTGCTATGCTGAGTTTGCTGGGATCCGATGGATTATGAGACTATGTTCAGATTGTGTTTGAGTAATATATTTGATTCTCCTCTTTTATATTTATGTTCTAGAGTAATTCTTGCATGTTCTCCGTAGCTGTTTATTGCTTTGGCCAAGTAGAAGGTAGTGACTCCAGGAGGGAGCGTTATGCATGATTGTGGGTTCATGCCCCCCGATGACTAGCTTGAGTGACAGAAACATGAGTCTAGGGGATGTGATGTTGCCACAAGGGAGAAAACAACGGTGCTTGTACTTGCGGGTGCAAGGATCGTTTACTTTACGCAAAGTTCTTTAATGCAGTTGTCCGTTGCTTTGAGTTTACACTTTGGGTGAGATTCACAAATTAATACCCGCGAGATTTTCTGGATAGATATCTCAAGGTGGATGATTAGTAGGTAGATGCAGATGGATTTCGGTCTACTTGATTTGGCGTACCGCCCAAGCTTTTGAGCCTCTTCCTTTCTTTGTAGCATAGTTAGCATTGGTTTGTGCACATAATCCTGTCAATTGCCCAGCTGTAATTTGTTTACCTCGCATGGCTATTTTATCGTCTTTGGGGAGAGAGACATCACTAGTGAACATCATAGGACCCCGGTCCATATTTCCAATATTGTTTACACCCGCTATCAATTTACTGCTTTATTTACTTTTCCGTTGCTATCACTATCATTATTATCCCGTGGGTTTTATCCTTTGTGAACAACAAGTCCGGAGGGATTGACAACCTCTCTGTACTCGTTGGGAGCAAAGCTATCTGTTGTGTGTGCTGGTCCAGGTAAAGTAAGCAACCTCGATTGTGAACGGCACCATTGTTCACTTTGCCACCTACTTATCGTTGTTGGAGTCCTATTGGTTCGACACTCAACCTTAGCATCTTTGCTAAGGGAAATTTGTTGCTACGCTACATCTCACCTTCCACTTTGGGTAACCAACGAGGGGCGAGAAGTAAACTCTCGTGACATCACTTTCCCGCAATGCAAGCACTACAAACACGATCTTTTGCAAAAGAAACGTCGCTTAGTCCGACAATGTGATCCCCCTTTATAAGGGATTGTAAATTTCTCATACCAACATGGGCTATCCTACGGTGCCATAGCCACCCCACGTCGGCCTTGGCCATTAGACATGTTTTTAGGTGAGTACTCTCTTTCGAGAAATCAAGCACATAAAGGTTGCCTTCAACATGCCCAACAAAGATCACTTTGAGAGTATCCCTCTTAAAGACGGTCACATGAAATTCACTAAAAAGAGAGTCATAACCGGCACGTGCCAATTGGATAGTGGAAAGTAGATTGTAGTGAAGGGATTCGACAAGCATGACATTTTTTAGTGAAGAATCACTCGAGATGACAAACTTCCCTAATCCCAATACCTTTCCCTTGCTGTTGTCGTCAAAGGAGATGTTCGAGGATGATGCCTCCGGTCATATGATTGGTGCGACCACTATCAATCACCCATTGAGTTCCACCGGAGGCATAGTCCTACAAAAATCAAGCTTTGTTTTTAGGTCCCCATTTTTCAATGGGTCCTAGAGAGTTAGCAACAAGGGTCTTAGGAACCCAAATAGTTCATGCGTAATCATCATAATTAGTGCCGACAAATTTAGCAAAGGTATAACCACCATTCATTCTCAAAAGGACATAAGGTGGATTGTTCATGTCGGCATAATTAGAAGAGGGAGCCATCTCCTTTGTGATGACTTTCTTTCCAACCTTCTCCTTTCCCTTTTCCTTCTCCTTGTGCCCTTCTTGCACAAATGTAATTTGTTGTTGAGGAGGAGTAGCTTGGTGCTTATTCTTCTTGTTCTTCTTATTCTTGTGCTTGTTCTTCTTTTTCTTTTGAGATGAATCAAAGCCGATACCTTCCTTGGCCACACATTTCTTTTGATTACTCAGAAGTTCATTCAAGTTCTTTTCGCCTTGAATGCAAGACACAAGACCTTTCTCAAGTTGATCTTTCAAATTTTTGTTCTCAACAAGTAGTGATGCATAATCAATGGAGTTAGAAGCACATGCATCATTAGGAGAGAAAGTAGCGAGAGACTTAAGAGTGGAAGCCTTAAGTTGATTGTAAGACTCGATGAGAGTTATAAGCTCCCCTTTTATGAGCTTGTGGCTCTTTTCGAGGAGTTTATACTCCTCACCGAGTTCACCATGAACAACTTTAAGCTTAGCAATTTTATTCAAGAGGTAATGCTTGATTTCAAGAGAGAGTTATAAAGCATCATTTACTTTAACAAAGTCTATCTCATGTGAAGTGATGGTTTCCTCAAGTGAGGCCTTCATGGTTTCTACTTCATGGAGATTTTGCTCAAGGAGGTCATTTCTCTCCTTTTCCTCTATTAGGAGGGTTTCCACATTATCGATGTAGTCATCACGTTCGGTGAGTGACTTCATCATGTTGAGAAAATGAGTAAGGGATTCTCCTTTGAGTGTCTTCATGAAGGCTAATGAGGTTTCCTCACTATAATCGACACCATCATCTTCACACTTATCCTCCAACTCTTTTTGCGAAAGGTTGGGAGCGGGAGATGATGGCGTAGGGTTAGAGGACTTTGATATTACCTCCTTAGCCATGAGGCATCGGTGGAAGTTGGGCTTGTTCTCGTTGGGGGAGTCTAAGAGGCTTGATGAGGTGGAGGAGGACTTGGAGTGCATGGCAATCGCGGCCATGCCTTTGTTCTCATCATCACCATCTTCATCATCCCCTGATACGTATTCTTCATGAACAAGGGCCTTGTCTCCACGCCTCTTGGCAAACTTGTTGAATCTCTTCTTTTTGAACACAAGCTTCTCGGATTTGTCTTCTCTTCTCTCATATGGACAATCCGCAACAAAGTGTTTTGGACTATCACAATTGGAGCACTTTCTTCTTCCAAAGGTTTTGCCCTTGAAGTTTCTTACTTTGGTAGCCATGGTGCCCGTACATTTCTTGACCAAAAGGGCCAAGTCTTCTCCAAAGTCATTTGTCGGGCACGAGGAAATATCTTCATCTTCACAATATTCTTCCACTTCTTCCACCTCCACGATCTTGGAGGGGGAAGCCGTCTTCTTGGCCTTCAAAGCAAGGTTGTTGGTGCTATTTATCCCTTGAACAAGGTCATGGGTTTGCTTGGACTTAGCTTTCAACAACGAGTTGGTGGTGAAGGATGACACAATTTGATTTGGAGTCAATTGGTCAAAATCCATGCGTTGATGAATCATTGTGACCATGGTGTCATCCGTTAGGATCATGGCACACATGAACTTATCCTTGATGAAGTTGTCATCGGCCCATGTGCATCCATAGTTCCTTAAATCCAACACGATGGACTTGAGCCTACGGAAGACTTGATCCGCAGACTCACCATCCTTCCTTACGAACATGTTAACTTCCGTCTTGAGAAGGGCCAGGAGAGATCTCTGCACACTGATGTCTCCTTCAAATATTTCTCGGAGAGTATCCCAAATCTCTTTGGTCGACTTCAATAAAGAAATGGAGTCTTGGTAGTCATCGGGCACAGCTCTCCCGAGCATGTGACAGGCAGTATCATTGAGTTGCTCATCAACCTCTTCTCTTGGAGATAGACTTGATGGGTCTTCAGGATGATGGCCTCTCAGGATAACCCACCATCGTTGAGTGGAGGCGCTCCGGATGTGTGACTCCATAGCTAATTTCCATTTACCAAACGTGTCAGGATTCAAACGGGGGGGGTCCCAATATGATTAATATGAGGCATAGGAATATGAGGACGAGCATATGAAGGAGCAGCAGCATTGTAAGACGGTGCAGAGGAGTGTGTGAGGGGGGTTTAGGTGTCTCCTTTACTCCATCAACATACAAAGTGGTGTTTGGACAAAATGTTGATGAAGTAGAAGGAGTTTGCAAAAATGAAGCAAGTTTCTTGTCGACTTCATCACGAACCAATACCTTCATCGAATTTTCCATGGAGCTTTTAAAGGACTCCATGAAGGAAGCGAATTCGTTCATGGTTAGTGTAGTGGAAGAGCTAGCTCCTCCACCCTCTTGGTGTGGTATTTGTGGAGTGGGTGGATTAGCATTGGGTGCACTATGTGCACCAAGTGCTCCTCCATCCACAGGAAGTTTTTCACCTTGATCCCCTAAGTCGGCCATATCCTCTTAGGCGGTAAAGCCCTTAATAAGAGCCCTATCTCTGATACCAATTGAAAGGATCAATGCAGTCAACTAGAGGTGGGGTGAATAGGTGACTAACAAATTTAAGCTTTATTACCAAATTTTAGGGTTTAGCGGATAAAAGCAATTCTCTAGATGTGCACTAGATGAACAACCCTAGGTGGCAAGCAAGCTCAAAGACAACTATGCTAGGCAACAACTACAATAGCAAGCCAACAAGCATAAGAGGTTAGTACAAGTAAAGTGTGAAAAGGATAAACCACAAGTGACAGGGAGACATGGAGATTTGGTTGACCGAAGTTCACACTCTTTTGAGGGAGTGCTAATCTCCGTTGGAGCGGTGCTCAATCCTTGAGAGCGCTACCAACAACGTAGCTCACCGTATTCTCATTTTTGAGTCACCCCAATGGATGAGCCTCGAATCACTCGGGGTTGGTATTGAAGGCGACCACCACACCTTTACAAACTTCCCGAAGCACACCACAAGCAAGGAAGCTTTCGGGACGGACACCTAGACGCCTAGGAGCCAAAGCTCCGAGAGTAACAAGTCAACGGTGAAGAAATCTTGAGGGGAACCAAGAACGGTTTGGTGGAAGTGTAGATCGGGTGAATCTCCTCCAAATCCCAAAGTATTGGAGTGTTTGGTTGGTGTAATAAGGAGGGATCCAAGCTTTGAGGTTTGGCAATGATGGAGAAGCTTGGGGGAGAGATTCAAGTCCGAGGAGGAAGAAGGGGGGGTTATACCCCACCCCCAAATCTGACCATTGTCCATGGGGGACCCCGGGCACCCGGAGTAAAGAACCCAGGCACCCGGGATGGTCAGATCCCACCAGGCCACTGGAGACCGGGCACCCGGGGGTCAGAGCCCCGGGCACCCGGGATGCTCAGTGAGAAAACGCCAGAAGACAGGGCACCCGGGGGTCCAGGGCCCCGGGCACCCAGGGTGGTCAAGGAGGATTGGGACCTCTCCCTTTCTGACCCTTGAACCGGACAAAATCAAACCAAAAGCAACCCCTCCTAGCCCTAATCATCGTGACCCCTCTTAATAGTGTGGCACTTCCTATGACTCAAAAGTAACCGAACAAATCTTCCGAGTCCAAAAGCACGCTGTCTTTTCCTTTTTGGATAGAGTGGGGTCACCAGCATCCGTAGATGACACCGAGAACCGAATGTCCCGAGATAAACTAGAAAACTGACATTAGTCCTCACAAATCGTATTGTAATCAATACCAAAACCGCAATCAGGGGCAATTGCACTTTCAATTATACAATGTTGCAGCAACTTCTGCTGCATTGTTACTTTATGCTTTATATGAACTGTTGGTTGTTCTCTTCTTGTGTTGCAAGACTCGTCATAAGATGCTAGTCTTCGATAGGCCTAGCTTCTTATCCTTATTCTGATTTCTACCTTGCAGTCCACTATATAATGCCTCCCCTTTCCATTTGATACAAATGCATACAATCTTAGTAGCGGACGTAAGACTCGCGGGTATACTAGATACAAACCCTTGCTTTATTTCCCCCCCCCCCCTTTATGTTTTGCCTGATCGGCCGCTGGAGTCAACGTTGGAGCCTTCGAGTTCAAGAGCAGAAGATCCCCACCGCAACATGAAGATCCCCGATGCCTTCTACGACGTCGAGTTCCCCGTTGACCAGGAGTAGTTTGGAGGTTCCCAGGCAGGAGGCCTCGCCTTTTCGATCTGTTTTTATTTGTGCTAGCCTTCTTAGGGCAACCTTGTATTCTTGTGTCTGTACTCAGATACTTTTGCTTCCGCTAACTTTGTGTTTTCGAGTTGTTGTATTCGAGCCCTCGTGGCTCCTGGCTTGTATTAAACAACTTGTATTATTTTATTTGTAGAGTTGTGTTGTGATATCCCATCGTAAGTCCCTAATCTCGATCGTGTACCTTGCGTGTATGATTACTGTACACGACTTGATTTTGGGGGCGTCACACCATGGGAGAGAGGATTTGGGTCCTTGCCACCCGCGGCACTACCTTATTCCCCTAGGGAATATTTACTCTTGAGCTCATCCAATGAGTCAGACTTTCTTGACTGAATGGAAACTTCCCGTCCAAAGGAAATCTACTTATTCCAGCTTACCTCTATAAACAAAACAAGGCCCTCCCATTCAGGCAAATGTGGTTGTACCAGGAAGGTTCGGTTCCGTGGCACTTGGATTGACCAGCTATTAAAGTTGGTTTAACAAGAGCTAAATAATTGAAACCTTACTTTAGTTCTCAATAACCTTTCCTGTTATACTGAAACATTTACGGGGATTGTTATCTTAACTAAAGTATTTCCTCGAGATCCTTCGTGAATGATGCTACTACTTATAATGCTTATGGTTCATGTAGTTAAAATATTTACCAGTTACAACTTACAACTCAAGCTAAAGTTTCTACTCCAACAACATCTATAGTGCTTTCCTTGGTGGCTAGCTATGCTACTCCAACCACATCACAACAATTTTGAAAGCGATGTGAAAAAAGATGTCGAAGACCGCAGTACTCAAAACGTACATCTAACCACATGCAATATGCCGATAAATCGTATAAAGCCTCACAATTTTGCTCAAAATTTTGGGAGACGTGATAGGTTGGTAGGATGAATATTAGTATATACTAAAGGTAAACAATGTACATAATAATCAATCATTTTTTAGTAACGCAAGCTTTAATTACTATTACAGTAGAATCAAGATGATATTACCATATAAAAGTTTAACTCGATCCCTATTGAAGAAAAAAACTGTGAAATCACATAAATCATATAGATCAGATGAAAGCAATGACACAATGAGTTACAATCAGATTTATGAGTCACCATCTTGCCGTGGAACATAACCGCTACCCTTTTCACCAGCAGAGTTCACATTTTGTTGTAAGCTATTATTTTGTAGGGCAACATCTTTTCATAACACACTTTTAATCTTACCTCTTGAAGCTACACACCCATCAATCTAGGAAAAGATTATGTAAATCGTGAACTCATCATCCAAATTATTAGTTGCACTATCGAACGTAGAAACAATTAAATTCTGATTAATACCAATCCCTATGGGGCTATAGCTGAATCATATAAAGATATCTAACACACATATTACCAGTACCTGCAAGGCTATGGATTAAAAAAGGGACAAACCGACAACCTTTATTTCCTGATCAATCTCTTGTCATCAGGTTATTCTTCAGTTGAGAACCCTTATCAAGGGCATGGACCCAACTCCTAACTCGAGCTCATAGTTAGTATCCGCATACTGTAGTGGATGGTAATGTAACACAACAGATCAATCTCATCCAACCAAATAAGAGACGGCCTCTTATTTAGGAAGTTAAAGAAAGATTTTGGGGCAAAGATAGCATTAATAACTATTTTTATTGATTATTTTCTTAAGAGTAAGTCAAGTCTTCTGTATAGAAAACATTGTTTAGCGATTCATGAGTAAGTAGCGAATTGGTTGAAAGACACAAACTAAAGGAGCATAGTGTTCACAACGACGCTAGATGAGGATGAGCGTCGATTCCTTGTGGCAAGATCTTTATGAACATGGCACATGACATTTAACGTGAAATTATGTGAAAGATGTGGGAGCCACAAAAGTATGGCACATGAGAACAAATGATTCTTCAATAAAGGCGAAGATAGCAAATCATAATGGACTATAATAATTGTATCTACTGAAATTGAAGAGGCATTGCATATCGAATCAAAGCTAATAAGTGCAGCACATGAACCACTTTCACAACAACAATGCCCAACATATAAGCATGTGCCCACTCGAAGCCTCTTAGCTACGGTGATGCTAATCTATCAATGGTGAATGTCGACCATCTATATACTCAGAGAGTTGATATCGTATTACATAGGCTTGAGAGGCACAGGGAATCATCTTATAGCTACCAATCCTCTGTATGCTACCAGTGCGCTCCATTCAGCGTTATTAACTGGATCCAGATGGGCTCCATATCCAAACGTTCCATGGCGGCCTGGGTGGACATGTACCAAACTGACACCATGGGAATCCAGAATGGTAGCGGTGGCGTGCAATAAACCACCCATCCTGAGTACCAGATATCTTCGTTGTTGTTTCAATTAGTACTGGTGATGCCCTGAGTTGCTCGTCATGTAAATGTGTGATTACCTAGGAGCTGATCTTATTAGTTATAGTTGGCATATGGGAGTCGAATAGGGGGTTCATGAGTAGCTTTGATAGAGCATCTTCAAGATTAGACCAAATAACACAGCCAAAACTAAAAGACACAATTTTTGGTCCTTCGAAATCTAAACTAATATATAAAAGTACGAGAGGGGCTGATCCAAAACATCCTGACCTTCCATTCATCAAATCTAACGCTTAGAATTGCTTCCATGTTTAGCGCAGCACAACACGCTTAATACCCTTAAGATTTGCTATAAATTACCCACCACTGCCATTACAATAATGATAATTAATCTTGCGCTAATAATGAGGCATGCATGCACTAATTTCTTTCCTATGCATGATCCATGATCCTGTAATCTTTCCTGCATGCACGCGATTTTTTGCTTGATTATGTCCTTAACATTGATTATCAATTATTGCATGCGTACGATTCCTTTTCATCTCACATGTAAAATATTTTCCCTGTGCAACTCCCTACACATACAACATTTACAGTAATTGCATGCGTCAAGATTAGGGAAAAATGAACCTTGGAGATCGCTCCATTCATGACGTCTTTTATACTAAACTTTAAGTGGAAAGAGCCCATCAAGGATGAAATTTTGGAATCAACAAAATACACTTACTATTTTATAATTCCTTGACAAAATAATGCACCTAACAGATGGAGTAAGAATTTTTTAAATTTTGGGACCCATTTTATATTCAATGTTCATATCGCACAATGTGCAAGATAAAGTACTTCGCGTGAGGCGATTTGTGGTATTGGATCGACTACTCAGCAACGTACACAATGGAAGATCATCGAGTGATGTCATCTTGGCTGATATATGTCAGACAAGTGTGAATCGTGTGAATTAATAGTTATGTTCTAGCACAATTTTTTTTTACACCGGGGCCTCAAATTCCTAGACCGACATAGACACGGCTTTATTAACAAGTTTTGATATATACTTTTCTACCTAGGAAATAATATCAACATGAGTAGACTAAGGTTTATAAATAAGTCACCTACAATTTGAGTGCAAGCCACACATTTTTTGTCAACATCAGTAGACCGCTCAATTGATTCTTATATATTATTGCATTAGATAATTGCACATGCGTTACAAAGGGGCCCATATCTATTTTATCTGCAATTACCATGATTACATGAAAATATATACTAGCTGTCAATTGAATTGAGATTTTCTTAAAAATAATACTTCCTTGAAAAACTAACACTTATCGACTTACCTAAGAAGACATGTTTTCATTTGATAAACCATAAGATTTACGTGGTTTTCAATAATAATCTACAAGAAAACAAAAAATAAGAAGATTTTTTTTAAGAAGAAGCGAGGGGAGGAGGAGAGGACGAAGTGAAGTTCAAAAGAAGGTGGTAAACGAAATACCGATGGATAAAATATAAGACGTTACATCATTTTTGGTATGCAATAAAGATAAAAGTATAATATTGTACCATTTTGTTATTTTATTTAACCATATTTAATTCTTTTGCTCATTTTGTTTAAATATATTCATGGTAGGGACATTTTTTGTGTGATTACACGTGTGTTGCACGTACAAATTTACTAGTAAAAAGAAAAGCTCCAAGAGCAGATCAAAGTTTGCAAGGCGGCTCTTTTTTTGGGGATTCAAACCTAAAATTTGTTATAGGATTGACATATCCGGGTCTCCACTAGCACAGGACCAGAAACCACTAGTGGCGACAAGCCCAATTGTCGCTCGATGAAATTTCATTGACTCCGCACCGCCTCTCTTTACCTCTACACCAGCGAATTTCGATAGCAGGCTGCCACCCGGTCCCATCGAGTTCTGACCATCCCATCGCTCGGGGGCCATCGTCACGACCACCTTTCAGTTCGCGCCGCCACCACCCGGTCCCAACGAGTTTTGACCATCCCATTGCGCTTCACACCGTCAGATCCGCACCCGTCGCACGCCACAACCTCCCACCACCGACCCTGAGTTATCGTCCTCCTCCTTGAAAGTTCCCGCCGCTTGATTCCGCCGTTATTATTGTCGTCCCCGCCACAGCTAGACCGGGGAGGGGAATCCGACACTGCCCTCTTATTCTTCGGAGGCACTGACCTGCAAGCACCCACGGAAAGTGAGCTCGGGGCCACTGGCCACGACGAAACGAAGAAAACCTGCGAAGCTGGATGGAGGGTGAACTCATTCGTCGGCGGCAGTCCAACCCTGTTTTTTCAGCCGCCGCCCACCCACCACCAGAGCAAGGCATCAGAGCGCCAGATCTGCTCCCCTTAGATGTTAGGGCCCCGCGACGAGTCCAACACTTGAGGGACGACGATGATGAAGTGGAGCTGGGGGCGTGGATGGGAGGAGAGCTCTAACGAAGAGGAAGCCGAAAACGAAACCTCAGACGCCATGAATCGATGGTCGCCGGATCAGAAGAGGACGCTGGTGAAAGAGGGTGCATGTCGGTGCTAGAGTGGCAGCCGACGCTCGGGAGAGGGAGGCTCTTAGGGATTCCAATGGTGGGCTCACTCAGTCATGTCATAAGAGAAAATCATCTTGTGAATCATAATTAAGAAGTGAATTAGTTTAAAGACACAAACTAAAACCTCGTATAGGGCTAGTTCTTTTACGATGATTTTGAACAATCGAGTTTAGAAAATCAAGAAGCTACAAAAAAACTCGATATGCTTTTTAGAATCATCAAAGAATTGTGAGAATCGGTAGTGCAACGGGAAAGCACCTTAAACCAAAGATTTTAGCAATGGCAATTCTGAACCATCCCTCAAAAGAAAACGATTCGATTTCAACGTATGCCCCTATTAGAGTATCTCTAGAAAACTCCTTAAAACCGCCCGGACCTTAAAAAATCCGTCGATATGAAGTTTCGCGTGAAAAAAAACACCCCGAATAGAATCCTTATCCCGCTTTGGCCCTTAAAAACTTTTTACAGACCCTCCAAATCCAACTGTGCGACCTTTGTATTCCTTTTTCCCTTTGTTAGAATTACGCATCGTGCCTCTCGTGGAAGTAAATTCGTGCCTCCACGAGAGGCACAATCGTATCTTGTTTAGAGGCATGAGGCGAGCCTCTAACGGAAGTAAATTCATGTCTCCATGGGAGTCACGATCGTGCCTTTTTAGATGCACGATCGTGCCTTCTTTTTAGAGGCACGTGGGGTGCCTTTTTTTAGAGGCCCGAGTCATGGCTCTTTTTTGAAAAAAAAATCACCAAAAATGTAAGGAAAAATTGCGCAAAAACCAAAAAATTCGAAAAAACAAAAAAAACCATCTAAACACCGAAAATGTGTACACAAAAATAAAAAATAAAAACCAGAGGGAAGCATGAGGATGCGACACATGGCGCACTCTTGAGTGTTCGTTACGTGGACTATGAAGGAGCACTCTCTAATTAGTTGTCCTCCATGACAAGGGGAGTCAGACTCGTCCCAGTAGGCACCGGCTCGCCCGCAGCTCGACGAGGGCCTGCACTAGAGCACCCGCGATTGGCAAACTATAGTAATGACCATATACACACCAACATCCTCATAACATCACACAAAATGACAAAGTTCTTCGACATCACACCTTCAGAAAGGAAGCGACGCACATGTGCCATCGTCACCGGATTCAACCATCAAGGGCAGAATCTAAGTTTTCACCTTGAAAAATTAGTTCGAGCATATCAGGGTAATTCCTTCCACAAGGTAACAACGTAATTAAAAAGTCGTCGCCATTGGCAGGTATGACCAACTTGGTTAATACCAAAGCCCAACCCCCCCCCCCCCCCCCCGCCCGCCCAAAGCTCAAGACCGGGTGCATGCGACAATACCATCGAAGTCACTCATGTGTTGTCGCCATCACTTTTTCACCATCCATGTCAGACCGCCATCACTGTACAATTATCCTTTTGCGTCAAGTTTTTATCCATAGCTAATAGTTTGCATCTCACCAACGAAATCAACTATAGGATCTGAAGAGATGAGTCCTCTTCCAAGACCTTTCAACGACAATTGCCATCGTGGAGTCGTGAATGGTCACTGTAGCATATTTTGGAAGTTAAAGACATATTTCGAGACATACATAACATTAGTTTATTTCAGATTAACAAGAACGAGTACATTTTATGTTGGGCGATTTTTTTCTTAAGAGTAAGTCAAGTCTTTGTATAAAAGAAAAATCATGTAGTGATTATAATTAAGCAGTGAATTAGTTAAAAGACACAAACTAAAGCCTTGGAGTCTCTCTAGTCTGGTATCTAGTCATGTCAGAAACGGTAGATGAGGGTGAGTGCCGATCCCTGGTGGCGAGATCTTCACGAACTTTAGCACATGACATCCGGCATGCAATTGTAATTCCATCAAAGACGTGCGACCCACAAGTATGACACATGAGAAAATATAAAACCGAAGACAGCAAATCAGAACCAAATATATAATAAATTGTAAATCTGCTGAAATCGAAGTGTTGCTTCCAATCAAAGCTAATAAATACAGCGCATTGAGTCACTTTGGCGGCAACAATGTCCAACATATAAGCATATGCACATTCGAAGCCTCTCACAATTCCAGCGATGCTAATCTAGCGATGGTGAATGTAGACCGTCCATATATATACTCAGAGAGTAGATATTGTGTCGTATAGGCTTGAGAGGCATAGGGAATCATTTTATAGCTAAGCAACTCATGTGTGCGATGAGTTCGGTCCATTCAGCATTTTTAACTGGCTCCAGATGGGCGCCGTGTACCAAACTGACCCCCAGGGGTTCCAGAATGGTAGCGACGCCATGCAATAGACCCCCGATGGCCTCATCTTGAGTGTAGCAGATTTGTGCGTTGATGTTTCTATCAATACTAGTGTTGCCCCGACTTGCTCAGGTGTAAATGTGTGATTACATCAATGAAAAAAATAGCGCGCTATAGCGTCGCGTTTTGGGCAATGCCTCGCTAAATGCATCTATGTACAATATCTCGATAATAGCACGCTATAGCGCGAAATAGCACGCTAATAGCATATTTGTGAGGCCACGCTATTTTGTCATAGCACGCTATTTTTTCATTGGATTACATAGGTGCTGATGTCTTCACTCGGTGTTGGAATACGGGAGTTGAGCAGGGGATTCATGAGTAGCTTTGTTAGAGCATCTTCAACGAAGGACCAAAAAAACACAGCCAAAACTAACAAACATACAATTTTTGTCTTTGAGGTCAAAAAATGGCTCCACCAACATATTAAAATTTGCAAATCAACTAATTTTTTGGGGGTCAACTTTTTTGATATGCTGTAAAAGCTGGATTTTTTTTCTAGATACCTAAAACCTTCTCTCTCTCCACACTTAAAAGCGTTTTGTGGTCTGTTGGGGATGCTCTTCCTATACCTATTATTCATCATTCATGGCAAGGAATCTTCAACAGCAAGTTCATGTTAAGACAATCTTAATTTGAATGGACACAGAAGTAAATCCCAGAAAAGCACTCGATGGAGTGGCATGTATGCTCAATATAACATTGGATGTATTATTTTGCTTCCATGTCCAAAATTCCCCTAAAAGCTTCTATAAGCGGGGATCCCAAAACTTCCTACAAAACTGAGGCATGCAACGAAAGCATTGAACTAGTGAGACTTAACCTACGGAAAGCTACATGTGCAAAACCAACAACCCGAGTAATACATAAAACTGAAATCAGAGCTAACTCCATTAAGAACATAAAAGGCTGCTGAAAAATGAAGGAAGTAAAGCTTCAGTTTCAAGCAAGGTATTGAACTAGGCAGCCAATGATTCACATGATTACTCAGAAGCAAATAATAGCCCTATGTCAATGAGCTTTTCATACAATGAAGCTTATTTTTATAACACCACAAGCCTTAAAAAATATACACATACAAAAATATATGTTTTTTTAAATACAGAAGTGGTAGTTAAGTTAAAAAGGCTATGCACATATCTTCTAAGATGGTACAGACCATAATGCATGTTTTGGCCAATTAGGACTGAAGTATCAACGACCTCCAGATCTCTACCAAGTTTAGGATATGACAATCAGCATGTAACCGTATCAAGGCAAGTGAACCTATGACACATGGGGAAAACGGTTCTACAATAAAGACCAAGATAGCAAATCATAACTGCCTAGAAGAGAGTAGACCACGTGCTAAAATTGAAGAAGCCTCCATTCATACAAGTAAATGAATGCAACGCAATGAGGCACCTTTGCAGCACAAGGCCAACAAATAAACATGGGCTCATTCCAAGCCTCTTAGTTCCAGTTACTCAATTGATGATGCACATAGATCGTTCATATATTCCTGAGTTCATATATTCATGAGTGGAGATCGTTGTTTTATGTAAATGAGTTGTGTAGGCTTGAGATGAACCGGGAAACGTTATAGCACAAGATCTCGGTCAGTTGGAGACATTTTATGGCTGGATAATTAATGTGTATGAGTAATTAAGTCCATTCGGAAACAGCGCAGAATCGATGTTGCATTGGACTCCAAAATGCTACCAATCCAGTCACAGCTTGATTTGTGGGAGTGCAATCGGTAAGGGAGGATTACACTAGGATCAATATGGGAGTACTTGCGAGCGGTGGGAGGGCAGATGCAGCTAGGGATGAAGGCACTAGGTGCAGAAGTGCGTGAGGGGCTGAGGGCAGAGAAATGAGTATCTTCTAATTCTTTCTTTCCTTGATTCGGTCTCACGGTGGATACCGCATTATATAGAGGGATTGCCTTACAAACTGACTCTGACTCCCATGTCTAACACGAACTGACCTATGGTCTATTCAGTACAGGCTAACATATAGCTTTCTTATCAATAGCAATTGTACGCAAACAAGGTTGTTTCCCAATCAATAGGAATTATACTTGTTGATACGTTAGGGTGAGTCAGTTAATTCTATGGACAAACCATAAAATGTTTTGAGTTTAATTTCTAGTCCTAAAAATCATAGAAAAAGTTTGATAACCATTGCAACTAGTAGCTGCTCTTATCTGGGCCTACAACATGCTAATCAAATATGGATGTCACTTGAATGCATGATCTGTCATTGCATCTACTGTGTAATGCTGTAGCTAGCCTACCACTTGATGGGCGATCTTATTGACGTACACACATAAGGGACATTTTGCAAACAAAGATACAAAGAACATCGATATGAGTATCTTTATTAATTTCTATACCAGACGCCCATGTTCTTGGTCTTTCGGACATGCATATATACAAATATACTATCAGCATTGAACCAAATCATACTACTAATTGCCTCATTTTAGTTTACCCTTAGCAAACCCTATAGGAAATGACACATTCATTTCTGCTGGATATACAACTTCATTCAGGGCCAGCAATTTACCTAACAGCAAATGAGCTACACACATCATCTTGCTCAGGCTCAACTTGTTCCAACCTACTTACCAGCAACCTAAAATCAATGACTAACGCATCTCAGTTTTCATGTTTACCTGTAAGATTTGTAAGACTTGCCAGGCCTCAAGTCGGTGCGGAAGTGAGCTCCAGCTTGCATAGGATACCTAGAGCGACCAAATTAGTTCATAAACAAACATGAAATTCTTGTAGCTCGTTGAACACCAATATTATTAAGATGCTTCGATAAGAAAAATCCTTCTTTTTAGTGACTCTTGCAACTATCTAAAAGCACATTAGTCAAGCCTCAATGGAGTAATGGACAGATAAAACAAGAGTAGGAATGGAAGTGGTTCATTAGCTTTTTTTTAGCAAAGCCTCAGAGAGATAGTAGTGAATAGTCAGTAATGTAAATATTACTCGAAACAAAAGACACTATGAGCATATACTAGGAGAGAAAAGAGTCTGTCAATATCCTGGTAGCTCAAGTGCTATAACAACGACATTCAAACTTAAAAATAACCTTGAGCCGTGTGGCAGGCATAAGTACTGGCTAGCAGGCATGAGCAAGAAGGCAATAAGACAATCTAGTACTTCATACAACATATTCAAAATTTGAACATGGACTGTAGTTGATTTCTCAAGAAAAAACATGAATTGTGTTGTACTCCGGCAGTAATATCAGTTAGAAATTTGAACATGAACTGTAATCGATTCCTCAAAATTTGTAGTAGCAATCAGATAACTAGGTGCTCAATTGCTGAGACTAAGAACTAAGAGTGTTTGTGCAATGAACAGTAGCTAATGGGCAGGAACAGCAGTGTTACCATCTCAACATGTACTACATCAAAGGATACACAAATCTTAAAAATCTTAAGATGCTAAAGTTCAACTTGGGAGGGCACCTCCCCAGCACAAGTTCTGTCATACATATCAGCGAGCCCAGAGACACTGTCCTCCTGACAATCAATGAACTTTGACTTCGTAGTCACCCCAGAACGAGCAATAAACTAAAGTTGTTCAACAATCCATTTGTTGGCAGGATTTTTCATGATGACCCCGGGGAACCAGCCACTTCTTCATGCGGTACATGAATAGACAGGCCTTTTACCCATTCAAAGTGTACTCTGGCTCCAAACGATCTCACTAATTAAAAACTCACTCTTGCTGCAACAAAACTCCTCGAATAGTCTCAAAATGAACGGATTCAAGCAAATCAAAGTTTCAGCGTTATAGCTTTTGGTGCTTTCCCATGACATGCAGAGGCATAATCATCAATGAGGTCTGGAACAGTATCCTTATAAGGATTCACAAACTTGTGCACAAACTTCTTTTCAGCCAGCGATGCCGTGGTATAGTAGTCCAACTCCAAGTCCATATCAAGTAATCCCTTCTGCCTGAGAAGCTTGAGTAAGGAGTACCGGGGCAATAACCGCCTCTCAAGGCTATACATGATCAGCACTGGTCTTCGAGCAATGTACGGTGCCTCCAGACCGACATCCCTCATCAAGAACTCCACAACTCGCTGAATCTTTTTCTCAGATAAAGCCAGGACAAGGGCCGCCTTCTTGGCGATCATCACCAAATCATCCGGTGAAAATCCCAACTTATGTAAAAGTTGTATTTTCCTGTCAAGAACATCCTTGCGCATGAAGGCGAGTGCAACGAGTGCCCGGCGGAACAGCCTTGAGCTTCGGTCCACGCCTAACTCCTCGACTCGCGCCACGGCGTCGACGAGAAACTTGGGTTTCACGACGAACAGCCGGCTGGAGTAAAAACTTAAATATGCAATATCACAAGCACTTATCCCGCATTCCTGGAGGGTGGTCAGGTTCGGCTTGATCACCTTGTCGATGCTGGCGCTGAGGAGATCGCGATTTCTCCTGGCGAGTAAGATCAGCTTGGGGTAGGAGTCCAAGATCCGGAACCAGAACAGGAGGTTGCCGCGGAGAGAGCCCGTGCGGCGGATAGCGAGGACGGTCATGATCTGGGAAGGCGAGAGGCCGAGCTCGCTAAGCTCGGCGAAGCGGGGAGCGAGGACCCTCCCCACGCTGGCGAACAGGAGGCACGGGTCTGCGACCACGGAGGCGGCGATGTCGGAGCGGGGGACGCTCCGGCCCAAGAGGAAATCCACCTTGGCCTCGGGCTTGGAGAGGGAAGTGAGTTTGGAGAGTCTTCTGGAGGCCTTGAGGGCTTGTGCTCGGGTGAGGCCGCAGTCGGTGACGAGGAAGTCCTTGACGGAGAAGCCTTCGGGGGGAATAGATGCGGTGGTGGAGAGGAGGCGGTGGAGGGGAGCGAGGTGGGAGGCGGAGAGATGGGGCGATGGGGAGCGGAGAAGGAGGGAAAGGACGCGCGCCCGGAGGTGGTGGATCATGGCGTTGCGGCGGCGGCGGCGGCGGCGAGCAGCGGAAATGTAAGCGGCGGCGGCCAGCGAAAATGTAAGCGGAGGCAAGGGTGTGGATTGAAGGCTGGCCCATTTGTACTCCATCCATCGGGCCTCCTGATTCGGGCGCCCAGCCCGTCCTCCTAATGCGAAATCACTAAGGCCTCGTTTATTTTGCCTGCATTTGCCAGCGGACATTCATGCAATAACGAATATCCTGCTGTGATTGCTGATTTCTAGGGGTGGAACTATAAGAAGAACGGCGTGTTCTCGGTGAGATCGGCTTATGCTATGTTGATGAGGATGAGAACTGAGGGAGAGGAGGCCTTAGATGGCGGACTGGGTGTTTCAGACAGGTCCCGAGATCAGTCGGGATGGAACAAGCTTTGGAACACCAAAGTACCGTCAAAAATTAAAACCTTTCTGTGGAGGCTTGGAAAACAATCTCTTGCAACGGAGGATGTTAGAAAGCATCGAAACATGTCTGTGACTGATTCTTGTCCGTTATGTGGGAACAATGATTCATGGGTCCACTCGCTTCTTGAGTGCTCGGCCTCGCGGTGCGTTTGGGCTTTGGCAAATGAGGATTTAGTGGAAGCTATCTCAAAAAAATTTGAACCAAATGCCCGGCTGTGGCTGTTTCATCTCCAGGAAAAGGTATCTCATGCACAATTTGTGGAGGCAGTGGTAACGTTATGGGCGATTTGGTCGAACCGTAGAAAACTTATCCATGAGTCGATTAATCAATCTCCTCAGGCTACTCATCAGTTTGTGGAACGGTTTATTAGGGATTTGGATATTCTGAAGTGTCAAGACCAGCAGATTCGGGGGACTGCTCGGAGTGTCTCGGTTCTCGCCCAGGTTTTGCAAACCACCCACCATCACTGTATCAGGCTGGCTCTGTTCTTATTCAAGTCAGTGGAGAAGCAAGTTTGGATGGTGGGAGTAGTGTTGCGGCAGTCTGCAGGAATGCTAGTGGAACCTACTTGGGATCTTCAGGCCTGAGATTCTCTGGAGTTCAGGACCAAGTGGTGTTGGACACTTTAGCTATTCGCGAGGGAATTGACCTTGCTATGGATCTGAACGAGCAAAATATCGTTATTTCATGTGACAATAGAAGGGCGGTGAAGGAACTAAAGGAGCAGAAGGGGGGTGCACAGGCGGCCATCGTGAAGGAAATAACATCCCGTTTATCTGTTTTTAGCAACTCTAGTTTTAATTCTAGTTCAAGTAGTTCAGTTCTGCATGCAAAAAATCTAGCCAAATTTCTTATTACTCTACCTTTGGGGCGCCATGTGTGGCTTCTTTCTCCCCATGATGAATCTTGTATTCCGGTGAATGTTGGTGTGGAGTAATAAAGTTTGGTTATCTCAAAAAAAGTTAAAGGGCATCCAGGTTATTTTTAGTGTGCTCTACAGTTGTTACGTGTCGGGATTTAATTGTATGCCGTAGAAAGCAATAACTGTAGAAGCGTGCGAACTGTGGTTGCATCTGTAGCTGCACCTATGGTTGCGCACGAATTGTGGTTGCACATGTGGCAACGACTGTGGCTGCGTTCGTGGTTGTGCCCGTGCTTGTGGTTGCACACTATGCCTTTGGTTGTGGATGTGTGTCCGGAAGCCGCCACGTGTCACATGCGAAGGAACTAAAGGAAAACCTCGAAACATGCGAGAATGCGACACTTGACGTGCTTGAAATGCGCGCGAGTGACCTTCGCAAGGGGTGTCATTCAACTAGTGATTGCGCGTGGATTGAGAGGTTTTTCGAAATCACTAATTGAGAGGCTATCGTACGGAAGAGTATACACGTGCAATTCGAGCGCGATAAGTATCATTTTGTGGTGTGTTTTGGATTTTTTTTTAGTTTCTTTTGCCTCAAACATGTATCGAGTGAAGGGAGTTTTTCTATTTCCGACGCAACAACAGGTGTTGGTATATGCAGAGCCACAACCACAGTCATGAACGTGTATACAAGTGTAGCCACGGCCACGTGGAGCAGCCAATGGCTCAGTCACAGGTGCAATCACAACCACAAGTGCATCCACGGTTTGCGTGCAGGTATAGGTGCAACCACAGTTTTTCTAGATCGCACGAATGCGTCCACGACGCAACACGTAGTGGCTTTTGAAGCATCGAAAGTGACCTCTACAGGAAGCTCCGAGAGGGTGCCATCTAAATAGTTGCTCTCGAGGGTTTTGAGAGGAATAGCCCCACGCCGCCCAGAAACCTATTCAATCCACGTCGGTCCATTTGTTTCGCGTGGTTTACACGGCCCACTTCCTTCCAACCCCTTATGAACCCCTCCGAACCATGCATGTTAGAGCATCTCCAACATTTTCCTTATTATAGGGAAGCAACCACTTCCTTCCGCAAATATACAACACGTAGCGTCGTTCCCAAACAAAATTCCAGCTCTCCTCCGCCTCCCCTTCCGCGTCCCAGCTACCACTCCTCTTACCCTATCGCGTCCAGCTACCCCTCCTCCGCCTCGACTACCCCTCCCATTGCTCCACGTCCGGCTGGCCACCCCTCCCGCCACCCCGTCTCTCCTTCCACGTATGGTCTCCGCCCCTCCCACGCCCCGCCTCCCCACGATGGTCTGCTCCTCTCCCGATGACTCTCCTCCCTCGAACGGCAGGAACGACCGCCACCCTTCATCCCCTCCGCGAACAGCAGGCAAGGGAGAGAGGATATAGGGATATTCAACCCCGCCTCCCACCCGCCCCGCCGATGCGCTCGTTCTAGTAGTGACTAGTCACCGCAGGACCCATCGGTGCTCGACTTCTCCATCCATGAGTGCCTCTTTCGACTCCATCCTCTCCATCCACGCGGCTTGTGTTGGATATTTTGCAAGGATTAGTTTGTAAAATAACCACTGCAACAAGCTTTTCGGGACGGAGGGAGTAGTATCTTGGGATCGATGTTGTACGAGGGTACCCTCATCATCTTGTATCGTTCAACCGTGTACTTGGTTCAGTGGTTGCCTTATGTAAACGGGGCGAAAGCCTGTTGTCGTCGATATGTGACGTCAGATGCCATGGGATGGCTAAAGTGAGGGGAAGACGCGAGGGAGAGAATGTCGATGGTGCCGGAATCGGGTTGGGCACAAACACAGTGGAGGACACCACGATGTACCCAGGTTCGGGGCTCTCCGGAGAGATAACACCCCTACTCCTGCTTGTCTCTTATATATCAATGCTCTGGCTACAATAACTGCTTCTCTATCTTCTCAGGGGAAGGTGAGCGCCGCCGCCGTGGGAAAGGCTCTCTCCTGCGTCCCTGAGGAGTAACTACAAGCAGTGAATGAACTGAGGGGAAGGTGAGTAATGGTGATCTAGAGCGGGTCGTCCCTCACGCAGGAGGGGTACCCTGGCTCTTATAGTGTGAGCCCAGGGTACTTCGGTAACTTCATTGCCGAATGGGCCCAGCTGTCATCCTCTAATCGGCCTGGGCCCACCGACTGCTCCTCTCCGGGTGATCCGGATCCTACGAGCGGCGGCCCATGTTGTAGACCCATAGGGCATAGGGATGAACAGTGGAGCTAGGAGGTGCGGTCTTGTCGCCCTGTCTGCGGAATCGGCGGAGAGGTCGACACCGTATCTCCTCCAGATCTTCGACATGACTTGGCCTTCCGCCACCCAGATATCTCGGGATACTGCATTTATGGCCTCGTAATCATACCCCCGACTGGCGTTGGGGCCGACTTCCTCCAAGGGTAGTAGGTTGTTCCGATTGCGCCTGGGCCGACTGTTAGTTCTTGGTAAGGCCGATTGCTCTGGGCAATCGGCCTTCCAAGTATCTATCTCGGCCCAGCTGCGGACCAACCGGACGATCATCTTGGTGAAGGAAGGGTGGACCGATTGCACCTGGGCCGACTGCTGGCATTCGGTACGGCTGATTGCTTTGGAACAGTCGGTCGTACATCTGCCCAGCTCAGCCCAGCTGCGGCCCAATCGGTCCATCCTTGTCTTGAAAGGTTGCTTCCGCTTGGGTTAGCCTACCCGGGTACCAATCCCCCGACAGTAGCCCCTAAAGCTGTAAAGGTCCCACGGTCACTTTGACCGCGGGGCCTTTGCAGTTTTTAATCTTTCTTTTGATATCTTCCGATTGCCATGGCCTCATCAAGCGCGTTCTTCCGAGTTCGACGACCGACTCGGAGATCACACTCGGCTGGCCGAAATTCGCCCGATTGGATTTGGTTCGCCTCTGATTCGTGTCTTCACTTTTTCGAGAATGAAATCTTTCGCCGATTACCCTCCAACGGTTACCTCCGATTCTTCCGGGATGCGGTCAATGAGACGGGACCCACGACCCACGCGCGACTTGACGTAACTGCAGGTATCGACCCCCACGTCGCACGCCTCGCCTCCCGCGCCAGGATTGTTTGCGCTGGTTTGCCGGTTGCCCTTCCTGTGCCCTAGGCCACACCAAGCCACACAGCCGCAGATGCATCCCACTCCCCTCCCCCGCCGCCCATATAAGCCACAGGGGAGGGCCTTCGCCTCTTCCTTCTCCCAAACGCCATCTTCAACCTCCAGCTCTCGCTCCTCTGCGCCATTGCCGCTCCGCGCGAAGCTCTCTGCCGCTCCTACGACCGCGGACCTCTGCGTCTTGGATCTGCTCCGGCCACGGACCCGTGCTCTCCGCCGCCTCCGCGGTAACTCCTCACCGCTGCTCTCGCGCTCCTCATCCCTCTTCTTCTCTCCGCCCGCGAACGCCATGGCGCCACGCGAGACGTGTCACAGGAGAGCCGCGGGTGCTGGAAAGGCTCTCAGGCCACCGCCGGCGCCGTTCAGTCCCTGATTCGCGCCCGAAAGATGCCCGCGGAGGTCGAATGGCGCATTCCCGGCGCCGAGGTCGTGCCCAGCGCGCGTGCTGGCGAGAGGGTTGTATTCCTCGCTCACTTCGAGCGTGGATTCGGCCTTCCCGCCAGCACCTTCTTCCGTGGATTCCTCGACTTCCACCGATTGCAACCTCACCACCTCGCAGCCAACTTCATCATGATTCTTTCCGGTTTCGTGACACTCTGCGAAGGATATCTCGGCTGCCATCCAAGCATCGCTCTCTGGAAGCGATTCTTCAATCTCCGAGCTCACAATGCTCGGACGGGAGCTGTGGTGCCATCCACCATTGAAGGTGGCGAGCCGACGTACCCGACTGACATGACCGACTGCGGCAGTTGCCTCGTCGCAGCCGGCAAGCCGAGGTACAAGAGTCCCGAGATCGTCCAATCATGCAAGAATTGGCAGACCTCATTCTTCTACGTCAAGTCACCTGACCAAGGCCCCGATCTCCTGAACCTGCCCGAGTTCTCCCTCGCCCGGCCGACTGAAAAGCATCAGTGGTCGCTGAAGCATGGCGTCGGAGACTGCGATGTCGATGCCCAGGTCGCCAGGGTCGCCCAGCTAGAGCAAGAAGGACTTCTCCTGACCGACCTGGTAGCCGCTTGGCTTCAAGCTCAAATTCTCCCCCTGCAGCGCCGAGTGCACTGCCTCTGCGATATGTCGGGTCATCGAGACCCCACTCGGCTCTGCACGTGGCGGGTGAAGAAGGAAGACCTCTGCGCCAGAGTGAGGGCTATCACATCTAGCCCTTTGCCTGACACCTTCCTCTCCGGGCTTGACTGCCTCACTCGCCAGCAGAAGCCACCTGTGGTATGCTCCGATTGCTTTTTTCTTCCGATTGATTTTTTTTCTCAGCTTCTCTGATTACTTTTATCTTCTTTCCCAGCATTTTATCCAGTCCGACTTGATGGAGGACGGCCAGGAGGCTGGCGTGTATGCCCTCGACCGCGCGGAGGATGACCCCGCCGACTTTGAGTATAACGGCGAGGTTCCTTCCGCCGAGTCCGGTGACGATGACGATGATGACAACGAGTCTTCCGGAGAATCCTCTGACTCCATGGATGCCGACGACGCTGACGCCGAAGCCGCCAACCCTTCGAGGACCGACACCCGACCGCCAGCTCAAGGGGGTACGCCTGACCCTTCCCTTGAGCAATTTTTGGCCGAATGGAGCGATGACGATAGTGTCTCAAAGGCTGATGGTTCTGATGAAGCTCCTCGTACCAAACCTCCGAAGGCGCCGGTTAAGCGCACCTCGACCACCAGCTCCTCCGTTGGTGCTGCTCCCAGCAAGGTCGCTAAGGCCACGCCGACAGCCAGCAAGGGCAAACAACCCCAGGTGACGACCACCCGGAGGCCGACTTCCCAGGCGTCGCTGGACGTCGCCCCACTGAGATGTCGGATGCCCTCTGGCGCACCAAGAACAGTCGGGTATGCTTTTATCTTCACGCCTTGCACCTTACTGTCCCTCCTTATACTGATTCACTTCCTCTTTCTTCTTTCAGGGAAACGATTGGGCTTGACGACGTCGACGCTGGCGTTCCTGTTCGTGCCAGCGCTGTCATCTCGCCTGCCGCATCTGCTGCTGCCATCCACAAACGGCCGCCTGCTTCTCATCGCTCCTCCAAGGACGCCGAGCGCGCTGCCAAGAAGGCCCGCCTGGAGGCGACCAAGAAGACTTCTTCCTCTTCCATTGCCTCCAAGACTTCCAAGAGCGCAGCTGACCGGGGAGCTCCTGGCGGGAGAGGAACGCAATCGGTCGATCCGATTGCTCCATCTCCGCCACGCCGCTCCGGCCCGATCTCCACTGTCGTGACCACACCTGCTCCGACTGCCACATCCGAGCTTCCAACAATAACGAGCCCACTGCCCATTGTGGTGTCGGCGCCGCCGACTGCCACAACTGTGCCACCGGTTGTTTTGTCCGCGCCACCGACGATGACGACCTTGCCGCCAGTTGCAAATATCACTTCCACTTCAGCTCATCCGACTGCGCCGCCACCACAACCGAGCACTTCCGGCCCTCAGGTGACGCCGGTGCCGCTAGACTTTCCCGCTGCTTCTTCCACCGCCGCTCAAGCTTTAGTGCCAACGCCGACCTCCTCTGCGTCGGAAATTCTTATGCGCTCTGTGGACCAGTTCCGGGCCGAGTATTCTCGCGCCCGTCATGTCTGCACCGAGCCTGACGCCTCGCATCGTCCTCAAGACCCTGTGACGACTACTCTGAGTCGGGTGAATGAATTTGCCGATGCCCTTGCTCGGGACCTCCAACAGCTCACCTCTCACCACACGGTAAACTCTTGACTTTCCTTTTATGTCTTTCCTTTACTCGGGAGGCTTTTCTTCAGGTGGGTGCGCACAAGCGCACCCACTGGGTGTAGTCCCCGAGAATCGGGCCAATTGGTTGCAATCGGTTCGGATCTTTCACACTTTCTGCTTTATCTTTTGCCTTCCTTCAATCGGGAGACTTTTCTTCCGGTGGGTGCGTGCAAGCGCACCCACTGGGTGTAGTCCCCGAGATTCGGGCCGATTGGTAGCAATCGGTTCGGATCTTCTGCTGACTGCTGTATCTCTAACTCCATCTTGTTCTTCTTCTCAGGCTGTCATGGAAGAAAAGCGTGAGGTCTTCAAAAAGCTTCTTGATGCTTACACTGCCAGCCTCCGAACTCTCGCCCAGGCCCAGCTGCAGGTCAACAATCAATCGGCCGAGATCACTAAACTGAAAGGTAACCTCTATACTATTTCTGTCTTTCCTCCGATTTAACAATTGCTCTTGTATTCATGTCTTCATGCTCTCTTCTAGTTTCTATTCCCATGGTAGATGACCTTCAGGACCGAATTGCTGAATTGACTGCAGAACTCAACCAGCATGGCCCAGCTCTCACCAAATCCAAAGAAGAAATGACCCGACTGCAGGGGGTAGAAATTGATCTGAATCAGACTGTCCAGGGCCTTCGTTCTGAGATGGCTGCACTTGAGAGAAAACATCTGGCCGACATAGCTGCCGTGACGGCTACTGGTGATGGTCTCCTTGCCGAGCGAGATGCTGTCGTCTCCGCCCGAGAAGCCTTGCAAGCTGAGAGGGACGAAGCAGTTTCCGCGCGGGATTCGATTCGGCGGGATCGCGACGAACACGTCGCCAAGTTTGAAGAACTGGAGAAGCGCAGCTATGAAGAGACCACCCAACTGCGCCGCCGAGCCAAAGGCTTCTGCGATACAATGACCGAGATGGACGTCCTCCTTAGCGGTGAGTGTTTCCTGCATCCGAGCGCATTTTCCGATTGCTTTCCTCCTTTATCTTGTTGCTCATACTTTCTTTCGTGACACATAAGCTTGGCCCGAATCTGAATCAGCTGCCTATGAAGACAACGTCTGGACACGGCACGAATACCTGATTGGCACCGAAGCCCGCATTCCTGTTATCAAGGGAGTTGCCCTGTCATTCAAGCTCGGAATCCTGAAAATTGCTGAATCACTGTGGTCGCCGACTGAACTTAAGGTCGGCCTTCAGAAGATGAAAAACGCTGCTGGCTCCTCCGCCGGGACCCCCAAGGCTGACGCACAAGATGAAGAAGACTCTGACAAGGGGGAAGCTCCGAATTCTACCACTGAACAGACTCGGACTCTCCTGAAGGCCATCCCCCGTCGGATCGACGTCTTTCTGAATTCTGCAGGTCGGACTGGCACGGAAACCGCCCTTCAGACTGTGCTGAGCTGGTACCCTCAGGTGAAGCTCTCCCAACTCTACAGCCTCTGAGAAAATGCCTCCGATCTGCTTGAGAAGACCTATACCTAAGTGAATCGGCTAGCCAACACTATGGTGAACTGGTTTTCTCCTTACGAGTACACTCCGTATCTCGACGAGGGAGGGAATCCGCTCGCTGCACCTTCAATGGTCGAGGAGCTTTCTGATAGCGGCTCATCTCAAACATCTCTGAGATCCAAGCGGACTGGTGCCACCTCTTCTGAAGCGCAATCGGATCCGACTTCTCCGTCTTCTAGCTCCGTGCCTCCGACTTCCTGAGCCATGCCGCCAACTATGTTCCTTGTTGTAGCTTGCCGATACTGAATCGGTTTTATCTTATTTTGTCTTCCGACTATCTGCTTGTAAGATATAATTTTAATTCTGTCGACACCCACTGGGTGTAACTTCGATGTAATGAACTTATTCGGCCTTGGGCCTGTTATTTGTGATGCAATCCTATTGCTTGGTCTTTGCTTTTACTTGTGCGATCAACTTTGCGTCTTTGTCGGTTTCCTTTACCGGCTGCACTTGGGGTGTCTACCGTGTCAAACTTGCTGCCGTCGTGCGGTCTGCAATCGGATCAACGGTAGATTACCAGCCAAGGTTCGATAAGTTTTTCATTTTTTACACGACAAGATTTAACGCAAAGGATTCTGCGACAGTAGGCGCCGATTGCTCGCTACCGGGCTCGATGCCCTGGTTTGCGCCGCAATTGGTAACTTTGTCTTATCGAATGTGCCCTCTGGTGGCGCGTCTCGAATTGTTTCCCGGGGATTTGTACTACCGACTGCCCCAATCGCAACCCTTCTCAATGCCACAAACCTTTTAGTGATTTGCGCTTGAGCTAGGTGCCGAATTGAGTGCCAGCCCGCAGTCCCCGTGCCTCGATGGCCTATTCGCTTGACCTCGTGGTCGGTCAGTCCCCGGGTGTGTTATACACGTCTCGGGTATGACTGAGCGTCGCCGATTGAGGCTAGCTCTTCGAATGAAATTATACAAAGGTAATCGAATGCTCATTTTCAGAGGCATGATAACTTTTACTGATTGTTTTGCCGAATGGCTTACATAAGTTTCTGCCGCTCAACTATAGAACGGACATAACAACTCGGCGTTCCACGGCCGCTCCGTCTCTGCTCCTGACGTGTCCTTGTGCTTAGTGCCCTTGGTGCAGTCGATCAGATAATAGGAGTTGTTCTTGAGCGCTCTGCTGATGACAAATGGCCCTTCCCAAGGTGAGGATAGCTTGTGCTGCCCGTCTGACTTCTGGATTCGGCGTAGCACCATGTCTCCCTCTCGGAAAGCGAGAGGACGAATCTTCTTGCTGTGGTAGTGCCGCAACTTCTGCTGATAGACTGCTTACCTGGACAAGGCCAACAGACAAGCTTCTTCTTTGAGGTCGATGCCATCTTCTCGTGCCAATCTGGCTTCTTCTTCGGTGTACAGGGCATGCCGAGGTGAATCAAACTCAATGTCGGATGGGATGACTGCTTCTGAACCATACACCAGGAAGAAAGGAGTGAATCCAGTCGACCTGTTTGCTGTGGTCCTCAAACTGAACAATAGTGCGGGGAGCTCTTCAATCCATGCTCCGGGTGCCCTCTCAAGTGGCTCTACCAATCTGGGCCTGATACCCGATAGGATTAGTACGTTTGCCCTTTCGACTTAACCGTTTGATTGCGGGTGCGCCACAGATGCCAGATCAAGCCGAATGCCCTGCTGAGATGCATATCGAGCCAGTGCACCCTTCGCAAAATTTGTGTCGTTGTCGGTGATGATGCTGTTAGGCACACCGTATCTACACACAATGTCGGCCACAAACCAAACCGCAGTCGGACCATCCAACTTCTTGATCGGTCTGGCTTCAATCCACTTGGTAAACTTGTCCACTGCGACTAGAAGATGTGTCATGCCACTTCGAGCTCTCTTGAATGGTCCGACCATGTCCAAACCCCATACTGCAAACGGCCACGCTATTGGGATTGTCTTCAGTGCCGATGCTGGCTGATGACTTCTTGCCTTGAACCGCTGACAACCCTTGCAGTACTTCACCAAATTCTCAGCCGCTGCGAGCGCAGTCGGCCAGTAGAACCCATGTCGGAAAGCTTTGCTGGCGATTGCCTTTGCAGACGCATGATGACCGCATTCACCTTGATGAATGTCTCTGAGCAGCTCCAAGCCTCTGTCCTCTTCTACACATCTCTGAAGGATACCAGTTGCACTCTTGCGCACTAGCTCATTGTTGATTATTGTGTATGCCCAAGATCGGCGGCTGATTTGTCGTGACTCTGCTTCGTCTTCTGGGAGGACTCCGTCTGCTAGGAAATCTCTGATCGGCTGTGCCCATGATGGTGCACTGACAACTACCATTACCACTGCATGCTGGGGTGGGACTTCTTCCTGGCTCTCCGTTCCTTGACCACTGGCCTCCTGGATCTCGGCCTCTTGGACATCTGCCATTTCTGCCTCTGCTTCTGAACTGCCGATTGCGGCGCCTGGCACACATTCGGCAGCCCCTGGTGCCGACTTCTCGTCTGGAGCTGGAGCTTCATCATTGCAATCGGCAATTTCTGATGTCATTGGCTCTTTGGAGGTTGTGCCTTCTGGCGCAGCCTCTGCTTGCTTCCCTGTGGCTTTGCTCTTCTCACATCCTTTGGCAGCCCCTGGCTCGCAATCGGCAGCCCCTGGTGCTGTTGCCGAGATACCTTGGGCGCTGGATTGCTTCTTCATGGTCGCAGGTTTTGCCGGTTGAGCTTCTTTCGCCTTCTTCAAAGCTTCAAGATCGGTTTCTGAGATAAAAATGGATTCGGACTCTGGGGATGGTGTGATGGATGGCTTCTTGATGTGCTCCAACGACACACCTGGTGGGATAGCTTGCCTTGTTGAGCCGAGCTTGGACAATGCATCTGCTGCCTCGTTTTTTGCTCTTGGCACATGATGGAACTCGCACCCTTCAAAATATCCACTGATCTGCTGCACCAGGAAGCGATAGCTTGCCATGTTTGCGTCCTTTGCATCCCAGGTGCCTGAGCATTGCTGTACAACCAGGTCGGAGTTACCAAAGCACTCAATATTCCGAATACCGATTTCCTTGGCAAGCTTGATACCATGCACAAGGGCTTCGTACTCGGCGACATTGTTTGATGCTGCAAAGTGAATCTGGAGCACATATTGCAGTTGATATCCTCTTGGTGAAGTGGGTACCACACCAGCCCCTAGGCCATTATTCATCTTGGAGCCGTCAAAGTGCATTCGCCAGAAATCCGATCCTGGAAGCTGCGGCATGTACTGAGTTTCAGCCCAATCCACCAGGAACTCGGCTAATGCTTGCGACTTAATTGCAGTTCTTGGTTCATATTGGATGCCATGACTAGCGACTTCGATTTCCGATTTTGCCACTCTTCCGGTTGCATCTCTGCTTCCCATGATGTCGGCCAATGGAGCCGAGCTGACGACGGTGATCAAGTGAGCTTGAAAGTATGGCTTCAACCTCTTGGCTGCCATGTACACTCCATAGCACATCTTCTGATAGTGAGGGTAGTTCTGCTTGGATGCCGAGAGCACTTCGCTGATGTAATATACTGGACGCTGAATTTGCTGCGCCTTGTCCTTCTCAGGCCGCTCCACCACCATAACTGCACTGATCACCCGATTGGTTGCCGCAATGTATAACATCATTGGCTCCTTCTCAATATGGGCAGCCAGAATCGGTGCCGTGGAGAGCATGCGCTTGAGCTCTCGGAATGCTTCATTCGCTTGGGGGGTCCAGGTGAACTTCTCTGTCTTCTTCATCAACTGATACAACGGGATTGCTTTCTCACCCAGCCGACTGAGGAATCGGCTGAGCGATGCGAGGCAACCGGTGAACTTCTGTACTTGCTTCAGGGTCTTGGGCTGCTCCATGCGCTCTATTGCAGCTATCTTCTCGGGATTGCATTCGATTCCTCTCTCGGAAACGAGAAATCCCAAGAGCTTGCCGGCTTGGACTCCAAACACGCACTTCTCCGGGTTGAGCTTGATCTGATAAGTTCTCAAGTTTGCAAATGTTTCTCTGAGGTCATCTAACAGTGTGACTCCTTTTGCCGACTTCACCACTAGGTCGTCCACGTAGACGTGGAGATTTCTGCCGAGCTGGGAGTGTGTGCATCTCTGAATTGTGCGCTGATAAGTGGCACCTCCATTCTTCAAACCAAACGGCATAGTGATATAGCAGTAAGCCCCGAAAGGGGTTATAAATGCAGTTTTTATCTGATCCTCCACAACAAGTTTGATCTGGTGATAGCCAGCAGTAGCATCCAGAAAGGACAACAGCTCGCAGCCGGCCGTAGAATCAATCACTTGATCAATATGGGGCAGAGCAAACGGATCTTTTGGGCACGCCTTGTTCAGGCAAGTGTAATCTATACACATGCGCCAGGTCTTGTTCTTCTTCATGAAGAAGACTGGATTCGCCAGCCACTCGGGGTAAAATACTTTCATGATGAAACCTGCAGCTTGCACCTTCGCAATCTCTTCACCGATTGCCCTTCTCTTGTCTTTAGAAAAACGTCTCAGGGGTTACTTGACCGGCTTCGAGCCTGGACGAATGTGCAGCTTGTGCTCGGCGAGTTCTCTCGGCACACCAGGCATGTCCTGTGGAGACCATGCAAAGATGTCCCGATTCTCACGGAGAAACTCGACGAGCTCTCTTTCCTATTTATCGCTAAGTCCAGCTCCGACTACAACAAACTTGGTTGAGTCGGAGGGATCTAGAGCGATTTTCTTGCTGTCCTTGGCCAACTGAAAAGCCGATTCCTCATCTACTCTCTTTGCTGGGCCGACTGGAAGTGGATTCTTGTTCTGTGCTTGCGCCATTGCAATCACCTTGCTGAGCTGACGCTTCTCCCTCTCAACCACTAATGAATCAGCCAAACTGCTGCCAGCGGATGTGCACTCGAGGGACTTCCTGAAGTCCCTGGTGACAGTGATGACGCCGTTTGGCCCTGGGATCTTCATCTTCAGGTATGTCTGCTGTGCATTGATCATGAACTTGGCAAACGCCGGCAATCCCAACAGAGCATGGTAAGGACTACTGAGGTCGGCGACCTCAAACCAAATCGGCTCCCTCCTGAAATTTTCTTCTGTGCCAAATATAACATCCAGCCGAATGCGACCCATGGGGGTGCAAGACAATCCGGGAACAATCCCATGGAAAATCGTCCGACTGCGCTCCAGGTCCCTCTCTGTGAGCCCTAACTTGACCATTGTATCTCTATACAGAATGTTGATTGTGCTTCCTCCATCAACGAGCACTCTAGAGAACTTGCATGAAAACCTTGGCCCTGCGAACAGAGCGTCCACCACCAGCGGATAGTTGCCCGGATTCGGCAAAATGGTGGGATGATCTGCTCTGTCCCAGGATATAGGACACTCGGACCAATGCATAAACTGGGGAACCGGTGGCATAGTGGCATTAACCTCCTAAGCTCGAGCTCTCCGACTGCCCTTGTCTGTGGACTCGCTGGTGAAAATCATGTAGGCGGCATCTTGCTGTGGGAACTGGTTTTGCTGCTGAGGCGGTCCTCTGTTCTGGGGTGGTGGTGGGGGTGGAGGTGGTAAAGCTTCTCCCTTCGCAATCCTTCTCACAAAGTCACACTGCCGAGTGGCGTGCGCAGACGGCCTGCCAGGCGTGCTATGCAACTTGCACGGCGCGTCCAGCATATCCTCGAACGTGTACTTGGGCTTCATCTGCCCCGGGGGTCTCACATTTGGTCTCATCTTCCGACTGCCTCCTGCAGCCGCTGGATCTTCTTCATTCTGGACAGCGGCCACCTGCCGACTGCCATACCGGGTATCGGGTTGTTCGTCCTTGCGCTTGCCATTGTTCTGTTGGTTGTGGTTGTTGTTGTTGTTGTTGTTGTTGTTGTTGCGGTTGTTCTCTCTCCTGTCCTTCCGACTAAGGCCTTGGTTCCCTGTGTCCGACTGCGGAGCCCCTGGTGACTGAATCACACCTCCAACTCTGAGCTGGATAGGGCGCATCGGAGAATCGGACATAGCGAACGCATTTGCCACCTTCATGAGCTCGGCGAGCGATGTGAAGTCTTTGCGTAGCAGCTTGTGCTTCAACATTGAATCGGCCAGGCATCCATCTGTGAAGTACTGAATGGCCTGGATCTCATGGACTCCTTCGCATGAATTCTTCAGCTTGATCCACCGAGATAAATAATCTCGGAGGGGCTCATCTTTGCCTTGCACACACAGAGCTAGCTGCCGCGGGAGGTTGGGCCTCTCATACGTGCTTGTGAAGTTGTGGATGAATGCACTCGTGAAGTCCTCCCAGCAGTTCACACTGTCCTTGGGCAAACTATTCAACCACGTCTGAGCTGAACCCTGCAGCATCAAGGGTGCATAGCAGACTGCTACACGCCGATTGCCTCCTGCAATGCGAACCGTCGTCAGGTAATCGGACAACCAGTCTTCAGGCTTCACAGAACCATTGTACTTGGGAGTGTCTCTCGGCAGCGTGAAGCCTTTGGGAAACTTTTCCGTCCGAATGCGATGACCAAAACATGATGGGCCAGCTTCTCCTTCTTCATCCTCCTGAGCCTCCTTCTCCAGGAGCTCAATGCGATGCCTTGCATCGTTCTGATCGATTTGACGAGGGCCAAGTCGAGCGCTGATTGCTGGTCTTGGTGCCGACTGCTGTGGCATGTCATTATGCCTGCTGTTAACCGTTGGCTCTTCCATTCTTCTGCTTGCTGCTGGGGGTGGCCGATTGCTTCTGACCTTGCTCTCGTGCCGAGATGGAGCGGGATGATGCCTGTTCTGGCGCGATGCATTTGGTCGCTGGCTAGCTCCCGCATTCGGCCTCACAGTCCCTCTTGACACCCCAGGTTCTGCATTTTGATGATCCATTGCAACGATCCTCTGCTCCTTTGCGGCTGCCAACAGCTCGCGCATTCGGCGCGACTGCTCGCGCCGCTCATCTCCTTCTAGGTCTTCTAGCTCAAGGGCTATCTGCTCGGCTGCTCTCGGGTTCTTGTCCGGCGTGCTATACGTCGGCCTCTGGACGAACGCTGACTGCGCCGGTTGCTCCGGTTGCACCGGCCTTCTCGGACGCTCCAGCTGCTCGGCCCCCGACAGCTGCTGGTTGACTGCCCTGCCTCGGCTTCTCAGATCTTCCAGGACCGCGGGCTCAATCGGCCGGCGCGGTCCTGCATGCGCTGCATTGTATTCCCTTGTGATGGCTCCCAGCCTACGCTCTTCTGCCAGCACTTGCTCAGCCCTGCGAGCCAGAGCGAGCTGTGCTGTTTCCAGCTCCGTGTGCACTTGCTCCGGATCACCATTCCTGTTCACGGGTGTGTATAACACATCCCGCAACGCACTGGTGCCGATTCGCTCTACAGCGTCAGCTACCTCCTTGGCCTTTCTAGCTGCACTCGCAGGGTCGCGGTTGGTTGATGAGGATGCTCCCGCCATCATGACGACGGCGTGCACTCGGCCCTCCTCTCTTCCAGGCGCGGCTCTGCAGCCCCTGGTCGAGAGCGGGTCCGTAGCACACGAGAAGATGCGAATATCTCTGGGATACGCCTCGGGGAAGATGTCGATGAAGAGGCGATGACTGCCGACCTGCAGCGACACACCGGGCGGCAGGGGTGCTCCAGCCCTATACCGCGCCGAGTAGTCCACCACATAATCGATTGCCCCACGCCTTAGAATCAGGCCAGAGGCGTGGCTCCCGCCCGATGCAGAGGAAAATCCCGTCCGGATCTTTACTCCAGTCGACGCCTCGGTTTGCCCCACGGTGGGCGCCAACCGTCGTCGATATGTGACGTCAGATGCCATGGGATGGCTAAAGTGAGGGGAGGACGCGAGGGAGAGAATGTCGATGGTGCCGGAATCGGGTTGGGCACAAACACGGTGGAGGACACCACGATGTACCCAGGTTCGGGGCTCTCCGGAGAGATAACACCCCTACTCCTGCTTGTCTCTTATATATCAATGCTCTGGCTACAATAACTGCTTCTCTATCTTCTCAGGGGAAGGTGAGCGCCGCCGCCGTGGGCAAGGCTCTCTCCTGCGTCCCTGAGGAGTAACTACAAGCAGTGAATGAACTGAGGGGAAGGTGAGTAATGGTGATCTAGAGCGGGTCGTCCCTCACGCAGGAGGGGTACCCTGGCTCTTATAGTGTGAGCCCAGGGTACTTCGGTAACTTCATTGCCGAATGGGCCCAGCTGTCATCCTCTAATCGGCCTGGGCCCACCGACTGCTCCTCTCCGGGTGATCCGGATCCTACGAGCGGCGGCCCATGTTGTAGACCCATAGGGCATAGGGATGAACAGTGGAGCTAGGAGGTGCGGTCTTGTCGCCCTGTCCGCGGAATCGGCGGAGAGGTCGACACCGTATCTCCTCCAGATCTTCGACATGACTTGGCCTTCCTGCCACCCAGATATCTCGGGATACTGCATTTATGGCCTCGTAATCATACCCCCGACTGGCGTCGGGGCCGACTTCCTCCAAGGGGAGTAGGTTGTTCCGATTGCGCCTGGGCTGACTGTTAGTTCTTGGTAAGGTCGATTGCTCTGGGCAATCGGCCTTCCAAGTATCTATCTCGGCCCAGCTGCGGACCAACCGGACGATCATCTTGGTGAAGGAAGGGTGGACCGATTGCGCCTGGGCCGACTGCTGGCATTCGGTACGGCTGATTGCCTTGGAACAGTCGGCCGTACATCTGCCCAGCTCGGCCCAGCTGCGGCCCAATCGGTCCATCCTTGTCTTGAAAGGTTGCTTCCGCTTGGGTTAGCCTACCCGGGTACCAATCCCCCGACACCTGTTTTCTAAAAAAATCTACCAGGGAAGGTCTGCAACGGTGATGAAGGGAATGATTACGCCAACTATCCATGAAGCTTATGCTATTAGTGAAGACTTGTCTTTGGCTGCTGATCTCCAACATCAAAATTATTCATTGCATCTGATTGCTTCGAGGTAATGAATCAACTGAATTCGAGCAACGGGCTTGTCAGCTATGGTCCTATTCTGAAGGAATCAAAGGAAGTAAAAGAAAATAGGTTAAGCGTATGCCTAGCAGGGACGTGTTCCATGTTGATTTATAGGCAACAGGTTACAGAGATTGGCTGGTTGTTAGGCTGTTGAGATTGATCTATATCTAACTTATACGCCAAGAATTGGCTTTATATCTACAGCCTGTCAACCACCAGATTACAACAATATACAACAACCTGGAACCTTCTAGAGAATACGGTTTATATCTACACCGTATCTCATTACAACTTCTAACACGCCCCCTCAATCATAACTTTATTAAGTTAAGATTGTTCTTGAAGTTTTCCAGTTGTCGCCATGATAAGGCTTTAGTAAACCCATCAGCAACTTGATCATCTGTAGGAATAAATCGAATGTCGAGTAATTTCCTGGCCACTCTTTCTCGAACAAAATGATAGTCAACTTCAATATGCTTTGTCCTTGCATGAAACACGGGATTTGCTGAAAGATATGTCGCCCCCAGATTGTCACACCATAAACAAGCTACTGGGGAGTGTTGAACTCCAATCTCCTTGAGTAAGGTTTGTACCCAAATCAACTCGGTTGTTGCATTGGCTAGAGCTTTATACTCAGCTTCTGTACTAGACCTTGAGACGGTAGCTTGTTTTCGTGCACTCCAAGATATCCGATTTGGACCAAAGTAAACAGCAAATCCTCCTGTTGACCTTCTATCATCAGGACACCCTGCCCAGTCTGCATCTGAAAAAGCACTTACTAATGTTGATGCTGAACTGGTGAACTTTAGACCTACTGCGGCAGTACCCCTTAGATATCTTAGTATCCTTTTTACAGCAGTCCAATGAAGTGATGTAGGAGCATGCAAAAACTGACATACTTTATTAACCGGAAAAGAAATATCAGGTCTTGTCAAGGTCAAGTATTGTAGAGCACCTACAACACTCCGATAATTTGTAGATTCTTCATCATTCAACAAATCACCTTCTTCCTTGGATAACTTCTCAGAGGTAGACAATGGCATGTTTGAAATTTTACAATTCATCATACCAGACCGTTTGAGAACATCATGAACATACTTTTCTTGAGTTAGAAGTATACCATCTTTTACCTTCTTTACCTCAATTCCCAAGAAATAATGCAAGTCACCAAGATCCTTCAAGGCAAAGTCTTTTCTCAAGTCCTCAAGCAAGGCCCTAGTTGCTTCCTGTGATGAGCTAGCCACAATGATATCATCAACATAGACAAGCATGAAAATGGTAACTTTGCCTTTGTGATAAAAGAATAATGAGGTGCCTGCCTTTGATGATTGAAAACCAAGGTCTTGAAGTTTCTCACTCAACCTCGAGTACCATGCTCTAGGTGCCTGTTTCAATCCATACAAAGCTTTATCAAGCTTACAATCGTAATTTTGCTTTCCTTTTACCTCATACCCAGGTGGTTGTCTCATAAATACTTCTTCCTCTAGAACGCCATGGAGAAACGCATTCTATACATCCAACTGACGTAAACTCCACTGTTTTGATACTGCAATAGAAAGAATAAGCCTGACAGTAGCAGCTTTAACAATAGGACTAAAGGTATCTTCATAATCTATATCATATCTCTGCTTAAATCCTTTTGCTACCAATCTAGCCTTATACCTATCTATTTGTCCATCTGCTTTCCTCTTGATCTTAAAAACCCATTTGCAGTCAATGATGTTCCTATCTTTAGAAGGAGGAATTAGATGCCAAGTCTTATTTTTTAATAGTGCATCATATTCTACATCCATAGCATTTTTCCAGTTTTTATCTGCCAATGCTTCCTCTAAATTATTTGGTTCACCTGTAACAGTTAGTCCGCTAAAATGAACTTTGCCACCTTTATCATACCTGACCGTGCCATCTGTACGTGTCTTGGGCTTCATAATTCCATGTTGAGATCATGTTCTCTGTGAAGGCACCAAAGGAGCCGTATCTGATTGCGGCGCAGAGGATCCAGTCGATGAAGCCCTGGAGTTGTCCCCGCTCGAATTCTCAGGTGCATGCGTGCGAGGAGCCATCTGCGCTGGCTGTGGGCGAATAGGAGATGCGCCAGGCACCCGTGTCGGAGCCGCAGGCCCCATCTGGCTGTCGCCATCGATGACAACTGTGCTGGAGGACGCGCCACCATGCAGCCCTGCCTGGTCCGCATGCATGTTGTGCAGCGTCCGCAATTCCGAGGAAGGATCGCCCTCGTGCTCCGGTTGGACAGCTGCGTCAGGGTTGCCCTCGGGATCCATGCCTGCAGCCATATCTGCTTCGTGTCCTGCGCCATTGTCCTCTTCTGCATGCATAAAATTACGACCAATCTCCATATTTTCTTCACAATTAGTGGCAGTATCAATATTAGGCAAAACTGCAGTAGTATTATTCGGTAGGAAATTAACCTGTTGATCAACTACTCGTTCACCCTCGTGATCAATAGGCTGAGAGGTGTCATGTTCAGGGAGCAAGAGAATTTCAGAACGTAACAGTGCGCCGGCATTAGGGTTAAGTTTGGAGAAGGGAAAGACTGTCTCATCGAAAACAACATCTCGTGAGATATACACGCGGCCAGTGGCGATGTCAAGACACTTGAAGCCTTTATGGAGATTGCTATACCCCAAGAAAACACATTGTTTTGACCGGAACTCTAATTTTTTTGAGTTGTAAGGACGAAGATTTGGCCAACATGCACACCCAAACACCCGGAGGGAATGATAATTGGGTTGTTCATGAAACAAACGAGCCAAGGGAGTTTCAAAGTTTATGACTTTACTTGGGGTACGATTGATCAAGTATGTGGCAGCAAGAAAAGCCTCGTCCCAAAATTTTAATGGCATCGAGGCATGAGCAAGGAGAGATATCCCAACGTCTACAATGTGTCGATGCTTCCTCTCGGCAGACCCATTCTGTTGATGGGCATGTGGACAAGAAACATGGTGTGTGATGCCAATTTGTCTAAAGAAGGTGTTTAGACACTCATATTCACCGCCCCAATTGGTTTGCATGGTAATGATTTTGCGATTGAAAAGTCTTTCTACAAGAGATTGAAACTCATGGAAAATTTTGAAGACCTCAGATTTGTGCTTCAAAAGATAAATCCAAGTGAATTTACTGTAATCGTCAATGAAACTCACATAATAGTTTTTCCTATTGATAGAATCACGGGCAGGCCCCCATACATCAGAAAATACTTGCTCTAAAGGAGCACTAGAAACACTATTCGAAGTAGGATAAGGGAGTTGATGACTTTTGCCTTTTTGACAAGCATCACACACACCCTCTTTATTCAACTCACTAACAGAAAACGGAATATTATTCTGACTAAGAACATGACGAACGACGGTGGATGACGGATGACCGAGCCTGCTATGCCACCTTTCAGTAGATAGCTTGCTGACACCAAAAGCCTGCCTTCTTGAACTTAACGGAGCCGATGATAGGGGATAGAGACCTTGTCTACATCTGCCGTGGAGGAGGGTTTCCTTCGTTCCCTGTTCCTTGACGAAAAAGAATCGTGGATGAATCTCAAGAAAGGTGTGATTATCTTTGGACAAACGATGGACGGAAATAAGATTTTTTGTGGCATCAGGAACATGTAGAATATTTTTGAGGTGAAGATCACGAGTAGGAGTGCGAAGAGTAGATTGACCAATATGGCTAATATCCATACCTTCACCATTCGCAGTGTGGACTTGCTCGTTGCCGTTATACTTGTCACGGATCGTCAACTTGTCCAGCTCGCTCGTGATGTGATCGGTGGCCCCCGTATCGAGGTACCAGTTGGTGTCGACCCCGTAGGACGATGTTGTGGCTGATCCCGCGCTCTTTTCTGGCTTGGCGAAGGAGATGTCGAAGCGGCGGTAGCACTCGATGGCGGTGTGATTGGGCTTCTTGCAGATCTGACAGAGCACGTCAGGTAGGTCATTGTTGCCTCCACCATAGCCGTAGCCACGGCCGCCGCCGCCGCCGTTGCCTCGGCCGCCACCTCCATTGCCACGGCCACCATTGCCGCGACCACCATGGCCGTCGTTGCCGCGGTTTCCACCACGGCCGCCGGCACCACCGCGGTTGAAGCCACCACGGCCTCGTGAAGCCGCGTTTGCAGAGGAGTGGGACGAAGATCCGCCATCGAACATGGCGAGGCGGTTCTCAAAGCTCGTGAGCTGAGAGTAGAGCTCCCCGACCTTCATTGGTTCGGAGCGAGCACAGAGCGAGGACACGAACGACATGTAGTCGAAATCGAGCCCCGCCAGGATGTAGGACACCATGTCTTCATCATCTAGCGGTTTTCCCACCGATGCCATCTCGTCTCCAAGCGCCTTCATGCGCCCGATGTATTCTGCGATGGTGGACCTGCCCTTCTTGGCCATGGACAGGGCGATCCGAGTGTCCACCAGCTGGGCCCTCGTCTGGGAGGAGAACAGGGCCCTGATGGCTTCCCACGCCGCCGATGCAGAGGTACAATGCGCCACCTGAACCATAACAGGAGGGGAGACAGAATTGAAGATAAAACTAAGAACTTGGGAGTCTTGAGCAGACGCGATTTCACGCGCCGGGTTGGGAGCATCCGTCGGCTTCCCTTCCTTGTCAAGCAGCTTCTCCATAGGGAGCTGGTAGTCGGGGCTGATGTAGGCCACCAGCTGAGCGCCACGGATGGTGGCGAGGGCCTGCGCCCGCCACACCAGGAAGTTGCCCTTGTGCAGGCGCTCGGCGATGGGGATGAGCGCAGGTGCGGCGGCGATGGCTGTGGAGCTTGACATGGTTGCGTTGGATGAGTAGAGGAGAGGCTCTGATTACCATAAAAGAAAATAGGTTAAGCGTATGCCTAGCAGGGACGCGTTCCGTGTTGATTTATAGGCAACAGGTTACAGAGATCAGCTGGTTGTTAGGCTGTTGAGATTGATCTATATCTAACTTATACGCCAAGAATTGGCTTTATCTCTACAGCCTGGCAACCACCAGATTACAACAATATACAACAACCTGGAACCTTCTATAGAATACGGTTTATATCTACACCGTATCTCATTACAACTTCTAACAGGAAGGACTCCTTTCAGATGGTCATCTTCGACCACCAGTGGAGAGAGATTAATATGGATGCTCAAGCTTTAGTGAATTATTTGTTACAAGAAAGAAGAAAAACAGAATGGAAAAGAGACCTCAGCTACACATTACATAACTAAAGAAGCCCATTACTATATTCACTGCATCTACTATTTTTAAAAAGTTGCTCCCCACTACCTCTATTATCATGCACACATGCCACCTCATCAAAGGCCCACCACAATATGCATGAAAATAAGCTATTTATTATTAGTTTTTCTCATGCACACATCCATTTCATGACACATGCCACCTTACTCAACATGCATGAAAAGGTTATTCATTATATTACGTCACTTATATTTAATAAATATTTTCAACTTTACAATAACAAAATACAACACATATATAACATGTATTTTTTTTACTTTCAGTTTATATATTATTAATTCAATTATTAATGTTTCATATAATCAAATCATCCAAAATATATTTCAATCGATTCCTGCAGCAACGCGCGGCTATCCTCTAGTTATTGATGTAAGGCATCACAAACCAGGTTATGTTGGACTTATTGGCTTAAACACTCTCCACATGTAGCAAGTTCTAATGTTCTATTCTTGCCCCATCACGACAAAATTACATCTCTTCAAAACAAAATTGCAATCCACCATTTTCAAAAATTATTCCATCGTCTTTTAAAATGTTGAACCAAAGTTATACTTTGTGATGTATGCGCTAAATGATTTCAACTTGGTTTGTACAAAGCACACAATTTTTTCAGTTTCTATAAATTATGATCTTGAACAGCTGAAGACACAACCTGTATAAGTTTCTAATGTTCACATGCATGTGTTTGAGAAAATCGAAATCCAAATACAAGCATTTAGAATCAGATGTAGAGATGTACAGTCACATCTAAATATATATACTTATTCATTTGACAGTGAAAGCCCAATAAACGGTTAAACCGACTGCAGATGAAGTCAAACATGGTTACTCCCAGAAATTTAATTACACGGTCCATCTCTGGCAAGGCGATAATCATAGTCTGTAGCTCTGCTTTTTCATCAGTAAATAACACTACAAAGATCACCTAGAAAAAACTGCACATTGATCAATGGATCAAGAGAGGTGGCAAACCTTCAAATTTTCCATCCGACAAGCAATCCTATGGCAGTCACCCAAGTACAACCATGGCACATTCTCTAGTTTTCTTTGGTGTTCTCTGATAGCAACTCCATCTGCAATTTCCCAGCACAACTAGAAGCATAAGCATCAGCAAGGCCTGGAAGATTGTCCTTGTAAGGATGCACAAACTTGCCAAGAAACCTCTTCTCGGATAGCGCGGCTGCGGTGTAATCAAACTGTAGATCCAGCAAACCCTGCTCGTTGAGCAACTTAATCAAGCAGTACCGAGGAAACAATCGACGCTCGAGGCTATACTTGAGCAGCACCGGCCTTTGGGCAATGTAGGATATCTTCAGTCCAGCAACCTTTGTGAGGAAATGCACATTTTTCTGCAGCCTCCCCTCGGATATGGTCAGGATGCCCGGCATCTTCTTCACAGCCAAGAGCACATCATCCTTGGACCAACCAAGGGTCTCGAGGACTCTGATCTTGTCGGTGAGCTTCTCCGGGCTCTGGACGGCGAAGGCCACGAGCGCGTAGAGGAACATCCGCGATTTCTGCGACACCCCGAACCTGTCAATGTGCACCAAAGCGTCCTGGACTTGCTTGGGGGTCCTGACGAGCACCCGGGAAATGAATGGCTCCGAGAAGAGGGAGGGGCTTAGCCCGCATTGCCGGAGGAGGGCCAGGTTCGGCTTGGCCACCTTGTCGAGGTCGGCGGCGAGGAGGCCGGAGTTCATCTTGAGGGCCTTGAGGAGCTTCTCGTAGGAGCCCAAGACCTGGAGCCAGAAGTCCAGGTTGCCCCTCAGCGAGCTGCTGCGGAAGGAGCACAGGGCGAGCGGGACGAGGCGCGCGATCTCGGAGCGCGAGAGGCCGAGGTCCCTCAGCTCGGTGACGCGGGGCGCCAGGGTCCTCTCCACGCTGGCGCATAGGAAGCAGGGGTCGACGGCGACGATGGCGGCGACGTCGGAGCGGGGGACGCCGAGGCCGGAGAGGAAGGCGAGGACCGCGTCGGGCTTGGAGGAAGACTTGAGGTGGGAGATCTTCTTCGCTGCCTTGACGGCTTGGGCGCGGGGGACGCCGCAGGTGGCCACGAGGTAGTCCTCGGCGGCGAAACGGCTTGGTGGGTTGGATGCGGTGGCGGGGAGGTTGCGGCGGAGAGCCAAGAGGGGAGAGACGCGGGAGGCGGGGGGACGGGGTGGGGCGCGGAAGAGGAAAGAGAGGATGCGCGCTTGGTGTTGGAACATGGCGTCCGGCGGCGGGCAGCCGGCGGGAGGGTTCCCGGCGGCTGTGGATAATATTAGGGAGGTTCAAAATCTTCTCTTCTTTTACGATTTTGAGAGTGAAATATCTTCTTATCCGTGTGGCCGTTTTCCATTTTAAGAATCGAGTGCATTATGCCTTCAGTTATCTTTGTATTTTTTTCATTTTTTTTCAAAATATAAACATATGGAATATTACAAATTTTGAATTTTGCTTTATGAAGGGTTTCATGAAGCTCCGTCACCATTAGCAATTTCCGCATACTCCTTCGGTTTTTATTGTTGAAATTATGTCCTAGAGACAATAATAAAATGTATTATTATAATTTTATGTTCATTATTAATGTTTATATGTCTGTGCTATAACTGCAATGGTCTATGCGGAGGTTTGCCAAATGCATGTTAACTGCCTTCGAAGGAAAACTCATATGCAGGTGTGGAGTATAAACACAAAGTGTTCTTAGTCTGCCTCTAGGACTAACCTGTGTATTATGGATGTCATGTTTTCCTGACATAGGGCATTGAATATGCCGGTAATACATGGGAGCACGTTGTTGCTAGAACAAGGGTGCTGAACCGACCCAATTGTATGATTTGCTTTGAGATTTCATCATCATTGTATTATGAGTTAAATCATCAGATGAGTTGACATTTGCATTTATCCTTATAGACCATGAGAATGTTAAGTACCTACATACCGGAGGGTGGGTTTTGACTTTGTCCAAACACCATCCGTAACAGGCGTGGCTATAAAGGCTTTGCTCACTCACACTCGAAAGTATGTCTAAGGACTTGATGATTCAAGTTGGGATTTGCTCCTCCTATTTAGGAGAGATATTCTTTGGGCCCTCTCGGTATTACGTATCCGCCAACATCCGGCCGGATACTTTGTGAATAGATCGCATGGGATACGGAATACGTGAACGAGAAAAGAACAAAACCGATATAAGGATAATTGGTATAATGATTAATGAGTTGATCATGCGGATACCTATCTAATCTCACCTCATGTTTTGTAAAGTATCGCGAAGCAAAAGGATTGGCATGTCAACCAGAGGTTCACTCGAATTCATATTCGTGTAGGTGCGGGAACCATTATGGGTGTCCATGGCTCCGCTATTGGTTATTGATCCAAGGAAAGTCAGTTTCCGGTTCATGTTCGTACTCTACCGAACCTATGGGGTCACACACTTAAGGGTGGTAGATTTGTTGAGTACTAGAGTGATAGGAGCACGAGTATAACACACCAGAAAAGTTTCGGAGTGATTGAGATTTAATCGGAGAGAAAACCGGAATCGTTTCGGGGCACCGGTAAAGTACTGGGAAGAGTTTTGAGAAAACCGAGTAAAACCGGAGGGCCGAAAAAGTTCCGGGATGGTCTAAATATGTTTAATATTTATTTATTGTGAATTCCCAAATTGTTTTGGAATTAATAAAATAGATTTAATATCAATGGCCCCCCTCTCACTTGGAAGGCCCAAGTGGGGAGAGAGCACTTGGACCAAGGAGGCCCATGTGGGGAAGGCACCTAGGAGGAAGCTTGGGAGGAAGCTTCCCCCCCCTTCCTTGGCGCCCCACCAGGTGGAGGGAAACCCTAGGGCTGCCCCCTCCTCCAAGGTGGCCTCCCCTCCCCTCCCACTATAAATAGATGAGGAGGGGGACCCCCAAGTACACACAAGTTTGTTCTCTTGCCTCACGGCTGCCCCTCCTCTCTCTTCTCCATTAGATCTAAACTCCACCTTACGCCGAAGGGCTGCTCCTCCCTCCTCTCTACTCCGGCGGCGCCGAGCTCTGGACGGGAGAGCCCTGCCGGATCTACTACACCGTACGTGTGGATCAACCGTAGAGAGATCGTACGTTCGATCTTCGTTCGAGGGACTTCTAGATCTGTTCGTGGGAAGTCAAATGGATCAGATCTGTTCGAGGGGTTGCGCTACTTCAAGCTTCCCAAACTCTCCATCAACTTCTTCCGCTGCGAGAGAACTACCGTTGAACGGTTGTTAAGGTAACAAGATCGCTACCATTGTTTGCATCTATCTAGATCCAATCCTGGGACTTGGTTTCGTAGTGCCGATTTTTTTTTTGCTTTCTACTCCGAATCCCAACAGCGGTATCATGAGCTAGTTCTAGTAATAGATGCAGGTTCGATCTAGAGTTCATAGTGATGAACGGGCATTGCACGAAATTTTCATTGTACGTGCGCGGTTTTTTGATAATAGATCTAAACTGAATCTTCTAGTTGCTTCCCCTCTAATTGCACAAGTTGATCCCTCCTGTATTGCTTGATTTTGTTACAAACATCTTGCCCCTCGGGGTCGTTCTATGCTGCTCCTGAGTATGCTGGTCGCGCGAAAATGATTTGGGTCTTGCTTTTGGTGTGGAGAAATTGTGTAACAAAAGGGGCGTGTTAGATTGTTGATCTAGCACGGGGATCACGCGTATTGACGATTGTTCAGTATGGGTCATGAGATTAAATTGTAGTCTCATGGTTGATACGCCCCGAGTGTTAATCTAGAAACTTGAAGACTGCGCTGTATGTGGTTACGTAGCTAGCAAAACGTTTTGCCATGCAAACCCTAGTAGCCACGTAAAAGATGCAAAGAACGAGTAGAAGAACGTCTAACTTGTTTTTGCAGGAACATGTGATGTGGTATAGTCTTCGTCTTGATAAAAGTTGTATGAGATGATTATACTTTGTACATGTTAAATTTGCATGACTTGCATGTCATGGTACGGCATGATGGCTGGAGCCATATGATTGTCATTTATTCGGCGTGCGTGCCAAACTTCATGTAATTTTATTTTAGTAGAATAGATGCTAGAAATAGTTGTAGTATCTACATGAAGATGATGATCATACGTCATGGTGCTTGACGACATGTCGTGCGTGGAGGTGATGCTCTCCGCCAAAAGAAGATAAAGAAAGAAAAGCATGGTGCTTGGAGCTTCTTGAAGAAAAGGGCTATACCATATCACATACATTAAATTGCCTGTGATGTTAATCCTTTTCATTGCTTGTTTGAATACGCAAGTAGTCGTGTTTTAATAGTGTAAGAGCAAAGTTATACCCCCATGAGTTTTGGATATTGTTGGGCAAAACAGTAGAGGAACTAACAAGTTTTCTAGTGTAAAACAGATGGTTAGGTTCCTGAAGTTATAAGTTGGTGATAAAGCTTCAACGAAGATTTACATACTTACTGAAGCATATCCTCTGGAGTGAAGCTCATCACGGATGTCGACCCCTAAAAAGATAAGGAATCCTGAAGCACGTCTCATCGAAGGAGATGATCAAGATGGCGCAAGACTTAGTAGTTTTTGCGTAGTTCTTTTTCACTTCTTTGAGACATAGGAAAAACCGTACTATCAAGAGGGGTTTAGTAAATGTACTCCGAAGGTTTTGGTGAAAAGACTCAGATCAAATCTAAACTAGTGAGAAGCCAGAGTTGAGAAATCTCATGTGCACTAGGTAATGCTTCACCAGCGAAGACTTCGTTCTTTCGGCTCCTGAAGCAGAACCAAATCCGTGAGTCAGCTTTACTTGGACCACAAGTAAAGTTGCGCTTTGATTGGAAATATGTCCGTTGCGGACAGGTATCAAGCTGTCACATCGGGTCATTTAAGACATTTCGCACCTAGGGATTGCCACCTATAAATACGCCACCCTGATGTGCGAGGTGATGATAGTGATTTCTCGCCCTTCGTTCGTAAACCCCAAGTGGAAGGTGTGATGTAGCACAACAGAAAATTTCCCTCAGTAAAGATACCAAGGTTTGTCTCCAGTAGGACTCCGTAGATGATAAGTACTACCTCCGTTCCAAAATAACTGTCTTAACCTTAGTACAACTTTATACTAGAGCTAGTCCAAAGTTGAGACAGTTATTTTGGAACGGAGGGAGTAGGTGTCAGCGGCGCAACTGACGCGGACCTGCACACAGACACAAATAACTTTGTTCCCAACGAAGTTCGGAGAGGTTGTCAATCTCTCCTGTCTTGTTGTTCACAAAGGATCAAACACAAGGGATAATGATAGCAACTGAAAGTAGAAGAAGAAAAGTAAATGAGCGTGGAAACAGTGATGAGGATATGGACTGGGATACGTGATGTTCACTAGTGATGTCTCTCTCCCAAAAGACGATAAAACTGCTATGCGAGGTGAACAAATTACAGAAGGGCAATTGACAAGATTATGAACGCACCGCAATGCTAACTATGCTACAAAATAAAGGAAGAGGCTCAAAAGCATGGGCAGAACGCCAAAATAAGTAGACTGAAATCCAACTGCATCTACTACTAATCATCCACCTTGAGATATCTATCCAGAACATCTCGCTGGTATTAAGTTGCGAGCCCCACCCAAAGTGTAAACCCAAAGCAACAGACAACTGCATTAAAAAGCACTTTGCGTAAAGTAAACAATCCTTGCAACCGCGGTTACAAGCACCGTTGTTTTCCCCCTTGTGGCAACAACACATCCCCTAGACTCATGTTTCTGTCACTCAAGCGTGTCATCAGGGGGCATGAACCCACAATCGAGCATAACGTTCCCTCTTGGGGTTACTACCTACTACTTGGACAAAGCAATAAACAACAACGGAGAACATGCAAGAATTACTTAAGAACAAAAATATAAGAGATAAGAACCAAATATATTACTCAATCACAATCTGAACATAATCTCATAATCCATCAGATCCCATCAAACTCAGCATAGCAACAGCAGAAAGATTACAAAAGTGCCTCGATCATGTAGGGCAGCTCACGAGGTCTAAACCATGAAGAACAAAGAGGGGAGGAGAACATCACATAGCTACTGATCACGGACCCATGGTCCAAAGGAAACTACTCACGACACATCCGGGAAGCATCAATGGTGGAGAGGAGACTCCCGGAGGTCGGCCCTCCCTCCGGCAGGGTGCCGGGAAGAGGTCTGCTGGTGCTCCCAATCTCGGAAGCGCGGCGGCGGCGGAACAGAGGTGAGATCGCGAAAAAGGGTTCCTCCCTCGAGGGTTTCTCGTCACGGAGAATATATAGGCGAAGGGGGGCAGCCAGGGGGGCCACCAGGGGTCCAGGCGCCCCCCTGGCGCGGCCAGCCCTGGGGCGCGCCACCAGGGCGCCTGGGCCCCTGGTGGTGGCCCTCTGGCCCCACTCAGGTCCTTCCGGAAGGTTCTTCTGCGCTGATTTTTTATCTGATTTTTCCCGAATTTTTGAAGCACTTTTTATATGGGGGAAAACTGAAATAGAAAAACAGCAGAAAACAGGAACTGGCACTGTGGTGCATTGAGTTAATAGGTTAGTCCAAATATGATCAAAAGTGTATGAAAGTGTATCTAGATCATAGCAATATCACACAAAACATGCATGGAGCAAGCATAAATTATAGATACGTTTTGGACGTATTAACATCCCCAAGCTTAATTCCTGCTCGTCCTCGAGTAGGTAAATGATAACAGCATAATTTCTGTGGTGACATGCTAGCAACCATATAAGAACTTTGAAAAGTAAAGCAATCAAGGTTAGAGATTCAATTCAAGTCATAACATGCAAGAGTCTATATTAGCATTGAAACAAGTAACAAAAGAACATTAGGTGCAAGAGCTCTCGCTGTCCGTGACTCGAATGTCTCCAAATGGTGTTTGCGTGCAATAAGGGGGATAGGGAATACGAGAAAAATATTTATTTGTTGAGAACTCAATCTACTAAGGTTTCACACTTGGTCTTTTTCTGGAATCTTATCTTGACTCGTCCCCAGACCACTAGCCAGGTACAAGTCAATTTGATCCACTCCTTTTTCAATATATTGAGCACTCATGCAATGGATGAGCGTAAGCACGAGATTTGACACTTAGGATGGCAAAGAGAGAAGTACGAAGGAGGAGGAGGAAGACAAAAAAGAATGAGAAAGGCTCACATCAATGAGGACAATCATAGGCAAGAGATGCCAAATGATAGATATGATGTGAGGAGTAGGGATTGCCATGCAACGGATGCACATATGAGATAAGAATCTCTCCAATGGAACTAGTGGGGTGCATCTAAATTGCTCGCTCATGAAGACCTAGAGCTCGTTTGAGGCGGCTCATCCTTGGAATATGCAAGCCAAGTTCTATAGTGTGAAGGTCCCCACATAGCTATATGCATAATGATCATCTCTATGGAGTACAAGGATATAAAGGGAGTACTAGTGTGGATCTCTCAAAAGGATAGTAGTGTCGCCCCTTTCTCTCTTTTTATTTCTTTTTTTCTCTTTTTTCTATTTTTTTGTATTTTTTGTGGCCTCAATGGCTCTTTCTATTTAACTCTCATTTGTCCTCTTTGGGATCTTTTATTGTGTCCCCTTTGGGATCTTTTCCTCACTTAAGGGCAACACTCTATTTTACAAGAAGGTAAAGGAGATCTTTCACACTTTACAAGGTACTCGAAATCATAAAGAAGATGTAACTATCATGATGTATGCAAGGTATGCGTCTGCCAGGGTAGCAGAATATGCAATGATACTAGCGCGTCATGTAGCAATGATTAGGGCAAGGCCCCACTAGCATGCGGCTCATCGATCAAGCAAAAGCATGTATGACATGAAGATCAAGTCATGAAGAGGTGGATGTTGCATGGCAATATATCTTGGAAAGGCTATGGAAATGCCTTGATAGGTAGGTATGGTGGTTGTTTTGAGGAAAGATATAAGGGGGCTTATGATGACAGAGCGTATCATGCCAAGGGTTTGGATGCACCGGCGAAGGTGGACACCAAATCTCGGAGTGAGAAGAAGGCAATGCACGGCACGGGAGAGGCTAGCAAAATATGGGAAGGTGGAAGTGTCAACTTTCAATACTTACATTAGTCCGAAGAACTCATGCACTTATTATCGGTAACTCTCAATCTAATAAGGAGGTTCACAAAGAGACAAGTACCCCGAGGAGGAGTGTATGGGGGTTTGGTTATCCTTGCGCATCCTCGACTCATGGTACGTGAGTGTACTCTAATATTCGATCCCTCCAAAGATTAGTGATCCATCTAGTAGCTAGAGTTCTCAACTAGTTTTGTAGGTTTTGAAAATACACACGGATTTCCCAAAATACGACACCTATCACTAATAGGCTAGAGCTCTTGACACCAAAAGTTCAGACATTACTCACATCAATACCTCAAAACTATTGCAAGTTACTACTAGAATTAAATAGCAACCTCAATTACCTACTTCCAAGACAAAACACAAATCAGTGCAACAACCTACTCTCTTAATAAGATAAACATGAAAACTAAAGAGAGTTCCAGCAACAAACTAAACAAAATCCAAGGCTCTTGCTAAAGACAAACTAAGACTAAAACTAAACATGGCAGCAGCTACGAAAAGATAAAGAACACACAACAGCAAAAATATAAGCAGGAAAAATCCTATGATGTGTTCTAGATTGGAGTGGAGCGTGTTTCTCTCCCACACATAGTAAGATGGGGTCTAACTTGTTATGACCAGCAAGCAAAACTAAAGAAAACTAAAAATAAAACCTAAGAGCGAGACGCTCCAAGCATAGCACATAACGCATGAAGTGATAAAAATATAGTGAGACGAAGGACGAACTGATGATTGTTGATGGAGAAGGGGATGCACGGGGGCATCCCCAAGCTTAGACGCTTGAGTCTCCTTGAATATTTATTGGGGATGCATGGCGGCATCCCCAAGCTTGAGCGCTTGACACTCCTGGATCTTCTTTCATCATCTTCCATCGCACACTTGAAAACTCCCTTCATACATAACTCATCATAAGCTGATTAGAGAGGCTAGTACCCTTAATAAAATAATTTTTCCCCACTGGATATAAAGATATTCTTGAAGAGATACTGTTTCTCAAGAGTGCCAAAATGTTTTTGCAACGAAAAAGCAAGCTTAAGGTTTGCAAAAGTAAAGAGAGGCAAAATGTGGAAGAATCGGTGAAAAACAGAACAACAGGTAGTAGAGAATTTTTTCGGGGCACTTCTGCAACTCAAATCAAAAAACTCAGAACATAATAAGTTTCAAAATTGTATAGAGCATGCTGTCAAAAAAATTCAGATCAAAAAGATGATCTGGTGATTTTATTCGAATTTTTCTGTCAAGGGACAGAATCTGTTTTCTGGACAACATGTCACAACTTTTGCTTCCCTTATCATAAGAGGCTATAACTTGGCACAAAGCTTGAAAAATAAAGATACAATGATGTTGCTATAGTAGTAACAAACATCAAGACACAACAAAAGCAAAAAGAAACCTATTCGTTGTGGGCTGCCTCCCGAAAGCGCTTCTTTAAAGCCATTAGCTAGGCTTAAAGATTATAGAAGATGCTCTCACAAGAATAAGAATTTTGAAGCAAAAGAGAGCATCAAGAAGCAAATGTGAAACACATTTAATCCTAACCCACTTCCTATGCATAGGCATCTTGTAAGAAAATAAATCAAAGAAGCACAAAGTGACATGCATAGGAAGGTAGAACAAGAACAACTTCAAAACTTTCAACATGAAGAGAGGTGTTTTTGTAACATGGAAGTTTCTACAACCAAACTTTCCTCTCTCAAAGTAATTTTCAGTAGCATCATGAACAACATCAAGAATATAACTATCACATAAATCATGTTGTTCATGACCTACAAGCACACGTGTATTGTTTTCAACACGGTTTTTAGGATGATAAGATAGATGCAACCCATCACATTGAGCCTTGATAAGAGCATAGTTCTCCGGAATATGAATTGGAGATTTCAAAAGGATAATAGGACAATCAAGTGTGGGTGAAATAGAAACAATTTCATGCTTAACATGAGGAACTATAGCAAGTTCATCTCCGTAAGCATCATCCATAGTGGCATCACGGCCATAAGCATAGAAGGCGTCAACTTCATCAAAAAGGGATATTTCAAAAGAATCCATAGGATCATAACACTCATATAAGGTAAGAGTCAAAGAGTTACTCTCATTAGAAGGTAGACATGGATGGATCCATTCTTCCTCCTCTTGTTCGTCACTCTCCTCCTCTTTTTCATCCAAGGAGCTTTCAGGTTCAGTAATTTCTTCTTCCATAGAGTCCTGCAAAACATTAGTCTTTTCCTTTGGAGGAGAGATTCTCTCAAGATGATCAGTAATATAATAATTTGCATCATAATTTTCCAAACAATAGTTAAGTATAGCAAGACTCTCAGATTTGTAAGGGGCGTCATCAATATTTTCAAGAAAAGAAGTAATTTCATAGGCACCCTTAAAAGCAACTAATTCTTCTATTTGTTCTGCATCATAAAAATCATAATTTCCCTTAGCATAAGAAGCTAAGGTTTCATCCTCATTGTACTCACATTGGAAAGCAAGGTGTTTGTGCCTCATAAAGAAACAAGATTCATCCCTGCAGAAAGATATATTATATATTGAGCACAGTTTTTAGCATACTCATACGATTGATGTATGAGTCTCCATAAGTGTATCCCTTTTTGAGACAAGAGGTATTCCTTGTAATATTCTTGTTGATCCTCGGTGAATCCTCCATGCCAATAAGATCTAGTTTCAAAGAAGTTAGACATTGATTGGCAAGTAAGGAACTAGACATACTATATTTTTTTTTGATTTTTGATAAAGGACACAAAGATAAAAACTGAAAGGTAAACTAACAAGACTAAAAAACAAAGGAAAAGGGTAGTGTGAAACTCCCCTATCTTAGCACTCGGAGTCCCCGGTAACGGCGCCAGAAATTTTGCTTCATGTGCGAGGTGATGATAGTGATTTCTCGCCCTTCGTTGGTAAACCCCAAGTGGAAGGTGTGATGTAGCACAGCAGAAAATTTCCCTCAGTAAAGATACCAAGGTTTGTCTCCAGTAGGACTCTGGAGATGATAAGTAGGTGTCAGCGGCGCAAATGACGTGGACCTGCACACAGACACAAATAACTTTGTTCCCAACGAAGTTCAGAGAGGTTGTCAATCTCTCCGGTCTTGTTGTTCACAAAGGATCAAACACAAGGGATAATAATAGCAACTGAAAGTAAAAGCAGAAAAGTAAATGAGCGTGGAAACAGTGAGGAGGATATGGACCGGGATACGTGATGTTCACTAGTGATGTCTCTCTCCCAAAAGACGATAAAACTGCTATGCGAGGTGAACAAATTATAGAAGGGCAATTGACAGGATTATGAACGCACTGCAATGCTAACTATGCTACAAAAGAAAGGAAGAGGCTCAAAAGCATGGGCAGAACGCCAAAATAAGTAGAACGAAATCCAAAGCATCTACTACTAATCATCCACCTTGAGATATCTATCCAGAACATCTCGTTGGTATTAAGTTGCGAGCCCCACCCAAAGTGTAAACCAAAAGCAACAAACAACTGCATTAAAAAGAACTTTGCGTAAAGTAAACAATCCTTGCAACCACGGTTACAAGCACCGGTGTTTTCCCCCTTGTGGCAACAACACATCCCCTAGACTCATGTTTCTGTCACTCAAGCGTGTCATCAGGGGGCATGAGCCCACAATCGAGCATAACGTTCCCTCTTGGGGTTACTACCTACTACTTGGCCAAAGCAATAAACAACAACGGAGAACATGCACGAATTACTTAAGAACAAAAATATAAGAGATAAGAACCAAATATATTACTCAATCACAATCTGAACATAATCTCATAATCCATCAGATCCCATCAAACTCAGCATAGCAACAGCATAAAGATTACAAAAGTGCCTCGATCATGTAGGGCAGCTCACGAGGTCTAAACCATGAAGAACAAAGAGGGGAGGAGAACATCACATAGCTACTGATCACGGACCCATGGTCCAAAGGAAACTACTCACGACACATCCGGGAAGCATCCATGGTGGAGAGGAGACTCCCGGAGGTCGGCCCTCCCTCCGGCAGGGTGCCGGGAAGAGGTCTGTTGGTGCTCCCAATCTCGGAAGCGCGGCGGCGGCGTAACAGAGGCGAGATCGCGAAAAAGGGTTCCTCCCTCGAGGGTTTCTCGTCACGGAGAATATATATGCGAAGGGGGGCAGCCAGGGGGGCCACCAGGGTTCCAGGTGCCCCCCTGGCGCAGCCAGCCCCTGGGGCGCGCCACCAGGGCGCCTGGGCCCCTGGTGGTGGCCCTCTGGCCCACTCAGGTCCTTCGGGAAGGTTCTTCTGCGCTGATTTTTTATCTGATTTTTCCCGAATTTTTGGAGCACTTTTTATATGGGGAAAAACTGAAATAGAAAACAGCAGAAAACAGGAACTGGCACTGTGGTGCACTGAGTTAATAGGTTAGTCCAAATATGATCAAAAGTGTATGAAAGTGTATCTAGATCATAGCAATATCACACAAAACATGCATGGATCAAGCAGAAATTATAGATACGTTTTGGACGTATCACACCCCCGCCCTCATTGGACGGTGGCTTCTCCAAGAATATTTTCTGACAGTGAAGAGAAAGAGCAACCCCACCGAAGCAAACCAAAACCCATCCAACGAAGCATAAGTCCTATTGATCTGAGTTGATTCATTATGACTTAGGAAGAAGTTTGCTAGCCTTTTTATCTTGGAGAACTGCAATTCTCCTAGACGGTTAGAGCGTTGTTTTTCAGAGAGCGAAGAGTTATTGTCGCCTAGAAGTCCAGTTTGTCAAAGGTTTCGGTGATTCCCTCAATAATCAACCACGAGTGAAGAACGGACCAAGCTCAAGGAGATTGGTGCAGTGGAGATACGGATGGAGAGAGGTTAGCTCCTGTGTTCAATCACAAGTCCCTCCAACCAGACGTAGCACTTTGCAGAGTGTGAACTGGTCGAACAAACATCGTCGAGTCAAGAGTTCATTTTACTTTCCGCACTTACATTCAGTTTATCAATTGCTTTAGTGACTTGATTCAATGCAATTGATTCGATGCTTTTGATTCGCTATGTTATGCTTCAATCCAGTTCTGCTTCATTGTTTACCTTTCTGTTGAATTCCTTCTGCTGCTAAGTTATGCTTCACTTCATAGTTTCATGCAAAAATTTGAATTGATCATTCACCCCCTCCCCCTCTGATCATATACTTGGACTTACAATTGGTATCAGAGCAAGTCACTCTTTGTTTGGATTAACCTCCTAGAGTGTTTTGCAAGTATGTCTTTCGCAGCCATTCGCTCCGGCGAACCCATACCCGTGTTCAATGGAAAGGACTATCCATACTGGAAGGACAAAATGAAGAGAAATATCATGGCTATCAACTCAACTGCATGGCAAGTTGTCTTGTATGGAGTTACAGTTGCAGACAAGAACGCCATCACTCCTGAAGAAGCGAAGCTGATCGATATTGATTCTGAAGTCTGGGTTTTCATCACCAATCATCTGACACCAGAGAAGTATCATGAAGTGAAGAATATTCCTTCTGCCAAAGGTGTCTGGGACTATCTTGAGAAGATTGGTGAAGGTGTTTCTACCCAAAAGGATGCCAGAATTGACACACTTCGAAGAAAATTCTATCGATTCAAAAGAACCGAGGGTGAAAAAGTCAGCTCCATTTACAGCAGACTCACTGCTCTTGCAAATGAGTTGATTTCCCTCGGTGCTGATGACATTACTCCTCACTCAGTTGTTAGAACTCTGCTTCGCTCATTGGATGATTCGTTTGATCACATTGTGCTGATGATCAAGGAAAGGACTGATTTCAGACGTCTTGTTGCCGCTGATATTCTTGAGAGAGTCAATACTTTTGAAATGGAAGAAGATGAGAAACGTGACATAAATGGTTCTCGAAGAAGATCTCATGCCTTGAAAGCAAAAGATTCGCGTCATTCTTCACCCGAAGTCAGTTCTGCTTCAGGTGTCGGATCAGATGATCCTGCAAGCATTGGAAAAGATCTAGCATTGATCATGAGACGCTTCAGTCGCTTTCAGAGAAAAGGTTTTTCTTCACCCAAGAAGAGTTATCCTTCAAGAAGCTCAAGTCATTCTTCTCACCGTTCATCCTCAAGAAGCTCTCCATCGAAGGACAACTGCTGCTACAAGTGCAAGAAACCAAGTCACTACATTGCTGATTGCCCATTGTGGGAAGCTGAGAACAAATCGAAGCATTCGCTCAGAGACTCCTCAACAAAGTCCCACAGATCCTCCAGAAGCTATGAGTCAAAGAGACATGATTCCAGTTCGAGAAGAGAAAATAAGAAAGATTCTGATGATGATAAGAGGAAGAAGTATCATAAGAAGCGTGATGGTTCTTCATCGAAGACTCACTCGTCTCGTCGAAGCAGCTCTCACCGTGCCATGGCCTATCTGGGAAAGGAGATGAACTCTGAAGACGAAGCCTCTGGATCCGAAGCTGAACCAGGCTCGAGGTCTGGGTCTGGGTCCGAATCAGATGGTGTTGCTGGTTTGGCCTTCGCTTCGGCAGACGCTTCAACCAACGCTTCGAGATCATTCTTCACCAACAACAGTAGTGAAGATGAAACTCCTGCATATTGCTTCATGGCCAAGGAGAAGGTATCTTCATCCAAATCAAACTATGATACTTCTGATTGTTCCTCATATGATAGTGATTCAAAGATAAGCTATGCTAAACTTGCTAAAATTTCTTCAATCCAACAAGATGAACTTGATTCACTAAGCAAAACCATTAAGAAATCAGAAACTCTGTTGATCGATGAGATAGAGAAAGGTCAAACTTTAACTAATGAGCATGCTGCTCTAAAGGAGAAGTTTGAAGAATTATCCTCTCGGCATGATCTTCTTTCAGTTGATTATGAGAAGATCACCTATGAATTTCTTCAGAGGAAAATGGCTCTCGAAAGACTGAAAGAGGCTCATGAAGAATTGGAAAATGTCAATCTCTCTCTCATGGCTCAACAAGGTTCTGAAGAAAATCATAAAACTGATACACCTTGCTTAACTTGTTTGGAATGAAGGAAAACTGATTCCAAAGGGAAAGCTCCTATTGTTATTGATGATACTAATGCCTTTGATGAGGAAAATCCTGCTGTTACCGAGGAACTCCTCAGGTTGAAAAACTTATTTGAAACAGGCATGTTCAAAAGTGTGCAAGGACACCAATATCTCTGTGATATCCTGAGGAAGGCTCTTCTTCACAGGAATCCCAGGAATGAGGGTGTTGGTTTCGAGAGAAAGATAAACCCTGATGGCACCTATTGGGAACCTGAGCAGTATCCTAAGACTGTTTTGGTTCTAGCGAAGGATAAACCCATTGACATTGCTAACCTTTCAGGTTTCGACTAAAAAATGAACAAAGCCATTGTGGATGAATCACTTGATTCAGACTACAAACTCATTAAGGATGAACAGGGAAAAGTTACAGCTGAGTATGTAGGTACTCCACCGAAGAATGGCTTCTATAAGAGGCAGATATGGGTGCATAAAGCACTTGTGGAAAAACTTCCTGCTAACCATACTATGCAGGGAAAGCCTTCGGTACCACCGAATCATTTCTATTCTCTAGAGACGAGAAATGATTCACTGGTGCTCGAATCAAATGTTCCGCAGAAGCAATACTATCGTACTGGTCGTCATACGTATCATCCTCATAATAACCATACGAAGATTGCATATGCTCATTCTTATCGTAACCATTCGCAGAGGACTTACATTTATGGTGTGCTTGATGGTACATCGAAGCAATACACTCCTGTTCGCTTTAATATTGCTTCAACCAGTGCTTCAACATCTTCTCAGTCACCTGCTCGTTTGTGGGTGGTTAAGAAGAACTAATTCTTCTGCAGGGCTATGTCTCCGGTAGATCCGAATGGGTCATGGATAGTGGTTGTACAAATCATATGTTCGGAGACAAGGAGTTATTCACCGAAGAAAAACTATCTCAATCTTCTCAGAAGTACATTACCTTCGGTGATAACAACAAGGGTAAAGTGTTAGGCTTGGGTAAGGTTGCCATATCGAAAGATAAGCACATTGCCAAGGTTATGCTAGTCCAATCACTTAGATATAATCTTATGTCTATTTCGAAGTTATGCGATATGGGTATGCTTGTTCTATTTTCTGCTTCGCGTTGTGTTGTCTTTTCACAGGATGACTATACGTTTGTCTTCGAGGGTTACCGAAAGGGAGATTTATACATTGTTGATTTTTCTTCGGGCCCTGCTGTATCCACATGCTTAATGGCAAAAGCTTCATCTGGTTGGTTATGGCATCGAAGACTTGGTCATGCAGGGATGAGAAATATTCATAATCTAGTGAAGAAGAAGCATGTTATTGGCCTTAGCGAAGTAAAATTCGATAAGGATCGTCTCTGCAGTGCTTGTGAAGCTGGTAAAATTACAAAGAAACATCATTCAGCGAAGACTATCATGACTACCACTCGTCCTCTTGAATTGCTTCATATGGATCTTTTTGGTCCTCAAAATTATGCAAGCCTGGGAGGAAACAAATATGGTCTTGTTATTGTTGATGATTTCTCTCGTTATACTTGGGTTTTATTTTTGGATGACAAGCGCAAAGTTGTTGAAATCTTCAAGTCATTCGCCAAGAGAGCTCAAACTGAATATGAATTATCTCTGAAGCATATCCGAAGTGATAATGGAACTGAATTCAAAAATACTCATATTGAAGATTTTCTTGATGATCATGGTTTTACTCATGAGTTCTCTGCTGCATATACACCTCAATAGAATGGTGTAGTTGAAAGGAAGAATAGAACTCTCATTGAAATGGCCAGAACTATGCTTGCTGAATACAAGACTCCTATTAGGTTCTGGGCCGAAGCAATTAACACTGCATGTCACATCATCAACAAGGTTTACCTTCACAAATTCCTGAAGAAAACTTCACATGAGCTTATCACTGGTAACAAACCAAATGTTTCATATCTTAGGGTATTTGGTGCTCCATGCTTTATTAGAGATATGAATCATAGCTCCAAATTTGCCCCTAAGGCACATGAAGGTTTTCTTTTAGGTCATGGCTCAAACTCTCACACTTATAGAGTGTATAACTCTCACTTCGGGAAAGTTATGGAAACTGTAAATGTGAGGTTTGATGAAACTAATGGCTCTCAAAAAGAGCATTTGCCTCATGATCTAGATGAACGTCCACTTGATGAAGTGATCAGGTCCATGGCTACTGGAGAGATTCGCCCTGTTGAAGCCAATCCTCGTCAAGCTGTTAGGGATGATGATGGTCCAATGTCCCCACACATAGCCCGGGGCGCTAGAGATCAACATCCTGAAGCTAATGGTGAACAGGACGAAGAAGGACAAGGGAATGAAGGAAATGCTAATCCTGAAGGAAATGCCGAAGCTGAAGGTGAAGCAGATCCCGAAGCTGATGCAGATCCTGAAGCAGAAGCTGAGCCTGAAGAAAATAACACTACGTTATCACGAGTTCGAAGAAGAGTAGATGTTGATTCGATCCTCGAAGATATTCATCAACCAGGTCGTCCCACTACTCGATCTCGTACTCATTTGGCTAACTTCTGTGGAAGTTTTTCTTTTGTTTCCATGCTAGAGCCCTCAAAATATGATGAAGCCATGAAGGACCCTGATTGGTTATTGGCTATGATGGAAGAACTTCACCAGTTTGAAAGGAACAAAGTCTGGTCACTTATTGACAGGCCAGATCCCACGAAGCACAATGTTATTGGCACAAAGTGGATATTTCGCAACAAGCAAGATGAAGATGGTATTGTGGTAAGAAATAAGGCTAGATTAGTAGCACAAGGTTACACCCAAATCGAAGGCATTGATTTTGGTGAAACCTATGCTCCAGTAGCCCGTCTCGAATCCATTCGTGTCATGCTTGCTTTTGCTAACCACAAAAATATATTGCTATATCAAATGGATGTCAAAAGTGCTTTTCTAAATGGTGAGATAGAAGAAGAAGTGTATGTTATGCATCCACCAGGTTTTGAAGACTCGAAGAATCATGATATGGTGTACAGGCTTCACAAAGCTTTGTATGGACTGAAGCAAGCACCTCGTGCTTGGTATGAAACATTGAAGGATTTCCTCCTGAAGAAAGGCTTCAAACCTGGAACCACAGACCCCACTCTTTTCACTCGATCATATAACAATGATCTATTTGTGTGTCAAATATATGTAGATGATATCATTTTTGGCTGCACTAACTCTGAAATCAGCGAATAATTTGCAAGGATGATGTCGAAGAAATATGATATGTCCATGATGGGTGAATTGAAATTTTTCCTTGGACTTCAGATTCGCCAACAGAAGAATGGCACCTTTATTTCACAAGAGAAATACTTGAAGGATTGCCTGAAGAAGTTTGATCTTGCTGAATGCAAGACCATCAGAACTCCCATGCCTACAAATGGTTTTCTTGATGCTGATGAGAAAGGGAAACCCTTCGATCAGAAGAAGTATCGGTCTATGATAGGTTCACTCTTATACTTATGTATTTGTGCTCGTTTTCAGGCCAATCCGAAGGAATCACATGATACTGCTGTGAAGCGAATTCTTCGATATCTAGCACATACTCCTTCGTTGGGACTTTGGTATCCCAAAGGAACTCAGTTTGATTTGATTGGATATTCTGATTCAGACTGGGCTGTTGATAGAGTTGACAGGAAATCTACCACAGGCACTTGTCATTTCCTTGGTAGATCTCTTGTGTGTTGGGCCTCAAAGAAACAGAATTGTGTCTCAATATCTACTGCTGAAGCTGAATACATTGCTGCTGGTTCATGCTGCCCTCAAATTCTTTGGCTTAAGCAGACGCTAAAATATTATGGTATATATGTGAAGAAAATCCCTCTGCTTTGTGATAATGAGAGTGCTACCAAAATTGCACACAATCCTGTGCAACACTCTCGAACGAAGCATATCGATATTCGTCGCCATTTTCTTCGAGATCATGTTCAGCGCGAAGACATTGAGATCAGCCATGTTAGAACTGAAGATCAATTGGCAGATATATTCACGAAGCCATTGGACGAGAAAAGGTTTTGTGCATTGAGATGTGAGCTAAACATTCTAGACTCACACAATGTTCAGTAAGATCGAAACTTTTCCATTGTATGTATTCACCTTCGTTGTGTGTTTGTTTATTTAGTTTCGTTGGAGTTTTCCTTCGTCCAAGTTTCTGTGTTTAGCTTCGTTCGCCATTTTCTTCCAGTTCTGTGTTGTTTTTATTTGTTCGTTTCTTTTGTCCCCTATACTTATCACTTTTAGCTTCGTTGTTGTTGTTCTTCGAAGTGATAAGTTTCGGACCCTACCCCTCCATTCTGATTCGCTTCCAATCTATTCTGTCTTGAATGGTTAAGCACAATTGAAACGGAAAGCATATTGCTTGGAACGTCATTGAGTTCCGAATCAAATGCCTACAACTTTATCGAAGTTTTTGCTCTCGGTCAAGACTTATTCTTCGGCCGTTGAGTCCCCGTCTTTCTCGGGTCGTTGAGATTTGCTCGCGAACTGCTAGTTCATCTAAGCTGTTGAATCGGAAGAGACACTTGCTGGCAGCCGTCCGATACGATCTGGCAACCGTTTCAGATCGGGCCTATATAAGGCAATCCCTCCAGTGAACCGTTCCCCACGTTCATTCTCTCCCGATTTCCCCGTCTCCCTCCTCGAGCACGCCGCAGAGCTCTCGTTCCCGATGTCGACTGCGCCGCTTCACTGTCGGACCGCCGCCGTCGTGGACGTTCCCCGTCGATGAAGATCACGTCTCCGCACTCCGTCGCCGTAGCCGCTTCGCGTCACCGAGTTAGGGTACGCAAGTTCCCTTGGATCCAATCTTTCCTGCGAGTTCTTCATCTAGGGCTTGGATCTAAGATTTGTTAGGGTTTTGTTTTCTGTTTATAGGACCGTTCTGATCCGTGTTGATCATTTCTCCTTGGGAGAACTATTTGTAGCATCAAAGTAGTCCCATCTACTCAGGTCAGTATTGAGATACGATCTATTCTGTGTTTGGACTGAGTTAGGTCTTGTTCTTGAACTAGTTCTAGCCCTATCCAACGACAGATTTGCATCTGATCTTAGTTTTCTCTGGGTTCTTGTCAAAATTTTGTTTTGGTCGAAACTTTTGCCAGTGCTTATTCATTCCCTTTCCTATTCCCTCTTTTCTATCCTTCTGGTCACAGGATGTCTGACGAAGAGGAAGCCATGGGGAATGAGTCACCTATTGTTGAAGGACTTGAGAACTATCCTGAGCCCCCGAAGCAGAAAGGCAAAGGTGGCAAGATGAAGGAAGTCAAAAATGCCCGGGGCATACCCGAAGCCATTCGACTCAAGATGGGCTATCACACACCTCCTGAAGAAACTGACCATGATAGAAAGATTCGACTGCAAAAGATTCGACGCTACTGGGCCATAAGGTGGTACAAGTACAAGAGCATTCCAGATTGGAAGTGGGCTATGCAGTTTGCTTTCAGCCCTCCTTACCGGTACACAACTGCCATGTGTGCCCAATACAATGCAGCAAACAGGAAAAAGTACTACCCGAAGCCTCCTGCTGTTCCTCACCCAAATACTCTCAAGTCTCCATATAACTATCCAGAAGAGCAAGAGAGACTTGCCATATTGGCTGAGAAGAAGAGAGTCCGAGAAGAAAAGAAGGCCAAAGCACTTGCTGCTGCAGGGCAAGCTGAAGCAGGTGCATCGAAGCCTAAGAAGAGAAAGCTTCGAAAATTAAGTGCTTCACCGCCTCCTGCTATTTCTGAAGAGGAGAGTGATAATGAAGCTGATGACAAAGCTGAACCTGCCGCACAGCCTGAAGTCTCTCTCCCTGAAGATCCTACGGATGATGCAGATGATGCTACCGATGAGTCTGAGCACACCCCTGTTCCCCCTAGTCCTAAGAGACAAAAGCTTTGGAAGCCATTGAAGAAGAAGGCTGGAGAGAAACCGCCTGCTTCAAGAGGCGTAAAGATTCAAGATCCAACTGACCCTCCTGTTCCTAAACCAACCATTGATATGACAAACTTGGTGGTTGAGGCTCCTTTGGCTTCAAAGCCACCTCGCCGCCTTGTTCCTTCTGAACAGAGAACGAAGGAGAGGCATGACCCGAAGGCAAAGCCTGCTGCTAAGCCCGAAGCTAAAGCTCCTGAACCAGCCAAAGCTTCGAAGCTAAAGATCTCTGTTGCCAAGCCTGGCCAGTCTTATGCCCAGGTCGGCACCAAGAAGCTGTCTGAAGCAGATATGCGCAAGAAAGACCGTGATGAAGCTGAACGCCTTCACGCAGAAGCTCAAGCCCAAGCTAAGGCTGATAAAGAAGCTAAAGCAAAGGAAAAGGCAGATAGAGATGCTGCTCAGTTAGAGAAGCAAAGGAAAGATCTTGCTGAATCAAATCAGAAAGATGAAGCAAAGCGCAAGCTCGCTGAAGCAAAAGCTCAAGAGGCTAAGGCTGCTGCCGAAGCCAAACAGCTTAGTGATGCTGAAGCCAAGCGTTAGGCTCAACTAGACATCATTCGCACAAAGAAAGCAGAGAAAGCTGCTAGAGCCGCTCAGAAGGAAGCTGCTATTGACATGACGCCAAAGGATGTCCCTCCAAAGCCAGTCGCAGCCCCTGCCCCCGAAGCTCATGAAGAAGCTGAGCATAGTCACCACAACTTCCCAGATGCAAGAGAAGGTGAACTATGGACTGTTTGAGCCTGAATCAGGCATTCTGCCAGCTTGCTGAAGGTGTTGATCCCAAAGCTGTAGATGTTGGGAATGTTTACATTTCACCAAATCTTTCTGCCATGATTGAAACTTTATACAATCAGCTAAGGGATTTGCATGCTAGGGACAGATCTGAATCTGCTAAAATTCTGAAGTTTAAGAAGAAAGCAGATGCTGAATCAGATGAAGACTTCAAGAACGAAGCCGAAGCTTCTTCGAAGAAAATTGCTGATGTGAATGAAAAGACTAAGCAAAATATTCAAGTGTTTCAAGGCAAGATAAAATCTGCCATTGAAGAATGTTGCAAGACGCACAATGCTTCGGTCATGGCTCTTGATTCCAAGAAGCGCGAAGCAATGCTCAAGCAACTAGCTTCACCCCTTCCCCAGCTGCAACAAATGAAGCGCCGTCTTATCACAGATGCAGACGAAGCTGATGAGGTGAGCTCTCATCCGGCCAAGAAGGCCCCAAGACAAGCATCGCCCCCTCGATGCAAGATTATCACTCTTCCCAACCCCACTGCAAAGCCAACCGCTCCCGAAGTCATTCCAACCCGTGCTCCAACTCCACCTCCTCCTCAACCCGCTCCTCAACCGTCGCACCACGACAACTTTGAGCCAGAGCCTTCTCCTCAAGCTCAAGACATACCAATTCCTTCAAGGGATTATTCTTCGGCTCACTCTGCTGATGTGTCCGAAGAACAAGAAGGCGAAGCCAAAGAACAAGCTGTTCCAGAAGAGCCTGAAGCCGATGCAGAAGCTGAAGCCAATGAATTGGCAATTATGACTCAACCTCAAGAGCGAGCCATAGTTGCTCGAAGGCAAGCTCCACACTGCATTCCTGCGCAAGATACCCAACTGGACTCCATCTACCCACGTGAAACTTTTCCTATTTTCCTGGGAGATGGTTCTTCTTCAAGACATGGTCCCGAGTTTAACCTTGAAGCTCATCGCCAGAAGCTTCGCTTCTTTGGCGCAAATCCTTATGATTCACCCCGGACTGCAGATGACCTTCGATTCTGGACAGCTGAGCAACAGATTCTGTACACGAAGCTATACTGCCAGAAAGGTGTTCTATTCAGGCATAAGTACTTGGATATGCGAAGTCTAACTTCTGCAACATGCTTCCAGAACATCATGGAAACCATCGAAGCACAGAATCTTACCAGCATGTTTGCTATGGAAACACCATTCAATTCCGAGCTAATGAAGCAATTCTATGCCACTCTCTATGTCTCTGGAAATCCTGATGACACAAGATCTTGGATACTTGAGTGGATGATTCAAGGAAAAGTCTTTCGAATGCATGGATATTGTGAACATCCCAAGGCACACTGGAAAACTTGCAAAGGTTCATTTGATGCCTGATCCTACTGAAGCTGAATTTGCTTCACTACTGGATCCCGAAGTCACTGGAGACCACATGCCAGAAAACATTCGCCCGAAGCATCTGGTATTCTTATTAAAGACTTGGTTTTACATCTTGTCTAACTCTCTGATGCCTCTCAACACTGCAAATGATGAGTCCAACATTCATTATCATACACGTCACGCTTTGCTGAAGCTTACCCACGGACATGTGTTTGACTTCGAGGATTGTTTTGTTCGCTATATGGTCCAAGCTGCTGAACTCGTACATCAATTGAATCCATATGCTCCCTGGCTCCAAGCCATTTGCAACCATGGACGTCGTGAAGACTTCGTTGCGAAGCATCACCCGAAGTTGTTCTATCCTCCTGTGCGTGATACAATGAATATCTTCAGAAGGCCAAATGATCCATTTGCCACATATGTCGGAGTCGGACAACATGTCAATGAACGCAACATGTCGAAGTCATTCCATAAAGAAGTTTATCACTTTGAAGTTCGCATTCGCACCCAACAGTTGCTTGAAAATTTCATTGAAGGAAATCAACACCAAATGCAACATCTTTCTGATGAGATCAATAGAGTTGGCAACATTGCTTTAAACAACAACCAGTACTTGAACGTTTTAAAGCGCCACTCTTGGAAAGGTTTAAGGAAGTTCAACTTAGTAAAGAAGCTTGAAGCTGATCGGATTTTCAAGGAGTATCCACATCTTCAACGCCACTTCTCCAGAAATGATTCGATCGACCGCCCCAACCCAAAGATCCCCGGGATGCAGCAAACGCGTAAATACTCTTGATCTACCACTCAAACTTTTTTCCAATTATTGACAAAAGGGGGAGAAAGTAGCATCGATTGAGTTTAGATTCGCTGCGGGGTTCAGGGTTTCGATTCGATCTTTTGTGTGTTAAGTTACAACAAACTTTCCATTCGCTTCGATTGGGTTGTAACTTAAGTTTTACTTCGGTTGTGAACTGCTACATGTTATGTGTTAATAACCCCCGTGCTTGCAAGTTGCTCTCGTATCTTTTATCTTGCAGGTGGTTGTTACCTTTAAGTTCACAGGTCATTGGATGATTGCATATTCTTCAAGACCAAAATCCTCTATATGCAATTGATTCACTAAGATATGTGTTAGGCTTCCCATCAAAGATATTCTTCATCAAGCATTCACTTCGATTATATAAATCTTCGATGCTTGCATTCAGGGGGAGTCAAAAGCTTCATATCTTAGAGTTTGCTCTCAACTCAACTCAAAATTCCATACTTTTATCGATGCCTGTTTTGTCAACAATAGTCCAAAAAGGGGGAGATTGTAAGAGCAAACTTATACCCCCATGAGTTTTGGATATTGTTGGGCAAAATAGTAGAGGAACTAACAAGTTTTCTAGTTTAAAATAGATGGTTAGGTTCCTGAAGTTATAAGTTGGTGATAAAGCTTCAACAAAGATTTACATACTTACTGAAGCATATCCTCTGAAGTGAAGCTCATCACGGATGTCAACCCCTAAAAAGATAAGGAATCCTGAAGCATGTTTCATCGAAGGAGATGATCAAGATGGCGCAAGACTTAGTAGTTTTTGCGTAGTTCCTTTTCACTTCTTTGAGACATAGGAAAAACCGTACTATCAAGAGGGGTTTAGTAAATGTACTCCGAAGGTTTTGGTGAAAAGACTCAGATCGAATCCAAACCAGTGAGAAGCCAGAGTTGAGAAATCTCATGTGCACTAGGTAATGCTTCACCAGCGAAGACTTCGTTCTTTCGGCTCCTGAAGCAGAACCAAGTCCGTGAGTCAGCTTTACTTGGACCTGATGTGCGAGGTGATGATAGTGATTTCTCGCCCTTCGTTCGTAAACACCAAGTGGAAGGTGTGATGTAGCACAGCAGAAAATTTCCATCAGTAAAGATACCAAGGTTTGTCTCCAGTAGGACTCTGGAGATGATAAGTAGGTGTCAGTGGAGCAACTGACGCGGACCTGCACACAGACACAAATAACTTTGTTCCCAACGAAGTTCAGAGAGGTTGTCAATCTATCCGGTCTTGTTGTTCACAAAGGATCAAACACAAGGAATGATGATAGCAACTGAAAGTAAAAGCAGAAAAGTAAATGAGCGTGGAAACAGTGATGAGGATATGGACCGGGATACGTGATGTTCACTAGTGATTACTCTCTCCCAAAAAACGATAAAACTGCTATGCGAGGTGAACAAATTACAGAAGGGCAATTGATAGGATTATGAACGCACCGCAATGCTAACTATGCTACAAAAGAAAGGAAGAGGCTCAAAAGCATGGGCAAAACACCAAAATAAGTAGACCGAAATTCAACTGCATCTACTACTAATCATCCACCTTGAGATATCTATCCAGAACATCTCGCTGGTATTAAGTTGCGAGCCCCACCCAAAGTGTAAACCCAAAGCAACAGACAACTGCATTAAAAATCACTTTGCGTAAAGTAAACAATCCTTGCAACCGCGGTTACAATCACCGTTGTTTTCCCCCTTGTGGCAACAACACATCCCCTAGACTCATGTTTCTGTCACTCAAGCGTGTCATCAGGGGGCATGAACCCACAATCGAGCATAACGTTCCCTCTTGGGGTTACTACCTACTACTTGGCCAAAGCAATAAACAGCAACGGAGAACATGCAAGAATCACTTAAGAACAAAAATATAAGAGATAAGAACCAAATATATTACTCAATCACAATCTGAACATAATCTCATAATCCCAGATCCCATCAAACTCAGCATAGCAATAGCAGAAAGATTACAAAAGTGCCTCGATCATGTAGGGCAGCTCACGAGGTCTAAACCATGAAGAACAATGAGGGGAGGAGAACATCACATAACTACTGATCACGGACCCATGGTCCAAAGGAAACTACTCACGATACATCCGGGAAGCATCCATGGTGGAGAGGAGACTCCCGGAGGTCGGCCCTCCCTCCGGCAGGGTGCCGGGAAGAGGTCTGCTGGTGCTCCCGATCTCGGAAGCGCGGCGGCGGCGGAACAGAGGCGAGATCGCGAAAAAGGGTTCCTTCCTCGAGGGTTTCTCGTCACGGAGAATATATAGGCGAAGGTGGGCAGCTAGGGGGCCACCAGGGGTCCAGGAGCCCCCCTGGTGGTGACCCTCTGGCCCCACTCAGGTCTTTCCGGAAGGTTCTTCTGCGCTGATTTTTTATCTGATTTTTCCCGAATTTTTGGAGCACTTTTTATATGGGGGAAAACTTTAATAGAAAAACAGCAGAAAACAGGAACTGGCACTGTGGTGCACTGAGTTAATAGGTTAGTCCAAATATGATCAAAAGTGTATGAAAGTGTATCTAGATCATAGCAGTATCACACAAAACATGCATGGAGCAAGCAGAAATTATAGATACGTTTTGGACGTATCAACATCCCCAAGCTTAATTCCTGCTCGTCCTCGAGTAGGTAAATGGTAACAGCATAATTTCTGTGGTGACATGCTAGGAACCATATAAGATCTTTGAAAAGTAAAACAATCAAGATTAGAGATTCAATTCAAGTCATCACATGCAAGAGTCTATATTAGCATTGAAACAAGTAACAAAAGAACATTAGGTTCAAGAGCTCTCGCTGTCCGTGACTCGAATGTCTCCAAATGGTGTTTGCGTGCAAGAAGGGGGATAGGGAATACGAGAAAAACATTTATTTGTTGAGAACTCAATCTACTAAAGTTTCACACTTGGTCTTTTTCTGGAATCTTATCTTGACTCGTCCCCAGACCACTAGCCAGGTACAAGTCAATTTGATCCACTCCTTTTTCAATATTTTGAGCACTCATGCAATGGATGAGCGTAAGCACAAGAGTTGACACTTAGGATGGCAAAGAGAGAAGTACGGAGGAGGAGGAGGAAGAAAAAAAAGAATGAGAAAGGCTCACATCAATGAGGACAATCATAGGCAAGAGATGCCAAATGATAGATATGATGTGAGGAGTAGGGATTGCCATGCAACGGATGCACATATGAGCTAAGAAGCTCTCCAATGGAACTAGTGGGGGTGCATCTAACTTGCTCGCTCATGAAGACCTAGAGCTCGTTTGAGGAGGCTCATCCTTGGAATATGCAAGCCAAGTTCTATAGTGTGAACGTCCCCACATAGCTATATGCATAATGATCATCTCTATGGAGTACAAGGATATAAAGGGAGTACTAGTGTGGATCTCTCAAAAGGATAGTAGTGTTGCCCCTTTCTCTCTTTTTATTTAATTTTTCTCTTTTTTCTAGTTTTTTGTATTTTTTGTGGTCTCAATGACTCTTTCTATTTAACTCTCATTTGTCCTCTTTGGGATCTTTTATTATGTCCACTTTGGGATCTTTTCCTCACTTAAGGGCAACATTCTATTTTACAAGAAGGTAAAGGAGATCTTTCACACTTTACAAGGTACTCGAAATCATAAAGAAGATGTAACTATCATGATGTATGCAAGGTATGCGTCTGCCAGTGTAGCAGAATATGCAATGATACTAGCCCGTCATGTAGCAATGATTAGGGCAAGGCCCCACTAGCATGCGGCTCATCGATCAAGCAAAAGCATGTATGACATGAAGATCAAGTCATGAAGAGGTGGATGTTGCAAGGCAATATATATCGGAAAGGCTATGGAAATGCCTTGATAGGTAGGTATGGTGGCTGTTTTGAGGAAAGATATAAGGAGGCTTATGATGATAGAGCGTATCATGCCAAGGGTTTGGATGTACCGGCGAAGGTGGACACCAACTCTCGGAGTGAGAAGAAGGCAATGCACGGCTGATACGTCCAAAACGTATCTATAATTTCTGCTTGCTCCATGCATATTTTGTGTGATATTGCTATGATCTAGATACACTTTCATACACTTTTGATCATATTTGGACTAACCTATTAACTCAGTGCACCACAGTGCCAGTTCCTGTTTTCAGCTGTTTTTCTATTTCAGTTTTCCCCCATATAAAAAGTGCTCCAAAAATTCGGGAAAAATCAGATAAAAAATCAGCGCAGAAGAACCTTCAGGAAGGATCTGAGTGGGGCCAGAGGGCCACCACCAGGGGCCCAGGCGCCTTGGTGGCGCGCCCCAGGGGCTGGCCGCGCCAGGGGGGCGCCTGGACCCTTGGTGGCCCCCCTGGCTGCCCCCCTTCGCCTATATATTCTCCGTGACGAGAAACCCTCGAGGGAAGAACCCTTTTTCGCGATCTCGCCTCTGTTCCGCCGCCGCCGCGCTTCCCAGATCGGGAGCACCAGCAGACCTCTTCCCGGTACCCTGCCGGAGGGAGGGCCGACCTCCGGGAGTCTCCTCTCCACCATGGATGCTTCCCGGATGTATCGTGAGTAGTTTCCTTTGGACCATGGGTCCGTGATCAGTAGCTATGTGATGTTCTCCTCCCCTCTTTGTTCTTCATGGGTTAGACCTCGTGAGCTGCCCTACATGATCGAGGCACTTTTGTAATCTTTCTGCTGTTGCTATGCTGAGTTTGATGGGATCTGATGGATTATGAGATTATGTTCAGATTGTGATTGAGTAATATATTTGGTTCTTATCTCTTATATTTTTGTTCTTAAGTAATTCTTGCATTTTCTCCGTTGCTGTTTATTGCTTTGGCCAAGTAGTAGGTAGTAACCCCAAGAGGGAACGTTATGCTCGATTGTGGGTTCATGCCCCCTGATGACACGCTTGAGTGACAGAAACATGAGTCTAGGGGATGTGCTGTTGCCACAAGGGGGAAAACAAAGGTGCTTGTAACCGCGGTTGCAAGGATTGTTTACTTTACGCAAAGTGCTTTTTAATGCAGTTGTCTGTTGCTTTGGGTTTACACTTTGGGTGGGGCTCGCAACTTAATACCAGCGAGATGTTCTGGATAGATATCTCAAGGTGGATGATTAGTAGTAGATGCAGTTGAATTTCGGTCTACTTATTTTGGCGTTCAACCCTTATTTTGAGCCTCTTCCTTTATTTTGTAGCATAGTTAGCATTGCGGTGCGTTCATAATCCTGTCAATTGCGCTTCTGTAATTTGTTCACCTCGCATAGCAGTTTTATCGTCTTTTGGGAGAGAGACATCACTAGTGAACATCACGTATCCCGGTCCATATCCTCATCACTGTTTCCACGCTCATTTACTTTTCTGCTTTTACTTTCAGTTGCTATCATTATCCCTTGTGTTTGATCCTTTGTGAACAACAAGACCGGAGAGATTGACAACCTCTCTGAACTTTGTTGGGAACAAAGTTATTTGTGTCTGTGTGCAGGTCCGCGTCAGTTGCGCCGCTGACACCTACTTATCATCTCCGGAGTCCTACTGGAGACAAACCTTGGTATCTTTACTGAGGGAAATTTTCTGCTGTGCTACATCACACCTTCCACTTGGGGTTTACCAACGAAGGGCGAGAAATCACTATCATCACCTCGCACATCAAGAAAAATTTGTGGCGCCGTTGTCGCGGACTCCGAGTGCTAATATGGGGGAGTTGCACACTACCTTTACCTTTGTTTTTTAGTCTTGTTAGTTTACCTTTCCAGTTTTTGCTTTTTCCTTTGTGTCTTATTTGAAAAACCACAAAAATAGTTGCTACCTTTTGCCTTTGTCTTGCTTTGCCTAGTGATGCTATCCTCACCATGGGTGCTGAACCACCAAAATATGGAAGGATGGACATGTTTCACTTGGATCGTCTTCGATCAATTTGTGCTCGCGCTAAAAACCCAACCGACTTGGTTGAGGGAAAATCATTGGATGAGCATGCTCATTATACGCGGCACCGCCTATCTGAGAAAGGGAAAACATATGGGACCAAATACAAACTTCTTATTGCTATGCTGAGTGTTTATGCGACATTTATGATTTTACTTGCTTCTCTAAGATAGAGCACAAACACCTTTCTTTCCAATGTGAGTACAATGATGATGAAACCTTAGCTTCTTATGCTAAGGGAAACTATGATTTTTATGATGCAGAGCCAATAGAAGAATTTGTTGCTTATAAGGGTGCCTATGAAATTACTTCTCTTCTTAGAAATATTAATGATGCCCCTTACAAATCCGAGAGTCTTGCTATACTTAACTATTGTTTGGAAAATTATGATGCAAATTATTATATTACTGATCATCTTGAGAGAATCTCTCCCCCAAAGGAAGAGACTAATGTTTTGCAGGACTCCATGAAAGAAGAAATTGATGAAACCGAAAGCTCCTTGGATGAAAAAGAGGAGGAGAGTGACGAACAAAAGGAGGAAGAATGGAGCCATCCATGTATACCTTCTAATGAGAGTAACTCTTTGAATGTTACCTTATATGAGTGTTATGATCCTATGGATTCTTTTGAAATATCCCTTTTTGATGAAGTTGATGCCTTCTATGCTTATGGTCGTGATGCCACTATGGATGATGCTTACAAAGATGAACTTGCTATATTTCCTTACGTCAAGCATGAAATTTTTGCTATAGCACCCACACTTGATGTCCCTCTTATCCTTTGGAAATCTCCAACTCCGGAGAATTTTGCTCTTATCAAGGCTCAGTGTGATGGGTTGCATCTATCTTATCATCCTAAAAACCGTGTTGAAAACAATACACGTGTGCTTGTAGGTCATGAACAACATTATTTATGTGATAGTTGTATTCTTGATGTTGTTCATGATGCTACTGAAAATTACTTTGAGAGAGGAAAGTTTGGTTGTAGAAACTTCCATGTTACAAAAACAACTCTCTTCATGTTGAAAGTTTTGAAGTTGTTCTTGTTCTACCTTCCTATGCATGTCACTTTGTGCTTCTTTGATTTATTTTCTTACAACATGCCTATGCATAGGAAGTGGGTTAGGCTTAAATGTGTTTCACATTTGCTTCTTGATGCTCTCTTTTGCTTCAAAATTCTTATTCTTGTGAGAGCATCTTCTATAATCTTTAAGCCTAGCTAATGGCTCTAAAGAAGCGCTTTTGGGAGGCAGCCCACAACGAATTAGGTTTCTTTTTGTTTTTGTTGTGTCTTGATGATTGTTAATACTGTAGCAACATCATTGTATCTTTATTTTTTTCAGCTTTGTGCCAAGTTATAGCCTCTTATGATAAGGGAAGGAAAAGTTGTGACATGCTGTCCAGAAAACAGATTCTGTCCCTTGACAGAAAAATTCGAATAAAATCACCAGATCATATTTTTGATCTGATTTTTTTTGACAGCATGCTCTATACAATTGTGAAACTTTCGTATGTTCTGAGTTTTTTGATTTGAGTTGCAGAAGTGCCCCGAAAAAATTCTCTACTACCTGCTGTTCTGTTTTTCACAGATTCTGCCACGTTTTGCATCTCTTCACTTTTGCAAACCTTAAGCTTGCTTTTTCTTTGCAAAAACTTTTTGGCACTCTTGAGAAACAGTAGCTCTTCAAGAATATCTTTATATCCAGTGGGAAAAAATATTTTTTTAAGGTACTAACCTCTCTAATCAGCTTATGATGAGTTATGTATGAAGGGAGTTTTCAAGTGTGCGATGGAAGATGATGAAAGAAGATCCAGGAGTGTCATGCGCTCAAGCTTGGGGATGCCCCCATGCATCCCCAATAAATATTCAAGGAGACTCAAGCGTCTAAGCTTGGGGATGCCCCCGTGCATCCCCTTCTCCATCAACAATCATCAGTTCATCCTTCGTCTCACTATATTTTTATCACTTCATGCGTTATGTGCTATGCTTGGAGCGTCTCGCTGTTAGGTTTTATTTTTAGTTTTCTTTAGTTTTGCTTGCTGGTCATAACAATTTAGACCCCATCTTACTTTTTGTGGGAGAGAAACACGCTCCACTCCAATCTAGAACACATCATAGGATTTTTCCTGCTTATCTTTTTGCCGTTGTGTGTTCTTTATCTTTTCGTAGCTGCAGCCATGTTTAGTTTTAGTCTTAGTTTGTCTTTAGCAAGAGCCTTGGCTTTTGTTTAGTTTGTTGCTGGAACTCTCTTTATTTTTCATGTTTATCTTGTTAAGAGAGTTGGTTGTTGCACTGAGTTGTGTTTTGTCTTGGAAGTAGGTAATTGAGGTTGCTATTTAATTCTAGTAGTAACTTGCAATAGTTTTGAGGTATTGATGTGAGTAATGTCTGAACTTTTGGTGTCAAGAGCTCTAGCCTATTAGTAATAGGTGTCGTATTTTGGGCAATCCGTGTGTATTTTCAAAACCTACAAAACTAGTTGAGAACTCTAGCTACTAGATGGATCACTAATCTTTGGAGGGATCGAATATTAGAGTACAGTCACGTACCATGAGTCGAGGATGCGCAAGGATAACCAAACCCCCATACACTCCTCCTCGGGGTACTTGTCTCTTTGTGAACCTCCTTATTAGATTGAGAGTTACCGAAAATAAGTGCATGAGTTCTTAGGACTAATGTAAGTATTGAAAGTTGACACTTCCACCTTCCCATATTTTGTTAGCCTCTCTTGTGCCGTGCATTGCCTTCTTCTCACTCCGAGAGTTGGTGTCTGATACGTCCAAAACGTATCTATAATTTCTGCTTGCTCCATGCATGTTTTGTGTGATATTGCTATGATCTAGATACACTTTCATACACTTTTGATCATATTTGGACTAACCTATTAACTTAGTGCACCCCAGTGCCAGTTCCTGTTTTCTGTTGTTTTTCTATTTTAGTTTTCCCCCCTATAAAAAGTGCCAGAAAAATTCCGGGAAAAATATAGGAAAAATCAGCGTACAGGAAGCTTCGCGAAGAGCCCGAGTGGGGCCAGAGGGGAGCGGCGCGGCCACCCCCTGGGCCGCGCCAGGGGGGCGCCTGTGGCCCCTGGTCCACCTCTGGCTGCCCCCCTTCGCCTATTTATTCTCCGTCACGGGGAAATTCCGAAGACAGAACCCTTTTTCGCGATCTTGCCTCTGTTCCGCCGCTGCCGCGCTTCCGAGATCGGGAGCACCAGAAGACCTCTTCCCGGCACCCTGCCGGAGGGAGGACCGACCTCATGGAGTCTCTTCTCCACCATGGATGCTTCCCGGATGTCTCGTGAGTAGTTTTCCTTGGACCATGGGTCCTTGATGAGTAGCTATGTGATGTTCTCCTCCCCTCTTTGTTCTTCATGGTTTAGACCTCGTGAGCTTCCCTACATGATCGAGGCACTTTTGTAATCTTTCTGCTGTTGCTATGCTGGGTTTGATGGGATCTGATGGATTATGAGATTATGTTCAGATTGTGATTGAGTAATATATTTGGTTTTTATCTCTTATTTTTTTGTTCCTAAGTAATTCTTGCATGTTCTCCGTTGGTGTTTATTGCTTTGGCAAAGTAGTAGGTAGTAACTCCAAGAGGGAACGTTTTGCTCGATTGTGGGTTCATGCCCCCTGATGACTAGCTTGAGTGACAGAAACATGAGTCTAGGGGATGTGTTGTTGCCACAAGGGGGAAAACAACGGTGCTTGTAACCGCAGTTGCAAGGATTGTTTACTTTACGCAAAGTGCTTTTTAATGCAGTTGTCTGTTGCTTTGGGTTTACACTTTGGGTGGGGCTCGCAACTTAATACCAGCGAGATGTTCTGGATAGATATCTCAAGGTGGATGATTAGTAGTAGATGAAGTTGGATTCGGTCTACTTATTTTGGCGTACTGCCCGTGCTTTTGAGCCTCGTCCTTTCTTTTGTAGCATAGTTAGCATTGCGGTGCGTTCATAATCCTGTCAATTGCCCTTCTGTAATTTGTTTACCTTGCATAGCAGTTTCATCGTCTTTTGGGAGAGAGACATCACTAGTGAACATCACGTATCCCGGTCCATATCCTCATTACTGTTTCCACGCTCATTTACTTTTCTGCTTTTACTTTCAGTTGCTATCATTATCCCTTGTGTTTGACCCTTTGTGAAAAATAAGACCGGAGATATTGAAAACCACTCTGAACTTCGTTGGGAACAAAGTTATTTGTGTCTGTGTGCAGGTCCGCGCCAGTTGCGCCGCTAACACCTACTTATCATCTCTGGAGTCCTACTGGAGACAAACCTTGGTATCTTCACCGAGGGAAACTTGCTGCTGCACTGCATATCAAACCTTCCACTTGGGGTAACCAACGAGGGGCGAGAAGCTATCAGTGTCCACCTTCGCCGGTACATCCAAACCCTTGGCATGATACGCTATGTAATCATAAGCCTCCTTATATCTTTCCTCAAAACATCCACCATACCTACCTATCAAGGCATTTCCATAGCCTTTCCGAGATATATTGCCATGCAACATCCACCTCTTCATGACTTGATCTTCATGTCATACATGCTTTTGCTTGATCGATGAGCCGCATACTAGTGGGGCCTTGCCCTAATCATTGCTACATGACGGGCTAGTATCATTGCATATTCTGCTACACTGGCAGACGCATACCTTGCATACATCATGATAGTTACATCTTCTTTATGATTTTGAGTACTGATGTGCGAGGTGATGATAGTGATTTCTCGCCCTTCGTTGGTAAACCCCAAGTGGAAGGTGTGATGTAGCACAACACAAAATTTCCCTCAGTAAAGATACCAAGGTTTGTCTCCATTAGGACTCCGGAGATGATAAGTAGGTGTCAGCGGCGCAACTGACGCGGACCTGCAGACAGACACAAATAACTTTGTTCCCAACGAATTTCAGAGAGGTTGTCAATCTCTCTGGTCTTGTTGTTCACAAAGGATCAAACACAAGGGATAATGATAGCAACTGAAAGTAAAAGCAGAAAAGTAAATGAGCGTGGAAACAGTGATGAGGATATGGACCAGGATACGTGATGTTCACTAGTGATGTCTCTCTCCCAAAAGACGATAAAACTGCTATGCGAGGTGACTAAATTACAGAAGGGCAATTGACAGGATTATGAATGCACCGCAATGCTAACTATGCTACAAAAGAAAGGAAGAGGCTCAAAAGCATGGGCAGAATGCAAACATAAGTAGACCGAAATCCAACCGCATTTACTACTCATCATCCACCTTGAGATATCTATCCAGAACATCTCGCTGGTATGAAGTTGCGAGCCCCACCCAAAGTGTAAACCCAAAGCAACAGACAACTGCATTAAAAAGCACTTTGCGTAAAGTAAACAATCCTTGTAACCGCGGTTACAAGCACCGTTGTTTTCCCCCTTGTGGCAACAGCACATCCCCTAGACTCGTGTTTCTGTCACTCAAGCTAGTCATCAGGGGGCATGAACCCACAATCGAGCAAAACGTTCCCTCTTGGAGTTACTACCTACTACTTGGCCAAAGCAAAAAACAGCAACGGAGAACATGCAAGAATTACTTAAGAACAAAAATATAAGAGATACGAACCAAATATATTACTCAATCACAATCTAAACATAATCTCATAATCCATCAGATCCCATCGAACTCAGCATAGCAACAGCAGAAAGATTACAAAAGTGCCTCGATCATGTAGGGCAGCTCACGAGGTCTAAACCATGAAGAACAAACAGGGGAGGAGAACATCACATAGTTACTGATCACGGACCCATGGTCCAAAGGAAACTACTCACGAGACATCCGGGAAGCATCCATGGTGGAGAGGAGACTCCCGGAGGTCGACCCTCCCTCCGGAAGGGTGCCGGGAAGAGTTCTTCTGGTGCTCCCGATCTCGAAAGCGCGGCTGCGGCGGAACAGAGGCGAGATCGCGAAAAAGGGTTCTGTCCTCGAGGGTTTCTCGTCACGGAGAATATATAGGGGATGGGGGGCAGCCAGGGGGCCCACTAGGGGTCCAGGCGCCCCTGGCGCGGCCAGGCCCTAGGGCGCGCCACCAGGGCGCCTGGGCCCCTGGTGGTGGCCCTCTGGCCCCACCCAGGTTCTTCCGGAAGGTTCCGCTGCGCTGATTTTTTATCTGATTTTCCCGAATTTTTGGAGCACTTTTTATATGGGGGAAAACTGAAATAGAAAAACAGCAGAAAACAGGAACTGGCACTGTGGTGCACTGAGTTAATAGGTTAGTACAAATATGATCAAAAGTATATCTAGATCATAGCAATATCACACAAAACACGCATGGAGCAAGCAGAAATTATTGATACGTTTTGGACGTATCAACATACCCAAGCTTAATTCATGCTCGTCCTCGAGTAGGTAAATGATAACGGCATAATTTCTGTGGTGACATGCTAGCAACCATATAAGAACTTTGAAAATTAAAGCAATCAAGGTTAGAGATTCAATTCAAGTCATAACATGCAAGATTCTATATTAGCATTGAAACAAGTAACAAAAGAAAATTAGGTGCAAGAGCTCTCGCTATCCGTGACTCGAATGTCTCCAAATGGTGTTTGCGTGCAAGAAGGGGGATAGGGAATACGAGAAAAATATTTATTTGTTGAGAACTCAATCTACTAAAGTTTCACACTTGGTCTTTTTCTGGAATCTTATCTTGACTCGTCCCCAGACCATTAGCCAGGTACAAGTCAATTTGATCCACTCCTTTTTCAATATTTTGGGCACTCATGCAATGGATGAGCGTAAGCACGAGAGTTGACACTTAGGATGGCAAAGAGAGGAGTACGGAGGAGGAAGAAAAAAAAAGATGAGAAAGGCTCACATCAATGAGGAAAATCATAGGCAAGAGATGCCAAATGATAGATATGATGTGAGGAGTAGGGATTGCCATGCAACGGATGCACATACGAGCTAGGAAGCTCTCCAAGGGAACTAGTGGGGGTGCATCTAACTTGCTCGCTCATGAAGACCTAGAGATCTTTTGAGGAGGCTCATCCTTGGAATATGCAAGCCAAGTTCTATAGTGTGAAGGTCCCCACATAGCTATATGCATAATGATCCTCTCTATGGAGTACAAGGATATGAAGGGTGTACTAGTGTGGATCTCTCAAAAGGATAGTAGTCTTGCCCCTTTCTCTCTTTTTATTTCTTTTTTCTCTTTTTTCTATTTTTTTGTATTTTTTTGTGGCCTCAATGGCTCTTTCTACTTAACTCTCATTTGTCCTCTTTGGGATCTTTTATTGTGTCCACTTTGGGATCTTTTCCTCACTTAAGGACAACACTCTATTTTACAAGAAGGTAAAGGAGATCTTTCACACTTTACAAGGTACTCAAAATCATGAAGAAGATGTAACTATCATGATGTATGCAATGTATGTCGCTGCCAGTGTAGCAGGAACATGTATGACATGAAGATCAAGTCATGAAGAGGTGGATGTTGCATGGAAATATATCTCGGAAAGGCTATGGAAATGCCTTGATAGGTAGGTATGGTGGCTGTTTTGAGGAAAGATATAAGGAGGTGTATGATGACAGAGCGTATCATGCCAAGGGTTTGGATGTACCGGCGAAGGTGGACTCCAACTCTCGGAGTGAGAAGAAGGCAACGCACGGCACGGGAGAGGCTAGCAAAATATGGGAAGGTGGAAGTGTCAAATTTCAATACTTACATTAGTCCAAAGAACTCATGCACTTATTATCGGTAACTCTCAATCTAATAAGGAGGTTCACAAAGAGACAAGTACCCCGAGGAGGAGTGTATGGGGGTTTGGTTATCCTTGCGCATCCTCGACTCATGGTACGTGAGTGTACTCTAATATTCGATCCCTCCAAAAATTAGTGATCCATCTAGTAGCTAGAGTTCTCAACTAGTTTTGTAGGTTTTGAAAATACACATGGATTTCCCAAAATATGACACCTATCACTAATAGGCTAGAGCTCTTGACACCAAAAGTTCAGACATTACTCACATCAATACCTCAAAACTATTGCAAGTTACTACTAGAATTAAATAGCAACCTGAATTACCTACTTTCAAGACAAGACACTACTCAGTGCAACAACCAACTCTGTTTAACAAGATAAACATGAAAACTAAAAAGAGTTCCAGCAACAAACTAAACAAAAGCCAAGGCTCTTGCTAAAGACAAACTAAGACTAAAACTAAACATCGCAGCAGCTACGAAAAGATAAAGAACACACAACAGCAAAAAGATAAGCAGGAAAAATCCTATGATGTGTTCTAGATTGGAGTGGAGCGTGTTTACCTCCCACACAAAGTAAGACGGGGTCTAACTTGTTATGACCAGCAAGCAAAACTAAAGAAAAATAAAAATAAAACCTAAGAGCGAGACGCTCCAAGCATAGCACATAACGCATGAAGTGATAAAAATATAGTGAGACGAAGGACGAAATGATGATTGTTGATGGAGAAGGGGATGCACGGGGGCATCCCCAAGCTTAGACGCTTGAGTCTCCTTTAATATTTAGTCGGGATGCATGGGGGCATCCCCAAGCTTGAGCGCTTGACACTCCTGGATCTTCTTTCATCATCTTCCATCGCACACTTGAAAACTCCCTTCATACATAACTCATCATAAGCTGATTAGAGAGGTTAGTACCCTTAATAAAATATTTTTTCCCCACTGGATATAAAGATATTCTTGAAGAGCTACTGTTTCTCAAGAGTTCCAAAAATTTTTTGCAAAGAAAAAGCAAGCTTAAGGATTGCAAAAGTGAAGAGCGGCAAAACGTGGTAGAATATGTGAAAAACAGAACAGCAGGTAGTAGAGAATTTTTTCGGGGCATTTCTGCAACTCAAATCAAAAAACTCAGAACATACGAAAGTTTCAAAATTGTATAGAGCATGCTGTCAAAAAAATTCAGATCAAAAGGATGATCTGGTGATTTGATTCGAATTTTTCTGTCAAGGGACATAATCTGTTTTCTGGACAGCATGTCACAACTTTTGCTTCCCTTATCATAAGAGGCTATAACTTGGCACAAAGCTGAAAAATAAAGATACAATGATGTTGCTACAGTAGTAACAAACATCAAGACCACTAAAAACAGAAGAGAAACAAAAAGAAATCCTAAATTCGTTGCGGGCTGCCTCCCGAAAGCGCTTTCTTTTATGCCTTTAAGCTAGGCATGATGCAAAAGATCAAGTTGTATCAATCGAATCATTATCAAGATCATCAAAAAGCTCTTCAATTGTACAACTAGTCTGAAGAGGTCTTTCAAATAAAGGCCTAATGAAGATACTTCTAGGGAGAAAACCAAAAGGCGGAAAATCAATGGAAGATTCATTTATAAAATTATCGAAGAGAGGTATTTCTTCCAAAGTTTTCACGGTTTCAACTTCTTTGGCAATGGGTGGTTTATTTTTAGGTCGGGGAACCCTAGGGACATAATTGAACTTAGGTTCCCTTCTTGCTGAAGTCTCTACCTTTTTTGGTTTGATTGAGGAGAATGTAGTTCCTAGAGTATTAATGATTTCCTCAATCTTATCAATCCTAGAAAGATTCGTATCACGGGATTTGATGACCTCCAAAGTTTTAATAATTTTAAGCATGGAGCTATCAAGCCTATTCAAATTCCCTTGAATCTTGCGATCCAACTCATGTATCCTAGTTATACTTGGTATTTCTAACTCTATCTTTTCAAGTTTCTTCATAATGTGAGCTAGAGTTATATCTTCTTGTATGCTAGCAATAGGGAGATTTCCAACAAGATTTTGAATAACATTAAGAGACTCCCAAATCGGGGCTTCTAGGAAATTCCCATTGATAGCAGTATCTAATATGAACCTATTCCAAGGAGTAATCCCGACATAAAAATTTCTAAGCACGATAGTAGTGGATTGCTTCTTGGTGGCTCTTTTTTGAGAATCATTAATTCTATACCAAGCATCTTTTAAACTTTCACCACCTTTTTGTTTAAAGGTGAGAACCTCTGTCTCAACAAAGGCAAAAGGGCCAGACATAATGACAACTACGAGCAAGATAAATAATTTTTTTGTGATTTTTTATATAAGACACAAAGGTAAAAAATGAAAGGTAAACTAACAAGACTAAAAAAACAAAGGTAAAGGGTAGTGTGCAACTCCCCTATCTTAGCACTCGGAGTCCCCGGCAACGGCGCCAGAAATTTTGCTTGATGTGCGAGGTGATGATAGTGATTTCTCGCCCTTCGTTGGTAAACCCCAAGTGGAAGGTGTGATGTAGCACAACACAAAATTTCCCTAAGTAAAGATACCAATGTTTTTCTCCAGTAGGACTCCAGAGATGATAAGTAGGTGTCAGCGGCGCAACTGACGCGGACCTGCACACAGACACAAATAACTTTGTTCCCAACGAAGTTCAGAGAGGTTGTCAATCTCTTCGGTCTTGTTGTTCACAAAGGATCAAATGCAAGGGATAATGATAGCAACTAAAAGTAAAAGCAGAAAAGTAAATGAGCGTGTAAACAGTGATGAGGATATGGACCGGGATACGTGATGTTCACTAGTGATGTCTCTCTCCCAAAAGACGATAAAACTGCTATGCGAGGTGAACAAATTACAGAAGGGCAATTGACAGGATTATGAACGCACCGCAATGCTAACTATGCTAAAAAAGAAAGGAAGAGGCTCAAAAGCATGGACAGAACGCCAAAATAAGTAGACCGAAGTCCAACCGCATCTACTACTAATCATCCACCTTGAGATATCTATCCAGAACATCTCGCTGGTATTAAGTTGCGAGCCCCACCCAAAGTGTAAACCCAAAGCAACAGACAACTGCATTAAAAAGCACTTTGCGTAAAGTAAACAATCCTTGTAACCGCGGTTACAAGCACCGTTGTTTTCCCCCTTGTGGCAACAGCACATCCCCTAGACTCATGTTTCTGTCACTCAAGCTAGTCATCAGGGGCATGAACCCACAATCAAGCAAAACGTCCCCTCTTGGAGTTACTACCTACTACTTGGCCAAAGCAATAAACAGCAACGGAGAACATGGAAGAATTACTTAAGAAAAAAAATATAAGAGTTAAGAACCAAATATATTACTCAATCACAATCTGCACATAATCTCATAATCCATCAGATCTCATCAAACTCAGCATAGCAACAGCAGAAAGATTACAAAAGTGCCTCGATCATGTAGGGCAGCTCACGAGGTCTAAACCATGAAGAACAAAGAGGGGAGGAGAACATCACATAGCTACTGGTCACAGACCCAAGGTCCAAAGGAAACTACTCACGAGACATCCGGGAAGCATCCATGGTGGAGAGGAGACTCCCGGAGGTCGGCCCTCCCTCCGGCAGGGTGCCAGGAAGAGGTCTTCTGGTGATCCCCATCTCGGAAGCGTGGCGGCGGCGGAACAGAGGCGAGATCGCGAAAAAGGGTTCTGTCCTCGAGGGTTTCTCGTCAAGGAGAATATATAGGCAAAGGGGGACAGCCAGGGGGCCCACCAGGGGTCGAGGCGCCCCCCCCTGGTGCGGCCAGGCCCTAGGGCGCGCCACGAGGGTGCCTGGGCCCCTGGTGGTGGCCCTCTGGCCTCACCTAGGTTCTTCCGGAAGGTTCCTCTGTGCTGATTTTTTTATCTGATTTTTCCCGAATTTTTGGAGCACTTTTTATATGGGGGAAAACTGAAATAGAAAAACAGCAGAAAACAGGAACTGGCACTGTGGTGCACTGAGTTAATAGGTTAGTCCAAATATGATCAAAAGTGTATGAAAGTGTATCTAGATCATAGCAATATCACACAAAACATGCATGGATCAAGCAGAAATTATAGATACGTTTTGGACGTATCAGGACCGCAAGTAAAGTTGCGCTTTGATTGGAAATATGACCGTTGCGGACAGGTGTCAAGCTGTCACATTGGGTCATTTAAGACATTTCGCACCTAGGGATTGCCACCTATAAATACGCCACCAACGCCCTCATTGGTCGGTGGCTGCTCCAAGAATATTTTCTGACAGTGAAGAGAAAGAGCAACCCCACCGAAGCAAACCAAAAACCCATCCAACGAAGCATAAGTCCTATTGATCTGAGTTGATTGATTATGACTTAGGAAGAAGTTTGCTAGCCTTTTTATCTTGGAGAACTGCAATTCTCCTAGACGGTTAGAGCGTTCTTCTTCAGAGAGCGAAGCGTTATTGTCGCCTCGAAGTCCAGTTTGTCAAAGGTTTCGGTGATTCCCTCAATAATCAACCACGAGTAAAGAACTGACCAAGCTCAAGGAGATTGATGCAGTGGAGATACGGACGGAGAGAGGTTAGCTCCTTTGTTCAATCACAAGTCCCTCCAACCAGACGTAGCACTTTGCAGAGTGTGAACTGGTCGAACAAACATCGCCGAGTCAAGAGTTCGTTTTACTTTCCGCACTTACATTCAATTTATCAATTTCTTCAGTGACTTGATTCAATGCAATTGATTCGATGCTTTTGATTCACTATGTTATGCTTCAATCCAGTTCTACTTCATTGTTTACCTTTCTGTTGAATTCCTTCTGCTGCTAAGTTATGCTTCACTTCATAGTTTCAATGAAAAATTTGAAGTGATCATTCACCCCCTCCCCCTCTGATCACATACTTGGACTTACAATTAGGTAGATCTCTCTTAAAATATCAAGAACTTTGTACTCTCCCAACCGTGCAACCGTCTGTAATAAACGCCACCTGCGATGGGTCGTGTCAACACGAGTGCCAACGGAAAGGTAACAAAGAGACGGGTGGATTGAGTTGTCTCCACAATAATAGTGCTTGGTTGTCTTGACGTTCTAGCTTATCAGATCTGAGCTCGGAGCACAAGTGTCGAAAGAATAATACAAGAGTCATAAAATGGTTATGATTGGTTTTGTTAGACCTATCGGGTTGATCTCCTCCATGGCTGAGTGTTACATCGGTGGCAAGTGTATTGATCCAGATCTTGATTACCCTAAGATCAATTTTGAGAGATATTGGTTTTAGTGAGAGCATTAGATTAAACTTGTTAAGATTAATGCAATTAATTTTGAACCATGTCTAAATCAATCTGTTTATATCGTTGTAGAGAGATGGCCCGCAACAACAATGCTTTTAGCTTAGAACCGATGCTTGAAAAAGAGAAGCTTGCTGCAAATGGGGGCAACTATGCGGACTGGTTCCGTAATCTTGGGTTTGTCCTCAAAGTTGCTAAGAAGTACTTCCTCCGTACCGGTTTATTAGGCCCAAATACCATTTCTCTTAGACCTCCCGCAATGGGTAGTATCATAAGCTAGTATCTGCACATGATACTAGTGTATGATACTACCTTCACAATGGATAGTATCATATGTTAGTATCATAAGTAGTACTATTTATTGTCATGCAAGACACATACTAGGTTAGCATTTATTTTGATACGGTATCATAATATGATACTCAACCCTCTCTTTCTTCATTTAATTCCATGCCACGTCACCAAATTTGCTTAGTTGGCATGCATGATACTAGCTATGATACTCCCATTATGGGAGGTCTTATACCAAGACATATAGTAATTTGCTCACATTAATCACTTCATGTGATTTCCAATGCACTCTCTCATATGCTAGTTTTCACATGCAGCCAATGAAAAAGCTTGCATGCAGTGTATTTATTTTCTAGCAATGGGAATTACAACAATAACTCCTCATGCAACCAATGAAAAGGATACATGCACATAACTTCTCAAGACGAAGCCTTATAAAAGGGGCATGCTTATGCTGCTTCGGGGCCTAATAAACCGGGACGGAGGGAGTACTATGTTCTCAAGGAAGTTCTCCCAGCCGCTCCCGCTGAGGATGCATCGTAGGACGATAAGAACGTCTATGCGACTAAAGTGGATGACCACACCGCGGTACAATGCTTGATGCTTACGTGCATGGATACAGAGCTCCAGAAACGTTTTGAGAACTTCACCGTTTTTGACATGGTGGCACAACTGAACACTCTGTATCTAAATCAGGCTAGAACTGAACATTACGAAATAACGAAGCATCTGTCGGAATGCAAGATGGCAGAAGGTAGCTCCATAAGCGAGCACGTGATCAAACTTGTTGGTTACGCGCAGATGCTGAGTGCTCTGGGATTTGCGATCCCTACGACACTCGGCACTGACATTATCCTTGCTTCACTCCCCCCGTCTTACAACGGCTTTATCATGAATTACAACATGAATGGGCTTGACAAGACCACAAATGAATTGTTCGCTATGCTTAAGACTGCGGAAGCATCTATGCAGAAGGATCCAAGCCACGTGTTGGCTGTGATGAACACTACCAGTTTCAAGAAGAAGGGCAAAGGCAGAAATGCCAAGAGCGATGGTAAGACCAAAGCTCAGGTAAAGACCAAGAATGGCCCAACTAAAGATTATGAGTGTCACTACTGCAAGAACAATGGGCACTAGAAGAGGAATTGCAGGAAGTATCTGGGAGATCTGAAAAGTGGTCTGATCACCAAAGGTATAAATAAGTTATACTAAGTTAATAGACAATTTCATTATTTCACTTTCATAGGTATAATTGATACCATATCGATTGCTAATGGTTCGCAAATCGGTACAGGAAATTCTTAGATTTCAAAGGAGAAGAACGAATGAAGTGCAAGTCCGCGTCGGAAGTGGTGCCCAAGTCACCCAAGGCCGGCGGCGTTCGTTTATCAAGATTTATCTTAGAGTTTAAATAAAAGTTATTTGATTCAGAGGTTGTGTAAAACATTAATATCATACTATGTCGTCTACACAGTGGATGCCTTATCCACGGTTTGAATAATGGTTGTTCAAAGTTAATGCTTTCTGAATTTCACCCTTCGTGGTGAATTACTTAAGTTGAAATCTTGATATTATGTCTATTTTCTTGATTGCTAAATAAATTAAGTTATGTGATGATAATGTTAAAATTGTTATAGCATAAATGACTTAGTCGCATTAGAACAAAGCGCATGCGAAAGCTTCATATCGATGAAGTCATTCAATCTTTTGACTTTGAGTCATTTGACACATGCAATGTTTTTCTAATAGACAAAATCATTGATTCAATGAATTGTTCAAGTGTTAAGTAAACTATTGGTAATAACACATATCGATGTGTGAAGAACCAATTAATAGTACTTTACATAAAACTTTGTGATAATGACTTGCATAGATATACTGATATTTAGACAAGACATAATATCTGAAATTTTGAATAAGTTCAAAACTGTTTCAACACAAAGAGAATCATCATCACACATAGATCAAATATTTGAAGATCTGATCGTAAAATAAACGAGTTAAAGAATTTAGCAAAAATCATTGAGTGTATGAAGTCAGTTCATAAACTAGCGTCACCTGAAACCCCGTATAGCTACAGAGTATCTTGTCTCATAACCAAGCCCTATATGACATATTGGAATTAAAATTGTTTTCTACCCTGAATTACAGCATGACATGGTGAGGTCGGTGATGTACTTAAACCACACTCCCATTCACTATACTGCTTAACACTTTAGAGAAACCACTTACGAACTAAATAGAGCACCGTCATATGACTATTGAAACAATGCCCTATAAGAATATGGCATGGATAAGAAATCCAATTGTTGTTTCATAATTTCAGATATATATATTTAGAATATACTCGATCTCAAATATAAGTATTGTAGAAACATCATGTTACGAACAACACCTCCACTACCATACCCGAGAAAATTGTTTATCGAGGGACATGGGATTTTTCCTTGAGAAAATAGCTCTCTTGAAACAATTAAGTGGGCGGACTAATAGCTTGATAATGATTACAATGAATCATTTGGTTCTACAGAATGGAACTCGAAATTTGATCTAGAGATAAATTATGTGACCAAACCAAAAATTCCTACATCTGATGAAAAGGAAAGATGAAACTCTGAAATACGTTCCAGAGATGAAGTGATCAAGTCTGGTGTTATATCACACAGCTTTACAATTTCACGTTGAACCAATGTGGTTCTATTGTGTGATAAACCTGTGAACTACAAGAAACAATGACGAGCACTAACTCCACTATATGGCTTAAACACCATAAAAACAAAATGAAAGCCATCCACCAAAATCAAGTTAAGAACTTGGTAAAACCCTCCTAAGGATACCTGATCATTAGAGTGGATTGGTTTTTCATAGATATGAACATAGACGATAGCTTCGTAGTTGATAACGCTCGACTTATCGAAAAATACGTTTTCCGATAGAGTTCAAAAAGGTTGACTACATTATGTGTAGTGATGCAAATGTTCATATGGAAAATTACTGATAATCGCGGCATACTTACGAAGTATGACATATGGATTTTTCTTCTAAGAAAATTAAACAAAGGGTGTATGCATGATACAACCTGAAAGGATTTAATGATCTATACGATATTAGTAAAAGTGAGAATGCTTCAAAGATTAGTCCTTAGTTGAAGCAAATATCACAGAGCTGGAGTAATAGTTTTTGATGAAGTTATAAAAGTTATTATTTCATCAATAATCATATAGGATATGGAATTAAGTGGGAGCACGATTCTAATCATATATGTGAATAACATATGAGTGATTGAGAATAAATACTTTAGCAAAAGAAAGCACTAAGGCATTGGATGTACTGACAGTGCAACAAGCACCAAAGTAATCTAAATAGTAGATTAGTTCTCTTGAAGTACCTCAGATGAAGAAAGGTTCTTAGAGGAAGACTAAAGAGTCATTAAAAATAGATGAAAGAAAGTTTCATAATGATTTGTAGTATTTTTAATCGGTCTATAGCTAAGTAGCAAAATAGAATGTTGAATTTTGTTTTCAAACTAACGCACATAGTGGGATTCCTACAACGTAGACGTGAAACATGGCAACTCTGGAAGTTTCATAGGAGGGTATTTGGATCAGGAACACCATCATAGTGATTGGCATAGTTCCGAACGCTTGATCTACACAAACCATATTTTGATATGAGCAACATGATCAAAGCAAAGTAAGCTAAGAGCTCACTGTAGTCCAAACATGTTGAACGATAGTTCCCTATCTTTAAATACTTCATAAAGGATGAAGGGGTACATTAAGATACGCAGGATTGAGACGAGCCTAAAAGCGTTAAGCTCAGTGACGAAGTCTATACCACAAGCGAGCATGAAGACCAAAGTGCCATTGGTCTGAGCAAACCATGCAACTAGATTATTGTCTCTAGTGCAAGTGGGAGACTGTTGGAATTATGCCCTAGAGGCAATAATAAAATGTATTATTATAATTCCAGGTTCATTATTAATGTTTATATGTCTGTGCTATAACTGCAATGGCCTATGCGGAGGTTTGCCAAGTGCATGTTAACTTCCTTCAGAGGAAAACCCATATGCAGGTGTGGAGTATAAACACAAAGTTTTCTTAGTCTGCCTCTAGGACTAAACTGTGTATTATGGATGTCATGTTTTCCTGACATAGGGCATTGAATATGCCGGTAATACATGGGAGCACGTTGTTGCCAGAACAAGGGTGCCGAACCGACCCAATTGTATGATTTGCTTTGAGATTTCATCATCATTGTATTATGAGTTAAATCATCAGATGAGTTGACATTTGCATTTATCCTTAGAGACCATGAGAATGTTAAGTACCTGCATATAGGAGGGTGGGTTTGGACTCTATCCAAACACCACCCGTAACAGGCGTGGCTATAAAGGCTTTGCTCATTCACACTCGAAAGTATGTCTAGGGACTTGATGATTCAAGTTGGGATTTGCTCCTCCTATTTAGGAGAGATATTCTTTGGGCCCTCTCGATATTACGTATCCACCAACATCCGGCCGGATACTTTGTGAATAGATCACATGGGATACGGAATACGTGAACGAGAAAAGAACAAAATCGATATGAGGATAATTGGTATAATGATTAATGAGTTGATCATGCGGATACCTATATAATCTCACCTCATGTTTTGAAAAGTATCGCGAAGCAAAGGGATTGGCATGTCAACCAGAGGTTCACTCGAATTCATATTCGTGTAGGTGCGAGAACCATTATGGGTGTCCATGGCTCCGCTATTGGTTATTGATCCGAGGAAAGTCAGTTTCCGGTTCATGTTCGTATTCGACCAAACCTATGGGGTCACACACTTATGGGTGGTAGATTTGTTGAGTACTAGAGTGATAGGAGCACGAGTATAACACAATCGGAGAGAAAACCGGAATCGTTTCGGGGCACCGGTAAAGTACCGGAAACAGTTTTGAGAAAACCGGGTGACGGGGATCAACCCCGGAAAATCCCATGGTCAGGGACCCTGGGTTAGTCATAGAGAAGGAACAGGTTGGACGATACTCGCCGGCTAACAGGAGAAGCACTTCCTGCTCGATATTATTGCGTAAGGGGCGATTACAGTGGAGGCCAAGGCGAGTTCTCGCAAGGCTAGATGACTAGATGTGTATTGGATTGTCTTGGACGTCTTCCCTCCCAGCCTTTATATACTACGCTAGGTCTCGGGGAGTCCGTACTAGGTTACAAAGATAGTTTCCTAGTTCTAGTCTTGCCTTGTACGCCAAGTTGTGCCTTCCATACTAGTCGCGGACTCCTAAGTCGGTGCCTGGTCGGACCATCCGTGGGCTTGTTGTGGCTCCCTGGCGGGCCTTCTGTTTTCATACGCACCGGGTAGCCTCATACGCAGGAGTCGTGGGGTCACCCCCTCGTCAGTAGCCCCCGAGTGCCTGGGGGGCTCGAAGAGTCGCGCAGGGACTCGAATTCATCAACGCTTTATTGTCTGTAGGCGCGGCATCGCCGCGGGTCGCTGGCAGTTTTGAACCATGACAATATCTTTTTCGAGGGATTGCTAAGCTGAAAGGGCCCAAGGAGTCGACTGGTCGAGCCTTGGTGAATTGCGCTAGTGGCAAATACCGCAGTAACCCAATCAAGCTCATGTCCCTCGACATGAACTTGGAACGATCGGTGTCAAGCAAAGTCATGCCGCTGCAGGTCTTATAGAATCAATTGCTGCCAGTCTAAGCACATAGCCTGAGCGCGTCCGCTCGGCTCTTTCTATCATGCGAGCGCATGGAAAAGGTCGGGAGTGAAATCTCTCTGAGGCAAGTCCCGGCCCGGCCGTTCTGCGCAGCGGGGCTTACCTAGACGCTAAGCTTGCGTGGCATCTGGGTACAGTGTGTCGTAGCCCAGGCATAATTGCTTTTGTAGAGGCATGGAGCCTGGTTAGCGATGCACCCACTTGGAATAGACAATCAAGTGAGTTGTTTAGCCGTCACCCGCAGAGTTTGTAGTGAACTCAGGCGAGGAAAATAAGAAAGCACCCACTCGGAATGTCGTCGAGTGCGCGAGTAAGTCATGTTGTTGAATTGCTAAGTCTTTTTTTGTGAGTAATTGATGTCTACGCAAGCTTCTATCCTTGTAGACTATGTTGGGCCTCCAAGCGCAGAGGTTTGTAGGACAGCAGCAATTTCCCTCAAGTGGATGACCTAAGGTTTATCGAACTCAGGGAAGTAGAGGTTGAAGATGGTCTCTCTCAAGCAACCCTGCAATTAAGATACAAGAAGTCTCTTGTGTCCCCAACACACCTAATACAACTAGGAGTTGTATAGGTGCACTAGTTCGGCGAAGAGATGGTAAAATACGAGTGATAGGTGTGGCAAAGCAAGGTAATATAAATCTGTAATAAAAAGTGCAGCAAGCAAACATGTGACAAAAGTGAGCACAAACGGTGTAACAATGGTGGAAACAAGGCCTAGGCTTCATACTTTCACTAGTGGCAACTCTCAACAACATTAACATAGTCTAATCACATGATAATTCCCATAAAACATGCAATGGAGACGCACTCGGAGGTCATTCCTTTGTGGTCAAGAGAGGATGAGAATTATGTAGGGCTACAGAAGCACACCTCAAAGTTCGTAGTTCTCAATCTATGGATTTCCCAATGTCACCGCGGACATCCAAAGAGAGTACCACAATCACCACAACATATCTCAAGGATAGTCAAAGACAAGCACCAAGAGACTCTCAATCTTCAATCAACACACAAAAGAGGAAATCACTCATGATAATATTCTTCTAACCCATGTCCAATAGACCACTGTCACCTTGGTCTCGGGGATTAAACTAGATAAGATCAATTGATTACATCAATCCAATACATAGAGGAAGGGGAAATATCATGGGATCACCCTAGATTAACAACGCCTATGATCACAACGAAGATCACATCATGGAAGATCACATCAGGGTTTCCTCCGCGGGGGTTAAAATAGGGACAAAGGGGGGCATAGGGCAGACAGGAGGGTGCCCGACGCGTCCTAGGGTGGGGCCACGCCAGGGACCCTTCTGGAGTCCCTGTGGTGGCCCTCCCCTCCTTCCTTGGTGATTCCGGAAGCTTCTGGGACGCTGATTTTTTATATAATTTTTCCGGAATTTTTGGAGCACTTTTAATGGCCGGAAAACCTAAAATACAAAAACAGCAGAAAACAGGAACTGGCAACTGGGTGCACTGAGTTAATAGGTTAGTCCAAATATGCTCAAAAGTGTATGAAAGTTCAAGCAAAACATGGCAAAGTCACACAAAACATGCATGGAGCAAGCAGAAATTATAGATACGTTTGGGACGTATCAACATCCCCAAGCTTAATTCTTGCTCGTCCTTGAGTAGGTAAATGATAACAAGCATAATTTCTGTGGTGACATGCCACACAACCATATAAGGACTTTTAAGTAAAGCAATCAAAGCATGCAATTCAATTCAAGTCTTAACAAGCAAGAGTCTATATTAGCGTTGACACAAGCAACAAAAGAACAAAAGGTGCAAGAGCTCTCGCTGTCCGTGACTCGAATGTCTCCAGATGGTGTTTGCGTGCAAGCAGGGGACTGGGAAAAGAGAGAGAAAAAGGTTGTTGAGAACAACTATCTACTAAAGTTTCATACTTGGTCTCCTTTCGATTCTTATCTTGACTCGTCCCCAGACCACTAGCCAGGTACAAGTCAAACTGGTCCACTCGCTTTCGATATTTTGAGCACTCATACAATGGATGAGCGTGAGCAAGAAAGTTGAAACCTAAAAGGCGAAACAGAAAGAAGGTGGAGGAGGAAGACAAAAAGGTGTGAAAGGCTCATATCAATGAGGACAATCATAGGCGAGAGAAGGCCATATGATAGATATGATGTGAGGAGTAGGGATTTCCATGCAACGGATGCACATGTGAGCTAAAAGCTCTCCAAGGGAACTAGTGGGGGTGCACCTAACTTGCTTGCTCAAGAAGACCTAGATCTCGTTCGAGGAGGCTCATCATTGGAATATACAAGCCAAGTTCTATAGTGTGAAGGTCCCCACATAGCTATATGCATGATGATGATCTCTATGGAGTACAAGGGATAGAGGATGAAGTACTAGTGTGGATCTCTCAAAAGGAATAGTAGTCTGCCCCCTTCTCTCTTTTTATTTTTCCTTTTCTCTTTTTTCTATTTTTTTGTATTTTTTTGGTGGCCTCAATGGCTCTTTCTATTTGGGATCTTTTATTTTGTCCACTTTGGGATCGTTTCCTCACTTAAGGGCAACACTCTAATTTACAAGAGGGTATAGAAGATCTTTCACACTTTACAAGGTACTCAAATCATAAAGAAGATGTAGCTATCATGATGTATGAAATGTATGCCTCTGCCGTGTAGTAGGAACATGTATGACATGAATATCAAGTCATGAAGAGGTGGATGTTGCATGGCAATGTATCTCGGAAAGGCTATGGAAATGCCTTGATAGGTTGGTATGGTGGCTGTTTTGCGGAAAGATATAAGGAGGTTTATGATGACAGAGCGTATCATGCCAAGGGTTTGGATGTACCGGCGAAGGTGGACACCAACTCTCGGAGTGAGAAGAAGGCAATGCACGACACAGGAGAGGCTAGCAAATATGAGGAGGTGGAAGTGTCAACTTTCAATACTTACATTAGTCCGACGAACTGATGCACTTATTATCGGTAACTCTCAATCTAATAAGGAGGTTTCACAAAGAGACAAGTACCCCGAGGAGGAGTGTATGGGGGTTTGGTTATCCTTGCGCATCCTCGACTCATGGTACGTAAGTGTACTCTAATATCCGAACCCTCCAGAGGTTAGTGATCCATCTAGTAGCTAGAGTTCTCAACAGGGGTTTTTGGTTTTCGAAAAACACACGGATTTCCAAAAATACGACATCTATCACTAATAGGCTCGAGCTCTTGACACCAAAAGTTCAAACATTACTCTAGTCAATACCTCAAAACTATTGCAAGTTACTACTACAAAGAGAATAGCAACTTCAACTACCTACTTTGTAGTCAAGACACAAAACTCAGTGCAACAGGCAAACTCTCTAACAACATAAAACATGCAACCTATAGAAAGTTCAACCTGAGACAAAAGAAAAGCTCTAGAAGAAAACTAAAGCACTACAACTAAACAGGGCAACAGCTAAGAAAAGAAAAAGAACAACTCACAGCTAAGGAAATAATCATGCAAATCCTATGAGGAGTTCTAGTTCAAACGGAGCGTGTTTCTCTCCCACACAAAGTAAGACGGGATCTAACTTGTTATGAACATCAAGAAAAGCTAAAGAAAACTAAAAATAAAACCTAAGAGCGAGACACTCCAAGCATAGCACATAACGCATGAAGTGATAAAAATATACTGCAATGAGGGACGAACTGATAATTGTTGATGAAGAAGGGGATGCACGGGGGCATCCCCAAGATTAGACTCTTGAGTTTCCTTGAATATTTGTTGGGGATGCATGGGGGCATCCCCAAGCTTGAGCGTTTGACACTCCCGAATCTTCTTTTATCATCTTCCATCGCACACTTGAAAACTCCCTTCATACATAACTCATCATAAGCTGATTAGAGAGGTTAGTACCCTTAATAAATAAAAAAATTTCATTGGATATAAAGATATTCTTGAAGAGCTACTGTTTCTCAACATTGCCAAAAAAATTTTCAAAGAAAAAGCAAGCTTAAGGTTTGCAAAAGTTAGGAGAGACAAAACGTGGCAGAATCTGTGAAAAACAGAACAACAGGTAGTAAAGAATTTTCTAGGGGTACCTCTGCAACTCAAATCAAAAAACTCATAACAGACGCTCGAAATTCAATTGTATGGAGCATGATGTCAAAAAAATGCAGATCAAAACGATGATCTGGTGATTTTAGGCTAATTTTTCCGTCCAAGGTCAGAATCTGTTTTCTGGACAGCATGTCACAACTTTTGAACTTTCGGGCAATCGGAGGCTAGACTTGGCACAAAGCTTGAAAATAAAGATACAATGATGTTGCTACAGTAGCAACAATCATCAAGACCACTAAAAACAGAAAGTAAAAACTCAAAGCGAGCATTGATTCGGTGCCCGGGTGCATATGCACCCGGGGAGACAAAAAATAAGAAAATGAAAATGAAAAAAGCTCAAAAAATTTCAAACTTTTTTGTGGCGGAAGATGCTTAGGTCCAAGATGTTCTCGCAAATTTTGAAGAAGTTCGTACATCTGGAGAGCTCGCACCAAAAAAGACAAATTTGCGGTTTCTTGAAACGTTACTATTCATGCACTATTCCAGACTAAATTTTTCTTTTTTTCTGTGAGCTCCCTAGATGTCGAAAAAATCTCAAATTTTATATGGACATCTAGCCCCTAAACATCTTTCAACACAATAAAATTTGGAATTTTTTAAACTTTTTTTATATGTCTTTTCAAAAATTTCTTGTGCAGGAGCATATGAGCCTGGGCTCAGATTTGAATATCCCAAACTCAAACTAAAGATAACAAGGGTTGTCTCCCTAGAGCTCTTTCTTTATAGCCATAAAGATAGGATTAAGATTTTAATGATGCTCTCATAGGAATAAGGAATAAGAGTTGAAGAACAAAAGAGAGCATCAAGAAGAAAATACCAAACACATTTAAGTCTAACATGCTTCCTATGCAAAGGGATCTTATAGAGGAATAACTCATTGAAGCATAAAGATATTAGCATAGGAAGGCAAAACAAGTGCAACTTCAAAAATTTCAACATAAAGAGAGGGAATTTGATATTATTGAAATATCTATGAGCATATGTTCCCCTCTCATAATAATTTTCAGTGGGATCACGATCATGAATAAACTCAACAATATAAGTATCACATAAAACTTTCTTATCATGATCCACAAGCATAGAAAATTTGTTACTCCCCACATAAGCAAAATCCTTCTCATTAGTAATAGTGGGAGCAAACTCAACAAAATAGCTATCACATGAATCATTCTTATCATGATGCACTTGTAAAAATTTATTATTTCTAGCATAAGTGTCATCACAATAATCATCATAGATAGGAGGAAAAGTATCATCAAAATAAATTTCCTCATCAAAACTTGGGGAGCTAAAAAGATCATCTTCATAAAATGTAGCATCCCCAAGCTTATGGCTTTGCATATCATTAGTATCAAAAGTATTCAAATAAGACATGCTAATAACATTACTACTATCATGAGTGTTGTTCAAATAATAAAGCTCCATAGACTTTTTGATCTCCTCCTCAAACACTTCATGTCCTAAGTCAAGATAGAGCTCATAAAGCTCTCTGATTTTTTTTGTTTTCCATAAAGCCTAACTAGTGAAAATAAAAACAAGAAACAAAAAGAATTAATTGCAAGATCTAAAGATATACCTTCAACGCTTACCTCCCCGGCAACGGCGCCAGAAATAGCTTGATGTCTACGCACGCTTCTATTCTTGTAGACTATGTTGGGCCTCCAAGCGCAGAGGTTTGTAGGACAGCAGCAATTTCCCTCAAGTGGATGACCTAAGGTTTGTCGAACTCAGGTAAGTAGAGGTTGAAGATGGTCTCTCTCAAGCAACCCTGCAATTAAGATATAAGAAGTATCTTGTGTCCCCAACACACCTAATACAACTAGGAGTTATATAGGTGCACTAGTTCGGCGAAGAGATGGTAAAATACAAGTGATAGGTGTAGCAAATCAAGGTAATATAAATCTGTAATAAAAAGTGCAGCAAGCAAACATGTGACAAAAGTGAGAACAAACGGTGTAACAATGGTGGAAACAAGGCCTAGGCTTCATACTTTCACTAGTGACAACTCTCAACAACATTAACATAGTCTAATCACATGATAATTCCCATAAAACATGCAATGGAGACGCACTCGGAGGTCATTCCTTTGTGGTCAAGAGAGGATGAAAATTATGTAGGGCTACAAAAGCACACCTCAAAGTTCGTAGTTCTCAATCTATGGATTTCCCAATGTCACCGCGGCCATCCAAAGAGAGTACCACAATCACCACAACATATCTCAAGGATAGTCAAAGACAAGCACCAAGAGACTCTCAATCTTCAATCAACACACAAAAGAGGAAATCTATCATGATAATATTCTTCTAACCCATGTCCAATAGACCGCTGTCACCTTGGTCTCGGGGATTATACTAGATAAGATCAATTGAGTACATCAATCCAATACATAGAGGAAGGGGAAATATCATGGGATCACCCTAGATTAACATAGCCTATGATCACAACGAAGATCACATCATGGGAGAGAGAGAAGAACACATAGCTACTGGTAGAAACCTCAGCCCCGAGGGAGAACTACTCCCGCTTCATGGAGGGAGGAAGCAACGTCGATGGAGATGAATCCGGGGGCACTTCCCCGTCCCGGCAAGGTGCCGGCACAGGAATTACGTCCCCCCGAAACTTGATGGCGATGGCGGCGGAGATCAGAATTTCTTCTGGAGAAAAGGGGTCCGGAATCAGGGTTTCCTCCGCGGGGGTAAAAATAGGGCCAAAGGGGGGCACCATGGGGGCCACATGGCAGCCAGGAGGGTGCCCGGCGCGACCTAGGGTGGGGCCGCGCCAGGGACCCTTCTGGAGTCCCTGTGGTGGCCCTCCCCTCCTTCCTTGGTGATTCCGGAAGCTTCCGGGACGCTGATTTTTTATATATTTTTTCCGGAATTTTTGGAGCACTTTTAATGGCCGGAAAACCTGAAATAAAAACAGCAGAAAACAGGAACTGGCAACTGGGTGCACTGAGTTAATAGGTTAGTCCAAATATGCTCAAAAGTGTATGAAAGTTCAAGCAAAACATGGCAAAGTTACACAAAACATGCATGGAGCAAGCATAAATTATAGATACGTTTGGGACGTATCAGTAATCACTCGAATGCTTTACTGTTATCGGGGTGAGGGAGCACCCGAACTCTGAGAGTATATTGTTTCTGTTGGTGCGAGTGATCACTCGAGCACATCTTTGCCTACTGGGTGAGGGAGCACCCGAACTCGAATAAAGGTACTCCCAATGGGAGTAATAGTTTTTTTGAATAGTATGAAAAAAGCTTGTAAAGGAGCAGAATGCTGACCGAAGGTACGTGTTTGAGACGTATTGCTGAGATGTGGCCTTTACTTGTCTGTCGGACAGGTTGGGTCGCCATGTCATGTGAAAATGAAGTGACTTGACGTCTGCTTCCCGAAAATTTCGCGCTGCGTGATGATGGTCCTCGTTTTTCGCGCGCGGTGGGCGATATGGTTAGTGCGTCGGTTGAGTTTTCCATGTTTCTCGGCTATCGTGGGATCGCGCCACGTCTGCTGGATTCCAAGACGAGCGGTGACGATTTGCTTGCTCCGGCTGCTGGTTAAATACCGGGGGTCTGGTTTGTTTTAGGTTTTCACCCAGCCATTGTCTTCTCCTGCCTCTCTTTCTTCTTCCTTCGTCATTCTTTGCCTCATGCCTATCTTTTCGTGCGGTTTGTTAGTTAAGATCCATGTCCAAGCGTCCCCGTAGTGCAGCACAGGAGTCAGCGAGGATGACCGGCAGATGGGAGCACTCTTCTTTTGGAACTGCAGATCTGGATGAGCTGGCTGCCGACGACGTGGTGGCGCATGCTGCCGCCCGGATTCCTGGGGATGAGGAGGTTCCTGCGCTCCTTCCAGATGAGCGGGTATGCTTTCAGAGTTTCTTCCCCCGTGGTTTTGCGCTTCCCATTCATCCTTTTCTTTGGGGATTGCTTTGCGCCTATCAATTGCAACTGCATGATTTGACTCCCAATGGGATTCTGCACATTGCGTGTTTCATTACACTCTGTGAGGGTTTTTTGGGGATCTATCCCCATTGGGGACTCTGGAAGCGTCTCTTCAATGTGAAGAGGACAAATTCTGAATATGCCATTGGGGGCGTGGGTATTTACATTAAGGAGAAATCTTCCTATTTTGATCTGGAGAAGCTGGATTCCGTCTTTTCGTGGCGAAGGAGTTGGTTTTATCTGAAGGACCAGTGCGTTGAGGGTCAGCGGTTTGGTCTGACCCCTTTCGATCCTGTTGCGCGGGAGGTTAAGCGGTCTTCAAGGGCACATCCTTTGTCTGCTCGTGAAGTGTCTCTCATGGAGTCGTTTGTGCAAAAGGTTACTGCTTTGAAGGATGAATTGACTGGCGGCCAGCTTATCTCCGTGCTTTTCAAGAGACGTGTGCAGTCGCTTCCACATCGGGTGCGTCCCATGTGGCAATACACTGGGCCTGATGACTCGACCAGGTGTTCACCCGAGGAGTTTTACGATGACGAAGTTTTGGCCCGGGTTTAGCAAGTCACAAAGTGCACGAGAATTGGGGAAGAGAGTCTTGTTCGTCCCTACTCTCATAGCTTTCCTCTTCCTCAGGTACTTGTCTTTGAATTATTTATTTGTCCTATTGACTCGTTTCTGTTGATTGCTGATGTTGTTTTGATCTGTAGGGTCACACCCCTTTGTTGAACAATCCGCTGCAGCCTGAAGATGCGGAAATACTCGATGAACCTGGTGAGGTTGATGCTGATCCTGTGCCTGCGGGTGATGGGGGTGCTTCTGGCGCTTCGGGTGCTGTTGCTGTCGAGTCCACGGGTGTCCCACCGTCAGTTGCAGATGACTCTGGGGATTCAAGTCCTCTTCGTGTCAAACGCACTCGCCCTTTGAGTTCGAGTGTTCGTGATGCGATGGGTGGCGGTGATGAATTTCCGACGGTCGTGAAGCCTGCTATCCTCCCTTAGCTGTCTCAAAGAGACGCAAGTTCGGTATATTGCTCCGTGCGGGCGCTGCGCATGCTGGGTTAGTGTAACTTTCCACTTTGTCTTTCTTTCTGTTCCTTGCTTTGGATGGTGTTATGAAGATAAGCCGTGTGTAGGACTGCTCCTGCTCCGGCTGCTTCCTCTGCGAGTGCTGGTGTTGTCGTTGCTCCTTCGACTGATTCTGGTGCGGCGTCTGATCGGCTGGCTGGTTCTGCTACTCCTGTGGCTTCGGGTGCGGGGACGACTCCTGTGACTGCAGGCGCAGAGGGAACTTCTGCGACTGCTCCGTCTGGGGGGTCTGCTGCGGCTGTTGTGGCTCCTGAAGGGGACTTTCCTCCGGACGTTAAACCTGTGATCCCTGAGGAGCACTTCTTGGAGAGGCGGGATCTCTCTGCCGAGGATAAAGTGAAGTTCTTTGATCGTATGGCGGAGCAGGTACGTGATTTCTTTGCCCTTCTGTGCTTTGCTATAGTAGCCCACGAGGCTGCAAGCAGTCACTTGTGAGTGGTTGTAGTCTATGATTTTGGTCTTCGTTTTGTCGGTCTTATACATATTGGGAGCACGGCAGTGCTCCCAATGGGAGTAGCCCCCGAGGCTGCAAGCAATCATTTGTGATTGGTTGTAGTCTTTGATTTTCTTCTTTCCTATGCTTTTGACTTGATGTATTTGCTTGGGTGCAGCCTTTATTCCGGATGTGAGAACATGTGCTGACTGAAACTGATCAGTGGCGACGCGCTCATGACTCGGTCCAGGGGAGCTTGACTGCTATGAGACGTGAGATCCTGATTCTTGGTCTTTGTTTGGTTTGCTGATTGATTTTGCCTGACTGGTGTTTTGCTCTGTAGGCCGTAAGAAGGGTGCTGACAAGCGGGCGGAGGCTGCAAAGAAGGAGCTTGCTGAGCTTCAGGCTGCTCTGGAGTCCAAAGAAAAGGAGCTGCAGGCGTAGCATGGCGAACTCGAGCGGTTGCGACGGGTGGAGGAGCATTTTCTCCAGGTCGAGAAGGCTGAGTGCGAGCGCCTGCAGGATTTGGCGGGCTCTTTGACTGGTGAGTGGACTCTTCCTGTCATCCGTTTATTGGGGCTGGTTTTGCCTCTGAGGTTGCTGTATTTATGATCTTTTTTCCTTTTTCCAGGCTCTGCGGGTATTGGGGCGGTGGAGGTGGCTGCTGCGGGTTCGGGTGTTCTCCGTGGCTCTGTGGATGCTATCTCGGGCGCTGCTGTAGCTGTTGGGGATGCCTGTGCTCGGGCTTCAAATCTCCTGAAGCTTCTCCATGAGCATATGTTCCCAAATGCGGAGAAACGTCCTGAGGGTCTCGATTCTCTAGTTGCTGCCTTCGGGCCGGATGGTGATCAGCTGAAGGGCTTGGTTCGTGAGAACGTGGTGAGTGGGCTTGGCACGTCTATTGTTGTTCTTCTGGGCCATGGTGTACCCATTGAGGATTCCATGGTGGATAGTTTGCCTGCTTATACGAATGAGCAGAGTGCACGAGCCACTCGTCTGGCCCGCCAGCTGCAACTGGTCGTGGAGGCTCCAAACAATTCTTCAGCCGAGGAGTAGGGTGAACCTGTTTTTGTTTTGAAAACTTCAGCTGTAATGTGCCTCCCGATGGGACGGCAGATCTTTTTTAGTTTATGGACCTGCTTTTCCTTTTTGTGCTGCTTGTTGCCCGTTTCCTTTGACTTTTTTCTCTTTGCGGTAGGCCATCCCAGGCGTTTCTCGGCTTTGGAATTTGCTGAAGGAGGATGCTCGCGAAGGTGCTTACGAGTCTGTTTGCTTGAGGCTGAAAGAGGCCGAGCGTGAGATCGTTTGACTGAAAGGTGTTGCTGCGGTCCATCGCTCGAAACATGAACGTGCTGAGGCTGTCTTGGATGGCTTGGCGGCTTGGATGATGAAGTTGTCTAATCTCCTGAAGGGTGAGTTTGTCTTTTCTTCGACCGCTCGACTGCGCGTTTTTTTTTCCTTATGCTTTGCCGCTGATCCCTGTTCTTCGTTGCGAAGTGCTTGCTAGGCGTTCGCGCGAGGAAGAAGAGGCGGTACAATCTGAGTTGTTGCGGCTGGAGGACCCGGTTGTGCAAGCGAACAATCCTTTCTGGATGGATAGGGCGCGTCGGGTGTTCGTCGTTCAGCGGATACGGATTGAGAGGGTACCGCGGGCTCTTGAGTACTGCTGCGGAGTGTTTGGAAGGATTTTTGCTGAGTTTTACCCTTTGGATCTTGTCCCTTCTTCTCTTGAGAAGCTTTGTCGGGGGTTCTCCCAGCCTGCGGATCTTTGACGCGTAGTTAATCACAAGGTTTATGCAGGGGCTCGCTGTGCTTTTGCCTTTGTCCATAGTCATTGGCCGGGGGTGGACATTATGTTGGCAGCTCAAGGTCCTCCTAGTGGTCGAGCTTAGCCGATTGTCGACCATTACACCGTGGCGGATAAGCCGGCAAATGAAGTTGTGAAGTGGGTGGCGAGGATAATGACCGTCGGTTGGGTGCTCTGTGCAAACTAAAGTCAGAGCCTGGGGATCAGCCTTTGCTTGGCGCTGGTTCCTTTCCTGAGCAACATTTGTTGCTGTTCCATTTTGCTTTACTTTATTCATCTGTGAATCAATCTTGTGTGGTATAGGTTTGTCTTGTCGGCTGCTGAGTTTTTGGGCGAGGGGTCCCTTCTTGCTATTTTTAGATTCGCATAGGTGGAAAGCGCTTCGGGGGGTGGCTGCGGTGAGCCCCTGAGTGCCAAAATATTTTTTAGAGCCGCGTAAGAGAAGAACGCCTCGGGGGGTGGCTGCTGCAGCGAGCCCTTGAGTGCCAATTTTTTAGAGTCGCGTAAGCGAAGAACGCCTCGGGGGGTTGATGCTGCGGAGAGCCCCCGAGTGCCAATTTTTTAGAGTCGCGTGAGCGAAGAACGCCTCGGGGGGTGGCTGCTGCGGCGAGCCCCCGAGTGCCAATTTTTTAGAGTCACATAAGCGAAGAACGCCTCGGGGGGTGGCTGCTGCGGCGAGCCCCCGAGTGCCAATTTGAGTCGCGTGAGCGAAGAACGCCTCGGAGGGTGGCTACTGCGGCGAGCCCCCGAGTGCCAATTTTTTAGAGTCGCGTAAGCGAAGAACGCCTCGGGGGGTGGCTGCTGCGGCGAGCCCCCGAGTGCCAATTTTCTAGTTTCGCGTAAGCGAAGAACGCCTCGGGGGGTGGCTGCTGCGGCGAGCCCCCGAGTGCCAATTTTTAAAGTCGCGTATGCGAAGAACGCCTTGGGGGGTGGCTTCTAAGGCGAGCCCCCGAGTGCCAATGAGCAAAAAGAATTTTTTGGAAGAATATTTTCCATATTTTTCCTTTTGTTTCCTACACGAGGGGGGCTGCTGCTTGAAGACAACCCCTTTATTTTGATCGATGGCTTAGTAGCCCTAAGGACGATAGATTGCTGTGGCTCCCTTTTGCTTCTATGGTAGGACCTCTTCCTCAGATGTTGTGGCTCCACTGGTTTGGTGTGCTTCGAAGTTTTTTGATATTTTGTGGAACTCTTTGTCGCAATGGTCGGATCTGACGAAGTTGCCGCTGACTGTGATCACTCCTCGCGGGCCTGGCATTTTCATCTTCAGGTAGGCGTAGTGTGGCATTGCCATGAAACGCGCGAAGGCTGGGCGTCCTAGGATGGCATGGTATTGTGATTTCCAGTTGACCACTTCGAAATCCAATGTCTCTTTGCGGAAGTTGCTCGTGCTGCCAAAAACCACCTTGAGGCTTATTTTTCCGAGGGGGTAGACTGCTTTCCCTGGCACGATTCCATGAAACGTTGTGCCTGAAGTTTTCAGTGCTGAGTTTTGGATGAGCATTTCTTCCAGGGTTCTGGTGAATATGATGTTGATTCCGCTGCCGTCGTCCATGAAGACTCGTGACATATCGTAGTTTCCGATTCTTGCTTCGAGTACTAGTGCGACGTGTCCTGGGCGTGGGATGGCTGGCGGGTGGTCTTCTCGGGAGAAGGTGATTTCAGTCTTGGACCCGCGTAAGTATTCTGGGACAGCAGGGTGCGAGGATACTGCGAGGAAAACTTGCCTGGTGACCTGCTTCTGCTGCCTGTTTGATGGTCTTCTTCTTGTATCATGTAGATCCGGCCGTGCGCTTCTGGGTATTTTTCATCTTCCTCGGTGATACGTCTCAAACGTATCTACTTTCCCAAACAATTTTGCTATTGTTTTTCCCTCATTCTTGCATGATTTGAACGAAACTAACCCGGACTAACGCTGGTTTCAGCAGAGCTGTCTGTATGGTTTTATTGTGTGCAGGAAAATGGATTTTTGGACATCTCAGAAAACTCCCAGAAAAATACCAGAAAATCCACGCACCCGAAAGAGTCCGGAGCCAGAAGGGGGGCCAGAGGGCAGCCAGGGGGCCCCCAGGCTCCCTACTGGCGCGGCCAGGGGTGGGGCCACGCCCTCTGGCCGCCTGGGCGACTCCCCCCCTCCTCTGGTGCCCTACCGAGACTCCTATTTATTCCCGTGACGGAGAAACCCCGAAACAGAAGTCGTTTTCCCAATTCTCGTCGCGGAGCCGCCGCCACCCTCTGTTCTTCTCCGGGAGGGCTAATCTGGAGGTTGTTTTGGCCTCCGAAGAGGGGAGATCATCGCCATCGTCATCATCATCACCACTCCATCCTCCCTCCATGACTTCTCCATCCATGTGTGAGTAATTTCCTGCTGTAGGCAAAGGGGATGGTAGGGATTGGATGAGTTAGATCATGTAATAGTTTATTAGATTGTTGGGGTCATGTTGCCTATCATCTAGATTGTTGTTTATCATCTTTGCTTCAACTTGTTGCTCTTAATGCTTGTCACTTTGGGCCCGAGTGCCATGATTTCAGATCTGAACCCTATGTGTTTTCATGAATATATTTGTGTTCTTGATCCTATCTACGAGTTGTATGCACCTGTTATAGTACGGAACCGGCGATCTCAAAGGTGACAGCTTGGGACACCAAAGGGGATGGACTATAGTTTGCGGATCCCATGTATCCATTGATTGTTAATGCTTTGTTCCGGGGCTCTTTGACAGGAGCACCTTAATCTCCATAAGTTCCTTTTGGCCCCGTTTGCAGCGGGATGGTAGGACAAAAGATGTTGTGCAAGTTCTTATTGCAAGCACGTACAACTACCTTTGTGGTACATGCCTGATGTTTGATTTATGCCTAGATGGTCATTGTTTTTCTGTGTGCCTTGCCCCAGTTAAATACGTGATGTGTCTTATCAATGCAGCGCCCAACCATCCATCTCCCTAGCCTACAGTGTTTTTAATTCTGCTGGTTACTAGTTGTTTACTTTCGCTGTTTTACTATTATCGTTTCACCACCACAATTACCGTTGCTACCATCACTTTCATATCGTAGTTGCTATTAATATCTTGTTGCAAGTAAGTGTATCTCAGGTGCGGTGGAATTGACAACTTCACTGTTAAAGCTTGTGGATATTCTTTGGCTCCCCTTGAGTCGAATCTATAAATTGGGTTATTCTTACCCGCGAAGACTATCTCGATCCCCTGCAGTTGTGGGTTATCAAGCCTGTTTTCTGGCGCCGTTGCCGGGGAGCATAGCTTTATTCACAAGTCTACTTGAAGTATTTTACCTTCTGCAATTTATCCGCTATGGGTAAGAAAGAAGACCCCAAGGTCCCGATCTTACCATCCCGTATGAGAAAAGGTACTGTTCTGAACACTAGTGCTACACTTGATTCACCTTCAGTTATGAGTAAGTTTGCTTCACCTCCACCACATGATGCCTCTACTGAATCTGTTACTATGTCCGATAGTTTTGATGATGCTTCTACTACTCTTGATGATATTGGTTCACTTATTCACGCTCTTGAGAAACAGATCGCTGCTGCAAAAAAATCTAGAATTGAAATTCCTGATACTTGCTATCCTTTTGATGGAACTTACACTTATCCCGATTTGAGTAAAATCAAGGAGAGACTCCTTGATGATGATTATATTATATTTGATGATGATTTATGCAGGGAGCTGACAGAGTTTGACGACTCTGACCCTGATGCTATTAAGAAGCTTCTCGGAAAACATTCCCTGAAGAACAAGACCGTTCCTGGTCCTAAATTTGCTACGTCTCCTATATGCATCAATGATCCTGATTATAATTTCTCTGTTGATCTTTCACTTATATCTATGGTTGAATCTGACCCCTTTTATGGCAGAGAAAATGATGATGCTATTGCACACCTGACCAAACTCACTGAGTTAGGTGGCTTGTTTACTACATATGAGAAGATACAAAACTTCTATGTTACTAAGCTTTTTGTTTTTTCTTTAAAGGAAGGTGCTAAAGCATGGTACGATGCACTACCATGTGGTTCTATTAGGAGTCCTCAAGACTTAGCTCAATCTTTTGTTGATAAGTACTTTCCTGCTTATATGCAACATGCTGCTTTACGAAAAATTTATAACTTTAAACAGTTGCAGGATGAGAACCTCCCTAAAGCTTGGGGGAGGTATTGCAGCCTGATCCAGGCTAGATTGGGACATGGAGTCCCTAAGAATGAATTAATTGATATATTTTATTCTGGTCTAACTGATGAATCTAGATCCTATTTGGACAGTTGTGCTGGTTGTGTTTTCAGGAAAAGAACACCGGACGATGCAGAAGAATTAATAGGCAAGATTGCTAAGAACCACGAAGATTGGTCTATCCCCTAACCACCTCCGCCACCAAAGAAAAGGGTCATGCTTGTCCTAAGCCCCGAAGATATGCTGGAGGCTATGAAGTCTATTATAGAGAAGGATATTAAAACTAAAGACGTGAAGAATCTACCCCACATCGAGAAGTTGTGTGAGCCGACTACTCACTCTCCTATGGTAGAGGTACACTCTCTTTTAGATTTCAATGCAAGTGACATTCCTCATGGTAAGCCTCCTGATCAATATTTAGATGAGCTTGATAATTTCATTATGAAGCAAAATCACTTTAATGAGAGGATACAAAGTCAGTTGCATGATAATTCCCTTGCTATCAAAAGTTTGCTTGATGTTCTAGGTAGAACAGTTAATGATGTTAAATGTCTTGTGAAGCATTTTCATATGGTTCAAACTCAGCTTGATCAAATTTCTAATGTGCAAAAATATTTGCTTTCTAATAATGCCAAACAGGATATACAGGCCTTCGGGATTAAAACCCGAGGGGGAACCAGCACTCAATATCCTCTCTATCCGGAGGGACACCCAAAGAGAATCGAGCAAGACTCTCAAATACAGGAAGAAGAAATTGTTAGCTCTCCGAAGAAGAAGAAGAAGCACAAAGAAGCTGACAATTCCAATGATCCAAATAGTATGTCTACCTCCTATGCTGAGACTGAAGACGGTGCTGAGCCTGAAAAGGATGGTGAAAAGAATGATCCACCCGAAGTTCGATAAGAAGAAGCACCCGACAAACGCAAGAAATACACTAGAGAAGATTTTATCGCAGGAAGACATGGGAAGGAACGAGAACCATGGGTACAGAAACCCATGCCCTTTCCAGGTAAGTCTCTTAAAACTAAAGAAGAAGAGCATTACAATAAGTTTTGTGAGTGGATGAAACCTCTTTTTCTTCAAATTCCTTTGACTGATGCTATTAAGTTACCTCCTTATTCGAGATATATGAAAGATACTATTACTAATAAAAGAAAATTTCCTAATGAAGCAATATCTACTATGCTTGCTAACTACTCTTTTAGTGCCAAGATTCCTGAGAAGCTTGGTGATCCAGGTATACCCACCATTCCTTGTTCCATAAAGAATAATTATGTCAGGACTGCTTTATGTGATCTTGGAGCAGGAGTGAGTGTTATTCCCTTTTCTCTTTACAAGAGACTATGTCTAGAAAAACTAATCCCTACAGATATCTCTCTTTAGATGGCTGACAAGTCTATAGCCGTTCCCATAGGTATTTGTGAGGATGTTCCCGTTGAAGTTGCTAATTGCTTAATCCTTACTGATTTTGTTGTGCTTGACATGCCCGAGGATGGGAGCATGTCTATTATTCTTGGTAGAACTTTTCTTAACACCACAGGTGCTATTATTGATTGCAATAAAGGAAAGTTTACTTTCAATGTGAATGATAAAGAACACACTGTGTATTTTCCGAAGAAAATTGACAAGAGGCATGGCCTCAACTCTATAGAGAATATCGAGATCGTGAAGATTGGAGAATGGGATTGTCCTCTACATGTGCACCACAAATACAAAACCATCATGGTGGGGACAATGTCCATTAAAGTAAAGGTGCAATGATCACTTCATAAGAGGTAAAACTTTCTGCTCTATATATCACCGGTTTGTTGGTAAGACTTGATCAACCTTGCTAGTAAGCATGTTTTATATAGGTAAAAAGTGGAGCTTGTTATGTTTTCATTTGCCTTAGCTTTTATTCTCCTTGTTGTACCAATTTTATATGTTTTTGAAACTTCACAACTCTAATCACTTCTCCAAGTTTTCAGAAAGTTTCGCAGCTTTTTGAACTCCGAATTTTTTTCAACAGTGAAGTTGTCAAAAAATTCCAGAAAAATTATATTAAAAATTTCCATCTCGGGAGTGATCCAGAGGTACCTGGGGCTGACCAGGGGGGGCACCAGTGGCCCAGGAGGCCAGCTGGCGCGGCCTGGCCCCTGGCCGCGCCCACAGGGCGCCTGGGGCCCACAGGCCCCACTTCCAGGTATGTCTTCTTCCTCCTCCCTCTCTCTCCAAAAACATGAGTTCTGCTCCAGTTCTTGCTATTCTTGGAGGCGATTTTCGATCTCTCTCTACAGCCCACCGTTCGAGCTGATATTTTGAGCAAATACGCCCCGGTATGCAACTCCTTCAACCCTCCAATTAGATTTTTGATTGGTGGCCTCATTTGTGAGTATTTAGTAGCTCTTGGTGTTGTTCATATGAGCTTGCATGCATGTGTAGAATTTTATTTTCCAAGTTTTGATGCAAGTTTATACCTTAAGTAAGTGAGTAGAGTAGTTTGCCTAACTCACTTTGTTTAAATCCTTGTCTTTGTGAATTGTAATTTTTTTTCAGAAATGAGTTTCTTTGGAAAAGAAAAGGGGTGGCTTGGGAAGAAGAATCCTGAGCGCTCCGATCGAGTCACTAGAGCTGCAGCTTCACCCTCAGCAGTTAGGGTGAGCTACAATGAAGATCATGTGCCCCTGGAGCTGTTGGAAGAAACAAATCCAGCATGCGCAATGATGTATCCATGCAATGATTTTCTTACAGCTACAGGAATTAAGGAGGAATTTTATGGCCTTTGTGCCAATGCAGGTTTGACACGGCTAGATTTATGCCGTGTGGTACAATACAAAAAGCTTACCTCCTGCTTTGTTAACAGTTTTTGTTATAACCATGATGCTAGAACCGTCGAGTTCAAACTTTATAATGATCTCATAACCATGTCTTTGGCACAGTTTTGTGATATAATAGGTGTGCCGAACGTTGGTCAGACAGCTAAGATGACCAAGCAGCCTTCCGGGTTGAGGACCCTCTTCAACTCCCTTTGGTGCCAGGAGGAGACCGACATTCGGCGCACGAAGATTTCCAGCATTTTGTTTCCACACCTCAGGTATTTTGCGTATTTTGTTGCTAGAGGGGTGTTAGCTCGTGACAACACAAGCAATGGTTCTGCACCTGATACGTCCAAAACGTATCTATAGTTTCTGCTTGCTGCATGCCTATTTTGTGTGATATTGCTATGATATTGATGAACTTCCATACACTTTTGATCATATTTGGACTAACCTATTAACTCAGTGCACCCTAGTGCCAGTTCCTGTTTTCTACTGTTTTTCTATTTTAGGTTTCCCCCTTATTTAAAGTAACAGAAAAATTCCGGGAAAAATATAGGAAAAATCAGCATACGGGAACCTTCTAGAAGAGCCAAAATGGAAGCCGAGGGGGGCCAGGGGGGCCAGGCGGCCAGAGGGCGTGGCCCCACCCCTGGCCGCGCCAGGGGGGCGCCTGGAGCCCTTGGACCACCTCTGGCTGCCCCCCTTTGCCTATTTATTCCCGTTGACGAGAAACCCTCGGGGAAGGAACCCTTTTTCGCGATCTCTCCTCTGTTCCTCCGCCGCTGCGCTTCCAAGATCGGGAGCACCAGAAGACCTCTTCCCGACACCCCGCCGGAGGGAGGAATCACCTCCAGGAGCTTCTCCACCACCATGGATGCTTCCCGGATGAACCGTGAGTAGTCCACCTTGGACCATGGGTCTATGATCAGTAGCTATGTGATGTTCTCCTCCCCTCTTTGTTCTTCATGGATTAGACCTCGTGAGCTGCCCTACATGATCGAGGCACTTATGTAATCTTTCTGCTGTTGCTATGCTGAGTTTGCTGGGATCCGATGGATTATGAGATTATGTTCAGATTGTGTTTGAGTTATATATTTGATTCTCCTCTTTTATATTTATGTTCTTGAGTAATTCTTACATGTTCTCCGTTGTTGTTTATTGCTTTGGCGAAGTAGTAGGTAGTGACTCCAAGAGGGAGCGTTATGCATGATTGTGGGTTCATGCCCCCCGATGACTAGCTTGCGTGACAGAAACATGAGTTTAGGGGATGTGTTGTTGCCACAAGGGGGAAAACAACGGTGCTTGTACTTGCGGGTGCAAGGATTGTTTACTTTACGCAAAGTTCTTTAATGCAGTTGGCTGTTGCTTTGAGTTTACACTTTGGGTGGGATTCGCAACTTAATACCAGCGAGATGTTCTGGATAGATATCTCAAGGTGGATGATTAGTAGATAGATGCAGATGGATTACGGTCTACTTGTCTTGGAGTATTGCCCATGCTTTTGAGCCTCTTCCTTTCTTTATAGCATAATTAGCATTGGTTTGCGCAGATAATCCTGTCAATTGCCCAGCTGTAATTTGTTTACCTCGCATGGCTATTTTATCGTCTTTTGGGAGAGAGACATCACTAGTGAACATCATAGGACCCCGGTCCATATTTCCAATACTGTTTACACCTTCAATTTACTTTTAGTATTTACTTTTCCGTTTCTATCACTATCATTATTATCCCGTGCGTTTTATCCTTTGTAAACAACAAGGCCGGAGGAATTGACAACTCCTCTGTACTCGTTGGGAGCAAAGCTATCTGTTGTGTGTGCAAGTCCAAGTCAAGGAAGCAACTTTTGTCTAAAACGGTGCCATTGTTTCCTTGCCACCTACTTGTATCTGTTGGAGTCCTACTGGTCCGACACTCAACCTTAGCATCTTCGCTAAGGGAAATTTTCCGCTACGCTACATCTCACCTTACACTTGGGGTAACCAACGAGGGGCGAGTATTATCTCGTGTATCAGCACCAGACTTCGCTATTTATGCGAACGCCCTCTCTGGTAGGAATGAGTATAATGTGGGTGCCTTGATTGCTCGGCGTCTTGTTACGAACAGTAACAAGGGCGATTTATATGGTGGCGTTTACGCCACACTTATCCTTGAGTCTCTTGAGCGCACCCCGCATCCTGATGATGTTCCCTTTTCATACGCGAGTCTCGATCTTGCGGCTATGAAGAGGCATAAGTTTGTTACCATGACTTCTCAGTTTGGTAACCTTGATTATATTTTGAGGTTTGAAAGGACTATTACTCGTGAGATCCGTCTACCTGCACCACTTTTGTTTGATAACACTCGCAGGAATGGATGGTCCTTCAACGAAATTCAGTTCGATGAGTTCATGGCTAATTACCAGCCGCATAACCCCATGGAGGGGGTTGTGCCCGATGAGGAGGAGCATGGTGAGTTCCTACCTTTCCAGGGATAGACCCTCACCGAGCAGGGCAAGGGATCTTCTTCCGCTTGGAGCGCAGGGCCTTCCTCATGGGAGGACCCGAGGACTTCACAAGATTTCTAGAGACCCCCACACTAGCACACTTAACTTGCCTTCACGGAGCATATCACTAATGCTCTCATTAAAGCTAGGGAGGAAAAGTTTAGGGTCAAAGCCTACATACCTAGAAAGCTAGAAGATGGTTGGGATCCTATGATTAAAATTAATTTGAATAACTTTTCTTGCTATGCTTTATGTGATGTTGGAGCTAGTACCTCCGTTATGCCCAAAAGAATGTATGATATATTTGAATTAAAACCTTTTGATCCTTGTTCTTTTGGTATTCGTCTTGTCGACCCTTCCGTAAAGAAACCTTTGGGGAAGATCGATGATGTTCTTATCAATGTCAATGACAATTATGTTCCCGTTGATTTTACTATCGTGGACATTGAATGTGAACCTTCTTGTCCAATTATTATGGGACGTCCTTTTCTTCGCACCGTGGGTGTTGTTATTGATATGAAAGAAGGGATTATAAAATTCCAATTCCCTCGCAAGAAAGGGATGGAACACTTCCCTAGGAAAAAGATTAAGTTGCCTTTTGAGTCCGTCGCACGGGCTAATTATTTTCTTGAAAAGACTTGATCTATTTGCATTAAGCCTAGCTAATGGCTTTAAAGGAGCGCTTTCGGGAGGTGGCCCGCAACGAATTTAGGATTTCCTTTTTGTTTTCCTTATGTTTTTAGTGGTCTTGATGATTGTTACTACTGTAGCAACATCATTGTATCTTTACTTTTCAATTTTTGTGCCTTTTATAGCCTCATACGACAAGGGAAGTGAAAGTTGTGACATGCTGTCCAGAAAACAGATTCTGTCCTCGTGACTAGAAAAATCAGCGAAAAATCCCAGTTCATCTTTTTGAGCTGAATTTTTACATAGCGTGCTCTATACAATTACGAAACTTTCGTATGTTCTGAGTTTTTTGATTTCAGTTGCAGAAGTATCCCTAAAAAATTCTTTACTACCCGTTGGTCTGTTTTTCACAGATTCTGTCCTGTTTTGCCTTTTCTTCGTTTTGCAAACCTTCAGCTTGTTTTTTCTTTGCAAAAACTTTTTGGAAATCTTGAGAAATAGTATCCCTTCAAGATTATCTTTATTTCCAGTAGAGAAAAATTATTTTATTATGGGTACTAACCTCCCTAATCAGATTATGATGAGTTATGTATGAAGGGAGTTTTCAAGCGTGCGAGGGAAGAGGATGAAAGAAGATTAAGAAGTGTCAAGCGTTCAAGCTTGGGGATGCCCCCATGCATCCCCAAGAAATATTCAAGGAGACTCAAGCGTCTAAGCTTGGGGATGCCCCCGTGCATCCCCTTCTCCATCAACAATTATCAGTTCGTCTCTCGTTTCATTATATTTTTATCACTTCATGCATTATGTGCTATTCTTGGAGCGTCTCGCTCTTAGGTTTTATTTTTAGCTTTCTTTAGATTTGCTTGTTGTTCATAACAAGTTAGAACCTAGCTTTCTTTGTGTGGGAGATAAACACGCTCCACTTCCAAAATCTAGAACACAACATAGGATTTTTCATGCTTATCTTTGCTGTGTGTGTTCTTTATCTTTTCATAGCTACTGCCTTGTTTTACTCTTAGTTTTCATGTTTATCTTTTCGAAGAGATTTTTTCTAGTTTGTTGCTAGAACTCTCTTGAGTTTTCATGTTTATCTTGTTTAGAGAGTTTGCCCGTTGCACTGAGTTGTGTGTCTTGACTTGAAGTAGGTAATTGAGGTTGCTATTCTTTTTGTAGTAGTAACTCGCAATAGTTTTGAGGTGTTGTTTTGAGTAATGTTTGTACTTTTGGTGTCAAGAGATCTAGCCTATTAGTGATAGATGTCATATTTTGGGCAATCCGTGTTTATTTTCAAAACTTACAAAACTAGTTGAGAACTTTAGCTACTAGATGGATCACTACTCTTCTGAGGGGTCGAATATTAGAGTACACTCACGTACCATGAGTCGAGGATGCGCAAGGATAACCAAACCCCCATACACTCCTCCTCGGGGTACTTGTCTCTTTGTGAAACCTCCTTATTATATTGAGAGTTACCGATAATAAGTGCATGAGTTCTTCGGACTAATGTGAGTATTCGAAAGTTGACATGTAAGAACCCAGATTTCACAAAAATTAAATTTTTTGTTTTCGATGTGAATTGTTTGATTGTCTAATTTGTTTGCGGTGTTTGCATCGCCGATTTATTGATCGGCGATTATTTTCCCCCCTCTTATCTCGTACCGGACGGAGATCGACCCTTTCCACCATGACACTCGACCTTTGCGGCACCGGGTTTCACCCGATCACCGTCGCGAAAACCGCACAAGACAAGCCGAAGCCAATGGAACGAAAAACGCTGTTTAATAAGTAAACAGGATATTATTATAGCGCGCCGGAAAGTGTTCTCGGAATGGTTCCAGTGTGAGGTGAACGTCGCCGGCTCGACGCGATGATCGCGCAGTTCGAAGTTTTACCCGAATCGGAGGTCCTGCGGACCCACGGCGGTCAGAAACGTAAACACCCCGCGCGCGAGAGAAAAACCGGGGATGTTTTTGCAAACTACCAGCCACCTGGGATATATAAAGACCACCACTCTCCCACCCCTTTCTAGGGTTTCCCTAGACTAAAAATTGCAGCCACACCCCCAGATCTGCTCCAATTTGCCCCCAATAGCCCCATTCTTCGCATTTTAGTCTATTTTTCGCCCAAACCCTAGCCCCTTCTGATATGGACCGTCAGATCCGGAGATCCGACGGCCCAGATTGCACCCAGCCTCCACCATCCTTTCTTCTTCTCTCTCCTGCCCGAGCCACACCTCCATGGCGCCGCCGCCTGCACCGCAGCGCCCTCCGGCGAGCTCACCGCCGAGTCGTCCCTGCCGGTGAGCCAGCCCCGCCGCGTCGCCCTCCCTTCTCCCTCTCCTCACCTCGGTTTCCCTATCTCCCTCTCTCACAGGTCGCATCGAAGGACGACGCCATGGATCCGAGCTGGGAGCTCGCGCGCCGCTTGCATACGACCGACGTCCCCAGCTCCGACGACCCCTGCCAATCCGCGTCGCCGGCTTCTTCCCGCACCCCGTCCCGGTCGGATCCGGCTGCTGCCGCGCCGCCTGCGCCCCCTGGCCGGAGTGCCACCGGCCGGCGCCGCCGCCGCCTCTGGTCGGCCTCGATAAGGGAGGCCGAGCAAGCCGCATCCGCCAGCTGGGCCCAGCAGCTGGGTCGGTCCAGCCCCGTGGCCCACAGGCGCCACCAGGCCTAGCCAGGCCGGCCTCCTCCCCCTCTCCATCCGCCATGGGCCGAGCCCATTAGGGTGAGGCCCGTTTTTATTTTTTTGTTGTATTGTTTTTTTCTGTTTTTTTTCTAAGTATGTTATTGTGCTGCTGATTCCATTTTGCGAGTAGTTTTGCGAGTGAACCGTAGCTGGGATCGCGATGCTCCCAAAAGGAAATTTGTTTAGTTTTGTGTGTACTTCAGTTCATCTTTTGTGAGAATTTTGATATGAGGCCATCTTGATGTTGTTAATCACTGTTGAAGTGGGTACCAGACTGTTAACTGCTGCTAATTCCTGTTAAGTGTTGTTGTCATTATTTTATTGCAAGTTTGCATGATGATTGTGACACATCCATGAGGCCTATTGCATTGATTCTTTTTGCATACTGTTAAGCATCATGTCTACTTCCATTATATGTATTGCATTATCATGTTTACATTCCTGGTCATAGATATGTTTAGCTCCAAAGCTGATATGCCACTGTTTTTGACAGCCACCTATGTTTTTCACTAAGTCCGTAACTTTCCGATGCCATGTTGCATGCTTAATATCTTTTGATCTGTTATGCATATGACCATGATTCTTGTTTGTACCTGATCATCATCATGCCTACTCCATGCTAATATATTGCTATGTCATGTTGCTGCACTTTTTCATATAGCTTTACCCCTGTTTATACAACATGAAAATAACAGTTTCTGCCCTGTTTTCCTGATTTTCACTAAGTCCTAGACCAGTAATGTTTTATTGCATTTTGCATGGGCTATAATTTATTGTCCATGATGCCTATTTGCATGATTCTTTTTTCTATGCCTTCCCTGCCATGTCTACTTTAGTTGCATATCATTTGTGAGCATGTTTGCATTCATTTTCCTGTTTATGCATTGCTCTAAAGTGTGCTACCTGATGTTGGCAGATTGTGTGCATAACTTGTATTGCTTGTATCTTTTTAACCGTAACTCCGTTTGGAGTGTTCTTTACATGTAATTTCATTAGTTTTTCGTGTACTTTGTGTTTATGATATTGTTTGCTGATGTTAACCAACCTAAAATATGGTTTAGGGCAGAACAGTACCAATTACTTAAATTGTCGTGGGGCACTTAGTGTAATGCCATGTCTAGGTTGTGCCTCACTTAAAGTGACTAGATTATATAGTTTATTTATGCTTCACCTCTTTCCATGTTTGTGTGCTATGCCATGCTTCTGTGCTTTGCCATGTTAACAACTTTGTTGATCACCTGTAGCTAAACAACTGAAACCCACGTAAACGTGCGGTATCGTCGTGTGTGACGAGTACTCCACTTAACCTGTTAGTAACCTCTCTCGAGGGTAGGTGCGATGTCTTGTGTTGCCTTCTGGTTGATGCTTGCTCTTGTTTTCTTCGTAGTAATAGATGCTTGCTCGTTGATTTCTTTCCAGTGTTTACCGTCTTGTGTGCTTCCGCGGGTACCTTCGGAGATGATGCGAGCTTGCGATCTACTACACCTTTGGAACCCGACTTATCAACAGGCAAGGACTATACATTACTTATGATCCATTCTATTTCAACCAGCGGTTTGCATGCTAATCTAGGTTAGGTTCGATGTTTGATCCTACCACATGTTTACAACCTCTTTCAAACCGATACAGCCATGTCCCCTCCCAGCAAACCTTGTACTGCTATGTTACTATTGCTCGTTGCTTAGCCCCTGCTTAGTATGCATGCTTAGGATGCTACGATGTTACCCTGTTACTCCTTGGTTTGGGCTATCACATTATTATATTGTTGTTGATGATATGATTATTAAATGTTGACTATATTCGACGAAGGATGGAAGGTCTAGGCTATCCCGCCACGACGCTTTGTTCCATTAAGGTCACCTAGGACCCGAGTTCTGGGTATTGGTTTTAAGAATGAGCGTGCCTAACCGCGTGTGGGATTTTATGGGGTCCCCTTTTCTTACCTACCTAGCTTCAAACATTTCTAGAGGTGGCCCAAGATGATTTACCATTTGCAAACCATGCATATATGTCTGTCGGGTTGCTCCTAGCAGATATCTTTTAAAATAACTTGGGCCAGTGGAGACATGGTTTCTCTGTTGGTCCACCTGATCAGCTAGGACCCGGCCTCATGTGAGAATTACCGGCAATCCGACCTGCGTCAGCCGGAAGAGTCCGATCCGAGAGTGCGGACGGCTTTTGGATTGGGTGTCGACTCCCAGGGGCCACCCGGATTTGTTCGTTGTTAGTTAGAGGGACCTGTCATTTCGGATCTCTCGGGACTAAATCATAAAATGGCTTCCTGTGATGGGTAGAAACTGAGAGAGATGGGCGTGCGTGCGGAGCCTTGTAATGGGCAGTTGGTACACCCCTGCAGGGTTAAATCTTTTCGAGAAGCCGTGTCCACGGTTATGGACGACTTGAGACCTACTCCTTGTTCATAGACAACAACAACTGAGATAATCTTAATAAACTTGACCAACGTGTGTGTGCCTTAACTGCTTCTTCTTCGTCGGGTTGCGAAGAGGAGGACAAGGATAGGATAGGTGTTATGCTTGCGTAAGTAGCTGATAGCAAGACTTGTTGGAGGTGATTCCTCATCGAATGCTTGGCTTCTTATCTTACTCTCTAGATCGTTAGCCACTTCATAAATGCTAGTGCGGCAGCAACCTCACCACTTACCCCATCCTTACCGTAAACTACTAGTTTTCCTAGAATGACGAGTGATGAAGTCTTTGCTGGGTCAGATGACCACTACAGTTGGATGCCGAGTACTTCTGTACTCATGATGCTACCCCAAACTCTTTTCAGGGTTATCGATCGACAACAGGTATGGTGATCGACGTTTCACGTGGAGAATCGACGACGAATAATTAGGCGGATCCCAGCGGAGGGCCTGGACCCATGTGGTTATGGGGATCAGTGTTTTTCTCTTTGCTAGTAGGCATTTGATTGTATTCTATACTCAGACATGTATCTTCCGCTAATGTATTGTATTTAAGGTAGTTGTATGCCGATTGTATAAGATGTTGTATCTTTGTATCTGTAATGTTGTGATATCCTGTTGGAAATCCGGGGCATATGACTTTGTCATATGTCGTGGTGGGACCGATATGTGCTTCGTCCCCGGATCTGGATGGAAACATCTAGATCTGGAACAGTACTGCATATCGGGCCTTACATGACACTTCCACCTTCCCATATTTTTCTAGCCTCTCCTGTGTCGTGCATTGCTTTCTTCTCACTCCAAGAGTTAGCGTCCACCTTCGCCGGTACATCCAAACCCTTGGCATGATACGCTCTGTCATCATAAACCTCCTTATATCCTTCCTCAAAACAGCCACCATACCTACCTATCAAGGCATTTCCATAGCCTTTCCGAGATATATTGCCATGCAACATCCATCTTCTCATGACTTGATCTTCATGTCATACATGCTACTTGCTTCATCGATGAGCCGCATGCTAGTTGGGCCTTGCCCTAATCATTGCTACATGACGCGCTAGTATCATTGCATATCCTGCTACACTGGCATAGGCATACATTTGCATACATCATGATGGTTACATCTTCTTTATGATTTGAGTACTTAGTAAAGTGTGAAAGATCTTCTATACTTCTTGTAATTTATAGAGTGTTGCCCCTAAAGTGAGGAAAAGATCCCAAAGTGGACAAATTAAAAGATCCCAAAGAGGACAAGATTAAAAGATCCCAAAGAGGACAAATGAGAGTAAAAGAAAGAGCCATTGAGGCCACCAAAAAATACAAAAAAATAGAAAAAAGAGAAAAACAGAAAATAAAAAGAGAGAAGGGGGCACACTACTATTCCTTTTGAGAGATCCACACTCGTACTCCCTCTTATATCTTGTACTCCATAGAGATTATCATTCATGCATATAGCTATGTGGGGACCTTCACACTATAGAACTTGGCTTGTATATTCCAATGATGAGCCTTCTGAAATGAGCTCTGGGTCTTCTTGAGCAAGCAAGTTGGATGCACCCCCACTAGTTCCATTGGAGAGCTTTTAGCTCACATGTGCATCCGTTGCATGGCAATCCCTACTCCTCACATCATATCTATCATTTGTCTTTCTCTCGCCCATGATTGTCCTCATTGATGTGAGCCTTTCACACCTTTTTTGTCTTCCTCCTCCACCATATTCTCTCTTTGCCATCTCAAGTGGCAACTTTCTTGCTTACGCTCATCCATTGCATGAGTGCTCAAAATGTCGAAAAGGAGTGGATCATTTTGACTTGTACCTGGCTAGTGGTCTGGGGATGAGTCAAGATAAGATTCCAAAGAAGACCAAGTGTGAAACTTTAGTAGATTGAGTTCTCAACATAAAAATGTTTTTCTCGTATATCCCTATCCTCTTTCTTGCACGCAAACACCATTGGGAGACATTCGAGTCACGGACAGTGAGAGCTCTTGCACCTTTATGTTCTTATGTTGCTTGTTTCAATACTAAATATAGACTCTTGCCTCTTATGACTTGAATTGAATTACATGCCTTGATTGCTTTACTTACAATGTTCTTATATGGTTGTTAGCATGCCACCACAGAAATTATGCTTGTTATCATTTACCTACTCGAGGACAAGCAGGAATTAAGCTTGGGGATGTTGATACGTCCAAAACGTATCTATAATTTCTGCTTGCTCCATGCCTCTTTTGTGTGATATTGCTATGATATTGATGAACTTCCATACACTTTTGATCATATTTGTACTAACCTATTAACTCAGTGCACCCCAGTGTCAGTTCCTGTTTTCTGCTATTTTTCTATTTCAGGTTTCCCCCTTATTAAAAGTACCAGAAAAATTCCGGGAAAAATATAGGAAAAATCAGCCTACCGGAAGCTTTGCGAAGAGCCCGAGAGGGGCCAGAGGGGAGTCAGGGGGGCCCCAGGCGGCCAGAGGGCGCGGCCCCACCCCTGGCCGCCCCAAGGGGGCGCCTGGAGCCCCTGGCCCACCTCTGGATGCCCCCTTCGCCTATTTATTCCCCGTGACGAGAAACCCTCGGGGACGGAACCCTTTTTCGCGATCTCTCCTCTGTTCCGCCGCCGCTACCCTTCCAAGATCGGGAGCACCAGAAGACCTCTTCCTGGCACCCTGCCGGAGGGAGGAATCACTTCCGGGAGCTTCTCCACCACCATTGATGCTTCCCGGATGAACCGTGAGTAGTCCACCTTGGACCATGGGTCTATGATTAGTAGCTATGTGATGTTCTCCTCCCCTCTTTGTTCTTCATGGATTAGACCTCGTGAGCTGCCCTACATGATCGAGGCACTTATGTAATCTTTCTGCTGTTGCTATGCTGAGTTTGCTGGGATCCGACGGATTATGAGATTTTGTTCAGATTGTGTTTGAGTTATATATTTGATTCTCCTCTTTTATATTTATGTTCTTGAGTAATTCTTGCATGTTCTCTGTTGCTGTTTATTGCTTTGGCCAAGTAGTAGGTAGTGAGTCCAAGAGGGAGCGTTATGCATGATTGTGGGTTCATGCCCCCCGATGACTAGCTTGAGTGACAGAAACATGAGTCTAGGGGATGTGTTGTTGCCACAAGGGGGACAACAACGGTGCTTGTACTTGCGGGTGCAAGGATTGTTTACTTTACGCAAAGTTCTTTAATGCAGTTGCCTGTTGCTTTGAGTTTACACTTTGGGTGGGATTCGAAAATTAATACCAGCGAGATGTTCTGGATAGATATCTCAAGGTGGATGATTAGTAGGTAGATGCAGATGGATTTCGGTCTACTTGTCTTGGCGTACTGCCCATGCTTTTGAGCCTCTTCCTTTCTTTATAGCATAATTAGCATTGGTTTGTGCACATAATCCTGTCAATTGCATAGCTGTAATTTGTTTACCTCGCATGGCTATTTTATCGTCTTTTGGGAGAGAGACATCACTAGTGAACATCATAGGACCCCGGTCCATATTTCCAATACTGTTTACACCTCCAATTTACTTTTAGTATATTTACTTTTCTGTAGCTATCACTATCATTATTATCCCGTGCGTTTTATCCTTTGTAAAGAACAAGGCCGGAGGAATTGACAACTCCTCTGTACTCGTTGGGAGCAAAGCTATCTGTCGTGTGTGCAGGTCCAGGTCAAGGAAGCAACTTTTGTCTAAAACGGTGTCATTGTTTCCTTGCCACCTACTTGTATCTGTTGGAGTCCTACTGGTCCGACACTCAACCTTAGCATCTTCGCTAAGGGAAATTTTCCGCTATGCTACATCTCACCTTCCACTTGGGGTAACCAACGAGGGGCGAGTATTATCTCGTGTATCAGCACCAGACTTCGCTATTTATGCAAACTCCCTCTCTGGTAGGAATGAGTATAATGTGGGTGAAATTATTGCTCGGCGTCTTGTTACGAACAGTAACAAGGGAGATTTATATGGTGGCGTTTACGCCACACTTATCCTTGAGTCTCTTGAGCGCACCCCGCATCCTGATGCTGTTCCCTTTTCATACGCGAGTCTCGATCTTACGGCTATGAAGAGGCATAAGTTTGTTACCATGACTTCTCAGTTTGGTAACCTTGATTATATTTTGAGGTTTGAAAGGACTATTACTCGTGAGATCCGTCTACCTGCACCACTTTTGTTTGATAACACTCGCAGGAGCGGATGGTACTTCAATGAAATTAAGTTCGATGAGTTCATGGCTAATTACCAGCCGCATAACCCCATGGAGGGGGTTGTGCCCGATGAGGAGGAGCATGGTGAGTTCCCACCTTTCCAGGGAGAGACCCTCACCGAGCAGGGCGAGGGATCTTCTTCCGCTTGGAGCGCAGGGCCTTCCTCATGGGAGGACCCGAGGACTTCGGTGTACGCACCGAAGGCTCATACGACCCCTGGACTTACCCTTGCCCCGGAACAGGAGGCTCCTGGGGGCAGTAGCTGCTACCAACTTAGGCCAAAAGCCTAAGCTTGGGGAGTATGTGCCTTCTCACTTTTCCATTGTATTATCTGTTTTTATTTTGTTTTCTTTGACCTTTTCGAAGTTTTTTCCCGTTGTTCTTTGTTCTTTTATTTTGAAAAAACAACAAAAAGATTTCTCTTTTCTTTATCTTTCGTTTAACCTTTGAAAAAATCCAAAAATATTTTCTTTTATCTCTTTAGTTTGCTTTGTTGCAGAGTTCAGCTCGAGTCCGTGATGGCATTTGATTATATATTTCCTACGTTCAATCGTCCAAGTGACAAGGCAGTAATGACGAAGATCGACGAAAGGGATGCAACAAGGAAAACCGGTATGAACTCTTTTTGTTTCTACTTTTGTACTTTTGTACGAAAGGGATGCTTGTACTTATGATTTAGAGACCAGCTTGTAGCGACATAGTGCTATGTTTACAATGCTTGCCCAGTGTTCATGCTTTCCTTGTGGCTAATCTCAAATAGCTAGAGTACATAATGTGTTGTTGAAATGATTTATATGCATTGCATTGTTCATAGTTTAGCATACTGAAGTGGTATTTCCCTTTGGAGAATTCTTGGATTGACTTGGCACATGCTTACACATGTTTATGACTGAAAAGTCTATTATGCCTTGATGATCTATGAATTTCAGAATAGTCATATCATTTTCATGCTCAATTCAATGTTACTTTGTCGCTCTGCATGATTATGACTGTTATTTCTCTCTAGTTGGTCGCTTCCCAGTCTTTTGCTAGCCTTCGCTCGCACTAAGCGGATTTCTGCTTGTGCGTCCAAAATCCTTGAGACCAATTTTTCCATATGAGTCCACCATACTTTCCTATGTGGTATTTACCGGCCATCCTAATGGAGACTTTCTTGTACCATCTCAAAATTATTCAAAAACACTCATGTTTTGTGCCTCTGTTTTAGCTCATGAGGAAGTAGTAGGTAATTCATGACCGTCTTATGTTAGACATGTTTTATTCCGGGATTGCATGTCTAATTTGCAAACCCCTAATACGAGGAGGGACTGGCATGAGTGCGCCCAGCTCACAAAACATAATCACAACCAACAAACCCTCCTTCACGCTTTGTCTATGAGAAATCAGAAAACTTTGGCAGTGATAAACAAAGGAGATTAAGGGAATGTGATCGTCTCCATCTTGGGAGCCGTTCCTCGAAACATGTCTAGCGTAAGAGGTGATTGAGTTGTATACTAGCATTCGTTGACGAAGCATGCACCTCCCAAAACACTTTTTACCTCTGTTTTCAAAACCAAGAGCTCTAGTACATGTTTAGTCTTTGCTTCCATCCACGGGTTTTCAACCTTTCCATCAAACTCCACGGTTCGAGAGTCTCCACCTTCTTTCTTAAAAGCACCAACTAGGAGAGCATAATTTTCATTCTGAGTGTAATGTGCATTGTCCCAAAGTACTACATTGTCTTTTGCATGACTGTGATATTATTTATTCCGAAATTTCTAGTTTTAGTCTCCTTTAAAACTCCGGTGGAGTTTCTGCATTTATGTTTTGCTTCACTCATGGAGGCTAGCGAAATACCACTCTAGTATGTTCAAACTTTGTGCATTGTAATCCTGCCTTGATTTTCAGTAACATATTATTTGCTTTTAGTTGTTTGTGATTGATCACTTGAAAGAAGGATTGCTTCGTGCATTGTCCTCATAGCATTGTTTTGATACTTGCTAAATTCTTTTCGTAGTACATGCTTATTTACATCTATTGAAGCAAAAGAGTTTGTCAAAGTTTTCTTTGTCGCGTTTAGTTCGTTGTACTGAATTGCTTGAGGACAAGAAATATGCTAAGCTTGGGGGAGTTGATACGTCTCAAACGTATCTACTTTCCCAAACACTTTTGCTATTGTTTTGCCCTCATTCTTGCATGATTTGGACGAAACTAACCCGGACTAACGCTGTTTTTAGCAGAGCTGTCTGTATGGTTTTATTGTGTGCAGGAAAATGGATTTTTGGACATCTTAAAAAAATCCCAGAAAAATACCAGAAAATACACGCACCCGAAGGAGTCCGGAGCCAGAAGGGGGGCCCCAGGCGCCCTGCTGGTGCGGCCAGGGGTGGGGCCGCGCCCTCTGGCCGCCTGGGCAACCCCCCCCCCTCCTCTGGTGCCCTACCGAGACTCCTATTTATTCCCGTGACGGAGAAACCCCGAAACAGAAGTCGTTTTCCCAATTCTCGTCGCGGAGCCGCCACCACCCTCTATTCTTCTCCGGGAGGGCTAATCTGGAGGCTGTTTTGGCCTCCGGAGAGGGGATATCATCGTCGTCTTCATCATCATCACCACTCCATCCTCCCTCCATGACTTCTCCATCCATGTGTGAGTAATTCCCTGTTGTAGGCAAAGGGGATGGTAGGGATTGGATTAGTTAGATCATGTAATAGTTTATCAGATTGTTGGGGGCATGTTGCCTATCATCTAGATTGTTGTTTATCATCTTTGCTTCAACTTGTTGCTCTTAATGCTTGTCACTTTGGGCCCAAGTGCCATGACTTCAGATCTGAACCCTATGTGTTTTCATGAATATATTTGTGTTCTTGATCCTATCTATGAGTCGTATGCACCTGTTATAGTCCGGAACCGGCGATCCCAAAGGTGACAGCTTGGGACACCAAAGGGGATGGACTATAGTTTGAGGATCCCATGTATCCATTGATTGTTAATGCTTTGTTCCGGTGCTCTTTGACAGGAGCACCTTAATCTCCATAAGTTCCTTTTGGCCCCGTTTGCAGCGGGATGGTAGGAAAAAAGATGTTGTGCAAGTTCTTATTGCAAGCACGTACAACTACCTTTGGGGTACATGCCTGATGTTTGATTTATGCCTAGATGATCATTGCTTTTCTGTGTGTCTTGCCCCATGTTAAATACATGATGTGTCTTATCCATGCAGCGCCCAACCATCCATCTCCCTAGCCTACAGTGTTTTTAATTCTGCTGGTTACTAGTTGTTTACTTTCGATTTTTTACTATTATCGTTTCACCACCACTATTACTGTTGCTATCATCACTTTCATATCGCAGTTGCTATTAATATCTTGTTGCAAGTAAGTGTATCTCAGGTGTGGTGGAATTGATAACTCCACTGTTAAAGCTTGTGGATATTCTTTGGATCCCCTTGAGTCGAATCTATAAATTGGGTTATTCTTACCCGCGAAGACTATCTCGATCCCCTGCAGTTTTGGGTTATCACTCGGGTGTTGTGCTTCGTTCTTGGATTACTGCTACTTGCCTTGCTGCTATTGCAGGTGCTGGCGGTGCGTTGTGGGCGATGGTTCCGACTGCTACGCTTGAGAGAGGTTGTGCTGCTGTTGTTGTAGATTGCCTTTTTTTCTTCTGAGAGCTCGATGAATCGCCTGCAGTTCCTGAGGGTCTGTCCTGATCTGAGCTCTCAACGCTCGTTTTTGAACCCGTGTATTGTGCACGGTCCGTCGAGCTGTTCTTTAGCCGAGCAACATGCTCGGGCGTCATCTCGTGGCTGCCTTGTTCTCCAGTCCCGTTTTTTAATTTGGCGTGCTTCTTCTTGGGGTTCCATGTGTTGTATTCTCCTGTCGTCGCGATGTCTGCCTTCTCTGTCATCCGGGAAGCCGGTCGCGACCATATCGGGTCCTCTGTCATCGTAGAAGTTACGCCTCGGGCTTTTTCTTCTTCTGTCGAATCCTCTGTCGCTGGTGTGGTAGTCGTAGTCGCGTTCTGAGCACGCTGTCTAGATCTCTGATTCGTTTCGTACGGAGTCTTCTCCGTCTGCCCAGTTGTTGGCTTGCTCTAGCAGTCGTGCGAATGTTCGGACCTTCATCTGCCCCGAGTTGCTCCTTGAAGTCGATGCGTTGCAAGCCCCTCCTGAATGCGTCGATTGCGCTTTCGTCTGATATGTCCTCGGCTGAGTTTTTGAGTATGTTCCATCGCTGGATGTATGCTCGCAGGGATTCTCTGGATCCTTGTTTGCAGGCCCTCGGCTCCTCAAGTGATGCCAGTCGTTTGTAAGTGGACTTGAAGTTCTCGATGAAGGCGCGGCGGAACTGCTTCCAGGAGCTGATTGATCCTCGTGGCAGGTTCTTCAGCCAGTGTCGTGCCGAGCTCTCGAGCATGAGTTGTATGTACTGCATTGCTGTGATATTGGTTCCGCGCTGCAATTCGACGGCCGTTAGGTAGTCGTCAAACCATGCTTCTGGCTCTTCCAGACCGTCGTGCTTGTGCATTGTGGAGTTTAGCTTGAAACTTTTCGGCATCCTTGTTTCCCGTATGGAGCGTGTGAAGCACAGTGCTCCGCATGGTTCTACGTCCTCGTCGGAAGCTTGCTTGTCCGAGTACTCTTCGCGGGCTGCTCGCCTTCGTCTTCCACGGTTGACTTTGCTTTGTGTTATGTCGTCGCGTGCGTCTCGCCGGTTGCTATTGCGTCTGTTGCTGTTGTCGTCCATGTCGTGGTTTCTGTTTTTGTTTGGGCGCTTGCGCCAGTCGTCGCTGCTGTCGTCGTCGGGTGAACTGGGGTCCCTGTCCGGGGTCTGCTCGTGGGGGACTCGTCTTGCACCTGCTCTCTTGGGGGCTGAGATGGCGTCTTTCATTATTTTGAGTGCCATCATCGTGTTGCGATCTAAGCTGTCTTTCTTGCCTTTCTGAGCACGAGATAGGTATTCTTGGGCAGTTAAAAGGGCTTCGGCTGGCGTGAGTTGTTCTTCCTCGTCGTCGTCCTCTTCTAGCTTGAAGTCGTCATCTAGCTTGCGGGCCACCTTCTTCTTGTCCGTCCGTTTCAGATTGCTGAATCTGGATCTGGCTCGGATGGGGGAGTCGCAGTCGGAGGAGTTGCTTCTGGGAGATGGCCTGCGGTTGTTCCTTGGGTCGATGGCAGTTTTTCCTTGCTTCTTTAATTCTAAGCGTTGCTATCTTTCCCTCTTGGTGACCTCACTCGCCAGCTTATTATATGCTCTGAGCTCGTCTCGTGTTGCGTTCTCCGGGAGTAGTTTGCCACGTTTGACTGCGTCCCTTACTCTGGTGGTTGCTTCCTAGGACAGGTAGACTTTTTCTACGTGATGGTCCTCTTTTGCCATGCCCGGGATCTGGTGCTTTCTGCTTTCTGGCTCGTCGCTCCTGTGATTGCTATGCTCCGTTCCTTTGTATGTTTTCTTTGGTATGGTTCCTGGTTCTCCAAGTGTGACGGTGACCTGGCCAGTGTTGTCAGGATCATTGTTTTTGCTGTTCGAGCGAGTGTCTCGACGACTGCTCGGGTCGTCATCTTGGCTTTTGTCATCTGTGGTTGGCTCGTGGACATCTGTCATGAACACTTGGGACGGTGTCCTGACTGTCGTCTTGCTTGCGCGCATGCTGCGCTTCCTCCATGGACCACTCGAGTAGTCGGGTTGGGAGTCGTGGCTGACTCGCGGAGTCGCCACGCGGGTTGGTGCTGCTTCGATCGTTGGTGTAGGATATGTTGCCGCGGGTGCTCGAGCACGATCCGTGAGACGGAGGACTCCCCAATGGTTGATGTAGATTTGGTATGCTACGAAAATCAGGTTGATACCGGTGCGCAGGTCGGCGAAGGTCGGTCGAAAGGCCGGGAGGTGAGCCATGAAACAAAGGGATCCGAATATATCGGAGTCTGTTTGAGCCGTGGAGTCGATGAGTGCTGATCGAGTCGCTGTTTTGACGAATGCCAGCGATGAGGCCGCCGAGATCGCGATTCCAATCTTCGAAGTTCCCACAGACGGCGCCAATTGACGGGGATCAACCCCGGAAAATCCCATGGTCAGGGACCCTGGGTTAGTCATAGAGAAGGCACAGGTTGGACAATACTCGTCGGCTAACAGGAGAAGCACTTCATGCTCGATATTATTGCGTAAGGGGGCGATTACAGTGGAGGTCAAGGCGAGTTCTCGCAAGGCTAGATGAGTAGATGTGTATTTGATTGTCTTGGACGTCTCCCCTCCCAACCTTTATATACTAGGCTAGGTCTCGGGGAGTCCGTACTAGGTTACAAAGATAGTTTCCTAGTTCTAGTCTTGCCTTGTACGCCAAGTTGTGCCTTCCATACTAGTCGCGGACTCCTACGTCGGTGCCTGGTCGGACCAGTCGTGGGCTTGTCGTGGCTCCCTAGCAGGCCTTCTGTCTTCATACGCACCGGGTAGCCTCACTGGCAGGTTCTTCAGCCAGTGTCGTGCCGAGCTCTCGAGCATGAGTTGTATGTACTGCATTGCTGTGATATTGGTTCCGCGCTGCAATTCGACAGCCGTTAGGTAGTCGTCAAACCATGCTTCTGGCTCTTCCAGACCGTCGTGCTTGTGCGTTGTGGAGTTTAGCTTGAAACTTTTCGGCATCCTTATTTCCCGTATGGAGCGTGTGAAGCACAGTGCTCCGCATGGTTCTACGTCCTCGTCGGAAGCTTTCTTGTCCGAGTACTCTTCGCGGGCTGCTCGCCTTCGTCTTCCACGGTTGACTTTGCTTTGTGTTATGTCGTCGCGTGCGTCTCGCCGGTTGCTATTGCGTCTGTTGCTGTTGTCGTCCATGTCGTGGTTTCTGTTTTTGTTTGGGCGCTTGCGCCAGTCGTCGTTGTTGTCGTCGTCGGGTGAACTGGGGTCCCTGTCCGGGGTCTTCTCGCGGGGGACTCGTCTTGCACCTGCTCTCTTGGGGGCTGAGATGGCGTCTTTCATTATTTTGAGTGCCATCATCGTGTTGCGATCTAAGCTGTCTTTCTTGCCTTTCTGAGCACGAGATAGGTATTCTTGGGCAGTTAAAAGGGCTTCGGCTGGCGTGAGTTGTTCTTCCTCGTCGTCGTCCTCTTCTAGCTTGAAGTCGTCATCTAGCTTGCGGGCCACCTTCTTCTTGCCCGTCCGTTTCAGATTGCTGAATCTGGATCTGGCTCGGATGGGGGAGTCGCAGTCGGAGGAGTTGCTTCTGGGAGATGGCCTGCGGTTGTTCCTTGGGTCGATGGCAGTTTTTCCTTGCTTCTTTAATTCCAAGCGTTGCTATCTTTCCCTCTTGGTGACCTCACTCGCCAGCTTATTATATGCTCTGAGCTCGTCTCGTGTTGCGTTCTCCGGGAGTAGTTTGCCACGTTTGACTGCGTCCCTTACTCTGGCGATTGCTTCCTAGGACAGGTAGATTTTTTCTACGTGATGGTCCTCTTTTTCCATGCCCGGGATCTGGTGCTTTCTGCTTTCTGGCTCGTCGCTCCTGTGATTGCTATGCTCCGTTCCTTTGTATGTTTTCTTTGGTATGGTTCCTGGTTCTCCAAGTGTGACGGTGACCTGGCCGGTGTTGTCAGGATCATTGTTTTTGCTGTTCGAGCGAGTGTCTCGACGACTGCTCGGGTCGTCATCTTGGCTTTTGTCATCTGTGGTTGGCTCGTGGACATCTGTCATGAACACTTGGGACGGTGTCCTGACTGTCGTCTTGCTTGCGCGCATGCTGCGCTTCCTCCATGGACCACTCGAGTAGTCGGGTTGGGAGTCGTGGCTGACTCGCGGAGTCGCCACGCGGGTTGGTGCTGCTTCGATCGTTGGTGTAGGATATGTTGCCGCGGGTGCTCGAGCACGATCCGTGAGACGGAGGACTCCCCAATGGTTGATGTAGATTTGGTATGCTACGAAAATCAGGTTGATACCGGTGCGCAGGTCGGCGAAGGTCGGTCGAAAGGCCGGGAGGTGAGCCATGAAACAAAGGGATCCGAATATATCGGAGTCTGTTTGAGCCGTGGAGTCGATGAGTGCTGATCGAGTCGCTGTTTTGACGAATGCCAGCGATGAGGCCGCCGAGATCGCGATTCCAATCTTCGAAGTTCCCACAGACGGCGCCAATTGACGGGGATCAACCCCGGAAAATCCCATGGTCAGGGACCCTGGGTTAGTCATAGAGAAGGCACAGGTTGGACGATACTCGTCGGCTAACAGGAGAAGCACTTCATGCTCGATATTATTGCGTAAGGGGGCGATTACAGTGGAGGCCAAGGCGAGTTCTCGCAAGGCTAGATGAGTAGATGTGTATTTGATTGTCTTGGACGTCTCCCCTCCCAACCTTTATATACTAGGCTAGGTCTCGGGGAGTCCGTACTAGGTTACAAAGATAGTTTCCTAGTTCTAGTCTTGCCTTGTACGCCAAGTTGTGTCTTCCATACTAGTCGCGGACTCCTACGTCGGTGCCTGGTGGGACCAGCCGTGGGCTTGTCGTGGCTCCCTAGCGGGCCTTCTGTCTTCATACGCACCGGGTAGCCTCACTGGCAGGTTCTTCAGCCAGTGTCGTGCCGAGCTCTCGAGCATGAGTTGTATGTACTGCATTGCTGTGATATTGGTTCCGCGCTGCAATTCTACAGCCGTTAGGTAGTCGTCAAACCATGCTTCTGGCTCTTCCAGACCGTCGTGCTTGTGCGTTGTGGAGTTTAGCTTGAAACTTTTCGGCATCCTTATTTCCCGTATGGAGCGTGTGAAGCACAGTGCTCCGCATGGTTCTACGTCCTCGTCGGAAGCTTTCTTGTCCGAGTACTCTTCGCGGGCTGCTCGCCTTCGTCTTCCACGGTTGACTTTGCTTTGTGTTATGTCGTCGCGTGCGTCTCGCCGGTTGCTATTGCGTCTGTTGCTGTTGTCGTCCATGTCGTGGTTTCTGTTTTTGTTTGGGCGCTTGCGCCAGTCGTCGTTGTTGTCGTCGTCGGGTGAACTGGGGTCCCTGTCCGGGGTCTGCTCGCGGGGGACTCGTCTTGCACCTGCTCTCTTGGGGGATGAGATGGCGTCTTTCATTATTTTGAGTGCCATCATCGTGTTGCGATCTAAGCTGTCTTTCTTGCCTTTCTGAGCACGAGATAGGTATTCTTGGGCAGTTAAAAGGGCTTCGGCTGGCGTGAGTTGTTCTTCCTCGTCGTCGTCCTCTTCTAGCTTGAAGTCGTCATCTAGCTTGCGGGCCACCTTCTTCTTGCCCGTCCGTTTCAGATTGCTGAATCTGGATCTGGCTCGGATGGGGGAGTCGCAGTCGGAGGAGTTGCTTCTGGGAGATGGCCTGCGGTTGTTCCTTGGGTCGATGGCAGTTTTTCCTTGCTTCTTTAATTCCAAGCGTTGCTATCTTTCCCTCTTGGTGACCTCACTCGCCAGCTTATTATGTGCTCTGAGCTCATCTCGTGTTGCGTTCTCCGGGAGTAGTTTGCCACGTTTGACTGCGTCCCTTACTCTGGCGATTGCTTCCTAGGACAGGTAGATTTTTTCTACGTGATGGTCCTCTTTTTCCATGCCCGGGATCTGGTGCTTTCTGCTTTCTGGCTCGTCGCTCCTGTGATTGCTATGCTCCGTTCCTTTGTATGTTTTCTTTGGTATGGTTCCTGGTTCTCCAAGTGTGACGGTGACCTGGCCGGTGTTGTCAGGATCATTGTTTTTGCTGTTCGAGCGAGTGTCTCGACGACTGCTCGGGTCGTCATCTTGGCTTTTGTCATCTGTGGTTGGCTCGTGGACATCTGTCATGAACACTTGGGACGGTGTCCTGACTGTCGTCTTGCTTGCGCGCATGCTGCGCTTCCTCCATGGACCACTCGAGTAGTCGGGTTGGGAGTCGTGGCTGACTCGCGGAGTCGCCACGCGGGTTGGTGCTGCTTCGATCGTTGGTGTAGGATATGTTGCCGCGGGTGCTCGAGCACGATCCGTGAGACGGAGGACTCCCCAATGGTTGATGTAGATTTGGTATGCTACGAAAATCAGGTTGATACCGGCGAGCAGGTCGGCGAAGGCCGGTCGAAAGGCCGGGAGGTGAGCCATGAAACAAAGGGATCCGAATATATCGGAGTCTGTTTGAGCCGTGGAGTCGATGAGTGTTGATCGAGTCGCTGTTTTGACGAATGCCGGCGATGAGGCCGCCGAGATCGTGATTCCAATCTGCGAAGTTCCCACAGACGGCGCCAATTGACGGGGATCAACCCCGGAAAATCCCATGGTTAGGGACCCTGGGTTAGTCATAGAGAAGGCACAGGTTGGACGATACTCGTCGGCTAACAGGAGAAGCACTTCATGCTCGATATTATTGCGTAAGGGGGCGATTACAGTGGAGGCCAAGGCGAGTTCTCGCAAGGCTAGATGAGTAGATGTGTATTTGATTGTCTTGGACGTCTCCCCTCCCAACCTTTATATACTAGGCTAGGTCTCGGGGAGTCCGTACTAGGTTACAAAGATAGTTTCCTAGTTCTAGTCTTGCCTTGTACGCCAAGTTGTGCCTTCCATACTAGTCGCGGACTCCTACGTCGGTGCCTGGTCGGACCAGCCGTGGGCTTGTCGTGGCTCCCTAGCGGGCCTTCTGTCTTCATACGCACCGGGTAGCCTCATACGCAGGAGTCGTGGGGTCACCCCCTCGTCACCGGGTAAAACCGGAGGGCCGGAAAAGTTCCGGGATGGTCTAAATATGTTTAATATTTATTTATTGTGAATTCCCAAATTGTTTTGGAATTAATAAAATATATTTAACATCAATAGCCCCCTCTCACTTGGAAGGCCCAAGTGGGGAGAGAGCACTTGGACCAAGGAGGCCCATGTGGGGAAGGCACCTAGGAGGAAGCTTGGGAGGAAGCTTCCTCCCCCCTTCCTTGGCGCCCCACCAGGTGGAGGGAAACCCTAGGGCGCCCCCTCCTCCAAGGTGGCCTCCCCTCCCCTCCCACTATAAATAGATGAGGAGGGGGGACCCCCAAGTACACACAAGTTTGTTCTCTTGCCTCAGGGCTGCCCCTCCTCTCTCTTCTCCATTAGATCTAAACTCCACCTTACGCCGAAGGGCTGCTCCTCCCTCCTCTCTACTCCGGCGGCGCCGAGCTCTGGACGGTGGAGCCCTGCCGGATCTACTACACCGTACGTGTGGATCAACCGTAGAGAGATCGTACGTTCGAGGGACTTCTTGATCTGTTCGTGGGAAGTCAAACAGATCAGATCTGTTCGAGGGGTTGCGCTACTTCAAGCTTCCCCAACTCTCCATCAACTTCTTCCGCTGCGAGAGAACTACCGTTGAACGGTTGTTGAGGTAACAAGATCGCTACCATTGTTTGCATCTATCTAGATCCAATCCTGGGACTTGGTTTCGTAGTGCCGATTTTTGTTTGTTTTCTACTCCGAATCCCAAGATCTATATCATCACAAGCTTGCAACTTTTCCTAATGGTTTACTATCGGCATCTTCGACATCATTACAAATACTTCCTGATACAGAGGTGGTACCTCTCAATAAGCCTTTTTTTACGCTCTCAATAATTTAAGAAAGATTTACAAATGAGATGTTTTTTCAAAGCACCAATGGTCTATTTTCTAGTTTTATTCCAAACTTACATATAAATGATACATGTCTATTTTTGTCACCATAATAATTCAAACAATGAAATTTCAAACACACATAATTCGACATCATTTCAAATTCACAATTTATGAAACTAGATTTGAAATTCAAACTCATATTTAAATATAAGAAATGGTTAAAACCATTTAAAGTAAACACAACATATCATTTAAAGTAAACATATTGACAACATAAATGCATGTTGAAACAAGTTTGAGCACTAGTTTCATACATTTTGCGACTTTTAGGTACGAAAGTGATCATCGAGCATGGGTTTAGGCATTTCGAATGCATTTACCTCTTTAACTAGCAGACTCTTCTTGTTGGCTGTCCACCTAGCACGCCCGCCCCTCGCATTCTGTTTCGAGGTTGCCAAGCTTTGTTGCGTTGTTTTTTCTTTGAGTCTCTCTAGTAGTTGATTGTTTTGCATTTGTTAATAATGATGTCTCTATTGTTTTAAAGTGGTGTGGTCATCCTAAAAGCTCCATTCAATAAACTATAGATGGTACTCAGCGCGTTGCCATCGGAACTGTTAACAGATAATTAAATGTTTTAAAATAATACTCTCTCCGACCCATATTAATGGGCACACACTTAGTACAACTCTAATACAAAATTATACTAAGTGTGTGCCCATTAATATGGATCGGAGGTAGTATGATTTTTTATAAAGCTTAGTATAACTCAATTATAAATGTTTTTGAAAGAAATTTTATTTAAAGCAAAAAATCTAAGAAAACTTGATGAAATAATTAAAAATGAGTGTGATTTTCCCATTAATTTATTACTTAAGGATATAGCGGTGAGAAAATATGAGAGAGTGAAGACATCACCATTACCTAAACCTAAAATAATGATAGCAATTACATATGTGCATTCATTAAAAAATGGTCGGATAGAAAAATAGAATGTGAGGTAATTCGTAATTTAATTTTGTATAATAAAAAATCTCTTCTAAAACGTTAGGTTTAATGCATAAAAATATTAATTTTATTTGTGATAGTTTGCGGGCGCATGCGTATTTAATGGAAACATGCAGTAGCGAAGCTAGCCGACAGAAACGCGTCGGGCCAATGGTATAATTACAGTGTGAAACAGTGTTAAACACTATAGCTTCTTCTCTAATAACCAAAGGAACAACCGGCCACGCCCTAGGCCAAGGCCCTGGCGACCAAGGGTCTGACTACGTCACTGGAAGCATGTGCATGAAGAGTTAGTGAAAATGAGTTTTTACATAATGATGTGGATAACTTACATGTCAAGATAAATATGTTAGCAGGAATGAACTATTTAGATATTATAGATGTATAACAACAACAATAGATAAAATCATAAGTTATGGTCTGTAATAAAAAGATATATTGCATCATACTTTTCGACACAAAGCAAACTATAGCACCCTTGTACCGACGCAACAATTGTAACCCAAAAAAATCACCAAATTAAAACGGAAACACGTTGTCTAGAATCCACCAACGCAAGTGCTAGGCGAGAACTATATATTTAGAATGTGAACCAACCACAACATCCGCTGCTGTCGACTCAAGCCCTTCTCTCCTCTTCTAGTCGAAGCTCAAAGTGGATGGGTGGCAAATAAGATCGAGTATGTTGCGGCTCAGAAGCGATGAACAACAACACACACCGAAGAAGAGAAAGTAACGTCATAACACGACCAATTCGGAGAGGTCGTTGGATTTGGATGCAGTGCGGTGAAAATGAATACATAGCAGCTCGACATATTTCAGTTGCCTAACAGCCGTAAGTGCCGGAGATGCAATAAAATAATTAAAAAATTTAAAAAATTAAACCTCAACCAATTTAATATATGTACAAAGCCCATATCCTGATGACATCTATAATACCTAAATAATTCATCTTCACTAACTTGTTTATCTTAACATGCAAGCTATCCACATCATCAAGTAGGTCCACCATGTAAAAACTCTTTCATTAACTTTGCATGCATATGTTTCCACTAACTTTGCATGTGCATGCATCCTATCATAAATAAATATACAATAAGTTTTTTATGCACTCAACCTCACAATTTATAAGCAACTTTTTGTATAGAAAAATAAATTATGAGTTACATCGCATTATATTTTTCTATGTGAATTTTTTTATACACATTCGTAGTTGATATCATTGTTTTAGGTTTAGCCAAGGATGAACACGTCTTTATTTTCTCTACTCTCAACGTTGTTTTCGTCTCATATCCTCTGGTTGATATATTGTCAAGTAACTAAATTAACAAAACAAAAATCAACTCATTTTTGGATTTTTCATCAATGTTTTCCTCACGTCTTAAAGCGTCAAATTCTTTCTTAACAGTTTCTGCAGCAACGCGCGGGGTATCATCTAGTTTATAAAAAAAACTCATTCATCAAAAGAAGCCTAAGGCTAAGACCAAGTTAAAATTAAGCATCTGACCAAGTTAGAATTAAGGTTTCTCGTTCTATTGAGGATTCTGGTTTTGATTGTACGAGAAACCTTAATTCCTAAAAAGCTTAGTGCTATAAAGTTTCTGAACTAAGCGTAATTTGACAACAGCTACAGTAATCACCAGCTTATTCACCTCTTCCATTCCCCGGGCAGAATTGCAGAATCGACAGAAAAAAAACGAATGCACAAACAAATACTATATCGGGGATTGCAGGGTGAATCCTACCTACCTAGCGGCTAGCGCGCAGGGTACAAGTGCATTTTCCACTACTATCCCCATCCGGGCCGGACACATCCAACGACTGGCTAGTCGGCCACTCGCTTTAAAATATCATCTCGTCTTTCGTTCACGGACCACCTAAACACTGCTTCCTCCAATCTGGTCAAGCTTCCCTTTCGCCCAAGCTTCTTTACACGGCAAATTATAAAGAGTGTGTATAATGCACAAGAAAAGCATGCCGTGTTATCACTCCACATGACAAATGAAAGGGACGGCCTACTCCTCACTCGACTCAAATAATTCACGTCGGCCAATTTTCCACATTGTGATATCATCATTTCAACGGTCATTCACCATCAGCAGATTGTTCTTTTTTCTTCCTCCCCGGATTGTTAACCGAACGATGATCCAATCGCTTGCTTTCGCCTTCTGTGGCCAGTGATGCAATCACGCTCGCTTTGCCTCGTTCTCTTTTGACCCCGCACCCCTTTCGTCTCCGATTCGAATAATCAACGCTTAGACTAGCTCTTGCAATCGATGCTTCGCATTCCCCATGGTGTCCACGGGCTCCTTGTAGTCAGGGTTGCACTAAAGTTGATTAATGCGTTAACATTTCTTAGTTGCTTGCGGTTTACCAAAATCGCAAACAAAACACCTAAACAAAGTAAATGGTGTTGAGTGTTTTCCTCTCCTCAAGAAGCGACTCCTAACCGACTAGGATTTCCTCTCCCCTCGCCGCCACCGGTCCGCTCTCCTTCGATAGTCTTCGAGCCATGGAGGTACGGAGGACGCCAACTCTGTTTCAACGAAAGGGCCCCCGCTCTTGTTCTTATTTGTTTCTGTATCTTCGTTGGGGCTGTGTGGAGGCAACAATGTCCCATAGTAGAAATAAGGCCTTCAACATCCAGTCCTCATTTTGATGTTGCGTCTAGCGTCGTTTGATCACGTGTGGTGATGTGTTTTAGTCAAACCTTACGGGATATAGTCGACAGTTGTTGTTGTTCTCGTGCAATGATTATCTGGGGCTTTAGCACAACAATATTTTTCACATGTCTAGTACAACAAGGTTTACCCGACTTCAAAGAAAGAGCAGCGATGACGATAACACGCCTTCGCCTCGCTTCAATGCTTCTAATTGTTGCTAGGTAACCGACGGACATGGTTGTATTTTTTGTTACTTTTAATTTTTAGATTATTTATACTATCATGGATTCATGATAGACAATGAATATATATGGATTGGAAGTTTCTGAAAAAAGGTAAATGGGGTTGGTGAAGATCACGAAGTGTAACAGAAGGCAGCATAAACAAAGCGGGAGTGCGCCACTGACAGTTGCTTCTGTCTTCCTCCTCCTTGGTTTCACTTACACGCGTGCAGGTGGATTTTTATTGCATATTTTTCGCTGGTCGTATATGTGTGCTTATACAGTACAGGAAGAACTACCGAAGCAATACCGGCGGCAACGCCGCGGAGGAGGTAGAGCGTAACGAGTCACAATCTCACATGACGGCGCAGGCGCCGGACGGCTCGTCCTCGCAGACCATCATGTAGCCGCACGGCGGCGGAGGGTCCTGCCTGGGGCAGGAGCAGCACTGGCAGCCGCCGTGTCCGTGGTGGCAGAAGCAGCCGGACTGATACGCCGGGAACGGGTAGGGGTAGGGGCACGGGTACGGCACCGGCACCTCGACGACCTTGGGCGGCGGAGGCGGCGGCGGGTGTGGATCCTCTTTCTTCTTGTCCGGAGGCTTCAAGTCGACCTGCTGCTCCGTCGCCGGGGTCTTCACCTTCTCCTTCTTCGGCGGCGGGGGCTTGGGCTCCTCCTTCTTGATCGGCTCGACGATCTCGATCTCCTTGATGATGCTGCAGGCCTTGCAGCAGAGCTTGTCGGCCAGCTTGTCGGGGTCGAAGGGGCCCGACACTCTCACCAGGCCCTTCTTCTCGTCGTACTCGACGTCGTGGATGACGAACTCACCCTTCTCTGCGCCCAAGGTTTCCGTCAGGCTCACTCGTCGCAGTTGAGACTTGGGACTTGGGAGACATGGACGGCTCGCGAGCGACTACGTACCTCTGATCCTGTCGAGCACCTTCCTGATCTTGGCCTGGCAGCGGCCGCATCCCGGGTCGATCTTGATGATGATGGTCCGCATCTGCATCCTGCACAGCTCCCTGGTTGGATTTCTTTTACCTTATCTTCGTCTGCATATCAGTCAGAGTTAGAAGAAGCGAAAAAATGGACATGTCAATTTCAGAGCAATTGTTATTTGCAACTGATTTACCACTACCACTATCACCATACCATATGTTCGTTAGGTACAATAGGAAGTAGATGAATAACTAAGGAACAAAATTAAGTAGATGAATAAACAAGAAGACCTGGGAACAACGGCGGTGCTGGAGGAGGAAGAGGGCAGGGGACGAGTTTGAGGAGCTACACATGCATCATTATCTTGACGAGAATTGCTGACGAGAGAAAGGCAGAGGAAGCCAGGAAGAAGCACTCTCCATATTTAAAAGGAAGCAGTGTGCACAACACTTGGCTGCACCATCGACAACACTTGGCCACATGTAGCTTTCAAGTTTGTTTTTTCAGCATCCTCTGTAAAACATATATGTGGTACAAATAGATATCCGGGAAGTCCCTTATTAGTTCAAGCTCACATGAGCTCGATATGAACAGTAAAATCAAAAAAAAATTAAAACTTTTTTTACGAAACATTGACAAATGTTTGAAGTACTTGTAAAATTTCATCATGAAATGACATTTGTGAAAGTCACATCGAAAAAAAAACAAAATTAAAACTCCAAAATGCTTCAAAAAATAACATTTTGAATCATCGATTTTTTTTTTTTGCTACGGCTTTCATGAATGTCATTTCGTGTTAAAATTTTACAAGCATTTTACACAAAAAAAGTCAAAATATTTTTATTTTTTTTATTTTACTGTTCATCGAGCTCATATGAGCTGGGTTTCAGTTACACCTTCTCTTGAGATCATACATGTTATTTCCTCTCTTCACCTTCTCACCTTCCTGATTTTTGTTTGAGAGGATCATTCAAGCATAACTTAAAATTCAATCTTGCGGTGCTGCAAGATTTATTGAAAGCAGGTGGGAGAATGCTATTAATGAAAATGGAGTACATGGTAGCTGTGAGGACGCCATCATTTTAAAGTACACATGGATTCATTGCTTGCTGCGTACCTAATATCTTCATGTACCACATTTGGCAGATAAGCTGTTTATGGATTCCTTGCTCGTCGGCTATTCAATTTTTTTATGTATGCCATTTTCATTCTACCAGATAAGATGTTGCTCAGGTGGAATCGATTCTTTTTACTCATTCCTAGAAGAACCCAGAAAAAAGATCATGTGTATGCGCACGCGTTTTTCCTCTCGCGGCCGGCGACTCGATCCAAATGTCGTCGTTTTAAACTTGAATCTAACATCTTATATTTTTAAGAAATTGGTCTCAATTCTTTTAACACGCAAAGTGTTCACCTCAACATCTTCACTAAGCCATTACCTCAACATGCACACATGACACCTCATCAAAGACCCACCACAATATGCATAAAATAAATGTTTTCATTAATAGTTAATCCCATGCAAAATCCCTTCTCCCATGTCACCATCTCAAGGCTCACTCAACATGCATGGGAACTTCTTTCCTTGTGTCATGTCACTTATTTTAAATAAATATTTTTAACTACACAATAATCAAATACAATAAATAATAGTATTTTGGCTTTAGTTTATGTATTATTAATTCAACTATTTATGCTTTATACAATCATAATATATTGCAGTTGATTTTCGCAGCAACGCGTGGGATATCTTCTAGTTAGTTTAAAACTAAGACCTTTGTTATGGATAGGAGGTAGAATAGTACTTACTACTTCTGCTAACACATCGAAATTGAAAAGTAAAAAAAAAGTAATCTTCCTTGAAAATCACATATTGCCCCGAGCTCATATGATCTTGAGACAGACAGTAAATTTTGAAAAAAGAAAACTGATTTTTTTCTATAAAGTATGATAAATGTTTTCACTGTTTGCAAAATTTTATCACGAAATCACAAACATTAATCAAAAGTTTGAAAAAAAAACAGTTTTCTTATTTTGTTTCTTCTTCTGAATTTACTGTTCACTATGGAGCAATAAGCATTTGAAGTCAAGCTCAGATAATCCATGCCAACCTTCCTCTGCTTTACCATACACGCAAAGCTACTCCGTACTCAATAGTCGATAGATAATCAGAATGCAAGTGCACACGTCAGTGGCTCGTCCACCAGAGACCAGACTGCAACGTTCGCAATCGCTAATCATATGATTAGCATCCGTCACATCATATGTCAATGATGCCTGCAACTGTCGATGAACAGTTCACGCTGGTGCCGCTGTTTTGCACATCTTCAGCCTCGTTGCCACTTGCATTTTTGCTACCGCCACACCAGAAAATAGGCATTCGTTCCTTTTTATAGATAAAAAATTCGAACCAAGACAAAGTTGATTTTAAAAAAAGCGGTGCATTTACGCGATCAGCAGAAGACATCGAAAAAACTACACATAACCCCACGCTACATCCTAACACACCTAGGTTTCATAGCAACGCCCTCAAAAGGAAAGACGGCACAAAGTGTCGCCGCTGCCGAGTCCAGATGGACAAAGGTCTTCACCTGGAGCCTTGATACGAGGAGAAGAACCATGACGACGACATTTTTGCTACCGCTGATCGGCTTAATTCTACATCACAGATCATATTTTGGCATGTGGGATTGCTCAATGATTTGTGCAATATTACATTAGAGATCATTGACTATGAAAAATTACAAACAGAAGATGGATTCAATAAGCTGCTCTGAGTGAGAAAATACAAACAAAAGATGGACAATAAGCATTAGGAACATGGACTGCAAATTCACCAAAAAATCCTTTAATTTAATAAGATGTTTACATTATTGTGTGCCAAACATAGTGAAGTGCATCCTAGGTCCTCGAACTACTTCAGATGTGTCATGTAAATTCTCGAACTATGAGAAGTGCCATCCAGGTCTTCAAAGATCTTTCGAAATGCAATAACTGTGTGCATATGTGACACCTCTGAAATAGTTTGAGGACCAACATAACACTTGTAAAATAGTTTGAGGACCTGGATGACATAAGTATTGCACTTTGAAGATGTGGATGATGATTTTCATAGTTCAAGGACCTATGTGACACCTTTGAAATAGTTCAAGGACCTAGGATGCACTTCACTGAATAGTTGATGAATAACGATGTGACTGTCTTCCTCAAGCCCAAGGAGAGTGAGCTATTGGCCATGAAATCCCTTCTATCGATCTTTGGGGAGGCGACCGGTCTGGTGGCTAATCTGCAGAAGTGTGCCATCTCGCCCATCCAGTGCGAGGACTTGGACACGACGGCCCTGGCTGCCCTGCTCCCCTGCAAGGTGGCCCCCTTCCCATGCTCTTATCTGGGCCTCCCTCTCTCCCCAGTGGGCATTCCAAGACTGATCTGCAACCCCTAGTGGACTCGGTGGCGCGGCGTTGGGGAACTTGGAAATCACGGTTGATCTTTCAGGCGGGCCGGTTGGCGCTCTACAAAGCGGTGCTCTCGGCGATGACGGTCTACCACATGATTGTCTTTGATCTCCCGCCTTGGGTTCACAAAGCGATCTATAAAATCTGTCGAAGCTTCTTCTGGCGGGGCTCTGAGGAGGCCAAAGGCGGCCATTGCTTGGTGGCTTGGGACCAAGTTTGTCGTCCCAAAGCGTTGGGTGGCCTTGGTATTCCCTGCTTCGACACCCTCAACAAAGCTATCCAAATCCGATGGTTATGGTTGCAGAAAACCGACCCTATTCGTGCCTAGTCGGGCTTGGAGCCACCTATTCACCACGATGCTCGAATGATGTTTTTGGCGGCGACTCGATCCATTCTGGGTAATGGCGAGTGGGCCCTATTCTGGTATGATAGGTGGCTCGATAACCTCAGCCCCAGCGAGATCGCTCCTAATCTTCTCCCTCTGGCTCGGGCGCACGGCGCTAAAAAGAGAACTGTGTCTGCGGCGTTGGAGGGGGGCACTTGGATCGCGGACATTACTGGCCCCTTGTCCATGCCGGCCATTGTTGAATTCATGGCGCTCTGGCAGAGGATTCGCGACCTCCCTGGTCTGTCTAATGTGGAGGACCGCTTCGTTTGGAGACTTGAACCCAAAGGAACCTACTCGGCGCGCTCGACGTATCTCGCCTTCTTTCAGGGCACGATCGAGGCGGATTAGGCCGCCTTGCTATGGAATAACAAGGCTCCCTCTACGGAGAAGCTTTTCGTGTGGCAGGTCATGAGGAACAGGGTGTGGACAGCGGATCGTCTGGAGAGACGCGGTTTATATCACCCGGACCGTTGTGTTTTCTGTGAGCAGGCGCCGGAGTCCATCAACCATATCATGACACAGTGCCCCTGTCGGGGGATTGGTACCCGGGTAGGCTCACCCAAGCGAAAGCAACCTTTCAAGACAAGGATGGACCGGTTGGGCTGCAGCTGGGCCGAGCTAGGCAGGCGTACGGCCGATTGCTCCAAGGCAATCAGCCGTACCGAATGCCAGCAGTCGGCCCAGGCGCAACTGGTCCACCCTATTCATCACCAAGACGAGCATCCGATTGGCCCGCAGCTGGGCCGAGATGGGCATCGACGCGGCCGATTGCCTAGAGCAATCGACCTTGCCGAGGGCCACCAGTCGGCCCAGACGCAATCGGTACGACTTACCACCCCTGAAGAAGTTGACCCCGAGATCAGACAGAAGTACAAGTACGAGGTCATAATGCGCAATCCCGAGAGATCGGGGTGGCAGAGAAGCCAAGTCACATCGAAGATCTGGCAGAGATGCGTTGTCGACCTCTCCGCCGATTCCGCGGACAGGACGACAAGACTGCACCTCCTAGCTCCACTGTTCACCATCATGCCCTACGAGTCTACAGCATGGGCCGCCGCTCGTCGAGTCCAGATCACCCGGAGAGGAGTTGTCGGTGGGCCCCAGCCGATTAGATGATGACAGCTGAGCCCAATCGGAAGTGAAGTTACCGATTTACCCCGGGCTCACACTATAAGAACCCGGGGTACCCCTCCTGCGTGGGGGACGATCCACACATTCGCACCATTACTCACATCTCGCTCAGTTCATTTACTGCTTGTAGTTCCTCCTCAGGGAAGAAGGAGAGAGCTTTGCCCACGGCAGCTCTCACCTTCCCCTGAGTAGATAGAGAAGCAGTTATTGTGGATCAGTTCCATTGATATAGAAAAGACAAGCAGGAGTAGGGGTGTTATCTCTCCGGAGAGCCCCGAACCTGGGTACATCGTGGTGTCCGTCACCGTGTTTGTGCCCAACCCGATTCCGGCACCATCGACATCTTCTTCCTCGCGTCTTCCCCTCACTTTAGCCATCCCCATGGCATCTGCCGTCACATATCGACGACAGTTGGCGCCCACCGTGGGGCAGACCGAGGCGTCGACTGGAGTAAAGATCCGGACGGGATTTTCCTCTGCATCAGGCAGTCGCCACGCCTCTGGCCTGATTCTTAGGCGTGGGGAAATCGACTACGTGGTGGACTACTCGGCGCGGTACGGAGCCGGCGCGCCCCTGCCGCCCGGTGTGTCACTGCAAGTGGGCAGTCATCGCCTCTTCATCGGCAGCTTCCCCGAGGCATATCCCAGGGAGATACGCATATTCTCGTGCATCACGGATCCTCTCTCGACCAGGGGCTGCACCGCAGCACCCGGCGGCGAGGATGGCCGTGTGCACGCAGCCGTCATGATGGAGGGGGCATCTTCATCAAGCAACCGCGGCGCAGCGAGTGCAGCTAGGAGGGCCAAGGAGGCAGCTGACGCCGTAGAGAGAGTCGGCACCAGCGCGTTGCGGGATGTGTTGTACACACCCGTGAACAGGAATGGTGATCCTGATCAAGTTCACACTGAGCTGGAGACATCAAGGCTAGCCCTCGCTCGCAGGGCCGAGCAAGTGCTGGCAGAAGAGCGGAGGCTAGGAGCTATCACAAGGGAGTACAACACGGCGCATGCCGGACAACGTCGGCCGATTGAGCCCGCATTCTTAGAAGACCTGAGAAGCCGAGGTCGGGCAGTCCATCAGCAGCTGTCGGGAGCCGAGAAACCGGAGCGGCCGAGGAGGCCGGCGCAGCCGGAGCAGCCGGCGCAGTCGGCATTCGTCCAGAGGCCGACGTACAGCACGCCGGACAAGAACTTGAGAGCCGCCGAGAAGATAGCAATCGAGTTAGAAGAACTGCAAGGAGATGAACGGCGCGAGCAGACGCGCCGAATGCGCGAACTGCTGGCAGCCGCAAAGGAGCAGCAGCTTGTGGCAATGGAGAATCCGAATGCAGCACCTGGGGCGTCAAGAGGAACTGTGAGGCCGATTCCGGAAGCTAGCCAGCGACCGAATGCATCGCGCCAGAACAGGCACCAACTGGCCCCATCTCGGCATGAGAGAAGGGTCAGGAGCAATCGGCCACCCCCAGCGGCAAGCAGAAGAGTTGAAGAGCCAGCTGTTAACAGCAGGCGCAATGACATGCCTCAGCAGTCGGCACCAAGACCAGCAATCAGCGCCCGACTTGGCCCTCGCCAAATCGGTCAGAATGACGCCAGGCATCGCATTGAGCTCCTAGAGAAAGAAGCTCAAGAAGATGACGAAGGAGAGGCTGGCCCGTCGTGTTTCGGTCATCGCATTCGGACCGAGAAGTTTCCCAAAGGCTTCACGCTGCCGAGAGACACGCCCAAGTACAATGGCTCTGTGAAGCCAGAGGATTGGTTGTCCGATTACCTGACCGCAGTTCGCATTGCAGGGGGTAGTTGGCGTGTGGCAGTCCGCTATGCACCTTTGATGCTGCAGGGTTCATCTCGGACTTGGTTGAACAGTTTTCCCAAGGACGGTGTAAATTGTTGGGAAGATTTCACAAGTGCATTCATTCACAACTTCATGAGCACGTATGAGCGGCCCAACCTCCCGCGGCAGTTGGCTCTTTGTGTGCAAGGAAAGGATGAACCCCTCCGAGATTACTTATCTCGGTGGATCAAGCTGAAGAACTCATGTGAAGGATTCCATGAGATCCAGGCCATTCAGTACTTCACGGATGGATGCCTGGCCGATTCAATGTTGAAACACAAGTTGCTCCGCAGGGATTTCACATTGCTCGCCGAGCTCATGAAGGTGGCCAACTCGTTTGTTGTGTCCGATTCTGTGATGCGCCCTATCCAGCTCAGAGTTGGAGGTGTCATTCAGTCACCAGGGGCTCCGCAGTCGGACACAGGCAACCAAGGCCTGAGTCGAAAGGAAAGAAGAGAGAACAACCGCAACAACAACAACAATCAGCAGAACAATGGCAAGCGCAAGGATGAGCAGCCAGATACTCAATATGGCGGTCGGCAGGTAGCCGCTGTCCAGAACGAAGAAGATCCAGGGGCTGCAGGAGGCATTCGGAAGATGAAGCCCAATGTGAGGCCGCAGGGACAGATGAAGCCCAAATACACGTTTGATGATATGTTAGATGCACCGTGCAAGTTGCACAGCACTCCTGGCAGGCCGTCGGTGCACACAACTCGGCAATGTGATTTTGTGAGAAGGATTGCAAAGGGAGAAGCTTTACCACCTCCACCCCCACCACCACCCCAGAACAGAGGACCACCTCAGCAGCAAAACCAGTTCCCGCGGCAAGACGCCGCGTACATGATTTTCACCAGCGAGTCCACCGACAAGGGCAGTCGAAGAGCCCGAGCTCAAGAATTCAATGCCACCATGCCGCTGATTCCTCAGTATATGCATTGGTCCGAGTGTCCCATATCCTGGAACAGAGCAGATCACCCGACCATCTTGCCGAATCCAGGCAATTATCCGCTTGTGGTTGATGCTATGTTCGCAGGACCAAGGTTTTCATGCAAGTTCTCCCGAGTGCTCGTCGATGGAGGAAGCACAATCAACATTCTGTACAGAGACACCTTGATCAAGCTGGGGCTCACCGAGAAGGATCTGGAGCGCAGTCGGACGACATTCCATGGGGTTGTCCCTGGGTTGTATTGCACCCCCATGGGTCGCATTCGGCTGGATGTCATATTCGGCACATAGGAGAATTTCAGGAGGGAGCCGATTTGGTTCGAGGTCGCCGACCTCAGCAGTCCTTATCATGCTCTGTTGGGACTGCCCGCATTTGCCAAGTTCATGTTCAACGCACAGCAGACTTACCTCAAGATGAAGATCTCAGGGCCAAACGGCGTCATCACCATCACCGGGGACTTCAGGAAGTCCCTCGAGTGCACGACGGCAAAGTGATAGCAATGGAGCAAGCACAGAACAAGAATCCACTCCCAGTCGGCCCGGCCAAGAGAGCAGATGAGGAATCGGCTTTTCAGTTGGCCAAGGACAGCAAGAAGGTCGCTCTAGATCCCTCCGACTCAACCAAGTTCGTTGTAGTCGGAGCTGGACTTAGCGACAAATAGGAAAGCGAGCTCGTTGAGTTTCTCCGTGAGAATCGGGACATCTTCGCATGGTCTCCACAAGACATGCCCGGTGTGCCGAGAGAACTCGCCGAGCACAAGCTGCACATTCGGCCAGGCTCGAAGCCGGTCAAGCAACCCATGAGACGTTTTTCTGAAGATAAGAGAAGGGAAATCGGCGAAGAGATTGCGAAGCTGCAAGCTGCAGGTTTCATCATGGAAGTGTTTTACCCCGAGTGGCTGGCGAATCCAGTCCTCGTCATGAAGAAGAACAAGACCTGGCGCATGTGTATCGATTACACTTGCCTGAACAAGGCGTGCCCGAAAGATCCGTTTGCTCTGCCCCGTATTGATCAAGTGATCGATTCTACGGCCGGCTGAGAGCTTTTGTCTTTTCTGGATTCCACAGCTGGCTATCACCAGATCAAACTTGCTCTAGAAGATCAAATAAAAACGGCATTTATAACCCCTTTCGGGGCTTATTGTTATATCACCATGCCTTTTGGTTTGAAGAACGGAGGTGCCACTTATCAGCGCACAATCCAGAGATGTACACACTCCCAACTCGGCAGAAATCTCCACGTCTATGTGGATGATCTGGTAGTGAAGTCGGCCAAGGGAGTCACACTCCTAGATGACCTCCGAGAGACATTTGCAAATCTGAGAACTTACCAGATCAAGCTCAATCCTGAGAAGTGTGTTTTTGGGGTCCAAGCCGGCAAGCTCTTGGGATTTCTCGTTTCCGAGAGAGGAATCGAATGCAATCCCGAGAAGATAGCTGCAATCGAGCGAATGGAGCAACCCAAGAACCTGAAGCAAGTACAGAAATTCACCGGTTGCCTCGCCTCACTCAGCCGATTTCTCAGTCGGCTGGGTGAAAAAGCAATCCCGCTATATCAGCTGATGAAGAAGATGGAGAAATTCACCTGGACACCTCAAGCAAGCGAAGCATTCTGAGAACTCAAGCGCATGCTCTCCACTGCGCCGATTCTGGCTGCCCCGATTGAGAAGGAGCCAATGATGTTGTACATTGCGGCAACTAATCGGGTGATTAGTGCAGTCATGGTGGTGGAGCGGCCCGAGAAGGACAAGGCACAACAGATTCAGCGACCTGTGTATTATATCAGTGAAGTGCTCTCGGCATCCAAGCAGAACTACCCTCACTACCAGAAGATGTGCTATGGAGTATATATGGCAGCCAAGAGATTGAAGCCATACTTTCAAGCTCATCTGATCACAGTCGTCAGCTCGGCTCCATTAGCCGACATCATAGGAAGCAGAGATGCAACCGCAAGAGTGGCGAAGTGGGCAATCGAGATCGCCAACCATGGCATCCAGTATGAGCCGAGAACAACAATCAAGTCGCAAGCGTTGGCCGATTTCCTGGTGGACTGGGCTGAAACTCAATATATGCCATCCGTCCCAGGATCGGACTTCTGGCGAATGCATGTTGATGGATCCAAGATGAAGAGCGGCCTAGGGGCTGGCGTAGTGCTCACTTCACCAAGAGGAGATCAACTACACTATGTACTTCAGATTCACTTTGCAGCATCAAACAACGTTGCCGAGTACGAAGCCCTTGTGCATGGTATCAAGCTGGCCAAGGAAATCGGCATTCGGAATATTGAGTGTTTTGGTGATTCCGATTTGGTGGTGCAGCAGTGCACAGGCACCTGGGATGCAAAAGATGAAAATATGGCAAGCTACCGTTTCCTAGTGCAGCAGATCAGTGGGTACTTTGAAGGATGTGAATTCCACCACGTACCGAGAGCAAGCAACAAAGCAGTAGATGCATTGTTCAAGCTCGGCTCGACAAGGCAAGTTATTCCGCCAGGCGTATCACTCGAACACACCAGGAAGCCGTCCATCATGCCGTCTCCAGAATCTGAGTCCATCTTCATCTCGGAGACTGACCTTGAAGCGTTGAAGAAGGCAAATGAAGCTCAACCGGCAAAAATTCCAACTCTGAAGAAGCAGTCAAACGCCCAAGGTGCTTCAGTCTTAGCAGAGCCGACAGCACTAGGGGCTGCCGATTGCAGACCAGGGGCTGTCGAGTGCAGCAAGAAGAGCAAGGCCAAAGGTAAGCAAGCAGAGCCAGCACCAGATGGCACAGCCTCAGAAGAGCCAATGACATCAGGCGCTGCCGATTGCATTGAAGAAATTCCAGCTCCAGACGAGCAGCCGTCACCAGGGGCTGCCGAATGCGTGCCAAGCGCCGCAATCGGAAGTTCTGAGACAGAAATCGAGATGGCAGAGGTTCAAGAGGCCGAAATCCAAGAGGCCAGTGGCCAACAAGCCGAGATCCAAGAAGAAGTCGCACCCCAGCAAGCAGCAGTGATGGTAGTCGTTAGTGCGCCATCATGGGCACAGCCGATTAGAGATTTCCTAGCAGACGGAGTCCTTCCAGAAGACGAAGTCGAGTCAAAAAAATCAGTCGCCGATCTTGGGCATACACAATAATCAACAATGAGCTAGTGCGCAAGAGTGCAACCGGTGTCTTTCAGAGATGTGTGGAAGAAGACAAAGGCTTGGAGTTGCTCAGAGACATCCACCAAGGCGAATGCGGTCATCACGCGTCAGCAAAAGCCATCGCCAGCAAAGCTTTCTGACATGGTTTCTATTGGCCGACTGCGCTTGCAGCGGCTGAGAACTTGGTGAAATATTGCAAGGGCTGCTAGCGGTTCAAGGCAAAAAGTCATCAGCCAGCATCAGCATTGAAGACAATCCCAATAGCATGCCCGTTTGCGGTGTGGGGTTTGGACATGGTTGGTCCATTCAAGAGAGCCCGGAGTGGCATGACACATCTCCTGGTCGCAGTGGACAAGTTTACCAAGTGGATTGAAGCCCGCCCGATCAAGAAGCTGGATGGTCCGACTGCGGTCCGTTTTGTGGCCGACATCGTGTGCAGATATGGTGTCCCCAATAGCATCATCACCGACAACGACACCAATTTTGCAAAGGGTGCACTGGCTCGGTATGCATCTTAGCAGGGCATTCGGCTCGATCGTGCATTCGTTGCACACCCTCAGTCGAATGGTCAAGTAGAAAGAGCAAATGGCCTTATCCTGTCAGGTATCAGACCCCGATTGGTGGAGCCACTCCAGAGGGCACCCGGAGCTTGGATTGAAGAACTCCCAGCAGTATTGTTCAGCTTAAGGACCACGCCAAAGAGGTCGACTGGATTCACTCCTTTCTTCCTGGTATATGGGTCGGAAGAAATCATCCCGTACGACATCGAGTTTGATTCACCTCGGCATGCCTTGTACACCGAGGAAGAAGCCAAGTTAGCACGAGAAGATGGCGTCGATCTCAAGGAAGAAGCCTGCCTGCTGGCCTTGTCCAGATCGGCAGTCTACCAGCAGAAGTTGCGGCACTACCACAGCAAGAAGATTCGTCCTCTCGCTTTCCGAGAGGGGGACATGGTGCTCCGCCGAATTCAGAAGTCAGATGGGAAGCACAAGCTATCCTCACCCTGGGAGGGACCTTTTGTCATCAGTCGCGCGCTCAAGAACAACTCATACTATTTGATCGACTGCACCAAGGGTACTCAGCACAAGGACACATCAGGAGTAGAAACGGAGTGGCCGTGGAACGCCGAGCTCTTATGCCCATTCTATAGTTGAGCGGCAGTAATGTATGTACGCCATTCGACAAGCGATCACTAAAGGTATCATGCCTCTGAAAAAGAGCATTCGATTACCCTTGCATATTTCCATTCGAAAAGCTAGCCCAAGTCGGCAACGCTTAGTCATACCCGAGACGTGAATAACGCACTCGGGGACTGACCGACCACGAGGTCAGAAAAATAAGCCAACGAGGCACGGGGGCTGTGGGCTGGCACTCAACTTAGCACCTAACTCAAGCACAAGTCACGAGAGTGATTGTGGCATTGAGAAGGGTAGCGGTTGAGGCAGTCGGCAGTACAAATCATCGAGAAACAAATCGAAATGCTCTAAAAAGGGCATAGCCGACTAAGTCAGCTACCGATTGTGCCACAGACCGGTGCACCGAGCAACCGGCAGCGAGCAATCGGCTCCTAACATGGCAGAATCCTTTGCGCTAAATCTTGTCGTGTAAAATCAAAAAACTTATCGAACCTTGGCCGGAAATCAACCTTCGATCCGACTGCAGACCGCATGTCGGCTGCAGAATGGACAAGGCGTGATGCCCCCAAGCGCAGACCGATAAAGGAAACCGACAAAAACGCAAAGTAGATCGCGCAAATGAAACTTGCAACGAGCAATCAGATTGCATAAAGATAACAGGCCTAAGGCCGAATAAGTTCATTACATCGAACCACACCCAGTGGGTGTCGGCGGAATTAAAATCATGTTTTACAAGTAACTGTTCTGAAAGTAAAAATAAGACAAGGTCGATCAAATGTCGGAAAACAGAAGTAGATAACGTCATCGGCGGCACGGCTCAAGAAGTCGGGGCAGCTGGCGGTGCAGAGCTTGCAGTCGGAGCAGTCGGGTCGGCTTGTGCAGCATCAGCATCCAGCTCCGACTGCGCGTCAGTCGACGTAGCCCCAGCTGGCTTGGACCTCGGAGAGGTATGGGAAGAGCCGCTGTCAGAAAGCTCATGGACCTCGGAGATGGTAGTTGCTGCCAATGGGTTCCCTCCCTCGTCAAGATATAAAGTGTAATCATAGGGAGAAAACCAGTTCACCATCGTGCTGGCTAGCCGATTCACCTCGGTGTAAGTCTTCTCAAGCAAATCGACAGCATTTTCTCTGAGGCTGTAGAGCTGGGGAAGCTTTACTTGTGGGTACCAGCTCAGCATGGTTTGAAGAGCAGTTTCCGCACCAGTCCGACCGGTGGAATTGAGCAAGACGTCGATCCGACGAGGGATGGCCTTCAGAAGAATCCGAGTCTGCTCGGTGGTAGCATTCGGAGCCTCTCCCTTGTCAGAGTCTTCTTCGTCCAGAGTCTCAGGCTCGCGGGTCTCGGCGGAGGAGCCGGCAACGTGCTTCATCCTCTGGAGTCCGACCTTAAGCTCAGCCGACGACCACAACAATTCGGCAATCTTCAGAATGCCAAGTTTGAAGGACAGTGCAATCCCCTTAATGAAAGGAATGCGAGCCTCAGTGCCGATCAGATATTCGTGCCGAGTCCAGACGTTATCATCAAGTTGGACGGTCCCTCCGGCTGTGATGGTCTCCTCTCGGGACTTGGCCACCGCTGCATAGGCAGCTGCTTCAGATTCGGGCCAGGCCTCTGCATCACAAAAGGAAAGTATGAGTAAGAACACAGAAGAAGTAAGCAGTCGGAAAATGCACTCGGAGGCAAGGAACACTCACCGCTAAGAAGGACGTCCATATCGGTCATGGTGTCGCAGAAACCCTTGGCCCGGCGGCGCAGTTGGGTCGTTTCTTCATAACTGTGCTTTTCCAACTCTTCATATTTGGCAATGTGCTCGTCACGGTCTTTCCGGATGGAGTCTCGGGCAGCAACGGCGGCATCCCTCTCGGCGTGCATCGCTTCTCGGGCGGCTACAGCTGCATCTCCTTCAGCGCGAAGTCCATCGCCAGCAGCAGCCACAGCAACCAGTTCATCCGAGTGCGTCTTCTTCAGAGCAGCCAGCTCGGAGCGGAGGGTTTGGACGGTTCGAGACAAATCGGCCTCCACCCCTTGCAGTCGGGTCAACTCTTGCTTAGCTGCAACGAGTGCGGGCCCTTGCTGGCCGAGTTCGAGGGTCAATTCAGCAATGCGGCCCTGAAGGTCGTCCACCATGGGAACAGAGACTAGAGGAAGACATAAAGATGTTAATACAAGAGAAATTATCAACCGGAGGGAAGATAGAGGTAACGAGGAGGTTACCTTTCAGCTTATTGATCTTGGCCGACTGGTTGTTGACCTCGAGCTGGGCCTGAGCGAGGGTTCGAAGGCTGGCGGCGTAGGCTTCGAGGAGTTTCTCGAAGACATCGCGTCGTTCCTCCATAACAGCCTAAGAAGAAAAACAAGATGAACTTTAGAGACACAGCAGCCAAAAGAAGATCTGAATCGATTTGAAGCAAACGACCCGAATCTCGGGGACTACACCCAGTGGGTGCGCTTGCGCGCACCCGCCGGAAGAAAAGTCTCCCGATTGAAGGAAGGCAGGAGAAAAAGCAAAGAGCATAAAATATCTGAACCGATTGCTAACAATCGGCCCGAATCTCGGGGACTACACCCAGTGGGTGCGCTTGCGCGCACCCACCAGAAGAAAAGTCTCCCGATTGGAGGAAGGCAGGAGAAAAAGCAAAGAGTATAAAAGATCTGAACCGATTGCTGACAATCGGCCCGAATCTCGGGGACTACACCCAGTCAGACCTGGGCATAACTCGGGCCGGGCCGGGCCTGAAAAAGCCCGTGGCAAAAAACCAAGGCCCGAGCCCGGCCCGGCCCGACCGTCGGGCCTGATTTTGAAGCCCGAGCCCGGCCCATCGCAGCAAAAAATGTCTTCGGGCCTCGGGCTTCGGGCCGGGCCTTCCTTAATTCGCAAATATTTGAAGCCCGAGCCCGGCCTGATGCAGCCTTCGGGCTCAAATGTTAGGCCCGAGCCCGGCCCATGGTCATGGTCGGGCCGGGCCGGGTCGGGCTATTTCGGGCCGGGCCGGGCCGGGCTGGTCGGGCCGGGCCGGGCTGGTCGGGCCGGGTTTTTTATGCCCAGGTCTGCACCCAGTGGGTGCGCTTGCGCGCATCCACCGGAAGAAAAGTCTCCCGATTGGAGGAAGCCGTAAAGGAAAGATGAAGAGCTTACCACATGATGGCGGTCGAGCAGCTGGAGGTCCTTAGCTATGGCGGTGGCGAAGTCGTTCACCCGACTATAGGCTGCCGTCAGAGGATCTTGAGAGGAAACCAGGGAGCGGTGCGGAGCATCGGGCTCGGCGCCGACATGTCGGGTGCAAGAGTATTTGGCCCGGAACTGATCCACCGAGCGCATCAAAATTATTGATGCGGAAGAGGTCGGCTGTGGCGGCGGAACTTGAATCGCAGCGGCAGAGGAAGTGATGGTCGAGACCGGCGGCGCCGATATCACCGGAAGGCCGGAGGCATCCGGTTGTGGCTGCGACGAAATCGGGCAAGTCGAGGTTGAAGGACATGTCGCCACAATCGGTGAGGTAGTTGTCATAATCGGCGACATGGTCGTCACGATCGGCGAGGTGGTCGTCAGGATAGGCGAGGAGATAGTTGTAACAGGGGCGGAGATTGGGTCGAAGCGTAGTGGCGGAGATGGAGCAATCGGACCGACCGATCGCGCTCCTTCGCCACCAATAACTCCCTGGTCGGCCGTGCTCTTGGAGGTCTTGGAGGCAGTGGCGGAGGCAGTAGTTTTCTGGGCAGTTTAGAGGCGGGCTTTCTTGGCGGCGCGCTCGGCATCCTTGGAGGTTCGATGTGAAGCCGGTTGCCGTTTGCGAATCGTAGCAGCAGACGCGGCGGGGGAGATGACTGCGCCGGCATGGGCAGGAATGCCGGCATCGATGTCATCAAGACCAATCGGCTCCCTGAAAACAGAAAGAAGAGAGGAATTAGTATAAGAGAAGACAGTGAGATTCAAAGCATGAAGATAAGGGCATACCCGATTGTTCTCGGCGCGCCCGTCGGCATCCGACATCTCAGCGGGGAGACGTTCAGAGGAGCTTGACCAGTCGGCACTCGAGCGGCCGTCACCTGAGGCTGTTTGCCTTTGAAAGCAGTCGGCGCCATCTTAGCGGCCTTGCTGGGAGCGGCACCAGAGGAGGAGCTGGTCGCCGAGGCGCGTTTAGTCGGCACCTTCGGAGGCTTGGCGTGAGGAGCTGCATCAGAATTACCAACCTTTGAGACACTATCGTCATCGCTCCATTCGGCCAGAAAATTCTCAAGGGAAGGGTCAGGCGTACCCCCTTGAGGCGCAGTTCGGGTGTCGGCGTTCTTGGGGTCGGCGGCCTCGGCGTCGGCATCGTCAGCAGGATCTTCGGATTCAGAGGACTCCCCAGAGGATTCACCGTCATCGGCGTCATCATCTTCAGATTCGGAGGGAGGAGCTTCACCATTGTACTCGAAGTCCGCGGGGTCATCTTCCTCGCGGTCGGGGGCGTACGTGCCGGTCACCTGGCCGTCTTCCATCAAGTCGGATCGAATGAAATGCTGAGCAAGAAGAAGAAAGTTATCAGAGAAGCTAAGTATGAGGAAGAAGCAATCGGAGAAAGGGAGCAGTCGGAGCATACCACAGGTGGTTTCTGTTGGCGGTTGAGGTACTCAAGGCCGAAGCGGAAAGGGTCGGGCAAAGGACTGGATGTGATAGTCTTCAACCTGGTGCAGAGGTCTTCGGTTTTCACTCGCCATGTGCAGAGCCGAGTGGGATCTCGGGGGCCCAAAATATCGCAGAGGCGGTGCACTCGGCGCTGTAGAGGGAGCACTCGGGCTTGAAGCCAAGCAGCTGCAAGGTCAGTCGGTAGGAGTACCTCCTTCTCCAGTTGGGAAATCCTGGCGACTTGGGCATCAACGTCGCAGTCTCCGACACCGTACTTCAGCGACCATTGATGTTTCTCAGTCGGCCGGGCGAGGGAGAACTCGGGCAAGTTCAGGAGATCGGGGCCTTGATCGGGCGATTTGACGTAGAAGAAGGTGGTCTGCCAGTTCTTGCATGATTGGACGATCTCGGGACTTTTGTACTTATGCTTGCCGGCTGCGACAAGGCAACTGCCGCAGTCGATCATGTCAGTCGTAAATGTCGGCTCGCCACCTTCCGTGGCAGACGGCACCACAACTCCCGTCCGAGCATTGTGAGCTCGGAGGTTGAAGAACCGCTTCCAGAGAGCGATGCTTGGGCGGAAGCCGAGATACCCTTCACACAGCGTGACGAAGCCAGAGAGGATCACGATGAAGTTCGCCGCGAGATGATGCGGTTGCAGGCGATGAAAGTTGAGGACATCTCGAAAGAAGGTGCTGGCGGCGAGTCCGAATCCACGCTCGAAGTGAGCGAGGAAGACGACCCTCTCGCCAGCACGCGTTGGGCACAAGCTCGGCGCCGGGAGCACGCCACTGGACCTCGGCCGGCATCTTGCGGGCGCGAACCAAAGCTTGGATGGCACCGACGGTGACAGTGGAGCCCTTCCAGCACCCGCGGCTGGCCTGGGAGGTGTCTCGCCGGGGCGCCATGGAGCTTGCGGGCGGAAAGAGAAGGAGGACGAGGAGCGCAAGAGCAGCGGTGAGAGGTTACCGCGGTGGCGGAGTAGCACGCGAGTGCGCGGCCGGAGCGGGTCCCGTGCATGGACACGGAGCTGCAAGCACGACGGAGAGCTTTGGGCGGAACAACAATGGCGCGCGCGAAGAGCAAGAGGCGGAGGAGGAAGAAGGCGTCTGAGAGAAGGAGGAGTCCAAGCCCCCCCCTGTGGCTTATATGGGCGACGGGGGAGGGGAGTGGGATCCAGTTGTGGTTGTGTGGCTCGGTGTGGCCTAGCCCACATGAAGTTCAACCGGAAAATCGGCGCAAGAGATCCCAGCGTGGGAGCCGAGGCGTGCGACGTGGGGGTCGAAGCCTGCGGTTACGTCAAATCGCGCGTGGGTCGTGGGTCCCAGCCCATTGACTGCACCCCGGAAGAATCGGAGGTAACCGTTGGAAGGCAATCGGCGAGGGATATTATTCTCAAAAAGTGAAGAAAGAAATCGGAGATAATTCAAATCAAATCGGACGAAATCTTGGCCAGCCGAGTGTGATCTCCGAGTTGGTCGATGAACTCGGAACGACGCATTTGAGGAGGCCAAAGCATTCGGAAGATGTTGGAGAAAGATTGAAAACTGCAAAGGCCCCGCGATCAAGCGACCGTTTGACCTTTACAGCTTTAGGGGCTACTGTCGGGGGATTGGTACCCGGGTAGGCTCACCCAAGAGAAAGCAACCTTTCAAGACAAGGATGGACCGGTTGGGCTGCAGCTGGGCCGAGCTGGGCAGGCGTACGGCCGATTGCTCCAAGGCAATCAGCCGTACCGAATGCCAGCAGTCGGCCCAGGCGCAACCGGTCCACCCTATTCATCACCAAGACGAGCATCCGATTGGCCCGCAGCTGGGCCGAGATGGGCATCGACGCGGCCGATTGCCTAGAGCAATCGACCTTGCCGAGGGCCACCAGTCAGCCCAGGCGCAATCGGTACGACTTACCACCCCTGGAGAAGCTGACCCCGAGATCAGACAGAAGTACGAGGTCATAAATGTGCAATCCCGAGAGATCGGGGTGGCAGAGAAGCCAAGTCACATCGAAGATCTGGCAGAGATGCGTTGTCGACCTCTCAGCCGATTCCGCGGACAGGACGACAAGATTGCACCTCCTAGCTCCACTGTTCACCATCATGCCCTACGAGTCTACAGCATGGGCCGCGCTCGTCGGGTCCGGATCACCCGGAGAGGAGCAGTCGGTGGGCCCCAGCCGATTAGAGGATGACAGCTGGGCCCAATCGGCAGTGAACTTACCGATTTACCCCGGGCTCACACTATAAGAACCCGGGGTACCCCTCCTGCGTGGGGGACGATCCACACATTCGCACCATTACTCACATCTCGCTCAGTTCATTTACTGCTTGTAGTTCCTCCTCAGGGAAGAAGGAAAGAGCTTTGCCCACGGCAGCTCTCACCTTCCCCTTAGTAGATAGAGAAGCAGTTATTGTAGATCAGTTCCATTGATATAGAAGAGACAAGCAGGAGTAGGGGTGTTATCTCTCCGGAGAGCCCCGAACCTGGGTACATCGTGGTGTCCGTCACCGTGTTTGTGCCCAACCCGATTCCGGCACCATTGACATCTTCTTCCCCGCGTCTTCCCCTCACTTTAGCCATCCCCATGGCATCTGCCGTCACATATCGACGACAGCCCCTTCGCCAGAACATTTTGGTTCCAATTCCTACGCGGGTTGCGCTTGCAACATCTGACTCCGCAACCCAACGATGAGGCAAGGGCTTGGTGGTGCTCCATTGCGGAGAGAGTCCCACCCGCCGGCCGTAGGAAAGCTGTGGCTTGTGTGACATTAGGTCTGCGCAAACTTTGGCTCGAGCGAAATGCTAGGGTCTTTGATAGGAAGAGTTCCGCGGTTAGTCAAATAATCCAATCAACGCGAGAAGAGTGGGAGGTTTGGTCGGCGGCCTGGGCGCGGAGAACCACGGCAGGACGGCTGACGATCACGGCGGATGATCATGAGGAGTAGACCTAGGTGAGGTGGTGTCGGCGGCTCTCGTTTAGAGAGATGTATGGCGAGTACGTAGATGTCGGTTTGTTTGTAACCCTCTCCTTCAATCTTAATGGAAAACGACAGGCAACGATTGTTGCTTGTTCTTGAAAAAAACACACCTATGTGACACCTTTCAAAAAAACATGTATAATAGTTGCTGAATAACACCTATGTGACACCTTTGAAAAAAACATGTATAATAGTTGCTGAATAACACCATCTATCTCCAGTTGAGCCCAACTGCATTGTATTAGTAAACATCTAACCTAATAGCAGTAAAAAATGGAAACGATCATCACATTTAAACAGTCCAAATACTACAAGAACATGAATCCTGCTACAAACAGGGCGTCCAAGTGACATTCAGATTTCAGGACATGCCAATATACTTGTGAATAGAGAAAGCACTATATAAGTGAATAAATATCTATAAATCCTAATCTGGCAACAACTTGAAGCAATGTATGGCAATGTACTTCTGCCTTTTTTGAGTTTCTTCTGAACTTTACCATGAATGACGATAAGGAGCTCAAAATTTAGTCTTGAACTTCTCCAGGTCCATGACAGCTACTCTGATGACTGGTCTTGAATATTTGAACAAAGTTTCAGCAAACACGCAGCTTAGCAAACATGCAGGCATGCATTTGTACTGAACTGAGACATGCAGCTAAGAGCATCTTCAGCCGCGCCCCCAAGAGGCCCCCAATCCGGCGCTATTTGCTTCGGACGAACGAAATTCGCCCATCCGCGTCCCCAAGAGTCCAATTAGCGTTGGATTGGGTTGAAAGTAGATCCGACGATCCCAATCCGACCCCAGCGCGCTGGGGGGCTCTTGGAAACGCCGGACGAAACGAAACGTTGCGTGGGGCCGCTCTGTCGGCGAGATACAACTCATCTCCCGCCGTTTTCCATCCCCCCTGCCCCCAGCTCCCGCCATTTCCCCCCAGATCTGTCCCATGCCGCCGAAGAAGAAATATGCGGCCCCTCGCCGCGCCGATGAGCCAGCTCCGCCCCCAAGCAGAGGAAGCCGAGGACGCCGCTACCAAGGCCGGAGGGTTGGACGGACGCTCGGTGGAAGGCCGACGAGTTGCGCCGCGAGGTGACGTCCTCTTCTCGGCGCAGCAGGCTGGAAGCACAGCTCCTCCGGGAGAGCATGGAGGCCGCCAAGCAGAAGGCGGCAAAGGATCTGGAGGACATCCAAGAGGCGGCGGTTGTGGCCAAGCGCGACCTGCGGGAGGCCCTTGCGGCGGCAGAGGCCGTCCTCTCTGGTGCGTCGCAGTTTCGCCCCCAAATTCAGCAGAGCGTCGCCTCCCCCGCCGGTAACTTCTCACCTTCGACGCCGTCGGCATGGGGGGACACACAGTCCCTGATTCCAGCGGCTTCGATCCCAACCTCGCCTTCCCCCACGCCCCCCGCGTACGGCGTCGGCTTCCGGCTCGCCTGCCTACTCGCCGGCCTACGCGTCCACCCCGTCCCTGCTGCGCAGAGAAGCCATCCCCTTCACCGCCGGCTTCGAGTCTTTCGCCGCGGAGATGGAGCACATCATCACCGTCGGCTCCTAGTCTTTCGCCGGCTCCGAGGCTTTCGCCGTCCAGGACGACGACTTCACCCATGATGCCGTCGTCGAAGAAGAGACGCAAGGTGACGAGGTCGACGTCGAGGAGACACAGGAGGCGTCTGAGGAGCAGGCCGTCAAAGGGAGTAAGAAGAGAAAGAACGGCGAGGTTGCGCTGAACCGCGTCAAATGGACGGCCAAGGAAGACGAATGCCTCGCCGAATCATGGAAGACGGTGAGTTTGGACCCCATCACCGACGCCAACCAGAACGGCGACACGTACTGGAACCGCGTCAAGGCCGCGTTCGACGAGCGGAAGCAGGTCGACCCTGCCTTCGTCGGCATCTTCATGGACCGCGGTGCGAAAGCCATGGCATCCCACTGGTCGGCCATCCAGGCGGCGTGCAACAAGTGGCACGGCATCCAGGAGGAGATGCATGCCAGGCCCGAAAGCGGCGCAAGCAACGACAAAAAGGTACGCTCTCATCTTGAACTCGTCGTGAACTCGTCTGTCCTGACCACGCCGTGCAGATCGCGCGCATGTTCGCCATGTTCCGTGAGGACAATGGCGTCGAGTTCAAGTTCATCACCGTCTTCAGCCGGCTCGAGTCGTGCGAAAAATGGAAGGAGCTCCGCGTCTAGCTCTCGAAGACGAAGAACGACGTCTACGACCCAGACGCGCCGGCACCGGCGGCGTCCGCAGGGCGCCCGGCCGAGGGCAACAAGAAGGCCAAGGCGGCGAAGGCCGCCGCGCCGGCTGCCGAGAGGCTGCAGTCGGCCATTGAGAAATGCATCGCCGACGACGCAAGCAACGCCGCGATCAGGGAGGAGAAGGCCCAGGCGAGGTGGTCGGAGCTGCTAACAAAGCAAGACGCCAAGGTCGACCTCCTCAGGACAAACGCCGCCGCAAAGAAGAGGAACACTGATCTCACCTTCCTGGCGACAATGGCGACGATGAATTTGGACGAGATGGACGCGTCGGTCAGGGAGTGGTTCATCGCTGAGCGTGCCAAGATCTTGGCCCAATTGGCGCCGCCAGTGGTCGCGCCGCCCGCCTCCTCGACTACGCCGGCTGCTGCACTCACCTCGCCCAGGAGCACTCCGTCGACCCCGGGCACGCCGACCACACCTCACAATGACATTGGTTCTGTCGTCGACCTGGACGGGGCCCTTTGTTGAGCCATCGCCGGCCTGCTTTTTTTGTTCCCCGCAGATCACGCCGCCTGTGGCATGTTTGATCGCCGAACCATGGCGTGTTGATCGCCGAACTTTGCAGTTTTTAAAGCGGAAAGACGACCATTTGAACTTTTATGTGCAAATCACCGTTCTGTTGGGGCCGGATTTGAGATCGCGACTGGGGGAGCGGCCGCCCCAACCGGGTTTCGCCGCCCGAGCGCCCCCCAAGCGGCGCTAAAATAGCGCCGAAAACCGACTTGGCGGGCCGAACGGTTGGAGATGCTCTAACAGCCAAAGACCAAAGTGTGATTCGTGAGTAATAATACCTTATGTAGCATGTACTAGTAGTAAAGATGAAACGAGATTTGGCTTGCTCATTTCACTAAAACAAACAGATAAAGCAGAATGGAGGCTTTCATATACATTAACTCAGATTTCTTGGAGCTGCCACTTGCTCTTTGTTGCTAACTAAAGTGACAAGGCACAGTTTTTATATCTTTGGGCTGCTAGATAAAACATGGTTCCAACAGGATGAAATATTTTTTCATGTATATATGATAAACTGGCAATGAACTGAAAGTAATTGTGTGTATCGCAGAACACAAACATGCATTAGGTGTCATTATACATATTGTCCATCATGTGCATAAGAGTAGCATAACCCCCAGTAGTGTTACTTGTTAGGGTTGCAAACATGCTTTCTGAGTATGAAAATCAGCTTACCCCTGCAGCCCTGCAAAGTCTCATATTACCAGTGCATCGTCTACATCTCTTGCATTCACCTTCGACTGTGACAAACCAATGATGTTGTTTTCTTCATTGTACTTGCTTGCTTGGTAGAAAACCTGAAAGGTTGTAGTCATGTGAGAGACGAAGACAATACGTACATGCGAAAGTAATTGTCCTATTAGGTAGTAATTCAGTTCGAATATCAAAAGGAAAATCATTATCACTACAACATCTCCTTTTTCTATTGAAAAACTCACTGCACACTCTTATAAAATACAACTAGTACATAGGTCTCGCTCCTTAGCAGTCACCAGGACAGGTTCGGTAAAATACCTGTCAACATGTGCACCGCTATACTCAATCAATTTGTCCGGTCTGAAGTCTGAACTCGTCACTGCTGAGCAAATCTAATCAATCATCAGAAGAATGAGGCTTATCCATCAAAACCACTGGGCCAGGCTGCCGAGAACACGTGCCCAACGACCTTAGTTTTTCAGAAACTCCTCCATTTCTTCACTTTCAGGCTACCAACTGGTACATGGAGAAAGAAGCTGTTAAGTGTTAAGACTGAGAACCAAATCTGAATAGAATACTGATGAACAAGGTGTAACGGTCCAGATTTCACAAAAATTAAAAATTTTATTTACGGTGTGGATTGTTTGATTGTCTGATTTGTTTGCGACATTTGCATCCCCGATTTATCGATCGGCGATTATTATTTTCCCCCTCTTATCTCGTATCAGACGGAGACCGACCCTTGCCACCCTGACACTCGACCTTTGCGACACCGGGTTACGCCCGATCACCGTCGCAAAAACCCGCACAAGACCAGCCGTAGCCAACGGAACAAAAACCCCGTTTAATAAGTAAACGAGATATTTTTATAGCGCGTCGGAAAGTGTTCTCGGAACGGTTCCAGCGCGAAGTGAACGCCACCGGCTCGACGCGCTGATCGGGCAGTTCGAAGTTTTACCCGAATTGGAGGTCCTGCGGACCCCCGGCGGTCAGAAACGTAAACACCGCGCGTGCGAGAGAAAAACCGGGATATTTTTGCAAACTGTCAGCCACCTGGGCTATATAAAGACCACCACTCTCCCACCCTTTCTAGGGTTTCCCTAGCCAAAAATTGCAGCCACCCCCTCAGATCTGCCTCCAAATTTGCCCAATAGCCCCAATTTTCGTCCTTTTGCTAGCCCATCAGATCTGGACCGTCAGATCGCCCGATCTGACGGCCAGGAAGCCTCCACGTCAGCCCTTCTCCCTCCTATCTCCTCCAGCCGTGGACACCGCCGCCTGCGCCTCCGGCCAGCCGGCCAGGCCGCTGCACCGCCCGCGCCCCGATGAACCCAGCCGCCTCTCCTCCTTCTCTTCCTCCTCCCTCCTCACCTCCGGCCTCTCCCTCTCCCCTGCAGGTCGAGCCGCGTCACCCCTCCACCGCGGGCCGCCATGGAGGGCCGCTCCCGAGCACCGCGCTGCCATGGATCTTGCCGGCTCCGCCCTCCGTCCGTCGCGGCACCCTGGAGAGCCCAACCAGGCGGATCCGGACGTCCGCACCGTCGCGCCTCCCCACACCGAAGTCGGCGACCGCCCAACCGCCCTCCTCGTCGAAGTCCGGCCGACGACGGCCGCCGGCGCCGCCCTGGCCTAGCTCCAGATCGGGAGGAGCCCCGATCCAGCCGCCATGGGTCGGCTTGCCCGCGCGGTCCACCTCCTCACCGCCGGCCTGCCAGCCTGAGGCCTATCCAGGCCCAGCCGGCCTCCCTCCCGCAACCTCTTGGGCCGGCCTGTTGGGTGAGGCCCGTTTGCTTTTTTTCCCTGAGAACCCTGTAAATTTTCTAAGTCTGGAGATTTTGTACTACTGTTTCAATTTTGCGACGATAATTGCGAGTAAACCGTAGCCCGGATGACGTTGCACCCAAAAGGAAAATTGATTAGTTTTGTGTGTACTTCAGTCCATCTTTTGTGAGCATTTTGATTTGAGGCCATCTTGATGTTGTTAATCTCTGTTGAAGTGGGCATCAGACTGTTAACTGTTGTTAATTCCTGTTAAGTGCTGCTGTCATTATTTTATTGCAAGTTTGATTGATGATTGTGTCACATCCATGAGGCCTATTGCATTGATTCTTGTTGCATCCTGTTAAACATCATGTCTATTTCCATTATATGTATTGCATTGTCATGTTTACATTCCTGGTCATAGTTATGTTTAGGTCCAAAGTTGTTATCCTGCTGTTTTTGACAGTCACCTCTGTTTTTCACTAAGTCTGTAACTTTCTGATGCCATGTTGCATGCTTAATATCTTTTAATCTGTGATGCCTATTACCTTGATTCTTGTTTGTACCTGATCATCATCATGTCTACTTCATGCCCACATATTGCTATGTCATGTTGCTGCACATTTACATATAGTTTTGCTCCTGTTTATACAGCATGATGATAACAATTTCTGCCCTGTTTTCTTGATTTTCACTAAGTCCTAGACCAGTAATGTTTTATTGCATTTTGCATGGGCTATAAGTTACTCCCTCCGATCCATAATAAGTGTCGCTCAGTTTGTACTAAGTTGCGACACTTATTATGGATCGGAGGAAGTATTGTTCATGATGTTTATTTGCATGATTCCTTTTGCCATGCCTTCCCTGTCATGTCTACTTTAGTTGCATATCATTTGTGATCATGTTTGCATTCATTATCCTGTTTATGCATTGCTTTAAAGTGTGCTTCCTGATATTGGCAGATTGTGTTCCAAACTTGTTTTTCTTGTATCTTTTTAACCGTAACTTCGTTTGGAGTGTTCTTTATATGTAACTTGATTAGTTTTTCGTGTACTTTATGTTTATGCTATTGTTTGCTGTTGTTAACCAACCTAAAATATGATTTAGGCCAGAACAGTATCAAATGCTCAAATTGTCGTGGGGTACTTAGTGTTATGTCATGTTTAGGTTGTGCCTCACTTAAATTGACTAGCATAGATAGTTTATCTTATGTTTTACCTCTTGTAATGTTTGTGTGCTGTCAGAACCCCAATTTAGGTTTGTGTTTAACCTAGCTTGCATTTTTGCATCATGAAAAAAAATTGCAAAAGAAAAGGAATTGGGGAAAAGAAAAGCCCTAAATGAATTAAATAAAAAGGCCAGAAATAAATCTTTTTCCAAAATTCTTTTGCATGTATTGAAAAATCCTAAAAATGAGTCTGATCATTTTAAAAGTGATTTGGGATTAATCCCATGCTCATAGATTTTTCAATAATCCAAATAGTGGCTTGGAAATTAAATCAATTGTCTATTTGAATTGAAATTCAAATAAATTGAATTTCAAAAATTCCCAAAACTTGGGGTTGACTTCTATATAGTCACCTAGGTTTTATAAAAATGATTGGGGATTTTTATAAATTCCCTAGCTATTTATTTTAAAGGGAAAAACAAATAACAGAAAAGAAAAATAAGAAAAACAGAGGAAAAGGACTTACCTTTCGCACAGGGCGTCAGCCCACCTGGCCCGGCCCACCTCCTGCCCCTGTCGTCTTCCTCCCCTGGCCCCGATGCTGCTAGGTGGCGAGCATGCGCCGGCCGCCTCGCCACCTCCTGCTCCCGGCCACGCAGGCCCTCCCCTCCTCTTCTCCTTCGCGCTGGAGACGCCCGGAAGGCTCCAGGCCATTTCCCCCCTCTCCCTGGTCCTCCCCCTTCCTCCTCGTCGCCATTTCCGCGCGACCCGAGCCCCAGCCGGAGCGGCCGCCGTGCGCCACCGTGGCCGCTGTGCCTCCCCCGTCGCGCCATCTTGTCCATTCGGTCCGCCGGGGTCGACTTCTTCGAGCGGCGCCACCAATTTGGAGCAAGAGCCCACGGAGGAGACGCCATCTTCAAGAGTTCGCCGCCGGCCACCGTGGACGCCTTCGACAAATTCACCATGGACAGCTCCTCTTCGGCCTCCCCGAGCTCGTCGTCGCCTTCCTCGTGAGCTCCCGATCGTTTTCCCCCTCCTAACTTCCCTCCCCGTGCTCTCTGTGCCAGTCCGCCATGACCACTGGCTCCGGCCGCCGTCTCCCGTCGTCGTAGCCGTGGCCCAGGGCCTCCTCGAGGTCCCCGGCATGCTCCAGGAGATGCGCACGAGCGCGAGCTTCGCTCCCGTGCCTCCATCCCCCTCCCCCGTGGCCGAAATCACCACTCCGGCAGAGCTCCGCTGTGGCCTAGGCCACCGGCGTTTAACCGCCGGTCGGTTAGCCCCTAACCGAGCTCCTAATCCCTCCCCTCTCTCTATGACAGTGGGCCGAGCCCCTTAATTAAACTGGGTTTAATTTAAACAGAGGGATAATAACCCCCTCTCTCACTGACATGGATGGCCCACCAGTCAGCCCCCCCCCCCCCTTGCGTCATGCTGACGTCTTAATGACGCAATAAACAGAAAAACCTTTTAAAAAGAATTAAAGAAATACAGAAATTCCAGAAAATAGCTGAAACTTTGAAAAATCATAGAAAATTCATTTTAACTCCAAATTTAACATATAATATATGAAAAATGATCAGGAGAAAATCCTCTATCCAAATTTGCAACTTTCAGCTATGTTGGAGTTGATCTTAAAAATGGATCAGTAGCTTTTGCTATGTGATTTAATTGGATTTAATTCAAAATGAATTCAATTGCTATTCCTACTTCAAACTTTGAAATGCACCACACTTCACTTGTACTTCAGAAGCAATTCACACATATGATCACTTGGTTTACAATGAACAAACTTTAGCAAATGCAAGTTGAACTAAATTGAATAACATTTGGAGTTTGAATTTGAATTTACTTTTCAAATCAACTTCAATTAACATGTGGCAATTCACACATAGGTCACTTCAGCACCTTGCCATGCTTTGTTTTGCATATTGATTGTGCATTGTATTATCTTGATTGTGCTTTACTTCCAGTGCTTCGGTGATTTCATCTTCTCGGTAGAGTTGATCTCGGAGACGAGTTCAACCTCACGTCAGAAGAGTGTTACATCGTGATCGTCAACAAGGCAAGCAGCCCCCTCTTTGATCATGTCTATAAAATCTCAGTTCCCTCTCATTCTCGCAAATGCATGTTTAGGATGTCACCATGATACGTTCTACCGCTAATTGAACCCATTCCTTTGCATGACCTATCATTTTGTCACAGTAGTAAGCAAACCACAATCCTAGCAGATGTAGGAGTTGGTTGATATCTTGTGGCCCCTGCAACTGTTACAGCTTATTGCATGCTTAGAGTTGTTACCTGAGGCTATTTTGTTGTGAGTCGGGATGGTAGTGATCATGTGAATGATGGTGGTAACGTGTTGGTGAATCTACCCTAAACAAAGGTGAACGATGAGAGGCTGTGTAGGAGTACACAGTGGGTTGTCTCGTTGAACACCGCCTTAAGCCCGAGTTCTTGTGTTGTTATCCAAGACCAAGAGTACGACCACACATTGGGCTCACTGACCCCTCTCGGCCTAGTACCTCACCCCGGACCAGTCCAGGAGTCGCAAGTAGTTCGCCCTTTAACGATCGCAAGCAGGTGGAACCAAGGTAAGTGGTTGGCGTAGGTTGTGGGCACGTTGAATCAAGTGATCATGATCGAGTTGAGCTTGATGGCGGTCACACAACGTTTGAGTCCGCATCGGAACAATCGGCCGGATTCCTATTGTGGTCCCAACTCAAATAGGCGACTCCCTAGGACTAGAGATGGTGTCGTGAGTGAAGTGTCGTGGCAGCATCCTCGCCGGTACTCACTTGAAGGGTCCATCCCCAGGCGGTAACTGATGAGGCGTGTGTGTAGCAGTACACCCCTGCAGGGTTAATGAACTATTCGAATAGCCGTGTCCGCGGTTATGGACTACTTGGAGACCTTTACTTGATCATAGATAACTTGAACTAGATACTTCTAAAACACACCAAGATAAGTGTGAGTGTTGTGGCGTGCTTTCTCGTGGGGAAGTCGAGGAAGGCACCATAGTGGAGTATTGGTTGGAGACTGTTACTTGGACTCGTGTACGTTCTTACCTCTCTCTGGTACTCGTAGTTCAGGATTAGCCAAGTCAAAGCTAGCACTTCTGCAAGTGAAACCCCACCTCCCTTTGCCTTGATACATGTGCATGAGTAGTATAGTTCCTATGTAAGTCTTGCTGAGTACAACTTTGTACTCACGTTTGCTTATTCTATGTTTTAGAGACGAGACCACTGACCCTGATGGTGGCCTCTACCTCGAGCTCGACGTGGACCAATGTCGTATAGTTCCAGGCAGCAGCCTGTGCCCTCTGGAGGGTCGTTGTACTTTTCTTTCAGGCTTCTTAAGCCATTTGTTAAACTTGTCTTTACTAAGACATAATTTGCTTCCGTTGATGTTTGATGTAATGTTGGATCACATCCATGTGATCTCTGCTTGTAATACAACTACTATGTCTGCTCTGTTTAGCAGAAGTTATAAAGACTGAGTTTGTAGAGTTCATGTTGTGATTACCTGCTATTTACACTGGACATGTATGCTGCGTGTATGATTATAACATGCATGTCTTAGTGTGGGGTTCGATAGCTTAGTTGTGTTCTTGCCGGCAGTCTTTTATACACCAAGTGGCCCTTAGATGTGCGCAGCTTGGGGCATCGCGATGCGATTGCTCGTGACTCTGTCACGGGGCACACTTTGTTGTATGATCGAGCCCGCCCGAGATCCCGACTAAGTGATCGGGCTGGAGTAAGCCTATGTAAGGGTTATGATTCAATCGATAACATGGTTGAGGCAACTTGTCTATGATTATGGGATTCACCACCCATAAGCATTTAGACTTGTGAGCGGACGATGAGGACCCATCTCAGTTGATCATCCGGCCTGGATGGGATGCCCCTCACGTTCGATGCTTACCGAGAGTGATCTGTGCTTGGCCTTGTCTCCTTAGATAAGTGGGTACGGCTCTCGGCTCTCCATGTGATTGTATTGTGACCGGAATTACATACGCTAACCCCGGGTCCCGACATGTGCTATGACATGCTTGAGTGAGATTCCATGTTAACAACCTTTGCTCATCTTGTGTAGCTAAACAACTTGAACCCTTCTAAATGTGCGGTACCGTCGTGTATGGCGAGTACTCCACTTAACCTGTTAGTAACCGCTCTCGACGATAGATACGATACCGTGCGTTGTCTCGTGTTGCCTTCTTGTTGATGCTTGCTCGTGTTTGCCTCGTAGTAATAGAGTGTTTGCTTGTTGATTGCTTTCCAGTGTTTACCGTTTGTGTGCTTTCGCGGGTACCTCTCGGAGGTGATGCGAGCTTGCGGCCAACTACACCTTCGGAACCCGACTTATCAACAGGCAAGGACTATACACTACTTATGATCCATTCTATTTCAACCAGCGGTTTGCATGCTAGTCTAGGATAGGTTCGATGTTTGATCCTACCACATGTTTACAACCTCTTTTAAACCGATACAACCATGTCCCCTCCCAGCAAACCATGTACTGTTATGTTACTATGGCTCGTTGCTCAACCCCTGCTTAGTATGCATGCTTAGGATGCTACGAAGTTACCCTGTTACTCCTTGGTTTGGGCTATCACATTATTATATTGTTGTTGATGATATGCTTATTATAATTTTGACTATATTCGACGAAGGATGGAAGGTCTAGGCTATCCCGCCCCGACGCTTTGTTCCATTCGAGTCACCTCGGACCCGAGTTTCGGGTATTGGTTTTAAGACTGAGCGTGCCTAACCGCGTGTGGGATTTTATGGGGTCCCTTTTTCTTACCTACCTAGCTTCAAACATTTCTAGTGGTGGCCCAAGCTGATTTACCATTTGAAAACCATGCATATATGTCTGTCGGGTCGCTCCTAGCAGATATCCTTTAAAATAACTTGGGCCAGCGGAGACATGGTTTCTCTTGTTGGTCCACCCCAGGGAGCTAGGGGGCGGCCCACATGGTTTGGGTAGCTAACCCGTCCTCATCCAGACGATAGAGGCCAATTCGAGAGCGTGGCCGGCTTTTGAGTTGGATGTCGACTCACCGGGGGCCACCCGGATTTGTTCGTTGTTAGCTAGAGGGACATGTCGTTTCGGATCTCTCGGAACTAAATCATAAAATGGTTGCCTATGATGGGTAGCAACTAAGAGAGATGGGCGTGCCTGCGGAGCCTTGTAATGGGTAGTTGGTACACCCCTGCAGGGTTAAATCTTTTCGAGAAGTCGTGTCCACGGTTATGGATGACTTGAGACCTACTCCTTGTTCATAGACAACAACAACTGAGATAATCTTAATATAACTTGATCAACGTGTGTGTGGCTTGACTGCTTCTTCTTCGTCGGGATGCGAAGAGGAGGACAAGGATAAGATAGGTGTTATGCTTGCGTAAGTAGTTGATAGCAAGACTTGTTGGAGGCGATTCCTCATCGAATGCTTGGCTCTCATCTTACTCTAAATAAACCGTTATCCACTCATATATTGCTAGTGCGACTGCAACCTCACCACTACCCCCATCTTACCCGTGAGAAGTTAGTTACAAGACTTTTGATATATTCTCACCTTTTTTTTTCCTTTCCCTTTTATGTTTTGCCTGATCGGCCGCTGTAGTTGATTACTACCTCGACTCTTCTTCTGGACGCCTTCGTGGAGACTCGACGATGACTAGTTAGGCGGATCCCGGTGGAGAGCATGGACCCGTGTGGTAATGGGAATGGTGTGTTTTACCTCTGCCACTAGGCATTTGAATGTAGTCTGTACTCAGACATGTATCTTCCGCTGATGTATTGTATTAAGGCAGTTGTATGCCGATTGTATGAGATGTTGTATCCTTGTAGCTGTAATGTTGTGATATCATGTTGGAAATCCGGGGCATATGGCATTGTCATATGTCGTGGTGGGACTGATATGTGCTTCGTCCCTGGATCTGGATGGAAACATCTAGATCTAGAACAGTACCGCATATCGGGCCTTACACAAGGCCATGAGCATAGCAAAGAAGGTGACATGCGATGAACACACTGAAGCACGAATGTACCACAAAGATTGGAATAAAATGAAACTAGATTTATTAATTTGAAATCTAAGGAGATCTTCAAAGCTGAACCCCAAAATGAACATGGTATTTCTCTGCGGATCGATCTGAACCAGCGTAGACATTGATACGGAAGCCGGTCATCCAACCTCAAACGTCCGTCTGTAATACAATTAAAATCGGTCAAGTTTGAATAACTCATACATAATTCATTCTAATTCTAATATAGTTTACATAAATCAAACACATTTCAAGTAAACTGGATGATTTTCATGAAACCGTACTAAACACAGTTATTTTTAACCTAGTCCAAAACTACATCGACCCCATGTTGGGTGGGCTGTGAGCTCTCGAAATTTAAGGTGCTTCAGTGCTAGGTTCATGGCTCCTCGCAGAGAAGAAACTACGGTGCAGCGGGAGGCTTTTTTTTGACCCGGGTACACACCCCTTTCCATCATTGGCATAACGGAAATACAACAGTCCAACCAAGTTCCAGAAAGAGGAGAGGGAAAGGGGGAATGTAGTCAACATCGATGGAAAACCCACCACCTAAAGGCTCGGATCGAGCCCCGGCTATGGGGCAAAAACCCACCGACGTTGCCCATCCAAAAGAAGTTCACCATATGACAGACAAGAAAGACATAAAAGTTTCTGTAACCCAAAGCTACCACATAACCAAAAGAGGAACAGATTGCGAGCTCCAACAGCAACAGGGACTTCAGTCTTCAACCCTCGCCGCCTCGCAAATCTGCATCATTTGCGAAGCATTCGCCTTCAGCACTGTCGCACCAGCCTTCAGGTCTTCAGTATCCGCCACAGGTTTTTGCATACCTGACCAATAAAGGATGTGTACACAAGCCAAGTAAACCACCTCGAAAGGAGTTTTCAACAATTTGAATTCGAAAGTGGCTCTGTTACGACAGTTCCACAAAGCCCAGCAAATGGCTCCCAAACCTAGAGTAAACAGAGCCTCCCCCTCTGGGAAAAGCACAACACACCAAGTGAAATACTGCCAAATATTATTAGGGCAGTATTCAACACCAAAAACGGACGCTACGGTCCTCCATACCACCCTCGCCACTGGACAAGTAAAGAATATATGCTCTCTTGTTTCCAAGTCCGAACAGAAGGAACATTTAGGATTGCTTATCCATTTTCTTTCTTTCATCGCCTCACGAGTAAGTACAACATCCTGATGGAGCTTCCATAAGAAAATCTTGATTTTGAGAGGGATACTGGCATCCCAAATCCATCGATAATCGCATCCATGAAGATTACTTTCAAGTAATTCATACACCGATTTTTTTGTAAACTTCTTTTTCTTTCCCAGGCCCCATGACACCTCGTCGTCATTAGTCGAGGTACATATAGCACGCCAATATTGTACCACAGCCAACCATTGATTGCGAAGATTACAGGTCAGGTTTCGACGAAAGAAATCTCCCTCATTCGTATCCAAACCTTGTACCACCGTACAGTTTGGAGTTCGACAAATAGCAAACAAATCAGGATATATTTTACAGAAAGGTTCACCTCCATCAACCCCTTCATGCCACATACCAGCCAGATTACCATATTTTACTATGACTTTCCTCCCTGTCATATAAACATCTTTTACTTTCATGATTGCCTTCCAACAGGGGGAGTCATTGATTTTTGTTTTGACAGTAGCAACACTGTCATTCTTAAAATATCTGGCCCGGATCACAGTTAAAACTCCTAAAATTGACACTAAAGCAGGCCATCTGGACACGGAGCATGCCCACATGGGACAGGAGCCGTGCCCATGTCTATCATTTCTTACTCTTCCTCCTCGCAGTTATCCGTCGTCTGGACGTCACCGACCGGAGGTGAGGTCCACGATCGATGTGGACTTGTCGGCCTTATAGTTTCTCGGTGTGGGCAATGTGCATGACGTGGGGCTGCCCACGTTACCGTTCGTGATCGTATGTGCCTCCGCACCACCTCCGTTATGATCACGTTGTAGTTGAGACGAGCGTGGTGTGCGACCTTGTAGAGCGCTCGTTGTGGCTTGACGAAGTTCGATTTCTCCGCGGACATGGATGCCAAAGCCTCTACGCGAGTTCGATTTGGTTCTCTGCCAGTCGGTGAGTCGGTGTTACGTGAGCAGGTAGAGGTTGTATGGTTGGTCCTCTTGCGCCTTCCAAAAGGTCGACATCGGTGTCGACTACTCCTCTGCCATGACAGCGTCGACATGCACCTGCGTCTACCACATGGCTAGGTCGGCATGGATCGGCGGGGATAATGGCTACATTTTTAGGCACCAAGATTTTGAGTAGTTGCCAAAGCCCGATTTTTACATCTTTTTAGGCAAAAAGTGGCTGCGCCCTATAATATGACAACTATTGAAGATGCTCTAAAGGATGAGAGGAATCAACCGTCTGACTATCGCCATGAGAATGAATGAAACAAAGTTTACATACCAACTATTTAGCCACAGAGGAATGAAAAGCGACTGCAAAAAAGAAACTTGAAATACATCGACAGATAGAAGACCACACTGATCATGATCTAGTTAAGCATTTTGGGCACTTCATGGTCAATAAACTTTGTAGTATGTTTTTTAGCAGTGTTTTGGACCATTGCTTATGTTCTAATTTAATTTTCGAACGTTTAACCAGATTTCAAATAGTGTTGCTTTGGAATTGTCATCAAGTATGTGCGTTTACGCATGTGTCATTTGTATTTGTGTTTAATGGAGAAAAGAAAAATCAAGATTTTAGGGGGGGGGGGCATTTTTATGGGATCCAACATAAAAATCACAAACCTTTTAAAAATTTACAGGCATCTCATAGATACTCCCTCCGTTCCACAATAGATGACTTCTAAATAGATGTATTTAGACTATATTTAGTTCAAGATACATCTATTTGTAAATCATCTAATATGGAACGGAGGGAGTATAATTTTACAGGACGATTCTGAAAGAAACTGTTGCAGAGGCTGTAACGTCCGACAGAGGACAGCTCATGGTGTTATGTAGCTTCCTGAGAAAAGGAGAGGTGCTGGCTTTTCATGGAGTGCATTTTATTACTTCCTCTCTCTCATGGCCTCAAAAAAAGTGAAGGAAGATGCTAGCGGCTGCACACCTGTCGTGGCGCCGTGTCCATTCCTGGCCTGCCCGCCGTCCCCTCAATTTTTATCGTTCTTTATCACCGGAGAAACCCTTTGGAACCCCACACACCGTGTACCATCTGCTCGGCCTAAATCCCGCGGAAACGGTCCACGTGCCGCCTCCCCGCGTCGCGAAGCGTATCCACGTAGCCGTTGCGCGCGCCGGCGCGGCCCCTTTTATCCCGGCCGGCGCACCCGAGCCGCACCACTTTACTATCGCCATTCGCCACACCGTTCCGTTCCACTCTCGCGCGATGCCGCCGCCGCCGCGCATCCTCCTCGCCGTCCTCCTCCTCATCGCCGTCCCGGCCCATGGCGGCCGCCTCCTCGCCTCCGATGACGGCCTCCCGGGCCACGACGGGAGCGCGTCGTCCAACGCCACAGTGCTCCGCCTCCCGTCGACGTCGGACGGGGAGGGGCAGGGCGGCGGCGGGTGCGAGATGACCTACGGCTTCCTGCCCTGCACGGACACGGCGGGGGGCAACTTCTTCCTCGCGCTCGCCTACGGCTTCCTCATGTTCAAGTCCGCCACGTACCTCTCCGCCGGCAGCGAGCTTCTGCTCGAGATCCTCGGCCCCGGCATCGTCGGCGGCCTCTTCCTCCCCATCCTCGGCGCCCTGCCAGACGCCTTGCTCATCCTAGGTTCGTTCCTTCCTTCCTTCTTCTCCTGATTACAGACTTGGGCGTCATTCATCTCCTGATTATTATTATCCGTCCGTCCCCTTTGATTTGCTTCCTTGTGTCGGCCTGCAAAGACTCATCCATATTCTAGTCTTCGGATGGTTTGATCATTGGTGCTCCTAGCTAGTCAATACGAGCCATCAAATGTTTATGATTCCAATGGCTAGTATTACTATATCATTACATCCTGGAAAGATGATGCCAGCGATTGTGCAGGGATATTACAGACTTTTTACCTCTGCAAAATAAGAAATATATTATTGTTTTTGCAGGTGATTAGGAAAGCGATTATAGTTCCCTTAATCTTCGTTTAAGAAAAAGGTTTCCTTAATCTTGAAGATAAACAAGGAAAGATAAAAATCGTCTTAATTAAGGTTATACTAATCAATCTTGTACTCCCTCCGTTCTATATTAGATGACTCTCAAATAGATGTATCTAGCACTAAAATATGTCTAGATACATCTAATTGTGAGTCATCTAATATGGAACGGAGGGAGTAGTGTTTAGCTTCCAATTTTCGTTTCAACACAAGGGAGCAACGTGTACGTAGTTTTTTCTTTTCTTAATTTGTGCACTCTAATACTACACACACACACACACCAACACACACACACATATATATATATATATATTAAGAAGCACGTGGAAAATTACACACACATATCATACATCCTATTTATAATATATATCATTAAAAATATTAGATTTGACCCAAAAGTGTTGGATCTAGAGAGACTGGCGGGAGTCTTTATACAGAAGTATCACAACTTACATCACATCCGTTAGATGTACTCCCTTCGTCCCATAATATAGTGCGAGTATCATTTTGCAAGTCCTATATTATGGGACGGAGGGAGTAGCTCGGATGGTCAAAAATGTTGGTTGGCAGAAACACCAGCAACATCAACCGGGTCTTTTATAAGAGTAGAGAGTTGGAATCTTCTTGCAACACCGAAGGATGTGACAAAGAGAAGAAAGAGTTGTCACTTCAAGATATAATATGAACAAGGATGATATATTTTTCTTTAAGCGAAAATGCATAGTGTATAAGGAAGTCATTATTAGGATCGAGATAACATGAAATATGTCAAAGTATTCTATATCCATCTTGCACTCGCTATATATTTTGGTAGTCAATTTTACCCTTTTGTGTTATCCCGTTGATTTAGATTACATGCAGTGCCTTCAAATATTTTATAATCTCATATGATGTTTTGTCCCATTTTTATAAACGCTCAAGAGATACATAGATGCAAAATGCATAATTGTCTTTTTTTTGCATTTCAGTTTCTGGCCTCTCTGGCACTAAGGAGGTTGCTCAAAGTCAGGTTTTGATTGGAATGGGCCTGCTGGCCGGATCGACGATCATGCTTTTAACCGTACTTTGGGGTTCTTGTGTTATTGTTGGTAAATGTGATCTATCGGAGAATTCAACTACTACAATTGATTCCCAAGATACCAAAGCCTTCAGTCTATTTGGTATGTTATTATTTTTCAAATTTCGGTCTGGAGTCCTACCTAAGAAAACGAATTTATTAAGTGCAGCTCACATGTCATTGAACGATATTACCACCTAATAGCTTTATGTGTTTAATTACAACATTGTCATGCTCCACATCACTACACTAGTTTAGGCTTCATGAAACTATAGGCATCTGCTGAGTCACGCAGGATAAGAAATTCTGATTTTTGTTGTTGTTCCCTCTATATCACAAACATGAATTTTGGGCATGATATCAGTATAGTGGCTGGTAATAGTTATCTTCTATCGCATAATTAATTTCCATGGCTTGCATCGGTATATGCGTGATACTACATTATAACCCCTTCTGATATTTTGCTAAATAACATAACATCTGTATTGTTAGGCTCTGGTGTTTCCACTGATTTGCAGACCAGCTATGCAGCAAGAATCATGGCGATATCTGTTCTCCCCTTTATTGTTGTTCAGATACCGCAAATTTTGAAGCTCCAATCTGGTCATCGCTTAACTCTACTGCTTGGGCTTATAGTTGCAGTGCTACTTCTGCTTACCTATTGCCTATACCAGGTATATACTGACCTCAGGGGAAAATTAAGTCTACACTTACCCACCTTTTCTGCTTCTAATAGTATATTTCTCCTATAGTATAGTAGCTATGTACATTTTGTCTGAAAAAATATGAATTTTCTTATCAATACCCTTTATAAAATGTTGGAGGTAATGACTTTTAGCACGAGCAAATGGTGCCACCCATCTGACTTTCCTCTAGTCATTTTCATTTGTTATAGTAGCTATAAACATTTCGTCTAAAATCTTGTGGCATATGATCATTTATGTGTTGCTAATTTTTTAAGGGGCAATTGCACTTACGTTTTATCATCATCATATTCAGTCTGTATTGCCCCATTGAACAATTCTTGCATCCTTCGTAAACAGATCTTTCAGCCATGGATACAAAGGAGAAAATTAGAATATTCAAGACTGAAGCATGTAATGTCTGGGCTTCTGAAACATGCTCAAATGCATACTTTTGGACACCTTATTGATGAAGATGGCACGCCAAATGTTTCTGTCATAGAGAAGTATGCCACTAGATTGTAATTCGTCATTTACCTATGTTTTCATCCAAAAAAAATCTTCTAAATTATACTGTAAAAAATTGCAGGTTATTTCACAAAATTGATCTGGACAATGATGGAAGGATAGGGCGTGGTGAACTACAAGCTTTCATCGTTGGTATCAATTTTGAAGATATTGACTTGGATAGTAACCTAGCTGCAGATCAAGTCATGGCTGACTTTGATAGGTCTCGGAATAGTTCCATCGAAAAGGGAGAATTTGTCGATGGCGTCCTTAGATGGCTAGAAGAAGCTAAGCATGCGGTTGCTGCTTCTGGTGTCTACTCAAAAAAGTTTATGGATGATTTTCACATCGTAAGTTTATAGTCAACATGTTTGTGCGATTATTGTGTCCACAAAAATAAACTGCATCATCCTACGATTGTGCAGACAACAGGGGAAGAACATAATGCACTGCTTGAGAAGGATGGAGAGGATGATGAATCTATTGAAAATCCAACCTGGACATGCTTCAAAGCCGTTTCACTTTTGCTTCTCGGAACTGCAATGGCAGCTGCATTTGCAGACCCACTTGTTGATGTTGTGCACAACTTTTCAAGTGTGACCGGTATACCTTCGTTTTTCATTTCCTTCATTGCGATGCCCTTGGCTACCAATTCCAGTGAGGCTGTCTCGGCGATTATTTTCGCCAGCCGAAAGAAGCAACGTACTTTGTCTCTAACATTCTCCGAGGTACGTCTGTTGGAACCTTATGTTACTTGTTGACTACTGGAGCAATCATATAAATACCTTTGTTATGATTGATTTCTTAAGTCTCAATCAATTTTGCTTGTATTTATTTCTTCTGTACTGCCAACCTAGTGATTAGATAACCTTATATATTCAAAGGTATTTCGTGGAAGAAACTGGAAACATTTTTTCAAAAAATTGAAAGTTGTTACATACGGTAGACGTAGGCTTTTTGTTGTTTTGTGCAGTCGCTTTGCGGATATAGGATGTATGGTGAATAACTATTTGTTTTGTTTGTGCAGTCGCTTTTAAATGGGCGTTTTTGCTGCATTCTTCTTTTTACATCGTAAAGCTACAAACATTTTTCCGTTTGGAAACATCTGAGACAAAATGTGATAGGACAATCAATGGATTTTAGTTTTATGTACAAACTGTAGTCTATTTTACAGAACACGGTAAAAAAAATCTTAACACTTTCAAATGTATGCACACATCACATCTCAAGAAAGCTTAAACTGATCCACTGAATGCCCGAGATGGTATCGAGGGTCTGAGGTTCAAGTTGGCCGAGTGTAGTTTACTAAAAGGTATTTGTGAAACATTTCAAATAACTGAAAATTCTATTGAAATGACAGCATAAAAAATCCGGCTGATTGAATGATTTTTGGCATCACCACATATAAGTCACTCTCGGATCTTTGCGCAAAATCTGATCTCATTGAATGCTTTTTGGCATCACTACATATAAGTCATTGTCCTGGTCTTTGCAGTCGAACATGGATATATGTTTTTTCAGGCGTATATGATATATGTTGTATACAATATTGACCACATGAAAATGGTGTCACTCTTATTTTCTTGGAAACATTTCTATTTACTTTCATCAGCATGGCATGTGGCCATATACATTTAATAAGAAAGGCAGGAGCTTCGCAACCCAAAAAATCTGATTATGCTGCACTATGTAAGTAGTTAAAAGTTCCAGAAAAAGGATTTCACGCCATTTCAACTGCAGGTCTATGGTGGAGTGACGATGAACAACACGCTCTGCCTGGCTGTGTTCTTGGCTCTTGTCTACATCAGGGGCTTAATGTGGGACTTCTCATCAGAGGTCCTCGTCATCTTCCTTGTGTGCATCATAATGGGTCTCTTCACCAGCTTCCGGACCAAGTTCCCGCTGTGGACGTGCTTCGTTGCCTTCCTTCTGTACCCATTGTCGCTGATCTTGGTTTACATCCTCGACTACAAGTTCGGCTGGTCGTAGACCTAACCTGGATGGTGATTAGTTGATAGGCATTATATACATGGACATGGACCACTTATCTTGCTGCTTGTAAACCTTATCTGGCACGATGTTTCAGGGTGGATGCAGACCACAGCTTGACACATTGCATGCTTGGTGGTGTCTCTAATAAGTTAAGATGAACCATGCTGCTGCCAAAACGGGTTGCAACATAATTCAACATTTTGCAGCACGAAGATTGAAATGGGCCTAGATATTAGAATTTGGAACCTTACAAGAGGCTATGACTATTTATGTGCGGTGATTCATCATCTGAAACAAGCATCATCGCCGTTTTAACTGCATCCTCAAGGTCAACTTATAGCATGGAAGTTGACTCTTCTGGAGTTACCAGGGTCTACTTATCATATCTCTTATAAAGCAAAACCCCATTACAATGTATTTAAGGTGTCTATCTTAACATGCGAGTTATCCATCATTCACTATTGTATTCAATTATTTGTCCATGTCATTCATTAAGAAAACTCAACTAATATGCATTTGTGATATCTATCTCAACATGTTAGCTATCCACATCACGAGTGCGAATTTATGTAGCTCGAGCTACATGTAGCCTTTTATTTTGAAAAATTCAAAAAATATATTTAAAAGTTTCAAAAAAAAATCTGTGCTAACTTACATAAATTTCACACAAACATGTCAATTTTGGTTCAAAAATATTGTAATATGCATTCTGCACAAAAATAACAAAATTTTGCCCCAAAAAAAAGAAGAAAAAGGTCCATTTATAATCAAATATTTGTCAAATTGTTTTCCGTGGCGCATTAAAGTATAATGGTATGAAACCTTGCACAAATGTCCTATACATGTGTATGTATATCCATAAAAAATTCAGAATTTTTTGAACTGTTTAAGTATTTTTTATTACTTTTTTAAAAAAACGAGCTACATGTAGCTCGGGCTACATTAGCATTTTCAGTCCACGTCATTCATTATTGTAGTCAATAATTTATTCATGTCATCCAATTTCACTTACATGCATCTTATATCCTTTCAATTTACATCGTAGAAACCCTTCAAAAAAATTACATTGTAGAATTCTTATACGTAGAAATTTCCGCTGAACGGGCGGCGTATTCTGTGTCACTTACAAAAGGAACTTGATCCATTGTCTCTGCATTTAATTATCTTCTTTAATCCAATTCATCTTTGTAGATTAAACTACAAATAGGTTGAAAGAACTTTCTTCTCCATCGCCACTGGTTCTGGACTTTGTGACCCATATCGTTCAGCTGGATATGTTGTTGCATCATTGTGGGAGTAGTGGTGTGCCAACGAAACCACTTTATTGTCGTATTAGTATTTCATTGGCAGAGAGAAATAAATAACAAAACCAACCCATGATGTGAAAACAAAACCGATTAAACGCAGAGACAACAAATATTTTTAATTAATTCGTATCCACAACTTGTGTCGAACATTCTCTGAAAAAATTACAAGAAAGTCACTCTTGTAAGCAGCAAACTGAGACTCAAAACTAAAATGCAATGTAGGAACCTCAAGGATCTATTCAATTATTATCATAATCGTCATGCTTTCAACAAGTATAAGGGAAGGTGGTACAGTGATAGCTGCAGTTCTTCATAAACACAAATATTTGATGAGCTGGGAAAGAAAATCAAAAAGATACATTTACTAAAGTTTAAGTGGGTTTGTCTAGGGCACATCTAGATGTGCTCTATCTTAGGGCACATCTAAGTGTTCAATCAAACTAGCAAAGAAAAAGAAAATATAAAAAACAGATTTGCTAAGATAGAGCACATCTAAATTTTATACTATTGATTTTACATAAAAATTCATTTAAATATATTTTTTATATTTTCTCTTTTTCTTCCTAGTTTGATTGAACAGTTAGATGTGCCTTAAGATAGAGCACATCTAGATGTGCCCTAGACAAACCCTGTAAAAAATGACCGGGTACGAATCAGAGTCGGCGAATCAAAATGAAAATGACAATTGCAAGTTTCTAAAAGAACATGAAGAACTAACAATGTCAACAATTATCAGATTAAAAATATGATTAAATAAATGCTCTTCTCAGAGCAATCCCACATCTATTATAGCATCAGATCCGGATATAGAGAAGTCAAGTCTAGATCCAAATTTATTCAATGCCATATTAACTGCATATAAATCAAGCTGTTCACTACTGGAAATGACACTCTAGTCCATAACTATCTACCGGCTGATCACATTCGTTGCTCTGTTGAGCATTCCAAACATGGGTCAAGGGGGTGACAAACCTTACAATGTTGTTCCAACACAACAATCCGCCAGCGTGCTCCCAGACCAAGCATACACAGAGTCTCTTGTTCCATTTTGTATTTTCAGGTAGAAACTTCATTCGATGCCTTCTCAGCAAAGTAAGATGCATAAGTCACACCAAGGCCTGGAATACTCTTCTCATAAGGATGCACATACTTGTCCAGAAACTTCTTCTCAGTCCGCGCAATAACAGAATAGAAGTCATGCCCATGAAGCAATCCCTTGGCATTGAGAATTTTTAGCAAGGAATGCCGGGGTAACAACCGGCGCTCATAGCTATACATGATCAGCACTGGCCTTTGAGCAATGTAAGGTATCTCCAGCCCAACATCCCTTGTCAAAAAATTCACACATCTCCGTATCCTTTCCTCGGACATTCCGAGGATAGCCGGCATCTTCCTCGCAGCAGTGAACACAACATCCTGTGACCAACCAAGCACTTCAAAGGTTCTCATGTTCTTGTCAGTAGTCTCCTGGCTCTGAAGCGAGAACACCATGAGAGCGTACCGAAACATCGGGGAATACCGTGGCACCCCAATCTTATCGATGTACTGCACAGCATCCTGGACGTGCTCCGGCGGCCTAGTGACCACCCGGATAAGGAATGTATCTGAATGTTCTCGGACATTTATCCCGCATTGCTGGAGGAGGGCCAGGTTGGGCTTGACGACCTCCTCAAGGTCCGATCCGAGGATGCCGCCGCTCACCTTGACGGCCCCGAGGAGCTTCTCGAAGGAGCCGAGGAGCGGGAGCCAGAACCCGAGGTTGCGGGCGAGGGAGGAGGCGCGGAAGGTGGAACGGGCGAGCGGGATGAGGCGGGCGATCTGGGAGTGGTCGAGGCCGAGGACCGTGAGGTCGGCGACGCGCTTGGCGAGGTTCTTCTCCACATCGGCGCAGAGCAACTGCGGGTCGGCGGCGACTATGGCGGCGGTGCCGGAGCGGGAGATGCCGAGCGAGGCGAGGAAGGCGAGGACGGCGTCGATCTTGGAGGGGGACTTGAGGTGGGCGAGCTTCTTGGACGCCTTGCGCGCCTTGGGTCCGGAGAGGCCGCAGGTGGTGGCGAGGTAGTCCGCGACGGCGAAAGGTTTTGGGGAAGCGGGTGCGGCGGTGGCGGTGGCGAGCAGGCTGTGGAGAGAGAAGAGGGGGGAGAGGGGCGGTGTGGGGATATGAGATGTGGAGAGGAAGAGCTTCCGGAGACGGAGCATCGCCGCGGCGGCGGCGGTGGCGGCGGAGAGAGAAGAGGGGGGATTGGCCGCTGTAGCCTACAGCACTGTAGGGTTATGCACACACCTGCTCCTGGTCTCAGCGGCCGCTGCCTCTTTCATTCAAGGAGTTCATCAACAACCAGCCGAACTCTTAAGGGCTTGTTTCGTTCATAGCCCACTTCAATCCTATAGGATTTTGTTTGCACCAAAGTTTGTTTGATTTCATTAAAGGAATTGTAAAAAGAGGTTGGAGTGAATGTTAGGATTCTTATAGGAAGTAGTACAAAAATTCCTATGGAAACAATTCCTATGAATCAAATGAATAACGTAGAAAAAAAATCCTATGGGATAAAATCCTACAAGAATCCTATGGAATTCCTATGAATCAAATGAGCCCTAAATGGCTAATTCTCATGAGAAGTGGAGCGTTAAGCTAAAAAATTCTTCCTCGTCGTCTTAATTTTCAACAGGCATCAATATTTCTTAGCAAAAGATTCAATTCTCCTTTCTCTGGCCTTTACTCTTCTCGTTTCTATCGCTTGATACAGCGCGGCGGCCGCGACAACCGAAGGCTTCGATTTCGACGAAAATGGAACCTTCGGCCGCCTCCACAACCGCTCCGATCACCCTCACCGGCGTCGATTAACGCACCGTCGCCCAGGCCAAGGAAGCGGCTTGGCCCGAAGAACATTTCGCGGTTCGCCATGCCGTCCGCGAAGATGGCCGGTCGCCCTTCAGTTGCTTTGGCCGACGTTAAGCGTATAAGAAAGCCGATGTTGATGGGTAAGGCATTCGATGAAGCGGCGATGAAGAAGAGGAAGAACTCGTTCACTCACATGTCTTCTTCGTGTCCAATGACTTTCGCACCTTCTCCTTTGTATCCTACCACCACTTCACCTCCTCCTCCCACACCTACGACCACCGCAGTTGTCGACGAGGATCATGACCAACAAGTGTCTAACGCAATACCGAAAGGTAAGAAATCCATTTCTTTTCCTTTTAGCTAACAATTGTGGTGATTGTGTGACGTGTTTGTTCTGGTGACTCTAACGAGGTTGAATATGGTGTTGCGACTTTTATGACTCAATTGGATGAATCGATTGGCCTCGATGAGATAGAGATATCAATTTCCAGCGATGGTGAGAGGTATGAAAATCATCAGAAAGTGAAAGATGACCCCGGAGTGGAAGAGGTCAATGATCCAATGGAGACACAAGAAAGCATCAAGAACGTAGCCCAGAGGACATTTCTTTGTGCCTTGTTTGGAGGAATGTATCGCTTGATGCCTTGGTTATTGGTAGGGATCAAAAGAATGAGAGATTTTGGCAAATATTGAAGAGTACTCCTAACAATGTGACTGTTCATTACCACAACACTCAAGTCTATCTTGCTCATCGGTCGGGCGTGATAGAAGATCAATGCAACTGATGGTACGATTGTGTTGATCAAGTCAGCAGTGCACCACCAAGTGGGGTTTCAATTAGTGACTTGGACCTATCATCCAAGACTGGTACAAGCAATGCAACAAGAGGGATAATTGCAAAGCCATTTTTGTTGCACCATTGCTACAATTTGCTAGTTGGAAGTGATAAGTGAGTAAAGAGAAACTTCTAAATCACACCGAAGAGGACGAGAATTAGCATAGTCGTTCATGCCGGCAGAGAGTACGATGAAAATACTCACATTAGAATGGATCAGAATATTGCAAGAGAGGATGAGGAATGGTGGCATCATCGCCTACAGAGAGAAGATCTTAGCAATGATCGAGACCAAGAAAGTATTAGTAGCTGAATGGACAAGGCGGTGAGGTGGAACGAGGTCACGTTCAGGGAGGATAAGAAGTGAAGATCAACGATGGTATCCGATGAGAGGGAGGTTCAAGCGGAGGAGCATAGGATTGCACTCGAGAAGGATATCCTTGCAAAAGAAAAGAAGGCAGAAGAGAGGGTTATCATGTTCATGGATCCAAGCTCAATGGATGAAACAACGATCAAATATTGGCAACTCATTGTGGTGAAATTCTAGCCCAATCGATGTTCGGTTGTGATGGTGATTGTCGTTAGAATGTAACAACATATGCCATGAGGATGGATAAAGTAGAGGGAAGGATCCGATGGACATCGATGGTGCCGGAAATGGGATTGGGCACAAGCGATGTACCCAGGTTCAGGGCTCTCGTGGAGAGGTAACACCCCTATTCCTGCATGATCTCTGTATAAGAGCACAGGGACTACAAATGGTGCTCCTTGAGCTGTATCAGAGGGGGAGAAGAGGGTTCTGTTGGAAATATGCCCTAGAGGCAATAATAAAATGTTATTATATATATTTCCACGTTCGTAATTAATGTTTATATTTCTGTGCTATAATTGCAATGACCCTGACTATGAGATTCAGAAGAAAACTCACTTGCATGTGTGGAAATGTAAACACCAAGAGTTCCTGGTTTAGCCTCTAAGACCAGCTCATGTGCTAACTGATGATTACGTTTTCTTAATCATGGACATTGTTCTTGTAACAAGGATGTCAGTAGCAATGGGAACATATTGTTAGCAGAACAATGATGTTGAACCGACCCCAGTATTGAATGATATACTTAGAGATCACATCGTAACAACGTTATAAGTCATATCATGAAATGTTATCATATACGTAATTCCTTAGACCATGAGAGTATCGAGTTGCTTCACACAGGAAGACATGCTTTGGTTCTTAGATGAATCCTCCCGTAAATGGGAAGTAGTAAAATAAGTTCTGGGTATGTCAGATGGTGTGGCTAGTGACTGTGATAGTTCAAGAATGGGATTTGCTCCTTCACGATGAAGAAGATATTCACTTCGGGCCCACTCGGTATGAAGGTATCCATTATAGTCTGGCCAGACGCATTGTGATTCAGTCACAGGGATACCGGAATACGATAACGAGAAAAGGGACAAACGAGCAAAGAGGATAACGAGTGGCTTGTGTTCAAGAAGTTGTTACACATGGGTGCCAAACATCTCTCCTCTAACTTTGTCATATATCACGAAGCAAAGGGAATGGTACATGAATAAACATAATGGTTCACTCGAAGTTTCTTCGTGTATGTGCGGGAGTCAACATGGGTGTCCATGGCTCCGCTGTTGATTATTGGCTATTGACGAAAGGCTGTTGGCCTATGTCTGGAAGATGTTCTGAGTCATGTCCGCATTATACCGAACCTATTGGGTCACACACTTAACGAGCAGTAGTCTGTTAGAATACTAGTATGGTAGAAGGTTTAGTGGAAGCAAAGAAGAATAGTTCATACGGGTACCGGAAGTAGTTCCGGGGATTTATGAAATAGTTCATAAGGGCACCAAAAGTAGTTTTGGGTATTTAAGGATATGTCCGGATCACTCTGGAGTAGTCCCAGGTGGTTCCGGAACATATGAAAATGGTAATGGGAAAGTTTACGATCAACCGGAATAGTTTCGGTGATCGGTGGACATCTTAAACAATATGTTGTGTTCACAGGACATATTAACCTAAACCCGGATTGTTCCGAAACCTATTTAGATGGCTCCGGAACATTCGTTAGAGGTCCCGGAAGGTATTGGAAGTGCTCCAAAAGTGTCCGGAATGTCCCGAAACGGTCCCGGTATGTCCCGGAAGGTCCTGGAAGCCTCTAGAAGGTCATGGAAGGTTCCGGAAGGTTCCGGGCATTACCACCCACTCCCCTGCGCCCCTAGCCTTGGGGGGCAAGCCACCTAGGCTGCCCTGGCCGGCCAAGGGGTGGGGGGCGCACCAAGGGGAAGGAATCCCCCTCCAGGTGGGATTTCCAAAACCCATTATGGCAGGTTTCCGGTGGGAAGGTGTGGGAAGGTTTGGAAGGCTTGGGAGTCCAAGTTGGACTCCCAAACCTCCTTGAGCTGCGCCCTAGGCCCCTTGGCCACCTATATAAGGTGAGCCAAGGGTGGGGGAAGAGACACACAATCAATCCCCAAGGCCTATGCGCCACCCTCCCTCCTCTAAACCCCGTTGCTCCACAATTAGACCCCGGTTTAGACGCTGTTCTAGATCGGAATCCGTTAGGGTTTTCTCCCTCTAGTTTTCTCGGTGGCGTTCATCTCTGGACGGCGGAGCGCTGCTGGATTGCTGCTACGGGATGTGTGGATACTAATAGAGGGATCATAACTTTGATCCTTCTTCAAGGAGCTTCTTCTTCTCAGAGATCTGTTCGAGGGACTTGTTCGTGGGATAGATCGAGGGACTGTTCGTGGGAGATCTACTTCGACTACTTCCACTACGTCCACCCGCTTCACCAACTCTTCTTCCGCTGCAACCGTTGGTGAGCAAAGACCTAAACATTGTATGCAATCTTCTTGGATGATCTTGGGTTCTTGATTCGTAGGCCGAAAATTTTGTTTTCTACTACGTTTCCCAACAGTGGTATCATGAGCGATCCTTGATTAGATGCATGTTTAGGTAGATCATATGTTGATATGAGGCATTGATTTTCTTGTTTGCTTCCCTATCATGTGATCTTTTCTTTGCTCGACGGCATGATGTGATTTTGCTACAAGGTTTGAGTTTTGCCATGATCCCTCTATGCTGCTCTTAGTATGCTGGTTGCCTTGATCATGGACTACATCAAATTCCTTGGATCTCATCCTAGTCTTGCTATAGAAAATTTTACATGAACGGGCTTGTGGATTTTATGAACTCAAATCCACCCGGGGGTCACGCGTTTAACGAAGTTTGGCTTGTGGCATTAGTTGCTACACGCACCCCGTATGTTAAACTAGCAACAAAAGAAGTATCGTGTTTTTGTTTTGTCTAAGGTTTCTCGTTTGCCTTGTAAACCTGCTTAACAACCACGATAAAAGTTGCAACAACCCGTGTAGATGGCGATCTAACTCGTTTTTGCAGAGTATGCATGTGATGTGGTATAGCCTTCAAGATTTGCAATGTGTTTGTATGAGATGCTATATGATTTAATATTTATTCGCGACCTGCGTGTCGTGGTACGGCATGATGACTGGAGTCATATGATTGTCACTTAATTATGGCCTGCGTGCCAGAACTGTTTATTAGCTCGAGGCAAAGCAATAGATAGATGCAAGGTGATGATCTACGATGCGGAGGTGGACCCCGACGCACATGCCGGAAGCCGTGGTGTTGGTCCCGGCACCAAGGACAAAGTTGGTGGACACGGTGACTTCAACCACGACGACGTGAAGATAATGAAGACTTCACGAAGCAAAGGGCTATATCATATCACATAATTTTATGAACTGCCTGTGATGTTTATCCCTTTGATGCACCCTTGTTTGATGCGCGGTAGTCGTGTTTTATTAGGGTGATCTCTCGCAAAACAATATCAAGTTGATAGTGTTCTTCCAACTGTAGCACCGTCTATACTATGTTTCACATCGGAGCAGGTCATGTCACATGGGTGCACACGGTGTGACACATAAAAGACGGGTGTGTTAAAAGAACACACAGCACATTACACTTGGTTATCTTGACGGTTTGGATAAAAGTTTGCTACCGGAACACGCCCATCGAAAGATGAACAAGAATCACCTTTGGCGTGATTGGCAAGTTGGCCTACCGGTCCAGTCTAAGTCATCAGTGATGTCACATCAATGGCGGACGATTGGGTTGGATCTTGAATCACTCCAGCATCAATTACGAGAGATATTGATCTGAGTGGGAGCGCACTAAGTAATTAAATTGATTAATCACAAGTGCAACTTAATTATGAACAAAGTCTTAGTATTTTCATTATCGTTGTAGAATAATGGCTCGCGTTACCACCTTCCAAATTGATTTTGATTAACTGTATTATCTGGTAAAAACTTTACGATTGGTACCGTATTGTGAGGACTATCCTCAATAGTGCCGAGAAGGACCATGTCCTATCGCAAATTTTTGATGCTCTCCCGCTGATGCTATGGATGATGTGACTTACGTCCATAATCCAAAATGCTAGAATTCCACCACAGCTAAGTGCATTGTCTTCACCACCATGAAACCCGAACTTCGAAGAGTTTGGGATAGTTATGTTATATTCATGGAACTGAAAAATAAGTTTTCAGTAGTAAGACAATTAATGTTGGATATAAGATATCTAGTACAATGTATGATTGTAAGCATTAGTGAAAATATTCACTGTGCTCTTAACGAAACGGATAAGTGTGGGATCCAGAAGAACACTGGTCATATGATGATGAGGATTAAGGGAAAGGAAGTTCCATAGTGTGTTAGTAAGACTTACATGCCGGAAAGTCCATGGCATGCGCCACCCTTGATCATGTGTGATCTTCTGTGAGTAGGAGTGACATTGGAAATAGAACTATGATACGTATAAATGCAAAACGAAAGAAGACTGGAATAACCAGCTCAGAAATGAAAGTCATACGGAGTTATAGATGAATTCATTGTTGGTCAAGAGATGTAATTCTTGGGAATCATGATTAAGCAGTTAATTGTGGATTCTGTATATTGTGATTAAACTGTTGATCACCGGAATATCACATCGATTGCATATTGTTGCAACTCGATGCAAGAAATACTATGGCCTTTATGACCAGCTAATGATGAGTTTTGACACGCTTGGGAACACGGTAAAAGGTTTACTATGCCGTGTGTTGACTCTATGATTATCTTCATAATTCATTTTAGAGTTGAGTAAATTGTTACTACACTTTAGCCTTGTTGCAAAACATCATTTTGAATCATGTTTGTTGCAAGAGAGTTGTTCAAAGCTATGAATAACGTAAAGGCCATACTTCCATTATGAATAGGTTGTATGTTATGAATCTTGATAATAATACTAAACATCCATAACACTGATGCTAAACGTCACAAGACTGACAGAAATACCACATAGATGTGGCACTGCTGTTTATCACAAGTGACATAACATGCATGAAGAATTTCCATAAGTGATGGACTTTCGAGTCATATGATTATGAATCACTTGACGCTTGCGATCTTTGTCTCTAAGTAATGTGACTAAAACACCGTTGATAGGCCATACATGAACGGGCAACTAAACCATTGGTAATCATACATGATGATGTGTGTAGTCCAATAAGTGTAGTTGTGTGCAGTGGATTCCCTATCTTCACTCATGAGTTGAAGTAGATATGTGGATATCTGTTCAATAGAGACATACTTCTGAAATCTTTGAAATGTTTAAGGAATTTTAGAGTGAAATAGAAATTCATTGTAACAAGAAAATAAAGCTTCTGCAAATTAGATTGTAGAAAGTAATATTTGAGTTACAAGTTTAGCGAACGTCTGATGAGTTGTGAAGAAGTGTCATAACTTGCGTCTCCCGGAACACCACTATGAGTAAAGTGTTCGAGAGATGTAATCAAGCCATGTATGACACGGTAAGATCAAAAATGATGTCATTCAATTTGCCATTATACTTATTAAAGTTATGCGTTAGTGACTACGGCTTTTACACTGAAAAGAGCATCATCAAATCTGTTGAAATGACACCATATTAGATGTGGTATGGACTGTTAAAACCATGTTGTCTTTTCTTAAAATTTGGGTATATGAGGCATATGTTTGACATACTCAAAACCCCAAATCAGATAAGTGCTACTTTGTTAAGGTTATGCCAAAAGTTTTGGTATTCCTCTATCACTACACAAAAGCAAAACTGTTTGCTGTTAAGAACAATGTGTTTTGAAGAAAAATAATTTCTTACAAAAGAGTGAGTGGGAGGAAAGTGCAACTTGTCAAAGATTGTTGAATCTTCAGATAAGTGCGCAGCTGAACCACACAGGTTAGACAAAACTCGTACAAACATTCATGATATGTAAAACGAGATATTGTTGTTCGACAATGATAAACCTGTGATATACAAAGAAGCGTTGATGGGCCCTGACTCCAGGATTTGGCTAAATGCCAAATAATCCGAGATAGTATCCATGGAAGTAAGTCAAGTTTTGAACTTGGTAGACCCTCCGAAAGACTAAACGTCTGAAGAATATATATATGGATTTATAATTGATTCGGATGAAATTGTTTTATCCATAAAGCTCAACTCGTTGGAAAATTGCTTTCTAGCAAGTTCAAAGGTTGACTACGGCGAAATAGTGTCGACCGTAGAAATGCTTTAGTCAGTTCGGGTTATACTAGCAATTACTACATATCTCATTTATAGGATATGGTAGAATGAACGTCAAAAACAAAGTTCCTACACGGAAATATAACAAAGGACGTATACGTGATACGACCGGAATGTTTTGTCGATTCAAAGGATGCTAAAATAGATGCAAGCCTTGGATATCCAGTGATGGACTGAAGCTAGCATAATGGAGTTGGAATTTTCGTTGTGATGAAATTGCGAAAAGAGTTTGTTTTCATCAGGAATAACGAAGATGCTTGAATATTCAAGAAAGTAAGTGGGAGCTGAATAATATTTCTAAAACCTTATGTAGATGACATATTGTTGATTGGAAATGATATAAATTTCTTGACACGAATAAGGACTTCGTTGGAAATAGTTTTCAATTGAAGAATTTGGGCTGATATAGCATTAGGATTGAGCACAATGATCTATGTAGATAGTAAGTGCCTGATCATGCTAAGACCAACATTACATGTTGACATGATACTAAAATAGTTTAGTATGAAAACGCCAAGAAGAATGTTCTTGCCGAGGTCACGGTGAAAAATTATTTGCAGATATCAGTGTTCATGAACACAGATAAGCAAAAACACGTGAATTGAATTCCACTCACCTGTGTGTTTGGATTAATCATGTACACCATAATATGTAAAACGACCAGATATGTCCAACGCTCCAAAAGGTTGTGAGCAAGATACCAAAGTGATCAATATGTTGATCATTGGACAAACAATGAAAAGTTAAACTTATGATAGATAAGATTTGTTTCTCGGAAAATGGAGAGAATGAAGAGCTCGTTGTAATGGGTTACACCAGCTGAATTTTTGATGTAAATAGTTACACCAATTCAGTCTTCATACTTACTCCGACCGATTTTCGATTTTAATTGGGATTATGTGTTTCACACGTAAGGGTGGCGCAGTATGAAGGAACTTTGTCAAGTTCGATACTGTGGCGAATTCTATAACACTGGCTAAGTATATTGTTGCTTAAAGAAGTAACAAGGGAGGGTATTTTGAATCATCAGTTCATTTATGAACATGGTATGGTTTCCAAGATGCTTAAAGCTCATGGAACATTTATGAATGATTTCATGACTTATTCTAAAGGAACCAAGGTCCTGCCAAATGATTCAAACATATACAAAGCTAAACTGATAAAATTAGTGAATTTTATGATAGCGTGAAAACGCGAAGATATGCAAGATACAAACGGGCCTGACACATCAGATCCGATGATGAAGTCTATACCACAAATGAAGCATGTATTACACCGGTATGCCATAGGTGTAAAATGCTCAAGCACTGATAATATTATTGACTCTAGTGCAAGTGGGAGACTGTTGGAAATATGCCCTAGAGGCAATAATAAAATGTTATTATATATATTTCCACGTTCGTAATTAATGTTTATATTTCTGTGCTATAATTGCAATGACCCTGACTATGAGATTCAGAAGAAAACTCACTTGCATGTGTGGAAATGTAAACACCAAGAGTTCCTGGTTTAGCCTCTAAGACCAGCTCATGTGCTAACTGATGATTACGTTTTCTTAATCATGGACATTGTTCTTGTAACAAGGATGTCAGTAGCAATGGGAACATATTGTTAGCAGAACAATGATGTTGAACCGACCCCAGTATTGAATGATATACTTAGAGATCACATCGTAACAACGTTATAAGTCATATCATGAAATGTTATCATATACGTAATTCCTTAGACCATGAGAGTATCGAGTTGCTTCACACAGGAAGACATGCTTTGGTTCTTAGATGAATCCTCCCGTAAATGGGAAGTAGTAAAATAAGTTCTGGGTATGTCAGATGGTGTGGCTAGTGACTGTGATAGTTCAAGAATGGGATTTGCTCCTTCACGATGAAGAAGATATTCACTTCGGGCCCACTCGGTATGAAGGTATCCATTATAGTCTGGCCAGACGCATTGTGATTCAGTCACAGGGATACCGGAATACGATAACGAGAAAAGGGACAAACGAGCAAAGAGGATAACGAGTGGCTTGTGTTCAAGAAGTTGTTACACATGGGTGCCAAACATCTCTCCTCTAACTTTGTCATATATCACGAAGCAAAGGGAATGGTACATGAATAAACATAATGGTTCACTCGAAGTTTCTTCGTGTATGTGCGGGAGTCAACATGGGTGTCCATGGCTCCGCTGTTGATTATTGGCTATTGACGAAAGGCTGTTGGCCTATGTCTGGAAGATGTTCTGAGTCATGTCCGCATTATACCGAACCTATTGGGTCACACACTTAACGAGCAGTAGTCTGTTAGAATACTAGTATGGTAGAAGGTTTAGTGGAAGCAAAGAAGAATAGTTCATACGGGTACCGGAAGTAGTTCCGGGGATTTATGAAATAGTTCATAAGGGCACCAAAAGTAGTTTTGGGTATTTAAGGATATGTCCGGATCACTCTGGAGTAGTCCCAGGTGGTTCCGGAACATATGAAAATGGTAATGGGAAAGTTTACGATCAACCGGAATAGTTTCGGTGATCGGTGGACATCTTAAACAATATGTTGTGTTCACAGGACATATTAACCTAAACCCGGATTGTTCCGAAACCTATTTAGATGGCTCCGGAACATTCGTTAGAGGTCCCGGAAGGTATTGGAAGTGCTCCAAAAGTGTCCGGAATGTCCCGAAACGGTCCCGGTATGTCCCGGAAGGTCCTGGAAGCCTCTAGAAGGTCATGGAAGGTTCCGGAAGGTTCCGGGCATTACCACCCACTCCCCTGCGCCCCTAGCCTTGGGGGGCAAGCCACCTAGGCTGCCCTGGCCGGCCAAGGGGTGGGGGGCGCACCAAGGGGAAGGAATCCCCCTCCAGGTGGGATTTCCAAAACCCATTATGGCAGGTTTCCGGTGGGAAGGTGTGGGAAGGTTTGGAAGGCTTGGGAGTCCAAGTTGGACTCCCAAACCTCCTTGAGCTGCGCCCTAGGCCCCTTGGCCACCTATATAAGGTGAGCCAAGGGTGGGGGAAGAGACACACAATCAATCCCCAAGGCCTATGCGCCACCCTCCCTCCTCTAAACCCCGTTGCTCCACAATTAGACCCCGGTTTAGACGCTGTTCTAGATCGGAATCCGTTAGGGTTTTCTCCCTCTAGTTTTCTCGGTGGCGTTCATCTCTGGACGGCGGAGCGCTGCTGGATTGCTGCTACGGGATGTGTGGATACTAATAGAGGGATCATAACTTTGATCCTTCTTCAAGGAGCTTCTTCTTCTCAGAGATCTGTTCGAGGGACTTGTTCGTGGGATAGATCGAGGGACTGTTCGTGGGAGATCTACTTCGACTACTTCCACTACGTCCACCCGCTTCACCAACTCTTCTTCCGCTGCAACCGTTGGTGAGCAAAGACCTAAACATTGTATGCAATCTTCTTGGATGATCTTGGGTTCTTGATTCGTAGGCCGAAAATTTTGTTTTCTACTACGTTTCCCAACAGTGGTATCATGAGCGATCCTTGATTAGATGCATGTTTAGGTAGATCATATGTTGATATGAGGCATTGATTTTCTTGTTTGCTTCCCTATCATGTGATCTTTTCTTTGCTCGACGGCATGATGTGATTTTGCTACAAGGTTTGAGTTTTGCCATGATCCCTCTATGCTGCTCTTAGTATGCTGGTTGCCTTGATCATGGACTACATCAAATTCCTTGGATCTCATCCTAGTCTTGCTATAGAAAATTTTACATGAACGGGCTTGTGGATTTTATGAACTCAAATCCACCCGGGGGTCACGCGTTTAACGAAGTTTGGCTTGTGGCATTAGTTGCTACACGCACCCCGTATGTTAAACTAGCAACAAAAGAAGTATCGTGTTTTTGTTTTGTCTAAGGTTTCTCGTTTGCCTTGTAAACCTGCTTAACAACCACGATAAAAGTTGCAACAACCCGTGTAGATGGCGATCTAACTCGTTTTTGCAGAGTATGCATGTGATGTGGTATAGCCTTCAAGATTTGCAATGTGTTTGTATGAGATGCTATATGATTTAATATTTATTCGCGACCTGCGTGTCGTGGTACGGCATGATGACTGGAGTCATATGATTGTCACTTAATTATGGCCTGCGTGCCAGAACTGTTTATTAGCTCGAGGCAAAGCAATAGATAGATGCAAGGTGATGATCTACGATGCGGAGGTGGACCCCGACGCACATGCCGGAAGCCGTGGTGTTGGTCCCGGCACCAAGGACAAAGTTGGTGGACACGGTGACTTCAACCACGACGACGTGAAGATAATGAAGACTTCACGAAGCAAAGGGCTATATCATATCACATAATTTTATGAACTGCCTGTGATGTTTATCCCTTTGATGCACCCTTGTTTGATGCGCGGTAGTCGTGTTTTATTAGGGTGATCTCTCGCAAAACAATATCAAGTTGATAGTGTTCTTCCAACTGTAGCACCGTCTATACTATGTTTCACATCGGAGCAGGTCATGTCACATGGGTGCACACGGTGTGACACATAAAAGACGGGTGTGTTAAAAGAACACACAGCACATTACACTTGGTTATCTTGACGGTTTGGATAAAAGTTTGCTACCGGAACACGCCCATCGAAAGATGAACAAGAATCACCTTTGGCGTGATTGGCAAGTTGGCCTACCGGTCCAGTCTAAGTCATCAGTGATGTCACATCAATGGCGGACGATTGGGTTGGATCTTGAATCACTCCAGCATCAATTACGAGAGATATTGATCTGAGTGGGAGCGCACTAAGTAATTAAATTGATTAATCACAAGTGCAACTTAATTATGAACAAAGTCTTAGTATTTTCATTATCGTTGTAGAATAATGGCTCGCGTTACCACCTTCCAAATTGATTTTGATTAACTGTATTATCTGGTAAAAACTTTACGATTGGTACCGTATTGTGAGGACTATCCTCAATAGTGCCGAGAAGGACCATGTCCTATCGCAAATTTTTGATGCTCTCCCGCTGATGCTATGGATGATGTGACTTACGTCCATAATCCAAAATGCTAGAATTCCACCACAGCTAAGTGCATTGTCTTCACCACCATGAAACCCGAACTTCGAAGAGTTTGGGATAGTTATGTTATATTCATGGAACTGAAAAATAAGTTTTCAGTAGTAAGACAATTAATGTTGGATATAAGATATCTAGTACAATGTATGATTGTAAGCATTAGTGAAAATATTCACTGTGCTCTTAACGAAACGGATAAGTGTGGGATCCAGAAGAACACTGGTCATATGATGATGAGGATTAAGGGAAAGGAAGTTCCATAGTGTGTTAGTAAGACTTACATGCCGGAAAGTCCATGGCATGCGCCACCCTTGATCATGTGTGATCTTCTGTGAGTAGGAGTGACATTGGAAATAGAACTATGATACGTATAAATGCAAAACGAAAGAAGACTGGAATAACCAGCTCAGAAATGAAAGTCATACGGAGTTATAGATGAATTCATTGTTGGTCAAGAGATGTAATTCTTGGGAATCATGATTAAGCAGTTAATTGTGGATTCTGTATATTGTGATTAAACTGTTGATCACCGGAATATCACATCGATTGCATATTGTTGCAACTCGATGCAAGAAATACTATGGCCTTTATGACCAGCTAATGATGAGTTTTGACACGCTTGGGAACACGGTAAAAGGTTTACTATGCCGTGTGTTGACTCTATGATTATCTTCATAATTCATTTTAGAGTTGAGTAAATTGTTACTACACTTTAGCCTTGTTGCAAAACATCATTTTGAATCATGTTTGTTGCAAGAGAGTTGTTCAAAGCTATGAATAACGTAAAGGCCATACTTCCATTATGAATAGGTTGTATGTTATGAATCTTGATAATAATACTAAACATCCATAACACTGATGCTAAACGTCACAAGACTGACAGAAATACCACATAGATGTGGCACTGCTGTTTATCACAAGTGACATAACATGCATGAAGAATTTCCATAAGTGATGGACTTTCGAGTCATATGATTATGAATCACTTGACGCTTGCGATCTTTGTCTCTAAGTAATGTGACTAAAACACCGTTGATAGGCCATACATGAACGGGCAACTAAACCATTGGTAATCATACATGATGATGTGTGTAGTCCAATAAGTGTAGTTGTGTGCAGTGGATTCCCTATCTTCACTCATGAGTTGAAGTAGATATGTGGATATCTGTTCAATAGAGACATACTTCTGAAATCTTTGAAATGTTTAAGGAATTTTAGAGTGAAATAGAAATTCATTGTAACAAGAAAATAAAGCTTCTGCAAATTAGATTGTAGAAAGTAATATTTGAGTTACAAGTTTAGCGAACGTCTGATGAGTTGTGAAGAAGTGTCATAACTTGCGTCTCCCGGAACACCACTATGAGTAAAGTGTTCGAGAGATGTAATCAAGCCATGTATGACACGGTAAGATCAAAAATGATGTCATTCAATTTGCCATTATACTTATTAAAGTTATGCGTTAGTGACTACGGCTTTTACACTGAAAAGAGCATCATCAAATCTGTTGAAATGACACCATATTAGATGTGGTATGGACTGTTAAAACCATGTTGTCTTTTCTTAAAATTTGGGTATATGAGGCATATGTTTGACATACTCAAAACCCCAAATCAGATAAGTGCTACTTTGTTAAGGTTATGCCAAAAGTTTTGGTATTCCTCTATCACTACACAAAAGCAAAACTGTTTGCTGTTAAGAACAATGTGTTTTGAAGAAAAATAATTTCTTACAAAAGAGTGAGTGGGAGGAAAGTGCAACTTGTCAAAGATTGTTGAATCTTCAGATAAGTGCGCAGCTGAACCACACAGGTTAGACAAAACTCGTACAAACATTCATGATATGTAAAACGAGATATTGTTGTTCGACAATGATAAACCTGTGATATACAAAGAAGCGTTGATGGGCCCTGACTCCAGGATTTGGCTAAATGCCAAATAATCCGAGATAGTATCCATGGAAGTAAGTCAAGTTTTGAACTTGGTAGACCCTCCGAAAGACTAAACGTCTGAAGAATATATATATGGATTTATAATTGATTCGGATGAAATTGTTTTATCCATAAAGCTCAACTCGTTGGAAAATTGCTTTCTAGCAAGTTCAAAGGTTGACTACGGCGAAATAGTGTCGACCGTAGAAATGCTTTAGTCAGTTCGGGTTATACTAGCAATTACTACATATCTCATTTATAGGATATGGTAGAATGAACGTCAAAAACAAAGTTCCTACACGGAAATATAACAAAGGACGTATACGTGATACGACCGGAATGTTTTGTCGATTCAAAGGATGCTAAAATAGATGCAAGCCTTGGATATCCAGTGATGGACTGAAGCTAGCATAATGGAGTTGGAATTTTCGTTGTGATGAAATTGCGAAAAGAGTTTGTTTTCATCAGGAATAACGAAGATGCTTGAATATTCAAGAAAGTAAGTGGGAGCTGAATAATATTTCTAAAACCTTATGTAGATGACATATTGTTGATTGGAAATGATATAAATTTCTTGACACGAATAAGGACTTCGTTGGAAATAGTTTTCAATTGAAGAATTTGGGCTGATATAGCATTAGGATTGAGCACAATGATCTATGTAGATAGTAAGTGCCTGATCATGCTAAGACCAACATTACATGTTGACATGATACTAAAATAGTTTAGTATGAAAACGCCAAGAAGAATGTTCTTGCCGAGGTCACGGTGAAAAATTATTTGCAGATATCAGTGTTCATGAACACAGATAAGCAAAAACACGTGAATTGAATTCCACTCACCTGTGTGTTTGGATTAATCATGTACACCATAATATGTAAAACGACCAGATATGTCCAACGCTCCAAAAGGTTGTGAGCAAGATACCAAAGTGATCAATATGTTGATCATTGGACAAACAATGAAAAGTTAAACTTATGATAGATAAGATTTGTTTCTCGGAAAATGGAGAGAATGAAGAGCTCGTTGTAATGGGTTACACCAGCTGAATTTTTGATGTAAATAGTTACACCAATTCAGTCTTCATACTTACTCCGACCGATTTTCGATTTTAATTGGGATTATGTGTTTCACACGTAAGGGTGGCGCAGTATGAAGGAACTTTGTCAAGTTCGATACTGTGGCGAATTCTATAACACTGGCTAAGTATATTGTTGCTTAAAGAAGTAACAAGGGAGGGTATTTTGAATCATCAGTTCATTTATGAACATGGTATGGTTTCCAAGATGCTTAAAGCTCATGGAACATTTATGAATGATTTCATGACTTATTCTAAAGGAACCAAGGTCCTGCCAAATGATTCAAACATATACAAAGCTAAACTGATAAAATTAGTGAATTTTATGATAGCGTGAAAACGCGAAGATATGCAAGATACAAACGGGCCTGACACATCAGATCCGATGATGAAGTCTATACCACAAATGAAGCATGTATTACACCGGTATGCCATAGGTGTAAAATGCTCAAGCACTGATAATATTATTGACTCTAGTGCAAGTGGGAGACTGTTGGAAATATGCCCTAGAGGCAATAATAAAATTTTATTATATATATTTCCACGTTCGTAATTAATGTTTATATTTCTGTGCTATAATTGCAATGACCCTGACTATGAGATTCAGAAGAAAACTCACTTGCATGTGTGGAAATGTAAACACCAAGAGTTCCTGGTTTAGCCTCTAAGACCAGCTCATGTGCTAACTGATGATTACGTTTTCTTAATCATGGACATTGTTCTTGTAACAAGGATGTCAGTAGCAATGGGAACATATTGTTAGCAGAACAATGATGTTGAACCGACCCCAGTATTGAATGATATACTTAGAGATCACATCGTAACAACGTTATAAGTCATATCATGAAATGTTATCATATACGTAATTCCTTAGACCATGAGAGTATCGAGTTGCTTCACACAGGAAGACATGCTTTGGTTCTTAGATGAATCCTCCCGTAAATGGGAAGTAGTAAAATAAGTTCTGGGTATGTCAGATGGTGTGGCTAGTGACTGTGATAGTTCAAGAATGGGATTTGCTCCTTCACGATGAAGAAGATATTCACTTCGGGCCCACTCGGTATGAAGGTATCCATTATAGTCTGGCCAGACGCATTGTGATTCAGTCACAGGGATACCGGAATACGATAACGAGAAAAGGGACAAACGAGCAAAGAGGATAACGAGTGGCTTGTGTTCAAGAAGTTGTTACACATGGGTGCCAAACATCTCTCCTCTAACTTTGTCATATATCACGAAGCAAAGGGAATGGTACATGAATAAACATAATGGTTCACTCGAAGTTTCTTCGTGTATGTGCGGGAGTCAACATGGGTGTCCATGGCTCCGCTGTTGATTATTGGCTATTGACGAAAGGCTGTTGGCCTATGTCTGGAAGATGTTCTGAGTCATGTCCGCATTATACCGAACCTATTGGGTCACACACTTAACGAGCAGTAGTCTGTTAGAATACTAGTATGGTAGAAGGTTTAGTGGAAGCAAAGAAGAATAGTTCATACGGGTACCGGAAGTAGTTCCGGGGATTTATGAAATAGTTCATAAGGGCACCAAAAGTAGTTTTGGGTATTTAAGGATATGTCCGGATCACTCTGGAGTAGTCCCAGGTGGTTCCGGAACATATGAAAATGGTAATGGGAAAGTTTACGATCAACCGGAATAGTTTCGGTGATCGGTGGACATCTTAAACAATATGTTGTGTTCACAGGACATATTAACCTAAACCCGGATTGTTCCGAAACCTATTTAGATGGCTCCGGAACATTCGTTAGAGGTCCCGGAAGGTATTGGAAGTGCTCCAAAAGTGTCCGGAATGTCCCGAAACGGTCCCGGTATGTCCCGGAAGGTCCTGGAAGCCTCTAGAAGGTCATGGAAGGTTCCGGAAGGTTCCGGGCATTACCACCCACTCCCCTGCGCCCCTAGCCTTGGGGGGCAAGCCACCTAGGCTGCCCTGGCCGGCCAAGGGGTGGGGGGCGCACCAAGGGGAAGGAATCCCCCTCCAGGTGGGATTTCCAAAACCCATTATGGCAGGTTTCCGGTGGGAAGGTGTGGGAAGGTTTGGAAGGCTTGGGAGTCCAAGTTGGACTCCCAAACCTCCTTGAGCTGCGCCCTAGGCCCCTTGGCCACCTATATAAGGTGAGCCAAGGGTGGGGGAAGAGACACACAATCAATCCCCAAGGCCTATGCGCCACCCTCCCTCCTCTAAACCCCGTTGCTCCACAATTAGACCCCGGTTTAGACGCTGTTCTAGATCGGAATCCGTTAGGGTTTTCTCCCTCTAGTTTTCTCGGTGGCGTTCATCTCTGGACGGCGGAGCGCTGCTGGATTGCTGCTACGGGATGTGTGGATACTAATAGAGGGATCATAACTTTGATCCTTCTTCGAGGAGCTTCTTCTTCTCGGAGATCTGTTCGAGGGACTTGTTCGTGGGATAGATCGAGGGACTGTTCGTGGGAGATCTACTTCGACTACTTCCACTACGTCCACCCGCTTCACCAACTCTTCTTCCGCTGCAACCGTTGGTGAGCAAAGACCTAAACATTGTATGCAATCTTCTTGGATGATCTTGGGTTCTTGATTCGTAGGCCGAAAATTTTGTTTTCTACTACGTTTCCCAACAGGTTCTAGGCTCTACTCTCTCCCGATCCTTGATGGGTGCAGATAATACCTCCTCGTTGGTTACCCCAAGTGGAAGGTTATGATGCAGACAACGGTAAATTTCCCTTAGTGAACATACCAAGGCTATCAATCCAGTAGAACTCCAAGTGCAGCAAGTAGGTGGCAACGACGTCAGAAGTTTAGCTTTGTCTAAGGAGTTGTCATGGACCTGCACACAGACGCAAATAACTTTTCTCCCAACGAGTCAGAGAGGTTGTAACTCCCTCTGTTCTTGTTGTTTACAAAGGATCAAAACATAAGGATGGAAGTAATAATAGTGATTGCAATGGAAAGAAAATAAAAGCAGTAAAAACAAATGGTGTAAACTATGGTGGAAATATGGACCGGGGTCCCATGACTTTCACTAGTGATGTCTCTCTCCCAAAAGACGATAAACGACTATGTTGGGTGAACAAATTACAGTTGGGAAGTTGAAAGAATTATAAACGCACCGCAATGCTAATTATGCTACAAGAAAGCTAGAGGCTTAATCGCATGGGCAGTACGCCGAGACGAGCAGACCGTTTATTCATCAGCATCTACTCACTAATCATTCTCCTTGAGATATCTATTCAAAACATCTCGTTGGTATTAAGTTGCGAACCCCAGCCAAACTGTAGGATCAAAGCAATAGACAACTGCATTAACAAACTATGCGTAAGGTAAACAATCCTTGCAACCGCAGTTACAAGCATTGTTGTTTTATCCCTGGTGGCAACAACACATCCCCTAGTCTCATGTTTCTGTCACTCAAGCTAGACATCGGGGGGCATGAACCCACAATCAAGCATAACGCTCCCTCTTGGAGTCACTATCTACTACTTGGCCAAAGCAATAAAAAGCAACGGAGAACATGCAAGAATACTCAAGAACTAAAACATAAAATGTAAACCAAATGTATTACTCATCACAATCTAAACATAATCTCATAATCCATTGGATCCCAGCAAACACAACATAGCAACACCGAAACTAATGCATAGGTGCCTTGATCATGTAGGACAACTCACAAGGGCTAAGAATTGAGGCAAAAGATCGGAGAGAAAACATCACATAGCTACTGATCATGGACCCATGGTCCAAGGGGGACTACTCACAGCACATCCTGGAAGCGCTCATGGTGGTGGAGGAGCTCCCGGAGATCAATCCTCCCTCCCGCAGGGTGCCGCGACAGGGTCTTCTGGCGATCCCGGTCTCGGGATCGCGGCGGCGACGGAATAGTGATGAAAATCGCGTAACAGAGGACCTCCCGAGGGTTTTCGGGACAAGAGGTAAATATAGGCCGAAGGGGGAACCAGGGGGGCCACCTAACTAGGCGGCCAGGTGGCGCGGCCACCACCCTGGCCGCACCAGGGACCCGCCTGGTCAGGGGGGGTGGGGCCCTTTGGTCGTCCTTCGGGCTTCTAGAGTCTTCTATTGTGCTGATTTTTTATATGATTTTTCCCATATTTTTTGAGCACTTTAATAATTGGTATTTTCCTGCAATGCACGGACAACATCAGACAAAAACTAGCACTTGGGCACCGAGTTAGTAGGTTAGTCCAAATATGTTGAAAAAGGTATGAAAGTGTAGCAAAACATGTATCAAAGTCACCCATATAAGCATGAAACAAGCAGAAATTATAGATACATTTGCGATGTATCAACATCCCCAAGCTTAATTCATGCTTGTCCTCGAGTAGGTAAATGATAACAAAGATAATTTCTGTGGTGACGGGCTACCAACAAATTTTGAACTTTAAAGTAAAGCAAGTAAGATATGCAATTCAAGTCAAGACAATAACAAGCAAGAGTATATCTAGTATTGAAACTAGCAAAGTAAGAACATAAAAGTGAAAGAGCTCTCTCTATCCGTGACTCGAATGTCTCCAAATGGTGTTTGCGTGTAAGAAGTGGAAGATGAGTTTAGAGCATAAAAAATACTCCCTCCGATCCTAAAAAATTGTCTTGGAAAAACAACTAAAATAGCTATACTTCATAGTGTAACTTGCGACACTTATTTAGGATCAGAGGTAGTATTATATAGTTAATTGAGAACTCAATCTACTAAAACTTAACACTTGGTCTCCTTCGTAATCTTATTATGACTCGTCCCCAGACCACTAGTCAGGAACAAGTCAAACTGATTCTCTCCCTTTCGACTTTGAGCACTCATGCAATGAATGAGCGCAAGCAAGATATGTTGGCACTTAGGATGGCAAATAGAGTAATGATGGGGGAAGGGAGACAAAAGAGGTGTGAAAGGCTCACATCAATGAGGACAATCATAGGCAAGAGCAAGCCAAATGATAGGTATGATGTAAGGAGTAGGGATTGCCATGCAACGGATGCACATATGAGTTATGGGAAGCTCTCCAATGGAACTAGTGGGGGTGCATCCAACTTGCTTGCTCAAGAATTCCTAGAGCTCATTTGAGGAAGCTCATCATTGGAATATACAAGCCAAGTTCTATAGTGTAAGGATCTCCACATAGTTATGCATTAATGATATGAAAATCTCTATGTACTACAAAAATTACTTTGGAGTAAGAGTGTGGATCTTTCAAAAGGAATAGTAGTGTTGCCCCCTTCTCTCCTTTTATTTTTTTTATTTTTTATTTTTGTGGCCTCATTGGCTCTTTCTATTTATCTTTCATTTGTCCTCTTTGGAATCTTTTAATTTATTCTCTTTGGGATCTTTTCCTCACTTTAAGGGCAACACTCTATATTTTATAAGGATATAGAAGATCACACACTTTACAAGAAGTACTCAACATAAAGAAAACTAAAAACTATCATGATGTATGCAAATGTATGCCTCTGCCAGTGTAGCAGGATATGCAATGATACTAGTGCGTCATCTAGCAATTAAGATGCTTGAGTCTCCTGGGATATTTCTTGGGGTGCATGGGGGCATCCCCAAGCTTGAGCTTTTGACACTCCCAGATCTTCTTTCATCATCTTCCTTCGCACACTTAAAATCTCCCTTCATACGAAACTCATCCTAAGCTAATTAGAGGGGTTAGTGCCCATAATAAAATAATTTTCCTCTACTGGAAATAAAGATTTTCATGAAGCTACTGTGTCGGGACCCGGGGTTAGCGTATGCAAGCCTCGCTACAACACAATCATATGGAGAGCCGAGAACCGTACCCACTTGTCTAAGCAGACAAGGCCAAGCACAGAACGTTCTCGGAAAGCATCGAACGTGAGGGGCGTCCCATCCAGGCCGGATGATCAACTGAAATGGGTCCTCATCGTCCGCGCACAAGTCTAAATGATATGGGTGGTGAACTCCCATACTCATAGACAAGTCGCCTCAACCATACTATCGATTGTATTATAACCCTTACATAGACTTACTCCAGCCCGATCACTTAGTCGGGGTCTAGGGCGGGCTCGATCATACATCAAAGTGTGCACGAGACAGAGTCTCGAACAATCGCATCGCGATGCCCCAAGCTGCGCACATCTAAGGACCACTTGGTGTATAAAAGACCGCCAGCCAGATCACAACTAAGGTCTCGAAAACCCATACAAAGACATGCATGTTATAAACATACACGCAGCACACATGCCTTGTATGAACAGCAGGTATCATTGCAATTCTCTACAAAGTATATATCTTTATTAATAACTCTTACAGAGTGCACACACAGATCACAAGCATGTGATCCAACATTACAACAAACAAGCGGAAGCAAGTAGGTCTGAGTACAGACAAGTTTAACAAATGGCTTAGAGAAGCCTTATCTAAAAACAAGCCCTCCACGAGGGAACCAGTCGTCTGACTGGGACTACACTAGCTTGGTCTTGGTCTGAGTCTTCATTCTTCGAGCTTCAGGTAGAAGTCACCAACGGGGTCGGTGGGTTCATCTAAAACATAGATTAAGCAAACGTGAGTACAAAATCGTACTCAGCAAGACTTACATAGGAACTATACTATTCATGCATATGTATCAAGGTAAAGGGGGTGGGGTTTCACTTGCAGAAGTGCCAGCTTTGACTTGGCTAGTCCTGAACTACGAGTACCAGACTTGAGGTAAGAAGCGTACACGAGTCCACTACATCTCTTCAACCAATTACACCACTATGGTTACTTCCTCAACTTCCCCACGAGAAGCACACCATAGCACTCACGCTTATCTTGCGAGTTTTAGAAGTATCCAGTTCAAGTTGTCTAATAATCAAGCATAGCTTTCCAAGCAGTCCTTAACCGCGGACGCGACTATTCGAATAGTTTTGTTAACCCTGCAGGGGTGTACCGCTACACACACGTGTCATCAGTTACCGCCTTTTGCATGTCACCGTTCAAGAGGTGACAGCGATGATGCCACCACAACACTTCGCCCACAGCTCCGTTCTAGTCCAGAGAGTCGCCTATCTGAGGGGGATCCGTATGGAAGTCCGCCCGAGGTTCCAGTACAGCCTCAAACGATGTGTGCAGGGTCCCAAGCCGGTCTTGAAAAGCCGTTCATCCACTTCCCAGACCGTGCCACAGCCCTACCTGAACTCCGAACTACTGCGACTCTTGGGGTTCGAACGGGGTGAGGTACTAGGATGAGAGGGGTCAGTGAGCCCAATGTGTGGTTGTACTCTTCTTCTTGGATCACTACACATGAACTCGGGCTTAGGGCGGTGTTCAACGAGACAACCCACTGTGTACTCCTACACAGCCTCTCATCGTTCACCTTGTATTAGGGTAGATTCACCAACACGTTTCACTTTCATCAACACCATGTTTATCATCATCCCGACTCACATCATAAGCAACCTCATTGTACCACTAAGCATGCAATAAGCAGTAACAGTTGCAGGGGCTACATGATATCAACCAACTCCTACATCTGCTAGGATTGTGGTTTGCTTACTACTGTGACAAGATGATAGGTCATGCAAAGGATATAGGTTCAACTATGCGGTAGAAACGTTATCATGGTGATCATCCTAAACAATGCATAAGCGAGACATGAGAGGGAAGTGGGATTTTATCGACATGATCAATGGGGGTTTGCTTGCCTTGCTGACGAGGTTTCGATAATGGAGTCTTCAACGAAGGGGGTGATCTCGAGCTCCGAATCCACTTCTATCAGCAACATGACAATCATAGGATCAACATAATGTACAATGCACAATCACATGAATAAGATTGTAATGGTGATGTTCAAGGTACTGATGTGTTGAGCATTCCATTTAAAAGGAGTATATTGCATTTGAAATGCAAATTCAAACTCCATTTGATTTATCGATGAATTTCAAATGCATTTGAATGCATGAAAATTCATTTAAATTTGTTGATCATGAAGTGATGTGGTATAGTTGAAGTAATGTTTCTGATGTGTGGATGAAACCATTGGAATTAAGGGTGTTGCAAAATCATTTGCAAAATCACTCCAAAATTGAATTTGAAAAGGATCCATATGCATGTTTGCTACTGTTCACCCATTTTAAAATGGTCAGACATGAAAACAAATTACATATTCATAATCCTTGTATTTTTCTGATAATTTTAGACATATTATTTGCTATATTTGGAGTTAGGATGAATTAATTATGAATTATTGAAGTTTTGGGTATTTTCTGGAATTTTCTGAATTAAATAAACCATTTAACTGATTTACTGCGTCAGCCTGACGCCAGGGTGACGTCAGGGGGCTGCTGACGCGTGGGTCCGGGCTGTCAGTGGGGGGGGTTAATTAACCCGGTTAGTTAAACTAACCAGGGGTTAGTTAGTGGCCTTGGGCCCACGAGTCAGTGGGATTAGGGGGTGATTAGGGGTGGGTTAACTCCTAAGTGCCCGGCGGTTAGCCGCCGGCGTCCAGTGCGCGGCGGCGCGCTACCAGAACGGCGTTACGGGCCACGGGGAGGAGGCTGGGGGCACTGGGACGAAGCCCGCGACGTCGCGCGTCGTCTGGATAGGAGGGGTTCGAGGGGGAGGCTCTAGGCCATGGCTTCGACGTCGGGAGGCGGCGGCCGGAGACACTGTCCATGGCAGACTAGCACAGAGAGCCCGGGGAGACGCACAGATGGGGGGGAAATGGAGCTGGGAGCTCACTAGTGGCGATGGAGAGGACGAAGGGGGCGGGGGAAGCAGCACGGCGTCGAATTCGACTTGGGGGTCGTCGGCGGCCGGCGGCAACTCGAAGACACGGGCGACGCCTGGGGAGCTCCTCGGTTCGATTCTGTGCGGGAGATGACGAAGACGACGGCAGCGGATGCACTGGACAGCTCGGCTCGGCGAGGGGGCACGGTGGCCACGTCGGGGCGTCGCCGCGCTCCGGATGTGCTTCGGGGGTGCTCGGTTTCTCGTCGGCGGAGGGGAAGGAGAGGGTCTGGGAGAGATCTGGGGTGTGGGGGGCTTCTGCGCGACTCCGTGGCACAAGAGAGAGGGAGGGGGAGGTCTAGAAGGGCCTGGACGTCGTCGTGGCGTCGTCGCCGTGCTCCCCGCTCCAGCGAGCAGCTTGGAGGGGCGGGGTAGAAGACGACAACGGTTCGGGGGTGGGCTGGGCCAGGCCAAGGTAAGTTGGGCCTCGCCTGAGGCGCAAGGTAAGCTTTGCCTTTGCTTTTTTTTCTGTAATTTTGTTTTGCCTCAGTATTAAATACCTAGGCATTTTATAAAATACCCAAAACTTTTATGTGGTCTTAGAATATAAATAGCTAGCCACTCATAACTTTTGGGCATTTTTGAAATTCAAATAATTTGAATTTCAATTCAAATAGGGTTTTATTTAATTTCCAAAGCCACTGTTTGAATATTAGAAAATTCCATGAGTATGGGATTGCTCCCAAACCATTTTTAAAATGATCATCACCATTTATAGGAATTTTCCAAATACTCAAATGATTTTTGGAAAAAGATTTTTATCTGGCCATTTCAAAAATTTCTCAGGGCTTTCTGCTTCCCCATTTTTGAATTTCATTTGAAATTTTCACATGAATGCAAGGTACCTCTGATCCTAGCACATACCTAACTTGGGGTTGTGACAACTCGCCCCCACTCAAAAGAATCTCGTCCCGAGATTCAAAAGTCTGCGGGAGGAAGGTGGGGTACTCGGCATGGAGACGGTCTTCTCTTTCCCACGTGGCTTCTTTCTCGGAGTGGTGAGACCACTGAACTTTCAGAAACTTGATCTTCTTTCGGCGAGTGACACGCTCTGCTGAATCAAGAACACGAACAGGGTATTCTCGATAAGAAAGGTCATCTTGGAGATCGAGCGTTTCATGGTCGACTTCGCGGATGGGGTCCTTGAAGCAACGCCTGAGTTGTGACACATGGAATACATCATGTACTCGGGAAAGGTGCGGGGGTAGTTCAAGTTGGTAGGCAACTTCTCCACGTTTGGCAATAATGCGGAAAGGTCCGATGTAACGTGGGGCCAATTTGCCTTTGATACCGAATCTTTGGGTTCCCTTCAGAGGAGTAACCCGGAGGTAAGCCTTCTCATCCAGATTGTAGCTCTCCTGCCTATGATGACGATCATAGTAGCTTTTCTGACGAGACTGTGCGGCTTTCAATTGATCACGAACAATGCGAACTTGCTCTTCTGCTTCCTTGATCATGTCCGGCCCAAAGAATTGTCTTTCACCGGTTTCTGACCAGTTAAGGGGTGTTCGACATCGTCGTCCATAAAGGAGTTCAAAAGGAGCCATGTTCAGACTAGATTGAAAACTATTGTTATAAGCAAATTCGGCAAATGGAAGAGATTTCTCCCAATTCTTTCCGAATGATATAACACAAGCTCTGAGCATGTCTTCCAAAATTTGGTTAACCCTTTCTACTTGACCACTAGACTGAGGATGGAAAGCTGTACTAAAGGAGAGATGAGTTCCCATAGCACGTTGGAAGCTTCCCCAAAATCTAGATGTGAAAATGCTACCACGATCAGAATTGATTTCCAAAGGAACACCGTGAAGGGATACAATCCTAGAGACATACAAGTCTGCTAACTGGCTGGCAGTTATAGACTCGCGAACTGGAAGGAAGTGAGCAACTTTGGAAAGTCGGTCAATGACCACGAAGATGGCATCATTTCCCTTCTGGGTTTTTGGAAAGCCGGTGATGAAGTCCATACCGACTTTGTCCCATTTCCACTCTGGAATAGGCAAAGGTTGAAGTGTACCAGCAGGTCTTTGGTGTTCGGCCTTAATGCGACGACAAACATCACATTCGGCAACAAATTGAGCAATGTCTCTCTTCATCCTAGTCCACCAAAATCTCTGGCGTAGATCTCGGTACATTTTTGTGCTACCGGGATGAATTGAGAGGGGTGTGTCATGGGCTTCTTTGAGGATGAGTTGCCTTAGTTCCCTATTCTTAGGTACTACCAAACGATTTCCAAAGAATACCGTTCCTTTAGTATTTGTGGAGAAACATTTAGCAACTCCGCTAGCAATGTTCTCCTTGATCCGGCGTACACCTCGTGCACGTCTTTGGGCAACTATGATTTGATCCTCAAGGTTTGGTTTCGCCACCAAGTTGAAAAGAGATCCACGAGGAACAATCTCGAGATTAAGCTTTCGAAATTCCTCATGAAGAAGTGGTTGATACTGTTGTAACATGAGGTTGTTACAATACGACTTACGACTTAGTGCATCAGCCATGACATTGGCTTTGCCTGGGTGTAAGAAATTACTACGTCGTAATCTTTTATCAACTCAATCCAGCGTCTTTGCCTGAGATTAAGATCTGGCTGGGTGAAAATATATTTGAGGCTTTGGTGGTCGGAATAGATTTCGCAACAGTTACCAAGGAGGTAATGCCGCCAAGTTGTTAGGGCATGAACTACGGCAGCGAGTTCAAGGTCATGGGTAGGATAGTTCTCTTCATGTGGCCGCAACTGGCGTGAGGCATAAGCTACCACATGTCGATCTTGCAGAAGTATGCATCCTAACCCTTGCCGTGATGCGTCACAATAGATCTCGAAATCCTTTTTGGTGTCTGGAGGTGCAAGTACGGGTGCAGAAGTCAATCTCCTTTTTAGCTCTTGAAAGCTTTCCTCGCACTTGGGAGTCCATAGGAATTTCTTATCTTTCTTGAGGAGTTCAGTCAGAGGCTTTGCAACTTTAGAAAAGTTCTCGACAAAGCGACGGCAATAGCTGGCTAGGCCAAGAAAACTCCTAACTTGCTTAACCGATTCAGGTGGAGTCCAGTCAAGGACGGCCTGAACTCTCTCGGGATTCACAGCAATGCCTTTTGCAGAAATCACGTGGCCTAAGTAGGTCACTTCTGGTAGCCAAAATTCACACTTGGAGAATTTAGCATACAGGCGATGCTCTCTAAGTTTCATCAATACCAGCCTTAGGTGTTTGGCATGTTCTTCTTCGTTCTTCGAGTATATAAGGATGTCATCGAGGTAAACCACGACGAACTGGTCCAAATACTCCATGAAGATCGAGTTCATCATGCGTGAGAAAGTGGCGGGGGCATTGGTTAAACCAAAGGACATGACGGTGTACTCGTAAAGACCATAACGAGTAGTAAAAGCCGTTTTGGGAATGTCCTCGTTTCGGATTTTGATTTGATGATAACCTAATCTCAAATCCATCTTGGAGAAGACAGAGGATCCTGCAAGTTGATCATAAAGATCGTTGATCCTGGGCAGTGGGTATTTGTTCTTTATCGTCGCTAAATTTAGCGGGCGATAGTCTACGCACATCCTTTCTGTTCCATCTTTCTTCGTTACGAACAGAACAGGGCAACCCCATGGCGATGAGCTAGGGCGGATGAAGCCTTTTTCCAACAAAGCCTCCAGTTGGGTTTTAAGCTCAGCTAACTTACGTGGGGCCATTTTGTATGGGCGTCTAGAAATTGGTGCGGTTCCTGGGGCAAGATCCACTATGAACTCTACACACCTGTCGGGTGGCATGCCCGGCATCTCTTCAGGAAAGACATCCGGAAAGTCACGAACCACCGGAACATCTTCAAGGTCAGGAAGGGGAAGCACATTCAAAGATTGTACTTGGTGTCTTGTTCTGGGTGAGGTGTAAACTATTGTCTGGCCCGAAGGGTGTGTAAGTCTAACGGACTTGGCTTTACAATCAAGAAAAGCATGTTGTCTTGATAACCAATCCATACCAAGGATGACATCAATGTCTGAAGACTTGAGGGCTATGAGTGAAGCAAGGAATACTAAACCCTCAATTGCAATTTGATTACCATGGCTTACTCTATTAGTTTGCCATTTTGAACCAGGAGTTTGAATGATCATAGGGGTGAACATTTCTTCAAAGGATACATCATGTCGAAGTGCATAACTTTCTGACATGAATGAGTGAGAAGCTCCTGGATCGAAAAGAACAGAAGTGGGAACAAAATGGACTGAGAGTGTGCCAAGAATGACGTCAGAAGTACCATCAGTTTCCTCAGTTGAGATTTGGTTCACACGTCCAAGATTTTCTGAGGTGGATGTCTTGGAAGTGGAAACCTTCGGGGGTGGTTTGGCACGAACAGTGGGTTTTCCTTTGGCATGGGGTGGAGCATTTTGGTTGACGGGGCACTCACGAGAGTAGTGACCCGGCTGGCCACATCTGAAACAGGCTCCAAAGATGGTGCGGGGAGCTGGGTTGTTTGGTGGAACTGGTGGACGAGGCGGCACAAGTGATGGCCTCGGTGGGTTGTTTTGGTGGATCAAACTGTTAGGAATCCAGATCATACGCTTCTGAGGGCGTGAACTGGAAGAAGGGGCAAGCTCAAGAGCATGCTTGCGAGACTTCTCGAAAACTTCATTGCCATGCTCAGCTCTGAAGGATCTGTTGACTAAATCCTCAAAGGTGGCAAATTCGATGAGGTTGAGATCATGACGAAGGATGGGGCTAAGTCCCTTGCGGAACCTTGCCTGCTTTCTGGCATCGGTGGTGATCTCATCTTGGGCATACCGAGCAAGACGGTTGAATTCCCTCACATACTCATGAATGGACATATCTCCTTGATTCAGATTGCAGAACTCTTCCTTCTTGCACTCCATCAACTCATCCAGAATGTGGTACCCACGAAAGGAAACACAGAACTCCTGCCAAGTCACTACGTGACCATCTGGCTGCATTGCAACATAGTTCTCCCACCATTGAAGAGCAGCACCTTCCAAGAAGTATACCGCGAAAACAACTCGGTCATCGGGAGCAACATGTGCAGTTTCAAGCTTACGCTCGATGGAACGGAGCCAATCATCAGCTTCAAGGGGCTCAGAAGAACATCGGAATATCGGTGGCTTGAGGAGGATGAAGTCCTGAATGCTGACCACCACATTACGATGGTGGGCGGTATTCTGCTCGATGAGCTCCAGAAGGCGTGTGTGATCACGTCTATTCCGCTCAGCTTCCATCATGATTTCCGCCGCGGAAGGCGGGGTTGGAGGTTCATCATCATTTCGATTCCGATCACGGTCTCGATTCCGAAGAACAGCACTACGAGTTCCAGCTGACATCCTGTGGGATAAAAATCAACAATCAGAACAGGTTGTACGATGGAGGCAAGGATAAAAGGATATGATTTCAGAAGGAGAAGACTATAATGAAAAGGCAATGATTCAAAGAAACATGGAAAAAATCCGGCAGCATAACGGCTACACTGGGATGGAAAATGAAACAACCTCGAGGAGATTGGACAGAACTTCCTCAAGGAACTCAAAACACGGGGACTTTGGACAACCATAACCATCCTACGGCTATAAGGAGGCAATCAACGAGATGTTCTAGTAAGACAGAGGTGAGCCTAGTCCTATCTTCCCGTAGAATAAGATGAGGGTGACTCAGAACTCAGATCGATGAGGGTAAGGAGAAAAAGAAGCCTTACGTTGTTCCCTTATATACCCATAGTAACTATATAACTATAGAAGGCTAGACTCGACTTCGGCCAAGGCTGATAATCCTACAGTCAGTCCTGCTCTGATACCAAGTCTGTCGGGACCCGGGGTTAGCGTATGCAAGCCTCGCTACAACACAATCATATGGAGAGCCGAGAACCGTACCCACTTGTCTAAGCAGACAAGGCCAAGCACAGAACGTTCTCGGAAAGCATCGAACGTGAGGGGCGTCCCATCCAGGCCGTATGATCAACTGAAATGGGTCCTCATCGTCCGCACACAAGTCTAAATGATATGGGTGGTGAACTCCTATACTCATAGACAAGTCGCCTCAACCATACTATCGATTGTATTATAACCCTTACATAGACTTACTCCAGCCCGATCACTTAGTCGGGGTCTAGGGCGGGCTCGATCATACATCAAAGTGAGCACGAGACAGAGTCTCGAACAATCACATCGCGATGCCCCAAGCTGCGCACATCTAAGGGCCACTTGGTGTATAAAAGACCGCCAGCCAGATCACAACTAAGGTCTCGAAAACCCATACAAAGACATGCATGTTATAAACATACACGCAGCACACATGCCTTGTATGAATAGCAGGTATCATTGCAATTCTCTACAAAGTATATATCTTTATTAATAACTCTTACAGAGTGCACACAGAGATCACAAGCATGTGATCCAACATTACAACAAACAAGCGGAAGCAAGTAGGTCTGAGTACAGACAAGTTTAACAAATGGCTTAGAGAAGCCTTATCTAAAAACAAGCCCTCCACGAGGAAACCAGTCGTCTGACTGGGACTACACTAGCTTGGTCTTGGTCTGAGTCTTCATTCTTCGAGCTTCAGGTAGAAGTCACCAACTGGGTCGGTGGGTTCATCTAAAACATAGATTAAGCAAACGTGAGTACAAAATCGTACTCAGCAAGACTTACATAGGAACTATACTATTCATGCATATGTATCAAGGTAAAGGGGGGTGGGGTTTCACTTGCAGAAGTGCCAGCTTTGACTTGGCTAGTCCTGAACTACGAGTACCAGACTTGAGGTAAGAAGCGTACACGAGTCCACTACATCTCTTCAACCAATTACACCACTATGGTTACTTCCTCGACTTCCCCACGAGAAGCACACCATAGCACTCACGCTTATCTTGCGAGTTTTAGAAGTATCCAGTTCAAGTTGTCTAATAATCAAGCACAGCTTTCCAAGCAGTCCTTAACCGCGGACGCGGCTATTCGAATAGTTTTGTTAACCCTGCAGGGGTGTACCGCTACACACACGTGTCATCAGTTACCGCCTTTTGCATGTCACCGTTCAAGAGGTGACAGCGATGATGCCACCACAACACTTCGCCCACAGCTCCGTTCTAGTCCAGAGAGTCGCCTATCTGAGGGGGATCCGTATGGAAGTCCGCCCGAGGTTCCAGTACAGCCTCAAACGATGTGTGCAGGGTCCCAAGCCGGTCTTGAAAAGCCGTTCATCCACTTCGCAGACCGTGCCACAGCCCTACCAGAACTCCGAACTACTGCGACTCTTGGGGTTCGAACGGGGTGAGGTACTAGGATGAGAGGGGTCAGTGAGCCCAATGTGTGGTTGTACTCTTCTTCTTGGATCACTACACAAGAACTCGGGCTTAGGGCGGTGTTCAACGAGACAACCCACTGTGTACTCCTACACAGCCTCTCATCGTTCACCTTGTATTAGGGTAGATTCACCAACACGTTTCACTTTCATCAACACCATGTTTATCATCATCCCGACTCACATCATAAGCAACCTCATTGTACCACTAAGCATGCAATAAGCAGTAACAGTTGCAGGGGCTACATGATATCAACCAACTCCTACATCTGCTAGGATTGTGGTTTGCTTACTACTGTGACAAGATGATAGGTCATGCAAAGGATATGGGTTCAACTATGCGGTAGAAACGTTATCATGGTGATCATCCTAAACAATGCATAAGCGAGACATGAGAGGGAAGTGGGATTTTATCGACATGATCAATGGGGGTTTGCTTGCCTTGCTGATGAGGTTTCGATAATGGAGTCTTCAACGAAGGGGGTGATCTCGAGCTCCGAATCCACTTCTATCAGCAACATGACAATCATAGGATCAACATAATGTACAATGCACAATCACATGAATAAGATTGTAATGGTGATGTTCAAGGTACTGATGTGTTGAGCATTCCATTTAAAAGGAGTATATTGCATTTGAAATGCAAATTCAAACTCCATTTGATTTATCGATGAATTTCAAATGCATTTGAATGCATGAAAATTCATTTAAATTTGTTGATCATGAAGTGATGTGGTATAGTTGAAGTAATGTTTCTGATGTGTGGATGAAACCATTGGAATTAAGGGTGTTGCAAAATCATTTGCAAAATCACTCCAAAATTGAATTTGAAAAGGATCCATATGCATGTTTGCTACTGTTCACCCATTTTAAAATGGTCAGACATGAAAACAAATTACATATTCATAATCCTTGTATTTTTCTGATAATTTTAGACATATTATTTGCTATATTTGGAGTTAGGATGAATTAATTATGAAGTATTGAAGTTTTGGGTATTTTCTGGAATTTTCTGAATTAAATAAACCATTTAACTGATTTACTGCGTCAGCCTGACGCCAGGGTGACGTCAGGGGGCTGCTGACGCGTGGGTCCGGGCTATCAGTGGGGGGGGGGGTTAATTAACCCCGTTAGTTAAACTAACCAGCGGTTAGTTAGTGGCCTTGGGCCCACGAGTCAGTGGGATTAGGGGGTGATTAGGGGTGGGTTAACTCCTAAGTGCCCGGCGGTTAGCCGCCGGCGTCCAGTGCGCGGCGGCGCTCTACCGGAACGGCGTTACGGGCCACGGGGAGGAGGCTGGGGGCACTGGGACGAAGCCCGCGACGTCGCACGTCGTCTGGACTAGGAGGGGTTCGAGGGGGAGGCTCCAGGCCATGGCTTCGACGTCGGGAGGCGGCGGCCGGAGACACTGTCCATGGCGGACTAGCACAGAGAGCCCGGGGAGACGCACAGATGGGGGGGAAATGGAGCTGGGAGCTCACTAGTGGCGATGGAGAGGACGAAGGGGGCGGGGGAAGCAGCACGGCGTCGAATTCGACTTGGGGGTCGTCGGCGGCCGGCGGCAACTCGAAGACACGGGCGACGCCTGGGGAGCTCCTCGGTTCGATTCTGTGCGGGAGATGACGAAGACGACGGCAGTGGATGCACTGGACAGCTCGGCTCGCACGGTGGCCACGTCAGGGCGTCGCCGCGCTCCGGCTGTGCTTCGGGGGTGCTCGGTTTCTCGTCGCCGGAGGGGAAGGAGAGGGTCTGGGAGAGATCTGGGGTGTGGGGGGCTTCTGCGCGACTCCGTGGCACAAGAGAGATGGAGGGGGAGGTCTAGAAGGGCCTGGACGTCGCCGTGGCGTCGTCGCCGTGCTCCCCGCTCCAGGGAGCAGCTTGGAGGGGCGGGGTAGAAGACGACAACGGTTCGGGGGTGGGCTAGGCCAGGCCAAGGTAAGTTGGGCCTCGCCTGAGGTGCAAGGTAAGCTTTGCCTTTGCTTTTTTTCTGTAATTTTGTTTTGCCTCAGTATTAAATACCTAGGCATTTTATAAAATACCCAAAACTTTTATGTGGTCTTAGAATATAAATAGCTAGCCACTCATAACTTTTGGGCATTTTTGAAATTCAAATAATTTGAATTTCAATTCAAATAGGGTTTTATTTAATTTCCAAAGCCACTGTTTGAATATTAGAAAATTCCATGAGCATGGGATTGCTCCCAAACCATTTTTAAAATGATCATAACCATTTATAGGAATTTTCCAAATACTCAAATGATTTTTGGAAAAAGATTTTTATCTGGCCATTTCAAAAATTTCTCAGGGCTTTCTGCTTCCCCATTTTTGAATTTCATTTGAAATTTTCACATGAATGCAAGGTACCTCTGATCCTAGCACATACCTAACTTGGGGTTGTGACATACTGTTTCTCAAGATTGCCAAAAAAATGCAGAGAAAAAGAAAGCTTAAGATTTGCAAAATGGTGAAAACGCAAAACATGACAGAATCTGGGAAAAATAGACCAGCAGGTAATAAATAATTTTTTAGGGGCACTTCTACAACTAAAAAAAAACTCAGAACAGATCACCGAAAGTCAATTGTATAGAGCATACTGTAAAAAAATTCAGATAAAAAATAAGATCTGGTGATTTTGGAGAATTTTTGCAATGGATCAAACAGATTCTGTTTTCTGGACAGCATGTCACAACTTTTGATTTTTCTTGCAAGCGAAGGCTAAACTTGGCACAAAGCTTGAAAATAAAGATACAATGATGGTGCTACAGTAGTAAGAAACATCAAGATCACTAAACACTGAAAGTAAAAACATTTTGGGTTGCCTCCCAATAAGCGCTTTCTTTTATGCCTTTGAGCTAGGCATGATGCGAAAAGATCAAGTTGTATCAATATCAAAGGAATAGCTTACCCGTATAACGGACTCAAATGGTAACTTCATCTTCTTTCTAGGGAAATTTCCATGTCCTTTTTAGGGGGAATTGGAATCTTATAGTCCCTTCTTTCATATCGATGATAGCACCAACGGTGCTGAGAAAAGGACGTCCCAAAATAATTGGACACGAGGGATCACACTCAATGTCCATGAAAAGAAAATCAACGGGGACATAGTTATCATTGAGAACTATAAGAACATCATCAATCCTTCCTAAAGGTTTCTTTACGGAAGAATCAACAGGACGAACACCAAAAGAACAAGGATCAAAAGGTTTCAATTCAAACATATCATACATTATTTTGGGTAAAACGGAGGCAGTAGCTCCAACATCACATAAAGCAAAGCAAGAATAATTATTCAATTTGATCTTGACCATAGGATCCCAACCATCCTCTAGTTTTCTAGGAATAGAAATCTCTAACTTAAGTTTCTCCTCCCTATCTTTGATAAGAGCATTTGTGATATGCTCGGTGAAGGCAATGTTAAGTGAACTAGTGTGGGGGTATTTGGCCATTCTTTGCAAAAAATTAATAACATCAGGAAGAGTGCAATTATCAAAATTGAGTTCTCTACTATTGATCAAAGCGGTGGTGTCATATTCCATGTTTGACTTGATTTTCACTATAACAGTTTTGACATCTTCTCAAGTGGGAGGACGTTTTGGGGCAACTTTAAACCATAGATCTGGTTTCTTTCCCAGGAGACCATGCCATGGGCATAATTCCCCATCATAACTAGTGCAATCACAAGGTCTGTTACTCTTATAAGTACCCATGAAAGCAACAAGCAAGAACAAAGTAACTAATTTTTTTGTGGTTTTTATATAAGACTCAAAAGCAAAAACTAGAAAGTAAACTAACAAGACTAAAAAACAAAGGTAAAAGATAGTGTGCAACTCCACTATCTTGTAACTGGAGTCCTAATACGTCCCAAACTTATCTATAATTTCTGCTTGTTCCATGCTCTTTTATGTGACATTGCTATGTGTTTTGATCCACTTTTATATCTTTTTCAACATATTTGTACTAACCTACTAATTCAGTGCACCCATTGCCAATTTCTGTCTGCTGATGTGTGTAAGTTGCAGGTTTTTACCCGTATTTACAGAGCTCCAAAAATTCTAGAAAAATCATATAGAAATCAGCGTACATGAAGCTTCCAGAATCACGGAAGAAGTGCCGGAGGGGGGGCAGGGCCCACCCAGGTGGCGCGGCCCCCTCCCCGGCCGCACCACCAGGGCACTTGGGAGGTGGGTCCACCCCCCGGCGCCCTCTTCGGCCTATATTTACCTCCCGTCCAGAAAACCCTCGGAGAGACCCCCCCCCCACACACATCATGAAATTCCTCTTTGTTCCGCCGTCGCCGTGCTTCCAAGATCAGGAGCACCAGAAGACCTCTTCCTGACACCTTGCCGGAGGGAGGATTGACCTCCGGGAGCTTCTCCACCACCACGGACGCTTCTCGGATGTGCCGTGAGTAGTCCCCCTTGGACCATGGTTCCATGACCAGTAGCTATGCGATGCCTTCTCTCCAATATTGTGCTTCAATTCTTAGTCCTTGTGAGCTGCCCTACATGATCAAGGCATCTATGTAATTTTTCTGATGTTGCTATGTTGTGTTTTCTGGGATCCGATGGATTATGAGATTATGTTCAGATCGTGATGAGTTATATATTTGGTTTACCCTTTTATATTTCATTCTTGAGTAATTCTTGCATGTTTTCCATTACTTCTTATTGCTTTGGCCAAGTAGTAGATAGTAACTCCAAGAGGGAGCGTTTATGCTTGATTGTGGGTTCATGCTCCCCGATGTCTAGCTTGAGTGACAAAAACATGAGACTAGGAGATGTGCTATTGCCACCTGATACGTCTCAAACGTATCTACTTTTCCAAACACTTTTGCTATTGTTTTGGCCTCATTCTTGCATGATTTGGACGAAACTAACCCGGACTGACGTTGTTTTCAGCAGAGCTGCCTGTATGGTTTTCTTATGTGCAGGAATATGGATTTTTAGGTGTCTCAGAAAATTTCAGGAAAAATCACGGAATCCACGCACCCGGAGGGACCCAGAGCCAGAAGTGGGGCCAGAGGCCAACCAGGGGGCCCCAGGCACACTGCTGGCGCGGCCCCACCCCTGGTCACGCCGGGAGGCCGCCTGGGTGGGTCCTCCCCCCTCTGGTGCCCTACCAAGACCCCTATTTTTACCCGTCGTGAGGAAACTCCAGAACAGAAGTCGTTTTACCAGTTTCCATCACGGAGCCGCCACCACCCTCTGTTCTTCTCCAGGAGGGCTAATCTGGAGGCTGTTTTGGCCTTCGGTGAGGGGACATCATTGTCGTGGATAGAATCCTGACAATAGATATGGGGGTATGAACGGAGCTAAATGAATCTGTACGTAGAGTGGGTTGACGCAAGAGGATTATACAGGTTAGGCCTCTCCGTAGAGATAAAAACCTTAGTCCCGTCCCAGGCTTACTAGGGTATTCTTTCTTCAGAATACTGAGAAGTAGAGAAATGTTGCGCGTGCCCCTGCCAGAGGGGAGGGGTGGCTTATATAGAGTGCGCCCCTGCCTCCTTAATGCCCTGGCATAAATGGGTCTTAATTACAGGATTAAATATGTACTTAAATACAAAACGGTATGCCCATTACTACTAATATAGGAGGAGAAAACGCATGCAGCATTAAATGCCTCCCGTCCGTTGTGTTTTCCTTCTTCCGAGTAGGGGGGCCTCGCCGATCACTTCCGAGTATCGCTTTACTCGGATCTTGCTGTGCTTCCGAGTAGTTGCGTACTCGGAAACGACTCCTGGTCTCCGAGTAACATGTTACTCGGAGGTTGCCAATGCTTCGTGTTTTTGGTTGATTTCATTTTGCTTAATACGTTTTGGGGAAACCTAGGGTTTAAGGATACCCCTGGTTTTCCCTCGCCTAGGGGTATGCCTTTAGTATTACCACGACAGTAGCCCCCAAGCGCTTTCGGGTGCTCGTAAGTGACTTGGCTGACATTTAGTCTTTCTGAGGCATGCGAAGATTGAACTCAGTAAGAGGCCCGGAAGGGCTTTATTGATGTTCGAACTTTTCCCTCGAGTGAGAGTTGGGCAGGTTAGCGGAAAAACTTGGCGACACTCAAACGTCTCTCGGAAGAGGTGGACTGAGGCCTCGGAAGGCGTGTCTCGGAGTAAAAGGCCTTAAACTCCGTATAAACCAAATTTGTAAAGTTCAATGTCCTAGGACATCGTGCTGAGTCCTAGGCCATGCCACATAGGACATTGAGTCTTTACCCCCTGCGCCGGGTCTTACCGGTGGCCTGGCATTCTACGTCAGAGACGGGCCGCCAGCGAGTTTATTACTCGGATTCTCACCCGAGTAACCGGGTGCGGGATTTTTCGCCTTGTGAGGAATCTTCGATTGGTTCCTTTCGCGGCGCTTCCGAGTGACAGCTTACTCGGATGTTGCGGGAGCTTTGTGTTTTCTTCCGAGTGATGGGATACTCGGAGAGTTTGATCGGTGCTATGCTTCGCATCTTCCAAGTGGCTGGGGCGGCTCCGAGCTTCGGGTCGAAATCAGATTTGGCTTTTAACAAAAGATCTTGCCTTGTCAGAGAATCTTCTTGCCCAGGTGAGTGGGCGCACTGTTTGGGCTTGTCTCCTCGATTCCCGCGGCGGTTTTATAGGATAATAATTAACTTCCCGTGGGGAAGTGGGAGGGATTATGGGGAAGTGGGGCAGTTTTATGGGGAAGGGCAACCGGCAAGCCCATTAGTGGGGTGCGGCTCTGACGCGAGGCGGTTGCTACCTCGAGCTATAAAAGGCCCCCTACCTTTCGGTTTGGGACATCTCCACTCATCTCCCCCTTGCGCAGCCGTTACCGCTCCTCTCTTTCGCTCCGCCTCTTCCTTTGCCTGCTCAATCTCTCCGTCGAGATCTTTCCGCCAGCCGCTCGAGGTCCATCCTGGGAGGCCGCCATTCGCGCTGCCCCTCTGCCGCCACCGCGACCATGTCTGCGGGGGAGTGGCTGCCGTCGATCGTGACGGAGGACATGTTGCTGGGGTACCAGGACGCCGGCCTGGTTCCCCGCGAGGGTTGCCGTCTTCCCGCGGCTGGGGAAGACGAGCCCGCACCGCGGGACGGTGAGAGAGTAATTTTACTTTCGCATGTAGATCGCGGCTTTTCTCTTCCCTCACATCCCTTCTTTCTGGATTTTCTGGCTTTCACGGGTGCTCAGCTTCATCACGTTGTTCCCAACGCGGTTACCCTTCTCTCCAGTTTTTTCACCCTTTGTGAAGATTTCTAGGCATAGAGCCCCACTGGCATCTTTTCCGTAGAATATACGCCATCAAGCCTCAGAAGGCGAAGAAGTCTGGGGAGGGTGGTGGCGTTGAGTTTAACCATCTTTGTGGCGGCCTGTTTTTGGCCAAGAAGCAGGGAGTACAGTATTTTGCTTCTTGTGTGCCCGATTCTGTCAAGAACTGGCAGAATAGTTGGTTCTACTGCAAAGTGGCCGAGGAGCCGGGGGTGCGTACCTTGCCTCCTTACTCGGACGTTAGGCTGACTAATTCTCAGGGCTGGAACCCTCGACTCACCAATGCTGATAAGGAGCAGGTGCTACCCCTGATGCGTGAAGTCATCAGGCTGAAGAAGAATGGTCTGGACGCCATAGATTTGATAGCTGCTTTTGTGATTCGGAAGATCCAGCCGCTCCAGGCCCGAGCTCGGGGGATGTGGACATACTCCGGGTTGCAGGATGACACCCGCTATAGTAACACTAAGATGCCTTTGGACGAGTTTGAACTTCATATGAAGATAATAACAAGCGTGACCCAGGGGCTTCAGACAACTGGCCGAGTGAGACCCCTCGGCATCGACAATCCTCCCACCTTGGTATGCTGACTCATGTCATATGTATCTTGAATGTGCTTCATTTGTCGGCTTTAACTCGGAACTCTTTGTTTATTGCTAGGATTTTACCCAGTTTCGCTGTCCTATTCCTTTGGCTCCGCAGCATCCCGCCGAGGAGGATGAAGATAGTACTGCTGGCGCGGGGGTCGGAGTTGAGGTGGGGGAGGAGCTGGAGTCCGAGGTGGCTCGGGTTCAGGCAGCGTCCGAGCAACGCTCGAAGAATAACCAGGACCGCGAGTCGGCGCGGGAGGGGCTTACTCGGACCCGTAAAAGGGCTCATACTCCGAGTGGTGAAGAGGACAGCGGGAAGCTTCCTCCCTTGAGCCTCAGCTCTGGGAAGGTTGCGCCCATGAAGAAGAAGAAACTTGTCACTCTTGGGGGCCAAGAGGCTAATCCCGCAGGAGGTGCTGCTGTTGAAAAGGCCAAGGGGGCTGGATCTGGTTCGGCCAGGGTTGCTCCCACAAGGCGTAGCTTGAAGACCGTTCACCCGTAATGTTGTTGGTTATCGCGTGCTTTGAGGCCCTGTTAGTTTCTCAGGCTCATCCTTAGCTGTCTCTTTTTGCAGTATTCGTCCGAGTGGTTCTGAGACGTTGCCTGGGATCGAGGAGGATCCCGAGGCCAAAGCTATGGAGGACGCTAGCACTTGTGAGGTGACTGACTTTCCTGGGATGGGCGCTATTCCAGAAGATACTGCGGCTGTTGGTGAGAATTCTTCGTCATTTTCTTTGTTGAGACGTTTGTCGCTGTCATCTTTCGCTTTTAATTGTTTGTTGTTTCTGCTGCAGACATGGATGTTGACCCTATTGTTGATCCAGCTCGGATTGTTATCGAGTCTGCCGCTGCTGGGGTCACTCCTCCTGAGGTGACTGTTCCTGAGGGAACGGTAGCCTCTGGGTCTGGTTCCCGAGCTACCGCATCCGATGCTCCAGCTGGGGAGGCTGTTAAGGAGACCCCTGTCGCCTCGGCGGCTGTTCGAAGGAGTGAGCCTGCTAGTTCGGGGGCCATTCCCGTTGGAGCCCCAGTGGAGAGTGCTATCATTGGCGGATTGAAGGAGTCTTTGGTCCAGGCGACCCAGTTTGAGCTGCGGCTGCGGGAGCTAGCATCTGAGGCTGAGTTGGTGAAGTCCAACATGCACGTAAGTACTTACGTAAGTTTTCCTACCCAGTGGGTGTAGCCCCCAAGGCTCCGAGTAACTTTCCGAAGTTATTCCGAGTGTTTTGATAGGAGGTTTTTATTTGGATGATCTTCCAGTGGTAGCACTTCTTAGTGCACCCAGTGGGTGTAGCCCCCAAGGCTCCGAGTAACTTTGTGAAGTTATGCGGAGTCTTTTGGTAGGAGGTTTTTATTTTGATGAACTTCCAGTGGGAGCACTTCTTAGTGCACCCACTGGGTGTAGCCCCCAAGGCTCCGAGTAACTTTGTGAAGTTATTCGGAGTCTTTTGATAGGAGGTTTTTATTTTGATGAACTTCCAGTGGGAGCACTTCTTAGTGCACCCACTGGGTGTAGCCCCCAAGGCTCCGAGTAACTTTGTGAAGTTATTCAGAGTCTTTTGATAGGAGGTTTTTATTTTGATGAACGTCCAGTGGGAGCACTTCTTAGTGCACCCACTGGGTGTAGCCCCCAAGGCTCCGAGTAACTTTGTGAAGTTATTCGGAGTCTTTTGATAGGAGGTTTTTATTTTGATGAACTTCCAGTGGGATCACTTCTTAGTGCACCCACTGGGTGTAGCCCCCAAGGCTCCGAGTAACTTTGTGAAGTTATTCAGAGTCTTTTGATAGGAGGTTTTTATTTTGATGAACTTCCAGTGGGAGCACTTCATAGTGCACCCACTGGGTGTAGCCCCCAAGGCTCCGAGTAACTTTGTGAAGTTATTCGGAGTCTTTTGATAGGAGGTTTTTATTTGATTGTGGTATTCCTCTTGTCTTCATAGCAGGCATGCAAGCTTGGGTCGGCCTTCGTGAAGTTGCAGGGGGAGAGTGTTGCTACCAAGAGTGCGTACGAAGCGCTGCTTGAAGAGCATAACAAACTGAAGAAACAACATGCTGAGGATAATGGTAACAGTTCTTGAGTTTCCAAACTGTCATCTTTCTTCCTCTTATTCTTGTATCTGACATTTTGCTTGCAGAGGCGGCGAAGAAGGCCTTTGATGCAAAATTTAAGGAGAACGATGATTTTGTGGCCAAGATGAAGAAGGAAATAGAGCAAGTTGAGAAACGAGCCAAGGCTCAGAAAGCTTTGGAGACCTGTCTTCATTACTACAAATAGGCGGTGAAGGATAATGAGGCTTGCATCTCTAAGATGGAGTCTGACTTGGAGAAACTATCCGAGATGCGTGCCGAAGATGCGAAGAAGCATCAAGCCGAGTTGGAAACCACTCGGAAGGCGGTGAAGGCAGCTGAAGAGTATTGCGCTGGGCGGTTCGCCGTTTTCAGTGAGACCTTGTCTGGTGAGTTTTTGGTTGTCCGAGCTGTGGTAGGGACCTGTTGCCCATTCTTAGATTGTGTACTCATCTTCTCTCTTGGTGCAGCATATGGGACAGATCCAGATGCCGAGCAGGCGCGCATGGCCGACTTTGCGGAAATGATGAAGAGAGATAACTATACTCCAGTGACCACTGAATTTGCTCTGGCTCGGGGATTGCTGACCATGAGGTGCGCCAAAGCGAATAAATTTGCTGAAGAGGTTATGGGTGCTACCCTGGCTTTAAAGAGCAAGTTGTCGCCTTATGAAGGGAGCAGAGTGAAGTTAGATACTGTTGTGCCCGTGCTCCAGGAGGCTCCGCATCAGCTGGCCCGCTGGAAACGCTCAGCGGCACGGAGCGGTGCGAATTACGCACTAGCCTTGACCAAGGCGCATTTTCCGGAGCGGGTCCATAATCTTGAGCGAGTTGGTGGTGGAGATCCGAAAGAGGGTCAGAGCTGCACCTCCTTCCTGCCGCGCTATGCGGAGACTGCTAGCCGAATTGCCCTGATGCCCGATCTGGATTTCTTCGTTGAGTCAACTGGTGTAACCAGTGAGTCGGACGAGGCGGGCGAGGAATGAATGGAGTGTGGTTGAAAACACTGGTTTGATATTTGCCTCGGGATGCCGAGTGGATCTGTAATAAGTTGCACTGTGTGGTTGTGTCGTGACACTCCGTCGTTTGGTTGATGAACTCGTACTCTGTTTCTTTGCTTGAAACGAATATTTCTTCCGATTTTCCTTTCTTTTGGTATGAATTTTCGAAGTTTTTACTCGAGCTGCGCATAGTTCTAAAGAGAGCTTGTTTTTATCGCTTTAAGCAGCCCCCAAGTCTACTTAGACTGGAAGGTACTCAGAAAGATTTCATGTTGAGGATCTTGTATACAAGGTCCTCAATGCAGATGATGTTGTGCTTCCTCAAGCCTTTTGGGGCGTTGGTAAGCACTTATTATAAGTTTTCTAAGTTCTCGTCCGAGCTGCGCACAGCTCGGATGGAAAACCTGATTGATAGTTTTCGTCCAAGCTGCGCACAGCTCGGAAGAAAACCTGTTTTTATGGCTTTAAGCAGCCCCCAAGCCCCTTGAGGCTTGAAAGTACTTAGAAATTTTTTCTATTGAAGATCTTGTATACAAGGTCCTCAATGCAGATGATGTTGTGCTTCCTCAAGCCTTTGGGGCGTTGGTGAGCACTTAACATAAGTTTTCTAAGTTCTCGTCCGAGCTGCGCACAACTCGGATGGAAAACCTGATTAATTGTTTTCGTCCGAGCTGCGCACAGCTCGGAAGAAAACCTGTTTTTATAGCTTTAAGCGAGGCTTGGAAGTACTTAGAAAAATTGTCTATTGAAGATCTTGTATACAAGGTCCTCAATGCAGATGATGTTGTGCTTCCTCAAGCCTTTGGGGCGTTGGTGAGCACTTAACATAACTTTTCTAAGTTCTCGTCCAAGCTGCGCACAGCTCGGATGGAAAACCTGATTGATTGTTTTCGTCCGAGCCGCCCACAGCTCGGAAGAAAACCTGTTTCTATAGCTTTAAGCTGCCCCAAGCCTCTTGAGGCTTGGAAGTACTTAGAATTTTTTTTCTATTGAAGATCTTGTATACAAGGTCCTCAATGCAGATGATGTTGTGCTTCCTCAAGCCTTTGGGGCGTTGGTGAGCACTTAACATAAGTTTTCTAAGTTCTCGTCCGAGCTGCGCACAGCTCGGATGGAAAACCCGATTGATAGTTTTCGTTCGAGCTGCGCACAGCTCGGAAGAAAACCTGTTTTTATGGCTTTAAGCAGCCCCAAGGCCCCTTGAGGCTTGAAAGTACTTAGAAATTTTTTCTATTGAAGATATTGTATACAAGGTCCTCAATGCAGATGATGTTGTGCTTCCTCAAGCCTTTGGGGCGTTGGTGAGCACTTAACATAAGTTTTCAAAGTTCTCGTCCGAGCTGCGCACAGCTCGGATGGACAACCTGATTGATAGTTTTCGTCCGAGCTGCGCACAGCTCGGAAGAAAACCTGTTTTTATGGCTTTAAGCAGCCCCCAAGCCCCTTCAGGCTTGAAAGTACTTAGAAATTTTTTCTATTGAAGATCTTGTATACAAGGTCCTCAATGCAGATGATGTTGTGCTTCCTCAAGCCTTTGGGGCGTTGGTGAGCACTTAACATAAGTTTTCTAAGTTCTCGTCCGAGCTGCGCACAGCTCAGATGGAAAACCTGATTGATTGTTTTCGTCCGAGCTGCCCACAGCTCGGAAGAAAACCTGTTTCTATGGCTTTAAGCAGCCCCCAAGCCTCTTGAGGCTTGGAAGTACTTAGAAATTTTTTCTATTGAAGATCTTGTATACAAGGTCCTCAATGCAGATGATGTTGTGCTTCCTCAAGCCTTTGGGGCGTTGGTGAACACTTAACATAAGTTTTCTAAGTTCTTGTCCGAGCTGCGCATAGCTCGGATGGAAAACCTGATTGATAGTTTTCGTCCGAGATGCTCACAACTCGGAAGAGAACCTGTTTTTGAGTAATGAAAGCAAATTGAGTAAGGCGCACTAGGCGTACGAAGTAATATTTATTCATGTATTACAAGCGTGCTCATGCATAGAATCGGCGCAGTAACTGGGCGTTCCATGCATGAGGCTCTTCTATCTTATTAGTTACATCGTACAGGTCATAGGACCCATTGTGCAGTTCTCTGGAGATGATAAACGGGCCTTCCCATGGGGGAGCTAATTTGTGGTCCGAAGTTTGCTTGATGCGAAGTACCATGTCACCCTCTTGGAAGGAGCGAGCTCAGACGTGTCGGTCGTGGTATCGGCGAAGGTCTTGCTGATAAAACGTCGAGCGGGTGAGAGCTAAATTTCGCTCCTCCTCCAAGAGGTCAACGCCGTCTTGTCGCGCTTCTTCAGCTTCAGCTTCTGTGTACTGGCTTATACGGGGTGCATTGTGCTTGAGGTCACTCGGAAGGACTGCTTATGAGCTGTAGACGAGGAAGAAGGGGGTTGACCGAGTTGAGCGATTGGGAGTTGTACGCAATCCCCACAAGACTGAAGGGAGTTCATCAACCCAGGCGCCCGCTGCTTTCTTTAGTTCCCGAAGTAGCCGAGGCTTGATTCCTTTGAGTATTAGTCCGTTGGCTCGTTCGACTTGGCCATTGGACCGTGGGTGTGCGACTGAGGCGAAATTGACCTGGATGCCATTGGAACAACAGAATTTCTTGAATTCGGCCGAGTTGAAGTTCGATCCATTATCAGTAATGATATCATGCGGGACGCTGAACCGATGTATGATGCCTTGCATAAAGCTGACTGTTGTGGCGGAGTCTTGGTTCTTGATAGGTTTTGCTTCTATCCATTTGGTAAACTTGTCTACGGCGACCAGAATGTGGGTGAAGCCATGCTTGCCCGTTCGGAGTGGTCCGATCATATCCAATCCCCATACTGCAAATGGCCATGCTAGGGGGATTGTCTTCAGCTCGGAAGCTGGTTTGCGGGGCTGGTTGCCATAAAACTGGCAGCCCTCGCAGTGGTCCACGATGTACCGAGCATCGCTGAGGGCGCCGGGCCAGAAGAAACCAGCTCGAAAAGCTTTTGCCACTAACGTCCGACTTGAGGCATGATGGCCACAATCTCCCGAGTGGATTTCTTGTAATATGCAGCGGCCTTCTTCCTCGGAGATGCATCGCTGGGGGACATGAGTGATGTTGTTCCTGTACAGCTCTCCATTGATCTCCGAGTAGGACTTGGACTTGCGGACGATCTGCTTGGCTTCTATCTCGTCGTCAGGTAACTCTTGTTTTTGCAGATAGTCAAGAATTGGACGTGTCCATTCGAAGGGAATGACCTCCACATCAAACGCCATGTCAACTACTGCGGGTATGTCTTCTTTGTTGGGGATATTCTTGTCAGGCAGCATATCCGGATCGGCTTCCAGGAAGGGGTCCTCCTTGACTGTTGGGGAATGTAAGTGCTCCAGATAGATCCCTGGCGGGATCTGTCCTCGGGTGGAACCCAATTTGGCTAGGTTGTGTGCTGCCTGATTTTTACCCCTTGGGATGTGATGGAGCTCCAGCCCATCAAATTTTTTCTCCAATTTTCTCACTGCTACACAGTAGGTTGTCATTGCTGGGCTTCAGATGTCCCACTCTTTCATTACTTGGTTGATTACCAAGTCTGAATCTCCGAATACCATAAGTCTCCTGACTCCGAGCGATATAGCCATTCGCATACCATACAGGAGAGCTTCATACTCGGCTTCGTTGTTTGTTGCTGGGAAATGGATTTGGAGGACGTACCTCATCTCATCCTTTCTAGGTGAGACTAGTACCACCCCTGCCCCTGCGCCGTGTAGCATCTTGGAGCCATCAAAGAACATCGTCCAATGTTCTGGTGTTGGCTGTGGGGGATGTTGGACCTCAATCCACTCGGCTAGGAAGTCCACCAGTGCTTGTGACTTGATTGCTTTTTTAGCTTGGTAATTGAGGTCAAAGGGGAGTAGGTCCAAACTCCATTTTGCTATTCTGCCTGTCGAATATCTGTTGTTCATAGATTCTGCTAGGGGAGCTTCAGAGACCACTGTGATGGAATGATCCTGGAAATAATGTGCGAGCTTCTGAGATGCCAAGTAAATCCCCATTGCTATCTTCTGGTAGTGAGGGTATCGCTGTTTTGATGGTGTGAGGACTTCGGAGATGTAGTACACCGACCTTTGTACTTTCTGTGATTTTCCTTCTTCTTCCCTCTCCACTACTATGGCTACGCTGACAACTCGGCTTGTGGCGGCAATGTACAACAAGAGCGGCTCTTTTTCCTGGGGTGCTGCCAGGACTGGCCGAGTTGACAGTTGTTTTTTGAGTTCTTCGAAAGCCATTTGAGCTTCTTCCGTCCAGACGAAATTCGGTGACTTTTTCATCAGTTGGTAGAGAGGTAGGTCTTTCTCTCCCAATCTGGAGACAAAACGACTGAGTGCTGCGAGACAACCTGTTAACTTTTGGACGTCTCGGAGCTTCTTGGGAGGCTTCATGTTCTGAATTGCCGCGATTTTTTCCAGGTTTGCCTCTATCCCTCGCTCGGAGACCATGAATCCGAGTAGCTTCCCTGCCGGCACGCCAAAAACGCATTTTTCAGGATTAAGCCTGATGCCGTAGGCTCGGAGGCTTTGAAAAGTTTCAGCTAGGTCGGCTAGTAAACTACTTCCTTTAGCCGACTTGATCACAATGTCATCCACATAGACTTCCACGTTTCTGCCGATCTGCCAGATCAGACAATTCTGCATCATGCGCTGGTACGTGGCGCCTGCGTTTCTCAATCCGAAAGGCATCGTGACATAACAGAAACATCCGAATGGGGTTATGAATGCTGTTTTGAGCTCGTCTCGTTCGTATAGTCGGATTTGATGGTAACCCGAGTATGCATCGAGGAAGCATAATCTCTCGCAACCTGACGTGGAGTCCACAATCTGGTCAATGCGAGGAAGAGGGAAATGGTCTTTTGGACAAACTTTATTGATATGACGAAAATCAACACAAGTTCTCCAAGATTTATCTTTCTTCGGAACCATTACAGGATTCGCTAACCACTCGGAGTGGAAGATTTCCCTAATGAATCCGGCTGCTAACAATCTAGCTATCTCCTGTCCGATGGCCTTCCTTTTCTCGGAGGAAAACCGTCGGAGGGACTCTTTCACCGGTCTTGCTTTTGGATCCACGTGTAACTTGTGCTCAGCCAACTCCCTTGGGACCCCAGGCATATCGGCGGGCTTCCACGCGAAGATGTCCCAATTCTCACGGAGGAAGTTGACGAGCTCGAGTTCCTATTGGGGATCCAGATCGGTGGCGATGTTGGTGTATTTTCCTTCATCTGTGGGGTGTATCTGTACCCTCTTGGTCTCTCCGGCCGACTCGAATGAAGATGTCTTCTTTGGCTGCAGCAACTCGGACGATTCGGCGGCTTTCTTGTATTCAGCCAATTCGACCTCGGCCATCTGCTGATCGGCTATCAGGGAGCCTTTCTGCAGCAGGTGGCTTGCTTGTAGTCTCCCGAGACAGTGATCATGCCGTGAGGGCCGGGCATCTTGAGTTTCAGATAGACATAACAGGGGATGGCCATAAATTTTGCATAGGCCGGCCTTCCGAGTAAAGCATGATACGCACTCGGGAAATCCACTACTTCAAAGGTGATCTTCTCTTTCCGGAAGTTACTCGGAGTACCGAAGACCACATTGAGGGAGATCATTCCGAGTGAGTACGCCTTTTTCCCCGGGATTATCCCATGAAATTCCAAATAGCTTTTGCGGAGTTTGGACATCGGGATGTTCATGCTCTTCAGAGTGCTTGCATACAGGATGTTAATTCCGCTGCCGCCATCCATCAAGACATTCCTGATCCTGAAGTTACCATTTCTCGTTTCCACCAGAGGGTCCACAATCAGGGCGTGTCTTCCCGGGTGAGGAATGTGAGGAGGGTGGTATGACTGATCAAAAGTGATTGGGACGTCGGCCCACTTCATGTAACTCGGAACTGCCGAGTTGACTTCTCTGAATCTTATCTTTTCCACCCTCTTAGACTCTCGTCCTGCGAAGATGACCAGCACTCCGTCTTCTCGCGGGAAACCTTCGCTGTCCAGTTCTGGGCTGGGTGCTTTCTTTTTCCCGGTCTCCTTATCTTGCTGGGGGCCTGTTTTTGCGTTCTGGGCTGCTCTCTTGATCAGGCGGCACTGCCGAGCTGTATGCTTTGGGATAACCACCTTTCCCTCGGCATCGCGGGTGGTGTGGAGAGGACAGGGCTGATCCAGAACTTCATCATCGTTGGACGGCTTTTTCTGCCGCGGTTGCCACTCCTTTCGTGCTTGACCCTTGCCATGAAGGCCCGCAGCGTTTGTTGCCACCACCAGTTCTGCATCTGTTGGGGCGTCTTCTGCCTTTCTCTTGTTGCTTGCGGTCTTCTGCTTCGGGTTCGGCGCCGAGCTGCCACCTCCTCTATGTTGCTGGTTCTTCTGCCGAATTTCTTCTTCACCATTGGCATACTTGTTTGCTATCTCCATCAGCTTCCCGAGTGAGGTGATGTGCGGTGATCTTGCCAACTTGAGGCTTAGCTCCTTGTACTTGACCCCTTGCTTGAAGGCGTGAATGACCTGGAACTCGGAGACTCCTTCGACCGAGTTGTGGAGTGTGATCCACCTCTGGATGTAGTCCCAAGTAGTCTCGGTGTGGCCCTGGACGCACAATTGCAGCTCGGTCAGGCCTCCAGGCCTCTTGTAGGTCCCCTCAAAATTCTTGATGAATACTCTCTCGAGGTCTTCCCAAACCCAGATGCTACTTTGGGGGAGCTGATTCAGCCACGCCCGAGCTGAGCCTTCTAACATCAACGGCAGGTGCATCATGGCTATCTCATCACCACCCCCTCCGATCTGCACGGCTATTCTGTAGTCATCCAACCATGTCTGGGGTTTAGCATCACCTCGGTACTTTTCCACCCCTTGGGCTATCCTGAAGTGGGGCGGAATAGGGGTAGACCGAATCCTTTCACTGAAGCAGACCGGACCTGTGGCCATTGGGGGCCGAGCCAGATCCTGACGATGAGTTCTGGCGCGGTCGACTCGGCTCTGTACAAGGTGGCTTCGGGCGTCATCTTCAACATCGAAATAACGGTCGTCCCGGTGCCGAGGGAACTCTTCTCTCCGAGGTGCGGGACGACCCGTCCCACGGGCTTCTGTTCTTCTGAGATCCTCATGCCGATATTGCTCTTGGCGATGATCTCCTCGAGGTTCGTCTCTGCGCCGGGGCGAACTGTTTCTGTTCCTCCGCGCTTCCCCATAGGGCTTGTGTACTGAAAGTGACGTCCTCGCAGGGGGAACTTGGGAATGGATCCACTGCTGTGATTGACTAACAGCAGCGTTTTGATCGACTGCGGTTTGTAACAAAAACGCCAGGTGCTGAATTTCTTCTGCCACCGATCCACTGGGCTGCAGGGAATTCGGAATCCGAGTCGCCGCTATGAGATTTTCCACTGGGGTAATCATAGCTCGGAAAGGTTCTCGACCTGGTCCCAGCAGTTGACGACTCGTCCTGCTTTGTCTGAGTCGAGCTACCTCCCGAGCTTGACGCTCGAGAGTGTTTTCTAACTCGGCCAGACGCTCCCGCTCAGCCAAATTGGTTAATCTGGCCGCCTCCAGGCCTCGCCCTTCTGGAGTGCTTGTGTCAATGGGGGTGTTCAGTAGTCGCTCGGTCGCTTCTGCTTCTTCCCGCTCTTCCCGAGTAGGGGGACGAGGTTGTCGACTTGACTCTCCGAGCTCCAACCTTCGGAAAGCTGAAACACGTCGAGTCGGCTCCCGTGTGCCAGCCATGGATGGGCTGTTTGTTTCATCTCAGGCGTGAGTGTCCCGAGCCGGCGATGGATGAGAGGGCGGAGTCTCAGCCATGCATACTTCTGCAACTGCGGCAGGGGTGTCGCTGCTGCCTTCATGCTCGGCGCTTGACTCGGGGTCAGATGCTGCCATGCCTTCTTCTTAAACCAAGTCGAACAGAGGCAAGAGAGAAGCTGTGGAGCCTTCTCTCGCGATCAGTTCGTCCAAGGCCTTGTGGGCTGACTCCACCGAGTCGATGACTGCCACCTGCTGGACCTTGACCGATTTTCCGCGATGGTGAGCGCGCGGGCGGCCCGAACGCTTCTTCTTGTGGCGGACGGGTAGCAGCGCGGGTGCTTGACGATGGGCCGACAGCTGGAGGCGTAGGGCCCCCGACTCATCAGCTCGGAAGTGGACGCTGCCCCTTGAGGGCAGCAATTGTGCCTGGAGCGGAGAATCCGCTAACCAAGCTGAATCATCAGCTATGAAAGCCAACGATCCGAAACAGAAAACCTCTCCGACGATGAGCTCGGAGCCGCGAATCGACGAAGAGGATGAGAAAAACGCCATCTCTACGATTGCTGATCAACTCAGCCCAAGGTGGGCGCCAACTATCGTGGATAGAATCCAGACAATAGATATGGGGGTATGAACGGAGCTAAATGAATCTGTACGTAGAGTGGGTTGACGCAAGAGGATTATACAGATTAGGCCTCTCCGTAGAGATAAAAAACTTAGTCCTATCCCAGGCTTACTGGGGTGTTCTTTCTTCAGAATACTGAGAAGTAGAGAAATGTTGCGCGTGCCCCTGCCAGAGGGGAGGGGTGGCTTATATAGAGTGCTCCCCTGCCTCCTTAATGCCCTGGCATAAATGGGTCTTAATTACAGGATTAAATATGTACTTAAATACAAAACGGTCTGCCCATTACTACTAATAAAGGAGGAGAAAACGCCTGCAGCATTAAATGCCTCCCGTCCGTTGCATTTCCATCTTCCGAGTAGGGGGGCCTCGCCGATCACTTCCGAGTATCACTTTACTCGGATCTTGTTGTGCTTCCGAGTAGTTGCGTACTCGGAAACGACTCCTGGTCTCCGAGTAACATGTTACTCGGAGGCTGCCAATGCTTCGTGTTTTTGGTTGATTTCATTTTGCTTAATACGTTTTGGGGAAACCTAGGGTTTAAGGATACCCTTGGTTTTCCCTCGCCTAGGGGTATGCCTTTAGTATTACCACGACAATCATCGCCATTGTCATCACCATCGCCACTCCATCATCCCTACACGACTTCTCCTTTCATTTGTGAGTAATTCCCTATTGTAGGCAAAGGGGATGGTAGGGATTGGATGGGTTAGATCATGTAATAGTTCGTCAGATTGTTGGGGGCATGTTGCTTATCATCTACTTTGGTGTTTATCATCTTTGCTACAACTTGTTGCTCTTAATGCTTGTCACTTTGGGCCCGAGTGCCATGTTTTCAGATCTGAACCACTTGTGTTTTCACGAGTTTATTTGTGTTCTTGATCCTATCTATGAGTTGTATGCACCTATTATGGTCCGGAATCGGCTGTCCCAAAGGTGACAGCTTGGGACACCAAAGGGGATGGAGTACAATTTGAGGATTTCATGTATCCATTGAGTGTTAATGCTTTGTTTCGGTGCTCTTTGACAGGAGCACCTTAATCTCCATAAGTTCCTTTTGGCCCTGTTCGTAGCGGGATGGTAGGACAAAAGATGTTGTGCAAGTTCTTATTGCAAGCACGTACAACTACCTACGTGATACATGCCTAATGTTTGATATTGCCTAGATGATCCTTGCTTTTCTGTGTGCCTTGCCCCGTGTTAGAATCTATTACATGTTCACTCTCATCCAAGCAGCACCCAACCATCCATCTCCCTAGCCTGCAGTGTTTTAACCCTGCTGGTTACTAGTTGTTTAATTTTGTTGTTTTACTTTCGTTGTTTCACCGCCACTATTTCCATTACCACCATCACTCCCATATCACCGTTACTATTAATATTTTGTTGCAAGCAAGTATATTTCAGGTGCGGTTGAATTGACAACTCAACTGTTAAAGCTTATAAATATTCTTTGGCTCCCCTTGTGTCAAATCAATAAATTGGGTTATCTTACCCGCGAAGACTATCTCGATCCCCTACAGTTGAGGGTCATCAAGTACTGTTTTCTGGCGCCGTTGCCGGGGAGCATAGCTTTATTTACAAGTCTACTTGAAGTATTCTTCCTGCTGCACTTTATCCACTATGGGTAAGAAAGGAGACCCCAAGGTTCCGATCTTACCATCCACTACAAGAAAATGTACTATTCTGAGCACTAGTGCTACACTTGATTCACCTTCAGTTATAACTAAGTTTGCTTCACCACCACCACATGCTGCTTCTACTGAGTCTGTTACTATGTCCGATACTTTTGATGATGCTTCCACTACTCTTGATGAAATTGGTTTTCTTGGTCGCTATCTTGAATCTCAAATTGCTAATGTTGCAGAACAGTCCGAGACGGAAACCCCTGCTACCTATTTCCCCACTTGCAAAGCCTTTGGTTACCCAGATTTGAGTGAACTCAAGGAGAGACTCCTTGAGGATGATTATATTATTCTTGATGATGATTTATGCAGGGAACTCACAAAGTGTGCTAACTCTGACCCTGGTGCTGTTAAGAAGCTGCTTGAAAAGCACTCTATCAAGAACAAGATTACTCCAGATCCTAAATTTTCCACATCTCCTATATGCATCAATGATCCTGATTATGATTTATCTGTTGATCTTTCACTTATATCTACAGTTAAAGCTGACCCTTTTTATGGCAGAGAAAATGATGATGCTATTGCACACCTGACCAAACTCACTGAGTTAGTTACGACCGATGAAAAGATACGAAACTTTTATGTGACTAAGCTTCTTCCTTTCTCTTTGAAGGAAGGTGCTAAAGCATGGTATGATGCACTACCTTATGGTTCCATTCAAAGTCCTCAAGATTTGGCTCAATCTTTTGTTGATAAGTACTTTCCTGCTCATATGCAACATACTGCTTTACAAAGAATTTATAACTTTAAACAGTTGCAGGATGAGCACCTCCCTAAAGCTTGGGGGAGGTATTTCAGTTTGATCAAGGCTAGACAGGGACACGGGGTCCCTATGAATGAATTACTTGATATAGTTTATGCTGGTCTAACCGATGAATCTAGATCCTATCTGGATAGTTGTGTTGGCTGTGTTTTCAGAGAAAGAACACCAGACGATGCTGAAGAATTAATGGGCAAGATTGCCAAGAACCACGAAGATTGGTCCGTCCCTGAACCACCTCCACCACCAAAGAAGAGGAGCATGCTTGTCCTAAGCCCCGAAGATATGCAAGAAGCGAAGAAGTCTATAAAAGATAAAGGTATTACATCCCCAAGCTTAATTCCTTCTCGTCCTCGAGTAGGTAAATGATAACAGGCATAATTTCTGTGGTGACATGCTAGCAACCATATAAGAACTTTGAAAAGTAAAGCAATTAAGGTATGTAATTCAATTCAAGTCATAACATGCAAGAGTCTATATTAGCATTGAAACAAGCAACGAAAGAACATTGGATGCAAGAGCTCTCGTTGTCCGTGACTCGAATGTCTCCAGATGGTGTTTGCGTGCAAGAAGGGGGATAGGGAATACGAGAAAAAATGTATTTTTCTGTTGAGAACTCAATCTACTAAAGTTTCACACTTGGTCTTCTTTGGAATCTTATCTTGACTCGTCCCTAGTCCACTAGCCAGGTACAAGTCAATTTGATCCACTCCTTTTCGATATTTTGAGCACTCGTGCAATGGATGAGCGTAAGCACGAGAGTTGACACTTAGGATGGCAAAGGGAGAATATGGTGGAGGAGGAAGACAAAAAGGATGAGAAAGGCTCACATCAATGAGTACAATCATAGGCGAAAAAGGCCAAATGATAGATATGATGTGAGGAGTAGGGATTGCCAGATCCCAGCAAACACAACATAGCAACAACAGAAAAATTACATAGACGCCTTGATCATGTAGGTCGGCTCACAAGGACTAAGAATTGAATCACAATATTGGAGAGAAGACATCACATAGCTACTGGTCATGGACCCATTGTCCAAGGGGAACACCTCACGGCACTTCCGGGAAGCGTCCATGGTGGTGAAGCTCCCGGAGGTCAATCCTCCCTCTGGCAGGGTGCCGGGAAGAGGTCTTCGGGTGCTCCCGATCTTGGAAGCGCGGCGGCGGCGGAACAGAGAGGAATTTTGCGACACTGGGGTCTCTCTAAGGGTTTTCTGGACGGGAGGTAAATATAGGCCAAAGGGGGCGCCAGGGGTGGACCCACCTCCTAGGCGCCCTGGTGGCGCGACTAGGGAGGGGGTCGCGCCACCTCGCCGCCTGGGTGGGCCTTGGCCCCCCTACGACACTTCTTCGGTGATTCTGGAAGTCATTTACGCTGATTTTTTATATGATTTTTCTAGATTTTTTGGAGCTCTGTAAATATGGGTAGAAACCTGCAACTTACAGACATCAGCTGACAGAAACTGGCATTGGGTGCACTGAGTTAGTAGGTTAGTCCAAATATGTATAAAAAGATATAAAAGTGTAGCAAAACATTTAGCAATGTCACATAAAAGAGCATGGACCAAGCAAAAATTATAGATACGTTTGGGATGTATCAACATCCCCAAGCTTAATTCCCGCTCGTCCTCGAGTAGGTAAATGATAACACAGATAATTTATGTGGTGACATGCTAACACACATATAAAAACTTCGAAGTAAAGCAAGTAAAGATGTGCAATTAAAGTCAAGATAATAACAAGCAAGAGTCTATATCTAATATTGAAACTAGCAAAGTATGAACATAAAGGTGCAAGAGCTCTCGCTGTGTGTGACTCGAATGTCTCCAAATGGTGTTTGCGTGCAAGAAATGGGAGATGGGTTTAGAGAATAAAAATAATATTGTATATAGTTTAATTGAGAACTCAATCTACTAAAGTTTCACACTTGGTCTCCTTCGGGATCTTATTTTGAATTATATATTTGGTTTACCCTTTTATATTTTGTTCTTGAGTAATTATTGCATGTTCTCCGTTACTATCTATTGTTTTGGCCAAGTAGTAGATACTAACTCCAAGAGGGAGCATTTATGCTTGATTGTGGGTTCATGCCCCCCTATGTCTAGCTTGAGTGACAGAAACATGAGACTAGGGGTGTGATGTTGCCACCAGGGAGAAAACAACGGTGCTTGTAACCACAGTTGCAAGGATTGTTTACCTTACGCAAAGTTTGTTAATGCAGTTGTCTGTTGCTTTGAGTTTACACTTTGGGTGGGGATCGCAACTTAATACCAGCAAGATGTTCTGGATAGATATCTCAAGGTAGATGATTAATGAGTAGATGCAGATGGAGTCTACTTGTCTTGGCGTATTGCCCATACTTTTGAGCCTCTAGCTTTCCAGTAGCATAATTAGCATTGCAGTGCGTTTATAATTCTTTCAATTACCCAACTATAATTTGTTCACCCAGCTTAGCTATTTTATCTTCTTTTGGGAGAGAGACATCACTAGTGAACGTCATGCCACCCCGGTCCATATTTACACCACTGTTTACACCTCAACTTTATTTTCCGCTTTTACTTTCAGTTGCAATTATCACTACTATCTACCCTTGCGTTTAATCCTTTGGAAACAACAAGGCCGGAGAGATTGACAACCTCTCTGTACTCGTTGGGAGCAAAGTTATCTGTTGTGTGTGCAGGTCCAGGTAAAGTAAGCAACCTCGATTGTGAACGATGCCATAGTTCACTTTACCACCTACTTGTCGACCTTGGAGTCCTACTGGACTGACTCAAACCTTGGTATCTTTGCCAAGGGAAATTTGCTGCTAGGCTACGTCCAACCTTCCACTTGGGGTAACCAACGAGAAGCGCCAACTCGCGCGCTATCAAGTCCCCGGCAACAGCGCCAGAAATTTAGCTTGATGGATGCAGATAACACCTCCTTGTTGGTTATCCCAAGTGGAAGGTTATGATGCAGACAGCGGTAAATTTCCCTCAGTGAATATACCTAGGTTATCAATCCAGTAGGACTCCAAGTGCAGCAAGTATGTGGCAACGGCGTCAGAAGTTTAGCTCTGGCTAAGGAGATGTTGTGGACCTACACACAGACGCAAATAACTTTGATCCCAATGAGTCAGAGAGGTTGTCAATCCCTACGGTCTTGTTGTTTACAAAGGATCAAAACACAAGGGCGCAAATAACAATAGTGATTACAATGGAAAGGAAATAAAAGCAGTAAAAATGAACGGTGTAAACTATGGTGGAAATATGGACCGGGGTCCCATGACTTTCACTAGCGATGTCTCTCTCCCAAAATACGATAAACAACTATGTTGGATGAACAAATTACAGCTGGGCAGTTAACAGAATTATAAACGCACCGCAATGCTAATTGTGCTACAAGAAAGCTAGAGGCTCAATCGCATGGGCAGTACGCCGAGACGAGCAGACCGTTTATTCATCAGCATCTACTCACTAGTCATCCACCTTGAGATATCTATCTAGAACATCTCGCTGATATTAAGTTGCGAACCCCAGCCAAACTGCAGGATCAAAGCAACAGACAACTGCATTAACAAACTATGCGTAAGGTAAACAATCCTTGCAACCACAGTTACAAGCACCATTGTTTTCTCCCTGGTGGCAACAACACATCCTCTAGTCTCATGTTTTTTTCACTCAAGCTAGACATCGGGGGGCATGAACCCACAATCAAGCATAACGCTCCCTCTTGGAGTCACTATCTACTACTTGGCAAAGCAATAAAAAGCAACGGAGAACATGCAAGAATACTCAAGAACTAACACATAAAAGGTAAACCAAATATATCACTCATCATAATCTGAACATAATCTCATAATCCATCGGATCCCAGCAAACACAACATAGCAACACAGAAACTAGTACATAGATGCCTTGAGCATGTAGGGTAGCTCAGAAGGGCTAAGAATTGAGGCACAAGATTCGAGAGAAAACATCACATAGCCACTGATCATGGATCCATGGTCCAAGGAGGACTACTCACGGCACATTCGGGAAGCGCTCATGGTGGTGGAGGAGCTCCCGGAGATCAATCATTTCTCTGTCAGGGTGCCGGGATAGGGTCTTCTGGCGACCCCGATCTCGGGATCGCGGCGGTGGCGGAACAGTGGTGAAGATCGCGTAACGAAGGACCTCCTGAGGGTTTTCGCGATAGGAGGTAAATATGGGCCGAAGGGGGGCACCAGGGGGCCCCATCTGACCAGGCGGCCAGGTGGTGCGACCACCCCCCTGGCCGCGCCAGGGACCCACCTGGTCAAGGGGGTGGGCCCCTCTGGCCATCCTTCGGGCTTCTGCAGTCTTCTATTGTCCTGATTTTTATATGTTTTTTTTTCCGATTTTTCAGAGCACTTTAATAATTGGTATTTTCCTGCAATGCATGGACAACAGCAGACAGAAACTGACACTAGGGCACTGAGTTAGTAGGTTAGTCCAAATATGTTGAAAAATGTATGAAAGTGTAGCAAAACATGTAGCAAAGTCACCTATATAAGCATGGAACAAGAAGAAATTATAAACACGTTTGGGACGTATCAATCCTCAAGTGGAATATGGTGGAATGAATCTATATTGGTCGGACCCTCTCTGGAGGGCCTCCATGGGGTCTTATAGGCCGACCCCCCGGTTACAATAATACTAGTAAATAGACTGCACCCGCACCATCAGTCTTGACTTGAAATTTATGATATGCTATTTCGAGCGAGTGAGTGTCGAAACTAGTATTCTTACAGTACTGTGGGATACACCCTGAATTATGTTCAAATTGTTTACCAACTAGACTGAATCAAATATACCACATGTGCAGCAAAACGCAGCGAGACGTGTTCAGAATTCCATATCTGTCATTCTGCTGATCGACTGAAACTTTAAGCAGAACAACTAAACTCAAGTGCAAGAACCACCACATCTGTGTCGACACCAGATGCTTCATCCAAGAGAAATGCAGCTAGCAATCTTGAAGCAGTGGCCATTGTCAACGTATTACAGACTAGTGTCACCGTACCATTGTTCAAACAGTTTCGGAATTTCAGAACCAAGTTTAGCTAGCAGAAACACAACAACTGCTGGGTTTTCCTGAACCCAGATATCCACGAAAGGAACAGGGTTCTCATGTGTCATGTCGTCTATTCCGAGCCGGCGATACTTCTGAAGAGGTGGACAGGAAGGCGACTCGGGGTATCTCTCTACTATGCATTGACATCCGCGTACCGCAGCGCCGCGTGGGCTGAATTAGCAGAAAAATAGTTAAGCAGTTAGGCATCATGTGTCACAGGTACAGCAACAAGTTTAAATAACAAGATAAGAAAGAAAGCTGATGTGTAAAACCTCAAAACAATGTATTGTGCTGTAGGATAGAACCTGAATTTTTCCCACACTTTACTCAGAAACAATTACAGTAGGCTGGAATATAGAAATCACTATCTTCTATGTGAAGACGAACTAGGCAGACTGAACTGAATTGGGTTTTCAAGTTCTCAAAGTCTTCCGCTAGCGACATATCGTATCAAATTAGAGAACTGGATCATCTGAATGAAAGAACAGTAGCATCAAAACTGTTGTACAAGCTTAGGTATCAAGGTTCAGTGTGGATTTTTGACTTATGAAATGATTCCCCCACAACAAACAACTAGCTTCAGACAACCTTCTAGCATCTGTCCTTAAATCCAACAGGCACAATCGTCCCTGTTGATCCCACCTAATGATTTAATTCAGCATCTTTTACTGATATATATAATCCTACAGCAGTTCCTTCTATTTCCAAGTCCTAACTCCTAACTGAAACAGAGCAGCAAACTGAATCATCTGAATCACAGAACAGTAGCATCAACTCAAAACCAATAGTTTACGTATCAAAGTTCAGTGTGGATTTTGGACTTATGAAATGATTCCTCCGCAGGCATCATGTGTCATAGGTACTGCAATAAGTTTAAATACGAAGATACAGTAGTACAAGTTTAGGAGTAAAGAAAGAAAACTGATGTACAAAAACCTCAAACAATATTATGTAGTGTGGGATAGAACCTGAATTTTGTCAACACGTTACCCAGAAACATTTACAGTAGGCTAGAGAATATAAATCACTACTATCTTCTATGTGAAGCTGAACTAGGAAGACTGAACTGATTTGGGTTTCCAAGTTCCCAAAGTCTTCCACTAGCAACATATCGTATCAAATTAAAGAACTGAATCAAAGAACAGTAGCATCAAAACTGTTGTACAAGTTTAGGTATCAAGTTTCAGTGTGGATTTCTGACTTATGAAATGACTCCCCACAACAAACAACTAGCTTCAGACAACCTTCTAGCATTTGTCCATAAATCCAACAGGCACAATGTCGTGCCTGTTGACCACTTACTGATTTATTTCAGCAACTTTTACTGATTTCTATATAATCCTACAGCAGTTCAGAGTTCAGACTATTTCCAAGTCCTAACTGAAACAGATCAGCAAAAGTTTCAGACTACACTGCTTTCAGTAAACTGTTTTTCAGAATTCAGACAATCTGTGGTTTCGAACACCCAAAATAATCAAGCACAGGCAAATTAGCACTCAACTGAAAATAGAAAGTTTAAATAGAAAGGTGATGTACAAAAAGTTTAAATAGAACATGATGACTCAGAAAAAATTATGGTAGGCTAGAAAATAGAAATCATTATCTTCTATGTGAAGCTGAACTAGGCAGACTGAACTGATTTGGGTTTTCAAGTTCCAAAATCTTCCACTAGCGACACATTGTATTGAATTACAGAACTGAATCATCTGAATCAAAGAACAGTAACATCAACTCAAAACCAATAGTTTACCTATCAAGGTTCAGTGTGCATTTTGGACTTATGAAATGATTCACCCACAGGCCACAACAAACAACTAGCTTCAGACAACCTTCTAGCAACTTTTTCTGATGTCCATAGATCCAACAGGCACAATGTCGTGCCTGTTGACCACCTACTGATATAATTCAGCAACTTTTACTGCTGTCTATAATCCTACAGCAGTTCAGACCATTTCCAAGTGCTATAACTCCTAACTGAAAGTCTGAAACAGATCAGCAAAAGTTTCAGACAACACCGGTTTCAGTAAACTATTTTTCAGAATTCAGACATTCTGTGGTTTGGAGCACCCAAAGTATTCAAGCACAGGCAGATTAGCATTCAACTGAAATGAAAATCAAAATACTCGGATAAGTTCAAGAATCAAGACCACTGCAAACATGAGTTTCTTGCCAAAGGAGAAGAGTAGGAAGGTACAGGTTAGGATATGGAGGGCTTCTCACCAGGCGTCCCGGTAATGACGATGAGGACGTGGAAGGTCTGGGTGCTGCGGGGCAGGTCGACGACGAGTGGGAAAGGCCGGCCATCACGTGAGGGAAAGCACACGACGACGTCGATGGCCTGCAAGTTTGCGAGGTGGCCCACCCACTCACCCAGCTCCTCCCTCAGGTGGAACACGGAGCTCCCCAAGAACCCGAAAGCGCCGTTGTCGAGGAGGTCGCCGTTCATGTTCCTCCACTGGTACATGATCCCCCGCGACGACAACATGGAGGCGGGGATGTGAAGCTGCAGTTGAGATCAAATACGTAAGAATTTGAGACGCGGAGGCGCAAGAAGCCAAAGAAAGCGCAAATTTGCCAAGAACAGAGCCAAGAACTGCTCCCAGGCGAATGAAATTAACACGATTCCGACGCGAATTCGCGCAAAATTCGGGAAGAATCAAGAAGCGGGCATGGAGTACTCACGAAACTCGGACGTGGAAGGCGAGGAATGGTCTCCCTGGCGGGGATCTGCTCCACGACCCAGTGCATCATCTTGCTGATGTTGTCGACGTCGCGGATGAGCTCGACGCTGACGCGGTTGTTCCAGCGGCGGAACCTCCCGTTGGCGCGGAGGCAGCCGCCGCGGAAGTGGTTGAGGAAGACCGGACCCCCGGGCTCCAGCACGACGGCCTGCCAAACGATGTCCTCCTCCTCCGGATGATCGTATCTGAGCGCCTCGACGCGGAGCCCGAGGTGGCCGCTCGGCGCCTGCACGCCCGTGGAGCCGAGGTAGCCGCCGTAGGCGGCGCTGTGGAGGAGCAGGTGCTCTTCGTTGTCGACCTGGTGCAGGTGCACCGCCCAAGCCGCGTGGATCGACCTCCGGACGCGCTGTAGGGAGACGCCGCGGCCGTCCTCGTCGGCGTGCAGGTAGTCGCCGCGCGCGGGGTTGCGCAGGCGCACGTGGTGGCCGTGGTGGAAGTTCTCCATCAGTCTCCGGTGCCGTCGGAGAGCAGAGGCGCGCGGTGGAGAGGGGAAAGGGTCCGGAAAGGAGAGGTGGGGGACGGTGGTTTCTTGGCGCTCCGGCGAAGGGGGGAGGCGGAGGAGCCAAAGCTGTTGGTTGAGGCGGTTACATTCGGGCGCCAAGGCGAAGTATTTCAAGGCGGCTGACGCCGTCGCCGTGCTCAGCTTTCAGCACTAAATGGGCTTTTGGGCCGTGATCTAGGAAACATAATACTTCTCTGTTTTTCAGTTAAATTATTTCACAATTGTAAGATGTTTTAGCTTTCTTCTGATTCGATGTAACACTTTGAATAAAAAGATGGTCTAAAAAAAACCTAGCCGGCGTCGACTAGTTTCGTAAGGGCATGTACAACCGTACCACCCAAACACTTCTCAGAAGTCCGGGATATCCGAACGTTGTCCGGGCATTTTTTTTTCCCCATCCAACCGGAAGTCCGCAAAGACGGTCCAAATGCACAGGCTGACAGACAACCCCATATGCAGCCCATGTATGAGACGGATATGGGGAGGATCGTACGTGCCCGCCATGTTCGCTTCGACCCACATGACCCACACGGACCCCCCAAAAACCCCACTAGTCGAACGTCAACCCTAGCCTCTCCACATTCTCACCCACTACTCCTTCCAATTTCGCTCAGCTCCACTCCGCTCTCTACATTCATGGCCACCCGCCGGCAGCGAGGCAGATCTCTTCGATTAGGAGGGTCTCCTGCAGGAGGAGGACAAAAGTGATAAGTCGCCATCCGACGAGGACTCCCCGCTCCACACGCAGGATTTTCTCATGACATACTACAAAATCCTTAAATTAGTGTTGGAACTTCGTTTTAAATATGTAAAATAACATTAGAAACACCACGATGGACATAATAAAAGTGTCGTCATGATCAAATTAACCTGGGATTGTACATAAAAAACAAGTATTTACAAAACGGCCATACTTTTCACAATAAAAAATACCTCATGGCTAGCAATTTAAAAAATGAAAAAAATATCATCACAACTATGAATTAAATGATTTAACTTTACTTATCTACATTTTCAAGTACCTGGCATTTTTTATAAAAACTTATAAAAAAGGTAAAATAATTTTGTCATGATTTATAATAAAAATGTCATGCTATATTTTTTGTTGTTACATTTGAATTACATGCATTGAAAAAACACTTGGTATGATGGAAATAATAAAATTTGACATGTAGTGTAACGAAAAAACTTGCCTTGGTTGAGATAGAACATTGTGAAACATGTGCACAAATATGGATGTAAACAAAATTGTCACATATTTGAAAATAAATTTGCCATGGGTGCAAAAAAACTGATTGAAACAATAAATTTTCCATGGTGTGCAAAGTGAATTTACCATGGTTTTGTTCAACGAATGTGCGGAACAAATAAATTACCATGGTTTGCCTACCAAAATTTGCCATGCTGTAAAAAATAATTGATCATGTTCGTAAATTACCAAAGATGATCAGATAAAATAAAATTTGGCATGGTACAAATATAAATACCTCAGAGATATTTTTACTTATCTGGTGCATCGATTCTAAATTTGTAGGTTTATGATCTTGTAAGTCATGATTTGCCTTCAATGGTTACACTACTGACGCATGCTATCATCTTAACATATTGTAGCTCTGGAATTCTCTCTCTATATAAATCATGAATTGCAATTGTTCATATTATGACCCACCATATAGCAATATAGGCATGACTGGCAGGGAAATTTAAAGCAGCACACTTATTCTATATATGCAAGCACATCTTCTTCAACCATATACTCAGTTCTTAGTAAGGTTATGTACCTGCACAACAACTCCAGGGTCATAAAAATCATTCTTTGCTAGCATAAAAAGAGACATAGCCCCTCCATATCAGAGAGGGTCATAGAGACACTTTTTTTGTATCCATCGCTAGTTTAATGGCGAGAACAAAATGTAAAAAAAAAACATAAAAATATTATATTCATATGTAATAAGTGAAGATAAAATTCCTTAATTTGTTTTTCCACAATCAAAAATATTTTTTGTGAAATAACATTCTCTGGATAAATATAGATGTATTCTAGAGGTACTTCCAGCAATATAGTAGCAAGGCATTTTGGAACCCTTCTATATTCTCAAGACAAATGGATTATAGCTATCTAGAGATACATGTGCTATGAACGTGTTGTACAATCATCATTCCATTTTTTTACATGCTTAATTTGGAACCAGAGAATCTTTTACCACTACAAAGCGACACTTTACAATATGGTTGTTATAGTTCATATCAGTTGTCTATGCTTTCTTAGACTTTTTCAGACAATGGGAAATCACAAAATTTATCACCGGATGGTGGTTTCACATTCGTTGCTTTGATTGGATGAAATATACCAACTCAGCAAATCTAGGTTTGACAATGATAGATATAGCCTGGAAAATATAGTAAAATAAAGTAAGTCGGAAATACTATAATGCGATCTAAAAAACATCTTAAAATGGTCGAGTCATGCAAGCAGTTACATATCAACTTCTCCAACTTTTTGAACATATATCTCCTTTTATTGAATAATACCAAGGATCGATCATATTGTTTATTGAGTGTAAATATGAAACACAAAAAAGGATCTTGGAACATAAAGCTAAACCTTCTGGTTTCTCAGAGAAAAAATCATGCCAAACATTGTAACCTGCCGCCAGGATTCCTCTATGGTATCCCAATGCAGGTACAAGTTTTATGGTAAAATTGTATTAAGATTTGACGTTTGACATAGCCTATGCGAAAAACATACCATAAAATTTGTCGTTGATCTAAAATATAAAATGCCATCGTGTACATAATAAAATTGCAACAGTATGTACAAATAAACTACCGTGATCTAATTGATGACATTGTCATGCTAAAAGATATAATATACTAGATTGTACCCCGCGCGTTGGTGCGGAAACTATTAAGAAAGAATTTGATATTTTGAAACACACGGAAATTTATGAAACATAATATAATTTGGTTATAAATACTTTTTTGAAAGAAATACTGTTTAAAGTAAAATTTCTAAGAAAATTTAATGAAAAATCTAAAAATTAGTTTGACTTTTTTTGTTAATTTAGTTAATTGACAATATATCGGTGAGATGATATAAGACGAAACAACGTCGAGTAGAAAAAATGAAGACGTGTCCATCCTTGGCTAAATTTAAAACAATGATAGCAACTCTCATTGTGTATTTATAAAAAAATCACGTAAAAAAATAAAATGTGATGTAACTCATAATTTGATTTTCTATAAAAAAAGGTTGCTTATAGATTGTGAGGTCTAGTGCATAAAAAGTTATTATTTGTTTGTGAAATGATGCATGCACATGCAAAGTTAATGGAAGCATGTGCATGAAGAGTTAGTGGAAGAGTTTTTACATGGTGAGCCTACTTGATGATGTGGATAGCTTGCATGTAAAGATAAATAGGTTGGTGGGGATGAACTATTTAAGTATTATACATTATGTTATAGATAATATAAGTGTGATGTTAGCTACAATAAAACTACCATGGTGTACTTAATAAAATTCTAATGGTGTAACAAATATTATTGAGATGTTAGCTAGCTATGGCTTCTCTCAGGCGTGGATCAAGATGGTAATGAGATGTGTCTGCTCGACACGGTTCTCGGTCAGACTCAATGGAGGGTGCTCCGACAGATTTGCACCCTCAAGAGGAATACGCCAGGGTGACCCCCTCTCACCATACTTGTTTCTATTTTGTGTGGAGGGGTTCGCAGCTCTACTCAAGAAGGCGCTACAGGAGAAGAAGTTATCAGGGGTAAAATTTGGGAGCACTGGCCCCAATGTGTCACACCTTCTTTTTGCGGACGATAGCATCGTGTTCCTCGAAGGGTCTACGGATAGCCTACGGGACCTTAGAGAGATTTTGCAGGTCTATGAGGAGACCTTAGGGCAGCGCGTCAATTTGCAGAAATCCTCCATATTTTTTGGACGCGGTTGCCAGGATGATGCGAAGCAGGAGCTGAAGGCTGCCATCGGTATCCAGTCTGAAGCTTTGAGTGAACGGTATTTGGGTCTACCCACTGTGGTGGGAAGGTCAAAGGACGGTTCCTTCCAGTATGTAAAAGAGAGCTCGAAGAAGAAAGTTGCCGGATGGAAGGGACAGGGGCTATCCAAGGCAGCGAAGGAGATTCTTGTGAAATCTGTCTTACAAGCGACCCCCACCTACACCATGAACTGTTTTCAACTCCCAAAGAAAACGTGCCGGAACCTGACCTCTATCTCCTCCAACTTCTGGTGGGGTTCAGCTAATGGTGAAAGAAAGGTGCACTGGGTGGCCTGGGATAAGATGTGCAACAAGAAAGGGTAAGGAGGACTGGGTTTTCGGGACCAGGAAGTGTTTAACCAAGCCATGCTGGGCATGCAAGCGTGGAGGATAATTCAGAACCCGGCTTCGCTTTGTGCCCGTGTGCTGAAGGAGAGGTACTACAAGGATCACTCCATCATGAGTGCAACATGCCCAAGTTGTGGTTCTTTTACCTTTCGGAGTATCCTGTTTGGAAGAGATCTACTAAGCCAAGGAGTTGTGTGGAGAGTTGGGGACGACCTCAGCTTGAACTTGCATCATGACGACTGGATCCCAAGGCAAGGATGTAGGAAGTCGCTCGGGGCGCAGTATGTGCGGGGGCTAACTAAGGTTGGGAAGCTTCTTACTGATGATGGGCTCTCATGGGATGAGGAGAAGCTGCGACAAGTGTTCAGCGAAGGGGAAGCGAATGAGGTGCGGCAAATTGTTACCGGGGGCACAGGCACCCCAGATTACCTCGCATGGAATCACACAAAAAGTGGTATCTACTCTGTGAAATCTGGATAGCATATGATGATGGCTTTGAAGAGAAATAGAACTGGACAGCCGGGTTCTTCAGATTCGGTGGCCACACATCAAGCATCGCTGGCTATGAGGGCGAAAAATGTTCCAAATAAGGCTAAAATCCATATGTGGCGAATGATCAGGAACGGACTTGCGGTGGGCAAGGAACTCCACCGAAGAAAGATTAAGCCGGGAGTGTTCTGTGTCGCTTGTGGGCGGAAAGAATCTGTGTACCACCGGTTCTGGGGGTGCCCACATTCAACACTGTTCTGGAAAGTGATGTGCTCAGAGAAGAGTATCTCGGTGGTGATCCCACCATCCACATGCGATACTCAGAGCGCACTATCAAAGTGGCTGCTGGAATGGTTCCCGAAGGCCTCAGAGGAAGAGAAGGAGTTTATGATTCAAGGCACGTACGGACTGTGGTTGGCGAGAAATGAGGCACGTGACGGCAAAAGGATCATTGAAGAAAAAAAGGTTGCAGACAAGGTGTGCTCACTGGTGGAGGAATGGCGTGGCATCCACACCAGGAAGATAAAGGTGAGAAGACAGGATGAGAGGGAACGATGGATCCCTCCGGAAGACCAGTGGATCAAAATAAATTTTGACGGGGCGATCACAAAGTTGGGCGACATGGCAGGAGCAGGAGTTGTTGCACGAGATGGAGACGGTGCGTACCGCGGCGGAGCCTCTCAGTTTTTTCCAACACCTACCTCGCCGGAAAGAGCCGAGCTATTGGGATGCAGGCGTGCGATCATTTTGGTGAAGGAGATGGGAATAGACAAGGTGCACCTAGAGACTGATTGCCTGGGTATAGTGAGCAAGGTTCAAAACAATGAGAGAGATAAATCGGAAGATGTACCGTTGATCGAAGGAATAAAGGGGCTAATGAATACTGGTGAATGGCGGATTTCCTGGCGACGTCGCTCGGCGAACCGCGTGGCACACACCCTTACGAAGCTTGCTATCAGCGATGGAAGGAGTCAAGTCTGGTCTAGTCCGCCGGACTGTGTTATTTCTGTTTTAGCGGAAGAAATTCCGAATCTTGTTTAAGTAGACTAGTTTTTCCCCCTAAAAAAACAAATATTATTGAGCATGGTACAACAAATAAATTTTCAATTTTTTTGAAAAAATAAATTCCATGTCTTCTTTGCGGTCAGTAAAAAGGCTCCCGATTTGCAGATCGGTGGAAGAGGGGAAAGTTCGTGCAGTTTTGACCGGGCTTCAGAACCTTTCTGTATTTTTCAAATGGGCAGGTGATTATAGAAACTGATAACCTGACCAAACTTACACATACCTAAGCACTGTGAATAGGTAAATTTTGACGCTCCAAAAGAACAGGTACACCTAATAATAACCAAAAACAATTAGACAGAACCAACAATTAGAGATATGGTCTTATTCCATCCATAAATGCCACTTAATCAAAGGGGATGTAGCTCAGATGGTAGAGCGCTCGCTTAGCATGCGAGAGGTATGGGGATCGATACCCCACTTCTCCAGTTTTTTTTGCAAATTCTGAATTTCTCTGTATATTCCCAACTCACAAACATCACCGTCAATTTATCCAGACATCAAAACTCGTCAATGCAGCGTCAAAGTGAACATACAATTACAGAATTCAAAAGGATATGTAAGGATTTTTCAATCCCAGTTCCTGAACATCTAAGCATTTTTCAATCTCAGTTCCTGATTCCTGAACATTAGGCTCCTGCTACAGCATCCATCAACGAATTCAATTTCTTGATCAATGTTGGTCTGCTGCCACAACATTTCTTTGTTTTCGAACCAAAGTGAGATCATCTTACATATGAATGCTTCACCAAATATCACCATCTCCAGTAAACCGAGTTCTGGAATGTTTCAACCACCGAAAACAACACTGAAATTTCTGGATTGTCAATCTGCTATGGCACAGGTTCATAGTTTTTGTTTTTGCACATTTAGTTAGATAATTAAACGGCCCGAAGTAAACATGAGAGCGCATCTGGTGTAGTGGTATCATAGTACCCTCCCACGGTACTGACCAGGGTTCGATTCCCTGGATGCGCAATCTTTTTAGTTGTCTGTCTACATTAGACAGAGTTTTTACTGTGGAAGCTGTCAAAACAATCACCGTGTAAACTACCCTCACCCCCATGGCAACCTTGTGCTTCCAAAGCTCGTGGTCGACAACGAGGCGCCTCAGCATCAGCTCGGTGCAGGTGCTCCGTGCTCGCCGCCCTCAAGAGTTCAAAGCCATCAGCACACGATTTCCAGCATGATGTCGTCGAGTCGAGGAAAGCAACACCAAGGCATTGGCAGTTTGGCACGGCGCAGCTCCACGAGGACATAACCACACTGCTGCTCAGTGAGCTTCCTCCAAGCACGGCCAGCCCGACGGCGCCATCATTGGCCAATGCGCATGCGGCGTCGTCCAGGACGGCGGATAGGAGCGTGCGCCGCCGGCACGCACGTCCATCCATCCATGCACACCCAATGCAAGCCTGGCTCTCGGTCTCGGTCAAATCCGTCTCATTCTCAGCACGAGGGAGACAGTTCCAATCCGTCTCAAGCTCGGTCGATTCCTTGGCCCCAAGGCCGAGCCGGAGACGAACACAGCTGACGCGCAATCCCAGCCAGCTTATAAGCACACCCAATGCACGCCCCTGCAAACCTCCAAACCACCTGCTCGATCGAAGCCGAACTTCTCCCGCCGCAAGAACAATCAAGCGGATTTTCTTGCGATCGCCGGCGAGAGAACGGTCCTGCTCGGCCGATGGGGAAGCGCAAGTCGATGAACTCGAAGATGGCGTCGCGGAAGAAGCCGGCGCCCAAGCTGGAGACCAGCTTCCCCTGCCCCTTCTGCAACCACCAGGGCAGCGTGGAGTGCGAGATCGACCTCAAGCTCTGGGTGGCCCAGGCCGTCTGCGGCATCTGCAACGAGAGCTACTCCACCGTGGCGCACGCCCTCACCGAGCCCATCGACGTCTACACCGACTGGCTCGACGAGTGCGAGAAGGCCAACGAAGCCGTCGACGTCCGGGGCTGCCACAAACGGCGGCGACAAGCTGGAAGCGACGACGATGCCTGAAGAAGGGTCGCGTCGCGCGTGCCCTTGTTTAGCTAGTTTCAGACATAGATCGCCCTTGTGTCGTTTCTCGAGTCTTTTTTGCGATGCCTGATCGATTGTATCGTATCGGATCGGATCGAGTTGGCTTAATTAAACCGAGATGGATCGAAACATGCAGATTGGCTGAATCCAATCTTGCGTAATTTGCTGAGTTCTGAACTTCTGATCATCAGCGAATCTTGTATTGCTGAATCTTTGAATAGTAATTGACTCAATTAAATAATTACACTGTCTAAGAACAAAGACAGGCCATGTTTCACTTCAAGAACTTGTCTGTCTTAAGCCGCACCTTCTTGTTTAAGAAATAAAACCTAATCCAAGTAAACAAGAAACTGTTGCCCTCCCGGCTAATGGATCCGCAAGTGGCTCGCTTTCAGCTGCAAACGAGAACTTTTTATCTATCATCAGCTGCAAACGAGAGCTTCTTATCTATCATCTCTCACTCGGGCAGACCCTTTGACATATAATATAAAGGTACATAAAAATGAGTATAATATTTGAGTTCATATTATTATTTTCTAAAAATATAACCCAATTTGGTTACTATCTGGGGTAGACACAAATGTGTGTTATTTTGGTTGAGTAGTATTATTAGAAGGTTGCATGCATGTTTTCAAGAGAACTCACTATGTGAAAAGTGTGTTATAGATCAAGATATATTCCTCTGATTAAAATTGGATTTTAATTACGGTTTATCTCATAGGAAACTAGAGGATTGAATTATCCTCATTTTCAAATTAATAGCATACTTAAACATGGTGATTATGAGACAATGTTAAGGCAAAACTACTTCCTAATCACTACAACTAATATGGGACTATTACACCATGTATTGTTGCTAATTACACATATGAACAATATGTGCAAGTACTAAAATACTGGGTGATAAATGGTGACCTAGAAATAATCATTGAAACATTGTAATTTTTTTTCAGTTTTCATGCAGGATAACCAAAATACGAATATGTTATAACTCACATGTTTCAGATTGATAACATTTAATCATAAGAGATTCATGAAAACAAACTAGCATAAGATCTGTCTAATTTTGATGATCTTGTCGTGATGTATTAAATGACGATAGCGGATTTTGAACCAAGTTTGTCATTTGAGAGATATTTTAATTTTTTAAATAACAAAACCTTTGCTGGCATCAACTTTTTAGTTTTATCTAGATGCATGTACATAAGTATGGTAGAGCACTAGATGATACCCCGCGCGTTGCTGCGGTAAATTATTGGTATGAATTCGCTTAAAATGAAAAGAATGTTTGGTCATATAGTAGAAAAATGCATGGATAGCTCATGGTTGTGGAAAGCGTCAGGAACCATAAATGAACAACCTTACAGACCCCTTAATGTGCAAAATTAATGTGCCATTCTTTTTTGGGCCTCACATCGTTCTGCAACTGCAAGTACCCATATGATCTCACAAATAGATACTTCCCTCCAAAAATGTAAAGCGTGATTGATTTTTTTTAGTCTTCATCGCACAATTTTGATTATGATTTTCACTTATTGCATGTCAATAAAAAATATTGTAAAGACACATGACATACAATTCTTTTGCAAGAAAAATCAACAATACAATTTATATGTACTCAACCATGTACTTTGGTAGATAATAATGGTTAAAGTAGTGCATCAAAGACTCTGCAAAGTCAAGTGCATCTTACATTTTGGGAAGGAGGAAGCACTACACCGTATATTTCATGGTGAAACCCATCAGAGGTTAGTGCTATGTCAATCCAGTTGTTTGAGATACATATGCGTGAGACAAAAAGATTGACAAAAATAGTGCGAAATATTTAGCAAAGGCAGCATTGCCTACAAATGAAAAGTATGGAAAACAACAACGTAATAATTAAATATAAATATGGGCTATATTTAAATTCCATTAGCATCTTATATACTCTGTATTTGGTTATTTGACAGGTCATTAGAAAAAATGAAGCAATACTTTCATTCAACTATGTATGTTACTGATTTGTTTTTTATGAAAAAAATGTCTGTTACTGATGCATGTCTGCAAACAATCCGATCTCATCATAAGCATTGATATTTATATGATAAAAAAGGAAATTCATGCTATCCTCAAATGACATATGATATGCAATTATTCTAGAAATATTTGCAGAACGTACATGGTAAACATATTTGGCTACATCTGTAGAAATGTCTTTCCTGCAAAAAGCACATGAGAACACTGCAATTTTACATAAAATATATTTGTAAGAATCTACATCAAACCTGATAGAGAAAAAGGAGATGGCAGATCAAGATGAGCGAGATGACTGGCTCCACACAAACATAGGCAGAGATATAACTCGCAAATCACCACACTAATTGTCCCAAATTGGCATGCAAAAACGTATAGCTTCATAAGAAAAGAGAGGCATGCAATAGCCTATTTTTCAGAGATGATTATTTATTCTGTACGATAAATGATACCATGTACCATCTTCAAAGTTACTTTTAGTATTAAACTATCAGGGCCAAAACGATATGTTATGAGTACATTATGTGGATCATTTGATACGATAGATAGTGGAGTGTTCAACCTGTAAAAGTTAGAGGAGATGACAGTTGATAAACAGATAAATATCTTGTGTGCATAACAAAATTCTACATAAACAAACGGAGCTGCAATCTTCTTGGATTTAGATTAAATACCTTGTTGACATGGATTAACACCGAAGATATATATGCGGAACCACACATGGAAGGCTGGGGATTATATTCAGTAGACCACTGCAAAAACGAAAAATCAGAGCTCTTCACCGTTGTAGCGAATTAATCGCAGACTAAAAAGACACTGATCGCTTCCTCCGATTAAATCAGTACACCTTAAATCCCGTACATGAACAAATTGAAAGGATAGAAAGCAAGATCCAATGGATTAGGGATTAATAAGCAAATCATCAGGCTGCAAAAGCGAGAATCATACGTGAGGAAAGTGTACCGTAGAGGGATTAGGATTGAGCAGGCGGTCACCCGTGGCGGTGGCGGCGAGGCCTCCAGATTTGCCCCGTCCATCTGTAAGGAGATGAGTCACGGAGACGGCTTCAAATCACCTATAGATGAAGTTGTACACGCGAGGGATTTCGATTTACCGAGCAGGCGTTCGCCATGGTGCGGTGGTGGCAGCGATGATGGCTCCAATTTGTCATGTCCAGCATATGTGATACCGAAAGGATATGGGCGTCGACAGCGAGCGCTTCAACTCTCGTTGTCTTTCTGACAGAGAAGATCAACGAATTTGGAGAAGCAGTGGGGACACAGTTGTTGTGGTGGTGATGTGAATGCGGAAGATGGAGGAGGAATAATAAAATCCCTCTACACCCGACGAAGGAGGATGATTGCTCGTATGCCCCCATCTATTTGATGTGCGTTTCTGGTGGTGTGGAGATCGAGAGTCACGGGAGAAGTGGGGAGGGTTAGCAATCCGTGTAATTTAGAGCAATCGTGCGTGGTGGGCTAAAAGGGACGCACTGGCAGGTGGCCCATCTCATACATCAATGATGCACCGCACGAACAACATGCATACAGGAACGATGCAGAGTCATGAGAGGTCAGGAAAATTGAATTTTTTGCTGATGTGGCATAGTGGTGAGGTGGATAGGCTGCATGTGGAGATAAAAAAGATAGTGGAGATGATCTATTATAGTATCACTCCGATCCATATTACTTGTCTTAAAATGGATGTATCTAGATGCATTTTAGTGATAGATACATCAATTTTAGGACAAGTAATATGGATCGGAGGAAGTATTATAAATTATAGATTCGGTAGTTTTCCTATAAACATATCATTAGTCATTTTTTCTGTGTGTGGATAACATTAATCATATTGTGTTGTCTATAAATTTTTTCCCATTTTTTCGAATACGATTCTTCTAACAACCTTTGTTGAAACCTGTGCATAATTTTTTTACATCCCTAAAGTATACGACTTGTCTATTACATTTATGCTTCCCCTTTATTGCTCATGAATTCAACACAATACAAGGATCATGGGGCGTAATGAGCCACAAGTGGCGCCCCGGGGGAAGCTGAAAGGAAAACTCAGCAACTAAAGTAGCATCACTACTAGAACTAGAAACAGAAGTAGAAAAACGACATAAAGAAAACTTGGCCCTTCTCTTCAGGATTTCTTGAATGACAGAAAAATTCACACCGCCCTTCTTCTCCTCGATATCTCTCTTGAGTTGCCTGTTGCTGTTTGTAATCACCAGGTTGGTAATGCCCAAATCCTCAGCAAGGCATTGAGCTTCCCGACAGGCAATTGCATCCAAAATGTTGCCATCCACCAGACCCGGCAAAACAAGGGCTGAAGAACCTAGATACAAGCCATGAGCATCTCTGCATACTGCCGAGGCTACCCCTTCAGATCCATCTTCAACAGACTTTCGTACACATGCAATAGTGGTCATCCAACTTCTGGGTTAGACCCCCCGCTCCCCAGACTCGTTATCGCATGTGAGCCTGAACCCACATGTGATACCGTGGTACGAGTTAGTTTCCGATTAGAACAATTTATCTCCTCAATATAGTTCTGGATAAACCCATGAGTAGCCATAGGACTTTGGAAAATCCCTTCATGGATGGCCTTCCTCCTTGCTGTCCAGATGGCCCATAAGGTGATAACAATTTTTTTGAACATGGCATGTGAGAGAGTCTCCTTCAGCTGGAAAATCCAAAGTTTAGGTCGCGGTATATCTGTCTCTGAAAGTGCTCCGATGATCTCCTCGTCCGCTAGGGCCCAGACACACCTCGCCATGGAGCAATGCAGGAGAGAGTGGGACCAAGAATCCGACATCCCATAAAGGGAGCAGCAGTCGGGCGTTCCCATGTTTCTATGATGGAGAATATCTTCTGTGGGCAGAGACACCTTTGCAAGTATCCACAAGAAGCTCTTGATCCTAGATGGAACATGCAAACCCCACAGAGAGGTCCAGGCCGACTCCTCCTCTCTCAGATCAGAAGCAGAAGCTGCTCCTTGGAGGAGATTATTCGTGGAGTTCTTAATCTGCTGCAACATCTGATAGCAAGATTTTACCGAAAAGATACCTCTATGATCTGGTTGCCAGCCCCAAAAATCATCCATAGGCATCGTGCTTAGAGGAATATCACAAATAAGCTTCTTATCCTGAGGTAAGAACAACCGATCAAGCTCCTGCCTATTCCAGGTCACCGTTGAGGTGTCCATCAGTTCTGACACAAGAACCAGAGCATTGTTAGCCAAACATGCTAATGGATTCATCGCGTAAGTTCTTGGAATCCAATTATCAGTCCAAATTTTTGTCTTATGTCCATTCCCAATCCTCCGTATCAGACCGTGAGACAACGCATCTCTCCCATCCAGAATTGACCGCCAGAGCTGACTAGGGTGATTGCTAAGGGAGGCTGTCATTAAATCACCCCCTGTGTAGTAGACAACCTTCATGAAAGATGCACAAAACGAGTCTGGTTCGGAGAGAAATCTCCAGGCCTGCCTAGCCAATAGAGATAAGTTGAAAAGCTCCATATCTTTAAAACCCAGAGCACCACTGGCTTTCGGCTCAGTCATGGATTTCCAAGAAACCCAGTGGGGCTTTCTCTTTCCCTCTTTACTTCCCATAAGAATTGCCTAATGATTTTATTTAGCTCCTCGCATAAACCTCTAGGCAATTTGAAGCAGGACATAGAATAAACCGGAACAGCTTGAGCCACTGATTTTATCAAAAAAAAAATCCAACATAGGAGATTGCGCTCTCAATCCAGCCTTTGACTTTGCCCCATACCCTGTCCTTCAGGTACTTGAAAGCACCTGTCCTAGAAGTTCCAATGTCCAAAGGCATGCCAAGATATTTCTCATTGAATGTCTCGTTTAAATCTCTTACTCCATAAATACAAGTGAAAAAAGATGAAAGCTATATGGGTCGCGGCCCACAGGGAACGCGGGCTGGAACCAGAACATCCGACACGGGCTTGGTGGGTGGACGCCTCGGAATCCGCCCAAGCCGGGCAACTCTCTCCTCGGCGACGCCCCCCCCCCTCGAGCTGCACGCCACCACCACCGGAAAATCCCCGGAAACGGAAGCCGACGCGACGAGGAGCGGCCAGCCAGACCCGATGCCGCCGCCCAACTCCGCGCGCCCCTCCTCCCTCCCGCTCGCCGCCGCCCCCATGTCCGACCCCTCCCCCTCCCCCTCCCAGCCCCCCAACCCCATCGCCGCCGCCTCCTCCTTCCTCCAGCACCACCTCTCCAACCTCGCCTCGCGCTTCGCAGCCCCGCGCCCCGCGCTCGCCGCCGCGGCGCGCCCTCCGGGCTCCCAGGGCGCCTCCCAGTCCCAGTCCCAGGCCCTCGCGCTCGCGCCCGACGAGGTCGCGCGCGCGCTCACCGGCACCCCCGTCTTCACCGTCTGCAACTCCAACAACGAGTTCGTCCTCGTCTCCGACCCCGCCACCGGCCTCCGCTCCCTCGGCCTCCTCTGCTTCCGCTCCGAGGACGCCGATGCCCTCCTCTCCCATGTATCCCCTCCCTGCTGCCCCTCTTATCACCATCTGCTGGTTTTAATGCTTGGTTTTATGTTTTTGCTGACGGTTCTGGAGGTTGCGTGGTGTAGGTAAGGACGAGGCAGCCGGTGTTAGGGAAGGGGGCAAAAGTGGTGCCAATTACGCTTGATCAGGTGAGCTTAAGTTGGTATCTCATGTGATGGATCATTTCAGGAGCAATCATTTTTCCGAGCCACGATTTCTGGACCAATAATTCACGATAATTAATGGGGACTGAGGTTTATGCTAGACTTTATCAGAGTTTATATTGTGGAAGAAGTACAAAAGAGGCACAGTACAAAATTAGCAACTCAATGACATGTCAACCATTGGCAAAATGAACTAGATTCCTTAGAAGGAGGCATATGGGAAAAATAATCATTTCTCACAAGTCACACTGTTACCAGTTTATCCAGCTTAGGTTTGTATCAGTAGTTAATTAATACATGTTTGGAAGATTTGTAGCTTAGGCTAGCCCTATTGCAACTTCTCATTCTACTCCATGCACCGCTAATAGCGATGCAAGTTGCGCGGGTCGGCGAACCCACACCAACCATACTTTGCTACCATCGTAAGGACTAAGGATAATGCACAAGTAAACCACAAGTGGATGGATATAATTTTGTGTCCAATCACAAATGCAAGTGATTTATGCAGAAAATGACCCTCTAATTAAGCGAATGTGTGTAATTGTATATTTTTAACCATTCGGAATTTGCTTGATGTTTTGGAATGTAAATATTCCTTACGCTGCCCTTTGAACGCAGGTTTATATGTTGAAGGCCGAAGGTATTGCATTCCGGTTCTTACCTGATCCTCTTCAAATAAAGAATGCACTGCAGGTTTGATTCTTGCTGGAACTGTTTCTGTTTATTCTATTATCTTATCTACATGTGTACCATTTTTAAGCAACCCCTCCCCTTTATCTCTGACTCACTCACGAACAATTAAAGTTAAATTCATTATGTGAACTAAATAGCTCTTCAAAGCAGCATTGCAGCAAGTATACGTTTGAAGGTTCTACCGGACTGCCATCTTTACCAACTTAATCCATCATCGTGTTTTTGACTGTTCAACAAAACCATCCATGTTCTAGGGGTAGCATGTTGCCCATCTTTTCAGAACTTGTCACGACTCAAGTTTCCGCCGTTGGCTTCAGCACGCCCTGCCCAGAGGAAACCGCGCTGAATCTTTTCTAGTTGCTTGAGGACCTTCTTTGGGGGCGCGAGCACCAGGAGTTGGTTATAGGAATCGCGCTCAGGACTGATTTGACGAAGGCTAGGCGGCCAGTTTTGTTCATGAGCCGTGCCTTCCAGGTAGGGAGCTTTTCAGCTGTTCTGATGACGACGGCCTGCAGCTGCGCTGCGGTGGGTCGCCGCAACGTCAGAGGGATGCCCAGGTAGGTAATCGGCAGGTCAACGATTGGGCATCCAAGGTGCTCGACGACGGGCGCCGCCTCGCCTACGTCGCAGCGGATCAGGGTCGCCGTGCTTTTCTGGAAGTTGACCCGTAGGCCAGAGGCGCGCCCGAACAGTTGCAGTATTTCCTTGACTGCAAGAACATCAGCCGGCGATGGGTGGCAGAACAGGATCACGTCGTCCGCATAGAGGGAGACGACGGGGATGGCGCGTCGCGGGTGCAGCTGCTGTAGAGCATGCAGCTCGATCGCGCGGCGGAACAGGCGCTTGCCTGTTGGTCTGTAATTTATTGCTGATGACTATATCAAGGTTGATGTGTTTAACATAGTATATGTGGGTTACTGTTATCTTCTGCACCTAGTATAGCCAATGCGAATAGACTTTTTTCAGCCTAATAACAATTTTATTCTTTGGCTTTTCAGTTGAAATCAGGCTTAACTGGTTTTGATGGTGTCCCTGTTTTTCAGGTAATTCATGGTTGCATTGCTCTACTAAGAAAACTATTTTTATTGAAAGCAGGTAGATTTTAGATGCTCGTTGACAGTTTGATACTATGTCATCTTTTGTAACGTGTTAAGTTCAGTTACATGCACACAAACGGCTGGTTGCTGCCCGGCTGACATTTTTTGAAACTCGATTTGAAGCACCTCGGGCCACCCTTCTGTTGCTCTGCTTTCAAACCATCTTCTACACCACCTTCAGTTTTTGGGCCAGTTTTGGTTTCTAAAACCCTGTTAATAACCACTAGCATGCCAATGGTAAAATCATTACTATCTTTCTCCAAGATCTGGAATTCAAAATTTTGACACTCTGTTCTGAACCCTACTTCAGTTGATCAATACCCAGGTAAGAGTGAACTATACCCCTGCTGCAGTTGGCAATAACAAATTTTATAGATCTATTGATCAATAACAGCAATGGATGTGTTAGCATATGGAGTAGTTGATTTGTTGATTAATGCCCTGACTTCTAACAGAAAAAACTAGTTTACTTCCATGAGCAATATGGTTAATGTGGACTTGAACACATCAGTGAAAGCTGAAGCTGTTCACCTGTCCTGCCCCCATTAGTTACTTGTGCATATCAGTCCTGTCATGATTTCCCAGTTTCACCAAGGTGCCTCATCTTGTAACTTTTTTTTAGATTATGTCCTCATCTTGTAATGCTGCAGGCCTATCACATCATCTTAATTTGTCAGTGCTCAGACTTGGTCAAAACCAAAAGATCAACAAAAAAGGATCTTGTGTGCATTTTAATTTGTTAGCAAGACATCTGATTCCCCTAGATTTTAGCACCCCCGCTCCACCCCTTCTCTCACCAAATCTGAAAAAAAATAGAGGTTATTTCAATTCCTCGGAAACCCCCGCCTACATCACCATTCAATATTTCTTGCCCTACTATAGGCAACCACTGTTCCCATATTACGTTTTGGTTCATGCTACAAATGCAATATAGTTGGTTTACTGAATTGAACGAGATAGAGGACACTTAGTGGATACCAACAGTAAAGCGAAAGACCTAATGATAGAACCAAAGTACAGCCTCGTAATGGCATTACTGCACCCAAGGCTTGCTTAGCTTTCTCCTTGAGATGTGCATATTGTCCAGTTTTTGTGTGGACCATTTGGATGTTTTGATCACTTGGCTTTTGTTGCAATACCTGATCTTGGTACTCATAGCTTTGTATCCTAAGTCCAAACTTTCTTTGGAGCGGCATACATTGGACTCTTTTTTGCTATGATAAAAATGCCTGATTTGTATGTGCAGTCAGATCTATTGGTCGTTAAGAAACAGAAGAAGCGCTATTGTCCAGTATATTTTCAAAAGGTTTGTCAGGCTCCATTTTATTTCACCTACTTTATCCAGTCTGATTAAGTCTTCACAATTTCATTCCTGGCTCAGGAGGACATAGAAAGAGAACTTAGAAAGGCATCCAAAACTTGGAAAGGATCAGCCTTATCTAAGCAAATTATGGTATGTGATTATATATATTTTTTATTGCTGTCCTAAGCTCTCATGAAAATTGGCCTTCTGGTTTCTTCAGGTTGGGAGTTTGGAGGATGTCTTGAAGAAAATGGAGGTAGATGGAGACAGAAACATAAGATACACTCATGACTCCTTCTACCTTACTGACTACTAACATCCTAAAACTCTTGATTCTACAGATTAATGACAGAAATTCTGGTTGGGATGACTTGATCTTCATACCACCTGGGAAGAGCCTCAACCAACATATCAATGAGGTATCAGCGTAGTTTTGTTGTGCAGTAATAGCACGGAGTTTGAGCACACATATTTTCCTACTTGAAACGCTGTGATGGCCAGCCTATCAACAATGTCAAGTCGCTGCCTGAGCATTTTTTTCCTCTTAACAACTATTTCATCGGTAGCTCTGTAAGGAAAATTTTCAAGGTCAAGTGATAAAATTGGTTTCGTTCTTTTTGCATTGTACTCCATAAATATACTATTTATTTTGTTACCTGTTTCTGGATCCACAAACATCAAGTTTGGCAAGAAGACTGACAAAAGTATGGTGCAAGTTTTAGTTCCATATGTATTATTTTTGTGTGCAGAATTACAACCACAAAAGAGATAACATGATTAGAACTGTGCCATGGTTGGGTTATCATACTACATTCGTAACAATTTGAATCTCTTTGTCCTCTTGCCACCATTCTTGCCATCAGAATTTGCACCTGCGCACTAGTGAGGCCAACTGGATAAAATAACTCCACTAAATCTTATTGAATGCAACCTATATATGTGGTGGTTATAAAGTTTGAAGAGTTTCATGGAAAGAAAAACAATAATGATGGTTGTAGTAGGAATCAGCATAAATGGCACAAATGTCATCATTCATACCTTTTCAATATTATAAATTTCAGAGATTTTCTTTTCAGCCATAAGATAAAGGATAGGCTTGCCAAATAGGATATTTTATGTAGACTGAAAAGATCAATGTAGTTTGGATATCCAGAACTAGAGATGAAAAACCATTTATTTTGTTTTGTTTCTTAGCATAACACAGTGGGAAGGCAAATAAAAAATGGTCGAGCCAAGTTTGCATGCCTTCCTTCACACTAGGTTTGGCCCTCTTCATGATCATGGAGAAGTGCTCCTTGAAGCAAAACAGGCAAATGGTCATGTTCCAGGTTATGATTATAAATATGATACCATCCCCATGTTTCGAAACACTCCAGCAGCCATTGATCAAAATCTCCTTGAAAACACCATTCTGATTTTTCGCTTCCACCACCATCTCCTTCAGCTCAAGGTTAAGAGTTTCATTCCATGCCAATGGACAACCAAAAGTTTTTACTGAAGAAAATCACATGAGAAGTACATAAGTGCACGCGAGTTTCACAAGTGCCTTGGCAGCAAAGAACACAAGTTGCATCCTCAACATAAAAATTATTCCTATTCTCTGGTACGTATTGAGTATGTCTTGGATCATGAGCCGGAAAAGGAACAGTTTTTGCGTCGATAGACAGCATGGTTTCCAGATCCATCTGATCGGGGCAGGTGCTCATGGGGTGTTCCCAATAATGGCATTGTATGCATACCTTAGTGCAGTGCTACCCAGCTTCTTTTTTTGACGAGAGGGGGGGAAGGAGAGATGAGAAGTTTCGCAGTGCCACCCAGCTGAAGGACAATACATCCATGCTTCCACTGTTTGAAGGGGCCGCAGGTTTGGCTGCATCACCCAAAGAACATATACATGTGATGCAAGACTATTTCTCTCCTTCGTTTGGGATGTTTGCGTCCCACCCAGGAGCCCCTATAAAAGTTCGGTACACATTTTGTGTGATCTAGAAAAAAAAATTTGGCCTTGCCTTCTGCGTTCGAGGCATTTCTTTTTGCTGCTAGGTTGGTTCCACCTCCAGAATGTTACGCAAGGTCACTCCTCTTTGAGTGGTACGCAAGGTCACTTTTGGGAACCACTTTGTCAACAGCATCCCATCCTAGACAATGTTCTGAGGTAGAAAAGGTATCATCGCTGCTCGTCTGCAAACCCGCCAAAGGCATTAGACAAGCTATGGAGATTTCTGGATTTTCCCTGATGAAAAGTCTTTTTTGGGGAAGACTGGCTTCAAATCTTTGCGGGATAATTGTAATGAAGGTGAGGGCGAAAAAAATTGTTGATCCTATGGAGGGTCTGGCACCTGTGAAACAGCTGCATCCATGGGTATGACAGAGAATCAGTATAGAGTTCTGTCCAGTTCTTGAGTAATCCCTCTGTTCCTTATAACTATCCCTGAAATGTATGTATCATGCATTAAAATACATCTAAATACATCCAATTCAACGACAGTAGTTACGAGGATGAGAACTATCGCTGGAACGGAGGGAGTAGTTACGAGGATGAGATCAAAGGACCGATGCGGTTGGCTCAGAGTGAAAATGGTAAGGAGCTGTGGATCGCTGGGTAGCACCGTATCCTCGTACAGTCAAAATTAATACAGATGCCTCGTACATCTCTGTCTCTGGCCTGAGATGTGCAGGCGCTGTGGCTAGAGATCATAAAGGGCAGCTGTTTATCTCGGTTAGGAAACAGATGCAGACTCGTGCAGAAGAAATGTTGAGGAGGCTGAGGGACAAGCTGCTCTGATCGGTTTACAGGAGCTAGCTATGGTCTTCAGGGGTTCAATCGTATTGGAGAGTTGCTAGGGAGCCAGGATTGGTGATTGCAGATGTTCCTCCCGAGCTTCGTTCCCTCATGTTAGCTGATTGTAATTCTCAGGGCGTGTAATACCTTTGCTTAGGTATTCTCAAAAAAAAAAAAAATGCAGACGAAAACGATTGGGTTATTACAACAAAGGAGACACCCTCCCACAAGACAAAACAAAAAGCAATGATACACTTTTGTTAGTTGATTCAATCAATGTATCGCTCTCTTATGAGCTCTCATATTCGTTTTTCGCATAAACATATTTAGAAAGGGTTTGTCTAGGGCACCCTAAGATAAAGCATGTCTAAGTTTTATGCTATTGATTTTATATGAAGATTTGTTTAGATTTTTTTTATGTTTAATCTTTTTCGTTCTAGTTTGATTGAACTTAGATGTGCTCTATCTTAGAGCTCATCTAGATGTGCCCTAGCAAATCTGATTTAGAAACTATAAGGGTTCGTTTGGTGGTTAGGACTATCATACTCGGGGCAGGAAACTCCCCTCCCACACACGGGAGAGGGGGGGGGGGATTCTTCCACATCATGAGACCGTGATTTCCTAACCAGGAAAATTAAGGGGATCCCGGAACGATCCCTGACTGTCATGGTCATACCTAAGGTATACCCTTAAGTATCGCATATCATGGGGTACCCTTAACGAGATAATAAGAGTAAGATAACATGACATATAGCCGAGCCAGGTGTTACTCGGATGGTCTTACTCGGATACAACAACTCGGATGCTCCAACTCGGATGCTCCAACTCGAATGGTCCAACTCGGATGCTCCAACTCGGATGATCCAACTCAGATGCTCCAACTCGGATGGTCCAACTCAGATGCTCCAACTCGGATGGTCCAACTCGGATGCTGCAACTCGGATGGATTTACTCTGCACGTGACAACTCTGCATATATCAACTCTGCACGTGACAACTCTGCATGTATCAACTCTGCATTAAAAGGGGAGTTACTCAAGACATCCCACTACTCCAAGCATTACTTCATGTAATAAGTAGCACTATAAACAACCGCATTTATTAGGCACTAATCTCTCATTAATTCTTCATTATGTAAAATGAAGAGGTGGGGATGGCGAACTCTATATAAGCCATCCACCACCGCGCTCTCAGTGGCTGAACTCTCTTCTTCTTCCTCTACCTTGCAAAGAATCTCATGTACATCTTGTTCATAAAAAGATAAGGAAAAGCTCCTCCGGGAGCACGAGACGTAGGGATTTTATCACCTCCGCGAGAGTCCCGAACTCGATAAAATTGCCTGCGTCACCCGTTTGCATCTCGATAGATCATGCTCCATTCTAACCCCTATTCTTATTGTCGGAATCCAAACCACGACAGTTGGCGCCCACCGTGGGGCTTGACGTCTATCGAGCCATGATGCGAACGGTTTGTATTCACTCTTACACCTATTTTCTGTTGCTCTTGATGCACGTCGTTTTTGCCAAGAATAGGAAATTCTCGGATGATCTTTTTCAAGCCCGAAGATGAACAACCAAACACACACACAAATATGTTGTGTGTCCGGCAAGCGACGATCTACGACTTGCAGCTCTGCGCGTTGGCTGCGTCTCACCTCCGCCATCACGCTCGCCTCCACCGCCGCGTTGGCCGCGACCGCCTCCGCTCCTCCCCAACTCGGACGACTCCTTCCCCTGCATCAGCTGCGAGGACACGGGAGTCGTCTTAGCCGGTGAAACGTCTCTTCTCATTATTTCCCCTCGAGCCTCTCTGCTGAAAGTGCGCTGAGAAAGTTAAACTCTCGCGTAATTTAGTTGCGGCTAAATCACAGCGGTCAGTGCAGAACGAGAGGATGATTAATTACATGCGAAATTGTAGCATGCAACCTATTAAAACCTTAATTGCATGTTAATGCAATACCATTTGCAGTTACTACTACCACATTACTAAAATGCAATTAATGCGTTACCTTTGTACCCAAGTTTTGTGCACTTAGTAACTTGCAGGTCTGCTAAAATGCCCACTCGGACGGGAGGAGAACATGACTCGAATGTTTTCCTCGCAGCAACTCGGACGGCTACATGCATGGACAAGCTCAGGACACTCCCCCGACTTGCGCTAGCTCGGCGGCCCTCTCCGATCTGCTCCAACTCGGTGGCCTCTCCTGAGTTGCACCGACTCAGCATCTACTCGGACGACGCACGCATCCATGACTCAGCCTACGTCACGCCTCGGCCACGACACGAACGAGCTAAGCGCTCCAACTGCAACACGATGGCTTGGATGAGCTACGCACACCTTCATCAACTTGTTCGAGCGCATGGCCGTTCGGCTGGAGATATGTTCATCTGTTTTTCCGATAAGCTAAGTAAATTCACATACTTCGTTCTCATACATTTTATGTACGGACAACAATTGGCCCTAGTTATGCGGATGAATTTTGCACTCGAACAACTAACGTGCAGGCTCATTCGGATAAATTTGGCATTTTCCTGTTCTGCAATGACTCGGTCTCCATCGACTCTTCTGCAATGACTCAACTTTCATCGACTCTTCTGCAACGAGTCGACCTCAAGCATAATCAACGAACTTTTTCGAGGACTTCTACTTGTCATGGCTTCATCGACTTTGACTACCTCCCCAACGCGGAAACAACTAAGTTTCTCATACAACCAAACTTCGTATTACACGTTTTAGCGAGTTTGTCTCTCCCGAGCTTCTCCCGGGAACCACTTCTCGCTTTTACCCGAGTCTACCTCGATGAAACACAAATCACATTCCTCGTATTTCGATCGGTCCGCCGTTAAAAGTTGTAACACACTCGGGGGCTACAACTTAGTTAGAATCACATTTACCTTTATGGTTGGTTCTTTGCTCTCCTAAGTGGATGTGCCGCCAGTCGACAGGTTCTTTACTTGGTTTTCTCTTATTCTTCGTGAAATGCCTACACATGCTCGGTACCATAACGCCTACTCTTCGTCTCCAACCTGGTCGCAACCTGATTGTTAGGTTGGCAAGAGCAAAAGCTAATGGTCTGCCGAATCGCTAAGTGGCTAAACACGAAAGAACAAATAAACCAAGTGAAATATATTGCTATCTGTAAAGTTTAAGTTTTATATTTTACTATCTGCAAAGTTTGAATTATACACTTTATTTCTGCAAAGTTTAAAGTTCCGCGTTTTCACTCAGCTTTCTAGGTTTGAATACTATAATACTTTCATTCTCTATCTGTTTGCATTTTTCTTTCAGGTCAATGAAGGAAATATCCTTGGTTTCATTCCGTGCCTGCGCACAACGAGATTCCAAATTCCTTCAAGAAACAACACTCAAGAAAATGTTCCGTGTCCACACACAATGAAACAATTTTGTATAGCTTCAGTAAAAGACTCCAACTAACTACCAATAGTTAGTCGGAGCCTTGGGGGCTACACCCACTGGGTGCACTGATCGTGCTCCCACTGGAAGGAAAATTTCCCAAGTAGATCTTCACTCGGAAAAACAACATGTCGAGTAAGGCATCACTCAGACACACCCAGTGGGTGGTCAATAAAAACCGAGTAAGATATCACTAGGATACTCAATAAAACCGAGTAAGTTGTCACCCGATAACCTAAATCATAACCGAGTAAGTCATCACTCGAAGTATTTTTCCGAGTAAGCTACTACTCGGAGAGAGTCATTGCTAAAACAACCGAGTAAGTTGTTACTCAGAAATCCTTCTGAGTAAGTTAACACCCGGAAAGAGTTGTTGCCAGAACAACCGAGTAAGTTTTCACTCAGAGCGTCAAAGAAAGCAGACAATACTCAAAAAATCAAAGCAGTGATAGGATGGGATACCACCTGAAGCTAAGTAATGAGTTAGAAAGAAACTACATTCTGGAACGCACAACAAATGGAAAATCTTGTATTCATTAGCTGTTTGAGAAAAGTTCTGAATGGTTAATTCACTAATAGTCCGTCTCTGACGAAGATTGCCAGATTATTAGTATGATAAGGTGCGAAGGGTAAAGAATCGATATCCCATGTGGTATGACCTAAAGCTCATTATGATGCTTTAGGATATCGAACTTTACAAATCTGGTTTATATGGAGTTTAAGGCCTTTTACTCCAAGACATGCCTTCTGAGGCCTCAGTCCACCTCTTTCGAGAGACGCTTGAGTGTCGCCAGAATTTTCCTTTAACTTGCCCGACCCACATACAAGGGAAAAGTGTAAACTTCAGTAAAGTCCTTCCGGGCCTCTTATTGAGTTTAATCTTCATATACCTTATGAATATGTCATCAATAGGAAGAGCACTCTCCTTTGATGAAATGAATTATCCCAATTAATAAAAAGTCTCCAATCAAAAGACTCCGAGTAACTTCAAGAAGTTACTCGGAGCCTTGGGGGATACACCCAGTGGATGCACTAAGAAGTTCTCCCACTAGAAGGATTTATACAAAAAGTCTCCAATCAAAAGACTTCGAGTAACTTCAAAAAGTTACTCGGAGCCTTGGGGGCTACTGTCGTGGTCATACCTAAGGCATACCCTTAAGTATCGCATATCATGGGGTACCCTTAACGAGATAATAAGAGTAAGATAACATGACATATAACCGAGCCAGGTGTTACTCGGATACACCAACTCGGATGGTCTTACTCGGATACAACAACTAGGATGGTCCAACTCGGATGCTACAACTCGGATGCTTCAACTCGGATGGTCCAACTCAGATGCTCCAACTCGGATGCTGCAACTCGGATGGATTTACTCTTCACGTGGCAACTCTTCATATATAAACTCTGCACATGCCAACTCTGCATGTATCAACTCTGCATTAAAATGGGAGTTACTCAAGACATCCCACTACTCCAAGCATTACTTCATGTAATAAGTAGCACTATAAACAACCGCATTTATTAGGCACTAATCTCTCATTAATTCTCCATTATGTAAAATGAAGAGGTGGGGATGACGAACTCTATATAATCCATCCACCACCACGCTCTCAGTGGCTAAAGTCTCTTCTTCTTCCTTTAGTTTTCTTCTTCCTCTACCTTGGAAAGAATCTCATGTACATCTTGTTCATAAAAACATAAGGAAAAGCTCCTCCGGGAGCACGAGACGTAGGGATTTTATCTCCTCCGCGAGAGTCCCGAACTCGATAAAATTGCCCGCTTCACCCGTTTGCATCTCGATAGATCATGCTCCATTCTACCCCCTATTCTTATTGTCGGAATCGAAACCACGATACTGACTAGCAAACTAGCCGTAAATGGCACCATAATAATAATATTTTTGTGGTTTCTTTAGGGTGGAATAGTTCTCACATTTATTTTTAAAAGAAAGTAGCTAGAGCACAAAGCAGATGAGCACAGATTCACCTTTGGATAACCGGGTGCATACCCTCTAGCTGTTGATTTGCCTCCACTCCTCTAGTATTTCTTATATGATGGGAAATTGGTTACAAAGGGTTTGAGTAGTTACGTTCACAAACACTAGTCTACCTATGTATCGTATATATGGTTCTATCAGGATGATGTTATTAACTTTGATAAGAAAGTTCTCTATCGTCTGAATCAAGTGATCAAATGTGGTGGCTTACCACGATTATGGGCGCCTTTGCAAAGATCAGAGTTCAAAGGATGGCAATTGAGGAAAGTCGTGGTCTTGGACATACTTTAAAAAATCGAACCGGTAATCGAACCGGCGAGGCTGCCGGTTTAGGTTTTTACCGGTTGAACCACCAGTTCATTGGTTCGATTGTCAGGTTTTTAAGTAATAAAATAATATATATATTATCAATAAAATAATGCCAAAGGGGACATCTGCGTCCTATAGGGTTTGTCTTTGTATGAAATCAAGAAAAGTTCTCTCAATTCTGCCGAAACCCTAACAAAAAAGAGGTTTTCTTCCTTTTTTGATTCTACCCCAGATTGTTCGGATGAAAATGAGTCGATTGAGGGGCTTTTCAAGAAACAATATCGAACCAGAAGTTTTTTGTGAACCGCCCGGTTCACTGGTTTTTTGTGAAAACCGACCGGTTCAACCGGATTTTTCCAGTTTGATTGCTCAAACGGTCTGATGAGCTTAAAAAACCGATGGGATCTCTGGTTCCGGGTTTTTTCAGTCCGACCGCCGGTTCGGTCTAGTTTTTTAAACTATGGTCTTGGAGGCATTTTTGGCTACTAATTGGCGTAGTTGCAAGTGGTTAGGTGACGATGGACTTTCTGAACTTTAATTTGCATAGTTGCTTGTCATATGGTTGTTCAAAAACTCATCGAGGAACTTCACCAAACTAAAGTCCCGAGCCTGTTACTCAAGCTTGACATTTCAAAGGCTTTCGATTCGGTGAACTAGACTTACCTTCTCGAGGTTATGGATAACATCGACTTCGGTCAATGGTAGCATGATTGGATATATTCGTTGCTCAAGCCTTCGTAATCTCACGCGCTCCTCAACGGCAATCTGGGGCTGCCCTTTGCCCACAGGAGGGGCCTTAGGCAGGTGGCCTGTGGCACCCCCAAAATCAGACCGTGTACAGTAATCATACACGCAAGGTACACGATCGAGATTAGGGACTCACGGTGAGATATCTCAACACAACTCTACAAATAAAAATAATACAAGCTGTTTAATACAAGCCAAGGCCACGAGGGCTCGAATACAACAGCTCGAAAGCACAAAGTTAGCGGAAGAAATAGTATCTGAGTACAGACACAGGGTACACATGATCTGCCTTAAAAAGGCTAGCACAAAAAGAACAACGATCGAAAAGGCGAGGCCTCCTGCCTGAGAACCTCCAAACTACTCCTGCTTAACGGGGAACTCGACGTCGTAGAAGGCATCGGGGATCTTCATGTTGCGGTGGTCAGCATCGGGGATCTCCTGCTCCTGGACTCCAAGGCTCCAATGTCGACTGCAGCGGCCGATCAGGCAAAACATAAAGGGGGAAATAAAGCAAGGGTGAGTATCTAGTATACCCGCGAGTCTTACGTCCGCTACTAAGCATTTATGCATTTGTATCAAATGGAAAGGGGAGGCTGTATATAGTGGACTGCAAGATAGAAATCAGAATAAGGATAAGAAGCTAGGCCTATCGAAGACTAGCATCTTCTGACGAGTCTTGCAGCACAAGATGAGAATAGCCAACAGTTTATATAAAGCAATAAAGTAACAATGCAGCAGAAGTTGCTGCGGCATTGTATAATAGTAAGTTGTAATGCTTAATAATAATAATGCCTTCGAGTTCCCTTCCTCGACTTCCCTGCGAGGAAGAAGACCCGGAACCATACAGTTTAATAGTAGTAGTTTGTAGTGGTAAGATCCAGCTTCAGCATAAAGCGTCATGTTACCGTTGACACGGCTATTCGAATAGATTAATCTTCTCTGCAGGGGTGCACTGGCGTGATTCTACGACGTTCGGATCTCTAGTGTGGCGTACACCTTGTTAGGGAACACCCCACCGAAGCTATCCGACACAAAGTAGCCCATCCTTCGGCAATCAACAGAGAGGTCATCCGCCGGACTATATCCTATGTACGCTAGGCTTTGGACCCTAACCCGAACGTACTCCTGCACGGTGCGTGACTGGCCGGTGAAGCAAAATCAAAGCAAATACAAATACACCGCTCGAGCAAGAGAAGACAACACCACTTCCTGGCAATCAGCCCGCGATACTGCTGACGTCTGAAGACCCTCGAACGAGACTACGATGCAGGGGAGCCCACACTCCTCATCCCACGTGTAGGTAGTGCGTACAAGCCAAAAGACTACTCAAGACATCCGCCGAACCATTTAGAATTTTAATTAACCTACGTGACAACCGTTATCGTTGCCTCGACTTAACTGACCCGCGGACAACGACAGCAGTCAGGACCACCAGTACATCGGTGCCTGCCCTGTCGTCCCACCAAGTCTCTGCGGTTACCAACAAGGTGAACCGTCTCCTTACCTTGTCTCGCGTGTGCTCTTGGTAGACCTCGACTTTCGTGGTTTGGTAACTCCCGCGAGATACGAGCAGTGGCCAAGCACGCCAGTAACGTCGATCGTACCCTCCCTGTCGTTCCCGACGCAATACCTCTCGCGGGCACCGTTGGATCACCCGAATTTCTTACCTTTAAGGACGACCGTTGCTCAGGTACCTAGAGAGGCTATATAGAGCCAGCAACGAGTGGAGTACAAGGATTACTCCTTGATAGATCGCACTTGATGGATGCTCGGCAGAGCCGAGCTAAGGGCCTTAGACAGTGTCTGCATGTACCGTACCTGTGCAGTTATATATATTGTATCCGCGTCACTCCCCTGAGTGATCACGACCCGCTATCTAATCCTAGCTGACTAACAAAGCGCAGGGCTCACTGCTGAATCATGCATAAGTAATAATAGGCAGCATAGGATAAAGGAAAGGTACATCAAGGGGCGACAATGACAGGCTATGCAATTGAATAGGATTGTAATCGTAGAAGCAGCAGTAATGCCTAGTGCAAGAAATGTACGGAAAGATAGGCGATATGTGGGGAAGAGAATGGCTCTGCTTGCCTGGAAACTCGACGGTAGAGGTACGATCGTCGACGAAGTAGTCGTACTCTGTGGTGTCATCATCGACAACAACGGGGTCTACCGGAGAATAAGGGGGGGGGGGAGAAACAGTAAATACACAACAATAACAACAATGCAAAGGTATGACCTAGAAGATACAAAGCAACAGGGATCTAACGCAATATTCAGTGATTTTTCCGGAGCAGGAATTTATCCGGGGATGGCTCATCAGTACCGGTTGATTACCGGGCAGATGATCCGGAGGGGGAAGGTTCCATGTCTGTAGTGTTAGAGACATCTGAAAGACATGTGGTTAGCGTAACCGTGCTCGGTGATTCATTCTGAATAGCTTTCATGTTCATATCATTTTCATCCGGAAAGTTTTACCGGCTCCGGGTGATTACCGGCAGACGACCCGGAGGGGGGGATGTCGATGTTCCTTGTGTTAGAGGGGTGTGGTTGGTATACAGATAGCGTATCCGTATTCGTTATAATTTTCTGATCAATTTTGATGTATAAAGTTTTTTAATCTGACTTACGGTTTAAAAGATATTCAAATTCAAAGATTTAATCAATTTAAATTATTTTTTGGATTTCTTTTATTATTTAAAATCCAACATTATCCACAAGTCTATCCATAACAGTGCTGACAGGTGGGACCCATATGTCAGCCTCTGTTTATTAATAAATCTTTTATTTAAATTAAACTGACTAGTGGGGCCCAATAGTCAGTGACTCAGTACTAACTAATCCATTTTATTAATTAAACTGGGCAGTGGGACCCAGGTGTCATAGACACAGGTTTATTAAGCAGTTAATTTAATTTTTAGATTAACTTAATGACCTATGGCCCACATGTCAGTGGCACACAGTTAAATTCCAGTTATTATAAACATAACAGATTAACAGGCGCAGGGGCCCACATGTAAGTGACCCATAGGGGTTTAATTAACCCTTAATGACAGTTCTGACCGACGGGGTCCACATGTCAGTGACACGGGCAGCTCGCCGGAGACAGAGCTCCGACGAGGTCGAGCATGCGCTCGCTCTAGGCCACGGAAGGGGTTGTGGGGGGGGGGGGGGGGGGGGGCGTTCGAACCAGCAAGGTGCCGTGCGTCGACTGTTGGTGCTGGTCTCGCCGGAAGGTGACCGGAGCGACGACGGCGACGTGCGTTGCGGTGGAGCTAAACAGGGTGAGGAAGATGACGACGTTCTAGCGCACGGGAACGAATGGGAACTAGCGCGTTCGACTACGGGGAGCAGCGCGAGTGCAGTGACACGCTTGGCCTGCCATACGCGTGCCCCAGGACACGGCGGTGACCTCGCGGGCAGCGACGAGCTTCGGCTCCAATGGTGGAGCTGGCTACGGCGAGACAGGAGGGGAGCGAGCGCATGTCGAATGTGGACAAGCTCACCAGGAGCGCGTAGGGTCAGGCAGTAGGCGCGATGGAGGTTCGTAGCGGCCGGAATCGAACGGCGACAACCGCAGATGCGGAAACGGAGTCGGCATCGATTGGCTATCCACGGGGCATCCGGGTTCGAGTCCCTCAGCTAGGAGAAGAAGGCGACGATGGTGGTGACGAAGGAAAACTCAGCTCGGCTCGAGGGGCTCAATGGTCGCGCAAGTTCACGGCAATGGCGACGACGGCGCCCGGGTGAAAATGCTGCGAGGATGGCGGCGCGAGGAAGGGGAGGGAAATGGCTAGGGTTCGCCACAGTGTGCGCACGGGTGTTCTTATCCCCGAGGAGGCCATTGTAGCGCCTCGGTGGCGCCCATCGCACAGCGGCAGCCGTCGAACACCACGGCGATGGCGCCACGACGACGAGGTGAACATCGTGGGAGGGGGGAGGGGGACTTGGGCTGGTGGGCTGGGCCGAGTGAACTGTGCACTTAAGGCACCAGGGGGTTGGGCCTCTTTGTTTTTTATTCTTTTTATTTATTTTTTTCTTTCTGTTCTTTTCTGATTATATTTATTTTAATTGCTTTAGCCACTTTGTAAAATATGTAATAGGTTCCATAATTAGCATGGCACAATACTAGGGTGCCACAAAAAGATTGGGACTTTTATAAAATCAATTAATAATTCTTTTTAATATGCATTTGTCAAGTGGTGTTGTTCTAGCACTATTTTTTTTGCACTATATATACATTGCAATAAATGCCCATTACAGGTTTATCATGGTCCACTGGATTTTAGGGATTTTACAAAAATGGTTTCACAATTTTTGGACAATGTTTTATTTCCATTTATTTTTAATATTCATCAAAAGGCATTTTGGGTTTGTTTGAATTCAAAGATGAACAAGGCAGGATCAAAGGTGATTAGAGAGTTGCTAATCCCAGAGGTTTAATATTAACAAAAGTTTTAGTGATGCCTGACACCGAGGGTGTTACAAATCTCCCCCACTACAAGAATTCTCGTCCCGAGAATTAAAAGGTAGTGTAAGGGGTAGAGTTTTGGTTTCGTATCCTAGCGAGTCTTCCGGTTCTTGTTGTCCTCCTCGAAGAAGTTAATCCTTCACGTTGACGTCTTCATTTCTCTGCATCAGTGCATCTCGAGGGGTTGTCATCCTTCCTTCAGGGTCTTCATCGTACCTACAGATAGCTAGGAGGATACACTTAGAGGGTCGAATCGGCACAAGGTTAATCAACCGAGGCATTCCGAGGGAATGGGGTACAGAGTAACCCTCGAGTTTAAACTCAAGGAAACACATCGAGGGAAACAAAAGAAGATATAAGAAGTTTTAAGCGGATAGGCAAGCATTCGATGCCGATGACGGAAGATGAAAAGGGCGGTCCAGAGCATCAGGCATAAGTACCGAGTCTGATATCGGACTGAATACCACAAGGTAGGTGACTCGTGAATTGCATACGAGGTCGAGCAAGAGGAATAACCTCGAGAACAGAAAGGTACAAGAAAGTCAGGTTTCGATCCTGTGGAACTGTGGGTTACGGGCCCACAGTGAATAAGAAGGGTGGTGACAAACAATGCGATCAAGTTGCAAGGTAAGTTAGAGAACAACTTGTTAGCTATGTCGGCAACAACGTCGGTGCCAAGGGCGAGGGACGAAGAGAATCATTTTCCTGCTCGTTAAGACGAGGCGGACCAATAGGCAAAGTTCTCGTCCATTGGTGGTCACGGAAAAGTCATCAACAATAGTAACATGTTTTACAGACAAAGTAGTACACCGAAGTGTTTACATAAGCAGGGAATTATCACTGCTCAGATAAGTTTTATTTAAGATAAAGGTTAAACAGACCGATGGAAGAAAAAATGTGATGATACACAAGTATCAGTGCTATATCCTTCCCAAGGGAAAGTAGATCATCATATACATGACCAAGTTTGTATTGGCAGGGAGTCAAAGGAGGTTGTCGATGATAACACAATTCATCGAGGGGCAAGGATGGCATTTCAAACGATGAATCCAATTAACACTTGGAAGAGGCAAAAATGCTGATGATGACCACGACACTTTATGTCGAGAGATTTCAAGAGAATGCAATCGAATAGCAACATCACCAAACAAAAGGGGTGGTGGAGAAAAAGGTAAGCAGTGTTCTCGGTTGATGACAACCCAGAACCATAAAATGGCTATGACAGGGATAGACATTTTTTTCATCACCATTCATAAGATGTAGTGTAAAGGCATGATATCCTCGAGATACCAGGAGTAATACTCGAAGGTAGAATGGTGGATCATAGATGCAGCAGAATTTCCACCAAGGGGACAATTACTTTTACCAGAAGCTTTCATGATAAGTTCTACATCGTATCCATGGGCATGAACACAAGTTCAAGGTCGACTCCCACTTCTTTAATGCATATCCTTTCATTCACTTCTCGTTGTCGATGAATTTGTAGAGTAGGAAATTTATCTGGCGTAACACCAGTAGAGTAAGACCCGCAGAAGTTTCTGGGGTTCACACAGATGGTTGAAACATAGGCACAACCCATAGAGGCATCTTACGAATATATACGGCAAACAACAGAAACTAGAGATACAAGTTTGACAGCGGAAGGCTGATGACACAGAGCATATGATACCGTTCGCCAAAGGCAATTCGTATCAGGGGAAACTCGTCAATGATTTAGGACACCAGGGGACGTCAGGTAGTAATCCACCAAAAAGGTCAGGTGGTGTACAGAGATTCTGGGGCGAGTATCGGTACTCAACCATAAGAAGAAAAAAATGCCAAAGCATTGGAGATAGAAGCATCGGAATAATTCGATGCTTAAGTAGAAAGGAATTATGACTTCCATATCGGTGTATCTGATTCAGATACATCGATCAAACATGAATAAGTTGAATAGAAGCTTGACGGTTAATCAATTAAGATTTGATTTACCGAGAACCAGCTCATGTCTGGGATGACGTCTGAGCCGGAAGAATGAATTCAAAGGGTTGATGGATGATTGCGTGCATTCACACACATCGAATTATTAGGATCAAAATGTCAATGACAAGCGTCGTTAATGAAGACTACTAAACATATGGAATTAACCATAATGCAAGCAGGAAAAAGAATCTCCAAGGCAGTAGGCCGCAGAGGATCCTCGGAAGAACAGATAGCATTTCAAGGTATTTTGGGAATCACATTATAAACGGGAGTGAACGGATCCTCGACAAGTAGGAGGAATTATCCGCAGTTTGAAAAGAATCTGCAAGGGAGCAGGCACAAGGGATTCCGGAATCAACGGAAAGTATTTCGATGCATCTTGTGAACACAAGAGCAACTGGGATTGAATGGATGAAAGGAAGGTGTATGTGGTTATACATACAGACTTATCGGTGGTAGGGATTTGTAAAGGTGATCGGCACATATGGTCTCAGGAATTTTATCGGAGAGTAATCTCCGACATCTTCTGGCAAAGTAAGCGACCATCTTGGGTGAAGGCCTCTCCGGGAGGATGTAGTCACGAGAACCTAATGTCAGATTTAGCAAAAAATTTAACCCGAAAGAGAAGAGAGATCAGAGTCCCAGAGTAAAGATGCGGAGAAAAAGATCCTAATACCACCCAGTTTGCGACGTGGGCCGATAAGCCACACGACACTGTTAGTAAAGTAGTTTTTCAAAGACTAGACTCGACTTCGACCAAGGAGTTAGAAGGGGGTGTCCTACAGGCAGTCGGCTCTGATACCAACTTGTGACGCCCCAAAATCAGACCGTGTACAGTAATCATACACGCAAGGTACACGATCGAGATTAGGGACTCACAGTGAGATATCACAACACAACTCTACAAATAAAAATAATACAAGCTGTTTAATACAAGCCAGGGCCACGAGGGCTCGAATACAACAGCTCGAAAGCACAAAGTTAGTGGAAGCAATAGTATCTGAGTACAGACACAGGGTACACATGATCTGCCTTAAGAAGGCTAGCACAAAAAGAACAACGATCTAAAAGGCGAGGCCTCCTGCCTAGGAACCTCCAAACTACTCCTGCTCAGCGAGGAACTCGACGTCATAGAAGGCATCGGGGATCTTCATGTTGCGGTGGTCGGCATCGGGGATCTCCTGCTCCTGGACTCCAAGGCTCCAATGTCGACTGCAGCGGCCGATCAGGCAAAACATAAAGGGGGAAATAAAGCAAGGGTGAGTATCTAGTATACCCGCGAGTCTTACGTCCGCTACTAAGCATTTATGCATTTGTATCAAATGGAAAGGGGAGGCTGTATATAGTGGACTGCAGGATAGAAACCAGAATAAGGATAAGAAGCTAGGCCTATCGAAGAATAGCATCTTCTGACGAGTCTTGCAGCACAAGATGAGAACATCCAACAGTTTATATAAAGCAATAAAGTAACAATGCAGCAGAAGTTGCTGCAACATTGTATAATAGTAAGGTATAATGATTAATAATAATAATGCCTCCGAGTTCCCTTCCTCGACTTCCCTTCAAGGAAGAAGACCCAGAACCATACAATTTAATAGTAGTAGTTTGTAGTGGTAAGATCCAGCTTCAGAATAAAGCGTCCTGTTACCATGGACACGGCTATTCGAATAGATTAATCTTCCCTGCAGGGGTGCACTGGCGTGACTCTACGACGTTTGGATCTCCAGGGTGGCGTACACCTTGTTAGGGAAGACCCCACTGAAGCTATCCGACAGAAAGTAGCATATCCTTCCGCAATCAACAGAGAGGTCATCCGCCGGACTATATCCTATGTACGTCGGGCTTTGGACACTAAGCCGAACGTACTCCTGTACGGTTCGTGACTGGCCGGTGAAGCAAAATCAAAGCAAATACAAATACACCGCTCGAGCAAGAGAAGACAACACCACTTCCCGGCAATCAGCCCGCGGTACTGCTGACGTCTGAAGACCCTCGAACGAGACTACGATGCAGGGGAGCCTGTTGGGATTCGGAGTAGAAAACAAAAAAATTCGGCACTACGAAACCAAGTCCCAAGAACAGATCTAGATAGATGCAAACACAGTTAGCGATCTTGTTACCTTAACAACCGTTCAAACAGTAGTTCTCTCGCAATGGAAGAAGTTGATGGAGAGTTGGGGAAGATTGACGAGGTGCAATCCCTCGAACAGATCTGATCCGTGTGACACCCCATGAACAGATCTACTCCTCAGAAGAAGATGCAGAAGTCCCTCGAACAAAGATCGAACGCACGATCTCTCTACGGTTGATCCACACGTACGGTGTGGAAGATCCGGCAGGGCTCCGCCATCCAGAGCTCGGCGCCTCCGGAGTAGAGAGGAGGGAGGAGCAGCACTTCGAGATATGGTGGAGATCATATCTACAAGAGAGGAGAGAGGAGGGGCAGCCCTGAGGCAAAAGACCAAATCTGTGTGTTCTTGGGGGTGCCCCCTCCTCATCTATTTATAGTGGGAGGGGAGGGGAGGCCACCTTGGAGGAGGGGGCAACCCTAGGGGGGTTCCCTAGGGTTTCCCTCCACCTGGTGGGGCGCCAAGGAAGGGGGGAGGAAGCTTCCTCTCCTAGGAGTAAGCTTCCTCCTAGGCGCCTCCCCCTCATGGGCCTCCTTGGTCCAAATGCTCCCTCCCCACTTGGGCCTTCCAAGTGAGAGGGGGCCCATTGATATTTAATCCCTTTTATTAATTCTAAAACAATTCTAGAATTCACAAGAAATAAATATTAAACATATTTAGACCATCCCGGAACTTTTCCGGCCCTTCGGTTTTACCCGGTTTTCTCAAAAAAAATTCCCGGTACTTTACCGGTGCCCCGAAACGATTCCGGTTTTCTCTCCGATTAAATCTCAATCACGCCGAAACTTTTCCGGTGTGTTATACTCGTGCTCCTATCACTCTACTACTCAACAAATCTTCCACCCTTAAGTGTGTGACCCCATAGGTTCGTTAGAATACAGACATGAACCGGAAACTTATTTTCCCGCGGAACAATAACCGATAGCAGAGCCATGGACACCCATAACGGTTCCCGTATCTACACGAATATAAATTCGAGTGAACCACAAGCTTAACATGCCAGTCCTATTTGCTTCACGATACTATACAAAACCTGAGGTGAGATCTATTAGGTATCCGCATGATTAACCATTAACCATTATACCAAGTCATCCTCCTTCTTGTTTTGTTCCATTTTCTCGTTTAGTATTCCGGTATCCCTTGTGATCAATTCACAGTGTCTGGCCAGACGATGTTGGATGCCGTAATACCGAGAGGGCCCGCAGAAGTATCTCTCCATCGTTAGAGGAGAAAATTCCCAACTCGAATCGTTAAGTCCCTTGACATACTTTCGGGTGTGAGTGATCAAAGCCGTTATTGCCATGCCTGTTACGGGTGGTGTTGGGACAGTGTCAAAACCCACCCTCCGGTATGAAGTTACGAAACATTCTTATGGTCATGAAGGACACATGCATATTAACTTAGATGTTTTTACTTATAACATGGAAACGATGCGATCTCAAAGTAAATCATACAATTGGGTCGGTTAAGCACCCTTGTTCTGGCAACAATGTGCTCCCATGTGTTACCGGCATTTCCAATGCCCTATGAGCAGGAAAACATGTCATCCATAACACACGGGTTAGTCCAAGAGGCAGACTAAGAACACCTTGGTGTTTATACTCCACACCTGCATATGGGTTTTCCTCCGAAGGCAGTTAACATGCTACTTGGAAAACCTCCGCATAAGCCATTTGCAGTTATAGCACAGACATATAAACTTTAATAATGAACCTGGAATTATAATAATACAATTTATTATTGCCTCTAGGGCATAATTCCAACAGTCTCCCACTTGCACTAGAGACAATAATCTAGTTGCATGGTTTACTCAGACCAATGACACTTTGGTCTTCATGCTCGTTTGTGGTATAGACTTCGTCACGGAGCTTAACGCTTTTAGGCTCGTCTCAATCCTGTGTATCTTAATGTACCCCTTCATCTTTATGAAGTATTTGAAGATAGGGCACTATCGTTCAACATGTTTGGACTACAGTGAGCTCTTAGCTTACTTTGTTTTGATCATGATGCTCATATCAAAATATGGTTTATGCAGATCAAACGTTCGGAACTATGCCAATCACTATGATGGTGTTCCTGATCCAAATACCCTCCTATGCAACTTCCAGAGTTGCCATGTTTCACGTCTACGTTGTAGAAATCCCGCTATGTGCCTTAGCTTGAAAAGCAATTTTCAACATCCTATTTTGCTACTTAGCTATAGACCGAAAAACAAAAAGAAAAATATTACAAATCATTATGAAACTTTCTTTCATCTATTTTTAATGAACTCTTTAGTTTTCCTCATAGAACCTTTCTTCATCTGAGGTACTTCAAGAGAACTAATCTACTATTTAGATTAATTTGGTGCTTGTTGCACTTTCAGGATATTCAATACCTTAGTGCTTTATTTTGCTAAAATATTTATTCTCAATCACTCATATGTTATTCACATATATGATTAGAATCGTGCTCCCACTTAATTCCATATCTTATATGATTATTGATGAAATAATAACTTTTATAACTTCATCAAAAACTATTACTCCAGCTCTGTGATATTTGCTTCAACTATGGACTGATCTTTGAAGCATTCTCACTTTTACTAATATCGTATAGATCATTAAATATTTTCAGGTTGTATCATGCATACACCCTTTGTTTAATTTTCTCAGAAGAAAAATCCATATATCAAACTTCGGAAGTATGTCGCGATTATCAGTAGTTTTCCATATGAACATTTGCATCACTACACGTATTGTAGTCAACCTTTTGAACTCTATCGAAAAACTTATTTTACGATAAGTTGAGCAATATCAATGATTAAACTATCGTCTATGTTCATATCTATGAAAGTCAAATCCACTCTAATGATCAGGTATCCTTAGGAGGGTTTTACCAAGTTCTCAACTTGATTTAGATGGATGGCTTTCATATAGTTTTTATGGTTTTTAAGCCATATAGTGGAGTTAGTGCTCCTCATAGTTTCTTGTAGTTCACAGGTTTATCACACTATAGAACCACCTTGGTCCAACATGAATTTACAAAGCTGTGTGATACATCATAAGACTTGATCATTTCATCTCTTGAACACATTTCAGAGTTTCATCATTCCTTTTCATCAAATGTAGGAATTTCTGGTTTGGTCACAGAGTTTATCTCGAGAACGAGTTTCCGAGTTTCATTCTGTAGAACCAAATGATTCAATGTAATCATTATCAATCTATTAGTACTCCCACTTAATTGTTTCAAGAGAGCAATTTTCTCAGGAAAAATCCCATGTCCCGTGATAAACATTTTTCCCGGGTATAGTAGTGGATGTGTTGTTCGTAACATGATGTTTCTACAATACTTATATTCAGGATCGAGTATATTCTAAATACATCTCCGAAATTATGAAACAACAATTGGAGTTCTTATCCATGCCGTATTCTTATAGGGCATTGTTTCAACGACGCTCTATTTAGTTCGTAAGTGGTTTCTCAAAAGCGTTAAGCAGTATAGTAAATGGGAGTGTGGTTTAAGTTCATCACCGACCTCACCATGTCATGCTGGAATTCATGGTAGAAAACAATTTTAATTCCAATATGTCATATAGGGCTTGGTTATGCGTCATGATACTCTGTAGCTATACGGGGTTTCAGGTGACGCTAGTTTATGAACTGACTTCATACACTCGATGATGTTTGCTAAATTCTTTATCTCATTTATTTTACGATCAGATCGTCAAATATTTGATCTATGTGTGATGATTATTCTCTTTGTGTTGAAACAGTTTTGAAATTATTCATAATTTCAGATATTATGTCTTGTCTAAATATCGGTATATCTATACAAGTCATTATCACAAACTTTTATGTGAAGTACTGTTTATTGGTTCTCCACACATCGTTATGTGTTATTACTAATAGTTTACTAAACACTTTGAACAAATGATTTTGTCTATTAGAAAAACATTGCATGTGTCAAATGACTCAAAGTCAAGAGATTGAATGACTTCATCGATATGAAGCTTCCATATGCGCTTTGTTCTAATGCGACCAAGTCATTTATGCTATTACAATAATGGCATTATCATCACATAACTTAATTTATTTAGCAATCAAGAAAATAGACATAACATCAAGATTTCAACTTAAATAATTCACCACGTAGGGTGACATTCAGAGAGTAATAATTTTTGAACAACCATTATTCAAAACATGGATAAAACATCCACCGTGTAGACAACACAATACAATATTAATGTTTTACACAACCTCTGAATCAAATAACATTTATTAACTCTAAGATAAATCTTGATAGACGAACGCCGACGACCTTGGGTGACTTGGGCACCACTTCCGACGCGGACTTGCACTTCATTCACTCTTCTCCTTCGAATTCTGATAATTCGCTGTATCTAGTTGCAAAACAAGTGCAATCGATATGGTATCAAATATACCTATGAAGGTGAAATAATGAAATTGTCTATTAACTTCATATAACTTATTTATACATACGGTGATTAGACCATTCTTCATATCTCCCAGATACTTCTTACAGTTCCTCTTCCATTGTCCCTGATTACCACCATCATATGGTCTGGATCCTTTTGTATAGATGCTTTCGCAGTCTTAAGCATAGCGAACAATCCGTCTATGGTTTTGTCAAGCCCATTCATTTTATTATTCATGACAAAACCGTTGTAAGACGGGGGGCGTGATGCAAGGAGAACGTTAGTGCCGAGTGTCATAGGGATCACAAATCCAAGAGCACTTAGCCTCTGTGCGTAACCAACAAGTTTTATCATGTGCTCACTTAATGAGTCACCTTCTGCCATCTTGCATTCCCACGACTGCTTCATTATCTCGTAATGTTCAGTCCTAGCTTGCTTCAGATACAGAGCGTTCAGTTTTGTCACCATGTCAAAAATGGTGAAGTTTCTCAAAACATTTCTGAAGCTCAGTGTAAGGCCCGATATGCGGTACTGTTCCAGATCTAGATGTTTCCATCCAGATCCGAGGACGAAGCACATATCGGTCCCTCCGCGACATATGACAAAGCCATATGCCCCGGATTTCCAACATGATATCACAACATTACAGGTACAAGGATACAACATCTCATACAATCGGCATACAACTGCCTTAATACAATACAACAGCGGAAGATACATGTCTGAGTACAGACTACAATCAAATGCCTAGTGGCAAAAGAAAATCAACGATCCCATAACCACACGGGTCCAGGCCCTCCGCCGGAATCCGCCTAACTAGTCATCGTCGAGTCTCCACGTGAAACGCCGGTCACCATACCTTTGTCGATCAAGAACCCTGAAAATAGTTTGGGGGTAGTATCATGAGTACAGAGGTACTCAGCATCCAACTGTAGTGGTCATCTGACCCAGCAAGGACTTCATTACTCATCATTCTAGGACAACTAGTAGTTTACGGTAAGGAAGGGGTAAGTGGTGAGGTTGGTGCCGCACTAGCATTTATGAAGTGGCTAAGGATCTAGAGAGTAAGATAAGAAGCCAAGCATTCGATGAGGAATCGCCTCCAACAAGTCTGCTATCAACTACTTTCGCAAGCACAACACCTATCCTATCCTTGTCCTCCTCTTCGCATCCCGACGAAGAAGAAGCAGTCAAGGCACACACACACGTTGATCAAGTTGTATTAGGATTATATCAGTTGTTGTTGTCTATGAACAAGGAGTAGGTCTCAAGTCGTCCATAACCGTGGACACGGCTTCTCGAAAAGATTTAACCCTACAGGGGTGTACCAACATCCCATTACAAGGCGTCGCATGCTTGCCCATCTCTCTCAGTTGCTACCCATTACAGGCAACCATTTTATGATTTAGTTCCAAGAGATCCGAAACGACAGGTCCCTCTAACTAACAACGCACAAATCCGGGTGGCCCCCGGGGAGTCGACACCCAATCCAAAAGCCGGTCACGCTCTCGGATCGGACTCTTCCGTACGGCTAAGGTCGGGAAATCACACCTGACATCAGGGGACCCCTAGCTCACCAAGTGTGGACCAACAGAGGAACTATGTCTCCGCTGGCCCGAGTTGTTTGAAAACTACTGGCAGCTGACCAGCACACACACGGGTTTCAAATGGTAAATCATCTTGGGCCACCTCTAGAAATGTTTGAAGCTAGGTAGGTAAGAAGGGGGGACCCCATAAAATCCCACACGCAATTAGGCACGCTCAGTCTTAAAACCAATAGCCGGAACTCGGATCCTAGGTGACTCGAATGGAACAAAGCATCGGGGCGGGATAGCCTAGACCTTCCATCCTTCGTCGAATATAGTCAACATGATAATAATCATATCATCAACAACAATATAATAATGTGATAGCCCAAACCAAGGAGTAACAGGGTAACATCGTAGCGTCCTAAGCATGCATACTAAGCAGGGGCTGAGCAACGAGCAATAGTAGCATAGCAGTACAAGGTTTGCTGGGAAGGGACATGGCTGTATCGGTTTGAAAGAGGCTGTAAACATGTGGTAGGATCAAACGTCGAACCTAACCTAGACTAGCATGCAAACCGCTGGTTGAAATAGAATGGATCATAAGTAATGTATAGTCCTTGCCTGTTGATAAGTCGGGTTCCGAAGGTGTAGTCGATCGTAAGCTCGCATTGTCTCCGAGAGGTACCCGCGGAAGCACACAAGAGGGTAAACACTGGAAAGCAATCAACGAGCAAGCATCTATTACTACGAGGCAAACACGAGCAAGCATCAACAAGAAGGCAACACGAGACATCGCACCTACCGTCGAGAGCGTTTACTAACAGGTTAAGCGGAGTACTCGTCACACACGACGATACCGCACATTTAGAAAGGTTCAAGTTGTTTAGTTACAGGTGATCAACAAAGGTTGTTAACATGGCAACTCAAGCAAGCATGGCATAGCACACAAACATGACAAGAGGTGAAGCACAAAGTAAACTATCTATGCTAGTCAATTAAAGTGAGGCACAACCTAAACATGGCATAACACTAAGTGCCGCACGATGATTAAAACATTTGGTACTGTTCTGTCCTAAACCATATTTTAGGTTGGTTAACAACAGCAAACAATAGCATAAACATAAAGTACACGAAAAATTAATCAAGTTACATATAAAGAACACCCCAAACGGAGTTACGGTTAAAAAGATATAAGCAAAACAAGTTACGGACACAATCTGCCAACATCACGAAGCACACTTTAGAGCAATGCATAAATAGGATAATCAATGCAAACATGCTCAGAAATTATATGGAACTAAATTAGAAATGACAGGGAAGGCATGGAAAAAAGAATCATGCAAATAGGCATCATAGGTCAAAAGATATTAAGCATGCAACATGGCATCACAAAGTAACAGACTTAGTGAAAATCAGAGGTGGATGTCAACAACAGCAGCATAGCAACTTTGGAGCAGAATAACTACGTGACTAGCAAGAATATAATGGCAATACAATACATATAATGAAAGTAGACATGATTCTTAACAATATGCAATTGGAGTCACTCAATTCCGATAAACGGTCGCGACACACTCGTCGACCGAAGTTGCAACAAAGTATAAACAACAGCACACTAACAGCAGGGTAGCTACTTTGGAGCAAGATACAATCATGATGCAGCAAGCAATTATGGCATGTGAATGCATGAAACTTAAGTAGAAACAATGCTTAACGCAACGCAAAAGGAATCACTCAATTCCGACGTACGGTTGCGAAGCAACCGTCGCCCGAAGTTTCAATCAAGCAACACTTTTCAGACAGTTTACCAGCAGCAGTTGTAATTAATGATCTGATGCCCTGTTTAGCACACAATTACACAATCAAGATGACTTCAAATGCAAATGCTCTCAAGAGATGGATTAAAGTGCACATGAAACTAAGCAACTTTCATTTTGGGGGCACGTTCATCGGAGCTACGGATCAACGGGAAATCGCATTACAAAACGGGATCAACAACATAATATAAAAGACTTAGCAGAATTTCGAGGGGGCTAAAAAAATATCGACCTCATGGGCCGCGGCCCATCTGGAGCGGGAGAGGCCTGGCGGCTGGGCCTGGGGTGCTGGATCTGGCCTCACGGGCCGGATCTAGCTGGCGGCTGCCAGCTGGGCCGAGGTGGGCGCCGGCCCATGTGGCCACGATGGAGGGGAGGCAGCCGGCTCGGGCTCCTCCCGAGCGACGGGAGACGGCGGAGGCTTCCCGGTGGCTGCGCCGGCCACCGGCTGCGAGGGGCGAGGAGGAAGGGCGGCTGGAGGCGCGCGGGACCGGGGCCCGCGGCGAGCGGCGGTGGATCCGGCCGGGCGGTGCCGGATCTGGCCGTTGGGGCGGCTCACGGCCGGGCTGCGGGCGCGGGCGAGCTTGGCTCCCATGGCGGCCGGCTCCTGTACCTGCAGGGAGAGAGGCACCGGGGTGAGAGCAGGGAGAGGAGAGGGAAGGGAGGAGAAGGAGGAAGGGGGTGGCCGGCGGGAGGCTAGCCGACTCACGGCGGCGGCGAGGCCCTTCGGGCTGGCGGCTGTGGTTGGCGAGGAGAGAGAGGAGAGAGGCCAGGGCGATGTGGCGCATCTAGGGCCGTCGGATCTGACGATCTGACGGTCCAGAACTCATTGGGCAGAAAATTGGGCGAAAATTGGGGTGTTTTTCGGGCAAAGTGGAGGGGGTGGCTGCAATTTTGTGGCTAGGGAAACCCTAGAAAGAGGTGTGAGTGTGGTTGTCTTTATATAGCCCAGGTGGCTGGCAGTTTTTAAAAACATCCCCGATTTTTCTCTCTCTCGCGCGGTGCTCACGTTTCTGACCGCCGGGAGTCCGCAGGACCTCCGATTCGGGTAAAACTTTGAACTGCACGATCAGCTCGTCGAGGTGGCGGCGTTCACCTCGCGTTGGAACCATTCCGAAAACACTTTCCGACGCGCTATAAAAATATCCTGTTTAATTATTAAACGGGGTTTTTCGTTCCGTTGGCTGCGGCTGGTCTCGTGCGGTTTTCGCGACGGTGATCGGGTGAAACCCGGTGTCGCAAAGGTCGAGTGTCAGGGTGGAAAGGGTCGGTCTCCGTCCGATACGAGATAAGAGGGGGAAAAAATAATCGCCGATCGATAAATCGGGGATGCCAACACCGCAAACAAATCAGACAATCAAACAATTCACACTGAAAACAAAATTTTTAATTTTTGTGAAATCTGGGCTGTTACACTCAGTATCCATGCATGTCAGCATCAAGCATTGTACTGTGGTGTGGTCATCCACTTTAGTGACATAGACGTTCTTATCGTCCTACTATGCATCCTCTATGGGAGTTGCTGGAAGAGATGCTATGAGAACATAGTCCATTTTAAGCAACTTTGAGGACAAACCCAAATTGCGGAACCAGTCCGCATATTCGCCTCTATTTGCAGCAAGCCTTTCTTTTTCAAGCATCGGTCCTAAGCTAAAAGCATTGTTGTTGCGGGCCATCTCTCTACAACGATATAAACATATTGATTTAGACATGGTTCAAAATTAATTGCATGAATCTTAACAAGTTTAAGCTAATGCTCCCACTAAAACCAATATCTCTCAAAATTGATCTTAGGGTAATCAAGATCCGGATCAATACACCTGCCACCGTGTAACACTCAGCCATGGAGGAGATCAACCCGGTAGGTCTAACAAAACCAATCACAACCAGTTTGTGACTCTTGTATTAGTCTTTCGACACTTGTGCTCCGAGCTCAGATCGGATAAGCTAGAACGTCAAGACAACCAAGCGCTATTGCTGTGGAGACAACTCAATCCACCCGCCTCTTTGTTACCTTTCCGTTGGTACTCGTGTTACATGACGCACCTCGGGTGGCGTTTATTACAGACGGTTGCACGGTTGGGAGAGCACGAACTTCTTGATATTTTAAGAGAGATCATCCTATTAAAATTACGACTAGTGCGCAATCAAAACAGGCAATGAAAAGGATTAACATCACAAGCAGTTTAATGTATGTGATATGGTATAGCCCTTTTCTTCAAGAAGCTCCAAGCACCATGCTTTTCTTTCTTCATCTTCTTTTGGCGGAGAGCATCACCTCCACGCACGACATGTCGTCAAGCACCATGACGTATGATCATCATCTTCATGTAGATACTACAACTATTGCTAGCATCTATTCTACTAAAAGAAAATTACATGAAGTTTGGCACACAGGCCGAATAAATGACAATCATATGGCTCCAGCCATCATGCCGTACCATGACATGCAAGTCATGCAAATTTAACATGTAAAAAGTATAATCATCTCATACAACTTTTATCATGACGAAGACTATACCACATCACATGTTCCTGCAAAAACAAGTTAGACGTTCTTCTACTCGTTCTTTGCATCTTTTACGTGGCTGCTAGGGTTTGCAAGGCAAAACGTTTTGCTAGCTATGTAACCATGTAAAGCACAATCTTCAAGTTGCTAGATTAACACTCGGGGCGTATGAACCATGAGACTACAATTTAATCTCATGACCCATACTGAACAATCGTCAATACGCGTGATCCCCGTGCTAGATCAACAATTCTAACACGCCCCTTTAGTTACACAATTTCTCTACACCAAAAGCAAGACCCAAATCATCTTCGCGCGACCAGCATACTCAGGAGCAGCATAGAAGGACCCCGAGGGGCAAGATGTTTGTAACAAAATTAAGCAATACAGGAGGGATCAACTTGTGCAATTAGAGGGGAAGCAACTAGAAGATTCAGTTTAGATCTATTATCAAAAACCGCACACAATGAAAATTTTGTGCATTGCCCGTTCATCACTATGAACTCTAGATCGAACCTGCATCTATTACTAGAACTAGCTCATGATACCGCTGTTGGGATTCGGAGTAGAAAACAAAAAATTTCGGCACTACGAAACCAAGTCCCAAGAACAGATCTAGATAGATGAAAACACAGTTAGCGATCTTGTTACCTTAATAACCATTCAAACAGTAGTTCTCTCGCAGCGGAAGAAGTTGATGAAGATTTGGGGAAGATTGATGCGGTGCAATCCCTCGAACAGATCTGATCCGTGTGACACCCCACGAACAGATCTACTCCTCAGAAGAAGATGCAGAAGTCCCTCGAACAAAGATCGAATGCACGATCTCTCTACGGTTGATCCACACGTACGGTATGGAAGATCCGGCAGGGCTTCGCCGTCCAGAGCTCGGCGCCTCCGGAGTAGAGAGGAGGGAGGAGCAACACTTAGAGATATGGGGGAGATCAGATCTACAAGAGAGGAGAGAGGAGGGGCAGACCTGAGGCAAAAGAACAAATCTCTGTGTTCTTGGGGGTGCCCCCTCCTTATCCATTTATAGTGAAAGGGGAGGGGAGGACACCTTGGAGGAGGGGGCAGCCCTAGGGGGGCGCCCTAGGGTTTTGTAACACCCTCAGATGCCTGTAACAGTAATCATCATCACTGTTGACTATCACTGTTTGTTAATCCCTGTTATTCCCTGACCTTAATCAAACTTTGCTTCTGCTCCATCCAAACCATGCTGGTTGGTAATCAAAACACAAAGCCCAATGCATTTTGCTCATCATGAAACCAAACCCTAGTTGAAACTACCTCAAATGGAAATTAAAACAAAAGTGCTCAAATAAAGTTGTTCCAAAAATCATGGAACTATTTTTGTAAATTGCCTAAAATCATTACAATCATGTGGGACCAACTTTGATAATTTTTGGAGTTGCAGAAAATTCCAAACAAATCAAACAGTAGGTTAAAACCCCTACTTTGAGCATTTAATATTTAAAATAAATACCTAATGAATTTATTTTGCTGCATAACTTTTTGTGGCACCTCAGAAATATATAAAACTAATTTACAAACACCAATTATATTTTTAAAAAATTCTAGGGTTAACAAATCAATTACAGAAAAGAATTTGAATAAACAGAAAACCAGAAAATGGGAAAAACCCTTAAACCTCGCCTGGGGCGAGGCCACCTCAGCCCAGCCCACCCCGGCCCGTCTTCCACCTCCCACCTGCCCCCATCACGTCCGCCACCTGCTCGACGCCGTGGCGCCGCCGTGGCCACGGGCGTCCCTGGAGCCCTCCCCTCCCTCACCTGCTCCCTCCCGCCATGGACCCGATAAGGCCAACCCCCGCAGCCCCCTGGACAACTCCCCACCCCATTCCCCTCCTCCTCCTCTCGCCGACGTCGGGGAAAGCTTTCCCGAGCGCCACCGTCGCCATGGCAGTGAGCTCACGCGGCCAGTGAGCTCGCGACGCCACCCCGCCGTGTCCAGCGTGTCTCTCGTCGTCGTCCTCGTCTCCGAGCGGAAGGAATCGAGGCGGGAGCCTCCACCCCGAGCCCACGGTCATCTTCCCCAACTCCGGCCGCCGCGACGTCGCGGAGGAAATCCGGCGCCACCCCGACGCCACCGAGGCCGCTCTCTGCACCGTTACGTTCCTGGTGAGCTCCTGCGCCTCCCCCAACTCCCCGACGAGCCGTTTGTGCCCTGTAGCCCACCCCGCCATTAGGGCAGAAGCGCCTCGCCGCCGGCGAGCTCTCCACCGTGTCCTGGAGCACGCTTTTGGCGCACGGTACGCGTCACGCGGGTGCCCGCGCCCCCCTCGTTCGAATGCGCTAAGCCACACCCCTCGCAGCACCGTAGGTCGTCGTCGTCTTCACCCGGAGGTTTCCGCCGTCACCGTCGATGTCGCGCTCCGCTCCGGCCACCCCCGACACCCCCGCTACCTCAAATCGAACGCGCAGGTCGCCAGGAACCCGTAGCCACCAGCGGCGCTCCAAACCGTGCCCGGATTCGAGCTCGGGCTCGGCCTCGCCGGAGTCCAGCCGCCGGCGAGCTCCTACGGTGGCTGCCAGGTGGGCCCGCTGGATTAGCCCCTAATCCCCACTGACAGTGGACCCCCCCGGCTAATTACCCTGTTAGGTTAACTGAGTAGATTAACAGGAAATAATACCCCTCCCAGTCGCTGACAGGTGGGTCCCCTCTAAATAATTAACTAAATGATTTAGGTTAATCCAATTAATTAAGAACTAGTCACTGACATGTGGGTCCAGAGGCATTTTTCCAATTTAATTATATGTTTTATAAATAACAGAGGCTGACATGTGGGTCCCACATGTCAGCACTGTTCTGGATAAGGTTGTGGATAATGTTTTGGATAAGGCTAAATAAATAATAAAAGAAATCCAGAAAATCATTTAAATTGATTTAAACTTTGAAATTCATTAACTTTTAAACCGTAACTCGGATTCAAAAACTTTATACATGAAAGTTGATCAGAAAAATACAACGAATACGAATACGCTATCCGTATGTCTACCACCCCCCTCTAACACTACGAACATCGAACATTCCCCCTCCGGACCGTCTGTCCGATAAATTGTCCGGTACTGTTAGAGTGCCCGGATGAATTTATTCCGAACACGAAAGTTGTCCGGAATGGTTCAAATAGCACGGATACACCCCCCTTATGTTGTCCCGGTAACCACGACACCTCCGGCTTGATCCTTCCCCCTCCGGACACCCTGTCCGGTAATCACCCGGAGCCGGTAGTTCATCCTCAGACGAATTCCCGCTCCGAGCCTATTCCATTGCACTGCGTTAGAACAACGTTAACTTTTCATCTGTCATGTCTTGCATATGTTTGTATATTATTGTTGTGTATTTATTATTTCTTCCCCCTTTAATCTCCGGTAGACCCCGCTGCTGCCGTCGACTACACCGCTGCTGAGTACGACTACGTCGTCGACGACCCTGCCCCTACCGTCGAGCTTCCAGGCAAGCAGAGCCATTCTCTTCCCCAGATATCGCCTATCTTTCCATACATTTCTTGCACTAGGCATTGTTACTGCTGCTGCTACGATTACAATCCCATTCAATTGCATAGCCTGTTTTTTGTTGCCCCTTGATGTACCTTCCTTTAATCCTATGCTGCCTATTATTACTTATGCATTATTCAGCAGTGAACCCTGCGCATTGTTAGCTAGGATTAGATAGAGGGCCGTGATCACTCAGGGGAGTGAACGCGGATATTAATATTATAGCTGCACAGGTACGGTACAATGCAGACACCGCCTCAGGCCCCTATCTGGGTTATGCCTAGTCACCTCAAGTGTGAGCTATCAAGGAGTAATCTTTGTACTCCACTCGAGGCTGACTTTGTCTTACCGCCATAGGGTTTTGAGTAACGGTTGTCCTAAAGGTAAGAAGTCGGGCGACCCAACGGTGCCCGCGAGAGGTATTGCGACGGGATGACAGGGAGGGTACGACCAGTGTACCGGTGTGATTGGCCCCTGTTCGTTGGCTGCGAGAGTTACCAACCCACGAAAGTCGAGCTCCTCCAGGAGCACACGCGAGACAAGGTAAGGAGACGGTTCACCTTGTTGGTAACCGCAGTGACTTGGTGGGACGACGAGGCAGGCACCGATGTACTGGTGGTCCTGGCTGCTGTCGTTGTCCGCGGGTCAGTTAAGTCGCGGCAACGATAACGGTTGTCACGCAGGTTAATTAAAATGCTAAATGGTTCAGTGAATGTCTTGAGTTGGCTATATGCCATGTACGCACTACCTACCCGTGGGATTACGAGTATGGGCTCCTCTGCTTCTTAGTGTCGTCCGAGGACTCTTCAGACGTCAGCAGTACCGCGGGCTGATTGCCGGGAAGTGGTGTTGTCTTATTTGCCGCGGCGTGTGATTTGTATTTGCTTTGATTTAACTTCACCGGCCAGTCACGCACCGTGCAGGAGTACGTCGGGGTTAGGGTCCAAAGCCCCACGTACATAGGATATAGTCCGGCGGATGACCTCTCTGTTGAGTTTGAAAGATGGGCTATGAAGTGTCGGATAGCCTCGGTGGAGCGTTCCCTAACAAGGTTCCCGCCACCCTGGAGATCCGTGCGTGTAGCGTAACACAAGTGCACCCCTGCAGGGAAGAATTGATCTATCGATAGCCGTGTCCACGGTAACAGGACGCTTTATGCCGAAGCTGGATCTTACCACTAGAAACTATTATTAAACTGTATGGTTCCGGGTTCTTTTCCTCGCGGGGATGTCGAGGAGGTGAACTCGGAGGCATTGTTAATTATTACAATTTATTATTATTCAATGTTGCAGCAACTTCTGCTTCATTGCTACCTTACTGTTTTATATAAACTGTTGGCTGATTCTTACCTCATGCTGCAAGACACCGTCGGAAGATGCCAGTCTTCGTTAGGCCTAGCTTCTTACCCTTGCTCTGAATTTCTGTCTTCAGTCCACTATATATAGCCTCTTCATTCCGTTGATACAATGCATAATGCTTAGTAGCGGACGTAAGACTCGCGGGTATACTAGATACTCACCTGCTTTATTTCCTTTACTGTTTTGCCTGATCGGCCGCTGCAGTCGACGTTGGAGCTCAGGAGCGGGAGTACCCCGGAGGTGCCTACTACGACGTCGAGTTCCCCGTTGACCAGGAGTAGTACTGTGGATCCCAGGCAGGAGGCCTCGCCTTTTCGTTCTGTATCTCTGATGTGATTTGTGCTAGCCTTCTTAAGGCAAAACTTGACTAACTATGTCTGTACTCAGATATTATGGCTTGTATGACTTATATATTCGGGTCCGCGTGACCCCCTCTATTGTAATATATTGGTTTATCCTATTGTGTTTAGTGTTGTGCTGTGATATTATCACCGTGGCACCCTAATCTCAGTCGTGTACCCTGTGTGTATGATTACTGTACACGGTCTGATTTTGGGGGCGTCACAAGTTGGTATCAGAGCCGACTGCCTGTAGGAAGCCACCCCACCACTACCTGGTCGAAGTTGAGTCTAGACTTTGAAAAACTATTTTTCTAACTTAATATTTGGCTTACGGGCCCACATCGATGTCACTACGTGTGATATCTATGGTATTAGGATCCTTTTCTCCTTACCTATGCTCTGGGAATCTACTCTCTTATCCTTGCTGGTAAGTTTTACAAAAGCTGACATTAGGATCACGTTCTCTTGATTCCACCCGGCGTTTTTCTGGTGCATCCCCCATTGATTGAGTCGTGTTGCAGGCGTCGTACGCCAGATCCCAGACCGCGGATCCCATTCTCATTCTGGGCAGGCCACGCGTTCTCTGGCATCAACTCCTGTGACCAACAGTTTTCTTGCGGCGTGATTGACATAGTGGAATCTATGTCGCGTCGTGTAATCCTTACCGCGGTCTGTGCGCCGCCTAGAGAGTCCTTTTTCCTTATTTTCTACGACGTTACGCTGCCCGATTTTCGGTTGATTCTATGTGTGGATGTGTATGTCTTATATGACTACTCCTATATATCCGCGCCTCTTCCTTGTTGTCGCTTTACCTCTTACTCGTTTCCGGTATTTTCGTTAAGTTGTTCATCGCTGAAATACCCCTGTTAAATTCTAGCAGGATGGCTGGTCGTGGTGGTCGTGGTCGTGGTCGTGCTGCCAACGACCCACCTCCGCCGCCGGATTACATGGCCGCGATGATGCAGCAGTTCGAGATGAATCGTCAGTTCATGCAGAATATCATGGCTCAGTTCCCCCAGCCGAATCAGAATGGGCACCACCATCAGCATGCCACCGTGACTCTGCACGACTTCACCCGCCTCAACCCCACTATGTTCCGCAACACTGTTCATCCGCTGGATGCTGATGACTGGCTTCGCGACATCACTCACGAGCTGGAGTCTGCTAATGTCCATCCAGCCGACTATGTGAACTTTGCGTCTTATCATCTGAAAGGTGCCGCTGCTCAGTGGTGGAGCACCCACAAGCGTTCCCTGCCAGTCGGAGAAGTCATCACTTGGGATGAATTTCAGTCTGCTTTTCGCGGTCGCTACCTTCCTCAGGGGATCATGGACCGTAAGGCGGAAGAATTCCACAACCTCACTCAGGGTGACATGACTGTTGAATCCTATCAGCGCGAGTTCCTTAACCTCTCTCGCTATGCGGAAGAAGAGATCGCCACTGATGCTCGTAGGCAGCAGAAGTTCCGTCGTGGCCTCAACCCAGAACTCAGGCTCGCTCTTGCCGTTCATGATTTCGCCAACTTCGCCACCATGGTGAACAAGGCTATCACCATCGAGACTGCCCAGATGGAGCACAAGACCTCTCTGAAGCGTTATCGTGACGTTAGCTCATCTTCGGGCGCAACGCAGAAGCGTCGTATCTGGCTCCCTACCAGTTTGACCCACTCAGCTTCCCCTGCTCCAAGGCCGTCTTATGCTGCACCCCGTCTGCCTCCGCCACCGCAGATGCCAAGAGCTCTGCCTGCACCACCCAATGCACCACCCCTTCGTCCTCAGGATGGATTGTGCTTCACGTGCCGCCAACCTGGGCATTATTCCCGAGAGTGTCCCCTGAAACAGAAGCAACTGGTAGTTCACCCCGCTGGCCGTGGAAATGGTCGTGGCAACAACCGGACCCCCAACTATAATACTGGGTCTGCTGCTCATACTCGTGGTCACGCGAACAACATCAGTGTTGATGAAGCTCAACAACAACCCGCTACCGTGATGGGTACCCTTCTCGTTAATTCCGTACCTGCTATTGTTTTATTCGATACAGGAGCATCGCATTCATTCTTGTCGGAAGCATTTGCATTGTCGCATAATTTTACGCTTGAGGATATGAACCCACCGATGGTTGTCCGCACCCCGATAGGCCATGCCCACACCTCCAAGATAGTGCCCGGAACCATTGTTGAAATTGAAGGGATTGATTTCCGTGCTTCCCCCATCGTTCTGAAGTCTTCCACCATAGACCTCATTCTGGGAATGGATTGGTTGAAGTTCCACGATGCCGCACTTTATTGTGGCGCCAAGTCTGTACAGCTTTTTCACCCCTCCGGTGGGATTGTTAACCACACCGCCCGAGTGACCCGTAATGCTGAAACACAGATCTTTATGATGAATGCTTTGAATGTCTCACCTTTGAAAGACATCGAGAACGTTCCGGTCGTTCGCGATTTTCCCGACGTCTTCCCAGAAGAACTGCCGGGAATACCCCCGATCAGAGAAGTTGAATTCGTCATCGACTTGAAGCCAGGCACTGTTCCTATTGCCAAGCGTCCTTACAAGATGCCGCCACATGAACTCCTTGAACTTAAGGAGGAAATCGACAAGGCACTTCAGAAAGGATTCATTCGCCCCAGTTCCTCAGCTTGGGGAGCACCTTCTCTCTTTGTCAAGAAGAGCGATGGGACAAACCGGTTGGTCCAAGATTATCGACCCATTAACCAAGCCACCATCCAGAACAAATACCCACTTCCCCGGATCAACGATCTGTATGATCAACTTGCCGGATCCAAGGTGTTTTCTAAACTCGACTTGAGGTTGGGTTATCACCAAATCCGAGTCCGTGATGAGGACATTCCGAAGACTGCCTTCATTACTCGCTATGGTTCATACGAGTACACCGTCATGTCCTTTGGCTTAACCAATGCTCCAGCCACCTTCTCCAGATTGATGAATTATATTTTCATGGAGTACCTCGACCAGTTCGTCGTGGTTTATCTGGATGATATCTTGATATATTCCAAGAATGAAGAAGAACATGCTGAACATCTTCGTCTTATACTGGAGAAGCTTAGAGAACACAAGCTCTACACTAAGTTTTCTAAGTGTGAGTTCTGGCTTCCCGAAGTAACCTACCTTGGACATGTGATTTCCAAGGATGGCATTGCCGTCACCCCAGAACGTATCCAGGCTATTCTTGCCTGGACTCCTCCCAAGACCGTCAAGCAGGTCCGCAGTTTTCTCGGGCTCGCTAGCTATTGCCGCCGTTTCGTCGAGAATTTCTCCAAGATTGCCAGGCCTCTGACTAATCTACTTCACAAAGGCGTCAAGTTTGAGTGGACAGATAAATGTCAAGAAAGTTTTCAAGCCCTCAAGGACAAGCTAACTTCTCCCCCGGTGCTTGCTCCCCCTGATACTCAGAAGGACTTCGTGATATATTGCGACGCGTCTCGTCAAGGATTAGGCTGTGTCCTATTACAAGAGCGCAAGGTGATCGCTTATGGCTCTCTTCAGTTGCGTGCTCACGAAGACAAATATCCAACACATGATCTCGAATTGGCAGCAGTAATTTATGCATTGAAGCTGTGGCGACATTACCTCGTTGGTAATCGTTGCGAGATCTACACCGACCACCAAAGCCTGAAATACTTGTTTACTCAGCCCGACCTGAATCTCCGCCAACAGAGATGGCTCGGGACAATAGCCGATTTTAACATGGATATTCATTACACCCCTGGCAAAGCTAATGTGATGGCTGATGCCCTGAGCCGTAAAGTTTACTGTAGTGAACTTGAGGTGCAGCTAGAACAACCACCTCTGTATGAAGATTTTCAGAAGTTGAACCTCGAGATTGTTCCTCAAGGTTGTGCAAATAACCTGGTCATTGAACCGAATCTCGTCAAATCCGTCAAGTGTATACAGTTCTATGATGATTTCGTACACAAGATTAAGCGCGATATCGCCAATGGGAGACCCTCACCCTTCACCCTTGATAGTAATGGTGCGGCGTTCTACCAGAACCGTTTAGTGGTTACTCACAGCAAGGGCAGGCATGAGAACCTGGATATGACCCCGAAGGTCATGAAAGCGGCTCACGATACCCCGTTGTCCATTCATCCTGGGAGCACCAAGATGTACCAAGACATTCGTCAGCAATTCTGGTGGCCCAACATGAAGCAAGACATTGCCCGATATGTTTCTGAATGTGGCATTTGCTGTCGCGTCAAGGGGGAACATCAAAAACCCTCTGGAAAACTACAACCACCTGAAATCCCTGTATGGAAGTGGGACAAAGTTCAGATGGACTTCGTCACCGGTTTTCCCCGATCCCAGAAAGGTAACGATGCTATCTTTGTCGTCATCGACCGGTTCTCCAAGGTTGCTCACTTTATACCAGTCAAGGAGAAGATCACGGCGGATCAGTTAGCGGAATTATATATCGCCCAGATCGTGTCGCTCCACGGTATTCCGTTGGAGATTAGTTCAGATCGTGGCAGCCTTTTCACCTCAAGATATTGGCGGAGTTTCCAAGAAGCTCTGGGGACTACTCTGCATCTCAGCACCGCTTATCACCCCCAGTCACAGGGCCAAGTCGAACGCGTCAATCAAATACTTGAAGATATGCTTCGAGCTTGTGTCATCTCCTTCGGCAAGAAATGGGAGGAATCTCTTCCATTTGCTGAATTCTCGTACAACAATAGCTATCACGCTAGTCTGAAGATGGCACCCTAATCTCAGTCGTGTACCCTGTGTGTATGATTACTGTACACGGTCTGATTTTGGGGGCGTCGAAGTTCTCTATGGACGTAAGTGTCGGACCCCTCTGAGTTGGTCAGAAACTGGGGAACGTGCACTCATTGGCCCGGATATTATTCAGCAAGCTGAAGACCAAGTTCACGTCATCCGTGAACATTTGAAGGCCGCTCAGTCCCGCCAGAAGAGCAACTATGACCGCAAACACCGTGAAATGGAGTATCAACCTGGTGAATACGCTTACCTTCGTGTCACTCCCATGAGGGGCACTCATCGCTTCGGTATCAAGGGCAAGTTGGCTCCTCGCTACATTGGCCCGTTCCGTATCCTTTCCAGGAGTGGACCCGTGGCATACCGGTTGGAATTGCCGCCGAACCTCTCCCAAGTCCACGATGTCTTCCACGTGTCGCAACTCCGTCGCTGCTTCAAGGATCCTATCCGCGAAGTGGAGCATGATATGATCGAGCTGCAACAAGACTTAACTTATCGAGAACATCCGAGCCGCATTCTCGATCAGTCTGAACGCCGAACCCGCAACAAGACCGTCAAGTTCCTCAAGGTTCAGTGGTCGAATCATTCGGAAGATGAGGCCACTTGGGAACGCGAAGATCGCCTTCGCAATGAATACCCCGATCTTTTCCTCGCTACCACTTAAATTCTCGGGACGAGAATTCTTGTAGTGGGGGAGATTTGTAACACCCTCAGATGCCTGTAACAGTAATCATCATCACTGTTGACTATCACTGTTTGTTAATCCCTGTTATTCCCTGACCTTAATCAAACTTTGCTTCTGCTCCATCCAAACCATGCTGGTTGGTAATCAAAACACAAAGCCCAATGCATTTTGCTCATCATGAAACCAAACCCTAGTTGAAACTACCTCAAATGGAAATTAAAACAAAAGTGCTCAAATAAAGTTGTTCCAAAAATCATGGAACTATTTTTGTAAATTGCCTAAAATCATTACAATCATGTGGGACCAACTTTGATAATTTTTGGAGTTGCAGAAAATTCCAAACAAATCAAACAGTAGGTTAAAACCCCTACTTTGAGCATTTAATATTTAAAATAAATACCTAATGAATTTATTTTGCTGCATAACTTTTTGTGGCACCTCAGAAATATATAAAACTAATTTACAAACACCAATTATATTTTTCAAAAATGCTAGGGTTAACAAATCAATTACAGAAAAGAATTTGAATAAACAGAAAACCAGAAAATGGGAAAAACCCTTAAACCTCGCCTGGGGCGAGGCCACCTCAGCCCAGCCCACCTCGGCCCGTCTTCCACCTCCCACCTGCCCCCATCACGTCCGCCACCTGCTCGACGCCGTGGCGCCGCCGTGGCCACGGGCGTCCCTGGAGCCCTCCCCTCCCTCACCTGCTCCCTCCCGCCATGGACCCGATAAGGCCAACCCCCGCAGCCCCCTGGACAACTCCCCCACCCCATTCCCCTCCTCCTCCTCTCGCCGACGTCGGAGAAAGCTTTCCCGAGCGCCACCGTCGCCATGGCAGTGAGCTCACGCGGCCAGTGAGCTCGCGACGCCACCCCCGCCGTGTCCAGCGTGTCTCTCGTCATCGTCCTCGTCTCCGAGCGGAAGGAATCGAGGCGGGAGCCTCCACCCCGAGCCCATGGTCATCTTCCCCAACTCCGGCCGCCGCGACGTCGCGGAGGAAATCCGGCGCCACCCCGACGCCACCGAGGCCGCTCTCTGCACCGTTACGTTCCTGGTGAGCTCCTGCGCCCCCCCCCAACTCCCCGACGAGCCGTTTGTGCCCTGTAGCCCACCCCGCCATTAGGGCAGAAGCGCCTCGCCGCCGGCGAGCTCTCCACCGTGTCCTGGAGCACGCTTTTGGCGCACGGTACGCGTCACGCGGGTGCCCGCGCCCCCCTCGTTCGAATGCGCTAAGCCACACCCCTCGCAGCACCGTAGGTCGTCGTCGTCGTCTTCACCCGGAGGTTTCCGCCGTCACCGTCGATGTCGCGCTCCGCTCCGGCCACCCCCGACACCCCCGCTACCTCAAATCGAACGCGCAGGTCGCCAGGAACCCGTAGCCACCAGCGGCGCTCCAAACCGTGCCCGGATTCGAGCTCGGGCTCGGCCTCGCCGGAGTCCAGCCGCCGACGAGCTCCTACGGTGGCTGCCAGGTGGGCCCGCTGGATTAGCCCCTAATCCCCACTGACAGTGGACCCCCCGGCTAATTACCCTGTTAGGTTAACTGAGTAGATTAACAGGAATTAATACCCCTCCCAGTCGCTGACAGGTAGGTCCCCTCTAAATAATTAACTAAATGATTTAGGTTAATCCAATTAATTAAGAACTAGTCACTGACATGTGGGTCCAGAGGCATTTTTCCAATTTAATTATATGTTTTATAAATAACAGAGGCTGACATGTGGGTCCCACATGTCAGCACTGTTCTGGATAAGGTTGTGGATAATGTTTTGGATAATGCTAAATAAATAATAAAAGAAATCCAGAAAATCATTTAAATTGATTTAAACTTTGAAATTCAATAACTTTTTAACCGTAACTCGGATTCAAAAACTTTATACATGAAAGTTGATCAGAAAAATACAACGAATACGAATACGCTATCCGTATGTCTACCACCCCCCTCTAACACTACGAACATCGAACATTCACCCTCCGGACCGTCTATCCGATAAATTGTCCGGTACTGTTAGAGTGCCCGGATGAATTTATTCCGAACACGAAAGTTGTCCGGAATGGTTCAAATAGCACGGATACACCCCCCTTATGTTGTCCCGGTAACCACGACACCTCCGGCTTGATCCTTCCCCCTCCGGACACCCTGTCCGGTAATCACCCGGAGCCGGTAGTTCATCCTCAGACGAATTCCCGCTCCGAGCCTATTCCATTGCACTGCGTTAGAACAACGTTAACTTTTCATCTGTCATGTCTTGCATATGTTTGTATATTATTGTTGTGTATTTATTATTTCTTCCCCCTTTAATCTCCGGTAGACCCCGCTGCTGCCGTCGACTACACCGCTGCTGAGTACGACTACGTCGTCGACGACCCTGCCCCTACCGTCGAGCTTCCAGGCAAGCAGAGCCATTCTCTTCCCCAGATATCTCCTATCTTTCCGTAAATTTCTTGCACTAGGCATTGTTACTGCTGCTGCTACGATTACAATCCCATTCAATTGCATAGCCTGTTTTTTGTTGCCCCTTGATGTACCTTCCTTTAATCCTATGCTTCCTATTATTACTTATGCATTATTCAGCAGTGAACCCTGCGCATTGTTAGCTAGGATTAGATAGAGGGCCGTGATCACTCAGGGGAGTGAACGCGGATATTAATATTATAGCTGCACAGGTACGGTACAATGCAGACACCGCCTCAGGCCCCTATCTGGGTTATGCCTAGTCACCTCAAGTGTGAGCTATCAAGGAGTAATCTTTGTACTCCACTCGAGGCTGACTTTGTCTTACCGCCATAGGGTTTTGAGTAACGGTTGTCCTCAAGGTAAGAAGTCGGGCGACCCAACGGTGCCCGCGAGAGGTATTGCGACGGGACGACAGGGAGGGTACGACCAGTGTACCGGTGTGCTTGGCCCCTGTTCGTTGGCTGCGAGAGTTACCAACCCATGAAAGTCGAGCTCCTCCAGGAGCACACGCGAGACAAGGTAAGGAGACGGTTCACCTTGTTGGTAACCGCAGTGACTTGGTGGGACGACGGGGGAGGCACCGATGTACTGGTGGTCCTGGCTGTTGTCGTTGTCCGCGGGTCAGTTAAGTCGCGGCAACGATAACGGTTGTCACGCAGGTTAATTAAAATGCTAAATGGTTCAGTGAATGTCTTGAGTTGGCTATATGCCATGTACGCACTACCTACCCGTGGGATTACGAGTATGGGCTCCTCTGCTTCTTAGTGTCGTCCGAGGACTCTTCAGACGTCAGCAGTACCGCGGGCTGATTGCCGGGAAGTGGTGTTGTCTTATTTTCCGCGGCGTGTGATTTGTATTTTCTTTGATTTAACTTCACCGGCCAGTCACGCACCGTGCAGGAGTACGTCGGGGTTAGGGTCCAAAGCCCCGCGTACATAGGATATAGTCCGGCGGATGACCTCTCTGTTGAGTTTGAAAGATGGGCTATGAAGTGTCGGATAGCCTCGGTGGAGCGTTCCCTAACAAGGTTCCCGCCACCCTGGAGATCCGTGCGTGTAGCGTAACACAAGTGCACCCCTGCAGGGAAGAATTGATCTATCGATAGCCGTGTCCACGGTAACAGGACGCTTTATGCCGAAGCTGGATCTTACCACTAGAAACTATTATTAAACTGTATGGTTCCGGGTTCTTTTCCTCGCAGGGATGTCGAGGAGGTGAACTCGGAGGCATTGTTAATTATTACAATTTATTATTATTCAATGTTGCAGCAACTTCTGCTTCATTGCTACCTTACTGTTTTATATAAACTATTGGCTGATTCTTACCTCATGCTGCAAGACACCGTCGGAAGATGCCAGTCTTCGTTAGGCCTAGCTTCTTACCCTTGCTCTGAATTTCTGTCTTCAGTCCACTATATATAGCCTCTTCATTCCGTTGATACAATGCATAATGCTTAGTAGCGGACGTAAGACTCGCGGGTATACTAGATACTCACCTGCTTTATTTCCTTTACTGTTTTGCCTGATCGGCCGCTGCAGCCGACGTTGGAGCTCACGAGCGGGAGTACCCCGGAGGTGCCTACTACGACGTCGAGTTCCCCGTTGACCAGGAGTAGTACTGTGGATCCCAGGCAGGAGGCCTCGCCTTTTCGTTCTGTATCTCTGATGTGATTTGTGCTAGCCTTCTTAAGGCAAAACTTGACTAACTATGTCTGTACTCAGATATTATGGCTTGTATGACTTATATATTCGGGTCCGCGTGACCCCCTCTATTGTAATATATTGTTTATCCTATTGTGTTTAGTGTTGTGCTGTGATATTATCACCGTGGCACCCTAATCTCAGTCGTGTACACTGTGTGTATGATTACTGTACACAGTCTGATTTTGGGGGCGTCACAGGTTTCCCTCCACCTGGTGGGGCGCCAAGGAAGGGGGGAGGAAGCTCTTCCTCCTAGGCGCCTCCCCCTCATGGGCCTCCTTGGTCCAAGTGCCCCCTCCCCACTTTTCCGGCCCTCCGGTTTTCTCAAAACTTTTTCCCGGTACTTTACCGGTGCCCCGAAACGATTCCGGTTTTCTCTCTGATTAAATCTCAATCACTCCGAAACTTTTCCGGTGTGTTATACTCGTGCTCCTATTGTTGGGGTTCGCAGCAGAAAACACAAATTTTTCTAACTAGCGTTCCCATAACCCAAGATCTAGCTAGCCGTATTACCGTAACGGAAAGGATTGCGGAAATAACATACCTCGGGGTGTTGTCCGTTGCGCGGGAAACGTTCCCGCAAACATGGTTGATGTAGCCGATCAAGTTTCACAGCCCCCTGGCTGTGTTGAGCACCCGGATGGGTGTAGTGCCACACTTGTAGCACCTCATAGTACTCGCACACGTACGAGACTCGATGACGACCTTCGTTCTCCGATCCAGCGAAGGTGGCGGAAGCAGACCTCCGGACGGAGCTTCGGCAACACGACGGCCTCCGATTCTAGCAGAAAAGCCTCAATTCCACTATAGGATCACACTAGGGAGCCCACCGTGAAAGAGACAAGGGAGGGGAGAAGACCGGAGAAAACCGATCTCAATTCGGAGTAATATTTAATTTCTCACAAATTTCTGTGTATTAAATATGTGCACCCTGCCCATCTATATATAGGCAGAGGGGAGGGAGTCAACCCCTCTCCCTTAGCAATGTGGGACTAAAGTCCCTTTGCTAAGGGGAGGTTGGCCGTCCAAGGGGGGGGGGGGAGGGGGCGCACCCCTCGTGGGCCCTAGGGCCCATGGCGCCTCCCCCCTCTTTTTCTTTTTTCTTTTTCCCTTTTATTTCCCCTAATGGGCCTTTTTCTCCACTAAGGCCCATTGCACATATTAATTAGAAATAAAATGATTTTAATTATTAATTCAGTTAATTAATAACTAAAACATAATATTCCATCTCCCGGTGCTCCGGAACACCTTCCGGTTCACTCCGAACTTGTTTCGGTTCAACACGGTACTTCTCCGATATTGTTTCCTTTATTCTCTGGTTACTCCGATGGTTCCGAAAAGGTCTCCGATTTCATCGAGCCCTTAAGTGTGTTACCCTACGGTCCGAGAACACTCCAATCATGACCGAGATGAGGCTACGGTCAATGATCATCAGCGGGACCTGGATGCCCATAATGACCCCTGTGCATTCCGGATATCAAACACCGATTGGACCTTACGCCGTATAGCATTCCCTTTGTCAGCGATACTGGATTGTTCCGAGATTCGATCAATGACATCCTATGTCTGGTTCAACCTCGTTCTGAACTAATCCTTATTCACTCGTTCCCGTGATATTCATCCCCGTGACCTAGTCACACGCTGCAGCTTTATGGATGGAATCTCACCGAGTGGGCCCCGAGTATCTATCCATTATATGGATTGAAAAATCCCGCTCTTGTAACAATACTCCTCAACATATCTCCACGGAATACCCAAGATACAACCGTTATGACCCGCATATTTCAGTCAGGTGGTGGGATGTAAGTCAAAGCATCCGGGAAGATAGTAATTATGCACGTACTCACGGTCAAAGGAACGGTCTACCACGTTTTGTAATTACAACACTGAACCTTCATAAGATTTGATCATGCTATAATGCTTACTTTGGGTAATGTTCATCACGTCACTTAAACAGTGAGGTGACCTCATAGTCAAGAGACTTAATTGTCCATGATCGCGAAACCACGACCATCATGTTGACCATGAACTAGTTATCGATGTAGAGGCTAACTAGGAACTCTGGGGGTTTCTATACCACACCTGCATCATTGTTTCACTGACGCAGTTCTAGCACGGTATGAAACTGGTTATGAACTTGCTTAGATATATTGGAATAATCATATATTATTTGCCTCTAGAGCATATATCCAACAGTCTCCCACTTGCACTAGAGTGCTATTAATCTAGCCGCATTTTTTCGATCATAATCATCTTATCACATAAGTGTTCATTGATCATGCATGCTCATGGAAGAGGGTTCGTCAACGAACTGCACCAATTCAGATTCGTATGTTTCCTTTGCAACTGGTATAGATCAAAAACTCTTTTGACATACCACTCATTATCATATAATGGTTGGATATAAGTTTCGCGGGAGAGTGAGACTATTATTTCACAGTATCCTCCAATGATCTCTTGGTTCAGTCTTTATAAGAGTCATCCATAGTCATATATACTGGGAAATACACTCAACCAGAAGTCCAATACTTCTAACACTAAACTTTTATCCATACGTCTACTTTCTTAAGTAGTATTATGTTTGCAGTACCATGAATTTTGCTCACATTTCTTTCATGTCTTTGGTGATGTCTCTAATTCGATATAGACCCATAATATGGCTTGCAATTTTAATCTTGCATTACATTCAAGTCTATTATCCTTTCTATATTTTAGAGAATAGTCCTCAGTATTCCTCATATACTGAATGCATGGACTTTATTCAGATTCTGTGTTTTACTCCTAAAGCACATCGGAATCTGTTCTTCTTCCAAGAACTTTTGAGTCATTCTGTTGTTGGATTCACAATGCATGTTATATGGTAGAATCATATGTCAAGAACATATAAGATCACATGTCCAGTACATGGTGCATCTCTATTCTTCCATCAAGACATTGCTTGTGATATTTGGATTTCATCCATTATATAATTTCTAGCCACAAGAACCTGTTTCTTGTCTTAGAAGATTATTCCAACCTTCACTTCGTTTCATTATACGTATCTTAATTTACTCATATAGATTTCAACGTGTAATGTGTTGGTATTTCACATAAAAGAAGATTCTTGCAATCTTGTATTTTATTTGCCTTTATGCTCTATATATATCATAATGCACATATGTATATAAGACGACTCTCTATATACACAATCAATGCATATCCATATATATACATATGAGATCATTCTTCACACATATCAATGCATATATGTTTGAGACAATGATCATGCTCCCACTCAAATATATCCATCATATACTCATATATTTGTGGTTCAGCTCTCATAAGGTCATTTTATTGTTCACTATGTCTCACATAATGACAATGCTTCCAAAGCTCCCACTCAGAAAATGCCCTCTGCATTCCAAGTTTCCGGGAAGTCTTCAAAGCTCCCACTCAGTTTCATGAAACTGTAGGCCCACTCAATATTTTGGTCATCACAAAATCACTTGATCAAATCAAGGTTGAGGGTTCCTGTCTTGAGGTACTATAGTCCATCCTTTTAACGAAATAACCTTCGTCATGCCCATTGCAGTTCTCTTTCAAATCCCAAATTTGACTGAGATGCAATTTCAGGTTATGGTCCATTGTAGTGTAAATGAAAATATTTTATTGATTAAATCATTCCTACGTTTCCGTAGTCAATCACCATTGAACTTTGGTCATAACCAAATAATGCCTTATGCCCATTACATTATTCTCAATAACTCTCCAGTTTGTCGAGAATTTGAAATAACCGATTTATTTCACAGGACGTGAGCCATCCTATATGTAACTAATTATTATTTCATTTCTCGTCGTGTTTTAGGCTACCATCATTTCTTTGTGTTTCAAGCAATGGTATTCCCTATTGTTTTATTAAGAAGACTCATGATTATTGTTCTGTACAGAACGTATTCATGACAACCTTCTAAATTCAACAATGGCTTCAACTCATATACCAAGATCAATCATCTTTGGCATATCCTTCCTTATATAGCGTCATTACAGCAGAACACGCTTCCGTTGCAATACTCTGATATTCTGAAGGCAAGGTCCAATACCCCGGTCAAAGTTTCCATTATCTCCCATTGGATCCGTGTCGAGAGACTTCTTCTCGCATTACCAATCAAACAACACACAATTTTGCTATTCAGGGAGAATATGTAATTTCAATTTCTTGTAGTTTTATTACAAAGAACTTCTTTCTTTTAAGAAACCTTATAACACCATCGGTTATGGAGCTATCATGTCTCGTTTAGATTCAGGATGGTTTCCTATTCATGAAGTGGGTGTTTTAACTTAATGAATTAAACAACCTTATTCGACAATAACTATAGTGCTAGGGGAAAGAACGTTTAGACCATACTACGGTTTAGTATGACTACGAATGGTTTAAGTAGTCTAGCACTTTCAACTTCCATCGTAGTTTGTGGTACAACTTCCACAAGTCTCCCATTATGTCAATATCAATACTTATCACTTCGGATCGTAGCGTAGTGATATGTATCCTTGTATTCTCACTTCTCACTGTGATTCCTGAATCTCAGTTTTATGATCTCAATTGAATACAACTTTCAATTAATCATATGAAGTCTTTAATGATAGCTCACGTGCCCATTTAGTACATCATTTATGTATAATGATTGGCACAAGTTCTACTTGCTAGAACCTTGTCATGGTTATATTTATTGCAGAGGTTCATAGATCGTGTATCTAATCCATCTCATGCAATCAAGTTATGATTTTCATTCGATAATGAACTCACAAGTTAATAGATCATACATTTAATGAATTCATTAGTTATGAAGTCACCTCATGCAATCAAATCTTTGACTTGTTATAATCAAGACAACTTTATCATTAAACATTGAATATTTCTCGACAATAATAGTAGTATTATAAATGCTTTCTATCATATCATAAATCAAGACGTAATCAAAATATGAGCACACTTTTATTCATAAAGATGGAACAACTGACTTGTCTCATTACATGAATAACTTTGTCTCGCGAGATGCAAGACACACAACTAAGTGTTCATACTATAATGATTACATAAGATTTATCTAATACTCTAAGTATCTCCTATGATAGATTTCTCGGCGGAATCCATGCTGGCCATCAACTGACTTGATATCCATCAATCCTCGATTTCACCTCTTCCTGTCCATGCAACGGCAGGTCCTGTTTTCATAAAACAGAATAAGTATCAAATACTCATTTACTGCAAATGTTGTATAAGGGAATAAACATTTATAAAGTATATCAAGTATATACCTTCTCCATCAACAACTTCTCCTTCAATGGGTTCAACCTCCAGGTACTGAAGTCTATCCATGAAGTCAGAGAACTCGAGGTTTTCACCTCTGCCGACATAGCCATGGACATGGTCTGTATAGCTCGGTGGAAGCGAGTGTAACACCGTGTATATCGCAGACTCATGTGTGGTCTCATAGTCAAAGTCATCTACGAGGCTCAGATGTATCTCATGCATCTTGGCCAAGTGTGCCTTCAGGCAAGAGCCTTCTTCCATCTTTGTAGAGAGAAACTCACTTTCTAACTCAAATCTGGCAACTCTAAACTGATGCAAGTTTGATGACTTCAGCTCATCAATCATATCATATGTATCCAAATCAGCATATTCCTCACGCAAATGTTGCGGAATGCTGGTTTCTATGATACCCTTAGCTATGGCATATGTCCTTCGAGGATACTGATAATCAATCGCCGCTTGTGCATCCGTGTCGTTTGCTGGAGGGTTTCCCACATGCCTTTTAGTTAAGAATGAAAGGTTGATTCTCTTGAGCACGGCTCTAAGGCGTAAGTACCAACTAATGAAGTTTGACCCATTTTCTTTAAGTCTTTCACCATGTAAGAAGGAAACCATTTCAAGGTACTGGGTACTATCCATTTTCTACAAACATAATTGCAAGGAACACAATTAAGACTAGTTCACAACAATGAGTTCATATAATCATATTATAAATGAGCTCGCACTAAAACAATTCATCCCTAGGAATTTTTAGTGATTACATGATCCAGATTCACTGCCCGACCTCGAATATCACACGGACGACGGGTCAGTTTCAAAGGTAGACAACAACTTGTGCGATCACATTATCTTATATGTACTGTGACTCATGCTCGATCTTTCGATCTCTAGTATTCCGAGGCCATATCTGCATATGCTAGGCTCGCCATATTAACCTCCATGTTATATGCTGCTCAGCAAGGCCATATCTGCATATGCCAGGCTTGCCGAACCCAACCTCATGCGAACTCCATTTAATATGTAGGAAAACTCTGGTATGTACGGAGCATCAAGCCATATGGGAGAACCTTCCAGGCGGTGCACACTTCGGTAGAATACTTGTGTTTGGGTTTGTTAAGGGATCATCTTATCACATGCTACCGTCGTGTATCCTATACTAGCAAGTTTTAAGATGTCTGAGCTATGGCAACACTAAGTCTACAGTGTCTCCATTTTAGTTTGTTTTATGATGACGATTACTACTTACTAGTAACACATAGCAAAGCTATCACTATATCACAAACAAAACAAACGATAGCCCCCACTTAGCAATACAAGGTTTAGCCGGTCTAGTTGTATATTGCAAGTTTTACGTGGCTGCTAGGGCTTTCATAGTTAAACAGGTTTTAACCTACGAGTCAACCACAACGTCAACCATACGATTGTCTCTATTACACCCTGCACGGGGCCCTCCGTTGCAAATGCCACATCCTCTAAAGTAGAGAGACAGACCCCCCCAGCCACTTTATACGGTACAAGCCGCATGTCAAGCGTGGAACCAGTCTCGCGTAAGCGTACGCGTAAGGTCGGTCGGGGGGCGCTTCATCAAACAATGCCGCAGATGTGAACAAGTACACGTGGGAGGGTAACAATCATACAATCAACGCCCACATCCCCGATGTGTTCTATCCGTACAGTAATACTAAGCATAGACCTAGCTCTCATACCACTATTGGGGTTCGCAGCAGAAAACACAAATTTTTCTAACTAGCGTTCCCATAACCCAAGATCTAGCTAGCCGTATTACCGTAACGGAAAGGATTGCGGAAATAACATACCTCGGGGTGTAGTCCGTTGCGCGGGAAACGTTCCCGCAAACGTGGTTGATGTAGCCGATCAAGTTTCACAGCCCCCTGGCTGTGTTGAGCACCCGGATGGGTGTAGTGCCACACGTGTAGCACCTCGTAGTACTCGCACACGTACGAGACTCGATGACGACCTCCGTTCTCTGATCCAGCGAAGGTGGCGGAAGCAGACCTCCAGACGGAGCTTCGGCAGCACGACGGCCTCCGATTCTAGCAGAGAAGCCTCAATTCCACTATAGTCTCACACTAGGGAGCCCACCGTGAAAGAGACAAGGGAGGGGAGAAGACCGGAGAAAACCGATCTCAATTCGGAGTAATATTTAATTTCTCACGAATTTCTGTGTATTAAATATGTGCACCCGGCCCATCTATATATAGGCAGAGGGGAGGGAGTCAACCCCTCTCCCTTAGCAATGTGGGACTAAAGTCCCTTTTCTAAGGGGGGTGGCCGGCCAAGGGGGGGGGGAGGGGGCGCACCCCTCATGGGCCCTAGGGCCCATGGCGCCTCCCCCCTCTTTTTCTTTTTTCTTTTTCCCTTTTATTTCCCCTAATGGGCCTTTTTCTCCACTAAGGCCCATTGCACATATTAATTATAAATAAAATGATTTTAATTATTAATTCAATTAATTAATAATAAAACATAATATTCCATCTCCCGGTGCTCCGGAACACCTTCCGGTTCACTCCGAACTTGTTTCGGTTCAACACGGTACTTCTCCGATATTGTTTCCTTTATTCTCTAGTTACTCCGATGGTTCCGAAAAGGTCTCCGATTTCATCGAGCCCTTAAGTGTGTTACCCTACGGTCCGAGAACACTCCAGTCATGACCGAGATGAGGCTACGGTCAATGATCATCAGCGGGACCTGGATGCCCATAATGACCCCTGTGCATTCCGGATATCAAACACCGATTGGACCTTACGCCGTATAGCATTCCCTTTGTCAGCGATACTGGATTGTTCCGAGATTCGATCAATGACATCCTATGTCTGGTTCAACCTCGTTCTGAACTAATCCTTATTCACTCGTTCCCGTGATATTCATCCCAGTGACCTAGTCACACGCTGCAGCTTTATGGATGGAATCTCACCGAGTGGGCCCCGAGTATCTATCCATTATATGGATTGACAAATCCCGCTCTTGTAACAATACTCCTCAACATATCTCCACGGAATACCCAAGATACAACCGTTATGACTCGCATATTTCAGTCAGGTGGTGGGATGTAAGTCAAAGCATCCGGGAAGATAGTAATTATGCGCGTACTCACGGTCAAAGGAACGGTCTACCACGTTCTGTAATTACAACACTGAACCTTCATAAGATTTGATCATGCTGTAATGCTTACTTTGGGTAATGTTCATCACGTCACTTAAACAGTGAGGTGACCTCATAGTCAAGAGACTTAATTGTCCATGATCACGAAACCACGACCATCATGTTGACCATGAACTAGTTATCGATGTAGAGGCTAACTAGGAACTCTGGGGGTTTCTATACCACACCTGCATCATTGTTTCACTGACGCAGTTCTAGCACGGTATGAAACTGGTTATGAACTTGCTTAGATATATTGTAATAATCATATATTATTTGCCTCTAGAGCATATATCCAACACCTATCACTCTACTACTCAACAAATCTTCCACCCTTAAGTTTGTGACCCCATAGGTTCGGTAGAATATGGACATGATCCGAAAACTTATTTTCCCGCGGAACAATAACCGATAGCGGAGCCATGGACACCCATAACGGTTCCCGTATCTACACGAATATAAATTCCAGTGAACCACAAGCTTAACATGCCAGTCCTATTTGCTTCACGATACTATACAAAACCTGAGGTGAGATCTATTAGGTATCCGCATGATTAACCATTAACCATTATACCAAGTCATCCTCCTTCTTGTTTTGTTCCATTTTCTCGTTTAGTATTCCGGTATCCCTTGTGATCAATTCACAGTGTCTGGCCAGACGATGTGGGATGCCGCAATACCGAGAGGGCCCATAGAAGTATCTCTCCATCGTTAGAGGAGAAAATTCCCAACTCGAATCGTTAAGTCCCTTGACACACTTTCGGGTGTGAGTGATCAAAGCCGTTATTGCCACGCCTGTTACGGGTGGTGTTGGGACAGTGTCAAAACCCACCCTCCGGTATGAAGTTACGAAACATTCTTATGGTCATGAAGGACACATGCATATTAACATTGATGATTTTACTTATAACATGGAAACGATGCGATCTCAAAGTAAATCATACAATTGGGTCGGTTAAGCACCCTTGTTCTGGCAACAATGTGCTCCCATGTGTTACCGGCATTTCCAATGCCCTATGAACAGGAAAACATGTCATCCATAACACACGGGTTAGTCCTAGAGGCAGACTAAGAACACTTGGTGTTTATACTCCACACCTGCATATGGGTTTTCCTCCGGAGGCAGTTAACATGCTACTTGGCAAACCTCCGCATAAGCCATTTGCAGTTATAGCACAGCCATATAAACTTTAATAATGAACCTAGAATTATAATAATACAATTTATTATTGCCTCTAGGGCATAATTCCAACAGAGCCCACACTCCTTATTCCACGTGTAGGTAGTGTGTACAAGCCAAAAGGGTACTCAAGACATCTGCCGAACCATTTAGCATTTTAATTAACCTGCGTGACAACCGTTATCGTTGCCTCGACTTAACTGACCCGCGGAAAACGATAGCAGTCAGGACCACCAGTACATCGGTGCCTGCCCTGTCGTCCCACCAAGTCTCTGTGGTTACCAACAAGGTGAACCATCTCCTTATCTTGTCTCGCGTGTGCTCTTGGTAGAGCTCGACTTTCGTGGTTTGGTAACTCCCGCGAGATACGAGCAGGGGCCAAGCACGCCAGTAACGTCGGTCGTACCCTCACTGTCGTTCCCGACGCAATACCTCTCGCAGGCACCATTGGGTCACCCGACTTTATTACCTTTAAGGACAACCGTTTCTCAGGTACCTAGAGCGGCTTTACAGAGCCAGCAACGAGTGGAGTACAAGGATTAATCCTTGATAACTCGCACTTGATGGTGGCTCGGCAGAGCCGAGCTAGGGGCCTTAGACGGTGTCCGCATGTACCGTACTTGTACAGTTATATATATTGTATCCGAGTCACTCCCCTGAGTGATCATGGCCCGCTATCTAATCCTAGTTGACTAACAAAGCGCAGGGATCACTTCTGAATAATGCATAAGTAATAATAGGCAACATAGGATAAAGGAAAGGTACATCAAGGGGCGACAATGACAGGCTATGCAATTGAATAGGATTGTAATCGTAGCAACAGCAGTAATGCCTAGTGCAAGAAATGTACGGAAAGATAGGCGATATCTGGGGAAGAGAATGACTCTGCTTGCCTGGAAGCTCGACGGTAGAGGTACGTGTTGGATATGTGCCCTAGAGACAAATTAATAAAGATATTTGTCACATATCCGTTTTGTTCATAATACGTTTTATACTGTGCTATAACTGTATTACTTGGAAATACTAATACAGGTGTAGTATAAAACATGGTCCGTAGTTTAACTCGGGTAAACTATCTCATTGGGCAATTGATTGATCAAGCTTTCCTGATCATGGCGACACTTAAGTCCATTGACAATGAGGTCATATCATTAGGGGAATGATGTGATGGACAGACACCCACCTAAAAGTAATGCAATGTGATCGAGTCACATAGTTCAGCGTTGCTATGACTTTGTAACGTATGGCTTAGTCCTTAGACCGTAATGATCATACGTAATCACGATCTATGAGGAGACTTTGATTTGTATCCCACCGCCTGACTGAAATATGCTGGCTATAACGGTGCACTTTGGGTATTCCGAAATAGATGGTTGATGAGTATGTTAATAGATCAAAGCGGGATTTGTCAGTCCTTATGACAGGACAGGTACTCTGGGCCCACTCGGTGATATTGCATCAACCCTTGCAAGGACGTGACTAGGTCACAAGAGATGCAATGGTCATGGACGAGAGAAGTTGTTTGTCATGAACGAGATGTGAACACGGTATGTGGGATACCGACGATCAAACCTCGAACAAACAAGGTACCGCAGAACAAAGGGATTACGTCGTATCGTTAACGGTTTCCAAAAGCAATCGAAGCTCATTCGATGGAAGCGCAGGGGCTGTCAAGGATTGTAACCAGGTCCAACTGACTAGTCATTGGTCAATGAGAAGAGTCTCAACCATGTCTGCTGTTTCCCGGACCGTTAGGGTGTTACACTTAAGGGCAATCGATGCATAGGACAGTTACGGGATCAATCGGTGAAATAGGAGAAATCACCGGAATAGTTCCGGAGGAGGACGGAATGGTTTCCGGACATTTTGAATAGTTCAAAATAAAGTTTAATTGTTTTAATAATGTTTTTTATTATTTAATTATCTGAATTAAATATTTAAAACTTATTAAATAATTAAAATAATGGAAAAATGGCTATATGGGCCTTAGAGGCCCATTAGGGGAGGAGGGGGTTCCCCCCCTTGGGCTTGGCGCCAAGGGGTGGGGCCCAACCCCCCCTTGGCCGGCGCACCCCTCCCCCCTTGGGGGTTTAGTCCCACATGGGGGAGGGAAGAGGGATCACACCCCCCCTTGGCCTTTATATAGAGGGGTAGACCCCCCTTTTTCCACACAACAATTGATCTCCTTCTTCTTCCTTCTCCATTTCCGGAAGTGGATTCCCCTTGTTTGGAGTCTGCACCAGGATTGGAGTTCTCCACCATAAGGCAGGCCGTCACTCTGCCGGAGTCGGGATCCGTAGCCATCTTCTTTCCGCTGCTCGCCTGGTTCGGAGCCCGGGAGGAACATCGATTGTGACGTACGTGTATAATCTCTTCGAGGCACTACACCTGTGGTGCTGCTTCATCGCTGGAGGTTTACCGGGAGTCATCCTCGCCGGTGGTGGTCTTCTACACGACAGGGAGGTCGTAGTTCTGAGTCTACGCCAACCACGTTCGTAAGAACGTTTCCCGCTTTCGGTCTTCAAAGGTATGAACACCGATTCCCTCCGTTACTTTACATCGCCATAGCATAGATCTTGGGTTCGGGTACCGTAGGTGTGAAAAATTTGTGTTTTCTGCCCCGTATCCCAACAGTGGTATCATGAGCTAGCTATGCGTAGATGTATTGTACGGATAGAACACATCTAGGATGTGGGCATCGAATCTTCATTCGTTACCCTCCCACGTGTACTCATTGAGCATTGCGGCAATGTTTGATGAAGCGGCCCCCGACCGACATTACGCGTTTACGCGAGACTGGTTCCACGCTTGACATATGGCTTGTACCATATAAAGTGGCTGGGGGGGTGTCTGTCTCTCTGCATTAGCGATGCAAAGATGTTTGCAACGGAGGGCCCCGACAGGGGTGTAATAGAGACGGATAAGAGACGGTGTTGTGGCATGTTTTTCGCAGGATAGAAATCGGTTCTCTCTCTCGAAACCCCTAGCAGCCACGTAAAACTTGCACAAGCTAAAGTAGAAAGACGTTCTAACTTTGCTTTGCATGAAGGGGGATCATAGGTTGTATGATTTAAAGTTTTACTTCCTGTTTTATGCTAGTATGCTAGATATATCGACGGTAGCACGAAACAGGACCATCTCTCACAATACCAACATTGTGTTCTCCCTTTTGATGGGCACCACCTGGAAGGTTCTCCCATATGGCCTGACGCTTCGTACATACCGGAGTTGTCCTACATATTCAACGGAGCTCGCATGAGGTTGGGTTCGGCGAGCCTGGCATATGCAGATATGACCTTGCCTGAACAGCTAACATCAAGGTTCGATTGGCAGGCTTGACGTATGTAGATGCGGGCCTGGAACACAGAAGACCGAAAGGTCGAGCACGAGTCACATGTCTGATGTGATTGGCTTAGAGGCCTACCTGGTTCGCATACTGGGCCGTACATATCGGGGGAGGTATGGGGGCTGGGATTGTGTAATCACTTAGTTAAATTGAGAGGTGTTTATCTAAGTGGGAGCTTTCTAGAATTTTAAGAGTAAATTGAAACTCCACATTATGAACAAAAGTCTAAATTGTATCATTGTGAATCCAACCTTGTAGATGGCAGCACCTCGCCCCTCGTTCAACTTAGGATCATTCCTAGAGAAAGATAAGCTAAAAGCAGATGGGACAAACTTCACCAACTGGTTCCGCACCTTGAGGATTCTCCTCGTTCCCCTCAAAATGGCATACGTACTAGAGGACGCGTTAGGTGACGCACCAGCAGATGATGCCGGTCAGGACGAGAAGAATGTCTATCTCTCCAGGACTGATGATTACAATCTTGTCCAGAGTGGCATGCTCTACTCCATGGAGGCTGAGCTGCAGAAACGCTTTGAGAGGATGGGTGCATATGAGATTATCACCGACCTCAAGGCGGTCTTCGCACCTCAAGCCAGGGCTGAACGGTACGAGGCTTCTGAAGCCTTCTTCTCAGCAAAGATGGATGAGCACGGCAGCGTGAGTGAGCACGTGGTCAAAATGTCTGGCTACGTTCAGCGCTTGAATGCTCTGGAATGTCAGATTCCAGATGAACTTGCGGTTGATAGGGTGTTGCAGTCGCTTCCCCCTAGCTACAAAGGCTTTGTGCTGAACTACAACATGCAGCGGATGACCAAAACCCCTTCTGAGTTGTTCGCCATGCTAAAGAGCGCTGAGGTTGAGATCAAGAAGGAGCACGCCGTCTTCATGGTCAACAAGACCACTGACTTCAAGAAGTCAAGCAGACGGGAGAAGGCCAGGAGAGGTGGCCCTAAGAGGGATGGCAAGTCAGTTGCCGCTCCTCCCAAGGCACCCAAGCCTAAACTCGGAGTGGAGTGCTTCTACTGCAAGGGTGAAGGTCACTGGAGGCGCAACTGTCCCAAGTACCTAAAGGACAAGAAGGCTGGCAAGGTCGCCAAGAGAGACAAAGGTATATTTGATATACATATTGTTGATCTTCTCTTGACAAGCGTTGGGAACACATCCTGGATATTTGATACAGGGTCTGTCGCTCATATTTCTAATTCCATTCAGGGACTAAGGAATAGGAGACGCTTGGTCAAAGATGAAGTGACGATGCGCGTGGGGAATGGCTGCCGGATTGAAGTCTTGGCGGTCGGCACGAAGCATCTTAGTCTCCCTTCGGGATTGGTTTTAGTTCTGAATAAATGTTACTATGTACCCGCGTTGAGTGTGAACATCGTGAGTGGTTCTTGCTTGAAGCGAGACCACTATTCTTTTAAGTCCGATACAATTGGTTGTTCGATTTATAAGAATGATATGTTTTATGTTCACGCACCGGAGTCGCATGGTTTATTCGTACTTAATCTCGATGGTGACGTGTGTCACGTTAACAATATTGAGGCCAAAAGATTGAAGAATAATGAAGATCACATGATGATGTGGCATTGCCGACTTGGTCATATTGGATTAAAACGCATGGAGAAGCTCCATAAGGATGGACTTCTTAAGTCATTGGATTTTGGATCCCTTGATACATGTGAACAATGCCTCATGGGCAAAATGACAAGGACTCCATTCAATGGTGTGATGGAGCGTGCGGATGTCTTATTGGGGATCATACATACGGATGTATGTGGACCCATGAACGTCCCCACTCGCAATGATCTTCGTTACTTCGTGACTTTTACTGATGACTTGTGTAGATATGGGTATATTTACTTGATGAAGCACAAGTCTGAAACCTTTGAAAAGTTCAAGGAATTTCAGAATGAGGTCGAAAATCAACTCGGAAGGAAAATCAAGCACCTTCGATCGGATCGAGGTGGCGAGTATTTGAGTCACGAGTTTGGCAATCATCTGAAGTCTTGTGGCATAATACCACAGCTTACGCCGGCAGGCACACCTCAGAGAAACGGTGTAGCTGAGCGACGTAATCGAACCCTATTGGATAGCGTGCGATCGATGATGTCTCATACTGATTTGCCTGTGTCATTCTGGGGGTATGCATTAGAGACCGCCATTCATATTCTTAATAGGGCACCATCCAAATCCGTAAAGACAACACCATTTGATGAATGGCATGGCACTAAACCTGAGTTGTCTCACCTGAAGATTTGGAGTTGTGAGGCTTATGTTAGGAAACTACAGCCTGAAAAACTTGAATCCAAGGCGGATAAGTGCATCTTTGTGGGCTATCCCAAGGAAACTTGTGGGTACACCTTCTACAACAAGTCTGACAGCAAAACGTTTGTTGCCAAGACGGGACACTTTCTTGAGAAGGAGTTTCTCACGAAAGAGTTGAGTGGGAGGAAAATAGACCTCGATGAAGTAACTGACCAATCACTCCAATTGGATGAAATGGCTACGGAATTTGTTCTGGAACCATCTTCCACAGTGGGAGTTGAAGAGAATGGCCAGAACGACATTCATAACGATCATGACATTCATGATGATCATGATGAGAATGAAGAGGAACCTTTTATGCCCCGTAGGTCATCAAGAGTCCGTCAACCTACTGAGTTTTACGAACAGCTTGTGAATGCAATCTCGGCTGTTCAGTCGGATGAACCTACGAGTTACAAAGAAGAAATGGAGGGACCCGAGTTTGAGAAATGGCTTGAAACCATGAAATCCGAAATAGACTCCATGTACACCAACAAAGTATGGACTTTGGTGGATATTCCCGAGGACCGCAAGGCCGTCGAGAATAAATGGATTTTCAAGAAAAAGACTGACGCAGACGGAAACGTATCTGTCTACAAAAGCTCGACTTGTCGCGAAGGGTTTCCGACAAATTCAAGGAGTTGACTACGAGGAGACATTCTCTCCTGTAGCGATGATAAAGTCTATTCGGATCCTACTAGCAATAGTTGCATATCATGATTACGAGATATGGCAGATGGATGTGAAAACTGCATTCCTAAATGGCAACATTGAGGAAGAGTTGTATATGATGCAACCAGAGGGGTTTGTCGATCCAAGGAATGCTGGTAAGGTTTGCAAGCTTCAACGGTCCATCTATGGGTTGAAGCAAGCATCTCGGAGCTGGAATCTTCGATTTGATGAGGTCATTAAAGCTTTTGGATTTGTCCAAAACGTCGAAGAGTTCTGCGTCTATAAGAAACTGAGTGGGAGCTCTGTAGCATTCCTTGTGTTATATGTGGATGACATATTACTAATAGGGAACGATAAGAAATTCTTAGAGGAAGTAAAGGAATATCTGAATGGACAATTTTCCATGAAGGACCTAGGTGAAGCTGCGTACATACTGGGGATTAAGATCTATAGAGATAGACCTAATCGGAGGTTGGCCTTGAGTCAGAATACTTATATTGACAAGATTTTGAAAAGGTTCAAATGGATGACTCCAAGAGAGGTCTCTTGCCAGTTATAAAAGGTGTCAAATTAAGCGCGACTCAATGCCCAACCACAGCTAAAGAGAAAGAGGAGATGTCCTCAAAGCCCTATGCCTCAGCCATAGGTTCTCTCATGTATGCTATGTTATGTACCAGACCGGATTTAGCGCTGGCCATTAGTATGACTAATCGTTACCAGAGTAATCCGGCAATGGCCCATTGGACAGCAGTAAAGAACATCCTTAAGTACTTGAGAAGAACCAAGGATCTCTTTCTCGTTTATGGAGGAGTTGATGAGGAGCTCACCGTAAAGGGTTACGTTGACGCAAGCCTCGGCTCAGACCTAGATGACTCGAAATCCCAGACGGGATATGTCTTCATGTTGAACGGTGGCGCGATTAGCTGGAGGAGCGGCAAACAGTCAGTCGTCGCTCAATCTTCAATGGAGTCGGAGTATATTGCCGCTTGCGAAGCGTCTAACGAGGCGCTATGGCTGAAGAAGTTCGTGATCGAGCTTGGCGTCTTTCCCAGTTGCACTGACCCCGTGGGAATCTTCTGCGACAACACGGGTGCCATTGCTAACGCGAAGGAGCCAAGAACTCACTCTATAGCGAAGCACATCCTCCGAAAGTTCCATGTGACGCGAGACTACGTCAGGGATGGACACACTAGGATTCACAAGATACATACGGATCTGAACGCAGCAGACCCGATGACTAAACCTCTTCCACAGGGCAAGTTTGAAGAACACCGAGAGACCATTGGTGTTAGATACATACCTGATGTAAACTAGTGTAATTTGTACTCTAGTGCAAGTGGGAGACTGTTGGATATGTGCCCTAGAGACAAATTAATAAAGATATTTGTCACATATCCGTTTTGTTCATAATACGTTTTATACTGTGCTATAACTATATTACTTGGAAATACTAATACAGGTGTAGTATAAAACATGGTCCGTAGTTTAACTCGGGTAAACTATCTCATTGGGCAATTGATTGATCAAGCTTTCCTGATCATGGCGACACTTAAGTCCATTGACAATGAGGTCATATCATTAGGGGAATGATGTGATGGACAGACACCCACCTAAAAGTAATGCAATGTGATCGAGTCACATAGTTCAGCGTTGCTATGACTTTGTAACGTATGGCTTAGTCCTTAGACCGTAATGATCATACGTAATCATGATCTATGAGGAGACTTTGATTTGTATCCCACCGCCTGACTGAAATATGCTGGCTATAACGGTGCACTTTGGGTATTCCGAAATAGATGGTTGATGAGTATGTTAATAGATCAAAGCGGGATTTGTCAGTCCTTATGACAGGACAGGTACTCTAGGCCCACTCGGTGATATTGCATCAACCCTTGCAAGGACGTGACTAGGTCACAAGAGATGCAATGATCATGGACGAGAGAAGTTGTTTGTCATGAACGATATGTGAACACGGTATGTGGGATACCGACGATCAAACCTCGAACAAACAAGGTACCGCAGAACAAAGGGATTACGTCGTATTGTTAACGGTTTCCAAAAGCGATCGAAGCTCATTCGATGGAAGCGCAGGGGCTGTCAAGGATTGTAACCAGGTCCAACTGACTAGTCATTGGTCAATGAGAAGAGTCTCGACCATGTCTGCTGTTTCCCGGACCGTTAGGGTGTTACACTTAAGGGCAATCGATGCATAGGACAGTTACGGGATCAATCGGTGAAATAGGAGAAATCACCGGAATAGTTCCGGAGGAGGACGGAATGGTTTCCGGACATTTTGAATAGTTCAAAATAAAGTTTAATTGTTTTAATAATGTTTTTTATTATTTAATTATCTGAATTAAATATTTAAAACTTATTAAATAATTAAAATAATGGAAAAATGGCTATATGGGCCTTAGAGGCCCATTAGGGGAGGAGGGGGTTCCCCCCCTTGGGCTTGGCGCCAAGGGGTGGGGCCCAACCCCCCCTTGGCCGGCGCACCCCTCCCCCCTTGGGGGTTTAGTCCCACATGGGGGAGGGAAGAGGGATCACACCCCCCCTTGGCCTTTATATAGAGGGGTAGACCCCCCTTTTTCCACACAACAATTGATCTCCTTCTTCTTCCTTCTCCATTTCCGGAAGTGGACTCCCCTTGTTTGGAGTCTGCACCAGGATTGGAGTTCTCCACCATAAGGCAGGCCGTCGCTCTGCCAGAGTCGGGATCCGTAGCCATCTTCTTTCCGCTGCTCGCCTGGTTCGGAGCCCGGGAGGAACATCGATTGTGCCGTACGTGTATAATCTCTTCGAGGCACTACACCTGTGGTGCTGCTTCCTCGCTGGAGGTTTACCGGGAGTCATCCTCGCCGGTGGTGGTCTTCTACACGACAGGGAGGTCGTAGTTCTGAGTCTATGCCAACCACGTTCGTAAGAACGTTTCCCGCTTTCGGTCTATAAAGGTATGAACACCGATTCCCTCCGTTACTTTACATTGCCATAGCATAGATTTTGGGTTCGGGTACCGTAGGTGTGAAAAATTTGTGTTTTCTGCCCCGTATCCCAACAGTACGATCGTCGATGAAGTAGTCGTACTCGGTGGTGTCATCATCGGCAGCAACGGGGTCTACCGGAGAATAAGGGGGGGAGAAACAGTAAATACACAACAATAACAGCAATGCAAAGGTATGACCTAGAAGATCCAAAGCAACGGGGATCTAACACAATATTCAGTGATTTTCCCGGAGCAGGAATTTATCCGGGGATGGCTCATCAGTACCGATTGATTACCGGACAGATGATCCGGAGGGGTAAGGTTCCATGTCTGCAGTGTTAGAGACAGTTGAAATACATGTGGTTAGCGTAACCGTGCTCGGTGATTCATTCTGAATAGCTTTCATGTTCAGATCATTTTCATCCGGAAAGTTTTACCGGCTCCGGGTGATTACCGGTAGACGGCCCGGAGGGGGGATGTCGATGTTCGTTGTGTTAGAGGGGTGTGGTTGGTATACAGATAGTGTATTCATATTCGTTATATTTTTCTGATCAATTTTGATGTATAAAGTTTTGAATCTGACTTACGGTTTAAAAGATATTCAAATTCAAAGATTTAATCAATTTAAATTATTTTTTGGATTTCTTTTATTATTTAAAATCCAACATTATCCACAAGTCTATCCACAACAGCGCTGACAGGTGGGATCCATATGTCAGCCTATGTTTATTAATAAATCTTTTATTTAAATTAAACTGACTAGTGGGGCCCAACAGTCAGTGACTCAGTACTAACTAATCTATTTTATTAATTAAACTGGGCAGTGGGACCCAGGTGTCATAGACACAGGTTTATTAAGCAGTTAACTTAATTTTTAGATTAACTTAATGACCTATGGCCCACATGTCAGTGTCACACGGTTAAATTCCAGTTATTATAAACATAACAGATTGACAAGCGCAGGGGCCGACATGTAAGTGACCCATAGGGGTTTAATTAACCCCTAATAACAGTTCTGACCGGCGGAGTCCACACGGGCAGCTCGCAGGAAGCTCGCCGGGGACAGAGCTCCGACGAGGTCGAGCACGCGCTCGCTCTAGGCCACGGGAGGGGTTGTGTGGGGGGGCGTTCGAACCAGCAAGGTGCCGTGACTGTTGGTGCTGGCCTCGCCGGAAGGTGACCGGAGCGACAACGACGACGTGCGCGGCGGCGGAGCCGAACAGGCGAGGAAGATGACTACGTTCTAGCGCACGGGAACAAACAGGATCTAGCGCGTTTGACTACGGGGAGCAGCGCGAGTGCAGTGACACGCTTGGCCTGCCATACGCGTGCCCCAGGCCACATCGGTGACCTCGCGGGCGGCGACGAGCTTCGGCTCCAATGGTGGAGCGGGCTACGGCGGGACAGGAGGGGAGCGAGCGCATGGGGAATGTGGACAAGCTCACCAGGAGCGCGTAGGGTCAGGCAATAGGCGCGATGGAGGTCTGTAGCGGCCGGAATCGAACGGCGACGGCGGCGGATGCGGAAACGGAGTCGGCAGCGATTGGCTGTCCACGGGGCGTCCGGGCTCGAGTCCCTCAGCTCGGAGAAGAAGGCGATGATGGTGGTGACGAAGGACAACTCGGCTCGGCTCGAGGGGCTCAGTGGCCGCGCAGGTTCACGGCAATGGCAACGGCGACGCCCGGGTGAAAATGCTGCGAGGATGGCGGCGCGAGTAAGGGGAGGGAAATGGCTAGGGTTCGCCACAGTGTGCGCACGGGTGTTCTTTCCCCCGAGGAGGCCACTTTAGCGCTGATGTCTACGCACGCTTCTATTCTTGTAGACTATGTTGGGCCTCCAAGCGCAGAGGTTTGTAGGACAGCAGAAATTTCCCTCAAGTGGATGACCTAAGGTTTATCGAACTCAGAGAAGTAGAGGTTGAAGATGGTCTCTCTCAAGCAACCCTACAATTAAGATACAAGAAGTCTCTTATGTCCCCAATACACCTAGTACAACTAGGAGTTGTATAGGAGCACTAGTTCGGCGAAGAGATGGTAAAATACGAGTGATAGGTGTGGAAAAGCAAGGTAATATAAATCTGTAATAAAAAGTGCAGCAAGCAAACATGTGACAAAAGTGAGCATAAATGGTGTAACAATGGTGGAAACAGGGCCTAGGCTTCATACTTTCACTAGTGGCAACTCTCAACAACATTAACATAGTCTAATCACATGATATTTCCCATAAAACATGCAATGGAGACGCACTCGGAGGTCATTCCTTTGTGGTCACGAGAGGATGAAAATTATGTAGGGCTACAAAAGCACACCTCAAAGTTCGTAGTTCTCAATCTATGGATTTCCCAATGTCACCGCGGCCATCCAAAGAGAGTACCAAAATCACCACAACATATCTCAAGGATAGTCAAATACAAGCACCAAGAGACTCTCAATCTTCAATCAACACACAAAAGAGGAAATCACTCATGATAATATTCTTCTAACCCATGTCCAATAGACCGCTGTCACCTTGGTCTCGGGGATTATACTAGATAAGATCAATTGAGTACATCAATCCAATACATAGAGGAAGGGGAAATATCATGGGATCACCCTAGATTAACATAGCCTATGATCACAACAAAGATCACATCATGGGAGAGAGAGAAGAACACATAGCTACTGGTAGAAACCTCAGCCCCGAGGGAGAACTACTCTCGCTTCATGGAGGGAGGAAGCAACGTCGATGGAGATGAATCCGGGGGCACTTCCCCGTCCCGGCAGGGTGGCAGCACATGAATTATGGTCCCCCGAAGTTTGTTGGCGATGGCGGCGGAGATCGGAATCGCTTCTCGAAAAAGAATTTCGATATTAGGGATTTCCTCCGCAGGGGCTAAATATAGGCCAAAGGAGGGGGCCAGGGGGCCACAGGGCAGCTAGGAGGGCAGGTGGCGCAGCCTAGGGTGGACCCGCGCCGGGCACCCTCTTGGGCCCCTGGTGGTGGCTCTCCTGCCATGTCTTGGTTATTCCGGAAGCTTCATGAGCGCTGATTTTTTATATAATTTTTCCGGGATTTATTGGGCACTTTACTTATTGGAAAAACCTGAAATACAAAAACAGCAGAAAATAGGAACTGGGAACTGGGTGCACTGAGTTAATAAGTTAGTCCAAATATGATCAAAAGTGTATGAAAGTTCAAGCAAATCATGGCAAAGTCACACAAAACATGCATGGAGCATGCAGAAATTATAGATACGTTTGGGATGTATCAACATCCCCAAGCTTAATTCCTGCTCGTCCTCGAGTAGGTAAATGATAACAAGCATAATTTCTGTGGTGACATGTCACACAACCATATAAGGACTTTTAAGTAAAGCAATCAAAGCACACAATTCAATTCAAGTCTTAACAAGCAAGAGTCTATATTAGCATTGACACAAGCAACAAAAGAACAAAAGGTGCAAGAGCTCTCGCTGTCCATGACTCGAATGTCTCCAGATGGTGTTTGCGTGCAAGCAGGGGACTGGGAAAAAGAGAGAAAAAAGGTTGTTGAGAACAACTATCTACTAAAGTTTCACACTTGGTCTCCTTTGGATTCTTATCTTGACTCATCCCCAGACTACTAGCCAGGTACAAGTCAAACTGATCCACTCCCTTTCGATATTTTGAGCACTCATGCAATGGATGAGCGTGAGCAAGAAAGTTGACACCTAAAAGGCGAAACAGAAAGAAGGTGGAGGAGGAAGACAAAAAGGTGTGAAAGGCTCACATCAATGAGGACAATCATAGTCAAGAGAAGGCTATATGATAGATATGATGTGAGGAGTAGGGATTGCCATGCAACAGATGCACATGTGAGCTAAAAGCTCTCCAAGGGAACTAGTGGGGGAGCATCTAACTTGCTTGCTCAAGAAGACCTAGAGCTTGTTTGAGGATGCTCATCATTGGAATATACAAGCCAAGTTCTATAGTGTGAAGGTCCCCACATAGTTATATGCATGATGATGATCTCTATGGAGTACAAGGGATAGAGGATGAAGTACTAGTGTGGATCTCTCAAAAGGAATAGTAGTGTGCCCCCTTCTCTCTTTTTCTTTTTCTTTTTCTTTTTCTCTTTTTTATATTTTTTGTATTTTTTGGTGGCCTCAATGGCTCTTTCTATTTAACTCTCATTTGTCCTCTTTGGGATCTTTTGATTTTGTCCTCTTTGGGATATTTTCCTCACTTTAGGGGCAAAACTCTATATTTTACAAGAATATAGGAGATCTTTCACACTTTACAAAGGTACTCACATAAAGAAGATATAACTATCATGATGCAAATGTATGCCTCTGCCAGGATAGCAGGATATGCAATGATACTAGCGCGTCATGTAGCAATGATTAGGGCAAGGCCCAACTAGCATGCGGCTCATCGATCAAGCAAGTAGCATGTATGACATGAGGATCAAGTCATGAGAAGGTGAATGTTGGATGGCAATGTATCTCGGAAAGGCTATGGAAATGCCTTGTAGGTAGGTATGGTGGCTGTTTTGAGGAAAGATATGAGGAGTCTTATGATGACAGAGCGTATCATGCCAAGGGTTTGGATGCACCGGCGAAGTATGCGCCAACTCTCGAGGTGAGAAAGGGCAATGCACGGTACCGAAGAGGCTAGAAAAAGTATAGGTGGGTGGAAGTGTCAACTTTCGAATACTCACATTAGTCCGAAGAACTCATGCACTTATTATCGGTAACTCTCAATCTAATCAGGAGGTTCATAAAGAGACAAGTACCCCGAGGAGGATTGTATGGGGGTTTGGTTATCCTTGTGCATCCTCGACTCATGGTACGTGAGTGTACTCTAATATTCGAACCCTCCAGAGGTTAGTGATCCATCTAGTAGCTAGAGTTCTCAACAGGGGTTTTTGGTTTTCGAAAAACACACAGATTTCCCAAAATACGACATCTATCACTAATAGGCTCGAGCTCTTGACACCAAAAGTTCAAACATTACTCTAGTCAATACCTCAAAACTATTGCAAGTTACTACTACAAAGAGAATAGCAACTTCAACTACCTACTTCCTAGTCAAGACACAAAACTCAGTGCAACAGGCAAACTCTCTAACAAGATAAAACATGCACCCTATAGAAAGTTCAACCTAAAACAAAAGAAAAGCTCTAGAAAAACTAAAGCACTACAACTAAACAGAGCAGCAGCTAAGAAAAGAAAAAGAACAACTCACAGCTAAAAGAATAAGCATGCAAATCCTATGAGGAGTTCTAGTTCAAGCAGAGCATGTCACTCTCCCACACAAAAGAGTAATCTGGGGTCTAACTTGTTACTACAGCAAACCAAGCAAAAACAAACCTAGAAAAGTAAAGAGCGAGACGCTCCAAGCATAGCACACAACGCATGAAGTGATAAAAATATAGTGCAACGAGGGACAAGCTGAAAATTGTTGATGAAGAAGGGGATGCACGGGGGCATCCCCAAGCTTAGAGGCTTGAGTCTCCTTGAATATTTGTTGGGGATGCATGGGGGCATCCCCAAGCTTGAGTGCTTGACACTCCCGAATCTTCTTTTATCATCTTCCATCGCACACTTGAAAACTCCGTTCATACATAACTCATCATAAGCTGATTAGAGAGGTTAGTACCCTTAATAAATAAAAAATGTCCACTGGATATAAAGATATTCTTGAAGAGCTACTTTTTCTCAAGATTGCCAAAAAGTTTTTTGCAAAGAAAAAGCAAGCTTAAGGTTTGCAAAAGTTAGGAGAGACAAAACGTGGCAGAATCTGTGAAAAACAGAACAACAGGTAGTAAAGAATTTTTTAGGGGTACTTCTGCAACTCGAATCAAAAAACTCAGAACAGACGCTCGAAATTCAATTGTATGGAGAACGCTGTCAAAAAAATTCAGATCAAAAGTATGATCTGGTGATTTTAGGCTAATTGTTCCGTCCAAGGACAGAATCTGTTTTCTGGACAGCATGTCACAAATTTTGAACTTTCTTGCAATCGGAGGCTAGACTTGGCACAAAGATTGAAAATAAAGATACAATGATGTTGCTACAGTAGTAACAATCATCAAGACCATTAAAAACTGAAAGTAAAAAACTCAAACTAAAGATAACAAGGGTTGTCTCCCTAGAGCTCTTTCTTTATAGCCATAAAGATAGGCTTAAGATTTTAATGATGGTCTCATAGGAATGAGGAATAAGAGTTGAAGGACAAAAGAGAGCATCAAGAAGCAAATAACAAACAAATTTAAGTCTAACATGCTTCCTATGCAAAGGGATCTTGTAGAGGAAAAACTCATTGAAGCATAAAGATATTAGCATAGGAAGGCAAAATAAGTGCAACTTCAACGCCTTCAACATAAAGAGAGGGAACTTGATATTATTGAAATATCTATAAGAGTATGTTCCCTTCTCATAATAATTTCCAGTAGGATCATGAATAAACTCAACAATATAAGTATCACATAAAGCATTGTTACCATGATCCACATGCAAAAGGGTACTCTTACTCTCCACATAAGCATAATCTTTCTCATTGGTAATAGTGGGAGTAGGACTATCATAAACAACTTGAACACTATAAATTAATTGTGTATTAGGAAGATGGTGTTCAACAAGGGAGTAATTACCTCCATGATTATGACAAGTTTCATAAGGATAATTTCTCCTTATGTCAAAGGTACCTTTGAAATCACTATAGATAGGAGTTATAACATCATCATAGTAGAGAAGAGCATTATCATTGCTAGCAACTATATTTGTAAACATGATGTCTTTATTCTTACTAGTAAAAGAATTATCAATTACCACATCACTAATGGTTAAAGGACTTGCAATCCTATCATCTCCAAGCTTTGAGCTTTCCATATCATCACTCTCAGAGTTGGTACCAAAAAGATTTTCTAGGTCATAAGTAGCATTATCATCATTTTCCCAATCACAAAAAGCAACATGCACATCATAATGAAAATCATCTTCAATAGTGCCTATGGACTTAACATCAGGATGATAATGAATGCAATCAAGCTCACCGTCCTCCAAAAATTTCTGCCCGTTAGGATAAAAATTGATGCGAGGAATATGCTCAGGCCAGGTTGATACACATTCTTCTTACTTCTTGCTCCTCTTCCTCCTCCTCTTCTTTTTCTTCTTATTCACCTTAGGAGGGAGTGGTTGAAGATGATGTTTCTCCACATATCCTAGTTTATCATTAGAAACAGTAGGGGAAACTTGGGAGAAACTCTCCTTTTTATCAGTAGAGATATAAGAGGCATTTTTATACTTTGGTAAAGTTCCCTCCTTTCTAATCTTACTTATGTAATCATTTTCATGGCAATTAACAACACAATAGAGATGGCAATTTTTGCAAAGTGTTGCTAATTCCTAAGGCATTAACATCTAGCCAAGAAATCTTTTCTGATCACTCTTCACACATCAAAAATAACATAAGTTCATCATAAAGATTAGAAGTGATCATGTTATCACACAACTGGTTAACAGTTATGTTTTGAAAGTTCACGTATTGAAAATTGAAGTGACCCTCTATACAGCAAAGTTCACAAGTAAAGGGATAACAGTCATACAATTCTCTAGCAATTTCATTTAAATCTTTGACCCAAGTGATTGTTCTTTCATGCTTATGTTGCTTACAATACTTCTCTTCTTCAATCATAGGCCTTTCACAAGGTCTATCCACTCCACAAAAATTAACATGCTTATATAAAACTTCATTTTCAGGAATTGGATCATGCATGTTGCAATCATCATGAACAATTTCATTTTCTTTGCAAATCTCTTTAAAAGGTTCATGATGCTTGATCCAATTCTCCATAGGCATATTAAGATGTGAAGCAAAAGGTTTGAGGAAATCAACAAGGAGTAGAGAATCAAGCCCAAACTTAGCACTAAACTTATTAAAACTTTCAGTTTCAACAAAGGACTTAATGCAATCATACTCATAATTTATACCTGACTCTTTACCTTTGTCGATCTCCCAATCTTCAGTATTGCGTTGAATTCTTTCAAGGAGTTCCCATTTAGCATCAGTCTTTTCGTTTGTGAAAGAACCCATAGAGGAAGCATTGAGCAAGTCTCTATCCTGTCAAGAGAGCCTTGCATAAAAATTAGTAATAATTATATCTTTCAGGAGCCCATGGTTAGGACATTCCAGCATTAAAGTTTTCCGTCTCCCCCAAGCTTGAGCTATGCTCTCTCCGTCGTGAGGATAGAAATTATAAATATAATTCCTATTCTCATGAACTTCATGAAGAGGCTAAAACTTGGAGTAAAAGAGAGACTGGATCTCTTCCCAATCCCGTAGGTGAGAATCATCTTGTAGCCTATACCATTCCAATGCTTTTCCTTTCAGTGACAAGGCAAACAATTTCTGCATGACTTCACCTCTTGTCAAACCTGAAATCTTAAATAACTCACAAAGTTCTGTAAGTTTCAACAAATGAATACTAGGATTGACTGTCCCATCATAACAATCATTATTAATTATTTCAACCATCCCAAGTGGTATTTTGAACGGGATACATTCAGTAGGTGGAGGAGACTTCTCTACCACGGGTGTGGTAAAGCGGCCTTCCCCAAACAACGAACTAAGAGTGCAATTTTCCATAAGCATAACTAGTGAAAAGTAAAAACAAGAAACAAAAAGATTTAATTGCAAGATCTAAAGATATACCTTCAACGCTTACCTCCCCGGCAACGGCGCCAGAAATAGCTTGATGTCTACGCACGCTTCTATTCTTGTAGACTATGTTGGGCCTCCAAGCGCAGAGGTTTGTAGGACAGCAACAATTTCCCTCAAGTGGATGACCTCAGGTTTATCGAACTCAGGGAAGTAGAGGTTGAAGATGGTCTCTCTCAAGAAACCCTGCAATTAAGATACAAGAAGTCTCTGTAATAAAATACGAGTGATATAGGTGCACTAGTTCGGCGAAGAGATGGTAAAATACGAGTGATAGGTGTGGCAAAGCAAGGTAATATAAATCTGTAATAAAAAGTGCAGCAAGCAAACATGTGACAAAAGTGAGCACAAATGGTGTAACAATGGTGGGAACAAGGCCTAGGCTTCATACTTTCACTAGTGGAAACTCTCAACAACATTAACATAGTCTAATAACATGATAATTCCCATAAAACATGCAATGGAGACGCACTCGGAGGTCATTCCTTTGTGGTCAAGAGAGGATGAGAATTATGTAGGGCTACAAAAGCACACCTCAAATATTTGAGGAAATCAACAAGGAGTTGAGAATCAAGCCCAAACTTAGCACTAAACTTATTAAAACATGCAGTTTCAACAAAGGACTTAATGCAATCATACTCATAATTTATACACGACTCTGTACCTTTGTCGATCTCCCAATCTTCAGTATTGTGTTGAATTTTTTCAAGAAGTTCCCATTTAGCATCAATCTTTTCGTTTGTGAAAGAACCCATAGAGGAAGCACTGAGCAAGTCTTTATCCTGCCGAGAGAGCCTCACATAAAAATTTGTAATAATTATATCTTTCGGGAGCCCATGGGTAGGACATTTTAGCATTAAAGTTTTCAGTCTCCCCCAAGCTTGAGCTATGCTCTCTCCGTCATGAGGATAGAAATTATAAACATAATTCCTATTCTCATGAACTTCATGAAGAGGATAAAACTTGGAGTAAACGATAGACTGGATTTCTTCCCAATCCCGTAGGTGAGAATCATTTAGTAGCCTATACCATTCCAATGCTTTTCCTTTCAATGACAAGGCAAACAATTTCTTCATGACTTCACCTCTTGTTAAACCTGAAATCTTAAATAACTCACAAAGTTTTGTAAGTTTCAACAAATGAATACTAGGATTGACTGTCCCATCATAACAATCATTAATAATTATTTCAACTATCCCAAATGGTATTTTGAACGGTATACATTCAGTAGGTGGAGGAGACTTCTCGACCACGGGCGTGGTAAAGCGGCCTTCCCCAAATAGCGAACTAAGAGTGCAGTTTTCCATAAGCATAACTGGTGAAAATAAAAGCAAGAAATGAAATGATTTAATTGCAAGATCTAAAGATATACCTTCAAGCACTCACCTCCCCGACAATGGCGCCAGAAATAGCTTGATGTCTACGCACGCTTCTATTCTTGTAGACTATGTTGGGCCTCCAAGCGCAGAGGTTTGTAGGACAACAACAATTTCCCTCAAGTGGATGACCTAAGGTCTATCGAACTCAGGGAAGTAGAGGTTGAAGATAGTCTCTCTCAAGCAACCCTACAATTAAGATACAAGAAGTCTCTTGTGTCCCCAACACACCTAATACAACTAGGAGTTGTATAGGTGCACTAGTTCAGCGAAGAGATGGTAAAATACGAGTGATAGGTGTGGCAAAGCAAGGTAATATAAATCTGTAATAAAAATTGCAGCAAGCAAATATGTAACAAAAGTGAGTGCAAACGGTGTAACAATGATGGAAACAAGGCCTAGGCTTCATACTTTCACTAGTGGCAACTCCCAACAACATTAACATAGCCTAATCACATGATATTTCCACTAAAACATGCATTGGAGACGTACTTGGAGGTCATTCCTTTGTGGTCAAGAGAGGACGAGAATTATGTAGGGCTACAAAAGCACACCTCAAAGTTCATAGTTCTCAATCTATGGATTTCCCAATGTCACCGCGGCCATCCAAAGAGAGTACCACAATCACCACAACATATCTCAAGGATAGTCAAAGACAAGCACCAAGAGACTCTCAATCTTCAATCAACACAAAAAAGAGGAAATCACTCATGATAATATTCTTCTAACCCATGTCCAATAGACCATTGTCACCTTGGTCTCGGGTATTATACTAGATAAGATCAATTGAGTAACATCAATCCAATACAATGAGGAAGGGGAAATATCATGGGATCACCCTAGATTAACATAGCCTATGATCACAACGAAGATCACATCATGGGAGAGAGAGAGAAGAACACATAGTTACTGGTAGAAACCTCAGCCCCGAGGGAGAACTACTCCCGCTTCATGCAGGGAGGAAGCAACGTCGATGGAGATGAATCCGGGGGCACTTCCCCGTCCCGGCAGGGTGCCAGCACAGGAATTCTGTTCCCCCGAAGCTTGTTGGCGATGGCGGCAGTGATCGGAATCGCTTCTGGAAAAAGTACTTCGATATTAGGGATTACCAGCAAACGGCCCGAAAGGGGGGATGTCGATGTTCCTTGTGTTAGAGGGGTGTGGTTGGTATACAGATAGCGTATCCGTATTCGTTATATTTTTCTGATCAATTTTGATGTATAAAGTTTTTGAATCTGACTTACGGTTTAAAATATATTTAAATTCAATGATTTAATCAATTTAAAATATTTTTTGATTTATTTTATTATTTAAAATCCAACATTATCCACAAATCTATCCACAACAGTGCTGACAGGTGGGACCCATATGTCAGCCTATGTTTATTAATAAATCTTATATTTAAATTAAACTCACTAGTGGGGCCCAATAGTCAGTGACTCAGTACTAACTAATCCATTTTATTAGTTAAACTCGGCAGTGGGACCCAGGTGTCATAGACACAGGTTTATTAAGCAGTTAATTTAATTTTTAGATTAACTTAATGACCTATGGCCCACATGTAAGTGGCACACAGTTAAATTCCAATTATTATAAACATAATAGATTAACAGGCACAGGGGCCCACATGTAAGTGACCCATAGGGGTTTAATTAACCCTTAATGACAGTTCTGACCGGCGGGGTCCACACGTCAGTGACACGGGCAGCTCGCCGGAAGATCACCGGAGACAGAACTCAGACGAGGTCGAGCATGCGCTCGCTCTAGGCCACGGGAGGGGTTGTGGGGGGGCGTTCGAACCAGCAAGGTGTCGTGCGTCGACTGTGGGTGCTGGTCTCGACGGAAGGTGACCAGAGCGACGACGGCGACGTGCGCGGCGGCAGAGCCGAACAGGGCGAGGAAGACGACGACGTTCTAGCGCACAGGAACGAACGGGAACTAGCGTGTTCGACTACGGGGAGTAGCGCGAGTGCAGTGACATGCTTGGCCTGCCATACGCGTGCCCCAGGACACGGCGGTGACCTCGTGGGCGGCGACGAGCTTCGGCTCCAATGGTGGAGCGGGCTACGGTGGGACAGGAGGGGAGTGAGCGCATGGGGTATGTGGACAAGCTCACCAGGAGCGCGTAGGGTCAGGAAGTAGGCGCCATGGAGGTCCGTAGCGGCCGGAATCGAACGGCGACGGCGGCGGATGCGGAAACGGAGTCGGCGGCAATTGGCTGTCCACGGGGCATCTGGGCTTGAGTCCCTCAGCTCGGAGAAGAAGGCGACGATGGTGGTGACGAAGGACAACTCGGCTTGGCTCGAGGGGCTCAATGGCCGCACAGGTTCACGGCAATGGCGACGACGACGCCCGGGTGAAAATGCTGCGAGGATGGCGGCGCGAGGAAGGGGAGGGAAATGGATAGGGTTCGCCACAGTGTGCGCAGGGTGTTCTTATCCCCGAGGGGGCCACTGTAGCGCCTCGGTGGCGCCCATCGCACGGCGGCAGCCGTCGAACACCACGGCGATGGCGCCACGGCGACGAGGTGAACAGCGTGGGAGGGGGAGGGGGACTTGGGCTGGTGGGCTGGGCCGAGTGCACTGTGCACTTAAGGCACCAGGGGGTTGGGCCTCTTTGCTTTTTATTCTTTTTATTTATTTTCTGCTTTATGTTCTTTTCTAATTATATTTATTTTATTTGCTTTAGCCACTTTGTAAAATATGTAATAGGTTCCATAATTAGCATGGCACAATACTAGGGTGCCACAAAAAGATTGGGACTTTTATAAAATCAATTAATAATTCTTTTTAATATGCATTTGTCAAGTGGTGTTGTTCTAGCACTATTATTATTTGTTTGCACTATTTATACATTGCAATAAATGCCCATTACAGGTTTATCATGATCCACTGGATTTTAGGGATTTTACAAAAATGGTTTCACAAATTTTGGACAATGTTTTATTTCCACTTATTTTTAATATTCATCAAAAGGCATTTTGGGTTTGTTTGAATTCAAAGATGGACAAGGCATGATCAAAGGTGATTAGAGACTTGCTAATCCCAGAGGTTTAATATTAACAAAAGTTTTAGTGATGCCTGACACTAAGGGTGTTACAAATATCCCCCACTACAAGAATTCTCGTCCCGAGAATTAAAAGGTAGTGTAAGGGGTAAAGTTTTGGTTTCGTATCCTAGCGAGTCTTCCGGTTCTTGTTGTCCTCCTCGAAGAAGTTAATCCTTCACGTTGATGTCTTCATTTCTCTTCATCAGTGCATCTCGAGGGGTTGTCATCCTTCCTTCAGGGTCTTCATCGTACCTACGGATAGCTAGGAGGGGACACTTAGAGGGTCGAATCGGCACAAGGTTAATCAACTGGGGCATTCCGAGGAAATGAGGTACAGAGTAACCCTCGAGTTTAAACCCAGGGAAACAAAAGAAAATATAAGAAGTTTCAAGCGGATAGGCAAGCATTCGATGCCGATGACGGAAGATGAAAAGGGGGTCCAGAGCATCAGGCATAAGCACCGAGTCTGATATCGGACTGAATACCACAAGGTAGGTGACTCGTGAATTGCATACGAGGTCGAGCAAGAGGAATAACCTCGAGAACAGAAAGGTACAAGAAAGTTAGGTTTCGATCCTGTGGAACTGTGGGTTATGGGCCCACAGTGAATAAGAAGGGTGGTGACAAACAATGCGATCAAGTTGCAAGGTAAGTCAGAGAACAGCTTGTTAGCTATGTCGGCAACAGCGTCGGTGCCAAGGGAGAGGGACGAAGAGAACCATTTTCCTGCTCGTTAAGACGAGGCGGACCAATAGGCAAAGTTCTCGTCCATCGGTGGTCACTGAAAAGTCATCAACAATAGTAACGTGTTTTACATACAAAGTAGTACACCGAAGTGTTTACATAAGCAGGGAATTATCACTGCTCAGATAAGTTTTATTTAAGAGAAAGGTTAAACAGACCGATGGAAGGAAAAATGTGATGAAACACAAGTATCAGGGCTATTTCCTTCCCAAGGGAAAGAAGATCACGATATACATGACCAAGTTTGTATTGGCAGGGAGTCAAAGGAGGTTGTCGATGATAACACAATTCATCGAGGGTCAAGGATGGCATTTCACACGATGAATCCAATTAACACTTGGAAGAGGAAAAAATGTTGATGATGACCACAACACTTTATGTCGAGAGATTTCAAGAGAATGCAATCGAATAGCAACATCACCAAACAAAAGGGGTGGTGGAGCAAAAGGTAAGCAGTGTTCTCGGTTGACGACAACCCAGAACCATGAAATGGCTATGACAGGGATAGACATTTTTACATCACCATTCGTAAGATGTAGTGTAAAGGCATGATATCCTCGAGATACCAGGAGTAATACTCGAAGGTAGAATGGTGGATCATAGATGCAGCAGAATTTCCACCAAGGGGACAATTACTTTTACCAGAAGCTTTCATGATAAGTTCTACATCGTATCCATGGGCATGAACACAAGTTCAAGGTCGACTCCCACTTCTTTAATGCATATCCTTTCATTCACTCCTCGCTGTCAATGAATTTGTAGAGTAGGAAATTTATCTGGCGTAACACCAGTAGAGTAAGACCCGCAGAAGTTTCTGGGGTTCACACAGATGGTTGAAACATAGGTACAACCCATAGAGACATCTTACGAATCTATACGGCAAACAACAGAAACAAGAGATACAAGTTTGACAGCGGAAGGCTGATGACACAGAGCATATGATACCGTTCGCCAAAGGCAATTCGTATCAGGGGAAACTCGTCAATGATTTAGGACACCAGGGGACGTCAGGTAGTAATCCACAAAAAAGGTCAGGTGGTGTACAGAGATTCTGGGGCGAGTATCGGTACTCAACCATAAGAAGAAAAAAATGCCAAAGCATTGGAGATAGAAGCATCGGAATAATTCGATGCTTAAGTAGAAAGGAATTATGACTTCCATATCGGTGTATCTGATTCAGATACATCGATCAAACATGAATAAGTTGAATAGAAGCTTGACGGTTAATCAATTAAGATTTGATTTACCGAGAACCAGATCATGTCCGGGATGACGTCTGAGCCGGAAGAATGAATTCACAGGGTTGACGGATGATTGCGTGCATTCGCACACATCGAATTATTAGGATCAAAATGTCAATGACAAGCGTCGTCAATGAAGACTACTAAACATATGGAATTAACCATAATGCAAGCAGGCAAAAAGAATCTCCAAGGCAGTAGGCTGCAGAGGATCCTCGGAAGAACAGATAGAATTTCAAGGTATTTTGGGAATCACATTATAAACGGGAGTGAACGGATCCTCGGTAAGTAGGAGGAATTATCCGCAGTTTGAAAAGAATCTGCAAGGGAGCAGGCACAAGGGATTCCCGAATCAACGGAAAGTATTTCGATGCATCTTGTGAACACAAGAGCAACTGGGATGGAATGGATGAAAGGAAGGTGTATGTGGTTATACATCACTTATGGTGACGAGGGGTTGACCCCACGACTCCTACGAATAAGCCTACCTGGTGTCCCTGAAGACAGAAGGCCCACGAGGATACAGCCTTGGCCTGCTAATTGGCACCGACGTAGGAGTCTGCGACTCACAAGGAAGGTGCGAAGACCTGTCGTACGGAGCAAGCTAGGGATAGGAAAGCTTACCTATAAACGTAGATGAACTCCCCGAGACCTAGCCCAGTATATAAGGGCTAGGAGGGACGACGCCAAAGGCATCCAATATCATCTGTAACCCTAGCCTTGAGCGCTCCAGCCTCGGCATCCACTGTAATCGCATCTCCCTCATCAATAATATCGAGCAGGAACGTGTCCTCCTATTTGCCTACGAGCTATCGTCCAACCTGTGCCTCTCATGACTAACCCAGGGTCCCTGACCATGGGATTTGCCGGGGTTGATCCCCGTCAATTGGCGCCGTCCGTGGGAAACACGCAGGTTGGGAACGCGATCTCGGCGGCCTCATCATCATCTGCACTCATCGACTCGGCGGCTCCGGCAAGATCTAATCTGTTTGAGTCCCTCGGATTCACGGCCCACCTCCCGGCCCTCCAGCCAGTCTTTACCGACCTACACTCCGGCGTCAATCTGATCTTCGGAGCGTATCAGATCTACATCAACCATTGGGGGACTCTTCGCCTCACCGACGGCACCCGCGCACCCACGGCAACACCTGCAGCACTGACCGGAGCGGACGCCGCCCGCACGGCCAACCTATCCGGCAGTCGTAGCTACCCACCCAACCCAAGGCTCCACGTCACTCGCGACCGCTCGAGTGGAGCCCCAACCTTGAGAAGCACCATCACACATATCATCAAGGAGGCGGAAAGGACACCATCGCAGGTGTTCATGGCAGAAGTCAGCGCACCAGCATCAGGTAACAACGGACGAGTCGACGACCCGGGCACTCGTCAAGACACCCCAACCACCAGCAGGGCGGCAGGTCCCGGCAACACCAGTCGGATGGTCGTAAAGCTAGGAGAACCGGGGTCCATACCAATGAAAGTCCCGGTGGGACCAGGATCCAGCAATCAAAAAAGCGTCAGCCGCCAAGCAGCAAGCAGCAAGCACCCAGCCAAGGCGGCCAGCCATCACGCAGCAGGCAGCAAGCCCCGATTGCAGCGGCAGACGAACCACCCAGAGAAAAAATATACTTGTCCAAGGAATCAATGACAATGGTAAAGGAAGCAGGCTACTACCACCAGATGCCTCAAGGGACGAGCTAAGAGCATACAACAAGCTAGCGGGCGAGCTAACCCAGCAGACGAGACAATGGCGCCTAGCCATGGAGAAGCAAGAGAAGGCGGAACTCGAAAAGAAAAGCAGTCGCAGACAACCTCCTAGAAGTGACTCACCAGGCCGCGACTCCCCCACCCGCAACAGATCGAAACTCAACAATCTGCGGAAGACAGAAAGGGCGAGAGTGGTGCGGAAACTCGAAGAAGACTTCAGATTAGAGGAAGACGACGACGAAGAAGAGCCCCTCACTCCGGCAGAAGCACTCATAAGCGCCCAGGACTACCTGTCCCGTGCCCAGAAAAACAGAAAGGGCAAGTCAGATCGCTACACTTCCATTGCTTTGCAGATAATGAAGGACGCCATCGATGCCTCGGTGCCTAAGAAATCCAGCACAAAACGGAACACTCGCGAGCGGACACCGGACAGGGACCCCAGTTCACCAGACGACGACAGCAACGACGACAGGCGCAGACGCTCCGGCAGGAACAAGAAGCACGACAGCGATGACAACAACAGGCGCCGCAGCACTCGACGAGATGCGCGAGATGACATCACACAGAATAGAGTCAACCGCAGCAGGCGAAGACGCGCAACACGCGAGGAGTACTCGGACGAAGCGGCTTCCGACGAGGAAATCGAGCCATGTGGAGCACTATGCTTCACACGTGCCATACGTGAGACGTGAATGCCAAACGGGTTCAAACTGAACTCCACGACACTAAAGTACAACGGACTCGAGGAGTCGGAGGCATGGCTCGACGACTACCTAACAGCAGTCAAGTTTCAGAGAGGAACCAACGTCACGGCCATGCAGTACGTGCAGCTCATGCTCGAGAGATCCGCTCGACATTGGCTGAAGAATCTCCGGCGCGAATCCATCAGCTCCTGGAGCCAGTTCCGAGGAGCCTTCCTAGAAAACTTCAAATCCACATACAAGCGACCAGCCTCACTCGAGGAACTGCGGGCATGCAAACAAGGAACGAGGGAGACCCTACGAGCATACATCCAGCGATGGACGATACTCAAGAATTCATCGGAAGACATCTCGGACGAAAGTGCGATCGACGCGTTCAGGCGAGGCTTACATCGCGTTGAATTCAAGGAGCAGCTCGTACAGATGAAAGTCAGAACACTCGCACGGCTGTTAGAACTAGCCAACAGCTGGGAGGATGGAGAAGATTCTGTTCATAATGAAACGGAAACCCACACTGCACGATCAGAGTACGACTACGACTACAACGGAGATAGAGGAGCCGACAGAAGAAGGAAGCAACCCAAACGGAACTTCTACGACGACAGAGGACCTGACATGGTCGCCGCCGGTTTCTTGGACAATAGGAACGGCAGGCACCGCGATGACAACAGACCACAACAAAGAGACAACCCAGAAGACGAGCCCCAGGCTCAGAAAAGAGAATGGAGGACAAGGCAGCCGCGCGACGGCACTCGTGCATTCCGCTCCGCTAAAGAACAACTCGACGTACTGTGTTCTACACACGGATTCAGAAACGAGCGAGGAGAGCTCAGATCGTCCCACACCCTCAGGAACTGCAAAAGCTTCAACGAGTTAGCCGAGGAGAAAAGCCGCTCCACGGCCGCAACAGTACAACCACTCGCAAGCATAGCAGTCGGGCCAGTCGCCCACAACGCGCCACCAGCCCCTCCTCTGCCAACAAGACAGGTGGCCGCCATCCAGGAACGGCAAAGTACACCAGAAGAAGAAGACCAGTACCCAGAAGCCCACAGGAGGATCTACATGATACAAGAAGGCAGGCTTTCCAACAGGCAGCAGAAACAAGTCACCAGACAAGTCTTCCTGGCAACCTCCGCACACCCGGCCGTCCCAGAGTACCTGCGCGGGTCGGAGACAGAAGTCACTTTCTCCCGGGACGACCACCCGCCAGTCGTTCCCCGACTAGGGCACGCCGCACTAGTACTCGAGGCCAGAATCGGAAATTACGACATGCCGCGAGTATTCATGGACGGTGGCAGTGGGATCAACATCATCTTCACCCGAACACTCGACGACATGCTCATCCAAAACAACGCTCTCAAGTCCTCAGGCACAACCTTCCACGGGATCGTACCAGGAAAAGCAATCTACCCCCTCGGAAGGATAAGCCTGGAGGTAGTTTTCGGGAACGCGACAAACTTCCGCAAGGAAACGCTAGACTTTGAAGTGGTCGACTGGAAGTCGCAATACCACACAATCCTCGGGCGACCAGCTTTCGCTCGCTTCATGGTCGTACCCCATTACGCCTACCTCAAGCTGAAGATGCCAGGCCCACACGGGGTCATCACAATCAGCGGCAGTTTCGTCAGATCCGACAGCTGCGACAAGGAATTCCACAAGATAGCAGAAGCCTTCGTAGCCCACCAAGGCAGCAGGACAACGGGACTCGCAGAAGAGGCGCTCCCGTAGAAGGAAAGGAACATCGTCCGAAGAACCCAGGCACTCGGAGACAAAGCTACCAGGCCCTTAAGGCCACTACATCATCGTTCTAAGCAAAAGGGATCTGTCTTCAACAGAACCCCCCTTACTCTTTGTAAGAGACAACAGGAAAAGTATTACATAAATATTTTCCCCAAAATCTGTTAGCACTCGGGGGCTCGCCGAAGCAGCCACCCCCCGAGGCGTCCTCCGCAAACGCGGCACATTAACTCGGCACTCGGGGGCTCGCCGAAGCAGCCACCCCCCGAGGCGTCCTCCGCAATCGCGGCACATTAACTCGACACTCGGGGCTCGCCGAAGCATCCACCCCCCGAGGCGTCCTCCGCAATCGCGGCACATTAACTTGGCACTCGGGGGCTCGCCGAAGCAGCCACCCCCTGAGGCGTCCTCCGCAATCGCAGCACATTAACTTGGCACTTGGGGGCTCGCCGAAGCAGCCGCCCGCCGAGGCCTCCTCCGCAATCGCGGCACATTAACTTGGCACTCGGGGGCTCGCCAAAGCAGCCGCCCGCCGAGGCGTCCTCCGCAATCGCGGCACATTAACTTGGAACTCGGGGGCTCGCCAAAGCAGCCACCCCCGGAGGCGTCCTCCGCAGTCGCGGCACATTAACTTGGCACTCGGGGGCTCGCCGAAGCAGCCACCCCCCGAGGCGTCCTCCGCAATCGCGACACATTAACTTGGCACTCGGGGGCTCTCCTAAGCAGCCATCCCCCGAGGCGCTCTTCGCAACAGCGACACATAAAAACTTTTACACTCGGGGGCTTACCGCGGAAACCCTCTGGAACGTCCCCCGCAACTACAACGAAGACGACCCCCCGCGACAAAACCAAGACAGCATGGAATATATACCACCAAGAAGAAGCATATGCAACGAAGGGAAGCACCTAATCTTTAGGCTCCAACTTCTCCTTAATAAGTGCACCCAGATGGCGGTCGTTCTCTTCGCAAACTCGCCTCACAACCTGGCACGCAGGTTTATCTACAGCCATGTAGTGCTCATTCATCGGATGATCCCTACCGCCTGGAGGACCCGCCACCACTTGAGAAAAATCCACCCCCGGCCAATGACTATGGACCAAACCCAAAGCAGCTCGGGCTCCAGCACGAATCTGATGATCCATCACTCGACGTAGCTCGACAGGCTGAGAAAATACGCGATAGAGCCTCTCAAAGGACGAAGGAACGACCTCCAGTGGATAGAACTCAGCATGGATACCACCCAATACCCGCTGGCAGTATTTGAGGGCATCCGGCACCCGCTCAACTCGGAGACGAAGCAAAGAAAACGCTCGAGCACGAGCCCCATCCGCCCAAAAGGGATTGCTCGCCTTCACTCTGGGATCATCAAGCCGTGACATCTCCGACTGGACGGCCCTCTCTTCATCCCGAGATCGCCCTGCCAGCACTTCGAAAGTCAAAAACCACGATCAAGACAGAGACAGCAAAACCTACTAAACGTAATCGAGCAACCAAGAAGAGGCGAAACTCACCTCGCAGGAGGTCGGACAACTTCACCACCCACGAAGCAAGGTTCTCAACCACGGCCTCGGCACGCTCGCGCCGAGTACGCTGAACGGCTACGGATCCCTTCAGTCGAACAATCTCCCGCTCATCGTTCTTCAGTCGCAAGCAAACGGCATCGTAGGCACCCTCGCGAGCGTCATCCTTCAGCGAATTCCAAGGACGAAGAAAGCCCGGAGTGGCCTACCGCAGGATGAACAAAACAAAGAAATCAAAAAGCAGCAAGAGGAACAGCAAAGCAGTCACTCAGAAAAAGGTAGCAAAAGATCAACCATCACAACGGAGTCACGAATTACAGACAAAGTTTCAAAGCGACGCAACACTATTGTGCCTCCCCCTCACCTACGACAGGGGGATCCTGAGCATCTACAACCTGTTGCAGGCGACGAGCCAGTTTATCGGCTCGGTCGATCTGCTCATCAGAATAGTCCGGGATGGTCTCAACCAAGGAATCATCAATGGAAATCCCATGCCCCATAAGGACGACAAGGTCCGTGGAAGAACCACTCACCATGCTCTCCGCAAATAGCTCCACCATACGCTTCCCATCCGGGCCGAATGCAGCCACCCGAGCACCCAGGCCATCAGGCACCTTTGAACCCGCCGGCATAAGGTGTTCGTGCGCAAGACCCACAAGATCGGAAGCCCGGGTGCAGACGTCCCCAACCACTGCAACAACACCCGCAACAGCATCTACAGCACCTTGAAGAACTCCAGACCCTGACGCAGCAGCCTCCATCGGTTTCGCACCTATAGCAGATGCATCAAGCAAAGAAACGTCATCACGGGAAGACAGTAGGAACAGCAAGACCAATGAATGAATGCCAAACTTACACACAAGCGAGTCCGCCAAGGCGCGAAGATGTTTGCCCTCGACTGCTTCCACCCGCGCATGCTCGTCCTCAGCCTGACGAAGACGAACCAGCTCCTCGTGTTGACCATGCAACTCTGCCTCCTTGGAAGCCAAGGTAGCCTTAAGAATGGAAATCGTCCTCCCCGCCTTCTCGGCTTGCTTCTCGGCAGCTTGGCGACGGTCTGCGAGGCAAGACAGTACTCAGAACAAAAGACGCAGCGACCAAAACTCAGCAGCGCAAGAATGAAAACTCACCACCCATAGCAGCCAAAGCATCCTGGGCAGAATCATGGGCCCGTTGCCAACGCTCAGCATCAATCACCAAATGCTCACAGTGTTGGAAAACAGGCTGCAAAATCCAGACAATCAGATGATAAGGAAAGACAAGACTACAAGCAACTACTAGCAGTTACTTGTAGCCTCGGGGGCTACTCCCATCGGGAGCACTGCCGTGCCCCCAATGATAAAGTCGCACAGGCACGAATCAACTTACCAGCTTGGAGACGTGGTCGAAAACACGAGCCTTGTCTTAAATCGCCAGATCAAGCCGGCCAAAGTACGGAGGAACAAGTTCAGTAGGATTGGACTCAGGAGCAACAGCACCAGGCGCCTCAGAAGAGGGCGCACCAGGAACTACACCCGCAGTCGGAACGGCAGGAGTCGCCGACGGCCCAGATTGACAAGCAGCAGTCGAGGGGTCCTCCAGATGCTTGGTTGTCGCCCCAGAGTCCGTCGACTTCAAGTCAGTAGTAGCTGCGCTGGTGCACGAAGCAGACGGAGCAGTCGCAGCACTACAAGATAAGCATTATCAGACGCATGAACAAGGAAAAGGGAACAAGCAAAATCCAGCAGATTCTTACCCGACACGCGCAGCACGAGGGCGCCCCAGCCTCCCAAGCCTGACCCTCTTTGGAGCAGCGGCCGGAGTAGCAGCCGAAGGGGAAGGCCTAACAAACGGAGCAGCCGGTGGGACAACATCACTTAATGCATCATGATCTTCAGCGCTCAAGGGGCGCGACCGCTTCACGCGAAAGGGACTCGAATCTTCACTATCTCCAGTTTCCACCAGCACATCCTCAGCATCAACAGTTGGAGCAGCATCATCAGCTGCGGAAGCACCAGGTTCTTCAAGAATATCGGCGTCCTCCGGCTGCGGAGGATTACACAGCGCCGGAGCATGGCCCTGCAAGGCAAGCAATGTCAACAAGAGAGCAAAACTAGGTACTTGTCCAAGAAAACGAAGGAACACGGACACCAACCTGCGGCGGAGAGTGATCAGAAGCATACGGAAGGGCAAGGCGCATTTTCGAAATACTCGAGCACTTGGTCACATGTTGGATGCGAGTCAGCAGGGCGTCAGGTTCAAGCTCTTGAGGCGAGCATCTTGTCGAGTCACCGAGTCCCTTGTACTGCCACATAGGACGAGTTTGATGCTGCGACGGTTGAACTCGCCTCCCCACAAAAACAGAGATGAGCTGACCACCAGTCAAGTTATCCTTCAACACAGCAATCCTCTCCAAAAACGGAGTCAGCTCGGACGCCTCCACCTCGGTCAAGGAATGAGACCACGAAGGCTGTCTGACCACCCGCGCTTCTGGATTGAAAGAAGCAAGACCAAATCGTTGACCAACAACGCAACGATCCTTCTGATAAAACCAGCCTTTTCGCCAGCCGCTAACGGAATCGATCTTCTCCAAGTCAAAATACGAATGTTTATCCCCAATGGAGATACCCACCCGACCCACAGCGTACTCAGAGTTCGTCCTTTTTATACTAAAAAGGCGCCTCCAAAGTCCCCAATGGGGGTAAATCCCCAGGAAGGCCTCACAAAGAGTGATGAAACACGCAATGTGCAAAATTCAGTTGGGAGTCAGGTCATGCAACTGGAGCCGATAGGAATACAGCAAGACACGAACGAAAGGATGCAGCGGAAGAGCAAACCCGCGGTGGAATAAATCCTGGAAGCATACCCTCTCGTTCGCCGCCGGCGCTGGAATCGACTCATCACCAGGGAGACGCACATCACCCTCCACCACCATGCCGTCAGCAACCAGCGCATCCAGATCTCCGGCCCCGAACGTGGACCGCTCCCACTTGCCGGACATCTTGGCCGACTCTACAGCAGCACGGGGGCGCTTGGTCATAGATCCCGCAGCAGCCCGCGGAGGAGAGAAGATGAAGGCTCAAGAAAAAGAAGGAAACAGAGAAAGAGGAGGAAGGCAATGGTTGGGTAAAACCTACAATTTACACAGCCGCAAGGTATTTAACCCAAGAGCCTAGCAAGAAGGGCCACCGTCCAACCTTATCACCCAGCAAACGTGGCATGATCCCATAAACAGGCGAAAAGCATGGAAAATCCAACCGGCGCAGTAACAACACCGCCCACTACGCGCGCAAGAAGAGGACCATGATCGCGCGACGCGAAAATTTCGGCGGGACAGCGCTAAGTCATTTCCTTCGGCAGGCTACAGTGGTCAAAAACAACAGAAGACCACGCCAACGTCATATCACAGCAAGGCGTACTGAGTACGCCATCAAGGCTCAGAGATTCTATCTTTCAGATCTTTTTCCCGATGAAGAAAAACATCTTACTCCCATCGGGAGAGCACATCATGAGAGTCCCAGGTGCTCCCTCACCCAAAGGTCAGCAATGTGCTCGAGTGATCACTCGCACTCACGAGAGTCTCGGTGCTCCCTCAACCCGACGCAAGACACACATTCACTCGCCAAGATCATACAGCGCTAGAGTCTCAGGTGCTCCCTCACCTCAAGAGCCGAAACGACATTCGAGTGACTACTCGCGAAGAACCCCCCCCCCCCGTCTGAGCACTCGAAACAAGCTCCGCGGGTGAATGAGTGAACAGCTCGTTTGATGTTTTGTTCCAAGCGGGTGCAATACTATTAGGCTCCGCGCCTCAAAAATACACATTCCTGGAACACGACACACTATGCCCAGATGCCACGCAAGATTAGCGTGTAGGTAAGACCCCACTACGAAGTTCGGCCGGGCTGGGACTTGCCGAAGAGCGATTTCACTCCCAACCTTTTCCATGCGCTGCGCATGATAGAAAAAGCCGGGCGGACGCGCCTTAGGCTATGCACATTACTGGCGGCAAATGAGCACCGTAAGACCTGAAGCGGCAGGACTTTTGCTCGACACCAGTGTTCCAAGATCACGTCGAGGGACGTGGGTTTGATTTGGCTACTGCAGTATTTTCCACTAGCGCAATTCACCAAGGCTCGACCAGTCGACTCCTTGGGCCCTTTCAGCTTAGCATCCCTCGAAATAGGTTTTGTCATGGCCACCAGACTGCCAGCAACCCGCGGCTATGCCGCGCATACAAACGACAAACGAATGGATGTACTCGAGTCCCTGCGCGACTCTTCGAGTCCCCCAGGCACTCGGGGGCTACTGACGAGGGGTTGACCCCACGACTCCTACGGATAAGCCTACCTGGTGTCCCTGAAGACAGAAGGCCCACGAGGATACAGCCTTGGCCCGCTAATTGGCACCGTCGTAGGAGTCTGCGACTCACAAGGAAGGTGCGAAGACCTGTCGTACGGAGCAAGCTAGGGATAGGAAAGCTTACCTATAAACGTAGATGAACTCCCCGAGACCTAGCCCAGTATATAAGGGCTAGGAGGGACGACGCCAAAGGCATCCAATATCATCTGTAACCCTAGCCTTGAGCGCTCCAGCCTAGGCATCCACTGTAATCGCATCTCCCTCATCAATAATATCGAGAAGGAACGTGTCCTCCTGTTTTCCGACGAGCTATCGTCCAACCTGTGCCTCTCATGACTAACCCAGGGTCCCTGACCATGGGATTTTCCGGGGTTGATCCCCGTCATATGGTCTCAGGAATTTTATCGGAGAGTAATCTCCGACATCTTCTGGCGAAGTAAGTGACCATCTTGGGTGAAGGCCTCTCCGGGAGGAAGTATTCACGAGAACCTAATGTCAGAGTTAGCAAAAAATTTAACCCGAAAGAGAAGAGAGATCAGAGTCCCAGAGTAAAGATGCAGAGAAAAATATCCTAATACCACCCAGTTTGCGACGTGGGCCGATAAGCCACACGACACTGTTAGTAAAGTAGTTTTTCAAAGACTAGACTCGACTTCGACCAAGGAGTTAGAAGGCGGTGTCCTACAGGCAGTCGGCTCTGATACCAACTTGTGTCGCCCCCAAAATCAGACAGTGTACAGTAATCATACACGCAAGGTACACAATCGAGATTAGGGACTCACAGTGAGATATCACAACACAACTCTACAAATAAAAATAATACAAGTTGTTTAATACAAGCCAGGGCCACGAGGCCTCGAATACAACAGCTCGAAAGCACAAATTTAGCGGAAGCAATAGTATCTGAGTACATACACATGATACACATGATCTTCCTTAAGAAGGCTAGCACAAAAAGAACAACGATCGAAAAAGCGAGGCCTCCTGCCTGGGAACCTCCAAACTACTCCTGCTCAACGGGGAACTCGACGTCGTAGAAGGCATTGGGGATCTTCATGTTGCGGTGGTCGGCATCGGGGATCTCCTGCTCCTGGACTCCAAGGCTCCAACGTCGACTACAGCGGCCGATCAGGCAAAACATAAAGGGGGGAATAAAGCAAGGGTGAGTATCTAGTATACCCGCGAGTCTTACGTCCGCTACTAAGCATTTATGCATTTGTATCAAATGGAAAGGGGAGGCTGTATATAGTGGACTGCAAGATAGAAATCAGAATAAGGATAAGAAGCTAGGCCTATCTAAGACTAACATCTTATGACGAGTCTTGCAACACAAGATGAGAACAGCCAACAGTTTATATAAAGCAATAAAGTAAAAATGCAGCAGAAGTTGATGCAGCATTGTATAATAGTAAGTTGTAATGATTAATAATAATATGCCTCCGAGTTCCCTTCCTCGACTTCCCTTCGAGGAAGAAGACCCGGAACCATACAGTTTAATAGTAGTAGTTTGTAGTTGTAAGATCCAGTTTCAGCATAAAGCGTCCTATTACCGTGGACACGGCTATTCGAATAGATTAATCTTCCCTGCAGGGGTGCACTGGCGTGACTCTACGGCGTTCGGATCTCCAGGGTGGCGTACACCTTGTTAGGGAACACCCCACTGAAGCTATCCGACACAAAGTAGCCCATCCTTCGCCAATCAACAGAGAGGTCATCCGCCGGACTATATCCTATGTACGCCGGGATTTGGACCCTAACCCGAGCGTACTCCTGGACGGTGCGTGACTGGCCGGTGAAGAAAAATCAAAGCAAATACAAATACACCGCTCGAGCAAGAGAAGACAACACCACTTCCCGGCAATTAGCCCGCGATACTGCTGACGTCTGAAGACCCTCGAACGAGACTACAATGCAGGGGAGCCCACACTCCTCATCCCACGTGTAGGTAGGGCGTACAAGACAAAAGGCTACTCAAGACATCCGCCGAACCATTTAGCATTTTAATTAACCTGCGTGACAAACGTTATCGTTGCCTCGACTTAACTGACCCGCGGACAACGACAGCAGTTAGGACCACCAGTACATCGGTGCCTGCCCTGTCGTCCCACCAAGTCTCTGTGGTTACCAACAAGGTGAACCGTCTCCTTACCTCGTCTCGCGTGTGCTCTTGGTAGAGCTCGACTTTCGTGGTTTGGTAACTCCCGCGAGATACGAGCAGGGGCCAAGCACGCCAGTAACGTCGGTCGTACCCTCCATGTCGTTCCCGACGCAATACCTCTCGTGGGCACCATTGGTTCACCCGACTTTCTTACCTTTAAGGACAACCGTTGCTCAGGTACCTAGAGCGGCTATACAGAGCCATCAACGAGTGGAGTACAAGGATTAATCCTTGATAGCTCGCACTTGATGGTGGCTCGGCAGAGCCGAGCTAGGGGCCTTAGACGGTGTCTGCATGTACCGTACCTGTGCAGTTATATATATTGTATCCGCGTCACTCCCCTGAGTGATCACGGCCCGCTATCTAATCCTAGTTGACTAACAAAGCGCAGGGATCACTGCTGAATAATACATAAGTAATAATAGGCAGCATAGGATAAAGGAAAGGTACATCAAGGGGCGACAATGACAGGCTATGCAATTGAATAGGATTGTAATCGTAGCAGCAGCAGTAATGCCTAGTGCAAGAAATGTACGGAAAGATAGGCGATATCTGGGGAAGAGAATGACTCTGCTTGCCTGGAAGCTCGACGGTAGAGGTACGATCGTCGACGAAGTAGTTGTACTCGGTGGTGTCATCATCGGCAGCAACGGGGTCTACCGGAGAATAAGGGGGGGAGAAACAGTAAATGCACAACAATAACAGCAATGCAAAGGTATGACCTAGAAGATACAAAGCAACGGGGATCTAACGCAATATTCGGTGATTTTCCCGGAGCAGGAATTTATCCGGGGATGGCTCATCAGTACCGGTTGATTACCGGACAGATGATCCGGAGGGGGAAGGTTCCATGTCTGCAGTGTTAGAGACATCTGAAAGACATGTGGTTAGCGTAACCGTGCTCGGTGATTCATTCTGAATAGCTTTCATGTTCATATCATTTTCATCCGGAAAGTTTTACCGGCTCCGGGTGATTACCGGCAGACGGCCCGGAGGGGGGGATATCGATGTTCCTTGTGTTAGAGGGGTGTGGTTGGTATACAGATATACAGATAGCGTATCCGTATTCGTTATATTTTTCTGATCAATTTTGATGTATAAAGTTTTTGAATTCGACTTACGGTTTAAAAGATATTCAAATTCAAAGATTTAATCAATTTAAATTATTTTTTTGGATTTCTTTTATTATTTAAAATCCAACATTATCCACAAGTCTATCCACAACAGTGCTGACAGGTGGGACCCATATGTCAGCCTCTGTTTATTAATAAATCTTTTATTTAAATTAAACTGACTAGTGGGGGCCAACAGTCAATGACTCAGTACTAACTAATCCATTTTATTAATTAAACTGGGCAGTGGGACCCAGGTGTCATAGACACAGGTTTAGTAAGCAGTTAATTTAATTTTTAGATTAACTTAATGACCTAACCTATGGCCCACATGTCAGTGGCAAACGGTTAAATTTCAATTGTTATAAACATAACAGATTAATAGGCGCAGGGCCCACATGTAAGTGACCCATAGGGGTTTAATTAACCCCTAATGACAGTTCTGACCGGCGGGGTCCACACGTCAGTGACACGGGCAGCTCGCCGGAAGCTAGCCGGAGACAGAGCTCCGACGAGGTCGAGCATGCGCTCGCTCTAGGCCACAGGAGGGGTTGTGGGTGGGCGTTCGAACCAGCAAGGTGTCGTGCGTCGACTGTTGGTGCTGGTCTCGCCGGAAGGTGATCGGAGCGACGACGGCGACGTGCGCGGCGGCGGAGCCGAACAGGGCGAGGAAGACGACGACGTTCTAGCGCACGGGAACGAACGGGAACTAGCGCGTTCGACTACGGGGAGCAGCGCGAGTGCAGTGACACGCTTGGCCTGCCATACGCGTGCCCCAGGCCACGACGGTGACCTCGCGGGCGGCGACGAGCTTCGGCTCCAATGGTGGAGCAGGCTACGGCGGGACAGGAGGGGAGCGAGCGCATGGGGAATGTGGACAATCTCACCAGGAGCGCGTAGGGTCAGGCAGTAGGCGCGATGGAGGTCCGTAGCGGTTGGAATCGAACGGCGACGGCGGCGGATGCGGAAACGGAGTCGGCGGCGATTGGCTGTCCACGGGGCGTCTGGGCTCGAGTCCCTCAGCTCGGAGAAGAAGGCGACGATGGTGGTGAGGAAGGACAACTCGGCTCGGCTCGAGGGGCTCAGTGGTCGCGCAGGTTCACGGCAATGGCGACGGCAGCGCCCGGGTGAAAATGCTGCGAGGATGAAGGCGCGAGGAAGGGAAGGGAAATGGCTAGGGTTCGCCACAGTGTGCGCACGGGTGTTCTTATCCCCGAGAAGGCCACTGTAGCGCCTCGGTGGCGCCCATCGCACGGCGGCAGCCGTCGAACACCACGGCGATGGCGCCACGGCGACGAGGTGAACAGCGTGGGAGGGGGGAGGGGGACTTGGGCTGGTGGGCTGGGCCGAGTGCACTGTGCACTTAAGGCACCAGGGGGTTGGGCCTCTTTTCTTTTTATTCTTTTTATTTATTTTCTGCTTTCTGTTCTTTTCTGATTATATTTATTTTAGTTGCTTTAGCCACTTTGTAAAATATGTAATAGGTTCCATAATTAGCATGGCACAATACTAGGGTGCCACAAAAAGATTGGGACTTTTATAAAATCAATTAATAATTCTTTTTAATATGCATTTGTCAAGTGGTGTTGTTCTAGCACTGTTATTATTTGTTTGCACTATTTATACATTGCAATAAATGCCCATTACAGGTTTATCATGGTCCACTGGATTTTAGGGATTTTACAAAAATGGTTTCATAATTTTTGGACAATGTTTTATTTCCACTTATTTTTAATATTCATCAAAAGGCATTTTGGGTTTGTTTGAATTCAAAGATGAACAAGGCATGATCAAAGGTGATTAGAGACTTGCTAATCCTAGAGGTTTAATATTAACAAAAGTTTTACTGATGCCTGACACTGAAGGTGTTATATGGCCCTCTCTCGCCAATGCTCTTCACCATGGCTATAGACCCATCACACCACCTCCTTCGGATGGCCATGGTGTCAGGCATTCTCCAGCCGGTCAGGGCTAGGGTTGAACCGATACATGATCTTACTATGCACTAATGATGATGGGATCAAAGATCAAACTTTCCCCCCATTCATTGTGAGGGATCGACCTACACGACCTTCTCATCGACTTCCCCGCAAGGATTGGAACCTCCCAGAGTCTCTATTTGGGGTTGCCTTTGCTTTATCGCCGTCTTCGCAAGGTTCACCTACAATCGCTCATTGACAAGATTCATGGTAGACTGCCTAGCTAGAAGGGCAAAAACATCGCAAGTGGTGGTAGGGTCTCGTTCGCCAAGACGGTCCTGACTGCTACAACTCGATGAGTTGAGATTCACAGAATGTTGGCATGCATGATAAACATATCTAGTGTGTTATACTTAACGAGTTTAACGAGCTGCTTTTAAAACTCGTTAGCTCGTTTGTTAAATTCCTTAGGTTTAACGAGCTGGAATTCATGATTGACTTTATTTATTCATGCTTTTGATTCAGCCCTAAGTACACCTTAGTTTGTCTGTCCAGTACAAATATCAAAGCACTAATTCATTTCTATGATTTCCGTTGTTAATTCCAGTTTGTTTGCATTTGACTGGATCAATTCTCCTCTCGGTTTGGTGGGCGGTGGCAGCAATGTGATTGCGATGCTGTAAAATAGGCAACGCCCGGGGATTACGATAACCTACCAAAGTGCCAAACGCAGCCTCTAGTGCAGTCAAATTCATAAACACGAAGTATTTATTCATTTCCAATTCTTGCTTGGGTTTGCAGCCCATTCAACCATTCCCCCTCTCGTTTGATCGGCAGCAATGTGACTGCGATATTTGCACATGCCCTGACATGGAAGTAAATTAAGGTTCACCCGAACATAGAAACTTGCCCCAATCGACTGCTTCAGAAAATGGAACCTACTCATGCGCTCGTTCACAAGGAGGAATTCTCTCATCAATGAATGATACGCGAACCAGACCGCCGGCCCGGCGGTACCGGATCTACCCTTTGGATCTGCCGATTCTTGCCGTTCTGGCATTCTACTCTACGTGACAGCTCCGCATAAATATCCATCCGTCCGTCCACTGTAACAGTTGACATCCCCACTTCCACTTGGAAGACCTCGACAAAACAAAACTAGCAGCAGCGCTAGATTGCGTAGCAGACTAGCAGTGCATGGGTTCCGAGGCCATGGATCCACCGGCGGCGGCCGGGAGGGACCGCCGGGGCGCCGTCACGGCCGTCCTCCTCGCCGCGCTGCCGCTAACGCTCCTCCTCTTCCTCTTCGGCGACCGCGCCGCCTCCGCCGCCGCCGACGCCCTCGTCTGGGCGCAGGTGAAGCGCCAAAGTACGGCACCTACTTTCTTTCAAGCTTTCAAGCTTTGCTTACCCACCCGTGCCGGCTGCCACGCCAGGGGCCCCCGTGTTCCATGCCGTTCATTCATTTTCTTGCCGGATCGATCGCAGGTCCACGTAACGCGTCATTGTCGTCGTCGTCGCCGCTGGAGCTGGACCGGGAGGAGGAGGGGCGCGACCGGCGGCTCCTCGGCGGGCTCCTCTCCCCGGACTTCGACGGGGCTGCGTGCCGCAGCCGGTACCAGGGCTCCGAGCGGTGGAGGCCGTCGCCGTTCCCGGTATCGGATTATCTGGTCCGGAAGCTCCGGCAGTACGAGGCCAACCACCGCCGGTGCGGGCCGGACACGTCGCAGTACCGCGACGCCATGGCGAGGCTTCTGTCCGGCCGCAACGGCGACCGCGGCGAGTGCCGGTACGTGGTGTGGCTGCCCATCCAGGGCCTCGGCAACCGGATGCTCAGCGTCGTCTCCACCTTCCTCTACGCGGTGCTCACCGGCCGCGTGGTCCTCGTCCACGAGCCGCCGGAGATGGAGGGCCTCTTCTGCGAGCCGTTCCCGGGGACGTCGTGGCTGCTGCCCCCGGGCTTCCCCTACAAGGACGTCGGCTTCTGGTCCGGCTCCGAGGAGAACTACGTGAGCATGCTCCAGCGCAACGTCGTCCGCTACGACGACGCCGACGGCGGCAATGGCAATGCCAGCGCGCTGCCGGCGTACGTGTACCTGCACCTGGAGAACATGAGCCTGCGGCTCCAGAACCACACCTTCTGCGAGGAGGACCACCGGGCGCTGGACCGGTTCAACTGGATGGTGCTCCGCTCCGACAGCTACTTCGCCGTCGCGCTGTTCCTCGTGCCGACGTACCGCGACGAGCTGGAGCGGATGTTCCCGGCGAAGGGGGCCGTGTTCCACCACCTCGGCAGGTACCTCCTCCACCCGGGGAACCGGGCGTGGGGGATCGCGCAGAGGTTCTTCGACGGGTACCTCGCCGGCGCCGACGAGCGCGTCGGCGTGCAGGTGCGCATCGTGGCGCACCAGCCCGTCCCGTTCGACGTCATGTTCGAGCAGATCTTCCGGTGCGTGCGGGAGCAGGGCCTTCTGCCGGAACTGACAAACGAACCCGCCGGCGCCGTCCCGCCGTCGAACACCACGGCGAAGCTGAAGCCGAAGGTGAAGGCCGTGCTGGTGGTGTCGCTGAAGCAGGAGTACTACGACAAGCTCCACGGCATGTACTACACGAACGCGACGGCGACCGGCGGCGAGGTGGTCGTGGCGGTGTACCAGCCGAGCCACGACGTGGACCAGCACACGGAGGCGCGGGCGCACAACGAGCGCGCGCTGGCGGAGATCTTCCTGCTGAGCTACTGCGGCGACATGGTGACCACGGGGTGGTCGACGTTCGGGTACGTGGCGTACGCGCTGGCCGGGGTGCGGCCGCGGCTGCTCGTCCCGCTGGACTGGAACAAGATGAGGTCCGACGTGGCGTGCGTGAGGCCGGCGTCCATCGAGCCGTGCCTGCACTCGCCGCCGTCGCTCGTCTGCCGGCGGTCGCAGGACCTTGACCCGGTGGCGCACGTGCCGTTCCTGCGCCACTGCGAGGATGTCAGCTTCGGGCTCAAGCTCGTCGATTGATGAGTTTGGCTCTCTGCACAGAGGCTTTGTTTTTAGCAAACAGTACGTACAGTGTTTTTAGGCACACAAAAAATTGTTTTGAAATGTGGTGTTTTAGGCTTGAATGGTCAGGAGAAATACATATTCGTCATCACAAAAAGAAAGTAAATAAAGAAGAGTCTAGCTATACGTACGATGCTGCTCATCCGATTCCTGCACGACACATTGGATAAAACCGTTGATGTATGGAGTGATAGTTTTGACATACGTACATTGGACAAGGGTACGATCCTGGTTTTGCTCTTTTGAAGACAAGAGGTAAAGGCAATTTCAACGCTAGACCCATTTCGTTTCATCGTTTGGTGATGTCGGTTTGAATCTGTATGAACAAAAACAAAACACAATCTCAATCCAAATTTAGATCGGGTTTATGTCCACGCAAACACCTGAGGGACGTGCCACAGGTTTGTTGGGCGTCCGTCCCGGCTCCACGCAACAGTGACACATCTACCATTGAGCAATCATTTCTAAATGCACGTGTTTGTGCGCGGACGGGTGAGGAGCGCCACAACGATAATTCTTCTCCCGAGACGACGATCACCACCACTAAACCCTATTGATCGTTCGTCGGCGCCAATGTCGTGGAAGTGGATCCCCGGAAAAGGCCGGGAAGCACGATCAGACGATGGTGCTAGGAAGCCGTCTTGCGATAGGGGAGGATGCCGTCGAGCATGCCGGTCGAAACGTTGACCACCTTCAACTCGACACGTAAGAAATCAGTTGCGGAGTAAACCACCATCTCCGTTCCTCCATAGGCTTCGTGAGCTGCATTGGTTTGCCCTCCTCCATGCTCGACTTCAAAAGCTCAAAGGTTGGTCGGCCGCAATACGGGATGCACGTCATGCGTCGATGATGCGCACCTTGAAGGCGAGCTCCACACCACACCCTCATGCCAGCGTGTTCTAATGTGTGGTCTTTTGCTGGACCATGGAGACGGTGGATGGATTATGCGATTACGAGCGTTGATGGTGGCAGAAATGTGGACAAGAAGAGAAAATGTGACATCTAGGGTTTGAGAGGCGAATCGGCATCGGGTTGCGAACCGGCGGTCGAGCCATGAATGTGGGTACGTAGGCTAGTGAGCTTCAAAGTGAATGATCCACGTTGGTGATCTGGCATTGTTTGAAGCGTCTGTTTCAAACATAGAAGGGCAAAAGTAATGATCAGTGTTAGAGATGTCCTTATATTAATAAGAGCAATTTTAGCATAATCACCATATCAGATCGATTGATATACAGATTTGCTAGAGCACATCTAGATGTGCCCTAAGATAGAGCACATCTAAATCATATATTATTAATTTTACATAAAGATTTATTTAGATATACTTTATATATATATATATATATATATATATATATTTCCTTTCTAATTTGATTGAACACTTAGATGTGCCCTAAGAATCTAAGATAGAGCACATCTAGATGTGCCCTAGACAAATCCATTGATATAATAATTGTCATGTCGATGGTTTTGGTTGAAAAGAGCCATTCTAGTGGAGTTGCTATCCCGCCCTCGATTGCCATATTTTATGAAACGAGTTCCAAATCAAATCGGCAACTCTCCATATTTTCATCACACTCCATAAAAACAATGGTTAACTCAAACAACATTTCCCTCACTCGCTACCCCTCTCGTTGCGTCATCGCCTTCCCTTCCTTGTCGTAGCGCCATCTTTAACCACTGTCAGTCATCCTTAGTTCTCGCCATTGATGCCATTGATGTCGACTCAACCCCCGTGTTTGATTTCATCGGATTAGAGTTGAATTCGGCGAATTCAATGGTCGTTGCACCTTCAACGACCAATCTCCACCATACCGGCACATAGTTGGCTATGTCGCAGCAGTTCTCCAAAAGGTTCGAAAAAGATGGGAAAGGGGCTCGCTGTAACCTTTGCCCCTCCTCGCTTTCTTTCGGCGGAGGGCGGAACTAGAATGGCTTCCTAATCTTATGCCGGATCAGCAACGTCGATGAGATAAAAAGAAAGGCATCCTTTTGTATATGTAACCGGTTAAACGTTTTTGTTTATGCAATATGTTAAACATTTATACGCTCTGTTTGATGTGTTAAATGCTCAAATTTAAAGGAAATCAAAGTGTTTAAATGAGTGAACGATGTTTCTATAAAGACTGAAACATGGACTCTAAGTTGAGTGCCGCCTGCTCAGTCGTCTTCATATCCGTATGACGGTACGCGTAATTGCATATGAAGACCTTCATTGTCAGCGAGTGTTTTATTTTTCATTTACATTTTACATGGCCCGTTCAGTTCTCCGGGTGAACAAGTTTGAGTCCCCAGCTCATGTCTTCGCAATGCCGGACATGCGGCACAAGCTTGCCGGTATCGGCGCCGCGCCTGACCCTGCAGTCGTAGAACGGAGGCCCGTGCAAGCACGGCTCCATGGACGCCGCCCGCCGGCACGGCGGATCGGGCGTGGTGAGGTTCTCAGGCTTGAACATGATCCACGGGGTGAGCCCGCCGAGCCCGTGGCCGACGTACCCGAACGTCGACCAGCCGCTGGTGACGATGGCGTCGGTCATGCTCAGCAGGTACATCTCCGCCAGCGCCTTCATGTCGTGCGTCGCCTCGCCGGTGAGCTGGTGCTCCTCGTGGCTCGGCTGGTGCACGCTCACCACCTCCCCCGTCGCCGTCGCCGACTGCCAGTACCGCCCCCGGATGTTCTCGAAGTACCACGAGCTGAGACCGGTCATCAGGACGGCTTTCGATCGCGCGCCGCCGGCCGTCGATGCCGGCGGCGGCGGCGGCTCCCGCGCCACCACCTCGGGCAGCAGATGCTCCTGCGACGTGCACGCGAGGATCTGGTCCAGGACGTGCTTGAACGGCGTGTCCCCGTCGAACACCCTGACCTGGATGCCCAGCCGCTCGTCCGATTTCTTCAGGTAGGAGTCGTAGAACCTGGTGATGAGCCCCCACACGTTGTTGGTCGGGTGGAAGAGGTACCGCGCCAGGAGGTAGAACACCGAGTCTTTCCGGGGAAACAGACGGTCGAGCTCCTCCTGGTACGCCGGGTTCAGGAAGAGCGCCGGCACGAAGTAGCCGTCCGTCCTCATCACCAGCCACGGCGCGCGGCGGAGGAACTCCCGGTGGTCGTCGCAGTAGAAGAGCTTGTCGTGGTACGTGCAGGCGTGGTCGAGGTCGACGAAGACGTACGGGAGCTCAGACACGGACGCGGCCCGCCCGTACTCCCGCACCAGGTTCCGGTAGCTCTCCGGCACCTCGCCGGTCAGGTTCTCGAGGCCCCTCACAGGGAAGTCCGGCGGCAGCAGCCACGACGTGTCCTGGAACGGCTCGCAGAAGAGGTCCGGCAGCGACGTCCCCCTGTGGACGAGCAGCGCGCGGTCGGTGAGCATGGCGTAGAGGAGCGCCGACGCCATGGCCAGTACCCGGTTCCCTAGGCCCCTGTAAGGCACCAGCACGAGGTAGTTGCAAGCTTCGTCGTCGTCCGTGGTTGTGGTTGTTCCCGTGCTGTTCCGCCTGGGCTCCGCCAGCCGCTCCGCCGTTCGCCGGTACGCCTCGGTGTCCGGGCCGCACCGCCTCTGTAGCGCCTCCTGCTCGCGGAGCCGCTTGAGGAGGTGTGTCGACGGCGAGCGCGCCATTTTCTTGAGGTGGGACGTGGACTGGTACCTGCTGATGCACGATTGCTCGTCGAACCCCGGGACGAGCAGGCCTCCCAGGAGTCTGTCTTGATTGGATTCTGCGAACGAACACGATAGAAATTAGTGCTTCAATCAAATTTAATAAATCTCTAACATAAAGGAAAATTTCAAAGGAAATAATGTTTGTGTGTACTTTGGAATTTGGATATCTGTCATGAGTTTCATTGCAAATTTAAAGTGGCAATCGATTGGCCTTTGATCTTCAATGCGAATTCTTCTCACCATGAATTAAATTTGTCCGAACACATAGCGCATGCAAGATCAAACGCGGCATAGCGAGATGGCAGAGGAAGAGAAAGAGGCTGGACGCATGCGGTCGGTTCGACGGTTCCTACCTCGGCGGTCGTGGATCCTCGCCGTCGTCGGAGATGTCCAGCCGGACGGCAACGGAGACGGCCCAACTAGCCGGCTAACCATGATCAGTAGGAGCGGCAACGCGAAGAGGCAAACCGCAAGCGACGAGATCCACTTCCTTGCGATCCATGGCTTTCCTTCGTCGTCCTCCTCCTCGGTCTCCCCGTCGGCGCGATCGGCGGTCGTCGTAGCCACGGCGACCGAGCATTGCTGCGACGGCCGCTTGCTTATGCCATTGCCGTTGCCAATGCCAGCACCGCCCTCCAAGGCCATGGCTACCTGGTGGATCCTGCGTTTTTCTCGGCCTCACGGATCTCATTTTCAGAGACGCTAGGAATTAGGAAAGGCTCCGTTCTTTGGAAAGGGGCTAAAAGGAAAATATACGCTGTAAGTAAATAAGGATTATTTTTTTGAAAGTTATAAAAGGAAGTGATGGCGCGACGTTACGTTTGCATATTGGTCTTCCACTACTTACTCCATCCTTGAGAATTACTAGGACATACATTTTCTTCGTCAGAAAATTCAAAGCTCACTCACCCGTGTGTTGCACGGACCATTAAGTGAAATTTACATGAATAGTTTATAGCAAAAATGTCCGTACGTTGCAACGAGAAAAAAAAAACTTATATTTCTTACAAATAAGGTCGATCCAGATGACTTTTTTTGTGTTCAAGGCAACATCGCTTAAACTCGTTTCATTTGTTGTTGTCTATCTTCCTTTTCATTCTCATCAATGATGGTCGATGTAGTCATTGAACTCGTCAACGATGTTTGTGACTGAACCGTGGTAGCGCGAGACTAATTAAGTTTAAAACACTATTGCCTGGCGTCAAGGAGATGGAGAGAGAGGAGCTTTCTTGCACAATAGTTGATTAATTTCCAAAAGTACGCAATACAATAAATTTTCCAGACCCTTCTAATTACTGAAAAATGAGGCGGTACATATTCATCATTTTTGCAAAATTATATATTTATTATCATGTTAGCTGCGTTGAAAATCCACCAAACCACCACAATATCAAGAGTGTCATCCAATACTATATTACTATACAATTTATTTGCAGTCATAATTATCAGGCAACGATTGAGTACTACTATCGTGAGACATGTCTTTACTCTTTTTTCATCTCTTTTTAGCTTGGACTATCTTTGTATTTTTTGACCCATAAGAATTATTTTAGGTGGATAGAAAAGAAAAGAAAAGAAAATACTATCCATGCATTAAAATGGGGTAGGGTGTAGCCCACATAGGGTGACACTCAACGTCCAGCTCGACGGGGATAGTCTTCAAAGTTTTAACAATACACCTTCTGGTGTGGTTCAATAATAGATGTATTGTGCATCGGCCAAGCTCATTGCCTTGAACTTGACAATATTTGAACATCTTTGAGATCACATGTATATCGCGGGCATCGTCGACGGGAATGATAATGAGGATAAGCGCCAACACGAGTGGAAAGCTATGTTAAAATAAAGGTTGTTAATACGTTTTCTTAGCTTAACCCGTTGCAATGCACGGGCAATTTTCCTTGTATATTATTAAACAAATAGCCTTTTGTATGTTGATAGTCCTTTCAATGTTTATCTTTACTACCTAAAAATAATTAGTGTTTTTTTTCTATTGTTGGAGACATATTCATTCAATTTCTTCGTAATTAAATAGCCCTTCGGTGACCAATAATATTCATCCAATTTATATATAAGAAAATAATTTTCCTTCAAAATAATCATTTTATGATTTTATTTATAATCATGAGGCAGCGCAGCTGTATTTGACTTCTAGGCGGAGCGGGAGGTCTCCAGTTCGAATCCACAAAACCAGCATTATGATAAATATTAAGTATTTTAATGCTATTTTTATTTAATTTATAATATAATATAATTAATATAATTAATCTAGGAAAGAATAATTCACAACTAATAATAATATGACCATTTTTTAGTTCTTAAAATAGTGATTCTAATTGCTATAATAAAAAAGTATAAGTTAGGAACAAAAAAAATTACTTTACATTTTTATTTTATTTATTAACTACCGAGAATTAATAAAAAAGTAAAAGAAGCTAATAGGACGACCCAGCAATTATTTTTAACCTCTGTAATCAAAAGGAAAAAAATGTGTGAAGCAGACCCTTGGCCCAGCAAGGATAGGGGCGAGACACTGGTAAAAAACTGCTCCCAGCCCACCAGAAAGGCTAAATAAGGCGAATCTAATGAAAAAATTGTTTTTTTTAATCTGGACACTATGTACTGCAGGTTGATTACCTAAAAAGGGAGGGGCTTTTATGCAAAAACATAAAAACGGACTAAGAAAGCCACCTCCCTTTATTATTAGGTATAAATGAAATGTTCTCAAGAAAAATCATCAAATGATTCTCTATGTTCTAAGAAAACAAAGATTCCTTTAAACACCAGATTAAATTACGGTAATTTTTAAATAAATTTTGCCTCATTTATAGATAAAGCAAGCACCATCACCATGCAACAAGTTATATAAGTACTCCCTCCAATCCAAAATAAATTACACTCATCTAATACAAAGTTTATATCAATTTAATATAAAATAAATAAGCTATTTTTAATAATATATTTTATTTCGTAAATAAAAGAAATAATATACATTTTTGAATTTATTTTTTAAATATATTATATACTCAGCCTGGACAAAACTGACTGGACACCTGTCGGCCTGACCAGAGCCAACAGAGCCCAATCGGCCCAGGCAGAGCCGACTCTGGTGACTCGCCCCACCATGCGCAGTCGGCCTGGCTGTGGCCGACAACGCATTCGGCCTAGCCGTGGCCGACTGCCCAACTAGGTGCACGATTAGTTATTAATTATTTTTCCACATAGCTTTTTCAATTTATTATTATTCAAAAATATATTTTGACGAACACATAAATTTTATTAAAACATGATGAATAATTTTAATACTAGAAATACATTTCCAAAAAGCATTTAAAATTTATATACTACATGAACATATATTAACACATGAAGATTTTAAAAAACTATTAATTTATGCATTAATATAATTTCAAATTTAGTTACAAAATATTATTTTTATTATATATATATGAACATTTTTCAAAACACTAAAAATAAAATAAAATGCATAATTGTTAATATAATTACATGAATATTTATTGTAATTACAATTATATAATTGACATAATTTATTTATTTAACAAAAATGAAAAAAAATAACACTTGAATGCATAAATTATCACTGCCTACCACTTTTCTTTATTGTATATCACTTGAATGAAGAGAAAAACTAAGAAAAATGAACAGAAAAACTAACATTGTGCGTATAAAGGGCATGAACAGTATAACAGATATCATAATCTGCGTATAAAGGGCATGAACAGTTTGTTTATAGTAACTATCAACATCAGCTTACAAAAATAAATTAATAAAAGTTTAAATGAACATCTACAGACTGAGTAATGTGCTTTGTATGATTGGCTTGGTACTCATTTTGTGAGAACAAAGGAATGAAAAGCACATAATTGGAATGGCTGCTTGTTGAGCAAATGGTAAACGATAGTTCTTTTGGGGAAATGAAAATAATACCTAGTTGATGGTTGATTTGCTAAATACCTAGTTGATGTGTATACTGGATGAACGTTTAAGAGAGAGAGGGGTTGGGTTGGATCGTTTGTCTATACTTCAAGTTTTTCTCTTAAACTATTGACGGTTCATCTGCTTGAGGACTTAAAAGTTGATGTAGCATGCATGGTAAGGTGGATAATGTGCATGTAGAGATAATATCTAGTAATTGGTTTTTCAGATGCTTAGTAATGAAACGCTGATGTGACATGCATAATGAGGTGGATAGTGTGCATATAGAAAGAATTGATGTAGTTGGGATGAACTTCTTAATAATAGTAGATTCTTTTCAATTTTCTTTTTTAGTTTTATTAAGTAAATAAATTATATAATTGTAATTAAAATAAATATTCATGTAATTACATTAATACTTATGCATTTTATTTTATTTGTATTATTTTGAAAAGTGTTCATATATATGTAATAAAAAACAATATTTTGTAAAAAATATATTTTTTTATTAATAATATTAATATAATTTTCTAAAATATTCATGTCGTCATATATATCCGAGTAGTATGTAATTTTTAAATATTTTTAGGAAATGTTTATGTGTTTCGTCTCGTCCCAAAGGTCTTTTCGGCGATTCTCCAAAATCACCCTTTTCTCAAGCTTCTTCTAGAATCGTCTTCCTTCTTTACTCCATATTTTTGACAATCCTATCTAATTAAGGTCTTATTATGTAGAATTATAAAATAAAATTAAATGGTGATTCTAAGAGAAACTGGAAAAGGGGGCGATTCTGAAAGAATCGTCCAGAATGGCCGAAAAGAACTGGGCCATATCGCAAGAGGGAGGTCATACCACAACTCAACTCAAGCAATAAAAAAAAATTATTTTTTATTTAGGTTGTTGTGGTATGACCTCCCTCAAACGTGATCATTGTATGCCTCAAACAGATTCACCAGAGTGGTTCAAACATATGGTCATCAACCCCGCCCTCTCTAGATCACTTTGTACACAATTGTTTCCATGGCAAAAGAATCTATAATACCTAAATAGTTCATCTTCACTAACATATTTCTTTTGATATGCAAGTTATTCACATCATCAGGTAGGTTCATCATGAATAAAAAACCACTAACTCTTTATGCATATGCTTCCATTAACTCAGCATGCACATACAACCTAAATAAAAAATAAAAAATTTATGCACTTAGCCTCTCACAATTTATAAGAAAAAAATGAAAAATCAAGTTATGAGTTATCTAATATTTTATTTTATGCACATCTATAATTGCTATAATTGTTTTAGCTTTAGCCAAGGGTGGAGATGTCTCCACTGTCTCTACTCAACGTTATTTTCGTCTCATATCGTCTCGTCGATATATTATTAAGGTAATAATTTATAATCAACTTATACTATGTTTAATAATTGTTCTCATGTTTTAAAGCATCAAATTATTTCTTAACAACTTCCGCGGCAACGCGCGGGGTATCATCCAGCTATCAAAAATTTCCATGCCAAAATTTGTATAAGTTTCACATGAACATAACGATTTTTTTCCATGTGAACATCTCTTTTTTGCCATGTATTAGTTTGCAACTAATAAATCGCCATGGTCCTAAAAACAAAATGATCATAGTAATAAAATACATTTGCCATGCTCACAATAATTTACAATTGAACCAAAATTAATATTTGTTGTGGTCTATAAACTAAATTTTCCATGATCCATAACTAAATTTGCCATGATCTACAAATTAAATTTGCCATGAGAAAAATAGCCATGGCAAATTACTTTTATGGTACCATGGCACATTGTAGATATTTTTACCACATAAAAAATTATGAAAAGATTTCTATAGAAAAATATTTTTCCATAGAAACCAAAATTTCAAGGAATGTTCATCTCACTTGGCACGGTATACAAAACATATTTTTTGGTTGATTGTTCAAATACTTTTGTCGTCGTGTGCAAATTAAATTTACCACGATTTGTACAAGTAAAATTGGTATGGTGTGTGTAATAGATTGGCCATTATAAAAAAAGAGCTAAATTTGCCATGGTAAATGGGAAAAATATTATAAGAAAATGTGGCAAGTATATAGTTGCGAATAATCATGGAAAATGTGGAAAACGGTAGAAAAAAAGTTTATAAGATGTTCCAAATTTAGAAAATGTTTTTGTTTGCATACATGATGCAGAAAAAATTAGAAAATGGTGGGTTGTCTCGCATGGGAAAATTAGAATTTACTTGGTTCAGAACTAAGATGGCAAATTAATAAGTTATGTCTATTGTTCGCATGGAAAAAATTAGAAAGATATAATGTATAGACCATGATAGAATGACCCATCATAATAGTAGTGTAATCGTATATGTTGCCACAAGATTAGCACTAATTCTATAGGTTACAATGTTTTTTCCTTCTACCTAATAGCAACCTTAATAGATGGTTGCCATGATAATTCAAAAATGATTTTCCGTGTATTGTGACCAAAGTTGTCATTTAGTGGGACGATATTCTGCCGTCCTGAAAAACATAGCTAATCAAAGTTGTCGTGTCGGGATATTTACAGGATCGAACAATAGAAAATCAGAAAGCACAATTAAGGTTCCGATATCACATTTGCCATGTGACAGAAACAAAAATATTAACACTAATAGCCACCTTAAGTACATAGGTTAACCATGATGATTCAAAAAACTTGCCATATCATCTACTTTACCCAATTAGGTTAACTATTCCTAACAGCAAAAACTGAGATTCCACACGCACCAGCAACTACAAATGGGGGAATGCAAAGTTAGTGGGCTCAGAGTGCAAATGAGAGGGAGGATTACCCCACCATCTCCGGCGTTGGAGACATGCCATTGGCCGGCCACGAATCCTTGCATTCAGAGAGAAAAAAGTCTGTTTTAAACATTGAACTTGTAAGGATTCGACGAATCAGATCTTGACGTTTCAATTTCTTTCGTTCGCACCTGAACTATGAATTTTTGATCTAAATTAAACCCCGGACCTGTTTGACAGACCAGGAACAAATGATCCCAGCCGGGGATGATGACTGGCTGGCGAACCGGGCCGGCCCATTAGCAATGTCGCTCGCGCTTTTTTTTCTTTTCTTTCCTTTTAATTTTTTGTTTTCTTTTATTTCCTTTTCTTTATAAATTTTTATTAAAATCTGTTAACATATTTACTAAATAGTTTGCATGTATACATGAACATTTTAAAATGTTGAAATTTCTTAAGTGCGAACATATTTAAATGTAGTGCAAAAAAGGTATAAAAGAGAAAAATAAATGTTCCCAGCAAAGCAAACATTATTTAAAAAAAAAAATTTGAGTGCGAATTTTTGTGTACTTATTGCTAAAAGAAGAAAAAAAATATTACAAAAACGGAAAAAAATAGAGCAGAGTAGAGCGAGTGCGCATGAGCGACTGTGCTAAAGTGCCAACCAAAGTGTCTATTTTAATTACTTTTAAGTGTGAACAATTTTTTGAAATGTGTGATTTCAAAAAATCCCAAAAACTTTTCAAATTTATGAAAACAATCAATGCAGATCAAGCATGCGAGCGACTGCGCTAACATTCACGAACACGTTAGCACGGTTTTGATGTTTAGAAAAATTAAAAAACACTAAATGTATTTGTTTAGTGTGATGGTTTTAAAATACGTGAACAATTTGAAATTTTGTGAGTGTGAACATTTTTAAAATGTAATACAAAAATAATAAAATATAAATGAAAATAAAATGTTCTTATTAGAGCGAACATTCTTAAAATTTAAAAAGTTTGAGTTAATTTTTTTGAACTTATAAATTTTGAAGTGCAAACATTTTTTTAAAATTTAGTCATGAATGTTCTTTTAGAAAATAGATAGAATAAAAAAAATCGAAAAACAGTGCAAACCGAGCGCAAATGATAGAGCGCGCTAATGGGCCGGCCCAAGCCAGCCAGCCCGATCGAGATTTTTTTTCTGTGTGTCAAACAGGTCCAGGGCTTAATTTAGACTGGGATTGCATAATTCAGGATGCGGGCGACAGGGATTTGGAGGTTGGGTTTGATTCGCCGAACCTCTACAAGTTCAAGGTTTAAAATGAACTTTTTTCATTCGGAGATGTCTAGTAGCAGGTACTCCCACTAAGCGGTGTGACATCGGGAGACGGAGAGGGGCATCACCATCTCACTCCAGCAACTCATTGACGCACGACGTGGGCGCGAGTTTCAGAGGTGAGTTGGAGGGTGCTGCATCACTCGTGAACCATTAGTTGCACCGAGGGATTGGACTGCGAAACGACGACCTCGAGTTCCCGCTGCGCTAGGGGCCGTGTAGGTGAAGGGGGCTGCACCAGGGATCCCGGCGATGAAGAGGGCAATGGCACTAAGCCCCCGCTACACTAGGGGCGAGGTGGGATGGGGGGAGGGGGTTGCACCAGGGATCCCGACGATGGAGAGGGTGGTGTCGCCGAGCTCCCGATGCACCAGGGGGAACTAAAGGAGGAAGGTGAGGGGGAAATGGGAATGCACCAGGGATCCCGACGACAAAGAGGGCAGGGCAGTCGAGTGAGGGTGAGATGACTAACCGAGCCGTTTATTCACATAGAGAGCGAACTACATCGATAAGACGACGATGCAAAGTGAGCTGCTTGAAGATTCGAACAATGAGACGGACGGATCAGAACGCATCGTGATGCCTTAATTTTTTTCCGCGCATGCAGTAGACCACTCCCGAAACGACGCCTCCCTGCCTATGAATCCGCTGCCTGAACCAAAACCCAACCGAGAGCACCTGCAGCCAAAGAACATTCAGACGGAGACGCCGACCGGGCAGCACCGAGAGAGACGGCGGCGGTCGACGACATGGCGGCGGCGAAGAGCGGGGGAGCGCACGTGGCGACCTTCCTGGTGCTGCTGCTCTCGCTGCCTCTGCTCGCGCTCCTCCTCCTCCCCGCCGACCGCCGGCTGCTCATCGCCTCCTCCCAGTCCCAGCTGCTCCGCCTCGTGGCCGGAACAACATCAGGTACGTCCATGCGTCGATCGCCGGGTCCATTAACTTCTGCTGCTTCTCGATCTAGATGTTCAACCGTGCGGCTAGCTAGTTTTATTCAGTCCATGCCACACATTGCTCAATCGATCGTCGCGCGCGCGACGACGTTGGCACGAAGCCATGCGCGTGGCGTTTAATGCGTCCCTGTTGAAAATGTTTGTAGTAGCAACTCGGTTTCGGAGATCATGTGATGTGATCTTCGTACTTTCGGTCAGGAAATGGTGAATCTCACATTGGTGATTCAAGGACGATGATGCCCAAGGAGTGACTAGTACCAACTCATTTTGCTGGCTCTCTATGGAACAGAGCCACACTGCTCCAACCCCGGATTGCGCCTATTTTAAATCGGACGGCCCCGGGTTATATGCCAGATTTGCAGATGGGTTAGCCAGTTGATTGCGTTTATTTCAAATCGGACGCTCCCGGGATATAAGCCAGGTTTGCAGATGGGTTAACCATTTTTTAGGGAGATTATTTCATTTTGGAGGGAGATGGGTTAACCAGTTAACAATATAATCGTTGGGCTGCACGCCGCCCCTGTGGGTTCAGAAAATCATTCTCTATCTCCTCCACTTGTGAACACACATGACCTTTAGTGTTCTTTACAGTATTGTATTAGGGTCTAATGAACCAACTTAATTTCGATGAAATACAAAAAATAATACTTAAATACGTGGCTAAAACTATATCTGATAATGAGCAAACATGTGGTAAAACAAATATTTGTGCACCTAATGTAGCATGTTTATTAAACGCTAATGACCATACCAACAATCTCCACACACAAAAAAAATACTACCAAAAACATATATATATATATATATATATATATATATATATATTATTAGTTTTATTGTGTCGTGAGTTTTTTTCAAACAAAATTAATAAAAACATTGTATTGAGTAAACCTTTATATTTCATAAAAATAGGCTAATTACGTACATAAAAATAAGGATTTTTATACAGGAATAACTATTTACTCTATGAATTTTAAAAAACATTTGAGGATCGACAATGATAGGATTCACTCATCCAAAATCTTGTCAATCTTTATTATAAAAAAAAGTGTCTGTGGTCGGTGAAATCTCCCCTCCCATCACATATGTCCCCTTCCATCAGTTTTCTTTCCTCCACGACATGGTTTATTATCAGCTCACAACATGTATTGATATCATTTTTCTAATCAAATCACAACCTAAGAAACTACCTAATCAAATATACATGATCGTCATATCCATGTCTTGCATTAACTCAATCAAATCAAATAAAAATCTCAACTAAATCAAAATATGTTTTTGCCCTTAAATAAAATCAAATCTTACCAAAATCTCACCCTGTCCCATGTCATACATTAACTCAATCAAATCAAATCTTACAAAAATATCATACATCTCCCATATCATCCAATAACTCAATCAAACCAAGTCAAATTTTATCAAAATCTTACCCTTCTCCATGCCCTACATTAACTCAATCAAATCAAATCTTACAAAAATATCATACATCTCCCTTATCATCCAATAACTCAATCAAACCAATCAAAAATTTATCAAAAATCTTACCCTTCTCCATGCCCTACATTAACTCAATCAAATCAAATCAAATCTTATAAAAATTTCATACATGCATCTCCCATATCATGCAATAACTCAATCAAACCAAGTCAAATTTGATCAAAATCTTACCCTTCCCCATGTCCTAAATTAACTTACTCAAATAAAAAAATCTTCCCAAAAACTTATCTAAATTACAACTTTTCTTCCATGAGAAGTTATCAATAATGTGCAAAATTAAATGCATAAGAAATTCATGAGAATAAAGCCGATGTAATAAAATTTGTGTCGAAGCTAGTGATCAAAACCTTGGTAAGCTATTGTCTAACCAATTAGCTAATCAGACGCGATCCACTCCTTAGGTATGTTGAACACTATTGATGTTGAACTATCAATAGATATATGTACTCATTTCAATGTATAGAAAATATGTTAGTTATCTTAAACGATGAATTAGGTCCGGCTCCGACTGGTTACACCAATAGTATGTGCTCAAAGTAAGAGACCTGAAGAATATGTTGTGTAACCTTGAAAAGTGGTGATGTTGCGAACTAAACGTAGTTTAGAGGTTAAATTTATCGAGCTGGGTTCAAGTTATGACTTGATACGGGTGAATGCATATCTCCTAGGTTTATTTTAGACTTTTGAACACAATTCTTAAAAAGGTATGATGTGCCTATACATTATGAAATGTTTATGATGATTTCGTCAATCTTAAAATCTGGAGCTTCAGTTTCAGAGATGCAAATAAGAAGAAGGGGCTTGAATGTGTATGCGGGTATGTATAGAGTTGAGTGTGTTTGTACTGTGTTTAAAGAAAGATGATGATTTCTATAAATTTCTCAAAATATATATATATATATATGAAAAAAGGGATGTATATAGTTTCAGTGGTCCCGAACTCCCGGTAGGTTTTTCTACTCCGGTGTGCTCCTTTTCCAGCCACTGCATCAGTTCGTTACAGTTTGCTATTTTCTTTAAACACAGTACAATGTGAAACGTTCATATACACGAGTATACACTCACGTCTACGAACGCATAGACGCGTCCTACCCTAAAAGCAGTTACAGTTTGCTGTCGGTGCGCTCTGAAGTACCCTACTTAAACTTAGATTAATCAGTATCGATGTTTCAAAAAAAACTTAGATTACGTACCGATGCTTTGACTTGATTTGGTGGCGCACATCCCAAGAGCTAGCTCGTCCGAGACGACTGCAGGGACGCATGGAGCCGCGGTTCCATCTTCCATGGTTCTACAGCCAAAGATTCCCCCACTCTACATAGATCCATCCTACCCCGTCATCGTCCGATCACACGAGCACGACCCGCCGTCTGATCGATGCCGCAACGGCACGCCGAGGTAGCGGTGCCATTGAGGGAGACGCGGCAGCGGTCGGTCGTCGCTGCCCACTGGCTGCACCACGCCGACGAGGCGGCGCCGGCCTGCATCAAGCGTCGGATGAAAGGGCTCGACCGACGGCAGAGCCGGTGGGGATGCGCGGCCAACGCCGTCCTCCTCGCCTTCATCGTCACCGTGCCGTCGATGGTCATCTTCCTCGGCCCGCCCGCGGTCTGGATCAACACCTTAAACCTAGGTAGGCAGGCTAGCTAGCTCCCCTGTTCGCAGTAACTACCACTCACAGTCGTAACGCGTACGGGCAACAATGTCAGGTGCTCCGTGAGAGGCCATGTCCAATCAGGACATGAGCTAAATGATTACGCCTAACAGACGATTTCATTTCTTGTGTTCGACAGGGTCAGCACCAGAGCACGACAGACTTCTCGGCGGCCTACTTGCTGACGGCGTCGACCAGCGATCTTGCCACAGCAGGTACCAGTCGGCCATGTACCGCCGGAGCGCCGGCAGGCAACCCTCCCCGTACCTCGTGTCCAAGCTGCGGCGGCACGAGGACCTGCAGAGACGCTGCGGCCCGGGCACCGGCGCCTACAGCCTCGCCCTGGAGCAGCTCCGGTCGGGGAGGAGCTACGCCGGCATCGGGTCACATGACTGCAAGTACATGGTCTCCATCTCGTACCGCGGCCTCGGCAACCGGATCCTGGCGGCGGCGTCGGCGTTCCTCTACGCGCTGCTCACCGACCGCGTGCTCCTCGTCGATCCCAGCAACGAGATGGGCGAGCTCTTCTGCGACCCCTTTCCCGGCACCACCTGGCTGCTCCCGCCGGACTTCCCTCTCGCGAGCTACACCAACTTCACCGTCGACACGGCCCAGAGCTACGGCAACATGGCGAGGAACAAGGTAATCAGAACCACCGACGACGGTGCCTCATCGACGGCGCAGCAGCAGCTGCCGGCGTTCGCGTACATCCATCTCGACCACACCGCCACGGGGCACGACAAGCGGTTCTACTGCGACGAGGACCAGCGGGTTATCCGGGACATCCAGTGGCTGGTGATGAGGACGGACAGCTACATCGTGCCGGGGCTGTACCTGGTCATGGCGTTCCAGGAGGAGCTCGCCATGCTCTTCCCGGAGCCCGACACCGTGTTCCACCACCTCGGCCGCTACCTCTTCCACCCCAACAACCACGTCTGGGGCCTCGTCACGCGCTACCACGACGCCTACCTCGCGGCGGCGCACCAGCGCGTCGGCATCCAGGTGCGCGTCTTCGGCGCCGACCCGGAGTCGCCGGAGCTGCTCCAGCAGATCACCACCTGCACGCAGACGAACGGTTTGCTCCCGGCCGTGCTCACCGCGGGAGAGCCCGCCGCGCCGCCGCCGCCGCCGAACCGTAAGAAGTCCACCAAGGCCGTTCTGGTCACCTCCCTCAAGGCCTGGTACTACGACATGATCAAGAGCATGTACTGGGAGCACGCGACGGCCACCGGCGAGGCCGTGGGCGTGCACCAGCCGAGCCACGAGGAGTACCAGCACTTCGGCGCCAAGTCGCACGACGCCAAGGCCTGGGCCGAGATGTACCTGCTCAGCCTCACCGACGTGCTCGTCACCAGCGGCTCCTCCACCTTCGGCTACGTCGCGCAGGGCCTCGCCGGCCTCACGCCCTGGGTGATGTTCAAGCCGACAAACGGATCTCAGGTGCCGGACCCACCGTGCGGACGGGACGTGTCCATGGAGCCGTGCTTCCACGCGCCGCCCTTCTACGACTGCAGGATCAAGCAAGGGGCGGACACCGGCAAGATTGTGCCGCAGGTGCAGCACTGCAAAGACGTCACCTGGGGCTTAAAGCTTGTCGTTCCTCCTCCTGCTACATAGTAGTCTCACTTATTTGTATAATTTTGCCGCGATGAACTAAACCTTCTAAGATTTTTCCAAGGATATATATAGTTTGCGAAATGATATGCACACCGGTGATGCACTCACCACATAAACTTTGTGAAGGTACACAAAAACATCCAAAGTAATGGCCACAAATTAACACGATAGGGCCGGCTCAAACACCTCAAGGATGAGGCGGCTTCGACTTCGATGACGAGCCTCATAGGAATTCTTGCAAACCTTGTGTTGGAAGTCGTCCAACAATGAAACCGCCTTTCGGTTGACATCACCACTAGGCGGCAAAAATGTCACTCATACAACAAGCGGTTTCCAAATGATAAAGGCCATGCATACCGCGACCCAACACCTCTTACACCACCATCACTGCCGCAAGAGTCCCTCACTTCCATCATCATTCCCACACATCGCAAAGAAGCCGACACTGATCCCGTGGTTGAATCCGACTCCAAGACGATGTCTAAGAAAAAACAAGATACCAAGCGCTGCCAACGTTTGATCCAGATGTGGATTTAGGGTTCCCATAAATTATCCAAGAGGGGAGGCGAGAACTACACCACCGCAAGGGAGGAGGTGGCGGCGATGTGAACTAGGGGCCCGCCTGATTCACCCCAAAGGTGAAATATGTTAAAAGTAACTAACCGTGTTGGAAGGATGACGGCAACAATTTGCATAAGAACGTGCTCACAACTCTACAATCTTATGAATCAAGGGTTTAGTGCTTATGCTTGCTTAAATCGCCTTGCTAGGCCCACTTGCAAAATATAGGTAATAAGACAACGCATAAAGGAATCCGCAGGGATAAGATGTTACGTGCATCAACCAAGAGTGAGCATTGCTCAATGTATGTATGGTCCTGCAACAAGTCGTTCATGGAAAACTAACCAACTTGCTATCTTGAATGTACTCAAATGGAATGGATTAGGTTCCCAAGCCTTCCTGGTGTGTTGTGCCATGCACGTCTCGACCAGATGCGCTGGACCTTCCTCTAAGAATAGGAAGGCAAGAAGAATTGGAGAATCACAGTCACGGACGAAAAAAGAGGCGACTACTAAAGCATCTTTTCTTTAGATAGATGCAAAAATATGTATTATTTATATTATCAAGACCTAAAACTACTGTTTCAACAGATGATGTACATAGGATTAACTTACATTACCAAGGTTTCATGGTGCAAAATATAACATTTGAATTTGCATCTCCTCGGCTTGGTGACGGAAAATCAGATGCAAAATTTGCATCTGTGCGCGATCACCAACTATTGGTGAAGTTTCATATCGCCCCTTGTGCGATCAGCCGCACGCCGCTGCCGCCCGCACATTACCGGAACCTACCAGCCACCTGCCGTCCGCCGTTGCAAGATACGGCCTCCCCACACCCCTGCCGGATCCATCCCTTCCCGGACGCACCTCGTCACCACCCAATGCTCTGGATGCTCTGCTGCCTCCTCTCCTTGTTGCTCATGGCCGCCGTTCTCACCGCCGCCCATCCTCGCCACCCCGACGAGCTTCGTCGCCTGTGCACCCACTCCCTTCACCCTACCTCATTTGTCGCCACAACAAGTAGCAGCGGCTCCAACGTCCTCGGGTCCCTGCGTAGTGCCATCACACTTCGCGCCGCCAGCTCCGCCGCCACCACTAGCAACTTCGATAGGTCCAGCAACGCCCTGCCCTGATGCCCGCCTTCGCCGCCTGAAACCACCGCCGTCCCACTGAGTCGCTGACCACCTCAAGCCACCGCCCACCAGATCCGTACTTAGATATTGAAATTATCATCATATTCATACTTAAATACTCTCTCTGATCCATATCAATGGACTTAAGTTTGTCTAGATACACATGCATCTAGTCTAAAAACTTAACTAGATACATACGAATCTAGACAAAGTTGAGTTCATTAATATGGATCGGAGGTAATACAAAAATTGGCATGTTATGTTAAACAAAGTTGCCATAGTGTATATAAAGCAATTACCATCCTCTAACAAAAAAATTACCATACTATATAAACTATTTTGGAAAAATAGTGCACACAAATTGCCATGATTTTTTATGTACAAAATCTGTTGAAAAACTCAAAAACAATTTCTGTGTCATTTGTATGTAATGCGGAAAAATCCATGTATTTCAAACAAATAATTTATATATTTTACCATCGTAAAAAGGAAGAAAAGCTAGTGGAGCTCTCGCGGGTGGAGTGGCGGACAACACTGAGGTTGTTGTCGCCAGCCCGGGTTCGAGTCCTCATTCTTATATAAAGCGACGACATATATTCACGTTTAAAAAGAAGAAAAATTGTGAAGAAAGTGAGATTCAAACTCAGAACTCTTAGATATAAGCCTGATATTGTAGAGGAGCTCTCACGATTGGAGTGGCTGACAACACTGAGGTTGTTGTCGCCAGCCTGGGTTCGAGTCCTCATTCTTTGATAAAGCGACGACGGGGGTGGCTTCTAATCCCCTCCCGTTCTCGTTTTCAAGCATGATATTGTGATCAATGCGTTGGACGTGTGTGCTCACTTAGAAGGGCGTTTGGGGATATTCAATTCCGAGTCCGGGTTCATCTACACCCAATTAAAACTAAAATAACAAAAATACTAAGAAAGTAAAAAAAAAATCCAAAAGCAGTTGTGGCGAAAGATGCCTAAGTGCGAGATGTTCGTGCAAAACTTTAAAAAGTTTGGACATCTCAAGAGCTCATAGTAAAAAAACAAATTCGACCCGAACAGTGCATCAATAGTACACTTTCTCACATATCTCAAATTTGTCTATTTTGCTAAGTGCTCTCCAGATATCCGAACTTCTTCAAATTTGCATGAACATCTCCGCACTCAGGCATCTTCCATCACATTTCTTTTGACTATTTTTGCTATGAGCCAAAACTCCCTGTCCGGGCGTTCGCGCTTTAAAAGATGACATGTTTTGTTACTTTGCGTCAAGATTTGTGCATCATATCGAATGGAGGAAGAGGGTTCGCGGCAGGAGGTGATATTCGTGATGTTCGATTCCGGACGTTTGGGATTGGGTTTGTCTAGGGCACATCTAGATGTGCTCATCTAAGTGTCCAATCAAACTAGAAAAAAAACGAAAAAATATAATAAATATATCTAAATGAATCTTTATGTAAAATCAGTAGTATAGAATTTAGATGTGCTCTATCTTAATGCACATCTAGATGTGTCCTAACAAATCTGTTTGGGGTTAATAAAAGAGTAAAGTCTGAAAAAAAACCTGACGTTGTAGAGGCCGATATAAATAAACCTTCACTTTCAAATCCCTGAAATTGATACCCTGTACTTACAAATCCCAGACAATCCTAACCTTGTATGAGTATAATCCCGTTTGGTATAACAGGAAAATCATAATCCCAGCCGGGATTGATTTCTACAGTCTTATTCCATGGGCCTACATGTCATATGCATCTTCTTTCTCAATCTCTCCCTAATCGATTCAGAATCGGTGGCGACCGTCAATGCCTGGGTGAGTTTTCTCACCAAACTCAAGAGCGTGCCGCAGAGTGTTTTCGTATGTCGGACATGGCAGCCGCCGCTGGCGCCCCGGGCGAGGTCCTGGATATGGCGGCCGCCGCTAGCGCCCCAGCGAGGTCCTGATGTGTGTGTGGGACCGGATCGGCTCCGCCGTGGACGCTATTCAGGACGAGCTCCTGGGCGCGTCCAAGCCCTGCGGTGGTCCAAGCCTTGAAGCTCTAGTGGCGGCGCGGCGCTCGAAAGCAGTTGGAGCCGGTCACGGGAGAACCTTATTCACGCTGGAAAGGAAACAGGAATACAGAGATGGGAGAGAGAGGAAAATGATATGGTTGGTGTGAATAACATAAAATCACATGTGGATGTTTTGAGCATACTGGCCCGGCCGCTTTAATTTGACCACAGTAGCCCAAGTTCGAATCCTCCTACACAAGCATTTTTCTTTTATTTTTTGCTTACGTATAGTATATACTATCAACAAAAAATGGACAGAAGTGGCCCACGTAAACAAATATTAACCTAAACAAATCTGGAGCTGGCCCAGGTAATAATGAATAAAGTATATTTGCAAAAGGAAAAATTAAAAAACAGTGAAGTAAGTTCCCGGTCAGGATTTTGCTTTTCCCGGTGTGCCAAACATACACAAGGTTAAAATAGTCCGGGATCAAAGAGATCAGGGTATGAACTTCAGGGATTTTAAGTTGAGGGTTCATTCTTGTCAGCGTCTACAATTACAAAGTTTATTTTAGACTTCACTCTTAATAAAACCAGTCAAGTTTGAGAAAAAAAAAACTTAGAAAGAAACATACCATAAACGTCAAAAATGAGAGGGCAAGAAACATGCCAAAAATACCTTAGAAATAACGATATCTGCTGGATACACTTCGAACTAGTTGCTCCAACCTTAGTACCTTAGTAATAACGATATACTGATGTTTTTATCATGTCATTTCCCCCTAATCCGTTCTAGCATCAACTAGCTTCAACCCCGTGGGCCAGTCCTGGCAGTGCCGCACATGCGGCACGATGTTGCCGGCGTCTTGCCGTCGCTTGCAGTCGTACACCGGCGCGACGTGGTAGCACGGCTCCATGGACATGTCCCTGCTGCACGGCCAGCTCACCGTGGTGTTGACCATCCCCATCCTCAGCACCCACGGCCTCATCCCGCCGAGCCCCTGCGCCACGTATCCGAACGTCGACTCGCCGGTGGTCACCAGCGTATCCGCCATGCTCAGCAGGTACACCTCCGCCCAAGCCTTGTGCTCGTGCGACCTCACATGGTACCGCTGGACCTCCTCGTGGCTCGGCTGGTCCACGACCACCACCTCGCCGTTCGCCGTCGCGCGCTCCCAGTACACCCCCTTGATCTTGTCGTAGTACCAAGCCTTGAGAGAGGTGATCAGAACGGCGGTGTGTTTGGCGCCATCGAGTTCCGCCGCCGTCGTCGTGACCGCCGGCTCGTCGTCTTCCTCGCCCAGCACCGCCGGGAGCAGCTTCTCGTTCTGCGTGCACGTCTTGATCTGCTCCAGGAGCTCCGGCGAGTCAGCCTGCCACGAGAAGACGCGCACCTGGATGCCGACCACGCGCTCCGCCCGCGCCAAGTGCGCGTCGTGGTACCGCGTGATGAGGCCCCACACGCGGTTGGTCGGGTGGAACAGGTACCGGCCGAGGTGGTGGAACACGGCGTCGCGCTCCGGGAACAGGGCGTCGAGCTCCTCCTGGAACGCCGTCACGAGGAACAGGCCCGGCGCGATGTAGCCGTCCGTCCTCATCACCAGCCACTGGATGCTGGACAGCAGCCGCTGGTCGTCGTCGCAGAAGAAGAGCTTGTCGTGGTCCGTCTGGTTGTGGTCGAGGTGGATGTACGCGAACGCCGGCAGCTCCGCCGTGGCGGCGGACCCGTTCACCTCGCCGGTTCTGAGCGCGCCGTCCTCTCGCATCTTCCCGTACCGCTCCAGCGTGGAGAGGTAAAAGCCCTGGTAGCCGTCGAGCGGGAAGCCCGGAGGCAGCAGCCACGTCGTGTTGGGGAAGGGCTCGCAGAAGAGCTCGTCCATCCCGTTGCTGGGGTCGACGAGGAAGACGCGGTCGGTGAGCACGGCGTAGAGGAACGCCGACGCCGCCGCGATGATCCGGTTGCCCAGGCCGCGGTACGAGATGGAGACCAGGTACCTGCACTCCGGTGACGCGAGGCTCTTGCCGGATTTGAGCTGCTCCAGGGCGCTGGCGTAGGCGGCGGTGCCCGGGCCGCACCGTCTTTGCAAGGCTTCATGGCTCCGCAGCTTGGAGACGAGGTGCTGCGACGGTTGCCTGCCGGCGTTCCGACGGTACACGGCGGATTGGTATCGGCTGTGGCAGGAATCTTGGTTGAAACCTTCGGCTAAGAGCCCGCCCAGAAGCTTGTCAGCGTGTGCTGCTGTCCTCCGGTGCAGCAAGGATGCTTCCTCGGGACCTGCGCCAAAGTTGCAGAAGCATTGGGTTTCTTTCAGTCGGGGCGGATTGTGCATGTACTGAATCGAACAACACCATGGGCCGGAATTGCTTAAGGCGTTGATGACTGAAAACTTCAAAAGTTCGGTTCACTTTTATTCTCCTCCATTTAACTATACCAATTGCACACATAAATTTTGGAAAGAAAAACAATAAATAACAAGAAAAGGTGAAAGAACAACCCTAAAGTTCATTCTAGCCACCAGGCTATCCATGAACTTCCAGAACACAATCCTTGTCCATGTACACCGACTCGACAACTTCTCAGCTTAGAGCAACTCTAGCAGTTCCGCTAAATGTCGGTACGCTATAACCGGTTTTCGGGTCGTCGCAAATCGGATATGCAGAACAATTTTTGCTTCGGTAGATTAGATCTACGTTGAGATTCATTCACGCCCAATATCTGATCTGAGCATGGTATGCTCTCGTATCACGACGTACAAGATGCTCACTCCGACAAGGCCCGCGAAGCCCCAGGCGGAGGAGGAGGAGGAGGAGGAGGAGGTGGTGGAATAGGAGGAGGAGCTGGCTGACGTCAATTCGCCCGGGAGATCCAGGGTAATCGTGCAGTCTTGGAGAATCCTGCCACGGTGGAACAAATGGTGATCCTCGACTTCATTCAGTTAGAGCGTGAGGTGTAAGTAAACAGTCGCCGCATCCGCAACATGAGAGGGTTGACGAGATATTCAACGTCCTAGAGGACGATGAGGAGCCAACCGAGCAATCCAAGGAGATGGATGTGGACCTCGATGTCGAATAGACGGATTAATTTTTGTAATTTTTATTTAAGCATTTAAGAAATGAAATATCATGCATTTATGTAAATTATATCCAGTTTTTAATGAATTTTGTACAAACTTATCTGATTTCAGCAAATTTGAAGTGAATTGTTAGCGGATATTTACCGTTAGAGTTGGATGATCGACATCCGCACCAATTAATATCCGTAGACGGATGTTGCGTTTGTTTTAAGGGTCTGTCTAAAACGCATGTACATGTGACATAGTTATGTCACATGTACTATGCTTTCCTCATAAATTCGTCCAAAAAAACATTTTACTTAATTGTTTGTCCAGTTTTTTTTTTACGCACAGAAAAAAAAAGCCCGAGAAGCAATCCAAGAAGCTACAGTTCGCCACTTTCAATAGGCATATTGCCACGATGGGCCGGCCCAAGTGTGCGGGAGGCTACAGCCTCATTTTTTGTTTATTTCACCTTGTTTGTTTTATATTTTTATTTTTTGTTTCACTTTTATTATACTTTCAAATAATCTTAATAAATATAACAGAAATGATATACATAAGAATTAAAAATAATAATCAAGCATCTTAAGAATATTAATGCACATAGAAAAATGTTTCTCGTGTATACAAAAAATACATTATGTATGAAAAAAATTAATTATGTTATCTAATGAATGTTAATCTAGCATTTGAAAAAACATTAAATGTGTCTGGAATTTGTTGATCATATAAACAAAAAATGTATAAAACATATGCAAATATTTATGAAAAATGTTGATTATGTATTTTAACAATGTTAGTCGTATATAAAAAATTGTTGATGATGTATTTAAAATTACTAAGCATGTACTAAAAAAATAAACCATATACGAAGAAAATGTTGATCATTTATTTTAAAAGTATATAGAAAAATTTAAAATTTATATGATTTTTATCATCTATTTAAAACATGCTGATCAACCACTTAAATTTTTTAATCATATATTTAATAAATACAAAATATATATTAAAAAAGTTTTCATATATTTAGAATAGTTTTTATAATATATTAAAATTGGACATTCAACCGAGAAAAAAGGTCAGACCTAGTTGCGACTCATTGGTGAACTTGCAACTGAGAAAAAAAAATTGGACTCAGTTGCGACTCGTTGGTGAACATGCAACTGAAAAAGAGACGGACCTAGTTGCGACTCGTTGGTGGACTTGCAACTGAGAAAAAATAGTCGAACACAGTTGCGACTCGTTGGTGGACATGCAACTGGAAAAAAAGGCGAACCCAGTTGCGACTCATTGAGGGACTTGTAACTGAGAAAAAAGGTCAAACCTAGTTGCGACTCATTGGTGAACTTGCAACTGAGAAAAAAAAAGTTGGACCCAGTTGCGACTCGTTGGTGAACATGCAACTGAAAAAAAAGACGAATCCAGTTGCGACTCGTTGGTGGACTTGCAACTGAGAAAAAAAATAGTCGAACCCAGTTGCGACTCGTTGGTGGACATGCAACTGGAAAAAAAGGCGAACCCAGTTAGGACTCATTGAGTGACTTGTAACTGAGAAAAAAGGTCAGACCTAGTTGCGACTCATTGGTGAACTTGCAACTGAGAAAAAAAAAGTTGGACCCAGTTGCGACTCGTTGGTGAACATGCAACTGAAAAAAGGACGGACCTAGTAGCGACTCGTTGGTGGACTTGCAACTGAGAAACAATAGTCGAACCCAGTTGCGACTCGTTGGTGGACATGCAACTGGAAAAAAAGGCGAACCCAGTTACGACTCATTGAGGGACTTGTAACTGAGAAAAAAAAAGTTGGACCCAGTTGCGACTCGTTGGTGAACATGCAACTGAAAAAAAAGACGGACCAAGTTGCGACTCGTTGGTGGACCTGCAACTGAGAAAAAATAGTCGAACCCAGTTGCGACTTGTTGGTGGACATGCAACTGGAAAAAAAGGAAAACCCAGTTGCGACTCATTGAGGGACTTGTAACTGAGAAAATAATTCAAACCTAGTTGCGACTCATTGGTGAACTTGCAACTGAGAAAAAAAAAGTTTGACCCAGTTGCGACTCGTTGGTGAACATGCAACTGAAAAAAAACGAACCCAGTTGTGACTCGTTGGTGGACTTGCAACTGAGAAAAAATAGCCGAACCCAGTTGCGACTCGTTGGTGGACATGCAACTGGAAAAAAAAGCCGAACCCAGTTGCGACTCATTGAGGGACTTGTAACTGAGAAAAAAAGTCAAACCCAGTTGCGACTCATTGGTGAACTTGCAATTGAGCAAAAAAAGTAGGACCTAGTTGCGACTCATTGGTGGACATGCAACTGAAAAAAAATCAAACCCAATTGCGACTCGTTGGTGGACATGCAACTGAAAAAAATCAAACCCAATTGCGACTCGTTGATGTACTTGCAACTGAGAAAAAAAATAGTTGAACCCAATTGCGACTCGTTGGTGGACTGACAACTGAGGGTTAAGATCAGTTGCAAGTTGAGGGCGGACTTGCAACTAGAAGGCATCAAAGAAAAAAAAAACAGTTACAAAAGTTATAGGTTGGTCTTAAAAATATCGAGTATAGATGCAGATAAATGCTAGACCCGTAGCTGGGTGATCTTGATAAAAAAACCTAAAAACCTAGTTGCAAATCGGTGATGGACACGCAACTGGGTCTCAGAAAAGTTTAGTATATATTAAAAAATGGTTTATTATATATTAATATAATTTTTTATGTATTAAAAACATGGTCATCGTAGAACATAAAAAATTAATATATATTGAATACAATTATTTTATATTAAATATTTTCAACGTATATAACAATAAATTTCAATGTGTATTTAAAAACAATCATCATGTTTCAAAAGAGTTCAATAAGTTATTTAGTTTTTTACTATATATTGATAATAGTTCACTGTATATTATGAAAAAGATTCAAAAAAGGACAAAACTAAAACACCGAAACTGAAAAAAAGTGTTGGGGCCAGTTGTGTGTTGAGGATGGACTTACAACTGAGCTGAAAAAACATTCAGATACGAGTCGATGAGCGACTTGCAACTGTGTTGACAAAAACTTCTAATTGCGAGTCGATAGGCGACATGCAACTGAGTTGGCGGAAAAAAAACACAGTTGTGGGTCAATGGGCACTTGCAAATGGGTTGACAAAAAAGTCCAGGTGTGAATCGATGTGCGACTGGATTGATAAAAAAAGTCTAGTTGCGAGTCGATGTGCGACTTGCAACTGGATTGATAAAAATGTTCAATTGCGAATCGATGGCTGACTTGCAGCAGGGTCACAAAAAAGTTCAGTTACGAGTCGATGAGCGAATTGCAACTGGGTTTGGCAAAGAAAAGTCCAGTTGCGAGACCATAAACGACTTGCAACTAGGTTGAATAAATTGTCCAGTTGCGAGTCAATGGATGACCTGCAACTGGGTTCACAAAAAAAATCAAGTTGCGAGTCGACGAAGGACTTTCCACTAGTTGACAAAATAATCTAATTGTGAGTCGATGGACGACTTGCAACTAGATTGGCAAAAAACAATTCATTTACGGTTCGACAAGGACTTGCGACTGGGTTTTGCAAAAAAAATATAGTTGCGAGTCAATGTGTGACTTGTAACTTGGCTGACTAAAAAAGTCAAGTTGCGAGTCGATAGGCAACTTGCAACTATCGACTCACAACTAGGTTTTGCAAAAAAAAAACAGTTGCAAATCGATGTGCGATTTACAACTGGATTGATAAAAAAAGTTCACTTGCGAGTCGGCGGGTGATTTGCAACTGGGATTTGCAAAATAAAAATTCAGTTACGAGTCAATGAGCAACTTGCAACTAGGTTAAAAAAATAGTCGCGAGTTGATGAGTAACTTGCAACTGAGTTGACGAAAATAATAGATTGCAAGCCAATGACTGACTTGCAACTGGGTTTACAAAAAAGTAAAGAAGAAAAAAAATATATATAATATATATATGTTACAAAAAATTGATCTTAAAAAATCATAAGTTCAAATCTAACAAATAAAAATAAGAAGGAAAAATATATTTTTAAATAACACAGTTCGACTTGCGACTACAAACATGTATCGACACCATGAATCAATATAAAAATTGTTTCCAAATTTTATAAAAAGATTTGCAAAATTTATATTCATGAATTTTGACAAAATAAAAAATCTAAATTAAATGAAAAGAAAGAAAAAAATAAATAAATAAAAAATAACACCTATACAGTTGATTACTTGCATGTAACATACTTAAAACATATGCACATGTACTTTAATCAACCCATATAAAATATGTCTACTAGATAAGCTCTAAGTGTGGGCACTGATCTAACAAACAGCTTAGAAAATAAGGAAGAGAGTGAACGAAGAAGATAATATAATAAACAATATAAAAGAACGAGATAAACAATACAAAAGGGTCAACGCTCTCCTACTTCTAAACGCTCTCCTGATCACGGCAAAATAAATAAAAAAGCGGCCTAGTAAAAAGCCTGCTCACCCTGATAAACGGGCCATCACCTGGTTCAACATTTATGCGCAAGAAAAATAGCAGATAAAGATCACACAGTTATGGAAGTACATGTGACATAACTAAAACACATGTACATGTGTTTTAGCAAATCCCTTGTTTTAAAGGTGGGTGTTGACGATGTCCTAAACGCATCTTTAGATGAAGATTTGTAGAAAACCTGCTAATTTAACTGAAAAATAGTAGTTGACCGGCCCATGCTACTTGCAAAATCTATACAAATCAGGCTGGTAAAACCAACCACCGAAGACTTCAAATGCGTACAATATATAGAAAGGAGAAAGTGAAGAAAAGAAAGTATAGTACCTCGGCGTAAGCCGGCCACTGCCGTCTCGATCCAGACCGCTGACCGCTCGCCGATGCGGCCGCCAAGGAGAAGGCCGATCAGTACGAAGGCAACGAGCACGGCGTTGATCGGCGGGACCGGGGCCCATCGCCTGCATCCCTCATGCCCAGGCTCAGCCGGCGACGTCTTCTTCATGGCCGGCCGGGGTTGGCCGATCTCTTCTTTGTGCGGCGCCGCGCAAGCGCCTAGTGCATGCAGTTCCTCTCTCAGTGCCCTATCGGTTTCCAGTGCCCTATATTTTGTACTACTTTAGTCTTGATGTGGATCTCAACTGTATATTAGGAGTAAACCTCGGATAGCCAAACTGCCTAACACTGTCACTAGAGTGGCAGTACCATCTGACACAAACTTCGATTCTGATTAGTGGGGAATATAGAGCTGGAATCGAGAGCAGAAATTGAACCTAGAGCTTTCGATCCGTGATAAACGGTCTGTCCCACTTGTTCGCCACCTTGTTTAGACCCGTTCTTAGAAATTTGCACCGCACCGGAATGGCCGCCTGGTGGCAATCTTTACTCCCTCCCACAGCCACAAGTCCAATCCGAAGGAAACGGATCAGGTCGCCGATCACAGATGCCCCACTTGTAACACAGTGACATGAATGCTAGCAAGCACAATTGTCTCGAGCCATTGCAAATCGGTGGTTCAAGATATTCAACACAACACAGGAAATCGGCACAAAGCAATCATCCAAGAAATCCGTTTACGCTACCCAGCCTAGCTTTAGTAGAAGATCAAATCTTGATGCTCATAACATTGTTAAATTTTTCCTTATTCTTCCTCGAGGTCGCCACATGTGTGGCTCTTAGAACCTCGTGATCTGAACTGTATCCTTCCAAATGTTCAAGTAAATCAATAAAGTGGGAAAGTTTTTCACAAAAAAGAAAGCAAGTACAATTGTCAGTTGACCTGCATGTAGGTTTCAGATAACCCAATATACAGTAACGGAAACTAAGTGTCTCCAGTACAAAACCAGCGTCGCGCGACGTTCGGTTGCGGCGGACCATGGGTGCCCCCGCGGGCGATTCGCTGGTGGTCGCCGTCGCCGGCCCCTTCCCTGAGAGTGGGAACCCCCACCAGCCGCCTCAGCCCTCCACCACCCACCAGCCATCTCCAGCAACGCCGGACCCTTCCCTTGGCTGCGGACCGAGCCGCCGTCCACCTGCTGCAGCGTCGGGGCGCCTGAGCGCCCTCCCCGTTGCCCATGTCCCGCGCGCAGGTAATTTCTTCCGCTCTAGAGTGATGACCTCCTTCCTCTCCGGCGTCTCCTTCGACGCCGGAATCTCCTCCATTCACGACCAGCCCACCCCCCTTTGGGTCACGGCACCGTTTGCGGCGGAGTGTTTCTCCCCCGTCGGTGTTGAGCGCTTGCTGTCCTATTTTTTCTGCTCCCCCGATGAGCGCCTCCACGTCGCCGCCGTGGATGAGCTCATCTTTTCCGCTCAGGTGGCGAGCCCCGCTATTGCCGCGTTCCTTGTGGAGGTTGGCCCTGGCCTCATGGTCGCGGTCAACCTCGGGTTGCACGGCTCTCTGCGGTCTGCGCAGGCCCACGCGGCTTCCATTCGGGCACGCGCGCGCCGCACCGCTCGCCGTGTTGTCCTGTCCAGTGTCTCCACGGACAATTACGCCAACGGGCTGCTCCAGCGGCTGCTTCCCATCAGGTGTCCAATCCCTTCAGACCCCTGCATGCCTGGGCTACTTCCTACTCTGGAGGCAGTAGCTCACGTTTCGGCCTCCCATTCGCCCGTGCCTGGATCCGCTGACCTGGAGCGGGATCCTGCCCCCCCCGCCCCGTCACCGTTAGCGCCATTTAAGATTGCCCATGTTTTTTTCGGAAAGGGGAGCAGATAGCGTGGAACGAAGTGATAGCGACGCTGCCGCGGCGCCTGGGCCCTCCACCCCATCCACCGCCATTACTCCGCCCGCGTCCAGCCCATACCTGCATGCGCTGCTATCTCCTTCACCACCCGCCCCCCAAACCCTAGGCCTCCTCCACCACCACTGTCTCTCCAAGGTTGTTTTCGCTGCCTCTCCACCCTCCACTTCGTGAAAGACTGCCGCGACCCGATCCGGTGTCGTGCCTCCGGTCACTGCGCCTCCTTCCCCCGCTGCCCCATGGCCCCCTCCTCCACCCGCCCTTCGTCAGCTCCCGGCCCGGCTGCCACCCCCACCCTGCGGCCCCTCGGAGGAGGCAGTCTACCCCCTACCCGCGCGCCGGGGTCCCGACCCTGGAGCGCGGCGCGTGCGACCTCCTCCCACGCCGCCTCGAGCAAGGTGAACCCAGTGCCGCTGCCAGGACGGAGGCCTCCTCGTCTCCGCCCCACCTACGTGAAGTCTCTCTCACGGGAGTCGTCCGGTCGCCGCCTCCCTCACCCCGAGGCTCCCCGCCGGACCTTGGACCCCCCGGGGCTGGTGAGGCGCCTCCTTCGGAGGTCGCCTCCCCTGGGCGCCACACGCCCGGAGGTAGTGCCCACTCGCAGTTCAGCCTCGGTTCCTCTGTGTCCTCTGGCCACACCATCCCCTCCGTGCTCTCGGACTCGGACAGGACGGATATGGCGGAGATCTTCATGCCGGTGGGAGACTACGCCGCCGCTTCGCGCCTTGCGGTCGTCTTCATTGAGCCCCCCCCCCAATGCTTTCATCAACAACACTGTGGCGGTCTAGGCGGCGGTGCTGGGCGCCTTTGCGCACCTGCTCCCCGAGGTCGTCCCGTCCTCGGTGGGGGCTATGTACCTCCACTTCGCCTCTGCTGAAGACAGGACGGAGGCGCTGGGGCACGGGTCCGTCATGCATGAGGGGGCCAGGATCGATCTGTACCCCGAGGATACCTTTGCTCATTTCTCGCCTCGCATCGACGTCTGCACCCTCGTCGCGGCTACTGGTTTTCCGGCGGAGCATCTCACCCCCATCGGGATCCCTGCCATGTTCGCGGCTTTTGGCAAAGTTCTGGAAATCGACCCCCTTGTTCTTGCCGGGCGTGAGTTGGGGACTGTCAGGGCAGTTCTGCTGCTCAAAAACCCCAGGGAGGTCCCCTGCGACGTGTGGCCGCTTGGCGGGCAATGGGCGTCCCGCGTCGTCTTTGTCCGCCCGATCCGTTCGTGGGGGCGGGAGGAATCCTTCACTGATGATGGCACGTACATCCCGTTCTTCTCCCCGCCGCCCTCTCCTAGGGTTGCCGCGGGGCGGGGGTGGAAACGGTGCCGCTGGGCTGCTCCCGGCGCGCTTTGGTGACCGCCTGGGATGATCGTTTGTTTTACCTCTCGGGTTCCTTTCTCTCCACGTTCATCCTCACCACGGCCTATGCCTCCACTACGACTGGCCTTTCTCTCACGATCACCAACATCTATGCCCCTCCCGATCACTCCCTCACTGGTGCGTTCATGGAGGATCTCACCGCCGTGGCGGCCAGGGTTGCCGGCCCCTGGATCTCCATTGGGGACTTTAACCTTCTAATGACCCCCGTGGAGAAAAGCACCCCCAATTTCGACTTCCCTAGGGCGGTGGTGTTCAACTCCCTTGCCCTCCACGAGCTCGCCCTCACCGATCGCCGGTTCACCTGGACCAACCGACGCGACCCCCCGACGCTGGCTAGACTGGATAGGGCTTTCTTCAATCACGAGTGGGATGTTGCGCTCCCTGATTCATCCCTCTCCTCCCGCCCCCGTCCAGTGTCGGATCACGTCCCCCTCGTCGTCACCGCCTCCACCCGGATCCCTAGGCCTTCTAGATTCTTCTTCGAATCCTCGTGGCTCCTCCAACCCCTCTTTCTCCCCACCACCATCAACTCCTGGGCTCGGGGCGCTGGTAACGGCGGGGCTGCTCAACGCCTCGCGGTGCACAAGAAACGGTTTCGGTCGGCTGCCAAGGTTTGGAAAAAGCAACACAAGTTCATTCCCACATACGATAATGACTGCAAGTTCGTGATTGACCTGCTTGATTTTTTGGAAGAGTTTCGTATTCTCTCGCCAGGTGAACAAAGTCTTCAGTCTGACGCTCGGCTCTGCCTGGCGGAGTCCATCTCTCGGCAGGCCGCCCATTGGCGGCAACGCGGCAAGGTCCGGGCGGTGCGGGAGGGCGACGAAAACACCGACTTATTCCACGCCTCTGCCTCCCAGCGCCGCCGAAGCAACTCGGTGCGCGCCCTCCTTTTGGACGATGTCGAGGTGGTGGATCAGGCGGGCAAGGAGGCGACGCTGCATGCCTTCTACGCCAACCTGTTGGGCTCGCGTCGGCGCCCTGTTTGGAACTTCGACGTCGCCGGGCTTTATGCCGGTGCCCCTCGCGTCCAGGCGGCGCCGCTCGTCGATCGATTCACCCGTGAGGAGATCAAGGCGGAGGCTGCCCTCCTGGATCGGACCAGCGCTCCTGGGCCGGATGGCCTGGGGCCCGCCTTCTACCAAGGTGCCTGGCGGCATGTCGAGGGGGACGTCCGGCGCCTCTTCGACTGCCTCTTTGAGGACGCCATCGATCTGCACCCCATCAACCTCGCATACATCGCCCTCCTCCCCAAGAAGCCGGGCGTCCCTACGCCGGGGGATTTCCGGCCGGTGTCCCTCCAGAATGGGGATGTCAAGATCCTTTGCCGGGGCCTTACCTCCCGGCTGCAGGGGCAGATCGGGCGGCTCATCGACCTCGACCAATCTGGGTTCCTCGCCGGTAGAAGCATCTCCGAGAATTTTGTGCACGCCACTGAGCTTGTCCAGTGCTGCCACAAAAGGGCGGCTCCGACTCTCGTCATCAAACTCGACTTTGCTAAGGCTTTCGACTCGGTTGAGTGGAGCTGCTTGCGGACCGTCATGGAGGTTCGAGGGTTCCCCCCGCTTTGGTGCGACCGGATGGATGCCATTTTCAACTCTTCCCGCTCTGCCGTCCTCCTCAACGGTGTGCGGGGGCGGTGGTTCCCTGTTCGGCGTGACCTCAGGCAAGGGGACCCGCTATCCCCCTACCTCTTCATCCTGGTGGCGGACGTGCTGCAGCGGATGATCCGTTTGGACCCCCTCCTGAGCCACCCCATTGTCGACGGCGGGCCACCGGTTGTCCTCCAGTACGCTGATAACACACTCATCCTCCTCCGGGCGGCCCCGGGGGCCGCGGCCAAGCTGCGGCGCATCCTCGACAATTTTTCTGCCGCGTCTGGCCTTGCCATCAACTTCCAAAAGAGCACCATGGTTCCCTTGCATGTCGGGGGAGAGGAGGTCGCCGAGGCTGCGCTGGCCTTGTCCTGCGTGGTGGGATCCTTCCCTCAATCTTACCTGGGTCTCCTCCTGTCCAAGGAGAAGCTCACGACGCTGGACTTGGCTCCAATGATTGTGAAGGCGGACAAGTATCTGGCGGGGTGGCGGGCGCGTCTCCTGTCGCCGGCTGGCAGGCTTGTGCTCCTAAACGCAGTGCTCGATGCGCTGCCTACCTATGCCATGGCCGCGGTCACCCTACCTTCTGCTGTCATCGACAAGCTGGATTGTTTGCGTCGCTCGTTTCTCTAGAGTGCGGCGGAACGCGCTTCGGGGGCTCAATGCCTTGTCGCATGGTCTGTGGTTTGCCGGCCCAAAAGCGAAGGGGGCCTCGGCGTTCGCAATATTCAAGATCAGAACCGTTGCCTACTGCTCAAGTTGGTTCACCGGCTACACGATCATACTGTTGGGAATGTGCCCTAGAGGCAAATAAAATATGTTTTATCGAGCATATTTCATTAGTTCATAATACGTTTGGTACTATGCTATAACTGTATTAAGCGGAAACATCAATACAGGTGTGGTATACAAACAACCAGGTCCCTAGTCAACCCTAGTATACTAGTCCATTGGGCGATTGATGATCAAGGTTTCCTGATCATGAGACAATGGCGTCTCTTGACAATGGAGTCGTATCATTGGATAATGATATGATGGACATACACCCACCAGAAGTGTTGCGATGTGATCAAGTCACATAGTTCGACATTGCGATAACTATAACGTAGTGACCAGATCCTTAGACCGTCATGATCATGCGTAATTACTGTCTATTATGATGCCTTGATTTGCTACCCACCGCCTGACTGAAATATGCTGGCCATAAAGGAGTACTTCAGGTATTCCGAATAGATATGTTAATGAGTATGCAAATAGATCAAAGCGGGATTTGTCCATCCGTGTGACGGATAGGTACTCTGGGCCCACTCGATGATGTTACATCATAAAGTTTGCAAACGTGTGACTAGGTCACGGAGTTGTAATATCACGGGAACGAGTAAACTTGTTTGTTGAGAACGAGGACGAGCTAGGTATAGTGGATACCGATGATCAAACCTCGGACAAGAAAAGTACCCCAGGACAAAGGGAATAGGCACACGGTTAACGGATCCAACAGCGATTGAAGTTCATTCGATGGAAGCGCAGGGGCTATCAAGGATTGTAACCAGGTCCAATTGATTAGTCATTGATCAATGAGAATTGTCTCGATCATGTCTGCTGTTTCCCGGACCGTAGGGTGTTACACTTAAGGGTACTCGACGCAGTAAGGATTGATTCGGGATCACCGGAGAAATTGGAGAGAACACCGGAATTGTTCCGATAAAGGCCGGAAGTTGTTCCGGGTATTTTGAAAGGTTCAAAATATATTTAATAATGTTTAATATATGTTTTATTATTTAATTATCTGAATTAAATATTAAAATGTATTTAAATATAATTAAAAATGAATTAAAAGGCATATGGGCCTCATAGGGCCCATTAGGGGGAGAGGGAGTCCTCCCCCATGGGTCATGGCGCCATGAGGGGGCCCACCCCCTTTAATAGGTGCGCCACCCCCTCCCTTGGGATTAGTCCCACCCCGGAAGTGGAGGGGGGGGGGGGTGGCACCCCTCCTTGCCCTATATAAGGAGGGGTAGAGGTGCCCTTTTAATCATCATATTTTTGAGATAAGTTCTCATCTCTCTCTCCCTCCTTTCTTCTTCCTCGAGTGGACTCCCCTTGTTTGGAGTCTACACTTGGTTGGGGATTTCTCCACTATATGCACGCCGTCGTGCTGCTGGAATTGGGATCCGAATCCATCTTCTTTCCGCTGATCTACTGGTTCGGAGCCCGGAGGGACGTCGGGTATACTGTATGTGTATAATCCCGCGAGGCACTACATTTGTGGTGCTACTTCATCGTCGTGGTCGTATCGCGAGGTCTTCATGAGCAACGTTCTGACGGGGACGTAATCCCGTCATCGGTCTACAAGGATCGGGTGGCTACAGGAGTCATCGTGGATCTGCGCGGCATCGGGGATTGCCGGTACGACTACACCAACCACGTTCATGCGGGAACGTTTCCCGCTTAACGGACTACATACTGGTATGTGATCTATTTCTGTCTGTTACTTGCATCGCCATAGCATAGGTCTTGTGTATGGGTCTCTTAGGTTATGAAAAATTTGTGTTTTCTGCCCCGAACCCCAACAGTGGTATCATGAGCAAGGCTATGCGTAGATGTATTGTACGGATAGAACACATCTAGTATGTGGGCATCAATTCTCCAATTGTTACCCTCTCACGTGTACTCATTTAGCGTTGCGGCAATGTTTGATGAAGCGGCCCCGACCGACTTACGCGTTTACGCGAGACTGGTTCCACGCTTGACATATGGTTTGTACCATATAAAGTGGCTGGGGGGTGTCTGTCTCTCTGCATTACCGATGCGAAGATGTTTGCAACGGAGGGCCTCGACAGGGGTGTAATAGAGACAATTGCGGGATTGGTGTTGTGGCTTGTTTTCGCATGATAGAAAGCGGTTCTTTTCTCGAAACCCCTAGCAGCCACGTAAAACTTGCAAAAGATAAAGTAGAAAGGCGTTTTCAATTTTAATTTGCATGTCGGGGGGGATCATAGCATGTATGATTTATACTATTGCATCCTGTTTTGCTAATATGTTAGATATACGACGGTAGCATAATAGGATGATCCCTCACTAATCCAACAAAGTGTCCTTCCTTAGTGAAGCACCATCTGGAAAGTTCTTCATTATGGAGGCATCACGTGTCACACGGGTGTCAAACATTTTTACGTTCACAAGAGATGGGTGGAGCAAGCCTAGCATGTCCAGAAACATGGCCTTGCATACGCGGCATATACTCACTAAGGTTATTGTGGCGATCCTGGCATGTGCAGACATGGCCTCGGGACACAAGAGACCGAAAGGTCGAGCATGAGTCACATGGATGATGTGATTGGCATGATGGCCTACCTTGAACAACATACTGATGGTCTTGTCACACGGGGGAGGTATGTTCTTCAAGGATCGTGTAATCACTTAGAACAAACTATGAGGTATGTTTGTCTGAGTGGGAGTTCCATAATTTTTTTTGAAACATGAACTCCATATTATGAACTTAATCTTCATGTCTTAGGAAATATCATTGTAGATAAACGTCATACCAATGTTTAGAACTATGGCTCTTTTAGTATGATAGAACTTAAGGTAAATGGGTCTTACTTCATTGATGTGTACCAACACCATTAGAGACATACTCATTAGTAATGACTTGCTAAACATAATACGAAGAACTGCTAGGAGATACACCTGACAACTCCGTAATCAAGGAAGATGATGATGAGTATCACACTTACCGGCACTTATGAATGACTGTCCAATACACCATAATTCATTCTATGGAATCTGAATTGTGAATGCATGTTAACCAACACGTATGACGTGCTAGGTGAACTTGAAAGCACTTGGTCACAAATTAGAGTAATGGAATATGAGTATATGGACGGGGTTTCTTTCAACTATGGTGGAAGGAACAACTGCTGAGAAAGTCACTTGGAAAATGTATAAGATACATGGAACACCTTGTGTATAACTTGGACTACTGAATGACTGGTTACTTTGCGATAACTGGGGAGTTGCATCCGCTTCCTCCTAGTTACAAAGACCATGTCTGGACTATGTCATGAAGGAGAACCGTTCACCTGTCATGAGGTCATGGTTAAAGTCAAGAACTTTAAGAGTAGAACCAATGCAGGAATGGTCATTGACGGAGAAGGTATATTTGATATACGAGTTATAAATGTCTTTCCCACGAAACACTAATTGCGGTTGATTAAGTATTCGATGCTTGAACTTACTGCTTGAGAGTGGCTTGGAAGGGATGAGGTGACAATGTGTGCTGACGACAATCAAGATAGTTGATGGTCGACAACAATCTCCCTCTACATCTATCAATTTATTAATATATGAATGAATTTTATGATCGTTTGAATGAGGACTTTATTAGTGTGTCTTGCATCTCGCGAAGACAATTATTCATATTAGTGAGAAACAAGTCAGTTGTTCTCCTTTTATGAATGATATCTCTTATGGTCACATTACGATTATGAATGAGTTATTCTTATACTGATGATAGTTGTTTGATCATTTATAAGAAATATTGTAAAGCCAATAAATATCCAGGCTTGATAATGACACTACAGTTTAAGTCATGAATGGTATGATGATGTCTTAAGATACTTGATCTCTTGACACATACAAACCATACCTTTTAGGTGAGATGACTAAAACCTCACATTTTGGTAAACAGAATGTGTACTGATTGTTGAATATCATACATTGTGATGTATCGTATGTCAGCATGTGGTGAATTTCATTATTTCGTGAACTTCGTGTGTGGACTTAGATGAATATTTGTATTCACTAATGAAACATGAGTCTGAAATAATTTGATATGATCAAAAAGGATTTCAGAGTAAAGATGGATATTAAATTAACAAGAAAGACAAGTCTCTACGATTTGATCAAAGTGACAAATGTTTTGAGTTAGTCTTGGGCATAAAGACTTGTGTGAAAGTTGTTCCACAAATTGCAATGTCTTGAGACACTTCAATATGATTGACGTGCCTGAACATTGTGATCATATTCTATCGAAAAGTGTATGGTCTAAGTTATCTCTTACCAAGTTACGTTATTATTGTTTAGAGTTATTAATTTAATATGCAAACACTCACTTCAGCATAGGGAACCATCTGAGTTCGTGGAAACCAACACTATATATGTCATGGTGTGTTGTGGTTTCTAGGAAGCTTGATTTATGTAAGATAAATTATCTTTGTAGTGTATCCTTAGACAACTATGGATGCATCTTCCACAACTAGAACCAAAAGGAGCAAAACTTATATTGCTATGTTTGGTGTTTGTCAAGAATTGTTCTTGATAAATGTGGTAATGGAAGAAAAGTGAAAGTTCAACCAAGGTAATTGACCTTGCCTCCAAATGTCAGAGTAGTGCAACGGAATATGTTCTGGAAGCAAAGCTCTACAATAAGAGGAGAAACTAATGATAATGATCATGATCTTCTGATGGGAACTTTTACTGAGAAAGGTAGGATTCAAGAATATATATTTGCCCCTGGTGCAAAATGATATTCATGATTCACTTGTCATGTTAATGGAACAAGACATTCCTACGAACTACAAAGAAGCGATGGTGGACCTAAGTACGAGATATGACTACGAGTCATGAAATCCTATGTTGAGTTACATTTAAGATTGCTTGAATCTTATCAAGTAAGGAGGTTACTTGATATTCACAATAACTTCAGAGTTATGAGGAATAAATGTGAACATCAAAGGGACGTCAAGATTGGTTTGTCACAAAGATTGTTTCTGACAAATTCAATGGGTTGACTACAATGTGTAGCAATGCTTGAGTCAAAGGGATATTCACTATGATTGATCCAGGATTGTTATCAATACCGTGACTTCCTCAAATCCTGTATTTGAAGAAGTGTTGTAATTGGTACAACAAGAAGGTTTTGGAAAAACATATGGATACTATTGTCTCGTAAACTGAATTCTCATTTTGATGGATGATCAAAGGATTTTGGACTTAACCAAAATATCGAGGAAACATGCATTTGCATGAAACTGAGTGGGAGCTGAATAGTTTCCTGAAACTTAATATGTAGACGACATATTTTGAGTGGGAGCTATGGGAGTATTATCCTAGACTTATATGTAAATGACATATTTGAGTAGGAGCCATGTGGTTAGTATCCTGAACTTAATATGTGTCTGACATATCTAAGTGGGAGCCATGTGGATGTTATCCTTGTCTTATATGTGACTGACATATTTGAGTGGGATCAATATGAGTGTTATCCTATAACTTAATATGTGCATGACATATTTGAGTGGGAGCATGATAACATTCTCATATATGGATAACATATTATGAATGGTGTAGTTGGTGTTAATGATTATTTGAATCTTTCATAAATGAAGATGAATAAGTATTAAGCATTGAAGATCTATTAAGATAGATATGTGTTTAATAACATTGAGTCGTAATATTTTCCTGGATAAGATTCTGAAGGAGTTCAGAATGGGACAAGTCAAGAAGTGGTCCTTACTTGTATATCCAAGAGAAGTGTTGAGTTAATCTCAGTACAAGAACAATGATTAATGGTTAATGAAAGAAATGGATGTGTTGGATCCTCTATGCCTTTGTCATAGGTTCTTTCATATAAAACCAGAGTTATGTACTCGACGTAATGTGACCCAAGTTCCTAGCAGTAAGAACATGTTGTGATATGATTTATGAGTAAATCATTGAACAAAGAGTTAAGCTTATCCTTCAGTGTCTGAAGAGAACTGAGGATACATCTCAAATTTGTAAAGGATAGTGGACTTGACCATAAATGTTATGCTGGTTCAAGTTTTGACACTAACCTAGAAAATTGAGATATCATACTAATGAATGCCTAAGTTGAAAGAAACATGGTTAGAAATCAAAGTTGCATACAATGCACTAAGGATTGAATCTACATTGATGTGGCTTCTTTAGAAGTAGCAGGAGTTATATTATGGCTTAAGAAGTTTGACTTCTGATTGAGTGAGTTTCAAGTGTGCATGACTATGTGAAAGTCCGCGTGACCCACCGGATGTCATTGCTATGACACAGCAAACGAAGTCTCACTTCACCGCCAAATATATATACCTCATCATTATAGTGGATAATGAAGAAATGTTAAATTAGGTGACATTATGATTTGCAAAAGGACATACGGTTCTGAATGGTACCCAGACCGTTGATACAACCTCTTCCACGGGCAAGCATGATCAATAAGGAGTTATGATCCAGAGAAAATGCAACTAGATTATTTGTACTCTAGTGCAAGTGGGATACTATTGGGATACTCTAAATAAAATATGTTTTATCGAGCATATTCCATTAGTTCATAATACGTTTGATACTATGCTGTAACTGTATTAAGCGGAAACATCAATACAGGTGTGGTATACAAACAACCAGGTCCCTAGTCAACCCTAGTATACTAGTCCATTGGGCGATTGATGATCAAGGTTTCCTGATCATGAGACAATGGCGTCTGTTGACAATGGATTCGTATCATTGGATAATGATGTGATGGTCATACACCCACCAGAAGTGTTGCGATGTGATCAAGTCACATAGTTCGACATTGCGATAACTATAACGTAGTGACCAGATCCTTAGACCGTAATGATCATACGTAATTACTGTCTATTAGGATGCCTTGATTTTCTACCCACCGCCTGACTGAAATATGCTGGCCATAAAGGAGTACTTCAGGTATTCCGAATAGATATGTTAATGAGTATGCAAATAGATCAAAGCGTGATTTGTCCATCCATGTGACGGATAGGTACTCTGGGCCCACTCGATGATGTTACATCATAAAGTTTGCAAACGTGTGACTAGGTCACGGAGTTGTAATATCACGGGAACGAGTAAACTTGTTTGTTGAGAACAAGGACGAACTAGGTATAGTGGATACCGATGATCAAACCTCGGACAAGCAAAGTACCCCAGGACAAAGGGAACAGGCACACGGTTAACGGATCCAACAACGATTGAAGTTCATTCGATGGAAGCGCAGGGGCTATCAAGGATTGTAACCAGGTCCAATTGATTAGTCATTGATCAATGAAAATTGTCTCAATCATGTCTGCTGTTTCTCGGACCGTAGGGTGTTACACTTAAGGGTACTCGACGCAGTAAGGATTGATTCGGGATCACCGGAGAAATTGGAGAGAAGACCGGAATTGTTCCGATAAAGGCCGGAAGTTGTTCCGGGTATTTTGAAAGGTTCAAAATATATTTAATAATGTTTAAAATATTTTTTATTATTTAATTATTTGAATTAAATATTAAAATGTATTTAAATATAATTAAAAATGAATTAAAAGGCATATGGGCCTCATAGGCCCATTAGGGGGAGAGGGAGTCCTCCCCCATGGGCCATGGCGCCATGAGGGGGCCCACCCCCTTTAATAGGTGCGCCACCCCCTCCCTTGGGATTAGTCCCACCCCGGAAGTGGAGGGGGGTGGCACCCCTCCTTGGCCTATATAAGGAGGGGTAGGGGTGCCCTTTTAATCATCATATTTTTGAGATAAGTTCTCATCTCTCTCTCCCTCCTTTCTTCTTCCTCGAGTGGACTCCCCTTGTTTGGAGTCTACACTTGGTTGGGGATTTCTCCACTATACGCACGCCGTCGTGATGCTGGAATTGGGATCCAAATCCATCTTCTTTCCGCTGCTCTACTGGTTCGGAGCCCGGAGGGACGTCGGGTATACTGTATGTGTATAATCCCGCGAGGCACTACATTTGTGGTGCTACTTCATCGTCGTGGTCGTATCGTGAGGGCTTCATCAGCAACGTTCCGACAGGGACGTAATCCCGTCATCGGTCTACAAGGATCGGGTGGCTACAGGAGTCATCGTGGATATGCGCGGCATCGGGGATTGCCGGTACGACTACACCAACCACGTTCATGCGGGAACGTTTCCCGCTTCACGGACTACATACTGGTATGTGATCTATTTCTGTCCGTTACTTGCATCGCCATAGCATAGGTCTTGGGTATGGGTCTCGTAGGTTATGAAAAATTTGTGTTTTCTGCCCCGAACCCCAACACATACTTCGCCATCTCGGTGGGCTACCTGGGTGTGGGAGGAAGCCAACGGGCGGTCACTGTGCACCGGCACTCCTTTTCGCCTTGCCGGCCAACATGGCAGGGCGCTCCGGCGCCTCCTCCCTCTCTACCGCGATCTCTCCAGGGTCCTGGTGGGCGACGGGCGGAGAACTTCCTTCTGGAAAGACTCCTGGCTCCCCTGCGGGGCTGTGGCGTCGGCCTTCCCTGCGCTGTTCTCCCATGCCGTCGACGCTGAGGCCACGGTGTGGCGGTTCCGGACTGCTGGGCTTGACGAAATCCTCATCCCCCGGCTCACTGCGGCGGGGGGCCGTGATCGTGGTCGCCTCCTCACTATCCTGGGGGTGTCGTCGCGCCTTTTGCCGCCTTCATCTGGGGGGCGCGTGCTCCGTCCCGGGTTAAATTCTTTGGTTGGCTCCTGGTGCAGAGGCGCATACATACCAGGGATGTTCTGCTGAAAAAGACGATCGTCTCCTCCGAAGACGCGGGGTGCCCGATCTGCGATGCGACCCTCGAGACGGCGGACCACCTGATCTTCGAGTGCCCTTTTGTCCAAAGCTTCTGGAGGTCCGTGGGCGTCCCGCTCAGTGCCTCGGTGTCGGTCGCCAACATCCAGCGACTGGACGTGTCGGCTGCGGTCGGGGAGGCCTCCTCCTCCACCTTCGTCCTCCTGTTGCTGGAAAATCTGGGACATAGAAATGGTGTGGTGTTCACGAACAACACCCCATCCCTTGCCTTCGCCCTCCGGGCGTGACGCGAGGACGCGGCCCTTTGGCGTTCCAGGCTGAGCACTGCTTGCCGCTCCCATGCTGATAGGTGGCTTCATGCTTTTTCAAATACGCCGTAGGGCGTGGTAGCCCCCCCTCTCTCTCCCTCCCCCCAAGACCAAGATAGCATAAGTGGTAGTTGTGCATGTAACTGTGGTGCAATGCTGCCCCCCCTTAGCCCTGCCCCTTCGATTGTGTTTGCAATACATACAGGTGGAGGGCGCTCCGCCCTCCCCCGGTGAAAATTCAAAAAAAAATATACAGTAACCCCCTTTCTAATAATAACTTTTTACATCTACTCCCTTCTTTCCTAAATATAAGTTTTTTTAGACATCCAATATGAACTACATATGGAGCAAAAATGAGTGTATCTACATTCTAAACTATGTCTATATACATTCATATGTAGTTTCTATTGAAATCTCTGAAATAAATTATATTTAGAGAGTATTAAGTATATACAATACACCATATTTAATAATAAATTTTGACATCTGTAAAGTATTACATACCGTTAGTTTGGCTGAAAATGCTTTTGGCTCTCGGGCTCACTGGAGCCCTCCAAATTCAAACTTTTAAATTCATCAAAATCCGTATTTTTACATTTGAAAAAATTCTGAAAAAATACAGATATACATGGAGCCATGACTTACAACTGTGTAAATTTTCAGGATGAAATACATTAAAATGAGAGCTGTGCAAAAATAACAAATCTGGCACTTGTTAACACATGATACTATTCATCCTTCCTGGCCATGAATTTGTTTTTTTATGCACAGGCCGTAATTCAAGGTATTTTATCATGAAATTTTACACACATGTACAATACATCCTTATATAATTGCATAATGTTTTTCAGATTTGTTTGCCATCGAAAAATTTGAATTTTGGTTTTTTCAAAAAATCAGGTTCCATCAAAACGCCTCACCCGTTCGTCTAGTCTATAAAGTATTACATGCTACAAAAATGACTCCATATACTACTATTGCAAATTACTATTGAATGTGAATCTAACTACATAAGTTTACGAAGCAGCGATTCAGTGCCCGGATGCATCTGCAATTCTATGCCCCCACACCGCTTCATGCCGGCATCACCATGAAGCAGGAGCGAACACACTTCAGTGCCTTACTGGTGAAGGTGGAAAAACCGGCGCTGCCTTCAGTGTCGTTACCCTGGCGCATAAGGACCAATGCTACAACCTGTCCCTCCCCACTCAACACCGTTGACGAAGGACTAAACCGGCGCTACCTTCAGTGTCTATGGATAAATGATGCTTGGAAAATGCTTACTCGGTTACTCCATAGCTAGTGTAGAAGATTCCCTTACTCCGTATTTAAGCATTCTCTTACATAAATCATTATAATAGAAAAGGGTACTTGAAATAAAACATACGGCACAACCATGCATAAATACCTTAAATACCCTTTTTATTTTTATTTTGAGGGGGAATACCCTTTTTTTTGTTTTAAAGGCCGGCGTAGAAGATTGCCTTACTCCGCAGCCTCTGATTTTGCTAGTTCTAAAATGCTTGGAGATTGCACGAGGTGTTTTGGCTCAGGGTTTAGATGAGCCCGTACAACTTCAAAAAATCATTAAAAAATCATTTTTATGGTAATAGATGCTAACTGTGAGATGTTCGTGTAGAATTTAAAGAAATTTTAACATCTGAGAAGGTCTCTGCAAAAAAAATTGAGAACGGTGAAAAATGTAATGTTCATGCACGTTTTTTTCTAAGAGCTTTCAGATGTTTGAATTTATTTAAATTTTGCATGAACATCTCGTACTTAAGCATTTTTCGCCATATTATTTTTAGACGTTATTTATTTATTGTTTCTAGTACTCCCTCCGATCCATAATAAGTGTCATTTATTTTGCACTAAGTTAGTACAAACTTTGTACTAGATGAGCGACACTTATTATGGATCGGAGGGAGTAGTTTTTTTGGGCGTAGATGAGCTCATACTCACAATTGAATATTTTTGAAGAATCTGCTACTAGTACTAGAGTTTTCTTATATTGGCGGATTCGTCCGTAAAAACAGGAATGGTCGTTGCGGACCTGATGCCTAGTGGATTCAAGCACGCAAGTAATGGATGAATGGAAAATCTACACTTGTTCTAAAAATAAATAAATAATCTACACTTGTACAGTAGGACGATTCGCGCCCTCTTCTTTCTTTCTTTCACGGTGGTTGACTTTGTTTCCCAGAAAATGCTAACCCTGTTTCCCTGAACCAGATCTGTCAGACGCCTACGACTAAACAACTGCACCGGAGTGACGGTACAGTGTTCGCCTATTCGCCGGCTCACGCAGCCGCGTCGTGCGCCATGGTTGACCCGCCGTTCGCAATCTGGCCATTGCCAACTCCCGCATCTGCGTCGACGTCCGGGACCGTCGATCTGCATTTGCATCACTTCAAGGCAGCGCCGTGGCGACTCCCGAGACTGAAGCTCCCGCTCGAGGAAAGTTCGCAGAGCGTTGGCACCAGCTCGAGGAAGGGAAAAGAGAGCGGCGGCCGGCCGGCCGCAGTCCACGCCACCGCCGGTGATGAAGGCGAGGCCGGCTGCCGAAGGCAAGCGATGCAGCCTTGGGATCAACAGCAAGCTCGTCGCCTTCTTGCTCACGGTGCCGTCGCTCGTCCTCCTCCTTGGCGGGCGGCCGTTTGGCGAGCAGCCGGCGCTCGGGATCGACACGGCCGAGGCCGGCAGAGGTAAGACTGCAAACTAGCTTTTGTTCAGTACTGCATCGTATAGATGGTTGTAGTAGGCCTAGGTGAGTTGAGTTGCTTAATTCGTTAGGAGTGTTTGAAGGTTTTTTGTTCGGGGAAATTCGTTGTACAAATTTTGTTGCCCAAAGTGTTTGAACATTCAGTGATGTTTGTTGGTAGGTCACATGTGTACGTATCTGAAAAAACAAATTCAAACACAATTCAATACTTTGTGAAACTTCATTAAATTTTGGTATTATGATTTAGGCCATATTTAAGTAAGATGTTTAAAAGTGCTTAGTGATTTCACGTGTGGCCAAAATTCGACTAAACCCAAAAAAAATAACCATGATTGTAGCTAGTTGTGTTTGTTTGTCTCAATTTTTTTTGCTAGTTGTGTTTGTTCATTTTGTATTAGCCTACTAGATGTTTAAATAGAAACTCAAGATTTGTGCCTTATTTAGTTCTTATATCAAGGTGCTTCATTAATTGCTTGTTTCCATGAGGGAAATGGTTTTTCATATATCATACAATCCATGTGAACCTTATTCTAGGAGAATGTTTAGGGCTTTTTTAGGGGATATTCAAATCGAATAGTGTCGTTTGTTGGTCCCCAAGCTCAAGGGAATTCAATTTTTTTAAATAAACAGTTATAGTTAGAAAAAACACATACAAAGGGATGTATACTGCATGTTTGTAGGCTTGCATGTCTAGCATAAAAATGCCACCCTGCCCATAAGCCCATTTTCCTAAGACCATTCGACCAACCTTAAATTATTGGTTGAACTACAACAAATGTGAACCATTTTATAAACGGTGAGATACCAGAGGTTTTAGCAGATAACACCACTTGTTTGGGCTTTTTTTGCGCAAAACCACAACTCTTGAACTTTTTTGCGGAGAACACCACTATTTGGGGTAATTATTTGCAGAGAACACATAAAACACTATTAGCTCGTTTGATCCCAAATTAACAAACTGGGCCCACCAATCAAGACCTCAAATTTTGTTTGTTCAAATTTGTGGGCTACTTTCAGCAACTATTTTATGTTTCCATTTCATGATGTATTGATTAGAAAAACAATCAAACTGTGCAATGAAAACCTACACAAGACATAGCTGTCTAAACTATATCATACAAAGATATATCATGAACTGGAAATACAAAATAGTTTTATGAAGTACCCCACAAAATTTGAACAAACAAATTTTGAAGTTCTAATGGATGGGTCCAGCCGGAAATGTCTTGTATAGCCCGAGGTACAATAGCTCGTTTTTTTTAAAGAATATTGAAACAGTTCAAAAAAAATTGAAATTTTTTATGGATATACATACACATGTATAGGGCATTTGTGCAAATTTTTAGACCATTATACTCTAATACGCCACGGGGTTTTTTTCTTGACAAATATTTTATTTTAACTGGGCCTTTTTTTCTTGGATTTGGGCCAAAATTTTGTAATTTTTATGCAGACTGCATATTACAATATTTCCAAACGAAATTTAACCACGTTCGTGGAGAATTCATATAGGTTTCCACGGGTTTTTTTTTTGAATTTTTCGAATTATCAGGGCACATGTAGCCCGAGCTACACTAGTTTCATCTTGCTAATTTAGGATCAAACAAGTTAATAGCATGTTATGTGTTTTCTGCAAGTAGTTACCCCAAATAGTGGTGTTCTCTGCAAAAAAGTTTAAGAGTTGTGGTTCTGCGCAAAACAAGCCCCAACAAGTGGTGCTATCTGCTAAAACCTCGAGATACCAGCTAAGGATGGCTCCGGGTCAGGTTTAGTAACATTAAATCAGTGCTCAAAATTCATGGATGCATTTTTTTCCCATTCATATAAAAACCTTGGAGTTTCTCAAAAAAAAACTTGGACAAAAAATCGCGCTAATGTCTGATTCCGATGGACATCCATCAAATATGGGTTCATTGGGGTCATCTAAACACATATATGTAACAATATTTATCTCAGGAAACATAAAATAAAATGCATAGCAGTTTTAAGATTAGCATTTCTGATAATACTAGTGAACAAACACAAGTGCATAACCCATCAATATTCATAATAATTCTTAGAATCATGATTCTATTGTACGATTCACGATCCTACCAACGAAGCTTCGATCTAATCCAAAAACACGATTCTAACGACCTTGGTTCTCGCTCTAAAGTCCTCACAAAGTGATATAGCACAACAATAAAGATTCTCACAAAATGATGTACAACACAACTCGAAAAAATAGTCAAATAAGTTATGACAAGGAAATTTTCTTTGCTTTCTGTTGATAGACAAATTATGATGCCAAAATAATACAATAGGTTAGGGATTAGAGAGTAGAGTAATTCGAACCTGATCCTGGGCTCATACGCTCCTGCACACAAAAAATACGCTCATGAAAAAGAAGTTCTCCAAAAGACATACGGAAAAGGCTCAAAAAAATCTAATTTTTTTTATGATGTAAGATTCTTAAGGGCTAGATGTTACAGTAAAATTTGAGTTTTTTGGACAAAATGATGGCAGCATGACATCACAGGCGAAGAAGGTCGGAGGAATGTTTCCTTTGGCCAGGCCTGAAGCGAAGGGATAGACCACCCAATCCATCCAACGGAAAATATCAACCCCCCCACCCCCCAAAAAAAATATTTATCCGAAAAGAAAATATTTTTACCCAATATTTTTTTTTGGAAACAAAAAATTTGTTCCGGTATGTTTTTTCAAAAAAAAGTTTTATAGGTAATGAAAGGGACTGACATGTGGGCTCCATCGTCATAACGGTCAACCTAACGATCAAAGCTAACGGTGTTAACTATTAGATCCGACAGGTGGATCAGAGTCATCATAAACGTGGTTAAAATTTAAGCATCAAAAGATTTGAATTTATTGCCATAGCTTACCAAAAAAATGATAGATTTTAAAAAAAATAAGAAAAGGGATAGTTTTTTTGTGCTCTCGCTCGCGGTAGTTTTTTTCTATTTAGTCGCGCCCAACCCCTATCATTCCAGCCGGGTACGCACGGGTATCGCTGTTCATGGATAAAATTATCGCATTAAAAAATAAATACAAGACAACTAAATCACATGTTTCAGCCACATTTACAGATAAAGTGTAGAATGTCTGCTTTTCAATTGCAATCTCCAAAATTTTAAGTTCAAACTTTCAGTCACACTGGGGTCGGTTTGTACAACATTTCACTTGTTTGATGGACTGGAGCCCCAAATCATACAGACAATGATGATACCAATATTCCACCACTTGTGCAGGTCCCGACGGGGTCTCGTTCCTGCAACGGAAGACAGCACACGACAACAAGCTCCTCGGCGGCCTCTTGGTCGACGGCTTCGACCAAGAATCCTGCCACAGCCGGTACCAATCCGCCGTGTACCGTCGGAACGCCGGCCGGCAACCTTCGCAGTACCTCGTCTCCAAACTGCGGAGGCACGAAGCTCTGCAAAGACGGTGCGGCCCGGGCACCGCCGCCTACAGCAACGCCCTGGAGCAGCTCAAGTCCGGCAAGAGCGTCGCGTCGCCGGAGTGCAGGTACCTGGTCTCCATCTCGTACCGCGGCCTCGGCAACCGGATCCTGGCGGCGGCGTCGGCGTTCCTCTACGCGGTGCTCACCGGCCGCGTCCTCCTCGTCGACCCCAGCCACAAGATGGACGACCTGTTCTGCGAGCCGTTCCCTAACACGACCTGGCTGCTGCCCCCGGGGTTCCCGCTCCTCAACTATCAGAGCTTCTACGTCGACACGCCGGAGCGGTACGGGACCCTGCGGGAGAAGGGAGTTCTCAGAACCGGCGAGGTAAACGGTTCCTCCTCCGGGGAGCTGCCGGCGTTCGCGTACATCCACCTCGACTACAACCAGACGGACCACGACAAGCTATTCTTCTGCGACGACGACCAGCGGCTCATGTCCGACATCCAGTGGCTGGTGATGAGGACGGACAGCTACATCGTGCCGGGGCTGTTCTTGGTCATGGCGTTCCAGGAGGAGCTCGCCATGCTCTTCCCGGAGCCCGACGCCGTGTTCCACCACCTCGGCCGCTACCTCTTCCACCCGACCAACCAGGTCTGGGGCCTCATCACGCGCTACTACCGCGCGCACCTCGCGTGGGCGCAGCGCGTCGTCGGCATCCAGGTCCGCGTCTTCCACTGGGAGGCGGAGTCGCCGGAGATCCTGGACCAGATCAAGGCGTGCACGCAGAACGAGAAGCTCCTCCCGGCGGTGCTGGGCGAGGAAGACGACGAGCCGGCGGTCACCACGGCGGCGGCGCTCGGCGCCAAACCGACCGCCGTCCTGGTCACGTCCCTAAAGGCCTGGTACAGCGACAAGATGAAGGAGATGTACTGGCGGCGCGCGACGGCGAGCGGCGCCGTGGTGGTCGTGGACCAGCCCAGCCACGAGGAGATCCAGCGCTACGACATCAAGTCGCACGAGCACAAGGCTTGGGCCGAGGTCTACCTGCTGAGCGTGACGGACACGCTGGTCACCACCGGCCAGTCCACCTTCGGCTACGTCGCGCAGGGGCTCGGCGGGCTCAAGCCATGGGTGCTCCACCGTGTCGCCAACGGCACCGTGGGCTGGCCCTGCAGCAGGGACGTGTCCATGGAGCCGTGCTTCCATGTCCCGCCGTTGTACGACTGCAAGCGCCGGGAAGACGCCGGCCTGATCGTGCCGCATGTCCGCCACTGCGGCGACATGCCTGTGGGATTGAAGCTAGTCGACCGAAAAGAGTGGTAAAATGTAGCCTGTGGGACAAAAACGACCTGCTTAATTCATCAAAATTTCTGAAAATTAATGCAGGAGAGATGGTGTAATCGACATACTCCCTATTATGTTGTATGAAAATTCTGTATGAAAATCCCGGGTCAAAATCTCTGCTAGTTTTTTTCAATTTTCTGAATGGGGCTTTGCTAAATTTGTGCTGACTGAGATTCAGCAAAGGTTTGACTAGGAATGTGCTTGCTCCTACAACTGAGATTGGAGGTGAGGTTGAAAAATCTGCTAGAAGAATCGGCCCTGTCCTTCAATGACTTAGAGGGTGTTTGGTTGGGCTTCTAGTCAGCTTTTCACCGACAAAAGCCAGCAGCCCAACCAAACAGCTGGGATTCCATCCGCGACGACGCCCAGTTGTAGATTCTCTGTACATGAAAAGTGAGGCGAAGCGAAGCTCCTTCCGAGCAGCTGCCTCAGCTTTTGGCAGATCCCATGTCCATTCTATCCCTACTCCTTCACTAGAATTACAATGGAATTGCCACTCCATATAAACACATCAAATTCCCCCCCCCCACACACACAGAGGACACACATCCATGGCGGTTACAACGGCTCATGCGGGCGTCGTCGTCTACTCCATCCGCTCATATTATCCTGTCGGTGCGGGCGCCACCCCCTCGAGCTTCTCCCCTCCAGCTGCCGCCTCCTCCTCCTCGCCTCCAATCGCCGCTGCCTCCTCGCTGTAACACTCTCACTGTCAGTGAACAGTAATCACCATTACTGTTCAAAACTTTTGTTTGATCAGTTGGTTCAGTTCAAATTCAAATTCTCCTTTGATATTGTTGCAAGAAAATATGAACCAAGGACCTTGATCATCATTGGCCAACTAAAGTCCAAGCCATTTGAAATAAAATTCAAACAAACCCTAAAATGCCTTTTTATGAATATTAAAAATATGGTGACAATAAATCTTTTCCAAAAATCTTGGAACCACTTTTATAAAATCCCAAATAATCACTGGACCAAATCCATATGGGTTTGGGGATTTATTGTGCTATGGAAAATTCCAAATAAATAATAGCAGTAGCAATTCCAGGCCCATTTCTCATTTTATCATAAAATAAAATATCAAATGAGTTTGAAAAACTACCAAACTTTTTGTGACATCTCAGTATGGTGTTACACTAATTATAGAACCTACTACATATTTTAAAAAAGGGCTAAAGCAACTAAAATAAATATAAACAGAAAAGAATAGAAGGCTGAAAAGAAACAAAAAGAGATAAAGCAAAGAGGCCCACCCCCGCAGCCCAACTAACCCAACCCCCACCGAAAACGGCCCGACTGGCCCAGCCACCCCACCCCTTGTCTTCTTCCTCCCACCTGCTCCCACATGCTCCCGTACGACGGCCGCCGTGGGCACGCCGCTGCCAGGCCGGCCCCGCCTCCACCTGCTCCCTCCCGGCGTCGACGCGATAAGGGCGACGCCCCCGACCCCCTGGACACCCTCCCCCTCCCTATCCCCTCCTCCTCTTCTCGCACGCCTCGGGGAAAAACTCCCGAGCGCCGCCGTCGCCATTGTCGTGGCCAGTCGTGGCCAACGGGCACGGTCCGCCCCGAGGTGGTGTCCAGCGGCTGCGCCTTCGTCGTCTTCGTCGACTACAACAGCTAATCGAGCCCGGGGAGCACCGCAGGCGTCACCCGCGTCTTCTTCCTCTACTCCGGCCGCTGCAACCTCAACGTCGATTCCGGCCACCTCGCACCTCCGTCGAGCCCGCTGCCACCGTCTACACGTTCGCGGTGAGCGTCTCGTTGTTCGCCATCTGCCCGTGGCCGTCCGCTAGGCCCGTAGTCTTTTCCCCCTTTGAGCTCGCTCCGGCCGCCGTGGCTCGTCGTCGTAGTCGTCGACGTGGTCCGTCCCAGCGCACGCCACTGACACCCACGTGCTCCCCGTACCACGTAGGCTCGAACCTGTTGGATATATGCTCTAGAGGCAAATAATATATGATTATTCCAATATATCTAAGCAAGTTCATAACCAGTTTCATACCGTGCTAGAACTGCATCAGTGAAACAATGATGCAGGTGTGGTATAGAAACCCCCAGAGTTCCTAGTTAGCCTCTACATCGATAACTAGTTCATGGTCAACATGATGATCGTAGTTTCGCGATCATGGACAATTAAGTCTCTTGACTATGAGGTCACCTCACTGGTTAAGTGACGTGATGAACATTACCCAAAGAAAACATTGCAGCATGATCAAATCTTATGAAGGTTCAGTGTTGTAATTACAGAACGTGGTAGACCGTTCCTTTGACCGTGAGTACGTGCATAATCACTATCTTCCCGGATGCTTTGACTTACATCCCACCACCTGACTGAAATATGCGGGTCATAACGGTTGTATCTTAGGTATTCCGTGGAGATACGTTGAGGAGTATTGTTTACAAGAGCGGGATTTGTCAATCCATATAATGGATAGATACTCAGGGCCCACTCGGTGAGATTCCATCCATAAAGCTGCGCAACGTGTGACTAGGTCACGGGGATGAATATCACGGGAACGAGTGTATAAGGATTTAGTTCGGAACGAGGTTGAACCAGACATAGGATGTCATTGATCGAATCTCGGAACAATCCAGTATCGCTGACAAAGGGAATGCTATACAGCGTAAGGTCCAATCGGTATTGATATCCGGAATGCACAGGGGTCATTATGGGCATCCAGGTCCCGCTGATGATCATTGACTGTTGCCTCTGCTCGGTCATGACTGGAGTGTTCTCGGACCGTAGGGTAACACACTTAAGGGCTCGATGAAATCGGAGACCTTTTCGGAACCATCGGAGCAACCAGAGAATTAAGGAGACAATATCGGAGGAGTACCGTATTGAACCGAAACAAGTTCGGAGTGAGCCGGAAGTGTTTCCGGAGCACCGGGAGATGAAATAATATGTTTTAGTTATTAATTAATTGAATTAATAATTAAAATCATTTTATTTCTAATTAATATGTGCTATGGGCCTTAGTGGAGAAAAAGGCCCATTAAGGAATTAAAGGGAAAAGAAAAAAGAAAAGAAAAGGGGGGGGGGAGGCGCCATGGGCCCTAGGGCCCATGAGGGGTGCGCCCCCTCTCCCCCCTTGGCCGGCCACCCCCTAGCAAGGGACTTTAGTCCCACATTGCTAGGGGAGGTGGGTTGACTCCCTTCCCCAGCCTATATAAAGACAGGCAGGGTGCACATAATTAATACACAGAAATTCGTGAGAAAATAAATATAACTCCGAATTGAGATCGGTTTTCTCCGGTCTCCTCCCCCTCTCTGGTCTCTTCCACGGTGGGCTCCCTAGTGTGAGCCTGTAGTGGAATTGAGACCTCTCTGCTAGAATCGGAGGCCGTCGTGCTGCCGAAGCTCCGTCCGGAGGTCTGCTTCCGCCCCCTCCGCTGGATCGGAGAACGGAGGTCGTCATCGAGTCTAGTACGTGTGCGAGTACTACGAGGTGCTGCACGTGTGGCACTACACCCATCCGGGTGCTCAACACAGCCAGGGGGCTGTGAAACTTGATAGGCTACATCAACCACGTTTGCGGGAACGTTTCCCGCGCAACGGACTACACCCCGAGGTATGTTATTTCCGCACTACTTTTCGTTACGGTAATGCGGCTAGCTAGATCTTGGGTTAAGGGAACGCTAGTTAGAAAAATTTGTGTTTTCTGCTGCGAACCCCAACAGTGGTATCATGAGCTAGGTCTATGCTTAGTATTACTGTACGGATAGAACACATCGGGGATGTGGGCGTTGATTGTATGATTGTTACCCTCCCACGTGTACTTGTTCACATCTGCGGCATCGTTTGATGAAGCGGCCCCCGACCGACTTTACGCGTACTCTTACGCGAGACTGGTTCCACGCTTGACATACGGCTTGTACCGTATAAAGTGGCTGGGGGGGTGTCTGTCTCTCTACTTTAGCGGATGTGGCATTTGCAACGGAGGGCCCCGTGCGGGGTGTAATAGAGACGATCGTATGGTTGACGTTGTGGTTGACTCGTAGGTTAAAACCTGTTTAACTATGAAAGCCCTAGCAGCCACGTAAAACTTGCAATATACAACTAGAACGTCTAAACCTTCTATTGCTAAGTGGGGGCTATCGTTTGTTTGTTTGTGATGTAGTGATAGCTTTGCTATGTGTTACTAGTAAGTAGTAATCGTCATCATAAAACAAACTAAAATGGAGACACTGTAGACTTAGTGTTGCCATAGCCCAGACATCTTAAAACTTGCTAGTATAGGATAAACGACGGTAGCATGTGATAAGATGATCCCTTAACAAAGCCAAACACAAGTATTCTACCGAAGTGTGCACCACCTGGAAGGTTCTCCCATATGGCCTGATGCTCCGTACATACCGGAGTTTTCCTACATATTCAATGGAGTTCGCATGAGGTTGGGTTCGGCAAGCCTGGCATATGAAAATATGGCCTTGCTGAGCAGCATATAACATGGAGGTTAATTTGGCGAGCCTAGCATATGCAGATATGGCCTCGGAATACTAGAGATCGAAAGATCGAGCATGAGTCACAGTATATAAGATAATGTGATCGCACAAGTTGTTGTCTACCTTTGAAACTGACCCGTCGGCTGTGTGATATTCGAGGTCGGGCAGTGAATCTGGATCATGTAATCACTAAAACTTCTTAGGGATGAAATGTTTTAGTGCGAGCTCATATGATTATATGAATTCATTTGTTGTGAACTAGTCTTAATTGTGTTCCTTGCAATTATGTTTGTAGAAAATGGATAATACCCAGTACCTTGAAATGGTTTCCTTCTTACATGGTGAAAGACTTAAAGAAAATGGGTCAAACTTCGTTAGCTGGTACTTACGCCTTAGAGCCGTGCTCAAGAGAATCAACCTTTCATTCTTAACTAAAAGGCACGTGGGAAACCCTCCAGAAAACGACATGGATGCACAAGCGGCGATTGATTATCATTATCGTCGTAGGACATATGCCATAGCTAAGGGTATCATAGAAACCAGCATTCCGCAACCTTTGCGTGAGGAGTATGCTGATTTGGATACATACGATATGATCGATGAGCTGAAGTAATCAAACTTGCATCAGTTTAGAGTTGCCAGATTTGAGTTAGAAAGTGAGTTTCTCTCTACAAAGATGGAAGAAGGCTCTTGCCTGAAGGCACACCTGGCCAAGATGCATGAGATACATCTGAGCCTCGTAGATGACTTTGACTATGATACCACACATGAGTCTGCGATATACACGGTGTTACACTCGCTTCCACCGAGCTATACAGACCATGTCTATGGCTATGTCGGCAGAGGTGAAAGCCTCGAGTTCTCTGACTTCATGGATAGACTTCAGTACCTGGAGGTCGAACCCATTGAAGGAGAAGTTGTCGATGGAGAAGGTATATACTTGATATACATTATAAATGTTCATTCCCTTATACAACAGGTGCAGTAAATGAGTATTTGATACTTATTCTGTTTTATGAAAACAGGACCTGCCGTTGCATGGACGGGAAGAGGTGAAATCAAGGATTGATGGACATCAAGTCAGTTGATGGCCAACATGGATTCCACCGAGACATCTATCAGAGGAGATACTTAGAGTATTAGATAAATCTTATGTAATCATTATAGTATGAACACTTAGTTGTATGTCTTGCATCTCGCGAGACAAAGTTATTCATGTAATGAGACAAGTCAGTTGTTCCATCTTTATGAATAAAAGTGTGCTTATACTTTGATTACGTCTTGATTTATGATATGATAGAAAGCATTTATAATACTACTATTATTGTCAAGAAATATTCAATGTTTAATGATAAAGTTGTCTTGATTACAACAAGTCAAAGATTTGATTGCATGAGGTGACTTCATAACGGATGAATTCATTAAATGTATGATCTATTAACTTGTGAGTTCATTATCGAATGAAAATCATAACTTGATTGCATGAGATGGATTAGATACAAGATCTATGAACCTCTGCAATAAATATAATCATGACAAGGTTCTAGCAAGAAGAACTTGTGCCAATCATTATACATAAATGATGTAAAATGGGCATGTGAGTTATCATTAAAGACTTCATATGATTAATTGAAAGTTGTATTCAATTGAGATCATAAAACTGAGATTCGGGAATCACAGTGAGAAGTGAGAATACAAGGATACATATCACTACGCTACGATCCGAAGTGATAAGTATTGATATTGACATAATGGGAGACTTGTGGAAGTTGTACCACAAACTACGATGGAAGTTGAAAGTGCTAGACTACTTAAACCATTCGTAGTCATACTAAACCGTAGTATGGTCTAAACGTTCTTTCCCCTAGCACTATAGTTATTGTCGAATAAGTTGTTTAATTCATTAAGTTAAAACACCCACTTCATGAATAGGAAACCATCCTGATTCTAACGAGACATGATAGCTCCATAACTGATGGTGTTATAAGGTTTCTTAAAAGGAAAGAATTTCTTTGTAATAAAACTACGAGCAATTGAAATTACATATTCTCCCCGAATAGCAAAATTAGTGTTGCTTAATTGGTAATACGAGAAAAGTCTCTCGACACAGATCCAATGGGAGATAATGGAAACTTTGACCGGGGTATTGGACCTTGCCTTCAGAATATCAGAGTATTGCAACGGAAGCATGTTCCGCTGTAATGACACTGCATAAGGAAGGATATGCCAAAGATGATTGATCTTGGTATATGAAGTTGAAGCCATTGTTGAATTTAGAAGGTTGTCATGAATACGTTCTGTACAGAACAATAATCATGAGTCTTCTTAATAAATCAATAAGGGAATAATATTGCTTGAAGACACAAAGGAATGATGGTAGCCTAGAACACGAGGAGAAATGAAATAATATTGAGTTACATTAAGGATGGCTCACGTCCTGTGAAATAAATCGGTTATTTCATATTCTCGACAAACTGGAGAGTCATTGAGAAAAATGTAATGGGAATAAGGCATTATTTGGTTATGACCAAAGTTCAATGGTGATTGACTACGGAAACGTAGGAATGCTTTAATCAATAAAATATTTCATTTACACTACGATGGACCATAGCTTGAAATTGCATCTCAGTCAAATTTGGATTTGAAAGAGAATTGCAATGGGCATAACGAAGGTTACTTCGTTAAAAGGATGGACTATAGTACCTCAAGATAGGAACCCTCAACCTTGATTTGATCAAGTGATTTTGTGATGACCAAAATATTGAGTGGGCCTGCAGTTTCATGAAACTGAGTGGGAGCTTTGAAGACTTCCCGGAAACTTGGAATGCAAAGGGCATTTTCTGAGTGGGAGCTTTGGAAGTTTTGTCATTATGTGAGACATAGTAAACAATAAAATGACTTGATGAAAGCTGAACCACAAATATATGAGTATATGATGGATATATTTGAGTGGGAGCATGATCATTGTCTCAAACATATATGCACTGATATGTGTGAAGAAATGATCTCATATGTATATATATGGATATGCATTGATTGTGTATATAGAGAATCGTCTTATATACATATGTGCATTATGATATATATATAGAGCATAAGGCAAATAAAATACAAGATTGCAAGAATCTTCTTTTATATGAAATACCAACACATTACACGTTGAAATCTATATGAGTAGATTAAGATACGGATAATGAAACGAAGTGAAGGTTGGAATAATCTTCTAGACAAGAAACAGGTTCTTGTGGCTAGAAATTATATAATGGATGAAATCCAAATATCACAAGCAATGTCTTGATGGAAGAATAGAGATGCACCATGTACTGGACATGTGATCTTATATGTTCTTGACATATGATTCTACCATATAACATGCATTGTGAATCCAACAACAGAATGACTCAAAAGTTCTTGAAAGAAGAACAGATTCCGATGTGCTTTAGGAGTAAAACACAGAATCTGAATAAAGTCCATGATTTCAGTATAGAGAGGAATACTGAGGACTATTCTCTAAAATATAGAAAAGATAATAGACTTGAATGTAATGCAAGATTACAATTGCAAGCCATATTATGGGTCTATATGGAATTAGAGACATCACCAAAGATATGAAAGAAATGTGAGCAAAATTCACGGTACTACAAACATAATACTACTTAAGAAAGTAGACGTATGGATAAAAGTTTAGCGTTAGAAGTATTGGACTTCTGGCTGAGTGTATTTCCCAGTATATATGACTATGGATGAGTCTTCTAAAGACTGAACCAAGAGATCATTGGAGGATACTGTGAAATAATAGTCTCACTCTCCCGCGAAACTTATATCCAACCATTATATGATAATGAGTGGTATGTCAAAAGAGCTTTTGACCTGTACCAGTTGCAAAGGAAACATATGAATCTGAATTGGTGCAGTTCGTTGATGAACCCTCTTCCATGAGCATGCATGATCAATGAAACACTTATGTGATAAGATGATTATGATCGGAAAAATGCGGCTAGATTATTAGCACTCTAGTGCAAGTGGGAGACTGTTGGATATATGCTCTAGAGGCAAATAATATATGATTATTCCAATATATCTAAGCAAGTTCATAACCAGTTTCATACCGTGCTAGAACTGCGTCAGTGAAACAATGATGCATGTGTGGTATAGAAACCCCCAGAGTTCCTAGTTAGCCTCTACATCGATAACTAGTTCATGGTCAACATGATGGTCGTGGTTTCGTGATCATGGACAATTAAGTCTCTTGACTATGAGGTCACCTCACTGTTTAAGTGACGTGATGAACATTACCCAAAGTAAGCATTACAGCATGATCAAATCTTATGAAGGTTCAGTGTTGTAATTACAGAACGTGGTAGACCGTTCCTTTGACCGTGAGTACGTGCATAATCACTATCTTCCCGGATGCTTTGACTTACATCCCACCACCTGACTGAAATATGCGGGTCATAACGGTTGTATCTTAGGTATTCCGTGGAGATACGTTGAGGAGTATTGTTTACAAGAGCGGGATTTGTCAATCCATATAATGGATAGATACTCAGGGCCCACTCGGTGAGATTCCATCCATAAAGCTGCGCAGCGTGTGACTAGGTCACGGGGATGAATATCACGGGAACGAGTGTATAAGGATTTAGTTCGGAACGAGGTTGAACCAGACATAGGATGTCATTGATCGAATCTCGGAACAATCCAGTATCGCTGACAAAGGGAATGCTATACAGCGTAAGGTCCAATCGGTATTGATATCCGGAATGCACAGGGGTCATTATGGGCATCCAGGTCCCGCTGATGATCATTGACTGTTGCCTCTGCTCGGTCATGACTGAAGTGTTCTCGGACCGTAGGGTAACACACTTAAGGGCTCGATGAAATCGGAGACCTTTTCGGAACCATCGGAGCAACCAGAGAATTAAGGAGACAATATCGGAGGAGTACCGTATTGAACCGAAACAAGTTCGGAGTGAGCCGGAAGTGTTTCCGGAGCACCGGGAGATGAAATGATATGTTTTAGTTATTAATTAATTGAATTAATAATTAAAATCATTTTATTTCTAATTAATATGTGCTATGGGCCTTAGTGGAGAAAAAGGCCCATTAAGGAATTAAAGGGAAAAGAAAAAAAGAAAATAAAAGGGGGGGGAGGCGCCATGGGCCCTAGGGCCCATGAGGGGTGCGCCCCCTCTCCCCCCTTGGCCGGCCACCCCCTAGCAAGGGACTTTAGTCCCACATTGCTAGGGGAGGTGGGTTGACTCCCTTCCCCAGCCTATATAAAGACAGGCAGGGTGCACATAATTAATACACAGAAATTCGTGAGAAAATAAATATAACTCCGAATTGAGATCGGTTTTCTCCGGTCTCCTCCCCCTCTCTGGTCTCTTCCACGGTGGGCTCCCTAGTGTGAGCCTGTAGTGGAATTGAGACCTCTCTGCTAGAATCGGAGGCCGTCGTGCTGCCGAAGCTCCGTCCGGAGGTCTGCTTCCGCCCCCTCCGCTGGATCGGAGAACGGAGGTCGTCGTCGAGTCTCGTACGTGTGCGAGTACTACGAGGTGCTGCACGTGTGGCACTACACCCATCCGGGTGCTCAACACAGCCAGGGGGCTGTGAAACTTGATCGGCTACATCAACCACGTTTGCGGGAACGTTTCCCGCGCAACGGACTACACCCCGAGGTATGTTATTTCCGCACTACTTTCCGTTACGGTAATACGGCTAGCTAGATCTTGGGTTAAGGGAACGCTAGTTAGAAAAAAATGTGTTTTCTGCTGCGAACACCAACAGAACCCGCCCACCAGTTCGCTCCAATTCGCCATCGTTTGGGTTCTGCCATTGTAGCCCGACGCCTTCGCCGCCATTGTTGAAGCTGCACTCACCTCCGTGCGTTCCAGCCCGCGAGACCACTCCAGATCGATGCGGCTTCGAGTCCTTCGTCGACTGCAACCAGCGGCGCCTCAAACGGCGCTTGGAATCGCGAGCTAGCCCGACCTCGCCGCCGGCGGGCCTCCGGTGAGTCCTCCGGTGAGGATGACAGACGGTCCCCCCTCGTCAGATCTATCGTTAGGGGTTAATCCCACCCCTAATGGGCCACTGACAGTGGATCCCCCCCGGCTAATTACTCTGTTAGTTTAACTGAGAAGATTAACAGAATAATAAACCCCCACAGACACTGACCTGTGGGTCCCCTGGTCATTAAATTAATTAAACATGCTTAGTTAGCACTGGAGTCAATGGCACCTGGGCCCCACCTGTCATTTTGTTTATTAAAAAGGTTTATTAAAAATCCAGTCACTGACATGTGGGCCCAGAGGCTATTTCTGATTTAATAAAATGTTTTAGAAATAAACAGAGGCTGACATGTGGGTCCCACATGTCAGGCACTATTTTGGATAATGTTTTGGATAATGTTCTGGATAATGTTGAATAAATAATAAAAGAAATTCAGAAAATCATTTAAATGATTTAAAACTTTGAAATTCAATAACTTTTAAACCGTAACTCGGATTCAAAAACTTTATACATGAAAATTGATCAGAAAAATATAACGAATACGAATACGCTATCCATATGCCTATCACACCCCTCTAACACAACGAACATCGAACCGTTCCCCCTCCAGACCGGCAGTCCGATAAATTGTCCGGTACTGTTAGAGTGCCCGGATGAATTTATGCCGAACACGAATGTTTCTCAGAATAGATCAACTAGCACGGATACACCCCTTATGTTTTTCTGGTACCCACGACACCTCCGGCTTGATCCTTCCCGGTAATCATTCGGAGCCGGTAGTTCATCCTCAGATGAATTCCCGCTCCGAGCAATGTGAATTGCACTGCATTAGAACACCGTTAATATTTCTTCCGTCTTGTCATGCATCTGTTTGTATATGCTTGCTGTGTATTTACTGTTTCTTCCCCCCCCTTAATCTCCGGTAGACTCCGGTGCTGCCGTCGACTACACCGCTGCTGAGTACGACTACTTCGTCGATGACCCTACTACTACCGTCGAGCTTCCAGGCAAGCAGAGTCATTCTCTTCCCCAGATATCGCCTACCTTTCCGTACTTTCTTGCACTAGGCATTGTTACTGCTGCTGCTAGATTACAACCCTATTCGATTGCATAGCCTGATTTTGTCGCCCCTTGATGTACCTTTCTTATCCTATGCTGCCTGTTATAATTATGCATATATTCAGCAGTGAGCCCTGCGCATTGTTAGCTAGGACTAGATAGCGGGATGTGATCACTCAGGGGAGTGAACACGGATACAATATATATAACTGCACAGGTACGGTACAAAGCAGACAACGCCAAAGGCCCCTATCTGGGTTATGCCTAGTCACCTCAAGTGTGAGCTATCAAGGAGTAATCCTTGTACTCCACTCGAGGCTGACTTTGTCTTACCGCCTTAGGGTCCTGAACAACGGTTGTCCTCCAGGTAAGAAGTCGGGCGACCCAACGGTGCCCGCGAGAGGTATTGCGACGGGACGACAGGGAGGGTACGACCAGTGTACCGGTGTGCTTGGCCCCTGATCGTTGGCCGCGAGAGTTACCAAACCCCGAAAGTCGAACTCCTTCAGGAGCACACGCGAGACAAGGTAAGGAGACGGTTCACCTTGTTGGTAGCCGCAGTGACTTGGTGGGATGACGGGGCAGGCACCGATGTACTGGTGGTCCTGGCTGCTATCGTTGTCCGCGGGTCTGTTAAGTCGAGGCAACGATAACGGTTGTCACGCAGGTTAATTAAAATGCTAAATGGTTCAGTGAATGTCTCGAGTTGGCTATATGCCATGTACGCACTACCTACCCGTGGGAATTACGAGTTATGGTCTCCTCTGCTTCGTAGTGTCGTCCGAGGACTCTTCAGACGTCAGCAGTACTGCGAGATGATTGCCGGGAAGTGGTGTTGTCTTATTTTCTCGCGCGGTGGTGTCTTATTTGGATTTTCTTCAACTTCACCGGCCAGCCACGCACCGTGCAGGAGTACGTTCGGGTTGGGGTCCAAGGCCCGGCGTACTTAGGATTTAGACCGGCGGATGGCCTCTCTGTTGAGTTTGAAAGATGGGCTATGAAGTGTCGGATAGCCTCGGTGGAGCGTTCCCTGACAAGGTTCCCTCCACCCTGGAGATCCGTGTGTGTAGCGTAACACAAGTGCACCCCTGCAGGGAAGATTAATCTATTCGAATAGCCGTGTCCACGGTAACAGGACGCTTTATGTTGAAGCTGGATCTTACCACTAGAAACTATTATTATTAAACTGTATGGTTCCGGGTTTTCTTCCTCGCGGGAATGTCGAGGAGGTGAACTCAGAGGCATTGTTAATTATTACAACTTATTATTATACAATGCTGCAGCAACTTCTGCTGCATTGTTACTTTATGCTTTACATAAACTGTTGGCTGATTCTTACCTCATGCTGCAAGACATCGTCGAAAGATGCTAGTATTTGTTAGGCCTAGCTTCTTACCCTTGCTCTGGATTTCTGTCTTTCAGTACACTATATGCAGCCTCTTCTTTCTGTTGATACAATGCATAATGCTTAGTAGCGGACGTAAGACTCGCGGGTATACTAGATACTCACCTGCTTTATTTCCTTTACTGTTTTGCCTGATCGGCCGCTGCAGCCGACGTTGGAGCCCAGGAGCAGGAGTACCCCGGAGGCGCCTACTACGACGTCGAGTTCCCCGTTGACCAGGAGTAGTTCGGTGGATCCCAGGCAGGAGGCCTCGCCTTTTCGATCTGTATCTCTGATGTGATTTGTGCTAGCCTTCTTAAGGCAAAACTTGACTAACTATGTTTGTACTCAGATATTATGGCTTGTATGACTTATGTATTCGGGTCCGCGTGACCCCCTCTATTGTAACATATTTGTTTATCCGTTTGTGTTTAGTGTTGTGCTGTGATATTATCACCGTGGCACCCTAATCTCAGTCGTGTATCCTATGTGTATGATTACTGTACACGGTCTGATTTTGGGGGCGTCACAAGTTGGTATCAGAGCCGACTGCCTGTAGGAATCCACCCCACCACCACTTGGTCGAAGTTGAGTCTAGACTTTGAAAAACTATTTTTCTAACTTAATATTTGGCTTACGGGCCCACATCGATGTCACTACGTGTGATATCTATGGTATTAGGATCCTTTTCTCCTTACCTATGCTCTTGGAATCTGCTCTCTTATCCTTGCTGGTAAGTTTTACAAAATCTGACATTAGGATCACGTTCTCTTGATTCCACCCGGTGTTTTTGGTGCTTCCCCCCATTGATTGAGTCGTGTCGCAGGAGTCATACCCCAGGTCCCGGACTGCGGATCCCATTCTCATTCTGGGCAGGCCGCGCGTTCTCTGGCATTAACTCCTGTGGCCAACAGTTTTCTTGCGGCGTGATTGACATAGTGGAATCTATGTCGCGTCGTGTAATCCTTACCGCGGTCTGCGCGCCGCCTAGTGAGTCCTTTTTCCTTAATTTCTACGACGTTACGCTGCCCGATTTTCGATTGACTCTGTGTGCGAATGTGTATGTCTTATATGACTACTCCTATATATATCTGCGCCTCCTTTTCGTTGTCGTTTTACTTCAGGCTTGATTCCGGTATCTCGTTAAATTTTCATCGCTGAAATACCCCTGTTAAATTCTAGCAGGATGGCTTGTCGTGGTCGTGGTCGTGGTGCCAACGACCCACCTCCGCCGCCGGATTACATGGCCGCGATGATGCAGCAGTTCGAGATGAACCGCCAGTTCATGCAGAATATCATGGCTCAGTTCCCCCAGCCGAATCAGAATGGGCACCACCATCAGCATGCCACCGTGACTCTGGACGACTTCACCCGCCTCAACCCCACTATGTTCCGCAACACTGTTCAGCCGTTGGATGCTGATGACTGGCTTCGCGACATCACTCACGAGCTGGAGTCTGCTAATGTCGATCCAGCCGACTATGTGAACTTTGCGTCTTATCATCTGAAAGGCGCCGCTGCTCAGTGGTGGAGCACCCACAAGCGTTCCCTGCCAGTTGAAGAAGTCATCACTTGGGATGAGTTTCAGTCTGCCTTCCGCGCCCGCTACATTCCTCAGGGGATCATGGATCGTAAGGCGGAAGAGTTCCGCAACCTCACTCAGGGCGACATGACTGTTGAAGCCCATCAGCGCGAGTTCCTCAACCTCTCTCGCTATGCGGAAGGAGAGATCACCACTGATGCTCGCAGGCAGCAGAAGTTCCGTCGTGGCCTCAACCCAGACCTCAGGCTCGCTCTTGCCGTTCATGATTTCGCCAACTTCGCCACCATGGTGAACAAGGCTATCACCGTCGAGACTGCCCAGATGGAGCACAAGAACTCTCTGAAGCGTTATCGTGACATTGGCTCATCTTCCGGCGCAACGCAGAAGCGCCGTATCTGGCTCATTACCAGTGTGACCCATTCAGCTGTCCCTGCTCCAAGGCCGTCTTATGCTGCACCCCGTCTGCCTCCGCCACCGCAGTTGCCAAGAGCTCTGCCTGCACCACCCAATGCTACCCCACTTCGTCCTCATGATGGATTATGCTTCACGTGCCGCCAACCTGGGCATTTTTCCAGAGAGTGCCCCCAGAAACAGAAGCAACTGGTAGTTCACCCCGCTGGCCGTGGAAATGGTCGTGGCAACAACAGGACCCCCAACTATAATACTGGGTCTGCCGCTTATGCTCGTGGACATGCTAATAACGTCAATGTTGAAGAAGCTCAGCAACAACCCGCTACCGTGATGGGTACCCTTCTCGTTAATTCCGTACCTGCTACTGTTTTATTTGATACAGGAGCATCACATTCATTCTTGTCAGAAGCATTTGCATTGTCGCATAACTTCACGCTAGAAAAGGTGAACCCACCGATGGTTGTCCGCACCCCGATAGGGCAATGTCAAACCACCAAGATAGTGCCCGGAACCATTGTTGAAATTGAAGGGATTGAATTCCTTGCTTCCCCCATCGTTCTGAAGTCTTCCACCATAGACCACATTCTGGGAATGGACTGGTTAAAATTTCACGATGCCGCACTCTATTGTGGCACCAAGTCTGTCCAACTTTTTCACCCCTCCGGCGAGATTGTTAACCACACCACCCGAGTGATCCGTAATGCTGAAACACAGATATTTATGATGAATGCTTTGAATGCCGCCCCCCTCGAAGGCATCGGGAACGTTCCGGTCGTTCGCGATTTTCCCGACGTCTTCCCAGAAGAACTGCCCGGAATACCCCCGGTCAGAGAAGTCGAATTTGTCATCGACTTGAAGCCCGGCACTGTTCCTATTGCCAAGTGACCTTACAAGATGCCGCCACATGAACTCCTTGAACTTAAGGAGGAAATCGACAAGGCACTTCAGAAAGGATTCATTCGCCCCAGTTCCTCAGCTTGGGGAGTACCTTCGCTCTTTGTCAAGAAGAGCGATGGGACAAACCGATTGGTCCAAGATTATCGGCCCATTAACCAAGCCACCATCCAGAACAAATACCCACTTCCCCGGATCAATGATCTGTCCTATCCGCGAAGTGGAACATGATATGATTGAGCTCCAGCAAGACTTGACTTATCGAGAACATCCGAGCCGCATTCTCGATCAGTCTGAATGCCGAACCCGCAACAAGACCGTCAAGTTCCTCAAGGTTCAGTGGTCGAATCATTCTGAAGATGAAGTCACTTGGGAACGCGAAGATCGTCTCCGCGATGAATACCCCGATCTTTTCCCCTCTACCACCTAAATTCTCGGGACGAGAATTCTTGTAGTGGGGGAGATTTGTAACACTCTCACTGTCAGTGAACAGTAATCACCATTACTGTTCATCTCTACTGTTCAAAACTTTTGTTTGATCAGCTAGTTCAGTTCAAATTCAAATTCTTCTTTGATATTGTTGCAAGCAAATATGAACCAAGGACCTTGATCATCATTGGCCAACTAAAGTCCAAGACATTTGAAATAAAATTCAAACAAACCCTAAAATGCCTTTTTATGAATATTAAAAATATGGTGACAATAAATCTTTTCCAAAAATCTTGGAACCACTTTTATAAAATCCCAAATAATCACTGGACCAAATCCATATGGGTTTGGGGATTTATTGTGCTATGTAAAATTCCAAATAAATAATAGCAGTAGCAATTCCAGGCCCATTTCTCATTATATCATAAAATAAAATATCAAATGAGTTTGAAAAACTACCAAACTTTTTGTGGCATCTCAGTATGGTGTTACACTAATTATAGAACCTACTACATATTTTACAAAAGGGATAAAGCAACTAAAATAAATATAAACAGAAAAGAACAGAAGGCTGAAAAGAAATAAAAAGAGATAAAGCAAAGAGGCCCACCCCCGCAGCCCAACTAACCCAACCCCCACCGAAAACGGCCCGACTGGCCCAGCCCCCACCCCTTGTCTTCTTCCTCCCATCTGCTCCCACCTGCTCCCGTACGACGGTCGCCGTGGGCATGCCGCTGCCAGGCCGGCCCCGCCTCCACCTGCTCCCTCCCGGCGTCGACGCGATAAGGGCGACGCCCCCGACCCCCTGGACACCCTCCCCCTCCCTATCCCCTCCTCCTCTTCTCGCACGCCTCGGGGAAAAACTCCCGAGCGCCGTCGTCGCCATTGTCGTGGCCAGTCGTGGCCAACGGGCACGGTCCGCCCCGAGGTGGTGTCCAGCGGTTGCGCCTTCGTCGTCTTCGTCGACTACAACAGCTAATCGAGCCCGGGGAGCACCGCAGGCGTCGCCCGCGTCTTCTTCCTCTACTCCGGCCGCTGCAACCTCAACGTCGATTCCGGCCACCTCGCACCTCCGTCGAGCCCGCTGCCACCGTCTACACGTTCGCGGTGAGCGTCTCGTTGTTCGCCATCTGCCCGTGCCCGTCCGCTAGGCCCGTAGTCTTTTCCCCCTTTGAGCTCGCTCCGGCCGCCGTGGCTCGTCGTCGTAGTCGTCGACGTGGTCCGTCCCAGCGCACGCCACTGACACCCACGTGCTCCCCGTACCCCGTAGGCTCGAACCCGCCCGCCAGTTCGCTCCAATTCGCCATCGTTTGGGTTCTGCCATTGGAGCCCGACGCCTTCGCCGCCATTGTTGAAGCTGCACTCACCTCCGTGCGTTCCAGCCCGCGAGACCACTCCAGATCGATGCGGCTTCGAGTCCTTCGTCGACTGCAACCAGCGGCGCCTCAAACGGCGCTTGGAATCGCGAGCTAGCCCGACCTCGCCGCCGGCGGGCCTCCGGTGAGCCCTCCGGTGAGGATGACAGACGGGCCCCCCTCGTCAGATCTATCGTTACGGGTTAATCCCACCCCTAATGGGCCACTGACAGTGGACCCCCCCCCCCCGCTAATTACTCTGTTAGTTTAACTAAGAAGATTAATAGAATAATAAACCCCCACAGACACTGACCTGTGGGTCCCCTGGTCATTAAATTAATTAAACATGCTTAGTTAGCACTGGAGTCAATGGCACCTGGGCCCCACCTGTCATTTTGTTTATTAAAAAGGTTTATTAAAAATCCAGTCACTGACATGTGGGCCCGGAGGCTATTTTTGATTTAATAAAATGTTTTAGAAATAAACAGAGGCTGACATGTGGGTCCCACATGTCAGGCACTATTTTGGATAATGTTTTGGATAATGTTCTGGATAATGTTGAATAAATAATAAAAGAAATTCAGAAAATCATTTAAATGATTTAAAACTTTAAAATTCAATAACTTTTAAACCGTAACTCGGATTCAAAAACTTTATACATGAAAATTGATCAGAAAAATATAAGGAATACGAATACGCTATCCGTATGCCTATCACACCCCTCTAACACAACGAACATCGAACCGTTCCCCCTCCGGACCGGCAGTCCGATAAATTGTCCGGTACTGTTAGAGTGCCCGGATGAATTTATTCCGAACACGAATGTTTCTCAGAATAGATCAACTAGCACGGATACACCCCCTTATGTTTTTCCGGTACCCACGACACCTCCGGCTTGATCCTTCCCCTCCGATCACCCTGTCCGGTAATCATTCGGAGCCGGTAGTTCATCCTCAGATGAATTCCCGCTCCAAGCAATGTGCATTGCAATGCATTAGAACACCGTTAATATTTCTTCCGTCTTGTCATGCATCTGTTTGTATATGCTTGCTGTGTATTTACTGTTTCTCCCCCCCCCTTAATCTCCGGTAGACCCCGGTGCTGCCGTCGACTACACCGTTGCTGAGTACGACTACTTCGTCGACGACCCTACTACTACCGTTGAGCTTCCAGGCAAGCAGAGCCATTCTCTTCCCCAGATATCGCCTACCTTTCCGTACTTTCTTGCACTAGGCATTGTTACTGCTGCTGCTACGATTACAACCCTATTCGATTGCATAGCCTGATTTTCTCGCCCCTTGATGTACCTTTCTTATCCTATGCTGCCTGTTATAATTATGCATATATTCAACAGTGAGCCCTGTGCATTGTTAGCTAGGACTAGATAGCGGGACGTGATCACTCAGGGGAGTGAACACGGATACTGAAGGGTTCGTTGCATAGAAAACAAAATTTTTCCTACGATTGCAACTGCCAAGATCACATCTAGGAGATAACTTGTAACGGTTTGAGAAGGACTCACCCTCGAAGACCAAAAAGCTTTAACGAGAACGATTCTCGTGGGTGATGTAGTCGATCACTTGCCGACCTCAAGGTCGTGATGAAGATGGGCGCCACAAACGGGCAACGCCTCCGTAATCGGTCACACGTACGGATCAGCGACGACCTCCGCCCCTTGCTCCAGTTGGGCAGCGGAAGTAGTGGATCCTCGGGAACTCCAGCAGCACTACAACATAGTGGTGGTGGTGGTAGAGAAGATCTTGAGCAGGGCTTCGCCTAAGCACCGTACTCGTGAAACTGGATCAGCTAGCAAGGGGAGGAAGATGCCAACCAAAGGGCATATGAGAGATGGAGGAATTCCTGTGTAGAGGGGTCTCCACCCATCTATATATAGGAGGGGGAGGCAGCCCCCAAGGGGTAGCACGCCCCAAGAGGTGCCCCCACCTCTCCCCTCATCATGTGGGTGGACTCTCCACTCACAAAAACAAAGGGTCACACATTATTCCCATAACTTCCATAATTCTCCACTCAAAATTCCAAGAGTTTTATCACATTAAAACACTTTTAATTATCTTGTTTAATGTCACTCAAATTAATGAACACTTCATTCAATGAGTACTTCATTGATGAACACTTCATTCAATGAACACATTAACAATTATCCCCTTGCACTATTTTGATATACCGAAACTATTCCAGCAGTTTTATCAAAACAGTCCATGTGCTGTCCTGTATATTCTCCGGCGTTCCGTATCCACTCAAACGCGTCAACGAATCCTTAAGTGTGTCACCCTACGGTTCGTGAATAAAATGGACATGACAGAGACTCTTCTCTGATCAATAATCATCAGCGGGATCTGGAGATCCATGATGACTCCCACTTACTCAACGATGAACTAGTGATCGTGTGAACCATTACTCCGTAACCAATTCCTTTTGTCTCGCGATATTTTACTTGTCCGAGATCCGATCATTTGGTATCATCCATACCTAGTTCGATCTCGTTACCGACAAGTACTCTTTACTCGTTCCGTGATATAACATCCTCGTGAGCCAGTCACGTGCTTGCAAGCGATGTCAATGTGATATCACCGAGAGGGCCCAGAGTATATCTCTCCGTCATCTGGATGGAAAAATCCCACTCTTGATCCACGAGCCTCAACTAACACTTTCCAAGTACCCAACGACACCTTTATAATCACCCTGTTACGGTGTGACGTTTGATGGAATCAAAGTACTCTTCCGGTGTCAGTGATTGACGTGATCTCATGGTCTAAGGATTAGGGTTACTTCGTGAAAGTTTGATACAGCAATAGAAACTTGATGACATGATCGTATTGCTATAACTACTGTGGGTGTATGTTCATCACATCATTCTCCAATGACATGACCTTGTTATTAACAACATCCAATGTTCATGATCAGGAAACCTTGATCATCCGTTAATCAACAAGCTAGTATAAAGAGAGGCATTACTAGGAACCTTTTCTCTGTTTATTAAACACACATGTATTAACGTTTCCGGTTAACACAATTATAGCATGAAAATAAACATTTATCATAAACATGGAATAAGATAATAACCACTTTATTATTGCCTCTCGGGCATATTCCCTTCAGTCTCCCACTTGCACTAGAGTCAATAATCTAGTTTGGTACTTGCGCATCCAACACCTATGGCATTCAGCTGTTATCCATACGCATTGCTAGTGGTAAACCTAATCTCCAGATCTGATACTTCAGGTCCGTGTGTATTTGCATTTCTTTGCGTCTCTACGCATCACTCATTCACCAATGAGATGGCATTGCATAAATTTGGTCCTCCGGTGAGACCTTAGTCCCTTGAGCTCAAAACATGTTGAATCTATTGTCATACAATAGATCTTCATAGTATTAGCCCGTTTTGAACTACACCTAGTTTGTCAAACAAACTTCTTGACACAAATGCCCTCCTTTGCTGCTGCTAGAGCAGTCATATACTTAGCCTTTCGTTGTAGTATTCGTTATAATGTCTTAACTTTGGAACTCATCCAAATCCATTTGGAACTATTCCAAATCTATCATGGAACTTTCTTCCATTACATTTTGCCACCTTAACATACCGCCAAAATTGAGATAAATTTAGATTGTATCTTGCGACAAAACTAGTATCAATGTAACACTTTACAATGAACTATTGTCCAACATACATAATATATATTCTTAGTCCTTCCAAAGCACGTAAGGATATCTTTACTATTGTCCAATGATCATCTTATGAATCATTCTGGTATATGCTCATAACATTTAGAGCATAGGACATTCTTGGAATTGTACATATCATGGTGTACATGATTGATCAAATCATTCATGTGATTTTACTCACCAAGTGTCAAAACACTTGAATCTCGCTTCAACCTTTTCCATGCGGCAAGAACTTTTCTCGTCGTTTCCATATTGAACTTATTCAATATTTCATATATGTACTTCGGCCCAACCATATTAGCACCTCAATCTATCTATATAGACCATATTAGCCCAATATACTGGTTTTGCCCAAATCTTTCATTAAAATCAAATTTTCAATGAAACTTCACCCGTGTCAATAAAATATACATCATTTCCAATCAACAATATGTCTTCTACATAATGTATTAGAAATATGTCTCAGCGCTCCCACTTAATTTCTTGCAAAAGCAAGCATCTTCACCGTCTCTGATGAAACTAAACGTTTTAACAATTTCATCATGATGAAGATTCCAACTCCGTGAATTCTTATTTCAACCATTGAAATTTGCATGCTATTTTAGCATCCTTTGAATTAACAGAACCCTTTGGACCGTGTCCTGTACACGTCTTAGGTAACCATTCTATTAGAAGAACGTTGTTCTGTTTGTTCAACTACCATATACCAAAACTAGCATATGTAGTGGTTGCTACAATAATCCGTCCAGACTAAATATCGTTATGAAAGATCAAATCTTGTCATAGCCAACTCTTTGAACATAATCGTAAACCATTTTAACGATATGTCGAATATTTCATAGATGTGAGAACATCCACGTCTGTTTCTTTATAGATCCAAACACGGTATCTAGAGGGTCTTCCAAGTTCAGAAACTTGGTTTCTCGTGTATGGAACTATCACGGATTTTATAGCTTCTAGCCATTTTGACGGAGTCAGGGCCCATCATCGCTTCTTTGCATGTAGTCGGTCCATTATTATCAAATAACAATGATTCAATCTCAAATCTTACTATTTGATCGATTATCCGAACTACGCAGTTCAATAGGAACTTAGATCGCCGTGACCACAACCTTTGGGACACGGGAGCCAAGAGCATTGTGGCCGCTTCCGGGACACTTTCCGGCGCTGCGCCACTTAGCACATAAAGCTTAGGTTCAACAACCTAATCGAAGTTCTACTGTCCTCCCACTTAACTTTTCGCAAAAATTCCTTCTCAAGAAACTTGATGCTCTTAGCCACAAAAAAACTTTTGTCTTTAGTGTTCTGGAGGAATACCCAACGGTTACTTTGGGATAACCTACAAAGACGTACTTTATCCGACTTTGGTTGTAAACATTTTACATATGCCTTGCATACCAAAATTTAAGAAAAGACAAATTGAGTTTTATCCCATTCCATAACTTATATGGTGTCATTTCAACGGATCTCGATGGCGCTCTTTTCAGTGAAAAGCGGTAGTCTCTAAAGCTTAATCCTTAAAATATAATGGCAATTTTATAAATAACACCTTTGATCCTTACCATGTCAAACAAGGTTTGATTACATCTCTCGAACACTCCATACTCCTATGGTGTTTCGGGAAATGCAAGTTTTGGAACGATTCCTAAACTCTCAGGCATTTGCTAAACTTTTAACTCAAAAATCTTCTTTTATGATCCAATCATAAACTCTTATTTTCTCTTTACAATGATTTTCACTTCATCTTGAAATTTATTTGAACATTTTCAAACATTTCATACTTCTTCCTTATCAAGTAAATATACACATATATTCACTCAAATCCTCGGTTAAAGTATATGAAGTTATAAGACCCACCACACACGGCTACACATAATGAACTATACACATCAACATGTATAATGTCCAATAAGTTAGTCGTCCGTCCTTCTTTGGCCTATGAACGGAGTTTCAATCATTTCTAGGAAATTCTTACAAGCGTCAGTTGATTCAAAATCAAAAGACTCCAAAATTCCACCAACATGGAGTTTCTTCATGTTATCTTTCCAATATGATTTAAACGGTGTTTCAATCATCTCTAAAAATTTCTCACAACCATCAATTGATTCAAAATCAAAAGACTCCAAAATTCCATTACCATGGAGTTTCTTCATGTGTTTCTTTCCAATATGATTCAAACGGTGGTGTCACTCATAAGTGATCTTCTAATCATTTGTCTTGCGACATGTTTAGCATCAGTTATTATGGATGTGATTTCTCCAACAAGATTTATAGAGTTCATCCATCTTCTATGAATATGGTGATAATTTGAACAACTATTGTTCGTATAACACCAGAACAGAATAACAATTATTCAAATAAATCTTGAAGGCTAGGTTTAATTCCAACGATAAACACAATAACACTTTATTTTGTTCTTGATGAGAATCATCCCATATTCATTTGCTAGTTACTCAGGCCATTGCAACTCTTGTATTGCGTTGTTCCGTATGACACTTCATACCAACCAATCAGTATCCAATACTCAAGAATCACACTGTTTAACAAGCAATGAATATACCCATAACATGTATATCATCTATATACCCGAGCTGGACATTTCCAGTCTTTTCCTTTTTCTTTTCGCCAAAATATTTTTCAGATCCTCTTTCAGCAATTCCTTTCCCTTTTTAGAAGAATTTATCAACATCACTTGTGGCACCATTCATATGACACATAATCCAAAATGTGTTAGTCAAATACTAACACCCTTTGATTCTCACTTTGATGTAGATCACCGTCATCAAATGTTTGGTGTTCTTCCAAATTCCATTCTTTAGTAATCTTATAGTGTAGTAAACATTTTACCTACATCTTCCATTCATCCTATCATGACAACTTTCATGACAGAACTACCATAGCTCATAGGGACAAACTGTGAGTACAATATTAGTTCCCAAAACCTTTTTGAGAGATTAGGACACATAGTGTCTCCAACCTTCACAAATTCTCATACAATATGAGAACATGTTTCTCACTAAATTTTACTCTATCACATTGCAACTAAACATTGTTTCAGATATCGCTATATCTTCCACACATGATAGTTTCTGAACCAATCCTTTCAGCTCCTAGATAACCTTGATAATAACAAACAACATTTGAATATCAAGGATCATGGAGGCAAGTGTGATACTTAGACACTAACACTGGAATTGTTACTCTCGATTTAATACACATTATTAAACTTCATGGAGTAAGCAAGGTTTGCTAAAGTTTGCAATAAGACTTTAAACTTTAGATTGACACTCAAACAATACGGTACCAGTCCGTAAAGTTAAATATCCAGAATTCTATAGTTCTATTATCTCAATTATAGCTAAGCGCAAAGGTAGTAAACAAATGCCAATGACTACAACGAACTATGCAAATTCACTTTGATTTAGTTCATGATAAAATGAGTTCATCTAACTCCCACTCAAAAACAACATCCCTCGAGTCGTCTTTGGTGATTACACGAACCAAATTCACTACACCACGACCGATCATCACGTGAGGCAGTGTAGCTGCAATGGCGAGCATCTCAATATGGTTCATCATATCATCCATATGACTCGTGCTTAACCTTTCGGTCCATGTTCCGAGGCCATGTCTGTACATGCTAGGCTCGCCAAGTAGAACCTTAGTATTTGCATGTGTTTCAAGGCCATGTCTGTACATGCTAGGCTTGAAAACACCCGTTGTATGCGAACGTAGAGTCTATCACACCCGATCATCACGTGGTGTCTCGAAACGACGAACTTTCTTAATGGTGCATACTAAGGAAGAACATATAATTATCTTGATATTAAGTGAGAGGGATCATCTTATAATGCTACCGAAGCGATCATGATCGTAACTAAGCAAAATAAGATGCATAAAAGGATAAACATCACATGCATGGATAATGTGATATGATATGGTCCTTCTCGCATTAGATCTCCATCTTGTGCGTCTTGGTATGATCTCCATCATGCCACCGGCACGGCACCAAGGTCCATGGCGCCACCACCATGGTCGTCCTTCTCCATTACAATATATCTCATGGATATATCTACAACACGCAGGCCTTAAAAAGGAAAAACACAACCATATGGCTCCTGCCGGTTGTTTACAATAAATCTCATTTCATACAACAATTTTGTAACAATGACCATATCACATCACATGCCCTGCAAAAACAAGTTAGACGCTTCTAAATTATCTTTGAAAATTTTACGTGGTTTTGGGCTTCCTAGGAAAGAACCGATCTTACCTACGGACAAGAACCACAACGTTGATTCGCTAGTTGTTTCTTTTCGTCCCTTTGCAGGGCCCTCCGTTGCAAATGCCATATCACTAATGTTAGAGAAACAGACACCCCCAAAGCCACTTTATACGGTACAAGCCGTATGTCAAGCGTGACACGCAATCTGCGCTTAGGGCCGCTTCAATCCAACATTGCCGCAATATGAACAAGTGCACAAAAGAGGGTAACAACTAGAGGATCAACGCCCACATCTCTATGTGTTCTAACCGTACAAAGAATCTACGCATAGACGAGGCTCTGATACCACTGAAGGGTTCGTTGCATAGAAAACAAAATTTTTCCTACGATTGCAACTGCCAAGATCACATCTAGGAGATAACTTGTAACGGTTTGAGAAGGACTCACCCTCGAAGACCAAAAAGCTTTAACGAGAACGATTCTCGTGGGTGATGTAGTCGATCACTTGCCGACCTCAAGGTCGTGATGAAGATGGGCGCCACAAACGGGCAACGCCTCCGTAATCGGTCACACGTACGGATCAGCGACGACCTCCGCCCCTTGCTCCAGTTGGGCAGCGGAAGTAGTGGATCCTCAGGAACTCTAGCAGCACTACAACATAGTGGTGGTGGTAGAGAATATCTTGAGCAGGGCTTCGCCTAAGCACCATACTCGTGAAACTGGATCAGCTAGCAAGGGGAGGAAGATGCCAACCAAAGGGCATATGAGAGATGGAGGAATTCCTGTGTAGAGGGGTCTCCACCCATCTATATATAGGAGGGGGAGGCAGCCCCCAAGGGGTAGCACGCCCCAAGAGGTGCCCCCACCTCTCCCCTCATCATGTGGGTGGACTCTCCACTCACAAAAACAAAGGGTCACACATTATTCCCATAACTTCCATAATTCTCCACTCAAAATTCCAAGAGTTTTATCACATTAAAACACTTTTAATTATCTTGTTTAATGTCACTCAAATTAATGAACACTTCATTCAATGAGTACTTCATTGATGAACACTTCATTCAATGAACACATTAACAATTATCCCCTTGCACTATTTTGATATACCGAAACTATTCCAGCAGTTTTATCAAAACAGTCCATGTGCTGTCCTATATATTCTCCGGCGTTCCGTATCCACTCAAACGCGTCAACGAATCCTTAAGTGTGTCACCCTACGGTTCGTGAATAAAATGGACATGACAGAGACTCTTCTCTGATCAATAATCATCAGCGGGATCTGGAGATCCATGATGACTCCCACTTACTCAACGATGAACTAGTGATCGTGTGAACCATTACTCCGTAACCAATTCCTTTTGTCTCGCGATATTTTACTTGTCCGAGATCCGATCATTTGGTATCATCCATACCTAGTTCGATCTCGTTACCGACAAGTACTCTTTACTCGTTCCGTGATATAACATCCTCGTGAGCCAGTCACGTGCTTGCAAGCGATGTCAATGTGATATCACCGAGAGGGCCCAGAGTATATCTCTCCGTCATCTGGATGGAAAAATCCCACTCTTGATCCACGAACCTCAACTAACACTTTCCAAGTACCCAACGACACCTTTATAATCACCCTGTTACGGTGTGACGTTTGATGGAATCAAAGTACTCTTCCGGTGTCAGTGATTGACGTGATCTCATGGTCTAAGGATTAGGGTTACTTCGTGAAAGTTTGATACAGCAATAGAAACTTGATGACATGATCGTATTGCTATAACTACTGTGGGTGTATGTTCATCACATCATTCTCCAATGACATGACCTTGTTATTAACAACATCCAATGTTCATGATCAGGAAACCTTGATCATCCGTTAATCAACAAGCTAGTATAAAGAGAGGCATTACTAGGAACCTTTTCTCTGTTTATTAAACACACATGTATTAACGTTTCCGGTTAACACAATTATAGCATGAAAATAAACATTTATCATAAACATGGAATAAGATAATAACCACTTTATTATTGCCTCTCCGGCATATTCCCTTCAATCTCCCACTTGCACTAGAGTCAATAATCTAGTTTGGTACTTGCGCATCCAACACCTATGGCATTCAGCTGTTATCCATACGCATTGCTAGTGGTAAACCTAATCTCCAGATCTGACACTTCAGGTCCGTGTGTATTTGCATTTCTTTGCGTCTCTACGCATCACTCATTCACCAATGAGATGGCATTGCATAAATTTGGTCCTCCGGTGAGACCTTAGTCCCTTGAGCTCAAAACATGTTGAATCTATTGTCATACAATAGATCTTCATAGTATTAGCCCGTTTTGAACTACACCTAGTTTGTCAAACAAACTTCTTGACACAAATGCCCTCCTTTGCTGCTGCTAGAGCAGTCATATACTTAGCCTTTCGTTGTAGTATTCGTTATAATGTCTTAACTTTGGAACTCATCCAAATCCATTTGGAACTATTCCAAATCTATCATGGAACTTTCTTCCATTACATTTTGCCACCTTAACATACCGCCAAAATTGAGATAAATTTAGATTGTATCTTGCGACAAAACTAGTATCAATGTAACACTTTACAATGAACTATTGTCCAACATACATAATATATATTCTGAGCCTCCAGTCTTCGCCGCCTCCTCCAGCCTGTGCCGCCCCCTCCAGCCGGCTCCTCCTCCTCGGATCCAACCGCGACCAGGAGTCCAGGAACTTCCTCCTCCCCTCCAGCCGGTCCCTCCTCCTCGGCTCCAAGCCTCCAACCGTGACAGGAGCTTCCTCCTCCCCTCCAGCCGGCGGCCGACCCCTCCTCCTCAAGTACAACCGTAACGAAGAGCTCCCCTCCAGCTGACGCCTGCAGAAGCCAGCAACCCTGCACAAAACCGAGATTTTCTTTGGCACATATGAAACTGCCATGGTTCTTTTTTTGTGACCTTTCTGCCATGAATTATTTTTTACTTCAGCATGTAGTATTGTAGTTCACGTATAACATCTCAAAAATAAATAAAACATGTCTAAAAATATATTATTATTATATCAGTACATAAACATCATCTCAACACTTTAGGGTTATTTCAGACATTTTACTCAAAAGCCACAGCTCAGACAACCAGTTTACCAAACGGCAACATTTCTCACAGCAGCTTTCCCAACAAAGCAGCTTTCCCGCAGCTTACATCCCACAACAGCCTTTTCATAGCTCACAGCCCAACCAAACATCCTTGGCGATCCAGTATATTCTTGGCTTCAGCTGCTTTGACAATGTCCTGCAATCAGAGAAGACGGAAAATTGAGTTCCATTTCAAAGGTTTGACTACTGCTACTGCAAAAGAATTAAACTCATATCTTCGGTTGTATTATCGCAAAAAAAAACTTTGGCTGCAAAACCAAATGCACATTGGAGGCTGCCACTTGAATGAACTCCAAATGAAGCTCCATGTTGCCATGGCTGGGTTGAATGCAGCATCGACATAGGTCAAAAAAAAATCCGCAGGTTGTACAGGCACTAGTGGACAGACCCCCATATTGTCCCGGTTCAAATGGGTCTTCGGTCCCGGTTCAACACCCGGGACCAATAACTCGGGACCAATGCTGGTCCCGGTTGGCCCACGAACCGGGACCGAAGAGGGGGGAGGGGTCATTGGTCCCGGTTGATAGGAAGAACCGGGATCGGGCCTCCATATTTTTTTTATTTTTATTATTTATTATTTATCTAAGATTATTATGGTTAATCTCAGATCCTCACACTACTCCAGCCCCAGCACGCTTAACTTCTCAGTTCCATTCAACACCTACCCCAACTCGCTTAACAGACACTTGTTGATATATGTATCATATCAATCATATTAAACCTTGTTGATGTCTAAGACCTTGTTGATGTCTATGTTGTGATGAAATTTAAAAAAAATGAAACTTCCCGATCGGTTACCTATTATATTTTAAATGTTTTTAAATTATTTTTTTGAAAAAATATATTTCTTTTTAATTTTGAAAACACATTTTTCATTTTCCGAGTGACAAAAATGGGGTTTTTTGTGAAGATTCTACCAAATATTTGATGTAAACTTGAACCACTTTATTTTTGTAAAATACTAGACCATATTTTATTTACAATTGACCAAAGTTTTCATGTAATATGGTTTTTATATACCTCTTCTGAAAAAGACAAATTTCCGCAGATTCAGATGGAACGGGGTCAAATTTGAACTACATGTGCTTGATAGTTTGCTCTTTATTTTTTGAAAAAATCATTTCTAAATACGCAAGTAGTCATTTCATCAGGGATCCACCAAGACTTTTGTAAGATTCCACCCCTATCTATTACCGGTCATGCCCTCCGTTTTGACTACTTTTTGAAATCGACAAAAATAAGTCAACAAAAATAAAAAAAATTGTAAAACCTTCGCGTTGGATCCTAATTTATGTCTTAGTAACCATACAAAACAACAAACTTGGAATAAGACAAATATCTTATAAAAGTATTTGTAAAATGAGCTATCGAGTATGAAGATTCATGACTTTCAAGCCAAATGACCGATGTTACAGCTAGTTTGAAAGGATAGTTTTCCCAAATGATCTCATATTTTGCACATGTGTGTATATTATACTAGCCAACAAGTTTGCCAAAGGAAATTTTTATTTTCTTTGCACGAAAAATCCATTTTCCATTTTCCGAGTGACAAAAGTAGGGGTTTTTTGTGAAGGATCTACCAAATATTTGATGTCAACTTGAACCACTTTATTTTTGTAAAATATTAGACCATGTGTTATTTACAATTGACCAAAGTTTCCATGTAATATGGTTTTATATACCTCTTCTGAAAAAGACAATTTTCCGCAGATTCAGCTGGAATGGGGTCAAATTTGAAGTATATGTGCTTGATAGTTTGCTCTTTATTTTTTGAAATAAATCATTTCTAGATACACAAGTAGTCATTTCATCAGGGATCCACCAAGACTTTTGTAAGATTCCAACCCTATCTATTACCGGTCATGCCCTCCGTTTTGACTACTTTTTGAAATCGACAAAAATAATTCAAAAAAAATAAAAAAAATGTAAAACCTTCGCGTTGCATCCTAATTTATGTCTTAGTAACCATACAAAACAACAAACTTGGAATAAGGTAAATATCTTATAAAAGTCTTTTTAAAATGAGCTATCGAGTATGAAGATTCATGACTTTCAAGCCAAATGACCGATGTTACAGCTAGTTTGAAAGGATAGTTTTCCCAAATGATCTCATATTTTGCACATGTGTGTATATTATACTAGCCAACAAGTTTGCCAAAGGAAGTTTTTATTTTCTTTGCACGAAAAATCCATTTTCCATTTTCCGAGTGACAAAAGTAGGGGTTTTTTGTGAAGGATCTACCAAATATTTGATGTCAACTTGAACCACTTTATTTTTGTAAAATATTAGACCATGTGTTATTTACAATTGACCAAAGTTTCCATGTAATATGGTTTTTATATACCTCTTCTGAAAAAGACAAATTTCCGCAGATTCAGTTGGAACGGGGTCAAATTTGAACTACATGTGCTTGATAGTTTGCTCTTTATTTTTTGAAAAAATCATTTCTAGATACACAAGTAGTCATTTCATCAGGGATCCACCAAGACTTTTGTAAGATTCCACCCCTATCTATTACCGGTCATGCCCTCCGTTTTGACTACTTTTTGAAATCGACAAAAATAATTCATAAAAAAATAGAAAATTTGTAAAACCTTCGCGTTGCATCCTAATTTATGTCTTAGTAACCATACAAAACAACAAACTTGGAATAAGGCAAATATCTTATAAAAGTCTTTTTTAAATGAGCTATCGAGTATGAGGATTCATGACTTTCAAGCCAAATGACCGATGTTACAGCTAGTTTGAAAGGATAGTTTTCCCAAATGATCTCATATTTTGCACATGTGTGTATATTATACTAGCCAACAAGTTTGCCAAAGGAAGTTTTTATTTTCTTTGCACGAAAAATCTATTTTCCATTTTCCGAGTGACAAAAGTAGGGGTTTTTTGTGAAGGATCTACCAAATATTTGATGTCAACTTGAACCACTTTAATTTTGTAAAATATTAGACCATGTGTTATTTACAATTGACCAAAGTTTCCATGTAATATGGTTTTTATATAACTCTTCTGAAAAAGAAAAATTTCCGCAGATTCAGCTGGAACGGGTCAAATTTGAACTACATGTGCTTGATAGTTTGCTCTTTATTTTTTGATGTCTATGTTGTGATGAAATTTTAAAAAAATTGAAACTTCCCGATCGGTTACCTATTATATTTTAAAATTAGTGTTTTGTTTTGAAATCTTTGTATTATTAAAACTAAAATTATACAAAAATAAAAAGTATAGCAAATTTATTATAAGAGGTAGACAGAGGAATCCTCCCAAGGAGGGTGATATATATCTCCTTGAGCATGCGGGAAATTATACAAAAACAAAAAATATAGCAAATTTATTATAAGAGGTAGACAAAGGAATCCTCCCAAGGAGGGTGATATCTATCTCCTTGAGCATGCGGGAGGGTGACATCTGCCTCTATCGGCTTCAACAGACACAAGTCCTTCTGGACCAGAAGAACCTATGCCTGTTCAAACTGATAGAGGCGGAAGGTCAGCCTCCTGCCTGCTTAAAGAGATACACAGCACCCCCTCGGGTTGAATTCCTCGGTATACACCTTTAATAAGCTTGATATGCTACAGTAAGTGCTGGACTGACCGTGCTTATAAACAACTCTAACCCACCTTCGGTTAGCGAGGTGGGACTAATTATAGACTATTGGTCTCGGTTGGTGGCTCCACCCGGGACTAAAGGTCCTTTTTTCCATTTGGTATTACTGCAAAGTACTAATTATAGACTATTGGTCCCGGTTGATAGCTCCAACCGGGACCAATGCCTCGCAGTGTGGTCGCCAGAGCATTGGTCCCGGTTATTGGCACAAACCGGGACCGTTGCCCCAGTTGAACCGGGACCGTTGCTCAATACAAACGAACCGGGACCGTTGCGACCTTTTTTGGGCTGGACGAAAGGGGGGTCTCTCCACTAGTGAGGCACATCTGTTGTTTGATGTAATTTTCGAAAACATACCAGTTGGAAGCCTGTTATCTTCCTCATTGTCCTGCATTGCACATGCATTAAGCATTAAGCATTGCACACGCATTGACCCTGCAAAAGCATTCCGTACGTGGAAGCACACACCCCAGATGCTCGCGAGAGCAGCCCCGATGCTGGTATCACATGCCGGCTGAGTTACCCAAGGTCAACACCCACCTGCACGCCAAATCCGCCCCAGATTGGCACGCAAAGTAGGAGGCATCCAAAAACTAATCGGCCAGCAACGGAGCAGATAGATTGAAGGATCGATCGCACCGGCCTTCTACGTAGGAACACCGCACTCCAACGTGTACTTTTGCTATTTTTTTGCCACAAAAGGGAACTGTACTTTTGCTCCCATGGCAAGTCACGGATCTTGTTAAAACCCTGGGGCTTTTAGTTGTGTGCTTCAGATACGATGGACATGGGTGGCAACAAGAAGACGGACGATCATCCGGTAGCTGTAGTGGACGCGGCGTGGCCGCCGGCGAAGGGCGCCGGCGTGGCGAGGAAGAAGGAGAAGAAGAAGAAGACGAAGAAGAGGATGGGAGGGGCAGGCGTGGTGGTCATCGTGTGCCTGTCAACGCTCATCGTGCTCCTGTTCCAAGGGCGGGCGGGTGCGTCGGCCGGGTGCCGGAACGCCGCCGGCCTGACCGAAATGGGTGGAGGTACAAGTTCTCTTGTGATTTCATGCTCGCTTTTATCTGCATAATCGGCCAGATGAATCCATCCAAACAATCACTATTTTTTTATGTGGTCACCAGATGTCCAGATGTGTCCAGCCGATTATTTTCTTACGTGGTGTACTCGGTCAATATGACCCTTATATACGTAATTCGTCTATGCACAATGACGTACAGGGACGGAGCTAGGGATTTAACATTGGCTTAGCATTATGAGTTTCCCATGAGGGAGGCTGATACTGATAAAATGTCATGAACATGCATGATGTTTAAATGGATAGTATTATGAAGAAAAACTGAACATTGCGGGTAGGTTAGCACCCACCCCCCTAGTGCATGCGTCCCTGATGACGTACGTTGTCGGTAGTATTTATTACCATGTGTGACATAAATATCATAATTAAAATCTATTATGATACAGTATCTTAAAAGGATACCAACCCTCACTTTTTCATTTAATTATAAACCACCTGTGCACATTTTTTTTTACATAAACCACCTAACTAAATTTGTTTAATTGATGCATGATAGTAGCTAGGATACTTCCATTACGAAAGATCAAATGAATCTGCTGAGCCCAAATGAGTTGTGTAAGCATGCTAAAAAAAAGACTACCCTAAAATAACTATATGAGATTGATCTAAAATATAAAGAGAGAAAATAAATAATATGTTCAAAAAAGTTAAATGTGGAATTCTAAATTAGTGACATTGATATTATCCGTAACAAACAGTGCCGGAGCTAGCGAATTTTCAAAGCCTGGGTACTCACAAGTTTAAGCTTCCTTTCCTTTATCGAAATATATGTATAATGCATTAAATACTAGCCACAAAATGAAACCTTTTGATGTAACGATAAATTTCCAATCTCCAATATTTATCCATGTACACAGAAGTATATTAGTAGTATATAATATAATTTTCATTTTAATTAAATACATTGAAGAGAATGAATCACATGTATAATGTGCTACTGGGCAAATACCTTTCCGAAACTATTTAATAATAGAATCACTATCAAATCATTTAAAAATCTATAGCTTGTAGGAAATCATCAAGAAATTAAACATAACTGGACCAAGACACGATCAACATTCAATTGCACAATTTTACTGTATAAATTACAAAGAAGAATTCACGAGCTGGATGGGTTTGTCGTTCAGAAAAAATTGATGAGTTAGCTGGCCCATGTTAGAAAATACTCCTAGCAAATAAAAGGCTGGCCTTTTGTCCTCCTAGTGGCAGCGCGAGCAGGTCCTCAGTTCGTTTACAGAGCATCGTTACGATTTTACAGCCGATTTTTTCGAATATACTGACTTCACGATCTTGGCTGAGTTCAGATAAAATCGCCCCTGGTAACAAATAATCTAAATAATTACTAAAATAGAAAATACAGATAAAATTTTTACTAAGGAAGGATGATTTTTTTTAGGGGGAAAGGATGAATTAATGCCATTGGTATTATCCTTAAAAAGTTAACAAATAAAACATTAAAAAAACCGAACAAACTTTTGACTGAAATTGCATTTTTTTAATATGCAAACAAATAAGCACATCATATTGCAATTTAGCTTTTATAATTTGCACAAATATTGTTATATGTATACTTACAAAAAACAAATATTATGTTTTATAAGGAATAATGAATTAATGACATTGATATTAGCATTTAAGAAGTAAGTAAATAAATATAATAACATAAATTTAACACATAATTTACACATAACTTGTGTCTTTTATAATACTAGATGATACCCCGCGTCTTGCTGCGGTAATTGGTCGCTCTATATTTCAATAAAATTTAATTATATAATTTTTAAATATTTAGATTAATAACAAACAAACCAAAAATTTAAAAACACATACAATTTATTATATTTGATTATATTTAGTTATTGATTTTTAGGTGGTCCTTATCCGATCCGTAATTGTGTGATAATATGGCATGCTTATATGTTGAGATAAATAAGTTAGTGAGGATCACGGGAATTGGTCGTCTATATTTCAACAAAATTTAATTACATGAATTTTAAATATTTAGATTAATAACAAATGAACCAATAGTTTAAAAACACATACAACTTACTATATTTGATTGTGTATATTTATAAATTATTTTCTGAATATAAATATAGTAAGGAATGAAAAATAGTTTTCCATGCATGCATGATTGCATGTGGTGGTGGGTTTTGTCTCATGCATGGTTGCATGTTGAGGTGGACCTTATTCCAATCATAATTATGTGGTGATGTGGCATGCTTGCATGTTGAGATAGAAAGGATAGTGGGGATGATCTATTATAGTATTATAGATACAAGAATAAACATATAATGGTGAAACTTTTGAAAAAAAAGTTCTCAAGAACAAATGAATTCACCGCACGGTATTACCTTGAAATAAATATAAACTGAAATAATTACTAAAACACTATAATGTTTCTTATGGAAGAATAAATTAGTGGCATTGTATTACTCTCTTAATGTTTTTTAGAAAACTTGCATACAATAATGCACTGGAGTAACATTTTTTGGTAATACACAATAAATATGCAAATAATAATGTAATTTACGCCCTTTGATATAATTTACAAAAATATTACACGGTACTTGGGTGTACACACTTACACTCAAAATTCCAAAAATACCATGACAAATAAAAAATGGACTAAAATAAAATAAAAATAAAAATGCTCTATAATTGCAACATGCAACTTGCTTCGGGCCCAACAAGAAAATTTACTTGCCCTGAACATGAGCCAGTTAAAACTTTAGCTACAAAAGTCATGAAACAAGAAAGGAAAAAGAAAACATCATGAATCTCAAAAAATAAACAACCACCAAAACATTGATTTATCTAAATTTTACAAAACATACATAATTGATATAGCTGAAGTGGGAGTAAATGACCAAATTCCTGTTCGTTGGATTTTTAGAACTTAAAAGGTCCATGATATCCCCAACCCACCAGTGTTCATGTTCTAGATTTGACATCAATGCTTGTAAATTTTTTGGATTTATTTCAAACCTTTTGACGATGTGTATTCAATGAAAGAAGACATTTTGTTCGATTACGAAGATGTTTGTGATGATTTTGTCAATCTTAAAATGACGATGTCGGCTTAATAACTCGAAAGTGCTTATAGGGATAGCCGGATAGGGTGTGTGCGTGTGCGTTCATAATAGTGAATGTATAGTCATAGGTATGAGCATCTGCATTTCTATTGTGTTAAAAAAAGAGGATTGCTAAATTTCAATCGACTAAGATTTAACCAAATCTCAATTAATACTAATACTTATGAGATCGCGTTTGAAAATTTGTCGTCTTGTCGATCACGTGATTGGGACATCGTTAAATTTTGGATGGCAATTTGGAGCAAACGTTCGCTCCAGGACATGACAAGAGCGAACGTTTTTATGGCAACTCGCGGTACAAATGCATGGCAACTGCAGTACAAACGCATGGCAACTCGCTACAATTTTGAGTTTTTATGGCAATCGTGTGCTCTGAATTGCCATGCATTTGTACTGCAGTTGTCATGCAAATCGTTCGGTCTTGCCATGTCCTGGAGCGAATCGTTCGCTCCCTATGGTTTTCCTAAATTTTAAGTCGAGTGAGATCTTGACAAGCCTACCGCGATAGAAAAGAATACCACCATTAATATCTAGCCTCATTTTTTTGGGGCTCTACTATACTATAAGTTCATAGCTGGTTGTAAATCTAAAACCTGCATTACTACCATTCTTGCTTTTATAACATGTGAAATTGAACGATCATTCAGGATTACTGAACGCATCTCGTCCAAGCGCCACCGGTGCAGACGAGCTCTTCGGCGGCCTGCTCGCGCCAGGCTCCGACGGACGCGCGTGCCTGAGCCGGCACGAATCCCCACACTACTACAAGCACTCCCCGTACGCACCATCGCCGCACCTCCTGCAGAAGCTGCGCGACCACGAGGCGCGGCACAAGAAGTGCGGCCCCGGCACGCCGGAGTACGCCAAGTCCGTCGACCACCTCCGGTCAGGCGGCGGCAGCGGCAGCAGCACGGAGGCCACGGAATGCAACTACCTAGTGTGGATCCCGTACAACGGCCTCGGCAACCGGATGCTGTCGCTGCTCAGCACCTTCCTCTACGCGCTCCTCACCGACCGCGTCCTTCTGATACACTTCACCGACGACTTCACCGACCTCTTCTGCGAGCCGTTCCCCGGCGCGACTTGGACGCTCCCGCCGGACTTCCCCGTCGCCAACATGTCCTGGCTCGGGGTGCGCTCCGACCAGTCGTACGGGAACCTCATCAGGAGCAAGAATATCTCCAACGACCCGGCCAAGGCGGCGGCGCAGTCGGTGCCGGCGTACGTGTACCTGCACCTGGCGCACGGCCTCTCGCGCTCCGACCAGCTCTTCTACTGCAACGACGACCAGCTCGTGCTGGCCAAGGCGAACTGGCTGCTGCTGCAGGCCGACTTCTACTTCGTGCCGTCGCTCTACGGCATTGCCGAGTTCGAGGAGGAGCTCCGGAGGCTGTTCCCGGCGAAAGAGAGCGTGGCGCACCTTCTCGGCCGGTACCTTCTCCACCCGTCGAACCACGTCTGGGGCATGGTCACGAGGTACTACGAGTCGTACATCGCCCCGGCGGAGGAGATGATCGGCGTGCAGGTCAGGATGTTCCCCCGGGCATCCATCCCCGTCGACGACATGTACAGCCAAATCATGGCGTGCTCCCGGCAGGAGCGCATACTGCCGGAGATCGACGGCGACGAGGCGGCCATGACCAGCACAAACAGTTCCAAATCGACGGCTATCTTGATTGCGTCGTTGCAAGCCGACTACTACGAGAGGATCAGGTCGACGTACTACGAGCACGCGGCGAAGGGCGGCGGCGGCGTCGGGGTGTTCCAGCCGAGCCACGAAGAGAAGCAGGCGATTGGGAAGCGGTCGCACAACCAGAAGGCGCTGGCGGAGATCTACCTGCTCAGCTTCTCCGACGTGCTGCTCACCACGGGGATATCCACCTTCGGCTACATGAGCAGCAGCCTCGCCGGGCTGCGGCCGACGATGCTGACCGTCGCGAAAGACCACAAGGCGCCCGAGACGCCGTGCCGGCGAGCCGTGTCCATGGAGCCCTGCTTCCACATGACGCCCGTTGTGAGGTGCCGGGGGAAGGCGGTGAACACGGAGGAGCTGTCTCGGCACATCAAGGCATGCGAGGACATCCCCGAAGGGATTACATGGATTAAAGGCATCAAGTTAGTTGATTAGAAATCAACTAGTCATCAAGCTGTGGTCTTTTTTCAAACTACAAAGGTAAAATTACTGCAAATTTGTTTTTGACGAGTTGTCTGGATTCTTTTGTTGTTGCTTATTAATTACCTTTAGAAGTAACAAGGTGGCAAAATGTTGGGCCTTCAAATACAAAGGTTGTAACAAAAATTTCCGTAGTGAGAACCATGGAATCATTGGGAGAGGTACAAGGTTTCTACACCAACGATAAATTTTGTAATCCAGATAAAATATCCCAACCAGAAAACAATAAGGAGGGGCTTGCTTGTTGGGGATGAGGAAGCTAGGATGGTCGGGGATGGGGGTGGCGACGGTGGCCACGATGGCTGGGGACGGGGGCCAAAGGCGACGACAATGGATATTTCAGAACATGGGAGTGGGGTGACAGAGAAGAGAGAGGGGCTCAGGCGGGCCGTAAGGAGTGGAATAACACCCCTTTGTCATCCGCTGACAGACGACAAAGCCGGGGCTGTTAGCCCCCCGTGCGACCGTGCTACGTGGCTTCACATTGTCGTCGTCTGCTTTTTTTAACTTTATTGTTCATCTAAAGTTTTCCGTTCGCCTTTTGCATTTTGTTTTTCGTCAGTCACGTCTTTGTTGTCAGCTTTTAGGTTAGCTAACGGCAAATAAACTCTTTATCGTGAGATTGATGGAAAGCGGATGATAAATCAGTTGTTTCAGTAGTGTAAGGTGTGTAGGCGAATTATAAGGGATGCCATATCAACTTTTTGTCAAGAAAAGGGAAGAGAGAAATGAGAAACAAATTGTACATTGATGGTCGACCATAGCACGAGCTTCAACACTCCTTTGTGAAGGAAAAATTCGGCCCATTTGTTAATGACATATCACATAAATATAGTCAACTACTACCTCGGTTCCAATTATAATATGTTCTGAATATTTCAATGTGACTGCATGCATATTGAAATGAGTAAACAAATACAATAAAGCGCATGTATAAACATTTGATTCCTTTATCCAAAAAAATAAACATTTGATTCAAAAAATGTTAAAACATCTACTAATAACAAACGGAGGGAGTATTATATAAGTGGACTATCACTCTAAATGATATAGAAACCTCGTGGAGTCGGTTATTCGCTATACTATGAGACTACTATCTCCGTCCTATAATTTTTTTCCATGATTTTAGTTTGAATTTAAATTAAACGATGACAAGAATTATGAGACGAAGGAAATACATTGGAAAAAAAATAGTACTTCTTCCTATCCATAATAAGTGTCATTTAGGATCGGAAGGAGTAGTATCGAGTTGAAGACCAGATTGATTTCTAATCAAATAACTTGATCCCTTTAATCCATTTATTAATCGCTCTAGGTACATCCTCACACTCTTTGACGTGCCGAGACAGCTCCTCCTTGTCCACCGCCTTCCCCTGGCACTTGACATCGGGCCTCATGTGGAAGCACGGCTCCATGGACACGGCGCGCACGCAGGGCGTCTCGGGCACCTTGTGATCCTTGGCGAGCATCAGCATCGTCGGCCGCACTCCGGCGAGGCTGCTGCTCATGTAGCCGAAGGTGGACGCCCCCGTGGTGAGCAGCACGTCGGAGAAGCTCAGCAGGTAGATCTCCGCCAGCGCCTTCTGGTTGTGCCACCGCTTCCCCATCGTCTGCTTCTCCTCGTGGCTCGGCTGGAACACCCCCACCCCGCCGCCGCCCTTCGCCGCGTGCTCGTAGTACGTCGACTTTATCCTCTCGTAGTAGTCGGCTTGCAACGACGCGATCAGGATGGCCGTCGATTTGGAGCTGTTGTTGGTATTGCTGCTCGCCACGACGTCGACGCTGGTGCTGCTCATGCTCATGCCGGCCTCGTCGCCGTCGATGTCCGGCAGTATGTGCTCCTGCCGGGAGCACGCCATGATCTGGTCGTACATGTCGTCGACGGGGATGGATGCCCATTTGAACATCCTGATCTGCACCCCGATCCTCTCCTCCGCGTGCGCCATGTACGAGTGGTAGTACCTCGTGATCATGCCCCAGACGGAGTTGGACGGCCGGAACAGGTACCGGCCCAGGAGGTGCGCCACGCTCTCCTTCGCCGGGAATAACCTCCCGAGCTCGCCTTCGAACTCGGCCATGTCGTACAGCGACGGCACGAAGTAGAAGTCGTTCTGCACCAGCAGCCAGTTCACCTTGGCCAGCACCAGCTGGTCGTCGTTGCAGTAGAAGAGCCGGTCCGAGCGCCGGAGGTCGTGCGCCAGGTGCAGGTACACGTACGCCGGCACCGACCGCGCCGTCGCCTTGGCCGGATCGTCGTTGCCGATCTTCTTGGCGTCGAGGAGGTTCCCGTAGGACTGGTTGGAGCGCACCCCGAGCCGGGACATGTCGGCGACGGGGAAGTCCGGCGGCAGCACCCAGGTCGTGTCGGGGAACGGCTCGCAGAAGAGGTCGGTGGAGTCGTCGGTGAAGTGTATCAGAAGGACGCGGTCGGTGAGGAGCGCGTAGAGGAAGGTGCTGAGCAGCGACAGCATCCGGTTGCCGAGGCCGTTGTACGGGAGCCAAACGACGTAGTTGCACTCCTTTTCCTCCGTGCTGCTGCGGCTGGTGCCGCCGGACCGGAGGTGCTCGACGGACTTGGCGTACGGCGGCGTGCCGGGGCCGCACTTGTTGTGCCGCGCCTCGTAGTCGCGCAGCTTCTGCAGGAGGTGCGGCGAAGGCGTGTAGGGAGAATGCTTGTAGTAATGCGGGGATTGGTACCGGCTTAGGCACTCCCGCCGGTCGAAGCCCGGCCTGAGCAGGCCGCCGAAGAGCTCGTCGGCACCGGCGGCGCTTGGATGAGAGACGTTTTGCAATCCTGTGATTTTCAGAAACGGCAAAATTAATGTAAGGTTTAAATTCCGTTCATGTGCCCAAATTCGATACACTATAATTTGTACCTCCAGCGTGCATCGCGGTGAGCTTTGCGGCGTTCTGCCACACGGCCGGCGCGCCCCCCCGGCCGCCGAAGAGGAAGACCAGGAACGGCAGCGTGAGCAGGCACACGATGAGCACCGCGCCGGACCTGCCCATCCTCTCCTCCTTCTTCTCCCTCCTCCTGGCCACGCCGGCGCCGGTCGCCGTCGGCCACGCCGCGTCCGCCGCCGGACGGTCGTCCGTCTTCTTGTCCATCGTCGTCCGTAGCACAACCACATGCGCGTTACACGATCGAGCCGCGAAAGCCCCATGGTTTTAACAGGATCCGTACGTAGCTTGTCATGGGAGCAAAAGTGCATGTTGGAGTGCGGCGTACGTACGTACGTGGAAGACCCGCATAGCACAGTGGAGTTGCGTTGCATGATCCATGGCGATTTGGTTGGATGCTACTTTGCGTGCCAAGCTGGGGCGTACGTCCAGGCGTGTGTTGACTTTGCGTAATGGAGCATGCATGTGATGGGAGCATCGGGGTTGGAGCTTGCTGTAGGTCCGTGGAGTGTATTAGGGCAGTCAACGCGCGGAGTACAGAACACGGTGTGACCAAGAGGGTTCTCCCTGTTGTACAATCCCTGCCGACTGGCCGGTTTCGAGGGTGTACAACATAGACGATGTAATCGAAGGCGTAAAAACACACAATTATAATGGATGAACACAAAATATACAGATAGAGCTCTCTTTATTAATTTGGGATCAACTGTACGTACAAGAGGGAGAGTCTTCTGTTTATATAGGGGGAAAATGGGGATGGATAAGTGCCCACATTGTGTAAAGAGAGGAAACGATAAGGGCTGACTCGGTGCCTTCGCACCGGCCTCCCGCACGCACGAAGTGGGCTGGGCCCGGTTTCCCAACACTCCCTTCTCTTGGCGCCGCTAGGCAGTGGCGGACCCAGGAATTGAAGTTAGCTGGGGCGAATATTTAAGATCTAAATTTTTTCGGCGCAACTGCAGCTCTATTCAACCAAAACTCATATAATATACAACAACGAAATAAAGACATATAGAAGAGCGTTGGTTCGGTGCTCAGGTGTATTTGCATCCGAGGATACGATAAATAAATAAATATGTAAAAAAACTCAAAAAAATCCAATTTTTATGTGGTGGAAGATGCTTATGTGGGAGATGTTTGTGCAATTTTTAAGAAGTTCAGACATCTGGTGAGCTCACGGCAAAAAAGACAAATTTGCAGTTTCGTTAGACACTACTATTCATGCACTATTTCGAACTGAATTTGTCTTCTTTGTCGTGAGCTCTTTAGATGTCCAAAAAAGCTTTAATTTAACACAAACATCTATCCACTAAGCATCTTTCACCATAAAAAAATGAAAACCTCCATATCATGTCTCAAAAACCTTGGGTACTTAATTTAACACAAACCTTGGGTACTTGACCGTATATCCATGTCTCAAAAACTCCAAAAAATCCAGTGAGAAAATATATGGAGAAAGAGCACATATCATACGTTGCTGAGTTGCACGAATTGCCTCGTCAAAAACATTGTGTGAGAAACATCAGGAAAACTCACTCAAGGGAAAAAGAGTACAATCCACTCAACCTCTAAATTGAGTACTTGATTAGCGGGATCGAGATTTAACAATGAGTTTGTGAAGTTTCTCCCCCTGAACCTTGCAACTCTCTAAGCCTTATCATACCGATTCCACGCACACATCTCTCAAAAGACGATGCCGGTGATGACTTAGTGAATAAATGAGCAAGATTTTCACACGACTTAGTATGCAAGATTCTTACTTCGTTCATCTTTTGCAATTCATGTGCATAGAAGAACTTGGGATTGATATGCTTCGTGAGATTGCTCTTCACATAACCCGTCTGAACTTGTGCAATACAAGTGGCATTATCTTCATAGATAATAGTGGGGGTTTGGATGGTGTTCAGTCCACATGTCCCCTGGATGTGGCTGATCATCCGACAAAGCCATACACATTCTCGTGATGCTTCATATAATGCTACGATTTCCGAGTGGTTCATCGAAGTCGATACAAGACTTTGTTTAGACGATTTCCAGGAAAATGCAGTTCCACCACAAAGGAAAACATATCTAGTCTGAGACTTGGAAGTATGTGGGTCCGACAGGTACCCAGCATCAGCATAGCCTAGAACCGAGAGATCTTGTTTTCTTCGGTAAAATAAGCCAAGATCTTTGGTCCCTTGTAGGTATCGGAAGACGTCCTTAATCCCTTTCCAATGTCTTTCGGTAGGCTCAAAACTGTACCTAGCAAGCAAGTTGATGACAAACGCACTGTCTGGTCGTGTACAATTTGCGAGGTACATGAGTGCGCCAACTGCACTCAAGTAAGGTAATTCTGGTCCCAGAATTTCCTCCCCCTCTTCCTTAGGCCTGAACGGGTCCTTGTCCTGTTGTAAAGATCTCCCAATCATCGGAGTCTTAGAAGGATATGCTTTGTCAAAACCAAATCTTTCCAACACCTTCTGGGTGTAGGCAAACTGGTGCACTAGAATCCCAGCAGGGGAATGCTCAAGCTGCAGACCTAGGAAGAACTTGGTTTTGCCTAAGTCGAATTCCGACATCAGGTAGGAACTCGCTTCCTCAATATTCTCAGGTGTACCGATTATGTTGAAATCGTCCACGTACACCGAAATAATATAGAAACCATCTTGTGATCTCCGTATAAAAACACATGGGCAATCTTCATTGCTCGTGTAGCCCTTCTGGTGAAGGAAATCACTTAAACGATTATACCAAACTCTACTTGACTACTTAAGTCCATACAGTGACTTCTTAAGCTGAACACTGTATAAACTGTTGGGGTTCGGGGCAGAAAACACAATTTTTTCATAACCTACGATACCCAACCCCAAGACCTATGCTATGGTGATGCAAGTAACGGATGGAATAAGTTCACATACCAGTATGTAGCCGTTTAAGCGGGAAACGTTCCCGCGTGAACGTGGTTGGTGTAGTCGTACTAGCAATCCCCAATGCCGCGCAGCTCCACGATGACTCTGATAGACACCCGGTCCTTGAGACCGATGACGGGATTACGTCCCCATCGGAACGTTGTCGATGAAGACGCCGCGATACGGCCACGACGATGAAGTAGCACCACAAGTGTAGTGCCTCGCGGGATTATGCACATACAGTATACCTGACGTCCCTCCGGGCTCCGAACTAGGCGAGCAGCGGAAAGAAGATGGATTCGGATCCCGATTCCAGTAGCACGATGGCGTACGTATGGTGGAGAAATCTCCAACCTAGTGCAGCCTCCAAAAAAGGGGAGTCCTCTCATAGGAAGGAGAGAGGAGGAAGAGAGAGAAGAGAACTTGTCTAAAAAAATAATTGAATAAAAAGGGCACCCCTACCCCTCCTTATATAGGCTGAGGGGAGGTGGGAACCTTCATCCCTCCCCGAGGTGGGACTAATACCACCAAGGGGGTGGTGCACCGGCCAGGGGGGGGGGGAGTGGGCCCCTCCCTTGGCGCAAGGCCCAAGGTGGGAGGCTCCTCCTTCCCCTTATGGGCCCTATGAGGCCCATATGCCTTTTAATTCATTTTTAATTATATTTAATTATATTTTAATATTTAATTCAGATAAAAAATTAATTAAACATTATTAAATATATTTTGAACCTTTCAAAATACCCAGAACAACTTCCGGTCTTCACCGGAACAATTTCCGGTGTTCTCTCCTATTTCTCCGGTGATCCCGAATCTATCCTTAATGCGTCGAATACCCTTAAGTGTAACACCCTATGGTCCGGGAAACAGCAGACATGATCGAGACAATCTCATTGATCAATGACTAATCAATTGGACCTGGTTACAATCCTTGATAGCCCCTGCGCTTCCATCGAATTAACTTCAATCGCTGTTGGATCCGTTAACCGTGTGCCTGTTCCCTTTGTCCTATGGTACTTTGCTTGTCCGAGGTTTGATCGTCGGTATCCAATATACCTAGTTCGTCCTCGTTCTCAACAAACAAGTTTACTCGTTCCCGTGATATTACAACTCCGTGACCTAGTCACATGTTTGCGCAAACCTTATGATGCAATATCACCGAGTGGGCCCAGAGTACCTATCCGTCACTCGGATGGACAAATCCCGCTTTGATCTATTTGCATACTCACCAACCATCTATTTCGGAATACCCAAAGTGCACCGTTATGGCCAGCATATTTCAGTCAGGCGGTGGGATACAAATCAAAGTCTCCTCATAGATGACAATTACGTATGATCATTACGGTCAAAGGATCTGGTAACTGCGTTATAGTTATCGCAATGTCGAACTATGTGACTTGATCACATCGCAACACTTCTAGTGGGTGTATGTCCATCATATCATTATCCCAATGATACGATGATACGTCCAAAAAGCATCACTATTTTATATTTTGATTTCACCCTATTCATTGATATATTCCACTTTAAAGTATTGTTCTTATGTTGTTTTGGCTTATTTTACACAGTTTACAACTTTCCGGTGCTGAAGCAGCAGAACCGGAATTCAGCGGTAAAAAGTGGATACCAAGTTGCTGAATCAGATCAAGTCCAAATGCGATGAAATTTTACGGGGAGAATTTTTATGAAGATTGACTGGGGATCACCGAAGGAGGAGGTGAGGGGACCCACCAGGCAGCCAGAAGGGTGCCTGGCGCGACCCCCCTCCTAGCCGCGCCAGGCACCCTCGTAGGTGCCTGGTGGCCCCCCTCGGTGCCCCCTTTCGCCTATATAAGCCCCCTGGGGTGGAAACCCCTAAACAAGAGTCGTTTTCGTGTTTCGCCGCCGCCAAGGGGCGGAAACCTATAGAGGAGAAAAGCCATCTCCGGCGGGCAGATTCCGCCGGGGAGATCACCTGCCGGAAGGGGAGATCGTTGATGGAAAGAGAGTGTTAATACTCTTCAAGCCCTCGTTGATTACCCCAAGTGCAGGGTGAGATATAGTGCAGCGGCAAGTTTTCCCTTGGCAAAGATACCAAGGTTTGTCTCCCGTAGGACTCCGAAGGATACAAGAAGGTGGTAAAGTCAACAATGGCGCCGAGGTTGCTAACCTCACCTGGACCTGCACACAGATACAAATAACTTTGCTCCCAACGAGTACAGGGAAGTTTTCAATTCCTCCGGCCTTGTTGTTTACACAGGATCAACGCAAGAGATAATAATAGTGGCAACTGAAAGTAAAGACTGAAAGTAATAAGGGTGTAAACAGTGATATGAAGATGGACCAGGGTCCCGTGATTTTCACTAGTGATGTCTCTCTCCCAAAAGACGATAAAAGTGCTAGCGAGGTAAAAAAATCACAGTTGGGCAATTGACAGGATTATGAAGGCACCGCAATGCTAACTATGCTGCAAAGAAAGGAAGGGCTCAGAAGCAATGGGCAGTACGCCAAGGTAAGTAGACCGAAATCCATCTGCATCTACTACGAATCATCCACCTTGAGATATATATCCAGAACATCTCGCTGGTATTAAGTTGCGAATCCCACCCAAAGTGTAAACTCAAAGCAACAGACTGTTGGGATACGGGGCAGAAAACACAAATTTTTCACACCTACGGTACCCGAACCCAAGATCTATGCTATGGCGATGTAAAGTAACGCAGGGAATCGGTGTTCATACCTTTGAAGACCGAAAGCGGGAAACGTTCTTACGAACGTGGTGGGCGTAGACTCAGAACTACGACCTCCCTGTCGTGTAGAAGACCACCACCGGCGAGGATGACTCCCTGTAAACCTCCAGCGATGAAGCAGCACCACAGGTGTAGTGCCTCGAAGAGATTATACACGTACGACACAATCGATGTTCCTCCCGGGCTCCGAACCAGGCGAGCAGCGGAAAGAAGACAACTACGGATCCCGACTCCGGCAGAGCGACGGCCTGCCTTATGGTGGGGAACTCCAATCCTGGTGCAGACTCCAAACAAGGGGAGTCCACTTCCGGAAATGGAGAAGGAAGAAGAAGGAGATCAATTGTTGTATGGAAAAAGGGGGGTCTACCCCTCTATATAAAGGCCAAGGGGGGGTGTGATCCCTCTTCCCTCCCCCATGTGGGACTAAACCCCCAAGGGGGGAGGGGTGCGCCGGCCAAGGGGGGGTTGGGCCCCACCCCTTGGCGCCAAGCCCAAGGGGGGGAACCCCCTCCTCCCCTAATGGGCCTCTAAGGCCCATATAGCCTTTTTCCATTATTTTTAATTATTTAATAAGTTTTAAATATTTAATTCAGATAATTAAATAATAAAAACATTATTAAAACAATTAAACTTTATTTTGAACTATTCAAAATGTCCGGAAACCATTCCGTTCTCCTCCGGAACTATTCCGGTGATTTCTCCTATTTCACCGATTGATCCCGTAACTGTCCTATGCATCGATTGCCCTTAGGTGTAACACCCTAACGGTCCGGGAAACAGCAGACATGGTCGAGACTCTTCTCATTGACCAATGACTAGTCAGTTGGACCTGGTTACAATCCTTGACAGCCCCTGCGCTTCCATCGAATGAGCTTCGATCGCTTTTGGAAACCGTTAACGATACGACGTAATCCCTTTGTGCTGCGGTACCTTGTTTGTTCGAGGTTTGATCGTCGGTATCCCACATACCGTGTTCACATCTCGTTCATGACAAACAACTTCTCTCGTCCATGATCATTGCATCTCTTGTGACCTAGTCACGTCCTTGCAAGGGTTGATGCAATATCACCGAGTGGGCCCAGAGTACCTGTCCTGTCATAAGGACTGACAAATCCCGCTTTGATCTATTAACATACTCATCAACCATCTATTTCGGAATACCCAAAGTGCACCGTTATAGCCAGCATATTTCAGTCAGGCGGTGGGATACAAATCAAAGTCTCCTCATAGATCGTGATTACGTATGATCATTACGGTCTAAGGACTAAGCCATACGTTACAAAGTCATAGCAACGCTGAACTATGTGACTCGATCACATTGCATTACTTTTAGGTGGGTGTCTGTCCATCACATCATTCCCCTAATGATATGACCTCATTGTCAATGGACTTAAGTGTCGCCATGATCAGGAAAGCTTGATCAATCAATTGCCCAATGAGATAGTTTACCCGAGTTAAACTACGGACCATGTTTTATACTACACCTGTATTAGTATTTCCAAGTAATACAGTTATAGCACAGTATAAAACGTATTATGAACAAAACGGATATGTGACAAATATCTTTATTAATTTGTCTCTAGGGCACATATCCAACAGTCTCCCACTTGCACTAGAGTACAAATTACACTAGTTTACATCAGGTATGTATCTAACACCAATGGTCTCTCGGTGTTCTTCAAACTTGCCCTGTGAAAGAGGTTTAGTCATCGGGTCTGCTGCGTTCAGATCCGTATGTATCTTGTGAATCCTAGTGTGTGCATCCCTGACGTAGTCTCGCGTCACATGAAACTTTCGGAGGATGTGCTTGGCTGTAGAGTGAGTTCTTGGCTCCTTCGCGTTAGCAATGGCACCCGTGTTGTCGCAGAAGATTCCCACGGGGTCAGTGCAACTGGGAAAGACGTCAAGCTCGATCACGAACTTCTTCAGCCATAGCGCCTCGTTTGACGCTTCGCAAGCGGCAATATACTCCGACTCCATTGAAGATTGAGCGACGACTGACTGTTTGCCGCTCCTCCAGCTAATCGCGCCACCGTTCAACATGAAAACATATCCCGTCTGGGATTTCGAGTCATCTAGGTCTGAGCTGAGGCTTGCGTCAACGTAACCCTTTACGGTGAGCTCCTCATCAACTCCTCCATAAACGAGAAAGAGATCCTTGGTTCTTCTCAAGTACTTAAGGATGTTCTTTACTGCTGTCCAATGGGCCATTCCCGGATTACTCTGGTAACGATTAGTCATACTAATGGCCAGCGCTAAATCCGGTCTGGTACATAACATAGCATACATGAGAGAACCTATGGCTGAGGCATAGGGCTTTGAGGACATCTCCTCTTTCTCTTTAGCTGTGGTTGGGCATTGAGTCACGCTTAATTTGACACCTTTTATAACTGGCAAGAGACCTCTCTTGGAGTCATCCATTTTGAACCTTTTCAAAATCTTGTCAATATAAGTGTTCTGACTCAAGGCCAACCTCCGATTAGGTCTATCTCTATAGATCTTAATCCCCAGTATGTACGCAGCTTCACCTAGGTCCTTCATGGAAAATTGTCCATTCAGATATTCCTTTACTTCCTCTAAGAATTTCTTATCGTTCCCTATTAGTAATATGTCATCCACATATAACACAAGGAATGCTACAGAGCTCCCACTCAGTTTCTTATAGACGCAGAACTCTTCGACGTTTTGGACAAATCCAAAAGCTTTAATGACCTCATCAAATCGAAGATTCCAGCTCCGAGATGCTTGCTTCAACCCATAGATGGACCGTTGAAGCTTGCAAACCTTACCAGCATTCCTTGGATCGACAAACCCCTCTGGTTGCATCATATAAAACTCTTCCTCAATGTTGCCATTTAGGAATGCAGTTTTCACATCCATCTGCCATATCTCGTAATCATGATATGCAGCTATTGCTAGTAGGATCCGAATAGACTTTATCATCGCTACAGGAGAGAATGTCTCCTCGTAGTCAACTCCTTGAATTTGTCGGAAACCCTTCGCGACAAGTCGAGCTTTGTAGACAGATACGTTTCCGTCTGCGACAGTCTTTTTCTTGAAAATCCATTTATTCTCGATGGCCTTGCGGTCCTCGGGAATATCCACCAAAGTCCATACTTTGTTGGTGTACATGGAGTCTATTTCGGATTTCATGGCTTCAAGCCATTTCTCGGACTCGGGTCCCTCCATTGCTTCTTTGTAACTCGTAGGTTCATCCGACTCAACAGCCGAGATTGCATTCACAAGCTGTCCGTAAAACTCAGTAGGTTGACGGACTCTTGATGACCTACGGGGCATAAAAGGTTCCTCTTCATTCTCATCATGATCATCATGAATGTCATGATCGTTATGAATGTCGTTCTGGCCATTCTCTTCAACTCCCACTGTGGAAGATGGTTCCAGAACAAATTCCGTAGCCATTTCATCCAATTGGAGTGATTGGTCAGTTACTTCATCGAGGTCTATTTTCCTCCCACTCAACTCGTTCGTGAGAAACTCCTTCTCAAGAAAGTGTCCCGTCTTGGCAACAAACATTTTGCTGTCAGACTTGTTGTAGAAGGTGTACCCACAAGTTTCCTTGGGATAGCCCACAAAGATGCACTTATCCGCCTTGGATTCAAGTTTGTCAGGCTGTAGTTTCCTAACATAAGCCTCACAACCCCAAATCTTCAGGTGAGACAACTCAGGTTTAGTGCCATGCCATTCTTCAAATGGTGTTGTCTTTACGGATTTGGATGGTGCCCTATTAAGAATATGAATGGCGGTCTCTAATGCATACCCCCAGAATGACACAGGCAAATCAGTATGAGACATCATCGATCGCACGCTATCCAATAGGGTTCGATTACGTCGCTCAGCTACACCGTTTCTCTGAGGTGTGCCTGCCGGCGTAAGCTGTGGTATTATGCCACAAGACTTCAGATGATTGCCAAACTCGTGACTCAAATACTCGCCACCTCGATCCGATCGAAGGTGCTTGATTTTCCTTCCGAGTTGATTTTCAACCTCATTCTGAAATTCCTTGAACTTTTCAAAGGTTTCAGACTTGTGCTTCATCAAGTAAATATACCCATATCTACTCAAGTCATCAGTAAAGGTCACGAAGTAACAAAGATCATTGCGAGTGGGGACGTTCATGGGTCCACATACATCCGTATGTATGATCCCCAATAAGACATCCGCACGCTCCATCACACCATTGAATGGAGTCCTTGTCATTTTGCCCATGAGGCATTGTTCACATGTATCAAGGGATCCAAAATCCAATGACTTAAGAAGTCCATCCTTATGGAGCTTCTCCATGCGTTTTATACCAATATGACCAAGTCGGCAATGCCACATCATCATGTGATCTTCATTATTCTTCAATCTTTTGGCCTCAATATTGTTAACGTGACACACGTCACCATCGAGATTAAGTACGAATAAACCATGCGACTCCGGTGCGTGAACATAAAACATATCATTCTTATAAATCGAACAACCAATTGTATCGGACTTAAAAGAATAGTGGTCTCGCTTCAAGCAAGAACCACTCACGATGTTCACACTCAACGCGGGTACATAGTAACATTTATTCAGAACTAAAACCAATCCCGAAGGGAGACTAAGATGCTTCGTGCCGACCGCCAAGACTTCAATCCGGCAACCATTCCCCACGCGCATCGTCACTTCATCTTTGACCAAGCGTCTCCTATTCCTTAGTCCCTGAATGGAATTAGAAATATGAGCGACAGACCCTGTATCAAATATCCAGGATGTGTTCCCAGCGCTTGTGAAGAGAAGATCAACAATATGTATATCAAATATACCTTTGTCTCTCTTGGCGACCTTGCCAGCCTTCTTGTCCTTTAGGTACTTGGGACAGTTGCGCTTCCAGTGACCTTCACCCTTGCAGTAGAAGCACTCCACTCCGAGTTTAGGCTTGGGTGCCTTGGGAGGAGCGGCAACTGACTTGCCATCCCTCTTAGGGCCACCTCTCCTGGCCTTCTCCCGTCTGCTTGACTTCTTGAAGTCAGTGGTCTTGTTGACCATGAAGACGGCGTGCTCCTTCTTGATCTCAACCTCAGCGCTCTTTAGCATGGCGAACAACTCAGAAGGGGTTTTGGTCATCCCCTGCATGTTGTAGTTCAGCACAAAGCCTTTGTAGCTAGGGGGAAGCGACTGCAACACCCTATCAACCGCAAGTTCATCTGGAATCTGACATTCCAGAGCATTCAAGCGCTGAACGTAGCCAGACATTTTGACCATGTGCTCACTCACGCTGCCGTGCTCATCCATCTTTGCTGAGAAGAAGGCTTCAGAAGCCTCGTACCGTTCAGCCCTGGCTTGAGGTGCGAAGACCGCCTTGAGGTCGGTGATAATCTCATATGCACCCATCCTCTCAAAGCGTTTCTGCAGCTCAGCCTCCATGGAGTAGAGCATGCCACCCTGGACAAGGTTGTAATCATCAGTCTTGGAGAGATAGACATTCTTCTCGTCCTGACTGGCATCATCTGCTGGTGCGTCACCTAACGCGTCCTCTAGTACGTATGCCATTTTGAGGGGAACGAGGAGAATCCTCAGGGTGCGGAACCAGTTGGTGAAGTTTGTCCCATCTGTTTTTAGCTTATCTTTCTCTAGGAATGATCCTAAGTTGAACGAGGGGCGAGGTGCTGCCATCTACAAGGTTGGATTCACAATGATACAATTTAGACTTTTGTTCATAATGTGGAGTTTCAATTTACTCTTAAAATTCTAGAAAGCTCCCACTTAGATAAAGACCTCTCAATTTAACTAAGTGATTACACAATCCCAGCCCCCATACCTCCCCCGATATGTACGGCCCAGTATGCGAACCAGGTAGGCCTCTAAGCCAATCACATCAGACATGTGACTCGTGCTCGACCTTTCGGTCTTTTGTGTTCCAGGCCCGCATCTACATACGTCAAGCCTGCCAATCGAACCTTGATGTTAGCTGTTCAGGCAAGGCCATATCTGCATATGCCAGGCTCGCCGAACCCAACCTCATGCGAGCTCCGTTGAATATGTAGGACAACTCCGGTATGTACGGAGCGTCAGGCCATATGGGAGAACCTTCCAGGTGGTGCCCATCAAAAGGGAGAACACAATGTTGGTATTGTGAGAGATGGTCCTGTTTCGTGCTACCGTCGATATATCTAGCATACTAGCATAAAACAGGAAGTAAAACTTTAAATCATACAACCTATGATCCCCCTTCATGCAAAGAAAAGTTAGAACGTCTTTCTACTTTAGCTTGTGCAAGTTTTACGTGGCTGCTAGGGGTTTCGAGAGAGAGAACCGATTTCTATCCTGCGAAAAACATGCCACAACACCGTCTCTTATCCGTCTCTATTACACCCCTGTCGGGGCCCTCCGTTGCAAACATCTTTGCATCGCTAATGCAGAGAGACAGACACCCCCCAGCCACTTTATATGGTACAAGCCATATGTCAAGCGTGGAACCAGTCTCGCGTAAACGCGTAATGTCGGTCGGGGGCCGCTTCATCAAACATTGCCGCAATGCTCAATGAGTACACGTGGGAGGGTAACGAATGAAGATTTGATGCCCACATCCTAGATGTGTTCTATCCGTACAATACATCTACGCATAACCTGGCTCTGATACCACTGTTGGGATACGGGGCAGAAAACACAAATTTTTCACACCTACGGTACCCGAACCCAAGATCTATGCTATGGCGATGTAAAGTAACGGAGGGAATCGGTGTTCATACCTTTGAAGACCGAAAGCGGGAAACGTTCTTACGAACGTGGTTGGCGTAGACTCAGAACTACGACCTCCCTGTCGTGTAGAAGACCACCACCGGCGAGGATGACTCCCTGTAAACCTCCAGCGATGAAGCAGCACCACAGGTGTAGTGCCTCGAAGAGATTATACACGTACGACACAATCGATGTTCCTCCCGGGCTCCGAACCAGGCGAGCAGCGGAAAGAAGACAACTACGGATCCCGACTCCGGCAGAGCGACGGCCTGCCTTATGGTGGGGAACTCCAATCCTGGTGCAGACTCCAAACAAGGGGAGTCCACTTCCGGAAATGGAGAAGGAAGAAGAAGGAGATCAATTGTTGTATGGAAAAAGGGGGGTCTACCCCTCTATATAAAGGCCAAGGGGGGGTGTGATCCCTCTTCCCTCCCCCATGTGGGACTAAACCCCCAAGGGGGGAGGGGTGCGCCGGCCAAGGGGGGGTTGGGCCCCACCCCTTGGCGCCAAGCCCAAGGGGGGGAACCCCCTCCTCCCCTAATGGGCCTCTAAGGCCCATATAGCCTTTTTCCATTATTTTTAATTATTTAATAAGTTTTAAATATTTAATTCAGATAATTAAATAATAAAAACATTATTAAAACAATTAAACTTTATTTTGAACTATTCAAAATGTCCGGAAACCATTCCGTTCTCCTCCGGAACTATTCCGGTGATTTCTCCTATTTCACCGATTGATCCCGTAACTGTCCTATGCATCGATTGCCCTTAGGTGTAACACCCTAACGGTCCGGGAAACAGCAGACATGGTCGAGACTCTTCTCATTGACCAATGACTAGTCAGTTGGACCTGGTTACAATCCTTGACAGCCCCTGCGCTTCCATCGAATGAGCTTCGATCGCTTTTGGAAACCGTTAACGATACGACGTAATCCCTTTGTGCTGCGGTACCTTGTTTGTTCGAGGTTTGATCGTCGGTATCCCACATACCGTGTTCACATCTCGTTCATGACAAACAACTTCTCTCGTCCATGATCATTGCATCTCTTGTGACCTAGTCACGTCCTTGCAAGGGTTGATGCAATATCACCGAGTGGGCCCAGAGTACCTGTCCTGTCATAAGGACTGACAAATCCCGCTTTGATCTATTAACATACTCATCAACCATCTATTTCGGAATACCCAAAGTGCACCGTTATAGCCAGCATATTTCAGTCAGGCGGTGGGATACAAATCAAAGTCTCCTCATAGATCGTGATTACGTATGATCATTACGGTCTAAGGACTAAGCCATACGTTACAAAGTCATAGCAACGCTGAACTATGTGACTCGATCACATTGCATTACTTTTAGGTGGGTGTCTGTCCATCACATCATTCCCCTAATGATATGACCTCATTGTCAATGGACTTAAGTGTCGCCATGATCAGGAAAGCTTGATCAATCAATTGCCCAATGAGATAGTTTACCCGAGTTAAACTACGGACCATGTTTTATACTACACCTGTATTAGTATTTCCAAGTAATACAGTTATAGCACAGTATAAAACGTATTATGAACAAAACGGATATGTGACAAATATCTTTATTAATTTGTCTCTAGGGCACATATCCAACACAGACAACTGCATTAAAAGAACTATGCGTAAAGTAAATAATCCTTGCACCCGCAGGTACAAGCACCGTTGTTTTATCCCTGGTGGCAACATCACATCCCCTAGTCTCATGTTTCTGTCACTCAAGCTAGACATCAGGGGGCTGAACCCACAATCGAGCATAACGCTCTCTCTTGGAGTTGCAAATAAAATACTTGGACAAAGCAAATACCGCAACGGAGAACATGCAAGAATTTACTCAAGAACAAAAAAAAGGTGTGAAAGGCTCACATCAATGAGGACAATCATAGGCGAGAGAAGGCCATATGATAGATATGATGTGAGGAGTAGGGATTTCCATACAACGGATGCACATGTGAGCTAAAAGCTCTCCAAGGGAACTAGTGGGGGTGCATCTAACTTGCTTGCTCAAGAAGACCTAGAGCTCGTTTGAGGAGGCTCATCATTGGAATATACAAGCCAAGTTCTATAGTGTGAAGGGTCCCCACATAGCGGTCCCCACATAGCTATATGCATGATGATGATCTCTATGGAGTACAAGGGATAGGAGATGAAGTACTAGTGTGGATCTCTCAAAAGGAATAGTAGTATGCCCCTTTCTCTCTTTTTATTTTTTTTCTCTTTTTCTCTTTTTTTTTGGTGGCCTCAATGGCTCTTTCTATTTAACTCTCATTTGTCCTCTTTGGGATCTTTTGATTTTGTCCTCTTTGGGATCTTTTCCTCACTTTAGGGGCAATACTCTATATTTTACAAGAATATAGGTAAATCTGAGAATGGGTTTAAAAAACCCGATTAAATTGGTTCAGTTTTCATGATGGGTTTAAATGGTTTAGGTTTTATTAGGTTTAGATTTTTTTTTCAGTTTGGTTTGGTTTAGGTTTATAGAAAAAACGGTTTGGTAATAGTTGGTTATGGGCTTTCATAGTTTAGTTGTAAGTGGGATGAAAACCGGTTCCAAACCGGTTCCTCACCCCCAGTCCAGTTATCCCTCCACACGTCGTCCACCACCTGAGTCGAGGCCTCGAGGGTTCCTCACCTCACGCCGCCCGCCACCCAGCCACGGTGCCGCCCGCCACCAGCCAGTCACGGCGCCGCCCTCTGCCAGCCCGCCATAGCGCTCCTCCTACCGCCGCCTCTCCCGTTCTCTGCAGGCCCAGGGCCTCACGGGCACCCGCTACCGCCTCTTCACCGTCGACGTGCCGGAGAACGCCCGGCTCAACAGAGAGGCCCGGTTACAGGCCATGATGCTCGGCTCCCATGACATCACCCCGCGTGTCAACCCCATGCTGTCCAACGTCATGAAGGAGCACGGTAAGTTCTTCAGTCCCAAAATTCATAAGTTCTTCATTTTCTTTTATGTCGGAGCAATATCACTTTCTGCGTCCGAACATGTGTTAGGAATAACCTTTTTTGCGGACTAAAACAGTTAAAAATTCTCGAAATTTAATTTTAGACGCCTTGACTTTGTCTATTCTCTGAAGTTTGAACCTCTGATACATAGAAAGTTCGGTATAGAACAGGTAGTAACTATTATGTGTGGGCATGTACCTTGCTTGACAGGAGCTACTAACAATTTACAATATGCACTTCGGATTGTCATGTAAGAAAAATGTTATGCCGTTGGGCCATTGGACGTTGCTAGTGAATTCACTTTCACCTCGGTTATGGGAGGAGGCTAGGAGTCTTTTGACATAATTGCAGAATTGGTACTCACGTTGCCATCTTCACCCGAGAACCAACGGATCCTTGGAAGTTTTGATGCATCCGAGGGCCAAACATTTGTAGCTTCAGGTTGGATGGAAAGCACATACAAAACCATGGTTAATTATTGGGTTTAAACCCATAGTTATGTATCGGGTTTAATTTGGTTTAAGTGAAAAACGAAGTGGGTTCAGTTTTGGTTGGGTTAAAAATAATATTAAATGGGTATGGTTTGGGTATGGTTCTAAGATACATGCATACAAGTATGGTTTAGGTATGGTTCAGTTTTATAACCATTCTCAGATTTAAATATAGGAGATCTTTCACACTTTACAAAGGTACTCACATAAAGAAAATATAACTATCATGATGCAAATGTATGCTTCTGCCAGGATAGCAGGATATGCAATGATACTAGCGCGTCATGTAGCAATGATTAGGGCAAGGCCCAACTAGCATGCGGCTCATCGATCAAGAAAGTAGCATGTATGACATGAAGATCAAGTCATGAGAAGGTGGATGTTGCATGGCAATGTATCTCGGAAAGGCTATGGAAATGCCTTGTAGGTAGGTATGATGGCTGTTTTTAGAAAGATATAAGGAGGTTTATGATGGCAGAGCGTATCGTGCCAAGGGTTTGGATGCACCGGCGAAGTATGCGCCAACTCTCGAGGTGAGAAAGGGCAATGCACGGTACCGAAGAGGCTAGAAAAAGTATAGGTGGGTGGAAGTGTCAACTTTCAAATACTCACATTAGTCCGAAGAACTCATGCACTTATTATCAGTAACTCTCAATCTAATCAGGAGATTCACAAAGAGACAGGTACCCCGAGGAGGAGTGTATGGGGTTTGGTTATCCTTGCGCATCCTCGACTCATGGTACGTGAGTGTACTCTAATATTCGAACCCTCCAGAGGTTAGTGATCCATCTACTAGCTAGAGTTCTCAACAGGGGTTTTTTGTTTTTCGAAAAACACACGGATTGCAAAAAATACGACATCTATCACTAATAGGCAAGAGCTCTTGACACCATAAGTTCAAACATTACTCTAGTCAATACCTCAAAACTATTGCAAGTTACTACTACAAAGAGAACATCAACTTTAACTACCTACTTTCAGTCAAGACACAGAACTCAGTGCAACAGGCAAACTCTCTAACAAGATAAAACATGAAACCTATAGAAAGATCAACCTAAGACAAAAAGAAAAGCTCTAGAAAAAACTAAAGCACTACAACTAAACAGAACAGCAGCTAAGAAAAGAAAAAGAACAGCTCACAGCTAAAAGAATAAGCATGCAAATCCTATGAGGAGTTCTAGTTCAAGCGGAGCGTGAATCTCCCACACAAAAGAGTAAGTTGGGGTCTAACTTGTTACTACAGCAAACAAATCAAAAGAAAACTAAAAACAAAACATAAGAGCGAGACGCTCCAAGGATAGCACATAATGCATGAAGTGATAAAAATATAGTGCAACGAGAGACGAACTGATAATTGTTGATGAAGAAGGGGATGCACGGGGGCATCCCCAAGCTTAGACGCTTGAGTCTCCTTGAATATTTATTTGGGGTGCACATGGGCATCCACAAGCTTGAGCGTTTGACCCTCCCGAATCTTCTTTCATCATCCTCCATCGCGCACTTGAAAACTCCCTTCATACATAACTCATTGTAGGCTGATTAGAGAGGTTAGTACCCTAATAAAATAATTTTCCTCTACTGCAAATAAAGATTTACAGGAAGAGCTACTGTTTCCCAAGATTGCCAAAAGGTTTTTGCAAAGAAAAAGCAAGCTTAAGGTTTGCAAAAGTGAAGAGAGACAAAACGTGGCAGAATCTGTGAAAAACAGAACATCAGATAGAAACGAATTTTTTAGGGGTACTTTTGCAACTCAAATAAAAAAACTCAGAACATACAGAAGTTTCATAATTGTGTAGAGCACGCTGTGTAAAAAATTCAGCTCAAAAAGATGAACTAGGATTTTTCTCTGATTTTTCTAGTCACAAGGACATAATCTGTTTTCTGGACAACATGTCACAACTTTTACTTCCCTTGCCGTATGAGGCTAAACTTGGCACAAAGCTTGAAAAGTAAAGATACAATGATGTTGCTACAGTAGTAACAACCATCAAGACCACTAAGAACAGAACAAAAGCAAAAAAAAGAAAAACCTAAATTCGTTGCGGGCTGCCTCCCGAAAGCGCTTCTTTAAAGCCATTAGCTAGGCTTAAAGATTATAGAAGATGCTCTCACAAGAATAAGAATTTTGAAGCAAAAGAGAACATCAAGAAGCAAATATGAAACACATTTAAGCCTAACCCACTTCCTATGCATAGGCATCTTGTAAGAAAATAAATGAAAGAAGCACAAAGAAACCAGCATAGGAAGGTGGAACAGGAACAACTTTAAAACTTTCAACATAAAGAGAGAAGTTTTAGTAATATGGAAGTTTCTACAACCAAACTTCCCTCTCTCAAAATAATTTTCAGTAGTATCAGGAACAACATCAAGAATATAACTATCACATAAATCATGTTGTTCATGACCTACAAGCACACGTGTATAGTTTTCAACACGGTCTTTTGGATCATAAGATAAATGCATCCCATCACATTGAGCCTCAATAAGAGCAGAATTCTCCGGAATATAAGTTGGAGATTTCAAAAGGATAATAGGACAATCAAGTGTGGGTGCAATAGCAACAATTTCATGCTTAACATGAGGAACTATAGAAAGTTCATCTCCGTAAGCATCATCCATAGTGGCATCATGGCCATAAGCATAGAAGGCATCAACTTCATCAAAAAGGGATATTTCAAAAGAATCCATAGGATCATAACACTCATATAAGGTAAGAGTCAAAGAGTTACTCTCATTAGAAGGTAGACATGGATGGCTCCATTCTTCCTCCTCTTGGTCGTCACTCTCCTCCTCTTTTTCATCCAAAGAGCTTTCAGGTTCAGCAATTTCTTCTTCCATAGAGTCCTGCAAATCATTAGTCTCTTCCTTTGGGGGAGAGATTCTCTCAAGATGATCAGTAATATAATAGTTTGCATCGTAATTTTCCAGAAAATAGTTAAGTATAGCAAGACTCTCCGATTTGTAAGGGGCATCATCAATATTTTGAAGAAGAGAAGTAATTTCATAGGCACCCTTATAAGCAACAAATTCTTCTATTTCCTCTGCATCATAAAAATCATAGTTTCTCTTAGCATAAGAAGCTAAGGTTTCATCATCATTGTACTCACATTGGAAAGCAAGGTGTTTATGCCTCATAAAGCAACAAGATTCATCCCTGCAGAAAGATATATTATATATTGAGCACAAGTTTCTAGCATACTCATACAACTGATGTATGTGTTTCCATAAGTGTATCCCATTTTGAGACAAGCGGTGTTCCTTGTACCACTTTTGTTGATCCTCAGTGAATCCTCCATGCCAATAAGATCTAGTTTCAAAGAAGTCAGACATTGATTAACAAGTAAGGAACTAGACATACTATTTTTTTTGGATTTTTGATATAGGACACAAAGATAAAAACTAAAACGTAAACTAACAAGACTAAAAAGCAAAGGTAAAAGATAGTGTGCTACTCCCCTATCTTGTAGACTGGAGTCCCCGGCAACGGAGCTAGAAAACTTCCTGATGGCAAGAGAGTGTTAATACTCTTCAAGCCCTCGTTGATTACCCCAAGTGCAGGGTGAGATATAGTGCAGCGGCAAGTTTTCCCTTGGAAAAGATACCAAGGTTTGTCTCCCGTAGGACTCCGAAGGATACAAGAAGGTGGTAAAGTGAACAATGGCACCGAGGTTGCTAACCTCACCTGGACCTGCACACAGATACAAATAACTTTGCTCCCAACGAGTACAGAGGAGTTGTCAATTCCTCCGGCCTTGCTGTTTACAAAGGATCAACGCAAGAAATAATAATAGTGGCAACTGAAAGTAAAGACTGAAAGTAATAAGGATGTAAACAGTGATATAAATATGGACCAGGGTCCCGTGATTTTCACTAGTGATGTCTCTCTCCCAAAAGACGATAAAAGTGCTAGCGAGGTAAAAAAATCACAGTTGGGCAATTGACAGAATTATGAAGGCACCACAATGCTAACTATGCTGCAAAGAAAGGAAGGGCTCAAAAGCAATGGGCAGTACGCCAAGGTAAGTAGACCAAAATCCATCTGCATCTACTACGAATCATCCACCTTGAGATATCTATCCAGAACATCTCGCTGGTATTAAGTTGCGAATCCCACCCAAAGTGTAAACTCAAAGCAACAGACAACTACATTAAAAGAACTATGCGTAAAGTAAACAATCCTTGCACCCGCAGGTACAAGCACCGTTGTTTTATCCCTGGTGGCAACAACACATCCCCTAGTCTCATGTTTCTGTCACTCAAGCTAGACATCAGGGGGCTGAACCCACAATCGAGCATAACACTCTCTCTTGGAGTTGCAAATAAAATACTTGGCCAAAGCAAATACCGCAACGGAGAACATGCAAGAATTTACTCAAGAACAAAATATAAAAGAGAAGAACCAAATATATTACTCATCACAATCTGAACATAGTCTCATAATCCATCAGATCCCAACAAACTCAGCATAGCAACAACAGAAATTACATAGATGCCTCGATCATGTGAGGAAGCTCACGAGGACTCGAAAGTGGAAGCACAAAAGGGGGAGAGATAGATCACATATCTACTGGTCACGGACCCATGGTCCAAGGGAAACTACTCACGGTACATACTGGAGGCGTCCATGGCTATGGAGGGTCTCCCAGAGGGGGTAGCTTCTCCCGGCAGGGTGCCGGAGCAGCTTCTCCAGGCAGCCCCGATCTTGAAACGGCGGCGGCGGCGGAACAGAGGCGAGATCGTGAAAGAGGAGTCCGTATTAGGGGTTCCCACCCCGAGGGGTAAATATAGGCGAAGGGGGGGGGGGTGTCGAGGGGTCCCACCAGGCAGCCAGGAGGCCTCCTGGCGCGGCCTAGGGTGGGGCCGCGCCAGGGACCCTCCTGGCCTCCTGGTGGTGGCCCTCCTCCGCTCCTTTGGTTTTTCCGGAAGCTTCCTCTGTGCTGATTTTGTATATATTTTCCCAGAATTTTTGGAGCACTTTTAATGGCCGGAAAACCTGAAATACAAAAACTGCAGAAAACAGAAACTGACAACTGGGTGCACTGAGTTAGTAGGTTAGTCCACATAGGTTCAAAAGTGTATGAAAGTTCAAGCAAAACATGGAAAAGTCACACAAAAGATGTGATGTGCGAGGTAATGATAGTGATTTCTCGCCCTTCGTTGGTAAACCCCAAGTGGAAGGCGTGATGTAGCACAGCAGCAAATTTCCCTCAGTAAAGATACCAAGGTTTGTCTCCAGTAGGACTCCAGAGATGATAAGTAGGTGTCAGCGGCGCAACTGACGCGGACCTGCACACAGACACAAATAACTTTGTTCCCAACGAAGTTCAGAGAGGTCGTCAATCTCTCCGGTCTTGTTGTTCACAAAGGACCAAACGCAAGGGATAATGATAGCAACTGAAAGTAAAAGCAGAAAAGTAAATGAGCGTGTAAACAGTAATGAGGATATGGACCGGGATACGTGATGTTCACTAGTGATGTCTCTCCCAAAAGACGATAAAACTGCTATGCGAGGTGAACAAATTACAGAAGGGCAATTGCCAGGATTATGAATGCACCGCAATGCTAACTATGCTACAAAAGAAAGGAAGAGGCTCAAAAGCATGGGCAGTACGCCAAAATAAGTAGACCGAAATCCAACTGCATCTACTACTAATCATCCACCTTGAGATATCTATCCAGAACATCTCGCTGGTATTAAGTTGCGAGCCCCACCCAAAGTGTAAACCCAAAGCAACAGACAACTGCATTAAAAAGCACTTTGCGTAAAGTAAACAATCCTTGCAACCGCGGTTACAAGCACCGTTGTTTTCCCCCTTGTGGCAACAGCACATCCCCTAGACTCATGTTTCTGGCACTCAAGCGTGTCATCGGGGGGCATGAACCCACAATCGAGAAAAACGTTCACTCTTGGGGTTACTACCTACTACTTGGCCAAAGCAATAAACAACAACGAAGAACATGCAAGAATTACTTAGGAACAAAAATATAAGAGATAAGAACCAAATATATTACTCAATCACAATCTGAACATAATCTCATAATCCATCAGATCCCATCAAACTCAGCATAGCAACAGCAGAAAGATTACAAAAGTGCCTCGATCATGTAGGGCAGCTCACGAGGTCTAAACCATGAAGAACAAAGAGGGGAGGAGAACATCACATAGCTACTGATCACGGACCCATGGTCCAAGGAATACTACTCACAAGACATCCGGGAAGCATCCATGGTGGAGAGGAGACTCCCGGAGGTCAACCCTCCCTCCGACAGGGTGCCGGGAAGAGGTCTTCTGGTGCTCCCGATCTCGGAAGCGCGGCGGCGGAGGAACAGAGGCAAGATCGCGAAAAAGGGTTCTGTCTTCGAGGGTTTCACGTCACGGGGAATATATAGGCGAAGGGGGGCATCCAGAGGTGGACCAGGGGCCCCAGGCGCCCCCCTGGCGCGGCCCAGGGGCTGGCCGCGCTGGGTGGCCGCCTGGGCCACCCCTGGATCCCCTCTTTCCCCACTCGGGCTCTTCGCGAAGCTTCCTGTACGCTGATTTTTCCTATATTTTTCCCAGAATTTTTCTAGCACTTTTTATATGGGGAAAAACTGAAATAGAAAAACAGCAGAAAACAGGAACTGGCACTGTGGTGCACTGAGTTAATAGGTTAGTCAAAATATGATCAAAAGTATATGAAAGTGTATCTAGATCATAGCAATATCACACAAAACATGCATGGAGCAAGCAGAAATTATAGATACGTTTTGAACGTATCAACATGCATGGAACAAGCAGAAATTATAGATACGTTTGGGACGTATCAATCGTCGCCATTATCATCACCATCGTCACGGGCATCATCGAGATCATCATCAACATCATCCCCAACATCAGCACCATCTCCGTCTCCATCCCATCTCATCTCACAATTGCAACTTGTGTTGTAATCCGTACTATCTATCCTCTCTACTCTGTTGGTGTTGATTACTACTTTGTGGTGAATGCTATTGAGTTTTGTTGGAGAAATATCATTGTGTCCAGATTTTTTATCACCCATCTATCACCTCTGATCATGATCTCTTTTATGTCTTGTGAGTAGTTACTTTAGTTCTTGAGAACATGGGAGAAGTCTAGTTGTTAGTAGTCATATGATGTTGAAGTACTATGTGTTATTTGATACTTAAGTTGTGTTGTTATTTCTCTAGTGGTGTTATGTGAGTCGAACACATAACACTTCACCTTTCATGGGCCTAGAGGAATACATTGTGCACAAAGGATGCTTACGGTGGGTTGCCGGAGTGACAGAAACCTGAACCCCAGTTCGCATACTTTCGCACAAGGGAGTTATGGATCCTTGATCGTAATGCTGTGGTTAGGCTTATGCCTTAATTACTACCTTGTATTTGCGGATGCTTGCAAGGTGTGTAATCATAAGAGTACACTTATCTTAGTCTAGAAGGTGTACTAGCATTGATCCACCCACCGACACTTATCAACACGATACATATTACTTAGCGGAGTATGGTGAAAGTGACTTGACTATCTCTCCCGTGTTTTCTCAAGAACACTTTAGCTTTTATAAGTTCAGTTCCTAGGCTTATCCTTGTGAAAGGATTGGGACACTTGCTACTCCTCAGTTACCCTATTTACTTTGCCTGTCTTTTACTTTTCTGTTGCTTAAACCAAAAACCCCTAAATATTTACCTTTGAGTGTTTGCAGCCCTTTCCTTATCCAGTGTCACTTATCAACACCTTCTGCTCCTCATGGGATCGATACTCTTATTTATCGAAAAACTACAATTGATCCCCTAGACTTGTGGGTTATCAAGAATCGTTTATTGGCACGGTTAACAGGGAAGGCAACCCAACTAAACCTATTAACTTCTCCGCCATCAACGAGCTTTTCTGGCGCCGTTGCAGGGGAGTGTAGCGCTATTGGTAAGTGAAGCCGGTAAGGGAACTTTTATTTTCTGTTGTTACTTTCAGTCCTTATGGACTCTTCTGTTGTTGGTTCGTTACTGGTAAGGAGCCTCCCCACGACTGTGGTGGTCACTCCTACCCTTACTGAAATTGTGCCCTATAAAATACCATCTGGTATTGTTGATTATGTCTTGGCTAATCGTTATACAGGAGAAGGATATCCAGGAGAACACCTGCTATATTTATCACAATTATGTTCTTTATTTAAGCTTGCAGGTGTGACGATGGAGTTCGTCGTGAAGAAACTATTCTCCATATTACTCAAAGATAAAGCTTCAGATTGGTATAAGCTACTCGATAACTCTGATCTGCTTGAATGGCCAGAGCTTATGTCTCTCTTTTATGCAAAGTTTTATCCTCTTCGTGAAATTCACCAAGACAGGAACTACATCTACAACTTTTGGTCTCGCGACGGAGAGAGCATCGCTCAAGCTTGGGGGAGACTGAAGTCCCTGATGCTCAAATGCCCAAACCATGAGCTCCCCAAGGAAATTATACTTAAAAATGTTTATGCCAGGCTTTCTCGTCAGGACAAGGAGATGTTGGATGCCTCCTCTAGTGGGGTATTCCAGACCAGAAGTATGGGAGAAAAATGGGATCTTATAGAAAGGATCCAGAAGAACACCGAAGACTGGGAAATTGATAAAGGTATTGAACCCGCTATAAACTATGAGCATGACTACATTGAGAGTTATGTGAAGACTAATTACTTTAATACCTTTTGCTCTAAAATTGGTCTTGATTCCCAGCTAATGGTTGACTTTTGCAAGGACTTTGCTTCTCATATTGATTCTTCCAGGAAGAAGGAGAGTCAACATCATAAACCTTTGAAGGAGTCACCAATTGAGATTAATGTTACTGATCCTGTTTTACCTGCAGTTGTGTATGAATAGCCTCCTTATCCCTCCAGGATAAAGGAGCACTCTTTTGTTACAGTTATTCTAAACAAGAATAGAAGGACCACTGACGAACCTGAGGACACGATCAAGGTCCAGCCTCAAGTTATAATGGTCAAGGATCTGGTAAACAGTGATATCGAAGAATCCACTATTATTTTTTGTGTTGTTGCCACTAACATTGTCACAGCCAGGAACAAAGGCTCAATTTCAGGTACACCAGTTGTATCTGTCAAAATAGGAGATCGTAATTACTATGGGCTATGTGATTTGAGATCTAGCGTCAGCGCTATTCCCTTCACACTTTATCAAGAGAGCATGCACGAGATTTAGCCGTGTGAGATCGAGGACATAGATGTCACTATCCATCTTGCAAATAAACAAACAATCTCTCCAGTTGGGATTGTAAGAGATGTTGAAGTACTCTGCGGGAAGGTAAAATATCCTACAGACTTTCTTGTACTTGGTTCAGTGCAAGATAGTTTTTGCCCTATTATCTTTGGTAGGCCCTTCCTCAGCACTTGCGGAGCTATAATAGATTGCAAGAAAGGTAAATTTTCTAATGAATTCAACGGTGAGCCGTATGAATTTAATTTTTCTAAGTTTTCTAAGCATCCTCGTGGTCCTGACCTATCAAGTAATGACAAAATTATTGACGAAATTGCTTCCATTGCTATTCCTCTTAATGACACTTTGTAGCAATTTATGGAAGACCACGAGAATGATATACATATGCACGAGAGGGATGAACTAGAAGACACATTTTTAAGACAAACTCCCATCCTGAAGAACAACCTCCCCGTTGAACCTTTAGGAATCCTCTCACAACCGAAATAAGACCCGGTCTTCGACCTAAAACCACTACCCGATACGCTCAAGTATGCTTATTTAGATAAAAAGAAAGTATATCCTGTTATTATCAATTCTAACCTTTCAGGGTATGAAGAAGAGCGATTATTGGAGACACTCCGCAGACACCGAGGTGCTATTGGCTATACTCTTGATGATCTCAAGGGTATTAGTCCATCCATTTGCCAACATACTATCAATCTCGAGCCCGATGCTAAACCGGTTGTTGATCATCAACGACGGTTGAACCCAAAGATGAAGGACGTGGTTAGGACGGAGGTTCTCAAACTTCTAGCCGCAGGTATCATCTATCCTATAGCTGATAGTAAGTGGGTAAGTCCCGTTCATTGTGTTCCTAAGAAAGGAGGTACGACTGTTGTTCCTAATGATAAAAATGAACTAATACCTCAGAGGACTATTATTGGATATAGAATGTGTATTGATTTCAGGAAGTTAAACAAGGCCACCCGCAAGGACCACTATCCTTTGCCCTTTATTGATCAAATGCTCCAGCGGTTGTCTAAAAACACCCACTTCTGCTATCTTGATGGGTACTCTGGCTTCTCCCAGATTCACGTCCACACCGCGGATCAAGAGAAGACCACTTTCACGTGTCCTTACGGTACTTATGCTTATAGGCGTATGCCTTTCGGTTTGCGTAATGCACCTGCCACTTTTCAGAGGTGTATGTTGATGGCTTCTCGTCCCTCGTTGGTACCCCAAGTGGAAGGTTTGAGATGCAGTGCAGCAGCAAGTTTCCCTCAGTGAAGATACCAAGGTTATCGAACCAGTAGGACTCAGGAGATACAAGTAGGTGGCAACGTCACCAGAAATTTCTTCCTGACTAGGGTGTTGTCGTGGACCTGCACACAGCAACAAATAACTTTGCTCCCAACGAGTACAGAGGATTTGTCAATTCCTCCGGCCTTGTCGTTTACAAAGGATCAACGCAAGAGATAAAAGGTGCAAAGGAAAGTAAAAGTTGAAAGTAAATTCAGGGTGTGAACAATAATGTGAAGATGGACCAGGGTCCCGTGATTTTCACTAGTGATGTCTCTCTCCCAAAAGACGATAAAAGTGCTAGCGAGGTAAAAAAATCACAGTTGGGCAATTGACAGGATTATGAAGGCACCGCAATGCTAACTATGCTGCAAAGAAAGGAAGGGCTCAAAAGCAATGGGCAGTACGCCAAGGTAAGTAGACCGAAATCCATCTGCATCTACTACGAATCATCCACCTTGAGATATCTATCCAGAACATCTCGCTAGTATTAAGTTGTGAATCCCACCCAAAGTGTAAACTCAAAGCAACAGACAACTGCATTAAAAGAACTTTGAGTAAAGTAAAAAATCCTTGCACCCGCAGGTACAAGCACCGTTGTTTTATCCCTGGTGTCAACAACACATCCCCTAGTCTCATGTTTCTGTCACTCAAGCTAGACATCAAGGGGCTGAACCCACAATCGAGCATACGCTCTCTCTTGGAGTTGCAAATAAAATACTTGGCCAAAGCAAATACCGCAACGGAGAACATGCAAGAATTTACTCAAGAACAAAATATAAAAGAGAAGAACCAATAATATTACTCATCACAATCTGAACATAGTCTCATAATCCATCAGATCCCAACAAACTCAGCATAGCAACAACAGAAATTACATAGATGCCTCGATCATGTGAGGCAGCTCACGAGGACTCGAAAGTGGAAGCACAAAAGGGGGAGAGATAGATCACATAGCTACTGGTCACGGACCCATGGTCCAAGGGAAACTACTCACGATACATACGGGAGGCGTCCATGGCTATGGAGGGTATTCCAGAGGGGGTAGCTTTTCCCGGCAGGGTGCCGGAGCAGCTTCTCCAGGAAGCCCCGATCTAGAAACGGCGGCGGCGGCGGAACAGAGGCAAGATCGCGAAAGAGGAGTCCGTATTAGGGGTTTCCACCCCGAGGGGTAAATATAGGCGAAGGGGGGCGTCGAGGGGACCCACGAGGCAGTCAGGAGGGTCCCTGGTGCGGCCCAGGGTGGGGCCGCGCCACCTGCCCTTCTGGCTGCCTGGTGGTGGCCCCCCTTCCCTATCTTGGTGATTCCGGAAGCTTCTGTTGCGCAGATTTTTTATATATTTTTCCCAGAATTTTTGGAGCACTTTTAATGGCCGGAAAACCTGAAATACAAAAACAGCAGAAAACAGAAACTGGCAACTGGGTGCACTGAGTTAATAGGTTAGTCCAAATAGGTTCAAAAGTGTATGAAAGTTCAAGCAAAACATGGCAAAGTCACACAAAACATGCATGGAGCAAGCAGAAATTATAGATACGTTTGGAACGTATCAACATCCCCAATCTTAATTCCTGCTCGTCCTCGAGTAGGTAAATGATAACAAGTGTAATTTCTTTGGTGACATGCCACACAACCATAAAAGTACTTTTAAATAAAGCAATCAAAGCATGCAATTCAATTCAAGTCTTAACAAGCAAGAGTCTATATTAGCATTGACACAAGCAACAAAAGAACAAAAGGTGCAAGAGCTCTCGCTGTCCGTGACTCGAATGTCTCCAGATGGTATTTGCGTGCAAGCAAGGGATAGGGAAATACGAGAGAAAAAATAAGGTTGTTGAGAAAAACTATCTACTAAAGTTTCACACTTTGTCTCCTTTGGATTCTTATATGGACTCGTCCCCAGACCACTAGCCAGGTACAAGTCAAACTGATCCACTCCCTTTCGATATTTTGAGCACTCATGCAATGGATAAGCGTGAGCAAGAAAGTTGACACCTAAAAGGCGAAACATAAAGAAGGTGGAGGAGGAAGACAACAAAAAGGTGTGAAAGGCTCACATCAATGAGGACAATCATAGGCGAGAGAAGGCCATATGATAGATATGATGTGAGGAGTAGGGATTGCCATACAACGGATGCACATGTGAGCTAAAAGCTCTCCAAGGGAACTAGTGGGGGTGCATCTAACTTGCTTGCTCAAGAAGACCTAGAGCTCGTTTGAGGAGGCTCATCATTGGAATATACAAGCCAAGTTCTATAGTGTGAAGGGTCCCCACATAGCTATATGCATGATGATGATCTCTATGGAGTACAAGGGATAGGAGATGAAGTACTAGTGTGGATCTCTCAAAAGGAATAGTAGTATGCCCCCTTCTCTCTTTTTATTTTTTTCTATTTTTCTCTTTATTTTTTTATTTTTTTGTGGCCTCAATGGCTCTTTCTATTTAACTCTCATTTGTCCACTTTGGGATCTTTTGATTTTGTCCTCTTTGGGATCTTTTCCTCACTTTAGGGGCAATACTCTATATTTTACAAGAATATAGGAGATCTTTCACACTTTACAAAGGTACTCACATAAAGAAAATGTAACTATCATGATGCAAATGTATGCCTCTGCCAGGGTAGCAGGATATGTGATGCCCCACAGGCGTAAGGGATCGAGATAGTCTTCGCGGGTAAGTTAACCCAATTTATTGGTTCGAGACACGGGGAGCCAAAGAGTATTTATAAGCTTTGACAGTTGAGTTGTCAATTCAACCGCACCTGAAATATACTTGCTTGCAACGATAGATAAGTGGTAACGATAATATGATAGTGATAGTGGCAACAACAAAAGTAACAACAAAAGTAACAACTAATGACCAACAAGATTGAAAACACTGTAGGCTAGGGAGATGGATGGTTGGGCGCTGCATGGATGAGATTGAACATATAATAGATTCTAACACGGGGCAAGGCACACAGAAGAGCAATGATCATCTAAGCAAATATCAAACAGTAGGCATGTATCCCGTAGGTAGTTGTGCGTGCTTGCAATAAGAACTTGCAGAACATCTTCTGTCCTACCATCCTGCTACGAACGGGGCCAAAAGGAACTTATGGAGATTAAGGTGCTCCTGTCAAAGAGCACCGGAACAAAGCAATAAACTAAATGGATACATGGAATCCTCAAATTATGGACCATCCCCTTTGGTGTCCCAAGCTGTCACCTTTGGGATCGCAGGTTCCGGACCATAATAGGTGCATACAACTCATAGATAGGTTCTAGAACACAAATATATTCATGAAAACACATAGGGTTCAGATCTGAAAACATGGCACTCGGGCCCAAAGTGACAAGCATTAAGAATAACAAGTTGTAGCAAAGATGATAAACACCAAAGTAGATGATAGGCAACATGCCCCCAACAATCTGACGAACTATTACATGATTAAACTCATCCAATCCCTACCATCCCCTTTGCCAACAGCAGGGAATTACTCACACATGTGAAGAGAAGTCATGGAGGATGGATGGATTTGTGATGGTGATGACGATGGCGACGATCTCCCCTCTCCGGAGGCCAAATCAGCCTCCAGATTAGCCCTCCCGAAGAAGAACAGAGGGTGGAGTCGGCTTCGCGACGGAAACTGGGGAAACGACTTCTGTTCTGGGGTTTTCCCGTCACGGGGATAAATAGGAGTCTCGGTAGGGCACCAGAGGAGGGGGGAGGCGGCCAGAGGGCGCGGCCCCACCCCTGGACGCGCAAGGGGGGGCGCCTGGGGCCCCCGGGACTCCCCTCTGGTCCCATTTTCTGGGAATTTTTTGGGAATTTTTTGGGACGTCTAGAAATCCATTTTCCTGCGCACAAATAAACAATACAGGCAGCTCTGCTGAAAACAGCGTTAGTCCGGGTTAGTTTCGTCCAAATCATGCAAGAATGAGGGCAAAACAATAGCAAAAGTGTTTGGAAAAGTAGATACGTTTGAGACGTATCAACTCCCCCACGCTTAGCATATTGCTTGTCCTCAAGCAATTCAGTTCAACCAACTGGACGCGACAAAGAAAACTTTGACAAACTCTTTTGCTTCATTAGATGTATATAAGCATGTACTACGAAAAAGAGTTTAGCAAGTATTGAAACAGTGCTATAAGGACAATGCACGAAGCAATTCTTCTTTAATGTGATCAGTCACAAACAACTAAAAGTAAATAATAAACTGCTGAAAATCAAGACAGGATCACAATGCACATATCTTGAACATACTTGAGTGGCATTTCGCTAGCCTCCATGAGTGAAGCAAAACATAAATGCAGAAACTCCTCCGGAGTTTTAAAGGTGACTAGAACTCAGTATTTCAGACTAGCAATAACACAAGCATGCAGAAGACAATGTAATACTTTGGGACAATGCATGTTACACTAAGAATGACAATTATGCTCTCATATTTGGTGCTTTGAAGAAAGAAGGGGAGACTCTCGAACCGTGGCTTTTGATGGCAAGGTTGAAAACCCGTGAAAGGAAGCAAAGAATAATCATGTGCCAGAGCTCTTGGTTTTGAAAACAGAGATAAAAACTCTTTTGAGAGGAGTAACTTTCCAGTCAACGGTGAACGGTAAAGGTCTCTCAATATCTCCCATGCCAACCATATATAATGCCTTTTTCTTACACATATTCCCTCATCCATAAATCCTTTGATGGTCTATGGAACCTTTTATTTTGCCTCAAGGATGGAAGGAGGGTATCGTTCCACCTATCATAAGCAGCATTGGGTTCATTTCACTCCATCATCAAGTATGGGGGAGGTGTAACTCTCATATTTTTTTTATGTTTCTGTTTTGACTAGTTAAAACTTCCGTCAAAATATTTTTGGCATGAAAGATAATGATTTCCCCTCACCGTACCATGAGCTTGTACGGTTACAAAAAGGGAAACTTTTGAATATTTCGAGATGGCACAGGAAATTCTAAGTTAGGAGTGGCCGGTAAATACCACATATAGGTAGGTATGGTGGACTCAAATGGAACAACTGGGTTTGAAAAGGAGTTTGGAAGCACAAGCAGAAATCCGCTTGGTGCGAGCGAAGGCTAGCAAAATACTGGGAAGCGACCAACTAGAGAGCAATAACTATCATAATCATGTAGAGCGACAAAGCAACATTGAATCGAGCATGAAAGTGATATAACTATTCTGAAACAAAAAGATCATCAAGGCAAAATAAACTTTTTTTTGTCATAAGCATGTGTGAACATGTGCCAAGTCAATCCAAAAATTCTCCGAAGGGAAATACCACTTCATTATGCCAAACCATGAACAATGCAATGCATGTAAATCATTTCAACAACACATTATGTACTCTAGCTATTTGAAACTAGCCACAAGGAAAGTATGAACACTCTGAAAGCATTGTAAACATAGCACTATGTTGCTGCAAGGTGGTCTCTAGATCATAAGTACATGCATATGTACAGAAGTAGAAACAAGAAGAGTTCATACCGGTTTTCCTTGTTGCTTCCCTTCCGTCGATCTTCGTCATTACTGCGTGGTCACTTGCATGATCGAACGTGGGAAATATAATCAAATGCCATCACGGACTCGAGCTGAACTCTGAAAACAAAGCAAACTAAAGAAGGAAAAGAAATCTTTTTGGGTTTTCAAAGGTTTCAACGAGAGAAAAAGAAAAGAGGAAATCTTTTTGTTGTTTTTGCAAAGAAAGAAAGAAAGAAAAACAGGCAAAAACTTCGAAAAGATCAAAGCGAACAAAAATAAAATGGATAATACAATGGGAAAAGTGAGAAGGGCACGTACTCCCCCAAGCTTAGGCTTTTGGCCTAAGTTGGTAGTAGCTAATGTCCCCAGGAGCCTCCTTCTCCAGGGTAGTACGGGTGAGTCCAAGGGTCGTATGAGGCTTCCGGCGCGTACACCGAAGTCCTCGGATCCTCCCACGAAGAAGGATCCGCGCTCCAAGCAGAGGAAGACCCTTCACCCAACTGGGTGACAGTCTCCCCCTGGAAAGGTGGGAACTCACCATGCTCCTCCTCGTCGGGCACAACCCCCTCCATGGGGTTATGAAACTGATGCTGAACCACGAACTCATCGAACTGGGTAACATCAAAGCACCATCCGTTCCTGCGAGAAAAATCGAACAAAAGAGGTGCAGGTAGACGGATCTTGCGTTCCGTGGTAGCTCCGAAACGCAAGATATAATCAAGGTTACCAAACTCAGAAGTCATGGTAACAAACTTATGCCTTTTCATAGTAGCAAGATCAAAACTTAAATAAGTAAAAGGCTTATCATCGGGGTGTGGGGTGCCATTAAGAGACTCTAGGATAAGTGTGGCGTAAACGCCACCAAATAAATCTCCCTTGTTACCATTCATAGCAAGGCGTCGAGCAATTAAGGCACACACATTATAATCAAACTTCCCTGAAAGGGCGGTTTCCAGGATAGCAATATCCGGCGCAGATATGTTGCTCGTGTTGTCACGAGCTAACACCCCTCTAGCAATATAGTACGCAAAATACCTGAGGTGTGGGAATAAAATGCTGGAGATCTTTGACCGATGAATATCCCTTGTATCCATGCTACAGAGAGAGTTGAAGACGGTTCTTAGCTCGGAGGGCTGAGAGCTCATCTTCGTCGTCAGTCCCACGTTCGGCACACCTATTATTTCACAAAACTTTTCCAAAGGCATGGTCAAAAGATCATTGTAAATTTTAAACTCAACAGAACCAGCAACAAGGTTATATCTAAAACTGTTAATAAAACAGGAGGTGAGTTTTTGATACTGGACAACACGGCACGTTGCGAGCCGCGTCAGACCTGCATTAGCACAAAGATTATAGAACTCCTCCTTAATTCCTGCTGCTTCAAGGAATTCATCGCACGGGAAAGTCATTGTACGTGCTGGATTTGTGTCCTCAAACAACTCTAAGGGCACATGATCTTCGTTGTAGCTCACCCTAGCAGTCGAGGGTGAAGCTGCAGCTCTTGTGACTCGATCGGAGCGCTCGGGCCTTTTCTTCCCAAGCCACCCCTTTGCTCTTCCTAGCAAACTCATTTCTGAATTTTTTGACAAATTACAAAAACAAGGATTTAAACAAAGTGAGTTAAGGCAAACTACTCAACTCACTTACCTAAGGCATAAACTTGCATCAAAACTTGGAAAATAAAATTCTACACATGCATGCAAGCTCATATAAACAACACCAAGAGCTACTAAATACTCACAAATGAAGCCACCAATCAAAAATCTAATTCGAGGGGTGAAGGAGTTACATACCAGGGAGTATTTGCCCAAAATCTCAGCTCAAATGATGGGTCGTAGAGAGAGATCGAAATTCTGGACGGAGAGCAGCAAGAACACAAGAACAAAGTATAGAACTCGTGTTTTTGGAGAGAGAGGAAGGAGGAGGAAGAAGACATACCTGGAAGTGGGGCCTGTGGGCCCAGGCGCCCTGTGGGCGCGGCCAGGGGGCAGGCCGTGCCAGCTAGCCGCCTGGGCCATTGGTGGCCCCCCCTGGTCAGCCCCAGGTGCCTCTGGGTCACTCCCGGCATGGAATTTTTTTTATTTTTCTGGAATTTTTCTGAAAACTTCACTTTTGAAAATTTCTCGGAGTTCAAAAAGCTGCAAAACTTTCTGAAAACTTAAAGCGGTGATTAGTATTGTAAACTTCAAAAACACAAAAACTTGGCACAGTAAAGAGAATGAAAGCCAAAGCAAATGAAAACATAACAAGCTTAACTTTTTACCTATATAAAACAAGCTTACTAGTAAGGTTGATCAAGTCTTACCAACAAACTGGCGATATACATAACAAGAAGTCTCACCCCTTATGAAGTGATCATTGCACCTTTACTTTGATGGACATTGTCCCCACCATAATGGTTTTGTATTTGTGGTGCACATGTAGTGGACAGTCCCATTCTCCAATCTTCACGGTCTCGATATTCTCTATAGAGTTAAGGCCATGCCTCTTGTCGATCTTCTTTGGAAAATACACCGTGTGTTCTTTATCATCAACGTTGAAAGTGACCTTTCCTTTATTGCAATCAATGATAGCACCTACGGTGTTAAGAAAAGGTCTACCAAGAATAATGGACATGCTCCCATCCTCGGGCATGTCAAGCACAACAAAATCTGTAAGGATCAAACAGTTAGCAACTTCAACGGGTACATCCTCACAAATACCTATTGGGACAGCTGTTGATTTGTCAGCCATCTGAAGGGAGATATCTGTAGGGATTAGTTTCTCTAAACAAAGCCTTTTGTAAAGAGAGAAAGGCATAACACTCACTCCTGCACCAAGATCACATAAAGCAGTTCTGACGTAATTATTCTTTATGGAGCAAGGAATGGTGGGTATACCTGGGTCACCGAGCTTCTTAGGAATCTTGCCACTGAAAGAGTAGTTAGCAAGCATAGTAGATATTGCCTCATTAGGAACTTTTCTTTTATTAGTAACAATATCTTTCATATATTTCGAATAGGGAGGTAACTTAATAGCATCAGTCAAAGGAATTTGAAGAAAAAGAGGCTTCATCCATTCACAAAATTTATTATAATGCTCTTCTTCTTTGGATTTGAGGGACTTACCTGGAAAGGGCATGGGTTTCTGTATCCATGGTTCTCTTTCCTTCCCATGTCTTCTTGCGATGAAGTCTTCTTTAGAGTACCTCTTGCGTTTATCGGGCGCTTCTTCTTCTCTTACCTTGAGAGAACCATCCTTCTCTGCGTCCTTTTCTTCAGACTCGGCACCGTCTTCTGTTTCAGCATCGGAGGTAGATATGCTGTTAGGATCAACAGCTGGCTTTTCACTTGTAAGAAGATCATCGGGATTGTCAGCCTCCTTGTGTTTCTTCTTCTTCTTTTTCTTCGGAGAGCTAACAGTCTCGTCTTCTTCTTGTACTTGAGAATCTTGCTCGATCCTCGTTGGATGCCCCTCAGGATAGAGTGGGTCCTGGGTGTGTGTTCCACCCCTAGTTTTAATTCCATAAGCTTGTATGTCCTGTTTGGCATTATTAGCAAGCAAATCTTTTTGCACATTAGAAATTTGTTCAAGCTGAGTTTGAACCATATGAAAATGCTTAACAAGACATTTAACATCATTAACTGTTCTTTCTAGAACATCACACAAACTTTTGATAGCAAGAGAATTATCATGCAACTGACTTTGTAATCTCCTATTAAAATGGTCTTGCTTAACAATAAAATTATCAAGCTCATCTAAACATTGGTCGGGAGGCTTACCTTTAGGAACGTCACTTTCAGTAAAGTCTAATAGAGAGTGTACCTCTACCAAGGGAGGGTGAGTAGCAGGCTCACACAACTTCTCAATAGGCGGTAAATTCTTCACGTCTTCGGCCTTAATCCCTTTCTCCTTTATAGACTTCTTTGCTTCTTGCATATCTTCGGGGTTCATAACAAGCATGCCCCTTTTTTTTGGTGGTAGAAGTGGCTCAGGAACGGACCAATCTTCATGGTTCTTGGCGATTTTGCACATTAATTCTTCTGCATCGTCCGGCGTTCTTTCCCTGAAAACACAAGTAGCACAACTATCCAGATAGGATCTGGATTCATCGGTTAAACCAGCGTAAAATATATCAAGCAATTCATTCTTGGGGACTCCATGTCCCGGCATAAATTTAAGGAAATCACAAAACCTCCCCCAAGCTTTAGGGAGGTGCTCATTCTGCAATTGTTTAAAGTTATAGATTCTTTGCAAAGCAGCATGTTGCAGATGAGCTGGGAAATACTTATCAACAAATTTTTTGACTAAGTCTTGAGGACTCTTAACGGAACCATAGGGTAGTGCATCATACCATGTTTTAGCGTCTTCCTTCAAAGAAAAAGGAAAAAGCTTGGCCACATAGAAGTTTCGTATCTTCTGATCAGTAGTGAATAGGTTTCCTAGCTCAGCGAGGTCGGTCAAGTGTGCTATAGCATCAGCATTTTCTCTGCCATAAAAGGGGTCAGCCTCGACTGTAGATATAAGTGAAAGATCAACAGAGAAATCATAATCAGGATCAGTGATGCATATAGGAGATGTGGAAAATTGAGGATCAGGAATAACTTTGTTCTTCATGGAGTGCTTTTTGAGCAACTCCTTAACAGCACCAGGGTCAGAGTTGACACACTCTCCGAGTTCCCTGCAAAAATCATCATCAAGATTAACATAATCAACATCAAGGATTCTCTCCTTGATTTCATCTAAGATCGGGTAACTAAAGGTTTTGCAGGTAGGAATATAGGTAGCAGGGGTCTCGGTCTTGGATTTTGCTGCAGCCTTAGCAGTCTGAGTTTCAATATAGTGACCAAGAAAAGTAGCATCATCAAGAGTAGTGGAAGGATCATCAAAAGTATCGGACATAGTGACAGACTCTATAGAAGCATCATGTAGTGGTGGTGAAGTAAACTTACTCATAACAGAAGGTGAATCAAGTGTAGCACTAGTGTTCAGAACAGTACCTTTTCTTGTTGGGGATGGTAAGATCGGAACCTTGGGGTCTCCTTTCTTACCCATAGAGGATGATGTGCAGCAGGCAGTATACTTCAAGTAGACTTGTAAATATTGCTATGCTCCCCGGCAACGGCGCCAGAGAACGTTGCTTGATGCCCCACAGGCGTAAGGGATCGAGATAGTCTTCGCGGGTAAGTTAACCCAATTTATTGATTCGACACACGGGGAGCCAAAGAGTATTTATAAGCTTTGACAGTTGAGTTGTCAATTCAACCGCACCTGAAATATACTTGCTTGCAACGATAGATAAGTGGTAACGATAATATGATAGTGATAGTGGCAACAGCAAAAGTAACAACAAAAGTAACAACTAATGACCAACAGGATTGAAAACACTGTAGGCTAGGGATATGGATGGTTGGGCGTTGCATGGATGAGAGTGAACATATAATAGATTCTAACACGGGGCAAGGCACACAGAAGAGCAATGATCATCTAGGAAAATATCAAACAGTAGGCATGTATCCCGTAGGTAGTTGTGCGTGCTTGCAATAAGAACTTGCACAACATCTTTTGTCCTACAATCCCGCTACGAACGGGGCCAAAAGGAACTTATGGAGATTAAGGTGATCCTGTCAAAGAGCACCGGAACAAAGCAATAAACTCAATGGATACATGGAATCCTCAAATTATGGACCATCCCCTTTGGTGTCCCAAGCTGTCACCTTTGGGATCGCCGGTTCCGGACCATAATAGGTGCATACAACTCATAGATAGGTTCTAGAACACAAATATATTCATGAAAACACATAGGGTTCAGATCTGAAAACATGGCACTCGGGCCCAAAGTGACAAGCATTAAGAACAACAAGTTGTAGCAAAGATGATAAACACCAAAGTAGATGATAGGCAACATGCCCCCAACAATCTGACGAACTATTACATGATTAAACTCATCCAATCCCTACCATCCCCTTTGCCTACAGCAGGGAATTACTCACACATGTGAAGAGAATTCATGGAGGATGGATGGATTGGTGATGGTGATGATGATGGCGACGATTTCCCCTCTCCGGAGGCCAAACCAGCCTCCAGATTAGCCCTCCCGAAGAAGAACAGAGGGTGGCAGCGGCTCCGCGACGGAAATTGGGGAAACGCCTTCTGTTCTGGGGTTTTCCCGTCACGGGGATAAATAGGAGTCTCGGTAGGGCACCAGAGGAGGGGGGAGGCGCCCAGGAGGCCAGAGGGCGCGGCCCCACCCCTGGCCGCGCCAGGGGGGAGCCTGGGGCCCCCGGGACTCCCCTCTGGTCCTACTTCTGGCTTCTGGCTCCTTCGGGTGCGTGAATTTTCTGGGAATTTTCTGGGACGTCCAAAAATCCATTTTCCTGTGCACAAATAAACCATACAGGCAGCTCTGCTGAAAACAGCGTTAGTCCGGGTTAGTTTCGTCCAAATCATGCAAGAATGAGGGAAAAACAATAGCAAAAGTGTTTGGAAAAGTAGATACGTTTGAGACGTATCAATATGCAATGATACTAGCGCGTCATGTAGCAATGATTAAAGCAAGGCCCAACTAGCATGCGGCTCATCGATCAAGAAAGTAGCATGTATGACATGAAGATCAAGTCATGAGAAGGTGGATGTTGCATGACAATGTATCTCGGAAAGGCTATGGAAATGCCTTGTAGGTAGGTATGGTGGCTGTTTTGAGGAAAGATATAAGGAGGCTTATGATGACAGAGCGTATCGTGCCAAGGGTTTGGATGCACCGGCAAAGTATGTGTCAACTCTCGAGGTGAGAAAGGGAAATGCACGGTACCGAAGAGGCTAGAAAAAGTATAGGTGGGTGGAAGTGTCAACTTTCGAGTACTCACATTAGTCCGAAGAACTCATGCACTTATTATCGGTAACTCTCAATCTAATCAGGAGGTTCACAAAGAGACAGGTACCCCGAGGAGGAGTGTATGGGGGTTTGGTTATCCTTGCGCATCCTCGACTCATGGTACGTGAGTGTACTCTAATATTCGAACCCTCCAGAAGTTAGTGATCCATCTAGTAGCTAGAGTTCTCAACAGGGGTTTTTGGTTTTCGAAAAACACACGGATTGCCCAAAATACGACATCTATCACTAATAGGAAAGATCTCTTGACACCATAAGTTCAAACATTACTCTAGTCAATACCTCAAAACTATTGCAAGTTACTACTACAAAGAGAGCAACAACTTTAACTACCTACTTTCAGTCAAGACACATAACTCAGTGCAACAGGCAAACTCTCTAATAAGATAAAACATGCAACCTATAGAAAGTTCAACCTAAGACAAAAATAAAATCTCTAGAAAAAACTAAAGCACTACAACTAAACAGAACAACGGCTAAGAAAAGAAAAAGAACAGCTCATAGCTAAAAGAATAAGCATGCAAATCCTATGAGGAGTTCTAGTTCAAGAGGAGCGCGAATCTCTCCCACACAAAATAGCAAGTTGGGGTCTAACTTGTTACTACAACAAACAAATCAAAAGAAAACTAAAAACAAAACCTAAGAGCGAGACACTCCAAGAATAGCACATAATGCATGAAGTGATAAAAATATAGTGCAACGAGAGACGAACTGATAATTGTTGATGAAGAAGGGGATGCACGGGGGCATCCCCAAGCTTAGACGCTTAAGTCTCCTTGAATATTTATTGGGGGTGCACATGGGCATCCCCAAGCTTGAGCGTTTGACCCTCCTGAATCTTCTTTCATAATGCTCCATCACGGACTTGAAAACTCCCTTCATACATAACTCATTGTAGGCTGATTAGAGAGGTTAGTACCCTAATAAAATAATTTTCCTCTACTGAAAATAAATATTTCTAGGAATAGATACTGTTTCCCAAGATTTCCAAAAGGTTTTTGCAAAGAAAAATCAAGCTTAAGGTTTGCAAAAGTGAAGAGAGACAAAACGTGGCAGAATCTGTGAAAAACAGAACAGAAGATAGAAACGAATTTTGTAGGGCTACTTCTGCAACTCAAATCAAAAAACTCAGAACATACGGAAGTTTCGTAATTGTATAGATCACACTGTGTAAAAATTTCAGCTCAAAAGGACGAACTGTGATTTTCGCTGATTTTTCTAGTCACGAGGACAGAATCTGTTTTCTGGACAACATGTCACAACTTTCACTTCCCTTGTCGTATGAGGCTAAACTTGGCACAAAGCTTGAAAAGTAAAGATACAATGATGTTGCTACAGTAGTAATAATCATCAAGACCACTAAGAACAGAACAAAAGCAAAAAGAAAAACCTAAATTCGTTGCGGGCTGCCTCCCGAAAGCGCTTCTTTAGAGCCATTAGCTAGGCTTAAAGAAGAAGATGAAGTCTTTTCAAGAGAATATCTAGCCCGTGTGACAGACTCAAAAGGTAACTTAATCTTTTTCCTAGGGAAATGTTCCATCCCTTTCTTGAGAGGGAATTGGAATTTGTTAGTTCCTTCTTTCATGTCAATGATAGCACCAACTGTGCGAAGAAAAGGACGTCCCAAAATAATTGGACAAGAAGGTTCACATTCAATGTCCATAATAGTAAAATCATCGGGAACATAATTGTCATTGACAATGATAAGAACATTGTCGATCTTCCCCAAAGGTTTCTTTACGGAAGAATCAACAAGACGAACACCAAAAGAACAGGGATCAAAAGGTTTCAATTCAAGCATATCATACATTCTTTTGGGCATAACAGAGGTACTTGCTCCAACATCACAAAGAGCATAACAAGAGAAGTTATTCAATTTAATTTTTATCATAGGATCCCAACCATCTTCTAGCTTACTAGTTACGGAGGCTTATACTCTAAGCTTCTCCTCCCTAACTTTGATTAGAGCATATGCGATATGCTCTGTGAAGGCAAGATTGAGTGTGCTAGTGTGGGGGTCTCTAGACATCTTGTGTAGGAAACCAATAACTTCAGGTAAAGTGCAGTTGTCAAAGTCTAGGTCACTACTATCTATCAAGGAGGTAGTGATATCATTTAAGCTCACTTGTTTGAAAGCCTCTACATTCATAGAGGTTTCCTCTTCTAAGGTTGAGGTGGTAGCATCACCATTGATAGGTCCAGTGGGACTAGGGGTGTGATGGGTGCTAACAGTTTGGACATCCTCAACTACTTGGATAGTAGCTACTGTGTGGTAGGTAGGAAGGCTCTTAATTCTCTCTTCTTCCTCCTTTTCTCTAGCCCATCTCTCTTTGAGTATAGCCATCATCCTAATATTTTCATTGATTTGTAACTGGATAGAATTAATAGGAGTGACCTTACTCTCCTCAAGGGGAGATGTTCTAATTTTTAACATCTCAACATCAAGGGCTACGTTGTCTACCTTCAAACAAAGATTATCTAATTTATCTAATTTCTCCTCCACACTCTTATTGAAGGCTTTCTGGGTAGTGATAAAGTCTTTGAGAAAGGTCTCTAGTTCTGAAGTGGAGTTTCTGGTGGTAGGATAAGTGTTGTTCCCATAGTTGTTGGATGGGAAAGGCCTAGGATTGTTGCTACCAAAGTTACTCCTATAAGCATTATTGTTGAAGTTGTTTCTAGAGACAAAATTAACATCTACTTTCTCCTGAGCAACCAAAGAATTTAAAGGAACATCTTGAGGATCAATAGAGGGTTGCTTGGTAAGTAGAGACATGATAAGGTCAACCTTTTCATTTAAAGAGGAGATCTCCTTGACAGAGTTTACCTTCTTACCGGTTGGAGATCTCTCGGTGTGCCATTGCGAGTAGTTCAGCATCATCTCATCAAGTATCTTTGTGGCAGCACCAAGCGTGGTTGACATAAAAGTTCCTCCCGCGGCAGAATCTAACAGGTTCCGCAAGGTGAAGTTCAAGCCTGCATAAAAAGTCTGGATAACCATCCAGGTAGTCAGTCCATGTGTGGGGCAGTTCTTGACAAGCGTCTTCATACGTTCCCAAGCCTGGGCAACATGTTCATTATCCAATTGCCTGAAATTCATAATGGTACTCCGCAATTGAATAATTTTAGCAGGGGGATAGTACTTCCCTATAAAAGCATCTTTGCATTTACGCCAAGAATCGATATTGTTCTTGGGAAAAGATTGTAGCCACTCCTTGGCTCTTCCTCTCAAAGAGAAAGGAAAAAGCTTCAGCTTGACGATGTACCCATCCACTTCCTTGTACTTCTGCATGTCGCAGAGCTCAATAAAGTTGTTTAGGTGCAAGGCAGCATCTTCTCCTTCTCTTGAGAATTGATATTTCAGGACAAGGTTAAGCAGATCAGGTTTAATCTCATAAGAAGGTGCTGAAGTGGCAGGTGGAGCAATAGGAGTGCAGATAAAGTCACTGTTGTTGTGACTAGTGAAGTCACACAACTTAGTGTTTTCATTGGAACCCATAGTAGCAGCAGGTATTTTTGGTATTTTTGATTAGGGACACAAAAGTAAAAACTGAAAGGTAAACTAACAAGACTAAAAAGCAAAGGTAAAAGATAGTGTGCAACTCCCCTATCTTGTAGACTTGAGTCCCCGGCAACGGCGCCAGAAATTTGCTTGATGGCTTCTCGCCCCTCGTTGGTTACCCCAAGTGGAAGGTTTGAGATGCAGTGCAGCAGCAAGTTTCCCTCGGTGAAGATACCAAGGTTATGTCACAACCCCAAGTTAGGTATGTGCTAGGGTAAGCCTAGGCCTTTGCATCATGTTAAAATTTTCAAAAGAAATCAAAATGGGAGAGAGAACACCCCCCAGATGAATTAATTCAAAAGGCCAGATAAAAAGTTGCTCCAAAAATTCCTTTTGCATTTTTGAAAAGTCTTATAAATGAGTGGGATCACATATAAAATGATGTGGTAGAAATCCCAGGCTCATGGATTTTTTCAAATATTCAAACAGGAGCATGGATTTAAATTTAAACCCCTATTTGATTTAAAGTTCAAATTATTTGAATTTTAAAAGTGTTCAAATTTTATAAGTGGCTAACCTATTTTATTGTGAGGCCACATAAAAATTTGCAGCATTTTAGAAAATGTCTAGCTATTTTTTTTAGCAAGACAAAACAAAAGACAGAAAAGAAAACAAAAAATAAAAGAACAGCAAACTTACCTGGCTCCTAGGCGAGGCCCACCTCTTCTGGCCCAGTCCAGCCTACCTGGACTCCTCCCTTGTCTTCTACCTCCCCGCGCCTCCAAGCTGCTCGGTGGAATGCCACCGAGCCAGCCGAGCACGCCTTGCTCTCCCCAGCCTCCACCTGCCCTCCCGAAGCTCCTAGATGCGCCACGCCGCTGCTGGACGAGCCGCATGTCCTTTCCCCCTCCTCCCAACCCCTCTGCGTCTCTCCCTAGCTCGCCCGCGAAGACTCCCGAGAGCATCGCCGGCCATGGCCATGGAAACTCGTAGCCCGAGCTCGAGATAGCCGCCGAGAACGTGTCCATCGTCTTCCCCGTCGTCGTCTACGCCAAGTCGCAGAAGGAATCACCCCAGGACGCCTTGTAGCCGACGTGCGCTTCATCGTCTTCCGCTCCGGCCGCCGTGCGTCGCGGTCCAAATACTCCGCCGTCGAGCCCTCCCCGACCGAGCGTCTACCCCGTCGAGTTCCTGGTGAGCTGTAGCTCGAAAACCCTCTGGGTACGCCCTCGTTTGCGTCCCCTAGCGACGTCCGCCATGGGAGCCGAGCGAGCTCGCCGCCATGGATGACGTTGAGCTCGCTCCCGTGCTTTTTCGTCCATCCCAGCCTGCCCATCGTGCTCCTGAGGTCCACTTGGTTCTTTTTCACTAGCGCACGCTCGAGTTGGGCCACTGCAGCGCCATCTTCGTCGTCGCCATGTCACGGTTGCCGCCGACGAGGTCCCTGCCGTCGCCTCCGTCACCCCCCGCTCATGCTGCAACCTCTAGTGGACGCGCGACGACCCCAGGATCCCAACGCAGCTCTCCCCGTTCGTTTTGGTCGACTGCGCCGCCGTCCCCGTGTGCGCCGCCGTGGCCCGGCCACCGGCGTCAAGCCGCCGGTGGGTTAGCCTTAACCCGTGCTTAGTTAAGCACTAATCCCCCCCCCTAGTGACACTGACCCGTGGGCCCAAGGCCACTAACTAACCCCCTGGTTAGTTTAACTAACCGGGTTATTTAACCCCCCCACTGACACCCCGGCCCCACTGGTCAGCCCCCTGCTGACGCCATGCTGGAGCAGTGCTGACGCAGTAAAGCTTTTAAATCAATTTAATTAATTCAGAAAAATCCAGAAAATGCTTTAAACTTTGAAATTCAATAACTTTTTAATCCTAACTCCAAATTGGACAAATAATATGTCTAAAATTATCAGAAAAATACAAGGATTATGAATATGCAATTTGTTTTCATGTTTGACCATTTTAAAATGGGTGAACAGTAGCAAACATGCATATGGATCCTTTTCAAATTCAAATTTGGAGTGATTTTGCAAATGATTTTGCAACACCCTTAATTCAAATGGATTCATCCACACATCAGAGACATTACTTCAACTATACCACATCACTTCATGATCAACATTTTCAAATGAACTTTCATGCATTCAAATGCATTTGAAATTCATCGATAAATCAAATGGAGTTTGAATTTGCATTTCAAATGCAATATACTCCTTTTAAATGGAATGCTCAACACATCAGTACCTTGAACATCACCATTGCATTGTACATTATGTTGATCCTATGATTGTCATGTTGCTGATAGAAGTGGAGCCGGAACCCGAGATCACCCCCTTCGTTGAAGACCCCGTGACTGAACCTCGTCAGCAAGGCAAGCAAACCCCCATTGATCATGTCGATAAAATACCACTTCCCTCTCATGTCTCGCTTATGCATTGTTTAGGATGATCACCATGATAACGTTTCTATCGCATAGTTGAACCCATATCCTTTGCATGACCTATCATCTTGTCACAGTAGTAAGCAAACCACAATCCTAGCAGATGTAGGAGTTGGTTGATATCATGTGGCCCCTGCAACTGTTACTGCTTATTGCATGCTTAGTGATACAACGAGGTTGCTTTTGATGTGAGTCGGGATGATGATAAACATGGTGTTGATGAAAGTGAAACGTGTTGGTGAATCTACCCTAATACAAGGTGAACGATGAGAGGCTGTGTAGGAGTACACAGTGGGTTGTCTCGTTGAACACCGCCTTAAGTCCGAGTTCTTGTGTGGTGATCCAAGAAGAAGAGTACAACCACACATTGGGTTCACTGACTCCTCTCATCCTAGTACCTTACCCTGTTCGAACCCCAAGAGTCGCAGTAGTTCGGAGTTCTGGTAGGGCTGTGGCACGGTCTGCGAAGTGGATGAACGGCTTTTCAAGACCGGCTTGGGACCCTGCACACATCGTTTGAGGCTGTACCGGAACCTCGGCCGGACTTCCATACGGATCCCCCTCAGATAGGCGACTCTCTGGACTAGAACGGAGCTGTGGGCGAAGTGTTGTGGTGGCATCCTCGCTGTCACCTCTTGAACGGTGACATGCAAAAGGTGGTAAATGATGACACGTGTGTGTAGCGGTACACCCTTGCAGGGTTAACAAAACTATTCGAATAGCCGCATCCGCGGTTAAGGACTGCTTGGAAAGCTTAGCTTGATTATTAGACAACTTGAACTGGATACTTCTAAAACACACCAAGATAAGCGTGAATGTTATGGTGTGCTTCTCGTGGGGAAGTCGAGGAAGTAACCATAGTGGTGTATTGGTTGAAGAGATGTAGTGGACTCGTGTACGCTTCTTACCTCAAGTCTGGTATTCGTAGTTCAGGACTAGCCAAGTCAAAGCTGGCACTTCTGCAAGTGAAACCCCACCTCCCTTTACCTTGATACATATGCATGAGTAGTATAGCTCCTATGTAAGTCTTGCTGAGTACGATTTTGTACTCGCGTTGGCTTAATCTATGTTTTAGATGAACCCACCGACCCCGATGGTGGCTTATAACCGAAGCTCGAAGAATGAAGACTCAGACCAAGACCAAGCTAGTGTAGTCCCAGTCAGACGACTGGTTCCCTCGTGGAGGGCTTGTTTTTAGATAAGGCTTCTCTAAGCCATTTGTTAAACTTGTCTGTACTCAGACCTACTTTGCTTCCGCTTGTCTGTTGTAATGTTGGATCACATGCTTGTGATCTCTGTGTGCACTCTGTAAGAGTTATTAATAAAGATGTATACATTGTAGAGAATTGCAATGATACCTGCTGTTCATACAAGGCATGTGTGCTGCGTGTATGTTTATAACATGCATGTCTTTGTATGGGTTTTCGAGACCTTAGTTGTGATCTGGCTGGCGGTCTTTTATACACCAAGTGGCCCTTAGATGTGCGCAGCTTGGGGCATCGCGATGCGATTGTTCTAGACTCTGTCTCGTGCACACTTTGTGGTATGATCGAGCCCGCCCAAGACCCCGACTAAGTGATCGGGCTGGAGTAAGTCTATGTAAGGGTTATAATACAATCGATAGTATGGTTGAGGCGACTTGTCTATGAGTATGGGAGTTCACCACCCATATCATTTAGACTTGTGTGCGGACGATGAGGACCCATTTCAGTTGATCATTCGGCCTGGATGGGATGCCCCTCACGTTCGATGCTTTCCGAGAATGTTCTGTGCTTGGCTTTGTCTGCTTAGACAAGTGGGTACGGTTCTCGGCTCTCCATATGATTGTGTTGTAGCGAGGCTTGCATACGCTAACCCCGGGTCCCGGCAGACTTGGTATCAGAGCAGGACTGACATTAGGATTATCAGCCTTGGCCGAAGTCGAGTCTAGCCTTCTATAGTTATATAGTTACTATGGGTATATAAGGGAACAACGTAAGGCTTCTTTTTCTCCTTACCCTCATCGATCTGAGTTCTGAGTCACCCTTACCTTTTCTACGGGAAGATAGGACTAGGTTCACCTCTGTATGATTAGAACATCTCGTTGATTGCCTCCTTATAGCCGTAGGATTGTTGTGGTTGTCCAGAGTCTCCCTGTTTTGAGTTCCTTGAGGAAGTTCTGTCCAATCTCCTCGAGGTTGTCTTGTTTTCCATCCCGGTGTAGCAGTTATGCTGCCGGAATTATCCCGTGTTTCTTTGATTCATTGCCTTTGCATTATAGTCTTTTCCTTCTGAAATCATATCCTTTTATCCTTGCCTCCATCGTAGAACCTGTTGTGATTGTTGATTTTTATCACACAGGATGTCAGGTGGAACTCGTAGTGCTGTTCTTCGGAATCGAGACCGTGATCGGAATCGAAATGATGATGAACATCCACCACCGCCTTCTACGGCGGAAATCATGATGGAAGCCGAGCGGAATAGACGTGATCAAACACGCCTTCTGGAGCTCATCGAGCAGAATACCGCCCACCATCATAATGTGGTGGTCAGCATTCAGGACTTCATCCTCCTCAAGCCACCGGTATTTCGATGTTCTTCTGAGCCCCTTGAAGCTGATGATTGGCTCCGTTCCATCGAGCGTAAGCTTGATACTGCACATGTTGCTCCCGATGACCGAGTTATTTTCGCGGTATACTTCTTGGAAGGTGCTGCTCTTCAGTGGTGGGAGAACTATGTTGCAATGCAGCCAGATGGTCACGTAGTGACTTGGCAAGAGTTCTTTGTTGCCTTCCGAGGGTACCACATTCTAGATGAGTTGATGGAGCGCAAGAAGGAAGAGTTCTGCAATCTAAATCAAGGAGAGATGTCCATCGATGAGTATGTGAGAGAGTTCAACCGTCTTGCTCGTTATGCCCAAGATGAGATCACCACCGATGCCAGAAAGCAGGGAAGGTTCCTTAAGGGACTTAGCCCCATCCTCCGTCATGATCTCAACCTCATCGAATTTGCCACCTTTGAGGATTTAGTCAACAGATCCTTTAGAGCTGAGCATGGCAATGAAGTTTTCGAGAAGTCTCGCAAGCATGCTCTTGAGCTTGCCCCTTCTTCCAGTTCACGCCCTCAGAAGCGCATGATCTGGATTCCTAACAGTTTGTTTCCCCAAAACAACCCACCGAGGCCATCCCTTGTGCCGCCTCGTCCACCAGCTCCACCGAACAACCCAGCTCCCTGCACTATCTTTGGAGCCTACTTTAGATGTGGCCAACCTGGTCACTATTCTCGTGAGTGCCCCGTCAGTCAGAATGCTCCACCCCATGCCAAAGGAAACCCCACTGTTCGTGCCAAACCACCCCAAAGGTTTCCACCGCTAAGCCATCCACCTCAGAAAATCTTGGACGTGTGAACCAAATCTCTGTTGAGGAAACTGATAGTACTTCTGACGTCATTCTTGGTACGCTCCCAGTAAATTTTGTTCCCACTTCTGTCCTTTTCGATCCAGGAGCATCTCGCTCATTCATGTCGGAGAGTTATGCACTTCGACATGATGTATCCTTTGAAGAAATGTTCACCCCTATGATCATTCAAACTCCTGGTTCAAAATGGCAAACTAATAGAGTAAGCCATGGCAATCAAATTGCAATTGAGGGTTTAGTATTCCTTGCTTCACTCATAACCCTCAAGTCTTCAGACATTGATGTCATCCTTGGTATGGATTGGTTATCAAGACAACATGCTTTTCTTGATTGTAAAGCCAATTCAATTAGACTTACACATCTTTCAGGCCAGACAATAGCTTATTCCTCGCCATGAACAAGAACCCAAGTGCATTCTTTGAATGTGCTTCCCCTTCCCGACCTTGAAGATGTTCCGGTGGTTCGTGACTTCCCGGATGTCTTTCCTGAAGAGCTGCCGGGAATGCCACCCGACAGATGTGTAGAGTTCATTGTAGATCTTGCTCCAGGAACCGCACCAATTTCCAGACGCCCATACAAAATGGCCCCACGTGAGTTAGCTGAGCTTAAGACCCAACTGGAAGCTTTGTTGGAAAAAGGCTTCTTCCGTCCTAGATCATCGCCATGGGGTTGCCCCGTTCTGTTCGTAACGAAGAAAGATGGAACAGAAAGGATGTGCGTAGACTATCGCCCGCTAAATTTAGCGACGATAAAGAACAAGTACCCACTGCCCAGGATCAATGATCTTTATGATCAACTTGCAGGATCCTCTGTCTTCTCCAAGATGGATTTGAGATTAGGTTATCATCAAATCAAAATCCGAAACGAGGACATCCCAAAAACGGCTTTTACTACTCGTTATGGTCTTTACGAGTACAACGTCATGTCCTTCGGTCTAACCAATGCCCCCGCCACTTTTTCACGCATGATGAACTCGATCTTCATGGAGTATTTGGACCAGTTCGTCGTGGTTTACCTCGATGACATCCTTATATACTCGAAGAACAAAGAAGAACATGCCGAACACCTAAGGCTGGTATTGATGAAACTTAGAGAGCATCGCCTGTATGCTAAATTCTCCAAGTGTGAATTTTGGCTACCAGAATTGACCTACTTAGGCCACGTGATTTCTGCAAAAGGCATTGCTGTGAATCCCGAGAGAGTTCAGGCCGTCCTTGACTGGACTCCACCTGAATCGGTTAAGCAAGTTAGGAGTTTTCTTGGCCTAGCCAGCTATTGCCGTCGCTTCGTCGAGAACTTTTCTAAAGTTGCAAAGCCTCTTACTGAACTTGTCAAGAAAGATAAGAAATTCCTATGGACTCCGAAGTGCGAGGAAAGCTTTCAAGAGCTAAAAAGAAGATTGACTTCTGCACCCGTACTTGCACCTCCAGACACCAAAAGGGATTTCGAGATCTATTGTGACGCATCACGGCAAGGGTTAGGATGCAAACTTCTGCAAGATCGACATGTGGTAGCTTATGCTTCACGCCAGTTGCGGCCACATGAAGAGAACTATCCTACCCATGACTTTCAACTCGCTGCCGTTGTTCATGCCCTAACAACTTGGCGACATTACCTCCTTGGTAATCGTTGTGAGATCTATTCCGACCACCAAAGCCTCAAATACATTTTCACCCAGCCAGATCTTAATCTCAGGCAAAGACGCTGGATTGAGTTGATAAAAGATTACGACGTAGGAATTTCTTACACCCCAGGAAAAGCCAATGTCATGGCTGATGCACTAAGTCGTAAGTCGTACTGTAACAACCTCATGTTACAACAGTATCAACCACTTCTTCATGAGTAATTTCGAAAGCTTAATCTCGAGATTGTTCCTCGTGGATCTCTTTTCAACTTGGTGGCGAAACCAACCCTTGAGGATCAAATCATAGTTGCCCAAAGGCGTGCACGAGGTGTTCGCCGGATCAAGGAGAACATTGCTAGCAGAGTTCCTAAATGTTTCTCCACAGATAGTAAAGGAACGGTATTCTTTGGAAATCGTTTGGTAGTACCTAAGAATAGGGAACTAAGGCAACTCATCCTCAAAGAAGCCCATGACACACCCCTCTCAATTCATCCCGGTAGCACAAAAATGTACCGAGATCTACGCCAGAGATTTTGGTGGACTAGGATGAAGAGAGACATTGCTCAATTTGTTGCCGAATGTGATGTTTGTCGTCGCATTAAGGAAGAACATCAAAGACCTGCTGGTACACTTCAACCTTTGCCTATTCCAGAGTGGAAATGGGACAATTTCGGTATGGACTTCATCACCGGCTTTCCAAAAACCCAGAAAGGAAACGATGCCATCTTCGTTGTCATAGATAGACTTTCCAAAGTTGCTCACTTCCTTCCAGTTCGCGAGTCTATAACTGCTAGCCAGTTAGCGGACTTGTATGTCTCTAGAATTGTGTCTCTTCATGGTGTTCCTTTGGAAATCAATTCTGATCGTGGTAGCCTTTTCACCTCTAGATTTTGGGGAAGCTTCCAACATGCTATGGGAACTGATCTCTCCTTTAGTACAGCTTTCCATCCTCAATCTAGCGGTCAAGTCGAAAGGGTTAACCAAATTCTTGAAGACATGCTCAGAGCTTGTGTTATCTCATTTGGAAAGAATTGTGAGAAGTCTCTTCCATTTGCCGAATTTGCTTATAACAATAGTTTTCAATCTAGTCTGAACATGGCTCCTTTTGAACTCCTATATGGACGACGATGTCGAACACCACTAAACTGGTCAGAAACCGGTGAAAGACAATTCTTTGGACCGGACATGATCAAGGAAGCAGAAGAGAAAGTTCACATTGTTCGTGATCAATTGAATGCAGCCCAGTCTCGTCAGAAAAGCTACTATGATCGTCATCATAGGCAAGAAAGCTACAATCTGGATGAGAAGGCTTACCTCTGGGTTACTCCTCTGAAGGGAACCCAAAGATTCGGTATCAAAGGCAAGTTGGCCCCACGTTACATCGGACCTTTCCGCATTCTTGCTAAACGTGGAGAAGTTTCCTACCAACTTGAACTACCCCCGCACCTTTCCCGAGTACATGATGTATTCCATGTGTCACAACTCAGGCGTTGCTTCAAGGACCCCATCCGCGAAGTCGACCATGAAACGCTTGATCTCCAAGATGACCTTTCTTATCGAGAGTACCCTATTCGTATTCTTGATTCAGTAGAGCGTGTCACTCGCCGAAAGAAGATCAAGTTTCTAAAAGTTCAGTGGTCTCATCACTCAGAGAAAGAAGCCACGTGGGAAAGAGAAGACCGTCTCAGTACAGAGTACCCCTCCTTCCTCCTGTAGACTTCTGAATCTCGGGAAGAGATTCTTTTGAGTGGGGGCGAGTTGTCACAACCCCAAGTTAGGTATGTGCTAGGGTAAGCTTAGGCCTTTGCATCATGTTAAAATTTTCAAAAGAAATCAAAATGGGAGAGAGAACACCCCCCAGATGAATTAATTCAAAAGGCCAGATAAAAAGTTGCTCCAAAAATTCCTTTTGCATTTTTGAAAAGTCTTATAAATGAGTGGGACCACATATAAAATGATGTGGTAGAAATCCCAGGCTCATGGATTTTTCAAATATTCAAACAGGAGCATGGATTTAAACTTAAACCCCTATTTGATTTGAAGTTCAAATTATTTGAATTTTAAAAGTGTTCAAATTTTATAAGTGGCTAACCTATTTTATTGTGAGGCCACATAAAAATTTGCAGCATTTTAGAAAATGTCTAGCTATTTTTTTAGCAAGACAAAACAAAAGACAGAAAAGAAAACAGAAAAGAAAAGAACAGCAAACTTACCTGGCGCCTAGGCGAGGCCCACCTCTTCTGGCCCAGTCCAGCCCACCTGGACTCCTCCCTTGTCTTCTACCTCCCCGCGCCTCCAAGCTGCTCGGTGGAATGCCACCGAGCCAGCCGAGCACGCCTTGCTCTCCCCAGCCTCCACCTGCCCTCCCGAAGCTCCTAGATGCGCCACGCCGCTGCTGGACGAGCCGCATGTCCTTTCCCCCTCCTCCCAACCCCTCTGCCTCTCTCCCTAGCTCGCTCGCGAAGACTCCTGAGAGCATCGCCGGCCATGGCCATGGAAACTCGTAGCCCGAGCTCGAGATAGCCGCCGAGAACGTGTCCATCGTCTTCGCCGTCGTCGTCTACGCCAAGTGTCAGAACCCTCTGTTAGGTAATGTGCTAGGGTTAGCAAGTCACTTGCATCATGTTAAAATTTAAAAAGAAATCTTTCAAATCAAAAATCAAAAGCAAATTGGGAGAAGGAACCCCCCCAGATGAATTAATTCAAAAGTCCAGATAAAAATCTTCTCCAAAAATTCATGTTAGATTTTTGAAAAGTCTTATAAATGAGTGTGATCACATATCAAGTGATGTGGGACCCACCCCATGCTCATAGATCTTTCAAATATTCAAACAGTGCCTTGGAATTAATTAAAAAACCCTATTTGAGTTAAGATTCAAATTATTTGAATTTTAAAAATGTTCAAACTTTATGAGTGGCTAGTCTATATTATTATGAGGCCATATAAAAAGTTTCAACATTTTATAAAATGGTTTGATATTTTATCATAGCCAAAACAAATTTACAGAAAGGAAAAAAGAAACAAGAAATAGAAAAGGGGAAAAGAGCCCACCTACCTGGGCCTCTCGGCCCAACTTACCGTTCCAGCAGCCCAAGCCCGCGGCTCTCCTTGTCGTCTTCCCCCAGCGAGGCAAGCAGCTCGCTGGAGGGCATGTCGACGCCGCCGACGCCGCCCATCCACGCAGCTGCTTCCCCGCCCTCTTCCGCGTGTCCAGGAGAAGCCCCTGGACGTCCTTGTCACTCTCCCCCTCTCGCCGCTGCCTCTCTCGCGCTCTACGCGTTTTCCCCTTTTCATCCGAGAGCCTCCGCCGTTCATCGTCGTGAGAAGCCGCGGCCAACGTCGACAAGAAGGCCAGCAACCATGTCCCCCGTGCGCAGCGTCGTCGTCTTCGTTGATCTGGAGAAGCTGGCGTCCTAATCGAGCCCGAGGCCGTCGCAATCTTCGCCATCGTCTCGCCGGAGCCGCCGCACGACTTCTTCAATTCCGGCCAGCCCCGAGCTCCAACGACTTCGCCACCGCTTCCGTTGGACTCACGGTGAGCTCACGGTTCACCCGAGCCATCCCAACGTCTTCCTCCTCCTCTCTAGCACAATCCACCATGAGGGCCGAAGCTCCTCGCCGCCGGGAGCCATGGCAACGACCACCTGTTACGCAATCGAGCTCGTCTTTTTGTCCGTCGTCTTCACTGTGGCCTCACGCGTCGAATGAGCTAACGCCTGCTGGATTTGGTGCACCATGGCGACGTTTGTATCTCATCCGGGCTTCTTTTGCCGCCGGCGAGGTCACCGTCGTCGCCCTGGTCACCCCCGAGGTCTTCCGCGTGCACCAGACGACGCGCGAGAGCACGGGCTACGTTCCCGTGGTCTCAGCACATCGAATGGTGGCCGGGAGCAGTGGATCCGTGCAGCGCCGCCGTGGCCAGGCCGCCGGTGTTTAGCCGCCGGTGGGTTAGCCTAACCCCCCTCGCTAATCCACCCCCTAATGACCCCCCAGAGCCGATGACAAGTGGGCCCAGTGGCTTAATTAAGCCACTGGTTAAGTTAACCCAGCCGGGTTAATTAACCCAGAGGCTGACAACCCTGGCCCACATGTCAGCCCCCCCACACGCCAGCATGACGTCAGCCTGGCGCAATAAGTCGATTAAAATGATTAAATCATTTACAGAAAATCCAGAAAATTCCAGAAAAATAGCCAAACTTTGGAAATTCATAGAAAATTCATATTAACTCCAAATTGGACAAATAATATATGAAAAATGATCAGGAGAAAATAAGCTATCCAAAAATCCAACTTTCAACTATGTTTGAGTTGATTTTAAAATGGGACCAGTAGCATATGTCATTTGATTTATTTGGAATTTATTCAAATTCAATTCAAATGCTTTTGCACCTTGGACCATGGAAATATGCTATATTTCAACCACACATCAGAGGCATATCATACACATTTGAAGATGATTCAAATTGATCAAACAATGTCACATATAACTTGACTAAGTTTGAATTCAAATTGGAGTTTGAATTTGCAATTCATTTTGCAATATACTCCATTTAAATGGAATTGCCCCACACATCAAAGCATACACATCAAGTTTAAACCTTCCATCATGTGATTGTGCATTGTATTTACTTTGCTACCTTGTTTGTTGTTTGTCGAGTAGAGGTGGAACCGGAGCAGGAGGCTGCCCCCTTCGTTGAAGACCCCGAACCCGAACCTCGTCAGCAAGGCAAGCAAACCCCCATTGATCATGTCGATAAAATCCCACTTCCCTCTCATGTCTCGCTTATGCATTGTTTAGGATGATTACCATGATGCGTTTCTACCGCATAGATGAACCCATTCCTTTGCATGACCTATCATTTTGTCACAGTAGTAAGCAAACCACAATCCTAGCAAATGTAGGAGTTGATTGATATCATGTGGCCCCTGCAAATGTTACTGCTTATTGCATGCTTAGAGTGATGCCATGATGATACCGTTATGTGAGTCGGGATGGTAGTGATCATGATGATGATGGTAGAAAAGTGTTGGTGAATCTACCCTAATACAAGGTGAACGATGAGAGGCCGTGTAGGAGTACACGGTGGGTTGTCTCGTTGAACACCGCCCTAAGTCCGAGTTCTTCTATGGTGATCCAAGATGAAGAGTACAACCACACATTGGGCTCACTGACCCCTCTCAGCTTACTAACTCATCCCTTTCGATGTCCAGATGTCGCAATAGTTCGGAGTTCTGGTAGGTCTGTGGCCTGGATGGTAAGTGAGAGAACGGCTCATCCGAGACCGGCTTATGCACCACGCACACATCACTTGGGTCCACTTCGGTAAACCGGCCGGGTTCACGATGGTGGTAGCCAACCCAAGTAGGTGGCTTTCTCGGACTAGATAGGCTATGAGGTAACAGTTGTGGTGAGCATCCTCGCCGACACTTCTTGAACGGTGTCGAGTACAAAGGCGGTAACAGATGATCATGTGTGTGTAGCGGTACACCCCTGCAGGGTTAACAAAACTATTCGAATAGCCGCATCCGCAGTTATGGACTGCTTGGAAAGCTTAGCTTGATTATTAGACAACTTGAACCGGATACTTCTAAAACACACCAAGATAAGTGTGAGTGCTATGGCGTGCTTTCTCGTGGGGAAGTCGAGGAAGGCACCATAGTGGTGTAATTGGTTGGAGAAAGTAGTGGACTCGTGTACGCTTCTTACCTCAAAGTCTGGTACTCGTAGTTCAGGATTAGCCAAGTCAAAGCTGGCACTTCTGCAAGTGAAACCCCACCTCCCTTTACCTTGATACATGTGCATGAGTAGTATAGCTCCTATGTAAGTATTGCTGAGTACGACTTTGTACTCACGTTTGCTTAATCTATGTTTTAGATGAACCCATTGACCCCGAAGGTGGCTTCTTCATCGAGCTGGACGACTGAAGATCAAGCTAGTCTAGTCCCAGTCAGACGACTGGTTCCCTCGTGGAGGGCTTGTGTTTAAATAAGGCTTCTTAAGCCATTTGTTAAACTTGTCTGTACTCAGACATACTTTGCTTCCGCTTGTGTTGTAATGTTGGATCACATGTTTGTGATCTCTGTGTGCACTCTATAAGAGTTATCAATAAAATTGTATACTTTGTAGAGAATTGCAATGATACCTACTGTTCATACAAGGCATGTGTGCTGCGTGTATGTTTATAACATGCATGTCTTTGTATGTGTTTTCGAGACCTTAGTTGTGATCTGGCTGGCGGTCTTTCATACACCAAGTGGCCCTTAGATGTGCGCAGCTTGGGGCATCGCGATGTGATTGTTCGAGACTCTGTCTCGTGCACACTTTGTGGTATGATCGAGCCCGCCATAGACCCCGACTAAGTGATCGGGATGGAGTAAGTTTATGTAAGAGTTATGAGATAGTCGATAGTATGGTTGAGGCGACTTGTCTTTGAATATGGGAGCTCATCACCCGTATCATTAGACTTGTGTGCGGACGATGAGGACCCATCTCAGTTGATCATCCGGCCTGGATGGGATACCCCTCTCGTACGATGCTTTCCGATAACGTTCTGTGCTTGGCCTTGTCTGCTTAGACAAGTAGGTACGGTTCTCGGCTCTCCATATGACTATGTCTTAGCTGGACTTGCATACGCCAACCCCGGGTCCCGACAGACTTGGTATCAGAGCAGGACTGACTGTAGGACTAGTAGCCTTGGCCGAAGTTGAGTCTAGCTTGCTATAGTTATATAGTTACTCTGGGTATATAAGGGAACAACGTAAGGCTTGTTTTTCTCCTTACCCCCTTCGTTCTGAGTTCTGAGTCACCCTCATCTTATTCTACGGGAAGATAGGACTAGGCTCTTCTCTGTCTGATTAGAACATCTCGTTGTTTGCTTCCTTGTAGGCGTAGGAAAGTTGTGACCCGTTTGTTAGAGTGGTTATGCTTCCTGATTTCTTACATCGTATGTAAGTGCTGTTTCTATGTTGGAAGAAATTGTCATTTCTTACAATTACAGCCGTTATGCTGTCCGAGTCATTCCAGGTTTATCTCATAATCTGATGCATTTGCAAACTCCTTCTTTCTGTTTCAGATGGCAGATCTTCCCCCTCGTCAGATTGTTCGTTTGACCAGGTGCCTCGGTGTGCGTGGCCATCCCGCCATGTTGATCGAGATGATGTCCTATGTGGGATATCGGTGGTATCCTGAGTACACCGTCGAGGAGCAGTTCCACGACTTCAACCAGACGCAGTTCCACTGCATTGTCCGGATCTATCCGCACCACGTTTGAGTCACTCAGCCCATCCACTTTGGACATGGCATTGGCATGACCGAGAACATGGCTGTGCAGGATGCTACATACTCATGTATTACACTGCTGAGAGAGGAGCACACTATGCTGAGAGAGATCTCATTCCGCTATATCCCTGCTGCACTTCCAGGAGAAGAGGGATATTACATCGGACTCTACTCAGATCACTCTGCAGAGGATCCAGCACTTCAGGTGACTGCTAGGTTTGCTAGTGATCGAGATCGTGATGCACGCGCTCTCCGTTTTGAGCTTCACGCCACTCGTGTTCGTCTGTATCGAGCACTGGCACTTTTGGCACCCTTCGTGAGCGTTGGATCAGTTGAGTATGATGCTATCTACCCAGTGAGGACTCAGATGCCTTCTCGAGTTGCTTGGCCCGAGATTGGAGGCATTTTTCCACCCCGTGGTCCTTTGCTTCCACCCTACGCTGGACCTAGGCCCCATCCTTGCCCAAATGGATATCAGGGTCCACAGGCCTCCGTGTTTTCCGATGGTCACCTTCAGTTACCGGGATACACGGGTAACTTTTATGAGGACTACTATGGAGATGGAGATGAGTGAGACCGCCTGTGGTCTTACTTAGTGATGATGTAGTAGTATCTTAGTGTATTATACGCAAGGGTCTAAGTTCCAGAGGCTTAGATAAATAATGTATAGGAAGTCAGAGTGCCTCTGAAGGATGTATCATCTTCATCACGTTTGTATTAGCTTGGTGCTTGTACTAAAACGATGTATGGTTTGTATGACAGCTTGTGAATATATGGCTTGTATGCTTTTATCACCATGTTGTCAAAGATGATTACTTCCTTTGCTCTGTAATCCTTCCAGTACTTCAATACCTTGTTTAGATTCTTCCAATCAACTCTGTTTGACTTTGGTTTTTCACCTTCAGGATGTCTCAAGGAACCCGTGGCCAGATTGGTCGTAACCAGGGTCGTGTGAATGACCAGGAGGAAGGCAACCTTCCACCCCCACCCACGATGGCTCAGGTTCTGATGGAGGTTGAGAGGAACCGCCGAGACTCTCACCACCTGCTGGAAGTCATTGCTCGCAACACCACTCAGCAGCGCAACGAGTTGGTGTCCCTGAACGACTTCATCCGACTTCATCCCCCGGTTTTCAGTTACTCCACCGAGCCCCTTGACGCCGATGACTGGCTTCGCAGCATCGAGAGGAAGCTCCAGGCAGGCCATGTTGCAGATGGCGACAAGGTCAGCTATGCCACCTATCACCTTGAAGGTGCAGCTAGCTCTTGGTGGGAGAACTTCCTGAACATGCGTCCCGTTGGACCGCCCGCATCTTGGGATGAATTCTGCACTTCCTTCCGTGAGCACCACATTCCCAAGGGTCTTCTGGACCGCAAGTGTGAGGAGTTCTGCAACCTCACCCAGGTCCGAAGGACCGTTGACGAGTTTAGTCGTGAGTTCAACCGACTTGCTCGTTATGCTACCGAAGAAGTTTCCACCGACTCCCAGAAACAAGAGAGGTTCCGTCGTGGCCTAAACTCTGGACTCCGTCGTGAGCTCAACCTTCATGACTTTGCCACCTTCCAGGTCCTTGTCAACAAGGCCATCAAGGCAGAGGACATGAACACCCCCAACGACTTTCGCAAACACCCTAGAGACGATGGTTCATCCAGTTCCGGCTCCCAGAAGCGCAAGATCTGGATCCCCAATAGTATGTTCCGCCAGAACAACCCACCGAGGCCATCCTATGTGGCGCCTCGTCCACCAACTCAGTTCCACCCAACTCCACCAAACAACCCAGCTCCCCGCACTGTTTTTGGAGCCTGTTACAAGTGTGGTCAGGCAGGCCACTACTCTCGCGGGTGTCCCCAGAACCAGATCCAGAATCAGAATGCTCCACCCCGTGCCGGAGGCAACAACAACGGTCGTGGCAAGCCACCCTAGAAGGTCTACACCGCCAAACCCGCTCCTCCCGCCACTCGTGGACGTGTGAACCAGATTGCCGCCGAAGAGACTGACGACACTACTGACGTCATTCTTGGTACGCTCCCAGTCAATTATGTTCCTACTTCCGTTCTTTTCGACCCAGGAGCATCTCATTCATTCATGTCGGAAAGTTATGCACTTCGTCATGAGTTATCTTTTATTGAATTGTCCACCCCAATGATTATTCAAACTCCAGGGTCAAGATGGCAAACTAATAGAGTAAGCCATGGTAATCAGATTGCAATTGAGGGTTTAGTATTCCTTGCTTCACTCATAGCCCTCAAGTCTTCAGATATTGATGTCATCCTTGGCATGGATTGGCTATCAAGACAGAATGCCTACCTGGATTGCAAAGGCAAATCCGTGAAACTCACCCACCCTTCAGGCAAGACCGTCAACTATACCTCACCCAGAACAAGAACCCAAGTGCATTCCTTGAATGTACTTCCCCTTCCCGAACTTGAAGATATTCCGGTGGTTCGTGACTTCCCCGGATGTCTTTCCTGAAGAGCGGCCGGGCATGCCACCCGACAGGTGTGTAGAGTTTATAGTGGATCTTGTACCAGGAACCGCACCAATTTCTAGACGCCCATACAAAATGGCCCCACGTGAGTTAGCTGAGCTTAAAACCCAACTGGAAGCATTGTTGGAAAAAGGCTTCATCCGCCCTAGCTCATCGCCATGGGGTTGCCCTGTTTTGTTCGTAACGAATAAAGATGGAACAGAAAGGATGTGCGTAGACTATCGCCCGCTAAATTTAGCGACGATAAAGAACAAGTACCCATTTCCCAGGATCAATGATCTTTATGATCAGCTTGCAGGATCCTCTGTTTTCTCCAAGATGGATTTGAGATTAGGTTATCATCAAATCAAAATCCGAAATGAGGACATTCCCAAAACGGCTTTTACTACTCGTTATGGTCTTTACGAGTACACCGTTATGTCCTTTGGTTTAACCAATGCCCCCGCCACTTTCTGACGCATGATGAATTCGATCTTCATGGAGTACTTATTTAAATTTGTTGTGGTTTATCTCGATGATATTCTCATCTACTCGAAGAACGAAGAAGAACATGCCAAACACCTAAGGCTGGTATTGATGAAACTTAGAGAGCATCGCCTGTATGCTAAATTCTCCAAGTGTGAATTTTGGCTACCAGAAGTGACCTACTTAGGCCACGTGATTTCTGCAAAAGACATTGCTGTGAATCCCGAGAGAGTTCAGGTCGTCCTTGACTGGACTCCACCTGAATCGGTTAAGCAAGTTAGGAGTTTTCTTGGCCTAGCCAGCTATTGTCGTCGCTTCGTCGAGAACTTTTTTAAAGTTGCAAAGCCTCTAACAGAACTCCTCAAGAAAGATAAGAAATTCCTATGGACTCCCAAGTGCGAGGAAAGCTTTCAAGAGCTAAAAAGAAGATTGACTTCTGCACCCGTACTTGCACCTCCAGACACCAAAAAGGATTTCGAGATCTATCGTGACGCATCACGGCAAGGGTTAGGATGCATACTTCTGCAAGATCGACATGTGGTAGCTTATGCTTCACGCCAGTTACGGCCACATGAAGAGAACTATCCTACCCATGACCTTGAACTCGCTGCCGTAGTTCATGCCCTAACAACTTGGTGACATTACCTCCTTGGTAATCGTTGTGAGATTTATTCCGACCACCAAAGCCTCAAATATTTATTCACCCAGCCAGATCTTAATCTCAGGGAAAGACGCTGGATTGAGTTGATAAAAGATTACGACATAGGAATTTCTTACACCCCAGGCAAAGCCAATGTCATGGCTGATGCCCTAAGTCGTAAGTCGTACTATAACAACCTCATGTTACAGCAGTATCAACCACTTCTTCATGAGGACTTTCGCAAGCTCAATCTTGAGATTGTTCCTCATGGCTATCTTTCTACCTTGGTGGCGAAACCAACTCTTGAGGATCAAATCATAGTTGCCCAAAGGCGTGCACGAGGTGTTCGCCGGATCAAGGAGAACATTGCTAGCGGAGTTGCTAAATGTTTCTCCACAGATAGCAAGGGAACGATTTTCTTTGGAAATCGTTTGGTAGTACCTAAGAATAGGGAACTACGGCAACTCATCCTCAAGGAAGCCCATGACACACCCCTCTCGATTCATCCCGGTAGCACAAAAATGTACCGAGATCTACGCCAGAGATTTTGGTGGTTCAGGATGAAGAGAGACATTGCTCAATTTGTTGCCGAATGTGATGTTTGTCGTCGCATTAAGGAAGAACATCAAAGACCTGCTGGTACACTTCAACCTTTGTCTATTCCCGAGTGGAAATGGGACAAAGTCGGTATGGACTTCATCACCGGCTTTCCAAAAACCTAGAAAGGAAACAATGCCATCTTCGTTGTCATAGATAGGCTTTCCAAAGTTGCTCACTTCCTTCCGGTTCGCGAGTCTATAACTGCTAGCCAGTTAGAAGACTTGTACATCTCCAGAATTGTATCCCTTCACGGTGTTCCTTTGGAGATCAGTTCTGATCGTGGTAGCCTTTTCACCTCTAGATTTTGGGGAAGCTTTCAGAATGCTATGGGAACTCATCTCTCCTTTAGTACAGCTTTCCATCCTCAGTCTAGTGGTCAAGTCGAAAGGGTTAACCAAATTATTGAAGACATGCTCAGAGCTTGTGTTATCTCATTCGGAAAGAATTGGGAGAAGTCTCTGCCATTCGCCGAATTTTCTTATAACAATAGTTTTCAATCTAGTCTGAACATGGCTCCTTTTGAACTCCTTTATGGACGACGATGTCGAACACCTTTAAACTGGTCAGAAACCGGTGAAAGACAATTCTTATGACCGGATATGATTAAGGAAGCAGAAGAGAAAGTTCGCATTGTTCGTGATCAATTGAAAGCCGCACAGTCTCGTCAGAAAAGCTACTATGATCGTCATCATAAGAAAGAAAGCTACAATCTGGATGAGAAGGCTTACCTTCGGGTTACTCCTCTGAAGGGAACCCAACGTTTCGGTATCAAAGGCAAGTTTGCCCCACGTTACATCGGACCTTTCCGCATTCTCGCTAAACGCGGAGAAGTTGCCTACCAACTTGAACTAACCCCGCACCTTTCCCGAGTACATGATGTATTCCATATATCCCAACTCAGGCGTTGCATCAAGGACCCCATCCGCGAAGTCGACCATTAAACGCTTGATCTCCAAGATGACCTTTCTTATAGAGAGTACCCCGTTCGTATTCTTGATTCCGCAGAGCGTGTCACTCGTCGTCAGAAGATTAGGTTTCTGAAAGTGCAATGGTCACACCACTCTGAGAGAGAAGCTATGTGAGAAAGAGAAGACCGTCTCAGTGCCGAGTACCCCACCTTCCTCCCGCAAACTTCTGAATCTCGGGACGAGATTCTGTTGAGTGGGGGCGAGTTGTCAGAACCCTCTGTTAGGTAATGTGCTAGGGTTAGCAAGTCACTTGCATCATGTTAAAATTTCAAAAGAAATCTTTGAAATCAAAAATCAAAAGCAAATTGGGAGAAGGAACCCCCCCCAGATGAATTAATTCAAAAGGCCAGATAAAAATCTTCTCCAAAAATTCATGTTAGATTTTTGAAAAGTCTTATAAATGAGTGTGATCACATATCAAGTGATGTGGGACCCACCCCATGCTCATAGATTTTTCAAATATTCAAACAGTGCCTTGGAATTAATTAAAAAACCCTATTTGAGTTAAGATTCAAATTATTTGAATTTTAAAAATGTTCAAACTTTATGAGTGGCTAGTCTATATTATTATGAGGCCATATAAAAAGTTTCAACATTTTATAAAATGGTTTGATATTTTATCATAGCCAAAACAAATTTACAGAAAGGAAAAAAGAAACAAGAAATAGAAAAGGGGAAAAGAGCCCACCTACCTGGGCCTCTCGGCCCAACTTACCGTTCCAGCAGCCCAAGCCCGCGGCTCTCCTTGTCGTCTTCCCCCAGCGAGGCAAGCAGCTCGCTGGAGGGCATGTCGACGCCGCTGACGCCGCCCGTCCACGCAGCTGCTTCCCCGCCCTCTTCCGCGTGTCCAGGAGAAGCCCCTGGACGTCCTTGTCACTCTCCCCCTCTCGCCGCTGCCTCTCTCGCGCTCTACGCGTTTTCCCCTTTTCATCCGAGAGCCTCCGCCGTTCATCGTCGTGAGAAGCCGCGGCCAACGTCGACAAGAAGGCCAGCAACCATGTCCCCCGTGCGCAGCGTCGTCGTCTTCGTCGATCTGGAGAAGCTGGCGTCCTAATCGAGCCTGAGGCCGTCGCAATCTTCGCCATCGTCTCGCCGGAGCCGCCGCACGACTTCTTCAATTCCGGCCAGCCCCGAGCTCCAACGACTTCGCCACCGCTTCCGTTGGACTCACGGTGAGCTCACGGTTCACCCGAGCCATCCCAACGTCTTCCTCCTCCTCTCTAGCACAATCCACCATGAGGGCCGAAGCTCCTCGCCGCCGGGAGCCATGGCAACGACCACCTGTTACGCAATCGAGCTCGTCTTTTTGTCCGTCGTCTTCACTGTGGCCTCACGCATCGAATGAGCTAACGCCTGCTGGATTTGGTGCACCATGGCAACGTTTGTATCTCATCCGGGCTTCTTTTGCCGCCGGCGAGGTCACCGTCGTCGCCCTGGTCACCCCCGAGGTCGCCTGCGTGCACCAGACGACGCGCGAGAGCACGGGCTACGTTCCCGTGGTCTCAGCACATCGAATGGTGGCCGGGAGCAGTGGATCCGGGCAGCGCCGCCGTGGCCAGGCCGCCGGCGTTTAGCCGTCGGTGGGTTAGCCTAACCCCCCTCGCTAATCCACCCCCTAATGACCCCCCAGAGCCGATGACAAGTGGGCCCAGTGGCTTAATTAAGCCACTGGTTAAGTTAACCCAGCCGGGTTAATTAACCCAGAGGCTGACAACCCTGGCCCACATGTCAGCCCCCCCACACGCCAGCATGACGTCAGCCTGGCGCAATAAGTCGATTAAAATGATTAAATCATTTACAGAAAATCCAGAAAATTCCAGAAAAATATCCAAACTTTGGAAATTCATAGAAAATTCATATTAACTCCAAATTGGACAAATAATATATGAAAAATGATCAGGAGAAAATAAGCTATCCAAAAATCCAACTTTCAACTATGTTTGAGTTGATTTTAAAATGGGACCAGTAGCATATGTCATTTGATTTATTTGGAATTTATTCAAATTCAATTCAAATGCTTTTGCACCTTGGACCATGGAAATATGCTATATTTCAACCACACATCAGAGGCATATCATACACATTTGAAGATGATTCAAATTGATCAAACAATGTCACATATAACTTGACTAAGTTTGAATTCAAATTGGAGTTTGAATTTGCAATTCATTTTGCAATATACTCCATTTAAATGGAATTGCCCCACACATCAAAGCATACACATCAAGTTTAAACCTTCCATCATGTGATTGTGCATTGTATTTACTTTGCTACCTTGTTTGTTGTTTGTCGAGTAGAGGTGGAACCGGAGCAGGAGGCTGCCCCCTTCGTTGAAGACCCCGAACCCGAACCTCGTCAGCAAGGCAAGCAAACCCCCATTGATCATGTCGATAAAATCCCACTTCCCTCTCATGTCTCGCTTATGCATTGTTTAGGATGATTACCATGATGCGTTTCTACCGCATAGATGAACCCATTCCTTTGCATGACCTATCATTTTGTCACAGTAGTAAGCAAACCACAATCCTAGCAAATGTAGGAGTTGATTGATATCATGTGGCCCCTGCAAATGTTACTGCTTATTGCATGCTTAGAGTGATGCCATGATGATACCGTTATGTGAGTCGGGATGGTAGTGATCATGATGATGATGGTAGAAAAGTGTTGGTGAATCTACCCTAATACAAGGTGAACGATGAGAGGCCGTGTAGGAGTACACGGTGGGTTGTCTCGTTGAACACCGCCCTAAGTCCGAGTTCTTCTATGGTGATCCAAGATGAAGAGTACAACCACACATTGGGCTCACTGACCCCTCTCATCTTACTAACTCATCCCTTTCGATGTCCAGATGTCGCAATAGTTCGGAGTTCTGGTAGGTCTGTGGCCTGGATGCTAAGTGAGAGAAGGGCTCATCCGAGACCGGCTTATGCACGACGCACACATCACTTGGGTCCACTTCGGTAAACCGGCCGGGTTCACGATGGTGGTAGCCAACCCAAGTAGGCGGCTTTCTCGGACTAGATAGGCTATGAGGTAATAGTTGTGGTGAGCATCCTCGCCGACACTTCTTGAACGGTGTCGAGTACAAAGGCGGTAACAGATGATCATGTGTGTGTAGCGGTACACCCCTGCAGGGTTAACAAAACTATTCGAATAGCCGCGTCCGCAGTTATGGACTGCTTGGAAAGCTTAGCTTGATTATTAGACAACTTGAACCGGATACTTCTAAAACACACCAAGATAAGTGTGAGTGCTATGGCGTGCTTTCTCGTGGGGAAGTCGAGGAAGGCACCATAGTGGTGTAATTGGTTGGAGAAAGTAGTGGACTCGTGTACGCTTCTTACCTCAAAGTCTGGTACTCGTAGTTCAGGATTAGCCAAGTCAAAGCTGGCACTTCTGCAAGTGAAACCCCACCTCCCTTTACCTTGATACATTTGCATGAGTAGTATAGCTCCTATGTAAGTATTGCTGAGTACGACTTTGTACTCACGTTTGCTTAATCTAAGGTTTGGATGAACCCACTGACCCCGAAGGTGGCTTCTTCATCGAGCTGGACGACTGAAGATCAAGCTAGTCTAGTCCCAGTCAGACGACTGGTTCCCTCGTGGAGGGCTTGTGTTTAAATAAGGCTTCTTAAGCCATTTGTTAAACTTGTCTGTACTCAGACATACTTTGCTTCCGCTTGTGTTGTAATGTTGGATCACATGTTTGTGATCTCTGTGTGCACTCTATAAGAGTTATCAATTGTATACTTTGTAGAGAATTGCAATGATACCTACTATTCATACAAGGCATGTGTGTTGCGTGTATGTTTATAACATGCATGTCTTTGTATGGGTTTTAGAGACCTTAGTTGTGATCTGTCTGGCGGTCTTTCATACACCAAGTGGCCCTTAGATGTGCGCAGCTTGGGGCATCGCGATGCGATTGTTCGAGACTCTGTCTCGTGCACACTTTGTGGTATGATCGAGCCCGCGCTAGACCCCGACTAAGTGATCGGGCTGGAGTAAGTTTATGTAAGAGTTATGAGATAGTCGATAGTATGGTTGAGGCGACTTGTCTTTGAATATGGGAGCTCATCACCCATATCATTAGACTTGTGTGCGGACGATGAGGACCCATCTCAGTTGATCATCCGGCCTGGATGGGATACCCCTCTCGTACGATGCTTTCCGAGAACGTTATGTGCTTGGCCTTGTCTGCTTAGACAAGTGGGTACGGTTCTCGGCTCTCCATATGACTATGTCTTAGCTGGACTTGCATACGCCAACCCCGGGTCCCGACACCAAGTCGCAGAAGGAATCGCCCCGGGACGCCTTGTAGCCGACGTGCGCTTCATCGTCTTCCGCTCCGGCCGCCGTGCGTCGCGGTCCAAATACTGGTGAGCTGTGCCCCGACCGAGCTGCTACCCCGTCGAGTTCCTGGTGAGCTTTAGCTCGAAAACCCTCAGGGTACGCCATCGTTTGCGTCCCCTAGCGACGTCCGCCATGGGAGCCGAGCGAGCTCGCCGCCATGGGCGACGTTAAGCTCGCTCCCGTGCTTTTTCGTCCATCCCAGCCTGCCCATCGTGCTCCTGAGGTCCACTTGGTTCTTTTTCACTAGCGCACGCTCGAGTTGGGCCACTGCAGCGCCGTCTTCGTCGTCGCCATGTCACGGTTGCCACCGACGAGGTCCCTGCCGTCGCCTCCGTCACCCCCTGCTCATGCTGCAACCTCCAGTGGACGCGCGACGACCCCAGGATCCCAACGCAGCTCTCCCCGTTCGTTTTGGTCGACTGCGCCGCCGTCCCCGTATGCGCCGCCGTGGCCAGGCCACCGGCATCAAGCCGCCGGTGGGTTAGCCTTAACCCGTGCTTAGTTAAGCACTCATCCCCCCTAGTGACACTGACCCGTGGGCCCAAGGCCAGTAACTAACCCCCTGGTTAGTTTAACTAACCGGGTTATTTAACCCCCCCACTGACACCCCGGCCCCACTGGTCAGCCCCCTGCTGACGCCATGCTGGCGCAGTGCTGACGCAGTAAAGCTTTTAAATCGATTTAATTAATTCAGAAAAATCCAGAAAATGCTTTAAACTTTGAAATTCAATAACTTTTTAATCCTAACTCCAAATTGGACAAATAATATGTCTAAAATTATCAGAAAAATACAAGGATTATGAATATGCAATTTGTTTTCATGTTTGACCATTTTAAAATGGGTGAACAGTAGCAAACATGCATATGGATCCTTTTCAAATTCAAATTTGGAGTGATTTTGCAAATGATTTTGCACCACCCTTAATTCAAATGGATTCATCCACACATCAGAGACATTACTTCAACTATACCACATCACTTCATGATCAACATTTTCAAATGTACTTTCATGCATTCAAATGCATTTGAAATTCATCGATAAATCAAATGGAGTTTGAATTTGCATTTCAAATGCAATATACTCCTTTTAAATGGAATGCTCAACACATCAGTAACTTGAACATCACCATTGCAATCTTAATCATGTGATTGTGCATTGTACATTATTTTGATCCTATGATTGTCATGTTGCTGATAGAAGTGGAGCCGGAACCCGAGATCACCCCCTTCGTTGAAGACCCCGTGACTGAACCTCCTCAGCAAGGCAAGCAAACCCCCATTGATCATGTCGATAAAATCCCACTTCCCTCTCATGTCTCGCTTATGCATTGTTTAGGATGATCACCATGATAACGTTTCTATCGCATAGTTGAACCCATATCCTTTGCATGACCTATCATCTTGTCACAGTAGTAAGCAAACCACAATCCTAGCAGATGTAGGAGTTGGTTGATATCATGTGGCCCCTGCAATTGTTACTGCTTATTGCATGCTTAGTGATACAACGAGGTTGCTTTTGATGTGAGTCGGGATGATGATAAACATGGTGTTGATGAAAGTGAAACGTGTTGGTGAATCTACCCTAATACAAGGTGAACGATGAGAGGCTGTGTAGGAGTACACAATGGGTTGTCTCGGTGAACACCGCCTTAAGTCCGAGTTCTTGTGTGGTGATCCAAGAAGAAGAGTACAACCACACATTGGGCTCCACTGACCCCTCTCATCCTAGTACCTTACCCCATTAGTACCTCACCCCGTTGGGACCCTGCACACATCGTTTGAGGTTGTACTGGAACCTCGGCCAGACTTCCATACGGATCCCCCTCAGATAGGCGACTCTCTGGACTAAACGGAGCTGTGGGTGAAGTGTTGTGGTGGAATCCTCGCTGTCACCTCTTGAACGGTGACATGAAAAAGGCGGTAAATGATGACACGTGTGTGTAGCGGTACACCCCTGCAGGGTTAACAAAACTATTCGAATAGCCGCGTCCGCGGTTAAGGACTGCTTGGAAAGCTTAGCTTGATTATTAGACAACTTGAACTGGATACTTCTAAAACACACCAAGATAAGCGTGAGTGCTATGGTGTGCTTCTCGTGGGGAAGTCGAGGAAGTAACCATAGTGGTGTATTGGTTGAAGAGATGTAGTGGACTCGTGTACGCTTCTTACCTCAAGTCTGGTATTCGTAGTTCAGGACTAGCCAGGTCAAAGCTGGCACTTCTGCAAGTGAAACCCCACCTCCCTTTACCTTGATACATATGCATGAGTAGTATAGCTCCTAGGTAAGTCTTGCTGAGTACGATTTTGTACTCACATTTGCTTAATCTATGTTTTAGATGAACCCACCGACCCCGATGATGGCTTATAACCGAAGCTCGAAGAATGAAGACTCAGACCAAGACCAAGCTAGTGTAGTCCCAGTCAGACGACTGGTTCCCTCGTGGAGGGCTTGTTTTTAGATAAGGCTTCTCTAAGCCATTTGTTAAACTTGTCTGTACTCAGACCTACTTTGCTTCCGCTTCTCTGTTGTAATGTTGGATCACATGCTTGTGATCTCTGTGTGCACTCTGTAAGAGTTATTAATAAAGATGTATACATTGTAGAGAATTGCAATGATACCTGCTGCTCATACAAGGCATGTGTGCTGCGTGTATGTTTATAACATGCATGTCTTTGTATGGGTTTTCGAGACCTTAGTTGTGATCTGGCTGGCGGTCTTTTATACACCAAGTGGCCCTTAGATGTGCGCAGCTTGGGGCATCGCGATGCGATTTTTCTAGACTCTGTCTCATGCACACTTTGTGGTATGATCGAGCCCGCCCTAGACCCCGACTAAGTGATCGGGCTGGAGTAAGTCTATGTAAGGGTTATAATACAATCGATAGTATGGTTGAGGTGACTTGTCTATGAGTATGGGAGTTCATCACCCATATCATTTAGAGTTGTGTGCGGACGATGAGGACCCATTTCAGTTGATCATCCAGCCTGGATGGGATGCCCCTCACGTTCGATGCTTTCCGAGAACGATCTGTGCTTGGCCTTGTCTGCTTAGACAAGTGGGTACGGTTCTCGGCTCTCCATATGATTGTGTTGTAGCGAGGCTTGCATACGCTAACCCCGGGTCCCGACAGGTTATCGAACCAGTAGGACTCAGGAGATACAAGTAGGTGGCAACGTTGACAGAAATTTCTTCCTGACTAGGGTGTTGTCGTGGACCTGCACACAGCAACAAATAACTTTGCTCCCAACTAGTACAGAGGAGTTGTCAATTCCTCCGGCCTTGTCGTTTACAAAATATCAACGCAAGAGATAAAAGGTGCAAAGGAAAGTAAAAGATGAAAGTAAATTGAGGGTGTGAACAATAATGTGAAGATGGACCAGGGTCCCGTGATTTTCACTAGTGATGTCTCTCTCCCAAAAGACGATAAAAGTGCTAGCGAGGTAAACAAATCACAGTTGGGCAATTGACAGGATTATGAAGGCACCACAATGCTAACTATGCAGCAAAGAAAGGAAGGGCTCAAAAGCAATGGGCAGTAAGCCAAGGTAAGTAGACCGAAATCCATCTGCACCTACTACGAATCATCCACCTTGAGATATCTATCCAGAACATCTCGCTGGTATTAAGTTGCGAATCCCACCCAAAGTGTAAACTCAAAGCAACAGACAACTGCATTAAAAGAACTTTGCGTAAAGTAAACAATCCTTGCACCTGCAGGTACAAGCACCATTGTTTTATCCCTGGTGGCAACAACACATCCCCTAGTCTCATGTTTCTGTCACTCAAGCTAGACATCAAGGGGCTGAACCCACAATCGAGCATAACGCTCTCTCTTGGAGTTGCAAATAAAATACTTGGCCAAAGCAAATACCGCAACGGAGAACATGCAAGAATTTACTCAAGAACAAAATATAAAAGAGAAGAAGCAAATATATTACTCATCACAATCTGAACATAGTATCATAATCCATCAGATCCCAACAAACTCATCATATCAACAACAGAAATTACATAGATGCCTCGATCATGTGAGGCAGCTCACGAGGACTCGAAAGTGGAAGCACAAAAGGGGGAGAGGAACATCACATAGCTACTGGTCACGGACCCATGGTCTAAGGGGAACTACTCACGGTACATACGGGAGGCGTCCATGGCTATGGATGGTTTCCCGGAGGGGGTTCCTCCTTCCGGCAGGGTGCCGGGGCAGCTTCTCCAGGCAGCCCCGATCTTGAAACGGCGGCGGCGGCGGAACAGAGGCGAGATCGCAAAAGAGGAGTCCGTATTAGGGGTTTCCACCCCGAGGGGTAAATATAGGCGAAGGGGGGCGTCGAGGGGACCCACTGTTGGATATGTGCCCTAGAGACAAATTAATAAAGATATTTGTCACATATCTGTTTTGTTCATAATTCGTTTTATACTGTGCTATAACTGTATTACTTGGAAATACTAATACAGGTGTAGTATAAAACATGGTCCGTAGTTTAACTCGGGTAAACTATCTCATTGGGCAATTGATTGATCAAGCTTTCCTGATCATGGCGACACTTACGTCCATTGACAATGAGGTCATATCATTAGGGGAATGATGTGATGGACAGACACCCACCTAAAAGTAATGCAATGTGATCGAGTCACATAGTTCAGCGTTGCTATGACTTTGTAACGTATGGCTTAGTCCTTAGACCGTAATGATCATACGTAATCACGATCTATGAGGAGACTTTGATTTGTATCCCACCGCCTGACTGAAATATGCTGGCTATAACGGTGCACTTTGGGTATTCCAAAATAGATGGTTGATGAGTATGTTAATAGATCAAAGCGGGATTTGTCAGTCCTTATGACAGGACAGGTACTCTGGGCCCACTCGGTGATATTGCATCAACCCTTGCAAGGACGTGACTAGGTCACAAGAGATGCAATGATCATGGACGAGAGAAGTTGTTTGTCATGAACGAGATGTGAACACGGTATGTGGGATACCGACGATCAAACCTCGAACAAACAAGGTACCGCAGCACAAAGGGATTATGTCGTATCGTTAACGGTTTCCAAAAGCGATCGAAGCTCATTCGATGGAAGCGCAGGGGCTGTCAAGGATTGTAACCAGGTCCAACTGACTAGTCATTGGTCAATGAGAAGAGTCTCGACCATGTCTGCTGTTTCCCGGACCGTTAGGGTGTTACACTTAAGGGCAATCGATGCATAGGACAGTTACGGGATCAATCGGTGAAATAGGAGAAATCACCGGAATAGTTCCGGAGGAGGACGGAATGGTTTCCGGACATTTTGAATAGTTCAAAATAAAGTTTAATTGTTTTAATAATGTTTTTATTATTTAATTATCTGAATTAAATATTTAAAACTTATTAAATAATTAAAAATAATGGAAAAAGGCTATATGGGCCTTTGAGGCCCATTAGGGGAGGAGGGGGTTCCCCCCCCTTGGGCTTGGCGCCAAGGGGTGGGGCCCAACCCCCCCCCCCCTTGGCCGGCGCACCCCTCCCCCCTTGGGGGTTTAGTCCCACATGGGGGAGGGAAGAGGGATCACACCCCCCCTTGGCCTTTATATAGAGGGGTAGACCCCCCTTTTTCCATACAACAATTGATCTCCTTCTTCTTCCTTCTCCATTTCCGGAAGTGGACTCCCCTTGTTTGGAGTCTGCACCAGGATTGGAGTTCTCCACCATAAGGCAGGCCGTCGCTCTGCCGGAGTCGGGATCCGTAGCCGTCTTCTTTCCGCTGCTCGCCTGGTTCGGAGCCCGGGAGGAACATCGATTGTGCCGTACGTGTATAATCTCTTCGAGGCACTACACCTGTGGTGTTGCTTCATCGCTGGAGGTTTACCGGGAGTCATCCTCGCCGGTGGTGGTCTTCTACACGACAGGGAGGTCGTAGTTCTGAGTCTACGCCAACCATGTTCGTAAGAACGTTTCCCGCTTTCGGTCTTCAAAGGTATGAACACCGATTCCCTCCGTTACTTTACATCGCCATAGCATAGATCTTGGGTTCGGGTACCGTAGGTGTGAAAAATTTGTGTTTTTTGCCCCGTATCCCAACAGTGGTATCATGAGCTAGCTATGCATAGATGTATTGTATGGATAGAACACATCTAGGATGTGGGCATCGAATCTTCATTCGTTACCCTCCCACGTGTACTCATTGAGCATTGCGGCAATGTTTGATGAAGCGGCCCCCGACCGACATTACGCGTTTACGCGAGACTGGTTCCACGCTTGACATATGGCTTGTACCATATAAAGTGGCTGGGGGGGGTGTCTGTCTCTCTGCATTAGCGATGCAAAGATGTTTGCAACGGAGGGCCCCGACAGGGGTGTAATAGAGACGGATAAGAGACGGTGTTGTGGCATGTTTTTCGCAGGATAGAAATCGGTTCTCTCTCTCGAAACCCCTAGCAGCCACGTAAAACTTGCACAAGCTAAAGTAGAAAGACGTTCTAACTTTGCTTTGCATGAAGGGGGATCATAGGTTGTATGATTTAAAGTTTTACTTCCTGTTTTATGCTAGTATGCTAGATATATCGACGGTAGCACGAAACAGGACCATCTCTCACAATACCAACATTGTGTTCTCCCTTTTAATGGGCACCACCTGGAAGGTTCTCCCATATGGCCTGACGCTCCGTACATACCGGAGTTGTCCTACATATTCAACGGAGCTCGCATGAGGTTGGGTTCGGCGAGCCTGGCATATGAAGATATGGCCTTGCCTGAACAGCTAACATCAAGGTTCGATTGGTAGGCTTGACGTATGTAGATGCGGGCCTGGAACACAGAAGACCGAAAGGTCGAGCACGAGTCACATGTCTGATGTGATTGGCTTAGAGGCCTACCTGGTTCGCATACTGGGCCGTACATATCGGGGGAGGTATGGGGGCTGGGATTGTGTAATCACTTAGTTAAATTGAGAGGTGTTTATCTAAGTGGGAGCTTTCTAGAATTTTAAGAGTAAATTGAAACTCCACATTATGAACGAAAGTCTAAATTGTATCATTGTGAATCCAACCTTGTAGATGGCAGCACCTCGCCCCTTGTTCAACTTAGGATCATTCCTAGAGAAAGATAAGCTAAAAACAGATGGGACAAACTTCACCAACTGGTTCCGCACCCTGAGGATTCTCCTCGTTCCCCTCAAAATGGCATACGTACTAGAGGACATGTTAGGTGACGCACCAGCAGATGATGCCAGTCAGGACGAGAATAATGTCTATCTCTCCAGGACTGATGATTACAACCTTGTCCAGAGTGGCATGCTCTACTCCATGGAGGCTGAGCTGCAGAAACGCTTTGAGAGGATGGGTGCATATGAGATTATCACCGACCACAAGGCGGTCTTCGCACCTCAAGCCAGGGCTGAACGGTACGAGGCTTCTGAAGCCTTCTTCTCAGCAAAGATGGATGAGCACGGCAGCGTGAGTGAGCACGTGATCAAAATGTCTGGCTACGTTCAGCGCTTGAATGCTCTGGAATGTCAGATTCCAGATGAACTTGCGGTTGATAGGGTGTTGCAGTCGCTTCCCCCTAGCTACAAAGGCTTTGTGCTGAACTACAACCTGCAGGGGATGACCAAAACCCCTTCTGAGTTGTTCGCCATGCTAAAAAGCGCTGAGGTTGAGATCAAGAAGGAGCACGTCGTCTTCATGGTCAACAAGACCACTGACTTCAAGAAGTCAAGCAGACGAGAGAAGGCCAGGAGAGGTGGCCCTAAGAGGGATGGCAAGGCAGTTGCCGCTCCTCCCAAGGCACCCAAGCCTAAACTCGGAGTGGAGTGCTTCTACTGCAAGGGTGAAGGTCACTGGAAGCGCAACTGTCCCAAGTACCTAAAGGACAAGAAGGCTGGCAAGGTCGCCAAGAGAGACGAAGGTATATTTGATATACATATTGTTGATCTTCTCTTGACAAGCGCTGGGAACACATCCTGGATATTTGATACAGGGTCTGTCACTCATATTTCTAATTCCATTCAGGGACTAAGGAATAGGAGACGCTTGGTCAAAGATGAAGTGACGATGCGCGTGGGGAATGGCTGCCGGATTGAAGTCTTGGCGGTCGGCACGAAGCATCTTAGTCTCCCTTCGGGATTGGTTTTAGTTCTGAATAAATGTTACTATGTACCCGCGTTGAGTGTGAACATCGTGAGTGGTTCTTGCTTGAAGCGAGACCACTATTCTTTTAAGTCCGATACAATTGGTTGTTCGATTTATAAGAATGATATGTTTTATGTTCACGCACCGGAGTCGCATGGTTTATTCGTACTTAATCTCGATGGTGACGTGTGTCACGTTAACAATATTGAGGCCAAAAGATTGAAGAATAATGAAGATCACATGATGATGTGGCATTGCCGACTTGGTCATATTGGTATAAAACGCATGGAGAAGCTCCATAAGGATGGACTTCTTAAGTCATTGGATTTTGGATCCCTTGATACATGTGAACAATGCCTCATGGGCAAAATGACAAGGACTCCATTCAATGGTGTGATGGAGCGTGCGGATGTCTTATTGGGGATCATACATACGGATGTATGTGGACCCATGAACGTCCCCACTCGCAATGATCTTCGTTACTTCGTGACCTTTACTGATGACTTGAGTAGATATGGGTATATTTACTTGATGAAGCACAAGTCTGAAACCTTTGAAAAGTTCAAGGAATTTCAGAATGAGGTCGAAAATCAACTCGGAAGGAAAATCAAGCACCTTCGATCGGATCGAGGTGGCGAGTATTTGAGTCACGAGTTTGGCAATCATCTGAAGTCTTGTGGCATAATACCACAGCTTACGCCGGCAGGCACACCTCAGAGAAACGGTGTAGCTGAGCGACGTAATCGAACCCTATTGGATAGCGTGCGATCGATGATGTCTCATAATGATTTTCCTGTGTCATTCTGGGGGTATGCATTAGAAACCGCCATTCATATTCTTAATAGGGCACCATCCAAATCCGTAAAGACAACACCATTTGAAGAATGGCATGGCACTAAAACTGAGTTGTCTCACCTGAAGATTTGGGGTTGTGAGGCTTATGTTAGGAAACTACAGCCTGACAAACTTGAATCCAAGGCGGATAAGTGCATCTTTGTGGGCTATCCCAAGGAAACTTGTGGGTACACCTTCTACAACAAGTATGACAGCAAAACGTTTGTTGCCAAGACGGGACACTTTCTTGAGAAGGAGTTTCTCGCGAAAGAGTTGAGTGGGAGGAAAATAGACCTCGATGAAGTAACTGACCAATCACTCCAATTGGATGAAATGGCTACGGAATTTGTTCTGGAACCATCTACCACAGTGGGAGTTGAAGAGAATGGCCAGAACGACATTCATAACGATCATGGCATTCATGATGATCATGATGAGAATGAAGAGGAACCTTTTATGCCCCGTAGGTCATCAAGAGTCCGTCAACCTACTGAGTTTTACGGACAGCTTGTGAATGCAATCTCGGCTGTTGAGTCGGATGAACCTACGAGTTACAAAGAAGCAATGGAGGGACCCGAGTCCGAGAAATGGCTTGAAGCCATGAAATCCGAAATAGACTCCATGTACACCAACAAAGTATGGACTTTGGTGGATATTCCCGAGGACCGCAAGGCCGTCGAGAATAAATGGATTTTCAAGAAAAAGACTAACGCAGACGGAAACGTATCTGTCTACAAAGCTCGACTTGTCGCGAAGGGTTTCCGACAAATTCAAGGAGTTGACTACGAGGAGACATTCTCTCCTGTAGCGATGATAAAGTCTATTCGGATCCTACTAGCAATAGCTGCATATCATGATTACGAGATATGGCAGATGGATGTGAAAACTGCATTCCTAAATGGCAACATTGAGGAAGAGTTGTATATGATGCAACCAGAGGGGTTTGTCGATCCAAGGAATGCTGGTAAGGTTTGCAAGCTTCAACGGTCCATCTATGGGTTGAAGCAAGCATCTCGGAGCTGGAATCTTCGATTTGATGAGGTCATTAAAGCTTTTGGATTTGTCCAAAACGTCGAAGAGTTCTGCGTCTATAAGAAACTGAGTGGGAGCTCTCTAGCATTCCTTGTGTTACATGTGGATGACATATTACTAATAGGGAACGATAAGAAATTCTTAGAGGAAGTAAAGGAATATCTGAATGGACAATTTTCCATGAAGGACCTAGGTGAAGCTGCGTACATACTGGGGATTAAGATCTATAGAGATAGACCTAATCGGAGGTTGGCCTTGAGTCAGAATACTTATATTGACAAGATTTTGAAAAGGTTCAAAATGGATGACTCCAAGAGAGGTCTCTTGCCAGTCATAAAAGGTGTCAAACTGAGCGTGACCCAATGCCCAACCACAGCTAAAGAGAAAGAGATGTCCTCAAAGCCCTATGCCTCAGCCATAGGTTCTCTCATGTATGCTATGTTATGTACCAGACCGGATTTAGCGCTGGCCATTAGTATGACTAATCGTTACCAGAGTAATCCGGGAATGGCCCATTGGACAGCAGTAAAGAACATCCTTAAGTACTTGAGAAGAACCAAGGATCTCTTTCTCGTTTATGGAGGAGTTGATGAGGAGCTCACCGTAAAGGGTTACGTTGACGCAAGCCTCGGCTCAGACCTAGATGACTCGAAATCCCAGACGGGATATGTCTTCATGTTGAACGGTGGCGCGATTAGCTGGAGGAGCGGCAAACAGTCAGTCGTCGCTCAATCTTCAATGGAGTCGGAGTATATTGCCGCTTGCGAAGCGTCAAACGAGGCGCTATGGCTGAAGAAGTTCGTGATCGAGCTTGACGTCTTTCCCAGTTGCACTGACCCCGTGGGAATCTTCTGCGACAACACGGGTGCCATTGCTAACGCGAAGGAGCTAAGAACTCACTCTACAGCCAAGCACATCCTCCGATAGATCCATGTGACGCGAGACTACGTCAGGGATGGACACACTAGGATTCACAAGATACATACGGATCTGAACGCAGCAGACCCGATGACTAAACCTCTTCCACAGGGCAAGTTTGAAGAACACCGAGAGACCATTGGTGTTAGATACATACCTGATGTAAACTAGTGTAATTTGTACTCTAGTGCAAGTGGGAGACTGTTGGATATGTGCCCTAGAGACAAATTAATAAAGATATTTGTCACATATCCGTTTTGTTCATAATACGTTTTATACTGTGCTATAACTGTATTACTTGGAAATACTAATACAGGTGTAGTATAAAACATGGTCCGTAGTTTAACTCGGGTAAACTATCTCATTGGGCAATTGATTGATCAAGCTTTGCTGATCATGGCGACACTTAAGTCCATTGACAATGAGGTCATATCATTAGGGGAATGATGTGATGGACAGACACCCACCTACAAGTAATGCAATGTGATCGAGTCACATAGTTCAGCGTTGCTATGACTTTGTAACGTATGGCTTAGTCCTTAGACCGTAATGATCATACGTAATCACGATCTATGAGGAGACTTTGATTTGTATCCCACCGCCTGACTGAAATATGCTGGCTATAACGGTGCACTTTGGGTATTCCGAAATAGATGGTTGATGAGTATGTTAATAGATCAAAGCGGAATTTGTCAGTCCTTATGACAGGACAGGTACTCTGGGCCCACTCGGTGATATTGCATCAACCCTTGCAGGGGCGTGACTAGGTCACAAGAGATGCAATGATCATGGACGAGAGAAGTTGTTTGTCATGAACGAGATGTGAACACGGTATGTGGGATACCGACGATCAAACCTCGAACAAACAAGGTACCGCAACACAAAGGGATTACGTCGTATCGTTAATGGTTTCCAAAAGCGATCGAAGCTCATTCGATGGAAGCGCAGGGGCTGTCAAGGATTGTAACCAGGTCCAACTGACTAGTCATTGGTCAATGATAAGAGTCTCGACCATGTCTGCTGTTTCCCGGACCGTTAGGGTGTTACACTTAAGGGCAATCGATGCATAGGACAGTTACGGGATCAATCGGTGAAATAGGAGAAATCACCGGAATAGTTCCGGAGGAGGACGGAATGGTTTCCGGACATTTTGAATAGTTCAAAATAAAGTTTAATTGTTTTAATAATGTTTTTATTATTTAATTATCTGAATTAAATATTTAAAACTTATTAAATAATTAAAAATAATGGAAAAAGGCTATATGGGCCTTTGAGGCCCATTAGGGGAGGAGGGGGTTCCCCCCCTTGGGCTTGGCGCCAAGGGGTGGGGCCCAACCCCCCCCCCTTGGCCGGCGCACCCCTCCCCCCTTGGGGGTTTAGTCCCACATGGGGGAGGGAAGAGGGATCACACCCCCCCTTGGCCTTTATATAGAGGGGTAGACCCCCATTTTTCCATACAACAATTGATCTCCTTCTTCTTCCTTCTCCATTTCCGGAAGTGGACTCCCCTTTTTTGGAGTCTGCACCAGGATTGGAGTTCTCCACCATAAGGCAGGCCGTCGCTCTGCCGGAGTCGGGATCCGTAGCCGTCTTCTTTCCGCTGCTCGCCTGGTTCGGAGCCCGGGAGGAACATCGATTGTGCCGTACGTGTATAATCTCTTCGAGGCACTACACCTGTGGTGCTGCTTCATCGCTGGAGGTTTACCGGGAGTCATCCTCGCCGGTGGTGGTCTTCTACACGACAGGGAGGTCGTAGTTCTGAGTCTACGCCAACCACGTTCGTAAGAACATTTCCCGCTTTCGGTCTTCAAAGGTATGAACACCGATTCCCTCCGTTACTTTACATCGCCATAGCATAGATCTTGGGTTCGGGTACCGTAGGTGTGAAAATTTTGTGTTTTCTGCCCCGTATCCCAACACCCACGAGGCAGTCAGGAGGGTCCCTGGCGCGGCCCAGGGTGGGGCCGCGCCACCTGCCCTCCTGGCTGCCTGGTGGTGGCCCCCCTTCCCTCTCTTGGTGATTCCGGAAGCTTCTGTTGCGCTGATTTTTTATATATTTTTCCCGGAATTTTTGGAGCACTTTTAATGGCCGGAAAACCTGAAATACGAAAATAGCAGAAAACAGAAACTGGAAACTGGGTGCACGGAGTTAATAGGTTAGTCCAAATAGGTTAAAAAGTGTATGAAAGTTCAAGAAAAACATGGCAAAGTCACACAAAACATGTATGGAGCAAGCGGAAATTATAGATACGTTTGGAACGTATCATATGTCTGCAATATTTCATGGTTTCTGTGAGGAGATTGTAGAAGTTTTCATGGACGACTTTTCCGTCTATGGAAACTCCTTTGACCATTGTCTCCACAATCTTAATAAAGTTTTGCAGAGATGTGAAGAAACAAATTTGGTGCTCAATTGGGAGAAGTGCCATTTCGTGGTTAACGAAGGGATAGTTCTTGGACACAAGATTTCCGAAAGGGGAATTGAAGTGGACAAGGCAAAAATTGAAGCTATTGAAAGGATGCCTTATCCAAGGGACATTAAAGGTATTCATAGTTTTCTAGGTCATGCTGGTTTCGATAGAAGATTTATCAAGGACTTTTCTAAGACCTCGAGACCCCTTACCAATCTTCTCCAGAAGGATGCTCCTTTTGTATTTGATGAAGATTGTAAGGAAGCTTTTGAAGTTCTTAAGAAAGCCTTGATAACCGCTCCTATAGCACAACCACCTGACTGGAATTTGCCCTTTGAAATTATGTGTGATGCTAGTGATTTTGCTGTTGGAGCTGTTTTAGGACAAAGGGTTGACAAGAAGTTGAATGTCATCCACTATGCCAGCAAAACACTTGATAGTGCTCAAAATAATTATGCTACTACCGAGAAGGAATTCTTGGCAGTGGTGTTTGCTTGTGATAAGTTTAGGAAGTATATTGTTGATTCTAAATTTATTATTCATACTGACCATGCTGCCATTAAGTATCTTATGCAGAAAAAGGATGCCAAACCAAGACTGATTAGGTGGGTACTCCTTCTTCAAGAATTTGATTTGCAGATTGTCGATAGAAAAGGAGAAGACGATCCGGTGGCGGATAATCTTTCAAGGATGGAAGATATCCCGCACGATCCTATTCCAGTCAACGACAGTTTCCCAGATGAACAACTTGCTGTTGTAAAAGTACAATCTCATTCCGACCCTTGGTTTGCAGATTATGCTAATTTTATCGTTGCAAAGTTTTTGCCTCCAGGTTTCACATTTCAGCAGAGGAAGAAATTCTTCACGGATTTGAGGCATTACTTTTGGGATGATCCACATCTTTATAAAGAAGGTGTGGACGGGATCGTAAGAAGGTGTATACCGGAGCACGAGCAGCAGGACATTCTTCGACAATGTCACGATAGTCCCTATGGAGGACATCATGTCGGTGAAAGGACCGCACATAAAGTTTTACAATCAGGTTTTTATTGGCCTACTCTCTTTAAGGACGCCCGAAGGTACGTTCTATCTTGTGATAAGTGTCAGAGAGTTGGTAACATTAGCAGGAGAAATGAGATGCCTATGAATTACTCACTAGTGATTGAACCTTTCGATTGCTGGGGTTTTGATTTTATGGGTCCTTTTCCTCCTTCACACAAGTACACACACATCTTAGTTGTTATTGACTATGTAACCAAGTGGGTTGAAGCAATCCCCACTGAGAGTGTTGATCACAAGACATCTTTGAAAATGCTCAAAGATGTAATTTTTCCTAGGTTTGGAGTACCAAGGTACCTCATGACAGATGGAGGGTCACACTTCACGCATGGAGCTTTTAGGAAAGCTCTAGCCAAGTACGATGTCAATCATAGGATTGCATCACCGTACCACCCTCAAAATAGTGGGCAAGTTGAGCTCACCAATAAGGAGATCAAGTTGATCTTGCAGAAAACAGTAAATAGTTCTAGAAAGGACTTGTCAAAGAAGTTAGGAGATGCTTTGTGGGCATATAGAACTGCTTACAAAAACCCCATGGGCATGTCTCCGTATAAGATAGTCTATGGCAAGGCTTTCCATTTACCATTAGAGTTAGAGCATAAAGCTTTCTGGGCTGTCAGAGAGCTGAATGCTGACCCAAAGTTAGCTGGTGAAAAGCGTCTCATGAACTTGACTTCTCTAGATGAGTGGAGAAGTGAAGCTTACGAGAGTGCTAAAATGTTCAAGGAAAAGGTAAAGAAGTGGCACGATAAAAGAATTCTGAAACGTGTATTTAATGTTGGTGATAAAATTTTGTTGTTTAGATCTCGTTTCAGGTTTTCTCCAGGTAAACTACTTTCCAGATGGGAAGGACCTTTTCATATCGAGGAAGTATATCGGTCTGGTGCAATCAAGGTCAATAATTTCGAAGGCAACAAACCTCAAGTTGTGAATGGACAAAGACTCAAACATTATATGGCACGTGATCCAATCAATGTGGATGCAAACATGATATATACAAGTACTCATGAAGAACATGTTGCAGCCAAGTTTCAGACTCCGGCAGGAGCAGAATTAGAAAAGGTATGAATTATGGTAAGAAAACACCGCGAACGTCAATAAAAGTTAACTTTTCAGAGTTTTTGCAAAATTAGGAAAATTCCAAGCCCGAGTGGAGCCGGAGAGGAGCTCCAGGGAGGCCAGGAGCCCCCTGGCGCGGCCCCCCTCCTAGCCGCGCCGGGCACCCTCCTGGCTGCCCTGGACTCCGCCTTCGACTCCACCTAGGCTTGAAACCTTCCTTCTGTTGCAGAAATTTTGGCCATATATTTGCCCGGATAGTCCCAGCACCGTATCTCGTGATTTCGTGTGTTTTCTTTCTCGGTCTGTGACGGGGATCAACCCCGGCAAATCCCATGGTCAGGGACCCTGGGTTAGTCATGAGAGTCACAAGTTGGATGATAGCTCGTCGGCAAACAGGAAGGCACGCTCCTGCTCGATATTATTGATGGGGGAGATGCGATTACAGTGGATGCCAAGGCTGGAGCGCTCAAGGCTAGGGTTACAGATGATATTGGTCGTCCTTTTCGTCACCCCTCCTAGCCCTTATATACTAGGCTAGGTCTCGGGGAGTTCACCTATGTTTACAGATAAGTTTTCCTAACCCTAGCTTGCTCCGTACGGCAAGTTCTCGCACCTTCCTTGTGAGTCGTAGACTCCTACGTCGGTGCCAATTAGCAGGCCGAGGATGTATCTTCATGGGCCTTCTGTCTTCAGGGACACCAGGTAGGCTTATCCGTAGGAGTCATGGGGTCACCCCCTTGTCAGTAGCCCCCGAGTGCCTGGGGGACTCGAAGAGTCGCGCAGTGACTCGAGTACATCTATTTGTCGGTTATTTGTATGCGCGGTACAACCGCTGGTCGCTGGAAGTCTGGTGTCCATGACAAAACCTGTTTCGAGGGATGCTAAGCTGAAAGGGCCCAAGGAGTCGACTGGTCGAGCCTTGGTGAATTGCACTAGGGCAAATACCGCAGTAGCCCAATCAAACCCACGTCCCTCGACCTGAGCTTGGAACACTGGTGTCGAGCAAAAGTCATGGCGCTTCAGGTCTTACGGTGTTCATTTGCTGCCAGTAATGTGCATAGCCTAAGGCGCGTCCGCCCGGCTTTTTCTATCATGCGCAGCGCATGGAAAAGGTTGGGAGTGAAATCGCTCTTCGGCAAGTCCCAGCCCGGCCGAACTTCGCAGCGGAGTCTTACCTACACGCTAATCTTGCGTGGCATCTGGGCACAGTGTATCGTGTTCCAGGAATGTGTGTTTTTGAGGCGCGGAGCCTTATAGCATTGCACCCGCTTGGAACAAAACATCAAGCGAGTTGTTCACTCATTCACCCGTGGAGCTTGTTTTGAGTGCCCAGACGGGGGGGGGGGGGGGGGGGGGGTTCGCGAGTATTCACTCGAATGCCATTTCGGTTCTTGAGGTGAGGGAGCACCTGAGACTCTTGGCGCCGTATGATCTTGGCGAATGCATGTTTGTCTTGCGTCGGGTTGAGGGAGCACCCGAGACTCTCGTGAGTGCGAGTGGTCACTCGAGCACATTGCTGATCTTTAGGTGAGGGAGCACCCGGGACTCTTATGATGTACTCTCCCGATGGGAGTAAGATGTTTTTCTTCATCGGGAAAAAGATCTGAAAGATAGAATCTCAGAGCCTTGATGTCTGTTGGTTTTCTTCGCCGCTAGTCAGGATAACGATGCCTCTGTTTGATGGCTTTCAGGGATGCCTCGCCAGTGAACCGTCACGTCGTCATGACTGGTCATAATGATGACCGCTTGTGGCGTGCGGCAGGCGTTGGTTGAGTTTCCGATACGCGCGTTGGAAACGCGCGTGAGTTGACGCGTCTCACGCACGGTGCGTCCCGTGGGAAAGCATCTTGGTCTTGGAATCTGAGGCGTCTGCGACGTTTGGCCTTTGAATTAACTGCTGCTGTAGTCTCGGCTTCTCCGTCCTAGGAGATTTTTGTTCTATAAATAAGCCTTTCTTTTCCACAGCATTTCACCTCCATCCGGCTTGCTGCTTTGCCTCTTCTTTCTTCTCTTGTTCCTCTCATGGCTCCCAAGTGGGGTGTTGGCCGTGGACGTGTTCGTCGTGGCCATGGTGGTCGTACACCACGCTCATGCCGTGGTGGTCGCCATGGTACGGCGCCAGTGCCTTCCTCTTCTCCCTTGGAGGAGGTATTCTGGCGCTATGACTTTCTTTTGCGCGTTCGTGGCCAGAGCGCCAATCGTGTTCTTCTTCCCTCTGCTTTTTCCGCCATTGTCTCTGAACGTGGCTTGGATGGCTTGCTTCTGCATCTTCAAGGGAGCTGTCGATCTCCTTCTTACGTTGACTTGGAGGTTGATTGTCGGGACCCGGGGTTAGCGTATGCAAGCCTCGCTACAACACAATCATATGGAGAGCCGAGAACCGTACCCACTTGTCTAAGCAGACAAGGCCAAGCACAGAACGTTCTCGGAAAGCATTGAACATGAGGGGCATCCCATCCAGGCCGGATGATCAACTGAAATGGGTCCTCATCGTCCGCACACAAGTCTAAATGATATGGATGATGAACTCCCATACTCATAGAAATGTCGCCTCAACCATACTATCGATTGTATTATAACCCTTACATAGACTTACTCCAGCCCGATCACTTAGTCGGGGTCTAGGGCGGGCTCGATCATACATCAAAGTGTGCACGAGACGGAGTCTCGAACAATCGCATCGCGATGCCCCAAGCTGCGCACATCTAAGGGCCACTTGGTGTATAAAAGACCGCCAGCCAGATCACAACTAAGGTCTCGAAAACCCATACAAAGACATGCATGTTATAAACATACACGCAACACACATGTCTAGTATGAAACACATCTATCATTGCAATTCTCTACAATGTATACATCTTTATTAATAACTCTTACAGAGTGCACACAGAGATCACAAGCATGTGATCCAACATTACAACAGAGAAGCGGAAGCAAAGTAGGTCTGAGTACAGACAAGTTTAACAAATGGCTTAGAGAAGCCTTATCTAAAAACAAGCCCTCCACGAGGGAACCAGTCATCTGACTGGGACTACACTAGCTTGGTCTTGGTCTGAGTCTTCATTCTTCGAGCTTCGGGTAGAAGTCACCATCGGGGTCGGTGGGTTCATCTAAAACATAGATTAAGCAAATGTGAGTACAAAATCGTACTCAGCAAGACTTACATAGGAACTATACTACTCATGCACATGTATCAAGGTAAGGGAGGTGGGGTTTCACTTGCAGAAGTGCCAGCTTTGACTTGGCTAGTCCTGAACTACGAGTACCAGACTTGAGGTAAGAAGCGTACGCGAGTCCACTACATCTCTTCAACCAATTACACCACTATGGTTACTTCCTCGACTTCCCCACGAGAAGCACCCCATAGCACTCACGCTTATCTTGGTGTGTTTTAGAAGTATCCAGTTCAAGTTGTCTAATAATCGAGCACAGCTCTCCAAGCAGTCCTTAACCGCGGACGCGGCTATTCGAATAGTTTTGTTAACCCTGCAGGGGTGTACCGCTACACACACACACTCATCAGTTACCGCCTGGGAGTGGGACCCTTCAAGCGGGTACCGGCGAGGATGTTGCCACGACACTTCGCCCACAGCTTCGTTCTAGTCCAGAGAGTCGCCTATCTGAGGGGGATCCGTATGGAAGTCCGGCCGAGGTTCCAGTACAGCCTCAAACGATGTGTGCAGGGTCCCAAGCCGGTCTTGAAAAGCCGTTCATCCACTTCGCAGACCGTGCCACAGCCCTACCAGAACTCCGAACTACTGTGACTCTTGGGGTTCGAACAGGGTGAGGTACTAGGTCGAGAGGGGTCAGTGAGCCCAATGTGTGGTTGTACTCTTCTTCTTGGATCACCACACAAGAACTCGGACTTAAGGAGGTGTTCAACGAGACAACCCACTGTGTACTCCTACACAACCTCTCATCGTTCACCTTGTATTAGGGTAGATTCACCAACACATTTCACTTTCATCAACACCATGTTCACCATCATCCCGACTCACATCAAAAGCAACCTCGTTGTACCACTAAGCATGCAATAAGCAGTAACAGTTGCAGGGGCCACATGATATCAACCAACTCCTACATCTGCTAGGATTGTGGTTTGCTTACTACTGTGACAAGATGATAGGTCATGCAAAGGATATGGGTTCAACTATGCGGTAAAAACGTTATCATAGTGATCATCCTAAACAATGCATAAGCGAGACATGAGAGGGAAGTGGGATTTTATCGACATGATCAATGGGGGTTTGCTTGCCTTGCTGACGGGGTTCAGTCGCGGGGTCTTCAACGAAGGGGGTGATCTCGGTTTCCGGCTCCACTTCTATCAGCAACATTACAATCATAGGATCAACATAATGTACAATGCACAATCACATGAATAAGATTGCAATGGTGATGTCCAAGGTACTGATGTGTTGAGCATTCCATTTAAAAGGAGTATATTGCATTTGAAATGCAAATTCAAACTCCATTTGATTTATCGATGAAATTCAAATGCATTTGAATGCATGAAAGTTCATTTGAAAATGTTGATCATGAAGTGATGTGGTATAGTTGAGATAATGTTTCTGATGTGGGGGTGAAACCATTCAAATTAAGTGTGTTGCAAAGCCAATTGCAAAATCACTCCAAATTTGAATTTGAAAAGGATCCATATGCATGTTTGCTACTGTTCACCCTTTTTAAAATGGTCAAACATAGAAACAAGTTGCATATTCATAATTCTTGTATTTTTCTGATAATTTTAGACATATTATTTGTCCAATTTGGAGTTAAAATGAATTTTCTATGATTTATTGAAGTTTTGGCCATTTTCTGAAATTTCTGGAATATATTAAAACTCTGGAAAAAGGTTTACTGCGTCATGCTGACATCAGCATGATGTGGGGGGTCTGACTGTTGGGGCCCCCATGTCAGTCTCTCAGGGGTTAATCCCGTGGTTTAAGTTTAAATCCTGATTAGATTAGGGGGTGGGGGCACTATCAGTGGGTGCAACAAGGGATTAGGGGAGGGATTAACTCCTAATCTAAACCGCCCACCGGCGGTTAACCGGCGGCGACCTCAGTGCACGGCGGCGCTCGAACAGAGGGCACGGGAGCGGGAGCTGGGGGTTCCAAACGGAAGCCCTCGCTCGACCGCGTCTCCTAGAGCCTTCAGGGCACTCAAGGGAGGCCTGAGGCCTCGACGGCGTCAAGATCCGCGGCGGCCGGAGCACTGGAGAAATGACGACGGCGAAGGAGGCCACGGGGAGGGGCACTGGACAGGGTAAAATGGAGCTTAGCTCACCAGGAGCGTGGCGGCGGGCTCGAGGAGGCCGGGGACGAACTGGTGGCGCCGGAATTCGTCGACGAAGCTCGCGGCGGTCGGCGATGGAATGTTGGAGGTGGCGTCGCCGTTGAAGCCTCTCGGCGCAAATTGACCGGGCGCGAAGACGAAGACGGCCGCGGGGATTTCCTTGGACAGCTCGGCGCAGCTCGAGGGGCACGGTGGCCACATAGACACACGAAGGCCGGCGACGAGGAGCTACGGGCGGCGACGAGAATGGCAAAGGGAGAGGGGGAGGAGTTCCAGAGAGGAGGGGGAAAGGGATGGCGGCTTCCAGGCGTCTCCACGTCGCCAGGTAAGGCCAGGGGGGCAGCCAGGTAGCTGCCTGGCAGCCATGCCGGCTCGCCGGCGAGCTGCCTGCCTGCCTGGCCTGGTGGAGAAGACGACCCTGCCCCTTTGGGCTGGGCCGCCTCTGCTGGGCCAGGTGTCCCAGGTAGGCTGGGCTTTTTGCCTTTTCTATTTTTCTTTCTGTTTTTGTTTTTCTTTCATTTGTTTGTTCTGATAAAAATATACCAAAACATTTTATAAAACCCCCAAAACTTTTATTTGGACTTATGTGACACATAACTAGCCAATCCCAAGTTTTGGAGATTTTTGAAATTCAAATAATTTGAATTTCAAATCAAATAGGGTATTTAATTAATTTCCAAGCCCTATTTGGAATATTTGAAAAATTTATGAGCATGGGATTAATCCCAAATCACTTTTAAAATGATCACACTCATTTTTAGGATTTTTCAACTCATCCAAAAGAATTTTGGAAAAATATTTATTTCTGGCCTTTTTATTTAATTCATTTAGGGCTTTTCTTTTCCCCATTTCCTTTTCTTTTGCAATTTTTTTTTCATGATGCAAAAATGCAAGCTTGAAAAAGCACAAACCTAAATTTGGGGTTCTGACATTGATAGCTCCCGCTTGATTTTTCTTGGCTCTGGTTGGAGTTTGTTTGCTCGGCGGTTGAATCTGCGAGATGGCGATATGCCCAGTTGTCGTTTTGACGGCAAAAGCACTATCACTGTCCGCGCGTTCGATCTGAGCGGAAATAGCATGGATCCACACTGGCAGGAGTCGAGCAGTGACAGCTCCACAAGGTCAAGGAGTCCTACGCCTGCATCTTCTACAGCTCCGTCTTCTGGCGACTCCTCAGGTGGTGGTGCCGTCTCCATCAGCTCCGAAGGGGACATCGACATCAAGCCATCGATCAAGCGGGCGCGCCAAGCGACCTTGTAGAACTGGAGGCGGCCTCATCTTCGATGGAAACTCCGGGAAGAGGCTGTGCATCCGTAGAAGAAGGCGTGCAGCTGCAGCTGGAGAAGAAGCTGGTGGAGCAGGAGAAGAAGCTAGTGGAGCATCGTCTTCAACTGTTCTGCAAATAAGTCGAGTTTCACCTTTTGTTATGTCATTGACATCATGAGCCTGCTGCTTTGACTCCTACTTTGTCTGTGATGATGCTTGATGTCTTAGTGCCAATCATCCCAGCATGGGCGCATATGTAGAAGTGATAATTCTTTGGGTGATTCCCTCTTGTAACAGGAGCTGCCTTATATCCAAATGTAGTTGAGTCCTTTTTGTACTGAAAATGATCCTTATGATGTAAACTGTGCTTGAGCCTTTGCAATGGAATTTATCTTCGGGCCTTATGCCACCGAAAACTGTGTTCAAGTCCTTGGCGATCAGGAGTTGTCTTCGATTTCTTTGTAACCGAGAGATGTGTTCGAGTCCTTTGCGATCGAGAGCTGTCTTCGAGTCCGTCCAAACTTTGCACTGTGGGCTCTATCGGGTGCGCGACAGCGCTCCCGATGGGAGTAGCCCCCGAGGCTATGCTTGAGTCGGAGGGTCGAGCGTAGGCTGAAATTTGTTTCCCTTGTCGTTAGTTGCTGTCTTTTATCGGGTGCGCGACAGCGCTCCCGGTGGTAGTAGCCCCCAAGTCTTTAGGTGATCGTTGGCGATCGGATGAAGACTGAATGAGTCTGTGTCCTGTGCTTCCTCCAAAGTTTCTTCGGAGTACTTGGTGCTCCATCTGATTGTTACCATGTCTTCCGGGCCTTGCTCTCAGCAGGTGGGGCTGGCCGGGTATTTTTCCTTGGGCTTTTTAAGCTTCAGACTGCGCGAGCGGTCTTCGGGAGGAGGTGCTGCTCGAGCTCCCGAATGCTTGGATGTAGAGGTCGCGTGAGCGACGATTGCGTCTTTCGAGGGGAGATTTTGTGCTCGAGCCCCCGAGTGTTTTTTGGGTAAGGATCGCGTGAGTGACGATGGTCGTCTCTCGGGGGGAGGTTGTACTCGAGCCCCCGAGTACTTTGATCAAGATCGCGTAAGTGGCGATAGCGTCTCTCAGGGGGGTTTTATGCTTAAGCCCCCGAGTGCTTTGGTTAGCACCGCGTGGGCGATAGAGTCTCTCGGGGGGATTTTATGCTTAAGCCCCCGAATGCTTTGGTTAGGATCGCGTGGGCGATAGCGTCTCTCGGGGGGATTTTATTCTTCAGCCCCCGAGTGCCTTGGTTAAGATCGCGTAGGCGATAGCGTCTCTCGGTGGGATTTTATTCTTAAGCCCCCGAGTGCTTTGGTTAAGATCGCGTAGGCGATAGCGTCTCTCGAAAGGATTCTATTCTTAAGCCCCCGAGTGCCTTGGTTAAGATCGCGTAGGCGATAGCGTCTCTCGGGGGGATTTTATTCTTAAGCCCCCGAGTGCTTTGGTTAAGATCGCGTAGGCGATAGCGTCTCTCGGGGGGATTTTATTCTTCAACCCCCGAGTGTTTTGGTTGAGATCGCGTAGGCGATAGCGTCTCTCGGGGGGATTTTATTCTTAAGCCCCCGAGTGCCTTGGTTCAGATCGCGTAGGCGATAGCGTCTCTTGGGGTGATTTTATTCTTAAGCCCCCGAGTGCTTTGGTTAAGATCGCGTAGGCGATAGCGTCTCTTGGGGGGATTTTATTCTTAAGCCCCCGAGTGCTTTGGTTAAGATCGCGTAGGCGATAGCGTCTCTCGGGGGGATTTTATTCTTAAGCCCCCGAGTGCCTTGGTTAAGATCGCGTAGGCGATAGCGTCTCTCGGGGGGATTTTATTCTTAAGCCCCCGAGTGCTTTGGTTAAGATCGCGTAGGCGATAGCGTCTCTCGGGGGGGTTTTATTCTTAAGCCCCCGAGTGTTTTGGTTGAGATCACGTAGGCGATAGCGTCTCTCGGGGGGATTTTATTCTTAAGCCCCCGAGTGCCTTGGTTAAGATCGCGTAGGCGATAGCGTATCTCTGGGGGATTTTATTCTTAAGCCCCCGAGTGCTTTGGTTAAGATCGCGTAGGCGATAGCGTCTCTCGGGGGGGTTTTATTCTTAAGCCCCCGAGTGCCTTGGTTAAGATCGCGTAGGCGATAGCGTCTCTCGGGGGGATTTTATTCTTAAGCCCCCGAGTGCTTTGGTTAAGATCGCGTAGGCGATAGCGTCTCTCGGGGGGATTTTATTCTTAAGCCCCCGAGTGCTTTTGTTGAGATCGCGTAGGCGATAGCGGTTCTCGGGGGGATTTTATTCTTAAGCCCCCGAGTGCTTTGAGATGGCAGTATTTGGGAAACATTTATTTTATTGCGGTCGAGCGGCTACATGAGTTGCCAGTCATGTCTGACCGATGGGGACTATGGATAGAACACTCGCAAGTTTGCTACGTTCCATGGGTTGCCCACATCCTCGTCTTTCTTCGGGTTCTTCAGCCTGTAGGCGCCACCTCCAATGACATCTGAGACTATGAATGGGCCTTCCCATTGGGGGGCAAGTTTATGGACCTTCTCTTGTATCAGCCGTAGGACTCGGTCACCTTTGTTGAAGGTTCTAGTGCGCAAGCGACTGCTTTGGTAGGTGCGTAGCTTGTCCTGGTACCCCTCTGATTTTTCCAGGGCTGTATCTCTTGCTTTGTCAGCCGTATCTTTGTCATCTTGTAGTGCTTCTTCTACTTCTTCTTCTTCGTATCCGGTGACCCGAGGTGCTCCGAACTTGAGTTCATGTGGTAGGACTGCCTCTGCCCCATACGCCATGAAGAAGGGTGTGTACTGGGTCGCGGTGTTTGGTGTAGTTCGTAGGCTCCATAATACCGCGGGAGTTCTTCTACCCAGTTGCTGGCGGCTTACTCGAGTGGTGCGAGGAGCCGTTTCTTGATTCCCCCACACACAAGGCCGTTTGCTTTTTCCACCTGGCCGTTGGACTGCGGGTGCGCGACTGATGCATAATTGATTTTGATGCCCAGTTCTTCGCAGAAGTTCTGGAATTCTGTGGCTGTGAAGTTCGTGTCGTTGTCCGTGATGATGTTGTGTGGCACTCCGAACCTGAAGATGATCGATTTGATGAAGTTGACAGCCGTGAGGGCTGTGGAGCTGGTGATGGGCACTGCTTCGATCCATTTAGTGAACCTGTCGACCGCGACGAACAGGTGTGTCCTTCCTCCCTTTGATGATTTCTTGAGTGGTCCCACCATGTCGAGTACTCAGGTGGCGAACGGCCAGGATAGTGGTATGGTCTTGAGCTCTGATGCGGAAGCGTGTGGCCTGTTTGCGAATTTCTGGCAGGCGACACAACGTCGCACGATTTCCTCTGTGTTTGTCATGGCTGTGGGCCAATAGAACCCGGCTCGGAATGCTTTGGACACGAGTACTCGACTACTCGCATGGTGCCCGCAGGTGCCTTCGTGGATTTCGAGCAGTAGAGCTTTGCCGTCCTCTTCGTCGATGCACCTTTGGAGAATCTGGGTGATGCTGCGCTTGTATAGTTGTTTGTTGATCACCGTGAACGCCTTGGATCGTCGGCTGATGCGTCGTGCTTCGGCCACGTCTTGTGGTAGCGTACCTTCGATTAGGAATCGGAGGAATGGTTTTGTCCAAACGGGTCCTTCGAGCTCTGTCGGAGCTGTGCTTTCGGATGTGCTGGTGCTTGTGCCTTCTGATGGGGTTGTTGCTGCCACCTGCGCCAGTTCTGTTGCGTTTTCACTGTCCATGACTGCTTCAGGTGTTGCTGCCTGTACCTTGATGGATCTCCGGCTGATGCTTTCGAGAAAAACGCCGGGTGGTACAGGTCCCCGAGTCGAACCGATGTTCGCGAGCTCGTCAGCTTCTGTGTTGTAGGTCCTGGTGATGTAGTTGAGCTCGCAACCGTCGAAACTTCCTTCGAGTTCGTTGTAGAGCTTCTGGTAGGCCGCCGTGTTGTCGGCTATTGCGTCGCAGTTTCTCATCGTCTGCTGGACGACGAGATTGGAGTCCCCCGTAAATTATGAGGCGAGTGGCTCCGCACGTTTTGGCCATGCGCATGCCATGGAGGAGTGCCTCGTATCCTGCTTCGTTGTTGAAGGCGTGACTGAAGTTAATCTGGAGGATATATTTCAGCTTTGTTCCTTTAGGGGAGATGAGCACAACTCCTTCCCCAGCTCCTTGTTGTCTCTTGGACCCATCGAAGAACATTGACCATGAACTTGATAGGTCTGGGGGGCCTGGTGTCTGAACCTCCGTCCACTCGACCAGGAAATCTGGGAGTACTTGGGCTTTGATGGCTGTTGGGTGCTTGAACTGCAGGTCCCGTGGGCTGAGCTCAATGTTCCACTCGGCGACTCGTCCAGTCGCTCCAGGGTTGTTGAATATGTCAGCGAGTGGTGCGCTGCTCACGATTGTGATAGGGTGCTCGTCGAAGTAGTGGGACACCTTTCTTGAGGTCATCACGATGCCCAGTAGTAGCTTCTGATAGTGCGGGTACCGCTGCTGTGATTTGGTCAGGAGCATGCTGAGGTAGTAGATTGGTCTCTGGATGCTCTAGACCTTGCCTTCTTCTGCGCGTTCGACAACGAGCGCTGTGCTTACTACACTGTTACGTGCTGCCACTTAGAGGTATAGCTTCTCTCGTTCCTTGGGTACCGCCAGGATTGGTGGGGTCGAGAGTGTCTTTTTCAGGTCCGCGAATGCTTGGCGGGCTTCCTCCGTCCACTCGATTTTCTCTCCTTTCCTGAGCAACTGATAGAAAGGAAGCGTGCGTTCTCCCAGCCTGCTGATGAAGCGGCTTAGGGCTGCGAGTTTTCCAGTGAGCTTCTGTACTCCTTTGACGTCGGTTGGTTCTTGCATTCGGGTGATGTCTTGGACTTTCTCAGGGTTTGCCTCGATTCTTCGGGCAGAGACCATATAGCCAAGAAGCTTCCCCGCCGGTACGCCGAATGCGCACTTCTTTGGGTTGAGTTTGATTCTGTATTTGTTGAGCGCCGCGAAGGTTTCGCGCAGGTCATCGAGTAGTGTGGCTGCTTTGTAGGTCTTGATGATGATGTCGTCCACGTAGACTTGCACGTTTCTTCCGATTTTCTCCTTCAGGCAGGCTTGCATCATTCGCTGGTCAGTGGCGCCTGCGTTTTTGAGCCTGAAGGGCATGGTCCTGTAGCAGAATACGCCATAGGGGGTGATGAACGATGTGTGCTCTTCGTCTTCTTCCTTCATCCTGATCTAGTTGTATGCTGAGTAAGCATCAAGAAAGGAAAGTAGATCGCACCCTGCTGTCGAGTCGATTATCTGATCGATTCTAGGCAGGGGGAAGTGGTCCTTCGGGCAATGCTTGTTGATTGGTCCGTAGTCGACACACATGCGCAGCACGGTCGTGTCATTCTTGCGCACCAGCACTGGGTTGGCTATCCAGGTGGCTTTCTTCGTTTCTCGGATGAACTGGGCGTCGAGTAACCGGTTGACTTCCTCTCCGATTGCTGTGCGCTTGGGCTCCGAGAATCGTCTCAGCGCTTGCTTCACCAGCTTCGTGTTTTGCTTGATGCGTAGGGCGTGTTCCGCAAATTCGCGTGGTATCCCAGGCATGTCGGCTGGGCACCAGGCAAATATTTCCCACTCGTCTCGAAGGAAAGCGACGAGAGCCGTCGCCTGCTCCTCTGGTAGGTGGGCGTACACGCGGACTGTTTTGTCCGGGTCCGTCGGGTGCACTTGGTGAGTGACTGTGTCGCTGTCGATGCTGAAGTCGCGTTCGTACTCCTTGGATTCGCTTCGGTTCACCAATGGGAAGGTACTCTTTTCCGTCACCATGGCTATTTCTCTGAGTTCTTGTTCGGCTCCGAATGTGTCGGATATTCTGTGGAAGTCACGATCACATTGATATGATTTGATGAAGCTTCCGTTTATCGTGAGGACTCCTGCTGATCCTGGCATCTTGAGCTTGAGGTAGGCGTAGTGTGGGACCGCCATGAACTGCGCGAATGCTGGCCGTCCCAATATGGCGTGGTACTGCGATTGCCAGTCGAGTACCTCAAACTCGAGGACGTGCTTTGCGAAGTTGCGTCGGTTTCCGAAGACAACTTCGAGTTCGATGACTCCGAGGGATATGGCTGCTTCTCCTGGGACTACCCCGTGTAACTCGGTGCTCGATTTTCTCCATACTGATCGTGGGATCAACATCTTTTGCAGGGTGCTGGCGAATATTATGTTAAAGTTGCTGCCTCCGTCCATGAAGACCCTATCCATGTCGTATCCTCCGGTTTGTGCATCGAGCACCAGGGACGCGTGCCCCGGTCTTGGGACTGCGGGTGGATGGACGTCCTATGAGAACGTGATGCTGGTCTCCGTATCATGTAGCTGGTAGACTTCGACTATGTTTATGCTCTCGGCTGACCTAGCCTGCAGGGTGTAGGCGCCGCGTTGTGTTTGCGGTACCCTTCCTTCGTGGATCATGAGCACCTATTCTTGCAGCGGGCTGTGACGTCCTTCCGGGCTTGTGGGCGGCGATTGTTCGGGTCGCCGGTTGCGCCTGTCTTCTTTCTGCTTCTCCTTCTTGAGGTTGTCGGCTAGCTCGTTGAACAGGCGGTAGTCTCTCAAAGTGTGACCTGACTTGACGCGTCCCCAGTCATCCTCGAAGCTATGGATCGTGCAGGGTCCTGCTAGCTGCTCTCTAGCCGTGAGTTTGCTAGATCCGGCGTGCCTCTTCCTTCTTGAGATTCTGAAGATTTGCTCGTGATCCTCCGGGTGTTCGTGGAAGAGAGGGTCGGTTTCGATTCCTCGGCTCATGTCTTGGTTCTTGATGAGGTTGGCGAATTCATCCGGCCTTCGATCTGGGTCATAGTACTCGCCCACAGGTGTCTCGGAGTCGCTGTCCTGGTTGGCGGCAGGTGCTCGTGCGACGGCGTGTCGTCGAGTGGTCGTCGGTTGTACAGTTGCGTGACGTGGCTCGTTCGTTCGAGCCTCGCTGTAGATCTCCCGTGCGCGCCTTTTGGGTCGTTGATTCCTTCTTCCTTGGTGATGGTTCTGCTGATCGCTGGTTTCGATCTCGGAGTCGTCGTCTTGATGTGCGGCGGGTGCCCGGGCGGCGGTGGGTTGTCGAAAGATTTGCGAGTCCTCCGCTGCGTGTCGTGGTTCGTCGAGTGGAATTCCTTCGTAGAGGGCCCTCGCCGTTCTTCTGGGTCATCGATTCCTTCGGCGCTGACGCTGCACTTCGCAGCAGGGGCTACTGACGCTGCACTTGGCCGTTACCGTAGTATCGGTCCTGGCACAGCTGTAGCCCGGGAGGTCTTGATGGAGTGGCGGAGATGTCCGCCGTGATCTTGAATCCCTCGAGTGGGCTAGATCTGGTTCTTGCCCTTGAGTTGTAGCTTGCTGAAGACGGGACCGCCGAGATCGTGATCCCAACCTGTGTAGTTCCCACAGACGGCGCCAATTGACGGGGATCAACCCCGGAAAATCCCATGGTCAGGGACCCTGGGTTAGTCATGAGAGGCACAGGTTGGACGATAGCTCGTCGGCAAACGGGAAGGCACGCTCCTGCTCGATATTATTGATGGGGGAGATGCGATTAAAGTGGATGCCAAGGATGGAGTGCTCAAGGCTAGGGTTACAGATGATATTGGTCGTCCATTTCGTCGCCCCTCCTAGCCCTTATAAACTGGGCTAGGCCTCGGGGAGTTCACCTATGTTTACAGGTAAGTTTTCCTAACCCTAGCTTGCTCCGTATGGCAGGTTCTCGCACCTTCCTTGTGATTCGCAGACTCCTACGTCGGTGCAAATTAGCAGGCCGAGGATGTATCTTCATGGGCCTTCTGTCTTCAGGGAAAACAGGTTGGCTTATCCGTAGGAGTCGTGGGGTCACCCCCTCGTCAGTCTGTTTCTTCCAGGAAAACTTTCAGCAGATCTAGGTGCCATGGCTTCCCCAAGTTCCCCCAAGGACAAGTTCGTCATCAACGTCATCAACCCTTACCTCACAGAGGTGAGGAAGCACCCCCAGGTCCTTCATGTGGAGGACGGTGTTCTCCACAAGGAGGATCTGAAGGGACCAGTCAAGGAGGGGAGCACCGAGGAGCGGCTGAAGGAGATGGAACATGAGGTCTTCAAGTTCAAGAAGATGGTGGAGCATGGTGTTGAAGCTAACTTCGACATCATGAACGAGATCGAGGCTTCCCACAAGAAGGAGATGAAGGAGATGTGGTCAAGTTTGGCCGCACTAGAATAAAAATTTTATGGGCTCCAAGCACAGGTCTATGATCTGCAGAACCAGAACTGTGAGTATGAACTAAAGTTTCTACGCATGGGTTTAGGTGCTGAATGCAGGATCTTGGAGACGGGAATGTCCTTCGAGACTGGAGAATAGCTGCCATGGAAGTGCTTCGCCAAGGAGTACGTGACCGACAAGAACAAGAATGATGAGTAAAACTCCTCGGGTAATGGCACCCCCTTATCTTGTTCCAAGCTTGGGGGAGTGTCCGGTATCTTTATCTTTATCTTTGTCTTTAGGAGTCAAGTAGAGTCATATCATGTCTAAGGAGGTCACTTTATGAAATGGGTATTGATTTGAGGTCTATCACTCCTTTTGTGGAGAGCTTTGTATCCGTGAGTGTGGAGTCGTCTATGAAGGAATATTAATGAGAAGTCTATTTGTTTCTTCGCTGCACTTGGTATTATCTTCACGCAATCGACATTATGAGCTGACTCTTATGGGGCGTATTGACCTTATATCAGGTATGGCTTCGAAAACTTTATTTAATCTTGGCAAGTATAGATTTGCTCATAACAACAAGCATGTTTTTCTCAAAGTAGCGACATAGCCAAAACCTTTGTGTTATTATGCTTGAAGTGTTATGTTGACAAGACAAGGAAGACAACTTGATGTTTCATGCTAGTTTTAATGTTTATGCTTTGTATTGCTTGCATCTAAGTTGTCATCAATTGTCTGCTCTCTCAAAGCCTTGCTAGCCAAAATTTTGTACTAAGCGGAATTCTTCTTGTACTTCCATACCTTGAAACCAACTTCTTCCACTTGAGTCCACCATACCTTCCTACTTGTGGTATTCCACTACCACTCCTAAAGTATATAATTTATGTGCTATCTTTAGATGTTCAAAATCTTCTATTTTGTGCCGCTGATTCAGCTCATGAGGAAGTGGTGGGTGACCCATGATCTTCTTAATTTGGACAAGTTTTATCTTGGGATTGCATGTCTAATCTGCAAACCCCTAATACGAGAAGGGACTGGCATGAGTGCCCAGCTCGTAAAAGATAAATACTAACACACAAGTTCCTTCGCCCTTTTACGAGTGATAAACAAAGGAATCCAAGGGGATGTGATCATCCCCACATGGGAGCCGTTCCTCGAAACTTGTCCAAATCATGAAGTGAGTGAGTTATCTATCAGCAGTCGTTGACGGATCATGCACCTCCCAAAAGTTTGTTTTTATTCTGTTTGATCTAGAGATGGCACATAAGTTTTCCCTGCTACCCTTTTGCACGGGGTTTATCTTTTATTTTGTGCTGAGTCAGTCCATCCTACTTCCTTCCTTTCTTGAGAGAGAACAGACATTTGATGTTGATGAAGATGCTTGCATATAAAGTTGCATTGAAATCTAGCATGTTACATCTTTGTTGATATTATCTTTTGATAAGTGAGTTGTTTACAAAAGCTTATGATTAGTAAACATCTTCCTTTGTGTTGATATGTGCACTTCTCGACTAATAGCATGTTCTTTCAAAAGCTTCAACTGTTCCATTATAAGTGAAAGAACAAAAGTAAAAGTTATTAGTTGTTCCTTGACCAAGGCTATGTTTGTCATGATTTGATGAGTTTTCCAGGTCCTACTTTGTTATAATTGTTACTACTTTCTCATAAGGACCTTATGAGTTGAGGTTGCTGTTGAGGATGCTTAAGTTTGGTGAGGAATCTTGATGCTTCTTGTTCGTATTCTTTTATCGACAATTCACTCTCTAAACTTGTTGACAGGTTTACCGAGCTCAGCAATCGCTTGAGGACAAGCGAGGTCTAAGCTTGGGGGAGTTGATACGTCCAAAAAGCATCACTATTTTATATTGTGATTTCACCCTATTCATTGATATATTCCACTTTAAAGTAGTGTTCTTATGTTGTTTTGGCTTATTTTACACAGTTTACAACTTTCCGTTGCCGAAGCAGCAGAACCAGAATTCAGCGGTAAAAAGTGGATACCAAGTTGCTTAATCAGATCAAGTCCAAATGCGATGAAATTTTACGGGGAGCATTTTTATGAAGATTGACTAGGGATCACCGATGGAGGAGGTGAGGGGACCCACCAGCCAGCCAGAAGGGTGCCTGGCACGGCCCCCCCTCCTGGCCGCACCAGGCACCCTCCTGGGTTCCTGGTGGCCCCCCTCGGTGCCCCCTTTCGCCTATATAAGCCCCCTTGGGTGGAAACCCCTAAACAAGAGTCGTTTCCGTGTTTCGCCGCCGCCATGGGGCGAAAACCTACAGAGGAGAAAAGCCATCTCCGGCGGGCAGATTCCGTCGGGGAGATCACCTCCCGGAAGGGGAGATCGTCGCCATCATCAGCACCATCCTCACGGGCATCATCGAGATCATCATCAACATCATCCCCAACATCAGCACCATCTCCGTCTCCATCCCCTCTCATCTCACAATTGCAACTTGTGTTGTAATCCATACTATCTATCCTCTCTACTCTGTTGGTGTTGATTACTACTTTGTGGTGAATGCTATTGAGTTTTGTTGGAGAAATATCATTGTGTCCAGATTGTTTATCACCCATCTACCACCTATGATCATGATCTATTTTATGTCTTGTGAGTAGTTACTTTAGTTCTTGAGAACATGGGTGAAGTCTAGTTGTTAATAGTCATATGATGTTGAAGTACTATGTGTTGTTTGATACTTAAGTTGTGTTGTTATTTCTCTAGTGGTGTTATGTGAGTCGAACACATAACACTTCACCTTTCATGGGCCTAGAGGAATACATTGTGCACAACGGATGCTAACGGTGGGTTGCCGGAGTGACAGAAACCTGAACCAAAGTTCGCAGACTTTCGCACAAGGGAGTTATGGATCCTTGATCGTAATGCTGTGGTTAGGCTTATGCCTTAATTACTACCTTGTATTTGCGGATGCTTGCAAGGTGTGTAATCATAAGAGTACACTTATCTTAGTCTAGAAGGTGTACTAGCATTGATCCACCCACCGACACTTATCAACACGATACATATTACTTAGCGGAGTATGGTGAAAGTGACTTGACTATCTCTCCCGTGTTTTATCGAGAACGCTTTAGCTTTTATAAGTTCAGTTCCTAGGCTTATCCTTGTGAAAGGATTGGGCCACTTGCTACTCGTCAGTTACCCTGTTTACTTTGCCTGTCTTTTACTTTTCTGTTGCTTAAACCAAAACCCCCTAAATATTTACCTTTGAGTGTTTGCAGCCCTTTCCTTATCCAGTGTCACTTATCAACACCTTCTACTCCTCGTGGGATCGATACTCTTATTTATCGAAAAGCTACAATTGATCCCCTAGACTTGTGGGTTATCAAGAATCGTTTATTGGCGCGGTTAATAGGGAAGGCAACCCAACTAAACCTATTAACTTCTCCGCCATCATACGACTCCATTGCTAACAGACTTATTTGTCTCATGATCAGGAAACCTTGACCATCAATCGCCCAATGGACTAGTATACTAGAGTTAACTAGGGACCTGGTTGTTTGTATACCACACCTGTATTAAGGTTTCCTCTTAATACAGTTATAGCATAGTATAAAACGTATTATGAACTAATGGAATATGCTCAATAAAACATATTTTATTTGCCTCTAGGGCACATTCCCAACAGTCTCCCACTTGCACTAGAGTACAAATAATCTAGCTGCATTTTTCTGTGGATCATAATCCATATCATCTATATGGTTATAGATCATGCTTGCTTGTGGAAAAGTTTGTATCAACGGTCTGAACCATTCAGATCTGTATGTCTATTGCAAATCATTAATGTCACCTAGTTTGACATTCCTTCATTATCCATTATAATGATGAGGTATATATATTTGGCAGTGGAGTGAGACTGCGTTCGTTGTGTTTCAGCAATGACGTCCGTTGGATCACGCGGACCTTCACTTAGTCGACGTCATGCACACTAAAAACTCACTTAGTCAGAAGTCGAACTTCTTAACACATAATATAACTCTTGCCACTTCTAAAGTAGCCACATCAATGTAGACTTATTCCTTAGTGCATTGTATGCAACTTTGATGTCTAACCATGTTTCTTTCAACTTAGGCATTCATTAGTATGATATCTCAAATTTCTAGGTTAGTGTCAGAACTTGAACCAGCATAACATTTATGGTCAAGTGCACTACCCTTTACAAATTTGAGATGTATCCTCAGTTCTCTCCAGATACTGAAGGATAAACTTAACTCTTTGTTCAATGATTTACTCATAAATCATATCACAACATGTTCTTACTACTAAGAACTTTGGTCACATTACGTCGAGTACATAACTCTGGTTTTGTATGAAAGAACCTATGATAAAAGCATAGAGGATCTAGCACATCCATTTCTTTCAGTTAATTAACCATTGTTCTTGTACTGAGGTTAACTCAATACTTCTCTTGGATATAAAAGTAAGAACTACTTCTTGACTTGTCCCATTCTGAACTCCTTCAGAATCTTATCCGGGAAAGTATTCCGACTCAATGTTTATCAAACACATTAATCTATCTTAATAGATTTTTCAATGCTTAATACTTATTCATCTTCATTTATGCAAGATTCAAATAATCATTAGTACCAACTACACCATTCAGAATATGTTATCCATATATGAGAATGTTGTCACGCTCCCACTCAAATATGCCATGCACATATTAAGTTCAGGATAACACTCATATAGCTCAAATATGTCAGTCACATATAAGATATGGATAACATCCAGATGGCTCCCACTTAGATATGTCAAACACATATTAAGTTCAGGATACTAACCACATGGCTCCTACTCAAATATGCCAGTTACATATAAGGATAGGATAATACTCCCATAGCTCCCACTCAAAATATGTCGTCTACATATTAAGTTTCAGGAAACTATTCTGATCCCACTCAGTTTCATGCAAATGCATGTTTCCTCGATATTCTGGCTAAGTCCAAAACATTTGATCATTCATCAAATCGAGAATTCCTGTCACGAGACACTAGAATCCATATTTTTTCAAAACCTTCTTGTTTACAAATTACAACACTTCTTCAAATGCAGGATTTTAGGAAGTCACGGTATTGATAACAATTTTGGATCAATTGTAGTGAATATCCCATTGACTCAAGTATTGCTACATGTTGTAGTCAACCTATTGAATTTGTCAGAGACATTCTTTGTGACAAATCCATCTTGATGTCTTCTTTGATGTTCACATTCATTCCTTATAACCATGAAGTTATGGGAATATCAAGTAACCTCCTTACTTGATAAGATTCAAGCAATCTTTTAGTCATATCTCGTATTTAGGTCCACCATCGCTTCTTTGTAGTTCATAGGTATGTCTTGTTCCATTAACTTGACAAGTGAATCATGAATATCATTTTGCACAAGGGGCAAATATGTATTCTTGAATCCTACTTTGTTCAGTAAAAGCTTCCATCAAAACATCATGATCATTATCATTAGTTTCTCCTATAATTGTAGAGTTTTGCTTCCGGAACATATTCCGTTGTGCTACTCTGACATTTGGAGGCAAGGTCAATTGCCTTGGTTAAACTTTCACTTTCTTCCATTACCACATTTATCAAGAACAATTCCTGACAAACACCAAACTTAGCAATACAAGTTTTGCTCCTTTGGTTCTAGTTATGGAAGATGTACCCATAGTTTTCTAAGGATACACTACAAAGATAATTTATCATATAAATCAAGCTTCCTAGAAACCCTGACACACCATAGCATATATAGTGTTGGTTTCCACGAACTCAGATGGTTCCCTATACTGAAGTGAGTGTTTGCATATTAAATTAATAACTCTAAACAATAATAACGTAACTCAGTAAGAGATAACTTAGACCATAAACTATTCAATAGAGTATGATTACAATGTTCAGGCACATCAACAATATTGAAGTGTCTCAAGACATTGCAATTTATGAAACAACTTTCACAAGTCTTTATGCCCAAGACTAACTCAAAACATATGTCACTTTGATCAGATCATAGAGACTTATCTTTCTTGTTAATTTAATATCCATCTTTACTCTGAAACTCCTTTTGATCATATCAAATTATTTAAGACTCATGTTTCATTAGTGAATACATATATTCATCTAAGTCCACATACGACGTTCACGAAATAATGAAATTCACTACATGTTGATATACGATACATCAAAATGTATCATATTCAACAATCAGTACACACTCTGTTTTACCAGAACACGAGGTTTTAGTCATCTCACCTCAAGAGGCATGGTTTGTATGTGTCAAGAGATCAAGTATCTCAAAACAGCATCATACCATTCATGACTTAAACTGTAGTGTCATTATTAAGTCTGGATAATTCTTGGTATTGCAATATTTCTTATAAATGATCAAACTACTATCATCAATACAAGAATAACTCATTTGTCAGAACCCCAAATTTAGGTTTGTGCTTTTCCAAGATTGCATTTTTGCATCTTGAAAAAAAATGCAAAAGAAAAGGAAATGGGGAAAAGAAAAGCCCTAAATGAATTTAAATAAAAAGGCCAAAAGTAAATCTTTTTCCAAAATTCTTTTGAATGGATTGAAAAATCTTAAAAATGAGTGGAATCATTTTAAAAGTGATTTGGGATTAATCCCATGCTCATAGATTTTTCAATAATTCAAATAGTGGCTTGGAAATTAAATTTAACTCCAATTTGAATTTAAATTCAAATTGTTTGATTTTCAAAAGTCACCAAAACTTATGAGTGGCTAACTATTTATGTTATAAGCCCACATAAAAGTTTTCATGATTTTATAAAATGCCTAGCTAATTGTTTTACCACAGCAAAACAAATAACAGAAAAGAAAAAGAGAAGGAAAGAACAAAAGGAAAACCAGCCCACCCCCTGGCCACCTGGCCCAGTAGCCGGCCCAGCCCAGCTCGCCGTTGTCGTCTTCCAGCCGACGCCGAAGCAGCTCGGTGGCAAGCCGTGGGCCCGCCGACTGCCACCGCGACGCCGGCCGCCTTCTAGGCCTCCCCCTCGCACCCCAGAGCGCCACACACCACCCCGCAGCCTTCCCCCCTCCTCCAGCTCACTCTCCCTCTCTCCTCGCGTCGGAACTCGCCATGGCCGAGAACTAGGTCTCGCCGCCGAGGAGCGCCTGCGTGGCCAGCAAGCTCCTGGAGCCGCGTGTTCATGTCCTTCGTCACCGCAGCCACCGTCTCCGTCGAAGAGCGCGTTCAATTGAGCCCGAGGACGCCCTGAGCCGTCGCTAGCTTCACCTCTTCCCGCCGACCGTCGTGGAAGGTCTCCACCGAATTCGCCGCCGTCCCAGCGTCTCCGGCCTCCTCTCCAACCTCTTCGTCCTCCCCACGCTCCGGTGAGCATTTTCCCCCATCTCCCGGTCTCCTCCGTACACCGCAGCGTGACTTCGTCTTCACCCGCCGCCGGCCGCCGCGGACGTCGTCGTAGCCGTGGCCCTGAAGCTCCCCGTGACCCCCTGCTGGCACCAAGAGATGCGGACGACAACAAGACACCCTCCCGTGCCCTCCTTTTCCATTCCCGTGCCCGGAATCGCATTCCGGCAAAGTCCGGCGAGTGCGCCGCCGTGCCCGAGCCGCCGGCGTCAAGCCGCCGTGCACTTAGCCCCTAACCCACCATTAATCTAACCCTAACCTCACTGACAGTGTCGGGACCCGGGGTTAGCGTATGCAAGTACAGTTAAGACATAGTCATATGGAGAGCCGAGAACCGCACCCACTTGTCTAAGCAGACAAGGCCAAGCACTGAACATTCTCGGAAAGCATCGTACGTGAGGGGCATCCCATCCAGGCCGGATGATCAACTGAGATGGGTCCTCATCGTCCGCACACAAGTCAAATGATATGGGTGGTGAACTCCCATATTCAAAGACAAGTCGCCTCAACCATACTACCGACTATCTCCAAACTCTTACATAGACTTACTCCAGCCCGATCACTTAGTCGGGGTCTAGGGCGGGCTCGATCAGACCACAAAGTGTGTACGAGACGGAGTCTCGAGCAATCGCATCGCGATGCCCCAAGCTGCGCACATCTAAGGGCCACTTGGTGTATGAAAGACCGCCAGCCAGAACACAACTAAGGTCTCGAAAACCCATACAAAGACATGCATGTTATAAACATACACGCAGCACACCTGCTTTGTATGAACAGCAGGTACCATTGCAATTCTCTACAAAGTGTACATTTTATTTATAACTCTTATAGAGTACAAACAGAGATCACATACATGTGATCCAACATTACGACACAGGCGGAAGCAAATTATGTCTGAGTACAGACAAGTTTAACAAATGGCTTAAGAAGCCTTATTTAAACACAAAGCCCTCCACGAGGGAACCAGTCTGCTGACTGGGACTAGACTAGTTTAACTTCAGTCGTCCAGCTCGATGAAGAAGCCACCTTCGGGGTCAGTGGCGTCATCTAAAACATAGATTAAGAAAACGTGAGTACACAGTCGTACTCAGCAAGACTTACATAGGAGCTATACTACTCATGCATATGTATCAAGGTAAAGGAAGGTGGGGTTCACTTGCAGAAATGCCAGCTTTGACTTGGCTAATCCTGAACTACGAGTACCAGACTTTGAGGTAAGATGCGTACACGAGTCCACTACTTTCTCCAATCAATACACCACTATGGGGCCTTCCTCGACTTCACCACGAGGAAGCACGCCATAGCACTCACACTTATCTTGGTGTGTTTTAGAAGTATCTGGTTCAAGTTATCTAATAATCAAGCTAAGCTTTCCAAGCAGTCCATAACCGCGGACGCGGCTATTCGAATAGTTTTGTTAACCTTGCAAGGGTGTACCGCTACACACACATTACCATCATTTACCGCCTTTGATCTCGACACCATTCAAGGGGTGCCAACGAGGATGCTCACCACAACTGTTGCCTCATAGCCGATCTAGTCCGAGAAAGCCGCCTACTTGGGTTGGTTACCACTATCGTGAACCCGGCCGGTTTACCGAAGTGGACCCAAGCGATGTGTGCGTGGTGCATAAGCCGGTCTCGGGTGACCCGTTCTCTCACTTAGCATCCAGGCCACAAGCCTACCAGAACTCCAAACTACTGCGACATCTGGACATCGAAAGGGACGAGTTAATAGGTTGAGAGGGGTCAGTGAGCCCAATGTGTGGTTGTACTCTTCATCTTGGATCACCACACGAGAACTCGGACTTAGGGCGGTGTTCAACGAGACAACCCACCGTGTACTCCTACACAGCCTCTCATCGTTCACCTTGTATTAGGTCGATTCACCAACACTTTTCTACCAACATCAACATGATCATTTCCATCCTGACTCACATCACAGTAACAACATGGTATCATACTAAGCATGCAATAAGCGATAACATTTGCAGGGGCCACATGATATCAAACAACTCCTACATTTGCTAGGATTGTGGTTTGCTTACTACTGTGACAAAAATGATAGGTCATGCAAAGGAATGGGTTCATCTATGCGGTAGAAACGAAGTATGGTGCTCATCCTAAACAATGCATAAGCAAGACATGAGAGGGAAGTGGGATTTTATCGACATGATCAATGGGGGTTTGCTTGCCTTGCTGACGAGGTTCGGGTTCTGGATCTTCAGCGAAGGGGGTGACCTCTTGCTCCGGTTCCACCTCTACTCGACAAACAAAGCACGAAGTAGCAATCAATATGAATGCAATGCTCAAGCACATGATTGAATGTTTAATACTTGAAGTATAAGTTTTGATGTGTGTGAGGCAATTCCATTTAAGTGGAGTATATTGCATTTGAAATGCAATTTCAAAATCCACATTTGAATTTAACTTAGCCAAGTTGAATGTGACATAGTTTGATCATTTTGAATCAACTTCAAATGTGTATGATATGCCTCTGAAGTGTGGTTGAATTACATCATAATTCCATGGTCCAAGTAGCAAAAGCATTTGGTTTGAATTTGAATTAAATTCAAATAAACCAAATGACATATGCTACTGGTCCCATTTTAAATTCAACTCAAACAGAGTTGAAAGTTGCATATTTGGAAAGATAATTTTCTCCTGATCAGTTTTCATATATTATTTGTCCAATTTGGAGTTAATATGAATTTTCTATGAATTTCCAAAGTTTGGGGTATTTTCTGGAATTTCTGGAATTCTTTTTAGTTAGAAAAGCTTTTATTGCGCCAGCACTGCATCAGCATGACGTAAGGGGGGTTTTGACCCCGGTCAAACTGACCAGTGGGCCAGGGCTGTCAGCCTCTCATCTAATTTCCCTGTTAGATTAATTTAACAGAGAGGTTTAGAGGGGGCTGGGCCCACCTGTAAGTGACCCAGGGGGGTTGGTTTAGTGGCTAATCACCCCGGCCACGTCAGGCTTGCCGGCGGCTAGCCGCCGGTGGCCACCAGTGCGGCGGCGCTGCACGGGGAGAGCGCTCCCGTGGTCCAAATCGCGAGCTGCGACCACTGAGACGAAGCTCTCGGTGTCGCGCGTCGATTGAGACCGAAAGGGAAGGTGGGGAGGCCCTGTAGGCATGCCGGCGTCGAGCTTTGGCGGCGACGGTGCTACTGGCTAGAGGCCGAACTCGATACAGAGCTCCAAATGGCGCGTGGTTGGGTGCGTTCGAAGCAACGGAGCACGGGGAACGCAAAGGACAAGGTAGCGGGGTCGATGGCTTAACGGTTGCTCGCCGACGACGAGCACGGCGGCGCTGCACTTCGGTGTTCATGGCGAATGACGACCGAGAGCGAGAGGGAGACCACGGAGTAGTTCTAGCGAACTGGGAGCTCACCGTGAATCCAACTGAAGCGGTGGCGAAGTCGGAGGAGCCCGGGGTTGGCCGGAATTGAAGGAAGTTCACGGCGGCTCCGGCGATGAAGATGTTGAAGCTCACGTCGTCTAAGTTGGCGTTGAGCTTCGATTGACTTGGGGGAACGACGGAGTCGACGGTGCTGGAGCGACTAGACACGGCGGCAAGGCTGGAGGAGCTCAGTCGCCACGTTGGTGCACTGCCGCGCCGGGCTAGGGTTTCTGCGGCGGAGCGATTTCCTCGCGGGGAGAAGAACCAGAGGGCGAGGAAGGGGAAAGTGAGGCGCGGGGCGTCTCCTGGTGCGATAAGGACGCCTGGGGAGGCCTGGAAGCTTGAAGACGTCGCCGTGGCGTCCACGGCGTCGGCGCCGCGCCACCGAGCTGCTTGGCAGCGCGGGGTGGAAGACGACAAGGGGGCTTCGCGGGCTGGGCCGGCTGGAGAGGTGGGCCTCCACCCTGGCGAGAGGTAAGTCTTTTTCCTTTTTCTGTTTAATATTTCCTTTCTATTTTTCTATATATTTGTTTTGACTTTGGTAAAAATACCAAATCATTTTATTAAATGCTGAAAACTTTTATGTGGCCTCATAATAATATAGACTAGCCACTCATAAACTTTCAACATTTTTAAAATTCAAATGATTTGAATTTTAAATCAAAAAGGGGTATTTCTTTAATTCCAAGGTACTGTTTGAATATTTGAAAAATCTATGAGCATGGGGTGGGTCCCACATCACTTGTATATGATCACACTCATTTATAAGACTTTTCAAAACTCTAACATGAATTTTTGGAGAAGATTTTTATCTGGCCTTTTTGAATTAATTCATCTGGGGGGTGTTCCTTCTCCCATTTGGATTTTGAATTTGATTTCCAAGATTTCTTTTTGAAAAAATTGACATGATGCAAAGGCACTAGCTAACCCTAGCACATACCTAACAGAGGGTTCTGACAGACAGTGGGCCCAGCCCCTTAATTATACCGGGTTAATTTTAAACAGAGGGATAATAACCCCCTCTCTCGTGTTGCTGATGCAGTAAATAGAAATCAAATTAATTTATTCAGTAAATTCCAGAAATTGGCTGAAACTTTGAAAAATCATAGAAAATTCATTTTAACTCCAAATTCAACATATAATATATGAAAAATGATCAGGAGAAAATCCTCTATCCAAATTTCCAACTTCCAGCTATGTTGGAGTTGATCTTAAAAAGGGATCAGTATCTTTTGCTATTTGATTTAATTGGATTTAATTCAAAATCAATTCAATTACTATTCCAACTTCAAACTTTGAAATGCACCACACATCACTTGTACTTCAGAAGCATTTCCCACATATGATACTTTGGTTTCAAATGAACAAACATTAGCAAATGCAAGTTGACCAAATTTGAATAACATTTGGAGTTTGAATTTAAATTTCCTTTTCAAATCAACTTCAATTAAAATGTGGCAATTCAAACATAGGTCACATCAGCACACTTCCATGCTATGTTTTGCATATTGAATGTGCATTGTATTATCTTGATTGTGCTTTACTTCTAGTGCTTCGGTGATTGCATCTTCTCGGTAGAGTTGATCTCGGAGACGAGTTCAACCTCACGTCAGAAGAGTGATACCTCGTGATCGTCAGCAAGGCAAGCAGCCCCCTCTTTGATGATGTCTATAAAATCCCAGTTCCCTCTCATTCTCGCAAATGCATGTTTAGGATGTCACCATGATACGTTCTACCGCTAGTTGAACCCATTCCTTTGCATGACCTATCATTTTGTCACAGTACTAAGAAAACCACAATCCTAGCAGATGTAGGAGTTGGTTGATATCATGTGGCCCCTGCAACTGTTACAGCTTATTGCATGCTTAGAGTTGTTACCTGAGGCTACTTTGATGTGAGTCAGGATGGTAGTGATCATGTGAATGATGGTGGTAACGTGTTGGTGAATCTACCCTAAACAAAGGTGAACGATGAGAGGCTGTGTAGGAGTACACAGTGGGTTTTCTCGTTGAACACTGCCTTAGGCCCGAGTTCTTGTGTTGTTATCCAAGACCAAGAGTATGACCACACATTGGGCTCACTGACCCCTCTCGGCCTAGTACCTCACCCCGGACCAGTCCAGGAGTCGCAAGTAGTTCGCCCTTTAACGATCTCAAGCAGGTGGAACCAAGGTAAGTGGTTGGCGTAGGTTGTGGGCACATTGAATCAAGTGATCATGATCGAGTTGAGCTTGATGGCGGTCACACAACGTTTGAGTCCGCATCGGAACAATCGGCCGGATTCCGATTGTGGTCCCAACTCAAATAGGCGACTCCCTAGGACTAGAGATGGTGCCGTGAGTGAAGTGTCGTGGCAGCATCCTCGCCGGTACTCACTTGAAGGGTCCATCCCCAGGCGGTAAATGATGAGGCGTGTGTGTAGCAGTACACCCCTACAGGGTTAATGAACTATTCGAATAGCCGTGTCCGCGGTTATGGACTACTTGGAGACCTTTACTTGATCATAGATAACTTGAACCGGATACTTCTAAAACACACCAAGATAAGTGTGAGTGCTATGGCGTGCTTCCTCGTGGGGAAGTCGAGGAAGGCACCATAGTGGAGTATTGGTTGGAGACTGTTACTTGGACTCGTGTACGTTCTTACCTCTCTCTGGTACTCCCAGTTCAGGATTAGCCAAGTCAAAGCTGGCACTTCTGCAAGTGAAACCCCACCTCCCTTTGCCTTGATACATGTGCATGAGTAGTATAGTTCCTATGTAAGTCTTGCTGAGTACGACTTTGTACTCACGTTTGCTTATTCTATGTTTTAGAGACGAGACCACTGACCCTGATGGTTGCCTCTACCTCGAGCTCGACGTGGACCAATGTCGTATAGTTCCAGGCAGCAGCCTGTGCCCTTTGGAGGGTCGTTGTACTTTTCTTTCAGGCTTCTTAAGCCATTTGTTAAACTTGTCTTTACTAAGACATAATTTGCTTCCGTTGATGTTTGATGTAATGTTGGATCACATTCATGTGATCTCTGCTTGTAATACAACTACTATGTCTGCTCTATTTAGCAGAAGTTATAAAGACTATGAGTTTATAGAGTTCATGTTGTGATTACCTGCTGTTTACACTGGACATGTATGTTGCGTGTATGATTATAACATGCATGTCTTAGTGTGGGGTTCGATAGCTTAGTTGTGTTCTTGCCGGCGGTCTTTTATACACCAAGTGGCCCTTAGATGTGCGCAGCTTGGGGCATCGCGATGCGATTGCTCGTGACTCTGTCACGTGGCACACTTTGTTGTATGATCGATCCCGCCCGAGATCCCGACTAAGTGATCGGGCTGGAGTAAGTCTATGTAAGGGTTATGATTCAATCGATAACATGGTTGAGGTGACTTGTCTGTGAATATGGGATTCACCACCCATATCATTAGACTTGTGTGCGGACGATGAGGACCCATCTCAGTTGATCATCCGGCCTGAATGGGATGCCCCTCACGTTCGATGCTTACCGAGAGTGATCTGTGCTTGGCCTTGTCTTCTTAGACAAGTGGGTACGGCTCTCGGCTCTCCATGTGATTGTATTATGACCGGAATTACATACGCTAACCCCGGGTCCCGACAAACTTGGTATCAGAGCAGGACTGCCTGTAGGATTATCAAACCATTGGCCGATGTCGAGTCTAGCATTCTATAGTTATATAGTTACTTTGGGTATAAGGGAACAACGTAAGACTTCTTTTTTCTCCTTATCCTCATCGATCTGAATTCTGAGTCAACCTCATCTTGTTCTACGGGAAGATAGGACTAGGCTCATCTATGTCTTACTAGGACATCTTGTTGATTGCTTCTTTGTAGCTGTAGGAGTGTTGTGGTCTTTCTGAGCCATCATTCCATAGTGTTTCTGTGGAAGTGATGTCCGTTATCCTGTAGGTTGTCTCAATTTCCATCCTGGTATAGCCGTTATGCTGTCCGTTTGTGGCTTTGATGCTATTGCATTATAGTCTTCTATCTCAGCATAGAATTGTTTCCTAAATCCTATTCTGATTGTTGATTCTTATCACACAGAATGTCAGGTGCAAATCAAGGTGTTGATCCCAGTTCCAGTTATATAGACGATGAAGAACCTCCACCACCACCCTCAACGGCAGAAATCATGATGGAGGCTGAACAGAATCGTCGTGATCAGACACGTCTTCTCGAGCGTATTGAGCAGAACACTTCTCGTCAGCATCTTAGTGTTGTCACCATCCAGGACTTCATTCTCCTCAACCCGCCAGTATTCCGATGTCCTTCCGAGCCCCTTGATGCCGATGATTGGCTTCGTTCCCTCGAGCATAAGCTTGAGACAGCCCATGTTGCTCCAGGTGATCGTGCGCTATTCGCGGCATATTTTCTGGAAGGTGCTGCTCTTCAGTGGTGGGAAAATTTTGTAGCAATGCAACCAGTTGGTCACATGGTGACTTGGCAAGAGTTCTGTGATGAATTCCGAGGATATCATATTCCGGATCAGCTGATGGAGCGCAAGAGAGAAGAATTTTGCAATCTGACCCAAGGAAAGATGACTGTTCATGAGTATAGGACTGAGTTCACTCGTCTAGCACGTTATGCCCAAGAAGAAGTATCCACCGACACCAAGAAACAAGAAAGGTTCCGCAAGGGACTTAGCCCCGTCCTTCGTCATGACCTGAATCTTCACGGGTTCGTCAACTTCAGGGACTTGGTCGACAAATCCTTCAAGGCCGAGTATGGAAATGAGTTGTATGAAGAGTCTCGCAAGCGTGATCGTGAGTTTGCCCAATCTTCTGGCCCAGTTTCTCGGAAACGCTGTGTTTGGATTCCCTTCAGTGACGATAGTCGTGCTGTAAGTGCTTCTAGACCCCCAACCACCATATATCGTCCACCTCAACCCAATCTTCCTCCTTGGAATTTTGTTGGACAATCAAGTGCTCAAGTTCCTTTCATTCCACGTGGTGTTTGTTTCCAATGTGGACAATCAGGTCACAATGTTCGAGAGTGTCCCCAAAATCATGTAGCCACCACACCTAAACCAAAGCAAACCTTTCGTCGTGGTAAGCCACCACCCAAGACTTCCAATGTCAAGCCTCCTGTTTATGAACATGGTTATGTGAATCATGTATCCATTCTAGATTCCCACAAGTCAACCGATGTTGTACTCGGAACCCTTCCTGTCAATTCCACCCCAGCTTCGGTTCTGTTTGACCCAGGAGCATCTCACTCATTCATATCCCAGGACTTTGCACTGTCACATGACATCTCTTTTTCGATGTTATCCATCCCCTTAGTTGTGCAAGCCCCTAGATCCAGATGGCACACCACCATGGTGAGTCATGAGAATGAAATTGCAATTGAGGGTTTAGTATTCCTTGCCTCACTTATAGCCCTCAAGTCTTCAGACATTGGTGTGATCTTAGGTATGGATTGGTTATCAAGACAGAATGTTGTCCTTGATTGTAAAGCCAAGTCAGTGAAACTAACCCATCCATCAGGCCAGACAATCAAGTACACCTCACCAAGCTCTAAGAACCAGGTGCATTCTTTGAATGTTCTTCCTCTTCCAGACCTTGAAGATATTCCGGTGGTTCGTGACTTCCCGGATGTCTTTCCAGAAGAGCTGCCAGGAATACCACCTGACAGATCTGTAGAGTTTGTGGTAGATCTTATCCCAGGAACTGCACCAATATCCAGACACGCATATAGAATGGCCCCACGTGAGTTAGCTGAGCTTAAAATCCAACTTGAAGCTTCGTTGGCAAAAGGCTTCATCCGCCCTAGCTCATCGCCATGGGGTTGCCCCGTTCTGTTCGTAACGAAGAAAGATGGAACAGAAAGGATGTGCGTAGACTATCGCCCGCTAAATCTAGCGACGATAAAGAACAAGTACCCACTGCCCAGGATCAATGATCTTTATGATCAACTTGAAGGATCCTCTGTCTTCTCCAAGATGGATTTGAGATTAGGTTATCATCAAATCAAAATCCGAAACGAGGACATTCCCAAAACGGCTTTTACTACTCGTTATGGTCTTTACGAGTACACCGTCATGTCCTTCGGTTTAACCAATGCCCCCGCCACATTCTTGCGCTTGATGAATTCGATCTTCATGGAGTACTTAGATAAATTTGTTGTATTTTATCTTGATGACATCCTCATCTACTCGAAGAACGAAGAAGATCACGCAGAACATCTTAGGTTGGTATTGATGAAACTTAGAGAGCATCGCCTGTATGCTAAATTCTCCAAGTGTGAATTCTGGCTACCAGAAGTGACCTACTTAGGCCACGTGATTTCTGCAAAAGGCATTGCTGTCAATCCCGAGAGAGTTCAGGCCGTCCTTGACTGGACTCCACCTGAATCGGTTAAGCAAGTTAGGAGTTTTCTTGGCTTAGCAAGCTATTGTCGCCGCTTCGTCGAGAACTTTTCTAAAGTTGCAAAGCCTCTGACTGAACTCCTCAAGAAAGAGAAGAAATTCGAATGGACTCCCAAGTGCGAGGAAAGCTTTCAAGAGCTAAAAAGAAGATTGACTTCTGCACCCGTACTTGCGCCTCCAGACACCAAAATGGATTTCGAGATCTATTGTGATGCCTCACGGCAAGGGTTAGGATGCATACTTCTGCAAGATCGACATGTGGTAGCTTATGCTTCACGCCAGTTGCGTCCACATGAAGAAAACTATCCTACCCATGATCTTGAACTCGCTGCCGTAGTTCATGCCCTGACAACTTGGCGACATTACCTCCTTGGTAATCGTTGTGAGATCTATTCCGACCACCAAAGCCTCAAATACATATTCACCCAGCCAGATCTTAATCTCAGGCAAAGACGCTGGATAGATTTGATAAAAGATTATGACTTAGGAATTTCTTACACCCCAGGCAAAGCCAATGTCATGGCTGATGCACTAAGTCGTAAGTCGTATTGTAACAACCTCATGTTACAACAGTATCAACCACTTCTTCATGAGGAATTTCGAAAGCTCAACCTCGAGATTGTTCCTCGTGGATCTCTTTTCAACTTGGTGGCGAAACCAACCCTTGAGGATAAAATCATAGTTGCCCAAAGGCGTGCACGAGGTGTTCGCCGGATCAAGGAGAACATTGCTAGCGGAGTTGCTAAATGTTTCTCCACAGATAGTAAAGGAACGGTATTCTTTGAAAATCGTTTGGTAGTACCTAAGAATAGGGAACTAAGGCAACTCATCCTCAAAGAAGCCCATGACACACCCCTCTCCATTCATCCCGGTAGCACAAAAATGTACCGAGATCTACGCCAGAGATTTTGGTGGACTAGGATGAAGAGAGAAATTGCTCAGTTCATTGCTGAATGTGATGTTTGTCGTCGCGTTAAGGCAGAACATCAAAGACCTGCTGGTACTCTTAGACCTTTGCCTATCCCCGAGTGGAAGTGGGATAAAGTCGGTATGGACTTCATCACTGGCTTTCCAAAAACCCAGAAAGAAAATGATGCCATCTTCGTTGTCATTGATCGACTTTCAAAAGTTGCTCACTTCCTTCCGGTCCGCGAGTCTATAACTGCTAGCCAGTTAGCGGACTTGTATGTCTCCCGAATCGTGTCACTCACGGTGTTCCTTTGGAAATCAATTCAGACCGTGGTAGCCTTTTCACTTCTCGATTTTGGGAAAGTTTCCAGAATGCTATGGGAACCCACCTCTCCTTTAGCACCGCTTATCACCCACAGTCCAGTGGTCAAGTAGAAAGGGTCAATCAAATTCTCGAAGACATGCTCAGAGCTTGTGTTATCTCTTTCGGAAAGAAATGGGAGAATTCTCTTCCTTTTTCCGAATTTGCGTATAACAATAGTTTTCAATCTAGTTTGGGCATGGCTCCTTTTGAAATTCTCTATGGACGGAAATGCCGAACACCCCTAAACTGGTCAGAAACCGGTGAAAGACAATTCTTTGGACCGGATTTGATTCAGGATGCAGAAGAGCAGGTTCGCATTGTTCGTGAGAAATTGAAAACAGCCCAGTCTCGTCAGAAAAGCTATTATGATCGTCATCATAGGGAAGAAAGCTATAATCTGGATGAGAAGGCTTACCTTCGGGTTACTCCTCTGAAGGGTACCCATCGCTTCGGTATCAAAGGCAAGTTGGCCCCACGTTATATCGGTCCCTTTCGCATTCTCGCTAAACGTGGAGAAGTTGCCTACCAATTGGAACTACCCCCTCACCTCTCCCAGGTTCATGATGTCTTCCACGTCTCTCAACTCAGGCGTTGCTTCAAGGACCCCATCCGCGAAGTAGACCACGAAACGCTTGATCTCCAAGATAACCTTTCATATCGAGAGTACCCTGTTCGTATTCTTGATGAAGTCGAGCGTAGCACCAGACGTCAGAAGATCAGATTCCTCAAGGTGCAGTGGTCACATCATTCAGAGCAAGAAGCCACCTGGGAACGAGAGGATCGTCTACGAGCTGAGTACCCCACCTTCCTCCCGACGACTTCTGAATCTCGGGACGAGATTCTTTTGAGTGGGGGCGAGTTGTTAGAACCCAAAATTTAGGTTTGTGCTTTTCCAAGCTTGCATTTTTTCATCTTGAAAAAAATTGCAAAAGAAAAGGAAATGGGGAAAAGAAAAGCCCTAAATGAATTTAAATAAAAAGGCCAGAAGTAAATCTTTTTCAAAAATTCTTTTGAATGGATTGAAAAATCTTAAAAATGAGTGGAATCGTTTTAAAAGTGATTTGGGATTAATCCCATGCTCATAGATTTTTCAATAATTCAAATAGTGGCATGGAAATTAAATTTATTTCCAATTTGAATTTAAATTCAAATTGTTTGATTTTCAAAAGTCACCAAAACTTATGAGTGGCTAACTATTTATGTTATAAGCCCACATAAAAGTTTTCATGATTTTATAAAATGCCTAGCTAATTGTTTTAGCACAGCAAAACAAATAACAGAAAAGAAAAAGAGAAGAAAAGAACAAAAGGAAACCCAGCCCACCCCCTGGCCACCTGGCCCAGTAGCCGGCCCAGCCCAGCTCGCCGTTGTCGTCTTCCTGCCGACGCCGAAGCAGCTCGGTGGCAAGCCAAGGGCGCGCCGACTGCCACCGCGACGCCGGCCGCCTTCTAGGCCTCCCCCTCGCACCCCAGAGCGCCACACACCACCCCGCAGCCTTCCCCCCTCCTCCAGCTCACTCTCCCTCTCTCCTCGCGTCGGAACTCGCCATGGCCGAGAACTAGGTCTCGCCGCCGACGAGCGCCTGCGTGGCCAGCAAGATCCTGGAGCCGCGTGTTCATGTCCTTCGTCACCGCAGCCACCGTCTCCGTCGAAGAGCGCGTTCAATTGAGCCCGAGGACGCCCTGAGCCGTCGCTAGCTTCACCTCTTCCCGCCGACCGTCGTGGAAGGTCTCCACCGAATTCGCCGCCGTCCCAGCGTCTCCGGCCTCCTCTCCAACCTCTTCGTCCTCCCCACGCTCCGGTGAGCATTTTCCCCCATCTCCCGGTCTCCTCCGTACACCGCAGCGTGACTTCGTCTTCACCCGCCGCGGACGTCGTCGTAGCCGTGGCCCTGAAGCTCCCCGTGACCCCCTGCTGGCACCAAGAGATGCGGACGACGACGAGACACCCTCCCGTGCCCTCCTTTTCCATTCCCGTGCCCGGAATCGCATTCCGGCAAAGTCCGGCGAGTGCGCCGCCGTGCCCTAACCTCACCATTAATCTAACCCTAACCTCACTGACAGTGGGCCCAGCCCCTTAATTAAACCGGGTTAATTTTAAACGGAGGGATAATAACCCCCTCTCTCACTGACAAAGGGACCGCACTGGTCAGCCCCTCCCCCCCCACGTCATGCTGACGTGTTGCTGATGCAGTAAATAGAAATCAAATTAATTTATTCAGTAAATTCCAGAAATTGGCTGAAACTTTGAAAAATCATAGAAAATTCATTTTAACTCCAAATTCAACATATAATATATGAAAAATGATCAGGAGAAAATCCTCTATCCAAATTTCCAACTTTCAGCTATGTTGGAGTTGATCTTAAAAAGGGATCAGTAGCTTTTGCTATTTGATTTAATTGGATTTAATTCAAAATCAATTCAATTACTATTCCAACTTCAAACTTTCAAATGCACCACACATCACTTGTATTTCAGAAGCATTTCCCACATATGATACTTTGGTTTCAAATGAACAAACATTAGCAAATGCAAGTTGACCAAATTTGAATAACATTTGGAGTTTGAATTTGAATTTCCTTTTCAAATCAACTTCAATTAAAATGTGGCAATTCAAACATAGGTCACATCAGCACACTTCCATGCTATGTTTTGCATATTGAATGTGCATTGTATTATCTTGATTGTGCTTTACTTCCAGTGCTTCGGTGATTGCATCTTCTCGGTAGAGTTGATCTCGGAGACGAGTTCAACCTCACGTCAGAAGAGTGATACCTCGTGATCGTCAGCAAGGCAAGCAGCCCCCTCTTTGATCATGTCTATAAAATCCCAGTTCCCTCTCATTCTCGCAAATGCATGTTTAGGATGTCACCATGATACGTTCTACCGCTAGTTGAACCCATTCCTTTGCATGACCTATCATTTTGTCACAGTAGTAAGCAAACCACAATCCTAGCAGATGTAGGAGTTGGTTGATATCATGTGGCCCCTGCAACTGTTACAGCTTATTGCATGCTTAGAGTTGTTACCTGAGGCTACTTTGATGTGAGTCGGGATGGTAGTTATCATGTGAATGATGGTGGTAACGTGTTGGTGAATCTACCCTAAACAAAGGTGAACGATGAGAGGCTGTGTAGGAGTACACAGTGGGTTGTCTCGTTGAACACTGCCTTAGGCCCGAGTTCTTGTGTTGTTATCCAAGACCAAGAGTACGACCACACATTGGGCTCACTGACCCCTCTCGGCCTAGTACCTCACCCCGGACCAGTCCAGGAGTCGCAAGTAGTTCGCCCTTTAACGATCTCAAGCAGGTGGAACCAAGGTAAGTGGTTGGCGTAGGTTGTGGGCACGTTGAATCAAGTGATCATGATCGAGTTGAGCTTGATGGCGGTCACACAACGTTTGAGTGCGCATCGGAACAATCGGCCGGATTCCGATTGTGGTCCCAACTCAAATAGGCGACTCCCTAGGACTAGACATGGTGCCGTGAGTGAAGTGTCGTGGCAGCATCCTCGCCGGTACTCACTTGAAGGGTCCATCCCCAGGCGGTAAATGATGAGGCGTGTGTGTAGCAGTACACCCCTGCAGGGTTAATGAACTATTCGAATAGCCGTGTCCGCGGTTATGGACTACTTGGAGACCTTTACTTGATCATAGATAACTTGAACCGGATACTTCTAAAACACACCAAGATAAGTGTGAGTGCTATGGCGTGATTCCTCGTGGGGAAGTCGAGGAAGGCACCATAGTGGAGTATTGGTTGGAGACTGTTACTTGGACTCATGTACGTTCTTACCTCTCTCTGGTACTCGCAGTTCAGGATTAGCCAAGTCAAAGCTGGCACTTCTACAAGTGAAACCCCACCTGATACATGTGCATGAGTAGTATAGTTCCTATGTAAGTCTTGCTGAGTACGACTTTGTACTCACGTTTGCTTATTCTATGTTTTAGAGACGAGACCACTGACCCTGATGGTGGCCTCTACCTCGAGCTTGACGTGGACCAATGTCGTATAGTTCCAGGCAGCAGCCTGTGCCCTTTGGAGGGTCGTTGTACTTTTCTTTCAGGCTTCTTAAGCCATTTGTTAAACTTGTCTTTACTAAGACATAATTTGCTTCCGTTGATGTTTGATGTAATGTTGGATCACATTCATGTGATCTCTGCTTGTAATACAACTACTATGTCTGCTCTGTTTAGCAGAAGTTATAAAGACTATGAGTTTGTAGAGTTCATGTTGTGATTACCTGCTGTTTACACTGGACATGTATGTTGCGTGTATGATTATAACATGCATGTCTTAGTGTGGGGTTCGATAGCTTAGTTGTGTTCTTGCCGGCGGTCTTTTATACACCAAGTGGCCCTTAGATGTGTGCAGCTTGGGGCATCGCGATACGATTTCTCGTGACTCTGTCACGTGGCACACTTTGTTGTATGATCGAGCCCGCCCGAGATCCCGACTAAGTGATCGGGCTGGAGTAAGTCTATGTAAGGGTTATGATTCAATCGATAACATGGTTGAGGCGACATGTCTGTGAATATGGGATTCACCACCCATATCATTAGACTTGTGTGCGGACGATGAGGACCCATCTCAGTTGATCATCCGGCCTGAATGGGATGCCCCTCACGTTCGATGCTTACCGAGAGTGATCTGTGCTTGGCCTTGTGTGCTTAGACAAGTGGGTACGGATCTCGGCTCTCCATGTGATTGTATTATGACCGGAATTACATACGCTAACCCCGGGTCCCGACATCATTCATAATCGTAATGTGACCATAAAAGATATCATTCATAAAATGAGAACAACTGACTTGTTTCTCACTAATATGAATAATTGTCTTTGCAAGATGCAAGACACACTAATAAAGTTCACATTCAAACGATCATAAATTTATTCATATATTAATCAATTGATAGATGTAGAGGGAGAGTGTTTTCGACCATCAACTATCTTGATTATCGTCAGCACACATTGTCACCTCATCCCTTCCAAGACACTCTCAAGCAGTGAGTTCAAGCATCAAATACTTAATCAAACGCAATCAGTGTTTTGTGGGAAAAACATTTATAACTTGTATATCAAATATACTTTCTCCGTCAATGACTATTCCTGCATTGGTTCTAATCTTAAAGTTCTTAACTTTAACCTTGACCTCACGATAGGTGAACAATTCTCCTTCATGACATAGTCTAGACATGGTCTTTGTAGCTGGAAGGAAGCGGATGCAACTCCTCAACTATCGCAAAGTTACCATTCATTTAGTAATCCAAGTTATGCACAAGGTGTTCATGTATCTTATACAATTTCCACGTGACTTTCTCAGCAGGTTGTTCCTTCCACCATGGTTGAAAGAAACCCCGTCCATATACTCATATTCCATTACTCTGATTTGCGACTTAGTGCTTTCAAGTTCACCTAGCACGTCATACGTGTTGGTTAACATGCATTCACAACTTAGATTCATGGAATGAAGTATGGTGTATTGGACAGTCATTCATAAGTGACGGTGAGTACGATACTCATCATCATCTTCCTTAATGACGGAGTTATCAGGTGTATCTCTTAGCAGTTCGTATTACGTTTAGCAAGTCATTACTAATGAGTATGTCTCTAACGGTGTTGGTACACATTAATGAAGTAAGACCCATCTACCTTAAGTTCTTCATAACGCTAAAGAGCCATAGTTATAAACATTTTAGGTATGACATTATCTACAATGATATTTGCTAAGACATGAAGATTAAGTTCATAATATGTGGAGTTCAATTTCAATCAATTCCAAAACTCCCACTTAGTACAACATCTCTCAAATTTACTAAGTGATCACACAATCCTCGAAGAACATACCTCCCCCAATCGTCAAGGCCATCAGTATGTTTTTCAAGGTAGGCCATCATGCCAATCAGATCATCTATGTGACTCGTGCTCGACCTTTCGATCTACTGTGTTCCAGGCCCGCATCTACATACGTCAAGCCTGCCAATACAACCTTAATGTTAGCTGTTCAGCCAGACCATATCTGCATATGCCAGGCTTGCCGAACCCAACCTCATTCGAACGCCATTTAATATGTGTGACACCCGGTATGTACGGAATGTCGGCCATATGGGAGATCCTTCCAGGCGGTGCCCATTAAGGGAGAACACAATGTTGGTATTGTGAGAGATTATCCTATTTATGATGCCGTTGTTATATCTAGCATATTAGCAAAACATGATGTAAAACAATAAATCATACATGCTATGATTCCCCCCGACATGCAAATTAAAGTTGAAAACGCCTTTCTACTTTATCTTTTGCAAGTTTTACGTGGCTGCTAGGGGTTTCGAGAAAAGAACCGTTTCTATCCTACGAAAACAAGACACAACACCAATCCCGCAATTGTCTCTATTACACCCCTGTCGGGGCCCTCCGTTGCAAACGTCTTCGCAAAGCTAATGTTAGAGAGACAGACAACCCCAGCCACTTATATGGTACAAGCCATATGTCAAGCGTGGAACCAGTCTAGCGTAAACGCGTAAGGTCGGTCGGGGCCGCTTCATCAGGACATTGCCGCAATGCTAAACGAGTACACGTGAGAGGGTAACAATTGGAGAATTGATGCCCACATACTAGATGTGTTCTATCCGTACAATACATCTACGCATAGCCTTGCTCTGATATCACTGTTGGGGTTCGGGGAAGAAAACACAAATTTTTCTTAACCTACGATACCCAATCCCAAGACTTATGCTATGGCAATGCAAGTAACGGATGCAATAAGTTCACATACCAGTATGTAGCCGTTTAAGCGGGAAACGTTCCCGCGTGAACGTGGTTGGTGTAGTCGTACCGGCAATCCCCGATGGCGCGCAGCTCCACGATGACTCCGATAGCCACCCGGTCCTTGAGACCGATGACGAGATACGTCCCCGTCGGAACGTTGTCGATGAAGACGCCGCGATACGGCCACGACGATGAAGTAGCACCACAAGTGTAGTGCCTCGCGGGATTATACACATACAGTATACCCGACGTCCCTCCGGGCTCCGAACCAGGAGAGCAGCGGAAAGAAGATGGATTCGGATTCCGATTCTAGTAGCACGACGACGTGTGTATGGTGGAGAAATATCCAACCTAGTGCAGCCTCCAAACAAGGGGAGTCCTCTCATAGGAAAGAGAGAGGAGGAAGAGAGAGAAGAGAACTTGTCTCAAAAAATCATTGAATCAAAAGGGCACCCCTACCCCTCCTTATAAAGGCTGAGGGGAGGTGGGAACCTTCATCCCTCCCCGAGGTGGGACTAATCCCACCAAGGGGGGGGGGGGGGGTGCGCCGGCCAGGGGGAAGGCTCCTCCTTCCCCTAATGGGCCCTATGAGGCCCATATGCCTTTAATTAATTTTTAATTATATTTAATTCTATTTTAATATTTAATTCAGATAATTAAATAATAAAACATTAATTAAACATTATTAAATATATTTTGAACCTTTCAAAATACCCAGAAAAACTTCCGTCCTTCACCGGAACAATTTCCGGTGTTCTCTCCTATTTCTCCGGTGATCCCGAATCTATCCTTAATGCGTCGAATACCCTTAAGTGTAACACCCTACGGTCCGGGAAACAGCAGACATGATCGAGACAATCTCATTGATCAATGACTAATCAATTGGACCTGGTTACAATCCTTGATAGCCCATGCGCTTCCATCGAATGAACTTCAATCGTTGTTGGATCCGTTAACCGTGTGCATGTTCCCTTTGTCCTATGGTACTTTGCTTGTCCGAGGTTTGATCATCGATATCCCATATACCTAGTTCGTCCTCGTTCTCAACAAACAAGTTTACTCGTTCCCGTGATATTACAACTCCGTGACCTAGTCACATGTTTGTGCAAACCTTATGATGCAATATCACCGAGTGGGCCTAGAGTACCTATCCGTCACTCGGATGGACAAATCCCGCTTTGATCTACACTACTAGGAGAAAGCCTAGTAGTAGCGCCCCTTTTTGGGTCATCAGTAGCGCCCCCCGGCCCGCTACTGATAGCACGCTACAACTAACTTGTAGCAGTAGCGCGCGTACACACCCGCTACTACTACACAGGGATATCAGTAGCGCCTCCCGTAGTGCCCTCTACTACTAATATTGGCAGCAGCGCCCCCCTGTACTAGGCGCTACTGGTAAATGGGCGCTACTGGTATTTATTTTTCATTTTCTGTTTCTTTTTCCCATCGTATTTTTGTTGTATTTGTACAAATAGTATACAATATAGTCTCATACACATACACAGGTTTTCTACAGAGTACAAATCTCATCATATCATACACATACAATAATCTGATGACCATATATATATCATCATGATCTCTCATATCCAACACAAATGATGTCTCTCATCATGTCATCTCTAAAATAGCGGTAGAAGTTGTCACAATATCATAAATACATGCAACTACAAGCAAATTTCATCATCCATCTAAACTATGGTATATACTACAAGAGCGGTCACTATGAGGAAGAGTGGAATTATGTAGTAGCTCATGAAGCGTCGCCTCTGATCTTCCTCTCGCGTTAGCGTAAATCTCAAGTAACTAGCTTCCGCTTCCTCTCTGGTATTGAACCCTCTTTGACTGCCGCCCGGGAACCGGTGCACTTGGGCCTGACACTCTGGCCACTCATCGTACACTCCTGGAACCTTCCCTATGTACACGGCATAGCACTTCTTTGCCATCGATGATCTATGTACCTGTTAGAGATGCATATTCATCATAGGAATCCAACAATAGTACACAACATAATATACTTGAGAAACACGAAGAGAAAAAGTTAGTGAATAGATGCAACATAAAGTAACATACATAATATAATATACACACGTTGTTCATTGTACCCTAACTAATTCACTAGCTAGCAAGCGTTACGCAAGTAGTTCAACAGGACCGTTAAATTACATCACAAAGGTTTCATATCGCTTCAAAAAGTATAAATTCAACTGAGGCATCATCGGCATAGTCAATACACTAGAACTTCCATCCATCCATATCTGGGAGGACGCACCCTAGCTTATTGAACGACGTAATGTCCAAAAGCTGCATTCCTACGCGAGTTTTAACATCAGCTCGCGATATTGGACTGTGGTAGAACATCCCTTCTTGTCGACGAATTCTTTCATAATGATGGTTGCAATATCCTTCAGGATGCGAAAGAAGTCATCTCTTACTTTATAATCCGGTTCGGCTAAGTTTTTTTTCCCATATCATGATATGATTGTCATCTTTGCTTGCCATGCGAAGACGTTGCTGATCCTTTCTGAACTCCATCATGAGATGGATGACATAGTATCCATCGTTTGTACTTCCTTCATGTCACAACCCCAAGTTAGGTAAGTGCTAGGGTTTGAGTTCACCTTTGCATCATGCAAAAACTCAAAAGAAAATTCAAAAATGGGGAAAAGAAAAGCCCTGAGAAATTTAAATCAAATGGCCAGATAAAAATCTTTTTCCAAAAATCATTTGAACATTTGGAAAATTCCTATAAATGATGATGATCATTTTAAAAGTGGTTTGGGATCAATCCCATGCTCGTGGAATTTTCTAATTTTCAAATAATGGCTTGGAAATTAAATAAACCCCTATTTGATTTGAAATTGAAATTATTTGAATTCCAAAAATGCCCAAAAGTTATAAGTGGCTAGCTACTTATATTCTAAGCCCACATAAAAGTTTTGGGTATTTTATAAAATGCTCTGGTATTTTTATTTATTGGAGCAAACAAAAGACAGAAAAATAAAAAGAAAATAAAGCAGCGACTTACCTGGTGCCCTGGGCAAGGCCCACTCGCCTTGGCCTCGGCCCAGCCCAGCTCGCCGCGTGTCGTCTTCCTCCCCGCCCCTCCAAGCAGCTCCCTGGAGCTGGGGAGTGCGGCGACGACGCCACGACGACGACCGAGGCTTCTAGGCCTCCCCCTCCCTCTCTCTTGCACCACGCATCGCAGCAGAAGCCCCCCCCCCCCCCCCCGCACATCCAGCTCACCCCAGTCCCTCTCTTTCCCCTCCGGCGACGAAAACCCGAGCGCCCCCGTGACCTAGCCGGAGCGCGCCGACGCCCCGACGTGGCCACCGGCAGCCCGAGCCCCCGCGGTCTTGTCCATTCGATCCAGCGTCGACGTCCTCTTCGAACCCCCGCGCGCCTCAATTGAAGCTTGGAACCACTGGAGACGTCGCGAGCCCCAAGACTTCGCCGCCGGCCGCCGAGGAGGATACCTCCGAATTCTCCGCCACCGAGCTCCCTCCGGCTTCCCCGAGCCCTTCTTCGCGTTCACGGTGAGGAGCTCGCCTTTTCGCCCCTGTTCCCGCCTCCTCCCGTGCCCCGGAGCCCAATTCCGGCGAGGTCCGAGCTCGGCCTACCGCCGCGGTTGAAGTAGCCATGGCCACAGGCCTCCCCGCGTTGCCCCGATGGCACAAGTGGACGCGCGCGAGCCCCAGCTCCCTGCCTGTGCCCTCCAGAACCCTCCCCGTGCCAAAAATCCCAGTCCGGAGAGAGCGCCGCCGTCCCCGATCCGCCGGCGTTAAGCCGCCGGGCACTTAGCCCTAATCACCCCCTAATCCTAACCCCTGGGCCACTGACAGTGGGCCCAGGCCACTAACTAACCACTGTTAGTTTTAAACTAACAGGGATTTAACCCCACAGAGACAGACAGGTGGGCCCCTGTTGTCAGCCCCCCCCCTTGCGTCATGCTGACCTCATGATGACGCAATAAACAGAAAAGATTTAAAAGAATTAAACAAATTCCAGAAAATGGCAGAAAATAGGACAAACTTTGGAAAATCATAATAAATTCATACTAACTCCAAATATAGCAAATAATATATGAAAAATGATCAGGAGAAAATTATCTATCCAAATATGCAACTTTCAACTTTGTTTGAGTTGAATTTAAATTCTAATCAGTAGCTTTTGCTATTTGATTTAAATGGAATTAATTCAAATTTAATCCAAATGCAATTCCACTTTGAACCTTTGCAATGCACATATGATCACCTACACTTCATAAGCTTATCACACACATGATCATTTGGATTACAAAATACAAATACTAGCAAATGCAACTTAGACCAATTTAAATACAATTGGAGTTTGAATTTGAATTCTCTTTCAAATCAACTTCAATTAACTTGTTGCAAATGGAACCTAGATCACATCAATACAATTCACATCATTTGACAACATAATCATGTGCTTGAGCATTGCAACTTATTTATGCTTTGTTTATATTGTTTGCTCGGATAGAAGTGGATCCGGAACCCGAGGTCACCCCCTTCGTTGAAGACCCCGTGACTGAACCTCGTCAGCAAGGCAAGCAAACCCCCATTGATCATGTCGATAAAATCCCACTTCCCTCTCATGTCTCGCTTATGCATTGTTTAGGATGATCACCATGATAACGTTTCTATCGCATAGTTGAACCCATATCCTTTGCATGACCTATCATCTTGTCACAGTAGTATGCAAACCACAATCCTAGCAGATGTAGGAGTTGGTTGATATCATGTAGCCCATGCAACTGTTACTGCTTATTGCATGCTTAGTGGTACAATGAGGTTGCTTATGATGTGATTCGGGATGATGATAAACATGGTGTTGATGAAAGTGAAATGTGTTGGTGAATCCACCCTAATACAAGGTGAACGATGAGAGGCTGTGTAGGAGTACACAGTGGGTTGTCTCGTTGAACATCGCCTTAAGTCCGAGTTCTTGTGTGGTGATCCAAGAAGAAGAGTACAACCACACATTGGGCTCACTGACCCCTCTCGACCTAGTACCTCACCCCGTTCGAACCCCAGGAGTCGCATTAGTTCGGAGTTCTGGTAGGGCTGTGGCACGGTCTGCGAAGTGGATGAACGGCTTTTCAAGACCGGCTTGGGACCCTGCACACATCGTTTGAGGCTGTACTGGAACCTCGGCCGGACTTCCATACGGATCCCCCTCAGATAGGCGACTCTCTGGACTAGAACGGAGCTGTGGGCGAAGTGTTGTGGTGGCATCCTCGCTGTCATCTCTTGAACGGTGACATGCAAAAGGCGGTAACTGATGAGTGTGTGTGTGTAGCGGTACACCCCTGCAGGGTTAACAAAACTATTCGACTAGCCGCGTCCGCGGTTAAGGACTGCTTGGAAAGCTTAGCTTGATTATTAGACAACTTGAACTGGATACTTCTAAAACACACCAAGATAAGCGTGAGTGCTATGGTGTGCTTCTCGTGGGGAAGTCGAGGAAGAAACCATAGTGGTGTAATTGGTTGAAGAGATGTAGTGGACTCGTGTACGCTTCTTACCTTAAGTTTAGTACTCGTAGTTCAGGACTAGCCAAGTCAAAGCTGGCACTTCTGCAAGTGAAACCCCACCTCCCTTTACCTTGATACATATGCATGAGTAGTATAGTTCCTATGTAAGTCTTGCTGAGTACGATTTTGTAGTCACGTTTGCTTAATCTATGTTTTAGATAAACCCACCGACCCCGATGGTGGCATCTAACCGAAGCTCGAAGATTGAAGACTCAGACCAAGACCAAGCTAGTGTAGTCCCAGTCAGACGACTGTTTCCCTCGTGGAGGGCTTGTTTTTAGATAAGGCTTCTCTAAGCCATTTGTTAAACTTGTCTGTACTCAGACCTACTTTGCTTCCGCTTGTTTGTTGTAATGTTGGATCACATGCTTGTGATCTCTGTGTGCACTCTGTAAGGGTTATTAATAAAGATGTATACTTCGTAGAGAATTGTAATGATACCTGCTGTTCATACAAGGCATGTGTGCTGCGTGTATGTTTATAACATGCATGTCTTTGTATGGGTTTTCGAGACCTTAGTTGTGATCTGGCTGGCGGTCTTTTATACACCAAGTGGCTCTTAGATGTGCGCAGCTTGGGGCATCGCGATGCGATTGCTCGAGACTCTGTCTCGTGCACACTTTGATGTATGATCGAGCCCGCCCTAGACCCCAACTAAGTGATCGGGCTGGAGTAAGTCTATGTAAGAGTTATGAGATAGTCGATAGTATGGTGAGGCGACTTGTCTGTGAATATGGGAGTTCATCACCCATATCATTAGACTTGTGTGCGGATGATGAGAACCCATCTCAGTTGATCATCCGGCCTGGATGGGATGCCCCTCACGTACGATAATTTCCGAGAATGTTCTGTGCTTGGCCTTGTCTGCTTAGACAAGTGGGTACGGTTCTCGGCTCTCCATATGACTATGTCATAGCGGGACTTGCATACGCTAACCTCGGGTCCCGACAGACTTGGTATCAGAGCAGGACTGACTGTAGGATTATCAGCCTTGGCCGAAGTCGAGTCTAGCCTTCTATAGTTATATAATTACTCTGGGTATATAAGGGAACAACGTAAGGCTTCTTTTTCTCCTTACCCTCATCGATCTGAGTTCTGAGACACCCTTATCTTTTCTACGGGATGATAGGACTAGGCTCATCTATGTCTTACTAGAACATCTCGTTGTTTGCCTCCTTATAGCCGTAGGATGGTTGTGGTTGTCCAAAGTCTCCGTGTTTTGAGTTCCTTGAAGAAGTTCTGTCCAATTTCTTCGAGATTGTTTCAATTTCCATCCCAGTATAGCCGTTATGCTGCCGGATTTGTTCCGTGTTTCGCTGAGTTATTGCCTTCGCATTATTATCCTTTCCTCCTAAATCATATCCTTTTATCCTTGAATCCATCATACAACCTGTTCTGATTGTTGATTTTTATCACACAGGATGTCGGGTGGAACTCGTAGTGCTGTTCTTCGGAATCGAGACCGTGTTCGGAATCGAAATGATGATGAACCTCTACCACCGCCTTCTGCGGCGGAAATCATGATGGAAGCTGAGCGGAATAGACGTGATCAAACACGCCTTCTGGAGCTCATCGAGCAGAATACCGCCCACCATCGTAATGTGGTGGTCAGCATTCAGGACTTCATCCTCCTCAAGCCACTGATATTCCGATGTTCTTCTGAGCCCCTTGAAGCTGATGATTGGCTCCGTTCCATCGAGCGTAAGCTTGATACTGCACATGTTGCTCCCGATGACCGAGTTATTTTCGCGGTATACTTCCTGGAAGGTGCTGCTCTTCAGTGGTGGGAGAACTATGTTGCAATGCAGCCAGATGGTCACGTAGTGACTTGGCAGGAGTTCTGTGTTGCCTTTCGAGGGTACCACATTCTGGATGAGTTGATGGAGCACAAGAAGGAAGAGTTCTGCAATCTGAATCAAGGAGAGATGTCCATTCATGAGTATGTGAGGGAATTCAATCGTCTTGCTCGTTATGCCCAAGATGAGATCACCACCGATGCCAGAAAGCAGGCAAGGTTCCGTAAGGGACTTAGCCCTATCCTTCGCCATGATCTCAACCTCATCGAATTTGCCACCTTTGAGGATTTAGTCAACAGATCCTTCAGAGCTGAGCATGGCAATGAAGTTTTCGAAAAATCTCGCAAGCATGCTCTTGAGCTTGCCCCTTCTTCCAGTTCACACCCTCAGAAGCGCATGATCTGGATTCCTAACAGTTTGATCCACCAAAACAACCCACCGAGGCCATCACTTGTGCCGCCTCGTCCTCCAGCTCCACCAAACAACCCAGCTCCCCGCACTATCTTTGGAGCCTGCTTTAGATGTGGCCAGCCTGGTCACTACACTCGTGAGTGCCCCGTCAACCAAAATGCTCCACCCCATGCCAAAGGAAAACCCATTGTTCGTGCCAAACCACCCCCGAAGGTTTCCACTTCCAAGCCATCCACCTCAGAAAATCTTGGACGTGTGAACCAAATCTCAGCTGAGGAAACTGATGGTACTTCTGACGTCATTCTTGGTACGCTCCCAGTCAATTTTGTTCCCACTTCTGTTCTTTTCGACCCAGGAGCATCTCACTCATTCATGTCGGAGAGTTATGCACTTCGACATGATGTATCCTTTGAAGAAATGTTCACCCCTATGATCATTCAAAATCCTGGTTCCAAATGGCAAACTAATAGAGTAAGCCATGGCAATCAAATTGCAATTGAGGGTTTAGTATTCCTTGCTTCACTCATAGCCCTCAAGTCTTCATACATTGATGTCATCCTTGGTATGGATTGGTTATCAAGACAACATGCTTTTCTTGATTGTAAAGCCAAGTCAGTTAGACTTACACACTCTTCAGGCCAGACAATAGATTACACCTCACCCAGAACAAGAAACCAAGTACAATCTTTGAATGTGCTTCCCCTTCCTGACCTTGAAGATGTTCCGGTGGTTCGTGACTTCCCGGATGTCTTTCCTGAAGAGCTGCCGGGCATGCCACCCGACAGGTGTGTAGAGTTCATAGTGGACCTTATACCAGGCACAGCCCCAATATCTAGACGCCCATATAGAATGGCCCCACGTGAGTTAGCTGAGATTAAAACCCAACTGGAAGCTTCGTTGGCAAAAGGCTTCATCCGCCCTAGCTCATCGCCATGGGGTTGCCCCGTTCTGTTCGTAACGAAGAAAGATGGAACAGAAAGGATGTGCATAGACTATCGCCCGCTAAATCTAGCGATGATAAAGAACAAGTACCCACTGCCCAGGATCAATGATCTTTATGATCAACTTGCAGGATCCTCTGTCTTCTCCAAGATGGATTTGAGATTAGGTTATCATCAAATCAAAATCCAAAATGAGGACATTCCCAAAACGACTTTTACTACTCGTTATGGTCTTTACGAGTACACCGTCATGTCCTTTGGTTTAACCAATGCCCCCGCCACTTTTTCACGCATGATGAACTCGATCTTCATGGAGTATTTGGACCAGTTCGTCGTGGTTTACCTCGATGACATCCTTATATACTCGAAGAAAGAAGAAGAACATGCCGAACACCTAAGGCTGGTATTGATGAAACTTAGAGAGCATCGCCTGTATGCTAAATTCTCCAAGTGTGAATTTTGGCTACCACAAGTGACCTACTTAGGCCACGTGATTTCTGCAAAAGGCATTGCTGTGAATCCCGAGAGAGTTCAGGTCGTCCTTGACTGGACTCCACCTGAATCGGTTAAGCAAGTTAGGAGTTTTCTTGGCCTAGCCAGCTATTGTCGTCGCTTCGTCGAGAACTTTTCTAAAGTTTCAAAGCCTCTGACTGAACTCCTCAAGAAAGATAAGAAATTCCTATGGACTTCCAAGTGCGAGGAAAGCTTTCAAGAGCTAAAAAGAAGATTGACTTCTACACCCATACTTGCACCTCCAGACACCAAAAAGGATTTCGAGATCTATTGTGACGCATCACGGCAAGGGTTAGGATTCATACTTCTGCAAGATCGACATGTGGTAGCTTATGCTTCACGCCAGTTGCGGCCACATGAAGAGAACTATCCTACCCATGACCTTGAACTCGCTGCCATAGTTCATGCCCTAACAACTTGGCGACATTACCTCCTTGGTAATCGTTGTGAGATCTATTCCGACCACCAAAGCCTCAAATACATTTTCACCCAGCCAGATCTTAATCTCAGGCAAAGACGCTGGATTGAGTTGATAAAAGATTACGACGTAGGAATTTCTTACACCCCAGGCAAAGCCAATGTCATGGCTGATGCACTAAGTCGTAAGTCGTACTGTAACAACCTCATGTTACAGCAGTATCAACCATTTCTTCATGAGGAATTTCGAAAGCTCAATCTTGAGATAGTTCCTCGTGGATCTCTTTTCAACTTGGTGGCAAAACCAACCCTTGAGGATCAAATCATAGTTGCCCAAAGGCGTGCACGAGGTGTTCGCCGGATCAAGGAGAACATTGCTAGCGGAGTTGCTAAATGTTTCTCCACAGATAGTAAGGGAACGGTATTCTTTGAAAACCGTTTGGTAGTACCTAAGAATAGGGAACTAAGGAAACTCATCCTCAAAGAAGCCCATGACACACCCCTCTCAATTCATCCCGGTTGCACAAAAATGTACCGAGATCTACGCCAGAGATTTTGGTGGACTAGGATGAAGAGAGACATTGCTCGATTTGTTGCCAAATGTGATGTTTGTCGTCGCATTAAGGCAGAACATCAAAGACCTGCTGGTACACTTCAACCTTTGCCTATTCCAGAGTGGAAATGGGACAAAGTCGGTATGGACTTCATCACCGGCTTTCCAAAAACCCATAAAGGAAATGATGCCATCTTCGTTGTCATAGATAGGCTTTCCAAAGTTGCTCACTTCCTTCCAGTTCGCGAGTCTATAACTGCTAGCCAGTTAGCGGACTTGTACGTCTCTAGAATTGTGTCTCTTCACGGTGTTCCTTTGGAAATCAATTCTGATCGTGGTAGCCTTTTCACCTCTAGATTTTGGGGAAGCTTCCAACATGCTATGGGAACTCATCTCTCCTTTAGTACAGCTTTCCACCCTAAATCTAGCGGTCAAGTCGAAAGGGTTAACCAAATTCTTGAAGACATGCTCAAAGCTTGTGTTATCTCATTCAAAAATAATTGGGAGAAGTCTCTTCCATTCGCCGAATTTGCTTATAACAACAGTTTTCAATCTAGTCTGAACATGGCTCCTTTTGAACTCCTATATGGACGACGATGTCGAACACCCTTAAACTGGTCAGAAACCGGTGAAAGACAACTCTTTGGACCGGATATGATCAAGGAATCAGAAGAGCAAGTTCGCATTGTTCGTAATCGTTTGAAAGCCGCACAGTCTCGTCAGAAAAGCTACTATGATCGTCATCATAGAAAGGAAAGCTATAATCTGGATGAGAAGGCTTACCTCTGGGTTACTCCTCTGAAGGGAACCCAACGATTCGGTATCAAAGGCAAGTTGGCCCCACGTTACATGTCGGGACCCGGGGTTAGCGTATGCAAGTACAGCTAAGACATAGTCATATGGAGAGCCGAGAACCGCACCCACTTGTCTAAGCAGACAAGGCCAAGCACTGAACATTCTCGGAAAGCATCGTACGTGAGGGGAATCCCATCCAGGCCGGATGATCAACTGAGATGGGTCCTCATTGTCCGCACACAAGTCTAAAGATATGGGTGGTGAACTCCCATATTCAAAGACAAGTCGCCTCAACCATATTATCGACTATCTCAAAACTCTCACATAGACTTACTCCAGCCCGATCACTTAGTCGGGGTCTAGGGCGGGCTCGATCATACCACAAAGTGTGCACGAGACGGAGTCTCGAGCAATCGCATCGCGATGCCCCAAGCTGCGCACAGTTAAGGGCCACTTGGTGTATGAAAGACCGCCAGCCAGAACACAACTAAGGTCTCGAAAACCCATACAAAGACATGCATGTTATAAACATACACGCAGCACACATGCCTTGTATGAACAGCAGGTACCATTGCAATTCTCTACAAAGTGTACATTTTATTTATAACTCTTATAGAGTACACACAGAGATCACATACATGTGATCCAACATTACAACACAGAACGGAAGCAAATTATGTCTGAGTACAGACAAGTTTAACGAATGGCTTAAGAAGCCTTATTTAAACACAAAGCCCTCCACGCGAGAACCAGTCTGCTGACTGGGACTATACTAGCTTAACTTTAGTCGTCCAGCTCGATGAAGAAGCCACCTTCGGGGTCAGTGGCGTCATCTAAAACATATATTAAGCAAACGTGAGTACAAAGGCGTACTCAGCAAGACTTACATAGGAGCTATACTACTCATGCACATGTATTAAGGTAAAGGAGGTGGGGTTCACTTGCAGAAATGCCAGCTTTGACTTGGCTAGTCCTGAACTACGAGTACCAGACTTGAGGTAAGAAGCGTACACGAGTCCACTACTTTCACCAAACAAATACACCACTATGGTGCCTTCCTCGACTTCCCCACGAGAAAGCACGCCATAGCACTCACACTTAGCTTGGTGTGTTTTAGAAGTATCCGGTTCAAGTTATCTAATAATCAAGCTAAGCTTTCCAAGTAGTCCATAACCGCGGACGCGGCTATTCGAATAGTTTTGTTAACCTTGCAAGGGTGTACCGCTACACACACATGATCATCATTTACCGCCTTTGATCTCGACACCATTCAAGGGGTGCCAGCGAGGATGCTCACCACAACTGTTACCTCATAGCCTATCTAGTCCAAGAAAGCCGCCTACTTGGGTTGGCTACCACTATCGTGAACCCGGCCGGTTTACCGAAGTGGACCCAAGCGATGTGTGTGTGGTGCATAAGCCGGTCTCGGATGAGCCGTTCTCTCACTTAGCATCCAGGCCACAAGCCTACCAGAACTCCGAACTACTGCGACATCTGGACATCGAAAGGGATGAGTTAATAAGTCGAGAGGGGTCAGTGAGCCCAATGTGTGGTTGTACTCTTCATCTTGGATCACCACACAAGAACTCGGACTTAGGGCGGTGTTCAACGAGACAACCCACCGTGTACTCCTACACAGCCTCTCATCGTTCACCTTGTATTAGGGTCGATTCACCAACACTTTTCTACCATCATCAACATGATCACTACCATCCCGACTCACATCACAGTAACAACATGGTATCATACTAAGCATGCAATAAGCGATAACATTTGCAGGGGCCACATGATATCAAACAACTCCTACAGTTGCTAGGATTGTGGTTTGCTTACTACTGTGACAAAAGATAGGTCATGCAAAGGAATGGGTTCATCTATGCGGTAGAAACGAAGCATGGTGATCATCCTATACAATGCATAAGCGAGACATGAGAGGGAAGTGGGATTTTATCGACATGATCAATGGGGTTTTGCTTGCCTTGCTGACGAGGTTCGGGTTCTGGATCTTCAGCGAAGGGGGTGACCTCTTGCTCCGGTTCCACCTCTACTCGACAAACAAAGCACGAAGTAGCAATCAATATGAATGCAATGCTCAAGCACATGATTGAATGTTAAAGCTTGAAGTATAAGTTTTGATGTGTGAGGCAATTCCATTTAAGTGGAATATATTGCATTTTTAAAATGCAATTTCAAATTCCACATTTGAATTCAACATTAACCAAGTCATATGTGATATAGTTTGATCATTTTGAATTACCTTCAAATGTGTATGATATGCCTCTGATATGTAAGTGAAATGTAGCATGTTTCCATGGTTCAAGTTGCAAAAAATATTTGAATTGAATTTGATTTAATTCCATTTAAAACAAATAACAAATGCTACTGATAACATTTTAAATTCAACTCAAACAGAGTTGAAAGTTGCATATTTGGAAAGATAATTTTCTCCTGATCATTTTTCATATATTATTTGTCCAATTTGGAGTTAATATGAATTTTCTATGAATTTCCAAAGTTTGGGGTATTTTCTGGAATTTCTGGAATTCTTTTAATCCTTTTTATTTTCTGGAAAAGCATTACTGCGTCATTATGATGTCATGCTGGCGTCAGGGCGTTGACCAGAGTCAAACTGACCTATGGGGTCACCCTGTCAGCCTCTCATGGATAAATCCCTGTTAATTAAGTTAACAGAGAGATTAGAGGGGGGGCCTGGGCCCACTTGTAAGTGACTCAGGGGTTGGTTAGTTAGTGCTAATCGTCTGGCCACGTCATCTCGCCGGCGGCTCAACGCCGGCGACCATCCAGCACGGCGGAGCTCCTCAGGACGACGGTAAGGGGCACGATTCGCAACGCCGGAGGCACTGGAGTGCAGCCCGTGCACTCGCGCTTCACGTGGAAGCCACGGGATGGCCAAGGGGTGACGGAGACGACGGCGGGGACCTCCCCGGCGGCAACTGGAGCATGGCTTGGAACGGGATTGGGCTAGGGGGCTCGTCAGGGTGTTGGGTTGGTCGGAATCGGACCAGAAGAGCTCGGCGAAGACGACGGACAGGATCTCAAGCTCGTTTGCTTCACGGGCGTCTGCTGGCGAGCACACCGGCGGCGAGGAGCCACGGCTCCCATGGCGGCGTAGGATACAGAGCGATAGGGGGCTGGCTAGGCGAGGGGAAACGCTCACCGAGATGCGGGGAGTGCAACGGCGCAGTCGATGGAGGCGGGGAAGGCTTGACGACGGCGAATCGAAGACGGCGAGGTTGTGGGTCCGGCGAGGTCGTGATGAAGCTTGCGTCGTCCACGAGGGCTCCTCGGTCCAATTGATCGGCCACGGTGATGAAGACGGCGATGGCGGACGTCCTGGACAGGCTGGGGCGGCGAGTGGAGGCCAGTGGCCGCGGTGGCGCACGGCGGCGAGCTACGGGGCGCTCGGGTCTTCGCTGGTTTCGCACGGGAGAGAGGAGGAAGAGGGTTCCAGGGGGGGAAAGAAGTGGATGAGCACGAGGGGTTCTCCACGACGCTAGAAGGCGGCCGGGGAGCAGCCAGGCAGCTGCCTGGCAGCCATGCCATGGCCGGCGGCGAGCTGCCTGCCTGCCTGGCCTGTGGAGAAGACGACCCTGCCCCTTTGGGCTGGGCCGCCTCTGCTGGGCCAGGTGGGCCAGGTAAGTGGCTTTCAGCCTTTTTCTTTTTCTGTTTAATCTTTCCTTTCTCTTTTTCTGTAATTTGTTCTGTTTAGCTAAAATAAATAGCTAAACATTTTATTAAATGCTGAAAACTTTTACATGGCCTCATAATAATATAGACTAGCCACTCATAAACTTTCAACATTTTTAAAATTCAAAAGATTTGAATTTTAAATCAAATAGGGTTATTTCTTTATTTCCAAGGTACTGTTTGAATATTTGAAAAATCTATGAGCATGGGGTGGGTCCCACATCACTTGATATGTGATCACACTCATTTATAAGACTTTTCAAAACTCTAACATGAATTTTTGGAAAAGATTTTTATCTGGCCTTTTGAATTAAATCATCTGGGGGGGGTGTTCCTTCTCCCATTTGGATTTTGAAATTGATTTTCAAGGTTTCTTTTTGAAACTTTTGCATGATGCAAAGGTACTAGCTAACCCTAGCACATACCTAACAGAGGGATCTGACATTACATCGTACCTTTCCGCATTCTTGCTAAATGTGGAGAAGTTGCCTACCAACTTGAACTACCCCCTCACCTTTCCCGAGTACATGATGTATTCCATGTGTCACAACTCAGGCGTTGCTTCAAGGACCCCATCCGCAAAGTCGACCATGAAACGCTTGATCTCCATGATGACCTTTCTTATCGAGAATACCCTGTTCGTGTTCTTGATTCAGCCGAGCGCGTCACTCGCCGAAAGAAGATCAAGTTCCTCAATGTGCAATGGTCACACCACTCTGAGAAAGAAGCCACGTGGGAAAGAGAAGACCGTCTCAGTGCTGAGTATCCCTCCTTCCTCCCGCAGACTTCTGAATCTCGGGACGAGATTCTTTTGAGTGGGGGCGAGTTGTCACAACCCCAAGTTTGGTAAGTGCTAGGGTTTGAGTTCACCTTTGCATCATGAAAAATTCAAAAGAAAATTCAAAAATGGGGAAAAGAAAAGCCCTGAGAAATTTAAATCAAATGGCCAGATAAAAATCTTTTTCCAAAAATCATTTGAACATTTGGAAAATTCCTATAAATGATGCTGATCATTTTAAAAGTGGTTTGGGATCAATCCCATGCTCATGGAATTTTCTAATTTTCAAATAATGGCTTGGAAATTAAATAAACCCCTATTTGATTTGAAATTCAAATTATTTGAATTCCAAAAATGCCCAAAAGTTATAAGTGGCTAGCTACTTATATTCTAAGCCCACATAAAAGTTTTGGGTATTTTATAAAATGCTCTGGTATTTTTATTTATTGGAGCAAACAAAGGACAGAAAAATAAAAAGAAAAGAAAGCAGCGACTTACCTGGCGCCCTGGGCAAGGCCCACTCGCCTTGGCCTCGGCCCAGCCCAGCTCGCCGCGTGTCGTCTTCCTCCCCGCCCCTCCAAGCAGCTCGCTGGAGCTGGGGAGTGCGGCGACGACGCCACGACAACGACCGAGGCTTCTAGGCCTCCCCCTCCCTCTCTCTTGCGCCACGCATCGCAGCAGAAGCCCCCCCCCCACACCTCCAGCTCACCCCAGTCCCTCTCTTTCCCCTCCGGCGACGAAAACCCGAGCGCCCCCGTGACCTAGCCGGAGCGCGCCGACGCCCCGACGTGGCCACCGGCAGCCCGAGGCCCCGCCGTCTTGTCCATTCGATCCAGCGTCGACGTCCTCTTCGAACCCCCGCCTCAATTGAAGCTTGGAACCACCGGAGACGTTGCGAGCCCCAAGACTTCGCCGCCGGCCGCCGAGGAGGAGACCTCCGAATTTGCCGCCACCGAGCTCCCTCCGGCTTCTCGAGCCCTTCTTCGCGTTCACGGTGAGGAGCTCGCCTTTTCGCCCCTGTTCCCGCCTCCTCCCGTGCCCCGAAGCCCAATTCCGGCGAGGTCCGAGCTCGGCCTGCCGCCGCAGTTGAAGTAGCCATGGCCACAGGCCTCCCCGCGTTGCCCCGATGGCACAAGTGGACGCACGCGAGCCCCAGCTCCCTGCCCGTGCCCTCCAGAACCCTCCCCGTGCCAAAACTCCCAGTCCGGCGAGAGCGCCGCCGTGCCCGAGCCGCCGGCGTTAAGCCGCCGGGCACTTAGCCCTAATCACCCTCTAATCCTAACCCCTGGGCCACTGACAGTGGGCCCAGGCCACTAACTAACCACTGTTAGTTTTAAACTAACAGGGATTTAACCCCACAGAGACAGACAGGTGGGCCCCTGTTGTCAGCCCCCCCTAGCGTCATGCTGACCTCATGATGACGCAATAAACAGAAAAGATTTAAAAGAATTAAACAAATTCCAGAAAATGGCAGAAAATAGGACAAACTTTGGAAAATCATAATAAATTCATACTAACTCCAAATATAGCAAATAATATATGAAAAATGATCAGGAGAAAATTATCTATCCAAATATGCAACTTTCAACTTTGTTTGAGTTGAATTTAAATTCTGATCAGTAGCTTTTGCTATTTGATTTAAATGGAATTAATTCAAATTTAATCCAAATGCAATTCCACTTTGAACCTTTGCAATGCACATATGATCACCTACACTTCAGAAGCTTATCACACACATCATCATTTGGATTACAAAATACAAATACTAGCAAATGCAACTTAGACCAATTTAAATACAATTGGAGTTTGAATTTGAATTCTCTTTCAAATCAACTTCAATTAACTTGTTGCAAATGGAACCTAGATCACATCAATACAATTCACATCATTTGACAACATAATCATGTGCTTGAGCATTGCAACTTATTTATGCTTTGTTTATATTGTTTGCTCGGATAGAAGTGGATCCGGAACCCGAGGTCACCCCCTTCGTTGAAGACCCCGTGACTGAACCTCGTCAGCAAGGCAAGCAAACCCCCATTGATCATGTCGATAAAATCCCACTTCCCTCTCATGTCTCGCTTATGCATTGTTTAGGATGATCACCATGATAACGTTTCTACCACATAGTTGAACCCATATCCTTTGCATGACCTATCATCTTGTCACAGTAGTATGCAAACCACAATCCTAGCAGATGTAGGAGTTGGTTGATATCATGTAGCCCATGCAACTGTTACTGCTTATTGCATGCTTAGTGGTACAATGAGGTTGCTTATGATGTGATTCGGGATGATGATAAACATGGTGTTGATGAAAGTGAAATGTGTTGGTGAATCCACCCTAATACAAGGTGAACGATGAGAGGCTGTGTAGGAGTACACAGTGGGTTGTCTCGTTGAACATCGCCTTAAGTCCGAGTTCTTGTGTGGTGATCCAAGAAGAAGAGTACAACCACACATTGGGCTCACTGACCCCTCTCGACCTAGTACCTCACCCCGTTCGAACCCCAGGAGTCGCATTAGTTCGGAGTTCTGGTAGGGTTGTGGCACGGTCTGCGAATTGGATGAACGGCTTTTCAAGACCGGCTTGGGACCCTGCACACATCGTTTGAGGATGTACTGGAACCTCGGCCGGACTTCCATATGGATCCCCCTCAGATAGGCGACTCTCTGGACTAGAACGGAGCTGTGGGCGAAGTGTTGTGGTGGCATCCTCGCTGTCATCTCTTGAACTGTGACATGCAAAAGGCGGTAACTGATGACACGTCTGTGTAGCGGTACACCCCTGCAGAGTTAACAAAACTATTCGAATAGCCGCGTCCGCGGTTAAGGACTGCTTGGAAAGCTTAGCTTGATTATTAGACAACTTGAACTGGATACTTCTAAAACACACCAAGATAAGCGTGAGTGCTATGGTGTGCTTCTCGTGGGGAAGTCGAGGAAGTAACCATAGTGGTGTAATTGGTTGAAGAGATGTAGTGGACTCGTGTACGCTTCTTACCTCAAGTCTGGTACTCGTAGTTCAGGACTAGCCAAGTCAAAGCTGGCACTTCTGCAAGTGAAACCCCACCTCCCTTTACCTTGATACATATGCATGAGTAGTATAGTTCCTATGTAAGTCTTGCTGAGTACGATTTTGTACTCACGTTTGCTTAATCTATGTTTTAGATAAACCCACCGACCCCGATGGTGGCATCTAACCGAAGCTCGAAGATTGAAGACTCAGACCAAGACCAAGCTAGTGTAGTCCCAGTCAGACGACTGTTTCCCTCGTGGAGGGCTTGTTTTTAGATAAGGCTTCTCTAAGCCATTTGTTAAACTTGTCTGTACTCAGACCTACTTTGCTTCCGCTTGTTTGTTGTAATGTTGGATCACATGCTTGTGATCTCTGTGTGCACTCTGTAAGGGTTATTAATAAAGATGTATACTTCGTAGAGAATTGTAATGATACCTGCTGTTCATACAAGGCATGTGTGCTGCGTGTATGTTTATAACATGCATGTCTTTGTATGGGTTTTCGAGACCTTAGTTGTGATCTGGCTGGCGGTCTTTTATACACCAAGTGGCCCTTAGATGTGCGCAGCTTGGGGCATCGCGATGCGATTGCTCGAGACTCTGTCTCGTGCACACTTTGATGTATGATCGAGCCCGCCCTAGACCCCGACTAAGTGATCGGGCTGGAGTAAGTCTATGTAAGAATTATGAGATAGTCGATAGTATGGTTGAGGAGACTTGTCTGTGAATATGGGAGTTCATCACCCATATCATTAGACTTGTGTGCGGACGATGAGGACCCATCTCAGTTGATCATCCGGCCTAGATGGGATGCCCCTCACGTACGATGCTTTCCGAGAATGTTCTGTGCTTGGCCTTGTCTGCTTAGACAAGTGGGTACGGTTCTCGGCTCTCCATATGACTATGTCGTAGCGGGACTTGCATACGCTAACCCCGGGTACCGACACTTCAGGTTGATGGATACTGCAGAAGGTAGTTTTATGTGAGAAACACGGCGCGCCCCTTCTTTCGTGACTTTTTCTCGATGTGGCCACCCCTCATGCCGAAGCTCTGGAGAGCGGAATCTAGAAGACTCATTAATTTGGTGTAGTCCTTCCTTTTGAAGTTCCTAGACGAGTCGAAATACACGGCATGGGAGACTCGCGGGAAAAGAACGATAAGGACGGCGTGCCCCTCGCTGCGAAAAATAAATGCACCTCAAATTAGCTAGCCTCCATATGAGCAAAGGAATGATTGAAATGTAAAGGCAATTGGGCAATGACTTACATTGGATGATAAGGCACGAGAACCATTTCCTTCTCCTTATTCATCAGCATGAAATTTTTGATGTACTCCCTAGCAGTTTTAAATTCATAGTCACCGAGCGACAAGAAGGACTCATGCATGTAGTATGGATCTGCCACCGCGATTTGCGAGATTTCCTCTCTTTTGATGACAAAGATCATATGGAGCGCAAAAAGGTGGACGATCGTAAAATCGAGCCGCCTAGTGAGGAACATCTCAAAGATGTGATCAAACCGCAAGAAGAACACTTCCGCGGGCGCCGTGTCGATGTAGCCCATGCCCGGAGGCACACGCACCGCATAAAGTGGATATCCTGGATCCTTCGACGCGAGAAGGCTTTTCTCTGTCGACAGTACATGGTCGTGCAGTCTCCTGAGATCCCTGATATGCTCTCCAGCGGTTTCTGCGGTAGGATCGGCTCGCCCGCGACATGGATCAACGTCGTACCTTTCATCGGTACACGGTCTGCAAAACCGTTTGGCGGAACCGACTTGCTGCTAGAAGCATTGGCAGCCTTTTTGGCAACTAAGTCTTTCCTACTCACTCTCTTCCTCGGCTTCTTCTGGGGGAGAGGTTGTGATGAGCCTTTCATGGCGCCCTTGATCGCCACCCCAAGTGTTGACGGGTTGATCACCTTTTCACGTAGACCATCGCCTTGTTCATGCTGGTTTGAGGCGGCATCTGGAGGCGTGTCCTGCAAGGGTTGCATGAAGAGATACTTTTTGCACTCAGACCTAGGATGCTCCTACTCCGGCAGAATATCCATCTCCGCGTCCACATGCTCCTTATTGGCCTAGTCATATGGCTGACTCATCATTTCTACGTCGGGATTGTAGCCGGTATTGAGGTACCGCATAGGGTCATCATCCTTTGCTTGCTGGAGCACGGGGGCGAAATCACGATCCACTCTGCTTGGACCCCCTTCCTCGCGTCGCTCGCCGCTCTCACCCAGCATAACAGGTGGCGCTAATAATTGCGGAGGCGGGTGGTGGTGTTCATACCTTCTTCGGTATGTGTTGTTGTTGGTGTGGTGATCACAGAGGCCGACTCGACACGAAGAGGACCCTTCGGCCATAGGATGAAAAATCCCTTGCAGTCTGCAAGCCGCTTAGGGGTCTCGTCTTCCTCTCCCCCGAGTCGTACCGGAGGAGCCAAATCCTCGTGGCCCGGTTTGACACTCACCACGGAAACCTTGAAAGTGTTACTGGGCATCTGCATGGTGTGGATCATCCGATGTGTGGGATTTATTATCATTGCCTTTCCCACATCCACCGTCTGGCCATCGATCATGTATAGTAAGGTGCACGGGGTTCTCTCGGCCTGCGAAGACATGTCTACGGCGTTAGACATTCAAAAGGCAACGAAAAAGGGATATATTATAGATATGTTGGTGTGACGCGTAATTACCTTGAGGGCGTTGAGCTCATCCAAAGTCGAAGGCCCGCGTAGCACGCCAGAGACAGAGGACGGGCTGCTATGAGAGGCTGATGGAGCATGTATGGATGCGAGAGCAGGCGCCGCTGGTGCGATGTTCACCGAGTTTCTCCCGACGAAGCTAGGACGGGGAAAATCCGCTGCCGTTTTGCCTGGATTTTGCTTCGTCCACTCGATAACAGCCGGGATCAAGGATGAAACCGAAGCTGCGAAATCTTCTCTACAAGCAGCTAAAGCTACATTGACTGCCGAGTGGATCATCTCGTCTTTGGTCGCTTGTTCGGTCTTAGCTGCTTTTTTCTCGACCGCAAGCTTCACCTTCTCGTCGATGCTCACATGACTAAACTTCCTTCTCAGCCTTTTGGCCTCAGGGTCCTCGTGGTAGTAGTGCATCCACTAGGCACCGTCTCCGACGCCGTGCACACGCCTAGTCTGCGGCCGAGTTTCCAAAGGGAGACCCTTCAGTACGTTCAAGGCCCGGTTGAGATGGGTGTCTGATACGTCCCGAACGTATCTATAATTTCTGCTTGCTCCATGCATGTTTTGTGTGACTTTGCCATGTTTTGCTTGAACTTTCATACACTTTTGAACCTATTTGGACTAACCTATTAACTCAGTGCACCCAGTTGCCAGTTTCTGTTTTCTGCTGTTTTTGTATTTCAGGTTTTCCGGCCATTAAAAGTGCTCCAAAAATTCCGGGAAAATATATAAAAAATCAGCGCAACAGAAGCTTACGGAATCACCAAGATAGGGAAGGGGGGCCACCACCAGGCAGCAAGGAGGGCAGGTGGCGCAGCCCCACCCTGGGCCGCGCCAGGGACCCTCCTGACTGCCTCGTGGGTCCCCTCGATGCCCCCTTTGCCTATATTCACCCCTCGGGGTGGAAACCCCTAATATCGATCTCTTTTTCGCGAACTCCCCTGTGTACTGCCGTCGCCGCCGTTTCAAGATCGGGGTTGCCTGGAGAAGCTGCCCCGGCACCCTGCCGGAAGGAGGAACCCCCTCCGGGATAAACCCCTAAAATTATTGCATGTTCTCCGTTGCGGTATTTGCTTTGGCCAAGTATTTTATTTGCAACTCCAAGAGAGAGCGTTATGCTCGATTGTGGGTTCAGCCCCTTGATGTCTAGCTTGAGTGACAGAAACATGAGACTAGGGGATGTGGTGTTGCCACCAGGGATAAAACAACGGTGCTTGTACCTGTGGGTGCAAGGGTTGTTTACTTTACACAAAGTTCTTTTAATGCAGTTGTCTGTTGCTTTGAGTTTACACTTTGGGTGGGATTCGCAACTTAATACCAGCGAGATGTTCTGGATAGATATCTCAAGGTGGATGATTCGTGGTAGATGCAGATGGATTTCGGTCTACTTACCTTGGCGTACTTCCCATTGCTTTTGAGCCCTTATTTTCTTTGAAGCATAGTTAGCATTGCGGTGCCTTCATAATCCTGTCAATTGCCCAACTGTGATTTGTTTACCTCGCTAGCACTTTTATCGTCTTTTGGGAGAGAGACATCACTAGTGAAAATCATGGGACCCCAGTCCATATTCACATTATTGTTCACACCTTCAATTTACTTTCAGCTTTTACTTTCCTTTGCACCTTTTATCTCTTGCGTTGATCCTTTGTAAACGACAAGGCCGGAGGAATTGACAACTCCTATGTACTCGTTGGGAGCAAAGTTATTTGTTGTTGTGTGCAGGTCCACGACAACACCCTAGTCAGGAAGCAATTTCTGGCGACGTTGCCACCTACTTGTATCTCCTGAGTCCTACTGGTTCGATAACCTTGGTATCTTCACCGAGGGAAACTTGCTGCTGCACTGCATCTCAAACCTTCCACTTGGGGTAACCAACGAGGGGCGAGAAGCCATCAAGCAAATTTCTGGCGCCGTTGCCGGGGACTCAAGTCTACAAGATAGGGGAGTTACACACTATCTTTTATGTTTGCTTTTTAGTATTGTTAGTTTACCTTTCAGTTTTTACTTTTGTGTCCCTTATCAAAAATACCAAAAATACCTGTTACCTTGCTTGCTGATGCTATCTTTACCATGGGTGTTGAACCACCCAAATATGGTAGGATGGACATGTTTCACTTGGCTCGTCTTCGATCAATTTGTGCTCGCGCTAAAAACCCAACCGACTTGGTTGAGGGAAAATCATTGGATGAGCATGCTCATTACACGCGACACCGTCTATCCCAGAAAGGGAAACACATGGGATCAAATACAAGTTTCTTATTGCTATGCTGAATCTTTATGCCACATTTATGATTTTACTTGCTGCTCTGATATAGAGCGTAAACACCTTCCTTTCCAATGTGAGTTTAATGAAAATGAGATCCTATATTCTTATACCAAAGGTGTTTATGATTACTTTGATGTTGAAAAGATTGAAGAGTTTGTTGCTTTTAAAGGTGCTTATGAGATTGCTTCTTTGATTGAAAAGTATTACGATACTATTCACAAGTCCGAAAACTTTGTTGTTCTTGCTTATTACTTTGATAATTATACTTCCAATGCTTATATTGAGGATTTTAAAAATAGAATGCTTGCTTCCCGAGAAGAGGCGAATGATTGCTATGATGAGGAGTCCTATGATTCCGAGGACTCACTTAATACTTCCTTTTCTGATGATTTTGATACTTGCTTTGTTGATGGCCATGATGCCAATATGGATGATGCTTACAAAGATGAACTTGCTATAGTTCCTTATGTTAAGCATGAAATTGTTGCTATTGCACCCACACTTGATTGCCCTATTATCCTTTTGAAATCTTCAACTATTGCAGAGAATTTTGCTCTTATCAAGGCTCAATGTGATGGGTTGCATCTATCTTATGATCCTAAAAACCGTGTTGAAAACAATACACGTGTGCTTGTAGGTCATGAACAGTATGATTTATGTGAAATTTATATTCTTGATGTTGTTCATGATACTACTGAAAATTATTTTGAGAGAGGGAAGTTTGGTTGTAGAAACTTCCATGTGACAAAAACACCTCTCTCTATACTGAAACTTTTGAAGTTGTTCTTGTTCCACCTTCCTATGCATGTCACTTTGTGCTTCTTTGATTTATTTTATTATGAGATGCCTATGCATAGGAAGTGGGTTAGGCTTAAATATGTTTCATGTTTGCTTCTTGATGCTCTCTTTTGCTTCAAAATCCTTATTTTTATGAGAGCAACTTTTATGATCTTCATGCCTAGCTAATGGCTTTAAAGAAGCGCTTTCGGGAGGCAGCCCACAACGAATTTAGGTTTTTCTTTTTGCTTTTCTTCTGTTATTAGTGGTCTTGATGATTTTTACTACTGTAGCAACATCATTGTATCTTTACTTCTCAAGCTTTGTGCCAAGTATAGCCTCAGATTGCAAGAAAGGTTAAAAGTTGGTGCTTGCTGTCCAGAAACAGATTATGTCTGCTTGACAGAAAAATTCTCAATAAATCACCAGATCATCTTTTTGATCTGAATTTTTTTGACAGCATGCTCCATAAAATTACCTTTCAGGCGTCTGTTCAAAGTTTTTTTATTTGAGTTGCAGAAGTACCTCGAAAAAATTCTCCTTTCTCTGCTGTTCTGTTTTTTTCAGATTCTGCCCCGGTTTTTCTTTTCGCAGTTTTGCAATCCTTAAGATTGCTTTTTTCTTTGCAAACATTTTTGGGCAGGAAAGAGAAACAGTAGCTCTTCAATATTATATTTATTTCCAGTAGAGGAAAAAATATTTTAGTTGGGTACTAACCTCTCTAATCAGTCTACAATGAGTTATGTATGAAGGGAGTTTTCAAGTGCGCGATGGAGGGTGATGAAAGAAGATTCAGGAGTGTCAAACGCTCAAGCTTGGGGATGCCCCCATGCATCCCAAAGAAATATTCAAGGAGACTCAAGCGTCTAAGCTTGGGGATGCCCCCGTGCATCCCCTTCTTCATCGACAATTATCAGTTCGTCTCTCGTTGCACTATATTTTTATCACTTCATGCGTTATGTGCTATGCTTGGAGCGTCTCGCTCTTTACTTTTCTAGGTTTGTTTTTGCTTTGTTTCCTGTAGTAACAAGTTAGACCCCAACTTACTCTTTTGTGTGAGAGAGATTCACGCTCCACTTGAACTAGAACTCCTCCTAGGATTTGCATGCTTATTCTTTTAGCTGTGAGCTGTTCTTTTTCTTTTCTTAGTTGTTGTTCTGTTTAGTTGTAGTGCTTTAGTTTTTCTAGAGCTTTTCTTTTGTCTTAGGTTGAAATTTCTATAGGTTGCATGTTTTATCTTGTTAGAGAGTTTGCCTGTTGCAATGAGTTATGTGTCTTGACTGAAAGTAGGTAGTTAAAGTTGTCGTTCTCTTTGTAGTAGTAACTTGCAATAGTTTTGAGGTTTTGACTAGAGTAATGTTTGAACTTATGGTGTCAAGAGCTCTTGCCTATTAGTGATAGATGTCGTATTTTGGGCAATCCGTGTGTTTTTCGAAAACCAAAAAAACCTTGTTGAGAACTCTAGCTACTAGAATGATCACTAACCTCTGGAGGGTTCGAATATTAGAGTACACTCACGTACCATGAGTCGAGGATTCGCAAGGATAACCAAACCCCCATACACTCCTCCTCGGGGTACTTGTCTCTTCGTGAACCTCCTGATTAGATTGAGAGTTTTTTTTTTAATTTAAGGACTGTGAAGCATGAGCTCCACAGTATTTTATTTCCACAAATTCCAGACCTGTTTAAATTTGCTCCCACAAGGAGTCGAACCCAGGACCTGGCGTTCTACTAGGGATTAGATTGAGAGTTACCGATAATAAGTGCATGAGTTCTTCGGACTAATGTGAGTATACGAAAGTCGACACTTCCACCCACCTATACTTTTTCTAGCCTCTTCGGTACTGTGCATTTCCCTTTCTCACCTCGAGAGTTGGCGCATACTTCGTCGGTGCATCCAAACCCTTGGCATGATACGCTCTCTCATCATAATCCTCCTTATATCTTTCCTCAAAACAGCCACCATACCTACCTACAAGGCATTTCCATAGCCTTTCCGAGATACATTGCCATGCAACATCCACCTTCTCATGACTTGATCTTCATGTCATACATGCTACTTGCTTGATCAATGAGCCACATGCTAGTTGGGCCTTGCCCTAATCATTGCTACATGACACGCTAGTATCATTGCATATCCTGCTACCCTGGCAGAGGCATACATTTGCATCATGATAGTTACATTTTCTTTATGTGAGTACTTTTGTAAAGTGTGAAAGATCTCCTATATTCTTGTAAAATATAGAGTATTGCCCCTAAAGTGAGGAAAAGATCCCAAAGAGGACAAAATCAAAAGATCCCAAAAGAGGACAAATGAGAGTTAAATAGAAAGAGCCATTGAGGCCACCAAAAAATACAAAAAAAGAGAAAAAGAGAAATAGAAAAATAAAAAGAGATAAGGGGGCATACTACTATTACTTTTGAGAGATCCACACTAGTACTTCATCTTCTATCCCTTGTACTCCATAGAGATCATCATTATTCATATAGCTATGTGGGGACCCTTCAAACTATAGAACTTGGCTTGTATATTCCAATGATGAGCCTCCTCAAACGAGCTCTAGGTCTTCTTGAGCAAGCAAGTTAGATGCACCCCCACTAGTTCCCTTGGAGAGCTTTTAGCTCACATGTGCATCCGTTGTATGGAAATCCCTACTCCTCACATCATATCTATCATATGGCCTTCTCTCGCCTATGATTGTCCTCATTGATGAGAGCCTTTCACACCTTTTTGTCTTCCTCCTCCACCTTCTTTCTGTTTAGCCTTTTAGGTGTCAACTTTCTTGCTCACGCTCATCCATTGCATGAGTGCTCAAAATGTCGAAAGGGAGTGGATCAGTTTGACTTGTACCTGGCTAGTGGTCTGGGGACGAGTCCAGATAAGAATCCAAAGGAGACCAAGTGTGAAACTTTAGTAGATAGTTGTTCTCAACAACCTTTTTTCTCTTTCTTCTCAGTCCCTTGCTTGCACGCAAACACCATTTGGAGACATTCGAGTCACGGACAGCAAGAGCTCTTGCACCTTTTGTTCTTTTGTTGCTTGTATCAATGCTAATATAGACTCTTGCTTGTTAATACTTGAATTGAATTGCATGCTTTGATTGCTTTACTTAAGAGTCCTTATATGGTTGTGTGGCATGTCACCACAGAAATTATGCTTGTTATCATTTAGCTACTCGAGGACGAGCAGGAATTAAGCTTGGGGATGTTCATACGTCTCAAACGTATCTATAATTTATGCTTGCTCCATGCATGTTTTGTGTGACTTTGCCATGTTTTGCTTGAACTTTCATACACTTTTGAACCTATTTGGACTAACCTATTAACTCAGTGCACCCAGTTGCAAGTTTCTGTTTCTGTTGTTTTTGTATTTCAGGTTTTCCGGCCATTAAAAGTTCTCCAAAAATTCCGGGAAAATATATAAAAAATCAGCGCAACAGAAGCTTCCGGAATCACCAAGAGAGGGAAGGGGGCCACCACCAGGCAGCCAGGAGGGCAGGTGGCGCGGCCCCACCCTGGGCCGCGCCAGGGAACCTCCTGACTGCCTCGTGGGTCCCCTCGATGCCCCCCTTCGCCTATATTTACCCCTCGGGGTGGAAACCCCTAATATCGATCTCTTTTTCGCGAACTCCACTCTGTACCGCCGCCGCCGCCGTTTCAAGATCGGGGCTGCCTGGAGAAGCTGCCCCGGCACCCTGCCGGAAGGAGGAACCCCCTCCGGGAGACCATCCATAGCCATGGACGCCTCCCGTATGTACCGTGAGTAGTTCCCCTTAGACCATGGGTCCGTGACCAGTAGCTATGTGATGTTCCTCTCCCCCTTTTGTGCTTCCACTTTCGAGTCCTCGTGAGCTGCCTCACATGATCGAGGCATCTATGTAATTTCTGTTGTTGATATGCTGAGTTTGTTGGGATCTGATGGATTATGAGACTATGTTCAGATTGTGATGAGTAATATATTTGGTTCTTCTCTTTTATATTTTGTTCTTGAGTAAATTCTTGCATGTTCTCCGTTGCGGTATTTGCTTTGGCCAAGTATTTTATTTGCAACTCCAAGAGAGAGCGTTATGCTCGATTGTGGGTTCAGCCCCTTGATGTCTAGCTTGAGTGACAGAAACATGAGACTAGGGGATGTGTTGTTGCCACCAGGGATAAAACAATGGTGCTTGTACCTGCAGGTGCAAGGATTGTTTACTTTACGCAAAGTTCTTTTAATGCAGTTGTCTGTTGCTTTGAGTTTACACTTAGGGTGGGATTCGCAACTTAATACCAGCGAGATGTTCTGGATAGATATCTCAAGGTGGATTATTCGTAGTAGATGCAGATGGATTTCGGTCTACTTACCTTGGCGTACTGCCCATTGCTTTTGAGACCTTCCTTTCTTTGCAGCATAGTTAGCATTGCGGTGCCTTCATAATCCTGTCAATTGCCCAACTGTGATTTGTTTACCTCGCTAGCACTTTTATCGTCTTTTGGGAGAGAGACATCGCTAGTGAAAATCACGGGACCCCGGTCCATATTCACATTATTGTTCACACCTTCAATTTACTTTCATCTTTTACTTTTCTTTTGCACCTTTTATCTCTTGTGTTGATCCTTTGTAAACGACAAGGCCGGAGGAATTGAGAACTCCTCTGTACTCGTTGGGAGCAAATTTATTTGTTGTTGTGTGCAGGTCCACGACAACACCCTAGTCAGGAAGCAATTTCTTGCGACGTTGCCACCTACTTGTATCTCCTGAGTCCTACTGGTTCGATAACCTTGGTATCTTCACTGAGGGAAACTTGCTGCTGCACTGCATCTCGAACGTTCCACTTGGGGAAACCAACGAGGGGCGAGAAGCCATCAGTGTCCCACTTGGGCCTCATCGTCGACTGAGACGATGAGTCGCTTTTGGCATCAAGCTTGTGTTTCTCTTTTTGCGAAAGAAACATGAACCATTTACAAATGTTACTACAACGTGTATTTTGACTTGATGAGAAGGTAATATATATAAGGTGGAAAAAATAATTATTACCAGTAATCTCATCAATTCCCTCGTGGGCTCGTTAGTGGAGAAAACCTTTTTCTTTGAGTCCCACTTGTGGTGGGCACTGATGAATTCATACTCTTGCGGGTCAGTGAACTCCGCCAACGGGTCTGGGATCCCCGCGGCTTCACGTTCCGCATCCTCCTTTACCCATATGGGCCTTTTGCCAATGTAACCACGGCTTCCGAGGCGGTGTTTCCCTGTGTTCAACTTCTGAAGCTCCTTGAATTTCTCGGACCTAAGCCTGGCTACATCGGTAGCGCAAGTGTCCTTGAATTTTAAGAACTCAGCTTCTGTAAGTGATGGATTCTCCGCAAAAATCTTGGACATTGGTTTATTATTCTCAATCAATGCGTTGCTGAACTTGACCATGGCGGCGGCATTTATCTCAGTCATGGCATCATCATCCCATGGATGTTTGCTGTCATCCCGTTCCGGGAAGTTGAATCTTTTGTGCAGCTTCGTAACGAGGAGATGCTCCATATTTGGTATACTCCTCAAGTCATAGTCGTTGATGCTCGCGATTTCCTGTAGGATGCATCCGACTTGGTTGCCGTAGCACTTGCGAGCTTACAGCGTCGCTGTTAGATCAAATTTGCCAGGATGAACCTCTGTCACTAGCAGTTTCTCGGTGCCGAGCTTGTTTTGTTTTCGTACCCTTGACAACTTCTTCTTCTTTGCTGGTTCGTTACCGGCTTCGGCGCCGCCGGTGTCAGTGCCATCGGTGCCATCATGAGTGTTGTCGGACTCGATTTCGGCGTCCGTCGCATTAGCGGCATTTGGACCTCCTAGCTGAGAACACATATGGTCGAGGAAGGCGTGTTCATGCTGATGGTACTCAAAATCTTCATCTGCCCCGGCTTCGTCGTTGGTCGACATGTCTCCTACGATATTTAGTCTCCAAGTTTAATTCTCAAACTATAAAAAAGGACTAAATACCGTCCTATCAAATACCGGGCACTCGATATGTCATACTTTGTAGCACAAGTCATATCGAAATTCACGGAAAATTTCGGCATGACCTTTGCTAAAAAGTGGACATATCGGGAACCTGAAATTTGCCGGAGCGGACATAAATCAACATTCCGGCAAAACATAGGCCCCTCGGATCCCTGCATATGGAAAATAGAAGAAAATTCGTACACAATATCATTTCATTTGCATTTTCAACTCCAGAAGTTCATACAAACTCCTACACAATATCATTTCAATTTCATTTTCAATTTCCAATGTTCCTAAACAACAAATAACTACTGTGCTAAGCTCCTAAACAATTCTCCTAAACAACAACAAAATCGTACACAAAAAACATGGCACAAGCATTTTCACAAACATCTACCGTGCAAGAAAAGATAAGGGAGGGGGTGAGGGAAAAAGTAGGGAGGAGGGGAGAGGGAGGGAGGAGGGGAGAGGAGGAGGGAGAGCTGGGAGGGAGGACTACCTAGATGCTCGAGAATGGAGGTGGCGACGGAGGGAGGAGGGGCGGGGCGGCGTTGGCTGAGGCTGTGCAAAGGAGGAGGAAGAGGCGGGGCAGCGGAGGCGCGGCGACGAGGGCGAGCCCGCGGAGGTGTGATAACCCACAACTGCAGGGGATCGAGATAGTCTTCGCGGGTAAGAATAACCCAATTTATTGATTCGACTCAAGGGGAGCCAAAGAATATCCACAAGCTTTAACAGTGGAGTTGTCAATTCCACCGCACCTGAGATACACTTACTTGCAACAAGATATTAATAGCAACTGCGATATGGAAGTGATGATAGCAACGGTAATAGTGGAACAGCGAAAGTAAACAACTAGTAACCAGCAGAATTAAAAACATTGTAGGCTAGGGAGATGGATGGTTGGGCGCTGCATGGATAAGACACATCATGTATTTAACTTGGGGCAAGGCACACAGAAAAGCAATGATCATCTAGGCATAAATCAAACATCAGGCATGTATCCCATAGGTAGTTGTATGTGCTTGCAATAAGAACTTGCACAACATCTTTTCTCCTACCATCCCGCTACAAACGGGGCCAAAAGGAACTTATGGAGATTAAGGTGCTCCTGTCAAAGAGCACCGGAACAAAGCATTAACAATCAATGGATACATGGAATCCTCAAATTATAGTCTATCGCCTTTGGTGTCCCAAGCTGTCACCTTTGGGATCGCCGGTTTCGGACTATAACAGGTGCAAACAACTGATAGATAGGATCAAGAACACAAATATATTCATGAAAACACAAAGGGTTCAGATCTGAAATCATGGCACTCGGGCCCAAAGTGACAAGCATTAAGAGCAACAAGTTGAAGCAAAGATGATAAACACCAATCTAGATGATAGGCAACATGCCCCCAACAATCTGATAAAATATTACATGATCTAACTCATCCAATCCCTACCATCCCCTTTGCCTACAGCAAGGAATTACTCACACATGGATGGAGAAGTCATGGAGGGAGGATGGAGTGGTGATGATGATGACGATGGCGATGATATCCCCTCACCGGAGGCCAAAACAACCTCCAGATTAGCCCTCCTGGAGAAGAACAGAGGGTGGTGGCGGCTCCGCGACGTGGATTGGAAAAATGACTTCTGTTTCGGGGTTTCTCCATCACGGGAATAAATAGGAGTCTTGGTAGGGCACCAGAGGAGGAGGGAGGCGCCCAGGCGGCCAGAGGGCGCGGCCCCACCCCTGGCCGCGCCAGCAGGGCGCCTGGGGGCCCCTTGGCTGCCCTCTGGCCCCCCTTCTGGCTCCGGACTCCTTCGGGTGCGTGGATTTTCTGGGAATTTTCTAAGATGTCAAAAAATCCATTTTCCTGCACACAATAAAACCATACAGACAGCTCTGCTGAAAATAGCGTTAGTCCGGGTTAGTTTCGTCCAAATCATGCAAGAATGAGGGCAAAACAATAGCAAAAGTGTTTGGAAAAGTAGATACGTTTGATACGTCCCAAACGTATCTATAATTTCTTCTTGCTCCATGCATGTTTTGTGTGACTTTGCCATGTTTTGCTTGAACTTTCATACACTTTTGAACCTATTTGGACTAACCTATTAACTCAGTGCACCCAGTTGCCAGTTTCTGTTTTCTGCTGTTTTTGTATTTCAGGTTTTCCGGCCATTAAAAGTGCTCCAAAAATTTCGGGAAAATATATAAAAAATCAGCGCAAGAGAAGCTTCCGGAATCACCAAGAGAGGGAAGGGGGCCACCACCAAGTAGCCAGGCGGGCAGGTGGCGCGGCCCCACCCTGGGCCGCGCCAGGGACCCTCCTGACTGCCTCATGGGTCCCCTCAACGGGCCCCTTCGCCTATATTTACCCCTCGGGGTGGAAACCCCTAATACGGACTCCTCTTTCGCGATATCGCCTCTGTTCCGCCTCCGTCGCCTTTTCTAGATCGGGGCTGCCTGGAGAAGTTGCTCCGGCACCCTGCCGGGAGAAGCTACCCCCTCCGAGAGACCCTACATAGCCATGGACGCCTCCCGTATGTACCGTGACTAGTTTCCCTTGGACCATGGGTCCGTGACTAGTAGCTATGTGATCTATCTCTCCCCATTTTGTGCTTCAACTTTCAAGTCCTCGTGAGTTGCCTCACATGATCGAGGCATCTATGTAATTTCTGCTGTTGCTATGCTGAGTTTGTTGGGATCTGATGGATTATGAGACTATGTTCAGATTGTGATGAGTAATATATTTGGTTATTCTCTTTTATATTTTGTTCTTGAGTAAATTCTTGCATGTTCTCCATTGCGGTATTTGCTTTGGCCAAGTAATTTATTTGCAACTCCAAGAGAGAGTGTTATGCTCGATTGTGGGTTCAGCCCCTTGTTGTCTAGCTTGAGTGACAGAAACATGAGACTAGGGGATGTGATGTTCCACCAGGGATAAAACAACGGTGCTTGTACCTGCGGGTGCAAGGATTGTTTACTTTACGCAAAGTTCTTTTAATGCAGTTGTGTGTTGCTTTGAGTTTACACTTTGGGTGGGATTCGCAACTTAATACCAGCGAGATGTTCTGGATAGATATCTCAAGGTGGATGATTCGTGGTAGATGCAGATGGATTTTGGTCTACTTACCTTGGCGTACTGCCCATTGCTTTTGAGCCCTTCCTTTCTTTGCAGCATAGTTAGCATTGCAGTGCCTTCATAATCCTGTCAATTGCCCAACTATGATTTGTTTACCTCGCGAGCACTTTTATCGTCTTTTGGGAGAGAGACATCACTAGTGAAAATCACGGGACCTTGGTCCATCTTCACATTATTGTTCACACCCTCAATTTACTTTCAGCTTTTACTTTCCTTTGCACCTTTTATCTCTTGCGTTGATCCTTTGTAAACGACAAGGCCGGAGGAATTGACAACTCCTCTGTACTCGTTGGGAGCAAAGTTATTTGTTGTTGTGTGCAGGTCCACGACAACACCCTAGTCAGGAAGCAATTTCTGGCGACGTTGCCACCTACTTGTATCTCCTGAGTCCTACTGGTTCGATAACCTTGGTATCTTCACCGAGGGAAACTTGCTGCTGCACTGCATCTCAAACCTTCCACTTGGGGTAACCAACGAGGGGCGAGAAGCCATCAAGCAAATTTCTGGCGCCGTTGCCGGGGACTCAAGTCTACAAGATAGGGGAGTTGCACACTATCTTTTACCTTTGCTTTTTAGTCTTGTTAGTTTACCTTTTAGTTTTTACTTTTGTGTCCCTAATCGAAAATACCAAAAATACCTGCTGCTACTATGGGTTCCAATGAAAACACTAAGTTGTGTGACTTCACTAGTCACAACAACAGTGACTTTATCTGCACTCCTATTGCTCCACCTGCCACTTCAGCACCTTCTTATGAGATTAAACCTGCTCTGCTTAACCTTGTCATGAAAGATCAATTCTCAGGAGCAGGAGAAGATGTTGCCTTGCACCTAAACAACTTTATCGAGCTCTGCGACATGCAGAAGTACAAGGAAGTGGATGGAGACATCGTCAAGCTGAATATTTTTCCTTTCTCTTTGAGAGGAAGAGCCAAGGAGTGGCTACAATCTTTGCCCAAGAACAGTATCGATTCTTGGAGTAAATGCAAAGATGCTTTTATAGGGAAGTACTATCCCCCTGCTAAAATTATTCAGTTGCGGAGTAACATTATGAATTTCAGGCAATTGGATAATGAACACGTTGCCCAGGCTTGGGAACGTATGAAGACGCTTGTCAAGAACTGCCCCACACATGGACTGACTACCTGGATGGTTATCCAGACTTTTTATGCAGCCTTGAACTTCACCTCGCGGAACCTTTTAGATTCGTCCACGGGAGGAACTTTTATGTCAACCACGCTTGGTGCTGCCACAAAGCTACTTGATGAGATGATGCTGAACTACTCGCAATGGCACACCGAGAGATCTCCAACCGGTAAGAAGGTAAACTCTGTCGAGGAGATCTCCTCTTCAAATGAAAAGGTTGACCTTATCATGTCTCTACTTACCAAGCAACCAGCTATTGATCCTCAAGATGTTCCTTTAAATTCTTTGGTTGCTCAGGAGCAAGTAGATGTTAATTTTGCCTTTAGAAACAACTTCAACAATAATGCTTATAGGAGCAACTTTGCTAGTAATCCTAGACCTTTCCCATCCAACAACTATGGGAACAACACTTATCCTACCACCAGCAACTCCTACAGCCATAACTATAGGGAAAAAGACCTGCCCAGCTATGAGAAACTTGTAGAAATAGCAAAGGCCACCAAAAGCTATATGCACACTTAGTTTGAACAAAACAAGGCCTTTTCTAGACAATTAGATGAGCACTCCTCTATCCTGCAAAACATTAGCAAACAGCTTGAGAGCCTGAACGGTGACATTTCCAGTCTCCAAACTAGACTCACTGCCATCGAGACTTATGTTTCAAACATGTCTCATACCCAATCTACCTTGATAAACCAAATGGCAGCTAAACCCGAAGTTGTACCCAAGGAAGAAGAGAGAGTTAAGAGCCTTCCTACCTACCACACAGTAGCTACTATCCAAGTAGTTGAGGATGTCCAAATTGTTAGCACCCATCACACCCCTAGTCCCACTGGACCTATCAATGGTGATGCTACCACCTCAACCTTAGAAGAGGAAACCTCTATGAACGTAGAGGCTTTCAAACAAGTGAGCTTAAATGATATCACTACCTCCTTCATAGATAGTAGTGACCTAGACTTTGACAACTGCACTTTACCTGAAGTTATTGGTTTCCTACACAAGATGTCTAGAGACCCCCACACTAGCACACTTAATATTGCCTTCACAGAGCATATCACCAATGCTCTAATCAAAGTTAGGGAGGAGAAGCTTAGACTAGAAGCCTCCATAACTAGGAAGCTAGAAGATGGTTGGGATCCTATGATAAAAAATAAATTGAATAACTTCTCTTGTTATGCTCTTTGTGATGTTGGAGCAAGTACCTCTGTTATGCCCAAAAGAATGTATGATATGCTTGAATTGAAACCTTTTGATCCCTGTTCTTTTGGTGTTCGTCTTGTTGATTCTTCCGTAAAGAAACCTTTGGGGAAGATCGACGATGTTCTTATCATTGTCAATGACAATTATGTTCCCGTTGATTTTACTGTTATGGACATTGAATGTGAACCTTCTTGTCCAATTATTTTGGGACGTCCTTTTCTTCGCACAGTTGGTGCTATCATTGACATGAAAGAGGGAACTATCAAATTCCAATTCCCTCTCAAGAAAGGGATGAAACATTTCCCTAGGAAAAATATTAAGTTACCTTTTGAGTCCGTCACACGGGCTAGTTATTCTCTTGAAAAGACTTGATCTTCTGCTTTAAGCCTAGCTAATGGCTCTAAAGAAGCGCTTTCGGGAGGCAGCCCGCAACGAATTTAGGTTTTTATTTTTGCTTTTGTTCTGTTCTTAGTGGTCTTGATGATTGTTCTACTGTAGCAACATCATTGTATCTTTACTTTTCAAGCTTTGTGCCAAGTTTAGCTTCATACGACAAGGGAAGTGAAAGTTGTGACATGCTGTCCAGAAAACAGATTCTGTCCTCGTGACTAGAAAAATCAGACAAAAATCCCAGTTCGTCTTTTTGAACTGAAATTTTTACACAGCATGCTCTATACAATTACGAAACTTCCGTATGTTCTGAGTTTTTTTATTTGAGTTGCAGAAGTACCCCTAAAAATTCATTTCTATCTGCTGTTCTGTTTTTCACAGATTCTGCCACGTTTTGTCTCTCTTCACTTTTGCAAATCTTAAGCTTGCTTTTTCTTTGCAAAAAAACTTTTGGCAATCTTGGGAAACAGTAGCTCTTCCTGGAAATATTTATTTGCAATAGAGGAAAATTATTTTATTAGGGTACTAACCTCTCTAATCAGCCTACAATGAGTTATGTATGAAGGGAGTTTTCAAGTGCGCGATGCAGGATGATGAAAGAAGATTCAGGAGGGTCAAACGCTCAAGCTTGGGGATGCCCATGTGCACCCCCAATACATATTCAAGGAGACTCAAGCGTCTAAGCTTGGGTATGCCCCCGTGCATCCCCTTCTTCATCAACAATTATCAGTTTGTCGCTCGTTGCACTATATTTTTATCACTTCATGCGTTATGTGCTTTGCTTGGAGCGTCTCGCTCTTTACTTTTCTAGGTTTGTTTTGCTTTCTTTGCTGTAGTAACAAGTTAGACCCCCACTTACTCTTTTGTGTGGGAGAGATTCACGCTCCGCTTGAACTAGAACTCCTCATAGGATTTGCATGCTTATTCTTTTAGCTGTGAGCTGTTCTTTTTCTTTTCTTAGCTGTTGTTTTGTTTAGTTGTAGTGCTTTAGTTTTTCTAGAGCTTTTATTTTATCTTAGGTTGAACTTTCTATAGGTTGCATGTTTTATCTTGTTAGAGAGTTTGCCTGTTGCACTGAGTTCTGTGTCTTGACTGAAAGTAGGTAGTTAAAGTTGTTGTTCTCTTTGTAGTAGTAACTTGCGATAGTTTTGAGGTATTGACTAGAGTAATGTTTGAACTTTTGGTGTCAAGAGCTCTTGCCTATTAGTGATAGATGTCGTATTTTGGGCAATCCGTGTGTTTTTCGAAAACCAAAAAACCCCTGTTGAGAACTCTACCTACTAGATGGATCACTAACCTTTGGAGGGTTCGAATATTAGAGTACACTCACGTACCATGAGTCGAGTATGCGCAAGGATAACCAAACCCCCATACACTCCTCCTTGGGGTACCTGTCTCTTTGTGAACCTCCTGATTATATTGAGAGTTACCGATAATAAGTGCATGAGTTCTTCGGACTAATGTGAGTATTCGAAAGTTGACACTTCCACCCACCTATACTTTTTCTAGCCTCTTCGGTACCGTGCATTGCCCTTTCTCACCTCGAGAGTTGGCGCATACTTCGCCGGTGCATCCAAACCCTTGGAACGATACGCTCTGTCATCATAAGCCTCCTTATATGTTTCCTCAAAACAGCCACCATACCTACCTACAAGGCATTTCCATAGCCTTTCCGAGATATATTGCCATGCAACATCCACCTTCTCATGACTTGATCTTCATGTCATACATGCTAATTGCTTGATCGATGAGCCACATGCTAGTTGGGCCTTTCCCTAATCATTGCTACATGACGCGCTAGTATCATTGCATATCCTGCTATCCTGTCAGAAGCATACATTTGCATCATGATAGTTACATTTTCTTTATGTGAGTACCTTTGTAAAGTGTGAAAGATCTCCTATATTTTGTAAAATATAGAGTATTGACCCTAAAGTGAGGAAAAGATCCCAAAGAGGACAAATGAGAGTTCAATAGAAAGAGCCATTGAGGCCACCAAAAAAATAAAAAAAGAGAAAAGAGAAAAAAATAAAAAGAGAGAAGGGGGCATACTACTATTCCTTTTGAGAGATCCACACTAGTACTTCATCTCCTATCCCTTGTACTCCATAGAGATCATCATCATGCATATAGCTATGTGGGGACCCTTCACACTATAGAACTTGGCTTGTATATTCCAATGATGAGCCTCCTCAAACGAGCTCTAGGTCTTCTTGAGCAAGCAAGTTAGATGCACCCCCACTAGTTCCCATGGAGAGCTTTTAGCTCACATGTGCATCCATTGTATGGCAATCCCTACTCCTCACATCATATCTATCATATGGCCTTCTCTCGCCTATGATTGTCCTCATTGATGTGAGCCTTTCACACCTTTTTTGTCTTCCTCCTCCACCTTCGTTCTGTTTCGCCTTTTAGGTGTCAACTTTCTTGCTCACGCTCATCCATTGCAAGAGTGCTCAAAATATAGAAAGGGAGTGGATCAGTTTGACTTGTACCTGGCTAGTGGCCTGGGGATGAGTCCAGATAAGAATCCAAAGGAGACCAAGTGTGAAACTTTAGTAGATAGTTGTTCTCAACAACCTTATTTTTTCTCTCGTATTTCCCTATCCCTTGCTTGCACGTAAACACCATCTGGAGACATTCGAGTCACGGACAGCGAGAGCTCTTGCACCTTTTGTTGCTTGTGTCAATGCTAATATAGACTCTTGCTTGTTAAGACTTGAATTGAATTGCATGCTTTGATTGCTTTACTTAAAAGTCCTTTTATGGTTGTGTGGCATGTCATCACTGAAATTATGCTTGTTATCATTTACAACTCGAGGACGAGCAGGAATTAAGCTTGGGGATGTTGATACGTCCCAAACGTATCAATAATTTCTTCTTGCTCCATGCATGTTTTGTGTGACTTTGCCATGTTTTGCTTGAACTTTCATACACTTTTGAACCTATTTGGACTAACCTATTAACTCAGTGCACCCAGTTGTCAGTTTCTGTTTTCTGCTGTTTTTGTATTTCAGGTTTTCTGGCCATTAAAAGTGCTCCAAAAATTCCGGGAAAAATATATAAAAAATCACCGCAACAGAAGCTTCCGGAATCACCAAGAGAGTGAAGAGGGCCACCACCAGGCAGCCAAGAGGGCAGGTGGCGCGGCCCCACCCTGGGTCGCGCCAGGGACCCTCCCGATTGCCTCGTGGGTCCCCTTGACGCCCGCCTACGCCTATATTTACCCCTCGGGGTGGAAACCCCTAATACGGACTCCTTTTCGTGATCTCGCCTCTGTTCCGCCGCCGCCGCCGTTTCTAGATCGGGGCTTCCTGGAGAAGCTGCTCCGGCACCCTGCCGGGAGAAGCTACCCCCTCCGAGAGACCCTCCATAGCCATGGACGCCTCCCGTATGTACCATGAGTAGTTTCCCTTGGACCATGGGTCCGTGACCAGTAGCTATGTGATCTATCTCTCCCCCTTTTGTGCTTCCACTTTCGAGTCCTCCTGAGCTGCCTCACATGATCGAGACATCTATGTAATTTCTGCTTGCTATGCTGAGTTTGTTGGGATCTGATGGATTATGAAACTATGTTCATATTGTTATGAGTAATATAGTTGGTTCTTCTCTTTTATATTTTGTTCTTGAGTAAATTTTTGCATGTTCTCCGTTGCGGTATTTGCTTTGGCCAAGTATTTTGTTTGCAACTCCAAGAGAGAGCGTTATGCTCGATTGTGGGTTCAGCCCCTTGATGTCTAGCTTGAGTGACAGAAACATGAGACTAGGGGATGTGTTGTTGCCACCAGGGATAAAACAATGGTGCTTGTACCTGCGGGTGCAAGGATTGTTTACTTTACGCAAAGTTCTTTTAATGCAGTTGTCTATTGCTTTGAGTTTACACTTTAGGTGGGATTCGCAACTTAATACCAGCGAGATGTTCTGGATAGATATCTCAAGGTGGATGATTCGTAGTAGATGCAGATGGATTTCGTTCTACTTACCTTGGCGTACTGCCCATTGCTTTTGAGCCCTTCCTTTCTTTGCAGCATAGTTAGCATTGCGGTGCCTTCATAATCCTGTCAATTCCCCAACTATGATTTGTTTACCTCGCTAGCACTTTTATCGTCTTTTGGGAGAGAGACATCACTAGTGAAAATCACGGGACCCTGGTCCATCTTCACATTATTGTTCACACCCTCAATTTACTTTCAGCTTTTACTTTCCTTTGCACCTTTTATCTCTTGCGTTGATCCTTTGTAAACGACAAGGCCGGAGGAATTGACAACTCCTCTATACTCGTTGGGAGAAAAGTTATTTGTTGCTGTGTGCAGGTCCACGACAACACCCTAGTCAGGAAGCAATTTCTGGCGACGTTTCCACCTACTTGTCTCTCCTGAGTCCTACTGGTTCGATAACCTTGGTATCTTCACCGAGGGAAACTTGCTGCTGCACTGCATCTCAAACCTTCCACTTGGGGTAACCAACGAGGGGCGAGAAGCCATCAACGTTTGAGACATATCAACTCCCCAAGCTTAGCATATTGCTTGTCCTCAAGAAATTCAGTACAACGGACTAAACGCGACAAAGAAAACTTTGACAAACTCTTTTGGTTCAATAGATGTATATAAGCATGTACTACGAAAAGAATTTAGCAAGTATCAAAACAATGCTATGAGGACAATGCCCGAAGCAATCCTTCTTTCAAGTGCTCAATCACAAACAACTAAAAGAAAATAATAATAAGCTACTTAAAATCAAGACAAGACTACAATGCACAAAGCTTGAACATACTAGAGTGGTATTTCGCTAGCCTCCATGGGTGAAGAAAAACATAAATGCAGAAACTCCTCCGGAGTTTTAAAGGATACTAGAACTAAAACTTCAGAATAAATGATACCACAATCGTGCAAAAGACAATGTAGTACTTTGGGACAATGCACATTACACTCAGAATGACAATTATGCTCTCCTAGTTGGTGCTTTGAAGAAAGAAGGTGGAGACTCTCGAACCGTGGAGTTTGATGGAAAGGTTGAAAACCCATGGATGGAAGCAAAGACTAAACTTGTACCATAGCTCTTGGTTTTGAACTCAGAGATAAAAAAAAGGCGTTTTGAGAGGTGCATGCTTTGTCAACGAATGCTAGTAGACAACTCAATCACCTCTTACGCTAGACATGTTTCGAGGAACGGCTCCCAAGATGGAGACGATCACATCCCCTTAATCTCCTTTGTTTATCACTGCCAAAGTTTTCTGATTTCTCATAGACAAAGCGTGAAGGAGGGTTTGTTGGTTGTGATTATCTTATGTGAGCTGGGCGCACTCATGCCAGTCCCTCCTCGTATTAGGGGTTTGCAGATTAGACATGCAATCCCGGAATAAAACATGTCTAACATAAGACGGTCATGAATTACCTACTACTTCCTCATGAGCTAAACAGAGGCACAAAACAGGAGTGCTTTTGAATAATTTCGATATGGGACAAGAAAGTCTTTGTTAGGATGGCCGGTAAATACCACATAGGAAGGTATGGTGGACTCATATGGAAAAACTGGTTTCAAGGATTTTGGATGCACAAGCAGAAATCCGCTTAGTGCGAGCGAAGGCTAGCAAAAGACTGGGAAGTGACCAACTAGAGAGCAATAAAAGTCATAATCATGAAGAGCGACAAAGTAACATTGAATTGGGCATGAAAATGATACAACTATTCTGAAATTCAAAGATCATCAAGGCATAGTAGACTTTTCAGTCATAAACATGTGTAAGCATGTGCCAAGTCAACCCAAGAATTCTCCTGAGGGAAATACCACTTCAGTATACCAAACCATGAACAATGCAATGCATGTAAATCATTTCAACAACACATTATGTACTCTAGCTATTTGGGATTAGCCACAAGGAAAGCATGAACCACTGGGAAATCATTGTAAACATAGCACTATGTCGCTACAAGCTGGTCTCTAAATCATAAGTACAAGCATATGTACAAAAGTAGAAACAAGAAGAGTTCATACCGGTTTTCCTTGTTGCATCCCTTTCGTCGATCTTCGTCATTACTGCCTTGTCACTTGCACGATTGAACGTAGGAAATATATATCAAGTGCAAATGCCATCACGGACTCGAGATGAACTCTGCAACAAAGCAAACTAAAGAGAGAAAAGAACATATTTTTGGATTTTTTCAAAGATTTAGCGAAAGAAAAAAGAAAAGAGAAATCTTTTTGTTGTTTTTGCAAAATAAAAGAACAAAAAAGAACGGGCAAAAACTTCGAAAAGATCAAAGCAAACAAAATAAAAACGGATAATACAATGGAAAGGTGAGAAGGGCACGTACTCCCCCAAGCTTAGGCTTTTGGCCTAAGTTGGTAGCAGCTACTGCCCCTAGGAGCCTCCTGCTCCGGGGTAAGGGTAAGTCCAAGGGTCGTATGATCCTTCAGGTGCGTACACCGAAGTCCTCCGGTCCTCCCATGAGGAAGGTCATGCGCTCCAAGCGGAAGAAGACCCCTCGGCATGCTCGGTGAAGGTCTCTCCCTGGAAAGGTGTGAAGTCACCATGCTCCTCCTCATCGGGCACAACCCCCTCTATGGGGTTATGCGGCTGGAATTAGCCATGAACTCATCAAACTGAATTTCATTGAAGGACCATCCGTTCCTGCGAGTGTTATCAAACAAAAGTGGTGCGGGTAGACGGATCTCACGAGTAAGGGTCCTTTCAAACCTCAAAATATAATTAAGGTTACCAAACTGGGAAGTCATGGTAACAAAATTATGCCTCTTCATAGCCGCAAGATCGAGACTCGCGTATGAAAAGGGAACATCATCAGGATGCGGGGTGCGCTCAAGAGACTCAAGGATAAGTGTGGCGTAAATGCCACCATATAAATCGCCTTTGTTACTGTTCGTAACAAGACGCCGAGCAATCAAGGCACCCACATTATACTCATTCTTACCAGAGAGGGAGTTCGCATAAATAGCGAAATCTGGTGCAGAGCCATTGCTCGTGTTGTCATGAGCTAACACCCTTCTAGCAATAAAACAAGCAAAATACCTGAGGTGTGGAAACAAGATGCTGGAAATCTTCGTGCGCCGAATGTCGGTCTCCTCCTGGCAGCAAAGGGAGTTGAAGAGGGTCCTCAACCCGGAAGGCTGCATGGTCATCTTGGCTGTCTGACCAATGTTCGGCACACCTATTATATCACAAAACTGTGCCAAAGACATGGTTATGAGATCACTATAAAGTTTGAACTCAACGGTTCCAGCATCATGGTTATAACAAAATCTGTTAACAAAACAGGAGGTAAGCTTTTTGTATTGTACCACACGATATAAAGCTAGCCGTGTCAAACCTGCATTGGCACAAAGGCCATAAAATTCCTCCTTAATTCCGGCAGCTGTAAGAAAATCATCGCACGGATACATCATTGCGCATGCTGGATTTGTGTCTTCCAACAACTCAAGGGGCACATGATCTTCATTGTATCTCACCCTAACTGGTGATGGCGAAGCTGCGGCTCTAGTAACTCGATCGGAGCGCTCGGGCTTCTTATTCCCAAGCCACCCCTTTGCTTTTCCAAAGAAACTAATTTCTGAAATTTTTGACAATTCACAAAAACAAGGGTTTAAACAAAGTGAGTTGAGGCAAACTACTCTACTCACTTACCTAAGGCATAAACTTGCATCAAAACTACTAAATACTCACAAATGAAGCCACCAATCAAAAATATAATTGGAGGGGTGAAGGAGTTACATACCAGGGAGTATTTTCCCAAAATCTCAGCTCAAATGATGGGTCGTAGAGAGAGATCGAAATTCTGGACGGAGAGCAGCAAGAACACAAGAACAAAGTGCAAAACTCGTGTTTTTGGAGAGAGAGGAAGGAGGAGGAAGAAGACTTACCTGGCTGGCTGGCCTGTGGGCCCCAGGCGCCCTGTGGGCGCTACCAGGGGCCAGGCCGCGCCAGCTGGCCGCCCCCCTGGTCAGCCCAGGTACCTCTAGATCACTCCCGGCATGGAAATTTTCAATATATTTTTTATGGAATTTTTCTGACAACTCCACTGTTGAATTTTTTTTGAAGTTCAAAAAGATGTGAAACTTTCTGAAAACTTGAAGCAGTGATTAGAGTTGTGAAGTTTCAAAAACATATAGACTTGGTACATCAAGGAGAAATAAAGCTAAGGCAAATGAAAACATAACCAGCTGCACCTTTTACCTATATAAAACATGCTTACTAGCAAGGTTGATCAAGTCTTACCAACAAACCGGCGATATATAGAGCAAAAAGTCTCACCTGTCATGAAGTGATCATTGCACCTTTACTTTAATGGACATTGTCCCCACCATGATGGTTTTGTATTTGTGGTGCACATGTAGAGGACAATCCCATTCTCCAATCTTCACGGTCTCGATATTCTCTATAGAGTTGAGGCCATGCCTCTTGTCAATTTTCTTTGGAAAATACACCGTGTGTTCTTTGTCATTCACATTGAAAGTAACCTTTCCTTTATTGCAATCAATAATAGCACCTGCGGTGTTAAGAAAAGGTCTACCAAGAATAATAGACATGCTCCCATCCTCGGGCATGTCAAGCACAACAAAATCAGTAAGGATTAAACAATTAGCAACTTCAACGGGAACATCCTCACAAATACCAATAGGAACAGCTGCTGACTTGTCAGCCATCTGAAGAGATATATCTGTAGGGATTAGTTTTTTCAAACATAATCTCTTGTAAAGATAACAAGGCATAACACTCACTCCTGCTCCAAGATCACATAAAGCAGTCCTGACATAATTATTCTTTATGGAACAAGGAATGGTGGGTATACCTGGATCGCCAAGCTTCTCAGGAATCTTGCCACTAAAAGAGTAGTTAGCAAGCATAGTAGATATTGCTTCATTAGGAACTTTTATTTTATTAGTAACAATATCTTTCATATATCTCGAATAAGGAGGTAACTTAATAGCATCAGTCAAAGGAATTTGAAGAAAAAGAGATTTCATCCACTCACAAAACTTATTGTAATGCTCTTCTTCTTTAGTTTTGAGAGACTTACCTGGAAAGGGCATGGGTTTCTGTACCCATGGTTCTCGTTCCTTCCCATGTTTTCTTGCAATAAAATCTTCTCTAGTGTATTTCTTGCGTTTGTCGGGTGCTTCTTCTTCTCGAGCCTTGGGTGGATCATTCTTTTCACCATCCTTTTCAGGCTCAGCACCATCTTCAGTCTCAGCATCGAAAGTAGATATACTATTTGGATCATTGGAATTGTCAGCTTCTTTGTGCTTCTTCTTCTTCGGAGAGCTAACAATTTCTTCTTCCTGTATTTGAGAATCTTGCTCGATCCTCTTAGGATGCCCCTCCGGATAGAGAGGATCTTGAGTGCTAGTTCCCCCTCGGGTTTTAATCCCGAAGGCCTGTATATCCTGTTTGGCATTATTAGCAAGCAAATCTTTTTGCACATTAGAAATTTGATCAAGCTGAGTTTGAACCATATGAAAATGCTTCACAAGACATTTAACATCATTGATTGTTCTACCTAGAACATCAAGCAAACTTTTGATAGAAAGGGAATTATCATGCAACTGACTTTGTATCCTCTCATTAAAGTGATCTTGCTTCATAACAAAATTATCAAGCTCATCTAAACATTGATCAGGAGGCTTACCATGAGGAATGTCACTTGCATTGAAATCTAAAAGGGAGTGTACCTCTACCATAGGAGGATGAGTGGTAGGCTCACACAACTTCTCAATGGGGGGGTAGATTCTTCACGTCTTTAGTTTTAATACCCTTCTCTTTAATAGACTTCTTAGCTTCTTGCATATCTTCGGGGCTTAGGACAAGCATGCCCCTTTTCTTTGGTGGTGGAGGTGGTTCAGGGACGGATCAATCTTCATGGTTCTTGGCAATCTTGCCCATCAATTCTTCTGCATCGTCCGGTGTTCTTTTCCTGAAAACACAACCAACACAACTATCCAAATAGGATCTAGATTCATCAGTTAGACCAGCATAAAATATATCAATCAATTCATTCTTAGGAACTCCATGTCCCGGTCTAGCCTGGATCAGACTGCAATACCTCCCCCAAGCTTTAGGGAGGTTCTCATCCTGCAACTGTTTAAAGTTATAATTTTTTTGTAAAGCAGCATGTTGCATATGAGCAGGAAAATACTTATCAACAAAAGAGGGAGCTAAGTCTTGATGACTCCTAATGGAACCACATGGTAGTGTATCACACCATGCTTTATCACCTTCCTTTAAAAAAAAGGAAAAAGCTTAGTAACATAGAAGTTTCGTATCTTCTCATCTGTAGTAAACAAACCACCTAACTTAGTGAGTTTGGTTAGGTGTGCAATAGCATCATCATTTTCTCTGCCATAAAAGGGGTCAGATTCAACCATAGATATAAGTGAAAGATCAACAGAGAAACTATAATCAGGATCATTGATGCATATAGGAGACATAGAAAATTTAGGATCAGGAACGGTCTTGTTCATCAGAGAGTGTTTTTCGAGAAGCTTCTTAATAGCATCAGGGCCAGAGTCGTTAAACTCTGTCAGCTCCCTGCATAAATCATCATCAAGTATAATATAATCATCATCAAGGAGTCTCTCCTTGAGTTTACTCAAATTGGGATAAGTGTAAGTTCCATCAAAAGGATAGCAAGTATCAGGAATTTCAATTCTAGATTTTTTTTGTAGCAGCGATCTGTTTCTCAAGAGCGTGACTAAGTGAACCAATATCATCAAGAGTAGTACAAGCATCATCAAAAGTATCGGACATAGTCACAGATTCAGTAGAGGCATCATGTGGTGGAGGTGAAGCAAACTTACTCATAACTGAAGGTGAATCAAGTGTAGCACTAGTATTCAGAACAATACCTTTTCTTGTACGGGATGGTAAGATCGGGACCTTGGGGTTACCCATAGCGGATAAATTGCAGTAGGTAAAATACTTCAAGTAGACTTGTGAATAAATCTATGCTCCCCGGCAACGGCGCCAGAAAACAGGCTTGATAACCCACAACTGCAGGGGATCGAGATAGTCTTCGCAGGTAAGAATAACCCAATTTATTGATTCGACTCAAGGGGAGCCAAAGAATATCCACAAGCTTTAACAGTGGATTTGTCAATTCCACCGCACCTGAGATACACTTACTTGCAACAAGATATTAATAGCAACTGCGATATGGAAGTGATGATAGCAACGGTAATAGTGGAACAACGAAAGTAAACAACTAGTAACCAGCAGAATTAAAAACACTGTAGGCTAGGGAGATGGATGGTTGGCGCTGCATGGATAAGACTCATCATGTATTTAACTTGGGGCAAGGCACACAGAAAAGCAATGATCATCTAGGCATAAATCAAACATCAGGCATGTATCCCATAGGTAGTTGTACGTGCTTGCAACAAGAACTTGCACAACATCTTTTGTCCTACCATCCCGCTACAAACGGGGCCAAAAGGAACTTATGGAGATTAAGGTGCTCCTATCAAAGAGCACCGGAACAAAGCATTAACAATCAATGGATACATGGAATCCTTAAATTATAGTCCATCGCCTTTGGTGTCCCAAGCTGTCACCTTTGGGATCGCCGGTTTCGGACTATAACAGGTGCAAACAACTCATAGATAGGATCAAGAACACAAATATATTCATGAAAACACAAAGGGTTCAGATATGAAATCATGGCACTCGGGCCCAAAGTGACAAGCATTAAGAGCAACAATTTGAAGAAAAGATGATAAACACCAATCTAGATGATAGGCAACATGCCCCCAACAATCTGATAAAATATTACATGATCTAACTCATCCAATCCCTACCATCCCCTTTGCCTACAGCAGGGAATTACTCACACATGGATGGAGAAGTCATGGAGGGAGGATGGAGTGGTGATGATGATGACGATGGCGATGATCTTCCCTCACCGGAGGCCAAAACAGCCTCCAGATTAGCCCTCCCGGAGAAGAACAGAGGGTGGCGGCGGCTCCGCGACGTGGATTGGAAAAAGGACTTATGTTTCGGGGTTTCTCCGTCACAGGAATAAATAGGAGTCCTGGTAGGGCACCAGAGGAGGGGGGAGGCGGCCAGAGGGCGCGGCCCCACCCCTGGCCGCGCCATCAGGGCGCCTGGGGCCCTCTGGCCCCCTTCTGGCTCCGGACTCCTTCGGGTGCGTGGATTTTCTGGTATTTTTCTGGGAATTTTCTGAGATGTCCAAAAATCCATTTTCCTGCACACAATAAAACCATACAGACAGCTCTACTGAAAACAGCATTAGTCCGGGTTAGTTTCGTCCAAATCATGCAAGAATGAGGGAAAAAACAATAGCAAAAGTGTTTGGAAAAGTAGATACGTTTGAGACGTATCAATGCACGGCGACGAAGGCGGGGCCGCGGAGGCGCGGCCACGACGGCGGGGAGGCCGAGTTCGAGAGGGCCGGAGAGAAGTGTGGCAGAGAGAGAGCGGGGAATAAAGAAGAAACCGCGCGCCCGACGGTTTAAGAGAAAACTAGCAGTAGCAGTAGCGGGCCCCCTGGTAGGGCGCGCTACTGTTATTTAGCAGTAGTGGGTCCACTGGCAGGGCACGCTACTGATATTTCTGGCATTTTTTTCTTTATCTTGTTAATTTCCTTTTTATATAATTTATATAATGTATATTTAACAACGGCAATATATATGTACTCCATGTATTACAACACATATATATTAATTTGACTGATCGATAACGGTTAAAGTGCGAGTACACAAAGTAGATACATATATATATTACAACACACATTTAGTTTCTCAGCGTCGAGGATGTTTCTTAGTGATTAGCTTCTTTCCTTTCTTGTTCATTTCAGAATAATTTAGGCCTCGTTGTGACTTTTCCTTTTCCACGGAGTACGATCTTTCATAGGTAATGTAGTCTTCATTCTTCTTTTGACATATGTTTCATCGTCATCGTCATCTTCCCTCATCGGGTTGCCGTACTGGTCGTAGTCTTCTATGTTGGCGATTCCATCCATTCCGACGATTTTTCTTTTGCCTCTCCTAACGACAACACGACTGGGATTTCTCGGGTCGATTATGTAGAAACATTGTATTACGTGCTCAGCGTGTACCCATGGCTCATTTTTGGCGATGACGTTCACGGTAACGCTCTTGGCGTCGGCTATAGAAATAGTAGTGAAATACCTGTTTTCTCTTTCGACATTCTTAGCCCATCTGACATGGAACATCGTCGCATTGTGTAGTCCAGAGTAGTTAAGCTCCCAGATCTCTTCGACCCTTCCGTAGAATCTTTCAGTTGAGCCGTTGTCGTCAGTCATGCATTCTATCGTCACCCCCGAGTTCTGGAAATCACTTTTCATATCTCTGGCCTCCGTTAGCTGCAGAGACGTTGTATCATCCATTAACCTCGTGCATCCGCAATATCCATGGCACACCTGGCCTGATACATATCCGTAACCGAGATAGTCGTGCACCGTTGTCAGTACCGCGACTTTCATATAGAAATATTCTTTTCCGAAAGCGTCCCATGTCTTGACTGGTGATTTCCATAACATTTATAGATCCTCTTTCAATAGCTCGAGATATAGATTAATATTATTTCCCGACTGTTTCGCCCCTTGAATAAGAATGCTCATGTGTATGTACTTTGTCTTCATGCACTTCCACGGGGGAATGTTGTACATCCATACAAACACGGGCCATGTGCTGTGGTTGGTGTTCTGGTTGCCAAACGGATTCATGCCATCTGAACTCACGCCAAGCATGACATTCCTTGGATCAAGATGAAATCCATATTCGGCGTTCAACGCTCTCCACTGGCTTCCATCCACAGGGTGTCTCATCTTCGGATCATCTCCATCATCGGGCACCTTGCTGACCGCGTGCCACCGTGTTAGCTTTGATTCCTTAGGATCTACGAAATAACGCTGCAGATGAGGAGCAATCGGAAAGTACCATACAACTTTCTGAGGAGATTTCTTTCCGGCCTTCTTGTATCTATCAGCATTGCACACCAGACAACTGGTTTTTTCTGCGTTCTTGTTCCGATAAATGATACAATCGTTGATGCATGCATGGTATCTAATGTGTGGAAGATCAAGAGGGCACACAATCTTCTTCGCCTCATCGACACTAGTAGGAAAAAGGTTCCCCGGGCGAAGAACCGTCTTGCTTAGATACTTGATATGATCATCGAGGCTTTTGTCGCCCCATTTGCTTTTAGCCTTCGTCTTTAGAATTTCGAGCGTGAAACTCAAGAGGGTCACCTCAGGGGCGCAACCATCATACAATGGAGTCTTCGAGTCTACCTCCAGTTGCTCCAACTTGGCCTCCTCTCTAGAAGCAGCTCTGTCGCTAGTCGTCTTCTTGTGAAGCAGGTCTCGAACATGAGGGTCCCACATGATTGAATTTAGTAGCGACGAAGGATCCGTCATGTCCGCATCTTCTCCGTCATGTTCGGCTTGATCTTCTCCGTCGTTATAATTTCCAGCGCCCTCTTCGTCTTCGGATCCATCAATCATCTCTTCATCCACTGCCATGGGGTTATTGGTTGCACCGTCGATATCGTCATCATCATCTTCAGTTATCCATCGAGTATAGCCATCCATGAAACCATATCTAAGCAGGTGCGCCTTCAAACGTCCACCCTTAAAGGGGTCCAGCCAGACGCCTTCTTTGCATTTTTTACACGGACATAAAATCTCCTTTTTGTTTTTTTCATTCATGTCGTCCACCGCGGATCGCAAGTATCTATTCACCATCCTTCCACATACCTTCATGGTCGCCTGCGAGTTATATAAACAAAAGATTATAACGACACATGCATATGCATATCAAAGTCATACAAATTCGGCATGACCTTTCCTAAAAATAGGACATATAGAGTTTGCCCGAAATTCGCCGAAACGAAAATAAATCGACATTTCGGCAAAACATAGACAAACTCTCATATCACACACCCATACACACACAAATATTTTCATTCATGCAAAACACAATTTTTTACTCACATCTCATGCATTCACCTAGCTAGCTAGCTAGCTAGTATTTAATGTATGTACCTTTTTGTTAAAATATCACACTTGGGAGAAGCTTGCACTAGCTAGTGAGGTGAAGGAGACAAATGTGAGAAAGAGAGATAGCTAGATGCATTTATGGTGGGAAGCAAGTGAGATGAGGATGAGATCGAGAGATGTGCATATGCATGGTGGTGGCCGGATCGAGGAGGAGCAAAGAAGGAAAGAGAGAGATATTGCATTAATGGAGATGGTGTGGTGCATTAATGGAGATGGTGTAATGCATTAATGGAGATGGACAAGAGGTAGGAGAAGGAATGAGGAAGAAGGAAGTGAGGGAGAGAGAGGAGGGGGGGGGGGTTGGTGAAAAGGTGGTTGCTGCGCCTTACCAGCAGCGCCTGCTATTGTATTAGTAGTAGCGCCCCTCCCGTAAACGCGTTGCCGTTATTTGCGGGCCTCTGGGCTAAGTTGGGTCCACTTTAGCAACAGCGGGCGGGACGGCAGGGCGCTACTGATAAGGTGATAGTAGTAGCGGGCTCTGCAGGGAGGCGCTACTACTATCACTTGTCAGCTTTGGTGGGGACCACCTTTACCAGTAGCGGTTCCGCGGCGGGGGCGCTACTGCTAAAGGAATAGCAGCAGCAGTCTGCCAGGGGAGGCGCTACTGCTAATTATCAGTAGAGCCCCTCTTTAGAGGGCGCTACTGTTAGGCCTCTACCTATAAGCTTTTTCCTAGTAGTGCTATTTGCATACTCATCAACCATCTATTTCGGAATACCCAAAGTGCACCGTTATGGCCAGCATATTTCAGTCAGGCGGTGGGATACAAATCAAAGTCTCCTCATAGATGAAAATTACGTATGATCATTACGGTCAAAGGATCTGGTCACTACGTTATAGTTATCGCAATGTCGAACTATGTGACTTGATCACATCGCAACACTTCTGGTGGGTGTATGTCCATAATATCATTATCCCAATGATACGAATCCATTGCTAACAGACTTATTTGTCTCGTGATCAGGAAACCTTGACCATCAATCGCCCAATGGACTAGTATACTAGAGTTAACTAGGGACCTGGTTGTTTGTATACCACACATGTATTAAGGTTTCCGCTTAATACAGTTATAGCATAGTATAAAACGTATTATGAACTAATGGAATATGCTCAATAAAACATATTTTATCTGCCTCTAGGGCACATTCCCAACATAAACTTCTATTTGCTCTATCCTGGTTCGGGACAGGAATACCTTCGGGTACCTTCATGTATATGTCTGAATCCAAGTTACCATATAGGTAAGCGGTGACAACATCCATAAGTTTCATTTTCAAGTCCAGGTTTACTGCCATTGAGATCAAGTATCTAAAGGTAATTTCATCCATGATAGGGGAGTAAGTTTCCTCATAGTCGACACCTGGTCATTGAGAGAAACCTTGAGCAACGAGCCTTGCTTTATACCGTACTACCTCTTTATTTTCGTTCCTCTTGCGGACAAAAACCCACTTGTGACCAACAGGGCGTATGTGGGGAGGAGTTAGACAAACAGGTCCAAACACCTCTCTTTTGTTGAGAGAAACTAACTCAGCAGTTATTGTCTTCTGCCAATATTTCCAATCCGACCTTTTCTTACAATCAACGAGCGTGTTAGGCTCGGGGTCAAGATCTATGATTGAGGCAATTTTCTTGTCAAAATAAATGTCGACATTTGCCATGGCTTGATTAATTGACTCGCCTGAATTAACATAGTTAATGGACATTTCGTCATGGGGGTGCATCGGACACATTCCCTTCCTCCACCGGATTTCCCAATCCAGGAGAAGGTCCTTTAGCTTTCCCGCTCCGATGTGTGCGCACACATCTTCGCTGGGTATTTCCGATATAGGAAAATTCAAGTCCGGAATTTCGTGCATTGAAACTTCCGTACTTGTGCCATGTCTCAACTGGCTCGCCTCTTCTAGGGCAGACCGCGATAAATCCCTCTCATCCCTTTTCTTCGGGCGTCCCCGAGTACTTGGGATTTGAGGAGCCATATTCCTTGTCCTTTTAAGCCTAAGGACGGGAGAGGGTATACCATTGTTTTTATTTGGTATTTCAAACCTTTTCGGTGCATTGCGCGCAGGCACATGCGACTTTGTCACAGTCTTTAAGTCACTGAAATGATCAGGCAGTTGATTCGCTAACGAGTGCAAATCTATTATCTTTTGGACTTCTCTGTTAGTCTCAGCAGTGAGCGGGTCATGAGCGTGGATCCCCGTGGCTTGCCACGTGATTTCACGACTTTTATCATCAAGGGGTTGATTATCTCCCCATAAAGTCGGGAAAATATCCTCGTCGAAAATGCAATCAGCAAAGCGGACCGTATGACAGTCACCTGTCGCGGGGTCCAAAAACCTGATTATGGACGGAGTCTCATAACCAACGTATATCCCCGAAATACGGAGCGGACCCGTTGCTGATCGCTGAGGGGGCGGTATTGGTACATATACCTGGCAACCGAACCTACAAAGGTGGAAATTTTTCGGTGTCGACCCTTGCGCAAGCTGCATAGGAGAGTGGATGTTGTAGGCCGATGGTCGAAAGTTGATGAGATTAGTCGCGTGTAACACATCGTGACCCCAACATGTAGTTGGTAAATTACAACCCTGAAGGAGCGGTCTGGCAATGAATTTAACTCTTTTAATCAATGCCTCCGCAAGTCCATTTTGTGCGTGGACATGCAGCACAGAGTGCTCGACTTTGATTCCCATTGCCATATGCAATAATCATCGAACGCCTTAGAAGTAAATTCACCAACGTTGTCCATGTGAATAGAATTAATACGATGATAAGGAAATTTATTCCTTATTTGTATGACTTGCGAGATCAATTTTGCAAAGGCATGGTTCCTTGTTGACAGCAAGCAAACATTGGACCATTTAGAGGAAGCATCGATGAGCACCATGAAGTACCGAAATGACCCCGAGAGGGGCTGAATTGGACCGCATATGTCCCCCTGGATACGTTCCAAGAACGCAGTGATTTCATCCTTCACTTTCGAAGCAAATGGCCTAATGATTAATTTCCCCGTAGCGCATGCAGAGCATACGAAATCATCAGGATTCGAGATTTTTTTTACATTAACACTATGGCCATCTGAGTTGTTAATTATATTCCTCATCATCCTAAGACCGGGGTGGCCTAACCTATCATGCCAGAGGCAAAATAGTTCAGAGCTTCTAAAAACAGTTTTAAGGGTAGTGTACATGGGAGTGCTACGATCTTGGTGTAGTACAACCCTGTAGCTAATGAAGGAAGCCTTTTGACAACATGTTTACCATTTTCATCGCGCTTGGTGATGAGTAGATACTCCTTACTATTATCATCATTGTCGGTCTCTATGTGAAAACCATTTGCGCGGATGTCTTTAAAACTTAAGATAGTACGAGTCGACTCTGGGTACAACAATGCTTCATTTATGAGCAGAGTTGTTCCATTCGGGAGTATAATAGTTGCTCTTCCAGACCCAACAATATTCTGACCGCAGCCGGCGATCGTCATTATATTACCTGGATGTTTGGTAATAGACTCAAAGTACTTTGTTTCTCTTAAGATGGTATTCGTAGTGCCACTATCAGCAAGGCATGTTTCCTCTATTCGGGCGCCACGTGTTCTAAAATGTAGTGTCTAATTAATATAATGAAATGAGGAAAATGCGACATTAAGTAAGTAAACACATAAACATTTGAGAACATAACATAACTATCTCTTATTAAATAATGGAATAAATGAATAAAATAAATGTCATCCAATCGTCGATGCTCCCCGTTCAAATCTTGCCTCCGATGCCCGCAGCTGGTAATCTCCGTCGATATCTTGTGCTCTCCTTCTCTCATGAGAGAATGAAGAGATGAGAGAGTGAGCTGTTAGAGAAGGGTAAGGGGATTTATGGCGTCGCTTTGGGAAGCAACAAGGCATCTCTTGCGTGTCCCGCGCTTGCAAATGTCTCCATCTAAATGCGCTAAGTTGTAGCGCTGGAGTGTGACTCGCTGAAAATGATCGATTCAAGCGTTCCTTCAAAGTTGGGTCCAGTTGTGCTATAGGTTTGATGTGTACTACATGCATTTAAACGAATGAAACTTATATCCTACATGCTCGATTGAAGTATATGTAGGTAATTGAGAACTAGGATGTAGCCTAGTGGCAAGGGAGTGTATTCACATGGGGGACGAATTTTTAGTTTCTCACGAGAAATGCTTCTTCTATGTAAATAAACCGTGAGTCCTATTGCCCATGAAGTTTCATTTCTTTTCCTATATATAGGTAATCAAACAGATATTTATCAAGGCGCATACAAGAACACATAAGAGAGGGAGATACATATGCTGGATGAGTGGCTCCAATTGAAGGGCTGAAGGTTGGAAGCTTATTGGCTGGAATCGGATAATGGAATATCTGATGCAACATGGAACATAAATATTTTCCAAGATTCGGCCTTTTCGATTTCTTTAAAAAAGAGTGTAGAGAGATGCTGCTGCTGTTGCGGAATCATGGCCCGATCAATTCGATTTTGCTTTCGAATATGCTCGTCTCATATTTGTATTTTCTGTGGAAAAGGCATCTGCTACTCGAATATGCCGGCTCGTCACTGTCCTCCCTTTTGGCTGGGCCTTCTCCTATCCTCTCTCCTTATCCTCCTCGGTTCCATCCATGGAGGACGATGAGAGCTACTCGTGCAGATGGCCGCTCAGCCATGAATCCACTTCGACACGGGCGCCTCTCAGCCTAAGGTGAGTGCACTACCCCCCGCCCAATCCCTAATTCGTTTTCTCGCCGATGGATTTTTTTTTTCTGGGTCACATGGAGTGGCTTTTGAAATTGGGGTTGATCTATCCACGATGAGGGGTGGATGGAGGCCGGGTCTCCGGCGACTCGCTGTTGATTCGTTGGGAGGGCGCCGGTCGGTGGCGCTCCCGTCACCGTGTATTCGTGCGTCAGGCGTTCTCGGTAGGCACGGGTCAGGCCGACGAACATTGCAAGCTGGGCAACCAATCTCACAAGTTTGGTTCATTTTAATTTGACAAGTTCGTACAACTATTCTGAAAACTATGGGGGTAGGCAAATACATCAACTTCAAGTATGCCAAGCTCGCCGCTATTCTGGCAACCTGGTAAAATCAATCTGAAACTAATCTTGCAGTTAGGGATAGCACAACAAAATCTTTGAAACAAATCTGGCAATTAGGGATAGCGCAACAAAATCTGAGCATGGTAACCTCAGTAACTAATCTGACAACCTGATACAAGTAATCCGGAAAAGTGATACAGTATAACTAATCTGTCAACTAGGGAGTAGGTTAGTATAGCAAATTAGTTGTGGTAGCCACTTCTGTTTTCGTTCCAGCAAAGCATTTTTCTTGTTTTCTTACTCTGGTTCTTGTTCCTGGGAGCTAGATCTAACGTCTAACATGGCAGGTGAAGTTTTTGGAGAGGAAAAAGCACATGGCTGGGAGGTGAAAGCAACAAGGAATCCTAGGTGAAAGTTTCCTCGAGAAAGAAGCACATGGGCTGGAAGGTGAAAGCGATAGGGAAAAAGCTGGAGCTCATACGTGTGCGCTGAGACCACGAGTGACCATCCGTCTAAGCAATAGAATTTTCCATACACAGTGTGTTCCTGCGGGCGCCGCACGGGAAGGCACTTGTGTGACACCACTACATATTCGTGTCCTTGGTTAATTACTGAGGACGAGGCAAGGATGGCGAGGGCGGCGCCCATCCTTGTGATGTCCAATCCATCTCCATCCCCTCTAATTGCTCCGTCGTCACGCCCCAGGGCTGGGTCCCTTTCTCTCCGCCACCTGCATCGCCACCGCTTCCTCCCATTCTCGCCATCATCATCATGCAGCACTAGTGCATCTTCTTCTTCCTCGTCGTCCTCTGTCTTGCTGCGGGACGACGAGTTGGACCAGGAGGAGCCCCCACCCGCTTCGAAAGTCGACTCGCGGCCCCGCCGCATCGCGCTCTTTGTCGAGCCCTCCCCCTTCGCCTACGTCTCCGGCTACAAGAACCGCTTCCAGAACTTCATCAAGTACCTCCGCGAGATGGGCGATGAGGTCATCGTCGTCACTACCCACGAGGGCCTGCCCGACGAGTTCCACGGTGCCAAGCTCGTCGGATCATGGAGCTTCCCTTGCCCATGGTATCAGAAGGTCCCACTCTCACTCGCCCTCAGCCCCAGAATCATTGGAGAAGTCGCTAGGTTTAAGCCCGACATTATCCACGCCTCTTCCCCTGGAATCATGGTATGGTACTAACTAATTTTCTTTCTATATTTCAGCACTATTATTTATTATTGGACATTTCATATTTTTCCTTGACTAATTGAGTTACATTCATAGGTGTTTGGCGCCCTAATCATCGCAAAGTTGCTATGCGTCCCTCTAGTAATGTCCTACCACACCCATGTTCCAATGTGAGTTGACTTCCCTACCTCTCTCACAAATTCAGAATTCATACACACCCGTTTCTGAAACACAAGGAAAACATGAAATTTTGTGCCAGCAACAGTACAACTTGAACAAAACTGAAATATCTTATTTTATGTATGCTACCATTGTTGGCCCAGTTCCGATGCCAAGTACTTGCGCCGACGGCATGAGAACTGACGATGACAACGAACAGAGCTCGCTGAATAACCTGATGCACACGTAAAAATAGCACCAAATAGCCTGATCTAACTTGCACCGGCTGAATGTAGCCTAGGTAATTAGCGATCAGCTTGATTGATACTAACTGGCAAATCACACGTACACACGCAAAAGAAATTGATAGCCAAAGGCTCGTCTTACAAAATTGCACCAAATAGCCTAATCTGACTTGCACCGGCTGAATGTAGCCGCTAATTAGCGATCAGCTTGATGGATACTAACTGGCAAATCACACGTACACACGCGAAAGCAATTGATAGCCAAAGGCTCGTCTTGAGCCTTGCAATTCTTTACTGCTCTTTTTGATTCGGTACAGCTTACAGGGATTATACAGGGATATATATACTAGCCAGTCAGACTAACCAGTACTACTCTTATACGGTTCCCAACACTAGTCCTACACGGATACATACATGCATCTGTAACTTACACGTACATGTATCGAGTACATCCGTCGTGTTTAACACCAACGAACACAACCAGACCATTTGATTAATCTTCAGCTCCTAGTAGAAATACACCATCCATGGTGTTATGTGTATTTTGCGAATGATATCTACAATCCAAAAACCGTAGGTTTGTTTATCCAGTTGGAGAGGCGAGTTGATCCATTTTTATCTATGGCAGTTATATTCCCAGATATACATTCAGCTGGCTTGTCAAGCCCATGTGGCTAGTTATAAGTAAGTTTTCACTTATGTACCGCACAAATGTATGACCTCTCGTGCCAGACTAGCCAACTGATATAATATTCGCTTGCTATAGAATTCTTGCACCGAGCTGCGGATCTCACACTGGTACCATCAGTTGCGATTGGCAAGGACCTGCAAGCTGCCCGTGTTACAGCAGGTTTGCACAAACATACATACTGCTTCCATGTTATTTTACTTCCAACATCTTCCTCTTATGGTGCATGTTTTCAGCAAATAAGATACGCCTTTGGAACAAGGGCGTGGATTCAGAAAGCTTCCATCCTCGTTTCCGTAATCAGGAAATGCGGTCAAGGCTAACGTATGTAATCTTCTTTGCTCAGCTGGTCCATTTGTGATGCAGTTGCAATGATGCTAGCGGGTTCTTGCCTCACCTAGTATGTCGAGAAAACTACCAAATGGATTGAGATGATCAGATATATCTTTCATGTAACTATCTGTGTTGCTTGTATGCTTTTATATTATAACAGGGACGGTGAACCACACAAGCCACTGATAATCTATGTTGGACGCCTAGGAGTCGAGAAAAGCTTGGATTTTCATAAGAGGTGAGCTCATGATGTTTCTGATTTTTATATGTTGCAGTGCAAAAGGAATGTGTGTGTGATAGAAACCTTACTTACTGGTCGTGTCCCCTTACTGTTAAACATACATGTTTTACCATTGACATAATTTACTTATGATTTTTTTGCACTTAAGTCATATCCTGTTTTCACACAGTCCCATTCACTGCTGACATGGGGTTCTATTTTTACCAGAGTCATGGACCGACTTCAAGGAGCAAGAATTGCATTCATTGGAGATGGCCCATTCAGGTGTGCCTTACTGCCTTGTTCTCTCATAGAAACTACTTAGCTTCTTCCTTCAGTAGCAAAAGCTAAGTCTATGAGTAGTAAAGTGTGGTGAACAAAATGGCGACCACAAGTGTGGCAAGATTTGGCAAAAAGCTGAGTCTATGAGTAGTAAAGTGTGGCAATGAACCAAACACATGCCTAAGATGTTGTGACGTAACTAAGATTAGGCGTGGCAACCTTAGGATAGGAACCAAACAGCCCCATTCTCCCAAAGAAACCCTTTGCATATTATCATGGAAGTTGCTTCTTTTCTGTATTGAGAGACTGGAACCCTCTTGTAAGAAGAGTACACACTGTCACCATTATTAACATGTGCCTTCCATTGCAGGCCTGAACTTGAAGAGATGTTTTCAGGAATGCCAGCAGTGTTCACAGGGACGTTGCAAGGGGAAGAACTGTCACAAGCCTATGCCAGTGGGGATGTGTTTGTGATGCCTTCTGAATCAGAGACACTTGGTTTTGTTGTGTTGGAGGCAATGTCATCCGGAGTTCCGGTGGTTGCTGCTCGAGCTGGTGGCATACCTGACATTATACCTGAGGATCTGGAAGGAAAGATCAGCTATCTGTACACACCAGGTGATCTGGATGACTGTGTTGACAAGGTTGAATCCCTGCTCTCATGTGAAGAGTTGAGAGAGACAATGGGGAAGGCCGCCAGGAAGGAGATGGAGAAATTCGGGTGGAAGGCGGCGACGAGGAAGATTCGGAACGAGCAGTACAGCGCCGCGATTTGGTTCTGGCGCAAGAAGAGATCACAGCTGCTGAGACCCCTCCAGTGGCTGACCAGGGGGCTCTTCAGGCCTGCTCCTGTCCCTGCCGTATCAGATCAGTTATAGGAGAGTCGTCGTATTCAACTCATAGAATCGATCAATCACTGTTAATTCCACCAGTTCGATCAGCACAAAAGATAGGATGAATCATGGGGACACCTAATGTGAATATGTAATGCTCAATTGAACGCTAAAAGCTTATTCTTGCAGCTGCACGAGTCGGTTGGAACGCACGCACATCCTTCACACCATGTGACCTGTAGCTTTTGGTGTTAAAATCATAGATAATGGCCCCGTATGGTAATTAAGAGGAGGACAAAGCATGCACATCTACTCCCTCCGATCCATAATAAGTGTCGCTCATCTAGTACTCCCTCCGATTCTAAAAAAGTGTTGCAAGTTACACTATAAGTTATAACTATCCTAGTTGTTTTTTTAAGACACTTTTTTAGATCGGAGGGAGGAGTACAAAGTTTGTACTAGCTTAATACAAAATGAGCGACACTTATTATGGATCGGAGGGAGTATTAAATTTCTGTATTCACACAGGTGGTACTCCTTCACATGAAAGTAAGTACATCTTCCAATTAATGCATTCACATGAAAGATATGTATGCTACAGAGCTAGCTCCATATACTATTAATTCATTCTTTCAACCTAGCAAATGACAAGAGGGGGGCGCCGATTCGGTGCCTGGGTGTATCTACACTCGGGAAGACAAAAAATAAAAATGATGAAAATGAAAAAAATTCAAAAAATTCAAAGTTTTTTGTGGTAGAAGATGCTTACGATATGTTCGTGCAAACTTTGAAAAAGTTTGGACATCTAAATAGCTTGCGGCCAATATTTTTTTTGCAGTTTTTTTAAGCGACACTATTCATGCATTATTTTGGACTGAATTTGTTTTTTTTTCTGTGAGCTGCCTAGATGTTAAAAAAACCCTCAAATTTTACACAAACATCAAACATCTTTCAACATAATAAAATTTGGAAATTTTTAAACTTTTTTCATGTCTTTTCAAAAGTTTCTTGTGCAGGAGCATATAAGACTGGGCTCAGATTTGAATATCACATGACAAAAGGTATTTTTTTGTATAAAAACACTTTGCTCAAATCGTCTTTTTTGTTTCTTATAGAGATATGTTTATCCATCCATTTCACACTTCTTGTTTATGTTTCTTATAGAGATTTGTTTATCCGTTCATTTCACACTTCTTGTTTATGCTCAAGTTGGATATCACGAAAGCGTTCGATACGGTGGACTGGACGTTTCTGCTTGAGATTTTCAGCAGGATTGGTTGTGGGAGAGATTGGATCGTCTGGATCGTACGACTCTTATCATCCTCCTCCACGCGTATGATAATCAATGGCATGCCCGACAAGGTAATCTTCAATCGAAGGGGCCTACGGCAAGGGGATCCTCTCTCCCCTCTGTTCTTTGTGCTGGTCATGGAGGGCCTACACTACTTCCTGCGACATGCCACTGATCGTGGACTACAGGCGTCTTTGGGAGCTGTGGGTCTGGGCGGCCGAACATCGATCTATGTTGACGATGTCGTGACTTTCCTCTGCCCGGACGCCACTTCGTTCCGCAACCGCATGTGGATCATGCGGGATTTTGGGATGGCTTCCCGGTTGTGCACGATCCTGGCTAAGTGTTTGGCCCACCCGATCTGTTGCACACCGGAGCAGAGCCAGCTCATTGAGGTGAAGTTAGGTTGCCAGGTGTTAGACTGGCCATGCCGCTATCTAGGCCTGCCACTTGGGCTTCGTAAACCCTCAGCCTCCCAGATGCAGCCGCTGGTTGAGCGCATGGAGGATTGGCTTCTGGCGTGGCAAGCGCGACTACTCTTTCGTGTTGGGCAGCTTGAGCTCATCCGCTCTACTTTGGTGTCCATGCCAATACATACCATGCTGGCGCTTCATCTGTCGACCAAGACGCTTGCTGCGGCGGATAAGGTGTGTCATAGTTTCTTATGGAAAGGCCAGTCGAACGTGCATGGTGGCCACCGCCTTGTGGCATGGCAGTCGGTTTCCGCTTCGAAGGATCTAGGTGGCCTCGACATTCCTAATTTGACGCTCATGAACCAGACATTGAGGGCTAGATGGCAATGGCTCGCCAGAACTGAGCCCGATAAGTCGTGGCAGTCCTTCAACATCCAAGTCAGCAAGGTTTCCTTCGGTATTTATAAGGCGGGTACTAGATGCACGCTGGGTGATGGTTGCAACACCAAATTTTGGGCGGATTGGTGGATGGACGAGGGCCCCATTGACACGATCCTACCGGAGCTTTTCCGCTTTGTCAGGAAGGAGGCGGCTCGGGTACGAACGGTGAGTCAAGGAATTGGTGGAGGCTGGTGGTCGGATGTGGTGCCAAATATGATGGCACAAGCGATTGCCCTAGGCGAGTGGCATGATATGCTGTACTGGGCATGGGAGGGCGACGACAGGTTTTCTTCTCGATCGACATTTGCATCCTCTTTGCTGGTCGGGTGGAGATGGCAGGGGCTACCCAAATTTGGCGTTCTAGGGCTTCGGTGACTTGCAAGATTTTTACTTGGCTTGCCGCCCGACGTCGGTGCTGGACGGTCGACCGACTCGCACGCCGGAGCATGCCACACCAGACGGCATACCTTTCTGTGACCAAGCGCCTGAGACGATTGATCACATTCTGCTTGGTTGCGTGCTGGCCAGGCAGGTTTGGGCATCCCTGATGATTCGATGGGGGAGACCTGAATGGTTCCCCACCATTGATGCGTGTCTGATTGAGTGGTGGAACTACTTGCACCCATCGCGTGCGTGTAGGAAGGAGGCCTAAACGGCGATCTCTCTGGCCCTTTGGAGTTTGCGGAAGCACGCAACGCCGTGGTCTTTGATGGGGTGCCACCCTCCACCGACAAGGTCCTACAACAGATCTACACCGAGGGACGTAACTAGCGAGCGACTGGATTACTTTGTGAGGACGGGACGCTCCCGATTAGACAGGTAGGGTGGGCTGGTAGCGAGTAGTCGCCATGCGGTGTTTTTTGGCCATGTTTGCCGTGGCGTTGGTAACTTGCATGTAAAAACTTCACCGTCTTGGCGTTGCTTTTTATGAGATTGAGACGTATCCTTGAAAAAAAGTGATATATAAGCTATACAAAAGTCTAATTTTTAGAAACCTTTTTTCATAAATATTGATTTACTTTGGAGGGTTTTCCTTTTGTTGCCATTTTTCTCTTTTACAGATATTTTTGAATATCTTGTGTCTCAACCTTTTTTGTTATAGGACTTGTCTTATAGCAGTTGAAACTCAAATGAAATAGCATATGCAGTTTTTGTTATAGGACTTGTGTTATAGCTGTTGAAACTCAAATGAAATAGCATATGCAGTCATTTGATCTTCTCTAATCTTAACACCAAAAGTGTGGAAGACTTATAAGCATCACTTAAGTGGTCAAGCCTTAACACTTGACTTTTATCATTATGTCGTATATTTTTCTATTTCCAGCAATAACACTATGCATCAAGATATCCATTATTCATTGGAAAAGACTCTTCCCCTATTCAAATCAAGCCCAACTTTATCTGAACTGAAAATAAACTAAGCTTTCATAGTAAAATAATTATGCAAAGTAGTAAAGAGGAGATAGAAGGGCTTCAAAATATCCCAAAGCTTAACATTATAAGGCGATGAGATTCATCTGTCCTCATCACTATCAATTCTGGGATCCTGAGCTGGTGCACAAAGACATTTCATAGTCTCAAGAAGAAGTTCGTTCATTTCTTTCGGATCAACAAAACGAAGCTTGAGCATCTTCATTGTATCATCCATGTTTGCAATGACCCTCAATCTTGTGGCCAAGTATGCCTTGGTGTTCTTGGTAATAACTTCCTACATCTCATCTATACGCTTTTGTAAAATTGACATTGAATCTTTAGATTGTTAGCATATACCTCAGAGGCTCAGACTAGAGGACATGACCACGGTTTGGATGTGGATCAAGTGCATGGTTGGACTCCGCAAGTTGCTTCTTCTTGGGAGCTCCCTTGTTTGATATAGCTTCCTACTGATGCGACTTTTTCAGCGACTATTGCATAGTGGGATTCCCATATTCACCACTAGCCAAGGTTGTTGGAGCAGTATCCATAAGTCATATATGTGCTAATGAGTTTTACCGACTCAATGGGAATGTCCTTAGGCTTCTTCTTACCCCTCCTCTTCATCTCCAAAGACCACTTTTTCTCGATCCTTTTCTTCTCAAGAAGAATGATCCACGTCCATGCAAAGTGGTCGTACCCTCTTTGATCCAATAGACAGATCATGCCCTTAGAGCTCACGGTCCTCTCCTCCTGATTAGTGGTTTGCCTTCATCCCAAAAACATGCCATGGTTTCACTGCACACAAACTTGAAAAGAGTCTAGAGCGATGGCTTTGCTATTTGTGAGTAGAGAGATAGCTTTGGGTCAGTATTTAAGAGGCCAAGGTCGTAGTATCTTCAAGATAGGCTAAATTGAAAAGTAATTTGAGACAAAGCAAATCAAATAAGGAAAAAATTGGCTTGCGATCATGTTTTCAGGTGTAAGACGACATTCGATACGGGTGGTCACGACCGCATCGTTACTTGTACCAGATCCCGATGAAGGATACCGAAGTTTGTCATTTTGGAGATGGCGGGCGTAGGGGGAGGGGGTGTGCCCATACTCTCACTCGTACTCTCTTTCGAAACCTGCAAAGTAAAATTTTAAACATCCGGTATGTAATTTGGGAGGGCCTATGGTATGGTCGGGTTCGCTCGTACCCTAGGTCTTACCAAAATGCGTCAAAGGTTACAAAGAGCAAAAGGGGTTGGTGACGGCGTCCGATATAGGCGGCTAGCTCGTACCATCATCCGTACCAGGTAGTAAAACGTATTTTGATATAGAGGAATATAAAATTAAAGTGTTAGGACAAATTATTGAAGGATAAATGCCAACTTTTTTTATTCTTTCATCCCTTGTTCTTAAGGAATGTCCTTGTTACTTTTTTCTTCCTTCATCTCTTTTGGTTCAACAATTTATCCCTGACAATCTTGCTTGGGCAAAAATCTTTAGGAAAATTATTAACATTGAAATAACATACCTCATAGTTTTCCTTCTTTACAAAAGGAATACACATTAGAGGTGGACCAGTGTTTTCGAAGATGCTCGTTTTGTTCTTATTCAAGATTACGGTAGTGCCATAGGGAATACAATCTTGTTTTTTTTTGCATTGGATTCTCTTCTTCTCTTGTTATGTTGATATTTACCCCCTGTTTCACTTTGGTCTATTATCTTGACGTCGAATTCTTACGAAGGAAGAACCCAAGGTATCCATCTAAGTTTTGTATCCTTTTTATCTTGCACCTTTTTTATTTCCTGACGATCTATGTATACTTTAACTTTTGTACTAATAACATGATGTCTAGACTTTTTAAAAGCATAAATAACAACATCTACTCTCTATCATTCTTAGCCTAGTTTCTCTGGGCATCATTTAGAGTATGACTAGCATGATAAATAACATTGAGCTTGTTACCTTCATGTTATCTGAAGACAAAAACTTACCACATTATCATCACATATTACCTCAAAAGGCTGATAGTGGCTATGAGAAAAGCTTGCTTCAATTCCTCGAATGCGAATGTGCACTCCTTAGCCAACATGAACGAAGTGTTTTTTCTGCAAAAGGTTAGTCAAAGGTATCGATACACTAGAGAAGTTTATAATGAAACGTCTATAGAAACCTACATCACCACAAAAATTTCGTATCCCTTTTACATATCGAGAGCGAGGTAGTTTCTCTATTGCATCAATCTTTGCTTTGTCTACCTCCATATTTTTCCGAATACCTTATGACCCAACACAATTACTTCATTTATCATGAAATGACATTTTCCCCAAGTTAAAACCAAATTGGTGCCTTCAAGTATTTGCAAAACTTTATGAGGGTTGCAAAGGCAATCATCAAATAAAGTTTCATAGATAGAAAAATCATCCATAGAAACTTCCATGATTTCTTGGAAATATCAAAAAATATAGAAGAATGCACCGCTTAACCGTAGAGGGTGCATTACACAGCGCAAACAACATACGATGGTAAGAGTACATACTGAAAGGGCAAATAAATGTGGGTTTCTCCTGATCCTCCGAGTTTACTGCAATTTATGAGAAACCATAATATTCATCAAGATAACAAAAATATATATATATAGTGTGTGTGTGTGTGTGTGTTGTTAACCTTTCGTGATCAACGAAGGGTAAATGATAGTGACCCTTTTTTATCTCCTTATTTAGTCTCCTGCAATCAATACACACTTGATACGTCACAAACGTATCCATAATTTTTGTTTTCTCCATGCTTCTTTAGGTGATATTGCTATATGTTTTGATGCACTTTCATATCATTTACAACATATTTTGGACTAACCTACTAATTCAGTGCCCATTGCCAGTTTCTGTCTTTTTTTGTCCGTGCATTGCAGAAAAAGGTGAAAAATAAAAGTGCTCGGAAAAATCCAAAAAAATTCCAAAAATATATCCTCAACAGAAGACTCCAGAAGCCTGAAAGGGCCTCCAAGGGGGCCACCCCCTAGCCAGGCGCCTCCCTGGCGCGGCCAGGGGGTGGCTGCGCCACCGGCCTGGCCCCCTGGGACAGGGGCACCCCTTAGGCTCCCCTTTGGCCGATATTTACCTCTCGCCCCAAAAACCCTCGGGAGGAACCCAGTCGCGCGATTTCATCTACTGTTTCTCTGCCACGGCGATTCCGATCTCAGGGTCGCCAGAAGAACCTGTCCCGGCATGCCGCGGGAGGGAGGATTGACCTCCGGAGGCTTCTCCATAACCATGATTGCCTAGTGGATGCGCCGTGAGTAGTATCTCTTGGACCATGGGTCCATGATCAATAGCTAGATGATGTCTTCTCTCCAATCTTGTGCTTCAATGTTTAACCCTTGTGAGCTACCTATCATGACCAAGACACCTTTGTATTAATTTCTGCTTTGCTATGCTGTGTTTGTTGGGATCCAATGGATTATGAGATTATGTTTAGTTTGTGTTGAGTAATATATTTGGTTACCTTTATATCTTTATTCTTGAGTATTTTTGCATGTTCTCAGTTGCGTTTGTTGCTTTGGCCAAGTAGTAGATTGGAACTCCAAGAGGGAGCGTTACGCTTGATTGTGGGTTCATGCCCCCCGATGTCTAGCCTGAGTGACAGAAACATGAGACCAGGGGATGTGTTGTTGCCACCATGGGTAAAACAGTGGTGCTTGTGACTACGTGTTGCAAGGATTTCTTACATTACGCATAAAGTGTTAAGACAGTCTTTCGTTGCTTTGAGCCTACAATTTGGTTCGGGTTCGCAACTTAATACCAGCGAGATATTCTGGATAGATATCTCAAGGTGGATGATTAGTGAGTAGATGCTGATGAAAAACGGTCTAATTGTCTTGGTGTAATGCCCATACGATTGAGCCTCTGTACTTGCCAGTAGCATAATTAGCATTGCGGTGCGTTTATAATTCTATCAATTGCCCAGCTGTAATTTGTTCACCCAACATAGTTTTTTACCGTCTTTTGGGAGAGAGACATCACTAGTGAAAGTCATGACACCCCGGTCCATATTTCCATCATAGTTTACATCGTTTTCATTTACTTCTTTTGTTTACTTTCAGCCGCACAATTATTATTTCCCTTTGTCTTTGATCCTTTGTAAACAACAAGGCCGGAGAGATTGACATCCTCTCTGAACTCGTTGGGAGCAAAGTTATTTGTGTCTTATGTGCAGGTCCAGGTTAAACGAGTAATATCTCAAACGGCGCGTTGCTCAATTCACCACATTCTTGTTGAGCTAGGAATCCTCCTGGTTCGATAAACCTAACAGTCCTCGTATAAGGGTAATTTTCTGTTATCTACATCATAACCTTCCACTTGGGGTAACCAACGAGGAGGTTTTATCTGCACCCATCAAGCCAAATTTCTGGCGCCGTTGCCGGGGAATTCTAGTTTTCAAGATAGGGGAGTTGCACACTACCTTTTATCTTTGTTTTTTAGTCTTGTTAGTTTACTTTCCAGTTTTTTTCTTTGCTTGTGAGTCTTATACTAAAAACACCCGAAGAAATTAGTTACCTTGTTCTTAGCTTGTTTCAAGTAGTAGTCAGTATGTCTAGTTCTTTTACCTTTGGTGTTGCACCTGAGGTAGAAGTCCTCACCTTCAAACAAAGAGGTGGGGAGAGTTTGAAAGATGCTTGGTATAGGATTAATGATTCTCAAGTTAGAGCCACTAAGAAGCAATCCACCACTATCCTCCTTAGAAATTTCTATGTTGGTATTAATTCTTGGAATAGATTTGTTCTAGACACGACAATAAGTGGGGATTTCTTGGAAGGCCCCGTTTGGGAGTCCCTTAATGTTATGGAAAATCTTGTTGGAGTTCCCCCTGTTGCTAAAACAAAGGATGACATTACTTTAGCTCACATTATGAGTAAACTTGAGAAGATAGAACTAGATATGCCAAGCATGGTTAAGATAAATGAACTAGATAGTAGGATCCAAGGGAATTTGAATAGACTTGATAGCTCCATAAGTAAAGTTAACAAAACTTTGGATACCCTTAAACCTAAAGAAGATGATCCTTCTAGGATAGATAAGATTGAGGAAATCATTGATGCTTTAGGAACCATTTTATCCTCAATCAAAACCAAAAAGGTAAAGACCCTGACAAAGAAGGGACCCAAGTTCATTTATGTACCTAAGGTTCCTCAACTCAAAATTGATCCAACCGTTGGTGATGAAACCCGAAACTTGTCGGTGGCTCGATCAGATGCGACCGACAACAACAGAACGAAAAGCCGAGTGAAAGAAAACCACTAGGGTTGCGCACCCACCACTAGGACCAAGGCAACTTGCCCAGCGAGCCGACGGCCTAGGTCGCCGTAGCAAGGCCGATGACCCAATTCGAGTGGCCGATCCCTTGGCAACGCCTGTCCCGTCGGCCACGGCGCACCGTCGAGCAGCAGCAGCCGCAGTCCACCACCCTGCGCTGAGCTCCACCATCGCATGTTGAAAGCCCAGCACCGTCGCCGCACGTGCCTAGAGCACCGCCGGGTCCCATCGAGATCTGCCTTCTACAGACCTAGGGGAGCCGCGAGGAGAGGCCCGACCACCGTCGTCGGTTGCACGGGCTTCGCCCGACGGCGTCCTTCGGCGGCGGCGCGAGAGAGGATGACAAAGGAGGCACCACGCTAGGTTTGAAGAGGTCCCCCAGAGTCGCCTGGAGCGTAGGCCACGCGGGGTCCGACTGCAGCACACCTGATCCCAAATAGGTGTGTGTCGTCACACCATTCCACTAAGTTTATAGCTAAAACATGTACAATAGTTAGTTATAAATATGTACTATTTTATTGGTGATTGTGTCTATATCTCAATCGAGTAAGACTTAACTAAGTCCCAGTTAAGTGGTAGAACATGTTAAGAAAAAATAACAACTTTTTTTTACGGAAAATTTGATCTTTTGCTCCATTTTACTTTGCCATTTAATAACCCCCCCCTTTGAGAATGACAAGGGGGCCCGGGTCCACCCGCCATTGAGACAACCCAGGGAAAATCCTCAAAACCCCATGTAAAGTGGGGAAAAAAAGATCAAAACCACTTTTTTTACACGAACCTCTACACACTATCTGACGAGTATAGCATTGACTGGGTCTATCTAGAACTCAGTTGACTGAGACTTAACGAAGTCTGAGTCGAGTGACGTCCGCATAGAATTTTTGCTGCAAATGGCATAGCTAGATGCTACAACCGGCGAAAAAATATATGTTGCGATGGTTTTGTCAGCAACGGCAATTAATACTGCAACCGGTGTGACTAAAATGCTACAATCGTGAACGATAAATGTTGCAACCGGTGTGACGATGTGCTACAACCGATAAAAAATGACATGCTACAATCAACAAGATAGATGCCGCAACCGATATGAAAAAAATGTTGCAAACGATGAGACAGAATGCTGCAAAGTCGACTGAGACCTTGTTAAATCTCAGTCGACTGAGTTTTAGCAAGTTTATGGGTCTATCTAGAACTCAGTCGACCGAGACTTAACGAAGTCTCAGTCGAGTGACGTTAGCATGATTTTTTTGCTGCAAGCGGCACTGCTAGATGCTACAACCGACGATAAAAAATGTTGCGATGATTTTGCCAGCAACGACAACTAATGCTGCAACCTGTGTGACTAAAATGCTACAAAAATGAATGATAAATGTTGCAACCGGTGTGATGATGTGGTACTGCCGATCAAAAATGACATGCTACAATCAATAAAATATATGTTGCAACCGTATAAAAAAATGTTACAGGCGATGAAATTAAATGCTGCAAAGTCGACTAAGACTTGGTTAAAATCTCTGTCGACTGAGTTTTAGCAAGTCCGTAAACATATCACTAAATTTTCCTTACCTACCCGCCCAAATCCACAAACCACATTGAGAGTCAAAGTATCATGATTTGCATTATTTATTTGCTGCACAATTTCTTCTTCCCCGCAGCTTGCAAAACATTCAAAATCTAGCTAGGATTGTGTAAACTGTGATCCAAAAATTCTACACCTCCTTTTCGGTGCTGGGCTCAGTGAGCTTGAGGCCCCAAGACATGTCTTCACAAGCCTGGACATGAGGCACCAGATTACCGGTGTCGAGGATTGCGTCGAGTTCTTTCTTGGTGCACTCGAAGTATGGCGGCCCCTGAGCACACGGTTCCATGGACATGGCCCGTTTGCACGGCGGGTCGGGCACCTTCTGGTTCTCCGGCTTCATCATGATGTACGGCGTGAGCCCGCCGAGAGCGGTGCCGACGTATCCGAACGTCGACCAGCCGCTGGTGACGATCTTGTCCGTCATGCTGAGCAGGTACATCTCGGCGAGGGCCTTCATGTCGTGCATCACCCTGAAGGATTGCTGGTGCTCCTCGCGGCTCGGCTGGTGCACGCTCACCACCTCTCCGTTGGTGCTCGCCGACCGCCAGTACATCTCCCGGATGCTGTCATGGTACCACCCGTGCATGCTCGTCACGAGCACGGCCTTGGACGGCGCACTGGCCCTCGTCGGCGATCGCGGTGCTCCTCCGGATCCTCCGGCGCTTACTGCCACCCCCGGCAGCAGATGCTCTTGAGACGTGCACGCGAGGACCTGATCCAGGATGTGCTGGACCGGCTTGTCGCCCTCGAAGTTGCGGATCTGAATGCCCAGCCTCTCGTCGGCGTTCTTGAGGTAGGAGTTGTAGAACCGGGTGACCATGCCCCAGACGTCGTTGGTTGGGTGCAGAAGATACCGCGAAATGATGTAGAAGACGGAGTCTTTCCGGGGGAACATCCGGTGGAGCTCCTCCCGGTACACCGGGTTGAGGAAGAGGCTGGGCGCAATGTAGCCGTCCGTCCTCATGACCACCCACTGCACCCGGTGGAGGAACTGCCGGTGGTCGTCGCAGTACGCGAGCTTGTTCGCCGGAGACGCGGCATGGTCGAGGTGCATGTACACGAAGCGGTGCTCCGACGACGCTGGCCCGGCATTGTTGCCCAACGTGACGTTCGCGTAGCTCTCGGCCGCCTCCTCGCCGAGGTCCGCGTAGCCCTGGAGCGGGAAGTCGAGGGGCAGCAGCCACGTCGTCCCCGGGAACGGCTCGCAGAAGAGGTGGCCCATGGTCCTTCTCCGGTCGACGAGGAGCATGCGGTCGGTGAGCATGGCGTAGAGGAAGGCTGACACCGTGGCGAGTATACGGTTGCCGGGGCCGTGGTAAGATAGCAGCACGAGGTAGCTGCAGCCGTCGATGGTGTTCACGTCTTTTTGCCCGGACTTTAACCGGTCGGAGGCTCTCCGGTACGCCTCGGTTCCCGGACCGCAGCGCCGCTGCAGAGCCTCCTGCTGCCGCAGCCGCTCGATGAGATAGGGTGTTGGAGAGCGAGTCATGTTCTTGCGGTAGAAGACGGACTGGTACCGGCTGGCGCAGGATTGCTCGTCGAACCCTGGAAGGAGAAGGCCACCGAGAAGCACGTCCTTGTTGGATGATTCTGCAGGTGGAATGGAGCAGGATTTTTAGACAAAAGTAACACAGAAAAGCTAGTGCAACCAGTGCATATCTTTTGGCATTCACGACAAGTGGACAACGACGACATTCACCATGAAAGAACCTGACTAATCAACATGAAACATTTCGGCGTCCGTAGCAAGGCACGTGCCAAAGTTCATTGCACAAGCAGTGAACGAGAATTACAATTACCTTCTTGCGCCCCTAAGCCGGCCACGGTGGATTCGACCCACACCGCCGGCGCATCGAAGTGGCCGCTGAAGATGAGGAGGATGGGCGACATCGTCATGATCAAGACCACCACGACGGCTTTCGCCGCCGAGCTCCATCGCCTGAGGTTGACGACGGACGCCTTCTTCGTCTTCTTCCCTGTGAACGGCAAGGCCTCCTCAAGCACTAGCCAGCTCGACTCCTCTTTGCTGCCCTTCTTCTCCATCCTAGGTTAGCCTAGCCTTTTCAGGTGAAACTTCACTTGCAGTGGCGACTGGCGACTGGCTGCCTTATAATGTGACCTCGAGGGAAATGTCTCTTTGTTAACAAACCCGTGTTTTGCATTGTAATTAAACCAGATTCCTATTGTCGGTCAAGTGTAGATCTGTCATTGAGATCCGCACTCGAGGAATAGATGATGAGCTGACCTTCAGAAGATATACAATTTGCTTTGTTAGACTTGGCGCACCACAGAGCAAATTGCAAGTTGCCACGTTACCGTGCACTGGCTGCTGCGTGTAGTTTGTTAATTGGGCTGGTTGAATCCTTTTGCGATCAATTCGTTGCAGGTAATCAGTTGTTAAATCGCCAGATCAGTGGAAGCACTGCAATTGTTTACACATGGTATCTCATCCCACGTCCGATGTATACATCGACCATATATACAATATGTGATGCATTAATTAGCGCATCGGTGAATTTGAGCACGTGCCACTACTGCCGAATCGGTGCCAATATCTAATTTACAGAATATATTTTTTGGCACATCGAGGACAAAATAAGCCACTGATAATATATGAAAGCACCCATTAATATAGGGGAATACCTGACATGTAAAATGCATATGTATTTCATTACATATGCATGCAACCAACATTTACAAAATTTCGGTTGCCTACAACACACCCTAATCCTTTTTTGGTCAATCTATTGAGAAAATCAAACCCCTTTATTATTTCTTAAGTTGAAAGTGCAAATATGAAATCCTCCACATTAAGAAAGACAATCCCTTGCATCATATTGGGTGGTTCCTCTCAAAGGATATCAATGGCCTATCCTCTTCTTCTTCTTAATAGTCAGGTGCTTAGCCTATTCCCAATCCTCAACCCCCTCATCATCATGATCATTGTGACAGCTAGTTGTAGTGTTAGGATTAATCAAATAAGGCATGGATAGACACCTCCTAGGTTCCTCAACCACATCTGGATATGATCTCTCATCAATATCGTCATCAACAATCGTTGTTGCCATCCTCTCGACCATAATATAGACCCACAAAGAAAATATTATGTGGGGTACATGGAGTTCTTTCAGCAGAAAATGTTGGTGCATCCATGTTCCCTTCCTCCTCGGTTGATTCATCATAAGCGACACACACTTAGCTTTCCCCTTCCTACTCTGCCATCCTATTTTGGGCAAGGTTGAGATGTTTTAGCATGGTATGTTGATTCTCCATTAACTACATGTTGTTCCCCATTCTAATTGTTAACATAGACATCAACAAAGTCCTCAAAATCATGTGCTTATCATACATCAAGGCCAAACAATCCTCTACGGCTCCATCATTGAATTTCTCCAATGTGTTCTCATGATATCTTGGCAAGAAATCATTGGTTTCGATCAATCCAATATTATCAAAATCGTTGATCAGATCCCCCGAGTGAATAATTTGGCTTATATATCCAATTGATAGGAAAACTCATCGCTAGCTGGGAACCTACCATGAGGCAGGTGATTTTGGTGATGCTTATTATTTGTAAACGGTAGCTTGCATTGAAACATCTTCTACATGTAACTTGCTTAGTATTTTGTCAAGTTTCATAATTTTTTTATTTTTTTCTTTGCAATTATAAAAGATGTTGTCTTGTTATTAATTAAAAAGCATGCCATTTGTAAATGATTTGTGTGATAACTAATTAATCGTAACTCATGGTAATTTTTTATTATTGGGATATAGTAAAAAAAATATCTTATGGGTCATGGTAATTATTATTTTTATGACATAAATTTCTTATTTTATGAGACATGAAAATTCCTATTTTGTGTGACATGGCAATACTTATGTGTTGTGATGATGGTACGCATTTATTAAAACACAACAATTATTATTTGTGTGACATGGAAATTCTTTATTTTGTGTGACATATCATGTGTCATGTCAATTCTTATATTAGCATGGGGATGCACATTAATTAAAACACGATAAATTTTTGTTGAAGTGTTGGACATGGCTTTATTAAGCACACATATGATACTGTGTGGAACATGGTAATTGTCTATTAGAAATGTTGGGCATGGCTTCTTGAGTAGACGTACCCGACGGGTAAAAACCCTATTAGGATAAGGGTATGGGTCAAAAGATTACCCATGGGTATATAAATAGAGAAAATCAAACCCTTTGGGTATACTGGATACGGGTATGGGTAAGTACAACCCATACCTGCGTAACCATGTACCCACATATGTTCACTCAACTAGACCTCAGGTAGTATTTATACACATAGTAAAACTATTATATTTACCTAAATCCCGTAGCCCAAAAACCCCTCTATACTTTGTTATAACACATGAGTTTCTAAACTTAAAATGTATGACTATTCGCTATTGGTTTCACTATGTGTTGTTTTCTTTATGTGTTGTTGAAAAATAAATTTTGTTCTTCATGAGAATGTGATGATTTTAGTTTGCGTTGTTGTTATGGTGTATTATTATTTATAAATTATAAGTATAAGTTGTTGTTTATGACTTGCAATGCTCACATTGATGTGTTGCAAACTTGGGTATTTTTACCCGCGGGTACCCATTTATCCTGTCGGTGACGGGTATGGAAAAAAATCATACTCATCGACGGGTATGGGTACGGATGATGGGTAAGGTTTGGAGGGACGGGTAAGGGTATGGGATGGCTCAACCCGTACCCAAATCCTGCGGGTGCCATCCCTAAGTAGAACATGGTGAATTCGCCATGGTTTTAATGGTGCAATAGATTATCACCCTCATATGAATTTTTTGCCATGTCAAATTTGTTCGAAAAAATTGAACATAATGTTGCCATGGAAGTTTTATATTTACTTCTATGACAAATTTCTTTTTTTACTCCTATGCAAAGTTTAGTTTTATTTTACCAGAAACATTGGAAATTTAATTAAAATCCATGGAAATTTTATATTATCAATTTCCATGCCTTTCTTGTTCAATTTATTTGTCTTCACTGTTCATTCTATATTTTCCATTGTAAACTTTTGTCCCATCATTGTTTTTCAAACATAAATTTTTACCATGAGAGTTCTGTCAAATTGCCATGTGTTTAGAATAATTTTTAACATTATTTTTCTTAAGGAATCCAATTTCCATGGGATATTTGTACTAAAGTTTTATCCCGTTTACTATTTTGTTTCCATGGGAAATTTTATCATGTTATGGTATGTGAACGTCCACAATTTTTCTAAATAACATTGGAAATTTTATTACTACATACTACATGGAAAATACTCACTACATATGATTCTTTAGTTAATTTTCTATGTTTATTTTATTTTGGGAAAGGAGGCCAAGAAAAGTCCTTGCTAGGCATCGAGTGTTCGGGTTGTTTCCTGCCGAACGAAATCATCTAGTGGACGTCATGATCGTGCCGAACGAAACGTTTGATACCCACCCCTCTCGACCTGATTGTCGAATGTTATCGACATCCAATTTTTATTAGTAGCACCATCTGAAATTGATAAGATTCAATGATGGCAATCGAATATCCAAATTTTCCCTATTGCATCCCTTCTAGTGTAATTTTTTGTGCTAACTATCAGTATTCTTCCAACCCATCGAGTATTGACTAAATTACCAGTTGAGACCATTCGTGTGATATCCGTCCCTTTTGAACTGTTGTTGCACCTCATGTGTTCCTTCATGAAAAAAAAGCATGATCAAGATTGTGGCCTATAAATTAGACATATTATAGATGGAACACATCAAAATGCTAAAGCCACATGGTTACAATCAATGCCTTCGGCTATTGTGGAACACAAATCCTTACCATAAAGTTAGCCTTCTACATATCTCGACCATACATAGGCATATGCCTACAGAAATCTCATACTTTATAGAATAAATACAAGAATTCAGTACATATTTGATTAACAAATAATGGTAACAAATTTGATGATCCATTTAGCTAAAGATACTTGTAGGTAGATTGTTGTATACTTCTAACCAAAGATTCTTAGCCAAACACATGATATCTTATAATGTGGAATGAGGAAACCTTAGCATAGTACGTGCACATACAAACAAAAGAAAATAAAATCAAATACTCCCTCCGTTCCATATTACTTGACATTCAAATGAATGTATTTAGTACTAAAATAAATCTAGATACATCCATTTTAGCATCAAGTAATATGGACGGAGGGAGTATATAAAAAATGTCATCATCCATGGTTAAGCATCATCTATTTCTAGGTTAGGGTAACAATGGGAGAGGAGGAGGGAGGATGGTGGATGCAAACTCAGCTTGGATATATGGCAGGAGGATGAGCTGACCCAGATCACACGACACAGATCCACCATGTCCGATCTGCTCGACGTGCATGCCATCCTCACGTCGACAACACCTCGCTCCCATGCTCCTCATGTGGAGGTCTCGATCCACGGATCCACCTTCGATAGCCACTTATGTGTCACTAGTAGAAGCCCACGCCACCTCCCCGACCACCGTTCCTCCATCTCATCTCTCCCCTCTCTCTCGCTCTCCCTTCTCCCCTAATCCCCTCTTTTCTCTGCCCAGGACGCCATGAATAGGAGCCTGTGGCCGTTCTTGGCACCTCCGGTGGAGGAATGCGGTTTGGAGGAGGCAAATAAAATGCCGTGAGAGCACAAGAGAATGCATGCTGGCGGTGTCGAGCAGGCGCTAGGATTAGGGTATTGGGGAGAAGAGGGGGTACTGAATTGAGGAGGAGGGCGCAGCCGGGCGTCGCTGGCCTTTATAATCACCCAACGTGAAATGACAAAAAATGGCCTGAGAACGGTTCGACCAAACAAAATTAGTTTGGAAAGCTTATCCAACAACCGAGAAGCTTTTGGTCAATGTGAGGGCTCTATTTCCTCCTGCTATTAACTTCTGGGATATCTATTATGTTTACCACATTTTATCTACTATCTTTCTAGATTAAACTTGCTGAAAAATTGCTCAATTGATGCCACAACTTCTAGAGTAATGGTTGCATTTTTAAAATTTCTTATGAATTGTTCATGCAATGTTGTATGCTAATTTTTTTTCATTTCCGGTGCATGCAATTTATGCTTTCAAGCATAATACATAGAAAACTTTTTTTATGCATTCATTTAAAAAAGGCTATTTCCCGACTTTATAAATAAAGCCATCAACGGCACCAAGGTTCACAACTGTCGCCACAACATAAACGAAACCCCGGGAAATACAGTGCGAGGAGCGAAGTACGTTGAAGTTTACAGGCCCAAGACCAAACCAGGCACGCAGGCCGACAAAGTACTACTAAATAGCACAGACATAACCTAGGAGGTCCCAGCAGGAGCAAAACGTAAGGCCGTCACCCGAGGAGGACGAGGCTTCTATCGATGTGGGATGCATGACGACGCCGTTGTTTTCATCTTGGCAATGATGGTCGCCATGTCCTCCAGGTCTTCTTCCTTACCGAGGGGCCTCAAGATCTGTAAAAGTCCGATTAGCTTAAACATAACAGCAGGCCTCTTTGGGAAATTGTGCTCAATAGTGATCTTATTTCTAGTAGTATAGAGAGACCAACAAGCCGCAGAAAAGAATGACAGAAAAATGCAGCACGATCTGCCCGAGAGAGAGCGGGCCAGCACACTGACCTCCGCGAAAGTTCTAGGGTTCTAGAAGTTCCCCATCCAGCTCCAACCGAATTTGGCAAGGGCATAGTGGAAGAAGATATGTTGGGCATTCTCCGGCGCAGAGCAGACCGCACAATTGGCACTCCTGAACGCATTATGTTGATGGATGTAATCAGAGGAGGGGAGCTTCCCTTTTAAGGCCTGCCACATGAAGATATTCATTTTAGGAGGGGGTCTGGCTTTCCACACCGGAGAAAAGCGAGAGGTACAAGTCCTAGCCACCAAAGTCGAATATAAGGACTTCACCGACAACTGCCCTGAGCTAGACAGAGTCCAGTAGAGCTCACCCCTTCCCTCCGAGAGCGTGGGGAAAAGGGCAGCAAGTTGGTGCCACTGTTCCAACTCTACAAAAGACAAGAAGGGACCAAAGCCCATATCCCAACCAGCAGCAACAACCTCTGAATCCCAGAGATACTTTCACCAAAGATTATCTTTCCTACTTATAAAGTTTGGAGTTGATGGTGAGTTCACATGTGAGACCATACAAATCTATAATACTATAATAGATCATCCCCACTATCTTTTCTATCTCAACATGCAAGCATGCCACATCATCATACAATTATGATTGGGATGGTCCACCTCAACATGCAACCATGCTTGAGACAAGACCCACCACCACATGCAACCATGCATGCATGGAAAACATATTTTTCATTCCCTTACTATACTTGTATTCAAAAAATAATTTATAAATATACACAATTAAATATAGTAAGTTGTATGTGTTTTTAAATTTTTGATCCATTTGTTATTAATCTAAATATTTAAAATTCACGTAATTAAATTTTGTTGAAATATTAGACGACCAATTCCCGTGATCCCCATTAACTTATTTATCTCAACATACAAGCATGCCACATAACCACACAATTACGGATAGGATAAGGACCACCCCAACATACGACCATGCATGAAAAAATATTTTTCACTCTGTTATTATACTTATATTAAAAAAACAATAACTCGACATAATCAAATATAATAAATTGTATGCTTTTATTTTTTTGGTTCATTTGTTATTAATCTAAATATTTAAAATTTACATAATTAAATTTTGTTGAAATATAGAGCAACCAATTCCCGCAGCAAGGCGCGGGGTATCATCTAGTTAATATAATGACACACGCCAACTCACTCAACATGCATGGATTTTTCTTTAATTATATTACATTACTTATATTTAATAAATATTTTTACCTACGCAATAATAAAATACAATACATAAAATGTATTTTTATACTTCCTCCGATCCATATTAATTGACACACACTTAGTGCAACTCTAGTACAAAGTTTTACTAAGTGTGCGTCAATTAATTTGGATCGGAGGGAGTACTTTAGTTTATATACTATTAATTCAACTATTCATGTTTCATGCAATCAATCATTCAAAATATATTGCAACTGATTTCCGCAGCAACGCGCGGGGTATCATCTAGTAACTAAATACACTTCAACCCACATTCACATGTGGGGCCATATAAATAAACAAATGCACTTCTACCCACATGTGAAACTAGCAACCTTTATTAAACAAATTTTACTTTTACTTTGTGTGGGACCTATACCAAGTAAACAAATACAATGCTATCTTATTATGATAATAACACAGACATAAATATACAAATTATACATGTAAGTACACGACCCTAAGTCATAATCGTGGTCCTGATTTTAATCTCTCTTTTCAACCATCTTTCAGCTTTATATCATAGCACAAGAGAGCAATTTCATAATCTTGTGCATTAACTTACTCATGTCCATTCTTCTATGTCTCAAAATACAAAATGTTATCCCACTATAAATCTGGCAAAGGACCTACTATGGTTGCTTAAGATTTTTCAACGACTATAACATAATCTTTCGCTATATTTTTTGCTCTCTTTTTAACCGCGAACCATGGTACAATTGCAAGACACCATCATCTTTCAACAATCTGCTAAGTAAATTGGTAACTTCTTTTCCTTTTTATAACTTCGTAGCAACGCACGGGTATTGTGCTAGTATAATGTGAACCTCCACAAGATAATAATGGATAGAAGATAGTATAGAACATCTCAACAATAATTTGCTAAACACTCGCTAATATAAATAGTTAAATATTCCCATGTTACAAATCTATCACATACTTTCCTATCTCTCTAGCCGCCGGTCACTCAGCTAATTCAATTCGTAAGTGGAAACTTACCCAAAAAATATCATGATTTACATCATTCATTTGCGGATGTTGTTTCTTCTCCACACTCTGCAAAACACTAAACAAATAGTACTAGCTAGCTAGGATGGTGTAAGTGTAAAGTGTGATCCAAAATTCTACGCCTCGGTGCTGGGCTCAGTGAGCTTCAGACCCCATGACATGTCCTCGCAAGCCCGGACATGGGGCACCAGATTACCCGTGTCGAGGAGTTTGTCGACTTCTTTCCTCGTGCACTCGAAGTACGGCGGCCCCTGAGCGCACGGCTCCATGGACATGGCCCGCTTGCACGCCGGCTCGGGCACCTTCTGCTCCTCCGGCTTGAACATGATGTACGGCGTGAGCCCGCCGAGACCCGCGCCAACGTATCCGAACGTCGACCAGCCGCTGGTGACGATCTTGTCCGTCATGCTCAGCAGGTACATCTCAGCCAGCGCCTTCATGTCCTGCATCCGGTGGTGCATACGCTGGTGCTCCTCGCGGCTCGGCTGGTGCACGCTCACCACCTCCCCGTTCGCGCTCGCCGACCTCCAGTACATCTCCCGGATGCTGTCGTGGTACCACCCGTTCAGGCCCGTCACGAGGACGGCCTTGGACGGCGCACCGGCCGCCGACGACGGCCGGCGCGGCGCTCCTTCTGATCCTCCCGCCGCGCTCGGCAGCACCCCCGGCAGCAGATGCTCCTGAGACGTGCACGCGAGGATCTGATCCAGGACGTGCTGGACCGGCTTGTCGTCCTGAACAAAGACCCTGATCTGGATGCCCAGCCGCTCGTCGGCGTTCTTGAGGTAGGAGTTGTAGAACCGGGTGACCATCCCCCAGACGTCGTTGGTCGGGTGGAGAAGGTACCTCGAGATGACGTAGAAGACGGAGTCCTTCCGGGGGAACATCCGGTCGAGCTCCTGCTGGTACACCGGGTTGAGGAAGAGCATGGGCGCGATGTATCCGTCCGTCCTCATCACCACCCACTGCACCCGGTGGAGGAACTGCCGGTGGTCGTCGCAGTACGCGAGCTTGTTCTCCAGAGACGCGGCGTGGTCGAAGTGCATGTACACGAAGCGGTGCTCCGACGATCCGCCGTTCTCGTTGCGCTGCGTCACGTTGCCGTAGCTCTCCGCCGCGTCCTCGCCCAGGTCCTTGTAGCCCTGGAGCGGGAAGTCGAGAGGCAGCAGCCACGTCGTCCCAGGGAAGGGCTCGCAGAAGAGGTCGCCCATGGTTCCCCGGTCGATGAGCAGGACGCGGTTGGTGAGCATGGCGTAGAGGAAGGCCGACGCCGTGGCGAGGATCCGGTTGCCGAGGCCTCGGTAAGATAGCAGCACGAGGTAGCCGCAGCCGTCGACGGTGTCAACGTCTTTCTGCCCGGACTTTAACCGATCGGAGGCTCTCCGGTAGGCCTCGGTGCCCGGACCGCAGCGCCGCTGCAGAGCCTCCTGCTGCCGTAGCCGCTCGATGAGGTACGGTGTTGGTGAGCGAGTCATGTTCTTGCGGTAGAAGACGGACTGGTACCGGCTGGCGCAGGATTGCTCGTCGAATCCAGCAAGGAGAAGGCCACCAAGAAGCACGTCTTTCGTTGATGAATCTGCAGGGTCGGAATGGAGCAGAATTTTAGGCTGACTAACACACACAATAAGCATTGGTAACATGAATTTTGGTTGCATGAAAGAACCAAGAGGATGAAGATACCTTCTGGCGCTACGAAACCGGCCACGGTGGATTTGATCCACACCGTTGGGGCGTGGAGGTCGCCACTGACGATGAAGAAGATGGGCGGCATCGTCATGATCAAGGCCACCACAACGGCATTCGCCGCCGAGCTCCATCGCCTGGGTTTGACGACGGACGCCTTCTTCCCCGTGAGCGGTGAGGCCCCCTCAACCACCAGCCAACTCGACTCCTCTCTGCTACACTGGTCCATCTTGGGTTAGCTATGTGAGCACAAGGGAACTGTCTCTCTATTACAAATCAAGTGTTTGCAATGTGTAACTGAACGAACTTCTTAATGGCCGATCGAGTGTAGATTTCCTATCTCAGATCTGCACTTGAGATTTGAGAATGATGATGAGTGTTGACCTTCCCTAGGTTACTACAGTATCTTACAATGTCTTTGCTAGACTTGGCATCACAGAGTAATCGCAAGTTGTCATGGTAACCGTGCACTGGTACTCCCTCCGTCCCATAATATAGTAACGTTTTTTGAGCTAGTCTAGAGTAGCTGCGTACGTGGTGTTGTCTAATTGGGCTGGTTGAATCGTTTGCTCACTTCGTTGCTGGAAATCAGTTGTTAAATGGAGAGATCGATGGAAGAGCTACGACTTCGTTTACAGATGGTCTCCCACCGACGTCGGATGTACGTTAACTAGTGATGGCAGTACGATGCATCAATTAGCGCATCTCTCCGGTGAATTTGAGCACATGCTGCACGCGCGCGCGCATCTCTCATGGCGTGAAAGGTCGATTGGGCGGCTAATTAGGTAATTTGACAGCAGGATATCTCGTTTGCAACCTCTCCTCTTGCTGTCCAATTTTGGCCCCTATATAGAAATTGTTATCAACAAAATGTAACTGTTGCTTCTGTTATTTCTGAAGGAAATATCGTTTCGTACAATTTTCTCACAACAATTGATGGAATCTTGGTATTGTTTAGAAGAAATCCTTAAAGATGTTGTGCTATGAGATGACACTGATGCGCTTATCTGGCAGCATGAGAATAAAGAGGTTTATACCTCTAGCTCTTAATTTGTATAGCATCATCAACTTTAGGGGGGTTACTCCTATTTTTATCCCTGATGTTTGGAATATTATTTCACCACCTAGGGTCAACATTTTTCTGTGTTGGCCAACAACATATTAATGACTAAGGACGTCCTCCTTAAAAGGGGGATCAAAAACCCCCTGAATGTTTATTTTGCTCTGATCATGAAAGCGTTCATCACTTGTTCTTTGAGTGTGTGGTTGCTAAGCAGATCTGGGAGCATGTGTCAAATTTCTTTCGATTATCTGTAGGTTCTTGCTACTTTTCTATAGCCCAATACTAGCTTGCTCATCCTAAACATGCTTGTCTGAATCCGGTCAGTGCATGTGTACTGTGGTGCATATGGAAGCTTAGAAATGACCATGTTTTTAATAATGTGTGTTGGATGGGTATTAAGCAGGTTTGGTGGAGGATACTGACTTCCTTAAGAAGGTGGCAAATCTTGTTCAAAGAAAAAACGCTGGAGAAAGTCGTAGAATTTTCTGTGACAATATCCGACAAAATCAAATCGCCGCACTTGCTGAGGTAGAAGATGGAGCACCAGGAGAGAAGATGGGGCTTTCTCTCCTTGATGGACTCTCTTCGCTGGAGGCTCACCGTAGCGTGTCGCCTGACACTGGGCATGAGGAGCACAATGGGAAGACCGGCGCTCTCAGCCCGGTGACGCCTCTGGAGGTGACAAGCTCACCTGTGCAGTCGCTGTTGAAGAAATTGAAGATGGTGGCGGTGGTCGTATCCAGCTTCCTGGCGATGCAGACTGTTTGAGCGTGGGAGACTTATAACAAAAGTTGTCTCCTTTTTGTTTTCCCAGCTTCTTTAAGAGTAGGCTTTGTTTAAATTTCTGTCCCAACTTATGATTAGCCTGTTGGCTTGTACTAGACGAATTGGACGTGGTTGGTTCTGCTTTCTTTAATAAAATGGAACCGGGGGGCCCTTGTGGCTTCCTTTTGCTCTAAATTTTTTTTACAACAGGAGGATGAAAATAGAGTGCTATCATATTTGTATTTGTATCACTTTGGCTGAGGTGTGAAAACTGATAAAGAGTTTCTTTTGAGAAGAAAAACAAAATGAAATAAAACCTTAAGGGACGGGGATGTGGTGTGGAATGAAAAAGTAAAAAAATGCAACACGAAGATTTCTCAGGAGGTCACTCATGTTAGTACTCCTTCATCCAACAAAGATTAACTTCACGGTTCTCATGGGATCTGATGTTTTAGTGATGGTATACTCACATCCGATATGTTACCAATTTCTATATTATACCTAGGGAAAACATATATAGGGACCGAACGTGTGCTTCAAGACATGTCAAGCGAGAATAAAAAGATGGCAACTGCCATGTTCACGCGGAGAAGGAAGGTGGTAACTGCGAGTACATGCACGGCAACTGAAAGAAAAAACTACAACGAGTTACCATGTGCTATACACTGCAATTGTCATCCGTGTCTACATTGGTTGTCACCAAAACAGTTCGTGCTTGCCATGTCCCTGAGCGAACGTTCTCTCCAAATTGACTTGAGCGAACGTTCTCTCCAAATTGACTTCATTATACCTACCCCTTTCGGACCAACTACAAAGACCATCATGGCATGATATAGACCCATCGTTCCAAACTACATGGTTTCGATCCCTCCCGCCCATGAAATCATGTTAAAATCGTCCATGTAGTTGGGCGGAAGGGGATTCAAATCATGGCGGAATGATCTTTATAGTGGGACCTAGAAGGGTAAACATAAGGAAGGACATGGTTGATATGGGAGGATATATATGCTTGGGAACAATGTCGGATGTTATCATAATAGTGGCAAAGCATCGGATGACATCAAAACTTTAAAGTTAAATGCAAGACGAGTACTAGGATGGGTGACCTCTACGAAATTCCTCGTGTTGCATCCCTTATTTTTGCGTCCCGGGGCGGTGGCTTGACATGGCACTGTCATGTGTGATGTATTTTAGTGTGGTTTCTTATTTTTCATGTGTGGGATAAATTTTTAGTTGGTTTTCTTAATTTACATATTTCTTATTTGGTGTTTCATGCGTGTAGGTATGGGGTGTGACGTGCCATGCACATTTTAAATGATGGTCGAAACCATGGTGATTCGCACGTTTGAGGTTGAGCGGAAGGGATCGAAAACATGATAAAGTCATCCATGTAGTTGGGCGGGAGGGGGCCAATTCATGGAAGAATGCTCTTCATAGTGAGACTAGGAGGGGTAGGCATAAGGGAGGAAATTATTGGGAACATGTGGGATTCGATCATACCAATAATAAATCACGGGGTATATTTGTAAAAGTAAAACAAAATAAAATTATCTTACGGGATGGGGATGTGGCCTGGAACCCCAAAGTAAAAAATGCAACACGGAAACTTTTAAGGAGATCACTCATCCTAGTACTCCTTTTACAATTCTCATGGAATCTGATACTTTAGTGCTTATAGTGTTCTTGTATATGTATTTCTTTCTACAATGCTCCTCCTTGAGCATATATACTATGCATGGAGCTTTCGCCCCATCTCAGGTCAATTGAGACACCTTCACTCTATTTTAACATGTGGCCTCCGAGAAGCACATGACCTCAGCCGATGTAGACACAACGCTCCGTCCTTGCTTATGCCTTCATCTATCAATAGTTACTGCATGCATTTGTTAGATGTATGCCCTAGAGGCAATAATAAAATGATTTGGTTTTTATATTCAAGTTCACAATTTAAGGTCTATATTTTTGTGCTATAATGGAAATGGTCATGACTATGATATATAGAAGAAAACTCATTTGCATGTGTGAAAATATAAACACCAAGAGTTCCCGGTTTAGCCTCTAAGACCAACTCATGTGCTAGCTGATGATAACATTTTCTTAATCATCGACATCGTTATTGTAAAAAGGATGATGGTAGAAAGGAGAACATATTGTTAACAGAATGGTGATGTTGAGCCGACCCCGAGATGGAATGATATATTTAGAGATCATGTCGTAGCAAAACTTTATAAGTCATATCATGAAATGTTCTTATATATGTAATTCCTTAGACCATGAGAGTATCGAGTAGCTTCACGTAGAAAGGTGTAGTTTTGTTCTTAGACGAACCATCTCATCACTGAGCGGTAGTCAGATGAGTTCCAGGTGAATCAGATAATGCGTCTAGTAACTGTGCAAGAAGCAGTGCCCGCAGACCATTGGTGAGCAGGTAGAGATGAGTGATGTTCCATTTGCCTCGGTAATTGGGTCTATCATGTATACTATCACCCCGTCGTGATATCTATGGTATTAGGATCCTTTTCTTCGTACCTATGCTCTGGGACTCTGCTCTCTTATCCTTGATGGTAAGTTTTACTAACTCTGACATTAGGATCACGAGCTTATTGATTCCACCCGGCATTCTGCTTCTTACCCCTCTATTGAGTCGTGTCGCAGGAGTTCTGACCCAGGTCCCGGACCGCGGATCCCCTTTCTCATTCGGGGCATGTCGCGCGTTCTCTGGCACAAATTCCTGTGGACAACAGTTTTCTTGCGGCGTGATTGACATAGCGTTAACTATGTCGCGTCGTGTATTCCTTACCGCGGTTTGCGCGCCGCCTAGTGTGTCCTTTTTCCTTAATTTCTACGACGTTATGCTGCCCGATTTTTGATTGACTATGTGCGTGGATGTGTATGTTTTATATGACTAATCCTATATATATCCGAGTCTCCTCTTCGTTGTCGCATTATCTCATGCTTGTTTCCAGTATCTCGATCAATGTTCATCGCTGAAATACCCCTGTTAAATTTTAGCAGGATGGCTGGTCATGGTGGTCGTGGTAGTGGTGCCAGCGATTGATGACCCTCAACTGTAGGGGATCGATTGTAGCGTTTTCGATAAATAAGAGTGTCGAACCCAACGAGGAGCAAAAGGTATTGGTAAGTCATGACTTTGGTAAAGAAATAACTGCAGGAACTGAAAGATAACTTTTTACGGGGTTTTCGGTATAAGCAACAAGAAGGTAAAAGCAAGCAAAGTGAAAAGGTACTGAAGAGTAACAAGTGGCCCAATCCTTTTGAGCAAAGGATAAGCCTGGTACTGAACTTAATAAGGCTAAAGTATTCTTGAGTACACACGGGAGAGATAGTCACGTGCTTTCTCCATACTCCGTATCGATACTATGTGCTGTGTTGATAAGTGTTGAGTGGGTGGATCTATGCTAGCACACCTTCTAGACTAAGATAAGTGCGCTCTTATGATTAAACATCTTGCAAGAATCCGCAAATACAAGATAGTAATTAAGGCAAAAGCCTAACCATAGCAATACGATCGATGATCCATTGTTTCCTTGTGCAAAAGTGTGCAAACTGGGGTTCAGGTTTCACGTTTCAGTCACTCCGGCAACCCACCGTAAGCATTCTTCATACACAATGCATTCCCCTAGGTCCTTAATAAGGAGAAGTGTTGAGTGTTCGACTCACACAACACCACTAGGAAAATGACAACACAACTTAAATATCAAACAACACATATTACTTCAACATCATATGACTACTAGCAACTAGATTTCTCCCATGTCCTCAAGAACTAAAGTAACTACTAACAAGACATAAAAGAGATCATGATCAGTGGGGATAAATAGATGATAAACAATCAAGACACAATGGTATTTCTCCAACAAAACTCAATAGCATTCATCACAAGGTAGTAATCAACACTGATCGAGTAGATAGGATAGATAGTACGGATTACAACACAAGTTGAAATTGCAAGATGAGATAGGATGGTGGTGGAGATGGTGCTGATGTTGGGGATGATGTTGATGATGATCTCGATGATGCCCGTGACGATGGTGATGACGATGGCGATGATCTCCCCTTCCGGGAGGTGTTCTCCCCGGCGGAATCGGCCCGCCGGAGATGTATTTTCTTCTCTGTAGGTTTCCGCTACGGAGCGACGACGGAACTTGCGAAACTCCTCCTCTTTTAGGGTTTTTAGGTGATGAGTGATATATAGGCCAAAGGGGGAGCCGGGAGTGTCCCCAGGTGTCCAGGCGCCCTAGGTGGGGCCCGCGCCAGCTGGCCGCCTGGGCACCCTGTGGCCCCCCTCTGGCTCCTGTTTTGCGTGTCCTCTTTATCCTTCTGGAAAATGGCTGTAACAGCTCGGGATTTTCACCCAAATTAAAAAAAATGTTTGTTGCATTTTTTTCGCTTGTTAGAATTGTTTGCAGTATTTGCTTTGTCGATTTATTAATTGGTGAATATTCTCCCCCTCTTTCTCGTATCGGATGCGAGACCGAACCCTTTTCCCAACGACACACAACCTCGTTGCGACACCGGGAAAGTCACCCGATCATCGTCGCAATTTTCAGCACAAAACCAGCCTTCACCGCTGGTGCGAAAACCCCCATTTATATTTAAATGGGTTATTATTTTATCGGGTGGTGTTCCGAATTTCCTGCGAGTCCGACTTTGTCGGGTAGGTGAATGTTCGGATGTGCCAGGCATAGTAGCCGATATATATCGAGGGACGTATCTATAATACCTAAATAGGTCATCCACACTAACCTATTTATCTTGGCATGCAAGCTATCCACATCATCAAGTAGGCCCACCATGTAAAAACACTTTCTACTAACTCTTTATGCATATGCTCCCATATATTTGCATGTGCATGCAACCTATCACAAATATATAATATTTTTTATGCACTCAACTTAATAATTTATAAGCAACTTTTTTCATAGAAAATAAAATAATGAGTTACATCGCATTATATTTCTCTATATATTGTCAAGTAACTAAATTAACAAAACAAAAATCAAACTCATTTTTAGATTTTTCATCAAATTTTGTTAGATTTTTTACTTTAAACAATATTTATTTCATAATAGAATTAATAATTAAATTATACTATGTTTCATAATGTTCACATGTTTTAAAACACCAAAATCTTTCTTAACAGTTCCCGCAGCAACGCGCGGGGTATCATCTAGTTTACAAAATATTGTGTGCGCTGATAGCTGGACCTCCGGATTCCCCTCTTATCTTCAGATTCTAGCCCACCCGAAAAACCGGACCCGAAACGAGCCATTTTGTGGTCCAAACACCTCCTAATAGCCCCTTGATATAAATAGCAGGTGCTAACCTACCAAAATAGACAAACCCTAGACCCTACTCCTCAGAATCAGGGCCTGGCCTCTTCCCCGCCGCCACATGGAGCCACCAGCACCAGCCCCCCCAGATCTGGCCTCCCGATCGGATCCGTCGGATCTGCATCGAAGGGCTCCTAGCGTGCCACGTTATCAGTTGCACCCAGCCCGCAATGGAGCTCCTCCTCCCGAGCCGCAGCCCCGACGTCGAACGCCTCCGCCGCCTCCATGCATGGGCTGTCTCCGGCGAGCCGTCAACGCTGAGCCACCACGCCCCGCAGGTCACGGCCCCACGCCTGCAAGCCCCCTGCCGCGTGCCCTCCCCATCTCTTCCTCCTCCTTCTCTCATTTCTCTTCTCTCTCTGTTCGCCAGGACCAGCCTCCATGGAAAGGATGGACCGAATCTTTTCTCACCCGGATCTGCGCCATCCTTACCAGAAGACGTCGGAGACGACTAGATCCGGCCACCGCGACGCCGCGGCACCCATTCCGCCCCCTCCAGCCGTCCTCGCGTGCCGCCCTCGCCGGAGATGGCCGCCAGCTGGGCCAGAGCGCCCAACAGGCCCACCCGAAGCCAGAGGCCCACCTCCTCCCATAGCGCCCCCTCGCCCAGGGCGCGCCCCAACTATATCGCACCCACCCGTCGGCTTGGGCCTGGCCCATGTGGTGAGCGCCCAGTGTTTTTTTATTTTATTTTTTTCCTTCACGAAGCGGGCTTGGCCCAATTATGAGTTGCTCTGTTCTTCGCCTGTGGCGTCTGGTAGTATCATGCGCCGCCCTGTTTAGGCCTGTTAGCTGCTGTTTCGGCCCAGTGACGCTTAGCAATTATCTGGACATTTAATTAAATTTCAAAAAACATAGGATTTTGCGATGCGAATATCTTTTTAACGGTAGCTCGGATTGCGACGCATTAAACATGAAAGTTGCTCCATTTTGCGTGTAGATTAATAAAATGTACTCCTTTTCCATGTTTGCACTTGTCTACATGTTGTTTACCTGCTAATTACATCGCATGCCACCATAAGCTATTTCTTTAATAACTTTTTAACCATTGCTCCGATAAAAATGTTCCTTACATGAAACTTGGCTAGAATTTCATGTAGATTGTGAATATGCTGCTCTTGATTGCTAATAAAAATTATAAAATATGCTTTAGTTCAAAATAGTAACAAATTCCATTTTATCGTGGGGTCCGCAATAGTTTGCCATGTATAGGTTTTACCCCCACTTAAAGTGACTATATTAGATAGTTTACTTTATGTTTCACCTCTTGCCATGATTGTGTGACATGCAATGCTTGAGTGAGATGCCATGTTAACAACTTTTGATCATGTTGTGTAGCTAAACAACTTGAACCATTCTAAATGTGCGGTATCGTCGTGTGTGACGAGTACCTCACTTAACCGGTTAGTAACCGCTCTCGACGATAGATGTGATACCGTAGTGCATTGTCTCATGTTGACTTCTTGATGTTACTTGCTCGTGATTGCTTCGTAGTAATAGATGCTTGGTCGTCAATTGCCTTTTCAGTGTTTCCTTCTTATGTGTTTCCGCGGGTACCTCTCGGAGACGTTGCGAGCTTGCGATCGACTACACCTTTGGTTTCGTCTTCTCATAGGTAAGGGGGAGCATATATCATGCTTATAACTTCCAGCTCACTCGCGCCTAGGTGTAGGATATAACGATTGATTGATCCTACCACTGCATATTCATGCCTCTCAAATAAACCCAAATAACCATGTCCTCCACATCCCAGCAAACCTTGTTCGGCTATGTTATTATTGCTCGATGATGGTAAGATTTAACGCCCCCTCGTTGGTTACCGAAAGTGGAAGGTTGAGATGTAGACCGCATCAAATTTCCCTTAGCGAATATGCTAAGGATGAGTATCGAACCAGTAGGACTCCAACAGATACAAGAAGGTGGTAAAGTGAACAATGGCACCGTTCCCAACCGAGGTTGCTTACTTTACCTGGACCTGCACACACAACAGATAACTTTGCTCCCAACGAGTTCAGAGAGGTTGTCAATCCCTCCAGCCTTGTTGTTTACAAAGGATTGATACGTCCAAAACGTATCTATAATTTCTGCTTGCTCCATGCATGTTTTGTGTGATATTGCTATGATCTAGATACACTTTCATACACTTTTGATCATATTTGGACTAACTTATTAACTCAGTGCACCCCAGTGCCAAATCCTGTTTTCTGCTGTTTTTCTATTTCAGCTTTCCCCCAAATAAAAAGTGCCAGAAAAATTCCGGAAAAAATACAGGAAAAATCAGCGTACAGGAAGCTTCGAGAAGAGCCCGGGAGGGGCCAGAGGGGAGCCAGGGGGGCCCAGGCGGCCACCCGGCGCGGCCGCACCCCTGGGGCCCCTGGTCCACCTCTGGGTGCCCCCCTTCGCCTATTTATTCTCCGTCACGGGGAAACTCCAAAAGAGGAACCCTATTCTGCAAACTCGCCTCTGTTCCGCCGCCGCCGCGCTTCCAAGATCGGGAGCACCAGAAGACCTCTTCCCGGCACCCTGCCGGAGGGAGGATTGACCTCCGGGAGTCTCCTCTCCACCATGGATGCTCCCCGGATGTCTCGTGAGTAGTTTTCCTTGGACCATGGGTCCGTGATCAGTAGCTATGTGATGTTATCCTCCCCTCTTTGATCTTTGTTGTTTAGACCTCGTGAGCTGCCCTACATGATCGAGGCACCTTTGTAATATTTCTGTTGTTGCTATGCTGAGTTTGATGGGATCTGATGGATTATGAGATTATGTTCAGATTGTGATAGAGTAATATATTTGGTTTTTATCTCTTATATTTTTGTTCCTAAGTAATTCTTGCATGTTCTCCGTTGCTGTTTATTGCTTTGGCCAAGTAGTAGGTAGTGACTCCAAGAGGGAATGTTGTGCTAGATTGTGGGTTCATGCCCCCCGATGACACGCTTGAGTGACAGAAACATGAGTCTAGGGGATGTGTTGTTGCCACAAGGGGGAAAACAACGGTGCTTGTAACCGCGGTTACAAGGATTGTTTACTTTACGCAGAGTTCTTTTTAATGAAGTTGTCTGTTGCTTTGGGTTTACACTTTGGGTGGGGCTCGCAACTTAATACCAACGAGATGTTCTGGATAGATATATCAAGGTGGATGATTAGTAGTAGATGCAGATGGATTTCAGTCTACTTATTTTTGCGCACTGCCCGTGCTTTTGAGCCTCTTCCTTTCTTTTGTAGCATAGTTAGCATTGCGGTGCGTTCATAATCCTGTCAATTGCCCTTCTGTAATTTTTTTACCTCGCATATCAGTTTTATCGTCTTTTGGGAGAGAGACATCACTAGTGAACATCACGTATCCCGGTCCATATCCTCATTATTATTTCCATGCTTTATTTACTTTACTGCTTTTACTTGTTATCATTATCCCTTGCGTTTTATCCTTTGTAAACAACAAGACCGGAGAGATTGACAACCTCTCTGAACTTCGTTGGGAACAAAGTTATTTGTGTCTGTGTGCAGGTCCGCGTCAGTTGCGCCACTGACACCTACTTATCATCTCTGGAGTCCTACTGGAGACAAACCTTGGTATCTTTACCGAGGGAAAACTGCTGCTGCACTACATCTCAAACCTTCCACTTGGGGTAACCAACGAAGGGCGAGAAGCCATCAAGCAAGTTTTCTGGCGCCGTTGCCGGGGACTCCGAGTGCTAAGATAGGGGAGTTGCATACTACCCTTTACCTTTGTTTTTTAGTCTTGTTAGTTTATCTTTCAGTTTTTATCTTTGTGTCTTTTATCAAAAATTTACAATTTTTTATTTATTTATCTTGCTAGTTGTCATTATGTCTGGCCCTTTTGCCTTTTTTGATACAGAGGTTCTTACCTTTAAACAAAAAGGTGGAGAAAGTTTAAAAGATGCTTGGTATAGAATTAATGATTCTCAAAAAAGAGCCACCAAGAAGCAAACCACTACTATCCTGCTTAGAAATTTTTATGTCGGGATTACTCCTTGGAATAGGTTCATATTAGATACTTCTATCAATGGGAATTTTCTAGAAGCCCCGACTTGGGACTCTCTTAATGTTATTGAAAATCTTGTTGGAAATCTCCCTATTGCTAGCATGCAAGAAGATATAACTCTATCTCACATTATGAAGAAACTCGAAAAGATAGAGTTAGAAATACCAAGTATAACTAGGATAAATGAGTTGGATCGCAAGATTCCAGGGAATTTGAATAGGCTTGATAGCTCCATGCTTAAAATTATTAAAACTTTGGAGGTCATCAAATCCCGTGATACAGATCTTTCTAGGATAGATAAGATTGAGGAAATCATTAATACTCTAGGAACTACTTTTTCCTCAATCAAACCAAAAATGGTAGAGACTTCGGCAAGAAGGGAACCTATGTTCATTTATGTCCCTAAGGTTCCTCGACCTAAAAATAAACCACCTATTGCCAGAGAAGTTGAAACCGTGAAAACTTTGGAAGAAATACCTCTCTTTGATAATTTTATAAATGAATCTTCCATTGATTTTCCGCCTTTTGATTTTCTCCCTAGAACTATCTTCATTAGGCATTTATTTAAAAGACCTCTTAAGACTAGTTGTACAATTGAAGAGCTTTTTGATGATCTTGATAATGATTCGATTGATACAACTTGATCTTTTGCATTAAGCCTAGCTAATGGCTTTAAAGAAGCGCTTTCGGGAGGGAGCCCGCAACGAATTTAGGTGTTTTCTTTTTTCTTTTGTTGTGTCTTGATGATTTTTACTTCAGTAGCAACATCATTGTATCTTTATTTTTCAGCTTTGTGCCAAGTTATAGCCTCTTACGGCAAGGGAAGTAAAAGTTGTGACATGCTGTCCAGAAAACAGATTCTGTCCTCGTGACCAGAAAAATTCCAGAAAAATCCAAGTTCATATTTTTGAGCTGAAATTTTTACACAGTATGCTCTATACAATTACGAAACTTCCGTATGTTCTGAGTTTTATTATTTGAGTTGCAGAAGTGGCCCTAAAAAATTCTTTACTATCTGCTGTTCTGTTTTTCACAGATTCTGCCACGTTTTGTCTCTCCTAACTTTTGCAAACCTTAAGCTTGCTTTTTCTTTGCAAAACTTTTTGGAACTCTTGATAAACAGTATATATTCAAGAATATCTTTATATCCAGTGGGGAAAAATTATTTATTAAGGGTACTAACCTCTCTAATCAGCTTATGATGAGTTATGTATGAAGGGAGTTTTCAAGTGTGTAATGGAAGATGATGAAAGAAGATCCAGGAGTGTCAAGCGCTCAAGCTTGGGGATGCTCCCATGCATCCTTAATAAATATTCAAGGATACTCAAGCGGCTAAGCTTGGGGATGCCCCCGAGCATCCCCTTCTCCATCAACAATCATCAGTTCGTCCTTCGTCTCACTATATTTTTATCACTTCATGCATTATGTGCTATGCTTGGAGCGTCTCGCTCTTAGGTTTTGTTTTTAGTTTTATTTAGCTTTGCTTGCTGTTCATAACAAGTTAGATCCCGTCTTACTTTGTTTGGGAGAGAAACACGCTCCATTTTCAAAATTTAGAACACATCATAGGATTTTTCCTGCTTATCTTTTTGCTGTTGTGTGTTCTTTATCTTTTCGTAGCTACTGCCATGTTTAGTTTTAGTCTTAGTTTGTCTTTAGCAAGAGCCTTGGATTTTGTTTAGTTTGTTGCTGGAACCTTTTTAGTTTTCATGATTATCTTGTTAAGAGAGTTGGTTGTTGCACTGAGTTGTGTCTTGTCTTGAAAGTAGGTAATTGAGGTTGCTATTTTCTTCTAGTAGTAACTTGCAATAGTTTTGAGGTATTGATGTGAGTAATGTTTGAACTTTTGGTGTCAAGAGTTCTAGCCTATTAGTGATAGGTGTCTTATTTTGGGCAATCCGTGTTTATTTTCAAAACCTACAAAACTAGTTGAGAACTCTAGCTACTAGATGGATCACGACTCTTCTGAGGAGTCAAATATCAGAGAACACTCACCTACCATGAGTCGAGGATGCGCAAGGATAACCAAACCCCCATACACTCCTCCTCGGGGTACTTGTCTCTTTGTGAACCTCCTTATTAGATTGAGAGTTACCGATAATAAGTGCATGAGTTCTTCGGACTAATGTAAGTATTGAAAGTTGACACTTCCACCTTCCCATATTTTGCTAGCCTCTACCGTGCCGTGCATTGCCTTCTTCTCACTCCGAGAGTTGGTGTCCACCTTCGCCGGTACTTCCAAACCCTTTGCATTATACGCTCTGTCATCATAAGCCTCCTTATATCTTCCCTCAAAATAGCCACCATACCTACCTATCAAGGCATTTCCATAGCCTTTCCGAGTTACATTGCCATGCAACTTCCACCTCTTCATGACTTGATCTTCATGTCATACATGTTCCTGCTACACTGGCAGCGACATACCTTGCATACATCATGTTATTTACATCTTCTTTATGTTTTGAGTACCTTGTAAAGTGTGAAAGATCTCCTTTACCTTCTTGTAAATTAGAGTGTTGCCCTTAAGTGAGGAAAAGATCCCAAAGTGGACACAATAAAAGATCCCAAAGAGGAAAAATGAGAGTTAAATAGAAAGAGCCATTGAGGCCACAAAAAAATACAAAAAAATAGAAAAAAGAGAAAAAGAAATTAACAGAGAGAAAGGGGCAACACTACTATCCTTTTGAGAGATCCACACTAGTACTCCTTTTATATCCTTGTACTCCATAGAGATGATCTTTATGCATATATCTATGTGGGGACCTTCACACTATAGAACTTGGCTTGCATATTCCAAGGATGAGCCTCCTCAAACGAGCTCTAGGTCTTTATGAGCGAGCAAGTTAGATGCACCCCCACTAGTTCCATTGGAGAGCTTCTTAGCTCGTATGTGCATCCGTTTCATGGCAATCCCTACTCCTCACATCATATCTATCATTTGGCATCTCTTGCCTATGGTTGTCCTCATTGATGTGAGCCTTTCTCATCCTTTTTGTCTTCCTCCTCCACCATATTTCTCTCTTTGCCATCCTAAGTGTCAACTCTCGTGCTTATGCTCATCCATTGCATGAGTGCTCAAAATATCGAAAAGGAGTGGATCAAATTGACTTGTACCTGGCTAGTGGTCTGGGGACGAGTCAAGATAAGATTCCAAAGAAGACCAAGTGTGAAACTTTAGTAGATTGAGTTCTCAACACAAAAATTACCTTTTCTCGTATTCCCTATCCCCCTTCTTGCACGCAAACACCATTTGGAGACATTCGAGTCATGGACAGCGAGAGCTCTTGCACCTTTTGTTCTTTTGTTACTTGTTTCAATGCTAATATAGACTCTTGCTTGTTATGACTTGAAATGAATCTCTAACCTTGATTGCTTTACTTTTCAAAGTTCTTTTATGGTTGCTAGCATGTGACCACAGAAATTATGTTGTTATCATTTACCTACTCGAGGACGAGCAGGAATTAAGCTTGGGGATGTTGATACGTCCAAAACGTATCTATAATTTCTGCTTGCTCCATGCATGTTTTGTGTGATATTGCTATGATCTAGATACACTTTCATACACTTTTGGTCATATTTGGACTAACCTATTAACTCAGTGCACCCCAGTGCCAATTCCTGTTTTCTGCTGTTTTTCTATTTCAGTTTTCCCCCATATAAAAAGTGCCAGAAAAATTCCGGGAAAAATACAGGAAAAAATCAGCGTACAGGAATCTTCGAGAAGAGTCCGGGAGGGGCCAGAGGGGAGCCAGGGGGGCCCAGGCGGCCACCCGGCACGGCCCCACCCCTGGCCGCGCCAGGGGGGGCCCCTGGTCCACCTCTGGCTGCCCCCCTTCACCTATTTATTCTCCGTCACGGGGAAACTCCAAAAGAGGAAACCTATTCTGCAAACTCGCCTCTGTTCCGCCGCCGCCGCGCTTCCAAGATCGGGAGCACCAGAAGACCTCTTCCCGGCACCCTGCCGGAGGGAGGATTGACCTCCGGGAGTCTCCTCTCCACCATGGATGCTCCCCGGATGTCACCGCTCGAGAGTCCGTGTCGGGACCCGGGGTTAGCGTATGCAAGTACAGTTAAGACATAGTCATATGGAGAGCCGAGAACCGCACCCACTTGTCTAAGCAGACAAGGCCAAGCACTGAACATTCTCGGAAAGCATCGTACGTGAGGGGCATCCCATCCAGGCCGGATGATCAACTGAGATGGGTCCTCATCGTCCGCACACAAGTCAAATGATATGGGTGGTGAACTCCCATATTCAAAGACAAGTCGCCTCAACCATACTACCGACTATCTCAAAACTCTTACATAGACTTACTCCAGCCCGATCACTTAGTCGGGGTCTAGGGCGGGCTCGATCATACCACAAAGTGTGCACGAGACGGAGTCTCGAGCAATCGCATCGCGATGCCCCAAGCTGCGCACATCTAAGGGCCACTGGGTGTATGAAAGACCGCCAGCCAGAGCACAACTAAGGTCTCAAAAACCCATACAAAGACATGCATGTTATAAACATACACGCAGCACACATGCCTTGTATGAACAGTAGGTACCATTGCAATTCTCTACAAAGTGTACATTTTATTTATAACTCTTATAGAGTGCACACAGAGATCACATACATGTGATCCAACATTACAACACAGGCGGAAGCAAATTATGTCTGAGTACAGACAAGTTTAACAAATGGCTTAAGAAGCCTTATTTAAACACAAAGCCCTCCACGAGGGAACCAGTCGTCTGACTGGGACTAGACTAGTTTAACTTCAGTCGTCCAGCTCGATGAAGAAGCCACCTTCGGGGTCAGTGGCATCATCTAAAACATAGATTAAGCAAACGTGAGTATAAAGTCGTACTCAGCAAGACTTACATAGGAGCTATACTACTCATGCACATGTATCAAGGTAAAGGGAGGTGGGGTTCATTTGCAGAAGTGCCAGCTTTGACTTGGCTAATCCTGAACTACGAGTACCAGATTTTTAGGTAAGAAGCGTACACGAGTCCACTACTTTCTCCAACCAATACACCACTATGGTGCCTTCCTCGACTTCCCCACGAGGAAGCACGCCATAGCACTCACACTTATCTTGGTGTGTTTTAGAAGTATCCGGTTCAAGTTATCTAATAATCAAGCTAAGCTTTCCAAGCAGTCCATAACCGCGGACGCGGCTATTCGAATAGTTTTGTTAACCTTGCAAGGGTGTACCGCTACACACACATGATCATCAGTTACCGCCTTTGATCTCGACACCATTCAAGGGGTGCCAGCGAGGATGCTCACCACAACTGTTACCTCATAGCCGATCTAGTCCGAGAAAGCCGCCTACTTGGGTTGGTTACCACAATTGTGAACCCGGCCGGTTTACCGAAGTGGACCCAAGTGATGTGTGCGTGGTGCATAAGCCGGTCTCGGATGAGCCGTTCTCTCACTTAGCATCCAGGCCACAGACCTACCAGAACTCCGAACTATTGCGACATCTGGACATCGAAAGGGATGAGTTAGTAAGTTGAGAGGGGTCAGTGAGCCCAATGTGTGGTTGTACTCTTCATCTTGGATCACCACACAAGAAATCGTACTAGGGCGGTGTTCAACGAGACAACCCACTGTGTACTCCTACACAGCCTCTCATCGTTCACCTTGTATTAGGGTCGATTCACCAACACTTTTCTACCATCATCAACATGATCATTCCCATCCCGACTCACATCACAGTAACAACATGGTATCATACTAAGCATGCAATAAGCAGTAACATTGCAGGGGCCACATGATATCAAACAACTCCTACAGTTTCTAGGATTGTGGTTTGCTTACTACTGTGACAAAATGATAGGTCATGCAAAGGAATGGGTTCATCTATGCGGTAGAAACGAAGCATGGTGATCATCCTAAACAATGCATAAGCAAGACATGAGAGGGAAGTGGGATTTTATCGACATGATCAATGGGGGTTTGCTTGCCTTGCTGACGAGGTTCGGGTTCTGGATCTTCAGCGAAGGGGGTAGCCTCCTGCTCCGGTTCCACCTCTACTCGACAAACAAAGCACGAAGTAGCAATCAATATGAATGCAATGCTCAAGCACATGAATGAATGTTGAAACTTGAAGTATAAGTTTTGATGTGTGTGAGACAATTCCATTTAAGTGGAATATATTGCATTTAAAATGCAAATTCAAACTCCACATTTGAATTCAACCTAGTCAAGTTGCAAGTGACATGGTTTGATCATTTTGAATCATCTTCACTTGTATAAGATGTGCTTCTGATGTATGGTTGAAGTATATCATAATTCCATGGTCCAAGTAGCAAAATCATTTGGTTTGAATTTGAATTAATCTCAAATAAAGCAAATGACCTATGCCACTGGTCCCATTTTAAAATCAACTCAAACAGAGTTGAAAGTTGCATATTTGGAAAGATAATTTTTTCCTGATCATTTTTCATATATTATTTGTCCAATTTGGAGTTAATATGAATTTTCTATGAATTTCCAAAGTTTGGGGTATTTTCTGGAATTTCTGGAATTAATTTAATTCAAATAATCTCTGGAAATTCATTTAAATGATTTATTGCGCAATGCTGACGTCATGGGGGGGGGGCTGACAGGTGGGGCCACCCTGTCAGTGGCTGGGTTCACTTAACCCGTGGGTTAAATTAATCCAGTGGCTTAATTAAGCCACTGGGCCCACTGGTCAGTGACCCAGGGGTCACTAACTGGGTGATTAGTGGCTAACCCACCGGCGGCTTGACGCCGGCGACTGGAGTCGCGGCGGCGCTTCACGGGAGCTCGATTCCGTCCACCATTTGGAGCGCGAAGACCATCCATTTGAAGCTCTCACTTGCGCGCGTCAAACGGGACCAAAACCAAGCGCTGGGGTGCACCGTACGCTCGCCGGCGTCAACTTTTGCGGCGACCTAGCTACGGCCACCATCGAGATTTGGCTCCAGGGCACGACTTGAGGCGAGGTTGGGCTGGTTCGACGAGGAGGAACACGGGGAACACAAAGGACATCATGGCTGGCTCGATTACTTAGCGGGTGGACCTCTCCATTGATTCCGGCGGCGAGAAGCTTCGGCTACCATGGCGGATCCGGCTAGAGCGAGTAATCCAGGGGAAGAAGAGAGGGTTTTCGAACCCGAGCTCACCAGGAACTCAGTAGAGGTGGTGGCGAGGGCTGGGGTGGCTCAACGGCGGCGTAATCGACGAAGTCCTTCACGGCGGCCGGCGGGAACTCGAGGAAGAATCCAGCGACTTCGAGGGCTCCGGGCTCGATTCCTTCTGCAAGTCGGTGAAGACGACGATGGCGAAGCGCTTGGACACCTTGGTTCGGCTCCTCGACGTCGTTGGCTGCGACTTCTCGCGACGATGAATGGCGGCTGCCCTCGGGGAAGAAGGGGAAAACGAGCAGAGAGCTTGAGAGGAGGCTGCGATTGGGAAAAAGTGAGAGGAGTCGATGCAGACGTCTCCTGGACACGTTTTGGAGTCTTGGGGCGGCCTGGAAGCTCCTGGGCGTCAAGGTGGCGTCCACGGCGACGGCGCCGCGGCACCGAGCTGCTTGGCAGCGCGGGGTGGAAGACGACAAGGAGGGGGCTTCGCGGGCTGGGCCGGCTGGGTAGGTGGGCCTCGCCCCTGGCGAGAGGTAAGTCTTTTCTTTTTTCCTTTCTGTTTAATCTTTCCTTTCTTTTCTGCAAATTTGTTTTGACTTTGGTAAAAATACCAAATCATTTTATTAAATGCTGAAAACTTTTATATGGCCTCATAATAATATAGACTAGCCACTCATAAACTTTCAACACTTTTAAAATTCAAATGATTTGAATTTTAAATCAAAAAGGGGTATTTCTTTAATTCCAAGGTACTGTTTGAATATTTGAAAAATCTATGAGCATGGGGTGGGTCCCACATCACTTGATATGTGATCACACTCATTTATAAGACTTTTCAAAACTCTAACATGAATTTTTGGAGAAGATTTTTATCTGGCCTTTTGAATTAATTCATCTGGGGGGTGTTCCTTCTCCCATTTTGATTTTGAATTTGATTTCCAAGATTTCTTTTTGAAATTTTGACAAGATGCAAAGGCACTAGCTAACCCTAGCACATACCTAACAGAGGGTTCTGACAACTCGCCCCCACTCAACAGAATCTCGTCCCGAGATTTAGAAGTCTGTGGGAGGAAGGTGGGGTACTCGGCACTGAGACGGTCTTCTCTTTCCCACGTAGCTTCTCTTTCAGAGTGGTGTGACCAATGCACTTTCAGAAACCTAATCTTCTGACGACGAGTGACACGCTCTGCGGAATCAAGAATACGAATGGGGTATTCTCGATAGGAAAGGTCATCTTGGAGATCAAGCGTTTCATGGTCGACTTCGCGGATGGGGTCCTTGAAGCAACGCCTGAGTTGGGACACATGGAATACATCATGTACTCGGGAGAGGTGCGGAGGTAGTTCAAGTTGGTAGGCAACTTCTCCACGTTTAGCAATAATGCGGAAAGGTCCGATGTAACGTGGGGCCAACTTGCCTTTGATACCGAAACGTTGGGTTCCCTTCAGGGGAGTAACCCGAAGGTAAGCTTTCTCATCCAGATTGTAGCTCTCTTGCCTATGATGACGATCATAGTAGCTTTTCTGACGAGACTGGGCGGCTTTCAATTGATCACGAACAATGCGAACTTGCTCTTCTGCTTCCTTGATCATATCCGGTCCAAAGAATTGTCTTTCACCGGTTTCTGACCAGTTTAAAGGTGTTCGACATCGTCGTCCATAAAGGAGTTCAAAAGGAGCCATGTTCAGACTAGATTGAAAACTATTGTTATAAGCAAATTCGGCAAATGGAAGAGAATTCTCCCAATTCTTTCCGAATGAGATAACACAAGCTCTGAGCATGTATTCAAGAATTTGGTTAACCCTTTCGACTTGACCGCTAGACTAAGGATGGAAAGCTGTACTAAAGGAGAGATGAGTTCCCATAGCATTCTGAAAGCTTCCCCAAAATCTAGAGGTAAAAAGGCTACCACGATCAGAATTGATTTCCAAAGGAACACCATGAAGTGATACAATTCTAGAGATGTACAAGTCCGCTAACTGACTAGCAGTTATAGACTCGCGAACCGAAAGGAAGTGAGCAACTTTGGAAAGCCTATCTATCACAACGAAGATGGCATTGTTTCCTTTCTGGGTTCTTGGAAAGCCGGTGATGAAGTCCATACTGACTTTGTCCCATTTCCACTCGGGAATAGACAAAGGTTGAAGTGTACCAGCAGGTCTTTGATGTTCTGCCTTAATGCGACGACAAACATCACATTCGGCAACAAATTGAGCAATGTCTCTCTTCATCCTAGTCCACCAAAATCTCTGGCGTAGATCTCGGTACATTTTTGTGCTACCGGGATGAATTGAGAGGGGTGTGTCATGGGCTTCCTTGAGGATGAGTTGCCTTAGTTCCCTATTCTTAGGTACTACCAATCGATTTCCAAAGAAAACCGTTCCCTTGCTATCTGTGGAGAAACATTTAGCAACTCCGCTAGCAATGTTCTCCTTGATCCGGCGAACACCTCGTGCACGCCTTTGGGCAACTATAATTTGATCCTCAAGAGTTGGTTTCGCCACCAAGGTAGAAAGATAGTCATGAGGAACAATCTCAAGATTGAGCTTGCGAAAGTCCTCATGAAGAAGTGGTTGATACTGCTGTAACATGAGGTTGTTACAGTACGACTTACGACTTAGTGCATCAGCCATGACATTGGCTTTGCCTGGGGTGTAAGAAATTACTACGTCATAATCTTTTATCAACTCAATCCAGCGTCTTTGCCTGAGATTAAGATCTGGCTGGGTGAAAATATATTTGAGGCTTTGGTGGTCGAAATAGATCTCGCAACGGTTACCAAGGAGGTAATGTCGCCAAGTTGTTAGGGCATGAACTACGGCAGCGAGTTCAAGGTCATGGGTAGGATAGTTCTCTTCATGTGGCCGCAATTGGCATGAAGCATAAGCTACCACATGTCGATCTTGCAGAAGTATGCATCCTAACCCTTGCCGTGATGCGTCACAATAGATCTCGAAATCCCTTTTGGTGTCTGGAGGTGCAAGTACAGGTGCAGAAGTCAATCTTCTTTTTAGCTCTTGAAAGCTTTCCTCGCACTTGGAAGTCCATAGGAATTTCTTATCTTTCTTGAGGAGTTCAGTTAGAGGCTTTGCAACTTTATAAAAGTTCTCAACGAAGCGACGGCAATAGCTGGCTAGGCCAAGAAAACTCCTAACTTGCTTAACCGATTCAGGTGGAGTCCAGTCAAGGACGGCCTGAACTCTCTCGGGATTCACAGCAATGCCTTTTGCAGAAATCACGTGGCCTAAGTAGGTCACTTCTGGTAGCCAAAATTCACACTTGGAGAATTTAGCATACAGGCGATGCTCTCTAAGTTTCATCAATACCAGCCTGAAGTGTTCGGCATGTTCTTCTTCGTTCTTCGAGTATATAAGGATGTCATCGAGGTAAACCACGACGAACTGGTCCAAATACTCCATGAAGATCGAGTTCATCATGCGTGAGAAAGTGGCGGGGGCATTGGTTAAACCAAAGGACATGACGGTGTACTCGTAAAGACCATAACGAGTAGTAAAAGCCATTTTGGGAATGTCCTCGTTTCGGATTTTGATTTGATGATAACCTAATCTCAAATCCATCTTGGAGAAGACGGAGGATCCTGCAAGTTGATCATAAAGATCATTGATCCTGGGCAATGGGTACTTGTTCTTTATCGTCGCTAAATTTAGCGGGCGATAGTCTACGCACATCCTTTCTGTTCCATCTTTCTTCGTTACGAACAGAACAGGGCAACCCCATGGCGATGAGCTAGGGCGGATGAAGCCTTTCTCCAACAAAGCTTCTAGTTGGGTTTTAAGCTCAGCTAACTCACGTGGGGCCATTTTGTATGGGCGTCTAGAAATTGGTGCGGTTCCTGGGGCAAGATCCACTATAAACTCTACACATCTGTCGGGTGGCATGCCCGGTAGTTCTTCAGGAAAGACATCCGGGAAGTCACGAACCACCGGAATATCTTCAAGTTCGGGAAGGGGAAGTACATTCAACGAATGCACTTGGATTCTTGTTCTGGGGGAGATGTAGTTGACTGTTTGGCCTGAAGGGTGGGTGAGTTTCACGGATTTGCCTTTGCAATCCAGGTAGGCATTCTGTCTTGATAGCCAATCCATGCCAAGGATGACATCAATGTCTGAAGACTTGAGGGCTATGAGTGAAGCAAGGAATACTAAACCCTCAATTGCAATCTGATTACCATGGCTTACTCTATTAGTTTGCCATCTTGACCCTGGAGTTTGAATAATCATTGGGGTGGACAATTCAACAAAGGGCAACTCATGACGAAGTGCATAACTTTCCGACATGAATGAATGAGATGCTCCTGGGTCGAAAAGAACGGAAGTAGGAACAAAATTGACTGGGAGCGTACCAAGAATGACGTCAGTGGTGTCGTCAGTCTCTTCGGCGACAATCTGGTTCACACGTCCACGAGTGGCGGGAGGAGCGGGTTTGGCGGTGTAGAACTTCTGGGGTGGCTTGCCACGGCCATTGTTGTTGTTGTTGCCTCCGGCACGTGGTGGAGCATTCTGGTGTTGGAGCTGGTTCTGGGGACACTCACGAGAATAGTGGCCTGCCTGACCACATTTGTAACAGGCTCCGAAAACAGTGCGTGGAGCTGGGTTGTTTGGTGGAGCTGGGTGGAACTGGGTGGGTGGACGAGGCGTCACATAGGATGGCCTCGGGGGGTTGTTCTGGCGGAACATGCTGTTTGGGATCCAGATCTTGCGCTTCTGGGAGCCAGAACTGGATGAACTGTCATCTCTGGGGTGTTTGCGAAAGTCGTTGGGGGTGTTCATGTCCTCTGCCTTGATGGCCTTGTTGACAAGGACCTGGAAGGTGGCAAAGTCATGAAGGTTGAGCTCACGACGAAGTCCAGTGTTGAGGCCACGACGGAACCTCTCTTGTTTCTTGGAGTCGGTGGAGACTTCTTCGGTTGCATAACGAGCCAGTCGGTTGAACTCACGACTAAACTCATCAACGGTCCTTCTGCCTTGAGTGAGGTTGCAGAACTCCTCACGCTTGCGGTCCATGAGACCTTTGGGAATGTGGTGCTCGCGGAAGGACGTGCAGAATTCCTCCCAAGATGGAGGTGGTCCATCGGGACGCATATTCAGAAAGTTCTCCCACCAAGAACTAGCTGCACCTTCGAGGTGATAGGTGGCATAGCTGACCTTTTCACCAGTTGCAACACGGCCTGCTTGGAGCTTCCTCTCGATGCTGCGAAGCCATTCATCGGCGTCAAGGGGCTCAGTGGAGTAACGGAAAACCGGGGGATGAAGTCGGATGAAGTCATTCAGGGACACCAACTCATTGCGCTGCTGAGTGGTGTTGCGAGCAATGACTTCCAACAGATGGTGAGAGTCTCGGCGGTTCCTCTCCACTTCCATCAGAACTTGTGCCATCGTGGGTGGGGGTGGAAGGTTGCCTTCCTCCTGGTCATTCCCACGACCTTGGTTACGACCAACCTGGCCACGGGTTCCTTGAGACATCCTGAAGGTGAAAACCAAAGTCAAACAGAGTTGATTGGAAGAGTCTAAACAAGGTATTGAAGTACTCGAAGGATTACAGAGCAAAGGAAGTAATCATCTTGACAACATGGTGATAAAGCATACAAGCCATATATTCACAAGCTGTCATACAAATCATACATCGTTTTAGTACAAGCACTAAGCTAATACAAACGTGATGAAGATGATACATCCTTCAGAGGCACTCTGACTTCCTATACATTATTTATCTAAGCCTCTGGAACTTAGACACCTTGCATACAATATACTATGATACTACTACATCATCACTAAGTAAGACCACAGGCGGTCTCACTCATCTCCATATCCATAGTAGTCCTCGTAAAAGTTACCCGCGTATCCCGGTAGCTGGAGGTGACCATCGGAAAACACGGAGGCTTGTGGACCCTGATATCCATTTGGGCAAGGATGGGGCCTAGGTCCAGTGTAGGGTGGAAGCAAAGGACCACGGGGTGGAAAAATGCCTCCAATCTCGGGCCAAGCAACTCGATAAGGCATCTGGGTCCTCACTGGGTAGATCGCATCATGCTCAACTGATCCCACCCTCACAAAGGGAGCCAAAAGTGTCAGTGCTCGATACAGACGAACACGGGTGGCGTGGAGCTCAAAACGGAGAGCGCGTGCATCACGATCTCGGTCACTAGCAAACCTAGCAGTCACCTGAAGTGCTGGATCCTCTGCAGAGTGGTCTGAGTAGAGTCCGGTGTAATATCCCTCTTCTCCTGGAAGTGCAGCAGGGATATAGCGGAAAATAGTCTCTCTCATCAAAGTGTGCTCCTCTCTCAGCAGTGTCATACATGAGTATGCAGCATCCTGCACAGCCATGTTCTCGGTAACGCCAATGCCATGTCCAAAGTGGATAGGCTGAGTGACTCCAACGTGGTGCGGATAGATCCGGACAATGCAGTGGAACTGCGTCTGGTAGAAGTCGTGAAACTGCTCCTCGATGGTGTAGTCAGGGTACCACCGATATCCCACGTAGGCCATCATCTCGATCAACGTGGCGGGATGGCCACGCACACCGAGGCACCTGGTCAAACGAACAATCTGCCAAGGGGGAAGGTCTGCCATCTGAAACAGAAAGGAGTTTGCAAATGCATCAGATTATGAGATAAACCTGGAATGACTTGGACAGCATAACGGCTGTAATTGCAAGAAAAAGACAATTTCTTACAACATGGAAACAACACTTACATACGATGTAACAAAACAGGGAGCATAACCATTCTAACAAACCGAACACAACTTTCCTACGGCTACAAGGAAGCAAACAACCAGATGTTCTAATCAGACAGAGGAGAGCCTAGTCCTATCTTCCCGTAGAATAAGATGAGGGTGATTCAGAACTCAGAACGAAGGGGTAAGGAGAAAAAAAGAAGCCTTACGTTGTTCCCTTATATACCTAGAGTAACTATATAACTATAGCAAGCTAGACTCAACTTCGGCCAAGGCTACTAGTCCTACAGTCAGTCCTGCTCTGATACCAAGTCTGTCGGGACCCTGGGTTAGCGTATGCAAGTACAGTTAAGACATAGTCATATGGAGAGCCGAGAACCGCACCCACTTGTCTAAGCAGACAAGGCCAAGCACTGAACATTCTCGGAAAGCATCGTACGTGAGGGGCATCCCATCCAGGACGGATGATCAACTGAGATGGGTCCTCATCGTCCGCACACAAGTCAAATGATATGGGTGGTGAACTCCCATATTCAAAGACAAGTCGCCTCAACCATACTACCGACTATCTCAAAACTCTTACATAGACTTACTCCAGCCCGATCACTTAGTCGGGGTCTAGGGCGGGCTCGATCATACCACAAAGTGTGCACGAGACGGAGTCTCGAGCAATCGCATCGCGATGCCCCAAGCTGCGCACATCTAAGGGCCACTGGGTGTATGAAAGACCGCCAGCCAGAACACAACTAAGGTCTCGAAAACCCATACAAAGACATGCATGTTATAAACATACACGCAGCACACATGCCTTGTATGAACAGTAGGTACCATTGCAATTCTCTACAAAGTGTACATTTTATTTATAACTCTTATAGAGTGCATACAGAGATCACATACATGTGATCCAACATTACAACACAGGCGGAAGCAAATTATGTCTGAGTACAGACAAGTTTAACAAATGGCTTAAGAAGCCTTATTTAAACACAAAGCCCTCCACGAGGGAACCAGTCGTCTGACTGGGACTAGACTAGTTTAACTTCAGTCGTCCAGCTCGATGAAGAAGCCACCTTCGGGGTCAGTGGCATCATCTAAAACATAGATTAAGCAAACGTGAGTACAAAGTCGTACTCAGCAAGACTTACATAGGAGCTATACTACTCATGCACATGTATCAAGGTAAAGGGAGGTGGGGTTCATTTGCAGAAGTGCCAGCTTTGACTTGGCTAATCCTGAACTACGAGTACCAGATTTTTAGGTAAGAAGCGTACACGAGTCCACTACTTTCTCCAACCAATACACCACTATGGTGCCTTCCTCGACTTCCCCACGAGGAAGCACGCCATAGCACTCACACTTATCTTGGTGTGTTTTAGAAGTATCCGGTTCAAGTTATCTAATAATCAAGCTAAGCTTTCCAAGCAGTCCATAACCGCGGACGCGGCTATTCGAATAGTTTTGTTAACCTTGCAAGGGTGTACCGCTACACACACATGATCATCAGTTACCGCCTTTGATCTCGACACCATTCAAGGGGTGCCAGCGAGGATGCTCACCACAACTGTTACCTCATAGCCGATCTAGTCCGAGAAAGCCGCCTACTTGGGTTGGTTACCACAATTGTGAACCCGGCCGGTTTACCGAAGTGGACCCAAGTGATGTGTGCGTGGTGCATAAGCCGGTCTCGGATGAGCCGTTCTCTCACTTAGCATCCAGGCCACAGACCTACCAGAACTCCGAACTATTGCGACATCTGGACATCGAAAGGGATGAGTTAGTAAGTTGAGAGGGGTCAGTGAGCCCAATGTGTGGTTGTACTCTTCATCTTGGATCACCACACAAGAAATCGTACTAGGGCGGTGTTCAACGAGACAACCCACTGTGTACTCCTACACAGCCTCTCATCGTTCACCTTGTATTAGGGTCGATTCACCAACACTTTTCTACCATCATCAACATGATCATTCCCATCCCGACTCACATCACAGTAACAACATGGTATCATACTAAGCATGCAATAAGCAGTAACATTGCAGGGGCCACATGATATCAAACAACTCCTACAGTTTCTAGGATTGTGGTTTGCTTACTACTGTGACAAAATGATAGGTCATGCAAAGGAATGGGTTCATCTATGCGGTAGAAACGAAGCATGGTGATCATCCTAAACAATGCATAAGCGAGACATGAGAGGGAAGTGGGATTTTATCGACATGATCAATGGGGGTTTGCTTGCCTTGCTGACGAGGTTCGGGTTCTGGATCTTCAGCGAAGGGGGTAGCCTCCTGCTCCGGTTCCACCTCTACTCGACAAACAAAGCACGAAGTAGCAATCAATATGAATGCAATGCTCAAGCACATGAATGAATGTTGAAACTTGAAGTATAAGTTTTGATGTGTGTGAGACAATTCCATTTAAGTGGAATATATTGCATTTAAAATGCAAATTCAAACTCCACATTTGAATTCAACCTAGTCAAGTTGCAAGTGACATGGTTTGATCATTTTGAATCATCTTCACTTGTATAAGATGTGCTTCTGATGTATGGTTGAAGTATATCATAATTCCATGGTCCAAGTAGCAAAATCATTTGGTTTGAATTTGAATTAATCTCAAATAAAGCAAATGACCTATGCCACTGGTCCCATTTTAAAATCAACTCAAACAGAGTTGAAAGTTGCATATTTGGAAAGATAATTTTTTCCTGATCATTTTTCATATATTATTTGTCCAATTTGGAGTTAATATGAATTTTCTATGAATTTCCAAAGTTTGGGGTATTTTCTGGAATTTCTGGAATTAATTTAATTCAAATAATCTCTGGAAATTCATTTAAATGATTTATTGCGCAATGCTGACGTCATGGGGGGGGGGCTGACAGGTGGGGCCACCCTGTCAGTGGCTGGGTTCACTTAACCCGTGGGTTAAATTAATCCAGTGGCTTAATTAAGCCACTGGGCCCACTGGTCAGTGACCCAGGGGTCACTAACTGGGTGATTAGTGGCTAACCCACCGGCGGCTTGACGCCGGCGACTGGAGTCGCGGCGGCGCTTCACGGGAGCTCGATTCCGTCCACCATTTGGAGCGCGAAGACCATCCATTTGAAGCTCTCACTTGCGCGCGTCAAACGGGACCAAAACCAAGCGCTGGGGTGCACCGTACGCTCGCCGGCGTCAACTTTTGCGGCGACCTAGCTACGGCCACCATCGAGATTTGGCTCCAGGGCACGACTTGAGGCGAGGTTGGGCTGGTTCGACGAGGAGGAACACGGGGAACACAAAGGACATCATGGCTGGCTCGATTACTTAGCGGGTGGACCTCTCCATTGATTCCGGCGGCGAGAAGCTTCGGCTACCATGGCGGATCCGGCTAGAGCGAGTAATCCAGGGGAAGAAGAGAGGGTTTTCGAACCCGAGCTCACCAGGAACTCAGTAGAGGTGGTGGCGAGGGCTGGGGTGGCTCAACGGCGGCGTAATCGACGAAGTCCTTCACGGCGGCCGGCGGGAACTCGAGGAAGAATCCAGCGACTTCGAGGGCTCCGGGCTCGATTCCTTCTGCAAGTCGGTGAAGACGACGATGGCGAAGCGCTTGGACACCTTGGTTCGGCTCCTCGACATCGTTGGCTGCGACTTCTCGCGACGATGAACGGCGGCTGCCCTCGGGGAAGAAGGGGAAAACGAGCAGAGAGCTTGAGAGGAGGCTGCGATGGGGAAAAAGTGAGAGGAGGCGATGCGGACGTCTCCTGGACACGTTTTGGAGTCTTGGGGCGGCCTGGAAGCTCCTGGGTGTCAAGGTGGCGTCCACGGCGGCGGCGCCGCGCCACCGAGCTGCTTGGCAGGGCGGGGTGGAAGACGACAAGGAGGGGGCTTCGCGGGCTGGGCCGGCTGGGGAGGTGGGCCTCGCCCCTGGCGAGAGGTAAGTCTTTTCTTTTTCCTTTCTGTTTAATCTTTCCTTTCTTTTCTGCAAATTTGTTTTGACTTTGGTAAAAATACCAAATCATTTTATTAAATGCTGAAAACTTTTATATGGCCTCATAATAATATAGACTAGCCACTCATAAACTTTCAACACTTTTAAAATTCAAATGATTTGAATTTTAAATCAAAAAGGGGTATTTCTTTAACTCCAAGGTACTGTTTGAATATTTGAAAAATCTATGAGCATGGGGTGGGTCCCACATCACTTGATATGTGATCACACTCATTTATAAGACTTTTCAAAACTCTAACATGAATTTTTGGAGAAGATTTTTATCTGGCCTTTTGAATTAATTCATCTGGGGGGTGTTCCTTCTCCCATTTTGATTTTGAATTTGATTTCCAAGATTTCTTTTTGAAATTTTGACAAGATGCAAAGGCACTAGCTAACCCTAGCACATACCTAACAGAGGGTTCTGACAGTCCGGCCGGATCAACGAAACGGACCCAGACAATGTAGGCAACCGAGACGCCACCTCCGACAGATGGTTTCACTGTCTCACAGATCCACCCACATATCTAGGATGATGCAACATTTCCACTCACTCTTTTGCTATGCATATGTCAAATGGAAGGCCCGAACTAATGTGACTCCTGGACGTCGACACGGATCAAGGTACTAGGCCGAGAGGGGTCAGTGAGCCCAATGTGTGGTTGTACTCTTTGTCTTGGATTACCATACAAGAACTCGATGCTTAGGGCGGTGTTCAACGAGACAACCCACTGTGTACTCCTACACAGCCTCTCATCGTTCACCTTATATTAGGGTGGATTCACCGACACAGTTTCACTTTCATCAACACCATGTTCACTATCATCCCGACTCACATCAAAAGTAACCTCACTGTAACACTAAGCATGCAATAAGCTGTAACAGTTGCAGGGGCCACATGATATCAAACAACTCCTATGTCAGCGAGGATTGTGGTTTGCTTACTACTGTGACAAGATGATAGGTCATGCATCGGATATGGGTTCAACTATGCGGTAGAATCGATACAAGATGATCTCCTAAACATGCATAAGCGAGACTGAGAGGGAATTGGGATTTTATAGACATGATCAATGGGGTTTGCTTGCCTTGCTGACGATACTCGGGGTTTAACGGTGGTCTTCTTCTCCGGGGGTGATCACCGTCTCGGAAGAGATGGTACCGGAAACAATCATCAACAAAGGGGCAACATTGAATTGAAATGCACAATCACATGATTATGTTGTCCATGATGTGAATGGTATTGGTTTGATCTAGGTTCAATTTGCCACATGTTAATTGAAGTTGATTTGAAAAGTTAATTCAAAATCAAACTCCAAATATTATTCAAATTAGGTCATCTTGCATTTGCTAATGTTTGGTTATTGTAAACAATGTCATCATGTGTGGGATAAGCTTCTGAAGTACAAGTGACCATAAGTGCATTGCAAGGGTTAAAATTTGAATTGCATTTGAATTTTTTTTAAATTAATTCCAATTAAACCAAATAGCAAAAGCTACTGGTTCCATTTTAAAATCAACTCAAACATGGTTGAAAGTTGCATATTTGGATAGAGAATTTTATGATGATCATTTTTCATATATTATTTGTCCAATTTGGAGTTCATATGAATTTTCTATGATTTATTGAAGTTTGGCTAATTTTCTGGATTTTCTGTAATTATTAAAAACATTTCTGAATTTATGGAATTGACTTATTGCATCAGCATGATGCAATGCTGACATCAGTGGGGGTCTGACTGGTGGGTCCAGGGTGTCAGCCTCAGGGGGTTAATCCCCTCTCTATTAACTTAACAGAGGGGTTATTAGGGCTAGGGGCCCCACCTGTCAGCCACTGGGTTAGGGGTTAAGAGGGTCATTAAGGGGGGGGGGGGCTAATGGCGTCGACGCCGAAGGTCACTGTTGCCGGCCGGAGTTTCGCCGGAGTGGGGTTTTAGGACATGGGGGGGGGGGGTTAGCTGGGGCACCGGCGCGCTCCTCGCGGGCTCCCGCACCCAACGGTGCTACTGGGGGGTCTCGGGGAGGGCTGTGGAGCTCGTCCACGACGACAATGGCGGCGGCCGGCGGCGGTTGAAGATGAAACCGTGCTGCGGTGCACGGAGGAGACCGGGAGATGGGGGGAAATGCTCACCGGAGCGTGGGGAGGACGAAGAGGTTGGAGAGGAGGCCGAAGACGAACTGGTGGCGCCGGAATTCATCGACGAAGATCGCGGCGGCCGGCGATGGAATGTTGGAGGTGGCGTCGTCGTGGAAGCCTCTCGGCGCCAATTGACCGGGCGCGAAGACGAAGATGGCCGCGGGAATCTCCTTGGACAGCTCGGCGCAGCTCGAGGGGCACGGTGGCCACGTCTTCTCGCAGGGGTGGCCGGCGATGAGCTTCGGGTCGCGCGGGGAACGACGGAAATCGGAGGGGAATGGCCTGGGAGAGAGAGGGAAAAGGGAGAGGGCGTCCAGGGGCTTCTCGTGGCGACGTGTTGAGGCCAGGGGAGGCCCGTGGAAAGCAGGAGGTGGCAGCCTCGGCCGGCATGCCCGCCACGCCTCTGCCAGGAGGCAGAGGTTGAAGACAACCCTGCCCCTGGAGGGCTGGGCTGCCTTCTAAGGCATAAGGGCCAGGTGGGCCGAGAGGTAAGGGGAGGTAGGTTTCTTTTCTTCTCTTCTATTTTTGTTTCTGTTTTTCCTTTTCTGTTGTTTGTTTTGCCGCAAATAAATAGCAGAGCATTTTTAAAAATCATGAAAACTTTTATGTGGGCTTATAACATATATAGCTAGCCACTCATAAGTTTTTGTGATTTTTGAAAACCAAACAATTTGAATTTAAATTCAAATTGGAGTTTAATTTAATTTCCAAGCCCTATTTGGAATATTTGAAAAATCTTGGTGCATGAAGTGGGACCCACTTCACTTTATATGTGATCATGCATATTTATAAGACTTTTCAAAAATACCAGAGCAATTTTTGGAAGAAATTTTTGTCTGGCCATTTGATTTAATTTCTCAGGGCTTTTCTTTTCCCCAATTTTGATTTTCCTTTTGAAATTTTTACATGATGCAAAAGGGCACAACAAACCCTAGCACTTACCCTAGTTGGGGTTCTGACAGGTCTAATCCATGAAGAACAAAGAGGGGAGGAGAACATCACATAGCTACTGATCATAGACCCATGGTCCAAGGTAGACTACTCACGGTTCATCCGGGAAGCATCCATGGTGCTGGAGAAGCTCCCGGAGGTGGTTCCTCCCTTCGACAGAGTGCCGGGAAGAGGTCTCCTGGTGCTCCCGATCTTGGAAGCGCGGCGGCGGCGGGATAGAGGAGAGATCGCGAAAAAGGGTTCCCGTCTTGGGGTTTTTGCGTCACGGAGAATATATGGGCGAAGGGGGGCAGCCAGGGGGGCCACCAGGGGTCCAGGCGGCCCCCTATCACGGCCCCACCCTAGGGCGCGCCGGGAGGGCTCCTGGGGCCCTGGTGGGTCCCCTCTGGCCCCCCTCGGTGATTCCCGAAGCTTCCGAAGCGCTGATTTTTTCATTGGATTTTTCCCGAATTTTTGGAGCACTTTTAATATGGGGGAAACCTGAAATTGAAAAAGAGCAGAAAACAGGAACTGGAACTGGGGTGCACTGAGTTAATAAGTTAGTCCAAATATAATAAAAAGTGTATGGAAGTTCATCAATAACATAGCAATATCACACAAAAGAGGCATGGAGCAAGCAGAAATTATAGATACGTTTTTTACGTATCACTCGCTGCTGAGCCACTTTTTAGTATGCATGCTAGGATGTTATCAACTGTTACCTCATGTTACTCCTTGGTTTGGGCTATTACATTATTATGTTGTTGTGGATGATATGATTATTATAAATGTTGACTATATTGGCCGAAGGATGCAAGGTCTAGGCTATCCTGCCCCGATGCTTTGTTCCATTCGAGTCACCTAGGACCCGAGTTACGGGTATTGTGTCTCTTCAAGAGCGTGCCTAACCGCGTGTGGGATGCTATGGGGTACCCTCTTCTTACCTATCTAGCTTCAAACATTTCTAGTGGTAGCCCAAGCTGATTTACCATTTGAAAACGTGTGTGTGCTTGGTTGGTACCCCAGCAGAATTTAAAACAACTCGGGCCAGCAGGAGACAGAGTTCCTTTGTTGGTCCACACCTGGAAGCTAGGGGGCTTCCCACAGTGATGGGTTAGTTACCCCGACCTCGTCCAGACGGAAGAGTCCAATCCGAGAGCACGGTCGGCTTTTGGATTGGGTGTCGACTCCCCGGGGGCCACCCGGATTTCTGCGTTGTTAGTTAGAGGGACCTGTCGTTCCGGATCTCTCGGGACTAAATCATAAAATGGCTGCCTTTGATGGGTAGAAACTGAGAGAGATGGGTGTGCGTGCGGAGCCTTGTAATGCCTAGTTGGTACACCCCTGCAGGGTTAAATATTTTCGAGAAGTCATGTCCACGGTTATGGACGACTTGATACCTACTCCTTGTTCATAGACAACAACAACTGAGATAATCTTAATAACTTGATCAACGTGTGTGTGCCTTGCCTGCTTCTTCTTCGTCGGGATGCGAAGGGGAGGACAAGGATAGGATGGGTGTTATGTTTGCATAAGTAGCTGATAGCAAGACTTGTTGGAGGCGATTCCTCATCGAATGCTTGGTTCTCATCTTACTCTAAAATAGACCGTTAGCCACTCATATATTGCTAGTGCGTCTGCAACCTCACCACTACCCCCATCTTACCGTGAGAAGTTAGTTACAAGACTTTGATATAGCTCACCTCTTTGTTTCTCTTTTACGCATGTTATGAAAACGATCTTGGACTTCAGAGGAGCTCGGCGACCCCTCTTCTGTACGCCTTCGCGAAGACTCGACGACGACTAGTTAGGCAGATCCCGGCGGAGAGCTTGGACCCGTGTGGTTACGGGAATGGTGTGTTTTTCCTTTTCCACTAGGCATTTGAATGTAGTCTGTACTCAGACATGTATCTTCCGCTGATGTATTGTATTAAGCAAGTTGTATGCCGGATGTATGAGATGTTGTATCCTTGTAGCTCTAATGTTGTGATATCATGTTGGAAATCCGGGGCATATGGGTTTGTCATATGTCGCGGTGGGACCGATATGTGCTTCGTCCCCGGATCTGGATGGAAACATCTAGATATAGAACAGTACCGCATATCAGGCCTTACAATGGCCTTCGTCGATTTTCAGGTAATTTAGAGGTCTTCTGCTTTAGCAACTCAGCGTCCACTTTTTACCGCTGAATCCTGCGTCTGCTGCTTCGGCATCGGAAAGTTGCAAACTGTGTAAAACAAGACAAAACAATATAAGAATAGCATCATAACATGAAATATATCAATGAATAGGAAAGAATTACTATATAAAATAGTGATGCATTTTGGACGTACCAACTCCCCCAAGCTTAGACCTTGCTTGTCCCCAAGCAAATACTGAGCTCGGTAAACCTGTTCACAAGTATAGAGAGTGAAGTGTCGACAAATAGAATACGGACAAGAAGCATCATGATTTCTTCACCAAACTCAAGCATCCTCAACATCAATCTCAACTCATAAGGCCCTTATGAGAAAGTAATATCAATTATAATCAAAAGTAGGGCCGAGAAAACTCATCAAATTATGCCAAACATGTCCTTGGTCAAAGGACAACTAATAACTTTAACATTTGCTATTTTTCTTTATAATGAATTTTTTTGAAGATTTTGAAAGAACATGTTATTAGTCATGAAGTGAAAATGCTAACACAAAGGAAGATGCTTTCTTGGCAAAAGCTTTCGCAAACAACTTACTTATCAAATGATAATGTCAACAAGGATGAGGCATGGCAAAAATTAATGCGGCATTATATGAATGAATCCTGGTCAACATCAAGTGTCAATTCTCTTTTTAAGGAGGGAAAGATGTGGAAAAAACTGACTCAACATAAAAATAAAGGAAAAGCCTTGTTGTAGGCAAGCAGGGAAAACTTATGTGTATCCTTAAATCAAACAGAATGAAAACAAATTTTGGGAGGTGCATAGTTTGTCAACGAATGCTAATAAATATCTCAATTACTTCTGAAGCTGGACAAGTTTCGAGGAACGGCTCCCAAGTGGGGACGATCACATCCCCTTAATCTCCTTTGTTTATCACTGCCAAAGTTTCTAATTTCTCATGGACCAAGCATGAAGGAGGGTTTGTTTGTCTGGAAAACTTTCGTTGACTGGGATGGGGTCAAGGGGTATATCTTCCATTCTTGAAAGATTGTCTGCCACCGGATTATCTGCTCCTTTCCTATCAACAATCTGTAAATCAAACTCTTTAAGAAGGAGTACCCACCGGATGAGTCTTGGTTTGGCATCCTTCTTCTCCATAAGATACTTAAGAGTAGCATGGTCAGTATGAATAATAACCTTAGAATAAACAATATAAGGTCTAAACTTATCACAAGTGATGTCTACGCACACTTCTATTCTTGTAGACTATGTTGGGCTTCCAAGCGCAAAGGTTTGTAGGACAACAGCAATTTACCTCAAGTGGATGACCTAAGGTTTATCGAACTCAGGGAAGTAGAGGTTGAAGATGGTCTCTCTCAAGCAACCCTGCAATTAAGATACAAAAAGTCTCTTGTGTTCCCAACACACCTAATACAACTAGGAGTTGTATAGGTGCACTAGTTCGGCGAAGAGATGGTAAAATATGGGTGATAGGTGTGGCAAAACAAGGTACTCCCTCCGATCCATAATAAGTGTCGCTCACCTAGTATAAAGTTTGTACTAGCTTACTACAAAATGCGCGACATTTATTATGGATCGGAGGGAGTAATATAAATCTGTAATAAAAAGTGCAGCAAGCAAACATGTGACAAAAGTGAGCACAACTGGTGTAACAACGGTGGAAACAAGGCCTAGGCTTCATACTTTCACTAGTGGCAACTCTCAACAACAATAACATAGTCCAATCACATGATATTTCCCATAAAACATGCAATGGAGACGCACTCGGAAGTCATTCCTTTGTGGTCAAGAGAGGATGAGAATTATGTAGGGCTATAAAAGCACACCTCAAAGTTCGTAGTTCTCAATCTATGGATTTTCCAATGTCATCGCGGCCATCCAAAAAGAGTACCACAATCACCACAACATATCTAAAGGATAGTCAAAGACAAGCACCAAGAGACTCTCAATCTTCAATCCAAACACAAAAGAGGAAATCACTCATGAAAATATTCTTCTAACCCATGTCCAATAGACCGCTGTCACCTTGGTCTCGGGGATTATACTAGATAAGATCAAGTGAGTTCATCAATCCAATACATAGAAGAAGGGGAAATATCATGGGATAACCCTAGATTAACATAGCCTATGATCACAACGAAGATCACATCATGGGAGAGAGAGAAGAACACATAGCTACTGATAGAAACCTCAGCCCCGAAGGAGAACTACTCCCGCTTCATGGACGGAGGAAGCAACGTCGATGGAGATGAATCCGGGGGCACTTCCCCGTCCCGGCAGGGTGCCGGCACAGGAATTCTGTCCCCCCGAAACTTGATGGCGATGGCGGCGGAGATCGAAATTGCTTCTGGAGAAAAGGGGTCCGCAATCATAGTTTCCTACGCGGGGTAAAAATAGGGCCAAAGGGGGGCACCAGGGGGGCCACAGGGCAGCCAGGAGGGTAGGTGGCACGGCCTAGGGTGGACCCGCGCCAAGCACCCTCCTGGGCCCATGGTGGTGGCCCTCCTGCCATGTCTTGGTTATTCCGGAAGCTTCCGGAGCGCTGATTTTTTATATAATTTTTTCGGGATTTATTGGGCACTTTTAATGGCCGGAAAAACTGAACACAAACATCAGAAAACAGCAACTGGCAGGTGGGTGCACTGGGTTAATAGATTAGTCCAAATATGCTCAAAAGTGTATGAAAGTTCAAGCAAATCATGGCAAAGTCAGACAAAACATGCATGGACCAAGCAGAAATTATACATACGTTTGGGACGTATCAACATCCCCAAGCTTAATTCCTGCTCGTCCTCGAGTAGGTAAATGATAACAAGCATAATTTCTGTGGTGACATGCCACACAACCATATAAGGACTTTTAAGTAAAGAAATCAAAGCATGCAATTCAATTCAAGTCTTAACAAGCAAGAGTCTATATTAGCATTGACACAAGCAACAAAAGAACAAAAGGTGCAAGAGCTCTCGCTGTCCGTGACTCGAATGTCTCCAGATGGTGTTTGCGTGCAAGCAGGGGACTGGGAAAAAGAGAGAAAAAAGGTTGTTGAGAACAACTATCTACTAAAGTTTCACACTTGGTCTCTTTTGGATTCTTATCTTGACTCGTCCCCAGACCACTAGCCAGGTACAAGTCAAACTGATCCACTCCCTTTGGATATTTCTAGCACTCATGCAATGGAGGAGCGTGAGCAAGAAAGTTGACACCTAAAAGGAGAAACAGAAAGAAGGTGGAGGAGGAAGACAAAAAGGTGTGAAAGGCTCACATCAATGAGGACAATCATAGGAGAGAGAAGGCCATATGATAGATATGATGTGAGGAGTAGGGATTGCCATGCAACAGATGCACATGTGAGCTAAAAGCTCTCCAAGGAAACTAGTGGGGGGTGCATCTAACTTGCTTGCTCAAGAAGACCTAGAGCTCGTTTGAGGAGGCTCATCATTGGAATATACAAGCCAAGTTCTACAGTGTGAAGGTTCCCACATAGCTATATGCATGATGATGATCTCTATGGAGTACAAGGGATAGAGGATGAAGTACTAGTGTGGATCTCTCAAAAGGAATAGTAGTGTGCCCCCTTCTCTCGTTTTATTTTTCTTTTTCTCTTTTTTCTATTTTTTTGTATTTTTTTGGTGGCCTCAATGGCTCTTTCTATTTAACTCTCATTTGTCCTCTTTGGGATCTTTTCCTAACTTTAGGTGCAACACTCTATATTTTACAAGAATATAGGAGATCTTTCACACTTTACAAAGGTACTCACATAAAGAAGATATAACTATCATGATGCAAATGTATGCCTCTGCCAGGATAGCAGGATATGCAATGATACTAGCGCGTCATGTAGCAATGATTAAGGCAAGGCCCAACTAGCATGCAGCTCATCGATCAAGCAAGTAGCATGTATGACATGAGGATCAAGTCATGAGAAGGTGGATGTTGCATGACAATGTATCTCGGAAAGGCTATGGAAATGCCTTGTAGGTAGGTATGGTGGCTGTTTTGAGGAAATATATAAGGAGGCTTATGATGACAGAGCGTATCATGCCAAGGGTTTGGATGCACCGGCGAAGTATGCACCAACTCTCAAGGTGAGAAAGGGAAATGCACGGTATTGAAGAGGCTAGAAAAAGTATAGGTGGGTGGAAGTGTCAACTTTCGAATACTCACATTAGTCCAAAGAACTCATGCACTTATTATCGGTAACTCTCAACCTAATTAGGAGGTTCACAAAGAGACAAGTATCCCGAGGAGGAGTGTATGGGGGTTTGGTTATCCTTGCGCATCCTCGACTCATGGTATGTGAGTGTACTCTAATATTCGAACCTTCCAGAGGTTGGTGATCCATCTAGTAGCTAGAGTTCTCAACATGGGTTTTTGGTTTTCGAAAAACACACGGATTGCCCAAAATACGACATCTATCACTAATCGGCTCGAGCTCTTGACACCAAAAGTTCAAACATTACTCTAGTCAATACCTCAAAACTATTACAAGTTACTACTACAAAGAGAATAGCAACTTCAACTACCTACTTCCTAGTCAAGACACAAAACTTAGTGCAACAGGCAAACTCTCTAACAAGATAAAACATGCAACCTATAGAAAGTTCAACATAAAACAAAAGAAAAGCTCTAGAAAAACTAAAGCACTACAACTAAACAGAGTAGCAGCTAAGAAAAGGAAAAGAACAACTCACAGATAAAAGAATAAGCATGCAAATCCTATGAGGAGTTCTAGTTCAAGCGGAGCGTCTAACTCTCCCACACAAAAGAGTAAGCTAGGGTCTAACTTGTTACTACAGAAAACCAAGCAAAAACAAACCTAGAAAAGTAAAGAGCGGGACGCTCAAAGCATAGCACACAACACATGAAGTGATAAAAATGTAGTGCAACAAGGGACGAACTAATGATTGTTGATGAATAAGGGGATGCACGGGGGCATCCCCAAGCTTAGACGCTTGATTCTCCTTGAATATTTGTTGGGGATGCATGGGGGCATCCCCAAGGTTGAGCGCTTGACACTCCCGAATCTTCTTTTATCATCTTCCATCGCACACTTGAAAACTCCCTTCATACATAACTCATCATAAGATGATTAGAGAGGTTAGTACCCTTAATAAATAAAAAATTTCCACTGGATATAAAGATATTCTTGAAGAGATACAGTTTCTAAGGATTGCCAAAAAGTTTTTGCAAAGAAAAAGCAAGCTTAAGGTTTGCAAAAGTTAGGAGAGACAAAATGTGGCAGAATCTGTGAAAAACAGAACAGCAGGTAGTAAAGAATTTTTGAGGGGTACTTCTGTAACTCGAATCAAAAAATTCAGAACAGACGCTCGAAAGTCAATTGTATGGAGCACGCTTTCAAAAAAATTCAGATAAAACAGATGATCTGGTGATTTTAGGCTAATTTTTCCGTCCAAGGACAGAATCTGTTTTCTGGACAGCATGTCACAACTTTTGAACTTTCTTGCAATCGGAGGCTAGACTTGGCACAAAGATTGAAAATAAAGATACAATGATGTTGCTACAGTAGTAACAATCATCAAGACCACTAAAAACTGAAAGTAAAAACTCAAACTAAAGATAACAAGGGTTGTCTCCCTAGAGCTCTTTCTTTATAGCCATACAGATAGGCTTAAGATTTTAATGATGCTCTCATAGGAATAAGGAATAAGAGTTGAAGAACAAAAGAGAGCATCAAGAAGAAAATAAAAAACACATTTAAGTCTAACATGCTTCCTATGGAAAGGGATCTTGTAGAGGAAAAACTCATTGAAGCATAAATATATTAGCATAGGAAGCCAAAATAAGTGCAACTTCAAAACCTTCAACATAAAGAGAGGGAACTTGATATTATTGAAATATCTATAAGCATATGTTCCCCTCTCATAATAATTTTCAGTGGGATCAGGAATAAACTCAACAATATAAGTATCACATAAAGCATTGTTACCATGATCCACATGCAAAAGGGTACTCTTACTCTCCACATAAGCATAATCTTTCTCATTGGTAATAGTGGGAGTAGACTCAAGAAAATAGCTATCACATGAATCATTCTTATCATGATACACTTCCAAACATTCATTCTTTATAGCATAAGTGTCATCACAATAATCATCATAGATAGGAGGCAAAGTATCATCAAAATTTGGGGGGCTAAAAAGATCATCTTCATAAAACGTAGCATCCCCAAGCTTATAGCTTTGCATATCATTAGGATCAAAGGTATTCAAAGAAGACATACTAATAACATTGCTACTATCATGAGTGTTGTGCAAATAGTAAAGCTCCATAGGCTTTTTGATTTTCTCTTCAAACACTTCATGTCCTAACTCAAGATAGAGCTCATAAAGCCCTCTCATAATTTTGTTGTTGTTTTCCATAAGCCTAACTAGTGAAAATAAAAACAAGAAACAAAAAGATTTAATTGCAAGATCTAAAGATATACCTTCAAACCTTACCTCCCCGGCAACGGAGCCAGAAATATCTTGATGTCTACGCACGCTTCTATTCTTGTAGACTATGTTGGGCCTCCAAGCGCAAAGGTTTGTAGGACAGCAGCAATTTCCCTCAAGTGTATGACCTAAGGTTTATCGAACTCAGGGAAGTAGAGGTTGAAGATGGTCTCTCTCAAGCAAACCTGCAATTAAGATACAAAAAGTCTCTTGTGTCCCCAACACACCTAATACAACTAGGAGTTGTATAGGTGCACTAGTTCGGCGAAGAGATGGTAAAATATGGGTGATAGGTGTGGCAAAACAAGGTAATATAAATCTGTAATAAAAAGTGCAGCAAGCAAACATGTGACAAAAGTGAGCACAAACGGTGTAACAATGGTGGAAACAAGGCCTAGGCTTCATACTTTCACTAGTGGCAACGCTCAACAACATTAACATAGTCTAATCACATGATATTTCCCATAAAACATGCAATGGAGACGCACTCGGAGGTCATTCCTTTGTGGTCAAGAGAGGATGAGAATTATGTAGGGCTACAAAAGCACACCTCAAAGTTCGTAGTTCTTAATCTATGGATTTCCCCATGTCACCGCGGCCATCCAAAGAGAGTACCACAATCACCACAATATATCTATAGGATAGTCAAAGACAAGAACGAGGAGACTCTCAATCTTCAATCCACACACAAAAGAGGAAATCACTCATGAAAATATTCTTCTAAACCATGTCCAATAGACCGCTGTCACCTTGGTCTCGGGGATTATACTAGATAAGATCAAGTGAGTACATCAATCCAAAACATAGAATAAGGGGAAATATCATGGGATTACCCTAGATTAACATAGCCTATGATCACAACGAAGATCACATCATGGGAGAGAGAGAAGAACCCATAGCTACTGGTACAAACCTCAGCCCCGAAGGAGAACTACTCCCACTTCATGGACGGAGGAAGCAACATCGATGGAGATGAATCCGGGGGCACTTCCCCGTCCCGGCAGAGTGCCGGCACAGGAATTCTGCCCCCCCCCCCGAAACTTGATGGCGATGGCGGCGGAGATCGGAATTGCTTCTGGAGAAAAGGGGTCCGCAATCAGGGTTTCCTCCGCGGGGGTAAAAATAGGGCCAAAGGGGGGCACCAGGGGGGCCACAGGGCAGCCAGGAGGGCAGGTGGCGCGGCCTAGGGTGGACCCGCGCCAAGCACCCTCCTGGGCCCCTGGTGGTGTCCCTCGTGCCATGTCTTGGTTATTCTGTAAGCTTCCGGAGCGCTGATTTTTTATATATATTTTTCCGGGATTTATTGGGCACTTTTAATGGCCGGAAAACCTGAAATATAAAAACAGCAGAAAACAACAACTGGCAGCTAGGTGCACTGGGTTAATAGATTAGTTCAAATATGCTCAAAAGTGTATGAAATTTCAAGCAAATCATGGCAAAGTCACACAAAACATGCATGGAGCAAGCAGAAATTATACATACGTTTGGGACGTATCAATAAGCAAACACTAATGCTAAGAATTCCTTCTTAGTAGTAGCATAATTCTTTTGAGCAATATCAAGGGTTTTGCTAGCATAATGTATAACATTCAATTTCTTATCAACCCTTTTTCCTAAAACAGCTCCAACACCAAAATCACTAGCATCACACATGATTTCAAAGGGAAAATTCCAATCAGGTGGTTGTACAATAGGAGCGGTTATCAAAGCTTTCTTAAGAACTTCTAAAGCCTCCTTACAATCTTCATCAAATACAAAAGGAACATCCTTCTCGAGAAGATTAGTGAGGGGTCTCGAGGTCTTAGAAAAGTCTTTAATCAATCTTCTATAAAAACCAGCATGACCGAGAAAACTATAAATACCTTTAATGTCCCTTGGACAGGGCATCCTTTCAATAGATTCAATCTTCGCATTGTCCACTTCAATTCCCCTCTCGGAAATCTTGTGACCAAGAACGATCCCTTCGTTAACCAAGAAGTGGCACTTTTCCCATTTTAGAACTAAATTTGTGTCCTCGCATCTCTGCAAACTTTATTAAGATTTTGGAGACAGTGGTCAAAGGAAGTTCCATAGACGGAGAAATCGTCCATGAAGACTTCCACAATGTCCTCACAGAAACCATGAAAAATAGCAGACATGCATCTCTGAAAAGTAGCAGGTGCATTACATAAACCAAAAGGCATACGCCTATAAGCATAAGTACCGTAAGGACACATGAAAGTGGTCCTCTCTTGATCGGCAGTGTTAACATGAATTTGAGAGAAGCCAGAGTACCCGTCAAGATAGAAAAAGTGGGTGTTTTTGGACAACCTCTCATGCATCTGGTCGATAAAGTGCATGTAACACCCTCAGTGTCTGTAACAGTAATCACTTTTGGCTAATGATAATTACTGTTGCTAATCTCACTTTGATCATCTTTGCATTTGATCAACCCAAAAACCCTTTTGGTTGATATTAAAAACAAAGTGATAAATAAAACTTTGTCCAAAAATTGTGGAACCAATTTTGTTAAATGCCTAAAAATCAGTGATCCATGTTAAACCAACATTGGATATTTATTGCAATATTTAAATATTGCAAAAAATTCAAACCAGTGCTAAAACAACCCCTTTCATCATTTGCATATTCAAAACAAATATTAAATGATTTTATAAAAGCTCCAAACTTTTTGTAGCAGTAGTCCAAAATGTAACAATAATATTGGAGTAGGTTACACGTTTTACAAAAATGTTAAATCAACTAAAACAAATAAAAAAAGAAAGGAAAAAAAAGAAAAAAAAGAAAAAGAAATCCTAATCTAACGCTCAGGGGCGAGGCCCACCCCCTTCTCTCTCCACTGGGCCAGGCCCAGCCCACACAAGCGCCATCATCCCCAACCTTCGTACACAGAGGCGCCGTGGCTCGCATCCGAGCCGGCCACGGCAGAGGCCCTCGCCGTGGCGGGCATTCCGCGGCCGCCGACGAGTATAAAGCCTCCTGCCCCGCCCCCAAACCCTAGCCGTGCCCCTTGCCCCGTGGACGTAGCCCTCGGCATCTTCCTCCTCTCCTGCATTCATTCCCCATCTCATAGAAGCCGCCGTGGGCGCGCTCGCCGTAGCCGACACGGCCAGTGACCTCCCCGGTGGCCGGAAACTTGTCCAGACATGCCCTCTTCGACGACAACATTGGCAGGGCGCATCAATTTGAGGCGGGACGCCCCGTGGACCGCATCCCCTTCTCCCCTCCGCCGCCGGCCGCCATGCGCCTCACCGCCAAATTGCTCGCCTTCGGTTGACCTCCGGCTTCCCCGAGCGTTTCATCCAGCTCCTGGTGAGCTCTCCCTTCTTTCCCGTCTTCTCATGCATCGAATTGGCCCCCGTACTCTCCGCGACGTGGATTCATGCTCCGGCCGCCGCCCCGGTGAACTTCACCATCACCCGGGTCCGTTCCAGCTCGCGTTTATGGCACAGATAGATGTGGCTCGTCCTGTAGATCGCATAGGAGCAAATGACTTCTTGTTTAGCACACCATAGCGAGCACACGATCCTCGCCGGAGCTACTGTTCATCGGCGGCGTGCACGCCCAGGTCGTCGTGGTTAATTCAACGCTAACCCCCCTCCACTGTCTCTGGCTAGTTGGCCCTGGCTTGTTAATCTTGATTTGTTAACTAAAACAGAAAATTATAATACCCCTTGAGTATGACAGTGGGCCCTAGGCCTTTAATTAAAATTATGCTAACTGTTAATTGTATCTGTCTATGACACCTGGGCCCCACTGGTTATTAGATTAATTAAAGGAAATTATAAAAAGTAGAAATTGACATGTGGGTCCATTGGTTTAATTAGATTTAGTTCAAACATTTTTACTAAACAGAGGCTGACCAGTGGGACCCACTGGCCAGGTTTGACCTGGTCAACCTCTTGTGGATAAAGTTATTTATTTAATAAAATAAATACGAAAATAATTTAAAATGATTTAAACTTTAGAAATTTATATCTTTTAAACCGTAACTCAGATTCAAAAACTTTATACATCAAAGTTGATCAGAAAAGTACAACGAATACGAATAGGCTATCTACATGTCAACCACCCCCCTCTAACACAACGAACATCGACATCCCCCCTCCGGGTCGTCTGTCCGATAATTTCCCGATACCGTAAAACTCTCCGGATGAATTTATTCTGAACACGAAAGTTGTTCAGAATCGATCAACTAACATGGATACACCCTTCACATGTTTGTCGGATGTCCATGACACCTCCGGCATGATAACTTCCTCCTCCGGACACCCTGTCCGGTAATCATCCGGAGCTGACAGTTCATCCACGGATGAATTCCCGCTCTGTGCTACGTGTATCGTACAACGTTAGAGCATCGTTAACTTTTCATATGTCATGTATTGTATTTGTATTACTATTATTGCTGTGTATTTATTGTTTCTCCCCCTCTTTTATTGTCCGGTAGTCTCGACGTCCGCTGCTGATGCCCCTGTGATCGACTACGTCGACGACGACCGTACCTCTACCGTCGAGCTTACAGGCAAGCAGAGCCATTCTCTTCCCCAGATATCGCCTATCTTTCCGTACTTTTCTTGCACTAGGCATATGCTGCTGCTACATTACAATACTATTCAAATGCATAGCCTGTCATTCTCACCCTTGATGTACCTTCCTTTGTCCTATGCTGCCTATTATATATATTATATTCAGCAGTGAACCCTGCGCATTGTTAGTCAATAGGATTAGTTAGCGGGTCGTGTTCACTCTGGGAGTGAATGCGGATACGATACATTACTACTTCTACAGGTACGGTTCAGAGCAGACACCGCTTCAAGCCCCTACCCCGGCTCTGCCGAGCCACATCAAGTGTGAGCTATCGAGGAGTAATCCTTGTACTCCACTCGTTGCTGACTCTGTATAGCCGTCCGAGGGAACTGAACCACGGTTGTCCTTACAGGTAAGGAGTCGGGTGACCCCACGGTGCCCGTGCAGGGTATCTTAGCGGAACGACGGGTCAGGTGTATTCCATCGGTGTGCGGCGAGCCTGGTACTGTTCGTGGTCGAAAGATTTCCTGTTGTACGAAAGTCGAGCTCTACCAAGAGTAAACACGAGACAAGGTAAGGAGACGATTCACCTTGTTGGTAACCGCATGAGTTGGTGGGACATCAGGGCAGGCACCGACGTTACTGGTGGTCCTGTCTGCTGTCGTTGTCCGCGATTCACCGAGAAAGGGACAGTGATAACGGTTGTCCCGACAGATAATAATAAAATGAATTAACGGTTCCGGTGGATGACTTGAGAGGCCGCAAAGGCTTGTACCCACTACTTTCACGTGGTGTTACGGTGTGGGCTCTCCGCGTTGTGGTCTCGTTCGAAAGATCTGAAAGATATCCAGTTTCAGCATTGTGGTTGGGTCGGATCGTGCTGCGGCACTGGATCCACTTGGCACACAACGACCCGGAGTGCGAGAGGTGATGGCCCATGAAGCTCTTGCGCTTAGGACTGTAGACCGGCGGGGACCTCTTTGATGAGCCGTAGGATGGCCCTCGGCGTGTCGGATAGCCTCGGTGGGGCATTCCCTAACAAGGTGTACGCCACCCTGGAGATCTGAGCGTGCAGGCTGAACAGTAGTGCACCCCTACAGGGAGTTTGATCTATTCGAATAGCCGTGTCCACGGTAACAGGACGCTTTATGCTGAAGCCAGAGCCTACTACTACAAACTACTATTATTAAACTGTTGGTTCCGGTTTCTTTTCCTCGCAGGGAGTCGAGGAAGGGAACTTGGAGGCATTATTATTGTTAAATATTACAACTTACTATTATACAATGCTGCAGCAACTTCTGCTGCATTGTTATTACATTCATGCTATTGAACTGTTGGCTGTTCTCTTCTTGTGCTGCAAGACTCGTCGGAAGATGCTAGTCTTCGATAGGCCTAGCTTCTTACCCTTATTCTGAGTTCTACCTTGCAGTCCACTATATACAGCCTCCCCTTTCCATTTGATACAAATGCATAAATGCTTAGTAGCGGACGTAAGACTCGCGGGTATACTAGATACTCACCTTTTTATTTATTTCCCCTTTTCGCTTTGCCTGATCGGCCGCTGCAGTCGACGTTGGAGCTCAGGAGTAGGAGATTCCAGGAGGAGCCTACTACGACATTCACTTTGATTGGGTTGTAACTTAAGTTTTACTTCGGTTGTGAACTGCTACATATTATGTGTTAATAACCCCCGTGCTTGCAAGTTGCTCTCGTATCTTTTATCTTGCAGGTGGTTGTTACCTATAAGTTCATAGGTCATTGGATGATTGCATATTCTTCAAGACTAATATCCTCTATATGCAATTGATTCACTAAGATATGTGTTAGGCTTCCCATCAAAGATACTCTTCATCAAGCATTCACTTCGATTATATAAATCTTCGATGCTTGCATTCAGGGGGAGTCAAAAGCTTCATATCTTAGAGTTTGCTCTCAACTCAACTCAACATTCCATATTTTTATCGATGCCTGTTTTGTCAACAATAGTCCAAAAAGGGGGAGATTGTAAGAGCAAAGTTATGTCCCCATGAGTTTTGGATATTGTTGGACAAAACAGTAGAGGAACTAACAAGTTTTCTACTGTAAAACAGATGGTTAGGTTCCTGAAGTTATAGGTCGGTGATAAAGCTTCAACGAAGATTTACATATTTACTGAAGCATATCCTCTGGAGTGAAGCTCATCACGGATGTCGACCCCTAAAAAGATAAGGAATCCTGAAGCACGTCTCATCGAAGGAGATGACCAAGATGGCGCAGGACTTAGTAGTTTTTGCGTAGTTATTTTTCACTTCTTTGAGTCGTAGGAAAAACCGTACTATCAAGAGAGGTTTAGTAAATGTACTCCGAAGGTTTTGGTGAAAAGACTCAGATCGAATCCAAACCTGTGAGAAGCCAGAGTTGAGAAATCTCATGTGCACTAGGTAATGCTTCACCAGTGAAGACTTCATTCTTTCGGCTCCTGAAGCAGAACCAAGTCCGTGAGTCAGCTTTACTTGGACCGCAAGTAAAGTTGCGCTTTGATTGAAATGTGACCGTTGCGGACAGGTGTCAAGCTGTCGCATTGGGTCATTTAAGACATTTCGCACCTAGGGATTGCCACCTATAAATACGCCACCCCTGCCCTCATTGGCCGGTGGCTGCTCCAAGAATATTTCCTGACAGTGAAGAGAAAGAGCAACCCCACCGAAGCAAACCAAAATCCCATCCACCGAAGTACAAGTCCTATTGATCTGAGTTGATTCATTATGACTTAGGAAGAAGTTTGCTAGCCTTTTTATCTTGGAGAACTGCAATTCTCCTAGACGGTTAGAGCGTTGGTCTTCAGAGAGCGAAGAGTTATTGTCGCCTCAAAGTTCTGTTTGTCAAAGGTTTCGGTGATTCCCTCAATAATCAACCACGAGTGAAGAACTGACCAAGCTCAAGGAGATTGGTGCAGTGGAGATACGGACGGAGAGAGGTTAGCTCCTGTGTTCAATCACAAGTCCCTCCAACCAGACGTAGCACTTTGCAGAGTGTGAACTGGTCGAACAAACATCGCCGAGTCAAGAGTTCGTTTTACTTTCCGCATTTACATTCATTTTATCAATTGCTTCAGTGATTTGTTTCAATGCAATTGTTTCGATGCTTTTGATTCGCTATGTTATGCTTCAATCTAGTTCTGCTTCAATGTTTACCTTTCTGTTGAATCTCTTCTGCTGCTAAGTTATGCTTCACTTCATAGTTTCTTGCAAAAATTTGAAGTGATCATTCACCCCCTCCCCCTCTGATCACATACTTGGACTTACAGTGATAAATAAAACTTTGTCCAAAAATTGTGGAACCAATTTTTTTAAATGCCTAAAAATCAATGATCCATGTTAAACCAACATTGGATATTTATTTCAATATTTAAATATTGCAAACAATTCAAACCAGTGCTAAAACAGCCCCTTTCATCAGTTGCATATTCAAAACAAATATTAAATGATTTTATAAAAGCACCAAACTTTTTGTAGCAGTAGTCCAAAATGTAACAATAATATTGGAGCAGGTTACTCGTTTTACAAAAATGTTACATCAACTAAAACAAAAAAAGAAAGGAAAAAAAAGAAAAAGAAAACCTAATCTAACGGTCAGGGGCGAGGCCCACCCCCTCCTCTCTCCACTGAGCCAGGCCCAGCCCACACAAGCGCCATCATCCCCAACCTCCGTACACAGAGGCGCCGTGGCTCGCATCCGAGCCGGCCACGACAGAGGCCCTCGCCGTGGCGGGCATCCCGCGGCAGCCGGCAAGTATAAAGCCTCCTGCCCCGCCCCCAAACCCTAGCCGTGCCCCTTGCCCCGTGGACATAGCCCTCGGCATCTTCCTCCTTGCCTGCATCCATTCTCCATCTCGCAGAAGCCGCCGTGGGCGCGATCGCCGTAGCCGACGCGGCCAGTGACCTCCCCGGTGGCCGGAAACTTGTCTAGACGTGCCCTCTTCGACGACTATATCGGCAGGGCGCATCAATTTGAGGCGGGACTCCCCGTGGACTGCATCCCCTTCTCCCCTCCGCCGCCAGCCGCCGTGCGCCTCACCGCCAAATTGCTCGCCTTCGGCTGACCTCCGGCTTCCCCGAGCGCTTCATCCAGCTCCTGGTGAGCTCGCCCTTCTTTCCCGTCTTCTGATGCATCGAATTGCCCCACGTACTCGCCGCGACGTGGATTCATGCTCCGGCCGCCGCCCCGGTGAACTTCACCGTCGCCCGGTTCCGTTCCAGCTCGCGTTTATGGCACAGATGGATGTGGCTCGTTCCGTCGATCACATAGGAGAAAACGACGTCTTGTTTAGCACACCATAGCGAGCACACGATCCTCTCCGGAGTTACTGTTCATCGCCGGCGTGCACGCCCAGGTCGTCGTGGTTAATTCAACGCTAACCCCCCTCCACTGTCTCTGGCTAGTGGGCCCTGGCTTGTTAATCTTGATTTGTTAACTAAAACAGAAAATTATAATACCCCTTGAGCATGACAGTGGGCCCTAGGCCTTTAATTAAAATTATACTAACTGTTAGTTGTATCTGTCTATGACACCTGGGCCCCACTGGTTATTAGATTAATTAAAGGAAATTATAAAACAGTAGAGGTTGACATGTGGGTCCATTGGTTTAATTGGATTTAGTTAAAACATTTTTATTAAACAGAGGTTGACAAGTGGGACCCACTGGTCAACCTCTTGTGGATAATGTTATTTATTTAATAAAATAAATATGAAAATTATTTAAACTTTAGAAATTTATATCTTTTAAATCGTAACTCAGATTCAAAAACTAACACGGATACACCCTTCACATGTTTGTCGGATGTCCATAAAACCTCCGGCATGATACCTTCCCCCTCCGGACACCCTGTCTGGTAATCACCCGGAGCTGACAGTTCATCCACGGATGAATTCCCGCTCCGTGCTACGTGTATCGTACACCGTTAGAGCATCGTTAAATTTTCATATGTCATGTATTGTATTTGTATTGCTATTATTGGTGTGTATTTATTGTTTCTCCCCCCTCTTTTATTGTCCGGTAGTCTCGACGTCCGCTACTGATGCCCCTGTGATCGACTACGTCGACGACGACCGTACCTATACCGTCGAGCTTACAGGCAAGCAGAGCCATTCTCTTCCCCAGATATCGCCTATCTTTCCGTTCTTTTCTTGCACTAGGCATATGCTGCTGCTGCTACGTTACAATCCTATTCAAATGCATAGCCTGTCATTTTTACCCTTGATGTACCTTCCTTTGTCCTATGCTGCCTATTATATATATTATATTCAGCAGTGAACCTTGCGCATTGTTAGTCAATAGGATTAGTTAGCGGGTCGTGTTTACTCTGGGAGTGAATGCGGATACGATACATTACTACATCTACAGGTACGGTTTAGTGGAGACACCGCTTCAGGCCCCTACCCCGGCTCTGCCGAGCCACATCAAGTGTGAGCTATCGAGGAGTAATCCTTGTACTCCACTCGTTGCTGACTCTGTATAGCCGTCCTAGGGTACTGAACCATGGTTGTCCTTACAGGTAAGGAGTCGGGTGCCCCCACGGTGCCCGCGCAGGGTATCTTAGCGGAACGACGGGTCATGTGTATTCCACCGGTGTGCGGCGGGCCTGGTACTGTTCGTGGCCGAAAGATTTCCTGTTGTACGAAAGTCAAGCTCTACCAAGAGCAAACGCGAGACAAGGTAAGGAGACGGTTCACCTTGTTGGTAACCGCACGAGTTGGTGGGACGTCAGGGCAGGCACCGCCGTTACTGGTGGTCATGGTTGCTGTCGTTGTCCGCGATTCACAGAGAAAGGGGCAACGATAACGGTTGTCCCGACAGATAATAATAAAATGACTTAACGGTTCCGGTGGATGACTTGAGAGGCCGCAAAGGCTTATACGCACTACCCTCACGTGGGGTTACGGTTTGGGCCCTCCGCGTTGTGGTCTCGTTCGAAAGCTCTGAAAGACGTCCAGTTTCAGTATTGTGGTTGGGTCGGATCGTGCTGCGGCACTGGATCCACTTGGCGCACAACGACCCGGAGTGCGAGAGTAGATAGCCCATGAAGCTCTTGCGCTTAGGACTGTAGACCGGCAGGGACCTCTCTGATGAGCCGTAGGATGGGCCTTGGCGTGTCGGATAGCCTCGGTGGGGCATTCCCTAACAAGGTGTACGCCACCCTGGAGATCCGAACGTGCAGGCTGAACAGTAGTGCACCCCTACAGGGAGTTTGATCTTTTCGAATAGCCGTGTCCACGGTAACAGGACGCTTTATGCTGAAGCCAGAGCCTACTACTACAAACTACTAGTATTAAACTGTTGGTTCCGGTTTCTTTTCCTCGCAGGGAGTCGAGGAAGGGAACTCGGAGGCATTATTATTAAAGATTACAACTTACTATTATACAATGCTGCAGCAACTTCTGCTGCATTGTTATTACATTCATGCTTGAACTGTTGGCTGTTCTCTTCTTGTGCTGCAAGACTCGCCGGAAGATGCTAGTCTTCGATAGCCCTAGCTTCTTACCCTTATTCTGAGTTCTACCTTGCAGTCCACTATATACAGCCTCCCCTTTCCATTTGATAAAAATGCATAAATGCTTAGTAGCGGACGTAAGACTCGTGGGTATACTAGATACTCACCTTTTTCTTTATTTCCCCTTTTCGCTTTGCCTGATCGGCCGCTGCAGTCGAGGTTGGAGCCCAGGAGCAGGAGATTCCAGGAGGAGCCTACTACGACATCGAGTTCCCGTTGACCTTGAGTAATTTGGTGGATCACTACTAGGGAAATAGCTATACATGGAAAGCTTATTAGTGGCGCATTTTATATGTAATGCGCCACTATGTTGTAAGGGGTGGCGCACTGGTAAAAAATGCGCCACCTATAAGCCCTTATAGGTGGCTCATTTTAAAAAATGCGCCACCCCTAAGAGTGGGCCAGCCCTGGATCCCCTTATACGTGGCGCATTTGGAGAAATGCGCCACCCCTAAGAACCTTATAGGTGGCGCATTTTGGAAATGCGCCACCCCTAAGAGCTTAGAGGTGGCGCATTCTGGAAATGCGCCACCCCTAAGGAATTATTAGTGGCGCATCCAGAATGCGCCACCCATAAGCTCTTAGGAGTGGCGCATTTCCCATATGCGCCACTAATAAGAAAAAACTGCGCGGGAAAATTCCCAAATACACCCACCCCCCCCCCCCCCCCCCCCCCCCGTGGACCGCCTTTTCAATTTGAAAAAAAATAAAAGAAAATGATAGAAATGTCAAAAAATAAAAGAAAATAAGTTTCCCAAATGATATGTGGTCTAGTTGTTAGAAAAATTTACAAATATGAATTTCGACTTTTTTTGCAAAATCTCCCGAGAATTTTGTAAAATGGGCTTAACTTTTGCATACAACCTCCGATGAAAAAGTTTTTTATATGAAAAATCATCTACTCGAAAATTTATATCCAAATTCAACCGGGTGTAACCCGTTGAACATTTTTAGAATCCTCAAAAACCTAACAGAAAAAAGTTACGGGCGTTTGAGGATCTGAAGGCCCAAAAAAAGAGAAAAAATTGAATTTTTTTTTGAACTTAGTAGTGGCGCATTTTGTATGAAATGCGGCACTGGTAACAGCAAAAAATATTGAATTTTTTTTAAATTTTTTTTATTTTTTTTAATTCAAAATAGGCTAGAGGACAAATCGGGAAGTTAAAAAAAGTTGAAAATTTTAGATAGTAACATTAAAAAAATTTAAATGTAAATTTTTTTAAAATCAATTTTTTTTAAAAAGTTCAAAATATGCTAATGGTCCCATCGAGAAAGTTTCAAAAAAATGTTGAAAATTTTAGCACACCCATGAACATTAACAAGGTCCTAGACATCAACATGGTTTAATAGGATTTATATGTTAGATATATCAACAAGTGCCTGCTAGGTGAGCTGGAGTGAGAGTTGAATAGAACCGAGAAGTTAAGCGTGCTGGGGCTAGAGTAGTGCTAGGTTGGGTGACCCTCGGGGAAGTTTGACCACGGAGGTTAGTTTGACCTGAGATTAAGCATATTGACCGGGCATTAAGCATACTAACCTGAGATTAAGAAAAAATAAAAAATAAAAATAAAAAAATAAAAAAATAAAAATAAAAAAATTGTTTTCCAGATCCAGATTCAAAATTCAAAATTTTAAAAAATTAATAGTGGCGCATTTTCAGAATGCGCCACCCCTAAGAGCTTATAGGTGGCGCATTCTGAGATGCGCCACGCATAAGGGCCTTAGGGGTGGCGCATCCAGAATGCGCCACCTCTAAGCCCTTATTAGTGGCGCATCCCTAATGCGCCACTAAACTCAAAAACAGTGCGCCACCATAAGGCTATTCCCTAGTAGTGGATCCCAGGCAGGAGGGCTCGCCTTTTCGATCTGTATCTCTGATGTTATTTTTGCTAGCCTTCTTAAGGCAAAACTTGACTAACAATGTCTGTACTCAGATATTATGTTTGATTTTAACTTTGTATTCGGGTCCGTGTGACCCCCCCCCCCTTCATTGTAATATATTGGTTTATCCTTTTGTGTTTAGTGTTGTTCTGTGATATTATTACCGTGGCACCTTGATCTCGATCATGTACCCTGCGTGTATGATTACTGTACATGATCCTAAATCGAGGGCGTCACAGGGCAGCAGGTAATGGTCCTTCCTGGTTGCCTTGTTTAATTTCCTGTAATCAATACACATTCTATATCCAATAACAACTCTTTGAGGTATTAGTTCATTTTTATCATTAGGAACAACAGTCATACCTCCTTTCTTAGGACACTACTGAAAAAACAGCTATAGATAATATTGACCCTAATGGCGCACTATACATGTGGTGCGCCATTACTATTTAGTAATGGTGCACCATGTGCAGGTGCGCCATTAGTAACCTAAACAGTAATGGCGCACCTGGTGAAAAGTGCGCCATTACTATGTTTGACCAAGGTTTGACTCATTCCTAGACATAGTAATGGCGCACTTTTTATTAGTGCGCCATTAGTAAGGTGACATAGTAATGGCGCACCTGGCGAAGGGTGCGCCATTACTATGTTTGACCGTTCCTTCGCCGCCCCGTTTCCTCCACCGGCGCCGCCGCCGCCCGGCCCGCGCGCCTGGCCGGCCCCTTTCTTTTCTCCACCGACGCCGCCGCCCCCACATTCCTCCACGACGCCGGCCGCGCCCCGCTCCTCGATGTACGTCGCCGGCGCCTCTCGCCCACTGGTGAGTCGCGAGATCTTGTGTAGTAGATATAGCTAGATAGATAGATAGATAGATAGAGCATGCAGTAGAATCTGTGCAAAATCGATAGATAAATAGATAGATAAATAGATATATATATATATAATTAAATATATATATATAGCTAATAATATATATATATATAATTGATAGAGTAGAATCTGTGTATAATAGATATAGATAGATAGCTACGTAGATAGATAGATATATAATTTGTAAGACAAAAATACTTTGTAAGACAAAAATTTATTTAATAGATAGATATATGTATATAATATTTTGTATAATAGATATAGATAGTTAACTAGTATATATAGATAGATAGACAGTCTTGACGTATTGGCTAAGTATTTTTGTCTTATTTTGTTAAATTGTTAGTTAGCTAGTATATATAAATTTTGCACTCGTTCATGTTAATAAAAATTTTCATATATTAAAAAGTTCTCGGCAACGATGTCTGGCCCGCATCTCTGTCGTCGCCGCGTCGGAGAGCATCCGTTTGATGGGATGGGCGATGTTCGGGACTGGGCTCCCCCGGGCTGGCACTGGGAGGTGATCTCCGAGGCGCGCCGCTTAGTGAGGAATCCGGGTCCTGTCGTCGACCCAGATCTTCTTTGGTAGCATTCGCGTGGGCCACATTCGGTGCGGAGACAGCCGGCCTCCCGAGTGGATTGTACGCCGACGTGTCAGGGAGGAGGACGAGCACGTCCGTCGCTACTTGGTGACGTTGGACGCCGGGTCATGGAGGACCTGGAAGGTTCTTCAGGGATCTCATCCGAGCTACGAGTTCGTGGTGGTTCCTTCTCTTTGGGTGGCCACCTTCCACCGCACCCGACGTTGTTTACTGTATTATTCATGTTGTTTACCGTTGTATTACTTATGAGGCACTATGCAACCTTGTTTTAAAATATTATTGTTGCATTTTTATTCGAATTCATAATTTTTTGTGTGTATTAACTTTGAACCAACCGGGACCTTTTCTCTTGGTATATAATCCCCCGTCTTCCAGTCGTCGGTCTCATCTCGCCATTTGGCTCAAGACGACGCCGACGACGACACCGAACTAATCTTTATATATGAACACAAAAAATGGCTGACGGTGAACAACTCGTCCAGTGCCCCTATTGTGATGATAACTCGGGTCGACAGCAGGTATCCAAAGTTGGATGGGGATGAAGAAAGATATTTCTCCCTCACGCTTAGGCGTGACTTCATAAAAATAACGGTATATATATACAACTTCTGCGTCGACATCATCCTTCTTATTTAAGCATGCTTCGCACTTAAATTTTTGTTTTGACGTGCAATTTTTTTTATAATCAACTAGCGCATCCCATGCTATGCAAGACGCCAAGTATGTGACTTTGTTAAATTCAATGATTGGCAAAAGAATGAAACAAAGGAAGTCAAACTAAAGACGACGAAACATGGTATAACTTTGAGCATTGATGTCACTAATAAATGTTGGTGCACTTATTTTGCTTGGTCAAATCTGCATGCATTGTGCAAGGCATATGCATTACAAGAGGGTATGCAAATAACCTTTGATCTTGGCCCTCGCCGAGATGTATTTAAAAATAAGGATATTTGCATGCTAGTGGACGACAAGAAGCTGGTTCTATCTCAACGTGAGTTTCTTAACCAAATTTTACTTGTTTCATTTCCTTATTTCTTTGCTTCCCAAGTTGACAACTTTTTTATAATTTCCAGTTTATCTCTATGCTCCGATGGATGTACGAAAGATATTTGATAATTCTTTCTATAATGGTGGGGTTGAGGAGCTAACCATGGATGAACAAGATGATTACATCTCCTTTCTTGAAGATGTAACTGGCTTTGCAAGCAAATTTTATACTCCATATGTTCCATTTGTTCTCGAGTTGTTGCCGGTATATGTATCAAACTATATCATGGTGAGATTTTTTACAGTTCTGTCACTACTTCATCATTTTCAGAAATCTTTTGCCCGAAGATTAACTATACCGCATTACTAAGTATTTTACTCATATGTTTTCAACAGAAAATCCTGAAAAAATGTGTGCCTAGATGGATGCCTTCTAGAGGCGAGCTTACAGTTGTGGCTTACAGTTGTGGATGCCGGTGGCCATGGGAAGAACTCTTCAAGACTGACTACTCCACTGGAAGTGAACGTGATGGTGGCTCCTTAAGAATAAAAAATTGGAAACGGATAGTGATTCGGAAGAATATAAAAGATTGGGACAAGGTCTTCTCCATATTACATTATGGAAATGAAGGTGTCTTTTGGTTTTTTTATATTTACCCTTGTGAGGATGAGCAGTCTCATAGGTGATATATAGGAGGAGTCGAGGTATAATATTATGGAAATGGAACTTTGTGTTCGATATTAGCGAAGTTAAACTAGAAAAGGACCTTTGTGTGTTGGATATTAATTATGATCATGATGATATATAGGAGATGAATCCTTTCTCTCCTAGATGGTGATAAGGGAGTACACAACTCATTTAATTAGCTAGCTAAAACAATATATGAAACCCCTAAATTAACCTCTGCAAAACCCCCTAAACCCCCCACCATTTAAAACAAACTACCCGTCCCGGTTGGTGGCACCAACCGGGACAAAAGGCCCTCCCGCCTGGGAAATCCACAGCGGCCACATGGAGGCCCGTCTGTCCCGGTTTGTGGCCCAACCGGGACTAAAGGTTTTGGCAATAGTAACGACCCTTTAGTCCCGGTTCCGGAACCGGGACAAATGGGCCTCTAGAACCTGGACCAATGGGCCTTTTTCTACTAGTGTGAGGAAAGGCCTGCCAAAAATAATAGGGCAAAAACTATCTTGTACTGAACCAAGTACTAGAAAGTCGGTCGGATACTTTACCTTTCCACATATGACTTCAACATCTCGCACAATCCCAATGGGAGAGATAGTTCTTTCTTTGCTAGATAAATAGTAACATCAACCTCTTCAAGTTCACAAGGTTAAATCTCACCCATGATCTCCTGATAGAGTGAGTAAGGAATAGCGCTAGAACTCGATTCCAAATCGCATAGCCCGTAATAATTGTGATCTCCGATTTTAATAGATACAACTGGTGTACCTGAATTTGGGCCCTTATTCTTGGTTGTGACAATGTTAGTTGAAATAGCACAAAAATTTATATTGTCATCTAAAACATCATTAGCAACCAGATCTTTAACCACCGCAACTTGAGGATCGACCTTGATCTGGTCCTCAGGTTCGTCAGCTCGTCTCTCACTTTTGTTTATTATGCCTGTCACAAAAGAGTGCTCCTTATCCTTGTTGGAAAAGGGGGCTTTTCATACATAACTGCGGGAAGAATAGAGTCAGCAACATTTATATCAACAGGTAATTCTTTAAAGGGTTTGTGATACTGATCCTTCTCAACTTTAGAACAGTCAATGTGAGAGCTAAAGTTCTTACAAAAATAAATCATAAGCTGGGAATCAAGACCAATCTTAGAGCAAAAGGTATTAAAATAATTAGTTTTCACATAGCTCTCAATATAATCATGCTCATAATTTATAGCGGGTTCAATACCTTTATCAATTTCCCAGTCTTCAGTGTTCTTCTGGATCCTCTCAATGAGATCACATCTTTCTTCAACGCTTCTTTTTTTGAATACCCCACTAGAGGAGGCATCCAACATCTCTTTATTCTAACGAGAGAGCCTGACATAAAAATTTGTAAGTATAATTTCTTTGGAGAGTTCATGAATAGGACATTTGAACGTTAGGGACTTCAGTCTCCCCCAAGCTTGAGCAATGCTCTCTCCGTCACGAGGCCAAAAGTTATATATGGTGTTCCTGTCTCGGTGAATTTCGTGAAGAGGATACAACTTTGTATAAAAGAGAGACATAAGCTCTTTCCAATTAAGAAAATGTGAGTTATCGAGGAGCTTATATCAATCTGAAGCTTTATATGTAAGTGATAAGGAGAATAATTTCTTCATAACGAACTCCCTTGACACACCTACAAGCTTGAACAATGAACATAGTTGTGATAAATATAGCAGGTGTTCACTGGGATGTCTGCCTCCTGCATAACGATTAGCCAAGACATAATCGATAATACCAGTTGGTATTTTATAAGGCAAAATTTCAGTAGGGGTGGGAGTGACCACCACAGTAGTGGGGCGTTTCCCCATAAACAACGAACCAAGAGTAGAGGTGTCCATAAGGACAAAAAGTAGAAAAAGCAAAATAAAAACAGAAATATAAAAGCTTTCTTACCAGCTTCACTTACTAATAGCGCTACGCTCCTGGGCAACGACGCCAGAAAACACTACTTGATGACCCTCAACTGTAGGGGATCGATTGTAGCATTTTTGATAAATAAGAGTGTCGAACCCAACGAGGAGCAGAAGGTATTGGTAAGTGACTTTGGTAAATAAATAATTGCAGGAACTGAAAGATAACCTTTCAGGGGGTTTTCAGTATAAGAAACAAGAAGGTAAAAGCAAGAAAAGTGAAAAGGTACTGAGGAGTAACAAGTGGCCCAATCCTTTTGAGCAAAGGATAAGCATGGTACTGAACTTAATAAGGCTAAAGCGTTTTTGAGGACACACGGGAGAGATAATCACGTGCTTTCCCCATACTCCGTATCGATACTAGGTGTTGTGTTGATAAGTGTTGAGTGGGTGGATCTATGCTAGCACACCTTCAAGACTAAGATAAGTGCGCTCTTATGATTAAACATCTTGCAAGCATCCGCAAATACAAGATAGTAATTAAGGCAAAATCCTAACCATAGCAATACGATCGATGATCCATTCTTCCCTTGTGCAAAAGTGTGCAAACTGGGGTTCAGGTTACAGTCACTCCAGTAACCCACCGTAAGCATTCTTTATACACAATGCATTCCCCTAGGTCCTTAATAAGGCGAAGTGTTGAGTGTTCGACTCACACAACACCACTAGGAAAATAACAACACAACTTAAATATCAAACAACACATATTACTTCAACATCATATGACTACTAGCAACTAGACTTCTCCCATGTCCTCAAGAACTAAAGTAACTAATCACAAGACATAAAAGAGATCATGATCAGTGGGGATAAATAGATGATAAACAATCTGGACACAATGGTACTTATCCAACAAAACTCAATAGCATTCATCACAAGGTAGTAATCAACACCGATAGAGTAGAGAGGATAGATAGTACGGATTACAACACAAGTTGCAATTGCGAGATGATATAGGATGGTAGTGGAGATGGTGCTGATGTTGGGGATGATGTTGATGATGCCCGTGACGATGTGGATGACGATGGCGATGATCTCCCCTTCCGGGAGGTATTCTCCCCAGCGGAATTTGTCCGCCGGAGATGTCTTTTCTTCTCTGTAGGTTTCCGCCACGGAGCGGCGGAGGAACTTGCGAAACTCCTCCTCTTTTAGGGTTTTTGGGTGCCGAGTGATATATAGGCCAGAGTGGGGAGCCGGTAATGGCCCCAGGTGTCCAGGCGCCCTCCCGGCGCGCCCTAGGTGGGGGCCACGCCAAGTGGCCGTCTGGGCACCCTGTGGCCCCCCTCTGGCTCTTGTTTTGCGTGTCCTCGTCATCCTTCTGGAAAATGGCCTCTGTCGATTTTCAGGTAATTTGGAGATCTTCTGCTTCAGAAACTCAGCGTCCACTTTTTACCGTTGAATCCTGCGTCTGCTGCTTTGGCATCGGAAAGTTGCAAACTGTGTAAAACAAGCCAAAACAACATAAGAATAGCATCATAACATGAAATATATCAATGAATAGGAAATAATTACTATATAAAATAGTGATGCATTTTGGACGTATCAACGATCCACCTCCGCCGGCAGACTACATGGACGCAATGATGCAGCAGTTTCAGTTGAACCAAGTGTTCATGCAAGGAGTCATAGATCAGCTCCAGAACCAGAACTAGAACCAGCACCAGAACCAACCGCATGTGGTTACTCTACAGGATTTCATGCGTCTCAATCCCCCTACCTTCCACCAACCTGAACAGCCGCTGGATGCTGATGATTGGCTTCGTGACATCACTCGCTAGCTGGAGTTCGCTAGGGTGCACGATGTTGATTACATCACCTTCGCGACCTATTTTCTGTGTGGCCCCGCTGCTCAGTGGTGGGACACCCACAAGAGCTCGCTAGCTGAAGGGACTGTCGTCTCCTGGAATGAGTTCAAGGCTGCCTTTCGTGTTCGTTACGTCCCCCAGGCGGTCATGAACCGTATGAAGGCCGAGTTCCGCAACCTCATTCAGGGCAGTAAAACTGTCGAGGCATATCACAGGGAATTCCTCCACCTCTCCCGCTATGCGGAAAGCGACCTCCCAGATGATGCAAGTAGACAAGAGAAGTTCCATGATGGACTAAACTCAGATCTCCAGCTTGCTCTGTCCCTGCATGTCTTCCCCGACTTTGCTACTATGGTGAACTAGACTATCACTCTTGAGACCACGCAGTATAAGTTCAAGGGTTCGCAGAAGCGCTACCGTGACGCTGGCTCATCTTCGGGCACAACGCAGAAGCAACGCATCTGGATTCCGCACAGCGTGTATCGTCCACCTGCCCCTGCACCAAGGCCGTTGTATGTTGCACCTTGTCTGCGTCCGCCACTGCCGAGACCGCCGAAGGCTGCGACTGATCCGCATAATGTTGCACCCCTCCGTCCTCAAGATGGACTGTGTTTCAAGTGCCACCACCCAGTTCACTTTTCCAAAGACTTCCCCCAGCGACAGAATCAACTGGTAGTTCACCCTGCTGGCCGCGGAAATGGCCGTGGCAACAACAGGACCCCCCAACTATAACACTGGGTCTTATGCTCACACTCGTGGTCATGCCTACCACATTGACGTTGATGAAGCTCAGGAACAACCTGCTACCGTGATGGGTACCCTTCTCGTTAAATCAATACCTGCTACTGTTTTATTTGATTCAGGAGCATCACATTCATTCATGTGTGGAGCATTTGCATTTAATTATGGCATACATCACAAAAATATGCATACCCCCTTAATAGTCCGGACTCCCGGTACCCAGTGTCGTGTTGACATGGTTGCACCTAACCTCACTGTCGGGATCGAAGGATTCAAATTCATTGTTTCTCCAAGCATTCTAAAAACCTCCACCATCGACCTTATCCTTGGCATGGATAGGTTGAAGGCTCACGATGCCGCACTCTTTTTTGGCAATAAAGTCGTCCAACTCTTTCACCCCTCCGGCGAAGTTGTGAACCACACCGCCCGAATTACCCATGATGCTGAAACACGGATCTATATGATGAATGCTTTGAATGCCGCACCTATGGAAGGGATTGAGAAAGTTCCAGTCGTTTGTGATTTTTTGACGTCTTCCCAGAAGAACTGTCGGGGATACCCCCGATCAGAGAAGTTCAATTCGTCATCGACTTGAAGCCCGGAACCGTCCCTATTGCTAAGCGCCCCTTTAAGATGCCGCCTCATCACCTCCTTGAGCGGAAGAAGGAGATCGACATGGCACTCAACAAAGGTTTTATCCGTCCAAGTTCCTCTGCTTGGGGAGCACCTTCACTCTTTGTCAAGAAGAGCGATGGAATGAACCATTTGGTATAAGATTACCGACCTATCAACCAGGCCACGATACAGAACAAGTACCCGCTTCCTCGGATCAATGATCTATATGATAAACTTGCCTGATCCAAGGTGTTTTCTAAACTCGACTTGAGGTTGGGTTATCACCAAATTCGAGTCTGTGAAGAGGACATTTCGAAGACCACTTTCATTACTCGCTATGGTTCATACGAGTACACCGTCATGTCCTTTGGCCTGACCAATGCCCCAACCACCTTTTCCAGATTGATGAACTATATATTCATGGAATACCTCGACAAGTTTGTCATGGTTTATCTGGATGATATATTGATTTACTCCAAGAATGATGAAGAACATGCAGAACATCTTCGTCTTATACTGGAAAAGCTTCGAGAACACAAACTCTACGCTAAGTATTCTATGTGTGAGTTATGGCTTCCCGAAGTAACCTACCTTAGTCACGTGATTTCCAAGGATGGCATTGCCGTCAACCCAAAACGTATTCAGGCGATCCTAGAGTGGACTCCCCCCAAGACTGTCGAGCAAGTCAGAAGTTTCCTCGGACTCGCCAGCTATTGCCGCAGTTTCGTCGAGAACTTCTCCAAGATTGCCAAGCCTCTGAATAATCTGCTTCACAAAAAAGTCAAGTTTGAGTGGACCGATAAATGCCAGGAAAGTTTTCAAGCTCTGAAGGACAAGCTCACTTCTCCCTAGTGCTTGCTCCCCCTGATACTCAAAAGGACTTCGTGATATATTGCGACGTGTCTCATCAAGGATTAGGATGTGTCCTAATGCAAGAACGCAAAGTGATTGCTTATGGCTCTCGTCAGTTGCGTTCTCCCGAAGATAATTATCCAACCCATGATCTCGAATTGGCATCCGTAATTTATGCATTGAATTGTGGCGACATTACCTCGTCGGAAATCGTTGCGAGATCTACATCGACCACCAAATCCTGAAGTAACTGTTTACTCAGCCTGACCTAAATCTCCGCCAACAGAGATGGCTCGAGACAATAGCCGACTACAACATGGGAATCTCTTACACCCCTGGCAAAGCTAACGTGATGACTGATGCCCTGAGACCTAAAGCCTATTGTAATGAACTTGAGGTTCGAATACACCAACACCGTCTGTATGAAGAGCTTCGACAGCTGAACCTTGAGATTGTTCCACAGGGATATGTGAATTCCCTTGTTGTTGGAGCGGACCTCGACAAAGAAATAAAGTTCATCCAAAAAGCTGACTCGGATGTGGAAAAAATTAAGCGATATCTCGCCACAGGAAGGCCCTCAGTCTACAGGCTTGCTGATGATCAAGCATTGTACTTCAAGAATCGTTTAGTGGTTCCTAGCAAGGGCAATCTAAACTTGACTCCGTATGTTATGAAAGAAGCTCATGATACCCCGTTGTTGATCCCCCCCAGGTAGCACCAAGATGTACCAAAACCTTCGTCAGTGGTACTGGTGACCTAGCATGAAGAAAGACATTGCTCGTTATGTTGATGAGTGTGACGTTTGCCGTCGCGTCAAAGCAGAACATCAAAGACCTGCTGGAACTCTGCAACCACTTTCTATTCCTGAATGGAAATGGGACAATATTGAAATGGACTTCGTCACTAGTTTTCCCTGATCACAGAAGGGTCATGATGTTATCTTTGTCATGATCGACTGATTCTCCAAGGTTGACCACTTTCTGCCAGTCAAGGAGACGATCTTTGCTAGTCATTAAGCTGACTTATATGTTTCCAGAATTGTTTCGCTCCACGGTATTCTGTTGGACATCAGTTCAGACCGTGGCAGCATTTTCACCTCAAGATTTTGGGATAGTTTCCAAGAAGCTATGGGCACTCACCTGAACTTCAGCACTGCTTATCACCCCCAGTCGCAAGGACAAGTCAAACGAGTCAACCAAGTGCTTGAAGACATTCTTCGAGCTTGTGTAATTTCATTCGGTAAGAAATGGGAGGAATTTCTTCCATTTGTTGAATTCTCGTACAACAATACCTATCAAGCTAGTCTGAAGATGGCACCCTTTGAATTTCTTTATGAACGTAAGTGTCGAACCCCTCTGGATTGGTCAGAAACTGGGGAACGAGCCCTCATTAGTCCGGACATTACACAACAAGCAAAATATTAGGTTCGCGTTATCCGTGAACATTTGAAAGTTGCTCAGTCCCGCCAGAAGAGCAACTATGACCGCAAGCACAAGGAAATTGTCTATCAACCCGGAGAACAAGCTTACCTCCGTGTCACTTCCATGAGGGGCACTCATCGTTTCGGGATCAAAGGAAATTTGGCTCCTCGCTACATTGGCCCATTTCGTATCCTTTCCAGAAGTGGACCGGTGGCGTACCGGTTGAAGTTGCCGTCAAACCTCTCCTAGGTCCACGATGTATTTCAAGTGTCGCAACTCCGTCGCTGCTTCAAGGACCCTATTCGTGAAGTGGAACATGATCCGATTGAATTACAACAGTACTTGACTTATCAAGAACATCCGAGCCGCATTCTTGATCAGTATGAACGTCGAACCCACCACAAGACAATCAAATTCCTCAAAGTTCAGTGGTCGAATCATTCTGAAGATGAAGCCACTTGGGAACACGAAGATCATCTTCATGAAGAATACCCCGATCTTTTCCCCTCTACCGCTTAGATTCTCGGGACGAGAATTCTTGTAGTGGGGGAGATTTGTAACACCCTCACTGTCATGTAATAGTAATCATTTTTCTAATGGCCATTACTGTTGCTAATCATGCCTTGATCAACTTTGCTTTGATCATTTCAAAAATCCCCTTTGCTTGATATTAAAAACAACGTGCCAAATAAAACTTTGCCCAAAAATTGTGCCACCACTTTTATAAAATCCCTAATATGCAGTAGATCATATTAAAACTATAATGGGAATTTATTAAAATGTTGACTAGAGCAAATAAATAATAACAGCAGCCAGAAAGTCACATTTAACCCCTTTTAAATAATCCAGAAAACTAATTGATTTTTGTTTGGTGCCAAACTTTTTGTGGCATCACTAAGTGGTGTAACAGGAAGGTTGGTACTGGTTGCACATTTTATAAAAATCTCAGCTAGCTAAAACAAATTAAATTGGGAGCAAAGATTAACAGATACTGGGAAAATGCAAAAAGACCTAAACTATGCTCAGGGGCAAGCACCTCCCCTCCCCTCCACTAGGCCCAACCCATTAACCCCGGTCGTCCCTAACCTCTCTCTCTCCCCGTGCGTGGCAGACATATACGGCGCCATGTCACGGTCTCGTCATCGTGGCGGTAATCCGGCGGCGTGGTTAATGCCCCCTGGCCCTCCCCAGCGCAACCCTAACCCGCCCTCACTCCCAGTTACCCCTCGCGCCGCCGCTTCCTCATTGCCTCGCCCGCCGATCGATCAAGTGGCCGCGCCACCACAACCTACGTGGCCGACGGCCGCCTCCCGCCGATTGAAGATGTCCAAACTCTTCGTCGTGGACGTCCTCCCCACCTGATGCGAGCAATCGAGTTGGGGGGCACAGAGTTGAGCGCACGACTGATGGCGTGGAAGTGGACATGGCTCCTCGCCCTTCGTTGGTTACCCCAAGTGGAAGGTGAGATGTAGGATAGCAGCAAATTTCCTCTATGTGGAGGATAGGGTTTGTCTCCCGTAGGACTCCGGCAATGATAAGTAGGTGTCAGCGGCACACCTGACGCGGACCTGCACACGATACAATTAACTTTTCTCCCAACGAAGTTCAGAGATGTTGTCAATCTCTCCGGTCTTGTTGTTTACAAAGGGTCAAATACACAAGGGATAATGATAATTATAGCAACTGAAAGTGAATGCGAGAAAATAAATAAGCTTGTAAACAGTATTGAGAATATGGACCGGGTTTCCGTGATGTTCACTAGTGATGTCTCTCTCCCAAAAGACGATAAAACTGCTATGCGAGGTAAACAAATTACAGATGGGCAATTGATAGGATTATAAACGCACCGCAATGCTAACTATGCTACAAAAGAAAGGAAGAGGCTCATAAGCATGGGCAGTACGCCAAAATAAGTAGACCGAAATCCATATGCATCTACTACTAATCATCCACCTTGAGATATCTATTCAGAACATCTCGCTGGTATTAAGTTGCGAGCCCCACCCAAAGTGTAAACCCAAAGCAATAGACAACTGCATTAAAAGGAACTTTGCGTAAATTAAACAATCCTTGCAACCGCGGTTACAAGCACCGTTGTTTTCCCACTTGTGGCCACAACATATCCCCTAGACTCATGTTTCTGTCACTCAAGTGTGTCATCAGGGGGCATGTACCCAGAATCGAGCATAACGTCCCCTCTTGGAGTTACTACCTACCACTTGGCCAAAGCCATAAACAACAACGGAGAACATGACAGAATTACTTAGGAACAAAAATATAAGAGATCAAAACCAAATATATTACTCTATCACGATCTGAACATAATCTCATAATCCTTCAGATCCCATCAAACTCAGCATAGCAACAATAGAAGAATTACATAAGTGCCTCGATCATGTAGGGCAGCTCACGAGGTCTAAACCATGAAGAACAAATAGGGAGGAGAACATCACATAACTACTGATCACGGACCCATGGTCCAAGGTAGACTACTCACGGCACGTCCAGGAAGCGTCCGTGGTGGAGGGGAAGCTCCTGGAGGTCCATCCTCCCTCCGGCAGGGTGCCGGGAAGGGTCCTCACGATGCTCCCGATCATGGAAGCGCGGCGGCGATGGAACAGAGGCGAGATTGCGAAATAGGGTTCTGTATTCGGAAGTTTCCCGTGACGGAGAATAAATAGGAGAAGGGGGTAGCCAGGGGGACACCAGGGGCCCAGGCGCTCCCTGGCGCGGCCAGGCCCCTGGCCATGCCAAGTGGCCGCCTGGGTGCCTGGTGGTGGCCCCTTGGCCCTCCTTCGGGGTTTTTGAGTCTTCTGACACGCTGATTTTTTATCTAATTTCCCCGGGTTTTTGGTGCACTTTTTATATGCGGGAAAACTGAAATAAAAAAACAGCAGAAAACAGGAATTGGCACTGGGGTGCACTGAGTTAGTAGGTTAGTCCAAATATGATCAAAAGTGTATGAAAGTGTATCCAGATCATAGCAATATCACACAAAACATGGATGGAGCGAGTAGAAATTATCGATACGTTTGAGACGTATCAACATCCCCAAGATTAATTCCTGCTAGTCCTCGAGTAGGTAAATGATAACAGGCATAATTTCTGTGGTGACATGCTAGCAACCATATAAGATCTTTGAAAACTAAAGAAATCAAGGTATGTAATTCAATTCAAGTCATAACATGCAAGAGTCTATATTAGCATTGAAACAAGCAATGAAAGAACATTAGGTGCAAGAGCTCTCGTTGTCCCTGACTCGAATGTCTCCAAATGGTGTTTGCGTGCAAGAAAGGGGGATAGGGAATACGAGAGTAAAAAGTATTTTTGTTTTGAGAACTCAATCTACTAAAGTCTCACACTTGGTCTTCTTTGTAATCTTATATTGACTCGTCCCCAGACCACTAGCCAGGTACAAGTCAATTTGATCCACTCCTTTATGATATTTTGAGCACTCATGCAATGGATGAGCGTAAGCACGAGAGTTGACACTTAGGATGGCAAAGAGAGAAATATGGTGGATGAGGAAGACAAAAAGGAAGAGAAAGGCTCACATCAATGAGGAAAATCATATGCGAGAAGGCCAAACGATAGATATGATGTGAGGAGTAGGGATTGTCATGCAACGGATGCACATATGAGCTGAAAAGCTCTCCAATGGAACTAGTGGGGGTGCATCTAACTTGCTTGCTCATGAAGACCTAGAGCTCTTTTGAGGAGGCTCATCCTTGGAATATGCAAGCCAAGTTCTATAGTGTGAAGGTCCCCACATAGCTATATGCATGATCATCTCTATGGAGTACAAGGATAAGAGGGAGTACTAGTGTGGATCTTTCAAAAGGATAGTAGTGTTGCCCCTTTCTCTCTTTTTATTTCTTTTTCTCCTTTTTCTATTTTTTTGTATTTTTTGGTGGCCTCAATGGCTCTTTCTATTTAACTCTCATTTGTCCTCTTTGGGATCTTTTATTTTGTCCACTTTGGGATCTTTTCCTCACTTAAGGGCAACACTCTAATTTACACGAGGGTATAGAAGATCTTTCACACTTTACAAGGTACTCAAATCATAAAGAAGATGTAGCTATCATGATGTATGCAAGTATGCCGCTGCCAGTGTAGAAGGAACATGTATGACATGAAGATCCAATCATGAAGAGGTGGATGTTGCATGGCAATATATCTCGGAAAGGCTATGGAAATGCCTTGATAGGTAGATATGGTGGCTGTTTTGAGGAAGGATATAAGGAGGTTTATGATGACAGAGTGTATCATGCCAAGGGTTTGGATGTACCGGCGAAAGTGGACGCCAACTCTCGGAGTGCGAAGGAGGCAATGCACGGCACATAAGAGACTAGCAAATATGAGGAGGTGGAAGTGTCAACTTTCAATACTTACATTAGTCCGAAGAACTCATGCACTTATTATCGGTAACTCTCAATCTAATGAGGAGGTTCACAAAGAGACAAGTACCCCAAGGAGGAGTGTATGGGGGTTTGGTTATCCTTGCGCATCCTCGACTCATGGTACGTGAGTGTACTCTAATATCCGATCCCTCCAAAGATTAGCGATCCATCTAGTATCTAGAGTTCTCAACTAGTTTTGTAGGTTTTGAAAATAAACACGGATTGCCCAAAATACGACACCTATCACTAATAGGCTAGAGCTCTTGAGACCAAAAGTTCAAACATTACTCACATCAATACCTCAAAGCTATTGCAGGTTACTACTAAAATTAAATAGCAACCTCAATTACCTACTTTCAATACAAGACATAACTCAGTGCAACAACCAACTCTCTTAACAAGATAAACATGAAAACTAAAGAGAGTTTCAGCAATAAACTAAACAAAATCCAAGCCTCTTGCTAAAGACAAACTAAGACTAAAACTAAACATGGCAGTAGTTATGAAAAGATAAAGAACACACAACAACAAAAAGATAGGCATGAAGAATCCTATGATGTGTTCTAGATTTTCAAAGTGGAGCGTGTTTCTCTCCCACACAAAGTAAGGCGGGATCTAAATTGTTATGAACAGCAAGAAAATCTAAAGAAAACTGAAAATAAAACCTAAGAGAGAGACGCTCCAAGCATAGCACATAACGCATGAAGTGATAAAAATATAGTGAGATGAAGGACGAACTGATGATTGTTGATGGAGAATGGGATGCTCGGGGGCATCCCCAAGCTTAGACTCTTGAGTCTCCTTGAATATTTGTTGGTGATGCGTGGGGGCATCCCCAAGCTTGAGCGCTTGACGCTCCCGAATCTTCTTTCATCATCTTCCATCGCACACTTGAAAGCTCCCTTCATACATAACTCATCATAAGCTGATTAGAGAGGTTAGTACCCTTAATAAATAATGTTTCCCCACTGGATAGAAAGATATTCTTGAAGATCTACTGTTTCTCAAGATTTCCAAAAGGTTTTTGCAAGGAAAAAGAAAGCTTAAGGTTTGCAAAAGTTAGGAGAGACAAAACATGGAGGAATCCGTGAAAAACAGAACAACATGTAGTAAAGAATTTTTTAGGGATATTTCTACAACTCAAATAAAAAAACTGAGAACATATGAAAGTTCCGTGATTGTATAGAGCACGCTGTGTAAAACATTCAGCTCAAAAGGATGAACTGGTGATTTTATCTGGTTTTCCCGTCACGAGGACAGAATTTGTTTTCTAGACAGCATGTCACAACTTTCACTTCACTTGTCATATGAGGCTATAACATGGCACAAAGCTTGAAAATAAAGATACAATGATGTTGATACAGTAGTAACAATCATCAAGACCACTAAAAATAGAAGTAAAAACATCTTGGGTTGCCTCCCAACAAGCGCTTTATTTTACGCCTTTAAGCTAGGCATAAATATTTTAAAAGATACTCTCATAAGAATAAGGATTTGAAGCAAAAGAGAGCATCAAGAAGCAAATATGAAACGCATTTAAGCCTAACCCACTTCCTATGCGTTGGAATCTTATAAGAAAATAAATCAAAGAAGCAAAAAGAAACCAACATTGGAAGGTGGAACAAGAACATCTTCAAAACTTTCAACATAAAGAGAGGAGTTTTAGTAATATGGAAGTTTCTACAACCAAACTTCCCTCTCTCAAAATAATTTTCAGTAGTATCATGAACAACATGAAGAATATAACTATCACACAAATCATGTTGTTCATGACCTACAAGAACACGTGTATAGTTTTCAACAAGGTCTTTAGGATTATAAGATAAGTGCAACTCATACATTGAGCCTTGATAAGAGCACAATTCTCCGGAATATGAGTTGGAGATTTCAAAAGGATAATAGGACAATCAAGTGTGGGTGCAATAGAAAAAATTTCATGCTTAACATGAGGAACTATAGCAAGTCCATCTCCGTAAGCATCATCCATAGTGGCATCACGGCCATAAGCATAGAAGGCATCAACTTCATCAAAAAGGGATATTTCAAAAGAATCCATGGGATCATAACACTTATATAAGGTAAGAGTCAAAGAGTTACTCTCATTAGAAGGTAGACGTGGATGGCTCCATTCTTCCTCCTTTTATTCATTACTCTCCTCCTCTTTTTCATCCAAGGATCTTTCAGGTTCAGCAATTTCTTCTTCCATAGAGTCCTGCAAATCATTAATCTCTTCCTTTGGGGGAGAGATTCTCTCAAGATGATCAGTAATATAATAATTTGCATCAGAATTTTCCAAACAATAGTTAAGTATAGCAAGACTCTCATATTTTTAAGGGGCATCATCAATATTTTTAAGAAGAGAAGTAATTTCATCGGCACCCTTATAAGCAACAAAATCTTCTATTTCCTCTGCATCATAAAAATCATAGTTTCTCTTAGCATAAGAAGCTAAGGTTTCATCATCATGGTACTCACATTGGAAAGCAAGGTGTTTGTGCCTCATAAAGCAATAATATTCATCCATTCAGAAAGATATATTATATATTGAGAACAAGTTTCTAACATACTCATACAACTGATGTATTTGTTTCCATAAGTGTATCCCCTTTTGAGACAAGCGGTGTTCCTTGTACCACTTTTGTTGATCATCGGTGAATCCTCCATGCCAATAAGATCTAGTTTCAAAGAAGTCAGACATTGATTGGCAAGTAAGGAACTAGACATACTATTTATTTTTTGATTTTTGATAAAGGACACGAAGATAAAAACTGAACGGTAAACTAACAAGACTAAAAAGTAAAGGTAAAAGGTAGTGGGAAACTCCCCTATCTTATCACTCGGAGTCCCCGGCAACGGTGACAGAAATTTGCTTGATGGCGTGGAAGTGGTAATAGCTTCTCGCCCTTCGTTGGTTACCCCAAGTGGAAGATGAGATGTAGGATAGCAGCAAATTTCCCCTATGTGGAGGATAGGGTTTGTCTCCCGTAGGACTCCGTCAATGATAAGTAGGTGTCAGCGACGCACCTGACGCGGACCTGCACAAGATACCATTAACTTTGTTCCCAACGAAGTTCAGAGAGGTTGTCAATCTCTCCGGTCTTGTTATTTACAAAGGGGCAAACACACAAGGGATAATGATAATGATAGAAACTCAAAGTAAATGCGAGAAAATAAATAAGCTTGTAAACAGTATTGAGAATATGGACCGGGGTTCCGTGATGTTCACTAGTGATGTCTCTCTCCCAAAAGACGATAAAACTGCTATGCGAGGTAAAAAAATTAGAGATGGGAAATTGACAGGATTATAAACGCACCGCAATGCTAATTATGCTACAAAAGAAAGGAAGAGGCTCATAAGCATGGGAAGTACGCCAAAATAAGTAGACCAAAATCCATTTGCATCTACTACTAATAATCCACCTTGAGATATCTATCTAGAACATCTCGCTGGTATTAAGTTGCGAGCCCCACCCACAGTGTAAACCCAAAGCAAGAGACGACAGCATTAAAAAGAACTTTGCGTAAAGTAAACAATCCTTGCAAGCGCGGTTACAAGCACCGTTCTTTTCCCCCTTGTGGCCACAACACATCCACTTGACTCATGTTTCTATCACTCAAGCGTGTCATTAGGGGGCATGTACCCACAATCGAGCATAGCGTTCCCTCTTGGAGTTACTACCTACCACTTGGACAAAGCAATAAACAGCATCGAAGAACATGCAAGAATTACTTAGGAACATAAATATAAGAGATCAAAACCAAATATATTACTCTATCACGATATGAACATAATCTCATAATCCATTCGATCCCATCAAACTCAGCATAGCAACAGTAGAAGAATTACATAAGTGCCTCGATCATGTAGGGCAGCTCACGAGGTCTAAACCATGAAGAAGAAAGAGGGGAGGAGAAAATCACATAGCTACTGATCACGGATCCATGGTCCAAGGTAGACTACTCACGGCATGTCCGTTAAGCGTCCATGGTGGAGGGGAAGCTCCCGGAGGTCGATCCTCCCTTCGGTAGGGTGCCGGGAAGGGTCCTAACGGTGCTCCCGATCTTGGAAGCGCGGCGGTGGAGGAACAGAGGCGAGATTGCGAAATAGGGTTCTGTCTTCAGAAATTTCCCATGACGGGGAATAAATAGGCGAAGGGGGCAGCCAGGGGGGCCCCAGGGGCCCAGGCCCCCCTGGCTGCGCCAGTTGGCCGCCTGGGTGGCTGGTGGTGGCCCCCTGGCCCTCCTTCGGGCTGCTGGAATCTTCCGACACGCTGATTTTTTATCTGATTTTTCCCGGATTTTGGAGCACTTTTTATATGGGGGAAAACTGAAATGAAAAACAGCAGAAAACAGGAACTGGCACTGGGGTGCACTGAGTTAGTAGGTTAGTCCAAATATGATCAAAAGTGTATTGAAGTGTATCTAGATCATAGCAATATCACACAAAATATGCATGGAGCGAGCAGAAATTATCGATACGTTTGAGACGTATCAACGACCACTTCCCCCTTCCGGCTCCGGCGAGCTTCGCAGCCGGAATTCGTCGTCGTCGTGGCTTCCTCGTGCATGCTTCCACCACCACTGCACTCTCTGTCAGCTCCTCTTCCTTCCCCATGTGCTCTCTTCCCCTCCCCGTCACCGTACCGACCGTCACCATGGAGAAGTGCTCCGCCGTCGCGCGCGTTGGCCGTGTCATGGTCCCAGTGCGCCAATTTGGGTGCTAGTGGCATGCTCAGGTTCGTGGTGCTCCACTGCGTTGATTGGGCTACTAGCCGTACAAGATCCCTCGCTAAAGATGTCGCCGTCGTCGTCACCATTCTCAGTCCGCCATCGCGCTCGTCGTTGCCATTGCTTTGGCAAGCCCCCGGCCAAACTGAGCCCACCAAGCGATGCAGCTCCTCCTCCTCATTCGAATGCGCTCAGTCCCGTGAGCTCTCGTGGCCGGAGGCGAGCACACGGCCACCAGCCGTGGTGTTCCTCGTCGCCGGCAAGCTCCACCGTGGCTGCCGTGTGGTACCCCCACGTCAGTGGGTTAACTAATTCAAACCCTGGGCTCACTTACATGTGGGTTACATTGGTTAACAACATAAAACAATAGAAAAATAATAATCTACATGAAATTCTAGTCAAGTTACATATAAAGAACAACTCAGACGGAGCTATGGTTAAAAAGATACAAGCAACGCAAAACAGCTAAAATTAAAAATTCAGGAGGGTAGAGCCACGAGTGACGGGGCTACCCTATAGAGGGTAGCGTCAGCTATGACAGCGCTACCCTACCGGGGTGCAGGACCCAGCGTGCCACGGTGGCACTATGGTAGCGCCATTGGCGACGGCGCTACACCACAGAGGGTAGCGTCACTTGGGCGGGCGCTACCCTATTGGGTTAAATTTTGAAATAGTTTTAACGAAGGATCAAAGTGTGCTGAAGTTTGAATAAAAGGTCAGAATAGTGATTTTTGACTGCGGACGGAGGTGCTAGATAAGGCCGGCGAGGTGATGAAGACAAGGATGAGACTTGGGCAGAGGGATAGAGAACAGAGACAGAGGTGCTCATTCTAAGGATACAGAACCAATTCGTCTGCGAAAATCTGATGGGTTTAGTGACAGTAGCAGTAGCATATCTTATTAAAGACCGCAGAATAGTGACTGGAGCATGAAAGCTATGGTGTTATTTCATTTAAATGAGTAATTGCTTTTACAGAGTGGTACACATTTTATCTTTCAAGAAGCATCCTCACAATCATATATTTTTTCTGCTCTTGAAAGTGCTTTCTTGATGGTACAGGGAATCAATGAAACAATGTTTTCTCCTCAAGGAATGGAATGTCTTCTCCTTATAGATCATAATTGGTTATGTGAAGCATTTGACATTGCAATATCTTGTCCAGGGTATGATTTTCTTCCACTAACTGAACCAACTCGCATACAATTCTCCTACGCCTGGGGAGGACTCCATCACCTGGGCGTGGGTGGCCAATGGCGAGTTTTCAGTGCGTTCGGCATATGCGGCCAGGTTCTAGGGTAGGGTGGTCGTCCCCTCGGCCGACATGTCATGGAACTCGCTGTAACACCCCGGGTGTCACGCTACAGTAATCATAATTACTGTTGCTAATCACTGTTGATCAAAATGGCCTTGATCAAAATTTTGCTTTGATCAACTTGGGTCAGTTCACATTCAAATTCCCCCTTGATATTGTTGAAAGCAATGAGGTCATGGACCTTGATCATCATGAATCAAATACAGTCCAAGCTCAAATCAAATGCCCTTTGATTTGAGATCAATCAAAGCTCAAATGCTTTTGGTTGAATATTAAAAATATGTGACAAATAAATCTTTATCCAAAAATTGTGAAACCAATTTTGTTAAATCACTAATAATCATTGGACCAGGGAAAACCAACTTGGAGTATTTATTAAGCCTCTGAAAAAATTCAAACAATTCTAACCAGTGGCATAACAACACTGTTTTCAAATTGAATATTCAAAAGAATTACTAAAAGAGTTTATAAAAACCCCAAACATTTTGTGGCACCCTAGTTAGGTGTAGTACAAATTATGGACCAGATTGCACATTTTACAAAAATGCCAAAGTCGCTAAAACAATTAAAAAGCAGAAAAGAAAAGAAAGCAAAAAAAAACCTATTCTACGCCCTGGGCACTGGGCCAGCCCCAGGCCCACCCCACTTCCCCTGTCTTAACCCCCCCCGGGTCAACGCCCCCTCTCCCCACCCCTCTCCCCACCCGAACCCGATCCCCCCTCCCTCTGACGTCGCCGCCGCCGCACGGCTGTGGGCTAGTCCCGGCCGCCGCCGGCCAGCCGGCCGTCGGGCTGCCCCGCCCGGGACCTCCTCGACCACCCCGCCCCCCTTGACGCCGCCCCCTTCTCCCACGCGCTCTCTCCCTCTCTCTCAACGTCGCTTGAGTCCAGCCGTGGCCGCGCCGCATCGATCCCGCGGACACCGGCCACCTCTCGCCTCGCCAAATGCTCGTGGAGGCTCGTCGTCGACCCGCTGCAGCCTCCCCTGCATCGTCTTCGAGCCGGGAACCAGTGCCTCAAGCCCCTCGACGGCGTCTTCCTCCACGGACGTTGGAGGTTGTCGCCGCCATTGGACCTTCTCCGAGACCCCGAGCCTACCGCTGTGCACCCCTACCGGCTCGATGTGAGCCCCTCCTTGTTTTCCCCTTCACCCCTCCCTCCCTACCCTGTCCATCGTCGTCGTCCCGTGCGCCGTGGCCACCATGGAGCAAGCCCGCCTTCCGGTCGCCCGCGTCACGCCCGTGCTCACCCCGTGTTGGCTATGTTCCGGCCGCGCCCTGGCCGCGCACCTTGTTGCCCCTGTGGTGTGCCCAGCCGCCCGCCCATCTGGTTGTGGCCGCGCCCCCCTGCCTGTAGGTGCTAGCTACTTCCTCTGTTGAAGTCTGCTACTGGAACTGTTAACTACAGCTATGTCTGTTAAGTTGCTACTGCTGTTGGTTTTTGCACTTTGTATAGCAGCAAAACTGAGAACAAAACGAGTTTAACATAGCTACAAATGGAATGGACAGAAATTAGATGTACCAATGTACATTTTGTACCACTCGAGCAACTCCATCAAATTCACGGATTAAATGCTACAAAAATCACAAAATGCGGATTTATAATAAACCGCAAAACGGAGTTGGCTCGATGGCCACTTTGACGTTGTGGATGTGCATGCTATAGGTATCTATCATGCCATCGAAGGACATGGCATGATTGTACAGATGTTATAGCGCAAAACACGTGTTGGATGCATCTCAATCTGAGCTACGGATCAACGACAATCATCAGACGAACTTTGCATCTTTTAACAATTTTGAGAATTAACGTCGGGCATCACTTTCCTGACAACGTTTTAATTGAGTAGATGAGCCCTAACCTAAATACCATCTGTACCAGATTCGAAATCACTGGCAACTAATGACAGTTGATGTTGGGCACAATTTCATCGGAGGAGTGGAACCCTAAACCGTAGCCCCTCGAAGGTAGCTAGATGATGTTTAAACAATGATTCTCGGACTTAGCAATATTTCAGAAAAATCCCAATTAGACAATGACAAATTGCCCCACTTGTTATTAAATAAATATAAGGATTAATTTAAATACCAGTGTATGACATGTGGGTCCCACCTGTAAGTTTGAATGAGTCAATGCCACTGTTCTGGATAAGGTTTTGGATAATGTTGCATTTTAATAATAAAAGAAAATCTAGAATGCTTATAAATGATTTAAACTCTAGAAAATCATATCTTTTAATCCGTATGTCAGATGAAAATAATTTATATATCAAAATTGATCAGAAAAATATAATGAATACGGATATGCTATCCATATGTCCACCACACCCCTCTAACACTACGAACATCGAACCGTCCCCCTCCGGACCGACTGTCCGATGATTGCCCGATATCGGCAAACTACCCGGATGAATTTATTCTGAACACGAAAGTTGTTCAGAATGGATCGACTAACACGGATACACCTTTCACATGTTTGTCGGATGTCCACGACACTGCAAACATGGAACCTTCCCCCTCCGGATCATCGGTCCGGTAATCAACCGGTACTGATGAGTGATCGCCGGATAAATTCCTGCTCCGATCAAATCACCGAACACTGTGTTAGAGCCCCGTTGCTTTATATCTGCTATGTCATACAATTGTATTGCTATTATTGTTGTGTATTTATTGTTTCTTCCCCCTTTATTCTCTGATAGACCTCGTTGCTGCCGTCGACGACACCGTTGCCGAGTACGACTACTTCGTCGACGACCGTACCCCTACCGTCGAGCTTCCAAGCAAGCAGAGCCATTTTCCTTCCCCAGATATCGCCTATCTTTCCATACATTTCTTGCACTAGGCATGGTTACTGCTGCTGCTACGTTACAATCCTATTCAATTGCATAGCCCGTTTTTGTCGCCCCTTGATGTACCTTCCTTTATTCTATGATGCCTTATAAATATATATTATATTCAGAAGTAAACCCTGCGCATTGTTAGCTAGGTTTAGAATAGCGGGTCGTGATCACTCTGGTGAGTGAACGCGGGTTAGAAAGTATTATAACTGCAATAGGTACGGATCAATGCAGACGCCCTAGGGAACCTACAACGGCGAGACTCTGCCGAGTCGCTTCGAGTTTGAATTACGAGTGGACGGACTCGTATTTCACTCTCGTCGACTCAGTAGCGTAGCATCACTTGGATGATATGAGGGTATTCCCCTTTAGTTCATTCCGACGGTGTCTCGGCACCACCGGGGTGATACGAGAATATTCCTCTTTAGTTTATTCCGCTGATGTCTCTGTCGAACCTCTTCAAGTGTACCATCGAGGGTGATTCCTCCTGGTTTCACTTGATGGTAGGCACTCGAATCAACTGGTGTCCTTAAAGGTAAGGAGTCGGGTGACCCAACGGTGCCCGCGCATGGTATCTTAGCGGAACGACAGGTCAGGTGTATTCCACCAGTGTGCGGCGGGCCTGGTACTGTTCGTGGCCGAAGGATTTCCTATTGTACGAAAGTCGAGCTCTTCGGAGCAAACGCGAGACAAGGTAAGGAGACGATTCACCTTGTTGGTAACCGCACGAGTTGGTGGGACGACAGGGCAGGCACCGACGTTACTGGTGGTCCTGACTGCTGACGTTGTCCGCGACTCATTCAATAAGGGGCAACGATAACGGTTGTCTCGACAGAAAATTAATAAAATGCTTAACGGGTTCGGCGGATGACTTGAGTAGCCTTTTGGCTTGTACGCACTACCTATACGTGGGATTACGCGTTTGGGCGCCTCCGCAATGTAGCCTCGTTTGAAAGCTCTGAAAGACGTCCAGTTCAGCATTGCGGCAGGGACGGATCGCGCTGCGGCGTTGGAATTCACCCTCCTCGCAACGACCCGGAGAGCGAGTGGTGATAGGCCCATGACCCCCTTGCACTCTGTAGACCGGCGGGGACCTCTCTGATGAGCCGTAGGATGGACTGCGTTGTGTCGGATAGCCTCGGTGGGGTGCTCCCTAACCAGGTGTACGCCACCCTGGAGATCCGAGCGTGTAGTGTCACACTAGTGCACCCCTGCAGGGAAGATTAATCTATCGATAGCCGTGTCCACGATAACAGGGCGCTTGTAAGGCCCGATATGCGGTACTGTTCCAGATCTAGGTGTTTCCACCCAGATCCGGGGACGAAGCACATATCGGACCCACCGCGACATATGACAAAGCCATATGCCCCGGATTTCCAACATGATATCACAACATTACAGATACAAGGATACAACATCTCATACAATTGGCATACATGCCTTAAATATAATACAACAACGGAAGATATATGTCTGAGTACAGACTACAAGAGAATGCCTACTGGCAAAGAGAAAAGCATCGATCCCATAACCACACGGGTCCAGGCACTCCGCCGGGATCCGCCTAACTAGTCGTCGTCGAGTCTCCACGTGAAACGTTGATCACCATACCTGTTGTCGATCAGAACCCTGAAAAGAGTTTGGGGGTAGTATCATGAGTACAGAGGTACTCAGCATCCAACTGTAGTGGTCATCTGACCCAGCAAGGACTTCATCACTCGTCATTCTAGGACAACTAGTAGTTTACGGTAAGAAGGGGTAAGTGGTGAGGTTGCTGCCGCATTAGCATTTATGAAGTGGCTAACGATCTAGAGAGTAAGGTAAGAAGCCAAGCATTCGATGAGGAATCGCCTCCAACAAGTCTTGCTATCAACTACTTACGCAAACATAACACCTATCCTATCCTTGTCCTCCTCTTCGCATCCCGACGAAGAAGAAGCAGTCAAGGCACACACACGTTGATCAAGTTATATTAAGATTATCTCAGTTGTTGTTGTCTATGAACAAGGAGTAGGTCTCAAGTCGTCCATAACCGTGGACACGGCTTCTCGAAAATATTTAACCCTGCAGGGGTGTACCAATTGCCCATTACGAGGCTCCGCGCGCACGTCCATCACTCTCAGTTGCTACCCATCATAGGCAACCATTTTATGATTTAGTTCCAAGAGATCCGAAACGACAGGTCCCTCTAGCTAACAACGAACAAATCCGGGTGGCCCCCGGTGAGACGACACCCAGCTCAGGAGCCGGCCGCGCTCTCGATCTGGTCTCTACCGTATGACTCCAGGTTTGGATTGCCGGTTCATCACACATTGGGATAACCGGGTCCTCAGCCGGTCATGATGGGCCAGCAAGGGAACTATGTCCTCACTCGTCCGAGTTGCTTTAAATAATATCTGCCAGGAGCGACCCAACAGACACACACACGGTTTTCCAATGGTAAATCATCTTGGGCCACCACTAGAAATGTTTTGAAGCTAGGTAGGTAAGAAGAGGGGACCCCATAAAATCCCACACGCGGTTAGGCACGCTCAGTCTCAAAACCAATACCCGGAACTCGGGTCCTAGGTGACTCGAATGGAACAAAGCGTCGGGGCGGGATAGCCTAGACCTTCCATCCTTCGTCGAGTATAGTCAACATTTATAATAATCATATCATCAACAACAATAATATAATAATCAGGTGATATCCCAACCCAAAGAGTAACAGGGTAACATCGTAGCATCCTAAGCATGCATACTAAGCAGGGGCTGAGCAACGAGCAATAGTAACATAGCAGTACAAGGTTTGCTGGGAAGGGACATGGCTGTATCAGTTTGAAAGAGGCTGTAAACATGTGGTAGGATCAAACATCGAGCCTAACCTATACTAGCATGCAAACCGCTGGTTGAAATAGAATGGATCATAAGTAATGCAAGTCCTTGCCTGTTGATAAGTCGGATTCCGAAGGTGTAGTTGATCGCAAGCTCGCATCGTCTCCGAGAGGTACCCGCGGAAGCACACAAGAGGGTAAACACTGGAAAGCAATCAACGGTGAACCACTATTACTACGGAGCAATACAAGAGCAAGCATCAACAAGAAGTAACACGAGACATCGCACCTACCGTCGAGAGCGGTTACTAACGATTTAAGTGGAGTACTCGTCACACACGACGATACCGCACGTTTATGGTGGTTCAAGTTGTTTAGCTACAGGTGATCAACCAAGGTTGTTAACATGGCAATTCAAGCAAGCATGGCATAACACACAAACACTTCAAGAGGTGAAGCATAAGGTAACCTATCTATGCTAGTCAATTTAAGTGAGGCACAACCTAAACATGGCATAACACTAAGTGTCGCACGACGATTAAAAGAATTGGTACTGTTCTGACCTAAACCATATTTTAGGTTGGTTAATAGAAGAAAACAATAGCATAAACACAAAGTACACGAAAAACTAATCAAGTTACATATAAAGAACACCCCAAACGGAGTTACGGTTAAAAAGATATAAGCAAAACAATTTATGCACACATGCTGTAAAAACAGGGGTAAATCTATATGAAAAAGTGCAGCAACATGACATAGAAATACATGGGATGAAAGTAGACATGATGCTTAACAATATGCAACTGGAATCACTCAATTCCGATGAACGGTTGCGAAGCAATCGTCATCCGAAGTTGCAACAAAATAACAGTTTCAGCAATAGCAGCACAACAACATCAGGATAGCTACTTTGGAGCAAGATATAATTATGATGCAGCAGGCAAATATGGCATGTGAATGCAGGAAACTGAAGTAGAAGCATTGCTTGACGCAACGCAAAAGGAATCAATGCAATAGGCCTCATGGATTTGTTACAAACATCATGCAAAGTTGCAACAAAATAATAGCAGCAGCACATAATAGCAAAAAGTAGCCGTTTAACGGCCTGATGCCCTGTTCAACACACAATTACACAATCAATATGAGCTCAAATGCAAACGCTCACAAAAGATGAATTAAAGTACACGCAATTCTGAGCAACTTTCGTTTTGGGGGCACGTTCATCGGAGCTACCGTTTAACGGGAAATTATAGTCCAGAATTGAATCAGCAGCAAAAATAACAACACTTAGCAAAATTCCAGCAGGCTCAGGAAAAAAAAAGGGGATTCGGGCCCTCACCCCAAACGGGCTCGGCCCATCTGGCGCTGGAGGCCGCTGCTGGGCTGGAGGCCTGGTTTGGCGGATCTGGGCCGGCCCAGGTCGTGGCCCACGTGGGCGTCCCTGCTGGTGGAGGCGACTGGCCGTGCGTCCCGACGAGACCTCGTCCAGGTGGCGGCGGCGGCACCACGGGACGCCGGCGAGGTGGCCGAGAGGCGGGGGCACGGAGGAGGGCGGTCCGGTGCGGCTCGGGGCGACGGAGCCGGGCGCGCAGCACCGGAGTCGGTCGGAGGAGGCGGCGCGGCGAGCTCCGAGCTCGGGCTCGGCCGGTCATGGCGAACGGCGGAGGGAGGCGGCGCGCGACGCGTCCTGCAGCAAAGAGGAGGAGAGGGAGGTCAGGGGAGAGCGCGGAGGAGAAGGAAGGGAGGGGGCGGCCGGCTGCAGCCTGCTGGTCGCTGGCGGCTGGCCGGAGCAGTGGGGAGCGGCGGCGGCACGGTTTGCCCACGGGCGGTGGCTGCACGAGGCGGGCTTCCCGGGCCCAGATCCGGCCCTGCGGGGCCCGGGGCGGCTGGGATCCGGTTAGAGGTGGGAGGAGACTCCTTGGTGCGACGTGGACGCCTCTGGGGCCGTCCATCTGCAGATCAAACTGCTGTGGTGGCTTTGGATCTAGGGTTTCGAGTTTTGGGGAACTGTTGGGCAGATTTTTGGACTTTGTGAGGGGGGTGGCTGCAAGTTTACATGGGGGAAACCGTAGATGGCCTAGGGAAGTGTGGTGGTCTATATATAGGGCAGGTTGGCTGTCCAGTTGACGCAAACGCCCTCGGTACCCCTCTCGCGTGTCCGGCGATCGCGTTCGTGACCGCCGAGACTCCATACGGACTCCGATTCCGACGAAATCTCGAACCACGCGCTCAGCGCGTCGAGCCCGTCAATCGTACCTCACTGCGGTGACATTCTGACAACATTTTCTGGCGCGCTATAAAAATAACCCGTTTAATTATTAAACGGGGTTTTCGTTCAGGTGGCGATGGCTGGTCCTGTGCCGGTTGCGACGGGGCTCGGGTGAAATCCCGGTGCCGCAGAGTCGTGTGCCGTTGGGGAAAAGGGTCGGTCACGCATCCGATACGAGAATAAGGGGGAGAAATATTCACCGATTATTATTTCGGTGAAGCAAACACTGCAAACAATTCAGACAATCAAACAATTCACAACGAAAACAAATTTTTTAATTTTTGTGAAAACTGGGCTGTTACAGACAACACCACCAACAAGGGATCTCGTCCCGAGATCCAGGACGATCCGGGGGAGAGGGGGAGAGAAAAGAGAGTCGACGATCTTCAACACCACCAACAAGGGACTCTGCTCCATGTCGACGTCGAACTTCTGTCGAGATAAATTTCCGCAGAGGGACGACATCGTCCGAATAACGAAGACGTCAGTGACAAGAGGAAGAACGATCGCGAAAACCAGATCAAGGGATAGTTATTTTTGACGCAAGTCGTAAAAACACCGGGCAAAAGGAGGGATGGCAATGAATGACCCAGATGTTATCAGAAACCGGAGAAGCTAAAGGTACTACAGGAATTCCCACCTGAGCTCGGAATCGAGACAATACGCTGCAAGCAAGGCATTGTAACGGTTCCGAAACTCGACACACTCGAGATCCTAAAGTTTGAAGGGGATAAGGCGAGAATTAAAACACTTACGACACTTTTCCTGACCAGAGCAAAGATAAGGAGTAAAAAGATCCTACTCTCCGATAACTAACTTAATAACTACAAAATAATTTTTGTCTAGACTCGACTTCGGCCAGAGAAGGGATCCTACGGTCGGTAAGGCTCTGATACAAAGTTGTAAGGCCCGATATGCGATACTATTCCAGATCTAGGTGTTTCCACCCAGATCCGGGGACGAAACACATATCGGACCCACCGCGACATATGACAAAGCCATATGCCCCGGATTTCCAACATGATATCACAACATTACAGATACAAGGATACAACATCTCATACAATTGGCATACATGCCTTAAATATAATACAACAGTGGAAGATATATGTCTGAGTACAGACTACAAGCGAATGCCTACTGGCAAAGAGAAAAGCATCGATCCCATAACCACACGGGTCCAGGCACTCCGCCGGGATCCGCCTAACTAGTCGTCGTCGAGTCTCCACGTGAAACGTTGATCACCATACCTGTTGTCGATCAGAACCCTGAAAAGAGTTTGGGGGTAGTATCATGAGTACAGAGGTACTCAGCATCCAACTGTAGTGGTCATCTGACCCAGCAAGGACTTCATCACTCGTCATTCTAGGACAACTAGTAGTTTACGGTAAGGAGGGGTAAGTGGTGAGGTTGCTGCCGCACTAGCATTTATGAAGTGGCTAACGATCTAGAGAGTAAGGTAAGAAGCCAAGCATTCGATGAGGAATCGCCTCCAACAAGTCTTGCTATCAACTACTTACGCAAACATAACACCTATCCTATCCTTGTCCTCCTCTTCGCATCCCGACGAAGAAGAAGCAGTCAAGGCACACACACGTTGATCAAGTTATATTAAGATTATCTCAGTTGTTGTTGTCTGTGAACAAGGAGTAGGTCTCAAGTCGTCCATAACCGTGGACACAGCTTCTCGAAAAGATTTAACCCTGCAGGGGTGTACCAACTGCCCATTACGAGGCTCCGCGCGCACGTCCATCACTCTCAGTTGCTACCCATCATAGGCAACCATTTTATGATTTAGTTCCAAGAGATCCGAAACGACAGGTCCCTCTAGCTAACAACGAACAAATCCGGGTGGCCCCCGGTGAGACGACACCCAGCTCAGGAGCCGGCCACGCTCTCGATCTGGTCTCTACCGTATGACTCCAGGTTTGGATTGCCGGTTCATCACACATTGGGATAACCGGGTCCTCAGCCGGTCATGATGGGCCAGCAAGGGAACTATGTCCTCACTGGTCCGAGTTGTTTTAAATAATATCTGCCAGGAGCGACCTAACAGACACACACACGGTTTTCAAATGGTAAATCAGCTTGGGCCACCACTAGAAATGTTTTGAATCTAGGTAGCTAAGAAGAGGGGACCCCATAAAATCCCACACGCGGTTAGGCACGCTCAGTCTCAAAACCAATACCCGGAACTCGGGTCCTAGGTGACTCGAATGGAACAAAGCGTCGGGGCGGGATAGCCTAGACCTTCCATCCTTCGTCGAGTATAGTCAACATTTATAATAATCATATCATCAACAACAATAATATAATAATCAGGTGATATCCCAACCCAAAGAGTAACAGGGTAACATTGTAGCATCCTAAGCATGCATACTAAGCAGGGGCTGAGCAACGAGCAATAGTAACATAGCAGTACAAGGTTTGCTGGGAAGGGACATGGCTGTATCAGTTTGAAAGAGGCTGTAAACATGTGGTAGGAACAAACATCGAGCCTAACCTATACTAGCATGCAAACCGCTGGTTGAAATAGAATGGATCATAAGTAATGCAAGTCCTTTCCTGTTGATAAGTCGGATTCCGAAGGTGTAGTTGATCGCAAGCTCGCATCGTCTCCGAGAGGTACCCGCGGAAGCACACAAGAGGGTAAACACTGGAAAGCAATCAACGGTGCACCACTATTACTACGAAGCAATACAAGAGCAAGCATCAACAAGAAGTAACACGAGACATCGCACCTACCGTCGAGAGCGGTTACTAACGATTTAAGTGGAGTACTCGTCACACACGACGATACCGCACGTTTACGGTGGTTCAAGTTGTTTAGCTACAGGTGATGAACCAAGGTTGTTAACATGACAATTCAAGCAAGCATGGCATAACACACAAACATTTCAAGAGGTGAAGCATAAGGTAACCTATCTATGCTAGTCAATTTAAGTGAGGCACAACCTAAACATGGCATAACACTAAGTGCCGCACGACGATTAAAAGAATTGGTAGTGTTCTGTCCTAAACCATATTTTAGGTTGGTTAACAGAAGCAAACAATAGCATAAACACAAAGTACACGAAAAACTAATCAAGTTACATATAAAGAACACCCCAAACGGAGTTACGGTTAAAAAGATATAAGCAAAACAATTTATGCACACATGCTGTAAAAACAGGGGTAAATCTATATGCAAAAGTGCAGCAACATGACATATAAATACATGGGATCAAATTAGACATGATGCTTAACAATATGCAACTGGAATCACTGAATTCCGATGAACTGTTGCGAAGCAATCGTCATCCGAAGTTGCAACAAAATAACAGTTTCAGCAATAGCAGCACAACAACATCAGGATAGCTACTTTGGAGCAAGATATAATTATGATGCAGCAGGCAAATATGGCATGTGAATGCATGAAACTGAAGTATAAACATTGCTTGACGCAACTCAAAAGGAATCAATGCAATAGGCCTCATGGATTTGTTACAATCATCATGCAAAGTTGCAACAAAATAATAGCAGCAGCACATAATAGCAAAAAGTAACAGTTTAACGGCCTGATGCCCTGTTCAACACACAATTACACAATCAAGATGAGCTCAAATGCAAACGCTCACAAAAGATGAATTAAAGTACACGCAATTCTGAGCAACTTTCGTTTTGGGGGCACGTTCATCGGAGCTACCGTTTAACGGGAAATTACAGTACAGAATTGAATCAGCAGCAAAAATAACAGCACTTTGCAAAATTCCAGCAGGCTCAGGAAAAAAAAGGGATTCGGGCCCTCACCCCAAACGGGCTCGGCCCATCTGGCGCTGGAGGCCGCTGCTGGGCTGGAGGCCTGGCTTGGCGGATCTGGGCCGGCCCAGGTCGTGGCCCACGTGGGCATCCTTGCTGGTGGAGGCGACCGGCCGTGCGTCCCGACGAGACCTCGTCCAGGCGGCGGCGGCGGCACCATGGGACGCCGGCGAGGCGGCCGAGAGGCGGGGGCACGGAGGAGGGCGGTCCGGTGCGGCTCGGGGCGACGGAGCCGGGCGCGCAGCACTGGAGTCGGTCGGAGGAGGCGGCGCGGCGAGCTCCGAGCTCGGGCTCGGCCGGTCATGGCGAACGGCGGAGGGAGGCGGCGCGCGACGCGTCCTGCAGCAGAGAGGAGGATAGGGAGGTCAGGGGAGAGCGCGGAGGAGAAGGAAGGGAGGGGGCGGCCGGCTGCAGCCTGTTGGTCGCCGGCGGCTGGCCGGAGCAGTGGGGAGCGGCGGCGGCACGGTTTGCCCACGGGCGTTGGCTGCACGAGGCGGGCTTCCCGGGCCCAGATCCGGCCCTGCGGGGCCCGGGGCGGCTGGGATCCGGTTAGAGGTGGGAGGAGACTCCTTGGTGCGACGTGGACGCCTCTGGGGCCGTCCATCTGCAGATCAAACGGCTGTGGTGGCTTTGGATCTAGGGTTTCGAGTTTTGGGGAACTGTTGGGCAGATTTGTGGACTTTGTGAGGGGGGTGGCTGCAAGTTTACATGGGGGAAACCCTAGATGGCCTAGGGAAGTGTGGTGGTCTATATATAGGGCAGGTTGGCTGTCCAGTTGACGCAAACGCCCTCGGTACCCCTCTCGCGTGTCCAGCGATCGCGTTCGTGACCGCCGAGACTCCATACGGACTCCGATTCCGACGAAATCTCGAACCACGCGCTCAGCGCGTCGAGCCCGTCAATCGTACCTCACTGCGGTGACATTCTGACAACATTTTCCGGCGCGCTATAAAAATAACCCGTTTAATTATTAAACGGGGTTTTCGTTCAGGTGGCGATGGCTGGTCCTGTGCCGGTTGCGACGGGGCTCGGGTGAAATCCCGGTGCCGCAGAGTCGTGTGCAGTTGGGGAAAAGGGTCGGTCACGCATCCGATACGAGAATAAGGGGGAGAAATATTCACCGATTATTATTTCGGTGAAGCAAACACTGCAAACAATTCAGACAATCAAACAATTCACAACGAAAACAAAATTTTTAATTTTTGTGAAAACTGGGCTGTTACAGCGCTTTATGTTGAAGCCAGATCCTACCACTAAAAACTACTACTATTAAACTGTTGGTTCCGTGTTTTCTCCCTCGCGGGGATGTCGAGGGAGGGAACTCGGAGGCATTGTTAATTATGATTACAACTTATTATTATACAATGCTGCAGCAACTTCTGCTGCATTGTTACTTTCATTACTGTTATATTAAACTGTTGGCTGATTCTTACCTCATGCTGCAAGACTCGTCGGAAGATGCTAGTCTTCGATATGCCTAGCTTCTTATCCTTATTCTGATTTCTATCTTGCAGTCCACTATATACAACCTCCCTTTTCCTTTTGATACAAATGCATAAATGCTTAGTAGCGGACGTAAGACTCGCGGGTATGCTAGATACTCACCTGCTTTATTTTCCCCCTTTTGTTTTTCCTGATCGGCCGCTGCAGTCAACGTTGGAGTCTAGGAGCAGGAGATCCCCGATGCCGACCACCGCAACGTGAAGATCCCCGACGCCTTCTACGATGTCGAGTTCCCCTTTGACCAGGAGTAGTTTGGAGGTTCCCAGGAAGGAGGCCTCGCCTTTTTGATCGTTGTTGATATGTGTGCTAGCCATCTTAAGGCAACCTTGTATCCTTGTGTCTGTACTAAGATACTATTGCTTCCTCTAACTTTGTGCCCTCGAGCTGTTGGATTCGAGCCCTCGTGGCCCCTGGCTTGTATTAAACAGCTTGTATTCTTTTATTTGTAGAGTTGTGTTGTGATATCTCACCGTGAGTCCCTGATCTCGATCGTGTACCTTGCGTGTATGATTACTGTACACGGTCTGATTTTGGGGGCGTCACAAGTTGGTATCAGAGCCGACTGCCTGTAGGAAACCCCCTTCCAACTCCTTGGTCGAAGTCGAGTCTAGTCTTTGCAAAACTACTTTACTAACAGTGTCACCGCTTTACGGTGGGCTCCCGTACGGCGGTGCCTTCACGTTGCTGCCCCCTCGACTTGAACCACGGCCACCTCGCTGTCATCCACTCGGCTCCCTCGCCGAGCAACTACGATGCTAGCGGAAATTGGTACATGGACACTGGCGCCACAGCTTACATGACATATCAGCCCGGTAACCTCACTTCTTCCACCCCTGTCAAAACCCTCAGTCGCATCACTGTTGGTAACGGATCTTCCCTCCCCATTACACATGTTGGTCATACATTCTTTCCTTCCACGTCCACTCGTATTAACATGTCTAATGTTCTTGTGTCTCCTGACCTTGTTACCAATCTTTGCTCCGTTCGTCGTCTTGCTCGTGAGAATTCTGTTACTCTTGAATTTGACTCCACTGGTTTTTCTGTGAAGGACGCTCGTATCCATATGGTTATCCACCGATGTGATAGCCCAGGCGACCTCTACCCAGTGCACCACCCCGCCTCCACCACCCACCACCCCGCCACCACCACCACTTGTACAGTCTCTTTCGCCGCCAGCGTCGACTTGTGGCATGCTCGCCTGGGCCACCCCAATTCTACCGTGTTGCGTCAAATTCTCCATAGTTTTTCCTTCTCATGTAATAAACTTTCCGATCATACCTATGAGACTTGTCGTCTCGGCAAACATGTCCGTCTTCCCTTTAGTGCGTCTATCACTGTCTCCACTTTTCCGTTCCAGTTGATTCATAGTGATGTTTGGACCTCCCCGGTTCCTAGCAACACGGGCTATCTCTATTATCTGGTGATACTTGATGACTACTCTCACTTTGTGTGGACTTTCCCCCTTCTTCGCAAGTCTGACGCCTTCGCCACACTCACTGCCTTCTACTCCTACGTCTCCACTCAGTTTGGTCGTCCCATCCTTGCCCTCCAAACCGACAACGGAAAAGAATTTGACAATGCCGCCGTTCGTGATCTCCTTGCATCCCACAACACCATCTTTCGCCTAACCTGTCCCTACACCTCCCAACAGAATGGTCGCGCCGAGCTCATCACCCGAACCCTTAATGATTGTGTTCGCACCCTTCTTTTCCATGCCCACATCCCTCCTAAGTTCTGGCCCGATGCACTTGCCACCGCCACTCTCCTCCTCAATATCCGCCCGTGTCGTACCCATTGGAACTACGCCCCTCACCACCTTCTCTTCGGTACACCTCCATCCTATGATGGCCTTCAAGTCTTCGGCTGCCTTTGCTACCCTAGCATTGCGTCCACCGCCCCTCACAAACTCGCACCCCGCTCACTTCCTTGCATATTCTTTCGATATCCTTCCAACACCAAAGGTTATTGGTGCTACGATCCTGTCTCCCATCGGGTGATCACCTCACGACACGTGTACTTTGACGAGGGTGTTTTTCCGTTTCACCAGGTACCCACGTCGGAGGCCACCTCCCTGAAGCCACCCGTCGTCGCTCCAGCCGCGAGCAAGCATCGGGAGCGACCGCTTGTCGCCTCCGCAGCCCGACGCCCGGCCCCGGCACCCTCGGCCCCGACTCCCTCCACCGCCTCTCCTGGCGCTGCCGAGGTGGAGTTGCCGGCCTCGGGTGCCTCCAACGCCACCCGCCTCGCAAACGACAGCGTCGCGGCACCCGAAGTTGTGCCCCCTTTCGACGACGCCTCGGCAACCTCCTCCTCCGCGCCGGCCGGCTCTTCCGCGTCGGGCTCACCACCACCCTCGCCTGACGCCTTGCCGGTTGCTCCACCCGTCGGGGTCATCACCCGTGCCCGGGCAGGCATGCACCGCCCTAGCATGCGCTACCCCGCCGACGAGTACACATGTGCAGCCTCCACCTCGACGCCAGCCTCGGTGCCGTCCTCCGTTCGTGCTGCTCTTCACGATCCCCATTGGCTTGCGGCGATGCGCGGGGAGTTCGACGCGCTGCTTCGTAACCGTACTTGGCAGCTGGTCCCGCGGCACCCTTGGGCCAACGTCATCAGCGGCAAGTGGGTCTTCAAGCTTAAGAGTCGACCGGATGGCACACTTGAGCGCTACAAAGAGCGTTGGGTGGTTCGTGGCTTTCGAAAGCGTGCGGGTGTGGACTTCACCGACACCTTCGCCCCGGTTGTCAAACCGGGTACGATCAACACCGTGCTCCAGTTGGCGGTCTCTCGCGCTTGGCCCGTTCATCAGATGGACGTCTCCAACGCCTTTCTGCATGGTCATCTTGCTGAGCAGGTCTACTGTCAGCAACCCACGGGCTTCGTCGACGCCGAGCATCCCGACCATGTGTGCTTGCTATCTCGTCCTCTCTACAGGCTGAAGCAAGCACCCCGCGCGTGGTACCAGCGCATCGCGACATTTCTCCAGCAGCTGGGTTTCCGGTCCACCCACTCTGATGCCTCACTCTTCGTCTACCATCATGGAGCTGCCACTGTGTATCTGCTCCTATATGTCGACGATGTCATCTTGACGGCTTCATCGACCGAGCTTCTTCAGCAGCTCACTGCTCGCCTTCGCGCCAAGTTCGCCCTCAAGGACTTGGGCCCGTTGCATTACTTCCTCGGCATCGAGGTGGTCCGCCAGACCGACGGCTTCTTTCTGCACCAACAGAAGTACGCTCACGATCTCCTCGAGTTGGCTGGCATGCTTAATTGCAATCCCGCGACCACGCCCATCGACACAAAGGCCAAGGTATCCGCTCTGGATGGATCCCCCGCACCGGACGCCGCGTTCTACCACTCCATCGTCGGCACCCTACAGTACCTGACGCTGACACGACCTGATCTTCAATATGCTATGCAGAAGGTGTGCCTTCACATGCATGCCCCCACGTGACTCCCACTGAACATTAGTGCGTCGCATTCTTCGGTACATCCACGGCACTATGTCCTTGGGCCTCACGTTGACCGCCTCGTCCTCCACCGACCTCGTCGCCTACTCTGACGCTGACTGGGCTGGCTGCCCGTACACTCGCCCCTCCACGTCCGGTTACTGCATCTACCTCGGACCGTCCTTGATATCGTGGTCGTCTAAGAGAAAACCCACGGTTTCTCGCTCGAGCGCCGAGGCAGAGTACCGGGCCGTGGCCAATGCGGTTGCTGAGTGCTCGTGGCTTCGTCAGCTTCTCCAGGAGCTTCTCTGCGACATCCCGAAGGCCGCCATCATCTACTGCGACAACGTCTCCGCCGTCTACCTCTCCGCCAATCCGGTCCATCATCGCTGCACGAAGCACATCGAGCTCGACATTCACTTCGTCCGCGAGCAGGTGGCCCTTGGGCGTGTTCGGGTTCTTCATGTTCCCACTGCCCAACAGTTCGCCGATGTCATGACAAAGGGACTACCGACATCTACCTTCGAGGAGTTCCGGTCCAGTCTCTGCGTCTTCGGCGACGCTTCGACTGTGGGGGGGTGTTGAATATGTATATTGCATGTACATTAGGTAGACTACGATTTCCTTTGGTTTGTTTCCTAGTTTGTGAGATCTCCCGATCCTTTCCATATATAGCGGATATGGTGAAGATCACGCAACCCATGTACTCTATATATATATGCTATGGCATGAGATCAATACATTATGATTGATCTAATCTCTCTCTACAGTAGCAGGCTAGCGGCGGAGCAGATCCGGAGTCGTCGTCGTGCCTATCGCTGGCTCCCTTTCTTGGCCAGTCTATGTCTGCTACTGCGCCCGCATCACCAACCCGCTGCCTGTCTAGAGGGAGGCGACATGACAGGAGAGCGGGTCGAGTAGCGAAGGCGAAGGCGCACACGCCGTCATCATGGTGCGTGACACCGTTGCCTCCCTCATGCGGACTTCAGGGAGGTTTTGGTTATTGGGTGCAACCGTTGGGAGATGATAGCACGGGCTATTTACAGCCGATTTAGATGGCGAGCTAATTATAGGCTAGGTGTATAGGCATCGTAGTCTATTTTGATAGCCGCTTGTGGCACTTATCTTTAGAGTTCAATTTTAGCTCGGTTTATGAGCATTTCAAGACTTTATGACTGTGATACATTTTTATTTCAATAATATGGCTGCATGCATCGATTGATGCAGAGGCAGGGGCCATCCTCCTTTCTAGAAAAATCATGGTGTTGGTAATATATCGGTTCGCGTATCCTGTGCTTCGACCAGTGATAAGATTGGATTACCACTGTTACTAGTAGTACTACACTCAGTGATAAGATTGGATTACCAGTGAGGTAGGATTAAAACAAAAGATTAATCTGAAATTCTATCATTATTATTTATACATAAAGGAAGGAAACAATCTTTGAGAACTGGAGAAGCAGGAACAACCACCAAAGGGAGGTCTAGGGTTGACAAAATAAAATAGCTCATCTACATGTATATATGGAGCAATAATTTTTGTGAGGGCAAAGTTCAGACCACCAAAAGGTCACCATGTCAGATAACTTCAAGCTAGACATGAGTATGACAGGAGGCAGTCTTTGCCTTGCTTCAGACCTGGAGACAGAGAAATTAGGATTTAGCCATTCAGATAGGAGGAACAAGCGATGATTGGTCGGGTGAAAGCTTCGGCCAGTTTGCTGCATCCTCGCTCAAATGCTTCACCTACTTTGTGATTCAATTGACTTAGTTGTTCCTCCCTTGGCATGAGCGTTGTGGCATGAGTGTCTCGATTGATGCATATTTTACATCTGTGTTTTTTCTAAAACTTTATGTTTTAAGATTTCAGATATATTTTCACACACTGTCGTGGTGATTTTAATAATTTAAAGCCGATCATACGTTTTTTATCTAAAAATTAAGCGCATGAGATTTATGGATTGAGAAGCAAATTGACGTTGTATGGGGATTTAGTCTTCTCCAATCCACACCAAATTACCAATCTCCTTCAAATCCTTTGCAAGCCAACAAGTCCTAAACCGTGCATTCTGCGCAGTACCAATTATTTTTTTTCGAAATGGCAGTTATCCTGCATTCATTAAAAAGAAAAGAGTTGCTCAGTTAATTTAGAAAAACCGAGCGAAAACCAGATTGCCCAGTTAATTGTGGAGAACCGGGCGAAAACCATCACAATCGCTGGGCCGTACACAAAAAGTAAAATCACGCACACCACTACAAAGAAGGCCTCGTCGAGGCAGCCCACGAGCGTCATCGTCATCACTTCTCCCCTAGAGGCCTCCTCGCCATCCCTGAAACTCTGAGCAAACGACTCCGACTTCACCGACGACGACCATGAACTCAACCCACATAGTAGTGGATGCGTGAATCTGCATGAAGATCTGCACCAAAGCTCAGCCTCTGCGACCAAACAACGCAGCTCCGACTCTGAAGGAGAGCTCTGAAGGACAAATCCAGGCATGGCTGGCGCCACGGAAGATCACCGAACGGGCCACCTGTAACCAGTCATCGTATACCGCAAGGCCTCGCCGTCGCAGCTTCGACTCCATAGCAACAAACAACCCTAGGCAATACCGCGGACACGCCGGAGAAGAGCCGACTACCGCAACCATCGCCGCACTGCCGACATTGCTCCCGCCATCATCGTTGCCACAGAAGCCTGATCACCCCACCCCCACAAACCATCGATCCCGCTTACTGATGTCGAGCTCCAATACGACGCCCTCAAGAGGGAAAACGACACCAAAGCGCCGCCATCGTCAGATCATAAGATCATGGGTTTCCCCTAGAGAGGCCAAGATGGCCGGATCCGTGCGGGAGGGATGCGGCGGGAACACATCGATGCCTCCAGGAAGGTCAACGACGACCACGGTCGACGTCATCAATGGTCGCGGCACGAGGCCACGATAGAGGTCTTCACCCCAGCATCCACACCACCTCCATCACACATCATCTCGCCTCAACATCAGCAAATCCACCAACCACCACCACCCTCGAACGCAGCACAAGTCGATCGGCAGACGCAGCACAATCCCCGATACCCTTCCAAGCACCATGCCTACAAGGAACTGTCGAGGACTGCCCGAGACTGAGAACCGCCGTGGCTCCCAGCCATAGCACTGCTGGACCGGACTTCATCAAGCGCCCGCCACCCTTGCGGCCCTGCCCGTCGACTGGAAGCAGGGCAACACACCGAACCACCCCTGCAGGCTGCCGCCAGATGTGGAAGCAGGATGCCTCCACTGCGACCGCCCCTCGCCGCGGCCAGCCAAATCCGCGCGGACCCCCTGCCTCCCCACGCCCGGGGCTGCCAGATCCGCGCCGCCCTGGACCATCTAGGCCCGCACGCCCGCCGCGGCCAAACTCGGCACAGATCTGCCGCACCTGGCCCTCCGCTCGAACGGCCCACCGCTCCACAAGCCGCCCAGCCCACGCTGAGCCTCGACCAACAGCCACCACCGGAGTCCAGGGCCGCCGCCCTGGCAAGCCACGCCACACCTCGCAGAGCCGTCGAACCGGGCCTCCCGCCACCACCTTTGGCAGCGACGGGTCCGCCGCCACCGCGGCCTGGCCAGCGGCAGCGGCGGCAGGGAGGACGCAGCGTTGGGAGGGGGCTCGGCGGCGCGGTGGGGGAACCCTCGGGTCGCCCTAGGGAGAGCGACGCGAGGGGGGGGGGGGGCTTTAAGATTACAAAGCTTCTGCGCGTCTCCAGTACCAATTATAAGAGCCGGGAAAATCAAGTTATGAATCGATCAGTTTCAGTAAAGACTTTGTATTCGCTAATGTATCAGCATACAAATCATAACTTATTTATCCTACTCTGAGTCATCAGTGCCCAATTAAATTACGGAGTACTACTAATGCCCAGTTGAAGCTGGGAAAGGGGGCAGCTCTGCTAGAAAGAAGCTGTGAGCCTGTGGGAAGAGCTGGGCCTAATTAAGCAGACAACCTAAAGGCATCCTCCTAAGTCCTAACTATTCATCATCTCTGAACTCCACCACGGACAGCACCACAGGAGCGACCTCCGGCCGCTCTCTGATGGCATCCAACGACTCCGGATCCCCCTGCATCCATTTCCTGAGGAACGCCACCATGGCGCCGGCGACGAAACGCCTCATGGGCGCCCTGGCCCCGCCGCTCTTGCACAGGGCGCGCGTGGCCAGCCCCTTGGCGCCCGTCGTCACGTCGTCCATCATGTCGGTGTGCCCGTAGTCCCTCGCCACGAGGTGGCACGCCGGCGCCGCACACTCGTCGTAGAACGCCGCGTGGCTCACCCCCAGCGGCGCGCAAGGCGGGAACAGGGCGTTGCGAGGCAGCTCGCCGAGTCCCGTGCCGATGACCATGACCGGCGCCGGGACGCGCAGCGCGTTCGGCTTGTAGGCTAGGATATGAGGGGGCGTCTGGGCGCCCATGCCGGTGCCGTCCACCGGGTCGACGGCGATGAGCGCCGCCAGAGGCAGGGAGATCTTGGCGTGCCCAGCGCGAGCGCGAACGCCACCTTGCCGCCGCGGCTGTGGCCGGAGATGGACACCTGATCGATGATGCAGTCGTTAGTAATAGTAGCTCGAATAATTGTGCTGTTAGTTAATCAGAGAGCAATCGATGGTGACTGACAGCGGTTAGGTTCGGTCGAACACCGGGTGGGAGCTTGGAAGAGAGGCCGGCGGCGAGCCAGTCGATGACGGCGGCCGCGGAGTTTATCTCGCCGGTGGTGTCGGGTCCGGACACCGTGTACAGCTACAGATACAATTACACTCGAGAGTTCATTGTTCATCTCGTGAGAAGAAGTTCATTACCGCGCCGACATCAGCTTGTTAGTTGCATGTACCTGATGACCGATGACGATGAAGCCATGGGAGGCGACGTGCTGGAGCAGCTGCGAGTAGAAGACGTTGTTGGCGAGGTAGCCGTGCAGGAACACCACCACCGGGTACTCCCCAGCGTCGCACGGGGCGGCGATCAGCAGCGGCTTCGGAGGAGACTGCGCGTCGACGGGGACGGGACTGGCTGCGGAGCGGCGGCAGCTCCTGCTCTTGGCCTCCTCGACCTTGGCGAGGCTGGTGCCGTGGCGTCCATGGTCGAACACGTCGCCTGCAGACGCCATGGTGTGAAGCAGAGGGACAGGGTACTGCTATGCTGATACCACGCAGCTTGCAAAGGCCACCATGTGTGGGTAACCTGGAGTTTGTGGTACTTTCGGGTGCTTGTGGCCGCACAACGGCCGTGTGTTCTTTGGTGTTCTTATCTTTGTGGTTCTCGTAGAAATATCTGATGCAGTCCTTCCTGCGGTTGTGTCTGCCTTTTCTTCTCTCTAGTACCTTTTCGGTTTCAAAATGTAATGCGCTTGTGTTTTTTAAGATTTAACTTTGATTATAAATTTAACCAATGAAACCAACTGCGACGAGAGACAAAATTATATAATTGTAATTTTTTTTACTACAAATTCATTGATATAATTTTTCTTCCGCCGCAATCGGTCTAGTTGATTAAATTTATGATCAAAATTGAAATACGAAAACCAAGGACACACTATTTTGGAATGGAGGGTTACGTGGATACGAAGTCTGTAAATATTTATCCCGTGAGTCTAGCATTGCTGCATTCGATTGGTGCCATCTTTTTATTTAAGATCAAATTGCTAGCTTGATTCAAAGGTATTTTCTTCGTTAAAAAATATTTGTTAGAAGGATGGATAAAAATAGATGTATCTAAAATTTAAATACATATATTTCTTTGACAGATATTTTTGGACGAAAGGAGTATCAGAAAGCAGCGAAAGAACAACATAGTGAAAAGCCGAAGATCAAAGAACAAGAAAACCGTCATACTTCGATGATGAACTTCAAAGAAACTAAGCAAGGCTAGATATAACAGGCGTGACCTACGCCGATACTGATCCATACCGTAGAGGGAGGGGGGAGTGCCCCCCCCCCCGGGCGTTTCAGCGATAGGCCTCCGCTTTGCTCCGTCAAAAGTTAGCCTTTTTCTTTTATTTATGCGGAAACAAGGTCATTTTATTTTATTTTTTATCAGAAGCGCGATCGTACCTCTCGTGGAGGCACATGTTTGCTTCCGCGAGACACACACTATGCCTCTAAAAATGGGAAGATATGTTTTTTGAAAGGTATGATCGTATCTATTGTTGAGGTACATGTTTGCTTCTGAGAGAGCCACACGCATGCCTCTAGAAAAGTGAAAATGTTTTTTTTTCGATTGGCACGATCATGCCTCTTATGGAGGCATTGGTTGGCTTTCCACGAGATGCATGCCGCATGCCTCTACAAAAGAAAAATTGTGTTTTTTTCTCGAGGCGCACAATCATGCCTCTTATGAAGCTATATGTTTGCTTTTACGAGAGGCATACCCATATTTTTTAAATGAAAAAGAAAAAGAAAACTTCATTTTGCAACAAGTAGTGTGCATGCAGTGCATCATTTATCAACTGTAAAAAATGTAAAAATGTTCGCTGTAACGAGTATTCTTTAACTAGGATGGAGACGGATCAGATTGGATAGTGTTCTTAGAACTTTTATTTTTATATTTTCAAAATAAATACGTATGTACTAGATTTGATTTGAAAATAAATACACGTGCTCAAAAAGAATGACATCATTTTTTGAGGGGGTTTACGTGTTATTTCGGCTATGTTTCTATTTATTTTACTATTCTTTTACCGTTTTTATGATTTTATTTTCTTATGTTTGACTTTCCTTTGTCTCTTTTCTATTTTTCTTTGTTTCATTTTTTCGATTTTTCTTTCTTTTTTGGATTTTGTTTATTTAAGAAAATGTTCATGATTCATATAAAGAGTTTCTGAAATTTCGAAAATGTTTACAATTTTTAGAATATTGATAAATTTTGAGAAATGTTCAAGATTTAAAAGAACTCTCATAAAAGTTTTAAATATCCGCTTTCTAAAGCAAAATATTTAGAAATTTTCTAGGTAAGGGACTTGACATACCGGTTAAGTTGAACTTCACCACTCTTATCGTACTTTAATTTGGTGGCCTCCCATCTATCTATCTATCTATTATATTATATTATATACTAAAATTAAAATACGGGGTTCTTTTCGAGGAATTAGGTTAAGCCACATCACCTTAAATATCTACACCATTAATCTTTGATTCTAATGGCTGAGATTAAACATGAAAACGTGACGTACTGCTTGATCGGACATGTACAAACCAACAACCATCCGACATACATGTCACGTCCCTGAGCCCAATCCTAGAGGGAACGGTGAAAAAAAGATCCAAAACAAAGCAGAAGTAATAATTAAATAAAAACAGAATAAAAAAGACATAGCCCTGCCATGCTAAGATAACTGAGTATTAGAAAAGAGTCTAGGCTGAATACGTTGCTACCACCTACCCTTTTAAAGTTACTTTACAAAAACTCCGTTTTGAATTAACTTACAAAAACCTTATGTGTTTGAATCGGATATGCACTGACACACACCTGTTACCAATGTTCTGTGTAGCTGATCAATTGTACGAAGACTTGAACTACTATCCTCACGATCGAACCATCCGAGGACAGCCCCGCCCTAGCGACACCCACAACCGCCGCAAAACAAATCAATATGAATCCTAAATAAAAGTAATAATTTACATACGCCTCTTCTAAAATATAATGATAACCAAGAACTCATGATTCCAGGGCCTTTTTATTGCTATTCTTACGCAAAGATCAAATATTTGGTATGCCTGATCAAAAAATAATTTGCCTCCCCTTGTAATTTGGTCTTTATCGTCTCTGTTTGCAACCCATAGCACGACCAAATTCTCTTTAGAATGTATCAATATATGTAGTGTTGTGTCATTTCTCAGACATTGCTACCAGTCCGCACATGAATGCACGCATAATTCATTAGTATTTCTATATGCTTAAACCAATTGATATTTCTGTTACTGTATAATATCCGAACAAACAAAGTCATTTCATTTCAAAGCTGATGTTTCTTACATTGATTTTTGTCACCTTAATTATGCATAATTTAAATTAAGTCTAATTTAGACTTAGAGATATGCATACAAGGGAGTTTAATGTTATAGCTCTAATGCCGCTAGAAAATTGTGTATTTTAGTTGTTTTTTGATACGGTGGTTGCAATTTTGCATAAATATAAATAAATGGGAGGAAATTGATTTGAGTATAAACATTTTTTTCACAAATTACCAATTGATACTATTATAATTATATAATAACCAAGAAGACAAAGTCATTTTATTTTCAAGCTGAGGATGTATAATATCCGAACAAACAAAGTCATTTCATTTCAAAGCTGATGTTTCTTACATTGATTTTTGTCACCTTAATTATGCATAATTTAAATTAAGTGTAATTTAGACTTAGAGATATGCATACAAGGGAGTTGAATGTTATAGCTCTAATGCCGCTAGAAAATTGTGTATTGTAGTTGTTTTTTGATACGGTGGTTGCAATATTGCATAAATACAAATAAATGGGAGGAAATTGATTGAGTATAAACATTTTTTCACAAATTACCAATTGATACTTTTATAATTATATAATAACCAAGAAGACAAAGTCATTTTATTTTCAAGCTGAGGATTTTATTACTTGATTTTTTTAATCTAACCAATACTCGAGTTCTACATATTTTAAATTAAGTGCAATTTTATACATTATGTATACTAGGGAGTAGCAAGTTAATAGAACCAACATCGCAAAAACAAATGTGTATTTTCAAAACTAAAAGGTTTGGTCTATTTAAAATTACCATAATTCCTAATATAAATGGTGTATTCTTATAACGCGAGGCAAGACTCATCACATGCCTTCCCCTTATTAGTTATCAAGGGAAAAACATGTGTGATGTGTGAGACACTGAGATCCATCAACCTACTAGCTATGGGGAGAAAACTTAGCATGTCACAACAAAAATATTTATTTAAAACCCATCGTTTGCCTCCTAAAACAAACAGGTAGTTCCCCGGGATAAGAGTGTGGGACAACCCTACATAGACAATAACAATACTTATTCTATGAAGTCCAAATATAACCTTTCTCTTGGCTTTCCCATTATTTAAATTTTTAGGCATGGTGAAGCAAGAACTTCTAGATGTTTCTCTTCTAGCATGAAATAAATGAACTCAACTGAGATGATTCAAATCCATTGATAGTGTGCACTAGGATGAAAGTATTGTATGACCAACCTATTGACTTAGTATAGATGATCTCTCAATAGAGACATGTTCCAAACTTTATAGGCACATACTGATCTAATGTCATATATACAACCGTTCCAACATATTTTTTTACTTAATAACTTTTAGAAGAACTGTGAAAGATTATAATTAATCAAATATTTTTATATAGATATTATTTGATATGTAGGATTAAAAATTTGAGAAATTCTCTATAGATCACACTCGGATTGTTTTTTCTTTTCTTTTGAGTCTCTTCTAGAAACAATATAATATGGCTCATGAGCTCGTATGTCTTTCTGTGATATAATCAAACAAAATCTTCATCCAATATTTTTAACCCATTATATTTAACAAAACATATGAGTGTTTACCGGTTGGACGGAATTTGGTGGTGTCATGAGAATGGAAATATTATGAATCAACATTTTTTTGCTCAATAACTTTTAGAAGAATTGTGTAAGATTATAATTATTCAAATATTTATATATATATGTTATTTAATATGTAGGATTATAATTTAGAAAAAAAAATATAGATCATACTCAGATTGTTTTTTCTTTTCTTTTGAGTCACTTCTTGAAACAATATAATATGGCTCAGGAAGTCGTATGTCTTTCTGTGATATAATCAAACAAAATCTTTGTCTTAACTGATAATATTTAGTAAAACATATGAGTGTTCATGACCGGTTGGACGGAATTTGGTGGTGTCATGTGAATGGAAATATTATGTGAGTTAAGACAATATCAAGATTGATGAATGTTTAATATATCAAAGATACATGTGAAACACAATACGTGACACAATAAACACATGTGAGTGAGATCATGGAAAGGCTGGACTCGAGAGTGCGGGATGCCATTTATAGATTTAAAGAAAAAATGTATTTATAGTTGGGCTACTTATGTTTATAATAAATAGGTGAAACTCAAGAAGCATGTACAGTCACACTTGTCTAACAACCGAGTATACATGAATTATGGAGACATGCCAAAAGCAACTAATATCACTAATTTTGTTTAAATTGTTTTTCTAATTTTCACCAATGTATTCATATACAAATTAGTAATGGTGAAAGGCTCACCTTTTGGGACAATGCATGTTGCATGTCCAAAACATTACATTTTAAAATAGGAGGAAGTATTTTTATTATTTTACCTTTCTATTTCCTTCTATTAACTTCATAGGCAACTGGTGGGGATCTTCATAAAAAATCACCAAATATATATTCATATGAGGTTTCATGTTTTAGTCATGATTATTGCATACAAGAACATATGATAAACATAGGAAAATAAAAATTCATTTGGAGGTCAGGAAAATACTATGTTGCCCTCGCATTTGCGAGGGCCACTATACTAGTTATTTCTCAAAGCAATTCCAAACAAGCAACAACAGAATTTCGTATGAATTATACATGAATTGACATGTGCATGTTGGGTGCTTACATACACAAAGTACTCCCTCCGATCTATAATAAGTGTCGCTCATCTAGTACAAAGTTTATATTAGCTTAGTACAAAATGAGCGACACTTATTATAGATTGGAGGGAGTAGTTTTTTAGATGAAAATACACAAGTAGTTTCAGACTGGAACCATGTGGAACGTACAGAAGATTGATCCATTAACTCCATGACTAGTACCATTTGAAAAGAAGTGAATGTTCAATATACTCCCTATCTTAGGGTGTGTTTGGTTGGATGTGCCGGCCTGTGTTGGTCCGAGCGAACAGGCAGAGCCGGATGTTTGGTTCGGTGCTGGTGGGAGCGAGAGGGGCGGGGCGGAGCAATTTTGCGCAGGCAGGGCGGGCGGAGGGACGCGGCTGATTCAGGCGACTCATGCGGTCGCGAGCCAAGCGGACCGAATCCCCAACCAAACACACCTTTAGTGTTCAAATACATCAGAATATAGTACCCATTCCTGTTTAAATACGGTGCTGAAGAGACACAAAAACACTGACTGAACACCGTACATGTATATGCTATCTTCCTCTTGAGAGGTCGGAGAAAGTGGCGAAACTCGTCAACAACTTACTGCACGTTTAACGATCCCAGTCCTCTGTTCTGCGTCAAGGTCTGTATAGTGAAGCTGAAATGCTCTGGCGTTATCTCCGGGAGCACTGCATCACCTTCGAGATACTGCATCACTTGCCTCATTGTGGGTCTTGCGTTGGTAAAAGGGTGCGAGCACAGAAGCCCCAGCTTCAGCACCAGAGACGCATTATCGACGTCGTAGCTCCCCTGCAGCCTCGGGTCCACGGTCTCCATGAGCGATCCGTTATGCCATCGCTCTACAACCCAGTCGACCAATGTATGCATGTTCCAAAATGGATTCTGCTTGATAGGCCTCTGCCCGGAGGTGACCTCAAGGAGGAACACGCCGAACGCGAACACGTCAGTGAGAGCCGACGCCTTGCCGGTGCGCACGAACTCTGGCGCCAGGTACCCCATGGTTCCAACCATGTGCGTGGTTTGCGGATCGGTGCCATGGTCGTACAACCTCGACAGACCAAAGTCACCCAGCCTCCCGTTCATTTCACCGTCGAGAAGCATGTTGCTTGGCTTGACGTCGCGGTGGATCACAACTTTCTCCCACTTCTCGTGAAGGTAGAACAAGCCAGACGCGAAGCCCTTGATGATGTGGAACCTCTCCTCCCAATTCAACAACGGTTTGCCATCTTCACAGTAGAGATATTGTTTGAGGCTGCCATTTGGCATGTAGTCTTATACCAAGAGAAGTTCGCCTTTGCTTCGGCAATAGCCGAGTAGGGGCACGAGGTTCCTGTGCCTGATCTGGCCGATGCTGACGACCTACGCGATGAACTCCTTCATCCCTTGTCTTGACTCGTGGGACACTCTCTTCACCGCAACTTTGAGTTTGGACTTCGGGAGCGTGCCTTTGTACACCTTGCCGAACCCGTCCACGCCCAGCAGATTCTTCTCCTTGAACCCTTCGGTCGCATGAAACAGGTCCTTGAAGGAGAACCGGTGTGGCCCGAAATCGACCTCCCAATCTTCTCGGAGCTCCCTGTACCTAAATCTCTTGCGAAGAAACAGAACGACAACTGTTCCCACAGCAAGAACGAATATTGCCGAGGCTATTGGCAGTGTGATCTCCAGGACCTTCGAGCGCGGCTTCGGACCAAGACGTGGCAGAGTTGGGAGCTTGGATATGTGATGACCCTCAACGTAAAGGGATCTGTTGCAGCGTTTTCGATAAATAAGAGTGTCGAACCGAACAAGGAGCGAAAGGTATTGATAGGTGATTTTGGACAAGGAATAGCTGCAAGCACTGAAAGATAACTTTTTAGGGGTTTTCGATATAAGCAACAATAAGATAAAAGTAACTGAAGTAAATAGCACTGAGGAGCATCAAGTGGCCCAATCCTTTTGAGCAAAGGATAAGCCTGACAACTGAACTTATAAAGACTAAAGCGTTCTTGAGGACAGATGGAGAGGTAGTCACGTGTTTTCGCCATACTCCGTATCGATAACAAGTGTTGTGCTGATAAGTGTTGAGTGGGTAGATCTATGCTAGCACACCTTCTAGACTAAAATAAGTGCACTCTTATGATTAAACATCTTGCAAGCATCCGCAAATACAAGATAGAAATTAAGCCAAAGCCTAACCACAGCAATAAGATCAAGGATCCATGAAAACCCACAAATGTAGGGGATCGCAACAGTCTTCGCGAGTAAGAGTAACCCAATTTATTGATTCGACACAAGGGGAGCCAAAGAATACTTATAATCCTTAGCAGTTGAGTTGTCAATTCAACCACACCTGAAAAAGCACTAGACAAGATATAAGTAGCAACGGTGTGTTGACGGGTGTAGCCTTTAAGACTTCCCCAATCACCAACACCACAAAGTAGTAACAAAGTGGTAGGAGCAGCAAAGAAAGTAAAAGTAACAACGAAGGCAATGAAGGTGAAAGATGGACCGGGGTTCAAGGTTTCACTAGTGATACCTCTCAAGCAAAAGAACAAGGTGCTGGGTGAACAAATTACAGTTGGGAAATTGATAGAATTGCACCAACTCTAGCCAAAGAACAAACTAGAGCATCCTAGTCTAAGAACCAAACGTAGGCATCTGTTCCGTATGTAGTTGTACGTGCTTGCAATAAGAACTTTGCACAACATCTTTTGTCCTACCATCCCGCTACGAACGGGGCCACTTAAGGAACTTATGGAGATTAATGTGCTCCTGCGGCGGAGCACCGGAACAAAGCATTAACACTTCATGAACACATGTGATCCTCAAATTATAGCCCATCCCCTTTGGTGTCCAAAGCTGTCACCATTGGGATCGCCGGTTCCAGACTATAATAGGTGCATACAACCGTAGATAAGATCTAGAATAACAATTATAATCATGCAACCATAACGTGCTCAGATCTGAGATCATGCTACTCGTGCACTAGTAACAAGCATTAAGAACAAAAAATTGCAGCAACAATAATTCATAAACCTCTTAGGACTGAACAAGGTAAGAATTCATCGGATCCCAACAAACACAACACCGATTACATCATATGGATCTCAATCATGTAGGGCAGCTCATGAGAACATTGTATTGAAGATCTAGGGGGAGAGAATACCACATAGCTACTGCCAAGAACCCGTAGTCCAAGGAGGAACTACTCAAGAAGCATCATGGGGGAAGAAGAGTCGATGAAGATGGCCCCGGGGGCCAAGACCCTCCCCGACAGGATGCCGGAGCAGGATCCTGGTGACCCCCGAAGCTAGTTTTCGATGGCGGCGGAGATCGGAATCGCTTCTAGAAAAATTACTTCGATATTAGGGATTTCCTCCTCGGGGGTAAAAATAGGGGCCAAAGGGGGCACCGAGAGGGGCCACCAGGCAGCCAGGAGGGTTCCTGGCGCGGCCTAGGGCTGGGCCGCGCCATGGACCCTTCTGGAGTCCTGGTGGTGGCCCTCCCTTCCTTCCTTGGTGTTTCCGGAGGCTTCCGGGACGCTGATTTTTTATATAATTTTTCCGGAATTTTTGGAGCAATTTTAATGGCCGGAAAACCTGAAATACAAAAACAGCAGAAAACAGGAACTCGCAACTGGGTGCACTGAGTTAATAGGTTAGTCCAAATATGCTCAAAAGTGTATGAAAGTTCAAGAAAAACATGGCAAAGCCACACAAAACATGCATGGCACAAGCAGAAATTATAGATACGTTTGGGACGTATCAACATCCCCAAGCTTAATCCCTGCTCGTCCTCGCGTAGGTAAATGATAACAAGCATAATTTCTGTGGTGGCATGCCACACAACCATATAAGTACTTTTAAGTAAAGCAATTAAAGCATTCAATTCAATTCAAGTCTTAACAACCAAGAGTCTATATTAGCATTGACACAAGCAACAAAGGAACATAAGGTGCAAGAGCTCTCGCTGTCCGTGACTCGAATGTCTCCAAATGGTGTTTGCGTGCAAGAAGGGGAATTTGGGAATACTAGAGAGAATTTTTTTTATTGTTGAGAACTAAATCTACTAAAGTTTCACACTTAGTCTCCTTTGAAGTCTTGTCTGGACTCGTCCCCAGACCACTAGCCAGGTACAAGTCAAACTGATCCACTCCCTTTCGATATTTTGCGCACTCATGCAATGGATGAGCGTGAGCAAGAAAGTTGACACCTAAACGGCGAAATAGAAAGATGGTGGAGGAAGAATACAAAAAGGTGTGAAAGGCTCACATCAATGAGGACAATCATAGGCGAGAGAAAGCCATATGATAGATATGATGTGAGGACTAGGGATTGCCATGCAACATGCGGATGCACATAGAGCTATAAGTTTATGAAAGCCCTCCAATGGAACTAGTGGGGGTGCATCCAACTTGCTTGCTCATGAAGACCTACAGCTCTTTTGAGGAGGCTCATCCTTGGAATATACCAGCCAAGTTCTATAGTGTAAGGATCCCCACTTAGTTAAGCAAGTACAACATGAAAACTCTCTACAAACTGAAGTACAGGTGCTACTTTGAAGCACAAGTGTGGAATAAAGGATAGTAGTGTTGCCCCCTCTCTCTCTTTTTTTTTATTTTTTTTCTGTTTCACCTTTTTTTGTATTTTTTTGATTTTGGGTGGCCTCCATGGCTCTTTATTTCTCTTTTTTTTTCGTCCTCTTTGGGATTTTTATTTTATTTTGTCCACTTTGGGATCTTTTATTCCTTTCCTCACTGTAGGGGCAACACTCTAGAAGAACTTCAACACACTTTTATCTACTTACAACTCTGAATCAAAAAGTAATGACTCTATATGAATGCCCCTGCCAGTGTAGCAGTATGTGCAATGATCAAGCGCAACATGCAGCAAAAATATGAATAGCGGGCAAAGCCCAACTACATGAAGGCTATGAGATCATGCAAGGCAATATGACAATGAAGGATAAGTCATATGAACATGAAGAACAATGGATGTTGCATGGCAATGTATCTCAGAAAGGCTATGGAAATGCCTTGTAGGTAGGTATGTGATGGCTTCTCGCACCTCGTTGGTTACCCCAAGTGGAAGGTTTGAGATGAAGTGCAGCAGCAAGTTTCCCTCGGTGAAGATACCAAGGTTATCGAACCAGTAGGACTCAGGAGATACAAGTAGGTGGCAACGTCGCCAGAAATTGCTTCCTGACTAGGGTGTTGTCGTGGACCTGCACACAGCAACAAATAACTTTGCTCCCAACGAGTACAGAGGAGTTGTCAATTCCTTCGGCCTTGTCGTTTACAAAGGATCAACGCAAAAGATAAAAGGTGCAAAGGAAAGTAAAAGATGAAAGTAAATTGAGGGTGTGAACAATAATGTGAAGATGGACCAGGGTCCCGTGATTTTCACTAGTGATGTCTCTCTCCCAAAAGACGATAAAAGTGCTAGCGAGGTAAACAAATCACAGTTGGGCAATTGACAGGATTATGAAGGCACCGCAATGCTAACTATGTTGCAAAGAAAGGAAGGCTTCAAAAGCAATGGGCAGTACACCAAGGTAAGTAGACCGAAATCCATCTGCATCTACTACGAATCATCCACCTTGAGATATCTATCCAGAACATCTCGCTGGTATTAAGTTGTGAATCCCACCCAAAGTGTAAACTCAAAGCAACAGATAACTGCATTAAAAGAACTTTGCGTAAAGTAAACAATCCTTGCACCCGCAGGTACAAGCACCGTTGTTTTATCCCTGGTGGCAACATCACATCCCCTAGTCTCATGTTTCTATCAATCAAGCTAGACATCAAGGGGCTGAACCCACAATCGAGCATAACGCTCTCTCTGGAGTTGCAAATAAAATACTTGGCCAAAGCAAATACCGCAACGGAGAACATGCAAGAATTTACTCAAGAACAAAATATAAAAGAGAAGAACCAAATATATTACTCATCACAATCTGAACATAGTCTCATAATCCATCAGATCCCAACCAACTCAGCATAGCAATAGCAGAAATTACATAGATGCCTCGACCATGTGAGGCAGCTCACGAGGACTCGAAAGTGGAAGCACAAAAGGGGGAGAGATAGATCACATAGCTACTGGTCACGGACCCATGGTCCAAGGGAAACTACTCACGGTACATACGGGAGGTGTCCATGGCTATGGAGGGTCTCCCGGAGGGGGTAGCTTCTCCCGGCAGGGTGCCGGAGCAGCTTGTCCAGGCAGCCCCGATCTAGAAACGGCGGCGGCGGCGGAATAGAGGCGAGATCGCGAAAGAGGAGTCTGTATTAGGGGTTTCCACCCCCGAGGGGTAAACATAGGCGAAGGGGGGCGTCGAGGGGACCCACTAGGCTGTCAGGAGGGTCCCTGGTGCGGCCCAGGGTGGGGCTGCGCCACCTGCCCTCCTGGCTGCCTGGTGGTGGCCCCCCTTCCCTCTCTTGGTGATTCCGGAAGCTTCTGTTGCGCTGATTTTACACTACAGGAAACAGGAGTTTTGCCGTCAGCCAAAGCTGACGGCAAACATATGTAAAGTGGACGGCAAAGGCTTTGCCGTCAGCTCCCCGACGGCAAACCTGTTGTCAGCTCATCAGTCGGCAGTGAGCTGCTTTGCCGTCAGCTCAATATCGACCGACGGCAACGGCTTTGCCGTCAGCCTTTTTGTACAGGCTGACGGCAACGCCGCTCGTACGGCCAGCTCTGACTTAACCCCGGGGGGGCTGAGTTAACGGCGTTCATTGCCGTCAGCTAGCACCGTGGCTGACGGCAAAGCCCTTGCCTGGGCCCACATGTCAGCGTTTTGCCGTCAGCCAGCCCAACGCTTTGTCGTCAGCCGATTGAAGGCTGACGGCAAAGCCATGACCAACTGGTCACTGCCGCAATCCAGATTGCACAGGCTGCCGCCACGTGTCCGCTTTGCCGTCAGCCAGCTGACGGCAAAGCTCTCTGTACCTATCTTTTTAATTTGTTTTATTTAATTCCCTGCATTTAAACAATAATATATATATATATACAGATATATTATAGCCAACATGATATATTATAGTCATCTCCATCCCACAAGTAATACAAAAAGTGCATCAACCATATAATTAACAACCATCACAAGTGCATCAACCATATAATATTTACAAGTACATCAACAAAATCTACAAAGTTTCAACATCCATCCATATGACAAACACTAAAAGTTCAACATTCTATATCTACAACACACTCCAAAGGTAGCATCCATCCATGCATATAGCCAAAATCTGCAAAATGTGAACATAAAAGTATATGTTAGTTTTGGCCTTTATAAGCTAAGTATAAAAAAAAGAACAAGGAGAATAAGAGTAAGGAGAAGAAGAGGAAGAATAAGAATAAGATGAAAGGAAGAATAGAAGATGGAGAAAAAGAAAGAAGAGAAAAAGTAAGAATAAGAAGAACTTTTCTTCTTTTACTTTGTTTTTCACCTCTTTCTTCTTCACTTCTTTCTTTTCCTCCTATCCTTCTTCTTATTCTACAATACTTGTTTAGACCTCAAGAGCTAAATATATCTCACTTTAGATCTAACTAAGTCATTAATTCATTTTTGAGCTTTATATGCGAAGTATAAGTCATTTTTAGGTTTATAAGCCACTTAAGCTAGTAAATTCATTATTGAGCTTTTATAAGACAAGTATAAGTCATTGTTGAACTTAATAAGCTTATAAATCTAATTTGAGCTTTAAAAGCTTATAAAGCCAAGTTTGAGCTTTATAAGCTTATAAATTCACTATTGAGCTTTTAGAAGCCAAGTATAATTCATTTTTTTAGGTTTACAAGCTTATAAAGCCAAGTTTGAGCTTTATAAGGTTATAAATTCACTATTGAGCTTTTAGAAGCCAAGTATAATTCATTTTTTAGGTTTACAAGCTTATAAAGCCAAGTATAAGTTTTATAAGGTTATATAGTCATTTTTTAGCTTTTATAAGCCAAGTATAATTCATTTTTTAGGTTTACAAGCTTATAAAGCCAAGTGTAAGTTTTATAAGCTTATATAGTCATTTTTTAGCTTTTATAAGCCAAGTATAATTCATTTTTTAGGTTTACAAGCTTATAAAGCCAAGTGTAAGTTTTATAAAGCCAAGTATAAGTAAATATTTATGTAACTAAGCTATTACTACCATTATTGAGCTTTATGAGCATATAAAGTCATTGATGAGCTTTATGTAACTTACCGGAGGCCACCTCAAGGCTGAGAAGAGCCGCCACGTGGGTTGCTCGGGGATTCACTAGGAGATTCTTGTGGGTTGTGAGATGCAGCTCCGGAATTATGCTACAACAAAGGATGAGTTGCAATGTGGTAAGCATGATGACACTTGATGGTATAAGACCGGGATATATTGATCATTGAAACAAACTTACCGTTCCGGGAGGAGAAACGATAGGCGTCGGCATCGGTGGAGGGGTAAGACCTTGCTTCTCCCACATACTCTGCGAGTTAGGTTTTGAGGACTCGAGCATATTAGCAAGTGAACCAAACATATGCATATGCATTCTTGGCGGATATATGCAAAAGTAGTTACTTACCGAGAAGAGGTCGTAGATGGCCTTCGTCTGGGCATTATTGCGTGCCCTCTCCTCCTCGAGTATCCTCTGGGTCCTCTCCTCCGCCAGCCGGTCCCACTCCGCAAGCTGCTCCGACAACATATCTTGTGTCGCCTGTCTCTCCCTCTGAATGGCGTCCTGAGAACACTCAACAATATAGCAATTATTGTCATCATCGCTACGTAGTCTAAAGAACGGAAAGAAAAATTGAGACAAAGTTATACCTGGATAGCAATGTCCACTGGCCGCGGGCGAGGTCGTACAGCAGGGGCGGAGCTCGTTTGCCTCGCCTTGATCTGAGGTAGAGTCTCCGGGCAATGTACGAAGCCATTGCACATGGAGGTGCTGCCATGATGCTTACCGCCACCAGAAATCATCAAGGCCTCCGGATCAATCTCCTCCTCGCTCGGGTCAAACTGAGGACCGCGTAGCTCTTTCGCCACCTCAGAATAGGCCATCATCTTGTGGTAGGCTGCAGCGCTGGTGTACGCCTCAACACCGTCGCTCTCGGAATATGCCGTCACCGTTTTGTACTTTCCCTTATGGGCCATGGCAAATGAGCGAAATCCCTTAGGCACAGGCTGATTATGGTGCTTCGCCTACAATGAAAAGCAAAGAAAAGGCATGAAACAAATCAATTGATTAATGATGAAAGGACATGAAACTTAAAACAAAAAGGAACATACCCATTTTTTTTGCGTACTCGTTGACGTTGAGATTGCCTTGGTGGTGTGCCACACCTACCATTTGAGCACGCCTAGCCTTGGCGCTTTTGTGGGTGGACAGCCAGGCATCACTGAGCCATTTGTCCACTATCGCCTCAAAGCAATCCATCTTATTTGCACACCATCTCAGGGGCGCCTATGAATTAATAATCTTATAAAGTCATTGAATATCTTTTTTAAGCCAAGTACAAGTCAAGTTTTATGTAACTAAGCTATTATTATCATTTTTTAGTTTTACAAGCTTATAGAGCCAAGTTTGACCTTTATAAACTTATAAAGCCAAGTTTGACACTTATAAGCTTATAAAGCCAAGTTTGAGCTTCATAAGCTTATAAAGAAAAGTTTGACACTTATGAGCTTATAAAGCCAAGTTTGAGCTTCATAAGCTTATAAAGAAAAGTTTGACACTTCTAAGCTTATAAAGCCAAGTTTGAGCTTCATAAGCTTAGAAAGAAAAGTTTGACACTTCTAAGCTTATAAAGCCAAGTTTGAGCTTCATAAGCTTATAAAGAAACGTTTGACACTTATAAGTTTATAAAGCCAAGTTTGAGCTTCACAAGCTTATAAAGAAAAGTTGGAGCTAACTAGGCCTTACTTATAAGTGTAGGAATTTAACTCCAAGTATTCATCCTTCTTAAGGAAAACTTTTCTACACTTCTTCTTGGCCTTCTTCACGCCCTTCTTGGCGTACCAATCTCGAACACACTGAACACGCATCTCGTGCCTAGTGTTCGTGAGTAGCCTCACTATCTCCTTCTCGAGATTCTTCTGGGCCACCGGCTCCATCCCCTCCTCAACCCTATAGTAGCACTGAAAAATGCATCGAACATATGAAAAGATGAGTGAAATGATTCCAACACTAATAAATGATTGCAATGCTTAGAATACTTACCCAAAAAGTAGCCACCACCATGTCGGCTTTGGTACGGCATTCAACGTTGTTGATGCGTTCATCTGGCGGGGCCGGGGCGGCTTTGTAGTGTGGCCAAGTGAGGCCGGGATCAGGAACCCTACCCTCAATAGGCAACTGGACTAGCCCGGGGAACTTCTCCTTAAGCACGGCACCAAGGAGGCAGTTCGGATTCCGAGCACCTTCCGGGTATGTCCACGCCCTGCAAAATAAGAACACAAAGACATTAGTTCTTGTTGGACCATATGTACATGTATGATATATATATACAAGGAACACAAAAAATTCATCAACTTACTTCTCCCCATCTGGCGCTATCAATACCCTCTGCGAAGGGTCCGGACGTGGTGGGAGCCGTGTCATACCACGCTGGTACACCGGCTTCTTGGAAGAGGAGCTCCCCTCACCCCCATCATCCCCCTCACCCCCCTCAGCCCCGTCGTCATCGCTATCATCATCCTCATCAGCATCATCATCATCCGTGCGAGCACGCTCCTCCCAAGGATCATCCCAACGAGGCTCCGTCGACTGCCTCGGTGCCTCCGGTGTCTCTGACTGCACCGGCGGTGTCCGTTGCTCCGGTGCCTCCGGCTGCACCGGCGGTGGCTCCTGCACCGGTGAGACTGTCCTGTGAGTGGGTGACTCGGCTAGGGCGCCACCTGCTCCTCGACCACCTCCTCGACCACCGGGTTTAGCTCTCTTTGGGACTTTTCCCCGACCTCTCCCACGAGGCTGCTCAGCACGCGCCGGCGGTGAGCTGGCTGCGACAATACCCGCCAGCAACTCTCTCCGTAGAGGTAGAGGTGGTCGAGACTCCACCGGTGGGTCCCTACGGCTCGCCATGTGTCAACACCTGTTACGGAGTAAAGATGAATTAGTAAAGTAAGGAAATAAATAATACAAATTCATATATACAAAAAACAAACATATGCATATAAAGATGAATTAGTACATTAAGGAAATAAATAATACAAATTCATATATACAACAAACAAAAGAAAGTTGGGATGCATACAACTAATAGTCGGGATCATCTGTATCTTCTCCAGGATCAATAAAAACATCATCGTCACTATCACGCGTGTCGTCATGAATGATCTCTTCTCCGGGATCGGGTTCAGCGTCAACCACATTTCGAAAGCCTTTTTGTAACCGGTCAAGCAATGATAGGTCATCCGCATCGGTAACCTCTTCGTGTTCCACTTATTCATCTTCCTCCTCATCATCATCGGTAACCTCTTCGTGTTCCACTTCTTCCTCTTCCTCCGCATTGTCATTCTCTACTTCCATGTTTTGACCAAACGTAGAGGTTTTTCCGTAATGTTTTTTGGCCACACGTGTTTCTTGGAAGAATTCTCCGTCATATGTGTCTGGGTCTATGTGAGGTTGATAATCCTCTTCTTCATTGGGGGCAGGTAGTTTACCATGTGGCGGCACGTCATAGACGACATACCAATCTTCGAGATTCTTTACACTTTGGCAGGCCCATGGAAGATAGAAAACCTGTGTGGCCTGTTGAGCCACAATATAAACTTCGGCAACATTTAAACGGTTCTTCTGTTTAATTTCAACTAGCCCAACATGCTCATGAGTTCGTCTAGTGTCCTTCGGATCGAACCAATGACATTTGAAGACAACGGCATTCGGAGGATTTTCACCATAATATAGCAGTTCGTATATTTCTTCAACTATTCCATAATACTCGACTCCTCCATCTATAGTGGACACACCGGAATTCGTTGTTTTCCGATCGGGCATAGTTTGCTCTTTCATACCAGTACGAAAGCGATACCCATTGATGTCGTATTTTTCATATGTATGGACCTTAAAGTCAAAACCATTTGCGATTTGTCTCAATTCAGCGTCCATCGACTCTGAATTAGCCTACAAGTTGAAACGGAAAGGCTTGTTGTATTAGTCGGTACTGAGACGACGAAGAAATAACAATGGCCTGTATATCATATAAGAAGTACCGTTTGTGTAAACCAAGAGATGAAACCGGGATTGCCGCCTCCCCGCTTCTCAAGAAGATTAATCTCTTCGATGGAGTCTTTTTCGATCGCCACTCCATTCGAGAATTGCGCGACGAATCGACTGTATCAAATAATTAAGAGAAGGTAGACACACAACTCGTCAAGAAGTTGCAGAACAATTAATATGTACCGCGCACTTACTCGATGTATGGCCGCACTTCTGTCATGTTGGTCAAGATATACAATGTAATGATGCTCCATTCCTCGAAGGTCAACGTCTTTGTCTTCATAACCCCACAAGGTGCGAGGCTCCCTTTAAAGAGTTTGAACTTGGATTCATGTCGCTCGGGGTCGCCAGTATTGTACCGAGGCTTTGGATTATGCAAACTGTAATTAGTGGCAGCATAGTGTGCTGTCACGAAGTTTGCCGCTTCCTCGACAACCAATGCCTCAGCCATTGATGCTTCAATTCTCTGTTTATTTTTACATTTTGCTCGAAGCGTCTTCTGCATTCTCTCGGTTGCATAGCACCAACGGTTTTGAACAGGGCCACCCAATCTTGCCTCCATCGGTAGATGCAAAATCATATGCTGCATCGGATTAAAGAAACCCGGTGGAAAGATCTTCTCTAACTTGCATATCAACTCCGGCGCCAGTTTTTCCATCTCTTCTATCACAATAGGCGATAATTCTTTAGCACAAAGAACACGGAAGAAATAGCTTAGCTCTGCCATTACTAGCCATTCATCCTCGGGGATGTAGCCGCGCAACATCACCGGCATTATCCGCTCAAGCCATATGTGCCAATCGTGACTCTTCAGCCCAAAGATTTTCAACTTTTCAAGACTTGCTCCCCTTGCTAGATTCGCTGCATACCCATCGGGGAACATCAACTTTTTTTTCACCCAGATGAGGATTTCCCTCATGTGTTCCCTTTTAAGATTGAACCATTCCTTTGGCTTCTCCCAATTATTCTTCCCTTTCGGTTGTCGCATGTTCAGTGACTTCCTATTACACAGACTCTCCTGATCGACTCTAGCCTTAACATTATCTTTCCCCTTATCAGTGCCGAACAATGTACCAAAAAGGGCCTCACCCATATTTTTTTCAGTGTGCATCATGTCAATGTTGTGTGGAAGAGCAAGGTCTTTGAAATACGGGAGATCCCAAAAGCATGGCTTGTGGGTCCAGGCGTGTTCCGTATTATATCCCAAGAAATACCCTGGCCGGTTCGGATCAGGCTCTAGTGAGTTCAACTGATCAAGAATTTGTGCGCCCGTCATCATAGGTGGTGCCTCGTGCTCGACAACTTTACCTTTGGTGAAATTCTTCTTGTCTTTTCTGAATCCATGGTCCAGAGGCAGGAATTGTCTATGCAAGTCGAAGCAAGAATACTTGCGACCCTCCGGCAGCCAATGAAACTTAAGAGCAGACTTGCACTGCGGGCATGGGAACCTTCCGTGCACGCACCATGCAGTTGGAAGTTTGTTTTGCTAGCTGCGTCATATGTCCGGATCCCATTATCCCAAGCTTCTTTCAACTCATCCATCAGTGGTTGCAAGTACACATTCATATTTTTTCCGGGATAGTTGGGCCCCGGAACTATCAACGTCAAGAAGATGTGCTTTCTTTGCATAAGTACTCCAGGGGGCAGATTGAGGGGCATGATGAATACGGGCCAACAACTATACTGGGTTGCCGTCATACCGAAAGGATTGAACCCATCGAGGCTAATGGCGAGTGCCACGTTTCTTGGGTCTTTGGCTTTACCTTCTTTATGTATTTCATTGAACATCTTCCACGCTTCACCATCAGAGGGGTGGGTCAACATCAAATTCCCGTATTCATCTGTAGCACATCTAATTCCATCTCTGTGCCATGTCATTTGTTTTGCTGTTTCTTCAAGCATGTAAAGCCGTTGAAGTCTTGGTAAGATCGGTAGGTACCGAAGAATGTTTACGGGTATTTTGCTCTGCGTCTTCTCACCAAGACCGTTGTCTACGACAATATACCTGGAGGACTTGCAGCGTGGACAATAATTATCATCCGCATACTCATGCCTAAATAAGACGCATCCTTTCTCACAAGCATGTACCCGCTCGATGGGCATCTTCAGTGCACCGAGTATTTTGTCTGAGTGGTATAGGTTTGCAGGCATAATATGACCGTCCGGTAGAAAGCGCCCGAATAAGGTCATCATCGCATCATAGCACTCTCTGGACAAGTTGAATTGTGCCTTAAGAGCCATTGTTTGTGCGATGGCATCTAGTTGACAAAGCTTGGTGTGCGCATGCAGTGGGAGTTTTGAAGACTCTAGCATGGCATAAAAGGCCTTGGCAGTTTCCTCCGGTTCTTCGTCCTCAAGAAGAGCATCGTTGTAGTCATTGACCATGTCTTCGATCCCTGTACCACAATCCTCAATGCGCTGACGCACTACCTCATGTCTGTCACGTTGGGTCGACTCGCCATGAAATGACCACAACGTATAATCAGGCATGAAACCACGTATTTGCAGGTGTTTACCCATTACATCCTTTTTCTGTTGTGAATAGTTCTTACATCTAGTGCAGGGGCACCATGTTCTTGGTTGGCCAGCACTAAATGCAACCTCTAGGAACTCCTCGGTCTTGGCCAACCATTCCTCAGTCATATTTTTTTGACTAGGGTGACCGGTGTACATCCACGCACGATCATTCATTCTGGCTAGCTAGCTAGTACAAATTAACACCAGAAGGCATATAATTAATTACGGTGATACGGCATATGCACACTAGCTAATAGGTAAAGATAGGTCCTAATCCCACCTGAGTATGTGCAGATTGGATTCATTTCCCCATGCTCTCCTCCCAATCCGACGCAAAATTTCGACAGCACCTCCCCGCTGTTCTCCTGATACACGTCTCAGCATAAACCGAGAGGATGTGTACCCGGAGAACAACAAGGTGGCGCTGACGAAATCCTGCGTCCGATCCGGAGGAGAGCATATATGGGGAAATGAATCCAATCTACACATACTCGGGCTGTCCATGGATAACGTTGGACAATTCGAAAGAATCCAATTATAAATATGAAAATGAATGCATATTTATAAATGGAATCTTTCAAACGGGAGACGCATATGGGTTACGTGACTTGCATGAGTTGAGAAGGAAAGAACTAGCTACGCCTATCTTCTAGGTAGGGTGAAACTAGGGTAGGGTGAAACTAAGAGGAGAGAGACGTTTGGTGTCCTAGTAGGACAAACTGCTAGTCACGGGAACCTATGCAATTAAATAAGGCAACCTTAGCAACAACAAGCTAAGCACCAATACATTGGAGACTATAGTTACTTAACACATTTAATACTCTTAGCACCTCACTTAGCACCTTTGTTTTTTTAGATAAATAAGAGCTCTTGCCCCCGGTTTCATATCACCGAAATCAAATAGTACTAACTATATATCCTAATTAGTAGTAACTAATTCCTAAATCTAACAAGCCCTAGCCCTAATCTACTAACAAATCTAGCTAGCTAATTTCTTTAACTAAATACTTATAAGCTAACTAAAATTTATCATAAATAGAAACAAAATTGAATCCTAATTAGTATACTAACTAATTTCTAAACCTAACAAACCCTAGCCCTAATCTCCTAACTGATCTACCTAGCTAAATTTTTACCTAACTAATGATAAGCTAACTAAAATTTAACATAAATATCTACTTACATTAAATACAAACAAAAATGAATACAAAATAGAAAAAATGCAAAAAATGGGAGGGCCGGTGCTCACCTGCAGGGGGGTCGACGGCTGGGGGAGAGGAGACCGACGGCGCCGCCGAGACCTAGAGGGGGAGGGCGAGCAGGGGAGGTGACGGCGGCCCGGCGGCGGTGGGGAGGTGGCGGCGGGGAGGTGGCGGCGGGGCGCCGGCGTGGGGAGGTGGCAGGTCACCGGCGTGGGGAGGTGGCGGCGGGGCGCAGCAAGGGAGACGCGGCGGCGAGATGTGGGGGGTTGTGGGGGTTAGGGCTGGCCCGACGTGGGTTAACGGTGCTAGCTGCTTTGCCGTCAGCTGGCTGACGGCAGAGGCTTGGCCGTCTGCTGGCTGACGGCCAAGCAGCGGGCAGTTAAGCCAGCTCCTCCTGGTGGGGCTAGGTTGGTTGTTCGCCGTCAGCTAGCCTGTTGCCGTTAGCTTGAATGGCATCTGCCGTCAGCCAGCTGACGACGTTGAACTGGCTGACGGCATAGCTCCGTTTTTCCCACAGCCAGGTCTTTGCCGTCAGCTTACCGTCTGGCTGACGACATAGTTTGCGTTGCCGTCAGCCCCGACAGAAAGCTGACCGCAAAGCACAAAGCTGATGGCAAAACTCCTTTTTCCTGTAGTGTTATATATTTTTCCCAGAATTTTTTGAGCACTTTTAATGGCCGGAAAACCTGAAATACAAAAACAGCAGAAAACAGAAACTGGCAACTGGGTGCACTGAGTTAATAGGTTAGTCCAAATAGGTTCAAAATTGTATGAAACTTCAAGAAAAACATGGCAAAGTCACACAAAACATGCATGGAGCAAGCAGAAATTATAGATACGTTTGGGACGTATCAACATCCCCAAGCTTAATTCCTGCTCGTCCTCGAGTAGGTAAATGATAACAAGCATAATTTCTGTGGTGACATGCCACACAACCATAAAAGGACTTTTAAGTAAAGCAATCAAAGCATGCAATTCAATTCAAGTCTTAACAAGCAAGAGTCTATATTAGCATTCACACAAGCAACAAAAGAACAAAAGGTGCAAGAGCTCTCGCTGTCCGTGACTCGAATGTCTCCAGATGGTGTTTGCGTGCAAGCAAGGGATAGGGAAATACGAGAGAAAAAATAAGGTTGTTGAGAACAACTATCTACTAAAGTTTCACACTTGGTCTCCTTTGGATTCTTATCTGGACTCGTCCCCAGACCACTAGCCAGGTACAAGTCAAACGGATCCACTCCCTTTCGATATTTTGAGCACTCATGCAATGGATGAGCGTGAGCAAGAAAGTTGACACCTAAAAGGAGAAACAGAAAGAAGGTGGAGGAGGAAGACAAAAAGGTGTGAAAGTCTCACATCAATGAGGACAATCATAGGCGAGAGAAGGCAATATGATAGATATGATGTGATGAGTAGGGATTGCCATACAACGGATGCACATGTGAGCTAAAATCTCTCCAAGGGAACTAGTGGGGGTGCATCTAACTTGCTTGCTCAAGAAGACCTAGAGCTCGTTTGAGGAGGCTCATCATTGGAATATACAAGCCAAGTTCTATAGTATGATGGGTCCCCACATAGCTATATGCATGATGATGATCTCTATGGAGTACAAGGGATAGGAGATGAAGTACTAGTGTGGATCTCTCAAAAGGAATAGTAGTATGCCCCCTTATCTCTTTTTATTTTTTTCTCTTTTTTCTCTTTTTTTTGGTGGCCTCAATGGCTCTTTCTATTTAACTCCCATTTGTCCTCTTTGGGATCTTTTGATTTTGTCTTCTTTGGGATCTTTTCCTCACTTTAGGGGAAATACTCTATATTTTACAAGAATATAGGAGATCTTTCACACTTTACAAAGATTCTCACCTAAAGAAAATGTAACTATCATGATGCAAATGTATGCTTCTGCCAGGATAGCAGGATATGCAATGATACTAGCGCGTCATGTAGCAATGATTAGGGCAAGGCCCAACTAGCATGCGGCTCATCGATCAAGCAAGTAGCATGTATGACATGAAGGTCAAGTCATGAGAAGGTGGATGTTGCACGGCAATGTATCTCGGAAAGGCTATGGAAATGCCTTGTAGGTAGGTATGGTGGCTATTTTGAGGAAAGATATAAGGAGGCTTATGATGACAGAGCGTATCATGCCAAGGGTTTGGATGCACCGGCGAAGTATGCGCCAACTCTCGAGGTGAGAAAGGGCAATGCACGGTACCGAAGAGGCTAGAAAAAGTATAAGTGGGTGGAAGTGTCAACTTTCGAATACTCACATTAGTCCGAAGAACTCATGCACTTATTATCGGTAACTCTCAATCTAATCAGGAGGTTCAAAAAGATACAGGTACCCCGAGGAGGAGTGTATGGGGGTTTGGTTATCCTTGCGCATCCTCGACTCATGGTACGTGAGTGTACTCTAATATTCGAACCCTCCAGAGGTTAGTGATCCATCTAGTAGCTAGAGTTCTCAACAGGGTTTTTTTTTGGTTTCGAAAAACACACAGATTGCCCAAAATACGACATCTATCACTAATAGGAAAGAGCTCTTGACACCATAAGTTCAAACATTACTCTAGTCAATACCTCAAAACTATTGCAAGTTACTACTACAAAGAGAAAGGCAACTTCAACTACCTACTTCTAGTCAAGACACAAAACTCAGTGCAACAGGCAAACTCTCTAACAAGATAAAACATGCAACCTATAGAAATTTCAACCTAAGACAAAAAGAAAAGCTCTAGAAAAACTAAAGCACTACAACTAAACAGAGCAGCAACTAAGAAAAGAAAAAGAACAGCTCACAGCTAAAAGAATAAGCATGCAAATCCTATGAGGAGTTCTAGTTCAAGCGGAGCGTGAATCTCTCCCACACAAAAGAGTAAGTTGGGGTCTAACTTGTTACTACAGAAAACAAAGCAAAAGAAAACTAAAAAAAACCTAAGAGCGAGACACTCCAAGAATAGCACATAATGCATGAAGTGATAAAAATATAGTGCAACGAGAGACAAACTGATAATTGTTGATGAAGAAGGGGATGCACGGGGGCATCCCCAAGCTTAGACGCTTGAGTCTCCTTGAATATTTATTGGGGGTGCACATGGGAATCCCCAAGCTAGAGCGTTTGACCCTCCTGAATCTTCTTTCATCATCCTCCATCGCGCACTTGAAAACTGCCTTCATACATAACTCATTGAAGGCTGATTAGAGAGGTTAGTACCCTAATAAAATAATTTTCCTGTACTGCAAATAAACATTTCCAGGAAGAGCTACTGTTTCCCAAGATTTCCAAAAGATATTTTCAAAGAAAAAGAAAGCTTAAGGTTTGCAAAAGTGAAGAGAGACAAAACATGGCAGAATCTGTGAAAAACAGAACAGCAGATAGAAACTAATTTTTTTAGGGGTACTTCTGCAACTCAAATAAAAAAACTCAGAACATACGGAAGTTTCTTAATTGTATAGAGCACAGTGTTTAAAAAATTCAGCTCAAAAAGATGAACTGGGATTTTTCTCTGATTTTTCTAGTCAGAGGACAAAATCTGTTTTCTGGACAGCATGTCACAACTTTTACTTCCCTTGCCGTATGAGGCTAAACTTGGCACAAAGCTTGAAAAGTAAAGATACAATGATGTTCCTACAGTAGTAAGAATCATCAAGACCACTAAGAACGGAACAAAAACAAAAAGAAAAACCTAAATTCGTTGCGGGCTGCCTCCCGGAAGCGCTTCTTTAGAGCCATTAGCTAGGCTTAAAGCAGAAGATCAAAGTTCTCCAAAATCATCGGAAGGTTCACCAAGGATTTCAAAAGGGTTTTCAATAAGCTCATCCTTGTTCTTCCGAGGGAAGAGGTACGTACCTTTTTCCTTGCCACGCAAACGTATTTGTCCGTTACCTATATCAATGAAGCCTTTCGTGGCTCGGAGGAAGTCCCTTCCGAGCACTATATTTCCTTTGTTGGCCTTCATGATGGCTAAGTCAAACTCTACAGTCCTTTTAAGAAACATGACCTGGACATCTTTTAATCTTCCCTGGATCTCAGAAATATCACCATTAGAATGTTCATGGAAAGATGGAAATTTGTCCATGCTTTTAAGGTACAAAGAATCATAAATAAAGCTTGGCATTATAGAAACAGTAGATCCAATGTCACAAAAAGAAAGAAGTTTTGATTAGAGATAACAACCCTAACAAAAGGCTCCCAGTCATTTTCTATTTCCAAAATCTCCTCTCTAAGGGGATTTAACTTCTCTACTTCTTTTAAGTCTAGAGTATCAAGTCTCTTCTCAATAGTAGCAATTCTGTCCACAACAGTGTTAAGACCATCATAAACAAAATAACCAGATAAACCATGTATAATTTTAAGAGCTCTAGCTTCATCACACTCTAAAAAGTCTCCTTCAGCTATAAGATCAAGAGAGTGCTTACACCACTTAAAAAGGCCAAAGTAAAAATTTCTAAGCACAATTCTTATAGGTAACCAAGGCATATTTGCCTTATGTGCTTCAGAAATTCTGTCCCATGCCTTCTTCATATTCTCCCCGTTCCTTTGATGGAAATCCAAGACTTCGTATTCCCTCATAGTACCAACTCCTAACATACTTAACCACACAACAAGGGTAACATGTATTTTTGGTATTTTTGATTAAGGACACAAAAGTAAAAACTGAAAGGTAAACTAACAAGACTAAAAAGCAAAGGTAAAAGATAGTGTCCAACTCCCCTATCTTGTAGACTCGAGTCCCAGGCAACGGCGCCAGAAATTTGCTTGATGGCTTCTCGCCCCTCGTTGGTTACCCCAAGTGGAAGGTTTGAGATGCAGTGCAGCAGCAAGTTTCCCTCGGTGAAGATACCAAGGTTATCAAACCAGTAGGACGCAGGAGATACAAGTAGGTGGCAACGTCGCCAGAAATTGCTTCCTGACTAGGGTGTTGTCGTGGACCTGCAGACAGAAACAAATAACTTTGCTCCCAACGAGTATAGAGTAGTTGTCAATTCCTCCGACCTTGTCGTTTACAAAGGATCAACGCAAGAGATAAAAGGTGCAAAGGAAAGTAAAATCTGAAAGTAAATTGAGGGTGTGAACAATAATGTGAAGATGGACCAGGGTCCCATGATTTTCACTAGTGATGTCTCTCTCCCAAAAGACGATAAAAGTGCTAGCGAGGTAAACAAATCAGAGTTGGGAAATTGACAGGATTATGAAGGCACCGCAATGCTAACTATGCTGCAAAGAATGGAAGGGCTCAAAAGCAATGGGCAGTACGCAAAGGTAAGTAGACCGAAATCCATCTGCATCTACTACGAATCATCCACCTTGAGATATCTATCCAGAACATATCGCTGGTATTAAGTTGTGAATCCCACCCAAAGTGTAAACTCAAAGCAACAGACAACTGCATTAAAAGAACTTTGCGTAAATTAATAATCCTTGCACCCGCAGGTACAAGCACCGTTGTTTTATCCCTGGTGGCAGCAGCACATCCCCTAGTCTCATGTTTCTCTCACTCAAGCTAGACATCAAGGGGCTGAACCCACAATCGAGCATAACGCTCTCTCTTGGAGTTGCAAATAAAATACTTAGCCAAAGCAAATACCCCAACGGAGAACATGCAATAATTTACTCAAGAACAAAATATAAAAGAGAAGAACCAAATAATTTACTCATCACAATCTGAACATAGTCTCATAATCCATCAGATCCCAAAAAACTCAGCATAGCAACAGCAGAAATTACATAGATGCCTCGATCATGTGAGGCAGCTCACGAGGACTCGAAAGTGGAAGAAAAAAAGGGGGAGAGATAGATCACATAGCTACTGGTCACGGACCCATGGTCCAAGGGAAACTACTCACGGTACATACGGGAGGTGTCCATGGCTATGGAGGGTCTCCCGGAGGGGGTAGCTTCTCCCGGCAGGGTGCCGAAGCAGCTTCTCGAGGCAGCCCCTATCTAGAAGCGGCGGCGGAGGAGGAACAGAGGCGAGATCGCGAAAGAGGAGTCCGTATTAGGGCTTTCCACCTCGAGGGATAAACCAGGGTGGGGCCGTGCCACCTTCCCTCCTGGCTGCCTGGTGGTGGCCCCCTTCCCTCTCTTGGTGATTCCGGAAGCTTCTGTTGCGCTGATTTTATATATTTTTCCCGGAATTTTTGGAGCACTTTTAATGGCCGGAAAACCTGAAATAAAAAAACAGCAGAAAACATAAACTGGCAACTGGGTGCACTGAGTTAATAGGTTAGTCCAAATAGGTTCAAAAGTGTATGAAAGTTCAAGCAAAACATGGCAAAGTCACACAAAACATGCATGGAGCAAGAAGAAATTATAGATACGTTTGGGACGTATCAGTATGGTGGCTGTTTTGAGGAAAGATATTAGGAGGCTTATGATGACAGAGCGTATCATGCCAAGGGTTTGGATGCGCCGGCGAAGTATGCGCCAACTCTCGAGGTGAGAAAGGGCAATGAACGGTACCGAAGAGGCTAGAAAAATATGGATGGTGGAAGTGTCAACTTTCGAATACTCACATTAGTCCGAAGAAGTCATGCACTTATTATCGGTAACTCTCAATCTAATCAGGAGGTTCACAAAGAGACAAGTACCCCGAGGAGGAGTGTATGGGGGTTTGGTTATCCTTGCGCATCCTCGACTCATGGATGGTACGTGAGTGTACTCTAATATTCGACCCCTCCAGAGATTAGTGATCCATCTAGTAGCTAGAGTTCTCAACAGGGTTTAGGTTTTCGAAAATCACACAAATTGCCCAAAATACGACATCTATCACTAATAGGCTAAAGCTATTGACACCATAAGTTCAAACATTACTTAAGTCAATACCTCAAAACTATTGCAAGTTACTACTACAAAGAGAATAGCAACTTCAACTACCTACTTCCTAGTCAAGACACAAAACTCGGTGCAACATGCAAACTCTCTAAACAAGATAAGCATGAAAACTATAGAAAGTTCAAGCCTGAACCAATTAAAAGCTCTAGAAGAAAACTCTAAAGCACATGAACTAAACAGGGCAGCAGCTAAGAAAAGATAAAGAACAACTCACAGCAAAGAATAAGCATGAAAATCCTATGAGGTGTTCTAGTTTAAGCGGAGCGTGTATCTCTCCCAATCAAGCATGTTAGGTTCCGACATTGTAATGACCAGCAAACAAAACAAAAGAACTAAGAAAATTAAAGAGCAAGACGCTCCAAGCATAGCACATAACGCATGAAGTGATAAAAATATAGTGGAACGAGGGACGAACTGATGATTGTTGATGAAGAAGGGGTTGCATGGGGGCATTCCCAAGCTTAGACGCTTGAGTCTCCTTGAATATTTCTTGGGGGTTCCGGGCGCATCCCCAAGCTTGAGCTTTTGACACTTCAAGATCTTCTTTCATCATCTTCCATCGCACACTTGAAAACTCCCTTCATACAAAACTCATCATAAGGTGATTAGAGAGGTTAGTACCCTAATAAAAATAATTTTCCTCTACTGCAGATAAAGATTTCCAGGAAGGTCTACTGTTTCTCTTGCCTTCCCAAAAGTTTTTGCAAAGAAAAAGCAAGCTTACGGTTTGCAAAACTGCCAAAAGAAAAACAGGGACAAAAGTTGAGAAAAACAGAACAACAGAGAGAAAAGAATTTTTTCTAGGCACTTCTGCAACTCAAATCAAAAATACTTAGAACAGACGCCTGAAATGTAATTGTATGGAGCATACTGTCAAAAAAGTTCAGATCAAAAAGATGATCTGGTGATTTATCGTGAATTTTTCCGTCAAGCAGACAGAATCTGTCTCTGGACTGCATGCACCAACTTTTGATCTTTCTTGCAATCAGAGGCTAAACTTGGCACAAAGCTTAGAAAGTAAAGATACAATGATGTTTCTACAGTAGTAACAATCATCAAGAGCACTAAGAACAGAAGAAAAACAAAAATAAAAACCTAAATTCGTTACGGGTTGCCTCCCGAAAGCGCTTCTTAAAGTCATTAGCTAGGCATGAGTGTAACGATGCTCACAAAATAATAAGAGTCGAAGCACAAAAGAGAGCATCAAAGGAGCAAAGACAAACCACATTTAAGTCTCACATGCTTCCTATGCATGGGCAACTTGAAACAAAATAAATAAATGAAGCACAACGCAACAAGCATAGGAAGGTAAAACATGAGCACCTTCAAGATTTTCAACATGGAGAGGGGTGTTTTCCTAACATTAAAATTTCTATAACCATGTTTCCCTCTCTCATAATAATTTTCACTAGCATCATGAACAAACTCAAAAAATTTAATTATCACACAAATCATGATTTTCATGATCTACTAGCACATAATCATGTAGTCTTTCTAAGCAAACCTCATCATCATTAAGAACATCCATAGTAGGCAAAAATAGAGGTTTATCATAAGATTCATCAAGATAGCAAGGGTTATCATAAATAACAGTAGAAAAATCATCCTTGCAAGTATCATTCATAGGGGCATCGTGGCCACAAGCATAAATTTCATCAAAAAGGGATCTTTCAAAAGAATCCATAGGATCATAGCAATCAATATAGCATTCATCCTCCTTTGGTAAGCATGGAGGGCAATCATATAAAGTAAGAGTCAAAGAGTTACTCTCATTAGTAGGTAGAGATGGGTAGCTACTCCATTCTTCCTGCTTTTGTTCGTCACTCTCCTCCTCTTTTTCATCCAAGGAGCATTCAGTTTCAGAAATTTCTTCTTTTGTAGAGTCCTGCAAAGCATTAGTCTCTTCCTCTTGTGGAGAGAACCTTTTGAGATGTTCAATAATATAATAATTGTCATTAAAATCCTCAAAGAAATAATTAAGTATTTCAAGACTCTCGGATTTGTAAGGGGCATCATCAATATTTTCAACAAAGGAAGCAATCTCATAGGCACCCTTAAAGATAAAAATTTCTTCTATTTGTTCTGCATCATAAAAATCATAGTTTCCCTTAGCATAAGAAGCTAAGGTTCATCATGATTGTACTCACATTGGAAAGCAAGGTGTTTGTGCCTCATAAAGCAACAAGATTCATCCCTGCAGAAAGATATATTATATATTGAGCACAAGTTTCTAGCATAGTCATACAACTCCTGTATTAGTCCCCATGAGTGTATCCCTTTTTGAGACAAGCAGTATTCCTTGTAATATTTTTGTTGATCCTCCGTGAATCCTACCATCTCTCTACGAACGGGGCCACTTAAGGAACTTATGGAGATTAAGGTGCTCCTGCGGCGGAGCACCAGAACAAAGAATTAACACTCTATGAACACATGTGATCCTCAAATTATAGCCCATCCCCTTTGGTGTCCCAAGCTGTCACCATTGGGATCGTTGGTTCCGGACTATAATAGGTGCATACAACCGTAGATAAGATCTAGAACAACAATTATAATCATGCAACCATAACGTGCTCAGATCTGAGATCATGCTACTCGTGCACTAGTAACAAGCATTAAGAACAACAAATTGCAGCAACAATAATTCATAAACCTCTTAGGACTGAACAAGGTAAAAATTCATCGGATCCCAACAAACACAACACCGATTCCCTCATATGGATCTCAATCATGTAGGGCAGCCCATGAGAACATTGTATTTAAGATCTAGTGGGAGAGAGTACGACATATCTACTGCTAAGAACCCGTAGTCCAAGGAGGAACTACTCAAGAAGCATCATGGGGGAAGAAGAGTCGATGAAGATGGCCCCGGGGGCCAAGGCCCTCCCCGGCAGGGTGCCGGAGCAGGATCCTGGTGACCCCCGAAGCTAGTTTTCGATGGCGGCAGAGATCGGAATCGCTTCTGGAAAAGGTACTTCGATATTAGGGATTTCCTCCTCAGGGGTAAAAATAGGGGCCAAAGGGGGCACCGAGAGGAGCCACCAGGCAGCCAGGAGGGTGCCTGGCGGGGCCTAGGGCTGGGCCGCGCCATGGACCCTTCTGGAGTCCTGGTGGTGGCCCTCTCTTCCTTCCTTGGTGTTTCCGGAGGCTTCCGGGACGCTGATTTTTTATATAATTTTTTCGGAATTTTTGGAGCACTTTTAATGGCCGGAAAACCTGAAATACAAAAACAGTAGAAAATAGGAACTGGCAACTGGGTGCACTAGGTTAATAGGTTAGTCCAAATATGCTCAAAAGTGTACGAAAGTTCAAGCAAAACATGGCAAAGCCACACAAACACATGCATGGCACAAGAAGAAATTATAGATACGTTTGGGACGTATCAATCCATTATTCCCTTGTGCAAAAGTATTCAAACTGGGGTTCAGGTTTCTGTCACTCCGGCAACCCACCATAAGAATTCTTTATACACAATGTATCCCCTAGGTCCTTAATAAGGCGAAGTGTTGAGTGTTCGACTCACACAACACCACTAGGAAAATAACAACACAACTTAAATATCAAACAACACAAATTACTTCAACCTCATATGACTACTAACAACTAGACTTCTCCGATGTCCTCAAGAACTAAAGTAACTACTCACAAGACATAAAAGAGATCATGATCAGAGGTGATAAATATATGATAAACAATCTGGACATAATGATATTTCTCCAACAAATCTCAATAGCATTCCCCACAAAGTAGTAATCAACACCGATAGAGTAGTGAGGATAGATAATAAGGATTACAACACAAGATAAACTTGTGAGGTGAGATTGGATGGGGGTGTAGATGGTGCTGATGTTGGGGATGATGTTGATGATGATCTCGATGATGCCCGTGATGATGGTGATGATCTCCCCTTCCGGGGGGTGATCTCCTTGGCGGAATCTGCCCGCAGGAGAGCCCTTTTCTTCTTTGTAGGTTTTCACCACGGAGCAGCGGCGGAACTCCGTAAAAGCTTCTTTTTTAGGGTTTTCGCGTAACGATGAGTATATAGGCCAGAGGGGGAGCCGGGAGTGGCCCCAGGGCTCAAGGCGCCCTCCCGGTGCGGCTAGGGGTGGGCCCGCGCCAGGTGGGCGCTTGGGGCTCCTATGGCCCCCCCTCTGGCCCCTCTTCAGCGAGTCTTCGTTAATCCTTCGGAAAATACCCTCCGTCGATTTTCAGGTAATTTGGAGGTATTCTTCTTCAGCAACTCAGCGTCCACTTTTTACCGCTGCATCCTGCGTCTGCTACTTCGGCACCGGAAAGTTGCAAAATGTGTAAAATAAGCCAAAACAACATAATTACGATATAAAATAGTGATGCATTTTGGACGTATCAAATTCCCCAAGCTTAGACCTCGCTTGTCCCCAAGCGAAAACTGAGCTCGGTAAACATGTCCACAAGTTTAGAGAGTGAAGTGTCGATGAATAGAATACGGACAAGAAGCATCATGATTTCTTCACCAAACTCAAACATCCTCAACATCAATCTTCAACTCATAAAGCCCTTATGAAAGAGTAATAACAATTATAATCAAGAGTAGGGCTAAGGAAACTCATCAAATCATGGCAAACATGTCCTTTGGTCAAGAACAACTAATAGCTTTTACTTTTGCTCTTTCTCTTTATATTTTGATGAGACAATTTGGAACTTTTGAAAGAACAAGCTATTAGTCATGATGTGAAAATGCTAACACAAAGGAAGATGTTTGCTTGGCAAATGCTTTTGCAAACAACTTACTTATCAAAAGATAATGTCAACAATGATATGGCATGGCAAAAATTTAATGCATCATTATATGGATGAATCCTCATCAGCACCAAGTGTCTATTCTCTTTGGGAAAGGAGGAAGTAGGGGAAACTGACTCAACATAAAAGTAAAGGAAAAGCCTTGTTAAAGGCAAGCATGGAAAACTCAAGTGTTATCCTTAAATCAAACAGAGTGAAAAAACAAGTTTTGAGAGGTGCATGATTTGTCAACGAATGCTAATAGAAAACTCAATTACTTCTCAGATTGGACAAGTTTCGAGGAACGGCTCCCAAACGGGGACGATCACATCCCCGCAATCTCCTTTGTTTATCACTGCCAAAGTTTTCTGATTTCTCATGAACAAAGCGTGAAGGTGGGTTTGTCTGTTGTATTATATTTTGTGAGTTGGGCGCACTCATGCCAGTTCCTCCTCGTATTAGGGGTTTGCAGATTAGACATGCAATCCCGGGATAAAACTTGTCCAACTTAAGAAGATCATGAATTAACTACTACTTCCTCATGAGCTAAAGAGGGGCACAAAATAGAAGATTTTGAACATTTAAGGATAACACAAAAGTTCTATACTTTAGGAGTGGTAGTGAAATACCACGAATAGGAAGGTATGGTGGACTCATATGGGAGAATACTGGTTTCAGGGTCAGGATGCACAAGCAGAATTCCGCTTAATACAGAAGTTTGGTGTAACAGCCCAGTTTTCACAAAAATTAAATTTTTTGTTTTCGGTGTGAGTTGTTTGATTGTCTGATTTGTTTGCGGTGATTCCATCCCCGATTTATCGATCGGCGATTATTTTTCCCCCTCTTATCTCATATCGGGCGGAGACCGACCCTTGCCACCCTGACACTCGACCTTTGAGACACCGGGTTCACCCGATCGCCGTCGCGAAAACCGCACGAGACCAGCCGCAGCCAACGGAACGAAAACCCCGTTTAATAATTAAACGGGTTATTTTTATAGCGCGCTGGAAAGTGTTTTCGGAACGGTTCCAGCTCGAGGTGAACGCCGCTGGCTCGACGTGCTGATCGTGCAGTTCGAAGTTTTACCCGAATCGGAGGTACTGCGGACCCCCGGCGGTCAGAAACGTGAGCACCGCGCGCGCGAGAGAAAAACCGGGGATGTTTTTGCAAACTGCCAGCCACCTGGGCTATATAAAGACCACCACACTCCCACCCCTTTCTAGGGTTTCCCTAGCCACAAAATTGCAGCCACCCCCTCAAACATAGCCCCAATTTTCGCATTTTTTCCATTTTCTAGCAAATCCCAGCCAGAATCAATCCTGGACCGTCAGATCTCGCGATCCGACGGCCCAGGGAGCTCCTCCACCAACCTCCTCTCTCTCTTCTCTCTCCATGCCCGTAGAGGCCGAGACGCCACCCGAGCGCCTCCACGGCCGCGCCACCTCCGCCGGCGTTGAGCCGCCAACCCGCAGGTCACGCGCGCCACCTCCTCTCCTCTCCCCCTTCTCCTCTGACCTCCCTCTCCTCCTCTCCTCACAGCAGGAACCGCTGTAGGACGCCATGGACGGCTCAACCGAGCTCCGCCGCCCCGCAACCCTTGCTCCGCCACCCCAAGGCACCTGCCGGCGACCGAATCGGGCGGATCCGGCAGCCTCCAGGCCGCCGCGCCCCTCTCAGGTCCTCGCCGCGCCTCCCTATGCCGCCAGTGACCGGCGCCGTCGTCCTCCTCGTCGGGACGGACAGGGGATCCCGTGCGGCCACGACCTCGCCGCCAGGTGGGCCGGCGAACCCACCCCGGCCAGATCCGTAGCAGCAGCAGCCCAAGGGCTCCCTGGTCCGGTCGGCCTCCCCTCCCGCGTAGCCTCTTGGGCCTGGCCCCATAGTGAGCACCACACCCCTTTTTTATTTTTCTTTTTTTTCTATTTTTCTGTTGGGCCCAGTAGCTTTCGGCCTAGTGCATGTTTTTTTATATTTCTGGGCTTTTTAATTATCCGTAAAATGTTGTGATGTGACGGTAGCTATATCTTTTTGCTCGTACCTCGTATTGCGACGGTTCCAACGTCAAACTTGCTTAGTTTTTCATGTAGATTAATAATTTGTGCTCTTTTTTCATGTGTGACTTTGTTTACATGTTGTTGACCTGCTAATTACAACTGCTTGCCACTGAAAACTGTAATTGCCATAACTTTTTAACTGCTGCTCCGATTAAAATGTTTCTTATATATAACTTGACTAGAATTGCATGTAGATTGTGTTTTTGCTGCTCTTGTCTGCTAATAAAAATAATAAAATATGTTTAGGGGCAGAACAGTACCAAATGCAATAATTATCACGGGGTCCACAATACCTGCCATGTATAGGTTTTACCCCCCACTTAAAGTGACTAGATTAGATAGTTTAATTATGCTCCACCTCTTGCCATGTTTGTGTGACATGCCATGCTTGCTTGAGTTGCCATGTTAACAAACTTTTTTGATCACTTGTAGCTAAACAACTTGAACCTTTCTAAATGTGTGGTATCGTCGTGTGTGACGAGTACTCCACTTAACCTGTTAGTAACCGCTCTCGACGGTAGGTGCGATGTCTCGTGTTGCCTTCTTATTGATGCTTGCTCGTGTTTGCCTCGTAGTAATAGATGCTTGCTCGTTGATTGCTTTCCAGTGTTTACCCTCTTGTGTGCTTCCGCGGGTACCTCTCGGAGACGATGCGAGCTTGCGGTCCACTACACCTTCGGAACCCAACTTATCAACAGGCAAGGACTATACATTACTTATGATCCATTCTATTTAAACCAGCGGTTTGCATGCTAGTATAGGTTAGGATCGATGTTTGATCCTACCACATGTTTACAGCCTCTCTTTAAACTGATACAGCCATGTCCCCTCCTAGCAAACCTTTTACTGCTATGTTACTATTGCTCGTTGCTCAGCCCCTGCTTAGTATGCATGCTTAGGATGCTACGATGTTACCCTGTTACTCCTTGGTTTGGGATATCACATTATCATTTATTATTGTTGTTGTTGATGATATGATTATTATAATGTTGATTATATTCGACGAAGGATGGAAGGTCTAGGCTATCCCGCCCCGACGCTTTGTTCCATTCGAGTCACCTAGGATCCGGGTTCCGGTTATTGGTTTTAAGACTGAGCGTGCCTAACCGCGTGTGGGATTTTATGGGGTCCCCTTTTCTTACCTGCCTAGCTTCAAACATTTCTAGTGGTGGCCCAAGCTGATTTTACCTTTTGAAACCGTCTGTGTGCTGGTCGTACGCCAGTAGTTTTCCAACCAACCCGGACCAGTGAGGACATAGTTCCCTTGCTGGCCCACCTTGTTCTGCTGAGGATCCGGTTTCCCATGTGTGATTAACCGGCTATCCAAACCCGAGACAGACGGTAGAGACCGATTCGAGAGCGCGGCCGGCTTTTGAGTTGGATGTCGAGTCATCGGGGGCCACCCGGATTTGTTCGTTGTTAGATAGATGGACCTGTCGTTTTGGATCTCTTGGAACTAAATCATAAAATGGCTGTCTGTGATGGGTAGCAACTGAGAGAGATGGACGTGCGTGCGGAGCCTTGTAACGGGCAGTTGGTACACCCCTGCAAGGTTAAATCTTTTCGAGAAGCCGTGTCCACGGTTATGGACGACTTGAGACCTACCCCTTGTTCACAGACAACAACAACTGAGATAATCTTAATATAACTTGATCAACGTGTGTGTGTGCCTTGACTGCTTCTTCTTCGTCGGGATGCGAAGAGGAGGACAAGGATAGGATAGGTGTTATGTTTGCGTAAGTAGTTGATAGCAAGACTTTTTGGAGGCGATTCCTCATCGAATGCTTGGCTTCTTATCTTACTCTCTAGATCGTTAGCCACTTCATAAATGCTAGTGCGGCAGCAACCTCACCACTTACCCCTTCCTTACCGTAAACTACTAGTTGTCCTAGAATGACGAGTGATGAAGTCCTTGCTGGGTCAGTTGATCACTACAGTTGGATGCTGAGTACTTCTGTACTCATGATACTACCCCCAAACTCTTTTCAGGGTTCTTGATCGACAACATGTATGGTGACCGACGTTTCACGTGGAGACTCGACGACGACTAGTTAGGCGGATCCCAGCGGAGGGCCTGGTCCCGTGTAGTTATGGGATCGATGTTTTCTCTTTGCCAGTAGACATTTGATTGTAGTCTGTAGTCAGACATGTATCTTCCGCTGTTATATTGTATTAAGGCAGTTGTATGCCGATTGTATGAGATGTTGTATCGTTGTATCTGTAATGTTGTGATATCATGTTGGAAATCTGGGGCATATGGCTTTGTCATATGTCGCGGTGGGACCGAAATGTGCTTCGTCCCCGGATCTGGGTTGAAACACCTAGATCTGGAACAGTACCGCATATCGGGCCTTACAACTTGGTATTAGAGCCTTACCGACCGTAGGATTCCCCCTCTGGCCGACGTCGAGTCTAGAAAAAAACTATTTTGTAGTTACTAAGTTAGTTCTCGGAGAGTAGGAATCTTTTTACTCCTTACCCTTGCTCTGGTCAGGACAAGTGTCGTAAGTGTTTTATTCTGGACTTATCCCCTTTCGAACTCTAGGATCTCGAGTGTGTAGAGTATCGGAACCGTTACAATGTCTTGCTTGCAGCGTATTGTCTCGATTTAGATCTCAGGTGGGAATTCCTATAGTACCTTTAGCTTCTCCGGTTTCGGATATCATCTGGGTCGTCCTTTGCCCTCCCTCCTTTTGCCCGGTGATTTCACGACTTGCGTCGAAAAGCACTGCCCTTTGATCCAGCTTTCATTGTTGTTCTTCCTCTTGACACTGGCGGTTTCGTTATTCCGACGATGTCGTCTCTCTGCGGAAAATATCTCGACGGAGCTTCGACGTTCGACATGGAGCAGAGTCCCTTGTTGGTGGTGTTGAAGATCGTCGTCTCCCTTTTCTCTCCCCCCTCTCCCCCGGATCGTCCTGGATCTCTGGACGAGATCCCTTGTTGGTGGTGTTGTATTGTAACAGCCCAGTATTCACAAAAATTAAAATTTTTGTTTTCGGTGTGAGTTGTTTGATTGTCTGATTTGTTTGCGGTGTTTGCATCCCCGATTTATCGATCGGTGATTATTTTTCCCCCTCTTATCTCGTATCGGACGGAGACTGACCCTTGCCACCATGACACTCGACCTTTGCGACACCTGGTTTCACCCGATCGCCGTCGCGAAAACCGCACGAGATCAGCCGCAGCCAACGGAATGAAAACCCCGTTTAATAATTAAACGGGTTATTTTTATAGCGCGCCGGAAAGTTTTTTCGGAACGGTTCTAGCTCGAGGTGAACGCCGCCGGCTCGACGTGTTGATCGCGCAGTTCGAAGTTTTACCCGAATCGGAGGTACTGCGGACCCCCGGCGGTCAGAAACGTGAGCACCGCGTGCGCGAGAGAAAAACCGGGGATGTTTTTGCAAACTGCCAGCCACCTGGGCTATATCAAGACCACCACACTCCCACCCTTTTCTAGGGTTTCCCTAGCCACAAAATTGCAGCCACCCCCTCAAACATAGCCCCAATTTTCTCATTTTGCCCATTTTCTAGCAAATCCCAGCCAGAATCATTCCTGGACCGTCAGATCTCGCGATCCGACGGCCCAGGGAGCTCCTCCACCAACCTCCTCTCTCGCTTCTCTCTCTCCATGCCCGTAGAGGCCGAGCCGCCGCCCGAGCGCCTCCACGGCCGCGCCACCGCCGCCGGCGTTGAGCCGCCACCCCGCAGGTCATGCGCGCCACCTCCTCTCCTCTCCCCCTTCTCCTCTGACCTCCCTCTCCTCCTCTCGTCACAGCAGGAACCGCTGCAGGCCGCCATGGATGGATGAACCGAGCTCCGCCGCCCCGCAACCCTTGCTCCGCCGCCCCATGGCCCCTGCCGGCGACCGGATCGGGCGGATCCGGCAGCCTCCAGGCCGCCGCGCCCCTCTCAAGTCCTCGCCGCGCCTCCCTATGCCGCCGTCCTCCTCGTCGGGAGGGACAGGGGGTCTCGTGCGGCCACGACCTCGCCGCCAGGTGGGCCGGCGAGCCCACCCCGGCCAGATCCGCAGCAGCAGCAGCCCAAGGCCTCCCTGGCCTGGTCGGCCTCCCCTCCCGCGTAGCCTCTTGGGCCTGGCCCATCAGTGAGCGCCCCACCCCTTTTTTTTCTTTTTATTTTTTTATATTTTTCTGTTGGGCCCAGTAGCTTTCGGCCCAGTGCATGTTTTTTTTATATTTCTGGGCTTTTTAATTATCCGTAAATTGTTGCGATGTGACGGTAGCTATATCTTTTTGCTCGTAGCTCGTATTGCGACGGTTCCAACGTCAAATTTTCTTAGTTTTTCGTGTAGATTAATAATTTCTGCTCTTTTGTCATGTTTGACTTTGTTTACATGTTATTGACCTGCTAATTACAACTTCTTGCCACTAAAAATTGTAATTGCCATAACTTTGAAACTGCTGCTCCGATTAAAATGTTTCTTATATGTAACTTGACTAGAATTGCATGTAGATTGTGTTTTTGCTGCTCTTGTCTGCTAATAAAAATAATAAAATATGTTTAGGGGCAGAACAGTACCAAATGCAATAATTATCACGGGGTCCGCAATAGCTGCCATGTATAGGTTTTACCCCCCACTTAAAGTGACTAGATTAGATAGTTTAATTATGCTTCACCCCTTGCCATGTTTGTGTGACATGCCATGCTTGCTTGAGTTGCCATGTTAACAACTTTTGTTGATCACCGGTAGCTAAACAACTTGAACCTTTCTAAATGTGCGGTATCGTCGTGTGTGACAAGTACTCCACTTAACCTGTTAGTAACCGCTCTCGACGGTAGGTGCGATGTCTCGTGTTTCCTTCTTGTTGATGCTTGCTCGTGTTTGCGTCGTAGTAATAGATGCTTGCTCGTTGATTGCTTTCCAGTGTTTACCCTCTTGTGTGCTTCCACGGGTACCTATCGGACACGATGCGAGCTTGCGATCCACTACACCTTCGGAACCCGACTTATCAACAGGCAAGGACTATACATTACTTATGATCCATTCTATTTCAACCAGCGGTTTGCATGCTAGTATAGGTTAGGCTCGATGTTTGATCCTACCACATGTTTACAGCCTCTCTTTAAACCGATACAGCCATGTCCCCTCCCAGCAAACCTTTTACTGCTATGTTACTATTGCTCGTTGCTCATCCCCTGCTTAGTATACATGCTTAGGATGCTACGATGTTACCCTGTTACTCCTTGGTTTGGGATATCACATTATCATTTATTATTATTGTTGTTGATGATATGATTATTATAATGTTGATTATATTCGACGAAGGATGGAAGTTCTAGGCTATCCCGCCCGACGCTTTGTTCCATTCGAGTCACCTAGGATCCGAGTTCCGGGTATTGGTTTTAAGACTGAGCGTGCCTAATGATACGTCCAAAACGTATCTATAATTTCTGCTTGTTGCATGCATGTTTTGTGTGATATTGCTATGATCTAGATACACTTTCATACACTTTTGATCATATTTGGACTTAACCTATTAACTCAGTGCACCCTAGTGCGAGTTCCTGTTTTCTGCTTTTTTTCTATTTCAGTTTTCCCCCATATAAAAAGTTCCAGAAAAATTCGGGAAAATTCAGATAAGAAATCAGTGTGACGGAAGCTTCGAGAAGAGCCCGGGAGGGGCCAGAGGGAAGCCAGGGGGCCCAGGCGGCCACCCGGCGCGGCCCCACCCCTGGACGCGCCAGGGGGGCGCCTGGGGCCCCTGGTCCACCTCTGGCTGCCCCCCTTCACCTATTTAATCTACGTCACGGGAAAACTCCAGAAGAGGAACCCTATTCTGCGAACTCGCCTCTGTTCCGCCGCCGCTGCGCTTCCAAGATCGGGAGCACCAGAAGACCTCTTCCCGGCACCCTGCCGGAGGAAGGATTGACCTTCGGGAGTCTCCTCTCCACCATGGATGCTCCCCGGATGTCTCGTGAGTAGTTTTCCTTGGACCATGGGTCCGTGATCAGTAGCTATGTGATGTTCTCCTCCCCTCTTTGATCTTCATTATTTAGACCTCGTGAGCTGCCCTACATGATCGAGGCACCTTTGTAATATTTCTGCTGTTGCTATGCTGAGTTTGGAGGGATCTGATGGATTATGAGATTATGTTCAGATTGTTATAGAGTAGTATATTTGGTTTTTATCTCTTATATTTTTTTCCTAAGTAATTCTTGCATGTTCTCCGTTGCTGTTTATTGCTTTGGCCAAGTAGTAGGTAGTGACTCCAAGAGGGAGCGTTGTGCTAGATTGTGGGTTCATGCCCCCCGATGACACGCTTGACTGACAGAAACATGAGTCTAGGGGATGTGATGTTGCCACAAGGTGGAAAACAACGGTGCTTGTAACCGCGGTTACAAGGATTGTTTACTTTACGCAAAGTTCTTTTTAATTCAGTTGTCTGTTGCTTTGGGTTTACACTTTGGGTGGGGCTCGCAACTTAATACCAGCGAGATGTTCTGGATAGATATCTCAAGGTGGATGATTAGTAGTAGATGCAGATGGATTTCGGTCTACTTATTTTGGCGTACTGCCCGTGCTTTTGAACCTCTTCCTTTCTTTTGTAGCATAGTTAGCATTGCGGTGCGTTCATAATCCTGTCAATTGCCCTTCTGTAATTTTTTTACCTCACATAGCAGTTTTATCGTCTTTTGGGAGAGAGACATCACTACTGAACATCACGTATCCCGGTCCATATCCTCATTACTGTTTCCAAGCTATATTTACTTTTTTGCATTTATTTTCAAGTTGTTATCATTATCCCTTGCGTTTTATCATTTGTGAACAACAAGACCGGAGAGATTGACAACCTCTCTGAAATTCGTTGGGAACAAAGTTATCTGTGTCTGTGTGCAGGTCCGCGTCAGTTGCGCCGCTGACACCTACTTATCATCTCTGGAGTCCTACTAGAGACAAACCTTGGTATCTTCACCGAGGGAAAATTGCTGCTTTACTGCATCACGCCTTCCACTTGGGGCTCACCAACGAAGGGCGAGAAGCCAATAAGAAAGAGTATTTCTGACGCCGTTGCCGGGGACTCCGAGTGCTAAGATAGGGGTGTTGCACACTACCCTTTACCTTTGTTTTTTAGTCTTGTTAGTTTATCTTTCAGTTTTTCTCTTTGTGTCATTTATCAAAATTTACAAAAAAATCTTCCACACTTGCTGCTACTATGGGTTCCACTGAAAACACCAAGTTGTGTGACTTCACTAGTCACAACAACCAAGACTTTATCTGCACTCCCATTGCCACACCTGCCACTTCAGCTACCTCTTATGAAATTAAACCTGCTTTGCTAAACCTTGTTATCAGAGATCAATTCTCTGGTGCTGGAGATGATGCCGCTTTACACTTGAATAATTTTGTTGAATTATGTGATATGCAAAAGTATAAAGAAGTAGAAGGTGATGTTTTAAGCTCAAGCTCTTTCCTTTCTCTTTAAGGAGGGATGCTAAAATCTGGTTTCAATCTTTGCCTAGAAATAGCATAGATTCTTGGGATAAGTGCAAAGATGCTTTTATAGGGAAGTACTACCCTCCTGCTAAGATTATCCAATTGAGGAGTAATATTATGAATTTTAAGAAATTGGATAATGAACACGTTGCCCAAGCTTGGGAACGAATGAAATCTCTTGTTAAGAAATGCCCTACACATGGTTTGACTACATGGATGGTTATCCAGACTTTTTATGCAGGCTTGAACTTTACCTCGCGGAACCTATTAGATTCGGCCGCGGGAGGAACCTTTATGTCAACTACACTTGGTGCTGCCACGAAGCTTCTCGATGAAATGATGACCAATTATTCCCAATGGCACACCGAACGCGTGTCGGGACCCGGGGTTAGCGTATGCAAGTCCCAGGGCACACCGAACGCGTGTCATATGGAGAGCGGAGAACCGTACCCACTTGTCTAAGAAGACAAGGCCAAGCACAGAACGTTCTCGGAAAGCATCGTACGTGAGGGGCATCCCATCCAGGCCGGATGATCAACTGAGATGGGTCCTCATCGACCGCACACAAGTCTAAATGATATGGGTGATGAACTCCCATATTCATAGACAAGTCGCCTCAACCATACTATCGACTATCTCATAACTCTTACATAGACTTACTCCAGCCCGATCAGTTAGTCGGGGTCTAGGGCGGGCTCGATCATACATCAAAGTGTGCACGAGACAGAGTCTCGAACAATCGCATCGCGATGCCCCAAGCTGCGCACATCTAAGGGCCACTTGTTGTATAAAAGACCGCCAGCCAGATCACAACTAAGGTCTCGAAAACCCATACTAAGACATGCATGTTATAAACATACACGCAGCACACATGTCTAGTATGAACAGCTAGTATCATTGCAATTCTCTACAATGTATACATCTTTATTAATAACTCTTACAGAGTGCACACAGAGATCACAAGTCTGTGATCCAACATTACATTAAACATGCGGAAGCAAAGTAGGTCTGAGTACAGACAAGTTTAACAAATGGATTAGAGAAGCCTTATCTAAAAACAAGCCCTCCACGAGGGAACCAGTCGTCTGACTGGGACTACACTAGCTTTGTCTTGGTCTGAGTCTTCAATCTTCGAGCTTCGGGTAGAAACCACCATCGGGGTCGGTGGGTTCATCTAAAACATAGAATAAGCAAACGTGAGTACAAAGTCGTACTCAGCAAGACTTACGTAGGAACTATATTACTCATGCACATGTATCAAGGTAAAGGGAGGTGGGGTTTCACTTGTAGAAGTGCCAGCTTTGACTTGGCTAGTCCTGAACTACGAGTACCAGACTTGAGGTAAGAAGCGTACACGAGTCCACTACATCTCCAACCAATACACCACTATGGTTACTTCCTCGACTTCGCCACTAGAAGCACACCATAGCACTCACGCTTATCTTGCGAGTTTTAGAAGTATCCAGTTCAAGTTGTCTAATAATGAAGCTAAGCTTTCCAAGCAGTCCTTAACCGCGGACACGGCTATTCGAATAGTTTTGTTAACCCTGCAGGGGTGTACCTCTACACACACGTGTCATCAGTTACCGCCTTTTGCGTGTCACCGTTCAAGAGATGACAGCGAGGATGCCACCACAACACTTCGCCCACAGCCCCGTTCTAGTCCAGAGAGTCGCCTATCTGAGGGGGATCCGTATGGAAGTCCGGCCGAGGTTCCAGTACAGCCTCAAACGATGTGTGAAGGGTCCCAAGCCGGTCTTGAAAAGCCGTTCATCCACTTCGCAGACCGTGCCACAGCCCTACCAGAACTCCGAACTACTGCGACTCTTGGGGTTCGAACGGGGTGAGGTACTAGGATGAGAGGGGTCAGTGAGCCCAATGTGTGGTTTTACTCTTCTTCTTGGATCACTACACAAGAACTCAGACTTAAGGCGGTGTTCAACGAGACAATCCACTGTGTACTCCTACACAGCCTCTCATCGTTCACCTTGTATTAGGGTAGATTCACCAACACATTTCACATTCATCAACACCATGTTCACCATCATCCCGACTCACATCAAAAGCAACCTCATTGTACCACTAAGCATGCAATAAGCAGTAACAGTTGCAGTGGCCACATGATATCAGTCAACTCCTATGTCAGCTAGGATTGTGGTTTGCTTACTACTGTGACAAGATGATAGGTCATGCATCGGATATGGGTTCAACTATGCGGTAGAATCGATACAAGGTGATCTCCTAAACAATGCATAAGCGTGACATGAGAGGGAAGTGGGATTTTATCGACATGATCAAAGGGGGTTTGCTTGCCTTGCTGACAAGGTTCAGTCACGGGGTCTTCAACGAAGGGGGTGATCTCGGGTTCCGGCTCCACTTCTATCAGCAACATGACAATCATAGGATCAACATAATGTACAATGCACAATCACATGAATAAGATTGTAATGGTGATGTTCATGGTTGCATTGTGTGGACAATTCTATTTAAAAGGAGTATATTGCATTTGAAATGCAAATTCAAACTCCATTTGATTTATCGATGATTTTCAAATGCATTTGAATGCATGAAAGTTCATTTGAAAAGGTTTAGCATGAAGTGATGTGGTATAGTTGAGATAAAGCTTCTGATGTGTGGATGAATCCATCTAAAATAAGTGTGTTGCAAAGTCATTTGCAAATTCACTCCAAATTTGAATTTGAAAAGGATCCATATGCATGTTTGCTACTGTTCACCCATTTTAAAATGGTCAAACATAGAAACAAGTTGCATATTCATAATCCTTGTATTTTTCTGATAATTTTATACATATTATTTGTCCAATTTGGAGTTAAAATGAATTAGTTATGATTTTCTAAAGGTTTGGCTATTTTCTGGATTTTCTGTAATTGATTTAATCAATTTAATCGACTTATTGCGCCAGGCTGACGTCATGCTGGCATGTGGGGGGAGGGGGGGCTGACAGGTGGGCCTAGGCTATCAGTGGGGGTTAGTTTAATTAGTTTTCTGTTAAACTAACCCTTAGTTAGTTAGGGCCCTGGGCCCACGGGTCAGTGGGGTTAGGGGGTGATTAGTGGTGGGTTTAGGGCGCTAATGGCGCCGCCGGCACGGGCACGCCGGAGCTTCGCCGGAAAAAAGCTAGAGGGCTCGGGGAGGGGGTCTGGGGGCACATGCGAGTAGCTGGGGCTCGTCCTCATCGGCTAGGGCTAGCTGGGGCTCGCCGGGAGGCCTCTGGTCACGGCAACTTCAACATCGGCGGCGGCCGGAGCATGGTGCTCGTCGGGAATGGGCTCTGGGGCACGGGAAAAAGAGCGGGGAGCACTGGGAGGTAGCTCTTGGTCGTCCGCAACGGATGGAGCAGGCAGGGGTCAAGGGGGGGCTATGTGGCGACGACAGTTTCAATGGAGGAGGTGGCTGGAGCTCGGACTTCGACGGCAAGGCGAAACAAAGCACGGGGAGAGCTACAGCTAGGGGGAAATGAGGCGCGTGCTCACCCAAGCGTGATGGAGGCCAAAGCAAGGCTGGAGTAGGAGCGGGCGAAGCTTAATTTGGCGCCGGAGCTTCTGTGGTCGGCGACGAGGTCTTGGAGTTGGCGTCGCGTCCTGTAGCTCTCGGTCCAAATTGGTGCCTCAGATCGATGTAGACGTCTCCGACGATGCGATTAGACACGGCGGTGCATGATAGCTCGTCCAGTGGGCGCGTCGAAGCTTGTCCGCGCTCTGGCTAGGGTTACGGGTGGCTGAGGTTCTTCGCCGGGGAGGAAGGGGAAGGCCAGAGCGAGGGGGGAGAATGGAGATGGCGTCTCCAGACGCGTGGTGGCGAGGAGGTGGAGGCAGGGGAGGTCCTGCCACGGCGAAGCAGGACGTGGCTATGGCCACGGCATGCGCGGCACGCAGCCGTGGGCCTGCCTGGCGCCCTGAAGAAGACGACCCTGCCCCTTTGGGCTGGGCCAGTCTGCTGGGCCGGCCAGGTGGGCCAGGTAAGGCTCTACTTTCTCTTTTCTTTTCTTCTTTTCTTTTTATGTTATTTTGTTATGTCTAGAATTTAAATAGCTAGGCATTTTAGTAAAATGCCCAAATATTTTTATAAACCCTAGGTGACCAGTAGCTAGTCACATTTAGGATTTTGGGCATTTTTGAAATTCAACTTATTTGAATTTAAAATCAAATAGAGGTTCTTTTAATTTTCCAAGGCACTGTTTGAAATTTAGAAAATTCCATGAGCATGGGATTGATCCCAAACCACTTTTAAAATGATCAGCACCATTTATAGAAATTTTACAAATGTTCAAAAGATTTTTGGAAAAAGATTTTATCTGGCCATTTATTTAAATTCTCAGGGCTTTTCTTTTCCCCATTTTTGAATTTTCTTTTGAATTTTTGCATGATGCAAAGGCACAATAAAACCCTAGCACTTCCCCAAGTTGGGGTTCTGACAAGTCGCCCCCACTCAAAAGAATCTCGTCCCGAGATTCAGAAGTCTGCGGGAGGAAGGAGGGGTACTCGGCACTGAGACGGTCTTCTCTTTCCCACGTGGCTTCTTTCTCGGAGTGGTGTGACCACTGAAATTTCAGAAACTTGATCTTCTTTCGGCGAGTGACACGCTCTGCTGAATCAAGAATTCGAACAGGGTATTCTCGATAAGAAAGGTCATCTTGGAGGTCAAGCGTTTCATGGTCGACTTCGCGGATGGGGTCCTTGAAGCAACGCCTGAGTTGTGACACATGGAATACATCATGTACTCGGAAAAGGTGCGGGGGTAGTTCAAGTTGGTACGCAACTTCTCCACGTTTAGCAATAATGCAGAAAGGTCCGATGTAACGTGGGGCCAACTTGCCTTTGATACCAAAACGTTGGGTTCCCTTCAGAGGAGTAACCCGAAGGTAAGCCTTCTCGTCCAGATTGTAGCTTTCTTTCCTATGATGACGATCATAGTAGCTTTTCTGACGAGACTGGGCTGCTTTCAATTGATCACGAACTATGCGAACTTGCTCTTCTACTTCCTTGATCATATCCGGTCCAAAGAGTTGTCTTTCACCGGTTTCTGACCAGTTTAGGGGTGTTCGACATCGTCGTCCATATAGGAGTTCAAAAGGAGCCATGTTCAGACTAGATTGAAAACTATTGTTATAAGCAAATTCGGCGAATGGAAGATACTTCTCCCAGTTCTTTCCGAATGAGATAACACAAGCTCTGAGCATGTCTTCAAGAATTTGGTTAACCCTTTCGACTTGGCCGCTAGACTGAGGATGGAAATCTGTACTAAAGGAGAGATGAGTTCCCATAGCATGTTGGAAGCTTCCCCAAAATCTAGAGGTAAAAAGGCTACCACGATCAGAATTGATTTCCAAAGGAACACCGTGAAGGGATACAATTCTAGAGACATACAAGTCCGCTAACTGGCTAGCAGTTATAGACTCGCGAACTGGAAGGAAGTGTGCAACTTTGGAAAGCCTATCTATGACAACGAAGATGGCATTGTTTCCTTTCTGGGTTTTTGGAAAGCCGGTGATGAAGTCCATACCGACTTTGTCCCATTTACACTCGGGAATAGGCAAAGGTTGAAGTGTACCAGCAGGTCTTTGGTGTTCTGCCTTAATGCAACGACAAACATCACATTCAGCAACAAATTGAGCAATGTCTCTCTTCATCCTAGTCCACCAAAATCTCTGGCGTAGATCTCGGTACATTTTTGTGCTACCGGGATGAATCGAGAGGGGTGTGTCATGGGCTTCTTTGAGGATGAGTTGCCTTAGTTCCCTATTCTTAGGTACTACCAAACGATTTCCAAAGAATACCGTTCCTTTACTATCTGTGGAGAAACATTTAGCAACTCCGCTAGAAATGTTCTCCTTGATCCGGCGTACACCTCGTGCACGTCTTTGGGCAACTATGATTTGATCCTCAAGGGTTGGTTTCGCCACCAAGTTGAAAAGAGATCCACGAGGAACAATCTCAAGATTAAGCTTTCGAAATTCCTCATGAAGAAGTGGTTGATACTGTTGTAACATGAGGTTGTTACAATACGACTTACGACTTAGTGCATCAGCCATGACATTGGCTTTGCCTGGGGTGTAAGAAATTCCTACGTCGTAATCTTTTATCAACTCAATCCAGCGTCTTTGCCTGAGATTAAGATCTGGCTGGGTGAATATGTATTTGAGGCTTTGGTGGTCGGAATAGATCTCACAACGATTACCAAGGAGGTAATATCGCCAAGTTGTTAGGGCATGAACTACCGCAGCGAGTTCAAGGTCATGGGTAGGATAGTTCTCTTCATGTGGCCGCAACTGGCGTGAAGCATAAGCTACCACATGTCTATCTTGCATAAGTATGCATCCTAACCCTTGCCGTGATGCGTCACAAAAGATCTCGAAATCCTTTTTGGTGTCTGGAGGTGCAAGTACGGGTGCAGAAGTCAATCTTCTTTTTAGCTCTTGAAAGCTTTTCTCGCACTTGGAAGTCCATAGGAATTTCTTATCTTTCTTGAGGAGTTCACTCAAAGGCTTTGCAACTTTAGAAAAGTTCTCGACGAAGCAGCGGCAATAGCTGGCTAGGCCAAGAAAACTCCTAACTTGCTTAACCGATTCAGGTGGAGTCTAGTCAAGGACGGCCTGAACTCTCTCGGGATTCACAGCAATGCCTTTTGCAGAAATCACGTGGCCTAAGTAGGTCACTTCTGGTAGCCAAAATTCACACTTGGAGAATTTAGCATACAGGCGATGCTCTCTAAGTTTCATCAATACCAGCCTTACGTGTTCGGCATGTTCTTTTTCGTTCTTCGAGTATATAAGGATGTCATCGAGGTAAACCTCGACGAACTGGTCCAAATACTCCATGAAGATCGAGTTCATCATGGGTGAAAAAGTGGCGGGGGCATTGGTTAGACCGAAGGACATGACGGTGAACTCGTAAAGACCATAACGAGTAGTGAAAGCCGTCTTGGGAATGTCCTCGCTTCGGAACTTGATTTCATGATAACCTAATCTCAAATCCATCTTGGAGAAGACAGAGGATCCAGCAAGTTGATCATAAAGATCATTGATCCTGGGCAATGGGTACTTGTTCTTTATCGTCGCTAAGTTTAGTGGGCGATAGTCTACGCACATCCTTTCTGTTCCATCTTTCTTCGTTACGAACAGAACGGGGCAACCCCATGGCGATGAGCTAGGGCGGATGAAGCCTTTTTCCAACAAAGCTTCCAGTTGGGTTTTAAGCTTAGCTAACTCACGTGGGGCCATTTTGTATGGGCGTCTGGAAATTGGTGCGATTCCTCGGGCAAGATCCACTATGAACTCTACACATCTGTCGGGTGGCATGCCCGGCGGCTCTTCAGGAAAGACATTCGGGAAGTCACGAACCACCGGAACATCTTCAAGGTCGGGAAGGGGAAGCACATTCAAAGAATGCACCTGGGTTCTTGTTCTTGGTGAGGAGTAAGCTATCGTCTAGCCTGAAGGATGTGTAAGTCTAACTGACTTGGATTTACAATCAAGAAAAGCATTCTGCCTTGATAACCAATCCATACCAAGGATGACATCAATGTCTGAAGACTTGAGGGCCATGAGTGAAGCAAGGAATACTAAACCCTCAATTGCAATTTGATTGCCATGGGTTACTCTATTAGTTTGCCATTTTGAACCAGGAGTTTGAATGATCATAGGGGTGAACATTTCTTCAAAGGATACATCATGCCGAAGTGCATAACTCTCCGACATGAATGAGTGAGAAGCTCCTGGGTCGAAAAGAACAGAAGTGGGGACAAAATTGACTGGGAGCGTACCAAGAATGACGTCAGAAGTACTATCAGTTTCCTCAGCTGAGATTTGGTTCACACGTCCAAGATTTGTGGAAGTGAAAGGCTTGGCGGTGGGAACCTTCGGGGGTGGTTTGGCACGAACAGTGGGGTTTCCTTTGGCATGGGGTGGAGCATTTTGATTGACGGGGCACTCACGAGAGTAGTGACCAGGCTGGCCACATCTGAAACAGGCTCCAAAGGTAGTGCGGGGAGCTGGGTTATTTGGTGGAGCTGGTGGACGAGGCAGCACAAGGGATGGCCTCGGTGGTTTGTTTTGGTGGATCAAACTGCTAGGAATCCAGATCATGCGCTTCTGAGGGCATGAACTGGAAGAAGGGGCAAGCTCAAGAGCATGTTTGCGAGACTTATCGAAAACTTCATTGCCATGCTCAGCTCTGAAGGATCTGTTGACTAAATCCTCAAAGGTGGCAAACTCAAGGAGGTTGAGATCATGACGAAGGATGGGGCTAAGTCCCTTGCGGAACCTTGCCTACTTTCTGGCATCGGTGGTGATCTCATCTTGGGCATAATGAGCAAGACGGTTGAATTCCCTCACATACTCATGAATGGACATCTCTCCTTGATTCAGATTGCAAAACTTTTCCTTCTTGCGCTCCATCAACTCATCCAGAATGTGGTACCCTCGAAAGGCAACACAGAACTCCTGCCAAGTCACTACATGACCATCTGGCTGCATTGCAACATAGTTCTCCCACCACTGAAGAGCAGCACCTTCCAAGAAGTATACCGCGAAAATAACTCGGTCATCGGGAGAAACATGTGCTGCATCAAGCTTACGCTCGATGGAACGGAGCCAATCATCAGCTTCAAGGGGCTCAGAAGAACATCGGAATACCGGTGGCTTGAGGAAGATGAAGTCCTGAATGCTGACCACCACATTACGATGGTGGGCGGTATTCTGCTCGATGAGCTCCAGAAGGCGTGTCTGATCACGTCTATTCCGCTCAGCTTCCATCATGATTTCCGCCGCAGAAGGCGGGGGTGGAGGTTCATCATCATTTCGATTCCGATCACGGTCTCGATTCAGAAGAACAGCACTACGAGTTCCACCTGACATCCTGTGTGATAAAAATCAACAATCAGAACAGGTTGTACGATGGAGGCAAGGATAAAAGGATATGATTTAAGGAGGAAAAGATAATAATGCGAAGGCAATGACTCAAAGAAACACGGAACAAATCCGGCAGCATAACGGTTGTAATTGCAAGAAACAATTTTCTTTCAATGTAGATACAGCACTTACATAATACGATGTAAGAAATCAGCATTACAACAATGCTAGGAAACCGGACACAACTTTCCTACGGCTACAAGGAAGCAAACAACGAGATGTTCTAATCAGACAGAGGTGAGCCTAGTCCTATCTTCCCGTAGAATAAGATGAGGGTGACTCAGAACTCAGAACGATGAGGGTAAGGAGAAAAGGAAGCCTTACGTTGTTCCCTTATATACCCAGAGTAACTATATAACTATAGCAAGCTAGACTCGACTTCGGCCAAGGCTGATAATCCTACAGTCAGTCCTGCTCTGATACCAAGTCTGTCGGGGACCGGGGTTAGCGTATGCAAGTCCCGCTACGACATAGTCATATGGAGAGCCGAGAACCGTACCCAATTGTCTAAGCAGACAAGGCCAAGCACAGAACGTTCTTGAAAAGCATCGTACGTGAGGGGCATCCCATCCAGGTCGGATGATCAACTGAGATGGGTCCTCATCGTCCGCACACAAGTCTAAATGATATGGGTGATGAACTCCCATATTCACAGACAATTCGCCTTAACCATACTATCGACTATCTCATAACTCTTACATAGACTTACTCCAGCCCGACCACGTAGTCGGGGTCTAGGGCGGGCTCGATCATACATCAAAGTGTGCACGAGACAGAGTCTCGAACAATCGCATCGCGATGCCCCAAGCTACGAACATCTAAGCGCCACTTGGTGTATAAAAGACCGCCAGCCAGATCACAACTAAGTTCTCGAAAACCCATACTAAGACATGCATGTTATAAACATACACGCATCACACATGTCTAGTATGAACAACAGGTATCATTGCAATTCTCTACAATGTATACATCTTTATTAATAACTCCTACAGAGTGCACACAGAGATCACAAGTCTGTGATCCAACATTACATCAAACATGCGGAAGCAAAGTAGGTCTGAGTACAGACAAGTTTAACAAATGGCTTAGAGAAGCCTTATCTAAAAACAAGCCCTCCACGAGGGAACCAGTCGTCTTACTGGGACTACACTAGCTTGGTCTTGGTCTGAGTCTTCAATCTTCGAGCTTCGGGTAGAAACCACCATCGGGGTCGGTGGGTTCATCTAAAACATAGAATAAGCAAACGTGAGTACAAAGTCGTACTCAGCAAGACTTACATAGGAACTATACTACTCATGCACATGTATCAAGGTAAAGGGAGGTGGGGTTTCACTTGCAGAAGTGCCATCTTTGACTTGGCTAGTCCTGACCTACGAGTACCAGACTTGAGGTAAGAAGCGTACACGAGTCCACTACATCTCCAACAAATACACCACTATGGTTACTTCCTCAACTTCCCCACGAGAAGCACACCATAGCACTCACGCTTATCTTGCGAGTTTTAGAAGTATCCAGTTCAAGTTGTCTAATAATGAAGCTAAGCTTTCCAAGCAGTCCTTAACCGCGGACGCGGCTATTCGAATAGTTTTGTTAACCCTGCAGGGGTGTACCGCTACACACATGTGTCATCAGTTACCGCCTTTTGCGTGTCACCGTTCAAGAGATGACAGCGAGGATGCCACCACAACACTTCGCCCACAGCTCCGTTCTAGTCCAGAGAGTCGCCTATCTGAGGGGGATCCGTATGGAAGTCCGACCGAGGTTCCAGTACAGCCTCAAACGATGTGTGCAGGGTCCCAAGCCGGTCTTGAAAAGCCGTTCATCCACTTCGCAGACCGTGCCACAGCCCTACCAGAACTCCGAACTACTGCGACTCTTGGGGTTCGAACGGGGTGAGGTACTAGGATGAGAGGGGTCAGTGAGCCCAATGTGTGGTTTTACTCTTCTTCTTGGATCACCACACAAGAACTCCATTTGATTTATCGATGATTTTCAAATGCATTTGAATGCATGAAAGTTCATTTGAAAAGGTTTAGCATGAAGTGATGTGGTATAGTTGAGATAAAGCTTCTGATGTGTGGATGAATCCATCTAAAATAAGTGTGTTGCAAAGTCATTTGCAAATTCACTCCAAATTTGAATTTGAAAAGGATCCATATGCATGTTTTCTACTGTTCACCCATTTTAAAATGGTCAAACATAGAAACAAGTTGCATATTCATAATCCTTGTATTTTTCTGATAATTTTATACATATTATTTGTCCAATTTGGAGTTAAAATGAATTAGTTATGATTTTCTAAAGGTTTGGCTATTTTCTGGATTTTCTGTAATTGATTTAATCAATTTAATCGACTTATTGCGCCAGGCTGACGTCATGCTGGCGTGTGGGGGGGCTGACAGGTGGGCCTAGGCTGTCAGTGGGGGTTAGTTTAATTAGTTTTCTGTTAAACTAACCCTTAGTTAGTTAGGGCCCTGGGCCCACGGGTCAGTGGGGTTATGGGGTGATTAGTGGTGGGTTTAGGGCGCTAATGGCGCCGCCGGCACGGGCACGCCGGAGCTTCGCCGGAAAAAAGCTAGAGGGCTCGGGGAGGGGGTCTGGGGGCACATGCGAGTAGCTGGGGCTCGTCCTCATCGGCTAGGGCTAGCTGGGGCTCGCCGGGAGGCCTTTGGTCACGGCAACTTCAACATCGGCGGCGGCCGGAGCACGGTGCTCGTCGGGAATGGGCTCTGGGGCACGGGAAAAGGAGCGGGGAGCACTGGGAGGTAGCTCTTGGTCGTCCGCAACGGATGGAGCAGGCAGGGGTCAAGGGGGGCTATGTGGCGACGACAGTTTCAACGGAGGCGGCGGCTGGAGCTCGGACTTCGACGGCAAGGCGAAACAAAGCACGGGGAGAGCTACAGCTAGGGGGAAACGAGGCGCGTGCTCACCCAAGCGCGATGGAGGCCAAAGCAAGACTGGAGTAGGAGCGGGCGAAGCTTAATTTGGCGCCGGAGCTTCTGTGGTCGGCGACGAGGTCTTGGAGTTGGCGTCGCGTCCTGTAGCTCCCGGTCCAAATTGGCGCCTCAGATCGATGTAGATGTCTCCGACGATGCGATTAGACACGGCGGTGCATGATAGCTCGTCCAGTGGGCGCGTCGAAGCTTTTCCGCGCTCTGGCTAGGGTTACGGGTGGCTGAGGTTCTTCGCCGGGGAGAAAGGGGAAGGCCAGAGCGAGGGGGGAGAATGGAGATGGCGTCTCCTGACGCGTGGTGGCGAGGAGGTGGAGGCAGGGGAGGTCCTGCCACGGCAAAGCAGGACGTGGCTATGGCCACGGCATGCGCGACACGCAGCCGTGTGCCTTCCTGGCGCCCTAAAGAAGACGACCCTGCCCCTTTGGGCTGGGCCAGTCTGCTGGGCCGGCCAGGTGGGCCAGGTAAGGCTCTCCTTTCTCTTTTCTTTTCTTCTTTTCTTTTTCTGTTATTTTGTTATGCCTAGAATTTAAATAGCTAGGCATTTTAGTAAAATGCCCAAATAAGTAGTTGGGGCTCGTCCTCATCCGCTAGGGCTAGCTCGGGCTCGCCGGGAGGCCTCTGGTCCTGGCAACTTCAACATCGGCGGCGGCCGGAGCACGGTGCTCGTCGGGAATGGGCTCCGGGGCACGGGAAAAAGAGCGGGGAGCACTGGGAGGTAGCTCTTGGTCGTCCGCAACAGATGGAGCAGGCAGGGGTCAAGGGGGGGCTATGTGGCGACGACAGTTTCAACGGAGGCGGCGGCCGGAGCTCGGACTTCGACGGCAAGGAGAAACAAAGCACGGGGAGAGCTACAGCTAGGGGGAAACGAGGCGCGTGCTCACCCAAGCGCGATGGAGGCCAAAGCAAGGCTGGAGTAGGAGCGGGCGAAGCTTAATTTGGCGCCGGAGCTTCTGTGGTCGGCGACGAGGTCTTGGAGTTGGCGTCGCGTCCTGTAGCTCCGGTCCAAATTGGCGCCTCAGATCGATGTAGACGTCTCCTACGATGCGATTAGACACGGCGGTGCATGATAGCTCGTCCAGTGGGCGCGTCGAAGCTTGTCCGCGCTCTGGCTAGGTTTACGGGTGGCTGAGGTTCTTCGCCAGGGACGAAGGGGAAGGCCAGAGCGAGGGGGGAGAATGGAGATGGCGTCTCTAGACGCGTGGTGGCGAGGAGGTGGAGGCATGGGAGGTCCTGCCTCGGCGAAGCAGGACGTGGCTATGGCCACGGCATGTGCGGCACGCAGCCGTGTGCCTGCCTGGCGCCCTGAAGAAGACGACCCTGCCCATTTGGGCTGGGCCAGTCTGCTGGGCCGGCCAGGTGGGCCAGGTAAGGCTCTCCTTTCTCTTTTCTTTTCTTCTTTTCTTTTTCTTTTATTTTGTTATGCCTAGAATTTAAATAGCTAGGCATTTTAGTAAAATGCCCAAATAAGTAGCTGGGGCTCGTCCTCATCCGCTAGGGCTAGCTGGGGCTCGCCGGGAGGCCTCTGGCCACGGCAACTTCAACATCGGCGGCGGCCGGAGCACGGTGCTCGTCGGGAATGGGCTCCGGGGCACGGGAAAAAGAGCGGGAGCACTGGGAGGTAGCTCTTGGTCGTCCGCAACGGATGGAGCAGGCAGGGGTCAAGGGGGGGCTATGTGGCGACGACAGTTTCAACGGAGGCGGCGGCCGGAGCTCGGACTTCGACGGCAAGGCGAAACAAAGCACGGGGAGAGCTACATCTAGGGGGAAACGAGGCGCGTGCTCACCCAAGCGCGATGGAGGCCGAAGCAAGGCTGGAGTAGGAGCGGGCGAAGCTTAATTTGGCGCCGGAGCTTCTGTGGTCAGCGACGAGGTCTTGGAGCTGGCGTCGCGTCCTGTAGCTCCCGGTCCAAATTGGCGCCTCAGATCGATGTAGACGTCTCCGACGATGCGATTAGACACGGCGGTGCATGATAGCTCGTCCAGTGGGCGCGTCGGAGCTTGGCCGCGCTCTGGCTAGGGTTACGGGTTGCTGAGGTTCTTCAGCGGGGAGGAAGGGGAAGGCCAGAGCGAGGGGGGAGAATGGAGATGGCGTCTCCAGACGCGTGGTGGCGAGGAGGTGGAGGCAGGGGAGGTCCTGCCACGGCGAAGCAGGACGTGGCTATGGCCACGGCATGCGCGGCACGCAGCCGTGTGCCTGCCTGGCGCCCTGAAGAAGACGACCCTGCCCCTTTGGGCTGGGCCAGTCTGCGGGGCCGGCCAGGTGGACCAGGTAAGGCTCTCCTTTCTCTTTTCTTTTCTTCTTTTCTTTTTCTGTTATTTTGTTATGCCTAGAATTTAAATAGCTAGGCATTTTAGTAAAATGCCCAAATATTTTTATAAACCCTAGGTGACCAGTAGCTAGTCACATTTAGGATTTTGGGCATTTTTTAAATTCAACTGATTTGAATTTCAAATCAAATAGAGGTTCTTTTAATTTTCCAAGGCACTGTTTGAAATTTAGAAAATTCCATGAGCATGGGATTGATCCCAAACAACTTTTAAAATGATCAGCACAATTTATAGGAATTTTAAAAATGTTCAAAAGATTTTTGGAAAAAGATTTTTATCTGGTCATTTATTTAAATTCTCGGGGCTTTTCTTTTCCCCATTTTTGAATTTTCTTTTGAATTTTTGCATGATGCAAAGTCACAATAAAACCCTAGCATTTACCCAAGTTGGGGTTCTGACAACGCGCTCCAACAGGTAGGAAGGTAAATTCTGTCGAGGAAATTACCTCCCTCAATGAAAAAGTTGACGTAATTATGTCTCTACTTACCAAGCAACCCTCTATTGATCCTCATGATGTTCCTTTAAATTCTTTGGTTGCTCAAGAACATATAGATATGAACTTTATTGCTAGAAACAACTTCAACAACAAAGCTTATGGGGGAAATTTTGCTAGCAATCCTAGACCGTTTCCATCCAATTATGGGAACAACAACACTTACCCTAGCAACAAGAACCCCTCTTCTGAACTAGAAAGCATGCTTAGAGACTTTATCACTACCCAAAAAGTCTTTGAAGGTAGAAAGCTTAGCCCTTGATATTGAGATGCTTAAAATTAGAACCTCTCCCCTTGAGGAGAATAAGGCCACTCCTATTAATGTTATCCAGTTACAAATCAATGAAAATATTAGGATGATGGCTAAACTTAAAGAAAGATGGGCTAGAGAAAAAGAGGAAGAGGATAGAATTAAGAGCCTTCCTACACACCACATAGTTGCCACTATCCAAATTGTTGAGGACACCCATATTATTAGCACCCAATGCACTCCTAGTCCCGTTGGACCTATTAATGGTGATGCTAATACCTCAACCGTAGAAAAAGAAACTCCTATGAACATAGAGGGTTTCAAACAAGTGAGCCTAGATGACACTACTACCACCTTTGATAGTAGTGATATTGATTTTGATAGTTGCACCCTCTCAGAAGTTATTAGCTTGTTACACAAAATGTCTAGAGACCCCCACACTAGCACACTTAATCTTGCCTTCACGGATCATATCACAAATGCTCTTATCAAAGCTAGGGAGGAGAAGCTTAGAGTAGAAGCCTCCATACCTAGGAAGCTAGATGATGGTTGGGACCCTATGATCAAAATTAAATCAAATAACTTCTCTTGCTATGCTTTATGTGATGTTGGAGCTAGTACCTCTGTTATGCCCAAAAGAATATTTGATATGTTTGAATTGAAGCCTTTTGAGCCTTGTTCTTTTGGTGTTCGTCTTGTTGATTCTTCCATAAAGAAACCTTTGGGGAAGATCGACGATGTTCTTATCATTGTCAATGACAACTTTGTTCCCGTTGATTTTATTGTTATGGATATAGAGTGTGAACCTTTATGTCCAATTATTTTGGGACGTCCTTTTCTTCGCACCGTTGGTGCGGTTATTGACTTGAAAGAGGGGAATATAAAATTTCAATTCCCATTCAAAAAGTGGATGGAACACTTCCCTAGAAATAAAATCAAGTTACCTTTTGAGTCCGTTACACGGGCTAGTTATTCTCTTTCTCTTGATAAAACTTGATTCTTCTTTTTGCATCATGCCTAGCTAATGGCTTTAAAGAAGTGCTTTCGGGAGGTAGCCCGCAACAAATTTAGGTGTTTCTTTTTGCTTTTGTTGTGTCTTGATGGTTGTTACTTCTGTAGCAACATCATTGTATCTTTATTTTTCAGCTTTGTGCCAAGTTATAGCCTCTTACGGCAAGGGAAGTAAAAGTTGTGACATGTTGTCCAGAAAACAGATTCTGTCCTCGTGACCAGAAAAATTCCAGAAAAATCCCAATTCATCTTTTTGAGCTGAATTTTTTACACAGTATGCTCTATACAATTACGAAACTTCCGTATGTTCTGAGTTTTTTTATTTGAGTTTCAGAAGTGTCCCTAAAAAAATTCTTTACTATCTGTTGTTCTGTTTTTCACAGATTCTGCCACGTTTTGTCTTTCCTTACTTTTGCAAACCTTAAGCTTGTTTTTTCTTTGCAAAAACTTTTTGGCACTCTTGAGAAACAGTAGCTCTTCAAGAATATCTTTATATCCAGTGGGTAATTATTTTTTATTTATTAAGGGTACTAACCTCTCTAATCAGCTTATGATGAGTTATGTATGAAGGGAGTTTTCAAGTGTGCGATGGAAGATGATGAAAGAAGATCCAGGAGTGTCAAGAGCTCAAGCTTGGGGATTCCCCCATGCGTCCCCAATAAATATTCAAGGAGACTCAAGCATCTAAGCTTGGGGATGCCCCCGTGCATCCCCTTCTCCATCAACAAATCATCAGTTCGTCCTTCGTCTCACTATATTTTTACCACTTCATGCGTTATGTGCTATGCTTGGAGCGTCTCGCTCTTAGGTTTTGTTTTTAGTTTTCTTTAGCTTTGCTTGCTGTTCATAACAATTTAGATCCCGTCTTACTTTGTGTGGGAGAGAAACACGCTCCACTTTCAAAATCTAGAACACATCATAGGATTCTTCATGCCTATCTTTTTGCTGTTGTGTGTTCTTTATCTTTTCGTACCTATTGCCATGTTTAGTTTTAGTCTTAGTTTGTCTTTAGCAAGAGCCTTGGCTTTTGTTTAGTTTGTTGCTGGAACTCTTTTTAGTTTTCATGTTTATCTTGTTAAAGAGAGTTGGTTGTTGCACTGAGTTGTGTTTTGTCTTGAAAGTAGGTAATTGAGGTTGCTATTTAATTTTAGTAGTAGCTTGCAATAGTTTTGAGGTATTGTTGTGAGTAATGTTTGGACTTTTGGTGTCAAGATCTCTTGCCTATTAGTGATAGGTGTCGTATTTTGGGAAATCCGTGTTTATTTTCAAAATCTACAAAACTAGTTGAGAACTCTAGCTACTAGATAGATCACTACTCTTCTGAGGGGTCGAATATTAGAGTACACTCACGTACCATGAGTCGAGGATGCGCAAAGATAACCAAACCCCCATACACTCCTCCTCGGGGTAATTGTCTCTTTGTGAACCTCCTTATTATATTGAGAGTTACCGATAATAAGTGCATGAGTTCTTCGGACTAATGTAAGTATTGAGAGTTGACACTTCCACCTTCCCATATTTTGCTAGCCTTTCCCGTGCCGTGCATTGCCTTCTTCTCACTCCGAGAGTTGGTGTCCACCTTCGCCGGTACTTCCAAACCCTTGGCATTATACGCTCTGTCATCATAAGCCTCCCTTTATCTTTCCTCAAAACAGCCACCATACCTACCTATCAAGGAATTTCCATAGCCTTTCCGAGTTATATTGCCATGCAACATCCACCTCTTCATGACTTGATCTTCATGTCATACATGTTCCTGCTACACTGGCAGCGACATACCTTGCATACATCATGTTAGTTACATCTTCTTTATGATTTTGAGTACCTTGTAAAGTGTGAAAGATCTCCTTTACCTTCTTGTAAAATAGAGTGTTGCCCTTAAGTGAGGAAAAGATCCCAAAGTGGACACAATAAAAAGATCCCAAAGAGGACAAAAGAGAGTTAAATAGAAAGATCCATTGAGGCCACCAAAAAAATAAGAAAAATATAGAAAAAAGAGAAAAAGAAAAAAAAGAGAAAGGGGCAACACTACTATCCTTTTGAGAGATCCACTCTAGTACTCCCTTTATATCCTTGTACTCCATAGAGATGATCTTTATGCATATAGGTATGTGGGGACCTTCACACTATAGAACTTGGCTTGCATATTTCAAGGATGAGCCTCCTCAAACGAGCTCTAGGTCTGCATGAGCGAGCAAGTTAGATGCACCCCCACTAGTTCCATTGGAGAGCTTCTTATCTCGTATGTGCATCCGTTGCATGGCACTCCCTACTCCTCACATCATATCTATCATTTGGCATCTCTTGCCTATCATTGTACTCATTGATGTGAGCCTTTCTCATCCTTTTTGTCTTCCTCCTCCACCATATATCTCTCTTTGCCATCCTAAGTGTCAACTCTCGTGCTTATGCTCAACCATTGCATGAGTGCTCAAAATATCGAAAAGGAGTGGATCAAATTGACTTGTACCTGGCTAGTGGTCTGGGGACGAGTCAAGATAAGATTCCAAAGAGGACCAAGTGTGAAACTTTAGTAGATTGAGTTCTCAACACAAAAGTACTTTTTTTCTCTCGTATTCCCTATCCCCTTTCTTACACGCAAACACCATTTGGAGACATTCGAGTCACGGACAGAGAGAGCTCTTGCACCTTTTGTTCTTTTCTTACTTGTTTCAATGCTAATATAGACTCTTGCATGTTATGACTTGAATTGAATCTCTAAACTTGATTGATTTACTTTTCAAAGTTCTTTTATGGTTGCTAGCATGTCACCACAGAAATTATGCTTGTTATCATTTACCTACTCGAGGACGAGCAGGAATTAAGCTTGGGGATGTTGATACGTCCAAAACGTATCTATAATTTCTGTTTTCTCCATGCATGTTTTGTGTGATATTGCTATGATCTAGATACACTTTCATACACTTTCGATCATATTTGGACTAACCTATTAACTCAGTGCACCCCTGTGCCAGTTCATGTTTTCTGCTGTTTTTCTATTTCAGTTTTCCCCCATATAAAAAGTGCCAGAAAAATTCGGGAAAATTCAGATAAGAAATCAGCGTGACGGAAGCTTCGAGAAGAGCCTGGGAGGGGCCAGAGGGGAGCCAAGGGAGCCCAGGCGGCCACCCGGCGGGGCCCCACCCCTGGTCGCGCCAGGGGGGCGCCTAGGGTCCCTGGTCCACCTCTGGCTGCCCCCCTTCGGCTATTTAATCTACGTCACGGGAAAACTCCAGAAGAGGAACCCTATTCCACGAACTCGCCTCTGTTCCGCCGCCGCGGCGCTTCCAAAATCGGGAGCACAAGAAGACCTCTTCCCGGCACCCTGCCGGAGGGAGGATTGACCTCCAGGAGTCTCCTCTCCCCCATGGATGCTCCCCGGATGTCTCGTGAGCAGTTTTCCTTGGACCATGGGTCCGTGATCAGTAGCTATGTGATGTTCTCCTCCCCTCTTTGATCTTCATTGTTTAGACCTCGTGAGCTGCCCTACATGATCGAGGCACCTTTGTAATATTTCTGCTGTTGCTATGCTGAGTTTGGAGGGATCTGATGGATTATGAGATTATGTTCAGATTGTGATAGAGTAGTATATTTGGTTTTTATCTCTTATATTTTTTTTCCTAAGTAATTCTTGCATGTTTTCCGTTGCTGTTTATTGCTTTGGACAAGTAGTAGGTAGTGACTCCAAGAGGGAGCGTTGTGCTAGATTGTGGGTTCATGCCCCCCGATGACACGCTTGAGTGACAGAAACATGAGTCTAGGGGATGTGTTGTTGCCACAAGGGGGAAAACAACGGTGCTTGTAACCGCGGTTACAAGGATTGTTTACTTTACGCAAAGTTCTTTTTAATGAAGTTGTCTGTTGCTTTGGGTTTACACTTTGGGTGGGGCTCGCAACTTAATACCAGCGAGATGTTCTGGATAGATACCTCAAGGTGGATGATTAGTAGTAGATGCAGATGGATTTCGGTCTACTTATTTTGGCGTACTGCCCGTGCTTTTGAACCTCTTCCTTTCTTTTGTAGCATAGTTAGCATTGCGGTGCGTTCATAATCCTGTCAATTGCCCTTCTGTAATTTGTTTACCTCGCATAGAAGTTTTTATCGTCTTTTGGGAGAGAGACATCACTAGTGAACATCACGTATCCCGGTCCATATCCTCATTATTGTTTCCAAGCTATATTTACTTTTCTGCATTTACTTTCAAGTTGTTATCATTATCCCTTGTGTTTTATCATTTGTGAACAACAAGACCGGAGAGATTGACAACCTCTCTGAACTTCGTTGGGAACAAAGATATCTATGTCTGTGTGCAGGTCCGCGGCAGTTGCGCCGCTGACACCTACTTATCATCTCTGGAGTCCTACTGGAGACAAACCTTGGTATCTTCACCGAGGGAATACTGCTGCTTTACTGCATCACGCCTTCCACTTGGGGCTCACCAACGAAGGGCGAGAAGCCAATAAGCACCTAACCGCGTGTGGGATTTTATGGGGTTACCTTTTCTTACCTACCTAGCTTCAAACATTTCTAGTGGTGGCCCAAGCTGATTTTACCTTTTGAAACTGTGTGTGCACTGGTCGTACGCCAGTAGTTTTCCAACCAACCCGGACCAGTGAGGACATAGTTCCCTTGCTGGCCCACCTTGTTCTGCTGAGGATCCGGTTTCCCATGTGTGATTAACCGGCTATCCAAACCCGAGACAGACGGTAGAGACCGATTCGAGAGCGCGGCCGGCTTTTGAGTTGGATGTCGAGTCACCGGGGGCCACCCGGATTTGTTCGTTGTTAGTTAGAGGGACCGTTCGTTTCGGATCTCTTGGAACTAAATCATAAAATGGTTGCCTGTGATGGGTAGCAACTGAGAGAGATGGACGTACGTGCGGAGCCTTGTAACGGGAAGTTGGTACACCCCTGCAGGGTTAAATCTTTTCGAGAAGCCGTGTCCACGGTTATGGACGACTTGAGACCTACTCCTTGTTCATAGACAACAACAACTGAGATAATCTTAATATAACTTGATCAACGTGTGTGTGTGTGCCTTGACTGCTTCTTCTTCGTCGGGATGCGAAGAGGAGGACAAGGATAGGATAGGTGTTATGTTTGCGTAAGTAGTTGATAGCAAGACTTCTTGGAGGCGATTCCTCATCGAATGTTTGGCTTCTTATCTTACTCTCTAGATCGTTAGCCACTTCATAAATGCTAGTGCGGCAGCAACCTCACCACTTACCCCTTCCTTACCATAAACTACTAGTTGTCCTAGAATGACGAGTGATGAAGTCCTTGCTGGGTCAGTTGATCACCACAGTTGGATGCTGAGTACTTCTGTACTCATGATACTACCCCCAAAATCTTTTTAGGGTTCTTGATCAACAACAGGTATGCTGACCGACGTTTCACATGGAGACTCGACGACGACTAGTTAGGCGGATCCCGGCGGAGGGCCTGGACCCGTGCGGTTATGGGATCGATGTTTTCTCTTTGCCAGTAGGCATTTGATTGTAGTCTGTACTCAGACATGTATCTTCCGCTTTTATATTGTATTAAGGCAGTTGTATGCCGATTGTATGAGATGTTGTATCCTTGTATCTGTAATGTTGTGATATCATGTTGGAAATCCAGGGCATATGGCTTTGTCATATGTCACGGTGGGACCGATATGTGTTTCGTCCCCGGATCTGGGTGGAAACACCTAAATCTGGAACAGTACCGCATATCGGGCCTTACATTTGGCTAGCAAAGGCTTTGAGAGAACAGACAATTTGATGATGACTTGGATGCAAAGCAATATAAAGCATAAACATTAAAATAATCATAGCTCATCAAGTTTTCTTCCTTGTCAACATAACACTACAAGCATAATAACAAAGAGGGTTTGGCTATGTCGCTAATTTGAGAAAAACATGCTTGTTGTTACGACCAAAGCTATGTTTGCCAAGATTAAATAAAGTTTTCAAAGACATACCTGATATAAGGTCAATACTCCCCATAAGAATCATCACAAGGTCGATTGCGTGAAGAGAATACCGAGTGCAGCGAAGGGATCAATAGATTTCTCTTTAATATTCCATCATAGACGACTCCACACTCACGGATACATAACTCTCCAAAAGGAGTGATAGACCTCAATGCAAACACCTATTTTATAAGATAACTTCCCTAGACATGATACGACTCTACTTGACTCTAAAAGACAAAAATAAAGATAAAGATACCGGGCACTCCGCCAAGCTTGGAACAAGCTAAGGGGATGCCATTACCCAAGGAGATTTAGTCCTCAATCTTGTTCTTGTTGGTCACGTATTGTGACGCACCCAAAATCAAGTCGTGTACAGTAAACATACACGCAAGGTACACGATCGAGATCAGGGACTCACGGTGAGATATCACAACACAACTCTACAAATAAAAATAATACAAGCTATTTAATACAAGCCAGGGGCCACGAGGGCTCGAATACAATAGCTCGAGAGAACAAAGTTAGCGGAAGCAATAGTATTTGAGTACAGACACAAGGATACAAGGTTGCCTTAAGAAGGCTAGCACAAAATCAACACTCGATCGAAAAGGCAAGGCCTCCTGCCTGGGAACCTCCAAACTATTCATGGTCAAAGGGGAACTCGACGTTGTAGAAGGCATCGGGAATCTTCACGTTGCGGTGGTCGGCATCGGGGATCTTCTGCTCCTAGGCTCCAACGTCGACTGCAGCGGCCGATCAGGCAAAACAAAAAGGGGGAAATAAAGCAAGGGTGAGTATCTAGCATACCCGCGAGTCTTACGTCCGCTACTAAGCATTTATGCAATTGTATCAAATGGAAAGGGGAGGCTGTATATAGTGGACTGCAAGACAGAAAGTCAGAGCAAGGATAAGAAGCTAGGCCTATCGAAGACTAGCATCTTCCGACGAGTCTTGAAGCATGAGGTAAGAATCAGCCAACAGTTAATATGACAGTAATGAAAGTAACAATGCAGCAGAAGTTGCTGCATCATTGTATAATAATAAGTTGTAATCATAATTAACAATGCCTCCGAGATCACCTCCTCGACATCCCCGCGAGGAAGAAAACCCGGAACCATACATTTTAATAGTAGTAGTTTGTAGTGGTAAGATCCAGCTTCAGCATAATGCGTCCTGTTACCGTGGACACGGCTATTTGAATAGATTAAACTCCCTGCAGGGGTGCACTACTGTTCAGCATGCACGCTCGGATCTCCAGGGTGGCGGGCACCTTTTTAGGGAACGCTCCACCAAAGCTATCCGACACGACGAAGCCCATCCTAGGCTCAACAGAGAGGCCATCCGCCGGACTATATCCTATGCGCCAAGGGGTCTAGGACCCTCACCCTTGCACGCTCCTGCACGGTGCGAAGCTGGCCGGGGAAGCAAAAGCAAATCCAAATACACCGCTCGAGTGAAGAAGACACACCGCTTCCCGGCAATTAGACCGCGACACTGCTGACGTCTAAAGAGCTTTCGGACAAACTACGACGCAGGGGAGCCCATAACTCCTTATCCCACGTGAAGGTAGTGCGTACAGACCAACGGGCCTCTCAAGTCATCCGCCGAACCATTTAGCATTCTATTATTATCTGTCGGGACAACCGTTATCATTGCCCCTTATTTGGGTGAGTCGTGGACAACGACAGCAGTCAGGTCCACCAGTAACATCGGTGCCTGCCCTGACGTCCCACCAACTCGTGCGGCTACCAACAAGGTGAACCGTCTCCTTACCTTGTCTCGCGTTTGCTCCGAAGAGCTCGACTTTCGTACAACAGGATACCTCTCGGCCACGAACAGTACCAGGCCCGCCGCACACCGGTGGAATACACCTGACCTGTCGTTCCTCTAAGATACCCTGCGCGGGCACCGTTGGGTCACCCGTCTCATTACCTGTAAGGACACCAGTTGATTCGAGTGCCTACCATTAAGTGAAACCAGGAGGTATCACCCTCGATGGTACACTTAAAGAGGTTCGACAGAGACATCAGCGGAATGAACTAAAGAGGAATATTGTCGTATCACCCCAGTGGTGCCGAGACACCAGCGGAATGAACTAAAGAGGAATACCCTCGTATCATCCCAGTGATGCTACGCTACTGAGCCGACGAGAGTGAAATACGAGTCCGTCCACTCGTAATTCAAACTCGAAGCGACTCGGTAGAGTCTCGCCGTTGTAGGTTCCCTAGGGCGTCTGCATTGATCCATACCTGGTGCAGTTATAATATTTTGCAATCCGCGTTCACTCACCCGAGTGATCACGGCCCGCTATTCTAAACCTAAATAACAATGCGCAGGGTTTACTGCTGAATATTTTATATATTTATAAGGCAGCATAGGACAAGGAAAGGTAAATCAAGGGGCGACAAAAACATGCTATGCAATTGAATAGGATTGTAACGTAGCAGCAGTAGTAACCATGCCTAGTGCAAGAAAGGTACGGAAAGGTAGGTGATATCTGGGGAAGGAAAATGGCTCTGCTTGCCTGGTAGCTCGACGGTAGGGGCAGGGTCGTCGACGAAGTAGTCGTACCCGGCAGCGGTGTAGTCGGCGATAGCAGCGGGGTCTATCGGAGAATAAAAGGGGGGGAGAAACAATAAATACACAACAAGAATAGCAATACAAATGTATGATATAGAAGATACAAAGCAACGGGGCTCTAACGCAGTGTTCGGTAATTTGATCGGAGCAGGAATTTATCCGGGGATGACTCATCAGTACCGGTTGATTACCGGACCGATGATCCGGAGGGGGAGGTTCCATGTCTGCAGTGTTAGAGACATATGAAAGACATATGGATAGTGTATCCGTGTTAGTTGATCCATTCTGAATAACTTTCATGTAGAAAGTATTTTGATGTGAGTTACGGTTAATTTTATATGATTTTCTAGAGTTTTAAACCATTATATAATCATTTCTCGATTTCTTTTATTTTTTAATTCAAAATTATCTGGAATAGTGGGGTTGACTGATCAACTGACAGGTGGGACCCTGGTGTCATTGATAGGGCTCTAATAAAATAATTCATTTACATAAACAGTGCAAGGGGTCCAGCATGTCATTGCCCCATATCTGGATTTCACCAAAATTGGCTAAGTCTGGAAATCCCGGTTATAATTATACATTAGCCGTGTTCGGGATGCTACAGTTTAGGGTTCCACTCCTCCGATGAACTTGTGCTCTATATCAATCTTTATTAGTTGTCAGTGATCTCGAATCCGGTACGGATGGCATATTTAGTAGAGCACAATTACTTAATTAAAACTCGGTCCGAAAGGTGCTACTCGAGGCTAATTCCAGAAATCGTTAAGATTTACCAATCTTTGCACGATGATTGCCGTTTATATATATATCTCCTATGGAGATGCATCCAATATGTGTTTTGCACAACATTATGTGTACTATCATGCCATGCCCTCAAATGGCATGAAAGATCACTGTAGTGTGTTTGCCTACAACTCCAAAGTAGCAATGGTGATATAACATTTTTGCTTTTAACAGAAATCTACATTTTGCAATTTTTATAGGAATTAATCTATGCACTATCCGAAAATGTTCCAATGGAACAAAATGAATATTGTTAAGTGTACAATCTGCCCACACACATTTTATTCAATTGTTTGGCTGTTTATTTGCTGCCGTTTTGTTGGGTATTTTCAGCAGCATTACCAACTAGTAGCAGCAGTAAGTAGCAGTCGCAACACAGCTTCAGCAAGAAACGAGGAGGAGCATCCCGGCAGCGGCAAGGAGTAGCAGTGTCGTACGAGCACACACGCAGGTGCAGGTTCAGCAGCAACACCACATCGGCCATGGCCGTGGCCACGAGCCCGCGGTGGCTGCTGGGCAAGCGCGAGGGCCGGCGGTCAAGGGGCAGCGGCCACAGGGAGGCGCGGCTGCCAACATGGCGGCCAGGCCATGGGTGGCGCGGCGGCCAGCAGGGTTGCGCGAGGGCGCATGGAGCAGTGACCACGGCGGCCAGGGGGGTCGTATCAGGGAGAGAGGGGGGTTCTCACAGGGGGAGCAGGGCCGGCCATGGCTCGGGGAGCTGCCGGAGTGGCAGTGGAGGCGGCGCCTGCCGCGGTGGCCGTGGCGGAGAGGCGGCTCGAGGGCGAGCAGCAGGGAGGCAGCCTGGAGGCGTGGCCACGTAGGTGAGCACGAACGAGGCTTCGGGGTGTGCCGCGCGGCGGCCGAGTTTGCCGGCGGCGGTGGAGATCGGGGGGGCCGCCGTTTTTTTCACATGGAGAGGGGGGATTGAGAGGAACGGGGGAGAGAGAGAGAGTCCGAGCGAGAGAGAGGAGTGGATAAGGGGCGGCTCGGTGGGAGGAGTTTGGAAAAACAGAAAAAGAGGGAGTGGGCCGACTAGGGTTTGCCCAGGGAGAAGAGTAGCCCATTCCCTTTTTCTGTGTTTCTTTTTTTTCTGTTTCTGTTTTATTTGTTCAACATTTGATTTTTATAAAATGTGCAACTAGCTTCAATATTAGTGCTACACAGTATAGAAGTGTTACAAAAAGTTTGGGCACAAAATAAATTCATTTGACAATTCTTTTGAATATGCAATGATTAAAAGGGGTTGTCTTGGCACTGTTTTGAATTGTGTAAATTATTTTATAGTTCAATAAATGTCCACATCAATATGGGAATGATCCACTGATTATTTGGCATTTTACAAAATTGGTTGCACAATTTTTTTTGGAGCAACTTTATTTTACAACTTTGTTTTGAAATTTTATTTGAGATGGCTTTTCAATAAGGCATGATCAAGGGTGACCATGGCTTAGCCATCACAGTGACTTGGCATTAATCGAATTGAATACTATTGCATAACACCGAGGGTGTTACACGTTTTCCTTGGCGATGCGCTTCCATGGCAGCTGTTCTCCAGTCTCAAGGGACATTCCCGTCTCCAGGATCATGCACTCAGCACCCAAACCCATGCGCAGAAACTTTAGTTCATACTCACAGTTCTGGTTCTGCAGATCATAGATCTGTGCTTGAAGCTCATAAATTTTTTCTTCTAGTGCGGCCAAACTTGACCACATCTCCTTCATCTCCTTCTTGTGGGAAGCCTCTATTTCGTTCATGATGTCGAAGTTAGCTTCAACACCACGCTCCACCATCTTCTTGAACTTGAAGACCTCATGTTCCATCTCCTTCAGCCGCTCCTCGGTGTTTCCCTCCTTGACTGGTCCCTTCAGATCCTCCTTGCGGAGGTCACCATCCTCCACAAGAAGGATCTGGGGGTGCTTCTTCACCTCAGCGAGGTAAGGGTTGATGACGTTGACGATGAACTTGTCCTTGGAGGAACTTGGGGAAGCCATGGCACCTAGGTCTAGGTGAAAGTTTTTCTGGCAGAAACAGATCAAAAAGAAAACACACGAAATCGCGAGATACGTTGCCGGAACAATCCGGGAAAATATATAGCAAAAATTTCTGCACAGAAAGGAAGGTAACAGGTCAAAGTGGAATCGGAGACGGGCTCCTAGGGGCCCAAGCGGCCTCCCGGCGCGACCAGGGGTGGGGCCGCGCCAGGGGGGCGCCTGGGACCCCTGGAGCTGGTCTCCGGCTCTAGTTTGGCCTCAAATTTTCTATATTTTGCAAAAACTCGTAATATGGAACTTTTATGGCGGTTTCGCGATGTTTCCTTACCGTAATACATACCTTTTCTTATTCTGCTTCTGCTGGTGTCTGAAACAGGGCTGCAACATGTTCTTCATGAGTTGTTGTGTATACCAAATCCACATCAATATTGAGAGGGTCTCCTGCTATGTAATGCTTAAGTCTTTGCTCATTCACCACTTGAGGTTTGGTGCCTTCGAAATTGTTAATCTTGATTGCACCCGAGCGGTAGACTTCCTCAATATGAAATGGCCCTTCCCACCTGGAAATACCTGGAGAAAACCTGAAACGGGATCTAAACAACAAAACTTTATCACCAACATTAAATTCACGTTTCAGAATCCTCCTATCGTGCCACTTCTTTACCTTTTCCTTGAACATTTTAGCGCTCTCGTAAGATTCACTTCTCCACTCATCTAGAGAAGTCAAGTTCATGAGACGCTTTTCACCAGCTAATTTCGGGTCAGCATTAAGCTCTCTAATAGCCCAGAAAGCTTTGTGCTCTAATTCTAATGGCAGATGGTAAGCCTTGCCGTAGACCATCTTATAGGGAGCCATGGTCATGGGGTTTTTGTAAGCAGTTCTATACGCCCACAAAGCATCTCCTAACTTATTCGACCAATCTTTTCTATTTCTATTGATTGTCTTATGTAAGATCAACTTGATCTCTTTATTGGTGAGCTCAACTTGCCCACTAGTTTGAGGGTGGTACGGTGAAGCAATTCTATGATTGACATCGTACTTGGCTAAAGCTTTTCTAAAATCTCCATGCGTAAAGTGTGAAACCCCATCAGTCATGAGATACCTGGGTACTCCAAACCTTGGAAAAATCACATCCTTGAGCATTTTCAAAGATGTCTTGTGATTAGCACTTTCAGTGGGGATTGCCTCTACCCACTTGGTTACATAATCAACAGCGACTAAAATGTGAGTGTACTTGTGCGAGGAAGGAAAAGGACCCATAAAATCAAAACCCCAGCAATCAAAAGGCTCAATCACTAGAGAGTAATTCATAGGCATCTCATTCCTTCTACTAATATTACCAACTCTCTAACACTTATCACAGGACAAAACATAACTTCTAGCATCCTTAAAGAGAGTAATCCAATAAAAACCTGATTGAAGAACCTTATGTGCGGTCCTCTCACCAGCATGATGTCCTCCATATCGACTGTCGTGACATTGTTTGAGAATTTCCTTCTGCTCGTGTTCCGGTATGCATCTTCTCACGATCCCATCTGGACCTTCTTTGAAAAGATGTGGGTCATCCCAAAAGTAATGCCTCAAATCATGAAAGAACTTCTTCCTTTGCTGAAATGTTAGACCTGGAGGCAAAAACTTTGCAACGATAAAGTTAGCATAATCTGCAAACCAAGGATCGGAGAGAGATTGTACTTTTAAAGCAGCTAGTTGTTCATCCGGAAAACTGTCGTTGACTGGATTGGGATCATGCGGTACATCTTCCATCCTTCAAAGATTATCTGCCACCGGATTGTTTGTTCCTTTCCTATCGACAATCTGGAAATAAAATTCTTGAAGAAGGAGTACCCATCGAATGAGCCTTGGTTTGGCATCCTTCTTCCCCATAAGATACTTAATGGCAGCATAGTCAGTATGAATAATAATCTTAGAATCAACAATATACTGCCTAAACTTATCACAAGCAAACACTACTGCTAAGAATTCCTTCTCAATAGTAGCATAATTCTTTTGAGCACTATCAAGGGTCTTGCTAGCATAATATATAACATTCAACTTCTTATCAACCCTCTGCCCTAAAATAGCTCCAACAGGAAAATCACTAGCATCACACATAATTTCAAAAGGTAAATTCCAATCAGGTGGTTGTACTATAGGAGCGGTTATTAAAGCTTTCTTAAGAACTTCGAAGACTTCCTTACAATCTTCATCAAAAACAAAAGGAACGTCCTTCTGGAGAAGATTAGTGAGGGGTCTCGAAGTCTTAGAAAAGTCTTTAATAAATCTTCTATAGAAACCAGCATGACCGAGAAAACTACGAATACCTTTGATGTCCCTTGGGTAGGTGATGGCTTCTCGCCCCTCGTTGGTTACCCCAAGTGGAAGGTTTGAGATGCAGTGCAGCAGCAAGTTTCCCTCGGTGAAGATACCAAGGTTATCGAACCAGTAGGACTCAGGAGATACAAGTAGGTGGCAACGTCGCCAGAAATTGCTTCCTGACTAGGGTGTTGTCGTGGACCTTCACACAGCAACAAATAACTTTGCTCCCAACGAGTACAGAGGAGTTGTCAATTCCTCCGTCCTTGTCGTTTACAAAGGATCAACGCAAGAGATAAAAGATGCAAAGGAAAGTAAAAGATGAAAGTAAATTGAGGGTGTGAACAATAATGTGAAGATGGACCGGGGTCCCGTGATTTTCACTAGTGATGTCTCTCTCCCAAAAGACGATAAAAGTGCTAGCGAGGTAAACAAATCACAGTTGGGCAATTGACAGGATTATGAAGGCACCGCAATGCTAACTATGCTGAAAAGAAAGGAATGGCTCAAAAGCAATGGGTAGTACGCCAAGGTAAGTAGACCGAAATCCATCTGCATCTACTACGAATCATCCACCTTGAGATATCTATCCAGAACATCTCGCTGGTATTAAGTTGCGAATCCCACCCAAAGTGTAAACTCAAAGCAATAGACATCTGCATTAAAAGAACTTTGCGTAAAGTAAACAATCCTTGCACCCGCAGGTACAAGCACCGTTGTTTTATCCCTGGTGGCAACAGCACATCCCCTAGTTTCATGTTTCTTTCACTCAAGCTAGACATCAAGGGGCTGAACCCACAATCGAGCATAACGCTCTCTCTTGGAGTTGCAAATAAAATACTTGGCCAAAGCAAATACCGCAACGGAGAACATGCAAGAATTTACTAAAGAACAAAATATAAAAGAGAAGAACCAAATATATTACTCATCACAATCTGAACATAGTCTCATAATCCATCAGATCCCAACAAACTCAGCATAGCAACAGCAGAAATTACATAGATTCCTCGATCATGTGAGGCAGCTCACGAGGACTCGAAAGTGGAAGCACAAAAGGGGGAGAGATTCCTCACATAGCTACTGGTCACGGACCCATGGTCCAAGGGGGACTACTCACGGCACATCCGGGAGGCGTCCATGGCTATGGATGGTCTCCCGGAGGGGGTTCCTCCTTCCGGCAGGGTGCCGGGGCAGCTTCTCCAGGAAGCCCCGATCTTAAAACGGCGGCGACGGCGGTATAGATGGGAGTTCGCGAGAAAGAGATCGATCTTAGGGGTTTCCACCCCGAGGGGTCAATATAGGCGAAGGGGGGCATCGAGGGGACCCACGAGGCAGTCAGGAGGGTCCCTGGAACGGCGTAGGGTGGGGCCGCGCCACCTCCCCTCCTGGCTGCCTGGTGGTGGCCCGCCTTCCCTCTCTTGGTGATTCCGGAAGCTTCTGTGTCGCTTATTTTTTTTTATTTTCCCGGAATTTTTGGAGAACTTTTAATGGCCGGAAAACCTGAAATACAAAAATAGCAGAAAACAGAAACTGGCAACTGGGTGCACTGAGTTAATAGGTTAGTCCAAATAGGTTCAAAAGTGTATGAAAGTTCAAGCAAAACATGGCAAAGTCACACAAAACATGCATGGAGCAAGCAGAAATTATAGATATGTTTGGGACGTATCAACATCCCCAAGCTTAATTCTTGCTCGTCCTCGAGTAGGTAAATGATAACAAGCATAATTTCTATGCTGACATGTCACACAACCATAAAAGGACTTTTAAGTAAAGCAATCAAAGCATGCAATTCAATTCAAGTCTTAACAAGCAAGAGTCTATATTAGCATTGACACAAGCAACAAAAGAACAAAAGGTGCAAGAGCTCTTGCTGTCCGTGACTCGAATGTCTCCAAATGGTATTTGCGTGCAAGCAAGGGACTGGGAAGAAAGAGAAAAAAGGTTGTTGAGAACAACTATATACTAAAGTTTCACACTTGGTCTCCTTTGGATTCTTATCTGGACTCGTCCCCAGACCACTAGCCAGTTACAAGTCAAATTGATCCACTCCCTTTTGAAATTTTGAGCACTCATGCAATGGATGAGCGTGAGCAATAAAGTTGACACCTAAAAGGAGAAACAGAAAGAAGGTGGAGGAGGAAGACAAAAAGGTGTGAAAGGCTCACATCAATGAGGACAATCATAGGCGAGAGAAGGCCATATGATAGATATGATGTGAGGAGTAGGGATTGCCATACAACGGATGCACATAGCTAAAATCTCTCCAAGGGACCTAGTGGGGGTGCATCTAACTTGCTTGCTCAAGAAGACCTAGAGCTCGTTTGAGGAGGCTCATCATTGGAATATACAAGCCAAGTCCTATAATGTGAAGGGTCCCCACATAGCTATATGCATGATGATGATCTCTATGGAGTACAAGGGATAGAAGATGAAGTACTAGTGTGGATCTCTCAAAAGGAATAGTAGTATGCCCCCTTCTCTCTTTTTATTTTTTTATTTTCTCTTTTTCTCTTTTTTTATTTTTTTGGTGGCCTCAATGGCTCTTTCTATTTAACTCTCATTTGTCCTCTTTGGGATCTTTTGATTTTGTCCTCTTTGGGATCTTTTCCTCACTTTAGGGGCAATAATCTATATTTTACAAGAATATAGGAGATCATTCACACTTTACAAAGGTACTCACATAAAGAAAATGTAACTATCATGATGCAAATGTATGCCTCTGCCATGGTAGCAGGATATGCAATGATACTAGCGCGTCATGTAGCAATGATTAGGGCAAGGCCCAACTAGCATGCGGCTCATCGATCAAGCAAGTAGCATGTATGACATGAAGATCAAGTCATGAGAAGGTGGATGTTGCATGGAAATGTATCTCGGAAAGGCTATGGAAATGCCTTGTAGGTAGGTATGGTGGCTGTTTTGAGGAAAGATATAAGGAGGCTTATGATGACAGAGTGTATCATGCCAAGGGTTTGGATGCACCGGCGAAGTATGCGCCAACTCTCGAGGTGAGAAAGGTCAATGCAAGGTACCGAAGAGGCTAGAAAAAGTATAGGTGGGTGGAAGTGTCAACTTTCGAATACTCACATTAGTTCGAAGAACTCATGCACTTATTATCGGTAACTCTCAATCTAATCAGGAGGTTCACAAAGAGACAGGTACCCCGAGGAGGAGTGTATGGGGGTTTGGTTATCCTTGCGCATCCTCGACTCATGGTACATGAGTGTACTCTAATATTCGAACCCTCCAGAGGTTATTGATCCATCTAGTAGCTAGAGTTCTCAACAGGAGTTTTTTGGTTTTCGAAAAACACACGGATTGCACAAAATACGACATCTATCACTAATAGGCAAGATCTCTTGACACCATAAGTTCAAACATTACTCTAGTCAATACCTCAAAACTATTGCAAGTTACTACTACAAAGAGAATAGCAACTTTAACTACCTACTTTCAGTCAAGACACAGAACTCTCTACAGGCAAACTCTCTAACAAGATAAAACATGCAACCTATAGAAAGTTCAACCTAAGACAAAAGAAAAGCTATAGAAAAACTAAAGCACTACAACTAAACAGAACAGCAGCTAAGAAAATAAAAAGAACAACTCACAGCTAAAAGTATAAGCATGAAAATCCTATGAGGAGTTCTAGTTCAAGCGGAGCGTGAATCTCTCCCACACAAAAGAGTAAGTTGGGTTCTAACTTGTTACTACAGCAAATAAAGCAAAACAAACCTAGAAAAGTAAAGAGCGAGACGCTCCAAGCAAAGCACATAACGCATGAAGTGATAAAAATATAGTGCAACGAGGCACAAACTGATGATTGTTGATGAAGAAGGGGATGCATCGGGGGCATCCCCAAGCTTAGACGATTGATTCTCCTTGAATATTTATTGGGGATGCACCTGGGCATCCCCAAGCTTGAGCGTTTCGCACTCTTGAATCTTCTTTCATCATCCTCCATCGCGCACTTGAAAACTCCCTTCATACATAACTCATTGTAGGCTGATTAGAGAGGTTAGTACCCTAATAAAATAATTTTCCTCTACTGAAAATAAATATTTCCAGGAAGATCTACTGTTTCTCTTGCCTGCCCAAAAAAGTTTGCAAAGAAAAAGCAAGCTTAAGGATTGCAAAACTGCGAAAAGAAAAACCGGGGCAGAAGCTGAGAAAAACAGAACAGCAGAGAAAGGAGAATTTTTTCGAGGTACTTCTGCAACTCAAATCAAAAAAAATTGAGCAGACGCCTGAAAGGTAATTGTATGGAGCATGCTGTCAAAAAATTCAGATAAAAAAGATGATCTGGTGATTTATTGAGAATTTTTCCGTCAAGCAGACAGAATCTGTTTCTGGACAGCAAGCACCAACTTTTGACCTTTCTTGCAATCTGAGGCTAAACTTGGCACAAAGCTTGAAAAGTAAAGATACAATGATGTTTCTAAAGTAGTAACAATCATCAAAACCACTAAGAACAGAACAAAAGCAAAAAGAAAAACCTAAATTCGTTGCGGGCTGCCTCCCGAAAGTGCTTCTTTAAAGCCATTAGCTAGGCATAAAGATTATAGAAGATGTTCTCACAAGAATAAGAATTTTTTGAAGCAAAAGAGAGCATCAAGAAGAAAATATGAAACACATTTAAGCCTAACCCACTTTCTATGCATAGGCATCTTGTAAGAAAATAAATCAAAGAAGCATAAAGTGACATGCATAGAAAGGTGGAAAAAGAACAACTTCAAAACTTCCAACATGAAGAGAGGTATTTTAGTAATATGGAAGTTTCTACAACCAAGCTTCCCTCTCTCGAAATAATTTTCAGTACTATCATGAACAACATCAAGAATATAACTATCACATAAATCATGTTGTTCATGACCTACAAGCACACGTGTATAGTTTTCAACACGGTCTTTAGGATCATAAGATAAATGCAACCCATCACATTGAGCCCTAATAAGAGCACAATTTTCTGGAATATAAGTTGGAGGTTTCAAAAGGATAATATGGCAATCAAGTGTGGGTGCAATAGCAACACTTTCATGCTTAACATGAGGAACTATAGCAAGTGCATCTCCGTAAGCATCATCCATAGTGGCATCACGGCCATAAGCATAGAAGGCATCAACTTCATCAAAAAGGGATATTTCAAAAGAATCCATAGGATAATAACACTCATATAAGGTAAGAGTCAAAGAGTTACTCTCATTAGAAGGTAGACATGGATGGCTCCATTCTTCCTCCTCTTGTCCGTCACTCTCCTCCTCTTTTTCATCCAAAGAGCTTTCAGGTTCAGTAATTTCTTCTTCCATAGAGTCCTGCAAAACATTAGTCTCTTCCTTTGGAGGAGAGATTCTCTCAAGATGACCTTGTTGCGTAAAGTAAACAATCCTTGCACCAGCAGGTACAAGCACCGTTGTTTTATCCATGGTGGCAACAGCACATCCCCTAGTCTCATGTTTCTGTCACTCAAGCTAGACATCAAGGGGCTGAACCCACAATCGAGCATAACGCTCTCTCTTGGAGTTGCAAATAAAATACTTGGCCAAAGAAAATACCGCAACGGAGAACATGCAAGAATTTACTCAAGAAGAAAATATAAAAGAGAAGGACCAAATATATTACTCATCACAATCTGAACATAGTCTCATAATCCATCAGATCCCAACAAACTCAGCATAGCAACAGCAGAAATTACATAGATGCCTCGATCATGTGAGGAAGCTCACGAGGACTCGAAAGTGGAAGCACAAAAGGGGGAGAGATTCATCACATAGCTACTGGTCACGGACCCATGGTCCAAGGGGGACTACTCACGGCACATCCGGGAGGCGTCCATGGCTATGGATGGTCTCCCGGAGGGGGTTCCTCCTTCCGGCAGGGTGCCGAGGCAGTTTCTCCAGGCAGCCCCGAACTTGAAAATGGCGGCGGCGGCAGTACAGAGGGGAGTTCGCGAGAAAGAGATCGATCTTAGGGGTTTCCACCCCGAGGGGTAAATATAGGCGAAGGGGGGCATTGAGGGGACCCACGAGGCAGTCAGGAGGGTCCCTGGCGCGGCCCAGGGTGGGGCCACGCCACCTGCCCTCCTGGATGCCTCGTGGTGGCCCCCCTTACCTCTCTTGGTCATTTCGGAAGCTTCTGTTGCGCTGATTTTTTATATATTTTTCCCGGAATTTTTGGAGCACTTTTAATGGCCGGAAAACCTGAAATACCAAAACAGCAGAAAACAGAAACTGGCAACTGGGTGCACTGAGTTAATAGGTTAGTCCAAATAGGTTCAAAAGTGTATGAAAGTTCAAGCAAAACATGGCAAAGTCACACAAAACATGCATGGAGCAAGCAAAAATTATAGATAGGTTTGGGACGTATCAGTAGGGCATCCTTTCAATTGCTTCGATCTTGGCCCTGTCCACCTCAATTCCCCTCTCGGAAATCTTGTGGCCAAGAACAATTCCCTCGTTGACCAAAAAGTGCCACTTCTCCCAGTTAAGCACCAAATTTGTCTCCTCACATCTCTGTAAAACTTTATTAAGGTTGTGGAGACAATGGTCAAAAGAAGTTCCATAGACGGAGAAATCGTCCATGAATACCTCCACATTTTCTTCACAAAAACCATGAAAGATAGCAGACATACACCTTTGAAAAGTAGCAGGGGCATTACATAAACCAAAAGGCATACGCCTATAAGCATAAGTACCATAGGGTCAAGTAAAAGTGGTCTTCTCTTGATCAACAGTGTTAACATGAATTTGAGAGAAGCCAGAATAACCATCAAGATAACAAAAGTGAGTATTTTTGGATAGCCTTTCAAGCATTTGGTCGATGAACGACAACGGGTAGTGGTCCTTCCTGGTTGCCTTGTTCAGCTTCCTTTAATCAATACACATTCTATATCCAATAATAATTCTCTGAGGTATTAGTTCATTCTTATCATTAGGAACCACAGTTGTACCTCCTTTCTTTGGAACACAATGAACCGGGCTTACCCACTTACTATCAGCTATAGGGTAGATAATACCTGCGGCTAGAAGATTGAGAATCTCAGTCCTTACAACATCCATCATCTTCGGATTCAATCGTCGTTGATGATCAACAACTGGTTTAGCATCAGGCTCTAGGTTGATGGTATGTTGACAAATAGATGGACTATTCCCCTTAAGGTCATCAAGGGTATAGCCAATTGCACCTCGATTTTTGCGGAGTACTTCCAATAGTTGCTCTTCTTTATACCCTGAAAGGTTAGAATTGACAATAACATGATATACTTTCTTTTCATCTAAATAAGCATATTTGAGCGTATTAGGAAGAGGTTTAAGATCAAACACTGGATCTTCTTTTGGTTTCGATAAAATTCCCAAAGGCTCAACTGGAAGGTTGTGCTTTAGGATAGCAGGTTATCTCAAAAATATGTCGTCCAACTCATTTCTCTCCTGTATATGCAAATCATTCTCGTGGTCCTCCATATATTGCTGGAAAGGATCATTAGGAGGAATAGCAATGGAAGCAATATCTTCAATAATCTTATCGTTACTAGGACAATCAGTACCACGAGGCTACTTAGAGAACTTAGAAAAGTTAAATTCATAGGGCTCACCATTGAATTCAATAGAAACTTTACCTTTCTTGCAATCTATTATAGCTCCACAAGTTCTGAGAAAAGGTCTACCGAAAATAATAGGAAAAAAATTATCCCTTACTGAACCAAGTACCAAAAAGTCAGTAGGATATTTTACCTTTCCGCATAAGACTTCAACGTCTCTCACAATTCCGATAGGAGAGATAGTTGCTCTGTTTGCAAGATGAATAGTAACATCAACTTCTTCAAGTTCACAAGGTCAAATCTCACCCATGATCTCTTGATAAAGTGAATACGGGATAGCACTAGCACTCGATCCCAAATCGCATAGCCCATAATAATTGTGATCTCCTATTTTAACAGATACCACTGGAGTACCTGAAATTGGGCCTTTATTCTTGGCTGTGACAAGGTTAGTGGAAACATAAAAAAATATTGGAATCTAAAGCATCATTAGCAACAAGATCCTTAACCAATGCAACTCGAGGATTGACCCTGATCTGGTCCTCAGGCTCATCAATTCTCCTCTCACTCTTATTCATTATGCCTGTCAAAAAAGAGTGCTCGCTTATTCTTACGGGAAAAGGGGGCTTTTCATATATAGTTGCATGCAAAATAGGGCAGCAACATGAATATCAATAGGTAATTCTTTGAAGGGTTTATGATGATGATCCTTCTTCTTCTTAGAAGAATCAATATGAGAGGCAAAGTCCTTACAAAAATCAATCATCAGATGGGAATCAAGACCAATCTTAGAGCAAAAGGTTTTAAAATAATCATTTTTCACATAGTTCTCTATATAATCATGTTCATAATTTATAGTGGATTCAATACCTTTATCTATTTCCCAATCTTCAGTATTCTTCTGGATCCTTTCAAGGAGATCCAATCTTTCTTCAACACTTTTCGTCTGAAATACCCCACTAGAGGAGGCATCCAACATCTCCTTATCCTGACGAGAAAGTCTAGCATAAAAATTTGTAAGAATAGTTTTCTTGGGGAGCTCATGAATAGGACATTTGAGCATTAGAGATTTCAATCTCCCCCAAGCTTGAGCGATGCTTTCTCCGTCACGAGACCTAAAGTTATAGATATAGTTCCTGTCTCGATGAATTTCATGAAGAGGATAAAACTTGGTATAAAAGAGAGACATAAGCTCTTGCCAATCAAGAAAATGAGAGTTATCGAGAAGCTTATACCAATCTGAAGCTTTATCTATAAGCGATACAGAGAACAATTTCTTAATGACAAACTCCATTGATACACCTGCAAGCTTAAATAGTGAACATAGTTGTGATAAATATAGCAAGTGTTCACTGGGATGTCTGTCTCCTGCATAACGATTAGCCAAAACACAATCGATAATACCAGCTGGTATTTTATAAGGCAAAATTGCAGTAGGGGGAGGAACAACCACCACAGATTTGGGGTGTTTCCCCATAAGCAATGATCCAATAGCTAGGTTGTCCATACGGACAAAGAGCAGCAACAGCGAAATAAAAACAACAATATAAAAATTTCCTAACAGCTTCACTTACCAATAGCGCTATGCTCCCCGGTAACGGCGCCAGAAAACGTTACTTGATGACCTTCAATGTAAAGGGATCTATTGCAGCGTTTTCGATAAGTAAGAGTGTCGAACCCAACGAGGAGCGAAAGGTATTGATAGGTGATTTTGGACAAGGAATAGCTGCAAGCACTGAAAGATAACTTTTTAGGGGTTTTCGATATAAGCAACAATAAGATAAAAGTAAGCGAAGTAAATAGCGCTGAGGAGCAGCAAGTGGCCCAATCCTTTTGAGCAAAGGATAAGCCTGGCAACTGAACTTATAAAGACTAAAGCATTCTTAAGGACACATGGAGAGGTAGTCACGTGTTTTCGCCATACTCCGTATCGATAACAAGTGTTGTGCTGATAAGTGTTGAGTGGGTGGATCTATGCTAGCACACCTTCTAGAGTAAGATAAGTGCACTCTTATGATTAAACATCTTGAAAGCATCCACAAATAAAAGATAGAAATTAAGGCAAAGCCTAACCACAGCAATAAGATCAAGGATCCTTTATTCCCTTGTGCAAAAGTGTGCAAACTGGGGTTCAGGTTTCTATCACTCCGGCAACCCACCATAAGCATTATTTATACACAATGTATCCCCCTAGGTCCTTAATAAGGCTAAGTGTTGAGTGTTTGACTCACACAACACCACTAGGAAAATAACAACACAACTTAAATATCAAACAACACAAATCACTTCAACCTCATATGACTACTAACAACTAGACTTCTCCCATGTCCTCAAGAACTAAAGTAACTGCTCACAAGAAATAAAAGAGATCATGATCGATCAGAGGTGATAAATATATGATAAACAATCTGGACATAATTATATTTCTCCAACAAAACTCAATAGCATTAACCACAAAGTAGTAATCAACACCGATAGAGTAGAGATGATAGATAGTACGGATTACAACAAAAGATAAACTTGTGAGGTGTGATTGGATCGTGGTGGAGATGGTGCTGATGTTGGGGGTGATGTTGATGATGATCTCGATGATGCCCGTCACGATGGTGATGACGATGGCGATGATCTCCCCTTCCGGGAGGTGATCTCCTCGGCGGAATCTGCCCGCCGGAGAGCCCTTTTCTTCTTTGTAGGTTTCCGCCACGGAGTGGTGGCGGAACTCCGTAAAAGCTTCTTTTTTAGGTTTTTCGCGTAACGTTGAGAATATAGGCCAGAGGGGGGATCCGGGAGTGGCCCCAGGGCTCCAGGCGCCCTCCCGGCGCGACCAGGGGTGGGGCCACGCCAGGTGGCCACCTGGGGCTCCTGTGGCCCCCTCTGGCCCCTCTTCGGCGAGTCTTCGTTAATCCTTCGGAAAATACCCTCCGTCGATTTTCAGGTAATTTGGAGGTATTCTTCTTCAGCAACTCGGCGTCCACTTTTTACCGTTGAATCCTGCGTCTACTGCTTCGGCACCGGAAAGTTGCAAAGTCTGTAAAATAAGCCAAAACAACATAAGAACATCATCGTAATGTAAAATATATCAATGAATAAGGATGAATAACGATTTAAAATAGTGATGCATTTTGGCCGTATCAATATGTCGATCGCCGGAGCAGGGCCGTTCATGGCGAAGCTCCAACCGAGAACACAGTGGATTGTGCTGATTGCGCCGGTCGTGGCTGCGAAACCTATGTAGGATGGGTCTCTCAGAACTGTGGAGAGGTTATAGGGAGATGAAAGTAGCGGCCTCATCGGCTTGGAAAACCCCAAGGGAGCCAAGAACACGTTGATTTGCGTGGACTGTCCATCATAGTCCGCCCATACCTGCATGGTCTTTCCGCTGATAAGGGTCAGGTTGTTGAAGGATCCACTCGCGTGTTAGGTTGATCTCCTCTCGTACGGGTGGAACGGCTCGACTGGCCCCTTGACCTGCGCCCTGATCGGGGGCGCCCAACCTGGTGGGCCCCTGTCGCCTGCGCTATATAAACAGAGGTGAGGTCCGGGGCACGGATGACGAAGTTCACCGCCGCCACAACCCTCACCGACACACCCGACCCGATCTAGGTCTTGCGCAGTGCGACGGGAAGCACCACCACCGCTGCTTCGGCCACTGCCCATCTCGCCGCCGTCGTCCCCATGGTCGACTCCTCATCCTCGTCAAGCAAGGGAGAAGGTAGCACTCTCTCCTTCTCATCATCTCTCTCTGTTCTCCAATCTCGATCTGGATACACATAGACAAAGTTTATACTCGAATGATCTACCCTAGGATGATCTAAAGGATCTAACAATGGTATTAGAGCCACCTAGGGAAAGATTCTTCATGGGTACAAAGAGAAAATAAGATCACCCCTCCCACAGAGAACCCTAATCACAAAAGGGTAAAGTTTTTCTTACCCCAAGGGGGCAAAGTGCGCCGCCGCTTGTGTCGCGCCGTTCCTCTCGATCTTGATGCGCATCGGCAAGCCGAGGCATCAAGAAGAAGAACATTCCCTCGAATCTGTTGGGAAAAAGAGGACCAAAAAGGGCGCCACCGTGAACCGCTTGACGGCGGCGCGTTCACCATCGAGGTGCTCGCGCACGCCGGCAATGGGGGCAGCGGGGGCTGCCGTCTTCTTCGGAAGCAAAGCACGCCGTGCTCAGGGGCTAGCTGGGGGCGCCGCTCGTCTGCTATCTATCCCTAGCGGTGGAAAGAAAGAAGGAGGGAGGGGCCACGCCGCAGGGGCCGGCCGGAGCAACTCGCCGCCGGCGAGCGGCGCGCGCAGCCGCCGCGGCGTGAGTCGCGATTAAAGGGGAGAGGGGGCGAGAGAAATGCGATAGGGTTCGAGGGAGCCGCTCCGTGCAGCGGTTTTGTTCGCCCGACTCGAGCGGATGGCCGTCCGATCCATCGGACGGGCCAGATGCCTCCCAAGTCTCCACGCAGGCAGCAGGCCGAAAGTGAGAGGCCGACCTGCGCTCTGACCGGGCCATGGGCCGACAACATCCCAACAGGGCAGTCCACTGCGCAAGAAACAAAAAAAAGAGGCGCGCTGGAGAGCGCGGGCCAGGCCATGGGCCGCGAGCAGACCGTGGGCTGGAGGCCAGCCACGCCTTTTTTTTCAGAAGCATACTTTTATCAGTTTTTTGCTCAGTTTTGGGAAAATTTCATACAGTTTTTTTTCTATTCAAATTATCCAACGAAAATTTGTTCAGAAAATAGAAAAGTAAAATAAAAGCTTCTGAAAAGTATAAAGTTTATGAATTTTTTATTCATGTTTCCGCTGCAAATAGATAAAAATGATCTTTTTCTTTAAGAGTAAAAAGTGAATAAAAGTTAGAATTATTTAAAAGAACATGTTAAATTGTTTATAGAAAATAATTATGGTTCTGTTATTTTATGACCAACGTTGTTAATAACATAATCATAATTTATTATTGTTATAATGTGCATTTGTTTCTAATAGTTTTATGCCTTAATTTTGACCAACATTGGATTATTGCATGCAATTGTTGTTATGTTCTCACTTAATTGTGAGTTGCATCAAAGAGGTCCCAACCCTCCGAGGTGATAACTACACCGAGTGGAGAAACAAGGTGGACTTTGCATTTGTCTGTGCTCAGGTGAACTGGGTTGTGGACACCCCACACCCGGTCAAATCTACAGAGCTATATACCCTCGAGAACACAAAGTGGCTCACCGCTAATAAAAAATGCATGGCGTTTATAAAGAATACAATTGATTCACACATTGTGTGTTCAATTGTAGAGTGTGCTTCCGCATGGGAGCTCCTTGAAAAAATAAAGAGCCAGTTCATTAGTTCTTCAAAGATCTATGCCACCCAGCTGGTAAAGCAACTGGTGTCTGAAAAGTACACCGGGGGTGGACATGGAATAAGAGAGCACATCCTTCGGATGAGCAATATGGCTGCAAAGTTGAAGCCAATGGACGCTGACCTGGAACTTAAGCCAGAACTTATTGTCCATCTGGTCATGGCTTCACTGCCAAAAGAATTTGAAACCTTCGTTGTCAACTACAACTTGCAGCCAGAGCGGCGGGATATAGAAAAGACCATAGTCATGTGTGTGCAAGAGGAGGAAAGAATTAAATCCTCATATGGTGGTTCTCTGAACTATGTGAGGAAAAACAAGAAAAAGAACAACAATTATGGTTCTCCCTCAAAGCCACATGGAAAAGCTCCCTATCAGCATCAACAGAAGTCCTTCCCAGTGGGCAAAGACACATGTCTCCATTCCAGTGGACAAAGACACATGTCTCCATTGTAAGAAGTCTGGGCATTACAAGAAAGATTTCCCTGATTGGCTAAAGTCAATAATGGCCAAGAAAGGTAACAACATTGTTTCCTTTGTAAATGAATCCTTGTATACACAGTTTTCGAAATCTACTTGGTGGATTGACTCAGGTGCAACTGTTCATGTTGCAAATTCATTAGAGGGATTCCATTCGACGCGGACTATTCAAAGAAGAGAAAGACGCATTGAAGTTACGAATGGAGTTCAAGCAGACATTGAAGTTGTCGGCGACATCTCCTTAGAATTAGCTAATGGCTTCAAGCTTGTGCTTAAAGATGTATTATACGTTCCTTCTTTGCATAGAAACTTGATTAGTGTGTCTCGTTTGGAAAAATATCACTATGAATGTTATTTTGGACATGGCAAGTGTGCCATATGGTTTAATAATGCTCATGTGGGTGTTGCTTTCCTTCACAATGAGCTTTATTTGTTATCATTACGTGAAAAAGTGCATTCTGTGTGTAATGTGAATGAGCATGTTTCCGCGTCGAACAAAGAACAAAAGAAAAGAAAGAGAACTCATGACTCATCGAAATTATGGCACTATCGTTTGGGCCCTATTTCGAGGGGGAGAATAGAAATACTAGTTAAAAATGAAATTCTTCCTCCATTAGAGTTCTCAGACTTAGAACAATGCATAGATTGCATTAAAGGAAAGTATGTAAAACAAATAAAAAAGGGTGCAAATCGAAGCACAGCAACACTAGAAATCATTCACACTGATATTTGTGGACCATTTCCTGTGAAAAGTGTGGATGGTTATGACTCGTTCATAACATTCACAGATGACTACTCCCGATATGGTTATATTTATCCAATCAAAGAAAGAAATGAAGCATTGGATAAATTTAAGATATTCAAAGATGAAGTAGAAAATCAACACGATAAAAGAATAAAGATAGTCAGATCTGACCGTGGGGGGGGAGTACTACGGTCGGCACACTCCATATGGCCAAGTCCTTGGACCTTTTGCAAGGTTCTTACAGGAGACTGGCATAGTTGCCCAATATTCCATGTCGGGCGAGCCTCAGCAAAATGGAGTAGCTGAAAGGCGCAACCGTAAACTTATCGATATGGTGCGTAGCATGATGAGCTACTCCAGCTTACCATTGGGATTATGGATGGAGGCGCTTAAAAGCGCCATTCATATCCTCAATAGAGTACCAAGAAATTCGGTTCCCAAAACACCGTACGAGTTATGGACAGGAAGAGTACCCTCCCTCCAACACTTCAAGGTGTGGGGGAGCCCAGCTGAGGCCAAAGTTTTTAATCCAAATATTGCAAAGTTAGATCCAAAAACAGCTAGTTGCCATTTCATTGGCTATCCTGATATATCAAAAGGTTTCCGTTTCTACTGTCCAGAAAGATACACCAAGTTTATAGAAACGAGACATGCAATCTTCTTAGAGGACAAAATGATGAGGGGAGCATGGTAGCTCGGAAAATTGATCTTGAGGAGAAGAGGGTTGATAACCCACAAGTGTAGGGGATCGCAACAGTCTTCGCGGGTAAGAGTAACCCAATTTATTGATTCGACACAAGGGGAGCCAAAGAATACTTATAAGCCTTAGCAGTTGAGTTGTCAATTCAACCACACCTGAAAAAGCACTAGACAAGATATAAGTAGCAATCGTGTGTTGACGGGTGTAGCCTTTAAGACTTCCCCAATCACCAACACCACAAAGTAGTAACAAAGTAGTAGGATCAGCAAAGAAAGTAAAAGTAACAACGAAGGCAATGAAGGTGAAAGATGGACCGGGGTTCAAGGTTTCACTAGTGGTACCTCTCAAGCAAAACAGCAAGGTGCTGGGTGCACAAATTACAGTTGGGCAATTGATAGAATTGCACCAAATCTAGCCAAACAAACTAGAGCATCCTAGTCTATGAACCAAACGTAGGCATGTGTTCCGTATGTAGTTGTACGTGCTTGCAATAAGAACTTTGCACAACATCTTTTTTCCTACCATCCCGCTACGAACGGGGCCACTTAAGGAACTTATGGAGATTAAGGTGCTCCTGCGGCGGAGCACCGGAACAAAGCATTAACACTTCATGAACACATGTGATCCTCAAATTATAGCCCATCCCCTTTGGTGCACCAAGCTGTCACCATTGGGATCGCCGGTTCCAGACTATAATAGGTGCATACAACCGTAGATAAGATCTAGAATAACAATTATAATCATGCAACCATAACGTGCTCAGATCTGAGATCATGCTACTCGTGCACTAGTAACAAGCATTAAGAACAACAAATTGCAGCAACAATAATTCATAAACCTCTTAGGACTGAACAAGGTAAGAATTCATCGGATCCCAACAACACAACACCAATTACATCATATGGATCTCAATCATGTAGGGCAGCTCATGAGAACATTGTATTGAAGATCTAGGGGGAGAGAATACCACATAGCTACTGCCAAGAACCCGTAGTCCAAGGAGGAACTACTCAAGAAACATCATGGGGGAAGGAGAGTCGATGAGGATGGCCCCGGGGGCCAAGGCCCTCCCCGGCAGGATGCCGGAGCAGGATCCTGGTGACCCCCGAAGCTAGTTTTCGATGGCGGCGGAGATCAGAATCGCTTCTAGAAAAAGTACTTCGATATTAGGGATTTCCTCCTCAGGGGTAAAAATAGGGGCCAAAGGGGGCACCGAGAGGGGCCACCAGGCAACCAAGAGGGTGCCTGGCACGGCCTAGGGCTGGGCCGCGCCATGGACCCTTCTGGAGTCCTGGTGGTGGCCCTCCCTTCCTTCCTTGGTGTGTCCGGAGGCTTCCGGGACGCTGATTTTTTATATAATTTTTCCGGAATTTTTGGAGCACTTTTAATGGCCGGAAAACCTGAAATACAAAAATAGCAGAAAACAGGAACTGGCAACTGGGTGCACTGAGTTAAGAGGTTAGTCCAAATATTCTCAAAAGTGTATGATAGTTCAAGCAAAACATGGCAAAGTCACACAAAACATGCATGGCACAAGCAGAAATTATAGATACGTTTGGGACGTATCAACATCCCCAAGCTTAATTCCTGCTCGTCCTCAAGTAGGTAAATGATAACAAGGATAATTTATGTGGTGACATGCCACACAACCATATAAGGACTTTCAAGTAAAGAAATTAAAGCATGCAATTCAATTCAAGTCTTAACAAGCAAGAATCTATATTAGAATTGACACAAGCAACAAAAGAACATAAGGTGCAAGAGCTCTCGCTATCCGTGACTCGAATGTCTCGAAATGGTGTTTGCGTGCAAGAAAGGGAATTTGGGAATACGAGAGAGAAAACTTTTTATTGTCGAGAACTATATCTACTAAAGTTTCACACTTAGTCTCCTTTGAAGTCTTATCTGGACTCGTCCCCAGACCACTAGCCAGGTACAAGTCAAACTGATCCACTCCCTTTCGATATTTTGAGCACTCATGCAATGGATGAGCGTGAGCAAGAAAGTTGACACCTAAACGGCGAAATAGAAAAATGGTGGAGGAAGAAGACAAAAAGGCGTGAAAGGCTCACATCAATGAGGACAATCATAGGCGAGAGAAAGCCATATGATAGATATGATATGAGGAGTAGGGATTGCCATGCAACATGCGGATGCACATAGAGCTATAAGTGTATGAAAGCCCTCCAATGGAACTAGTGGGGGTGCATCCAACTTGCTTGCTGATGAAGACCTAGAGCTCTTTTGAGGAGGCTCATCCTTGGAATATGCAGGCCAAGTTCTATAGTGTAAGGATCCCCACTTAGTTATGCAAGTACAACATGAAAACTCTCTACAAACTGAAGTACATGTGCTACTATGAAGCACAAGTGTGGAATAAAGGATAGTAGTGTTGCCCCCTCTCTCTTTTTTTATTTTTTTATTTTTCACCTTTTTTTGTATTTTTTTGATTTTGGGTGTCCTCCATGGCTCTTTATTTCTCTCTCTTTTTTTCGTTCGTCCTTTTTGGGATTTTTTTTGTATTTTGTCCACTTTGGGATCTTTTATTCCTTTCCTCACTGTAGGGGCAACACTCTAGAAGAAAATTAACACACTTTTATCTACTTACAACTCTGAATCAAAAAGTAAGTTCTCTATATGAATGTCTCTGCCAGTGTAGCAGTATGTGCAATGATCAAGCGCAACATGCAACAAAAATATGAATAGCGGGCAAAGCCCAACTACATGAAGGCTATGATATCATGCAAGGCAATATGACAATGAAGGATAAGTCATATGAACATGAAGAACAATGGATGTTGCATGGCAATGTATCTCGGAAAGGCTATGGAAATGCCTTGTAGGTAGGTATGGTGGCTGTTTTGAGGAAAGATATAAGGAGGCTTATGATGACAGAGCATGCCAAGGGTTTGGATGCACCAGTGAAGTATGCGCCAACTCTCGAGGTGAGAAAGGGCAATGCACGGTACCGAAGAGGCTAGAAAAATATGGATGGTGGAAGCGTCAACTTTCGAATACTCACATTAGTCCGAAAAACTCATGCACTTATTATCGGTAACTCTCAATCTAATCAGGAGGTTCACAAAGAGACAAGTACCCCGAGGAGGAGTGTATGGGGGTTTGGTTATCCTTGCGCATCCTCGACTCATGGTACGTGAGTGTACTCTAATATTCGACCCCTCCAGAGATTAGTGATCCATCTAGTAGCTAGAGTTCTCAACAGGGTTTAGGTTTTCGAAAGTCACACGGATTGCCCAAAATACGACATCTATCACTAATAGGCTAAAGCTCTTGACACCATAAGTTCAAACATTACTTAAGTCAATACCTCAAAACTATTTCAAGTTACTACTACAAAGAGAATAGCAACTTCAACTACCTACTTTCTAGTCAAGACACAAAACTCAGTGCAACAGGCAAACTCCCTAAACAAGATAAGCATGCAAACTATAGAGAGTTCAAGCCTGAACCAATTAAAAGCTCTAGAAGAAAACTCTAAAGCACATGAACTAAACAGGGCAGCAGCTAAGAAAAGATAAAGAACAACTCACAACAAAGAATAAGCATGAAAATCCTATGAGGTGTTCTAGTTTAAGCGGAGCGTGTATCTCTCCCAATCAAGCATGTTAGGTTCCGACATTGTAATGACCAGCAAACAAAACAAAAGAACTAAGAAAATTAAAGAGCAAGACGCTCCAAGCATAGCACATAACGCATGAAGTGATAAAAATATAGTGGAACGAGGGACGAACTGATGATTGTTGATGAAGAAGGGGATGCATGGGGCATCCCCAAGCTTAGACGCTTGAGTCTCCTTGAATATTTCTTGGGGGTTCCGGACGCATCCCCAAGCTTGAGCTTTTGACACTCCAAGATCTTCTTTCATCAACTTCCATCGCACACTTGAAAACTCCCTTCATTCATAACTCATCATAAGCTGATTAGAGAGGTTAGTACCCTATTAAAAATAATTTTCCTCTACTGCAAATAAACATTTGCAGGAAGGGCTACTGTTTCTCTTGCCTGCCCAAAAGTTTTTGCAAAGAAAAAGCAAGCTTAAGGTTTGCAGAACTGCCAAAAGAAAAACAGGGACAGAAGCTGAGAAAAACAGAACAACAGAGAGAAAAGAATTTTTTCTAGGCACTTCTGCAACTCAAAAAAAACTCAGAACATACGCCTGAAAGGTAATTGTATGGATCATACTGTCAAAAAAATTCAGATAAAAAAGATGATCTGGTGATTTATCGTGAATTTTTCCGTCAAGCAAACAGAATCTGTTTCTGGACAGCATGCACCAACTTTTGATCTTTCTTGCAATCAGAAGCTAAACTTGGCACAAAACTTAGAAAGTAAAGATACAATGATGTTGCTACAGTAGTAACAATCATCAACACCACTAAGAACAGAAGAAAAACAACAAGAAAAACCTAAATTCGTTGCGGGCTGCCTCCCGAAAGCGCTTCTTTAAAGCCATTAGCTAGGCATGAGTGTAACGATGCTCACAAAATAATAAGAGTTGAAGCAAAAAAGAGAGCATCAAAGGAGCAAATACAAACCACATTTAAGTCTAACATGCTTCCTATGCATGGGCAACTTGAAACAAAATAAATAAATGAAGCACAAAGCAACAAGCATAGGAAGGTAAAACAAGAGCACCTTCAAGATTTTCAACATGGAGAGGGGTGTTTTCCTAACATGAAAATTTATATAACCATATTTCCCTCTCTCATAATAATTTTTAGTAGCATCATGAACAAACTCAACAATATAATTATCACACAAAGCATGCTTTTCATGATCTACTAGCACATAATCATGTAGACTTTCTAAGCAAACCTCATCATCATTAAGAACATCCATAGTAGGCAAAAATAGAGGTTTATCATAAGATTCATCAAGATAGCAAGGGTTATCATAAATAACAGTAGCAAAATCATCCTTGCAAGTATCACTCATAGGGGCATCGTGGCCACAAGCATCAATTTCATCAAAAAGGGATATTTCAAAAGAATCCATAGGATCATAGAAATCAATATAGCATTCATCCTCCTTTGGTAAGAATGGAGGGCAATCATATAAAGTAAGATTCAAAGAGTTACTCTCATTAGTAGGTAGAGATGGGTAGCTACTCCATTCTTCCTTCTTTTTTTCGTCACTCTCCTCCTCTTTTTCATCCAAGGAGCATTCAGTTTCAGCAATTTCTTCTTCCGTAGAGTCCTGCAAAGCATTAGTCTCTTCCTCTTGTGGAGAGAACCTTTTGAGATGGTCAATAATATAATTATTGTCATTAAAATCCTCAAATCAATAATTAAGTATTTAAAAACTCTCGGATTTGTAAGGGGCATCATCAATATTTTCAACAAAGGAAGCAATTTCGTAGGCACCCTTAAAGATAACAACTTCTTCTATTTGTTCTGCATCATAAAAATCATAGTTTCCCTTAGCGTAAGAAGCTAAGGTTTCATCATCATTGTACTCACATTGGAAAGCAAGGTGTTTGTGCCTCATAAAGCAACAAGATTCATCCCTGTAGAAAGATATATTATATATTGAGCACAAGTTTCTAGCATAGTCATACAACTCCTGTATTAGTCCCCATGAGTGTATCCCTTTTTGAGACAAGTTGTATTCCTTGTAATATTTTTGTTGATCCTCCGTGAATCCGCCTTGCCAATAAGATCTAGTCTCAAAGAAAGTAGTCATTAGTAGCAAACAGAGTAATAAGAAAAAGTGTACTTATCAAGTGAACTTATAAGTAAAGCTATGCTCCCCGACAACGGTGCCAGAAAATAGTTTTGATAACCCACAAGTGTAGGGGATCGCAACAGTCTTCGCGGGTAAGAGTAACCCAATTTATTGATTCGACACAAGGGGAGCCAAAGAATACTTATAAGCCTTAGCAGTTGAGTTGTCAATTCAACCACACCTGAAAAAGAAGTAGACAAGATATAAGTAGCAACGGTGTGTTGATGGGTGTAGCCTTTAAGACTTCCCCAATCACCAACACCACAAAGTAGTAACAAAGTAGTAGGAGCAGCAAAGAAAGTAAAAGTAACAACGAAGGCAATGAAGGTGAAAGATGGACCGGGGTTCAAGGTTTCACTAGTGGTACCTCTCAAGAAAAATAACAAGGTGCTGGGTGCACAACTTACAGTTGGGCGATTGACAGAATTGCACCAACTCTAGCCAAACAATCTAGAGCATCCTAGTCTAAGAACCAAACGTAGGCATGTGTTTTGTATGTAGTTGTACGTGCTTGCAATAAGAACTTTGCACAACATCTTTTTTCCTACCATCCCGCTACGAACGGGGCCACTTAAGGAACTTATGGAGATTAAGGTGCTCCTGCGGCGGAGCACCGGAACAAAGCATTAACACTTCATGAACACATGTGATCCTCAAATTATAGCCCATTCCCTTTGGTGTCCCAAGCTGTCATCATTGGGATCGCCGGTTCCGGACTATAATAGGTGCATACAACCGTAGATAAGATCTAGAACAACAATTATAATCATGCAACCATAACATGCTCAGATCTGAGATCATGCTACTCGTGCACTAGTAACAAGCATTAAGAACAACAAATTGCAGCAACAATAATTCATAAACCTCTTAGGACTAAACAAGGTAACAATTCATCGGATCCCAACAAACACAACACCAATTATAGCATATGGATCTCAATCATGTAGGGCAGCTCATGAGAACATTGTATTGAAGATCTAAGGGAGAGAATACCACATAGCTACTGCCAAGCAGGGGCGGAGACAGCGGGGCCAGCAGGGGCTAGACCCCCCCCTAACGATCGGCCCCCCTCAAGGTTTGACAGGCCATGCTAGTACTAATACCAACCAATATAACATACATACACACATCATGCGCTAGTGGCCCGTGCATGGCTAATTTAATGAGTAAGTCAGCCCAGAGTTTTTAACCGCAGTGTACACACAACCCAAAGCCCAGAAAGTAGCCCATCTATCATCTTTGATTATCCAGTTGTGCAAGGCACGAAGCCTACATGCATGCCTTTGCTTTTTCTGTGATTTGGGAGAACCTCGGTTGTCATCTGGGGTTCTTGCCGCCGCTCATGGCTTGCTGCTCCCGCGGCCGAGCGCTGTTCCAGCTTGCCGGCCGCCGGGCAATAGAAAACTACTCAGACCACCACACGGGCATGCTGTTTTCATGATGTTATCCCCCATGTTGATTTAGCCACGGAGCCTCATCATTGAATTCGGCAGAGCATTTGTGCATGATCTAGGGCTCAGTTTCAAAGGTATATCCGCATACATTCCTTTGTTGCTAGTACTACTTCTTATTGTCCGGTGCTAGAAAATAACATATTGGTTTACTAGTACTATAAGACGTTTCTTTGACAAGAATTGAAAACAATTGCTACTAATTGCTATCCTTCTATTCATAATTAAATTTCTTAGTTGTATGTTCAATATATCTTTAGGGCAATATTTTACAAGGTAAAGTACAAGATTCTATGCACTTATAGATAATTGCTACAGAAGTCTATTTACCATGGTTAAAAAAAGAGGATTATTCACAACACGTTGTGACTTGTGAGGTGCGAATTTTTTTGGTTTTCAACTCGCCCCCCTATGTTCAATTCCTGGCTCCGCCCCTGCTGCCAAGAACCCGTAGTCCAAGGAGGAACTACTCAAGAAGCATCATGGGGCAAGGAGAGCCGATGAGGATGGCTCCGGGGGCCAAGGCCGTCCCCGGTAGGGTGCCGGAGCAGGATCCTGGTGACCCCTGAAGCTAGTTTTCGATGGCGGCGGAGATCGGAATCGCTTCTGGAAAAAGTACTTCGATATTAGGGATTTCCTCCTCGGGGGTAAAAATAGGGGCCAAAGGGGGCACCGAGAGGGGCCACCAGGCAGCCAGGAGGGTGCCTGGCGCGGCCTAGGGCTGGGCCGCGCCATGGACCCTTCTGGAGTCCTGGTGGTGGTCCTCCCTTCCTTGGTGTTTCCGGAGGCTTCCGGGACGCTGATTTTTTATATAATTTTTCCGGAATTTTTGGAGCACTTTTAATGGCCGGAAAACCTGAAATACAAAAACAGCAGAAAACAGGAACTGGCAACTGGGTGCACTGAGTTAATATGTTAGTCCAAATATGCTCAAAAGTGTATGAAACTTCAAGCAAAACATGGCAAAGTCACACAAAACATGCATGGCACAAGCAAAAATTATAGATACGTTTGGGACGTATCAAGGGTGCAAGCACCTAATCCGATGATTCATGAGTCATTTTTCTCACTACCTGTTGTACTTGCATCGACAATCCCTGAGGTTGTGGTGCAAGCACCTGTTGTAACTCCACCCGTGCCAACTATGGGTGAAGATCCGGAACCTGTCCGTCAGGAGCCGACTGAACCTCTTGTTGAGCGTGAAAGGGAGGTGCAACGGCCACCTTTAGAAGATGTGCCAGAGAATGAGGCTCTTAAAAGACCTAAAAAGTCAGCTATTTCCTCCGATTATAAAGTTTATAATAAAGAAATAGTTCATATGGACAATGATCCCACTTCATATGAAGAAGCCATGAGAAGCCCTCACTCATCGCAGTGTCAGGAGGCAATGGAAGACGAGATGAAATCAATGAGTTCCAATGATGTTTGGGACTTAGAAAATATTCCTAAAGGAGCCAAAACATTAGGCTGTAAATGGGTCTACAAAACTAAATATGACTCTCATGGTAATATAGAAAAGTAAAGTATGACTTGTGGAAAAAGGATTTACACAAAGAGAAGGGATAGATTACAATGAGACATTTTCTCAAGTCTCATATAAGGATTCCTTCATAATCATAATGGCACTAGTTGCACATTTTGATTTAGAGCTACATCAAATGGATGTGAAGACGGCATTTCTAAATGGGGATTTAGAGGAGAATGTTTACATGAAACAACCCAAGGGTTTTATCATGAAAGGCAAGGAAGATATGGGATTCCGCCTAAAGAAATCCATTTATGAATTAAAACAAGCCTCTAGACAGTGGTATCTAAAGTTTAATGAGACCATTAAAAGATTTGGATTTAAAGAGAATGTTGAGGATAACTGCGTTTATGGAAAGTTTGAGAATGGAAAATCTATTTTCCTAATCTTGTATGTGGATGATATCTTGCTTGCTAGCAGTGATGTTAGTCTACTACAAGAAACAAAGAAGTTCTTATCCCAAACTTTGATATGAAAGATCTTGGTGAAGCATCATATGTTTTGGGCATAGAAATTAACCGAGATAGGAAAAATGGAGTTCTTGGACTATCACAGAAGGCATATTTAGAAAAGGTTCTTAAAAAGTATAATATGCATACGAGTAACGCCACTCCTGCTCCTATAGTCAAGGGCGACAGTTTTGGGAAATTTCAATTTCCCAAGAACCAGTACGAGATCGATCAAATGAAAGGAAAACCATATGCTTCGGCTGTTGGAAGCTTACAGTATGCACAAGTGTGCACTCGCCCTGACTTAGCTTTTGTCACCGGTGTACTCGGTAGATATCAAGAAAATCCAGGCATAGAGCACTGGAAGATGGTAAAGAAAGCTTTGCGTTATGTGCAAGGCACAAAAGACCTCATGCTAACCTACAAGTCTTCTGATTCCCTAGAGATAAAAGGGTATTCAGACGCAGATTTTGCGGGGGGTAAAGATGATAAAAAATCCACGTCAGGATACGTCTTTACTCTCGCGGGAGGGGCTATTTCATGGAAAAGCTCCAAACAGTCAATAGTTGCATCGTCCACGATGTATGCAAAATTTATAGCATGTTATAAGGCCACGGGGCAGGCGATATGGTTAAAGAAATTTATACCCGACTTGAAAGTGGTAGATTGTATTGGCAAACCACTAAAGTTATACTGTGACAACCAACCCGCAGTATTTTATGCTCACAATAACAAGTCGAGTAATGATACCAAACCAATAGAAATAAAGTATTATGTTGTGAAAGATAAAATCAAGAATCACACTATAAGTCTCGAGCATATAAGGACAAAGGATATGCTTGCGGATCCTCTTACGAAATGCTTACCACCCAATGTGTTCAAGGAACACTTAGCCGGCATGGGTTTAAGGGAAAGCCTATGATTCCTGAATCATGAGAGGCCCAAAAGAAACAGAATTTGTTTCAAAATAGAGAGGTATGTCGTAGCTGTCTGATTCTATCGGCAATTGAGCTGTGACGATGAAACATGCTTTATATACTAATCTGTGATGAAACGAGTAAAGTAAAAAGTATCAAGTTTAAAAGGAAAGTTGACATCAAGGGGGAGAATGTTAGGTTGATCTCCTCCCGTACGGGTGGAACGGCCCGACGGAACCCTTGACCTGCGCCCTGATCGGGGGCGTCCAACCTGGTGGGCCCCTGTCGCCTGCGCTCTATAAACAGAGGTGGGGTCTGGGGCACGGATGACGAAGTTCACCGCCGCCACAACCCTCACCGACACACCCAACCCGATCTAGGTCTTGCGCAGTGCGACGGGAAGCACCACCACCGCCGCTTCGGCCACTGCCCATCTCGCCGCCGTCGTCCCCATGACCGACTCCTCGTCCTCGTCAAGCAAGGGAGAAGGTAGCCCTCTCTCCTTCTCATCATCTCTCTCTGTTCTCCAATCTCGATCTGGATACACATAGACAAAGTTTATACTCGAATGATCTACCCTAGGATGATCTAAAGGATCTAACATGTCGTAGTACCCGGTGCGGTAGTCCTGCAAGGAGGTGAGGTCGTTGAAGTCGATGCCGACGTGGTTGTTGTCCATGTCATGGAACTCCTCGTTCTGGGTGGTGTCGAGCTCGACGGCGAACATGTGGTTGCTCGCGTTGCCGTTGTTCCCGCTGTTGAGGAGGCCCATGTACTGCGCCCACGTGTTGAAGAGGTTCTTGGTCGGGGCGACGAACAAGGCCATGCCATCGGCGCTGATGCCGTCGTGGACGGAGAGTGTTAAAATATATGTGCCGAATATAGGTGTACTAATTGTGCTACAGTTGGACTTGTAATAGCGGTGGGTTAGGTGTTTGAGTCGGACACGTGTAACCCGGACCTATTATATAAAGGCGCCGCGGGGTAGCAAAAATAGAGTAGACACAAGTTGATAGGCTAGACAGAGATCACGAGAGAGACGGTCCGGCGCCCGTGGCAGGGGCGGCAGGATCGGCCGTGGCGAGGTGGTCGGAGCGCTGTCGGATGGCCGTGGTGGACTTGTCGTCGACTGTATCATGTGATTTGGTACATGGGGAGAAGCGCACGTAGTCATGCCCCGGGGATGTAGCCATATTGGTGAACCTTGTTAACAAATCTCGGTGCCGTGCTTGTGCTTGTAATTGCTTGGTCCTCGATAGATCGATATGCAACTCGAATTATTCTAACAATTGGTATCTTGAGTAAGGTTCAAAGAGATCGCTGGATTTGGAGGAGAAACAATTTATTAGCGGACTTTGTGTAAAGGGATCGCAGCCGTGGAAAAGAAGTTAGTCGACGAGTTCGTCGCTGGCGGGTTTTAACCAGGAGGCAGTGATCAAGTGTGCACGGTTTGTTCTGTTCTGAAAAAGCAATCGGGATCGGCAGCAGTTTTCTCGACGAGATCGAATCGCGGTGCGCGGTGCGTGTTGCGTGTGCCAACAGGAGTCCTCTGCGTAGTCCATACGGAGAGCATGCAGCGGGCGGATTGGTTCAAACGGCGGCAGGTTCACAGAATTCGTACGATGCGTGTGCGAGACCGGCCACGTATGGGTGCTAGACGGACTGTGAAAAAAAAAGGAAAACCATGACGTTGCAGGCTGTGGCTCACATGCATGGGTGTTGGATGAATCGAAGAAGCGCAATACAAGCCGGAAGCCGGCTGTGTGAGATTTGTTGGAAGAAAAAAAAAAGGTTGCAAGATCCACACGTGTACACGGGAATAGTTAGGCTAGATTAAGATTTAGTCTATTAGCTATTGTGCGTACGGAGAAGCTATATTGAAACATGGACAACAGAATAATAGTGCAATTTGCATGGAGATGTTCTAGGTCAGTTTGCCGAGAGCTTGCAACGTGTGAACAAGGTGACCGGTTGGGCGACGTGCATATAAAGCTCGGATAAGTTTGAAGCGCGTTGTGATAGGGTCATGCAAACACAGAGCGTTAAGCAAAGCACGAAGATGTGCCGGTGAACATGACGCAGGGTGGAGCATGATTACAGTCGGATAATCTTCGGCTGGGTCGGACTGGATAGTCTGATGGATCGACGTGTATATTGGTCAAAGTAGAAGACGGCGGTGATTTTCAACGACGACGACATAGGAGCGTGATGCTGATGGTGGCCGACTTCTAGGGCGTGGAAACACATGGCGCAGGCCTGAAGGCTTGTGCGGTTCGACATGACAATGACGCAGGGTTGATTCAAGACGGTGTGCACAAGAGAGCTTGGAGTCGACAGGGCGCGGGGAGGTGGCACGTACAACCACGAGGAGTCATGTTGAAGGTGGAGCTGAGGTCCGAAGGAAGACTTCACTCTGTGCTGATGGAGGGGCTACGGCGTAAGTGCACGGAGAGTCAAAGCCTATTTTAGTGGGAAAAGCGAATGACATGTTGTTCGGACTGTGGCCAAGGGTTCGAGGGATACGTGAAACTCGGCATCGGTCGTGGATGATCGGTGTTTCTCTGCAATGGGGATTGAGGTGGTGTGGGCTAGCTACCCAAGATACTCAACAGGGACAGCAGAGGCTCGACGCGGATGATAGCGGCGAGGTGTGCGGTAAGCACGGGACACAGCGACAGGCCAGGGCACAGAAGGTCAGATTTTTGGCCAGACGAGTTGTGCAAGGGGTGCTGAAGCAGTGTTGACGAGTACCGGATTTAAGTCGGTGAGTGGGTCTATGAAGATTGACGTCAGTGATAGACATGAGTCAGCCATAAGTAATCTGAGAAAGTGACGGAAAGTCTGGAATTGTCAACAACCGAGAGAGTACATGGCCGTATATTCTGTGGTGTTTAGTGCACATGGCAAAGTGCGGATGACGCGTACAGAAGGAGGCAGAGTGCTATAGCGGTGGGACATGTCAGAGACTATCCGGGAAAAGGGGTGAGACAACTGTGAATTTGACTCAGCGTGACACAGGGCAACGGTGACATTTCTTCAAGTCTCAGATATCAGTCAAGAAAGAGCTAGGATGTTGAGTTCGGATAACTCTTATATGTGGCGTTCAATATGTGAGTTGTTCATTTTCACGCAGACAGTGATCGGTGTGTGATGGTGTTGAACGGATACTCCGGAAGTTGAAAGCACAAAGTAGAGTAAAGGGTAACTTAATTTTTCTCATGTGTTGACTGTGGAGAAGGACAAGAAGAGACTACAGTTGCAGGTGGAGTCACAAGGAGTCTGGGAGTAGCAGTTGTGCTCATGGTTCAAGTCCAAGGTACACGGAGGTTCGCACATGGAGGCTTCAAGGTGGCGAGGATATATCCGTCAAGGTGGAGTGTTAAAATATATGTGCCGAATATAGGTGTACTAGTTGTGCTACAGTTGAACTTGTAATAGTGGTGAGTTAGGTGTTTGAGTTGGACACGTGTAACCCGGGCCTATTATATAAAGGCACGCGGGGTAGAAAAAATAGAGTAGACACAAGTTGATACGCTAGACAGAGATTACGATACGGACGGTCCGGCGTCCGTGGAAGGGGCGGCTGGACCGGCCGTGGCGAGGTGGTCGGAGCGCTGTCGGATGGCCGTGGCGGACTTGTCGTCGGCTGTATCATGTGATTTGGTATATGGGGAGGAGCGCCCGTAGTCATGCTCCGGGAATGTAACCATATTGGTGAACCTCGTTAACAAATCTCGGTGCCCTGCTTGTGCTTGTGATTGCTTGGTCCTCTGTAGATCGATATGCAACTCGAATTATTCTAACAGAGAGGATGGCGAACACGAAGCTGAGGGAGAAGGACTGCACTGTGGTGCCGTTGTTGGGCGACCCGGCGCGGAAGCTCAGCTGGGTTGGGTAGAAGGCGTGGCCGAGGTTGATGGTGTCGTTGGTGAGCTCCAGGAGCCCCTCTGGCGTGACCACGGCGTTGCCGTCCTGGGTGAGGTTGACGCCGGAGAATCCATTGTATACGAAACTGAAACTGTCGTTGCTGGTTGCGGATGCAGCAAGGTGAAGAAGCACGAGGAGTGGGATGGCATAGAGGAGGAAAAACTTGTGCTCCCTCGGGGACATCTCTCGAGCTCTGGCAAGGAAAAATATTGCTATGGCTCACCGCCCTCTACGAATGCCGCCGAAAGTGCTGAGCTACATCACCCTCTAGGGATAGCATTCAACGAGAAAGTGCTCCAGTATAGGTCCAATTTTCTTCCTGTTCGATATTGGAAATTTGTATCGCGATTGACTTTGAAGTTTCAACAACTTTTGGGCAGCGTGGTGTCGGGTCCGGACACAGTGTACAGCTACAATTGTACTCGGGTTCATTGTTCACATCTTGAGAAGATGTTCATTAGCTTGATGGGCCTTGTTAATGCATGTACCTGAGGACCGATGGCGATGAAGCCATGGGAGGCGACGTGCTGGAGCAGCCTGCGAGTAGAAGACGTTGTTGGCGAGGTGGCCGTGCAGGAACACCACCACCGGGTACTCCCCGGCGTTGCACGGGGCGGCGATCAGCAGCGGCTTCGGAGGAGGCTGCGCGTCGACGGGGACGGGACTGGCCGCGGAGCGGCGGCAGCTCGTGTTCTTGGCCTCCTCGACCTTGGCGAGGCTGGTGGCGTGGCGTCCATGGTCGAACACCTCGCCTGCAGACGCCATGGTGTGAAGCAGAGCAGCGACAGGATACTGCTTGTGGCCATCAGGTGTGGTAACCCGGAGTTGTGATAGTTTCGGGTGCTTGTGGCCGCTTGACGGCCGTGTGTTCTTTGGGATTCTTATGTTTGTGGTTCTCGTGGAAATATCTGAAGCAGTCCTTCCTGTTGTCGTGTCTGCCTTTTCTTCTCTCTAGTAGTCCTTTCGTTTTAAAACGTAATGCGCTCGTGTTTTTTAAGATTTAACTTTAACCATAAATTTAACTAATAAGATCGACTGCGGCGGAAGAGTATATAATTGTAAAAAAATAATACGAATTCATTGATATAATTTTTTCTCCCGCCGCAATCGGTCAAGTTGGTTAAATTTATGATCAAAATTAAAACGCGAAAATCGAGAACACACTATATTTTAAAACGGAGGGAGCACGTGGACATTCCATTGGTGCCATCTTTTTATTTAAGATCAAATTACTAGCTTGATTCAGAGTTATTTCCTCCGTTAAAAAATATTTGTTAGAGAAATGGATAAAAATAGATGTATCTAACGTTCAAATACATCTAGATACATCCATTTATTCGATAGATATTTTTGGACGAAAAGAGTAGTAGAAAGCAGCGGAATAACAACATGTTGAAGAGCAAAAGATTTCAAAGAACAAGAAAAACATCATAGTTCGATGATGAACTTCAAATCCGCGTCGAACAAACCACCTGTCACAAGTTATCGTACACCACTGAGGCCCTACCACCCCAACATTAATTTCACAACAATAAACAACCAAGGCAACTCCACCAACGAGGAGTGTATCGATACCAGCAAGCAATGAGGTCTTCGTGCGGTGTAGCGTTAGCGTGGCATGTATCGTTCACTCCTCTGCAAGGATAAGATGTCCACGACGCGACACCATTCTTGGTCACGTAATGGAATGCATTGGCGGTTCCCCGTGTCTCAATCAACCAACTCTTGCTAGGATAGATGCACAGGCTTCTCCTTATTTCTCGCGCCTATGATGGTGTGGTCAGCCTCCATGGCGCCCGTGGCAAAGAAGGCCCAGCAAGAGCCACAGTTTCCCTGGGACTTGACGGGACCCAAGCACGGTTGGTCACTGCGTGTCTTCTCACTCCAATCCCAGACTGTTAGAGAATTGATAAGCAAATAACAACGGGAGGAACGAAATCAATACATGGGACAAAAGGATTTCACATGAAAAATTCCTCTAGGGAGAAGGGTAAAAGCCACGGGTGTTAGGCAGTAAACTTTCACTCTCGTGAAAATGTTAACATCGAGGGATTAACAACTTGACCAACTTATCCCGTGAAGCGGCTTACAAAAAAGTATATATAACAGGCGTGACCTAGGCCAATACTGATCCATACCATAGAGGGAGGGGGGAGTCCCCCCCCCCCGCGGCGTTCCAGCGATAGGACTCCGCTCTGCTCCGTCAGAAGTTAGCCTTTTTCTTTTATTTATGCGGAAACAAAGTCATTTTCTCTTATTTTTATCAGAAGCTCGATCATACCTCTCGTGGAAGCACATGTTTGCTTCCGCGAGACGCACACAGTATGCCTCTAAAAATGGCAAGATGTGTTTTTGAAAGGTACGATCGTATCTATTGTTGAGGTACATGTTTGCTTCCGAGATGGCCACACGCGTGCCTCTAGAAAAGTGAAAATGTGTTTTCTTTTTTTATCGATTGGCACGATCATGCCTCTCATGGAGGCACTGGTTGGATTTTCACGAGATGCATGCCGCATGCCTCTAAAAATGTGTTTTTTTTCGAGACGCACAATCATTTCTCTTATGGAGCTACATGTTTGCTTCCACGAGAGGCATACCCATACTTCTAAAATGAAAAAGAAAAAGAAAACTTTTGTAACAACTAGTGTGCATGCAGTGTACCATTAATCAACTGTGAAAAAGGTAAAAATGTTCGCTGCAACGAGTATCCTTTAACTAGGATGGAGACGGATCAGATTGGGTAGTGTCCTTAGGACTTTTATTTTTATATTTTCAAAATAAATACGTATGTACTAGATTTGATTTGAAAAGAGTGCTCAAAAAGAATGACAGGAGTTTTTCGAGGGGGTATTAATGTTATTTCGGCTATGTTTCTATTTCTTTTACTATTCTTTTACCTTTTTATGATTTTCTTTTCTTATGTTTGACTTTCCTTTGTCTCTTTTCTAAAAAAAATCATTTTTTTTATTTCTCTTTATTTTTTGGATTTTGTTTATTTAAGAAAGTGTTCATGATTTGTATGAAGTGTTTCTGAAATTTAGAAAATCTTTAGAATTTTTATAATATTGATAAATGTAGAGAAATGTTCTAGATTTAAAAGCACATTCATAAAAGTTTAAAATATTCACTTTCTAAAGAAAAATATTCAGAATTTTTCAAGGTAAAGCACTTGACGTACCGGCTAAGTGGAACTTCGCCACTCTTATCATACTTTAATTTGGTGGCCTCCCATTGTTTCTCAAAGGAATTCCAAACAAGAAAAAAAGAATTTCGTATGAATTTTACACAAATTCACATGTACATGCTGGGTGCTCTGGAAGTAGTTTCAGACTGGAACCATTCGGAACCAACAGAAGATTGATTAATTATCTCCATGAGTAGTTATAAGCTGAACAGAGACACCCAGAGCAACATTTGCAAAGAAGTGAATATAATCCCTATCTTAATGTTCTAAAACATCAGAATATAGCACCTATTCCAGACTAAGCACGCTAGAAAGCAGTTGCAACAATTGTTTGCTGCTGAAGAGAACACAACACGGTACATGTATATGCTATCTTCCTCCTGAGAGGCCGGAGAAAGTGACAAAACTGGTGGACAACTGAGGATACTGCACGTCTAGTGATTCCAATCCTCTGTTCTGCGTCAAGGCCTGCATAGTGAAGCTGAAATGCTCTGGCGTTATCTCTGGGAGCGGCGCATCACCTTCGAGATACTGCATCACTTGCCGCATCGTGGGTCTTGCGCTGGTAAAAGGGTGCGAGCACAGAAGCCCCAGCTTCAGCACGAGAGACACATCGTCAACGTCGTAGCACCCCCGCATCCTCGGATCCACGGTCTCCATGAGCGACCCATTATGCCAGCGCTCTACAACCCAGTCGACCAATGTATGTCTGTTCCCAAACGGGTTTTGCTTGATAGGCCTCTGCCCAGAGGTGACCTCAAGGAGAAATACGCCGAACGCGAAAACGTCGGTGAGAGCAGACGCCTTGCCGGTGCGCACGAACTCCAGCGCTAGGTACCCCATGGTTCCAACCATGTGTGTGGTCTGCGGATCGGTGCCATGATCGTACAACCTCGACAGACCAAAGTCACCTAGCCTCCCGTTCATTTCGCCGTCGAGAAGCACGTTGCTTGGCTTGACGTCGCGGTGGATCACAACTTTCTCCCACTTCTCGTGAAGGTAGAACAAGCCGGACGCGACGCCCTTGATGATGTGAAACCTCTCCTCCCAATTCAACGACGGCCTGCCATCTTCACAATAGAGGTACTGGTTGAGGCTGCCATTTGACATGTAATCGTACACCAAGAGAAGTTCGCCTTTTCTTCGGCAATAGCCGAGTAATGGAACGAGGTTGCGGTGCCTGAGTCGGCCGATGCTGACAACCTCCGCGATGAACTCCTTCATCCCTTGCCTTGACTCGTGGGACACTCTCTTCACGGCCACCTTCAGTTTGGACTTTGGGAGCGTCCCTTTGTACACCTTGCCGAACCCGCCCACACCGAGCAGATTCTTCTCCTTGAACCCTTCGGTCGCATGGAACAGGTCCTTGAAGGAGAACCGGTGTGGCCCGAAATCGACCTCCCAATCTTCTCGCAGCTCCCTGTATCTGAATCTCTTGCGAAGGAAAAGAATCACAACACTTCCCACAACAAGGACGAATATGGCCGAGGCTATTGGCAGTGTGATCTCTAGGACCTTGGAGCGTGGCTTTGGACCAAGACGTGGCAGAGTTGGGAGCTTGGATATGTCAATGGCCGGAGCAGGACCATTCATGGCGAAGCTCCAACCGAGAACACAGTGGATTGTGCTGATTGCACCAGTTGTGGCTGCGAAACCGATGTAGGATGGGTGTCTCAGAACTGTGGAGAGGTTATAGGGAGTTGAAAGCAGCGGCCTCATCGGTTTGCTGAACCCCAGGGGAGCCAAGAACACGTTGATCTGCGTGGACTCTCCGTCATAGTCAGCCCATACCTGCATCGCCTTGCCGCTGATAAGGCTCAGGTTGTTGAAGGATCCGCTCTCGTTGTCGTCGTAGTAGCCGGTGCGGTAGGCCTGCAAGGAGGTGAGGCTGTTGACGTCGACGCCGACGTGGTTGTTGTCCATGTCCTTGAACTCCTCGTTCTGGGTGGTGTCGAGCTCCATGGCGAGCATGTGGTTGCTGGTGTTGCCGTTGTTGCCGCTGTTGAGGAGGCCCATGTACTGCGCCCACGTGTTGGAGAGGTTCTTGGTCGGGGCGACGAAGAAGGCCATGCCGTCGGCGCTGATGCCGTCGTGGACGGAGAGGATGGCGAACACGAAGCTGAGGGAGAAGGATTGCACTGTGGTGCCGTTGTTGGGCGACCCGTGGAAGCTCAGCGGGGTTGGGTAGAAGGCGTGGCCGAGGTTGATGGTGTCGTTGGTGAGCTCCAGGAGCCCCTCCGGCGTGACCACGGCGTTGCCGTCCAGGGTGAGGTTGACGCCGGAGAAGCCATTGTATACGAAGCTGAAATTGTCGTTTCTCGTTGTGGATGCAACAAGAGCAAGGTGAAGGAGGAGTGGGATGGCATGTAAGAGGAAGAACTGGTGGTGCTCCTTGGGAGGCATGTCTCAAGCTCTGGTAAGGAAGAAGAGATTGATATCCCTCAGCCTCTACGAGTACGTGCCACCGAAAGCGCTGAGCTACATCACCCTCTTCAACGGATGTCATCCAACGAGAAATTAAGTGCTCCAGTATAGGTCCAAATTTCTTCCTGTTCGGTATTGGAAACTTGTATGCCGATTGACTTTGAAGTTTCAACAAATTTTGGGGCAGCGTGGAAATAACTTGCCTGATTTAGACGGCAACCACTAGGCGGCAACACGTGGTTATACGACTTTGAATAACGGCAAAGTTAGAAGTGCTGGTCGATATGTCATAGAGGCATCTCCACGCACCAATTTTCCTCCAAGAGAAGAAGGTAGAGTTAAGAACTGTAAATGTGAGGGATGGAAATGCATGTCACATCTATACATCATGTGTGAGAGTTTTAACATGATCCCTCTTATATCATGTTTTCTTTTATGGGAGGTAAAAATATGAAAGTTTTTTTTTCTGAAACGAGGTAAAAATATGAAAGTTAACCAGTTCTTGTGAAGGGGGTGTACCGAAGAACAACTCGTCAAAAATATAGTACCTTCGATCCGTATTAATAGGCACAAACTTAGAGCATGGTTAATAATATAGCCAGCTGCTGGCTATAAGGCTTTGCCATGTCATCTATAGTCCATCTTATAGCCAACATGTACAATAGCTAGCTACATAAGTGTACCACTCCGTGCGGGCAGGAAAAACGCATCTGGCTCGTCCGCGCCGCCACTCCGCGACGGCCGGACGAGCAACCTCCTCCCCACCCCCTCTACCCTCCGTTACTCTGCTCTCTCCTCGCCGCCGTCTGTGCGGGCTGCTGGGCGAAGCCTGGTTGACTTGGGCGGCGGCGGGGCCATCCATTCTCTCGTCTGTTTCTGATGGCGCGGGGTGCTGCGGGTCAGCGGGAAGGCGGCGATGTGCGCCGGACTGCGCGGCGCGGACTCGCTGGTGGTCGGCGACCTCGACCGGTTTAGTCTCCTTGCGGCGACCTGACGGGAAGGGGCTCGGTTGGTTGATCTGGTCGCCCTCGGCCCCATTATCGGCGCTTGATTGATCTGGTCGCCCTCGGCCCCATTCTAGGCGCGCTTCGCTCTGTACGGATTTAAGGTCCTCGATGTGGATGAAGCTGGAGGTGGGATTCAGATCGGGAGAAATCTTTTGTCGGCTCTGGTCGGCGACGACAATGTCTGAGGGCGCCGTTCGTCGGGTCTGCCTATATCTTCACCAAGCTCTTTGTTTCCCGGGTGAAAACCTTAACTGTGGTGGGCGGCGATGACGTCTTTGGCGTCGTTCCCTTCTTGAAGGCGTCGCCTTGGGAGCTATGAGACTGATGGACACTATTTGATGGGTGTTGGAGGCGATCTTGATCCGGAGGTGGTGCGGCATGCTATCTAACGCGTCGATGTCGGCGGGTTTCGGCGGCATGGTGCAGCAGTCTCGGCGACGGATGCGTCTTGATGGATGTGCGCAGGGAGGTGGAGTTGTCGGGCGCCGTGGCGGCGTCGCCGACAGGCCTGGCATCGTGGATGCATCAGTTTTGCTCTGAAGATGGATTGATGGAAGATGGTGGCGACGGCCTCTGCAGCGTGCGCATGCGGTGCTCGCTAAGAGTGTGACGGACCGATGTGTGATCCAGACCCGGTGATGCGGCCTGGTTGGGACCTTCGGCTTTAGATGTTGGACTTTGGTGTGAGGTTTGGGTATGCGGCCCCGACAATCTACACCCCTTCATCAAGAGGATAAGAGTAGCGACATTTGTTGTCTAGATGGTGGCTTTAGACTTATTGATGTATTACTTTGTAAGGTGTTGTGAAATAATTAATAAAATGGCCGCATGCATCACCCTGATGCAGAGGCCGGGGTCATCCTCCTTTTCAAAAAAAACATAAGTGTACCACTTTTATAATACATGGCCCACTTTTCATCCTCACAAAATGCCTAGGAACACGTGCTAGAGCTGACTCTTCACGAAGAACCCGCTTCCCTTCTCTCTTCTCTTCTCTTCTCTCCCATCCAACTCAGAAAAGATATAGTATTTTAATCCTTACAACCTGCTGACTGGACCTTATTGTACTTGCTCTTAGTACAACATTGTACTAGAGTTGTACTAATTATGCCCATTAATATGGGTCGGAGGAAGTATAAAAATAAGTCATGTTAAAATTGCTCATACATGTGGTATCAGATTTCTTCATTGTTTACGTGAAGTCTTTCAACTGATGATGTCGTTTGTGAGCTCGAGGAACCCGTCTGGTGTGAGCATGGCGTTGCCAGTGCAATTTAGTACATGAAATTTAGTAATTTTGCTAAGTCACGTTCGCAAGCACAAGATACATCACCATCTGCCGGTGCAATAGAATGAGAAAGTGGTCCCATTTTCCTCCTAGACGCTGAAATTTTGTCTACCAACCGACGTTGAAATCTAACCATCTTTTTGGAAGAGTCTAAATCAGCATGATTTAGACGGCAACCAATAAGCAAACCTGGTTACAATTCTCCCTCCGATATGAGGGGAGAGCTTACACTAAACACATTTGAATATATCAAAGCCTTAAAGTAGTTGATATGTCGTACCAATAAACTGTGTGGACTTTGGGGAACTTTAACTTAGATTATCAAATTGAACCCCGCAAAAAAAATTGCACGTAAATATCTGAATTGAAGTGTTTGTACATGATACCATCCAACGGTTGTTCAGACCGGTTTGGATGGAAATTCTATAAACCAACAACAAACAAAAATGAGGTTCTGGGGAGTTCGAATGTCCGCCACATCAACACCTCTAGTCTACCCAAAAACCTTACTCTAAGCCCCTTTTACCTCCACTCCATCCCTCCTCATGTGCTTAGTGTATGCACTCTCAGCGACCAAGGACGCCGCTGCACCATTCTTGTCGCCGCCTAGGCCTTGCTGGACGTCCATCGATCTACCAAGATGCTTTTCCGCCTTGGGCTACTACATCCTTGCGCCCAGAATTCATCCACAACCTAGGTATCCTCTGCCACCTGCTGCGGTCGTCAATGGCGAACACCATGCCTAGTAAGTGTTCAACCAAATGCAATTGTTCTTTTTTACATTTTCTTCGTTTACTTTGCAGCTAACACGATGGATTCAGACGAGAGTACTTCTACAACAAGCTCGTTCATCCGTCTTTGTTAGATGAGGGGGAAGGAAGGAGGAGCGGTCATGGTCGCGCATGACCGAGCGAGCGCTGCTTCATTTTTTCTTTTTTGAGAATAGACATTTTATTACTCCATCACCAAAGGGTTATAATCAAGGCTATTTAACTCAATGACTACCTGCGGGCCAGACCCCAGCCAGGTCTTAGTGAGGCCCTCAGAACGAGCTAAATTTGCTAAAGAATTGCTTGCCCTATTTTGATCTCGGTTTACATGAGTAATAAAGCAATTTCGGAGCGTCATCAAATGTTTGACCTCCCTAACCAACGAAGCGTAGATAGACCGATCTACTTCTTCAGAGCTGATGAGTTTAATGGCTACTAGTGAATCCATCTCGATGATCACCGAAGATTCGGTTCTCTGCAGAGCTAGAGAAAGACCCTCCATGATAGCACCAACTTCCGCTTCTAGAATATCTCGACAATTAAACAGAGTTCTGCAAGATGAGAGCAAAATGTGTCCCTTCTCATCTCTTAGAATCATGCCAGAGCCCGCTCTCCCATCTTGGTCGAAGGAACCATCGCAGTTCATTTTCACCCAACCACAAGGTGGCCGTGACCAGGGGGGTTTAGGTGTTATTATTCCATGTGATCTGGGAGCGGCTATGGGAGTCTTCCCTTTAACATCAAAGGTGCAGTCCACCTGTATATCTCCAAGACTATTGAGGTAGCTAATCAGGAACCGGCAAGAGGCCTTCGTGGACGGCGGTTCTTTATCGTGGACAATTTCATTGCGGATGAACCAAGAACGCCACATCACCATAAGGATGGGAGCTCGCTGATTTGCTTCCACCGAGCCCAGTAGATTCAGCAGTCATTCTTCATCGGTTTGCTGAATTGTTTCTATCTTAGGAAGTTTCCAAGATCCTTCCATGGCGCACCACAGCTCAACGGACTTGGGGCAGATGATGAACGGGTGAAAGTTGTCTTCAATACCTTTGGCGCAAATAGGGCACATGTTGCTACTCTCCAAGGTACGGCGACATTTATTGTCCCAGGTGGGCAGACTGTTTGCAGCCAATCTCCAAGAAAAATGGAGAACCGAGGGAGGAGCTTTAATAGACCACAGTAGCTTCCATATAGGCCGACTCCCATCACTCTTCGAGCTAGAAGAAGGTACTGCCGATCGAGCAAGATCCGAGGCGAACTCATATGCACTCTTGACCGTGAATTTTCCATGCAGTCCGGGACCCCATGCTAGTGTGTCATCACCTCCTCTCGGACATGCTTTAATCTTTAAGATTTCATGCACATCACAAGGAAGGAAATGCCTCCGAAGTGTGTCCACGTTCCAGGACCCATTATGATTGAGGAGACCAGAAACCGTCCGAATTCTGCATCTTCCCTGACTAGTCACAGGCTTGAAGGAAAATTTCCTGGGAATCCAATTGTCCCTCCAGATTTTCACATGACGTCCATTGCCGACTCTCCAAAGCACCCCTTTCTTGAGCAGTTCGAGCCCATGAGTAATAGCTGTCCAGGACGGGGAAGGGTTCCCAGTAAAAATCGTATCTAGCATGTCACCATTGGGGTAATATCTAGACTTCACAAGGCGAGCACACAAGCTATTCGGTCTAATAATTAACCGCCAGGCCTGTTTAGCAAGAAGTGCTTGGTTGAAAAGCCTATAATCTCGGAAACCCAGGCCTCCTTTATCCTTTGGTTGTTCCAGCTTCTCCCATGCTTTCCAGTGAACCTTGTGTTTTCCTTTAGACGAACCCCAGTAAAAGTTGCGAACCATACGGGTGAGATCATCACAGACAGAGAAGGGAATTTTGAAAACCCCCATCACATAGGTCGGGAGGGCTTGAGCGACAGATTTAATGAGCACCACTCTTCCTGGTTGAGCAAGATGACCGTCATCCCATTGAAACAGCCTCTTAGTCAATGTAACTTGTAGGTTCTGGAATTTGCCCTTGGACATTCTCCCATCAGGGGTCGGAAGACCAAGATATTTCTCCTCGAACACAAATGTTGTGACATTAAGCGCTGTCCTTACATCCACCTGGTCGGCAACAGAACAAGATGACCCAAAAAAGATAGAGCATTTGTCATAATTCAGTGATTGGCCTATTGCATGTTCATACTTGTCGAGTGCGCCTTTAACAACAGCAGCCTGCTGAGCAGAAGCTTTGAAGAATAACATCGATCGTACGAGGATAGCGGATAACCTATCAGCAACAAAGAGGAATAGAAAGGGTGATAGGGGATCACCTTGCCGAAGACCACGCGTCGGTGCAAACAAATCCAAGAGGCCTCCATTAAATTTAACAGAATATTTCACCGATGTGACACACGTCATTATCCAGTCTATCCATTGGTGAGAGAAGCCAATATTTTGCATCGCTTGCATCAAGAACCCCCCAATCAACTCTATCATAAGCCTTCGACAGGTCCAGCTTGTACGCACAGAAACTTTTTGTTGGATCTTTCTCCTGCTTGATGTGATGAATGCACTCAAAGGCTATCTAGGCATTATCCGTAATCATCCTACCAGGAATGAAGGCGCTCTTCTCCTGTGAAATAATGTCATCCAGTAGAGGGCAAAGTCTATTTACAAGGCATTTTGAAATAACCTTATAAATGACATTGCATAAGCTAATCAGCCGGTAGTGAGTTAGCCTTGTGGGATTGGGGATTTTTGGGATGAGAACTATGACAGTATCATTGATTCCATCCGGCATGATACCCGTAGCAAAAAAACCTTTGACCGCCGATATGATACTCGCTTTCAAGGTGTCCCAATTGCGCTGGAAAAATCTAGCCGGAAAACCATTCGGGCCTGGAGCTTTGAGAGGTCCAATGTGGAACAAAGCATCAGAAATTTCCTTATCCGTGTGACGGGGATCAACCCCGGAAAATCCCATGGTCAGGGATCCTGGGTTAGTCATGGGATGCACAGGCTGGACGATAGCTCGTGGGCAAACAGGAAGGCTCGCTCCTGCTCGATATTATTAATGGGGGAGATGCGATTACAGTGGAGGCCAGGGCTGGAGCGCTCAAGGCTAGGGTTAGAGGTGATATTCGATGTCTTTGGCGTCGCCCCTCCTAGCCCTTATATACTGGCCTGGGTCTCGGGGAGTTCATCTACGTTTACAGGTAAGCTTTCCTAACCCTAGCTTGCTCCGTACGGCAGGTCTTCGCACCTTCCTTGTGAGTCGCGGACTCCTACGTCGGTGCCAACTAGTGGGCTGAGGCTGTATCTTCGTGGGCCTTCTGCCTTCATGGATACCAGGTAGGCTCATCTGTAGGAGTCGTGGGGTCACCCCCTCGTCAGTAGCCCCCAAGTGCCTGGGGGACTCGGAGAGTCGCGCAGGGACTCGAGTACATTCATTCGTCGGTTATTGGTATGCGCGGTTTATCCGCGGGTCGCTGGCAGTCTGGTGGCCATGACAAAACCTGTTTCGAGGGATGCTAAGCTGAAAGGGCCCAAGGAGTCGACGGGTCGAGCCTTGGTGAATTGCACTAGGGAAAATACCGCAGTAGCCTAATCAAACCCACGTCCCTCGACGTGAGCTTGGAACACTAGTGTCGAGCAAAAGTCCGGCCGCTTCAGGTCTTACGGTGTTCATTTGCCGCCAGTAATGTGTACAGCCTAAGGCGCGTCCGCCCGGCTTTTCTATCATGCGCAGCGCATGGGAAAGGTTGGGAGCGAAATCGCTCTTCGGCAAGTCCCAGCCCGGCCGTACTTCGCAGCGGGGTCTTACCTACACGCTAATCTTGCGTGGCATCTGGGCACAGTGTATCGTGTTCCAGGAATGTGTGTTTTTGAGGCGCGGAGCCTTATAGCATTGCACCCTCTTGGAACAAAACATCAAGCGAGTTGTTCACTCATTCACCCGAGGAGCTTTATTTCGAGTGCTCAGTCGGGGGGGTTTTCGCGAGTAATCACTCGAATGCCTTTTCGGCTCTTAAGGTGAGGGAGCACCTGAGACTCTTAGCGCCGTATGGTCTTGGCGAATGCATGTTTGTTTTACGTCGGGTTGAGGGAGCACCCGAGACTCTCATAAGTGCGAGTGGTCACTCGAGCACATGGCTGACTTTTAGGTGAGGGAGCACCCGGGACTCTTATGATGTACTCTCCCGATGGGAGTAAGATGTTTTTCTTTCTTTATGGAAAAGATCTGAGAGATGGAACCTCAGGGCCTTGATGTCTGTTTGGTTTTCTGTGCTGCTTGTCAGGGAGAGCGATGCCTCTGTTTGATGGCTATCAGGGATGCTCTGCCAGTGAACCGTCACGTCTTCAGGACCGGTCATAATAATGGTCGTTGTGGAGTGCGGAAGGCGCCGGTTGAGTTTCCCATACGCGCATTGGAAACGTGCGCGAATTGACGCGTCTTGCGTACAGTGCGTCCCGTGGGGAAGCATCTTCGTCTTGGAGTCCGAGGCGGCTGGGACGTTTGGTATTTGAATTAATTGATGTTGTCGTCTTGGCTTCTCCGTGCTTTGAGGATTATTGTTCTATAAATAAGTCTTTCTCTTCCACGCCTCTATCCAACTCGCTGCTTTGCCTCTTTCTTCATCTCTTCTTCCGCTCATGGTTCCCAGGCGAGGTGTTGGCCGTGGCCGTGTTCGTCGTGGCCGTGGTGGCCGCACACCACGCTCATGCCGTGGTGGTCGCCATGGTACGGCGCCAGTGCCTTCCTCCTCTCCCTTGGAGGAGGGATTCTGGCGCTATGATTTTCTTTTACGTGTTCGTGGCCAAAGTGCCAATCGCATCCTTCTTCCCTCTACTTTTTCCTCCATTGTCTCTGAGCGTGGCTTGGATGGCTTGCTTCTGCATCTTCAAGGGAGCTGTCAATCTCCTTCTTATGTTGACTTGGAGGTTGATAGCTCTCGCTTGATTTTTCTTGGTTCTGGTTGGAGTTTGTTCGCTCGGCGGTTGAATTTGCGAGATGGCGATATGCTCAGCTGTCGCTTTGACGGCGAAAGCACTGTCACTATCCGCGCATTCGATCCGAGTGGCAATAGCATGCATCTGCATGGGCAGGAGTCGAGCAACGACTGCTCCACAAAGTCAATGAGTCCTTCGCCGGTGTCTTCGACTGCTTCTTCCTCCAAGGACTCGTCTGGTGCTGGTGGTGAGCCGTTTTCAACTGCTTCCCCCTCTGGCTCTGACGAAGACCTCGATGTCAAGCCACCGGTTAAACGAGCGCGGCAGGCGACCTTGTAGAACTGGAGGCAGCAGCGTCATCTTCGTCGGCAGCTTGGGCGGAGCTGGAGAAGAAGCTAGAGGAGCAGGAGAAGAAGATGGTGGAGCACCGTCTCCAATGTCTCCGCAAATAAGTCGAGCTTCACCTTTTGTTATGTCATTGACATCATGAGCCTGCTGCTTCGCTTCCTCCTTTGTCTGTGATGATGCTCTTGTACTAGAATCGATTACCCCTCCTGGGCACACATGTAGAAGTCATAATTCCTTGGGTGATTCCCTCTTGTAACAGGAGTTGCCTTCTATCCAAATGTAGTTGAATCCTTTTTGTACTGAAGACTATCCTTAAGATGTAAACTGATCCTTTGCAATAGAACTTTATATTTTCTTTGGCACTGAGAGTTATGTTCGAGTCCTTTGCAGCCGAGAGCTGTCTTCGAGTCCGTCTTTGCACTGTGGGTTCTATCGGGTGCGCGACAGCGCTCCCGATGGGAGTAGCCCCCGAGGCTATGCTTGAGTCGAAGGGTCGAGCGTAGGCTGAAATTTGTTTCCTTTGTCGTTAGTTTCTGTCTTTTATCGGGTGCGCGGCAGCGCTCCCGATGGGAGTAGCCCCCGAGTCTTTAGGCGATCGTTGGCGATCGGGTGAAGACTAAATGAGCTTGTGCTTCCTCCAAAGTTTCTTACTTGGGTGCTCCATCTGATTGTGGTCATGTTTTTCGAGCCTTGTTCTCAGCAGGTGGGGCTAGCCGGGTATTGTTTGCTTGAGCGTTTTTTAAGCTTCAGACTGCGCGAACGGTCTTTGGGAGGCGATGATCCTCGAGATCCCGCGTGCTTGAATGCAGTGGTCGTGTGGGTGACGATAGCGTCCTTCGGGTGGGAGTTGTACTTGAGTCCCCGAGTGCTTTTGATGAAGATCGCGTTGCTCGGGGGGATTTTGCTCTTAAGCACCCGAGTGCTTTGGTTAGGATCGCGTAGGCGATAGCGTTGCTCGGGGGGATTTTATTCTTAATCCCCCGAGTGCTTTGATTAAGATCGCGTAGGCGATAGCGTCTCTCGGGGGGATTTTATGCTTAAGCCCCCGAGTGCTTTGATTAAGATAGCGGTGCTTTGATTCCGAAGTTCAAAGAGGTTGTCAATCTCTTTGGTCTTGTTGTTTACAAAGGATAAAATGCAAGGGATAATAATAGCAACTTGAAAGTAAATGCAGAAAAGTAAATATAGCATGGAAACAATGATAAGGGTATGGACCGGGATACGTGATGTTCGCTAGTGACGTCTCTCTCCCAAAAGACGATAAAATTGTTATGCGAGGTAAACAAATTACAGAAAGGCAATTGACAGGATTAAGAACGCACCGCAATGCTAACTATGCTACAAAAGAAAGGAAGAGGTTCAAAAGCACAGGTAGTACGCCAAGGTAAGTAGACCGAAATCCATCTGCATCTACTACTAATCATCCACCTTGAGATATCTATCCAGAACATCTCGCTGGTATTAAGTTGCGATTCCCACCCAAAGTGTAAACCCAAAGCAACAGACAAGTGCATTAAAAGAACTCTGCGTAAAGTAAACAATCCTTGTAACCGCTTCCTTTGTTTTCCCCCTTGTGGCAACAGCACATCCCCTAGACTCATGTTTCTGTCACTCAAGCGTGTCATCGGGGGGCATGAACCCACAATCTAGCACAACGCTCCCTCTTGGAGTCACTACCAACTACTTGGCCAAAGCAATAAACAGCAACGGAGAACATGCAAGAATTACTTAGGAACAAAAATATAAGAGATAAAAACCAAATATATTACTCTATCACAATCTGAACATAATCTCATAATCCATCAGATCCTATCAAACTGAACATAGCAAAAGAAGAAATATTACAAAGGTGCCTCGATCATGTTGGGCAGCTCACGAGGTCTAAACAATGAATATCAAAGAGGGGAGGAGAACATCACATAGCTACTGATCATGGACCTATGGTCCAAGGAAAACTACTCACGGGACATCCGGGGAGCATCCATGGTGGAGAGGAGACTCCCGGAGGTCAATCCTCCCTCCGGCAGGGTGCCGGGAAGAGGTCTTCTGGTGCTCCCGATCTTCGAAAGCGTGGCGGCGGCGGAACAGAGGCGAGTTCGCGGAAATAGGGTTCTCTTTCTAGGGTTTTCCCATGACGGGGGATAAATAGGCGAAAGGGGGCAGCCAGAGGTGGGCCAGGGGCCCCAGGCGCCCCCTGGCGCGGCCAGGGGTGGGGCCGCGCCGGGTGGCCGCCTGGGGCCCCCTGGATCCCCTATGGACACTCCCGGGCTTTTCTCAAAGCTTCTGTCACGCTGATTTTTTATCTGAATTTTCCCGAATTTTTCTGGCACTTTTTATATGGGGGAAAACTGAAATAGAAAAACAGCAGAAAATAGGAACTGGCACTGGGGTGCACTGAGTTAATAGGTTAGTCAAAATATGATCAAAAGTGTATGGAAGTTCATCAATATCATAGCAATATCACACAAAAGAGGCATGGAGCAAGCAGACATTATATATACGTTTTGGACGTATCAACATCCCCAAGCTTAATTCCTGCTCGTCCTCGAGTAGGTAAATGATAACAACATAATTTCTGTGGTGACATGCTAGCAACCATAAAAGAACTTTGAAAAGTAAAGCAATCAAGTTTAGAGATTCAATTCAAGTCATAACATGCAAGAGTCTATATTAGCATTGAAACAAGTAACAAAAGAACAAATGGTGCAAGAGCTCTCGCTGTCCGTGACTCGAATGTCTCCAAATGGTGTTTGCGTGCAAGAAGTGGGATAGGGAATACGAGAAAAAAAGTATTTTTATGTTGAGAACTCAATCTACTAAAGTTTCACACTTGGTCTTCTTTGGAATCTTATCTTGACTCGTCCCCAGACCACTAGCCAGGTACAAGTCAATTTGATCCACTCCTTTTCGATATTTCGAGCACTCATGCAATGGATGAGCGTAAGCACGTGAGTTGACACTTAGGATGGAAAAGAGAGAAATATGGTGGAGGAGGAAGACAAAAAAGGATGAGAAAGGCTCACATCAATGAGGACAATCATAGGCAAGAAATGCCGAATGATAGATATGATGTGAGGAGTAGGGATTGCCATGCAACGGATGCACATACGAGCTAAGAAGCTCTCCAATGGAACTAGTGGGGGTGCATCTAACTTGCTCGCTCATGAAGACCTAAAGCTCGTTTGAGGAGGCTCATCCTTGGAATATGCAAGCCAAGTTCTATAGTGTGAAGGTCCCCACATAGCTATATGCATAATGATCATCTCTATGGAGTACAAGGATATAAAAGGGGTACTAGTGTGGATCTCTCAAAAGGATAGTAGTGTTGCCCCTTTCTCTCTTTTTATTTCTTTTTTTCTTCTTTTTCTATTTTTTTGTATTTTTTTGGTGGCCTCAATGGCTCTTTCTATTTAACTCTCATTTGTCCTCTTTGGGATCTTTTAATATGTCCACTTTGGGATCTTTTCCTCGCTTAAGGGCAACACTCTATTTTACAAGAAGGTAAAGGAGATCTTTCACACTTTAAAAGGTACTCAAAATCATAAAGAAGATGTAACTATCATGATGTATGCAAGGTATGTCGCTGCCAGTGTAGTAGGAACATGTAAGACATGAAGATCAAGTCATGAAGAGGTGGAAGTTGCATGGCAATGTAACTCGGAAAGGCTATGGAAATGCCTTGATAGGTAGGTATGGTGGCTGTTTTGAGGAAAGATAAAGGGAGGCTTATGATGACAGAGCGTATCATGCCAAGGGTTTGGAAGTACCGGCGAAGGTGGACACCAACTCTCGGTTTGAGAAGAAGGCAATGCACGGTACGGGAAAGGCTAGCAAAATATGGGAAGGTGGAAGTGTCAACTCTCAATACTTACATTAGTCCGAAGAACTCATGCACTTATTATCGGTAACTCTCAATCTAATAAGGAGGTTCACAAAGATACAAGTACCCCGAGGAGGAGTGTATGGGGGTTTGGTTATCCTTGCGCATCCTCGACTCATGGTACGTGAGTGTACTCTAATATTTGACTCCTCGGAAGAGTAGTGATCTACCTAGTAGCTAGAGTTCTCAGCTAGTTTTGTAGGTTTTGAAAATAAACACGGATTGCCCAAAATACGACACCTATCACTAATAGGCAAGAGCTCTTGACACCAAAAGTTCAAACATTACTCGCATCAATACCTCAAAACTATTGCAAGCTACTACTAAAATTAAATAACAACCTCAATTACCTACTTTCAAGACAAGAAACAACTCAGTGCAACAACCAACTCTCTTAACAAGATAAACATGAAAACTTAAAAAGAGTTCCAGAAACAAACTAAAACAAAATCCAAGGCTCTTGCTAAAGACAAACTAAAACTAAAACTAAACATGGCAGCAGCTATGAAAAGATAAAGAACACACAACAGCAAGAAGATAGGCATGAAAAATCCTATGATGTGTTCTAGATTTTGAAAGTGGAGCGTGTTTCTCTCCCACACAAATTAATACAGGACCTACCTTGTTATGAACAGCAAGAAAATCTAAAAAAACTAAAAAAAAAACTAAGAGCGAGACGCTCCAAGCATAGCACATAACGCATGAAGTGATAAAAATATAGTGAGACGAAGGACGAACTGATGATTGTTGATGGAGAAGGGGATGCACGGGGGCATCCCCAAGCTTAGACGTTTGAGTCTCCTTGAATATTTATTGGGGATGCATGGGGGCATCCCCAAGCTTGAGCGCTTGACACTCTTGGATCTTCTTTCATCATCTTCCATCGCACACTTGAAAACTCCCTTCATACACAACTCATCATAAGCTGATTAAAAAGGTCAGTACCCTTAATAAATAATTTTCCTCCACTGGATATAAAGCTATTCTTGAAGATCTACTATTTCTCAAGAGTGCCAAAAAGTTTTTGCAAAGAAAAAGCAAGCTTAAGGTTTGCAAAAGTTAGGAGAGACAAAACGTGGCAGAATCTATGAAAAACAGAACAGCAGATAGTAAAGAATTTTTTAGGGGTACTTCTGCAACTCAAATAAAAAAATTCAGAACATACGGAAGTTTCGTAATTTTATAGAGCATACTGTGTAAAAATTTCAGCTCAAAAAGATGAACTGGGATTTTTCTGGAATTTTTCTGGTCACGAGGACAGAATCTGTTTTCTGGACAGCATGTCACAACTTTTACTTCCCTTGCCGTAAGAGGCTACAACTTGGCACAAAGCTGAAAAATAAAGATACAATGATGTTGCTACAGAAGTAACAATCATCAAGACACAAAAAAAGAAAATCCTAAATTCGTTGCGGGCTGCCTCCCGAAAGCGCTTCTTTAAAGCCATTAGCTAGGCATAATGCAAAAGATCAAGTTTTATCAAGAGAAAGAGAATAACTGGCCCGAGTAACGGACTCAAAAGGTAACTTGATTTTCTTTCTAGGGAAGTGTTCCATCCCCTTTTTAAATGGGAAATGGAATTTTATATTCCCCTCTTTCATGTCAATAACCGCACCAACAGTGCGGAGAAAATGACGTCCCAAAATAATTGGACATAAAGGTTCACACTCTATATCCATAACAATAAAATCAACGGGAACATAATTGTCATTGACAATGATAAGAACATCGTCGATCTTCCCTAAAGGTTTCTTTACGGAAGAATCAATAAGACGAACACCAAAAGAACAAGGCTCAAAAGGTTTCAATTCAAACATATCAAATATTCTTTTGGGCATAACAGAGGTACTAGCTCCAACATCACATAAAGCATAGCAAGAGAAGTTATTTAATTTAATTTTGATCATAGGGTCCCAACCATCCTCTATCTTCCTAGGTATGGAGGCTTCTACTCTAAGCTTCTCCTCCCTAGCTTTGATAAGAGCATTTGTGATATGCTCCGTGAAAGCAAGATTAAGTCTGCTAGTGTGGGGGTCTCTAGACATTTTGTGTAGTAAACTGATAACTTCTGAGAGGGTACAACTATCAAAATCAATATCACTACTATCAAAGGTGGTAGTAGTGTCATCTAGGCTCACTTGTTTGAAACCCTCTATGTTCATAGGAGTTTCTTTATCTATGGTTGAGGTATTAGCATCACCATTAATAGGTCCAACGGGACTAGGAGTGCATTGGGTGCTAATAGTTTGAGTGTCCTCAACAATTTGGATAGTGGCAACTGTGTGGTGCGTAGGAAGGCTCTTAATTCTATCCTCTTCCATAGGGATAACTTCCGGTTTGGCTGCCATTTGATTTATCAAGGTAGATTGGTGTGGGACATATTCGAAACATGGGTTTCGGTGGCGGTAAGTCTAGCCTGGAGACTAGAAATCTCACTGTTCAGGCTATCAAGCTGTTCACTAATGTTTTGCAAAATGGCAGTATGCTCACCTATTTGCTTAGAGAAGGCTTTGTTTTGTTCAAACTGGGTGTGCATATAGTTCTTGGTAGCTTTCTCTATTTCTACCAATTTATCAAAGCTAGGTAGGTCTCTTTTCGTATAAGCAGGTTTAATTTCATAAGAGGTAGCTGAAGTGGCAGGTGTGGCAGTGGGAGTGCAGATAAAGTCTTGGTTGTTGTGACTAGTGAAGTCACACAACTTGGTGTTTTCAGTGGAACCCATAGTAGCAGCAAGTGTGGCAGATTTTTTTGGTAGTTTTTGATAAAAAGACACAAATATAAAAACTGAAAGATAAACTAACAAGACTAAAAAACAAAGGTAAAGGATAGTGTGCAACTCCCCTATCTTAGCACTTGGAGTCCCCGGCAACGGCGCCAGAAAACTTCTTGCTAGGACGGCTTCTCGCCCCCTTCGTTGGTTACCCCGAGTGGAGGGTTGAGATGTAGTGCAGCAGCAGTTTTCCCTCGGTGAAGATACCAAGGTTTGTCTCCAGCAGGACTCCAGAGATGATAAGTAGGTGTCTGCGGCGCAACTGACGCGGACCTGCACACAGACACAGATAACTTTGTTCCCAACGAAGTTCAGAGAGGTTGTCAATCTCTCCGGTCTTATTGTTTACAAAGGATAAAATGCAAGGGATAATAATAGCAACTTGAAAGTAAATGCAGAAAAGTAAATATAGCGTGGAAACAATGATAAGGGTATGGACCGGGATACGTGATGTTCTCTAGTGATGTCTCTCTCCCAAAAGACGATAAAATTGCTATGCGAGGTAAACAAATTACAGAAAGGCAATTGACAGGATTAAGAACGCACCGCAATGCTAACTATGCTACAAAAGAAAGGAAGAGGTTCAAAAGCACAGGCAGTACGCCAAGGTAAGTAGACCGAAATCCATCTGCATATACTAGTAATCATACACCTTGAGATATCTATCCAGAACATCTCGATGGTATTAAGTTGCGAGCCCCACCCAAAGTGTAAACCCAAAGCAACAGACAACTGCATTAAAAGAACTCTGCGTAAAGTAAACAATCCTTATAACCGCGGTTACAAGCACCGTTGCTTTCCCCCTTGTGGCAACAGCACATCCCCTAGACTCATGTTTCTGTCACTCAAGCGTGTCATCGGGGGGCATGAACCCACAATCTAGCACAACGCTCCCTCTTGGAGTCACTACCTACTACTTGGCCAAAGCAATAAACAGCAACGGACAACATGCAAGAATTACTTAGGAACAAAAATATAAGAGATAAAAACCAAATATATTACTCTATCACAATCTGAACATAATCTCATAATCCATCAGATCCTATCAAACTCAACATAGCAAAAGCAGAAATATTACAAAGGTGCCTCGATCATGTTGGGCAGCTCACGAGGTCTAAACAATGAAGATCAAAGAGGGGAGGAGAACATCACATAGCTACTAATTACGGACCCATGGTCCAAGGAAAACTACTCACGGGACATCCGGGGAGCATCCATGGTGGAGAGGAGACTCCCGGAGGTCAATCCTCCCTCCGGCAGGGTGCCGGGAAGAGGTCTTCTGGTGCTCCCGATCTTCGAAAGCGCGGCGGCGGCGGAACAGAGGCGATTTCGCGGAAATAGGGTTCTCTTTCTAGGGTTTTCCCGTGACGGGGGATAAATAGGCGAAAGGGGGCAGCCAGAGGTGGGCCAGGGGGCCCAGGCGCCCCCCTGGCGTGGCCAGGGGTGGGGCCGCGCCGAGTGGCCGCCTGGGCCCCCCTGGCTCCCCTCTGGCCCCTCCCGGGCTTTTCTCGAAGCTTCCGTCACGCTGATTTTTTATCTGAATTTTTCTGGCACTTTTTATATGGGGGAAAACTGAAATAGAAAAACAGCAGAAAACAGGAACTGGCACTGGGGTGCACTGAGTTAATAGGTTAGTCCAAATATGATCAAAAATGTATGAAAGTGTATCTAGATCATAGCAATATCACACAAAACATGCATGGAGCAAGGAAAAATTATAGATACGTTTTGGACGTATCACCTGCTCCTCTGGTAGGTGGGCGTACACGCGGACTGTTTTGTCCGGGTCCGTCGGGTGCACTTGGTGAGTGACTGTGTCGCTGTCGATGCTGAAGTCGCGTCCGTACTCCCTGGATTCGCTTTGGTTCACCAGTGGGAAGGTACTCTTGTCCGTCACCATGGCTATTTATCTGAGTTCTTGTTCGGCTCCGAATGTGTCGGAGATTCTGTGGAAGTCACGATCACATTAATCTGATTTGATGAAGCTTTCGAGGATCGTGAGGACTCCTGATGATCCTGGCATGTTGAGCTTGAGGTAGGCATAGTGTGGGACTGCCATGAATTGCGCGAATGCTGGCCGCCCCAATATGGCGTGATACTGCGATTGCCAGTCGAGTACCTCGAACTCGAGGACGTGCTTGGCGAAGTTGCGTCGGTTGCCGAAGACAACTTCGAGTTCGATGACTCCGAGGGATGTGGCTGCTTCTCCTGGGACTACCCCGTGTAACTCGGTGCTTGATTTTCTCCATACTGATAGTGGGATCAGCATCTTTTGCAGGGTGCTGGCGAAGATGATGTTCATGCTGCTGCCTCCGTCCATGAAGACCCTATCCATGTCGTACCCTCTGATTTGTGCATCGAGTACTAGGGGCGCATGCCCCGGTCTTGGGACTGCTGATGGATGACCTTCTTGTGAGAACGTGATGCTGGTCTCCGTGTCATGTAGCTGGTAAACTTCGACTATGTTTATGCTCTCAGCTTCTCTAGCCTGCAGGGTGTGGGGCGTCGGCTTGTGCTTGCGGTACCCTTCCTTACTGGATCATGAGCACTTGTTCTTGCGGCGGGCTGTGACGTCCTTCCGGGTTTGAGGTCGGCGATTGCTCGGGTCACCGATTGCGTCTGTCTTCTTTTTGCTTCTCTTTCTTGAGGTCGTCGGCTAGCTCGTTGAACAGGCGGCGGTCTCTCAAGGTGTGACCTGACCTGACGCGTCCCCAGTCATCCTCGAAGCTGTGGATCGTGCAGGGTCCTGCTAGCTGTTCTCTAGCTGTGAGTTTGCTAGATCCGGCGTGCCTCTTCCTTCTTGAGATTCTGAAGATCTGCTCGTGATCCTCCGGGTGTTCATGGAAACGAGGGTCGGTTTCGATTCCTCGACTCATGTCTTGGTTCTTGATGAGGTTGGAGAATTCATCCGGTCTTCGATCTGGGTCGTAGTACTCGCCTACAGGTGTCTCGGAGTCGCTGTCTTGGTTGGCGGCAGGTGCTCGCGCGACGGCATGTCGTCGGGTGATCGTCGGCTGTGCGGCTGCGTGATGTGGCTCATTCATTGGGGCCTCGCCGTAGATCTCCCATGCGCGCCTTTTGGGTCGTCGATTCCTTCTTCCTTGGCGGTTGTTCTGCTGGTCGCTGGATTCGATCTCGTAGTCATCGTCTTGATGTGCGGCGGGTGCCCGGGCGGTGGTGGGTTGTCGAAAGATTTGCGAGTCCTCCGCTGTGCGTCGTAGTTCGTCGAGTGGAATTCCTTCGTAGAGGCCCCTCACCGTTCTTCTGGGTCGTCGACTCCTTCGGCGCTGGCGCTGCACTTGGCCGTTACCGTAGTATCGGTCCTGGCACAACTGCAGTTCGAGTGGTCTTGATGGGGTGGCGGAGATGTCCGCTGTGATCTTGAATCCTTCGAGTGGGCTAGATCTGGTTCTTGCCCTTGAGTTGTAGCTTGCTGAAGACGGGACCGCCGAGATCGTGATCCCAACCTGTGTAGTTCCCACAGACGGCGCCAATTGACGGGGATCAACCCCGGAAAATCCCATGGTCAGGGACCCTGGGTTAGTCATGAGATGCACAGGCTGGACGATAGCTCGTCGGCAAACAGTAAGGCTCGCTCCTGCTCGATATTATTAATGGGGGAGATGCGATTACAGTGGAGGCCGGGGCTGGAGCGCTCAAGGCTAGGGTTACAGGTGATATTCGATGTCTTTGGCGTCGCCCCTCCTAGCCCTTATATACTGGGCTGGGCCTCGGGGAGTTCATCTACGTTTACAGGTAAGCTTTCCTAACCCTAGCTTGCTCCGTACGGCAGGTCTTCGCACCTTCCTTGTGAGTCGCGGACTCCTACGTCGGTGCCAACTAGTGGGCCGAGGCTGTATCTTCGTGGGCCTTCTGCCTTCATGGACACCAGGTAGGCTCATCTGTAGGAGTCGTGGGGTCACCCCCTCGTCACCGTGAAAGGCCGACAAAGAGTAATATTATCCTCCTCCGTGACCTTCATGTCGAAAAATTGAGTAGCTCCGAGTTGTCCAGGTTAGGATCAGCAGTATAGATTCCTGAGAAGTATCCATTGATTAGATCAGACATGGCTCCTATTTCTGTGACCTCCACTCCATCATCACCGACCAGTTTTGATATTTTATTTTTACGCGCACGCCACACAGCTTTGCTCTGGAAAAATTTAGTATTCCTATTCCCCTCCTTTAGCCACATGATCTGAGATCTTTGGAGCCACATCATCTCTTCTCTGTAAATGAGTTCATTCATGTGGTCCGTGGTGCACCATATTTCACTCCTGTCCGCATTCATCCGAAGCAGCTCCTCGAGTCTCGTTCGTGATTTTTGAAGCTCACGGGTAACATTACCAAATTTCTCCCGGCCCCACTGCTTGAGGCTCTTCATGACGGCACCGAGACCTGATTGCAGCTGATCCAGACTTGTAATATCGCCCAAAGAGTCCCAAGCTTGCCGTATGAACTATGGCAGTCCGGGATCTCGCTCCCATAGTATTTCATACTGTCTCATTCTGCTTCTAGTGTGTGCAATATCGGCCTGTCCTTTTACCAGGATAGGTAGATGGTCAGAACACGGCGACACCAAATGAATCACCTCGGACATTGGAAAAAGATTTCTCCACTGATTTGTTGCAACCGCCCTGTCAAGTCTCACCTTTACGTTGGCGTTACCCGCGCGCTTGTTATCGTATGTGAATGGAATCCCTCTGAATCCCTGATCAACTAAACCGCAGACCTCCAGCGTGTCTCTAAAGGCAAGCATCTGAGGTTCCGGTCTGGGTGTGGATGACATGTGTTCAAAGTCCCAAAGAGCTTCGTTAAAATCCCCAAGAACCAGCCACGGGGCGTCTGAGACATTGCATAAATCAGTGAGTTTTGTCCACATCAAATGACGATTCTGAACTCTCGGCTCTCCATTGACAAACGTCGCTCGCCATTGGGAATCATCAGAGGGGTCTCTGATTAACACATCTATGTATCTATCTTCTGATCCAAGAACTTGAACATTCAAGGATTCATGCCAATAAAGGGCAAGCCCTCCGCTAAAACCAACACTATCAATACCTTCAAAACCTTTCAAACCAAAACGTGCACGCTGTCTTCTCATGCGACTAGATTTCTGACGAGTTTCAGATAAGAACACCAACTTGGGGGAATGCGACTGAATAAAAGTCGCCACTTCTCGAACTGTCCGGGAGTCCCCCCCCCCACTCCCCGCGGCAGTTCCAACTAAAGAGATTCATTGTTCATGGAGGCGCTCCAACTCGGAGCCCGCCTGAGAATTGGAAGGTTTCCCCTTGCCTTGGTCTTTAGTGCCCGTTTTTGTTCTCTTGGGATCATGTTTTGGTGGTGGACTGGCCGGAACCGACCCCCCTGTCAAGGAACTAGCAGCTGAATTTTTTGTCTCCGCCTCTTTCAATTCCAGCAGCCTCTTCTTTTCACTATTGTCTTGATCAGTTGCCTGGTCCGAAAGTGTGAAATCCATAGGTGCAGCTTGAGAACCAGGAGGTGGCGTGTTAACTTTATCATCAGCAGTATTAGGTTTCAGAAACTCTCATTGCCCAGGAGGCTTTAAGATCTTTGTAAATTAAACTAAACGGAGCATGAACACCATCCCCATGTTCAATGTGGAGATGACCAATCATGCCACAGACAGCACACCAATCTGGGAGCTTCTCATATTTGACCCTGAATATTTGTCTCTTCTTCTTCCGAATTACAGACACATGGTTCTTTAGGCGATTCTGGACATTGATGGACACTCGAGCTCTAAAGAAATTACCCGGGAAGTCTCCAGTGTTAACTTCACCACAACAAAACTTCCCAATTTTCTCAGCCAAGGGTTTAACCACCGATGCAAAACCATCCGGCAGGTCGTGGATTTGTATCCAAATCTTGAAATTATTCAGGTCAATAGTGGTTGGCTTCGAAAACCCATCATACGGTGCTAGGATGAACAGCTGCCCTTTGAACGACCAGGGCCCTCCTTCCATGACCTTATCCCAATCACCGAGACACCTAAAGAGTACTGTATACAGATTATCTCCCAATGATCTGAACTTCACAGGCTGGGCAGTATCCCAAGCATTGCGCATGGTCTTGTAGAACCAATAGTCACCGAACTCCCTGGTTGTATGAATCTTGCCTATCGCCAGCCATCTAGGCTCAACCTCAGGATCAGCAGCGTGGTCCTCAAAGATCAGGTCGTCAATCTCCTCTTCCACGATCCCAAGCTCTTCCATCAGAATCGACAGACCATCCTCAGTCGAGGCCTCAACAGATTCCATCGCAGACATGGTTTCGAAGCGGAATCTGATCAGACGAAAACCCTAGTTCTCAAACCCTAACCGGCTGCAGCTGGAGTCGGGGAGAAGCAGGGCAAGGGGGTCCTCCCGTCGCCTGGGCGGGCGGGAGGGATTTTATGTAGCAGTGTATGAGTATAGATCGGAATCGATCTCAACGCCGATGGGAGTCGGCGAGAGGAGTAACCCTAGCGAGAGGGGACTCAAAAGGATCGAGCGTTGCTTCATTGTACGGTGTGAGAGGGTCTAGGGGTGTTCCATCGTATGCATCGCGCATGTGGCCGACCCAATTTCGTCTAGTCAGCCGGCAGGTAATGTTTACCTTCTCTTTTTTTTCGAGGGAATGTTTATCTTCTCAATATCTTGACTGGCATCTAATATTGTGTTGGTGCCGAACCTTGATATAATTTTATATTTAAACGGATTTGCTAAAGCACATCTGCTTTAGCTTAGGGCACATCTAAGTGCAGAACAACAGGATCCACGCGCTAAGATCCGTGCTTTTTTCGTTTTTCTTTTGCTGGGTGTGTGTTTGCTGTTTTTCGTTCTCAGCCGGCCGGTCCATGAGTTTTTCTTTGTGGGGTCAGTGTGGCTGTGTGGGGGGTGGGAGCCGACGGCCTGGACGATATTTTCTAGAAGGGGCAGAGAGAGAGAGAGAGAGAGAGAGAGGTGGCCGCTCGCGTTCCTCTCCAGCAGAACTTCACTCTCTTCTTTTCCAGTCCAGGCGAAAGATATCCCAGATCCAGCGAGGAGGCTGCTCCAGGAGAGAAGGAGATTCCACTGCACAAGAAAATCCAGCAGTACCCTTTTATTTCGTGGTTAGTGATCCATTTCGCCTCCGATTTTTGTTCCTTTTCTCTTTTCGAGATCCCATTTTATCTGTCTACCCCTGTATACACAAGATTCATCCGCCATTGGTATTCAATTTACAGTAAGAAGAACGGATCCTTTGTGTTGTCTCTCACGGCATCCCCCATGGTCTTAGTTGTTCCAACGGATCTGCTTATAGTAGGTAACATTTCTTGTTCATGTGTAGTATATGTTCTTTTTGAGAACCATCATATGGCAGATTCTAAAAGGGGGCAGCTTGTACAGTCGAAGAACTAGAAGTTTGGACTAAAACACACACTGTTTTTTCAGTTCACATTTTCTGCCAAAGTTCAGTTTCAGTGCACACTTTCAAGTCCAAAGTTCAGTTTTCATGTGAATTTTTAGTTCAGCTTGTATAGGAGGAAGATTGGACTAAAATACAAACTGTTTTTCGTACACATTTTCTGCCAAAGTTCAGTTTCAGTGCACATTTCAAGTCCAAATTTCAGTTTTCATGTGTATTTTTAGTTCAGTTTGTATAGGGGGAAGATTGGACTAAAATACACACTGTTTTTCAGTGCACATTTTTCTGCCAAAGTCCATTTTTCAGTGCACATTTCTATTTTAAAAAATTCAATTTTCATGTGTATTTTTAGTTCAGTTTGTATAGGGGGAAGATTGGACTAAATTACACACTGTTTTTTCAGTGCACATTTCTGTGCCAAAGTTCAGTTGTTAGTACACATTTTCTATGTTTCAAAGTTCAGTTATTATGCGTATTTTAGTTCAGGTTGTATTGGGGAAGTTTGGACTAAAATACATTCTGTTTTTTCAGTGCACATTTTTCTGATGTGAAAGCATGTCCAGATCTATCTGTTCGTAGTTTTGCATTTATGACTGGTAGATCGATGGTGGCATCCGCTTTTTTGCATATTTGACTAGATGTATATGTGTGTTGACTATTTCATGTAGTCTTCTGATGTGCAAGTTTTTCCCAGCTTGGATTTCTATTGTCACACTTTTCTGAAAGTTTAAGCTGATGTTAAGTTTGTTTTTGTGATGTGAAAGTTTAATTTGGATTGATTGCACCTTTTACATGACTAGTTGTTAAGCTGATAAAATTTGCTTGAGCATGGAAACATGCATCAACTTTCCTGAAAGTTTGAGCCTGTCTTTGACTCCTGACTTATGTGTACTTTTAGTTTCAGATTGTATAGGGGAAGGTTGGACTAAAATACATTATGTTTTTCAGTGCACATTTTTCTGCCTAAGCCTAGTATTAGTGCACCCCATTTGTTTTTTGTAACACTACATATGTATAAATATCCTAAAAGAAATGCTAAAATGATTCAACATTTTCTGTGTAGTAAACATGGAGTACAGGGCACATTTTTATGGGTAGTAAATCAGGAGCACATGATAAATGTTCTGTTTGTATTAGGCATACGCAATAAAGCAAGCATACCAGAGAGAATATGTTTCGCTGTTTTTCTTCGCTAATGTACTCCCTCCGATCCATAATAAGTGTCGTTCATCTAGTACAAAGTTTGTACTAGCTTAGTACAAAATGAGCGACACTTATTATGGATCGGAGGGAGTATGTCTTTTTTATCAGAGCAATCAGGGGGAGATGGTTTGCAAAGTATGTCCCAGTGATTGCAAATACAAGAGTTTAAAAGCCTAGCGGTAAGTTTGACACCCGACTGCAACTAGCATTGTCTTTTTTTTCATCGGGGGAGAATGGGCTTAGTTGCAAGTCTGACACCCGACCCGCAACTGCAAGTGTCAACACCGATTGCAAGCTAGTTGCAAGACGATTCATCAAACTCGCAACTGGAATTTAGTTTTTCATTTTTCTACTTTTTTGTAGTTTTCATCGGAACACCCGCTTAGTCGCAAGTAGGTTTATCAACTCGCAACTGGTGATTAAAATTTTTCATTTTCTGTGTTTTTTGAATAGTTTTCATCGCGACACACCCTCAATTTCAAGCCGGTTCATCAACTCGCAACCGGGGATTCATTTCTTGGGGGGTGGGACGACACTCCAATTGCAAGCCGGTTCATCAACTCGCAACCGAGTTTTTGGGGGTTTTTTGTCCTTTTTTTTAGACTGTTGATAAAAAAGATTATTGATATAATTATTTGGTTTCATAAGTATTATTATATTTTTGTGTAAGCTCGATGAAAGTTTAAAATAGTTTGACTCTCCAAAAAAGTTCGAAGTACTCTCTTGCAAGGACGGAGGCAATATGCGTTTAGGCGTGGGCGGCAGGGGGTGAAAGGGAGGCCTAGTTGCATGTCCCCACACCCGACTACAATTGCATGTCACCACATCCGACTGCAACTGCATGCCCTCACACCCAACTGCAACCGACCTATGTGTTTATAAGTCGGCGGCGGGAGGTGAATATGAGGCCCAGTTGCATGTCCCCACACCTGACGGGCGCTCAGTTGCAAGACCGACAACTAACTCGTAACTAGGTTAACATTTTTTGTTATTTTATGTTTTTTTTTAATTTTTGATATAAATTGCGAGGCGAACAACAAAGTCACAACTAACATAACAACACCACCTTTGACCTAGTTGCAAGCCAATTATCGAACCCGCAACCGAGGTTTTTTCTTGCTTGCAAGTCAACTATCAGACTCGCAACGGAGAGGGTACAGTTTTCACACCCGTCCAGTTGCAAAACCAACAACTAACTCACAACTGAGGGGAGGGGGGGTGTTTTTTCACACCCGCACAGTTGTAAGCCCGACAACTAACTTGCAACTAAGGGTGCCCACTTGCAAGCCCGACAACTAACTCGCAACTGAGGGGGTGCGGTTTTTCACACCCATCCAGTTGCAAGATCAACAACTAACTCGCAACTGAGGGCGCCCAGTTGCAAGCCTGACAATTAACTAGCAACTGAGGGCGCCCAGTTGGAAGCCCGACAACCAACTCGCAACTGAGGGCGCCCAGTTGCAAGCCCGACAACCAACTCGCAACTGAGGGCGCCCAGTTGCAAGCCCGACAACTAACTCGCAACTGAGGGCGCCTAGTTGCAAGCCCGACAACTGACTCGCAACTGAGGGCGCCAGTTGCAAGCCCGACAAGTAACTCGCAACTGAGGGCGCCCAGTTACAAGCCCGACAACTAACTCGCAACTGAGGGCGCCTAGTTGCAAGACCGACAACTAACTCGCAACTAGGGTAACTTTTTTTGTTTGTTTTTGTGTTTTTATATAAATTTCAACGCGAACAACCAAGACTTGCAACTAGGGTAACTTTTTTTTGTTATTTTTGTTGTGTTATTTTTGTGTTTTTATATAAATTTCAATGCGAACAACCAAGTCGCAACTAATCTAACTACACAACCTCGACCCAGTTGCAAGTCCAACAACTAACTCGCAACTGAGGATTTTTTTTCCACTAAAGGGTGTAGTTTCTCTTTTTTTCATAACCTAAATGAGGACGCCCAGTTGCAAGAACGATAACTAACTTGCAACTAAGGGACGCCTAGTTGCAAGATCGACAACTAACTCGCAACCGAAAAAGCTCAGTACTATTACAAACACGCAGCCTCTCAATAAAATTGTGACATGCCTAGTTTTCTCTTGGTAGTATTTTTTTCAGCAAGATGGACAAAAACAAAACTGACAACTTTTTTTTTCACAGGTGCCAATGGATCCCAACGGGGGCATTGAACAAAACAAGTTTGATGACGAGAAGGGCAGTTTTGGATTTTTTGGCTTTTTTAGGCTTGTAGTTCTTTTTCGCACATGCCTAGTTGTAAAGCCCAGTTCGGAGACCAGGCCGGCAATTTTTGTTTCGGAGAACAAAATAAGGAAAAAGGCCTAAAAAAACAGAAAACGATAGCACAAGACAAAGACAACTACAAACCGTGTGGGCGCAGGGAAAGAACGGTTCATATGGTTGTGACGTCAGCTTTTAGATGTGCTCTATCTTAGAGCGCATCTAGATGTGCCCTAGACAGACCCATATTTAAAAATATGTGTTTTATTGAATATTTTAAAATATATATCTTCAATAGCACGTAATATTGCGTTGGTGCTAGGCTAGGAGTATATAGGAAGCCATAGTTTTGATAGTCTTTTCAACAACAAAAATCTAAGCTAGTTAATTAGAATAAAGTATGACTAATAAATACTCGATTTTCAAAATTAGTCAACAAGACAAAAAGAGTTGAAACATTTCAGGCAGTAACAAGTCACAGTGACTCAATCACATATCACATGCGGTGTGGTTAATGCATGTAATTCACCGCCCAACCGTAAGGACAGATGTGCTATCCATACTCGCCGTTGACGAGGAAGGATTCGTGACGATGAACCGGTCAAAAACCCCGTTCTGCATGATGGTCATCATCTGAAAGCTTGGATCCGTCGGTGACATCTCCGGCAATGGCACGTCCCCGTCAAGGTACCGCACCACCTGCCGCATAGTCGGCCTTGCATTCGCAAACGGGTGAGAACACAAGAGTCCTAGCTTGAGAGCCACACACGCCTCATCAGCGTGGTAGCTGCCCCCAAGCAGCTGCTTATCCACGGCGTCCAGGAGCGCTCCCTTGCTCCATTGGTCGAGCACCCATTCGACGAGCAACACCTGGCCATCCTCTGATAAGCTTGGATTCACAGGCCTCTGCCCACAAGTAACCTCAAGGACGAACACCCCAAAGGCGAACACGTCGGTGAGAGGGGTCGCCTTGCTGGTGTGCCCGAGCTCGGGGGCGAGGTACCCTATGGTTCCCACGACGTGCGTGGTCTGCGGGTCGGCGTCGTGGTCGTAGAGCCTCGCGAGGCCGAAATCGCCGAGCCTGCCGTTCATGTCGGCGTCGAGGAGGACGTTGCTGGCCTTGATGTCGCGGTGAATCACGACCTTCTCCCACTCTTCGTGGAGGTAGAGCAGGCATGACGCGATGCCCTTGATGATGCGCCACCTCTGAGCCCAATTCAGAACGGGTTTCTTCCCTTCTTCTCTGCTGCCGTGCAAGTATTTGTCGACGCTCCCGTTTGGCATGTGCTCGTAGACCAGGAAGAGTTCGCCTCTGCGTCGGCAGTAGCCGAGCAATGGCGCGAGGTTGCGGTGCTGGAGACGCCCGATGCTCACCACCTCCGAGATGAACTCCTTGATGCCCTGCTTTGAGTCGTGTGAAACCTTCTTCACGGCAACCTGCATTTGAGATACCGGAAGGATGCCCCTGTACACCCTCCCAAATCCTCCGATTCCTAGCAGGTTGGTGTCGCTGAAACCTTCCGTTGCAAGGTGCAGATCCTTGTACGAGAACCGCTGTGGACCGAACTCCACCTCCCAATCTTCTCGCAGCTCGGCGTATCGGAATCGCCTCCGTAGTATGAGGAGAACCATGGCGCCCACGGTGAGGACGAACGCTCCAGTTGCTATTGGGAGGACGATTTCCAACACCTTGGATCGTGGCTTCGGCCCCATGCGTGGAAGCTTTGGTAGCTTTGCCATGTCGATGGCCGGAGCAGGGCCGTTCATGGCGAAGCTCCAGCCCAGCACGTAGTGCCGCACGTTGATCGTGCCGGTCGCCGAGGAGAACCCGACGTAAGCGACGTCCGTCACCGCGGCTGTGAGGTTGTAGCTAGCCGTGAACAACGGCTTCACCGGTCTGCCGACGTTGAGGGGAGCCATGGTCACCGTGATTTGCGCAATCCTGTGGTCGTAGTCCACCCACACCTGCATGGCCTCCCGGCTGATCAGGCTGAGGTTGCGGAAGTTACCATTATCCTTGTCGTCGTAGTAGCCGGCGTAGTAGGACTGCAGCGATTTAAGGCCGTTGACGTTGGCGCCGGCGTGGTTGGCGTTGAGGTCGTCGAACTCCTTGTTCTGGATGGTGTCGAGCTCGACGGCGAAGAAGTGGTTGCTGCCGTTGCCGTTGTTCTGGATGTCCGTGAGGCCCAGGAGCTGGCCGGGCAGCGCGGAGGAGAAGTTGTTGCTGGACGCCACGACGAAGGCCATGCCGTGGGCGCTGAGGTCGGTGTAGATGGACTGGATGGCGAACACGAAGGAGGCCGAGAAGGACTGCACGGCTCCGCCGCCGTCGGAACCGGCGAAGCGCAGCGGAGTCGGGTAGAAGGCGTGGCCCTTCTCCTGGTCGGTGCCGTTGGTGAGCTCGAGGAGGCCGTTTGGTGTCACCGTGGCCGCGCCGTCCAAGGTGAGGTTGGCGCCGGTGAAGCCGGAGTATACGAGTTGGCCTTGGCCGTCGCCCTGCCCGGCGGTGTTGGCTGCTAGAATAAGGCAAATTACGAAAAGGGGCTGGAGAAGCATGAGCACGGCCTTCATGGTGGAGGACGGGTTAACAAACGGTACAGGAGGGGAATGTGTTGCAGACGGATCACTGCCCCAATTAAGTGTGCGCTGCTATCGAGTCAAATGTTTGTTTGTGCTGGAGACCGGCAACGTGCCGGTTGCATGCCCAGCTTTTCCACGTAGTAGTAGTAGTAGTGCTAGCAGGGGATATCCAATTTGGCTCTAGGCGTATGTGTTCCTATGTGCTAACAATGAATTTGACAAATGTCAAAAAAATAGCAAAAAATTTATCTGTGTTCATTGTCACAACTAAGTAATACATGCAATTTTTCAGATGTAAAACTTAGGCGGTTTGAGCTATGCAAAAAAAGACAAATCAAACGTCAAACTTTGCCTCAAAATGTAGTAAAATATCACACTTGATTTTGTTTGTTTCTCCGACGAAGCACTACTGTTTCATATGGCGTTAAAATTACCAAGCACACTTGCCACACTAATACAAACATTCACAAAAAAATCAGATTTTTCTAAAAAATTTATCAATTATTTTGTTTTTACTGTTCATTGGAGAGCACGTGCACCCCAGAGCCAAAACGCGGCGTCCAATTTTTTTACCAAACGTTTAAGGGGACCGTGCTCCGCGTCGCACCACGTCTCATGCCGGAGTCGTAGGTGACCGGGCTCCAGGTCTGAATGCCTTCGCCGACCTGAGCGCCAATGAGCTTAACCGCGATTACAAGTGTTGTAGGACGACAACGATGCAACCTGAACCTCACTGCTCCTCCATCCGTGAAAAGGCGCGGCGGCGACTTGCCCTTCCCAATCGAATGTGTTGAATTATATATAAGGGACGCCTGGGGGTGCCGGGAGGGGGGCTAGCCCCCCTGCGGCATCGATCAGTATCGGTCTAGGTCACACCTGTTATATATACTCTTTGTGAACCACCACACGAGATAAGTTGATCAAGTTGTACATCCCTCGGTGTTTATAACTTCTCCACGATAGTGAAAGTTTGTTGGATGATACCCGTGGTTTTTACCTTAGACTAGCCATAGTGAAAGTAACATAAATAGTAACATAAGTGTCACATAAGCAAAGAAAAGATGATGTGGCAAGTAATTAATGAAGAGAGAAGCAAATGGAGTAACATATGGGCAGGCACTCCCAATGCTTGTATCTTAGCATGTAATCATAGGCATTTTGCTTATGTGGCATAGTATTTAATGAAGAAAGAGAAGGATGTTGTATCTTAGCTAAGATACAACCCTTGCACGTTGTTTCTTAGCACAATATCATAGGAGAAATAAAAACCTCCTGGTAAAACCTCCACAATGCATTGTTTCTTATAGGTTGTATCTTATTTAATGATTTTAGTTTCATGCATAAATGTGATTGGTCTAACCATGCATTTTGCATATGGCCACGTGCAAGGGTTGTATCTTAATTAGGGCTCTCCCAATGCATTGTATATTAGCACAGTATCATAGGAGCAATAAAAACTTAAGATACAACCACCACAATGCATTGTTTCTTAGGGGTTGTATCTTATTTAATGATTTTAGTTTCATGCATACATGTGATTGGTTTAACAATGCTTTTTGCATATGGCCACGTGCAAGGGTTGTATCTTAGCTAAGATACAACCTCACTCTCTTTCTTCATTAAGTGATATGCCACATAAGAAAAATGCCTATGATATCGTGCTAAGATACTAGCATTGGGAGTGCCCTTAAGATACAACCTCCCTCTCTTTCTTCATTAAATAATATGCCACATAAGCAAAATGCCTTTGATTACGTGCTAAGATACAAGCATTGGGAGTGCCCTAAGAGCATGGTTAATAGTATAGCCAGCTTCTGGCTATAAGGAGATGCCATGTCATCTGTAGCTAACCTTATAGTCAACAAATACAATAAGAAGACTATAAAGAATACTACTTTAGCAATATATGGTCCACATGTCTATCTCACAAAGTGTCTAGGAGCACGTGTTGCAGCTGGCTACTAATTAGTAGCCCGCTTCTGTTCTCTCTCCTCTTCTCTCTCCTCCAACTAAGCACAAATATACTATTTAATTCCTTATAGCCAGCTGACTAGGCACTATTGTACTTGCTCTAATATGTTACCATCACATAACGGTTCTCAATACAAAATGAGTCTACAAAGCAATTAATGAAGCTCTCTATGTTACTAATTATATGACACTACCCACTATAAGAGTAGTAACATAGACTAGTAATATGTGTATTTTACTAGTCTAAGTTACTCCCCCACTATGAGACTAGTAACATAGAGTAGCAGCCTTAGAGAAAGTACAATAGAGCTGACTGAGCGGGCTATAAGGAATAAAATAGTATATTGTTGCTTAGTTGGAAGAGAGAGAAGAAGAGAGAGAAGAGAAGCGGGCTACTAATTAGTAACCAGCTGCAACACGTGCTCCTAGGTACTTTGTGAGATAGACATGTGAGCCATATATTGCTAAAGTAGTATTCCTTATAGCCTTCCTATTATACTTGTTGACTATAAGGTTAACAATAAATGACATGACATCTTCTTATACAGCTGGCTATATTATTAACCATGCTCTTATATGGGAGGGAGAATTGTAACTAGGTGTTGCCTAGTGGTTGCCTTCTAAAAAGTCAGGCTAATCAGGCTGATTTAGACTTTTCCAAAAGGATGTTCAGACCTCAACGTCGTCGGTTGGGAGACAAGATTTCAATATCTATATGGAAAATTGGACCTATTGGACCACTTTCTCATTCGATTGCACTGGTAGATGCTGATGTATCTCTTGCTCTTGCGGCGGTAACTTTAACCTCTTTGCCATCCCACTCATCGATCTCCTTCACCTTTCTACTTCCACAACCTGCAACAACTGTTTCAGTTTCGTATACAATGACTTTTCTCGTTTTAACCTTACCCTCGACGGCAACGCTACCATGGTCACGTACGATCTGACGGGCTTCTCAAATTCACAAACGACACCATCAATAAAGAAAGGGACATTTACATATGTGTCCCTAACTCGAGCCTGCTACTTATATTTGTTCTTAATTTTGAAGCATGCTCAAATTTGCCCTTTTTTCGTCAATTGCATTTATAGAAATACCCTTCCGTGCCGTTTCTGTCCGGTCAATGGCCGTTGACCGTCAGTTGACCGTTTCTTTGACATTTTTACCCCTCTATGCACATGACACTTACATATGGGACCCACCATACTGAAGAAAAAAAAACCCTCTATCTCTCCCTCTCTTTCACTTACATGGAGGGCCCAGCCAAAACAACAAAAGGAAATAACAAAATAAAAAATCCCTCTCTCCCTGAGCTCTTCCTCGGCCCCGGCCGTAGCTTGCCGGCCAGCGAGCTGCCGGCGCTCGGCCCGCCTCCTCCCCGCCGAGCTCGCCACCGGTGCCCATCTCCTCCCCGTCGAGCTTGCCCGCCCGGCCTGCCTCCTCCCGCCGAGCTCGCCCGCGACCCGCCTCCTTCCCGCCGAGCTCGCCGTCGATGCTTGTCTCCTCCCCGCCGAGCTCGCCCGCCCGCCTCCTCCTCGTCGAGCTCGGACGCGGCCCGCCTTCTCCCTGCCGAGCTCGCCTGCCCGGCCCGCCTCCTCCCTGCCTCCTCCCGCCAAGCTCGCCCGCGGCCCGCCTCCTCCCATCGAGCTCGCCGCCGATACCCATCTCGTCCCCGCCGAGCTCGCCCGCCCGCCGAGCTAGCCAGCGGCCCGCCTCCTCCCCGATGAGAGAGAGATGTTTTTTATTTTTCTGTACGATGGGTCCCATATGTAAGTGATATGTGTAAAGAGGGGAAAAAATGTCAAAGAAACGGCCAGTTAATGGTCAACGACCTTTGACCGGACGAAAACGGCGCAAAAGGGCATTTTTATAAGTGCACTTAACGGAAGATGAGTAAATTTGAGCACACTTCAAAATTAGGGGCAAATCTGAATAGTGGGTTCGAGTTAAGGACACAACTATAAATGGCCCATCAATAAAAGAACCACGTGTACTGTAAACTCTCCCTTATTTTTATAGGAAGAATTGTAACCACATGTTGCCGCCTAGTGGTTTCCGTCTAAATCAGGCAAGTTATTTCCACGCTGCCCCAAAAGTTGTTGAAACATCAAAGTCAATCGGGATACAAGTTTCCAATACCGAACAGGAAGAAAATTGGACCTATACTGGAGCACTTTCTCGTTGGATGACATCCTAGAAGAGGGTGATGTAGCTCAGCACTTTCGGTGGCACGTACTCGTAGAGGCTGAGGGATATCAATCTTCGCCTTGCCAGAGCATGAGACATGCCTCCGAGGGAGCACAAGTTCTTCCTCTTACATGTCATCCCAATCCTAGTTCTTCTTCACCTTGTTGCATCGACAACCAACACCAACAATTTAAGTTCCGTATACAATGGCTTCTCCGGCGTCAACCTCACCCTGGACGGCAACGCCGTGGTCATGCCGGAGGGGCTTCTGGAGCTCACCAACGACACCATCAACCTCGGCCACGCCTTGTACCCAACCCCGCTGAGCTTCCGCGCCGGGTCGCCCAACAACGGCACCACGGTGCGATCCTTCTCCCTCAGCTTCGTGTTCGCCATCCTCTCCGTCCACGACGACATCAGCGCCGACGGCATGGCCTTCTTCGTCGCCCGACCAAGAACCTCTCCAACACGTGGGCGCGGTACATGGGCCTCCTCAACAGCGGCAACAACGGCAACGCCAGCAACCACATGCTCGCCGTCGAGCTCGACACCACCCAGAACGAGGAGTTCTAGGACATGGACAACAACCACGTCGGCATCGACGTCAACGACCTCACCTCCTTGCAGGCCTATCGCACCGGCTACTACGACGATGACGGGAGTGGATCCTTCAACAACCTGAGCCTTATCAGCAGCAAGGCGATGCAGGTATGGGCTGACTATGACGGACAGTCCACGCAGATCAACGTGTTCTTGGCTCCCCTGGGGTTCAGCAAACCGATGAGGCCGCTGCTTTCAACTCCCTATAACCTCTCCACTGTTTTGAGAGACCCATCGTACATCGGTTTCTCAACCACTACCGGCGCAATGAGCACAATACATTGTGTTCTCGGCTGGAGCTTCGCCATGAATGGTCCTGCTCCGGCCATTGACATATCCAAGCTCCCAAATCTGTCACGTCTTGGTCCGAAGCCTCGCTCCAAGGTCCTGGATAAGGGTGAAAGTGGTTAGGATAATTCCCGTCCGAATCCGTTTCCGAATCTGTTTTTCTAGGATACGGTAACAGATTTTTGACATCCGACAAAAATCCGATCCGAACCCGAATCCGATTAATAGGATACGATATAGGATATGGTATGGCTAATATCTGACACAATAGGATAATCCGTTTGTTATAGCCAGATAATCCGACCTTTTAATTTCCGAATCCGATTGATGGGCCAAGTTTTATGTATTAAGTAGAAGCATGTGAATGATATCTTTGATTATGAGACAAGACATATGCTTGTTTGTGATTTATTTGATTTATTTCAATACTATATAGTGCTTTATGTGTTCTTAAAGTGTATAAATATTTATATTTGCTCTTTGTTTATGTATAATTCTAGTTTAAAGCATTTATATATTCTTCATATATGAATATGATAAATTTCCGTTTCCGATCCGATTCCATTCCGTTACCGTATCGTGTCCGATTCCGCCTAATCCGATATTCGAATCCGCATTATCCAGGATTCGAATCCGCATCCGTTCCGCTTCTGAATCCGAAAATAAATATGGAATAGGATACGGTATGACGATTATCCGTCCGAATCCGATCCGATATTCGAAGCCTCGGCCACATTCGTTCTTGCTGTGGGAACTGTTGTGATTCTGTTCCTTCGCAAGAGATTCAGATACAGGGAGCTGCGCGAAGATTGGGAGGTCGATTTCGGGCCACACCGGTTCTCCTTCAAGGACCTGTTCCAAGCAACCGAAGGGTTCAAGTAGAAGAATCTACTCGGCGGGGGCGGGTTCGGCAAGGTGTACAAAGGGACGCTCTCAAACTCCAAACTGAAGGTGGCTGTGAAGAGAGTGTCCCACGAGTCAAGGCAAGGGCTGAAGGAGTTCATCACGGAGGTTGTCAGCATCAGCCGGCTCAGGCACCGCAACCTCGTGCCCCTACTCGGCTACTGCCGAAGAAAAGGCCAACTTCTCTTGGTATACGACTACATGTCAAATGGTAGCCTCAACCGATACCTCTACTGTGAAGATGGTAAGCATCCATTAAATTGTTCACATCATCAAGGGCGTTGCGTCCGGGTTGTTCTACCTTCACGAGAAGTGGGAGAAAGTTGTGATCCACCGAGACGTTAAGCCGAGCAACGTGCTTCTGGATGGCGAAATGAATGGGAGGCTAGGTGACTTTGGTCTGTCGAGGTTGTACGATCATGGCACCGATCCGCAGACCACACACATGGTTGGAACCATGGGGTACCTAGCGTCGGAGTTCGTGCGCACCGGCAAGGCATCTGCTCTCACCGACGTGTTCGCCTTCGGCGTGTTCCTCCTTGAGGTCACCTCTGAGGAGAGGCCTATCAAGCAAAACCCGTTTGGGAACAGGCATACCTTGGTCGACTGGGTTGTGGAGCGATGGCATAACGGATCGCTGATGGAGACGAAGGATCCGAGGCTGCGGGGGAGCTACGACGTTGATGATGCGTCTCTGGTGCTCAAGCTGGGGCTTCTCTTCTCGCACCCTTTTACCAGCGCAAGACCCACAATGAGGCAAGTGATGCAGTATCTCGAAGGTGATGCAGTGCTCCCAGAGAAAACGCCAGAGCATTTCAGCTTCACCATGCAGGCCTTGACGCAGAACAGAGGACTGGAATCGTTAAACGTGCAGTATCCTCAGTTGTTGACGAGTTTTGCCACTTTCTCCGACCTCTCAGGAGGAAGATAGCATATACATGTACGGTGTTCAGTCAGTGTTTTTGTGTTCAGAAAGCAATTGGTGAAACAGGAATGGGTTCTATATTCTGATGTATTCGAGCACTAAGATAGGGAGTATATTGAACATTCACTTCTTTCCAAATGGTACTAGTCATGGAGTTAATGGAACAATCTTCTGTACGTTCCACATGGTTCTAGTCTGTACTTGTGTATTTTCGTCTAAAAAAATCTACTTTGTGTATGTAAGCACCCAGCATGTACATGTCAATTCATGTAGAATTCATACAAAATTATGTTTTTGCTTGTTTGGAATTCCTTTCAGAAATAATGTGAGGCCACCAAATTAAAGTACGATAAGAGTGGTGAAGTTCCACTTAGCCGGTACGTCAAGTGCCTTACCTTGAAAATTCCTGAATGTTTTTCTTTAGAAAGTGAATATTTTAAACTTTTATAAACGTGCTTTTAAATCTAGAACATTTCTCTACATTTATCAATATTCTAAAAATTCTAAACATGTTCTAAATTTCAGAAACACTTTACACCAATCATGAACATTTTCTTAAATAAAAAAAATCCAAAAAAGAAAGAGAAATCGAAAAAATGAAACAAAAAAATAGAAAAGAGACAAAGGAAAGTCAAACATAAGAAAAGAAAATCATCAAAAAGGTAACAGAACTCCTGTCATTCTTTTTGAGCATGTGTATTTATTTTCAAATCAAATCTGGTACATACGTATTTATTTTGAAAATATAAAAATAATAGTGCTAAGAACACTATCCAATCTGATCCGTCTCCATCCTAGCTAAAGAATACTCGTTGCAGCGATTTTTTTTACCATTTTCACAGTTGATAAATGGTACACTGCATGCACACTACTTGTTACAATCTGAAGTTTCCTTTTTATTTTTTATTTTAGAAGTATGGGAGGTTTTGTTGGAATGTTTAAAACTGCGAGGTTTCGGTAAACGCTGGATTGATTGGATTCGGGAGGTACTAGAAGGTGGCACAGTTTGTGTTAAACTCAACAACACGACTGGCAGATACTTTCGGAGTTTCAAGGGTGTAAGACAAGGGGACCCTTTGTTGCCTTTTCTTTTTAACATAGCAGTTGAATGCTTAAGTAAGATGATACGCACAGCACAGAAAACTACTTAATCACAGGTCTCGCCTCGGACCTGATTGATGGTGGGGTTGCTATCCTGCAATATGCAGATGATACTGTGTTGTGTATCGATCATGATATTGAACAAGCTATAAATCTTAAGTTGTTGTTATACATTTTTGAACTCATCTCGGGGTTAAAAATCAATTTTCTCAAAAGTGAGATTCTTTGTGTGGGCGGTGATGATCAGATGTTGGAAGTATATTCTGATCTGTTCAATTGCCAGGTAGGGCACTTCCCAATGAAATATTTGGGGTGCCGGATGCTAAATTCCAGTTGAAATGTGACTCATGGTGGGGAATGTGTCCTCTTCAGGGGGTAGACTGATTTTTCTCAATGCAAACTTGTCTAGTATCTCCTTTTATTATATGTCAATGTTTCTGATTCCTAAAATTGTTATCAAGAAACTTGACTCTCATCGGCGGAGATTTTTCTGGCAAGCAAAAAATGGGAAAAAACCATACTATATGGTGAAATGGGATCGTGTATGTAGATCCAAGAGAAAAGGTGGTCTGGGTGTTAAAAACTTACATAGGCAGAATGTAAGTTTTCTAACTAAGTGGTGGTGGAAGCTTGAAAAATATAAAGGTTTAGGGCAGGATGTGATCCGGACCAGGTACTTTAAGAATGACAATGTGACTACTGTCAAGATGAGATATAATGATTCACCATGCTGGAAAGCTATTATGAAGGTTAAAGACGTTTATATGAAGGGGAGAAAAATTGTGGTGAAATCTGGCAATATTGCTGATATGTGGAATGAGGGTGTTGTTGGAGGTGACCCCTCTGTAGAATATACCCTGAACTTTTTGCCATTTGTCGCTTCCCAAACTGTACGCTAGTACAAGGTTAGGGGGCATACGAGTCGAAGTTTTTTAGACGTAACCTGACTAATGAGTTGCGTAGTCAATGGATGGTTGTGAGACAATGTTGACGTGCCAAGTGTGTCTCAACGGATGATGATGAGATATCATGGGGGTTGGGCGCGAAAAGTAAATTTACAACAAAGTATGTGTATGAATTGCTTGAAAGTACCATTCATGGATGTGACTATCGGTGGATCTGGAATGCACGAATTCCTTTGAAAATCAAAATTTTCTTGTGGCAATTACATCAGGACGCTGTTCTTACTCGTGAGGCAATGAAAAAAAAGAAATTGGATGGGGAACCCTAAGTGTTCATTTTGCTCGCAAGTGGAGACGAGAGATCATTTGTTTTTTACTTGTCCGGTTGCTAGAGTGGTCTGGAGGACAGCAGCCTCAGCTTTTGGGGTGGACTATTGCCCTAACAACATCTGGAAATATTTCACCTGGTGATATACGTTTTTCCCCGAGGGGGAAGCGTTGTTTACTCTGGGTTTGGGGGCCATTTGCTGGGCTATATGAAACTGTCGAAATAGAGCTACGTTTGAGTTCAAAATGCTAAAGTCTCCTTTTGAGGTGGTTTATTTGGCTTGTGCACATATGGTATATTGGGCAGGTCTGCAGAAGACGACGGCGGATGCTGAAGATGTGAAGACCGGTACAGCGATGCTGAAGGCGAATGCTTCGCAGATGATGCGGATTTGCGAGGCAGTGAGGAATGAAGATCGCTGAAGCTTCTGTTGGCCCTAAGAACTTAGATGTGTCTTATTTTGGATGATGTGATAGACTTGGGTTGCCAGGAACCTGTGTATGTGAGAATCTTGTAATATGTTGAACTATTTTGGATGGGAAATGACGTTGGATTTTCGCCCCATAGCCGGGGCTCGATCCGAGCCTTTAGGTGGTGGGTTTCCCAACGTCATTGATTACATTCCCCCTTTCCCTCCCCTTTCTTTGGGTAACTTGGTTGGGATGTTGTATTTACGTTATGAATAATAATGGAAAGGGGTGTGTACCTGGGTCCAGAAAAATATCAATCTCTTCTTCCTTACCAGAGCTTGAGACATGCCTCCCAAGGAGCACCACCAGTTCTTCCTCTTACATGCCATCCCACTCCTCCTTCACCTTGCTCTTGTTGCATCCACAATGAGCAACGATAATTTCAGTTTCGTATACAATGGCATCTCCGGCGTCAACCTCACCCTGGGCGGCAACGCCGTGGTCACGCTGGAGGGGCTCCTAGAGCTCACCAACGACACCATCAACGTAGGCCATGCCTTCTACCCAACCCCGCTGAGCTTCCGCGCCGGGTCGCCCAACAACGGCACCGCGGTGCAATCCTTCTCCCTCAGCTTCATGTTCGCCATCTTCCCCGTGCACGACGGCAACAACACCGACGGCATGGTCTTCTTCGTCGCGCCGACCAAGACCTCTCCAACACGTGGGCACAATACATGGGCCTCCTCAACAGCGGCAACAACGGCAACGCGAGCAACCACGTACATGCTCGCCGTGGAGCTCGACACCACCCAAAACGACCGAGGAATTCCAAGACATGGACAACAACCACGTCGGCGTCGACATCAACAGCCTCACCTCCTTGCAGGCCTACCGCACCGGCTACTACGACGATGACATGAGTGTACCCTTCAATATCCTGAGCCTTATCAGCGGCAAGGCAATGCAGGTATGGGCTGACTACGACGGACAGTCCACGCAAATCAATGTGTTCTTGGCTCCCCTGGGGTTTACCAAACCGGTGAGGCCGCTGCTTTCATCTCCCTATAACCTCTCCATAGTTCTTAGAGACCCGTCGTACATCGGTTTCGCAGCCACGACCGGCGCAATCAGCACAATCCACTGTGTTCTCTGCTGGAGCTTCGCCATGAACGGCCCTGCTCCGGCCATCGACATATCCAAGCTCCCAACTCTGCCACGTCTTGGTCCGAAGCCGCGCTCCAAGGTCCTGGAGATCACACTGCCGATAGCCTCGGCCACGTTTGTATTTGCTGTGGGAACTGTTGTCGTTCTGTTTCTTCGCAAGAGATTCAGGTACAGGGAGGTGCGGGAAGATTGGGAGGTCGACTTCGGGCCACACCGGTTCTCCTTCAAGGACATGTTCCACGCAACCGAAGGTTTCAAGGGGAAGAATCTGCTCGGCGTTGGCAGGTTTGGCAAGGTGTACAAAGGGACGCTTACAAAGTTCAAACTAAAGGTGGCGGTGAAGAGAGTGTCCCATGAGTCAAGGCAGGGGATGAAGGAGTTCATCGCGGAGGTTGTCAGCATCGGCCGGCTCAGGCACCGCAACCTCATGCCCCTACTCGGCTATTGCCGAAGAAAAGGTGAACTTTACTTGGTATACGACTACATGTCAAACGGCAGCCTCAACCAGTACCTCTATTGTGAAGATCGCAAGACGTCGTTGAATTGGGAGGAGAGGTTTCACATCATCAAGGGGGTAGCGTCTGGCTTGTTCTACCTTCATGAGAAGTGGGAGAAAGTTGCGATCCACCGCGACGTCAAGCCGAGCAACGTGCTTCTGGACGGCAAAATGAATGGGAGACTGGGTGACTTTGGTCTGTCGAGGTTGTACGATCATGGCACCGATCCGCAGACCACGCATATGGTTGGAACCATGGGATACCTCGCTTCAGAGTTCGTGCGCACGGGCAAGGCGTCTTCTCTCACCGACGTGTTCGCATTTGGCGTATTTCTCCTTGAGGTCACCTCTGTGAAGAGGCCTATCAAGCAGAACCCATATGGTAACAGACATACATTGGTGGACTGGATTGTAGAGCGATGGCATAATGGGCCGCTCATGGAGACCGTGGATCCTAGGCTGCGGGGGAGCTTCGACGTTGATGATGCGTATCTGGTGCTGAAGCTGGGGCTTCTGTGCTCGCACCCTTTTACCAGTGCAAGACACACAATGAGGCAGGTGATGCAGTATCTCGAAGGTGATTGACGAGGATCAGCCTCGGCAAATCCCATGGTCAGGGACCCTGGGTTTGTCATATAGAAGGAACAGGTTGGACGATACTCGTCGGCTAACAGGAGAAGCACTTCCTGCTCGATATTTTTAAGAGCAAGTTTTCCCCCCGAAGGTTTTGGACATTGTTGGACAAAGCAGAAGTGGAACTAATATTGTTTTCGAGTATAAACAGATACTTAGGTTCCGAAAGAATGGAGTTTGCAAGTAGAAGGTCGAAGGACAACTCACTGCAGCTGAACTGCAGTCATCTAGCGATCCCTTTGAAGGAAGACGACCCCTAAAAATGTAGTCGAAGAAAAAGTCTCTCTCGAGTAAAAGCGCAACGAGGAGAAAGATGAAGCTGGTCGAAGACGTAGTCTTTTTACTAGTTTCTCTTTACTTTCTTGAGTCATAAGAAAAACCGTACTATCAAGAGGGGTTTGCTAGTTGAGATCTTAGTCGAAGTGAATTTGCTCTGCTCAACCTAAACCCACAAAAGCCTACCGAGAGAAATCTTACTGAGTCGAGTAAATAGCTCGAAGGCAAAGTCATCGCACTTCGTGCCTTCGAGAGAGAACTCGTTCGGTAAGTCAGCTTACTTGTTCCTCAAGTAAAGTTACGCAGTGATTGGAATCCGACCGTTGTGGACACGCGTCAAGAGGTTGCATCGGGTCACTTCAGTCATTTTACCCATCGGGATCGCCAACTATAAGTACCCCGGACCTACCCGCCATTTCGGGTTGGCTGCTCCACTGAAGATTCTAAGACAGTAGTCCGTGAGCATCCCAAGAGAGATTCATCGAGAGAAAACCAAAATCCCAAGCCTGAGCTGAGTTGAGCAATTCACTATGACTTAGGTTGAGATTAGCCGATCTTTTTATCTTGGAGAACTGCAAGTCTCCTAGACGGTTAGGCGTCGCCTGTCAAGCAGTCGAAGAGTAATTGTCACTGCCGAAGGAAGTTTGTAAAGGTCTCGGAGATGTCCTGAATCATCTACCACGAGTGAAAACTGGACAAGCTCGAGGAGTTTGTTGCAGTGGAGAATAGGACGGATAGAGTTTTGCTCCAGGTGTTCAATCACCAGTCCCTCCAACCAGACGTAGCACTTTGCAGAGTATGAACTGGTTTACCAAACATCGTCGTGTCAGGCTTGTTTTCTTTCATGCATTTAAATTAAGTATTTTCTCGTAGCCTGTTTGCCTTCGATGTTTCCCTTCGTCCTTAATTCTTTCGAGCTATGCATTACCTTCGATACTGTATTTCCTTCGAGATGTTCTTAGTCCTTCGCAATTTGCATGAATTCCTTCTAAGTTCCTTAGAATTTTTAGAAGTGATCATTCACCCCTCCCCCTCTGATCATTCTTGAGCTTTCAATTGGTACCAGAGCTAGGCACTCCCTACGCTCTACGTATTATGGTCTAACAACCTGGAGTGTTGTCAAGAATGTCGTTTGCAGCTGTTCGCTCGGGGGAACCAATCCCTATCTTCAATGGGAAGGACTATCCCTATTGGAAGGACAAAATGAAGAGGAATATCATGGCTATCAACTCTTCCGCTTGGGAAGTTGTCAAAAATGGTGTAACTGTCAAAGACACAAATGCCATCACTCCTTAAGAGGCAAAGAACATAGAGCTAGATACTGAAGTCTGGGTCTTCATAACAAATCATCTGATTCCAGAGAAATACCATGAGGTCAAGAATATTCCTTCGGCCAAAGGTGTTTGGGATTATCTCGAGAAGATTGGTGAAGGTGTCTCTACTCAGAAAGATGCTCGTATTGACACCCTTCGAAGCAAGTTCTATCGTTTCAAGAGGCACGAGGGAGAAAAAGTTAGCTCCATATACAGCAGACTCACTGCGTTGTCAAATGAACTGATTTCCCTCGGCGCCGAAGACATTACCAATCGGATTATTGTCAGAACTTTGCTCCGTTCCCTTGATGATTCTTTCGATCACATTGTGCTGATGATCAAGGAAAGGACTGATTTCAAGGATCTTGTTGCCGCTGATATTCTCGAGAGACTTAATACCTTCGAGATGGAAGAAGATGAAAAACGAGATATTAATGGGACACGAAGATCTTCACATCACTCCTCTCCTGAAGCTAGTTTTGAATCGGGTTGTGCCTCAGATGACCCCGAGAACATTGGAAAAGATCTGGCACTGATAATGAGAAGATTCAATCGCTTTCAGAGAAGGAACTCCTCTTCACCAAAGAAAAACTACTCTTCAAGACATTCAAGCAATTCATCACAGCATCGATCATCATCCAGAAACTCTTCAGCGAAAGATAACTGTTGCTATAAGTGCAAGAAGCCAGATCACTTCATTGCTGACTGTCCTCTCTGGGAAATTGAACATAGATCAAAGCATTCTCACAGCAATTCTTCGAGCAAGTCTCACAGATCGAGCAAAAACTATGAGTCGAAGAGATATGATTCAAAGTCCAGAAAAGACAAGAAAGACGGTTCTGATGATGACAAGAAGAAAAAGTATCACAAGCATCGAGAGGGTTCTTCCTCGAAATCACATTCCTCTCGACGAAAGAATTCCCATCGTGCCAAAGACTATCTGGGTAAAGAAATGAACTCTGAAGATGAACCATCCGGTTCCGAAGCTGAATCAAACCCAAGATCTGGTTCTGGTTCTGAATCTGATGGCGTTGCTGGTTTAGCATTTGCTTCGAGCAAGACTTCAAGTTCATTCTTCACCAACCAAAGCAGCGAAGATGAATCTCCAGCTTACTGCTTCATGGCCAAGGCTAAGGTATCCTCATCTAAGAATTCCTACGATACTTCTGATGGATCTGCTTATGAAAGTAACTCTAGGATAAGTTATGCTAAACTTGCCAAAATTGCTTCTATCCAACAAGATGAGCTAGATTCTCTAAGTGAAACTATTCAAAAATCTGAGACTTTGTTGATCGATGAGATTGAGAAGGGTCAAACTTTGATGAATGAGCATGCTGCTCTGAAGGAAAAGTATGATGAGCTTTCCTCTCGGCATGATCTTCTCTCAGTGGACTACGAGAAGCTAACCTATGAATTCCTTCAAGGGCAAATGGCTCTCGAAAAACTGAGAGAGGCTAATGAAGAGTTGGAAAGTGTCAATCTCACGCTCATGGCTCAACAAGGCTCAGAAGCTAAAAATGAATCTACCTCACCTTGCTTAACCTGTTTGGAACGAAGTAAAATTGAGTCTATTTCTGAGAGATCGAAAGGAAAGCAACCTATTGTTATTGATGATTCTAACCCCTCAAACTAGGAAACCATTACCGAGGAACTCCTCAGGTTGAAAATTTTATTTGAAACAGGCATGTTCAAAAGTGTGCAGGGACACCAGTACTTATGTGATATCCTACGAAAGGCTCTTCTTCACAGGAATCCCCGAAACGAAGGAGTTGGCTTCGAAAGGAAAATCAATCCTGATGGAACCTACTGGGAACCCGAGCAGTATCCTAAAACTGTCTGGGTTCTTGCGAAAGAAAAACCCATTGATATTGCTAACCTTTCAGGTTTCAGTTGCAAAATTGACAAAGCTATTGTTGATGAATCACTTGATTCTGACTACAAGCTTGTCAAAGATCAGGAAGGAAAGGTGTCAGCTGAATTCGTTGGTACTCCTCCGAAGAATGGTTTCTATAAGCGACAGATTTGGGTTCGCAAATCTCTTGTAGAAAAACTGCCCCCTAACCATTCTATGCAGGGAAAATCCTCGGTACCACCGAATCACTACTATTCTCTCGAGGATAGAAATGAACCCTTGGTGCCTGCTTCAAATGTTCCCCAGAAGGAATACTATCGTGTCGATAGAAATGTTTATCGTCATCGTAACGATAACACCAAAGTTGCTGTTACTCATCAGTACTCTAACCCCTCATCGAGGAATTATATTTATGGTGTGCTTGATGGTCCAGATAGACAATGCAATCCTGTTCGCTATAATATTGCTGCCCCATCTAGCTCTTCCATGCCTTCTAAGTCACCTGCTCGTTTGTGGGTGGTTAAGAAGAACTAATTCTTCTGCAGGGCTATGTCTCCGGTGGATCCGAATGGGTCATGGATAGTGGATGTACAAATCATATGACCGGAGACAAAGATTTGTTCACCGAAGACAAACTCACTGAATCTTCACAGAGATACATTACCTTCGGTGACAACAACAAAGGAAAAGTACTTGGTTTGGGTAAGGTAGCTATATCGAAGGATAAGCATATTGATAAGGTCATGCTTGTTCAATCACTTGGATATAATCTTATGTCGATCTCAAAACTTTGTGATATGGGTATGCTTGTACTGTTTTCTGCTTCTCGTTGTGTTGTCTTTTCACAGGACGATTATTCCTTCGTGTTCGAAGGATATCGCAAAGGTGATCTGTATGTCGTCGATTTTTCTTCGGGACCTGCAGTGTCCACATGTTTGATGGCCAAAGCCACTTCTGGTTGGTTATGGCACCGAAGACTTGGGCATGCAGGAATGAAAAATCTTCAAACTCTTATCTCGAAGAAGAACATCGTTGGAATTGACAATGTGAAATTCGATAAAGATCGTCTATGCAGTGCCTGTGAAGCGGGAAAGATTGCCAAGAAACATCACTCAGCAAAAATTATAATGACTACCACTCGTCCTCTTGAATTACTTCATATGGATTTATTTGGTCCTCAAAATTATGCTAGTCTTGGAGGTAACAGGTATGGTCTGGTTATTGTTGATGATTTCTCTCGATATACTTGGGTTTTCTTTCTAGATGACAAGAGCAAGGTTGTTGAAATCTTCAAAACCTTCGCAAAGAGAGCTCAGACTGAATATGAATTATCCCTCAAGCATATCAGAAGTGACAATGGTACAGAATTCAAAAACACTCATATCGAAGAATTTCTTGATGAATATGGCTTTACTCATGAATTCTCGGCTGCTTATACACCGCAACAAAATGGTGTGGTCGAGAGAAAGAATCGAACACTTATTGAAATGGCCAGAACAATGCTTGCTGAATACAAGACTCCTATCAGGTTCTGGGCTGAAGCAATCAATACTGCATGTCATATCATCAACAAGGTTTATCTGCACAAGTTTCTGAAGAAAACTTCACATGAACTTATTACTGGTAAAAAGCCAAATGTTTCATATCTCAGGGTTTTTGGTGTTCCATGTTATATCAGAGATATGAATCACAGCTCCAAGTTTGCTCCAAAGGCTCACGAAGGTTTTCTCCTAGGTTATGGTTCGAGTTCTCACACTTACAGAGTTTACAACTCTCATCTTGGCAAAGTTGTAGAAACTGTAAATGTTTGATTTGATGAAACTAACGACTCTCAAAAAGAGCAATTACCTCTTAACCTGGATGAACCACCATTGGATGAAGTTATCAGGTACATGGCTATTGGAGATATTCGACCTGTCGATGGAAATGCACGTCAAGCAAACAAGGATGATGATGGCCCAATGTTCCCACACATAGCCCGGGGCGCTGGAGATCAACATCCTGAAGAAAATGATGTACAGGTCGAAGGAGAACGTGTAAACGAAGAAAATGTCCATCCCGAAGGTCAAGCTGATCCCGAAGGTCAAGCTGATCCCGAAGGACAACTGGATCCACAAGATGATGAAGGGGTTTTACCTCGTGTTCGAATAAGAGTGGACGTCGACTCAATACTCGAAGAGATTCATTTACCAGGTCGTCCCACCACTCGTTCTCGTACTCGATTAGCTAACTTCTGTGGAAATTTCTCGTTTGTATCCATGCTAGAACCTTCGAAATTTGATGAAGCCATGAAGGACTCAGACTGGATGACTGCAATGCTCGAAGAACTTAATCAGTTTGAGAGAAACAAAGTCTGGTCTCTTGTCGATAGACCTGATCCCATGAAGCATAATATCATTGGTACGAAGTGGATCTTTCGCAACAAGCAAGATGAAGATGGCATTGTGGTAAGGAATAAAGCTCGACTGGTTTCTCAAGGCTACACTCAAATCGAAGGTATTGATTTCGGTGAGACTTATGCTCCAGTTGCTCGACTTGAATCCATTCGTGTCATGCTTGGTTTTGCCAATTACAATGGTATACTGCTATATCAAATGGATGTCAAAAGTGCATTTCTTAACGGTGAAATCGAAGAAGAAGTATATGCTATGCAGCCACCAGGTTTTGAAGACCCGAAGAATTCTGATAAGGTGTACAGATTGCACAAGGCCCTATATGGGTTAAAGCAAGCACCTCGTGCTTGGTATGAAACTCTGAAGGATTTTCTTCTAAAGAAGGGCTTCAAACCAGGAACAACTGATCCGACTCTTTTTACTCGTGCATACAAAAATGACCTTTTTGTGTGTCAAATTTTTGTCGATGATATTATTTTTGGCTGTACTAACCCTGATATTAGCGAAGAATTTGCTCGTATGATGTCGAAGAAATATGAAATGTCCATGATGGGTGAACTGAAGTTCTTTCTCGGGCTTCAAATCCGTCAACAGAAGAATGGGACTTTCATCTCTCAAGAGAAGTATCTCAGAGATTGCCTGAAGAAGTTCGATCTTGTCAGTTGCAAAACTTTCAAGACTCCAATGCCTACGAATGTTCATCTAGATGCAGATGAGAAGGGCAAACCTTTCGATCAGAAGAAATATCGCTCGATGATCGGTTCGCTTCTTTATCTTTGTGCATCTAGACCTGACATTATGCTATCAGTTTGTATGTGTGCTCGTTTTCAGGAAAATCCGAAAGAATCACATCATATTGCTGTCAAGCGAATTCTTCGATATCTGGCTCACACACCGTCTTTGGGACTTTGGTATCCCAAGGGTGCCCAGTTTGATCTCGTTGGATATTCTAATTCTGACTGGGCTGGTGATCGAGTCGACAGGAAATCTACCTCAGGCACATGTCATTTTCTCGGTAGATCTCTTGTCTGTTGGGCTTCGAAGAAACAGAATTGCGTATCTATTTCTACGGCTGAAGCCGAGTATATTGCTGCCGGTTCATGCTGCACTCAGATTCTGTGGCTCAAGCAAACGCTGAAAGATTATGGTATTCTTGTGAAGAAAATTCCTTTGCTGTGTGATAACGAGAGTGCTATCAAGATTGCCCATAACCCTGTGCAACACTCTCGAACGAAGCATATTGACATTCGTCATCATTTTCTTCGAGATCACGTTCAACGAGAAGATATTGTTATCAGCCATGTACGCACCGAAGATCAATTGGCTAATATCTTTACGAAGCCCTTGGATGAAAAGAGGTTCTGTGCACTAAGGTGTGAGTTAAACATATTGGACTCACGCAATGTGAATTAAGATCATAACTATCGGTACCATGTATTATATGTTTTCTTTCTATGTTGTTTACTTACGATTAATTCTCTATCGTGTTTCTCTTTCGGGTTTTTTTTGTTCGTTTGGTGTTGTCCTATACACTTACCACTACGAGTTTTATCACTGTTTTCCCCTCGGATTGATTAAGCAAGCTCAAGTTTCTGAGGATGAAGAAACTCTTGTTCAACGTAAAGAAAGGCTGGCAAAGCAAAAAGAACAAGAAGCAAAGGACTTGACAAATTCCAAGCTCCTGAACTTTCACAGCCAGCCCGAGCATAAAAAGGCCCAAGTTGCTCAACAACTAGGCATTTTACATTTGGTCAGTGAAAAGTATCGTCGACAAATTGCTGAAGGCAATATTCTTGATGCACCGATAGAAAAGGTTGTGGCCCCCAGCGCCACCGAGAAAATTGTGACTCCCACAGTCACGAAGGAAAAGGTTGTAGCCCCAAGTGCCGCGAAGAAAAATGCTGAGGCCCCAAGTGCCTCGAAGGATAAAGCTGTGGCCCCTAGTGCCGTCATCAAACCCATTGCTGCTGCCAAAGCCACCAAGGAGGCCGAGAAGAAAGCCAAGGAGGCTAGGCAAAAAGCTCAAGCTGTTCCAGTTCCTCGAGCCGCACCAGTTCCAGCTCCTGCACCTGCCCCTGCTGCACCTGTTGTTTCCGGCCCTCGTGCCGATGAAGAGAGTTCCAACGAAGGAGATTCTTCTGCCCATGCTCCTTGGGATGCTGCCAATATTTCTCATATCCTCTGGAAGATGGCTACCACTCCGAGAAAATTCACTGCCGAGGATGATGTCCCTGCTGAAATCCAAGAGCATGTTGCTCGATACATGATTCGCTGGGAAGGATATATCACCCAGGATCGCAAGGACAAGGAGTAAGTGAATTTTTACTCCCGACAACTTCAAGAAGAAACCGAGGACATTGAGTCCCGTAAGTTTTTCAAATCCAAGATTGCCACCGCTGAAGCTTCCAGAAGGGCTCAGAAGGAAAATCTGAGCGCTGTGTATGAAAAGGTTCGACAAATTGTGTCGGCCGTATGCAAAGAGCACAATGATGCCCTGTACAAGAGACAATCTCGTAAGAGAAAGTCTGCTGCCCCAACCTCTGCGCGTGGGACGCCAGAGATCGAGAAGAATGCAAAGAAGGCCAAGTCTACTGAGGTCGTTGCTGCATCAGCACGACAAGAAACTGCACCAACCCCCACCAAGGCACCAACTCCTCCTCGTGAGAAAACTCCACCTCGCCAAGCCACTCCACCTCGCCAACAAACACCTCCACCTCGTCAACCATCACCACCAAAAGCCTCGTCGCCACCACCAAAACCATCATCTCCACCGAACATTATTACATCAACCACCCCAGCCATCGAGACCCAAGCCCAAGCAGAGACCGAGAAACTTGCTCAGGTCGAGCAAGCAACTCAGAAAGATTATTCCTCTGCTCACACTCTGCATGAAGGAGAAGACGCTGATGTTGCTATCACGACAGTTTCCTCTCGTCAAGATGTCATCGAAGGACATAGTTCTGGAGATGACGGTTCAAGTGAAATTTCTTCCTCCTCCTCATCAAGTTCCTCCAATGAAGAAATGGTTGATGCATTCGCACAACTAGACGAAGATTTGGAAGCCATGGAAAATGAAGAGGCCGCTCAGAATGCTAATGCCGACGAAGGAGTTGCCGTCGAAGCACGGGCCGAGGAAAATGCTCCTGCAGCCATCCCAGCTCAGTACATTGTCAACATTCCATCTTCAATTCCTCGCCCTGCTGACCCTGTTTACCAGATGCCAGACAATGCTGCCGAAGTTTTTCCTGTTGATGAGCTGCTCCATTCTGCTCATCCGAGAGAAATGCTGCCCCTGTTCCGCTCAGATGTTCCTCGAGGAGGCCCCATCTTCAAAAGGCGCGAACACAAGCCATTTTTCTTCGGAACCAATCCCTACGAGAAGCCCAGAAGTGCATATTCTCTTCGGTTTTGGACCCAAGAGCAAGTCATTTATTATACTCGTGTGATGTACAACAAGGCTAGAGTGTTCCAACATCAATACCTAGATATGCCTTCGGTGTACTCCACTTCATGTTTCGAGAATGTTGCCGAAACAATTGATGGTCTGCATGCTCACAAGATGTTTGCTCTCGATTGTGGATACAATCCCGAGCTTATCAATTAATTTTATGCAACACTCTATGTCACTGGTGATCCAGAGAACTCGAAGACATGGAAATTTGATTATATGATTCAAGGTCAAGTATTTCATATGACTGTCGATCAAATTCTGGCCATCATTAATTTACCTCGGTTCGAAGGATTACCACACAAAATTCATGACCTACCTTCTCCAACTCCTGCTGAATTTTCAACGATAATGAATCCAGATGTCGTAGGAGATAACTATCCGACTGAGCCGAAGCCAAGACACTTAGTTTTTGAAGCAAAGGCATGGTTTTATATTCTTTCGAAGACTTTGATGCCAATGCTCGATGTGCACGATGACTTTCCTATTCCCAATGATGTACAACTTGCTCTGTTGAAGTTAGTCCATGGTCACCCTTTCGATTTTGAAGACTACTTCATCAGAACTTTAGTGTCTTGTGCTGATGATCACAATTCCCACAAGCCGTATGCACCATGGCTGATGGCTATCTGCAATTACTCTCGGGACGTGCCATTCCCTGTGTCAATTTTCCCGAAGATTTTCACTCCACCTGTTAGGGAAGTATTGCAGATTGTTGCTCGACCCAACGATCAATATGATGAGCACACTGGTATCCGCACCCATTTTACTGAGCGTAATGTTCGCTCGAAGTTTATCAAGCCAGTGCATCACATGGAGGTTTCTCTTTGGTCCCAGAAAATGCTTCAACATCACATCGACCAAGATTTCATTCAGAAGCAAGCTTTGATGGACGAGATTAATCATTTGCGCAATATTACCATGAACAACAATCAGATGTTGCGTGAATGTCTTCGCAGAGATTGGAAAGGACTGCGCAAACTCAATTCCCTCGGTCAACTTCAACGATGTGGCTTCGAAGAATATCCTCCCCATCTGACCAGGACTTGGACTAATGATGATCGAGTAGATCGCCCGGATCCCAAGATCCCTCGACTGCCGAAGAACAGAGATGTCCTCAGTGTTGATGACTATTACCACATCACTCTGGACACCTTCTCCTCCGACTCCGAGCAAGATGAAGCCCCTCGACGTCCAGAGAGAGTTTATACTCCACACCCTCGAAGCCCCAGGACCCCGCCGGAATCGCAGCTGGAATCTTCTGGAGATCAACACTCCTTCCGCACGAAGATCACTCCTCCAGGCGCTCGCCCAATTCGTCGTGCTCCAACGCTCGCCGAATCCTCTCGACGTCGCCGGAGCCGCCACAGCGAGTAGGGATTTCTTTCGTCCCTATTCTCTCTACTTTTTGTACGTTGTGACAAAAAGGGGGAGATGTAGTGGCATCAAAGAAATTAGTTTGCCTACGGGGTTCAGGGCTTTTCTTTTCATTCGACAAACTTTTGATTTTTGAGGTTTTCTGAGTAGTTTCAACAAACTTTCGATTCATATTCGATCTGGTTGTAACTAACTCTAAGTAGGACTGTGAACTGCTACTCTTTTTCGTAAGATATCTATCTGCTGCTTGCGATACTTAACCTTTTGCAGGAAGTTATCTTTCATATAAGTTCACAGGTCATTCGAGGAGATTGCATGTTTCTCATTGGATATTATCTGGAATGCAATTTCACTCGCTAAGATTATTGATGCTTTTCCCTCGACTCTACTTGTCAAATATGCACTTCACAGGAGACTCTCATCTTCCGTGCATACATCAAGGGGGAGTATTTCATCGATCTTAGCACTGGTTTATCATCGAAAACTCAAAACTTTTTCAATTATTTATCGATGCCTGTTTTGTCAACAATCGTCCAAGAAGGGGGAGATTGTAAGAGCAAGTTTTGCTCCCGAAGGTTTTGGACATTGTTGGACAAAGCAGAAGTGGAACTAATATTGTTTTCGAGTATAAACAGATACTTAGGTTCCGAAAGAATGGAGTTTGAAAGTAGAAGGTCGAAGGAAAACTCACTGCAGCTGAACTGCAGTCATCTAGTGATCCCTTTGAAGGAAGACGACCCCTAAAAATGTAGTCGAAGAAAAAGTCTCTCTCGAGTAAAAGCGCAACGAGGAGAAAGATGAAGCTGGTCGAAGACGTAGTCTTTTTACTAGTTTCTCTTTACTTTCTTGAGTCATAAGAAAAACCGTACTATCAAGAGGGGTTTGCTAGTTGAGATCTTAGTCGAAGTGAATTTGCTCTGCTCAACCTAAACCCACAAAAGCCTACCGAGAGAAATCTTACTGAGTCGAGTAAATAGCTCGAAGGCAAAGTCATCGCACTTCGTGCCTTCGAGAGAGAACTCGTTCGGTAAGTCAGCTTACTTGTTCCTCAAGTAAAGTTACGAAGTGATTGGAATCCGACCGTTGTGGACACGCGTCAAGCGGTTGCATCGGGTCACTTCAGTCATTTTACCCATCGGGATCGCCAGCTATAAATACCCCGCACCTACCCACCATTTCGGGTTGGCTGCTCCACTGAAGATTCTAAGACAGTAGTTTGTGAGCATCCCAAGAGAGATTCATCGAGAGAAAACCAAAATCCCAAGCCTGAGCTGAGTTGAGCAATTCACTATGACTTAGGTTGAGATTAGCCGATCTTTTTATCTTGGAGAACTGCAAGTCTCATAGACGGTTAGGCGTCGCCTGTCAAGCAGTCGAAGAGTCATTGTCACTGCTAAAGGAAGTTTGTAAAGGTCTCGGAGATGTCCTGAATCATCTACCACGAGTGAAAACTGGACAAACTCGAGGAGTTTGTTGCAGTGGAGAATAGGACGGAGAGAGTTTTGCTCCAGGTGTTTAATCACCAGTCCCTCCAACCAGACGTAGCACTTTGCAGAGTGTGAACTGGTTTACCAAACATCGTCGTGTCAGGCTCGTTTTCTTTCATGCATTTAAATTAAGTATTTTCTCGTAGCCTGTTTGCCTTCGATGTTTCCCTTCGTCCTTAATTCTTTCGAGCTATGCATTGCCTTCGATACTGTATTTCCTTCGAGATGTTCTTAGTCCTTCGCAGTTTGCATGAATTCCTTCTAAGTTCCTTAGAATTTTTAGAAGTGATCATTCACCCCCTCCCCCTCTGATCATTCTTGAGCTTTCAATATTATTGCGTGATGAGGCGATTACAAGGGAGGCCAAGGCGAGTTCTCGCAAGACCAGGAGCATAGATTGGATATTGGATTGTCGAGACGTCTCCCCTCCCAGCCTTTATATACCAGGCTAGGTCTCGGGGAGGCCGTCCTAGATTACAGAGATAGTTCCCTAACCCTAGTCTTGCCCTGTGCGCCAAGTCATGCCTTCCATATCAGTCGCGGACTCCTACGTTGGTGCTTGGAGCGGGCTAATCGTGGGCCTATCGAGGCTTCCCGTGGGCCTCCCATCTTCATACGTACCAGGTATCCTCACACGCAGGAGTCGTGGGGTCACCCCCTCGTTAGTATCCCCCCGAGTGCCTGGGGGACTCGAAGAGTCGCGCAGGGACTCGAATTCGTCATTGTTTTATCACCGTAGGCGCAGCATAGCTGTGGGTCGCTGGCAGTTTTGAGCCATGACAATACCTGTTTCGAGGGATTGCTAAGATGAAAGGGCCCAAGGAGTCGACTGGTCGAGCCTTGGTGAATTACGCTAGTGGAAAATACCGCAGTAGCCCAATCAAGCCCACTTCCCTTGACATGAACTTGGAAAGACCGGAGTCTAGCAAAGTCATGCCGCTGCAGGTCTTACAGGATCAATTACTGCCAGTCTGAGTAAATATCCTGAGCGCATCCGCTCGGCTCTTTCTATCATCCGAGCGCATGGAAAAGATCGGGAGTGAAGTCGCTCTGTGGCAAGTATCGGCCCGGTTGTTCTGCGCAGCGGGGTCTTACTGTCAGATCCCTCTGTTAGGTATGTGCTAGGGTTAGTTAGTACCTTTGCATCATGTCAAAATTTCAAAAAAAAATCTTGGAAATCAAATTCAAAATCCAAATGGGAGAAGGAACACCCCCCAGATGAATTAATTCAAAAGGCCAGATAAAAATCTTTTCCAAAAATTCATGTTAGAGTTTTGAAAAGTCTTATAAATGAGTGTGATCACATATCAAGTGATGTGGGACCCACCCCATGCTCATAGATTTTTCAAATATTCAAACAGTACCTTGGAATTAAAGAAATCCCCCTATTTGATTTAAAATTCAAATCATTTGAATTTTAAAAATGTTGAAAGTTTATGAGTGGCTAGTCTATATTATTATGAGGCCACATAAAAGTTTTCAGCATTTAATAAAATGGTTTGGTATTTTTATCAGAGCCAAAACAAATTACAGAAAAAGAAAGGAAAGATTAAACAGAGGAAAAAGGAAAAATTTACCTCCCGCCAGGGGCGAGGCCCACCTCTCCAGCCGGCCCAGCCCACCCGAACTCCCCTGTCGTCTTCCACCCCGCGCTGCCAAGCAGCTCGGTGGCGCGGCGCCGACGCCGTGGTCGCCACCTCGACGCCCAGGATGTTCCAGGCCGCCCCGTGCCACCTTTTCCTGTCCTGGAGAACCGCCGTGAAGCCGTGCTTCATTTCCCCCTCCCCTCTCGTGCTCTTCCTTCCTCTCCTCGCTTTCCCCTTTTCCCCCGAGAGCAGCCGCCGTTCACCGTCGACGACATCCGTGGCCAACGCCGGAGAAGAGCCAGAAGATCGTGTCCCCCTCGCGCTACGTTGTCGTCCACGCCAAGCTGTTGAAGACGATGACCTAATTGTTCAAGGAGCCGCCGCAATCGCCGTTTCCTTCTCGCCGGAGCCGAGGAAGATCAACGACGATTTCGTCGCCGTCGAGCCACCTCAGCCTTCGCCACCACCTCTGCCGAGTTCCTGGTGAGCTCACGCCCGGGACCCCTAAGTTTCCCGCTTTGATTGCTTTCTCTAGCCGTGGCTGCCATGGAAGCCGGAGTACCTCGCCGTCCCGATCGTCGTCGTCGAGCAACCGCAAAGCAGTCGGCCCTGTCACCCTGTCCGTTGTCACCGCAGCACTCCTCCGGTTCGATCCAGCCCAAAGCCGCCCCAAATGGTGCCCCGTAGCCGAGTTCACCTCGAGCCCGTGCCACGGCCGCCGCTAGGGCTTGAAGCCGGCGACGCTCCGGTGAGCTCCAGCCCCTCTGGCTGGCTCCATTCGACGCGGCGCTCTTCCAGCTTCCGCTTGATGCCACTGGCGCGTCAAACGCATGCCCAGAGCACGTTGCCGTACCGCGCCGCCGTGGCCAGGCCACCGGCGTTTAGCCGCCGGTGGATTAACCTTAATCCGTGATTAGTTTAATGCTAATCCCCCCCCTGCAGAGGCTGACACGCGGGCCCAACCACTCTAATCCCCTGCTAAGTTAAAAGTTTAAATTAAATCATTTTAATTAACCAGTGAGAGGCTGACCAGTGGGTCCCAGCAGTCAGTGGACCCCTGACGTCATGCTGATGTCACAGTGACGCAGTAATGAATTTCCAGAAAATCAAAAATGTTAAAATAATTCCAGAAAATCCAGAAAATACCCCAAACTTTGGAAATTCATAGAAAATTCATATTAACTCCAATTTGGACAAATAATATATGAAAAATGATCAGGAGAAAATTATCTTTCCAAATATGCAACTTTCAACTCTGTTTGAGTTGAATTTAAAATGTGATCAGTGGCATTTGTTATTTTATTTAAATGGAATTAAATCAAATTCAATTCAAATAATTTTGCAACTTGAACCATGGCAACATGCTACATTTCACTTACACATCAGAGGCATATCATACACATTTGAAGATAATTCAAAATGATGAAACTATATCACATATAACTTGGTTAATATTGAATTCAAATGTGGAATTTGAATTTGCATTCTAAATGCAATATATTCCACTTAAATGGAATTGCCTCACACATCCAAACTTATACTTCAAGCTTTAACATTCAATCATGTGCTTGAGCATTGCATTCATATTGATTGCTACTTCGTGCTTTGTTTGTCGAGTAGAGGTGGAACCGGAGCAAGAGGTCACCCCCTTCTCTGAAGATCCAGAACCCGAACCTCGTCAGCAAGGCAAGCAAAACCCCATTGATCATGTCGATAAAATCCCACTTCCCTCTCATGTCTCGCTTATGCATTGTTTAGGATGATCACCATGTTACGATTCTACCGCATAGATGAACCCATTCCTTTGCATGACCTATCTTTTGTCACAGTAGTAAGCAAACCACAATCCTAGCAAATGTAGGAGTTGACTGATATCATGTGGCCCCTGCAAATGTTATCGCTTATTGCATGCTTAGTATGATACCATGTTGTTACTGTGATGTGAGTCGGGATGGTAGTGATCATGTTGATGATGGTAGAAAAGTGTTGGTGAATCGACCTAATACAAGGTGAACGATGAGAGGCCGTGTAGGAGTACACGGTGGGTTGTCTCGTTGAACACCGCCCTAAGTCCGAGTTCTTGTGTGGTGATCCAAGATGAAGAGTACAACCAAACATTGGGCTCACTGACCCCTCTCAACCTATTAACTCATCCCTTTCGATGTCCAGATGTCGCAGTAGTTCCGAGTTCTGGTAGGCTTGTGGCCTGGATGCTAAGTGAGAGAACGGCTCAACCGAGACTGGCTTATGCACCACGCACACATCGCTTGGGTCCACTTAGGTAAACCGGCCGGGTTCACGATTGTGGTAGCCAACCCAAGTAGGCGGCTTTCTTGGAGTAGGTAGGCTATGAGGTAACAGTTGTGGTGAGCATCCTCGCTGGCACCCCTTGAATGGTGTCGAGATCAAAGGCGGTAAATGATGGTCATGTGTGTGTAACGGTACACCCTTGCAAGGTTATCAAAACTATTCGAATAGCCGCGTCCGCGGTTATGGACTACTTGGAAAGCTTAGCTTGATTATTAGATAACTTGAACCGGATACTTCTAAAACACACCAAGATAAGTGTGAGTGCTATGGAGTGCTTTCTCGTGGGGAAGTCGAGCAAGGCACCATAGTGGTGTAATTGGTTGGTGAAAGTAGTGGACTCGTGTACGCTTCTTACCTCAAGTCTGGTACTCGTATTTCAGGATTAGCCAAGTCAAAGCTGGCATTTCTGCAAGTGAACCCCACCTCCTTTTACCTTGACACCTGTGCATGAGTAGTATAGCTCCTATGTAAGTCTTGCTGAGTACGCCTTTGTACTCACATTTGCTTAATCTATGTTTTAGATGACGCCACTGACCCCGAAGGTGGCTTCTTCATCGAGCTGGACGACTGAAGTTAAGCTAGTCTAGTCCCAGTCAGCAGACTGGTTCCCTCGTGGAGGGCTTTGTGTTTGAATAAGGCTTCTTAAGCCAATTTGTTAAACTTGTCTGTACTCAGACATAATTTGCTTCCGCTTTATGTTGTAATGTTGGATCACATGTATGTGATCTCTGTGTGTACTCTATAAGAGTTATAAATAAAATGTACACTTTGTAGAGAATTGCAATGGTACCTGCTGTTCATACAAGGCATGTGTGCTGCGTGTATGTTTATAACATGCATGTCTTTGTATGGGTTTTCGAGACCTTAGTTGTGTTCTGGCTGGCGGTCTTTCATACACCAAGTGGCCCTTAGATGTGCGCAGCTTGGGGCATCGCGATGCGATTGCTCGAGACTCCGTCTCGTGCACACTTTGTGGTATGATCGAGCCCGCCCTAGATCCCGACTAAGTGATCGGGCTGGAGTAAGTCTATGTAAGAGTTTTGAGATAGTCGGTAGTATGGTTGAGGCGACTTGTCTTTGAATATGGGAGTTCACCACCCATATCATTTGACTTGTGTGCGGACGATGAGGACCCATCTCAGTTGATCATCCGGCCTGGATGGGTTGCCCCTCACGTATGATGCTTTCCGAGAATGTTCAGTGCTTGGCCTTGTCTGCTTAGACAAGTGGGTGCGGTTCTCGGCTCTCCATATGACTATGTCTTAACTGTACTTGCATACGCTAACCCCGGGTCCCGACAGACTTGGTATCAGAGAAGGACTGACTGTAGGACTAGTAGCCTTGGCCGAAGTTAAGTCTAGCTTGCTATAGTTATATAGTTACTCTGGGTATATAAGGGAACAACGTAAGGCTTATTTTTTCTCCTTACCCCCTTCGTTCTGAGTTCTGGGTCACCCTTATCTTATTCTACGGGAAGATAGGACTAGGCTCTCCTCTGTTTGATTAGCACATCTCGTTGATTGCTTCCTTATAGCCGTAGGAAAGTTGTGCCAGGTTTTCCTAGCATTGTTATAATGCTGATTTCTTACATCGTATTATGTAAGTGCTGTTTTTCATGATTGAAAGAAATTGTCATTTCTTACAATTACAGCCGTTATGCTGTCCGAGTCATTCCAGGTTTATCTCATAATCTGATGCATTTGCAAATTCCTTTCTGTTTCAGATGGCAGATCTTCCCCCTCGGCAGATTGTTCGTTTGACCAGGTGCCTCGGTGTGCGTGGCCATCCCGCCATGTTGATCGAGATGATGTCCTACGTGGGATATCGATGGTACCCCGAGTACACCATCGAGGAGCAGTTCCACTGCATTGTCCGGATCTACCCGCACCACGTTGGAGTCACCCAGCCTATCCATTTTGGACATGGCATCGGCGTTACCGAAAACATGGTTGTGCAGGATGCTGCATATTCATGTATTACACTGCTGAGAGAGGAGCACACCATGCTGAGAGAGACTTCTTTCCTCTATATCCCTGCTGCACTTCCAGGAGAAGAGGGATATTACACCGGACTCTACTCAGATCACTCTGCAGAGGATCCAGCACTCCAGGTGACTGCTAGGTTTGCTAGTGACAGAGATCGTGATGCACGCGCTCTCCGTTTTGAGCTCCACGCTACTCGTGTTCGTCTGTATCGAGCACTGACGCTCTTGGCACCCTTTGTGAGCGTGGGATCAGTGGAGTACGATGCGATCTATCCAGTGAGGACCCAGATGCCTTCTCGAGTTGCTTGGCCCGAGATTGGAGGAATTTTTCCACCCCGTGGTCCTTTGCTTCCACCCTACACTGGACCTAGGCCCCATCCTTGCCCAAATGGATATCAGGGTCCACAAGCCTCCGTGTTTTCCGATGGTCACCTCCAGCTACCGGAATACGTCGGTAACTTTTATGAGGACTACTATGGAGATGGAGATGAGTGAGACCGCCTGTGGTCTTACTTAGTGAGGATGTAGTAGTATCTTAGGTATTGTATGCAAGGTGTCTAAGTTCCAGAGGCTTAGATAAATAATGTATAGGAAGTCAGAGTGCCTCTGAAGGATGTATCATCTTCATCACGTTTGTATTAGCTTAGTGCTTGTACTAAAACGATGTATGGTTTGTATGACAGCTTGTGAATATATGGCTTGTATGCTTTTATCACCATGTTGTCAAGATGATTACTTTCTTTGCTCTGTAATCCTTCCAGTACTTCAATACCTTGATTAGACTCTTCAATCAACTCTGTTTGACTTTGGTTTTTCCACCTCAGGATGTCTCAAGGAACTCATGGCCAGGTTGGTCGTAACCAAGGTCGTGGGAACAACCAGGAGGAAGACAACCTTCCACCCCCACCCACGATGGCCCAAGTTCTGATGGAGGTCGAGAGGAACCGCCGTGACTCTCACCACCTGCTGGAAGTCATCGCACGCAACACCACTCAGCAGCGCAATGAGCTGGTGTCTTTGAACGACTTCATCCGGCTTCATCCCCCGGTTTTCAGTTACTCCACCGAGCCCCTTGACGCCGATGACTGGATCCACAGCATCGAGAGGAAGCTCCAAGCAGGGCATGTTGCAGATGGAGACAAGGTCAATTATGCCACCTATCACCTTGAAGGTGCAGCAAGCTCTTGGTGGGAGAATTTTCTGAATATGCGCCCCGTTGGACCACCTGCATCTTGGGAGGAATTCTGTACGTCCTTCCGCGAGCACCACATCCCCAAGGGTCTCATGTACCGCAAGCGTGAGGAGTTCTGTAACCTCACTCAAGGCAGAAGAACCGTGGACGAGTTTAGTCGTGAGTTCAACCGACTTGCTCGTTATGCAACTGAAGAAGTCTCCACCGACTCCAAGAAACAAGAGAGGTTCCGTCGTGGCCTCAACTCCGGACTCCGTCGCGAGCTCAACCTTCATGACTTTGCCACATTCCAGGTCCTTTTCAACAAGGCCATCAAAGCAGAGGACATGAACACCCCCAACGATTTCCGCAAACATCCTAGAGATGACAGTTCATCCAGTTCTGGCTCCCAGAAGCGCAAGATCTGGATTCCAAATAGCATGTTCCGCCAGAACAACCCACCGAGGCCATCCTATGTGGCGCCTCGTCCAACCACCCAATTCCACCCAGCTCCACCAAACCATCCAGCTCCACGCACTGTTTTCGGAGCTTGCTACAAGTGTGGTCAGGCAGGCCACTACTCTCGCGAGTGCCCCCAGAACCAGGTCCAGAACCAAAATGCTCCACCACGTGCCAGAGGCAACAACAACAACAACAATGGCCGTGGCAAGCCACCCCAGAAGGTCTTCACCGCCAAAACCGCTCCTCCCGCCACTCGTGGACGTCTGAACCAGGTTGCCACTGAAGAGACTGACGACACCACTGACGTTATTCTTGGTACGCTCCCAGTCAATTTTGTTCCTACTTCCGTTCTTTTCGACCCAGGAGCATCTCATTCATTCATGTCGGAAAGTTATGCACTTCGTCATGAGTTACCCTTTGTTGAATTGTCCACCCCGATGGTTATTCAAACTCCAGGGTCAAGATGGCAAACTAATAGAGTGAGCCATGGTAATCAAATAGCAATTGAGGGTTTAGTATTCGTTGCTTCACTCATAGCCCTCAAGTCTTCAGACATTGATGTCATCCTTGGCATGGATTGGCTATCAAGACAAAATGCCTATCTGGATTGCAAAGGCAAATCCGTGAAACTCACCCACCCTTCAGGCACAACCGTTAACTATACCTCACCCAGAACAAGAAACCAAGTGCATTCTTTGAATGTACTTCCCCTTCCCGAACTTGAAGATATTCCGGTGGTTCGTGACTTCCCGGATGTCTTTCCGTAAGAACTGCCGGGCATGCCACCCGACAGGTGTGTAGAATTTATAGTGGATCTTGTTCCAGGAACCGCACCAATTTCCAAACGCCCTTATAAAATGGCCCCACATGAGTTAGCTGAGCTAAAAACCCAACTTGATGCTTCGTTGGCAAAAGGCTTCATCCGCCCTAGATCATCGCCATGGGGTTGCCCCGTTCTGTTCGTAAAGAAGAAAGATGGAACAGAAAGGATGTGCGTAGATTATCGCCCGCTAAATTTAGCGACGATAAAGAACAAATACCCACTGCCCAGGATCAATGATCTTTATGATCAACTTGCAGGATCCACTGTCTTTTCTAAGATGGATTTGAGATTAGGTTATCATCAGATCAGAATCCGAAACGAGGACATTCCCAAAACGGCTTTTACTACTCGTTATGGTCTTTACGAGTACACCGTCATGTCCTTCGGTTTAACCAATGCCCCCGCCACATTCTTGCGCTTGATGAATTCGATCTTCATGGAGTACTTAGATAAATTTGTTGTATTTTATCTTGATGACATCCTCATCTACTCGAAGAACGAAGAAGATCACGCAGAACATCTTAGGCTGGTATTGATGAAACTTAGAGAGCATCGCCTGTATGCTAAATTCTCCAAGTGTGAATTCTGGCTACCAGAAGTGACCTACTTAGGCCACGTGATTTCTGCAAAAGGCATTGCTGTCAATCCCGAGTGAGTTCAGGCCGTCCTTGACTGGACTCCACCTGAATCGGTTAAGCAAGTTAGGAGTTTTCTTGGCTTAGCAAGCTATTGTCGCCGCTTCGTCGAGAACTTTTCTAAAGTTGCAAAGCCTCTGACTGAACTCCTCAAGAAAGAGAAGAAATTCGAATGGACTCCCAAGTGCGAGGAAAGCTTTCAAGAGCTAAAAAGAAGATTGACTTCTGCACCCGTACTTGCGCCTCCAAACACCAAAATGGATTTCGAGATCTATTGTGATGCCTCACGGCAAGGGTTAGGATGCATACTTCTGCAAGATCGACATGTGGTAGCTTATGCTTCACGCCAGTTGCGGCCACATGAAGAGAACTATCCAACTCATGACCTTGAACTCGCTGCCGTAGTTCATGCCCTAACATCTTGGCGACATTACCTCCTTGGTAATCGTTGTGAGATTTATTCCGACCACCAAAGCCTCAAGTATATTTTCACCCAGCCAGATCTTAACCTCAGGCAAAGACGCTGGATTGAGTTGATAAAAGATTACGACGTAGCAATTTCTTACACCCCAGGCAAAGCCAATGTCATGGCTGATGCACTAAGTCGTAAGTCGTACTGTAACAACCTCATGTTACGGCAGTATCAACCACTTCTTCATGAGAACTTTCGCAAGCTCAATCTTGAAATTGTTCCTCATGGCTATCTTTCTACCTTGGTGGAGAAACCAACTCTTGAAGATCAAATCATAGTTTCCCAAAGGCGTGCACGAGGTGTTCGCCGGATCAAGGAGAACATTGCTAGCGGAGTTGCTAAATGTTTCTCCACAGATAGCAAAGGAACGGTATTCTTTGAAAATCGTTTGGTAGTACCTAAGAATAAGGAACTAAGGCAACTCATACTCAAAGAAGCCCATGACACACCCCTCTCAATTCATCCCGGTAGCACGAAAATGTACCGAGATCTACGCCAGAGATTTTGGTGGACTAGGATGAAGAGAGACATTGCTCAATTTGTTGCCGAATGTGATGTTTGTCGTCGCATTAAGGCAGAACATCAAAGACCTGATGGTACACTTCAACCCTTGTCCATTCCTGAGTGGAAATGGGACAAAGTCGGTATGGACTTCATCACCGGCTTTCCAAGAACCCAGAAAGGAAACAATGCCATCTTCGTTGTCATAGATAGGCTTTCCAAAGTTGCTCACTTTCTTCCGGTTCGCGAGTCTATAACTGCTAGCCAGTTAGCGGACTTGTACATCTCCAGAATTGTATCCCTTCACGGTGTTCCTTTGGAAATCAATTCTGATCGCGGTAGCCTTTTCACCTCTAGATTTTGGGGAAGCTTCCAACGTGCTATGGGAACTCATCTCTCCTTTAGTACGGCTTTCCATCCTCAGTCTAGCGGTCAAGTCGAAAGGGTTAACCAGATTCTTGAAGACATGCTCAGAGCTTGTGTTATCTCATTCGGAAAGAATTAGGAGAATTCTCTTCCATTTTCCGAATTTGCTTATAACAATAGTTTTCAATCTAGTCTGAACATGGCTCCTTTTGAACTCCTTTATGGACGACGATGTCGAACACCACTAAACTGGTCTGAAACCGGTGAAAGACAATTCTTTGGACCAGACATGATCAAGGAAGCAGAAGAGCAAGTTCGCATTGTTCGTGATCAATTGAAAGCAGCCCAGTCTCGTCAGAAAAGCTACTATGATCGTCATCATAGACAGGAAAGCTACAATCTGGATGAGAAGGCTTACCTTCGGGTTACTCCTCTGAAGGGAACCCAACGTTTCGGTATCAAAGGCAAGTTGGCCCCACGTTACATCGGACCTTTCCGCATTATTGCCAAACGTGGAGAAGTTGCCTACCAACTTGAACTACCCCCGCATCTTTCCCGAGTACACGATGTATTCCATGTGTCCCAACTCAGGCGTTGCTTCAAGGACCCCATCCGCGAAGTCGACCATGAAACGCTTGATCTCCAAGATGACCTTTCTTATCGAGAATACCCCGTTCGTATTCTTGATTCCGCAGAACGTGTCACTCGTCGTCAGAAGATTAGGTTTCTGAAAGTGCAATGGTCACACCACTCTGAAAGAGAAGCCACGTGGGAGAGAGAAGACCGTCTCAGTGCCGAGTACCCCACCTTTCCCCCGCAGACTTCTGAATCTCGGGACGAGATTCTTTTGAGTAGGGGCGAGTTGTCAGATCCCTCTGTTAGGTATGTGCTAGGGTTAGTTAGTACCTTTGCATCATGTCAAAATTTCAAAAAGAAATCTTGGAAATCAAATTCAAAATCCAAATGGGAGAAGGAACACCCCCAGATGAATTAATTCAAAAGGCCAGATAAAAATCTTTTCCAAAAATTCATGTTAGAGTTTTGAAAAGTCTTATAAATGAGTGTGATCACATATCAAGTGATGTGGGACCCACCCCATGCTCATAGATTTTTCAAATATTCAAACAGTACCTTGGAATTAAAGAAATCCCCCTATTTGATTTAAAATTCAAATCATTTGAATTTTAAAAATGTTGAAAGTTTATGAGTGGCTAGTTTATATTATTATGAGGCCACATAAAAGTTTTCAGCATTTAATAAAATGGTTTGGTATTTTTATCAGAGCCAAAACAAATTACAGAAAAAGAAAGGAAAGATTAAACAGAGGAAAAAGGAAAAACTTACCTCCCGCCAGGGGCGAGGCCCACCTCTCCAGCCGGCCCAGCCCACCCGAACTCCCCTGTCGTCTTCCACCCCGCGCTGCCAAGCAGCTCGGTGGCGCGGCGCCGACGCCGTGGTCGCCACCTCGACGCCCAGGACGTTCCAGGCCGCCCCGTGCCACCTTTTCCTGTCCTGGAGAACCGCCGTGAAGCCGTGCTTCATTTCCCCCTCCCCTCTCGTGCTGTTCCTTCCTCTCCTCGCTTTCCCCTTTTCCCCCGAGAGCAGCCGCCGTTCACCGTCGACGACATCCGTGGCCAACGCCGGAGAAGAGCCAGAAGATCGTGTCCCCCTCGCGCTACGTTGTCGTCCACGCCAAGCTATTGAAGGCGATGACCTAATTGTTCAAGGAGCCGCCGCAATCGCCGTTTCCTTCTCGCCGGAGCCGAGGAAGATCAACGACGAATTCGTCGCCGTCGAGCCACCTCAGCCTTCGCCACCACCTCTGCCGAGTTCCTAGTGAGCTCACGCCCGGGACCCCTAAGTTTCCAGCTTCGATTGCTTCCTCTAGCCGTGGCTGCCATGGAAGCCGGAGTACCTCGCCGCCCCGGTCGTCGTCGTCGAGCAACCGCAAAGCAGTCGGCCCTGTCACCCTGTCCGTTGTCACCGCAGCACTCCTCCGGTTCGATCCAGCCCAAAGCCGCCCCAAATGGTGCCCCGTAGCCGAGTTCACCTCGAGCCCGTGCCACGGCCGCCGCTAGGGCTTGAAGCCGGCGACGCTCCGGTGAGCTCCAGCCCCTCTGGCTGGCTCCATTCGACGCGGCGCTCTTCCAGCTTCCGTTTGATGCCACTGGCGCGTCAAACGCATGCCCAGAGCACGTTGCCGTACCACGCCGCCGTGGCCAGGCCACCGGCGTTTAGCCGCCGGTGGATTAACCTTAATCCGTGATTAGTTTAATGCTAATCCCCCCCCTGCAGAGGCTGACACGCGGGCCCAACCACTCTAATCCCCTGCTAAGTTAAAAGTTTAAATTAAATCGTTTTAATTAACCAGTGAGAGGCTGACCAGTGGGTCCCAGCAGTCAGTGGACCCCTGACGTCATGCTGATGTCACAGTGACGCAGTAATGAATTTCCAGAAAATCAAAAATGTTAAAATAATTCCAGAAAATCCAGAAAATACCCCAAACTTTGGAAATTCATAGAAAATTCATATTAACTCCAATTTGGACAAATAATATATGAAAAATGATCAGGAGAAAATTATCTTTCCAAATATGCAACTTTCAACTCTGTTTGAGTTGAATTTAAAATGTGATCAGTGCCATTTGTTATTTGATTTAAATGGAATTAAATCAAATTCAATTCAAATAATTTTGCAACTTGAACCATGGCAACATGCTACATTTCACTTACACATCAGAGGCATATCATACACATTTGAAGATAATTCAAAATGATGAAACTATATCACATATAACTTGGTTAATGTTGAATTCAAATGTGGAATTTGAATTTGCATTCTAAATGCAATATATTCCACTTAAATGGAATTGCCTCACACATCCAAACTTATACTTCAAGCTTTAACATTCAATCATGTGCTTGAGCATTGCATTCATATTGATTGATACTTCGTGCTTTGTTTGTCGAGTAGAGGTGGAACCGGAGCAAGAGGTCACCCCCTTCGCTGAAGATCCAGAACCCGAACCTCGTCAGCAAGGCAAGCAAAACCCCATTGATCATGTCGATAAAATCCCACTTCCATCTCATGTCTCGCTTATGCATTGTTTAGGATGATCACCATGTTACGATTCTACCGCATAGATGAACCCATTCCTTTGCATGACCTATCTTTTGTCACAGTAGTAAGCAAACCACAATCCTAGCAAATGTAGGAGTTGACTGATATCATGTGGCCCCTGCAAATGTTATCGCTTATTGCATGCTTAGTATGATACCATGTTGTTACTGTGATGTGAGTCGGGATGGTAGTGATCATGTTGATGATGGTAGAAAAGTGTTGGTGAATCGACCTAATACAAGGTGAACGATGAGAGGCCGTGTAGGAGTACACGGTGGGTTGTCTCGTTGAACACCGCCCTAAGTCCGAGTTCTTGTGTGGTGATCCAAGATGAAGAGTACAACCACACATTGGGCTCACTGACCCCTCTCAACCTATTAACTCATCCCTTTCGATGTCCAGATGTCGCAGTAGTTCGGAGTTCTGGTAGGCTTGTGGCCTGGATGCTAAGTGAGAGAACGGCTCAACCGAGACCGGCTTATGCACCACGCACACATCGCTTGGGTCCACTTCGGTAAACCGGCCGGGTTCACGATTGTGGTAGCCAACCCAAGTAGGCGGCTTTCTTGGACTAGATAGGCTATGAGGTAACAGTTGTGGTGAGCCTCCTCGCTGGCACCCCTTGAATGGTGTCGAGATCAAAGGCGGTAAATGATGGTCATGTGTGTGTAGCGGTACACCCTTGCAAGGTTATCAAAACTATTCGAATAGCCGCGTCCGCGGTTATGGACTACTTGGAAAGCTTAGCTTGATTATTAGATAACTTGAACCGGATACTTCTAAAACACAACAAGATAAGTGTGAGTGCTATGGCGTGCTTTCTCGTGGGGAAGTCGAGCAAGGCACCATAGTGGTGTAATTGGTTGGTGAAAGTAGTGGACTCGTGTACACTTCTTACCTCAAGTCTGGTACTCGTATTTCAGGATTAGCCAAGTCAAAGCTGGCATTTCTGCAACTGAACCCCACCTCCTTTTACCTTGACACCTGTGCATGAGTAGTATAGCTCCTATGTAAGTCTTGCTGAGTACGCCTTTGTACTCACGTTTGCTTAATCTATGTTTTAGATGACGCCACTGACCCCGAAGGTGGCTTCTTCATCGAGCTGGACGACTGAAGTTAAGCTAGTCTAGTCCCAGTCAGCAGACTGGTTCCCTCGTGGAGGGCTTTGTGTTTGAATAAGGCTTCTTAAGCCAATTTGTTAAACTTGTCTGTACCCAGACATAATTTGCTTCCGCTTTATGTTGTAATGTTGGATCACATGTATGTGATCTCTGTGTGTACTCTATAAGAGTTATAAATAAAATGTACACTTTGTAGAGAATTGCAATGGTACCTGCTGTTCATACAAGGCATGTGTGCTGCGTGTATGTTTATAACATGCATGTCTTTGTATGGGTTTTCGAGACCTTAGTTGTGTTCTGGCTGGCGGTCTTTCATACACCAAGTGGCCCTTAGATGTGCGCAGCTTGGGGCATCGCGATGCGATTGCTCGAGACTCCGTCTCGTGCACACTTTGTGGTATGATCGAGCCCGCCCTAGATCCCGACTAAGTGATCGGGCTGGAGTAAGTCTATGTAAGAGTTTTGAGATAGTCGGTAGTATGGTTGAGGCGACTTGTCTTTGAATATGGGAGTTCACCACCCATATCATTTGACTTGTGTGCGGACGATGAGGACCCATCTCAGTTGATCATCCGGCCTGGATGGGATGCCCCTCACGTACGATGCTTTCCGAGAATGTTCAGTGCTTGGCCTTGTCTGCTTAGACAAGTGGGTGCGGTTCTCGGCTCTCCATATGACTATGTCTTAACTGTACTTGCATACGCTAACCCCGGGTCCCGACACTTACCTACACGCTAAGCTTGCGTGGCATCTCGGTACAGTGTGTCGTAACCACGGTATAATTGTTTTTACAGAGGCACGGATCCTAGTTAGCGATGCACCCACTAGGAATAAACGATCAAGTGAGCTATTAGTAGTTACCCGTGGAGCTTTTGTGTGCTCGGGCGAGGAGTCATATAGGAAAGCACCCGCTCGGAAAATCGTCGAGTGCGCGGGTAGTTTAGCTAGCTGAGCTTTTTGCGGGTAGTGACTCGAATGCTTTTTGTTTTCGAGGTGAGGGAGAACCCGAACTCCACAGATGTGTTGTTTCCGCTGACGCGAGTGGTCCTTGATGGTGCGAGAGTTGGCGGGTATAGTTTGCTTCCCCGGCAACAACGCGATAGCTTCTCGCCCCCTCGTTGGTTACCCAAAGTGGAAGGTTGAGATGTAGATAGAAGAAATTTCCCTCGGTGAAGATACCAAGGTTTGTCTCCAGCAGGACTCCAACAACGACAGGAAGGTGACAACGACGCCAACAGTTAGGCGGTTGACGTGGACCTGCACACACAACAGATAACTTTGCTCCCAGCGAGTTCAGAGAGGTTGTCAATCTCTCTGGCCTTGTTGTTTACAAAGGATCAAACGCAGGGAATAATAATGATAGTGATAGCAACGGAAAATTAAATAAAGCAGGAAATAAATAGTGGGTCTAAACAGTATTGGAAATATGGACCGGGATCCCATGATGTTCACTAGTGATGTCTCTCTACCAAAAGACGATAAAATAGCCATGCGAGGTAAACAAATTACAACTGGGCAATTGACAGGATTATGTGCGCAAACCAATGCTAACTATGTTATAAAGAAAGGCAGAGGCTCAAAAGCATGGGCGGTACGCCAAGACAAGTAGACCAAAATCCATCTGCATCTAGCTACTAATCATCCACCTTGAGATATCTATCAAGAACATCTCGCTTGTATTAAGTTGTGAATCCCACCCAAAGTGTAAACTCAAAGCAACAGACAACTGCATTAAAGAACTTTGCATAAAGTAAACAATCCTTGCACCCGCAAGTACATGCACCGTTGTTTTCTCCCTTGTGGCAACATCACATCCCCTAGACTCATGTTTCTGTCACTCAAGCTAGTCATCGGCGGGCATGAACGCACAATCATGCCTAACGCTCCCTCTTGGAGTCACTACCTAATACTTGGACAAAGCAATAAACAACAACGGAGAACATGCAAGAATTACTCAAGAACATAAATATAAAAGAGGAGAATCAAATATATTACTCAAACACAATCTGAACATAGTCTCATAATCCATCGGATCCCAACGAACTCAGCATAGCAACAGCAGAAATATTACATATGTGCCTCGATCATGTAGGGCAGCTCACGAGGTCTAAACCATGAAGAACAAAGAGGGGAGGATAACATCACATAGCTACTGATCATAGACCCATGGTCCAAGGTGGACTACTCACGGTTCATCCGGGAAGCATCCATGGTGGTGGAGAAGCTCCCGGAGGTGGTTCCTCCCTCCGGCAGGGTGCCGGGAAGAGGTCTCCTGGTGCTCCCGATCTTGGAAGCGCGGCGGCGGCGGAACAGAGGAGAGATCGCGAAAAAGGGTTCTGTCCCCGAGGGTTTCTCGTCACGTGGAAGAAATAGGTGAAGGGGGGAAGCCAGAGGTGGACCAGGGGCCCCAGGCGCTCCCCTGGCGCGGCCTAGGGGGTGGCCGCGCCAGGTGGCCTCCTGGGCCATCCCTGGGCCCCCTCTGGCCCCACTAGGGCTCTTCTGGAAGGTTCCCGTACGCTGATTTTTCCAACATTTTTCCCGGAATTTTTCTGCCACTTTAAATAATGGAAAACCTTAAATACAAAATAGCAGGAAACAGGAACTGGCACTGGGGTGCACTGAGTTAATAGGTTAGTCCAAATATGATCAAAAGTGTATGGAAGTTCATCAATATCATAGCAATATCACACAAAAGAGGCTTGGAGCAAGCAAAAAGTATAGATACGTTTTGGACGTATCAACATCCCCAAGCTTAATTCCTGCTCGTCCTCGAGGAGGTAAATGATAACAAGCATAATTTCTATGGTGACATGCTACCAACCATATAAGAACTTTTAAGTAAAGAAATCAAGGCATGTAATTCAATTCAAGTCATAACAAGCAAGAGTTTATATTAGTATTGAAACAAGCAACATAAGAACATAAAGGTGCAAGAGCTCTCGCTGTCCGTGACTCGAATGTCTCCAAATGGTGTTTGCGTGCTAGAAAGGGGATAGGGATATACGAGAGAGAATTATTTTTGTGTTGAGAACTCAATCTACTAAAGTTTCACACTTGGTCTTCTTTTCGATATTTCCCAGACCACTAGCTAAGTACAAGTCAAAATGATCCACTCCTTTTCGATATTTCGAGCACTCATGCAATGGATGAGCGTAAGCAATAAAGTTGACACTTAGGATGGCAAAGAGAGAATATGGTGGAGGGGGAAGACAAAAAAGTGAGAAAGGCTCACATCAATGAGGACAATCATAGGTGAGATAAAGCCAAATGATAGATATGATGTGAGGAGTAGGTATTTCCATGCAACGGGTGCACATATGAGCTAAGGTAAGCTCTCCAATGGAACTAGTGGTGGTGCATCCAACTTGCTTGCTCAAGAAGACCTAGAGATCATTTGAGGAGGCTCATCATTGGAATATACAAGTCAAGTTCTATAGTGTGAAGGTCCCCACATATCTATATGCATGAATGATAATCTCTATGTAGTACAAGATATAAGGAGTACGAGTGTGGATCTCTCAAAAGGAATAGTAGTGTGCCCCCTTCTCTCTTTTTATTTCTTTTTCTCTTTTTTCTATTTTTTTGTATGTTTTTGTGGCCTCAATGGCTCTTTGTATTTCTCTCATTTTTCCTCTTTGGGATCTTTTGATTTTGTCCTCTTTGGGATCTTTTCCTCACTTGGGGGGCAAAACTCTATATATTACAAGAAGTATAGAAGATATTTCACACTTTACAAAAGTACTCAACATAAAGAAAATGTAACTATCATGAAGTATGCAAATGTATGCCTTTGCCAGTGTAGCAGGATATGCACTGATACTAGCGCGTCATGTAGCAATGATTAGGGCAAGGCCCAACTAGCATGCGGCTCATCGATCAAGCAAATAGCATGTATGACATGAAGATCAATTCATGAGAAGGTGGATGTTGCATTGCAATGTATCTCGGAAAGGCTATGGAAATGCCTTGATAGGTAGGTATGGTGGATGTTTTGAGGAAGGATATAATGAGGTTTATGATGACAGAGCGTATTGTGCCAAGGGTTTGGATGTACCGGCGAAGGTGGACGCCAACTCTTGGAGTGAGAAGGAGGCAATGCACGGCACAGGAGAGGCTAGAAAAATATGGATAGGTGGAAGTGTCAACTTTCGAATACTCACATTAGTCCGAAGAACTCATGCACTTCTTATCGGTAACTCTCAATCTATAAGGAGGTTCACGGAGAGACAAGTACCCCGAGGAGGAGTGTATGGGGGTTTGGTTATCCTTGCGCATCCTCGACTCATGGTACGTGAGTGTACTCTAATATTCGACCCCTCCAAAGAGTAGTGATCCATCTAGTAGCTAAAGTTCTCAACTAATTTTGTAAGTTTTGAAAATAAACACAGATTGCCCAAAATACGACATCTATCACTAATAGGCTAAAGCTCTTGACACCAAAAGTCCAAACATTACTCAAAGCAATACCTCAAAACTATTGCAAATTACTACTACAATTGAATAGCAACCTCAACTACCTACTTCAAGTCAAGACACAAAACTCAGTGCAAGAGGCAAACTCTCTAAACAAGATAAACATGAAAACTCAAGAGATTTCCAGCAACAAACTAAACAAAAGCTCTTTAAAAAGATAAGCATGAAAACTAAGAGCTAAACATGACAGCAGCTATGAAAAAGATAAAGAACACACACAGCAAAGATAAGCATGAAGAATCCTATGATGTGTTCTAGATTTTGAAAGTGGAGCGTGTTTCTCTCCCACACAAAAAAGTTGGGTTATAACTTGTTATTGACATCAAGCAAATCTAAAGAAAACTAAAAAGGAAATAAAGAGCGAGACGCTCCAAGCATAGCACATAACACATGAAGTGATAAAAATATAGTGGAACGAAAGACGAACTGATAATTGTTGATGAAGAAAGGGATGCGTGGGGGCATCCCCAAGCTTAGACGCTTGAGTCTCCTTGGATATTTCTTGGGGTGCATGGGGGCATCCCCAAGCTTGAGCGTTTGAAACTCCTGAATCTTCTTTCATCATCTTCCCTCGCACACTTGAAAACTCTCTTCATACATAACTCATCATAATCTGATTAGTGAGGTTAGTACCCATAATAAAATATTTTTTTCGCTACTGGAAATAAATAAAATCTTGAAGGTCTACTGTTTCGCAAGATTGCCAAAAAAAATTTGCAAAGAAAAATCAAGCTTAAGGTTTGCAAAACGAAGAAAAGGCAAAACAGGACAGAATTTGTGAAAAACAGACCAGCAGGTAGTAAAGATTTTTTTAGGGATACTTCTGCAACTTAAATAAAAAAACTCTGAACATACGAAAGTTCCCTGATTGTATAGAGCACGCTGTGTAAAAATTTCAGCTCAAAAAGATGAACTGGGATTTTTCTATGATTTTTCCCTTCACGAGGACAGAATCTGTTTTCTCGACAACATGTCACAACTTTCACTTCCCTTGTCATATGAGGCTATAAATGGCACAAATCTTGAAAAGTAAAGATAAAATGATGTTGTTACAATAGTAACAATCATCAAGACCACTAAAAACAGAAGGAAAACAAAAAGGAAAACCTAAATTCGTCGCGGGCTGCCTCCCGAAAGCGCTTCTTTAAATCCATTAGCTAGACATAATGCAAAAAGGAGGAATCAAAAGTCATCATAATAATCGGAGTTGTAAATCGTTTCAATGGTTCCTCAACAAGTTCATCCTTGTTTATTTTAGGAAAGGGGTATATACCGTTTGCCTTCCCGCGTAGGCGTATTTGTCCCTTATCTATATCAATGAAGCCCTTTACGGCCCGGAGGAAATCCCTTCCAAGCACTATGTTTCCTTGATTTGGTTTCATGACGAAGAAATCAACCATTGCAATCCCTTTAAGGAATGTCACTGGTACATATTTTATCCTTCCCTATCTTGATTCATCACAATCTAAGAAATCTCCTTCGGATATAATATCAAGAGAGTGTTTGCACCATCTAAAAAGACCATGGTAAAAATTTCTAAGCACAATTTTTATAGGTATCCAAGGCATGATTCTCCTATGTGCATCAGAAATTCTGTCCCATGCCTTCTTCATATTTTCTCCATCCCTTTGATGGAAATCTAGGACCTCCGATTCCCTCAAAGCACCAAATCCTAACATGCTTGACTAAACAGAAAGGATAACTAAGAACAAGGTAACTATTTTTTTGATTTTCGATAAAGGACACTAAAGCAAAAACTGGAAAGTAACTAACAAGACTAAAAAGCAAAGATAAAAGATAGTGTGCAACTCCCCTATCTTGAAGAGTGGAGTCCTCGGCAACGGTGCCAGAAATTGCTTTTGATGGTGCGAGAGTTGGCGGGTATAGTTTGCTTCCCCGATAACAACGCGATAGATTCTCGCCCCCTCGTTGGTTACCCATAGTAGAAGGTTGAGATGTAGATAGCAGCAATTTCCCTCGGTGAAGATACCAAGGTTTGTCTTCAGCAGGACTCCAACAACGACAGTAAGGTGACAACGGCGCCAGCAGTTAGGCGGTTGACGTGGACCTGCACACACTTGGTCTTCTTTGGAATCTTATCTTGACTCATCCTCGGACCACTAGCCAGGTACAAGTCAAAATGATCCACTCCTTTTTGATATTTTGAGCACTCATGCAATGGATGAGCGTAAGCAAGAAAGTTGACACTTAGGATGGCAAAGGAGAGAAAAATGATGGGGGAGGAGGACAAAAAAGGTGTGAAACGCTCACATCAATGAGGACAATCATAGGCGAGATTAAGCCAAATGATAGATATGATGTGAGGAGTAGTGATTGCCATGCAACGGATGCACATATGAGCTAAGGTAAGCTCTCCAATGGAACTAGTGGGGGTGCATCCAACTTGCTTGCTCAAGAAGACCTAGAGCTCATTTCAGGAGGCTCATCATTGGAATATACAAGCCAAGTTCTATAGTGTGAAGGTCCCCACATAGCTATATGCATGAATGATAATCTCTGTGGAGTACAAAATATAGGATGGAGTACAAGTGTGGATCTCTCAAAAGGAATGGTAGTGTGCCCCTTCTCTCTTTTTATTTATTTTTCTATTTTTTTATTTTTTGTGGCCTCAATGGCTCTTTCTATTTAACTCTCATTTGTCCTCTTTGGGATCTTTTTCTCACTTTAGCACTATGTTTCCTTGATTTGGCTTCATGACGAAGAAATCAACCATTGCAGTCCCTTTAAAGAATGTCATCGGTACATCTTTTATCCTTCCCTATCTTGCTTCATCACAATCTAAGAAATCTCCTTCGGCTATAATATCAAGAGAGTGTTTGCACCATCTAAAAATACCATGGTAAAAATTTCTAAGCATAATTTTTATAAGTATCCAAGGCATAATTCTCCTATGTGCATCAGAAATTCTGTCCCATGCCTTCTTCATATTTTCTCCATCCCGTTGATAGAAATCTAGGACCTCACTACAAGAAATATGCTCATACATGACGCTCTTTAAAAGGTCGTGGCTGAATTTGTCATAAATCTATGACGATTTCACCCAAGATGGTCGTAAACCGTTTGAGGGGATCAAATCCATATATAAATTACGACGATGTGAGTCAAAAAGGTCATAACCTCATAAGATGAGATCGTCATAAACTGATCCACTCAACTTACGCAGTTATTTTACTAGATTACGACCTATATAGATCGTCATAACATTCAAAACGATTATAATAACATCGTAACCTGTTTTAACTATGCTTACATGTCACTCGTGGGGTCAATCCGGTCCCACCTCATCCATCTATTGGGTGTTCGTAGCTAGGTGTTTATTGTTGATAAACTTTTGGTGGATCTATGATGAAATAACTACTTATTTTCCCGAAAATAACTTTAAAAAAAATAAAGAGCAAACTATCTAGCACCTGTAGTTTAAATTTGACTCAGTTCCAGCTGAATCGATGAAATTTTTTATTTTTATGAGAGGTGGATGGAAACCATTTTACATGCAACTATTTGATCAATTATACATAAAATTATATGATACCCCGCACGTTGCTGCGGGAACTATTAACAAACACTTTGATGTTTTAAAACATAAAAAAATGAAACATATTATAATTTGATTATAAATTCTTTTTAAAAAAATGTTTAGAGTATAAATCTAAAATAATTTGATGAAAATCAAAAAATATATGTAATTTTTTGCTTTGTTAATTTATTACCTTGACAATATACCAGTGAGATGATAAGAAACGAAAAGAAGTTGAGTATAGGCCGTGGAAATATCTTCACCCTTAACTAAGCCTAAAACAATGATAGCAACTACAGATGTGCATTCATGGAGAATTTTTCGCATAGAAAAATGACATGTGAGGTAACTTATGATTTGATTTTCTATAAAGAAATCATTTCTAAATCGTGGAGCTAAGTGCATAAATTTTTAAATATTTTTTTGTGATGCATGGAGAATTAAATGGGAGCATGTGCATGAAGATTTGACAATGGTAGCAACTACACATTTCCATTTATAGAAAATTTTCCAAATAGAAAAATAACATGCGAGGTAACTTATAATTTGATTTTCTATAAAGAAATCAATTATAAATCGTGGATCTAAGTGCATAAGTTTTTAACATATTTTATTTGTGATGCATGTAGAATTAATGGGAGCATGTGCATGAAGAGTTGGTGAAAATTAGTTTTTTGCATGGTGGACCTATTTGATGATGTGGATAACTCGCATGTCAAGATAGATAGGTTAGTGTGGATGAACTATTTAATTATTATAGATTATAGATATGGTCTAATATTTTTGTAAAATTGTTTGGTACAATGTCGCAACAAATATTTGGTAGGTTCTTCATAAAAATAGCCAATAATAATTAAATAAAATCTAAATGAATTATTGCTTATGGATTTAATGATTATGTAAGGAAATAAAAACACCTCTATAGCGGAAGGTATTTATTTAAAATATTAAAAATAAGAAAGATAATTAATTGCTATTAAGATAATATTAATATGTATGGACAATATTAACCTAAATAAAAGTTGAATAGAAAACCCAAACAAATTCTTATAATAATGATATAATATTTTAAATTAGTTATGAGGTTTAAGTTTGAATTTCCATTTCAAATTTAAACTAAAATAGAAAATTATATTAAGAAATAACTAAAAATAGAAGGAAAAAACTTAGCACTACCTCTAGTGGGCGGAAGCCCATTCCCTCTCTAAATCCTACCCTCTCTCTCCCGCAGAAATCCATGTGTAGGCCCAAAAATGTGGCTGGCTAACTCCAAAAATGTAATAAACTTAAGAATTGAATGTCTTTTAAATCATAATTCATATGGAAACGATTTATATATGAAAAATCATTAGAAAAATATGCTTTATCCAAATATGCTATTTTTATACATGGAAAACAACTTGCTTTCAACAAACAGTAGGAAATGCAATATGGACAAATTTGGAAATAGTTTTTTAATTTGAATTTGAATCTTTCTTTCAAATGAACTTTAATTAAAATGATACCAAATGAATATAGCTCACATAAGTACTATGCCATGTCATGTAGTATATTTTTGTCCAATTTTCCAACAAAGATTTGGTAGTTTTTTTAATTCCTGTTTTCGGCACTCAAAAAATAAAAGATGGTATTTTAGTGCAAAGAAAAGGAAAAAAATTTATGTAGTATATTTTGGTCTAATTTTACCACATATATTTGATAGCTTGTTCACAGAAAAGAACCATTTTTTGACACTTGGAAAATGACTTTTTGTGCAAAGAAAATAAAAGTTTCTTACATGCAAATATTTTGTCAATTGTATTTAAAATGTACGTAAAAGTGGTTTAATTTTTTGAAAAAATATTTGGTTCCATTTTGCAACAAATATTTGGTAGGTTATTTACAATAATTCCCTATTTTGGCACTTGAAAAATGAAAAATAATTTTGTCGAGCAAAGAAATCTTCATACAAGATAGCTCGTTTTTTAGAACGCTTTTTAAAGATGTTCACCATATTCCAAATATGTTAATTTTTCTGGTCAGAAGGACACAAATAATGAAGCAACGCGAATGTTTTACATCTTTTATTTTATTTTCTATTTTATTCTTAGAAATTTTCATGCGAGTTTCAAGATGTGATCAAAACGGCGGGCATGACCGTTCATGGATGTAGGTGGAATCTTGTAAACATTATGTAATATCTCTGATGAAATAGGTAATTTTGTACATAGAAATCATTTTTGGAAAAAATAACCAGGTTCCAGCTGAATCGGTACTATTAAGCACCTATAGCTCAAATTTGACAAGGTTCCAGCTGAACCGGTACAAATTTGTCAATTTGACGAGAGGTGTATCTAAAGTTTTTTACACGCAAATAATTTGTCAATTCTTCCTAAAATGTGGTTTGCCGGATGAAAAAATAACGAGCAAACGATGAACTCACGCCGCTGGAGGCTTGCCGGAAGCGTGATACGCAAGACAGTCCGGCAGACGCTTTTGAGATCAGACACCCCGATTACTCGGGAGGGACCCGTCCGAGTACCCGACGACGATTGGCTGCTCCAAGTCGTGCTGAACGCCCTGCCCTTGGAACGGTAGGAATGAACGTTCATTGATGTAGGTGGGATCTTGCCTCCTCAAGCCCGTGCTTGCCCTCAGCAACAGCCGACCGGCACACACGAGCTTTGCTATAAGAAGGAGGAGAGAGGGCATGAGGACACAAAGGGATTCACGCCCTTTCGCTCAAGCCACTGCACGCCCCACGGGCTGCCGACCACACGCGTCCATGCCGAGTCAACTCCCTTACCTCGCATCCTGCATAGGGAAAAACTATCAAAACGATTATGAGACAATGATTCACGATTTCTTATAAGTTTAATGCTGCGTTGGAAAAAAACTATAAAATATTTACAATATTTAAGATTATAATATTTTACATAAAAGTTATCTAAAAATAACTAATCTTCCTCCAATTCTTATCAAAAAAGGGAAAAAATCCCTCCCGCAACTTCCCCGAAATTCCACGCGCCAAAACCGCACCCACCCCCCCCCCCCCCCGCGCGCGCGCGAGCGGCCAAAACTTTCGGCCACCCCCCGCGTCCTTTTCCTCCCTCCCTCCTGAAACTTCCGCCCACCTCTCCACTTTCCCCATTCCCCTCTCCTCTTTCACCGGACGAGGGAGACGGCTCGCGACTACGCCGGGAGCGTGGAGCGGCTCTCCACGATGGAGACGACACAGGGATAGGCGAGCGGCTCGAGAGGACGCGGGGAGACGACGCGGGGTCAGCTCCCGACGACGCGCGGAGCGGCTCTCGTCGACGGTGACAACTTCTTCCTCAAGATATTCCCCGGTCTTCTCTCGGTTGGTCTCACAGCCTCTATCTCTCGGTCAGGATCATGGCGTTAGGGTTAGGGTTTGGGTCATGGCGTTCTAGGGTTCTATTGGATGGTTCCATTGGCGTTCTAGCGTTCTTTGACCTTGGCGCTCTGCCACGGTTCGTGAACCCGCCGGAGTTGAGGCCAACCATGAGGCCTCATCCCTCCCATCTGTTCTTGGTTCAATTTAATTTCAAAAATAAAAATTTCTAGTACTAGTAATCTGTATTAGGTTGTAGTAGTTCTAGCAGTAGAGGTAATAGAGCAGTAGTATTGTCAGTTTCTTTGGTGTGTATTTTGGATTGGTGATACATTCGTTTCTGAACACATCCATGGCTATCTATCTTGAGAGAAGCAGAAATAAAAAGAACCCATTTCTCCATGCTATCTCTCGATCCATGGCTTTGCTGCTTTGCTTTGGCAAGAAGTTAGTAGTGCCCAGCACACATCCAGCTAGCTAAGGTTTCATTAGCTAGGGGTTATTTGTTTATTTATATTCTTGTAATACTAGCTAGGGGTTAAGTATTTCATTCCAAGTGCCAGCCATTTTATTCCCCGAATGCTTACTAATAATGCTTAAACAAATTGTCTGTGGACATTTTGTAGCTGGGTACGACCACCGGCGGCGACGACCAGCTCGACCTCGGCGGCAACGACCCCGTGAGCTCGTCGACGACAGGCTCAGGATTGAGGTGCGTACACGATTGACTCAGCGGCAGCAAGAATTTCGTGTGTGTAGAATTATAGAATAGCATATCCTTGACTGATGACTGAATAAGTGTTGGGTGCTGCATTTGTCTGAAACCCAAATTCGTGTGACTGAAAAAAGATACACGATGGCAGATGGTTTCAGCAAGGAAATGTGCAGATGGCAATAGCTTAGTGCAGAAGAGGTCTTTTTGTGGTTAATGGCGATGACAATGGTTGGTTTCAGTTTGTTCATAGGTTTGGCAGAAAAAGGAAAAGATTTCTCTTCTTAAAATTTTTTTCATGATGGTAACCGTAACACTTAAAAGAAAGGTCTCCAGTTCGTTGACCTACAATGACAGATAGATAGATACAGACACAACTGTATAGTAGGAGTAGTTTCTTTGCTCTAGTTGCTTCCTTACTAATGCTCCAGAATGTCTTGAGCTTAAATTGTTCTATTTGTGGATGTCCTGAATGTCTGCTATGGATGCATATATTTCTACTTTGCTCTGGTTACTTCCTTACTAATGCCATCGATTTTAGTTTCTTGATGTGCTTGTGTGTTTTGGTAGACAATCTGCTATTGATTTTGCTCTAAACTTCTGAATTCTTGTAGCCAATCTGCTACTTTTTTCTTATGCATCTGAATAGAAGTATTATGATGGAATCTGATTGCTAACATGTGGGTGCTTTGTGATGGGTGGCAGACGTTTGGTAGGCAGAAGTTTGAGTCTGAGGTCAAGGAGGACGGGACTCCGGCGGCGAAGCCAGAAGCACCGGCGACAACTGAGTTTCCGTGAAGGCATCCTGAGCTCGTGATCGGTCGTCATCATCTACCTTGAAATCATGTTGCGAGGACTTATCAGCCTATAGATTTTTTGCTTTGTCCTTATGTTTGGCGATTAGTTGGGACATGGTTATTTCCTGAGCGATTTTGCATTGTAAGACCCATTCTAGTTGTGTGGATCTTCAGTCGGTTTCTACTGCTGTCATTGCCGTCATTTGCAGTGCGTTTTGATGGTATCCGTTTTTCCATCATCTAAGATAAACCATGGAGTGTTTTAATTCTTTTTGTTTATTTAAGATTTTGTTTTGTATTAACCAGCCCATGTAATCAATTGAAATGGGTTGGGCTGATTTCTTCCACGACGTTTTGATTTCGTCGCAATTTTGCCACGTAGGACTGCCACGTAGGATTGGGTTTGATTGCCAACGACGATTTAGGATCGTCGTAACGGTTACGACGATCCAGAAATCGTCGTGAAAGTTACGACGATTTCGACCAAAACGTCGTTGCTTTCAGTTTTTTACACCTCGTTTTCGACGCTTGGTTTTTCGTCGTTAGATCGTCGTGAATTAAAAACTGTGACGATGTAGCGACGAAAATATAGCGTCGTGTATTAGCATATTTCTTGTAGATTCCCTCAAGGCACCAACTCCTAACATGCTTGACTAAACAAAAAGGATAACTAAAAGCAAGATAACTATATTTTTATATTTTTGATCAAGGATACTAAAGCAAAAACTGAAAGGTAAACTAACAAGACTAAAAAGCAAATATAAAAGATAGTGTGCAACTCCCTTATCTTGAAGAGTGGAGTCCCCGGCAACGGCATCAGAAATTAGGAGGTTGGTGGGACCACTCTTTTGCTGCGCTTCGGAATCCCCGGCAACAGCGCCAGAAATTAGCTTTGATGGCTTCTCGCCCCTGGTTGGTTACCCAAAGTGGAAGGTTGAGATGTAGACAGCAGCAAATTTCCCTCGGTGAAGATACCAAGGTTTGTCTCCAGTAGGACTCCGACAACGACAGGAATGTGACAATGGCGCCAGCAATTAGGCAGTTGACGTGGACCTGCACACACAACAACTAACTTTGCTCCCAACGAGTTCAGAGAGGTTGTCAATCCCTCCGGCCTTTTTGTTTACAAAGGATCAAACGCACGGGATAATAATAATAATGATAGCAACGGAAAAGGAAATTAAGCAGAAAATAATAGTGGGTGTAAACAGTGTTGGAAATATGGACCGGGGTCCCATGATGTTCACTAGTGATGACTTTCTCTCAAAAGACGATAAAATAGACATGCAAGGTAAACAAATTACAGCTGGGCAATTGACGGGATTATGTGCGCAAACCAATGCTAACTATGCTATAAAAAAAGGAAGAGACTCAAAACCATGGGCGGTACGCCAAGACAAGTAGACCGAAATCCATCTACATCTACCTACTAATCATCCACCTTGAGATATCTATCCAGAACATCTCGATGGTATTAAGTTGGGAATCCCACCCAAAGTGTAAACTCAAAGCAACAGACAACTGCATTAAAGAAATTTGCGTAAAGTAAACAATCCTTGCACCCGCAAGTACAAGCACCGTTGTTTTCTCCCTTGTGGCAACAACACATCCCCTAGACTCATGTTTCTGTCACTCAAGCTTGTCATCAGGGGGCATGAACCCACAATCATGCATAACGCTCCCTCTTGGAGTCACTACCTACTACTTGACCAAAGCAATAAACAACAATGGAGAACATGCAAGAATTACTCAAGAACATAAATATAAAAGAGGAGAATCAAATATATTACTCAAACACAATCTGAACATAGTCTCATAATCCATCAGATCCCAGCAAACTCGGCATAGCAACAGCAGAAAGATTACATATGTGCCTCGATCCTGTAGGGCAGCCGCCAGAGAAGATCGGAGGGGGGAAACGCCGCCGGGATCACCCCCGGAGGGCTCCACCCCCCTCCGGCGTGTTCATCATCAACATCTACAGCAAGATCAGCTCCATCTCTCCACTGTAATCTCTTGGCAAACACGATGTATGATGCAATACTATATTCCCTTGATGTATTGTGTCTCCCCGTCTATGTTTGAGTAGTGAATTGTTCTTGGCAATGGTGAAATAGTTCGTTGATTGGTTGCATACAAGTTTGTTATCTTCTATGATTGTCTTTATGTACAATATATGAGTGCACGCATATGTTGGGGAATGCATGTAAGGTGATCACCGGTAGCATAATGGAGTGGTGGTGACTTGGGAGTGACAGTAACCTGAGACCGAGCCACAAAGTTAAGTTATTGGGGGATATATATATAGGGGACCTTAGAACGTAAGGCTATGGTGGGACTTTATGTCTTAATCAATCTTGTGCAGTCATTTACTTGGCCACATGATCCATCATAAGGGGTTGTAGATCATTTACTTGACTATACCTATTCATGGCTCCTTCCTAGAAGAAACAACTAAGACTAAAACATGTGCTTCACTAATTGTGACAACCACACGAACGAAACACCTATTGCTAGAACACTTGCTCCCTTGAGATACTTGAGATATTTGTTGCTTGCTACTTGTGAAACTTGCTTTAGAAACTTGCTCTAGGATTACTTGCATTTTAAACTTGCTTCACTAGTTACTAGACAAACCACACTCCACGTCACTTGCTTTTAATTAGTTAGTTCCTTTTAGTCAAACTTATTGCTTTGCATAAACAGCCATATAAGAGGGTTATAGGGCTTTAGAGAATAGATAGCTTACCTTCAGCTCCTCGTGGGTTCGACACTCAAATACTTATCGAAAGGTACTACAATTGATCTCCTGCACTTGGGAGTCATCAGCAGCTCACGAGGTCTAAACCATGAAGAACAAACAAGGGAGGAGAACATCACATAGCTACTGACCATGGACCCATGGTCCAAGGTGGACTACTCACGGTTCATCCGGGAAGCATCCATGGTGGTGGAGAAGCTCCCGGAGGTGGTTCCTCCCTCCGGCAGGGTGCCGGGAAGAGGGCTCCTGGTCCTCCCAATCTTGGAAGCGCCGCGGCGGCGGAACAGAGGGGAGATCATGAAAAAGGGTTCTGTCCTCGAGGGTTTCGGGAAGAGAGGGATATATAGGCGAAGGGGGGAAGCCAGAGGAGGACCAGGGGCCCCAGGCGCCCCCCTGGCGCGACCTAGGGGGTGGCCGCACCAGGTGGCCGCCTGGGCCACCCCTGGCTCCCCTCTGGCCCCACTTGGGCTCTTCCCGAAGCTTCCTGTACGCTGATTTTTCCTATATTTTTCCCAGAATTTTTCAGGCACTTTAAGTAATGGGAAAACCTGAAATACAAAAACAGCAGAAAACAGGAACTGGCACTAGGGTGCACTGAGTTAATAGGTTAGTCCAAATATGATCAAAATTGTATGGAAGTTCATCAATATCATAGCAATATCACACAAAATATGCATGGAGCAAGCAGAAATTATAGATACGTTTTGGACATATCAGTACTGTTGTCGATGCCGCTGAAATGCCTGGAGGGCTATGGGTAGAATAGGCGTAGGTTCGCTACGTTCCATGGATTTCCCACGTCTTCATCGGTCTTTGGGTTCTTCAACCTGTATGCGCCGCCTCCTATGACCTTCGAGATTATGAATGGCCCTTCCCATTGTGGGGCGAGTTTGTGCACTTTTTCTTGTATCAGCCGCAAGACGAGGTCCCCTTTGCTGAAAATTCTGGTCTGCAGGCGACTGCTTTGATATGTGCGCAAATTTTCCTGGTATCATTCGGATCTTGTTATGGCTGTGTCTCGTGCTTCGTCTGTTGTGTCTTTGTCGTTCTGAAGTGCTTCTTCTGCCTCTTCCTCTTCGTACCCTGAGATTTGGGGAGCTCCAAATTTTAAGTCGTGCGGCAGTACTGCTTCTGCCACGTATACCATGAAGAAAGGTGTATACTGGGTCGATCTATTTGGGGTGGTGCGCAGGCTCCATAGTACCGCAGGAAGTTATTCTACCCAGTTGCCTGCGGCTTGTTCTAGTGGTGCGAGGAGTCGTTTCTTTATTCCTCCGCATACTAGGCCGTTTGCTTTCTTCACTTGGTCGTTGGATTGTGGGTGCACGACTGATGCGTAGTTGACTTTGATGCCCAGCTTCTGACAAAAGTTTTGGAATTCTGCTGCTGTGAAGTTTGTACCATTGTCTGTGATGATGTTGTGTGGTACGCCGAATCTGAAGATGATTCACTTGATGAAGATGACTGCTGTGAGGGCTGTTGAGCTGGTGATTGGTACTGCTTCGATCCATTTGGTGAACTTGTTGATTGTGACTAGTAGGTGTGTTCGTCCTCCTTTTGAAGATTTCTTGCGTGGGCCCACCATGTCGAGTCCCCAGGTGGCGAATGGCCAGGATAGTGGTATAGTTTTGAGTTCTGATGCTGGGGCGTGTGGCCTGCTAGCGAACTTTTGGCAAGCGATGCAGCGCCGCACGATATCTTCCGCATTTCTCATGGCGGTCGGCCAGTAGAACCCTGCTCGAAAAGCCTTGTCCACGAGTGCGCGACTGCTCGCGTGATGCCCACAGGTTCCTTCGTGAATCTCGAGCAGTAGGGATTTTCCGTCTTCTTCGTCAATACACATTTGGAGTATCTAAGAGATGTTGCGCTTGTATAGCTGTCTGTTGATTACTGTGAATGCTTTGGATCGTCGACTAATGCGTCTGGCTTCTGCGATGTCTTGTGGTAGAGTGCCTTCGATTAGGAATCGAAGGAACGTTTTTGCCCAGGATGGGTCTTCGAGTGCGGCTGGCTCTGCGACTTCGACTGCTTGGCTGCTTGTGTCGTCGGCTAGGCTCGCTGCCGCCACTTGTGCTGGTTCATTTGTGTCGTCGGCCTCTGCGGCTGTCTCGGGCGCCGCTGGCTTCACTTTGATTGATCTCTGGCGGATGCTCTCGAGGAAAACGCCTGGTGGTACTGGTCCTCGAGTCGATTTGATGTTCGCGAGCTTGTCGGCCTCCGTGTTATTTGCTCTGGAGACGTAGTTGAGTTCGCAGCCGTCGAATCCTCCTTCTAGTGTGTTGTAGACCTTCTGGTAGGCCATCATGTTGTATGCGACTGCGTCACAGTCCCTCATCGCCTGCTGGACGACGAGGTTGGAGTCGCCGTAGCTTGAGAGGCGAGTGGCGCCGCAAGTTTTTGCCATGCGCATGTCGTGGAGTAGTGCCTCGTATTCTGCTTCGTTGTTGGAGGCATTGCTGAAGTTGATCTGGAGGACGTATCTGAGATTCGTTCCTTTGGGGGAGACTAGTACGACGCCTGCTCCGGCTCCATGCTGTCTTTTGGACCCGTCGAAGAACATTGTCCATGAGTTGGACGGATCTGGGGGCCGGGTGTTTGGACCTCTTCCCACTCGACCAGGAAGTCTGGGAGTGCTTGGACTTTGATTGTTGTTGGGTGATTGAACTGCAGGTCTCGCGGACTGAGCTCGATGTTCCATTCGGCGACTCGGCCGGTCGCTCCGGGGTTGTTGAGGATGTCCGCGAGTGGTGCACTGCTCACGATTGTGATGGGGTGTTCATCGAAGTAGTGTGATACTTTTCTTGAGGTCATGATGATGGCGAGAAGGAGCTTCTGGTAGTGCGGGTACCGTTGTTGGGGCTTTGTGAGGAGCATGCTTAGGTAGTAGATTGGCCTTTGTATGCTCTGGACTTTGCCTTCTTCTACGCGCTCGACGACGAGCGCCGTGCTGACTACGCCGCTGCGCGCTGCTATGTAGAGGTACAGTTTCTACCGTTCTTTGGGTACCGCCAAGATTGGTGGATTCAAGATGGTTTTCTTTAGGTCTGCGAATGCATTGCGGGCTTCCTCGGTCCACTCGAAATTTTCTCCTTTTCTGAGCAGCTGGTAGAATGGTAAGGTCCTTTCCCCCAGCCTGCTGATGAAACGGCTCAGTGCTGCGAGTCTTCCTGTGAGTTGTTGCACGCCTTTGATGTTGGTTGGCTTTTGCATCTTGGCGATTGCTTGGACCTTTTCGGGGTTTGCTTCGATTCCTCGGGAGAAAACCATGTACCCAAGTAGTTTTCCGACTGGGACGCCGAACAAGCACTTTTTTGGGTTGAGCTTGATTCTGTACTTGTTGAGGGCCACAAATGTTTCACGGAGGTCGTCGAGTAGCGTGCTTGCATTGTAGGTTTTGATGACGATGTCGTCTATGTAGACCTGAACATTTCTGCCAATTTGGTCTCTCAAACATGCTTGCATCATTTGTTGGTACGTGGCTCCGGCGTTTTTTAGACCAAAGGGCATTGTTTTGTAGCAGAACACGCCGTAGGGGGTGATGAACGAGGTGTGTTCTTCATCTTCTTCCTTCATCCTGATCTGATTGTATCCTGAGTATGCGTCGAGTAAGGATAGGAGGTCACATCCTACTGTAGAGTCGATTATCTGGTCGATTCTTGGCAGGGGGAAGTGGTCTTTCGGGCAGTGCTTGTTGACAGGTCCGTAGTCGACGCACATTCTCAGTACGTCAGTGTCTTTTTTAGGGACTAGGACTGGGTTTGCGATCCAGGTTGCTTTCTTCGTCTCCCGGATGAACTGTGTGTCGAGTAGTCGGTTGATTTCTTCTCCGATTGCTCTGCGCTTGGGTTCTGAGAATCGTCGCAGCGCCTGCTTTACTGGTTTGGTGTTTGGCTTGATGCGGAGCGCGTGTTCTGCAAATTCTCGCGGTATTCCGGGCATGTCGGCTGGGAACTAGGCGAAGATTTTCCACTCTTCGCAAAGGAAGGCTATGAGGGCGGATGCTTGTTCTTCTGGGAGGTGGGCGTATACGCGAACCGTGTTTTCTGGGTCCGTTGGGTGAACTTGGTGGGTGATTGTGTCACTGTCGACGCTGAAATCGCGGCCGAATCTTTTGACTCGCTTAGGCTTGCCAGCGGAAAGATGCTTTTGTCTGTCACCATGGATATTTCTTCGAGTTGTTGTTGGGCTCTAAACGTGTCGGAGACTTTGTGGAAGTCGCGATCGCACTGGACCAATTTGGTGAAGCTTCCATTGACTATGATGACTCATGTGGGTCCTGGCATCTTGAGTTTGAGATATGCATAATGTGGAACCGCCATGAATTGGGCGAGAGCTGGTCACCCGAGTATGGCGTGGTACTACGACTGCCAGTTGATCACTTCGAATTCAAGGACTTGTCTTGCGAAGTTGCGCTTGCTGCCGAAGATGACGTCAAGCTCAATTGTTCCGATGGAGGCGGCTGTTTCTCCTCTAACTACGCCATATATCGTGGTGCCTGACTTCTTGACTATACCTATTCATGGCTCCTTCCTAGAAGAAACAACTAAGACTAAAACATGTGCTTCACTAATTGTGACAACCACACGAACGAAACACCTATTGCTAGAACACTTGCTCCCTTGAGATACTTGAGATATTTGCTGCTTGCTACTTGTGAAACTTGCTTTAGAAACTTGCTCTAGGATTACTTGCATTTTAAACTTGCTTCACTAGTTACTAGACAAACCACACTCCACGTCACTTGCTTTTAATTAGTTAGTTCCTTTTAGTCAAACTTATTGCTTTGCATAAACAGCCATATAAGAGGGTTATAGGGCTTTAGAGAATAGATAGCTTACCTTTAGCTCCTCGTGGGTTCGACACTCAAATACTTATCGAAAGGTACTACAATTGATCTCCTGCACTTGGGAGTCATCAAGCACTTTTCTGGCGCCGTTGCCGGGGAGCGTTGTGCTAAGCTTTTATTCTTGTTTGCATTGCATACTAACATATAAACCTAAAACACAATATTAGAACTGTATAATATCTACCTTGAATTAGGACATGAAGTGTTTGAGGAGAAATTGAAAAATTATTTGCACAACAATCATATTTGTGGTAGTACTAATTCTTTGAACACCTTTATTGCTAAGGAAAACCTTGAGCTTGGGGAAGTTTTTCTTGATGAATATGATATTTTTAGTCCACCTACTATTGAGGATAAAAATGATATACTTGCTGATTATATGGAAAGTTTTAAGCTTGGGGAAGTTGGTTTTGATGAGCATGATATTTCTAGTTCCCCAAGCTTGGAGGAGAAAATTCACTTTGATGATACTATGCTTCCTATATATGATCATTGCAATGAAAATTATGAATGTTTAACTCCCACTATCACTAATGAGGATTTTACTTATGTGGAGAGTAGTGATTCTTTTATGCATGTGGCTCATGATAAGAATGTTTTATGTGATATTCATATTGCTGAATCTATTCATGATGCTACTGAAAATTATTATGAGAGAGGGAAACATTGGTTACACATATTTCAACAATATTAAGTTTCCCCTCTTTATGCTGAAAGTATTGAAGTTGCACTTGATCTACCTTTCTATGCTTGCTATTATGTGCTTCTTTTATTTGTTTCATTACAAAATGCCAATGCATAGGAAATGGGTTAGACTTAAAAATAAATTGTTTAATATTTTTTTGGGTGTGTTCCTTATGCTTTAATTTCCTACTCGGTTTGAGCACACATTTATGTCTTTAAAACATGTAAAATACCTTTACCTACTGTTATGTATCATTTAGTTTAAGATTTTCATTTTATAAAAATTTGGGAAAGTAAATGAGAAGGATGAGTAATGGAGAAGTTGGGGTCGACCTTGAACATGTGTTGTTCATGCCAATGAAACCATTGCAAAGTCTCTATCATTAAAACTTTTTCCAAAGCTAAAAACAATAAAAATATTAGTTCACTACTGTAACATCACATTTCTGTCTTATTTCTCATCTTAAATGGCAAGAATAATCTTATATGAGAGACAGGATTAAACAATAATAATTAGCTGTCCAGAAAACAGATTCCTGAACTTCACTGCGAAAAATGTTTAAAATCACAGAAGTGGAATTTTGACCTGGTAATTTACGACAGCAATATTTAGTTATCACTACATATTTCATTAGTTTTAAGTTTTCTGATTTGAGCAACTTAAGTGCCTCTAAAAATTCACTCTTTACGGGTTGTTCAGTTTTTGGCAGATTATGTCTTTATTTTGCATTGCTCTCATTACTTGTGTTTTGTGTGGTTCTTTTGATCAAGGAGCAATGCACAACTGTAGTAACAGTAGTTAATATTTAGAATCAACTCATGATGTGTCTTTGTTGTACCTATGTGGATTTTATTTATGGAGGCACTAACCCCTCTAATCAAGTTTTATGTTGAGATTTGTGTAAGAAGAATTTTTCAGGAGGAAGAGTTGAGTGAGATGAACAAAGATCAAGAGGGACAACCAATCAAGCTTGGGGATGTACCCCTGGGCTCACCCTACATGTATCAAATAAGTACAAGAATCCAAGCTTGGGGATGCCGAGCCACCTCACTCCAACCATCATGATGTTAAGTACGAAAAGCCTAGCTATACGGCTATCAATAAAGCGCTTTACGGGAGGCAACCCGGTTGTTATTAGTTGGTTTTTCCTAGTGTCCTCTTGATGTCTCAAGAGATTAGGTTTTTTGTTTTAATTCTGGAGTTTTCAATAAAGAGTCAAGTCAAACCCATTTGCACTTATAAGTTGCTATCCTAGTGCATGAAATTTCTGTTTCAGCACGAGTCTGCTCACCGTATGATTTTACGTTTTTTATTGGTATGTCGGATTGAGCTAATTTTTTAGTATGTTCTGCAACTTTTCGTCCTCTGTAAGGACAAAAATTGGCTTAATTTTTTGACGAGTCTAGCTTAGGGAAAAACGTTCGTTTTGCTGTTGTTGCTTTTCTGGACAGATTCTGCCTTCTTTTGTTTTATGCACTCTTTGGGCTTGGGAATCGAATTTCCATGATTCTTTCAAGCAAGAGAGTGAACATACAACATAATGAACCTTATTGTCTATCTACTGGAACATTTGATTTGGAATTTTGCACAGCAAGCATGTGATTTGTTTGTCCTTGCTAATCTCACCCCACAGAAAAAGAATGGGAGAAACATGTTTTGTGAAGTTTTTTCACAGGGAATAGAGGAGCTGCGCCTCAAGACATCCAAGAATGGTGAAAGCCATAAGCTTGGGGATGTGATGAACACCCCACTGTAGCTACACTCTTTTGGTTAGCACACGTCTACTTTCTGTTTTTCTAAGCAAAGCATTTATCGTAGAGACTTGAAGCGTCTAGTTTTTGTTTTTATTTTTGTTTTGATAAGACCACCACCATCATTTTATATGAGATTGAGCTACTGGAGTTTGGGGTTGGAATGTATTGGATGCTAGTATTATGATTTGGAATAGGGATGCCATGGTTGATTCCAAGAGCTACATATGTTTTCATGATTTATAGACTTTTTATGTGTAGAAATTTGCAATAATGTTGTCTTGAGCTATCTCTTATTCATGTCCTTGATGTTAAGTGCTGGTTTATTTAGTTTGTCATGAAATGAGTAGTTCTATGGACATATGCATGCATAGTAGCTGGTCAACTATCTCCCTCTTGCTAGCCAAAAATTTAAAAATTCCAACAAGTAAAAACTTGTTTCCAACACTCCTTAGCCAAGTATTTCCAGTGAGTCCACCATATCTTCCCATTAGCTTCATTGCTATTCCGAGTATGTTCACCATGTTATTGTGTTATTTATGTTCTAAATTAAGATATTCACTTTATTAATTGTCATGGGTTGAACTTGGGATAGGACTCTCACGAACTTTTGAAGGCACACTTTACTTTTTATGCATCTAATAAACATGACCCAATAATGGGAGCCACAAGTTTTGCGTTTGACAAGTGTGTTGTTGGGAGCTAGCTATAAACGTGTATCACCGGAAAGCTTTCAACATTGCACAAAAATTTATATTTGGTTGATATCATGTACTTTTGTTTTTGGACTCCTACCATGCCGAAATAAAATAGAGGAATAGTAAGTTTTGATGAGTAAGTATCTATATGACTAGAGAAACGCATTGGGCCGCTAACCCAAGCCATGCTTTATCATGGTGGAAATTTACTTACAGCTTGAGTGGCTCTACAAACACATCCTACAATAAAATAAGAAGCTATGCATAATAGTGGATGAAAATAAAAAGGATGATGAGTCTACTCCGTTTGTTTGTCTTGTCATTGTGACATGGGCTTGTTTCCATGTCATGGGGCAAGAGGTACCTCTTTGCGGTTCTCTATGATGTCATTAATACTTATTATGATTGTACAAAGCTTATTAGGAATCTTAAGTTGAGTAATCATGGAGTAGGTTTTCACACTCACGGGGCATGAGGCTTTCAACCACCTTGTCATTCTCATTACTTCAATACTCACAATTTTAAGATGCTAGTGATAAAGGGGCAATGAGAGTCCTAGATCAATGGATACCACATTTCAATTAGTAATTTCAGTTGAATAATTTAGAGGCTAAATAAGACTTGATCATGTTTTACCTCTACTCAATTTTCTCCAAAGTGTCCACCATATTTTCTATTCTCCATTATGCTATTCTTTGACCAATATAGGATTTTATTTTTCATTTTGTGTATGCATTTGGTCCATAGTGCTTTTATTTCATTATACATTTTGTGAACTTTCATGAAGCATCTTTGCTTGCATATTTGATATTTGTTACAACATGAATTGTATATTGCTACTCATTTCTAGTATTAATCATTTGATTATATGTAGCATGAATAATCCTCCTTGATATCCCATGATTGTTTCAATATGCAAAGTCCATGTTAGTTTTATCACCTTCATACTCGAGGACGAGCATGGGTTAAGCTTGGGGATGTTGATGCATGTAAAATGCATACATGAACTTTGCATGTTATTACTTGTTTTTCCTACATATTAGCAACTTATATTCATGTTTTATAATGATTTGGGGGATTTTCTAAACAATCCCCCTTCTTTTGGTTCTAACCCTGTTTTTCTAGAAAACGTACTTTTTAGTGTTTCAGACTTTCCGGGAGCTTCGGGACTCCAAAAAGGGCAAGGCCAAAGAGCACGGTTCAGAATTTTCGAGACGAAGACCATGGGCCAAAGTGGAGGGCCAAAAGGCCAACCAGGTGGCAAAGAGGACCCTCCACGCGGCCAGATTCCTTGGCCGCGTGAGAGGCCCCCTTTTTGCCCCCGTGGCTCCGATGCCGTCGATATTTCTTCTCCCGAGTGTCTCTTGACCTAAAAACGACTATATAAAGGGTCCCCTGGCCTTTTCGAGGAGGAGGCGGCGCCGAGAGACGAAACCACGAAACAGAGAGACAGAAGGCTGCCGCCGGAGAAGATCTGTCGGGACCCGGGGTTAGCGTATGTAATTCCAGTCACGATACAATCACATGGAGAGCCGAGAACCGTACCCACTTGTCTAAGCAGACAAGGCCAAGCACAGAACGTTCTCGGTAAGCATCAAATATGAGGGGCATCCCATTCAGGCCGGATGATCATCTGAGATGGGTCCTCATCGTCCGCTCACAAGTCTACATGCTTATGGGTGGTGAATCCCATACTCATAGACAAGTCGCCTCAACCATGTTATCCATTGGATCCTAACTCTGACATAGACTTACTCCAGCCCGATCACTTAGTCGGGGTCTAGGGCGGGCTCGATCATACAACAAAGTGTGCACGTGACAGAGTCACGAGCAATCGCATCGCGATGCCCCAAGCTGCGCACATCTAAGGTCCACTTGGTGTATAAAAGACCGCCAGCCAGATCACAACTAAGGTCTCAAAAACCCATACTAAGACATGCATGTTATAAACATACACGCAGCACACATGCCTAGTATGAACAGCAGGTATCATCACATAACTCTACAAAGTTTTCTTTATTGATATACACATAGAGCATACAGAGATCACATGTCTGTGATCAACATTACATCAATACAACGGAAGCAAATTAGGTCTGAATACAGACAAGTTTAACAAATGGCTTAGAGAAGCCTTGCAAAACAAACATGCCCTTCCACGAGGGACCAGACTGCTGTCTGGGACTATACTACCAAGGTCAACGTCGAGCTTCACGAAGGTGACTCCATCGGGGTCCGGTTCTTATCTAAAACATAGAATAAGCAAACGTGAGTACAAAGTCGTACTCAGCAAGACTTACATCAGAACTAAACTACTCATGCTCAAGTATCAAGGTGAAGGAGGTGGGGTTTCATCATGCAGAAGTGCCAGCTTTGACTTGGCTATTCCTGAACTACGAATACCAGACTTGAGGTAAGAAGCGTACACGAGTCCACTACATCTCCAACCAATACACCACTATGGTTACTTCCTCGACTTCCCCACGAGGAGGCACACCATAGCACTCACGCTTATCTTTCGAGTTTTATAAGTATCCATTCAAGTTGTCTAATAATCAGGTACAGGTCCCAAGTAGTCCTTAACCGCGGACGCGGCTATTCGAATAGTTTTGTTAACCTTGCAAGGGTGTAAACTACACACACATGACCATCGGTTACCGCCAGGTCTCGCCACCGTTCAAGAGGTGACAGCGAGGATGTTCACCACGACACTTCGCTCACAGCCGGTCTATTCCAGGAGTCGACTACCTGAGTTGCTACCGCTCGAGAGCCCGGCCGGATCAACGAAACGGACTCAGACAATGTAAGTGACCGAGACGCCACCTTTAGCAGATGGTTTTCCTGCCTCACAGGTGCACCCACATATCTAGGATGATGCAACCATTCCTTCATTCTTTTTCTATGCATATGCCAAATGGAAAGCCCGAACTAATGTGACTCCTGGACGTCGACACGGATCAAGGTACTAGGCCGAGAGGGGTCCGTGAGCCCAATGTGTGGTTGTACTCTTTGTCTTGGATTACTATACAAGAACTCGATGCCTAAGGCGGTGTTCAACGAGACAACCCATTGTGTACTCCTACACAGCCTCTCATCGTTCACCTTGTATTAGGGTGGATTCACCGACACAGTTTCACTTTCATCAACACCATGTTCACCATCATCCCGACTCACATCAAAAGCAACCTCATGTAACACTAAGCATGCAATAAGCATTAACAGTTGCAGGGGCTTCATGATATCAATCAACTCCTATGTCAACTAGGATTGTGGTTTGCTTACTACTGTGACAAGATGATAGGTCATGCATCGGATATGGGTTCAACTATGCGGTAGAATCGATACAAAGTGATCTCCTAAACATGCATAAGCGAGACTGAGAGGGAATTGGGATTTTATAGACATGATCAATGGGGTTTTCTTGCCTTGCTGACGAGGTTCGATATCGGGGTCTTCAACGAAGGGGGTGGCCTCCGGTTCCGGTTGCACGTCTATCAAGCAAACAATCAAACAAGGTATAAAGTTATTTGCAATGCTCAAACACATGATCAGTATTGAAATGGTGATGTTCTTGGTCACAAGGTGGGTACAATTCCATTTAAAAGAAGTCAAATGCAAAGTCATTTGCAAATGTGCTTCAAATTTGAATTTGAAATAAAGCCATATGGATGTTTTGCACTGTTCACCCATTTTAAAATGGTCAAACATGAAAACAGAGCCCATATTCATAATCCTTGGATTTTTCTGATAATTTTTCATATATTATATGTTTAATTTGGAGTTAGTATGAATTTTCTATGAATTTCCAAAGTTTAAACAATTTTTTGGAATTTTCTGGATTATTTTAAATTCTTTTTAAATGTTTTCCATTTACTGCGTCAGCAGTGACGCAGGGTGACGTCACAGGGGGCTCTGGCCAGTGGGCCAGCCCCGTCAGTGGGAGAGGGGCTTAACCCCCTCTGTTTAGTTAAGTTAGTGATTAGAGGTGGCCTGGGGCCCACTTGTCTGTGGCACTGGGTGGGGGTTAAGAGTCGTTTAGCGCTAAATAAACCGGCCCACCGGCGGTTAGCCGCCGGTGACTACCAGCGCGGCGGAGCTACACGGGGAGGAGGCTCCCGGCCTCCAAACGCAGCGCCAGGGACACCAAACTACAGCCCGTGGAAGCGCACGTCTCGGGGGCTACTCGCGCACCACCTGGGAGCACCACGGCGACGGCAGCGACGTCCTCGGCGGCGGCCGGAGTACTGGAGAGGCGGCGATGGCAGCAGAAAGCACGGGGAGGAGAAGGGAGTAGGGCAAAATGGCGAGAGGCTCACCCTGAGCGTGAAGAGGATCTCGGGGAAACCGGAGGAGGCGAGACGGCGGCGTATTTGACGACGAAGACCCGGCGGCCGTGGCGTGGAACAGGGTCGATGGCGTCGTCCTCGGGGCCGTTGGACTCGATTCCTCGCGCTTGAAGACGAAGACGAGGGCTCCGGTGCTACTGGACGCTTCAGCTAGGCGAAAGGAGGTCGTTGGCCACGCGCTGCACGGCGGCGTGCTCCGGCTGGGCTTCGGGCGGCGCTGGATTCACGGGGGAAGAGAGGCATGGAGGAAGCCAGAGGAGGGGGAAAGGTTGTGGGGGTTCGCGGGCAGGTCCGTGGCGTGCTTACAGGCCAGGGGAGGTCTGGAAGCCGCCAGGCGTCGCGGTGGCGTCTCCGCCGCGCTCCCAGCTCCAGCGAGCTGCTTGGAGCCGCGGGGGAGGAAGACGACAATCGCGCGGCTGGGCTGGGCCGGTTACTGGGCCAGGTGGCCAGGTGGCCAGGGGGTGGGCTGGCATTGAAAAAATTCCTTTTTTCTGTGTTTTGTTTCTGTTTTCCTTTTCTGTAATTGGTTTTGCCCCAAAATAAATAGCAGAGCAATTTTGTAAAATGCCCAAACATTTTTATAAATCCTAGGTGACCAGTAGCAAGTCACTTATAGAATTTGAGCATTTTTGAAATTCAATACATTTTGAATTTCAATTCAAATAGGGTTATTTTAATTTCCAAAGTCACTGTTTGAATATTAGAAAAATCCATGTGCATGGGATTGATCCCAAACCACTTTTAAAATGACCAGCATCATTTATAGGAATTTTTCAAACATTCAATTGATTTTTGGAAAAATATTTTTATCTGGCCATTTCAAATAAATTCTCAGGGCTTTCTGCTTCTCCATTTTTGAATTTCTTTTGAATTTTTCATGATGCAAAAGGGTCAAACAAGCCCTAGCACTTACCCTAATTGGGGTTCTGACAACTCGCCCCCACTCAAAAGAATCTCGTCCCGAGATTCAGAAGTCGTCGGGAGGAAGGTGGGGTACTCGGCACGGAGGCGGTCTTCTCTTTCCCATGTTGCTTCTTTCTCGGAGTGATGTGACCATTGCACCTTGAGGAACTTGATCTTCTGACGACGAGTGACACGCTCTGCTGAATCAAGAATACGAACGGGGTACTCTCGATAAGAAAGGTCATCTTGGAGATCAAGCGTTTCATGGTCGACTTCGCGGATGGGGTCCTTGAAGCAACGCCTGAGTTGTGACACATGGAGTACATCATGTACTCGGGAAAGGTGAGGAGGTAGTTCAAGTTGGTAGGCAACTTCTCCACGTTTAGCAAGAATGCGGAAAGGTCCGATGTAACGTGGGGCCAACTTGCCTTTGATACCGAATCTTTGGGTTCCCTTCAGAGGAGTAACCCGAAGGTAAGCCTTCTCATCCAGATTGTAGCTCTCCTTTCTATGATGACGATCATAGTAGCTTTTCTGACGAGATTGAGCGGCTTTCAAACGATCACGAACAATGCGAACTTGCTCTTCTGCTTCCTTGATCATATCCGGCCCAAAGAATTGTCTTTCACCGGTTTCTGACCAGTTAAGGGGTGTTCGACATCGTCGTCCGTAGAGGAGTTCAAAAGGAGCCATGTTCAGACTAGATTGAAAACTATTGTTATAAGAAAATTCGGCGAATGGAAGAGATTTCTCCCAATTCTTTCTGAATGAGATAACACAAGCTCTGAGCATGTCTTCCAAGATTTATTTAACCCTTTCAACTTGACCGCTAGACTGAGGATGGAAAGCTGTACTAAAGGATAGATGAGTTCCCATAGCATTTTGAAAGCTTCCCCAAAATCTAGAGGTGAAAAGGCTACCACGATCAGAATTGATCACCAAAGGAACACCATGAAGAGACACAATTCTAGAGATGTACAAGTCCGCTAACTGGCTAGCAGTTATAGACTCGCGAACAGGAAGGAAGTGAGCAACTTTGGAAAGCCTATCTATGACAACGAAGATGACATCATTTCCTTTCTGGGTTTTTGGAAAGCCGGTGATGAAGTCCATACCGACTTTGTCCCATTTCCACTCTGGGATAGGCAAAGGTTGAAGTGTGCCAGCAGGTCTTTGGTGTTCTGCCTTAATGCGACGACAAACATCACATTCAGCAACAAATCGAGCAATGTCTCTCTTCATCCGGGTCCACCAAAATCTCTGGCGTAGATCTCGGTACATTTTTGTGCTACCGGGATGAATTGAGAGGGGTGTGTCATGGGCTTCTTTGAGGATGAGTTGCCTTAGATCCTTATTCTTAGGTACTACCAAACGATTTTCAAAGAATACCGTTCCTTTACTATCTGTGGAGAAACATTTAGCAATTCCGCTAGCAATGTTCTCCTTGATCCAGCGAACACCTCATGCACGCCTTTGGGCAACTCTGATTTGATCCTCAAGGGTTGGTTTCGCCACCAAGTTGAAAAGAGATCCACGAGGAACAATCTCGAGATTGAGTTTTCGAAATTCCTCATGAAGAAGTGGTTGATATTGTTGTAACATAAGGTTGTTACAATACGACTTACGACTTAGTGCATCAGCCATGACATTGGCCTTGCCTGGGGTGTAAGAAATTCCTAAGTCATAATCTTTTATCAACTCTATCCAGCGTCTTTGCCTGAGATTAAGATCTGGCTGGGTGAAAATATATTTGAGGCTTTGGTGGTCGGAATAGATCTCACAACGATTACCAAGGAGGTAATGTCGCCAAGTCTTCAGGGCATGAACTACGGCAGCGAGTTCAAGATCATGGGTAGGATAGTTCTCTTCATGTGGCCACAACTGGCGTGAAGCATAAGCTACCACATGTCGATCTTGCATAAGTATGCATCCTAACCCTTGCCGTGAAGCATCACAATAGATCTCGAAATCCCTTTTGGTGTCTGGAGGTGCAAGTACGGGTGCAAAAGTCAATCTTCTTTTTAGCTCCTGAAAGCTTTCCTCGCACTTGGGGGTCCATTGGAATTTCTTATCTTTCTTGAGGAGTTCAGTAAGAGGCTTTGCAACTTTAGAAAAATTCTCGACGAAGCGGCGGCAATAGCTGGCTAGGCCAAGAAAACTCCTAACTTGCTTAACCGATTCAGGTGGAGTCCAGTCAAGGACGGCCTGAACTCTCTCGGGATTAACTGCAACACCTTTCGTAGAAATCACGTGGCCTAAGTAGGTCACTTCTGGTAGCCAAAATTCACACTTGGAGAACTTGGCATAAAGGCGATGCTCTCTAAGTTTCATCAATACCAACCTAAGATGTTCTGCGTGCTCTTCTTCGTTCTTCGAGTAGATGAGAATGTCATCAAGATAAACCACAACAAATTTATCTAGGTACTCCATGAAGATCGAATTCATTAAGCGCGAGAATGTGGCGGGGGCATTGGTTAAACCAAAGGACATGACGGTATACTCGTAAAGACCATAACGAGTAGTGAAAGCCGTTTTTGGAATGTCCTCGTTTCGGATTTTGATTTGATGATAGCCTAATCTCAAATCCATCTTGGAGAAGACAGAGGATCCTGCAAGTTGATCATAAAGATCATTGATCCTGGGCAGTGGGTACTTGTTCTTTATCGTCGCTAGATTTAGCGGGCGATAGTCTACGCACATCCTTTCTGTTCCATCTTTCTTCGTTACGAACAGAACGGGGCAACCCCATGGCGATGAGCTAGGGCGGATGAAGCCTTTTGCCAACGAAGCATAAAGTTGGGTTTTTAGCTCAGCTAACTCATGTGGGGCCATTCTATATGGACGTCTGGAAATTGGGGTTGTGCCTGGTATAAGATCCACTATGAATTCTACACACCTGTCGGGTGGCATGCCTGGCAGCTCTTCAGGAAAGACATCCGGGAAGTCACGAACCACCGGAACATCTTCAAGGTCTGGAAGGGGAAGCACATTCAAAGTATGCATCTGGATTCTAGAGCTGGGTGATGTGTAGTCAATGGTCTGGCCTGAAGGATGGGTGAGTTTGACTGATTTGGCTTTACAATCAAGAAAAGCATTCTGCCTTGATAACCAATCCATTCCTAGGATAACATCAATGTCCGAAGATTTGAGGGCTATAAGAGAAGCAAGGAATACTAAACCCTCAATTGCAATTTGATTGCCATGGCTTACTCTATTAGTTTGCCACTTTGAACCAGGAGTTTGAATGATCATAGGAGAAAACATTTCTTCAAAAGGGAATTCATGACGAAGTGCATAACCCTCCGACATGAATGAATGAGAAGCTCCTGGATCGAAAAGAACGGAGGCGGGAACATGATTGACTGGGAGTGTGCCAAGAATGACATCAGAAGCAGCAGTGGTTTCCTTAACTGAGATTTGGTTCACACAACCACTACTAGTGGATGAAGGCTTTGCTGGAAAGGCTTTGGTGGATGATTTCTTTGGAGGCCTGGGTCGAGAATGACGTGGTTCCATCAAGACCTGAGGGCATTGACGATAGTAATGGCCTGGAAGACCACACTTAAAGCATACCCTGTCTGAAATGCTGGAAGCAGGATTACTTGGCTGCACACCATCATTCCGAGGTGGAATAATGTGTTGAGGTGGATGGCATAAATTCGGTGGTGGTCTCTGGAGGAGGTTTTGAGGTATGACACTGGTTGGAATCCAAATTCTGCGTTTCTGAGGGGCTGAACTGGAAGAAGAAGCAAGCTCAAGAGCATGCTTGCGGGACTCTTCGAAAGTTTCATTGCCATGCTCAGCTCTGAAGGATCTGTTGACTAAATCCTCAAAGGTGGCAAATTCGATGAGGTTGAGATCATGTCGAAGGATGGGGCTAAGTCCCTTACGGAACCTTGCCTGCTTTCTGGCATCGGTGGTGATCTCATCTTGGGCATACCGAGCAAGACGGTTGAACTCTCTCACATACTCATGGATGGACATCTCTCCTTGAGTCAGATTGCAGAACTCTTCCTTCTTGCGCTCCATCAATTCATCCAGAAGGTGATACCCTCGAAAGGCAACACAGAACTCCTGCCAAGTCACTACGTGACCATCTGGCTGCATAGCAACATAGTTCTCCCACCATTCAGCAGCAGCACCTTCCAGAAAGTATGCCGCGAATATAACTCGATCATCGGGAGCAACATGTGCAGTATCAAGCTTACGCTTGATGGAACGGAGCCAATCATCAGCTTCAAGGGGCTCAGAAGAACATCGGAATACCGGTGGCTTGAGGAGGATGAAGTCCTGAATGCTCACAACCACATTACGATGACGTGAGGTATTCTGCTCGATGAGCTCCAGAAGGCGTGTTTGATCACGTTGATTCTTCTCAGCTTCCATCATGATTTCCGCCGCAGAAGGCGGTGGTAGAGGTTCATCATCATTTCGATTCCGAACACGGTCTCGATTCCGACGAACAGCACTACGAGTTCCACCTGACATCCTGTGTGATAAAAATCAACAATCAGAACAGGTTGAATGATGGATTCAAGGATAACAAGACATGATGAAGGAGGAAAAGATTAAAATGCGAAGTCAATGATTCATAGAAACTTGGAACAAATCTGGCAGCATAACGGCTACACCGGGATGGAAAAAAAGACAACCTCGAGGAATTTGGACAGAACTTCCTCAAGGAACTCAAACACGAAGACTTTGGACGACCACAACTGTCCTACGGCTACAAGGAAGCACTCAACGAGATGTTCTAGTAAGACATAGATGAGCCTAGTCCTATCATCCCGTAGAAAAGATAAGGGTGACTCAGAACTCAGATCGATGAGGGTAAGGAGAAAAAGAAGCCTTACGTTGTTCCCTTATACCCAGAGTAACTATATAACTATAGAATGCTAGACTCGACTTCGACCAAGGGTTTGCTAAGCCTACAGACAGTCCTGCTCTGATACCAAGTCTGTCGGGACCCGGGGTTAGCGTATTTAATTCCAGTCGCGATACAATCACATGGAGAGCCGAGAACCGTACCCACTTGTCTAAGCAGACAAGGCCAAGCACAGAACGTTCTCGGTAAGCATCAAACGTGAGGGGCATCCATTCAGGCCGGATGATCATCTGAGATGGGTCCTCATCGTCCGCTCACAAGTCTACAGACTTATGGGTGGTGAATCCCATACTCATAGACAAGTCGCCTCAACCATGTTATCGATTGGATCCTAACTCTTACATAGACTTACTCCAGCCCGATCACTTAGTCGGGGTCTAGGGCGGGCTCGATCATACAACAAAGTGTGCACGTGACAGAGTCACGAGCAATCGCATCGCGATGCCCCAAGCTGCGCACATCTAAGGGCCCCTTGGTGTATCAAAGACCACCAGCCAGATCACAACTAAGGTCTCGAAAACCCATACTAAGACATGCATGTTATAAACATACACGCAGCACACATGCCTAGTATGAACAGCAGGTATCATCACATAACTCTACAAAGTATTATTTATTGATATACACATAGAGCATACAGAGATCACATGTCTGTGATCAACATTACATCAATACAACGGAAGCAAATTAGGTCTGAGTACAGACAAGTTTAACAAATGGCTTAGAGAAGCCTTGCAAAACAAACATGCCCTTCCACGAGGGACCAGACTGCTGTCTGGGACTATACTACCAAGGTCAACGTCGAGCTTCACGAAGGTGACTCCATCGGGGTCCGGTTCTTATCTAAAACATAGAATAAGCAAACGTGAGTACAAAGTCGTACTCAGCAAGACTTACATCAGAACTAAACTACTCATGCTCAAGTATCAAGGTGAAGGAGGTGGGGTTTCATCATGCAGAAGTGTCAGCTTTGACTTGGCTATTCCTGAACTACGAATACCAGACTTGAGGTAAGAAGCGTACACGAGTCCACTACATCTCCAACCAATACACCACTATGGTTACTTCCTCGACTTCCCCACGAGGAGGCACACCATAGCACTCACGCTTATCTTGCGAGTTTTATAAGTATCCATTCAAGTTGTCTAATAATCAGGTACAGGTTCCAAGTAGTCCTTAACCGCGGACGCGGCTATACGAATAGTTTTGTTAACCTTGCAAGGGTGTAAACTACACACACATGACCATCGGTTACCGCCAGATCTCGCCACCGTTCAAGAGGTGACAGCGAGGATGTTCACCACGACACTTCGCTCACAACCGGTCTATTCCAGGAGTCGACTACCTGAGTTGCTACCGCTCGAGAGCCCGGCCGGATCAACGAAACGGACTCAGACAATGTAAGTGACCGAGACGCCACCTTTAGCAGATGGTTTTCCTGCCTCACAGGTGCACCCACATATCTAGGATGATGCAAGCATTCCTTCATTCTTTTTCTATGCATATGCCAAATGGAAAGCCCGAACTAATGTGACTCCTGGACGTCGACACGGATCAAGGTACTAGGCCGAGAGGGGTCAGTGAGCCCAATGTGTGGTTGTACTCTTTGTCTTGGATTACTATACAAGAACTCGATGCCTAAGGCGGTGTTCAACGAGACAACCCATTGTGTACTCCTACACAACCTCTCATCGTTCACCTTGTATTAGGGTGGATTCACCGACACAGTTTCACTTTCATCAACACCATGTTCACCATCATCCCGACTCACATCAAAAGCAACCTCATGTAACACTAAGCATGCAATAAGCATTAACAGTTGCAGGGGCTTCATGATATCAATCAACTCCTATGTCAACTAGGATTGTGGTTTGCTTACTACTGTGACAAGATGATAGGTCATGCATCGGATATGGGTTCAACTATGCGGTAGAATCGATACAAAGTGATCTCCTAAACATGCATAAGCGAGACTGAGAGGGAATTGGGATTTTCTAGACATGATCAATGGGGTTTGCTTGCCTTGCTGACGAGGTTCGATATCGGGGTCTTCAACGAAGGGGGTGGCCTCCGGTTCCGGTTGCACGTCTATCAAGCAAACAATCAAACAAGGTATAAATTTATTTGCAATGCTCAAACACATGATCAGTATTGAAATGGTGATGTTCTTGGTCACAAGGTGGGTACAATTCCATTTAAAAGAAGTCAAATGCAAAGTCATTTGCAAATGTGCTTCAAATTTGAATTTGAAATAAAGCCATATGGATGTTTTGCACTGTTCACCCATTTTAAAATGGTCAAACATGAAAACAGAGCCCATATTCATAATCCTTGGATTTTTCTGATAATTTTTCATATATTATATGTTTAATTTGGAGTTAGTATGAATTTTCTATGAATTTCCAAAGTTTAAACAATTTTTTGGAATTTTCTGGATTATTTTAAATTCTTTTTAAATGTTTTCCATTTACTGCGTCAGCAGTGACGCAGGGTGACGTCACAGGGGGCTCTGGCCAGTGGGCCAGCCCCGTCAGTGGGAGAGGGGCTTAACCCCCTCTGTTTAGTTAAGTTAGTGATTAGAGGTGGCCTGGGGCCCACTTGTCTGTGGCACTGGGTGGGGGTTAAGAGTCGTTTAGCGCTAAATAAACCGGCCCACCGGCGGTTAGCCGCCGGTGACTACCAGCGCGGCGGAGCTACACGGGGAGGAGGCTCCCGGCCTCCAAACGCAGCGCCAGGGACACCAAACTACAGCCCGTGGAAGCGCACGTCTCGGGGGCTACTCGCGCACCACCTGGGAGCACCACGGCGACGGCAGCGACGTCCTCGGCGGCGGCCGGAGTACTGGAGAGGCGGCGATGGCAGCAGAAAGCACGGGGAGGAGAAGGGAGTAGGGCAAAATGGCGAGAGGCTCACCCTGAGCGTGAAGAGGATCTTGGGGAAACCGGAGGAGGCGAGACGGCGGCGTATTTGACGACGAAGACCCGGCGGCCGTGGCGTGGAACAGGGTCGATGGCGTCGTCCTCGGGGCCGTTGGACTCGATTCCTCGCGCTTGAAGACGAAGACGAGGGCTCCGGTGCTACTGGACGCTTCAGCTAGGCGAAAGGAGGTCGTTGGCCACGCGCTGCACGGCGGCGTGCTCCGGCTGGGCTTCGGGCGGCGCTGGATTCACGGGGGAAGAGAGGCATGGAGGAAGCCAGAGGAGGGGGAAAGGTTGTGGGGGTTCGCGGGCAGCTCCGTGGCGTGCTTACAGGCCAGGGGAGGTCTGGAAGCCGCCAGGCGTCGCGGTGGCGTCTCCGCCGTGCTCCCAGCTCCAGCGAGCTGCTTGGAGCCGCGGGGGAGGAAGACGACAATCGCGCGGCTAGGCTGGGCCGGTTACTGGGCCAGGTGGCCAGGTGGCCAGGGGGTGGGCTGGCTTTGAAAAATTTCCTTTTTTCTGTGTTTTGTTTCTGTTTTCCTTTTCTGTAATTGGTTTTGCCCCAAAATAAATAGCAGAGCAATTTTGTAAAATGCCCAAACATTTTTCTAAATCCTAGGTGACCAGTAGCAAGTCACTTATAGAATTTGAGCATTTTTGAAATTCAATACATTTTCAATTTCAATTCAAATAGGGTTATTTTAATTTCCAAAGTCACTGTTTGAATATTAGAAAAATCCATGTGCATGGGATTAATCCCTAACCACTTTTACAATGATCAGCATCATTTATAGGAATTTTTCAAACATTCAAATGATTTTTGGAAAAAGATTTTTATCTGGCCATTTCAAATAAATTCTCAGGGCTTTCTGCTTCCCCATTTTTGGATTTCTTTTGAATTTTTCATGATGCAAAAGGGTCAAACAAGCCCTAGCACTTACCCTAATTGGGGTTCTGACAAGATCGGAGGGGGGAAACGCCGCCGGGATCACCCCCGGAGGGCTCCACCCCCCTCCGGCGTGTTCATCATCAACATCTACAGCAAGATCAGCTCCATCTCTCCACGGTAATCTCTTGGCAAACACGATGTATGATGCAATACTATATTCCCTTGATGTATTGTGTCTCCCCGTCTATGTTTGAGTAGTGAATTGTTCTTGGCAATGGTGAAATAGTTCGTTGATTGGTTGCATACAAGTTTGTTATCTTCTATGATTGTCTTTATGTACAATATATGAGTGCACGCATATGTTGGGGAATGCATGTAAGGTGATCACCGGTAGCATAATGGAGTGGTGGTGACTTGGGAGTGACAGTAACCTGAGACCGAGCCACAAAGTTAAGTTATTGGGGGATATATATAGGGGACCTTAGAACGTAAGGCTATGGTGGGACTTTATGTCTTAATCAATCTTGTGCAGTCATTTACTTGGCCACATGATCCATCATAAGGGGTTGTAGATCATTTACTTGACTATACCTATTCATGGCTCCTTCCTAGAAGAAACAACTAAGACTAAAACATGTGCTTCACTAATTGTGACAACCACACGAACGAAACACCTATTGCTAGAACACTTGCTCCCCTGAGATACTTGAGATATTTGCTGCTTGCTACTTGTGAAACTTGCTTTAGAAACTTTCTCTAGGATTACTTGCATTTTAAACTTGCTTCACTAGTTACTAGACAAACCACACTCCACGTCACTTGCTTTTAATTAGTTAGTTCCTTTTAGTCAAACTTATTGCTTTGCATAAACAGCCATATAAGAGGGTTATAGGGCTTTAGAGAATAGATAGCTTACCTTCAGCTCCTCGTCGGTTCGACACTCAAATACTTATCGAAAGGTACTACAATTGATCTCCTGCACTTGGGAGTCATCAGCATCTCACGAGGTCTAAACCATGAAGAACAAACAAGGGAGGAGAACATCACATAGCTACTGACCATGGACCCATGGTCCAAGGTGGACTACTCACGGTTCATCCGGGAAGCATCCATGGTGGTGGAGAAGCTCCCGGAGGTGGTTCCTCCCTCCGGCAGGGTGCCGGGAAGAGGGCTCCTGGTCCTCCCAATCTTGGAAGCGCGGCGGCGGCGGAACAGAGGGGAGATCATGAAAAAGGGTTCTGTCCTCGAGGGTTTCGGGAAGAGAGGGATATATAGGCGAAGGGGGGAAGCCAGAGGAGGACCAGGGGCCCCAGGCGCCCCCCTGGCGCGACCTAGGGGGTGGCCGCACCAGGTGGCCGCCTGGGCCACCCCTGGCTCCCCTCTGGCCCCACTTGGGCTCTTCCCGAAGCTTCCTGTACGCTGATTTTTCCTATATTTTTCCCAGAATTTTTCAGGTACTTTAAGTAATGGGAAAACCTGAAATACAAAAACAGCAGAAAACAGGAACTGGCACTAGGGTGCACTGAGTTAATAGGTTAGTCCAAATATGATCAAAAGTGTATGGAAGTTCATCAATATCATAGCAATATCACACAAAAGATGCATGGAGCAAGCAGAAATTATAGATACGTTTTGGACATATCAGTACTGTTGTCGATGCCGCTGAAATGCCTGGAGGGCTATGGGTAGAATAGGCGTAGGTTCGCTACGTTCCATGGATTTCCCACGTCTTCATCGGTCTTTGGGTTCTTCAACCTGTATGCGCCGCCTCCTATGACCTTCGAGATTATGAATGGCCCTTCCCATTGTGGGGCGAGTTTGTGCACTTTTTCTTGTATCAGCCGCAAGACGAGGTCCCCTTTGCTGAAAATTCTGGTCTGCAGGCGACTGCTTTGATATGTGCGCAAATTTTCCTGGTATAATTCGGATCTTGTTATGGCTGTGTCTCGTGCTTCGTCTGTTGTGTCTTTGTCGTTCTGAAGTGCTTCTTCTGCCTCTTCCTCTTCGTACCCTGAGATTCGGGGAGCTCCAAATTTTAAGTCGTGCGGCAGTACTGCTTCTGCCCCGTATACCATGAAGAAAGGTGTATACTGGGTCGATCTATTTGGGGTGGTGCGCAGGCTCCATAGTACCGTGGGAAGTTATTCTACCCAGTTGCCTGCGGCTTGTTCTAGTGGTGCGAGGAGTCGTTTCTTTATTCCTCCGCATACTAGGCCGTTTGCTTTCTTCACTTGGTCGTTGGATTGTGGGTGCACGACTGATGCGTAGTTGACTTTGATGCCCATCTTCTGACAAAAGTTTTGGAATTCTGCTGCTGTGAAGTTTGTACCATTGTCTGTGATGATGTTGTGTGGTACGCCGAATCTGAAGATGATTCACTTGATGAAGATGACTGCTGTGAGGGCTGTTGAGCTGGTGATTGGTACTGCTTCGATCCATTTGGTGAACTTGTTGATTGTGACTAGTAGGTGTGTTCGTCCTCCTTTTGAAGATTTCTTGCGTGGGCCCACCATGTCGAGTCCCCAGGTGGCGAATGGCCAGGATAGTGGTATAGTTTTGAGTTCTGATGCTGGGGCGTGTGGCCTGCTAGCGAACTTTTGGCAAGCGATGCAGCGCCGCACGATATCTTCCGCATTTCTCATGGCGGTCGGCCAGTAGAACCCTGCTCGAAAAGCCTTGTCCACGAGTGCGCGACTGCTCGCGTGATGCCCACAGGTTCCTTCGTGAATCTCGAGCAGTAGGGATTTTCCGTCTTCTTCGTCAATACACATTTGGAGTATCTGAGAGATGTTGCGCTTGTATAGCTGTCTGTTGATTACTGTGAATGCTTTGGATCGTCGACTAATGCGTCTGGCTTCTGCGATGTCTTGTGGTAGAGTGCCTTCGATTAGGAATCGAAGGAACGGTTTTGCCCAGGATGGGTCTTCGAGTGCGGCTGGCTCTGCGACTTCGACTGCTTGGCTGCTTGTGTCGTCGGCTAGGCTCGCGGCCGCCACTTGTGCTGGTTCATTTGTGTCGTCGGCCTCTGCGGCTGTCTCGGGCGCCGCTGGCTTCACTTTGATTGATCTCTGGCTGATGCTCTCGAGGAAAACGCCTGGTGGTACTGGTCCTCGAGTCGATTTGATGTTCGCGAGCTTGTCGGCCTCCGTGTTATTTGCTCTGGAGACGTAGTTGAGTTCGCAGCCGTCGAATCCTCCTTCTAGTGTGTTGTAGACCTTCTGGTAGGCCATCATGTTGTATGCGACTGCGTCACAGTCCCTCATCGCCTGCTGGACGACGAGGTTGGATTCGCCGTAGCTTGAGAGGCGAGTGGCGCCGCAAGTTTTTGCCATGCGCATGTCGTGGAGTAGTGCCTCGTATTCTGCTTCGTTGTTGGAGGCATTGCTGAAGTTGATCTGGAGGACGTATCTGAGATTCGTTCCTTTGGGGGAGACTAGTACGACGCCTGCTCCGGCTCCTTGCTGTCTTTTGGACCCGTCGAAGAACATTGTCCATGAGTTGGACGGATCTGGGGGCCGGGTGTTTGGACCTCTTCCCACTCGACCAGGAAGTCTGGGAGTGCTTGGACTTTGATTGTTGTTGGGTGATTGAACTGCAGGTCTCGCGGACTGAGCTCGATGTTCCATTCGGCGACTCGGCCGGTCGCTCCGGGGTTGTTGAGGATGTCCGCGAGTGGTGCACTGCTCACGATTGTGATGGGGTGTTCATCGAAGTAGTGTGATACTTTTCTTGAGGTCATGATGATGGCGAGAAGGAGCTTCTGGTAGTGCGGGTACCGTTGTTGGGGCTTTGTGAGGAGCATGCTTAGGTAGTAGATTGGCCTTTGTATGCTCTGGACTTTGCCTTCTTCTACGCGCTCGACGACGAGCGCCGTGCTGACTACGCCGCTGCGCGCTGCTATGTAGAGGTACAGTTTCTACCGTTCTTTGGGTACCGCCAAGATTGGTGGATTCAAGATGGTTTTCTTTAGGTCTGCGAATGCATTGCGGGCTTCCTCGGTCCACTCGAATTTTTCTCCTTTTCTGAGCAGCTGGTAGAATGGTAAGGTCCTTTCCCCCAGCCTGCTGATGAAACGGCTCAGTGCTGCGAGTCTTCCTGTGAGTTGTTGCACGCCTTTGATGTTGGTTGGCTTTTGCATCTTTGCGATTGCTTGGACCTTTTCGGGGTTTGCTTCGATTCCTCGGGAGAAAACCATGTACCCAAGTAGTTTTCCGACTGGGACGCCGAACACGCACTTTTTTGGGTTGAGCTTGATTCTGTACTTGTTGAGGGCCGCAAATGTTTCACGGAGGTCGTCGAGTAGCGTGCTTGCGCTGTAGGTTTTGATGACGATGTCGTCTATGTAGACCTGAACATTTCTGCCAATTTGGTATCTCAAACATGCTTGCATCATTTGTTGGTACGTGGCTCCGGCGTGTTTTAGACCAAAGGGCATTGTTTTGTAGCAGAACACGCCGTAGGGGGTGATGAACGAGGTGTGTTCTTCATCTTCTTCCTTCATCCTGATATGATTGTATCCTGAGTATGCGTCGAGTAAGGATAGGAGGTCACATCCTACTGTAGAGTCGATTATCTGGTCGATTCTTGGCAGGAGGAAGTGGTCTTTCGGGCAGTGCTTGTTGACAGGTCCGTAGTCGACGCACATTCTCAGTACGTCAGTGTCTTTTTTAGGGACCAGGACTGGGTTTGCGATCCAGGTTGCTTTCTTCGTCTCCCGGATGAACTGTGTGTCGAGTAGTCGGTTGATTTCTTCTCCGATTGCTCTGCGCTTGGGTTCTGAGAATCGTCGCAGCGCCTGCTTTACTGGTTTGGTGTTTGGCTTGATGCGGAGCACGTGTTCTGCAAATTCTCGCGGTATTCCGGGCATGTCGGCTGGGAACTAGGCGAAGATTTTCCACTCTTCGCAAAGGAAGGCTATGAGGGCGGATGCTTGTTCTTCTGGGAGGTGGGCGTATACGCGAACCGTCTTTTCTGGGTCCGTTGGGTGAACTTGGTGGGTGATTGTGTCACTGTCGACGCTGAAATCGCGGCCGAATTCTTTTGACTCGCTTAGGCTTGCCAGCGGAAAGATGCTTTTGTCTGTCACCATGGATATTTCTTCGAGTTGTTGTTGGGCTCCAAACGTGTCGGAGACTTTGTGGAAGTCGCGATCGCACTGGACCAATTTGGTGAAGCTTCCATTGACTGTGATGACTCATGTGGGTCCTGGCATCTTGAGTTTGAGATATGCATAATGTGGAACCGCCATGAATTGGGCGAGAGCTGGTCACCCGAGTATGGCGTGGTACTACGACTGCCAGTCGATCACTTCGAATTCAAGGACTTGTCTTGCGAAGTTGCGCTTGCTGCCGAAGATGACGTCAAGCTCAATTGTTCCGATGGAGGCGGCTGTTTCTCCTGTAACTACGCCATATATTGTGGTGCCTGACTTCTTCCAAACTGATCGTGAGATCAGCATCTTGTGTAGGGTGTTGGTAAGATTATGTTTAGGCTGCAGCCTCCGTCCATGAAGACTGTGTCCATGTCGTAGCCTCCGATTTTGGCGTCAAGGACCAGGGGTGCATGCCCCGGTCTTGGAACTGCGTGCGGGTGGTCGCTTTGAGAGAAGGTGTTGTTGGTCTCTGCGCCACACATTTGGTAGATTTCTACTATTTTTAGGCCCTCTGCTGCTCGGGTCTGCAGGGTGTAAGCGTCCTGCTTTTCTTTTGAGGGTCTTCCTTCTTGGATCATGGAGACTCGTCCGTGGGATGTAGGGTATTGCCTTTCTATACTTGGTGTCGGCGACTGCGTGTTTCTTCGGGTGCGCTTGGCTTCACGCTGCTTTTCCGCCTTGAGGCTGTTGGAGAGCTCGGTGAATAAGCGACAATCTCCTAGGGTGTGGCTTGCTCTGAGGCGTCCCCACCCGTCTTCGAAATAGTGGATCGTGCAAGGTCCTTCTAGTTTCTCTCTGGCTGTGAGCTTACTGGAGCCAGCGTGCCTTCTTATCCTCGAGACTTGGAAAATCAGCGAGTGGTCTTCTGAACGGTCGTGGAATCTTGGGTCGAGCTCTATCCCATCGCTGAGTGACTGGCTCTGGATGAAGTTGGCGAATTCATCTGGCCTTCGATCTGGGTCGTAGTACTCGCCGGTCTGGGTTTCGGAGTCGCTGTCTTGTCGCGCGGCGGGAGTCCGGGTGGCGGCGGGTCGTCGAGTGGCTGGCGAGTCTTCTGTCACGTGTTGCGAATCTTCGAGTGGGATTCCCTCGTAGAGTCCTCGTGCTTGCCTTCTGGGTAGTCGAGTTCTTTTCCGTCGGCGATGGATCTGGCAGTCGTCGAGGCATTGGGCTTGATTCGGCTGCAAACTAAGTGATCTTGGTGGGGCGATGAAGATGCTTGTGGTGAACTTGAACTCCTCGAGCGGGTTAGATCTGGCTCTAGCCCTCGAGTCGTGATTTTCTGAAGATGGAACCGCCGAGATCGTGATTCCAACCTGTGTAGTTCCCACAGACGACGCCAATTGACGAGGATCAGCCTCGGCAAATCCCATGGTCAAGGACCCTGGGTTTGTCATAGAGAAGGAACAGGTTGGACGATACTCGTCGTCTAACAGGAGAAGCACTTCTTGCTCGATATTATTACGTGAGGAGGCGATTACAACGGAGGCCAAGGCGAGTTCTCGCAAGACCAGGAGAGTAGATTGGATATTGGATTGTCGAGACGTCTCCCCTCCCAGCCTTTATATACTAGGCTAGGTCTCGGGAAGTCCGTCCTAGATTACAGACTTAGTTCCCTAACCCTAGTCTTGCCCTGTGCGCCAAGTCATGCCTTCCATATCAGTCGCGGATTCCTATGTCGGTGCTTGGAGCGGGATAATCGTGGGCCTGTCGAGGCTTCCCGTGGGCCTCCCGTCTTCATACGTACCAGGTATCCTCACACGCAAAAGTCGTGGGGTCACCCCCTCATCAGTGATGCACCGCTCCCAGAGCTAACACCAGAGCATTTCAGCTTCACTATGCAGGCCTTGATGCAGAACAGAGGAATGGAATCGCTAGGCGTGCAGTATCCGAATTTATCCACCAGTTTTGCCACTTTCTCCGGCCTCCCAGGAGGAAGATAGCATACATATAGGGCGTGTTTGGTTCCCTTGGAAGCTTCACGCTGCATCGTATGTGGAAACCAGGATGAGCTGACCAGGCTGAGCTGATGCAAAATTTATCACAGATGAATGTTTGGTGGATTTGCATGATATGCCTACACGAGTTGGCACGAGCGGGTGCTGTGGCACAAAACCGCGGCGGCGACCCGGCGATTTCGCCGGAGCCGGGCGGCGCGGGCACCCAGACGGCGGCGCGGGAGATGAGATGACGGCGAGCTCGACGTCGAGGAGGAGGACGGGCGGCGCGGGGGACGTGCCGGGGTGGCGTTCCCCTCGTCGTCTCGTGGACTCCAAGGGGCGGCTGGACCAGGGCGGCGCGGCTGGACCAGGGTGGCGCGGCTGGACCAGAGGCGCGGGGCTCGGCGACGTCGGCTGGATCCGGGGCGTGGGGCTCGGCGGCGGCTAGATCCGGGGCGCGCTCGACAAGGAGGAGGACGACGGCGGCTGGACCAGGATGGGCGGCGCTGGGCGCAGAGGAGGAGGGCGGCGGCGCGCTCGGTGGGGAGGAGGAGGAGGGGCGGCGCGGCGCGCCCGGCAGGAAGGAGGAGGACGGCGGGCGCGGGCTCGGCAGGGAGGAGGAGGAGGCGTGGGGAAGAAAATATCTCGACCGCGCATGCAGGCTCGCGGAAACGCGGGGCACTTGCGTGTGAGCTCAGCCTGGCTGGGAGACATATTTTGCATCGGACGGGCCTGGCCCAGAGCAACGTGCGGGTTACCAAACGCCGTGAAATTGCATTGCGGGTGCGATGCAGGTGCGAGCAGACGAACCAAACACGCCCATACAGTACACAATTACATATACGGCGTTCAGTATTGGTGTGCCTCTTCAGAGAACCATTGCTGCAACTGCTTTCTTGATAGTTTCCAATGTATTCGAACACTAGCTAGGGAGGAGTATATTAAACGTTCACTTCATTATAAATGTTACTCTGGATGTCTCTGTTCACCTTAACTACTTGATGGAGTTAATTAATCGATCTTCTGTACGTTCTTGATGGCCCCATTCGGAAACTACTATGTCTATCTAAGCACCCAGCATGTACATGTGAATTAGTTTCTAAGATACTTGTAAGATATCACATTTCTGGAGCAATCTGCAAGATAGGTTCCGGCATTAGTTTCTAAGATACTTGTAGTTCAGGTGTTACACATGTGTTGTACTCCCTCTATAAATCAATATAAGATGTTTTAGATAATTAAACTAGTGATATAAAACATCTTATATTAGTTTATGGATGGAGTATATGGGTTGGTTGTTCAAATAGCGCTTGTATATGTTTTCATTACGATTTAATGTTTTATTTTCCCCTTTATTTTTGTTTTTTGGTTTATTTTCATTTTTTTACCTTTTGTCTTAAACTTTAGAACATGATTATAATTAAAAATGAGCACTTATTTAGTAACACAAAAAATTTCTTTATAAAAAAGATGCGACCATTTTTAAATTACATGAACATTTTGTAATACTTACAAATATTAAAAACATGGAAATTTTAAAAAGTGTGAATATTTTTTGAAAAGTTGAGCACTTATTTACTTACATGAACATTCTTTCATAAAAAATATGGGACCACTTTAAAAATATATGATTTTTCTTTATAAGAAATTACAAATATTTATAAAAACATGGACATTTCAAAAAATGTGAACATATAAAAAACTGAACTTGTTTAAATTTATGACCATTTTATTTAAAAATTTAATATTTTGAAACTTGTATGAATATTTAGATCATGAACATTTTCAAATTTATGAATATTGTAAAAAAAATTGAACATGTGCTAAATGTTTAGGAACACTTTATTTGAATCATGAACATTTAAAAAAAATCCCAAAAATATATAAAATGAGAAAGATTAAAAAATTTAAAAGAAAAAGGTAAAAAATTAAAAATCTTAAAAATAAGTTGAAGAAAACCAGAAGAAACCAACCCCGATAGCATATATGTACCATATGGCATCGTCATGTGCATCTTGGCGATAATTTTACACAATAAATGTGAAATATTAATTCCCAAAGGATACAACCTATATTCTGTTATATATTAATATTTCATAAACTTATTATGCAATACAGCAAATCTTTATTACATGTTTACATGAACGAAATGAAGATTATACAGAGACGGAAAAAAGATCATTGAGCTTCGATATTCAAGGCCCTAAATTCATGGAAAAATTGGTAGGAAAAAGAAGCTAAATAACATTCTTTAATTTCTCACTCTAAATCTTTATAGCTTAGCAAAGATTTCAGTTTTGGTTGCTTCAACGGCCATCTTGCAATCTGACGCCATCTTGATTTTCTGAATGTATAGAACCTCCCCTCCTCCGGTGCAGCAAACGAGAAGACCTGGCCTGCGCTATCGACCTAGGCCGCGCAAACCTCTATAGGCCGAGGGGTTGGTTTGCTTGCACACACGTCCACGGCCTCTCCCGAAGCCCGCGATTTACCACCATTTTTATATCATTGACGGGGAGGCGAGTTGACGCCATCGATGGCGTCCGAGCACCCTGCTTCCCGGCTGCTGGCTGTCACGTTCAAGTGCCCTTTATATAATAAGAGCATGATTAATAGTATAGCCAGGTGCAGGTTATAAAAAGATGTCATGTCATATATAGCTAATTTTATAGTCAATAAGTATAATAGAAAGACTATAAAAATACTCCCTCCGTTCCTTGATATAAGGTGTATAGTTTTCTTAAAAAAGTCAAACTTTTTTAACTTTGACCAAATTTATAGCAAAAAATATCAATATCTATAATATTTGATAAATACAATATGAAAATATGTATCAAGATGAATCTAATGATACCATTTTGATATAATTTATATTGATATATTTATCTACAAATCTGGTCAAAGTTAACTAAGTTTGACTTTTTTAAAGAAACTATACACCTTATATTTAGGAATGGAGGGAGTACTACTTTAGCAATATATGGCTCATATGTCTATTTCACAAAGTGTCTAGAAGCACGTGTTGCAGCTAGCTACTAATTAATAGTCCGTTTCTCTTTTCTCTCTTCTTCTCTTTTTTTTAACTAAGCAACAATATACTATTTTATTCTTTATAGTCTGTCCAGTCAGGTCTATTGTACTTGCTCTAAGCGGTAGTTGCCTGCCTCAGTGGTAATACAATACTTCGCGCATCACTTACAGTAAGTATTGAATATTGTCACTCTGCTCAAAAAATAAAGTAGGAGTATTATATTGTCACTATTAGGCTGCTAATGATCATCTCAATTATATGATGCCATCGATGACGTCCCTCACACACTTCCAAAAATGCCACTAGTGCACTGCAGAGACTCATCTATAGGAGTATATACTCCCTTCCCTTCGATCCATAATAAGTGTCGTTCATTTTAATACTAATTTAGTATAAATCGGAGGGAGTAATATATTTCGTCTCCTCCATGGCTAGACAGCTAGCACCTGAGCTCCACATCCATCAGCAAACCCAAGGCGACTCCACACTCTCCGCCTCAGCCGCTCCGTTGTCACGGCGACCCAAGCCCGAAACCAAAGCATGGGATCGGTGATGCCGTCGGCGTCGTCGACAGCGAAGCCCACCCTCCGCGTGGCCGCATTCTGCGGCTCCCTCCGCAAGGACTCGTGGCACCGCGGCCTCATCCGCGCCGGTACGCACCGTACATCATTTCACCTAGCTCGCTTGCTGATTTTGCACCGGCGCTGACCTTAATTTGCATGATCGGATGTAGCCGAGGAGCTGTGTGAAGAGTCCATCCCGGGCCTGCTAATCGACCACGTCGACATCTCCGGCCTGCCCATGGCCAACCCGGACCTCGAGACCGACGCCGGCGATGGCGAAGGCTTCCCGCCGGCTGTCGAGGCGTTCCGCGAAAGGGTCCGCGCCGCCGACTGCTTCCTCTTCGCCTCCCCCGAGTACAACTACTCCGTCACCGCCTCCCTCAAGAACGCGCTCGACTGGGCGTCCAGGGGCAAGCGCAACTGCTGGGCGGACCGGGCGGCGGCCATCGTCTGCGCCGGCGGCGACTTTGGCGGGGCCAGGGCGTCCCTCCACCTTCGTCAGATCGGGATCTTCCTCGACCTCCACTTCATCAACAAGCCGGAGCTGCACATCAGGGCGTTCGCTGACCCGCCCAAGTTCGACGGCGACGGGAACCTCATCAACGCCGAGATCAGGGAGCGGCTCAAGAAGGTGCTCCTCTCGCTCCAGGCATTCGCGCTCAGGCTCCAACCTCGCAAGGACGACTGAACTGGCTGAAGATCCATGGAGAACTTGGAACGGCCGTGTGTCATGTACCCCAAAAATAATACGTGCTTGTAATCTGTAAGCAGTACGTGTGCTACTACCTGCTTGTAATAAAACGTGCGTCAAAGAGTTGCTTTATACTAACATGCTACGACTACTTCTGTTTTGTTCATATATTAGCTTTCAGATATTCAGCACATTTCCATATTATTCGACTGGGTCTTGAAGTCATATGGTCAAGGCGCTGTCATCACATAATTGCATCAATTTTGTTTGAGGTTTGTATTAGTGTATCTCTGAAAAGTCATAAACGGTGGAGATTAAAATGTACAAACCACAAGCTACATCAAAGGTAGGCCGGGGTCATTTATACTGCGTTTTTAGTCACATTTGATTTATATAAGCATATTTTTCTCCATTAATATCATATCAGATGAAGACAAGTCAAACATAAAAGTTTTTTGCCTCGACTATAGTGTAACAACTTTTATGTTGAACATAATTTCATTTAAGACAACATACTTGCCAAAAAAATTGGCATCATGTATCGTCCGTTTTTAGTCACATCTGATTTACAAACATTTTTTCTTTATTAATATCACCTCAGATGAAGATGAGCTCAACATAAAAGTTCTTCGCTTCGACTAGTGTAACAACTTTAATGTTGAACACAATTTCATTTGAGATCATCTATGACCTATTTCTAATGAAAAAATAATTTGGTCAGAGGAAAAACACTAGGGTCCATAGCGTCTCGCTTTGCCTCGTCGGAGGAATTAGCAAGTGATGGACCAAGAGGCGAAAATCCGAGGAGTCCGACGTCTCTGTTGTATTCCGGACACCGGGGTTGCTGACGCCTTTGTAAGGACTAGTAAGCTTGCACGTGCAACACACGTCTCAACTGCAATAAAATATTTATCAAAACACTTGTCTAATATTTACATAAGTTTTCACCTGATACTGTTTGTTCGGGTGGATGAAAAACAAATCACGTAGGTAAGTGAAGGTGCCGATAAGATCAAAGATCAATGTATGTATGTAACAGATGTAGCCTATACTAATAAAACATTTATTAGCTATTTTTATGGTTATATTATTCGCATGCTTCTACCCTTGATGTCTCTTGAATTCATCCTAGATCTATGATGTATTCACAAAGGTTTTGTATTATAAGTTCCTTCCTTCATTTTTCATCTATCTCCATGAACATATTCATATAGATTTTTTATTGTAAGTCTCATCTTGGAAATAGACGAAGATCCAAATCAAAATTTCAATCGTCCAAATGAAGTACACAAATCAAAATTTCACCCGTCCAAATGAAGTCTAAATAAAAATATTGTTTAAGCAATATAAAAATTGCCTACCAAGAAATTTATATAAAAAATATAAGGTATTATGGTGATATCTCGTGGACCCAAATGCATCTTTTTCACCCAAATGGCATTCATAATAGACTCAAGGAACTATTGTTATTTTTGTCAACTTCATGTATCAATAGTCTAACAACTAATCCAACGCTGACAACTTAAGGGCATCTAGAAAAATGCTAATATCCACTGGCATGAGGAAGTGATGTGAGATATACAAAGCCCCTTGGACAAGAAGATACAGAAAACTGCATGTCATAATCTTCCTGAACCCATCATACAAAGCATATGTTAGATAAAACGAGATCAAAGTAGAGATAAGAGACACCGATTTAACATGGAAACCCTTGCGGGAGAAAGCCACGGACGCACGAAGGCGCAACTTCACTATGATGGAGGAGTATTACAAGCACGAGACGACAGACCGTCTATCGGTGTGACTACATGGGGTATATATTGGAGGCAACACATAAGAGTCCTAATAGGACAAGTAAACGAGTTGTACTCGTACGCGTCGGTACCAACGCAAAGCCCCACACCGCTCATGACACGGTGCCCGTGTATAACACGGTAGACGAATTTGGATCATATTTTAACAATCTCCACCTTGAACCAAATTCCCTCCAGTAGTCGAAGAAAGCAAATAACTCCATCCAAATCAACATAAACACCTTCTGCGTCAAAGTCCATAGGACTAGTGAGAGATACCAACTAAGTCTGAGCAAAGCTCAAACTTATTGGTCGGAACTGGCTTTGTCATCATATCCGTAGGATTATCATGCGTAATTATCTTGCTCACGTTCAAATCACCTCTAGCAATAACATCTCGAATGAAGTGATATCTGACATCAATGTGCTTCGTTCTCTCATGATACATTTGATTCTTAGTGAGACATATAGCACTTTGACTGTCACAAAATATGGTAGGGCAAAACTCATCTCCACAAAGTTCAGTGTATAAACCTCTCAACCAAATAGCTTCTTTGCATTCCTCAGAAACAGCCATATACTCGGCATCAGTAGTGGAACAAGCCACAATAGACTGCAAAGTCGCTCTCCAACTCACAGCACAACCACCAATGGTGAAAACATAACCTGTGAGTGATCTTCTCTTATCCAAATCACCAGCAAAATCAGAATCAACATAACCAACAAGCCCATCTTTAGATTTCCCAAACTGTAAATAAGCATTAGAAGTACCTCGCAGATATCTGAAAATCCACTGAACAGCTTTCCAATGCTCTTTTCCAGGATTAGCCATGTATCTACTAACAACGCTCAATGCGTGTGATAAATCCGGACGAGAACAAACCATGGCATACATAAGTGAACCAACTGCACTTGAATAGGGAATTCTAGACATGTGCTCAATATCAACATCTGACTTAGGACATAAAGCTGATGACAATTTGAAATGCGCAGCTAATGGAGAACTCACTGGCTTGGCATCATGCATATTAAAACGACGAAGAACTTTATCAATATATCCCTTCTGACTGAGATATAATTTTCCAGATGGCCCATCTCTGGATATTTCCATGCCAAGAATTTTCTTTGCTGCACCCAAATCCTTCATCTCAAATTCATTACTCAATTGCTTCTTTAGTTCATTAACATCTGACATACTCTTTGCAGCAATGAGCATATCATCAACATAAAGGAGCAAATAAATAGCCGAATCATTAACATATTTCAAATAAACACAGCTATCATAATCAGACCTTTTGAAACCTTGAGAGAGCATAAAAGTGTCAAATCTCTTGTACCACTTTCGAGGGGGTTGCTTCAATCCATAAAGAGATTTATTTAACTTGCAGACAAGATTCTCCTTTCCAGGAACAATAAAACCTGCAGGTTGTTCCATATAAATATCCTCTTCTAATTCCCCATGTAAGAATGCAGTTTTAACATCCAATTGTTCAAGCTCATAATCATGCATGGCAACAATACTGAGTAAAGTGTGAATAGAGCTATGCTTCACAACGGGGGAAAAGACTTCATTGAAGTCAATACCTGGAATCTGGCTATAACCTTTAGCAACCAACCTTGCTTTATATCTTGCCTCATCATTTGGATAAATACCCTCCTTTCTTTTGAAAACCCACTTGCAACGAATAGGTTTCTTCTCTCTAGGTAATTTTACTAAATCCCAAGTGCCATTCTTTTCAAGTGATTCTATCTCATCATGCATAGCAATTGTACACTTATTACTATCACCAGAAATAATAGTCTCGGAATATGAAGAAGGCTCAGCATTACCTTCAATTTCTTATGCAACAGATAAAGCAAAAGAAACAATATTGCACTCATCAATTAACCTTGAAGGTGCCTTAGAAGCACCACGCCTAACTCTTTCACGTGCAAGATTCCAACTTGGTGGAACAATAGGCTGATTTGGAGTGACATGTTCATCATCAACGGCGGGTTCATCATGTGCAACAAAATTTTCCTTATCTGATGTGGAATCAATAACCTGCTCCACCTGAACAGTAGGATGCTGAATAGTAGACTGTTGTTCACTCTCAACAGGAACATCAATAGAAGGAACATCATGTAACATAGCAGTTTCATTAAAGATAACATTTCTGCTAATAACAACCTTCTGAGTTTCAGGATTCCACAATTTAAAACCTTTAACACCAGATTTATAACCAAGAAAGATGCACTTAATAGCCCTAGGCTCCAACTTTCCATTATCAACATGAGCATAAACAGTGCAACCAAAAACTTTCAATTATGAATAATCAGCAGGTGAACCAGACCATACCTCAGTTGGAGTTTTCTTATTAAGAGAAATAGATGGTGAACGGTTAATAAGATGAAAAGCAGTGGAAGCAGCCTCAGCCCAAAAACATCTACTCAAACTGGCATTTGACAACATGCAACGGGCCTTGAAGATAATGGTTCTGTTCATACGCTCAGCAACACCGTTTTGGAGGAGTATAAGGGACGGTGTAATGTCTGACAATGCCTTCAGACTTGCAATAATACTTAAACTGCTTAGAACAGAATTCCATACCATTATCAGTACGAAGTATCTTTACCTTCCTTTCAGTTTGCCTTTCAATCATAACCTTCCACTCTTTAAATGCAGAGAATGCCTCATATTTATGCTTCAAGAAATAAGGCCAAACTTTCCTCGAGTAATCATCAATAATAGTCAACATGTATCTAGCACCACCTAGTGACTTTCTGCGAGAAGGCCCCCATAAATCGGAATGCACATAATCAAGAATACCTTCAGTAGTATGAGTTTAAGTGTTGAACTTCACCCTCTTGTGCTTCCCGAAAATACAATGCTCACAGAATTTCAATTTTCCAGTTTGATAACCAGCAAGAAGACCTTTCTTATTTAACTCTGCCAAACCAAGTTCACTCATATGTCCAAGACGCATATGCCAAAGGTTAGCAGCATCACAATCAGAATTATTTGAAACAGCTGGAGTAGCGTTACCTGAGATGGTAGAACCTCGAAGGTAATAAAGACCATTGGTCAAACTTAAGTCACCCTTCATAACAATGAGAGAACCTTTAGTGACTTTCAAAACGTTATCTCCACCTGAATATTTGTACCCCTTTGCATCAAGGGCACTCAAAGAAATAAGATTTCTCTTCATCTTCGGAATATACCGAACATCTATTAAACTTTTGATTGTCCCATCAGACATCTTGATTCGAATAGAACCAATGCCTTCAATCTTGCATGGTGAATTATCAAAACCCAAAACGGAACCAGCAGTAGTAGTAGAATCCAAAGTATTAAACCAATCTATATTTGGGCACATATGAAAAGAACATGCAGTGTCAAGTACCCATTTATCATTGGCCTCAGCACATCCAGCAATAACGACAAGAGCATCATCAGAACTATCATCACGAGCAACATTAGCAGAATTTTCACCTTTGTTACCTTTCGGTTTGTATGTGCCATTCCTCTTTTCCTTGTTCTGCAACTTAAAACACTCGGAGATTTCATGTCCTTCTTTCTTGCAATATCTGCAATACTTGTTCTTGCCTCTGGATTGCGACCGGCCCCTATAGCCGTTCTTACTTTTGCCTCGGTTTCCATTACTTGAGCCCTTCTCATGTGTCCTGCCACGAACAGATAATCCCTCGTCTTGAAAGGAACTAAAACCATCACCAGACACCATTAGCTTCATCTTCTCCTTAGAGTGCAAAGCTTCATAAACCTCATTAAGGGTGAGAGTATCACGACTGTACAATATGGTATCTCTAAAATTGGTGTAAGAACTTGGCAGTGAACATAATAACATTAAGCCCATATCTTCCTCCTCATATTTAACCTCCATTGCAGCTAGATCAGCAATAATCTCCTTAAATTCTGAGATATGATTGAGAACATTACCTCCCTCGGGTAACTTGTGCAGGAATAATTTTTGCTTCAGATGCATCTTGCTGGTAAGATCTTTATTCATGCAAATCTCTTCCAGCTTTAACCATAGAGCGGCAGCAGTTTTCTCGCTCAAAACATCCTGCAAAATATCATTGTGCAAATGGAGTTGAATTTGTGACAAAGCCTTGCGATCCTTTCTTTTCTCCTCAGGAGTCCAATCTTGAATTCTGTTCTTCCCAAAACTATCCAGTGCATCATTATAATCGGCTTGCGCCAATAACGCCCGCATCTTGACTTCCCATAGAGAAAACCTTGTGTCACGGTGGTCCAGCAGCTGAAGATCATACTTCATAGAAGCCATGAGTAGATCAAATATGTGCACAAAGTAGTACAAGCCAAAGAAATAATTCTTGAAGAATTAATTTATGCGGAGCAACAATGTAAAAAAAATAGCACCGATAAAAAACAGATGAACAGTAGCAGCCGATCTCCCGTGTCAAGTAATAGTCTTGGATTACTCCAACGAAAAATACTAGTACCAATAAGCTTCGGTTCCTGATGGATCATTGGCTAGTAGCAGCAGCAGATTTGACTCGGCGACTTGGCTTGACTTGATGGCTCGCTGGAAACAGCTGCAGTGCGAACTCGGCGGAACTTGATGGAAGCAGCAGATCAGTGGCACTTGCGGCCAGAACTCGGATCGATTCGGAGGAACTCGGGGGAACAGAACCAGCTCGGCGAACAGCGAATTTCGGAAGAGAAAAATCCTTGGGGCTTGGTCCGTACGTGAAGCAGAGCTCAGCGGAAGCAGCAGCGATAGACTTGATGGCGCACAGCAAAACACCTGTCGATCTCAGACGCGAACGCAGCGGAAACTCCTCCGATCGGATTCGATGGATCGCGTCCCCGTTGAAAAGTCTCTCGTCTCAAAACTGATCTTCGTAGTAACTTGGCTCTGATACCACTTGTTAGATAAAACGAGATCAAAGTAGAGACAAGAGACACCGATTTAACGTGTAACCCTTGCGGGAGAAAACCACGGACGCACGAAGGCGCAACTTCACTATGATGGAGGAGTATTACAAGCACGAGACGACAAATCGTCTATCGGTGTGACTACATGGGGTATATATAGGAGGCAACACATAAGAGTCCTAATAGGACAAGTAAGTTGTACTCGTACGCGTCGGTACCAACGCAAAGCCCCACACCGCTCATGACACGGTGCCCGTGTATAACACGGCAGACGAATTTGAAACATATTTTAACAACATAGAAGATAGATAAGACACTTATTTACTGTGGCATAACATTTAGCCTTCATAAGAGGTGGTACAATGACCGTCAGGTCTTGGTAAGATGGGAAGATCAGGGCAACAACAGTGGCACAAGACTTGGTAACGACACACTACAATGTTAGTTATGAAAGAGTTGCAATCAACATCACCATCACCATGCATGCAACTCTACCAGTCTTCATCATGGCGCTAATATTTATTAATTTCTTTGACCAATCCCTATTCAACTGCATCACAAAGGAAAACATTGGTGCATATTTATTTTATATGTAGTTTATCTCTCTCTCTCTATCTATCTCTCTCTGCACGCGCGTGTATCATGAAATTGACAAAAAACAAATGATGCAAAATTATTAATGGAAATGATCACTATTCCATACTAAACCTTCAATTTAGCAAATATTATCTAATTGTATTTGAACAGCAAGCAAAGATATGTAGCTCAACAAACTTGAATTAAAACCAGCCATAATAGGACTATAAATTATACAAGCATCTTGAACATAGAACTATTATGTGGTAACTAACTCATACATGTACTGTGGCAACCTAATTATAAAATAACTTCATGAAATCTGCAATTATACAATAAAGCATCAAAGGAAGCATCTGATTTGTTTTCCTCATACGAAACTATAGGCCATGACCATCATCGATCTCTCACATTCCGTGTCACTGAAATAAATAAAACACAGAGCACCGCACGATCGAGGAGCCTGCAAGCTCAACAATAAAGGAACATGTGGTTTCCATAGCTATTTTGTATGGCTATATTGTTCTTGGCACCTGGAAACTATGATAGTTAAAAACCTATAAAGTATTGTAGTGGAATAATTCCAGTTACAGGAGAAAATATAACTTAAGGTAATAAGCATTTCTTGAATCTCCTATATAAGCTATACATATTAAGTGTGCCTCATTATGATTGTAACGCAGAATCATAATGTATTACCTCAACTAAGATCAAATGTATTACCAGTACATATTTTCTTGCCAAAATTTTATCATTTGATACTGCAATATGTAAGTATGAATTTTGTTTGGACTTCTTCTTTATTTGTTTCCTAGCGCTACTGATTATCACCTTGAGTCTCCATCCTTATTGGCTCAGTGCCCTGTTTATAGTAACTTCTCGATTTCCAGGTATGTTCCTATGAACCATTGTACAATGTTTTCACATTTGTCATTTTTGTTAATATGTTCAGTTTTTATCAAGACTGCTTCAGATGAAAAAAACATGGAGCAGTCAGCATTTGGTGCCAGCTCTAGCCGCTCCAGACATGGAGCCACGAAGTGGTGGGCTTCCGAAGATGCTCTTAATCTCATCTCCATATCCATGTCACAAAACAAGTGCTTCTGTTTGTTATTTGCTGAATATCAAATTATCCAACATACAACATGATCAGGCTGCAGGAAATTTTTTACCTCTCTGTCCATGGTCATGTGATCTTCATGTTAAATTTACTTTTCACTTTCTTCGATTAAGAGGTTAAATACATGCATTAATTTTCTCTTCACTTTCATGTTTTAAACTTATATGATAAGATCCAATACCGTCCATCCATTTTGACCTTTTTTCCTTCCAATTCATGTTTTGGAAATCTACCTTTATATGGTAGCAGTTGAAGGTATTGTTCATCTCTTCATGTTGTCAACCTATTATTTTTCTTAGTTCAGGGCTTGCGGAACAAGCTAGCAATTATATGTTGTACTATTTTGGCCGACAGATAGATAAAACTTTTAGGGTGTCAAAAATTATGTTTGAAGATGGTGAAAATTTAGAAGTTAGAGCATCTCCAGTCGTTCCCCCCCCCCCCCCCCCCCCAAGACGTTTTGCGGCGCTATTTTAGCGCCGCTTGGGGGCGCTTGGGCGGCGAAAACGGCTTGGGGCGAGTTTCCCCCCAGCCGCGCCCCCAAGGCGACCCCGAAGACTGGCGGGGCCGGCTCAGATTCGGCCCAAAAACGACGCAATTTTTTTTGACACAGATTCAGCACAAACATGGAAATATAGGCGCAGTTCGGCGTGCAAGGGAACATCGGCAAAGTAGTTGGAGTAGAGCAAACAATAGCCCTCCGAACGGCCCTCTCCTTTCCCTTCCGGCGACCCATCTTGGAACCTCCTCGGTGCGGCTCCTTGTTGGCACCGAACAGGTCGGCCAAGGCGGCGAGCATCATGAGGTGCTCGTCGTCCTGGGCGCCGGCGTTCGCCTCTTCCTCCATCAACGCGGCGAAGAGTGCCTCGTCGTCGGAGTCCATCTCGGGGACGCAATTCGTCGAACAGGTGGGGCGCGAGGTGGGCGCGATTCTCGCCAGCGTTCTCGGCTTGGCGTTCCGCGCCGGCCAAACGCCGGTGAACTAGGGGCGGCCTTGGAAGAGGGGAGGTGTGGGAGAAGCAGCGGCGTGTTTTGGAGGGTAGAAACAGCTATCTAGCGGCGGCGCGGCGGCCGGCGACGGCAAGGGCGGTGGGGAGAGGTGGGGGAGAGAAGTCCCTTTTTGGGTCGGCTTGGCCTTCCAATGGGCCAGGAAGCGGATTTCGTTTCGTCCGGCGCTCCCAAGCGACCCCAGCGCGCTGGGTTCGGGTTGGGTTCGCCGGACTCAAAATCGGCCCTATCCAGCACTAATTGGGGTCTTGGGGGCGCGACTGGGCGAAATACGTCCGTCCGGCGCTACTTTCGCCGTCTTGGGGGCCTCTTGGGGTCCGCGGCTGGAGATGCTCTTAAGATTTATGAATTTAGCACACATATATGAGCTAGTAACAGATGTGCACTTTTCCCCCTAGCGGCACCACATGTACTTAATTATTTTGGTTTGTTCATTCAAGTCATAGGCTATTATTTTAAGCCATACAAATTAGCCTCTCAACTTCCAAAAGTTAGTTCACAAATATTTGGGAAGTTATCATAATACTCTTAATCTCTAATTAGCATTCACATAATAGTAATATATCAACCAAAATTCCACGGCAAGAGAGTATCTTCTAGTTGTGTTAAACTGTAAACTATTGTCCATCCTCATTTAATTAATTACAGAAACAGACAAGGTTGAGGTACCTTGGGCCATCGTTGGGATGGATTCCCTGATGTCCTCGGTGTTGCAGGTCCTCCTCCATGACATGCTTGCTGGTGAATAGGAGGGGGCATGGAGGGGCGCAGGGTAGTAAGGCAGCTGGTGCAGATCGTTGCCCATGGCCTGCTCAAGTGGCGAGCAATGGATGAAGCCGTGAAGGTCATCATCCCCTACCTGCACATGATCTGCTGCAGGCCGTCATCCCCCAAGGAGTAGATCGAGAAGGAAACAAGAAGACGCGAGGGCGCGGGTGGCATCTGCTCGATGCACGGGGGAGGATGGGGGCGGGCGCTGCAGCCGTTCAGCCATATGAAGACGAGCGGGGCAGCGAAGCCGGCGGGTGGATGCAGGCTAGCTGGGCGGCGCAGCCGGTCAGGCCGAGCAATACGGGAGGGGAAGCGCAGCCGGTCAGGCCGAAGAAGATGGGCAGGGGCAGCCCTCCCGTTCAGCCCGATGATGAAGACGGGCGGGGGCACTGAAGCCGTCGGGAGCGAATGGGGTGGCGGTAGGGTGGTGGCGGCGTCCTGGTCGTCTCGCTTGGCGGCAGGGGAGTGGCGGGCCGGCGGGGACGGCGCGGCGGTCGGCGGCTGCAGGGACGGGGCAACGTCAGGGGACGGGAAGGTTTGTTTTGCGTGAGATTAGATTAGAGGGCGAAGGGTTTTCTTTTGTGTGTTGGGATGGATTTGGCGTGTTGTGCCATACAATATAGATGTAAGTAGGACAATGCCCATGCGTGCAAGTAAATTTTAATCTTACTATAAAATACCTATGATGTACGTAAAATTAACTTTACATATTTTAAAAAGCGCAAACACATTTAAAAATAATACAAAATTTAAAATGTATGAACACTTTTCATGAGTTTTTTTTGTGGGTACATTTTTTCGTGAGTTAGGTTCATGTAGGATTTTCAAATGAAAGACACAAAAAATTAAAATCGTGTGAGCATTTTTTGCAATATTTGAAGCAATATTTTTTAATAAAAATGAAGATTGCTTAAAATAATGGGAGAAAAAAGTTTATCTTATGATTAAATACCTATGTTGTACGTAAAATTAACTTTGTATATTTTAGAAAGGAAAAAACATATTTAAAATAAAAAAAAATTAAAACATGTGAACACTTTTCGTAAGTTTTTTTGTGGGTACACTTTTTCATGAGTTAGCTAATGTAGGATTTTGGAATCTTTGACACAAAATTAGCTGTATGAGGAATTAGCAACGCCTGCACACTCCAGCAGGATAGCAGCGAACAATTAACTATCGTTCAAAAGATAGGGTATATCCCTATGTAATATTGCATGCAGTTTTAATATTTATTCCCATAAATCGGTAGAAAATTGATATGAGTGGAAAAATACTTTTGTTTCAATTTTGTGCTTGCATATAATATACCAAAAGTATTAATTGACATGTATTTTGTGTAAGGGTTCCCTTTGTGTAAAGCAACGACGGACTTTCAGTTTGTCGACACCAACCTCCAATCAAATAATGATCCATGCATGCAAGCACACTCCATGATCCTTTTTCTAACGTTTACAATCATGAGCGCCTCTTTTTTTTTACGTGCAGCCACCCATCACAATCCACATGATTTATTTCCCTTTATTTTCATAAGATAAACATGACACGCATCCCACCCTCCGTTCGTTGATTCTCAAGTGTACTTGTTGATTCTCATACAACTCCTCACATATATAAACTGATACTTCCTTTATCCCTTTTTATAAGATGTTTTTGTAAGCTTTTGTAAGCTTAGTTGGGTTGCCAAACCGTCTTCTAGAAAGAGATGAAGGGAGTAGATTTTGATTAAAAAAATGCGAGGTGATACTAATTAATTATATAGTGAAACATGTATACTAACACACGACATGACATTTTAGTTGGCGTCCTTCTTTATTGGAGTGGAGATCGTGAGGTCGAACCCTCAAATTTTTTTGAGCTGGAAAATGACCAATTATTTTCACTGTAAATCAAGTCAGCTTGGCCCAACCGGCGGAAAAGAACAGGCGCTCGCGTTCCAAGGAAACATGAGTTTTTTGGCGGTACGGCGAGTTGATTTTCATGAATGTCTCTGGGTGGAGGGGGGTCATTATTGTGTTTTATTTTTACCTTTATTCTGTTTACTTATTATATCACATATGCTCGTGCGTTGCAACAATATAATTATTTTATTAGATTGTATACAAAAATAATTCATAATTTATAATAATTTGATTTTGAGCAATGAAACTGTATTAATAATGACTACCAACAGGTTGTTAAAAAATCTAGACATATACTATTAGAACTTGAAGGAAAAAAACTTGAAGTAACGTAAAGAAACTAAGAATAACAAATATCTTAAGTGATTAAGACTTGGTGAGCAATTGTTTCAGTTCAATCTAAGAATATGTTGCCTAAACAGAATAGGCACAAAATTTATAACGCCCTTTTCCTCAAAATAATATTGCAGGAGAAGTTGTTAAAAAAGAACACAATATCCCATGTTAATTAATTCTCGCTTGAAACTACTTAGGACCCTCTTTTAACGTACGATCATTCTCAGTCATGGGACTATTCAATATGTTTATGTAACCACATTTATTAAACCACGTACGATCCCCCTCCTTTTTCTCCTTCCTTATCTCAGAATTCCTCATTTATTAACCCACGTTTTTTTCTTCCTTCCTATCTTAGAGAATCTCCTCCCTCACGTTTTTCTCTTCCTTCCTATCTTATAGAATCTCTCACTTAATTAGCCCACGTTTCTCTCTTCCTTCCCTATCTTCCGTGAAGTTGCTTGAATCCCTCTTCAACCTTTCCTTGATTGATACCCCTACAAAATAAAAAACGTATATAAATCAGAGTGATTCATTGGAAAGTGCCGAGGTGGGATTATTAGATAGGTTGCTCTATATAGATCAACATCGCAAGATGGCAAGCACAGTCGGTCACAAATTTATTCAATGAACGTGAGATCCCAAGTTCAAATCCTCAAGATCTCAACAATTTTTGCCATATTATTATTAATCAATCGTAGGCCAGTCAAAGGCCCAAGTAAAAATACGACAGGCCCAGGCGGCGATTGACAGACAGGCCCAGGCGGGCTGACAGGGAGAGCCCAGAGCGCATCTACAGTGGAGCGAATCGTTTTTCCCCTTCTACTAAAAACGCTGGATTTTGCTAAAAAAACTAAAAACGCTGGATTGCGGGTTAATTCATTAAAAATGAAGGGGTGTTTTTAGAAAAACGTCATGACGGAAGGAGAAACGCACCTCCCTTTATTATTAGGAAAAGATATTATTCGTTAGACAAATAGATTGGACGTATAAGATCAATTGTTTCAGCCTTTTTATATTAGTAATAGATTAGATTTCAAAATACTTTACATCGGGGATTAAATCGGGTTGAACTTTCGGGTCGAAACACAAAATTAGTCGTTATGGCTGAACAAAATTGTGCAAGCCGCGCTACATTACCCGAATCCGCTTCTGATACAAAACACACTCCTGTATGTATATTCCATCCTCGTCTAAAAGAACAAGAAATCCTAATATACTCGGACCCGGATATGTGATTGTCGGTCGATCCACACCCGCCCCCAGGCCATGACACTATAAGTTATGCATCTCGCTTCCCCACACGTACAGCTCCTAGCCTCTCCCATCCATGTTCAGCAACAAGCACACGTACTCCCGATCGAGGACATCGCCATTGCGAGTTAACTTGATGTCGTCGCTTCCGGAGGACATGGCCGCGGATGAGGACTGGGTGCATCAGCCCCCGGAGGAACAACAAGACGCTGACGACCACATGGACATGGAAGAAGACCAAGAATGGGAGGAGGAAGAAGAAGAGGAGGAGGGAGATGATTACGACGAGAATAGCTTCCTGCATATTCACCAAGACGAGGAGGAAGACGGCCGGTGGGCTTCTGCCGGCTTTAATTAGATGCTCGATCAGTCACTGTCGATGCCGCGTTCGCTTGGTACGTACGTACCCGACGCCGACAGCATGGACCGGCTGCAGGAGCCGATTCCCTTGCTTTTCAAGCAGAGCACAGACAGACCTCTACAGGCTACGTACGGTTTTCATTCTGGCTTTTACGGGGCGGCGGCTACGCACCTTCGCCGCTCCCGGCCCGGTTTGAACTGAACTTCTGTCCCGCTGGTAGCGGCCATCACTTCTTTCTAGTCGAGTAGCCAGGTCCGTGCATCGGTGTGTGATGTTAGGGCAATTTTAACGCGTTGACGCATTTTGTTCGCGTGTTTGCATTTGCGTTAAACTGTGAAAAACACGCCTAATGCGGAATCGCATCTGTATTTATTGACGCGGTCACGTCCGTTTGATGTTCGCGTGAGCGCAAACCTCACGCAAAATTGTGTCGAATTTGCGCCTACACGGACATCGAGCGAACGCGTTGAACGTCTGCTTCGCGTTCGCGCGGGCCACTTGGCAGCCTCTATGGTGTCTTTTTATAAGACGACCACACGGCGCGCCGTCGCTATCCGCACGCACGCCCCCACAACTGCCTCCCATAACCCGACCAAAGCGACACCAGAGCACCGCCAGAGCGCCGGTAGAGCAACGCGATGTCGAAATTGTTCAGTCGCGGGAAGAACGACCACGAGGCCTCCGGCTCCAGTTCCGGGCGCCGGCGCCGGCGCGACCCGTCCTCTCCACCCACCCTCTTCTTGATCTCCGACGCCTCCACCGTCCACGGGTCGGCGGATCTACCTTCCGGTGCATCACTGCCAGCACTACTGGAGGCACCGCTGCCCGGTGCCATGGCCACACGTCGGGCTGCCGTGCGACCGGCGCCTGAGCCGCGATCGCATCCCCGTGCCGCCCAACCTGGCGCTGATGTTACACCATGAGTGTGTGGCGCGGGAGCAACCGCTGGAAGTTCGGCGTGGGGCGAGGCGCGCCCGCATGCCACCGTCGACCGACGTAGCGCCCGAAAAGGAGGCGGAGGAGGCGGCGTTTGTAGGAGATATGCCCTAGAGGCAATAATAAATGTTATTATTTATCTCCATGTTTGTAATTATGTTTATATTCCATGCTATAACTGCAATGGTTCTCGAGTCTGCAATAACCACGAGGCTCGGAGGAAGACTCATATGCACGTGTGGAATAATAAACGGATAAAATATATATTCCTAGTCTCGCCTCTAAGACTAGCTCAAGTGTTGCATGATGGTTCTGTTTTCCTGATCATGGGCATTACTATGCCGGCAATTTTGAGGGCACAATGTTAGAAGAACATTTGTGTTGAATCGACCCAGATTGATGTTATGCTATGAGATACATTCGTCACAAGTTAATGGATTATAACACAGAGAAAGTTGAGCGTTTGCATAATTCCTTAGACCATGAGAGTATCGAGTTCCTTCGTACTTGCTTCGTGAACTTTGGGGTTTGTTAAACGTCATCTGTAAAAGGGTGGCTATTACGGCGGCTTACGGGTTCACGGAAAAGTATGACGAGGACCTAGGTAGCTCAAGATTGGGATTTGCTCCTCCGTCGATGGAGAGATATTCTTCGGGCCCTCTCGGTGTTACAGTATCCACCATCGTCTGGCCAGACACATTGTGATTTGATCACAGGGATGCCGGAACACGGGAACGAGAAAAGAGAACAATACCGGAAACGAGGTAACTGGCATAGTGGACAAGTTGTTGATTCACGGGGATGCCGATAAGTATCACCTCGGGTGTTTATAACATATCGCGAAGCAACAGGAATAGCACACGGCAACTAGAGGTTCACTCGAATATTTATTTGTGTGGGTATAGGGGTCAATATGGGTGTCCACGGCTCCGATGTTGATCATTGATCGGAAAGCGTTCTGGGTCATGTCTATACTTCACCAAACCTATAGGGTCACACGCTTAAGGGTCATCTATCTGCTGAATACTAGACAGGGAGTCTGAGAGAAAGTCACCGAAAAGGTTTCGGAGAAAACGGAAAAGTTCCGGAGAGAGAACACCGGAATAGTTTCGGTAAAACCGAAAAGTTGTTTCGGAGTAAACCACTAAGCCCAAAAGGTTTCGGTAAGCACCTGGTACTTTTGGAGGGTGCCAGAATTTTTCTGGTAACTTCTGGAATTTTTCTGGAGAAAAGAATAAAATATTTTTTTCGGAAATATTTCGGAGCTGCCGGAAATGTTCCGGAGCTGCCGGAAATGCTTAGGTTGCTTTTCGCAGATGAAAATCACTAATCCGAAATCGTTTCGGAACGCGCCCAAAATCATTTTAGTGGGTATTGGAATTATTCTAAGACCCACAGAAATATTTTCGGATTTTTCGGACGCGAAAAAGTGGTGTTATGAATAGTAAAAAGTACTACTTGGGATATTTTTGGAAAGCCTTCTAGAAGGACTTGGGAGCCAAGAAAGCCCCCTTGGGTTTCCTATAAATAGAGGTGTGAGGGCAGCCCCATATCCTTGATCCAAGCTCTCCCTTGAGTTCTATACAAATGCCATGCATGATCTGGCTTTCTCTCTCCCTCCCAGCGAAATAGTTTCGTAGAGCCGAAAGGCTGTCTAGGTTCCGGCAGGAACTAGTTCTGGATGGCGAAGCCCTGTCGGATAGCTGATACCGTATGTGTGCAACCCCGTAGAGAGGTCGTAGTTTCGATCTTTTGCCCGAAGGGCTGTCCAAATTATCGTTCGAGTTTCAAGGGTCCTCCCGAAGGGCTGTCCGAGTTACCGATCGAGTTTCGAGGGGCCTCCCGAAGGGCTGTCCGTGACACCGTCCGAGGGACTGTCCGACCGCCTCCTGGAGCGCTGTTCGAGGAGCAGACGAGGGAGAACATCCTCGCGGTTGGGAGGTTGTAAATCCTAGCTGCGGGGATCTGCACCGACGATCTACATCGACTCTACTTCCGCTGCGCTACGAGTCGGTAACGATCAGATCAAAACCTTGTATGCAATCTCCATAGTGGTCCTGGGCGTGTTCGTAGTGCGGAAATTTTTGTTTTCTGTTGCGTTCCCCTACAGTGGCATCAGAGCCGTGCTATGCGTAGATGCATGTTGCGATCTAGAATACATAGAGATGTATGGGTATTGCATAATATAATTTTGGAGTAGATTAGATCTATTGCTGAAAATTATTTATGCGGGTGGCAGATGAAATCTGTTACTCGATGTTCTTGTTGCTTCCCTAGAATTTGCATATTTCTGATGTCGATAACAGTATGGTGGAGTTTCAAAGTTCTGGCAATCTGCGATCCTGATTGATCAAAGAAGTGCTAACAGTTCGTTGAATTCCACCGTAGTTAGAGAAAGAAGAAATTTCGCAGACTAAAGGGCAATGCAGATATGATCTGCACGGGGATCACGCGTATGACGAAGTTCAGTATGGGGTTCGAGATTTTATTATCTCGTGCTTCATACACCCCGCGGTGTTAATCTAGCGACTTGAATAATCATACTTGATGATAAAACGTTGGTAGCTGTGGTTTGGTTGAAACCTTAGAAGCCACGTAAAATAAAAAAATTCCTAAACCGATTAGAGGCGTCTAACTTGGTTTTGCAGGATGTGCATGTGATGTGGTATAGGAAAGCTCATATTAATTCGATTATGTATGAGATGACTATATAATGTAAATTTATTAACATGACCTGCGTGTCATGATTCGGCATGATGGATGGAGCCATATGATTGTCACTTTAATGACCTGCGTGTCAACCTTATGTAATGCACTTATTTTATTAGCTATATAGATAGCAATATTATTTGGTGCATCGACAAGGTGGTGGCAATCTTCGCGAAGGTGAACTCCGACGCAAATGCCAAAGACGAAGAAATACTTGACTTCTCCGTCAGAAGGGGCTATACCATATCATGCTATTATGAATTTCATGAGATGTTTATCCCTTATGTTGCACCCTTCTTGATTGCGCGGTAGTCGCTTTTTATTAGGGTGATCTCTCACTTAAAATATCAAGTACTTAGTGTTCTCCCAAGTGTAGCACCGTCACAGCATCTATCCTTTCGGGGTGCGCCATGGATGCATGGGTACGAACGATTGGAGAAATGTAAGGCGGGTGAGGTCAGACCTCGCAGCAAGATCACTTGGTTATCTTGACGTTCATGGCAGGATCGTCCTGAGCTCAGAACACACGCATCGAAAGATGAACAAGAGTCACATAGAGATGTGATCGGCAAGTTGGCCTACCAAATCATAATCCTCGTCATGAGATGATGATTCTATGGCGTTGTATTGATATTTGGATCTTGAATCACTCATAATCAATTTTGAGAGATATTGATTTGAGTGGGAGCGCACTTTAGAATTAACTTGTTTAATTCTGAGTGCAATTAATTATGAACACTGTCTAAGTATAATTTGCTAATAGTTGTAGAATAATGGCTCGCGTTTCCACCTTCCCTATTAAAATTGAATAAGCTGTTAAATATCTGGTTAAAACTTTACGGTTGGTAACGTAATGCGAGGATTGTCCTCAAGAGTGCCGAGAAGGATTTTGTCCTATCGCATGCTTTCGGTGTCCTCCCGCTAATGCTATGGATGATGTGACTCTCGTCCTTCGATCCAAAAGCTAGAATTCCATTGTGGTCAAGTGCAATACGTTTGCTTCCATAAGACCCGAACTTCACAAGTTTGGGATAGTTATGTAATATTCATGGAACTGAAAATTGTTTTCAGATACAGACAAAGGCTAAAAGATATGAGATATCCAAAGCAATATTTGTTTGCAAAGTATTAGTAAAGTGTTTACTGGGAATTTGACTGATAGGAGAGGGATCCAGAAGAACGCCTGTCATATGATGAAGGTGAATAAAACAAACAACTTAAAGAGAAAGGAAATGTCCAAAGGGTGTTAGTATGACTCACACGCCTAGGAAATCCGGGGCTAACGCCACTCTTAAAGTTGGGTGCTTCTTCTGAGAGTAGGAGAAATATATTGAAAGTTAAACTGTTAAAAGTATAAAGGCAAAAAGAAAGAAGACTGGAATGTCCAGCTCATGTATAAAAGTCATGAAAGTTATTGATGTATGGAAGGCTGGTCAAAAATAAATAGTTCTTGGGAATTGTGATTAAACAGTTAGTCCATAATTCTTGGGTATTATGATTAAAAGTTGATCGCAGGAATACCCGCTCGATTGCATTCTGTTGCAACTCGATGCAAGAACCACTACGGCCTAAAAGAATTGCCAGTAATGAGGTTTAGATACGCGCTGGGAACATAGTAAAAGTTACTATACCTTCCATCGGTGTATCACCATCTGTATTTATTTTCATAATTCGTTTTAGAGTTTTATACACTCTAGCCCAGTGCATAAAGTATGTTGCAAGAAGGTTGTTCATAAAAGAACAATTGTTGTTCAGTATTATGAATAACATAAAGGGCCATGCTTCCATCGGGGATGGGATGTATGTTACGAATATTGATGATAATATGATACATCCATAACAATGACGCTAAATGTCGAAAGACTAAAAGAATACCACATATGTGTGGCACTGCATTTGGTCACATTGGAGAAACCCGCATGGAGAAATTCCATAATGATGGATTTTGAAGTCATTTGATTATGAATCATCTCACACTTGCAACTTTCGTCCGAAAAGTTAAGTGACTGAAATACCGTTCACAGGCCATGAGGAACGAACAACAAACTTATTCGAAATCATACATTTTGATGTGTGTAGTCCGATAAATGTTGTTACTAGTAGTGGATTTATCTATCTTCAGAAATGACTCAAGTAGATATATGGATATTTACTTGATGAGACGTAAGTCTGGATCTTTTGAAATCATTCAAAAGGTTTTAAAAAATGAAGTGGAAGTTATTGTAACAAGAAAATTATGTTTCTACAATTCGATTGCAGAAAGGAATATTTTGAGTTACAAGTTTAGCGAATGTCTGATGAGTTGTGAAAAGAGTTTCATAACATACACCTCCCGGAACACCACTGTGAGTGGAATGTCCGTGAAGATGTAATCAAACCATTTATTACATGGTAAGATCAAAGATGACATAAATCAATTTGCCATTATCCCTTTTAATGTAATGCTTTAGAGATTGCGGCTTTTACACTGAAAAGAGCTCCATCGGGTGTGTTGAAATGACGCCATGGTACGGTATGCCCAACCATGTTATATCTTTTCTTAAACATTTGGAATATGGGGCTTGTGTAAAAGGTTACAAACCTATTCCAAATCAGACAAGTGCTACTTTGTAGGTTATCCCAAATTATTGGGAATTCCTCCACCACTATACCGAGGCAAGAGGTTTTGCCACAAAGAACGGTATGCTTTTAAAGAGAATGGTTCTTGAAAAAAGGTGAGTGGGAGGACAGTGCAACTCGATGAGATAACAATATCTTCGTCATCAGATCAAAGGAAAGGAACCTTGGAAGTGATTCCAGAGTTTCCTACTGCGACTGATACGGAAGCTCCTACATGAGATGTATGGACTTCGGTCGAACTTGCAGCTGAACCACGTAGGCAAAACTCATGCAAACCTCTCAGGTGCGCAAACGAGATATTGTTGTTAGACAACAATATACCTACGATAATTAAGGAAGCAATGATGGGCCCTGACTCCGGAATTGGCTAAATGCCAATACAATCCGAGATAGTTTCCATATAAATAAATCAAGATTGTATCTTGATGGACCATTCGGAAGACTTTGAGTCTAACGAATATTAATGGAACTATAAACTGATACGGATAAAAATGTTTTATCCATAAAGCTCGACTTGTTGCTTATAACAATTTCAAGGAATTAACTACGGCGAGATTGTCTCTCCGTAGCGATGCTTAAAGTCGGTTCGGGTTAAACTTGCAATTAATACATATTTCATTCATGAGATATGAAACATGGATGCCAAAAGGATTTCCATAAGATGGAAATACTGCCTTGGACTTGCATATGATACAGTCCAAGGTATTTTATCAATCCAGAGGATGCTAGTGAGTATGCAAACTTCAGAGTTCCTGCGATGGACAAAAGAGAGCATAATGGAGTTGGAATCTTCGTTTTTGATGAAATAATCAAAAGAGTTTGATTTCATCAATGGATAACGAAGATGCTTGTGGCTACAAGAAAGTAAGTGGGAGCATAATAATATTTCTAAAAACGTTGTGTGCCTAACACATTGTTAATTGGAAATAATATAAATTTCTTGACACAAATTAAGACTTCATTGAAAATAGTTTTTCAACGAAGTGCTTGGGCTACGTGGTCTTGATATTAGGCATAATTATCTACGAGATATAATTGCCTAATAGGGCTAAGCCAAAATACATATTGAAAAGGTGCTAAAACAGTTTAGCGTTAAAAACGCCAAGGAGTGATTCTTGCCGAAGTCACATGGAAAGAGTTTTTGCAAGACTCGGTGTCCTATAACACTGATAAGAAAAATACATGATGGATATTCCATACACCTTTGTGTTTGGATTAATCATGTATTCCATGGTATATAAAACAACCAGATATGTCCAATACTCCCAAGTTGTTGCGAGTATAGATACCAAAGTGATCAAAGTACTGATCATGGGACAAAAGTGAAAAATGTCATTGAGTACTAAAGTAGCACTGATGACATGTTTTCTCGCAAGAAGAGATTATGAAGTGCTTGTTGTAAGTAATTACATCAATATAGTCTTCATCAATGCTCCATGCGATTTTCGATCTAAGTTAAGGGTTTTTTGTGTGATACACGATATGGTGGCACAGTAAGTTGGAATTGTTCCAAACAGGTTACTGTGGCAAATTCTATAACAAAGGCTGAGTATGATGACGCTTTAGAAGCGACAAAGAAGATGTTGAATCATATAGTTCATTCATGAACTTAGTATGGTTCCAAGATGGCTTTGGTCAATGGAACACTATTGAAGATAGTTGCTCCATAGCTCAGTCTGAGGAATCAAGGTTCGACCAGTGATTCACATATATACAAAGCCGAGTCCACACAAAATATGATTTTTGTGAAAGCGTGAAAACGAGAGGATATGCAAAGATACACACGGAGCTGAAGTTTTCAGATCCGTTGGACATCAGGCTATACCACAAGCGGAGCATATTTTACACCAGTATGCCATATGTGTAAAGTGCATTAGCATTGACTAGATTATTGACTCTAGTGCAAGTGGGAGTCTGTAGGAGATATGCCCTAGAGGCAATAATAAATGTTATTATTTATCTCCATGTTTGTAATTATGTTTATATTCCATGCTATAACTGCAATGGTTCTCGAGTCTGCAATAACCACGAGGCTCGGAGGAAGACTCATATGCACGTGTGGAATAATAAACGGATAAAATATATATTCCTAGTCTCGCCTCTAAGACTAGCTCAAGTGTTGCATGATGGTTCTGTTTTCCTGATCATGGGCATTACTATGCCGGCAATTTTGAGGGCACAATGTTAGAAGAACATTTGTGTTGAATCGACCCAGATTGATGTTATGCTATGAGATACATTCGTCACAAGTTAATGGATTATAACACAGAGAAAGTTGAGCGTTTGCATAATTCCTTAGACCATGAGAGTATCGAGTTCCTTCGTACTTGCTTCGTGAACTTTGGGGTTTGTTAAACGTCATCTGTAAAAGGGTGGCTATTACGGCGGCTTACGGGTTCACGGAAAAGTATGACGAGGACCTAGGTAGCTCAAGATTGGGATTTGCTCCTCCGTCGATGGAGAGATATTCTTCGGGCCCTCTCGGTGTTACAGTATCCACCATCGTCTGGCCAGACACATTGTGATTTGATCACAGGGATGCCGGAACACGGGAACGAGAAAAGAGAACAATACCGGAAACGAGGTAACTGGCATAGTGGACAAGTTGTTGATTCACGGGGATGCCGATAAGTATCACCTCGGGTGTTTGTAACATATCGCGAAGCAACAGGAATAGCACACGGCAACTAGAGGTTCACTCGAATATTTATTTGTGTGGGTATAGGGGTCAATATGGGTGTCCACGGCTCCGATGTTGATCATTGATCGGAAAGCGTTCTGGGTCATGTCTATACTTCACCAAACCTATAGGGTCACACGCTTAAGGGTCATCTATCTGCTGAATACTAGACAGGGAGTCTGAGAGAAAGTCACCGAAAAGGTTTCGGAGAAAACGGAAAAGTTCCGGAGAGAGAACACCGGAATAGTTTCGGTAAAACCGAAAAGTTGTTTCGGAGTAAACCACTAAGCCCAAAAGGTTTCGGTAAGCACCTGGTACTTTTGGAGGGTGCCAGAATTTTTCTGGTAACTTCTGGAATTTTTCTGGAGAAAAGAATAAAATATTTTTTTCGGAAATATTTCGGAGCTGCCGGAAATGTTCCGGAGCTGCAGGAAATGCTTAGGTTGCTTTTCGCAGATGAAAATCACTAATCCGAAATCGTTTCGGAACGCGCCCAAAATCATTTTAGTGGGTATTGGAATTATTCTAAGACCCACAGAAATATTTTCGGATTTTTCGGACGCGAAAAAGTGGTGTTATGAATAGTAAAAAGTACTACTTGGGATATTTTTGGAAAGCCTTCTAGAAGGACTTGGGAGCCAAGAAAGCCCCCTTGGGTTTCCTATAAATAGAGGTGTGAGGGCAGCCCCATATCCTTGATCCAAGCTCTCCCTTGAGTTCTATACAAATGCCATGCATGATCTGGCTTTCTCTCTCCCTCCCGGCAGGAACTAGTTCTGGATGGCGAAGCCCTGTCGGATAGCTGACACCGTATGTGTGCAACCCCGTAGAGAGGTCGTAGTTTCGATCTTTTGCCCGAAGGGCTGTCCAAATTATCGTTCGAGTTTCAAGGGTCCTCCCGAAGGGCTGTCCGAGTTACCGATCGAGTTTCGAGGGGCCTCCCGAAGGGCTGTCCGTGACACCGTCCGAGGGACTGTCCGACCGCCTCCTGGAGCGCTGTTCGAGGAGCAGACGAGGGAGAACATCCTCGCGGTTGGGAGGTTGTAAATCCTAGCTGCGGGGATCTGCACCGACGATCTACATCGACTCTACTTCCGCTGCGCTACGAGTCGGTAACGATCAGATCAAAACCTTGTATGCAATCTCCATAGTGGTCCTGGGCGTGTTCGTAGTGCGGAAATTTTTGTTTTCTGTTGCGTTCCCCTACAGCGTTCCAAGCCGTCGTCGTCGAAAAGGAGGCGGCGGTCCAGCGTGCCATCGAGCTCTCCGCACAGGAGGAGAAGGCGATTTGGCCGGGGCTGGACTTCGCTCTCCAAGAGAATGTGGTGAACCCGCATCTTCCTCCTCGACGTGACGGCGGAGTGCTCTTCATCGGCGGCCAGCAGGCGCCACCGCCGCAGTTGCAATGCTCGCTACCGCCGCCATTGCCTCTCTACCAGCAGGCGCAGCCGCCGTCGACGCCAGATCAGAAGCCGCCACAGGCGCTGCCGTGGGATCGGGAGCACCTCAAGGAGGAGGCATACACACGCCATCTGGCGGCCGAGCGCGCCGAGGCCGACCGACAGATGAACACCGAGTACGCTGCCTCGCACAGTGCGGTCATCATCAACCCGTCGGACGGCGCGACAGCAAGGAGGGCGGCCAGGAAGGAGGTCATGGAGGACCGATGGACACAAGACTTCCCCTGGGCGCCGTTACCGGCGCCAGTCGTCGATCTGTCGAGCAGCAACGACGACATGGACGGCGGCAGTAACAGTGCGTTTTTATCGTTTTTCAAATTTCTCTTTTAATTAGTTGTAATTGTTGAGTATATTTGTTATATTAGGAAATACGAGATAGAGTATGATTCTATTCTACCTTGCCTTGTACTCCAAGTTCATCATCTACTACTATATATATGTCCAAGAGGCTCAAGCAATATATCAAATATTCCACCAAACCCCTCTCTATCCTTCTACATGGTATCAACCTAATCGATCCAACTCTAGCCGTCGCCCCATCGCTTCCGCCCCGCGCCGCCCCCGGGGCCGATCCCATAATCGCCGACACCGGGGGCCGCGCCGCCTGTACTTAGGGTTCGTCGGCCGGTTCCGTGGACCGGCTGCCCTAGAGAGTCTTTTCTCCCGATCTCTTGATCTGGGTTTTCTCTCTTCGCCGGTCGTCTTGATCGACATCTTTTTTGGTTTTCTGATCTAAGATTGATTTGCCTCTCCCACCGTCGTAGTCGTTCTCACGCGCCTCTACTCCGACACCGTCTGTCGCCCGTCGCCTTACGCCGAACGTCGCCGCCTTCACTTCGGATCGAGAGTCCTTCATCGCCATCATCGCCATCGACTTCAGCCTGCCTCGGCACCCGCGATGTCCCCGAATGGCTCCGTGTCGGTCGGACGAGCGTCGACTGGACCTAGGGTTTGTCCGCCGGTTCTGCCGACCGTCCGACCTTGACGCCCCACGCCGTTAGTCCCCCTGTCGGCCCGACTCGCGTTGGCTGGGCTCTCACCGACCGGCCCCGCGTGGGCTGAATCTTCTCGGTTCCTCGTCGCCATCATCACTCCGAGCAGCGCCCCTCCACCTCGCGGGCGATCGGATTGATCACCCGCCCGCCCGCGATCGGCCCCATCCGCGCCGCGTAGACGATCCGTACAGTTGTCCGCGTGCGCCTCCGCAGGATCCCGTGAAGAATGCCTCCGAGTATGAGCGCCTATCCACCGATCGAGCATCGGACTGCCACCGCATCGCCCCTTCGGGCCGCGGTGTCGCCGCCCCGTGGTTCTTCCAGCGTCCCCACCGACTTGTGCGCCGCCGCTGCATCGCCCCTACGGGTCGCAGCGCCGCGGCACATGGTCCACGTCGCCGCCCTGAGGCCATACCAGTGGTTGTACTCACCCGCGCGCTGCCTCTGTGTCGCCCCTTCGGGCCGTAGTGCCACGGCCCACGGTCAACCGCCGCCCCGAGGTCGTCCGCTCCAGGCCGTTCCCGAGGCTGCATCGACCCTCGCGCTACCGCTGCGTCACCCCGTCGGGCCGTAGCGAGTGTGGCGCGCGATCCTTGCAAGCACACCGAGGTCTTCCGCGTCGTCGCCCCGACCCGCGCGTTGCCGCTGCGTCGCCCTTTTGGGCCGTAGCGTCGCGGCGCGCGCTCCACTTTGCCGTCCCCGCGCGTCGACTTCTACGTGGCACGCGCCGCGCCGCCTCTCTTGGCGCGGGAACGTCACCGCCGCACATGGTCTTCGTCACGCTATTGGGTTCTTCTTCGCCTACTTCGAGCACCGCCGTCGCCGCTGCCACTCACCCGAGTCGCGTCGACGCCCTGTTCACCGCTGCCGCTCACCCTAGCCGTGCCGCCTCTACCGGCGACTGATGCGGCCCCCATGGGCTGCCTTTGGTTCCACCGACTTGATCGTCGTCCACCTCTTCGTCTTCGTACAACACCAGATCATCGCCAGCGTCGCTGTCATCTTCCCCGACCACTTCATCTAGCCCCGACAACCACGAAGACTCCACCCTCGGCACCTTCTACCCCCCGCCGAGTTGGGCCGCAACGGTCGTCGAGCCCTTCTCTGCTGGTCCCTCTGACATGGCGTACAGCTCCTTCTGGTCCCCGTCTACGCATGCCCGGTACTGGCAACACCGATGTGTGCATTCATCTACGACGTGTTCCCGGGCTTGGCAAGCCTGGTGCGGCACTTCGTCGACATCGTCTTCGTCTGTCTACGCATGCTCGGTGATGGCAACACCAACGCGTGCCTTCGTCTACGACGCGTCCCCGGGATTGGCAAACCCGGCGCGACGCTTCGTCAACACCGTCTCCTTCCGGACGTCACCACCATCTTCTTCGCGACGTCCTGTGCTACAACTGACGACCGCCCGCCAGTGCCGCTCTTCTCGAGTCGCGCTGCGCTCCTGACTTCCTTGCACCCGCGGCTCCTCGGCGACTACCTCGACACCAGCTACCCCGACTCAACATCGACCACGGCATTTCTCGCATGGCTACCTCGACTACGGCTTCACCACCCTACGCTCTCGGCTACTTTGACAACGACACAAAGGGCTACCGCATGCTTGGAAACCTCATTGGCTTCCACTCCAGCCACAAACTTCGCGATGCGTTGACCGTTACGACTGTGGTGGGATGTCCGTCGGCTCCACCTTCGGATTCTTCTCCAGTCTCACCGTCTGCGTCGCTACTTGTGACCGCGGGGGGATGTTGAATTTATTTGTTATATTAGGAAATACGAGATAGAGTAGGATTCTATTCTATCTTGCCTTGTACTCCAAGTTGATCATATACTCCTATATATATTTCCATGAGGCTCAAGCAATATATCAAATATTCCACCAAACCCCTCTGTATCCTTCTACAGTAATGAACGGTTAATGTGGATGGTTAATTAGTGTTTAAGTTGTTTTGTGTTTAGTTTTTGCGTTTGTGTCGGCGCGTTGTGTGACCGCGCGTGCATTAAACAAAAAACGGATAGGCGCGCGGACGCGCCTGCGTAAACCGTATAAAAACGGACAAATCCGACGTCCGTTTGGGCAACTCCAACGCTAGGATGTAAACCGACACGCGTTTTGTCTGGTTTGCGCGGACGCGTCCGCACGTTTGTCCGATTTTGACCGGCGCCCTGCGCGATCGCCCAACGCGCCGATCCAAACACACAAACAAAGAACATAATAAACAAAAAATAATAAGAACATAACTAATTAAACATTAATTAAACGTCTATTACAATGATACGGTGAGGAAGATAGTTCTCTCACTTCTCGTTGGTTACCCCAAGTGGAAGGTGAGATGTAGCGTAGCAGCAAATTTCCCCTATGTAGAGGATAGGGTTTGTCTCCCGTAGGACTCCAAGAGATACAAGAAGGTGGTAAAGTGAACAATGGCGCCGTTCACAATCTAAGGATTGCTTACTTCACTTGGACCTGCACACACAGCAAATAACTTTGCTCCCAACGAGTACAGAGGAGTTGTCAATTCCTCCGGCCTTGCTGTTTATAAAGGATCAACGCAAGAGATAAAAGTGCAACTGAAAGTAAGAACCGAAAGAAAATTGAGGGTGTAAACAATGGAGTAAATATGGATAGGGGTCCCATGACGTTCACTATTGATGTCTCTCTCCCAAAAGACGATAAAAGTACTAGCGAGGTAAAGAAATCACAGCTGGGCAATTGATAAAATTATAAACGCACCGCCATGCTAACTATGCTACAAAAGAAAGGAAGAGGCTCAAAAGCAATGGGCAGTATGCCAAGGTAAGTAGACCGAAATCCATCTGCATCTACTACAAATCATCCACTTGAGATGTATATCCAGAACATCTCGCTGGTATTAAGTTGTGAATCCCACCCAAAGTGTAAACTTAAAGCAACAGACAACTGCATTAAAAGAACTTTGCGTAAAGTAACAATCATTGCACCCGCAGGTACAAGCACCGTTGTTTTATCCCTGGTGGAAACATCACATCCCCTAGTCTCATGTTTCTGTCACTCAAGCTAGACATCAGGGGGTTGAACCCACAATCAAGCATAACGCTCCCTCTTGGAGTTGCAATAAATCACTTGGCCAAAGTAAAATACGGCAACGGAGAACATGCAAGAATTAACTTAATAACACAAATATAAAAGAGAACCAAATATATTACTCATCACAATCTGAACATAGTCTCATAATCCATCAGATCCCAGCAAACTCAGCATAGCAACACAGAAAATTACAAAGGTGCCTCGATCATGTGAGGCAGCTCACGAGGTCTCGAAAGTGGAATCACAAAGAGGGGAGGAGAACATCACATAGCTACTGGTCATGGACCCATGGTCCAAGGGGGGCTACTCACAACACATCCGGGAGGCGTCCATGGCGATGGATGGTCTCCCGGAGGGGGTTCCTCCTTTCGGCAGGGTGCCAGGGCAACTTCTTCTGGCAGCCCCGATCTTGAAACGGCGGCGGCGGTGGTACAGAGAGGAGAACGGGAATAGCAGATCGATATTAGGGGTTTCCTCCGCGGGCACTAAATATAGGCCAAGGGGGGCACCGAAAGGGACCACATGGCAGCCAGGAGGGTGCCCCGCGCGCCCTAGGGGGGGCGCCAGGGACCCTCCTGGGGCCCTGGTGGGTCCACTCCCTTCCTTCCTTGGTTCTTCGGGAAGCTTCCGCGACACTGATTTTTTATATAATTTTTCTGGGATTTATTTGGCACTTTTAATGGGCCGAAAACCTGAAATATAAAAACAGCAGAAAACAGGAGCTGGCAAATGGGTGCACTGAGTTAATAGGTTAGTCCAAATATGATCAAAAGTGTATGTAAGTTCAAGCAAAACATGGCAAAGTCACACAAATCATGCATGGAGCAAGCAGAAATTATAGATACGTTTGGGACGTATCAACATCCCCAAGCTTAATTCTTGCTCGTCCTCGAGTAGGGAAATGATAACAAGCATAATTTTTGTGGTGACATGCCACACAACTATATAAGGACTATTAAGTAAAGCAATCAAAGCATGCAATTCAATTCAAGTCTTAACAAGCAAGAGTCTATATTAGCATTGACAAAGGCAACAAAAGAACAAAGGGTGCAAGAGCTCTCGCTGTCCGTGACTCGAATGTCTCCAGATGGTGTTTGCGTGCAAGAAGGGGACTGGGAAAAATAAAAAAAAAGGTTGTTGAGAATTACTATCTACTAAATTTTCACACTTAGTCTCCTTTGGATTCTTATCTTGACTCGTCCCGAGAGCACTAGCCAGGTACAAGTCAAACTGATCCACTCCCTTTCGATATTTTGAGCACTCACGCAATGGATAAGTGATATGTCCAAAACGTATCTATAATGTCTGCTTGCTCCATGCCTCTTTTGTGTGATATTGCTATGATATTGATGAACTTCCATACACTTTTGATCATATTTTGACTAACCTATTAACTCAGTGTACCCCAGTGCCAGTTCCTGTTTTCTGCTGTTTTTCTATTTCAGGTTTCCCCCATATTTAAAGTACTCCAAAAAAATTCGGGAAAATCCGATAAAAAATCAGCGTAGAAGAAGCTTCGGGAATCACCAAGGGGGGGCAGAGGGGACCCACCAGGGCCCCAGGCGCGCCCTAGGGTGGGTGTAAGGCCCGATATGCGGTACTGTTCCAGATCTAGATGTTTCCATCCAGATCCGGGGACGAAGCACATATCGGTCCCACCGCGACGTATGACGGAGTCATATGCCCCGAATTTCCAACATGATATCACAACATTAGAGATACAAGGACGCAACATCTCATACAATCGGCATACAACTGCCTTAAATACAATACATCAACGGAAGAACACGTCTGAGTACAGACTACAATCAAATGCCTACTGGCAAAGAGAAAAACATCGGTCCCCATAACCACACGGGTCCAGGCCCTTCGCCGGGATCCGCCTAACTAGTCGTCGTCGAGTCTCCACGTGAAACGTCGATCACCATACCTGTTGTCGATCAAGAACCCTGAAAAGAGTTTGGGGGTAGTATCATGAGTACAGAGGTACTCAGCATCCAACTGTAGTGGTCATCTGACCCAGCAAGGACTTCATCACTCGTCATTCTAGGACAACTAGTAGTTTACGGTAAGGAAGGGGTAAGTGGTGAGGTTGCAGCCGCACTAGCATTTATGAAGTGGCTAACGATCTAGAGAGTAAGGTAAGAAGCCAAGCATTCGATGAGGAATCGCCTCCAACAAGTCTGCTATCCACCTACATACGCAAACATAACACCTATCCTATCCTTTTCCTCCTCTTCGCATCCCGACGAAGAAGAAGCAGTCAAGGCACACACACACGTTGATCAAGTTATATTAAGATTATCTCAGCTGTTGTTGTCTATGAACAAGGAGTAGGTCTCAAGTCGTCCATAACCGTGGACACGGCTTCTCGAAAAGATTTAACCCTGCAGGGGTGTACCAACTGCCCATTACGAGGCGTCGCATGCTCGCCCATCTCTCTCAGTTTCTACCCATTATAGGCAACCATTTTATGATTTAGTTCCAAGAGATCCGAAACGACAGGTCCCCCTAACTAAAAACGAACAAATCCGGGTGGCCCCCGGGGAGTCGACACCCAATCCAAAAGCTGGCCACACTCTCGGATCGGACTATTCCGTATGGCTAAGGTCGGGTTTAGTCTCACCTATATAACAGGGGACTTCCCTAGCTCACCATTGTGGACCAACAGAGGAACTCTGTCTCCGCTGGCCTGAGTTGTTTGAAAACTACTGGCAGCTGACCAACACACACGGTTTCAAATGGTAAATCAGCTTGGGCCACCTCTAGAAATGTTTGAAGCTAGGTAGGTAAGAAGAGGGGACCCCATAAAATCCCACACGCGATTAGGCACGCTCAGTCTTAAAACCAATACCCGGAACTCGGATCCTAGGTGACTCGAATGGAACAAAGTGTCGGGGCAGGATAGCCTAGACCTTCCATCCTTCGTCGAATATAGTCAACATTATAATAATCAATATCATCAACAACAATATAATAATGTGATATCCCAAACCAAGGAGTAACAGGGTAACATCGTAGCATCCTAAGCATGCATACTAAGCAAGGGCTGAGCAACGAGCAATAGTAACATAGCAGTATAAGGTTTGCTGGGGAGGTACATGGCTGTATCGGTTTGAAAGAGGCTGTAAACATGTGTTAGGATCAAACATCGAACCTAACCTAGACTAGCATGCAAACCGCTGGTTGAAATAGAATGGATCATAAGTAATGTATTGTCCTTGCCTGTTGATAAGTCGGGTTCCGAAGATGTAGTTGATCGCAAGCTCGCATCGTCTCCGAGAGGTACCCGCGGAAGCACACAAGACAAAAAGCACTGGAAATCAATCAACGAGCAAGCACTCTATTACTACGAAGCAAACACGAGCAAGCATCAACAATAAGGCAACACGAGACATCGCACCTGCCGTCGAGAGTGATTACTAACAAATTAAGTGGAGTACTCGTCACACACGACGATACCGCACATTTAGAAAGGTTCAAGTTGATTAGCTACAGGTGATCAACAAAGGTTGTTAACATGGCAACTCAAGCAAGTATGGCATAGCACACAAACATGACAAGAGGTGAAGCACAAAGTAAACTATCTATGCTAGTCAATTTAAGTGAGGCACAACCTAAACATGGCATAACACTAAGTGCCTCACGACAACTTAAGTAATTGGTACTGTTCTGTCCTAAACCATATTTTAGGTTGGTTAACAACAGAAAACAATAGCATAAACACAAAGTACACGAAAAACTAATCAAGTTACATATAAAGAACACCCCAAACGGAGTTACGGTTAAAAAGATATAAGCAAAACAAGTTACGGGCACAATCTGCCAACATCACGAAGCACACTTTAGAGCATTGCATAAACAGGATAATCGATGCAAACATGCTCACAATTGATATGAAATTAAAGTAGACATGACAGGGAAGGCATGGCAAAAAGAATCATGCAAATAGGCATCATAGGTCAAAAGATATTAAGCAAACAACATGGCATCGCAAAGTAACAGACTTAGAGAAAAACAGAGGTGGTTGTCAAAAACAGCAGCATAGCAACTTTGGAGCCCAATAACTATATTACCAGCAAGCATATCATGGAAATGCAATACATGTAATGAAAGTAGACATCATGCTTAGCAATATGCAATTGGAATCACTCAATTCCAATAACCGGCCGCGACACACTCGTCGACCAAAGTTGCAACAAATTAACAGTTTTCAGCACAGCAGCACATTAACATCAGGATCACCACTTTGGAGCAAGATTTAATATAGCTAAAGCACCCAAACATGACAAGTTAAAGCATGGAAATGAAGTACACATGATGCTTAACACATAGGAAAAAGAATCAATGCAATAGGCCTCATGGATGAGTCACAATCATCATGCAAAGTTGCAATAAAATAATAACAACAACACTTAACAGGAAAAATTAGCAGTTTAACGGCCTGATGCCCACTTCAACACAGATTTGCACCATCAAGATGGCCTCAAATGCAAATGCTCACAAAGGATGAATTGAAGTGCACATGAAACTAAGAAACTTTCATTTTGGGCGCACGTTCAACGGAGCTACGGATCAACGGGAAATAACGTTGCAAAAACCCAGGACGGAGGAGGCGACGAGGGGGCGAGGGAGGCAGGCGGTGGTGGTCGCGCGGGTCGTGCTCGGGTGAGCTCGAGGCCATGGCGGCTGCGGCTCGAGCCGGCCATAGCGCTGCGGCCGCTCCCTTGTTCGACGGAGGCGGCAGTCCTGCGAAGGAGGAGAGGGACGGGGTGAGAGGGAGGAGAAGGAGACCGCAGGGTGCTCCTCAGCATGGGGGCGGACGGCGGCTGGCTGGCCGGAGGCGGCGGCCCCGCGGGCTCGGGCGGCGCGTCCACGACATGGAGGTTGGAGGTGGAAGAGAGAGAGAGGAGAGGTGGGTAGCAGGCTCGATCTGGGCCGTCGGATCGCGAGATCCGATGGTCCAGATCTGAGGATTGCTAGGGTTGCTGCGAAAATTGGCTAAATTGCGAAAATTTGGGCAAAACTGGGGGTGTGGCTGCAAATTTTCCATTAGGGTAAACCCTAATTGGGTGGTGGGAGGCTGGTGGTCTTTATATAGACAGGTTGGCTGGCAGTTTGCAAAAACATCCCTGGATTATTAAACGGGGTTTTTCGTTCCGCTCGCTGCGGCTGGTCTCGTGCGGTTTTCGCGATGGTGATCGGGTGAAACCCGGTGTCGCAAAGGTCGAGTGTTAGGGTGGCAAAGGTCGGTCTCCATCCGATACGAGATAAGAGGGGGGGGGGGAAATAATCGTCGGTCGATAAATCGGGGATGCAAACACCGCAAACAAATCAGACAATCAAACAATTCACACCGAAAACAAATTTTTTAATTTTTACGAAAACTGGGCTGTTGCAGTGGGGCCACGCCAGGAGGGGCGCCTGGACCCCTGGTGGCCCCCATGGGTGCCCCCCTTCGCCTATTTATTCCTCGTGGAGAGAAACCCCCGTGACGGGAACCCTTTTTCGCGATCTCTCCTCTGTTCCTTCGCCGCCGCGCTTCCAAGATCGGGAGCACCAGAAGACCTCTTCCCGGCACCCTGTCCAAGGGAGGAACCACCTCTGGGAGCTTCTCCACCACCATGGATGCTTCCCGGATGAACCGTGAGTAGTCCACCTTGGACCATGGGTATATGATCAGTAGCTATGTGATGTTCTCCTCCCCTCTTTGTTCTTCATGCATTAGACCTCGTGAGCTGCCCTACATGATTGAGGCACATATGTAATATTTCTGCTGTTGCTATGCTGAGTTTGCTGGGATCCGATGGATTATGAGATTATGTTCAGATTGTGTTTGAGTAATATATTTGATTATCCTCTTTTATATTTATGTTCTAAAGTAATTCTTGCATGTTCTCCGTTGTTGTTTATTGCTTTGGCCAAGTAGTAGGTAGTGACTCCAAGAGGGAGCATTATGCATGATTGTGGGTTCATGCCCCCCGATGACTAGCTTGAGTGATAGAAACATGAGTCTAGGGGATGTGTTGTTGCCACAAGGGGGAAAACAACGGTGCTTGTACTTGCGGGTGCAAGGATTGTTTACTTTACGCAAAGTTCTTTAATGCAGTTGTCTCTTGCTTTGAGTTTACACTTTGGGTGGGATTCACAACTTAATACCAGCGAGATGTTCTGGATATATATCTCAAGGTGGATGATTAGTAGGTAGATGCAGATGGATTTCGGTCTACTTGTCTTGGCGTACCGCCCATGCTTTTGAGCCTCTTCCTTTCTTTATAGCATAATTAGCATTGGTTTGCGCGCATAATCATGTCAATTGCCCAGCTGTAATTTGTTTACCTCGCATGGCTATTTTATCGTCTTTTGGGAGAGAGACATCACTAGTGAACATCATGGGACCCCTGTCCATATTTCAAATACTGTTTACACCCACTATCAATTTACTGCTTTATTTACTTTTCCGCTGCTATCACTATCATTATTATCCCGTGTGTTTTACCCTTTGTAAACAACAAGGCCGAAGGGATTGACAACCTCTTTGTACTCGTTGGGCGCAAAGTTATCTGTTGTGTGTGCATGTCCACGCCAACCGCTAATCTGGCGCCGTTGCCACCTTCTCGTCGTTTTCGGAATCTTGCTGGAGACAAACCTTGGTATATTCACCGAGGGAAATTGCTGCTATCTACATCTCAACCTTCCACTTTGGGTAACCAACGAGGGGGCGAGAACTCGTACCATCAAAAGCATTTTCTGGCGCCGTTGCCGGGGACTCCACTCTTCAAGACAGGGGAGTTTCACACTATCTTTTATCTTTGCTTTGTAGTCTTGTTTGTTTACCTTTCAGTTTTTGCTTTAGTGTATTTTATCAAAAATCAAAAAAATAGTTATCTTGCTTGCTGCTTCTATGGGTTCCTCTGAGAATACCAAGTTGTGTGACTTCACTAGTCACAACAACAGTGGCTTTATCTGCACTCCTATTGCTACACCTGCTACTTCAGCACCTTCTTATGAGATTAAACCTGCTTTGCTGAACCTTGTTATGAAAGATCAATTCTCCGGTGCTAGAGATGATGCTGCTTTGCACTTAAATAATTTTATTGAGCTTTGTGATATGCAAAAGTACAAAGAAGTAGATGGTGATATTGTTAAGCTTAAGCTTTTTCCTTTCTCCTGGAGAGATGAAGCTAAAATCTGGTTTCAATCCTTGCCTAGGAATAGCATAGATTGTTGGGATAAGTGCAAGGATGCTTTTATTGGGAAGTACTACCCCCTGCTAAGATTATCCAATTGAGGAGTTTTATTATGAATTTTAAGCAATTGGATAATGAACACGTTGCCCAAGCTTGGGAACGCATGAAATCTCTTGTTAAGAATTGCCCTACGCATGGTTTGACTACTTGGATGGTTATCCAAACTTTTTATGCAGGCTTGAACTTTACCTCGCGGAACTTGCTAGATTCGGCCGCGGGAGGAACCTTTATGTCAACTACACTTGGTGCTGCCACAAAACTTCTCGATGAGATAATGACCAACTATTCCCAATGGCACACCGAAAGAGCTCCAACAGGTAGGAAGGTAAACTCTGTCGAGGAGATCTCCTCCCTAAATGAAAAAGTTGACTTGATTATGTCTCTACTTACCAAGCAATAACCTATTGATCCTCAAGATGTTCCTTTAAATTCTTTGATTGCTCAAGATCAAGTAGTTGTGAACTTTATCTCTAGAAACAACTTCAATAACAATGCTTATAGGAGTAACTTTGGTAGCAATCCTAGACCGTTCCCGTCCAACAACTATGGGAACAACAACACTTACCCTAGTACCAAAAACTCCACTTCTGAATTAGAGGGTATGCTTAAAGACTTTATCACTACCCAAAAAGCCTTCAATAAGAGTGTAGAGGAAAAACTAGACAAATTAGATAACCTCTCGTCGAAGGTAGACAATTTAGCCCTTGAAGTAGAATTGCTTAAAATTAGAACTTCTCCTCTTGAGGAGAGGAAGGTCACTCCTATGAATGTTATCCAAGTGCAAATTAATGAAAACATTAGGATGATGGCTAAACTTAAAGAGAGATGGGCTAGAGAAAAGGAGGAAGAAGATAGAATTAAAAGCCTCCCTACATACCATACCGTTGCTACTATCCAAGTGGTTGAGGATATCCAAACTCTTAGCACCCAATGCACCCCTAGTCCCATAGGACCTATTAATGGTGATGCTATGACCTCAACCGTAGAAGAAGAAATTCCTATGACTATAGAAGCTACCAAACAAGTGAGCCTAAAGGACACCACTACTACTTTACTTGATAGTAGTGACCTTGATTTTTATAATTGCACCCTTTCTGAAGTTATTCGTTCCTTCACAAGATGTCTAGAGACCCCCACACTAGCACACTTAATCTTGCCTTCACGGAGCATATCACTAATGCTCTCATCAAAGCTAGGGAGGAGAAGCTTAGGGTAGAAGCCTCCATACCTAGAAAGCTAGAAGATGGTTGGGATCCTATGATTAAAATTAAGTTGAATAACTTTTCTTGCTATGCTTTATGTGATGTTGGAGCTAGTACCTCCCTTATGCCCAAAAGAATGTATGATATATTTGAATTGAAACCTTTTGATCCTTGTTCTTTTGGTGTTCGTCTTGTCGATTCTTCCGTAAATAAACCTTTGGGGAATATATATGATGTTCTTATCATTGTCAATGACAATTATGTTCCCGTCGATTTTACTATTATGGACATTGAATGTGAACCTTCTTGTCCAATTATTTTGGGACGTCCTTTTCTTCGCACCATGGGTGCTGTTATTGATATGAAAGAAGGGATTAGAAAATTCCAATTCCCTCTCAAGAAAGGGATGAAACACTTCCCTAGGAAAAAGATCAAGTTGCCTTTTGAGTCCGTCACACGGGCTAGTTATTTTCTTGAAAAGACTTAACCTATTTGCATTAAGCCTAGCTAATGGCTTTAAAGAAGCGCTTTCGGGAGGCAGCCCGCAACGAATTTAGGATTTCCTTTTTGTTTTTCTTCTTTTTTAGTGGTATTTATGATTGTTACTACTGTAGCAACATCATTGTATCTTTACTTTTCAAGCTTTCTGACATTTATAGCCTCATATGAAAAGGGAAGTGAAAGTTGTGACATGCTGTCCAGAAAACAGATTCTGTCCTCGTGACTAGAAAAATCACAGAAAAATCCCAGTTCATCTTTTATAGCTGAAATATTTACGCAGTATGCTCTATTCAATTACGGAACTTTCGTATGTTCTGGGTTTTTTGATTTGAGTTGCAGAAGTATCCTTAAAAAAATGCTTTACTACCTGCTGGTCTGTTTTTCACAGATTCTGTCCTGTTTTGCCTTTTCTTCGTTTTGCAACTCTTAAGCTTGCTTTTTCTTTGCAAAAACTTTTTGGCATTCTTGAGAAACAGTATACCTTCAATAATATACTTATTTCCAGTAGAGGAAAAATATTTTATTATGTGTACTAACCTCGCTAATCAGATTATGATGAGTTATGTATTAAGGGAGTTTTCAAGTGTGCGAGGGAAGATGATGAAAGAAGATTCAGGAGTGTCAAGCGCTCAAGCTGGGGATGCCCCCATGCATCCCCAAGAAATATTCAAGGAGACTCAAGCATCTAAGCTTGGGGATGCTCCCGTGCATCCCCTTCTCCATCAACAATTATCAGTTCGTCTCTCATTTCACTATATTTTTATCACTTCATGCGTTATGTGCTATGCTTGGAGCGTCTCGCTCTTAGGTTTTATTTTTAGTTTTCTTTAGATTTGCTTGCTGGTCATAACAAGTTAGTACCCAGCTTTCTTTGTGTGGGAGAGAAACACGCTCCGCTTCCAAAATCTAGAACACAACATAGGATTTTTCATGCTTATCTTTGTTGTGTGTGTTCTTTATCTTTTTCATAGCTACTGCCATGTTTTGCTCTTAGTTTTCATGCTTATATTTTTAAAGAGCTTTTGTTTAGTTTGTTGCTAGAACTCTCTTGAGTTTTCATGTTTATCTTGTTTAGAGAGTTTGCCTGTTGCACTGAGTTTTGTGTCTTGACTTGAAGTAGGTAATTAAGGTTGCTATTCTTTTGTAGTAGTAACTTGAAATAGTTTTGAGGTATTTTTTTGAGGTATTGTTTTGAGTAATGTTTGAACTTTTGGTGTCAAGAGCTTTAGCCTATTAGTGATAGATGTCGTATTTTGGGCAATCCGTGTTTATTTTCAAAACCTACAAAATTAGTTGAGAACTTCAGCTACTAGATGGATCACAACTCTTCTGAGGGGTCGAATATTAGAGTACACTCACGTACCATGAGTTGAGGATGCGCAAGGATAACCAAACCCCCATACACTCCTCCTCAGGGTACTTGTCTCTTTGTGAACCTCCTTATTAGATTGAGAGTTACCGATAATAAGTGCATGAGTTCTTCGGACTAATGTGAGTATTCGAAAGTTGACACTTCCACCTTCCCATATTTTTCTAGCCTCTCCTGTGTCGTGCGTTGCTTTCTTCTCACTCCGAGATTTGGCGTCCACCTTCGTCGGTACATCCAAACCCTTGGCATGATACGCACTTGTTGGATATATTCTCTAGAGGCAAATAATATATGATTATTCCAATATATCTAAATAAGTTCATGACCAGTTTCATACTGTGCTGGAACTGTATCAGTGAAACAATGATACATGTGTGGTATAGAAACAACCAGAGTTCCTAGTCAGCCTCTCATGATGACTGGTTTATCGTCAACTAATGATTTTGATTTCACGATCATGGACAATCAAGTCAATTGACGGTAAGGTCACCTCATTGAATGAATGGCGTGATGAACATTACCCAATGCAAGCATTGTAACACGATCAAATCGTAAAAGTTCAGTGTTGTAATTAAAGAACGTAGTAGCCTGTTCCTTTGACCGTGAGATCACGCATAATTGCTATCTTGTGAGGATGCTTTGAGTGCATTAACCATCACACTGAAATATGGTGACCATAAAGGTGTATCTTGGGCTATCCGATGGGATATGTTGAGGAGTGTTGATTCAAGAGAGGGATTTGTCAATCCATATAATGGAAAGATACTTCATGGCCAACTCGGTGAGATTGCATCCATAAAGCTGCGCAGCGTGTGACTAGGTCACAAGGATGAATATCACGGAACGAGTGAATAAGATTTGTCGGTAACAAGATAGAACTAATGCATTGGATGCAGTTGATCGAATCTTGGACTAATCTAGTATCGCATGATAAAGGGAATGGTATACAACGTGTACGGTTCAATCGGTTACTTCCAGAATGCACAGGGGTCATTATGGGCATCCAGGTCCCGCTATTGATCATTGGCCGTAGCCTTTGTCTCAGTCATGACTAGAGTGTTCTCGGACCGTAGGGTAACACACTTAAGGGCTTGATGAAATCGGAAACCTTTTCGGAACTATCGGAGTTACAGGAGATATGAGAGAGAACTCCGAAATCGTTTCGGAGGGAAGACGGAAAAGTTCTGTAGTTTCAAATTGTTTGGAAAGTTATTTGAATATGTTTTATTATTTAATTAAATGAATTAAATATTAAAATATAATTTAAATAATTAAAAGGAATAAAGGTTCTTTTGTTTTTCTTTAAAAGAAATAAAAAGAAAAAGAAAAAAGAAAAAAAAGAGGTGGGAGGTGGCGCATGGGCCACTTGGCCCAAATACCACCAGGCCATGGTGGGTGGGGTTGGCCGGCCACATGAAAAGGCCTCCACGGCCATGCATGCATACGTGGGCACATGGTGCGACTAGCACACATGTGGTACTAAGTGTAGTACCACATTGCTAGTTGATGTGCCTGCGTACCCCCCTTTTCCCCCTATATATAGATGTGGAGGGTGTCCCATTTTCAACACAGAAAATTCCAGAAAAATACAGATAAATTCTGTAGATCTCTCTCTCCCTATTTCTCCCTCCTATGAGCGGACTCCCCTTGTTTGGAGTTTGCACTGGGTTGGGGATGTCTCCACTATACGCACTCCGTCGTGCTACTGCAACTCTGGTTCCGGAGGTCTGCTTCCGCCACCCTCGCTGGATCGGAGAACGGAGGTCGTCATCGAGTCCGTACGTGTGCGAGTACTACGAGGTGCTACACGTGTGTCACTACACCCATCCGGGTGCTCAACACAGCCAGGGGGTTGTGAACCTTGATCGACTACATCAACCACGTTTTCGGGAACGTTTCCCGCGCAACGGACTACACCCCGAGGTATGTTTCCGCAAGTTTTTCCGTTACAGCATTATAGCTAGATAGATCTTGGGTTAAGGGCGACGCTAGTTAGAAAAATTATTGTTTTCTGCTGCGAGACCCAACAGCGGTATTATGAGCTAGATCTATGCTTCGTATTGCTGTACGGTTAGAACACATCGGGGATGTGGGCGTTGATTCTACGATTGTTACCCTCTCACGTGTACTTGTTATATCTGTGGCATTGTTTGATGAAGCGGCCCCCGACCGACCTTACGCGTACGCTTACGCGAGACTGGTTCCACGCTTGACATACGACTTGTACCGTATAAAGTGGCTCTGGGGGTTTCTGTCTCTCTTTAGCGGATATGGCATTTGCAACGGAGGGCCCCGTACGGGGTGTAATAGAGACAATCTATAATCAGCGTTGTGGTTCAATGTTCGTAGAAACGGTTGATCTATGAAAAGCCCTAGCAGCCACGTAAAACATGCAATATACAAATATAGAGGCATCTAACTTTATATTGCAGAGGGGGCTATTGTTGTTTGCTTAATCTTGATGTAGTGATAGCTTTGCTATGTGTTACTAGAAAGTAGTAAACGTTCATCATGATGAAACAAACTTAAATGGAGACACTGTAGACTTAGTGCCACCATGATCATACATCTTAAAACTTGCTAGTATAGGATACACGACGGTAGCATTAAATAAGATGATCCCTTATAAAATGCCAAACATAAGTATTCTACCGAAGTGTGCACCACCTGGAAGGTTCTCTTTATGATAGGCAGGCCGTGACGATCGGGTGTCATACATACATTAGAGTTCGCATGAGGTTGGGCCTGGCAATCCTAGCATATGTCGATATGGCCTTGCTAAGCAACATATAACACTAAGGTCAATTTGGCGATCCTAGCATATGTAGATATGGCCTCAGAATACTAGAGATCAAAAGATCGAGCATGAGCCACATATAGGATGTGATCGCACAAACTAGTTGTCTACCTTTGAAACTAATCCGTCGGCTGTTGTGATATTCGAGGACGGATAGTGAATCTGGATCATGTAATCACTAAAACTTCTTAGGGATGATTGTTTTAGTGTGAGCTCATATATAATATGATTATTATGAACTCATTGTTATGAACTAGTCTTAATTGTTTTCCTTGCAAATATTTTGTAGAAAATTAAAATGGACATGAATCAGTATCATGGATTGGTTACTTTCTTACGTGGTGAAAGACTTAAAGATGATGGGTCAAATTTCGTTGATTGGTACTTATACCTTAGGACTGTGCTCAAGAGAGCTAACCTCTTGTTCGTGATACAAGAGCGTATGGAAGACCCTCCAGTAGACAACATGGATGAAAAAGTAACGCTTGATTACCATAATCGTCGAAGGACTTACGCCATGGTTAAAAGTGTCGTAGAAACTAGCTTTCCGCAAGATTTACGTGATCAATATGCGGATATGGACACGTTTGACACAATCGACATGATGAAGTCATTGTTTATACATCAGTTCAGAGTGGCCAGATTTGAGTTAGAAAATGAGTTTCTTACTACAAAGATGGAAGAGAACACTTGTCTGAAAACTCACGTAGCCAAGATGCATGGGATACATCTGAAACTCGTAGAGGACTTTGACTATTGGACCACAAAGGAGTCTGCTATAAACACGGTGCTACACTCGCTTCCACCGAGTTACACAGACTTTGTCCATGACTATGTTGGAAGAGGTGAAAGCCTCCAGTTCTTTGAGTTCATGGTCAACCTCCGAGATTTAGAGGTTGAACCCATTGAAGGAGAAACTGTTGATGGAGAAGGTATATTTTTGATATACTCGTTATAAATGTTTGTTCCCTTATACAACATTTGCAATTTAATAAGTATTTGATACTTGTTCTGTTTTATGAAAACAGGGCCTGCCGTTGCATGGACGGGAAGAGGTGCGATCCAGGATTGATGGCAACCAAGACAGTTGATGGCCACCAAGATTTCACCAAGACATCTATCATAGGATTATACTTAGAGTATTAGATAAATCTTTTGTAATCGATTAAGTATGAACACTTAGTTATATGTCTTGCATCTCGCAAGACAAAGTTATTCATGTTTTGAGACAAGTCAGTTGTTCCAGTTTGATGAATAAAGTGTGCTTATACTATGATTGCAATTGAGTTTATAATATGATAGAAGCATTTATAAAACACCATATTTTTCAGGTTATATTCAATGTTTAATGATTAAGTTATTATGAATAACAATAAGGTCAAAAGTCATAACTATACTAAATGCATGAGATGAATTCATAAATGATGAACTCATTAGACACTCGATCTATTAACTCATGAATTTATTATCAACCAAGATGACTAATGACGGAGTTCTAGCAAAGTAGAACTTGCGCCAAACATTGTACATAAATGATGTATTAACCAAGCGCATGAATAATCATTAAAGATGTTTCGCATGATTAATTGAACAAGGATTCAATTGAGATCATAAATCTGAGATTATGGAATCACAGTGAAGTAAAATATAAGAAAACGAATCACCATGATGTGATCAAAGTGATAAGTATTATAGTTGACATAAATGGGAGACTTGTGGAAGTAATACCACAAATTACGATGGAAGTTTAAAGTGCTCAAGCACCTAAAACCATTCGTAGTCATGCTAAAATGTAGTGTGGTCTAAATACATTCCCCTTACGCTAATGCTATTGAATGAACAAAATTGTTATAGTTTATTAAGTTAAAACACCCACTTCATGAAATAAGGAAACCATTCTGAATTTAATGAAGCTGATGACTCCATATGATGATGGTGTTAGAAATTTTCTATAAGTTTTATATGATATAACTTTCTTTGTATTAGAGTTGTGAGGAATTGTGAAACACACCTTCCCAAATAGCAAAACTTGTAGTGCTTGAATTGGTGAATGAGAAGATGGTTCTCAAGGGATAATCCAATGGGAGAAAAGTGAAATCTTTGACCAGGGTGATTGACCCTACCTCCAGATAACAGAGTAACGCAACGGAAAGACGTTCCGCTGCAATGAATTCATGAAAAAAGGAAATATGATATTGATGATGATCATGGTATATTAGTTAAAGCCTTAGTTTAAAAATAAGAAGATTGTCATGAATACGTTCTTTATAGAACAATAATCATGAGTCTTCTTAAGTGAAACAAAAGGGACACTGATCATAAATTACGAAGGATTGATGGTTACCTAGGAAACGAGGAGAAATGAAATCATATTGAGTTGCATATGGGATGGCTCACATCCTATGAAATACAGTAGTTATTTCACATTCCGAATAACTAGGAAGTTATTAAGAATGATGCAACACATAAAGGCATGATTTGGCACATAAAAGATGTTATGGCTAAATTCAATAATGAATGACTACGGAAGCGTAGTAATGCTAAATCAATATGGGTATTTCATTCACAAACACTATACTGGGACCATAGCCTGAAGAAAATTGCATCACATTCAAATTTGGAATTTGAAGAGAAGTAGCAAACGGCATAACGAAAGAATGTTTCGATAAGATGGACCATAGTACCTCAAGGAAGAAACTCTCAACCTTGATTTGATCAAGTGATTTTGAAGTAATCAAAATATTGAGATGGACTGCAATTTCATGAAACTGAGTGGGAGCTTTGGAGACTTCCTGAAAACTTGGAATGCAGAGAGCATTTTCTGCGTGGGAGCTTTGGGAGCAATATTATTATGTCTGACATAATTAGAATAGAAACTTAATAAAAGCTTACTTACAGATATATGTCGGATATATTTGAGTGGGAGCACAATGTCAATTTCATATATATACGATGATATATGTGAAAACAATCTCATATATATACGTTGATATACATGGAGATTAAGGCTAATAAGATGAAAGGATTACGAGAATCTTATATGAACGAAATACAGATGTGGCACACACTAAAATCTATAAGGATAGATTAGGACACGTGTAATGGACATCAAAAGGATTGGAATGATATCCTAAACAAGAAAAGGTTCTTGTGGCTAGGAATTATATAAAGGATGTAAAACCTTAATATCACAAAATAATGTTTTAATGGAAGAATAGGGATGCACTTTGTCTCAAGACATGTGATCCTATATGACCTTTGACATAAGATTCTACCATAAAACGGAAGTTGTGAATCCAATAACAGAATGACTCAAAGGTTCTTAGAAGAAGAACAGGTTCCGATGTGCTTGGTTGGCAAAACACAGAACCTGAGCAAAGTCCAAGCATTCAGTATCTGAAGAGAAACTGAGCACAATACTCTAAATGATAGAAAAGATAATATACTTGAATGTAGTACTGGATTACGATTGCAAGCCTTATTATGGGTCTATATGAATTAGAGATATCACCAAAAGGAATAGAAAGGAAATGTGAGCTATAATTTCACGAACCAAAACTCTACAAAAAATAAATATCTACTTAAGGAAGTAGAAGGTTGAATAAAGTTTAGCGTAAGAAGTTTAGACTTCTGGCTGAGTGTATTTTTCAGTATACATGACTATGGGAGTCCTAGGGACTAAAACCATTTTGTCATTAGAGAATACTGTAAAATAAGAAGTCTCACTCTCCCGTCAAACTTATAATTCAAGAATTATTAGATAATGAAGGGTATATCAAGCAAGTTGACCAATACCTGTTGCAAAGGAACATACGAATCTGAACGGGTAAAGATCGTTGACGAAACCTCTTCCATGAGCAAGCATGATCAATAAACACTTATATGATAAGACGATTATGATCGAGAAAATATGCAGCTAGATTATTTGCTATCTAGTGCAAGTGGGAGACTGTTGGATATATCCTCTAGAGGCAAATGATATATGATTATTCCAATATATCTAAATAAGTTCATGACCAGTTTCATACTATGCTGGAACTGTATCAGTGAAACAATGATACAGGTGTGGTATAGAAACAACCAGAGTTCCTAGTCAGCCTCTCATGATGACTGGTTTATCGTCAACTGATGATTGTGGTTTCACGATCATGGACAATCAAGTCAATTGACGGTAAGGTCACCTCATTGAATGAATGACATGAGGAACATTACCCAATGCAAGCATTGCAACATGATAAAATCGTAAAAGTTCAGTATTGTAATTACAGAACGTAGTAGCCTGTTCCTTTGACCGTGAGATCACGCATAATTTCTATCTTCTGAGGATGCTTTGAGTGCATTAACCGTCACACTGAAACATGGTGACCATAAAGGTGTATCTTGGGCTATCCGATGGGATATCTTGAGGAGTGTTGATTCAAGAGCAGGATTTGTCAATCCATATAATGGAAAGATACTCCATGGCCAACTCGGTGAGATTGCATCCATAAAGCAGCGCAGCGTGTGACTAGGTCACAAGGATGAATATCACAGAACGAGTGAATAAGATTTGTTGGTAACAAAATAGAACTAATGCATTGGATGCAGTTGATCGAATCTTGGACTAATCTAGTATCGCATGACAAAGGGAATGGTATACAACGTGTATGGTTCAACCGGTTACTTCCGGAATGCACAGGGGTCATTATGGGCATCCAGGTCCCGCTATTGATCATTTGCCTTAGCCTTTCTCTCGGTCATGACTAGAGTGTTCTCAGACCGTACGGTAACACACTTAAGGGCTCGATGAAATCGGAGACCTTTTTGGAACTATCGGAGTTACTGGAGATATGAGAGAGAACTCTGAAATCGTTTCGGAGGGGAGACGGAAAAGTTCCGTAGTTCCGAATTGTCTGGAAAGTTATTTGAATATGTTTTATTATTTAATTAAATGAATTAAATATTAAAATATAATTTAAATAATTAAAAGGAATAAATATTCTTTTATTTTTCTTTAAAAGAAAAGAAAAGAAAAGAAAAAAGAGGTGGGAGGTGGCGCATGGGCCACTTAGCCCAAATACCACCACGCCATGGTGGGTGGGGTTGGCCGGCCACATGCAAAGGCCTCCACGGCCATGCATGCATGCGTGGGCACATGGTGCAACTAGCACACATGTGGTACTAAGTTTAGTACCACATTGCTAGTTGATGTGCCTGCGTACCCCCCCCCCCTTTCCCCCTATATATAGATGTGGAGGGTGCCCTTTTTTCAACACAGAAAATTCCAGAAAAATACAGATAAATTCTTTAGATCTCTCTCCCTATTTCTCCCTCCTATGAGCAGACTCCCCTTGTTTGGAGTCTGTACTGGATTGGGGATGTCTCCACTATACGCACGTCGTCGTGCTGCTGCAACTCTGGTTCCGGAGGCTACATCAACCACGTTTGCGGGAATGTTTCCCGCGCAACGGACTACACCCCGAGGTATGTTTCCGCAAGTCTTTCCGTTACAGAATTACAGCTAGATAGATCTTGGGTTAATGGCAACGCTAGTTAGAAAAATTATTGTTTTCTGCTGCGAGACCCAACAGCTCTGTCATCATAACCTCCTTATATCCTTCCTCAAAACAGCCACCATACCTACCTATCAAGGCATTTCCATAGCCTTTCCGAGATATATTGCCATGCAACATCCATATTCTCATGACTTGATCTTCATGTCATACATGCTACTTGCTTGATCGATGAGCCGCATGCTAGTTGGGTCTTTCCCTAATCATTGCTACATGACGCGCTAGTATCATTGCATATCCTGCTACACTGGCAGAGGCATACATTTGTATACAACATGATAGTTACATCTTTTTTATAATTTGAACACTTTGTAAAGTGTGAAAGATCTTCTATATAGAGTGTTGCCCCTAAAGTGAGGAAAATATCCCAAAGTGGACAAATTAAAAGATCCCAAAGAGGACAAAATTAAAAGATCCCAAAGAGGACAAATGAAAGAAATAGAAAGAGCCATTGAGGCCACCATAAAAATACAAAAAAATAGAAAAAAGAGAAAAATAAATAAAAAGAGAGAAGGGGGCACACTACTATCCTTTTGAGAGATCCACACTCGTACTCCCTCTTATATCTTATACTCCATAGAGCTTATCATTCATGCATATAGCTATGTGGGGACCTTCACACTACAGAACTTGGCTTGTATATTCCAATGATGAGCCTCCTCAAATGAGCTATAGGTCTTCTTGAGCAAGCAAGGTGGATGCACCCCCACTAGTTCCATTGGAGAGCTTACCTTAGATCATATGTGCATCCGTGGCATGGCAATCCCTACTCCTCACATCATATCTATCATTTGGCTTTCTCTCGCCTATGATTGTCCTCCTTGATGTGAGCCTTTCACACCTTTTTGTCTTCCTCCTCCACCATATTCTCTCTTTTCCATCCTAAGTGTCAACTTTCTTGCTTACGCTCATTTGATACGTCCCAAACGTATCTACAATTTATGCTTGCTCCATGCATGTTTTGTGTGACTTTGCCATGTTTTGCTTGAACTTTCTACACTTTTGAGCATATTTGGACTAACCTATTAACTCAGTGCACCTAGTTGCCAGTTCCTGTTTTCTGCTGTTTTTATATTTCAGGTTTTCCGGCCATTAAAAGTGCTCCAAAAATTCCGGAAAAATTATATAAAAAATCAGCGTCCCGGAAGCTTCCGGAATTACCAAGGAAGGAGGGGAGGGTCACCACAGGGACTCCAGAAGGGTCCCTGGCACGGCCCCACCCTAGGTCGCGTCGGTCACCCTCCTGGCTGCCCTGTGGCCCCCCTGGTTCCCCCCTTTGGCCCTATTTTTACCCCCCCGGAGGAAACCCTGATTCCAGACCCTTTCCTCCAGAAGCAATTCCGATCTCCGTCGACATCGCCATCAAGTTTCGGGGGGACAGAATTCCTGTGCCGGCACCCTGCCGGGACGGGGAAGTGCCCCCGGATTCATCTCCATCGATGTTGCTTCCTCCCTCCATGAAGCGGGAGTAGTTCCTCCTCGGGGCTGGGGTTCCTACCAGTAGCTATGTGTTATTCTCTCTCTCCCATGATGTGATCTTCGTTGTGATCATAGGCTATGTTAATCTAGGGTGATTCCATGATATTTCCCCTTCCTCTATGTATTGGATTGATGTACTCAATTGATCTTATCTAGTATAATCCCCGAGACCATGGTGACAGCGGTCTATTGGACATGGGTTAGAAGAATATTATCATGAGTGATTTCCTCTTTTGTGTGTTCATTGAAGATTGAGAGTCTCTTGGTGCTCGTCTTTGACTATCCTTGAGATATGATGTGGTGATTGTGGTACTCTCTTTGGATGGCCGCGGTGACATTGGGAAATCCATAGATTGAGAACTAAGAACTCTGAGGTGTGCTTTTGTAGCCCTACATAATTCTTGTCCTCTCTTGACCACAAAGGATTTACCTCCGAGTGCGTCTTCATTGCATGTTTTATGGGAAATATCATGTGATTAGACTATGTTAATGTTGTTGGGAGTTTCCACTAGTGAAAGTATGAAGCCTAGGCCTTGTTTCCACCATTGTTACACCATTTGTGCTCACTTTTGTCACATGTTTGCTTGCTGCACTTTTTATTACAGATTTATATTACCTTGCTTTGCCACACCTATCACTCGTATTTTACCATCTCTTGGCCGAACTAGTGCACCTATACAACTCCTAGTTGTATTAGGTGTGTTGGGGACACAAGAGACTTCTTGTATCTTAATTGCAGGGTTGCTTGAGAGAGACCATCTTCAACCTCTACTTCCCTGAGTTCGATAAACCTTAGGTCATCCACTTGAGGGAAATTGTTGTTGTCCTACAAACCTCTGCGCTTGGAGGCCCAACATAGTCTACAAGAATAGAAGCGTGCATAGACATCAAGCTATTTCTGGCGCCGTTGCCGGGGAAGTAAGGTTTGAAGGTATATCTTTAGATTCTGCAATTAAATCTTTTCGTTTCTTGTTTTTTATTTTCACTAGTTAGGCTTATGGAAAATTGCAATCTTAGTTCGCTGCTTCGGGGAGGCCGCTTTACCACACCCGTGGTAGAGAAGTATCCTCCGCCTAATGAATGTATCCCATTCAAAATACCACTTGGGATAATTGAAAAGGTTATGAATGATCATTATGCAAGGGATGGAACAGTCCATACTAGTGTTCATATGTTGAAACTTACAGAACTTTGTGAGTTATTTAAGATTTCAGGTTTGACAAGAGATGAATTCATGAGGAAATTATTTGCCTTGTCACTGAAAGGAAAAGCATTGGAATGGTATAGGCTACTACATGATTCTCACCTGCTGGATTGGGAAGAGATCCAGTCTCTCCTTTACTTCAAGTTTTATCCTCTTCATGAAGTCCATGAGAATAGGAATTATGTTTATAATTTCTATCCTCATGACAGAGAGAGCATAGCTCAAGCTTGGGGGAGACTGAAAACTTTGATGATAAAATGTCATAACCATGGGCTCCCCAAAGATATGATTATTACTAATTTCTATGCAAGGCTATCTCGACAGGATAAAGACTTGCTCGATGCTTCCTCGATGGGTTCTTTCACAAACGAAAAGATTGATGCTAAATGGGAACTCCTTGAAAGAATCCAACACAATACTGAAGATTGGGAGATCGACAAAGTTAAAGAATCAGGTATAATTTATGAGTATGATTGCATTAAGTCCTTTGTTGAAACTGCAGGTTTTAATAAGTTTAGTGCTAAGTTTGGGCTTGATTCTCAACTCCTTGTTGATTTCCTCAAATATTTTTCTTCACATCTTAATATGCCTAAGGAGAATTGGATCAAGCATCATGAACCTTTTAAAGAGATTTGCAAAGAAAATGAAATTGTTAATGATGAATGCAACATGCATGATCCAATTCCTGAAAATTATGTTTTATATAAGCATGTTAATTTTTGTGGAGTGGATAGACCTTGTGAAAGGCCTATGATTGAAGAAGAGAAGTATTGTAAGCAACATAAGCATGAAATAAAAATCACTTGGGTTAGAGATTTAAATGAAATTGCTAGAGAATTGTGTGACCTTTATCCTTTTACTTGTGAACTTTGCTGCATAAAGGGTCACTTCAATTTTCAGTGCATGTACTTTCAAAACATAACTGTTAGCCAGTTGTGTGATGACATGATCACCCCTGATCTTTATGATGATATTATGTTATTTTTGATGTGTGAAGAGTTATCAGAAAAGACTTCTTGGCTAGATGTTAATGCCTTAGGAATTAGCAACACTTTGCAAAATTTCCATCTCTATTGTGTTGTTAATTGCCATGAAAATGATTACATAAGTAAGATTAAAAAGGAGGGAACTTTACCAAAGTATAAAAATGTCTCTCATATCTCTACTAATAAAAAGGAGAGTTTCTCCCAAGTTTCCCCAATTGTTTCTAATAAACCAGGATATGTGGAGAAACATCATCTCCAACCACTCCCTCCTAAGGTGAAGAAGAATAAAAAGAAGAGGAGGAGGAAGAGGAGCAAGAAGGAAGAAGAATGGGTAACAACCTGGCCTGAGCATATTCCTCGCATCGATTTTTATCCTAACGGACATAAATTTATGGAGGATGGTGAGCTTGATTGCATTCATTATTATCTTGAAGATAAGTCTGTAGGTACTATTGAAGATGATTTTGATTATGATATGCATGTTACTTTTTGTGATTGGGAAAATGATGATAATGCTACTTATGACCTTGAAAATCTTTTTGGTACCAACTCTGAGAGTGATGATATGGAAAGCTCCAAGCTTGGGGATGATAGGATTGCAAGTCCTTTAACCATTAGTGATGTGGTAATTGATAATTCTTTTGCTAGTAAGAATAAAGACATCATGTTTACAAATATAGTTGCTAGCAATGATAATGCTCTTCTCTACTATGATGATGTTATAACTCCTATCTATAGTGATTTTAAAGGTACCTATGACATAAGGAGAAATTATCCTTATGAAACTTGTCGTAATCATGGAGGTAATTACTCCCTTGTTGAACACCATCTTCCTAATACACAATTAATCTATAGTGTTCAAGTTGTATATGATAGTCCTACTCCCACTATTACCAATGAGAAAGATTATGCTTATGTGGAAAGTAAGAGTACCCTTTTGCATGTGGATCATGGTAACAATGCTTTATGTGATGCTTATATTGTTGAGTTTATTCATGATCCCACTGAAAATTATTATGAGAGGGGAACATATGCTTATAGATATTTCAATAATATCAAGTTCCCTCTCTTTATGTTGAAGGTTTTGAAGTTGCACTTATTTTGGCTTCCTATGCTAATATCTTTATGCTTCCATGAGTTATTTTTGTACAAGATCCCTTTGCATAGGAAGCATGTTAGACTTAAATGTTTTTTATATTTGCTTCTTGATGCTCTCTTTTGTTCTTCAACTCTTATTCCTTATTCCTATGAGAGAATCATTAAAATCTTAAGCCTATCTTTATGGCTATAAAGAAAGAGCTCTAGGGAGACAACCCTTGTTATCTTTAGTTTGTGTTTTTACTTCTGTTTTTAGTGGTCTTGATGATTGTTACTACTGTAGCAACATCATTGTATCTTTATTTTCAATCTTTGTGCCAAGTCTAGCCTCCGATTGCACGAAAGTTCAAAAGTTGTGACATGCTGTCCAGAAAACAGATTCTGTCCTTGGACGGAAAAATTATTCTAAAATCACTAGATCATCTTTTTGATCTGAATTTTTTTGACAGCGTGCTCCATACAATTGAATTTCGAGCGTCTGTTCTGAGTTTTTTGATTAGAGTTGCATAAGTACCCCTAAAAATTTCTTTACTACATGTTGTTCTGTTTTTCACAGATTCTGCCACGTTTTGTCTCTCCTAACTTTTGCAAACCTTAAGCTTGCTTTATCTTTGCAAAAACTTTTTGGAAATCTTGAGAAACAGTAGCTCTTGAAGAATATCTTTATATCCAGTGTGGAAAAATTATTTATTAAGGGTACTAACATCTCTAATCAGTTTATGATGAGTTATGTATGAAGGGAGTTTTCAAGTGTGCGATGGAAGATGATGAAAGAAGATTCGGGAGTGTCAAGCGCCTAAGCTAGGGGATGCCCCCATGCATCCCCAATAAATATTCAAGGAGACTCAAGCGTCTAAGCTTGGGGATGCCCCTATGAATCCCCTTCTCCATCAACAATCATCAGTTCGTCCTTCATCTCACTATATTTTTATCACTTCATGCGTTATGTGCTATGCTTGGAGCATCCCGCTCTTAGGTTTTATTTTTAGTTTCTTTACCTTTTCTTGCTGTTCATAACAAGTTAGATCCCGTCTTACTTTGTGTGGGAGAGAAACACGCTCCACTTTCAAAATCTAGAACACATCATAGGATTTTTCATGCCTATCTTTTTGCTGTTGTGTGTTCTTTATCTTTTCATAGCTACTGCCATGTTTAGTTTTAGTTTTAGTTTGTCTTTAGCAAGAGCTTTGGCTTTTGTTTAGTTTATTTCTGGAAGTTTCTTTAGTTTTCATGTTTATCTTGTTAGAGAGTTTGTCTGTTGCACTGAGTTTTGTGTCTTGACTAGAAAGTAGGTGGTTGAAGTTGCTATTCTCTTTGTAGTAGTAACTTGCAATAGTTTTGAGGTATTGAACTTTTGGTGTCAAGAGCTCGAGCCTATTAGTGATAGATGTCATATTTTGGGCAATCCGTGTGATTTTCGAAAACCAAAAAACCCTGTTGAGACCTCTAGCTACTAGATGGATCACTAGCCTCTAGAGGGTTCGAATATTAGAGTACACTCACGCACCATGAGTCGAGGATGCGCAAGGATAACCAAACCCACATACACTCCTCCTCGGGGTACTTGTCTCTTTGTGAACCTCCTGATTAGATTGAGAGTTACCGATAATAAGTGCATGAGTTCTTCGGACTAATGTGAGTATTCGAAAGTTGACACTTCCACCCACCTATACTTTTTCTAGCCTCTTCGGTACCGTGCATTTCCCTTTCTCATCTCGAGATTTGGCGCATACTTCTCCGGTGCATCCAAACCCTTGGCACGATACGCTCTGTCATCATAAGCCTCCTTATATCTTTCCTCAAAACAGCCACCATACCTACCTACAAGGCATTTCCATAGCCTTTCCGAGATACATTGCCATGCAACATCCACCTTCTCATGACTTGATCCTCATGTCATACATGCTACTTGCTTGATCGATGAGCCGCATGCTAGTTGGGCCTTGCCCTAATCATTGCTACATGACGCGCTAGTATCATTGCATATCCTGCTATCCTCGCAGAGGCATACATTTGCATCATGATAGTTATATCTTCTTTATGTGAGTACCTTTGTAAAGTGTGAAAGATCTCCTATATTCTTGTAAAATATAGAGTGTTGCCCCTAAAGTGAGGGAAAGATCCCAAAGAGGACAAAATCAAAAGATCCCAAAGAGGACAAATGAGAGTTAAATAGAAAGAGCCATTGAGGCCACCAAAAAAATACAAAAAATAGAAAAAAGAGAAAAAGAAAAATAAAAAGAGAGAAGGGGGCACACTACTATTCCTTTTGAGAGATCCACACTAGTACTTCATCCTCTATCCCTTGTACTCCATAGAGATCATCATCATGCATATAGCTATGTGGGGACCTTCACACTATAGAACTTGGCTTGTATATTCCAATTATGAGCCTCCTCAAACGAGCTCTAGGTCTTCTTGAGCAAGCAAGTTAGATGCACCCCCACTAGTTCCCTTAGAGAGCTTTTAGCTCACATGTGCATCCGTTGCATGGCAATCCCTACTCCTCACATCATATCTATCATATGGCCTTCTCTCGCCTATGATTGTCCTCATTGATGTGAGCCTTTCACACCTCTTTGTCTTCCTCCTCCACCTTCTTTCTGTTTCGCCTTTTAGGTGTCAACTTTCTTGCTCACGCTCATCCATTGCATGAGTGCTCAAAATATCGAAAAGGAGTGGATCAAATTGACTTGTACCTGGCTAGTGGTCTGGGGACGAGTCAAGATAAGAATCCAAAGGAGACCAAGTGTGAAACTTTAGTAGATAGTTTTTCTCAACAACCTTTTTTCCCAGTCCCCTGCTTGCACGCAAACACCATCTGGAGACATTCGAGTCACGGACAGCGAGAGCTCTTGCACCTTTTGTTCTTTTGTTGCTTGTGTCAATGCTAATATAGACTCTTGCTTGTTAAGACTTGAATTGAATTGCATGCTTTAATTGCTTTACTTAAAAGTCCTTATATGGTTGTGTGGCATGTCACCACAGAAATTATGCTTGTTATCATTTACCTACTCGAGGACGAGCAGGAATTAAGCTTGGAGATGTTGATACGTCCCAAACGTATCTATAATTTCTTCTTGCTCCCTGCATGTTTTGTGTGACTTTGCCATGTTTTGCTTTAACTCTCATACACTTTTGAGCATATTTGGACTAACCTATTAACTCAGTGCACCCAGTTGCCAGTTCCTGTTTTCTGCTGTTTTGTATTTCAGGTTTTCCGGCCATTAAAAGTGCTCCAAAAATTCCGGAAAAGTTATATAAAAAATCAGCGTCCCGGAAGCTTCCGGAATCACCAAGGAAGGAGGGGAGGGCCACCACAGGGACTCCAGAAGGGTCACTGGCGCGGCCCCACCCTAGGCCTCGCCGGGCACCCTCCTGGCTGCCCTGTGGCCCCCCTGGTGCCCCCCTTTGGCCCTATTTTTACCCCCGCGGAGGAAACCCTGATTCCGGACCCCTTTCCTCCAGAAGCAATTCCGATCTCCGCCGCCATCGCCATCAAGTTTCGGGGGGACTGAATTCCTGTGCCGGCACCCTGCCGGGACGGGGAAGTGCCCCCGGATTCATCTCCATCGACGTTGCTTCCTCCCTCCATGAAGCGGGAGTAGTTCCTCCTCGGGGTTGAGGTTCCTACCAGTAGCTATGTGTTCTTCTCTCTCTCCCATGATGTGATCTTCGTTGTGATCATAGGCTATGTTAATCTAGGGTGATCCCATGATATTTCCCCTTCCTCTATGTATTGGATTGATGTACTCAATTGATCTTATATAGTATAATCCCCGAGACCATGGTGACAGCGGTCTATTGGACATGGGTTAGAAGAATATTATCATGAGTGATTTCCTCTTTTATGTGTTGATTGAAGATTGAGAGTCTCTTGGTGCTTGTCTTTGACTATCCTTGAGATATGTTGTGGTGATTGTGGTACTCTCTTTGGATTGCCGCGGTGACATTGGGAAATCCATAGATTGAGAACTACGAACTCTGAGGTGTGCTTTTGTAGCCCTACATAATTCTCGTCCTCTCTTGACCACAAAGGATTGACCTTCGAGTGCGTCTTCATTGCATGTTTTATGGGAAATATCATGTGATTAGACTATGTTAATGTTGTTGGGAGTTGCCACTAGTGAAAGTATGAAGCCTAGGCCTTGTTTCCACCATTGTTACACCGTTTGTGCTCACTTTTGTCACATGTTTTCTTGCTGCACTTTTTATTACAGATTTATATTACCTTGCTTTGCCACACCTATCACTCGTATTTTACCATCTCTTCGTTGAACTAGTGCACCTATACAACTCCTAGTTGTATTAGGTGTGTTGGGGACACAAGTGACTTCTTGTATCTTAATTGCAGGGTTGCTTGAGAGAGACCATCTTCAACCTCTACTTCCCTGAGTTCGATAAACCTTAGGTCATCCACTTGAGGGAAATTGTAGTTGTCCTACAAACCTCTGTGCTTGGAGGCCCAACATAGTCTACAAGAATAGAAGCGTGCGTAGACATCATCATTCATTGCATGAGTGCTCAAAATGTCGAAAAGGAGTGGATCATTTTGACTTGTACCTGGCTAGTGGTCTGGGGATGAGTCAAGATAAGATTCCAAAGAAGACCAAGTGTGAAACTTTAGTAGATTGAGTTCTCAACACAAACATACTTTTTCTCTCGTATATCCCTATCCCCTTTCTTGCACGCAAACACCATTTCGAGACATTCGAGTGACGGACAGCGAGAGCTCTTGCACCTTTATGTTCTTATGTTGCTTGTTTCAATGCTAAATATAGACTCTTGCCTGTTATGACTTGAATTGAATTACATGCCTTGATTGCTTTACTTAAAAGTTCTTTTATGGTTGTCAGTATGTCACCACAGAAATTATGATTTTATCATTTACCTACTCGAGGACGAGCAGGAATTAAGCTTGGGGATGTTGATACGTCCAAAACGTATCTATAATTTCTGCTTGCTCCATGCCTCTTTTGTGTGATATTGCTATGATATTGATGAACTTCCATACACTTTTGATCATATTTTGACTAACCTATTAACTCAGTGCACCCCAGTGCCAGTTCCTGTTTTCTGCTGTTTTTCTATTTCAGGTTTCCCCCGTATTAAAAGTGCTCCAAAAATTCGGGAAAATCCAATAAAAAATCAGCGTAGAAGAAGCGTTGGGAATCACCGAGGGGGGGCCAGAGGGGACCCACTAGGGCCCCAGGCGCCCTCCCGGCGCGCCCTAGGTTGGGGCCGTGCCAGGGGCCGCCTGGACCCCTGGTGGCCCCCCTGGCTGCCCCCCTTCGCCTATTTATTCCTCGTGACGAGAAACCCCCGTGACGGGAACCCTTTTTCGCGATCTCTCCTCTGTTCCGCCGCCGCCGCGCTTCCAAGATCGGGAGCACCAGAAGACCTCTTCCCGGCACCCTGTCAGAGGGAGGAACCACCTCCGGGAGCTTCTCCACCACCATGGATGCTTGCCGGATGAACCGTGAGTAGTCCATCTTGGACCATGGGTCTATGATCAGTAGCTATGTGATGTTCTCCTCCCCTCTTTGTTCTTCATGGATTAGACCTCGTGAGCTTCCCTACATGATCGAGGCACATATGTAATATTTTCTGCTGTTGCTATGCTGAGTTTGCTGGGATCCGATGGATTATGAGATTATGTTCAGATTGCGTTTGAGTAATATATTTGATTCTCCTCTTTTATATTTATGTTCTAAAGTAATTCTTGCATGTTCTTCGTTAGTGTTTATTGCTTTGGCCAAGTAGTAGGTAGTGACTCCAAGAGGGAGCGTTATGCATGATTGTGGGTTCATGCCCCCCGATGACTAGCTTGAGTTAAAGAAACATGAGTCTAGGGGATGTGTTGTTGCCACACGGGGGAAAACAACGGTGCTTGTACTTGCGGGTGCCAGGATTGTTTACTTTACGCAAAGTTCTTTAATGTAGTTGTCTGTTGCTTTGAGTATACACTTTGGGTGGGATTCGCAACTTAATACCAGCGAGATGTTCTGGATAGATATCTCAAGGTGGATGATTAGTAGGTAGATGCCGATGGATTTCGGTCTACTTGTCTTGGCATACCGCCCATGCTTTTGAGCCTCTTCCTTTCTTTATAGCATAATTAGCATTAGTTTGCGCGCATAATCCTATCAATTGCCCAGCTGTAATTTTTTACCTCGCATGGCTATTTTATCGTCTTTTGGGAGAGAGACATCACTAGTGAACATCATGGGACCCCGGTCCATATTTCAAATACTGTTTACACCCACTATCAATTTACTGCTTTATTTACTTTTCCGTTGTTATCACTATCATTATTATACCGTGCGTTTTATCCTTTGTAAACAACAAGGCCGAAGGGATTTACAACCTCTTTTTACTCGTTGGGAGCAAAGTTATCTGTTGTGTGTGCAGGTCCACGCCAACCGCTAATCTGGCGCCGTTGTCACCTTCCTGTCGTTGTCGGAGTCTTGCTGGAGACAAACCTTGCTATCTTCACCGAGGGAAATTGCTGCTATCTACATCTCAACCTTCCACTTTGGGTAACCAACGAGGGGGCGAGAACTCATACCATCAATGAGTGTGAGCAAGAAAGTTGACACCTAAAAGGCGAAACAGAAAGAAGGTGGAGGAGGAAGACAAAAAAAAGGTGCGAAAGGCTCACATCAATGAGGACAACCATAGGCGAGAGAAGGCCATATGATAGATATGAAGTGAGGAGTAGGGATTGCCATGCAACGGATGCACATGTGAGCTAAAAGCTCTCCAAGGGAACTAGTGGGGGTGCATCCAACTTGCTTGCTCAAGAAGACCTAGAGCTCGTTTGAGGAGGCTCATCATTGGAATATACAAGCCAAGTTCTATAGTGTGAAGGGTCCCCACATAGCTATATGCATGTATGATAATCTCTATGGTGTACAAGGGATAGAGGATGAAGTACTAGTGTGGATCTCTCAAAAGGAATAGTAGTGTGTCCCCTTCTCTCTTTTTATTTTATTTTTATTTTTCTCTTTTTTTTCTGGTGGCCTCAATGGCTCTTTCTATTTAATTCTCATTTATCCTCTTTGGGATCTTTTGATTTTTTCCTATTTGAGATCTTTTCCTCACTTTAGGGGAAACACTCTATATTTTACAAGAATATAGGAGATCTTTCACACTTTACAAAGGTACTCACATAAAGAAGATGTAACTATCATGATGCAAATGTATGCCTCTGCCAGGATAGCAGGATATGCAATGATACTAGTGCGTCATGTAGCAATGATTAGGGCAAGGCCCAACTAGCATGCGGCTCATCGATCAAGCAAGTAGCATGTATGACATGAAGATCAAGTCATGAGAAGGTGGATGTTGCATGGCAATGTATCTCGCAAAGGCTATGGAAATGCCTTGATAGGTAAGTATGGTGGCTGTTTTGAGGAAAGATATAAGGAGGTTTATGATGATAGAGAGTATCATGCCGAGGGTTTGGATGTACCGGCGAAGGTGGACGCCAACTCTCGGAGTGAGAATGAGTCAATGCACGGCACAGGAGAGGCTAGCAAATATGAGGGGGTGAAAGTGTCAACTTTCGAATACTCACATTAGTCCGAAGAACTCATGCACTTATTATCGGTAACTCTCAATCTAATCAGAAGGTTCACAAAGAGATAAGTACCCCGAGGAGGAGTGTATGGGGGTTTGGTTATCCTTGCGCATCCTCGACTCATGGTACATGAGTGTACTCTAATATTCGAACCCTCCAGAGGTTAGTGATCCATCTAGTAGCTAGAGTTCTCAACAGGGGTTTTGGTTTTCGAAAATCACACGGATTTCCCAAAATACGACATCTATCACTAATAGGCTAAAGCTCTTGACACCATAAGTTCAAACATTACTCTAGTCAATACCTCAAAACTATTGCAAGTTACTACTACAAAGAGAATAGCAACTTCAACTACCTACTTTCTAGTCAAGACACAAAACTCAGTGCAACAGGCAATCTCTAAACAAGATAAACATGCAACCTATAGGAAGTTCAACGTGAGAAAAAAGTAAAGCTCTAGAAGAAAACTAAAGCACTACAACTAAACAGGGCAGCAGCTAAGAAAAGAAAAAGAACAACTCACGGCTAAGGAAATAAGCATGCAAATCCTATGAGGAGTTCTAGTTCAAGCGGAGCGTGTTTCTCTCCCACACAAAAGAAAGCTAGGGTCTAACTTGTTACTACAGCAAACAAAGCAAAAACAAACCTAAGAAAAGTAAAGAGCAAGACGCTCCAAGCATAGCACATAACGCATGAAGTGATAAAAATATAGTGCAACGAGGGACGAACTGATAATTTTTGATGAAGAAGGGGAGGGGAAACCCCAAGCTTAGACGCTTGAGTCTCCTTGAATATTTATTGAGGATGCATGGGGGCATCCCCAAGCTTGAGCGTTTGACACTCCAGGATCTTCTTTCATCATCTTCCATCGCACACTTGAAAACTCCCTTCATATGTAACTCGTTGTAAACTGATTAGAGAGGTTAGTACCCTATTAAAATAATTTTCCTCTACTGCAAATAAAGATTTTCAGGAAGGGCTACTGTTTCTCAAGATTGCCAAAAGGTTACTACAAAGAAAAAGAAAGCTTAAGGTTTGCAAAAGTTAGGAGAGACAAAACGTGGCAGAATCTGTGAAAAATAGAACAGTAGGTAGTAAAGAATTTTTAGGGGTACTTCTGCAACTCAAATCAAAAAACTCAAAACATACAAAAGTTCTGTGATTGTATAGAGCATGTTGTGTAAAAAATCAGCTCAAAAAGATGAACTGGTGATTTACTATGATTTTTCCCATCACGAGGACAGAATCTGTTTTCTGGACAGCATGTCACAACTTTCACTTCCCTTGTCACATGAGGCTATATTTGGCACAAATCTTGAAAAAAAAGATACAATGATGTTGCTACAGTAGTAACAATCATCAAGATAACTAAAAACAGAAGTAAAAACATCTTGGGTTGCCTCCCAACAAGCGCTTTCTTTTACGCCTTTAGGCTAGGCATGAAGATTATAGAAGATGCTCTCACAAGAATAAGAATTTTGAAGAAAAAGAGAGCATCAAGAAACAAATATGAAAAACATTTAAGCCTATCCCACTTCCTATGCATAGGCATCTTATAAGAAAATAAATCAAAGAAGCACAAAGAAACCAGCGTAGGAAGGTGGAACAAGAACAACTTCAAAACTTTCAACATGAAGAGAGGTGTTTTTGTAACATGGAAGTTTCTACAACCAACTTTCCTCTCTCAAAGTAATTTTCAGTAGTATCATGAACAACATCAAGAATATAACTATCACATAAATCATGTTGTTCATGACCAACGAGCACACGTGTATAGTTTTCAACACGGTCTTTAGGATCATAAGATAAATGCAACCCATCAAATTGAGCCTTTATAAGAGAAAGATTCTCCGAACTAAGAGTTGGATATTTCAAAAGAATAATAGGACGGTCAAGTGTGGGTGCAATAGCAAAATTTTCATTCTTAACATGAGGAACTATAGCAAGTTCGTCTCCATAAGCATCATTCATATTGGCATCATGGCCACAAGTATAAAAGGCATCAACTTCATCAAAAAGGGATATTTCAAAAGAATCTGTAGGATCATAATACTCATATATGGTAAGATTCAAAGAGTTACTATCATTAGAAGGTAGACATGGCTATCTCCATTCTTCCTCCTTTTGTTCGTCACTCTCCTCCTCTTTTTATCCAAGGAGCTTTCAGGTTCAGCAATTTCTTCTTCCATAGAGTCCTGCAAATCATTAGTCTCTTCCTTTGGGGGGAGAGATTCTCTCAAGATGATCAGTAATATAATAATTTGCATCATAATTTTCCAAACAATAGTTAAGTATAGAAAGACTCTCAGATTTGTAAGGGGCATCATCAATATTTTTAAGAAGAGAAGTAATTTCATAGGCATCCTTATAAGCAACAAATTCTTCTATTTGCTTTGCATCATAAAAATCACAGTTTCCTTTAGCATAAAACGCTAAGGTTTCATCATCATTGTACTCACATTGGAAAGAAAGTTGTTTATGCCTCGTAAAGCAACAAGATTCATCTCTGCAAAAAGATATATTATATATTGAGCACAAGTTTCTAGCATACTCATACAACTGATGTATTTGTTTCCATAAGTGTATCCCCTCTTGAGACAAGCGGTGTTCCTTGTACCACTTTTGTTGATCCTCGGTGAATCCTCCATGCCAATAAGATATGGTTCCAAAGAAGTCAGACATTGATTGGCAAGTAAGGAACTAGACATACTATTTTTGGGTTTTTTGGTATAAGACACAAAAGATAAAAACTGGAAGATAAACTAACAAGACTTAAAAGAAAAGATCAAAGATAGTGTGCAACTCCCCTATCTTTTAGACTGGAGTCCCCGGCAACGGCGCCAGAAATTAGCTTGATATGGTGCGGAAGATAGTTCTCTCACTTCTCGTTGGTTACCCCAAGTGGAAGGTGAGATGTAGCGTAGCAGCAAATTTCCCCTATGTAGAGGATAGAGTTTGTCTCCCGTAGGACTCCAAGAGATACAAGAAGGTGGTAAAGTGAACAATGGCGCCGTTCACAATCTAAGGATTGCTTACTTCACCTGGACCTGCACACACAACAAATAACTTTGCTCCCAACGAGTACAGAGGAGTTGTCAATTCCTCCGGCCTTGCTGTTTACAAAGGAAAAACGCAAGAGATAAAAGTGCAACTGAAAGTAAGAACTGAAAGTAAATTGAGGGTGTAAACAATGGTGGAAATATGGAAAAGGGTCCCATGACGTTCACTAGTGATGTCTCTCTCTCAAAAGACGATAAAAGTGCTAGCGAGGTAAACAAATCACAACCGGGCAATTGACAGGATTATAAACGCACCGCAATGCTAACTATGCTACAAAAGAAAGGAAGAGGCTCAAAAGCAATGGGCAGTATGCCAAGGTAAGTAGACCGAAATCCATTTGCATCTACTACGAATCATCCACCTTGAGATATCTATCTAGAACATCTCACTGGTATTAAGTTGCGAATCCCACACAAAGTGTAAACTCAAATCAACAGACAACTGCATTAAAAGAACTTTGCGTAAAGTAAAAAATCCTTGCACCCGCAGGTACAAGCACCGTTGTTTTATCCCTGGTGGCAACAGCACATCCCCTAGTCTCATGTTTCTGTCACTCAAGCTAGACATCAGGGGGCTGAACCCACAATCAAGCATAACGCTCCCTCTTGGAGTTGCAACAAATCACTTGGCCAAAGTAAAATACGGCAACGGAGAACATGCAAGAATTAACTTAAGAACACAAATATAAAATAGAACCAAATATATTACTCATCACAATCTGAACATAGTCTCATAATCCATCAGATCCCAGCAAACTCAGCATAGCAACACAGAAAATTACAAAGGTGCCTCGATCATGTGAGGCAGCTCACGAGGTCTCGAAAGTGGAAGCACAAAGAGGGGAGGAGAACATCACATAGCTACTAGTCATGGACCCATGTTCCAAGGGGGACTACTCACAGCACATCCGGGAGGCGTCCATGGCGATGGATGGTCTACCGGAGGGGGTTCCTCCTTCCGGCAGGGTGTCGGGGCAGCTTCTCCTGGAAACCCCGATCTTGAAAAGGCGGCGGCGGCGGTACAGAGAGGAGAATGGGAATAGCAGATCGATATTAGGTGTTTCCTCCGCGGGCACTAAATATAGGCCAAGGGGGCACCGAGAGGGGCCACAGGGAAGCCAGGGGCGCCACGGACCCTCCTGGGGCCCTGGTGGGTCCACTCCCTTCCTTCCTTGGTTCTTCGGGAAGCTTCCGCGACGCTGATTTTTTATATACTTTTTCGGGATTTATTTGGCACTCTTAATGGCCGGAAAACCTGAAATATAAAAACAGCAGAAAACAGGAACTGGCAACTGGGTGCACTGAGTTAATAGGTTAGTCCAAATATGATCAAAAGTGTATGAAAGTTCAAGCAAAACATGGCAAAGTCACACAAATCATGCATGGAGCAAGCAGAAATTATAGATACGTTTGGGACATATCATACAATTAATTTAAATTGAAATTAAAAAACGCGCAAATGGCGCCACCCTACGCGTTGTCGCCGCTGCTGTCCATGTCGTCGTCCTCGTCGCTCGACAGCTCGACGACTGCCGCCGGTAGCGGCGCCCAGGGGAAGTCCTGCCGCCACCGCTCCTCCATGGCCGCGCGGTCGGCCTCCCGAGCTATCTTGTCCGCCCTCCTGGCCGCTCACCTTTCCGCCGCGGAGGCCGGCGGGTTGATGAAGGCCGCGGCATGCGAGGCGGCGTACTCCGCGTTCATCTGTCGGTCGACCTCGGCGCGTTCGGCCGCCAGATAGCGCGTGTACGCCTGCTCCTGGAAGCGTGCCTCCTCCTCGTCGATGGCGTTCATTAGCACCGGCTCCATTGGGACATACACCAGGAAGGTGTTGACGCCCTCCCATTGCTAGCCTTCGCGGAACGGCTCCGGCTCCGGCAAGTGGTGGCGCGGCGGCGAGTCCACCCCGGGACCATAGGGTGGTGGCGGTATTGGCGGGTAGGGAGGGTGATGCCCCACAGGCGTAAGGGATTGAGATAGTCTTCGCGGGTAAGTTAACCCAATTTATTGATTCGACACACGGGGAGCCAAAGAGTATTTATAAGCTTTGACGGTTGAGTTGTCAATTCAACCGCACCTGAAATATACTTGCTTGCAACAAAAGATAAGTGGTAATGGTAATAGGATAATGATAGTGGCAACAGCAAAAGTAACAACAAAAGTAACAACTAATGACAACCAGGATTGAAAACAATGTAGGCTAGGGAGATGGATGGTTGGGCGCTGCATGGATGAGAGTGAACATGTAATAAATTCTAACACGGGGCAAGGCGCACAAAAAAGTAATGATCATCTAGGAAAATATCAAACATTAGGCATGTATCCCGTAGGTAGTTGTGCGTGCTTGCAATAAGAACTTGCACAACATCTTTTGTCCTACCATCCCGCTACGAACGGGGCCAAAGGGAACTTATGGAGATTAAGGTGCTCCTGTCAAAGGCACCGGAACAAAGCAATAAACTCAATGGCTACATGGAATCCTCAAATTATGGACCATCCCCTTTGGTGTCCCAAGCTTTCACCTTTGGGATCGCCGGTTCCGGGCCATAATAGGTGCATACAACTCATAGATAGGATCTAGAACACAAATATATTCATGAAAACACATAGGGTTCAGATCTGAAAACATGGCACTCGGGCCCAAAGTGACAAGCACTAAAAGCAACAAGTTGAAGCAAAGAAGATAAACACCAATCTAGATGATAGGCAACATGCCCCCAACAATCTGACGAACTATTACATGATCAAACTCATCCAATACCTACCATCCCCTTTGCCTACAGCAGGGAATTACTCACACATGTGAAGAGAAGTCATGGAGGATGGATGGAGTGGTGATGGTGATGACGATGGCGACGATCTCCCCTCTCCGGAGGCCAAATCAGCCCCCAGATTAGCCCTCCCGAAGAAGAACAGAGGGTGGCGGCGGCTCCGCAACGGAAACTGGAAAAATGACTTCTGTTCTGGGGTTTTCCCGTCACGGGGATAAATAGGAGTCTCGGTAGGGAACCAGAGGAGGGGGGAGGCGCCCAGGAGGCCAGAGGGCGCGGCCCCACCCCTGGCCGCGCCAGGGGGGCGCCTGGGGCCCCCAGGACTCCCCTCTGGTCCCACTTCTGGCTTCTGGCTCCTTCGGGTGCGTGGATTTTCTGGTATTTTTCTGGGAATTTTCTGGAACGTCTAAAAATCCATTTTCCCGCACACAATAAAACCATACAGGTAGCTCTGCTGAAAACAGCGTTAGTCTGGGTTAGTTTCGTCCAAATCATGCAAGAATGAGGGCAAAACAATAGCAAAAGTGTTTGGAAAAGTAGATACGTTTGAGACGTATCAACTCCCCCAAGCTTAGCATACTGCTTGTCCTCAAGCAATTCAGTTCAATGAACTGGACGCGACAAAGAAAACTTTGACAAACTCTTTTGCTTCATTAGATGTATATAAGCATGTATTACGAAAATAGTTTAGCAAGTATTGAAACAGTGCTATAAGGACAATGCATGAAGCAATTCTTCTTTCATGTGATCAGTCACAAACAACTAAAAGTAAATAATATACTGCTGAAAATCAAGACAGGATCACAATGCACATAACTTGAACATACTTGAGTGGCATTTCGCTAGCCTCCATGAGTGAAGCAAAACATAAATGCAGAAACTCCTCCGGAGTTTTAAAGGTGACTAGAACTCAGTATTTCAGACTAGTAATAACACAAGCATGCAGAAGACAATGTAATACTTTGGGACAATGCATGTTACACTAAGAATGACAATTATGCTCTCATAGCTGGTGCTTTGAAGAAAGAAGGGGAGACTCTCGAACCGTGGCGTTTGATGGCAAGGTTGAAAACCCGTGAAAGGAATCAAAGACTAATCATGTGCCAGAGCTCTTGGTTTTGAAAACAGAGATAAAACATTTTTTTTGAGAAGTGCAACTTTCCAGTCAACGGTGAACGGTAAAGGTCTCTCAATATATCCCATGCCAACCATATATAATGCCTTTTGCTTACACATATTCCCTTATCCATAAATCCTTTGATGGTCTACGGAACCTTTTATTTTGCCTCAAGGATGGAAGGAGGGTATCATTCCATCTATCATAAGCAGCATTTGGTCCATTTCACTCCATCATCAAGTATGGGGGAAGTGTAATTCTCATATATATTTTTTGTTTGACTAGTTAAAACTTCCGTCAAAATATTTTTGGCATGAAAGATACTGATTTCCCCTCGCCGCACCATGAGCTTGTACGGTTACAAAAGGGAAACTTTTGAATAAATTTCGAGATGGCACAAGAAAGTCTAAGTTAGGAGTGGCCGGTAAATACCACATATAGGTAGGTATGGTGGACTCAAATGGAACAACTGGGTTTGAAAAGGAGTTTGGAAGCACAAGCAGAATTCCGCTTAGTGCGAGCGAAGGCTAGCAAAAGACTGGGAAGCGACCAACTAGAGAGCAATAAATGTCATAATCATGCAGAGCGACAAAGCAACATTGAATCGGGCATGAAAGTGATATAACTATTCTGAAACAAAAAGATCATCAAGGCAAAATAGACTTTTTTTAGTCATAAGCATGTGTGAACATGTGCCAAGTCAATCCGAATATTCTCCGAAGGGAAATACCACCTCAGTATGTCAAACCATGAACAATGCAATGCATGTAAATCATTTCAACAACACATTATGTACTCTAGCTATTTGAGACTAGTCACAAGGAAAGCATGAACACTGGGAAAGCATTGTAAACATAGCACTATGTCGCTACAAGTTGGTCTCTAGATCATAAGTACAGGCATATGTACAGAAGTAGAAACAAGAAGAGTTCATACTGGTTTTCCTTGTTGCTTCCCTTTCGTCGATCTTCGTCATTACTGCCTTATCACTTGCACGATCGAACGTGGGAAATATAATCAAATGCCATCACGGACTTGAGCTGAACTCTGAAAACAAAGCAAACTAAAGAAAGAAAGGAAATATTTCTGGGTTTTTAAAGGCTTAAGCGAGAGCAAAAGAAAAGCGAAAATCTTTGTGTTGTTTTTGCAAAGAGAGAAAGAAAGAAAAACGGGCAAACACTTCGAAAAGATCAAAGCGAACAAAAAATAAAACGGATAGTACAATGGAAAAGTGAGAAGGGCACGTACTCCCCCAAGCTTAGGCTTTTGGCCTAAGTTGGTAGTAGCTAATGTCCCCAGGAGCCTCCTACTCTAGGGTAGTACTGGTGAGTCCAAGGGTCATATGAGGCTTCCGGCGCGTACACCGAAGTCCTCGGATCCTCCCACGAAGAAGGATCCGCGCTCCAAGCAGAGGAAGACCCTTCACCCAATTGGGTGTCAGTCTCCCCCTGGAAAGGTGGGAATTCACCATGCTCCTCCTCGTCGGGCACAACCCCCTCCATGGGGTTATGAAACTGATGCTGGACCACGTACTCATCGAGCTGGGTAACATCAAAGGACCATCCGTTCCTGCGAGAAAAATCGAACAAAAGAGGTGCAGATAGACGGATCTTGCGTTCCGTGGTAGCTCCGAAACGCAAGATATAATCAAGGTTACCAAACTCGGAAGTCGTGGTAACAAACTTATGCCTTTTCATAGCAGCAAGATCAAAACTTAAATAAGTAAAAGGCTTATCATCGGGGTGTGGGGTGCCATTAAGAGACTCTAGGATAAGTGAGGCGTAAACGCCACCAAATAAATCTCCCTTGTTACCGTTCATATCAAGGCGTCGAGCAATTAAGGCACCCACATTATAATCAAACCTCCCCGAAAGGGAGGTTGCCAGGATGGCAATATCCGGTGCAGATATGTTGCTCGTGTTGTCACGAGCTAACACCCCTCTAGCAATAAAATACGCAAAATACCCGAGGTGTGGGAATAAGATGCTGGAGATCTTTGACCGATGAATATCCATTGTGTCCATGCTACAGAGAGAGTTGAAGACGGTTCTTAGCTCGGAGGGCTGAGAGCTCATCTTCGCCGTCAGTCCAACATTCGGTACACCTATTATTTCACAAAACTTTTCCAAAGGCATGGTCAAAAGATCATTGTAAATTTTAAACTCAACAGAACCAGCATCAAGGTTATATCTAAAACTGTTAATGAAACAGGAGGTGAGTTTTTGATACTGGGCAACACGGCACGTTGCGAGCCGCGTCAGACCTGCATTAGCACAAAGATTATAGAACTCCTCCTTAATTCCTGCAGCTTCAAGGAATTCATCGCACGGGAAAGTCATAGCACGTGCTGGATTTGTGTCCTCAAACAACTCTAAGGGCACATGATCTTCGTTGTAGCTCACCCTAGCAGTCGAGGGTGAAGCTGCAGCTCTTGTAACTCGATCGGAGCGCTCGGGCCTTTTCTTCCCAAGCCACCCCTTTGCTCTTCCTAGCAAACTCATTTCTGAAATTTTTGACAAATTACAAAAACAAGGATTTAAACAAAGTGAGTTAAGGCAAACTACTCAACTCACTTACCTAAGGCATAAACTTGCATCAAAACTTGAAAAATAAAATTCTACACATGCATGCAAGCTCATATAAACAGCACCAAGAGATACTAAATACTCACAAATGAGGCCACCAATCAAAAATCTAATTGGAGGAGTGGAGGAGTTACATACCAGGGAGTATTTGCTCAAAATTTCAGCTCGAATGGTGGGCTGTAGAGAGAGATCGAAAATCGCCTCCAAGGACAGCAAGAACGCAAGAACTGGAGCAGAACTCGTGTTTTTTGAGAGAGAGGAAGGAGGAGGAAGAAGACACACCTGGAAATGGGGCCTGTGGGCCCCAAGCACCCTGTGGGCGCGGCCAGGGGGCAGGCCGCGCCAGCTGGCCGCCTGGGCTACTGGTGCCCCCCCCCCTGGTCAGCCCCAGGTGCTTCTGGGTCACTCCCGGCATGGAAATTTTTATTTTTATTTTTCTGGAATTTTTCTGAAAACTTCACTGTTGAAAATTTCTCAGAGTTCAAAAAGCTGCAAAACTTTCTGAAAACTTAAAGCAGTGATTAGGATTGTGAAGCTTCAAAAACACAAAAACTTGGTACAGCAAAGAGAATGAAACCTAAAGCAAATGAAAACATAACAAGCTTAACTTTTTACCTATATAAAACAAGCTCACTAGTAAGGTTGATCAAGTCTTACCAACGAACCGGCGATATATAGAACAAGAAGTCTCACCTCTTAAGAAGTGGTCATTGCACCTTTACTTTAATGGACATTGTCCCCACCATAATGGTTTTGTATTTGTGGTGCACATGTAGTCGACAGTCCCATTCTCCAATCTTCACGGTCTCGATATTCTCTATAGAGTTAAGGCCATGCCTCTTGTCGATCTTCTTTGCAAAATACACCGTGTGTACTTTATCATCAACGTTGAAGGTGACCTTTCCTTTATTACAATCAATAATAGCACCTGCGGTGTTAAGAAAAGGTCTACCAAGAATAATGGACATGCTCCCATCCTCGGGCATGTCAAGCACAACAAAATCTGTAAGGATCAAACAGTTAGCAACTTCAACGGGAACATCCTCATAAATACCAATGGGGACAGCTGTTGACTTGTCAGCCATCTGAAGAGAGATATCTGTAGGGATTAGTTTCCCTAAACAAAGCCTCTTGTAAAGAGAGAAAGGCATAACACTCACTCCTGCACCAAGATCACATAAAGCAGTTCTGACGTAATTATTCTTTATGGAACAAGGAATGGTGGGTATACCTGGATCACCGAGCTTCTTAGGAATCTTGCCACTGAAAGAGTAGTTAGCAAGCATAGTAGATATTGCCTCATTAGGAACTTTTCTTTTATTAGTAACAATATCTTTCATATATTTCGAATAGGGAGGTAACTTAATAGCATCAGTTAAAGGAATTTGAAGAAAAAGAGGTTTCATCCATTCACAAAATTTATTATAAGGCTCTTCTTCTTTAGATTTGAGGGACTTACTTGGAAAGGGCATGGGTTTCTGTATCCATGGTTCTCTTTCCTTCCCATGTCTTCTTGCGATGAAGTCTTATCTAGAGTACCTCTTGCGTTTATCGGGTGCTTCTTCTTCTCGTACCTTGGGAGAATCATCCTTCTCCACGTCCTTGTCTTCAGGCTCGGCACCGTCTTCTGTTTCAGCGTCGGAGGTAGATATGTTGTTAGGATCAACAGCTGGCTTTTCACTTACCATAGTACATCGGGATTGTCAGCCTCCTTGTATTTCTTCTTCTTTTTCTTCTTCGGAGAGCTAACAGTCTCGTTTTCTTCTTGTACTTGAGAATCTTGCTCGATCCTCTTTGGATGCCCCTCAGGATAGAGTGGGTCCTGGGTATGTGTTCCACCCCTAGTTTTGATGCCATAAGCTTGTATGTCCTGTTTGGCATTATTAGCAAGCAAATCTTTTTGCACATTAGAAATTTGTTCAAGCTGAGTTTGAACCATATGAAAATGCTTAACAAGACATTTAACATCATTAACTGTTCTTTCTAGAACATCACACAAACTTTTGATAGCGAGAGAGTTATCATGCAACTGACTTTGTAACTTCCTATTAAAATGGTCTTGCTTAACAATAAAATTATCAAGATCATCTAAGCATTGGTCAGGAGGCTTACCTTTAGGGATGTCACTTTCAGTAAAGTCTAATAGAGAGTGTACCTCTACCAAGGGAGGGTGAGTAGTAGGCTCACACAACTTCTCGATATGAGGTAAATTCTTCACGTCTTCGGCTTTAATACCTTTCTCCTTTATAGACTTCTTCGCTTCTTGCATATCTTCGGGGTTCAGAACAAGCATGCCCCTCTTTTCAGGTGGTAGAAGTGGTTCAGGAACGGACTAATCTTCATAGTTCTTGGCAATTTTGCACATTAATTCTTCTGCATCGTCCGGTGTTCTTTCCCTGAAAACACAACTAGCACAACTATCCAGATAGGATCTGGATTCATCGGTTAAACTAGCGTAAAATATGTCAAGCAGTTCATTCTTAGGGATTCCATGTCCCGGCATAACCTTAAGTAAATCACAAAACCTCCCCCAAGCTTTAGGGAGGTGCTCATCCTGCAGTTGTTTAAAGTTATAGATTCTTTGCAAAGCAGCATGTTGCAGATGAGCTGGGAAATATTTATCAACAAAGAATTGGACCAAGTCTTGAGGAATCTTAATGGAACCATAGGGTAGTGCACCATACCATGATTTAGCGTCTTCCTTCAAAGAAAAAGGAAAAAAGCTTGGCCACATAGAAGTTTCGTATCTTCTCATCAGTAGTGAATAGGTTACCTAGCTCAGCGAGTTTGGTCAAGTGTGCTATAGCATCACCATTTTCTCTGCCATAAAAGGGGTCAGCCTCGACTGTAGATATAAGTGAAAGATCAACAGAGAAATCATAATCAGGATCAGTGATGCATATAGGAGATATGGCAAATTGAGGATCAGGAATAGCTTTGCTCTTCATGGAGTGCTTTTTGAGCAGCTCCTTAACAGCACCAGGGTCAGAGTCGACACACTCTATGAGTTCCCTGCAAAAATCATCATCAAGAGTAACATAATCATCATCAAGGATTCTCTCCTTGAGTTCATCTAAGCACGGGTAACCAAAGGTTTTGCAGGTAGGAATATAGGTAGCAGGGGTCTTGGTCTTGGATTCTGCTGCAGCCTTAGCAGTCTGAGTTTCAATATAGTGACCAAGAAAAGTAGCATCATCAAGAGTAGTGGAAGCATCATCAAAAGTATCGGACATAGTGACAAACTCAATAGAAGCATCATGTAGTGGTGGTGAAGTAAACTTACTCATAACAGAAGGTGAATCAAGTGTAGCACTAGTGTTCAGAACAGTACCTTTTCTTGTACGGGATGGTAAGATCGGGACCTTGGGGTCTCCTTTCTTACCCATAGCGGATGATGTGCAGCAGGCAGGATACTTCAAGTAGACTTGTAAATATTGCCAGGCGCCTCCCCGGCAACGGCGCCAGAAAACGCTGCTTGATGCCCCACAGGCGTAAGGGATCGAGATAGTCTTCGCGGGTAAGTTAACCCAATTTATTGATTCGACACACGGGGAGCCAAAGAGTATTTATAAGCTTTGACGGTTGAGTTGTCAATTCAACTGCACCTGAAATATACTTGCTTGCAACAAAAGATAAGTGGTAATGGTAATAGGATAATGATAGTGGCAACAGCAAAAGTAACAACAAAAGTAACAACTAATGACCAGCAGGATTGAAAACACTGTAGGCTAGGGACATGGATGGTTGGGCGCTGCATGGATGAGAGTGAACATGTAATAAATTCTAACACGGGCCAAGGCACACAGAAAAGTAATGATCATCTAGGCAAATATCAAACATTAGGCATGTATCCCGTAGGTAGTTGTGTGTGCTTGCAATAAGAACTTGCACAACATCTTTTGTCCTACCATCCCGCTACGAACGGGGCCAAAGGGAACTTATGGAGATTAAGGTGCTCCTGTCAAAGAGCACCGGAACAAAGCAATAAACTCAATGGATACATGGAATCCTCAAATTATGGACCATCCCCTTTGGTGTCCCAAGCTGTCACCTTTGGGATCGCCGGTTCCGGCCATAATAGGTGCATACAACTCATACATAGGATCTAGAACACAAATATATTCATGAAAACACATAGGGTTCAGATCTGAAAACATGGCACTCGGGCCCAAAGTGACAACATTAAGAGCAACAAGTTGAAGCAAAGAAGATAAACACCAATCTAGATGATAGGCAACATGCCCCCAACAATCTGACGAACTATTACATGATCAAACTCATCCAATCCCTACCATCCCCTTTGCCTACAGCAGGGAATTACTCACACATGTGAAGAGAAGTCATGGAGGATGGATGGAGTGGTGATGGTGATGACGATGGCGACGATCTCCCCTCTCCGGAGGCCAAATCAGCCCCCAGATTAGCCCTCCCGAAGAAGAACAGAGGGTGGCGGCGGCTCCGCGGCGGAAACTGGAAAAACGACTTCTGTTCTGGGATTTTTCTGTCACGGGGATAAATAGGAGTCTCGGTAGGGCACCAGAGGAGGGGGGAGGCACCCAGGTGGCCAGAGGGCGCGGCCCCACCCCTGGCCGCGCCAGGGGGGCGCCTGGGGGCCCCAGGACTCCCCTCTGGTCCCACTTCTGGCTTCTGGCTCCTTCGGGTGCGTGGATTTTCTGGTATTTTTCTGGGAGTTTTCTGGAACGTCTAAAAATCCATTTTCCTGCACACAATAAAACCATACAGGCAGCTCTGCTGAAAACAGCGTTAGTGCGGGTTAGTTTCGTCCAAATCATGCAAGAATGAGGGCAAAACAATAGCAAAAGTGTTTGAAAAAGTAGATATGTTTGAGACGTATCAGAGGGCAGAATTTCGGCACCCACCAATCCCACGACGAAGGCGAAGGCGGCTTCTGGTCTGTTGGCGGCGGCGGCGGCGACGCCTGCGGAGGTGGTGGGCAATGCGGCGGTGGCGGCGCCTGCTCGTCACGGATGACGAGCGCTCCACCAGCACGTCGAGGAGGCGGTGTCGGGTTCATGCTCTGTTGGAGAGTGAAATCCAGCCCCGGCCACATCAAATTCTCCTTGGCCTCGGAGATCTCGATGGCGCGCTGGAACGTCGCCTCCTCCTACGCGACGGCGCAAGTTGGAAGGCCGCCCCCTCTGCCTCCTCTTTGGGCACGACGTCGGCCGGCGGGGGCACGACGCGCCCACCCCCACGTGTTGCGCCCAACGGTTGTGGCCTCACCATGTTCTGGTCGCGCAGCGAGGCGACCAGAATGTGAGGCACGAGGACGCGGTCGCGGCTCAGGCGCCAGTCGCCTGGCAGCCTGACCTGCGGCCATGGCACGAGGCAGCGGTGCACCCAATAGTTGCGACATTGGTGCACCGGAAGGTAGATCTTCCGGTGCCCCGTCGACGGCGAACGAGGGGGTGGGGTGGGGGTGGTGGAGGGGACGGGTCACGGCGTCGCCGGCGGCCGGAGCCGAAGCCGGAGGCCTCGTGGTCGTTCTTCCCGCGCCCAAACCACTTCGACATTGCGGCGCGCTGGTGGCGCTCTTGGTCGGGGCGTGGGGGCAGTTGTGGGCGTGGGGCGTGGGATAGCGACGGCCCGCCGCGTGGTCGTCTTATAAAAAGACGCCGGATGCGAAGCGTCGAGCGCGGACGCGAGCGGATGTTCAACGCGTTCGCTCGGTGTCTGCACCGGCGCAAATCAGTGCACTTTTACGTGGGGTTTGCATCGGCACATATACCGAGCGGATGTGACCGCGCTAATAAATACGGATGCGGTTGCGCATTAGACGCAATTTTTCGCGGTTTGACGCAAATACGGACGCGCGCGAAGTCACGCATAAGGGCAACTTCAACGCAACTCCAACGCAGGGTTGTAAATCGTGTCCTTATTTTGTCCGTTTAAATCACCAAAACGGACATCGGACATGCCCGTGACGCATTTGCACCCAACACACTTCCGTACAGCCTTCTGATCCTGCTCCTCCTCGTCCTGCTTCTCCAATTGGAGTCGACCCGACAATGGAGTCACCGGCGTAGTCATTGTTGACAGCCAAACCAATTGGAGACGTCCACGTGTGCTTCCAACCTCGTCTGTAGCATGGTCAAACCAGATGCCCTATCACTCGCAGTGTTGGCGGTCATCACCTCCTCCTTTGAAACCTCCGCCATAACCATGAGATCATCCTCATTTGTGTTCGTTGTGTTTGTATCCTCTTGATATTTCGTTTTAAATGAATAAAACTCATCCTTTATTGAAAAAAGAAAGAGAAAAGAGCAAAGAGATAATGACGATGCCCAAGAAATGAAATAAAAGAAGAGAAGAAAGTTTGGGGCGGACAAGCTGAGGCAGTTTCTCCTCTTATGGCCTAGGATACACGAGTTGCACCCTATGGCCGGCATCCCGGATAAGATTTCTTGGTCTTGGGAGGCGGAGGGCCATTTCTCGGCGTCGTCGGCTTACGCCGCGCGGTTTGCCGGTCTGGAGGCTTCGCCGGCGGAGTTTACGTGGCGGTCGAGGGCCCATTTGCGGTGCCGTTTCTTTTCTTGGTTGGACCTCAAAGATAGATGTTGGACGGCGGATAGACTGCCGAAGAGGGATCGGCCGCACCCGGCGGCCTGCCCGCTTTGCGACCAACACCCCGAGGACATCTCCCACCTCCTAGTGGGTTGTGCCTTCTCCCGGGTGGTTTGGCACGGGGCGCTCCTGCCGGTCGACCGCCTGGACCTGGTGCCGACTGGGTTGCCCGATGTGATAGGCGGTTGGAGGAAAGGAAACGGACTAGGGCGATATGCATGCTGGGCATGTGGGAGATTTGGAAACATCGCAATAATATTGTCTTCGAGGGAGCCACGCCATCCTCGACAGTGGTGCTGCGACGGATTCAGGAGGAATGCGGGGCTTGGAGGCCTGCGGGACTCCTCAAGGGGATCCCGGAGCGGCAGACGAGCGGACAATTATGAGATAGGCGTTAGGTAGTTTTGTTTGGTGGTTTAGAGTTGGGTGGTGTGCTTGGTATCCTATGTGAGAGGAAGCCGAGAGTTGTAACCGTGTGGATGTGGGACTCTTTCCCATTTTCTTTTTAATATATGATACGCATGTGCGTATTTCAGAAAAAAGGAAGAGAAGAAAGTTGTAGCCCAGCCGCCAACCCCTCAACATTCCTTGTGGACTGGCTAATGGTATCTCTCCATTCCAGGAATATAAGATCTTTGTACCTACTAGGATCGGCCAATGGTGTGTACAACGAGATCCAAGTGATAAACCTACGTGCATGTTAGACCGTTATGAGCTAGGGGTTGTGAACATTTTCCACAAGACATTGTTCATTCAGTACAACAGCGACAGTGTATGCGCATTGACCAGCAACGTCACCCACACCCAGAAAGTGAACTGTAAACTCAAACCCGAGTTTCTGCATTGTGACACCGCCCAGAAAGTTGACTGTAAACTCGAGTCACAGGCAGGCCAGCGTCTGCATTTATCAACAACATTATCCAGAAAACGGGAACCGTAAACTAAAACTGCAGCAGATGAGTGAAACCAAATGCTCAACCACAGTGCCACTGGTCCACTACGGACGGTGGTGGTCACTCAGACATCACAGAATTGGCATCGCAAGTTCGCAACACAACAGCACACAGAGCGGCTGCACGGCTTGCATCCATCCATCCAGCAACGAAAACAAACGGCAAGCATGGTCTCACCATGCTATATAGGGAGTTAAACAGATTAGACACTTTGCTTTTTGTTCATTTGGAAACGGCAAAGCTAAACACCTAGCAACTTAATTATCACCATGAACCAACTAAAGAAACCGAACGACCACCACTGGAGCAGCAGCAGAGCTGCGATCTTCAGCGGCAGGCAGCTGCAGATTCTGGCTTCGGCTGATATTTACACTGGTAGTTCATCTAAGGAAGCCAAACATCCCGACTGCTGTCAAGGTTTTGCATGAGCTTCGGGCTACCATGGACCGGTCAGTGTTCGTCGCAAGCAAAATCTCTTTGCCTTTGGTCCAAGTTGCTGTTCGATCCTCTCTATAACCTGCAAAATCCATTTACGAATGAGCTTAAGTGAGCGAAAGGATGTCTAAAAGAGAACCATTTTTCAAATTACTACTGTACATATGAAAAACAGGAGCACCAAAGAACTACTTACTAGAGCTACAACATGTCAGGACATAATAAGACATCTCAAATAAATTGCTCTAACTGACATTATAACAACGTACCCCCAAAAATAATATTTAATCATATTTTGGTCTAGCATTCTACTTCCAGTAAATACTGATTGGTCAGAGGGGTCATTATTTAATTGAATGCATTTCTTCCATCTAATAACAAACAGAACAAACAGTGGGCATTATCAACAATTGGGCGGAGTTTGGGCCGATCATAGCCCATGGGCATTATCAACAAACAGAACATATGGGCAATGCTAGCTTTAATCTCCAGCATTAGAATGGTTCATAGTTTGATTTTGACACACAATATACTGACACGGGAGCAAACTCCTACTTCTAAAAAAGTGAAGTTAGTATTTTTCTTGTCTTCAGTGTGTCTTGCAAGCTGAAGATCTAAGGTTGCCATCAAATAAGAGTTGGCAGTAGATAAATCATCCTCTAGATGAGGACGGACTTTATAGAAAATTTGAAATAAACCATGATTCCAACTCTTCTTTTTGCCCAGGTTTATAGAACTTGGAATGTGGTTTTTTTTCAAATGTTCTGTTGTAACCTAAGTCCTGCAATCTCTTAATATAACTAGATAATGGTAAAAACAAAACCACCCAGGCAAAGAGCACATCAGAAAAGTGCAACTGACAATCACCCAAAATATTAGAACTAGGTTTATTAGGCTGTATATTGGGCATATTCTCAAACTAGGTACCCTCACCGGTAACTGGAAAAACTAAGTTTAAGGCTGAGAACATGACCACTGACCTGCATAATCACTACAATATTGAACAATAAAGGCAATTTGTATTATAATCTGGGTCGCTTAGAAACATTTTCCTAAAGCCCAGATTGAAATCCAATCAGTCATATCTACATTACTTGATGCTACATGAAATGATTTTCCCAAGACTTACTTTGACTACTTGTAAGTTGCTGATAACTAATATATCTACAAAAAGTGTCTTTCAAATCCAACTTTCAGCCAGACAGACCTGAAGTCTTGGAATAAATAGTTGAGCAGGCATGTATTTATATATAAAAGCTTTTGAATGTATGCAGTTGTGCATGCATGATTAATATGTCTGTCATTGTGCACACCTAATAGATCCGTGAACCTATTGAAAACCATTTGCACACTTTTGCACTTCAACTAACAAAACTGTTGTTTGTGCAGTGATAAATCCAAAAATATGAAGGAAACCCTTGATCAAAATGTGGTGTAAATAGCAGGACTGCATGGTAGTACTTCCATAACAATCAGGCCAAACATAGCATATATTCATAAAAAGAATACAATTTACAAGATGGAAGGCCCTTACCTCATCCTTTTGCTTCTTTAGCATTTCCACCTGCATATCAAAAGCATAATGAAAGTGAATATAGCTCATGAAAGTACTTATCAAGAATTAGAAGGAAATGTATGATAACTTAATGTAACCAGCGGATCTAAACTCTAAATTCTTAACTGACTAAAATATTGATTCATTTTCACGAATCAAATGAGTAATAACTAAATTGTAAAATGTGATAGTAACAACGTATAGATAATGTAAGATATACATGTGAAATATAGGGAACCTCTAGTTCTGTTAATAAAACAAAACATGATACAGTGTGGAACCTATATTTCATAATCAACAGATAACAATCTACTAGTAACAACAGTTGAGTAGAAATAGAGAATATTGCAAGGCGTAGTGCCCAAAACAACACTATTACGAAATTGATTTAACACGGAATATTTAAAATTGAAAGGATTATTTTTATGCAGTCTCCAGCGATTATTCAAGTCATACTCAAGTCAATCAATGCTGTGTAAAACATATACCAGAAGGACCAGACATTAAAAAAATGCTCGTCATGACAACAGAAACTAAAAAGGCATAGATGATACCAAACAACCAGACAAATATGACAATTGCAGCAAGAAATATTAAAACTGTCTAGAGTCAATAAAACAACCAAGTACCACTAACTGATTACATGAATTGCAAGGTTAGTAAATAAACAATGTGCATATAATCATTAAAGCAATTTTAAGTATACCTGCTTCTTCTGCAATGCCTCATTGTTTTCCTTCAGTTTTGCTACCTCGGCTTCCAACTCCATTATATAAGCCTGCCATACATCAGAAGGATCAAACTTGAGTGTATACAAACTGTGATATGGTTAAATGACAGCAGTAAATGGAATCATCTGAAAATATTTTCCATCAATCTATCAAATAGAACTTGTTGTGCTCACAACATACAATTTATTTTATAGGCTACGCAGCAATGGTGCATAAAGTCATAAATAGGCATATTATGCCACTGCCTTAGCCTAAGACCAAATTCACTGGAAAGTAACTATACTTCTCATCTTCCCCCCTATAGTAGATGTAAGAAATGCGAAGACCCATAATGCTGCAATGCCTAAACTTCATTTCTGAAATGAACAAAGTTATCCATTATCTTCCTGAATCTGAGAGGGTCAACTTGAACGACGATACCCACATAGATTCTTCTGACCTTGGGTTTCACAACATTTAACAACTCCAAGTTGCTATTTGCAGGGGCTACTCAGGCATAAACTAACATCTAGCAGCCAAACTGGGAGCGGCAGATCACACCAACGATTAAAGTACAACGTGACCGAGGGGCATACCCAATTTAGACACCCTGGGTTCGATTTCTGATAAGATTTCAGAATAGTTAAGCAAAAGGAGTATATGATGAATGGATAACTACAGCACTGAGGTTGAAGGAGAAAAGCTTCACCTGCTTCCTCTGGCGGGACCTGGCAGCGGACTCCCGGTTCTTGATCATGCGCCTCTGCCTCCTCTCGACCACCTTCTCGACGGTAGGTCCCTTCCTCGCCCTGGTCACGGTGTCGAAGGGATACGGCACCGGCGACAGGGAGGAGAGATCCCCGCCCTCCATCTTCCCAAACCCGTTGAGCACGCCTGGCGTGGTTGGCGCCGCCACCGTCATGGGCACCCCAGCCCCCTGGCCGACGACTCCATGCACCACCCCGTTCCCCACCTGCATGGGCGGCAGGACCACATTGCCCTGGGGGAACAGAGCCTGCGCGCGCGCCGGCACCACGACGGTCTGGCCGCCCATGTCCTCCCGCACGACGCCGGCGCGCACCAGGAACTCCTCGAGCGTCATCCGGCCCAGGGTCTGCTGGCGCTCCGCCGGCGCCGGCTCCTGCGCGGGGGGCGGCGGCGGCTGCTCCTCGTCACAGAAGCCCATGATGTCGCGCCAGACCTCGTCGACCGTCATCTGGCTGAGCGTGCGGGGCAGCGTGAGCGAGCCCTGGCGCAGGATGGCCTGCTGCTGCGGCTGCTGCGCCGCCGGGAGCGCCACCGGCGCCGGCGGCGGCTGGGCGTCGACATTGGAAGTCGGGACGGCCAAGGTGGCGGCGATGGCGTTGGACTCCTCGGCCGTCCAGATGTTGCGGAGCAGCTCGTCCATGTTCATGGAGCCGAAGTCCTTGCCGGCGCCGCCAAGCGCGCTCTGGAACTCGTCGAAGGTGAGCGAGTAGATCGACCCCTGCCTGGCCAGCGCCCCGCTCCCTCCCGGCATCTCCATCTCCCCTCCTCCTCACACAACCCTGCCTCTCACCGAATTCCTCCCAAGAACCCACCCAGATTCCTCCCCCAAGCAAAGCACAGCAGCAGCGGAAAATTCCTCGGCTGGTCTCCCTCCCTCTCTCGCTATCCCGGAGCACGGCCGACAAAGGAGGAAAGGAGGGCGCTTGACTTATAAACAAGGGGGGAAGCGACAGGGGGGAGAGTGTGATTAGCCGGGCGGGTTATGCCCGAATTAGCAAGGGAAAATCTAGTTTAGAGAAAGGGTAGAAAAAGGAGGAGGCCGGAGCGGGGGGAGGGGAGCATCGGGCGATGTGTAGGGAGGGAGTTGGTGCGGCTTTGCGGGAGGCGATCGCGGCGGCGAGGTGGGGGGAGGGAGCGACAGGTGTCGCCTCGGGGCCATTAAAGTGGCTGCCGCCGGAGGGCAACCGGTCAGAGGATTGGGTTACCGGCCCCACCTGGCAGCGGACGCCGCTGCTCCGCTCACCCCAACTGCTTCACACACAACAGCAATAACTGCTGTCCTCAAAATTCAGGAGGACTGCCCCTTGGGTTTTTAGACTTTCACTTGGTAAAACCCATTCTTACTGAAAATAAACTGATTCCCCTAAAAAACTGATCAAAGAGGTCTTAATGTAAAAAAATTAGTCTGCACCTTGTATTGCGGCGGAGATGGGTGCGTGAATCACGTGACGAAGCGGTGTACAATGGACCAGTTTAATTACGCGCGAAAGCAGGCGGCGATGGGGCGGCCGTATTAGCTTTTGTAGGTAGATAAGGCAAGAAAGTCGAAACGGACTATGAGGAGGCGGACGTTGTAGGTTTGCGGATAGATAAAGCAAGGGAGTCGAAACGAAAGGTCATGCGTAAGCGATCCTTCTGGAGCGCAACAAGATAGACATGAAGACTCCCCGACTTTGGCACGTCGTCCCAGATGGGTTGGCGTCACGCAAGCGACCGACTAAGGAGGTCGGTCCCACGTGATAATTATCATGTAGGTAGTTTTTGGTTTTGTTTGTTGACTTTTGCAGACGAAGCGTGCCGCCGATGATTTGCGTGTGAAAACCAACCAGTGTACGTCAAAAACTCTACGCAAACTATTATATATCTATCAAAATTACTAGTGATGTCATCATCGGTTGATGTAAAAAAAACTTTGAAGTAAATAAAAATTGTAGTGAGATGTTTCAAACATTACAATTATTATTATTTCCAATTTTTAGAAAGCTATAGTTGTAAGTAAAAAAACACATATTGGTGTTATTTAGTTACGAAGGTTGAATCTTTCAAAAGGCATCTAACAATGTAGTATATAACAATTACAATGAATAACTCAATGGAAAAAAAATTAGTTACAGATATATTGGAGCATGTTTGGATTCTCTTAGGCTCGTTCAAAGTGATACAGAGCGAGAGGTGGCACGGCGGGGCTAGAAAGGCTCAAGCCCAGGTCCAACCGAAGTTATACGGAAAATTATACATAGAATTTACTCCAAACCACTGCACTTTGAACATCCTAGCACTTGTTGGCCCAATCCAAACTCCCACTAATATAAATTTGGGTACCACCCCTAAGAAGAGGCTAAATCATATTATAACCTTATTATCTCAGAATTTGAAAAAAAATGTCTATACCATGACAACACATCAAGAGTTTTCAAACATTTTGTCAAGGCTATATTAGAAGATTAGCATGTAAAAACTAGTCGTTATACATTACAAAACTCCCCACTTACAAAATCTACCATCATCACTAGAAGTAAAAACAGTAAATCACCCATGTAAATAGCAATTGAAGTGAGATGTCTTTCAACATTTCAAATATTTTTATATATTTTAGGAAACACATATAGAGTTTACTAATATAGTTGTAAGTAAAAATTATATGTCAGTGATATCAAATTACAAAGTTTGAACTCTGTAAAAGAGCATCTAGCAGTGTCAATAACAGTTACAACGAATAACTCATGAAACAAAATCTACGATAAATTCCAAAAATGTTTAAATTCTCTTGGGCTCATTTTCTTTTGTGAACTATATTTAAGGCGGAGAAGGGGCGAGGGTAGGAACGGGGAAAAGGCTCAAGCATTGGTCCAGCCCAAGTGTGCAAGGCAGAATATACAAAATAAATTAGCCCAAACTACTACACTTTGAACACCCCCCTCGCACCTGCCGTCCCAATCCAGACCTCCGTCGGTATAAATTTGGGTCCCATCATTAAGGTGAGGTTAAATCATATGAGAATCTTATAATCCTAGAATTTGAGGTCCACCACTTAATTAAAGCTATGTCTTGTTGTGGTAAAATCTTTCAAAAGTCTTCTTGTGTCGTCATTTTATAGATATGTATGCATGATGCATGAGACAAACAAAATCAACCATGCAAACGAATGTAGAAAACAATTATAGTCAAATCGTATAAAGTAAAACATTCAAGATTACCAAAAAATTGTTGGTTGTGTAAAAGGAAAACAATTGAATCTAAAGTATGCTATGAGTATTCACCATTGAATCTAAAGTGTAAGATTTCTACATGAGATTCTATAATGACAATATGAGTGGTAAGTTCTATAAAAATAGAATATTCCCCCCATATGATAATAAGGGCTCTTTGGTTCAATAGAAAACATAGGTATTTTTACAGCGGATTAAACCTTAGGAGAAAATCTTCTATTTGAATGACAAGCACCGTATACAACCTAATCATTCAAGAAAAAAACCTCATGCGCAACAAAACCATATCTTGGCGTATCATGTCATTTCCAGCTTCTCTAGGATTCGATGTGCCCCGACATCAATTTTTTTGTTTTACATTTTTCTTTCAATTCTTATATGTTTCACACATTGGCATGGAGTTCAAGATATTATTTTGATCACTAATTTTCAATTGGCAACATTGTAGAAATATATTTTTAGGCAAGTCCACACTATGGGTTTGCATTGTCCATCCGAATAAATGATAGCCGTAGGAAACGAATTGAAAGTTTTATTTGTGTCGAAATGTCATCTATTTGTGACATGCATGGAGCAATATAATCACAGTGCTGAGCCAAAATAATCATTGCAAGCTATCTAGTGAACATAACTTTCCAAGTCATCTCTATCTTTGGATGTATAGATTTCCATTTATAGACAAATAGCACACCATGTGGAGCAAAATTCCTGTGTAGCTTTGGGCGCGTAGACGGGAAACTCCAAACGGAGCACACGGACATATGCACCCACTAATTCAAAAATTCAAAACAAAATGCAAAGCAATTTCAAAAAATTTGAAATTTTGTGGAACGCAACATAATCATGCAAGTGACATCCGCGCAAAATTTCAGGGTATTTCGACATTCGATTTGTGAAAACCAACGTAACACGAATTTTTTGATGAATAGTGTCATTTTCCAAAAACCCTCACAGTCTCAAAATTTGTCATTTTTGAATTGGATTACTCGAATGTTTAAACTTCACGAAACTTGTCATGGACTTCGCACACATGACCATCTTGCATCATACAAAAAATCTGATTTTTTTGGTTTTGTTTACTTTTTAAAAAACTGTTTTCAATAATAATAGGTGCATATGCCCACGCTATCAAAAAAGCCACTCTTCGCGTAGACCTGCTTTCCCGTCGTTGCTGGGGGACTAGAATAGTAGCGGCTCCGATTATAGGGGACCAGGCGATAGCGCTACGTGTCGGCCGCTGAGAGCCAGCGACCTTTCATCGCGCCCAAGCGGAGCGCGAGAGGTGGACCCATCGGGCCCGTCCCCCGTACGAACAACGGACGGACATGATCAGTTGGATCTCGTCCTTTCACGTGCATGTGAAACGGGTTGGAGCCTACGGCACGCCGCATGTGGCGCCAGCCAGCCAGCCCGCCGTCTTATCCTGGCAAACGCCCATACCTGAAAGAAACCATCCACTACGTACTGTACTCCAAAGTCGCCCTCTGTGTCACCTGAAAACGCACTGGCCAAGGCGTGGTTATTTTTGACCGAGTTTGTGTGTGCGTGTGGTCTGTGATGTTGTGCCAAGTTTCACCAACTCGACTTGTCTCCTGGCTTAGTTTATGCATGGGCGAGCAGCTTTATGCCCGTATTAGTGGAAAGTTGGAAGGAGATTTACAAGCTAAACCGTGAATTTAACAAAAGGAGTAAGTACGTACGGGTGATAGCAACTTCCCGTGACAAAGCGAGAATGCCACAAGGGGTGATGTAGATTGTAGCACGATGGAGAGAGATCATTAGCCTGCCGAACCCAACCCTGAGAGAGAGGGAGCCTCCCGGTGGAAGAGCACAAACCTGACAGGACTCCGCCTCCTCCTACCACTTTGCAAACCACAGTCACGATCGAGAGGGGGGGCTCCCCAATCCCCATCATTCCAGGCGCATCTCCGGCCGCCACAAACTTGTCACCACGAGGGACGGCCAAATGGAAGCCATGCATAGTTGTGCCCGTCTGGCTCCGCTGCTTCCCTGTGCCCGCACAAGACTGGATCATCATGTCAGTCTGCATGGGATCTGATCGGAGCCGGAGCGGGTCGCTCTCCACCCATCGCCAAACCTTTCTGTCCGTGGCATCGGTATCATCACCTTCGCCTGCGATATTGTATCCCCGGGGGGCCTATCTCCCGACGCCAGCACGGGACCCTATCATGCCATTCCGAGAGCAACGCCCCGGTTTAGAATAATGCTGGCCTGGACAACCAGACCCCGGCCCTGCGCCCTCCACGTCGCGCGCTCCGGCGATCCGCCAGTATTTCCCGACTGGTCACCGCAGAATCATTCACGGGCTTAATAAACAATTAAAAAGGAGACCGTAGGTGATCTCGCTGCATGATTTCGTTGCTGTCCCGGTCGCTACCTAACGTATGCGTCACTTGGGAGGGAGAGCAGCAGAGGCGGAGGAGGCAGAGGCAGGGCGTGGGCGTGAGGATTTCTGGTCCTCTTCGCCGTGCTTTGAGGGAGTGAGTTTTCTATTGGGTAGGGGAGGGGGGTGTGGGAATATCCGTTCCCGGAAGGTAGGTAAAAGCTAGGCGAAATCTCTGGAAGGAGATCGGGGGAGTAGAATACTGGGGGCGGGCACATGCGGGCTCAACAGCTGGACGTGTTCCTGCACTAGTTTACAAGTTACTGCAACATGACGGTTGACGGACGGAGTGCTCAGGCAGGCAGGCAGGCAGGCAGGAGATCCGTGTGTTTCCTGGCATTTGTAAACTGTTAATTGGTTGCTTGCTTCCTGCTTCTTTGCCTGCCTGCGGTAGAATATGGTTTTCTGTCGTGCGCTTGCATGCTGGCTGCTTTCGGCTTCTTTTCGACTTTTAGGGTTTGTGGAATTGTCAATTGTGGCTTTGTGGGCTGCTTGCTGGACTTCTGGACCTGCCGCCAAGACAGTGTGTGTGTGTTTTTTTCGCGTGGGGCAAGCCCATGTAGAGGAGGGCACGGCAGTGGCCCTCTCCTTCCTGCCAAGATCATTTATCCCTCTCGTCGCCGGTGACTCTTTCGTGTCCACAGCACGCGTCGCCCCCGCGGATCTGTGTCAGATGCAGCCCACCGTTCGCCGCTGCTCCTGCCCGCTTTCGTCGATGCTTTTCCTCCCGCCCGCCAGATGCAACCCACCGCCCGCCGCTCCTCCTCCCCGCAAGCCGGCGCTACCTCCCGTGCGCATTCCCCACTGCCCGCCACTGCTCCTCCCCGCAAGCCAGCTTATGGCCAGTTGGCGCCCGACCTCACCGCCCGCTCGGCCAACGGCTTCGCCCGTCCGCTATGCCGCTGGACCAACTTGCTCGACCGCCGCCCCGCCCGGTCGCCGGGATCCTCGGCTACGCCATGTCTCGCTCCAGGAGCTCTGCCCTCCATTGGATCAAGTAGCGCCACGTTGCCAGCCATCCAAGACGCCTAATTAAGATCATTTTTAAGCCAAATATGTTATAATCCCTTGTGATAGCCAAACATGTATTTTGCAGTTGGGTTTTCATTTACACCAAATGAAATCCCGACAAATATTGCATTTCATTTCATTTCATCCAAATGAAATGAAATGAAGTGTGCCAAACAAGCTGTAAATATTCATATACATGTAATACTTTGTTTTAAGAAATTCATTTTTTTCTACACTATATGTATGCTACATGCAAATTCCAGGGTGATTCAATAAGAGTAAAAATAAGGATATTTCTTTAAGAAGGATTACATTATCTCTAAATATAGAATTTAGATAAATACACACACACATCTAGATATATTCTAGATCTTCTTTCTTTACTATATATTATATTTTTCTATATTTTTCTATTTTAACAAATTCAATATAAAAAAAACTAACTTTTTCTGTTATCTATTAATGTGTATCTATCCGTACCTTAATATTTTTGAATATTATGGAATTAGAGAAATTTACATGCTTTCTCATTTCATTCGCGAGGAGCTGGATGAGAAGAAACTCTCATGTCCAGTTTTGCAGTAGAGATGGAGCTAAGAAAGAACCATCGACTATAACCCCAAAAGAACTAGATTCCGCAAACAACATAGAGGAAGAATGAAAGGAAAATCCTGCCGAGGCAATCGTATTTGTTTTGGTAGCTGGAACCACCCTAGCTACGCCACCGGGGCACGGTTGTTACATCATAATTTAGGAACTAGAATTAGGAGTTAGTGTGCATCCTCAACATTTCATTGAATCAACTTAAAAAAACATTGCATTGAATCGTTTAATTGTAAAAATGAGAATAATTCAAAATCTTCTAGTAATATACTTTCAAAAGATTTAGAAACAAAAAAATACTTCCTTCACAAATCCTAAAAATATATAAACTATTATTAGTCCCCCTATTATTTTGGGTCAAACTTTGACTATAACTTTTACTAAGAAAATATAAACTACATGTCACAAAAAATATAAAGTAAAAACCCTCTTTCAAATACAAATCCAACAATATATTTTTCTAGCATATACCTCATATTTTTCATATTCATATAGATTGTCAATGTTTAACCTGAAATACGAAGAGGCCCAATAAATTCGAATGAAGGAAGTATATGTCATTTAGAAATCCTAAAAAAAAGCATTATAGCTTCCTCTATATATGTATAGTCTTCCTATAATTTTCAAGAAAATTTAAAAATACAAGAAATCCACTCATAATTCAAGTCTCCCTTTTAAAGTTGTTTCAATGGTTTGAAAATACAAAAATAGAAAAAATAATCTCTCCCTCTCTATGTCTCTTTCTCATTTCTACAGGAGCCCATCTAGCAGTTGCAACCTCACCTAACGTAGCAGCCCAACCCACCGAGGGCGGGTTCTTCTTCAACCTCCTACCAGTACGCGCATTGGTGAGCTCGCTGCACGCACGACTGCCACGTATTGCCACTTCCACATACACCAAGCGCCCTTAGCTTTGCCTTCGAGCTATGTAGTGTATCTCATACTATTCTTCACGCCATGAATCCTGAAAAAAAATTGATGAAAAGACCTTCAAACTTGTCGGTCATGTTGGAAAACATAGTAGAAAACAAAGAAATCTCTTCCCAGGAATCAAATCCATGATCGCTATACAACTTTTTTTATAAAACTACACAACTTTTTTTTACATTGTATAACCATTTGTTTTCGTAAAATTACATGAACATTTCTCTAGAATGTCTCATAAAAAAATTAGTTACGCAAACATATGTTTACATTGTATAAGAATTATTTTAAATGTCATGAATTCCTTTTTGAAATGTGTGGCCATTATTTAAATGTCACAAACATTTTCTTGGATGCTATAAAAAAATTGTGTTCACATTGCATGCATTTTTTTAAAAATTTGTGAGGAACATATTTGAAAAGGTTAGTAAACACTTGCTCCTCCTGTGTTGGGCTGGCCCATTGAGGGCATACTTCGTGAGGACAACCTGGAGATCACTAGGTAGAGACTAGAGATTATCTTTTGCAAAGATCATTTTTCACTTTGATAATGATACGTGGTGCAGTGCATGCTAGATACTTATCGTAACTACAGAGTTTTGAGCTATTTTCTTACCCGCACGTGAGGACGGGAGGTTTGCTATTTTTTTCATAGGTTCATTTTTTCAAAATTATTTATCATTTGAATTATTGTACAATGCTAAAGGCACCATATTGGAGCCATGGTTGTTCGAAGCGTGGCACAAACCCATTCTCTACACTAGGCGAGGCCTCGCCTATTAATATGGAAATGTAGCTAAAAACTACATAAATAGTTTCTAAAAAGGTTAAAACTAATGAAAATCAAATACAAGATTAAAAAAAAAATATAGAAGTTTATAAAAGATAATAGAAAATTCAGTTAATTAAGTCTCATTCTAAAAATATATGAAGGAATAACTTTTATGAAAAATTTAAATTATTATTAAGATGCATGAATTAATTTTGTGGCCACATTGCATTAGTAAAATATTGCAAAAAAGTAATTTACAGTTTACATGTTCGACTTACTTATGTAGCATGGTGCATAACTAAGAAAAATAAATAGTAAATTATTGCTATTTAGGAATATACAATTTGGTTTGTTAACAAGCACCAGACATGAAAAATGGAGTTCCTGGCCAGGTAGCGCGCTCGCTGCTATATTTCACCTATTCTCACTCATCCTTAGGGCTAGTTCTTTCGCAACTTATTTCAAGCGGTGGAAATAAGATGTCCCTCCTCCACCTTATTTTAAAAGTCCAACTTAGTTTTTTTATTTTAAAAGTTTACTAATAAAGATTAATTGGGTTTCTAGCATAAGTTGGGGGAGGGGCATATTATTTCCACCGCTAGAAATAAGCTGCAAAAGAACTGGCCCTTAGTATACCGGCATGTTACGAGTAACAACAAGCAATCCTCCTTGCCAACTCTACTGTATGTTTCCCTAATTTTTTTTTCTATCCATTCTTATATTAGAAATATATTTTACATGTTTTTATTTTGGCTAATTCACCAACTTCAATAATTTTGGCAGGTTTTTAATTTCAGATAGTTTATTTTATTTTCAAAAGACGTATGCGGATTTTAAAATGCAAAATACTCGCTAATATTTTAATAAATACCATGAATTGCGAAATCACAAAGTTAAAATAAAAAATACTCGCTAATATTAATAAATGATGACAAATTTTAAAAAACTTTAGAGGAAAATGTTAAATGTTAAAAATCACGGATTATAAATGTTAAAAAAACTTTAACAATGTTCAAAAGTTTTGAAATGTTCATGAATTGTAAAGATTTTCAGGAATTCGATAAAAAGTTACGATTTTTATAATATATTTTTGAGTTACAATAATAATAAATAATTGAAAACATAACATAAAAAATATTATGAAGGAAGACATAAAATAATAAAATGATAAGGAAAATAAATCATCAATGTAAGAAGTAAAATCGACTGAGTAAACATAAAAAGGTACTCCCTCCGATCCATAAAAAGTGTCGCCCACTTAGTACAAAGTTTGTACTAACTTAGTACAAAATGTGCGACACTTTTTATGGATCGGAGGGAGTAGAATAAAAAAACCTCACAAAACTTTTCCTAAACTAGATGGGCCAAGATGGGCCAACCTGCTAACCAACCTGCTAAGATGGGCCAACCTGCTAACGAACTCACGTGAGCGAGCACTATCCGTATCGCTCCCTAGCAATGAGTGATACTTATAATTTGGGGGATATTGTAGGCAAAAAAAAAGAATTGAGCAAATTTTCGTGAACCGTTTGAGATTTTCGAAGAAAAAGGTATTTCAGAAAAAAAAAGCCTTGTTTCAAAAAATAAAAAACATATCACTACTCAGCATGCGCTACGGTTTTTGTTGTCGGTTATCTTTCTTGTCTTCAAAGGGTTTCTCCAAGTGAGAGAAATCACACCTTTGCACTTGCACACAAACTTGCATAACTTTTTACCCCTAAATGAAAATTTACCTAATTTTTTTCTTTAATATATTGGCACACCATCCCTCGGCATGAGGGATCATCAATCTACAAATCTTGCTATATCTTGACGCTGTATATGCATGGACCCTGACTTTTAATTTCATCTCCTCCTAGTACTCAAACGTCCTAAGCACTTCTAAAATGAATAAGTTTAAATGTTGCAGCTTGAAATATGTTGTGTCATCTCCCTATCAATTGGCATTGGAAGATCTCTAACATAAATAATAGTTTTCCCTATGTTTTTCTTTGGTCTCTTCAGAAAGTAACTTCGCAATGAGGGTGACCCTTACACTTGGATACTGTAGACTTGAATTGTTCCATATCAACAACCTTACTACAATATCTAGTAAATGCTTGTTTGGATTATAAATTCAAGTCTACAAGATCATCGCCGGCACCGATGGCGACTCCGGATCAACTCACAAATTCCACACTGCGCATCGGCAAGCCCTTTCGTGATTAGATCCGCCATTGAGGCCATAACACTGAGTGTATCCATCTACCACTCATAGATCGAGCGCGGTGCGAGGGAAGTCCCCGTTGTCGCCGCCATAGCGCGAGCTTTGCCTGATAGTGTCCTTCGATAATGGCGACAGGAGAGGAGCCGGTGGCGGTAGGTGTTGGGTACGCATGTGTCCCTTAGGTTAAGTGATGTGGGGGCATGTTTGTTATTTGCGTTGGAGTACACTTATAGTAGTAGTACAATTGCAATAATTTTGTGTGATCAAAATTACATCAGAGTTCAAATTTCAGATTTGATATTGGTGCTCGCATTTTTCTAAATATATTTTAGACTTTCCGGTGATAAGTTTTAAATGGGAGAAGACGTTCTCGTCGAAGACGAGGGGGTAAATTCGTTAATCTTAAAAAGATGTACCGGCTAAGTATTATGAATATGCTCATAAGGATAAAATGTGCGTGTGTTTATAGGAACGGGTGTATATTTGTATATATCAACGTCTGCGTTGTATTGTGTTATAAAATAATAATAATTGTACTCTTTTTATTGGAACAAAAAGAAAAGACGGGAAAGTTATGGGTGCGCAAGAATCTTCTGAATCTGAACGCTCATTTCGTTTAGGAAAAAAAAGCGCTGGCGTTCTCAGGTGCAGTGCTCTCATTCATTCGTGCAACCTGCTGCGGCGTCTACCTCGAAACTCTTGATAAGATCCAGCAGGTTGCCAAGCGATGACCCGCCCTCCTGCACGGCCGCCATCGCCTTCTCCGAGAGCGCCAGCGCCTTCCTCCTCCTCTCCTCCCCCTCCTCTCCTCCGTCCATGATGCTCCTGACCGCCGCCTCCACCACCTCTCTCCCAACAACGATCTCCTTCTTCGCCACCCACAGCAACGGCTCCTTGATCCCGACGCTCACGCCGATTCCCAGCACCTCCACGACCAGCTTCTCGTTCAAGAACTGGTCCGAGAAGTGCGGCCATGTCACCAGCGGCAGCCCGGCCGTGATGGCCTCCAGCGTCGAGTTCCACCCGCAGTGCGTCACGAAGCCGCCCACCGCCGCGTGGTTCAGGACAAGCACCTGCGGCGACCACCCTCGGACCAACATCCCGCGCCCGGCGACGCGCTCCTCGAGGTCCCGCAGGAACTCGCGCACCTCGTCGTCGTACTGGTCGGGGTTCTTCAGAACCCAAACGAACGGGTGCCCCGACGCCTCGAGCCCGAGGCCGAGCTCGACGATCTGCTTCGGGTCCGCGTGCACGATGCTCCCGAAGCTGACGTACACGACGGTGTTAGGCTCCTTGCCGTCGAGCCACCGGAGGCACTCGTCGGCATCAATGGCGGTGGCGGTGTGTCCCCTCTTTGCTAGCGTTGCGGCGTGCTGGTGGTACAGAGACACCGGCCCGATGGTCCACACCTTCATCTTCCTGGCGGCCGCGTACCCAGCGACGTACTCCGGCTCCATCTCCAGGAAGGAGTTCACGACGACGCCATCGGCCTCCGCTCGCGCCAGCTCGATTTCGTCGCCTAGTTTCTCGAACCCCGGAAACCGGAAGAACCCGGGGGCTTGCGCTCTCGTCACCTCGATCCTCTTCTCCACGCCCGGCACGACCACCGCCTCGTGGTCACCGGCCACCCCGTCGTAGGCGTTATACCTCTCGACGTTGTGCTGGCAGAGGATGCAGAAGGCGCACATGCTGAAGAAGGTAAGCCGCGGGACCTTGAGGTTGGCCGCGACCTGCACGGTCCACGCCTGGCAGAAGTCGGAGACGATGCAGGTCGGGTACGGCGGGTGCGCGCGGAGGTGGCGCTCGAGCGGCCCGGCGAGGAGCGTGAGGGCGCGGAAGTAGTTCACCTCGAGGCCGAGCGGGATCTTGTCGACGTCGTCGGCTCCGTCGGGCAGGCCCTCGGCGGCGCAGTCGAGCGGGAGCTCCACGAGCCGGATCGGCAGGCCGGACTGCCGCGCGAAGTCGACGGTCGGGCGGATACGCGCGGCGTTCGCCGGCGTGGCCACGACGCTGGCGAGCGCGCCGTGGGTGGCCAGCAGCAGCGCGGTGTCCACCGCCGGGATCACGTGGCCCTGGTACATCAACGGGACGAACACAAAGTGCGCCTTGGCGGCGCTCCCGACGTCGTCCTCGTCAGCCCCGACCACGGCGACGTTTCCCCGGCCGTTTGGTGCTCCATGGCCGGTCATTCCCAGCCGCCCGTACTTTTTTTTTCCTTTTGCGGGTAAGAGAGATAGCTGGAGTCTGGAGACTGATGTGTTTGGCTATGTCTGTCTTTGGCTTTCACTTGTTCCGTTAGCCCCAACGTCTTAAAACAAGGCCGGATTTTGAATGCCTGCACCCACTCGGGCGGTGCCGGCATGGCACACGATATGGCGAGGTGACGAGATTGACGACGTCAGAATTTTGAATCTTACACTACGTACTGTGTTTGTTCGTTATGTTAAAGGTGACGGGAATACGAGGGCGACGAATGTAGCTCGCCGAGGTTTGGCCGATGGTACCGAGGACAGACGAGAGCAACAGCAAATTTGTCACCGTCACTGCCTCCTCACTGGTACCCTAAATTTTTCATAGTACTTACGCACCATATGTTAGAATAATCATACCAAGTAATCGATTATCCCTGGGTCAAACAATCACGTAAAACACAATATGTAAATTTGTTAACATGTTTATTAAACATCGGATACATCCCTAAGACTTAACTCCGGAAGCTTCTCTTCATGATACCACTACAATACTACGCATCGGCCATCCGACATCGACATACAACACCAATTTTTTTGCGTGCTTGTGCTATCATGTTGGCATATATGTTATATCATGTGTTTTTTGTATAGGAGTCCTAGGGTACAAATGTTTTATCATGACACGACTTTGTACCTTGTCTAAAAAAAATACAATTCAAAGTCCAACTATAATTTATCTTGTAAACAATATTCGACACAACTCTAACAAATTCCACCTTGACGAATATTCTTCATCGTCTTAAATTTTTTCATGTATTAAACTTTAAACATTCATGTACATTGGACTTGAGCTTATCCATGAGCATCGCTGCAACTCCGAGACTCCACTTGACTCAACTTGCAATTGTAGCCCCTTCTTATCTTCACGGTCCACTCTCGAGCGAAATTGAGTTACTCTTTCCTCTAGTTGCACTCTCAACTTCTGGAGAATCCGTTCAACGTCATCACATATCAATCACCGTTTCTGTGAAAATGAACAACTAATATATTAGGCGCCACATAGAGTTACCCGAACTCAACCTATTTCCTCTTTCTTGTGTGACGTCTGAAACTTGAAGGAACTGCATCGTCCCTCTGTGTCATCCTGAGTCAAATTCACAGGTGTCTCACCTTTTTTCGGATAGTTTCTAATGTCCCAGTGCTATAGCACTCCGCCTTCTTCTATGTTGTCATCCACATTTTTCCATCTACACTAAACACCACTCAATACACAATCATGTACCCTTCTTTCAGCTTTTGACAATTTTAGAATTTTCACCATTTTCTTGGATTCTCCATGGTTAGCTCCCGTCCATCAATCGACACCGATAGACCTAGTCACCAACTTGAATCGGGTACTCATCAACACCGCTTCAGCACCCTCTGCATACTTTGTCTAACCATAAGTCTTACCATTAGTGCCATGGTTTGTTGTCGTGTCCTGTGCTTATCGCACCCCTCAATGTTATCACACCGCCGAGGCACTATTGTTCCTGTTGAGTATAGTGGGTCGCAAACCCATTCCACCTCAAACCCCTACTGCATAGAACCTTCGACCATCATCGACCGTTCAGAGATAAAGCAATTACATGAGACACGATATCGAGATTTTCTAACGAGGATCACCAAACATCGACTACACCCCTGGGGCCAGATTATGGGTGCTCCTACCTATGATACCGCTACAATACCGCACACCGGCCATCCGGGCATCGGCACATGCCGACAACTGTTCATGCGTGTGTGTGCTATTATGTTGGCATATGTTACATCTTGTGTTTACCCTCACATTATATTGGAGGCCTAGGGGTATACAACTGTCCTATAAGGACAAGACTTTGCATCGTATCTAAACATAATACGACTCAGAGTCAAACTGTAATCTATCTTCTACACAATATTCAACACACCTCTAACACTATCTAGTCAAACGAGTGTAAGGGCTCTTGCACGTATGCATGTGCAAAAGTTTTGTCTCTTGGTGCATGTAATTGTGACATAAAATGCGTTCACCTCAAGTGGCTTAAATGGATATAAGTATGAATCTTTGTATATTGTTTTGATTTGCTCTTTTGCCGCACTCAACATCACTTTCTCCCGAATTGCGGTGTACTGTGTTGGAAAATTCAATTAGCGAATTTTGCAGGTTCACGCAAATTTTTAGCAACATTAGTGAATCCCTCAATCATTATTATAGTATGCAAGAATAGAAAAAATGATGCCTTTAGTACACCCGAGGCCAGGATTTCCTGCTTTCCCACAACCACTCGTTGTCCATCTTCCCATACATCTCTATCATATCTCACCACTTGTTTTAAAATTCCTGCTATGCATACAAAAAGAGGGATGAGTAAACTCTGTACATAAGACATGGTAATTTTAGCTATGAAGATATGGTGAATTTATTACACATAGCATGGTAATTGTTTTACACATAGCATGGTAATTTTCTCTACACATATCGTAGCGTCCATTTTTTTGTGAACTGAAATACATGATAAGTTTAGTACACATATGGCGGTAACTCTTTTCAATTACACATTGTTGCTTCAGTTCATTGTTCATGATAACTTCAGTACGTACCACAGATCTATTAACACAAGGTAAATAATCATGGTAACTTCTCAAATAAATGCATGGTAACATTTCAACTTGTGGCATGGTAAACTAAAAAGTGGAAAGGGCAGCAAAGTACCAGTCATGTTGTTGTCCACACAATCTTTGAATGCCAAGTTCTCTTTTCCAGATTCTCCTGCACTTTTTCATTATATGCCAACGATAATTTTTGTGTATTATGTTCGTGAACACCTCATCAATGGAAGCCCATTGAAAATTCTTCATCAGTGATGATATTTTTTTGGCGTAAAACCATCCATCGCATCTAGAACCATGTTAAACAGTCACACAGAGTTCTTCTTCAATTCGTTGTGAACGAAATCTCACTCGAACTGAATGGATTGGTCGTGGTTATTGATGTCAATGAAGGGGGCACTACATCTTGTACATGTTTGTCATATATGTAGTGTCAAATGACATACAATCATTGTATTTTACACAGGCTTTGCACGACGCCTCATCAATCTAAATTATGTTCTCGAACACTTCATCATCATCAACCTTGATTCTCCAGTACAAAAATGAATCCCTGATCCTCATCTCTTGAAAGTATACAATAGTGCTTCCCAAGTTTGCGTGGCGGTGCTCCATGCGAAATTTAGCTCACTCATTTGCAACATCTTGCATCGCGTATGGTACATCTTGAGCATACCCGTAGAACCATGCCATCAGCTTCATCTTCCTTAAAGTATCGATATTGCACCTTTGTAGAATCCTTAAGATGTTTTTCCCTCCTCAAGGATGCCCCTTTGCATTATCAGAAACTTTGTTTGGAACAGATTTTTAAGGAGGGCGTGGTTGTGGTTGGTTTCAAAACAAACTACAGTGCACCAGGCATTTGTATGCGTAACATACATGTGAGGTTGACATTATGTCCTCACAACATTTCCTTTTTACTCTTCTTGACAATCTTGGTTGGGTTTACACATCATGTAGTTCCTCCTTGTTGATGCGTGCTTTTCTATATATTGCACACAATAGAAATGATTTGTTTATAAAGCCATCCACCCGCATTCTTTTGTAGTAAAGCCTTATCCAAAACCATACCTCCGCGCGTAAACCGAGTGGTACTCATTGACCCTTTCAAAACCGTCAAACTTCATCCTCAAGTAGAAGGTTGAGGCGTGGAGTACGCTTCCTTGTTGTGATCACCTTTATGTAGGTTGATTCCACCCGATTTTGGAGTAATTGTTTGCCCCCCAAAGCTCTCTAACCCCATGTTAACACTTGGTTATGTCTTATGCAAGCTACGGGGTATGCTCATCGTCTGAGCACATACAAAGATTATCTGTTGAGGTAAACTCCATTTCAATGTATGATAAATTTTAGGGACAAATATATTTTTGCCCCTAATTTACGTCGACTCTCATATTTATCCCTAATTTTTTATGCTCAAATTTTCCCCTAAAAAATCATTTTTGGTCGTTGATACTTCTCAAACGTATCCATAATTTTTGCCTGTTCCATGCTTATTTGTGTGACATTACTATATGTTTTGATGCACATTCAAATCTTTTTACAACATATTTGGGACTAACCTATTAACCTAGTTTCCAGTGCGAGTTTCTATCTGTTATTTTATGTGCATCGCAGAAAAAGTGAAAAATCAATATGCTTAGAAAATTGTAGAAAGAATCATAAAATTATATTTCATCGAAGACCCCAGAAGCCTGAAAGAGGCCCAGGGGTGGTGATACGTCCAAAATGCATCACTATTTTATATACTAATTCTTTATTATTCATTGATATATTTCATGTTATGATGCTGTTCTTATGTTGTTTTGACTTATTTTACACAGTTTGCAACTTCCTGATACCGAAGCAGCAGACGCAGGATTCAGCGGTAAAAAGTGGACGCTGAGTTGCTGAAGAAGAATACCTCCAAATTACGTGAAAATCGACGGAGGGCATTTTTCAGAGGATTAACGAAGATACGCCGAAGAGGGGCTAGAGGGGGGCCACAGGGTGCCCAGGAGGCCACCCGGCGCAGCCTCACCCCTGGCCACTGTTGGGAAACGTAGTAGAAAACAAAAAAATTCGGCCTACGAATCAAGAACCCAAGATCATCCAAGAAGATTGCATACAAGGTTTTAGGTCATGTCTCACCAACCGATGTAGCGGAAGTAGAGTTGGTGAAGCTCGTGGACGTAGTGGAAGTAGATCTCGCAAGTTCTCCCACGAACAGTCCCTCGATCAATCCCACGAACAAGTCCCGCGATCTAGTCCCACGGACAAGTCCCATGAACAAGCTCCTCGAAGAAGGGTCGAAGGTACGACCCCTCCATTAGTATCCACACATCCTGTAGCAGCAATCCAGCAGCGCTCCGCCGTCCAGAGATGAACGCCACCGAGAAAACTAGAGGGAGAAAACCCTAACCGATTCCGATCTAGAACAACGTCTAAACCGGGGTCTAATTGTGGAGCAACGGGGTTTAGAGGAGGGAGGGTGGCGCATAGGCCTTGGGGATTGCTTGTGTGTCTCTCCCCCTCCCCCTGGCTCACCTTATATAGGTGGCCAGGAGGCCTAGGGCGCAGCCCAAGGAGGATTGGGAGTCCAACTTGGACTCCCAAGCCTTCCAAACCTTCCCACACCTTCCCACCGGAAACCTGCCATAATGGGATTTGGTAATTCCACCTGGAGGAGGATTCCCCTTTCCTTGGTGCGTCCCCACCTCCTGGCCGGCCAGGGCAGCCTAGGTGGCTTGCCCCCAAAGGCCAGGGGCGCAGGGGAGTGGGTGGTACTGCCCGGAACCTTCCGGAACCTTCCATGACCTTCTAGAAGCTTCCAGGACCTTCCTGGACATACCGGGATCGTTTCGGGACATTCCGGACACTTCTGGAGCACTTCCAGGACCTTCCGAGACCGTTCTCGGACGTTCCGGAGCCATCCGGATAGTTTCCAAGACCATCCGAGTTACAGTTTAAGCCACCCGATGACCGCGAAGGTTGTCGGGACGCCCAGCGATTATCCGGAAACTATTCCGGTTGATCCAGGACTTCCCCAGTACCATTCTCATATGTTCCGGAACCACCTGGGACTACTCCAGAGTGATCCGGACATAACCTTAAATACCCAGAACTACTTCTGGTGCCCTTATGAACAATTCCATAAATCTCCGGAACTACTTCCGGTACCCGTATGAACTATTCTGCTTTGCTTCCACTAAACCTTCTACCATACTAGTATTCTAACAGACTACTGCTCGTTAAGTGTGTGACCCAATAGGTTCGGTATAATGCTGACATGACTCAGAACATCTTCCGGACATAGGTCAACAGCCTTTTGTCAATAGCCAATAATCAACAGCGGAGCCATGGACACCCATGTTGACTCCCGCACATACACGAAGAAACTTCGAGTGAACCATTATGTTTAGTCATGTACCATTCCCTTTGCTTCGTGATATATGACAAAGTTAGAGGAGAGAAGTTTGGCACCCATGTGTAACAACTTTTGAACACAAGCCACTCGTTATCGTCTTTGCTCGTTTGTCCCTTTTCTCGTTATCGTATTCCGGTATCCCCGTGACTGAATCACAATGCGTCTGGCCAGACTATAATGGATACCGTCATACCGAGTGGGCCCGAAGTGAATATCTTCTTCATCGTGAAGGAGCAAATCCCATTCTTGAACTATCACAGTCACTAGCCACACCATCTGACATACCCAGAACTTATTTTACTACTTCCCATTTACGGGAGGATTCATCTAAGAACCAAAGCATGTCTTCCTGTGTGAAGCAACTCGATACTCTCATGGTCTAAGGAATTACGTATATGATAACATTTCATGATATGACTTATAACGTAGTTACGATGTGATCTCTAAGTATATCATTCAATACTGGGGTCGGTTCAACATCATTGTTCTGCTAACAATATGTTGCCATTGCTACTGACATCCTTGTTACAAGAACAATGTCCATGATTAAGAAAACGTAATCATCAGTTAGCACATGAGCTGGTCTTAGAGGCTAAACCAGGAACTCTTGGTGTTTACATTTCCACACATGCAAATGAGTTTTCTTTTGAATCTCACAGTCAGGGTCATTGAAATTATAGCACAGAAATATAAAAATTAATTACGAACGTGGAAATATATATATAATAACATTTTATTATTGCCTCTAGGGCATATTTCCAACAGTCTCCCACTTGCACTAGAGTCAATAATATTGTCAGTGCTTGAGCACTTTACACCTATGGCATACCGGTGTAATAAATGCCTCATTTGTGGTATAGACCTCATCTTCAGATCTGACGTTTCAGGCCCGTTTGTATCTTGCATATCTTCGCGTTTTCACGCTATCATAAAATTCACTAATTTTATCAGTTTAGCTTTGTATATGTTTGAATCATTTGGTAGGACCTTGGTTCCTTAGAATAAGTCATGAAATCATTCATCAATGTTCCATGAGCTTCAAGCATCTAGGAAACCATACCATGTTCATAAATGAACTGATGGTTCAAAATACCCTCCCTTGTTACTTCTTTAAGCAACAATATACTTAGCCTCTGTTATAGAATTCGCCACAGTATCTAACTTTAACACAGTTCCTTCATACTGTGCCACCCTTATGTGTGAAACACATAATCCCAATTAAAACCGAAAATCGATCGGAGTAAGTATGAAGACTGAATTGGTGTAACTGTTTACATCAAAATTCAGCTGGTTTAACTTGTTACGACGAGCTCTTCATTATCTCCATTTTTCCGAGAAACATATCTTATCTATCATAAGTTTAACTTTTCACTGTTTGTCCAATGATCAACATATTGATCACTTTGGTATCTTGCTCATAACCTTTTGAAGCACTGGACATATCTGGTCGTTTTACATATTATGGTGTACATGATTAATCCAAACACACGGGTGAGTGGAATTCAATTCACGTGTTTTTGCTTATCTGTGTTCATCAACACCGATTTCTGCAAACAACTTTTCACCACGACTTCGGCAAGAACATGTTTCTTGGCATTTCATACTAAACTACTTTAGTATCATGTCAATATGTAGTGTTGGCTTTAGCATGATCAGGCACTTACTATCTTCATAGATCACTATGCTCAATACTAATGCTATATCAGCCCAAGTTCTTCAACTGAAAACTATTTCCAATGAAGTCCTTATTCGTGTCAAGAAATTTATATCATTTCTAATCAACAATATGTCATCTACATAAGGTTTTAGAAATATTATTCAGCTCCCACTTACTTTCTTGAATATTCAAGCATCTTCGTTATTCCTGATGAAAACAAACTCTTTTGGCAATTTCATCACAACGAAAATTCCAACTCCATTATGCTAGCTCCAATCCATCACTGGATATCCAAGGCTTGCATCTATTTTAGCATCCTTTGAATCGACAAAACATTCCGGTCGTATCACGTATACGTCCTTTGTTATATTTCCATGTAGGAACTTTGTTTTGACGTTCATTCTACCATATCCTATAAATGAGATATGTAGTAATTGCTAGTATAACCCGAACTGACTAAAGCATTTCTACGGTCGACACTATTTCGCCGTAGTCAACCTTTGAACTTGCTAGAAAACAATTTTCCAACGAGTTGAGCTTTATGGATAAAACAATTTCATCCGAATCAATTATAGATCCATATATATATTCTTCAGACTTTTAGTCTTTCCGGGGGTCTACCAAGTTCAAAACTTGACTTACTTCCATGGATACTATCTCGGATTATTTGGCATTTAGCCAAATCCCGGAGTCAGGGCCCATCAACGCTTCTTTGTGTATCACAGGTTTATCATTGTCGAACAACAATATCTCGTTTTACATATCATGAATGTTTGTACAATTTTTGTCTAACCTGTGTGGTTCAGCTGCGCACTCCTCTGAAGATTCAACAATCTTTGACAAGTTGCACTGTCCTCCCACTCACTCTTTTGTAAGAAACTATTTTTCTTCAAAACACATTGTTCTTAACAGCAAACAGTTTTGCTTTTGTGTAGTGATAGAGGAATACCAAAACTTTTGGCATAACCTTAACAAAGTAGCACTTATCTGATTTGGGGTTTTGAGTATGTCAAACATATGCCTCATATACCCAAATTTTAAGAAAAGACAACATGGTTCTAACAGTCCATACCACATCTAATATGGTGTCATTTCAACAGATTTGATGATGCTCTTTTCAGTGTAAAACCTGTAGTCACTAACGCATAACTTTAATAAGTATAATGGCAAATTGATAAACGTCATATTTGATCTTACCGTGTCATACATGGATTGATTACATCTCTCGAACACTTTACTCATAGTGGTGTTCCGGGAGACGCAAGTTATGACACTTCTTCACAACTCACCAGACGTTCGCTAAACTTGTAACTCAAATATTACTTTCTACAATCTAATTTGCAGAAGCTTTATTTTCTTGTTACAATGAATTTCTATTTCACTCTAAAATTCCTTAAACATTTCAAAGATTTCAGAAGTATGTCTCTATTGAACAGATATCCACATATCTACTTCAACTCATGAGTGAAGATAGGGAATCCACTGCACACAACTACACTTATTGGACTACACACATCATCATGTATGATTACCAATGGTTTAGTTGCCCGTTCATGTATGGCCTATCAACGGTGTTTTAGTCACATTACTTCGAGACAAAGATCGCAAGCGTCAAGTGATTCATAATCATATGACTCGACAGTCCATCACTTATGGAAATTCTTCATGCATGTTATGTCACTTGTGATAAACGGCAATGCCACATCTATGTGGTATTTCTGTTAGTCTTGCGACGTTTAGCGTCAGTGTTATGGATGTTTAGTATTATTATCAAGATTCATAACATACAACCTATTCATAATGGAAGTATGGCCTTTACGTTATTCATAGCTTGAACAACTCTCTCGCAACAAACATGATTCAAAATGATGTTTTGCAACAAGGCTAAAGTGTAGTAACAATTTACTCAACTCTAAAATGAATTATGAAGATAATCATAGAGTCAACACACGGTATAGTAAACCTTTTACCGTGTTCCCGAGCGTGTCAAAACTCATCATTAGCTAGTCATAAAGGCCATAGTATTTCTTGCATCGAGTTGCAACAATATGCAATCGATGTGATATTCCGGTGATCAACAGTTTAATCACAATATACAGAATCCACAATTAACTGCTTAATCATGATTCCCAAGAATTACATCTCTTGACCAGCAATGAATTCATCTATAACTCCGTATGACTTTCATTTCTGAGCTGGTTATTCCAGTCTTCTTTCGTTTTGCCTTTATACGTATCATAGTTCTATTTCCAATGTCACTCCTACTCACAAAAGATCACACATGATCAAGGGTGGCGCAGGCCATGGAATTTCCGGCGTGTAAGTCTTACTAACACCCTATGGAACTTCCTTTCCCTTAATCCTCATCATCATATGATCATTGTTCTTCTGGATCCCACACTTATCCGTTTTGTTTAGAGCACAATGAACATTTTCACTAATGCTTACAATCATACATTGTACTAGATATCTTATATCCAACATTAATTGTCTTACTATTGAAAACTTATTTTTCAGTTCCATGAATATAACATAACTATCCCAAACTTTTCGAAGTTCGGGTTTCATGGTGGTGAAGACAATGCACTTAGCTGTCGTGGAATTCTAGCATTTATGATTATGGACATAAGTCACATCATCCATAGCATCAGCGGGAGAGCATCAAAAATTTGCGATAGGACAAGCTCCTTCTCGACACTATTGAGGATAGTCCTCACAATACGGTACCAATCGTAAAGTTTTTACCAGATAAAAAAGTTAATCAAAATCAATTGGGAAGGTGGTAACGCGAGCCAATATTCTACAACGATAATGCAAATACTTAGACTTTGTTCATAATTAAGTTGCACTTGTGATTAATCAATTTAATTACTAAGTGCGCTCCCACTCAGATCAATATCTCTCGTAATTGATGCTGGAGTGATTCAAGATCCGACCCAATCGTCCGCCATTGATGTGACATCACTGATGACTTAGACTGGACCGGTAGGCCAACTTGCCAATCACGCCAAAGGTGATTCTTGTTCATATTTCGATGGGCGTGTTCCGGTAGCAAACTTTTATCCAAACCGTCAAGATAACCAAGTGTAATGTGCTGTGTGTTCTTTTAACACACCCGTCTTTTATGCGTCACACCGTGTGCACCCATGTGACATGACCTGCTCCGATGTGAAACATAGTATAGACGGTGCTACAGTTGGAAGAACACTATCAACTTGATATTGTTTTGCGAGATATTACCCTAATAAAATACGACTATCGCGCATCAAACAAGGGTGCATCAAAGGGATAAACATCACAGGCAGTTCATAAAATTATGTGATATAGTATAGCCCTTTGCTTCGTGAAGTCTTCATTGTCTTCACGTCGTCGTGGTTGAAGTCACCGTGTCCAACAACTTTGTCCTTGGCGCCGGGAACATCACCACGACTTCCGGCATGTGCGTCGGGGTCCACCTCCGCATCGTAGATCATCACCTTTGCATCTATCTATTGCTTTGCCTCGAGCTAATAAACAGTTCTGGCACGCAGGCCATAATTAAGTGACAATCATATGACTCCAGTCATCATGCCGTACCACGACACGCAGGTCGCGAATAAATATTACATAACATATAGCATCTCATACAAACACATTGCAAATCTTGAAGGCTATACCACATCACATGCATACTCTGCAAAAACGAGTTAGATCGCCATCTACACGGGTTGTTGCAACTTTTATCGTGGTTGTTAAGCAGGTTTACAAGGCAAACGAGAAACCCTAGATAAAACAAAACACGATACTTCTTTTGTTGCTAGTTTAACATACGGGGTGCGTGCAGCAACTAATGCCACAAGCCAAACTTCGTTAAACGCGTGACCCCCGTGTGGATTTGAGTTCATAAAATCCACAAGCCCCTCCATGTTAAATCTTCTATTGCGAGATTAAGATGAGATCCAAGGAGTTTGATGTAGACCATGATCAAGGCAACCAGCATACTGAAAGCAGCATAGAGGGATCGATGGAAAACTCAATCCTTGTAGCAAAACCTCAACTTGCCATCAAGCATAGAAAAAATCACATGACAGGGAAGCAACAAGAAAATCAATGCCTCATATCACACATATGATCTAGACCTAAACATGCATCTAATCAAGGATCGCTCATGATACCACTGTTGGGAAACGTAGTAGAAAACAAAAAATTTCGGCCTACGAATCAAGAACCCAAGATCATCCAAGAAGATTGCATACAAGTTATTAGGTCATGTCTCACCAACCGATGTAGCGGAAGTAGAGTTGGTGAAGCTCGTGGACGTAGTGGAAGTAGATCTCGCAAGTTCTCCCACGAACAGTCCCTCGATCAATCCCACGAACAAGTCCCGCGATCTAGTCCCACGGACAAGTCCCATGAACAAGCTCCTCGAAGAAGGGTCGAAGGTACTACCCCTCCATTAGTATCCACACATCCCGTAACAGCAATCCAGCAGCGCTCCGCCGTCCAGAGATGAACGCCACCGAGAAAACTAGAGGGAGAAAACCCTAACGGATTCCGATCTAGAACAACGTCTAAACCGGGGTCTAATTGTGGAGCAACGGGGTCTAGAGGAGGGAGGGTGACGCATAGGCCTTGGGGATTGCTTGTGTGTCTCTTCCCCTCCCCCTGGCTCACCTTATATAGGTGGCCAGGAGGCCTAGGGCGCAGCCCAAGGAGGATTGGGAGTCCAACTTGGACTCCCAAGCCTTCCAAACCTTCCCACACCTTCCCACCGGAAACCTGCCATAATGGGATTTGGTAATTCCACCTGGAGGAGGATTCCCCTTTCCTTGGTGCGACCCCACCTCCTGGCCGGCCAGGGAAGCCTAGGTGGCTTGCCCCCCAAGGCCAGGGGCGCAGGGGAGTGGGTGGTACTGCCCGGAACCTTCCAGAACCTTCCATGACCTTCTAGAAGCTTCCAGGACCTTCCTGGACATACCGGGATCGTTTCGGGACATTCCGGACACTTCTGGAGCACTTTCAGGACGTTCCGGAGCCATCCGGATAGTTTCCAAGACCATCCGAGTTACAGTTTAAGCCACCCGATGACCGCGAAGGTTGTCGGGACGCCCAGCGATTATCCGGAAACTATTCCGGTTGATCCAGGACTTCCCCAGTACCATTCTCATATGTTCCGGAACCACCTGGGACTACTCCAGAGTGATCCGGACATAACCTTAAATACCCAGAACTACTTCTGGTGCCCTTATGAACAATTCCATAAATCTCCGGAACTACTTCCGGTACCCGTATGAACTATTCTGCTTTGCTTCCACTAAACCTTCTACCATACTAGTATTCTAACAGACTACTGCTCGTTAAGTGTGTGACCCAATAGGTTCGGTATAATGCGGACATGACTCAGAACATCTTCCGGACATAGGTCAACAGCCTTTTGTCAATAGCCAATAATCAACAGCGGAGCCATGGACACCCATGTTGACTCCCGCACATACACGAAGAAACTTTGAGTGAACCATTATGTTTAGTCATGTACCATTCCCTTTGCTTCGCGATATATGACAAAGTTAGAGGAGAGAAGTTTGGCACCCATGTGTAACAACTTTTGAACACAAGCCACTCGTTATCCTCTTTGCTCGTTTGTCCCTTTTCTCGTTATCGTATTCCGGTATCCCCGTGACTGAATCACAATGCGTCTGGCCAGACTATAATGGATACCGTCATACCGAGTGGGCCCGAAGTGAATATCTTCTTCATCGTGAAGGAGAAAATCCCATTCTTGAACTATCACAGTCACTAGCCACACCATCTGACATACCCAGAACTTATTTTACTACTTCCCATTTACGGGAGGATTCATCTAAGAACCAAAGCATGTCTTCCTGTGTGAAGCAACTCGATACTCTCATGGTCTAAGGAATTACGTATATGATAACATTTCATGATATGACTTATAACGTAGTTACGATGTGATCTCTAAGTATATCATTCAATACTGGGGTCGGTTCAACATCATTGTTCTGCTAACAATATGTTCCCATTGCTACTGACATCCTTGTTACAAGAACAACGTCCATGATTAAGAAAACGTAATCATCAGTTAGCACATGAGCTGGTCTTAGAGGCTAAACCAGGAACTCTTGGTGTTTACATTTCCACACATGCAAATGAGTTTTCTTTTGAATCTCACAGTCAGGGTCATTGCAATTATAGCACAGAAATATAAACATTAATTACGAACGTGGAAATATATATATAATAACATTTTATTATTGCCTCTAGGGCATATTTCCAACAGCCACGTCGGGAGGGTGCCTGGAGCCCTGGTACCACTCCCGGCTCCCCCCTTTGTCCTATAAATCCCTCATATATGAAAAACCCTAAAAGGGAGAGAGTTTCGGAGTTCCGCCGCCGATCCGTGGTGGAAACCTACAGAGAATAAAAGACATCTCTGGCGGGCAGATTCCGCCGGGGAGAGCACCTCCCGGAAGGGGAGATCGTCGCTATCGTCATTACCATCGTCACGGGCATCATCGAGATCATCATCAACATCATCCCCAACATCAGCACCATCTCCACCACCATCCAATATCACCTCACAAGTTTATCTTGTGTTGTAATCCGTACTATCTATCCTCTCTACTCTACCGGTGTTGATTACTATCGTGTGATGAATGCTATTGAGTTTTGTTGGAGAATTATCATTGTGTCCAGATTGTTTATCATATATTTATCCCCACTGATCATGATATCTTTTATGTCTTGTGAGTAGTTACTTTAGTTCTTGAGGACATGGGAGAAGTCTAGTTGTTAGTAGTCATATGATGTTGAAGTAATATCCGTTGTTTGATATTTAAGTTGTGTTGTTATTTTCCTAGTGGTGTTGTGTGAGTCGAACACTCAACACTTCGCCTTATTAAGGACCTTGGGGAATACATTGTGTACAAAGATTTCTCAGGGTGGGTTGCCGGAGTGACAGAAACCTGAGCCCCAGTTTGCACTCTTTTGCACAAGGGAACAATGGATCATCGATCGTATTGGTATGGTTAGGATTTTGCCTTAATTACTATCTTGTATTTGCGGATGCTTGTGATGCTAGCAAGGAAGATACTTCTCTCGCTTCTCGTTGGTTACCCCAAGTGGAAGGTGAGATGTAGCGTAGCAGCAGAATTTCCCCTATGTAGAGAATAAGGTTTGTCTCCCGTAGGACTCGCAGAGATACAAGAAGGTGGTAAAATGAACAATGGCGCCGAGGTTGCTAACTTCACCTGGACCTGGACACACAACAAATAACTTTGCTCCCAACGAGTACAGAGGAGTTGTCAATACCTCCGGCCTTGCCGTTTACAAAGGATCAACGCCAGAGATAATGATAGTGGCAACGGAAAGTAAGAACAGAAGGTAAATTGAAGGTGTAAACAATGATGGAAATATGGACCGGGGTCCCATGACGTTCAATAGTGATGTCTCTCTCTCAAAAGACGATAAAAGTGAAAGCGAGGTAAACAAATCACGGCTGGGCAATTGACATGATTATAAACGCACCGCAATGCTAACTATGCTATGAAAGAAAGGAAGAGGCTCAAAAGCAATGGGCAGTAGGCCAAGGTAAGTAGACCGAAATCCATCTGCATCTACTACGAATCATCCACCTTGAGATATCTATCCAGAACATCTCGCTAGTATTAAGTTGCGAATCCCACCCAAAGTGTAAACTCAAAGCAACAGACAACTGCATTAAAAGAACTATGCGTAAAGTAAACAATCCTTGCACCCGCAAGTACAAGCACCGTTGTTTTATCCCTGGTGGCAACAACACATCCCCTAGTCTCATGTTTCTGTCACTCAAGCTAGACATCAGGGGGCTGAACCCACAATCAAGCATAACACTCCCTCTTGGAGTTGCAAGCAAACTACTTAGCCAAAGCAAAATACTGCAACGGAGAACATGCAAGAATTTACTCAAGAACAAAATATAAAAGAGAAGAACCAAATATATTACTCATCACAATCTGAACATAGTCTCATAATCCATCAGATCCCAACAAACTCAGCATAGCAACAGCAGAAATTACAAAAGTGCCTCGATCATGTGAGGCAGCTCATGAGGTCTCAAAAGTGGAAGCACAAAGAGGAGAGAAGTACATCACATAGCTACTGGTCACGGACCCATGGTCCAAGGGGGACTACTCACGGCACATCCGGGAGGTGTCCATGGCTATGGATGGTCTCCCGGAGGGGGTTCCTCCTCCCGGCAGGGTGCCGGGGCAGCTTCTCCAGGCAGCCCCAATCTTGAAACGGCGGCGGCGGCGGTACAGAGGCGAGTTCGCGGAAAAGAGATCGATATTAGGGGTTTCCACCCCGAGGGCTAAATATAGGCGGAGGGGGGTGTCGAGGGGACCCACCAGGCAGCTAGGAGGCCTCCTGGCATGGCCTAGGGTGGGGCCACGCCAGGGACCCTCCTGGTCTCCTGGTGGTGGCCCCCCTCCGCTACCTTGGTGATTCCGTAAGCTTCCGGGTCGGTGTTTTTTTATCTGATTTTTCTGGATTTTCTGGAGCACTTTTAATGCCCGGAAAACCTGAAATACAAAAACAGCAGAAAACAACAACTGGCAGCTGGGTGCACTGGGTTAATAGATTAGTCCAAATATGCTCAAAAGTGTATGAAAGTTCAAGCAAATCATGGCAAAGTCGCACAAAACATGCATGGAGCAAGCAAAAATTATAGATACGTTTGGGACGTATCAACATCCCCAAGCTTAATTCCTGCTCGTCCTCGAGTAGGTAAATGATAACAAGCATAATTTCTGTGGTGACATGCCACACAACCATATAAGGACTTTTAACTAAAGCAATTAAAGCATGCAATTCAATTCAAGTCTTAACAAGCAAGAGTCTATATTAGCATTGACACAAGCAACAAAAGAACAAAAGGTGCAAGAGCTCTCGCTGTCCGTGACTCGAATGTCTCCAGATGGTGTTTGCGTGCAAGCAGGGGACTGGGAAAAAGAGAGAAAAATTACTCATCACAATCTGAACATAATCTCATAATCCATCAGATCCCAGCAAACTCAGCATAGCAACACAAAAATTACAAAGGTGCCTCGATCATGTGAGGCAGCTCACGAGGTCTCGAAAGTGGAAGCACAAAGAGGGGAGGAGAACATCACATAGCTACTGGTCATGGACCCATGGTCCAAGGGGGACTACTCACAAGACATCCGAGAGGCGTCTATGGTGATGGATGATCTCCCAGAGGGGATTCCTCCTTCCGTCAGGGTGCCGGGTCAGCTTCTCCTGGCAGCCCCGATCTTGAAACGGCGGCGGCGCAACAGAGAGGAGAACGGGAATAACAGATCGATATTAGGGGTTTCCGTCACGAGGGTTAAATATAGGCCAAAGGGGGCACCGAGAGGGGCCACAGGGCAGCCAGGAGGCCTACTGGCGCGACCTAGGGTGGGGCCGCGCCAGGGACCCTCTTGGGGCCCTGGTGGGTCCACCTCCTTCCCACTTTGGTTCTTCGGGAAGTTTTCGGGTCGCTGATTTTTTATATAATTTTTCCGGGATTTATTTGGCACTTTTAATGGCCGGAAAATCTGAAATACAAAAACAACAGAAAACAGGAACTGCCAACTGGGTGCACTGAGTTAATAGGTTAGTCCAAATATGATAAAAAGTGTATGAAAGTTCAAGCAAAACATGGCAAAGCCACACAAATCATGCATGGAGCAAGCAGAAATTATAGATACGTTTGGGACGTATCAGCTTGCAAGGTGTTTAATCATAAGAGTGCACTTATCTTATTCTAGAGGGTGCACTAGCATAGATCCAACCACTCAACACTTATCAACACGACACATAGTACCAATACAGAATATGGCGAAAGCACATGACTATTTCTCCCGTGTGTCCTCACGAACGCCTTAGCCTTTATAAGTTCAGTTGCTAGGCCTATCCTTTGCTCAAAAGGATCGGGCCACTTGTTACTCCGCAGTGCTCTTTACTTCGCTCGCTTTTACCTTTTATCGCTTATATCGAAAACCCCTAAAAATTTATCTTTCAGTTCCTGCAGCTACTTCTTTACCAAAGTCACTTACCAATACCTTCTGCTCCTCGTTGGGTTCGACAGTCTTATTTATCGAAAACACTACAAACGATCCCCTACAGTTGAGGGTCATCAAGTACAGTTTTTTGGCTCCGTTGCCGGGGAGCGTAGCGCTATTAGTAAGTGAAGCTGGTAAGGAAATTTTTATATTTCTGTCTTTTATTTTTCCATTGCTGCTTTTGTCCTTATAGACAACTCTACTCTTGGATCATTGTTTATGGGGAAACGCCCCACAACTGTGGTGGTCACTCCTACCCCTACTGAAATTGTGCCTTACCAAATATCATCTGGTATTATTGATCATGTCTTAGCTAATCGATATGCAGGAGATAGACATCCAGGTGAACACTTGCTACATTTATCAAAACTATGTTCATTATTCAAGCTTGCAGGTGTGTCACTGGAATCCGTCATGAAGAAATTATTCTCCGTATCACTTATAGGTAAAGCTTCAGATTGGTATAAGCTCCTCGATAACTCACACTTACTTAGTTGGGAAGAGCTTACGTCTCTCTTTTATACAAAGTTTTACCCTCTTCATGAAATTCATCGAGAAAGGAATGAAATCTACAACTTTTGGTCTCGCGATGGAGAGAGCATCGCTCAAGCTTGGGGGAGACTTAAATCCCTAATGTTCAAATGTCCTATTAATGAACTCCCCAAAGAAATTATAATTACAAGTTTTTATGCCAGGCTCTCTCGTCAGGATAAGGAGATGTTGGATGCCTCCTCTAGCGGGGTATTCCAAACAAAAAGCATTGAAGAAAAGTGGGATCTCATCGAGAGGATCCAGAAGAATACTGAAGATTGGGAAATCGATAAAGGTATTGAACCCGTTATAAATTATGAGCATGATTACATTGAGAGCTATGTGAAAACTGATTACTTTAATAACTTTTGTTCTAAGATTGGTCTTGATTCCCAGCTCATGATTGATTTTTTCAAGAACTTTGCCTCTCACATTGACTCTTTGAAAGAAGAGAAGGCTCAGTATCATAAACCTTTTAAAGAATTACCTGTTGATATTCATGTTGCTGACCCTATTTTGCCTGCAGTTTTCTATGAAAACCCCCTTTTCCTATAAGGATGAGGGAGCACACTTTTGTGACAGGCATAATGAATAAGAGTGAGACAAGAACTGACGAAACTGAGGACCTGATCAAGGTCGATCCCCAAGTTGTGATGGTTAAAGATCTAGTTACTAATGACATTTCTGATTCCAAGATAAATTTTTGTGCCATTTCAACTAAAATTGTCACAGCCAAGAATAAGAGTCCAATTTTAGGTACATCGGTTGTATCTATCAAGATAGGAGATCACAACTATTACGGGCTCTGCGATCTGGGATCCAGTGCTAGCGCTATTCCTTATTCACTCTAGCAGGAGATCATGGGTGAGATTCCCCTGTGAACTTGAAGAAGTTGATGTTACCATTTATCTAGCAAACAAAGAAACTATCTCTCCCGTCAGAATCGTGAGAGATGTTGAAGTCCTATGTGGAAAGGTAAAGTATCCTACCGACTTTCTCGTACTTGGTTCAATGCAAGATAGTTTTTGCCCTATTATATTTGGTAGACCTTTCCTCAACACTTGTGGTGCTGTTATAGATTGTAAAAAAGGTAAAGTCTCTGTTGAATTCAATGGTGAACCATATGAATTTAACTTTTCTAAATTTTCCAAGCAACCTCGTGGTACTGATTTACTTAGTGATGACAAAATTATTGAAAATATTGCTTCTATTGCTATTCCTCCTAATGATCCTTTGCAGCAATATATGGAAGACCACGAGAATGATATGCATATACATGAAATAAATGAGTTGGACGAAATATTTACAAGACAAATTGCTATCCTGAAGCACAACCTTCCAGTTGAGCCTTTAGGAATCCTAGCACAACCAAAAGAAGACTCGGTGTTTGACCTCAAACCACTTCCCGATACGCTCAAGTATGCTTATTTAGATGAAAAGAAAATATATCCTGTCATTATCAATGCTAACCTTTCAGTATTTGAAGAAGAGCGGTTATTTGAGACACTTCGCAGACACCGTGGTGCCTTGGTCTATACCCTTGATGACCTTCAGGGGATCAGTCCATCGATTTGCCAACACACTATCAATCTTGAGCCTGATGCTAAGCTAGTTGTTGATCATCAACGACGGCTGGACCCAAAGATGAAGGACATGGTTAGGACGGAGATTCTCAAGCTTCTAGCCGCAGGTATCATCTATCCTATAGATGATAGTAGGTGGGTAAGTCCAGTTCATTATGTTCCTAAGAAAGGAGGTATGGCTGTTGTTCCTAATGATAAAAATGAACTAATACCTCAAAGAGTTGTTATTGGATATAGAATGTGTATTGATTACAGGAAGTTGAACAAAGCGACCAGGAAGGACCACTACCCGCTGCCCTTTATTGATCAGATGCTAGAGAGGTTGTCTAAAAACACCCACTTTTTCTATCTTGATGGGTACTCTGGCTTCTCTCAAATTCATGTCAACACCGCCGATCAAGAGAAGACCACCTTCACGTGTCCCTACGGTACTTATGCTTACAGGCGCATGCCTTTTGGTTTATGCAATGCACTTGCTACTTTGCAGAGATGTATGTCTGCAATTTTTCATGGTTTCTATGAGGAGATTGTGGAAGTCTTCATGGACGATTTCTCCGTCTATGGAACTTCCTTTGCCCACTGTCTCCACAATCTTAATAAAGTTTTGCAGAGATGCGAGGACACAAACTTAGTTCTAAATTGGGAAAAATGTCACTTCATGGTTAACAAAGGGATCGTGCTTGGTCACAATATTTCCAAGAGGGGAATTTAAGTGGACAAGGCAAAGATTGAAGCTATCGAAAGGATGCCCTATCCAAGGGACATTAAAGGTATTCATAGTTTTCTCGGTCATGCTGGGTTCTATAGAAGATTTATCAAAGACTTTTCTAAGACCTCGAGACCCCTTACCAATATTCTCCAGAAGGATGTTCCTTTTCTATTTGGTGAAGATTGTAAGGAGGCTTTCGAAGTTCTTAAGAAAGCTTTGATAACCGCTCCTATAGTACAACCAATTGACTGCAAATTGCCCTTTGAAATTATGTGTGATGCTAGTGATTTTGCTGTTGGAGCTGTCTTAGGACAAAGGGCCGATAAGAAATTTAATGTTATACATTATGCTAGCAAGACCCTTGATAGTGCTCAAAAGAATTATGCTACTACTGAGAAGGAATTCTTAGCAGTAGTATTTGCTTGTGATGAATTTAGACCTTATATTGTTGATTCTAAATTTATTATTCATATTGACCATGCTGCTCTTAAGTATCTTATGGCGAAGAAGGATGCCAAACCAAGACTCATCATGTGGGTACTCCTTCTTCAAGAATTTGACTTACAAATTGTTGATAAAAAATGAGCAGACAATCCGGTGGCGGACAATCTTTCAAGGATGGAAGATATACCACATGACCCCATCCCAGTCAACGACAGTTTTCGAGATGAACAACTTGCCGTTGTAAAAGTACAATCTCTCTCCGATCCTTGGTTTGCAGATTATGCTAATTTTATCGTTGCAAAGTATTTGCATCTAGGTTTAACATTTTAGCAAAGGAAGAAGTTCTTCCATGATTTCAGGCACTACTTTTGGGATGACCCTCATATTTTCAAAGAAGGTCCTGACGGGATCGTGAGAAGATGCATACCGGAACATGTGCAGAAAGACATTCTCAAGCAATGTCACGACAGTCCCTATGGAGGACATCACGCCGGTGAGAGGACCGCACATAAGGTTCTCCAATCAGGTTTTTATTGGCCTACTCTCTTTAAAATGCTAGAAATTATGTTTTATCTTGTGATAAGTGTCAGAGAGTTGGTAATATTAGTAGGAGGAATGAGAAGCCTATGAATTACTCACTAGTGATCAAGCCTTTTGATTGCTGGGGTTTTGATTTTATGGGTCCTTTTCCTCCCTCAAACAAGTACACTCACATTTTAGTAGCTGTTGATTATGTGACCAAGTGGGTTGAAGCAATCCCCACTGAGAGTGCTGATCACAAGACATCTTTGAAAATGCTCAAAGATGTAATTTTTCCTAGGTTTGGTGTACCTAGGTATATCATGACTGATGGAGGATCACACTTCACGCATGGAGCTTTTAGAAAAGCTCTAGCAAAGTACGATGTCAATCATATGATTGCTTCACCGTACCATCCTCAAACTAGTGGGCAAGTTGAGCTCACCAATAGAGAGATCAAGTTGATCTTGCAAAAGACAGTTAACAATTCTTGGAAGGACTGGTCAAAGAAGTTAGGAGATGCTCTGTGGGCGTATAGAACTGCTTACAAAAATCCAATGGGTATGTCCCCGTATAAGATGGTCTATGGCAAGGCTTGCCATTTGCCATTAGAATTAGAACACAAAGCTTTCTGGGATGTTAGAGAGCTTAATGCTGATCGGAAGTTAGCCTGTGAAAAGCGTCTCATGAACTTGACTTCTCTGGATGAGTGGAGAAGTGAAGCTTACGAGAGCGCTAAAATGTTCAAAGAAAAGGTAAAGAAGTGGCATGATAGAAGGATTCTGAAACATGAATTTAATGTTGGTGATAAATTTTTATTGTTTAGATCTTGTTTCAGGTTTTCTCCAGGTAAATTAGTTTCCAGATGGGAAGGGCCATTTCATATCGAAGAAGTTTACCGATCAGGTGCAATTAAGATTAACAATTTTGATGGCACCAAACCTCAAGTTGTGAATGGGCAAAGACTCAAGCATTACATGGCGGGAGACCCCGTCAATGTTGATGTAAATATAATACACACAACAACTCATGAAGAACATGTTGCAGCCCCGTTTCAGGTTCCAGCAGAAGAAGAATGAGAAAAGGTATGTATTACGGTAAGGAAACATCGCGAACCGCCATAAAAGTTCCAGATTACGCGTTTTTTCAAAATATAGAAAATTCAGAGCCTAATTGGAGCCGGAGAGGAGCTCCAGGGGGCCCAGGCGCCCCCCTGGCGCGGCCTACCTCCTGGCCGCGCCGGGAGGCCGCCTAGGAACCCCGGAGCCCGTCTCCGACTCCACTTTGGCTCGTTTCCTTCCTTTTGTTGCAGAAATTTTTGCTATATATTTTCCCAGATAGTCCCGGTACCATATCTCTCGATTTCGCGTGTTTTCTTCTCGAGATGTTTCTTCCAGGACTAAAAGTTGATTAGTAGAGATGTCTTCTTGTGGCTCGAGCGGAGAGGACTTCTTGGGGTGGCGTCTACGTCAAGTCCGGAAGGATCTCAATCAAGGGAAGCACGTTGATTGGGCTATCGAAGAAGAAATTGCCGCAAGACAAGCGGAGATGGAGCGCTCCGTGAGAGAGGAAGTCAAGACTATCACTGCCCGACAACAAGGAGGTCCAAGCAATCCCATCATGGTGGGATCTGTCCAACCTCATTATGATCTTTCTCTTAACCTTTCAGGATCCTCCACTTCACTTGAAGATCAACGCACGCTTTCCACCATCTCTGAGGCTTACTGCATCACCAACCAACTCTGTGAAGATTTCCGTGTACTAAAAGTACAAGTGGAAGTATTGGAGTCAGAGAACCGAACCCTTCGCCGTGTCATCAGGGATCTGAAGAAACAACCACAACAATAATGAGGAGTAAATCTCCTTGGGTAATGGCATCCCCTCAGCTTGTTCCAAGTTGGGGGAGTGCCCGGTATCTTTATCTTTATCTTAGTCTTTTAAAGTCAAGTAGAGTCATATCATGTCTAGGGAAGTTATTATATGAAATAGGTGTTTGCATTGAGGTCTATCACTACTTCTGTGGAGAGTTTGTATCCGTGAGTGTGGAGTTGTCTATATTGGAATATTAATGAGAAGTCTATTGGTTCCTTCGCTGCACTCGATATTCTCTTCACGCAATCGACCTTATATGATGATTCTTATGGGGAGTATTGATGTCTAAGCACGCTTCTATTCTTGTAGACTATGTTGGGCCTAAAAGCGCAGAGGTTTGTAGGACAAAATTTTTCCCTCAAGTGGATGAACTAAGGTTTATCGAACTCAGGGAAGTAGAGGTTGAAGATGGTCTCTCTCAAGCAACCCTACAATTAATATGCAATAAGTCTCTTATGTCCCCAACACACCTAATACAACTAGGAGTTGTATAGGTGCATGATACAGTGAGGATAGTTCTCACTCCTCGTTGGTTACCCCAAGTGGAAGGTGAGATGTAGCGTAGCAGAAAATTTCCCCTATGTAGAGGATAGGGTTTGTCTCCCGTAGGACTCACAAAGATACAAGAAGGTGGTAAAGTGAACAGTGGCGCCGAGGTTGCTAAATTTTCCTGGACCTGCACAAACAGCAAATAACTTTGCTCCCAACGAGTACAGAGGAGTTGTCAATTCCTCCGCCTTGCTGTTTACAAAGGATCAACACAAGAGATAATAATAGTGGCAATTGAAAGTAAAGACTGAAAGTAAATTTATGATGTAAACAATGGTGTGAATATGGACCGGGGTCCCATGATGTTCACTAGTGATGTCTCTCTCCCAAAAGACGATAAAGTATTAGCGAGGTAAACAAATCACAGCTGGGCAATTGACAGGATTATAAACGCACCGCAATGCTAACTATGCTACAAAAGAAAGGAAGAGGCTCAAAAGCAATGGGCAGTACGCCAAAGTAAGTAGACCGAAATCCAACTTCATCTACTACGAATCATCCACCTTGAGATATATATCCAGAACATCTCGCTGGTATTAAGTTGCGAAACCCACCCAAAGTGTAAACTCAAAGCAACAGACAACTGCATTAAAAGAACTATGCGTAAAGTAAACAATCCTTGCACCCGCAAGTACAAGCACCGTTGTTTTATCCCTGGTGGCAACATCACATCCGCTAGTCTCATGTTTCTGTCACTCAAGCTAGACATCAAGGGGCTGAACCCACAATCAAGAATAACGCTCCCTCTTGGAGTTGCAACAAAGCACTTGGCCAAAGTAAAATACGGCAACGGAGAACATGCAAGAATTTACTAAAGAACACAAATATAAAAGAGAACCAAATATAATACTCATCACAATCTGAACATAATATCATAATCCATCAGATCCCAACAAACTAAGCGTAGCAACATAGAAAACTATAAAAGTGTCTCGATCATGTGAGGCAGCTCACGAGGTCTCAAAAGTGGAAGCACAAAGAGGGGAGAGGTACATCACATAGCTACTGGTCACAGACCCATAGTCCAAGGGGGACTACTCACGGCACATCCGGGAGGCGTACATGGCTATGGATGGTTGATACGCCCCAAACGTATCGATAATTTTTCTTGTTCCATGCATGTTTTGTGTGACTTTGCCATGTTTTGGTTGAACTTTCATACACTTTTGAACCTATTTGGACTAACCTATTAACTCAGTGCACCCAGTTGCCAGTTTCTGTTTTCTGCTGTTTTTGTATTTCAGGTTTTCCGGCCATTAAAAGTGCTCCAAAAATTCCGGGAAAATATATAAAAAATCAGCGCAACAGAATCTTCCGGAATCACCAAGAGAGGGAAGGGGGACCACCACCAAGAAGCCAGGAGGGCAGGTGGCGCGGCCCCAACCTAGGCCGCGTCAGGCACCCTCCTGACTGCCTCGTGGGTCCCCTCGACGCCCCCTTCGCCTATATCTACTCCTCGGGGTGGAAACCCCTAATACAGACTCCTTTTTCGCGATCTCGCCTCTGTTCCGCCGCCGCCGCCGTTTCTAGATCGGGGCTGCCTGGAGAAGCTGCTCCGGCACCCTGCCGGGAGAAGCTACCCCCTCCGGGAGACCCTCCATAGCCATGGACGCCTCCCGTATGTACCGTGAGTATTTTCCCTTGGACCATGGGTCCATGACCAGTAGCTATGTGATCTATCTCTCCCCCTTTTTTGCTTCCACTTTCGAGTCCTCGTGAGCTGCCTCACATGATCGAGGCATCTATGTAATTTCTGCTGTTGCTATGCTGAGTTTGTTGGGATCTGATGGATTATGAGACTATGTTCAGATTGTGATGAGTAATATATTTGGTTCTTCTCTTTTATATTTTTTTCTTGAGTAAATTATTGCATGTTCTCCGTTGCGGTATTTGCTTTGGCCAAGTATTTTATTTGGAACTCCAAGTGAGAGCGTTATGCTCGATTGTGGGTTCAGCCCCTTGATGTCTAGCTTGAGTGACAGAAACATGAGACTAGGGGATGTGCTGTTGCCACCAGGGATAAAACAATGGTGCTTGTACCTGCGGGTGCAAGGATTGTTTACTTTACGCAAAGTTCTAATAATGCAGTTGTCTGTTGCTTTGAGTTTACACTTTGGGTGGGATTCGCAACTTAATACCAGCGAGATGTTCTGGATAGATATCTCAAGGTGGATGATTCGTAGTAGATACAGATGGATTTCGGTCTACTTACCTTGGCGTACTGCCCATTGCGTTTGAGCCCTTCCTTTCTTTGCAGCATAGTTAGCATTGCGGTGCCTTCATAATCCTGTCAATTGCCCAACTGTGATTTGTTTACCTCGCTAGCACTTTTATCGTCTTTTGGGAGAGAGACATCACTAGTGAAAATCACGGGGCCCTGGTCCATCTTCATATCACTGTTTACACCCTTATTACTTTCAGTCTTTACTTTCAGTTGCCACTATTATTATCTCTTGCGTTGATCCTTTGTAAACAGCAAGGCCGGAGGAATTGACAACTCCTCTGTACTCGTTGGGAGCAAAGTTATTTGTATCTGTGTGCAGGTCCAGGTGAAGCTAGAAACCTTGGAGCCATTATTCACTTTACCACCTTCTTGTATCCTTCGGAGTCCTACGGGAGACAAACCTTGGTATCTTTGCCAAGGGAAAACTTGCCGCTGCACTATATCTCACCCTGCACTTGGGGTAACCAACGAGGGCTTGAAGAGTATTAACACTCTCTTGCCATGAGCAAGTTTTCTGGCACCGTTGTCGGGGGCTCCAGTCTACAAGATAGGGGAGTTGCACACTATCTTTTATCTTTGCTTTTTAGTCTTGTTAGTTTACCTTTCAGTTTTTACTTTTGAGTCCTTAATCAAAAATACCAAAAATACATGTTACCCTTGTTGTGTGGTTAAGTATGTTAGGAGTTGGTACTATGAGGGAATCCGAAGTCTTGGATTTCCATCAAAGGAACGGGGAGAATATGAAGAAGGCATGGGACAGAATTTCTGAAGCACATAAGGAAAATATGCCTTGGTTACCTATAAGAATTGTGCTTAGAATTTTTTTACTTTGGCCTTTTTATGTTGTGTAAGAACTCTCTTGATATTATAGCTGAAGGAGACTTTTTAGAGTGTGATGAAGCTAGAGCTCTTGAAATTATACATGGTTTATCTGGTTATTTTTTTTATGATGGTCTTAACACTGTTGTGGACAGAATTGCTACTATTGAGAAGAGACTTGATACTCTAGACTTAAAAGAAGTAGAGAAGTTAAATCCCCCTAGAGAGGAGATTTTGGAAATAGAAAATGACTGGAGCCTTTTGTTAGGGTTGTTATCTCTAATCAAAACTTTCTTGCTTTTTGTGACATTGGATCTACAGTTTCTATAATGCCAAGCTTTATTTATGATTCTTTGTACCTTGCAAGCATGGAAAAATTTCCATCTTTCCATGAACATTCTAATGGTGATATTTCTGAGATCCAGGGAAGATTAAAAGACATCCAGGTCATGTTTCTTAAAATTAGTGTAGAGATTGACTTTGCCATCATGAAGGCCAACAAAGGAAATATAGTGCTCGGAAGGGACTTCCTCCGAGCCATGAAAGGCTTCATTGATATAGGTAAAGGACAAATACGTTTGCGTGGTAAGGCAAAAGGTACGTACCTCTTCCCTCGGAAGAACAAGGATGAGCTTATTTAAAACCCTTTTTAAATCCTTGGTGAACCTTCCGATGATTTTGGAGAACTTTGATCTTCTGCTTTAAGCCTAGCTAACGGCTCTAAAGAAGCGCTTTCGGGAGGCAGCCCGCAACGAATTTAGGTTTTTTTTTGCTTTTCTTCTGTTCTTAGTGGTCTTGATGATTGTTACTACTGTAGAAACATCATTGTATCTTTACTTTTCAATCTTTGTGCCAAGTATAGCCTCATACGACAAGGGAAGTAAAAGTTGTGACATGTTGTCCAGAAAACAGATTCTGTCCTCGTGACTAGAAAAATCAGAGAAAAATCCCAGTTCATCTTTTTGAGCTGATTGTTTTACACAGCGTGCTCTATACAATTAAGAAACTTCCGTATGTTATGAGTTTTTTGATTTGAGTTGCAGAAGTACCCCTAAAAAATTCGTTTCTATCTGCTGTTCTGTTTTCACAGATTCTGCCACGTTTTGTCTCTCTTCACTTTTGCAAACCTTAAGCTTGATTTTTCTTTACAAAAACCTTTTGGCAATCTAGGTAAACAGTATCTCTTCCTGGAAATCTTTATTTTCAGTAGAGGAAAATTATTTTATTAGGGTACTAACCTCTCTAATCAGCCTACAATGAGTTATGTATGAAGGGAGTTTTCAAGTGCGCAATGGAGGATGATGAAAGAAGATTCAGGAGGGTCAAATGCTCAAGATTGGGGATGCCCATGTGCACCCCCAATAAATATTCAAGGAGACTCAAGCATCTAAGCTTGTGGATGCCCCCGATGCATCCCCTTCTTCATCAACAATTATCAGTTCGTCTCTCGTTGCACTATATTTGTATCACTTCATGCATTATGTGCTATTCTTGGAGCGTCTCGCTCTTAGGATTTGTTTTTAGTTTTGTTTTGCTTTCTTTGCTGTAGTAACAAGTTAGACCCCAACTTACTCTTTTGTGTGGGAGAGATTCACTCTCCGCTTGAACTAGAACTCCTCATAGGATTTGCATGCTTATTCTTTTAGCTGTGAGCTGTTCTTTTTCTTTTCTTAGCTGCTGTTCTGTTTAGTTGTAGTGCTTTAGTTTTTTTCTAGAGCTTTTATTTTTGTCTTAGGTTGAACTTTCTATAGGTTACATGTTTTATTTTGTTAGAGAGTTTGCCTGTTGCACTGAGTTTTGTGTCTTGACTGAAAGTAGGTAGTTAAAGTTGTTGTTCTCTTTTTAGTAGTAACTTGCAATAGTTTTGAGGTATTGACTAGAGTAATGTTTGAACTTATGGTGTCAAGAGCTCTTGCCTATTAGTGATAGATGTCGTATTTTGGGAAATCCGTGTGTTTTTCGAAAACCAAAAACCCTTGTTGAGAACTCTAGCTACTAGATGGATCACTAACCTCTGGAGGGTTCGAATATTAGAGTACACTCACGTACCATGAGTCGAAGATGCGCAAGGATAACCAAACCCCCATACACTCCTCCTGGGGGTTCCTGTCTCTTTGTGAACCTCCTGATTAGATTGAGAGTTACCGATAATAAGTGCATGAGTACTTCGGACTAATGTGAGTATTTGAAAGCTGACACTTCCACCCAGCTATACTTTTTCTAGCCTCTTCGGTACCGTGCATTGCCCTTTCTCACCTCGAGAGTTGGCGCATACTTCGCCGGTGCATCCAAACCCTTGGCATGATACGCTCTGTCATCATAAGCCTCCTTATATCTTTCCTCAAAACAGCCACCATACCTACCTACAAGGCATTTCCATAGCCTTTCCGAGATACATTGCCATGCAACATCCACCTTCTCATGACTTGATCTTCATGTCATACATTCTACTTGCTTGATCGATGAGCCGCATGCTAGTTGGGCCTTGCCCTAATCAGTGCTACATGACGCGCTAGTATCATTGCATATCCTGCTATCCTGGCAGAAGCATACATTTGCATCATGATAGTTACAGTTTCTTTATGTGAGTACCTTTGTAAAGTGTGAAAGATCTCCTATATTCTTGTAAAATATAGAGTATTGACCCTAAAGTGAGGAAAAGATCCCAAAGAGGACAAAATCAAAATATACCAAAGAGGACAAATGAGAGTTAAATATAAAGAGCCATTGAGGCCACCAAAAAAATAAAAAAAAGAGAAAAAGAGAAAAAAAAATAAAAAGAGAGAAGGGGGCATACTACTATTCCTTTTGAGAGATCCACACTAGTACTTCATCTCCTATCCCTTGTACTCCATAGAGATCATCATCATGCATATAGCTATGTGGGGACCCTTCACACTATAGAACTTGGCTTTTATATTCCAATGATGAGCCTCCTCAAACGAGCTCTAGGTCTTCTTGAGAAAGCAAGTTAGATGCACCCCCACTAGTTCCCTTGGAGAGCTTTTAGCTCGCATGTGCATCCGTTGAATGGCAATCCCTACTCCTCACATCATATCTATCATACGACCTTCTCTCGCCTATGATTGTCCTCATTGATGTGAGCCTTTCACACCTTTTTTTCTTCCTCCTCCACCTTCTTTTTGTTTTGCCTTTTAGGTGTCAACTTTCTTGCTCACGCTCATCCATTGCATGAGTGTTCAAAATATCGAAAGGGAGTGGATCAGTTTGACTTGTACCTGACTTGTGGTCTGGGGACGAGTCCAGATAAGAATCCAAAGGAGACCAAGTGTGAAACTTTGGTAGATAGTTGTTCTCAACAACCTTATTTCGTCTCTCGTATTTCCCTATCCCTTGCTTGCACGCAAACACCATCTGGAGACATTCGAGTCACGGACAGTGAGAGCTCTTGCACCTTTTGTTCTTTTGTTGCTTGTGTCAATGCTAATATAGACTCTTGCTTGTTAAGACTTGAATTGAATTGCATGCTTTGATTGCTTTATTTAAAAGTCCTTTTATTGTTGTGTGGCATTTCACCACAGAAATTATGCTTGTTATCATTTACCTCCTCGAGGACGAGCAGGAATTAAGCTTGGGGATGTTGATACGTCCCAAACGTATCTATAATTTCTGCTTGTTCCATGCATGTTTTGTGTGACTTTGCCATGTTTTGCTTGAACTTTGATACACTTTTGAACCTATTTGGACTAACCTATTAACTCAGTGCACCCAGTTGCCAGTTTCTGTTTTCTGCTATTTTTGTAATTCAGGTTTTCCGGCCATTAAAAGTGCACCAAAAATTCCGGGAAAAATATATGAAAAATCAGCGCAACAGAAGCTTCCAGAATCACCAAGAGAGGGAAGGGGGGCCACCACCAGGAAGCCAAGAGGGCAGGTGGCGCGACCCCACCCTGGGCCGCGCCAGGCACCCTCCAGACTGCCTCGTGGGTACCCTCGACGCCACACTTCGCCTATATTTACCCCTCGGGGTGGAATACCCTAATACGGACTCCTTTTTCGCGATCTCGCCTCTGTTCCGCCGCCGCCGTTTCTAGATCGGGGCTGCCTGGAGAAGCTGCTCCGGCACCCTGCCGGGCGAAGCTTCCCCCTCCGGGAGACCCTCCATAGCCATGGACGCCTCCCGTATGTACCGTGAGTAGTTTCCCTTGGACCATGGGTCCGTGACCAGTAGCTATGTGATCTATCTCTCCCCCTTTTGTGTTTCCACTTTCGAGTCCTCGTGAGCTGCCTCACATGATCGAGGCATCTATGTAATTTCTGCTGTTGCTATGCTGAGTTTGTTGGGATCTGATGGATTATGAGACCATGTTCAGATTGTGATGAGTAATATATTTGGTTCTTCTCTTTTATATTTTGTTCTTGAGTAAATTCTTGCATGTTCTCCGTTGCGGTACTTGCTTTGGCCAAGTATTTTATTTGCAACTCCAAGAGAGAGCGTTATGCTCGATTGTGGGTTCAGCCCCTTGATGTCTAGCTTGAGTGACAGAAACATTAGACTAGGGGATGTGTTGTTGCCACCAGGGATAAAACAATGGTGCTTGTACCTGCGGGTGCAAGGATTGTTTACTTTACGCAAAGTTCTTTTAATGCAGTTGTCTGTTGCTTTGAGTTTACACTTTGGGTGGGATTCGCAACTTAATACCAGCGAGATGTTCTGGATAGATATCTCAAGGTGGATGATTCGTAGTAGATGCAGATGGATTTCGGTCTACTTACCTTGGCGTACTGCCCATTTATTTTGAGCCCTTCCTTTCTTTGCAGCATAGTTAGCATTGTGGTGCCTTCATAATCCTGTCAATTGCCCAACTGTGATTTGTTTACCTCGCTAGCACTTTTATCGACTTTTGGGAGAGAGACATCACTAGTGAAATTCACGGGACCCTGTTCCATCTTCATATCACTGTTTACACCCTTATTACTTTCAGTCTTTACTTTCAGTTGCCACTATTATTATCTCTTGCGTTGATCCTTTGTAAACAGCAAGGCTGGAGGAATTGATAAATCCTTTGTACTCGTTGGGAGAAAAGTTATTTGTATCTGTGTGCAGGTCCAGGTGAAGCTAGCAACCTCGGCGCCATTGTTCACTTTACCACCTTCTTGTATCCTTCGGAGTCCTACGGGAGACAAACCTTGGTATCTTTGCCAAGGGAAAACTTGCCGCTGCACTATATCTCACCCTGCACTTGGGGTAATCAACGAGGGCTTGAAGAGTATTAACACTCTCTTGCCATCAATGGTCTCCCAGAGGGGATTCCTCCTGCCGACAGGGTGCCGGGGCAGCTTCTCCTGGCAGCCCCGATCTTTAAACGGCGGTGGCGGCGGAATAGAGAGGAGAACGGGAATAACAGATCGATATTAGGGGTTTTCGTCACGGCGGGTAAATATAGGCGAAGGGGGGAACCGAGGGGGCCACTAGGAAGCCAGGAGGCCTCCTGGCGCGACCTAGGGTGGGGCCGCGCCAGGGACCCTTCTGGGCCCCAGGTGGTGGCTCTCCTGCCATATCTTGGTTATTCCGGAAGCGTCCGTGACGCTGATTTTTTATTTGATTTTTCCGGAATTTATTTGGCACTTTTAATGGCCGGAAAACCTGAAATACAAAAACAGCAGAAAAACAGGAACTGGCAACTGGGTGCACTGAGTTAATAGGTTAGTCCAAATATGATAAAAAGTGAATAAAAGTTCAAGCAAAACATGGCAAAGTCACACAAATCATGCATGGAGCAAGCAGAAATTATAGATACGTTTGGGACGTATCAACATCCCCATGCTTAATTCCTGCTCGTCCTCGAGTACGGAAAGGATAACAAGCATAATTTCTGCGGTGACATGCCACACAACCATATAAGGAATTTTAAGTAAAGCAATCAAAGCATGCAATTCAATTCAAGTCTTAACAAGCAAAAGTCTATATTAGCCTTGACACGAGTAACAAAAGAACAAAAGGTGCAAGAGCTCTCGCTGACCGTGACTCGAATGTCTCCAAATGGTGTTTGCGTGCAAAAAAGGGGATAGGGAAATACGAGATAAAAAAATAGTTGTTGAGAACTACTATCTACTAAAGTTTCACACTTGGTCTCCTTTGGATTCTTATCTTTACTCGTCCCGAGACCACTAGTCAGGTACAAGTCAAACTGATCCACTCCTTTTCGATATTTTGAGCACTCATGCAATGGATGAGCGTGAGCAAGAAAGTTGACACCTAAAAGGCGAAACAGAAAGAAGGTGGAGGAGGAAGACAAAAAAGGGTGTGAAAGGCTCACATCAATGAGGACAACCATAGGCGAGATAAAGCCATATGATAGATATGATGTGAGGAGTAGGGATTGCCATGCAACGGATGCACATGTGAGCTAAAAGCTCTCCAAGGGAACTAGTGGGGGTGCAGCCAACTTGCATGCTCATGAAGACCTAGAGCTCTTTTGAGGAGGCTCATCATTGGAATATACAAGCCAAGTTCTATAGTGTGAAGGGTCCCCACATAGCTATATGCATGTATGATGATCTCTATGGAGTACAAGGGATAGAGGATGCAGTACTAGTGTGGATTTCTCAAAAGGAATAGTAGTGTGCCCCCTTCTCTCTTTTTATTTTTCTTTTTTCTCTTTTCTCTTTTTTCTATTTTTTGTATTTTTTGTGTGGCCTCAATGGCTCTTTCTATCTCTCTCATTTGTCCTCTTTGGGATATTTTGATTTTGTCCTCTTTGGGATCTTTTCCTTAATTTAGGGGCAACACTATATTTTAAAAGAATATAGGATATCTTTCACACTTTACAAAGGTACTCACATAAAGAAAATGTAACTATCATGATGCAAATGTAGGCCTCTGCCAGGATAGCAGGATATGCGATGATACTAGCGCTTCATGTAGCAATGATTAGGGCAAGGCCCAACTAGCATGCGGCTCATCGATCAAGCAAGTAGCATGTATGCCATGAAGAATCAAGTCATGAGAACGTGGATGTTGCATGGCAATGTATCTCGGAAAGGCTATGGAAATGCCTTGATAGGTAGGTATGGTGGCTGTTTTGAGGAAAGATATAAGGAGGTTTATGATGACAGAGCGTATCATGACAAGGGTTTGGATGTACCGGCGAAGGTAGACGCCAACTCTCGGAGTGAGAAGGAGGCAATGCACGACACATGAGAGGCTAGAAAAATATGGGAAGGTGGAAGTGTCAACTTTCGAATACTCACATTAGTCCAAAGAACTCATGCACTTATTATCGGTAACTCTCAATGTAATCAGGAGGTTCTCAAAGATACAAGTACCCCGAGGATGAGTGTATGGGTGTTTGGTTATCCTTGCGCATCCTCGACTCATGGTACGTGAGTGTACTCTAATATTCGAACCCTCCAAAGGTTAGTGATCCATCTAGTAGCTAGAGTTCTCAACAGGGGTTTTGGTTTTCGAAAATCACACGGATTGCCCAAATTACGACATCTATCACTAATAGGCTCGAGCTCTTGACACCAAAATTTCAAACATTACTCTAATCAATACCTCAAAACTATTGCAAGTTACTACTACAAAGAGAATAGCAACTTCAACTACCTACTTTCTAGTCAAGACACAAAACTCAGTGCAACAGGCAAACTCTATAACAAGATAAAACATGCAACCTATAGAAAGTTCAACCTGAGATAAAAGAAAAGCTCTAGAAGAAAACTAAAGCACTATACCTAAACATGGCAGCAGCTAAGAAAAGAAAAAGAACAACTCACAGCTAAAGAAATAAGCATGCAAATCCTATGAGGAGTTCTAATTCAAGCGGAGCGTGTTTATCTCCCACAAAAAAGAAAGCTGGGATCTAACTTGTTATGAACAACAAGCAAAGCTAAGGAAAACTAAGAATAAAAACCTAAGAGCGAGACGCTCCAAGCATAGTATATAACGCATGAAGTGATAGAAATATAGTGCAACGAGGGACGAACTGATAATTGTTGATAAAGAAGGGGATGCATGGGGGCATCCCCAAGCTTAGACACTTGAGTCTCCTTTAATATTTGTTGGGGATGCATGGGCATCCCTAAGCTTGAGCGTTTGACACTCCAGGATCTTCTTTCATCATCTTCCATCGCACACTTGAAAACTTCCTTCATACACAACTCATCATAAGCTGATTAGAGAGGTTAGTACCCTATTAAAATAATTTTTCCCTTACTGGAAATAAAGATATTCTTGAAGAGCTACTGTTTCTCAAGATCTCCAAAAAGTTTGAGCAAAGAAAAATCAAGCTTAAGGTTTGCAAAAGTTGGGAGAGACAAAACGTGGCAGAATCTGTGAAAGACAGAACAACAGATAGTAAACAATTTTTTAGGGATACTTATGCAACTCAAATAAAAAAACTCAGAACATACGAAAGTTCCGTGATTGTATAGAGCACGCTGTTTAAAAATTTCAGGTCAAAAAGATGAACTGGGTTTTTTCTATGATTTTCCCCGTCACGAGGACATAATCTGTTTTCTGGACAACATGTCACAACTTTCACTTCCCTTGTCATATGAGGCTATAAATGGCACAAAGCTTGAAAAGTAAAGATGCAATGATGTGGCTACAGTAGTAACAATCATCAAGACCACTAAAAACAGAAGAAAAACAAAAAGTAAAGGCTAAATTCGTTGCAGGCTGCCTCCCGAAAGAGCTTCTTTAAAGCCATTAGCTAGGCTTAAAGCAAAAAGTCAAGTTGTATCAATTGATCCATCATCAAGATCATCAAAAAGCTCTTCAATAATACAACTAGTCTTAAGAGGTTTCTCAAATAAAGGTCGAATAAAAATGCTTCTAGGGATAAAATCAAAAGGAGGAAAATCAATTGAAGTTTCCTCCAAAGTCTTCACTGTTTCAACTCTTTTGGCCATAGGTATGTTAGCTTTAGCTCGAGGAACCTTAGGGACGTGAACGAACTTGGGTTCCTTTCTTGCCGGAGTTTCGTCCTTTTTGGTTTAGATTGAGGAAAAGGTAGTTCCTAGAGTTTCAATAACTTCCTCAATCTTCTCTATCCTAGAAGACTTCTCATCAAGGGATTTAATAGCCTCCAAAGTTTTGACAATTTTTTGAATGGAGTTATCTAGCCTATTCAAATTCCCTTGAATCTTACGATCCAACTCATTTACTTTATCGATACTTGGCATCTCTAACTCTATTTTTTCAAGTTTTCTCATAATGTGAGCTAGAGTGATGTCCTCCTTAATACTAGCAGTGGGGAGACTTCCAACAAGATTTTCAATTACATTAAGGGCTTCCCAAACTAGAGCCTCTATAAAGTTCGCATTGATAGCAGTGTCTAGAACAAACCTATTCCAAGAAGTAATCCCAACATAAAAAATTCTAAGAAGGATAGTAATGGATTGCTTCTTGGTGGCCCTCTTTTGGGAATCATTAATTCTATACCAAGCATCTTTCAGACTTTCACCACCTCTCTGAGAAAAGGTAAGTACTTCTTCCTCACCAAAGGCAAAAGGACCAGCCATAGTGATAACTACTAACAAGGTAACAGGTATTTTTGGTATTTTAGATAAGGGACAACAAAGTAAAAACTGATAAATAAACTAGCAAGACTAAAAAGCAAAGATAAAAGATAGTGTGCAACTCCCCTATCTTGTAGACTGGAGTCCCCGACAACGGTGCCAGAAATTAGCTTGATAGGGTGAGGATAGTTCTCACTCCTCATTGGTTACCCCAAGTGGAAGGTGAGATGTAGCGTAGCAGCAAATTTCCCCTATGTAGAGGATAGGGTTTGTCTCCCGTAGGACTCGCAGAGATACAAGAAGGTGGTAAAGTGAACAGTGGCGCCGATGTTGCTAACTTCGCCTGGACCTGCACACACAACAAGTAACTTTGCTCCCAACGAGTACAGACGAGTTGCCAATTCCTCCGACCTTGTTGTTTACAAAGGATCAACGCAAGAGATAATAATAGTGGCAATTGAAAGTAAAGACTGAAAGTAAATTGATGATGTAAACAATGGTGTGAATATGGACCGGGGTCCCGTGATGTTCACTAGTGATGTCTCTCTCCCAAAAGACGATAAAAGTGCTAGCGAGGTAAACAAATCACAGCTGGGCAATTGACAGGATTATAAATGCACCGCAATGCTAACTATGCTACAAAAGAAAGGAAGAGGCTCAAAAGCAATGGGCAGTACGCCAAAGTAAGTAGACCGAAATCCAACTGCATCTTCTACGAATCATCCACCTTGATATATCTATGCAGAACATCTCGCTGGTATTAACTTGTGAATCTCACCCAAAGTGTAAACTCAAAGCAACAGACAAATGCATTAAAAGAACTATGCGTAAAGTAAATAATCCTTGCACCTGCAAGTACAAGCACCGTTGTTTTATCCCTGGTGGAAAAAACACATCCCCTAGTCTCATGTTTCTGTCACTCAAGCTAGACATCAAGGGGCTGAACCCACAATCAAGCATAACGCTCCCTCTTGGAGTTGCAACAAATCACTTGGCTAAAGTAAAATACGACAACGGAGAACATGCAAGAATTTACTAAATAACACAAATATAAAAGAGAACCAAATATATTACTCATCACAATCTGAACATAATCTCATAATCCATCAGATCCCAACAAACTCAGCATAGCAACATAGAAAACTATAAAAGTGCCTCGATCATGTGAGGCAGCTCACGAGGTCTCAAAAGTGGAAGCACAAAGAGGGGAGATGTACATCACATAGCTACTGGTCACAGATCCATTCTCCAAGGGGGACTACTCACGGCACATCCGGGAGGCGTCCATGGCTATGGATGGTATCCCGGAGGGGATTCCTCCTTCCGGCAGGGTTCCGGGGAATCTTCTCCTGGCAGCACCGATCTTGAAACAACGGTGGTGGCGAAACAGAGAGGAGAATGGGAATAGCAGATCGATATTAGAGGTTTGCGTCACGGGGGGTAAATATAGGCGAAGGGGGCACCGAAGGGGGCCACCAGGAAGCCAGGAGGCCTCCTGGCGCGGCCTAGGGCGGGGCCCCGCCAGGGACCCTCCTGGGCCCCTGGTGGTGGCTCTCCTGCCATATCTTGGTTATTCCGGAAGCTTCCGTGACGCTGATTTTTTATTGTATTTTTTCGGAATTTATTTGGCACTTTTAATGGCCAGAAAACCTGAAATACAAAAACAGTAGAAACACAGGAACTGGTAACTGGGTGCACTGAGTAAATAGGTTAGTCCAAATATGATAAAAAGTGTATAAAAGTTCAAGCAAAACATGGCAAAGTCACACAAATCATGCATGGAGCAAGCAGAAATTATAGATACGTTTGGGACGTATCAGTGCACTAGTTCGGCGAAGAGATGGTAAAATACGAGTGATAGGTGTGGCAAAGCAAGGTAATATAAATCTGTAATAAAAAGTGCATCAAGCAAACATGTGACAAAAGTGAGCACAAACGGTGTAACAATGGTGGAAACAAGGCCTAGGCTTCATACTTTCACTAGTGGCAACTCTCAACAACATTAACATAGTCTAATCACATGATATTTCCCATAAAACATGCAATGGAGACGCACTCGGAGGTCATTCCTTTGTGGTCAAGAGAGGACGAGAATTATGTAGGGCTACAAAAGCACACCTCAAAGTTCGTAGTTCTCAATCTATGGATTTCCCGATGTCACCGCGGCCATCCAAAGAGAGTACCACAATCACCACAACATATCTCAAGGATAGTCAAAGACAAGCACCAAGAGACTCTCAATCTTCAATCAACACACAAAAGAGGAAATCACTCATGAACATATTCTTTTAATCCATGTCCAATAGACCGCTGTCACCATGATCTCGGGAATTATACTAGATAAGATCAAGTGAGTACATCAATCCAATACATAGAGGAAGGGAAAATATCATGGGATCATCCTAGATTAACATAGCCTATGATCACAACGAAGATCACATCATGGGAGAGAGAATTGACCACATAGCTACTGTTACAAACCTTAGCCCCGAGGGGAACTACTCACACATGGACATGGTGAGAGAGAGAGTTGTTGATGGAGAGGTGCAGCCTGGAGAAGATGAAGGAGACGGCGGCGGCGGAGCCCACGACCACGGCGGTGGCCGCGGCCCTTGGCCCCCTTCTTTTTCCTTGGAGATGGTGTGCTGTGGAGATTGATCTTCCCCTCAAGACGGCTGCCAAGGGGGAAGAAATTTCGTGGTGCCCTTTGACCTAGGTTTCCTCTCTTTATGTAGACTCTCAGATTCCCGTCATCCAGATTACGTCTTCGTTATTTCGGGGCTCCAGGGAGCATCCGAACTCCGATTGAGCCGAATTTTATGTCTGGATCCACCGAATTTTTTTCCCTACAACTTTGTAGTTTTAAGTTTTCCGTTTGAGGCCTTCTTCTAGCATTTCCGAGGCGATCTTTATAACCTGTCTGGTGGGGACAAATTTCGGGAGAGTTAGAGTCCAACTCCTATAAGGCTTATTTTTGTGATTTTTCCTTTATCCAAGTAATTCCTACACATAAAGTACAAAAACAAGAACTTGTGCACTCTTGCAACCATTAATAGGTTAGTTCCAAAATATGTTATAACAATATATGAAAGTATATCAAAATCATAGCAATATCACACAAAACATGCATGGAGCAAGCATAAATTATAGATACGTTTGATGCGTATCAACATCCCCAAGCTTAATTTCTGCTCGTCCTCGAATAGGTAAATGATAACAAGCATAATTTCTGTGGTGACATGCTAGCAACCATAGAAGAACTTTGAAAGTAAAGCAATCAAGATATGTGATTCAATTCAAATCATAACATGCAAGAGTCTATATTAGCATTGAAAAAAGTAACAAAAGAACATTAGGTGCAAGATCTCTCGCTGTCCATGACTCGAATGTCTCCAAATGGTATTTGCGTGAAAGAAGAGGGATAGGGAATACGAGAAAAAAATTATTTTTATTTTGAGATCTCAATCTACTAAAGTTTCACACTTGGTCTTCTTTGGAATCTTATCTTGACTCGTCCCCAGACCACTAGCCAGGTACAAGTCAATTTGATCCACTCCTTTTCGATATTTTGAGCACTCATGCAATGGATGAGCGTAAGCACGAAAGTTGACACTTAGGATGGCAAAGAGAGAAATATGGTGGAGGAGAAGACAAAAAGGATGATAAAGGCTCACATCAATGAGGAAAATCATAGGCGAGAAGGCCAAATGATAGATATGATGTGAGGAGTAGAGATTGCCATGGAACGGATGCACATATGAGCTGAAAAATCTCTCCAATGGAACTAGTGGGGGTGCATCTAACTTGCTCGATCATGAAGACCTAGAGGTCTTTTGAGGAGGCTCATCCTTGGAATATGCAAGCCAAGTTCTAAAGTGTGAAGGTACCCACATAACTATATGCATGAATGATCATCTCTATGGAGTACAAGGCTAAGAGGGAGTACTAGTGTGGATCTTTCAAAAGGATAGTAGTGTTGCCCCTTTCTCTCTTTTTATTTTCTTTTCTCTTTTTCTTTTTTTTGTTCTTTTTGGTGGCCTCAATGGCTCTTTCTATTTAACTCTCATTTGTCTTATTTGGGATCTTTTATTTTGTCCACTTTGGGATCTTTTCCTCACTTAAGGGCAACACTCTAATTTACAAGAGGGTAAAGAAGATCTTTCACACTTTACAAGGTACTCAAATCAGAAAGAAGATGTAGCTATCATGATGTATGCAATGTATGCCGCTGCCAGTGTAGTAGGAACATGTATGACATGAAGATCAAGTCATGAAGAGGTGGATGTTGCATGGCAATATATCTCGGAAAGGCTATGGAAATGCCTTGATAGGTAGGTATGGTGGCTGTTTTGAGGAAGGATATAAGGAGGTTTATGATGACAGAGCGTATCATGCCAAGGGTTTGGATTTACCGGAGAAGGTAGACGCCAACTCACGGAGTGAGAAGAAGGCAATGCACGACACATGAGAGGCTAGCAAATATGAGGAGGTGGAAGTCTCAACTTTCAATACTTACATTAGTCCAAAGAACTCATGCACTTATTATCGGTAACTCTCAATCTAATAAGGAGGTTCACAAAGAGACAAGTACCCCAAGGAGGAGTGCATGGGGGTTTTGTTTTCCTTGCGCATCCTCGACTCATGGTACGTGAGTGTACTCTAACATCCGATCCCTCAAAAGATTAGTGATCCATCTAGTAGCTAGAGTTCTCAACTAGTTTTGTAGGTTTTGAAAATAAACACAGATTGCCCAAAATACGACACCTATCACTAATAGGCTAGATCTCTTGACACCAAAAGTTCAAATATTACTCACATCGATACCTCAAAACTATTGCAAGTTACTACTAAAATTAAATAGCAACCTCAATTACCTACTCTAAAGACAAGACATAACTCAGTGCAACAACCAACTCTCTTAACAAGATAAACATGAAAACTTAAGAGAGTTCCAGCAACAAACTAAACAAAAGCCAAGGCTCTTGCTAAAGACAAACTAAGACTAAAACTAGACATGGCATTAGCTACGAAAAGATAAAGAACACACAACAGCAAAAGGATTGCCATGAAAAATCCTATGATGTGTTCTAGATTTTGGAAGTGGAGCGTGTTTCTCTCCCACACAAAGTAAGATGGGGTCTAACTTGTTATGAAAAGAAAGCAAAGCTAAAGAAAACTAAAAATGAAACCTAAGAGCGAGACGCTCCAAGCATAGCACATAACGCATGAAGTGATAAAAATATAGTGAGACGAAGGACGAACTGATGATTGTTGATGGAGAAGAGGATGCACGGGGGCATCCCCAAGCTTAGACGCTTGAGTCTCCTTGAATATTTGTTGGGGATGCATGGGGCATCCCCAAGCTTGAGCGCTTGACACTCCCGAATCTTCTTTCATCATCTTCCATCGCACACTTGAAAACTCCCTTCATACATAACTCATCATAAGCTGATTAGAGAGGTTAGTACCCTTAATAAATAATTTTCGCCCACTGGATATAAATATATTCTTGAAGAGCTACTGTTTCTCAAGATTTTCAAAAAAAATTTGCAAAGAAAAAGCAAGCTTAAGGTTTGCAAAAGTAAGGAAAGGCAAAACGTGGCAGAATCTGTGGAAAACAGAATAACAGGTAGTAAAGAATTTTTTAGGGGTACTTCTGCAACTCAAATCAAAAAACTCAGAACATACGAAAGTTCCGTGATTGTATAGATCATGCTGTGTAAACATTTCAGCTCAAAAAGATGAACTGGTGATTTAATCTGATTTTTCCCGTCACGAGGACATAATCTGTTTTCTGGACAGCATGTCACAACTTTCACTTCCCTTGCCATATGAGGCTATAACTTGGCACAAAGCTTGAAAATAAAGATACAATTATGTTGCTACAGTAGTAACAATCATCAAGACCACCAAAAACTGAAAGTAAAAACTCAAACTAAAAATAACAAGGGTTGTCTCCCTAGAGCTCTTTCTTTATAGCCATAAAGATAGGCTTAAGATTTTAATTATGCTCTCATAGGAATAAGAGTTAAAGAACAAAATAGAGCATCAAGAAGCAAATACAAAACACATTTAAGTCTAACATGCTTCCTATGCAAAGGGATCTTATAGAGGAATAACTCATTGAAGCATAAAGTTATTAGCATAGGAAGCCAAAATAAGTGCAACTTCAAAACGTTCAACATAAAGAGAGGGAACTTGATATTATTGAAATATCTATGAGCATATGTTTCCCTCTCATAATAATTTTCAGTGGGATCATGAATAAACTCAAACATATAAGTATCACGTAAAACTTCCTTATCATGATCCACAAGCATAGAACATTTGTTACTCCCCACATAAGCAAAATCATTCTCATTATTAATAGTGGGAGCATACTCAAGAAAATAGCTATCAGATGAATCATTATTATCATGATGCACTTGTAAAAATTTATTCTTTATAGCATAAGTGTCATCACAATAATCATCATAGATGGGAGGCAAAGTATCATCAAAATAATTTTCCTCATCAAAACTTGGGGGGCTAAAAAGATCATCTTCATAAAATGTAGCATCCCCAAGCTTATGGTTTTGCATATCATTAGTATCAAAAGTATTCAAAGAAGACATGCTAATAACATTACTACTATCATGAGTGTTGTTCAAATAATAAAGCTCCATAGGCTTTTTTTATCTCCTCCTCAAACACTTCATGTCCTAACTCAAGATAGAGCTCATAAAGCTCTCTCATAATTTTTTTGTTGTTTTCCATAAGGCCTAACTAGTGAAAATAAAAACAAGAAACGAAAAGATTTAATTGCAAGATCTAAAGATATACCTTCAACGCTTACCTCCCCGGCAACGGCGCCAGAAATAGCTTGATGTCTACGCACGCTTCTATTCTTGTAGACTATGTTGGGCCTCCAAGCACAGAGGTTTGTAGGACAACAACAATTTCCCTCAAGTGGATGACCTAAGGTTTATCAAACTCAGGGAAGTAGAGGTTGAAGATGGTCTCTCTCAAGCAACCTTGCAATTAAGATGCAAGAAGTCTCTTGTGTCCCCAACACACCTAATACAACTAGGAGTTGTATATGTGCACTGGTTCGGCGAAGATATGGTAAAATATGAGTGATAGGTGTGGCAAAGCAAGGTAATATAAATCTGTAATAAAAAGTGCAGCAAGCAAACATGTGACAAAAGTGAGCAAAAACGGGGTAACAATGGTGTAAACAAGGTCTAGGGTTCATACTTTCACTAGTGGCAACTCTCAACAACATTAACATAGTCTAATCACATGATATTTCCCATAAAACATGCAATGGAGACGCACTCGGAGGTCATTCCTTTGTGGTCAAGAGAGGACGAGAATTATGTAGTGCTACAAAAGCACACCTCAAAGTTCGTAGTTGTCAATCTATGGATTTCCCAATGTCACCGCGGCCATCCAAAGAGAGTACCACAATCACCACAACATATCTCAAGGATAGTCAAAGACAAGCACCAAGAGACTCTCAATCTTCAATCAACACACAAAAGAGGAAATCACTCATGAAAATATTCTTCTAATCCATGTCCAATAGACCGCTGTCACCATGGTCTCGGGAATTATACCAGATAAGATCAAGTGAGTACATCAATACAATACATAGAGGAAGGGGAAATATCATGAGATCATCCTAGATTAACATAGCCTATGATCACAACGAAGATCACATCATGGGAGAGAGAATTGACCACATAGCTACTGTTAGAAACCTTAGCTCCGAGGGGAACTACTCACACATGGACATGGTGAGAGAGAGAGAGTGTTGTTGATGGAGAGGTGCAGCCCGGAGAAGATGAAGGAGACGGCGGCGGCGCCCACGGCCACGGCGGTGGCCGCGACCCTTGGCCCCCTTCTTCTTCCTTGGAGATGGTGCTGCTGTGGAGATTGATCTCCCCCTCAAGACGGCTGCCAAGGGGGAGGAAATTTCGTGGTGCCCTTTGACCTACGTTTTCTCTCTTTATATAGAATCCCGGACTCCCGTCATCCAGATTACGTCTTCGGTATTTTGGGGCTCCAGGGAGCATCTGAACTCCGATTGGGCCTAATTTTATGTCTTGATCCACCGGATTTTTTTCCTACAACTTAGCAGTTTAAGTGTTTCCGTTTGAGGCCGTCTTCTAGCGTTTCCGAGGCGATCTTTAAAACCTGTCTGGTGGGGACATATTTCGGGAGAGTTAGAGTCCAACTCCTATAAGGCTTATTTTTGTGATATTCCTTTATCCAAGTAATTCCTACACATAAAGTACAAAAACAAGAACTTGTGCACTCTTGCAACCATTAATAGGTTAGTTACAAAATATGTTATAAAAAGATATGAAAGTGTATCAAAAGCATATCGATATCACACAAAACATGCATGGAGCGAGTAGAAATTATAGATACGTTTGAGACGTATCAAGTATTGACCTTATATCAGGCATGGCTTTGAAAACTTTATTTAATTTTGGCAAACATAGCTTTGGTCTTGACAACATGCATGTTTTCAAGTAGCGACATAGCCAAAACCTTTATGTTATTATGCTTGAAGTGTTATGTTGACAAGGAAGACAATTTGATGTGTTATGCTTACCTTAATGTTTATGTTTATATGTTTTGCATCTAAGTTAGCATCAATGGTCTGTTCTCTCAAAGCTTTTTCTAGCCAAACTCTTTGCCTAGCAGATTTCTGTTTCTGCATCTATACCCTGAAACCATTACCTCCCATATGAGTCCACCATACCTTCCTATTCGTGGTATTCCCCTACCACTCTTATAAGTATAGAATTTATGTGTTATCCTTAAACGTTCAAAATCTTCTGTTTTGTGCCTCTTGTTTAGCTCATGAGGAAGTAGTAGGTAATTCATGATCTTCTTAAGTTGGACAAGTTTTACCCCGGGGTTGCATGTCTAATCTGCAAACCCATAATACAAGGAGGAACTCGCATGAGTGCGCCCAGCTCGAAAGATAATATAACAAATAAACCCTCCTTCACGCTAGGTCTATGAGAAATCAGAAACTTTGGCAGTGATAAACAAAGGAGACTAAGGGGATGTGATCGTCCCCACTTGGGAGCCGTTCCTCGAAACTTGTCCATCTTGAGAAGTAATTGAGCTATCTATTAGCATTCGTTGACAAACTATGCACCTCCCAAAATTTATTTCCATTCTGTTTGATTTAAGGATAGCACATGAGTTTTCCCTGCTTGCCTTTAATAAGGCCTTTTCTTTACTTTTATGTTGAGTCAGTTTTCCTACTTCTTTCCTTTCCCAAAGAGAACAGACACTTGATGTTGATGAGGATTCATCCATATAATGATGCATTAAGTTTTGCCATGCCATATCATTGTTGATATTATGATTTGATAAGTAAGTTGTTTGCGAAAGCTTTTGTCGAGCAAACATCTTCCTTTGTGTTAGCATTTGCACTTCATGACTAATAACACGTTCTTTCAAAACCTTCAATTTGTTTCATCTTATTCAGAAAGAGAAAGAGTAAAAGTTATTAGTTGTCCTTTGACCAAGGATATGTTTGCCATAATTTCATGAGTTTTCTCAGCCCTACTTTTGATTATAATTGTTATTACTTTCTCATAAGGACCTTATGAGTTGAGGTTGCTGTTGAGGATGTTTGAGTTTGGTGGAGAAACTTTGATGCTTCCTGTCCGTATTCTATTTATCGACACTTCACTCTCTAAACTTGTGGACAGGTTTACCGAGCTCAGCATTCTCTTGGGGACAAGCGAGGTCTAAGCTTGGGGGAGTTGATACGTCCAAAATGCATCACTATTTTATATAGCAATTCTTTCTTATTCATTAATATATTTCATGTTATGATGTTGTTCTTATGTTGTTTTGGCTTATTTTACACAGTTTGCAACTTTCCGATACCGAAGCAACAGACGCAGGATTCAACGGTAAAAAGTGGACGCCGAGTTGCTGAAGAAGAATACCTCCAAATTACCTGAAAATCGACGGAGGGCATTTTTCAGAGGATTAATGAATATACGCCGAAGAGGGGCCAGAGGGGGGCCACAGGGTTCCCAGGCGGCCACCCGGCGCGGCCCCACCTTTGGCCGCACCGGGAGGGCGCCTGGAGCCCTGGTACCACTCCCGGCTCCCCCCTTTGGCCTATATATATCCCTCATATATCAAAACCCTAAAAGGGAGAGAGTTTCCGGAGTTCCACCTCCGCTACGTGGCAGAAACCTACAGAGAAGAAAAGACATCTCCGGCGGGCAGATTCCGCCGGGGAGAACACCTCCTATAAGGGGAGATCGTCTCTATCGTCATCACCATCGTCATGGGCATCATCGAGATCATCATCAACATCATCCCACACATCAAGTAATATGATGTTGAAGTAATATGTGTTGTTTGATATTTAAGTTGTGTTGTTATTTTCCTAGTGGTGTTGTGTGAGTCGAACACTCAACACTTCGCCTTATTAAGGACCTAGGGGAATACATTGTGTACAAAGATTTCTCACGGTGGGTTGCCGGAGTGACAGAAACCTAAACATCAGTTCGCACTCTTTTGCACAAGGGAACAATGGATCATCGATCGTGTTGCTATGGTTAGGCTTTTGCCTTAATTACTATCTTTTATTTGCGGATGCTTGCAAGGTGTTTAATTATAAGAGTGCACTTATCTTAGTCTAGATGGTGCACTAGCATAGATCCAACCACTCAACACTTATCAATACGTCACATAGTACCGATACGGAATATGGCGAAAGCATATGACTATTTCTCTCGTGTGTCCTCAAGAACGCCTTAGCCTTTATAAGTTCAGTTGCTAGGCCTATCCTTTGCTCGAAAGGATCGGGCCACTTGTTACTCCTCAATGCTCTTTACTTTGCTCGCTTTTACCTTCTTATTGCTTATATCGAAATCCCCTAAAAAGTTATCTTTCAGTTCCTGCAGCTAGTTCTTTACCAAAGTCACTTAACAATACCTTCTGCTCCTCGTTGGGTTCGACACTCTTATTTATGGAAAATGCTACTAACGACCCCCTACAGTTGAGAATCATCAGGCGGCACCCCCTGGCCAGGCGAGCTGATAGGGGGCGTGGTCCACCCTGGTCGCGCCCTCACGTCGCCTGGTCTGGTGGGACCTCCATGGTGCTCCTCTTTCTTCTATATATTCATCGACTACTAAAAACTCTCCAGGCGGAGTTATTCTTCCGGAAGCCATCAACGTTCCGCCGTCCCGGCGATTCCCAGATCGGGAGTCCCTGCAGTACTATTTTGACACCCTGCTAGAGGAGAGATTCATCCCTGAAGGCCTCTTCACCAACCATGCTTGCCTACCGGATGAGCCGTGAGTAGATCCACCTTGGACCTTGGGTTCATGGCAATAGCTAGATGATATCCTCTCTCCAATCTTGTTCTTCAATGTTTACTCCTTATGAGATTCCTATCATGATCAAGGCATACATGTTATAGTTACTACGTTGTTATGCTGAGTTTGTTGTGATCCAATGGATTATGAATGTTCAGATTGTGAAAGTAATATATTTGATCTTCTTTTATATCGTGTTCTTGATTGTTCTTGCACGTTCTTTGTTATAATTTATTGCTTTTTCAAAGTAGTGCTTTATAACTCCAAAAGGGAGCTTTGTGCTAGATAGTAGGTTCATGCCTTCCCTATGTCGCGCCTGAGTGACAGAAACATGCTGGCGGGGGAATGTGATGTTGCTACTAATGGTAAAGCAGTGGTACTTGTGGCTACTTTGTTGTTGGTATTTCTTACATTATGCATTGAGTTCATAACATTTTCCTATTACTTTGAGTTTTTATCTTATAGGTGTTGCTCACAATTTAATACCAGCGTGATGTTCTGGATTAGACTTCTCAAGATGGACATTTAGTAGTAGATGCTTTGTATTGAGGTCTACATGCTTTGGCGTAATGCCTACATGACTTAATCTTGTACTCTCTATTAGTATAATTAGCATTGCGATGCATTTATAATTTTGTCAATTGCCCAGTTGTAATTTGTTCACCCAACATAAGTTTATCATCTTTTGGTACCAAGACATCACTAGTGAATGCCGTGACACCCAGTCCATATCCTAATCATAAGTTTATATCCTCTAATATTTATTTCATTTTTTACTTTTCTTGTTTCACTTTTATTGTTTGAACTATCCTATATGTGTAACCTTTTGTAAACAGCAAGACAGAGGGATTGACAGCCCTTCCTTCCTCATTGGGTGTGAGAGTATTTTTTTCCTTGTGTGCAGGTTCACGTTCGTTCAAAAAAAAAAGCGTGACGGGCACAAAAACCTCCTTGAATAAGCTTAAGTTCTTTGGTTCGACAAACCTCAGTCCCCGTGTTGAGGGAAATTTGTTGCTATCTACATCACTACCTTCCACTTGGGGTTTCCAATGAGAATGTGTGATCCACACCATCAGTCGCCCGAATGCCCATTTGCTTGGTCAAAGTGGTTTGACCATTACTTTGAAAATCCATAACTAATTCGTAAGAACTCAAAAAAATGCAAATAAGATATAAAAATGTTCAAAGAAACATCAACTACATGTGCATATTATTTACATCCAGGAGAATAGCATTTTTAAAACCTGTTTAGGGTTAATAACATTAATAGTATGTTTATGATGAATGCACATATAGGTGATGGATGTAAATGACATATGTGTATATGTGATGTTGTTTTGAATGTTTTGGTATCTTATTTGCATTTTTATGAGTTTATATGAATTAGTTATGAATTTTTAAAGTAATGGTCAAACCACTTTAACCAAGAAAAAGGGCATTCTGGTGACTTAAAACGAATTTTTAGGGGAAAATTTGAGCATACAATAATTAGGAGTAAATATGCGAGTGGGTGAAAATTAGGGAACATGTAATTATCCCTAACTTTTATATTGTTTATATGGTATTTTAGACACATATTAGTTTGGTGGTTCACAAAGACTAACAACATATATTGTCGAACATGTTAGTTTACACACATATTCTTTGCTAAGAACCTTGCGGAAATACTGATAAACTATCATTTTTTATTAACTTGGTAATTTATACATTTCAAGGCTGGTAATTTATAAACAGAAACACTAGAAAATATATATTGTGATCATGGTAGTTTATACACTTGAAGGTTGGTAACCACACATCGATCTTTTTTGTCAATAAAGTACCTCTGGCTGGGATTCTGTGGTTAGAAGAATGGTTGGTTGTCCTACGCATGTTTTCATCCTGCCAGTTCACTCTTGGACCACTTCGTACATCCTCTGCAATATATCACTGGTTAGGCACCATTGTATCACCTGCTTTTTTCTGTTTGCATGTTTGTACAATGAAATATACAACCCAACACAAAAAAATCTTGTCAACAAAAGGAAAACTACCCATGTTCTCTTATTTTACACATTGTTTTCTTCATTTTCGTATTTTTCACTGGGATTTAAGGGAAGCTATTCATTCAGGTCTACAACAAATATTTACACTGCTAGGAAACAACTCAGTGCAACATGAGTTTTCTTGACATCATTTTCTTCAACAATTGAGACATGTTTTAGTGATAGTGCCCTAGTGAATTTACACCACTCCCGGTAACAATAATGAATAGGGGATAATAAGTATGAATTATGCCAATTCAATTCGTTCTATTTTTGTATTTCCATGGGAATAAACATAAACAAGTATGATAATTTCATATCACGCCCTCTGGTTAATTAGTAAGTGTGGGAGTGCTTAGGGGCAACGATTTTTCAAACCTTATTGGTCTATTTTTCGTCCTTTTTTTGATCTCTAGAATGGGGCTGGGGGGGTGAACAAACATGAACATGGCTTGGTAAGATCAACACCACATCCCCGTGAAGGAATCGGGAGGAGAAAACACCAAGGAGAAGGCCTTGCATGAATCGGTTACGTCTCACCCTTGTGCGTTATCGCGCGCTCGACCTCGCGCACTAGTGAGTTAAGGATCATTTTTAGAACCCAAAGAAGAACATAAATCCTATTCTCACGACTGTCTCGTTGGCTACCCCAAGTGGAAGGTTGAGATGTAGCTAATAGAAAATTTCCCTCGGTGAAGATACCAAGGTTTGTCTCTAACGGACTCTGAATGCTGCAAGTAGGTGTCAATGGCGCCAGAGATTAAGTTGCCAAAAGGAGATGAGGTTGACGTGGACCTGCACACAGAAACATATAAGTTTGCTCCCAACAAGTTCAGAGAGGTTGTCAATCTCTCCGGCCTTGTCGTTTACAAAGAATCAAACACACGGGATAATAGTAGTGGTGATTGCAACTGAAAGGAAATAAAAGCAGTAAATAAAGTGGAGGTGTAAACAGTGATGGAAATATGGACCGGGGTCTCATGATGTTCACTAGCGATGTCTCTCTCCCAAAAGACGATAAAATAGCTAAGGTGGGTAAAAAAATTACAGCTGGGCAATTGACAGAATTATAAACGCACTGCAATGCTAATTATGATGCAAAGAAAGTTAGAGGCTCAAAAGTATGGACAGTACGCCAAGAAAAGTAGACTGAAATCCAACTGCATCTATGATGTCGTGAGAGTTGCTCGCCCCTCGTTGGTTACCCAAAGTGGAAGGTTTGAGATGTAGACAGCAGCAAATTTCCCTCGGTGAAGATACCAAGGTTTGTCTCCAGTAGGACTCCAACAACGACAGGAAGGTGATAACGGCGCCAGTAATTAGGCGGGTGACGTGGACCTGCACACACACAACAGATAACTTTGCTCCCAACGAGTTCAGAGAGGTTGTAAATCCCTCCGGCCTTGTTGTTTACAAAGGATAACACGTATGGGATAATAATGATAATGATAGCAACGAAAAAGTAAATAAAGCAGAAAATAAATAGTGGGTGTAAATAGTATTGGAAATATGGACCGGGATCTCATGATGTTCACTAGTGATGTCTCTCTCCCAAAAGACGATAAAATAGCCATGCGAGGTAAACAAATTACAGCTGGGCAATTGACAGGATTATGTGCGCAAACCAATGCTAACTATGATATAAAGAAAGAAAGATGCTCAAAAGCTTGGGCGGTACGCCAAGACAAGTAGACCGAAATCCATATGCATCTACCTACTAATCATACACCTTGAGATATTTATCTAGAACATCTCGCTGGTATTAAGTTGCGAATCCCACCCAAAGTGTAAACTCAGAGCAACAGACAACTGCATTAAAGAACTTTGCGTAAAGTAAACAATCCTTGCGACCGCAAGTACAAGAACCATTGTTTTCTCCCTTGTGGCAACAGCACATCCCCTAGACTCATGTTTCTGTCACTCAAGCTAGTCATCAGGGGGCATGTACCCACAATCATGCATAACGCTCCCTCTTGGAGTCACTACCTACTACTTGGCCAAAGCAATAAACAGCAACGGAAAACATGCAAGAATTACTCAAGAACATAAATATAAAAGAGGAGAATCAAATATATTACTCAAACACAATCTGAACATAGTCTCATAATCCATCGCATCCCAGCAAACTCAGCATAGCAACAGCAGAAAGATTACATATGTGCCTCGATCATGTAGGGCAGCTGATGGCAAGAGAGTGTTAATACTCTTCAAGCCTCGTTGGTTACCCCAAGTGCAGGGTGAGATATAGTGCAGCGGCAAGTTTTCCCTTGGCAAAGATACCAAGGTTTGTCTCCCGTAGGACTCCGAAGGATACAAGAAGGTGGTAAAGTGAACAATGGCGCCGAGGTTGCTAGCTTCACCTGGACCTGCACACAGATACAAATAACTTTGCTCCCAACGAGTACAGAGGAGTTTTCAATTCCTCCGGCCTTGCTGTTTACAAAGGATACACAAGAGATAAAAGTGGAACTGAAAGTAAACTAAGGGTGTAAACAATAAAGTGAAGATGGACCGGGGTCCCGTGATTTTCACTAGTGATGTCTCTCTCCCAAAAGACGATAAAATTGCTAGCGAGGTAAACAAATCACAGCTGGGCAATTGACAGAATTATGAAGGCACCGCAATGCTAACTATGCTGCAAAGAAAGGAAGGGATCAAAAGCAATGGGAAGTACGCCAAGGTAAGTAGACCGAAATCCAACTGCATATACTACGAATCATCCACCTTGAGATATCTATCCAGAACATCTCGCTGGTATTAAGTTGTGAATCCCACCCAAAGTGTAAACTCAAAGCAACAGACAACTGCATTAAAAGAACTTTGCGTAAAGTAAACAATCCTTGCACCCGCGGGTACAAGCACCGTTGTTTTATCCCTGGTGGCAACAACACATACCCTAATCTCATGTTTCTGTCACTCAAGCTAGACATCAGGGGGTTGAACCCACAATCAAGCATAACGCTCCCTCTTGGAGTTGCAAGCAAACTACTTGGCCAAAGCAAAATACTGCAACGGAGAACATGCAAGAATTTACTCAAGAACAAAATATAAAAGAGAAGAACCAAATATATTACTCATCACAATCTGAACATAGTCTCATAATCCATCAAATCCCAGCAAACTCAGCATAGCAATAGCAGAAATTAAAAAAGTGCCTCGATCATGTTAGGCAGCTCACGAGGTCTCGAAAGTGGAAGAACAAAGAGGAGAGAAGTACATCACATAGCTACTGGTCACGGACCCATGGTCCAAGGGGGACTACTCACGGCACATACGGGAGGCGTCCATGGCTATAGATGGTCTCCCGGAGGGGGTTCCTCCTCCCGGCAGGGTGCCGGGGCAGCTCCTCCAGGCAACCCCGATCTTGAAACGGCGGCGGCGGCGGTACAGAGGCGAGTTCGTGGAAAAGAGATCGATATTAGGGGTTTCCACACCGAGGGCTAAATATAGGCGGAGGGGGGCATCGAGGGGACCCACAGGGCAGCCAGGAGGCCCCCTGGCGCGGCCTAGGGTGGGGCCGCGCCAGGGACCCGTTTGGAGTCCCTATGGTGCCCCCCCTCCGCTGCCTTGGTGATTCCGGAAGCTTCCGTGTCGCTGATTTTTTAGATGATTTTTCTGGATTTTTTGGAGCACTTTTAATGGCCGGAAAACCTGAAATACAAAAACATCAGAAAACAGCAACTGGCAGCTGGGTGCACTGGGTTAATAGATTAGTCCAAATATGCTCAAAATTGTATGAAAGTTCAAGCAAAACATGGCAAAGTCACACAAAACATGCATGGAGCAAGCAGAAATTATAGATACGTTTGGGACGTATCAACATCCCCAAGCATAATTCCTGCTCGTCCTCGAGTAGGTAAATGATAACAAGCATAATTTCTGTGGTGACATGCCACACAACCATATAAGGACTTTTAAGTAAAGCAATCAAAGCATGCAATTCAATTCAAGTCTTAACAAGCAAGAGTCTATATTAGCATTGACACAAGCAACAAAAGAAAAAAAGGTGCAAGAGCTCTCGCTGTCCGTGACTCGAATGTCTCCAGATGGTGTTTGCGTGCAAGCAGGGGATTGGGAAAAAGAGATAAAAAAGATTGTTGAGAACAACTATCTACTAAAGTTTCACACTTAGTCTCCTTTGGATTCTTATCTTGACTCGTCCCCAGACCACTAGCCAGGTACAAGTCAAAATGATCCACTCCCTTTCAATATTTTGAGCACTCATGCAATGGACGAGCGTGAACAAGAAAGTTGACACCTAAAAGGCGAAACAGAAAAAAGGTGGATGAGGAAGACAAAAAAAGGTGTGAAAGGCTCACATCAATGAGGACAATCATAGGCGAGAGAAGACCATATAATAGATATGATGTGAGGAGTAGGGATTGCCATGCAACAGATGCAAATGTGAGCTAAAAGCTCTCCAAGGAAACTAGTGGGGGTGCATCTAACTTTCTTGCTCAAGAAGACCTAGAGCTCGTTTGAGGAGGCTCATCATTGGAATATACAAGCCAAGTTCTATAGTGTGAAGGTCCCCACATAGCTATATGCATGATGATCTCTATGGAGTACAAGGGATAGAGGATGAAGTACTAGTGTGGATCTCTCAAAAGGAATAGTAGTGTGCCCCCTTCTCTCTTTTTTATTTTTCTTTTTCTCTTTTTTCTATTTTATTTTAATTTTTTGGTGGCCTCAATGGCTCTTTCTATTTAACTCTCATTTGTCCTCTTTGGGATCTTTTGATTTTGTCCTCTTTGGGATCTTTTCCTCACTTTAGGGGCAACACTCTATATTTTACAAGAATAGAGGAGATCTTTCACACTTTACAAAAATACTCACATAAAGAAGATATAACTATCATGATGCAAATGTATGCCTCTGCCAGGATAGCAGGGTATGCAATGATACTAGTGCGTCATGTATCAATGATTAGGGCAAGGCCCAATTAGCATGCGGCTCATCGATCAAGCAAGTAGCATGTATGCCATGAGGATCAAGTCATGAGAAGGTGGATGTTGCATGGCAATGTATCTCAGAAAGGCTATGGAAATGCCTTGTAGGTAGGTATGGTGGCTGTTTTGAAGAAAGATATAAGGAGGCTTAAGATGACAGAGCGTATCGTGCCAAGGGTTTGGATGCACCGGCGAAGTATGCGCCAACTCTCAAGGTGAGAAAGGGGAATGCACGGTACTGAAGAGGCTAGAGAAAGTATAGGTGGGTGGAAGTGTCAACTTTCGAATACTCACATTTGTCCGAAGAGCTCATGCACTTATTATCGGTAACTCTCAATCTAATCAGGAGGTTCACAAAGAGACAAGTACCCCGAGGAGGAGTGTATGGGGGTTTGGTTATCCATGCGCATCCTCGACTCATGGTATGTGAGTGTACTCTAATATTCGAACCCTCCAGAGGTTAGTGATACATCTAGTAGCTAGAGTTCTCAACAGGGGTTTTTGGTTTTCGAAAAACACACGGATTGCCCAAAATACGACATCTATCACTAATAGGATCGAGCTCTTGACACCAAAAGTTAAAACATTACTCTAGTCAATACCTCAAAACTATTGCAAGTTACTACAAAGAGAACAACAACTTTAACTACCTACTTTCTAGTCAAGACACAAAACTCAGTGCAACAGGCAACTCTCTAACAAGATAAGACATGCAACCTATAGAAAGTTCAACCTAAAACAAAAGAAAAGCTCTAGAAAAACTAAATCACTACAACTAAACAGAGCAACAACTAAGAAAAGAAAAAGAACAACTGACAGCTAAAGGAATAAGCATGCAAATCCTATGAGGAGTTCTAGTTCAAGCGGAGCGTGTAATTCTCCCACACAAAAGAGTAAGCTGGGGTCTAACTTGTTACTACAGCAAACAAAGAAAAAGAAAACCAAAAATAAAACCTAAGAGACGCTCCAAGCATAGCACATAACGCATGAAGTGATAAAAATATAGTGCAACGAGGGACGAAATGATGATTTTTTATGAAGAAGGAGATGCACGGGGGCATCCCCAAGCTTAGACGCTTGAGTCTCCTTGAATATTTCTTGGGGTGCACATGGGCATCCCCAAGCTTGAGCGTTTGACACTCCAAGATCTTCTTTCATCATCTTCCCTCACACACTTGAAAACTCCCTTCATACATAACTCATCATAATCTGATTAGCGAGGTTAGTACCCATAATAAAATAATTTTTCCTCTACTGTAAATAGAGATATTCTTGAAGAGATACTGTTTCTCAAGATTTCCAAAAAGTTTTTGCAAAGAAAAAGCAAGCTTAAGGTTTGCAAAACGAAGAAAAGGCAAAACAGGACAGAATATGTGAAAAACAGACCAACAGGTAAAAACGAATTTTTTAGGGATATTCTTCAACTCAAATAAAAAAACTCAAAACATACGAAAGTTTCGTAATTGTGTAGAGCATGCTGTGTAAAAAATTCAGCTCAAAAAGATGAACTGGAATTCTTGTATGATTTTTCTAGTCACGAGGACAGAATCTGTTGTCTGGACAGCTTGTTACAACTTTCACTTCCCTTGTCATATGAGGCTATAAAAGGCACAAAGCTTGAAAAGTAAAGATACAATGATGTTGCTACAGTAGTAACAATCATCAAGACCACTAAAAACATAATAAAAGAAAAAAGAAAAACCTAAATTCGTTGCGGGCTGCCTCCCGAAAGCGCTTTTTTAAAGCCATTAGCTAGGCTTAAAGGAGAAGATCAAGTCTTTTCAAGAGAATAACTAGCCCGTGTGACAGACTCAAAAGGTAACTTAATATTTTTCCTAGGGAAATGTTTCATCTCTTTCTTGAGAGGGAATTGGAATTTTATATTTCCCTCTTTCATGTCAATAATAGCACCAACTGTGCGAAGAAAAGGACGTCCCAAAATAATTGGACAAGAAGGTTCACATTCAATGTCCATAATAGTGAAATCAACGGGAACATAATTGTCATTGACAATGATAAGAACATCGTCGATCTTCCCCAAAGGCTTCTTTACGGAAGAATCAACAAGACGAACACCAAAAGAACAGGGATCAAAAGGTTTCAATTCAAGCATATCATACATTCTTTTGGGCATAACAGAGGTACTTGCTCCAACATCACAAAGAGCATAACAAGAAAAGTTATTCAACTTAATTTTAATCATAGGATCCCAACCATCTTCTAGCTTCCTAGGTATGGAGGCTTCTAGTCTAAGCTTCTCCTCCCTAACTTTGATTAGAGCATTAGTGATATGCTCTGTGAAGGAAAGATTAAGTGTGCTAGTGTGGGGGTCTCTAGACATCTTGTGTAGGAAACCAATAACTTCAGGTAAAGTGCAGTTGTCAAAGTCTAGGTCACTACTATCTATCAAGGAGGTAATGATATCATTTAGGCTCACTTGTTTTAAAGCCTCTATGTTCATAGATGTTTCTTCATCTATGGTTGAGGTGGTAGCATCACCATTGATAGGTCCAGTGGGACTAGGGGTGTGATGAGTGCTAACTATTTGGACATCCTCAACTACTTGGATAGTAGCTACTGTGTGGTAGGTAGGAAGGCTCTTAACTCTCTCTTCTTCATTGGGAATGACTTCTGGTTTGGCTGCCATCTGGTTTATCAAGGTAGATTGGGTGTGAGACATGTTTGAAACATAGGTCTCAATGGCAGCGAGTCTAGTGTGGAGGCTGGAAATGTCACTATTCAGGCTCTCAAGTTGTTTGCTAATGTTTTTCAGGATAGAGGAGTGCTCATCTAACTATCTGGAAAAGGCCTTGTTTTGTTCGAACTGTGTGTGCATATAGCTTTTGATGGCTTTTTCTATTTCTATAAGTTTCTCATAGCTGGGTAGGTTTCTTTCCCTATAATTCTGGCTGTAGGAGTTGCTATTACCGTTCCCATAGTTGTTGGATGGGAAAGGCCTAGGATTGTTCCTACCAAAGTTACTCCTATAAGCATTATTGTTGAAGTTGTTTCTAGAGATAAAGTTCACATCTACTTGCTCTTGAGCAACCAAATAATTTAAAGGAACATCCTGAGGATCAATAGGAGCTTGCTTGGTAAGTAGAGACATGATAAGGTCAACCTTTTCATTTAGAGAGGTGATCTCCTCGACAGAATTTACCTTCTTACCAGTTGGAGATCGTTCGGTGTGCCACTGAGAGTAGTTCAGCATCATCTCATCAAGTAGCTTTGTGGCAGCACCAAGTGTGGTTGACATAAAAGTTCCTCCCGCGGCCGAATCTAAAGTTCAAGCCTACATAAAAAGTCTGGATAACCATCCAGGTAGTCAATCCATGTGTGGGGCAGTTCTTGACAAGCGTCTTCATACGTTCCCAAGCCTGGGCAACGTGTTCATTATCCGATTGCCTGAAATTCATAATGTTACTCCTCAATTGAATAATTTTAGCAGGGGGATAGTACTTCCCTATAAAAGCATCTTTGCATTTACTCCAAGAATCAATATGGTTCTTGGGTAAGGATTGCAGTCACTCCTTGGCTCTTCCTCTCAAAGAGAAAGGAAAAAGCTTCAGCTTGACGATGTCTCCATCCACTTCCTTGTACTTTTGCATATCACAGAGCTCGATAATTTTTTTAAAGTGTAAGGCAGCGTCCTCTCCAGCACCTGAGAATTGATCTTTCATAACAAGATTAAGCAGAGCAGGTTTCATTTCATAAGAAGTTGCTGAAGTGGCAGGTGGAGCAATAGGAGTGCAGATAAAGTCACTGTTGTTGTGACTAGTGAAGTCACACAACTTGGTGTTTTCATTGGAACCCATAGTAGCAGCAGGTATTTTTGGTATTTTTGATAAGGGACACAAAATTAAAAATTGAAAGGTAAACTAACAAGACTAAAAAGCAAAGATAAAAGATAGTGTGTGATACGTCCAAAATGCATCACTATTTTATATAGTAAATCTTTCTTATTCATTGATATATTTCATGATATGATGCTATTCTTATGTTGTTTTGGCTTATTTTACACAGTTTGCAACTTTCCGGTGCCGAAGCAGTAGACGCAGGATTCGGCGGTAAAAAGTGGACGCTCAGTTGCTGAAGAAGAATACCTCCAAATTACCTGAAAATCGACGGATGGTACTTTCCAGAAGGATCACGAAGACACGCAAAAGAGCGACCAGAGGGGGGCCACAGGGTGCCTAGGCGGCCACCTGGCGTGGCCCCCACCCTGGCCGCGCCGGGAGGGCGCCTAAACCCCTGGGACCACTCCCGGTTCCCCCCTCTGTCCTATATAACACACATCATCCAGAAACCCTAAAGAGGGGAGAGTTTACGGAGTTCCGTCGCTGCTCTGTGGCGGAAACCTACAGAGAAGAAAATCCATCTCTGGCGGGCAGATTCCGCCGGGGAGATCACCTCCCGGAAGGGGAGATCATCGCCATCGTCATCACCACCATCACGGGCATCATTGAGATCATCATCAACATCATCCCCATCATCAGCACCATCTCCACCTCCATCCAATCTCATCTCACAATTGCAACTTGTGTTGTAATCCGTACTATCTATCCTCTCTACTCTATCGGTGTTGATTACTACTTTGTGGTGAATGCTATTGAGTTTTGTTGGAGAAATATCGTTGTGTCCAGACTGTTTATCATCTATTTATCCCCACTGATCATGATCTCTTTTATGTCTTGTGAGTAGTTACTTTAGTTCTTGAGGACATGGGAGAAGTCTAATTGCTAGTAGTCATATGATGTTGAAGTAATATGTGTTGTTTGATATTTAAGTTGTGTTGTTATTTTCCAAGTGGTGTTGTGTGAGTCGAACACTCAACACTTCGCCTCATCAAGGACCTAGGGGAATACATTGTGTACAAAGAATGCTTACGGTGGGTTGCCGGAGTGACAGAAACCTATACCCCAGTTTGCACGCTTTCGCACAAGGGAACAATGGATCACCGATCGTATTGCTATGGTTAGGCTTTTGCCTTAAATACTATCTTGTATTTGCGGATGCTTGCAAGGTGTTTAATCAAAAGAGTGCACTTATCTTAGTCTAGAGGGTGTACTAGCATAGTTCCACCCACTCAACACTTATCAACACAGCACATAGTGCCGATACGGAATATGGCGAAAGCACATGACTACCTCTCCCGTGTGTCCTCAAGAACACTTTAGCCTTTATAAGTTTAGTTGCGAGGCCTCTCCTTTGCTCAAAAAGGATTGGGCCACTCGTTACTCTCCAGTGCCTTTTACTTTGCTCATTTTTACTTTCCTGTAGCTTATACCAAGAAAACCCCTAAAAAGTTATCTTTCAGTGCTTGTAGTTATCTCCTTGCCAAAGTCACTTGCTATTACCTTCTGCTCCTCGTTGGTTCGCCACTCTTACTTATCGAAAATGCTGCAATAGATCCCTTAAGGTTGTGGGTCATCAGTGTGCAACTCCCCTATTTGTAGGCTTGAGTCCCCGGCAACGGCGCCACAAAACTTACTGATGGCAAAAGAGTGTTAATACTCTTCAAACCTCGTTGGTTACCCCAAGTGCAGGGTGAGATATAGTGCAGCGGCAAGTTTTCCCTTGGCAAAGATACCAAGTTTTGTCTCCCGTAGGTCTCCGAAGGATACAAGAAGGTGGTAAAGTGAACAATGGCGCCGAGGTTGCTAGCTTCACCTGGACCTGCACACAGATACAAATAACTTTGCTCCCAACAAGTACAGAGGAGTTGTCAATTCCTCCGGCCTTGTTGTTTACAAAGGATCAACGCAAGAGATAAAAGTGGAACTGAAAGTAAACTAAGGGTGTAAACAATAATGTGAAGATGGACCGGGGTCCCGTGATTTTCACTAGTGATGTCTCTCTCCCACAAGACAATAAAAGTGCTAGCGAGGTAAACGAATCACAGCTGGGCAATTGACAGAATTATGAAGGCACCGCAATGCTAACTATGCTGCAAAGAAAGGAAGGGCTCAAAAGAAATGGGCAGTACGCCAAGGTAAGTAGACCGAAATCCAACTGCATCTACTAAGAATCATCCACCTTGAGATATCTATCCAGAACATCTCGCTGGTATTAAGTTGCGAATCCCACCCAAAGTGTAAACTCAAAGCAATAGACAACTGCATTAAAATAACTTTGCGTAAAGTAAACAATCCTTGCACCCGCGGGTACAAGCACCGTTGTTTTATCCCTGGTGGCAACAACACATCCCCTAGTCTCCTGTTTCTGTCACTCAAGCTAGACATCAGGGGGCTGAACCCACAATCAAGCATAACGTTCCCTCTTGGAGTTGCAAGAAAACTACTTGGCCAAAGCAAAATACTGCAACGGAGAACATGCAAGAATTTACTCAAGAACAAAATATAAAAGAGAAGAACCAAATATATTACTCATCACAATCTAAACATAGTCTCATAATCCATCAGATCCCAGCAAACTCAGCATAGCAATAGCAGAAATTACAAAAGTGCCTCGATCATGTGAGGCAGCTCACGAGGTCTCGAAAGTGGAAGCACAAAGAGGAGAGAAGTACATCACATAGATACTAGTCACGGACCCATGGTCCAAGGGGGACTACTCACGACACATACGGGAGGCGTCCATGGCTATGGAAGGTCTCCCGAAGGGGGTTCCTCCTCTCGGCAGGGTGTCGGGGCAGCTTCTCCAGGCAGCCCCGATCTTGAAACGGCGACAGCGGCGGTACAGAGGCGAGTTCGCGGAAAAGAGATCGATATTAGGGGTTTCCACCCCGAGGGCTAAATATAGGCGGAGGGGGCATCGAGGGCACCCACAGGGCAGCCAGGAGGCCCCCTGGCGCGGCCTAGGGTGGAGCCGCGCCAGGGACCCTTCTGGAGTCCCTGTGGTGGCCCCCCTCCGCTGCCTTGGTGATTCTGGAAGCTTCCGGGTCGCTGATTTTTTATCTGATTTTTCCGGATTTTTTGGAGCACTTTTAATGGCCCGAAAACCTGAAATACAAAAACAGCAGAAAACAACAACTCGCGGCTGGGTGCACTGGGTTAATAGATTAGTCCAAATATGCTCAAAAGTGTATGAAAGTTCAAGCAAAACATGGAAAGTCACACAAAACATGCATGGAGCAAGCAGAAATTATAGATACGTTAGGGACGTATCAGCAGCTCGCGAGGTCTAAACCATGAAGAACAAAGAGAGGAGGAGAACATCACGTAGCTACTGATCATGGACCCATGGTCCAAGGGGGACTACTCACGGTTCATCCGGGAAGCGGCCATGGTGGTGGAGAAGCTCCCGGAGGTGGTTCCTCCCTCCGGCAGGGGGCCGGGAAGAGGTCTCCCGGTGCTCCCGATCTTGGAAGCGCGGCGACGGCGGAACAAAGGAGAGATCGCGAAAAAGGGTTCTGTCTTCGGGGGTTTCGCATCACGGAGAATATATGGGCGAAGGGGGGCAGCCAGGGGGGCCACCAGGGGTCCAAGCGGTTCCCTGGCGCGGCCCCACCCTAGGGTGCGCTGGGAGGGAGCCTGGGGCCCTGGTGGGTCCCCTCTGGCCCCTCCTTGGTGATTCCCGAAGCTTCTTAAGCGCTGATTTTATTGGATTTTTCTCGAATTTTTGGAGCACTTTTAATATGGGGGAAAATGAAATAGAAAAACAGCAGAAAACAGGAACTAACACTGGGGTGCACTGAGTTAATAGGTTAGTCCTAATATGATCAAAAGTGTAAGGAAGTGCATCAATAACACAACAATATCACAAAAAAGAGGCATGGAGCAAGCAGAAATTATAGATACGTTTTGGACGTATCAATCTACTCACTAATCATCCACCTTGAGATGTCTATCCATAACATCTCGCTGGTATTAAGTTGCGAGCCTCACCCAAAGTGTAAACCCAAAGCAACATACAACTGCATTAACAAACTTTGCGTAAGGTAAACAATCTTTGCAATCGAGGTTACAAGCACCATTGTTTTCTCCCTGGTGGCAACAACACATCCCCTAGTCTCATGTTTCTGTCACTCATGCTAGACATCGGGGGAATGAACCCACAATCAAGCATAAACGCTCCCTCTTGGATTTACTATCTACTACTTGGCCAAAGCAATAAAAAGCAACGGAGAACATGCAAGAATTACTCAAGAACAAAATATAAAAGGAGAACCAAATATATAACTCATCACAATCTGAACATAATCTCATAATCCATTGGATCCCAGCAAACTCAGCATAGCAACAGCAGAAAGAATTACATAGATGCCTTGATCATGTAGGTAGGGAAGCTCACAAGGGCTAAGAATTGAAGCACCAGATTGGAGAGAAGACATCACATAGCTAACGGTCATGTACCCATGGTCCAAGGGGGACTACTCAGGGAACATCCGGGAAGCTTCTATGGTGGTGGAGAAGCTCCCGGAGGTCAATCCTCCCTCCGGCAGGGTGCCGGGAAGAGGTCTTGTGGTGCTCCCGATCTTGGAAGCGCGGCGGCGGAGGAACAACGGGGAAATTCACAATGCAGAGGTCTCTCTGAGGGTTTCCGGAGAGAGGAGGTAATATAGGCCAAAGGGGGGCACCAGGGGGTGTCCCCACCTCCCAGGCGCCCTGGTAGCGTGGCCAGGGGTGGGGCTGTGCGCCCTGGCCTCCTGGGAGGGGGGTGTCCCCCCTCTGTCCCTTCTTCGATGCTTCCGAAAGCTTCTTCGGCGCTGATTTTTTATCTGATTTTCTTGGAATTTTTGGAGCTCTATAAATATGGGTAAAAACCTACAACTTACAGACATCAGCAGACAGAAACTGGCACTGGGTGCACTGAGTTAGTAGGTTAGTCCAAATATGTGTATTAAGGTATGAAAGTGTAGCAAAACACATAGCAATGTGATACGTCTCAAACGTATCGATAATTTCTGCTCGCTCCATGCATGTTTTGTGTCATATTGCTATGATTTAGATACACTTTCATACACTTTTGATCATATTTGGACTAACCTATTAACTCAGTGCACCCAAGTGCCAGTTTCTGTTTTCTGCTGTTTTTCTATTTCAGTTTTCCCCCATATAAAAAGTGCTCCAAAAATCCGGGAAAAATCAGATAAAAAATCAGCGCGAAGGAAGCTTCCAGAGCCCCGAAGGAGGGCCAGGGGCCACCACCAGGTGACTAGGCGGCCACCTGGCGCGGCCAGGGGCCTGGCCGCGCCAGGGGGGCGCCTGGACTCCTGGTGGCCCCCCTGGCTGCCCCCCTTCGCCTATTTAATCTCCGTCACGGGAAACTTCCGGGGAGAGAACCCTTTTTGGCGATCTCGACTCTGTTCCGCCGCCGCCGCGGTTCCAAGACCGGGAGCACCGTCAGGACCCTTCCCGGTACCCTGTCGGAGGGAGGATTGACCTCCAGGAACTTCCCTCCACCATGGACTCTTCCCGGATGTGCCGTTAGTAGTTTCCTTTGGACCATGGGTCTGTGATCAGTAGCTATGTGATGTTCTCGTCCCCTCTTTGTTCTTCATGGTTTAGACCTCGTGAGCTGCCCTACATGATCGAGGCAAATACATAATCTTTCTGCTTTTCTATGCGGAGTTTGATGGGATCTGATGGATTATGAGATTATGTTCAGATTGTGATAGAGTAATATAATTGGTTCTTATCTTTTGTATTTTTGTTCCAAAGTAATTCTTGCATGTTCTCCGTTGTTGTTTTTTGCTTTGGCCAAGTAGTAGGTAGTAACTCCAAGAGGGAACGTTATGCTCGATTGTGGGTACATGCCCCCTAATGACACGCTTGAGTGACAGAAACATGAGTCTAGGGGATGTGCTGTGTACACAAGGGGGAATCAGCAGTGCTTGTAACCGCGGTTGCAAGGATTGTTTACTTTATGCAAAGGTCTTTTTAATGCAGTTGTCTGTTGCTTTGGGTTTACACTTTGGGTGGGGCTCGAAACTTAATACCAGCGAGATGTTCTGGATAGATATCTCAAGGTGGATGATTAGTAGTAGATGAAGATGGATTTCGGTCTACTTATTTTGGCATACTGCCCATGCTTTTGAGCCTCTTCCTTTCTTTTGTAGCATAGTTAGCATTGTGGTGCATTTATAATCCTGTCAATTGCCCATCTGTAATTTGTTTACCTCGCATAGCAGTCTTATCGTCTTTTGGGAGAGAGACATCACTAGTGAACATCATGGAACCCCGGTCCATATTCTCATCATTGTTTACAAGCTCATTTATTTTCTCACCTTTACTTTCAGTTGCTATCATTATCATTATCCCTTGTATTTTGATCCTTGGTAAACAACAAGACCGGAGAGATTGACAACCTCTCTGAACTTCATTGGGAGCAAAGTTATTAGTGTCTGTGTGCAGGTCAAGGTGAAGTAAGCAATCTAGAAGATTGTGAAAGGCGCCATTGTTCATTTCACCACCTACTTATCATTGTCGGAGTCCTACTGGTCGATACTCTAAACCTTGGTGTCTTAACCAAGGGAAACTTGTCGCTACGCTGCATCTCACCTTCCACTTTGGGTAACCAACGAAGGGTGAGAAGCAATTATCATCTCTCGCGTATCAAGCAAATTTCTAGCGCCGTTGCCGGGGATTCCAAGGCGGAAAAATATAGGTCCCGTCAACCGCCAAATTTCTGGCGCCATTGCCGGGGACTCCGAGTGATATATAGGGGAGTTGCCCACTACCTTTTACCTTTACTTCTTAGTCTTGTTAGTTTACCTTTCTGCTTTTATCTTTGAGTCTTATATCAAAATCGCAAAATAAATTATTTATCTTGCTTATGTCTGGTCCTTTTGCCTTTGTTGAGACAGAGGTTCTCACCTTTAAACAAAAAGGTGGTGAAAGTTTAAAAGATGATTGGTATAGAATTAATGATTCTCAAAAAAGATCCACCAAGAAGCAATCCACTACTATCCTGCTTAGAAATTTTTATGTTGGGATTACTCCTTGGAATAGGTTCATATTAGATACTGCTATCAATGGGAATTTCCTAGAAGCCCCAATTTGGGAATCTATTAATGTTATTGAAAATATTGTTGGAAATCTCCCTGTTGCTAGCATACAAGAAGATATAACTCTAGCTCACATTATGAAGAAACTTGAAAAGATAGAGTTACAAATACCAAGTATAACTAGGATAAATGAGTTTGATCGCAAGATTCAAGGGAATTTGAATAGACTCGATAGCTCCATGCATAAAATTATTAAAACTTTGGATACCATCAAATTCCATGATATGGATCCTTCTAGGATTGATAAGATTGAGGAAATCATTAATACTCTAGGAACTACTTTCTCCTCAATCAAACACAAAAAGGTAGAGACTCCGGCAAGGAAGGAACCTAAGTTCAACTATGTCCCTAAGGTTCCCCGACCCAGAAACAAACCACCCATTGCCAAGGAAGTTGAAACCGTGAAAACTTAGGAAGAAATACCTCTCTTTGATAAATTTATAAATGAAACTCCCATTGATTTTCCGCCTTTTGGTTTTCTCCCTAGAAGTATCTTCATTAGGACTTTATTTGAAAGACCTCTTAAGACTAGTTGTATAATTGAAGAGCTTTTTGATGATCTTGATGATGATTCGATTGTTACGACTTGATCTTTTGCTTTATGCCTAGCTTAAAGGCGTAAAAGAAAGCGCTTGTGGGAGGCAACCAAAGATGTTTTTACTTCTGTTTTTAGTGGTCTTGATGATTGTTACTACTTTAGAAACATCATTGTATCTTTATTTTCAATCTTTGTGCCTAGTTATAGCCTCATATGACAAGGGAAGCAAAAGTTGTGACATGGTGTCCAGAAAAAAGATTTTGTCCTCGTGACGGAAAAAAATTGGATCAAATCACGAGTTCATCTTTTTGAGCTGAATTTTTTGCACAGCGTGTCTATACAATCGCGGAATTTTCGTATGTTCTGAGTTTTTTGATTTGAGTTGTAGAAGTGCCCCGAAAAAATTCTCTACTACCTGTTGTTCTGTTTTTCATAGATTCTGCCACGTTTTGTCATTCCTTACTTTTGCAAACCTTAATCTTGCTTTTTTCTTTGCAAAAACCTTTTGGAAATCTTGAGAAACAGTATCTCTTCAAGAATATCTTTATATATCCAGTGGGAAAAAATTATTTTATTAAGGGTACTAACCTCTCTAATCAGTTTATGATGAGTTATGTATGAAGGGAGTTTTAAAGTGTGCAATGGAAGATGATGAAAGAAGATTCAGGAGTGTCAAGCGCTCAAGCTTGGGGATGCCCCCATGCATCCCCAATAAATATTCAAGGAGACTCAAGCGTCTAAACTTGGGGATGCCCCCGTGCATCCCCATCTCCATCAACAATCATCAGTTCGTCCTTCCTCTCACTATATTTTTATCACTTCATGCGTTATGTGCTATGCTTGGAGCGTCTTGCTCTTAGGTTTTATTTTTAGTTTTCTTTAGCTTTGCTTGCTGTTCATAACAAGTTAGACCCCGTCTTACTTTGTGTGGGAGAGAAACACGCTCCACTCCAATCTAGAACACATCATAGGGTATTTCATGCTTATCTTTTTGCTGTTGTGTGTTCTTTATCTTTTCGTAGCTACTGCCATGTTTAGTTTTAGTCTTAGTTTGTCTTTAGCAAGAGTCTTGGCTTTTGTTTAGTTTGTTGCTGGAACTCTCTTTAATTTTCATGTTTATCTTGTCAAGAGAGTTGGTTGTTGCACTGAGTTGCGTCTAGTCTTGAAAGTAGGTAATTGAGGTTGCTATTTAATTTTAGTAGTAACTTGCAATAGTTTTGAGGCATTGATGTGAGTAATGTTTGAACTTTTGGTGTCAAGATCTCTAGCCTATTAGTGATAGGTGTCGTATTTTGGGAAATCCGTGTTTATTTTCAAAACCTACAAAATCTAGTTGAGAACTCTAGCTCCTAGATGGATCAGTAGTCTTTTGAGGGATCGGATATTAGAGTACACTCACTTACCATGAGTCGAGGATGCGCAAGGAAAACCAAACCCCCATACACTCCTCGTCGGGGTACTTGTCTTTTTGTGAACCTCCTTATTAGATTGAGAGTTACCGATAATAAGTGCATGAGTTCTTCGGACTAATGTAAGTATTGAAAGTTGACACTTCCACCTCCTCATATTTGCTAGCCTTTCCTATGCCGTGCATTGCTCCTTCTCACTCTGAGAGTTGGCGTCCACCTTCGCCGGTACATCCAAACCCTTGGCATGATACGCTCTGTCATCATAAACCTCCTTATATCTTTTCTCAAAACATCCACCATACCTTCCTATCAAGGCATTTCCATAGGCTTTCCGAGATATATTGCCATGCAACATCCACCTCTTCATGACTTGATCTTCATGTCATACTTGTTCCTGCTACACTGGCAGCAACATACATTGCATACATCATGATAGCTACATCTTATTTATGATTTGAGTACCTTGTAAAGTGTGAAATATCATCAATACCCTCTTGTAAATTAGAGTGTTGCCCTTAAGTGAGGAAAAGATCCCAAAGTGGACAAAATAAAAGATCCCAAAGAGGACAAATGAGAGTTAAATAGAAAGAGCCATTGAGGCCACCAAAAAAATACAAAAAAATAGAAAAATAAAAATAAAGAGAGAAAGAGGCAACACTACTATCCTTTTGAAAGATCCACACTAGTACTCCCTCTTATCCTTGTACTCCATAGAGATGATCATACATGCATATAGCTATGTGGGGACCTTCACACTATAGAACTTGGCTTGCATATTCCAACGATGAGCCTCCTCAAAAGAGCTCTAGGTATTCATGAGCAAGCAAGTTAGATGCACCCCCACTAGTTCCATTGGAGAGCTTTTTAGCTCATATGTGCATCCGTTCCATGGCAATCCCTACTCCTCACATCATATCTATCATTTGTCCTTCTCGCCTATGATTGTCCTCATTGATGTGAGCCTTTCTCATCCTTTTTGTCTTCCTCCTCCACCATATTTCTCTCTTTGCCATCCTAAGTGTCAACTCTCGTGCTTATGCTCCTCCATTGCATGAGTGCTCAAAATATCGAAAAGGAGTGGATCAAATTGACTTGTACCTGGCTAGTGGTCTGGGGACGAGTCAAGATAAGATTCCAAAGAAGACCAAGTGTGAAACTTTAGTAGATTGAGTTCTCAACAAAAAAAATCATTTTTTCTCGTATTCCCTATCCCTCTTCTTGCACGCAAACACCATTTGGATACATTTGAGTCACGGACAGCGAGAGATCTTGCACCTAATGTTCTTTCATTGCTTGTTTCAATGCTAATATAGACTCTTGCATGTTATTACTTGAAATGAATCACATACCTTGATTTCTTTACTTTTCCAAGTTCTTATATGGTTGCTAGCATGTCACCACAGAAATTATGCTTGTTATCATTTACCTACTCGAGGACGAGCAGGAATTAAGCTTGGGGATGTTGATACGTCTCAAACGTATCGATAATGTCTGCTCGATCCATGCATGTTTTGTGTGATATTGCTATGATATAGATACAATTTCATACACTTTTGAACATATTTGGACTAACTTATTAACTCAGTGCACCCCAGTGCCAGGTTCTGCTTTCTGCTGTTTTTCTATTTCCCCCATATAAAAAGTGCTCCAAAAATCCGGGAAAATCAGATAAAAAATCAGCATGAAGGAAGCTTCCAGAGCCCCGAAGGAGGGCCAGGGGGCCACCACCAGATGCCCAGGCGGCCACCTGGCGCGGCCAGGGGCCTGGCGCCGCGCCAGGGGGGCGCCTGGACTCCTGGTGGCCCCACTTCGCCTATTTAATCTCCGTCACGGGAAACTTCCGGGGAGATAACCCTTTTTCGCGATCTCGCCTCTGTTCCGCCGCCGCCGCGTTTCCAAGATCGGGAGCACCGTCAGGACCCTTCCTGGCACCCTGCCGGAGGGATGATCGACCTCCGGGAGCTTCCCCTCCACCATGGACGCTTCCCGGATGGTCCATGAGTAGTTTCCTTTGGACCATGCGTCCGTGATCAGTAGCTATGTGATTTTCTCCTCTCCTCTTTGTTCTTCATGGTTTAGACCTCGTGAGCTGCCCTACATGATCGAGGCACATATGTAATCTTTCTGCTTTTGCTATGCTGAGTTTTATGGGATCTGATGGATTATGAGATTATGTTCAGATTGTGATAGAGTAATATAATTGGTTATTATCTGTTGTATTTTTGTCCGAAGTAATTCTTGCATGTTCTCCATTGCTGTTTATTGCTTTGGCCAAGTAGTAGGTAGTAACTCCAAGAGGGAGCGTTATGCTCGCTTGTGGGTACATGCCCCCTGATGACACGCTTGAGTGACAGAAACATGAGTCTAGGGGATGTGCTGTGGAAAAAAGGGGGAAAACAACTGTGCTTGTAATCCTGTGAATTGCCCATCTATAATTTGTTTACCTCACATAGTGATACGTCCAAAACGTATCTATAGTTTCTGCTTGCTCCATGCTTCTTTTGTGTGATATTGCTATGTTATTGCTACACTTTTGATCATATTTGGACTAACCTATTAACTCAGTGCACCCCAGTGCTAGTTCCTGTTTTCTGCTGTTTTTCTATTTCAGGTTTCCCACATATTAAAATTGCTCCAAAAATTCGGGAAAATCCAATAAAAAATCAGCGCTTCGGAAGCTTCGGGAATCACCAAGGAGGGGCCAGAGGGGCCGCGCTAGGGGCCGCCTAGACCCGTGTTGGCCCCCTGGCTGCCCACCTTCGCCCATATATTATTTCAGGTTTTTCGCGATCTCTCCTTTGCTATGTTATTGCTACACTTTTGATCATATTTGGACTAACCTATTAACTCAGTGCACCCCAGTGCTAGTTCCTGTTTTCTGCTGTTTTTCTATTTCAGGTTTCCCCCATATTAAAATTGCTCCAAAAATTCGGGAAAATCCAATAAAAAATCAGCGCTTCGGAAGCTTCGGGAATCACCAAGGAGGGGCCAGAGGGGCCGCGCTAGGGGCCGCCTAGACCCGTGTTGGCCCCCTGGCTGCCCACCTTCGCCCATATATTCTCCGTGACACGAAACCCCTGGAGAAGAACCCTTTTTCGCGATCTCTCCTTTGTTCCGCCGCCGCCGCGCTTCCAAGATCGGGAGCACCAGGAGACCTCTTCTCAGTACCCTGTCGGAGGGAGGAACCACCTCCGGGAGCTTCTCCACCACCATGGATGCTTCCCGGATGAACCGTGAGTAGTCCCCCTTAGACCATGGGTCCATGATCTGTAGTTATGTGATGTTCTCCTCCCCTCTTTGTTCTTCATGGTTTAGACCTCGTGAGCTGCCCTACATGATCGAGGAACATATGTAATCTTTCTGCTGTTGCTATGCTGAGTTTGCTGGGATCCGATGGATTATGAGACTATGTTCAGATTGTGTTTTAGTAATATATTTGATTCACCTCTTTTATATTTATGTTCTTGATTAATTCTTGCATGTTCTCCATTGTTGTTTATTGCTTTGGCCAAGTAGTAGGTAGTGACTTCAAGAGGGAGCGTTATGCATGATTGTGGGTTCAAGCCCCCCGATGACTAGCTTGAGTGAAAGAAATATGAGTCTAGGGGATGTGTTGTTGGCACAAGGGATAAAACAATGGTGCTTGTACTTGCGGGTGCAAGGATTGTTTACTTTACGCAAAGTTCTTTAATGCAGTTGTCTGTTGCTTTGAGTTTACACTTTGGGTGGGATTCGCAACTTAATACCAGCGAGATGTTCTGGATAGATATCTCATGGTGGATAATTACTAGGTAGAGGCAGATGGATTTCGGTCTACTTGTTTTGGCGTACCGCCCAAGCTTTTGAGCCTCTTCCTTTCTTTATAGCATAGTTAGCATTGGTTTGCGCACATAATCTTGTCAATTTCCCAGCTATAATTTGTTTACCTCGCATGGCTATTTTATCGTCTTTTCGGAGAGAGACATCACTAGTGAACATTATGGGACCCCGGTCCATACTTCCAACACTGTTTACACCCGCTATTAATTTACTGCTTTATTTACTTTTTCGTTGCTATCACTATCATTATTACCCCATGCGTTTGATCCTTTGTAAATAACAAGGCCGGAGGGTTTGACAACCTCTCTGAACTCGTTGGGAGCAAAGTTATCTTTTGTGTGTGCAGGTCCACGCCAACTGCCTATATGGCGCCGTTGTCACCTTCCTGTCGTTGCCGGAGTCCTACCGGAGACAAACCTTGGTATCTTCACCGAGGGAAATTTTCTGCTGTCTCCATCTCAACCTGCCACTTTGGGTAACCAACGAGGGGCGAGAAGTAAACTCTCGCGACATCAAAGAAATTTCTGGCGCCGTTGCCAAGGACTCCTCTCTTCAATATAGGGGAGTTGCACACTATATTTTATATTTGCTTTTTAGTCTTGTTAGTTTACCTTTCAGTTTTTGCTTTAGTGTCCTTTATCAAAAATCAAAAAAATTAGTTACCTTGATTTTAGTTATCCTTTCTGTTTAGTCAAGCATGTTAGGATTTGGTGCCTTGAGGGAATCGGAAGTCCTAGATTTCTATCAAAGAGATGTAGAAAATATGAAGAAGGCATGGGACAGAATTTCTGATGCACATAGGAGAATTATGCCTTGGATACCAATAAAAATTGTACTTAGAAATTTTTACCATGGTCTCTTTAGATGGTGCAAACACTCTCTTGATATTATAACCGAAGGAGATTTCTTAGATTGTGATGAAGCTAGATCTCTTGAAATTATACATGGTCTATCTAGTTACTTTGTTTATGATCATAGTTTTGATACTGTTATAGATAGACTTTCTAGTATTGAAAAGAGATTGGATGCTCTGGACTTGAGAGAGGTAAAGGAACCAACGCCAAATAAGAAAGATGTTTTTGAGTTAGATGGTGACTGGTGCAAGGCCGCCGATGCGGTGCTAACTCAAGTTAGTCGCTTTCGCGCCCCGCTCAAGTTAGTAGCGCATAAAAGGCCACCGACTCACGACACTCGCACTCGTGTCGCTGCCGGATTCTCGACAACAGATATAAGAACAATGAACTTTATAATAATACATAAATATATAGAGTCCAGGGCATACATCGCCGCTGGAATTTTTTACATCATCTCAGAGGTCCATGGACCCAACAGTACATCATGCAACAAGCGGAAGACAATCACGACCGAGTACAGTCAAAATCCAAATTTCCCTAGAGAGGGCTGCACATAAATAGTACACCCACGGATCGTCGGAACCCAACTATAGGATCTACTGAACGAGGTTATCCTCATCGTCGTCCTCCGGGGGCACCTCCACGAAGTATCGTCCGGTGCTTGGGTCGAGGTAGTAGTCAACTGCAGCAGCCGATCAGGAAAAACAGTAAAAGCACAAAAGGAAAACAGGGGTGAGATTATATCATTACAGGATAACTAACTTCCTATGGTAATACATTGTAAAAGTAAAGTTGCAGCCGCACTAGCATATATGGTGGCTATCGTTCTATTAAAGTAGAGGTAAGATCCAAGAATGCACGCGAACTCGTGTCATAAGTCTGCTACCCACCTACTTACGTCAAACATAACACAACCTAGATCTTCTCTCGGTCCCCCTGGACGAAGAAAAGCAACCAAGGCACTCACACGGTAGGCAAGTTTTTAATTATGATTCAAATTGATGTTATTCTATGAACAAGGAGTAGGTCTCAAGTCATCCATAACCGCGGACACGGCTTTTCGAAAAGATTTAACCCTGCAGGGGTGTACCAACTGCCCATCATAGGCTTCGCATGTACGCCCGGTTTCCACTTGGCTAGGTAAGCTCCTGAAACTTTGGAACGTCAGAGTCCCTCTAACTAACAACACACAATTCCGGGTGGCCCCCGGGGAGTCGACATCCAATCCAAAAGCCCGCCACGCTCTCGGATCGGCCTCTTCCGTATCAACAGGGTTTGGGTTACCGGTTAAACCTCACATGAGGACCGGGCCCTCACCGGTCAGTCTTGGACCAATAAGGGAACCATGTCCCCACTGGTCCGGGTTGGTTTGTAAACAGCTGGGGTACCACCAGCACTCACACGTTGCAAATGTAAATCAGCTCGGGCCACCACTAGAATTGTGTGAAGCTAGGTAGGTAAGACAAGGGGACCCCATAGAATCCCACACACGATTAGGCACGCTCGTCAAGAAACACAATACCCGGAACTCGGGACCTAGGTGACTCAAATGGAACAAAACACCTGGCGGGAATAGCCCGGTCTCCCATCTTTCGTCAAGTATAATTTAACATCATAATAATAATAAATATCAATCAACTTCTTTAAATAACATGATATCCCAAACCATAGCATAGGGTAAGCAGCAAGTTTTCCTAACCATACTAAGCAATGGCTGAGCAGCGGTAACTTAGCAATACAAAGTTTTGCTGGGATGTGGGGATTATGGCTGTTTGGTTTGATTATGGCATGAACAAGGTGGATAGGATCAAGCAAATGTTCTAGACTACAGCTAGGCAGGTAGGCAGAAAGGTATTCAAGTAATGGTATAAATCTTCCCCTTGCCTGGGTAATCGGTCGTCGAAGCAGACGTAGCAGGGTCCTCGGGCTCGGTGTCGGAAACCTCCACGCAAGTCTCCTCGGCAGTCTCAGGTGCTAACGTAAAGTACCGGCAAGGAAAAGGCACAAGTAAGCAACAGTTGCAATGCACAGGCAAAGATGGTATGATCAAGTTTAATAGACATGATGTGACCCTATCTAGTCAATTTAAATGAAGGTGGTGACGACACGTCAACAACTTCATGTGCAATTATTATATTTTTATGTCTTTGGAATTAGCCTTAATTTTTGTGTAAGTAACATGGCAACATGACATGATCAACAATGCAATTAACAGAAATAATTACAACGTGAAAGTAAAACATCGATTCCGGAGACGGAGAGATGTCGATGAGCTTGACATCGGAAAGGTGCAACAAAAGAAAGGAACCCAGCCACATTGCATATGACAACATGCTAGGGGCTGGTTTTTTATGCAAGGATTTGAAGATGACATGAAAAGAGACTTGGAATGAAAAGATGATCAGGTTCAACATGCACTGAAGTTGAAAGAAACAAGGAAAGGAAAGGCAAGGTTGGATATGGTTAGGTGATCACACCATGTCCATTGAGTTGCACAAAACATCAGATGGACATCACCACTTTAACCCTTGCATTTTTCTACCCCAAAACCATATAAGGCATGACACACTTTGAATTTGCAAAACACCATGAAATACAAAAGAAGTGAGGGGCTTCTTTGCAAAATTACCACTACTCCAAAATCAGAGGGGGCAAACTACAAAATGAACATCACCACTGTGATCAGTGGGAAATTCTACCCCAAATTCATATATGGGTTGCCACATTTGAGGTGAAAGATCTCGAAGGTTCAAATTCATTTTGAGTTTGAATTCAAACTCAAATTGAATTTAAACAGAAAAGAAAAAATGAAAAGGAAAAGAGAAAAAGAAAGGGCTCAGCCCCACTGGGCTGGATTCGGCAAACCGGCCCATCTCTCCTCTTCTTCCTCTGGGCCAGCCCACCAGAATTCTCTCCACTGGCAGGTGGGCTCCGGCTGTCAGCCGCTTGCAAAAATACAAAATTGGGGGCGTCGGGCTGGGATTCGAACCCACGACCCCTCGCACACTACTGCTACTCGCTACCACTGCGCTACTGCGTGTTTTCTGAACCGATACAGGTACGAAGTCAGTAGAGGTATGCATCCGCTATACTGAGCTTCAGAAAACCCGGCGACGACGACGACTTGCGGCGAAGCTGGCCTCGCCGTTTCAACTCCGGCAGCCCTGCGGCCACTGGGAAACGAAAGCTGGTACATCCAGCTACGGATTGTTGTACTCCATGCCCACGGTGACGCACTGCTCCACTTGCCACGCTCCTCTGAAAATGGCGGCGGCCACTGCTTCAGGCATCTGCACCCGTGCGCACCTCTCTTAACCGGCAGCAATTCCGGCGAGCTCGCGCCGGCAGCCGTCCACCTACTGCCCCTAGTCGACGCAGGGCACTACCACGACAACGTGGGTGCCCGGATCTGGGATCAAAACGCACAAGGAGGGCCCTTTCCTCTCCGGGAAGGCCACGGCGGCGACACGCTCTGCACTTCTTCAGACACCTGCAGTTCGGGCGACGACAGACGAGTGGCAAGAGCTCAAGGTTGCTCCTTGCAACCAAAAGCACGTCCTGGGCACACCTAGAGCGCGCGCAAACATGCTCCGGGCACGGCATGGTAAAGGCGGCCTCGGCAGCTCGACTACGACTTCACCCGACGGCCGGAAAACGACGGCGCGCTCGAGACTGCGACCTACTTGCTACGGGAGGAAGGGGAACCTTTGAGGCTCACCTTGGGGATGTTGCACACGACCCTGAGACGAGACATGGAGGAAGGAGCCGTTCACCGCTGTCGTCGAAGAAGGGGACCGCGGCGACCCTTGTCGGCGCGAAGACGGCTGCGAGGTCTCGGCTCGTCCTGCACGGCATGGATAGGGAGGTGAGGTGCAGGGGACGGTGTACGCGAGCGCACGGCCACCAATTTGGCACGGCGGCGAGAAATTTCGAAGGAAACGGCCGGCGGCCATGGCGGAACAGGGGAGGAAAGAGGAGACGAACCCGGCGGCGACGATGTGAAACGAGTGGGGAAACGGAACCCTAGGGGGGTCCTGGGGCTCGGGAGCACGGCTTATAAGGAGGGGGAGGCCTCCATCCACGTCGGCAGGCGTCGACGTCGGTGCTCCCCTCCGGCTGTGAGAGAGAGAGGGAGGGGACCTTGGACACGCTGTAAAGACAATGATCCAGGGCCGCCCGATCTTGATCCAGCGGCCATCGACGACCCCGCGTAACGCTTTGGTGGCACGGGCCAGGCAGGCCGCGAAGAAGTGGGCCGAGGCCTGCTAGGCTGGGCCTGCCAGGTCCTCTGCCTCCAGTAAAAAAAGAAGACAATTTCCATTTATTAAAACAGAAAAAGTCCAAGAGTTTTTGTGGCCAATCCACAAAATAGAAAAACATATAAAAATATGTTTTGGAAACCTTGAAATATTCTCCAATTTATAAAATTGGTTTGACCATTTTTGGAGCAACTAAAATGTGGGGCCATTTTTTGAAATTTAAATCACATTGAACTGTGGCCTTCATTTTTGGAGTTGGCAAAAATGTTGCAAGATTTTTAAAAGGCTTGGGAAGGGCAAGGAATTGGCTATGCCAAGTTTGGGGTCAAGGAGAGCATGCATGCAACAAAGAATAATCTTCAAACACCCTTCTTGAACCATTCTGGATGCAAATTCAAACAAACCAAATGGGCGCCAATCCCAATGCAAATTTAAATCACCACATGAAATGTCAAACTCTAGCATCATGCCAAGTTACAAAGTCATCAGACAAGGTACAATATCATGTTGATTTCTTATTATTGCAAATGGGTTGTTACAGCACTCCCCCACCAACACAGGATATCTTCCCGAGATCTAAGCCTGAAACAACTCAGGATACTCAGAACGGAGATGATCTTCACGCTCCCACGTTGCTTCCTTCTCCGAATGATGTGCCCACTGAACTTTCATGAACTTGACGGTCTTGTTGGGAGTCTTGTGCTCGGACGTCTCAAGAACACGGACTGGACGCTCTGAGTAGGAAAGGTCCGCACTCACCTGTATGTCACCCAAGTCAACAGCCTGCTCTGGCTGCTTGAAGCACTGCTTTAGTTAGGACACATGGAATACGTCATGCACCATGGACAGACTCTCTGGAAGCTCGAGCCGAAAGGCAAGAGGTCCTCTAGTCTCAAGGATGCGAAAAGGTCCGACAAATCTTGGAGCGAGCTTTCCTTTGATGCCAAAGCGGTGAGTTCCCCTCAATGGAGACACTCTCAGGTACGCCCAATCACCAACCTGAAATGCTACACCACGGTGCCTTTTGTCATAATAGGCCTTCTGCCTGGACTGTGCTGCCTTTAGGTGCTCTGATACGTCCCAAACGTATCTATAATTTCTGCTTTCTCCATGCATGTTTTGTGTGACTTTCCCATGTTTTACATACACTTCCATACACTTTTGATCATATTTCGACTAACTTATTAACTCAGTGCACCCAGTTGCCAGTTCCTATTTTCTGCTATTTTTGTATTTCAGGTTTTCCGGCCATTAAAAGTGCTCCAAAAGTTCCGGAAAAATTATATAAAAAATCAGCGTCCCGGAAGCTTCCGGAATCACCAAGGAAGGAAGGGAGGGCCACCACCAGGCAGCCAGGAGGGTGCCTGGCGCGGCCCAGCCCTAGGTCGCGCCACCTGCCCTTCTGACTGCCTCGTGGCCCCTCTCGGTGCCCCCTTTGGCCCCTATTTTTAACCCCATGGAGGAAACCCTGATTCCAAACCCCTTTTCTCCAGAAGCAATTCCGATCTCCGCCGCCATCGAAAACAAGTTTCGGGGGGACATAACTCCTGTGCCGGCACCCTGCCGGGACGGGGAAGTGCCCCCAGATTCATCTCCATCGACGTTGCTTCCTCCCTCCATGAAGCGGGAGTAGTTCTCCCTCGGGGCTAAGGTTTCTACCAGTAGCTATGTGTTCTTCTCTCTCTCCCATGATGTGATATTCGTTGTGATCATAGGCTATGTTAATCTAGGGTGATCCCGTGATATTTCCCCTTCCTCTATGTATTGGATTGATGTACTCAATTGATCTTATCTAGTATAATCCCCGAGACCATGGTGACAGCGGTCTATTGGACATGGGTTAGAAGAATATTATCATGAGTGATTTCCTCTTTTGTGTGTGGATTGAAGATGAGAGGTTCTTGGTGCTTGTCTTTGACTATCCTTGAGATATGTTGTGGTGATTGTGGTACTCTCTTTGGATGGCCGCGGTGACATTGGGAAATCCATAGATTGAGAACTACGAACTTTGAGGTGTGCTTTTGTAGCCCTACATAATTCTCATCCTCTCTTGACCACAAAGGAATGACCTCCGAGTACGTCTTCATTGCATGTTTTATGGGAAATATCATGTGATTAGACTATGTTAATGTTGTTGGGAGTTGCCACTAGTGAAAGTATGAAGCCTAGGCCTTGTTTCCACCATTGCAATACAGTTTGTGCTCACTTTTATCACTTGTTTCCTTGCTGTACTTTTTATTACAAATTTATATTACCTTGCTTTGCCACACCTATCACCCAGATTTTACCATCTCTTCGCCGAACTAGTGCACCTATACAACTCCTAGTTGTATTAGGTGTGTTGGGGACACAAGAGACTTCTTGTATCTTAATTGCAGGGTTGCTTGAGAGAGACCATCTTCAACCTCTACTTCCCTTAGTTCGATAAACCTTAGGTCATCCACTTGAGGGAAATTGCTGCTGTCCTACAAACCTCTGCGCTTCGAGGCCCAACATAGTCTACAAGAATAGAAGCATGCGTAGACATCAAGCTATTTCTGGCGCCGTTGCCGGGGAAGTAAGTGTTTGAAGGTATATCTTTAGATCTTTCAATTAAATCTTTTCGTTTCTTGTTTTTATTTTCACTAGTTAGGCTTTATGGAAAACAACAACAAAATTATTAGAGAGCTTTATGAGCTCTATCTTGAGTTAGGACATGAAGTGTTTGAGGAGGAGATCAAAAAGCCTGTGGAGCTTTATTATTTGCACAACACTCATGATAGTAGTAATGTTATTTGCATGTCTTCTTTGAATACTTTTGATGCTAATGATATGCAAAGCTATAAGCTTGGGGATGCTACGTTTGATGAAGATGATCTTTTTAGCCCCCCAAATTTTGATGAGGAAATTTATTTTGATGATACTTTGCCTCCCATCTATGATGATTATTGTGATGACACTTATGCTATAAAGAATAATTTTTTACAAGTGCATCATGATAAGAATGATTCATGTGATAGCTATTTTGTTGAGTTTGCTCCCACTATTACTAATGAGAAGGATTTTGCTTATGTGTGGAGTAACAAATTTTCTATGCTTGTGGATCATGATAAGAATTTTTTGTGTGATACTTATATTGTTGAGTTTATTCATGATCCCACTGAAAATTATTAAGACAGGGGAACATATGCTTATAGATATTTCAATAATATCAAGTTCCCTCTCTTTATGTTGAAGGTTTTGAAGTTGCACTTATTTTGGCTTCCTATGCTAATATCTTTATGCTTCCATGAGTTATTTCTCTACAAGATCCCTTTGCATAGGAAGCATGTTAGACTTAAATGTGTTTTATATTTTCTTCTTGATGCTCTCTTTTGTTCTTCAACTCTTATTCCTTATTCCTATGACAGCATCATTAAAATCTTAAGCCTATCTTTATGGCTATAAAGAAAGAGCTCTAGGGAGACAACCCTTGTTATCTTTAGTTTGTATTTTTACTTCTGTTTTTAGTGGTCTTGATGATTGTTACTACTGTAGCAACATCATTGTATCTTTATTTTCAATCTTTGTGCCAAGTCTAGCCTTCGATTGCAAGAATGTTCAAAAGTTGTGACATGCTGTCCAGAAAACAGATTATGTCCTTGGACGGAAAAATTAGCCTAAAATCACCAGATCATCTTTTTGATCTGAATTCTTTTTGCTGTTGTGTGTTCTTTATCTTTTCATAGCTACTGCCATGTTTAGTTTTAGTTTTAGTTTGTCTTTAGCAAGAGCCTTGGCTTTTGTTTAGTTTGTTGCTGGTACTCTCATTAGGTTTCATGTTTATATTGTTAAGAGACTTGGTTGTTGCATTGAGTTGTGTCATGTTTTTGAGAAGTAGGTGATTGAGGTTCCTATTTAATTTCAGTAGTAACTTGCAATAGTTTTGAGGCATTGATGTGAGTAATGTTTGAACTTTTGGTGTCAAGAGATCTAGCCTATTAGTGATAGGTGTCGTATTTGGGAAATCCGTGTTTATTTTCAAAACCTAAAAAACTAGTTGAGAACTCTAGCTACTAGACGGATCACTACTCTTCTGAGGGGTCGGATATTAGAGTACACTCGCGTACCATGAGTCGAGGATGCGCAAGGATAACCAAACCCCCATACACTCCTCCTCGGGGTACTTGTCTCTTTGTGAAACCTCCTGATTAGATTGAGAGTTACCGATAATAAGTGCATGATTTCTTCGGACTAATGTGAGTATTCAAAAGTTGACACTTCTACCTTCCCATATTTTTCTAGCCTCTCCTGTGCCGTGCATTGCTTTCTTCTCACTCCGAGAGTTAGCGCCCATCTTCTCCGGTACATCCAAACCCTTGGAATGATACGCTCTGTCATCATAAACCTCCTTATATCCTTCCTCAAAACAGCCACCATACCTACCTATCAAGGAATTTCCATAGCCTTTCCGAGATACATTGCCATGCAACATCCATCTTCTCATGACTTGATCTTCATGTCATACATGTTCCTGCTACACTGGCAGAAGCATACATTGCATACATCATGATAGCTACATCTTCTTTATGATTTGAGTAATTTTGTAAGTGTGAAAGATCTTCTATATTTCTTGTAATATATAGAGTGTTGCCCCTAAAGTGAGCAAAAGATCCCAAAGAGGACAAAATCAAAAGTTCCCAAAGATGACAAATGAGAGTTGTAAGTGCATCAAGTGCCCTCCCCTTGAGGTTTTGGAGTTTGATGACAAAACGGTTAAGGGACTGATGTGTTTGTGAGTATACACAGGAGAACAGTCCCGGATGAGGTGTTTAACCACCAATGTCGACCCCCCAAAATGTTGAGGAACATTGGAGAAATCGGTGTGTTTCCTGAAGAATGAAGTTGTGCGAAATCCTGAGGAAGTAGGATCCTGAAGCGTTCGGTTGAAGCTGAAGCTGAAGACGATCCTGAGGAAGTTCGCGCTGAAGACGAAGTTGAAGCGTAGTCTTCGCTAAGACTTTTTATACTTCTTGAGTAATGAAGTTGCGCGAAATCCTGAGGAAGTAGGATCCTGAAGCGTTCGGTTGAAGCTGAAGCTGAAGACGATCCTGAGGAAGTTCGCGCTGAAGACGAAGTTGAAGCGTAGTCTTCGCTAAGACTTTTTATACTTCTTGAGTAATGAAGTTGCGCGAAATCCTGAGGAAGTAGGATCCTGAAGCGTTCGGTTGAAGCTGAAGCTGAAGATGATCCTGAGGAAGTTCGCGCTGAAGACGAAGTTGAAGCGTAGTCTTCGCTAAGACTTTTTATACTTCTTGAGTAATGAAGTTGCACGAAATCCTGAGGAAGTAGGATCCTGAAGCGTTCGGTTGAACCTGAAGCTGAAGACAATCCTGAGGAAGTTCGTGCTAAAGACGAAGTTAACGCGTAGTCTTCGCTAAGACTTTTTATACTTCTTGAGTCATAGGAAAACACCGCACTGTTGGAGGGGTTGAAGAAAACGAGTTCCGAAGGTCTGAGGAAGTTCTCAGTTAGGAATCCTGAAGAAAAAACCCTGAGGAAATCTCCTGCAGTAGAAGTTCAGTTCCTCGGGTGTCTGAGACGTTGTTCTTCAGGACACTGAGGAATCTGTCTTCGGTTGAGGAGTCTGGAGACTGCGAGTGCAGTTCTCCTGAAGAGAGAGAAATCTCCTGCAGTAGAAGTTCAGTTCCTCGGGTGTCTGAGACGTTGTTCTTCAGGACACTGAGGAATTTGTCTTCGGTTGAGGAGTCTGGAGACTGCGAGTGCAGTTCTCCTGAAGAGAGTGAGATCTCCTGCAGTAGAAGTTCAGTCCTCATGTGTCTGAGACGTTGTTCTTCAGGACACTGAGGTAACTAACTTCGGTTGAGGAGTCTGGAGAGAGAATACTTTGACCGTGCCACGTGTTGCATGGTGAGAGGCTAGAACTTGTCTAGCAACGGTCATTTCCGAGGGCATGAGAGTAATTGCATGCATGGGCATTTATGTCCTTTCACCTCGGGTTGCTCCGCGGCTATAAATAGCCACCCCCAGCCCCATTTGTGGGTTGGCTACTCCGACAGAAAAACTGACACTTGTCATCTGAGGGCAACCCACCTCTGAGGAAACTGAAGAACCTATGTGAGGAAAAACCACCAGCCTGAGTAGTTGAGAATTTCTGAGGAAGTCGGTTCGAGTGATCCGAAGCTTTTTACTCTTGAAGACTGTGATCTTCCAGCCGGTGTAGAAGTCTTCAGTCTGAGGAAGTCAAGATGCAATTGTGACTTCCTGGAGTGACTGAGTCTGTGAAGGTTTCGGGAGTCTACCTTGAAGACTCACCTGAGTTATTGGACGGATTCTGAGGACTTTAGTTCAAGGAGAACAAGGTGAAGACTATGTCTTCTGAGTTGAATCTCAGCCTCTCCAACCAGACGTAGAGTTGTCACAGCAACTTGAACTGGTCTACCAAACCAATGTCTTCAATCTCTGGTGCTATCTCTTCAACCTCTTAAGCTTCAGTATTTGATATGATATGCTTCAGCTCTCCCTCTGCTCTTTGTCTTCATACTATGCATCTGAAGCACTTCTGCTTATCTGAATTGATTTATTTCTGTTGCATTATGATGAGCTGCCCTAATGATTACATTCTGTGAAGTTTTATTTCTTCATGATTTTGGTTACTTCTTCAGCTTCATGATTTTCTTCAGCTTCATGATTGCTTCAGTCCTGAAGAAAACCAAAATCTAGTAGTAAAATTGAAAATCTCCCATTCACCCCCCCTCTGGTCGATATATTGCACTTTCAATTGGTATCAGAGCTAGGTACTCCCTTGTTCTGTGTGATTCGGTTTAACCACCTGGAGTTTTAGTTATGTTGACCTCAGGTACAATGAGCTTTGCCTCAAACGGCCCCATCTTCGACGGGACAGACTATCCATATTGGAAGAACAAGATGAGGATACATCTTGAAGCCATTGACAAGGATCTGTGGGATATTGTTGATCAAGGCATTCCTGAAGCAAATCTGATGACTGCTCCTGAAGTTGTCAAGAGGAACTGGCAGCTTGATGCAAAAGCTCGAAGCATCATTGGTGGTCATCTCAACAAGGCTCAGTTCAACCGTATCAGTGGTCTGGATACTGCAAAGAAGATATGGACAAGACTGTCTAAAGTCAATGAAGGAGTCTCTGCTCAACGAGACTCTCGGGTTGATACACTCCGCAGTCTCTTCAACAGGTTCAAGAGGCTGGACAATGAGCACGTGCAACAAACCTTTGATAGACTCACTGACATATCCAATGAACTTCAAGCACTGGGTGCCGCTGATATCACAGATCATGAAGTTGTGAAGAAACTACTGAGGTCACTGGATGACTCATTTGAGTTCCTATCACTGATGATTCAAGAAAGGCCTGACTTCAAGACTCTGGATCCAGCGGACATTCTCGAGCGCCTCAATGCTCATGAACTGAAGCTCTCTGAAAAACGAGATTTATACAGCTCCACGCCTAAGGTCCGCGCGCTAAAAGCTAGAGCACGAAGAGTGTCCTCTGATGAAGAGTCTGAGGCTGATACTGATGATCCTGAAACCCTTCTTCTCTAGGCGGAACATGCTATTGGGAATCCAGATCTTGCGCTTCTGGGAGCCAGAACTGGATGAACCTTCTTCTCTAGGGTGTTTGCGGAAAACGTTGGGGGTGTTCATGTCCTCTGCCTTGATGGCCTTGTTGACAAGGACCTGGAAGGTGCCAAAGTCATGAAGGTTGAGCTCGCGACGGAGTCCACTATTGAGGCCTCGACGGAACCTCTCTTGTTTCTTGGAGTCGGTGGAGACTTCTTCAGTGGCGTAACGAGCAAGTCGATTGAACTCACGACTAAACTCGTCCACGGTTCTTCTGCCTTGAGTGAGGTTACAGAACTCCTCACGCTTGCGGTCCATGAGACCCTTGGGAATGTGGTGCTCGCGGAAAGAGGTGCAAAACTCATTCCAAGATGCAGGTGGTCCAGCTGGGCGCATATTCAGAAAATTCTCCCACCAAGAACTTGCTGCACCTTCAAGGTGATAGGTGGCATAATTGACCTTGTCGCCATCTGCGACATGGCCGGCTTGGAGCTTCCTCTCGATGCTGCGAAGCCAGTCATCGGCGTCAAGGGGCTCGGTGGAGTAACTGAATACCGGGGGATGAAGCCGGATGAAGTCATTCAGAGACACCAGCTCATTGCGCTGCTGAGTGGTGTTGCGTGCGATGACTTCCAGCAGGTGGTGAGAGTCACGGCGGTTCCTCTCGACCTCCATCAGAACTTGGGCCATCGTGGGTGGGGGTGGAAGGTTGTCTTCCTCTTGGTTGTTACCACGACCTTGGTTACGACCAATCTGGCCACGTGTACCTTGAGACATCCTGAAGGTGAAAAACCAAAGTCAAACAGAGTTGATTTGAAGAGACTAATCAAGGTATTGAAGTGCTGGAAGGTTTACAGAGCAAAGGAAGTAATCATCTGGACAACATGGTGATAAAAGCATACAAGCCATATATTCACAAGCTGTCATACAAACCATACATCGTTTTAGTACAAGCACCAAGCTAATACAAACGTGATGAAGATGATACATCCTTCAGAGGCACTCTGACTTCCTATACATTATTTATCTAAGCCTCTGGAACTTAGACACCTTGCTTACAATATACTAGGATACTACTACATTCTCACTAAGTAAGACCACAGGCGGTCTCACTCATCTCCATCTCCATAGTAGTCCTCGTAAAAGTTACCCGCGTATCCCGGTAGCTGGAGGTGACCATCGGAAAACACGGAGGCTTGTGGACCCTGATATCCATTTGGGCAAGTATGGGGCCTAGGTCCAGTGTAGGGTGGAAGCAAAGGACCACGGGGTGGAAAAACTCCTCCAATCTCGGGCCAAGCAACTCGAGAAGGCATCTGGGTCCTCACTGGATAGATCGCATCGTACTCCACTGATCCCACGCTCTCAAAAGGTGCCAAGAGCGTCAGTGCTCGGTACAGACGAACACGAGTAGCGTGGAGCTCAAAACGGAGAGCACGTGCATCACGGTCTCTGTCACTAGCAAACCTAGCAGTCACCTGGAGTGCTGGATCCTCTGCAGAGTGATCTGAGTAGAGTCCGGTGTAATATCCCTCTTCTCCTGGAAGTGCAGCTGGGATATAGCGGAAAGAAGTCTCTCTCAGTAGGGTGTGCTCCTCTCTCAGCAGTGTGATACATGAGTATGCAGCATCCTGCACAGCCATGTTCTCGGTAACGCCGATGCCATGTCCAAAGTGGATAGGCTGGGTGACTCCAACGTGGTGCGGGTAGATCCGGACAATGCAGTGGAATTGTGTCTGGTTGAAGTCGTGGAACTGCTCCTCGATGGTGTACTCAGGGTACCATCGATATCCCACATAGGACATCATCTCGATCAACGTGGCGGGATGGCCACGCACACCGAGGCACCTGGTCAAACGAACAATCTGCCGAGGGGGAAGATTTGCCATCTGAAACAGAAAGCAAGAGTTTGCAAATGCATCAGATTATGAGATAAACCTGGAGTGACTCGGACAGCATAACGGCTGTAATTGTAAGAAATGACAATTTCTTTCAATCATGCAAAACAGCACTTACATAATACGATGTAAGAAATCAGCATTACAAAAATGCTAGGAGAACCTGGACACAACTTTCCTATGGCTATGAGGAAGCAAACAACGAGATGTTCTAGTCAGACAGAGGAGAGTCTAGTCCTATCTTCCCGTAGAGTAAGATGAGGGTGACTCAGAACTCAGAACGAAAGGGGGTAAGGAGAAAAATGAAGCCTTACGTTGTTCCCTTATATACCCAGAGTAACTATATAACTATAGCAAGCTAGACTCAACTTCGGCCAAGGCTACTAGTCCTACAGTCAGTCCTGCTCTGATACCAAGTCTGTCGGGACCCGGGGTTAGCGTATGCAAGTACAGTTAAGACATAGTCATATGGAGAGCCGAGAACCGCACCCACTTGTCTAAGCAGACAAGGCCAAGCACTGAACATTCTCGGAAAGCATCGTACGTGGGGGGCATCCCATCCAGGCCGGATGATCAACTGTAATGGGTCCTCATCGTACGCACACAAGTCTACTGATATGGGTGGTGAACTCCCATATTCAAAGACAAGTCGCCTCAACCATATTATCGACTATCTTAAAACTCTTACATAGCCTTACTCCAGCCCGATCACTTAGTCGGGGTCTAGGGCGGGCTCGATCATATCACAAAGTGTGCCCGAGACCGAGTCTCGAACAATCGCATCGCGATGCCCCAAGCTGCGCACATCTAAGGGCCACTTGGTGTATGAAAGACCGCCAGCCAGAACACAACTAAGGTCTCGAAAACCCATACAAAGACATGCATGTTATAAACATACACGCAGCACACATGCCTTGTATGAACAGTAGGTACCATTGCAATTATCTACAAAGTGTACATTTTATTTATAACTCTTATAGAGTACACACAGAGATCACATACATGTGATCCAACATTACAACACAGAACGGAAGCAAATTATGTCTGAGTACAGACAAGTTTAACAAATGGCTTAAGAAGCCTTATTCAAACACAAAGCCCTCCACGAGGGAACCAGTCTGCTGACTGGGACTAGACTAGCTTAACTTCAGTTGTCCAGCTCGATGAAGAAGCCACCTTCGGGGTCAGTGGCGTCATCTAAAACATATATTAAGCAAACGTGAGTACAAAGTCGTACTCAGCAAGACTTACGTAGGAGCTATGCTACTCATGCACATGTATCAAGGTAAAGGGAGGTGGGGTTCACTTGCAGAAGTGCCAGCTTTGACTTGGCTAATCCTGAACTACGAGTACCAGACTTTGAGGTAAGAAGCGTACACGAGTCCACTACTTTCACCAACCAATACACCACTATGGTGCCTTCCTCGACTTCCCTACGAGAAAGCACGCCATAGCACTCACACTTATCTTGGTATGTTTTAGAAGTATCCGGTTCAAGTTATCTAATAATCAAGCTAAGCTTTCCAAGTAGTCCATAACCGCGGACGCGGCTATTCGAATAGTTTTGTTAACCTTGCAAGGGTGTACCGCTACACACACATGATCATCATTTACCGCCTTTGATCTCGACACCATTCAAGGGGTGCCAGCGAGGATGCTCACCCCAACCGTTACCTCATAGCCTATCTAGTCCAAGAAAGCCGCCTACTTGGGTGGCTACCACTATCGTGAACCCGGCCGGTTTACCGAAGTGGACCCAAGCGATGTGTGCGTGATGCATAAGCCGGTCTCGGATGAGCCGTTCTCTCACTTAGCATTCAGGCCACAAGCCTACCAGAACTCCGAACTACTGCGACATCTGGACATTGAAAGGGATGAGTTAATAAGTCGAGAGGGGTCAGTGAGCCCAATGTGTGGTTGTACTCTTCATCTTGGATCACCACACAAGAACTCGGACTTAGGGCGGTGTTCAACGAGACAACCCACCGTGTACTCCTACACAGCCTCTCATCGTTCACCTTGTATTAGGGTCGATTCACCAACACTTTTCTACCAACAACAACATGATCATTCCCATCCCGACTCACATCACAGTAACAACATGGTATCATACTAAGCATGCAATAAGCAGTAACATTGCAGGGGCCACATGATATCAAACAACTCCTACAGTTGCTAGGATTGTGGTTTGCTTACTACTGTGACAAAATGATAGGTCATGCAAAGGAATGGGTTCATCTAAGCGGTAGAATCGTAACATGGTGATCATCCTATACAATGCATAAGCGAGACATGAGAGGGAAGTGGGATTTTATCGACATGATCAAAGGGGTTTTGCTTGCCTTGCTGACGAGGTTCGGTTTCTGGATCTTCAGCGAAGGGGGTGATCTCTTGCTCCGGTTCAACCTCTACTCGACAAGCAAGTACAAAGTAGCAATCAATATGAATGCAATGCTCAAGCACATGATAGAATGTTTAAGCTTGAAGTACAAGTTTGATGTGTGAGGAAATTCCATTTAAGTGGAATATATTGCATTTTTAAAATGCAAATTCAAATTCCACATTTGAATTCATCCTTAATCAAGTTATATATGATATAGTTTGATCAATTTGAATTAACTTCAAATGTATATGATATGCCTCTGAAGTGTGGTTGATTTGCATCATAAATCCATGGTCCAAGTGGCAAAATCATTTGGTTTGAATTTGAATTTAATTCAAATAAAGCAAATGACATATGCTACTGGTCCCATTTTAAGATCAACTCAAACAGAGTTGAAAGTTGCATATTTGGAAAGATAATTTTCTCCTGATCATTTTTCATATATTATTTGTCCAATTTGGAGTTAATATGAATTTTCTATGAATTTCCAAAGTTTGGGGTATTTTCTGGAATTTCTGGATTTATTAAACTATTTTTCTTTTCTGGAAAATCCTTTACTGCGTCATTACTGCGTCATGCTGGCGTCAGGGGGTTTGACCCGAGTCAAACTGACAAGGGGTCCCACTGGCCAGTGACACAGGGTTTAATCCCGTGGTTAAAATTTAACAGAGTGATTAGGGGGGGGCCCTGGCCCACCTGTAAGTCACTCTGGGGGGTGGGTTTAGTGGTTAACCACCACGGCCACGTCAGGCCTGCCGGCGGCTAGTCGCCGGCGACCTGACCACGGCGGCGCTGCGCGGATCTGCTGATTCCGTGGACCAAACGACGCGCCGCGACCACGGGAGCGAAGCCCGTGCTCTCGCACGTCTCCTGGTGTACGCCAGCGTCCAAGACGACGACCACAGGGACGGCGGTGACCTCGCCGGCGGCAACAGAAGCACGGGGAGGAAGCAGTCTTCGCCACGGTGCTCCAAATCCAGCGATTGTGAGCTCGTTCGACGCGGAAGAACACGACGATCACGTTGGACAACACGGCTGGCTCGGTTGCTTAACGGATGAACAACTCCATCGATCCCGGCGGCGAGAAGCTTCGGCTATCATGGCGGAAGCGGCTAGAGCGATTAATCCAAGGAAAGAAGAGAGGGGTTCCGGCCGGAAGCTCACCAGGAACTCAGTAGAAGTGGTGGCGAAGGCCGGGGTGGCTCAACGGTGACGGAATTGACGAAGTCGTGCGGCGGCCGGAGACGAAGACGACGATGCGATTCAGCAGTTCCAGGGGGCTTCAGCTCCTCTTACTCCACTCGAAGACGAAGACGAAGGCGGCGAAGACGATGGACAAGCTCCGGGGGCTCCTCGGTGTTAATGGCTACGCAGGGCTCGACGGTGCTCCGGCGTGCTCTTCGGGCGGTGATGAAACGGGCGAGAGAGGAAGGGAGGGAGCTCGCGGAGAGGGGGAATGGATGGAGGAAGCTCCTGAGCGTCTCCAGGCGTGAAGAGGTGGCGAGGGGGAAGCAGGAGGTGGCCAGGGCTCGTCGGCGGCGTCGGTGGAGTGCTGCATGCATTCCACCGAGCAGCTTCGGGGCATGGGGAGGAAGACGACAGGGGAGGGTCCAGGTGGGCTGGGCCGGCTGGAGAGGTGGGCTTCGCCCTGGGCAACAGGTAAGCCTTTCTGATTTCTTTTCTGTTTAATCTTTCCTTTCTTTTCTGTAATTTGTTTTGGCTCTGATAAAAAATTACCAAACCATTTTATTAAATGCTGAAAACTTTTATGTGGCCTCATAATAATATAGACTAGCCACTCATAAACTTTCAACATTTTTAAAATTCAAATGATTTGAATTTTAAATCAAATAGGGGGATTTCTTTATTTCCAAGGTACTGTTTGAATATTTGAAAAATCCAGGAGCATGGGGTGGGTCCCACATCACTTGATATGTGATCACACTCATTTATAAGACTTTTCAAAACTCTAACATGAAATTTTGGAAAATATTTTTATCTGGCCTTAAATAAATTCAACTGGGGGGTGTTCCTTCTCCCATTTGGATTTTGAATTTGATTTTCAAGGTTTCTTTTTGAAACTTTTGCATGATGCAAAGGTACTAGCTAACCCTAGCACATACCTAACAGAGGGATCTGACAACTCGCCCCCACTCAAAAGAACTCGTCCCGAGATTCAGAAGTCTGCGGAAGGAAGGAGGGGTACTCGGTAAGGAGACGGTCTTCTCTTTCCCACGTAGCTTCTCTTTCAGAGTGATGTGACCATTGCACTTTCAGAAACCTAATCTTCTGACGACGAGTGACACGCTCTGCTGAATCAAGAATACGAACGGGGTATTCTCGATAAGAAAGGTCATCTTGAAGATCAAGCGTTTCATGGTCGACTTCGCGGATGGGGTCCTTGAAGCAACGCCTGAGTTGGGACACATGAAATACATCGTGTACTCGGGAAAGGTGCGGGGGTAGTTCAAGTTGGTAGGCAACTTCTCCACGTTTAGCTAGAATGCGGAAAGGTCCGATGTAACGTGGGGCCAACTTGCCTTTGATACCGAAACGTTGGGTTCCCTTCAGAGGAGTAACCCGGAGGTAAGCCTTCTCATCCAGATTGTAGCTTTCTTGTCTATGATGACGATCATAGTAGCTTTTCTGACGAGACTGGGTTGATTTCAATTGATCACGAACAATGCGAACTTGCTCTTCTGCTTCCTTGATCATATCCGGTCCAAAGAATTGTCTTTCACCGGTTTCAGACCAGTTTAGTGGTGTTCGACATCGTCGTCCATAAAGGAGTTCAAAAGGAGCCATGTTCAGACTAGATTGAAAACTATTGTTATAAGCAAATTCGGCAAATGGAAGAGAATTCTCCCAATTCTTCCCGAATGAGATAACACAAGCTCTGAGCATGTCTTCAAGAATCTGGTTAACCCTTTCGACTTGACCGCTAGACTGAGGATGGAAAGCCGTACTAAAGGAGAGATGAGTTCCCAGAGCACGTTGGAAGCTTCCCCAAAATCTAGAGGTGAAAAGGCTACCGCGATCAGAATTGATTTCCAAAGGAACACTGTGAAGTGATACAATTCTGGAGATGTACAAGTCCGCTAACTGACTAGAAGTTATAGACTCGCGAACCGGAAGGAAGTGAGCAACTTTGGAAAGCCTATCTATGACAACGAAGATGGCATTGTTTCCTTTCTGGGTTCTTGGAAAGCCGGTGATGAAGTCCATACCGACTTTGTCCCATTTCCACTCGGGAATAGACAAAGGTTGAAGTGTACCAGCAGGTCTTTGATGTTCTGCCTTAATGCGACGACAAACATCACATTCGGCAACAAATTGAGCAATGTCTCTCTTCATCCTAGTCCACCAAAATCTCTGGCGTAGATCTCGGTACATTTTCGTGCTACCGGGATGAATTGAGAGGGGTGTGTCATGGGCTTCTTTGAGGATGAGTTGCCTTAGTTCCTTATTCTTAGGTACTACCAAACGATTTTCAAAGAATACCGTTCCCTTGCTATCTGTGGAGAAACATTTAGCAACTCCGCTAGCAATGTTCTCCTTGATACGGCGAACACCTCGTGCACGCATTTGGGCAACTATAATTTGATCCTCGAGAGTTGGTTTCGCCACCAAGGTAGAAAGATAGCCATGAGGAACAATTTCAAGATTGAGCTTGCGAAAGTCCTCATGAAGAAGTGGTTGATACTGTTGTAACATGAGGTTGTTACAGTACGACTTACGACTTAGTGCATCAGCCATGACATTGGCTTTGCCTGGGGTGTAAGAAATTGCTACGTCGTAATCTTTTATCAACTCAATCCAGCGTCTTTGCCTGAGATTAAGATCTGGCTGGGTGAAAATATATTTGAGGCTTTGGTGGTCGGAATAAATCTCACAACGATTACCAAGGAGGTAATGTCGCCAAGTTGTTAGAGCATGAACTACGGCAGCGAGTTCAAGGTCATGGGTAGGATAATTCTCTTCATGTGGCCGCAACTGGCGTGAAGCATAAGCTACCACATGTCGATCTTGCAGAAGTATGCATCCTAACCCTTGCCGTGATGCATCACAATAGATCTCAAAATCTCTTTTGGTGTTTGGAGGTGCAAGTACGGGTGCAGAAGTCAATCTTCTTTTTAGCTCTTGAAAGCTTTCCTCGCACTTGGGAGTCCATAAGAATTTCTTATCTTTCTTGAGGAGTTCAGTTAGAGGCTTTGCAACTTTAGAAAAGTTCTCGACGAAGCGACGACAATAGCTGGCTAGGCCAAGAAAACTTCTAACTTGCTTAACCGATTCAGGTGGAGTCCAGTCAAGGACGGCCTGAACTCTCTCGGGATTCACAGCAATGCCTTTTGCAGAAATCACGTGGCCTAAGTAGGTCACTTCTGGTAGCCAGAATTCACACTTGGAGAATTTAGCGTATAGGCGATGCTCTCTAAGTTTCATCAATACCAGCCTTAAGTGTTCGGCATGATCTTTTTCGTTCTTCGAGTAGATGAGAATATCATCTAGATAAACTACAACAAATTTATCTAGGTACTCCATGAAGATCGAATTCATCAAGCGTGAGAATGTGGCGGGGGCATTGGTTAAACCAAAGGACATGACGGTGTACTCGTAAAGACCATAACGAGTAGTGAAAGCCGTTTTGGGAATGTCCTCGTTTCGGATTCGGATCTGATGATAACCTAATCTTAAATCCATCTTTGAGAAGACGGCGGATCCTGCAAGTTGATCATAAAGATCATTGATCCTGGGTAGTGGGTATTTGTTCTTTATCGTCGCCAAATTTAGCGGGCGATAATCTACGCACATCCTTTCTGTTCCATCTTTCTTCTTCACGAACAGAACGGGGCAACCCCATGGCGATGAGCTAGGGCGGATGAAGCCTTTTGCCAACGAAGCATCAAGTTGGGTTTTTAGCTCAGCTAACTCATGTGGGGCCATTTTATAGGGGCGTTTGGAAATTGGTGCGGTTCCTGGAACAAGATCCACTATAAACTCTACACATCTGTCGGGTGGCATGCCCGGCAGCTCTTCAGGAAAGACATCCGGGAAGTCACGAACCACCGGAATATCTTCAAGTTCGGGAAGGGGAAGTACATTCAAAGAATGCACTTGGGTCATTGTTCTGGGTGAGGTATAGTTGATGGTTTTGCCTGAAGGGTGGGTAAGTTTCACGGATTTGCCTTTGCAATCCAGATAGGCATTCTGTCTTGATAGCCAATCCATGCCAAGGATGACATCAATATCTGAAGACTTGAGGGCTATGAGTGAAGCAAGGAATACTAAACCCTCAATTGCTATTTGATTACCATGGCTCACTCTATTAGTTTGCCATCTTGACCCTGGAGTTTGAATAATCATTGGGTTGGACAATTCAACAAAAGGTAACTCATGACGAAGTGCATAACTTTCCGACATGAATGAATGAGATGCTCCTGGGTCGAAAAGAACGGAAGTAGGAACAAAATTGACTGGGAGCGTACCAAGAATGACGTCAGTGGTGTCGTCAGTCTCTTCGGCGGCAATCTGGTTCAGACGTCCACGATTGACGGGAGGAGCGGGTTTGGCGGTGAAGACCTTCTGGGGTGGCTTGCCACGACCATTGTTGCTGTTGTTGCCTCCGGCACGTGGTGGAGCATTCTGGTGCTGGACTTGGTTCTGGGGGCACTCGCGAGAGTAGTGGCCTGCCTGACCACACTTGTAGCAAGCTCCGAAAACAGTGCATGGAGCTGGGTTGTTTGGTGGAGCTGGGTGGAACTGGGTGGGTGGACGAGGCGCCGCATAGGATGGCCTCGGTGGGTTGTTCTGGCGGAACATGCTATTGGGAATCCAGATCTTGCGCTTCTGGGAGCCAGAACTGGATGAACCTTCTTCTCTAGGGTGTTTGCGGAAAACGTTGGGGGTGTTCATGTCCTCTGCCTTGATGGCCTTGTTGACAAGGACCTGGAAGGTGGAAAAGTCATGAAGGTTGAGCTCGCGACGGAGTCCACTATTGAGGCCTCGACGGAACCTCTCTTGTTTCTTGGAGTCGGTGGAGACTTCTTCAGTGGCGTAACGAGCAAGTCGATTGAACTCACGACTAAACTCGTCCACGGTTCTTCTGCCTTGAGTGAGGTTACAGAACTCCTCACGCTTGCGGTCCATGAGACCCTTGGGAATGTGGTGCTCGCGGAAAGAGGTGCAAAACTCATTCCAAGATGCAGGTGGTCCAGCTGGGCGCATATTCAGAAAATTCTCCCACCAAGAACTTGCTGCACCTTCAAGGTGATAGGTGGCATAATTGACCTTGTCGCCATCTGCGACATGGCCGGCTTGGAGCTTCCTCTCGATGCTGCGAAGCCAGTCATCGGCGTCAAGGGGCTCGGTGGAGTAACTGAATACCGGGGGATGAAGCCGGATGAAGTCATTCAGAGACACCAGCTCATTGCGCTGCTGAGTGGTGTTGCGTGCGATGACTTCCAGCAGGTGGTGAGAGTCACGGCGGTTCCTCTCGACCTCCATCAGAACTTGGGCCATCGTGGGTGGGGGTGGAAGGTTGTCTTCCTCTTGGTTGTTACCACGACCTTGGTTACGACCAATCTGGCCACGTGTACCTTGAGACATCCTGAAGGTGAAAAACCAAAGTCAAACAGAGTTGATTTGAAGAGACTAATCAAGGTATTGAAGTGCTGGAAGGTTTACAGAGCAAAGGAAGTAATCATCTGGACAACATGGTGATAAAAGCATACAAGCCATATATTCACAAGCTGTCATACAAACCATACATCGTTTTAGTACAAGCACCAAGCTAATACAAACGTGATGAAGATGATACATCCTTCAGAGGCACTCTGACTTCCTATACATTATTTATCTAAGCCTCTGGAACTTAGACACCTTGCTTACAATATACTAGGATACTACTACATTCTCACTAAGTAAGACCACAGGCGGTCTCACTCATCTCCATCTCCATAGTAGTCCTCGTAAAAGTTACCCGCGTATCCCGGTAGCTGGAGGTGACCATCGGAAAACACGGAGGCTTGTGGACCCTGATATCCATTTGGGCAAGTATGGGGCCTAGGTCCAGTGTAGGGTGGAAGCAAAGGACCACGGGGTGGAAAAACTCCTCCAATCTCGGGCCAAGCAACTCGAGAAGGCATCTGGGTCCTCACTGGATAGATCGCATCGTACTCCACTGATCCCACGCTCTCAAAAGGTGCCAAGAGCGTCAGTGCTCGGTACAGACGAACACGAGTAGCGTGGAGCTCAAAACGGAGAGCACGTGCATCACGGTCTCTGTCACTAGCAAACCTAGCAGTCACCTGGAGTGCTGGATCCTCTGCAGAGTGATCTGAGTAGAGTCCGGTGTAATATCCCTCTTCTCCTGGAAGTGCAGCTGGGATATAGCGGAAAGAAGTCTCTCTCAGTAGGGTGTGCTCCTCTCTCAGCAGTGTGATACATGAGTATGCAGCATCCTGCACAGCCATGTTCTCGGTAACGCCGATGCCATGTCCAAAGTGGATAGGCTGGGTGACTCCAACGTGGTGCGGGTAGATCCGGACAATGCAGTGGAATTGTGTCTGGTTGAAGTCGTGGAACTGCTCCTCGATGGTGTACTCAGGGTACCATCGATATCCCACATAGGACATCATCTCGATCAACGTGGCGGGATGGCCACGCACACCGAGGCACCTGGTCAAACGAACAATCTGCCGAGGGGGAAGATTTGCCATCTGAAACAGAAAGCAAGAGTTTGCAAATGCATCAGATTATGAGATAAACCTGGAGTGACTCGGATAGCATAACGGCTGTAGTTGTAAGAAATGACAATTTCTTTCAATCATGCAAAACAGCACTTACATAATACGATGTAAGAAATCAGCATTACAAAAATGCTAGGAGAACCTGGACACAACTTTCCTATGGCTATGAGGAAGCAAACAACGAGATGTTCTAGTCAGACAGAGGAGAGCCTAGTCCTATCTTCCCGTAGAGTAAGATGAGGGTGACTCAGAACTCAGAACGAAAGGGGGTAAGGAGAAAAATGAAGCCTTATGTTGTTCCCTTATATACCCAGAGTAACTATATAACTATAGCAAGCTAGACTCAACTTCGGCCAAGGCTACTAGTCCTACAGTCAGTCCTGCTCTGATACCAAGTCTGTCGGGACCCGGGGTTAGCGTATGCAAGTACAGTTAAGACATAGTCATATGGAGAGCCGAGAACCGCACCCACTTGTCTAAGCAGACAAGGCCAAGCACTGAACATTCTCGGAAAGCATCGTACGTGGGGGGCATCCCATCCAGGCCGGATGATCAACTGTAATGGGTCCTCATCGTACGCACACAAGTCTACTGATATGGGTGGTGAACTCCCATATTCAAAGACAAGTCGCCTCAACCATATTATCGACTATCTTAAAACTCTTACATAGCCTTACTCCAGCCCGATCACTTAGTCGGGGTCTAGGGCGGGCTCGATCATATCACAAAGTGTGCCCGAGACCGAGTCTCGAACAATCGCATCGCGATGCCCCAAGCTGCGCACATCTAAGGGCCACTTGGTGTATGAAAGACCGCCAGCCAGAACACAACTAAGGTCTCGAAAACCCATACAAAGACATGCATGTTATAAACATACACGCAGCACACATGCCTTGTATGAACAGTAGGTACCATTGCAATTCTCTACAAAGTGTACATTTTATTTATAACTCTTATAGAGTACACACAGAGATCACATACATGTGATCCAACATTACAACACAGAACGGAAGCAAATTATGTCTGAGTACAGACAAGTTTAACAAATGGCTTAAGAAGCCTTATTCAAACACAAAGCCCTCCACGAGGGAACCAGTCTGCTGACTGGGACTAGACTAGCTTAACTTCAGTTGTCCAGCTCGATGAAGAAGCCACCTTCGGGGTCAGTGGCGTCATCTAAAACATATATTAAGCAAACGTGAGTACAAAGTCGTACTCAGCAAGACTTACGTAGGAGCTATGCTACTCATGCACATGTATCAAGGTAAAGGGAGGTGGGGTTCACTTGCAGAAGTGCCAGCTTTGACTTGGCTAATCCTGAACTACGAGTACCAGACTTTGAGGTAAGAAGCGTACACGAGTCCACTACTTTCACCAACCAATACACCACTATGGTGCCTTCCTCGACTTCCCTACGAGAAAGCACGCCATAGCACTCACACTTATCTTGGTATGTTTTAGAAGTATCCGGTTCAAGTTATCTAATAATCAAGCTAAGCTTTCCAAGTAGTCCATAACCGCGGACGCGGCTATTCGAATAGTTTTGTTAACCTTGCAAGGGTGTACCGCTACACACACATGATCATCATTTACCGCCTTTGATCTCGACACCATTCAAGGGGTGCCAGCGAGGATGCTCACCCCAACCGTTACCTCATAGCCTATCTAGTCCAAGAAAGCCGCCTACTTGGGTGGCTACCACTATCGTGAACCCGGCCGGTTTACCGAAGTGGACCCAAGCGATGTGTGCGTGATGCATAAGCCGGTCTCGGATGAGCCGTTCTCTCACTTAGCATTCAGGCCACAAGCCTACCAGAACTCCGAACTACTGCGACATCTGGACATCGAAAGGGATGAGTTAATAAGTCGAGAGGGGTCAGTGAGCCCAATGTGTGGTTGTACTCTTCATCTTGGATCACCACACAAGAACTCGGACTTAGGGCGGTGTTCAACGAGACAACCCACCGTGTACTCCTACACAGCCTCTCATCGTTCACCTTGTATTAGGGTCGATTCACCAACACTTTTCTACCAACAACAACATGATCATTCCCATCCCGACTCACATCACAGTAACAACATGGTATCATACTAAGCATGCAATAAGCAGTAACATTGCAGGGGCCACATGATATCAAACAACTCCTACAGTTGCTAGGATTGTGGTTTGCTTACTACTGTGACAAAATGATAGGTCATGCAAAGGAATGGGTTCATCTAAGCGGTAGAATCGTAACATGGTGATCATCCTATACAATGCATAAGCGAGACATGAGAGGGAAGTGGGATTTTATCGACATGATCAAAGGGGTTTTGCTTGCCTTGCTGACGAGGTTCGGTTTCTGGATCTTCAGCGAAGGGGGTGATCTCTTGCTCCGGTTCAACCTCTACTCGACAAGCAAGTACAAAGTAGCAATCAATATGAATGCAATGCTCAAGCACATGATAGAATGTTTAAGCTTGAAGTACAAGTTTGATGTGTGAGGCAATTCCATTTAAGTGGAATATATTGCATTTTTAAAATGCAAATTCAAATTCCACATTTGAATTCATCCTTAATCAAGTTATATATTATATAGTTTGATCAATTTGAATTAACTTCAAATGTATATGATATGCCTCTGAAGTGTGGTTGATTTGCATCATAAATCCATGGTCCAAGTGGCAAAATCATTTGGTTTGAATTTGAATTTAATTCAAATAAAGCAAATGACATATGCTACTGGTCCCATTTTAAGATCAACTCAAACAGAGTTGAAAGTTGCATATTTGGAAAGATAATTTTCTCCTGATCATTTTTCATATATTATTTGTCCAATTTGGAGTTAATATGAATTTTCTATGAATTTCCAAAGTTTGGGGTATTTTCTGGAATTTCTGGATTTATTAAACTATTTTTCTTTTCTGGAAAATCCTTTACTGCGTCATTACTGCGTCATGCTGGCGTCAGGGGGTTTGACCCGAGTCAAACTGACAAGGGGTCCCACTGGCCAGTGACACAGGGTTTAATCCCGTGGTTAAAATTTAACAGAGTGATTAGGGGGGGCCCTGGCCCACCTGTAAGTCACTCTGGGGGGTGGGTTTAGTGGTTAACCACCACGGCCACGTCAGGCCTGCCGGCGGCTAGTCGCCGGCGACCTGACCACGGAGGCGCTGCGCGGATCTGCTGATTCCGTGGACCAAACGACGCGCCGCGACCACGGGAGCGAAGCCCGTGCTCTCGCACGTCTCCTGGTGCACGCCAGCGTCCAAGACGACGACCACAGGGACGGCGGTGACCTCGCCGGCGGCAACAGAAGCACGGGGAGGAAGCAGTCTTCGCCACGGTGCTCCAAATCCAGCGATTGTGAGCTCGTTCGACGCGGAAGAACACGACGATCACGTTGGACAACACGGCTGGCTCGGTTGCTTAACGGATGAACAACTCCATCGATCCCGGCGGCGAGAAGCTTCGGCTATCATGGCGGAAGCGGCTAGAGCGATTAATCCAAGGAAAGAAGAGAGGGGTTCCGGCCGGAAGCTCACCAGGAACTCAGTAGAAGTGGTGGCGAAGGCCGGGGTGGCTCAACGGTGACGGAATTGACGAAGTCGTGCGGCGGCCGGAGACGAAGACGACGATGCGATTCAGCAGTTCCAGGGGGCTTCAGCTCCTCTTACTCCACTCGAAGACGAAGACGAAGGCGGCGAAGACGATGGACAAGCTCCGGGGGCTCCTCGGTGTTAATGGCTACGCAGGGCTCGACGGTGCTCCGGCGTGCTCTTCGGGCGGTGATGAAACGGGCGAGAGAGGAAGGGAGGGAGCTCGCGGAGAGGGGGAATGGATGGAGGAAGCTCCTGAGCGTCTCCAGGCGTGAAGAGGTGGCGAGGGGGAAGCAGGAGGTGGCCAGGGCTCGTCGGCGGCGTCGGTGGAGTGCTGCATGCATTCCACCGAGCAGCTTCGGGGCGTGGGGAGGAAGACGACAGGGGAGGGTCCAGGTGGGCTGGGCCGGCTGGAGAGGTGGGCTTCGCCCTGGGCAACAGGTAAGCCTTTGTGATTTCTTTTCTGTTTAATCTTTCCTTTCTTTTCTGTAATTTGTTTTGGCTCTGATAAAAAATTACCAAACCATTTTATTAAATGCTGAAAACTTTTATGTGGCCTCATAATAATATAGACTAGCCACTCATAAACTTTCAACATTTTTAAAATTCAAATGATTTGAATTTTAAATCAAATAGGGGGATTTCTTTATTTCCAAGGTACTGTTTGAATATTTGAAAAATCCAGGAGCATGGGGTGGGTCCCACATCACTTGATATGTGATCACACTCATTTATAAGACTTTTCAAAACTCTAACATGAAATTTTGGAAAATATTTTTATCTGGCCTTAAATAAATTCAACTGGGGGGTGTTCCTTCTCCCATTTTGATTTTGAATTTGATTTTCAAGGTTTCTTTTTGAAACTTTTGCATGATGCAAAGGTACTAGCTAACCCTAGCACATACCTAACAGAGGGATCTGACAGGCATTACATCGCTGAGTGTCCTTTATGGGAAAAGGAAGCTAGACTGAAGAAGAAGAAGAAAGGGAAAGATGACAGTTCTGATGAAAAGACTAAGAAGAAATCCTCAAGATCCTCAAAGCCTGCTGGATACAGGAATAGCAGTTCCCGTAAGGCTCGCGCATATCTCGGAAAAGAATTGGACTCGGAAGAATCTGGTTCCAACCCTGATGATGAGGAAGAAGAATCTGAAGAATCTGAGGGTGTGGCCGGTCTGGCTCTTGCCATGACGCTTGTCTCAAAGTCAATCTTTAGCACTGAGGAATCTGGTCTATCACATGTTGATGATGAAGCTGAAGACACAACCCCTTCCTTCTGCTTCATGGCCAAGTCCTCCAAGGTATCTTCTTACTCATCATCAGATGATCCCTCTGATGAAGAACCTGATGAAAACTATGCTAAACTTGCTAAACTTGCATCTAAGCAACAACGTGCACTTGAAAAGATTCAGATCTCACTAAACAAGAGTGATGATATGTTGGTTAAGGAAATGACGAAGACTCAAAAGTTGACTGATGAATCAAAAATTCTTCAGTCAAAGTTTGATGACTTGTTCAATCGTCATGAGGCACTCCTTACCGATCATGAAAAGTTGGCTCATGAGTTCCTCATGAGGAAACAAGAACTTGAACGCGTAAGGATGTCTCATGACGATCTGAGGAAAGAAAATGATTCACTCCTCTCCCAACAGATCATCATGCCACAAGAAGGATTTAATCCTCCCTGTTTAAAATGCATTGAACATGATCGTATCATCTCTGTGCCTAGTTCCTCAATGTCTTCAGACTCTGTTATTTCTATTGCTTCTGTGGTATCTAACCCCTCATCTGAGGATACCATAGACATTGCTGAAGAAAATGCTAGGTTGAAGAGTCTACTGGAAACCGGCATGTTCAAGAGTCTGAAAGGACATCAGACCCTTTGTGACATCCTCAAGAAACAGATCCTCAACAGAAACCCGAGGAAAGAAGGCATCGCATTCACTCGGAAACTCAACCCTGATGGGTCTTACTGGAAACCTGAACAATATCCAGAGACCACTTGGGTTCGGGCAAAGACGCCTCCTCCTGATCCTGATACTTTATCTGGTTATGATACTGTTTCTTTAGTTGTGATGAATGAGTCTTTTGACTCAAACTATAAACTGTTTAAGAATGGTAATGGTGAGGTATTCACCAGATACATCAGAACTAACTGCAGGAACGGTCCTCCAGTCAAGCAGATCTGGGTTAAGAAGGACCTCATCACTAACCTTCTTGTGAATGCAGATGCAAATGAGTTGAGGATGTCCTCAGTGGACAATTCTTCAAAAAGTCATGAATATGAGCATGTTTCATCTAATCACTTTGTTCACAGGGAAGCTCAGAACAAGAATGCTTACTCCTATGATTATCCTGATACCTCACCCGTGAGGCAATACTCTCCTCGTCGTTCCTCAAATGCTTCAAAACCACCCGTGCGAATGTGGGTGGTTAAGAAGAACTAATCTCTTCTATAGGAACGCGTCCTGAGGCAAACTAACCATATTGCAGATCCTATGCCCAGGACGAAAATTATGTGTCAGCTGAAGAATATCGTTATACTGAAATCCTGAGACTTAAAATCCTGAGGAATACAGTCCTGAAGAATTCACGAATTCTTCAAACTGATGCTGGCTCATAACTTGTAGTGTGAGATACTAACTCTTCTGTAGGAAAATTCTTCGGGGAGAACTGAATGGATTATGGATAGTGGATGCACGAATCATATGACTGGTGACATAAATCTTCTCATGGAAACTTCTCTGAGTCCTTCATCGAAGAAAACAAATGCATTCGCTAACCATCATAATCACAAGCTATATCAAATGGATGTGAAAAGTGCATTCCTCAATGGTAATGTCAAGGAAGAAGTATATGTTGCTCAACCTCCAGGTTTTGAAGACGCAAAGAAGCCTGATATGGTGTACAGATTGAAGAAAGCTCTGTATGGACTGAAGCAAGCCCCATGGGCTTAGTATGACACATTGCGTGACTTCCTCATCAGCAAGGGCTTCAAATTCGTCAGCAACGCAATGGCACCTTCATCTCTCAAGAGAATTACCTCAAGGAATGCCTCAGGAAACTCGGGATGCAAGACTGCAAAGGTAACAAGACCCCGATGCCTACAAATGGATGCCTCGGTCCTGATGAAAATGGCAAGGACTACGATCAGAAGGTATACCGCTCCATGATTGGTTCTTTGCTATACTTATGTGCTTCAAGACCTGACTCCTGAAGCACAACACACGATGCGTCGTACTCCTCAACTCATGAGGAACTACCTTGCTAAGTGTGAAGAAATTAACGTGGAATTGACTCAAGATCCATACGACAATTGTATGGTATCAAGTGTCACATTCCCTATAAGGTGGGTAGCGCCACCGCCCAAACACCTCAGGATTTGGTGTTCCTCAACTTCCTCAGGATGTGTTGTTACTCAGCTTCCTCAAGATTCGAAGTCTTCATTTCTGATGATTACCGTGTTTGTCCTCAACAGCGTTCACCTATAGTTATTGATCTTCAGCTTTTTGCTTCTTCATCTAGGTGAACGTGATCGGACCCGTCCCTCTGTGCTCACTTATCTAATCTGTCTATCTCATATGCGTTCATCCGGAAATCATGTATTCCTCAGATTGAGACCATTTGTCTTCATCCTCAGCCCATGTCCTCAAGTTCCTCAAATCACGGATTTACTGTTACAACTGTCTTCAATTTGTTGCGATTTTACCGCACGTCGTGATTATCCACCATCAAGATATCCACTGAGGATCCCAACAATCAGGGGCAATCTGGTCCACAAATTTTGCAACCCCTCAGTTTTTACCCCTCTATAAATGGCCCTCTACCCCCTCCTCCGGTCATTTACCCCCCAACGCCTCCCTCACTCTCGCGCCGCCTCCCTTGAGCTCCTCAAGCTCGAGCGCTACTGTCGCCGGGGACGAAGACTCATTGTTCCTCAGCATTCGCCTCAAGTCTGGTATGCTTATTCCTCAGTGGTTTATTCCTCAGCATCTTATTCCTCAGTACTGTTGTGTCCTCAACCCAGTTAATCCTCCACTGTACTGCTAGCTTTCTGAAACCTATACCTATGCCTCATTCCTTTGTTTTCCTCAGCCTATTCCTCATGAACGCATATAACCGTACCACACTTCCCTCGCAACTTAATTCTGTCACAGGTACATGTCTGCTGAGGAATCGTATGGTTCTCATAGTCTCACTTCATTTGCAGCTCAGCTCGAACGTACAATTCCTCAGTCTCCTCAGCTGAAGAAAATGCCTCCTCGGCGCAAGCACACTGATACTGCTAAAGACTTACCTCCTGAGCTCTATGAGAAACTGAAGACTCCAGAACGTGAAACTGCTGATGATCGTAAGAAAAGGGTCCAGAAGATCACAAGAGAATGGGCCAAGCGTTGGGTGGCCTATCAATGGCTTAATCCTCAACATGAGGAAATGTTTGCCGTTAATCCGCCACTGAAGACATTGGGTATCAAGGCTCGACCTCCACCTGCACCAGGCGTCATTCCTGATCCCACAACAATGCGCACTCCTGAAGACTTTCCTGCGGCATATGAGCAGTACCTCAAGCGCTCTCGCAGCCGTGTCAAGAATCTGGTCCGTGACATGACTGCTTCAATACAGATTCCGCCTCCAGATCAGTCTCAACCCAGACAACAACCTCCGCCTCAGCACCGCAAAAAGGCTCCTGGCATGAAACCTCAAGTTGTTGGCTCCTCATGTCAACGCACAGATGGTGCTGCCCCCTCCTCAAGGATACGCACTGATGAATCTGGTGCTCCTGAGGCCTCAATCACAATGCCTCAGCCTCAGCTGAAGACCAAAACTATTCTTCAACGCGGTCCTCGCCCCTCACCAAAGAAAACTTCTATGTGTGGTGCCATTCATCATACTCCTCAATCTTCTGATGATGAAGATGAATTTGAGGATTTGGCCAGCTTCGTCGCCACTGAAGCTGATAAGATTGAATATGTGCGTGCTGCGGCCAGACGCAAAGCTGAAGCAACGGGTTCAGAAATCCCGCTTCTCCTTGATCCCAAGAAGATCTTGGAGTACATTGAAATTTGGTCTGTTAAGCCTGACACTCCGCTTGATGATTTGGACATCCCGAAAGACATAAAATTCTATGTTCAACAATTCCTCATAAACGAGATTCATCAACGAGATCTTCAGAAACAGTTGAAGGCCAAACTGAAGAAAGTCCCCAGTGACTTCAAAAAGAAACCTATCACTGATGTTACTCCTCAGGAGTTTATAGAGCATCAATGTGAAGTTCAATGCCTCAACATTGAGTTTGCTGCCAACCGTACTTATATTGGCAAATCCAAAGAACGGATCTCTCAACAGGTGGCAAAGTTGATGAAGCTTCGACAGCCTGCTTCCTCAGTACCCACTGATGCCACTGCTAAAAGCCTCAAGCGCCTGCCTGAAGCCCAACCCTCTACTCCACCTGCTGCGAAGAAGCCTACTATTGAAGAACCCATTGATGCTACACCACTTTCCTCAGCTCCTCCGACCAAACAGGCCGGTGATACCACCGTTCATATTACTGCTTCCTCAACTCCACCTCAAAATCCTCAGCGCATCTTAATCGTCTTCACTCCACCCCCTGCTGCAACACCCATTGTTCCAACTTCACCGTCCCCACCGCCACCAACTATCACTGAAGTTGAAGACATGGACGTCGACATTATGGATGATGGAACTCCTCGTGTCCATGATGATGACTATGGGCTGACACACTCACCCACTCATACCGTCTTCTCACCTGAGCCTCACTCCGACACCGTAACCGAGGTGCTTCCTGAGACTTCTCTGCTGTCTGAAGACTCTGTTGGTGCATCGTCCTCAGCGTCTGATGCTGATGACCCCGAAGCCTCCAGTGCTCCAACAAATTCTGCTGCTAATACTGATGCTGCAGCAAACACCACCACTGATACTGATGCAGCTGACACTACAACTGCTGATCCTCAGCCAGACCCACCTGCTGCTGAAACTGAAGCTGAAGCCGACCAAAGCACAACTGCCCCTCCTGAAGCAGAAACCAGTACAAATGCTGAAGCTTCAAAGGATGGCTCTGAAGATAAACAGGCCACATCGCCTCGTCTCCCCAAGGACATCAACACATCTGTGCCTGATGCATCTGCAGCGACTCCGCCTCAGCCTCAAGCTACTCTTCAGATTGAAGTGCCTCAAGCGCCTTCCCCACCTCAAGGCCCAGTTCAAGCTCGGTCCTTATGTCCGATGCAGAAGCGACCATTCTTCCGTGACCTTGAAGCTGATGATACTCCAAGCTTTGATGCTACTGATTTCTTCAACGGCATGAGTTTCTTTCAAGAGGGGATTCAAAATCCGTATCACTCTGCTCCACCTCGAAAGTTGTTGAGGTTCTGGACTGCCACTCATAAGAACTACTATGCTTCAGTGCTCTACAAGCAAAACAAACTGTTTCCTCACAAGCACATCCCTCTGATGGATATGGAAGCCCTTCCTTGCTTCAACAATGTGCTTCAGGATCTGCATCATGCCAAGCTGCTTCAGTTCTGCTCTGAATGCATACACTGGAATGAAGAGCTTGTGCTTCAGTTTTATGCCACGTTGTATGTTTCAGGAAATCCTTTGGATATCAACACCTGGGTCCTCGAGTGGATGACTGAGCATCATCACTACACCATCACTGTTCCTGAAGCAATTGATATTCTTGAGTTGCCTCAGTGCACTTCTCCTGCTGCTTGCTCCTATGGGTCTCAAATTCTTCGAGATGACCTGATGAACATGCTAATGAAACCTCAGGCCCCTGAAGCCCCAGCTCGCACAAAGTTTCCAGTCTCTGAGCTTCTGTATCTGCCAAGTACGTTGTATCGGATTCTGGCCAAGACCTTCTGCCCCATTAAAGGCTATGAATCCACTGCTGAAGAAGTCATTGGCATCATGAAGAACATACTCCACAACCTTTGCATGTCTGGGCCGATCAACGTCCCTGACTTCTTCTTCAGAACTATGGTTGATGCTGCACAGAATCCTCATATCCTGAAGCCATATGCGCCTTGGATCATGAAGCTCATCCGAGCCGTGACTGGAATTGATTTCCAACCTGATCCCCCGAATCACAAGACCTATATGCCGCCTGTCGAAGTGCTTCAACATACTATTTCTTCAAATAACAAAGGCAAAGGCATCTTCTATGAAGAAGTTCTCCCGACCAATTCCCTCGGTGGAAACATTCGTCATCCTCAGTCTCGCACAACTGATGAAACCAGAACTCATGCCTCAACTGAGGATACAACTCAGGCTCGAGTGATGACTGACCGAGAGCTTATGATTAGTCTTCATCAGAAAGTTGAACGTAATCATGATTGGGTGAAGCGCCAGTTTACTGAAATCCTCAGCTACATGGCTCACACGCATTCTTCTGTGAAGAAAGTGCATCAGTATGCTCATCATACATATCAACATCTTGATGCCCTGATGAGAGAAGTAATCACCCCTGAAGACCTTGCCAAGTTGGAGCTTCAACAGCCTCCGATTCCTGCAATCAGACCCCCAAGGCAATTCAGACGCTGCACAACTCCTCCTTCGGCAATGGATTCTTATTCTTCAAACCAGGAGATGACTGCTGAAGAAGCTGAAGACACTTCTGGCTGCCCTCACACTGCAACGGATTGCCTCAGGCGTGACTCACCTCAGCCTTGAAGCAACTTCAAGGGGCGTTAGCTTCAGTTTTTCCCTTTTTGATCATTTTATGACAAAGAGGGAGAAATCTGTTAGTCTTCAAGCGGGTTTTAGTTATGGGGTTCTTCAGTTACAACTCTCGTTCTTCAGATTTTTTTTAACGAGTTGTAAACTGTAATTTTGGTGTTTGCCTGATACTATTCCTCAGTTACCACATGCTATTTCCTCAAGTTTATCATATATGCATGTGATTGTCTCTGCAAACACCTCTCTCAGTGCGTTGTTTAATTTCCTCAAACACTTCATAACATGCACTGCTTCAGAAATGCCTGGATATAGGGGGAGCTCCTCATATACCTCAAAATTCTTTAGATATTAAACATTCTTCAACTTATATGCATATCCTTAGGGGGAGCTTCATTATATCCATCTTAATGATAAAAATGTTCTTCAAAGTTTTTATTCTTCAAACTCATAATTTTATCCCCGTTGAAGCTTAACCTGATTGTCATCAAATCACCAAAAAGGGGGAGATTGTAAGTGCATCAAGTGCCCTCCCCTTGAGGTTTTGGAGTTTGATGACAAAACGGTTAAGGGACTGATGTGTTTGTGAGTATACACAGGAGAACAGTCCCGGATGAGGTGTTTAACCACCAATGTCGACCCCCCAAAATGTTGAGGAACATTGGAGAAATCGGTGTGTTTCCTGAAGAATGAAGTTGTGCGAAATCCTGAGGAAGTAGGATCCTGAAGCGTTCGGTTGAAGCTGAAGCTGAAGACGATCCTAAGGAAGTTCGCGCTGAAGACGAAGTTGAAGCGTAGTCTTCGCTAAGACTTTTTATACTTCTTGAGTAATGAAGTTGCGCGAAATCCTGAGGAAGTAGGATCCTGAAGCGTTCGGTTGAAGCTGAAGCTGAAGACGATCCTGAGGAAGTTCGCGCTGAAGACGAAGTTGAAGCGTAGTCTTCGCTAAGACTTTTTATACTTCTTGAGTAATGAAGTTGCGCGAAATCCTGAGGAAGTAGGATCCTGAAGCGTTCGGTTGAAGCTGAAGCTGAAGACGATCCTGAGGAAGTTCGCGCTGAAGACGAAGTTGAAGCGTAGTCTTCGCTAAGACTTTTTATACTTCTTGAGTAATGAAGTTGCACGAAATCCTGAGGAAGTAGGATCCTGAAGCGTTCGGTTGAACCTGAAGCTGAAGACGATCCTGAGGAAGTTCGCGCTAAAGACGAAGTTGACGCGTAGTCTTCGCTAAGACTTTTTATACTTCTTGAGTCATAGGAAAACACCGCACTGTTGGAGGGGTTGAAGAAAACGAGTTCCGAAGGTCTGAGGAAGTGCTCAGTTAGGAATCCTGAAGAAAAAACCCTGAGGAAATCTCCTGCAGTAGAAGTTCAGTTCCTCGGGTGTCTGAGACGTTGTTCTTCAGGACACTGAGGAATCTGTCTTCGGTTGAGGAGTCTGGAGACTGCGAGTGCAGTTCTCCAGAAGAGAGAGAAATCTCCTGTAGTAGAAGTTCAGTTCCTCGGGTGTCTGAGACGTTGTTCTTCAGGAAACTGAGGAATTTGTCTTCGGTTGAGGAGTCTGGAGACTGCGAGTGCAGTTCTCCTGAAGAGAGTGAGATCTCCAGCAGTAGAAGTTCAGTCCTCATGTGTCTGAGACGTTGTTCTTCAGGACACTGAGGTAACTAACTTCGGTTGAGGAGTCTGGAGAGAGAATACTTTGACCGTGCCACGTGTTGCGTGGTGAGAGGCTAGAACTTTTCTAGCAACGGTCATTTCCGAGGGCATGAGAGTAATTGCATGCATGGGCATTTATGTCCTTTCACCTCGGGTTGCTCCGCGGCTATAAATAGCCACCCCCAGCCCCATTTGTGGGTTGGCTGCTCCGACAGAAAAACTGACACTTGTCATCTGAGAGCAACCCACCTCTGAGGAAACTGAAGAACCTATGTGAGGAAAAACCACCAGCCTGAGTAGTTGAGCATTTCTGAGGAAGTCGGTTCGAGTGATCCGAAGCTTTTTACTCTTGAAGACTGTGATCTTCCAGCCGGTGTAGAAGTCTTCAGTCTGAGGAAGTCAAGATGCAATTGTGACTTCCCGGAGTGACTGAGTCTGTGAAGGTTTCGGGAGTCTACCTTGAAGACTCACCTGAGTTATTGGACGGAGTCTGAGGACTTTAGTTCAAGGAGAACAAGGTGAAGACTATGTCTTCTGAGTTGAATCTCAGCCTCTCCAACCAGACGTAGAGTTGTCATAGCAACTTGAACTGGTCTACCAAACCAATGTCTTCAATCTCTGGTGCTATCTCTTCAACCTCTTAAGCTTCAGTATTTGATATGATATGCTTCAGCTCTCCCTCTGCTCTTTGTCTTCATACTATGCATCTGAAGCACTTCTGCTTATCTGAATTGATTTATTTCTATTGCATTATGATGAGCTGCCCTAATGATTACATTCTGTGAAGTTTTATTTCTTCATGATTTTGGTTACTTCTTCAGCTTCATGATTTTCTTCAGCTTCATGATTGCTTCAGTCCTGAAGAAAACCAAAATCTGGTAGTAAAATTGAAAATCTCCCATTCACCCCCCCTCTGGTCGATATATTGCACTTTCAAGAGTTAAATAGAAAGAGCCATTGAGGCCACCAAAAAATACGAAAAAAGAGAAAAAAGAGAAAAAGAAATAAAAAGAGAGAAGGGGGCACACTACTATTCCTTTTGAGAGATCCACACTAGTACTTCATCCTCTATCCCTTGTACTCCATAGAGATCATCATCATGCATATAGCTATGTGGGGACCTTCACACTATAGAACTTGGCTTGTATATTCCAATGATGAGCCTCCTCAAACGAGCTCTAGGTCTTCTTGAGCAAGCAAGTTAGATGCACCCCCACTAGTTTCCTTGGAGAGCCTTTTAGCTCACATGTGCATCCGTTGCATAGACATCCCTACTCCTCACATCATATCTATCATATGGCCTTCTCTCGCCTATGATTGTCCTCATTGATGTGAGCCTTTCACACCTTTTTGTCTTCCTCCTCCACCATATTCTCTCTTTGCCATCCTAAATGTCAACTTTCTTGCTTACGCTCATCCATTGCATGAGTGCTCAAAATATCGAAAAGGAGTGGATCATTTTGACTTGTACCTGGCTAGTGGTCTGGGGATGAGTCAAGATAAGATTCCAAAGAAGACCAAGTGTGAAACTTTAGTAGATTGAGTTCTCAACACAAAAATAGTTTTTCATCTCGTATTCCCTATCCCCTTTTTTGCACGCAAACACCATTTGGAGACATTCGAGTCACGGACAGCGAGAGCTCTTGCACCCTTTGTTCTTATGTTGCTTGTGTCAATACTAATATGGACTCTTGCTTGTTAAGACTTGAATTGAATTGCATGCTTTGATTGCTTTACTTAAAAAGTCCTTATATGGTTGTGTGGCATGTCACCACAGAAATTATGCTTGTTATCATTTCCCTACTCGAGGACGAGCAGGAATTAAGCTTGGGGATGTTGATACGTCCCAAACGTATCTATAATTTCTGCTTGCTCCATGCATGTTTTATGTGACTTTGCCATGTTTTACATACACTTCCATATACTTTTGATCATATTTGGACTAACTTATTAACTCAGTGCACCCAGTTGCCAGTTCCTGTTTTCTGCTGTTTTTGTATTTCAGGTTTTCCGGCCATTAAAAGTGCTCCAAAAATTCCGGAAAAATTATATAAAAAATCAACGTCCCGGAAGCTTTCGGAATCACCAAGGAAGGAAGGGAGGGCCACCACCAGGCAGCCAGAAGGGTGCCTGGCGCGGCCCAGCCCTAGGCCGCGCCATCTGCCCTTCTGACTGCCTCGTGGTCCCTCTCGGTGCCCCCTTTGGCCCCTATTTTTACCCCCACGGAGGAAACCCTGATTCCAGACCCCTTTTCTCCAGGAGCAATTCCGATCTCCGCCGCCATCGAAAACAAGTTTCGGGGGGACAGAATTCCTGTGCCGGCACCCTACCGGGACGGAGAAGTGCCCCGGATTCATCTCCATCGACTTTGCTTCCTCCCTCCATGAAGCGGGAGTAGTTCTTCCTCGGGGCTAAGGTTTCTACCAGTAGCTATGTGTTCTTCTCTCTCTCCCATGATGTGATTTTCGTTGTGATCATAGGCTATGTTAATCTAGGGTGATCCCATGATATTTCCCCTTCCTCTATGTATTGGATTGATGTACTCAATTGATCTTATCTAGTATAATCCCCGAGACCAGGGTGACAGCGGTCTATTGGACATGGGTTAGAAGAATATTATCATGAGTGATTTCATCTTTTGTGTGTGGATTGAAGATTGAGCGTTTCTTGGTGCTTGTCTTTGACTATCCTTGAGATATGTTGTGGTGATTGTGGTACTCTCTTTGGATGGCCGCGGTGACATTGGGAACTCCATAGATTGAGAACTACGAACTTTGAGGTGTGCTTTTGTAGCCCTACATAATTCTCATCCTCTCTTGACCACAAAGGAATGACCTCCGAGTACGTCTTCATTGCATGTTTTATGGGAAATATCATGTGATTAGACTATGTTAATGTTGTTGGGAGTTGCCACTAGTGAAAGTATGAAGCCTAGGCCTTGTTTCCACCATTGCAATACAGTTTGTGTTCACTTTTATCACTTGTTTCCTTGCTGTACTTGTTATTACAGATTTATATTACCTTGCTTTGCCACACCTATCACCCATATTTTACCATCTCTTCGCCGAACTAGTGCACCTATACAACTCCTAGTTGTATTAGGTGTGTTGGGGACACAAGAGACTTCTTGTATCTTAATTGCAGGGTTGCTTGAGAGAGACCATCTTCAACCTCTACTTCCCTGAGTTCGATAAACCTTAGGTAATCCACTTGAGGGAAATTGCTGCTGTCCTACAAACCTCTGCGCTTGGAGGCCCAACATAGTCTACAAGAATAGAAGCGTGCGTAGACATCATGCTCTCGGACAATCTTCACTCTCTCCTCTGCCTCTTGGATCACATCTGGACCGAACAGCTGCCTCTCACCTGTCTCGGACCAGTTCAAAGGTGTCCTGCACTTGCGGCCATACAAGACTTCAAACGGTGCTGCCTGCAGACTTGCCTGATAGCTGTTGTTGTAAGAGAACTCAGAATATGGAAAGCACTCTTCCCACCTCATGCCAAAGGAGATGACACATGCTCGAAGCATGTCCTCGAGGATTTCGTTCACGCGCTCGACTTGCCCACTTGTCTGAGGGTGATAAGCGGTACTGAACAACACTGTCGACCAATCGCCTTTTGAAAGGCCTGCCGGAACTTAGAGGTGAAAAGGCTGCCTCTATCGGAACTGATCTTCTTGGGGATGCCATGCAAAGATACAACTCTTGCGGTGTACAAATCCGCCAACTCGGCTGCAGAAATGGAGTCCTTCACTTGAAAGAAGTGTGCAACTTTGGAAAGATTGTCGATGACAACAAAGATGGCATTGTTCTTCTTTTGCGACAAGGGGAAGCCTGTGATGAAATCCATCTCTATATGATCCCATTTCCACTCCGGAATCTCAAGTGGCTGAAGCAACCCTGCAGGCTTCTGGTGATGTGCCTTCACTCTCCAGCACACATCACACTGTGACACGTAACGGGCAACATCCCGCTTCATACGAGTCCACCAAAAGCTTTGCTTGAGATCTTGATACATCTTTGTACTGCCAGGGTGAATAGACAGCTTGGAATCATGGGCTTCCTTCATGATGACCTCTCTAAGATCTCCCTCTTTGGGAACAACAACTCGCTCTTCGAACAACACGGTGCCGTCATTATGCACTGAAAAGCAACCGTACTTTGGAACTGAGGCGGCAATACCCTGCTTGATCTTTTGTATCATTGAGCTGCCAGACTGAGCTTCACGAATCTTCTCATGGATAGTGGGCTCTACCACAAGGTTGGCAAGGTAGCCTGCTGGAACTAGCTCAAGATTGAGACTTCGAAAGGACTCACACAAATCAGGGTGGATCTTCTGCACCTGGATATTATTGCAATCGCCCTTGCGGCTCAGCGCATCAGCTATGACATTCACCTTCCCAAGCATGTATTGAATATCAACTGTGTATTCAGTAATGGTCTCAAGCCATCTTCTTTGCCTCAAGTTCAGATTTGGCTGAGTGAACAAGTACTTCAGACTCTTGTGGTTGGTGAACACATCCACCTTCCTCCCTAAGACGAGGAGTCGCCAAGTGATCAAAGCGTGCACAACTGCTGCAAGCTCCAAGTCGCGTGTGGGATAATTCCTCTCACTCGTCTTCAACTGCCGTGAGGTATAAGCCACAATATTCCTGCCTTGCATCAAAACTCCGCCTAGACCTTGCAATGAGGCATCACAAAACACCTGAAAAGGCTGTGACTCATCCGGCGGCGTGAGAATTGGAGCTGTGGTCAACTTCTCTTTCAACTCCTCGAAGGCTGACTGGCAAGCTGGTGACCAAGTGTACTGTTTGCCTTTGCACAACAATTCAGTCATTGGCTTCGCTATTTTGGAGAAATTCCGCACAAACCTCCTGCAATAACTGGCGAGGCCGAGAAAAATCCTTAGCTGCTTCACATTCTTCGGCGGAGCCCACTCTTGAATAGTGCGGACTCTCTCTGGATCGACCGCAATTCCCTCAGCGGAGATAACATGGCCCAGAAAATTGACCTTGTCCAGCCAAAACTCACACTTGGAGAACTTGGCATAGTACCGGTGCTCTCTCAACTTCTGCAGCACCAGGCGTAGATGTTCCTCATGTTCAACCTCTGACTTGGAATAGACAAGAATGTCGTCGAGGTAGAGGATCACAAACACATCAAGCCATTCTTGGAAAAAATGGTTCATAGCTCTCATGAATGTCGGAGGGGCATTTGAGAACCCAAAAGTCATGACTGTGAACTCATACAGCCCATAACGTGTGCTGAACGCGGTTTTGGGAATGTCCTCTTCACGAACACGGATTTGATGATACCCCATCCTCAAGTCAAGCTTGGAAAACACCTTAGCCCCATTAAACTATTCGAACAGATCATTGATGCGGGGTAAAGGGTACTTGTTCTTGATGGTCTTCTTGTTGATACCACGATAGTCCTGGACCAAGCGGCTAGTCCCATCCTTCTTCTGGACAAACAAAGCTGGTGCACCGCAAGGATAATTGCTCACACGGATAAAACCGCCTGCCTCCAACTCTGTCAACTGCTTATTGAGCTCAACCAACTCCTTCGAACAAATATTGTACGGATGCCGAGAAATCGGCTGAGTACCAGGCTCTAGCTCAATAATGAACTCAATAGCCCGAACTGGGGGAATTCCTGGCAACTCCTCTGGAAAGACGTCTGGGAACTCACAGACAACTTTGACTTCTTCGAGCAAAGTTGCAACTCCTGCGTTCAAGGAGTATAACTGTCCTGGTCCTGTCATAGAGCCACAAGTGTACAAGACTTCTGCACCTGAATCATGTGTCAACTTCACGGATCTGGTCGGACAATCTATATTGGCCTTGTGCTGCACAAGCCAATCCATGCCCAAGATGACATCAATGTCAGAACGGGTCAACACGATCAACGAAGCTGAGAAGAGAAGTCCCTGGATATGAATCTCCACATCTGGGACAAAGGCAGACGTATTCGTCTTGAAACCCGGAGACGCAACAGATAGCTGCTGAGATAAACCTTGCGGATGTAACTCAGCACGCTCAACAAAAGCTCTGGACACGAAAGAGTGGGAAGCTCCGGAATCGAACAAAACTGTCGCAGGAACTGAACTAACAAGCAACCTACCAAGAACGATCTCTGAAGACTGCTGAGCATCTGTGAGAATCACGTTGTTCACACGAACTGCACGTGGCTGTGCCTTCACCATCGTAGTGCTCGGAGTAGAGAGAGGTGGAGGCAGTGGGAGCCGAGCAAAGCACGGATCGGTGCAGTTGGGAGAAGTATGCCCCGGCTCTCTGCACTTGTAGCAGATCACGCCTGGCCTGGGCTGTTGCTGCGGCCTGGGTGGCCTCGCGTGCAGTGGTGTAGAGCGAGGCCCCTGCTGAACTGGGACGGGAGGGCGGGAAAAAGTGTGGACAACTGCCCCCCTCTGCTGGAACTGCTGCCTCTGTGGTGGTGCCTCTGTCACCCAAGTCTTTTCCTTCTTGTGGACCATCACTGCGGAGATGTGCTCTCTCTGGCGCTTCCTATCTGCATCCCACTCTGCTCTGGCTGACTCCTGGCGGATAGCCTGATCCATGAACTGCGAGAACAGCCGTCCACCTACTGCCCGTAGTCGACGCAGGGCACTACCACGACAACGTGGGTGCCCGGATCTGGGATCAAAACTCCCAAGGAGGGCCATTTCCTCGCCGGGAAGGCCACGGCGGCGACACGCTCTGCACTTCTTCAGACACCTGCAGTTCGGGCGATGACATACGAGTGGCAAGATCTCAAGGTGGCTCCTTGCAGCCAAACGCACGTCCTGGGCACACCTAGAGCGCGCGCAAACATGCTCTGGGCACGCCATGGGAAAGGCAGCCTCCGTAGCTCGACTACGACTTCACCCGACGGCCGGAAAACGACGGCGCGCTCGGGACCGCGGCCTACTTGCTCCGGGAGGAAGGGGAACCTTTGAGGCTCACCTTGGGGATGTTGCAGACGACCCCGATCCGAGACGTGGAGGAAGGAGCCGTTCACCGTCGTCGTGGAAGAAGGGGACCGCGGCGACCCTTGTTGGCGCGGAGACGGCTGCGAGGTCCCGGCTCGTCCTGCACGGCATGGATAGGGAGGTGAGGTGCAGGGGACGGTGTACGCGAGCGCACGATCACCAATTTGGTGTGGCGGCGAGCAATTTCGAAGGAAACGGCCGGCGGCCATGGCGGAACAGGGGAGGAAAGAGGAGACGAACCCGGCGGCGGCGATGGGGAACGAGTGGTAAAACGGAACCCTAGGGGGGTCCTGGGGCTCGGGAGCTCGGCTTATAAGGAGGGGGAGGCCTCCATCCATGTCGGCAGGCATCGACGTCGATGCTCCCCTCCGGCTGTGAGAGAAAGAGGGAGGGGACCCTGGACACGCTGTAAAGACGATGATCCAGGGCCGCCCGATCTTGATCCAGCGGCCATCGACTACCCCGCGTAACGCTTCGGTGGGACGGGCCAGGCGGGCCGCGAAGAAGTGGGGCGAGGCCTGCTAGGCTGGGCCTGGCAAGTCCTCTGCCTCCAGTAAAAAAAGAAGACAATTTCCATTTATTAAAATAGAAAAAGTCCAAGAGTTTTTGTGGTCAATCCACAAAAGAGAAAAACATATAAAAATATGTTTTGGAAACCTTGAAATATTCTCCAATTTATAAAATTGGTTTGACCATTTTTGGAGCAACTAAAATGTGGGGCCATTTTTGGAAATTCAAATCACATTGAACTGTGGCCTTCATTTTTGGAGTTGGAAAAAATGTTGCAAGATTTTTAAAAGGCTTGGGAAGGGCAAGGAATTGGCTATGCCAAGTTTGGGGGTCAAGGAGAGCATGCATGGAACAAAGAATAATCTTCAAACACCCTTCTTGAACCATTCTGGATGCAAATTCAAACAAACCAAATGGGCTCCAATCCCAATGCAAATCTAAATCACCACATGAAATGTCAAACTCTTGCATCATGCCAAGTTACAAAGTCATCAGACAAGGTACAATATCATGTTGATTTCTTATTATTGAAAATGGGTTGTTACAACTGGGAACCCTTTGTTAGAATTAGCATCTCTAATCAGGACTTCCTTGCTTTTTGTGACATTGGATCCATGGTTTCTACTATGCCAAAAGTTGTCTATGATTCTTTGAAATTTAACATGGACAAATTGTCATCCAATCATGAACATGCTAATGGAGATATTTCTGAGATCCAGGGAAGGATAAAAGATGTACCAGTTACATTCCTTAAAAGGATTGCAATGGTTGATTTCTTCGTCATGAAGCCAAACCAAGGAAACATAGTGCTTGGAAGGGATTTCCTCCGGGCCGTAAAGGGCTTCATTGATATAGGTAAGGGACAAATACGCCTACGCGGGAAGGCAAAGTTATATACCCCTTTCCTAAAAGAAAAAAGGATGAACTTGTTGAGGAACCATTTGAAAAAATTTACAACTCCGATTATTATGATGACTTTTGATTCCTTCTTTTTGCATTAAGCCTAGCTAATGGCTTTAAAGAAGCGCTTTTGGGAGGCAGCCCGCAACGAATTTAGGTTTTTCCTTTTTGTTTTCCTTCTGTTTTTAGTGGTCTTGATGATTGTTACTACTGTAGCAACATCATAGTATCTTTACTTTTCAATCTTTGTGCCAATTATAGCCTCATATGACAAGGGAAGTGAAAGTTGTGACATGCTGTCCAGAATACAGATTCTGTCCTCGTGACTGGAAAAAATCACAGAAAAATCCCAGTTAATCTTTTTGAGCTGAAATTTTTACACAGCGTGCTCTATACAATTATGGAACTTTCGTATGTTCTGAGTTTTTTTATTTGAGTTGCAGAAGTATCCCTAAAAAAAATTTTACTACCTGCTGGTCTGTTTTTCACAGATTCTGTCCTGTTTTGCCTTTTCTTCATTTTGCAAACTTTAAGCTTGCTTTTTCTTTGCAAAAACTTTTTGGAAATCTTGAGAAACAGTAGCTATTCAATATTATCCTTATTTCCAGTAGAGAAAAATTATTTTATTATGGGTACTAACCTCGCTAATCAGATTATGATGAGTTATGTATGAAGGGAGTTTTCAAGTATGCGATGGAAGATGATTAAAGAAGATTCAGGAGTGTCAAACGGTCAAGCTTGGGGATGCCCCCATGCATAACCAATAAATATTCAAGGAGACTCAAGCGTATAAACTTGGGGATGCCCCCGTGCATCTCCCTTCTTCATCAACAATTATCAGTTCGTCCCTCGTTGCACTATATTTTTATCACTTCATGTGTTATGTGCTATGCTTGGAGCGTCTCGCTCTTTACTTTTCTTAGGTTTGTTTTTGCTTTTCTTGCTGTTCATACCAAGTTAGAACCCAGCTTTCTTTGTGTGGGAGAGAAACACGCTCCACTTTCAAAATCTAGAACACATCATAGGAATTTCATGCTTATCTTTGCTATGTGTGTTATTTATCTTTTTCATAGCTACTGTCATGATTAGCTCTTAATTTTCATGCTTATCTTTTTAAGAGATTTTGTTTAGTTTGTTGCTAGAACTCTCTTGAGTTTTCATGTTTATCTTGTTTAGAGAGTTTGCCTTGCACTGAGTTTTGTGTTTTGACTTAAAGTAGGTAATTGAGGTTGCTATTCAATTGTAGTAGTAACTTCCAATAGTTTTGAGGTATTGCTTTGAGTAATGTTTGGACTTTTGGTGTCAAGAAATTTAGCCTATTAGTGATAGATGTCGTATTTTGGGCAATCCGTGTTTACTTTCAAAACCTACAAAATTAGTTGAGAACTTTAGCTACTAGATGGATCGCTACTCTTTGGAGGGATCGAATATTAGAGTACACTCACGTACCATGAGTCGAGGATGCGCAAGGATAACCAAACCCCCATACACTCCTCCTCGGGGTACTTGTCTCTTTGTGAACCTCCTTATTAGATTGAGAATTACCGATAATAAGCGCATGAGTTCTTCGGACTAATGTGAGTATTCGAAAGTTGACACTTCCACCTTCCCATATTTTGCTAGCCTTTCCTGTGCCGTGCATTGCCTCCTTCTCACTCCGAGAGCTGGCGTCCAACTTCGCCGGTAGATCCAAATCCTTGGTACGATACGCTCTGTCATCATAATCCTCCTTATATCCTTCCTCAAAACAGCCACCATACCTACCTATCAAGGCATTCCATAGCCTTTCCGAGATACATTGCCATGCAACATCCACCTTCTCATGACTTGATCTTCATGTCATGCATGCTACTTGCTTGATCGATGAGCCGCATGCTAGTTGGGACTTGCCCTAATCGTTGCTACATGCCGCGCTAGTATCATTGCATATCCTGCTACACTGGCAGAGGCATGAATTTGCATACTTAATGATAGTTATAGTTTCTTTATGAATTGAGTACATTGTAAAGTGTGAAAGATCTTCTATACTTATTGTAATATATAGAGTGTTTCCCCTAAAGTGAGGAAAAGATCCCAAAGAGGACAAAATTAAAAGATCCCCAAGAGGACAAATGAGAGAAATAGAAAGAGCCATTGAGGCCACCAAAAAAAGAAAAAAAGGAAAAAAAAGAAAAAGGAAAAAAAGAGAGAAGGGGGCACACTACTATTCCTTTTGAGAGATCCACACTCGTACTCCATCTTATATCTTGTACTCCATATAGATTATCATTCATGCATATAGCTATGTGGGGACCTTTACACTATAGAACTTGGCTTGTATATTCCAATGATGAGCCTCCTCAAATGAGCTCTAGGTTTTCTTGAGCAAGAAAGTTGGATGCACCCCCACTAGTTCCATTGGAAAGCTTACCTTAGCTCATATGTGCATCCGTTGCATGGTAATCCCTACTCCTCACATCATATCTATCATTTGGCTTTCTCTCGCCTATGATTGTCCTCATTGATGTGAGCCTTTCTCACCTTTTTGTCTTCCTCCTCCACCATATTCTCCCTCTGCCATCCTAAGTGTCAACTTTCTTGCTTACGCTCATTCATTGTATGAGTGCTCAAAATATCGAAAAAGAGTGGATCATTTTGACTTGTACCTGGCTAGTGGTCTGGGGATGAGTCAAGATAAGATTCCAAAGAAGACCAAGTGTGAAACTTTAGTAGATTGAGTTCTCAACACAAAATAATTTTCTCTCATATATCCCTATCCCTTTCTTGCACGCAAACACTATTTGGAGACATTCGACTCACGGACTGCGAGAGCTCTTGCACCTTTATGTTCTTATGTTGCTTGTTTCAATGCTAAATATAGACTCTTTCCTGTTATGACTTGAATTGGATTACATGCCTTGATTGCTTTACTTATAAAGTTCTTATATGGTTGGTAGCATGTCACCACAGAAATTATGTTTGTTATCATTTACCTACTCGAGGACGAGAAGGAATTAAGCTTGGGGATGTTGATACGTCCAAAACGTATCTATAATTTCTGCTTGCTCCATGCTTCTTTTGTGTGATATTTCTATGTTATTGCTAAACTTTCATACACTTTTGATCATATTTGGACTAACCTATTAACTCAGTGCACCCCAGTGCCAGTTCCTGTTTTCTGCTATTTTTCTATTTCAGGTTTCCCCCATATTAAAATTGCTCCAAAAATTCGGGAAAATCCAATAAAAATCAGCGCTTCGGAAGCTTCGGGAATCACCAAGGAGGGTTCAGAGGGGACCCACCAGGGCCCCAGGCGCCCTCCCGGCACGCCCTAGGGTGGGGTCGCGCCAGGGGGGCGCCTAGACCCCTGGTGGCCCCACTGGCTGCCCCCCTTCGTCCATATATTCTCCGTGACGCGAAACCCCAGGAGAAGAACCCTTTTTCGCGATCTCTCCTTGTTCCGCCGCCGCCGCGCTTCCAAGATCAGGAGCACCAGGAGACCTCTTCCCGGCACCCTGCCGGAGGGAGGAACCACCTCCGGGAGCTTCTCCACCACCATGGATGCTTCCCGGATGAACCGTGAGTAGTCCCCCTTGGACCATGGGTCCATGATCATTAGCTATGTGATGTTCTCCTCCCCTCTTTTTTCTTCATGGTTTAGACCTCGTGAGCTGCCCTACATGATCGAGGCACATATGTAATCTTTCTGCTATTGCTATGCTGAGTTTGCTGGGATCCGATGGATTATGAGACTATGTTAAGATTGTGTTTGAGTAATATATTTGATTCTCCTCTTTTATATTTATGTTCTTGAGTAATTCTTGCATGTTCTCCATTGTTGTTTATTGCTTTGGCCAAGTAGTAGGTAGTGACTCCAAGAGGGAGCGTTATGCATGATTGTGGGTTCATGCCCCCCGATGACTAGCTTGAGTGACAGAATCATGAGTCTATGGGATGTGTTGTTGCCACAAGGGAGAAAACAACGGTGCTTAGACTAGCGGGTGCAAGGATTGTTTACTGTACGCAAACTTCTTTAATGCAGTTGTCTATTGCTTTGAGTTTACACTTTGGGTGGGATTCGTAACTTAATACCAGCGAGATGTTCTGGATAGATATCTCAAGGTGGATGATTAGTAGGTAGACGCAGATGGATTTCGGTCTACTTGTTTTTGCGTACCGCCCAAGCTTTTGAGCCTCTTCCTTTATTTATAGCATAGTTAGCATTGGTTTGCGCACATAATCCTGTCAATTGCCCAGCTGTAATTTGTTTACCTCGCATGGATATTTTATCGTCTTTTGGGAGAGAGACATAACTAGTGAACATCATGGGACCCCGGTCCATACTTCCAACACTTTTTACACTCGCTATTAATTTACTGCTTTATTTACTTTTCCGTTGCTATCACTATCATTATTTGTTGGATATGTGCCCTAGAGAAAAATTAATAAAGATATTTGTCACATATCCGTTTTGTTCATAATACGTTTTATACTGTGCTATAACTGTATTACTTGGAAATACTAATACAGGTGTAGTATAAAACATGGTCCGTAGTTTAACTCGGGTAAACTATCTCATTGGGCAATTGATTGATCAAGCTTTCCTGATCATGGCGACACTTAAGTCCATTGACAATGAGGTCATATCATTAGGGGAATGATGTGATGGACAGACACCCACCTAAAGTAATGCAATGTGATCGAGTCACACAGTTCAGCGTTGCTATGACTTTGAAACGTATGGCTTAGTCCTTAGACCGTAATGATCATACGTAATCACGATCTATGAGGAGACTTTGATTTGTATCCCACCGCCTGACTGAAATATGCTGGCTATAACGGAGCACTTTGGGTATTACGAAATAGATGGTTGATGAGTATGTTAATAGATCAAAGCGGGATTTGTCAGTCCTTGTGACAGGACAGGTACTCTCGGCCCACTCGGTAATATTGCATCAACCCCTTGCAAGGACGTGACTAGGTCACAAGAGATGCAATGATCATGGACGAGAGAAGTTGTTTGTCGTGAACGAGATGTGAACACGGTATGTGGGATACCGACGATCAAACCTCGGACAAACAAAGTACCGCAGAACAAAGGGATTACGTCGTATCGTTAACAGTTTCCAAAAGCGATTGAAGCTCATTCGATGGAAGCGCAGGGGCTGTCAAGGATTGTAACCAGGTCCAACTGACTAGTCATTGGTCCATGAGAAGAGTCTCGACCATGTCTGCTGTTTCCCGGACCGTTAGGGTGTTACACTTAAGGGCAATCGATGCATAGGACAGTTACGGGATCAATCGGTGAAATAGGAGAAATCACCGGAATAGTTCCGGAGGAGGACGGAATGGTTTCCGGACATTTTGAATAGTTCAAAATAAAGTTTAATTGTTTTAATAATGTTTTTATTATTTAATTATCTGAATTAAATATTTAAAACTTATTAAATAATTAAAATAATGGAAAAAAGGCTATATGGGCCTTAGAGGCCCATTAGGGGAGGAGGGGGTTCCCCCCCTTGGGCTTGGCGCCAAGGGGTGGGGCCCAACCCCCCCTTGGCCGGCGCACCCCTCCCCCCTTGGGGGTTTAGTCCCACATGGGGGAGGGAAGAGGGATCACACCCCCCCTTGGCCTTTATATAGAGGGGTAGACCCCCCTTTTTCCATACAACAATTGATCTCCTTCTTCTTCCTTCTCCATTTCCGGAAGTGGACTCCCCTTGTTTGGAGTCTGCACCAGGATTGGAGTTCTCCACCATAAGGCAGGCCGTCGCTCTGCCGGAGTCGGGATCCGTAGCCGTCTTTCTTCCGCTGCTCGCCTGGTTCGGAGCCCGGGAGGAACATCGATTGTGTCGTACGTGTATAATCCCTTCGAGGCATTACACCTGTGGTGCTGCTTCATCGCTGGAGGTTTACCGGGAGTCATCCTCGCCGGTGGTGGTCTTCTACACGACAGGGAGGTCGTAGTTCTGAGTCTACGCCAACCACGTTCGTAAGAACGTTTCCCTCTTTCGGTCTTCAAAGGTATGAACATCGATTCCCTCCGTTACTTTACATCGCCATAGCATAGATCTTGGGTTCGAGTACCGTAGGTGTGAAAAATTTGTGTTTTCCGCCCCGTATCCCAACAGTGGTATCAGAGCTAGCTATGCGTAGATGTATTGTACGGATAGAACACATCTAGGATGTGGGCATCGAATCTTCATTCGTTACCCTCCCACGTGTACTCATTGAGCATTGCGGCAATGTTTGATGAAGCGGCCCCCGACCGACATTACGCGTTTACGCGAGACTAGTTCCACGCTTGACATATGGCTTGTACCATATAAAGTGGTTGGGGGGTGTCTGTCTCTCTGCATTAGCGATGCGAAGATGTTTGCAACGGAGGGCCCCGACAGGGGTGTAATAGAGACGAATAAGAGACGGTGTTGTGGCATGTTTTTTCGCAGGATAGAAATCGGTTCTCTCTCTCGAAACCCCTAGCAGCCACGTAAAACTTGCACAAGCTAAAGTAGAAAGGAGTTTTAACTTTGCTTTGCATGAAGGGGGATCATAGGTTGTATGATTTAAAAGTTTTACTTCCTGTTTTATGCTAGTATGCTAGATATATCGACGGTAGCACGAAACAGGACCATCTCTCACAATACCAACATTGTGTTCTCCCTTTTGATGGGAACCACCTGGAAGGTTCTCCCATATGGCTTGATGCTCCGTACATACCGGAGTTGTCCTACATATTCAACGGAGTTCGCATGAGGTTGGGTTCGACGAGCCTGGCATATGCAGATATGGCCTTGCCTGAACAGCTAACATCAAGGTTCGATTGGCAGGCTTGACGTATGTAGATGCGGGCCTGGAACACAGAAGACCGAAAGGTCGAGCACGAGTCACATGCCTGATGTGATTGGCTTAGAGGCCTACCTGGTTCGCATACTGGGCCGTACATATCGGGGGAGGTATGGGGGCTGGGATTGTGTAATCACTTAGTGAAATTGAGAGGTGTTTATCTAAGTGGGAGCTTTCTAGAATTTTAAGATTAAATTGAAACTCCACATTATGAACAAAAGTCTAAATATGTATCGTTGTGAATCCAACCTTGTAGATGGCAGCACCTCGCCCCTCGTTCAACTTAGGATCATTCCTAGAGAAAGATAAGCTAAAAACAGATGGGACAAACTTCACCAACTGGTTCCGCACCCTGAGGATTCTCCTCGTTCCCCTCAAAATGGCATACGTACTAGAGGACGCGTTAGGTGACGCACTAGCAGATGATGCCAGTCAGGACGAGAAGAATGTCTATCTCTCCAGGACTGATGATTACAACCTTGTCCAGAGTGGCATGCTCTACTCCATGGAGGCTGAGCTGCAGAAACGCTTTGAGAGGATGGGTGCATATGAGATTATCACCGACCTCAAGGCGGTCTTCGCACCTCAAGCCAGGGCTGAACGGTACGAGGCTTCTAAAGCCTTCTTCTCAGCAAAGATGGATGAGCACGGCAGCGTGAGTGAGCACGTGGTCAAAATGTCTGGCTACGTTCAGCGCTTGAATGCTCTGGAATGTCAGATTCCAGATGAACTTGCGGTTGATAGGGTGTTGCAGTCGCTTCCCCCTAGCTACAATGGCTTTGTGCTGAACTACAACATGCAGGGGATGACCAAAACCCCTTCTGAGTTGTTCGCCATGCTAAAGAGCGCTGAGGTTGAGATCAAGAAGGAGCACTCCGTCTTCATGGTCAACAAGACCACTGACTTCAAGAAGTCAAGCAGACGGGAGAAGGCCAGAAGAGGTGGCCCTAAGAGGGATGGCAAGTCAGTTGCCGCTCCTCCCAAGGCACCCAAGCCTAAACTCGGAGTGGAGTGCTTCTACTGCAAGGGTGAAGGTCACTGGAAGCGCAACTGTCCAAAGTACCTAAAGGACAAGAAGGCTGGCAAGGTCGCCAAGAGAGACGAAGGTATATTTGATATACATATTGTTGATCTTCTCTTGACAAGCGCTGGGAACACATCCTGGATATTTGATACAGGATCTGTCGCTCATATTTCTAATTCCATTCAGGGACTAAGAAATAGGAGACGCTTGGTCAAAGATGAAGTGACGATGCGCGTGGGGAATGGCTGCCAGATTGAAGTCTTGGCGGTCGGCACGAAGCATCTTAGTCTCCCTTCGGGATTGGTTTTAGTTCTGAATAAATGTTACTATGTACCCGCGTTGAGTGTGAACATCGTGAGTGGTTCTTGCTTGAAGCGAGACCACTATTCTTTTAAGTCCGATACAATTGGTTGTTCGATTTATAAGGATGATATGTTTTATCTTCACGCACCGGAGTCGCATGGTTTATTCATACTTAATCTCGATGGTGACGTGAGTCACATTAACAATATTGAGGCCAAAAGATTGAAGAATAATGAAGATCACATGATGATGTGGCATTGCCGACTTGGTCATATTGGTGTAAAACGCATGGAGAAGCTCCATAAGGATGGACTTCTTGACTCATTGGATTTTGGATCCCTTGATACATGTGAACAATGCCTCATGGGCAAAATGACAAGGACTCCATTCAATGGTGTGATGGAGCGTGCGGATGTCTTATTGGGGATCATACACACGGATGTATGTGGACCCATGAACGTCCCCACTCGCAATGATCTTCGTTACTTCGTGACCTTTACTGATAACTTGAGTAGATATGGGTATATTTACTTGATGAAGCACAAGTCTGAAACCTTTGAAAAGTTCAAGGAATTTCAGAATGAGGTCGAAAATCAACTCGGAAGGAAAATCAAGCACCTTCGATCGGATCGAGGTGGCGAGTATTTGAGTCACGAGTTTGGCAATCATCTGAAGTCTTGTTGCATAGTACCACAGCTTACGCCGGCAGGCACACCTCAGAGAAACGATGTGGCTGAGCGACGTAATCGAACCCTATTGGATAGTGTACGATCGATGATGTCTCATACTGATTTGCCTGTGTCATTCTGGGGGTATGCATTAGAAACCGCCATTCATATTCTTAATAGGGCACCATCCAAATCCGTAAAGACAACACCATTTGAAGAATGGCATGGCACTAAACCTGAGTTGTCTCACCTGAAGATTTGGGGTTGTGAGGCTTATGTTAGGAAACTACAGCCTGACAAACTTGAATCCAAGGCGGATAAGTGCATCTTTGTGGGCTATCCCAAGGAAACTTGTGGGTACACCTTCTACAACAAGTCTGACAGCAAAACGTTTGTTGCCAAGACGGGACACTTTCTTGAGAAGGAGTTTCTCGCGAAAGAGTTGAGTGGGAGGAAAATAGACCTCGATGAAGTAACTGACCAATCACTCCAATTGGATGAAATGGCTACGGAATTTGTTCCGGAACCATCTTCCACAGTGGGAGTTGAAGAGAATGGCCAGAACGACATTCATAACGATCATGACATTCACGATGATCATGATGAGAATGAAGAGGAACCTTTTATGCCCCGTAGGTCATCAAGAGTCCGTCAACCTACTGAGTTTTACGGACAGCTTGTGAATGCAATCTCGGCTGTTGAGTCGGATGAACCTACGAGTTACAAAGAAGCAATGGAGGGACCCGAGTCCGAGAAATGGCTTGAAGCCATGAATCCGAAATAGACTCCATGTACACCAACAAAGTATGGACTTTGGTGGATATTCCCGAGGACCGCAAGGCCGTCGAGAATAAATGGATTTTCAAGAAAAAGACTGACGCAGACGGAAACGTATCTGTCTACAAAGCTCGACTTGTCGCGAAGGGTTTCCGACAAATTCAAGGAGTTGACTACGAGGAGACGTTCTCTCCTGTAGCGATGATAAAGTCTATTCGGATCCTACTAGCAATAGCTGCATATCATGATTACGAAATATGGCAGATGGATGTGAAAACTGCATTCCTAAATGGCAACATTGAGGAAGAGTTGTATATGATGCAACCAGAGGGGTTTGTCGATCCAAGGAATGCTGGTAAGGTTTGCAAGCTTCAACGGTCCATCTATGGGTTGAAGCAAGCATCTCGGAGCTGGAATCTTCGATTTGACGAGGTCATTAAAGCTTTTGGATTTGTCCAAAACGTCGAAGAGTTCTGCGTCTATAAGAAACTGAGTGGGAGCTCTGTAGCATTCCTTGTGTTATATGTAGATGACATATTGCTAATAGGGAACGATAAGAAATTCTTAGAGGAAGTGAAGGAATATCTGAATGGACAATTTTCCATGAAGGACCTAGGTGAAGCTGCGTACATACTGGGGATTAAGATCTATAGAGATAGACCTAATCGGAGGTTGGCCTTGAGTCAGAATACTTATATTGACAAGATTTTGAAAAGGTTCAAAATGGATGACTCCAAGAGAGGTCTCTTGCCAGTTATAAAAGGTGTCAAACTAAGCGTGACTCAATGCCCAACCACAGCTAAAGAGAAAGAGGAGATGTCCTCAAAGCCCTATGCCTCAGCCATAGGTTCTCTCATGTATGATATGTTATGTACCAGACCGGATTTAGCGCTGGCCATTAGTATGACTAATCGCTACCAGAGTAATCCGGGAATGGCCCATTGGATAGCAGTGAAGAACATCCTTAAGTACTTGAGAAGAACCAAGGATCTCTTTCTTGTTTATGGAGGAGTTGATGAGGAGCTCACCGTAAAGGGTTACGTTGACGCAAGCCTCGGCTCAGACCTAGATGACTCGAAGTCCCAGACGGGATATGTTTTCATGTTGAACGGAGGCGCGATTAGCTGGAGGAGCGGCAAACAGTCAGTCGTCGCTCAATCTTCAATGGAGTCGGAGTATATTGCCGCTTGCGAAGCGTCAAACGAGGCGCTGTGGCTGAAGAAGTTCGTGATCGAGCTTGGTGTCTTTCCCAGTTGCACTGACCCCGTGGGAATCTTCTGCGACAACACGGGTGCCATTGCTAACGCGAAGGAGCCAAGAACTCACTCTACAGCCAAGCACATCCTCCGAAAGTTCCATGTGACGCGAGACTACGTCAGGGATGGAAATACTAGGATTCACAAGATACATACAGATCTGAACGCAGCAGACCCGATGACTAAACCTCTTCCACAGGGCAAGTTTGAAGAACACCGAGAGACCATTGGTGTTAGATACATACCTCATGTAAACTAGTGTAATTTGTACTCTAGTGCAAGTGGGAGACTGTTGGATATGTGCCCTAGAGACAAATTAATAAAGATATTTGTCACATATCCGTTTTGTTCATAATACGTTTTATACTGTGCTATAACTGTATTACTTGGAAATACTAATACAGGTGTAGTATAAAACATGGTCCGTAGTTTAACTCGGGTAAACTATCTCATTGGGCAATTGATTGATCAAGCTTTCCTGATCATGGCGACACTTAAGTCCATTGACAATGAGGTCATATCATTAGGGGAATGATGTGATGGACAGACACCCACCTAAAGTAATGCAATGTGATCGAGTCACACAGTTCAGCGTTGCTATGACTTTGAAACGTATGGCTTAGTCCTTAGACCGTAATGATCATACGTAATCACGATCTATGAGGAGACTTTGATTTGTATCCCACCGCCTGACTGAAATATGCTGGCTATAACGGAGCACTTTGGGTATTCCGAAATAGATGGTTGATGAGTATGTTAATAGATCAAAGCGGGATTTGTCAGTCCTTGTGGCAGGACAGGTACTCTGGGCCCACTCGGTGATATTGCATCAACCCCTTGCAAGGACGTGACTAGGTCACAAGAGATGCAATGATCATGGACGAGAGAAGTTGTTTGTCGTGAACGAGATGTGAACACGGTATGTGGGATACCGACGATCAAACCTCGGACAAACAAAGTACCGCAGAACAAAGGGATTACGCCGTATCGTTAACGGTTTCCAAAAGCGATCAAAGCTCATTCGATGGAAGCGCAGGGGCTGTCAAGGATTGTAACCAGGTCCAACTGACTAGTCATTGGTCCATGAGAAGAGTCTCGACCATGTCTACTGTTTCCCGGACCGTTAGGGTGTTACACTTAAAGGCAATCGATGCATAGGACAGTTACGGGTTCAATCGGTGAAATAGGAGAAATCACCGGAATAGTTCCGGAGGAGGACGGAATGGTTTCCGGACATTTTGAATAGTTCAAAATAAAGTTTAATTGTTTTAATAATGTTTTTATTATTTAATTATCTGAATTAAATATTTAAAACTTATTAAATAATTAAAATAATGGAAAAAAGGCTATATGGGCCTTAGAGGCCCATTAGGGGAGGAGGGGGTTCCCCCCCTTGGGCTTGGCGCCAAGGGGTGGGGCCCAACCCCCCCTTGGCCGGCGCACCCCTCCCCCCTTGGGGGTTTAGTCCCACATGGGGGAGGGAAGAGGGATCACACCCCCCTTGGCCTTTATATAGAGGGGTAGACCCCCCTTTTTCCATACAACAATTGATCTCCTTCTTCTTCCTTCTCCATTTCCGGAAGTGGACTCCCCTTGTTTGGAGTCTGCACCAGGATTGGAGTTCTCCACCATAAGGCAGGCCGTCGCTCTGCCGGAGTCGGGATCCGTAGCCGTCTTTCTTCCGCTGCTCGCCTGGTTCGGAGCCCGGGAGGAACATCGATTGTGCCGTACGTGTATAATCCCTTCGAGGCATTACACCTGTGGTGCTGCTTCGTCGCTGGAGGTTTACCGGGAGTCATCCTCGCCGGTGGTGGTCTTCTACACGACAGGGAGGTCGTAGTTCTGAGTCTACGCCAACCACGTTCGTAAGAACGTTTCCCTCTTTCGGTCTTCAAAGGTATGAACATCGATTCCCTCCGTTACTTTACATCGCCATAGCATAGATCTTGGGTTCGGGTACCGTAGGTGTGAAAAATTTGTGTTTTCCGCCCCGTATCCCAACATTATTATCTCGTGCGTTTGATCCTTTGTAAACAACAAGGCCGGAGGGATTGACAACCTCTCTGAACTCGTTGGGAGCACAGTTATCTGTTCTGTGTGCAGGTCCACGCCAACCGCCTATCTGGCGCCGTTGTCACCTTCCTGTCGTTGCCGGAGTCCTACCGGAGACAAACCTTGGTATCTTCACCGAGGGAAATTCGTTGTTGTCTACATGTCAACCTTCCACTTTGGGTAACCAACGAGGGGCGAGAAGTAAACTCTCGTGACATCACATAGCAGTCTTATCGTCTTTTGGGAGAGAGACATCACTAGTGAACATCACGGAACCCCGGCCCATATTCTCATCATTATTTACAAGATCATTTATTTTCTCGCATTTACTTTCATTCGCTATCATTATCATTATCCCTTGTGTTTTGATCCTTTGTAAACAAAAAGACCGGAGAGATTGACAACCTCTCTGAACTTCGTTGGGAGCAAAGTTATTAGTGTCTGTGTGCAGGTCCAAGTGAAGTAAGCAATCTAGAAGATTGTGAACGGCGCCATTGTTCACATCACCACCTACTTATCATTGTCGGAGTCCTACTGGTCGATACTCTAAACCTTGGTGTCTTCACCAAGGGAAACTTTCTGCTATGCTGCATCTCACCTTCCACTTGGGGTAACCAACGAAGGGCGAGAAGCAATTACCATCTCTCATGTATCACAATGTCACATAAAAGAGCATGGAACAAGCAGAAATTATATATACGTTTGGGACGTATCAACATCTCCAAGCTTAATTCCTTCTCGTCCTCGAGTAGGTAAATGATAACACAAATAATTTCTGTGGTGACATGGTAACACACATATAAGAACTTGGAACTAAAGCAAGTAAGATATGCAGTTCAAGTCAATACAATAACAAGCAAGAGTCTATATCTAGTATTGAAACTAGCAAACTATGAGGTGCAAGAGCTCTCGCTTTCCGTGACTCAAATGTCTCCAAATGGTGTTTGCGTGCAAGAAGTGGGAGATGGGTTTAGAGCATAAAAATTCTATATGGTTTAATTGAGAACTCAATCTACTAAAACTTCACACTTGGTCTCCTTCGGAATCTTGTTTTGACTCGTCCCCAGACCACTAGTCAGGCACAAGTCAAACTTATCCTCTCCCTTTCGACTTTGAGCACTCGTGCAATGTATGAGCGTGAGCAAGATATGTTGGCACTTAGGATTGCAAATAGAAAAATGATGGGGAAGGAAGACGAAAAGGTGTGAAAGGATCACATCAATGAGGACAATCATAGGCGAGAGAAAGCCAAATGATAGATATGATGTGAGGAGTAGGGATTGCCATGCAACGGATGCACATATGAGCTAAGGTAAGCTCTCCAATGGAACTAGTGGGGGTGCATCCAACTTGCTTGCTCATGAAAACCTAGAGCTCATTTCAGGAGGCTCATCCTTGGAATATGCAAGCCAAGTTCTATAGTGTAAGGATCCTCACATAGTTATGAATGAATGATAATCTCTATGGAGTACAAATATGACAATGGAGTAGGAGTGTGGATCTTTAAAAAGGAATAGTAGTGTTGCCCCCTGATACGTCCCAAACGTATCTATAATTTCTGCTTGCTCCATGCATGTTTTGTGTGACTTTGCCATGATTTGCTTGAACTTTCCTTCACTTTTGAGCATATTTGGACTAATCTATTAACCCAGTGCACCCAGCTGCCAGTTGTTGTTTTCTGCTATTTTTGTATTTCAGGTTTTCTAGCCATTAAAAGTGCTCCTCAAAATCCGGAAAAATCAGATAAAAAATCAGTGACCCGGAAGCTTCCGGAATCACCAAGTTAGCGGAGGGGGGCCACCACCAGGAGACCAGGAGGGTCCCTACGCGGCCCCACCCTAGGCCGCGCCAGGAGGCCTCCTGGCTTCCTGGTGGGTCCCCTCGACACCCCCCTCCGCCTATATTTAGCCCTCGGGGTGGAAACCCCTAATATCGATCTCTTTTCTGCGAACTCACCTCTGTATCACCGCCACCGCCGTTTCAAGATCGGGGCTGCCTGGAGAAGCTGCCCCGACACCCTGCCGGGAGGAGGAACCTCCTCCGGGAGACCATTCATAGCCATGGACGCCTCCCGTATGTGCCGTGAGTAGTCCCCCTTGGACCATGGGTCTGTGACCAGTAGCTATGTGATGTATGATACGTCCAAAACGTATCTATAATTTCTGCTTGCTCCATGCATGTTTTGTGTGATATTGCTATGATCTAGATACACTTTCATACACTTTTGATCATATTTGGACTAACCTATTAACTCAGTGCACCACAGTGTCAGTTCCTGTTTTCTGCTGTTTTTCTATTTCAGTTTTCCCCCATATAAAAAGTGCTCCAAAAATTCGGGAAAATTCAGATAAAAAATCAGCGTGACGGAACCTTCCGGAAGAACCTGGGTGGGGCCAGAGGGCCACCACCAGGGGCCCAGGCGCCCTGGTGGCGCGCCCTAGGGCTTGGCTGCGCCAGGGGGGCGCCTGGACCCCTGGTGGCCCCCCTGGCTGCCCCCCTTCGCCTATATATTCTCCGTCACGGGAAACTTCCGAGACGAGAACCCTTTTTCGCGATCTCTCCTCTGTTCCGCCGCCGCCGCGCTTCCGAGATCGGGAGAACCAGAAGACCACTTCCCGGCACCCTGCCGGAGGGAGGGCCGACCTCCGGGAGTCTCCTCTCCACCATGGATGCTTCTCGGATGTCTTGTGAGTAGTTTTCCTTGGACCATGGGTCCGTGATCAGTAGCTATGTGATGTTCTCCTCCCCTCTTTGTTCTTCATGGTTTAGACCTCGTGAGCTGCCCTACATGATCGAGGCACTTTTGTAATCTTTCTGCTATTGTTATGCTAAGTTTGATGGGATCTGATGGATTATGAGATTATGTTCAGATTGTGATTGAGTAATATATTTGGTTCTTATCTCTTATATTTTTGTTCCTAAGTAATTCTTGAATGTTCTCCGTTGCAGTTTATTGCTTTGGCCAAGTAGTAGGTAGTAACCCCAAGAGGGAACGTTATGCTCGATTGTGGTTTCATGCCCCCCGATGACACGCTTGAGTGACAGAAACATGAGTCTAGGGGATGTGATGTTGCCACAAGGGGGAAAACAACGGTGCTTGTAACCGCGGTTGCAAGGATTGTTTACTTTACGCAAAGTGCTTTTTAATGCAGTTGTCTGTTGCTTTGGGTTTACACTTTGGGTGGGGCTCGCAACTTAATACCAGCGAGATGTTCTGGATTGATATCTGAAGGTGGATGATTAGTAGTAGATGCAGTTGGATTTCGGTCTACTTATTTTGGCGTACTGCCCATGCTTTTGAGCCTCTTCCTTTCTTTTGTAGCATAGTTAGCATTGCGGTGCGTTCATAATCCTGTCAATTGCCCTTCTGTAATTTGTTCACCTCGCATAGCAGTTTTATCGTCTTTTGGGAGAGAGACATCACTAGTGAACATCATGTATCCCGGTCCATATCCTCATTACTGTTTACACGCTCATTTACTTTTCTGCTTTTACTTTCAGTTGCTATCATTACCCTTTGTGTTTGATCCTTTGTGAACAACAAGACCGGAGAGATTGACAACCTCTCTGAACTTCGTTGGGAACAAAGTTATTTGTGTTTGTGTGTAGGTCCGCGTCAGTAGCACTGCTGACACCTACTTATCATCTCTGGAGTCCTACTGGAGATAAACCTTGGTATCTTTACTGAGGGAAATTTGTTGCTGTGCTACATCACGCCTTCCACTTGGGGCTCACCAACGAAGGGCGAGAAATCATTATCATTACCTCGCACATCAAGCCAAATTTCTAGCGCCGTTGCCGGGGACTCCGAGTGCTAAGATAGGGGAGTTGCACACTACCCTTTACCTTTGTTTTTTTTTTCTTGTTAGTTTATCTTTCAGTTTTTATCTCAGTGTCCTTTATGAAAAACCACAAAAATAGTTGCTACCTTTTGCCTTTGTCTTGCTTTGCCTATTTATGCTATCCTCACCATGGGTGATGAACCACCCAAATATGGTAGGATGGACATGTTTCACTTGGATCGTCTTCGATCAATTTGTGCTCGCGCTAAAAAACCCGACCGACTTGGTTGAGGGAAAATCATTGGATGAGCATGCTCATTATACGCGGCACCGCCTATCTGAGAAAGGGAAAAACTTATGGGACCAAATACAAACTTCTTATTGTCATGCTAAACTTTTGTGCCAAATTTATGATTTTACTTGTTGTTCTAATATAGATCATAAACACCTCCCTTTCCAATGTGAGTGAAAATGAGATCTTATCTTCTTATGCTAAAGGTGTTTATGATTACTTTGATGTTGAAAAGATTGAAGAGTTTGTTGCTTTTAAAGGTGCCTATGAGATTGCTTCTTTGATTGAAAAATATCACGATACTATTTTCGAGTCTGAAAACTTTGCAGTTCTTGCTTATTGCTTCGAGAATTATACTTCCAATTCTTATATTGAGGATTTAAAAAATAAAATGTTTGCTTCCCAAGAAGAGGCCAATGATTACATTGAGGAGGAATCCCATGATTCCGAGGACTCGCTTTAAATATCCCTTTCTAAAAATTTTGATACTTGCTTTGTTGATGGCCAAGATGCCACTATGGATGATGCTGACAAAAATGAACTCTCTATAGTTCCTTATGTTAAGCATGAAATTGTTGCTATTGCACCCACACTTGATTGTCCTATTATCCTTTTGAAATCTCCAAATCGAGAACTTTTCTCTTATTAAGGCTCAATGTGATGGGTTGCATCTATCTTATCATCCTAAAAACCGTGTTGAAAACAATACACATGTGCTTGTAGGTCATGAACAACATGATTTATGTGATAGTTATATTCTTGATGTTGTTCATGATACTACTGAAAATTATTTTGAGTGAGGGAAGTTTGGTTTTAGAAACTTCCATATTACTAAAACTCCTCTCTTTATGTTGAAAGTTTTGAAGATGTTCCTGTTCCACCTTTCTATGCATGTCACTTTGTGCTTCTTTGACTTATTTTCTTACAAGATGCCTATGCATAGGAAGTGGGTTAGGCTTAAATGTGTTTCATATTTGTTTCTTGATGCTCTCTTTTGCTTCAAATTCTTATTCTTATTAGAGCACCTTCTACAATCTTCATGCCTAGCTTAAAGGCATAAAAGAAAGCGCTTTCGGGAGGCAGCCCGCAACGAATTTAGGTTTTTCTTTTTGCTTTTGTTGTGTCTTGATGTTTGTTACTACTGTAGCAACATCATTGTATCTTTATTTTTCATCTTTGTGCCAAGTTATAGCCTCTTATGATAAGGGAAGCAAAACTTGTGACATGCTGTCCACAAAACAGATTTTGTCCCTTGATAGAAAAATTCGAATCAAATCACCAGATCATCTATTTGATCTGAATTTTTTGACAGCGTGCTCTATACAATTGTGAAACTTTCATATGTTCTGAGTTTTTTTATTTGAGTTGCAGAAGTGCCCCTAAAAAATTCTTTACTACCTGTTGTTCTGTTTTTCACAGATTCTGACACGTTTTGTCTCTCCTAACTTTTGCAAACCTTAAGCTTGATTTTTCTTTGCAAAAACTTTTTGGCACTCTTGAGAAACAGTAGCTCTTCAAGAATATCTTTATATCCAGTGGGGAAAAATTATTTTATTAAGGGTACTAACCTCTCTAATCTGCTTATGATGAATTATGTATGAAGGGAGTTTTCAAGTGTGCGATGGAAGATGATGAAAGAAGATCCAGGAGTGTCAAGCGCTCAAGCTTGGGGATGCCCCCATTCATCCCCAATAAATATTCAAGGAGACTCAAGCGTCTAAGCTTGGGGATGCCCCCGTCCATCCCCCGTCCATCCCCTTCTCCATCAACAATCATCAGTTCGTCCTTCGTCTCACTATATTTTTATCACTTCATGCGCTATGTGCTATGCTTGGAGCGTCTCGCTCTTAGGTTTTATTTTTAGTTTTATTTAGTTTTGCGTGCTGTTCATAACAAGTTAGACCCCGTCTTACTCTGTGTGGGAGAGAAACACGCTCCACTTTCAAAATCTAGAACACATCATAGGATTTTTCCTGCTTATCTTTTTGCTGTTGTGTGTTATTTATCTTTTCATAGCTGCTGCCATGTTTAGTTTTAGTCTTAGTTTGTCTTTAGCAAGAGCCTTGGCTTTTGTTTAGTCTGTTGCTGGAACTCTTTTTAGTTTCATGTTTATCTTGTTAAAGAGAGTTGGTTGTTGCACTGAGTTGTGTTTTGTCTTGGAAGTAGGTAATTGAGGTTGCTATTTAATTCTAGTAGTAACTTGCAATAGTTTTGAGGTATTGTTGTGAGTAATGTTTGAACTTTTGGTGTCAAGAGCTCTAGACTATTAGTGATAGATGTCGTATTTTGGGAAATCCGTGTTTATTTTCAAAACCTACAAAACCAGTAGAGAACTCTAGCTACTAGATGGATCACTAATCTTTGGAGGGATCGAATATTAGAGTACACTCACGTACCATGAGTCGAGAATGCGCAAGGATAACCAAACCCCCATACACTTCTCCTCGGGGTACTTGTCTCTTTGTGAACCTCCTTATTAGATTGAGAGTTACCAATAATAAGTGCATGAGTTCTTCGGACTAATGTAAGTATTGAAAGTTGACACTTCCACCTTCCCATATTTTGCTAGCCTCTCCCGTGCCGTGCATTGCCTTCTTCTCACTCCGAGAGTTGGTGTCCACCTTCGCCGGTACATCCAAAACCTTGGCATGATACGCTCTGTCATCATAAACCTCCTTATATCTTTCCTCAAAACAGCCACCATACCTACCTATCAAGGCATTTCCATAGCCTTTCCGAGATATATTGCCATGCAACATCCACCTCTTCATGACTTGATCTTCATGTCATACATGTTCCTGCTACATTGGCAGACGCATACATTTCATACATCATGATAGTTACATCTTCTTTATGATTTTGAGTACCTTGTAAAGTGTGAAAGATCTCCTTTACCTTCTTGTAAAATAGAGTGTTGCCCTTAAGTGAGGAAAAGATCTCAAAGTGGACACAACAAAAGATCCCAAAGAGGACAAATGATAGTTGAATAGAAAGAGCCATTGAGGCCACAAAAAAATACAAAAAAAAAAGAAAAAAAAGAAAAAAGAAATAAAAAGAGAGAAAGGGGCAACACTACTATCCTTTTGAGAGATCCACACTAGTACTCCCTTTATATCCTTGTACTCCATAGAGATGATCATTATGCATATAGCTATGTGGGGACCTTCACACTATAGAACTTGTCTTGCATATTCCAAGGATGAGCCTCCTCAAACGAACTCTAGGTCTTCATGAGCAAGCAAGTTAGATGTTGATACGTCCAAAACGTATCTATAATTTCTGCTTGCTCCATGCATGTTTTGTGTGATATTGCTATGATCTAGATACACTTTCATACACTTTTCATCATATTTGGACTAACCTATTAACTCAGTGCACCCCAATGCCAGTTCATGTTTTCTGCTATTTTTCTATTTCAGTTTTCCCCCATATAAAAAGTGCCAGAAAAATTCCGGGAAAATACAGGAAAAATCAGCGTACAGGAAGCTTCGATAAGAGCCCGGGAGGGGCCAGAGGGGAGCCAGGGGGCCAAGGCGGCCACCCGGCGCGGCCCCACCCCTGGCCGCGCCAGGGGGGCGCCTGGGGCCCCTGGTCCACCTCTGGCTGCCCCCCTTCGCCTATTTATTCTCCGTCACGGGGAAACTCCGAAGACAGAACCCTATTTCGCAAACTCGCCTCTGTTCCGCCGCCGCCACGCTTCTGAGATCGGGAGCACCAGAAGACCTCTTCCCGGCACCCTGCCGGAGGGAGGATTGACCTCCGGGAGTCTCCTCTCCACCATGGATGCTCCCCGGATGTCTCGTGAGTAGTTTTCGTTGGACCATGGGTCCGTGATCAGTAGCTATGTGATGTTATCCTCCCCTCTTTGATCTTCATTGTTTAGACCTCGTGAGCTGCCCTACATGATCGAGGCACCTTTGTAATATTTCTGCTGTTGCTATGCTGAGTTTCGAGGGATCTGATGGATTATGAGATTATGTTCAGATTGTGATAGAGTAATATATTTGGTTTTTATCTCTTATATTTTTGTTCCTAAGTAATTCTTGCATCTTCTCCGTTGCTGTTTATTGCTTTGGCCAAGTAGTAGGTAGTGACTCCAAGAGGGAACGTTGTGCTAGATTGTGGGTTCATGCCCCCCGATGACACGCTTGAGTGACAAAAACATGAGTCTAGGGGATGTGTTGTTGCCACAAGGGGGAAAACAACGGTGCTTGTAACCGCGGTTACAAGGATTGTTTACTTTACGCAGAGTTCTTTTTAATGCAGTTGTCTGTTGCTTTGGGTTTACACTTTGGGTGGGGCTCGCAACTTAATACCAGCGAGATGTTCTGGATAGATATCTCGAGGTGGATGATTAGTAGTAGATGCAGATGGATTTCGGTCTACTTATTTTGGCGTACTGCCCGTGCTTTTGAGCCTCTTCCTTTCTTTTGTAGCATAGTTAGCATTGCGGTGCGTTCATAATCCTGTCAATTGCCCTTCTGTAATTTGTTTACCTCGCATAGAAATTTTATCGTCTTTTGGGAGAGAGACATCACTAGTGAACATCACGTATCCCGGTCCATATCCTCATTACTATTTCCAAGCTTTGTTTACTTTACTGCTTTTACTTGCTATCATTATCCCTTGCGTTTTATCCTTTGTGAACAACAAGACCGGAGAGATTGACAACCTCTCTAAACTTCGTTGGGAACAAAGTTATTTGTGTCTGTGTGCAGGTCCGCGTCAGTTACGCTGCTGACACCTACTTATCATCTCTGGAGTCCTACTGGAGACAAACCTTGGTATCTTCACCGAGGGAAAACTGCTGCTGCACTACATCTCAAACCTTCCACTTGGGGTAACCCACGAAGGGCGAGAAGCCATCAAGCAAGTTTTCTAACGCCGTTGCCGGGGACTCCGAGTGCTAAGATAGGGGAGTTGCACACTACCCTTTACCTTTGTTTTTTTAGTCTTGTTATTTTACCTTTCAGTTTTTATCTCAGTTTCCTTTATGAAAGACCACAAAAATAGTTGCTACCTTTTGCCTTTCTCTTGCTTTGCCTATTTATGCTATCCTCACCATGGGTGACGAACCACCCAAATATGGTAGGATGGACATGTTTCACTTGGATCGTCTTCGATCAATTTGTGCTCGCGCTAAAAACCCAACCGACTTGGTTGAGGGAAAATCATTGGATGAGCATGCTCATTATACGCGGCACCGCCTATCTCAGAAAGGGAAACACTTATGGGATCAAATACATGTTTCTTATTGCCATGCTAAACTTTTGTGCCACATTTATGATTTTACTTGTTGTTCTAATATAGATCATAAACACCTCCCTTTCAAATGTGAGTTTAATGAAAATGAGATCTTATCTTCTTATGCTAAAGGTGTTTATGATTACTTTGATGTTGAAATGATTGAAGAGTTTGTTACTTTGATGTTGAAATGAGATCTTATCTTCTTTTGTAGCATAGTTAGCATTGCGGTGCGTTCATAATCCTGTCAATTGCCCTTCTGTAGTTTGTTCACCTCGCATAGCAGTTTTATCGTCTTTTGGGAGAGAGACATCACTAGTGAACATCACGTATCCCGGTCCATATCCTCATTACTGTTTACACGCTCATTTACTTTTCTGCTTTTACTTTCAGTTGCTATCATTACCCTTTGTGTTTGATCCTTTGTGAACAACAAGACCGGAGAGATTGACAACCTCTCTGAACTTCGTTGGGAACAAAGTTATTTGTGTCTGTGTGCAGGTCTGCGTCAGTAGCGCCGCTGACACCTACTTATCATCTCTGGAGTCCTACTGGAGACAAACCTTGGTATCTTTACTGAGGGAAATTTGCTGTTGTGCTACATCACGCCTTCCACTTGGGGCTCACCAACGAAGGGCGAGAAATCACTATCATTACCTTGCACATCAATGTACTTCTCCCCTCTTTGTGCTTCCACTTTCGAGACCTCGTGAGATGCCTCACATGATCGAGGCACTTTTGTAATTTCTGCTGTTGCTAGGCTGAGTTTGCTGGGATCTGATGGATTATGAGACTATGTTCAGATTGTGATGAGTAATATATTTGGTTCTTCTCTTTTATATTTTGTTCTTGAGTAAATTCTTGCATGTTCTCCGTTGCAGTATTTTGCTTTGGCCAAGTAGTTTGCTTGCAAAACCAAGAGGGAGCGTTATGCTTGATTGTGGGTTCAGCCCCCTGATGCATATCTTGAGTGACAGAAACATGAGACAAGGGGATGTGCTGTTGCCACCAGGGATAAAACAACGGTGCTTGTACCCGCGGGTGCAAGGATTGTTTACTTTACTCAAAGTTCTTTTAATGCAGTTGTCTGTTGCTTTGAGTTTATAGTTTGGGTGGGATTCGCAACTTAATACCAGCGAGATGTTCTGGATAGATATCTCAAGGTGGATGATTCGTAGTAGATGCAGTTGGATTTCGGTCTACTTACCTTGGCGTACTGCCCATTGCTTTTGAGCCCTGCCTTTCTTTGCAGCATAGTTAGCATTGCGGTGCCTTCATAATTCTGTCAATTGCCCATCTGTTATTTGTTTACCTCGCTAGCACTTTTATCGTCTTTTGGGAGAGAGACATCACTAGTGAAAATCACGGGACCCCGGTCCATCTTCACATTATTGTTTACACCCTTAGTTTACTTTCAGTCTTGTCTTTCAGTTCCACTTTTATCTCTTGCGTTGATCCTTTGTAAACAACAAGGCCGGAGGAACTGACAACTCCTATGTACTCGTTGGGAGCAAAGTTATTTGTATCTGTGTGTAGGTCCAGGTGAAGCTAGCAACCTCGGCGCCATTGTTCACTTTACCACCTTCTTGTATCCTTCGGAGTCCTACGGGAGACAAACCTTGGTATATTTGCCAAGGTAAAACTTGCCGCTGCACTATATCTCACCCTGCACTTGGGGTAACCAACGAGGCTTGAAGAGTATTAACACTCTCTTGCCATCACCCCCTTCTCTCTTTTTTTATTTTGTTTTTTGTTTTTTTCGATTTTTGTATTTTTGTGGCCTCTTGGCTCTTTCTATTTATCTCTAATTTGTCCTCTTTGGGATCATTTCCTCACTTAAGGGCTACACTCTATATTTTACAAGAATATAAAGAAGATCTTCACACTTTACAAGAAGTACTCAACATAAAGAAGAATGAAAACTATCATGATGTATGCAAATGTATGCCTCTGCCAGTGTAGCAGGATATGCAATGATACTAGCGCGTCATGTACCAATTATAAGGGCAAATCCCAACTAGCATGCGGCTCCTCGATCAAGAAAAGCATGTATGACATGAAGATCAAGTCATGACATAGTGGATGTTGCATGACAATGTATCTCGGAAAGGCTATGGAAATGCCTTGATAGGTAGGTATGGTGGCTGTTTTGATGAGGATATAAGGAGGTTTATGATGACAGAGCGTATCATGCCAAGGGTTTGGATGCACCGGCGAAGTATGCACCAACTCTCAAGATGAGAAAGGGAAATGCACGGTACCGAAGAGGCTAACAAAATATGGAAGGCAGAAGTGCCAACAATCGAATCCTCCCATTAGTCCCAAGAACTCATGCACTTATTACCGGTAACTCTCTATCTAATCAGGAGGTTCACAAAGAGACAAGTACCCCGAGGAGGAGTGTATGGGGGTTTGGTTATCCTTGCACATCCTCGACCCATGGTACGTGAGGGTACTCTATATATTCCAACCCCTCCAGAGGTTAGTGATCCATCTAGTAGCTAGAGTTCTCAACTGTGTTTTGTAGTTTTCGAAAATAAGCACGGATTGCCAAAAATACGACACCTATCACTAATAAGTTCAAGCTTGACAAAAAGGTTAAGTAAGTTTGACACCTCGTGAGCTCCTTCTCCATTAGCTTTGACCAGCAGCAGGCTATCATCGGCGAACAGTAGATGGTTTACAGGTGGAGCCGTGGGAGCCACTGGTATACCATACAACTGAGATGAAGGGTCTCGGTTTTTGAGGAGGCATGAAAGGCCCTCCGCTGCTATCAAGAATAGAGGGAGATATCGGGTCTCCTTTCCTTATACCTCTAGTTGGCTTGAACTCCTCCAACTTTTTGCCATTAAACATTACAGAGTAAGACACTGAAGTAACCAAGTTCATCACAATTGATACCGAGTTAGCAGAAAATCTCAGTTTGAGCATAATGGCTTATAGATAGGGCCATTCTACCCTATCATATGCTTTCATCATATCAAGCTTTAACGCACAATTTCGATGATTTTGATATTTATTCCTCTTCATAAAGTGGAGACACTCATAAGCCACAATGATGTTCTCCGTAATGTGGCGACCCGGAACAAAAGCAGATTGTTCCTCAGAAATAATATCTGGAAGCACAACTTTTAGACAGTTTGCAATCAATTTGAAGCTATCTTGTACATGACATTGCATAGGATGCTGGGGCGGAATTGTGTGAGAAGAGTCGGATCCTTTACTTTCGGAATGAGAACTATGAAAGTATTGTTGATGATTTCTGCACTTTCCTCTCCTCTCACAATACGAAGCACCACATCAATCACCTCCTCCCCACATGTATCTCAATGCTTCTGGAAGAAATATGCGGGGAACCCATCAGGACCCGACGACTTCATGGGAAACATCTGGAAAAGAGCGTTCGTCTCCTGTGTAACCTTCGTCGGGACCGCATCCCCCGAGTAGGCCGCATCCAGCGTAGCTCTCATCTCCTGTGTAACCTTCGTCGGGACCGCATTCAAGACTTCCTCCATATTGGTCACCCCCTCAGATGTAAAGAGGGTTTTATAAAACTAGGTTGTCATTCCTTCCAGGTCCTCGATCCTACTGATCACATCACTGTTGTGGGTTTTCAGCGATTTTATCAGGTTCTTCCTTCTACGCATTGAAGCTCGAAGATGAAACAACCGTGTATTTTTATCACCACATGACAGCCACTCCACTCTTGATCTCTGTTTCCATAAGACCTCTTCTCGATGGTACAAGTCTACTAGACGATCTGTAATAGCAATCTCGCGAGTAGAAGGGCCAACACGTCCAGGGACAGACCGTAAGTTCTGAAGCTCCTGTTTCAGTGATTGAATTTCTTTTCACACATTCCCGAAAGTAGACCGGTCCCAACCTACAAGATCCTTGGACAGCCCTGCCAACTTCTCCTTCAACGAGGACACCGGGGTGGCCTTTTGGAATTCATTCCAACTGTTTGTCACACACGGCTTGAGACCCTCATGGGAATCCCACGTGACTTCATACTGAAAAGGTTTGGCCCCCTATTATCATCTAGACTTCTATCAAAACATACCAGAACAGCTACGTGATCCGAGCATGCCGTGGGATGGTGTTCAACGGCGGCATCTGGAAACAGAGAACTCCATTCCGGATTAACAACGGCACGATGAAGACGGACCCGAGTATATGTTCCACCATCAACTCTTTTCTCGAACGTTCAGGCCACACCCAAATGTCCCAAGTCCATTAGGCCACACACATCTAACGCATCACATAAGCCATCCAGTTGAGCTTGGCTCCTCGATCCAATTCCTTCATACTCCGTATGGAAAAGAACCTCGTTGAAGTCCCCAATCGCCACCCAAGGGGTGATCGGAGAAACATCAATAGACCTCAGCATATCCCAGGTCTTGTCTCTCTCGGGCACCTGCGCTTCTCCGTACACGCACGTCAGCCTCCAGGGTGAGGGTCCAAGATCAGACACCACAGTGTCAATGTGGTATCTAGAAGAACTTTTGACCTCCAGCCCAATCTCTTCATTCCAGTAGATCACTAGACCACCACTCCTACCCGAACTTCCCACCACAAAAGATTTATTGTAACCAAAAGACAAAGCTAACAACTCCGCACATGATTGATTTATTTGGGTCTCGACGAGACACAACACGGCGGGGGTAAACTTGCTCGATAGTTCTCGAGCCTCTCGAACTGTCGCGGGGTTACCCAACCCGCAGCAGTTCCAATAGAGGAGACTCATTGGGCTCGGCGCGACACCTCGGGGGTGCCTGCCGCTAGAGAGTTTGAACTCTTTGTCTGCTTGTCAACTGGTTTGGCGCATGTATTAGTTTTGGTTCTTTTTCCATCATGCTTAGGTGGGGGGCTCGGAGGATCATCCGACCCCGCTGGAGGGGAAGCACCCTTGGAGGGTAATGCTGCCGGCGCCTGATCCGAGGCATGGTCCATATTCCTTTTCCTTTCCAGATCAGATTCAGCATCTGTCATCAGCACATCTGATTTCTCAGAGGGAGTTGGTTGAGGAGCAACAGGCAGTCCCTTAGCTACTCCAAAGTTCTTGCCAGAACTCTTTTCCTTCCCTGGCCCCGGACCGGCCCCCTTGAACCAGTCTGCTTTCAAATTCTTGTAATGCAGCGCTGAGGGAGGGTGGATCCCATCCCCATTCTCCTTGTAGAGGTGCCCCAGGTGCCCACAAACGGCACACCAGTCCGTTAGCCTTTCATACCGAACAAGGAAGATCTCCATTTTTCCTCCCTTGATCACCGAGACGGCATTCTTCAGAGGTTTATGCACATCAATCTTAACCTTGACTTGAACAAAATTTCCCTCAAAGTCCTGGGATCTTGGTTCAGCAAAAACAAATTCACCAATCTTGCCGGCTAGGGCTGGAAGTAGAGGGAAGAAGTCGTCCGGGAAATCATGCATTTGCGCCCAGATCTCCAACGTGTTCAGAGGCACCGAGGTTGGTTTTGTGAAGCCATCATATTCCTTTAGCAGTACAGCGTTGCCTCTGAAGTTCCACGACCCTTCCTCCATAACTCGCTCCCAATCTCCTAGACATGAGAATTACATGGTATACAGATTATCATTGAGGGGCCTGATGTTTACTTGTTGCGCAAGATTCCATGTTGATGTCATGTTTTTATAGAACCAATATTGGCTGTATGGTTTCGCAGTATGAACCCTGCATACAGCCGTCCAGCGAGTCACATCATCTGGAAATTCCATCACATCTTCGGCGATCAAATCATCCAAGTCTTCCTCAGCCAGACCCAATTCCTCCATCATCTTCCCTAGGTCATCCTGCTTAGCACCCGATTCATACGCGCCTGATGCCATCTCTAGTAGATCAAAACCTCCGAAAACCCTAGCCCGAGAACCTCAGACTATTTGAGACTATCCCTACCGCTACCACGCAGGACGTGGAGGAGGGAAGAAGATCCTGTCGTAGGGAGACGCCAGCTGATTGATCTCCACACCAGAAGGGGGAGACGATCGATCTCTACTCGAGGGGAACCGGAGTCGCCACTGAGAGAGGAGAAAAACCCTAACGAGAGGGAAGAGTTTCCGATTGTATCTTGCCTGTTGTGGATGTATTCTTGCGTAAGTATCTTAGGCGCGATTCACAAGTTGTCACGGATGGTTACACCAGACACAGGCCCAGCACGGGAGGCATGACCCATGAGGGATGCAAGGCCCAATTCCAAGGTGACCGGCCCAGAATGGGGAACGTAGACTATATCTGCCAGAGTGTGGTGTCTGTGTGGGGACATCAATTGATCACTAGATTGTATCAGCGCCGTTGGGAGATCTCTTTCCTCTCCTTGGCTCTTCTCTCCCGATCCCCTTTCTTGCTGAACCCTAGCTACCGAAACCTTGATATGTACCGTATTCCTCTATAATCAGCAGTTGAGAGTGAGATCCGTGTCATAAGAACCGTTGGATCACGAGGTCATTCAACGACCACAAAAGAGGTTTTCGTGTACGTAAAAATCAGTCGAATGAGAATTTTTTTAAAAAAATTCAACTGGTCTGAATTTATTTTCAGGAATCACCCAGAAAAGAACAGGAAGGGTTAAAGAAAACGGATTTTCTAATTCTCATGTACATGAGAATTAGTGATCTCACATGTAACTTGTTTTCTCTTCAAAATTCACGTACGATCGCTGACAGGGAAAAATAAATTGCTACAGTACTCGCAACTTGCCTCGACATTTTTTCCCAGCAAATGGTACTGTAGCAATTATAAGAATATGTACATGAGAATTAGTGATCTCATATGTAACTCGCTACAGTCCTCGACTGGGCTTGACTTTTTTCCGCCCGATCGCAATTCAACTTGCCTCGACATTTTTTCTCTTCCTAATTGCAACTCTCACCATGGACTCTTTTTCTGTCCAGTTGCAAGTCCACCACTGTCTCGCAACTGGGCTTCATTTTTTTTCTTAGTTGCATCTCCACCAACGAGTCGCAACTGGGCTCGACTATTTTTTCTCAGTTGCACGTCCACCAACAAGTCGTAGCTAGGTCCTTTTTTCAGTTGCATGTCCGCCAACGAGTCGTAAATAGGTACAACTTTTTTTCCCAGTTGCAAGTTCACCAATGAGTCCCAAATGGGTTTGAATTTTTCTCTGTTGCAAGTTCATCAACTCGCAACTAGGCTTGAATTTTTTTTCATTTGCATGTCCACGAACGAGTCGCAACTGAGTTCAAATTTTTTTCTTCTCAGTTGCAAGTCCACCTATGAGTCAAAACTGGGTCCGTTTTATTTCAGTTGCATGTCCACCAATGAGTCGCAACTGGGTTCAATTTTTTTATTTCTCAGTTGCAAGTTCACTAATGAGTCGCAACTGGTTTTGACTTTTTTTTTCTCAATTGCAAGTCCATCAACGAGTCGTAACTGGGTTCGACATTTTGGATCAGTTGCATCTCCGTCAACGAGTCGCAACTGGGTCCAATTATTTTTCCTCGGTTGGAAGTATACCAATGAGTCCCAATTGGGTTTGACTTTTTTTTTCTCAGTTGCAAGTCTATCAACGAGTCACAACTGGATTCAACTTTTTTTCAGTTGCATGTCTACCAACGAGTCCCAATTGGGTTCGACTATTTTTTATCAGTTGCATGTCCACCAACGAGTCACAACATGGTCCGACTACTTATATAATTTTTTAATTTTCGTTTGTATATTTTCGTATAGATATTTAATGTTTTTCATTCATGTTTTTTAAATACAAGATCAGTATTTTTTTATCAACATTTTTAAAATAGATGATCAATATTTTTTTAATACAAATTGTATAATTTTTCTATATACTTTATAAATACATGATCAATATTTTCTTCATATATGATTTAATAATTTTAATACATGATTAGAAATTTTCATATATTATAAAATACAATTGCATAAACAATTATTATTTATTTTAAAAATATTTAATAACTAATCAACATTGTTTCATAAATAATTGAATATGTTTTATACATTTTTATTATATATGTTAAACAAATTTCATACACGTTTTAATATTTTTTCAAAATTCTTGATTAACATTGATTAAATAACATAATGATTTGTTTCATACATAACGTAATTTGTGTATACATGAAAAACATTTTTAATATATTTATTGATAGTATTTCAAAATATGAATAAAAGAAAAAATAAAATAAATAAATAACGTGAAATAAAGAAACAACGAGGTTATGGCCTCCCACACACTTGGCTGGCCCATAACGCACCTAAAAAACGGGGCAAATGATAGTTTCTCGGGTTGCCTTTTCGATGTGGGACAAACAAACAAAAAACTGAAGGAGGGCCAACTAATTAGAGGTACCCGTTGCAGAGGTCACTTGCGCGCTCGTGTCGCGTTCTAACGCGTTTCGATGTTTCTTCTTCGTCCCTCTGTGATCGACACATGGCGCGTTCTAGACGCCTAGCGCACAGCCACAACGCAGGAACAAATTCAGCCACAGTTTTTCGCGCAGCGACAACCCAGTTTTTTAGCCAAAGTTTTTTTAGCCACAGCCATAGTTTTTGCCCCAGTTTTTCAGCCACATCCACAGTTTTTTCAGCCACAACTACAGTTTTTGCCCAGTTTTTCAGCCACAGCCACAGTTTTCTCGGTCACAGCCACATTTTTTTCAGCCACAACCCTGCCACAGTCCAGCCACAGGTCCGCGCGCAGGCACAGGAGAGTTCGCACGCAGCCAAAGTTGATGTTTCGCGCGAAACACAATAAAAACATAACACGTGGCGGATCCAAAAAAACGCTGAAAATGACCTCTGCTGGGCCGCGCGGTAGGGTGCCCGCTAATTAGTGATAGACGACAAACAAATAATAATAACTAATTTCATTGAGCTAATTTGTGATAAAATCATAGTATATGTGACGACCTAGACAGACCCTAAAGAAAAACAGGATTGCTATTTCACATGGACATGATAATAAGTTAAGTCACATGCACATGCTGGGTCGTTGATTTACTAGGTGCTTTATTTTCCGAGCAGCGTTGATTGTTCCCGTTTTCGTTTTTCCCCAGCCCGTTTTCGTTTTTCTGGAGGCGGCCCGAATCGGTACTTGGGCTCACCGCGAGCAGGGGGGACGAGCCCAGTGCATTTGCCATTTTCTTCCCTTTGCGGTAGCATTTTGACGGGGGTTCTCATTTACGCGAGAGAGAAGTGAGACGGGGGTGAAGCGGCAGGACTCTGCAGCGGCGATCTACGGCGGCGAGCTCATCGGAGATGGCGAAGAAGGATGGGCTGGTCTGTTTTTTGTCCCTAAATCCTATCCCCCCCCCCCTCCGCATCCATCCTTTTTTGTCTAGCATCTCCCATTTTTCTTGGTTAGGCAAATCTAGGGTTCAAGAAAGATTTGTCTTGATTCCTTTTCTGCCACTGTTTTAGAATAGAGCTTAGTATTCTTTTTAGTAGAGCACTTGATGGTCTAGGTTTCTGTAATCTGTTGTCTTTGATTTTGAAGAGATCTGCACGTTGTTTCCCCCTCAGATCCACTAGTGCTATTGAGGTAGATTTTGCAACATTTTTTGTGTGTAGTGCAGTGTTTCCTTCTAAAATCCGTTGCTGGGATTGATGTATTTTTAGTTTTGGGGAATGTAGGATTAAATGCTAGGGTTTTTTGTATAATAATTATGTGTTTAGATTTGGGGAATGCAGGAATCAGAGTTGAGTTTGTAATGTCATAGTGTTTTTCTGTCTTGATGTGATCTATTGAGTCAGATCCCTTGATGCATTTCACCAGTTCAAATGTATTTCTACCTTGTGTAATTAACATATATAGATGATGGAAGTGGTGGGATGGGTAGTGTTTTTTGAATTTCTGATAATGATACAATTAGCGAACTTGCTGCTGCACTCTACTTGGAAAACATTGAAAGCAAAGCATGAGTAGCTCTTTTGATGTAGTTCTTATATTCCTGGATAGATGGTCCTGTTTTCAAGAGCAAGAAGCATGGTAGATGGTAGATGGTCTCACTGCATTTGTAGTGATATATATTTGCTTTGATTTTCTATCTTGCCTCCGTAAGTAATATTTATGTTCTGCCCCTGAAAATTAATTAATGGTTTGATGAAGAACATTTTTTCATTGTCACTTAAGTTGAATTCTTTTCGGCAAGTAAATTCTATGTTGCACTTGTAAAGTACAACAACTGGATAAATGAGAGCCTGACAAGGATATAGTACCTTTTTAGTCAACAAAAAGGTAGTTGAAACAGTTTTTGCAACCGAGTAATTTGATTTTATTTAAGTTGTTTGATTTCGTTGATAAAATTAACATCGACATTTTTGTAGTCAATCTATGTAATTTGATTGAGGAAGAACAATTTTTAACTTATGTAAATAGGTAATCTAATATTATTTCTCTGTCTATTCTTTGTTCACCATGGTCCGTGCAAGATCTGTCACAGTTTTTCGCATGTATGTGTGGAATGATTGCTACAACTCAACGGTAATTTGCTTAACCATCAGTTTTTCTTTCTTCAATCTTCTTAGGATGTTTATTCTCAAGTATAGTTATGTTCATCCATGTATGAGTGGAAGTTTGATGTTTATTGTTTATTTTTTCTTTGTGTTTTGAGCAGGTCTTCCCGTGCAACGCAAGGGAGTACGTGAACAACAACACTACAAACTATTTGCGTTTTGAATGCAACGGACGCAAGTATCATCTTAATATCTCCAAGTGGGCTATCAAGACTGTTGTATCAGGAGACGCATGGAGGAAGTTTATAAATGACAATGGCCTTGGGGAGGGCTTTGTAGTGTTGTTTGATTTTAGAAATTCTCCACGGACAGCAACCATACTCAACGCGGAAGACAACCCAGCTGATGAAATAGATGATATGATGGTTGATGAAGCTGACGAAGTTGATTACGCAGATGAAAGTGAGCTAAGTGGACAACATAGCAAAGCGGTACGTCTAAAGAGAGATGAGCAAGACAGGCTCAACGCACTCATTCTTGGCTACAACATGCATTATGGTGGGACACCGTTCGTGCATCAGTTCACGAATACAAACATTGCAACTGAAAACGTGGTATTTTTTATGTTCTATCTTGTTATTCATTTTTCTCTTTTTTTAGCAATTCACGAAGTTATATTGCTTTATCTTTTTTATGGCGCAATTCATGTGCAGTATACTAAATATGCATTCCATCATTTTAACAAGATGTTATAATTTGTCTCGTTAACTTTGACCATAAACTTTGTCTACTTAATTTCTGCTCCCTGAATTATTTGTTACTAGACCTTTGAGGTTGCAAATGTAATCCAATGGGCAACTTTTTTAATGTGGTGCAATTTCATGTGGAAGGTGTTTGAGATCTGCTCCCTGATAATCTGTTTTGTGAAATTTGATATTATAGGGGGACAGTTCTTATAGTATGACATACATATTTTGATGTTATAGGGCCAGTTCTTATTGGGATATTTTTCGCCAAGACCTGATATAGCTATTTTTCGCCAAGACCTTTTTGATATAATTATTTCAACTAATGCAAATATCATGATGGTTGATAATGACATTTACACTATACTTGTTATTTTATGTTTTATTCTTGCCACGCACCCCCGTTATTTTTTATTCCACTCCAGTTGCAAGTCGACCACCGACTCGCAACTGGGCGGTGACTTTTACATTTTTTCCACGCTAGTTGGAAGTCGACACAAACTTGCAAGTATGGGTTGACTTTTTCCTTACACCCCTAGTTTCAACTCGACCACCGACTCGCAACTAGTGTTTTTTTTCTTTTTACACCCCTAGTTTCAACTCGACAATCGACACACAACTGGGTTTTTTTTCTTTTTACACCCTCAGTTTCAACTTGACCATCGACATGCAACTGGGGTTTTATTTTTCTTTTTACACCCCTAGTTGCAAGTCGACCACCGACTCGCAACTGGGGACTGATTTTTTTCATTTTCCACTGCAGTTGCAAGTCGACCATCGACTCGCAACTGGGACTAATTTTTCATTTCCACTCCAGTTGCAAGCCGACCACCGACTCGCAACTGGGCGGTGAATTTTTCATTTCCACTCCAGTTTCAAGCCGACCACCGACTCGCAACTGGGCGGTGACTTTTTTATTTTTTTTCACGCTAGTTGCAAGTCGACCACCAACTCGCAAGTGTGGGTTGACTTTTTCCTAACACCCCTTGTTTCAACTCGACCATCGACCCGCAACTAGTTTTTTTTCTTTTTCACCCCTAGTTTCAACTCGACAATCGACACGCAACTGTTTTTTTTTCTTTTTACATCCTCAGTTTCAACTCGACCATCGACATGCCACTGGGTTTTATTTTTCTTTTTACACCACTAGTTTAAACTCGATAATCGACACGCAACTGTTTTTTTTCTTTTTACACCCTCAGTTTCAACTCGACCATCGACATGCAACTGGGGTTTTATTTTTATTTTTACACCACTAGTTGCAAGTTGTCCATCGACTCGCAACTGGGGACTGGTTTTTTCATTTTCCACTGCAGTTGCAAGTCAACCACTGACTCGCAATTCGGGACTGATTTTTCATTTCCACTCCAGTTGCAAGCCGACCACCGACTCGCAACTGGGCGGTGAATTTTTCATTTTTTCCAATCTAGTTGCAAGTCGGCCACCAAATCGCAAGTGTGAGTTGACTTTTTCCTTACACCCCTAGTTTCAACTCGACCACCGACCCGCAACTAGTTTTTTTTATTTTTACACCCCTAGTTTCAACTCGACAATCGACACGCAACTGGGTTTTTTTTACACCCTTAGTTTCAACTCGACCATCGACATGCAAGTGGGGTTTTATTTTTCTTTTTACACCCCTAGTTGCAAGTCGATCACCGACTCGCAACTGGGGACTGATTTTTTCATTTTCCACTGCAGTTGCAAGTCGACCACCGACTCGCAACTGGGCCTGATTTTTCATTTCCACTCCAGTTGCAAGCCGACCACCGACTCGCAACTGGCCGGTGAATTTTTATTTTTTCCACGCTAGTTGCAAGTCGACCACCAACTCGCAAGTGTGGGTTCACTTTTTTCCTTACACTCCTAGTTTCAACTCGACCACCGACCCGCAACTAGTTTTTTTTTCTTTTTACACCCTTAGTTTCAACTCGACAATCGACACACAACTGGGTTTTTTTCTTTTTACACCCTCAGTTTCAACTCGACCAACTGGGGTTTCCTTTTTATTTTTACACCACTAGTTGCAAGTCGTCCACCGACTCGCATCGGCATGAAGCTGCAAACCTCCGATCTAGTGCGGTCTTGCTGAAATTAGTGCATCGGTGTAGTGTCCTTGCTCTATTTGGAACCTGTTAGTAAGTAATTTCCTCGCCCTCTCCAATCTGTCGCAGGCGCGCGCCCTTATCTCTCTGATTTCGGTATTTTGATGCTTCAACCTCCGATCCAACGCGCTTGTTTGAAATTAGTTCATCATCGTAGTTCTCTTGTTCTATTTAGAGCATGCTATGCCACTTAATCGAAGTCAGATGACAATACCTTTGTTGGTGTGGATGTCACTGCTATTTTTTTATTGGGAGAAATTTTGATTTGGGGAGGAGAAGATAAGCTTGTTTTGCGAGGAAGCAATTCTGCTCGATTTTGGGAGAGGAGCAGATAAGCTAGTTTCATTTCGCAGCAGCAATTGCAAGTTGAATTTTGGCAGTTATGAAGCTAGTATGTTGTTTGTTTACTGACAACAGACCATTAGTGAGTGCATTTTTTATTTTGCAAGGAGGTAGGAAGGTAGTCTGTTGTTGCTAGTGCCAACAAACTTTTTTAGTGACTGCATTTTTTATTTAGGAAGGGAGGTAGGATGCTACTTTGTTGTCATTAGCGCCAACAACCATTAATGAGTGCATTTTTATTTTTGCAAGGACGTTGGAAGTTATTACGGTGTTGTAAGTGCCAAAAGACAAGTATCTCTTAATTTATTTTTTCTACAGTCTCAATGATTTTCCAGGCAACTAACATATGCTTCCACAGGAGGTTGTAAGGATAGGTATCTTGAAGAAGCTAGACCAAGCTGACAACCATTCTGAACCACCCAGTGGCAACGATCCCCATGGAGCCAACATCCAGTGCAAGGAGGCAAGTAACATTATCATCGCGACAGGGGAACAGGGCAAGACAATTTGAAGACACAAGCACATATTTTTCTTGTCACTACATCTCCTATAGATGTTGAGAAAGAGGCAGGCTTAGTAACAAGAGAGGGGAGGGGGAGACAAACTGCAACACCTTTTTTGTAGATCTAGATTGGTAAGGCTTGAGAACAGGGGAACGGGGGCAAGATAATTTCAACCCACAAGCACACAATTTTCTTGTCCCTACATCTCCTGTTGATGTTGAGAAAGAGGCAGGCTTAGTAACAAGAGAGGGGAGGGGGAGAGAAGCTGCAAAACCTTGGGAAAATCCATGCCCACCTCCAGCCATGCCTTCCATCTGGATTGATCTATATCAATCTCCGTTTTTTTTTGTCACACCACCATGGTAGCTGCAGATCTCCACTACTTTTTTTCCGTCTGTGTTTTGTTTGCCTTAGTGAGCTGATATCTGGATTTCTTTTGTAAGGTAAAGGAGAGAGAGGATGAAGATAGAGAACGGAAGGAGGACGAAGGAAGGAGGAAGAAGGGTGCTGGTCCTGTTGCTTTTTCTCTGGAGGGTGGTGGTCCTGTTGGGCCAGCTTAGCCCAGTCAAGCAAAGAAAAGTCATATGGGCATGAGCCGTAATCGCTCCCAAGAAAAATCACAGGCCCTCTCGGTGCGACGACACTCATTCTGTCGTGCAACCTGTTGCGGCGTCTACCTCGAAATGCTTGATCAGATCCAGCAGGTTGCCAAACGACGACCCGCCCTCCTGCACGGCCGCCCTCGCCTTCTTCGACAGTGCCACAGCCTTCTTTCTCCTCTCGTCTCCCTCCTCTCCTCCGTCCATGATGCTCCTGACCGCCGCCTCCACCACCTCCCTCCCCACCACGATCTCCTTTTGCATCACCTGCCACATAACCGGTTCCTTGATCCCGACGCTCACGCCGATTCCCAGCACCTCCACGGCCAGCTTCTCGTTCAAGAACTGGTCCGAGAAGTGCGGCCATGTCACCAGCGGCAGCCCGGCCGTGATCGCCTCCAGCGTCGAGTTCCATCCGCAGTGTGTCACGAAGCCGCCCACGGCCGCGTGGTTCAGGACAAGCACCTGCGGCGACCACCCTCTGATCAGCAGCCCGCGCCCGGCGACGCGCTCCTCCAGATCCCTCAGGAACTCGCGCACCTCCTCGCCGTACTGGTCGGGGTTCTTCAGAACCCAGACGAACGGGTGCCCCGACGCCTCGAGCCCGTGGCCTATCTCGACGATCTGCTTCGGGTCCGCGTGCACGATGCTTCCGAAGCTGACGTACACGACGGTACCGGGCTCCTTGCCTTCGAGCCACCGGAGGCACTCGTCGGCGTCAATGGCGGTGGCGGTATTCCCTCTCTTTGCTAGCGTCGCGGCGTGCTGGTGGTACAGAGACACCGGCCCGATGGTCCAGACCTTCATCTTCCTGGCGGCCGCGTACCCAGCGACGTACTCCGGCTCCATCTCCAGGAAGGAGTTCATGATGACGCCATCGGCATGGACTCGCGCCAGCTCGATTTCGTCGGCTAGTTTCTCGAACCCTGGCGCCCGGAAGAACCCGGGGGCTTGCGCCCGCGTTACCTCAAACCTCTTCTCCAATCCCGGCACGACCACCGCCTCGTTGTCGTCGGCCACGCCGTCGTAGGCGTTAAACCTCTCCACGTTGTGCTGGCACAGGAGGCAGAAGGCGGACATGCTGTACATGCTGAGCCGAGGAACCTTGAGATTTGCCGCGACCTGCACGGTCCACGCGTGGCAGAAGTCGGAGACGATGCACGTCGGGTACGGCGGGTGCGCGCGGAGGTGTAGCTCGAGCGGCCCGGCGAGGAGCGTCAGGGCGCGGAAGTAGTTCACCTCGAGGCCGAGCGGGATCTTGTCGACGTCGTCGGCTCCTTCAGGCAAACCTTCGGCGGCGCAGTCGAGCGGGAGCTCCACGAGCCGGATGGGCAGGCCGGACTGCCGCGCGAAGTCGACGGTGGGGCGGATGCGCGCGGCGTTCGCTGGCGTGGCCACGACGCTGGTGAGCGCGCCGTGGGTGGCGAGCAGCAGCGCGGTGTCCACCGCCGGGATCACGTGCCCCTGGTACATCAACGGGACGAACACAAAGTGCGCCTTAGCGGCGCTCCCGACGTCGTCGTCGGCCCCGGCCCCGGCGGCGTTTGCTCCGTGGCAAGCCATCCCCGGACCCTCTCCTGCTCGCAGTACTGGCAAGAGATAGTGAGTGAGATACTGATGCGTTTGGGGCTTTCACTTGTTCAGTTAGCCCGGTGTCTTAAAAGAAGCTAGGCTGGGTTTTCGAAGGCGACGAATGCCGGCAGGCTGCGGCCATCCTGGCCGGCGCCGGCACGGCACGAGACGGCTAGGTGATGAGACCGACGACGTAATTTTAGGACTTTTAGCTGCACTGGTGTTTGTCCGTTGTGTGTTAAAGGAGACGGGGGAGTATGTGTGCGACGAATGTTTGCTTGTCGAGGCTGCTGGGGTAGCTGGCACTGATGGTACCGAGGACAGACGACGAGGCGAGAGTGACCGGCAAATTTGTCACTTCGTCGCTGGTTCGTTGGAGCAACTCCGGCACGTCTCTTCAAACCCCCTCGTAGAAAGAACATAAACTTGTCTCAAACAATAAATACTACTACTATAATAATTCACGCGTTGCTACGGAATATTTTGCTAAGTTTTTTTAGTGTTATATATATAACAAAAAAAAGGCAATGAGTGTTCATTGTTTTATGTCATGACACCAATTACGGCATTGCTCAATAAAAATTAAAGAGTCATTATCAATGATAAAGTTAAACTTTCAGTAATTAAATGTCATAATTCAAATTAGACACATAGCACGTTGTGAAGTCACAAAATACAAACCACATTATGTTCTGGTTATCTCTTAAAAAATATTAATCAAAAAATTAAAGCGATTTAATTGAAATTAATACAGATGCAGGGGTAAAAGTATAAACCATTCATAGAAAAGAAGTAACAAAAAGTTGCGTAGTTGAGCAGTTTTTTTATTCTGTAGGCGTGGATATATACCCAATATATGCAAAAAAATGCATGCTTAGTAGATATATTCCAATATATGTAAAAAAAATGCATGCTTAGTCGAAGCATTAGATTACAATCAAAGAATCAGTATATATACAAGAAAAATAAGAAATGAAAGCAACTTCATTCAATGCAGATGAGATAAATAATGATTAATAATAGCGCTTTCTTTCATGAAATAAATTTAACGGCATGCAAATATCACTACTAGGGAATAGCCTTATAGTGGCGCACTGTTTTTGAGTTTAGTGGCGCATTAGGGATGCGCCACTAACTACAAGCCACTAATAAGGGCTTAGAGGTGGCGCATTCTGGATGCGCCACCCCTAAGGCCCTTAGGCGTGGCGCATCTCATAATGCGCCACCTCTAAGCTCTTAGGGGTGGCGCATTCTGGTATGCGCCACGCCTAAGGGCCTTAGGGGTGGCGCATTCGCAGTGCGCCACTAAGTCCTGACAATATGCGCCACTAAATAATTACAGAAAACAAAAAAAAAGAATTACATAAAAGAATAAAAACATTACAGATATTTTTATTATATTACAGAAATGCAAAATACAATATAACAATGAGGCCAACAATTATTGATACAAAATAATTGCAATATAATTTTTATTACAAAGGTTTAGAGGCCAACAAGATTCACAAGATTACATTCCATCACAAAATTACAATGAGTCCAACCATTATTGAAAACCGAAAGCTACTTTCGTCATCACTACTTGTTTGCTCTTCAACCTGCACAAAACAAAGCTTTAGAGGTCACATCCATCATACCAAAGGAGAACAAAGCAATCTAGCATCTATTCTTATCAACAACTTAAAGCAAGTCGATGAATGGTGAAAAGCATGCACATATGCATAAAAATGCATATGCAGTGACCTTTATACACAAAGAGCACCAAGAGTATTTGACACTACCATCTAGTACACAAAGAGTACATCCAAATTACATCCAAATTACACAAAGAGTACATTCAATTAATTGTTTTGACTCGGCTCGGGGAATGGGCGGCATCCTTCTTTTGTCATGAAAGGCCTTGTGTCACGCAGGGCCTTTAGGCGGACTTCTATCTCCCCATTGGATGGTGCAATGTTGGAGTGGAAGATCGACCCCCTCATTTGTACTTCATGACGGATGATAGTCGCCATCTGCGCTTGGATGTGAAAGAACTCCTCCTTCAGATTTGCATCGGCGATTTCCGCCTTCCTTTCAGCCCACGCTCTGAGATGACTTGGCAACGTAAGGTTGCGTTGTTCCTGTACAATCGCCCTCATGTGATGAAGGGCGTAGTACGCATCCCTCACACTGCCAGCCGGCTGCTTGACGCACGGGAACTGCGTTACGTGGTTGAACACGTTCACGCCAGGCTGATTTTTCCTGAACTTGTGCTTCATGATCTTGCCTCCGGCTTTTATGTAGCCGACGAGAGCATCATCCAAAACTCTCATGATATACTTGTAATCTTTTTTGTTCACACTCCCCGAGTCTAAATACACGGCATGCGAGTGTTGTGGTGAAAAGCAGATGAGCACGCAGTCTTGATCCTCACTGCATAATTAAAACAATCCAAAAGGAATGTTGGAAGAGGACAATGAAAAGCTAAGAAAGCATATATGCTACGGAGGCGAGCGAATGACTTACTTGGGAGAGTAGGTCATAAGAAATGAATCTTTGTCGGCGTTCCGTAGCATGAAGTCTGTGATGTACCCCGCCGCGAGAGCCGCGTCCCCGTCGTCCATCAAGATGCTTTCACGCATGTAGAAGGGGTCCAATATCGCGACGCTCGGGGTCTTATCTCTCCTGATACTCATAGAAAGGCTGAGCGAGAACAGACGGATAAGGCTATGGTCCAGCCGCTTGAGATGGTACAAATTGAAGATCTCCGAAAACCGTAGGATTATCATATCCGCGGGGATAGTGTTGATGAAGCCCATGTTGAGTGGCACCTTGGCCATGAAAACCGGGTACGAGGGATTCTCTTCTCGAAGAAGAATCTTCTCTAATGCCATAATACTATGATGCAAACTCTGCATATCCGAAGTTGCAAGGTCCAGCATGTCCTTAGGTAGCATCGCCCTACCAGCCACATGGATTTCAAACGAGAGATCCTTGGGTCTTGGTGGCCCGTCCTGAGCCCGGATCGGCATCGAAGGTTGGCTACTAGAAGTGATGCTCTTCTTTCTTTTCCGTCCCTTCTTATTTTCTGATTTTGAGCAGTCACCGGCCTTTATCTGCTCAGTGGCCGCCTTATGGAGTGTGGACGGGCTGAGAATAGATCTTGTGGCATCTGCTTGAGGCTCGGTGAAGGCACAAGCTGCTGGAGACATGTCCTGAGAAGCAGCGAAGAGACGCGTGGAGCAAGCAGGCTTCGCCGCAGGATCAGCTGGACCGCGAGCTTCCTCGTCATGCTGACAGGCTTCTTCAGCAGGAGGCATGAATAAGTCATCAGCATCATACAAAGTATTGATGAACTGGTCGGCGCTGATATCATCATCAAGATCATCGTCTTCTTGTTGTGCTCCGATGGGATCATGTGGCGCCGACACGATGACTAGCGGTGTTGTCCTAGGTGTGGTGCCCCTTTCCCCTGTCATTAAACGCATTTGGCTCTTCGGCCATAGGCATATTTGGTTGAAACAGTCACTGAGGACTGCCGGCTCATCCTCATCGTATCCGGGGGGTTGAATGGGAGGTTCAACTCTCTCGTAGCCCGAAATCACGAGAGAGATTTGAACCCTATGCATCTCCGGTGCCATCGGCATATTGTGCATGATTCGATTTTGTGGTTGAATGATTTTACCTTTGGCAACATCCTTCAACTCGCCGTCCACGACTTGTAATAGAATGCATGGAGTGTCCTCCTGCGAAAGAGATATATATATATATATGCATGTACGGCATCAGAGAGATTCCACTAAAAAAGGCAAGGAGATGAAGTCCTCGTTTGAGTTGCAGACGCTTATAGTTACCTTAAGGGCGTCGAGTTCGGCTAGTGAAGAGACCCCGCCGATGACGGCGGGCATGCAAGAGACGGAGGGCGCGCTGCCTCCCGTGGCGTCGGTCCCCCTATTTGTGCTGCCGTCGGGTGCATTATTGTTATGCCCGGGTTGCTCGATCGTGGCCGGAGGAGTTACCATCACGTCCGGCGTCGCCGCCGCGGTGTTGGCGGCCGGAGTCACCAATACGCCGGGAGTCGGTGCGGGAGCCACCACTACGGCCGGAGTCGGGACTGCAGGCGCCGCGGGGCCTGAGTTGCTGCCGACCATGCTGGGGACTGGTATGGGCCCTTGTCCACCACGCGCTTGCCAATTCGCGAGCGACTGCATCATATCTGGAAGGAGAGCGTTCATCGTCTTTGCCACTTCGTCCTGGACAAGCTGCGGAAGCATGTTCACCTTCTCCTCCAGTCCACGAACATAAGCGGCATCTTCTTCGGTCCTTCTCGCCTTGCGCCCCCTCGAACCGGACTGCTCCGCCGATTTTCCATAATATTCGGACCAATTTAGGTCCGCACCAAAGCCGACCACACGGCCGGCTGACGATGGCTTCGCCGTCACGTCGTCAACCTTCTTGACCTTGTTCAACGCCCTATTGAAGGCGTTGTCCCACGGGCCGGCCGGCTTAACCGACGACTCCTGCGATGAGGTGATTTTCATTTCCGCTTACTGCAAAAAGAATGTGAAACGTTAAGAAATTGTGAACTTCACTCGAGAATTCAATCGACAAGGTCGCGTGGTAAACTACTTACCACGGCAGTCGTAAAATCCTGAATCTTAGGATCGATAATTATTTTCGAGGTTGCTTTGTCCTTATAGCTCCGGGCCCTCACAAAGAATTCGGTCTGCGGATCATCTTTGTATTGCTGGAAGGGGTTAGGTATGCCCGCAGCGGCGTACTCGGCATCCTCCTTGTCCCATTTAGGCTTGGAACTTTTGTAACCACCGGCTCCGAGACGATGGTTACCTATGACCTGCGACCGCATGGCCTTGCCCTTTGCACTCGCGGCCTTGGCTTGCTCAGACTCACACCTAGCCTTGAAAAGGTTGTAGGTAGCTTCGTCGATCAACGGCTCTTTCTCCTTGAGCTCCTCCCAGGTTTTGTTCTTTTCAAAAATTGCCCTCTTCACCCGGGTTTTCCAACTGGACAAGGCCTTGCTCATCTTCCTGAGGGCCCATGTGTTTACTTTGTTCCCTCTGAGTTTGGTGTTATCGTACGGCTCCGGAAACTTGTATCGTCCGTGCAGCTTGTTGATAAGAAGCTGACAATAATAAATATTCTCACGACTCCTGAGGTTAATCGTGGTGATCGGCACGGTGTTGCGGAGGATCGCCGCGACTTGACGGCCGTACCCTTCCGAAAAACGTTCGGGCTCTTTAGGAATCCCGACGGCGGTCACAACAGTAAACTCTTGCCTGATGACGCCGACCTTGGTCGGTTTCCGATTCCTCTTCTTCGACTGGGTACCATCTGTGTTGGAGCCACCGGTCCCATCATCCTCGCCGATGTTCCTCTCGCCGTCTGTCGTACCAGCCTCCTCCTCCAAGTCATCATCCGATGAGTCGGACTCCGACTCTATCTCCTCCTCATACTCCTCCTCGCCCGGAGGTACTTCCTCTTCTCTCTGCTCCTCGACCTCCTCCTGGGAGTATTCCCAAAATTGCTTCCTTTTTGTACCCGGCTGAGAAGAAGGACCGGCGTCGGCTCCGGTCGACATGTTTGCACTAGTACAATATTAAAAAATGCAACTACTTAATTAATTAGCACAATAAATAAATGCAAATACTCTCATGTTAAGAAAAATAGCAAAGGTCATGCACGAATTCACGGAAAAATTCGGCATGACCTTTGCTCTTTTTCTTAACATGAGAGTGCCCCATTCTCAACCGAAACGGAAGTTAATCAACATTTCGGGAGAAAGGGGATAATGAGAGTCCCTGCACATAAAAAATGCCTACATGTAGGCACAACCATCACATATATAGTGTAGAACAATGCACTAAAATAGATATTCAAACATCATATATATAGGTAAATTTCATATGATAAACAATGCATTGCAAATTGGCACTTGCTTGGGTTTTTTCATATTCAGTTGAAATATCTTATAACTAAGTCATTCAGTTGAAGACATTCAGGTTCAGTTCCTATGACATTCAGGTTCAGATATCTCCCAGGATCATTGCATTCAGTTCCAGCATGATGGATGGATGGATGGATGGTAAATCACCCTACTCATGTTGCCAAGATATAAATACATACTCATACCCTGGCACTACAGAAAACCACATGGCTTATTCTCATCATGAGGCAAAACAAAAATAATCCCAAATGAACCACAAACACCAACGATGACACAATAATAACAGTAGTATGAAATGATGCAACGCGCAACGAATATCATGTGTGCATCTTATTGAGCACACGGAAAACAAGATCTTTGCCGAGTGCATAGAGAAAATTGCTCGGCAAAACTATTACACTCGATGAAGCATCACCTTTATCAAGCACCACGTGGGCGGGACTCGGGCACTAACTTGAAGCTTAGTGGTTATTCAATTCTAATTTTTTTTAAATAAGTCAGAGAAGCACAAAACCTGACAAGGTGGCATGATATGACATCTAGAGGTGTGATTAATTTTGAGAGTGTTTTTCAAAAGTTTGCCCCTACAAGCATTAACACAAGCACCTATCAAGCAAAATCCTTCCACATATAAACTTGAACATGCACTGAAAAGATCATGCAGCAGGTACTCATCAAGAAACAATCATCATTATATTCTCGCAATATGAAATCCACATCAAGTACTCATCCAATACAAAGATCAGGGCAAAATTGAACAAACAGAGGATGCGAGAGGAAGGTGGGAGGGGGGATGAGGGAAGAGGGAGGAAGGAGGTAGGAGTGGTGGCTACCTGCCTATGGACTGCTCGCCGGCGTAGCTCCGGGCGGTGGCGTTGCTGGGCGGGAGCGGCCGCTCCAGGGAGGGAGGCGCGGCTGCTCCACCAGGGAGGCGCTGGGGACGGACTCTGGTGGTTCGATCGGGGAGGGGGCGGCGAGGGCGGCAGCTCCGGTGGCGGCGAGGGCGGTGGACGGAGAGGGGGGCTCGAACGACGGGGGGCGGCTCCGGTGGCGGTCGACGGCGAGGAGATTGCGCTGGGAGAGATGGTGTGGGCACGGGCAAGGGGAGGGGGTGATGGAGCGGTTAAGGCTTAGGGGTGGCGCATTTTGCTGAAATGCGCCACCCATAAGGTTTCTTATGCGTGGCGCATTTCGGCGAAATGCGCCACGCATAAGGAACCTTATGGGTGGCGCATTTCAGCAAAATGCGCCGCGCATAAGAGAACTTAGTGGCGCATTTGGGAAATATGCGCCACCCCTAAGCGTTTTTTAATTTTTTTTGTTCAATTATTTTTTAATTATACATGCCTTGTCACATTATGAATGAATATTCTTCTTTTTGGAGTATATGTAGGTGGTTATAATATGCCTTGTCACATGCCTTGACACATTATGACATGTTTAATTAAACATGTCTTGTCACATGCCTTGTCACATTATGAATGAACTTAGTGCCGTAACAATTAAATCCATGCAGGTAATTAAAACACAGACCCCTGATGGTTATAATATGTAGGTGGAGTCATGAAGTGGATGCAAACAAGGAAAATCTTTAACAAAATACTAGGTGTAATGTGAGAGGGGAGCAAGCACAAGCAGCAAAACCAACAAACAACAGCAAAGTGCATATTAAATCCATGCATACACAAAGTGATCATGAATTACAAAATATTTTTCTTAAATTTGGAGCTAGCTATCTAGCTATCGTTTCCTCACGATCTTCTTCTTGCCCTTCTTTGTCGTGGTTGAATAATTTAGGCCCGGGACGCCTTCACTTTTCCTCTTGAACGGGAGGAGACCTTTCTTCGGTAGGGTTGTGGTGTATGTATCCTGAGCGGCGTAGTCATCCTCCATCTTCGGGTCGCCGTACTTGTCAAAGTCTTGCTCGTTGGCGACTCCATCCATTCCGATGATGTTTCTTTTGCCTCTCCTCACTACAACGCGGCTCGGCTTTGATGGGTCGGTAATGAAGAAGCATTGGTCCACTTGGCTAGCCAGTACCCATGGCTCATTTTTCGCGGTGACGTTTGCGCCCGTAGACTTGGATTTGGCTTCGGGTATAACCATGGTGGTGAAGTACCGGTCTTCTTTTACGACGCTCTTGGCCCATCTCACACGGAACATCGGCACTTTCTCTCCACAGTAGTCGATCTCCCATATGTCCTCGATCCTTCCATAGAATCTTTCCTTGACGTCATCGGTGTAGAATATCCCCGTTACCCCTGAGTTCTGGTAATCGCAGTTATTGTCCTTTTCCTCCGTGTAAAATGTGTAGCCGTTGATATCATACGCTTGATAGGTCATCAGGTTGCGTGCGGCACCCTGTGACAAGGTGAATATCATCTTTTCGTCCTCGGAAGCGTTCCTTCGCGGGGGATTAGCACGAAGCTCGTCCCTGAACCAAGTCATGAAACCGGAGTTGTGCTCTTTGATTAGCCGTGGATCTCAGTCCGTTATCTGCAGGCCCTGGTCACTGTACTTCTTCCTGATTAAATCCTTGTGCTTTACTATCCAAGGATCGACCAGCTGGATGTGTTGTAGCGCGACTAGGCTTGCTCTTTCAAAGTCGATGTCTCGACCGTCAAAGTTGACATGCATTGCGCGGCTTCCCTCGTGGTGACCACACCCATCGGTCCTGCCAAAGTGCTTGTTGACGGCCAGACCAACAGGGTTCTCGGTGTTGAGATAATTCGTGCAAAAAGAGATGCACTCTTCGGTTAGAAAGCCCTTCGCTATGCTTGCATCTGGACGGGACCTGTTACGAACGTATTTTTTGATGTGCCCATTCATCCTTTCGAACGGCATCATGCTGCGCAGAAACGCAGGCCCGAGTTGGACGATATCCTCCACGACGTGGATCAGCAGATGCACCATAATGTCGAAGAACGCGGGCGGGAAATAGATCTCAAGCTCGCATAGTATGAGCACGATCTCCTCCTGTAGCATTTTGAGTTGCGTAGCGCAAATCGACTTCCGGGAGATGACGTCAAAAAAGTTGCAAAGGCCAAACAACGTTTTACGGACGTGCTCGTCCATTATCCCTCGCATCGCAACCGGGAGAATCTGCATCATCAGCACGAAACAGTCGTGAGATTTCATCCCGCTGAAACGCTGCTTCGCCTCGTCTAGGTATCTGCTTATCTTCCCCGCGTAGCCGTTCGGAAATTTTACTCCTATGAGGCAGTGGATAAACCGCTTGATCTCCTCCTCGCACAGAGTGAAGCATGCCGGGGGGCAGTGATCAATACCGGTCTTCTTCTTGGTCGTCCTTTTTCGTTTGCGAGAGTTTTGCGTTTCCGTATCCTCTTCCTCCTCCGGCTCATCATCGTCGTCACTAGGGGGGTGAAGTTCCCTCCTGATGCCCATAAATTTCAAGTCATTCCTTGCTTTTGGCCCGTCCTTGGTCTTCTCCGGCATGTTGAGCAGCGTGCCAAACAAGCTCTCGCACACGTTATTTGTGATATGCATTAGATCAAGGCTATGAGGACTGCGGAGTAGACTCTAGTATTGCAAATCCCAGAAAACAGACCTCGCTTTCCATACCCTCATCAACGGCTGAGTCTTCTTTTTTTTTCTTTCCCGGCGCGGGGCACTCTTTCCAAGTTTTCCGCAAGTTGTCGATTTCTTTGCCGCTCCTTCGAGCTGGGGGTGCTCGGAGCTCCTCGCTTCCATCGAACAGATGTCCCTTTTTTCTCCACGCGTGTTTCTTGGGAAGCCACCTCCGAGACCCCTGGAACACTGTTTTTGAAGATCCAGGATCTTTTGGTAGCTGGCGGTACGTTGTATTATCCATGCACCTAACGCATGCACAGAATCCTTGGACCACCTGCCCTGAGAAATATCCGTATCCGAGATAGTCGTGCACCGTCGTGATCACCGCGGCTTTCATTGGGAAATATTCTTTTGCCGCGGCGTCCCACGTATTGACTCCGTCTTTCCATAACGTTTCTAGCTCCTCTTTCAACAGCTGCAGATATAGATTGAGGTCCGTACCTGGTTGTTTCGGCCCTTGAACTAGCATACACATTGTTATGTACTTTTTCTTCATGCACTTCCAGGGGGAAGGTTTTATATGCATACAAACACGGGCCAGGTACTGTGTGTGCTGCTCTGGCCGCCAAACGGATTGACTCCATCGGCGCTCACACCAATCCTGAGGTTCCTTGGTTCTTTCCCAAAATCTGGGTATTCGAGGTCCAACGCAGTCCATTGGCTACCATCTGAAGGGTGCCTTAGCATGTCCTCCTTTTCCGGATCCGGGTTCGGGTCATCCTCTTTTAGCTTCTTTCTATCCGCGTGCCAGGTCATGAGCTTTGCTTCCTCGGGATCTACGAAATACCTCTGCAGACGAGGAGTGATCGGAAAGTACCATACCACTTTTCTAGGAACTTTCTTCCCTCTCTTGTATCGACTAACACCGCACACCGAACATGTGGTTTTATCTTCGTCCTCACCCCGATAGATCATGCAATCATTTATGCAGACGTGGTATTTAACGTGCGGAAGATCGAGAGGGCAAAGGACTTTCTTGGCCTCAGCGATACTAGTTGGGCACGTGTTGCCTTTCGGAAGACGATCGTGCCAGAATGCCATGTTATCATCGAAGCTTTCGTCGGTCCATTTGTGTTTTGCCTTCATCTCCATATCCCCAAGTGTTACATTCAAGCGGGTATCCTCGTCGTTGCATCCTTCGTACAACTTCGTAATCGCGTCTTTCTCGAGTTGCGCCATCTTGGCTTTCTCTCTAGCTGCACCTCTTGCGTTCAACGCCTCTTTGACAAGCAGCTCTTGAACATGAGGGTCCCGCACCCAGCTTCAATCATCATGTCCGACATCTTGATCTTCATGTCCGGCATCTTGATCTACATGATCCGCTTCGGCATCTTCTTCATGATCATGTACGGGATGCTCTTCGTCATATCGCCCGCCGCTGTTTTCTGGTTGCCCTTCCTCATTTACTGGCGCCCCACCATTGACGTCCTCCTCCTCACCAGCTTCATCACTTATCCATCGTGTGTAGCCATCCATCAAACCATTACGCTTCAGGTGTCTTTGCAATATTCCGGAATCAGGCTCGGTCACGCACTGCAGTTTGCATCTCCGACACGGACATCTTATATCTGACCTATTATTCCTTAGCATGTCGTTTGTCGCACATTGCATCCACCTAGCCACGGTGATATCGCTCAGCATCTCGCGGACCATGGTCGATCACCTGCGTGCACGGAGAGAGCAACACAATTATATATCACAGTCGTCGCCGGAAAAATTCGGCATGACCTTCCCTAATAATGCATGGGAGCATGCGGAGAGTGCGCTAGAAATTTACCAAAACGGAAATGAATCGACATTTCGGCAAAACATTTGCCACTCAAGATACACATATACATCAAACCACCATAAGCTTCACACATACATCAAACCACCACAAGCTTCACATATACATCAAACCCAAGCTTCACATATACAACAAACCCCAAGCTAATAAAGGCAAGTATATGGGTCATAAATGGAACAAAAGAGTTTGGGAGGAGGTCCACTTACTTCAATATGAAACAAAATAGATGTAATGCCAAGTATCGATGGATAAATGGAAGAAATGAGGTGGGGAGGAGGAGAAAACCGAATAGATCTAGGGTGAGAAGAGTGGATCTAGTTTGAGAATTGTGTGGAGTGAATGAGAGGTGGTAGGTGGGGTGGAGTAGATAAGGGAAGCTCTAGGCATTTAGTGGCGCATATAGGAAGTCAGTGGTGGCGCATCTGTGCAATGCGCCACCCTAAGCTCTTATGGGTGGCGCATTACCACAATGCGCCACCCCTAAGGACCTTATGGGTGGCGCATATACAGAATGCACCACCCCTAAGCTATTAGGGGTGACGCATTCTGTATGTGCGCCACCTATAAGGTCCTTAGGGGTGGCGCATACTGCTAGATGCGCCACGTATAAGATCATCCAGGCTGGCCCACTCTTAGGGGTGGCGCACTGGAATATAATGCTCCACCCATAAGGTCTTATGGGTGGCGCATTATTTTCCAGTGCGCCACCCATAACAGGTGGTGGCGCATCGCTTTCCATATGCGCCACTAATAGGCTTTTCATGTATAGCTATTTCCCTAGTAGTGTATATATCAGCTTATCTATCTATCATGGTGTTGTAGAGGAATTCTTTGGTATAAAAAAAGAGTTTCTCGTATATGATAGTAATTAGAATTTATTTATTTCTAGCATGGCACATCTGGTGATGTGGAATACATGGTGAGATATTTAGTGATGGTGGGATTTAAAGCTAATGTGGCATGCATGCTTACGTAATAAAATAAAAATTCCCATGCATGCATATTGCATGTGGATTTTTATTATGGTGGGTCACGGCCTATATTGAGATGTGTCTTTCTCATGAATATTGAATGGTGATGCATGTTGAGAGAAATATGCTAGTGAAGGATGATGTGACATGCATTGGGGGAGCTACGTGTTAGAAAAATAGGTCGTGGCCCACCCAACCCAGATCAATTATAGTGGAGATTAAGACTAATCTGAACCATGAAGATAAAAATAGTAGGCTTTTATTTGTATCGGCCCGCCCAGATTTGCCACTATAGCTCCGCCACTGGTGACATGCATAATAAAGCAGAGTGTGTGCATGTTGAGAGAATTGATAGTAGTGGGGAGCAACTTCTTAAAAATGTACTCCCTCCGATCCATAATAAGTGTCGCTCACTTAGTACAAAGTTTGTACTAGCTTAGTACAAAATGAGCGACATTTATTATGGATCGAAGGGAGTAAGATGTAAGATAACTAGTAGTGGAATTAATTTTTTAAGAATTTAAGATGTAAGATGTAAGATATGGTGTATAGAGTATATATGACCACTCTAGCAAATAGCTTTATTTATTTTACAAAAAATCATATTAGTGCGAACGTGAGAAAAACCACCACCTAATGTGATTGGCTCACCATCGTTTGATCCTTCGCATGGTGACGAAGTGGAGAAGATTGACATGTCAGTTTTTTTCCAGTTTACGCTGATAAAATGAGCTTCATCGTGTCTTCCTATCTAAAGTCTAAACACATGTGATTAGTACAGTGAAAAATCAGTTTAAAAAAACAGTGAAATTCCCTCTTGCCTCCACCCAATAGATATGGGTTCAAATCTTAGTTTCTTTTTTATTCTTATTTTTTATAAAGTTGAAAAAACAAGCACAAAGAAAAACCCTAACAAAATATTTCCGATGCATGGCAATTTTATAGAAAAGACCTTTATTTATTTTTTCAACGGATGACAAAAATATGGAAATAAATAGTCTAGTGTCTTTTTTCATTCATTTTCCTTTAGTTTTTTTCTCTATCTAGAAGTGGAGTAGAATAACCCGGTTGAAGGGTAATGATACATCGCAAAAAATGTTTAACTCTTTTATGTGTAATCATGGCAAAAATTTTGTTTTTTAGTATGAACAATATTTTTTTGATGAGTCCATGGCAATTGTAGACAACGGTTTCATATCATGGCAATTGTAGGTAGTTATTTTTGCTTGATCTCGTGACAAAAATAGGCGTTTTTCTCCTCTAAATGATGGTATTTTGTGATTGTATATTTTATACATAATTTTTATTTTCTAATATTGTCTCATGTAGTCTCATGGTAATTTTACAAATTTTTAGATTTAAAGAAATGACATTTTCTTACAACTAACAAGCATTAGTACATTTTATTATATGGAAAAAATATTGATTTCTTCTGCAAAAAATGAAAATGCTCAATACGTGATATGTAGCACGCTCTCACCGCATCCAAAGTGATCCTTATGATTGCTCTAAAAAGTTAATTAATCGCCCTTTCGAATATGACTATTGAACTTGACTTCCTTAACTAAACTATAGCAAATTCATTTTAGGGTCATTTATATTTTTTTTCCTAATCTTGCCCAAGTCTCATCTTTATCCCTAAAAAAAACCGTGCTCAACTTCGCCCCTCTTCCGTCAATGGCCATCTTAAAAATACCCCTCCGTACCCTTTCCGTCAGGTCAAAGACCTTTGACCGTGTTGAAAACATTTCTTGGACAATTTTACCCTTGTCTCTATGTTCACTTACATGGAGGACCCACACATAAAAAAAATCTCTCTTATCCTCTCCCTCTCTCTCCCTTCCTCCCACTCATCTCTCTCTCACCTCGACCCGGACCTCACCCACCGGCGCTGCACCTCCTCTCGTCCCGCACCGGCGAGCTCCCCCGACGCCACCTCCTCCCACACTGGAGGGATCTCCCCCGCGCCACCTCCTCCCGCACCGGCGAGCTCTTCCCCATGCCACCGAGATCCGCCCCGAGCTCGCCGTGGCCAGCAGCCGCCTCACACTTGCCGTAGAACGCCTCGGGCTCGCCGTGGCATGTGCCCGCCTCGCGCTCGCCATGGTCGTCGAGCGCCTCTCCCCAGCGCCACCGAGCTCCTCCCGTGCTCGCCGTGGCCGTCCAACACCTCTCCTCTGCACCACCGAGCTCCTCCCGTGCTCGTCGTGGCATGTGCTCGCCATGGCCTGCGCCTGGACTCTCTGTCGCCGCCCCCTGGACCCTCGCGCTCGTCGCAGCTGGACTCCCATCGCCGCCCCTGGACCCCATCCCACTCCGACGAGCCCATCCCCGCCAGATCCGACAGCTGACATGGCTGGCTCATTAGCCACTAACCACACCCCTCTAACCTATCATAAAGCAACTGACCAGTGGGCTCCCTAAACTGCTAATTAAAACTAACTAAATGTCAATTTAATACTAAGTCAATGATAGAATGGTCCACATGTAAAAGGGAGAGAAAGCAAGGGCAAAATGGTCCAAGAAATATTTCATAGACGGTCAAAGCCCTTTGACCGGACGGAAACGGTACGGAAGGGTATTTCTGAGACAGTCACTAACGAAAGAAGGGCAAAGTTAAGCACGATTTTTTCTAGGCATAAAGATGAGACTGGGGCAAGATTAGGGAAAAAATAAAATTGACCCTTCATTTTAACCTCTACGCAAATCATCCGTAAAAGCCCATATGTATTAGACACGGATGAACAGTAAAATGGAAATAAATTAAATTTATAAATAAAGTTCCAGGCGCGGGAATATCCTGAGAGCAGCGCGCTTCGTCTCCTCCGCGCCGCGCTTGTACTCCACGAGCCCGTGTTCCATGAGGCGCCGCGTGTGCTCCTCGGATGCTAGGAACTGCTGCACCGACGTCTTCTTGACGCTCTCCACCTCCGCCTCCGCCGCCAGTTTCGCCACGGTGAGCTCGGCCTTCGCGCTCTCCACCTCTGCCTCCGCCGCCCGTTTCGCCGCGGTCAACTCGGCCTTCGCGCTCTCCAGCTGCCCCGCGCAGAGCGGCATTCTCTTTGTCCCGCGGCGCCAGTTTCTTCCCCAGCTCCAGTGCGTATCCGAAGGAGAAGGATGCATAGTTCGAGGCCTGCATGCACGCGCCAGAGGCACAGCGAGACCACACGCAAAACATAACGTCACAGGATAAATACCATGCATCTACAGATCACGGATGGACGATTCGGTCGCAGTGTACGTTACCTGGAGCATCGCTGCGTAGCTCGACGCGACGACGTCGGCCGGGTTCGCCGTGGCAAACGCGCGCTCCCGCGACGGCGTGGTGATGCACTCTAGAACCTTCCTAGCGGCCTCCCAGTCGGCACTATCGCCGTCGTGTGTGTCGGGCACGGACGAGTGATGTGGCTTGGGGTCGAAACCCGGCGGCGCACCCAAGCCGGACGCGGAGGCCGAGCAGCCATTGGCAGCATGCGGCGTGCTCTGCCCAGAACGGCAAACGCCGTCTTTTACAATAGCGGTATCCTCGTGTTTCCTCTTTTTCAGGGACAACGCCGGCGCGTCGCCGTCCGGCTCAGGTTTCACCTTCACCGCGGACGAATCCATGCCTAGCTGAAAACACATCAGTAAATTATCTGCTCGCTCGATAGGGGAGTGGGGACTGGAGAGTCGCGAGCAAGCAAGTTTACCTTGGACGCCGGATGATGGTGGTGAGGCGAGGTTGGGGAAGAGAAAGTTGCTGCAAGTTTGGTACTATCAGAGAGGTAAGTCCGGAGATCAACCGGGGTGCGGTGTGCGTCCAGTAGCTTTGCCACCGTTTTCTTGACCACCGGATCAGAGGCGCAGCTCCCGTAGTTCTCGTACTTTGACGCCGGCTCGCTCCAACGCACGGGGCACGGCCATGGCTCCGGCGATGTCAGGAAGAAGAACCTGCCCTTCCACCCCTCGTCAGACACCGAAAGCCCAGTGAAGAGCACGCGGTTGCTGTCCTTCGTTTTGAAGCGGTACCCTACCATGAATTGTTCGCCTCTACAAGGACCAGCGAGAAAAGGTAGAGGAATACGGCCGTCGATGGCGGCACGCCGGCGTCGTGGCAGAGCACCACGAATCCCACGAGGGCGCGCCACCCGCTAAGCACGAGCTGGCCCGGCGCGAGGCGGAAGTGGGTGAGCACCTCGGAAAAGAAGCTGTGCAGAGGGAAGCGCACACCGGCCTCCAGCACGTGCGCGTACACGCACACGGTCCGCTCCGGCGGCGGCGTGCAGGCGCGCCGGTTGCCAGCGCGGCGCGCGGCGTAGGCCGTCGGCACGCCGTGCTTCTTGCACAGGGCGTCCACCGCGTCCTCACTAAATAGAGATGAGGTGACCCGATAGGCGTCGAGCCTCGAGTGGGCGGGGGTGGCGGCGTCGGCGTCGCTGATGTCGACGGCGGAGGAGGGTTGGGTGGAAGGCATCGCGTCAGCGCCTGTTGTGTTCTCCGTTCCTGCTCGCTGCCTCGCTGCCATATGTGTGTGAAGACTGAGAAGGTACTCCCTTCGTACCGGTGTATTAGTCATTTTAGGTTGTGCACTGCGACCAAGGTGGAAAGGAAAACGAAAAAACTTAATGCTTATTTGCTAATTAATACTATCGCATGCAATAGATTGACCACTGCATGCCGTGCTAGGTTGTTTAATGTCATTGGAAACATACATGTTCCACGTTTCTTATTGGTTGATTCGTTTATTTATGTCAAAAAACAAGAAACGAGGTGAAAGTTAATGCTTCGCGCCTAAGTGTTTTAGGAACATCTGATTTTCGTAATGTGCCTAATGCACCGGTATGGAGGGAGTACAGTAGGAGGGAAGCAGAGGAGTCAGATAATGTTGGTTTCGAGGAAGAGGAACCACGGCCGGATTCCCGAGGCGTCAAAGAGAAATCTTCCGTCGCTTGATTATTAGGGCTCTCCCAATGCATTGTTTCTTAGCACGGTATCATAGGAGCAATAAAAATTTAAGATACAAACACCACAATGCATTGTTTCTTAAGGGTTGTATCTTATTTAATGATTTTGGTCTCATGCATACATGTGATTGGTTTAACAATGCTTTTTGCATATGGCCACGTGCAAGGGTTGTATCTTAGCTAAGATACAACCTCCCTCTCTTTCTTCATTAAGTGATATGCAACATAAGCAAAATGCCTATGATATCGTGCTAAGATACTAGCATTGGGAGTGCCCTTAGGGCACTTTCAGGACACTCCCAATGCTAGTATCTTAGCACGAAATCATATGTATTTTTCTTACTCCCTCCATACCGGTGCATTCGGCACATTACGAAAATCAGATATTCCCAAAACACTTAGGCGCGGAGCATTAACTTTCACCTTGTTTCTTGTTTTTTGACATAAATAAACGAATCAACCAATAAGAAACGTGGAGCATGTATGTTTCCAATGACATTAAACAACCTAGTATGGCATGCAGTGGTCAATCTATTGCATGCGATAGTATTAATTAGCAAATAAGCATTAAGTTTTCTCGTTTTTCCTTCCACCTTGGTCGCAGTGCACAACCTAAAATGACTAATGAGGGAGTATGTGGCATGGTACTTAATGAAGAAAGAGAGGGATGTTGTATTTTAGCTAAGATACAACCTTTGCACGTGGCCATATGCAAAAAGCATGGTTAGACCAATCACATTTATGCATGGAGTCAAAATCATTAAATAAGATACTACCACTAGTAGACAGACCCCTTTTTGGTCCAGCCATCGGTCCCGGTTCATTTCAGAACCGGGACCAATGCCTTCACCGTCCAGGCAACGGTCCCGGTTCATCTGGAAAGAGCAATGTTCCCGGTTCATGTGGGACAACAGTCCCGGTTGTTGCCACCAACCGGGACCAATGCTCTGGCGACCAATACGTGGCGCACTGCGAGGCATTGGTCCCGGTTTGTGGCAACAACCGGGACCTTTGCCCTGGCTATATAAGCCCCCCAGCCAGCACTTTGCTCAAAAAATCCAGGATTTGTGTTTGGGTGGGGTGGGTGCTAGAATTTTTTCTTTGATTGCACACGAGGTGTTCGACGAAATGTCCAAGCCACACTTAGGTCCTCAGAACACCGTATCCTCGGCCGAGGTTAGCAACCTTATCTTCTTCATCTGTGACTGATACAAAAATACTGCACGTGTGCATATATAGTGGTCTTTTCACTATTCACGAAGTTATTTTAATGGTTAATTATATGACGCAGATCGAAGCACGGATGCGATGGATGTACAGTGATCGACGCGGGTCCGAGTTTATTACAAACCTGCATACATTTCTCAATGTGGCTAATGCAAACAAATTGGATAATTTTATGCCTTGTCCCTGTATTGACTGTCGGAACGTGGCGGAGTACTCTTCCTCGAGAATACTTCAAGGCCACCTGCTTCGGAGAGGTTTCATTCCCGGATATTATTGTTGGTCCAAGCACGGAGAAAGAGGGGTTAGGCAGGAAGACAATGAAGAAGAGGAGGATGATGATAGCTATCCTATGTCCCCTGAACAATTCGGTGACACTGCAATGGAAGACAATGAAGAAGATGGAGCTCCTCGAGGTGACAATGAAGAAGAACAACGAGAATCGGATGAGACCGCTGATGGTCTTGGTCGGGTCATCTCTGATGCAAAGCGAGACTGTGAAACAGGAAAAGAGAAGGAGAAGTTGGAGACCATGCTAGAGGATCACAAAAAGCCCTTGTACCCAAATTGCGAAGATGGCAGCACAAAGCTCGGTACCACACTGGAACTGTTGAAATGGAAGGCAGATTTTGGTTGTTCTGACACCGGATTTGAGAAGTTACTGCAAATAATAAAGTCGAAGCTTCCACCGGATAACGAATTGCCCACGACAACACACGAAGCAAAGAAGGTTATCTGCCCTCTAGGATTAGATGTGCAGAAGATACATGCATGCATTAATGACTGCACCTTGTACCGCGGTGAAAAGTACGAGAGTATTGATAAATGCCCGGTATGCACTGCGAGTCGGTACAAGATCAGACAAGATGACCCTGGTGATGCTGAGGGAGATGACGAGCCCCCGAGGAAGAGGGTTCCTGCTAAGGTTATGTGGTATGCTCCTATAATACCACGGTTGAAACGTCTGTTCAGAAACAAGGAGCATGCCAGGTTGCTGCGATGGCACAAAGAAGACCGTAAGAAAGACGGGAAGTTGAGACACCCCGCTGATGGGTCGCAGTGGAGAAAAATCGAGAGAGGCCACTCAGACTTTACAGATGAAGCAAAAAACTTATGGTTTGGTCTAAGTACAGATGGCATGAACCCTTTTGGAGAGCAGAGCTGCAGTCACAGCACCTGGCCTGTGACTCTATGTATCTACAACTTTCCTCCTTGGTTGTGCATGAAGCGGAAGTTCATCATGATGCCAGTGCTCATCCAAGGACCGAGGCAACCTGGCAACGACATTGATGTGTACCTAAGACCATTAGTCGATGAACTTTTGGAGCTGTGGGCCAAACCAGGTGTACACGTGTGGGATGAGGACAACCAGGAGGAATTTGACCTGCGAGCGTTGCTTTTCGTAACCATCAATGATTGGCCCGCTCTTAGTAACATTTCAGGACAGTCAAACAAGGGATACAATGCATGCACGCACTGTTTAGATAAGACTAAAGGTATATATTTGGATAAATGTAAGAAGGTTGTGTACCTGGGGTGTCGTCAATTTCTGCCGCCCAATCATATCGTGAGAAAGAAAGGCAAGCATTTCAACGGTGAGGCAGATCACCGGAAAAAGCCTAAGCTCCCTAAAGGTGCTGATGTATTTGGTATGGTGAATGACCTAGAAGTAATCTTTGGAAAGGGTCCTGGCAGTCAATCTGTTCCGAAAGACACCGTTACCGGACACGCGGCCATGTGGAAGAAGAAATCTATATTTTGGGAGCTACCCTATTGGGTAGACCTAGAGGTCCGTTCTTCAATCGATGTGATGCACGTGACGAAGAATCTTTGCGTGAACCTGCTAGGGTTCCTGGGCGTGTATGGGAAGTCAAAAGATACACCAGAAGCACGGGAGGACCAGCAACGTATGAAAGACCCATACCACAGGCATACTGATAAAGGGCGTCTAAGCAGCTACGCTCTTACCAAAGCAGAGAAGGAAATCTTTTTTGAATGCCTTAGAAGTATCAAGGTCCCGGCAGGCTTCTCGTCAAATATAAAGGGAATAATAAATATGGCAGAGAAAAAATTCCAGAACCTCAAGTCTCATGATTGCCACGTGATTATGACGCAGTTGCTTCCGGTTGCATTGTGGGGGCTTCTACCAGAAAATGTTCGAGTACCCATTGTGAAGCTATGTGCATTTCTCAATGCAATATCTCAGAAGGTAATCGATCATGCAAGTCTGGAAAGGCTACAGAAGGATGTGGTCCAATGTCTCGTCAGTTTTGAGTTGGTGTTCCCCCCATCCTTCTTCAATATTATGACGCATCTGCTGGTTCACCTGGTCGACGAGATTGCCATTCTAGGTCCTGTATTTCTACACAATATGTTCCCCTTCGAGAGGTTCATGGGAGTTTTAAAGAAATATGTTCGTAACCGTGCAAGGCCAGAAGGAAGCATCTCCAAGGGCTATGGAACAGAGGAGGTCATTGAGTTCTGTGTTGACTTTATTCCTGACCTTAAGCCGATTGGTGTTCCTGAATCGCGGTATGAGGGGAGACTGAGTGGAAAAGGAACGCTAGGAAAGAAAGCAAAGATATTTCAGGACGGGCATTCTTTGACTCAAGCACACTACACAGTTCTACAAAGTTCTATCTTCGTCCAACCGTATATCGAGGAACACAAGAATGTTCTACGCTCCAAGTTCCCGGGGGAGGATGACCAATGGATTCAAGTCAAACACATGGAGTCTTTCGGCAGTTGGTTGCAATTACGTCTCATGCATGACACCACTATTGGAAATCAACTCTACTTGCTGGCCGCGACACCGTCTGAGACTGTATTGACTTTCGAAGGGTACGAGATAAATGGGAATACATTTTACACGGTCGCCCAAGATAAGAAGAGCACCAACCAAAACAGTGGTGTCCGATTTGATGCAACAAACGAGGATGGTACAAAGGACACATACTATGGTTACATAGATGAGATATGGGAACTTGACTATGGACCTACTTTTAAGGTCCCTTTGTTTCGGTGCAGTTGGGTCAACATGAATGTAGATGGGGTAAAGGTCGACCAGCTGTACGGAATGACAACAGTGGATCTCAAGAATCTTGGTCACACAAACGACCCATTCGTCCTAGCCAAAGATGTGGCTCAGGTTTTCTATGTGAAGGACATGTCTTCTAGACCGAAAAAAAGGAAAAACAAGGATACGAATACATCAGACAATGAGCCCAGGCGTCACATAGTTCTTTCAGGAAAAAGAAACATCGTGGGAGTCGAGGACAAGACAGACATGTCCGAAGATTACGATAAGTTTCATGAAATTCCTCCATTCAGAGTGAAAACTGACCCAACTATCCCATTAAGCAATGAAGATGCTCCGTGGTTACGGCCCAAGAAGCGATCATAAGCAATGTAGGAAAAAAGTGATGTGTAATAATGTATTGAACCATTGGTGATTTTTTTGTGATGTTTGCAATTAGCCAAGTTTAAAAGATGGTCTAGTATAATACAAAAATGGGTTGGTTCAAATTGACATCAAATATTTGAAATGAGTACTTGTGCACTTGGAAATGATTTTTTTTTAAAATAAAGAGCAAACTATGAAGCACTTGTAGTTCAAATTTCACCCCGTTCCAGCTGAATTGGCGGCAATTTGTCTTTTTCAGCAGAGGTGCATAAGAAACATTTCACATGGAAAATTTTGTGATTTGTTAATAAAAGATGGTCTCTAATAATACAAAAATGGGTTGGTTCAAATTGACATCAAATATTTGGTAGATCCTTCACAAAAAGACCCTACTTTCGGCACTCGGAAAATGAAAAATGCATTTTTCGTGCAACGAAAATGAAAACTTCCTTTGGCAAACTTGTTGGCCATTCAAATATACAAACATATGCAAAATATGAGATCACTTGGGGAAACTATCATTTGAAATTAGCTGTAACTTTGGCCATTTGGCTTGAAAGCCATGAACCTTCATACTCGATAGCCCATTTTGAGAAGACTTTTTTAATAGATTTGCATTATTCCAAGTTTGTTGGTTTTTATGGTTACTAGGACATAAATTAGGATGCAACGCGAAGGTTTTATATATTTTTGATTTTTTTGAATTGTTTAAGCACCGATTTCAAAATGCGGTCAAAACGGGGGAGGGGGGGCATGGCCGGTGATAGCTAGGTGTGGAATCTTGCAAAACTCTTTGTAGATCTCTGATGAAATGAGTACTTGTGCACTTGGAAATTATTTTTAAAAAAAATAAAGAGCAAACTATGAAGCACTTGTAGTTCAAATTTCACCCCGTTCCAGCTGAATTGGCGGCAATTTGTCTTTTTCAGCAGAGGTGCATAAGAAACATTTCACATGGAAAATTTTGTGATTTGTTAATAAAAGATGGTCTAGTATAATACAAAAATGGGTTGGTTCAAATTGACATCAAATATTTGGTAGATCCTTCACAAAAAGACCCTACTTTCGGCACTCGGAAAATGAAAAATGCATTTTTAATTGAAAATTGTAAAATTGTATAGTAAAAAAATATTTTTAAAAACAAAAAATGGTTTTGGATTAGTGAATTGAATTGAAGCACTTTTGATGTTAAAAGTTTTTTCAAATTGCAAACAAAAAATCATTTTAAATTGAAACAACTAACTAATTAAGAAAGAAAACAATTTTGAAAATGGCGGGAAGCCGAAACATTGCATAAAAGGGCCATTGGTCCCGGTTGGTAGTATCAACCGGGACCAAAGACACAAAGGTCCCGGTTGGTAGTACCAACCGGGACCAATGACCCTGGTGCTACGTGGCAGCCCCACGCCCCTCCCCGCCCAGGCCATTGGTCCCGGTTAGGAGCACTAACCGGGACCTTTGTGTCTTTGGTCCCGGTTGATGCTACCAACCGGGACCAATGGCCCTCCCTATATACGCGCCCCTTTCTTCTTCCTCCCCTAACTCCTCCATATCTCCTTCCAAATCGCGCGGAATCCTACGGAGACGCCGGCAGGCTGCCCAAATTCTGGCAGGCTCCTCCCCGCGCTCCTCCCCGAGCTCATCCCCGAGCTCATCCCCGGAGCCGCCGCCTCCAAGACCTCTTCTCCGCCATCCGTGCTCCTCCCCGGCCGCCCGACCTCCCCGAGCTCCTCCCCGGCCGCCCCGATCGAGCTCGCCTTTGAGTTCAGGTGAAAAGAGCTTCGCGACGTCGAGAGCGTCCCCCCAGTGCCTTCCTTCCCCTCTCCCGTGCCGTTTTCCCCTCTGCGGCGAGAGCTCCGGTGAGCTCCAGTGAGCTCCGGCGACCCGCGCCATTAGTGCCCTAATGGCCAGCCTAACCCCTCTGCTAATCCCCCCTTCTCTCACTGGCAACTGGGCCCAGAGCCCCTAATCAAATTGGTTAATTTAAATCAGCAGCTAATTAACCCCCAGTGAGGCTGACAAGTGGGCCCTGCCCCTGTTAAATTAATTAAACTAATTTAATTAGACTAATTGTCACTTACATGTGAGCCACCCCCTTAGATTAATTTAAACTAAATTAATTTTTTTTAGTACTAGTCACTGACCAGTGGGACCCACTGGTCAGTTAATTTAAAATGATTATTAATTGATTTAATAATTAATAAAAAGAATTATTAAATAGAAAATTGATTTAATTATTTTAAATTGAATAAAACTTGTTTATTTAATATCTTTTAATCCGTAACTCGGATTAAAATAATATATATATGAAAATTGTCCGGTACTGCTACAGTACCCGGATCAATTTATTCCGAACACGAATGTTTCTCAGAACAGATCAACTAGCGCGGATACACCCCCCTTATGTTTGTCCGGTACCCACGACACCTCCGGCTTGATCCCCCCCTCCGGACACACTGTCCGGTAATCACCAGCGAGGTCGCCATTAGCGCCGAGCTTATTGCATCGTTTTACGTTAGATCACACCGATTGCATTTCATTTGTCATGCCTTGTATTGTTTGCTATGATTGCCGGTAAAATCCATATGCATTTAATTTGAATTCAAATTTGAAGTGAATTTGCAAATGACTTTGCCTTCCACTTCTTTTAAATGGAATTGTACCCACATTGTCACCATGAACATCATCATTGCAACCTTATACATGTGATTATTTAAACTTATAAAACTAATATCTTTGATCCTATGATTGCCAGGTTGTTCATAGAAGTGGAACCGGAACAGGAGGCCACCCCCTTCGTTGAAGACCCCGATACTGAACCTCGGCAGCAAGGCAAGCAACCCCCCTTTGATCATATTTTTCACTATTGCTCCTTTGTTAATTTCCTTGTGCTGCTTGCTGCATTACACACAACCAAGTCTTGATTCAGTTTAGGTGGATAACTTTAGTGTATATAGGTGGATAACTTTAGTGTATATAGGTGGATAACTTTAGTATAGGTGGATAACTTTAGTGTATATAGGTGGATAACTTTAGTATAGGTGGATAACTTTAGTGTATATAGGTGGATAACTTTAGTGTATATAGGTGGATAACTTTAGTATAGGTGGATAACTTTAGTGTATATAGGTGGATAACTTTAGTCTATTTTTTTGCATATAGACAAGACCTAGTGGTTAGGAAAGATTTATTTTGCCTTCATAAAATCCTTTGTCGCTGACACCTTAAGGTTTATGAGTCCATCATACTATGCCCACATTATTAAATGATTATTAAATGATTTAAATTGATTAAAACTTTGATTATTTGCATTATAATAGCCTGCAATTCTTAATTTGCAGATACTATGGATCCAATATTTCATAGAGATGAAAATGAGGAAAACTTGCTTCACGATATGATCAACGACAATGAAGGTCAAGATGTCACCCGGTTTTTGAACGATTCCGGTGAGGGAGACGAGTCTCTCCACCGAGAAGAAGCATCGGACGGGAGACAAGCCGGCTCCGCCTCCGGCGGAACCTTTAATCTCGAAAACACCGGCGAGGTTGATATATATGTAAATTACTGTTAATTAAAATGCAGCTGTATATGTACATGCATATATTAACACTCTTTCTTCTTTTAGCCCTCCGGATCCGGATCCAGCCATTCCTCCACAAGACCGAAACGAGGCCCAACCAAAAAGTTGCCTGACAATGTGAGGTATAGGATCGAAGAGGTCGGTCCAGACGGCGAACCGTTAGCTCCGGCCGATGTCAAGAAAAAATTTGTGAAGTCATGCGGAACTCTCGTGAGGGACAACATCCCGATCACCATTCGAGAATGGACGCAGCCAAAGGACCCTACAATCTCGTTTGTGTGCGACACCATGAAAGACAGGCTTTGGAACATGCTCATGCATAATTTCCTCCTGCGGATGCCAGAGGTGGATAATCCAGCTCAGGAGGCGGCAGCTAGACTGGAGCTAGAGGCTAGAGTCAAGAAGTTTGCTCTCAGCAAGATGGCCGATCAATTCAAGAATTGGAAGAAAGGCTTGTACCACAAATTTGTCAAGCTAAACAAGACTCCAGATTTCGAACACGGCTATGGTAAGATCAGAGAGCAGTGGGCTGACTTTGTGGTGTACAAGAAATCGGAGCATGTGAAGCAAAGGTCTGAAACAAATCAGGTTAATGCCGCTAAGAAGATCTACCACCATAAAATGGGGCCCGCTGGCTACTCCGGTTGCATGCCTAGGTGGGAGGCAACTGAGGCCAAGTATTTTGCTATCGGGATCACTCCAGAACCTACAACATGGAATGAACGGACAAGAAACTGGTTGTACGGCCATGGGGGCACGTTGGACGAAGATGGGAAGGCAGTATATAACCAGGCACACATAGATGATCCCCTGCTGCCCATCGAAGATATTAGAGATGCAGTACGTGATATCGAAGAGGGACGGTTCATTCCCGATAGAGAGGACGACGAGCTCACACGTGCCCTAAAAAATAAAGAACACCCAGGACGAGTACGAGGCACGCCAGGCTCCAAGTGTTGAAAACTTGCATTCCCTTCGGAAAGCAGGAAATATCCAGATAAAAGCCATAAGAGGAGGAAGGAAAGGGAGGAAGCTGAGAAAGCGGAGGCTGAGGCAGAGAAAACGGCTACCATACATCGGCTGCGTAATGTAGAAGAAGGCTTAAAGCGGGCGGAGGAGCTGATCGGCAGACTTAGCCAGCAAAGTGGCGGCCAATCTCAACAGATGATGTTAGAAACTGGATTCGATGCTGCCGGTGCCCCATCGAATCGGAAAAGCTCCCAAGCTTCCACGCAGCTCCAGCAGGATGATGATGATGCACCGACAACGGCTGCTGCTCCTAAACGCTACCCAGTGGATTATATCACGGAGAGCACACGTTGTGAGCTTAAGGTGCAAGTGATGAACTTAAAGTTGACGGTGGCGGTCGGCATGGCCCTATCAATCCCGGAGAAACCTACTTATCATTGCAACCCGACTCCAGAAGGGTACGCTGTCGTCATGGTGGATGATGTGATGGAGGAGTATGAGGAGCTGAAGCTGGACCACCCTGCAGGTGAAGATGGGGAGCTGGAAAAACTAGGAGAAGCAAGAAAGGGGAGTGTTCTATGGCAAAAGGAGCACATCGTGCTTCCAAATTATGTGCCGCCAAGGTCACCCACTCTTCAGAAGAGCAATCCACCTTCGCCGCCACGTGACCATTCTTCACCGCAACCATCGCCTTCACCGCCTCACCACTCTCCGGCTCAGCCGTCTCCACCGTCGCCTCATGCATCTCAACCGTCGCCTCAGCCGTGTCCATCTCCTGAGTCTCAGAGCCAGAAGCGGAAGCGTACCTATACTAGGAGGGGAAGCAAGAAATCACCGAAACGTAAGCGATCACCCCTCCCAAAAGTTCCTCATCAGAATATGAAGAAGCTACCCGGAGAGATGACACCTGAGGAACTGGAAGTGTCCGCAAAAATGTCTTATGAAAAATGGAAGACTGATGTGGCCAACAAGAAGAAGCCGATAGAGCCATTGTTCCCGCGCACCCCAGAAGATCACGCCGCGTGCGCGATACTGAAGAAGAAGCTTCACAACCCCATACCGCTCACATCAGACTATGAACGCTCTATTACAAAGTCGGCTGAGGCAAAAGAGCGGAGAGTCGGAAAAGAGATTGCCCAGCTCGGACTACATAAAGAGCAATCGATCGAACCGCTCAAAGTGTACACTTGGCCCCAACAGCATCAGGTCGATGCGTATGATCCAAACAAAGATCCGGAGTTTATAAGACAGTACGGAGAAAAAGCCCACGCGGTAGGACTGTCTATTACTGAGTACATGAACCGTCTGGAAGAGTTCGAGACCGGCCGGAACGACGAGGAATTCGTACCGGCATACCATTACCGACACGGGTTTCCTCTCGCCAGACCCGAGTTAGTCAAGGATCTACCAAACAAGATGCGAAAATTGCATGCCTGGTACATGAAAAAATCTGCTAATTCCCAAAACTGGATCTACGCTAAATTTCAGAACGAGCATTACGGGCATGGACAAGGATTCGATCTGATTGAATTCTCAGAATTATTTCAGTTTTACAATGGAGACGCCATCGACAAATCTATCGTCAGTGCATATTGTCTGTAAGTACCATTAATTTCAGTGATCAAGCCTTTCTAGCTCAGCTCATTCGTTTCATGTACAATCTTACACTCATCACTAAACTAATTATATATGCAGAATGAAGATTCTCGAATGCAAGAAAGGACAAATCTATGACATTGGGTTCATTGACTGCCAGTTCGTTCATGAAAGAACTCTCAAAGATACGCCCAACGAGACAGAGAACAACTTGTTGCAATCGTTGAAGTATTTCGGCACAAGAAGGGAAATACTATTTCCTTACAACTTCAAGTGAGTGTTACTATCTCGCACACATTCTATTTTGCTTGCTCGGTGTTAAGCGTATAATTGACTCTTTATGCGTGTGCAGCTTCCACTTTATCCTGTTGATCATTGTTCCGGACGAATGAGTAGTAAAAGTCATGGACCCGGGACGTAGATCTATGGAATCATGGGAGGACATGCAGGCATGCCTCCGCAGGGCTTGGAAACGGTTCACCGCCAAAACACCGGGTCTTCCGGCAGAGCTTACATTTGAATCACTGAATGTAAGTACTACTTAATTGCTAGATCCGTGCATCTTTTTGATTCTAGTTTCAGTATAATGATCATGCTGATTATAATATTCATTGATATCCGTTCTCGTAAAGTGTTTGAGACAGGGACCCGGGAATAACTTATGTGGATATTATGTCTGCGAGTTCATTCGCCAGACGACCAAAGAGACGGCCGCAACCCGAAACTTAAGGAAAATTGAAGTACGATAAACAACATTCAATACTTTAATTTACTGCGTTAAATTGTGTTTAGTTTCATTCATATATATATTGATCCCTTTCTTTTAATTAGATCGAACGAATGCGGGACGGTCTTCTACCACGAGAACGCGTGCGAGCAATTCAAGAGGAAATCGCCGGATTCTTATTAGACCATGTCATAAATCCGAGCGGAGAGTTCTTTTACCCTCATTTTTTGGAAGACCAGCGGTGATCAAGGACCAATGTAAATTAGATCGAACTCGTGTAGGAAGTACCGTTTGTGTAATACATGTTCGATCAAGCACGAGGAATGAGATGGTGTATATATATGATATATTCGTGATGATAATGTGTAATATATATTGTGGTTCCTTCATTGTTGCTTTTAATTATATGTATATGGTACCATTTAATTGAATACAAAACACACAAAAAAATAAAAAAAAATCAGAAACAGTGGCCTCTTTGGTCCCGGTTCTTCCTATCAACCGGGACCAATGACACCTCCCCCCCTCGCTGCGCGCCTGGCCACGTGGAGCCTCTTCGGTCCCGGTTCGTGGGCCAACCGGGACAACCTTTAGTCCCGAGTCATTGGTCCCGGTTGGGGAACCGGGACTGAAGGCCCCCACGAACCGGGACAATAGGGGGGTCTGTCCACTAGTGTACCTATAAGAAACAATGCATTGTGGGAGTTGTATCTTAAGTTTTTATTGCTCCTATGATATTGTGCTAAGAAACAATGCATTGGGAGAGTCCTCAATGATTGTATCTTAGCACGAAATCATAGGCATTTTGCTTATGTGGCATACTATTTAATGAAGAAAGAGAGAGAGGTTGTATCTTAGCTAAGATACAAACCTTGCACGTGACCATATGCAAAAAGCATGGTTAGACCAATCACATTTATGCATGAAGCTAAAATCATTAAATAAGATACAACCTCTAAGAAACAATGCATTGTAGAAGTTGTATCTTAAGTTTTAATTGCTCCTATGATATTGTGATAAGAAACAATGCATTGGGGGAGCCCTTACTCTCTCTATTTCATAATCTTCCGTCGCTTGATTGGGCACCACTCTATTTTACTTTTTTGTACTTTTATTATTACTCTCTTTATTTCATAACGTTCTTCACACCTTTCGAAATTTAATTCGACCATAAATTAAACCAATAATGCATAAATCATTTTACTGAAAATTTACATTTTTAAAATTTATGGTCAAATGTATGGTCAAAATTGAATCTTGAAAAACGTGAATGCACTACATTATGGAATGAAGGTTAAATCGCCTAAAAATTAATTTTAAATCATTTACTTTTATACCGTTGATTTTTGTGTTTTTTGGTTTTCGGTTTTCCTTTTTATGATTTAGTCCTCATATGTTTTAGGTTTTGTTATATGGTTTCATCATGTTCCTTTCATCCATTTTCTTCCCTGGCATTGCGGTCATCGTCTCCTTGTTTTTTCTGGTTGTTTCCCCATCTCCCCCGCTTCGATGATTGTCTTATATTTTGCTTCATGATGATGATTATGTTCTCTTTGTTGGTGAGTGTCGTCATTTGTGTTTCCGTTTTCCCTTTACTTTTCCCATTTTTTTCTCAACCATGGAGATTTATTGGGTAATTACGAATGAGGGCTTTCAACGCTATTGAATGTGAACTTTCAAATTGAACATAAGGTTTGAATTTGGGAGGGATGGTATGCTATCTTAACTTCGATAGTAGACAGTAGTAGTGGTGGAGATGGTCTGAATCTGAATTTAAACATGTATAAAATTGGTTCGTATTTTCATATGTTTTCATATCTCATGGATACTAGCGAGGAACAGTGTTGACGGTGTGGGAACCACAATTCCGCAAACACAAATGCATGCTTAAATGTTTCTAGTCAAACATTCACTCAGAAATATACAGTCATGATGCTATAAGAAGAAGATGCATGGCTGTGCCTCCGTATTTTGGGTGTTTCTCTAAGAGAGGCACAATTATGCGTGCATCAAAGGCACGATCGTGCCTATGTGTTTTAAATGTTTTTCAATCAAACTTTCACTTAGAGAGGCACGGTTCTGCATGCATCAAAGGCATGGTCGATTAGTCGTGCCCCTGCGTTTCAAATGTTTTCCCGTAAAAAGTTCACTCAGAGAGACACGACCGAGACCGTGACACTATAAAAGGCACAGTTCTAAGAGAATAAGAGGCACGATCGTGCCTCTGTGCTTCACGTGTTTCCTTTTCTCATGGGTTACTAGCGAGGCATTGTCGTGACTGCAGTACACCACAACATTATTGCAATTATGGATGGTTGCACAACACAAAATCAACGTTGTAACAAGCATACAAATGGTGCAAAAGTACAAGGATTGTTTGATTAGGTTTAAACAAAAAATATAAAAAAGTGAAACAACATTTAACTTCACTAGTAAAGAAAAGTTTATCCCCTACTTCAATTGGCGCACGCTAGTTTCAATACATGTCCACACTATTTTTCTAGTTTTCCGTACGCCAGTTACCGTGGAGGAGGTGATTTACTCCATCCTCTACGAGCAGGGGCTCGACGCCACGCACGAATTCAAGGAGAAGCAGGCGGAATGGCGTCGCGAAGCCTCCGAGCGGGACAAAGTCTATGTCGACCTCTGCTCGGACGATGATGAGTGATCTTCGTCGCCGCCCAGCCTCGCCGCCGCACCCGGAGGCTTCGGGAGCTCCGTTTTGGTTAGTTTAGGGTTAGGCGACGAGATCATTATCTAGGGTATGTAAAATGATGATGAACTATGATATTTAATCGTTGATAAAAAATTACTATCTATTATTGTGTGTTCTTCATTTCTCCCACAAAACATTTCTTTCAAATTTTACCGGTCCATATAAAGGGTTTGTTCGGCTGCAGTCGATTTCGGCCCTTAAAGCTTGTCATTCTCAACTCCTATCCCGCTCTTACAATTCAAAGCTGGAGTATAAACTAAACTTGATTTGTTTTTAGTTCAACGCAATACCTTGTATTGTTTAAAAAAACGCAATACCTTGCATTTTTGTGTCTGAATTGCATGAGCTCGGCACCCTCAAAAGTGATAAAATAGAGTACAGAAACCCCTAAAGACTACAAAAACAGTGTCTCTTTATTTGTCAGCTTTTGCGAAGGTGTGAAAAAAGGAAACTTAGTTATGGTGCACATGGCCGTGTAACAATGAGGCGACCACATGGCGATGCTTATATAAGAAAATAGATAGTTGTTTATGCATTATAACTAATATGTTAGCATGAAATTATTGTCTATATTAATATGATTGTGTAAATAAATATCTATCAAATTATGTTCATGATTTACCTACGTAAATATTGTTTTTTAATATTACTTTGATAAATTAGTTAAATATGAAATTAAAGCGATTTTTAAGACATAATGTATGACGAAGCTTAAAAGAGCAATTTTGTCTATAAAAATATACAATTATTTCAGGAATGAAAATAAAATCATTTACTCCTTTCGACATGTTAGATACATCCGTTTTAGTGATAATTAATATAGATCGGAAACAATAACATTATTAAAGCTAACCCTAGCATGAAACATGCTACTCCTTCCCATGAAACGGCTCTAGGCGATTAGATTTTCTCGCCTCTCACATGCGTCGTCGTCAATCCGTCTCGTCTTCTGTGGCCTCAGCCATGAAGGGGCGATGAATCCCGATCCACATCGGTGGAAGGGCTCTACTCCGTTTATAGTTTTTTTTACTTCATTTAGGGTTTGTGGCTTGCTAAGGAAGCCAAGGCGACATCGACTCTATGATGACGGAATAAAGATCTTTATGCCTAGTCGTTGTCTCGATGATGCGCTAGAATCATCGAACAACGTGCGTGTTCTCGGTGGATCTCGTGGATTCAATAGGTGTTTGTTTTTTATGGATCTGCTTGGATTCAGTACTCATTCGTCTGTATTTATGTGTGTATAGGTTGGATCTTTTTGCTTTACGGTTTTTTTATCGGCATCGGTTGATATTATGATACATTGGTATTTGGACCTTTAGCACGACGATTTATCAATTATCTACAACAACAAGGTTTATCAGGCTTCGATTCGCTTCCGCGCTTGTAATCATCACTAAGTGATATATGGATATGAATGTAATTTTTATTTTACTTTAATGATTTTTATGTTATTGTAACGTCCGATGAATAGATTAAAAAATCCAAAAGAATATCATCTAACATTAACGATGCCACGAAGAATGCAAGAATCATTTTTCTAGAAAACGCACCATGTGTATCATATATTTATAGAAGAAGAAGCCAAGATAGTCAATAGAACGCCTTCCGGTACAATGCTACACCAAACGGTTAGCACCCACATTCAACATGATAACACCGAAACACTAATCACCTTGCCCAAATTCAAGTTATAGACGATGAAGAGCTAGAATACAGAGCACACACGTCGCGTCACAACCGTATCCAGCACATCGGAGCACGACCTCCAAGCCAACCTAGATCAACGCACCCTCCACTCTTAGCGTCTAGGAGATTGACAATTGGACATCAGGAGCTAGCCTGACTCGAGGAAGGCATCTCAAATAAGGCGCCTGTAACACCCTGGGTGTCACGCTACAGTAATCACCTTGTGTTAATGCCAAGTCACCTTGATTAACTTGTGATGTTCACCTTGATCAAAGCTTGTCCAAATTCAGGGCAAATAAAAATTCCAGATACAAGTGGAAACAAAACTTGATCCAAAAATATTGCAACCACTTTTGTTAAATGTCTAAAAATCAGTAGGTCACAATAAAATAGCAATGGTATTTTATTACATTGTTTAGATATTGAAAACAAAACAAACAGTGTCTAAACCATCCACTTTTAATTCTTTTTTAATAAAACAAAAACTCAAATTATTTTATTATGCCACCAAACTTTTTGTGGCACTGTATAATATGTTGCACTAATATTGGTGCTTGTTTTGCATTTTACAAAAATTAAATGGAGACCAAATAAAATATAAACAGAAAGGTTAAAAAGGAAAAAGAAAAGAAACTAAATTAAATGAAAGAAATCCTATTCTACTCGCGGGGCAGAGCCCTCCACTTGGGCCTAGCCCACCTCTCCCCACCCCCAGGCCAGCCCATCTCTCTCATCCCCCACCCCTGTTCACCCCCGTGCGTGGACTCCATCCACGCGGGCCACACTGGCCGGCCATGCCGTGGCGGCTATCGGGCGGTCGCCGGCGGGCATAAGGACCCCGGCACCCCCAGCTCGGAACCCTAGCCCCCCTCCCATTCTTCCTCGCGCCGCCGCCTTCTTCATTCCCTCGCTCCCTCTCTGCTCCCGGCAAGTGGTCGCGCCGCCGCGGGCCCGTCGACGTCGCCAGCGTGGCCATTGGCCTCCTCGTGCTGCGCCACCATGTCCAAGGGATTCGCCTCGCTCTTCCTCGTCTCCCAGTGCCCTCATTCATCGCCAGGACACACTGCTGGCCAAAAATCGGGCCACCCCCTTCCGCCACGGTCGCCTCGCCATTGCCGGCGACCCGAGCCGCTTCTAGCTCCCCGAGCCCTGCCTCGGCGCCCATCGGACCACCGTGCTCCTCCACGCCACCTCTGCCCTCCAGCTCGAGTCTGGGAGCTTCCCTTCACCGGATCGACCTCGAGCCCTTCCTTAGGCCGCCCCGCTACCTCGCCAGAATTGGCGCCCCCGGGCCATCCTGCGCTCCCCTAGCCCACCCACGAGCTCCCCGGTGAGCGCCGACCCCATCCCTCCCCCTCAAACCCCCCTCCCCCTTACGAGTTCGTCACCGGCGGGCCATGCCCCGTCCGGGCCGCCATTGGCGGGTACACAAGCACGAGCCCGAGCTCGAGCTCCCTGCTCACCGCGCGCTGCGGCCGCGTTTTCCCCGCCACTCGCCACTCCCAGCCGCGCCCCTGGCCCCTCCCGCGCCCCTTGCCGGGGCTTTCCGGCGGCAAGCCATGCCAGCCACGGTCGGCGTGCTCTGGCTTGGGGTTACAACCCCCCTAACCGCCCCCCTGTTAATTAAGCAACTGCTAGATTAAGCCCCCTCTGGCTGACATATGGGCCCCACCATCTTAACCCTTTGTTTTAATTTAAATGGAAAACTATTGGTATGACAGGTGGGCCCAGGTGGTTAAACTAATTATTGGATTAACTATAATCATATTTATCACTAGAGTCAATGACATGTGGGACCCACTTTCATTTAATTGTTAAGATTGATTTATTGATAAGGTGAGGCTGACAGGTGGGTCCCACTGGTCAGTTGACCAGTCAACCTTACAGGTGGGTCCCATCTGTAAGTTTGACCCAGTCAAAGATTCCTTGTGGATAAGGTTAGAATTTTATTAATAAAAGAAAATCCAGAAATTGATTTAAAATGATTTAAACTTTGAATTTGAATATCTTTTAAACCGTAAGTCTGATTCAAAAACTTTATACATGAAAATTGATCAGAAAAATATAACGAATACGAATACGCTATCCGTATGTCTACCACACCCCTCTAACACAACGAACGTCGAACCGTCCCCCTCCGGACCGTCTATCGGATAAATTGTCCGGTACTGCTAAAGTACCCGGATGAATTTATTTCGAACACGAAAGTTGTTCGGAATAGATCAACTAACCCGGATACACCAACCACACATGTGTCGGATGTCCACGACACCTCCGGCATGATACCCCCCCTCCGGACACCCTGTCCGGTGATCACCCGGAGGTGGCAGTTCATCCCCGGATGGATTCCGCTCCGAGCAACGTGCATTGCACTGCGTTAGAACACCGTTAACATTGCATTCGTCATGTTATTCATCTGTTTGCTATGATTGCTTGTATTTAATGTTTCTTCCCCCCTTTATTCTTTGGTAGACCCCGCTGCTACCACCGACTACACAGCTGCCGGGTACGACTACTTCGTCGACGACCGTACCCCTACAACCGTCGAGCTTACAGGCAAGCAGAGCCATTCTCTTCCCCAGATATCGCCTATCTTTCCGTACATTTCTTGCACTAGGCATGTTTACTGTTGCTGCTACGATTACAATCCTATTCAATTGCATAGCCTGACTTTTGTCGCCCCTTGATGTACCTTTCCTTTATCCTATGCTGCCTTATAAATATATATTATATTCAGCAGTGAGCCCTGCGCTTTGTTAGCTAGGATTAGATAGCAGGGTCGTGATCACTCAGGGGAGTGACGCGGATACGTCTTATTATAACTGCAACAGGTACGGTACAATGCAGACACCGCCTAAGGCCCCCTAGCTCGGCTCTGCCGAGCCACCTTCAAGTGGAGCTACCGAGGAGTAATCCTCGTACCTTCACTCGTTGTTGACTCTGTATAGACGCTCTAGGTACCTGAGAAACGGTTGTCCTTAAAGGTAAGAAAGTCGGGCGACCCAACGGTGCCCGCGAGAGGTATTGCGTCGGGAACGACAGGGAGGGTACGACCGACGTTACTGGCGTGGTTGGCCCCTGCTCGTATCTCGCGAGAGTTACCAAACCACGAAAGTCGAGCTCTACCAAGAGCACACGCGAGACAAGGTAAGGAGATGGTTCACCTTGTTGGTAACCGCAGTGACTTGGTGGGACGACAGGGCAGGCACCGATGTACTGGTGGACCTGACCGCTGTCGTTGACCGCGGGTCGGTTAAGTCGAGGCAACGATAACGGTTGTCACGCAGGTTAATTAAGATGCTAAATAGTTTGGCGGATGTCTTGAGTAGCCTTTTGGCTTGTACGCACTACCTACACGTGGGACGAGGAGTGTGGGCTCCTCTGCACCGTAGTCTCGTTCGAGGGTCTTCAGACGTCAGCAGTACCGCGGGCTGATTGCCGGGAAGTGGTGTTGTCTTCTCTTGCTCGAGCGGTGTATTTGTATTTGTCGGATAGCTTTGGTGGAGCGTTCCCTAACAAGGTTCCCGCCACCCGGGAGATCCGAGCGTCGTAGAGTCACGCAAGTGAACCCCTGCAGGGAAGATTAATCTATTCGAATAGCCGTGTCCACGGTAACAGGACGCTTTATGCTGAGGCTGGATCTTACCACTAGAAACTATTACTATTAAACTGTATGGTTCCGGGTCTTCTTCCTCGCAGGGAGTCGAGGAAGGGAACTTGGAGGCATTATTATTAATATTAATCATTACAACTTATATTATACAATGTTGCAGCAACTTCTTCTTCGTTGTTACTTTATGCTTTATATGAACTGTTGGCTGATTCTTACCTCATGCTACAAGACATCGTCGGAAGATGCTAGTCTTCGATAGGCCTAGCTTCTTACCCTTGCTCTGGATTTCTGTCTTTCAGTCCACTATATACAGCCTCTTCTTTCCGTTGATACAATGCATAATGCTTAGTAGCGGACGTAAGACTCGCGGGTATGCTAGATACTCACCTTTGCTTTATTTCCCCCTTTATGTTTTGCCTGATCGGCCGCTGCAGTCGACGTTGGAGCCAAGGAGCAGGAGTACCCCGGAGGCGGATACTACTACGTCGAGACCCCCGCTGACCAGCACCAGGAGTAGTTTCGGAGGCTCCCAGGCAGGAGGCCTCGCCTTTTCGATCTGTTGTTATTTTTGCTAGCCTCCTTAAGGCAACCTTGTATTCTTGTGTCTGTACTCAGATACTATTGCTTTCGCTAACTTTGTGCTCTCGAGCTGTTGTATTCGAGCCCTCATGGCCCCTGGCTTGTATTAAACAGCTTGTATTATTTTATTTGTAGACTTGTGTTGTGATATCTCACCGTGAGTCCCTAATCTCGATCGTGTACCTTGCGTGTATGATTACTGTACACGGCTTGATTTTGGGGGCGTCACAAGTTGGTATCAGAGCCGACTGCCTGTAGGATACCCCCTTCCAACTCCTTGGTCGAAGTCGAGTCTAGACAAACAAAAACTACTTTACTAATAGTGTCGTGTGGCTTATCGGCCCACGTCGCAAAACTGGGTGGTATTAGGATCCTTTTCTCCGTACCCTTACTCTAGGACTCTGATCTCTCTTCCCTTTCGGGTTAAAGATTTTGCTAACTCTGACATTAGGTTCTCGTGACTACTTCCTCCCGAAGAGCCCCTCATTACGGATGATCGCTTGCTTCACCAGAAGATTATGAAGATTACTCTCCGCTAAAATTGCCGAGACCATATGTGCCGATCACCTTTACAATTCCCTGCCGCCGATAAGCCCGTATATATAACCACATACACCTGCCGTTCATCCATTCAATCCCAGTTACTCTTGTGCTCACAAGATGCATCGAATTACTTTCCGTTGTTTCCGGAATCCTTTGAGCCTACTGCCTTGCAGCTTCTTTTCACCCTGCGGATAATTCCTCACATTTAACGAGGATCCGTTCATCCTAAGTGGTTCCTATGATTCCCAAAATACTTTGAAATACTATTAGATCTCGCGACAATCCTCGGCAGCCTACTGCTTTGGAGATTCTTCTTGCCTGGTCGCACTATGATTAGTCCCGTTTGTCTTGTGGTCTTCGATGCCCTCCTTTGGCATTGCCATTCCGATCTGTTGAATCATCGTGTGCGCGAGTGCACGCAATTATCAGTTGATCCCTAAGAATCCATTCTTCTGGCTCAGACGTCATTCCGAACATGAGCTGGTTCTCGGTGAATCAAACCTTAATTGATTAACCGTCAAGCTTGTATTCAACTTATTCTTGTTTGATCGATGTATCTGAGTCTGGTACACCGATACGGAAGTCATAATTCCTTTGCCCTTAAGCATTGAAATATTCAGATGCTTCTACCTCCGATGTCTTCGCATTCTTTCTTCTTATGGTTGAGTACCGATACTCATACCAGACTCTCGGTACGCCACCTGACCTTTTGGTGGATTACTACCTACCGTTTCCTTGTGTCCTAAGTCATTGATGAATTTCCCCTGTTACAAGATGCCTCCCGCTAATGGTATCATCTACTTCATGTCGTTAGCCTTCTGCTTTCGAACTTGTATCCTTGACTTCTGTTGTTGGTTGTAAAGAATCGTAAACTGTCCCTATGGGTTGTATCTATGCTTCATCCATCTGTGGGAACCCGGAAACTTCTGCGGGTCATACTCTACTGGTGTTACGCCTGATAAATTTCCTACTCTACAACTTCATCGAAAGCGAGAAGTTAATGAAAGGTTATGCATTGAAGAAGTGGGAGTCGACCTTGAACTTGTGTTCATGCCCATGGACATGATGTAGAACTTATCATGGAAGCTTCTCGTAAAGATAATTAACCCCCTTGGTGTAAATTCTTCTACACCTATGATCCACCATTCTACCTTCGAGTATTACCCCTGCTATCTCGAGGATATCATGCCTTTGCACTACATCTTATGAATTGTGATGAAACAATGCCTATCCCTGTCATAGCCATTTCATGGTTCTGGGTTGTCGCCAACCGGGAACACCGAATACTTTTACTTCACCATTCCTTTTGCTTGATGTCGCCGTTGTTCGATTGTATTTCTTGAAACCTTTTGACATAATGTGTCGTGGTCATCATCGACATCTTGGCTTCTACCAAGTGTCAATTTAATTCATTGTGGGAAATACCATTCTTGCCCCTCGATGATTTGTGTCATCATTGACAACCCCCTTTGACTCCCTGCCAATACAAACTTGGTCATGTATATCTTTCTCTGCTTTCCCTTGGGAAAGATATACACCTGATACTTGTGTATCATCACATTTTCCTTTCCATTGGTCTGTTTAACCTTTCTTTTAATATAAATTATTCGAGCAGTGATGATTCCCTGCTCATGTAAACACTTCGGTGTACTACGTTGTCCGTACAACCTATTACTACTGTTAATAACATTTTGGTAACCACCGATGGACGAGAACTTTGCCTATTGGTCCGCATCGTCTTAACGAGCAGGAAGATGGTTCTCTTCTTCCCTCGCCCTTGGTACCTATGTTGTTGCCGACATAGCTGACAAGCTGTTCTCCATCATACCTTGCAACTTGATCGCATTGTTTGTCGCCACCCTTCTTATTCACCGTGGGCCCATAACCCACAGTTCCACAGGATCGAAACATGACTCTCTTGTACTTTGTTGTTCTCGAGGTTATTCTTCTTCCTTGCCCTCGTGTACAATTCATGAGTCATTTACCTTGTGATCTTCAGTTTGATATCAGAGTCAGTGCTTATGCCTGATGCTCTGGACCCTTTTTTTTATCCTCCGTTATCATCGTCGAATGCTCGCATATCCGCCTGAAAACTTTTCACACCTTATTTTGTTTCTCTCGATGTGTCTCCTTGAGATTTACTCGTGAGATACTTGTACCCCATTATGTCGGACTTCCTTGGTTGGTTAACCTGGTTCCGATTCGACCCCCCTTAAGTTTCCCCTCCTACCCTATCCGTAAGTACGATGAAGACCCCGAAGAAATGAAAACAACTCATCGAGATGCACCGATGCAAGGAAATGAAGACATCAACGAAATGGATTAAATTCATCGAGAAGGAAAATAGGAACCAGAAGAATCGTTAGAACACGAAACCAAAGCTCTAACCCTTACACTACTTTTTAATTCTCGGGACGAGAATTCTTTGTATTGGGGGAGATATGTAACACCCTGGGTGTCACGCTACAGTAATCACCTTGTGTTAATGCCAAGTCACCTTGATTAACTTGTGATGTTCACCTTGATCAAAGCTTGTCCAAATTCAGGCCAAATAAAAATTCCAGATACAAGTGGAAATAAAACTTGATCCAAAAATATTGCAACCAATTTTGTTAAATGTCTAAAAATCAGTAGGTCACAATAAAATAGCAATGGTATTTTATTACATTGTTTAGATATTGAAAACAAAACAAACAGTGTCTAAACCATCCACTTTTAATTCTTTTTTAATAAAACAAAAACTCAAATTATTTTATTATGCCACCAAACTTTTTGTGGCACTGTATAATATGTTGCATTAATATTGGTGCTTGTTTTGCATTTTACAAAAAATAAATGGAGACCAAATAAAATATAAACAGAAAGGTTAAAAAGGAAAAAGAAAAGAAACTAAATTAAATGAAAGAAATCCTATTCTACTCGCGGGGCAGAGCCCTCCACTTGGGCCTAGCCCACCTCTCCCCACCCCCAGGCCAGCCCATCTCTCTCATCCCCCACCCCTGTTCACCCCCGTGTGTGGACTCCATCCACGCCGGCCATGCCGTGGCGGCTATCGGGCAGTCGCCGGCGGGCATAAGGACCCCGGCACCCCCATCTCGGAACCCTATCCCCCCTCCCATTCTTCCTCGCGCCGCCGCCTTCTCCATTCCCTCGCTCCCTCTCTGCTCCCGGCAAGTGGTCGCGCCGCCGCGGGCCCGTCGACGTCGCCAGCGTGGCCATTGGCCTCCTCGTGATGATGATTATGTTCTCTTTGTTGGTGAGTGTCGTCATTTGTGTTTCCGTTTTCCCTTTACTTTTCCCATTTTTTTCTCAACCATGGAGATTTATTGGGTAATTACGAATGAGGGCTTTCAACGCTATTGAATGTGAACTTTCAAATTGAACATAAGGTTTGAATTTGGGAGGGATGGTATGCTATCTTAACTTCGATAGTAGACAGTAGTAGTGGTGGAGATGGTCTGAATCTGAATTTAAACATGTATAAAATTGGTTCGTATTTTCATATGTTTTCATATCTCATGGATACTAGCGAGGAACAGTGTTGACGGTGTGGGAACCACAATTCCGCAAACACAAATGCATGCTTAAATGTTTCTAGTCAAACATTCACTCAGAAATATACAGTCATGATGCTATAAGAAGAAGATGCATGGCTGTGCCTCCGTATTTTGGGTGTTTCTCTAAGAGAGGCACAATTATGCATGCATCAAAGGCACGATCGTGCCTATGTGTTTTAAATGTTTTTCAATCAACCTTTCACTTAGAGAGGCACGGTTCTGCATGCATCAAAGGCATGGTCGATTAGTCGTGCCCCTGCGTTTCAAATGTTTTCCCGTAAAAAGTTCACTCAGAGAGACACGACCGAGACCGTGACACTATAAAAGGCACAGTTCTAAGAGAATAAGAGGCACGATCGTGCCTCTGTGCTTCACGTGTTTCCTTTTCTCATGGGTTACTAGCGAGGCATTGTCGTGACTGCAGTACACCACAACATTATTGCAATTATGGATGGTTGCACAACACAAAATCAACGTTGTAACAAGCATACAAATGGTGCAAAAGTACAAGGATTGTTTGATTAGGTTTAAACAAAAAATATAAAAAAGTGAAACAACATTTAACTTCACTAGTAAAGAAAAGTTTATCCCCTACTTCAATTGGCGCACGCTAGTTTCAATACATGTCCACACTATTTTTCTAGTTTTCCGTACGCCAGTTACCGTGGAGGAGGTGATTTACTCCATCCTCTACGAGCAGGGGCTCGACGCCACGCACGAATTCAAGGAGAAGCAGGCGGAATGGCGTCGCGAAGCCTCCGAGCGGGACAAAGTCTATGTCGACCTCTGCTCGGACGATGATGAGTGATCTTCGTCGCCGCCCAGCCTCGCCGCCGCACCCGGAGGCTTCGGGAGCTCCGTTTTGGTTAGTTTAGGGTTAGGCGACGAGATCATTATCTAGGGTATGTAAAATGATGATGAACTATGATATTTAATCGTTGATAAAAAATTACTATCTATTATTGTGTGTTCTTCATTTCTCCCACAAAACATTTCTTTCAAATTTTACCGGTCCATATAAAGGGTTTGTTCGGCTGCAGTCGATTTCGGCCCTTAAAGCTTGTCATTCTCAACTCCTATCCCGCTCTTACAATTCAAAGCTGGAGTATAAACTAAACTTGATTTGTTTTTAGTTCAACGCAATACCTTGTATTGTTTAAAAAAACGCAATACCTTGCATTTTTGTGTCTGAATTGCATGAGCTCGGCACCCTCAAAAGTGATAAAATAGAGTACAGAAACCCCTAAAGACTACAAAAACAGTGTCTCTTTATTTGTCAGCTTTTGCGAAGGTGTGAAAAAAGGAAACTTAGTTATGGTGCACATGGCCGTGTAACAATGAGGCGACCACATGGCGATGCTTATATAAGAAAATAGATAGTTGTTTATGCATTATAACTAATATGTTAGCATGAAATTATTGTCTATATTAATATGATTGTGTAAATAAATATCTATCAAATTATGTTCATGATTTACCTACGTAAATATTGTTTTTTAATATTACTTTGATAAATTAGTTAAATATGAAATTAAAGCGATTTTTAAGACATAATGTATGACGAAGCTTAAAAGAGCAATTTTGTCTATAAAAATATACAATTATTTCAGGAATGAAAATAAAATCATTTACTCCTTTCGACATGTTAGATACATCCGTTTTAGTGATAATTAATATAGATCGGAAACAATAACATTATTAAAGCTAACCCTAGCATGAAACATGCTACTCCTTCCCATGAAACGGCTCTAGGCGATTAGATTTTCTCGCCTCTCACATGCGTCGTCGTCAATCCGTCTCGTCTTCTGTGGCCTCAGCCATGAAGGGGCGATGAATCCCGATCCACATCGGTGGAAGGGCTCTACTCCGTTTATAGTTTTTTTTACTTCATTTAGGGTTTGTGGCTTGCTAAGGAAGCCAAGGCGACATCGACTCTATGATGACGGAATAAAGATCTTTATGCCTAGTCGTTGTCTCGATGATGCGCTAGAATCATCGAACAACGTGCGTGTTCTCGGTGGATCTCGTGGATTCAATAGGTGTTTGTTTTTTATGGATCTGCTTGGATTCAGTACTCATTCGTCTGTATTTATGTGTGTATAGGTTGGATCTTTTTGCTTTACGGTTTTTTTATCGGCATCGGTTGATATTATGATACATTGGTATTTGGACCTTTAGCACGACGATTTATCAATTATCTACAACAACAAGGTTTATCAGGCTTCGATTCGCTTCCGCGCTTGTAATCATCACTAAGTGATATATGGATATGAATGTAATTTTTATTTTACTTTAATGATTTTTATGTTATTGTAACGTCCGATGAATAGATTAAAAAATCCAAAAGAATATCATCTAACATTAACGATGCCACGAAGAATGCAAGAATCATTTTTCTAGAAAACGCACCATGTGTATCATATATTTATAGAAGAAGAAGCCAAGATAGTCAATAGAACGCCTTCCGGTACAATGCTACACCAAACGGTTAGCACCCACATTCAACATGATAACACCGAAACACTAATCACCTTGCCCAAATTCAAGTTATAGACGATGAAGAGCTAGAATACAGAGCACACACGTCGCGTCACAACCGTATCCAGCACATCGGAGCACGACCTCCAAGCCAACCTAGATCAACGCACCCTCCACTCTTAGCGTCTAGGAGATTGACAATTGGACATCAGGAGCTAGCCTGACTCGAGGAAGGCATCTCAAATAAGGCGCCTGTAACACCCTGGGTGTCACGCTACAGTAATCACCTTGTGTTAATGCCAAGTCACCTTGATTAACTTGTGATGTTCACCTTGATCAAAGCTTGTCCAAATTCAGGGCAAATAAAAATTCCAGATACAAGTGGAAACAAAACTTGATCCAAAAATATTGCAACCACTTTTGTTAAATGTCTAAAAATCAGTAGGTCACAATAAAATAGCAATGGTATTTTATTACATTGTTTAGATATTGAAAACAAAACAAACAGTGTCTAAACCATCCACTTTTAATTCTTTTTTAATAAAACAAAAACTCAAATTATTTTATTATGCCACCAAACTTTTTGTGGCACTGTATAATATGTTGCACTAATATTGGTGCTTGTTTTGCATTTTACAAAAATTAAATGGAGACCAAATAAAATATAAACAGAAAGGTTAAAAAGGAAAAAGAAAAGAAACTAAATTAAATGAAAGAAATCCTATTCTACTCGCGGGGCAGAGCCCTCCACTTGGGCCTAGCCCACCTCTCCCCACCCCCAGGCCAGCCCATCTCTCTCATCCCCCACCCCTGTTCACCCCCGTGCGTGGACTCCATCCACGCGGGCCACACTGGCCGGCCATGCCGTGGCGGCTATCGGGCGGTCGCCGGCGGGCATAAGGACCCCGGCACCCCCAGCTCGGAACCCTAGCCCCCCTCCCATTCTTCCTCGCGCCGCCGCCTTCTTCATTCCCTCGCTCCCTCTCTGCTCCCGGCAAGTGGTCGCGCCGCCGCGGGCCCGTCGACGTCGCCAGCGTGGCCATTGGCCTCCTCGTGCTGCGCCACCATGTCCAAGGGATTCGCCTCGCTCTTCCTCGTCTCCCAGTGCCCTCATTCATCGCCAGGACGCACTGCTGGCCACAAATCGGGCCACCCCCTTCCGCCACGGTCGCCTCGCCATTGCCGGCGACCCGAGCCGCTTCTAGCTCCCCGAGCCCTGCCTCGGCGCCCATCGGACCACCGTGCTCCTCCACGCCACCTCTTCCCTCCAGCTCGAATCTGGGAGCTTCCCTTCACCGGATCGACCTCGAGCCCTGCCTTCGGCCGCCCCGCTACCTCACCGGAATTGGCGCCCCCGGGCCATCCTGCGCTCCCCTAGCCCAACCACGAGCTCCCCGGTGAGCGCCGACCCCATCCCTCCCCCTCAAACCCCCTACCTCTTACGAGTTCGTCGCCGGCGGGCCATGCCCCGTCCGGGCCGCCATTGGCGGGTACACAAGCACGAGCTCGAGCTCCCTTCTCACCGCACGCTGCGGCCGCGTTTTCCCCGCCACTCGCCACTCCCAGCCGCGCCCCTGGCCCCTCCCGCGCCCCGTGCCGGGGCTTGCCGGCGGTAAGCCATGCCAGCCACGGCAGGCGTGCTCTGGCTTGGGGTTACAACCCCCCTAACCGCCCCCCTGTTAATTAAGCAACTGTTAAGTTAAGCCCCCTCTGGCTGACATATGGGCCCCACCAGCTTAACCCTTTGTTTTAATTTAAATGGAAAACTACTGGTATGACAGGTGGGCCCAGGTGGTTAAACTAATTATTGGATTAACTATAATCATATTTATCACTAGAGTCAATGACATGTGGGACCCACTTTCATTTAATTGTTAAGATTGATTTATTGATAAGGTGAGGCTGACAGGTGGGTCCCACTGGTCAGTTGACCAGTCAACCTTACAGGTGGGTCCCATCTGTAAGTTTGACCCAGTCAAAGATTCCTTGTGGATAAGGTTAGAATTTTATTAATAAAAGAAAATCCAGAAATTGATTTAAAATGATTTAAACTTTGAATTTGAATATCTTTTAAACCGTAAGTCTGATTCAAAAACTTTATACATGAAAATTGATCAGAAAAATATAACGAATACGGATACGCTATCCATATGTCTACCAAACCCTCTAACACAACGAACGTCGAACCGTCCCCCTCCGGACCGTCTATCGGATAAATTGTCCGGTACTGCTAAAGTACCCGGATGAATTTATTTCGAACACGAAAGTTGTTCGGAATAGATCAACTAACCCGGATACACCAACCACACATGTGTCGGATGTCCACGACACCTCCGGCATGATACCCCCCCTCCGGACACCCTGTCCGGTAATCACCCGGAGGTGGCAGTTCATCCCCGGATGGATTCCGCTCCGAGCAACGTGCATTGCACTGCGTTAGAACATCGTAAACATTGCATTCGTCATGTTATTCATTTGTTTGCTATGATTGCTTGTATTTACTGTTTCTTCCCCCCCCCCTTTATTCTTCGGTAGACCCCGTTGCTACCGCCGACTACAGTGCTGCCGGGTACGACTACTTCGTCGACGACCGTACCGCTACAACCGTCGAGCTTACAGGCAAGCAGAGCCATTCTCTTCCCCAGATATCGCCTATCTTTCCGTACATTTCTTGCACTAGGCATGTTTACTGTTGCTGCTACGATTACAATCCTATTCAATTGCATAGCCTGATTTTGTCGCCCCTTGATGTACCTTTCCTCTATCCTATGCTGCCTTATAAATATATATTATATTCAGCAGTGAGCCCTGCGCTTTGTTAGCTAGGATTAGATAGCAGGGTCGTGATCACTCAGGGGAGTGACGCGGATACGTCTTATTATAACTGCAACAGGTACGGTACAATGCAGACACCGCCTAAGGCCCCCTAGCTCGGCTCTGCCGAGCCACCTTCAAGTGGAGCTACCGAGGAGTAATCCTCGTACCTTCACTCGTTGTTGACTCTGTATAGCCGCTCTAGGTACCTGAGCAACGGTTGTCCTTAAAGGTAAGAAATTCGGGCGACCCAACGGTGCCCGCGAGAGGTATTGCGTCAGGAACGACAGGGAGGGTACGACCGACGTTACTGGCGTGCTTGGCCCCTGCTCGTATCTCGCGAGAGTTACCAAACCACGAAAGTCGAGCTCTACCAAGAGCACGCGCGAGACAAGGTAAGGAGATGGTTCACCTTGTTAGTAACCGCGGTGACTTGGTGGGACGACAGGGCAGGCACCGATGTACTGGTGGACCTGACTGCTGTCGTTGACCGCGGGTCAGTTAAGTCGAGGCAACGATAACGGTTGTCACGCAGGTTAATTAAGATGCTAAATGGTTTGGCGGATGTCTTGAGTAGCCTTTTGGCTTGTACGCACTACCTACACGTGGGACGAGGAGTGTGGGCTCCCCTGCATCGTAGTCTCGTTCGAGGGTCTTCAGACGTCAGCAGTACCGCGGGCTGATTGCCGGGAAGTGGTGTTGTCTTCTCTTGCTCGAGCGGTGTATTTGTATTTGCTTTGATTTTGCTTCACCGACCAGTCACGCACCGTGCAGGAGTACGTTCGGGTTAGGGTCCAAAGCCCGGCGTACATAGGATATAGTCCGGCGGATGACCTCTCTGTTGATTGCCGAAGGATGGGCTACTTTGTGTCGGATAGCTTTGGTGGAGCGTTCCCTAACAAGGTTCTCGCCACCCTGGAGATCCGAGCGTCGTAGAGTCACGCCAGTGCACCCCTGCAGGGAAGATTAATCTATTCGAATAGCCGTGTCCACGGTAACAGGACGCTTTATGCTGAAGCTGGATCTTACCACTAGAAACTATTACTATTAAACTGTATGGTTCCGGGTCTTCTTCCTCGCAGGGAGTCGAGGAAGGGAACTCGGAGGCATTATTATTACTATTAATCATTACAACTTATATTATACAATGTTGCAGCAACTTCTGCTTCGTTGTTAATTTATACTTTATATGAACTGTTGGATGATTCTTACCTCATGCTGCAAGACATCGTCGGAAGATGCTAGTCTTCGATAGGCCTAGCTTCTTACCCTTGCTCTGGATTTCTGTCTTTCAGTCCACTATATACAGCCTCTTCTTTCCGTTGATACAATGCATAATGCTTAGTAGCGGACGTAAGACTCGCGGGTATGCTAGATACTCACCTTTGCTTTATTTCCTCCTTTATGTTTTTCCTGATCGGCCGCTGCAGTCGACGTTGGAGCCAAGGAGCAGGAGTACCCCGGAGGCGGATACTACTACGTCGAGCCCCCCGCTGACCAGCACCAGGAGTAGTTTCGGAGGCTCCCAGGCAGGAGGCCTCGCCTTTTCGATCTGTTGTTATTTTTGCTAGCCTCCTTAAGACAACCTTGTATTCTTGTGTCTGTACTCAGATACTATTGCTTCCGCTAACTTTGTGCTCTCGAGTTGTTGTATTCGAGCCCTCGTGGCCCCTGGCTTGTATTAAATAACTTGTATTATTTTATTTGTAGAGTTGTGTTGTGATATCTCACCGTGAGTCCCTAATCTCGATCGTGTACCTTGCGTGTATGATTACTGTACACGGCTTGATTTTAGGGGCGTCACCGCGCCGAAGGTGGAGTACAATTACACCCCGGATGCCCATGCCCACGGCAATGACCAACACGTGACAACACGGCGCCCAAGCCTCGCTGCCAGAGGCAAACGAGGCAACCCACACTAGCTACTTCTCCACAATACACCCCAAGCAGCGTCTCAAAGGAAAGGACGCCGCCCCTTCCTAACCTGACGAATCGAGCCTAGGTTTTCCCCCGAAGCTTGAACAGGGGATGAGCATGGCTATGACAATGCCTCCAAGGAGGAGACGATGCCCACATGCATTGTGTTTGCCTGCAGCCAGATCAGCACACGGATTTTTCCTCGACCATGTTCATCAAGTCTAGGGAGCACAACAAACTGAGAATGCAAGAATCATGGAAATGCCCGAACGCCGATCGAATATGAACAATGGATCAGCTTAAAAGGAATCAACAATGGTTGTCGTGGATCTCTCGCGCTAGGGCTAGACATCCAATTAGTTAATGGTCACTGAGAAGCAGATCGAGCGACGCGGCCCCGAGCCTGGTGGCGCTCACGTAGTCATGCGGCGCGTGCGCCGACAGGCCGGGGATGAGCAGCCCGAGCAACCGGAAGAGGCTCATCGTCCACCCCTCCGTGAACTCCGCACCTTCCACCCGCCCGATCGCCATCCCCCGGGCGAGCTCCCACGCCGCGTTCGCGTACTTGGTCACCACGAACGCCAGCGCGAAGTAGTTCTTGTTGGGCTGCTCCTTCACAGCCTGCGCCCTGTAGAAGCCGTCGAAGTAGATGCACCGGCCGAAGTGCTTGAACAGGACGGCGGAGTCGTCGTACGGCACCCTCGGCACGATGTCGTTGCAGTAGACGAACCGGAAGTACCTGCTCCTCGCCGCCGGCGTGTCCAGGTGCCGCTGCACGAACTCGCCGAGCCGCGCGTCCCCGACGCGCGGCTGCCCGTACGTGTAAACGCCGTGGAGCCTGGCGAGCAGGTCGTGCTCGCCGTGCAGGGCCAGGATGGCCGGGAACAGCACGGCCAGCGCGCCGCCCAGGCTGTGGCCGGTGAGCGCGAACCGGGCGCGCGGGTTGGCGGCCAGGGTCCTCCGCAGCGCGTCGCGGACGGCGTAGTAGGCGAATGGGCGGTCCTTGGTGAGCTCGATCTCCGCCGGCCAGCCGGTGTTCCTCTGTAGGCCTAGCGCCTTCATGAAGCCGCCGTGGACCTTGCCCACCCCGGGGATCTCGTACCACGTGATGTCCACGTCCGTGCACCAGTCCTCCGCGTCGAACGGCTGCGTGCCCCGGAACGCCACCACCACGAGCTCCGCGTCCGCCGGCTTGTCGGCGAACATGAACGCCTGCGTCGTGTGATCGCCTCGGAACTCTGCATGGCGCCAAAGAACACATGCATGTTAGCCAAATGTGTGTTGGCATATACTTTTACACTGATTCACTTCACATTTTCTTAAACTCTTACCGTTCCAGCAGTTGAAGAACTCCATGAATTTCATCTGCCAGCGGTTTTCCACGACGTTCTTGATGACCACCTCGTTCTCGTAGGCCAGTTTCGAGGCCATGATGCCGAGAGCGGCGAGGTAGCTGCCGTCCTCTGGCTTGATCTTCTTGTCCAGATCGACTCTCGTGTCCACGAGCCCAAGGAACGATCGGTAGTTGGGAGATTCTCTGTCCGGAATTCGTACTTTGCCTGCAACAGCGTATGTGTACAGTCAGCAAGCTAGGAATTATCGCCATTGCTGTACTTGAAAGCGAGACATTGGCATGCATGCATGTACAACTTGTCCAATTTTGCAATGTGTTTTCCTGAGAAGTCTTGAAACTTTCTACGGGTTTTGTTTGACTTTCATAATGTAGAGGTGTTTTCCACGTCACTCCAAATAAAAGGAACCGGAAACAGTGCAAATTTGGAGCATGTGTGCCGAACCAATTCAGAAAGGAGAAAAAGTAGACGAGAATGCTAAACGTATCACCATCTCACGATCGATATCAAAGACCACACGGCAACATGTTTGCTCGTTTCATCTTCTGAACTTGTGTCTTTTTTTGGGCAACTTGTGGAGTTGTGGTTGTTGATTGTGCTAATAAACCTAAATAAAGCTAGTCCGTATTTGACTATGATAAGGCGTGCCTCACGGGTCACGGGGATGATTAACTAGAGCAAATGGCACCTCCGACAGGAAAGTTGTCAAGCTAATGCCAGTATGCTGCTTAATTAGTTGGTCAGAGAATTATTAACGTACTGTATTAGCATACCTGATGGCACCTCCGACAGGAAAGTTGTCAAGAAACTAACCTTGTCCTTATCTTGATACTTCTTATATGATTCTAATAAGTCCTGGATAATTCCATGCCTCTAATCCAGCTATGTAGTTTATCATTAAACCGCAAAGTCAAATATCCGAAGCATATTTTATGACCTCTGCGATGATGTGACACGCATAATTAAGCATCTACACTTGCACTTAACTATTAAGCCCATGTTTCCTAGCAAGAACAAACAAAAGTTTGCTGATCTGATGATCTCCCATCTCTATTTGATATTGCGGCTGCATGGTTAGTGCATACTGATTGCACAACCACCCCGTGTATATTAAAGATTAGGCCACTGCGGTTTCCGTTCATATAATTTTGAAAGTATAGCTACATAGAATACACAGAAGTTTTTTTTTTTCAAATTTTGTAGTTTCATTTCAACCAATGTTTTAGTCCTCTTCTCTTGACGACTACTAGGAACACTGTATGCTGCGCTATGGATGACTAATGTGTAAACTTCCATATGCAAGAGATGAGCAAGGAAGCTACTACTTCTCCAAAAAGTCTAAGATGATAACCTCATGTAAAACTGCAAGAACTTTTTATAATCCTGGAGTCACAATTTTCAAAAGATTGGTGAACAAGTTAACGAAAACTGATCATGCATGCACATAAAACTAATGCTAAATCTCATCAATTACCTTGCATTTGCATGGCGTTGATGATGAGCATGAGCACGCCGCCATTTTCCATGACGAGGTTCATCCCGTACTCGATGGCCCCCCCGACGGCGGCCAAGGGCGTCTTCACCCACAGCAGCACCATCTGCGCGAGGACGGAGACGAAGATGACCCAGCGGCGCCACCGCGGGACGATCTCCTTGTCGGCGGGGCAGTCGACGGTGTCGTTGGCGCCGACGTTGCGGCAGCACAGCAGGTGGAGGAGGCTGCGAGCGCCGCCCTTATCCGGGCGCAGCACCATGAAGTCGCCGAAGAACTCATCCCGGCCGTCCATCGCCGATCGATCGATGTCAACGGGAGCACAATAAACAGCTCAACGATGAAGAGCAGACCAAGAGGTAGCTAACACAAGGTGTTGTAGGAGTATGTTGTGGATGCACGGCCGCACGAGGTGCCATATATATAGGGGGTGGGTTGAGCTTGAAGATGGAACCGCATGCGAATGGCATTATTGGACGTTCTAATTCATGGATTAAAATACGGATTATTAGATGGATTGGAGACCAGGTCACTAGGCGGTCAAGGCACTACTGGAGTACGTACCAGTTACTCCTCCCTACATACGGACTGTGTTGATTTGGGACCGGATCAAAGGCGGAAGTTTTCATCACGCGCGATGGAATCCGTTTTATTGGCACGCAAACAAGGAGCGGTTACATTGGTCGGTAAGAAAATGCGATAATACTATACACACGGGCAAACAAGCCACGGACTTTCACGGACAGGGTGTGTCTCCTCATCTAATTGCCCCCCCCCCCCTCCCGATTTAAACGCGTGGGCCCACCTTTCCTCAACCAATCAATCCTAACCAGCCCCGTAACCAGTCCGTAATCCCCCGTGAATGTAGCATTACTCAAGAAAATGGATCAGTTCCTTGCTAGTTCTACGTATATATTTCGATCGGTTCCTTGCTGCGGTTAGAAACGGCTATATCGACGCCGTGTTAGATGAAGTTGCGGGAAATCTTGTTCAGCTTGTTGGTGACCCGGCCAGTTGGGGATAGGGATCCCCTCACAATTTTTGTTGTTTTGCCGTCAGCGCTAACTGTAAAATTGAGATAGGAAAAGTCCTAGTAGAACTATAGGAAAGGCGCACATGTTTGCCTCGCTGATAAGACTCGCAAACAGAAGATTCATGAGGAGTTCGATTACCAGAATTGAAAATTCATTAAGCAAGGAGGAGAAAGTGGCAATTTGAGGATGACCTAGTCACTGGTGCCAAAGATCCGCCGAAGCAGCCACGGAAAAGGGTTGGACGTTGGCTGGAGCTCCATGGATAGAATATAGATCACCGGAACTATTGAAGCTTGCAATATTTGCCTTGGTCGGCCAATCCTTCACAGATGGGCCAAAAGAGTCAAAGTATATAGAAACAAATTATCACGAGTGAATTAGTGTACAAAAATTAAGTTTTTTATAAGAGCCGATGCGGCAAAAACATCACGTAGAAGAAGAGGTTTAGTGTAGGAGGGTAGATGAGTTTGGCCAACACAATGAATAGGGATGGACGAACCGTCACCAAGAGTAATTGAAGGAAAAGGAGAAGGAGTGCAAGATAACAACATATTACGCGAAGAAGACATGTGACTACAAGCACTGGAATAAAAAATCCAATCTGTATCTGAGTTTTGTTGAGAAGAGAAGTTATTCATGGCATGAAGAAAAGAAGCTTGGTCCCAGCTTTGCTTCGGGGAAGGTAGTTGAGGTGGTGCCGACAACTTTGGTGGCGCGAGCGAAGATGCTGGCAGCTAATATGTCGGGTAGTAGCCATCTACGATGGTGGGGGTAGAGCGTTGAAGGAACGGGGCCATAAGGGTGATACGACGGTGTAGCGTGGTATGCTTGCGTCGGGGGGGGGGGGGGTCCAAGGAGTCCATGAGCGCCAGTATGAGGACGCATGCACGACATCCATGAGCCGAAGTAGGCCAGTGGAGCACCAAAGGGAGAGGGGGCGACCCAGGGCATGGACCAGGTCTGCAGGAGACATGCCCATGGGTCATCGGGAGGGCGCCAGATTGGTGACGTAGGAGGTGCAGGAGCCGGTGGTGGAGTGACGCTTGAAGGAAGTTTGGGCTGATGGAGTCAAAGATGAAAGAAGTGGACGATACAATGGATTCTTGCCGTGGTAGTTAGGGCTAGGGCGCCGGCCAGGAAGAGGCTGCATCGATGGCAGAGGTGGTGGCGCAGGTGGTCGCGGGATGGCCGCAAAAACTTGGGGACGAGACTCCTTGTTGGTGATGGCGCGATCGACCCATTGTAGCATAGATTGAACCTCGTTGAAGGAGAGGGTTGGCCGCATCATGGGAATAAAGGAGGCCTGCTTCTTGAAGCGTTGACCGAGGCCGACAAGAAGTATGTTGGTGAGTTGCCGATAGTTGTCGGGGTTCCCAAGTTCGTGAAGCTCATCGATGATGATTTTGAGCCGTTGACAATAGAAACCCACTCGAGAGTCACCTTGCATGGTGTTGCGGAGCTCGGTGTGGAGGTTGTTTGCACGAGCATCAACGTTGTCTTGAAAGAGATGATGAAAGGGTGCCCAGAGAGCGGTGGCGGTGGTGGCATTGCGAAAGTCGACGATGTTGGCCCTATGCAAAATGGAAGCTCATGATGTAACTCGGTAATCAAATACACTTTGTATACTGGCTTTATTATGGAAGTATAATTTGGGGAGGGATGTCTTTACTTTGAATTCTTAGCCAGTGTGACAAAAAAATATTGAACATATACATTTTACCGGGATGTCAAACATATATTGCCTCTACTTTTGTGTCAGTTTTTTCAAGAACAAGCAACCCAACGTTGCTCGTCCTTTTTATTATGGAGATGTGGAGAAAATATACAAGAACACAGAGGCACGATGTGCCCGCTCCAAACCGAAAATAAATTACTGCTTCTCCTTTCTAACCTCCACCCTAAGCCACTTGTCCATTATTCAAAATATGTGTTCTTCTACCACCGTAACCACAAGTCCACAACCCTCTGCATCGTTGTCACACACTATAAAAAAAACCTAGCATTTCTCTCGAGCCATAGCTTGCGCATCCCACAATAAGAATCGTCACCGCTCCTTTCTTTGTTGTGTCAGTTTTGTAGGCCGGATGAACGATATGGTACTTTCTCTACTTTTTACTTTGAATACTAGGTTTTTTAAGTAGAACTTTATAGAGTTTAACCAAATTTCTTATAAAATATTAATATCTACGATACTGAATAAATATAAGACAAAAATATATTTTAAGATGGATCAGAGAATGTTGATTTGGCATTGTAAATGTTATAAATTTGGTCAAACTTTAAAAGCCTTGTCTTAATATAAGCCTAATATATAAAGAGTTAAAGGAAACGAGGAGGGAATAGATTGATATGGTGTCGGTGTGCAACATTTCTAGTGCGTTGCTTGTAGGTAGGAAAAATAATAATAGTGCTCGTGTATGGTGTGTCTAGTGTTTATATTTGGAAACCGTGGCCCGTACAGAACTGAGTTGAAAAATGGCACTCAGTCCGCTTTGCGTGCGACATGTGCTCGTTTCATTATGCATGATATGCCCTACTTTTCAATTATAAAATACCCAAGAAAATGAAACACATGCGCCCGGCCGGTCTCTATCAGCAAAGCGTTGTGAGACTCGCTCAAAAATAGTCCATGTAGACTTGTAGAGCGTGGTCATCAATAATGCATGTAACTTCGTGCTGCTTTCGCGACTAAAATTGTTGCAAAATAGAGCCGCTTTTTGGCAAAATCATTACTGGCCACGGTTCGTGCGTACGCGTGGAACGGCTTTTCCCCCATGGAACAACTCATCTAATTTGTATTTTTGTATAAACGTGCCAAAGAAAAGATTCGGATGAACGTGCCAAAGATAAGATTCTTATGAACGTGCCAAAGATAAGGTTTTTATTTCATGAATTATTTTCCCATTGGCGTCAATCATTTTGTTGCTCATTCGTCTATTTCTCAACAATAGTAAAAGGTGCGTGTTCCTAACCTGTGTACGATCTTGATGATCTTGATAACGACCAGCTCAGCCGTTCCGAGCAGTTTCCGCAGTTTGATTCTCCGCCCTGGTTTCGAACGTGAACTCGGTTTCGTCTAATGATGATTAGTTGATTATGATGATTCGGCGGCGCTCTTGCATCGTTTTCTCTTTGGGGGCGTCAGTCTTGAAGGTGTGCACGGGCTCGAGGGAGTAGTGGAGAGCATCTTTGGTGGAGCGGTGTTTCATCTTACGCATCGACAACCGTGGATTTCGACGACGTGGCACAGTGGAGTCTCGGCGTTCAATGTGTGTAGACGGACTCGCACAGGAGGATGGCGTTGTCTGGCGTCGTGGTGACGTTGATGGCAGACCTGGCAAGGTCGTGGAGTCTGTATCTGCTTTGAAGATGGATCGGTGAAAGACGACGACGATAGCCTCAGAGAGTGTGCTGGACAGGTGTGTGCCCCAATCCAGGTATATGACTTGGCTGGGCCCTCCGGTTTTAGATGTTAGGCTTAGAAGCGATGTCTATCGGCACCCCTAATCAAGTGTATTGGAGTTGCAACATATGTTGCCAACATGGTAACTTCAGACTTACTAATGTACTACTTTATAAGGTTTTTGTGAATAATTAATAAAGTGGCTGCATGCATCGGTCCATATGCAAAGGCCGGTGGTCTTCTTCCTTTCCAAAAAAAGTTAAGGATATTGTACCTCTTGTAAATGTGATTTCGGTCTCTTCTGGTGAAGATAACTAGTGTGTTGTCGCGGTTAAGACGTTTTGGTGAAATTATTCCATGCACAAGGAAAGATAGGAGGGTTATATGTACTTTTTTATGACTTAGTTTTTCAAGATGAGTCATCCATTAAAAAATGAATTTAAATTATGATACGTTTCAAAATGACATTCCTCATGGAAAAATAATAAATATTAGATCCCATGTTAATAGGTTTTAACAAAAAAATGCTTAAAAACCTGTACTAACTATGTTTCATTTTTAGGAAAGCGTATTTGTGCTTTTCACGTAGAAACACGGTCGTGGTAGAAACACGATTGTGGCTCATGCGGGCTTCATTTTTATGGGAGCACATCTATCTTTTCACACGAGAGGCGTAAATGTGCTTCATTTTTGTGATAAGCGGAGAAACACAATTATGATTTCATAGTATATATATGTGATTTACTTTTTAGGAGAAGCGGAATTCTGCTTCACGGGGATTCAAAAAATATGCCCATTGTGCTCCACGCTTTCGACAGGTCTAAAAACACAAAAAAAAATTCAAAGTAATAGTAAAATCAAGAAAACCCGGATACAATAAACCTGAAGTAAAAAAAATTATAAAAAAACTATCAGTGACGAAAGCATCTATCGTAAGACATGTAGCGGTGCAGGGGCGCGCCACATGGCATCAGGCCCGTACCATACACAAGTGCAGGGTGTGCGCCTGCACAGGGCCACCAAATCAGTGAGGCCCCAAAAATTATATGTACTTAGTATTTGTATTAGCAAATATTAGTGCAAAATAGGTTGAAATATTGATGTAGCATGCCAGCGGAGCCCCACAACAAATTAACTCAGCTAACCCTTAACTTGCATTCCCAAGAATAGTCAATGCCGTGGGATTGCACGAATCAACTATTGGGCCCTCTCCTCACGCATGCCTTTCTCTGTTTTCCTCTTCGTCTTCTTCACAACTGAGTCGTCGTTCCTCTTTTTTCAGATCCTAAATCACTCTTCAATCCTTCTTTTACTAGCGAGGGTTTCTCTTCGAATGCCCCGCCCCAGCTATTAATTGTTCGCGATTCCCCAAATACCTATCTATTTATTTGGTTTGTGTTTTTTTCTTCCCATTCTCAAATCAGCAATGTTGCAGATCAGTGTTTCACTCGACATCCTTCGTTTCCAGTTGCCGCCTTGCCGGCCCTGCGACCTGCGTGTGTCAGAATCAAGTATTCAAGTGCAATCTAGATCCCTGGTGGTTTGAAGGTTGGAGCCTTGGACTGCAGTTGGAGGGCTGGAGGCTACGAGTTTTTGGTCGCCAAAGCTAAATGTGCTTGCTCCCATGAACTGCTTCTCACAGCAATCAAAACCAGGTTCTTCTCCCTGTGTTCAGTTTTTAGTTAAAGTTACTCCAAGATTTCATTCCAAAGGAAAAAAATATGGGACCTACTGTCATTTTAATTTTTTTGAAACACTTGAATTGTTTTCCCAAATACATCTTGGAGAGTATATCTTACGAAGAACTAATTGAAGAATTTATCTCAAGGATTGCAAGAAGGATGTCACCCTTCTGCTAAATAATGTACTACTATTATTTTCGAGTTTCTAAAATCACATTTGATTTGGGATAAGATGTTATTGAGACGATTGCACTATGTACCAGCATGACAAATAGTAATAATAACAACAATTAGATCTTGTTTTCCTTTTTTTAGGGGTTACAGTTTGTTTTCCTTATTGTCACTTGCTATGTCGAGGGCCCATTTCTTGACTTCGCACCGGGCCTCCATTTTTTCCGGTACGGCCCTGCATGGCATGATGTGTGCTTATGCGCTAGGAAAAGAGCACCCTTCAATTAGTTGCTCATTTAAATTATCTTCAACAATATTCTTTTCCCTTACAAAATTACCTATAGAGAAAATTTACATAAAAATTATGTTTCAACATCATTTTTTGTACTCTACATATAAATGTTAGAACTCTTCTCATATAAAGAGAAAGTTCAATATCTTCCTATCCCTCACTTCAGGTTGATAGATACAAACGACAAGGAAAATGATGCTGCACCCGACGCCTAGCCTCGCCTCCTTGCTCCGTTGCCGCCTCAGCTACTAGCCGAGCAGCTTGAACCGACCGCCTTCGACACACGTCGTCACTGCACTTGCTGTGACACTCGCTGTTGCCATGCATTTGTGCTGCGAGTTACCATAAAAACGTTTGCGCTTGCCATGTTCTGAAGCGAACGATTCGCTCTAAGTTGTCATCCATTTAATTAGGTTATCCTCATGAAGTTAATGTGATACATGTAGACATTGCTATAATTCAATAAAGCCTACCCGACTTTGCTAAGAAAATGCTGCATTTTTTTGTTTTCTATCTTGTGTTGTTTTTTTTATCAATTTTCCATTTTAGTTAGTTTCATTTCATTTTTTCTATTGGATATTTTTTTACTTTTTTTAATAATGTGTTATATTGTACACAATGGACAATTTTTCAATATATGATGAACATCTATCTAATATAGTGAATGTTTTATACATGCATTGAAAAACAATTTTCTTACACATTGAACAATTTTTAAAATATTGGCTGAACTCTTTGTAATATAAAATGAATTGTTTTATTCGATTATTTTGTAATGTATGATAAATAAAATTATACGGTAAACACTTTTTATGTACAATGATTTTTTATAGTATGAACTTTTTAAAGTACACACTGCAAATTTCTTAAAATATATCATCAAATTATAATATATTTTTTATATATTGTAGCTCCATAAAGGAAACAAAACAAAATAGTAACTTTTCTAAAAAACTAAATCAAAAAACTACTTTAAAAACAAACTAGTGAAAGAAAATCTAGCGCAAGTGAGATTGTAAATGGGACAGCCCATTTACGGCTTTCTTCAGGCGTGCTGTACCCTATTTGACACCAGCAGCCCCTCAAAGAAAAAGAAAACCTATTTCACGGCAGTATGCGTCAAACAAGAGGTCTCGTGTTCGTCTCGGTGGCCAATAAGTTCGTGTGCTTTTGCTCCTGCTCTTTTTTTCAAAACATAATACAACACAAATATTTACATACACCAACATACATTCATTCTTATGAACATATACATGCACACTTATTTTTATAATCATCTTTGCAACACTGAACCGATACATCATCTTACACTTAACGAAGTCGTCACCACATCTTCAACGGAAACATCTCTTCCTATTGAAAGAATGTAGTCAGAAGGCCTGGAAAAAATCCAGGAAATACGAGCACCAATGTTAAATCTGGAATTTAAACTCTGGTGGGCTGAGGATACCACTGTCTCTCTAACCAACTCAACCACAGGTTGACTCACTTACTCCTGCTGCTTTGTTGTGTAAAAAAAGTGTTGTCTATTTTTTAAACAAAAAATGTTAATGGATTTTATAAAAGATCAGTAATTTGAGAATATGCACAATTTTTTAAAACGTGTGTGGATGTGAAAATTGCTCATGAATTTCAGAAATTTTTGCTTTTTTTATCACAAATACAATATTTTTTGTGCATTTCAAAGAAATTTCTTGGATTTCAATATAGTTCAAAAATTTAAGAATTATGAGAATGAAACAACTTCATGTATTTTTTAAAAATGTTCAATATTTGTAAAAATAATAAAGAATGTGGAAAAGGCTCATGGATTCTATATAATTCTAAATGGAATTTTTAAAACATGATCATGATATTCCTGAATTTAAAAAATTAAAGAATTTATTTATAAAATTACGAATTTGATTTTTTGTTATTATTAACAAAAACAAAAATTTAAATACATGTACTTCTAAAAATAAAATAGTAAAAGAAACGAAAGGAAAGGAAAGGAAAATAAGAAGAAAATGGATAGAAAAGAAAACCAAAAACAAAAAAAAAACAAAAAGGAAAAAGGAGACATACAATAGAAAATCTAACAGAAATAAATAAAAGGAAAACTAAAATACTGTTTGGGAGCTTCTAGAACCAAGAAAAGGGTGGGTCGACCGTGGGGACTTGCTATATAAAAGGCTAGTAAATGGCGCTATAAGCATCAAATAGAGTTTGCATAGAAAAATTGGGAACCACTCCACCAGACTATTTTTTTGCGGGATAATTCAAGAGCTTTATTCAAACAAAAGCATTCGCTGGACAATCAGCCAAAAGGCTGGTTACCAGGAAGCTAGGAGTCTCATCTAGCCAACATTCCGTTACAGTCAAAGTGCAACCATGCTTAGCACAAAGATGGGCGGGAACGTTGGTTGTTCTAAGTACATGTTGAATATCAAAAAATATAAAGTTTCTAACTAGCTCTTCAATCTCGAGTAGAATAGGAGCCACACTTGAGCGAGAATCGTGGAGAGTGTTCCAGAGAGACACCAACTCCAGACATACCACTTCCATTATCACATGCGAAAAGCCTCGCAGGTTAGCCACCCTTGCGCCTTCTAGCAGTGATAACGCTTCAGCAATGAGGGGGTCAGAAATACCCGGTTGTGGCTTACACCAAGCGTCGAGAAACTTGGAGCTTGAACGAGCCACACCACCACTCCCCCCACGATTATCATCGAAGTTTAGGCCGCCGTCAGTATTGATTTTGATGATGTCTGGATCAGGCGGCCTCCATCCAAAACCGACCAGTGTCTTGGTCGCGCTGACGGGCAAATCCAAGATCGCCAATGCTTCCCGTGTGAGATTCATAGAGGTGACAGGATCTAGACCCTCACAATCATGTTTAATGCGGTTGTGAGAATGCCAGATCGCCCACATGACTGTTATCGATTTTGATCTCACATCGTCCGTGAACCTGCTATCACAAAGGATATCTCTAGCCCATGAATCTGGATGCAGCCTTGGTAGTTTGAAATCAAACCAAACTTCTCCCTCTTTCCAGAAACGTTTTCCATGTGAACACAACATTAAAGCATGTTGTAGATTTTTCCTCCATAGCCATGCAAATGTTGCAACGGCTAATTTCAGCAATGTGCCTCCTCTTTAAGGTTGATTCATCCGGTAGAATTCCACGAAGAACCCTCCACCAGAACACTCGTAACTTAGGCACCACCTTGAGCTTCCATAGCGCTGACCATAGTTCTCTTTCAGTCGTTGAAGTGCCTGTAGCCGTCCCTTCCTCTCGCGCCAAGCGCTCTTTTTGAGTCATGAGAGTACGGTACGCCGATTTAACTGAGTAATTGCTAGACGTTTCAAAAGGCCAAGCAAAGAAATCCTCCCCCCATCCTGTCTGAGAGGAATATTAAGAATTGCATCCGTATCTGGCGTAATAAACATATCACGCACCAGTTGCTGATTCCATGTGGCACTTTCTTTCATCAATCAAGTCGGACACCTTTTCAACAGTAGACACTGCTGGTTTAAACATAGGTTTCATAGATATGGTCCCTGGGATCCATTGGTCTATCCAAACACTGATCGTTGAGCCACTGCCTATCCATTTGATGAGCCCTGCCTGCAAAGCAGACCTACCTGCAATTATAGCCCTCCATGTAGCTGATGATGTTTTAGGAACATTTGCTTGCATAAAATCTGTATCCGGAAAATACCGGCCTTTCAACACCCGAGCACATAGCGATGCAGGAGTTGTCATTAGGCGCCATCCTTGCTTCCCTCGGAGAGAAAGATTGAACTGATGCAGATCTCGAAAACCCATTCCTCCGTTGCATTTAGGTGTGGATAAATCCTTGCACGAAACCAAGTGCATTGCCTTCTTGTCAAGAGAGCTCCCCCAGAAATATTTTGCCATCGGAGAACTTATACTCTTGCATACTTTTTTGGTTAGAAGAAAGGTGCTCATGCTATAAGTTGGGATAGCTTGAACCACGGATTTTAGAAGAGTCTCACGCCCTGCACAAGCAAACAATTTCTCCGACCATACTTGAACTTTACTACGGGCCCTTTCACCAATCTGATCGAAAGTTCCGCTTGAGAGACGTCCAACAGCCATCGGAAGTCCCAAGTATCTTTCACTGAAGGCCTCAACAAAAATCCCGAGATCATGCTTCATTGTATCCCGTATTGGCTGAGGTGTATTGGAACTGAAATAAACAGAGCTTTTTTCTTTGTTCACACACTATCCAGAACATGCACCATATAGCTCCAGGATTTCATTCAAACGACTTGCACTCTGTGGCTGTGCGGCAATGAAAATTAGACTGTCGTCGGCAAAGAGAAGGTGATTAACCCAGGGAGACCGGTAGCTTACTCGAACTCCACGATCAATGTACCCACCACCATAATACTTCAATAAGCTTGAGAACCCTTCTGCACAGAGTAGAAAAAGGTATGGGGACATAGGGTCATCTTGCCGAAGACCTCTAGTCGGTGTAAAGAAAGGTAACAATTCACCATTCATTTTTATAGAGAATCGAACTGAAGAGGCACACTTCATAATCAGTCGAACAAACGTAGTACTGAACCCAAGTCTGAGAAGAATAGCCTCCAGAAAATGCCACTCGACTCGGTCATAGGCTTTCATCATATCAAGTTTCACCGCGCACGAGTAGTTTTTTCCTTTCTTCCTTCTACGCATGGTATGAATACTTTCATAGGCAACCAGCACATTGTCCGTGATGAGACGGCCTGGAACAAATGCACTTTGTTCCTCACTAACAATCTCCCCCATATGCTCTCGCATCCTGTTTGTCAGAGTTTTTGCACCAATCTTATACAGAACTGGACAAAGGGCAATTGGGCGATATTGCATGATAGATTGAGGATGTCGTACTTTGGGAATGAGGGTAATAGTCGTGTCATTCAGTCCCTCTGGTAGTTCACCTCCATTCAAAAAATCCAGAACCGCACCCGTGACATCCGTTTCAATGATGTCCCAGTGACATTGGTAGAAGCCAGTCGTAAACCATCAACACCAGGTGACTTGGAAGGGGCCATCTGGAAGAGCGCTTTCTTAACCTCGGCTGCTTCAAAGGGTTTATCTAGTGCAAAATTCATGTCCGAGCAGACTTTGATAGGCACATACTGAAGTAAAGGTTTAGATTCTGTGAAACATTGGGAAGTATATAATTGACCGTAGAACTGCTGAACCTCCACTTTGTCATCATCCTCACTCATGCAAACTGTCCCATCTCCACGACGAAGGCCACAAATCTTGTTCATTCGCCGTCTTTGAGCAGCCTGTGCATGGAAGTATCCCGTATTTCTGTCTCCTTCTCGAAGCCATGGAACACGCGATCGCTGGCGCATCCAGATTTCTTCTTGTTGAAGTGCTTCGCGTAGCTTCAGAACTGTGCATCGCTCTTCTTCCGATGGGCCACGCCCCATTGAGATTGCACGAATCCTGTCAAGCTTTTTCTGAAGCTGACGGACTCTTCTTGTGAGACAACCAAACTCCCGGGCTCCCTGATACGTCCAAAACGTATCTATAATTTCTGCTTGCTCCATGCATGTTTTGTGTGATATTGCTATGATCTAGATACACTTTCATACACTTTTGATCATATTTGGACTAACCTATTAACTCAGTGCACCACAGTGCCAGTTCCTGTTTTCTGCTGTTTTTCTATCAGTTTTCCCCCATATAAAAAGTGCCAGAAAAATTCCGGGAAAAATATAGGAAAAATCAGCATACAGGAAGCTTCGCGAAGAGCCCGAGTGGGGCCAGAGGGGAGCCAGGGGGGCCCAGGCGGCCACCTGGCGCGGCCCACCCCTGGCCGCGCCAGGGGGGCGCCTGGGGCCCTGGTCCACCTCTGGCTGCCCCCCTTCGCCTATATATTCTCCATCATGGGAAACTTCGGAAAGGAGAACCCTTTTTCGCGATCTCGCCTCTGTCCCGCCGCCGCCGCGCTTCCGAGATCGGGAGCACCAGAAGACCTCTTCCCGGCACCCTGCCGGAGGGAGGATTGACCTCCGGGAGTCTCCTCTCCACCATGGATGCTCCCCGGATGTCTCGTGAGTAGTTTTCCTTGGACCATGGGTCCGTGATCAGTAGCTATGTGATGTTCTCCTCCCCTCTTTGTTCTTCATGGTTTAGACCTCGTGAGCTGCCCTACATGATCGAGGCACTTTTGTAATATTTCTGCTATTGCTATGCTGAGTTTGATGGGATCTGATGGATTATGAGATTATGTTCAGATTGTGATTGAGTAATATATTTGGTTTTTATCTCTTATATTTTTGTTCCTAAGTAATTCTTGCATGTTCTCTGTTGTTGTTTATTGCTTTGGCCCAGTAGTAGATAGTAACCCCAAGAGGGAACGTTATGCTCGATTGTGGGTTCATGCCCCCCGATGACACGCTTGAGTGACAGAAACATGAGTCTAGGGGATGTGTTGTTGCCACAAGCGGGAAAACAACGGTGCTTGTAACCGCGGTTGCAAGGATTGTTTACTTTACGCAAAGTGATTTTTAATGCAGTTGTCTGTTGCTTTGGGTTTACACTTTGGGTGGGGCTCGCAACTTAATACCAGCGAGATGTTCTGGATAGATATCTCAAGGTGGATGATTAGTAGTAGATGCAGTTGGATTTCGGTCTACTTATTTTTGCGTACTGTCCGTGCTTTTGAGCCTCTTCCTTTCTTTTGTAGCATAGTTAGCATTGCGGTGCGTTCATAATCCTGTCAATTGCCCTTCTGTAATTTTTCTACCTCGCATAGCAGTTTTATCGTCTTTTGGGAGAGAGACATCACTAGTGAACATCACATATCCCGTTCCATATCCTCATTATTGTTTTCACGCTCATTTACTTTTCTGCTTTTACTTTCAGTTGCTATCATTATCCTTTGTGTTTGATCCTTTGTAAACAACAAGACCGGAGAGATTGACAACCTCTCTAAACTTCGTTGGGAACAAAGTTATTTGTGTCTGTGTGCAGGTCCGCGTCAGTAGCGCCGCTGACACCTACTTATCATCTCTGGAATCCTACTGGAGACAAACCTTGGTATCTTTACTGAGGGAAATTTGTTGTCGTGCTGCATCACGCCTTCCACTTTGGGCTCACCAACGAAGGGCGAGAAGACTACACCCGTCAACTCTCGCGTCATCAAAGCAAATTTCTGGCGCCGTTGCCGGGGACTCCGAGTGCTAAGATAGGGGAGTTGCACACTACCCTTTACCTTTGTTTTTTTTAGTCTTGTTAGTTTACCTTTCAGTTTTTATCTTTGTGTCTTTTATCAAAAATCAAAAATATATATATATAGTATGTCTAGTTCCTTACTTGCCAATGAATGTCTAACTTCTTTGAAACTAGATCTTATTGGCATGGAGGATTCACCGAGGATCAACAAGAATATTACAAGGAATACCGCTTGTCTCAAAAAGGGATACACTTATGGAGACTCATACATCAATCGTATGAGTATGCTAAAAACTTGTGCTCAATATATAATATATCTTTCTGCAGGGATGAATCTTGTTGCTTTATGAGGCACAAACACCTTGCTTTCCAATGTGAGTACAATGAGGATGAAACCTTAGCTTCTTATGCTAAGGGAAATTATGATTTTTATGATGCAGAACAAATAGAAGAATTTGTTGCTTTTAAGGGTGCCTATGAAATTACTTCTTTTCTTGAAAATATTGATGAAGCCCCTTAAAAATCTGAGAGTCTTGCTATACTTAACTATTGTTTGGAAAATTATGATTCGAATTATTATATTACTGATCATCTTGAGAGAATCTCTCCCCAAAAGGAAGAGACTAATGTTTTGCAGGACTCTATAGAAGAAGAAATTACTAAACCTGAAAGCTCTTTGGATGAAGAAGAGGAGGAGAGTGACGAACAAAAGGAGGAAGAATGGAGCCATCCATGTCTACCTTCTAATGAGAGTAACTCTTTGTCTCTCACCTTATATGAGTATTATGATCCTATGGATTCTTTTGAAATATCCCTTTTTGATGAAGTTGATGCCTTCTATGCTTATGGCCGTGATGCCACTATGGATGATGCTTACGGAGATGAACTTGCTATAGTTCCTCATGTTAACATGAAATTTTTGCTATCGCGCCCACACTTGAGTGTCCTATTATCCTTTTAAAATCTCCAACTCCGGAGAATTTTTCTCTTATCAAAGCTCAATGTGATGGGTTGCATTTATCTTATGATCCTAAAAACCGTGTTGAAAAAAATACACGTGTGCTTGTAGGTCATGAACAATATGATTTATATGATAGTTATATTCTTGATGTTGTTCATGATATTACTGAAAATTACTTTGAGAGAGGAAAGTTTGGTTATAGAAACTTCCATGCGACAAAAACGCCTCTCTCTAAACTGAAACTTTCGAAGTTGTTCTTGTTCCACCTTCCTATGCATGTCACTTTGTGCTTCTTTGATTTATTTTCTTACAAGATGCCTATGCATAGGAAGTGGGCTAGGATTAAATGTGTTTCAAATTTTCTTCTTGATTCTCTATTTTGCTAAAATTC